>CM060943.1:910433380-915433380 GCA_030765085.1 Allium cepa
TGTGAGTTTATATATTATGTCTTGTTCTATTCTTTATTTTTCTAAGGCAACTTGCCTAACGGACGCTGGGCAATGACACATGAAACCATGAATGTATTAAGTGTCGTTCCCAGGAGTCAGAATGGTGGGTCGTCAAAATATAATTTTGCATTTTCAAATACTACTTTTTTATAATTATTATAAAGTCCATAAGATGCACATATACCATCCATACACAATATCAAATCTGATCGATCGCTCGATCACATAATTTCATTTCCAAACTAGTATCATTCACTCTACTTCTTTAGTGCGAACATAACGATCCCGGTTTTTGAGTTAAATTTAAATTAGTAATTAATATAAAATTTTGAATAAAATTGTGAATTAATTTCAACTTTTCCAAATTAAATGAAACATTTGTTTGTTTGTTTTTTATATATATATATACATATATGAATTGATTTTAAATAGAATATGGATTTAAAATTCAAGATAAGTATTTTTAAAATAAATTGGATTTGAAAAACTCTATTTCAAAATTAATAAAATTTGTTTTTAATTATAATATTTGATATATATTTGAAAGTTATATTTTGAAATTAATATAGTAAAAGTATAATTAGATCTTAAAATCATTCTTTAAAAAGTTATACAAATATTAATAATATAAAATGTATGAATATAAATATAAAGTTTGATATGTATATATATCTTTTGGAAAACCTGTAAAATAAACATTTGTAAAATATAAATATAATAGCTAAGTTGAATATGAATTTGATAAAAAGATCTAAAATGAATAAATATAGTTTGTATATTTTTGAATTTAAAATGTAGGATATTTACATATATTAAGATATAAAACATTAGAGAATAAGGGTTTAAAAACAAAAATTTATAAATTAAATAAAATTTAAGAAATTTGTTTAAACATAAATTTCTTACATATTAACATTTGTAAGGTGGAGATTATAGGACTTAACAAGTGTTAGCGTAACATGACTTGGATAATGCAAGTGGCAAAGATAAATTTTATTTTAATTTGAAATTGTATAAACATGTATAAGAGAAAGAAATCAGGCTATTCTCAGTTTAAAATTTTTCAAATCTAGAAATTAAAAACAACAAAGAAAAGAATTAGGAACCTGGAAATTAAAATGAAGATCAAAGCAAAAAATTTCAAACCTGGAAATGCAGATTAAAATCATAACCTAGGAATGAAAATACAAATCAGAGAAAAGAACACAAACAAAGGCTTCAAACCTAAAGCTGTTGATCATCTCAAAAGCTGAATCAAAACCAGATCAATTCAAGTATCATGTTCTCAGATTAAAACCAAATTTCCAATTCCCTGCTATTCAAAACAGTTTGGGGAGCAAACTAACCCATTAAAACCTGAATTTGTTATATATATATATATATATATATATATATATATATATATATATCTTGATGAATGCTTGGAATTGGTTGCGAATAGTGTTGAATAGATTTAAATATATCTGCATCTGTATATATACATATATATATATACACTATGAAGTGCATGTCTGGAAATAAGCCTCTGTTCTTAGCACAGGTTTCAAAATTATTTCAAAAAATCAAACAATCTTCCTCTGATTCTTGTTAGGTCTTAGGATCTGAACAAAACATACTTATATAATCAAGATTCAAATTGTAAAAATATTTTTAAGTAAAATTAGTTAGAATATTTTCTAAGATTTAGAAAATACAATAGGATTGTAATAATATCAAAAATTTGAACTTAAAAGATTCCAGTTTCTTTTACATCATCTTGTTTGTTTTGGAAAATCATGAATTTTATAAATAAATTCAAAAAAATTCGTGTTGCTTCGATGGAGAACTCTTGAGTTGAACGGAAATTGAATTCTGGTCAATTCTCGATGATCGACGGAGTGTTCTTGGTTGAGATTACTGGCGAAGGTGGCTTGGATGTTGCAGATTGAGGGAAGATTAGTTAAAAAAAATTCTAATGATCTATGCGGCGTGGGTTCGATGAACTAGGGTTTAAGCTTCAGTTTTGTTCGACGGAGAAAACATGACGATTTCGTCAACCTTGATACAACGGTCTCGTTGGAGGGTGATGAAATCGAGGCGTGAGTGAGTGGTGAGGCTCTGGTCGAAGTAGCGTGGATGATCATAGACGAGTTTCTCGGAGAAAGTGGATTTTTCCGATAGGTTGTGTTTCAGGTGAAAACGAGTTACTCGATTTCATATTTCGGCGTAGTTGATGGAGTTGGGTGTTCATAGAAATCAAAAGAGGATGCGACGAGATGCTGAAGGTCTCACCGATGGCCAGAGGTGGTCCAATCGGCATGCATCATGCACACGTGCACATTGGTATCGGTGATGTAGTTGTAAGTGGAAGAAGGAACTTCTTGGGTACGAACTCGATGATATTGCGAAAATACTCGGGGCAAATGAAGAGGCGAGAAACCCAAAGTAAGGCTCGGGTTAAACCTTTTAATAATGTAAAATAAGCAAGTTTTTCATTTAAATCAAATTTTAAACCCTTTTTCTTCATTTATTTTTATAAGATAATAAATGTTTATCTTTGGTTTTGAATACATTAAAGGTTTTATAATATTTTAATTAAACTTGAAGTGTTTTAATCCTTTATTAATTCTTAAAATATTTTAAATAAATACAATGGTACAATTAAGAATTTAATTAAGAAGATTAAATGTTTGTTTTCCATAAAAAAATTAAATTAAATTTGGTTATAATGATAATTTGTCTCAAAGGATATTTAAAATAAGATTTAAATGATGACTTTGTAATTAATAAAGATAAATAGTTTATCTTTTAAAATCAATTAAGTTCTTGAGTAATTTCTTAATTAAATTTAATAGATGATGTTATATACTTAACGAAATTAATTAATGGTTGATTAGTTGATGTGATTAATTAAAAGTAAATTTATAAATCGATTTTATTATAATTACTTATTTAAAGAATGATTAACTAATGATAAGTAACTAAAGGTTAATTACTTAATGAAATTAATTAAGTACAATCACTTAATGTAATTAATATCACTTAATGTAGTTAATAAAGGAAAATTACTTAATGTGATTAAGTTAAAGGTTGATTTACTAATGTGAGTAATTGAGGATAATTAATTACTTAAAGGTGATTACTTAATTAAAGATAATTAATAAATGATTAAAGTTGATCAATCAAATGATTAAATTTGATTTGTAATTTATTAACATAAGTAATTAGGGATAATCACTTATTGTAATTAATTAATGTAATTAATTAAATGGTAATTAATTAATTGTCAATTAATTAATGTAATTAAATAAGGATAATTAATTAAAGAATTATTTAACAATTAAGGCTAATTATTTAATGATTAAGGGTTGATTAATTTATTAATTAAATTTGATTAATTTATTTATTAAAGCTTAATTAATAAATGATTAAAGGTTAATTAATGATTAAGGTTTGTAATTAATTAATATTAATTAACCAGGATTAGTAGTTTATTCATAAGTAATTAATCTGGTTTCAATAAATCAGATGATTAATTAACTTCACTTATGGATGCTTGGATTCTATTGAGTGTTTGAATTGTTTGACATCCCTGATGTGTGATGCTTTGTGATATGAATTATTTTGATTCAAGCTGTGATGAATGTAATTTATTTATCAATGATGAATGTATATTATTTGTCTGTGAATCTATGAATGGAAGATAAGCATTGTTGGGTGTGTTTCGACCGGCTCCTTCCCTACCACCGAATCAACATATCACCGGACCGGCTCCATCCCTACCACCGAATCAACATCTCACCGGACCGGCTCCATCCCTACCATCGAATCAACATCTCACCGGACCGGCTCCATCCCTACCATCGAATCAACATCTCACCGGACCGGCTCCATCCCTACCACCGAATCAACATCTCACCGGGCCGGCTCCATCTCATGCCCACCGAACCAACTCACTCCCAAGCCACCACCGGTCCAATTCCCCTCGCTACTGAACCACCTACTACCGAACCAACCCACACTCCACCCATTGTGGAACCAAGTTCCACCGGACCAAAGCATACCAGACCAACTCTTCCAGGCCAGATTGCATCAGCCCAGGCCCACCAGCAGCTATATACATCCAAGACCCCTGCCCCCAACCTCACTCTATAAATAGAGGGGCAGGGGTACAACAATGGCAGACAAGTTTGAGAGCTCAAGCACGGATAGAACTTTCAAACAACTTTCAGATACTTGTACTCAAAGCTTTGTACTTGTAATCTGAACAGAAAAGGAGAATAACATATAAAGTAGGCGTAGGCACATTCTGGCCGAACCACTATAAATCTGTGTGCCTTTTATAGTTTAGTACACCTATTTATGTATTTGCATAAATTACCCAAATCATTCAGAACAACATATAATCAACTAAATCAAATGACTTGGAGGTGTTTGCCCATTTTTTGTGCAAACATTTTTGGTGCTTTCATTGAGAACTGAACTCAGGACCTCCCGCTTAACCCTTTTCCTATCAGCATCGTTCATTACTTGGAAAACATGCCTCTCGGATGGAAGAAAGAAGCTAACAAAGGAAAGAACATCGCAGCTAGCAGTATCCTAGATCCAGTGATCAGAGACCAAGACAATCGTCCGGTTCCAACAGCAAATGGAAATCAGGCAAATCCGACAGCCCCTGTTACGGAACAACCAATTACAAGGACGAATCTGGACAGGGTTGTAGCTGAAGTAACTAACCGCTTCGCATCTCAACAAGAAGCCTTGGTGGACCAACTCATGTCACGCTTAAGGGATGCTGAAGAATCCAACCGCAACACTGAATCATGGGGTGAGTCCCGGTCTGGAGGATCTGGGAGACAACAAAGGTCTTTCTTCTTCGAAGAGGCTAACAACAGAAACAGTTATGGTAGGAGCCGAGCCCGGACTCAGCACGAATTCCGACCCGAGGAAACACTTGGAACCGAACCCAACAGGGGAGGTACCAGGCAGTGGTCGGATGTAGCTGAGCCTGCCATGCTACCTAACCATGGAAACACCAATAGACAGGGCCGAGCTGGAGTCTAGCCCGAAGTTGGACCCGAGGAAGTGCTGAGGACAGAACCCAGCAGGGGAAGATCAAGGCAAGGGCCAACTGTGGCTGACCCCAACGTGCCCCCGGTAGACCAGAGGCAGCCATTGGAGAATGTTAGGAGTGATAGACAATACCATCCCTACAGGTCATCTGAACGGAACCAATCCCGCAGGGAAGAACCAAACTCATTTTTATCCGCTCCAAGTTCTGATGAAAGGATGGCGCGATTGTTCAGAGAGTGCGTCCAACGGGACCAAAGGGATCAGGGGATAGGCGTAAGGTAACCAGCCCCTTCACCCGCAAAATCAAAATTTCCATCACCCCCCGGGAATGGAAAATGCCAATAAAGGAACCTTACAAGGGAACCTCTGACCCTGTTGTACACTTGCAGAGATACACACAGCATATGCTCATGAGCGGAGCAACAGAGGGAGTGTTGTGTAAATGCTTCCCACTATTCTTGGCAGATCTAGCTACCTCCTGCTTCTGGCATCTACCCCAAGGATCTATCAGCTCATGGGAAATGTTGAAAGAAAAGGTCATCAACCAGTTCCGTATTCATGTGGAACAACCCAAGGACGCTTATTCCCTATCTAATATCAAACAGAAACGCGGAGAGATAGTGCAACAATATCTAACCCGATTCAACGCCGTAGCGGCCGCAGTCCAAGATGCCGATGAGAAATTTATCCTAATGGCCTTCTGCAGTGGTGTGCATCCGGATACTAAATTTGCTAGGAGATTAACGAAAGAAAAGCCAGCTACCTTACCCGATTTCTTCCATGAAGCTGGAAAATATATGAGACTTGAAGACGCTGCCATTGAAAGGCAGATAGGGCAACATACCAAGGCAGCTCATGGCAACACACCCGCAGTAGAAAAGGACGTTCGAAGAAATGACTCCAGAAATAGTGCTGGGGGCAAGAAGAGAGAAAAGCATTTATATAGGCCAGGACCGAGATTTGACTCTTACACTCCTTTAAATGAAACAATCGAAAACATCTTCTTGGCCACCTAAGACGAAGTTAGATACAAGCGCCCCCCGCACAAGAAGTAATCAGATAATGCAATTAAGTCTGGAAAGTTCTGTCGCTTCCACGAATCTCATGGGCATGACACCAATGAATGCCATCATCTCCGGGACTTGATTGAAGAACACGTCAGAAGGAAGAGACTGGAGCGCTATGTGAAAGGTCGGAACGGGACTTCAACTCCTGCCAATGAGAACCCAGGGCTACCCCTCCCGGAAATAGGCGGAGGAAATCGCAACACCAGCGGGTCAAGTAAAGAGAAGATAGTGGTCCTTACCATATTAGGAGGACCACACATCGCCGACGGAAGCTGGGTAGAGATGGAAAGATACGGTAAGTCACTCATAAATAATGAAGGCTACGTTAATTCTGTTATGGAAGAACACCACCTGAAACGAAAAGAGAATGATGACATCACATTTAGTAGGCGTGATCTAGAGGGAAGGCAGTACCCTCATATGGATCCATGGTCATCTCTGCCTGGTTCGGTCCAGCCAAAGTTTTCCGAATTCTAGTAGACACTGGCAGCTCAGTAAATATCCTATTTAAGCATGCTTTCGACAAAATGAAGCTGTCAATGAAAGATGTGTCCCCCCGCAACAAACCACTACATGGTTTCACTGGAGATGCAAAGATGCGCCTTGGGCAACTGGACCTCTTTGTCGAAATAGGAAGTCATCCTCGCTCCGTTGTGCGAAAACAAACATTTGTGCTAATAGAGAACCACTCGGCCTACAACACCTTTTTGGGAAGACCAGCCTTGTCTGACTTCCAAATTGTCCTAGCCCCATGGTGCCTGAAGATGAAATTTCCAACAGATAATGGAATAGGAGAAATAGAGGGAGATCAAGACGCCGCTCGAGATTGCTATGTAACTGAACTTCGTTATAACCGTAGGAAGGATAAAGGGAAGGATGCAGAGAATTAAAAACGCCGGAGCTACTTATCAGCGCCTCGTCAACAAGATGTTTGCGGAACTAATAGGATGAACAATGGAAGTTTATGTGGATGACATGCTAGTAAAATCAAGGAAAGCCAACGATCATATAAACCACCTGGACAAGAGTTTCAAGTACTTCTCCAATATGGAATGAAGTTGAATCCTCTAAAGTGCTCCTTTGGAGTATCGTCGGGAAAGTTCTTGGGATTCATCGTCCATGCCAGGGGGATTGAAGCAAACCCCGAACAAGTCCGGGCTTTGCAAGATATCAAGACACCATCAACTCGAAGAGAGATGCAAAGCCTAAACGGGAAGGTGGCCACCCTAAGCAGGTTCATCTCTAAAGCAACCGACAAATGCATCACTTTTTTCGAAGCTCTAAAGAAAGAAAAAGGAAAGTTCGAATGGACCGACGAATGCTCGACAGCCTTCCTTAACCTAATCGAACTCCTCCAGAGACCACCAGTACTCTCAACTCCAAATGAAGGCGAAGAACTATACATATACCTTGTTGTATCGTCCCATGCTTTAAGCGCCGCTTTGGAGAGAGAAGACAACTGCGCGCAGCGGCCCGTATACTTTGTAAGCAAGAGATTTACATGGGCAGAAGCCAGATACCCTAAACTTGAGAAGCTAGCATACTGTTCTAATCACGTCATGGAAACTACGACACTATTTCCAATCTCATTCCATCAGAGTTTTAACTGATCAACCGCTAAGGCAGGTACTCCATCGCCCCGACACTTCTGGGTGACTACTTAAATGGTGCATTGAACTGAGTCAATATGATATCACCTACCATCCTCGCACCGCCATCAAGGGACAAGCCATGGCCGATTTCATTGCAGAATTCACTACCAACGAAGGTAAGGATCAATCTGAAATAACAAAAGATATCAAGTGGAATCTCTTTGTTGATGGAGAATCAAACGAATAAGGCTCGGGGGCAGGTATTGTGATAATCACCCCCAGGGGAAGGAAGCTGCACTATGCCCTAAGGTTTGAATTTACTGCCACCAACAACGATGCAGAATATGAAGCAGTAATAGCAGGATTAGAACTTGCCTAAGAAGTTGGAGTCAGTTCTTTATGTCTTCATAGTAATTCTCAACTTATCGTAAACCAAGTACTAGGAGAGTTTCAGACTCGAGGAGAACGACTCACAGCATATCTAAAGAAGACCAAGCTGCTGCTCGATCAATTGGATCACTATTTAATCAAACACATTCCTCGAGAAGAGAATCGAGAGGCCGACGAACTGGCAAAGCAAGCTAGCATGAAGAACAGCACCATTTTCGGAGCAGTAACCATCTCAAAACAACTAGCCCCAAGTTTCGAGCAAGAAGATCTGATAGCTGCAATCGAAGAAGAAACTTGGATGGCTCCTATCCGGAAATATTTACAAGATGGCAAACTGCCCGACGGGCATAACAAAGTTAAGAAAATCTTGAGGATAGCTTCCCGCTACACAATACAAGAAGGCATCCTCTATCGGCGCGGCTTCTCTAACCCCTTATTAAGGTGTGTCGCTGGAAGGGAAGCCAAGGAAATCTTATCCAGCATCCATCAAGGAAGTAGCGGATATCATACCGGTGGACAGACTCTAGCAAAGAAGACGCTCCGATATGGATATTACTGGCCCACTCTAAACAAAGACGCCTTAGACTTCGTCAAGAGATGCGACAAATGTCAGAAATTTGCTAAGATTCCTCAACTACCCACAAATGAGATTACTCAAATGACCTGCCCTTGGCCCTTTGCAGTATGGGGAATTGACTTGATTGGAGAACTGTCGATGGGCCGAGGCGGAGCCAAATATGCTATAGTGGCAGTCGACTATTTCACCAAATGGGTGGAAGCGGAACCTCTAAATAAAATATCTTCGGCAAAAGTTATTAACTTCTTGATCAAAAATGTTCTATGCAGGTACGGGGTTCCACTCAAAATCATATCGGAAAATGGACTTCAGTTTGACAGCGAGGAGTTCGCCGACTGGTGCCAAGGACACGGAATTCTCAAAAGCTTCTCATCTGTGGCTTATCCCCAGGCAAATGGGCAAGTCGAAGCTGTCAACAAAATTCTTAAAACTCTAATCAAGAAGAAGCTTGAAAAGTCAAAAGGCGCTTGGGTGGATGAACTTCCTACGGCACTTTGGGCCTACCGCACTTCTTTCAGGACATCAACAGGGCATACTCCTTTCTCTTTGGCATACGGATCGGAGGCCATGTTCCCAGTTGAAACTGTAGTGCCATCCCACCGTAGGATCCACTACAACCCAGAAGAGAACGAAGAACTCCTCCACATGTCTTTGGATTTAATCGAAGAAGGAAGAAATAATGCAACACTCAAAGCAACAGCTCAAAAGCAAAAAGTGGCAGCACAATACAACTCCAAAGTCAAGCACCGCAGCTTACAAGAAGGAGATCTCGTCCTCAAGCGGATCTTCCCGCGCCCCGGAGTGCTGGACCCAATCTGGGACGGACCCTATGTAATTCATAAAGATCTCCACAATGGAGCTTATATTTTGTCAACAGTGGACGGAGAGGTGTTCCAGAGGGCATGGAACATCCAACACCTTCGTCGATACTTTTCTTAACTTGTACTGCCCATATGAAGTGAATTAACAAAGAGAATTAGTGGACGTGGCATTTTCGTGTCGAACCACTTTAAAAATCTTGTCTGTTTTTAACTTGTTCCTTTATATCTTGGCTGCTTGTTAAGCTTTATCCTTTTCTATTGAACAAAATCCTATGTAACGACATTTCCATTCTGGACACTTCACGACACAATTTCACCTGGACAAGACCTAACATGTACTATACGAATCTATGCCCTCGCCAATGGGACACTTTTGCTCCAGCATCCCTCTGCTGCGGGTTAACTCATTGCTCGCGACGGCCCTCAAAGCCAACTGTAATGAGCCGATTATAAGCCACCGAGGAGGCCGAAAATAGCCTAAGCAGCTCATTACGGCGTTCGGCTCGTCGTCAACCGTGAACCGATTATAAGCCCCAACATAAGGTGTGGCCAGCCAGGGGCAGTTCACAGTTGACGATCGACACTCGCGCTAGCCGGCCACGGTAAATCGAATAATACCCACGATTACAGGCCATAATGGCCCGGGTAGTTACCGTGCACGATCTCGGCTCCGATGTGTCTTAAGTACGGTTGTGGTAAAAAAGAAAAATCCTCGCAGAGGCGTAAGATGGGTGACAAATGTCTCCAAGACCCACAACTAGGGAAAGTGACTACAAAACCCGTTTGCCACGAACTTAAACACATCGAAGGCCTTCCGTGATTGGAAGTTTTACTATTTCCCATATTTCCATTTTATTTATAAAAACTCTCCTCCTATCCTCTATAACGATCACTAAAGTACAGGGCACAAAATAGGAGACACTCGCTAATGGAAATAAGAACTCACAGCTGGATGACAGGTTATTCAGCTGCATTCCGTATTCGATAACACAAGGCATTCAAAGCTACCGTCTATAGCAAAAAAAAAACTTGAAGGGCGGTACTTTCTTCTCTTATACATAAATATGAAACTATAATTTCTACGCACATCACACTAACATTGCAAGACATGAAATTATATTTTAAGCAAAAACTTAGCGTCAAACACAATTGAATCACTAACACATGCGCAACTATATTTTATGCAACGCATCAAAATAACAACAGCATTCAAACATAATGAAATCAGCTTATGTTATAAGGTTACATGCCAAAAATCAAGTTGTTCGTTACATAATTACAGCCCGAAAATTAAATTAATGTTTTAAGACTAACATAGACAGCAACGTCAAATAAGCTAAAAAATGTCTAGATCAAGCCAAGGAGCCGACTGCATCGGGGCCTCGCTTCTATCCCGCTGTCCCTCCAAGGTCTACTTAACCGCCGGATCAGAGCTCCCAGCATGCTGACGAGAGGTAGTTGGCACTTCAGAGGTCCTGTCTGTCCAATTAAGAAGAAGAATTCGTTGAATAAACAATAAGCAACCAAGCTATGAAAAGGCTATAAGGGAAGACTTACCAACATCCGTTCCTTGATCATCATCTCCCAACTGCACACCTACCTCCTCGGCAGCAAGCAGCCGCATGCCCTCCTTCACCGCCACTTTCTCCTCCTTAGTGAGCTAGGCCGTAACCACATCCATCCTGAAGGCCATACCACCCTCCTTATCCACATTAGCCTTGGCCTCCTCCAGAGCCCGGAGATAAATCCTGGCCATGATCCGGGGATAATCATCCATCCAGGATAAGTTTCCTTGCTTCCAAGTACGGAAATACATATCCTTGAGCATCTCGTCCATCATCCCCTCGTTTTCCTCAAACTCCCTCATTCGGGCCCTAGAAGCCATCAGCTTTGCAACGACAACATCCCTCTCTGATCGGTATCGCGAGCGGTCAGCCTGAAGGGATCTCCTCATCGCCTCCATCTCCTCCTTCAGCTTGGCATGAGCAAGCTTCGCGGCTTCAAGCTTCCCAGATAACTCCTCTACCCGCTCGAGATCCGCTTTCCGAACCTCGTCTACCGTTGCAATGGCCATATCGATATGTTCCTTGCAGATGGCCTCAATTTTCCGTAGCTTATCTCTGCTAGCCTCTTCCATGGTTTTCTTTAGCAGTATGGAAGCAGCCTCGTGCTGAGAAATCTGGATGGCCTGATCAGCGAGTTGCTTGGCCTGGTCGGCAACCACTAGCCGCAATCTTATGTTGGCACTCCCAATTTCCTCCCCGGTCTTGACCAGTCGGGCGTGATGCCCCATCAACTTCCTAGTCTCCTCAGCAACCCGGTCGATATTTGCCCGGGCTTCATCCCCCATAGCTACAATCCGAGTAGTAAGGAAATCAAGGTCCATGGACTTGGCCTCATCAAGCACCCTTACCATAGGATTGCGAGGGAGAAGGTGCTCACCAGTAACCTCGTCAAAGGAAATATCATAAGAACCCGGATCCAGATCCCGATGACCCACAAATGGATTACGAGCCGAGCCGGGACAATCAAAATGAGTAATGATAGGATTCTCTGATGGATATGGAGAGCGTATGAACTCAGTATCCTCCCACGTGATATCATGAATAGGCTGGGTTGGGGCTGATGTCCAGGTGAAGGTTCGAATAAGGAGCGCCTCCTCCTTTTCTTTTGAATATCCTCTTCAATAACACCGAGAAGAGGACGGTAGCTGACTACGTCCCCGGAATGATTGACCGGAGGCTTTGGTTTAGCAGAAGCTTTAAGGAGTTTGAATTGTTCAAGGCGGTGTCGAATGTATGATGTCTTGGCCACCTTAACCGTTCCTAGAATAAAAACCAAGTGTTGTAAGCATGCATGGGACTACAATCCAAGAAACATGTGAAGTTAAAAGAGGAGTCAAAATTTCACTTTGAACCGCCGGAGTTGCCCTAGCTGAAATGCTCTCAGAAGATGGACCGGCACCAGTCCCGGCCTTATCAGTTTTCTTCGGCTTCTCCACCAAGGTCGATCCTTCCTCCAACCCCTCAAAAGCCTGGCGGAAAGCATCATCCGTCCACTCTTGGATCTCCCCCGCTTGCCCAGAAGACAAAGCCCCAGCGGCGTCACCGCTCTGTCCTTCGCCACCATCACCACCATCACCTTCTCCATCACCTCCGCTCTCCTCCTTGCCTCTTTCATCCTCTACATTTTCCTCCTCCGGAACATCTGGACATGCGCTAGGGGAGGGTCCATCGGATTTCTTGAGCTTCTTCCCCCCGACGACTGGAGGTATCGAGAAGGGTTTCCTCATGCTGCTCTTTGTTGTGGACCCTCCTTTGGATTTGGCAGCCCTTTCCTCGGGTGTGTCTCTCTGCTTGACCACAGGCTGACGTGGTAGAATCAAGTTGTGCTGCAGAAGAGTAGCATTCCTGATCAGGTAAGAAGCTGACCTCTCCCTTCCCGAAATGGCTTCTATCTCCGCAGCCATCTGAACCATGGGATCGTTCTCCACGACCGCAAAGCCACCTGTCGCTAGCAAGAAATAAAAACACATAAGGAGAAGCATTGCAGTCAGAACGGAAATTATAAATAAGCTTCAACTTGCAGCCGGAGGTGAAGCGACGGATAGAAACAGAGTCATCCTTGACGAAAGACCATTCTTTCTTGAACATGCTGAACTTCGGAGTCCAGGACCGGCTTGAAGGACACGGCCGATTCCAAGCTGATTATGGAGACCCCTTCTTATAGCCTCTCAAGTTGTACAAATACCGGATTTCCCGGTTGGAAGGGGGACGCCCATATTTTCTCTGGAAAATGATGAATAAACTCACCAAGATAGCATAAGAATTGGGCTGAAGCTGGAAAGGGGCCACCTTCAAATAGGTCATAAAACTGACTTTCCAAGCATTGATCGGGCGGATGGCCCCGCACATGCAATGGTACCAACTATAAGCGAAATATCCTTCAGGGGGGTTGTACGACATCACTCCTTCCACCGGAAACAACATACACGCTCTGTCAATCCCAAAGGAGCGAGAGATAACATCAAGCTGCTCCTCTTTGAGGGAGCTAGGAAAGCAGTCAGGAGGAGAGTTCAAGAGCTCCTGAGGGCCATATCCATTCACTAGTGATCTCGGGGTGGGTCCCTGTCGTCCCCGTCCTGGCTGGGCGGGGGCACAACGGGGGACTCTCTTCTGTCCATAGATTTCTCTTATCTGATCGAGTTTCCACTTTATGAGACATTTATCTGCAACACAAGAAAGTATATCGTTAAAACATATAAACTATGTAGTCTGGAATTTCACTCGTAATTCAAAACATAAAAAATTCAAGATTTGAGTTAATCCGGTAATCCAAGTATATAAGTTCATTCGGCACTTATACTCCACGAAGTTCATTCGGTGAGTCGAGTACCCGAAACCATTCGGTAGTCCAGAGCAAAAACACATTTGGCAGAAAAGGATCTCACCTGGTTCGGCAAAATAAGATTCTGGTTCGGCAAAATAAGATCCTGGTTCTGCTAACATGTTTGATTCGGTAGAAATGAGAGTTTGATTCGGCAAAGACAGGGGTTTGGTTCGGCTGATAAGGAAAAACGAAAGCGTTAGGCCCCTATTTATAAGCAAATATCAATGACCGGACCAGTTGGTTCGGCATTAGAGACCGGATGATAGCGTCCAGGTTGAATGACTTAAAACAAAGCACGCCATATAAAGGCATATGCCCTACTTTGTGGGGCAAATGTTGGGTGTGTTTCGACCGGCTCCTTCCCTACCACCTAATCAACATCTCACCGGACCGACTCCATCCCTACCACCGAATCAACATCTCACCGGACCGGCTCCATCCCTACCACCGAATCAACATCTCACCGGACCGGCTCCATCCCTACCACCGAATCCACATCTCACCGGGCCGGCTCCATCTCATGCCCACCGAACCAACTCACTCCCAAGCCACCACCGGTCCAATTCCCCTCACTACCGAACCAACCCACACTCCGCCCATTGCCGAACCAAGTTCCACCGGACCAAGGCATACCGGACCAACACTTCCAGGCCAGATTGCATCAGCCCAGGCCCACCAGCAGCTATATACATCCAAGACCCCTGTCCCCAACCTCACTCTATAAATAGAGGGGCAGGGGTACAACAATGGCAGACAAGTTTGAGAGCTCAAGCATGGATAGAACTTTCAAACAACTTTCAGATACTTGTAATCAAAGCTTTGTACTTGTAATCTGAACAGAAAAGGAGAATAACATATAAAGTGGATGTAGGCACATTCTGGCCGAACCACTATAAATCTATGTGCCTTTTACAGTTTATTCCACCTATTTTATATATTTGCATAAATTACCCAAATCATTCAGAACAACATATAATCAACTAAATCATACGACTTGGAGGTATACCGCTTATCGATATTGCTGTGTTTGAATCTGTGATGATTGATGATGTTCCACTATTGTGTAAAACCCCTGGACTACACTATACACACACAAATATGGATTTAATGAGGAAATCGGTTAAGTCGCAGATATTTTGAAATCTAAATATTATTTTGTTTAAAAGTTGAAGTTTGAATCTAAATGATTTTGGAAATAGAATTGGGTTGAATATGAAAAGCTTTTGAAAAGAAGTTTAAAAGATAAAAGTTATGAATAACTTGACAAAATTTTGAAATTTAAATGGTTTCGTTTGAATTGGAATTCAAGATTTGAAATTTAGTTATGTTTGGAAATTATATACAAGTTATATAATATGGGTTTTAAACCATTTTAAAAGTATTGGTTTGGGAAGTTGAATTTAACCCAAGTTTTATACTTGAAGGGCTTTAACTTATGCAAATGTAGTCGGATTTGTTCGAAACGAAAACTATTTATTTTCAAATAATGATAGCTTTCATATAAAGAAAGGATTTCCGATTTGTATTGAAAAGGTTTCAAGTTCGAAATGAAAATGGTTTTCCAAGTTATGAATGAATCTTTGGAAATGGTTTTGAAAGCTATGAATTGAGTCTTTGATTTAAAGATTGGATGAGTTAATCCAATTTGAAAGGGAAATTGTTTTGAAAGCTATAAATGAATCTTTGTGAAAGATAGGTGAGCCTTGGTTTCAAATTGAAGTGGATTTTAAAGGTTGAATCTTTTTGTATAAAAATATTTGAAATGGTAATTTGTTTAAACCATTTAAAAGAAAAGTTTTGGGTAATAAGTTGTGACTTAACTGAGATCCCATTATCCATATGGTTTTTAAATATTACGCTCATTATTCAGTTTAGCCGGGAAAGGACTTTATGTCATATACCCATTTCGAATAATGATACGATGTTATGGATTGCATTTGAAGACTGGTGGTGAAGACCGCATTTCAAGAATGAAAGGATTACCCGTTGAATGTCCTTGCACTAAGTCACGCCGATATAGAGATCTCCATATGTGATGGGGAGTCCGATCAGGATTGTGAATACCCGGATTGTAAGGGCTTCTTTGAAGTGCTTTTGGTTCTGTTCGAACCCAGAACTCACTTCAGTCGCTGGGAATAATTCTGATGATGACAACATCATTATTAGTATTCATTTTCTAGTTTCTAAGTGACCGATTGCTGCCGTAGTAAATTGTTATGGAGATTTTTGTTGGAAACAAGTGTTGCATTGAAAATTCCGATGGGAATTTGTTTGGATAAAACCAAGTTGATTTTGAAAATTCTAAAGAAATGTTTGTTAAACTAAAAGAGCTATATATATATATTATGATTTCAAAATGATTTGAAAAAAATCCAGGTGGTTGAATTTTAGGATACTCATTTGAAGGTTTTTTGAAACCAGAAATAAAATAAGTTTTTGAATTTATAAGTTGGAAATGAAGTGAATACAAAGGAAAATGTGAATTTTAAAATGAAATTATAAGTTTACTAATGCAAGTTAACTAAATTTGAATTAGTAAAAGTGGATTGAATTGAGATTTAACTTAAGCTAAGAAATAAAATTTGATTTGGATTTGGTACAATATCAAATTGAGTTAAATAAAAAATTGAGTAGTAAAATAATTGTATAACTATAAGTTATAAGTTTGAATGGAATTAACTCAAGTATAGAATTTGTATAATTGTGGAAAATAAGCTATGTAACTTATAAAATGGAAAAGTGGAATAGAAAAACCAAAACAAAAATGATTGGATATTTGGTGAAGAAATGAAACTACAAATTTGAATTATAAAATGGATATATACTCAAGCCATCTAAATGGAGTGATTTTTGAAATAAAATTTAAATGTGAAGTGGAAAATGGAAGTAACTACTTAGATGAATTAGTTGGTAAATTGGATATTAGAAATGGAGCTTGAGTTATAAATAGAATTCGACCTATATGTAAGCGAATTAAATATATTTTTAAATGTTGTCGAATAAAATAGAAATGGATTGAAATGGCGATAACTTAAGTTATGAAAAAATTCAATTTAAGTGTAAATAAATTGAATATGGTTTTCAGATGTTATGTAAATGAAATTGAGTTTGGAATTAAATGTTGAAATGGAAAGGAATATAAGTGATGCATAAAAGGTTATAATACACCTTAATATTAATTTTGTTAAATGTTTCATAAATAAATTGACATGAACGAAACACCGTTAATATAAAATGAAGCGAACAAGATTTTGTGAATAGATTGAATGTAAATCCATAAAAATGGATAATTTGATTCAGAAGCAATTTAAATTGGCTAATAAACTGAAGTGGGTATTTTATTAAATGAATGTCACCGAATTTGTATGGAAAAATTTGTCATTTGAAGTAAACGGGAGAACAAAATTTTATGATTCAATGGAAAGTGAATAAATTGATTTAAAATCAATTTGAAATGGATATAAAGATAATGTGTGTGAATATGTACTGAATGCAATAAATTGGTTGTGGATTATTAGAAATCGAATAAAAGGTATATAGATCGATTGAAAGTGGATAATTTCGTGCTAGAACCTTGTAATTGCTTATAAATGATAGAGAACATGTTTGGTTTTTGCAAATGGCATGTTTAACTTGTTAAAGAAATGGAATGTTGTTAAATTTCATGTTTTTGTTTTATTTGAGTAAGTACAGGTACAAGAAGACTATTTGGCTTCATTTTGATTGCGTAATGGCATATAAATTAAGCGAACTCGCTTAATAACGCTAAAATAAGGTATGCTTACGAATCTAGCATGGAAAAATAAAAATATTGATATACATTGCATTTTTCGACCATGAGAGTCGATGTATATCTTTTTTTATCATATTTGTGATATTGCAAAAGGCTCTGCCAATATTGATGTACAAGGGAGACTCAGCCA
Source organism: Allium cepa (assembly GCA_030765085.1). Lineage (NCBI taxonomy): Eukaryota > Viridiplantae > Streptophyta > Magnoliopsida > Asparagales > Amaryllidaceae > Allium > Allium cepa. Next base: position 910,451,213 of record CM060943.1, read on the forward strand.
AAAAAATTTGAAAATTTTGGGTGTTAGAAAATTTCTGAAAATTTTAGAAAAAAAAATTGTTAACTAAAAAGTACATTTTTGAATTGTAATTGGCATAAAGGGTTTTGAGTTAGAAATAAAAGCTAATTGTTTTTGTTGAAACTAAAAGATTTAGAAAGGTGAAATGTCGAGTTTCAACTAAGTTGGTTTGGAGCATTTTTCGATTCAACAAATTTCAGGGACGAAATTCTTTCAACGGGGGAGGAATGTAATGAGCTGGATATTCTATTGTTGATTTTGAATATTTAGATGGTTTTAAATGTTGATTTGGAAGATGAATTGGTTTTGAATATGATGATTTTGGTTGTAATTGTGTAACGACATGGAGTTTTTTGTTGCTTGATTTCGTTTTAATGGTTTAAATATTGATTTGGGATTATAATTTAGTTAGTAAGATCTTAAAAACTGAAAATTTAAGCGATTTTGGAATTTTTGAAAATCATCGATTTAATCGACCTGTTAAAATAGCCTTTCGAGGCACAGTCTCAGAATTTGACGAAAATAGTTCCATTGGATCCGTAATAGTGTATTATTATCGGATTTCAAATTTCATAGCGTTTGGAATTATCGTTTGGTCGTACGAGATACAAACGTCTGAAATTAATATCGAAAATTTAATATAATAATTAGGTACAAAATGCTATCTTCTCTATACGATCTAGTTAGGACTCAAAACCATTTCCATTGTATTCACAATAGGGGTATAACATTATAAACTCCTGGTGGCACGCCTCGATAGGGGTTCGAGATTTTGAGTTGCGTATAACGAGATATTTTGATTTAAAATAAATTTAAATTAAAAAAATCAATCAAACCTATTCTCACACGCCACCTATCACTTTGAAGCCATCCTTTCACCTTTTAGAAATCACGTCACCCCTCCTTTCATCCTTCAGTTCAATCACATATGCCTGCTTTCTTCTCAATTCGAAAACCAGGAATCACAAGAGAAAACGAAGGGGAGCCGAGCGTCTCCCTCCTCCTTTATCTCCAGATCGACATCACGTGTAATGAAAGAAAGGGATCGAAATCATCCCAAATTAAATATAAAAAATAAGAAAGAAGGAGGGGAATGAAGGTCGATGATGTCACAAGTGGAGGCGGCCTTGTTCTCAGTTCGATTATTTTAATCGCTTGAGCGAATGGAGGTTGGTGATTGGAGGATGGAGGCGCGATGCTGGGTTGGTCGAAGTCGAACAGGGGAGTTCGTCGCTCGTGGGCTCTTAGTCTGGGTGCTGCTCGAATTGATAGCAGAGGCGACGTAGGCGGCGGCCACGGAAGTGTAGGCGATTCGATTTCATACGTGATCAGAAAAAAAACTGCCTCGCGACTGCATCTTGAGGGAGGGTCGCGTTTCTGCTGCTCTGAGTGGGCGCCGCACTTGGAAGCTCGAGCTAGAAGCTGGAGGAGGAAGCATGAAGGTAGGTGGAGGGGATCCAAGCAACGTTGTTTGTCGTAATGGTCGTGTGGATGTAGCAGAGGTTTGGGCTGGTCATTTTGGGCTAGGCAAAACATAGAGTTGGTGGAGCCGATAGCGACGACCCATCGGTTTTTCAGTTTTGATTCAATCGTGGGTTTCTATTGCGACTGGTTTGGTTGGGGTAGTTTCAGGCAAAGCAAGTTCGTTTTGAGAGGTATATAGCGATTAACTTTAAATTGATTTTAAATTAATGTGTAATTAGTTTAATTACAGAAAGAAAAAAATCATTGACTTATATACATCATAAATTTATTCGTGCGAGGTTCAGAAACGAGTCGAGTTTGGTTCGTAGTCGTGACTTGGAATGGATTGCAAATAAAAATCAAAGTGAGTTAATCTCACTCCTTTTGAATTGCTAAATATTAATTTTAAATAGTTAAAATTAATTCTCGATGTTTGGTTGAATTGATTATTTGTTGAATGATTATATATATATATATATGTATGTATGTATGTATATGTATGTATGTATGAATGTTTGTGTATATATATGTGTATGTATGCATGTATGTACGTATATTAGTATTTGGAGTGATATTCCCGCTGTAACAACCCGTATATTTGGACCATTTAAATTGACAATAATCCACACATGTCAACTTAAATAATACAAAACACTAATCATTATGGGACTATAAATACATAAATGTAAATGAGAATCAATACGACATCACAGACACAGAACAGTCACAGAATAATGTAGCAGAAAATACATCGTCATAATAGCAGTTCATGAAGCTACTACATGAAGTACAACAATTTCTCAACATAAGGTGACTGAAAGGAAATACATAAATGCCCAACAGGCTAGTACATCAATACTGGAATAGAAATAGATGGATAAATATGTGCTAAGTCTTCAGCATCTTGAACCAACCTTGATTAGCAACTGGATAGCTTCAGACTGACCCGAGCATATATAAAAAGAAACACTCGAGTCAGGATTCAAAATCTTATGCAAGATAATCAATTGCAGGGAATAAAATCCATAACTCAAAGATGAATAAAATAACATCTCTAAGGGTCCGATAAACTATCTATATACAAAATAGAATACGATATGTAGATATTGTCTATTCAGTAAAGTACGATATTAAAATAGCATTAAGGCGTTACCATAATTTCCCTTAACACATTTTATAATGCCGTAGCCCATACAGCACCGTAAACCCCACCGTAAACTAGTGGTTATCAGAGGGTACCCTATAGTTATAACACCAAAAAAAGCGTAGTGGTTGCGAATAGGATAATCAGTATGATAAGGTACATGAGGCGATACCAACTAGGATACTAGTAGTTGCGTGATCCGGACTGATGTTGAGCATAGCCAGCAGCTACCTCAACACCGCGAAACAACACTCCCAAATCAAAGGGGTGCACTCAAATCGAATCACAAAAGTAATAGATATAGTATCGAAGAAGTGTGTCCGCTAGAGGTGGCGAACCTCAATGGCCCGGCACGACTCCTGTTTTAGTCATGTCAGGGGTCATCCAATATCGTTCTCTTTCTTCAGTCAACGCGTTCACCAAACCATCCAATTCATTCTAGATCAACACTCCGCATATAATAGTTATTAAAGTGGTTTTCGGTATCGACAGAGAGTATGTCCATCTTCGATCCCGGTCTCTTTAATAACTACGTATTTATTACCCGATGGTCGGTTGAATTAACGTTTAAACAAATCAAGGTCCAAAAGTCAAGGTGCAAATTTGACATTTCACGATTCAATTTATTTCATATATTTAAAACATATTTCCAAATGCAATTTTTAGTTCAAACATTTGATTTAACAAAAATTAAGCATTCAAGTTCGATTTAATAAGATCTAAATTTCGCTTATTAAATTTAGTTCATAATCAATGAATTCAAGTTAATGGTCAATTTAGTTCGAATCATTAAATCAAATTCTATTCATTTCAATTCATATTTACATTCACTGTTATCATAAATTCGCTTAAATCAATTTCATTAACTGAATTCCTTTTTATCAAAACTTTATTTGATTTATTTGCCAATTTGATTAAATTTCTTTTTAAAGGAATCTGTTTCCATTTATTTGGTTCAATGATCTACACATCACAAATAAGTTATTTCCGAGTTACAAATCAACTAAATCCATATTCCGTTTACAATGTCCAAATTTGATTAATTCATTAAATTTAAAATCATTTAACTTTAAATTATCACTAAATCAAATCCATAAAACTTCAGTTAGTTTTGTATTCACTTAAGTCAAATTTTCTTAATCTCAAATTAAATTTATAACAAGTTTCAAATCGATTTAATTAAAACCGAGTTTAAATCTAAATCTAACAAATCTAACAAACTTTTAAATTATTAAATTCTAAAACTTTACTTGTTTCTAAATCCCATTATAATTATTCAACTTACTTAACTTTAAGTTTTCCTAAAACAAATTACAAATTTCTCACTTTTAAATTTGTCAATTCATTTTAATCAATTAAATAGATTTATTAATCCGTTTCAATTGAATCCATTAATTTACTTCAATTAATCCATTAAGTTCGTTACTTAATTTCAAACAAATTGTTAAGTTCATTCCTTAATTTCAAATAGTTTCAATTTCAAAATGATCTTGTTGACCAGTCGGGTTTCTTATTTTAATTAGCTATCCTAGGCCAAGTTATTAATTAGGTATTTATCATTTCAACCCAATAACATTCAATAAATAAAAGAAAATCTAAGCATAGCAAAGGGAACTTGCAGTGTGATAACCGGGATGGTGTCAAAGTAAATAAACCAGCAATAGCAACCATACATAACAATTCAACAATTTATTTAAATAATCCCGAAATAATCGTATTAATCTACATTTGTTATTTATGCAAATTAATATAATTATTCCTAGAATCCACACTATCATTTCATGCAGATTAAAGATTATTACATTATGGTTTTTCACTTGGTGTCTATTTTCAAATTACTACATCAGTCATACATTCAATGGTTCAAAGTGTAGTTAACGCTATTTCCACGTGTCGATTAATTTAACATTTAAAGGGGTCAAGTTCAACATATATAATCCATTTTAAATTGTTAACTATCCTATATCAAATTAAATTTCATATTAATTATCGCTTATATTAACAACCAAATTCAACATCACATAGCAAATTTAGTGTCACAACTACTTACCATAAACCAACATCAAATCATAATTTATCACGTTAAATCTCTTTAAGCAATACGTGGCGTCAATTAGAAATTTTGAAATCCATCAATACTCAATTTTCTTGTATAGCAATTAACAGTTTATGTGAACAATTTTAACCTCAACCATTTTAACATCCAAATTAATATTAACAACATCTATCACTTGATTATCATAGCATAATAGATTGAGTCGTGAATGAAATATTCACCTTGCGCGGTTAGAGAAGATGACGAAGCACGGAGACGAATAGATAAAATAGACCCTAACAAGCACGGCGCAAAACGAACACAAACTGCAATCAAACAAATAATTAATCAATAATTTGTTTATTGCAATATATATATATCGATTGAATATATATATATATATATATATATATATATAAACTATACCAAACAACGAAGCAAGATAGATTCGACAAGCGGGATGGAAATAGCTTACGCTTCCGGATGAATAGCAGGAGATGGAATAAAACACATAGCAACAGACTGTATATGAGCAACCGAAAATTTCGAAACTATGTACTTTTATAACATAACGGATTACACATTCATATTAAAATATATAAAATAAAGCAACAGTTTTTAAGAAAAATTTTCTACATGAACCACACAAACAGAGACTTTGGGTTCCGGATTGGGTACGAAGGAGGCTTCGGCCGTGGTCAAGCAGTGGGGTGTTGTGAATCGGAGAGGAGCAGTTCGCCAGAGGCGCGGTGGGTTGGCGTCAGGCAAGGTCGGGTCTGGAAGCGGATGGTGGCAGCGGGGACATGGACTGGACGTGGGTGGGTTCGGGTGGCGGATGGTGTCCTGGGCGAGTGGGTTGGGTAGGGAAGTGGACGTTCGTTGGTGGTGCGGTGGAGGGCAGTGGGGTCGGCAATGGGTGAGGCGGGCGTGACCATTGGGCGGAGCAGTGGACGTTTCGGGTTTCGTGAGTGGAGCAGGTGGCGGTTGCTGGCGATGTGGGTGGAGTGGGTGGCGTGACGGAGCAGCGTGGGTAGTGGGGCAGTGGAGGCGGACGTGTGTAGTGGGCAGGGGGAGCGGACGTGGGCGATGCGGGGCAGTGGAGGGAGGTCGCTGTAGTTGAAACGACCCGCAAATCCATACCCCTTGAGTTAACACTATTCTACAACAATCAACTCAAGTTGTACAGAAATATGAACTATTTGGGTTAAAGAAGAAGAGGTAGAAGAAGAAAATAGAAAACAACATCAGAATCTAACCATCGCAGCGAAATAAAGTATAATAGATAATAAATGATCTTTACTCAAAAAGCAAATACATCTGTTTACATATTACATCATCAGAGTACATCAATCACAGCTCAACATCAACATCATACAAATGGGTACACAACAACTCAATACGACAGAATGTGTGTATATATATATAAACAAGTACGACAGTACGTATCGTCATCCAGCTCGTCTCCTGAGCTTCACAACATCATATCCCGTATCCTATAATACTCGGTCTGACCCGAGCATTACAGTTCAATAACACCCGAGTCAGTCTGGAATACAAGCGTGAGAAAATCACACTCAATTGACTATTAAAGTTTCAAAAATCCTTCGAAAACAAAAGCATCTCGTAAGACCACGCCACAAATAAACATGTCTGGTTTTTACCTTACGATAGCTAAAACACTTTTTATATAAATCCTCTGATATTATAATAGGGTCTATTTACAAATACTTATAAAATAGCCAAAATTGTTACATTCATTAAATTCCAGCTACTAACCACAGAGTGGGTAATACAAACAAAACTCGTACAAGGCTCGTAGGGAGAATAGATTTCCAACTAATGACTAGGCACTGGGGTACCACCTGTCACAGTACGGGGCCTAGATCACCGTACCGAGGAGTACGCCCGCTTCCCTGCAACACAAGGCCGGGACTACGCCTTACTGGATAATCCCGAGTGAGATCACCCCGCGGTTGGGATCAGCAACCGCCCACTAAGCCGAAATAAAAAGGGACATCTAGAATGGAATGACCTCACCCTGCTTGGTTGCTACCCACCTAGCCTTGTTGCATAACCCCTGATTTTTAGTCATTCCCATTTGATGAGGCTTGAGGCTAAGCGTTACCTTTTAAGAACATATTCCTTAGAATGCCCATCGTCCACCTGACGATGTTTCGCAAGCATTCATCCATACAAGTCCGTCCTGGGTTCGAACGGAACCGAAGGCACTATTCCTACTACATCCATTTTGGAAATATCCTCAGGATTAGTAGCGACTAGCCCTTGCACTTCATAGCTCCATCTTCGACTTCGAACACGTTTCACGAAACGTACAAATCGGATCGAAGTGGTTTTCGAGAAATTAATCTCAATCTCGGTCTCTTCGAAACGATCAACGCATTTGTCCAATATTGATAGTCGGTGATTTAACTATCAATTAATATTTACAAACAACCATCAAACAATAAATAATTTCCCAAATTATTTATTTATCTCAAAAATATCTTCACAAGATATATTTTCACTTTTCAAATTCCTTTGAAAACAGTTTTCAAACTATCTGCCTTTCTCAGAATAAATTTCAAGTATTTCTATTTTCACTTAAATCCCAAGCACAAAACTTAAGATTTTTAAATAATTAAAAAGCACTTTATTGTAAAATATATTTAACATGTAATTTAAAAAAAATTACTTTAATACTTAATTTAAACAAAATACCAAATCATTCTGCAAATAAATATTACGATAATAGATTAAACAAAATACTTACTTTGAAATTTACTTTTAAACATTTAAGTTAAGACTACTTCAATAGTTTACTAAAAATATATACTATATAAACATTTGAAAATAAAGTTACTAAATGAAATAAACTCTGGATTTCTATTTTTAAATAAACAAAATACTAAGTTACTTCTTAATAGTTACCGCTAAATTAGATTAAAGGAAAATACTTACTTTAGATTATAAATATTAGAAATAATAAATTTTACAAAACTTACTTTCTTCAAAAAAACAACTTCAAACATTTAATTTGTGTTTACAAATTTACTTTTAAAAACATGTGCTTTGACATCCAGAGAAAATTCCAACTTCAATTACTTAAATCAATTTCCCCAAATTGATTTCCAATTTATTTTATTTGAAATTAATCTCTTAAATTACTCAATTCATTTCAAAATTCATTAATTATGGATTTTATTATTATTGTTATTATCTTCCGTTTGATTTTAAATCCTTCAACGGAAATATACAAATTCCAGATTTTCCAAATTTCTTCCTTATTCCTTTCAATAATTTAAATCTTAAATTTAAAATAAATTTTTTCTTCTTTTAATCAATATCACTGAAGATTTAATATTCATTAACTTTCTGTTTATTCAAATTTTCCTTTTTATATTCAAGACCTATTTATTAGAATTTTACAGTCCCTTCATCCCTTTTCCAATTCATTTTTAATTTATTCTATAATTTATTTATTTACAAATTCACTTCTATTAATTTCTTTCAAAAATCTAATTTATATGTTTTGGAAATTCGTTATACCCAATCATACTCAATCGGACCATAGCGTCCAATATTCCAATAAAGTTCATCATAGAATAGCAAATAATCACAACAGAGGGTATAGAATAATTTAAATAAATGTTAAGGGATCCAGTTGGATCCCTCCAACCTGTTTTTCCCTGCATCCACAGATGATAGCACGTTATAATACACCAATTCCAAAATATCATACTATATCACATCAATCAATTCGGTCATTCTAACAATTATTCAAATTTAACCATTTAAAATTTAAACTTTAAATTCACTGAGTGAGATTAACTCACCCTTTTCTTTTCGTTTGTCAATCCAATTCCATCTCGTCTATTATCTCCCAATTTTTGGACCTTGTATAAATATTTATATAATTTTATTAATATACGAGCCAATCGAACAAATAAATAAATTTTCATAGGATTTTAACCAATAATTTATCTCGACTAATAATTTGATTATAAGTTAATTTTCTTTAATATTTCCATGGACTAAAATTTGAATAGGTTAATTTAACAAGTTAATCATCATAATATTTTATTCTAAGACAACTAATAACTTAAAAACATATATATGTATTTATTTCCTTTTAAAGCTACACATATATCTCTACATATATAGTTTTCATAAAACCCTAACTTATATAAATTCTATCAACATTTAAAATTACTATTTTCTTTTCCAGCTTATCTCCATAATTAAATTTTTTTTTATACACCTTAAATTAAATTAAAGACAGAAGAAGTTAGCAATACCTCGCTCCCCTGTCGTGCCAAGCATCGCGACCACCATGCTGAGCTCGAGAACAACCCAACGAAAACCCTATCCCCAAATCGAGAAACGCTCGATCCCTACTTCGAACAGTAACCATCCCCTGCCCTAGAAAGCCATCGCGCGCGCCTTGTTCGACAACTGCGATTGCGCCACCTGTAGGCGGCTCCGTCAACTCCCAATATCACCCTAAATCGCGAAGTCCCCCAACCAGAGCACCTCGAAGCAACCCATCGCGGCGGCGACTTCCCAAAGCGAACCCTAATGTCGCTTCACCCTCGTTGTCACGACTATGGAAGGAACCCTACCTCCACGACACGATGCCATCTAGCCACCTTCCTCGTACTCGCCTTTGATTCGCCCGTGTCCCCACCCCCTCCCCCGATTCCTTTTTTTTTACTCGAGTTCGAACAGAAATTGAAGATGAGGAGGGAGCCTCGAACTTGAATTTGAGAGGAGAAAGAAAGAAATATAATGGAAATCGGCCATAAATTTTATTCTCGTGAGTTTTGTTCGAACAAAAGCTAGAATTTGAAGAGGGAAAGGGGAAAGCTCGGCTTAATTTGTTAATATAAATTTTTCTCTGCTCGATTTTAAAATAGAAGGCGTGTAAATGAAGGAAGTTCAGGCTTCTACAAGGATATTGAGGTGAAGGCAAAAGGTGTGATGTGAAATTATTTTGGCTAGTCAACTGATTTGTATTCATTAATTAAATTGAATTTTTGATGAAAATTTCCACGCGTTTACACGTCGTACGCTCACACAGAAACTCCAAACACTATGAAATTTGAAATCCGATAATAATTCAATATTACGTACCCAATAGAACTAGTTTCGTCGAATTCCGAGACTGTGCCTAGGAAGGCTATTTTTAAATTCAATTCAAACGATGAAATTTCAAAACTGAATAAATCACTATTAAATTTAATTTTTAAAACTTCTATTATCTTCAATATTATCAATATAAATTTTATAAGTCTTCCAATTATTATTTTTTTAACAGACATAAAACCTCAGATTCCATATTTTATCCAATTTCACATTATTTAAATTCAATAATTTAATCAGCAAATAAATTATGATATTTGAATTCAAGTTTAAATTACCCTATTGAATATTAAAATCAATTAAATTCTCCAATTTTAAATGCTTGAAAATTCTGGGTCATCGCATTCCTCCCCCCTTAAAAGAATTTCGTCCTCGAAATTACTAGTTAGGAAGGATGATCCATAACCCATTACCTATTCCCTCGACCCAAATAGTTTTTTTTTTTTACAATTTACCAACAAATCTTTTTATCAAAGACACACTACCCTTTTTTCTTAACTTTTCAACTTACGCATAAGTCCCAAACCATATCACTTACTTAACAATTCAAATTTAAATTTAAAACCAAATTTGAATTACCAAAATTTTCTCAAAATTTTCTAACTCTCTAAATTCCTGAATAATTTCGCCAGCGTCTCCTTTGCGCAGCTAGCTCGGTACAACTACAAAATGGCTCTACGGCCTCCCAAATCCAAAAAGAAAACAAAAAGGCCAAGTGGCTCGATCCAAAAACCCAATCAAATTTCACACCAAATTTAAATACATACCTTTTTGTCGAGCATTTCAAATTTATCTTCTTGAAATCAAAAACCAATTCTCTCTTCCCTTTTTTAATACCTGCATATCCTGCTTAGTACTAATATCCAATCACAATATTCCCAAAACATCATATCAACTTCCTTACCAAATGTCAATATTCATCCAAATATCAACTTAGAATATATTTGCAATATTCAATTTCCATTAAGAATTGACCATTCCTTACTTAAGTTAACATAAGCATTTTATATGTTTCTTTATTTATTTCCATCTTACCACTTCAGTTTATACCTATTTCCATTCAAATTGATTCTTTCATTACCATATGAATTCAATTTATCTTTAACACTAAATATTTAAATTTTATTTATCATTTATTACTAATTCATGTCATTATTTTACTTAGATTCATTTACTAATTATTTTTAGTTGCCAATTTAAATTCGTTTTATTATTAACAAAAATTCTCCAAAAATTTCAAAAATTTTCTAACTCCCAAAATTTCTGAAAATTTTTGGCAGAATCCCCTTTGTACGGAGGAGCTTTTGCAATTTGACAAAAGATATAAATATATATACATCGACCCACACGGTTGGAAAAACCAAAAACAGTTCATATTTCCTATTTATATTGCGTAGGCGTACCTTATTTAGCATTTTTAAGCAAGTGTCTTATTTATTTAGCCGTTAGTGCAACCAAATCCAGCCACACAGCTTCCATGTACATGTACTTACTCAATTTAAACATGTAAGTGCCAAATATATGAAGTTTAGCAGCATATCACTTATTTGCAATAGTTAAAACATATGAATTCTAAAAGAAATTCACACCAAACATTTTTCCGTAAGCAATTTATATAGTTCCCATGCTAATTTAACTGTTTCAACTTATTCACATCCATTTTCATTCAATTTGAATGGTTTTCAATCCATTCATATACAACTTCATCCATTTGAATGGTTTAAAACTCAATCGCTTACATTAATTTATTTTTAAGCAAACTGAACTCATATTTAGTTCAATTGCTCTCAAAATCAATTTATTTTACTTCTATCAATTCATATAATTTTAGTTACTTCCATTTACATCAAATGACAATTTATTCTATGCAATTTGACGAGATCTATGTGAATAAATAAGCATTTATGTTTTATATCCATTTTAAATGGATTTCAACTCAATTTATACTTAGTTTTATTCCATTTTTTTAAAATTTATTCACAATTCATATATCCTCATTTTCATTGCATTTCAGATTTGAATTCATTCACTTGCATTTCATTTTATTAACCAACTGGTTCCATTATTCAAACAAGTTCCATTCAAAACCATTAACAACTTAGGTTCATCTTCATAACCAATTAAATTTCTTTTTATTTTAATTCATTCACGACCATTTATTTAGCTCGACACATTTCATTTCAATTTTATTTGCAATCCATTCATTTACATTCCATTCCATATTTGTTTATTCCAACTATTTTATTTAGCTCAAAGACAATCTAAGCTATTTCATTCAATAACCATTCAATTTTTCTTATAGAATCCAAGTTATTTCAATTCCTTAACAATTTAAATGGTTTACAACTATTTATTTAAGAATTTCATTCCATTAAATATTATCTGTAACTCACCGAATTCTATTTCGATTTAAATTTATTTTCACTTGATTTAAATCCAACTCAATATCGTTAAACTTAGTTTAAGTTGAATTAAATTCAACTCTCTTCCATCTATTCAGCTTAAGTCAATTTACTTCAATTTCTTCAAATTTTATACTTAAGCTCATTTCCATTTTACAAGTAAATTTCTCTCTTTTATACAACTTGATTCTACCTCAATTAAATCTCATTTTAAACCTACAATTTCCTTTGGTTAGTTATTATACATTTTAACTTTTTAGATTCAGCTCATTCAATTTATTACAAGGCCATTTCCAATTTATTTCCACATATTTGGATTTTATTTGCACATTCAAACCATTGCTATTTTTAATCCATTTACTTTTTTATTCGATGCACTTCAATTATACTTAATTTGTTAACACTTCAAGTCCAATTTTAATTTATAACTCAAGTTCTGAATCCACTATCCATTTTCAATTTACCACCCAATTTCATGAACTCACAATTCAATTACATTCTCAATTCATTTATTTAATTGCAAGGCCATTTTCAATTATATTTCTTCACTAATGATTCAAGTCGAATTTGATTTATAACTTGAGTTTTATTTCCAAACTTCAATATTAACTCACCAATTCAGCTTTTATTTAGCTACATTGGTTATCATTATACATTTCGTTATCTAATTTATTATCTACTTAGTTTTTCCTTAATTAATAATTCAATACTTTAATTTTAATTTTAAAGATCACTTTATTCAATTTGCTTAAGTTCAATTTATATTATAATTTAAGTTTTGATTTTTATTTTATTTTTCAATTCATCCAACAATATTTATTTTGGATTTGTATTCCATTTTTCAATTTATAAGTCATAACTTATTATTTTACACATTTCCATTCATTCTAGGCTTGAATATATTCTTCTTTTATTTTTAACTCAAGCCTTATGTTTATTTACAACCCAAACATATTTTTAATTCTTTTACACATTATTCTTATTTATTTATTTCTTATCCAACTTATTTCTATTTATCCAGGTAAGAATTTAATTCCATTCAATAACTCAATTGAATTCTTATTCCAATTCAATTTTACTTTAACTCATATTTATTTAATCTCAATTCGATTTCAACTAAATTTGAATACAACTGGATATTATTTTCAGCCAATCCAATTCATTTCCAATCTAGTTAAATTTTTATTTCCCAATCCAAGTTAATTTCATTTTTAACCTTTCACTTTAAATTTACATTCCAACATTCAAAGCTTATATTTCCTTCCTGATTTAAAAATCATCTCCATATATGAGCTTACAACTTATCTCATCAGGATCTTAAACACCCGACTTTTAGTTTCAAATTATTTTGAAATTTCCAACATTCCCAAATCACACTTCTAAAAAATCAAATCCATCCTGGTTTTATCCCCAACAAACTTCCTTTGAAATTTCAAAAAAAACAGGTTTTCCTGAACAAATCAACTTGGCAGCAATTCATCACTTAGAAACTCGAAAATGAACATCGATGATGCTGCAGTCATCACCGAAGTTATTTTCCAACGACTGTAGTGAATTCAATGCTATATCCCTTTCCAAAATTTATTTAAAACAAAATTCCTTTCAGAAATACCTCTAAACAATAATGTTATTATTTATCTTCAAAATACTTCCAAATCTCCGGGATTTAAATTTCCAAATCCTACTTAAATCAATCTTAACTATAATTCATTTGTACAGTTTATGCTTATACAAATTTCTGTTTAATTTTATTTCAATTCATAAATTACATTTATAATTCACATTTATAAATTTCATTTTATAATGAATTTATTGCCTTAAACTTTGGTTATATTTTCAATTTCTAGTTAAATTTTTACACAATGATGATAATAATTTAATATTATTATTCCTAACATCCAAGCAACCATATATTAGCTAAAATAGTTTACAAAAACTTTTCTTTATATCAAAATATATTTTTGGGTAAAATTATTTCATTTACCCATATTTTAAACAATACCGTGTCAATTGTTCTATTCAAGTGTTTAGAAACCCCTTCAATACAGTTGCGCAGACTGTGTCGACGAAGGTTCATATGCCACTCAATAAATCAATCAACACAGTATTAAAACAATTTATATCCACTAACAAATACGCACTCATATCTATTAATACGCTCAAACTCATTCTAGCGTAATATAGACTCTATTTTAAATGAGTAATTCCCACCAGAGCCAAGGTTATCACCAACCTAAGCTCTGATACCAAGTGAAATGACTCGCAAATCCATACCCCTTGAGTTAACACTATTCTACAACAATCAACTCAAGTTGTACAGAAATACGAACCATTTGGGTTAAAGAAGAAGAGGTAGAACAATAAAATAGAAAACAACATCAGAATCTAACCATCGCAGCGAAATAAAGTATAATAGATAATAAATGATCTTTACTCAAAAAGTAAATACATCTGTTTACACATTACATCATCAGAGTACATCAATCACAGCTCAACATCAACATCATACAAATGGATACACAACAACTCAATACGACAGAATGTGTGTATATATATATATAAACAAGTACGACAGTACGTATCATCATCCAGCTCGTCTCCTGAACTTCACAGCATCATATCCTGTATCCTATAATACTCGGTCTAACTCGAGCATTACAGTTAAATAACACCCGAGTCAGTCTGGAATACCAGCGTGAGAAAATCACACTCAATTGATTATTAAAGTTTCAAAAATCCTTTGAAAACAAAAGCATCTCATAAGACCATGCCACAAATAAACATGCCGGGTTTTTACCTTACGATGGCTAAAACACTTTTTATAGAAATCCTCTGATATTATAATAGGGTCTATTTACAAATACTTGTAAAATAGCCGAAATTGTTGCATTCATTAAATTCCAGCTACAAGCCACAGAGTGGGTAATACAAACAAAACTCGTACAAGGCTTGTAGGGAGAATGGATTTTCAACTAATGACTAGGCACTGGGGTATCACCTGTCAAAGTATGGGGCCTAGATCACCGTACCGAGGAGTACGCCCGCTCCCCTGCAACACAAGGCCGGGACTACCCTTTACTGGATAATCCCGAGTGAGATCACCCCGCGTTGGGATCAGCAACCGCCCACTAAGCCGAAATAAAAAGGGACATCTAGACTGGAATGACGTCACCCTGCTTGGGTGCTACCCACCTAGCCTTGCGCATAACCCCTGATTTTCAATCATTCCCATTTGATGAGGCTTGAGGCTAAGCGTTACCTTTTAAGAACATATTCCTTAGAATGCCCATCGTCCACCTGCCGATGTTTCGCAAGCATTCATCCATATAAGTCCGTCCCGGGTTCGAATGGAACCAAAGGCATTATTCCTACTACATCCATTTTGGAAATATCCTCAGGATTAGTAGCGACTAGCTCTTGCACTTCATAGCTCCATCTTCGACCTCGAACACGTTTCACGAAACGTACAAACCGGATCGAAGTGGTTTTCGAGAAATTAATCTCGATCCCGGTCTCTTCGAAACGATCAACGCATTTGTCCAATACTGATAGTCGGTGATTTAACTATCAATTAATATTTACAAACAACCATTAAACAATAAATAATTTCCCAAATTATTTCTTTATCTCAAAAATATTTTCACAAGATATATTTTCACTTTTCAAACTCCTTTGAAAACAGTTTTCAAACTATCTGCCTTTCTCAGAATAAATTTCAAGTATTTCTATTTTCATTGGAATCCCAAGCACAAAACTTTAGATTTTTAAAATAATTTAAAAACACTTTATTGTAAAATATATTTAACATTTGATTTAAATTTTTTTACTTTAATACTTAATTTAAACAAAATACCAAATAATTCTGTAAATAAATATTACGATAATAGATTAAACAAAATACTTACTTTGGAATTTACTTTTAAACATTTAAGTTAAGACTACTTCAATAATTTACTAAAAATGTATACTATATAAACATTTGAAAATAAAGTTACTAAATGAAATAAACTCTGGATTTCTATTTTTAAATAAACAAAGTACTAAGTTACTTCTTAATAGTTACTGCTAAACTAGATTAAAGGAAAATACTTACTTTAGATTATAAATATTAGAAATAATAAATTTTACAAAACTTACTTTCTTTAAAAAAACAACTTCGAACACTTAATTTGTATTTACAAATTTACTTTTAAAAACATGTGCTTTGCCATCCAGAGAAAATTCCAACTTCAATTACTTAAATCAATTTCCCCAAATTGATTTCCAATTTATTTTATTTGAAATTAATCTCTTAAATTACTCAATTCATTTCAAAATTCATTAATTATGGATTTTATTATTGTTGTTATTATCTTCCGTTTGATTTTAAATCCTTTAACGGAAATATACAAATTCCAGATTTTCCCAATTTCTTCCTTATTCCTTTCATTAATTTAAATCTTAAATTTAAAATAAATGTTTTCTTCTTTTAATTAATATCGCTGAAGATTTAATATTCATTAACTTTCTGTTTATTCAAATTTTCCTTTTTATATTAAAGATCTATTTATTAGAATTTTACAGTCCCTTCATCCCTTTTCCAATTCATTTTTAATTTATTCTATAATTACTTTATTTACAAATCACTACTTTTTTTTTTCTTTCCAAAATCTAATTTATATGTTTTGGAAATTCGTTATACCCAATCATACTCAATTGGACCATAGCGTCCAATATTCCAATAAAGTTCATCATAGAATAGCAAATAATCACAACAGAGGGTATAGAATAATTTAAATAAATGTTGAGGGATCCAGTTGGATCCCTCCAACCTGTTTTCCCTGCATCCATAGATGTTTGCACGATATAATACACCCATTCCAAAATATCATACTATATCACATCAATCAAATCAGCCATTCTAACAATTATTCAAATTTAACCATTTAAATTTAAATTTTAAATTCACTGAGTGAGATTAACTCACATTTTTCTTTTCGTTTGGCAATCCAATTCCATCTCGTCTATTATCTCCCAATTTTTGGACCTTGTATAAATATTTATATAATTTTATTAATATACGAGCCAATCGAACAAATAAATAAAATTTCATTGGAAATTTTATTTAACCAATAATTTATCTCGACAAATAATTTGATTATAAGTTAATTTTCTTTAATAGTTACATGGACTAAAATTTGAATAGGTTAATTTAACAAGTTAATCATCATAATATTTTATTCTAAGACAACTAATAACTTAAAAACATATATATGTATTTATTTCCTTTTAAAGCTACACATATATCTCTACATATATAGTTTTCATAAAACCCTAACTTATATAAATTCTATCAACATTTAAAATTACTATTTTCTTTTCCAGCTTATCTCCATTATTAAATTTTTTTATACACCTTAAATTAAATTAAAGACAGAAGAAGTTAGCAATACCTCGCTCTCCTGTCGTGCCAAGCATCGCGACCACCCTACTGAGCTCGAGAACAACCCAACGAAAACCCTATCCCCAAATCAATAAACGCTCGATCCCTACTTTGAACAGTAACCATCCCCTGCCCTAGAAAGCCATTGCGTGCGCCTTGTTCGACAACTGTGATTGCGGCACCTGTAGGCGGCTCCATCAACTCCCAATATCACCCTAAATCGCGAAGTCCCCCAACCAGAGCACCTCGAAGCAACCCATCGCGGCGGCGACTTCCCAAAGCGAACCCTAATGTCGCTTCACCCTCGTTGTCACGACTACGAAAGGAACCCTACCTCCATGACACGATGCCATCTAGCCACCTTCCTCGTACTCGCCTTTGATTCGCCCGTGTCCCCACCCCCCTCCCCTGATTCCCTTTTTTTTTACTCGAGTTCGAACAGAAATTGAAGATGAGCAGGGAGCCTCGAACTTGAATTTGAGAGGAGAAAGAAAGAAATATAATGGGAATCGGCCATAAATTTTGTTCTCGTGAGTTTTGTTCGAACAAAAACTAGAACTTGAAGAGAGAAAGAGGAAAGCTTGGCTTCATTTGTTAATATAAATTTTTCTCTGCTCGATTTTAAAATAGAAGGCGTGTAAATGAAGGAAGTTCAGGCTGCTACAAGGACATTGAGGTGAAGGCAAAAGGTGTGATGTGAAATTATTTTGGCTAGTCAACTAATTTGTATTCATTAATTAAATTGAATTTTCGATGAAAATTTCCGCGCGTTTACACGTCGTACGCTCACACAGAAACTCCAAATACTATGAAATTTGAAATCCGATAATAATTCAATATTACGGACCCAATGGAAGTGGTTTCGTCGAATTCCGAGACTGTGCCTTGGAAGGCTATTTTTAAATTCAGTTCAAACGATGAAATTCCAAAACTGAATAAATCACTATTAAATTTAATTTTTAAAACTTCTATTATCTTCAATATTATCAATATAAATTTATAGGTCGTCCGATTATATATTTTTTTAACAGACTTAAAACCTCAGATTCCATAATTTATCCAATTTCAAATTATTTAAATTCAATAATTTAATCAGCAAATAAATTGTGATATTTGAATTCAAGTTTAAATTACCCTATTGAATATTAAAATCAATTAAATTCTCCAATTTTAAATGCTTGAAAATTTCGGGTCGTCACAGTAGTGGGCAAGGGGAGCGGACGAGGGTGGCGTGCATGGAGGAGTTTGGGTTCTGTGAGTTTCATAATCTTGGGAAGACAAAATAATAAAAATAATGATGAAGGAGGGAGAAGAACACGTACCAGAGAAGTGAGCAATTAATGAAGTGAGCAGTTAATGAAGTGAGCAGTTAATGAAGGCAGAGGGTAGCAGATATGTACAGAGAAATTTAGTGTCCCAAGGTCAAGGCAATGATGTCCTCGGTAAACGTGATGGCTATTGGGTTTCTTAGAGAGTTGAATGGTCAAAGGACTCCTAGAATTCTGAACAGTGTAGAAAGTTGGGTACCTGTTTGTGCTGCGTAACGGACCAGTTTGTTCTCTGTTAAACATTTTTAATTCGTAACACCGAACTCCGATTGACGTAAATAAATATACCGTTTTGATCAGCGCGACGAGGCGAACGCAACGGTGTGAAGATTTTGAAGATTTGACATTGTTTGCGAAGAGGTTAATCTAATTTAGCTGTTTGCTTGCGCGAACAATTTAACTATCAATTAAAAGTGAAATTTGACGAAACGAAATGCGCCGTCATGATCAGAATATTTTTCTTATGCAACATTGTGAAAAATATTTGGATTCGGGCAATAGAAAATTTACACATAAAATTTAAACTAATATATAAATATGACGAATGAAATTTACTTCAATATTATTCAATGAAATTTGACGTACGCCTATGCCTATCTAGATGCATTTCAAATGTGAAGTTTGGATAGCAATGGAATTTGTTTGTGAAAATTCGAATCTCTACACTAAATAAGCGATTTTAAAATTTTAAACTGGGTCTGAATATCAGGGTCTTTACACCCGCACATTATAGCAGATGAGACCCTATGCTCCCCGCATAATAGCGGATGACCACATATACCATGACATGACCCTCAAAGTAGGATTGCTATTTTTTATGTTGTATTAACATCTGTGGATGCAGGGGGACAGATTGGAGAGATCCAACTGGATTCCTCAAATATATTGTTTATTTTTCATATAAAGTGATATATGATTTGTGTAGAATAATCTATTATAGATTATTGTAGTCATGGGAATTATTGGATGCTATAGTAGCACTAGGCTGAATTTTTATAATTTGAACACTGCAATTTTTTTTTTAAATTTAGGGAATTAAAGTAAATTGATATATATATATATATATATATATATATATATATATTAGAATTAGAGTTATTTTAAAGAATTGAATTAAAAAAATATATTTGAGTTTTGGTTATACTTAACTATTGCGAATTAATAAATGGAGATTTTTAAAAATGAATTATATAAGAGAATTTCTAAATGATATTCTAGAAATATAAAAAGGAGTAAAGTCAATGTTAAAAAAAATAGATTGGAGGTATAAATGGAATTTATAAGAAATGAATTTATATAATGAAATTTTATACATAAGATTTGTTTTATAAAAAGGAAACAAAAAGGGTTTTGAAAATTTATAAACAATATTTTTAAATGAAGGAATTTGATGTCAGATGATAATGGAAATATAAAATTCATATGGTGAATTTATATTAGAATATGGAAACAAGGTTGGAAAAAGAATAGTAGATTCTTTTTCTGAAAAGAGAATGGTTAGGAAATCGACAAATAATCGATATGTTGTGAAATCGAGAGGAAGTATAAATTAAATTGGTTATTGAGATTTTAAAATAATATTTTTATTTTTAAGAAGTAAAGTTTGTTTTACAAAGGGAAAACATTATTATTTAAACAATGAAAATTTAAAATAGTTAGCATTGGAATGCTTCAATAATGGATTTCCAAATATTTAATATTTATTGAAATAAAATTTTAATTTCTATAATCAGCTTTGTAAATTAATTTGTTTATTTTAAATGAGTTACTGATGGTTTATTAAAAGTGTTTAATATTTTAAATAATAACCTAAAACATATTTTAAAAATAAAGACAAATTACTTTTCTTTAAAAATGTTTATATATATAGTTTGACATTACTGAAAATTTATCTGTAAAATTATCTCGAGATGTGTAAACAGGTTTTTAACTCAAAGATGAGATTTTATTAGAGAAATCTTATAAATGGAATTCCAAAGACATAAGAAAATTTCCGATGTTAAGATGAGATAACATCAGAAAGAACTTGAATTCACTTAAAGGGGTTGTAAATGGCTGGTTGGGGTTATAAATAGAATCGGTTTGGAAATCATAGGAAGGTTTTATAAAAATTTCGGAGACTTATGAGAAAAGTATGGAAATTTCCAAGTTAAATATTAAAATGATTTTGGAAATTATACGTATAAATATTTTCCTAAGTATTGGAAGGAAGGTTTTGGAAATATTTTTAGTGGGAAGTGATTTGGAATAGAGATATTTTCTAAGTGTTGTAAAAAAGGAAGTTGGAAATATTTCTTAATATTGAAAATGGGTAAATATCCTGTTATGGATTCAAGTGTTCGAATTGTTTTCAAATATGGAAATATTGAAAGAGATTGAATATATATATATATATATATATATATATATATATATATATCTTCGTGAAGATGTTTTGAAATAAATAATTTGGAAATTTATAAAATAAGGACTAGTGTTGCTTTTGGATGTTATTTGATAGTTAAATAACTGACTATCAATATTGGCCAATTTCGTTAATCGTTTCAAAGAGACTGGGATCATATTTAATTATCCAAAAATCACTTCGATCAAGTTTGAACGTAACGAATAAATACCGTGAAGATGATGAAGATGGTGATTCGGTTTGTCCAAACCCAAGACAACTTGTATGGATGAATGCTATCAGAACATCGTCATTGGGGGACGATGAGCATTTTAAGTAAGAATTGTGTTCTTGTGATGCCCCACTTCTATACCCACGCTAGCCAAGAACACTACGGTGTAGTGCTGTCAACTAGCACGGAGAATAAGGCTGTTGAGGAGCGACCATCCATGTGATTGCTTATCACACGATGGCTATAAATAATCTTCGCAAACAAACATAGAAATAAGCATAACACAAATCAGTCACAGACATCCATATCAAAAAGGCGGAAGAAGATATGAATGTATAACTAACACATGAAAGTGTACATCAGAGTAGTGGTCAAAAAGATCCACAATATTACAAAAGGATAGCTACACGTGTTATATAAAAGAATAAAACTATGAGTCTATACCTCAAGTGTATACAACAAAAACTGCTAATCTAAATAGTTAGCCAAAAGTCAGAGTAGCAAACCCCGGGAAGAAGTCAAGCAGAAGCACATGTAACATCTCGGTCTGACCCGAGTATTATTTAAGAAAATAATAAACGGATCGGTCTAGCTATAAATATCAGATGACATGGTATTAAATAAAAGATATGGCATAAACATAAAATATCCATACTGACATACTACTATAAGTATGCAAATGATGATCAACAGAAGATCAATCAATAAGAGATAAATTGATATCACAAGAATCTTCTCAAAGATCCAAAGAGGGCATCATACCCTAAACTTATACTCATAAAAAGTCAATGACATAAATTCCAGAAATCAACACAAGAAATCCAGAAATCACAGCAAAAGGGAAAGAGGCCTATCATACGACGGTCCGAAGACCATGGGGAGCTACCCCATATGGATGAGTCGGAATCACCCAGATGAGGTCTGGGCTAATCAAAAAGCAAAAAGGTATGTGTGAATGGAATCACACAAATGGTGTCTAGCCTGACCTCAAAAAAAAAAGGTATGTGTGAGTGGAATCACACAAATGGTGTCTAGGCTAACCAAAAAGTAAAAAGGTATGTGTGAATGGAATCACACAAATGGTGTCTAGCCTAAATCACAAAATGATCGTCATGATCAACGAGAAGTGTCAATTACACTAAGGTAGTAAATATAAAAGTTTAGCTTCATGTCCCATAACCACTTTCTTAACTCAAATATTTACGAACAAACTGTAGATCTTCACTAGAAAATTGTCACAAAAAGGTTCAATCGAACAAGTCCAAGAGTTGACCGACCAAGCAAACGCAAGCGTTTCATACCACTTGTTTTACTAAGCCTTTAATTCAATTTCTCATACGAGTGAGGTAAAGGTTTGTATATACTAGTAGATTGGAAAATGGTTTAAGAAAAGAGCGTTGTTATTGAAAATAGAGTTGAAATCATTTTGCTGAAAGAGTTTTGATATTTACTACTAGTATTGAAACCTTCATATTTTAAAGTGACAAATCATAGAAGTGATTGTAGAAACAATCAATCATAAAAATTCACATACGAAGACGTGAATAAAATCCAAAGAAACCGATAAAGAATCCATCGAAATAGATATTCAAAAATCCATAAAACCGATCGAGAAGCCCAAGATAGTTTGTCTCGAAGAATGGTCAACTCAGCATCTCAACAAAGCAAATTCTATTGAATGTTTTTTAGATAAGATCCCCTACGGAGGGGGGTCCAGGGGGGTGGCAACCCCCCAAGGTGGGGGTGCGGGGGCAATGCCCCTGCTACGCGGTTCGACCTGCCCGGTCAAGTCGCGGGGGTCCAGGGGGCAGCTCCCTCGGGGGGTGCGGGGAAGTACCCCGTCCAAAACGGTACGACCTAGTGATTAAAAGGGCACGACCTAGTTGTCCAGCGACCTAAAGGGTAAAGATCATGCGACCTAAAATGGGTTCGCGACTTAACAATCAAACGACCTAAAGAAAATAAGGGGTCGAGCGACTTATAAGAAGCAGCGACTTAAATAGAATCGAGGTCCAACGACCAACGGGTTAGGTCGTGCGAGTTAAGGAGGTCAACGACCTAACAGAGACACGCGACCTAACAAAGGAATGCGACCTAAAGGCACGCGACCTAGCGACCTAAGCAGGAAACGCGACCTATGAGGGACAAGCGACTTAAGTGGGTCAACGACCTACGGAATATAGGTCACGCGACCTAACGGTTTACAAGGTCTTGCGACCTAACTGGAAACGTGGTCTAGCGACCTAGTGGTTTAAAGAAGATGGGTCACGCGACCTAAGGAGATAAGGCCAAGCGACCTACGAGCTAAAGGTTCAACGACCTAACAGGATGTAGGTCCAACGACCTAACAGGTAAGAAGATCACACGACCGAAAATGCCATAGGGCCTAACGACCTAAGGTCATACGACCTAGTGACCTAAAGCCATACGACCTAGCGACCTAAAGCCCTACGACCTAGCGACCTACGGTCCATACGACCTAACACCGAAGACGTTAGAAATGGCCAGAACGACCTACGACCTAAGGTCCATACGACCTACGACCTAAGGTCCATTCGACCTAAAGCCCAACGACCTAGCGACCTAAAACCAAACGAGCTACGACCTAATTCCGAGTGCCGAGCGACCTAACGTTGTAGGCCATTTTAAGGTCGGAAACGAGTTATTTTGAGGCCGAGACTTTTCCACGCGAACGACCTAGCATAGGCAAAACGACCTAAGTGCAGTTTTTCACAAAAAACACTAAAATTTTGGGTTTTTGGCCAATCCAATCCAAACCAAATGCAAATGTACATGCAAACATGATAGGGATTCATTCCCAACGGTCCAAGATAGTTATAGGCTAGATTTGTGAGATAAAAATCTCACCTTTTCACCAAATTTATGAAGAAAAGCTTGAAAGCAATAGAGAAGTAACCACTAGCTTGAATCCAATGTCTTCTTCTTGAATTTGGAATTGAATGTTGGATTTGCAAGAGAATTTGAGCTTGGAATTTTAATTTCTCTTTCCACTCACCCTTAATGCTTAAGCTTGGTTGTTAGGAAATTTATGAAGAGTGAGGAGAAAGAGAGAAGTGGGTTTGAGTTAAAATGGCTAATCTAACCCAAAGTCCAAAGTGGGAAAAGAAAGTGAAATTCCACTAACTCCTATCCTATCAATGTTTATACTTAAAAAAGTTGTAAACGGCATTTCGAACTCAATGGAAGTGGTCTCGAGTCCTAATTTGACCGTTTGCAAAAAGTAGCTTTTCGGACCAATATCCGATTAACGACAAAATTTTTAAATAAAATATTTAAATATAAAATCGATAAATATGCGGGTTGTTACAGTTCTTAAAAGGTAACGCTTAGCCTCAAGCCTCATCAACCGGGAATGACTAGAACGGGTAAGATGCAGCAAGCCTAAGTGGTTGCACCCAATTAGGGTATGTTATCACTATTCTAGATGTCCTCGGAAAGCTATATTGTGGATATGGTTGTGCATGAAAGAAGGAGCGCTCGATGGTAAGGTTGGAAACACCCAGGAAGGTAGTATATTCGACCTATCCAAGTTAGCGGTAGGCCAGTCTTGTGTAGCAAGGGATCCCGATGTGGTCCTCGGTACATTGTTCTAGAGGTGTACTGTGATGGGCGGTACCTCAGTGGCCCAGTGATTCATTGGAATCAATTCTCTAATACGAGCTTACGGTTTTGTTTGTAGAGCCTAGTACGCTGGGTTTTAATTAATGTAATAATCTTAGCTATTTGAATAAGTATTTGTATTTAGACACTATTATAATATCACTGGAGTTTCTATAAAATGTTTTGGTTATTGTAAGGGAAAACCCGTCGTGTTTATGTGTGACGCGGTCTTACGAGATACCTTTGTTTTTCAAAGGATTTTGATAACCCTAATAATTCAAATTGAGTGTGTTTTCTCACTCTAGTTTTCCAGACTGACTCGGGTGTTCTTTTATTATAATGCTCGAGTCACACCGAGTATTACGGATTCAGGACAGAATGCTATGGAGCTCAAGAGACGAGCTAGATGACAGAGACGTATTTTCATACTTGGTTTATAATTTTCATTGTATAGGGACAAGTTATTATAGCTGCCTTGTTTATTGTAAGTATAAAACTGTTACAGATTCTTTTGTATAAAAATCTATTGTTATATATTATATTTTGTTCTGCTGCGACTGTGAGATTCTGTGTTGTTGTTTCTATTTCTTCTTCTATCTTTCCTTATTCACCCTAAAGATTCATACTATCCGTTCAATTTTAATCGAACAGTTGTGAGTTATGGTCGATTTAAGGAGTATGGATTTGCAGGTATTTACATTTGGTATCAGAGTTGAAGGTTAAGCGGGAACCTTGGCTCTGGTGGGGATTACTCATTAGAGATTAAGTCAGTAGTGCTCTAGAATCTGTTGAGTGTATCAATAGATGTGAGCGTGTATTTGTTCGTGAATATAAAACGGTTTTATATTGTGTAAATTTATCTGTTGAGTGGTATATAAATTCTGGTCGAGTAGTGGGACGCCACTTAAATCGATAGGAGTTCCTAAACACTTGAACACGATAAGAACATACACAGTATTATGTCTGAAGCGGGAAAATGAAATGATTTTGCCCAAATTATATTTTGATATAAAAGAGAATAATTTTCCAAAGATTATTATAGTGGTGTGTTTGGTTGTTATTATATATATAACCAGAATAAGACTTTAAAATTTGGAATAGATATAAAAACCAAATTAAATTGTACAAGTATAAATTATACAAATGAGTTAAAAACTATAAATGGATTCAAACCAGGATTTGGAAAGTTTAAATCTCGGAGATTTTTAGAAGTATTTTCCAAAGTGTTTGAAGAAATAAATAATATTAATATTATTTTGGAGGTATTTTTGAAAGAAAATGTTTTAAATGGATTTCGGAAGTGATATAGCACTGAATTCACTTCAATCGCTGGAAACTAATTCTGATGATAACAACTGCATACTCAGTATTCATTTTCGAGTTTCTAAGTGACGGATTGCTGCCGAAATTGATTTGTTCTGATTTGTTGGGAAGAACAAGTTTTGTTTTGGAATTTCCCAAGGAAATTTGTTTCGGATAAAAGAAAACTAGGGATGGTTCAAAAATTTGAAAAGTGTGACTTTGGGATATGTTTGATTTCAAAACAATTTAAAATAAATACTGGGCGTTTGATTTCTGGAATCCTTATTTAAACAATTCAGAAATCATCGAAAAATTAGTTGTAAACTTATAAATTAAGGAGGATTCTAAATAAGGAAAGGAAAATATGGAAGTTGAATTTTGGAATAGATTTTAACCTGAGTAAGTTAAAATGAATAAAAGTTTAACTTAAGCTAAGTTAAATAAAATGGAGTTGAATTTGAATTGTAAATAAAAAAATTGAATTGAGTTATAGATAATATTGAATGGAATTGAATTCTTACTTAAATAAATTAATAAAATAGTCGAATGAAATTGAATAAAGAAAAATTAAATTGGTTTAGAGTGGAATTTAATTTAAACATGAATAACTCGAATTTGGTTTTGAAATGTTGGTTAAAACGAAACTGAAATTTAAATAAAAAAGGTCAATTGGATTTGAATTATATGGAATTGAGTTAAATATGTAAATATGGTCTGTAAAGTGACTATATAATTATAAGTTATAAAATTGAAATTTAATTAGGAATAATATTGAATTGGAGTAAATATGAAGTTTGAATTGGGAAGTAATATAAAACCATATGGCGTAAATCTTGAATGAGATAAAATTTAAGTGAAAATATGGAATTGTGTATAAATAAATTGGGATAGCTTATAAAATTGAAATTAATTGAATAAAAATGCACCGAGGCTATAAATAAATGTATAATCTCCAGTAAAAATTAAATATGAATGAAATCGATTTTAAATTGATATGGAAATGTGAAAAAAATAATTTGTGTGATTTATGAAATTGGAAAGTGAAACAGAAAACCCAAGATAAAAATGGTGTGATACTTTATAGTGAAGAACTAAAATCCAAACTTGAGTTATAAAATGAATTTGAACTCAAGAAGATTGAATAAAGTAATTTTTGATAGGGAAAGTCAGATATTGAGATATAAATTGGAAATGAACTAATTAGATGCACTAATTAGTGAATTGAATATGGGAATGAAATTTATCATGGTTGAATAAATTTGGAATATGAATTACAAATGGATTTTGCAAATGAAACTTGAGTTATAAATAAAAATTCGAAAAATTGTTAGCGAATTTAATAAATATTGTCGAATAAAATAGAATTGGATAGAAATAGAAATGGCTTGGGTTATAAATAAAATTCAATTTACATGAAAATAGATTGAATATGGCTGTGGGAGTTGTTTAAATAAACTCGAGCTTGAAATTAAAAATTGTAGTGAATTAAATGAATGAACTAACTAATGAATTTGTGAATGAAATGGAAGTTGGTTGGAATAAAAATAAACTTAAGTTATAAAGTTGAATCAATTGGAAATAAAGTGAATTAACTTAAGTTAATAATCTTGGATAGGAGTTTGGCTTTAATAAAATTTATGAAATGGTTCATAAGTAAATTAGCATGGGATCAATTTAAATAAAATAGATTTTGATGTAATAAATGTGGATATGAAAGGAATGTAGTGAATTGATTGAGAATAAATTTGTAATAGGATAAAAATGAAATATAAATTGGTTTGGAATCAATTTGAGATAGATATAAACTGATACGGTTGTTGTATTAAATCAATAGCGCCAAATTTTGCATAGAAAAAATTGTTGTTTGACGCAAACGAAGTAAATAAAATTCTATGAATTAATAGAAGTAAATAAATTGATTTTTAAATCAATTTAGAATGGATATGAGTTTGTTTGAAAATAAAAATGAATTGAATACAAGAAAATTTTGTTGTAAATCATTTGAATTGAATAAAATGATATATAGTAGTTAGATTGGTGTCGGAACCTTGTAATTACTTATGAAGATATGTTAGCATGAAGTGCTTATGAAATTCATGTTTTAACTATTTAAATAAGGGAAATGTTGATAAATTTTATATTTTGTTACTTATGTGGCTTAAATTGAGTAAGACAAGTACCCGGAGGCTAGCGGGTCGCAATTTTTTGGTTGTGTAATTGCTTTCGAAGTAACTGCTTGCTTAATAATGCTTAAAAATGTTAAAATAAAGTACGTTATCGGATTAAATACTGCAAAATATAAATATTGTTATATATATTTTGTTTTCTGACCATGTGTGTCGATATGTGTATATTTATATCTCTTGTCATATTGGCTCTCCGTACAAGGGAGACTTTGCCAAAAAAATTCGAAAATTTAGGGTGTTAGAAAAATTTTGAAATTTTTCTAAAAAATTTTGTTTAACGGAAATCAATTTCGAATTTATAATCAAAATAAAGGATTTTGGTTTAGGTTGGAAAACTAATTGTTTTGAATGAAGGTAAAAGGTTAGAAAAGTAAAATATCAAATTCTTACTGATAAGTTTTGAAAAGTATTGGGTATGGAGCATTTTCCTGCCTTAACAATTTCGGAGACGAAATTATTTTAAAGGAGGAGGAATGTAACGACCCGGACTTTTTTGTTTTTCAATTTTGAATATTTAAATGGTTTAAATATTGATTTGGGATTATAATTTAGTAAGATTTTTAAACTGAAAATTTAAGCAATTTCGGAATTTTCGAAAATCATCGATTTAATCGACATGTTAAAATAGCCTTTCAAGGCACAGTCTCAGAATTCGACAAAACTAGTTCTATTGGATATGTAATAATGTATTATTATCGGATTTCAAATTTCGTAGTGTTTGGAATTATCATTTGGTCGTACGAGATGCAAATGCGTTGAAATTAATATCAAAAATTTAATATAATAATTGGATCCAAAAAACTATCTTCTCTATATGATCGAGTTAGGACTCAAAACCTTTTCCATTATGTTTGGAAAAGGGATATTACATTGTAAACACATGGCGGCATGCTTCGATAGGGGTTCGAGATTTTGAGTTGCGTAGAACGAGATATTTTGATTTAAAATAAATTTAAATTTTAAAAAAGAAAAATCAATCAAACCTATTCTCACACGACACCTATCACATTCAAGCCGCCTTTTCACCTTTTAAAAATCACATCTCCCCTCCTTTCATCCTTCAGTTCAATCACGTATGCGTGCTTTCTTCTCAATTTGAAAACTAGGAATCACAAGAGAAAACAAATGGGAGTCGTGCATCTCCCTCCTCCTTCATCTCCAGATCGACATCACGTGTAATAAAAAAAAGGGATCGAAATCGTCTCAAATTAAAACAAAAAAAGTAGGAGGGGAATGAAGGTCGATGATGTCGCAGGTGGAGACGGCCTTGTTCTCGCGTTCGACTATTTCAATCGCGTGAATGAATGGAGGTAGGTGACTGGATAATAGAGGCATGGTGCTTGGTTGGTCGAAGTCGAACAGGGCAGTTCGTCTCTCATGGGTTCTTGGTCTGGGTGTTGCTCGAATTGATGCAGAGGCGACGTAGGCGGCCACCACGGTAGTGCTGGCGATTCGAGTTTGTACATGATAGAAAAAAAGAAGTACCTCGCGACTGCATCTTGAGGGGAGGGCCGCGTTTCTGCTGCTCTGAGTGGGCGCAGCACTAGGAAGCTCGAGCTCGAAGCTGGAGGAGGAAGCGTGATGGTAGTTGGAGGGGATCCAAGCGACGTTGTTTGTCGCGATGATCGCGTGGGTGTAGCAAGGGTTTGGGTAGGTCATTTTAGGCTAAGTAGAGCACAGAGTTGGTGGAGCCGGCAGCGATGACCCATCGGTTTTTCAAGCGTGGGTTTCTATAGCGACTAGTTTGGGTGGGGTGGTTTCAAGCAAAGCAGGTTCGTTTTGAGAGGTATATAGTGATTAACTTTAAGTTTATTTTAAATTAATGTGTAATTAGTTTAATTACATAAAGAAAGAAAAATCATTGACTTGTATACATTGTAAATTTATTCGTGTGAGGTTCAGAAACGAGTCGAGTTTGGTTCGTAGCCGTGACTTGGAATGGATTGCTAATAAAATCAAAGTGAGTAAATCTCACTCTTTCTGGATTGCTA
The DNA here is from genome assembly GCA_030765085.1 of Allium cepa. Classification (NCBI taxonomy): domain Eukaryota; kingdom Viridiplantae; phylum Streptophyta; class Magnoliopsida; order Asparagales; family Amaryllidaceae; genus Allium; species Allium cepa. Next base: position 910,481,880 of record CM060943.1, read on the forward strand.
ATAAAATCAAAGTGAGTAAATCTCACTCTTTCTGGATTGCTAGATATTAATTTTAAATAGTTAAAATTAATTCGGGATGTTTGGTTGAATTTATTATTTGTTGAATGTATTATATATATAGTAGTGTGTGTGTGTGTGTGTATTAGTATTTGGAGTTATATTCCCGCACATTATAGTGGATGAGACCCTATGCGTCCCTCATAATAGAGGATGACCCCATGTATCGCGATATCCCTTTCGAAGTAGGATTGGTATTCTTTTTTAATGTTGTATTAACATCTGTGGGTGAAGGAAAACAGGTTGGAGGAATCCAACTGGATTCCTCAAATATATTATTTATTTTTCATACAAAGTGTTGTATGATTTGTGTAGAATAATCTATTATAGATTATTGTAGTGATTGGAATTATTGGATGCTATTGTAGCACTGGCTTGAATTTTGATAATTTGAATACTATAAATATATTTTTTAAATTTAGGGAATTTAAAGGAAATCGATATAAAAAATATATACATATATATTGGAATTCGAGTTATTTTAAAGAATTGAATAAGAAAAATATATTTGAGTTTTGGTTATACTTAACTATTGTGAATTAATAAATGGAGATTTTTAAAAATGAATTATATAAGAGAATTTATAAATGATATTCTAGAAATATAAAAACGAGTGAAGTTAATCTTAAAAAATGTATTGGAAGTATAAATGGAATTTATAAGAAATGAATTTATATAATGAAATTTTATAAATAAGATTTGTTTTATAAACAGGTAAAACAAAAGGGGTTATGACAATTTATAAACGGTGTTTATAAATGAAGGAATCCGATATCAGATGACAATTGGAAATATGAAATTCATAGGGTGAATTTATATTGGAATATGCAAACATGGTTGGAAAAAAATAGTAGATTCTATTTCTGAAAAGAGAATGGTTAGGAAATCGACAAATAATCGATATGTTGTGAAATCGAGGGAAAGTATAGATTAAATTGGTTATTGAGATTTTAAAATAATACTTTTATTTTTAAGAAGTTAAGTTTGTGTAACAAAGGGAAAATTTTATTATTTAAACTATGAAATTTAAACTATTTAGTAATGGAATGCTTCATAAAATGGATTTTCAAATATTTAATATTTATTGAAATAAAATTTTAGTTTCTATAATCAACTTTGTAATTAATTTGTTTATTTTAAATGAGTTATTGATGGTTTATTAAAAGTGTTTAATATTTTAAATAATAACCTAAAACATATTTTAAAAATAAAAATATCCAATTAATAACATATAATTGCAATATTCAATTGACATAATTCCATTAATTACCCATTCAATATTCAAACGGACATGTTACTAAGAAGATAATTAAAACAATTGTTTATAATATTAGCTCATATTATCCTATTATTTACAAGGGTTATAAATTGCTTACAAAATGCTTTTATATTCTATATTAACTTATTTCAATCAACTACATACAATCTTTTCAATTAATTAAATCATTCAATTTATCTCATTATAAACCGTTATAACCGAATCGGCCAAAATTTATTTCACTTGATTGTAATTACATGAAAATAGTTATCAGAAGCATTCAAACAAAATCATTAAATCATATTCTAATTATTAGCCAATTCTAATTGATTACATAAAATTTCAACATTGAATTCAACATTCAATGTATTTCCTTATTTACAGTTTATGACCAATTCATAACTTTACAATCATTTCAATTAATTGGAATTACATTAAAATAGTTAGCAATTACCTTAAATTAACATTACTAACATTAAATTCTTTTTATTCCTCTCATTATAAAATCATAAATTTTAATCTCTTACAATATTAATATTTCAAAATCTTATTAAATCAATATTTTATTTATCGGAAAAATAAGGCTCGTTACACTCTCCCCCACTCAAAACTTTTCGTCCTCAAAAAGAGAAAAGGAGGAATTTAAGGAATTAATATATTTATTCAAAGCATTAAATTTATAAACAATTAATTTACATAATTAAGTATTTTAAATAAAATATACTAATTAATAACAATTTAATCTTCATATTCAAGAAAAATAAAAGTTTAAAATTATCTTACTTTCGCAAAATTTTCTAAGTCAAAAATTCACATAAAATATCGATAGAGTCTCCATTGTACGGAGTGGTCCGGAAAGTAATAAAAATATCAACAATAACAATTAATATCATATTAAAAAATAAAATATCCCAATCATGGGAAAACAATATAATATCGCTAGAAAACTGTAATTCGAAAACGTAAATATTTGTCTGGCAAACACGCTTATTTATGAAACCAAAAGCAGTAGCTATTACTTCCATAAACCTGTATTTCACTTATATAATCCAAAATAAGTTATTAATTATATAAAAAGAGAAATATTTAAGTTGTTTCAATTTGCAAAAAAAGCAAATCACTATAAAACATATACAAACAAACAATACAGCCATTTTATGCAACCATAAAATCCATCATACATTTATAGCAATCAAAATCAATGGTTTTTTTAGTTCAGAAACTTTTAATCATACAAGGGTGACGAATAAAATATCAAGTGTATCATACGCTCAACAGTCTTTGGTAATTACTTAATAGACTGTCCATACAACCTTAAAAAATTAGAAGTATCCTTTGGAAACATCCCATAAGCCAAAACAGCCAAGAATTTCCACCGATTATTTAAGTTTATTCAATTGGTTTCTTTTCACATCATTATTTGCCCCTTTCTTCCCTTTATTTCTCATTCATACAATGTCTTTTTCTTTCTTTCATGTACTTACATAAATTATTTCACAAAATTAACTTACATTCATAACATTTCTTATACATCAAATTTCATTGAACATTTCCATTACTTAAGTTTTACTTGTATGATATTCTATTACATATTCTATTAACATTTCAACTTATTAAACATTTCTGGTAAGCTATATATATTTTAGGAATGTAACTGAATGTTACACAAGTTTTTAGTATTCACCCTTGAAGAGAAAAGAAATATTTCAATATATCTAAAATTCAATTAAAACATTTTCCCTCATTCACCTAGTAAGAATATAAGATATATTTAAAACATCTTCTTAGCATTATGCAAGAATTTTCAAAAAAAAAAAGTTTAAACAATGTTAGAAGTTTATATCAAAAATAAAGTTCCTTAAATCCAATAATTTATTAGACTCATTAATTTTAAATAAGTATAACTCTATATTATTAAACTGAAACTAATAGTATACTCAAATCTTACATTAAATATTCAAATCAAAGTATAAAATTTCATATCATCATAACTAATTTTACACATTTGTTTAAAATGAATATTCCAATCATGGAAAAACGTTTAACATGGTTTAATACAAAATTCAAATAGTGAACAAACCTATAGATTTACTATTAGTGCTTCAAAATCAAATAAATATTTCAAACCATAGTTCCAAAATAGAGATTCAAATTTATTGGTCAAGTATATCACTATAAATAAACTTCGCAACTCATTTTTCCATTTATATAATATCTTTAATTATACACTTGAAGAAACTTATATAAATTTTTCTTGAAATATTAATTTGAAAACATCATTTGCAAATCAATCATCTTTAATACATTATCACGTTACGGAAAAATTTCATCTGTAAAATTTCTCACTTCATTTATAAATACCACATAAATTTTTTTAAATAACATCTTCATAAATATATGTAAAATATTTGAAAACAATTATTTACATCATTACTTGTATTACCTTAAATCCATTATTTATAAATTTTATTGGTCTTAAATCTCAAAATACTTTTAAACATCATTAATAAGTCAATAATCATTAACTTTAAATATGCTTTATTCAATTAATAACTTCTCACAATATTTACAATACTGATAATTTTTCTGTTAAACCATGTTGTACATAGAAAAAAATATTTTAAACAGTTAAAAGTATTTAGAATTGAAAAAAATGACCAAAATATCTTGTATATAATACTTTATCAAAATAGTTCTATAACTGGATGTTTAACAAGTTTAGCCTCGTTCTTGTAGACTCTGGTCATACGTTGATCAGGCGTAAGACTAGAAATCTCCATGTACTTAGTAGACCTGTTTCAACATCCAATGAAAATACTTGAAAGCTGGTATGGAAAGTACCGCTCAAAATATGATTTCAAATGATGATGTTACGATAGCAGTGCCAGCTGGTGATCCAGTGTTTATGCAGTGGACATAAAACTTTCCAGGAGATCCTTCCATGTAACAACCCTTTATTTTGTGATTTTTTTATAATTTTATTTTAATTATTTTAACTGAAATTCCTGATTTAAAAACTTTATTTTATTTATTAAAATGGATAGGTTTGTTATTTTAAATATAAATTCTGTTTTCTATGTGAATTATAATTCCAAACATGAATAAATATAATATTTTCCAAAAAAGTGGATTTTGGTCAAAATGGTCAAACTTCGACTTTTAAATTTTAAATTTAAATATTTGAATTTTATGTTTTATTATGAAAATACATTTAATTTCAAGAATACTGCTTTTAGTTTCATTGAAATCGGATTAATATTGTGAAAGTTATGCTTTTTACAATATTGTGTGTAAATTGTTTTATTTATCAAATTTGTTTATTTTAAACTTATATAAATAATATCTTTGTTTGTAAAATCATGTTATAATTTGTGTAACATGATATGTTATGCATATATTTTAGGTAACACCCCAAAAATTTAATAAATTTTTTATTCATTTTATTTTAAAAAACTTTGGTGTTTAATTATTTAAAAGTTTGAATTTTAGTATTTTCCTGAATTGGTTATAAATCATTTGCCCAATTTTACTTAATATAAACAATTTCTAGAATTTTAGATTTTTGGTTAAATGTTGACTCTAATTGAAACTTTAAAATTTAAATTCTAACTTCCAATCTTTATTTCAATTGTATATATTTATAACATTTGTTCCATTTTTCCATTTAATTTGGATATATACTGTGTGAATTGAGTAATAAACAATGTTGTAAAAAGCAACTAATCTATACGTTTTATTGTATATGTTCTACATCTGTTTTTTAGTTAAGTAATAAATAAATCAAATGTATATGTAACAAATCAAATTTTTTTAAAGTTGGGTAATAAACAAAGTAGTAAATAGCAATTAAATTATACGTTTTATTTGATACGTTTTATATCTGTTTCTTGTTTATTTCTCTGATGTTTATTTATATGGTACGTTATTTATTGAATTATTCTTTAGCACATATTTTATTAAATAAATGGGAAATAAATAAATATAAGATACGTTACTTTGTTATTTATTTTGGGCATGCGTTTCAATTTATTTATTGCCTTTATAATGCACACCCCTTTGATTCCATACTTTAGCCATTCAAATCAACAGCCGACTATTTGCCTTGCAATTCACGTATAACATTTCATCTCATTCCACTTTTCCATTTGCTTCTCTTGATTTAATAGGAATAAAATCCTTAAATTTCTCTAATGTTTCAATTATTTATTTTCTGCCGTTCTTCCCTCTAAATCAACGTGAAACTTCTCTATTAAATACAAACTCACGTGCAAATTTCTTTGTCGCATCTCATTTGATCATCTTATCATGTGAAGCATGCTCCTCTGTAAGTAATGGCTGTATATATTGTTATTTTTTCTTTTTTATCATTTTCTTTTTTTCTTCCTTTTGCCTTGTTTTGGCTATAATTTCTTCACATATTTGCATGCTCTCCACTCTAGTGCCTTGGCCATCACCTCCACCGCCTCCTCCTCCTTATCATCAACCTCCTATCACATTCTCTTTCTTTGACCAAATCTTGACATACCTTCCCCATGACCAAAAACTCCACAAAAATGTTGCAAACTCCTTAAAACATGCCTAACCCAGCCTAGTCTTCATCACCATCACCTTGGATTGCCTTGGCCACGTCCCCATGCTCCACCACCACCATGACATGACCATTTACCCTCAGCCTTACCTCTATCCAGATCTGAAACATGTCATGGCCGAGCCCTAGGACCATGTAACCAAGCCTAAAAGTTGACCAAAACTCCACTATGTTGCCTTGTCTCCACACATTCATGTGTTCTGACTCCTTTGCCACTTCTAGCACATGTAGCCATGCCTTCATAGACTCAAACCTGATCCAAAACCACACCAAACCCGACCATATTCACCCCCTAGGCCGAGCAAGTAGATGTTGAAAGCATGGCAAAAACTATTGTGTTCAATTTGCTTTAATTTCAAAGTTATTTCAAATTCAATGTGTATTGAATTTATATTTATATTTGGTTTTGTTTATGGGTTGTGACAAGATCATTAGCTTGGTTCTCTTCCACTTGAATCTAGTATCATGTCATCATGCCTTCTGGAATTTGTTGTGTCATTTGAATTGATAACTCCAGCATTAAGATGTGAGTATATCTCACCAGACATTTGTACTTATATAATTAGTAAATTTACATCCTGTGAATTTGTAAATTATATTATTATGTTATAACTGTCTGTGATATGATCATATGATGTTCACCCTTATTTATTCACCTGTCATATCATCTGTTACTGTTATATAATTTTATACCGTTTATTTATATCAATTTATCACACTGCAAGTTCCGTGTAGAAAAATCATTACGGGCTGAAATGATAGGCCTGGGTGATTTTTATTTATTTGTATTTGTCTTGGGATTGCGGGTTTGAAATAATCAAAACCCGAAAATTTTAGTGATTACGGATTTAAATGATAATTTCCGTATCACTTGATTTAGGTATGAAATATTATCCGAACCCATGGTTGATTTCAAATATGATTTCCTATAAATTTCATGTATTGTAAATGAAAAAATAATATGAAATTTGACTTATATTGGATTTAAAATGGTTAAGCAGTGATTTTCTAAAAGATTAAATGGTATAACTTAATAGATGGTTTGAGTTGTAGTGTGAAAGTTTGATTTAACTTGATAATGGAATTTAAGTAAAATGGAATTATAAGCTTAATTTGGTAATTGATATAATTGATGTATGAATTGGATAAATATGGAGTAAAAGAAAATTTCAAGTTATTTGTAAAATAAAGTTAAGAAACTTATAGTGTATTTTGAATTTATGTAATTAGTTTTAAAATGTTAAATAAATGGATAGTTAAATGGAAATTTTGGAATTTAACTTAACTCGAAAATGTGAAATTTGATTTGAAATTAAAGGTTTAGTTAAGAAATTTAAAATGGAATTTAAGTTATATAAATAAGATGGAAATTCAGTTATATTTGGAAAATGGTAATAAAAATTTAAGTGTTAAGTAATTTGTTAAAATGTGAAGAATAGAAAATTGTACACTTGAATTTATTAAGTGAATTATTGGAAATCTGATTTTATTTATAGGAAATTTACTGTATAAAAATCATAAGTTAATGGTATTTTAATGAACATTTTGAGTGTTAAAATATTATTTTTATAATGTTTAAAGTGTAACGAGTACGGATTTTTCGCGCTCGAAAATCGGCATCCATACTTTACATCGTACTCGAATGCCGTAGATTCGACCGTTCAAATCCGATTCGTCGGAGCTTATAACAACATTGAGTAAACACACAGTGGAAGAAAATGAATAATACATTGATATACAGCATTGATACAATATCTGATACAACAGATGATCCAATAGATATCAATATACATCAGAGATGTTATACAAGAGGATAGCAGTGGAAAAGAAACAGATAACATCAGTAGCGGAACAATTAACTCAAAGATAGTCTTCAAGGAAGAACTCCAAAACTGCAACTCCATTTCCAAGAACCAATCTAGCAATAGCTCGAACTCCCAATAAAGATGCATCAAGCTAAGCAAGTACAGTCCATATCCAAAGACTGAACTGACTCCAGATAATCTACTGAACCTAACTATCTGAAAAACCCAACTCTGGACTGCTCGTGTAGAAAATTTTGAGCATCCAGAGTTTAGGAAAGAAACAATAAACTCCGGATCAGTCATGGGACTGGTGTGAGCAACAAAAACAGTTTTATCTTTATAAACAAAGAAATAATTTAAAATAGATTCGCAATGCTTTTGGAAAATTAAACTACCATAAGACCTCCGCACACACACACAATTCAAACGCAGAATCAGAGGAGATTTCTCCTTATGATAGTAAAAAACGCTTGCTACGCGAATTTCTTTGATATTATTACTATAAGTGCAAAGTGCGGAAAACATTTCGAAAGTAGAATATAAATCTTAGCCAGCATAGACATTTCGAACTATGCCTACTATAGCTACCATCCAAACAGTGGGGCGCCACCACAAGTGAATGGCAGGTTATACAACTAAAACCGTACAAGACTCGTATTCGATGAGTGGATTTCCAACAAATGGTGAGGCTAAGGAACTTCCCATTGCCACATGGAAACGCCTCTGGAAGGACGTCCCGAGAACCAAACTGGATCTCTGCCAAACAAGGCCGGCTACCCCCCTTCCCGGGAATATACACAACCTCAGATATGCCACCCTCGGTCCTTTGGGACCTTTATACGAGGATCCTCTAAACCAACAACCACACAGAAATAAATATAGTGTGTCCACATGAGTAAGTATCTGGGCTCCATACCATGTACTACCCTTTTCCAGAAGGAATGGTCATACCCTAGGTAAGCTACCCCTGAAACCTTTCCACGTCATTCATGTTTCGGCCATTACCGGTTTGTGAGGTTCGACGAAGTCTCGTCCACCAAGCTATGCTTTTCACAAAGCCATGCTTCGATCAACAAATGATCAGCAGCACTCAGCATGCCACATTACCAAGTTGGGACATATCACTGATAACCTTCAACTACATAACCTCTGAGCTCGTACGTCTCAGAGAAGGGTGTTAATGCTAAGAGAATAAATTCTCCGCCACCAACAGAAATGTATTTGAAAGAAATCTGCTTTATATCTCAAAATGTAATGTCAGACACACAACCATACAAGTCTGTTCTGGGTTCGAACGGAACCGAAGGCACTTCCAAAGAAGTCCTTGTAATCCGGATAATCCCTAATCACGTCCAGATTTCCCATCACATATGGAGTCTCTATACCTGGAACCAGTCGATGCAAAGACATTCGACAAGAAACCCTTTCGTTTTCGAAAATATCCGGTCTTCACCACCGGTTTTCAAATGCTATCCATAACGACGTATCATTATTCGGAATGGGATATATGACACAAGGTCCTCTCCCGGCTAAACCGAATAAATGAGCGTAATATTTAAGAACATATGGATATGGGATTTCAATTAAGCCACAACTTAAAACCCAAAACTTTCTTTCAAATGGTTTAAACCAATTACCATTTCAAATCTTTAAATTACAAAAAGATTTATTTCACAAAGATCAATTCATAGATTTCCAAAATAATTTTATTTCGATAGGATTAACCCATTAAATCTTTAAATCAAAGATTTAACTTATAGTTTCAAACCGTTCCCAAAAATTGGAAGTCGTTTTCATTTCAAACTTGAAATTCTTTTTTTTACACAAATTGGACGTTCATTTCTTATGTGAAAGCTTTTATTACTTGAAAAACAAACAGTTTTCATTTCAGAAAAATCCAATTATATTGACACGAGTTAAAACCTTTGAATATAAATTCAAATTCCTAAATCAATACTTTTAAAAATGGTTTTACTCATATATAACTAGTATAATATCGTTAATCCCTAGTTTCAAATCATAGAATTCAATTTCAAGTATTGAATTCAAATTTAAATCAAGTATTTAAATTCCAAAACTTAATCAAGTTATTCAAAGTATCTTTTATCTTTGAAACACCTTTCAACAGTTTTTTTCACATTTATCCCTAATACATTTCCAAAATCAACTGAAATTAAAATTTTGATTTCAAAAACATTGAATTCAGATCATCTGTGACTTAACTGATTTCCACGTGCGATCCATATTTGTGTGTGTATGATTGCGGTCCAGGAGTTTAACACAGTAGTGCATCATCATTACAGATTCATAGATAATAAACAGATGTATCACAAATAAATGAATAAATCATGCATAGCACAATCCACAGAATAAATATCACAGATCAGATAGGAAAACCCATTTAAGGCATATTACTCAATCCAATCATTCATAAGTAAGGCCAAGCATTTAATAATCATTTATAAGCAGGTGTTGGGTGTGTTTCGACCGGCTCCTTCCCTACCACCGAATCAACATCTCACCGGACCGGCTCCTTCCCTACCACCGAATCAACATCTCACCGAACCGGCTCCATCCCATGCCCACCGAACCAACTCACTCTCAAGCCACCACCGGTCCAATTCCCCTCACTACCGAACCACCTACTACCGAACCAACCCACACTCCACCAATTGCCGAACCAAGTTCCACCGGACCAAGGCATACCGGACCAACACTTCCATGCTAGATTGCATCAGCCCAGGCCCACCAGCAGCTATATACATCCAAGACCCCTGCCCCCAACCTCACTCTATAAATAAAGGGGCAGGGGTACAACAATGTTAGACAAGTTTGAGAGCTAAAGCACGGATAGAACTTTCAAACAACTTTCAGATACTTGTAATCAAAGCTTTGTACTTGTAATCTGAACAGAAAAGGAGAATAACATATAAAGTGGACGTAGGCACATTCTGGCCGAACCACTATAAATCTGCGTGTCTTTTACAGTTTAGTCCATCTATTTTATATATTTGCATAAATCACCCAAATCATTAAGAACAACATATAATCAACAAAATCATACGACTTGGAGGTGTTTGCCCATTTTTTGTGCAAACATTTTTGGTGCTTTCACTGAGAACTGAACTCTAGACCTCCTGCTTAACCCTTTTCCTATCAGCATCGTTCATTACTTGGAAAACATGCCTCCCGGACGGAAGAAAGATGCTAACAAAGGAAAGAACATCGCAACTAGCAGTATCCCAGACAGTGATCAGAGATCAAGACAATCGTCCGGTTCCAACAACATATGGAAATCAGGAAAATCCGACAGCCGCTGCTACGGAACTACCAATTACAAGGACGGATCTGGACAGGGTTGTGGCTGAAGTAACTAACCGCTTCGCATCTCAACAAGAAGCCTTGGTGGACCAACTCATGTCACGCTTAAGGGTTGCTGAAGAATCTAACCGCAACACTGAATCATGGGGTGAGTCCCGGTCTGGAGGATCTGGGAGATGACAAAGGTCTTTCTTCTTCGAAGAAGCTAACAACAGAAACAACTATTGTAGGTGCCGAGCCCGGACTCAGCCCGAATTCCGACCCGAGGAAACACTTGGAACCGAACCTAACAGGGGAGGTACTAGGCAGGGGTCGGATGTAGCTGAGCCTGCCATGCTACCTAACCATTGAAACACTAATAGATGGGGCCGAGCTGGAGTCCAGCCCGAAGTTAGACCCGAGGAAGTGCTGAGGACAGAACCTAGCAGGGGAAGATCAGGGCAAGGGCCAATTGTGGCTTACCCCAGCGTGCCCCCGGTAGACTAGAGGAAGCCATTGGAGAATGTTAGGAGTGATAGACGATATAATCCCTATAGGTCATCTGGACGAAACCAACCCCGCAGGGAAGAACCAAACTCATTTCTATCCGCTCCAAGTTCTGATGAAAGGATGGCGCGATTGTTCATAGAGTGCATCCAACGGGACCAAAGGGATCGGGGGATAGGCATTAGGGTAACCGGCCCCTTCACCCGCAATATCGAAACTGCCATCATCCCCCGGGAATGGAAAATGCCAACAATGGAACCTTACAAGGGAACCTCTGACCCCGTTGTACACTTGCAGAGATACACACAGCATATGCTCATGAGCGGAGCAACAGAGAGAGTGTTGTGTAAATGCTTCCCACTATTCTTGGCAGATCTAGCTACCTCCTGGTTCTTCCATCTACCCCAAGGATCCATCAGCTCATGGGAAATGTTGAAAGAAAAGTTCATCAGCCAGTTCCGCATTCATGTGGAACAACCCAAGGACGCTTATTCCCTATCTAATATCAAACAGAAACCCGGAAAGATAGTGCAACAATATCTAACCCGATTCAACGCCGCAGCGGCCGCAGTCCAAGATGCCGATGAGAAACTTATCCTAATGGCCCTCTGCAGTGGTGTGCATTCGGATACTAAATTTGCAAGGATACTGTTATCCCGCATTTTTAGCAAGGCCGTGATATCAAAAGATCGACCGAGAAAAGCAAGATAGCTCGTCTCAATAATTGGTCAACTCAGCTTCTCAACAAAGCAAGTTCTGTTGAATGATTTCTCATCTAAGATCCCCAACGGAGGGAGGGTCCAGGGGGGTGCCAACCGCCCAAGGTGGGGCCGCGGGGGCAACACCACCGCTACGGTGTTCAACCTAGGGCATGGAGTATTCAACGAGCTAAAGTAACTCAGCGAGTTAAGAGCAACGGTCTAAAGGCAGCGATCTAGGATGGTACACGACCTAGCGACCTAGCTTCTCAAGTATGCAGCGATCTATAGCGTCCAACGACTTAAGTACTTAGCGAGACAACAAAGCCGAAGACCTTAGGCGACCTAACGAGTTAAGGTTTCCAGCGACCTAACTACTTGAAGACTCGAGCGACCTAACCTAAGCGACCTAGCTATCAAAAGCCTCCAGCGAGTTAACAAGTTAAAGCTTCCAACGGCCTAGCAAGCTAGAGAATTCCACGCGACCTAACGACCTATCCCTCCAAGTTAATTCGCTCGCGACCTAACTCCTATCCTTAACCCGTAGGTCGCTCGCGACCTATCCACCCTCTTAAAAGATGGGTTGTTCGCGACCTATGCACCTCAAAGTTAGGTTGATCACGACCTAAAGCATACCCCGCCTTATTCCCTTAGGTCGCTCTATGCCATAACTCCTAATGCCGTTATCCCTTAGGTCGCTCCATGCCATAACTCCTAATGCCGTTATCCCTTAGGTCGCTCCATGCCATAACTCCTAATGTCGTTATCCCTTAGGTCGTACTCCTTCTTCGGCCACACCATAAGTCACCCACGACCTATAGTCAATCCCTTAGGTCGTCCACGACCTAACGACCTACCTTAGGTCGCTCCGGCCGACCTAACCCAGAAATCACCTATAAATACTCCACCAACTCCACATTCGGGGGGACTTTTCCGGATTCCAAAGGACTGAGACTCTGCTGATTTCTCGACTCTCCAAACACTTCAAACACCAAAGAATCTTCATCAAGTATTCTACTTCATTCAACATGAATCCAAGGAGCAATCCATCATCAAAATTCTAATTTCCTTTCTCTAATCGTGTTGTAATCAAGAGATCGTGTTGTAAAAGTGTTGTAATCAAGAGATCGTGTTGTAAAAGTGTTGTAATCAAGAGATCGTGTTGTAAAAGTGTTGTAATCTTGTAAAGTGTGCTCGAAAAAACATAATGGAAGATGTAAAGTGGATGTAGGCTTATTAGAAGCCGAACTACTATAAAAATCTCTGTCTCTTTTACTTTTCGGCAATTTTCGTTTTACTTTGATTCCCGTGCAAACGGGTGGTGCTTTCACTTCATCACGAGCTACACCGGGTGTTAGCGTTAAAGCAATTTTTACCGTTAACAGAGACTAACAAAAGAAAAGCCAACTACCTTACCTGATTTCTTCCATGAAGCCGTAAAATATATGAGACTTGAAGACGCTGCCATTAAAAGGAAGACAGGGCAACAAACTAAGGCAGCTCATGGCAACGCACCCGCAGTGGCAAAGGACGTTCGAAGAAATGACTCCAGAGATAGAGCTGGGGGCAGGAAGGGAGAAAAGCGTTTATATAGGCCAGGACCGAGATTTGACTCTTATACTCCTTTGAATGAAACAATCAGAAACATCTTCTTGACCACCCAAGACGAGGTTAGATACAAGCACACCCTACACAAGAAGGAATCAGACAACGCAGTTAAGTTTGGAAAGTTTTGTTGCTTCCACGAATCTCATGGGCATGACACAAATGAATGCCGTCACCTCTGGGACTTAATTGAAGAACACATCAGAAGGAAGAGGCTGGAGCGCTATGTGAAAGGTCAGAACAGGACTTCAACTCCTGCCAATGAGAAACCAGGGCTACCCCTCCCAGAAGTAGGCGGAGGAAATCGCAACACCGGCGGCTCTAGTCAAGAGAAGATAGTGGTCCATACCACATCAGGAGGACCACAAATCGCCGACAGAAGCCGGGCAGAGATGGAAAGATACGGTAAGTCACTTAGAAACAATGAAGGCTACGTTAATTCTGTTATGGAAGAATGCCACCCAAAACGAAAAGAGGATGACGGCATCACATTCAGTAGGCGTGATCTAGAGGGAAGGCAGTACCCTCACATGGATCCTATGGTCATTTCTACCTGGTTCGGTCCGGCCAAAGTTTTACGAATTCTAGTAGACACTGGCAGCTCAGTAAATATCCTATTTAAGCATGCTTTCGACAAAATGAAGCTGTCAATGAAAGATGTGTCTCCCTGCAACAAACCACTACACGGTTTCACGGGGTATGCGAAGATGCCCCTTGGGCAACTGGACCTCTTTATCGAAATAGGAAGTCATCCCCGCTCCGTTGTGCGGAAACAAACATTTGTGCTGATAGAAAACCACTCGGCCTACAATACCTTTTTAGGAAGACCAGCCTTATCTGACTTCCAAATTGTCTTGGGCCCATGGTGCCTGATGATGAAATTTCCAACAGACAATGGAATAGGGGAGGTAGAAGGAGATCAAGATGCTGCTCGAGACTGCTATGTAACTGAGCTTCGCAATAACTGCAGAAAGGATAAGGGGAAGAATGCAGAGACTTCCCTCTGCAAGAAAAACTTCGAAGCATAGCAACTAAAGAAAGCCCCTCCTCTTCGATATACCAGTGATTCTTTCAATGAATTAAATTCCAGGGACAAAGAGGAGGAGGCCACCGCCGAGCCTGCAGAGGCTATGGAATTTGTATCTGTAGACAAATACGACCTAAGTAGACTGCTGAGAGTCAGGTCTCAGTTAAGAGCGGAATTGAAGGATCAACTCGTGGATTTTCTTCGCCACAACTTGGATGTATTTGGATGGACGCACGCTAACATGACTGGAATCTCCCCAGACGTAGCATGCCACGTACTGAACATCGATCCTACCAAGGTACCGGTAAAATAGAAAAAGAGAAGCATGGGGGCAGAACGATCAGCAGCCCTCGAGGAAGAAGTAAAGAACCTACTTGCCAATAACTTCATACGAGAAGCCACCTACCCGAAATGGATCGCCAACCTGGTACTGGTAAAGAAAGCTAATGGGAAGTGGCGAACATGCATCGACTTCTCCAACTTAAATGACGCTTGCTCGAAGGATTGCTTCCCAATCCCCCGAATCGATCAACTCGTGGACAGCACAGCCGAACACGAACTCTTATCCTTTATGGACGCATACTCAGGATATAACCAGATCCCTATGCACGCCCCCGATCAAGACCACACTAGTTTCATCACTAACCGGGGATTGTACTGCTACAGAGTAATGCCTTTTGGACTTAAAAACGCCAGAGCTACTTATCAGCGCCTCGTCAACAAGATGTTTGCGGAACTAATAGTATTAACTATGGAAGTTTATGTGGATGACATGCTAGTAAAATCGAGGAAAGCCAACGATCATATAAACCACCTGGACGAGATGTTTCAAGTACTTCGCCAATATGGAATGAAGCTAAATCCTCTAAGTGCTCCTTCGGAGTATCGTCGGGAAAGTTCTTGGGATTCATCATCCATGCCAGGAGGATTGAAGCAAACCCCGAACAAGTCCGGGCTTTGCAAGATATCAAGATACCATCCACTTGAAAAGAGATGCAAAGCATAAACGGGAAGGCGGCCGCCCTAAGCAGGTTCATCTCTAAAGCGACTGACAAGTGTGTCCCTTTCTTCGAAGCTATAAACAAAGACAATGGAAAGTTCGAATGGACTGACGAATGCGTAACGGCCTTCGACAACCTAATCGAACACCTCAAGAGACCACCAGTACTCTCAACTCCAAATGAAGGCGAAGAGCAATACCTATACCTTGCTGTGTCGTCTCACGCTCTAAGCGCCGCTTTGGTAAGAGAAGACAACCGCACGCAGCGGCCAGTGTACTTTGTAAGCAAGAGGTTCACGAGGGCAGAAGCCAGATATCCTAAACTTGAGAAGTTAGCATATTGTTTACTAATCAGATCACGGAAATTGCGACACTATTTCCAATCCCATTCCATCAAAGTTCTAACCGATCAACCGCTAAGGCAGGTACTCCATCGTCCCGACACCTTCGGGCGACTGCTTAAATGGTGCATTGAGCTAAGTCAATATGATCTCACCTACCATCCCCGCACCGCCATCAAAGGGCAAGCCCTGGACGATTTCATTGCCGAATCCACTACCAACGAAGGTAAGGAGCAATCTGAAATAACAGGAGATATCAAGTGGAACCTCTTTGTAAATGGAGCATCGAACGAACATGGCTCGGGGGCCGGTATTGTGATAATCACCCCCAGGGGAAGGAAGCTGCACTATGCCCTAAGGTTGGAATTCGCCGCCACCAACAACGACGCAGAATATGAAGCAGTAATAGCAGGATTAGAACTTGCCTTAGAAATTGGAGTCAGTTCTTTATGTCTTCATAGTGATTCTCAACTTATCGTAAACCAAGTACTAGGAGAATTTCAAACTCAAGGAGAACGACTCACAGCATATCTAAAGAAGACCAAGCTGTTGCTCGATCAATAGGATCACTATTTAATCAAACACATTCCTCGAGAAGAGAATCAAGAGGCCGACGAACTGGCAAAGCAAGCTAGCATGAAGAATAGCACCATTTCCGGAACACTAGCCATCTCGAAACAACTATCCCCAAGTTTCGAACAAGAAGATATGATAGTTTAAATCGAAGAAGAAACTTGGATGACTCCTATCCGTAAATACTTACAAGATGGCAAACTCCCCGACGGGCGTAACGAAGTCAAGAAAATCTTGAGGAAAGCTTCCCGCTACACAATACAAGAAGGCATCCTCTATCGGCGTGGCTTCTCTAACCCCTTATTAGGGGGTGTCACTGGAAGGGAAGCCAAAGAAATCTTATCCAACATCCATCAAGGGAGCTGCGGAGATCACACTGGTGGGCAGACTCTGGCGAAGAAGACGCTCCGATATGGATACTACTGGCCCACTTTAAACAAAGACGCCTTAGACTTCATCAAAAGATGCGACAGATGTTAGAAATTTGCTAAGATTCCTCGATTACCAACAAATGAGATTACTCAGATGACCAGCCCTTGGCCCTTTGCAGTATGGGGAATTGACTTGATTGGCGAACTGCCAATGGGCCGAGGCGGAGCCAAATATGCTATAGTGGCAGTGGGCTATTTCACCAAATGGGTGGAAGCGGAACCTCTAAATAAAATATCTTCGGCAAAGTTATTAACTTCTTGATCAAAAATGTTCTATGAAGGTATGGGGTTCCACTCAAAATCATATCAGACAATGGACTTCAGTTTGACAGCGAGGAGTTCGTCGACTGGTGCCAAGAGCACGGAATTCACAAAGGCTTCTCATCAGTGGCGTATCCCCAGGCAAATGGAGAAGTCGAAGCTGTCAACAAAATTCTTAAGACTCTAATCAAGAAGAAGCTTGAAAAATCAAAAGGCGCTTGGGTGGATGAACTTCCTACGGCACTTTGGGCCTACCGCACGTCTTTCAGAACATCAACAGGGCATACTCCTTTCTCTTTGGCATACGGATCGGAGGCCATGCTTCCAGTTGAGACTGTAGTGCCATCCCACCGTAGGATCCACTACAACCCAGAAGAGAACGAAGAACTCCTCCACATGTCTTTGGATCTAATCGAAGAAAGAAGAAATGATGCAGCACTTAAAGCAGCAGCTCACAAGCAAAAAGTGGCAGCACAATACAACTCCAAAGTCAAGCACCGCAGCTTACAAGAAGGAGACTTGTCCTCAGGCGAATCTTCCTACGCCCCGGGGCGCTAGATCCAATCTGGGATGGACCGTATGTAATTCATAAAGATCTCCACAATGGAGCTTATATTTTGTCAACAGTGGACGGAGAGGTGTTCCAGAGGGCATGGAACATCCGACACCATCGTCGATACTTTTCTTAACTTGTACTGCCCATATGAAGTGAATTAACAAAGAGAATCAGTGGGCGTAGGCATTTTCGTGCCGAACCACTTTAAAAATCTTTTCTCTTTTTTAACTTGTTCCTTTATATCTTGGCTGCTTGTTAACTTTATCCTTTTCTGTTTAACAAAATCCCGTGACACATCACGACACAACTTCACCTGGAGAAGACCTGACAGGTACTATACGAATCTATGCCCTCGCCAATGAGACACTTTTGCTCCAGCATCCCTCTGCTGCGGGTTAACTCATTGCTCGCGACGGCCCTAAAAGCCAACTGTAATGAGCCGAGTATAAGCCACCGAGGAGGCCGAAAATAGCCTAGGCAGCTCATTACGGCGTTCGGCTCGCCGGCAACTGTGAACCGATTATAAGCCCCAAGATAAGGTGTGGCCAGCCAGGGGCAGTTCACAGTTGACGATCGGCACCCGCGCTAGCCGGCCACGGTAAATCGAATATACCCACGATTACGGGCCATAATGGCTCGGGTAGTTACTGTGCGCGATCTCGGCTCCAATGTGTCTTAAATACGGCTGTGGTAAAAAAGAAAACTCCCGGCGGAGGCGTAAGATGGGTGACAAATGTCTCCAAGACCCACAGCTAGGGAAAGTGACTACAAAACTCGTTTGCCACGAACTTAAGCACATCGAAGGCGTTCCGTGATTGGAAGTTTTACTATTTCTTATATTTCCATTTTATTTATAAAAACTTTCCTCCTATTCTCTATAATGATCACTAAAGTACAGGACACAAAATAGGAGACACTCGCTAATGGGAATAAGAACTCACAGCTGAATGGCAAGTCACTCAGCTGCATTCCACATTCGAATATACAAGGCATTCAAAGCTACCGTCTACAGCAAAAACTTGAAGGGCGGTACTTACTTCTCTTGTACATAAATATGTAACTATAATTTATTCACACATCACACTAACATTGCAGGACATGGAATTATATTTTAAGCAAGGACTAAGTGTCAAACAGAATTGAATTTCTAGCACATACACAGCTATATTTTATGCAACACATCGAAATAACAACAGCATTCAAACGTGACAAAATCAGCTTATGTTATAAAGTTACATGCCAAAAATCAAGTTGTTCGTTACATAATTACAGCCCGAAAATTACATTAATGTTTTAGGACTAACATAGACAGCAAACGTCAAATAAGATGAAAAAATATCCAGATCAAACCAAGGAACCAACTGCATCAGGGCCTAGCTTCTATCCTGCTGGCCCTCCGAGGTCTACTTGACCACCGGATCAGAGCTCCTGGCATGCTGACCAGAGGTAGTTGGCGCTTCAGAGGTCCTGCCTGTCCAATTCAGGAGAAGAATTTATTAAATAAACAATAAGCAACCAAGCTATGAAAAGGCTAAAAGGGAAGACTTACCAACATCCGTTCCTTGATCGTCATCTCCCAACTGCATGCCTGCCTCCTCGGCAGCAAGCAGCCGCATGCCCTCCTTCACCGCCGCTTTCTCTTTCTTAGTAAATTGGGCCGTAACCACATCCATCCTGAAGGCCATACCACCCTCCTTATCCGCATCAGCCTTGGCCTCTTCCAGAGCCCGAAGATAAATCCTGGCCATGATCCAAGGATAGTCATCCATCCAGGATAAGTTGCCCTGCTTCCAAGTACGAAAATACATATCCTGAAGCATCTCATCCATCATCCCCTCGTTTTCCTCAAACTCCCTCATCCGGACTTCAGAACCCAACAGCTTTGCAACGGCAGCATCGCGCTCCGATCGGTA
The DNA here is from genome assembly GCA_030765085.1 of Allium cepa. Classification (NCBI taxonomy): domain Eukaryota; kingdom Viridiplantae; phylum Streptophyta; class Magnoliopsida; order Asparagales; family Amaryllidaceae; genus Allium; species Allium cepa. The sequence continues at coordinate 910,501,800 of CM060943.1, forward strand.
TCGCGAGCGGTCAGCCTGAAGGGATTTCCTCATCGCCTTGATCTCCTCCTTCAGTTTGGCTTGAGCATGCTCCGCGGCTTCAAGCTTCCCGAATAACTCCTCTACCCGCTCGAGATCCGCCTTTCGAACCTCGTCTACCGTTGTAATGACCATATCGATCCGTTCCTTGCAGATGGCCTCCATTTTTCGCAGCTCGGCTCTGCTAGCCTCTTCCATGGTTTTCTTTAGCCGTTTGGAGGCAGCCTCGTGCTGAGAGATCTGGATGGCCTGATCGGCGAGTTGCTTAGCCTGGTCGGAAACCATTAGCCGCAATCTTATGTCGGCACTCCCAATTTCCTCCCCGGCCTTGACCAATCGGGCGTGATGCCCCATCAACTTCCTAGTCTCCTCAGCAACCCGATCGATATTTGCCTTGGCTTCATCCCCCATAGTTACAATCCGAGTAGTAAGCAAATCAAGATCCAGGGACTTGGCCTCATCAAGCACCCTTACCATAGGATTGCGAGGGAGAAGGTGCTCACCAGTAACCTCATCAAAGGAAAGATCATGAGAACTCGGGTCCAGATCTGGATGACCCACAAATGGATTACGAGCCAAGCTGGGACGATCAATATGAGTAACGGTAGGATTCTATGATGGATGCGAAGAGGGTATGAACTTCGTATCCTCCCCCGTGATATCATGAATAGGCTGGCTTGTAGGCTGAGGACCAGGTGAAGGTTCGAATAAGGAGCGCCTCCTCCTTTTCTTTTGAATATCCTCTTCAATAACTTTGAGAAGAGGACGGTAGCCGACTACGTCCCCGGAATGATTGGTCGGTGGCTTTGGTTTAGCGGAAGCTTTGAGGTGTTTGAATTGTTCGAGGCGGTGCCGAATGTCTGATGTCTTGGCCGCCTTACCCGTTCCTGGAATAAAAACCAAGTGTTACAAGCATGCATGGGACTATAATCCAAGAAACATGTGAAGTTAAAAGAGGAATCAAAAATTCACCTTGAACCGCCGTAGTTGCCCTAGCTGAAATGCTCTCAGAAGATGGACCGACACCAGTCCCGGCCTTATCAGTTTTCTTTGGCTTCTCCACCAAGGCCGATCCTTCCTCCGACCCCTCGAAAGCCTGGCGGAAAGCATCATCTGTCCACTCTTGGATCTCCCTCGCTTGCCCAGAAGACAAAGCCCCGGCACCATCACCACTCTATCCTTCGCCACCATCATCACCATCACCTTCTCCATCACCTCCGCTCTCCTTCTCGCCTCTTTCCTCCTCTACACTTTCCTCCTCTGGAACATCGGGACATGTGCTAGGGGAGGGTCCATCGAATTTCTTAAGCTTCTTCCCCCCGACGACTGGAGGTATTGAGAAGGGTTTCCTCTTACTGCTCTTTGTCGTGGCCCCTCCTTTGGCTTTGGCAGCCCTTTCCTTGGCTGTGTCTCTCTTCTTGACCACAGACTGACGTGGTAGAATCAAGTTGTGCTGCAGAAGAGTGGCATTCCTGAACAGGTAAGAAGCTGACCTCTCCCTTCCCGAAATGGCTTCTATCTCCGTAGCCATCTGAACCAGGCGATCGTTCTCCACGACCGCAAAGCCACCAGTCACTAGCAAGAAATAAAAAAACATAAGAAGAAGCATTTCAGTCAGAACGGGAATTATAAATAAGCTTCAACTTACAGCCGGAGGTGAAACGACGGATAGAAATGGAGTCGTCCTTGACAAAAAACCATTCTTTCTTGAACATGCTGAACTTCGAATATAAGTCCAGGACCGGCTTGAAGGACACAGCCGATTCCAAGTTGATGTATGGAGACCCTTTCTTGTGGCCCCTTAAGTTGTACAAATATCGGATCTCCTGGTTGGAAGGAGGGCGCCCGTATTTTTGTTGGAAAATGATAAATAGGCTCACCAAGATAGCGTAAGAGTTGGTTTGAAGCTTGAAAGGGGCCACCTTTAGGTAGGTGATGAATCTGACATCCAAGCATTGATCGGGGGAATGGCCCCACACATACAATGGTACCTTCTATAAGCAAAATATCCTTCAGGAGGATCATACGGCATCACCATAAGTGCTCTATAATCCCGAAAGAACGATATATAACATCAAGCTGCTCCTCTTTGAGGAAGCTAGGAAAGCAGTCAGGAGGAGAGTTCAAGAGCTCCTGAGGGCCATATCCATCCATTAGTGATCTTGGGGTGGGTCCCTGTCGTCCCGGTCCTGGCTGGGCTGGGGGCACAACGAGGGACTCTCTTCTATCCATAGATTTCCTCTTATCTGATCGAGTTTCCACTTTATGAGACATTTATCTACAACTCAAGAAAGTACATCGTAAAAACGGAAGGTATAAACATGCAAGTATATGTAGTCCGAAATTTCACTCGTAATTCAAAACATAAAAATTCAAGTATATAAGGTTCATTCGGCACTCGAATCCCCAAGTTTCATTCAGCAATTCAAAAACGAAAGTTCATTTGGTAATTCAAAGATTTGAGTTCATCCAGTAATCCAAGTATATAAGTTCATTCGGCACTTATACTCCACGAAGTTCATTCGGTGAGTCGAGTCCCCGAAACCATTCGGTAGTCCAGAGCAAAAACACATTCGGGAAAAAAGGATCTCACCTGGTTCAGCAAAATAAGATTCTGGTTCGGCTAACATGTTTGATTCGGCAGAGATGAGAGTTTGATTCGGCAAAGACAGGGGTTTGGTTCGGCTGATAAGGAAAAACGAAAGCTTTAGGCCCATATTTATAAGCAAATGTCAATGACCGGACCAGTTGGTTCGGCATTAGAGACCGGATGATAGCGTCCAGGATGAATGACTTAAAACAAAGCACGCCATATACAGGCATACGCCCTACTTTGGGGGGAAAATATTGGGTGTGTTTCGACCGGCTCCTTCCCTACCACCGAATCAACATCTCACCGGATCGGCTCCTTCCCTACCACCGAATCAACATCTCACCGGACCGGCTCCATCCCATGCCCACCGAACCAACTCACTCCCAAGCCACCACCGATCCATTTCCCCTCACTACCGAACCACCTACTACCGAACCAAAATATCTAAAATTTATTACAATAAGTGATTTATCCTTAATTACTTTTATTAAGTAATTACATTTAACAATTTATAATTGATTATCTAAATTAATTAATCTAATTAATTATTTAAAATTAAACACCTTAATTAATACTTAATAATCCTTAGTTAATTATCTTCATTAACTAATAACATTTCTTAATTTATTTAAATTAATCTCTAATTATAAATAAATCTAAATCATTAATTTATAAATTGAATAAATTATCCCTTAATTATCATATTAGTTAAATCACTCAATTAACTTAATTATCTCTAAGGTAATTCATTTCATTGTTAATGACTTCATTAATATTAAAGTGTAGAACATTTTCTTTTGAATTTAAATTTAAATTTACATTTTTAATTTAAGATTAAAAATAATTATTCTTTTTTTTACATTTATCCAATTTAAAGTTCAATTTATAATCCTTAAAAATAAATGTAAATAACATTTATTACTTATATAAGAGAAAGCTTTTAAACTAATCTACTTAATTTTTATTTAAAGATAAAGCTTTCAAATTTCATTACATTTTTAACCTACAAATTTAAGCTAAAACCAATTATTTAACTTTCATTTAAAAACCTTTTACAAAGAAATTTTATCAAAAATCAAGTTTAAATGTTTTTTTGAAAAACAAATTTACTTTTCAAAAAGCCATTTTAATTTCAATGTTTTAAAACAATTCATATTTTTACAATGATTTAAAATTACAGATTTGAACTCACTAATAAATTTGAATTCATACTTCAACTAGATTTAGACTTTGTTTAAATCTGGTGTACAAATTTAACGTTTAAATTTGTTTTAAAACTCAAACTTGCTATCGGGTTTAACAAGAACCTGAAACAAACCACTGACCCAAGATCACCAGGTGCACCGTGCACACGCTTAGAGACTGGGGTGATTCCGATCATTGCTGATGATCTACCCATGACGATCAGCACCTCCAAAACCCAACTAAGCATCCCATTTCCTCAAAATCGATTCGAATTCGAATCAAAAACCCAGACCTGGAACAAAAACACATCCACCCCTTTGAAACCTGTCAACGCCAAGTTCTCGACGCTCCGACCACTAGGCGACTCCAAACCCCGGCCATCACTTCATCAAACTCGATGCATTTTATAGGATGAACGACACAAATGTTTTCGACCTTACAAAACTAGGTTTAAAAACGTTAAACACTCGCCGCCGCTGCCACCGTGGTCTGACCACCACCGTGCCATTTTACCCTGAACCCTGGTCACTCCTCCACCTCCAGGAGGAAACTCGACTCCTCCAATCAATGAGATCACCCACGGCGACCCAAAATGCCCCATACACTCAAACCCAAATTGCTTTTTAATCCTTGATTTGAAAATCATGATTTTTGTTTTAAAATTCATGTTTGGATATGAGAATTCAATTCACGTACCTGAATTCGAAATTAAGAGTTTTGAAATTTAACTTTTTTTTTAATTTTTCACTTTGTTCTAAAATTTCAGAACAAATACTATTTGTTTTTCCTTTAAACAAATTTTTTTTTAAACTTAAATCTATGTTATAGAAAACATTTTATATTCAAAACTCAAGTCTCATCAGGACTTGGATTGAGAGAAAATGAAAATTTCTCTTGATGTGTATCTAGGCCCTGGAATCAAAACAGAGGAAGATACATATATACAGCATACACACAATCAAGTATTCACACAGATGTTCACTTACATACATTTGCAAGTATTTGTTCATTTCAACCATACTAGGATGAAGCAAATATTTATTTATTCTGGTTTAACAGTTACTCACCTGTTATAAAGAAATAAACAGAGCCTTTAATTTGCATAGGTTTGAGAAATGCAAGCTTCCATTTTGATTTTTATTTGTTTCCAGTTTTGAACCTTTGCATTCCATCTTCATTTGATATTTCCAGGTTGAATTTTTTTTGTTTTAGTTTTCAAAATGATGTTTGCTTTATATTTTCTCAGCTCGAACTGAAATGAGGATTTATGGAAAAGAAGGTGACAGGGTTTACAATACTTTGTACAGGGTGATGTTGTATTCCTTTGTACTAAAGTTATGGGCTGAAGATGCTTGCTTTTTTTTCCGGCTGATATCTTGCATGTCGCATTAATTGCTAGAGGTAGGTTGTTGCAAAGATATTATTATTTTTTCTTCTTTAGTACTGGTTTTATATTTTGTTTATTCTTTTACTTGCCTTTGTTTGTTATTTAATAAGCATATTTCATTTTGCTTTGATTTGCATACTACTGCACATACCTACTTGCCTTACTTCAATCCATACTCACCAGTACTTTTTTTCTTTAGCTTACTCTAGCCTTGCATTCTTTTGTTTATGTTTTGTTTGTACTTGTCTTCCCTTTCTTTTACTTGTTCTTTTGGCTATTACTTTATTTGTTTAGTGGCTGATGGTTTACATATTGATGGCTGCTATGACCTAGCTTTAATGGCTAATGATACTTGCATTTATTAAGCTTGACTTACATTTCAGCAGCATACTTGCTTTGATATGCTATTGTACTTGGTTATGCATGTTAATGTATTTGTTTACTTCAGCCTTACTTCGGTTGAGATGATGTTATGGTGGCTGGAAATCTTTCTTTGCTTTGTTTATTTGTATGTACAACTTGTATATACTATTTTTTCTCTTCTTTTTGTCTTATTACATTTTACAACTTCATGCATTCCAAATATGTGTATACGTGTCTCTAAAATTTTCTTAAGTTCATTTTTTACTTTTACATAACCATATATTTATTTGAAACATTTGTTTAACATCAACCCAAATTTTATTCCTTTTACTTTACAATATTCATTTTTATAATTTATATAATTCTAGAATTCATTTACAATGTTCATTCATATTTTATATAATTAAAAATATTTTTAAATATTTTGTTTAACATCATATCCAAAAATCCAAGAACAAATTTACTTCCTAAGATATTTATATTTAAATCCCAATTCAAATTTAATTGTCAATCCATTTTATATACATGTTTATTTTCAAATATCCAATTTAATTCTCGATTAATTCAAAATTTATACTAAAATTTATATTAATTACCAATTTCTTCATAATTTTTATTCAGAAATGAAATTATTATCAATTCATACTCAATTTAAATCCTGGATCGTTACAAACTTCCCCCCTTAAAAGGAATTTCGTCCTCGAAATTTGCCAGAGAGAGATAACGAAGATAGATGAAAGATAGAGAAATATCTTTTCAGAACAAACTGGATATCGATTCTGCATTTAGCTTACCAAATCAGAATATCAACAATAGATACAAGAACGAATCCATTTAACACTTCACAAGATACTCGGGTTATTCAGATCTACGAAATATGTAGTGGCATTGGTTAGTTCGAAGGGATAACTAACCATTCGTGGAACATATCGGACCTAAGAAATTACAATAGAATTTCAAATTTGGTTTTAAACGAAATCGTTTTATTGATTCAATTCAAATTTAGCTTCATATTATGTTAATCAATTTAACTCAATTTAAAATTTCCAATTTATTTAAAATTTCCAATTTCAAATTTCCAATTCATATTCATTAAGGTTTAAAACGAAAAGCTGATATGAAACCGATGAAATACGAAGTAAGGATTTTCTACAACGATTCATAGGGCCATCATCACACCAAAACTTCTTCTTGTAGCTGTTACGAAGAAATCAAAAGAATTTGGAATCGAATCAAAGAAAATTGATAGAGAAAGTTATTTCCACTGTTGCAGGGCATTGACCATTTATAGTTGTACTCCCCTTTCCCCAATCTCGTCTTCTTCTCGCACTCATACTTACTATCGGTGGATAGTAAGAGAATTTACTGAGGCATTCAAACAGATATCTTAGGGATTACTCATTATAGGGTCTCTAATGAGCTACTTAATGTGTTATACTCCTGAGCTAAAGTTTTACCTTAGCTCTGATACCAAATTGTAACGAGTATGGATTTTTCGCGCTCGAAAATCGACATCCATACTTTACATCGTACTCAAATGCCGTAGATTCGACCATTCAAATCCGATTCGCAGGAGCTTATAACAACATTAAGTAAACACACAGCGGAAGAAAAAGAATAATACATTGATATACAGCATTGATACAATATCTGATACAACAGATGATCCAATAGATATCAATATACATCAGAGATATAATACAAGAGGATAGCAGCGGAAAAGAAATAGACAACATCAGCAGCGGAACAATTAACTCCAAGATAGTCTTCAAGGAAGAACTCCAAAACTGCAACTCCATTTCCAAGAACCAATCCAGCAGTAGCTCGAACTCCCAATAAAGATGCACCAAGCCAAGCAAGTACAGTCCATATCCAAATACTGAACTAACTCCAGATAATCTACTGAACCTAACTATCTGAAAAACCCAACTCTGGGCTGCTCGTGTAGAAAATTTTGAGCATCCAGAGTTTAGGAAAGAAACAATAAACTCCGGATCAGTCATGGGACTGGTGTGAGCAACAAAAACAGTTTTATCTTTATAAACAAAGAAATAATTTAAAATAGATTCGCAATGCTTTTGGAAAATGAAACTACCATAAGGCCTCCCGCACACACACACACAATGCAAACGCAGAATCGGAGGAGATTTCTCCTTATGATAGTCAAACATGCTTGATACGCGAATTTCTTTGATATTATTACTATAAGTGCAAAGTGCGGATAACATTTCGAAAGTAGAATATAAATCTTAGCCAGCATAGACATTTCGAACTATAACTACTATAGCTACCATCCAAACAGTGGGGCGCCACCATAAGTGAATGACATGTTATACAACTAAAATCGTACAAGGCTCGTATTGGATGAGTGGATTTCCAACAAATGGTCAGGCCAACGAACTTCCCATTGCCACATGGAAACGCCTCTGGAAGGACGTCTCGATAACCAAGCCGGATCTCTGCCAAACAAGGCCGGCTACCCCCCTTCCCGGGGAATATACAAAACCTCAGATATGCCACCCCTAGTCCTTTGGGACCTTTACACGAGGATCCTCTAAACCAACAACCACATAGAAATAAATACAGTGTGTCCACATGAGTAAGTATCTGGACTCCATACCATGATACTACCCTTTTCCAGAAGAAATGGACATACCCTAGGGAAGCTAACCCTGAAACCTTGCCGCATCATTCCTATTTCGACCATTACCGGTTTGTGAGGTTCGACGAAGTCTCGTCTACAAAGCTACGCTTTTCACAAAGCCATGCTTCGATCAACAAATGATCAGCAGCACTCAGCATGCCACATTACCAAGTTGGGAACATATCACTAATAACCTTCAACTACATAACCTCTGAGCTCGTACGTCTCAAAGAAGGGTGTTAATGCTAAGAGAATAAATTCTCCGCCACCAACAGAAATGTATTTGAAAGAAATCTGCTTTATATCTCAAAATGTAATGTCAGACACACAATCCATACAAGTCTGTTCTGGGTTCGAACCGAACCGAAGGCACTTTCAAAGAAGTCCTTGCAATCCGGATAATCCCTAATCACGTCAGGATTTCCAATCACATATGGAGTCTCTATACCGCGGACCAGTCGATGCAAAGACATTCGACAAGAAACCCTTTCATTTTTGAAAATATCCGGTCTTCACCACCGGTCTTCAAATGCTATCCATAACGACGTATCATTATTCGGAATGGGATATATGACACAAGGTCCTCTCCCGGCTAAACTGAATAAATGAGTGTAATATTAAAGAACATATGGATATGGGATTTCAATTAAGCCACAACTTAAAACCCAAAACTTTCTTTCAAATGGTTTAAACCAATTACCATTCAAATCTTTAAATTACAAAAAGATTTGTTTCACAAAGATCAATTCATAGATTTCCAAAATAATTTCATTTCGATAGGATTAACCCATTAAATCTTTAAATCAAAGATTTAACTTATAGTTTCAAACCGTTCCCAAAACTTGGAAGTCATTTTCATTTTCAAACTTGAAAATCTTTTTTCTTTTTACACAAATTGGACGTTCATTTCTTATGTGAAAGCTTTTATTACTTGAAAAACAAACAGTTTTCATTTTAGAAAAATCCAATTATATTGACACGAGTTAAAACCTTTGAATATAAATTCAAATTCCTAATCAATACTTTTAAAAATGGTTTTACTCATATATAACTAGTATAATATCGTTAATCCCTAGTTTCAAATCATAGAATTCAATTTCAAGTATTGAATTCAAATTTAAATCAAATATTTAAACTCCAAAACTTAATCAAGTTATTCAAAGTATCTTTTATCTTTAAAACACCTTTCAACAGTTTTTTTTTACATTTATCCCTGATACATTTCCAAAAATCAACTGAAATTAAAATTTCAATTTCAAAAACATTAAATTCAGATCATCTGTGACTTAACCGATTTCCACGTGCGATCCATATTTGTGTGTGTATGATTGTGGTCCAGGGGTTTAACACAGCAGTGCTTCATCATTACAGATTCATAGATAATAAACAGATGTATCACAAATAAATGAATAAATCATACATAGCACAATCCACAGAATAAATATCACAGATCAGATAGGACAATCCATTTAAGGCATATTACTCAATCCAATCATTCATAAGTAAGGCCAAGCATTTAATAATCATTTACAAGCAGGATTAATTAATTGTTTAATCCTAATAAATTCAATTTATTTCCAATTTAATCAATTACTTGTGAATTAATTATCCAATCTTGATTAATTAATTAATTACAAATCATTTGATATTAATTTATTTATCAAATAATTTAGTTAATTAAATTATTCATAATTAATCATATTAATTATATCAACCTTTAAACAAATTTCATAATTAATTAACTTTAATTAACCAAAATATTTAAAATTTATTACAATAAGGGATTTATCCTTAATTACTTTTATTAAGTAATTGCATTTAACAATTTACAATTGATTATCTAAATAAATTAATCTAATTAATTATTTAAAATTAATCACCTTAATTAATACTTAATAATCCTTAGTTAATTATCTTCATTAACTAATAACATTTCTTAATTTCTTTAAATTAATCTCTAATTATAAATAAATCTAAATCATTTATTTATATATTGAATAAATTATCCCTTAATTATCATATTAGTTAAATCACTCAATTAACTTAATTATCTCCAAGGTAATTCATTTCTTTGTTAACGACTTCATTAATATTAAAGTGTAGAACATTCACTTTTGAATTTAAATTTAAATTCACATTTTGAATTTAAGATTAAAAATGATTATTATTATTTTTACATTTATCTAATTTAAAGTTAGATTTATAATCCTTAAAACTAAATGTAAATAACATTTATTACTTATATAAGAGAAAGCTTTTAAACTAACCTACTTAATTTTTACCTAAAAATTAAGCTTTCAAATTTCATTACATTTTTAACCTACAAATTTAAGTTAAAACCAATTATTTAACTTTCATTTAAAAGCCATTTACAAAGAAAGTTTATCAAAATCAAGTTTAAATGTTTGTTTGAAAAACAAATTTACTTTTTAAAAAGCCATTTTAATTTCAACTTGTTTTAAAACAATTCAGATTTTTACAATGATTTAAAATTACAGATTTTAATTCACTAATAAATTTGAATTCATACTTCAACTGGATTTAGACTTTGTTTAAATCTGGTATACAAATTTAACATTTAAATTTGTTTTAAAACTCAAACTTGCTGTGAGGTTTAACAAGAACCTAAAACAAACCACTGACCCAAGATCACCAGGTGCACCGTGCACATGCACGGAGACTGGGGTGATTCCGATCATTGCTGATGATCTGCCCATGACGATCAGCACCTCCAAAACCCAACTAAGCATCCCATTTCCTCAAAATCGATTCGAATTCGAATCAAAAACCCTGACCTGGAACAAAAACACATCCACCCCTTCGAAACCTGTAAACGCCAAGTTCTCGACGCTCCGACCACTAGGCGACTCCAAACCCCGGCCATCACTTCATCAACATCCCATCTACTATCTCCCAAAGGAACGTAGAACTCGATGCATTTTATAGGATGAACGAAACAAAAGTTTTCGACCTTACAAAACTAGGTTTAAAAACTTTAAACGCTCGTCGCCGCCGCCGCCGTGGTCTGACCACCACCGCAACATTTTTCTCTGAACCCCTGGTCACTCCTCCACCTCCTGGAGGAAACTCGACTCCTCCAATCAATGAGATCACCCACGGCGACCCAAAATGCCCCATACACTCAAACCCAAACTGCTTTTTAATCCTTGATTTAAAAATCATGATTTTTGTTTTAAAATTCATGTTTTGATATGAGAATTCAATTCATGTACCTGAATTCGAAAATTAAGAGTTTTGAAATTTAACTTGTTTTGAGTTTTCACTTTGTTCTAAAATTTCAGAACCAATACTAATTGTTTTTCCTTTAAACAAATTTTTTTTAAAACTTAAATCTATGTTATAGCAAACATTTTATATTCAAAACTCAAGTCTCATCAGGACTTGGATTGAGAGCAAATGAAAATTTCTCTTGATGTGTATCTAGGCCCTGGAATCAAAACAGAGGAAGATAGATATATACAGCATACACACAATCAAGTATTCACACAGATGTTCACTTATATACACCTGCAAGTATTTGTTCATTTCAACCACACTAGGATGCAACAAATATTTATTTATTTTGGTTTAACAGTTACTCACCTGTTATAAAGAAATAACAGAGCCTTTAATTTGCACAGGTTTGAGAAATGCATGCTTCCATTTTGATTTTTATTTGTTTCTAGTTTTGAACCTTTGCATTCCTCTTCATTTGAAATTTCCAGGTTGAATTTTTTTTGTTTATTTTTCAAAATGATGTTTGCTTTATATTTTCTCAGCTTGAACTGAAATGAGGATATATGGAAAAGAAGGTGACAGGGTTTACAATACTTTGTACAGGGTGATGTTGTATTTCTTTGTACTGAAGTTATAGGCTGAAGATGCTTGCTTTTTTTTCTGGCTGATATCTTGCATGTTGTATTGATTGCTAGAGGTAGGTTGCTGCAAAGATATTATTATTATTTTCCTCTTTAGTACTGGTTTTATACTTTGTTTATTCTTTTACTTGCCTTTGTTTGTTATTTAATAAGCATATTTCCTTTTGCTTTGATTTGCATACTACTGCACATACCTACTTGCCTTACTTCAGTCCATACTTACCGGTACTTTTTTTCTTTAGCTTACTCTAGCCTTGCATTCTTTTGTTTATGTTTTGTTTGTACTTATCTTCCCTTTCTTTTACTTGTTCTTTTGGCTATTACTTTATTTGTTTAGTGGCTGATGGTTTACATATTGATGGCTGCTATGATCTAGCTTTAGTGGCTAAAGATACTTGCATTTATTAAGTCTGCCTTACATTTCAGCTGCATACTTGCTTTGATATGCTATTGTACTTGGTTATGCATGTTAATGTATTTGTTTACTTCAGCCTTACTTTGGCTGAGATGATGTTATGGTGGCTGGAAATCTTTCTTTACTCTGTTTATTTTGTATGTACAACTTATATATACTATTTTTTTTCTCTTCTTTTTGTCTTATTACATTTTACAACTTCTTGCATTCCAAATATGTGTATATGTGTCTCTAGAATTTTCTTAAGTTCATTTTATACTTTTACATAACCATATATTTATTTGAAACATTTATTTAACATCAACCCAAATTTTATTCCTTTTACTTTACAATATTCATTTTTATAATTTATATAATTCTAGAATTTATTTACTATGTTCATTTCATATTTTATATAATTAAAAATATATTTAAATATTTTGTTTAACATCATATCCAAGAATCCAAACACAAATTTACTTCCTAAGATATGTATATTTAAATCCCAATTCAAATTCAATTGTTAATCCATTTTATATACATGTTTATTTTCAAATATCCAATTTAATTCTCGATTAATTCAAAATTTATATTAAAATTTATATTAATTACCAATTTCTTCACAATTTTTATTCAGAAATGAAATTAACTATCAACTCATACTCAATTTAAATCCGGGATTGTTACATAAAGGGTTAAAATCAAAGTTTATTTGTCTTTTACAGCTAAATTGAATTATTACAGCAGTTTTAATGTTGTCTTTGCTGAATTGAATTGTTTTCAAATGTAACTTACCGTAGCATTTTCTAAGTGCGGCGAAAACTGAAATTTCACTGTTTTAATGTATTTAAGTGAACAAATGAACTCAGAAAAGGCTAAATTTTTGGCAATTGAATATTTGATTTGAAGGAATAATGACTTCACTTTTTAATGGTTTAAATGAATGATTTTAATTCAGAATTATAAATCATTTTGAAATTTATAACCACGAGTACACTGCCTTATGTGTCATGTGATTTCCTTGTGGTTGTTTGATGCACACCTTTGATTTTATGAATGTGGCTAGAGGTGAGTGGTTACTGCAGCTCTACGCTACCCTAGTCACAATAACACTGTTATTGGCATTGTTTACTTTAATATGGATATTTCTAGGATAGTGTTTATTACTACTTAATTGATATCTTGACTGATCCTTAAAGGATGGGCGATCCCAAGCGGCCTTTAAGTTATTGTGCATTGCTATTATAATTCACTTGAGTTGGTTTACATTGTATAAGTATGTATGTCCTGACTCAAGTGTTTGTGTTTTACTTTACGCTCGGGTCAGCCTGAGAATCACAGCTTTGGATTCACCTTCTAGAGCTAGAGTTTTGCTGGAGCTTATTTGTCTATCTATTCGCCTACTTCGTCCAGTTAGTTCCTATTCGGTATATGCCTCTGTATTGTTGTTTATGTATCCTGACTTCCATTGTATCTATTTTACTATGAGATTTTGTTTAAGTTTTCAGAGTATGTATATAGTAGCTTCATGAACTACTATGGTATTTTATTTCCGCTGCGAGTATTCTGATATTTCTGTGTCTATGATTCTGTGAATGGTTTTATTTGCTCCAAATTTCTTAACAATCCACTGTTTTGAAGTGTTCAAGTCTGACATGTGTGGATTATTGTCGATTTGAATGGTCCAAAATAGTGGGTCGTTACATTTGGTATCAGAGCTTTGGTTTTAGGTAAACCTTAGCCTGGGGAGCAAAAACTCATTAGAGATAGGGTAGAAATACCCTAGAATGAGTGAAATCAACCTTAGAATCATTCTTTGTGTAAGAACGTATTTTTGAAGTATAAAATTATTTTCAAATGATTTTGAAGGATTTTCAAAATTATATTGGTACAAATTTTTCTTATTTTGAAATAAAGGTTTTCTAAACTTCATCCTTTCTATATCCACCTTATTGGTAATCTCTTGGTTAGGATTCTTATAGATTAGGATTTCTTGAACTTTGGAATGCTTCCACTTGTTCTGAAATCCAGTCTTGTCTTCCCTATTTTATTCCTTTTATTTTGGAGCATTCCATAACTCCGCTTTGAATGACCATTATAAAGATGGTGATTCCACAAATCTTTGAATGATTTGTAAAGGGATGAAACTCCTTTACAATTGGAATTGATTCACTGGAGATTTCTACATCCTCGGTTTACGATGGTATCTACCTTCTGTTATACCTGGATTCTATCTCTGGCGATCGAATGTCGATTTGCCTTAGATTTCCGCGTTGATTATATTCTGAAGTCACGATTAACCCTGCTAAGGTCGCCGGCGATTTATATAGGCTTATCCATCTTCTATTTAGTAATTAAACTAGCTTATCTTCGTTTGAACTTATCTTCAAATTAGAATTCTATTTGATTTGAGTTCCTATAAATTTGAATCTCTGTTGTTTGAAATCCAACCTTGAATCATCCCTTGGAAATTTGTGTTTGGTTGTATTTTGAATTTGTGCATTCATCGAAATAATTATTTTGATAAGGATGATCACATTTTATATATAAGAGTGAAATGTTTCCGATAAGGATTATATACTTTTAAAAATGAAAATTTGAAGCTTTGAAAGGATTTGAAATTTTGAAATTTTTATAGGAAATTGGTTTATATAAAAATGATTTATAACTGAAGGGTTTTGAATTTGAAATTTGAGAGATTGAACTCCGGTATTTTGAAAATTGGTTTTAAGGTTTTGAAAATATATGATAATATGATTCAAAAGTATTTTCCATATAGGAAATGTTCAGATGACTTCAAATGAGTTTCAATAATCTCAAAGAAATTTCAAGGAAGTTTTAAGAAAATAGAAGTCCAGAACCTACTTGTATCGTTGTAAAATAATCTCGGTGATGAGCGCATGCATCATCGACATTGATTTTCGAGTCTCAGAGTGGGGGAAAGGCCACTAAGTAGCTTTGCTATGCGAGTGATTTTGTGAAATCAATTTTGATTTCAGATTTTGAAGTATGATTTTATTTTCGAAAGATATATGTATATATATTTCAAATGATTTGAAGTAACCCCGGTGTTCAGTCCTCGAGTTTCGGATTTGATTTAGTATAACTCTATTTACAAAAATTGATTTGCTGATTTCCAACTCTTGGAGTTGAAATGTGATTTCACTAACTATTTTGAAGGTTCGAACACTTCCAAATCGAAGTTTAATTTTCAAAGCTAAGAAATTTCGAAGAATATAAAATAATTGACAAAGTATATAAGTTTACTTTTGTATGTTTAAAGTATGAAGAGTATGACTTAAATAAATTTGAAACTTTTTGTTAAGTAAATAATGTGCAAAAGGTAAATTGGATCTTTTAAATTGAAATAAATAGTTTAAAGGTTTTAAAGGGATAGTTATAAATTTGGAAACCATTTTTGGGTATATTAATTTTGAGAAATATTTGGTTTTGAAAATAGATTGGAATGCAAAACCCAGTATTTATAGGATGATTTTGGAAAGGAATTTGTTTGACCTAAATTATGTTAATTTGGAAACCGGGATTATTTTCTAAACCTATTATTTTGGAAACTTGGAAACTAAAGATATTTAGTTTGGAAGAAATAACTTGGTGAAATCGTATATGATTTTGAAACTGAATTGATATTGAAATGATTTGAAATTGAGAACCTTGTATTATTAAGTACTAGATTTGGAAGTTATCGAACTTATATAAAATGGATTTGTATAAGTATGAAGTTGATTTGAAAACTAGTGATTTGAAAGGTACTCAATTTGGAAAGAGAAATCTTATATAATTGAAGTCTATATAAGTATGATTTGATATACTATTGATTTTGGAAAGTATTCGATTTGAAAATGAAATCCTATATAATGGACTTTATATAAGTATGATATTTGAAAGTGATTTGAAAAGGTACTGTATGATACATATTTTCGATGTAAAGATATGTAAAGTGCCTTCTGCTTGATATCCGCTCTGTGGCCACATTGTTGATTCATTCTATCGATATTATTCTCTCTGATTATTGGTTCTCCGGATGTGATACTCGAGTGTCCCACCATGGCGATCTCCATGGTTTTTCTTTTGAGCGCGACAGCATAGCGCAATTCACCTTCCTGAGCTAGCCTAGGGGTACGGATTGTTTCCTGGGGGATTCAGGCGTAATCATTGTGTATCCTCTGAACTATGTAGGTCGCATTAGTGGCGAAATCCGCCTAGCTGAGAAGGCCTAGGGGTACGGGTTGTTTCCTGAGGGATCCAGGCATAATCATTGTGTATCCTGCAAGTCTACTAGTCATCATGGCGTAACTCGCAGCGCTGAGAAAGCTTACGGATATGGATTGTTTCCTGGAGGATCCAAGCGTAACCATTGTGTATCTGCGAACCATGGTTAGACAAAGGTTTTGGTTTGGTTATTTTGTTTGGATTGCACTTTCCCTATTTGTTTTTTTAAAAGTTTATCAAGTTTTTCACTGCATGTTGAAACAAGTCTACTAAGTACCAGGAGAATTCTAGCTTTGCGCCTGATCACCTAGCCAGAGCCTGTGGGAATAAGGATAAACTTGTTAAGACATCGAGTTATAAAAGTATTTTGATAAAGTATTATATAAAGGATATTTTGATTATTTATTTGGGGTTTTTAGACACAGGGAAGAAGTTGCAAAAAAAAATTAGTCTTAAGGACAACAAGTTTGTTTTTAAGTTTGAAGGACATATTGCAGTGTAAAGCACGGAATGATAGATGTAGCTATCATTTTCTATTTACACTATAAAGTGTCCTTCAGACTAAAAAAAAACTTACCATCCCTAAGACTAAATTTTTTTGTAAATTTTTCCTTGTGCCTATTTTCCTGTATTTATTTTACCTCTCTAAATAATTGAAATTTATATAGCTTTAAAATTATTATTCATCCTTTTCTTTCAACCTATTTTCCTTCCTAGATATTCCTATCCACCTATTTTCCCTTCTAGCTATTTCTATTCTCCACCTTGTTAAACTTACCTATAACAACAGTTATTAGGTATAATTTTAATCTTCTTGCGATCTTATCTTAATCCTATTTCATTGTTTTTTCTGTGTTTTCCCGTACCTCGTTCCTTTTCAAGGATGAAAAATATGAGTGGGGGAGAGTGTAACAATCCTGTATTTTATGATTTTTTTAAAATTTTTATTTTAATTATTTTAACTGAAATTCCTGATTTAAAATTTTTATTTTATTTATTAAAATGGATAAATTTTATTATTTTAAATATAAATTTTGTTTTCTATGTGAATTATAATTCCAGACATGAATAAATATAATATTTTCCAAAAAAGTGGATTTTGGTCAAAATGGTCAAACTTTTTTGTGACGACCTTCCCTTCTACTACCAGAAAGACGTATCATAAAAGAAAGGGATAGAAATAGAAAGAAAGAGAAAGAAAGAACAAGAACATCAAAATCTCACAGCGGAACGGAACAAAATATAATATATCATATAAATATTTCATAGTTTTACATATATCAGAGAGTTATACAATATCAATACATATGACATCCATACATACATCTATCACTATATACATCAGAGGTACAGTACATACCAACTAACACAGCGGAACTACATAATTATGTATATATGTCTGGAATCTCCTGCTCCAAGCTCCTCCAGAAATCAAAGTCCAAAACCTATCACTTGGCTACTCATAAAAATTTGAGTACCCAAGAATTTATGAAAACACAAAATATAAACTCCGGGTCAGCCATGGGTCTGGTATGAGTAAACGGTTTAAATTGTTTAACTTTGAAAACATTTGAAAATAAAGGTATCACGTAAGACTCCCCAAAAATAAATACGGGTAAGTTTTTACCTTACGCTAACCAAAACCCATCATAGGAAATCCAGTGATATTATAATAGTGTCTAGGGTTTTCAAGTAAATAGAAAATAGCCGAAATTGTTACATGATTAAATTCCAGCTACTAGCCACAAAAGTGAATAATACAAATCAAAACCGTAGGGTCTCGTAGGGAAAATGGATTTCCAACAATGGCAGGGCTACTGGGTACCGCCCGTCACAGTACGGGGCCTAGATCACTGTACCGAGGATCACTCCCGACCCCCTACAACACAAGGTCGGAACCATTCCTTACTGAATAGTCCCAAACAAGATAAACCCCACGGTTGTAGCTAGCAACCGCCCACACAGCCGAAATATAAAGGGACATCTAGACAGGGGAAATATCTTGTCCACTTGGGCATGACCCACCTAACCTTGTTGCATCTCCCCTGTTTTAGCCATTCCCGGTTGATGAGGCTTGAGGCTGCGATTACCTTTACAGAACATATTTCTTAGAATGCTCATCGTCCGCCTGACGATGTGCTGAAAGAATTCAATCCATACAAGTTCGTTCCCGGTTCGAACGAAACCGAAGGCATTATCTCGTTACACTCATTTTGGAATCGCCCTCAGAGTTAACGACGATAACCCTTGCATTATGAAAACACCATCTCGACCACCATTTGATAAGTCACGACCAATCGTTTAATTTGGATCGATGTGGTTTTCGAAGAATCAAATTTGATCCTTCCGATCTCGGTCTCATCGAATCCAAACGCCATTTTAAGGGCCAAGTTGTCTAATTAACTTAACAGTTTAAATAATTTAAATTTAACAATTGAATTAGCATACCATTTATCACAGATAAAACATATACAAGCATCTTAGATATATCACAGCATATCAGAGAGCATCACAGAATATCATCAATTCAAACATCACAAACCAGACATTTTACATACACAATAATCCATAAGCAATCATTTAAATTCTCATTGTAATTAATTCGATTTAAATCAATTACTTGAGAATATATCACTTAATCATGTTTGCTTGATCGTTGGTTTATTGTTAATTATTATTTAATTTAATGAATCTCAACCTAATCAAATTATTAAGTCTTATTTATTTAATTGCTTAATTAAATATTCCTTATACATTAATTAATAACCTTAATAGTGAAACTTAATTCTTATTTATTAACTTCTAATTAGTTAATTAATTATTTATAAATTCTAACTCAAATTACTTAATTAATTAACTGTTACTATCCATTAATTAACTTAAGTAGTTAATTGCCATTTCATAAATTACAAATTTATGAACGAATTTCTAATTGTAATTATCCTGAATTTCTTTCTAAAATAATTAATTTATATTAATTGTTTGACTTAATGTAACACCTAAAACTCTGCTTTAAATTTGGAAACTAACTTATTATTAACTATAACCTCAAACGATAATTAATTTTATATTAACTTAAATTAATCACTTAATTAAAACATTAGTTAAGAGTTTTAATGTTTGTTATTCATTAACTAAACAATTCAACTTGTATAAAGTTTAACTTAAGTTGTCAAACATTTATTAAATTTAAAATGTTGAAATCCTGATAAAACTCAAAATTCCTAAACTTCATTTTTTTTATTTCAAATACTGCGGATAAATATGAACTCGAGGTTACCCCTGATTTACTCGAGTAGTTCTTCGGTACTTCCTCAATTCTTCCCGCGTCACTCCCCTGTACATCTTTCTTCTTCTCTTTTCTCTTTTTTTTTATTTCTGTAAGTTAAAACTGTACTAAGTATAAAAGAAACCATCAGTAAACACTCAAAGACGACATGAAACAAAACCCGAAGCTTCTCCCTATTATACTCGAGCACGACTCGAGTAAGAAGGCAGCACTACCCTGATACGACGTCCTACTCCAAACGCCACCGTGCACGTGCACGGTGGTTCGGCGCGCCTCCGGCAACTTCCACCATCTCCAACAAACGAAATATCGGCCAAACCCTAGAGAATAAAACCCAAATTGATTAGATAAAGCCGAAATCAAAATTTCGCCAGAAACTTGGACCCAAGTTCGAACATTCCACCTAAAATCGCCAAAATTTAACAACCACAACCACCGAAAGCAAAACTCCTTCGCCTACGCCACGTCCCGTCCCTCGACATCCACCTCCTTGAAGCGCGTGAAGCTCGATCACACTATGAGGACGAAAAATGATGATTTACAGAGCACAGGAAACTTTCAAACTAAACCCTATATTTGCTTCATTTGACAAATTTTGGCATTGTAAAAATTAATTAGCATTTTTCCAATAAAAATACATCATCAAGCTTGTATCATACAAATTTTCAGAAAATAAAAGTAATCAAATCAAGGGATATTGGCAAAGGTGCAACTTTCGTTCATATTCAATCTGTACCTTCAATATTAATCTAAAAATCATCATGTCTATTTCAAAAAACCTAACTTTGTATGCTAAACCACTATATGGAATCAAATTTACAAATTAAGACATTCGAATCTTAGCTGTTGATTTATTTCCTAAAAAAACTGCATATTCTGTTGTTATGCTTCACTGTCAAGCTATAATTCATTTTCAAGTTTTGATTTAAGTTTAAACCACCTACCCAGTTAGAAATTCTAAACTTGATATTCATGTGAAGATGTATAAGTATATTTACTCTGAAATTTCAAAAATTGTAGGAGCATCTCAGAATCACAAGTTACAGTAAATAGCAAACGTTAGGTACATATGAACAATTTCCAAACTTAAGCTTTAGAATAGTTAGTTTACTCACTTGAATCATGCCTGAACAAAGAATAGCTTGATGTTGAACATCTGAAGCCTGAACTTTCCTAAATCCTTGACTGTATTTGTTGAATTGAAATAGAGTTTGCTTCTTTTCTTGCTCTCTGGTTTCTCAGGTATTACAAAGTTTTATTATGTGTTTTTGCTGAACGGCCAAAACTAAAAAGCAACTCCACATATGTATGTTTGAGATAACAGTAGTATAGAGAGGCAATATCTGGACATGTTTTTACCCTGTCTTGTTTTTATTTTAACCAGATTTGCTAGATATTTTGAGGTGACAAAAATTAGGCTGAGTTGATAGTAAGTACATACTTTGGTTTCTAATATGTTTACACAATTATTAGTTGTTTTGCTTACCATAATTATAATTATGTTCAGCTGCATAAGTATATTTGTATGTCAGTGTACAAATCTGCAGGTACATACTTGGCTTATGTATGAAGCTTTGATTATGAAGATATTTTGTTTTGTTATCAAATTACTTGTTTTATTATCCTCTAGTTTGAACTCTATGCACGTAAGTGTTGTGTAAATATACACTTGCAGGTCACACTTGACTTGTACATGCAGCTATTTATTTGTACATATTTTCAGGTAGACTTGTTCTAAAAGGTTTTTAAATTTGTTATGTATTCTAACTATGACTAACAATATTTAAGTTATATTCAAGATGGTTTATTTACATTTATATTTATATTTCATTCTTAACTATCAATATTTAAATTATGTACAATATGATTTAGTAACATTTTAAACTTATTATATTATATATGTTTTTCTATGGTCTTGCAAATTTAAAATGATATTGGAAGTATTAACTACTTATTTCTTATTTTGATTTATATTTTTATTTTGATTTGTGTTTTATATTTGACTATTAATATTAACCTTAGATTGATGTGTTTACTTATTTATTTATATTTATGTTTCAATTATCAATAATTAAATAAGATTCACATGTATCACTTATATTTTATATTAATAGAATTAGTTTTTAATTTAAACATTTTCATTCATATGATAACAAAATAAAGTAATTTAATTTAATGGTATAAGATAAATATTATAAAGAGGTTAATTTAAATTTCAAACATTATTATTCATATGTATATGTATCAGAGGTAAACAAGGTAAAGTGTTTTAATAAATTTTATTATGATATTATCAAAAGATTTTATTTTGAACTCTCCAAAGTCCAATTCCCCTTTTAAAATACAATTTAAATAAATAAATTGACAGTATCACCGAATTAAAATCATTTTCATATGGTCAATTTACATTTTATTTAAATTAAATTAAACATTTATTAAAATAAACGGGGCAAAAAACAGGGTCGTTACATTCCTCCACCCTTAAAAGAATTTCGTCTTCGAAATTTAAAACAAAGATAATTAAAAGCTGTTATACCAACTATTCAAACATACATATCAATTATATATTAGCAAACAACCAAACAGCCAATCCTAACAAACAACACTAACTATCTGAACACGAATTCGGATAGTTTTCCTAAAATCATCCAGAGTTGTCTCTCGATGATCAACAATCCGAACCGGATTCCTATCCATAGTTAAGTTCGACTTAACTTCTAAATTTTTGAATTACTGGTTTAACAACTAATGAATTATGAACAAATTTCTAAAATGGGATATACAGAATACACAATAAATTCCAGACATCCACTCTGGCAATCCAATTCTGAAATTTACAGTATTAGTTCTTCCTAAATTCTATTGACCTTTTTACAGAATCTCAATATTTATTTTGATCAGGCCCGTACGATGTACATATACCATTCGTACGCAATATCAAATTCGATCGCTCGCTCGATCACACAATTTCACCTCCGAACTAGTATCGTCCACCCGACTTCCTAGTGCGGACTCAGAACTGGTTTCTTGATCAGAAGCTGTCATTCTCCGTGCATAGTCACAACTATGATAGAGAATTTCCCAGATCAATCAAAATCCAAATTCATGGTTCGTCGTCGAAAATCGAGTGAAAAATCCTAACTCGGATCGATAAATAACTATCTCGAAATTCTGTACTCGAATCTGGATCAAATTGTTATGCGAATAAAATAATATACGTTCATCCTACGTATTTATATTCATTGATTATCAACTATATCAATTTTCTTTTATTCACATTATTCTGATTTCTATCCACTTGGAATAAGTTTCTCAATATCAATTTTACTTAAGAATTTTACCATTCATTTCTTAAGTTTATTATGAGCATTATATATCTCACACATCATTACTCTACCACCTTAACCGTTATATCTTCTTATTTTCAATTTGAATTCTAATTTCATGTGAATTCAATTTATCTTTAACTCTGAATATTTAATTTTATTGGCTATCTTCCATTTATAACTGATTCCATCATTATTTTAAATTAGTTTCATCCACTAGTTTATTTCAATTTCCAATTTGAACTTGTTTTGT
This sequence comes from Allium cepa, assembly GCA_030765085.1. Classification (NCBI taxonomy): domain Eukaryota; kingdom Viridiplantae; phylum Streptophyta; class Magnoliopsida; order Asparagales; family Amaryllidaceae; genus Allium; species Allium cepa. Next base: position 910,525,360 of record CM060943.1, read on the forward strand.
TGCTATTTTTCTTTTTTAACTTCCAAAATTTTGAAAATTTTTAGCAGAGTTTCCTCTGTTTAGCATTACATATTTTCATAAGGACATATGTAAGGTTTCGACACTCAGCACAATTACTTCCAACCAATTCTCAAATTATTCCCTTTAGTTAAAGTGATTTATAACTTACCTGCTTATATATATAATCCATTTGAGCAAAGCAAACTCATATTCAAAATCATCCTATTTTGCTTCCAATAATTCATAAAATTTTATCTAATCTCATTTACTTCAAACATCCCATTTCCTTATGCAATTCAACAATATTATTGTGAATAAATAATCACTTAAGCTTTATAACAATTTTAAATTGATTTCAACTCAATTTACACTTGATTCCACCACAATTAATCTATTCACAATCCTTTCATTCCAACAGGTTTGATTCCAAACCATTTTATTAAAATTCAACAACCAATATTTTAAATAACCATCTCACAATTTACTCAAGTTATCTATTCTCTTCAAACTGTTCCACCTAACAACTTAGGTTTATTCTATTCCACCAATTTCCATTTAAATCTTTTGTTTGATTTTCCTTTAATCAAATCCCAACTATTTATTAATCTATTCGATTAGTTTATTCTTTTATCCATTCTTAAATTTTAATTTACATTAACAATTCATTATTGAATTTATTTATAATAAGGTTATTCAATTTATGCTTGAGTTAGATTTGTTTACAACTCACACCAATTCTATTTTAACCAAATTCAAGACTTACTTGGTTTACATTTACTTATTTACATAAGAATTTTATTTCATTCAACTTTATCTATAACTCGACTAAATTCATTCAAATTCAGTTTTATTCCAACTCAACTTCAGTTAAATTTAGCTACTTACCATTCTTTAAATTTATTTCTCAATATATGAGCTCAAAACTTATTTATCTACTTAAAAGCTTATATTGCTCACTTGGGTTATTTCATCTTATAATCACAATTTCAGATTAGTTTTATATATATCACTTACTATCGTAAGGTATAAATTTCCACCTCACATTTTCAATCATTTTACCTTCGAATTTTATATCCAATTAAGTCCATTTTGAACTTCAATCCCATTTAACTTATCTCAGGTTACACTCAAGTACATTTTCTTCACTTTTATTTACTTAAATTAAATTTTAATTCCTGGATTAAAATTCCCAATTTCTTCTTATTAATATCAACTTTACTTTATAAGTTTTTATTCAAACCTTTCACATTATCTAAATAGAATTTCTTAGAATTCAATTGCCCGGTTTACATTTTAAAAACCATATTGAAATGATAATCAAACTTTCAAATTCCAAACACTTGTTTTCACCCAAACAAATTTCTTTTTTTGAAAATTTCTAAAACAACTTGTATACCCAACAAGCCCGAACAATTATCATAACCAATATCCTGATAGCAATCCATCACTTAAGAAACTCAAAAATGAATATTGATGATGTGGCCATCATCATCAGGATTATTTTCCAGCGACTGAAGTGAGTTCATTGCTTCCTTACTTTCACAATTTCTTCCCAAAACAATTTCCATTCAACCATATTTTTCAAAATAATATCCCATTATTGCCTTCAAATTTTTGGAAAAACATTTCAAACATTCCCAAGATTTTAAAATTCCCAAATTCTTTGTTTAAATTCATTTAAACACCTTCAAATTTTCGAGACTTAAATTCTGTTTTAATCAAATTTTAGTTATATTCCTTTTATTAGATAATTTTATTTGGTTATAAACCATTCCAATTTACATTGTAGTATTAACAATCAATCATCCAAGTATATATAATAATTCAGAAGAAAAAAATTCTATATCAAAATATAATTTTGGGTAAAATTGTTTCATTTACCCTACTTTAAAAAGAATACTGTGTCGGTCTACCTTGTTTAAGAGTTTAGGAATCCCTATTGTAACAGCCCAATTTTTTTAACAAGTATTTTTCACTTGTATTTTTCTAAAAAAAAAACTTTGGGGTTTATTTAAAGTGATTAAAAATATAAAAAAAACAATTGACCAAATTTTTAATTAAATAATAAGATCTCTGAAAATTTGACATGGTTAAGAATCAACTTTAATTTGGAAATTTGGGGTTTTGTCGAAGATGGTAAATAATTAATGTCTAGCAAAATCAAGTTTTAATTAAGAAAACATTAATAGCTTAGGTGGTTAAGACATCTGGGCTATTCACGACAGGTCACAAGTTCGAGTCTCAGCATGGTTAGAATTTCGAAAAAAAAAATTTTTATGTGTAAATGAACTGGGTAATTACGCGTTAAAATGGGCGCGTAAATTTAGGGAATAAGTACCGTATATATATATATAAAATATGAAGAATGTAAACCAATTTAAATTTTAGTTAAGTATTAATTTTGAAGAATTTAGTGTATTTATGAACTGTTGGATTACGCATTTAAAGGACGTGTAAAATTTATGGTATAAGTAACATAATCAACGTATAAATTGAAAACGTATTTTTTGGGTTTTTGTATTGCGTCAGTTTGGCGTATTTTAAAAATCATATTTCAACATCTATATGTATTTAAAATATCGTATCAATGGTCTGCATTCAAAATCACGCCACTATTAAATAGTATCAAATGTTGAAATCAAATTTCCATATATAAAAGGGAAACGTTCAAATCTGTTTGTAACTGTTCTTTAAAATATAATGATAATAATCAACTCTTCCATTTTTTGATTTAAACATACCATATATTTCTTCTTAAATCACGCATATATCATTTGAAAGAAAATCAATTTTGCCTTCCTTTGCGCGTGACACAAAATTTTATTCTTTTAACATTTTTGGCATTTGCCTCTTACCTTTTTGTTTCTTGAGCATGTCACTTTATTCATTTATTCACGCAACCTAAATGGACTAATATATTTGATTGCCTAAAATCAACTCATGCATTCAAATTTAACCTTGCCTATCTTTTCAAATTCTCACATTCCTATTTATATCTCTCTGTTTCCACTGACTTTATTTTGCAAGATAAAATTTTTCGTTCCTATAATCACGCATAAAAGTAAAAATCATATTTAAATATCTTTATGGATTAAAATATCAATTAGTGATTTTTATAACAAACGTTACTTTTGTTTTAACTGCCAAAATTTGTTTTAAACTTTTGTATATACCTTTTCATCCAAATATCTTTTGCCTAAAATCAATCTCTTGCCTAATATCAGTTCTTCCAAATGCCGTTTCTTCAATCTACAATCACGCAACTATTAAATGAAAAAAAATGTTGAAATCAAAATTTATAAACTGGCAATGAATATCACGCATATAAAATCAAATCTTTTCATTAATTGGCAGTTTTAAATCACGCAGCTTTTAAATTTAGAATTGGACAAATGTATATCTTGCCGTTTCTTCCTTTAATCACGCAGGCTATATTTATTGCATATAAGATATTAGAAATATTAATCACGTACATAATCTTCCATCTTATCTCTCTCGGCCTTTCACCTAAAAGAAAGAAAGATCGATGCATGCATTTAATCTGGATTTTGTATAACTGGCATTTTTAATAACGTGCATATCCTCTGTTAATTTTGCCTTGTTTTTTTCGTATCTGATTTGCTCCTTTGCCCAACATCAATTTTTCTCTCTTGCCATTTCTTCTCTACAAAATCACGCAGTCTTATCCATTCAACAAAAAGAAATCTTGCAACAAATATAGTAACTGATCAAACATAATTGTGTAAAACATTATTTCGTTGCCTATTCAGTGCAAAGCAAATTTTAATTGCTTATTGATTATCCACTTTAATCAACGCATGCATTTAATCAAATTTTTCTATAACTGGAAATAAATCACGCGCAACGTTCAAGAAAAAAAAATCTTGCTAGATTTCACAAGCCTTAACCGTGTGTACAAAAGAAAAGATAACGTTCAAACATGGAGAACTGGAAAGTAATCACCCATTTTTCGCTTGCCTCTTCACCTTTAATTTCGCATGCCTCTCTGTTTATTTTCAATCACACCTTCGTATCCATTTAGTCCTTGATCTCATTTATTTCCTGCCTTGTGATTTACACTTACCATCTTTGCATAATCTCACTGATTATATAAAGCCTTGTACGCATATTTTTTTCTCCACAAATCTCAGTTTTGCCTTAGCCTTCTTCGCTTGTTGCTTGCTCCAGGTATGGCATCATAACTTCTCTCTGTTTCCTTTTCTTTTGTTTCTCTTCTATTCTGTGATTCTCATTTGATATGCTCGGCCACTCCAACCCATCTACTTCACCCGATCTAGTTGACAAACTTTGGAAATTTATGAGTCATCACATCTGTAGAAATCTAATATGTGTGTGCAAAGAGATGGTGTAGTTGACCCAGATTTAATTTAATGCTAGCTTAAAGTTTACACGTACTATCACTACGGAAAAATGGGTTATTCATTGTATATATCATACTTAGTTTTGGGTTAAACAAAATAGAAAGTCAACAATGTTCATTGAAAAAATAGTACTATTTATTTTTCACTTTTCTTTCAAGCGACCATTTTCACATGTCTTCTGCTACATATATGTAGCACCGATTTTTTTTTTTTCATATTGCACTCGCTGAAGACATTTTATCCAGTATAACATTTTACACCTTCATCGCTGTTACAAGGGCAATTCATTCTTTAAATCTAAGTAGCCTTTGAATCTTGGTTATGAACAACCATGTCTTTATTTCAAGGAGAGAGCATGCATAGGCCTGAATGCATATTTCAAGGAGGAAGAGGAACTGAGTGCATGAACGTGTTTTGCAAAGGCATGAAGGCAAAAAAAAAAAATAATAAAAAAAAAAAGAGGAAGGAAGTAACGTGCAGATCAAATAATGTACTATCCATGCATTAGTTCGTAGTATAGGCTGGGTGAAAACTTTTGCATGTGTACACGCAAATCTAGTAGGAAATAGGCAGTGTGTTTTTGCGTGAAGGGAAAAAAATAAGGGAGTGAAGTATTTGCATTTCTTTTGGGTTACAGTGAGCGTGCATTCTTAGTTGATATAGGCTTGGGCCGTGACCTTATGCATACTTCCAGTTGAAGTTTAGTAATGTGGTGGTTGTGCGTTTTGTTTAATTAAAAAATAGAGTATATATATAAAAGGTAGAGAGAAAAAAATTATTTTTGGGCCGAGTTGTTCGTCAAGTAGGGTGGTGTAGTGGTCGAGCGTATCGTGCCAAATTTCTTTGACTATATTCGTTCCAATTGTTTCAAATATTTGCTTTGACCATAAATTTTAAAAGTCACGTATTCGGTATTTGGATCTTGTTATAGATTTGAATCTAGGCGTGACATCCGGGGAAATTTGATCGCTACCCTCTGTGCGTTTCTTTTTCGATGGATTTTCATTTTCGCTTGAATCAAATTTTCTACAGCTTTCAGGTGAGTATTTCTCACCAGACAAACATACCTATATTTCTGTGAATTATCGCAAGTGTATGTGTAAATTATTATTTAATGTTATCTGTCTGTAATATAACGTAGGATGTTAAACCTCATTTTAAATTGACACCTCATCAGTTATTTATCTGTTGTAATATTATTGCAGTTATATTATTTAATGCTTATATACTGATTTAAATCATCACTGCAAGTTCCCTGTAAATTTAAATCGTTTAAGCTGAAATGATAGGCCTAAACGATGACTATTATTCATTTATTCAGTTAACTGTTTAATTTTAACTTGGGATTGCGGGTTTGAAATGATAGAACCCGGGGTTTTGTAAATCGCGGATTGAAATGATATAAATCCGTATCACTTGACCTAGGCTAGAAAACTATATACAGACCCGTGGTTTATATAATATTTTTCTGAAATATTTTAATTTATTTTTAAAAATGGAAGCTTATAATATTCTGGTTTAAATGATTTAAAGGATTTTTAAAAAGATTTATAATGATTTTGAATGAGTTAAAAATGTTAAATAAATAAATAAATGTTTGAATAAAACTTATTTTGGAAATTCTTGGTTTTGGTAAAAGTAAGAATTCAGTTAATAAAATAATTGATAATAAGTTATATTTGGAATTTAAAACTAAATTGTTAAGTTATTAATCTATTACAGCATTTAAATGCTGTCTTTTAAAACTGGACTGTTTTAACCTGTAAACTTTAGGTAGCATTTCATAAGTGCTATAGAAACTGAATTTTGATTGTTTTAAATAAAAGTTATGGAAATAATCTTTGGGAAAAGGTTGAAATTTTGAAATTTAATATGTAATTTATAAAAATAAGGAATTGACTTTAAATAGTTTTAATGGAAGGATTTAACTCTTAAATGTGAGTTGAAAGTCAATAAATTCCTAAATAAATTAAATAGATTTAAATGGTATTTTTATAGAATATAAGTGCTATAGAAACTGAATTTTGATTGTTTTAAATAAAAGTTATGGAAATAATCTTTGGGAAAAGGTTGAAATTTTGAAATTTAATATGTAATTTATAAAAATAAGGAATTGACTTTAAATAGTTTTAATGGAAGGATTTAACTCTTAAATGTGAGTTGAAAGGCAATAAATTCCTAAATAAATTAAATAGATTTAAATGGTATTTTTATAGAATGACTGATGTTTAAATAAATGATGTTTAAAAGGATTTTTCAATTTGAAAAGTATAAATACCATTTTTAAAAGTTGTAACCATGGATTATAATAACGTTTGGTTGTTAAAGAGACCGGGATCGGATGTCTGGCATACTCTCTGTCGATACCGAAAACCACTTTAACAACCGTGTACGCGGTGGAGATTCCAAAATGAAGTTGGATGGTGGTGACGTTTCTTTTAAGGTAAATACGTGGACCCGACTCCCGTGAGTTGGCATAAGGTGGCTGAAACAGGAGCGATTGACGGATTAATGAGGTAGCACCTCTGATCAGACGCACTTCTTCGTATGCAATCCTATTACTTTGTGATTGTTTGGTGCGCACCTTTGATTTGGGAGTGTTGTTCGAGGTGGGCGGTAGCTGCGGCTATGCGTTACCATCGGTCCGGAAGCGTAATTGGTATATCTACCTTGGCATTGCCTAGTTGTGCCGTGTCACCTACCATAGCGAGCCTTATACGATTTTGGTTTTGTACCATACCTATGGAGTGCCCTCTGACGACGCCCAGTACGGGGGAGATTACGGTACTGTATAGACTATGGGAATATATTCTGTGTTAAGGGCTATATGGGTAACCCCTTAACGCTATTAAAAAGTAAGTTTATTTTACAATTAGACACTATTATAATAGCGCAATATACTGCATAGTAAATAGTTTAACGGATACTTAGAGGATGGGCGGTCCCAAGCATCCTTTAAGTTACTTGCTCTATATTACAGTACACTTGAATTAGCTTACACTATATAAGTATGTATGTCCTGACTCGAGTGTTTATGTTTTATTTTACGCTCGGGTCAGCCTGAGTTGCAGTTCAGTTTTCATCCCGGAGCTAGGATTTCTGTAGATCACTTTCAAGCTGCTGGCAAACTTCCTTTCCAGTTCTTTATCTAAAATTTTGAAATCAAGACTAGTGGACATTTGGATTGTTTACTGAAAATTTGAAACTATATTTGGAGATAAAACTTTGTAAACTTTTTATTTGTTGAAGACTATTTATAGTGGCTTCATGAACCACTAAGTATTTTTAAATTCCGCTGCGAGTATTCTGATTCTGTGTTTGTGATTCTGTGATTAATTATTTACTGTATATTTTGAGATTTGCCAAATTTTATTTACAACGCGGTATTTTGAACAATTCAAGTCCGACATGTGCGGATGCGAATGGTTGAAAATATCGGGTCGTTACATTTGGTATCAGAGCTTTGGCTCTAGGCAAAACTTAGAATGTATGGTAAAGTTGATTTACAGAATCACTTTCATTTGAGCTTGAATCTCTTCCTTTTCGAATTTTGGAACGTTCCCTGCGGTTCCGAAGTTCATTCGTGTCCCTCACTATTCATTTTCCTTCGATTCTGGAGTATCCCATAACTCCACTTTGGATGATCTTTATAGTGAATTGGCGGTCTCGCCAATGTTCTAATAAAGGGGTGAAACTCCTTTACAAATTAGCATGGATTCACCAGAGATTTATATTTAACCTCGGTTTAGATACTAGTATCTTTGGTTATTCCGAACTCTATCTCTTCGGATCGAATGGTAAATCTACATTCGATCCGACTCTTTAAGTCACGGTTGACCAGGTTAAGGTTGCCCGCGATTTATATAAACTTATCTGGTTTCTTATTCTATTATTTAAACATCGGATCTTCTGATTCCAACTTATCTTTAAACCAAAATTCTATTTAATTTGAGTCCTTCAAAATTTGAATCTCTATCCTTGTTTGAAAATTTATTCCTATTTGGGAAAAATCTAATATTATATATATAAGTATAATTTTCAAAATTTAACTAGTTGTTTAGAGATAATAGTGTTTGGTTTTATTTATTGTTTTGTAAACCATTGGTTTTGTCTTATATAAATAATTGAATATAAACATGGTTATAAATTTATTTGGAAACAGAAATGAATTTAAAATAAGAATTTAAGAATTCAATTTCGATAGTTTCAAACCTTGTGTTTAAAGTCTTAAAAGGATATATTATTATTTAAATAATTTTCGAATATAAATTTGTTTCCAAAGAATTTTAAAGTTTTAAAAATTAGTGCTCTTCTCTTTGTTGCTGGAAAATAATTTCGGTGATGACTACAACATCATCGACATTCATTTTCGAGTATCGAAGTAAAGAGACCACGATGTAGTTTTGCTTCAAAAATTTAATTAATTTGAATCTCTAAAATATGACTTAATTTATAATATATATAGATATATGATTTAAATTTGATTTGACATATACTATATGTATGTATTTATTTATCTCTAAAGGGTTTGAAGTTAATTGGAAATTTAATTCATAAATTTATGTTAAAAGGTGATTCTAATGATAAAATAAAGTCAAATTTGGAATGAATATTTAAACTTGAATAATATAGTTGGAAAATTTTACTTGTATAAATTGCATGCCAATATAACTTACCTAAATCATTCAGAAATTAACTATGTAATTGGATAATGTATAATATAAAAGGATTTTATAAATAAAAATTTGAGTGGTTATAATAAATGTTATACACTTAAAGTTTCAGTTACAACAAGACAAATAGAGGTAAATAGAAATAAAATAATAATTGAATAATATACAATATCAAATGGTGATAAAGGAAATTTAGAAATATATTGGAATAGTTATATTAAATATAATCTACTTAATATGTGCGATAAGATATATTAAGCAGAATATATTTGAATAAAAGATGATTATTATAAAAGACTATACAAATTTCTGATTTTAGAAAATAATTGGATAATAAGATAATTAATTTGGAAATAGTTAAGATTGATTTAACTTCTGTAAAAATCAAATGAATTAAATCAATTATTGAATATTAATTAATTGAATTTATATGGTTTAGATATTGAGAAAAATATTTGACATAGATGAGAAAAATATTGAGAAAAATAAATTTAATTATAGTTTGGAATAAAGAAGAAACTAAATGGGGAGTTTAGTTTATTTTGGAAAATGGTAAATTTACTTTAACAATTAAGTTAAATTACCATTTCAAATTTGGATTAAAATTAAACATTTTAATTAGAATGTTGTAATACCTTGGGTAAAATTTTGATAAAAAAAAAATTGAATGATTTTTTTTTAAGTGTAGGGATATTATACAAGTAAATATGTAAATAAATAAATGTTAAAATTTTAAGTATAAATAGATGAAATCAATGATTAATTTAAAATTGAATTTTTATTGTTTAGATTAATGATTCTAATTTAAGTTTCAATTTAGTTTTCTTTCAGGTTGTTTCTATTCCCCTACCTTCTTCCTTTTCGAGGACGAAAAGTTCTGAGTGGGGGAGAGTGTAACAGCCCAATTTTTTTAACAAGTATTTTTCACTTGTATTTTTCTAAAAAAAAACTTTGGGGTTTATTTAAAGTGATTAAAAATATAAAAAAACAATTGACCAAATTTTTAATTAAATAATAAGATCTCTGAAATTTTGACATGGTTAAGAATCAACTTTAATTTGGAAATTTGGGGTTTTGTCGAAGATGGTAAATAACTTAATGTCTAGCAAAATCAAGTTTTAATTAAGAAAACATTAATAGCTTAGGTGGTTAAGACATCTGGGCTATTCACGACAGGTCACAAGTTCGAGTCTCAGCATGGTTAGAATTTCGAATTTTTTTTTTTTATGTGTAAATGAACTGGGTAATTACGCGTTAAAAAGGGCGCGTAAATTTAGGGAATAAGTACCGTATATATATATATATAAAATATGAAGAATGTAAACCAATTTAAATTTTAGTTAAGTATTAATTTTGAAGAATTTAGTGTATTTATGAACTGTTGGATTACGCATTTAAAGGACGTGTAAAATTTATGGTATAAGTAACATAATCAACGTATAAATCAAAAACGTATTTTTTGGGTGTTTGTATTGCGTCAGTTTGGCTTGTTTTAAAAATCATATTTCAACATCTATATGTATTTAAAATATCGTATCAATGGTCTGCATTCAAAATCACGCCACTATTAAATAGTATCAAATGTTGAAATCAAATTTCCATATATAAAAGAGAAACGTTCAAATCTGTTTGTAACTGTTCTTTAAAATATAATGATAATAATCAACTCTTCCATTTTTTGATTTAAACATACCATATATTTCTTCTTAAATCACGCATATATCATTTGAAAGAAAATCAATTTTGCCTTCCTTTGCGCGTGACACAAAATTTTATTCTTTTAACATTTTTGGCATTTGCCTCTTACCTTTTTGTTTCTTGAGCATGTCACTGTATTCATTTATTCACGCAACCTAAATGGACTAATATATTTGATTGCCTAAAATCAACTCATGCATTCAAATTTAACCTTGCCTATCTTTTCAAATTCTCACATTCCTATTTATATCTCTCTGTTTCCACTGACTTTATTTTGCAAGATAAAATTTTTCGTTCCTATAATCACGCATAAAAGTAAAAATCATATTTAAATATCTGGATTAAAATATCAATTAGTGATTTTTATAACAAACGTTACTTTTGTTTTAACTGTCAAAATTTGTTTTAAACTTTTGTATATACCTTTTCATCCAAATATCTTTTGCCTAAAATCAATCTCTTGCCTAATATCAGTTCTTCCAAATGCCGTTTCTTCAATCTACAATCACGCAACTATTAAATGAAAAAAAATGTTGAAATCAAAATTTATAAACTGGTAATGAATATCACGCATATAAAATCAAATCTTTTCATTAATTGGCAGTTTTAAATCACGCAGCTTTTAAATTTAGAATTGGACAAATGTATATCTTGCCGTTTCTTCCTTTAATCACGAAGGCCATATTTATTGCATATAAGATATTGGAAATATTAATCACGTACATAATCTTCCATCTTATCTCTCTCGGCCTTTCATCTAAAAGAAAGAAAGATCGATGCATGCATTTAATCTGGATTTTGTATAACTGGCATTTTTAATAACGTGCATATCCTCTGTTAATTTTGCCTTGTTTTTTTCGTATCTGATTTGCTCCTTTGCCCAACATCAATTTTTCTCTCTTGCCATTTCTTCTCTACAAAATCACGCAGTCTTATCCATTCAACAAAAAGAAATCTTGCAACAAATATAGTAACTGATCAAACATAATTGTGTAAAACATTATTTCGTTGCCTATTCAGTGCAAAGCAAATTTTAATTGCTTATTGATTATCCACTTTAATCAACGCATGCATTTAATCAAATTTTTGTACAACTGGAAATAAATCACGCGCAACGTTCAAGAAAAAAAAATCTTGCTAGAATTCACAAGCCTTAACCGTGTGTACAAAAGAAAAGATAACGTTCAAACATGGAGAACTGGAAAGTAATCACCCATTTCTCGCTTGCCTCTTCACCTTTAATTTCGCATGCCTCTCTGTTTGTTTTCAATCACACCTTCGTATCCATTTAGTCCTTGATCTCATTTATTTCCTGCCTTGTGATTTACACTTACCATCTTTGCATAATCTCACTGATTATATAAAGCCTTGTACGTATATTTTTTCTCCACAAATCTCAGTTTTGCCTTAGCCTTCTTCGCTTGTTGCTTGCTCCAGGTATGGCATCATAACTTCTCTCTGTTTCCTTTTCTTTTGTTTCTCTTCTATTCTGTGATTCTCATTTGATATGCTCGGCCACTCCAACCCATCTACTTCACCCGATCTAGTTGACAAACTTTGGAAATTTATGAGTCATCACATCTGTAGAAATCTAATATGTGTGTGCAAAGAGATGGTGTAGTTGACCCAGATTTAATTTAATGCTAGCTTAAAGTTTACACGTACTATCACTACGGAAAAATGGGTTATTCATTGTATATATCATACTTAGTTTTGGGTTAAACAAAATAGAAAGTCAACAATGTTCATTGAAAAAATAGTACTATTTATTTTTCACTTTTTTTTCAAGCGACCATTTTCACATGTCTTCTGCTACATATATGTAGCACCGATTTTTTTTTTTTCATATTGCACTCGCTGAAGACATTTTATCCAGTATAACATTTTACACCTTCATCGCTGTTACAAGGGCAATTCATTCTTTACATCTAAGTAGCCTTTGAATCTTGGTTATGAACAACCATGTCTTTATTTCAAGGAGAGAGCATGCGTAGGCCTGAATGCATATTTCAAGGAGGAAGAGGAACTGAGTGCATGAACGTGTTTTGCAAAGGCATGAAGGCAAAAAAAAAAAAAAAAAAAAAAAAAGAGGAAAGAAGTAACGTGCAGATCAAATAATGTACTATCCATGCATTAGTTCGTAGTATAGGCTGGGTGAAAACTTTTGCATGTGTACACGCAAATCTAGTAGGAAATATTTAGTGTGTTTTTGCGTGAAGGGAAAAAAATAAGGGAGTGAAGTATTTGCATTTCTTTTGGGTTACAGTGAGCGTGCATTCTTAGTTGATATAGGCTTGGGCCGTGACCTTATGCATACTTCCAGTTGAAGTTTAGTAATGTGGTGGTTGTGCGTTTTGTTTAATTAAAAAATAGAGTATATATATAAAAGGTAGAGAAAAAAAAATTTATTTTTGGGCCGAGTTGTTCGTCAAGTAGGGTGGTGTAGTGGTCGAGCGTATCGTGCCAAATTTCTTTGACTATATTCGTTCCAATTGTTTCAAATATTTGCTTTGACCATAAATTTTAAAAGTCACGTATTCGGTATTTGGATCTTGTTATAGATTTGAATCTAGGCGTGACATCCAGGGAAATTTGATCGCTACCCTCTGTGCGTTTCTTTTTCGATGGATTTTCATTTTCGCTTGAATCAAATTTTCTACAGCTTTCAGGTGAGTATTTCTCACCAGACAAACATACCTATATTTCTGTGAATTATCGCAAGTGTATGTGTAAATTATTATTTAATGTTATCTGTCTGTAATATAACGTAGGATGTTAAACCTCATTTTAAATTGACACCTCATCAGTTATTTATCTGTTGTAATATTATTGCAGTTATATTATTTAATGTTTATATACTGATTTAAATCATCACTGCAAGTTCCCTGTAAATTTAAATCGTTTAAGCTGAAATGATAGGCCTAAAGGATGACTATTATTCATTTATTCAGTTAACTGTTTAATTTTAACTTGGGATTGCGGGTTTGAAATGATAGAACCCGGGGTTTTGTAAATCGCGGATTGAAATGATATAAATCCGTATCACTTGACCTAGGCTAGAAAACTATATACAGACCCGTGGTTTATATAATATTTTTCTGAAATATTTTAATTTATTTTTAAAAATGGAAACTTATAATATTCTGGTTTAAATGATTTAAAGGATTTTTATAAAGATTTATAATGATTTTGAATGAGTTAAAAATGTTAAATAAATAAATAAATGTTTGAATAAAACTTATTTTGGAAATTCTTGGTTTTGGTAAAAGTAAGAATTCAGTTAATAAAATAATTGATAATAAGTTATATTTGGAATTTAAAACTAAATTGTTAAGTTATTAATCTATTACAGCATTTAAATGCTGTCTTTTAAAACTGGACTGTTTTAACCTGTAAACTTTAGGTAGCATTTCATAAGTGCTATAGAAACTGAATTTTGATTGTTTTAAATAAAAGTTATGGAAATAATCTTTGGGAAAAGGTTGAAATTTTGAAATTTAATATGTAATTTATAAAAATAAGGAATTGACTTTAAATAGTTTTAATGGAAGGATTTAACTCTTAAATGTGAGTTGAAAGGCAATAAATTCCTAGATAAATTAAATAGATTTAAATGGTATTTTTATAGAATATAAGTGCTATAGAAACTGAATTTTGATTGTTTTAAATAAAAGTTATGGAAATAATCTTTGGGAAAAGGTTGAAATTTTGAAATTTAATATGTAATTTATAAAAATAAGGATTTGACTTTAAATAGTTTTAATGGAAGGATTTAACTCTTAAATGTGAGTTGAAAGGCAATAAATTCCTAAATAAATTAAATAGATTTAAATGGTATTTTTATAGAATGACTGATGTTTAAATAAATGATGTTTAAAAGGATTTTTCAATTTGAAAAGTATAAATACCATTTTTAAAAGTTGTAACCACGGATTATAATAACGTTTGGTTGTTAAAGAGACCGGGATCGGATGTCTGGCATACTCTCTGTCGATACCGAAAACCACTTTAACAACCGTGTACGCGGTGGAGATTCCAGAATGAAGTTGGATGGTGGTGACGTTTCTTTTAAGGTAAATACGTGGACCCGACTCCCGTGAGTTGGCATAAGGTGGCTGAAACAGGAGCGATTGACGGATTAATGAGGTAGCACCTCTGATCGGACGCACTTCTTCGTATGCCATCCTATTACTTTGTGATTGTTTGGTGCACACCTTTGATTTGGGAGTGTTGTTCGAGGTGGGCGGTAGCTGCGGCTATGCGTTACCATCGGTCCGGAAGCGTAATTGGTATATCTACCCTGGCATTGCCTAGTTGTGCCGTGTCACCTACCCTAGCGAGCCTTATACGATTTTGGTTTTGTACCATACCTATGGAGTGCCCTCTGACGACGCCCAGTACGGGGGAGATTACAGTACTGTATAGACTATGGGAATATATTCTGTGTTAAGGGCTATATGGGTAACCCCTTAACGCTATTAAAAAGTAAGTTTATTTTACAATTAGACACTATTATAATAGCGCAATATACTACATAGTAAATAGTTTAACGGATCCTTAGAGGATGGGCGGTCCCAAGCATCCTTTAAGTTACTTGCTCTATATTACAGTACACTTGAATTAGCTTACACTATATAAGTATGTATGTCCTGACTCGAGTGTTTATGTTTTATTTTACGCTCGGGTCAGCCTGAGTTGCAGTTCAGTTTTCATCCCGGAGCTAGGATTTCTGTAGATCACTTTCAAGCTGCTGGCAAACTTCCTTTCCAGTTCTTTATCTAAAATTTTGAAATCAAGACTAGTGGACATTTTGATTGTTTACTGAAAATTTGAAACTATATTTGGAGATAAAACTTTGTAAACTTTTTATTTGTTGAAGACTATTTATAGTGGCTTCATGAACCACTAAGTATTTTTAAATTCCGCTGCGAGTATTCTGATTCTGTGTTTGTGATTCTGTGATTAATTATTTACTGTATATTTTGAGATTTGCCAAATTTTATTTACAACGCGGTATTTTGAACAATTCAAGTCCGACATGTGCGGATGCGAATGGTTGAAAACACCGGGTCGTTACACCTATCGATGAAATGGCGTCCCACACATCGACCAGAATTCGTAAACACTCAACAGATAAGTCAATACAATATAAAAACAATTTTATATTCACTAACAAATACGCTCTCATATCTATTAATACACTCAAACTCATTTTAGAGTTCTACAAACTCTATTCTATGAGTAATTCCTACCGGAGCCAAGGTTATCACCAACCTATGCTCTGATACCAACTGTGACGACCTGCCCTTCTACTACCAGAAAGACGTATCATCATTAAGAAAGAAAGGGATAGAAATAGAAAGCAAGAGAAAGGAAGAACAACAACATCAAAATCTCACAGCGGAAAGGAAAAAAATATAATATATCACATAAATATTTCATAGTTTTACATATATCAAAGAGTTATACAATATCAATACATATTACATCCATACATACATCTATCACTATATACATCAGAGGTACAGTACATACCAACTAACACAGCGGAACTACAAAATTAGCTATATACGTCTGGAATCTACTGCTCCGAGCTCCTCCAGAAATCAAAGTCCAAAACCTATCACTTGGCTACTCATAAAAATTTGAGTACCCAAGAGTTTATGAAAACACAAAATATAAACTTCGGGTCAGACATGGGTCTGGTATGAGTAAACGGTTTAAATTGTTTAACTTTGAAAACATTTGAAAATAAAGGTATCACGTAAGACTCCCCAAAAATAAATACGGGTAAGTTTTTACCTTACGCTAACCAAAACCCTTCATAGGAAATCCAGTGATATTATAATAGTGTCTAGGGTTTTCAAGTAAATAGAAAATAGCCGAAATTATTACATGATTAAATTCCAGCTACTAGCCACAAAAGTGAGTAATACAAACCAAAACCGTAGGGTCTCGTAGGGAAATGGATTTCCAACAATGGCAGGGCTACTGGGGTACCGCCCGTCACAGTACGGGGCCTAGATCACCGTACCGAGGATCACTCCCGACCCCCTACAACACAAGGCCGGAACCATTCCTTACTGAACAGTCCCGAACAAGATAAACCCCGCGGTTGTAGCTGGCAACCGCCCATACAGCCGAAATATAAAGGGACATCTAGACAGGGAAATATCTTGTCCTGCTTGGGCATGACCCACCTAACCTTGTTGCATCTCCCCTGTTTTAGCCATTCCCGGTTGATGAGGCTTGAGGCTGCGATTACCTTTACAGAACATATTTCTTAGACTGCTCATCGTCCGCCTGACGATGTGCTGAAAGCATTCAATCCATACAAGTTCGTTCCGGGTTCGAACGAAACCAAAGGCATTATCTCGTTACACTCTTTTTGGAATCACCCTCAGAGTCAACGACGATAACCCTTGCATTCTGAAAACACCATCTCGACCACCATTTGATAAGTCACGACCAATCGTTTAATTTGGATCGATGTGGTTTTCGGAGAATCAAATTTGATCCTTCCGATCCCGGTCTCATCGAATTCAAACGCCATTTTAAGGGCCAAGTTGTCTAATTAACTTAACAGCTTAAATAATTTAAATTTAACAATTGAATTAACATAGCATTTATCACAGATAAAACATATACAAGCATCTTAGATAAATAACAGCATATCAGAGAGCATCACAGAATATCATCAATTCAAACATCACAAACCAGACATTTTACATACACACAATCCATAAGCAATCATTTAAATTCTCATTGTAATTAATTCGATTTAAATCAATTACTTGAGAATATATCACTTAATCATGTTTGCTTGATCGTTGGTTAACAGTTAATTATTATTAATTTAATGAATCTCAACCTAATCAAATTATTAAGTCTTATTTATTTAATTGCTTAATTAAATATTCATTATACATTAATTAATAACCTTAATCGTTAATTAGTTAAACTTAATTCTTATTTGTTAACTGCTAATTAGTTAATTAATCATTTATAAATTATAACTTAAATTACTTAATTAATTAACTATTACTATCCATTAATTAACTTAAGTAGTTAATTGCCATTTCATAAATTACAAATTTATGAACGAATTCTAATTGTAATTATCCTGAATTTCTTCCTAAAATAATTAACTTATATTAATTGTTCGACTTAATGTAACACCTAAAACTCTACTTTAAATTTGGAAACTAACTTATTATTAACTATAACCTCAAACGATAATTAATTTTATATTAACTTAAATTAATCACTTAATTAAAACATTAGTTAAGAGTTTTAATGTTTGTTATTCATTAACTAAACAACTCAGCTTGTATAAAGTTTAACTTAAGTTGTCAAACATTTATTAAATTTAAAATGTTGAAATCCTGATAAAACTCAAAATTCCTAAACTTCATTTTTTTTATTTCAAATACTGCGGATAAATATGAACTCGAGGTTACCCCTGATTTACTCGAGTAGTACTTCGGTACTTCCTCAATTTTTCCCGCGTCACTCCCCTGTACATCTTTCTTCTTCTCTTTTCTCTTTTTTTTTATTTCTATAAGTTAAAACTGTACTAAGTATAAAAGGAACCATCAGTAAACACTCGAAGACGACATGAAACAAAACCCGAAGCTTCTCCCCATTATACTCGAGCACGACTCGAGTAAGAAGACAGCACTACCCTGATACGACGTCCTGCTCCTAACGCCACCGTGCACGTGCACGGTGGTTCGGCGCGCCTCCGCCAACTTCCACCATCTCCAACAAACCATAAATTGGCCAAACCCTAGAGAATAAAACCCAAATTGATTAGATAAAGCCGAAATCAAAATTTCGCCAGAAACTTGGACCCAAGTTCGAACATTCCACCTAAAATCGCCAAAATTTAACAACCCCAACCACCGGAAGCAAAACCCCTTCGCCTACGCCACGTCCCGTCCCTCGACATCCACCTCCTTGAAGCGCGTGAAGCTCGACCACACTATGAGGACGAAAAATGATGATTTACATAGCATAGGAATCTTTCAAACTAAACCCTATATTAGCTTCATTTGACAAATTCTGGCATTTTAAAAATTAATTAGCATTTTTCCTATAAAAATACATCATCAATCTTGTATCATACAAATTTTCAGAAAATAAAAGTAATCAAATCAAGGGATATTGGCAAAGGTGCAACTTTCATTCATATTCAATCTGTACCTTCAATATTAATCTAAAAATCATCATGTCTATTTCAAAAATCCTAACTTTGTATGCTAAACCACTATATGGAATCAAATTTACAAATTAAGACATTCGAATCTTAGCTGTTGATTTATTTCCTAAAAAAACTGTATATTCTGTTGTTATGCTTCACTGTCAAGCTATAATTTATTTTCAAGTTTTGATTTAAGTTTAAATCACCTACCCAGTTAGAAATTCTAAACTTGATATTCATGTGAAGATGTATAACTATATTTACTCTGAAATTTCAAAAATTGTAGGAGCATCTCAGAATCACAAATTACAGTAAATAGCAAACATTAGGTACATATGAACAATTTCCAAACTTAAGCTTTAGAATAGTTAGTTTACTCACTTGAATCATGCCTGAACAAAGAATAGCTTGATGTTGAACATCTGAAGCCTGAACTTTCCTAAATCCTTGACTGTATTTGTTGAATTGAAATAGAGTTTGCTTCTTCTCTTGCTCTCTGGTTTCTCAGGTATTACAAAGTTTTATTATGTGTTTTTGCTGAACGACCAAAACTAAAAAGCAACTCCACATATGTATGTTTGAGATAATAGTAGTATAGGGAGGCAATATCTGGACATGTTTTTACCCTGTCTTGTTTTTATTTTAACCAGATTTGCTAGATATTTTGAGGTGACAAAAATTAGGCTGAGTTGATAGTAAGTACATACTTTGGTTTCTAATATGTTTACACAATTATTAGTTGTTTTGCTTACCATAATTATAATTATGTTCAGCTGCATAAGTATATTTGTATGTCAGTGTACAAATCTGCAGGTACATACTTGGCTTATGTATGAAGCTTTGATTATGAAGATATTTTGTTTTGTTATCAAATTACTTGTTTTATTATCCTCTAGTTTGAACTCTATACACATAAGTGTTGTGTAAATATACACTTGCAGGTCGCACTTGTAACGCCCCGAAAATTTTCGACTTTCGAAAATTCAACATCGATACTCACTTTATCGACTGCCGAGAAATCGAAGGCCGAAAGCCGGATAGTTATGGGTTTTAAAAAAAGAATTTAAGAAAAGAAAAGAGAAGAAGAGAGAAGATAGGAAATAGAGAGAAAAGAAAATAGAAAAGAGAACAGAAAATTTAGAAGAGAGAGAGGAAAGATAATAGAAAACTTCTAAAATAGAAGAAAATAGGACGGAATAGAAAACAACAGAACAACAGAATCTCACAATTCGCAGCGGAACAACATATAATAATAAATGAATAATCTTTAAACAAAGAACTATATCAGTTATTACATTTTATACATTTCATTTCATCATATCATCAGAGTATACAACAACAACAAATAGTGCAGCGGAAAAAGAAATACTATATAAACTAGTAATACGCCATGCCATCCAGTTTGCCTCCAGCAATTCCTGAATATCCAGAATATCCTGATAAACCTTAACTCTTGACTGCCCGTGTGGAAATTGGTGGGCACCCAGAGTTTAGGAAGGAAAACAATAAAGTCCGAGTCAGTCATGTGACTGGTGTGAGAACTCAAAACAGTTTATTTACTTTAGAAAACAAAATAGAGGAATATTTTTAAACTCAATTCGAAATGCTTTTAAAAATGAGACTACCATAAGGCCTCCCGCACACACACACAATGCAAACGCAGAATCGGAGGAGATTTCTCCTTATGATAGTCAAAGATGCTTGATACGCATTTAAAAGAACATTTGATATTATTATTATTGCACAGTGTAGAGAAAAATTCATTTCGAAAGTAGAATATAAATCTTAGCCAACATACGACCATTATCGTATGCCTACTATAGCTAACTATGTTCAATAGCAGGTTACCGCCACATTCCATAGCAGGTTATACAACTAAAACCGTACAAGTTTCGTATTGTTTCTTTGGATTTCCAACGAATGATCAGGCCAAGGAACTTCCCATTGCCACATGAGAATGCCTCTGGATGGACATCCCCGAGAACCAAACCGGATCTCTACCAACACAAGGCCGGGTTACCCCTAACTGAGTAACAACAGACCGAATATGCCATCCCCCAGTCCTTTGGGACCTTTATCACCGAGCGCTCGTAATCAATTCACACAATCATAACAAAGTGTTTTCAACATGAGTAAGTATCTGGGCTCCATACCATGATACCACCCTTTTCCAGAAGGAAATGGACACATCCTAAAGGGTGCTACCCCTCATAACCTTGCTGCTTCTTTCCTGTTTTGACCATTCACGGGGTGTGAGGCTCGACGAAGTCACGTCCACAAAAACATACTTTATACAAAAGCCATGCTTTGGGTCAACAAATGATCAACACAATGATCACAAGGATAGACGATCAAATAAACGATCCTATCACAAATAATCAACACAATGATCATTTCAGCATCACTCAGCATGTCACATTACCAAATTGGGAATATATCGCTGATAACATTCAACTATATAACCTCTGAGCACGTACGTCTCAGAGAAGGGTGTTAAGTTAAAAGAATAAATTCTCCGCCACCAACAGAAATATATTTGAAAGAAATCGGCTTTATATCTCAACTTGTAATGTCAGACATACAGTCCATACAAGTCTGTTCCGGGCTCGAACAAAACCGAAGGCACTTCTTACGAAGCCCTTGCAAATACGGGTATTCACAATCCCGATCGAATTTCCCATCACTTAGGAGATCTCTATACCAGGAGCTACCCAGTGCAGAGACAATCGATAGGTCATCCTATCGCTTTCACAAATACTCGGTCTTCAACACCGATCTTCAAATGCAATTCATAACGACGTATCACATATTCGAAATGGGTTATACGACCCCATGGTCCTTTCCCGGTTAACCCGAATAGTGAGCGCTTATTCAAAAATAAGTGTGACATTCAAATTCAACAAATCACATCAAATACCCATTCAAAGGGAAATATTGATAGTCGGTTATTGAACTATCAATTGATATGCACACATCACCAGATTCCAAATAATTTTCCAAAATTATTTATTTTCCAAAATATCTTTACAAGATATATTATTTCATACTTCAAAAATAAATCAATATTTATTTTTAAACCAATTTCACTTTCTTTTATAAATTCCTTAGCGAATTTATAATTCCAAGATATCAATGAATATTCGATTTCAATTATTCATTTTCAATTTATCTTCAAAAAGATAAATCCTCTAAACGTTTCATTTCATATTGGAAAAACATTTCCATACTTATACATTCATAAGTAATTCACAAATTTTATTTATTTTCAACACTTAGAAAATATTCAATATACTTCAATCGAAATTAAGTATATATTTCATTCTTTAAGGAAATCATTCTCTTAAACATATTTATTTGGGCTAAAACGAATGTTGCGTAAAACATCGTTACAACAACCCAAAATCACTAGTATAGGGATTCGAAATTAAAATAGATATATAAATCCCAATACTATTCAAAACATTTCCTTTCGGAAATCATTTACTATAACAACGGTGTTATAGTCCATTATTTCCTTCTATTTCTCGAAAACGTCTATTTCAACAATAAATGTTGAAATCTATGGTTTCGAATCTCAACACATTTAAAACATCATTAGATAGTTTTAATTCTATTTAAAACACCAAATCTAAAACAATTTCTTTAACGTGTTATTCACTATTCAAAAATGTGAATATAACTCCATTAAACAAGTTATGACAATTAACTTATCAAAATAAGTTGTTTGCGGATTTATAAAACAACGTTTATAAATTCCATTTCTATTTATTTATAAAAACTTCCTTTTTTATAAATCCTTTTATTAACCTATTCCAGTTTATAACTAAATTATAAACTAAACGTTCATATTATAAGTTAAATACTTATAATTTATTCGTTTACTAAAATCGTTCCTTTGAACTTCATAATTATAAATCTTATAACTTATAAGATTCGTTTATTTATCAAAACTCCATTCTTTCAATAACTTTATAAATTTTATAAACCTACTGTTTATAAAATTTCATTTATAACTTCACTGTTTATAATCCTATAAATTTCATTCACTTATGCAATCCATTTGCACTTCATTCAAACACTTATAAAAACTCGTTTTATAATTTCAATATCTCAATTTATAAATATCCATTTATAAATCTCTTATATAAATCAATTCATATTAATATTTTAAAACGTCTTCGAATTCCTTTAAAAACTTCATCCTTTTGATTTATAGAATAATCAAATTTTATATATCCTATATTTAAACTTTTCACAATTATTTCAGAAATCCCAATTTAACTATTTTATAAAGTCATTAATTCCTTATTTTCAAAAAATCAGCTTTTAACTATATTTCTTAAAAATCATAATTTTTATAACTTTAAAAATTATAACGTTTATTTATTTAGAATGGATCAATTCCAAAAATATTTTATATTTTATATTTTCAAAGATCACTTTAAAAATCATTTTAAAATCCCAAAATCCGGGTCCAATGATGCTACACACCAAATAGTCAATCACGACTACAACGATATCATATATCGATATGAAAATCAATGAATATCAAAATATCCATAATCAAATAAATACTGTTGAGGAATCCAGTTGGATCCCTCCAACCTGTTTTCCTGCATCCAAAAACATTAGCACAATACCAATTTCGCTCCAGTACGAAATTATCGCGGTATATGTTTTTAATAAATATTATCCGCTTAATAATGGCGTAATAGGGTCTCATCCGCTAAAAAATACGGGAAATCAATCAACTGCAATATATACATATGCCAATATATATATATTGATATTATTTATAATACCAATTTCACTGTTTATGAAATATTCGCGGTATATGTTTTTAATAAATAACATCCGCTT
Organism: Allium cepa; assembly: GCA_030765085.1. Taxonomy (NCBI): domain Eukaryota; kingdom Viridiplantae; phylum Streptophyta; class Magnoliopsida; order Asparagales; family Amaryllidaceae; genus Allium; species Allium cepa. The sequence goes on from CM060943.1 coordinate 910,549,176, forward strand.
GCTAACGGCGTATAATGTCTATTTTAACAATCAATAGATATTAATCAACATTCAAACATGCATTCAAATATTTAAATCTAACTATTTAAAATAAAATCGAAACCGATTCGATTGAGTGAGAAGTTCTCACCTTGATTTTATTTCCGTTTTAGCGATTTATTTCGAATAAAATTAAACGGACGTTTAATTTTACCCAAAATTCTCACTAACTCCAATCGACTCTAAACCAACTCCATCGCGTAGTGCTCGTCCATACGATTCCAACGCAACTAGTTTCGTAATTTTTCGACCTCGTATGAAAAAGTTATCAATTTTTGAAGTTACATGATTTATATACTTATATTTATAACATAAATTTAAACTAATTTATACCAAAGCAGATCTTAGCCCTCATCTCAACTCCAACCACATCAGGCCATCCCCAACATCCTCCTCTTCTTCTCATTTGCACGCAACTTCTACAGGTTGTACACGAAGAGGCCGAACCTATAGGAACCCATAGCATGAAATTAGGTTTTCACTTTACAACCTCATTTCTCGACGAAATCACATCAAACCACCTTCATCTCGAAGCTCCTTCCACATGCTATGCTCGGCCTGAAGCTCATAGAGCTCGGCCATCCCTGTAGCACGCAGTTCGAGAATGAACTCCAGCCCTTTGAACCCAATTTGCCGCCAATCCGTGAAGCCATTCGCGATCATAGCCGTTGAAATCCAAGATCTCACCATCCTCTACGAGTTTCTAGTTGAAACTTTCTTGAATCGATGAATAGATTAGAAGATTTTTGGGGATGAAGATGGGAGCATTTCTGGCCGTGGGTTATGTGGGTGGCGGCTAGGGCAAATTAGAATTAGGGTTTATTTTTTTATCAAATTATGAAGGCTCATGTCTATTTATAAAGAAAATTCGAACACTATTCATCCCGGAAATTCCGAACTCCAATTTACGCGCCGTAACCAGCGTTTCTAGGGTTTACCCCGCGTTCCGGACACAATGGAACAGGTTTCGGAAGCTAATTCGGAAGTATGTGCGAGTTATGGCTGTAAACGCTCAATTTAAATTAAACCGATTTAAGTCGATTTCTAGGCGTTTTAATTCGTACCGGACAAACGGTAAATCCAATTGACTTGAAATTTGAAACCTTACAATAATATCACATTACGGATCCGATGAAACTGGTTTCGTCGAAATCCGAGACTTTTTGAAAAATGGCTATTTTCACTCGTCAAATTTAAATTAAAAATAAATCGATGCGTTTCGAGCTGCCACGATCAAACGATAGCTCCGATTGACACGAAATTTGAAATCCGGTAATAACTAACTATTACGGATCCAATGGAACTGGTTTCGTTCAATTCTGAGACTGTTCAAAAATTGACTATTTTCACTAGTCGATTTAAATATTAAAATATTCAATTTTCACAAATTAACTTCTAAATCGATTTTAAAAGTTCTAAAATATCATTCTAACTCCCATATGATAAAATAAAATTTTACAAATCATTTTCAATCATATTTAACTCAATTTTCAATTATTTTCCATAATTTAACGTATTAAATTATCGATTTAATTATCCAATTAAATTCCAATAATTCAAAATAAAATTTATTTGACTTATAAATTCACTTATTAATATTTAAAATTAATTAAATATTCATATTTTAATTATCAAAAATTCTGGGTCGTTACAATCTTCCCCACTTAAAAGAATTTCGTCCTCGAAATTAACAAGTAAGAAAAGTTATAGAATTCTATTAATTTTCCCAAAATTCATAATTAAACTTCTTATAATACTTTACTAAGTTTTCAAATCATACTTAGTTATCTTTTCAAAAACAACTACTATTGTTTAACTTTCAATTCTAAATCAAAGTTAATAGTTTTCAAAATTTTCCCAATTTTCTCAAAAATTTTCTAACGCCTTAAATTTTCGGAAAAATTTGCCATAGTCTCCTTTGCGCGGCTCGATCCGAAAAAAAAATGACAGTATATATATCACAAATATACATCTCATCAAGTAATGAGGCATCCCGCAGGGAAAAAAGTGTAAAAGTGCTGTATTTAATCCGAGATATGTACCTTATATTTTATTAGCGAGCATATACGGCTAATATAGCGCAAAAGCGAGCTCCAAATGCGAAGCAAACGCGATCCGCACCTACTAATCACTCAACAAACAACATGAGAACATGCATATAGAGAATAGTATCAATATACAACATATATCAACATAATAACTATATATGTCAACATAGCAAATGTAAACAAACAACAAATGCAAACATCAACCAACTATCATCCAACTAACATCCATAACCAATAAATATTCATTCATATTCTCATTAATATTTAATGAAATGGTTTTCAATTTAAATCACATTTGATTTATTAACATTGGATTTTATCAACTTTCATTCTCAATTCAATTAGTTATCATTTACTAATTTAAATCCAATTCACATTCAATTCTATTCAAATTTATTTACTTTCAATTTGAATTCAATTTCATAGCTTCCAATTTCATTAACTCTTAATGAATTATATACAATCAACTAACAATCATATAACAACCAATGTATATATAATACAACCAATTTCTTTGCTCATATTCATTCTCATTCAATTTGGTTTAATTAAATTGATTTTTTTATTCAACTATTCAACTTTCTAATAACATTAGATTTTAATGAATTAACACTTATATTCATTATTTCATATCAATTTTAATTCACATTCAATTGATTTACATTTAATCCATTAATTCAATTCAACTACAAAGTTGAACTTCTTTTATATAACTCAAGTTTACATTTATCATTAACCTTTATTAATTTACTTTGATACCAATATCAACTTCATTCAAACAACTAAACAATCAACTTACATACACTTTAATAATTCTGAAAAATTATTTCTTTATATATATATAAAATATAATCAAGGTAAAATTATTTCATTTACTCAATTCAAAACAATATTATGTCGAATTGTTCTATTCAAGTGTTTAGAAACCCCTTCGGCATAGTTGTCGAGACCACGCTGAGGAAGGTTCATATACCACTCAACAAACCAACCATCACAATATAAAACAATTTTATATTCACTAACAAATACGCACTCGTATCTATTATTACACTCAAACTCATTCTAGAGTACTGCTGACACTATCTCTAATGAGTAATACCCAACAGAACCATGGTTGTCGCTTAACCATAAGCTCTGATACCAAATGTAACGCCCCGAAAATTTTTGACTTTCGAAAATTCAACATCGATACTCACTTTATCGACTGCCGAGAAATCGAAGGCCGAAAGCCGGATAGTTATGGGTTTTAAAAAAAGAATTTAAGAAAAGAAAAGAGAAGAAGAGAGAAGATAGGAAATAGAGAGAAAAGAAAATAGAAAAGAGAACAGAAAATTTAGAAGAGAGAGAGGAAAGATAATAGAAAACTTTTAAAATAGAAGAAAATAGGACGGAATAGAAAACAACAGAACAACAGAATCTCACAATTCGCAGCGGAACAACATATAATAATAAATGAATAATCTTTAAACAAAGAACTATATCAGTTATTACATTTTATACATTTCATTTCATCATATCATCAGAGTATACAACAACAACAAATAGTGCAGCGGAAAAAGAAATACTATATAAACTAGTAATACGCCATGCCATCCAGTTTGCCTCCAGCAATTCCTGAATATCCAGAATATCCTGATAAACCTTAACTCTTGACTGCCCGTGTGGAAATTGGTGGGCACCCAGAGTTTAGGAAGGAAAACAATAAAGTCCGAGTCAGTCATGTGACTGGTGTGAGAACTCAAAACAGTTTATTTACTTTAGAAATCAAAATAGAGGAATATTTTTAAACTCAATTCGAAATGCTTTTAAAAATGAGACTACCATAAGGCCTCCCGCACACACACACAATGCAAACGCAGAATCGGAGGAGATTTCTCCTTATGATAGTCAAAGATGCTTGATACGCATTTAAAAGAACATTTGATATTATTATTAGTGCATAGTGTAGAGAAAAATTCATTTCGAAAGTAGAATATAAATCTTAGCCAACATACGACCATTATCGTATGCCTACTATAGCTAACTATGTTCAATAGCAGGTTACCGCCACATTCCATAGCAGGTTATACAACTAAAACCGTACAAGTTTCGTATTGTTTCTTTGGATTTCCAACGAATGATCAGGCCAAGGAACTTCCCATTGCCACATGAGAATGCCTCTGGATGGACATCCCCGAGAACCAAACCGGATCTCTACCAACACAAGGCCGGGTTACCCCTAACTGAGTAACAACTGACCGAATATGCCATCCCCCGGTCCTTTGGGACCTTTATCACCGAGCGCTCGTAATCAATTCACACAATCATAACAAAGTGTTTTCAACATGAGTAAGTATCTGGGCTCCATACCATGATACCACCCTTTTCCAGAAGGAAATGGACACATCCTAAAGGGTGCTACCCCTCATAACCTTGCTGCTTCTTTCCTGTTTTGACCATTCACGGGGTGTGAGGCTCGACGAAGTCACGTCCACAAAAACATACTTTATACAAAAGCCATGCTTTGGGTCAACAAATGATCAACACAATGATCACAAGGATAGACGATCAAATAAACGATCCTATCACAAATAATCAACACAATGATCATTTCAGCATCACTCAGCATGTCACATTACCAAATTGGGAATATATCGCTGATAACATTCAACTATATAACCTCTGAGCACGTACGTCTCAGAGAAGGGTGTTAAGCTAAAAGAATAAATTCTCCGCCACCAACAGAAATATATTTGAAAGAAATCGGCTTTATATCTCAACTTGTAATGTCAGACATACAGTCCATACAAGTCTGTTCCGGGCTTGAACAAAACCGAAGGCACTTCTTACGAAGCCCTTGCAAATACGGGTATTCACAATCCCGATCGAATTTCCCATCACTTAGGAGATCTCTATACCTGGAGCTACCCAGTGCAGAGACAATCGATAGGTCATCCTATCGCTTTCACAAATACTCGGTCTTCAACACCGATCTTCAAATGCAATTCATAACGACGTATCACATATTCGAAATGGGTTATACGACCCCATGGTCCTTTCCCGGTTAACCCGAATAGTGAGCGCTTATTCAAAAATAAGTGTGACATTCAAATTCAACAAATCACATCAAATACCCATTCAAAGGGAAATATTGATAGTCGGTTATTGAACTATCAATTGATATGCACACATCACCAGATTCCAAATAATTTTCCAAAATTATTTATTTTCCAAAATATCTTTACAAGATATATTATTTCATACTTCAAAAATAAATCAATATTTATTTTTAAACCAATTTCACTTTCTTTTATAAATTCCTTAGCGAATTTATAATTCCAAGATATCAATGAATATTCGATTTCAATTATTCATTTTCAATTTATCTTCAAAAAGATAAATCCTCTAAACGTTTCATTTCACATTGGAAAAACATTTCCATACTTATACATTCATAAGTAATTCACAAATTTTATTTATTTTCAACACTTAGAAAATATTCAATATACTTCAATCGAAATTAAGTATATATTTCATTCTTTAAGGAAATCATTCTCTTAAACATATTTATTTGGGCCAAAACGAATGTTGCGTAAAACATCGTTACAACAACCCAAAATCACTAGTATAGGGATTCGAAATTAAAATAGATATATAAATCCCAATACTATTCAAAACATTTCCTTTCGGAAATCATTTACTATAACAACGGTGTTATAGTCCATTATTTCCTTCTATTTCTCGAAAACGTCTATTTCAACAATAAATGTTGAAATCTATGGTTTCGAATCTCAACACATTTAAAACATCATTAGATAGTTTTAATTCTATTTAAAACACCAAATCTAAAACAATTTCTTTAACGTGTTATTCACTATTCAAAAATGTGAATATAACTCCATTAAACAAGTTATGACAATTAACTTATCAAAATAAGTTTTTTGCGGATTTATAAAACAACGTTTATAAATTCCATTTCTATTTATTTATAAAAACTTCCTTTTTTATAAATCCTTTTATTAACCTATTCCAGTTTATAACTAAATTATAAACTAAACGTTCATATTATAAGTTAAATACTTATAATTTATTCGTTTACTAAAATCGTTCCTTTGAACTTCATAATTATAAATCTTATAACTTATAAGATACGTTTATTTATCAAAACTCCATTCTTTCAATAACTTTATAAGTTTTATAAACCTACTGTTTATAAAATTTCATTTATAACTTCACTGTTTATAATCCTATAAATTTCATTCACTTATGCAATCCATTTGCACTTCATTCAAACACTTATAAAAACTCGTTTTATAATTTCAATATCTCAATTTATAAATATCCATTTATAAATCTCTTATATAAATCAATTCATATTAATATTTTAAAACGTCTTCGAATTCCTTTAAAAACTTCATCCTTTTGATTTATAGAATAATCAAATTTTATATATCCTATATTTAAACTTTTCACAATTATTTCAGAAATCCCAATTTAACTATTTTACAAAGTCACTAATTCCTTATTTTCAAAAAATCAGCTTTTAACTATATTTCTTAAAAATCATAATTTTTATAACTTTAAAAATTATAACGTTTATTTATTTAGAATGGATCAATTCCAAAAATATTTTATATTTTATATTTTCAAAGATCACTTTAAAAATCATTTTAAAATCCTAAAATCCGGGTCCAATGATGCTACACACCAAATAGTCAATCACGACTACAACGATATCATATATCGATATGAAAATCAATGAATATCAAAATATCCATAATCAAATAAATACTGTTGAGGAATCCAGTTGGATCCCTCCAACCTTTTTTCCTGCATCCAAAAACATTAGCACAATACCAATTTCGCTCCAGTACGAAATTATCGCGGTATATGTTTTTAGTAAATATTATCCGCTTAATAACGGCGTAATAGGGTCTCATCCGCTAAAAAATACGGGAAATCAATCAACTGCAATATATACATATGCCAATATATATATATTGATATTATTTATAATACCAATTTCACTGTTTATGAAATATTCGCGGTATATGTTTTTAATAAATAACATCCGCTTGCTAACGGCGTATAATGTCTATTTTAACAATCAATAGATATTAATCAACATTCAAACATGCATTCAAATATTTTAAATCTAACTATTTAAAATAAAATCGAAACCGATTCGATTGAGTGAGAAGTTCTCACCTTGATTTTATTTCCGTTTTAGCGATTTATTTCGAATAAAATTAAACCCAAAATTCTCACTAACTCCAATCGACTCCAAACCAACTCCATCGCGTAGTGCTCGTCCATACGATTCCAACGCAACTGGTTTCGTAATTTTTCGACCTCGTATGAAAAAGTTATCAATTTTTGAAGTTACATGATTTATATACTTATATTTATAACATAAATTTAAACTAATTTATACCAAAGCAGATCTTAGCCCTCCATCTCAACTCCAACCACATCAGGCCATCCCCAACATCCTCCTCTTCTTCTCATTTGCACGCAACTTCTACAGGTTGTACACGAAGAGGCCGAACCTATAGGAACCCATAGCATGAAATTAGGTTTTCACTTTACAACCTCATTTCTCGACGAAATCACATCAAACCACCTTCATCTCGAAGCTCCTTCCACATGCTATGCTTGGCCTGAAGCTCATAGAGCTCGGCCATCCCTGTAGCACGCAGTTCGAGGATGAACTCCAGCCCTTTGAACCCAATTTGCCGCCAATCCGTGAATCCATTCGCGATCATAGCCGTTGAAATCCAAGATCTCACCATCCTCTACGAGTTTCTAGTTGAAACTTTCTTGAATCGATGAATAGATTAGAAGATTTTTGGGGATGAAGATGGGAGCATTTCTGGCCGTGGGTTATGTGGGTGGCGGCTAGGGCAAATTAGAATTAGGGTTTATTTTTTTATCAAATTATGAAGGCTCATGTCTATTTATAAAGAAAATTCGAACACTATTCATCCCGGAAATTCCGAACTCCGATTTACGCGCCGTAATCAGCGTTTACCCTGCGTTCCGGACACAATGGAACAGGTTTCGGAAGCTAATTCGGAAGTATGTGCGAGTTATGGCTGTAAACGCTCAATTTAAATTAAACCGATTTAAGTCGATTTCTAGGCGTTTTAATTCGTACCGGACAAACGGTAAATCCAATTGACTTGAAATTTGAAACCTTACAATAATATCACATTACGGATCCGATGAAACTGGTTTCGTCGAAATCCGAGACTTTTTGAAAAATGGCTATTTTCACTCGTCAAATTTAAATTAAAAATAAATCGATGCGTTTCGAGCTGCCACGATCAAACGATAGCTCCGATTGACACGAAATTTGAAATCCGGTAATAACTAACTATTATGGATCCAATGGAACTGGTTTCGTTCAATTCTGAGACTGTTCAAAAATTGACTATTTTCACTAGTCGATTTAAATATTAAAATATTTAATTTTCACAAATTAACTTCTAAATCGATTTTAAAAGTTCTAAAATATCATTCTAACTCCCATATGATAAAATAAAATTTTACAAATCATTTTCAATCATATTTAACTCAATTTTCAATTATTTTCCATAATTTAACGTATTAAATTATCGATTTAATTATCCAATTAAATTCCAATAATTCAAAATAAAATTTATTTGACTTACAAATTCACTTATTAATATTTAAAATTAATTAAATATTCATATTTTAATTATCAAAAATTCTGGGTCGTTACAACACTTGACTTGTACATGCAGCTATTTATTAGTACATATTTGCAGGTAGACTTGTTCTCAAAGGTTTTTAAATTTATTATGTATTCTAACTATGACTAACAATATTTAAGTTATATTCAAGATGGTTTATTTGCATTTATATTTATATTTCATTCTTAACTATCAATATTTAAATTATGTACAATACGATTTAGTTACATTTTAAACATATTATATTATATATGTTTTTCTATGGTCTTGCAAATTTAAAATGATACTGGAAGTATTAACTACTTATTTCTTATTTTGATTTATATTTTTATTTTGATTTTTGTTTTATATTTGACTATTAATATTAACCTTAGATTGATGTGTTTACTTATTTATTTATATTTATGTTTCAATTATCAATGATTAAATAAGATTCACATGCATCACTTATATTTTATATTAATAGAATTAGATTTTAATTTAAACATTTTCATTCATATGATAACAAAATAAAGTAATTTAATTTAATGGTATAAGATAAATATTATAAAGAGGTTAATTTAAATTTCAAACATTATTATTCGTATGTATATGTATCAAAGGTAAACAAGGTAAAGTGTTTTAATAAATTTTATTATAATATTATCAAAAGATTTTATTTTGAACTCTCCAAATTCCAATTCCCCTTTTAAAATACAATTTAAATAAATAAATTGACAGTATCTCCAAATTAAAATCATTTTCATATGGTCAATTTACATTTTATTTAAATTAGATTAAACATTTATTAAAATAAACGGGGCAAAAATCAGGGTCGTTACTTTCCTCCCCCTTAAAAGAATTTCGTCCCCGAAATTTAAAACAAAGATAATTAAAAGCTGTTATACCAACTATTCAAACATATATATCAATTATATATTAGCAAACAACCGAACAGTCAATCCTAACAAACAACACTAACTATCTGAACACGAATTCGGATAGTTTTCCTAAAATCATCCAGAGTTGTCTCTCGATGATCAACAATCCGAACCGGATTCCTATCCATTGTTAAGTTCGACTTAACTTCTAAATTTCTGAATTACTGGTTTAACAACTAATGAATTATGAACAAATTTCTAAAATGGGATATACAGAATACACAATAAATTCCAGACATCCACTCTGGCAATTCGATACTGAAATTTACAGTATTCATTCTTCCTAAATTCTATTGACCTCTTTACAGAATCTCAATATTTATTTTATTCAGGCCCGTACGATGTACATATACCATTCGTACGCAATATCAAATTCGATCGCTCGCTCGATCACACAATTTCACCTCCGAACTAGTATCGTCCACCCAACTTCCTAGTGCGGACTTAGAACTGGTTTCTTGATCAGAAACTGTCATTCTCCGTGCATAGTCACAACTATGATAGAGAATTTCCCAGAATCAATCAAAATCCAAATTCGTGGTTCGTCGTCGAAAACCGAGTGAAAAATGCTAACTTGGATCGATAAATAACTATCTCGAAATTCTTTGCTCGAATCTGGATCAAATTGTTATGCAAATAAAATAATATACGTTCATCCTACGTATTTATATTCATTGATTATCAACTATATCAATTTTCTTTTATTCACATTATTCTAATTTCTATCCACTTGGAATAAGTTTCTCAATATCAATTTTACTTAAGAATTTTACCATTCATTTCTTAAGTTTATTATGAGCATTATATATCTCACACATCATTACTCTACTACATTAACCATTATATCTTCTTATTTTCAATTTGAATTTCTAATTTCATGTGAATTCAATTTATCTTTAACTCTGAATATTTAATTTTATTGGCTATCTTCCATTTATAACTGATTCCATCATTATTTTAAATTAGTTTCATCCACTAGTTTATTTCAATTTCCAATTTGAACTTGTTTTGTTGCTAATTTTTTTTTTTAACTTCCAAAATTTTGAAAATTTTTAGCAAAGTTTCCTATATTTAGCATTACATATTTTCATAAGCACATATGTAAGGTTTCGACACTCGGCACAATTACTTCCAACCAATTCTCAAATCATTCCCTTTAGTTAAAGTGATTTATAACTTACCTGCTTATATATATAATCCATTTGAGCAAAGCAAACTCATATTCAAAATCATCCTATTTTGCTTCCAATAATTCATAAAATTTTATCTAATCTCATTTACTTCAAACATCCCATTTCCTTATGCAATTCAACAATATTATTGTGAATAAATAATCACTTAAGCTTTATAACAATTTTAAACTGATTTCAACTCAATTTACACTTGATTCCACCACAATTAATTTATTCACAATCATTTCATTCCAACAGGTTTGATTCCAAACCATTTTATTAAAATTCAACAACCAATATTTTAAATAACCATCTCACAATTTACTCAAGTTATCTATTCTCTTCAAACTGTTCCACCTAACAACTTAGGTTTATTCTATTCCACCAATTTCCGTTTAAATCTTTTGTTTGATTTTCCTTTAATCAAATCCCAACTATTTACTAATCTATTCGATTAGTTTATTCTTTTATCCATTCTTAAATTTTAATTTACATTAACAATTCATTATTGAATTTATTTATAATAAGGTTATTCAATTTATGCTTGAGTTAGATTTGTTTACAACTCACACCAATTCTATTTTAACCAAATTCAAGACTTACTTGGTTTACATTTACTTATTTACATAAGAATTTTATTTCATTCAACTTTATCTATAACTCGACTGAATTCATTCAAATTCAGTTTTATTCCAACTCAACTTCAGTTAAATTTAGCTACTTACCATTCTTTAACTTTATTTCTCAATATATGAGCTCAAAACTTATTTATCTACTTAAAAGCTTATATTGCTCACTTGGGTTATTTCATCTTATAATCACAATTTCAGATTATTTATTTATATATATATATATATATATATATATATATATATATCACTTACTATCGTAAGGTATAAATTTCCACCTCACATTTTCAATCATTTTACCTTCAAATTTTATATCCAATTAAGTTCATTTTGAACTTCAATCCCATTTAACTTATCTCAGGTTACACTCAAGTACATTTTCTTCACTTTTATTTACTTAAATTAAATTTTAATTCCTGGATTAAAATTGCCAATTTCATCTTATTAATATCAACTTTACTTTATAAGTTTTTATTCAGACCTTTCACATTATCTAAATAGAATTTCTTAGAATTCAATTGCCCGGTTTTCATTTTCAAAACCATTTTGAAATGATAATCAAACTTTCAAATTCCAAACACTTGTTTTCACCCAAACAAATTTCTTTTTTTGAAAATTTCTAAAACAACTTGTATACCCAACAAGCCCGAACAATATAACCAATATCCTGATAGCAATCCATCACTTAAGAAACTCAAAAATGAATACTGATGATGTGGCCATCATCATCAGGATTATTTTCCAGCGACTGAAGTGAGTTCAGTGCTTCCTTACTTTCACAATTTCTTCCCAAAACAATTTCCATTCAACCATATTTTTCAAAATAATATCCCATTATTGACTTCAAATTTTTGGAAAAACATTTCAAACATTCCTAAGATTTTAAAATTACCAAATTCTTTGTTTAAATTCATTTAAACACCTTCAAATTTCCGAGACTTAAATTCTGTTTTAATCAAATTTTAGTTATATTCCTTTTATTAGATAATTTTATTTGGCTATAAACCATTCCAATTTTACATTGTAGTATTAACAATCAATCATCCAAGTATATATAATAATTCAGAAAAAAAATTCTGTATCAAAATATAATTTTGGGTAAAATTGTTTCATTTACCCTACATTAAATACAATACTGTGTCGGTCTACCTTGTTTAAGAGTTTAGGAATCCCTATCGATGAAATGGCGTCCCACACATCGACCAGAATTCATAAACACTCAACAGATAAGTCAATACAATATAAAAACAATTTTATATTCACTAACAAATATGCTCTCATATCTATTAATACACTCAAACTCTATTCTATGAGTAATTCGTACCAGAGCCAAGTTTATCACCATCCTATGCTCTGATACCAACTGTGACGACCTGCCCTTCTACTACCAGAAAGACGTATCATCATTAAGAAAGAAAGGGATAGAAATAGAAAGAAAGAGAAAGAAAGAACAACAACATCAGAATCTCACAGCGAAAAGGAACAAAATATAATATATCACATAAATATTTCATAGTTTTACATATATCAGAGAGTTATACAATATCAATACATATGACATCCATACATACATCTACCACTATATACATCAGAGGTACAGTACATACCAACTAACACAGCGGAACTACATAATTAGCTATATATGTCTGGAATCTCCTGCTCCGAGCTCCTCCAGAAATCAAAGTCCAAAACCTATCACTTGGCTACTCATAAAAATTTGAGTACCCAAGAGTTTATGAAAACACAAAATATAAACTCCGGGTCAGACATGGGTCTGGTATGAGTAAACGGTTTAAATTGTTTAACTTTGAAAACATTTGAAAATAAAGGTATCACGTAAGACTCCCCACAAATAAATACGGGTAAGTTTTTACCTTACGCTAACCAAAACCCTTCATAGGAAATCCAGTGTTATTATAATAGTGTCTAGGGTTTTCAAGTAAATAGAAAATAGCCGAAATTGTTACATGATTAAATTCCAGCTACTAGCCACAAAAGTGGGTAATACAAATCAAAACCGTAGGGTCTCGTAGGGAAAATGGATTCCAACAATGGCAGGGCTACTAGGGTACCACCCGTCATAGTAAGGGCCTAGATCACCGTACCGAGGATCACTCCCGACCCCCTACAACACAAGGCCGGAACCATTCCTTACTGAACAGTCCCGAACAAGATAAACCCCGCGGTTGTAGCTAGCAACCGCCCACACAGCCGAAATATAAAGGGACATCTAGACAGGGGAAATATCTTGTCCTGCGTGGGCATGACCCACCTGACCTTGTTGCATCTCCCCTGTTTTAGCAATTCCCGGTTGATGAGGCTTGAGGCTGCGATTACCTTTACAGAACATATTTCTTAGAATGCTCATCGTCCGCCTGACGATGTGCTGAAAGCATTCAATCCATACAAGTTCGTTCCGGGTTCGAACGAAACCGAAGGCATTATCTCGTTACACTCGTTTTGGAATCACCCTCAGAGTCAACGACGATAACCCTTGCATTCTGAAAACACCATCTCGACCACCATTTGATAAGTTACGACCAATCGTTTAATTTGGATCGATGTGGTTTTCAGAGAATCAAATTTGATCCTTCCGAACCCGGTCTCATCGAATCCAAACGCCATTTTAAGGGCCAAGTTGTCTAATTAACTTAACAGTTTAAATAATTTAAATCTAACAATTGAATTAACATAGCATTTATCACAGATAAAACATATACAAGCATCTTAGATATGTGATAGTATATCAGAGAGCATCACAGAATATCATCAATTCAAACATCACAAACCAGACATTTTACATACACAACAATCCATAAGCAATCATTTAAATTCTCATTGTAATTAATTCGATTTAAATCAATTACTTGAGAATATATCACTTAATCATGTTTGCTTGATCGTTGGTTAACAGTTAATTATTATTTAATTTAATAAATCTCAACCTAATCAAATTATTAAGTCTTATTTATTTAATTGCTTAATTAAATATTCCTTATACATTAATTAATAACCTTAATCGTTAATTAGTGAAACTTAATTCTTATTTGTTAACTGCTAATTAGTTAATTAATCATTTATAAATTCTAACTTAAATTACTTAATTAATTAACTATTACTATCCATTAATTAACTTAAGTAGTTAATTTCCATTGCATAAATTACAAATTTATGAACGAATTTCTAATTGTAATTATCCTGAATTTCTTTCTAAAATAATTAATTTATAATAATTGTTCGACTTAATGTGTAACGACCCAGAATTTCTGAATAATTTAATTCAAAATATTTAATTAATTTTAAATATTTGAATGATGGTTTAGTTTGAATTTTCAATATAACTTTGAAATTGGCGATTAAATTTTGGAATTTAATCTACTGAAAGTTGAATAAAAATTTAAAATCTCCAATTTTAGGCCGATTAAAAATATTTCAAAGGCTTGTAAATTCAATATTGATAATATTGAAGATAATAGAAGCTTTAGAATTTAATTATACAGTTATTTGTTCAGTTTAGAAATTATATCGTTTAAGTCGATATTTAAAAATAGCCATCCAAGGCACAGTCTTGGAATTCGAAGAAACCAGTTCCATTGGGTCCGTAAAATTGAATTTTTCTTGGATTTCAAATTTCGTATTTTTCGGAGCTGTTATGTGAGCACACGGTAAGTTAACACGTTGAAATTTAAATCAAATTCAATTTGAATTTGAATTTATAATTAGTCAAAATCAAGACACTGTAGCTTCCCTGAATTCACGCCAAAAATCACGCAGTAGATCATGAACGAAATCAGGCAAACACGTTCTCTTGTTCCCTCCATCCCTTTTTAAATAATAACGCAACCTTCAATTACAAAAGAAAATCAAACTCCATCTCCAGTTTTTCAAAATCAAAGGAAGCAAAAAAAATGGCCGAAGCCCTCCCTTTTACTCGTTCTAAAAAAAAAATTTGAAAATCAAAACGAAAAATGGTGCCGCTTCCTTCTCTAAAATGAACGAATTCGTTCGTTCATTCGAAAGAAAAAAATGTCAACCAAGCTTTATCGTTCGAGCTGATCGATTCAACAGCGGATCGTGTTCGATTTTGACAAGCACTCGAGCGAGTGGAGACGAAGCCAAGGCGACCTGGCGAACGTGAGGCGGCAATTTAGGGCAACGAGGCATGCGACTATGCATAGTGGGTCGCGTGCTCGTCTTGCGCGGGGTCGGCGAGGCGATGGAGTGGGGTGGCGAATTAGGGTGTCGCGATTTATGGAGGCGCGGAAATTTGGGATTGGCGATGGTGTTGGGGGGCGGTGTCACAGCAGTTGTAGGGGGGACTCACGATCGAAGCTCGCGAGGCAAGGCTCGAGTGCGGCAGGGGTTGCGGTCGCAAATTTCTGGACCTAGGGCGCGTGGATTTAGGGCATCGGTGACGAAGGCGGCGATCATTCAGGGGTTTCGATAATGGCCAGAAAGGTGTAGATTCATTTTTAATTCAGATATATAAGGTATGTATATACATACATATCTTTGAGTACTGTAAAATTTTAAATCGGGATGAATTATATTATGTGCAGTTTGAAAGAGAAAAATATAGAAAAATAGAAATTTTAAATAAAACCTATATAGTTTATTTTTATAAGTATATAGCCTCGAAAGAAAATAGATATATATACATTTTAAAATCACTGATTAGTTTAATTTATTTAAAAAGGAAGTTTAATTGTTTAAATTAAATTTTAGTTAAATAAATTATAAAAAGGAAATTTAGTTTTAGATTTTAAATTATAATTAAATAAAAAAAATTGAAAAGAGAAATTGTTAATTTAAACTATCAAAGCGAAGAATGGATTAATTGGTTTAATTCGAATATTAATAAAATCATATAATTGTTATTCAAGGTCAAAATATGAAAGGAAGCAAGTCGGATTTGGAAAAAGGATCGCAAATAAAAGGTGAGAACTCCTCACTCAATCGAACAGTTTCGATTTAAATTTTAAATAGTTGCATTTAAAATTGCTTGAATGTATGTTTGAATGATGATTGCATTTACTGATTGCTGTTTGGTTGTGACATTAGATATAGTAGGATATATCTATATATAGCAATATATATATATATATATATATATATATTGGCATACGTATATATTGGAGTTGTTGATTTCCCGCATTATATAGCGGTTGAGACCCTATTGCGCCGCCTATTAAGCAGATAATATTTTATAAATCCCATATACCGCGATATCCCGTCTTGAAACGGGATTGGGATTGTGCTAATGTCTATGGATGCAAGGAAACAGGTTGGAGGGATCCAACTAGATTCCTCAACCTTATTTATTTATTTACATATATTGTGATATTTGATTGATTATCATGTCGATATATGATGTTTGGATGCCGTAATTTATTTGTTGGTGTGTTGCATCAACGGATCCGTTTTTGAAGTTTAAAAATAACGATTTTGATTTTAAAGGGGTTTTTAAAGTGATTTTTGAAATTATACGTTTATTCAAAAATTTTAATTGATTCATTTTACATAATTAAATATTATAAATTTTTATGTTATAAAAATTAATATTTTTGTGAAATATAACCAAAAGGTGATTTTTGAGATAAGTAGTTATAAATTTATAAAATAGTTAAATCGGGATCTTTGAATTATTTTAAAACGAGTTATATGAAAGATGTATAAAATTGATATTTTAAAATTAAAAATATTGGAATTATAAAACGAGTTTTTATAAGTGTTAAAGTGATGTATAAATGGATTCATAAGTGAATGAAAATTTATAGATTTATGAATTATGAAGTTATAAAATGAATAGATGTTGTAAGACAAAAGATTTTAAGGAATTAACTTATAAATCGGATTTTTGCATTTAAATTGAAATCTTTGATGAAGCAAAAATGGTTTATAGTTGAGATTTATAAAATATATATTTTATAAATCGAAATAATAGAATTTTAAAAGGAGTTCTATTAATGTTGAAAATAGGGTTATAAATGAAATCTTATAAGTGATAAGATTTATAATTTGTGAAGTTTCAAAAGAACGATTTTGTAAATAAATGGATTATAATCATTTAACTTATAATATGGACTTTTGGTATATAATTGAGTTATATAAATTAAAATTGGATTAATAAAGGAGATTTATAAATCGAAGTTTATAAATAGAAATGGAATATATAGACATTGTTTATAAATTCGAAATCCATGGAATTTGATAAATTGAATGTTGAAATTGGTTAAGGAAGTATATTCACGATTTTGGACAGTGAATATATTATTAAATGAAATGGATACGTTTTGGGGAAGCGATATTAAAAAAATTAAGTTAATTGTTTTAACGATGTTTTAAAAAGTGTTAAGCATTGAAACCATAGATTTCAACATTCATTGTTGAAATAGACATTTTCGAGAAACAAGGAAATGGTGGACTATAACACTGTTGTTATAATAAATGATTTCCGAAAGGAAATGTTTTATATAGTATTGGGATTTATATATCTATCTTAATTTCGAATCCCTATACTAGTGATTTTGGGCCGTCGTAACGATGTTTTACGCAACATTCGTTTTGACCCAAACAAATGTGTTTAAGACAATGATTTCTTAAAGAATGAAATATATACTTAATTTTGATTTAATTATATCGAATATTTTCAAATGTTGAAAATATATAGTTTTGTGAAATACTTATTATTAAATAAGTATGGAAATGTTTTTCCAATATGAAATGAAATGTTTTGAGAATTTATGTCTTAAAGATAAATTGAAAGCGAATATTTGAAATCGATTTGAAAATCGTATATCAGTAAATATTTGGAAATTTAAATTCACTATGGATTTTATAAAGGAAAGGGGATTTTGTTAAAAATAAATATTGATTTATTTTTAAAGTGTGGAAATAAATATCTTGTAAAGATATTTCTGGAAAATAAATAATTTGGGAAATTATTTGGAGCCTGGTGATGTTGCACACGCCTATTGATAGTTAAATAACTGGCTATCAATACTTACCTTTAAATAGGTATTTGTTGTGAATTGCTTGAATTTGAATGCCAAACTTATTTTTTTTTTTAAATAAGCGCTCACATTTGGGTTAGCCGGGAAAGGACATTGGGGTCGTATAACCCATTCCGAATATGTGATACGTCGTAATGGATTGCATTTGATGACCAGTGTTGAAGACCGGACATTTTTAAAAACGGAAGGATTACCGTCGAGTTACTCTAAATCGGCTGATCTCCGATATCGAGGTTTTATCACCCTTAGTGACGGGAAGTCCGGACGTGATTAGAAATTATCCGTAATGCAAGGACTTCTTTGTAAGTGCCTTTGGTTCTATTCGAGCCCGGAACAGACTTGTATGGGTTGTATGTCTGACATTACAAGTTAAGATTTAAAGCTGATTTCTTTCAAATATATTTCTGTTGGTGGCGGAGAATTTATTCTCTTATCTTAACACCCTTCTCTGAGACGTACGAGCTCAGAGGTTATGTAGTTGAAGGTTATTAGGAATATACTCCCAATTTGGTAGTGTGGCATGCTGAGTGTTGCTTTGGGATGATCGTTGTTTGATCATTTGTGATATGATCATTTGTTTGATCATTTATCTGGGTGATCATTACTTTGATCATTTGTTGACCCAAAGCACAGCTTTTGGCATAAAGCGTGGCTTTGTGGACGAGACTTCGTCGGACCTCACACCCCGGAAATGGTCAAAACAGGAAGGATGCGGCAAGGTTATTAGGGGGTAGCGCCCTTTTAGTGTATGTCATTCCTTCTGGATAGAGGTGGTATCATGGAATGGAGCCCAGATACTTAGCCTATGTGGTTACTGGATTATTATTCTTATGTGGTTGTTGGAAATCGAGGATCCTCGGATAGATCGGTTACGATCGGGGGATGACATATTCGTGTTAGTAATTACCCAGTTAGGGGTAACCTGGCCTTGTGTTGGCAGAGATCCGGCTTGGTTCTCGGGTCGTCTTTCCATAGGCGTACCCATGTGGCAATGGGAAGTTCCTTGGCCTGACCATTTGTTGGAAATCGAAAGAAACAATACGATCTTGTACGGTTTTAGTTGTAGAACCTATCATTCACTTATGGTGGTCACCACTGTTTGGATGGTAGCTATAGTAGGCATAAGTGCGAAATGCCTATGCTGGCTAAGATTTATATCTTTACTTTCGAAATAATTTTCCTACACTATGCACTAGTAATAATATCAAATGTTTCTTTTTAATGCGTATCAAGCATCTTTGACTATCATAAGGAGAAATCTCCTCCGATTCTGCGTTTGCATTGTGTGTGTGTGCGGGAGGCCTTATGGTGGTCTCAATTTCTAAAAAACATTGCGGATCTATTTTAAAATTTTCCTGTTCTCTATTTAAAAGATAAACTGTTTTAGTTCTCACACCAGTCACATGACTGACTCGGAGTTTATTGTTTTCCTTCCTAAACTCTGGGTGACCACCAATTTCCACACGGGCAGAGTAAGGTTTATCAGGATATTCTGGAATTCAGGAGTTGCTGGAGGCAAGCTGGATGGCATGGCGTATTATTAGTATATAGTATTTCCTTTCCGTTGTTTGTTGTTGTTTGTTGTTGTACACTCTGATGATGTAATGTAATGTAATATGATGTAATGTAATAACAAATATAGTTCTTTGTTTAAAGATTATTCATTTATATATTATATGTTGTTCCGCTGCGAATTGTGAGATTCTGATGTTGTTCTGTTATTTCTTTCTGTTCTATTCTACCTTTTTCTTTCTTCTTCTACCTCTTTCTATTTTCTTAAACCATAACGGTTCGGTTTTTCGGCATCGAAAAATCGTCAGTCGTTACATTTGGTATCAGAGCATATGGTTAAGCGACAACCATGGCTCTGTTGGGTGTTACTCATTAGAGATAGAGTCAGCAGTACTCTAGAATGAGTTTCAGTGTAATAATAGATATGAGCGCGTATTTGTTAGTGAATATGAAATTGTTTTGTATTGGGTTGACTTATCGGTTGATTGTTTATAGATTCTAGTCGGTGCAGTCTAGCTAACTGTGTTGATAGGAGTTTCTAAACTCTTAAACAGGATAAACCGACACCGTATTGTTTTAAAAATCGGGCAAAATGAAATAATTTTACCCAAAACTATTTTTGTATATAAAAGAAATGATTTTATATAAATTATTATAGTATATGGTTGCTTGGTTGTTAGGTAGTAATAATATTATACTATTACCATTGAAATTGAAATAGAATTGAAATCATTGTTATATGAAAATTGAGATAAAGATAAGAAAATGAAATCCTTATACAAATGAAATTTGAGAATGTAAATTATAAATGTGATTTATAATTAGAAATAGAATTCCAGGGAAGATTTTGGAAATGTTTTTGAAAAAGTTTGGAAATTTTAGAAATTAAATTTCTTTTTGATTGAAAATGATTTTCAAAGGTTTTTGGAAAAATGTTTTAAAGGAATGAAAAGCTCTAAACTCTTTACGGTCGCTGGAAAATAATTCCGGTGATGATCGCGACATCATCGGTGTTCATTTTCGGGTTTCCAAACGAGGAATTGCTGCTAAATTGTTTCAAATGAAAGATGTTTGGAAAATTTGGGGTTTGGTTTTGAAATTCAAAGGATAATTTGAATTGATTTCAAAATTGATTTTGAATGATAGAAAAGACTCTAGAATCCTATTTAAAATATTTATGGGAATAATAAATGAGTTGATAGCTTATACAATTTAAATTTTGATAGAGTAAATTTAATTTTAAAGATAAAGTTAAATTAAAGTAAGTATAAGTGAATGAATTTGAATGAAATGAAATTGAAGAAATGTCTAAGGACACGAAGTGAAATAATTACTTAAAGAAAATTTATTGTGTTGAAAATAAATTTGGAGTAATTAAAATGAATTGGAATTGAGTATTGAATTATGGAAATAAATTGAGAATGAATGAATTTACAATTGCAAGTAAATGAAGTAAATTGAATTCATATGGAATTTGAAATCCAGTTTAAATATACGTAGTTATAAACTGAAATTGAAAACTGAATATTGACAACCAATTTGAATTATGCAAGATGAAATGAATTAGAACTTCTAATGAATTAGTAATGGGAACTAATTTAAAATAGTGCAGTTGTAAATAAAAGATGATTGATAAAATTCAATATTCAGAATATAAGTTAAACGGAATTCAAATATAATTGAAATTGTGAATTGAACCAAATGAAATTTAAATGTAAAATTGAATGAAAATGAATATGTAACTTCAATAGTGAAGTAAAAATGTATAAGAAGCATATGTTGAAGATTTTGTAATGAAATTGGCAAAATGGTTTGAATATTGTAATTGGATATTATGGATACTACTACTAGCAGGATATACAGGTATATAAAGGAATTGGGATTTTTGATTTCAAAGATGAATTTGAATTGCTCGACAAAAAGGTATGCATTTGAATTTCAATATGAGATTTGATGATTTTCTTGTCTAGCCACTTGGCTTTTTCTTTTCTTTTTGAAATTGGGAGGCCGTAGAGCCATTTTGTAGTCGTACCGAGCTAGCCGTGCAAAGGAGACGCTGGCGAAATTTTTCGAAAATTTAGGGTGTTAGAAAATTTTGAGAAAATTTGAAAGTTTGAAATTTTAATTTTAATTTTGAAGTAAACAATATTGTTTAAAACTTATAATTGAAGTCGGAAAGCTAGTTGAAATGATAATGAATCTCTAATAAAAAGATTTAGGTTAATAAGTTGACAAAACTGTTTAGTTTTGGAAAAGTAATAAACGGATTAGGATCGTTCTTCTTAACTTGTAATTTCGGGACGAAATTCTTTTAAGGGGGGAAGATTGTAACGACCCAGAATTTTTGAATAATTTAATTGAAAATATTTAATTAATTTTAAATATTTGAATGATGGTTTAGTTTGAATTTTCAATACGACTTTGAAATTGGCGATTAAATTTTTGAATTTAATATATTGAAAGTTGAATAAAAATTTAAAATCTCCAATTTTAACCCGATTAAAAATATTTCAAAGGCTTGTAAAATCAATATTGATAATATTGAAGATAATAGAAGCTTCAGAATTTGATTATACAGTTATTTGTTCGGTTTTGAAATTATATCGTTTAAGTCGATATTTAAAAATAGCCGTCCGAGGCACAGTCTTGGAATTCGACGAACCCAGTTCCATTGGGTCCATAAAATTGAATTATTCTTGGATTTCAAATTTCGTATTTTTCGGAGCTGTTATGTGAGCACACGGTAAGTTAACACGTTGAAATTTAAATCAAATTCAATTTGAATTTGAATTTATAATTAGTCAAAATCAAGACACTGTAGCTTCCCTAAATTCACGCCAAAAATCACGCAGTAGATCACGAACGAAATCAGGCAAACACGTTCTCTTGTTCCCTTCATCCCTTTTTAAATAATAACGCAAGCTTCAATTACAAAAGAAAATCAAACTCCATCTCCGGTTATTCAAAATCAAAGGAAGCAAACAAAATGGCCGAAGCCCTCCCCTTTACTCGTTCTAAAAAAAATTATGTGAAAATCAAAACGAAAAATGGTGCCGCTTCCTTCTCTAAAACGAACGAATTCGTTCGTTCATTCGAAAGAAAAAAAAAATGTCAGCCAAGCTTTATCATTCGAGCCGATCGATTCAACAGCGGATCGTGTTCGATTTTGACAAGCACTCGAGCGAGTGGAGACGAAGCCAAGGCGACCTGGCGAACGTGAGGCGGCGATTTAGGGCAGCGAGGCATGCGACTATGCATAGTGGCTCGCGTGCTCGTCTTGCGCGGGGTCGGCGAGGCGATGGAGTGGGGTGGCGAATTAGGGTGTCGCGATTTATGGAGGCGTGGAAATTTGGGATTGGCGATGGTGTTGGGGGGCGGTGTCACAGCAGTTGAAGGGGGGACTCGCGATCGAAGCTCGCGAGGCAAGGCTCGAGTGCGACAGGGGTTGCGGTCACAAATTTTTGGACCTAGGGCGCGTGGATTTAGGTCATCGGTGACGAAGGCGGCGAACATTCAGGGGTTTCGATGATGGCCAGAAAGGTGAAGATTCATTTTTAATTCAGATATATAAGGTATGTATATACATACATATCTTTGAGCACTATAAAATTTCAAATCGGGATGAATTATATTATGTGCAGTTTGAAAGAGAAAAATATAGAACAATAGAAATTTTAAATAAAACCTATATAGTTTATTTTTATAAGTATATAGCTTCGAAAGAAAATAGATATATATACGTTTTAAAATCACTGATTAGTTTAATTTATTTAAAAAGGAAGTTTAATTGTTTAAATTAAATTTTAGTTAAATAAATTATAAAAAGGAAATTTAGTTTTAGATTTTTAATTATAATTAAGAAAAAAAAATTGAAAAGAGAAATTGTTAATTTCAACTATCAAAGCGAAGAATGGATTAATTGGTTTAATTCGAATATTAATAAAATCATATAATTGTTATTCAAGGTCAAAATATGAAAGGAAGCAAGTCAGATTTGGAAAATGGATCGCAAATAAAAGGTGAGAACTCCTCACTCAATCGAACAGTTTCGATTTAAATTTTAAATAGTTGGATTTAAAATTGCTTGAATGTATGTTTGAATGATGATTGCAGTTACTGATTGTTGTTTGGTTGTGATATTAGATATAGTAGGATATATCTATATATAGCAATATATAGCAATATATATATATATATATATATATATATTGGCATATGTATATATTGGAGTTGTTGATTTCCCGCATTATATAGCGGATGAGACCCTATTGCGCCGCCTATTAAGCGGATAATATTTTATAAATCCCATATACCGCGATATCCCGTCTTGAAACGGGATTGGTATTGTGCTAATGTCTGTGGATGCAGGGAAACAGGTTGGAGGGATCCAACTGGATTCCTCAACCGTATTTATTTACATATATTGTGATATTTGATTGATTATCATGTTGATATATGATGTTTGGATGCCGTGATTTATTTGTTGGTGTGTTGCATCAACGGATCCATTTTTGAAGTTTAAAAATAACGATTTTGATTTTAAAGGGGTTTTTTAAGTGATTTTTGAAATTATACGTTTATTCAAAATTTTAAATTGATTCATTTTACATAATTAAAATATTATAAATTTTTATGTTATAAAAATTAATATTTTTGTGAAATATAACCAAAAGGTGATTTTTGAGATAAGTAGTTATAAATTTATAAAATAGTTAAATCGGGATTTTTGAACTATTTTAAAATGAGTTATATGAAAGATGTATAAAATTGATATTTTAAAATTAAAAATATTGGAATTATAAAACGAGTTTTTATAAGTGTTAAAGTGAAGTATAAATGGATTCATAAGTGAATGAAAATTTATAGATTTATGAATTGTGAAGTTATAAAATGAATAGATGTTGTAAGACAAAAGATTTTAAGGAATTAACTTATAAATCGGATTTTTGCATTTAAATTGAAATCTTTGATGAAGCAAAAATGGTTTATAGTTGAAATTTATAAAATATATATTTTATAAATCGAAATAATAGAATTTTAAAAGGAGTTCTATTAATGTTGAAAATAGGGTTATAAATGAAATCTTATAAGTGATAAGATTTATAATTTGTGAATTTTAAAAGAACGATTTTGTAAATAAATGGATTATAAGCATTTGACTTATAATATGGACTTTTGGTATATAATTGAGTTATATAAATTAAAATTGGATTAATAAACTTCGATTTATAAATCGAAATTTATAAATAGAAATGGAATTTATAGGCATTGTTTATAAATTCGAAATCCATGGAATTTGATAAATTGAATGTTGAAATTGGTTAAGGAAGTATATTCACGATTTTGGACAGTGAATATATTATTAAATGAAATGGACACATTTTGGGGAAGCGATATTAAAAAAATGAAGTTAATTGTTTTAACGATGTTTTAAAAAGTGTTAAGCATTGAAACCATAGATTTCAACATTCATTGTTGAAATAGACGTTTTCGAGAAATAAGGAAATGGGGGACTATAACACTGTTGTTATAGTAAATGATTTCCGCAAGGAAATGTTTTATATAGTATTGGGATTTATATATCTATCTTAATTTCGAATCCCTATACTAGTGATTTTGGGCCGTTGTAACGATGTTTTACGCAACATTCATTTTAACCCAAACAAATGTGTTTAAGACAATGATTTCTTAAAGAATGAAATATATACTTAATTTTGATTTAAATATATCGAATATTTTCAAATGTTGAAAATATATAGTTTTGTGAAATACTTATTATTAAATAAGTAAGGAAATGTTTTTCCAATATGAAATGAAACGTTTTGAGAATTTATCTTTCAAAGATAAATTGAAAGCGAATATTTGAAATCGATTTGAAAATCGTATATTAGTAGATATTTGGAAATTTAAATTCACTATGGAATTTATAAAGGAAAGGGGAATTTGTTAAAAATAAATATTGATTTATTTTTGAAGTGTGGAAATAAATATCTTGTAAAGATAATTTTGGAAAATAAATAATTTGGGAAATTATTTGGAGCCTGGTGATGTTGAACATGCCTATTGATAGTTAAATAACCGGCTATCAATATTTACCTTTAAATAGGTATTTGTTGTGAATTGCTTGAATTTGAATGCCACGCTTATTTTTTTTTTAAAATAAGCGCTCACTATTCGGGTTAGCCGGGAAAGGACCTTGGGGTCGTATAACCCATTTCGAATATGTGATACGTCGTAATGGATTGCATTTGATGACCGGTGTTGAAGACAGGATATTTTTGAAAACGGAAGGATTACCGTCGAGTTACTCTACATCGGTTGATCTTCGATATCGAGGTTTTATCACCCTTAGTGACGGGAAGTCCGGACATGATTAGAAATTATCCGGAATGCAAGGACTTCTTTGTAAGTGCCTTCGGTTCTATTCGAGCCCGAAACAGACTTGTATAGATTGTATGTCTGACATTACAAGTTTAGATATAAAGTTGATTTCTTTCAAATATATTTCTGTTGGTGGCGGAGAATTTATTCTCTTAGCTTAACTCCCTTCTCTGAGACGTACGAGCTCAGAGGTTATGTAGTTGAAGGTTATTAGTGATATACTCCCAATTTGGTAGTGTGGCATGCTGAGTGTTGCTGTGGGATGATCGTTGTTTGATCATTTGTGATATGATCATTTGTTTGATCATTTATCTGGGTAATCATTACTTTGATCATTTGTTGACCCAAAGCACAGCTTTTGGTATAAAGCGTGGTTTTGTGGACGAGACTTCGTCGGACCTCACACCCCGGAAATGATCAAAACAGGAAGCCTTTAGTGTATGTCATTCCTTCTGGATAGAGGTGGTATCATGGAATGGAGCCCAGATACTTAGCCTATGTGGTTACTGGATTATTATTCTTATGTGGTTGTTGGAAATCGAGGATCCTTGGATAGATCGGTTACGATCGGGGGATGACATATTCGTGTCAGTAGTTACCCAGTTAGGGGTAACCCGGCCTTGTGTTGGCAGAGATCCGGTTTGGTTCTCGGGTCATCTTTCCAGAGGCGTACCCATGTGGCAATGGGAAGTTCCTTGGCCTGACCATTTGTTGGAAATCCAAAGAAACAATATGATCTTGTACGGTTTTAGTTGTAGAACCTATCATTCACTTATGGTGGTCACCACTGTTTGGATGGTAGCTATAGTAGGCATAAGTGAGAAATGCCTATGCTGGCTAAGATTTATATCTTTACTTTCGAAATAATTTTCCTACACTATGCACTAGTAATAATATCAAATGTTTCTTTTTAATGCGTATCAAGCATCTTTGACTATCACAAGGAGAAATCTCCTCCGATTCTGCGTTTGCATTGTGTGTGTGTGCGGGAGGCCTTATGGTGGTCTCAATTTCTAAAAAACATTGCGGATCTATTTTAAAATTTTCCTATTCTTTATTTAAAAGATAAACTGTTTTAGTTCTCACACCAGTCACATGACTGACTCGGAGTTTATTGTTTTCCTTCCTAAACTCTGGGTGCCCACCAATTTCCACACGGGCAGAGTAAGGTTTATTAGGATATTCTGGAATTCAGGAGCTGCTGGATGGCATGGCGTATTATTAGTATATAGTATTTCCTTTCCGTTGTTTGTTGTTGTACACTCTGATGATGTAATGTAATGTAATATGATGTAATGTAATAACAAATATAGTTCTTTGTTTAAAGATTATTCATTTATATATTATATGTTGTTCCGCTGCGAATTGTGAGATTTTGATGTTGTTCTGTTATTTCTTTCTGTTCTGTTCTATCTTTTTCTTTCTTCTTCTACCTCTTTCTTTTTCTTAGACCATAACGGTTCGGTTTTTCGGCATCGAAAAATCGTCAGTCGCTACATTTGGTATTAGAGCATATGGTTAAGCGACAACCATGGCTCTGTTGGGTGTTACTCATTAGAGATAGAGTCAGCAGTACTCTAGAATGAGTTTCAGTGCAATTATAGATATGAGCGCGTATTTGTTAGTGAATATGAAATTGTTTTGTATTGGATTGACTTATCGGTTGATTGTTTATAGATTCTGGTCGGTGCAGTCTAGCTAACTGTGTTGATAGCAGTTTCTAAACTCTTAAACAAGATAAACCGGCACCGTATTGTTTTAAAAATCGGGTAAATGAAATAATTTTACCCAAAACTATTTTTGTATATAAAAGAAATGATTTTATATAAATTATTATAGTATATGGTTGCTTGGTTGTTAGGTAGTAATAATATTATACTATTACCATTGAAATTGAAATAGAATTGAAATCATTGTTATATGAAAATTGAGATAAAGATAAGAAAATGAAATCCTTATACAAATGAAATTTGAGAATGTAAATTTTAAATGTGATTTATAATTAGAAATAGAATTCCAGGGAAGTTTTTGGAAATGTTTTTGAAAAAGTTTGGAAATTTTAGAAATTAAATTCCTTTTTGATTGAAAATGATTTTCAAAGGTTTCTGGAAAAATGTTTTAAAGGAATGAGAAGCTCTAAACTCTTTTCGGTCGCTGGAAAATAATTCCGGTGATGATCGCGACATCATCGGTGTTCATTTTCGGGTTTCCAAAAGAGGAATTGCTGCCAAATTGTTTCAAATGAAAGATGTTTGGAAAATTTTGGGTTTGGTTTTGAAATTCTAAGGATAATTTGAATTGATTTCAAAATTGATATTGAAAGATAGAAAAGACTCTGGAATCCTATTTAAAATATTTATGGGAATAATAAATGAGTTGATAGCTTATACAATTTAAATTTTGATAGAGTAAATTTAATTTTAAAGATAAAGTTAAATTAAAGTAAGTATAAGTGAATGAATTTGAATGAAATGAAATTGAAGAAATGTCTAAGGACACGAAGTGAAATAATTACTTAAAGAAAATTTATTGTGTTGAAAATAAATTTGGAGTAATTAAAATGAATTGGAATTGAGTATTGAATTATGGAAATAAATTGAGAATGAATGAATTTACAATTGCAAGTAAATGAAGTAAATTGAATTCATATGGAATTTGAAATCCAGTTTAAATATACGTAGTTATAAACTGAAATTGAAAACTGAATATTGACAATCAATTTGAATTGTGCAAGATGAAATGAATTAGAACTTCTAATGAATTAGTAATGGGAACTAATTTAAAATAGTGCAGTTGTAAATAAAAGATCATTGATAATATTCAATATTCAGAATATAAGTTAAACGGAATTCAAATATAATTGAAATTGTGAATTGAACCAAATGAAATTGAAATGTAAAATTGAATGAATATGAATATGTAACTTCAATAGTGAAGTAAAAATGTATAAGAAGCATATGTTGAAGATTTTGTAATGAAATTGGCAAAATGGTTTGAATATTGTAATTGGATATTATGGATACTACTACTAGCAGGATATACAGGTATATAAAGGAATTGGGATTTTTGATTTCAAATATGAATTTGAATTGCTCGACAAAAAGGTATGCATTTGAATTTCAATATGAGATTTGATGATTTTCTTGTCTAGCCGCTTGGCGTTTTCTTTTCTTTTTGAAATTGGGAGGCCGTAGAGCCATTTTGTAGTCATACCGAGTTAGCCGCGCAAAGGAGACGCTGGCGAAATTTTTCGAAAATTTAGGGTGTTAGAAAATTTTTGAGAAAATTTGAAAGTTTGAAATTTGAATTTGAATTTTGAAGTAAACAATATTGTTTAAAACTTATAATTGAAGTTGGAAAGCTAGTTGAAATGATAATGAATCCCTAATAAAAAGATTTAGGTTAATAAGTTGACAAAACTGTTTAGTTTTGGAAAAATAATAAACGGATTAGGATCGTTCTTCCTAACTTGTAATTTCGAGACAAAATTCTTTTAAGGGGGGGAAGATTGTAACGACCCAGAATTTATGAATAATTTAATTGAAAATATTTAATTAATTTTAAATAATTGAATGATGGTTTAGTTTGAATTTTCAATATAACTTTGAAATTGGCGATTAAATTTTTGAATTTAATCTATTGAAAGTTGAATAAAAATTTAAAATCTCCAATTTTAGGCCGATTAAAAATATTTCAAAGGCTTGTAAAATCAATATTGATAATATTGAAGATAATAGAGGCTTCAGAATTTAATTATACAGTTATTTGTTTAGTTTTGAAATTATATCGTTTAAGTCGATATTTAAAAATAGTCGTCTGAGGCACAGTCTTGGAATTCGACGAAACCAGTTTCATTGTGTCCGTAAAATTGAATCATTCACTGAACAAAGAATAGCTTGATGTTGAACATCTGAAGCCTGAACTTTCCTAAATCCTTGACTGTATTTGTTGAATTGAAATAGAGTTTGCTTCTTTTCTTGCTCTCTGGTTTCTCAGGTATTACAAAGTTTTATTATGTGTTTTTGCTGAACGACCAAAACTAAAAAGCAACTGCACATATATATGTTTGAGATAACAGTAGTATAGGGAGGCAATATCTGGACATGTTTTTACCCTGTCTTGTTTTTATTTTAACCAGATTTGCTAGATATTTTGAGGTGACAAAAATTAGGCTGAGTTGATTGTAAGTACATACTTTGGTTTCTAATATGTTTACACAATTATTAATTGTTTTGCTTACCATAATTATAATTATGTTCAGCTGCATAAGTATATTTGTATGTGTGTACAAATCTGCAGGTACATACTTGGCTTATGTATGAAGCTTTGATTATGAAGATATTTCGTTTTGTTATCAAATTACTTGTTTTATTATCCTCTAGTTTGAACTCTATACACATAAGTGTTGTGTAAATATACACTTGCAGGTCACACTTGACTTGTACATCCAGCTATTTATTTGTACATATTTGCAGGTAGACTTGTTCTAAAAGGTTTTTAAACTTATTATGTATTCTAACTATGACTAACAATATTTAAGTTATATTCAAGATGGTTTATTTACATTTATATTTATATTTCATTCTTAACTATCAATGTTTAAATTATGTACAATATGATTTAGTTACATTTTAAACTTATTATATTATATATGTTTTTCTATGGTCTTGCAAATTTAAAATGATATTGGAAGTATTAACTACTTATTTCTTATTTTGATTTATATTTTTATTTTGATTTGTGTTTTATATTTGACTATTAATATTAACCTTAGATTGATGTGTTTACTTATTTATTTATATTTATGTTTCAATTATCAATAATTAAATAAGATTCACATGTATCACTTATATTTTATATTAATAGAATTAGATTTTAATTTAAACATTTTCATTCATATGATAACAAAACAAAGTAATTTAATTTATTGGTATAAGATAAATATTATAAAGAGGTTAATTTAAATTTCAAACATTATTATTCATATGTATATGTATCAGAGGTAAACAAGGTAAAGTGTTTTAATAAATTTTATTATAATATTATCAAGAGATTTTATTTTGAACTCTCCAAAGTCCAATTCCCCTTTTAAAATACAATTTAAATAAATAAATTGACAGTATCTCCAAATTAAAATCATTTTCATATGGTCAATTTACATTTTATTTAAATTAGATTAAACATTTATTAAAATAAACGGGGCAAAAA
This sequence comes from Allium cepa, assembly GCA_030765085.1. Lineage (NCBI taxonomy): Eukaryota > Viridiplantae > Streptophyta > Magnoliopsida > Asparagales > Amaryllidaceae > Allium > Allium cepa. The sequence goes on from CM060943.1 coordinate 910,580,793, forward strand.
TCAGGGTTGTTACATTCCTCCCCCCTTAAAAGAATTTCGTCCCCGAAATTTAAAACAAAGATAATTAAAATCTGTTATACCAACTATTCAAACATACATATCAATTATATATTAGCAAACAACCAAACAGTCAATCCTTACAAACAACACTAACTATCAGAACACGAATTCGGATAGTTTTCCTAAAATCATCCAGAGTTGTCTCTCGATGATCAACAATTCGAACCGGATTCCTATCCATAGTTAAGTTCGACTTAACTTCTAAATTTCTGAATTACTGGTTTAACAACTAATGAATTATGAACAAATTTCTAAAATGGGATATACAGAATACACAATAAATTCCAGACATCCACTCTGGCAATTCAATTCTGAAATTTACAGTATTAATTCTTCCTAAATTCTATTGACCTCTTTACAGAATCTCCATATTTATTTTATTCAGGCCCGTACGATGAACATATACCATTCGTACGCAATATCAAATTCGATCGCTCGCTCGATCACACAATTTCACCTCCGAACTAGTATCGTCCACCCGACTTCCTAGTGCGGACTCAGAACTGGTTTCTAGATCAAAAACTGTCATTCTTCATGCATAGTCACAACTATGATAGAGAATTTCCCAGAATCAATCAAAATCCAAATTCATGGTTCGTCGTCGAAAATCGAGTGAAAAATCCTAACTCGGATCGATAAATAACTATCTCGAAATTCTGTGCTCGAATCTGGATCAAATTGTTATGCGAATAAAATAATATACGTTCATCCTACGTATTTATATTCATTGATTATCAACTATATCAATTTTCTTTAATTCACATTATTCTGATTTCTATCCACTTGGAATAAGTTTCTCAATATCAATTTTACTTAAGAATTTTACCATTCATTTCTTAAGTTTATTATGAGCATTATATATCTCACACATCATTACTCTACCACATTAACCGTTATATCTTCTTATTTTCAATTTGAATTTCTAATTTCATGTGAATTCAATTTATCTTTAACTCTGAATATTTAATTTTATTGGCTATCTTCCATTTATAACTGATTCCATCATTATTTTGAATTAGTTTCATCCACTAGTTTATTTCAATTTTCAATTTGAACTTGTTTTGTTGCTAAATTTTTTTTTAACTTCCAAAATTTTGAAAATTTTTAGCAGAGCTTCCTTTATTTAGCATTACATATTTTCATAAGCACATATGTAAGGTTTCGACACTCAGCACAATTACTTCCAACCAATTCTTAAATCATTCCCTTTAGTTAAAGTGATTTATAACTTACCTGCTTATATATATAATCCATTTGAGCAAAGCAAACTCATATTCAAAATCATCCTATTTTGCTTCCAATAATTCATAAAATTTTATCTAATCTCATTTACTTCAAACATCCCATTTCCTTATGCAATTCAACAATATTATTGTGAATAAATAATCACTTAAGCTTTATAACAATTTTAAATTGATTTCAACTCAATTTACACTTGATTCCACCACAATTAATTTATTCACAATCCTTTCATTCCAACAGGTTTGATTCCAAACCATTTTATTAAAATTCAACAACCAATATTTTAAATAACCATCTCACAATTTACTCAAGTTATCTATTCTCTTCAAACTGTTCCACCTAACAACTTAGGTTTATTCTATTCCACCAATTTCCATTTAAATCTTTTGTTTGATTTTCCTTTAATCAAATCCCAACTATTTACTAATCTGTTCGATTAGGTTATTCTTTTATCCATTCTTAAATTTTAATTTACATTAACAATTCATTATTGAATTTATTTATAATAAGGTTATTCAATTTATGCTTGAGTTAGATTTGTTTACAACTCACACCAATTCTATTTTAACCAAATTCAAGACTTACTTGGTTTACATTTACTTATTTACATAAGAATTTTATTTCATTCAACTTTATCTATAACTCGACTGAATTCATTCAAATTCAGTTTTATTCCAACTCAACTTCAGTTAAATTTAGCTACTTACCATTCTTTAAATTTATTTCTCAATATATGAGCTCAAAACTTATTTATCTACTTAAAAGCTTATATTGCTCGCTTGGGTTATTTCATCTTATAATCACAATTTCAGATTATTTATATATATATATATATATATATATATCACTTACTATCGTAAGGTATGAATTTCCACCTCACATTTTCAATCATTTTACCTTCAAATTTTATATCCAATTAAGTTCATTTTGAACTTCAATCCCATTTAACTTATCTCAGGTTACACTCAAGTACATTTTCTTCACTTTTATTTACTTAAATTAAATTTTAATTCCTGGATTAAAATTCCCAATTTCATCTTATTAATATCAACTTTACTTTATAAGTTTTTATTCAGACCTTTCACATTATCTAAATAGAATTTCTTAGAATTCAATTGCCCGGTTTTCATTTTCAAAACCATTTTGAAATGATAATCAAACTTTCAAATTCCAAACACTTGTGTCCACCCAAACAAATTTCTTTTTTTGAAAATTTCTAAAACAACTTGTATACCCAACAAGCCCGAACAATATAACCAATATCCTGATAGCAATCCATCACTTAAGAAACTCAAAAATGAATACAGATGATGTGGCCATCATCATCAGGATTATTTTCCAGCGACTGAAGTGAGTTCAGTGCTTCCTTACTTTCACAATTTCTTCCCAAAACAATTTCCATTCAACCATATTTTTCAAAATAATATCCCATTATTGCCTTCAAATTTTTGGAAAAACATTTCAAACATTCCCAAGATTTTAAAATTCCCAAATTCTTTGTTTAAATTCATTTAAACACCTTCAAATTTCCGAGACTTAAATTCTGTTTTAATCAAATTTTAGTTATATTCCTTTTATTAGTAATTTTATTTGGTTATAAACCATTCCAATTTTGCAGTGTAGTATTAACAATCAATCATCCAAGTATATATAATAATTCAGAAAAAAAATTCTATATCAAAATATAATTTTGGGTAAAATTGTTTCATTTACCATACTTTAAAAACAATACTGTGTCGGTCTACCTTGTTTAAGAGTTTAGGAATCCCTATCGATGAAATGGCGTCCCACACATCGACCAGAATTCATAAACACTCAACAGATAAGTCAATACAATATAAAAACAATTTTATATTCACTAACAAATACGCTCTCATATCTATTAATACACTCAAACTCATTTTAGAGTTCTACAAACTCTATTCTATGAGTAATTCCTACCAGAGCCAAGGTTATCACCAACCTATGCTCCGATACCAACTGTGACGACCTGCCCTTCTACTACCAGAAAGACGTATCATCATTAAGAAAGAAAGGGATAGAAATAGAAAGAAAGAGAAAGAAAGAACAACAACATCAGAATCTCACCGCGAAAAGGAACAAAATATAATATATCACATAAATATTTCATAGTTTTACATATATCAGAGAGGTATACAATATCAATACATATGACATCCATACATACATCTACCACTATATACATCAGAGGTACAGTACATACCAACTAACACAGCGGAACTACATAATTAGCTATATACGTCTGGAATCTCCTCCTCCGAGCTCCTCCAGAAATCAAAGTCCAAAACCTATCACTTGGCTACTCATAAAAATTTGAGTACCCAAGAGTTTATGAAAACACAAAATATAAACTCCGGGTCAGACATGGGTCTGGTATGAGTAAACTGTTTAAATTGTTTAACTTTGAAAACATTTGAAAATAAAGGTATCACGTAAGACTCCCCACAAATAAATACGGGTAAGTTTTTACCTTACGCTAACCAAAACCCTTCATAGGAAATCCAGTGATATTATAATAGTGTCTAGGGTTTTCAAGTAAATAGAAAATAGCCTAAATTGTTACATGATTAAATTCTAGCTACTAGCCACAAAAGTGGGTAATACAAATCAAAACCGTAGGGTCTCGTAGGGAAAATGGATTTCCAACAATGGTAGGGCTACTGGGGTACCACCCGTCACAGTACGGGGCCTAGATCACCGTACCGAGGATCACTCCCGACCCCCTACAACACAAGGCCGGAACCTTTCCTTACTGAACAGTCCCGAACAAGATAAACCCCGCGGTTGTAGCAAGCAACCGCCCACACAGTCGAAATATAAAGGGACATCTAGACAGGGGAAATATCTTGTCCTGCTTGGGCATGACCCACCTAACCTTGTTGCATCTCCCCTGTTTTAGCCATTCCCGGTTGATGAGGCTTGAGGCTGCGATTACCTTTACAGAACATATTTCTTAGAATGCTCATCGTCCGCCTGACGATGTGCTAAAAGCATTCAATCCATACAAGTTCGTTCCGGGTTCGAACGAAACTGAAGGCATTATCTCGTTACACTCGTTTTGGAATCACCCTCAGAGTCAATGACGATAACCCTTGCATTCTGAAAACACCATCTCGACCACCATTTGATAAGTCACGACCAATCGTTTAATTTGGATCGATGTGGTTTTCGGAGAATCAAATTTGATCCTTCCGATCCCGGTCTCATCGAATCCAAACGCCATTTTAAGGGCCAAGTTGTCTAATTAACTTAACAGTTTAAATAATTTAAATTTAACAATTGAATTAACATAGCATTTATCACAGATAAAACATATACAAGCATCTTAGATATATCACAGCATATCAGAGAGCATCACAGAATATCATCAATTCAAACATCACAAACCAGACATTTTACATACACACAATCCATAAGCAATCATTTAAATTCTCGTTGTAATTAATTCGATTTAAATCAATTACTTGAGAATATATCACTTAATCATGTTTGCTTGATCATTGGTTAACAGTTAATTATTATTAATTTAATGAATCTCAACCTAATCAAATTATTAAGTCTTATTTATTTAATTGCTTAATTAAATATTCCTTATACATTAATTAATAACCTTAATCGTTAATTAGTGAAACTTAATTCTTATTTGTTAACTGCTAATTAGTTAATTAATCATTTATAAATTCTAACTTAAATTACTTAATTAATTAACTATTACTATCCATTAATTAACTTAAGTACTTAATTGCCATTTCATAAATTACAAATTTATGAACGAATTCTAATTGTAATTATCCTGAATTTCTTTCTTAAATAATTAATTTATATTAATTGTTCGACTTAATGTAACACCTAAAACTCTGCTTTAAATTTGGAAACTAACTTATTATTAACTATAACCTCAAACGATAATTAATTTTACATTAACTTAAATTAATCACTTAATTAAAACATTAGTTAAGAGTTTTAATGTTTGTTATTCATTAACTAAACAATTCAACTTGTATAAAGTTTAACTTAAGTTGTCAAACATTTATTAAATTTAAAATGTTGAAATCCTGATAAAACTCAAAATTCCTAAACTTCATTTTTTTTGCAAATACTGCGGATAAATATGAACTCAAGGTTACCCCTAATTTACTCGAGTAGTACTTCGGTACTTCCTTAATTCTTCCCACGTCACTCCCCGGTACATCTTTCTTCTTCTCTTTTCTCTTTTTTTTTTATTTCTGTAAGTTAAAACTGTACTAAGTATAAAAGAAACCATCAGTAAACACTCGAAGACGACATGAAACAAAACCCAAAGCTTCTCCCCATTATACTTGACCACGACTCGAGTAAGAAGACAGCACTACCCTGATACGACGTCCTACGCCAAAGCCACCGTGCACGTGCACGGTGGTTCGGCGCGCCTCCGGAAACTTCCACCATCTCCAACAAACCATAAATCGGCCAAACCCTAGAGAATAAAACCCAAATTGATTGGATAAAGCCGAAATCAAAATTTCGCCAGAAACTTGGACCCAAGTTCGAACATTCCACCTAAAATTGCCAAAATTTAACAACCCCAACCACCGAAAGCAAAACCCCTTCGCCTACGCCACGTCCCGTCCCTCGACATCCACCTACTTGAAGCGCGTGAAGCTCGACCACACTATGAGGACGAAAAATGATGATTTACAGAGCACAGGAAACTTTCAAACTAAACCCTGTATTAGCTTCATTTGACAAATTCTGGCATTGTAAAAATTAATTAGCATTTTTCCTATAAAAATACATCATCAAGCTTGTATCATACAAATTTTCAGAAAATAAAATTAATCAAATCAAGGGATATTGGCAAAGGTGCAACTTTCATTCATATTCAATATGTACCTTCAATATTAATCTAAAAATCATCATGTCTATTTCAAAAATCCTAACTTTGTATGCTAAACCACTATATGGAATCAAATTTACAAATTAAGACATTCGAATCTTAGCTGTTGATTTATTTCCTAAAAAAACTGTATATTCTATTGTTATGCTTCACTGTCAAGCTATAATTCATTTTCAAGTTTTGATTTAAGTTTAAACCACCTACCCAGTTAGAAATTCTAAACTTGATATTAATGTGAATATGTATAAGTATATTTACTCTGAAATTTCAAAAATGTAGGAGCATCTCAGAATCACAAATTACAGTAAATAGCAAACATTAGGTACATATGAACAATTTCCAAACTTAAGCTTTAGAATAGTTAGTTTACTCACTTGAATCATGCCTGAACAATGAATAGCTTGATGTTGAACATTTGAAGACTGAACTGTCCTAAATCCTTGACTATTTGTTGAATTGAAATAGAGTTTGCTTCTTTTCTTGCTCTCTGGTTTCTCAGGTATTACAAAGTTTTAATATGTGTTTTTGCTGAACGACCAAAACTAAAAAGCAACTGCACATATATATGTTCGAGATAACAGTAGTATCGGGAGGCAATATCTGGACATGTTTTTACCCTGTCTTGTTTTTATTTTAACCAGATTTGCTAGATATTTTGAGGTGACAAAAATTAGGCTGAGTTGATAGTAAGTACATACTTTGGTTTCTAATATGTTTACACAATTATTAATTGTTTTGCTTACCATAATTATAATTATGTTCAGCTGCATAAGTATATTTGTATGTCAGTGTACAAATCTGCAGGTACATACTTGGCTTATGTATGAAGCTTTGATTATGAAGATATTTTGTTCTGTTATCAAATTACTTGTTTTATTATCCTCTAGTTTGAACTCTATGCACATAAGTGTTGTGTAAATATACACTTGCAGGTCACACTTGACTTGTACATGCAGCTATTTATTTGTTCATATTTGCAGGTAGACATGTTCTAAAAGGTTTTTAAATTTATTATGTATTCTAACTATGACTAACAATATTTAAGTTATATTCAAGATGGTTTATTGACATTTATATTTATATTTCATTCTTAACTATCAATATTTAAATTATGTACAATATGATTTAGTTACATTTTAAACTTATTATATTATATATGTTTTTCTATGGTCTTGCAAATTTAAAATGATATTGGAAGTATTAACTACTTATTTCTTATTTTGGTTTATATTTTTATTTTGATTTGTGTTTTATATTTGACTATTAATATTAACCTTAGATTGATGTGTTTACTTATTTATTTATATTTATGTTTTAATTATCAATAATTAAATAAGATTCACATGTATCACTTATATTTTATATTAATAGAATTAGATTTTAATTTAAACATTTTCATTCATATGATAACAAAACAAAGTAATTTAGTTTAATGGTATAAGATAAATATTATAAAGAGGTTAATTTAAATTTCAAACTTTATTATTCATATGTATATGTATCAGAGGTAAACAAGGTAAAGTGTTTTAATAAATTTTATTATAATATTAGATTTTATTTTGAACTCTCCAAAGTCGAATTCCCCTTTTAAAATACAATTTAAATAAATAAATTGATAGTATCTCCAAATTAAAATCATTTTCATATGGTTAATTTACATTTTATTTAAATTAGATTAAACATTTATTAAAATAAACGCGGCAAAAATCAGGGTCGTTACACTTTGACTTTTAAAATTTAATTTTTTTAATTTTTTAATTTTATCTTTTATTATGAAAATAGATTTAATTTCAATAATACTGCTTTTCGTTTCGTTGAAATCAGACTAATATTGTGAAAGTTATTCTTTTTACAATATTGTGTGTAAATTGTTTTATTCAACAAATTTGTTTATTTTAAATTTATATAAATAATATCTTAGTTTGTAGAATCATGTTCTAATTTGTATAACATGATACGTTATGCATATATTTTAGGTAACAGCCTAAAAATTTTATAAATATTTTTATTCGTTTTATTTCAAAAAACTTTGGTGTTTAATTATTTAAAAGTTTGAATTTTAGAATTTTCCTGAATTGGTTATAAATCATTTGCCCAATTTTATTTAATATAAACAATTTTTGGAATTTTAGATTTTTAGTTAAATGTTGACTCTAACAGAAACTTTAAAATTTAAATTCTAACTTCTAATCTTTACTTAAATTGTGTATATTTACAACATTTGTTCCGTTTTTCCATTTAATTTTGATATATACTGTGTGAATTAAGTAATAAACAATGTTGTAAAAAGCAACTAATCTATACGTTTTATTGTATATGTTCTACATCCATTTTCTTAGTTAAGTAATAAACAAATCAAATGTGTATGTAACAAATCAAATTTTTTAAAGTTGAGTAATAAACAAAGTACTAAATAGCAATTAAATTATACGTTTTATTTGATACATTTTATATCTGTTTCTTGTTTATTTCTCTGATGTTTATTTATACGGTACGTTATTTACTAAATTATTCTTTAGCGCATATTTTATTAAATAAATAGGAAACAAATAAATATAAGATACGTTACTTTGTTATTTATTTTGGGCATACATTTCAATTTATTTATTGCCTTTATAATGCACACCCCTTTGATTCCATACTTTAGCCATTCAAATCAACAGCCGACTATTTGCCTTGCAATCCATTTATAACATTTCATCTCATTCCACTTTTCCATTTGCTTCTCTTGATTTAATAGGAATAAAATCCTTAAATTTCTCTAACGTTTCAATTATTTATTTTCTTCCGTTCTTCCCTCTAAATCAACGTGAAACTTCTCTATTAAATACAAGCTCATGTACAAATTTATTTGCCGCATCTCATTTGATCATCTTCTCGTGTGAAGCTTGCTCCTCTGTAAGTAATGGCTGTATATATTATTATTTTTTCTTCTTTATCATTTTCTTTTTTTCTTCCTTTTGCCTCGTTTTGGCCGTGATTTCTTTACATATTTGTATGCTCTCCACTCTAGTGCCTTGGCCATCACCTCCACCGAATCCTCCTCCTCCTCATCAACTACCTATCACATCCTCTTCCTCTGACCAGATCTGGCCATACCTTCCCCATGACCAAAAACTCCAAATGTTGCAAACTCCTTAAAACATGCCTAACCGAGCGTAGTCTTCATCACCATCACCTTGGATTGCCTTGGCCACCTCCCCATGCTCCACCACCACCATGACATGGCCATTTACCCTCAGCCTTACCTCTGTCCGGATCTGAAACATGTCATGGTCGAGCCCTGGGACCATGTAGCCGAGCCCAAAAGTTGACCAAAACTCCACTTTGTTGCCTTGTCTCCTCACATTCATGTATTGTGATTCCTTTGCCACTTCTAGCACATGTCGTCGTGCCACCATAGACTCAAACCTAATCCAAAACCACGCCAAACCCGACCATATTCACCCCCTAGGCCGAGCAAGTAGATGTTGAAAGAATGGCAAAAACTATTGTTTTTAATTTTCTTTAATTTCAAAGTTATTTCAAATTCAATGTGTATTGAATTTATATTTATATTTGGTTTTGTTTATGGGTTGTGACAAGATCGTTAGCTTGGTTCTCATCCACTTGAATCTATTATCATGTCATCATGCCTTCTGGAAATCATTGTATCATTTGAATTGATAACTCAAGCATTAAGATGTGAGTTTATCTCACCAGACATTTGTACTTATATAATTAGTAAATTTACATCCTGTGAATCTGTAAATTATGTTATTATGTTATAACTGCCTGGGATATGATCATATGATGTTCACCCCTATTTATTCACCTATCATATCATCTGTTACTATTATATAATGCTATACTGTTTAATTATATCAGTTTATCACACTGCAAGTTCCCTGTAGAAAAATCATTACGGGCTGAAATTGTAACGACCCGGAATTTTGAGCAATAAGAATTTAATAATCTGTGTAAATAATTTAATTGGTTTGATAATTTTTCTTTATAATTTTAATTTAAATTGGTAAATTTAATCTTTTAAAGGTTAATGAATTTTTAATCTGGAAATATTGATAAGATTTTTGTCAAAGCAAATGAAATTTTATTCTATTTATAATATATACATTTGATATATATTGTGAATAGGAGATCTTGTGTTTTAAATTAAAGATGAATTTTCAAATTATAATATATATGTACGTATATGTTATAGTTTGAGTTGTTTTGAAATTTAATTAAATCTATTAATAATTGATATATGAATGAATATTATAATTTAAAGCTTTGTTTTAAAACTTAATAGTTTTCAAAGGTTAAATTTAAAGATTAACTCTATTGTTTGTAAAAATATAAAATAACTGCTTATTTTAAGTGTGATAGTATATAAAAGACTTAATCAAAGCTTTCTTTTTGTTTCTTTAAAATGGTTATAAATGCATATGCATAATTGTTTTAGATTTAAAAATATGTATATAAATGTTTTAGATTTTAAATACATATATAAGAATTATTTGCATTTTTATTAGTGTTAGAATATTTCTTTTAAAAGTAAACTTATATTTATTCATAAAGTAAATTTGATAAATAAGTTTATATTACATTTTAAACTAAGTAAAATTTATTAAAAAGACTTAAGGTACAAATGTAAACATATTATCACCTTTAAATAACACATGTAAGTAAATGAAGCAAGCAAATGACAAATGTAAATCTTTGAAACAAGTGGCCTCTATTTCTTTTTATTTACAAATTTAAACATATAAAAGAAAATTGTTTCTCCTTTTTCATAAATTTTTTCAAAACTTTCTTTCCTCTTCTCAAACTTTAATGGCAAAACAGAAATTATTTCCAAAACTTGAAATTGAATCAAAAGCAAAATTTAAATTCTTCAAAGCAAAACTAAATCAGCTACTTCAAACCTGAAAGTTAAATCTGCAAATTGCAACCTGAGATATTGAGAGTTAAAGGAGAGTTCAACTTCAATTTAAAACCTGCATTTCAAATGAAAGGGCAGCAGCAAGTTTCAACATTCTAAATCAAAAGATTTTAAGCATGCAAGGCATTTTCAACAACATGCATATCAAAGCTTTTCAGATTAATGTTCAAAGGCCTGGAAGTAAAAATAAACATGCTCTGCTTTGTTCTTTGGGAAAATATCAGGTGAGTGAACTCTATTTTAAAAACAGATTTGAACCCAGTATTTAACCTAGCTATGTGTGATGATTTATACAATAGTTTAGTTACAAATGTGTTGTGAAGTTGATTGCATGTTTGAATACATAGAAGATTTATGGTGACAGTATCTATATGCTCTGTTATTTTCAGTTTGATCATTCAAATTTAATTCGAATCTCCTACTATCATCAATATTTGGCCTTGATGTTTGAATAAAAGTTGTTTGTTATTGTTTGTTGGTAATATTAAAAATAGGTTCTGTAAATTTAAATTTACAAATAAATTTAACATAAATATTACAGTGAAATCTTGATGCATGTCAAAAAAATCAACTATCTTGTTTCTGATTTGGATTTCATGAATATGTTAAGGACTAAAAATAATGATTTTTAAGGTATATATCATAATTTTTAGTTGTATAATTAATGTGAATTTTGGGTTTGAAGGATTTAGGGGTTTTTATGAACTGTGGATGTTTTACTTGATGATTTGATTTGATTTTTGAATCGTAGCTAGCATGTATGTTGTTGATTATGGGAAAAATACGATTGGAATTTTTAAAGGGACGAATTGTTTGAAATTGATCAAACTAGGGTTTAAGGTTGTTTCGGCTGGGCATAACTGCAGTGATTTTTCGCGAGTTAGTCACTTGATCGGAGGTGATCGCGTGGCTTGCAAGAGAAGCGTGAGGTTGTAGCGAGTTGATGAGGGTGACGGCGAGGTTCAACAGTGACGAGGTGATTGGCCGTGGGAGGTTTTGGGTTTCGAGCAGTTACAGTGGTTCGAGTTTGAAGTTCGAAATTTGGTTTAATGGCGTATGCTCGAATCTGGGTTTGGATTTAGGATCGCGCGTGTTCGAGTGGTTGTAGGGGATGGTCGCGGTGACCGTCGTTGGCCGGAGGTGGTGTGCTAGGTGCACGAGCACAGTTGTGTGCACTGGGGAGTTCGTGATTGAGGAAGACAATGGGAACTTGAAGAAAACTCGAGGGGTTGCTCGTGATTTCCATGGAGACGACTCGAAGCAGTAGGATAGTGCCTGTTTTGCTTCGGGGTAGGCTCGTTTGGTTGGGTGTTGGTCGCGAGCAAACAGATTGTTACCCTGTAGCTTAACTCTGAATAAGGATATATTGTTACAAAGTAAACTCGAGTAATTTGGTTGTTAAGTACTGTGTAATAATATGGTTTTCTGATTTAAAACTTATTGAATTAATATATATCATGTATTAAGTTAAACAAGTTTTATAAAGCAAACTTTCAAAGTTAAAACTCGTAGTTTTAAAATAAATGTAAATCAAGTTTTTAATTTAAATTTGTTTGAAATGATTTCTTTTGGAAATAATTAACTTCATTCAATTTTGAATGTTAATAAAAAAAAGGGGGTAATGTTTGAATTCAAATATTAAATCAAAGTTTTAGGACAAGTTTTAAAGTAATGTTTAAAACTTAAGTTTCAAAATTTTATTCAAAGCGAAGGAGTTTGAATTAGAAGGTATAAGTGTTTTAGATTTTAAATTGATTTCTAAATGCTTTGTTTAAAATAAGGATATTATTATGATTTTGGAAAATCAAATTGAATAATTTGTTTAAGTCATTAAAATTTGATTAATTTCAAATAATTTATTTATGGAAATAAATAAGGTTAAATATTTGAATAATTAACTTAAGAATGCTTATTTGTTAATAAGTTAAGATTGATTAAGATTTATGCTTTTCTTAATTTATTAAAGATTTTCTTTAATATAAGTTATTAATTAATTAATTGTTTAATTAATTTTAAATAATTAGTTAATTATTTATTTAATTTTTAATAATCACTTAATTATGGATTAATTAATTGTAATTATTTAATGAAGTAATTAGAGATAATTACTTATGTAAGATTAAGAGTTAATTATTTAATTATTTTAGTTAATTAATTAATGTAATTAATTAATTAATGTGATTAAGTTAAGATTAATTACTAAGGGTAATTAATTAAAATGTAATTAATTAATTAAGTAATTAATTAAGGATTAATTGTTAATTAGATTGAATAGCAATTACTTAATGAAGTAATTAAAGATTAATTAAATGGATTAATTAATCAAGGATTAATATAATTAAATTAGAAATTAATTAAGAAGTTAATTAATTTAGTTAAGTAATTATAAATTGTTAATTTCTGTTTAAGATTAATGAAATGATTAATTATAAGTTAATTAATTAAAGTAATTATAAATTAATAAGGATCATTAATTAATGTAATTAATGAATTAATCAAGGTTGATTAATAAAAGTGATTAATTTAAATGTGATTAATTAATTGTAATTAATTAAGAATTAATATAATTAATTATAGTTAATTAATTAATGAATGATCATTAATTATTGTAATTAATGATAGTAATTAAAGGTTAATTACTGAATATGGTTAAGGATAATTACTTGAATGTAATTAAAGATGATTAATCAGGGAAGATTAATTAAAGAAGATCATTAAGAGACGATTAATGAATTTGATTTGAAATAAATCAATGAAGTAGGATTAAGATAATCCAAATGATTAAAGGATAATAATTTAATTAGAGGTTGATTAAATTGATTAAGAGTTAATCAATTCTGCTATGGGTAATTGATTAATATTGAATGATTGATATTGGATGATTGGTATTGGGTGTTGAATGATATTGGATGATGATATTGCGTGTTTGGTTGATACCGGATGATTTGGATATCTCTGATATATGTTATGCTGCTTTGTGAGATGAATGTTGATATAAATTATCTGTGATGATAATGCGATTCATCTATTGTTTATATATCATCCTGAGTATAAGTTAAACTGTTTAAATCCCTTAAGTACAACTTGGACATTAAAATGGCGTTTGGTTTCGGTGAGACCGGGATCGGGTTTCCATATTTGGATATCCAAAAACCACATCGATTCCAATTAAACGTTAAGTCGTTAATCCAAGTGGAGCGAGTGAAGACTCGAGGTGTAAGGGCTATACGTCAATATAACTCTGTGGGTGATTCCGTAATGAGTTTGACGGAATAGTGCTTATAGACTCGAGATGGTGATTTGGAGTGCAAGGGCTATGGTCGTTGACTCTGAGGGTGATTCCAATAATGTGTGCAACGAGATAGTGCCTTCGGTTTCGTTCGATCCGGGAACGAACTTGTATGGATTGAATGCTTTCAGCACATCGTCAGGTGGACGATGAGTATTCTAAGATAAATGTGTTCTATAAAGGTAATCGTAACCTCAAGCCTCATCAACCGGGAATGGCTAAAACAGGGGAGGTGCAGCAAGGCTTCGTGGGTAGCTCCCACTGGAGAGCAAGATACATCCCTGTCTAGAGGTCCCTTTCGATTTCGGCTTAGTGTGTGGTTGGTCGCGCCAACTACGGGGTGGTCTTGTTCGGGACTGTCCAGTAAGGGATGGTTCCGGCCTTGTGTTGCAGGGGATGAAGGGGGTAATCCTCGGTACGGTGATCTAGGCCACGTACTGTGACGGGCGGTACCCCAGTAGCCCTGCCATTTTCAGGAAACCCATTCTTCCTACGAGACCCTACGGTTTTGATTGTATTACCCACTTTTGTGGCTAGTAGCTGGAATTTAATCATGTAACAATTTCGGCTATTTCTTATTTACTTGAAAACCCTAGACACTATTATAATATCACTGGATTTTCTATCAAATGTTTTGGTTAGCGTAAGGTAAAAACTTTTCCATGTTTATGTGTGGGAAGTCTTACGTGATACCTTTTCTTTTCAAAGGTTTTTCTAAAGTTAAGCAACTTTAACCCGTTTACTCACACCAGACCCCTGTCTGAGCCAAGTGTTTATTTTCTGTTTTATTAAACTCTTGGGTACTCATATTATGTATGAGTAGTCAAGTGGATCAGGTTAGCTTGACGAATTCTGGAGGAGTAATGGAGCAGGAGGCTTCGGCGTGTAGTTATATATTGGTTCCGCTATGTTTGTTTGGCATCTGTTTCTTCTGTTGTACTTGAGTTGTATGAATTAGGCAGAAGTTATAACTGTCTAATATGTGTTGTATAGTTGTGTACTCTGATGTAATGAGGTACTATGTAATATTTTATGTTAATTATTATATTTTATTCGTTCCGTTGTGAGTTTTCTGATGTTGTTTGTATTCTTCTTTCTCTTTCTTTCTTCTTCTATCCCTTTCTTTCTTCAAGATGACGCGATTTTCTGGGAGTAGAAAGTCGGGTCGTCACAGAAATGATAGGCCTGTGTGATTTTATTTATTTGTATTTGCCTTGGGATTGCGGGTTTGAAATAATCAAAACCCGAAAATTTTACTGATTACGGATTTAAATGATAATTTCTGTATCACTTGATATTGGCATGAAATATTATCCGGACCCATGGTAAATATGATTTCTTATAAGTTTCATGTATTGTAAATGAAAAATATCTATATGAAATTTGACTTATATTGGATTTAAAATGGTTAATCAATGATTTTCTAAAAGATTAAATGGTATAAGTTAATAGATGGTTTGATTTGTAGTGTGAAAGTTTGATTTAACTTAATAATGAGAATTTAAGTAAAATGGAATTATAAGCTTAACTTGGTAATTGATATAATTGATGTATGAATTGGATAAATATAAAGTAAAAGAAAATATCAAGTTACTTGTAAAATAAAGTTAAGCAACTTACAGTGTATTTTGAATTTATGTAATTAGTTTTAAAATATTAAATGAACGGATAGTTAAATGGAAATTTTGGAATTTAACTTAACTCAGAAATGTGAAATTTGGTTTGAAATTAAAGGTTAATTTAAGAAATTTAAAATGGAATTTAAGTTATATAAATAAGATGAAAATTAAGTTATATTTTAAAAATGGTAATAAAAATTTAAGTGTTACGTAATTTGTTAAAATGTGAAGAATAGAAAACTGTACACTTGAACTTATTAAGTGAATTATTGGAAATTTGATTTTATTTATAGGAAATTTACTTTATAAAAATCATAAGTTAAAGGTATTTTAATGAACATTTTGAGTGTTAAAATATGATTTTTATAATGTTTAAAGGGTTAAAACCAAAGTTTATTTGTTGCTGGAATTACAATGAAAATCTGGGAATTAAACCACTTTTCAACTAAAACTGAACTATTACAGCAGTTTTAAATGCTGTCTTTGCTGAATTGAATTGTTTTCAAATGTAACTTACCGTAGCATTTTCTAAGTGCGACGAAAACTAATTTCACTTTTTTAATGTATTTAAGTGAATAAATGAACTCAGAAAAGGTTAAAATTTTGGGAATTGAATATTTGATTTGAAGGAATAATGACTTCACTTTTTAATGGTTTAAATGAATGGTTTTAATTCAGAATTATAAATCATTTTGAAATTTATAACTACGGGTACACTGCTTTGTGTGTCGTGTGATTTCCTTGTGATTGTTTGATGCACACCTTTGATGTTAAGAGTGTGGCTAGAGGTGAGCGGTTACTACATCTCTATGCTACCCTAGTCACAATAACGCTGTTATTGGCATTGTTTACTTTAATATGGATATTTCTAGGATGGTGTTTATTACTACTTAATTGATGCCTTGACTGATCCTTAAAGAATAGGCGATCCCAAGAGTCCTTTAAGTTATTGCGCATTGCGATTATAGTACACTTGAGTTGGTTTACACTGTATTAGTATGTATGTCCTGACTCGAGTGTTTGTGTTTTACTTTACGCTCGGGTCAGCCTGAGAATCACAACTTTGGATTCACCTTCTGGAGCTAGAGTTTTCCTAGAGCTTATATGTCTATCTATTCATCTACTTCTTCCAGTTAGTTCCTATTCGATATCTGCCTTAGTATTGTTGTTTATGTATCCTGACTTCCATTGTACCTATTTTACTATGAGATTTTGTATAATTTTTAAGAATACGTATATAGTAGCTTCATGAACTACTATGATATTTTATTTCCGCTGCGAGTATTCTGATATTTCCGTGTGTGTGATTCTGTGAATGATTTTATTTGCTCCAAATTTCTTAACAATCCACTGTTTTGAAGTATTCAAGTCTGACATGTGTGGATTATTGTCGATTTGAATGGCCCAAAATAGTGGGTCATGACATTCCACCTTCCGGATTCTAGAAAAGTATCGTAGCCATTTTGTAAACAAGGGACCATCGACCCATGTTGTAGTGGTAATTGCTGATTCAATGATTTACGCAATTGATGCACTTCCTTCCCGACAGATCCATAAACAACAAATCCCTGGATCAAAAGCGCCTCCATTGGGTAAACTTAAAAACATCTACCTTGAAAAAAAATCGAGGAACTCATGAGTTTAAGTATGGACAACCATATCGGTTCAAATCCATTTCTGAATTCACCCAAGTATATTGGGGTTTATCGGTCGAATCCATTCCTGCATTCCCAAGTCCATTTGGGTCAAAGCATATCATACTATACTTTTTCATGGAGGGTACTTCCCCATGCCTTTTACTTCAAAATATAACACACCATATATATTACCCTTTCAAAATCATAGCTCCAAATATCGCATTTATATAAATTCCATTATATATAAGATTTCATTTCAGATAGAGTACTTTCCAAAATCAATAGTCTCGAATATATCAAATCATTCTTGTATAAATTCCGTTATATATAAGATTTATCTCTTCGGATCGATTACCTTTCAAAATCAAAAGTCTTCAAAATCACCTTATACTTATATAAAGTCCATCTCATATAAGAATCAAATTTTTCTTCAAAAATCAATTTCGCTACATGAAGAGCCTTATGGAATTGAACATCTTTGCTTTATAAAAGGTTTTGAATTTAGAATAGTTCTGTACATAAAGTTGTTGTAAAATATTTTTGTATATATAAAATAGCATTGTATATAAAATAGTTTGTAAAATAGTTTTGTATACATAATAGTTTGTAAAATAGTTGAATAAGTTGAAACAAAAGAAAGATAGTTTTGTAAAAATAATTTTAAATTAATAGTATTTTTGCATAAAAGAAAATTTCTAATTTAAATTACAAAGATATCCAAACCAACAATGTGACGCCCCACCTCTATGGTCGCAATAACAAAGAGTATTAAA
The DNA here is from genome assembly GCA_030765085.1 of Allium cepa. Classification (NCBI taxonomy): domain Eukaryota; kingdom Viridiplantae; phylum Streptophyta; class Magnoliopsida; order Asparagales; family Amaryllidaceae; genus Allium; species Allium cepa. Next base: position 910,599,234 of record CM060943.1, read on the forward strand.
AGGAATACTGTCTATTATCACGAAGAATAAGGCTGGATAGGAGCGGCCATCCGTAGTTAGGCCTTACACTAGTATTAGTTAACCTCGATAGGAGTGGTATATATTTTTATTTTTCATCTCATATTTATTTACTCCCATCGACATACCCAATTCTAGTATAAAACGAACTACGATGGTTCATAATAGTTTAGGACAACATATATAATAATAACACAGATAATGTAAATGCGGAACACAGATATAATAGAAAGTCTCATATATATATAACTGATGTCAGTTGATATACATGTGATACAATACAGATGATACAACTACAACTGTCGACTCTGGAAGTTACATATACAAGTACATTAACGTATATAATATACATGAATACATATCTTCCTATACAATTATACAAACTCTTTCAAATGACGACGAATACTCCGAAAGATATGATGTGACTTCATAGCTCTAGCAGCAACCCAAAGCTAAAAATCTACAACCTGTAAATACTCGGTCTGACCCGAGTATTACATTCAAAAGAAAATAATACACGGGTCAGTCTAATTCAAACTCAGTTATTAGTGCACAGAAGCAATAATAATTAAATAATGAATAGACGACAGTCACAATAAATCTCGTCTATCCGATCCTTAAATAAAGAAATCGGATAACGATAAATATAACACGTAACAGTGTTAAACAACAAATCAGCAAATTAAGCCAAATCAGAATACAATTCAGAATATTGAATTGAATAAACAAAACAGTTCAAACCATTGAAATATCAATTAAAATATTAATTCGGGTAGGGCTGCAGTACACGCACGCGTGCACTGCCTCGCCACTACAGCATATGGAATATGCAAAAGATCAAATAATCAAAACAAGATAGAATATCATAAAACCATACTGTGTGGCTGCAGTTCACGCTTGCGTGCACTGCCTTGCCACTACAGTGATAATGTACCCAAAAACTCAATTCCGTGTGGCTGCAGTTCACGCTTTCGTTCACTGCCTTGCCACAACAGTAATGATGTACACAAACGGGCACAAGGTCAAACCCGAAATACCTGATTCAACACAGGTGAAATTCCAAAATCAATATGAAACTCAGGTGCAATAAAAATTGAATAGTGACATGCACAAACATAAGAACATGTCAGAGAAACACGTCGTAACTACAAAGCTAAGTCACTTACGAAATGCAGAGGTCAAGTCATTGACTCAACACAACTGCAAAGCAACCCAACTCGAATACAAAGCACAAAAGCTCGCATGAAGGTTACACTGCAACAGATACGACAGGTATACCATAGTGAAACTGGACAGTATCATCAAAATGCATGAACAAAGCATGCTACAGGTCTTGTAACATGGATGGACAATCACCTATATGCAACAATGAAATGAAACTGCAACTGAATAGATAGTACACAACACATAACTCGAACAATGGTCAACCATACATAAAACAGTAATGAGTCAGGTACAACAACAGGAAGACAGTGCATAAACATGTATATATACATGTATGCGAGCAAAAACTCCAACCAAATGAACTAAATGTAACTGCGACAGCCGGAATGGCGACATACAATATGCAGGTGTGATATTGGATAGTGCAAGTAATGACACAGACTTGGGTGGCACGGTGAGGCAAATAAAATCAAATGCATCAGGTCGGCAAACTGCAATGCAAATTCAAGGCCAATGCAGACCAACTTAATCATACAATGAAATAGGCATGCTCGAACCCAATGTAGTGGACAATATGATGAACAAGTATGCAGCTATGAGACTAAAAATGCAAACACCAGACTCGAGTACAAAGAAAACTCAAGTGCAGTGAATTAAATGACACAAACACTGCAACACAAGAGAGTGCACAGCAAAGTCGAATGATCTCATGTGGGTAATGCAGCCAAGATCAAGCATGCTACAGCAAATATAAGTGGCTACGCAAATAGTGTAAGCCGATATCAACGTAAGAGAGTTCGAATCAAAACATAGTTGCAAGTTCGAACAAATATGCATCAAAGCCATGAGTGACAAGGAGTTCGAATCAAACCAAAGACAATGTGCGACATTAAACAAGTCAAATGTAGCCCAGGCCGAAATAAGTACAGGTCATTGCAAAGCATACCCAAAAATCAAAGACAAATCAATTTATCAAGTACACCATCAACAACAAAACCAAATCAAACAGAAAACAGGCCGTGATGGATACACAACACAGTTTGAGGCCAGGTAATCATGAACTAACAAATCCAGATAATCAAGCCAAAACGACATGTCGTTCAAAATCAAGTCAGAGCCTTGAAAATCAAGAAACCAATACAAGTCAAACATCGAAGCCGGGGACAACAAGTCATACCAAATTAACAAAGTCAGATAAAACATCAACATCAAAACAAAGTCGAACTGCCGAAATAAATTCGATCACAATTTCAAACGAACAAAATACAGGAATTCAAACCCTATATGCACACACGAGGTTGAAGTAGATGTGAGCGATAAGGAATCACTCACCTTCTTCGACGTGGCAGCCGTGAGCAAAGAAGAATCGATCGAGCAAGCGACTTTGGAAAACCCTAATTTGGATCAAGGAGGAAAGCCCTAATTTCGCAAGGAGGAACGAACGAGTGAACATCGGCCGCCATCTCTAAATAAAGGAACGGCCACCATTTTTGTTTTTATTTTCGTGATTTCGGTTTTTTTTTAGGGTTACGAATGAAAGAAATAAAAGAAAAGGGAACGGGTTATCAACCCTTTGTAAATTTTCACGGCCCAATAAAAAAACATGGACCACTATTAAATTTTGTTAAAACCCATCAATCTTACTAAAAATTTGTAAAAGAATTTTAATTCAAATTTAAAAACTTCAAATGGCAATTTGCAACAATATTAATCGTCAAAATGTCGATTATTAATTGATGCAAATACCGGGTTGTTACAGACTCTCTTCCTTAAAGAAATTGCGTCCTCGCAATCATAAGGAATAAATGGACAAAAGGTAACAATTATAAAAGCATATCATCACAAGATGAAGAAATTCGAAATAGGAAGTTCACCATAAAGAGCATGAAAAAGTAAGCTTGAGCGTGTTTACTCGATGAATTCTCTGGATTCCAAAGTGAAATCCATAAGATTTGAGAACCACTGAGCTTTCACGACAAAAACATCTTTTATTTCGAGGGTGTTGAACCTCCGAAGCAATGATGTGAATAGAAGGTTGCTCAAGAATAAGGATCGGAAACCCCAAAGGCATTTCCGTAATTGGAAGACGTGGAAAACGTCATGAATAGCAGAAAATTGAGCCGGTACACTGGCGTAGTACAATATAAACGCCAAAGAAATCTTTTAATTTCATAAAAGAAATTCACCAATTCTCTACAAAGTTTAATTATCAACTAGATAATCAGAATACAGAAATCATGAAACAACAATATCTAATTATCGATACGACAATCAGGAATTACCACAACGGTAATCAAATTTCAAATCAACAAATATTCAATTATCAAAAACGATAATCAAATCTCAAATCAACAAATATTCGATTATCAAAAACGATAATCAAATCTCAAATCAACAAATATTCGATTATCAAAAACGATAATCAAATCAACAAATATCCGATTATCAAAAACGATAATCAGAACTCATATCAACAAATATTCGATTATCAAAAATGATAATCAAATCTCAAATCAACAAATATTCGATTATCAAAAACGATAATCAAATCAACAAATATCCGATTATCAAAAATGATAATCAGAACTCATATCAACAAATATTCGATTATCAAAAACGATAATCAAATCTCAAATCAACAAATATTCGATTATCAAAAACGATAATCAAATCAACAAATATCCGATTATCAAAAACGATAATCAGAACTCATATCAACAAATATTCGATTATCAAAAACGATAATCAAATCTCAAATCAATAAATATCCGATTATCAAAAACGATAATCAAATCAACAAATATCCGATTATCAAAAACGATAATCAGAACTCATATCAACAAATATTTCATTATCAAAAACGATAATCAAATCTCAAATCAACAAATATTCGATTATCAAAAACGATAATCAAACCTCAAATCAACAAATATTCGATTATCAAAAACGATAATCAAATCTCAAATCAACAAATATTCGATTATCAAAAACGATAATCAAATCAACAAATATCCGATTATCAAAAACGATAATCAGAACTCATATCAACAAATATTCGATTATCAAAAACGATAATCAAATCTCAAATCGACAAATATCCGATTATCAAAAACGATAATCAAATCTCAAATCAACAAATATTCGATTATCAAAAACGATAATCAAATCTCAAATCAACAAATATTCGATTATCAAAAACGATAATCAAATCAATAAATATCCGATTATCAAAAACGATAATCAGAACTCATATCAACAAATATTCGATTATCAAAAACGATAATCAAATCAACAAATATTCGATTATCAAAAACGATAATCAGAACTCATATCAACAAATATTCGATTATCAAAAACGATAATCAAATCTCAAATCAACAAATATTCGATTATCAAAAAAGATAATCAAATCTCAAATCAACAAATATTCGATTATCAAAAACGATAATCAAATCAACAAATATCCGATTATCAAAAACGATAATCAGAACTCATATCAACAAATATTCGATTATCAAAAACGATAATCAAATCAACAAATATCCGATTATCAAAAACGATAATCAGAACTCATATCAACAAATAATCGGTTATCAAAAACGATAATCAAATCTCGAATCAACAAATATTCGATTATCAAAAATGATAATCAAATCTCAAATATCTGATTATCAAAAACGATAATCAGAACTCATAACATCAAATATCTAATTATCACAAGCGATAATCAGAACTCATATCAACAAATATCCAATTACCTGCAGATAATTGGAAACAACAAATATCTAGAATCAATTAAGATAACTAGAAAATCAACATAAAAAGTGGATCGATCCCATCATATGGCGAGTTTTAGCTACGCCGCACGTGCATCTCATATGGCCGAAACCTACCAAGTACCATCATCATAATTTTGGCGCCCATCATATGACCCGAAGGTCCAACATATGACCCAAAGTCTGGTACTGGTATTTGACCCGAAGGTCCATCATATGACCCGAAGGTCCATCATAGTGGTTCGAAAGCACACGAAAATCATCATATATTCAATTAACGAGTCCGAAATTAACCGAAATAGCAAACGCACATGTCCCGTACCACGTGTTTTACTAAATCGTTTGATTCTCTTCATCGTTTCCTTGAATGTGTAAAATCATCAAAATCATCAAACAGCAAATGTTTCAATTAACGAGTCCGGAATCAACCGAAATAGTAAAATTATGGTTCATGCTCCGCACTTTTGCTACATCGTTTAAATCTCTTCATCGTTTCCTTGAAAGTGCAAATTGTGTATTCCAAAAATAACATTTCACATTCTCAAACGGACAAGTCCGGAATTAAGCGAAGCAGTAAAAGAAAGGGGTCATAATCCTCGATTTTTCTGAAACGTGTAAGTCACTTTCTCATTCTTCTGAAAACACAAACTGTAAAAATTCTGAAAACAATTTCATTTATTTTATAAAAGTAAATAATCTACATTCTCAAACGAACAAGTCCGGAATTAAGCGAATCAGTAAAAGAAAGGGTTCATAGTCCTCGATTTTGCTGAATCGTTTAAATCGCTTCCTCGTTCTTTTGAAAGCATAAACTATAAAAAATTTGAAAAACAATTTTATTTTTAAAACGATTTGCAAATCCGTGATAAAAACAGCAACATTAGTGACAATTTCAATAAGAAAATTGTACTTCTCAAAACACCATAGAAATGGATCTCAAAATCAGCATTGCGGGATAACCGCTTGAAAAATCCATTTTAAAAATTTGACGGTTACTGAAGTCAAAGTGAAATTAGTTTTTAAACATCAAAATCTCATCAAAATAATTTGCATCAAAATTTCATATCAGTGAATTTTCATTCATTAAAATGTCAACAAAACACCGGGCTTCAAAAATTTAGCATCGATGTAAAATCCCGTTATAAAAATAACGGCAATAAAATACGTTTCATAACCAAGCATCGGTTCAACGTAAAAACAATGCAGTAACGTGCAATTTATATTTGCACGCACACTACAATATAAACAAAGAAATTACTCTACTAACTTCAATGAAGATAATTTTAAAACAACAAAAATCTAATCAGATATGTGATTAGCATCAAAGAAAACCAACAAGAAGTTTCAACAAATCAAATCCACTGGTTAACAACATAATGAAATTAAATTCATTCTCATATTTTGATTTTTAAATCAAATTAATTATCAACTGTACACAGCGAAGACAGTCTCATTGTTTCCGCTGCGCACTCTGGTAAAAAGAACACAATCAATCAAATCATCAAAGCATAATTTCACTTTTATTTTTAACTAAAGATATTTAAAATTTTCATCAAAATTTCAAAACTTTAGTTTTGACTCAAAGCACATAAAACATCGACAAATAGTTGTAACACATGTTCCATCTAAGTTATGTTTTATATTATGTCCATAAACCCCAAGCTCTGATACCAACTGTGACATCCCACCTCTATGCTCACAATAACAAAGAGTATTAAAAGGAATACTGCCTATTATCACGAAGAATAAGGCTAGATAGGAGCGGCCATCCGTAGTTAGGCCTTACACTAGTATTAGTTACCTCGATAAGAGTGGTATATATTTTTATTTTCCATCTCATATTTATTTACTCCCATCGACATACCCAATTCTAGTATAAAACTAACTACGATGGTTCATAATAGTTTAGGACAATATATATAATAATAACGCAGATAATGTAAATGCGGAACACAGATATAATAGAAAGTCTCATATATATATAACTGATGTCAGTTGATATACATGTGATACAATACAGATGATACAACTACAACTATCGACTCTGGAAGTTACATATACAAGTACATTAACGTATATAATATACATGAATACATATCTTCCTATACAATTATACAGACTACTTCAAATGACGACGACTACTCCGAAAGATATGATGTGACTTCATAGCTCTAGCAGCAACCCAAAACTAAAAATCTACAACCTGTAAATACTCGGTCTGACCCGAGTATTACATTTAAAAGAAAATAATACACGGGTCATCTAATTCAAACTCAGTTATTAGTGCACAGAAGCAATAATAATTAAATAATGAGTAGACGACAGTCACAATAAATCTCGTCTATCCGATCCTTAAATAAAGAAATCGGATAAAGATAAATATAACACGTAACAGTGTTAAACAACAAATCAGCAAATTAAACCAAATCAGAATACAATTCAGAATATTGAATTGAATAAAAAAAACAGTTCAAACCATTGAAATATCAATTAAAATATTAATTCGGGTAGGGCTGCAGTACACGCACGTGTGCACTGCCTCGCCACTACAGCATATGGAATATGCAAAAGATCAAATAATCAAAACAAGATAGAATATCATAAAACCATACCGTGTGGCTGCAGTTCACGCTTGCGTGCACTGCCTTGCCACTACAGTGATAATGTACCCAAAAACTCAATTCTGTGTGGCTGCATTTCACGCTTGCGTGCACTGCCTTGCCACAACAGTAATGATGTACACAAACGGGCACAAGGTCAAACCCGAAATACTGGATTCAACACAGGTGAAATTCCAAAATCAATATGAAACTCAGGTGCAATAAAAATTGAATAGTGACATGCACAAACATAAGAACATGTCAGAGAAACACATCGTAACTACAAAGCTAAGTCGCTTACGAAATGTAGAGGTCAAGTCAGTGACTGAACACAACTGCAAAGCAACTCAACTCGAATACAAAGCACAAAAGCTCGCATGAAGGTTACACTGCAACAAATACGATAGGTATACCATAGTGAAACTGGACAGTATCATCAAAATGCATGAACAAAGCATGCTACAGCTCTTGTAACATGGATGGACAATCACCTATATGCAACAATGAAATGAAACTGCAACTGAATAGATAGTACACAACACATAACTCGAACAATGGTCAACCATACATAAAAAAGTAATGAGTCGGGTACAACAACAGGAAGACAGTGCATAAACATGTATATATACATGTATGCCAGCAAAAACTCCAACCAAATGAACTAAATGTAACTGCGACAGCCAGAATGGCGACATACTGTATGCAGGTGTGATATTGGATAGTGCAAGTAATGACACAGACTTGGGTGGCACGGTGAGGCAAATAAAATCAAATGCCATCAGGTCGGCAAACTGCAATGAAAATTCAAGGCCAATGCAGACCAACTTAATCATACAATGAAATAGCCATGCTCGAACCCAATGCAGTGGACAGTATGATGAATAAGTATGCAGCTGTGAGACTAAAAATGCAAACACCAGACTCGGGTACAATGAAAACTCAAGTGCAGTGAATTAAATGACACAAACACTGCAACACAAGAGAGTGCACAGCAAAGTCGAATGATCTCATGTGGGTAATGCAGCCAAGATCAAGCATGCTACAGCAAGTATAAGTGGCTACGCAAACAGTGTAAGCCGGTATCAAAGTAAGAGAGTTCGAATCAAAACATAGTTGCAAGTTCGAACAAATATGCATCAAAGCCGTGAGTGACAAGGAGTTCGAATCAAACCAAAGACAACGTGTGACATTAAACAAGTCAAATGTAGCCCAAGTCGAAATAAGTACAGGTCATTGCAAAGCATACCCAAAAATCAAAGACAAATCAATTTATCAAGTACACCATCAACAACAAAACCAAATCAAACAGAAAACAGGCCGTGATGGATACACAACACAGTTTGAGGCCAGGTAATCATGAACTAACAAATCCAGATAATCAAGCCAAAATGACATGCCATTCAAAATCAAGTCAGAGCCTTGAAAATCAAGAAACCAGCGCAAGTCAAAAACATCGAAGCCGAGGCCAACAAGTCATACCAAATTAACAAAGTCGGATAAAACATCAACATCAAAACAAAGTCGAACTGCCGAAATAAATTCGATCACAATTTCAAACGAACAAAATACAGGAATTCAAACCCTATATGCACACATGAGTTGAAGTAGATGTGAGTGATAAGGAATCACTCACCTTCTTCGACGTGGCAGCTGTGAGCAAAGAAGAATCGATCGAGCAAGCGACTTTGGAAAACCCTAATTTGGATCAAGGAGGAAAGCCCTAATTTCACAAGGAGGAACGAACGAGAGAACATCGGCCGCCATCTCCAAATAAAGGAACGGCCACCATTTTTGTTTTTATTTTCGTGATTTCGGTTTTTTTTTGGGTTACGAATGAAAGAAATAAAAGAAAAGGGAACGGGTTATCAACCCTTTGTAAATTTTCACGACCCAATAAAAAAACCATGGACCACTTTTAAATTTTGTTAAAACCCATCAATCTTACTAAAAATTTGTAAAAGAATTTTAATTCAAATTTAAAAACTTCAAATGGCAATTTGCAACAATATTAATCGTCAAAATGTCGATTATTAATTGATGCTAATACCGGGTTGTTACAAACAACTTTCAATTTTAGCATCAAAACATTTCAATAATATCAGAACATAAGATGTACATATGTCATCATCACAGAAAATCACATTCGATCGCTCGCTCTATCACACAAGTTCGCTTTCAAACTAGTATTGTTCCTTCGACTACCCTAATGCAGATATCGATATAGTTTCTCCACTAGAACCATCCTTCTCCTTGCATAGCCATACACTGTGATACAGAAATTCTAGAATCAAGCCAAAATCCATATCAAATATTCGCCATCAAGAATCGAATGAAAAGTCCTAACGCGAAATGGTGTAACTCACCTCGAACTTGTGTACTCAAATTCGGATCAAATTAATTATGAAAACATAACAATATAGGTACAACTTACATATTTATTCCAAATCTATTTCATCACAATTACATTTAAATTATATTCATTATTAATCTCATTGATTAACATAAATATCACTTCATACTTTAATATCTGTTTCACATAATTTCTCAATTTTATATTCTTCCTCATAACATTGCTTATATTTCTCTTCATTTTAAATTACATTCAATTTCACATGTCATATTTCTCATTTAACATTACATTTATTTTCAAATCATTTCATAAGAAATTTCCTTAAGTTTATAACCAATTTATAAAGCTTAACTTCCTTTACAAAACATTACTCGAGTTTAGAGATATCACAACTTTATTCATAATTATTTCTCACAACATCCTTGTATTTCATAAGCAATTTACCGGCCATAACTTTATTTATAATCAATTCATTTTAATTCATATTTATTTATCCAATTAGTATTCAAGTTTACTTCCCAAATTATTTATAACACATTTCATAAATTGTCAACTAAGTTCACAATTACAACATTTCTTTAATCACAATTTCAATTTTAAATATTCCAAGGCTTAAAGTTCACATTCGTATATTATTACATTACATGCCAATAATGTATAAAACAATTCTACTCAATTACTAAACTTAGGTATAACAAATTAACCTTGTTTCACTTGCTTTCAAATTAAGGTCATCAAATTCAACTTTATAATTCAACCCAATTACTAAGTTTCAACTAATATATTAATTAAGAAGTTCCGACTACCCAAATATTCACAAACAACAATATTCACAATCAAACATTTGAATTTCATAACCAAATATCCTAATTATTCATTTTATTCTCTTTAGTACTCTTATACTAGTGTTTAGTCCATAAATTAAGTCAACAATAATACTCGATGCTTATAAACTAACTAAATACGACAAATCAACAAAAAATGATAATAATCAAATATTATTACTTCCTAAATCAGAAACATTACCTATATTAGTTATAAAAAATTTATTCCTTTATATATAACATATAATATTAGGAAAATTATTTCATTTCAAAACTAATATAAAACATTTTTATAACATAAACAAATACGCTCTCTCATATATACACTCAGACAAACTCATTCTAGGATATTACTACCCCATCTTTGATGAGTTAACCCCAACAGGCTAAGGTATGTCTAAACCTCGCTCTGATACCAACTGTAACGGCCCACCATTTTGGACGGTTTAAATCGATAATAATCCACATATGTGTAATTCCAACCATTCAAAATGGAGGATTGTTAATGGGGTAAATAAGAAAATACGAGAAAAAGAAGGAAAACAAAACACAGAATCTCGCAGCGGAACGATAAAATATAATAATCAAATAAAAAGTACATGAAGTTGTTTACAAATAATATTTGATTACGCTTTTACAATTCAAAACAGAGTTATACATACATTAGAAATAAACAAATAATGCAGCGGAACACAGAATGCAGTGGAATAATAATAATGAATATCAATAATATACTGAATTTTCGTCTTCGTCCTTCAGCTCAATAAACTGAAAAGCTCATACTGACCCGAGCATAATGAAAAGACAAAACGCTCAAGTCAGAACTAAAAGATTTTATGTAAGTCAAATCAAAATAAATAAAATAAAAATATTAATGCAGCGGTTTTAGAGATGTTACGAGATTTCCATCTCCTATCAAGCGTACAACGTGAACATAATTATTTAAAGATTTCAACTAATTCAAAATATTAATCTTACTCATTTAATTAAATAAATCCGAAGTTTTAAATTAACTTATACCTTTCGAATAATTCAAATCCAATAAATAATCCAAATTCAAGAAATAATATAGGCATGTCATTTCAACCAATTTTCAAAATCAAAATTTCCAAATCAATGAAAAACCGCTCAGGTTTATCATTTCGACCCATAATGATTTTCCCTGATTTATAAGATCGTTTGGGTATGTATAATTTTAACCGATAGGGATAACAAAGATATATGCATCAATAACATCGAATCATCCAAAATGTCAACCAATATCATCCATCGTAAATTCAACATCCACATATCAACAAATGAACATACAGCATAATCATTGTTAAATCAACCAATAACTAACAACAATTTACTGGTTATCATTAACAGGTACTTAACTGGCAATTTAAATTTCAATATTAATTAAATGGCAATTAAATTCAATAAAGGTCAGATTTAACTGGAATGATAAGTTAAAATATACCAAAGAGCAACCAATCAATTTCTAATCACATCATTAATGAAATTTAACTAGCATAAGATATTATAGTATTCTTGAGTGGGTTAAAACAATCACATTTGATTTGTCGACGATTTCAAAATCAGAAAATAGTCAAAATTCAACATTCTTAGAATTCATTCAAACTAGTTTAAAATGTTCGGAATTTCGATACGATCGCAATGAAATAAGCCGCGCCCAAATCCGAGTTTATATGAAAATGTTATGGTCATTAGACAGTTTGAAATTGAAATTTAAATATAAAAAAGAAGAATTACCAAAAAACAGCGGCCATGTCATCCTTCATCCGCGAGTGTGCATTCCAGAACCCTAATCACGATGCCAGTTCGAACGCGAGATACACGAGCCGCCATCGCCTTTCTCTTCCCACGTCCATCGTCATCCACGACCATGCGCCCCACCTCCAAACAGCCGCTACCTCACCTAAGCCTCTCTCAGCTTGCACGAACCCCAAACGATCGCCACGAAAATCAAAAACTCATCAGCCATCATCATATATTAACCCTAGATCGAATTATCTACATCGATCAAACCATCACCAGGCCAAACGAACAACATGGATGCAATCCCCTGGACGGTCTATATAAAACTGTACCCTTAAATCTACGATCCAACGCCATTGATCATCCTTCAAATGAACGGCCGAGAATCATTCATCAAATTCTGGAGACATGGAGACCCAACTCGAAAAACAAACTAGAGATCTAAATTGCGCTCGTCGAGAGCTTCGCAACGATATATAATTCGACATAGTTTTGAGGAGTTTGATTTTTATTTGAATTTTGAAATTGATTTGGAAATTGGATTTAGGGTTTGCAATTGAAATTTTGTTTCTTCCATTGGAAGAAAGGAATAGGAAGATAGAATTGTACGTATAGGAATAAGAAATAGAAAGACTGTTAGGGTTAGAAAAATCTATTTATATAGACAAAGCCCGATAAGAAAGAATGAACACATATCGAATTGGTACGAACGACAATAACGACCCGAAAAGCCCGTTCTGCCTCCGAAATGAAAGTAGGTCATCTCATATATCAAAATAGATGTTTTTGATAATTTTAAATAAATGGAATAGCGTTCGACTCCTAATTCCATCGTATGATGAAGTTAACTTTTAAAATCAGCTTATTTCAAATTGATTTCATTAAATGGATTTCTATGTGTTTCGAGTCCGCACGATCAAACGACAAGCCTAATCATTATGAAACTTGAAACCTTACAATAATTCACCGTTACGGATCCGATGAAACTGATTTTGTCGAAATCCGAGACAGTAGCCACAATGGCTATTTTCATGTTAATTAAATAAATTACTGTTAAATTAGTTTATTAACTTTTCAAATTCAAAGTGAATTATTAACAATTTTCGTCATTGTTTATTACATATGAATTTATAATCTTTTTAGATAACTTTCCATGTTAATTTCAATATATTTACTGCATAAATTTCAGCATTCAATTGCAACTGCAGTAAATTTTCAGTTAATTAAAATTTAAATTCTAATAAATTCATTTATTTTGATTTCACTCTTATTATTGAATCAATATTCTATAGTTATCATCTTTTAACAAATAAATTGAAAAATTTCAATTGTATAAGATTTTTATCGATTTCTAAATTCATTTAAATGGATTAAATAACAACCAATAATTAAAGCAAGTATCATACATTAATGATTCAAATACATTCCCAAACTTATTGTCTACAAATGAAAGCTAATGGATTTACATACTAATTAAGTTATTTTCATATTCCAATTAATAATATATAATTGCAACACTAAATCCAACAGTCGTTGCCTTAATTCCATTAATTACCCATTCATTATTCAAACGGACAAATTACTAAGTAGATAATTAAAACAATCATTTAAATAATAGCTCATATCCACTATCCTATTATTTACAACCAAGGGTTATAAATTGCTTGCAAAATTCTTTTATATTCTATATTAACCTATTTCAATCAATTATATACAATCTCACCAATTAATTACATCATTCAATTTATTTCATTATTAACTGCTATAACCGAGTTCAACCTAAATTTATTTCACTTCATTGTAATTACATAAAAATAGTTGTAAAAACCATTCAAACAACATTATTAAATCATATCCAAATTATTAGTCAATTCTAATTGATTGCATAAAATTTCGACATTAAATTCAACATTCGGTGTATTTCCTTATGTACAATTTATAGCCAATTCATAACTATACAATCATTTCAATTAATTGGAATTACATTAAAATGGTTAGCAATTACCTTAAATTAACATTACAACATTACACTCTAGTTATTCTTCTCGTTATAAAATCATAAATTTTAATTTCTTACAATATTAATATTCCAAAATCTTATTAAATCAATATTTTATTTCTTGGAAAAATACAGGGCATTACACTTTTGGGAGTACATCTCTAGAGGAATGTACCGAGGTCAACAGAACATATGCACCTCTACCAACAGAAGACCAATCTATCTTTTCTTAGATAGTACCGGATATGTCATCACCCCGCTAGTTACCGATCTATCCGGGGATCCTTGATTACCATACACCACATTAATTTACATCACAAACGTCATAGCGGGAAGAAATATATCTAGAAGGTGATGACCATACCCTAATGGTTGCGAACCACATAGCCTTACTGCATCTACCATGTTTCGGTCATTTCCGGGTGTAAGGCCTGAGGTAATGATTACCTTTCGCATAGCACATTATCTTCCTTTGAATGCCATACTATCATTCCATCGATCACTATTGACTTCAACAAACATACAACCTCCAAGCTCATACATCTCGAAGAAGGGTGTTAAGCTAAGGAAAGTTGCCTTCTGCACCGCTAAATAGATATATATTTATAAAATTTAACGATGAAATCTCAAGAATGCAATGTTAGACATCCATCCATACAAGTTCATTCTGGGATTGAACGAAAGCAAAGGTACCCTCCCACCACATCCTATTGGAAATTAACCCTAGGATTAGTAGTGAGAAGTCCTTGTAACCCAAAGAGTTTCAGAAATGAAGGGACCACTGCTACTTTAGTATTTAGAAGCTAACCAAAATTATCAACAAGCAGTACTTTCATCCCCAAAATCCTTGGACTTCATCCTTCATCCTTTCTATTGGTCTTCATCTTACGAACGCATACATCGATTCAAAGTGGCTTTCGGATAGGGATTTCCTCAAATCCGACCCCAGTTCCTTCGATACCAATCATTGATAAAAGGAGGTTTTGTGAATAGAGAATCATCCTTTAAATGATTAAGTTCTTCTTATCAAAAATCTCTCTTGGGGATATATATTTCTAAAACATTTTGTCTGTTATATATGGAACTATCAAACCTCTCTTATTAAATCTTTGATTACTTAAAACCCTTTTTAAACTTGGACTGATTCGAAATCATTTCTTTTATACATAAGGAAATATTTCCAACTCATTTCACTTAAATATTAACAAAGATTTCTTCATTTAAAAACTAATACTTTTCATTTAGTTGAAACCATGTTATCTAGGATGTTAATCTAAAACTAGTCAATATTAAGTGAGCAGAATTTATAGAAATAATCTAATTCTACTCAATATCAATCCCTATATTCAACAAATACTATGGGCAGAATAACGGCGAAATCACCTTTTAAATTCCATGAACAATAAGAGTTCCCTCTTCACACTTTAACACCGAGTATAAGAAGATCATCTCTATAAAATCCAAGTTGTATTTAAATTCGAAAAATTACATCTTTTATACTTAACCCGTTTCCGACATTTCGACCTTATCTATCCCTCGCCCAGGAAAGATGCCAGGTGAG
The DNA here is from genome assembly GCA_030765085.1 of Allium cepa. Taxonomy (NCBI): domain Eukaryota; kingdom Viridiplantae; phylum Streptophyta; class Magnoliopsida; order Asparagales; family Amaryllidaceae; genus Allium; species Allium cepa. The sequence continues at coordinate 910,615,287 of CM060943.1, forward strand.
CCAGGGCACTGGTTACTCCTGAACGTCTCATTAGTTTAAGCACCTCACAACTGAATCCCACAAATAGAAAAATCCAGTCTACTCATCGGCTTTTAGAGCCAAGATTAAACCACTATTTATAATAGCCTTCTTTAATTCATTCATTTGATCTTTCATCAATAAGCTAGAAATCCTCTAAATCATTATGAAAACTCTTATTTATCCATTTTAAAGTATTTATAAAATATTCGGATAAGAATCGATAAGTTTAAAACCATATTTCGAAAGTTATAGAAAAGTGTTGACGAAAAGTGCTATGGAAAGTGCTCTATTAAGCTATATTGATCAAAACGACTTTTTATTATCTAAAAATTCAATTTTATTACTCAAATCACTTTTGAAACATCTTAAAAGATTTATAAGATTTATTTCATATTTTTAAATCATTTTAAAACATCATTTGTAAATAAATCCAGTTTTGGATTTCGAACTACAAAATCGGGATTTTTCCAAAATTTGTTTTACTCATATTTAAAAATCTACTTATCGAAATCTTGATTTTCTTTCTTCTTGGAAAACTATGAATATAATAGTTCGGAAAATTCTTATCTCGAAGAATTCCAAGCTATGTTCCAACTTTTAAACTTGTTTGACTTTTATAGCGTGAAATCGCGAACTACTTTTACGCGACATGCCTATTTTTAACTAATTTTCCAATTTCTTTTCAAACTCCATTAAAAAACATTTAGATGTTTATAAAACATTTCAAATGCATTTTAAACCATTTTTAAGAGGTTTAATACTTCCATATACACCCTTTCATTAATTCAAGGAAAGTGATTTCCTTTGTGTTTATCGACGTGTATATTCATGACTTGTATATATATTCAACATTCATATGAAAACAACCAAACTTGATGATCAAAGCATATTAGATATCCATTTGAAAACATCATATCATCGTTCAATATATAATAGTAGTTTAGGAGTTCTCACCTACATTTTTCGTCGAACTTGTTTTAAAATGGCTATAGATCCGCTGTCTCGAAATGAAACTCTACGAAATCGATCTTGGATCCCTGAAATGACTCGACCAAGCCTTGGTGCTCATGGCCTAAAGTGGTGAAGTGGTAGAGCTCACGGCCTAGGGTGGGTGGTGAAGAGGTGGAGCTCACGGCCTAGGGTGGTGAATGGTGGTGTCTTAAGTTTAGGAGGTGAAGAGATGAAGATTTGAGCTTGTTTTAAGGTTTTTAACTATATATAACTATATATTATGATTTAATTTCTTTTTGAAATAAATTTTGACATTATTTCTTTTAAGATGGAAGCCGTTAAAGTGGCGGCTAAAGCTTGAAAATGATAAAGAAGAAAAGGAATGAAAAGGAAGAGAAGATGGCATGGTATTTATAGGAAAAAGGAAGAGTATAAAAGAATACGCGTACACATCACTTTTGTTACTATTTTTAGGCTTCTCCAACACACTACCTCCCTTCACAATGCATGGCCAAAGCCCCCTCCCCCATGTGCACATCACTTCCATCCTCTCATGTATACATATGTTGACTTCTTTATGCTTAAAGAGTAAGAAATCATTAAAATACATTATTTATTTTATATTATATTTCTTGTACTTAATTATATTTGTATATGTATGTTTATATGTATGTTATCATGTGTATATAACATATAATGTATGTATATGTAGGTGTATAAAACTTCGAATGTCTTCGAACAAATTTTGTTTGTTAAATCGTTGAAATCTAGAGAACCGATTATCGGTACAAATTTTCTCTTATACTTTAACATACATATATTTGTAAAAAAATTCAAAAATAAATTTCTTATTATTTTAAACTAGTTAAAATGATCATATTCGAATTATAAAACCATATAAACTCATATTAGAAATTATTTACAAAATTTCTATTATACCGATAAAGGATATCGATTTTTCCTTATATTTTCAAATCAATTATATATCTTTACAAACTATTATAAATGATTGATTATCACTTCATAACTATTCAAAATGAATTACCATCATTAAAATAATTATTAGGATAATTTAAAATAATCATTAAATCTTGATTTATCTTAATAAACATATATTTAAATATGATTCCACTAATTGATATAAATTCTTTAAGAAAAATGTTTTCGTAAATATTTATTCAAATTAAGTTTACTATTACTTATCATTACTTGAAACGATATTATCTGTATTATCATCTTTCATTGAAAATAAATTCAATTTATGAAAGTGATAATTTGGTTGGTTGTTACAGTAGGACAACACAAGAGTATAAATACTCGTTCCACATTCGATCACGTACAACAACTATACGGTGAAATGTCTCGTCTTATAACGAATGAGAGTTTAAAAAAATTGTTTCATTCAAATATGGATAAGGAATCCTAGTGTGAGTGAGTGGGCTTAATAGCATTGAGAAACTTATTGAGTAGAAATGCCACTCTAGGCCATGACCTATTGATAGATCTTATTTTTGGATCACTAATGAATTGGTTCGACCTTTTCATATTGATGATCTCGCTCAAATGCACTTTAGTTGAACCAACAAAGTAATAAGGACAATTGGAAGGCACATGTGTGGAAGATTAATGATTTATTGATTATATTCTTTTAAAGGTTTGACCATATAAGAGGAAGGAATGAAAGCCCAAAATCGGTAGTAATAAAGACATAGTTGGGAAGCAGGAGAATGGTGCTATAAACAATTGTATATCTGTTGATTCTACTTATGAATTGCAGACGCTAGATATAGAGCTCACTTTTCGAATTGCTATAGAGATCTAGAAGTACAAGAAACATAGAACAAGATCTTCTGGAACTTTACATTGCGAATAGTGTTATCAGAACAGCCAAAGTAATGGGAGAGTGCCATGAAACAATTTTTGTTGAACTTGTCTAAATTTTAAATATTCATCACGTGCCAACATTATCTATGAAATAATATTCATTTCATATTGGAAATGTGTAAATCATGAAACAACCCGGGGTTTGTAACAATTAATTTTCGTCATTAAACGATTAGTCTGTTGGTTATTTGCTATGGGAAGTTTTTAATCGAGACGAAATTCTTTAAAAAAAATTGTTGTGAATATGCGGGCTTTAAAATTTAATTTGGCCCAAGTTTTCATTGTTGTTTTGTGTCGTGACGGATATCAAAGGCTAATACCCGTTCCCCTTTACCCTTTTCATTCAAAAAACCCTAAATAAAAAAAAAATGGCGGCTTCGATCTTCTCATCCGTTCCTCCTTTCAACTAGGGCTTTTCAAAATCGAAGGCGCCGACTTCAACAGCTCGATCTTTGGTCGCTAGTGCTCTTCAATGCTAAGGTGAGTGGTTTGCGACTCACATCCAATTCAATTTTGATGATTTTTGTTTTGTTTAAATTTGTGATTTTTGCTGTTTGATTAAGTGATACTCTCGGCTTTGAATTTGCTGATTTTTGTTGACTTCAATCACTTGATTTTGTGGACTTTTGTTTGGTTGAAAATACTATGCTTCGGCTTTGATTTTGTTTTGACAATTTCACTGTGACTTCGATTTTGCTTACTGGTCCAGTTTCAGTTGCATATGGTTTGATTTCATTGTCCACTGAACTGGTTTGGTTTAACACATTGTCGTGGTTCATGTACGTTGAGCTCTGGTCGTTGCACTTTGATATTTATTGTGTAGCCTGGTTCATTGTATCATTGATATGTTGTTTTGATTCATGTAACTATTGGTCGACTATCTCTTTGAGTTGAACTCTGGTGGTACTTGAGTCTTGTTCCTGGTCGAGTTCATTGCTGAGTTGTTTTGGTTTCTTCTTGACTTCGGCTTTGGCTACTATGTTGCTCTGTAGCATATGCCTATAGGCTGTGTGTCACTGCATTTATACATACAATTTAGTTGTAACTGAGTGATGTTGCTGATTTCTTGTTTTTTATATTCACGGCAGTATTTTATCTTATGACCACCACGGTTCGACTTCCATCTGACTTCAGTCACGTGGTTGTGTGAATGTGATTCCATGACTTTGCATTTGCTTTGAGAATTTGACTATGGGTTACATTCCAGTTTTCATCCTTATACGGTGTTGAGTGAAAGTGGACTTGAATTTCACTGTCTGTGTAGTTTGTTTGCATTTCTCCTGACCTTATGTCACTGTATATCCCATCACCACCAGAGAACACTTTACATAGCATTAGCATCATATATTCCTTCGCCTGTTTCAAGTCTGGTTGCATGCTCTCTGCGCATTCCTGAAATGTAATGGGGTCTGATATTTTTGAAGCTTGCACTGTCCAGTTCATTGTTGCATACATGTTGCATCTTTTGGAGCTCAAGTTGTCTGACCATTTCTTTTGTGTACTGTTTGGTTCCATGGATGATGCTATGCATCTGCACATGCATGTGTCATTTCTTTGCTTACATCTGTACATCCCTGTCATACTTGTGATGTCTTTGTATTGATGTTAGCCTTGTGTTTGTTGTATATATGAACTTGGTTCATATGTATACTGGGAATTTGTCTTTGGTTTCATCTTGAACGGTGTAGTATGACCCTTCCCTTCTTCATAAGATTGAAGTTCTTTGATCATCACTTTCCTTTCTTCTGCCTTTTGGTTTCTAGAAGTTTGATTGATCACATTTTGCTATCTTCATACAGTTAGCACTGCTGCCTGTGGGCACTTGGTCACTCAAGCCTTGTGCTTTGTAATTGAGTTGAGTTGCCTTTCAGTATTGAATACTTGTGTTGTCTTGAGTTCATGTGGTCTTCACACAGGTGTAGCCAGCACTTGCATTGAGTTCTTATTCCCTTTAGTTCATACTGTATATATTTATATGTGCTAGTGGCTGTGCATATTGTATACGTTCATGTATCTAGTTGGCATGAACCAGGGCATGTGTGCTATCTATGATATGTACTCCCGACTAGTTATTGCATTTGGGTTGATTTTCGAATTACACTTGAGTTGAATCCAGTTCGTTGCTCGGATTTGACCTTGTACTGAAAGTTGTGATATTATTTTATTGCACTTGAGTTGAATCCGGTATTTTGGGTTTGACCTTGTGCTTGATTGTGAATTTTCATTGTGCCTTCATGTGCACTTTGTTCATTTGATGATTCATTTTGATTTTAGTTAATGCCATTTGTTTCTGGTTCATTGAGCTTTTGTGTAATTCATCAGTGTAGTGGCGAGGCAGTACACACGTGCGTGTACTGCAGCCCTACAAGAATTGATGTTTTTAAGTGATGTTTCAAATATTTGAATTGTTTTGTCCAATTTAATATTTGGAAGTTGTATTATGATTTGGTTTGATAAATCGTTTTATTGTTGTCTAATTATCTATATGATAATTAGATTATGAGTTTCTAATTATTTATTTAATAATTAGATTTTGTTGTTAATTGCCATTTAGGCAATTCTTATGTTTTCTAAATTATCTTCATTGAGAAACTTTCATTTACCTTTGTTGAAAAATTGGAATTTGCTGATTTGTTGTTTAACACTATTATGTGTTATATTTACCGTTATCTGATTTCCTTATTAAAGGATTGGATAGGTGAATTTACATTGACTGTCATCTAATTGTTATTTAATTATTATTGCTTCTGAGCATTAATAGCTGAGTTTTAATTAGACTGACCCGTGTATTATTTTCTTTTGAATTTAACGCTCGGGTCAGACCGAGTTATTACAGGTTGTAGATATCTTACTTTGTGTAACATCCCGAAAATTATGAATTTAAATTTTAGTAATGTATTTGAACTTTTTGAAATTTAAATTGAAAAGTTATAAAGAAATAAAATATGAACAAAATTTAGTGTTTTTAGTTAAAACTTTTAATAGAATTAAAACAAATATTGTAATAAAATCACATAGTTATTTAATGTTAATAACTAAAACAACTTTTCCTTTTAATAAAGTAAAATAATAAATTGTGGTAGATGAGCTTTTAATAGAAATAAAATTGTTAAAATAAGTTATGATAAATTATAAAGATTTAATCACATAATTATAATCTAACAAATAAACAAATAAACTAAGATAACAAATTTTAATGAAGAAATATAAAACTGTAAAAGAAAACACTTTCAATTATCTATGTAAACAAATAAGTAGACATAAGAAAAATAAACCTTTTTAAACAAAACAACACATACATAAAAAAAAAGAATCAAACAACACTATGCCGTAAGTATACAGGATGGAAACTTCACCAATCATAGTTGTATTAAATGCTATTTACTCCTTTGCAAGTACAAAAGCATTTCAGCTGAGATTTGGTTTGTAGGTCAACAAACAAAGATATAGAAAAAAATGTACTTATAAAATATAACTAAACAAGAACATGCTGCAAATAGGAAAAAGAGGAAACCTGAACATTCCATTTTCATACTTTCATTAAATGCCATCACCTTTAGGAAAGAAGCATAACTGCATTAAATACAAGCAACATAATTTCATTTAATGGTTTTACTGCACAAGCCATAAAAACAGTTTTGATTTACCTTTATACCATAAAACATTGTACCTGCCTACCTCCTTATATACATGGCAATTGCCTTAGTTTATACGTTCAACAAATTTTTGCAAAGATCAGAAGTTAAAAAGAAAAGGGAAACATTACTTTATATTTCAAAGTGAAAATAAATTATTAAAGAAAGAAGAACAGAGGAAATTCAAACTGCAGTTGCAAAATAGTCTCTGCTCATCCATTATACAGGTGAGTAAACATGATTTGTAAAGGATATTAAGTTTATTTAAAAACAGTTTAAACTTCCATCATAACTGTTTTATTCATATTACAGTATGATGATATACCAGTCATGCTCTGTGTCATTCATGCAGGGATTACATATGTTTTAAAAAAAACTGAAGTCTATTTGTTTTAAATCACTAACAAGCTATGATTTTTCACATAATCAAGTTGGTTAAACCATGAAACAAGATTTTGCCAGTTTATTGAAATATACAGTGGATTATCACCACTGTAACTTTGGTTACAGGTAATCAAGAAGAAATTGGATAAATTCAAGTATTATAAATAGCTAATCCAAGTTAATAGCTTAAATTCTTACTACAAATCATGATTTTTACAACAGAAATGAAGATTTCTAGTTGGGTATATACAGAGCAGTTCGAGCATGAACACATATCGTTTTCTTTGAATTTCTGGTTATAAATCAAATTATAAAGGCTGAAAATTTATTTGTGGCAAGCTCGAACATCAGAGACTTCGAGAAAATTATCAAAGGAATTTTTCATTGCGTGAAATTTGAATACGAGATCGTTTTAGGGTTTTAGTTCAAGTTTTGAACGTGCTTAGAAAAAAGAGGATTTCGCCCTCTTGAGTTGACCGAGCTTCACGATGACTTGAGGAATGATAGCTTGGGGTGTTGTCGAACTATGGACGGAGTTGCTGGGTTTCTGGCGGCGTCAGGCGTCGTGGCGAGGCGTTGACAGGGACGAGTGGTAGTTCCAGTGTATGTTGCAGGTTTGGAGCTCGAACTCAAATTTCGAATTCGAGATGGTGAAGGAGATTTGGTGATCGGGGATTGGATTAGGGAGGATAATTGACTTGCTCGTCGATGCAGTGACGCCTGAAGATCATCAACAGCGTCGTGCATGTATACGTGCACGAATTTATGACCTGGAAAATTGATTGCCTAAAGCGTTTCAGGTTTGTTAACTTATGGGTTGAACTCGAAGTTTGACTCGGGGAAAACAGGGCAGAACTCGAAGGGAGACTCGGGAAGTTTCAGGGTTTTGTCGTGACAAAATTTGAACTTAACAAATTTTGAAAAATTTTATTACACGGGTAGCTTTGGGGTGAAACTCAAAGCAGGAAGCGTTCGAACTCGAGCGTGACTCGGGGGAGCCTCGGGTTGGCCACCTGAAACAGCATATTCAGTTTGAAGCTTGTCGAAAACTTAAGTTTAAACAATTTTTATAAGCATTGTTTATAAAATGATGATCGTTTGTAAATGGAATGTGAAGTTAATTAAATAATGATTAAATAATTTATGATTTATAATTACTTTGTAGTTAATAATAATAAATAAATAAAAGCAAATTAAAATTAAAATTGTAAATTAAGAATCGTTAATTTGATAATTTAAGTTGATTGATTCAAAATTGATAGTTACATTAAAATAATTTATTAAGGAATAATAAATTAATATGGTCAATTGAGATTTAATTAAATTGTAATTATAAATCATAAATCATCGTTTTAAAGTAATCAAGGAAAATAATAATATTTATATGGTTAATTTATTAAATCCCATTCACTTTGATTGGAAAACGATTAACTATCGCTGTGTACTATATTAATATTTCTGTTCTGATTATGATGTTGTGTTATATAAATTTCCATGTACTGCATTGTGATTGTGATTCGTTCTGTATTGATGTGAAAACCCTGTTGCCCGTAAAATGGCATTTAAACCTCGATGCGACAGGGAATCGGATTTCAGTTGGTTATCCGAAACCCACATCGAACCTGTGAATATTTGTGAATGACATCCACATGTTTTAAAATATGACACTCACTATTCGAATTAGCCGGGAAAGGACCTTTGTGTCATAAAACCCATTTCGAATATGTGATTCGACGTTATGGATAGCATTTGAAGACCGGTGTTGAAGACCGGGTATTTGCGAGAGCGATAGGATGACCTATCGATTGACTCTGCACCGAGTTGCTCTGTTATAGAGTTCTCCATATGTGATGGGGAATCCGATCAGGATTGTGGATATCCGGATTGCAAGGACTTCTTTGGAAGCGCCTTCGGTTCTGTTCGAGCCGGGAACAAACTTGTATGGATTGTATGTCTGACATTACAAATTGAGATATAAATCCGATTTTTTCCAAATATATTTCTGTTGGTGGCGGAGAATTTATTCTCTTAGCTTAACACCCTTCTCTCAGACGTACGAGCTCAGAGGTTATATAGTTGAAGGTTATCAGCAATATATTCCCAATTTGGTAATGTGACATGCTGAGTGTTGCTGTGAAATGATCATTGTGTTGATCATTTGTGATAGGATCATTTGTTTGATCGTCTATCTTGGTGATCATTTCTATGATCATTTGTTCACCCAAAGCACAGCTTTTGTATAAAGCGTGTTTTTGTGGACGAGACTTCGTCAGACCTCACACCCCGAAATGGTAGAAACAGGAAAGATGCAGCAAGGTTATTAGGGGTAGCACCCCTTAGGGTATGTGCATTTCCTTCTGGATAGAAGTGGTATCATGGTATGGAGCCCAGATACTTAACTTATGTTGATATCGCAGATATATATATATATATATTACTTGTGATTTGTTGCTGGGGCCCCGGTTAAAGGTTGGTTACAACCGGGAGATGGCATACTCGTGTCAGTAGTTACCCAATTAGGGGTAACCCGGCCTTGTGCTGGCAGAGATCTGGTTTGGTTCTCGGGGACGTCCTTCCAGAGGCGTTCTCATGTGGCAATGGGAAGTTCCTTGGCCTGACCATTTGTTGGAAATCCAATTCCCAATACGAAAACCTGTACGGTTTTAGTTGTAGAACCTGCCATCTACTTATGGTGGTCACCACTGTTTAGATGGTAGCTATAGTAGGCATAGTTCGAAATGTCTATGCTGGCTAAGATTAATATTCTATTTTCGAAATGATTTACTTCACTATGCACTAGTATAATATCAAAGAATTCTTTTCTCGTACCAAGCATATTTAACTATCATAAGAAGAAATCTCCTCCAATTCTGCATTTGCATTGTGTGTGTGGCGGGAGGTCTTATGGTAGTTCCATTTTTAAAAGCATTCCGAAAATTCTTTTATAAATCTTATTTTTATTTAAATGCAACTGCTTTTGTTTACTCATACCAGTCCCATGACTGATCCGGAGTTTATTGTTTTCTTTCCTAAACTCTGGGTGCCCATTATTTCCACACGGGCAGCCTAGTAGCAGGTTTCTGTATTTTGGAGTAGCAGTATTTTGGAGCTCTTATCTGGGAGATATCTTAGGAGCTTTTGGAGATTTCAGGTGTTAGCTTTTGGGAGTTCGTTATCATCTCTCTCATTTGAGGACTTTTGGATTTATGATTACTGTTGTATTGTCATGATGTTGTGTTTGGAGTTGTGGTATATGTATTATGTACTCTGTTGCAGTATGGATATTATGTTGATGTTGTAACTGTGATGATATTTATGATATTGATTCTGTTCCGCTGTTTTATATTCATCTAATTGTTGTTATAAGCTCCGGCGATGCGAATTTGATGTTGTTTATCAAACATCGAGTTTGGGTCGTCACAAGTGGTATCAAAGCTGTTGGTTGAGTAAGAACTTTAGCTACGGAGTATAACACATTAGATGGCTCATTAGAGATAGGGTGAAGTATACCCTAGAATGAGTATAACCAAGACTGAAACTTTAAATTTTCTGAGTCTATTTCTTTTTACTGCTGATATTCCTTAAGATATCTCGTCTGTATTTCTAAATCAATTTTCTTACTAATCTCAGATAGTGAAAATGAGCGGACGCAGAGGAAGAGCTAGGGGTCAAGGCAATGCTGCAGCACCTAATCAAATTCCCCCAGCCGCAGAAGCAGTAATAGAAATTCAGCAGCAGCCGGACTTGGCTGATTTATATAAGAAGTTCGAAAAGCTTGGTGGCAAACCGTTCATTGGCAAAGAGTCAATTATTGACGCTCAAGCTTGGGTAAGATCGTGTGAAAAGATTTTTAAAGGGCTAAAACTGCAGGATGAGCAGAAAAGACTTATAGCTTCTTGGCAACTCCAAGGAGAAGTTTCAGCTTGGTGGGAAACCATCATTGTAGAGGAACCCGAGGAAGAATTTACTTGAGATCGTTTTAAAGAAGTGTTTGAGAAACGTTACATGCCATCGGCGGGAGTTTCCAGAATGTATCTGGAATTTCTGGATTTGAAACAAGGAAGTTTGTCGTTTGAAGAATATTTGAATAAATTCAGCGAACTATCTCGGTTTGGCCCGGAATTGCTAAATACACCTCTTAAGAAAAACGAAAGGTTTATCCGTGGTATGAACCAGAAATATCATGGAAGAATGACGGGTCATGTTAAAGAATATTTTTCAGATTTAGTAGATATGGGTTACAGATACGCTACCCTTGATATACAAGAAGCAACTGTGGAGACGGTAATTCAGGTAGTCGGAATTATAAAAAGCGGAAATTCGGAGGCAAGAAACCTTGGCAAGGCAATGAGAAGAAGAGGAACATTCAAGGAAGCGCAACAGAAAATGTCACTTGTTACAACTGCAAAGAGAAAGGCCACTATTCAAATGACTGCCCAAAACCATAAGAAGCCAGCTAAAGAATGCTACAATTGTCATAAACCGGGACATTTAGTTAAAGATTGCCCAGTGATGAAGCCAGCGCAGGTGGCAAAAGGTTTACACGATTAAGAAGGACCCCTCATCTTCAAAAGCTGATAAAGGGAAAAGTGTTTTGGAAGGTAACCTTACTATTAATAATAGAACTGTTAGAGTTTTATTTGATACAGGAGCTTCACATAGCTTTATCTCCCAACAAACCGTAAATGAATTAGGACTTGAAACAAAATTTGCTAACAATCTTATTTGCATGAAAAATCCGGTTGGATATCCCGCAAATCTTAGTTCACATTGTAAGAGAGTTCCTATTTCATATGCTATCTATAAATTTCCTATCAACCTTTTTGTCCTCGAATTTAATGAATTTGAAATCTTACTCGGTATGAACTGGTTATCGAGATACGAAGCTATTTTGGAGTGTAGTAATCGGACAGTTTTAATCAAAACAAGCCTTGGAAATTTTATTGAAATCTTTTGTGAAGATCCAAGTCCAAGGAGAGATAGGTTGATGTATACTTTGGGAAGTCTTGAACCCACTTTGCAGTCTATACCTGTTGTTCGGGATTTTTCCGACGTATTTGAAGAAGTGAAATCTTTACCTCCTCATCGAGAAATAAAATTCCGAATTGATCTTGTACCTAATACTCGTCATGTTGTTCACGCAAGTCGCAGGATGGCACCCTGGGAAAAGATTGAATTGGTTCATCAAACTGATGAGCTACGAGCAAAAGGATTAATTCGACCCAGCGTTTTTGAATGGGGCTCAGCCGTCGTATTTGTTGCCAAATCAGACGGATCTTTGAGATTGTGTGTAGATTACCACGATCTAAATAAACAAACTCTCAAAAATAAATTCCCTCTACCAAGAATTGATGATCTATTCGACCAACTTCATGGCGCTCGTTTCTTTTCAAAAATGGATCTAGCCCAGGGATTCCATCAATTACGAATCGCTGAAGATTGTGTACATCTGACTGCTTTCAGAGGTCCTAATATGTTCTATGAATGGTTAGTTATGCCTTTCGGGCTAACCAATGCTCCAGCATACTTCGTAGATCTTATGACTCGTGTGTTTCGGGAAGTTTTGAATAAATTTGTGCTCGTATTCATTGATGATATTTTGATCTATTCTAAAACTAAAGAAGAGCATGCCGAACATCTTAAAATCGTATTGGAAATATTGAGGAGAAATGTTCTATTTGCAAAAATTTCCATATGCCACTTCTGGGTCAATGAAGTCAAATTCCTTGGCCATATTGTTAATGAAGAAGGAATTTCGGTTGATCCTAGCAAAATTTCCGCTATTCTTGATTGGAAACAACCCACTACTCCAAGAGAAGTTCGAAGCTTTTTGGGTTTAGCAGGCTATTACCGGAAATTCGTTCAAGATTTTTCTAAGTTGGCTAGTCCGCTGACTAAGCTAATAATGAAAAATGCAAAGTTCATTTGGGCTTCAGAATGTGAAGAAGTTTTTCAAGAGTTGAAAAAGAGATTGACCACTGCTCCTGTTCTCACTATTGTTAATGGGAACCAAGGCTTATCTGTCTATACTGATGCATGTGGTGAAGGGGTAGGGGCAGTATTAATGCAAAATGGAAAGTGGTTGCCTACGCGAGTAGACAATTACGTCCGCATGAGAAAAACTACCCGACGCACGATTTGGAACTTTTGGCTGTTGTTTTCGCTTTGAAAATATGGCGACACTATCTTCTGGGTAAGAATCTTTTCAGCTTTCCTAACAATTTATGAAACTAATTTGACTAAAGAAATATACCTAATAAACTCTCTTTGTTTTAGGTGAAAAATTTGAATTATTCATCGACCATAAATCCTTGAAATATCTTTTCACCCAGAAAGATCTGAATCTGCGACAACAACGTTGGATGGAATTTCTAGCATCATATGACTTAGATATTCTGTATACACCCGGAAAGGCCAATGTAGTTGCAGACGCTTTAAGCAGAAGTTATGTTGTTCTTGCTTATCTTGTTATCACTCCTACTCTTCTCAAAAGGATTGCAAGACGGCAGAAAGAAGATGAGTTTCTTCGAGGAATCCATAAAAGAATATGCCAGGGTGAAGACACTAGTTTTGAAATAGATAATAGAGAAGTTATAAGATTAAAAGGCAGGATTTGTGTTCCAAACTTCCCTGATCTGAAACGTGAAGTATTGGATGAATGCCACAAATCCAAATTCAACATCCATCCAGGAGTCAATAAAATGTATCAAGATGTTAAAAGAACCTTCTGGTGGAAGACGATGAAGAGAGACATATCTATTTATGAGTCGCTGTGCTACTTGTCAGCAAATCAAGAGCGACAAAAAGAAAGTGGCCGGTTTACTTCAACCTTTAGAAGTACCGAAATGGAAGTGGGATCAGGTATCGATGGATTTCATCGACGGATTGCCACGAACCAAGAAAGGCAATGAAGCGATTTGGGTTATTGTGGATCGTCTAACCAAAAATGCTCATTTCATTCCAGTTAAATCTACTCGGACTGCAGCAAGCTTGGCAGGTATTTATATAAAGGAAATTGTTCGCCTCCATGGTATTCCCAGCAGTATAGTGAGTGATCGTGATCCGATCTTCACTAGTAGATTTTGGGAAGCATTTCAGGACGCATTGGGAACGAAATTAAATTTCAGCACTGCTTATCACCCACAATCTGATGGGCAGACTGAAAGGGTCAATCGAATTTTAGAAGACCTACTGCGTGCTTGTGTTCATGATTTTGGTGGTTCTTGGGAGGACCATTTGCATCTGGTTGAATTCTCTTATAACAACAGTTATCAGGCCAGTATAGAAATGGCTCCTTTCGAAGCTTTATATGGTCGTCTGTGTCGATCACCTACATGCTAGATCGAATCAGGTGATAGACTTATTCTTGGACCAGATATGATAAAAGAAGCCACTGAGAAGGTAGACTTTATTCGAAAGAAGTTATTAACTGCCCAAAGCCGTCAGAAGAGCTATTATGACCGTCGAAGGAGAAATTTGGAATTTCAAGTTGGAGATTCTGTATTTCTGAAAGTATCTCTGATGCGGGGTGTATTGAGATTCGGGAAAACTGGAAAGTTGGCACCGCGTTATATTGGTCCTTTTCCTATTCTGGAAAGGATTGGTTCTCTAGCATATAGAGTGCAGTTACCCAGCTGGTTGTCTGGCGTACATGATGTGTTCCATATTTCTAACCTTCGGAAATATGTGCACGATCCAGATGATATTATTGAAGAAGCTGCTCAGCGGGATCTAGAAATCACTCCTAACTTGGCAGTTAGAAGGGAACCGATAAAAATTGTTGATCGTGATGAGAAGCGATTAAGAAACAAGATTGTGAAATTGGTCAAAGTTAAATGGAGTGGCGATCCAAAGGACTGTACTTGGGAGACCGAAGATAATATGAAGAAATCATATCCCAAATGCAGAATTGACATATCGATTTAAACTGTAAGTCATTTCCTTATTTATAAATTCGTCTATTCTTTGTTTACGTTTCTCTCTCTTTCAATTTCGAGGACGAAATTTTCTTAAGGAGGGGATATTGTAACATCCCGAAAATTATGAATTTAAATTTTAGTAATGTATTTGAACTTTTTGAAATTTAAATTGAAAAGTTATAAAGAAATAAAATATGAACAAAATTTAATGTTTTTAGTTAAAACTTTCAATAGAATTAAAACAAATATTGTAATAAAATCACATAGTTATTTAATGTTAATAACTAAAACAACTTTTCCTTTTAATAAAGTAAAATAATAAATTGTGGTAGATGAGCTTTTAATAGAAATAAAATTGTTAAAATAAGTTATGATAAATTATAAAGATTTAAATCACATAATTATAATCTAACAAATAAACAAATAAACTAAGATAACAAATTTTTATGAAGAAATATAAAACTGTAAAAGAAAACACTTTCAATTATCTATGTAAACAAATAAGTAGACATAAGAAAAATAAACCTTTTTAAACAAAACAACACATACATAAAAAAAAAGAATCAAACAACACTATGCCGTAAGTATACAGGATGGAAACTTCACCAATCATAGTTGTATTAAATGCTATTTACTCCTTTGCAAGTACAAAAGCATTTCAGCTGAGATTTGGTTTGTAGGTCAACAAACAAAGATATAGAAAAAAATGTACTTATAAAATATAACTAAACAAGAACATGCTGCAAATAGGAAAAAGAGGAAACCTGAACATTCCATTTTCATACTTTCATTAAATGCCATCACCTTTAGGAAAGAAGCATAACTGCATTAAATACAAGCAACATAATTTCATTTAATGGTTTTACTGCACAAGCCATAAAAACAGTTTTGATTTACCTTTATACCATAAAACATTGTACCTGCCTACCTCCTTATATACATGGCAATTGCCTTAGTTTATACGTTCAACAAATTTTTGCAAAGATCAGAAGTTAAAAAGAAAAGGGAAACATTACTTTATATTTCAAAGTGAAAATAAATTATTAAAGAAAGAAGAACAGAGGAAATTCAAACTGCAGTTGCAAAATAGTCTCTGCTCATCCATTATACAGGTGAGTAAACATGATTTGTAAAGGATATTAAGTTTATTTAAAAACAGTTTAAACTTCCATCATAACTGTTTTATTCATATTACAGTATGATGATATACCAGTCATGCTCTGTGTCATTCATGCAGGGATTACATATGTTTTAAAAAAAACTGAAGTCTATTTGTTTTAAATCACTAACAAGCTATGATTTTTCACATAATCAAGTTGGTTAAACCATGAAACAAGATTTTGCCAGTTTATTGAAATATACAGTGGATTATCACCACTGTAACTTTGGTTACAGGTAATCAAGAAGAAATTGGATAAATTCAAGTATTATAAAAAGCTAATCCAAGTTAATAGCTTAAATTCTTACTAAAAATCATGCTTTTTACAACAGAAATGAAGATTTCTAGTTGGGTATATACAGAGCAGTTCGAGCATGAACACATATCGTTTTCTTTGAATTTCTGGTTATAAATCAAATTATTAAGGCTGAAAATTTATTTGTGGCAAGCTCGAACATCAGAGACTTCGAGAAAATTATCAAAGGAATTTTTCATTGCGTGAAATTTGAATACGAGATCGTTTTAGGGTTTTAGTTCCAGTTTTGAACGTGCTTAGCAACAAGAGGATTTCGCCCTCTTGAGTTGACCGAGCTTCACGATGACTTGAGGAATGATAGCTTGGAGTGTTGTCGAACTATGGACGGAGTTGCTGGGTTTCTGGCGGCGTCAGGCATCGTGGCGAGGCGTTGACAGGGACGGGTGGTAGTTCCAGTGTATGTTGCAGGTTTGGAGTTCGAACTAAAATTCGAATTCGAGATGGTGAAGGAGATTTGGTGATCGGGGATTGGATTAGGGAGGATAATTGACTTGCTCGTCGATGCAGTGACGCCTGAAGATCATCAACGGCGTCATGCACGTATACGTGCACGAATTTATGACCTAGAAAATTGATTGCCTAAAGCGTTTCAAGTTTGTTAACTTATGGGTTGAACTCGAAGTTTGACTCGGGGAAAACAGGGCAGAACTCGAAGGGAGACTCAGGAAGTTTCAGGGTTTTGTCGTGACAAAATTTGAACTTAAACAAATTTTGAAAATTTTTATTACACGGGTAGCTTAGGGGTGAAACTCGAAGCAGGAAGCGTTCGAACTCGAGCGTGACTCGGGGGAGCCTCAGGTTGGCTACCTGAAACAGCATATTCAGTTTGAAGCTTGTCGAAAACTTAAGTTTAAACAATTTTTATAAGCATTGTTTATAAAATGATGATCGTTTGTAAACGGAATGTGAAGTTAATTAAATAATGATTAAATAATTTATGATTTATAATTACTTTGTAGTTAATAATAATAAATAAATAAAAGCAAATTAAAATTAAAATTGTAAATTAAGAATCGTTAATTTGATAATTTAAGTTGATTGATTCAAAATTGATAGTTACATTAAAATAATTTATTAAGGAATAATAAATTAATATGGTCAATTGAGATTTAATTAAATTGTAATTATAAATCATAAATCATCGTTTTAAAGTAATCAAGGAAAATAATAATATTTATATGGTTAATTTATTAAATCCCATTCACTTTGATTGGAAAACGATTAACTATCGCTGTGTACTATATTAATATTTCTGTTCTGATTGTGATGCTGTGTTATATAAATTGCCATGTACTGCATTGTGATTGTGATTCATTCTGTATTGATGTGAAAAACCTGTTGCCCGTAAAATGGCATTTAAACCTCGATGCGACAGGGAATCGGATTTCAGTTGGTTATCCGAAACCCACATCGAACCTGTGAATATTTGTGAATGACATCCACATGTTTTAAAATATGACACTCACTATTCGAATTAGCCGGGAAAGGACCTTTGTGTCATAAAACCCATTTCGAATATGTGATTCGACGTTATGGATAGCATTTGAAGACCGGTGTTGAAGACCGGGTATTTGCGAGAGTGATAGAATGACCTGTCGATTGACTCTGCACCGAGTTGCTCCGGTATAGAGTTCTCCATATGTGATGGGGAATCCGATCAGGATTGTGGATATCCGGATTGCAAGGACTTCTTTGGAAGTGCCTTCGGTTCTGTTCGAGCCCGAAACAGACTTGTATGGATTGTATGTCTGACATTACAAATTGAGATATAAAGCCGATTTTTTTCAAATATATTTCTGTTGGTGGCGGAGAATTTATTCTCTTAGCTTAACACCCTTCTCTGAGATGTACGAGCTCAGAGGTTATATAGTTGAAGGTTATCGGCAATATATTCCCAATTTGGTAATGTGACATGCTGAGTGTTGCTGTGAAATGATGATTGTGTTGATCATTTGTGATAGGATCATTTGTTTGATCGTCTATCTTGGTGATCATTTCTATGATCATTTGTTGACCCAAAGCACAGCTTTTGTATAAAGCGTGTTTTTGTGGACGAGACTTCGTCGGACCTCACACCCCGAAATGGTAGAAACAGGAAAGATGCAGCAAGGTTATTGGGGGTAGCACCCCTTAGGGTATGTGCATTTCCTTCTGAATAGAAGTGTTATCATGGTATGGAGCCCAGATACTTAACTTATGTTAATATCGCAGATATATATATATATATATATATATATATATATATTACTTGTGATTTGTTGCTGGGGCCCCGGTTAAAGGTTGGTTACAACCGGGAGATGGCATACTCGTGTCAGTAGTTACCCAGTTAGGGGTAACCCGGCCTTGTGTTGGCAGAGATCCGGTTTGGTTCTCGGAGACGTTCTTCCAGAGGCGTTCTCATGTGGCAATGGGAAGTTCCTTGGCCTGACCATTTGTTGGAAATCCAATTCCCAATACGAAAACCTGTACGGTTTTAGTTGTAGAACCTGCCATTTACTTATGGTGGTCACCACTGTTTAGATGGTAGCTATAGTAGGCATAGTTCGAAATGTCTATGCTGGCTAAGATTAATATTCTATTTTCGAAATGATTTACTTCACTATGCACTAGTATAATATCAAAGAATTCTTTTCTCTTACCAAGCATATTTAACTATCATAAGAAGAAATCTCCTCCAATTCTGCGTTTGCATTGTGTGTGTGGCGGGAGGTCTTATGGTAGTTCCATTTTTAAAAGCATTCCGAAAATTCTTTTATAAATCTTGTTTTTATTTAAATGCAACTGCTTTTGTTTACTCATACCAGTCCCATGACTGATCCGGAGTTTATTGTTTTCTTTCCTAAACTCTGGGTGCCCATTATTTCCACACGGGCAGCCTAGTAGCAGGTTTCTGTATTTTGGAGTAGCAGTATTTTGGAGCTCTTATCTGGGAGATATCTTAGGAGCTTTTGGAGATTTCAGGTGTTAGCTTTTGGGAGTTCGTTATCATCTCTCTCATTTGAGGACTTTTGGATTTATGATTACTGTTGTATTGTCATGATGTTGTTTTGGAGTTGTGGTATATGTATTATGTACTCTGTTGCAGTATGGATATTATGTTGATGTTGTAACTGTGATGATATTTATGATATTAATTCTGTTCCGCTGTTTTATATTCATCTAATTGTTGTTACAAGCTCCGACGATGCGAATTTGATGTTGTTTATCGAACATCGAGTTTGGGTCGTCACACTTTGGCTTGCTGCTTGAGCTATGAAGTCTTTTCATATCTTTTGGAGTAGTCGTCGTCATTTTATAGAAGTCAATGTATTAGTATAGAATGATATGTATTCATGTATATTATTATCAATAATGTACTTGTATATATAACTTCCAATATCAACAGTTGTAGTTGTATCATATGTATAGTATCACATGTATTGTAACTGACATCAGTTATATATATATATATATATAAGACTTTTGTTATCTGTGTTCTGCATTTAGCTGATCTGTGTTATTATTATATATATATTCCTAAACTATTATGAATCATCATAGTTCGTTTTATACTGGAATTGGATACGTCGATGGAAGTAAATAAATAAGAGATGAAAAATAAAAATATATACCACTCCTATCGAGGTAACCAATACTAGTGTAAGGCCTAACTACGGATGGCCGCTCCTATCTAGCCTTATTCTTCGTAATAACAGACGGTATTTCTTTTAATACTCTTTTTTATTGTGAGCATAGAGGTGGGGCGTCACAGTTGGTATCAAAGCTTGGGGTTTATGGACATAATATAAAACATAACATAGATGGAACATGTGTTACAACTATTTGTCGATGTTTTATTGTGCTTTGAGTCAAAACTAAAGTTTTGAAATTTTGATGATATTTTTAAATATCCATATTAAAAATAAAAGTGAATTTGTGTTTTGATGATTGAGAAATTTGTGTTCTATTTATCAGAGTGTGTAGCGGAAACAGTATCACTGTCTTCACTGAATACAGCTGATAACCTTTTTGATTAAATCAAAATATGAAATTGAAATAAATTTCATTTGTAGTTCACATAGCTGTGTTTAATTTATTTCTTTGGAAAATTTTGAATCCCATTTGAGGATCCGGAGCGATTGCAGATATGTGATTTTGTTGAGATTTTTGCTATTTTATATTATCTTCATTGAAGATATATTCGAACGATTTCTCTGTTCATTTTGTAGTATACATGCAAATTTGAGTTGCATGTTACTGCATTAATTTTACGTTGAACCAATCTTTGGTTTTTAACGTATTTTGTTGTCGTTATCTTTATAACGGGATTTTTACACCAATGCTAAATTTTTGAAGCACGGTGTTTTGTGACATTTTTGATGAATGAAAATTCACTGGTATTATGTTTTGATGCGAATTATTTTGATGAGATTTTGACGTATAAGAAATTACTGTCGCTTTGATTTCATTAACTGTCAAATTTTAAAGTGGATTTTCAGGCGGTTATCCCGCAATGCTGAGTTTGAGATCCGTTTTTACGGTATTTTGAGAAGTGCAATTTCCTTGTCGAATTTGCTACAGATGTTGCTGTTTTTATCACAGATTTGCAAATCGTTTTAAAAATAAAATTGTTTTCCAAAAATTTTACACTTTACGCTTTCAAAAGAATGAGGAAGCGATTTAAACGATTTAGAAAAATCGAGGACTATGGACCCTTACTTTTACTGATTCGCTTAATTCCGGACTTGTCCGTTTGAGAATGTAAATTATTACTTTTATAAAATAAATGAAATTATTTTCAGAAGTTTTGCAGTTTGCGCTTTCAAAAGAATGGGGAAGCTATTTAAACGTTTCAGCAAAATCGAGGACTATGACCCCTTTCTTTTACTGATTCGCTTAATTCAGGACTTGTCCGTTTGAGAACGTAAAATGTTATTTATTTAAAATACACAATTTTGCACTTTCAAGGAAACGATGAAGAGAATTAAACGATTTAGTAAAAATCATGGTTATGGGACATGTGCGTTTGCTATTTTGGTTAATTCTGGACTCGTTAATTGAAATATTTGCTGTTTTGATGATTTTCGTGTGCTTTCGAGCCACTGTGTTGGACCTTTAGGTCATATGTTGGACCTTCGGGTCAATACCAGTACTAGACCTTCAGGTCATTTGTTGGACCTCCGGGTCATTCGTTGGGCGCCAGGATTATGTTGATAGTACTTGGTAGGCTTCGGCCATTTGTTGATGCACGTGCGGCATAGCTTAGGCTCGCCATCTGATGTGATCGATACAACCTTTTATGTTGATTTTCTAGTCATTTTAATTGATTTCTAGATATTTGTTATTTCCAATTATCTGCAGGTAATTGGATATTCGTTGATATGAGTTCTGATTATCGTTTTTGATAATCAGATATTTGTTGATTCTGATTATCGTTTTTGATAATCGGATATTTGTTGATTTTGATTATCGTTTGTGATAATTAGATATTTGTTGATTTGAGATTTATGATTATCCCTTGTGATAATTAGATATTTGTTGATTTGAGTTTTCTGATTATCGCTTGTGATAATTAGATATTTGTTGATTTGGAAATTTCTGATTAGTGTTTTTGATAATTAGATATTTTTTATTTCTAATTATCGTTTGTGGTAATTAGATATTTGTTGATTTGAATTTTCTGATTATCGCTTGTGATAATTAGATATTTGTTGATTTGAGTTTTCCGATTATCGCTTGTGATAATTAGATATTTGTTGATCTGGGTTTTCTGATTATCGCTTGTGATAATTAGATATTTGTTGATTTGAGATTTTTGATTATCGTTTTTGATAATTAGATATTTGTTGATTTGAGATTTCTGATTATCGTTTGTGATAATTTGATATTTGTTGATTTGAGGTTTCTGATTATCGTTTGTGATAATTAGATATTTGTTGATTTGAGATTTCTGATTATCGTTTTTGATAATTAGATATTTGTTGATTTGAGATTTCTGATTATTGTTTTTGATAATTAGATATTTGTTGATTTGAGATTTTTGATTATCGTTTGTCATAATTAGATATTTGTTGATTTGAGTTTTCTGATTATCGCTTGTGATAATTAGATATTTGTTGATTTGAGATTTCTGATTATCATTTGTGATAATTAGATATTTGTTGATTTGAGATTTCTAGTTATCGTTTTGATGATTAGATATTTGTTGATTTGAAGATTCTGATTATCGTTTTTGGTGATTAGATAATTGTTGTTTTTAAATTACCTAGTTGATAACTAGATAATTGCAGTTTTGCGAATTGTGATTTGTGTATTCTAATTATCTTTGTTGATAATTATATTTTTCTTTTTTCTAATTATCATATCGATAGTTAGATATTACTGTTTTGTGATTTTTGTATTCTAATTTTCTAAGTGATAATTGAATATTGTTGATAATAGCATTTATTCAGTTTTGTTGTTCTCTGATTATCTATTTGATAGTTAGATTTTGTTGAAAATTTGTGAATTTCTTTTATGAAATTAAAAGATTTCTTTGACGTTTGTATTCTCGACCTTTATTTTTCTAGCTTAACCGGTTTATGTTCGGAAAAATAATTGTTATTGACGACCTTAATTATGAAAATTGTGGGGACTCAATTATTATAAGGAGGGGAGTCTGTAACAACCCGGGGTTTGTAACAATTAATTTTCGTCATTAAACGATTAATCTGTTGGTTATTTGCTATGGGAAGTTTTTAATCGAGATGAAATTCTTTAAAAAAAATGTTGTGAATATGCAGGCTTTAAAATTTAATTTGGCCCAAGTTTTCATTGTTGTTTTGTGTCGTGATGGATATCAAAGGCTAATACCCGTCCCCCTTTACCCTTTTCATTCAAAAAACCCTAAATGAGAAAAAAGAATAAAAATGGCGGCTTCGTTCTTCTCGTTCGTTCCTCCTTTCAACTAGGGCTTTTCAAAATCGAAGGCGCCGACTTCAACAGCTCGATCTTTGGTCACTAGTGCTCTTCGATGCTAAGGTGAGTGGTTTGCCACTCACATCTAATTCAATTTTGATGATTTTTGTTTTGTTTAAAATTGTGATTTTCGCTGTTTGATTAAGTGATACTCTCGGCTTTTAATTTGCTGATTTTTGTTGACTTCGATCACTTGATTTTGTGGGCTTTTGTTTGATTGAAAATACTATGCTTCGGCTTTGATTTTGTTTTGACAATTTCACTGTGACTTCGGTTTTGCTTACTAGTCCAGTTTGAGTTGCATATGGTTTAATTTCATTGTTCACTGAACTGGTCTGGTTTAACACATTGTCGTGGTTCATGTAAGTTGAGCTCTGGTCGTTGCACTTTGATATTTATTGTGTAGCCTGGTTCATTGTTTCATTGATATGCTGTTTTGATTCATGTAACTATTGGTCGACTATTTCTTTGAGTTGAACTCTGGTGGTACTTGAGTCTTGTTCCTAGTCGAGTTCATTGCTGAGTTGTTTTGGTTTCTTCATGACTTTGGCTTTGGCTACTATGTTGCTCTGTAGCATATGCCTATAGGCTGTGTGTCACTGCATTTATACATACAGTTTAGTTGTAATTGAGTGATGTTACTGATTTCCTATTTCTGATATTCACGGAACTACTTTATCTTGTGACCATCACGGCTCGACTTCCATCTGACTTCGGTCACGTGGTTGTGTGAATGCGATTCCATGACTTTGCATTTGCTTTGAGAATTTGACTTTGGGTTACATTCCAGTTTTCATCCTTATACGGTGTTGAGTGAAATTGAACTTGAATTTCGCTGTCTTTGTAGTTAGTTTGCATTGCTCCTGACCTTAGGTCATTGTATATCCCATCACCACCAGAGAACACTTTATATAGCATTAGCATCATATATTCCTTCGCCTGTTTCGAGTCTGGTTGCATGCTCTCTGCGCATTCCTGAAATGTAATGGGGTCTGATATTTTTGAAGCTTGCACTGTCCAGTTCATTGTTGCATACATGTTGCATCTTTTGGAGCTCAAGTTGTCTGACCATTTCTTTTGTATACTGTTTGGTTCCATGGATGATGCTATGCATCTGCACATGCATATGTCATTTTTTTGCTTACATCTGTACATCCCTGTCATACTTGTGATGTCTTTGTATTGATGTTAGCCTTGTGTTTGTTGTATATATGAACTTGGTTCATATGTATGCTGGGCATTTGTCTTTGGTTTCATCTTGAACGGTGTATTATGCCCCTTCCCTTCTTCATAAGATTGAAGTTCTATGATCATCACTTTCCTTTCTTCTGCCTTTTGGTTTCCAGAAGTTTGATTGATCACATTCTGCTGTCTTCATACAGTTAGCACTGCTGCCTGTGGGCACTTGGTCACTCGAGCCTTGTGCTTTGTAATTGAGTTGAGTTGCCTTTCAATATTGAATATTTGTATTGTCTTGAGTTCATGTTGTCTTCACACAGGTGTAGCCAGCACTTGCATTGAGTTCTTATTCCCTTTAGTTCATACTGTATATATGCTAGTGGTTGTGCACATTGTATACGTTCATGTATGCTATCTATGATATGTGCTCCCAACCAGTTTATTGCATTTGGGTTGATTTTCGAATTACACTTGAGTTGAATCCAGTTCGTTGCTCGGATTTGACCTTGTACTGAAAGTTGTGATAATATTTTATTGCACTTGAGTTGAATCCGGTATTTTGGGTTTGACCTTGTGCGTGATTGTGAATTTTCATTGTGCCTTCATGTGCACTTTGTTCATTTGATGGTTCATTTTCATTTGAGTTGATGCCATTTGTTTCTGGTTCATTGAGCTTTTGTGTAATTCATCACTGTAGTGGCGAGGCTGTACACGCGTGCGTGTACTGCAGCCTTACCAGAATTGATGTTTTTAAGTGATGTTTCAATTATTTGAATTGTTTTGTCCAATTTAGTATTTGGAAGTTGTCTTATGATTTGGTTTTATAGATCATTTTGTTGTTGTCTAATTATCTATTTGATAATTAGATTATGAGTTTCTAATTATTTATTTAATAATTAGATTTTGTTGCTAACTGCCGTTTAGGCAATTCTTATGTTTTCTAAATTATCTTCATTGAGAATACTTTCATTTATCTTTGTTGAAAAATTGGAATTTGCTGATTTGTTGTTTAACACTGTTATGTGTTATATTTACCGTTATCTGATTTCCTTATTAAAGGATTGGATAGGCGAATTTACTTTGACCGTCGTCTAATTATTACTTAATTATTATTGCTTCTAAGCATTAATAACTGAGTTTGAATTAGACTAACCCGTGTATTATTTTCTTTTGAATTTAATAGTCAGGTCAGACCGAGTTATTACAGGTTGTGGATATCTTACTTTGGGTTGCTGCTTGAGCTATGAAGTCTTTTCATATCTTTTGGAGTAGTCGTCGTCATTTTATAGAAGTTAGTGTATTAGTATAGGATGATATGTATTTATGTATATTATTGTCAATAATGTACTTGTATATATAACTTCCAGTATCGACAGTTGTAGTTGTATCATGTAACGATCCTGAATTTTGAACAATTTAAATTAGAAATATTTAATTAATTTTAAATATTTGAATGATAATTTAAATTTAATTCCCAATATAACTAGGAAATTGGCAATTTAATTTTAAAATTTAATCTATAAAGAGTCGAATAAAAATTTAAATTTGACTTTGGAGTTGAAATTGAATATTTAATTTATAATTAAATTCAAACTAATGACTTAGAAAAATAATTTGGATACAAGAATTATTATTTAAATTAATAAAGGATGGTTAGTATTAATAACATTTTTCTTTAACTTAAATAAAATGGAATAAATTTTATCAATACAAAATACAAGTATAAAATCCAATTGTAAAACACGTTAATATAAATTTATGTTTGATAGTTCAACTGCAAAACGTTTATATGTTTATAAAAGAAAATAATTATGCAAAACAAATTGAATTTAAATTGAAAAGAAAAAAAATATAAAAATAAACATAAAATAAAAAGAGTATACTGCCTTACTCTTATCAGCCAAATTCTTGCCTTCCATCACGCCCTAAATCACGCAAAATTCACGTCTCTCCCCTATTCTTTTATACCCGAAACCCTCTTCTCTTCACTTCAGAAAAGAAAAAAAAACGAAACAAAATAATGGCGGCCTAAAAAAAAATCGTTCGTCTCCTCTTCATCATTCAAAAAGTTAGGGTTTTCGCACGAGTTTCTTCTTCGTCCTTCGATTCGAGCTAGGGCTTCGGCTTCAAATTTCGTCTTAGCTTCGGTGAAAGGTGAGAAATTTTATTTCTCACATCTAAATTCAACTTCATATTTATATGATTTGTGATTTTCACGGCTCTGAAATTTGTTGAATCTTTGTTGACTTCGGTCCTTTTGATTTGTTAAAATTAGTTTGCTGTGATGACGATTTCCTTGGTTCATTCGTTCGAATTTCTGGAAATTGAACTTGTGTTGGCTTCGGCCTCCTTTTGATTTTGTTTTGACGATTTCTATTGTGACTTCGGCATACCTTAATTTGAACTGAAATTATCTTGGTTCGAAACTGATAATTGCTCCTGTTCATAATCTTAAACAAATGATTTATGATTTCAGTGATTGATTCAATTCGTTCTTTATGTCTACTGAATTGCTTGGGTGTTTCGTCACTGCTTGGTTTTTAAGGCCACCGCAGCTCCATTTGACTGCGGTCATAGAATTTTGAGTATTCCTCTTGAATTATAAACTTGATTTCTGACTAGAGCTATT
Source organism: Allium cepa (assembly GCA_030765085.1). NCBI lineage: Eukaryota > Viridiplantae > Streptophyta > Magnoliopsida > Asparagales > Amaryllidaceae > Allium > Allium cepa. Next base: position 910,642,300 of record CM060943.1, read on the forward strand.
CGAGTCAGTTGACATTTTTTTGCATTTAGGCCCACTGCCTGGTACTCATTTTATGTCGACACCGCCTCGTATTCTGTTAATTGCTACCACAGTTCGAATTTGTTGCATTGGAAATTATTGTGACTTCGTCTTGTACCTTAACTTACTTGTAGCCATTAACGTTTGGCCTCGGCTTTGACTTTAATATGCGAAACTGCTTCTGACTTTTGTAGTTCCATATTTTCATGATTTTGTGCCTGCATATATAGGGTCTTGTATCACTTGTTGGTCTTTGGTACAACTTGCTACTTCGGTTACTTTAAATAGGTGATTTTTCACTTGGTTCTGACATGAATGTGTTTGCATACTGTTGCGCACTTCATACTTGTTGTCCTTTGTAGTTGCACCTGTTTATATTTGCAGTCCTACAAGAACCATGTTGTCTGGTCTCCACTTTACACTGGTAGTTCACTTGAGCATTTAGTTGTTTCACTACAATTTTGGTTGGCATATTTTATATGCAGATACATTTGAGCATTTGGGATGCATTGAGCTCGTGGGGTCTTCATTCATGTGCAGTTTGCATTTATATTGCCTCTGACCTTTTGGGCATGCAAACATTATTTCATATTGTCCCATACTGTAACATGTTGCCACTCGTAGACACTTTGATTGGAGTCGCATTGTTTATTCGAACTGCCGTATATATGTATAGTATCATATGTTTATATAGGCACTACCTATGTATGATCACCGTGTTCGCTTATCTGGTTTTGCACCTGACATTTCTTTTCTCGATCTGTTGCACTGTGGTTTCATGCCTTATATTTACATACATCTTGCAGTTGTGTTGTACATGATTGTATTTTGAAACCTGGGTAGCTTGTCACTATGTTGCACTTGCTTGACCCAATATGGAAGTTGTATATTTGCAGTTGCCCTTGCATACTTGTGGTGGCTGTAATTTTATTTGTATCGCACAAAGTCAATTCTCATGTGCTTTGATGCTGTTTCGATTTGTTGAAGTTTGCATTGAGTCAGATAAATGATTCATATGCATTGATGTTGACTTTTGCCACTTATGAAATCGTTGTTTCACTATGTTGTTCTGCACTTGTATTCATGCTGCAGTGACTTTTGTAGCTGTTGCACTTGCTTGACCAGTTTCATTCATCCTTGTTTATTTTTGTTGCCTTCTGCATATACTCTCTGATTTTGAACTGCCTGGCCTACCTGCCCGTGTAGTTGCATTCTGGTCATGATAGCATTATGCATTCTCTGTTGCATACATGTTGGGTTCGTACAAAATGCCATTCCGGCTGTTGCAGTCCCATTTTTGCATTGAGGTTCCAATTAGTGATTGTTCCTGTAAGGTCGTAGTTGCATGGGTTTTGGTATTGCAGCAGTGTTGAGTCACTGACTTGACCTCTACAGCTTTGATTTCTGATAGTATTCTATGTTGAAATGATTTCACATGTTATTGTGGCGAGGCAGCGCACGCGTGCGTGAACTGCAGCCACGCAGTATCGACATTTTGAATCGATATTTGAACCTTCATTGATTTTGGTTCGTTGACCTTTTGAGTACATCATCACGATAGTGGCAAGGCAGTGCACGCAAGCGTGAACTGCAGCCACACGATATTGATTTTTATTGATATACTATTTCGTTTTGATTTATGATCTTTTGCATATTTCGTTACGGTAGTGGCAAGGCAGTGCACGCAAGCGTGAACTGCAGCCACGCAGAGTTAACATTTTAAAAATGTGGCGAGGCCGTATACGCATGTGTGTACTGCAGCCCTACCAAATCTAATGTTTTAATTGATGTTTTCCTTTTGATGAAAATTGTTTTATGTTGACAATTCAATATATTTTGAACCGATTTTGATGATTTTGTTGTTAAATGCCGTTTAGGCAGATTTTGGTTGTTTTCTAAATTATCTTCATCAATAATCCCTTCATCTATCTTTGTTGATAATTTGAATCTACTGATTTATGGTTAAACACTATTAAGTGTTATATTTACCGTTATCCGATTTCTTGTTAAAGGATCGGATAGGTAAATTTATATTTGACTGTCGTCTAATTGTGATTATTATTGCCTCTATGCACTAATAACTGAGTTTGAATTAGACTGACCTGTGTCTTATTTTCTTTTGAACGTAATACTCGGGTCAGACCGAGTAATTTTACAGCTTGAAGATTTTCAGGCCGCGAAGTTAGAGGGAGTTGGGGAAATTGCTTCACTTTAGCCTTTCGAAGAATTTTTTGTACTTAAAAGAAATATTCCGCTGTATAAAATTTAGTTCATTGTACAAACTCTGATATATGTAAAAAAATTCATTTATGTAAAATATTATGATTATTCTGTGATTCTGTGGCTGTTTCTGTTTAAACTCTATAAACTGAATAACAATCTGTCATTTTGAACATCTCAAGTTGGTTTAATTACCGACTGGAGGCAGTCAGAACGGCGGGTCGTTATATATCAAATGTATAGTATCACATATATTGTAACTGACATTAGTTATATGTATATATATGAGACTTTTGTTATCTGTGTTCCGCATTTAGCTGATCTGTGCTATTATTATATATATTGTCCTAAACTATTATGAATCATCATAGTTCGTTTTATACTGGAATTGGATACGTCGATGGGAGTAAATAAATAAGAGATGAAAAATAAAAATATATACCACTCCTATTAGGTAACCAATACTAGTGTAAGGCCTAACTACAGATGGCCGCTCCTATCCAGCCTTATTCTTCGTAATAACAGCCGGTATTTCTTTTAATACTCTTTGTTATTGTGAGCATAGAGGTGGGGCGTCACATATCACGTTATGTTAGTAAGGATATTGTGAATGTTTAATCTTGAATAAAACTATTTTGGTGCATTTGACTAATGAAATTTGGTATCTAAATAGCGATGTGTTAGTTGTAAAAAAAAAGAAAAAAGCAGTTGAGTATATGATAGTTACTTTTGGCGCTGTGAATATTATTGAGAAACAATTGTACAAATTGGGGAATAAAATTTATAATTACACGTACGATCTTGAATCATAAAATATTTGTAGATCGTATCTCAAATGGGATCAGGAAGAGAACCAAATCAATGGGGGAAATAAAAGAGTTGTTGAACTCTTAGGACTAATGCTTATAGATGCATGTGGTCAAATGTCTATGAGTATGAAAGGTGAATCAATTTATTCATTACATGCACCGATGCTATATATAGGGACATTGTGTTTATTCTGAAGCACAAAATAGTAGTCAATGAGAAATTTGAAAAAGATTGAAATAGAAAACATAACATGCAAAAAATTAAAATACTTCGATCGAACAGAGGAGGTATCTTGGAAATGACTACAAGAATTTATAAAACGAATGATTCTCTCTTAAGTCAATTGTTCCTATACTTCGCAACACAACAGTGCTTTGGAAGAGAGAGGTCAACCTTGTTGGACCTGGTTTTATTTACGATGAATGAAGTTGGGTCACCTATTTCCTTAAGGGACATGCTACAAAAGGTGTAGCGAATATTCTTCGGAAGAAAGAGAGAATATTTGAAAGTTGCTTATTAGTAGCCACTGAAAGTCTTTTTGGCCTTCTAGAATCCATTATTATTTCATTGGAGAAAGAAGTTGAAAAATACGAAGAACAAATTGAACTCATGCACCATTATAATTAGAGAGCATCATAACTCAATTTCATGGTTAACCATCTTGTTGAAATCCTTGGTCTAGAAAAGAACACATGCCTTTGAAATGATATAATTATGAGCTCTCAACGATTTGAAAGTTTCTTTCTTTATGGTTACGCCGATAAGCCTATAGATATCGATGGCCTGTCTATTTTATGAAGAAAAAGCATCCTTAAGCAGGCTCCACCTTTGTACTATTGACATTGTTGGAAAGGGAAAAGAGCCATTGTAACACCTTGAAATCTATTAAAACAATCATCTTTTGCACTTTATCCTTACTTTTATATCCTTGAATTGTTTTGTGTTCTCATAGAGTATTGAAATAGACTATGATAGTCATTTTTATGAAACATTGGTAAATATAGAATTTAGAGTCCGATGACACACTTACTTGCACATATCATATTATTGAGTCATATTATTAATAACGTATTAACTTGATGCTTAAAGCATAACTTGAATAGACCTAGAATGTTTCCAACGGTTGTTTTATCCTAAATAAATGATCAATGGGTATGAAGCTTTAAATTTGATCACTATATACTTGACCAATCTTGAATTTTCTTCCCATCAGTTTCATTGACTAAGCGTGTGCACTAAGATCATAAGCTTGCTTGAACTATTCTTAATATCAGTCTTTTGAATATTCAAATGGTGGCTATGGTTAGGCACGTTCAAAAGGGACAAAAGGCTCCTATCTCTATTATTGGGTGCTTCGGACGACATGTTTAGTAAGAACCAAGGAATTTACACTACTTTATGCTACAGCAAATTTTTCCCAAAGATCTTCCTTGTGACGACCCGCCCTTCTACTACCAGAAAGACGTATCATCATTAAGAAAAGAAAGGGATAGAAATAGAAAAGAAAGAGAAAGAAAGAACAACAATATCAGAATCTCACAGCGGAACGGAACAAAATATAATATATCACATAAATATTATATAGTTTTACATATATTAGAGTTATACAATATCAATACATATGACAGTCATACATACATCTATCACTATATACATCAGAGATACAATACACATCAACTAACACAGCGGAACTAGATAGATAGCTACATACGTCTGGAAACTCCTGCTCCAAGCTCCTCCAGAAATCAAAGTCCAAAACCTATCTCTTGGCTACTAATAAAAATTTGAGTACCCAAGAGCTTATGGAAAAAAAAAACTCCGGGTCAGACATGGGTCTGGTATGAGTAAACTGTTTAAATTGTTTAACTTTGAAGACATTTGAAAATAAAGGTATCGGTAAGACTCCCCACAAATAAATACGGGTAAGTTTTTACCTTACGCTAACCAAAACATTTCATAGGAAATCAAATGATATTATAATAGTGTCTAGGGTTGTCAAGTAAATAGAAAATAGCCGAAATTGTTATATTATTAAATTCCAGCTACTAGCCACAAAAGTGGGTAATACAAATCAAAACCGTAGGGTCTCGTAGGGAAAATGGATTTCCAACAATTGCAGGGCTACTGGGGTACCGCCCGTCACAGTACGGGGCCTAGATCACCGTACCGAGGATCACTTCCGACCCCCTACAACACATGGTTGGAACCATTCCTTACTGAACAGTTCCGAACAAGATAAACCTCGCGGTTGTAGCTAGAAACCGCCCACACAGCCGAAATAAAAAGGGACATCTAGACAGGGGAATATCTTGTCCTTCTTGGGCATGACCCACCTAACCTTGTTGCATCTCCCCTGTTTTAGCCATTCCCGGTTGATGAGGCTTGAGGCTGCGATTACCTTTACAGAACATATCTCTTAGAATGCTCATCGTCTGCCTAACAATGTGCTGAAAGCATTCAGTCCATACAAGTTCGTTCCGGGTTCGAACGAAACCGAAGGCATTATCTCGTCACACTCATTTGGAATCACCCTCAGAGTCAACGACGATAACCCTTGCATTCTGAAAACACCATCTCGATCTTTATTTCAGAATTCACGACCTAACGTTTAGATTGGATCGATGTGGTTTTCGGAATATCAAATTGATACCCGATCCCGGTCTCATCGAAATCCAAACGCATTTTAAAGGCCAAGTTTCTAATTAACTTAAACACTTTAGATAATTTAAATTCAACAATTGAATAAACATAGCATTTAGCACAGATGAATCATACACAATTATACAGATATATCACAGCATATCACAGAGCATCACAGAATATCATCATATAAATATCACAATCAGATATTCTACACAACAATCCATAAGCAATCACCTTTAAATTCTCATTGTAATTAATTTAATTTAAAAACAATTGCTTGAGTATTTATCTTTTAAACATGTTTAATTGATTATTAATTATCAATTAATTACTTATTCCATTTCAAATTATTTAATTAATCATTTCTAAATCAACTATTAAATCTTCATTATTTCATTAATTACTTATTTTATCCCACACCATTTAATTAACTACTTCTTAATCGATTTGTTTAACTTTAATTAACCATTAATTAATAACCTTAATTATTAATAAATAAACTTAATTACCTATTTATTTGCTGCTAATTACCTAATTAATCATTTATTAATAAGTAGTTAAATTACTTAATTAATTAACTATTAACCATTATTAAATTAACTTAAGTAGTTAATTGCAATTCATTTATTACTTTGACATCGATTGATCCATCGCTAATTACAATTAAAAAGTAATTATTCTGAATTGTTTTCTAAGATAATTAATTAATTACCATATAATTTAATTAACACTTTAAAGCTCTTAAATTCTTAAATTCAATTAATTTTTTTTAACTTCCAACTTTAAATGTCAATTAAAGTTATACTTACTTAAATTAATTATTTGATAATAATTAAGTGTTAAAACATTATTATGGTATTAACTAAAAATAAAATAAAAACTTATATTACATTCCTAACTCAACAGTTAAAACTTTATTAAGCTAAAGTATTAAAACTTGTAGAAAACGGGTTACATCATTACACCTCAATATACATCACTGCAAATTAAGGATAACCCGAGCCTTCCTGCTAAAAAACTCAAGTACAACTTTGAGTTAACCATCTAAATCACCCGTGCCCTTCCCCCTACTTCTTCTTCTCCCCATCTATTTTATTTTTCCAGTAAGTTAAGTTATAGCTTAAATCTAAACATCAGTAAATACACGCGCACTCGATCGAAAGAGCTCGAAGATAATCCTACAACTACTCGAGTACGACCTGCAGCGTTCGGCCACATTCCTCGTGTACGATGTGCGACCCACATCCTCGTGTCATAGTAGCATATCACCGCCGCCGAACACGTGCACGGCGGCATCTCCCTTCTCCGACGACCATAATGTCAACAAGTCACAAATCGCCACTAGGCTTGTAATCAAGATTCAAATCACCCTAAAAAGCTCGAATTCGAAAAAAAAGCCTCTGCTCGAAAAAAAACTGTATCAACGCCTTGGGTTATCGCCTTGCCACCGCCTCTCCATCCATCTGCAGTGCCCAAGATTTCGCCCATACGTCGTCATCACGATAAACCATGATCCCACAGAAGCTCGAGCCACTCGATCGCGTGAAGGTGAGGAATTCGACACAATATAGTCATAGATAAAAACAAGGACTCGAGCCCTAGATTGATCTCGTATCCAAATTTCAAGCAATATAAAAAATTTCTGGTAATTTTTATGAAATCACATACGTTTGAACTTGCTTCATCCCAAATTTCAACTTTTATTATTAATCAAACAACAAGAAATTTGCAAAAGTGCAGTTTTGGTTCAAATGCAAACTGTTTCGGAAATACTGAGTTAAAAATCTTCATACAAAATTTAAAAATCATAGCTTTTAGTGTTAATTCAAGATATAAACTCGAATTAGCAATTAACGACATTCGAATTTATCAAAGGAAATGTGAATCACCTGTATAACATGTTACAGAGAAGTACTCCCTTCAGCATATTTAAAATTAGCTTTTAAAAACAAATTTTAGTTTAGTTTTAAACATTTTGTTGAGTTGAAATAATTACATATTTCAATATTGATGATAATAGCTTGAGTTTTGAACAAGAATAAGTAATTGTAACAACCAAGCGCACATAGCAGAGAAGAGAAATATGCAGTATGACATATATATATATATATATATATATATATATATATATTCATAACCAAATATAAAGCAATATACAAATTATACTAGTTAAAAAAAATCATGCTCAATTTAATTAACTTAAATTTTAAAAAAAAAATCTTTGTTTACTCACCTTTCATTTCCTTTGAACAGAAAGAAGCACTTGAAGCTTTGAACACCTGAAGCTTTTGAAACTGCCTGTATATATTTTATCCCTGTTTTTGTTTTTAAACTTGAACCTTTATTTTCCCTTTTTTTTCTTGCTTTAATTTTCTCTGGTTTCCTTTTCTCAGTCTATATTTTACTGAACGAACCAAATAACAATATGTACACCCATATATATAGAAGAAAATAGGTGTATATGGGTAGGTTGTAACTGGACTGTTGTTGTCTAATTTTTTTTTCTGTTTTAACCTGACAGATTTGGTGTTCGAATGTATAGATTTGTAAATACTTTCATAGACCAAATAGCAGGCTGAGAAGATAGCAAATTAAATGCTTTGCTTCATAATATGTTTGCATAATTATTAATATGTTTATACTGTATAGATATTTGTAAGTGTACAACTTGCAGGCTTGTGTAGGAAGATACTATGTTTTACCTTTTACTTTTTACTTTGACTTTGGTCTTGAGAATAAAGATAAGTTGTTTTGTTATTTTATGAACAAAAATAGTCTCAGGTTGTAGTTTATACACTTGGCCTTGTTTAACTTCTAATTTTATGTTTTATCCACTTCTAGTTTGCATAGTTTACACTCGTATGTGTTAGGTTTTCATTTTATTTTGCTTACTCATTTTTAAAGTTACGTTGTATGCATAACTTATTACTTAATTCTTATTATCATTTATTTTTACATTTGTATTTTATATTTTATTTACAAATGTTAAGGTTATGTTGTGTGTTTAACAAAATTATTTAATCTTTGTTTTTCTTTTATTTTCGTTCTAACTATCAATATTTAAGTTATTTTCAATATGGTATCTCATATTAGCTTTATACATTTGTTTGTATTTCTATTTTAGCTTACAATTATTAAATTGTATACATGTGTTTGACTTATATATAATATTTATATTTATATTGAACATTATCATCTATTTATATTTTATATTTTATATTGTTAGAATTAGATTTTTAGTGTTAAACATTATCATCTATAGATATTTCTATCAAATGTTAGCAAAAGAAAGCATTTTAATTTAATGGTATAAGATAAATATTATAAAAAGATTTATTTTAAATTTTCAAATATTATTATTCATATGTATATCTATCAGATATAAACAAAGTAAAGTATTTTAATTTAATTATATAAGACAAATTGTATTATAAATATTATTAAAAGATTTAATTTTAAATGCTCCAAATCAATCTCCTTTTTAAAATACAAATTTATATAAACAAATGGTAAATATCTCCAAAATCATATTCATTTTAATATGATCAGTTCACATTTTATTTAATTAGATTAAATATTTATTAAAATAAATAGAGCCAAGATCCAGGGTCGTTACATTCCTCTCCCCTTAAAAGAATTTCGTCCCCGAAATTCAAAACAAAGATAATTTAAAAGCTGTTATACCAACCATTTAAACATAGATATCACTCATACAATAACAAACAATCAAACAATCTATCTTAACAAACATTTCTAGCTATCTGAACATGAATTCGGATAAGCTTTCCCAAAATTATCCAGAGTTGTCTCTCGATGATCAACAATCCGAACTGGATTCCTGACCACAGTAAAATTTGATTCGAGTTCTAAATCTTCCTGAACTACTGGTTTTACAACAAATGATGAATCATGAACAAATTCCCTTAGATGGGATATATGTAATGAATTCCAGACATCCGTCCCGGAAATTCAGTTCTGCAGGCTACAACACCAATTCTTTTCCAATTTTATTGACCTCTTTACAGAATTTCAATATTTATTCATTCAATCCCGTATGATGTACATATACCATTCGTACGCAATATTATATTCGATCACTCGCTCGATCACACAATTTCACTTCCGAACTAGTATCGTCCACCTGACTTCCTAGTGCGGACTCAGATCTGGTTTCTTAACCAAAAACTGTCATTCTCCTTGCATAGCCACAACTATGATAGAGAATTATCAAAATCAATCAAAATCCATATCCATGGTTCGTCGTCAAAAATCGAGTGAAAAATTCTAACTCGGATCGATATAACTATCTCGAAATTCTGTGCTCGAAACTGGATCAAATTGCTATGCGAATAAAATAATATACGTTCATCCTATGTATTTATATCCATTGATTGTCAACTATATCAATTTCCTTTTATTCACATTATTTTGATTTCTATCTACTTGGAATAATTTTCTCAATATCAAATTTACTTAAGAATTTCACCATTCATTTCCTAAGTTTAATATAAACGTTATATATACTCTTACATTATTACTCTACCACTTTAGCCTTTATATCTTCTTATTTTAAATCTGAATTTCCAATTTCATGTGAATTCAATTTATTGTCAACCCAGAATATTGAATTTTATTGACTATCTTCCATTTATAACTGATTCTATCATTATTTTAAATTAGTTTCATCCACTAATTTATTTCAATCTCCAATTGATTTCAAAATCATCCTATTTCGCTTCTAATAATTCATAGAATTTTATCTGATCTCGTTTACTTCGAACGACCCATTTTCTTATGCAATTCAACAATATTATTGTGAATAAATAACTACTTAAGCTTTATAACAAATTTTAAATTGATTCTACTCAATTTACACTTAATTCCATCCCAATTAATTTATTCACAATCCTTACATTGCATTTTTTTTCATTTCAACAAGTTTGATTCCAAACCATTTTTGTTAAACTCGACAACCAATATTTTAAATAACCTTCTCACAATTTACTCAAGTCATTTATTTTCTTCAAACTGTTCCACCCAACAACTTAAGTTTATTCTATTCCACCAACTTCCATTTAAATCTTTGATTTGATTTTCCTTTAATCAAATTCCAACTATTTACTAATTTATTCGATTAGTTTATTCTTTTATCCATTCTTAAATTTTAATTTACATTAACAGCTCATTATTGAATTTATTTATGATAAGGTCATTCAATTTATGCTTGAATTAGATTTATTTACAACTTACCCCAATTTTATTTTAAATCAATTCAATACTTACTTGGTTTACATAACTCGATTGGATTTCATTTAAATTCAGTTTTATTCCAACTCAACTTTAGTTAAATCTAGCTACTTACCATTCTTTTAAATTTTATTTCTCAGTATATGAGTTCAAAGCTTATTTATTTACGTAAAAGTTTATATTGTGTCATTTCATCTTATAACCACAATTTCAGATTATATATATAACACTTACTATCTTGAGGTATAAATTTTCATTTCACAATTACAATCATTTTATCTTCCAATTTTATATCCAATTCAATTCAATTTCAATTTTATTTAACTTAACTCAGGTTAAATTCAAGTACATTTTCTTCACTTTCATTTACTTAAGTTAAATTTTAGTTCCCGGATTAAAATTCCCAATTTCTTCTTATTAATATCAACTTTACTTCATAAGCTCAATAGTTGATTCATTTAAACTTTTCACATTATTTAAATAGAATTTCTTAGAATTCAATTGCCCGATTTCATTTCCAAAACCATTTTGAAATGATAACTACACATACCCACTTGGTATATCAAATCAAATTTCCAAATTCCAAACACTTGTTTTCACCAAAACAAATTCTCCCTTTTGAAATTTCTAAAACAACTTGTATACCCAATAAGCCCGAACAATATCATGACCAACTATCCTGGTAGCAATCCATCACTTTAGAAACTCGAAAATGAATACTAATGATGTGGCCATCGTTGTAACAACCCGCATATTTATCGATTTTTATATTTAAATATTTTATTTAAATATTCTATCGTTAATCGGATTTTGGTCCGAAGCTACTTTTTGCAAACGGTCAAATTAGGACTCGAGACCACTTCCATTGAGTTCGAAACGTCGTTTGCAATCTTCTAAGTATAAACATTGATATGTTTGGGGTTAGTGGAATTTCACCACTTTTTCACTCGAGCCTTTGGTTTGGACTTTTAGCCCATTAGGCCCAAGTTCCACCCCCCTTCTTCTTCATTGCTTCATTTCATTTCCTAACACTAAAGCTTCAACAAAAATGGTGAATGGAATGAGAAATTAAAACTCCAAAGTCTTTGTTTTATTGCAACTCCAACATTCAACTCCAAATTCAAGAAGAAGACATCGGATTCAAGCTTGTGGTTGCTTCTCCATTTGCCTTCAAGCTTTGTTCTTCATTTTCATTGGGTTTTGGAGCAAAGGTGAGACTTTTATCTCACAATTCTAGTCTATAACTATATTGGACTGTTGGGAATGATTCCCCATCACTTTAGCATGTATATTTGCATTTGGTTTGGATTGGATTGGCGAAAAACTCCAATTTTTAGTTGTTTGGTGAACTTCCTGAGCTTAGGTCGCTCTGCCCAGGTATAGGTCGCTCGGAATCATTAGCTCGCGCGTGTGGAAAAGTCAAGGCCTGCATATTTCGTTCGCCTCGGATTTAGGTCGCCTCGGATTTAGGTCGTAGGTCGTTGGACTTTAGGTCGTTCGCGTATAGGTCGTTCGGCCTTGCCTGCCTCATTAGGTCGTGGGACCTTAGGTCGTAGGTCGTTAGGCTTAGGTCGTTAAGTCGTTCCCTCTGTTGGAAACGTCTCCTCGGTCTTAGGTCGTTAGACCATAGGTCGCCCCCCCTAGGTCGTTAGACCCTGAGTTGTTCCGCCTTCATTTAGGTCGCATACTCCTTTAGGTCGCATGACTCCCATCCCTTTAGGTCGTTGGACCTTGTTTTCCTTAGGTCGTTGGACCCTATTTCCTTTAGGTCGTATGACCCACTAGGTCGCTTGGCCCCTTAGGTCGCGACACCTTTAGGTCGTGTTACCTATATACCCCTAGGTCGAAAGACCTTAGGTCGTGCACCTTTAGGTCGCGAACCCTATTAGGTCGCGAACACCTTTAGGTCGCGAATCACTTTAGGTCGCATGACCTCATCTCCGTTAGGTCGTGAACCTTGTTAGGTCGCTCATCCCTAGCCCGCGAACCTTCTTAGGTCGCGCACCCCCCCTTAGGTCGTAACATGTTAGGTCGCACGCCTTTCACACCATTAAGTCGCGAGTTTAATTAGGTCGCTCGGCCTTAAAACGTTAGGTCGCTTGACCTGTTCTATTGTTAGGTCGCTCGACCCTATTCCCCTTAGGTCGTTAGACCTTATTTTGTCGTCACTAGGTCATACCGTTTTGGTCGGGGCGCTGCCCCGCACCACGCCGGGGGCGCTGCCCCCTGGACCCCCGCGACCTGACCGGGCAGGTCGAACCCCGTAAGCGGTGGCGTTGCCCCCGCACCCCCACCTTGGGGGGTTGCCACCCCCCTGGACCCCCCCTCCGTAGGGGATCTTATCTGAAAAATATTCAACAGAACTTGCTGAGCTGATTTCCTTGGATTTTTATCACATCTTCGAATGTGACCTTTGTGATTGATTGTTTCTACAATCGCTTCTGTGATTTGTCACTTTAAAATATAAAGGTTTCAAAACTAGTAGTAAATATCAAAACTCTTTCAACAAAATGATTTCAACTCTATTTTTAATAACAAAGCTCTTTTCTTAAACCGTTTTCCAATCTATTAGTATATACAAGCCTTTACCTCACTCGGATGAGAAATCTAATTAAACGACTTAGTAAAACAAGTGGTATGAAACGCTTGCATTCACTTCGTCGGTTAATTCTTGGACTTGTTCGATTGAACCTCTTGTGACAATTTTATTAGTGAAGATTTACAGTTTGTTCGTAAATATTTAAGTTAAGCAAGTGGTTATGGGACATGAAGCTAAACTTCTATATTTACTAGCTTAGTGTAATTGACACTTCTCGTTGATCTTGATGATCGCTCTATGAATTAGACTAGCAATTGCGCGATGTCTCTTTCATTGCAAGGTTAGACTAGACACCACTTGTGTGATTCCATTCACACATACCTTTCTGCTTTTTGGTTAGTCTTGACCTTAATCTGTGTGATTCCATTCACACATGCAGGGTAGCTCCCCTTGGTCTTCGGACCGTCATGTGATAGGCCTCTTTCCCTTTTTATGATTTCTGGATTTCTTGTGTTGATTTCTGGAATTTATCTCTTTGACTTGTCATGAGTACAAGTTTAGGGTATGATGCCCTCTTTGGATCTTTGAGAAGATTCTTGTGATATTGATTTATCTCTTATCGGTTGATCTCCTGTTGATCATTAATTGCATACTTATAGTAGTATGTCAGTATGGATATTTTATGTTTATGCCATATCTTTTATTTTATATCATGTCATCTGATATTTATAGCTAGACTGATCCGTTTATTATTTTCTTATAAATAATACTCGGGTCAGGCCGAGATGTTACAGGTGCTACTGCTTGACTCCTCCCCCAGTGATTCACTACTCAGACTTTTGGCTACTTGTTTAGATTAGCAGCTTTTGTTGTTTACACTTGAGATATAGACTCATAGTTGTATTCTTTTGTATAGCACGCGTTGCTATTCTTTTGTATTATCGAGGATCTTTTTAGACCACTACTCTGATGTACACTTTTATGTGATATATATTCATATCTCTTTCTGCCTTTGTGATATGGATATCTGTGATTGATTCGCATGTTATGCTTACTTCTATATTTGTTTCCGAAGAGCATTTTATAGCCACCGTGTGATAAGAAATTACACGGATGGTCGCTCCTTAACAGCCTTATTCTCCGCGCTAGTTGACAGCACTACACCGTAGTGTTCTTGGCTAGCGTGGGTATAGAGGTGGGGCGTCACAATCATCATCAGGATTATTTTCCAGCGACCGAAGTGAGTTCAGTGCTTCCTTACTTTCACAATTTACTCCCAAACAATTTCCATTCAAAAATATTTTCCAAAACAATACTCCATTATTGCCTTCAAATCTTTGGAAAAACATTTCAAACATTCCCAAGATTTTTAAATTCCCAAATCCTTTTGTTTAAATTCATTTAAACACCTTTCAAATTTTCGGGACTTAAATTCTGGTTTAATCAAATTTTAGTTATATTCCTTTTTATTTAAACCATACTTAGACAATTTTATTTGGTTATAAACCACTCAAATTTTAAATTTTTTTATTCAATTATAGTATTAACAACCAAACATCTAAATATATATATAATAATTTTAGAAAATTATCTCTTTTATGTCAAAATATAATTTTGGGTAAAATTATTTCATTTACCCTACTTTAAAAATAATACTATGTCGGTCTACCCTGTTTAAGAGTTTAGAAATCCCTATCGATGAAATGGCGTCCCACACATCGACCAGAATCCATAAACACTCAACAGATAAGTCAACACAATATAAAAACAATTTTATACTCACTAACAAATACGCGCTCATATCTATTAATACACTCAATCTCATTTTAGAGTACTACAGACTCTATTCTATGAGTAATTCCTACCAGAGCCAAGGTTATCACCAACCTAAGCTCTAATACCAACTGTGACGACCCGCCCTTCTACTAGCAGAAAGACGTATCATCATTAAGAAAAGAAAGGGATAGAAATAGAAAAGAAAGAGAAAGAAAGAACAACAATATCAGAATCTCACAGCGGAACGGAACAAAATATAATATATCACATAAATATTACATAGTTTTACATATATTAGAGTTATACAAAATCAATACATATGACAGTCATACATACATCTATCACTACATATATCATAGATATGGTACACATCAACTAACACAGCGGAACTAGATAGATAGCTACATACGTCTGGAAACTCCTACTCCAAGCTCCTCCAGAAATCGAAGTCCAAAACCTATCTCTTGGCTACTCATAAAAATTTAAGTACCCAAGAGTTTATGAAAAACAAAATATAAACTCCGGGTCAGACATGGGTCTGGTATGAGTAAACGGTTTAAATTGTTTAACTTGGAAGACATTTGAAAATAAAGGTATCACGTAAGACTCCCCACAAATAAATACGGGTAAGTTTTTACCTTACGCTAAGCAAAACATTTCATTGGAAATCCAGTGATATTATAATAGTGTCTAGGGTTTTCAAGTAAATAGAAAATAGCCGAAACTGTACAAGATTAAATTCCAGCTACTAGCCACAAAAGTAGGTAATACAAATCAAAACCGTAGGTTCTCGTAGGGAAAATGGATTTCCAACAATGGTAGGGCTACTGGGGTACCGCCCGTCATAGTACGGGGCCTAGATCACCGTACCGAGGATCACTGCCGACCCCCTACAACACAAGGCCGGAACCATTCCTTACTGAACAGTCCCGAACAAGATAAACCCCGCAGTTGTAGCTAGCAATCGCCCACACAGCCGAAATAAAAAGGGACATCTAGACAGGGGAATATCTTGTCCTGCTTGGGCATAACCCACCTAACCTTGCTGCATCTCCCCTGTTTTAGCTATTCCCGGTTGATGAGGCTTGAGGCTGCGATTACCTTTACAGAACATATCTCTTAGAATGCTCATCGTCCGCCTGATGATGTGCTGAAAGCATTCAGTCTATTCAAGTTCGTTCGGGGTTCGAACGAAACCGAAGGCATTATCTCGTCACACTCATTTGGAATCACCCTCAGAATCAACGACGATAACCCTTGCATTCTGAAAACACCATCTCGATCTTTATTTCAGAATTCACGACCTAACGTTTAGATTGGATGATGTGGTTTTCGGAATATCAAATTGATACCCGATCCCGGTGTCATCGAAATCCAAACGGCATTTTAAAGGCCAAGTTGTCTAATTAACTTAAACAGTTTGGATACTTTAAATTCAACAATTGAATTAACATAGCATTTATCACAGATGAATCATACACAATTATACAGGTATATCACAGCATATCACAGGGCATCACAGAATATCATCATATAAATATCACAATTAGATATTCTACACAATAATCCATAAGCAATCACCTTTAAATTCTCATTGTAATTTATTTAACTTAAAAACAATTGCTTGAGTATTTATCTCTTAAACATGTTTAATTGATTATTAATTATCAATTAATTACTTATTCCATTTCAAATTATTTAATTAATCATTTATAAATCAACTATTAAATCTTAATTATTTCATTAATTACTTATTTTATCCCACACCATTTAGTTAACTACTTCTTAATCGATTTGTTTAACTTTAATTAACCATTAATTAATAACCTTAATTATTAATAAATAAACTTAATTACCTATTTATTTACTGCTAATTACCTAATTAATCATTTATTAATAAGTAGTTAAATTACTTAATTAATTGACTATTAACCATTCTTAAATTAACTTAAGTAGTTAATTGCAATTCATTTATTACTCAGACATCGATTGATCCATCGCTAATTACAATTAAAAAGTAATTATTCTGAATTGTTTTCTAAGATAATTAACTAATTACCATACAATTTAATTAACACTTTAAAGCTCTTAAATTATGAAATTCAATTAAATTTTTTTTAACTTCCAACTTTAAATGTCATTTAAAGTTATGCTTACTTTAATTAATTATTTGATAATAATTAAGTGTTAAAACATTATTATGGTATTAACTAAAAATAAAATAAAAACTTATATTACATTCCTATCTCAACAG
Source organism: Allium cepa (assembly GCA_030765085.1). Classification (NCBI taxonomy): domain Eukaryota; kingdom Viridiplantae; phylum Streptophyta; class Magnoliopsida; order Asparagales; family Amaryllidaceae; genus Allium; species Allium cepa. Next base: position 910,659,807 of record CM060943.1, read on the forward strand.
TTAAAACTTTATTAAGCTAAAGTACTAAAACTTGTAGAAAACAGGTTACATCATTACACCTCAATATACATTACTGCAAATTAAGGATAACCCGAGCCTTCCTGCTAAAAAACTCGAGTACAACTTCGAGTTAACCATCTAAATCACCTGTGCCCTTCCCCCTACTTCTTCTTCTCCCCTTCTCTTTTATTTTTCCAGTAAGTTAAGTTATAGCTTAAATCTAAACATCAGTAAATACACACGCATTCGATCGAAAGAGCTCGAAGATAATCCTACAACCACTCGAGTACGACCTGTAGCGTTCGACCACCTTCCTCGTGTACGATGTGCGACCCACATCCTCGTGTCACAGTAGCATATCACCGCCGCCGTACATGTGCACGGCGGCATCTCCCTTCTTCGGAGAACAACCATAATGTCAACAAGTCACAAATCGCCACTAGGCTCGTAATCAAGATTCAAATCACGCTAAAAAGCTCGAATTAGGAAAAAAAAGCCTCTGCTCGAAAAAACTGTATCAATGCCTTGGGTTATCGCCTTGCCACCGTCTCTCCATCCACCTGCAGTGCCCAAGATTTCGCCCATACGTCGTCATCACGATAAACCATCATCCCACAGAAGCTCGAGCCACTCGATCGCGTGAAGGTGAGGAATTCGACATAATATAGTCATAGATAAAAACAAGGACTCGAGCCCTAGATTGATCTCGTATCCAAATTTCAAGAAATATAAAAATTTTCTGGTAATTTTTATGAAACCACATACATTTGAACTTGCTTCATCCCAAAATTCAACTTTTATTATTGTTCAAGCAACAAGAAATTTGCAAAAGTGCAGTTTTGGTTCAAATGCAAACTGCTTTGGAAATACTGAGTTAAAAATCTTCATACAAATTTTAAAAATCATAGCTTTTAGTGTTAATTCAAGATATAAACTCGAATTAGCAATTTACGACATTCGAATTTATCAAAGAATATGTGAATCACCTGTATAACATGTTACAGAGAAGTACTCCCTTCAACATATTTAAAATTAGCTTTTAAAAACAAATCTTAATTCAGTTTTAAACATTTTGTTGAGTTGAAATAATTACATATTTCAATATTAATGAGAATAGCTTGAGTTTTGAACAAGAATAAGTAACTGTAACAACCAAGAGCACATAGCAGAGAAGAGAAATATGCAGTATGACATATATATATACACACACACACACACAGATTCATAACCAAATATAAAGCAATATACAAATTATACTAGTTAAAAAAATCATGATCTATTTAATTAACTTAAATTTAAAAAAAAAATCTTTGTTTACTCACCTTTCATTTCCTTTGAACAGAAAGAAGCACTTGAAGCTTTAAACACCTGAAGCTTTTGAAACTGCCTGTATATATTTTATCTCTGTTTTTGTTTTTAAACTTGAACCTTATTTTTCCTTTTTTTTCTTGCTTTAATTTTCTCTGGTTTCCTTTTCTCGGTCTATATTTTACTGAACGAACCAAATAACAATATGTACACCCATATATATAGAAGAAAATAGGTGTATATGGGTAGGTTGTAACTGGACTATTGTTGTCTAATTTTTTTTCTGTTTTAACCTGACAGATTTGGTGTTCGAATGTATAGATTTGTAAATACTTTCATAGACCAAATAGCAGGCTGAGAAGATAGAAAATTAAATGTTTTGCTTCATAATATGTTTGCATAATTATTGATATGTTTATACTGTATAGATATTTGTAAGTGTACAACTTGCAGGTAAATATTTGGCTTGTGTAGGAAGATACTATGTTTTACCTTTTTCTTTTATACTTTGACTTTGGTCTTGAGAATAAAGATAAGTTGTTTTGTTATTTTATGAACATAAATAGTCTCATGTTGTAGTTTATACACTTGGCCTTGTTTAACTTCTAATATTATGTTTTATCCACTTCTAGTTTGCATAGTTTACACTCGTATGTGTTAGGTTTTCATTTTATTTTGCTTACTCGTTTTTAAAGTTACGTTGTATGCATAACTTATTACTTAATTCTTATTATCATTTATTTTTACATTTGTATTTTATATTTTCTTTACAAATGTTAAGGTTATGTTGTGTGTTTAACAAAATTATTTGATCTTTGTTTTTCTTTTATTTTCGTTCTAACTATCAATATTTAAGTTATTTTCAATATGGTATCTCATATTAGCTTTATACATTTGCTTGTATTTTTATTTTAGCTTACAATTATTAAATTATGTACATGTGTTTGACTTATATATAATATTTATATTTATATTGAACATTATCATCTATTTATATTTTATAATGTTAGAATTAGATTTTTAATTTTAAACATTATCATTTATAGATATTTCTATCAAATGTTAGCAAAAGAAAGCATTTTAATTTAAAGTATAATATTATAAAGAGATTTATTTTAAATTTTCAAATATTATTATTCATATGTATATCTATCAGATATAAACAAAGTAAAGTATTTTAATCTAGTTATATAAGACAAATTTTATTATAAACATTATTAAAAGATTTAATTTTAAATGCTCCAAATCAATCTTCTTTTTAAAATACAAATTTATATAAACAAATGGTAAATATCTCCAAAATCATATTCATTTTAATATGATCAGTTCACATTTTATTTAATTAGATTACATATTTATTAAAATAAATAGAGCCAAAATCCAGGGTCGTTACATTTCTATTTTCATTGAACCAGGAATCTCATTAGCCATACATACATTGAATTAAGATTCGCCTTAGTGTGTAGCAAGCCAATGGACTAAGGGATTTTCAAATAGATTCTCCTTAGTAAGAAAAATATTTGGATTAAGGTAACACAACTTCTTCTTGTTTGCATGGAATAAATATATGGACCATGGACACAAAATAGGTTCTCATTATGGGTTAAATCCATGGATTAAGGGAGCAAAAACAAATTCTCCTTAGCATGGGGTAAATCCATGAACTGAGGGAACACATCATATTAGAAAATCATTGGATTACTTTCAGAACACTTTCTTTTTAGGAATGGACTTGCACATTAATACCAACTCAATATAATAAATTCAAGTAATCCAAGAAAAAGTTATTACAAGTTGTCCCGTGTATGAATTCTCACTTAAGTTTTCCTTTCACGGTCCCGAAAGTAGTCCCATCGAATTAATTAGGTAGAAGGGGGTACTTATGAAGTCTAAATAAAGAAAACCAAGCAACTTGTAATTCAAGAAATCCAACTACCAGGTATAAACCGACCTATTGGAAAGTGTATTATTAAGGGATCCTTGAAATATCGATTGTGTAGAGAAGACTATTATCGTGCTTTCTTAATGGACTCCTTAAACTTACATTTTCTGGCTTGTCTTTTGATCGTTCCCAAGAGTGTTCTACACCATTCAGTTTCACGTCCATTTAATTGATGATATTGCCACAACCCATTATTTTCATCCCTACGCTTTAGCATCCGAGTCAACATTCAAATCATGAAAGCCAAAAATGACGAACCGTTAAGCAAAACAATATTTCTAATTATATATATCTACATAAGGAAAAATATTTATGATATACAGTAATCTTATATTCAGACCCAGCTTTGATAATGTATATCCAATATCATAGGTTCATACAATACAAGTCATCAATTCGAACCACACCATCACACTATAATGCAGGATGATAATATACACAATATATATATGCACATCATCGACGCCTTCAACATGGCATAATATTTTGACTCTGTAATCCATTAACCTATAGATAAAAGGAACAAATATATAATATTGAGAGATCATACATACTGAGTGAAACTAATCAATTCTACACATACTTCAAAAATACTCTTATAACATCAGTTTTATCTACTTAACATGTGTTAACATACCTTAACCTGCCCAACATGCATTCTAGAGTAATATCGACAAAATCCAGTATCGACTAATCGATTAAGACCATGTTACCTAACTATACGATATATACACACATACGCATGCACGCACACATCAATGATACAACAAGATTTGGATATATTAAAAATCAAATAAAATGCTCCTAACAACAAGAGGGGCAAATTTTGTTTTCCTGTAAAGTTAAATCCTTAATAATTTTTATTTTTTGAAATTGAATTAATAAAGGCCCAAGCCCAAAAATGGGATCGGGTAAATACCCGTTACAACTTATACCGACTCCATACTCGATAAAACAAAATTAAACACAGGCTAGGGTTTTATCTGCGCCTACAAAACTCATTCTTCTCTAAACGAAAATCATGGCAGATCTAAATAATTTTGCGATCCTCAAAATAAGGGGATATTGAGATTCAAGGAGGCTTCCAATCCTTTAATACGTTGTAGCGGAGCCTTTGAATCTTTAGAGCTAGGCAAAAATGGCTTTGATGAGCTGTTTTTGTCTCTGCTTCCAAAAAAAACTAGTCGCTTTTTTATCAGAAGTAACAACGCGCTTTGGAACTGAGAAATCTTTAGCAGCAGCAACCCTGATAGGAGATTTCATGAGAAGGTGCGATGCTTCCTTAGCAGATGCTTCTAGATCTGATTGTAGTGGATTGCTAGATTCGCCTCGATCACCATTAACAATATTATTAGGTCCTGGATCTTCATTAAACTTAGCAAAGTTTTGATCTTTAAGTCTTCGATTGTTGTTACTGACTTCCAAATCAAGTTGGAGTATATCTCGCTGCCTTTGCAATTGATTTGTGCTTTCGTTACAAACTGAAGTTCAGAACTGTAATAAAGCTTGCTCCTTTCGACAACTATAACTATCGCATGCTCCACTGTTCCCGAAAAGTTGCTGCTTTCCCCCTTTTCCCACTCAGATAAGTGATATACTTTGCCATACAGTTTACTGATGTAATGAAAGTTGTCGACCATTAGCAAATTGGTATCTAACTGATTTGTTTTGTCATGAATCAGGGGAACCATCAGATTCAACGCCTCTTTACTCGTTGCGCAGTAATTCCTGCCAATGTCAGGTGAGAAGTAGTTATAATATCTATTCTGCTTACTATTATTACTATAAAACAATATATTAAAGTCCTGTTTACTTCCCTTACAGAGAATTGCTCTAGTATTGGAGTTGAAATGGCCGCCTCCAGTAAAAGCGGTATTGACAGGGATGGTTTCCTTCCATGAATGTGAAGTCCTTTGATTAGAAATCTGAGGATAATTGCTATGGAAGATAAAATTATTGAGATTCCCATTTTGTAAGTATGATTCTACTACTGCTTCGAGATTTTGATGATCATTACTATCTAAGAAAAGATGGTGAGGTCGATTTCTTCTGTTGATGTCTTTATGAATTAAAATTTGAAAGTTTGCTTCTATGGATTTCCAGATTTGAATGGCATCTGTTACTTTTTCGATATGCAATCTAGCATTTCTTTCTTTCCAAATAAAGTATACTGCAGCAATGAGCATGATGCAGGCTTCATTAAATTTCTTTGATTTGGATTTGAGATTTTTCCAGATGAAATTAATACTTTCTTTGATGCTTTGGATTGAAATATTATTGTTGAAACTGAGCTTTCTTTTGGCAATATGCCATATATGTCTTGAAAATTCGCAATCAAAGAAAAGATGTTATGTTGTTTCTTTATCATTCCTGCAAAGGAGACATTCTGTTTCACTGTTTTTATTCCATTTGTTACGTCTATCCCTGGTTGGCAATCTGTTTAGCAGAGAAAAGTAGGCACAATGAGCCAATTTTGGGCAGTTTGCTCTGTTCCAGATGACAGAGTGTCAATCCAATTCAGTTTCAAATCCTTTTAAAAAATTCCAAGTAGATTTGAAAGAAAAGTTGCCTTTCTTTGAGAGTTTCCAATTCCAGCAGTCTTCTACCAAATTTGTATCAATTTCAATGTTTTCTATACTCCTTTTGAAAATAGAGGTTGCTGGATGAATATTTGCATTCCAAGTATGATTTTGAATAATATGATCAACTTTTAAATTTGCACCACAAAAATTTAGCAAATTATTCCAACCTAATAAGCTAATCAACGACTTTCTATTGATCCAAGGATCAAACCAAAGGCTAGCGTTTTTGCCATCCATGAAACTTCTTTCCAATAGTTTGATGCCAATTTTTCTGCTTTTTAAAGTATTTTTCCAAGAGCTTGATTTGTGAATTTCTGCTGGCATGGTCTAGAAATTTTTGTTTTTAGCATATTTATTTTTCGTCCACTTTGACCATAGAGATTTTCCTTCAACAAATCTCCAAAAGAGTTTCATATTACATGCTTCTTGAAGATCCTTGATATTCCTTAACCCCAACCCCACATACTCTTTTGGTTTACCGATAGTATGCCATGAGATTTTATGATACTTTCCTTTCCATTGAAATTAGCATGCATTTTTTCAATTTTTTGAATGATTGTTACTGGTATATTGTGAGTCTGGAACCAATACATTATGATAGCCGTGATGACAGTGTGCGTAAGCTCAAGTCTACCAGCAATGGATAAAAGTCTGCTGGACCAGCTTTCTAACTTTTCTTGAATGATGTTACAAAGTCTTGAGCAGTCTCTAGTACTTAGTTGATTTGTACTAAGAGGGAGTCCAAAATATTTGATAGGCAACTGACCTTCTTGAATATTAAGAATGTTAAGAATATCCTCCTTATTTTCACAATTTTTGCTGAAATAAGCTTTGCTTTTGCTTTCATTGATTTGAAGACCTATATTTTCTTTTAAACTTTCAAAGAGCTTTCTAATGGTATAGGCACTTTTCAAATCTGCATTTATAAACAAAAGTAGGTCATCGGCATATAATGAATGAGTAACAATAGGGAAATCCTATTAATAGGCTTGAGATTTCCTTTTAATTGTTTAGAATCCATCTAAATAGTTAAAAATTCCATAGCAATTGCAAATAAGTAGGGGGAAAGAGGATCCCATTTTTTAATACCTCTATTACTATTAATAAACTCACATGGTGAACCATTAATTAATATAGAAAATGAAGCAGTTTCAATTCATTCTTGCACTAGATTGCAGAATTTTTCATGAAAACCCAGTTGATTCATCATGTGTATAATAAAAGATCTATTTATCTTGTCAAATACATCAATTTTAATACAAACTTTGTTTTTGCAACCTTTGTTAAAGTCTCTTATGATTTCATGAGCCAAAAGGTTGTTTTCAATAATAAATCTACAAGGGATGAATGCACGCTGATTCTCAAAAATCAAGTGTTTTAAAAATATTTTAATTCTGTTACTTAATATATTAGCAATAATCTTATAAATAAAGTTGCAGCATGAAATTGGTCTATAATCCCCAAGCCCTAAAGGAATTTTAACTTTAGGTATTAAAGTGATAAAAGTATGATTTAAGCTCATTAGAAGTTTACCAGTAGTAAAGAATTCATTTAAAGCATCAAAAATTTTAAATTTAATATCTTTCCAATGGATTTTGTAAATTTTTGCCCCAAACCCATCAGGGCCAGGGCTTTTATCATCCTTGGAACTGAAAACAAATTTTTTAATATCTTCTAAAATAATTGGAGCAAGAAGAATACCTTTACTACTATCTTTAAGAATAAACTTTGGTTCAATAATTGGGAACTCCTTATACTCCACAGTGTTGTATTAATCAGTAAAATATATGACAGCTAACTGCTCAAGTTGAGAAACATCATTTAAGATATTTCCATTTCTGTCTAGCAGCTTTCCTATGTCATTGATTTTCTTTCTACTAGACATCTTGGCATAGAAAAATTTGCTAGCTTCATCCCCATTAGTAAGCCAATCCACCTTGGCTTTTTGTCTCATATTGGTAGCTTGCACATGCAAACTATTATTTAGTTTAATCTGACATTGGAAAAATTGATTGACTATAGATATGTCTAAGCTATTATTATCAATAATGTTTTGGAGGGACTCGCATTTCTTCGTATTAATGTCATTTCTCATCCTATTTTTATTCCAATATTTCATATTTTCCTTTGTTATTTTTAGAAAATTCTTGAGTTTGAATTGAGCTGAGCCTTGACAGGGAAAGATATTACAGTTTTTAATCACATCCATATAATCTTTTTCAAAAGTCCACCCATTAACAAATCTAAATGGTGATTTACTCTTATAATTTTTATTATCAGAGAAAATAATATGAATTGGAGTATGATCATTAGTGGCTTGAGGAAGAGTAAAACATTGATAATTAGAAAATGTTTTAGCAAAGTTATAATTAATTAGAATTCTATCTAATTTGCAATGAATATTTCTAAATACACCGGATTTCCATATAAATTCAATGATATTTGGTCCAATTAAACCAGTTTTAATAAAGAAGTTATTCAAAAATTCCAGTTTTTTAAAGGGGATTGGAAGACCACCTCTTTTCTCAAAATAATGTAAAACTGTATTAAAATCTCCCATTATAATCCAAGGCCTACTCAAATTGATATTTAAAGTTTCAAGGTCATTCTAGATGGAATTTATAATTTTTTCACTATTTGAAGCATAAACAAAAGTTATTTCTATTTGAAATCCCCCCTTATTAGCGAATTTACAGTGAATATATTGAAAATTTAAAAAATATTGATCTAAACTCCAGATATTTTGCTCCCAAAGCACCATAATCCTACCAAAACCACCCATAATATTGTTGTTTACCAAACCCAATATTCGTAATTTCTGGTATGAGAATTTAATATATTAGTATCATCAAGCTTATGCTCTAAGATACCAACAATACTAGGTTTAATTGAAAAAATTAAATTGCTCAAGTCCAATTTTCTAGCAGGAGAGTTCAATCCCCCAATATTCCAAGAAATAATCGACATAATTAATAGATATAAAGATTTAAGGATACACAAAGGATATCACAGCTGCTAAATAGAGAGACTAGGATCAAAATCCTCTGAGCACTCCCTTTCTCTCTTTTCATCCATGAATTCAATGCCTTTAGCCCCCTTTCTTTTAAGAGGTTTTCTGCCTTGAATTTTTAGATGCTCTTCCCATCTTGGATTTCTCATTGTGTATTTTTTCTGAAAATCATCTTTTTCTCTACTGCTTATGTCCTGCAAATTTTTTGTTTTGTTTTTCTTTCTTTCTTTATTCATCCTTTTTGCTGTGTTGAGAGATTTTGGGATAAGTTTTATGGCTTTATGAATCAAGTCTTCATCTACTTTTTGTTGTGGATCTCTTGAATTTTGTATTGTGATTTCATTATTCCTTTTTGAATTGCTTTTTACCCTTGTATTTAAGCTGATTTCCATACTCTCCTCAGATAAGTCTGCTTGCTGCTGTAATAAATTTGAATTTGGAATTTCATCTGCAATATCTATCATTTCTTGATCTGGAATATCTTTCCCTTGTGAAGTAACAGAGGATTAAAGGTCGCCATTTTTTCTTTTCATGTTTTCAATGAATTTAATCTTGCCAGAAAGTGAGCTTTCCAATTTTCTAGAAATATGAATTTCCTGTTGCTCAGACTCTATTGTTGAAATGTTGTCAATAATGTTGACTGGTTCTTGATTCTTGTTTTGTAATTGTTCTGTGGAAATATCCTTTTCTTGATTGCTATTTGAATCTTTAACTTTTTCTTTCCAAACTTTTCTGATGAACAGTCTTCAGTTTTGTGCTCGAAGCATTCACATATTACACACTTTCGAGGAATCCATTCATATTCGATTTGCACTATGGTATCTCCATCATGCATTGTCATATAAGCTTCATTTGGAAGATTTGATTTTTCATTGATTTCAACCAGAATTCTAGTACATCTTAACCTGGTTTCTTTTACTATTTACTCATCCAATTTTAGAGGGGTACCAACTATACTAGCAATTGCTCCAAAAGCTTCAATATCCCATAGTTTTAAACTGATTTCTGGTAGACGAATCCATATGGGAATTGTGTTTAAAAGATCCTTATCAAATGATATTTTATTGCTCCATCTTTTCAGAATAAACAATTTTCCATTAATAAAGTAAGGACCTCCATTGATTATTTTTTCACAATCGCTTTCAACAGCAAATTTAATAATAAAGAAACCATTGTTTCTTGTAAAGATTTCAAAATTACCTGTGGGATTCCAAGTTCTTTGAACAAAAGCTTTAAAATGATGATAAAATGGCCTATTACCATAGACATATGCTATCACCGAGTAGCCCCACTTGGACTCTGTTCTCTTGTTAACCCCTTCATTGATTATAACCATTTTCTTATTGTTAATGGTTATAGGTGCTTGATACTTCAAGGTACGTTCATGGTTGAAGCCACCTTCTTCAATCAAATCTGCCCATGATGATATTTTATGAGAGAAAATCTCTTGCTTGCTAATTGATTGTCTCTGATTAGCTGAGCATCATTGTAAATTTGTCTGTTCTGAAACCCTTTAGCAGAGTTTGATGAAAGCAGAGAATCATTTCTTGATTTTTGAAAACTGGGATTGTTTCTTGGCTCTTTGTGAACATTGCTATATTGATTCTTTGTATGAAAGGCAGATTTAGATTGAAGAAGAGGAGGTTTATCCCTTATGCGGCGGTTCCTCACCAGATGGAACTCCTCACTATCGAATTGCAATTGTACCTCCTTAAGGTTAGATGAAGAAGAAAGGGGAAGAGGAGGAGGAGGCTCGGGCATGATAGAGTTGGAGGCCATAGTCTGATTAAAGTTTTCTTGATTTCTTGTTGTCAGCTGATATTTTGATTTTCTTTTATATTTGTAGTAAGTTTGGAGAGATCACTTTTAGAAAGCTAAATTTAAAACATAGAAATAAGCAGTTAAGTCCTTAATAATAAATAGAGGCAAACTGGACATTCGTTTCGCCCCTACTTGTGTACATGCTACGTAGGACTCCAAGAATAGAGACACTTACAGTACCGTAATTTCAATTTTCATATATAAATTAATTAATGTTCAAATAAGTAATTTTTAGTTTAATTTAAACCAAACAATACAAGGTTAAATGACAATAAATAATTTATTGCTAATGTAAATTTGCCATCCAAGTGACATTACAATATGAACATTCCAACACAGTCTGATTATCACATCACAGTTAATTATTAACTCATAAAGTGACTACACAATATTTGGATACATCAAAATATTAAAGAACATACGTATATCGTTCAGTTTTGAAACTATCAAAAATGACACTTGCATCATTGGGTCTTCACTATGGTCATAGCCAACCAATCATTCAAGCTCAAGATATTGCATAATAGTTCCTCAAGTTGTATAGCCCGGAGAAAACATGTGTTGAAGTTATATTCTCACTAAGTCGCATATTTTTGCATTGAAATCCAATATCAGCATCAGAAAAAAGATTCTAATTGTATGAACAATAATATTGTGCAGGTTATGTAGTCATAATGTTATGAAGCTAAAGAATAATAGAATCAATGTGTTGTCCTATAAATAGAGGTTATTTCGTCTTACATTTCTTATTTTGGTTTGCATCTTAAATACGAAACTACTGAATATTCTATTTTTCCATGTTCATCCTATTATCATATGACTAACTACATAATAATATAGCTTACCTGATTCGAGAAAGGAAGAGGGGCGTGTTTTTTTATTTTTAATATGTATTAAACGAAAATTTAATTTAAAAGAGGACAATAGAATAACTAGTACTTTGTGTGCATCGAAAATTAGAATCTAGGACTTTACTACTTTATGAATTTGTCTATGCTTCCAAGCAGTATATACTTATTCATTATGTCCAAATGCATAGACCTGATAGTTAAGGTTTGAGTATTATATGTATTAATTCATATACTTGATATTATATACATGAATTGCGGTCGTATTAATTTCATGTGGTTAAAGTGCATTGTATATATAATTACTGTGGAGCAATAGCATTAAACACTAAAGATTTCAGAAAGTTGTGAGTTTTTCGAAATCAGGAAAATGGCATCCATGATTATCAAAAATAACCCAATTTTTGAAAGTAATCCTGATCAGAGTTCTAGAGTTTCTCCTCACCATCTCAATCCTTCTCTCATTCCCTCTCCTCCTTCTAATCCAAAAGATAAGCCTCCTGATCAAGATGACGATGGCTTTCAAATAGTTAAGAATCGGCACAAAAATGGCTCTGCAAAATCCCAAATCCTTTCGCATAGATCAGCAGTTCCATCGGATAGATCTATGCCCTTAGGACAGAGATCTTACCCAAATAGGCAATCAAGATCCACCGAAATATCGAAGCCACCAAGAACTCAACCATCTTCCACATTCAATTCTCCAAAGTCAGCTTCTTCCTGGGAAGATTTAGTCAAGAACGGTGGCTTCTGCAAAAATACTAATCTAAGCTACTCTGCCCCCATTAAACTTGGAGATAAGAAAATAGTGGTCGTTAAAGTGGAAATAAGTAAAAGGACTGAGGATAAATGGAGTAACTCTATTATAGCTTATGTATATGGAGCTCGTCCATACTATCATCATTTCAGGAATTTTGTTTCTAAAACTTGGAACCCGGTTGGTAATTTTGAAATCTTTACAAGAAACAATGGTTTCTTCATCGTCAGATTTTCTATGGAACAAGACTGCATCAAAGTAACTTAAAATGGCCCCTTCTTTATCAATGGCAAATTAATTATCTTGAAAAGATGGGACAAGAATCTGATTCTTGATCGCAATCTCCTCTCTACCTATCCAATTTGGATTAGGTTACCTGAATTAAACCTCAGATTATGGGATAAGGAGGCTTTTGCCACCATAGCTAGTGTAGTGGGTAGACCACTAAAACTAGACGAGCCTACAGCAAAGGAGACTCGCCTTAGCTATGCTAGAATTTTAGTTGAGATTAAGGCCACGGATGAGCTACCAGATCTTGCATTAATCTCCATGCACGATGGAGAAAGAATCAAACAGAAAATCGAATATGAATTTATTCCTCCTAGATGTCAGAATTGTGCTTGCTTTGCTCACCTCTCTGATTCTTGCTCTTGGAAAACAATTTGGATAGAAAAAGAGTCATCTAATAATAATCTGGACAAAATTATTTAGCTGTTTCATAAATCAAAAGAGATCAAAATCAAGAAAATCAACTACTGGAAAAGATCTCTCCTGGTAATGATATTTTTGTAAACAACTTAGATCCTGAAAATCATTTACAAATCTCTGAAAACAATTTGAGCATGGTGGCCCCAAAGGGAAATGTTGAAAATAATCTTATTGAAACATCTGAGCAATCAGAGAGTATTATCCCGCAAGTTTTATCAAGTAATATAAGGCAAAATCCCCAATTATTAATGTAGCCATGGATACTGATCAGCAAAGGACTGAGATAGTTGCCCTTCCAGATCATCATGGCAATTCTCAGATAGATAAAAGTAATCAGGCTAATTACAAAGGGGATTATAAAGAGCAGTTCTTGCTTCCTCCCCCCTTCAGGAGAAAGCAATTTTAATTACAGACATGGTCTCAAACCATAAAGACACAGACTCAGTACATCAAATAGTCTCAAAAAACAACATTTCAGAAAGCTCTGCCGTGCCTGGATCCATGCTGGAGAACGCTGGATTGCTATTCTCTTCTGTCTCCTCTTTCCTGTCAAAAACAAAAGGAAATAGGCCAGGAAAAAGTCTATACATGAAATTATGAATAAAAATACAGAAGACAGTTCAACTTCTAATTCTAAACTATTTGAGAAGAAATACATTATTAAAAATCCAAAATAGGAGGAATTTCTCAAAGTTCAAGATAAAAAAGAATGTAAAAGGAAAGGAGAAAAAACTATCGAAAGCTTGGGAATAAGCAGCAAAATCCTGATTTAGCTGCTATTGTATCCTTCTAATATCCTTTATATCTTATTTTATAATTATGAATATAATTACTTGGAATGTTAGAGGTCTTAATTCCTCTGAGAGGAAATTAGACCTTTCAAATTTACTATTTTCCTATAAACCATCTCTAGTAGGCATTCTAGAACACAAATTGTCAGATAAAAACATTGATTTGTTTAAGATGAGTAACCTTAATAATTGGAAACTTATTCATAATTATTCAATGGGGGGAAATGGTAGGATCATTGTTCTTTGGGATCCTACTATTTGGGACCTTTGTAATTTCACCCTCAATATTCGATATATTCACTGCAATTTTAAAAATAAAGGGGGTTTACAAATATTTGTCTCATTTATTTATGCTTCCAATTTTGAAAATGATAGAATTCAGCTCTGGAATTCTCTTGTCCAACTTAATTACAATATTTCTCTCCCATGTGTTATAATGGGAGACTTTAATAGTATTACTAAAATCCATGAAAAAAGAGGAGGAATTCCAGTCCCATTAAAAAAACTAGAATTTTTCTCTAATTTTCTTATTAAAACTGGTTTGATTGAGCTTACCATTAAGGGTAATAAATTCACTTGGAAACCAGGTGAATACAGAAACATTCATTGTAAACTTGATAGAATCCATGTCAATAAAACTTTCATACATCATTTTTCTGACTTTAACTGCTACACTTTACCCCAATATACTAGTGATCATACTCCCATTCAACTTACTTTATCCCAAAACTCTTCATTCAGGAAAAAATTTCCTTTTAGATTCAAGAATGGATGGGTCTATGACTCAGACTATAAAAGGGTTATTCAAAATAGCTTACAGTTTTCCACAAATGGTTCTGCTCAATTTATTTTCAGGAAATTTCTCCACCTAACTAAAAATAGTCTTAAAAATTGGAATCTCAACAAAAATAAAAGCAATAATGAAATTCATCAAATTAGAGAGGACTGTGTCAAACTGCAAGATAGTATTGATAAAGGCACTTCAGATAAAACTAAAATTAAAGAATTTTATCAATTACAGAAAAAACTATCCAACTCCCTCCATGTTGAAGCTGCTAATATAAGGCAGAAAGCCAAAGTTAATTGGCTCTCTCAAGGGGATTTACCTACAAAATTCTTTTATACTAAAATGTCTGGTAGGAAATATCATAACAATATAGGTAAATTAATCAATAGTAATGGTAAGATTATCAATGATGCCTCCTTATTAGAGAAAGAAGCTATTCTCTATTTCTCTGATCTGTTTTTTATTGAGGAGAATCCTTGCACTTTTCCAACCATCTCCTAAATATGTTCTACACTCTAACAGTAAGGAAATCCTTCTTGCCCTATCTGTCTTGATGACATAAAAGAAATTGTCTTTTCTGCCAAAAATGATAAAAGCCCTGGGCCTGATGGGTTTGGGGCTAAATTTTATAAAACACACTAGGATGATATAAAAAACATGCTACTTGAGGCTGTCAAAGAATTTTTCATAACTGGTAGGCTTTTAAAAAACATAAATCATACTTTTATAACTCTTGTTCCTAAAACCAAAAATCCTTCTAATCTGGGAGACTACAGACCTATTGCATGCTGCAATTTCTTTTACAAAATTATAGCCTCTATCCTTAGCAGCAGAATTAAATGCTTTTTAAAATTTCTCATTTCAAAAAACCAGTGTGCATTTATTCCTGACAGGCTTATTGTTGAAAATACTCTTTTATCTCATGAACTTTTAAGGGATTTTAATCAGGCTGGTAAAAATAAAATGTGTCTCAAAATTGACCTACACAAAGCATTTGACAAAATAAACAGAAACTTTATTACTCACATGATGGGTCAACTAGGCTTTAATGAAAAATTCTGCAACTTAGTTAAGGAATGTATTTGCACTGTATCTTAATCCATTCCTGTTAATGGATCTCCTTGTGGATTTTTGCACAGCAATAGGGGAATTAGGCAAGGAGGTCCTCTATCCCCTTATCTGTTTACAATTGCTATAGAATATTTTACTTTACAAATGGACATGGAACTGATATATAAAAACTTAAAACCTATTAACACAACTACTCGTTGTATTTCTCATTTATTATATGCTGATGATTTGCTAATATTTTTAAATGCAGATACTATCTCTGCAGTTACCATTAGAAAAATATTGACAACCTCAGAAATCAAGCTGGTCTTCAAATTAATGAAAATAAAAGCAAAATCTTTTTCAGCAAAGAATGCAGGAGCAAGAGGGAAATACTAAACATTCTAAAATTCCAACAGAGTGAACTCCCTGTCAGATATCTTGGTTTACCCCTCAGTAATATTCAGATCAAGGAAAGAGACTGTGCCAAACTTTATCAAACCATTCAAAATAAAATTAATAACAGGTCAAGCAAAATGTTATCCATAGTAGGAAGAGTAGAGCTTGTTCATACAGTCATCACTGCTGTCATGATGTACTGGGTACAATCTCACAACATTCCAACAAAAACATTAGAGAAAATTGAAAAACTATGTGCCAACTTCATTGGAATGGTAAACTTCATAAAGTATCTTGGAACAACCTAACAAAAACCAAAGAAGCTGGGAGATTGGGAATCAGAAACTTCTCAGACATTCATGAAGCATGCAAATTCAAACTTTTTTGGAAATTCATAGATGGTAAAACACTATGGGCTGAATGGATGAGGACCAAATATGTCAAAAACAAAAATTTCTGGTCCATTCCCATCAAAAGCCACTATTCCTATGTCTGGAAAAATATTCTTAATTACAGAGAAATTGGAGCCAAGCTTATTGTGCGAAAATTTAAAGATGGTAATGCACTAGTCTATGGTTTGACCCTCGGATAAATGGAAACTCTCTTATCAATTTATTAGGCTGGCACAACCTTTATTAATTTGGAAAAGTTAATGCTTTTGTTGACAATATCATTCAAAATTCTACTTGGAATAAACAAGCATTTCCTGTAACTACCATCTTCAATTCCTCAATTAATAAAATTGAGATAGATTCAAATATAGATGAAGATGCTTGGTGCTGGAAATTATCTATAAAGGGCAGATTTTCTTTTAAAAACACTTGGGACTCTTTAAAAGGAGGGGAAATGGAAGTGGATTGGCACAAATCAGTTTGAAACTCAGCCAATTGTCCAAAAATGGCTTTTTGCACTTATTTTGCATTATTAAATCGTCTGCCAACTAGAGAAAGATGTAGAAAATGGAACAAAAATTATGGAAATATCAATTGCTTATTTTGCAAAACTAAAATTGAAAACACTGAACATCTCCTTTTTGACTGTCCCTACTCAAGACATGTTTGGTTCATAGCCAAAAACAAGCTCAATATCAATCAAAATTTGGCTCTCCAAAACATTAGAGACAACATTCAATATTTTCAGAAAGCATACAAAGGCAAGAAAGCAGATTTCAACAAAGCTATTATAATTCTTACTACAGACATCTACTTCATTTGGAAAGAAAGAAATAACAGGCTTCATAACAAAGTCGAAACAGACAGCATATGTAACGCCCGGCCCCTATACCCATGCCAACCAAGAGCAATACTAAGTATTACTGTCGAAAAGCACGGAGAATGGGACTCGATAGGGCTAAATGTTGTACTCATTCACTTGAACTAACACTGGCACGAGAAATTTTTCGATTTTTTTCTTCTACTTACCATTCGTGCGCAGTGTTGGTTTAAAGCAATGGTACAAGATAAAAAATTTCCAGGTTACATAGTATAGAATATAATAGAATGTACAGTTCAGCACAACAACGGCATAATGCATAATACATATCATAATAATAATGTCCACGTACATAGTCCATAGTACATATCACTTCCAAAATACATAATAACATACATACCATAATACATATTAACTACTCCTAAGTCCAAGCTATAAAGTCCAAAACCCCAAAACGTGGAAAATAATATAAATGCTGCTACAGTCCATGCAACCTAACCTGCAACCACAATCCTCAGACTGACCCGAGGATTATAAAACAAAT
The DNA here is from genome assembly GCA_030765085.1 of Allium cepa. Taxonomy (NCBI): domain Eukaryota; kingdom Viridiplantae; phylum Streptophyta; class Magnoliopsida; order Asparagales; family Amaryllidaceae; genus Allium; species Allium cepa. Next base: position 910,677,566 of record CM060943.1, read on the forward strand.
CACATGGGTCAGATTATTTCTAGTGTGAGTGAAATAAAATCTATGATCAATAATTGTCTCAACCAACAAAAAGGAAAAGAAAGCGCCGCATGTATAAAACCAACATGAGGCATATATGTGCGTGTGAACCAACATACAAAATTGGTTTCATAAACAATTCATTTAATCAAACAATGGTTTTAAAACAAAATTATCGTATGTAATCCAATACGATACCAACCCAATCATCATATGTAACACAATGAATAAGTTCATACACACATTCTCCAAAGATACTGGGTTTTCAAAATCAACTTTAATATTTTCCAAAAATCATATGATAAAGAAAGTTGCATTATGGGAATTATGGGATAAATGTAACATGACTCATAAAATATACCAAATAAATAGATGCTAGTATTGTAAAATCACAGTGGTAGAGCTCGAGCGCGCGCGGAGACATCAACCCCGTAACCTACTCATAACGTTATAATACACCTGGCGATCTACCCAGGATAACCAAGATGGTCTAAGGCAAAGGTCGTATGATACCCGTTCACGGATCTACACGTGGGACCCCACGCCTCCATCCATCATAGTCCATGACTCGCCGATCGGGGAACTTGATCAAAAATAAAATTAATTAGCCCTATGTAGCAGACCGTTGACCTTTGGTGGTAAAAGGGCAAGTGATATACCATCGATTTAGGTAGAGATCCTGAATCAGGTCAGCCAAGATGGAGTTTTGGCCTATTGGTACAATAGAGTCCAATCTATCCCGACCCAAAAATTAAGTGTTTTTAATTTCAAAACACTTTTAAAAATAAAATCAGTATGACAACGTCTTCCAAAAAAATCCTTCGATAAACCCAGCATAATATTCAAACAGCAAATAAAATTTAGCAAAATCATTATCTGTAGGAAAAAAAGAAAATAAGTACATCTCCGTTTCGTATTAATACACAAGTACCCCATAATACTTATGTATAAAGGCGAAACATAGAAACTTAACTTATTGCATTAAAATTATTCAAAACTTGTTAAGTTAGATAGAAATTCATAACAATTTACTTATATAAAAAAACAAAACAATACTTGTTTTAGTATGCAAAATGCTTTCAAAATTATAAATAAAACTTCCATATACGTATAAAGCGAATTACTCTTTTCTTCCATTTAATCAAAATAGCCAAACATGACGTTTTAATTCAATTTAAAAAAACTAATTTTTAATTATTATTTTTTTCAACTTTTTTTCTAGCCAATCTGGACTGCATGGTACAGCCCTGAACTGGGCTGCACACACAGCCCGCCGCGGAGCTGGGTTGTACAGTGCAGCCCAAGTCTGTCTGGGCTGCACAGCCCAAAGCTGGGCTGTACAGTGCAGCCCAAGCCTGTCTGGGCTGGACTGCAGGCATGTGCAGCCCAGACCTGGGCTGCAGCCATGTGCATCCCACCGGGGCTGCAACTGCAGCCCACCGTGGCTGCAACTGCAGCCCACCTGAGCTGCGCCTGGGCAGCCCTTCTGGGCTGCAACTGTAGCCCACCCGGGCTGCTTTCGGGCAGCCCCATCTGGGCTGCTCCTGCAGCCCGCCTGGGCTGCAACTGCGGCCCATGTTGGGCTGCTCTCATGCATCCGGCTGGGCTGCATCTGCAGCACGCCCTGGGCTGCACAATGCAGCCCGCCTGGGCTGCACTGGCAGCCTGAATGCACCGGTGCAGCCACTGTGGCTGCACCTTTGCTGCTCAAATAATTTTTTTTTATTCTCCTTCTTCTATTCTTTTCTTTATGCATTAACTTCCTTTTAACATTGTTGTATACTTTTGAGGCATTTCAACATACAGTTTGTGTGCATTAGCAACTATATTATGTATGAAAACTTAATTTTTTTCTCATTGTAGCAACCATATACCAATTCCATTTCAAATCATACTATACCAAATCCAAATTCAATTCTAACAACGCTTCATTTAACATTATATAAAATAGAAGAAGTGGCCAAAAAGCAATAATTTGAAAAGAATCCTTCTTTAGATTTACATGCAAACACCAAACTAGTAAATAGAAGAAAAAAAGAATTAAACTACACTCCCCCAAATCTCCAAATAGCAATCTTCAAGTTTTAGATCAGTTAGCCTTTGAGTGCATGCCTTTTATCTTCCCAATTATCTTAGAAATGAGAATCTTTTCTTTTATCTTTTGATTGCAAAGAGAGATTTGCGTTAAGGAGATTAGAAATTAGGTTTTCACCTTTCTTCGTTTTCTCGTTTCTGTTGTTGTTTCTTTTTTTTGGTTTTGTACGTACTGTAAATGGAAAGAGGAGAGTGATTTTATTTTTATTATAAAGCCCTTCCTCTAGAATGTTCTCCTAATTAAACCCTTAGTTTATTATTATTATTATTTTCTTTTTCTAATAAAGTGTAATCGTTTTATTTTGTTTTTGTTCTAGAAATTTCTTTTGCTTAACATTATTTTATTCAATTTCTAGATCTTTCCTACATGATATTATAAATATGATATTATTATTATTTGTTTTATTATTTTATGTATAATTTGTAAATTAGTATAAAAATTCCTCTTTTTTTTCCAATGCATAACATGAGAATTAACATAAAACTTTATTTTATTTAAGCTTCTCCTCACTTTATTTTTTCTTTTAAACTTTTTAAGTAACAACAACTACTCTACTTTTTTTTCTAAGAAAAAATAATTCATTAAATAAATTACCTTAACATAAAACATACAATTCATTACATTCAATATACATAACAAATAAGTCACTGATCATTTATTTTCCTCTTATACACTTTAATATTTTATTTCAATTTTTCAAACAAAATATTTATTTATTTACTTTATTATTATTACCAAATAAATTATAATAATCATTTTTTTTAACTTTTCCATTTTTTTCCTATTATACCAAATTGAAAATCAACATAAGAAAATCTCATCTAAACTTTTCATACATAAAACACATTTTATCTAATGTAATTAGTTATCATTCTCTCATAAAAAAACATAACATTCTCAATGTTTAACTTTCTAAATAGTTTAGGTTAATAAATTACACTCCCACTAAAAAGACATAATTTATAACTCCAAATAAAAGCAAATGAATTCATTGCCATTTATTTTCCTTTCAACCATATTAATATTAAATTTCCATTTTATTTTCTTTTGTTTTCATTTATTTATTATTATTATTTTTCTCCATAAATATTCAATTGTTTGTTATTATTAACAGATTACTTATCAACTTATTAGTTTATTCCCAATTTAGTATCCCTAAAAATCGGGTTGTTACAGACTTCCCCCCTTACAAAAATTGCGTCCTCGTAATTTCTACGTAAGGGCGATATCAACACTAGAAGCAGCATTAGGAGCGGGTGCTGCTTGAGGCATGTTTCGCTTTAACCCTAACCATGCTCCATAGTTAAACAGGAATGCCTTCCAGCCATCTTTTCTCACTACTCTACATAGCGAGAAATATTGTTAAGCTGGCAATAAAATAATTCTCATACTAAAAAGACCAAATATTTAGGGTTTTGGTTTAGGCATGTATGACTATTATTATATTATGGAAGTGATACTTATGGTATTAGACATGCACAATGCTTCTACTGCTTTGTGCTAACTTATATTCCAAATATATTCTATACTATTGTTGACCATGCTCTGATACTAAAAATGTAACGCCCGGCCCCTATACCCATGCCAACCAAGAGCAATACTAAGTATTGCTGTCGGAAAGCACGGAGAATGGGACTCGATAGGGCTAAATGTTGTACTCATTCCCTTAAACTAACACTGGCACGAGAAATTTTTTGATTTTTTTTTCTTCTACTTACCATTCGTGCGCAGTGTTGGTTCAAAGCAATGGTACAAGATAAAAAAATTTCAGGTTACATAGTATAGAATATAATAGAATGTACAGTTCAGCATAACAACAGCATAATGCATAATACATATCATAATAATAATGTCCACGATACATAGTCCATAGTACATATCACTTCCAAAATACATAATAACATACATACCATAATACATATTAACTACTCCTAAGTCCAAGATGTAAAGTCCAAAACCCCAAAACGTGGAAAATAATATAAATGCTGCTACAGTCCACGCAACCTAACCTGCAACCACAATCCTCAGACTGACCCGAGGATTATAAAACAAATCACACGGGTTAGACTATTTCTAGTGTGAGTGAAGTAAGATCTATGATCAATAATTGTCTCAACCAACAAAAAGGAAAAGAAAGCGCCGCATGTATAAAACCAACATGAGGCATATATGTGCGTGTGAACCAACATGCAAATTTGGTTTCATAAACAATTCATTTAATCAAACAATGGTTTTAAACCAAAATTATCGTATGTAATCCAATACGATACCAACCCAATCATCATATGTAACACAATGAATAAGTTCATACACACATTCTCCAAAGATACTGGGTTTTCAAAATCAACTTTAATATTTTCCAAAAATCATAAGATAAAGAAAGTTGCATTATGGGAATTATGGGATAAGTGTAACATGACTCATAAAATATACCAAATAAACAGACGCTAGTATTGTAAAATCACAGTTGTAGAGCTCGAGCGCGCGCGGAGACATCAACCCCGTAACCTACTCATAACGCCATAATACACCTGGCGATCAACCCAGGATAACCAAGACGGTCTAAGGCAAAGGCCGTATGCTACCCGTTCGCGGATCTACACGTGGGACCCCCACGCCTCAATCCATCATAGTCCGTGACCCCCCGATCGGGGAACCCGATCAAAAATAAAATTAATTAGCCATATGTAGCAGACCGTTGACCTTTGGTGGTAAAAGGGCAAGTGATATACCACCGATTCAGGTAGCGATCCTGAATCAGGTCAGCCAAGATGGAGTTTTGGCCTATTGGTACAACAGAGTCCAATCTATCCCGACCCAAAAATTAAGTGTTTTTGATTTCAAAACACTTTTAAAAATAAAATCAGTGATGACAACGTCTTCCAAAAAATCCTTTGATAAACCCAGCATAATATTCAAACAGCAAATAAAATTTAGCAAAATCATTGTCTGTAGGAAAAAAAAAGAAAATAAGTACATCTCTGTTTCGCATTAATACACAAGTACCCCATAATACTTATGTATAAAGGTGAAACATAGAAACTTAACTTATTGCATTAAAATTATTCAAAATTTGTTAAGTTAGATTGAAATTCATAACAATTTACTTATATAAAAAAAACAAAACAATACTTGTTTTAGTATGCAAAATGCTATCAAAATTATATATAAAATTTCCATATACGTATAAAGCGAATTACTTTTTTTTCCATTAATCAAAATAGCCAAACATGACGTTTTAATTTAATTTTAAAAAAACTAATTTTTAATTTTTTTTTCTATTTTCTTTTTCCAGCCAATCTGGACTGCATGGTACAGCCCTGAACTGGGCTGCACACGCAGCCCGCCGCGGAGCTGGGTTGTACAGTGCAGCCCAAGCCTGTCTGGGCTGCACAGACCAAAGCTGAGCTGTACAGTGCAGCCCAAGCCTGTCTGGGCTGGGCTGCAGTTAGGCAGCCCAGATGTGACGCCCCACCTCTATGCTCACAGTAACAAAGAGTATTAAAAGAAATATTGTCTGTTATTACGAAGAATAAGGCTGGATAGGAGCGGCCATCCGTAGTTAGGCCTTACACTAGTATTGGTTATCTCGATAGGAGTGGTATATATTTTTATTTCTCATCTCATATTTATTTACTCCCACCGACATAACCAATTCTAGTATTAAACGAACTACGATGGTTCATAATAGTTTAGGACAATATATATAATAATAACACAGATAAAGTAAATGCGGAACACAAATATAACAGAAAGTCTCATATATATATATATATATATATATATATATATATATATATATATATATATATAGCTGATGTAAGTTGATTTACACGTGATACAACTACACTGTCGACTCTGGAAGTTACATACACAAGTACATTATCGTGAATAATATACATGGATATACAACAGCCTATACAAATACACTGACTACTAAACATGACGACGACTACTCCATAAGATATGAAGAGACTTCACAGCTCAAGCAGCAACTCAAAGTAAGATATCAACAACCTGTAAATACTCGGTCTGACCCGAGTATTATATTCAAAAGAAAATAATACACGGGTCAGTCTAATTCAAACTCAGTTATTAGTGCATAGAAGCAATAATAATTAAATAATGAATAGACGACAGTCATAATAAATCTCATCTACCCGATCCTTAAATAAAGAAATCGGATAGCGATAAATATAACACGTAACAGTGTTAACAACAAATCAGCAAATTAAACCAAATCAGAATACAATTCAGAATATTGATATAAACAAATCAGTTCAAACCATTGAAATATCAATTAAAATATTAATTCGGGTAGGGCTGCAGTACACGCACGTGTGCACTGCCTCGCCACTACAGCATATGGAATATGCAAAAGATCAAATAATCAAAAAAAGATAGAATATCATAAAAGCCATACCATGTGGCTACAGTTCACGCTTGCGTGCACTGCCTTGCCACTACAGTGATGATGTACCCAATGAATACTGTGTGGCTGCAGTTCACGCTTGTGTGCACTGCCTTGCCACTACAGTAATGATGTACACCACCGAGCACAGGGTCAAACCCGAACTATTAGTTGGATTCAACACAAGTATAATTAGGAAAACAATCTAATTGCATCAATACGACGCAAACCAACAAGGGCAGGACTGCGTACAAAACTAAATGCATTCACCACATAAATGCTACGGTTCAAGGGAAACCAACTCAAAAATGGTCAAAGTTCAAAATCCAGTACACCACAGTGCACAAGTACGAACAACAACTATAATATAGCTTCCTTTTGCGAAACACAGTGTCGCATGTGCATAGCCACAGTAGGAATACACATATACCACATCCAACAACATGAAGGAACCCAAAACACAACAATAATGCAAACAGAAGCAGCAACAACGAATGGTTTAAATAGTGAGTATATACTAGAATGAACAAGTTCAGACAGGAGATAGTCTGACAATGACTGCACAAGGTGTATATGAGACCCAAGACTAAAATATGCTCAAGAGAAGTCAACCCATCCGGAGTGAATGCAAGTCAACAATCGAACCAATCGAACCAGTTATACACATGAATGAATGCTAGCATATCAAGCTTCAGGTAATATGCAAGTGGTGCAGAAAATAAACAGTGAAGCAAAGGCATGCATACTTGTATATATATATGCAAGAAACAATATATATAACTCAGGTGGACTGCAAACTGGAAAGGCAGTGATGGATCAAAAAAATCCAAATTTATAAGCAATGAACCTTTAAATTCCCAGCTCTTTAAATCATTATCAATTAAAGCCAAAATATATTAAAAGAGCTGTATCTGTTTCAGAATTGGAAGGTGAGACTCACAAAGAAGACTATATTCTGTAGCTACGTAAGCTAAGGTGGTAAATTTGCATGATGCAGTTGCTTTATTTTTACTTTGAAATTACATAACGATTTATTTCCAAAGCAAAGATCTGCAAATAGTAGGCTAAAATAATGGATAGGTCATGACTTCATATAATTTCAAGTGCTAGAAAACCAACCACAAGGTAATTGATAGTAAAAGTCCGCAGTAAAACAATAGAATCATAAGATGGGTGCTAGGAATCAAATTATATAAATCCAATCATCTTTTAACTCCCTACTTTGCTTTTACTTACAGCTATGTGGTAAAAATGATACGGAGGCTATGAATAAGTTGGCAAGTAAATATTAATTCACAGTATGATACCAAATCAAATAACAGGTGCAGTGCCGAAGCAAAAGACAAATATATTGCTTTTTCAAAACAAAACAGTGCAGTGCAAACCCACGAATGCAGAGTGTAACTACGTCAGAGAGTGCCGAGGTTATCCAAATCATAAACATAAGGGCCGAAGGATAACCAATCGTCGAACAACCCAAAATCATCACCATAGAATCAAAACCATACTAATCAATTAAATTGAAAAGGCAGTAAAGACATAATGGCCAAAACAGCAAGTATAGTGGAACAAGATCAACACCAAAAATCAAATGACCGAAATCAAAAGAAAACTAGTATCGTAATGGCCATGAAAACAAACCAAATCAAAATCATCAACGACGAACAAATCAAACTGCGGAATAAACCAATAACAAATTCGATAATTATAGAATGAATTAGAAGAGAGTGAAATGAAATCACTCGCCTTTTAATTCGAGAAGCAAGCGGCGAAACCCATCACTTGATTGAGCAAGCCGAAGTCGCGGCACCTCGGACTCGAACGAAGCCCCAATTTGTACGAAGACGAGGCCGCCATTTCTATTCTTTCGTATGCTTAGGTTTTGGGTTTTAGGGTTGCGAATAAAATGAATAAGGGGATCGGTATACATTATTATCACGGCACCAAAGCATTTGCAAACGTGGGCCAAGATCCAAAGCCCACATAATCACTTGATAATTTAATCCAAAGAATTTTTTAAACCTAATTAGAAACTCCTAATAGTACTTAGCAAACCATATTATTCATCTAAATGACGAAAAATTAATTTCCACAAAACACCGGGTTGTTACAGACTCCCCTCTTTATAAAAATTGCGGCCCCGCAATTTTCATAATTAAAGTCGTCTACAACAATTATTTTTCTAACATAAACTGGTTAAGCTAGAAAAATAAAGTTGGGAATACAACCGTGAGAGGAATATTTTAATTTCATAAAAGAAATTAACAAATTCTCAACAAAATCTAACTATCGATAGATAATCAGAAAAAAAACTGAATAAATACATTTATCAGCAATATTCAATTATTAATTAGATAATTAGAATACAAAATCACAAAACAACAATAGCTAATTATCGATACGATAATTAGAAAACAGTAAAATCTAATTATCAACAAAGATAATTAGAAAACACAATTCACAAATCGCAAAACCGCAAATATCTAGTTATCAACTAGAAAATCAGAAAAACACGAACTCCACAATCAGCAAACTCTAACTATCAACAGAGATAGATAGAAAACAACAAATATTCAATTACCAAAAACGATAATCAAATTTCAAATCAACAAATATTCGATTACCAAAAACGATAATCAAATTTCAAATCAACAAATATTCGATTACCAAAAACGATAATCAAATTTCAAATCAACAATTATTCGATTATCAAAAACGATAATCAACAAATATTTAATTATCACAATTGATAATTAAATCTCAAATCAACAAATTTTAATTATCTCAAGCAATAATTAAATCTCAAATCAACAAATATTTAATTATCTCAAGCGATAATTAAATCTCAAATCAACCAAATATTCAATTATCAAAAACGATAATCAAATCAACAAATATCCGATTATCAAAAACGATAATCAGAACTCATATCAACAAATATTCGATTATCAAAAACGATAATCAAATCAACAAATATTCGATTATCAAAAACGATAATCAAATCAACAACGATAATTAGAACTCATATCAACAAATATTCGATTATCAAAAATGATAATCAACAAATATTTAATTATCACAATCGATAATGAAATCTCAAATCAACAAATATTTAATTATCTCAAGCGATAATTAAATCTCAAATCAACAAATATTTAATTATCAAAAACGATAATCAAATCAACAAATATCCGATTATCAAAAACGATAATCAGAACTCATATCAACAAATATTCGATTATCAAAAAGATAATCAAATCAACAAATATCCGATTATCAAAAACGATAATCAGAACTCATATCAACAAATATTCGATTATCAAAAATGATAATCAAATCAACAAATATCCAATTATCAAAAACGATAATTAGAACTCACATCAACAAATATTCGATTATCAAAAACGATAATCAACAAATATTTAATTATCACAATCGATAATTAAATCTCAAATCAACAAATATTTAATTATCTCAAGCGATAATTAAATCTCAAATCAACAAATATTTAATTATCAAAAACGATAATCAAATCAACAAATATCCGATTATCAAAAACGATAATCAGAACTCAAATCAACAAATATTCGATTATCAAAAACGATAATCAAATCAACAAATATCTAATTATCAAAAACGATAATTAGAACTCATATCAACAAATATTCGATTATCAAAAACGATAATCAAATCAACAAATATCCGATTATCAAAAACGATAATCAGAATTCAATCAACAAATATCGGATTATCAAAAACGATAATCAAATCAACAAATATCTAATTATCAAAAACGATAATTAGAACTCATATCAACAAATATTCGATTATCAAAAACGATAATCAAATCAACAAATATCCGATTATCAAAAACGATAATCAGAATTCAAATCAACAAATATTCGATTATCAAAAACGATAATCAAATCAACAAATATCTAATTATCAAAAACGATAATTAGAACTCATATCAACAAATATTCGATTATCAAAAACGATAATCAAATCAACAAATATCTAATTATCAAAAATGATAATTAGAACTCATATCAACAAATATCCAATTACCTGCAGATAATTGGAAACAACAAATATCTAGAAATCAATTAAGATGATCTAGAAAATCAACATAAAAGGTTGGATCGATCCCATCAGATGGCGAGTTTTTAGCTACGCCGCACTTGCATCAACATATGGCCGAAGCCTACCAAGTACCCAACATAATTTTGGCGCCCAACAAATGACCCGAAGGTCCAACATATGATCCGAAGGTCCGGTACTGGTATTGACCAGAAGGTCCAACATATGACCCGAAGGTCCAACATAGTGGCTCGAAAGCACACGAAAATTATCATATATTAAATTAACGAGTCCAGAATTAACCGAAATAGCAAACGCACATGTCACATACCACGTGTTTTACTAAATCGTTTGATTCTCTTCATCGTTTCCTTGAACGTGTAAAATCATCAAACAATAAATGTTTCAATTAACGAGTCCGGAATCAACCGAAATAGTAAAAGTGTGGTTCCATACTCCGCACTTTTGCTACATCGTTTAAATCTCTTCATCGTTTCCTTGAAAGTGCAAATTGTGTATTCCAAAAATAACATTTCACATTCTCAAACGGACAAGTCCGGAACTAAGCGAATCAGTAAAAGAAAGGGGTCATAATCCTCGATTTTTCTGAAACGTTTAAGTCACTTTCTCATTCTTCTAAAAACGCAAACTATAAAAATTCTGAAGACAATTTCATTTATTATATAAAAGTAAATAATCTACATTCTCAAACGAACAAGTCCGGAATTAAGCGAATCAGTAAAAGAAAGGGTTCATAGTCCTCGATTTTGCTGAATCTTTTAAATCGCTTCCTCATTCTTTTGAAAGCATAAATTATAAAAAATTTGAAAAACAATTTTATTTTTAAAACGATTTGCAATCCATGATAAAAATAGCAACGTTAGTGACAATTTCAATAAGAAAATTGTACTTCTCAAAACACCGTAGAAACGGATCTCAAAATCAGCATTGCGGGATAACCGCTTGAAAATCCACTTTAAAATATGACGGATACTGAAGTCAAAGCGACAGTAATTTTTAAACGTCCAAATCTCATCAAAATAATTCACATCGAAATACAATATCAGTGAATTTTCATTCATTAAAAATGTCAACAAAACACCTTGCTTCAAAATATAGCATTGGTGTAAAAATCCCGTTATAAGAATAACGGCAACAATATACGTTTCATAACCAAGCATCGGTTCAACGTAAAATTAATGTAGTAACGTGCAAATCATGTTTGCACGCATACTACAAAATAAACAAAGAAATTACTCAAATATATCTTCGATGAAGATATTTTAAAACAGTAGAAATCTAATCAGATATGATTATCATCAAAGAAAACCAACAAGAATATCAACAAATCAAACCACTGGTTAAACAGCATACTGAAATTAAATTCATTTTCATATTTTGATTCTTAAATCAAAATAATTATCAGCTGTACTCAGTGAAGCGGTCTTGCTGTTTTCGCTGCGCACTCTGATAAACAAAACACAATTCAATCAATCATCAAAACACAATTTCACTTTTATTTTTAAATAAAGCTATTTAAAAATTTCATCAAAATTTCAAAACTTTAGTTTTGACTCAAGACACAAATAAAACATCGACCAATAGTTTTAACATATGTTCCATCTAAGTTATGTTTTATATTATATCCATAAACCCCAAGCTCTGATACCAACTGTGACGCCCCACCTCTATGCTCACAATAACAAAGAGTATTAAAAGAAATATTGTCTGTTATTACGAAGAATAAGGCTGGATAGGAGCGGCCATCCGTAGTTAGGCCATACACTAGTATTGGTTATCTCGATAGGAGTGGTATACATTTTTATTTCTCATCTCATTTTTATTTACTCCCACCGACATACCCAATTCTAGTATAAAACGAACTACGATGGTTCATAATAGTTTAGGACAATATATATAATAATAAAATAGATAAAGTAAATGCGGAACACAAATATAACAGAAAGTCTCATATATATATAACTGATGTCAGTTGATATACACGTGATACAATACATATGATACAACTACACTGTCGACTCTGGAAGTTACATATATAAGTACATTATCGTGAATAATATACATGGATATACAACAGCATATACAAATACACTGACTACTAAACATGACGACGACTACTCCATAAGATATGAGGAGACTTCACAGCTCAAGCAGCAACTCAAAGTAAGATATCAACAACCTGTAAATACTCGGTCTGACCCGAGTATTATATTCAAAAGAAAATAATACACGGGTCAGTCTAATTCAAACTCAGTTGTTAGTGCACAGAAGCAATAATAATTAAATAATGAATAGACGACAGTCATAATAAATCTCGTCTGCCCGATCCTTAAATAAAGAAATCGGATAGCGATAAATATAACACGTAACAGTGTTAACAACAAATCAGCAAATTAAACCAAATCAGAATACAATTCAGAATATTGAATTGAATAAACAAATTAGTTCAAACCATTGAAATATCAATTAAAATATTAATTCGGGTAGGGCTGCAGTACACGCACGTGTGCACTGCCTCGCCACTACAGCATATGGAATATGCAAAAGATCAAATAATCAAAACAAGATAGAATATCATAAAAGCCATACCGTGTGGCTGCAGTTCACGCTTGCGTGCACTGCCTTGCCACTACAGTGATGATGTACCCAATGAATACCGTGTTGCTGCAGTTCACGCTTGCGTGCACTGCCTTGCCACTACAGTAATGATGTACACCACCGAGCACAGGGTCAAACCCGAACTATTAGTTGGATTCAACACAAGTATAATTAGGAAAACAATCTAATTGCATCAATACGACGCAAACCAACAAGGGCAGGACTGCGTACAAAACTAAACTGCAGTCACCACATAAATGCTACGGTTCAAGGGAAACCAACTCAAAAATGGTCAAAGTTCAAAATCTAGTACACCACAGTGCACAAGTACGAACAGCAACTATAATATAGCTTCCTTTTGCGAAACACAGTGTCGCATGTGCATAGCCATAGTAGGAATACACATGTACCACATCCAACAACATGAAGGAACCCAAAACACAAAAATAATGCAAACAGAAGCAGCAACAACGAATGGTTTAAATAGTGAGTATATACTAGAATGAACAAGTTCAGACAGGAGATAGTCTGACAATGACTGCACAAGGTGTATATGAGACCCAAGACTAAAATATGCTCAAGAGAAGTCAACCCATCCGGAGTGAATGCAAGTCAACAATCGAACCAATCGAACCAGTTATGCACATGAATGAATGCTAGCATATCAAGCTTCAGGTAATATGCAAGTGGTGCAGAAAATAAACAGTGAAGCAAAGGCATGCATACTTGTATATATATATGCAAGAAACAATATATATAACTCAGGTGGACTGCAAACTAGAAAGGCAGTGATGGATCAAAAAAATCCAAATTTATAAGCAATGAACCTTTAAATTCCCAGCTCTTTAAATCATTATCAATTAAAGCCAAAATATATTAAAAGAGCTGTATCTATTTCAGAATTGGAAGGTGAGACTCACAAAGAAGACTATATTCTGTAGCTACGTAAGCTAAGGTGGTAAATTTGCATGATGCAGTTGCTTTATTTTTACTTTGAAATTACATAATGATTTATTTCCAAAGCAAAGACCTGCAAATAGTAGGCTAAAATAATGGATAGGTCATGACTTCATATAATTTCAAGTGCTAGAAAACCAACCACAAGGTAATTGATAGTAAAAGTCCGCAGTAAAACAATAGAATCATAAGATGGGTGCTAGGAATCAAATTATATAAATCCAATCATCTTTTAACTCCCTACTTTGCTTTTACTTACAGCTATGTGGTAAAAATGATACGGAGGCTATGAATAAGTTGGCAAGTAAATATTAATTCACAGTATGATACCAAATCGACTAACAGGTGCAGTGCCGAAGCAAAAGACAAATATATTGCTTTTTCAAAACAAACACAGTGCAGTGCAAACCCACGAATGCAGAGTGTAACTACGTCAGAGAGTGTCGAGGTTATCCAAATCATAAACATAAGGGCCAAAGTATAACCAATCGTCGAACAACCGAAAATCATCACCACAGAATCAAAACCATACTAATCAATTAAATTGAAAAGGCAGTAAAGACATAATGGCCAAAACAGCAAGTATAGTGGAACAAGATCAACACCAAAAATCAAATGACCGAAATCAAAAGAAAACCAGTGTCGTAATGGCCATGAAAACAAACCAAGTCAAAATCATCAACGACGAACAAATCAAACTGCGGAATAAACCAATAACAAATTCGATAATTATAGAATGAATTAAAAGTGAGTGAAGTGAAATCACTCACCTTTTAATTCGAGAAGCAAGCGACGAAACCCATCACTCGATTGAGCAAGCCGAAGTCGCGGCACCTCGGACTCGAACGAAGCCCCAATTTGTACGAAGAGGAGGCCGCCATTTCTATTCTTTCGTATGCTTAGGTTTTGGGTTTTTAGGTTACGAATAAAATGAATAAGGGCATCGGTATACATTATTATCACGGCACCAAAGCATTTGCAAACGTGGGCCAAGATCCAAAGCCCACATAATCACTTGATAATTTAATCCAAAGAATTTTTTCAACCTAATTAGAAACTCCTAATAGTACTTAGCAAACCATATTATTCATCTAAATGACGAAAAATTAATTTCCACAAAACACCGGGTTGTTACACCAGACCTGGCCGGCTGCAGCCATGTGCAGCCCACCTGGGCTGCAACTGCAGCCCACCTGGGCTGCGACTGGGCAGCCCGTCTTGGCTGCACCTGGGCAGCCCTTCTGGGCTGCAAATGTAGCCCACCCGGGCTGCAACTGTAGCCCACCCGGGCTGCTTTCGGGCAGCCCCATCTGGGCTGCTCCTGCAGCCCGCCTGGGCTGCAACTGCAGCCCATGCTGGGCTGCTCTCATGCAGCCGGTTGGGCTGCATCTGCAGCCCTCCCTGGGCTGCACAATGCAGCCCCACCTGGGCTGCACAGTGCAACCCCACCTGGGCTGCACTGGCAGCCTGAATGCACCGTTGCAGCCACTGTGGCTGCACCTTTGCTGCTCAAATAATTTTTTTTTTTTGATTCTCCTTCTTCTATTCTTTTCTTTATGCATTAACTTCCTTTTAACATTGTTGTATACTTTTGAGGCATTTCAACATACAGTTTGTGTGCATTAGCAACTATATTATGTATGAAAACTTATTTTTTTTTCTCATTGTAGCAACCATATACAAATTCCATTTCAAATCATACTATACCAAAATCCAAATTCAGTTCAAACAACGCTTCAATTAACATTATATAAAATAGAAGAAGGGGCCAAAAAGCAATAATTTGCAAAGAATCCTTCTTTAAATTTACATGCAAACACCAAACTAGTAAATAGAAAAGAAAAAAAGAATTAAACTTCACTCCCCCAAATCTCCAAATAGCAATCTTCAAGTTTTAGATCAATTAGCCTTTGATTGCATGCCTTTTATCTTCCCAATTATCTTAGAATTGAGAATCTTTTCTTTTATCTTTTGATTGCAAAGAGAGATTTGCATTAAGGAGATTAGAAATTAGGTTTTCTCCTTTCTTCATTTTCTCGTCCCTGTTTCTTTTTTTTTGGTTCTGTACATACTGTAAATGGAAAGAGGAGAGGATGTTATTTTTATTATAAAGCCCTTCCTCTAGAATCTAGAATGTTCTCCCAATTAAACCCTTAGTTTATTATTATTATTATTTTCTTTTTCTAATAAAGTGTAATCGTTTTATTTTGTTTTTGTTCTATAAATTTCTTTTGCTTAACATTATTTTATTCAATTTCTAGATCTTTCCTACGTGATATTATAAATATGATATTATTATTATTTGTTTTATTATTTTATGTATAATTTGTAAATTGGTAAAAAAATTCCTCTTTTTTTTCCAATGCATAACATGAGAATTAACATAAAACTTTATTTTATTTAAGCTTCTCCTCACTTTATTTTTTTCTTTTAAACTTTTTAAGTAACAACAACTACTCTAGTTTTTTTTCTAAGAAAAATTAATTCGTTAAATAAGTTACCTTAACATAAAACATACAATTCATTACATTCAATATACATAACAAATAAGTCACTGATCATTTATTTTCCTCTTATCCACTTTAATATTTTATTTCAATTTTTCAAACAAAATATTTATTTATTTAGTTTATTATTATTACCAAATAAATTATAGTAATAATTTTGTTTAACTTTTCCATTTTTTTCCTATTATACCAAATTGTAAATCAACATAAGAAAAATCTCATCTAAACTTTTCATACATAAAACAAATTTTATCTAATGTAATTAGTTATCGTTCTCTCATGAAAAACATAACATTCTCAATGTTTAACTTTCCAAATAGTTTTGGTTAATAAATTATACTCCCACTAAAAAGACATAATTTATAACTCCAAATAAAAGCAAATGAATTCATTGCCATTTATTTTCCTTTCAACCATGTTAATATTAAATTTCCATTTTATTTTCTTTTGTTTTTATTTATTTATTATTATTATTTTTCTCCATAAA
Organism: Allium cepa; assembly: GCA_030765085.1. NCBI lineage: Eukaryota > Viridiplantae > Streptophyta > Magnoliopsida > Asparagales > Amaryllidaceae > Allium > Allium cepa. The sequence continues at coordinate 910,694,740 of CM060943.1, forward strand.
TATTTAATTGTTTGTTATTATTAACAGATTACTTATCAACTTATTAGTTTATTCCCAATTTAGTATCCCTAAAAATGGGGTTGTTACAGCATACAACTTTGGAAAACTATTGAAATCGAATTCAACATCATTCTTCACAAATTCAGCAGAAACAGCAACAGATCTCATAATATCTCAATAGAAGACAATTATGAGAACTTAGTTGAAGAATACTTACAAAAAGAGAACTTTAATAAAAGTTCTCAATTTCCTGCTGTTGATGGTAATATAGTGGAGAAGTTAACAAATTTCATAGATCACAGTTCCTCAGATGAAGGTTGCTACCCCACATTGCATACCAGAAATAATTCCTACAAGGGAAGTAATCAAAACATCAATATTTATTCTAATCTTAAAAGTTTTTTAAATAAAAATTTACACTATTCTTTACCTGATATGCATAGGGAGAGCCGTCCATTCAATTCTGAGCCTCTGCTTCCTTGCCAAATGCAAAACAACATTGTTATATCCAATGCTGATGTATCTAGAGATAAATCCATTAATAATTTCAAGCACTTATCTTATAAGGATTATCTCAATGTCGCTAGCAAGGCTATTGTAGATAAACTATCAAGCAACCAGATCTCATCACGTAAGGGAAGTAACAAGACTCTTAATTCTAATAATATTAGGATTAATAAGGGAATTTGCACTATGAAAATGTCTTTATACCTGATTATAGCAAGAGTGTAACAGCCCGCAAATCCGTACCTCTTAAGTCAACACTATTCTACCTAAATCAACTCAAGTTGTACAGAAATACGAACCATTTGGGTTAAAGAAGAAGAGGTAGAAGAAGAGAAAACAAAGTCAACATCAGAATCTAACCATCGCAGCGGAATAAAATATAATAGATAGTAAATAATCTTTACTCAAACTCAAATATATCTGTTTACATACATTACATCATCAGAGTACAACAGTCACAGCTCACATCAATACAATACAATGGATACACAACAACTCAAGGTACACAACAACTCAAACGTAGCGGAATAATATATACAAGTACGGGACTACGTCTCGTCATCCAGCTCGTCTCCTGAGCTCCACAACATTATATCCTATATTCTATAATACTCGGTCTGACCCGAGCATTACAGTTAAATAACACCCGAGTCAGTCTGGAATACCAGCGTGAGAAAATCACACCCAGTTGATTATTAAAGTTTCAAAAATCCTTTGAAAACAAAAGCATCTCGTAAGACCATGCCACAAATAAACATGTCGGGTTTTTACCTTACGATAGCTAAAACAATTTTTATAGAAATCCTCTGATATTATAATAGGGTCTATATACAAATACTTATAAAATAGCCGAAATTGTTACATTCATTAAATTCCAGCTACTAGCCACAAAAGTGGGTAATACAAACAAAACTCGTACAAGGCTCGTAGGGAGAATGGATTTCCAACAATGACTAGGCACTGGGGTACCACCTGTCACAGTACGGGGCCTAGATCACCGTACCGAGGATTACTCCCTTCATCCCCTGCAACACAAGGCCGGAACCATTCCTTACTGAACAGTCCCGAACAAGATAAACCCCGTGGTTGGCGCGACCAACCACCCACTAAGCCGAAATATATAAAAAGGGACATCTAGACAGGGGAAATATCTTGTCCTGCTTGGGCATGACCCACCTAACCTTACTGCATATCCCCGGATTTTCAGTCATTCCCGATTGATGAGGCTTGAGGCTAAGCGTTACCTTTAGAACGTTTTCACTTAGAATGCCCATTGTCCACCTGACGATGTTTCGCAAGCATTCATCCATACAAGTCCGTCCCGGGTTCGAACGGAACCGAAGGCACTATTCCTACTACATCCATTTTGGAAATATCCTCAGGATTAGTAGCGACTAGCCCTTGCACTTCACTGCTCCATCTTCGAATCCAAAATCGTTTACACGAAACGTACAAACCGGATCGAAGTGGTTTTTCGAGAAATTAATCTCGATCCCGGTCTCTTCGAAACGATCAACGCATTGTCCAATTTTGATAGTCGGTTATTTAACTATCAATTAATATTCACAAATATCCATCATCCAATAAATAATTTCCCAAATTATTTATTTATCTCAAAATATCTTCACAAGATATATTTATATTTTCAACCCTTTTGAAACCAGTTTTCAGATCATTCTCTTCCCATTGGAAAGAATTTCCAAATATTAATTTTCACTGGAAACAACCAAGCACATTTAGATTTCGAAAATAATTTAAAACTCTTTATTTTAACTTATCCTTTAAGACATTTAAATCAAAATTACTTTAATAATTTATTAAAATATATACTTTAAAATGAGACTACTTTATAAAATATGAAACTAGATTTTCTCTTTTTAAAACAAATACCCGGTCATTTTAAAATAAGTACTACTATAGTAGATTTAAAGAAAATATTTACTTAGAAATAATATATTTACTAAAACATGCTTTTTGAAACAATATTAAAATTGTTAACTTATATTTAAAAATTTACTTTGAAAACGTACTTGGCTATCCAGGAAAAATTCCAATTTCAAGCACTTAAATCAATTTCTCGAATTGATTTCCTATTTATTCTATCAAAAATAAATTTCTTTACTTGCTCGGTTCATTTCAAAATTAATTATGGACTTCATATATTCTTTTATTTTTATTATTATTTACTGTTTGATTTTAAATCGTTTAACTGAAATATACAAATTCCAGGCTTTTCCCACTTCTTCTTTGTTCCTTTCAAAATTTAAAATCTTAGATTTAAAATAAATGTTCAGTTCCTTTAAATATTAGCATTGGAGTTTACAATTCATTAACTTTCTATTAATTCAAAAATCTCCTTTCTATATTCAAGATTTATTAATTAGAATTCTTTTGTCACTTTATTTATTTTTATTCTCTTTTTCCATTGTTAAATTTATTCAAATTTCCATAATTATTTTACATACAAATTCACTTCCTTTCTTTTCTTTCCAACTTCTTTCTAGAAATTCATTATACCCAATTATCCAATCTAACCATTGCATTCAATATTTCAACATAATCCATCATAAAATATCAAATCATCATAACAGGATAATTTAAATAATATAAATAAATGTTGAGGGATCCAGTTGGATCCCTCCAACCAGTTTTCCCTGCATCCACAAACGTTAGCATTACATAATATGCCAATTCCAGAATATATCATACTATGGAACATCAATCAATCAATTTCAACCATTCAAACAATTATTTTAAATTTAATCATTTAAATTTAAATTTAAACTGAGTGAGAATAACTCACCTTTGCTTTTGATTTGCAATCTATTTCCAAACTGGCTTGCTTCCGTGATTTTAAACCTTGTATAACAGTTATACGATTCATTAATATTTTAATTTATCGAACAATTAATTGCCATTAAATAAATAAGGCAACTAATAATTTAGTTAAACCAATCGTTCTCTTACAATTTCTGTTAGCAACTAAAAATTGAAATAGGTTTATTAATCGTCTTAATCACTAATATACATTATTAAATAAACTGAAAGTTTTCGTTTCTAAACTGCATATGAAATAAATTTCTTTTTTTTTATACATAGATATATATTATATATTCGAATCAGAACCCTAAAAATACCTCACGGCGACGAACAGTTCATCTCCAAAACTGCGACCTCCCTGTGAAAGAGCCAAAGCACCCTCTCAAAATCTCAACCCTAGATCGAAACTACCCTTGCTTGCCTGCTGCAACAGTCGCTGCCCACCGCAACGTTCCACTTCCCACGGCTCGCGACTCATCCAACGACACGAGCCTCCATCGCGACCCCCTCACGCGAACGACAGGGAACCCTAAAACGCAACCCCCTTAAATCGCGAGTACCCTCTGCCGATAGAACTCGAACTCGAAGAGGCTTCGATTTCGACTAGCTAGGGACGACGAGTTCGGCTTCAGATTCAAATTGGTTTATACGAACTGCTTTGCTTTGATTGATTTTTAACAGGGACGAAATCGATTTGAACTAATTTGAAGATGATGGCATCGGCCATAATTTTTTTTTTTTTTTAAATTGAGGGTTCGTAATGAGGAATGAGTCTTCGACCACGTTAATAAAGTGATAATAAATTTGAGAAGAGGATAAGATGCTTGCGTTAGAAGCCAGAAGAGTGAGGCTTCTTTCAAAAGATTTTGACTATATGATTGATTTTTCTTTGATATGAATATTTTATTTTATAATTTCCTAAACAACAAATGTTCTTTATTAACGATGAAGCGTATTGAAGGAGGTAGCACGTGCTTTTTGAATCCAGGTGTTTATATTTGATTTTCGATATAAATTTTCAAACTTAACCAACCCTTTTACATTTGATTTCATCACTCCTATTCTCTTCAGTATTATCAATATCAATTTTACAAGCCTTCAGATTATTTTTAATAGGCTTAAAATTCGAGATTCAACAATTCACTCAGCTTCTAATAATTAAATTCTATTATTTAATCATCAAACAAACAGCGATATATGTAATTCCAGTTAAAATTATCATATTGAATATTTAAAATTAATTAAATATTCCGATTTTAAATGCTTGAAAATTTCGGGTCGTTACATTCCTCCCCCCTTAAAAGAATTTCGTCTCCGAAATTACTAGTTAGGAAGAATGGTCCAATACCCGTTTACTTATCCTCAAAACCAAACAGTTTCTAACAATACAACATCTTACCGATTATCTTTTTATAAAAGACCCGTTATTATTCTTATTAACTTTCCAAACCTTTCCCTAGTTTCAGACTTTACCATTTGTTTAACCATTCACGTTTCAATTTAAATCCAAATTTTGAATTCTCAAAATTTTCTCAAAATTTTTCTAACTCCCTAAATTCCCGAAAAATTTCGCCAGCGTCTCCTTTGCGCGGCTGACTCGGTACAACTACAAAATGGCTCTACGGCCTCCCAAATCGAAAAAGAAAACAAAAAGGCAAGTGGCTCAATCCAAATCCAAATCCAAATCAAATTCCATACCAAATTTAAATGCGTACCTTTTGTCGGGCAATTCAAATTTATCTCTTGAAATCAAATCCAATTTCCTTTTCCCTTTTACAATATCTGCATATCCTGCTTAGCACTAATATCCAATCACAATATCCCAAATTATTTTATCGACTTTCTTACAAATGTCAATATCTATTCATTTCAATATTATCTTAGATTATATTTGTAATATCAATTTCCAATCTAAAATTTTACCACTCCTTTCTTAAGTTAGTATAAACATTTTATATGTTTCTTATCTTAATTTCTCTTTACCTCTTTTGGTTTATACTTATTTCTATTCAAATCGATTTCCACATTACATATGTATTTCATTTATTTTCAACTTTGAATTTTTAAATTTTATCCTTCATTTATAACTAATTTAAGTCATTACGTTAATTAGTTTCATTTACTAACTTAGTTTAGTTTCCAATTCTAAATAGTTTTGTCGTTAACAAAATTTTCCAAAAATTTCAAAAAATTTCTAACTCCCAAAATTTCTGAAAATTTTTGGCAGAGTCCCCTTCGTACGGAGGAGCTTTTGCAATTTGACAAAAGAGATAAATATATATACATCGACCCACACGGTCGGAAAAATAAAAAACAGTTCATATTTCCTATTTTAATTGCGTAGGCGTACCTTATTTAGCATTTTAAGCAAGCGGCTTATTATTTTTAGCAAATAGCACAACCAAATCCAGCCACACGGCTTCCAGGTACCTGTACTTACTCAATTTAAACATGTAAGTTCGATATAAATGAAGTTTGACTACATTTCACTTATAAATAGTTAAAATATATGCATTCTAAAAGTACCAAACATTTTTCTGTAAGCAATTAATATAGTTTCATGCTAATTCAACTGTTTCAATTAATTTATAACCCATTCTCATCCAATGTGAGTGTTTTTCAATCCATTTGTATATAACTTCATTAATTTGAATGGTTTAAAACTCAATTGCTTACATTTAATTTATTCTTAAGCAAATCGAACTCATATTTAATTCAATCGCTTCCAAAATCAATTTATTTTACTTCCACCAACTTATAGAATTTTAATTATTTCCATTTACATCCAATGACAATTTATTCTATGCAATTTGACAAGATTTATGTGAATAAATAAGTATTTATGTTTATAAACAATTTAAATTGACTCCAACTCCATTTATACTTAATTCTATTCCATTTTGGATTTAGTCACAATCCATATATTCTCAGTTTCATTGCAATTAAATTTGAATCCATTCACTTGCATTTCATTTTATTAACCAAATTAGTTTCCTTCAAAAACAATTAACAACTTAGGTTCCACCTCCAATACCAATTAAATTTCCTTTTTATTTTAATCCATTCACAACCATTTATTTAGCCCGACACATTCCATTTAAATTTCATTTACATTTCATTCCATGTTAGTTTATTCCAAACTATTTTATTTAGCTCAGAAACAATCCAAGCTATTTCATTCAATAATCATTTCTCAACTTATTTAAACCACATTTCATTTGAATTCTTATTTATTCTATCCATGTATTTATTCAACATAATTAGTTTATCCACACAATCCATTAGAAATTTCCATTTTTTTATATATTATTTATAACCCACCAAATCCTATTTCGATTCAAACTTATTTTCTCTCGATTTAAATCCAACCTGTAACAACCCGCATATTTATCGAGTTTGTATTTAAATATTAACTCGTTAATCGGATTTTGGTCCGAAAAGCTACTTTTTGCAAATGGTCAAATTAGGACTCGAGACCACTTCCATTGAGTTCGAAATGTCGTTTACAACTTTTTTAAGTATAAACATCGATATGTTTGGAGTTAGTGAAATTTCACTAACTTTTCCCGCTTTGGACTTTAGGTTAGTTTAGCCTATTAAGCCCAAGTTCCAACCCCTTTCTCCTCACTCTTCATAAATTTCCTAAATAACTCAAGCTTGGGCATTAATGGTGAAAAGAATTGGAAATTAAAACTCCAAGCACAAATTCAATTGCAAATCCAACATTCAACTCCAAATTCAAGTAGAAGATATTGGATTCAAGCTTTGGATTGCTTCTCCTTGCTTCTCCTTTCTTTCAAGCTTCATCTTCATAATTTTAGTGCAAAGTTGAGATTTTTATCTCACAAATCTAGTCTATAACTATATTGGGTTGTTGGGAATGATTCCCTATCACTTTAGCATGAATATTTGCTTTTGGTTTGGATTGGATTGGCGAAAAACTCCGATTTTTGGCGTTTTGGCGAAATTTCTGCATTTAGGTCGTTCTGGCCATTTTTAGGTCGTTCGGAGTTAGGTCGTGTGGGTCTTAGGTCGTAGGTCGCGTACGAGATAGCTCCTAGATCGTTCTGACCATTTTTCGCGTGTTCGGAGTTAGGTCGTTCACGACCTAGTACTTAGGTCGCTCGCGACCTAACCCTTAGGTCGTTCGCGTGTTATCGCGCTAAGTCGCACTGCCTTGAATATTCACTTCGGAGTTCGACCATTTCTAACGTCTTCGGAGTTAGGTCGTATGACCTTAGGTCGTAGGTCGTATGGACCTTAGGTCGTAGGTCATTCTGGCCATTTTCTAATGTCTTCGGAGCTAGGTCGTATGACCTTAGGTCGCTCATCCTTAGCCCGTGAACTTTCTTAGGTCGCGTACCTTTAGGTCGCGTGTCCCCTCTACCTCGTTAGGTCGCAAAGAACATTAGGTCGCTCGACCTCCTTACCCACCAGGTCGCGCACTTAGTTAGGTCGCTAGGTCGCATGACCTTTATATTTTTAGGTCGCGCCTCTTTTAGGTCGCGTCTCTTTTAGGTCGCGTCTCCTTTAGGTCGCGCCTAATTTAGGTCGCGTCTCCTTTAGGTCGCGCCTCTTTTAGGTCGCGTCTCCTTTAGGTCGCTCTCCACTGGAACCCTTAAGTCGTTTGGCCTTAGGTCGTTGCACCGTTAGGTCGCTCAACCGTTTATATCGTTAGGTCGCAAACCAACTTAGGTCGTTAACCTTGTTTTCCCTCTAGGTCGCGTGGCCTTTAGACCCTTAGGTCGCGAGCAGTTAGGTCGTTAGACCTAGGTTGCCTTTTCCCCTTAGGTCGTTGGACCGATAGGTCGCTTTACTTGTGCTCACGTTAGGTCGTTCGACCCATTCATCTTTAGGTCGTTCCACTTGCCTATCTCGTAGGTCGCTCACGAGTTAGGCCTATAACCCGTTAAGTCGCGAATACTTTTAGGTCGTTAGACCCTTGAGTCGTTAGGTCGTTAGACCTCATTTTGTCTTCACTAGGTCGTACCGTTTTGAACGGGGCGCTGCCCCGCACCCCGCCGGGGGCGCTGCCCCCTGGACCCCCGCGACCTGACCGGGCAGGTCGAACCCCGTAAGCGGTGGCGTTGCCCCCGCACCCCCACCTTGGGGTGTTGCCACCCCCCCTGGACCCTCCCTCCGTAGGGGATCTTATCTGAAAAACATTGAGCTGATTTCCTTGGATTTTATTCATATCTCCGTATGCGATGTTTGTGACTGATTGTTTCTACAATTGCTTCTGTGTTTTGTCACTTTATAATATAAAGGTTTCAATACTAGTAGTAAATATCAAAACTCTTTTAACAAACAATTTCAACTTTATTTTTAATAACAAAGCTCTTTTCTTAAACCGTTTTCCAATCTATTAGTATATACAAGCCTTTACCTCACTCGGATGAGAAATCTAATTAAACGACTTAGTAAAACAAGTGGTATGAAACGCTTGCGTTCACTTCGTCGGTTAATTCTTGGACTTGTTCGATTGAACCTCTTGTGACAATTTTATTAGTGAAGATTTACAGTTTGTTCGTAAATATTTAAGTTAAGCAAGTGGTTATGGGACATGAAGCTAAACTTCTATATTTACTAGCTTAGTGTAATTGACACTTCTCGTTGATCTTGATGATCGCTTTATGAATTAGACTAGCAATTGCGCGATGTCTCTTTCATTGCAAGGTTAGACTAGACACCACTTGTGTGATTCCATTCACACATACCTTTCTGCTTTTTGGTTAGTCTTGACCTCAATCTGTGTGATTCCATTCACACATGCGGGGTAGCTCCCCATGGTCTTCGGACCGTCATGTGATAGGCCTCTTTCCCTTTTTATGATTTCTGGATTTCTCGTGTTGATTTCTGGAATTTATGTCATTGACTTGTTATGAGTACAAGTTTAGGGTATGATGCCCTCTTCGAATCTTTGAGAAGATTCTTGTGATATTGATTATCTCTTATTGATTGATCTTCTGTTGATCATTATTTACATACTTATAGTGGTATGTCGTTATGGATGTTTATGTTTATGCCATATCTTTTATGTTATATCATGTCATCTGATATTTATAGCTAGACTGATCCGTTTATTATTTTCTTAAATAATACTCGGGTCAGACCGAGATGTTATAGGTGCTTCTGCTTGACTTCTTCCCAGGGATTCATCACTCTGACTTTTGGCTAACTGGTTAGATTAGCAGTTTTTGTTGTATACACTTGAGATATAGACTCATAGTTGTATTCTTTTGTATAGCACGTGTTGCTATTCTTTTGTATTATCGTGGATCTTATTGACCACTACTCTGATGTACACTTTCATGTGTTAGTTATATATTCATATCTTCTTCCGCCTTTGTGATATGGATATCTGTGACTGATTTGTGATATGATTATTTCTATGTTTGTTTCCGAAGATTATTTATAGCCACCGTGTGATAAGCAATTACATGGATGGTCGCTCCTCAACAGCCTTATTCTCCGTGCTAGTTGACAGCACTACTCCGGAGTGTTCTTGGCTAGCGTGGGTATAGAGGTGGGGCGTCACAGCTTGGTATCAGAGCCAAACTTCGGAACAATGTAGAATAATCTAGCAAGGATCATGTCCTAAGTCTTTCTTAGGAGTTGTGCCTTAGGATTTAATTCGAGTCTTCGTACCGATTCATCCTATTTTCTTTATGATTCCTTGTTTTTCCTATCAAGGTTGCTTGATATTCAGTGAATAACCTTCTTCTTCTTCCTTCTTTCTTTCTTAAGGAAGAGAAATGGTTAGTTCTAGCAGTCCTAGCGCTGGTCAATCCAGTAGCTCTTCTCTGGATGGCGCATTCATGTCTGCCCAACAACTTTTGGATCTTGTAAAGATGTGGAGATTATTTTATGTGATTTTTCTTTCCTAGCCGATTTGCATGTCATGCGTTACTTAGGCTTTGGAATAATTTTGGGAATGGATTGGCTTAACCGTTATCAAGCCCATATCCTATGTCCTGAGCGGACTATTCATCTCCGACATCCACAATCTGTTAAACAGATTTCTGTTAATCTTAAAGATTCAGAATCATGTTTGGTGGCATCTTTATATTCTTTAAATCCTCGTGATAACGATGATGATGATGAAGATGATATTATTTCTCGTATTCATGTTGTTCGTGAATTTTCCGACATATTCGAGCCCGTTTTAGGTTTGCTACCTAAACGAGCAATTGAGTTCAGAATTAATCTTGTTTCTGGAGCTCAACCTATTACTCGTCTTCCTTATCGCATGTCCAATAAGGAAAATGAGGAGATGCGTAAACAATTATATGAGTTGGAGACGAGGCAATTTATTCGCTCTAGTTCCTCGCCTTGGGGAGCTTCGGCTATTTTCGTAAAGAAATCCGATGGTACTCTGAGGCTCTGCATTGATTATCGCAAGCTTAACGATCTTACTATTAAAAATAAATATCCTTTACCTCGGATTGATGATCTATTCGATCAGCTTAGTGGTGCTAAGGTCTTTTCACAATTGGACTTGGCTACCGGTTTCCATCAGCTTCGTATCGCTGAGGATAGCATTCCTTTAACATCATTCCGTACTCGATATGGATCTTATGAATGGCTTGTTATGCCATTTGGGTTAACGAATGCTCCAGCTTATTTCGTTGACCTCATGAATCGAGTTTTCAAAGATTTCCTCGATCGGTTTGTTCTCATATTCATTGATGATATTCTAGTGTATTCAAAAACCGAGGAGGAACATGAGAAACATCTTAGGATTGTATTGGAAACACTTAGGAGTAATCAATTAAAGGCGAAATTTTCTAAATGCCACTTTTGGCAATCTCGTGTGAAGTTTCTCGGTCATATTATTTCCGAATCCGGGATATCCGTGGATCCTTCAAAGATCGAAGCGATTCAAGATTGGAAGAGACCGGAGAGTGTGACAGAGATTCGTAGTTTTCCCGGATTGGCGGGCTATTACCGCCGTTTTATTAAAGACTTTTCTAAGATTGTCGTGCCTCTTACTGGCTTGACTAAGAAGGGAGTTAAATACATTTGGTCGGACAAATGTGAAGCCTCTTTTCAGAAATTGAAAGAACTCCTTTCCGATGCTCCTATTCTTGTGATTCCCGAGGGGAATCAAGATTTTGTTGTTTATACCGATGCTAGTCACGTTGGTTTGGGTGCCGTTCTTATGCAAAAAGAACGTGTTGTTGCTTATGCTTCTAGGCAATTGAAGCCGGCCGAGACTAGATATGCCACACATGATCTAGAGCTCGCGGCTATTGTTTTCGCCCTTCGAATGTGGCGTCATTATCTATTGGGAGAGAAATTTATTCTTTACACGGATCATAAGTCTTTGAAATATTTATTTTCTCAAAAAGAACTTAATTTACGTCAACAGCGTTGGCTCGAGTTCCTTGCACCTTATGATCTTGATATTCTTTATACCCCCGGTAAGGGTAATCGTATCGCCGATGCTCTAAGCCGTAAGCAACAAGCAGTTGTTTCTATGATGATATCCGAATGGATCGATCTCGAGATCTTATCCACTTGTGAGATTCGAGAGCGCGTATCTGATTTATGCTCATCGCTTGTTTTATGTAGCCTTGAGGCTCATCCTTCTCTTTTAGACCGCATTCTTGAAGCTCAAGGGCTAGATTCTGAATTGGCTCTTCTTGGCAAAAATGTTAAGGATAAAATTGATTTTGAAGGTTTGAAAGACTTTGATATTGATTCTCGTGGCGGCATTCGAAAATTTGGTAGACTTATCGTACCAAATATTGGAGATCTTCGTAAAGATATTTTAGAAGATTCCCATCGTTCTAAATTCACCATTCATCCTGGTAGTAGTAAAATGTACGCTGATATGAAGCGACTTTATTATTGGGAGGGAATGAAATCTGATATTGCTAACTTTGTTAAGTGTTGCATGACTTGCCAACTTGTCAAGGCCGAACATCAAAGGCTTGGTGGGTTATTGCAACCTTTAGAAATTCCAATTTGGAAGTGGGATCAAATTTCCATGGACTTTATAGATGGCCTTCCCCGTTCTCGTTCGGGTCATGATAGCTTATGGGTGATTGTTGATAGACTTACTAAATCCGCCCATTTATTCAGGTTCGGTCTAACCGAACCGTTCCTCTTTTGGCCAAACTATTTGTCAAGGAAATTGTAAAATTGCATGGAGTTCCTACTTCTATTGTTAGCGATCGTGATCCATTGTTTACTAGTGGATTTTGGAAGAGTCTTCAAAAAGCTTTAGGAACGAAGCTTAATTTTAGCACCGCTTATCACCCCCAGTCCGATGGACAAACCGAGCGTGTGAATCAAACTCTTGAAGATCTTCTTCGTGCTTGTGTGCTTGATTTTGGTGGAAGTTGGGAAGATCATATTTCACTTGTTGAATTTTCCTATAATAATAGCTTCCAATCTAGTATTGGTATGGCACCTTTCGAGGCACTCTACGGAAGGCCATGCCGATCTCCTTCTTGTTGGCTTGAGGCCGATGAGAAGCTGGTTTTAGGTCCAGACTTTATTCGTGATTCCACGGAAAAGATTGAACTTATTCGACATAGGATGAAAGAAGCCCAGAGTAGACAAAAATCCTATGCCGATAATCGAAGAAGGAAATTAGAATTTTCTGTTGGGGATCCTGTTTTTATTCGTGTTTCACCTATGAAGGGTGTTGTACGTTTCAGTCGATCGGGGAAGTTAGCGCCTCGATATATTGGGCCATTTCCTATCACTGAACGTATTGGTTCCATGGCTTATCGCATTGCATTGCCGGCTCAGTTTTCTGCTATACATGATGTATTTCACGTTTCTCAATTACGGAAATGCCTTCGGGATTCCGATTCTATTCTTGAGCCTGCTATTGTGGAAGAAATTGAAGTTTCGCCGAATTTAACTTATGAGCAGCATCCTATTCGAATTATAGCTTCTGAGGTTAAACGACTTCGAAATAAAGATGTTCCGCTTGTGAAGGTTCAATGGTCCTCAAATCCTAAGAATTGTTCTTGGGAATCCAGAGAATTCATCGAGCGTACACATCCGGACTTGCTTACTCCTGCTCCTTGAGGTGAACTTCTTATTTCAAAATCCCTCTTGTGTTAATATGCTTTTATGGTTGTTACTTTTTAATTCCATCTTATATATATTGCGAGGACGCAATTTCTTTAAGGAGGGGAGTCTGTAACAACCCGCATATTTATCGAGTTTGTATTTAAATATTAACTCGTTAATCGGATTTTGGTCCGAAAAGCTACTTTTTGCAAATGGTCAAATTAGGACTCGAGACCACTTCCATTGAGCTCGAAATGTCATTTACAACTTTTTTAAGTATAAACATCGATAGGTTTGGAGTTAGTGAAATTTCACTAACTTTTCCCGCTTTGGACTTTGGGTTAGTTTAGCCTATTAAGCCCAAGTTCCAACCCCTTTCTCCTCACTCTTCATAAATTTCCTAACTAACTCAAGCATGGGCATTAATGGTGAAAAGAATTGGAAATTAAAACTCCAAGCACAAATTCAATTGCAAATCCAACATTCAACTCCAAATTCAAGTAGAAGATATTGGATTCAAGCTTTGGATTGCTTCTCCTTGCTTTCAAGCTTCATCTTCATAAATTTTAGTGCAAGGGTGAGATTTTTATCTCACAAATCTAGTCTATAACTATATTGGGTTGTTGGGAATGATTCCCTATCACTTTAGCATGAATATTTGCTTTTGGTTTGGATTGGATTGGCGAAAAACTCCGATTTTTGGCGTTTTGGCGAAATTTCTGCATTTAGGTCGTTCTGGCCATTTTTAGGTCGTTCGGAGTTAGGTCGTGTGGGTCTTAGGTCGTAGGTCGCGTACGAGATAGCTCCTAGATCGTTCTGACCATTTTTCGCGTGTTCGGAGTTAGGTCGTTCACGACCTAGTACTTAGGTCGCTCGCGACCTAACCCTTAGGTCGTTCGCATGTTATCGCGCTAAGTCGCACTGCCTTGAATATTCACTTCGGAATTCGGCCATTTCTAACGTTTTCGGAGTTAGGTCGTATGACCTTAGGTCGTAGGTCGTATGGACCTTAGGTCGTAGGTCGTTCTGGCCATTTTCTAATGTCTTCGGAGCTAGGTCGTATGACCTTAGGTCGCTCATCCTTAGCCCGCGAACTTTCTTAGGTCGCGTACCTTTAGGTCGCGTGTCCCCTCTACCTCGTTAGGTCGCAAAGAACATTAGGTCGCTCGACCTCCTTACCCACCAGGTCGCGCACTTAGTTAGGTCGCTAGGTCGCATGACCTTTATATTTTTAGGTCGCGCCTCTTTTAAGTCGCGTCTCTTTTAGGTCGCGTCTCCTTTAGGTCGCGCCTAATTTAGGTCGCGTCTCCTTTAGGTCGCGCCTCTTTTAGGTCGCGTCTCCTTTAGGTCGCTCTCCACTGGAACCCTTAAGTCGTTTGGCCTTAGGTCGTTGCACCGTTAGGTCGCTCAACCGTTTATATCGTTAGGTCGCAAACCAACTTAGGTCGCTTAACCTTGTTTTCCCTCTAGGTCGCGTGGCCTTTAGACCCTTAGGTCGCGAGCAGTTAGGTCGTTAGACCTAGGTTGCCTTTTCCCCTTAGGTCGTTGGACCGATAGGTCGCTTTACCTGTGCTCACGTTAGGTCGTTCGACCCATTCATCTTTAGGTCGTTCCACTTGCCTATCTCGTAGGTCGCTTACGAGTTAGGCCTATAACCCGTTAAGTCGCGAATACTTTTAGGTCGTTAGACCCTTGAGTCGTTAGGTCATTAGACCTCATTTTGTCTTCACTAGGTCGTACCATTTTGACCGGGGCGCTGCCCCGCACCCCGCCGGAGGCGCTGCCCCCTGGACCCCCGCGACCTGACCGGGCAGGTCGAACCCCGTAAGCGGTAGCGTTGCCCCCGCACCCCCACCTTGGGGGGTTGCCACCCCCCCTGGACCCTCCCTCCGTAGGGGATCTTATCTGAAAAACATTGAGCTGATTTCCTTGGATTTTATTCACATCTCCGTATGCGATGTTTGTGACTGATTGTTTCTATAATTGCTTCTGTGTTTTGTCACTTTATAATATAAAGGTTTCAATACTTGTAGTAAATATCAAAACTCTTTTAACAAATAATTTCAACTTTATTTTTAATAACAAAGCTCTTTTCTTAAACCGTTTTCCAATCTATTAGTATATACAAGCCTTTACCTCACTCGGATGAGAAATCTAATTAAACGACTTAGTAAAACAAGTGGTATGAAACGCTTGCGTTCACTTCGTCGGTTAATTCTTGGACTTGTTCGATTGAACCTCTTGTGACAATTTTATTAGTGAAGATTTACAGTTTGTTCGTAAATATTTAAGTTAAGCAAGTGGTTATGGGACATGAAGCTAAACTTCTATATTTACTAGCTTAGTGTAATTGACACTTCTCGTTGATCTTGATGATCGCTTTATGAATTAGACTAGCAATTGCGCGATGTCTCTTTCATTGCAAGGTTAGACTAGACACCACTTGTGTGATTCCATTCACACATACCTTTCTGCTTTTTGGTTAGTCTTGACCTCAATCTGTGTGATTCCATTCACACATGCGGGGTAGCTCCCCATGGTCTTCGGACCGTCATGTGATAGGCCTCTTTCCCTTTTTATGATTTCTGGATTTCTCGTGTTGATTTCTGGAATTTATGTCATTGACTTGTTATGAGTACAAGTTTAGGGTATGATGCCCTCTTCGAATCTTTGAGAAGATTCTTGTGATATTGATTATCTCTTATTGATTGATCTTCTGTTGATCATTATTTACATACTTATAGTGGTATGTCGTTATGGATGTTTATGTTTATGCCATATCTTTTATGTTATATCATGTCATCTGATATTTATAGCTAGACTGATCCGTTTATTATTTTCTTAAATAATACTCGGGTCAGACCGAGATGTTACAGGTGCTTCTGCTTGACTTCTTCCCAGGGATTCATCACTCTGACTTTTGGCTAACTGGTTAGATTAGCAGTTTTTGTTGTATACACTTGAGATATAGACTCATAGTTGTATTCTTTTGTATAGCACGTGTTGCTATTCTTTTGTATTATCGTGGATCTTATTGACCACTACTCTGATGTACACTTTCATGTGTTAGTTATATATTCATATCTTCTTCCGCCTTTGTGATATGGATATCTGTGACTGATTTGTGATATGATTATTTCTATGTTTGTTTCCGAAGATTATTTATAGCCACCGTGTGATAAGCAATTACATGGATGGTCGCTCCTCAATAGCCTTATTCTCCGTGCTAGTTGACAGCACTACTCCGGAGTGTTCTTGGCTAGCGTGGGTATAGAGGTGGGGCGTCACACAACCCAATATCATTACACTTAGTTTTAAGTTGAATTAATTCAACTCTTCCATTTGTTTAGCTTAAGTTAATTTGCTTCATTATATTCAAATTTTTAAGCTCATTTCATTTTTCAAGTAAATTTCTTTTCTATTCAACTCAATTCTATTTCGATTAAATTTCATTTTAACCCTGCAATTTCAATTGATTGGTTATTATAAATTGAACTTTCCAGATTCAATTCATTCAATTGATTACAACTCCATTTCCCATTTATTTCTACTTATTTGGATTTTATTTACAATTCATACCCTTACTATTTTAATCCAATTTCATTTTTATTCAATGCATTTCCAATTATATCTAATTTGGTAACATTTCAAGTTAAATTTTAATTTATAACTCGAGTCAGGATTTTACCATCCAATTTATTAACTTACATTGCAATTTGGTTCACAAATCAATTAATTAATTGCAAGGCCAATTTACAATATATTTTCTTCATCGACAATGTAAGTCGAATTTAATTATAACTTGAATTTTATTTTCAAACCCCATCATAAAGTCACAATTCAATTCCATTAACTAATTTATTATCCAATTAGTTCTTCCCTTATTTATAATCCAACACTTGAATTTTTATTCCAAATATCACTCCATTTAATTTTCTTAAGTTCAATATACTTTATAATTCAAGTTTGGATTTTCTTCTCATTTTTTTTTCAATTCATCACAATATTGATTTTGGGCTTTTCATTCCATTTTAAATTTTATAAGTCACAACTTATATGTCATACAATCACACTCATTCTAGGCTTGAATATATTCATCCATTATTATTTTTTAACTCAAGCCTGCTATTTATTTATAGCCCAAGCATGTTTTACCTCATGCATTAAAACTCTTTTACACATTATTCTTATTTATTTATTTCAATTCCAATCTTTATTCAATTTATTTTTCATTTGTTTAGGTAAGAATTTATTTCTTTTATTAACTCAATTGAATTCTCATCCCAATTCAATTTTACTTTAATCTAAATTTATTTAACTCAATTCAATTTCAACTTAATTCGAATACAACTGGATCTTATTTTCAGCCTATCCAATTAATGTCAATCCAGTCAAAATTTTATTTCACATCCAAGTTAATTTCATTTTTAACTCTTCTCTTTAATTTTAATTCCAACATTCAAAGCTTATTTATCCTTCCTGATTTAAAAGAATATCCTAACTTATAAGCTTATAACCCATCTTATCAGATTTTTTAAAATACCGGCTTTTGATTTCAAAACATTTTGAAATCTCCAATATTTCAACATCACATTTCTCAAAAATTTAAACCAATCCTGGTTTTATTCCCAACAAATTTCCCTTGGAATTTCAAAAACAACTTGCTTTTCTAAACAAAATCAATTTGGTAGCATCCGTCACTTAGGAATTCGAAAATGAATACTGATGATGCGGCCGTCATCATCAGAATTATTTTCCAATAATCCAGGTGATTTCAATGCTATATCAATTTCAAAATCCATTTCAAACAAATTTCCTTTCAGAAATACCTCCAAACAATGATGCCATCATTTATCTTCAAAACACTCCCAAATTTTCGGGATTTAAATTTCCAAATCCTGCTCAAATCAAATTTTACTATAATTTTATTTGCATAGTTTAAGCTCAGACAAATTCTTATTTGGTTTCATTTTAATTTATAATGCACATTTACAATTCATATTTATAAATTTTCATTTTCTAATGAATTTATTTACTTAAACCTTTTTGGTTGTATTTTCAATTTTGAGTCAAATTTTCACTCAACAATGATAATAATTCAATACCATATATTCAATAAATAATTCAAGAAAACTTTTTCTTATATCAAAATATATTTTTGGGTAAAATTATTTCATTCACCCATATTTAAAACAATATCGTGTCAATTGTTCTATTCAAGTGTTTAGAAACCCCTTCGATACAGTTGTACGGACTGTGCCGACGAAGGTTCATATGCCACTCAATAAACCAATCAACACAATATTAAAACAATTTATATTCACTAACAAATACGCGCTCATATCTATTAATACGCTAAAACCCATTTTAGAGTACTATAGACTCTATTTTAAATCAGTAATTCCCACCAGAGCCAAGGTTATCTCCAACCTACGCTCTGATACCAAGTGTAACAGCCCGCAAATCCGTACCTCTTAAGTCAACACTATTCTACCTAAATCAACTCAAGTTGTACAGAAATATGAACCATTTGGGTTAAAGAAGAAGAGGTAGAAGAAGAGAAAACAAAGTCAACATCAGAATCTAACCATCGCAGCGGAATAAAATATAATAGATAGTAAATAATCTTTACTCAAACTCAAATATATCTGTTTACATACATTACATCATCAGAGTACATCAGTCACAGCTCACATTAATACAATATAATGGATACACAACAACTCAAGGTACACAACAACTCAAACGTAGCGGAATAATATATACAAGTACGGGAGTACGTCTCGTCATCCAGCTCGTCTCCTGAGCTCCACAATATTATATCCTGTATTCTATAATACTCGGTCTGACCCGAGCATTACAGTTAAATAACACCCGAGTCGGTCTGGAATACCAGCGTGAGAAAATCACACCCAATTGATTATTAAAGTTTCAAAAATCCTTTGAAAACAAAAGCATCTCGTAAGACCACGCCACAAATAAACATGTCGGGTTTTTACCTTACGATAGCTAAAACAATTTATATAGAAATCCTCTGATATTATAATAGGTTCTATATACAAATACTTATAAAATACCCGAAATTGTTACATTCATTAAATTCCAGCTACTAGCCACAAAAGTGGGTAATACAAACAAAACTCGTACAAGGCTCGTAGGGAGAATGGATTTCCAACAACGACTAGGCACTGGGGTACCACCTGTCATAGTACGGGGCCTAGATCACCGTACCGAGGATTACTCCCTTCATCCCCTGCAATACAAGGCCGGAACCATTCCTTACTGAACAGTCCCGAACAAGATAAACCCCGTGGTTGGCGCGTCCAACCACCCACTAAGCCGAAATATATAAAAAGGGACATCTAGACAGGGGAAATATCTTGTACTGCTTGGGCATGACCCACCTAACCTTGCTGCATATCCCCTGATTTTCAGTCATTCCCGGTTGATGAGGCTTGAGGCTAAGCGTTACCTTTAGAACGTTTTCACTTAGAATGCCCATTGTCCACCTGACGATGTTTCGCAAGCATTCATCCATACAAGTCCGTCCCAGGTTCGAACGGAACCGAAGGCACTATTCCTACTACATCCATTTTGGAAATATCCTCAGGATTAGTAGCGACTAGCCCTTGCACTTCACTGCTCCATCTTCGAATCCAAAATCGTTTACACGAAACGTACAAACCGGATCGAAGTGGTTTTTCGAGAAATTAATCTCGATCCCGGTCTCTTCGAAACGATCAACGCATTGTCCAATATTGATAGTCAGTTATTTAACTATCAATTAATATTCACAAATATCCATCATCCAATAAATAATTTCCCAAATTATTTATTTATCTCAAAATATCTTCACAAGATATATTTATATTTTCAACCCTTTTGAAACCAGTTTTCAAATCATTCTCTTCCCATTGGAAAGAATTTCCAAATATTAATTTTCACTGGAAACAACCAAGCACATTTAGATTTCGAAAATAATTTAAAACTCTTTATTTTAACTTATCCTTTAAGACATTTAAATCAAAATTACTTTAATAATTTATTAAAATATATACTTTAAAATGAGACTACTTTATAAAATATAAAACTAGATTTTCTCTTTTTAAAACAAATACCCTGTCATTTTAAAATAAGTACTACTATAGTAGATTTAAAGAAAATATTTACTTAGAAATAATATATTTACTAAAACATGCTTTTTGAAACAATATTAAAATTGTTAACTTATATTTAAAAATTTACTTTGAAAACGTACTTGGCTATCCAGGAAAAATTCCAATTTCAAGCACTTAAATCAATTTCTCGAATTGATTTCCAATTTATTCTATCAAAAATAAATTTCTTTACTTGCTCGGTTCATTTCAAAATTAATTATGGACTTCATATATTCTTTTATTTTTATTATTATTTACTGTTTGATTTTAAATCTTTTAACTGAAATATACAAATTCCAGGCTTTTCCCACTTCTTCTTTGTTCCTTTCAAAATTTAAAATCTTAGATTTAAAATAAATGTTCAGTTCCTTTAAATATTAGCATTGGAGTTTACAATTCATTAACTTTCTATTAATTCAAAAATCTCCTTTCTATATTCAAGATTTATTAATTAGAATTCTTATGTCACTTTATTTATTTTTATTCTCTTTTTCCATTGTTAAATTTATTCAAATTTCCATAATTATTTTACATACAAATTCACTTCCTTTCTTTTCTTTCCAACTTCTTTCTAGAAATTCATTATACCCAATTATCCAATCTAACCATAGCATTCAATATTTCAACATAATCCATCATAAAATATCAAATCATCATAACATGATAATTTAAATAATATAAATAAATGTTGAGGGATCCAGTTGGATCCCTCCAACCTGTTTTCCCTGCATCCACAGATGTTAGCATTACATAATATGCCAATTCCAGAATATATCATACTATGGCACATCAATCAATCAATTTCAACCATTCAAACAATTATTTTAAATTTAATCATTTAAATTTAAATTTAAACTGAGTGAGATTAACTCACCTTTGCTTTTGATTTGCAATCTATTTCAAAACTGGCTTGCTTCCGTGATTTTAAACCTTGTATAACAGTTATACGATTCATTAATATTTTAATTTATCGAACAATTAATTTCCATTAAATAAATAAGGCAACTAATTATTTAGTTAAACCAATCGTTCTCTTACAATTTCTGTTAGTAACTAAAAATTGAAATAGGTTTATTAATCGTCTCAATCACTAATATACATTATTAAATAAACTGAAAGTTTTCGTTTCTAAACTACATATGAAATAAATTTCTTTTTTTTTATACATAGATATATATATATATATATATATTCGAATCAGAACCCTAAAAATATCTCACGGCGACGAACAGTTCATCTCCAAAACTGCGACCTCCCTGTGAACGAGCCAAAGCACCCTCTCAAAATCTCAACCCTAGATCGAAACTACCCTTGCTTGCCTGCTGCAACAGTCGCTGCCCACCGCCACGTTCCACTTCCCACTGCTCGCGACTCATCCAACGACACGAGCCTCCATCGCGACCCCCTCACGCGAACGACAGGGAACCCCAAAACGCAACCCCCTAAAATCGCGAGTACCCTCTGCCGATAGAACTCGAACTCGAAGAGGCTTCGATTTCGACTAGCTAGGGACGACGAGTTCGGCTTCAGATTCAAATTGGTTTATACGAACTGCTTTGCTTTGATTGATTTTTAATAGGGATGAAATCGATTTGAACTAATTTGAAGATGATGGCATCGGCCATAAAAATTTTTTTTTTAAACTGAGGGTTCGTAATGAGGAATGAGTCTTCGGCCACGTTAATAAAGTGATAATAAATTTGAGAAGAGGATAAGATGCTTGCGTTAGAAGCCAGAAGAGTGAGGCTTCTTTCAAAAGATTTTGACTATATGATTGATTTTTCTTTGATATGAATATTTTATTTTATAATTTCCTAAACAACAAATGTTCTTTATTAACAATGAAGCGTATTGAAGGAGGTAGCACGTGCTTTTTGAATCCAGGTGTTTATATTTGATTTTCGATATAAATTTTCAAACTTAACCAACCCTTTTACATTTGATTTCATCACTCCTATTCTCTTCAGTATTATCAATATCAATTTTACAAGCCTTCAGATTATTTTTAATAGGCTTAAAATTCGAGATTCAACGATTCACTCAGCTTCTAATAATTAAATTCTATTATTTAATCATCAAACAAACAGCGATATATGTAATTCCAGTTAAAATTATCATATTGAATATTTAAAATTAATTAAATATTCCGATTTTAAATGCTTGAAAATTTCGGGTCGTTACAAAGAGGAGCCGCTATAACGCTGAGGATAACAACAACTTTCTTCTGTCCAATAACGAGCAAAGATTAGGAAACTCGCACAACATCAGCAAGCTTAATAATCGGATTTATCACTTATCTGTTTGGGAAAAAGGAGAGAGCAGCGACTACTACGCTAATACTTGCTTTAATTCCTCAAGGCCAGTTCTTAAAGAGGCGTCTTACTCAATTCTCTCCCTTTCCTCAGATCTGAAGCTTGGAGGCAAGTATGATAACAAGAAGAATAACTACAAGGACTCTACGACTAAAACAACTCGTCAAAGTCATTTTAGCCTAGATCCTGAAATCTCCAGACTTCGTGATAAAGAAATTAAGGGGTGGAGACCCCATAAGCTCTAGCATTGGCTTAAGCGTGCTTTTTTATTTGAGATTTTAGCAGAGTTTTCTCCGCTCTTATGATCCGCCATTTTTATCTCGAGAGCTTTTGGAGGCGCTGCCCTATTATTTGATTTCTAGGGTTTGTGTAGCGTTTGTAATATGTGGTTTCGGGTCTCTTGGAGTTAAACCCATTTCATACATTTGTAGCATTTTGGGCTTGGCCCATTTACCCATTTTCAAAAAAAAATTACTATGGAATAATTATTTAGTTATATGTTTAGTTGTACATAATTATTAAATCAATAGAGTAGAAATTTCATTAGCTTGCTTTGCAATTGTTTACACCAATACTATCAATTAATTATTAAATCTTTACATATGTTTATTTAATACAACTTGCTTTGGGTAAGAAAACAATGAAGAAAATTTATACCAATATTAACATTGTAAACTTGAATTTCGAAGAATATTAACATTGTAAGCTAGCGATACATTATAAAAAAGCATGGAGTTTTTTTTTTAACGTAAAATAACCCGACGGACCGGTAAACTTTTGAGAAGGTACTTTCAACTGCGCCACAACCGTGGACGAAAAAACATGGAATTTCAAACAGAGTAATCAATAACTAAAACACACATACTTTTTCCACTATGAGTGTTGAATAATCTTTACGGATGCAAATTCAACTCTTTAAGTGTAAATCTTATTTTTGTTCATCCAGAATTAAAGCAAACCATCTATTGCTCGACTGTTCACTTTTGCATGATCTTGGTCATTACGTTTCATTCTGATGTTGTCGTCAAACTTGTGGAGTCTAGTAAAAAGCACGCCCATTTACTCATTCGGGCATATATCCCAACATAATTCGGTTCATTTTATTATACTTCTTTCTCCGTTTAATTTCCAAGCTCCATTACAACAGGCGTTTCACTATATATGTATGCAGTTTCCATTGCTTCAGCTAGTTAATTAAATTCTTTGCTGCTTCGTCCCGGTTACAGTCATTTCAGTTTCCAATCTGTATTACACTCATTGTGCCTTGCAATTCAACCATAATGCATTGTATAATTCAACCAGAATGCTTTAGCACGTCCACTCATGCTACAACCAATCTGCATTAAACTCTGTTTATTTATTTTTTGTTGATTTGGGTTGTACACAGCTTATTGTACATCATTATAGCAGTACCTTTCTGTATTAGCTGGTTCACTGATGTTTGCTCTAAGTAAGAAGTTTCATTGCCTTCTATTTTAGCCTACATGCCAACCCACTACCCCAGTTGTAGTTCTATCAGTCACACGCTTCAGGCTTGCATCAGTTCATCGGTTCTCCCACCCACTTCTACTGCAGTTCTCATGCTCGTCTAGTACTACTTTATGTTGTTTCAATATGTATTTTCCTTTTTGTCATGCAGCAAATTCATACGTGCATATGTCAGTCTTGTCAACCACACATGTCATGCAATTTTAGCACCAATTCAATGTGATTTCTCCTCTCTCTCAAGCCAGTCATATAGCAGCCGCCTTACTTCAACAATCAAATTCACCTACATTGTGCATTCTCACTCAAACCAATCACGCAACAGCAGCCTCATTATGTACCGCCCTCGCTTATATTGCCACATCATTTCACTGTGGTCTCATGCAGCACTTCACCCATTCTTATGTTGCAACCTCACTTCACCTTGGTCTCACGCATCAACTCATCCATTCTCATGTTGCAGCACATCCATTATTTGAGCTCTCTCACTTTGTTCTCACGCAGCATTTTGCATGTTCATCGTGTGTGCACTTCACTCATTCTCACGCAGTATTCCTCGTATTACCCACTTGGAGTGTAAACATGTCAACATCACATGCCTGCATCAAGCTTCATTTATGATCCTAATGCACATTTTTAACACAAGCAGCCACTCAGCTTCAGAATGTCCTCATATCAGTTATTTCAGCTCACTGTCTTGCGTAAATAACATTAGTAGTGATTAATTAACATCTTATTAGAGGAGAAAAATTCACAAACTGTTATAAAATAAAGAAAGCAAAAGCCATCAAAGAGAAATCAATTGTATTCATTCAGAGATTAGTAATCTATTTACATTACATAGCCTACTTTATATAAAGGCTACAGAGCTAAGGGTTGAACTTATTTCACGATGTGGGACTAAACAAAACAATATACAATCATATTCACTTCATGATTTACATATATTATAACACCCGCCTTGAATATGCGTCTTTAAAATCTTGAAAGCTCCGATAACTTGAAATTATCCCCTTTTGAAACTTGTATGTGATTGCTCCCCGCATTATTACCTTACTTGCACTTATCCATTCAGTCGATATAAATATTGTCGGTTGTCTCATTAAAAACCTATGTTAGAAAAACCCAGTGGAAAAAAAAAACCTTGAACGAGGAAAAGAGTGCAACTTGTAAAATCATATTAAAAATGATATTCTTTCTAAAGGGTTTGATACTTCGAGATCAAAACAATGCCTCATTAAAACCTTACTAAGAAAAACCCAATGGGAAAAATCTTAGTGAAGGAAAAGAGAACAATGACATATTTTGTTTTCTCATTTCTTCAAATGAAGTTTGATACTTCTAGATCAAACTAATACCTCGTTAAAACCTTAGTAAGAAAAACCCGGTGGGAAAAATCTTAAATAAGTAAAAAGAGTACATTATAACTTATTTTAAATGTTGTTGGAGAGTAGATACTTCTGCATCAAGATAATGCCTCATTAAACCTTACTGATAAAAACGCGGTGGGAAAAAACGTAGTTAGGAAAAAGAGTGCATTATAAAATACTTATGGATGCTCCCCCGACTTAGAAGTTTTCTCTGAATTTGTATTCGTCTTTCGATAACTCAAATTGATTATAGATACTTTTGGATCCATAAATATGTATCTCATTAATAATACAATTTATTAATAGTTTCCTTCAATGCAATCAAAATTTTCAAGATTGTTTCTTCCAAATATAATTTGCATTTTATGCATTTTATATGCTACTTTTATAAAAAAACACATCATGTACTTTCATTTTTGTGCTTCAAATCGGTTTTGCGTATTGCAACTATACATCTTTGATGAATAAAAAAAATCAATACAACAATACTAAGAAGCAGGAAGTAATCTACTCATCTTGAAGTATATCAAGATTTTCATTACAACAATACTTAAAAGAAGTTGTAATCTACGCTTCTTATTCTTTACCTTCTTTATAACTACCAAAGTTATTTATATTTTTCAGGAATTTTTATACTTTCATCGTTTAGTATGATTTAAGCAATGTTTATACCTTCGGGGTATTTAAAGTGTTTCAAACACTTTCATTCTTCAATCAATTCAATTATCTCTAAAAATATCATGCCCATGGCATTACATGTCGTTGACACTATATGTGCTTTAGTAATTTTAGTGTACTTTATATACATGTTTCTAATCATAATTTATGGACTATAGGTCCACATTTCTCATTAAGGAAAATTTCATGATGGCCAATCATGTTTTTCTCTAATGCAGGATCTTTAATCCATTTATAAATATAAGCGCTTTATTATTTACAAATTTATCATCGATGGTTATTTCTTGTCAGTTCTAGACATGATTTATTGAGATCTCTTTAATCATCATGTTTTAGGTACCTAGACCACTTCTAGGGTTATTTGGCAATCATATCATGGATCTCTTTCAGAGCACTCTTAAGTGTTTCTTCAAGAGCATTCACCTCATTTATTTGGCATCTTTATTACTTACTCCAAAATATTCGAACTGGCTTTTGTACCACATTTCAGATGTGGTTTACACCTTTTGATCCTTTAGGGATTCAAAGCTATATTGGAGAAAGTCTAATGGGGATATTATTGATAATTTATTCAAGTTACTCAATATTTTGCATCATTGTATATTTTAACAAACATTTAACACTGATGATCAAAATGAACTTGTATCCCTTTATCCTCCCCCTTAATGTTGACAAACATTGTCACATTAAATAATAATCCTCTTTGGATTTTCATTTTGATCCATTAAGATATTGCTAGTAGCAAATACACCATACATATTAATAATAGGAGGATAGTACTTTTATCAGTTGATAAAATGCATTCAATTTATATTTCTTATTAGAGTTTGTTTTCATTCATTGATCTAGTCAATTGGAGGAATTTACTTATTGTGTAGATCATTTGAACACATACACGACTTCAGGTCATTCAACATTTATGTTGATTTAAATCACTAAATAATATCTATACATAATTATTAAGATGAGCTCATAACAAACTTCAGGTTGTTGGCTGAATATTTACATATATGGATATATACGTGTGTCCACGTATTACATCTATATTATAAATTTTCATATTCTTTCTCACTTGAATTAGTGATTTTTAGAACAAACTATTATAAGGATTCAAACTATTATTTTTCTTTTTATTTATGGATCAAATGTCAGTGTGAATCCTTCAAGACCGCGTGATAATGTTCAAAACATCTGGTTTGGAATCATATTGAACTTCTGGTTCAAATAAATTGTATGCACAACTTCAAGTTGATTAATTTTATTCCTTGTTTATATCTCTAATATTACTTTTGAACATTAATTATGATTGTTTATTAGAGAATATATACTTAGTTATAATTATATATAAACATCTCTTCTAGAGAGTTCAGTAAAATAGATATATTTACAACATAAATAAGAGTATCTTCTGGACTCTTGAAATGTTATAAAAAAATTAGAAATTATATTAGTCGCACATATTGGTATCTTCAAGACCGTATTTACACAGCTTCAGCGAAAATTATGATACGACATGTAGATTATCTCTTCAGGAGCATATCTAAAGATATTACTTCAAGAATAGTTGTGCATATAACATTTGATTCATCGTAAGTTCTGAAAAGTAAAAGGTTACATATCACTATTTGCTTCTAAATTTGTCTAATAGAGCTACGGGTCCATGACAATAGACGATTGAATTTTAGAAAATCTATTATCACATTTGACAATATTCTATAGGAAATTCTTTTATAGTGTTATACGATGATATCATATCACTTCTAGGGATATTTTATAAACACCGCTTCTAAAGTGGTACACATCACTTCTAAAGATACTTTATATGCACTGTTTTTGGGATGTCATCAATACTCAATATCTTTTTCTACATAATTGACATAATTCTACAACATCTCTTCTAGGATGTTTGGATTTTGCAATATAAAAATCATAAAACGTCTCTTCAAGTGTATGTCATATGGGTTATCTCTTCTGGAGAATATTAAAATGTACTTCTTCAAATATATAGTTTGGCAAACACACCCAAAAATTATCAAAACTTGGATTTTACCAACTTCAAACTGATTTACTAAACTAAAGTAAAATAAAACAAGATCCACATAAAATTTCTGCATGCCAAATATGTTGGAGTATAGGTATACCATATATACACATACTATATGTAAATATATACATGCATATGCACCATTCATCAAGTTACATTCCATCTTGCTAATTGTAATCGCCTATTTTTACAATTCATTTGAACATTGCTTATTAAATAAAAACTGAAAATAATTCAATTTAAATTACGTATATGCAGCCATATATCATAAAATACACATTTCAAAGTCAAATTATATATGACTACATACACTTTCAAAGTACTGATGTACATGAAGTTATAGCAAAGTACTGATGCAACATGTAGAAGTTTATGTACATTGGTTTCTCTATTGGTAACATGCTATGCAATATGGAGAAGTTAAATGACTACAATTAAGGAAATCAATCGATGCTACTAGTTAATAAGCATGATAAACATTTGTATGAGAAAAAGTGTGACTCCCCACCTTTATAACCACGCTAGCCAAGGACACTACAGGGTAATGCCGTCAACTAACACGGAGAATAAGGCTGGTTAGGAGCGACCATCTATAGCCTTGCTCTAACTATCTATTGAATACATCGACAATAGACATACCAAGCAGGTCGACATACCCAAATGAATACTTAAAACAAAACCATAGGTGGTTGAAGGATCTATCAGAACAGAATATAACAACTCAAATGTAATATACATCACAGAACAGTAGATCATCATATACACATATACAGATACATAACAGAGTATGCAAACTAATACACGTCAAGTGGTATAACAAACCACAATATACAGACGAATCAAAAGAATTACATATCAGAGTTACAACAAAATAGGACTACACAAAAAAAGCTATGATAAAAAGAAGCTAGCGGAGTAGTCCATGCGGAAGCAAAATAGGCTAAGTCCAAAAGCACCTAACCTGAAACATCTTGGTCTAACCCGAGTATAAAATACACGGGTCAGTCTAGCTAAACAAATCAGTTAGATAAACTGAACAACAATAAACCTACAAGGTTACAAAATATAACAAATATCTCTAAAGTTGATAACACAATCATCTAACAAAAGATGAATCATATGATAACAAAACAAGCCTCATATCATCGGCATCCCAGAGAAACAAAGGATACAAATATCCCAAATCAAGCCAAAAAGGCAAATAACAAATACCAATAAAGGTAACACAAGTTCCACAAGGTAATCGCTACATATCATGCGGCTCAAAAAGAAAAACACCGAAGGGTGATACCTAGGGAATATATATATGAATGGAACATCATAAAATTTGCTCGAGCTCGGTACTGTACAAACAAGGATCCATGAGCCCGAAGACTCCAAACCCAATATCACCCATGCGGCTCATAACGACAACCATCGGAAGCGATACTAAAGGGCAACCCAATATCACCCATGCGGCTCATAACGACCAACATCGGAAGCGATACTATAGGGCAACAAACCCGAAGGCACAAACCCGAAGGCACATACCCGAAGGCAACAAACCGTAGTGGTGAAGGTCGAAGACCCAGTACTGGACACCACTAACTGGCGGAATGTGTCATAACTCTCATAAAGGAATCCGAAAAGTGGTAACGTGACTCCCATAACCACTCGTTCGCACTAAACGGTTTACTATCCGTTAGTTAATTTCACACTCAAAGCAGTACAAAGTTCACCTCATATCATCGGTAAACCAAACCCGAAGGTCAAAACGATCAATTGAATAGGTCGGGGATTAATCAGAAGGATAAACGCATAGATTCATGGTCCTTGTTTTGCCCAACCATTTAACCACTCTTCCACTTCGCTCGAAGTGCGAAATTGTGTGTGTTTTAAATAGAATTTATAAATTGAAGAAACGAGCTTTTAATATGATTAGAAAGATTATTTTATAAAAACCCGTGGATGAGGTCAAAAATAAGTTATCAAAGTCAAAGAGGCAATAACAACCACTAAGAACCAACATGAATCGATAACATTCGGAAAACCAATCAAAATAAGCATAATTAGGCAAAACAGGAAAACAGGAGCAGGTCAGTCGATTGAAATTCCTGTTCAGTCGACTGAACACTATCCAGAAAAATTTCGGGCTTCAGCTCAGTCGACTGAACAGAGGATCCAGTCGACTGAACCCAATTTCCTGCATTTCCTACTTATTACCAATGAAGTGCAAACTCTCCCAACCTTCAATCGGACGAGCACGGACGCTAGGGATTTACGCCAAGCGGCTATCCGGCCCCATAAGCACTTCGATTCATCACCAAAACATGATCAAAACATCGAAGCTATGATTTTTGAGTTTTATACTTCCATAACACCAAAATTTGCAATGTTCACAAAACCAGTCCGAATCAAAAGCAATTGCACATGAATAATTGTTATGAATTCGTACCTAACAACCAAAGATACTTATAGTCATAGATGTGATATAAAAATCTCACCTTTAACCCAAAACAAAGAAGAAAGAGCTCAATCCCAAGGAGAAGACTAACCAATCTCTACTTCAACCCAACAAGCTTCAATCTAAGATCAAAACAAGTATTTCCTAAGTTTAGGTTTAGGAAATTTTCTGAAATTGAAGAGGAAAAGAGTTGGAGAAGATGAAGAGGAGGCTTACCAATAGCTTCTCTTTGATTTTGGAGTAAGAATTCAAGTTTGCCAAGAAAATTAGGGCTTGCAATTTCTATTTCCTCTTCCCTTCCACCATTTTCAGTTTTTGCTTGAGTTTAGAAGAGTGGAATGAGAGAATGGAGAGGAGAGGGCTGAGTTAGGGGTTTAGTTAGCTAGTGGGCTGAACCCAAGCCCAAAACCCAATAGAAAAAGTAGCGAAATTTGACTTACTCCAAACATATTAAAGATCATACTCAAAAAGATCGCAAACGTCATTTTGGAACCAATGGAGGTGGTTTCGAGTTCCAATTCGGCCGTTTGCAAAAAGTAACATTTCGGACCTAAAAATCCGACTAACAACACTATATTTAAATAAAACATTTAAATATATAATCGTTAAATATGCGGGTTGTTACAGATCTCCCCTCCTTACAAAATTGCGTCCTCGCAATTCCTAGAGACGATATTTGTAACAACTACATACAACATTCAAAAGAAAAGGAAATAAGCTTGAGATGAAAAGATATTCTCACCGTTTCTAAAGCAAAGACAGAAAACCCGAATAAGATCGCTCGTTAAACTCTCTAGTTTCCCAAGTACAGTCATTGGGACTAGCGGACCATTGAACTTTAACGAGCGGCACGTCCTTATTCCGAAGGTGTCGCACCTCCTGTCAAGCACGCGAATAGGTTGCTGTACAATAGATAAGTCCGGTGAGACCTCAAGCTCAAGCAAATCAGGAGAATCAATAATAGAATCTGATTCCCGAAGACACTTCCGAAGTTGCGAGACATGAAACACGTCATGAATGCCAGATAAATGAGCAGGAAGTGAAACTCTAAAAGCCAAAGGGCCAATACGTTCAATAGTAGAAAATGGTCCTATATAGCGAGGAGCCAATTTCCCAGTCGTACTGAAACGCATAACCCCTTTCAAAGGAGAAACATGAATAAAAACAAGATCACTAATCGAGAACTCGAGAGGCTTCCTACGGCTGTCCGCGTAGGATTTCTGGCGGCTCTGTGCCTCTTTCATTCTCAATCGAATAAGATCAATCTTCGCGGAAGAATCACGAATAAAATCTGGACCAAGAATAAGCTTCTCCCCAGATTCCAACCAACAACAAGGTGATCGACATGGCCTTCCGTATAAGGCTTCGAAAGGATCCATACCAATACTAGACTGAAAATTATTGTTGTAGGAGAAATCTACAAGAGGTAGGTGATCCTCCCAACTACCACCAAAATCAAAAATACAAATACGGAGAAGATCTTCCAAGATACGATTCACCCGTTCAGTCTGTCCGTCAGACTGCTGATGATAAGCTGTACTAAAATTAAGCATTGTTCCCAAAGCTTGCTGAAGACTTTCAAAAATGACTCGTGAATAAAGGATCACGATCACTCACAATAGAACTAGGAACACCGTGAAGTCTCACGATTTCCTTGACATATAACTTAGCCAAATGCGAAGCAGTCCTATTAGACTTAATAGGGACAAAATGAGCAGACTTGGTGAGGCGATCAACAATAACCCAAATGCTAGAATGGCCCGATCTCGAACGAGGTAGGCCGTCAATGAAATCCATAGAAATCTGATCTCATTTCCACAACAGAACCTCTAGAGGCTGAAGAAGACCCGAAGGACGCTGATGTTCGGCCTTAATACGCTGACAAGTTATGCAATTACTCACATAACTCGCCACATCGCGTTTCATGCCTTCCCAATAATAAAGACGATGCATATCGGCATACATCTTACTACTACCAGGATGAATGGTATACTTAGAATGGTGACAATCATCAAGAATGTCATGCCTAACGCAAAATCAGAAGGCACAAAAAGATGGTTCTTCTTGCGAAGACACCCATGAGAATCAATGCTGAAATCCCACAATGCCTCATCACAGGATCCAGACTCACAAAGCTGAATAAGATGCAACAAATCAGGATCACGCCGCTGAGCATCGGCAATACGATCCAATAAAATAGGTCGAGCTCCCAAACTAAATAATAGAATAGGAGAATCAGAAGATGAACCTCGATCACGAATTTCACAAAAAGATAGAGTCTCAAGAATATCCCATTCGGCAAGCATCATAGAAATAACAGCCGAATGTTTACGACTAAATGCATCAGCAACACGATTACCCTTTCCAGGGGTATACTGGGTATCAAAGTCATAGGAAGCAAGAAACTCGAGCCAACGCTGTTGTCTCATATTGAGTTCCTTCTGAGTGAACAAGTACTTCAAAGATTTATGATCGGTATAAAGAATGAAGCGCTCGCCCAATAAATAGTGTCGCCAAATCTTCAAGGCAAAGACAACGGCGGCTAACTCAAGATCATGAGTGGCATAGCAAACTTCATTCGGACGCAGTTGCCTAGAAGCATAAGAAACTACCCGATCCTTCTGCATAAGAACAGCACCGAGACCACTACCACAAGCATCGGTGTAGACAACGAGATCATGATTCCCCTCGGGAACCACAATAATAGGAGCATTAGTGAGAAGTTCCTTTAAGGTCAGAAAGGAAGCTTCACACTTGTCGGACCAAATAAAACGAATGCCTTTCCGAGTAAGGCTGGTGAGAGGAAGCACAACACGGGAAAAATCCTTAATGAACCAACGGTGATAACCCGCCAATCCAAGGAAACTACGAATCTCATGCACATTCTCAGGCCTCTTCCAATTCTGGATGGCTTCGATCTTTGAGGGATCGACAGAAATGCCATCGGAAGATACAACATGGCCTAAAAACTTAACCTTATTCTCCCAAAAATGGCACTTGGAGAATTTGGCTCTAAGCTGATGGCGACGAAGAGTACTCAAGACAATACTCAAGTGATTAGCATGCTTGGCTTCAAACTTAGAATAAATAAGGATATCGTCAATGAAGACAAGGACGAACTTATCGAGATATTCCCGGAATATCCGATTCATGAGATCAACAAAGAAAGCAGGAGCGCTCGTCAAACCGAATGGCATAATGAGCCACTCAAAAGAACTATAACGAGTGCGGAAAGCAGTAAGAGGTATGCTATCCTCCGCGACTCGTAATTGATGAAAACCTATAGCAAGGTCAAGCTGAGAAAAGACCTTAGCACCACTCAATAGATCGAACATACCATCGATCCTAGGCAATGGATACTTATTCCTGATGGTTAACTCGTTAAGCTTGCGATAGTCAATGCAAAGCCTAAGAGTTCCATCAGATTTCTTCACAAAGACGACCGCGGATCCCCACGGAGAAAAACTGGACTGAATCAACTGCTTGGACTCATGTTCTAAAAGCTGCTTCTTGAGTTCCTTATTTTCCTTTGTAGATATCCTCGTGGGAGGACGACTAACTGGCTGCGTGCCTGGAATGAGATCAATGCGGAACTCAATTGCCCGCTTAGGTGGCAAACCCAAAACAGGCTCAAAAACATCAGAAAAATCAGAAGCAATAGGAATACGAGATATATCATCATCATCTCGCGAGTCAAGAGAATATAAAGCCATTTCGGAATTATCCACATCCCAAAGAACAAGAAATAACTGAGTAGACAAATCCGGATGTCGAAGATATATAATTCTCTCCGAACAGATAATCCTGGCATCATATATCACTAGCCAGTCCATACCCAAAATCATATCAAATCCCAAACAAGAAATAACGTGCAGATTCGCACGGAAAGAAAAGCCACATAAAACAATCTCAACATTATCACAAAGCAAGCTAAGGGTCGCGGATCCCCTAATAGGATTCGCAATCCTTAAAGAACTAACCATACAAGAAACATCCAAAGATAAATCATCAACGAGCTTTTTCGATACGAAAGAATGTGAAGCACCCGTATCAAAAAGAACTCGTATACTATGATCATGAAATAAAATAGAACCTTCCAAAATAGATGGAGATATACCTTTGGGCTGAGAAGGTCCTTCAGAAGCCTTAGCAGCATAAAGTTTGCTAGACTTGGCACCAGCCGGAACAGTAGGACAAGCAGAAACATGATGACCTTCCTTCTTGCAATAGCGGCAGAAGAGAGGCTTAGGACAAGCTCGAATAATATGATCAGGAGAACCACAATTGAAACACTTCCGAATGAAAGGTGTTCCAACGACTGAGGCTGAGAGCTAGAACCACTAGTCTTCTTCTTCTTAGAACGAAAAGGCTTCTTCTGAAATGGAAACTGCCTCTTGTTGGGGTTCTTGGAAACTTCAACATCAACATCACTATCACACTCCTTCTCGACGGTCTCGAGATGAAGTGCCGAATCAACCAACTCCTCAAAAGAAAGCTTAAGCTGGAGCACCAAAGAATTCTTAAGATATTTCTTAAGACCAGAAACAAACTTCAAATTCTTCTTATAAGAATTTCTAATGAATTCAAGACAATACTTGGATAAAGCCTCGAATGATGCAACATACTCAGAAACAGAAGATTTCCCTTGCTTCAACTCAAGGAAGCGACGGGTCAACAAAACTTTTTTAGATTCAGGAACGAACTTGAGTTCAAATCGCTCCCGAAACTGAGTCCAAGAGAGAGTAGACTCATCAATTTCGGCTACAAGAAGCTCATACCAATCAAGAGCACGCTCTTGTAATAAGCTAGAAGTTACAAGAACTCTATCATGGTTAGAAAGATCCATACGAGAGAAGATACGCTCGCACGTGCGAAACCAAGCTTGGACTTCAAGAACAGACTCGGAGCCCTTAAACGGCTTTCCTCCAAGATGAGCAAAATCACTGCACTGACGTGCAAAGGCAGACTTGCGAGGTGGAGATACTCGAGGAGGGACTGGAGGCTGAGTGCTCCTAAACAACTCCAAAAACTGATCGGCAGACATATAAACGCCATCCAGATGTGAGCCATTGGATTGCCCAGCATCCGAACGTCGTCCCTTGCCTCTTCCAGCCATACGCTGAAAGTAAGATAAGAACAAGATTAATCACAAGGTAGATACTTCAATATGGAATACTATGGAATTTAAATGCATTCCTAGATGTATTCCCCAAATTCTATCTAACCTTGATGGTAAAAGGAATAGAAAGGCACGATGATTCAAAGATTTGTATCACTTATATACTTTGATGTACCGTAATATGTGCATCTATTCTGTGTTTATCATATTTTGTCCTGAACCTGGCTTTGATACCAAGCTGTGATGCCCCACCTCTATACCCACGCTAGCCAAGGACACTCAGCGTAATGCCGTCAACTAACACGGAGAATAAGGCTGGTTAGGAGCGACCATCTATAGCCTTGCTCTAACTATCTATTGAGTACATCGACAATAGACATACCAAGCAGGTCGACATACCCAAATGAATACTTAAAACAAAACCATAGGTGGTTGAAGGATCTATCAGAACAGAATATAACAACTCAAATGTAATATACATCACAGAACAGTAAATCATCATATACACATATACAGATACATAATAGAGTATGCAAACTAATACACGTCAAGTGGTATAACAAACCACAATATACAGACGAATCAAAAGAATTACATATCAGAGTTACAACAAAATAGGACTACACAAAAAAAAAAGCTATGACAAAAAGAAGCTAGCGGAGTAGTCCATGAGGAAGCAAAATAGGCTAAGTCCAAAAACACCTAACCTGAAACATCTCGGTCTGACCCGAGTATAAAATACACGGGTCAGTCTAGCTAAACAAATCAGTTAGATAAACTGAACAACAATAAACCTGCAAGGTTAAAAAATATAACAAATATCTCTAAAGGAGATAACACAATCATCTAACAAAAGATGAATCATATGATAACAAAAAAAATTCTCATATCATCGGCATCCCAGAGAAACAAAGGATACAAATATCCCAAATCAAGCCAAAAAGGCAAATAACAAATACCAATAAAGGTAACACGAGTTTCACAAGGTAATCGCTACATATCATGCGGCTCAAAAAGACCAACACCGAAGGGCGATACCTAGGGAATATACATATGAATGGAACATCATAAAATTTGCTTGAGCTCATTACTGTACAAACAAGGATCCATGAGCCCGAAGGCTCGAAACCCAATATCACCCATGCGGCTCATAACGACCAACATTGGAAGTTGGAACCGATACTAAAGGGTAACCCAATATCACCCATGCGGCTCATAACGACCAACATCGAAAGCGATACTATAGGGCAACAAACCCGAAGGCACAAACCCGAAGGCACATACCCAAAGGCAACAAACCGTAGTGGTGAAGGTCGAAGACCCAGTACTGGACACCACTAACTGGCGGAATGTGTCATAACTCTCAAAAAGGAATCCGAAAAGTGGTAACATGAGTCCCATAACCGCTCATTCGCACTAAATGGTTTACTATCCGTTAGTTAATTTCACACTCAAAGCAGTACAAAGTTCACCTCATATCATTGGTAAACCAAACCCGAAGGTCAAAACGATCAATTGAATAGGTCGGGGATTAATCGGAAGGATAAACGCACAGATTCATGGTCCGTGTTTTTCCCAACCATTTAACCACCCTTCCACTACGCTCGAAGTGCGAAATTGTGTGTGTTTTAAATAGAATTTATAAATTGGAGAAACGAGCTTTTAATATGATTAGAAAGATTATTTTATAAAAACCCGTGGATGAGGTCAAAAATAAGTTATCAAAGTCAAAGAGGCAATAACAACCACTAAGAACCAACATGAATCGATAACATTTGGAAAACCAATCAAAATAAGCATAATTAGGCAAAACAGGAAAACAGGAGCAGGTCAGTCGACTGAAATTCCTGTTCAGTCGACTGAACACTGTCTAGAAAATTTCGGGCTTCAGCTCAGTCGACTGAACAGAGGATCCAGTCGACTGAACCCAATTTCCTGCATTTCCTACTTATTACCAATGAAGTGCAAACTCTCCCAACCTTCAATCGGACGAGCACGGACGCTAGGGATTTACGCCGAGCGGCTATCTGACCCCATAAGCACTTCGATTCATCACCAAAACATGATCAAAACATCGAAGCTATGATTTTTGAGTTTTATACTTCCATAACACCAAAATTTGCAATGTTCACAAAACCAATCCGAATCAAAAGCAATTGCACATGAATAATTGTTAGGAATTCATACCTAACAACCAAAGATACTTATAGTCATAGATGTGAGATGAAAATCTCACCTTTAACCCCAAACAAAGAAGAAAGAGCTCAATCACAAGGAGAAGACTAACCAATCTCTACTTCAACCCAACAAGCTTCAATCTAAGATCAAAACAAGTATTTCCTAAGTTTAGGTTTAGGAAATTTTCTGAACTTGAAGAGGAAAAGAGTTGGAGAAGACGAAGAGGAGGCTTACCAATAGCTTCTCTTTGATTTTGGAGTAAGAATTCAAGTTTGCCAAGAAAACTAGGGCTTGCAATTTCTATTTCCTCTTCCCTTCCACCATTTTCAGTTTTTGCTTGAGTTTAGAAGAGTGGAATGAGAGAATGGAGAGGAGAGGGCTGAGTTAGGGGTTTAGTTAGCTAGTGGGCTGAACCCAAACCCAAAACCCAATAGAAAAAGTAGCGAAATTTGACTTACTCCAAACATATCAAAGAAAATACTCAAAAAGATCGCAAATGTCATTTTGGAACCAATGGAGGTGGTTTCGAGCCCCAATTCGGCCGTTTGCAAAAAGTAACATTTCGGACCAAAAAATCCGACTAACGACACTATATTTAAATAAAACATTTAAATATATAATCGTTAAATATGCGGGTTGTTACAAAAAGTTACATACTGGATGTAATATTTGTGCTGCATAATTCCAGAATCTATACGTGTGCATTCATTTTAAGACTCAGCTACACTGCAACACTCCAACCAATATAAGTCAATTATAATGATTTTGGGAAAACCCAAAACCTACAGCATGTTATGCTACAATTCTTCATTTTTATGGGCTAAACTTATATGCATTAATGTTTCAGTTTTCACTGTGATACCCTTCTGTTCTGTCACTTTGATAAAATCCATTTTACTCTACAAATTTTATGAAAATCAAATCCATGCAACTAAATTATATAACACAGAAACGCTGACTTAAAATAGTAGTTTTGATACAAGTAACATGTTCTTAAATAATGAACAACTGGAAAAATGGTGCAACACAGATATTCAGTTAAAATGCCAAGCCTTGTATTAACTTTTGTAACATGACATTAGTTTATTCCAAGGGCATTGCAACATCTACTTGATTACCAGCCTTTTTAATAAAGTATAGATGGTGGAAGCTATTTTTATCAGGTTCTCCTTCAAATACTTATTTACTCAACCTTGTATAGGTTGCTGATTATGTTAAAAAAAACAACGAGTCACCTGTAGAATTTGGTATATAGGCATGTCTAAATGTCATTGGGTACCACAGTTGCTCTTAAAAATAATTACTTGAGGGATCAATATTAGAAAATTATTGAAGAATTTTAACTGATAAGAATAATCAATATTTATGTCAGGTGCAAAGGGCATCTACTATGTATTACAGTTCCATGGTATTTAGTGTATAGTAAACATATTCAAGTACATTACAATTAGTCATGAATGCAATTTTAAAACCAATGGAACAATTGAAATCAAGCAAACTACACGGTAATAATTTTAAAACCAATGGAACAATTGAAATCAAGCAAACTACATGGTAATTTTTCAAAAACAAATACGTGATATTCTAGATCTAGGAGATAAGGAAAAATCACATATGCATACCGAGAGGCAGTCAAACAATAGGTAATATTTAACGACTGTAAGCAACTGTCATGTTGTTATAGAAAATTCAGAAACAATGTATCAAAATATTAGCAGATACACAAAATTAAAGACTGTAACACATCGTTGTTTACTATATATAAAAAGTTACAAAGAAAACACGGCATATATTGTACCATAAAAGAAAGGGAGCAGGTTAATACAGAAGAAGTCATATTGAAACAATCAGTATTTGGATCATTGTTTAAGTGTAATAGTTTACTAGAAAAATAATACCTAGTAGCATTAAACCTTACTGTCTACTTTAAAACACAGTTTACGCAGCCTTTCAAACAAAAAAAATAACAAAAAGGAGAAATAACAATCAAATATCTAGATATCACTCGTTATTATCAAAAACAACCCAAGATCATATTATTGGACAAAAGAGAAAATAATTAAATAGTTTATACACAAAAAATGGTCGATCAGATATGTAAAGACATGTTCTTGCTGTAGAAAAGATTGCAAGGGATAGCTGTTTATGAACAGTTATGGTCTATTGCAGAAACAAGGCAATTATGCCATTTTAATATCCATAAAAAAACAAAAAAAGTTACGGCAAACTGTACAGTGAAATATGATCTATAAATTTAGATCTATGCTAAAATAACATCTATTAAAACTTAAATCCAAATTTAAAAAATTAGGAAATAGTTATAGAATTGTGAAATAAGAATACTTAAATCTAGATCTAAATTAATCACAAAACAAAATAAAAAAACGAATCTAGAAAATTTCAAACCTGATTTCATTGGTTGAACAAAAGGAAGAGATATATCTGATTTCGGTAACTGAGTAAGAGAAAGAGATGTAAAGGAGAAACATGATAGATTAGAATATCCAATACAACTGAGAAAGAGATCGTGATGATAACGCGTTATGAAATAAAGAAAGAAAAAGCCATCAAAGAGAAAAAAAATTGTATTCATTCGGAGGTTAGTAATCTATTTGTGTTACATAGCCTACTTTATATAAAGGCTTCAGAGCTAAGGGTTGAACTTATCCCACGATGTAAGACTAAACAAAACAATATACAAGCATATTCACTTCATGATTTACATATATTATAACACAAACCTTCTTTTAATAGTGAAAAATGCTACTACATCTTCTACACTTGCACAATATATCTTCATAGAAAAGGCTATCATTAGCAATAGTAGTGCAAACAATCAAAATTGCATATGTTTCAAAAGGTCTTTATAGTATGAGACAAAACAATTGATATAGTCAAAATTGCGAATTGCAAAGAAAATGAAGTAAAAGTTCTACTCTAAGAGAAAAAAGCTATTTGGTAATAACAATCTTTTTGTACTTGACTGGTAGCCTTTGGTTGTATATGCACATATGTTAAAATGTTACACACCCAAAGCGTGTGTCAGTGTGCATGATGCACAGCAGAGAGAGGAAGACATCAACAAGCTACAAGGCAAATTATGGAGTGGGTAGCATATTAGAGAAATAAAGAAGAAACTGATAATGGAGGGCCTGCATGAAAGAATTGCATTGTGAAAGGATCATGGCAAGTGGTCCTAGGACAAGTGTCAAGCTAGCATAAAATTGGTTGTTAACTTTTTTTTCTTTTTGCACGTAAAAAGAAGAAATGAAAAAATATAAACTATGTGTAGAAAGAGAAGATTTCACTTCTGCACTAATTTGATAATTTCTGTTTTCTTTTTCTTCCTATTTTGTTCTTAGTGTTCTCTTGCTCTTTGTATTTCTCTACCACAGCCAAACTCCGATCATCATGGTGAAGCCAAAAACTAGAAGCTTAAGCGAGCTCTCACAAGTGGTATTAGATTTACCAACAGATC
Source organism: Allium cepa (assembly GCA_030765085.1). NCBI lineage: Eukaryota > Viridiplantae > Streptophyta > Magnoliopsida > Asparagales > Amaryllidaceae > Allium > Allium cepa. Next base: position 910,736,363 of record CM060943.1, read on the forward strand.
CACAACCACTTCTGCAACACAACTCAGATCCAACAGATCCAAAACAAAAGCAACCATTGCTATCATCTTTAAAGCAAGGACAGGAACCATCACAAATAACTGTTGAATGGAAAAACAAACAGGATGAATTCAATACAAGTATTGTGTGGGAAATCTCAGACATGAATTCAAATATATCACAAATGCAAGATGCATTGAAATCTGTGATCATCAAACTTGATAAAATATCCATGTCAGATTCCTTCCCACCTCTCAATACTTCCACACACACTTCAACTTTAAACCCACATCCACCACCATCTTCATAACCCATCAGAACTAGACCCCCAAGTTTTCCAACCTTGTCAACAAACCCACAAATAATTCATCAGTCTGCTCCATTTCCGCAACCACATCCATTCTCACAAGTCTCCCCACATCATCAACAAGCAAGTACTTAGGTTTTCACTATAACTCAGGTTAGTCTACCTACACAAACTCCTCATATTTTCTCTACACAACCCTCACACTTACCTCACATATCAGTTATCAACACCACTCAAACTCCTTCAACCACAAACTTCTCACCACAACAACCATTTCCTCACATTCAACCTCAGTTTCAATGCTCATACCCACCTTTTCCTTGGCCCACATCCACACCAACACCACCGCAATCAGGCCCAAGGAATCCATTAACACCCAAAATTTGTCAATACAAATCTCTAAAACTAGAGTTTCCAAGTTATAATGGTGAAGGAAACATATTAGGATGGCTAAGAAAAGTTGAAAAAGTTCTAGTTTATCATGAAATACCATTTACTGAATGGGTTCAGGTATGTGCCTTTCACTTAAGGGATGAAGCATTACAATGGTTCAACTGGTATTTAACAAATGTAGAAAATGCAGCATTATGACCGGTTTTTCACTGGGAAATTCGAACACGATTTGGACTGCCAGAAATGATAAGAGCCTTTGAATCACTAGCAAATTTGAGACAAACAACATCTGTTAGAGAGTATTTGAGAAAGTTTGAGCAATTAGCAGGACTCTTAGACAAGCTTCAACCAAGCTACTTAATTAATAAATTTATAGGGGGGCTAAAATAGGATATTAAGTTCGAAGTCTTAGCTGCTAGATCAGTCTTTTAAGGATGCAATTACCTTAGCAAAAACTTTTAAAGAGAAATATTTCCTCCATAGGAAGCCATGGAAGCACCTAACATATAATCCTACATTTACAACTAACCAAACCCAAAATACCAACCAAGCCAAGCCAGATCATAAACCTTCCCAATACCCCAAATTACACTCCTCGGATATTATGAATAGAACAAAAAAATTGTGTTATACTTGTGATGATAAGTGGTTTCCAAGGCACAAATGTCCAAACAAAAAAGTATTCATCATGGAAGGATTTTACTCCACTGAAGAAAGCAATGATCCATCTGATCAACAACCAGATGAGCAACATAACTCGCCCCTTGAATAAATTACAGCAATATCACTTCAAGCAATGTCAGGATTACCAGCTGCACATACAATAGGATTACAAGGAACCATACTGAGCACTCTAGTTAACATTTTAGTAGACACCGGCTCCACTCATAGCTTCATTGATGATAAGTTGGCACAAAAAATTGGGCTGCAAATTACACAATCTAATGACTTTAAAGTTTTAGTAGCAAGTGGAGAAAAACTACAAGGAACTGGAATATGTCAAGGTGTCCCACTAAAATGTCAAGGGCTAGTTATGCCTATGATCTATTACTCCTACCATTAGAAGGATGCCAAGTAGTTTTGGGGGTTCAGTGGCTTAAACAATTTGATGACATTATTTTCAACTTCAAGAACCTACAGCCCAAATTTGATTATAATGGTCAAAACATTATATGGCAAGGCATAAAAGTACTGGTAAACAAGATTATGGAGCAAAATAATAGACAGGGCAATGACAAATAACTCCCTGTGTTACTTCCTACATATCCATCAAATACCCAAACCGGAGTTAGAAACACCTCTTCTCACACAAACTCAAAACGACAACCCACCCATTCCTCCTCCTATCCAAAATATCATCCTTCAATATCCAACCGTATTTCACAAACCATCATCCTTGCCTCCTCAAAGAGCCTTTGACCATAAAATTCCACTCATTCCAGCTGCTCAACCAATTTCCCTGAAATCCTATAGACATTCCTACCACCTCAAAAATCAGATAGAAAAATTGGTTGAAGAAATGTTAAATGCTGGAGCAATCAGACGTAGTCACGGCCCTTATTCTTCACCAGTAGTGATGGTTAAAAAGAGTGATGGCAGTTGGAGAATGTGCATTGATTACAGAGAACTCAACAAAATAAAAGAAAAGAGCAAATTTCCTATTCCACTAATTGATGATTTATTTGATGAACTAGCTGAAACAAAAAATTTCACCAAGCTTGATCTTATGTCAGGCTACCATCAAATCAAAATGCATGACAAGGACATTCACAAAACTGCATTCAAAACACATGAAGGACACTACGAATTCTTGGTCATGCCTTTTGGCTTGACCAATGCACCAGCAACCTTTCAGTCCTTAGTGAACACAATTTTTAAAAACTATCTCAGGAAGTTCATTCTGGTTTTTTTATAATATTCTTATCTATAGAAAAAACTGGAAAGATCACTTACATTACTTAATCTTGCCCTTGCAGGTTCTCAAGGACAATCAACTAGTCACTAAAATCTCTAAATGCAATTTTGCACAAGAACAAGTTGATTATTTGGGACATGTAATCTCTCACAATGGAGTTGTAGTTAATTTCTCAAAAATTCAAGCAATTAAAGAGCGGCGTACACCTACATCTTTGAATCCACTTAGAGAGTTTTTGGGACACTATGGATACTACAGGAAGTTCATAAATAATTACAGAATCATAGCAAAACCACTTATAGAATTATTGAAGAAGAATGCCTTCATGTGGAACTTTATGGTTCAACTAGCATTTGAACAACTGAAGGACAGCCTTACTCAACCACCTGTTCTAGTTATGCCTGACTCCAAAGAATTTATTTTAGAGTGTGATGCATCAGGGAATGGAATAGGAGCAGTACTCTTACAAGAAAACAAGCCAATAGCATTTATTAGTCAAGCCAATAGCATTCAAGTTGCTCTTAAGAGCTGCTAGCCTTAATTCTTGCTACAAAGAAATGGTCTCAATATTTATTGGGGAAGAAGTTTGTAATTAAAACCGACCATCAGAGCCTTAAGAATTTATTGGACCAGAGATTGAATCATCATATTCAAGACAAATGGTTAAATAAGCTTCATGGATTTGACTTCATGGTTCAATACAAACCTGGAAAAGAAAATATTGTTGCTGGTTGCTTATTAAGGAAATTTGATGTTTCCGGCACTCAAAATGCACTCCATTTGCATGCAATCTCCATAGTGCAGAGCCCATGGCTAAAGGAGATTAAGAAATTATCGACTACTGATCCATTTTATATATCAATTGAATAGAAAGTGCAAGACCTTGAATTTAAGTATAAAAAGCTAAATGAACTGTTCTTTTACAAAGGAAGAATTTTGATTAGCCCAGAAGCAACACAACTTAAAGATAAATTACTGCAAGAATTCCATGCTTCACCACTTGCAAGTCATTCAGAGGTTCAAAGAACATCACATAGAATTAAGCAAGTTTTTCATTGGCAAGGTATTAAAAGTGACGTCCAGAAATTTATAGCTTCATGTGATATTTGTCCAAGAGTGAAAGTAGAAAATATATACTCCCCTGGGCTGCTGCAGCCTCTTCCAATTCCTGAACAAATCTGGGATGATATAAGCATGGACTTCATTGTTCAACTTCCTAAAAGTCACTTTTATTCGGTCATTTTAGTAGTGGTTGATAGACTCTCAAAGTATGCTCATTTTCTATCACTTAGTTACCCTATTTCTACACAGCAAGTTGCTCAAACATATTTTGACAGTGTAGTCAAACATCATGGCCTTCCCAGATCAATCATCAGCGATAGAGATTCAATCTTCACAAGCCTATTTTGGAAAGAATTATTTAAACTTCAAGGATGTAAATTATCATTTAGCATGGCGTATCATCCTCAAAGTGATGGTCAATCTGAAGCAGTAAATAAAATTTTGGAATGTTATCTCCATTGTTTTTGTAGTCATAAACCTAAAGAGTGGAACAAATGGTTATCACTAGCAGAACTTTGGTACAACACAACATGGAAATCGAGCACAAATACAACACCTTTTGAAGCTGTTTATGGAAAGAACCACCAACAATTCTAAGTTATGTCCCAAAAACAGCAAAAGTTCAACAAGTAGAAGAAGCCTTATTTGCTAGAGATGTCACATTACAGATCTTGAAAGACAAGCTGACCTTAGCTAAAGAGAAAATGAACATTTTACAGATAAAAAGAGAACTTTTCGAGATTTCAAGTTGGCGATTGGGTGTACCTTAAACTTCAACCTTATAGACAGCTAACAGCAGGTAGTAGACACACCCATAAACTCTCCCTAAAGTACTATGGTCCGTTTAAAGTACTTGAGAAAATTGGGACAGTTGCTTACAAACTACAACTTCCAGAGCAAGCAAAGATTCACCCTGTGTTCCATGTTTCACAACCCAAGAAAATGATCGAAGCCAATATAGCTATTCATTCAGACTTACCTTCATATGATCAGCAGATTGTGGAAGAACCTGAGTGAATTTTAGCTAGAAGAATGGCCAAAATCAATAACACAAACACTACGCAAGCATTAATTAAATGGAAGCAAAGAGGTGAAGATGAGGCAACTTGGGAGAATTATTAGGATTTGGTAGCAAAATTTCCCACATTCGTCCTTGAGACAATGTCCAATTTTATGGAGAAGTGAGTTGTTACACACCCAAAGCGTGTGCTAGTGTGCATGATGCACAGCAGAGAGAGGAAGACATCACCAAGCGGCGAGGAAAATTGTAGAGTGAGTAGAAAATTAGAGAAATAAAGAAGAAACTGATAATGGAGGGCATGCATGAAAGAATTGCATTGTGAAAGGAATCTTGGCAAGTGGTCCTAGGGTAAGTGTCAAGCTAGCTTAAAATTGGTTGTTAACTTTTTTTCTTTTTTCACATAAAGAGAAGAAATGCAAAAATATAAATTATGTGTAGAAAGAGAAGATTTCACTGCTGCACTAATTTGATAATTTCTGTTTTCTTTTTCTTCCTATTTTGTTCTTTGTGTTCTCTTGCTCTTTGTATTTCTCTACCACAGCCAAACTCTGATCATCATGGTGAAGCGAAAAACCAAAAGCTTGAGCGAGCTCTCACATAAAACTTTTAGAACAATAATAACATAATTATTATGCACCTATGAGGATAATTTAAATACTTTAGAAAATGGCATGTCTATTGAATTATGATTCTTATTTTTATTTTAGTTTCTAGCATATGGAAAATGTGTTGCCATTTTATTTATTTTTTTGAAATGAGTAACTACACAGGCCCAAGGCCCGAATAATAAACAGGGTATTATAACCCTATTCGATACCTCCTTAAATCAACACAATACATACATTTGTAACTCTAGACGAAATTATTCGTGTTCTCATTTGAGAGATAATCTTCATCCCTAGAAAATTAGGGTTCTAAGCGATTTCTTTTAAAACCCCTATTTTTTCGATGATTGGTTGATTTAAGGAGGTTTCGAGATGATGCCTTTGCTTTACTGTCTCTACTTTCCTTGATTTGAGGATCTGATGAAGTTTCTCGGGGGTTATTAAGTGTATCAAATTCGGTTAATAGAAGCTCCTTTTGCTTCTGAAACTTGTTACTTTGATCTGATAAGCTTCCATCGATGTTGTCTGGAGAATCTCGATCGATTGCAGTAAGCTTCCCTTGTTCTCTAAGCTTGCTACTTTCGCCTCTGTCCCAAATAGACAAGTGACATATATGATTGTTAGTATTGCTTCTGTAAAAGCTATCACAAATTCTCTGATTATTGATGTCAAGTTGCAAAATTCTTTCCATTTGCAGGAATCTAGTCTCGGTTGCATTGTGGTTATGTGAGCGGTAGTTTCTGCTCCTATCAGGTAATAAAAAAGATTGGTTATTATTCATATTTAACTTATTATTTGATTCATAGATATTAAAATCATGTTTACTGCCCTTTCCCTTGCAGGAGCTAATCTTGTTTTGGTGGTAGAAGTGGCCGCCTCCACCAGATGTATTCCCGTGATTGGTTTCAATCTGGCTTTTAGGCTCCTTCATCACTAGTAGAAACACGGTAAATTGCAACGTCCATTTCCGACGGCCATCGACGGCGCGTCAATATATTTGCGATGGCTGTTAATGGTAAGCAATTTCCGTGGCATAAATAAAAATAAAATAAACTAGCCGTTGGAAGCCGTCACAAATTATGCCATTGGTGGTCGTCGGAAGTCGTCCAAAAATCACGAATAACTGCAGCCCAGGCCGACAGTCACTTTCATTTCATTCTCTCTCCCAAATCAGCCCTCCACTCGTCCAAACTCTCCTCCAACCCTTCCTTCACGCACACCTTCCACGCCGCCAACGGGTCTCTATCTTTGATTTTTAGCTGGCTCCATCACATGTTTCTCGGTAAGAAGGTTTAATTCCTAAACCCTATTTAATTTTGATTTATTAAATTAGGGTTAATTTGTTGTTATAGTTGTATAATACCCCATTGATTATTTGGTATACCCTATTGAATACTAGTTATATTATTATTATAATTGTTTATCATTGAAATGTTGAGAAAAAAATTTTGTTTAGTGTATATGTGCGTTAATTGGTGTATATGCGTAGATTATTTAGTGCATACACACATTAAGGCTACTTTGAATTAATTAGAGTCGATGCTAAAAATTTGGTATATGCGTTTTCAAGATGACGAAAACGACGATTTAGTGTATGCGTTTTTTAGAATGTAAATAAATTATTGTAAAATTTGTTTTATAATACGTTTTACTTTTTGTAAATCCCTTAGAGAGTTTTTGTACCCGTCTGACAAATATTGTATATGATCGTCGTATGGAAATTCATTTTATCACAGAACGGACATTTATATTCATCCCATAAAATATTTGTCGGACTTGTCCCTGTATTGGAAAAATTACAAACACAGTAGTATTATTTAAACGTTTCACAAAATTTCGACAACACTTTCTTTTTGTTCTCCGTGTACACACGTGTACGATATAAGGAACAAAGGGGAAGTGCTACCAAAATTTTGTTGAATCATTTAAAATAAAATGATTTGCAAATTATAATTACTACCGCGTTTGTAATGGGAAGTAGGATGACTAACCATCAAAGTGTAAAACAATAACCTAAAAATTATAGGTTGTATTCATATAATAATTTGTGTAAATCCGTTTGAAAATAAAATTAAATAGAATAATATAATATATTTGCGAAATGTATAATCTATTTGAAAAATAAAATTTCAAGAGGTTTGATATTGATGTCAAGTGTAAAACAATTTATATTTTTGTTCCGGAGCCGATGATGAGTCTTGAGGTACGTTTTGCAGTTTTTGTTTATGGACATGTGGTGTTGGATGTAATTTGTGTATATAAATATTGAGTGATGGTGAGGTTAATTAATGGACATGTGGAGTTTTATATTGATTTGTGTTGATGATTTGATGGTTGATTTATGGAATTGATATGTAGAGTTTGATATTGGATGTAAATATTAGAGTTAGATGGGTGAAAGTGATGATGGAAGGTTTGTTTTGTATTGATTGGATATGTTTGCGCCTGGTATTATGATGTTTGAGTTTTATATTGATATTGATATTGATACTGATTTCGGCTTATATATGTGGTTTATATATTGATTTTGATGAGTTGTATTATATATTGGGATGGAAGTGATGCTGTGCTGCAGAAAAAAATTATCTTGATTTCTGATGGCTTCTGACGGGACCTACCACTTATTGGCCATAAATTTCGATGGCTTCCGACAGCTTTCTGGGCGAAATTTTCGACGGATAGCGACGGCTTAATGGAACATTGCCATGCCATGTGGACGTCGTCGCCATCAAAAAAGCCATCAGATTTGTCGACGGAATAGCCTTCGCCAGCAATCGCATTAACTTCATCGAAGCCGTCGGAAATGGATTAAAGTTGTGGTCCGTATTCCAAAGGCATTTTCGATGGCTTGCGGGCCGCGACGGCTCCGAGCCGTCGAAAATCCATGTTTATCTTGTAGTGTGTCTAGTGATTTCCACTGTGGTGAACTAGTCTACCACAAGAAATATCAGTATTGATTTTCCCACTCTGTAAGAAAGCTTCTATCATTTCTTCATAGTTATCGATTTTCCAAGCATCGTGATTTGGATTATCTAAATGGATGCATTGATTTTTAAATCTGTTGAGAAGAATCTGGCTTTCCATTTCAATTTTTTTCCATAGTTGAATACATTATATTTCTCTTTGTGTATGGAGCCTTTGGTCTCTCTCTCTCCAAATATGAAAAATTACCGCTGCTAGAATTGTGGTTGCTTTTCTGAATTCTTTTGATTTTGTCTTAAAGTTTTGTTGGATGTACTTGATACTTTCCTTGATATTTTTCGCTGCCTGCTTTTGATTTATCTTAAGATTTGTTTTGGCCATGTACCAAATATGTTTTGAATATACACAATCAAAGAACAGATGATCTATGCTTTCTGCTTCACTTTTACAAAGAAGACAAATGATTTTCCCCTTTTTATTCCATTTCAGACATCTGTCTCTTGTTGGTAACCTATTTTCAATGGCAAAATAGACATAGTGGAATAATTTCTGGCAATTTGATTCATTTCATATAACATTGTAGCAATCCACTTCTGTTCCACATCCTTTTATAAAATGTGGTGCCATTGCAACAATCAATTTTTAACGTGAAGTACATAAAAACTTACACATAAGGAAAAGCAATCATCTTTTGATGTACTTTTACCACTTCCCTTGCAAAAATAATGTTATTTCCAATCATGTTGGGTCTTGCTTTTTGCTAGAAAACCACTAGTATGCCTCGTTTGGTTAGCTTTAATCGTGAAGGATCTAAGAAAAATCAAACTTATATACCTTTTACATTTTTTGTAACGGAATCACGTGTTGATAGTGGATGCATATTCGTTCGTGAAATTATCAACTGTTATGATATTAATCCTCCTCGTGCCTTTTCCCAACTATTCTAGTAGTAAAGACAAGAACAATTCTAGCTTTAAATGATGGTCCACGAGCGACTGAGCATAAATCCCATAAGCCATTGTTGGAACAGAACCAGCACGCAACGGGTTAAATCTATGAATTTCATTTTTTTTAACATTTTGGATATTATTAGGTCTATGTAGTCTAAATTGATTTAGATCCGATCTAAATTAATTTTCATTAAAATCATTATTTTATTTTATTTGTTAATAAAATTGATTTGATTTAATATTATATGCACTTTATGTAATGCGTAAATACGTATCATATACATGTGTATGTATATGTGTACGCTCAATATACACAGTATGCCTTGCTTAACATGTCTGTATCTAAGTGATGGGATTTACACCGCAACACACATGTTAGCCAATCCATATACATACGTGTTGTCCAATAAATATATATGTATGTATGTATGTACGTATGTGTGTGTATGTGTGTGTATGTATGTATGTATGTATGTATAAGTTAATGTCATATAAAATTACTTTCATATTAGTGTAAAAATGTGACGCCCCAGGTCTAACCATTTCTTTTCTTTAAGAAAGAAAGAAAGTAGAGGAAAAAGGTTATTCTAAGAATGAACATCAAACAAACTTGATGGATAAAACAAGGCATCATAAAAGAAAATAGGATAGAACGGGTCCTCGGACTCGAATTAAATCCTAAGGCACGATTCCTAAGGGAGACTTAGGACAATGATCCTTGCTAGATTATTCTACATTGTTCCAAACCTAGCTCTAATACCAAGCTATGAGGACACACCTCTATAATCACACTAGCCAAGGACACTACTGGGTAATGCCGTCAACTAGTGCGAAGAATAAGGCTGTTGAGGAACGACCATCTGTGTAATGGCTTTGTGCGAGTATCGATATGTCTGATGGTATGTCATGCATTTCATTTCAAGAGGAAATCTGACATATCAAATACGAACTCAAAGCTACTACATAGTGGATATGTGGCGTTCGGAAACAAATATAAAATAAGCGTAACATAAATCATTCAAAGATATTCATATCACTAAGGTGGAAACAGATATGAATACAACACATAGAAGTTTAAATCAAAGTATCAACAAGTTCTTTTGATATAAAAGTATGAGATGCACCTGTATCAAAAAGAACTCGAATAGGATGACCATGAAACATAATAATGCCATCAAGGGTAGAATGAGAAATACCTTGACCAAGACAGGTGTTACAAGGGGCTTGCACAACATTTAACTTTCGCTCTTTCTTGCTTTGAAGTTTGGGACATGAAGATATAAGATGACCAGAACTTTTGCAATAGCGACAATAAAGAGGTTTTGGACAAATATTTGCATAATGGTCCTTAGAACCACCATTGTAGCATACTCCACGATCTGGGGTAGGAGTCTTTGCTACCGAAGTTGCTTGCTTCCCTTTCTTGTTGGGATTAGGGCATTTGAACTTAATAGGCCTCTTCAACATCAACAAGAAGAGGCCTATTAAGTTCAAAGGCCCTAATTCCAACAAGAAAGGGAGACAAGCAACTTCGGTAGCAAAGATTCCTACCCCAGATCATGGAGTATGCTACAATTGTGGTTCTAAGGACCATTATGCAAATATTTATCCAAAACCTCTTTATTCTCGCTATTGAAAAAGTTTGGGACATCTTATATCTTCTTGTCTCAAACTTCAAAGCAAGAAAGAGGGAAAGTTAAATATTGTGCAAGCCCCTTGTAACACTTCTCTTGGTCAAGGTATTTCTCATTCTATCCTTGATGGCATTATTATGTTTCATGATCATCCTTTCGAGTTCTTTTTGATACAGGTGCATCTCACTCTTTTATACCAAAAGAACTTGTTGATACTTTGATTAAAACTTCTGTGTGTTGTATTCATATCTGTTTCCGCCTTAGTGATATGAATATTTGTGAATGATTTGTGTAATGCTTATTTTATATTTGTTTCCGAAGGCCGCGTAGCCACTGTGTAGTAGCTTTGAGTTTGTATTTGATTTGTCAAATTTCCTCTTGAAATGAAATGCATGGCATACCATCTGACATATCGGTACTCACACAAAGCCATTACACAGATGGTCGCTCCTCAATAGCCTTATTCTTCACGTTAGTTGATGGCATTACCCAGTAATATCCTTGGCTGGTGTGAGTATAGAGGTGAGGCGTCATAAAATATTTATATATACGTATGATATTATAAAATTAATATTTTTTGTATATGTACATATAAGAATACATGAAATAATATTTATAAATATAAATATAGAGAATTCGAAATTCAAATTCAAATTCAAATTTCAAATCTAGATCTAGATATAAAATATCTTTTAATTTTCAATTTAAAATTTTGATTTTGTAAAAAATTATATTTAGTAATATATAAATATTAGATTGGGAAAAAAATTAATGTAAATATTGATATATATATATATATATATAATATTTAAAATCGTTTACAATAAAATGATGATATATGATTAAATATATTAATAAATAGAATATGTACACATGTATATTACTTCGGCCATATTACTTTCTGAAAAAATCAATTTTTTTCTTTTATTAAATCCATTTGGATTTATTTCGCTTTTTGTTTTTTAATTTAAAAATTATTTCCATACGGAAAAAATTTCATGAAAAATTATATTATAATGTACAAGAATTTATGCATATATATATATATATATATATATATATATATATATATCATAATGCATTAAAATTACTTAGTGTGCTATATTTAAAATAAAATTATATATATAATCCTAATTAATATATACGTGTATATACATATATATTCGGAATGATATTATGTCTATAATTTAATAATAAATTTACACATAACATATAAATGTTTATTTAATTAAAAATTCAATTTTTTTAATCTACTTTATATCGTTTTCAGTTTAATTTTTTTTTTACTTTTAAATATGGCTGAAAGCATATTCATATACGTATGCATGTATGTATGTATGAGAAAAGTTTTTCTAAATAACTATATATATATATATATTCTAAGCCAATAGCACATGTATAATTATATATATGTATGTATGTAAATGTAAATCAGTGCGTTACCTAAATTATGACCTTGAATGCAAAATATATAGAAATTCTTAGACCTGAAAATAAATTAGATAAATTTATAAAGTGAAAATAAATTAAATAAATTTCAAACAAAAATTTATAAATTTAAATAAAATATATAATTTTATTTAAATTAAATTTAGAAATGTTCTAAATAAATTAGACTTCGTAGGCCCAATAAAGATCCAATAGGGTAAAAAAATTGAAATTCATCTATATCTTCTGCTATGGGCTGGTCCGGTTCCAATAATGGTATCAGAGCCTAATAGTCTATACGGTCTAATTAGTCATGTTAGGGTTATCTAATTAAAGTCTACCCATATATTAGGGTGTTTAGAAAAGTTGTGTCTAAGATTGGGTTTGGGTAATCAAGTAGTCTACCCTACTTGGCTATTAGCCTGACCCGAAATAATAAAATAAGCCCAAAATGTTATTGTAACGACCCACTTTTTCGTACATTTTAAGCGAACAATAAACCACACATGTCTAACCCATATTGAATGGAAAGGCGGATAGTTAGGGAAAAGAAAGAAGAAAGATGATAGGAAGAAAACAAAACAACACGGAATCTCACAGCGGAATGAATAATGTATAATATACAACAGATCTTTACCCAAAGAGAAATGTAATATACATACACTAATCAGAGTTAACTAACATATTTCATCCCGGACAGTTTTAACAGCCTATCCTTACAATTGCTGATAAATACAACCAATAGACGACATTGCAGAACACAATGAAATACGTAAAGTACGTCTTAGACCTCCAACACATCTTCTAGGCTCCAATGCATCCAAAGCAATCTGTAAATATATTCAGTCAGACCCGAGCATTATAATAAAATAACACCCAAGTTAGTTTGGTAAACCAGCATGAGATTAACATACCTCAATTAAATTTTAATGTTTCAAAAATCTTTTGAAAATAAAAAAATCTCGAAAGACCACGCGACACATAAACATGGACGGGTTTTTAACTTACGATAACCAAAACATTTCCTATAGAAAATCCAATGACATTATAATAATGCCTAGGATACAAATACATATTAATCATAGTCGAAATTGTTATATTTATTAAATTCCATCATAATATGTTAACAATCAAGTTTGCATGGCGCTTATTGGAGAATGTATTTCCATACAATGACTAGGCTACTGGGTATCGTCCGTCACGGTGCATCTCTAGATAAAATAACATTAAAGACCTCACCAGGATCCCTTGCCAACACAGGACCGACCTACCACTTGACTAGTAGTACCGAATATGATCACCCCTTGGTTAATGGGCCTCGAACCAACAAAGGAAAGATAATATCGATTCTAAATAGGGATGATCAAACCCTAATTGGAAGCGACCCACTTAGCCCTGCTGCATCTCCCATGTTTTAGTCATTCCCAGTTGATGAGGCTTGAGGCTACGTTTTACCTTTTATATGCACTTCTCACTTGGAATGCTAACAATGTCCTCTAGGCAACAATGCAATGCCAGCATTCATCCTTACAAGTTGTTCAAGACATAAACAAACCGAAGGCACTACTTCTACTACATCCATTTTGGAATCATCCTCAGGATTAGTAGCAAGCAGCACTTGCACTTCAAAAAGCTTCATCTTCAATTCCATCATCTTCAAGATGTTTTCACTTCGAAATGCTTGAGTTGGATCGAAGTGGTTTCGAAAAAAATACCCGATCCTGGTCTTTTCAAAACAACATTCGATAGTTTTTGGTAAACTCAACCCCGGTTCTTTAAGAAATAAACAGTCAAAGACAAGAGCAGAGATCACCTTATAACCGTTAGTGGACGGATTTCCTTAACATTTGTCATAGGAGAACGGAACAATATGCGCACTGTACAACATCATTGGAGATGACTATACCATATAACTCATGTGTTTCCTCTAGATATTTCCAATGTTACGTTTTGGGTCCATATTTGATAGTCGGTTATTTAACAATCCACAAACACACATCTAAATTAGGAATTTATTTCCAAAGGGAAAACCAACATTGGTTAAGCACATAAGCAACCACTAACCTCTTTGATTAATCTTTCATTAATTAAAATTACTTTGTAAATTACTTGTATAACGATACCTTTACAAAGATATACCAACAAATCCCTATATTTTTAATACTTGGAATATATCCATATACTTATCTTAACGGTATATGTATATTCATAGGTTGGAGGAAGATTTCGTCTTTTTCACCATTCTAAAACCATTTATAAGTCCACTTTGAAATGCTTTAGGAATAAAACGTGCATGTATTCGTGCACATGCATGGAGCTCCCATCACCTAAACGTCGAAATGCCCTCACCAACAAACTCCCCATCATCTCCTCGACACAACTAGCCCCTTACCCATCGACTCTGGCCACCCATTCAAATTATGATTGTGAGACTCCGTTCGAATTTCCTTAAGCTCTCATCGTGACAAATTCCATGTCACACCTCCCTATACATAACCGGAACTCACGATTTCATGGCCGCTGGTGCCCCTCTCCCATACAAACCCAACTCCACACTCCATACGAGAAATCGCTGCCTCTAACTCCAACGGACCTTAACCCTAGTTTTCAATCATCATCGTCGACCATCACAAAACTCCACTGAAACCTCCCTAAAATTACTACGCCTCTATACGACTCCAATGACTCACATGCCACCATCAAATTCATAACGGATCGTGCGAAATCAATTTTTGAAGTTTTGAGTATATTTTTCTCGCTTATTGATTTTCAAATATTTCTCCCTCACCTCCCAGCGAAATCAAATGCTGTCAATTTCTAAAAATAATAGACACTAAGATGAATAACTTTTGTTTTGGAAGTCAGGGCTAATTTTGAGTAGAATTGGAGTTCTTGATTTTTAAAGAAGGAAATGGTTTATATTTCTTGATTTTGAAATATTAAGAGGGGAGAAGTTTGCAAAATGATGTGAAGAAGGAGAAGATGCCTGCTATTTGTGTACATGTATATAACAAGAGCAATTAGGTACATACCAAAGGCAAGGGGACAAGGGCAAGTAGGGTGAAAAGGACAATGGGGACAAAGGTGTGTGTTGAGTTGATGGTGATGTGCACTATGATTTGAAGGCAAAGGGAGCTGTGTATTGGTGTGTGCACTGAACACTACCTATTTGATTTCGAGTGTCCACTACACAACACTACGTTCACTTGCGGGCACCGAACGATAGAAAATAGAATACGACTACACACAATAATGTGACACAATTACAAAACAATGATAAAATACACTAGCTACAAATTCTGTTAAATTCAAAAATACCAAAGTTCGATGTAAAATACGTCAAATGACAACTTATTTTTTTTCTAAATTAAAAATTATAGAATTTTTTTATAAATTCAATTTATTACCAAAATGATTTTCTTTTTATTTAAAATCACAAATCAAATATTTAAAATAAATTAAATATTATCAAAATTTAAAATTAATAAAATTCTTGGCCGTTACACAAAACATAACCCTGGAAATATCTGGAAGAAACATGGGAGTTATATAGCACAGTCACCTTCGATGACGCTTTACTATACATATAAATCTTATTTTGTTCTTCTTGGGCAAATGATAAGGAAATCTGTCCACTTAAAGAGTTAGGAAGTTATCTCCACTCTTATGCATTGTCTGATTATTTTTGAAAGAACCGGGATTGATTTTACTGAAAACTATCGAATGTTGGTTCGAAGAGACTGAGATCGGATAAGTAAGCTTTATCCACAAACCATTTTTAACTAACTTAGGCGTCGTATTGAAGACATATTGAAGATGATGGAATTGAAGACGGAGCTCTTTGAAGTGCAAGGGCTACTTGCTAATCCTAAGAGTGATTTCAAAATGGATGTAGTATAAGTAGTGCATTCGGTTGTTCATTTTTATAACAACTTGTATAAATGAATGCTGGCATTGCATTGTTGCTTGGAAGGCAGTATTAGCTTTCCAAGTAGGAATTGCTAAGAGAGGAAAAAGGCAATCATGACCTCAAGGGCCTCATAACCCGGTAATGACTAAAACATGGAATATGCAGTAGAGCCATGTGGATTGCTACCATTAGGAGCATCATTCCTTGATCTAGATTTGATATTTATGGTTTTGGTATGCACGCGAAGAGTAGGGCCATGGCCGATGCATATTGTTATGGAGCCTTGGTCTCGAAGAATGATGTAATCTGGCCTGTCATGTTAAAGAGGCAGCGGGCTCTGTGTAACAAGGGTGTAAGAAGTTCTTGTTAACCTCGGTACATTTTGTCTAGCGGTGTAATGTGATGGGAAATACTCCAGTAGGCCAGTTATTGATGGAAATTCAATCTTCAATACGTGCCTTTATGGACTTAGTTGTGCCAACTATGTTAAAATGTGAGATGCAAGCATTTTAGCAATTTTATATATTTATTTTCCCCTCTAGACATATAGTATCACTAGATTTTATAATAAAAATGGTTTGGTTATCATAACCCGTCCGTGTTTATGTGCGCCATGGTCTTACGAGATACCTTTAGTTTTGAAAGGTTTTATAACTGTATGAATCTATTTGATTGTGTTTCTCACATTGGTTTTACCATACTGATTTGGAAGTTATTTTCCTTATAATGCTCGGGTCATCCTGAGCATATTTTCTAGTTTTCAGCTGGACACTTTGAAGCTTCAAGAGACGAGCATGATCCTTCAAGATGTACTTTCGTATTTTTCTTTTATCTTCACTGTTTTGTTATTGTCTGTATATATCAGCAGTTGTAAGGACAGGCTGTTATAACTGTCCATGCTGATGATAGTTTAGTGTTACTCTGATGTGGGTATGTATATTAAAGTTTAGTTTTTCTTTTGTAAAGATTTTTTATATTATATTTTGCTCGTCGTGTCTGTGAGATTCTATTCTATCTTTTCTTTCTTTTTCCCCAACGATCTGTCTTTCTCGCAGTTGGATGTTCGGCATGTGAATACCATGGATGTATTAGTGTCGACTTCTAGGGATCGAAAAGGAGGGTTGTTACAATTTAGAAAGTGTTCCAAACGTACCTAAGAATAAATAAAGATCCAATCTCAAAAGTCACTCCTCCATGTGATACATAATGATGTATCGATAAGGAGTAATTAAGCTTTGTTGGACAAAGTATGATTAATTGTGGGTGAAGTTGAGTTAATTTATTTTTATAAGGTCATGTACATAAGAGTGATGCATAAGGTTAATATTATTTCATTTAAATAATAGTTTACAAAATCATACAAGATAAGGATTTACAAGAAACTCCAACATATCCTAGGCTAAAAAATTGACATGTTATGAGAGTCAAAAGTTTGAACATAATAATGTTCGTGAGGGATCTTGTATGAATTTCTCCAACTTTATAGTGAAGGAATTTCATAGTGAAGGAATTTCATAGTGAAGGAATTTCATAGTGAAGGAATTTCTTTGAGAAATTATTAGTAATAAAATGGAATTGGATATGATCCAAAGATAAACCGATTACATGAAATGTAATGAAATTAACTAATCTAAACGAACACATTACATTAGAGTGTTTAATAAGTATTCTCGCATATTGAAGAGAAACTGTGAGTTTCATATCGATGTTGAAAATATACAATCCTTGGTTGTTTAGCTAAATCATTAAGAGTGTTGATCCTATAAAATGGTATGATGCAAAGATCCAAAAATGGATTCCAAACATGTTATCAAAATATAATTTAGGTAGCCGTAATCGAAGGGATGTGATCCATCGGCCATGACTGTGTCTTTATGAGAAAGATTAGTGCTTTTGGAATTAAATGAGTAAGGTTGATAAGAATAATCTTGTAAATTTCAAACATTGATATTAGCGTAATAGATTCATCATTCAATATGATCAAGTATTTCGGATTTACTCACAAAATTACAGCTTTTAAGACTTTTTGATTGGGTACATATGTGCTAAAATGAAAAATTCTAAATAATGATTTAGAATAAACTGTTTTCATATAACAACCAAAATGTTTCGAAGTCAGTGGGTGTGATATTTGGGTTTGTGAGTGTTTGGATATGATCCAAGAACAGATACGAAAGTGTCATTTGACAAGCATCAAAATTAAATAAGTGTTTTGATAGAAATATCAAATAGTTTGATTGTCAACCAAAATGTAGAGGAAGTGTGTGCTCGTAAGAAAGAAAGTTAAAAGTTGCATTCATATTTCTAAACCGTAGGTAAACAACACATTGCTGGTTTTAACAATGTACTTGTATTAAAATCAACCTTAGTTGTTTTAATATTGGATGTTGGATTTGCAAATGATGTCTTTTGTTGTAAGTATCAGAGGTATAAGGAATGTCCCAAACGATATATAGGGACATCCACAAAAAATGTTTAATAAGGAACATGTAAAATGGATTCCGTATGCATTGGCATTAAGGTATTATCATACATGTTATGTTGCCTATGATATCATGATTTGTTTATGTATTTGATAGATGAACAAATATCAAATCCAAATTGGTATCACTAAATGGTTGTTTAAGGTATTCTCGTGTTTTTATGAAATACTGGAGAATTGTTTACAGAAACACTTGAACTCCTTATGAAGGAATGTTTAGATTAAAATTCTCATAAGTGATATTGAGTATAATATGTCAATAATAAATTCATATTAAGAATTTTTAAGTTGTAAATGTTATAAATGAAAGACTATGGTTGATCCAAGGGAAAAAGTTGACTACATTGCCTTGAATATCGCTATAATAAAATGATGTATATAAATATAAATACACACATTCATAACTGAGCCGAGCGTAATTCCAAATGTTGAAAATTGCTTAACATTGTTGTATGATAACAATGTCACGACATAGTTCGTAATAGTACTTAGAACTCACTAGAAGTCGAGAGACGTACTCCAAATTGTTCCATATGATAAAGGTTGTTTATCAGCGTCGGAGAGAGTTAATCGACATAGTAGACAATTAAAACATAATAGAATACCTATTCACTAAGGGACCGACTTAATTGGTTTTTAGGGAACGATTGGAGAAGTTGGAATAAGATTCCATAATTGACCCCAAGTGAATGTGGATGAGTGATTGAGCTAGGGGTATGCTCTTGAGACAATTATGTAATTTTTTTGACATATATCTAACTCGATAGCCAATCTTGTTCGAAATAAAATATGTTTTCTTTCTATTATATACTTGATATAATGTGTTATATTAATTAATTAATTTAGTTAAAAATATATTTTAGAGAAAATCCATAAATGGAATGTTTTATGATAATAATTATAAAGTGTTGTAACTGTGAGTAATTTATCACAATGAAAATAAATATATTGCATTTTAAATGTTCCTAGTCAAGGTGTCGAGACTAGATATCGATGTATTCGTTGAAACTAGAGTACATAGCGCTCTCTAAATGTTGAAAAGTGTATCACTCATGGCTGTTAGGTGCCCTTAGAGATTACATACTAATAGTTATTGGATAATTATAGACGACTCGCTTGACAGTTTTCTACTGGTTAATATAACGAAGGTCAAATAAAAAATATCAATGTGACTTATTTACACTGTTCTCTCGACATGAGATGTAACAACCCGCATATTTATCGAGTTTGTATTTAAATATTTTATTTAAATATTAACTCGTTAATCGGATTTTGGTCCGAAAAGCTACTTTTTGCCAACGGTCAAATTAGGACTCGAGACCACTTCCATTGAGTTCGAAATGTCGTTTACAACTTTTTTAAGTACAAACATCGATAGGTTTGGAGTTAGTGAAATTTCACTAACTTTTCCCGCTTTGGACTTTGGGTTAGTTTAGCCTATTAAGCCCAAGTTCCAACCCTCTTCTCCTCACTCTTCATAAATTTCCTAACTAATCAAGCTTTGGCATTAATGGTGGAGGGAATGGGAAATTAAAATTCCAAAACTCAAATTCAATTGCAATTCATCATTCAACTCCAAATTCAAGAAGAAGACATTGATTCAAGCTTGTGGTTGCTTCTCCATTGCCTTCAAGCTCTTTCTTCATAAATTTGGTGAAAAGGTGAGATTTTTATCTCGCATTCTTGTCTATAACTATCACGGATGTTTGGGAATGATTTCCTACCACTTTAGCATGCACATTTGCATTTGGTTTGGATTGGATTGGCGAAAAATTCCAACTTTTAGTGTTTTTGGTGAAAATCTGCCCTTAGGTCGCTCTGCCTTTGCTAGGTTGTTCGCGTGGAAAAGTCTCGGCCTTCGAATAGCTCGTTTCCGACCTAAAATGGCCTATAACGTTAGGTCGCTCGGCGCTTCGGAATTAGGTCGTGGGTCGTTGGGCTTTAGGTCGCAAGCTCCTTAGGTCGTAGGTCGTTCGAATGTTAGGTCGCTCGGCCCTTATCCCCTTAGGTCGCTAGATCGCGACGTTTTAGGTCGCTGCATCCTATGCCTCTATAGGTCGCTCGACCTCGTTTATGACTATAGGTCGCTCACCCCCTCTTCGTTAGGTCGCTCGGCCTTGCTTTCCATTTTTAGGTCGCTAGGTCGCGACGTTTTTGGTCGTTAGGTCGCGACATTTTAGGTCGCTTGACTTTGTTTTCCTCTAGGTCGCATGGCCTTTAGACCTTAGGTCGCGAGCGTTAGGTCGTTAGACCTTACCTTCCTTAGGTCACTTGACCTTGTTTTCCTCTAGGTCGCATGGCCTTTAGACCGTTAGGTCGCGAGCGTTAGGTCGTTAGACCTTACCTTCCTTAGGTCGCTTGACCTTATTTTCCTCTAGGTCGCATGGCCTTTAGACCGTTAGGTCGCGAGCGTTAGGTCGTTAGACCTTACCTTCCTTAGGTCGCTTGACCGGTTAAACCTTTAGGTCGCTCAACCCTACTACCATTACTAGGTCGTTTGACCATAGCTCGTTAGGTCGCATGACCTTATAAACCGATAGGTCACATGACATTATAACCCTATAGGTCGTTGGACCTTATCCCGATAGGTCGCTTGACCCCTTGGACCCCTAGGTCGCAACCCTTAGGTCGCTCGACCCTATTCCCCTTAGGTCGTTAGACCTCATTTTGTCTTCACTAGGTCGTACCGTTTTGGTCGGGGCGCTGCCCCCTGGACCCCTGCGACCTGACCGGGCAGGTCGAACCCCGTAAGCGGTGGCGTTGCCCCCGCACCCCCACCTTGGGGGGTTGCCACCCCCCTGGACCCCTCTCCGTAGGGGATCTTATCTGAAGAACATTGAGATGATTTCCTTGGATTTTATTCACATCTCCGTATGCGATTTTGTGACTGATTGTTTCTACAATTGCTTCTGTGTTTTGTCACTTTATAATATAAAGGTTTCAATACTAGTAGTGAATATCAAAACTCTTTTAACAAACAATTTCCACTCTATTTTTAATAACAAAGCTCTTTTCTTAAACTGTTTTCCAATCTATTAGTATATACAAACCTTTACCTCACTCGGATGAGAAATCTAATTAAACGACTTAGTAAAACAAGTGGTATGAAACGCTTGCGTTCACTTCGTCGGTTAATTCTTGGACTTGTTCGATTGAACCTCTTGTGACAATTTTATTAGTGAAGATTTACAGTTTGTTCGTAAATATTTAAGTTAAGCAAGTGGTTATGGGACATGAAGCTAAACTTTTATATTTACTAGCTTAGTGTAATTGACACTTCTCGTTGATCATGACGATCATTCTTATGATTTAGACTAGCAATTGTGCGATGTCTCTTGTTTGCGAGGTCAGACTAGACACCACTTGTGTGATTTCACTCACACATACCTTTTTGATTTTTGGTTAGTCTAGACCTCATCTGTGTGATTTCGACTCACACATGTGGGGTAGCTCCCCATGGTCTTCGGACCGTCATGTGATAGGCCTCTTTCCCTTTTTCTGTGATTTCTGGATTTCTTGTGTTGATTTCTGGAATTTATGTCATTGACTTGTTATGAGTACAAGTTTAGGGTATGATGCCCTCTTTGGATCTTTGAGAAGATTCTTGTGATATCGATTTATCTCTTTTTGATTGATCTTCTGTTGATCATCATTTGCATACTTATAGTAGTATGTCAGTATGGATATTTTATGTTTATGCCATATCCTTTAATTTATATCATGTCATCTGATAATTATAGCTAGACTGATCCGTTTATTATTTTCTTAAATAATACTCGGGTCAGACCGAGATGTTACAGGTGCTTCTGCTTGACTTCTTCCCAGGGATTCATCACTCTGACTTTTGGCTAACTGTTTAGATTAGCAGTTTTTGTTATATACACTTGAGATATAGACTCATAGTTGTATTCTTTTTTATAGCACGTGTTGCTATTCTTTTGTATTATTGTGGATCTTTTTGACCACTACTTTGATGTACACTTTCATATGTTAGTTTTTTTTATTCATATCTTCTTCCGCCTTTGTGATATGGATGTCTATTACTGATTTATGTTATGCTTATTTCTATGTTTGTTTCCGAAGCTTATTTATAGCCACCGTGTGATAAGAAATTACATGGATGGTCGCTCCTCAACAGCCTTATTCTCCGTGCTAGTTGATAACACTACACCGTAGTGTTCTTGGCTAGCGTGGGTATAGAGGTGGGGCGTCACAGCTTGGTATCGGAGCCAAACTTCGGAACAATGTAGAATAATCTAGCAAGGATCATGTCCTAAGTCTTTCTTAGGAGTTGTGCCTTAGGATTTAATTCGAGTCTTCGTACCGATTCATCCTATTTTCTTTATGATTCCTTGTTTTACCTATCAAGATTGCTTGATATTCATTTTGTGAATAACCTTCTTCTTCTTCCTTCTTTCTTTCTTAAGGAAGAGAAATGGTTAGTTCTAGCAGTCCTAGCGCTGGTCAATACAGTAGCCCTTCTCTGGATGGCGCATTCATGTCTGCCCAACAACTTTTGGATCTTGTAAAGAATCAAGAGTTTATCTGTGCTTTGAGTAAGAATACCACAAAGATCTTACCTTTGAAACTAGAAGTTCCTTTCGACCAGCTTGTAGATATCACTCTACAAGAGGAAGAGGCTGATAAAGGAATTGATAGTGATATTGGGACTTCCAAGAAGAGGCATATTAAGTTCAAGAGCCTTAATCCCAATAAGAGAGTGAAGCAAACTACTTTTGTAGCAAAGACTCCAATCCCTAATCGTGGAGGATGCTACAATTGTAATTCTAAGTACCACTATGCAAAGGAGTGTCCGGAGCCACTGTTTTGTCGCTATTGCAAAAATTCCAGTCATCATATTTCTGTCTGCCCCATACTTCTAAGCAAGAAGAGGGTGGAACCAGAAACTTCGGTAGCCAAGCCACATACCTCTTGTCATAAACGATGTTACATTTGTGGTTCCACAGACCATTATGTAATTAAGTGCCCGGAACCTCTCTATTGCCGCTATTGCAAAGGCTCGGGCCATTACTTGTCTACATGTCCAAAGCGACCTGGCAAGAGAGAAGGAAGGCTAAATGCTTCTAACGAAACTTCTCTGGGTCAAGGTATTTCTTACTTAATCCTTGATTACATTTGTTTTCGATTATCCGATTCGAGTTCTTTTTGATATAGGTTTGTGTCATCATTTTTATATCAAAAGAACTTGTTGATTTTCTTTCTTTTTATGCTTAGGGCTTGTTGACTTCTTTGAGGATTGCGAATCCGGATTAGTGGATCTGCAACACTCTACTTGCTTTTTAATGACATCGAAAATTATTTCATGTGATTTTTCTTTCCGAACCAATTTGCATGTTATGCATTGCTTTGGTTTCGGAATTGATTTGCGTAAAAGGATTGGCTTATTGCAAAGCCCATATCCAATTTTTCCGAAAGGACTATTCATTTTCGATATTTTCGATCTGTTAAGCAGATTCATATTTTTCCTTTATGATTTCAATTTCAAATCGATGGCATCATTTTGCTCTTTTAGCTCACATGTTGTGTAAAGAGATATCTCTCTCATTCTTAATCGGTTGAGAATTTTCCGGTATTTTTGAGTTTGTCTTAGGATTATCACCTAAGCAACCTTTTTAAGTGGTATTAAGGTCTTTTCAGTTTGACCTTGCCACCGAATTTCAATCGCTACGAGTTGCGGAAGTTAGCCTTCTACATACCGCATTCCGCACTCGTTATGATTAAAATGAATGACATATTGTGTCATTCAGTTTATCCAGTCTATTTCATCCATTTTATAAATCGAGTATTCTATGAATATCTCAATAATTCCAATCTCGTATTTATCAATTTTGGATGAAAATTGAAATTTAAAATTTTGCAAATCTTTTTAAGAAGATATCTTAAATTCCTATAAAAGAAATAATTTTTTGTTGTATTGCCCATTTAGTGTTTTAAGAATTCTGGTCGATGCGCTTGATCAACGTTATCGATAGGGATTTCCTAAACGCTTTGATGTGACAATCAGACAAAATAAGTTGACTTGTAAAATGTAAGTTTTTCTATAAAGGTGATTGTGATTTTGAAAGTTTTAGCTTTTGAGAAAAGAAAATTAAAATTCTCTCTTTTCGATACTCTTATTCTTGTGTTTCCCAAAGGAAACCAAGACTATAACTTTAGTACCAATGCTTATTGCATTGGTTTGGATGTCGTTCTCTTGCAAAAGAGAACGTGCAATCACTTTTGCTTCTAAATCTTTAAAGCCGATCGAGACTAGGTATGCCGCTTATGATCTGGTGCTCGCGGCTATTGTTTTCGCCCTTCGAATGTGGCGTCATTATCTATTGGGAGAGAAATTTATTCTTTACACGGATCATAAGTCTTTGAAATATTTATTTTCTCAAAAATAACTTAATTTACGTCAACAGCGTTGGCTCGAGTTACTTGCACCTTATGATCTTGGTATTCTTTATACCCCCGGTAAGGGTAATCGTGTCGCCGATGCTCTTAGCCGTAAGCAACAAGTAGTTGTTTCTATGATGATATCTGAATGGAACGATCTCGAGATCTTATCCACTTGTGAGATTCAAGAGCGCGTATCCGATTTATGCTCATCGCTTGTTTTATGTAGCCTTGAGGCTCATCCTTCTCTTTTAGACCGCATTCTTGAAGCTCAAGGGCTAGATTTTGAATTGGCTCTTCTTGGCAAAAATGTTAAGGATAAAATTGATATTGAAGGTTTGAAAGACTTTGATATTGATTCTCGTGGCGGCATTCGAAAATTTGGTAGACTTATCATACCAAATATTGGAGATCTTCGTAAAGATATTTTAGAAGATTCCCATCGTTCTAAATTCACCATTCATCCCGGTAGCAGAAAAATGTACGCTGATATGAAGCGACTTTATTATTGGGAGGGAATGAAATCTGATATTGCTAACTTTGTTAAGTGTTGCATGACTTGCCAACTTGTCAATGCCGAACATCAAAGGCCTGGTGGGTTATTGCAACCTTTAGAAATTCCGATTTGGAAGTGGGATCAAATTTCCATGGACTTTATAGATGGCCTTCCCCGTTCTCGTTCGGGTCATGATAGCTTATGGGTGATTGTTGATAGACTTACTAAATCCGCCCATTTTATTCCGGTTCGGTCTAACCGAACCGTTCCTCTTTTGGCCAAACTATTTGTCAAGGAAATTGTAAAATTGCATGGAGTTCCTACTTCTATTGTTAGCGATCGTGATCCATTGTTTACTAGTGGATTTTGGAAGAGTCTTCAAAAAGCTTTAGGAACGAAGCTTAATTTTAGCACCGCTTATCACCCCCAGTTCAATGGACAAACCGAGCGTGTGAATCAAACTCTTGAAGATCTTCTTCGTGCTTGTGTGCTTGATTTTGGTGGAAGTTGGGAAGATCATATTTCACTTGTTGAATTTTCCTATAATAATAGCTTCCAATCTAGTATTGGTATGGCACCTTTCGAGGCACTCTACGGAAGGCCATGTCGATCTCCTTCTTGTTGGCTTGAGGCCGGTGAGAAGCTGGTTTTAGGTCCAGACTTTATTCGTGATTCCACGGAAAAGATTGAACTTATTCGACATAGGATGAAAGAAGCCCAGAGTAGACAAAAATCCTATGCCGATAATCGAAGAAGGAAATTAGAATTTTCTGTTGGGGATCCTGTTTTTATTCGTGTTTCACCTATGAAGGGTGTTGTACGTTTCAGTCAATCGGGGAAGTTAACGCCTCGATATATTGGGCCATTTCCTATCACTGAACGTATTGGTTCCATGGCTTATCGCCTTGCATTGCCGGCTCAGTTTTCTGCTATGCATGATGTATTTCACGTTTCTCAATTACGGAAATGCCTTCGGGATTCCAATTCTATTCTTGAGCCTGCTGTTGTGGAAGAAATTGAAGTTTCGCCGAATTTAACTTATGAGCAGCATCCTATTCGAATTATAGCTTCTGAGGTTAAACGATTTCGAAATAAAGATGTTCCACTTGTGAAGGTTCAATGGTCCTCAAATCCTAAGGATTGTTCTTGGGAATCCAGAGAATTCATCGAGCGTACACATCCGGACTTGCTTACTCCTGCTCCTTGAGGTGAACTTCTTATTTCAAAATTCCTCTTGTGTTAATATGCTTTTATGGTTGTTACTTTTTATTTCCATCTTATATATATTGCGAGGACGCAATTTCTTTAAGGAGGGGAGTCTGTAACAACCCGCATATTTATCGAGTTTGTATTTAAATATTTTATTTAAATATTAACTCGTTGATCGGATTTTGGTCCGAAAAGCTACTTTTTGCAAACGGTCAAATTAGGACTCGAGACCACTTCAATTGAGTTCGAAATGTCGTTTACAACTTTTTTAAGTATAAACATCGATAGGTTTGGAGTTAGTGAAATTTCACTAACTTTTCCCGCTTTGGACTTTGGGTTAGTTTAGCCTATTAAGCCCAAGTTCCAACCCTCTTCTCCTCACTCTTCATAAATTTCCTAACTAATCAAGCTTTGGCATTAATGGTGGAGGGAATGGGAAACTAAAATTCCAAAACTCAAATTCAATTGCAATTCATCATTCAACTCCAAATTCAAGAAGAAGACATTGATTCAAGCTTGTGGTTGCTTCTCCATTGCCTTCAAGCTCTTTCTTCATAAATTTGGTGAAAAGGTGAGATTTTTATCTCACATTCTTGTCTATAACTATCACGGATGTTTGGGAATGATTTCCTACCACTTTAGCATGCACATTTGCATTTGGTTTGGATTGGATTGGCGAAAAATTCCAACTTTTAGTGTTTTTGATGAAAATCTGCCCTTAGGTCGCTCTGCCTTTGCTAGGTTGTTCGCGTGGAAAAGTCTCGGCCTTCGAATAGCTCGTTTCCGACCTAAAATGGCCTATAACGTTAGGTCGCTCGGCGCTTCAGAATTAGGTCGTGGGTCGTTGGGCTTTAGGTCGCAAGCTCCTTAGGTCGTAGGTCGTTCGAATGTTAGGTCGCTCGGCCCTTATCCCCTTAGGTCGCTAGGTCGCGACGTTTTAGGTCGCTGCATCCTATGCCTCTATAGGTCGCTCGACCTCGTTTATGACCATAGGTCACTTACCCCCTCTTCGTTAGGTCGCTCACCCCCTCTTCGTTAGGTCGCTCGGCCTTGCCTTCCATTTTTAGGTCGCTAGGTCGCGACGTTTTTGGTCGTTAGGTCGCGACGTTTTAGGTCGCTTGACTTTGTTTTTCTCTAGGTCGCATGGCCTTTAGACCGTTAGGTCGCGAGCGTTAGGTCGTTAGACCTTACCTTCCTTAGGTCACTTGACCTTGTTTTCCTCTAGGTCGCATGGCCTTTAGACCGTTAGGTCGCGAGCGTTAGGTCGTTAGACCTTACCTTCCTTAGGTCGCTTGACCTTGTTTTCCTCTAGGTGACATGGCCTTTAGACCGTTAGGTCGCGAGCGTTAGGTCGTTAGACCTTACCTTCCTTAGGTCGCTTGACCGGTTAAACCTTTAGGTCGCTCAACCCTACTACCATTACTAGGTCGTTTGACCAAAGCTCGTTAGGTCGCATGACCTTATAAACCGATAGGTCACATGACATTATAACCCTATAGGTCGTTGGACCTTATCCCGATAGGTCGCTTGACCCCTTGGACCCCTAGGTCGCAACCCTTAGGTCGCTCGACCCTATTCCCCTTAGGTCGTTAGACCTCATTTTGTCTTCACTAGGTCGTACCGTTTTGGTCGGGGCGCTGCCCCTTGGACCCCCGCGACCTGACCGGGCAGGTCGAACCCCGTAAGCGGTGGCGTTGCCCCCGCACCCCCACCTTGGGGGGTTGCCACCCCCCTGGACCCCCCCTCCTTAGGGGATCTTATCTGAAGAACATTGAGATGATTTCCTTGGATTTTATTCACATCTCCGTATGCGATTTTTGTGACTGATTGTTTCTACAATTGCTTCTATGTTTTGTCACTTTACAATATAAAGGTTTCAATACTAGTAGTAAATATCAAAACTCTTTTAACAAACAATTTCCACTCTATTTTTAATAACAAAGCTCTTTTCTTAAACCGTTTTCCAATCTATTAGTATATACAAACCTTTACCTCACACGGATGAGAAATCTAATTAAACGACTTAGTAAAACAAGTGGTATGAAACGCTTGCGTTCACTTCGTCGGTTAATTCTTGGACTTGTTCGATTGAACCTCTTGTGACAATTTTATTAGTGAAGATTTACAGTTTGTTCGTAAATATTTAAGTTAAGCAAGTGGTTATGGGACATGAAGCTAAACTTTTATATTTACTAGCTTAGTGTAATTGACACTTCTCGTTGATCATGACGATCATTCTTATGATTTAGACTAGCAATTGTGCGATGTCTCTTGTTTGCGAGGTCAGACTAGACACCACTTGTGTGATTTCACTCACACATACCTTTTTGATTTTTGGTTAGTCTAGACCTCATCTGTGTGATTTCGACTCACACATGTGGGGTAGCTCCCCATGGTCTTCGGACCGTCATGTGATAGGCCTCTTTCCCTTTTCTGTGATTTCTGGATTTCTTGTGTTGATTTCTGGAATTTATGTCATTGACTTGTTATGAGTACAAGTTTAGGGTATGATGCCCTCTTTGGATCTTTGAGAAGATTCTTGTGATATCGATTTATCTCTTTTTGATTGATCTTCTGTTGATCATCATTTGCATACTTATAGTAGTATGTCAGTATGGATATTTTATGTTTATGCCATATCCTTTAATTTATATCATGTCATCTGATATTTATAGCTAGACTGATCCGATTATTATTTTCTTAAATAATACTCGGGTCAGACCGAGATGTTACAGGTGCTTCTGCTTGACTTCTTCCCAGGGATTCATCACTCTGACTTTTGGCTAACTGTTTAGATTAGTAGTTTTTGTTATATACACTTGAGATATAGACTCATAGTTGTATTCTTTTGTATAGCACGTGTTGCTATTCTTTTGTATTATTGTGGATCTTTTTGACCACTACTCTGATGTACACTTTCATGTGTTAGTTTTTTTTATTCATATCTTCTTCCGCCTTTGTGATATGGATGTCTATTACTGATTTATGTTATGATTATTTCTATGTTTGTTTCCGAAGCTTATTTATAGCCACCGTGTGATAAGAAATTACATGGATGGTCGCTCCTCAACAGCCTTGTTCTCCGTGCTAGTTGACAACACTACACCGTAGTGTTCTTGGCTAGCGTGGGTATAGAGGTGGGGCGTCACATGAGAATACTGTGGATCTTCAATATGAAAGCTTCGCTTTGATTATAATTAAATCATGGCATGACATTACATCGAGTGACTACAGTTGGGATGAGTGGAAGTGTTGGAAGTGAAGCATTATTCATGAGAGGATTAATCTCCTTAATTATATGGGGTCAGTATCACGGTCCTCAAGTCCACTCATAGTCAAAGTCTTTGGCCAGAGCATTTCGGTTAATAATAATCGAAATAATAATTATTATAATTTGTGACCACTAATTCTCACTTCAACCTTGTCGAAACCAAGATGAATAGAAGAGCAGGATTTACAAGAGATAATAACGTTAGCAAAGCCTTTCAAAGGAGTCGAAAGGATGCTACAACAAAAATTGGATGTTTTATAAGCTTTCGAAGGGATCAAAAGGGAATAAAAATACCCTTTCGCTTTAACTGCTCCCTTTCTAAAGAGATGTGTAACGATTCGGGTTTTGCCCGCTCGAAAATTGACATCCATACTTCATATCGTATTCGAATGTCGCAGATTCGACCGTTCAAGTCCGAGTCGTCGGAGCTTATAACAACATTAAGTAAATAACACAGCGGAAAAATAGAATAATATATTGATATACAGCTTTGATACAATATCTGATACAACAGATGGTACAATAGATATCAATACTCAACAGAGACATGATACAAGAGAATAGCAGCGGAAAAGAAAAATAGATAACATCTAGCAGCGGAACAATATAACTCTAAGGTAGTCTTCAAAAGAGAACTCCAGCAGCAGCTCAATCCAACATCACGATGCACAAAGATAAGCAAGTCTCGTCCTGATCCAAAGACTGAACTAGCTCCATATAATCTACTGAACCTAACTATCTGAAAAACCAAACTATAGACTGCCCGTGTGGAAAATTGTGGGCACCCAGAGTTTAGGAAAGGAACAATAAACTCCGGGCCAGTCACGGGACTGGTATGATCAAACAAAAACAGTTTGTCTTTTAAAACAATCAAAGATTTAAATTTTAAAATCGCAATGCTTTTGGAAAATGAAACTACCATAAGGCCTCCCGCCACACACACAATGCAAACGCAGAATCGGAGGAGATTTCTCCTTATGATTGTAACAACCCGTATATTTGGACCATTTAAATTGACAATAATCCACACATGTCAACTTAAATAGTACAAAACACGAATCATAAATGGAGCATATATATAAATGAGAATCATCACAGAGTCACAGAAATATAACATAACAGAATAGTGCAGCGGAAATACAACATAGTCATAAGAGTAGTTCATGAAGCTACCCAGAAATACAACAATGTCTCAGATAAAATAAAATAGAACAACATAGATGTCCAATAGTCCAAATAGAAAGAAAAATACTGATAAATAAAGATAAAAATAGTCTTCGGTCTTCAGCTTCCAAATAGAACAGCAACAGCAATCTTCAGACTGATCCGAGCATAAGCATAAACAAACACTCGAATCAGGACATATATTCTTATACAGATAATATGATTCAGAATTTGAAATAACAATAACTCAAAGATGAATGGAATAAACATCTTTCAGGATCCGGTAAACTATCTATATATAGTAATGTACGATAAATAGATAATGTCTAACAGTAAAGTAAAGTATCAAAATAGCGTTAAGGCGTTACCATTATCCCCCTTAACACATTTTTATAAATATCATAGTCTATACAGCACTGTAAACTCCACCGTAAACTAGTGGGATATCAGGGAGTACTCCATAGGTATAATACAAAACAAATTCGTAGTGGTCGCGTATACGGGATACAAGTATGACAAGGCACATGAGGCAATACCCAAGGTAGTGAAACTACCATTCGTCTGATCCGGACTGGTGAGAACGCATCGCCGCAACGATCGCAACACCGCGAAACAACACTCCAAATTCAAGGGTGCGCACCAATCAATCACAAAAGTAAATGCGTAGTTTACGAAGAAGTGTGTTCGCTCGAGATAGCTAACCCCATTTGGCCCAGCACAACTCCTGATTTTAGTCATTTCCAATTTGACACAAGTGTCAAGGCTATCCATTATCGTTCACTTTCTTCGGTAATCGCGTACGTCAATCCAACCACTTCATTCTGGATCATCACTCCGGGTATAGTTATTAAAGTGGTTTTTGGTTTAGACAGTGAGTATGTCCCTAACCAATTCCGGCTCCTTTAATAACCTTCGTAATTAATTAGCCAATTGGTCGTTTAATATATTTCAAAAACCAATTCAATTACAATTTCAATAATAATTCGTAAATCAACATTTCGTTAGTCATTCTAAATCAATTTCTGACATTACGTTTCATAACTTCATAACTTATTTCAAAATTTCTATAATTCAATTTCAAAGTTTCAACTTAAAATAATTTCAAATATTCATTTAATTCTATGTATAAGTTCGTTCCAAAATCATTTAACGTACAAATCATTTTAAATTCCATTATCGATTTTATTCGATATTCATTACATTATTTCATTAAACAATTTCAATTAAATTTCCAATTCATTACTTCCTTAAGTTTGTTTCATTATCAAAGCCTACATATTTATTCAATTTGAATTTATCGAATCCAATTCTCTAAATTACAAGCATTTCATTTGTTTTCGATAAAGCGTGTTCTATTTCTTATTAAAGAAATTCAATTTCATATATTTATTTCTTTCGTTACAAATTTCAAATCTCAATTAAGAATTTAGTTTCATTTATTCGAAAATTCGATTTCTCTTAATAAAGAATATTCAATTCAATTCAATTATTACATAATTCATTCTATTCAATTTAGTTTAATCATTAAACAATTCAATCTTATTCAATTATGAAATAATTTCAAATCTTAATTATTATCATTTCAAACTCATTCATTAAGAATTCCAAACTTAATTATAAATTTTTAAAACCAAATTATTAATAATTTCAAAACTTAATTTGTTAATAATTTCAAACTTAATTATTAAATTTCAAAACTTCGTTATTAATAACTTCAACTTCATTATTAATAAATTTTCAAGACTTGATTATTAATAATTCCAAATTGGTTATTACCCATTTCAACTTAATTATTAATAATTTCAAAACCAATTATCAATTAATTCTAAATTTAATCATTAAATTATTAAATTTTAAAATCAATGTCCTTTCGTAAATTACGACGTTAATATTTGTTTCAATTCAATATTCACATTTTCTTTCATTCAAATTTAAATTCCAATTTTATTCAAAACCTTATTTTTAGTCAAATAAAATCTTATTTCATTTTAAATCAAAACATTGACCAATCGGTTTTACATTAAATTTTCTACCCTAAGTCAAAGTTATTTGGGTATCTATCATTTCAACCCGATTCCATTTCAATTCAAAATCAAGCATACAAAGGGAACTTGCAGTGTGATAGCTGGGATGGTGTCAAAGTAAATAAACAAGCAATAGCATCCATACATAACAATTCAACAATTTATTAAATAATCCCGAAATAATCGTATTAATTTACATTTGTTATTTATGTAAATTAACATAATTATTCCTAGAATCTACACTATCATTTCATGTAGATTAAAGATTATCGTATTACGATTTTCACTTGTCGTTCAATTCAATTTCAACTTGCATTACAACAATTTATCCAATATACATTCAATGGTTCAAGTGTTATTAATAAATTTCTACATGTTCATTAACTAACAATTAAAAAGGTCATATTTAACTAGTCCATATTTATCATAATAGGGGGTCAAGTTAATCAACATTCAACATATGTAATTCGCTTAATATCGTCAAATATTCTATATCACTTTTAACTTGCATATATTATCACTTAACGATAACAATTAGCATCCAATTCAACATCACATATCAATTATTTACCAATCAAACTTGCATAAGAATATATGTCGTGAAAATTTATTTCACCTTTCGTGGATAAGAAGTTGACGGCGAAGCAAGAAAAACACGAAAGAAGTCGGTACAACACGAACAACGAACACTGTAATATCGACAAAAGAAAACGATATTAATACAATGAACGTTTGTATATAATTTATGAATTTATATATATACGCTTACCGACGACGAAGAAAACAAAAGCTGAAGATTGGTGCTGCTGCAAAAAGCTCAGTCGGTTGCTTCTGCACACAACAAGCAAAGAAAAGTCGGTTACTAATTTGGCAACCAAAATAGATATTGGCGTAATAATCTACTGCAATATCCAACGCAAATTACAAATCTCAGTTTCGTTTTTTTTTTTATATATATATAGCATGGCCGAGACTACGCACTGCATTTCCACGCGCATACACCCTTATATACATGCATGCACACGCCTTCATCTTTCATGCACGCGACCAAAATGAATGCTTCTTCAAAAAAAAAATTCTGTTTCGGCCTGCACTCTTCTTTCTTTTTTTTTCTTTTTTTTTTCTTTTTTTTTTTTTTTAAAATAAAAACCCACGCATGAACTACATGAAAATAGACATGAACACATGAAAATTTCCCCCTCACGTAAGCTTGTTGCACTTCCAGATTGTTGCAACTCAACTCAACCATATTTCTTTTTTTTTCTTCATTTCTTTTCCCTTCAGCATGTTGCTACCTCCTCCCAAGCTCATGCACGCCACACTCAGCACACCACCCAAAAATGTACACCACATAACTACACATGCACGCCCATGAACAAGCTTCCCAACATGCATTATACTACCCTCTGTTTCTTCTTCTTTTTGTATTTAAAAAAACAAAACGCACGCACATAACACGCACACACATCTACACGCACACAGCACACAATTTCTCATCTTTCCCCTCCAAAGCATGCTGCACAGTTTCTCCACCTTAAAAAAAAAAATTTTTTTTTTTTATATGTGTGGACGCAACCCTGTTTGTCACGGCGAGGAAGTGGGATGCAGCGAAGTTTGGGCGTGGTGCATACGGGTATTGGATGGTAGTCGGGTGGCGCTCAGGCGGAGGGAAGATGAGACAGTGGATGAGGTGGGCTTGCGGTGGGAAAGGAGTTCAGGCGCGTACGGTTGGCGGTAGTCGGAGGTCAGTGGCTTAGGGCGGACTGCGTAGGTGGAAGGATGTGGTGCGCTCGCTGGTTGATTCGTCGCTGCCTTGGTTGAGAGGGTGGACGCTTTAATGATTATACAGCGCGTATTTTGTTGAGAGGGATGTATCACCAAATTTGGGTGCTGCCTTGATTCATTTTTTTTTTCTTAATTAGTGAGAAGGAAAATGAGAAGAAGAAAGGAAAGGAAGAGGAGAGTATACCTGGATGCGAATTTAGAATGACACGGTAGAATAGAAGAGAAATGCATTTAGATGTACGCCTTTTATTTCCATTTACCAGTAATAAATGGTTGTTGAACTCCGAAACGTCATATACTATTTCCAAGTTACCCTTTTAAGCTTCCAACTACCGTAGTAAATGCATCAGTTCAGCTGAGATTTATTTGTCTTTTCAAATTTCTGTTGTAACGGGCTCAATTTGGGCTGACTATTTATTTAAACGGTCCGCAAGAAACCGTTAAATTAACACGACGGATTATGCCGAACTCCGATTCGCGCAAATAAATATACCGTTATGATCAGTGCGACGAGGCGATTCCAACAGTATACAGATTATTGCGATACGATGGTTTTATAAAATTCGCATTTACGCCGCTAAAATTGCGCGTTTTGCAAAACAATTTAAACGGAGCAGGCGATGACAGTTTTTGACGAAACGAATTTCATAATCATGATCAGAATAATTTTTACAACATAACTGTGTAAAAATATTTATATTTGGAAGATAAATTTTACGCAGCTTTATATGGACTGATATACAGTAAAACGCGAACGAAGTTTACTGTAATATTTTACGACGAAACTTTTTCTACGCTCATATCTAACAAGACGCATGTCATAAATAAAGTTTGGACGCAATCTGAGATCGTTTATAAATTTCAAAATTTTATACATTAAAACGATGAATTTACAATTTTAAATCGGGTCGGAAATTCAGGGTCGTTACAATCTCCCCCACTCAAAACTTTTCGTCCTCGAAAAGGAACGAGACGAGTGAAGTAGAAATGAAATAAGCAGAAAAGATCAAGATAGTTTAAGAAATTTGAATTATACCTGAAATTAGTAATTCGGGGTTTGAATCCCGAATACTATCCTCAGTTTCCCATGTGCAATCTCGCTCATCATCACTCCATTGGACTTTGACGAGATTAACCGACTTCCTTCTAAGTTGCTTTGTCTCACGATTAACTATCCGAAGCGGCTTACGCTCAATAGTCAAATCAGGCTCAATAACTATCTCTTCCAACTGAGTAGTAGGAATAGTCATAGATGGATCGTGCACAACTTTGCGCAGGTGTGAGACGTGGAACACGTTGTGCACACCGGCGAACTTCTCTGGTAATGCAACTCTATATGCCAATGTTCCGACTCTTTCCGTAATCTCAAACGGACCAACAAATCTCAGAGCTAGCTTCCCTTTTCTTCCAAATCTAACAATATTCTTTAAAGGCGACACCTTCAGAAATACTTTGTCTCCTACGCTGAATTCGAGATCTCTTCTCCTTTTGTCAGCGTAGCTCTTCTGTCTATCCTGTGCCGTCTTTATTTTCTTTCTGATTTCTTCGACCTTCTCAGAAGCTTCCATAATTATTTCTGGTCCAAGCACTAGTCGATCACCCGACTCGATCCAACAAGCTGGCGATTTGCACGGCCGTCCATATAAGGCTTCGAACGGTGCCATACCAATGCTTGCCTGGTTTATTACAGATGATTAATTCAAATTCAAATTCAAATATACTTATTCAAATTTGAAATTCAATATCTTTACCTGGTAACTATTATTATAAGTGAATTCGACCAAGTGAAGATGGTCTTCCCAGGATCCACCAAAGTCAATAATACAAGCTCGAAGAAGGTCTTCTAAAATCTGATTCACCCTCTCAGTTTGACCGTCTGTCTGAGGATGATAAGCTGTGCTCAGATTTAGTTTGGTGCCCAAAGTATCCTGAAATGCTTTCCAGAATTTACTAGTGAAAATAGGATCTCTGTCGCATACAATACTAGATGGTACACCATGGAATTTAACGACTTCTCTCATGTATATCTCGGCCAAACTCGAAGCTGTACGAGTGGACTTGACTGGAATAAAGTGGGCGGATTTCGTCAATCTATCGACAATCACCCAAATGCTTTATTCCCCTTTCTAGTCCTTGGCAGCCCATCAATAAAGTCCATAGAAATCTGCTCTCCCACTTCCATCCTGGAATTTCTAGTGGCTGAAGCAAACCTGCTGTCTTTCTATGGTCAGCTTTAACTTGTTGGCAAGTTGTACACCTGCTAACATATGTAGAGATATCGCGCTTCATCCCACTCCACCAATATAACTTCTTCATATTCTGCTACATTTTAGTAACACCGGGGTGAAATGAAAGTGAAGAGTTATGGTTTTCTCTCAGCACTTCTTGCCTTAGACCATCGACATTAGGGACACAAATGCGATTATCAATTCTCAAGACTCCATTACTATCAACATGTGCACCCAATTTATTATTAGCATTTCCAACTCTGCCGAGAACTATTTCTTTGATGCGATAGAGCAAAGTGTCCTCGTATTGCTTGGCTATAATACGATCCATAAGAGCTGGGGAGACGGAAAGCTGGAATAACATTCCTTCAACAAGATTACAACATGTCATCGCTTGGTTTCTGCTCAAAGCATCGGCTACGGTATTCGCTTTCCCTGGAGTATAATTAATATCAAGATCATATGCAGCTAAGAATTCGAGCCATCTGACTTGTCTCTGATTCAAATCCTTTTGTGAGAAGATATATCTCAATGACTTGTGGTCAGTGAATAACTCGAATTTTGTTCCCAATAGATAATGCCTCCATAGCTTAAGAGCAAATACAACCGCAAGGAGCTCTAAATCGTGAGTTGCGTAATTTGCTTCATGGGTCTTTAACTGACGACCCGCATATGCAATAACCTTCCCTTTCTGCATTAAAACTGCACCAAGTCCATCTCGACAGGCATCTGTATAGACGGTCAATCCTTCGCTACCATCAATGACTGTAAGAACTGGGGCAGATGTCAACTTACGCTTCATTTCATTGAAAGCTGCTTCGCACTTTTCACTCCAAATAAACTTCACATTCTTTCTGGTCAGTGCGGTAAGTGGGGCAGCGATACGAGCAAAGTTTTCTATGAATCTGCGATAATAGCCAGCTAATCCCAAGAAACTGCGGATATCTGTAGGAGTTTTGGGAGTCTCCCAATCCTGAAAATTCCAAGGATTTGAATTTAGATAATGATAAGCTATTTATACAGAATTGACAAGTAAGAATAGAACTTACATTGATTACGGCGATCTTAGCTGGATCGACTGAAATCCCATTCTCCGAAACAATATGGCCAAGAAAACGAACTTCATCTCTCCAAAAATGGCATTTCGAAAACTTGGCTTTAAGCTGATGTTTGCGAAGAGTTTCAAGTACAAAAGCCAAATGTGAACTATGTTCTTTCTCATCTTTGGAGAAGACAAGAATATCATCGATGAAAACAAGAACAAACTTGTTAAGAACATCCCGGAAAACTCTATTCATCAAGTCGACGAAATAGGCTGGAGCATTAGTGAGACCGAATGGCATAACTAGCCATTCATAGAATCCATTTTCAGTGCGGAATGCTGTTTTAGGAATGCTATTTTCAGCGATTCTGAGTTGGTGAAAACCGGTAGCTAAATCAAGTTGAGAAAAGACTTTAGCTCCATGTAGCTGGTCGAAAAGATCGTTGATGCGAGGCATCGGATATCTATTTTTATGTGTGAGTTTGTTTAGCTCTCTATAGTCTACACACATTCTGAGTGAGCCATCAGATTTGGTAACAAATACAACTGCAGCACCCCATTCTGAATGACTGCGCCGAATCAAGCCTTTAGAAAATAAATCTTCAATTTGAACATTCAACTCTGCCTTTTCTTTAGGAGCCATTCTTCTTGGAGGAAGAACTACAGGTCGTGCACCAGGAATAAGGTCGATGCGGAATTCGATTTCCCACGGAGGTGGTAGAGAATTGACTTCTCCAAATACATCAGAAAAGAATTGGACTACTGGAGTGGAGCTAAGTTCATTTGGATGAGATTCAAGAGAGAATATAAAACTCCCAGCATATTCTTGAGGTGGTTTGCCTTTAACAACTAAAGGCATACTCTTGTCGTCAATAAGAGAGACTGTTCGAGTTTTGCATGAGATAACGGCTTCGAACATTCGTAGCCAATCAATGCCTAATAGGATATCAAATGCCTCGAATCCAAGAACATAGAAATCCCAAGTGAAACGGTGAATGTCATGCATAAGAGTGACATATTTGCAAACCCTTTTGAGGTTAGCGGGCCCTCCAATAGGGTTAGATACACATAAGGAAATAGATGCAAGAGTGGGTTCCAAACCAAGTTTATTACCCAAGTCAATAGATATGAAGCTGTGTGTTGCTCCGGTGTCAAATAAAACTCTGACAGGCAAGGTATGCAACATGAAAGTACTTTGTAAAGTACCTTGGTTATCCGGAACTTCCGGGGTAGGAACTTCCGGGGCAGGTGTGGAAAGAGCAAAGACTCCAGATGGTGTACCTCGCTTCTGTGTTGGGCAGT
Organism: Allium cepa; assembly: GCA_030765085.1. Classification (NCBI taxonomy): domain Eukaryota; kingdom Viridiplantae; phylum Streptophyta; class Magnoliopsida; order Asparagales; family Amaryllidaceae; genus Allium; species Allium cepa. The sequence continues at coordinate 910,775,910 of CM060943.1, forward strand.
CTTTCTTGAAGTGTGCAGGTTGTAAGCAGATATGGCACAAATCCCTCCTAGTCATCTGTGCCGGTGGCGGAACAGCTGCGCTCTTTGGAGATGGGCAGCTACTAGCATAATGACCCTTTTGGTTGCAGTTGAAGCAGGTAATGGATGATATGTCAATGGGCTTCTTCTGAGAGTATCCAAGCCCTGTTTTCTGCTGCCAATTCTTCTTCTATTGTGCAAAGTTTGGCTTTCTCTTTCCCGACTTACTAGCTGATGTCTGAACAACTGGAGCTTTAGAAGATGATGTTTCCTTTGGCTTTCCCTCATATCGAAGAGCAAAGTCCATCAACTCAGTGAATGTTCCATGGACATGAGCGGTGAGAAGCTCGTAATACTCAGGGCGTGCACCATGAATGAACTTCTCATTCTTAAGCAGAGGTGTGTCGATCAAACCAGGCCCGAACTTAGAGAGTTCATTGAATTTCCTCTCATACTCAGTGAAAGTCATATTGCCTTGCTTGAGATCCATAAAAGAACGATAGAGTTGGGCCTTCCCAGCAGCTGGCATCCACTGAGCCATAAAGGAGTCCCTATTTACAAATGATATGAAAACGAGTCAAAATTTTGAACAAGATAGAAGGAATTTATTTTGATGTAATTTAGATAGATTTCTACCTAAACTGGGCCCAATTGATGGTTTCCTCATCGGTACGAGAAGTGACGGATTCCCACCAGTCTTGTGCAGCATCCTGAAGCTGCCAAGCGGCCAACTGACGCTTCTGAACGTCCGTGATCTCCAAGCCAGTAAAGATCCTCTCCAAACTCTTTAGCCATTGCTGTGCTTCGATGATACTCTCGGAGCCAGTAAATTTGACTCCTCCAAGCTGAGTATACTCCTTGCTAAGAGTGGAGAATCGGATTGCGGGGGCTTGTGGAGCAGGAGCATTTCCACCCCTTCCACCTCTAACATTTCTTCTGGCAGCCATCCTGGAATACCAAAAGTGATTTAGAATCAAAGATAGGATTTTATAGAACTTAAAGAAATTCTACTCAAACGAATTCAATAAGATGAATCAAAGGATGTGGATTCTGAAATGATTCTCCTCATTCTAGGGTATATTTACCCTATCTCTAATGAGCTTAAAACTCCACAGGCTAAGGTTATCGGGAACCAAAGCTCTGATACCAACTGTAACAACCCGTATATTTGGACCATTTAAATTGACAATAATCCACACATGTCAACTGAAATAATACAAAACACGAATCATAAATGGAGCATATATATAAATGAGAATCATCACAGAGTCACAGAAATATAACATAACAGAATAGTGCAGCGGAAATACAACATAGTCATAAGAGTAGTTCATGAAGCTACCTAGAAATACAACAATGTCTCAGATAAAATAAAATAGAACAACATAGATGTCCAATAGTCCAAATAGAAAGAACAATACTGATAAATAAAGATAAAAATAGTCTTTGGTCTTCAGCTTCCAAATAGAACAGCAACAGCAATCTTCAGAGTGATCCGAGCATAAGCATAAACAAACACTCAAATCAGGACATATATTCTTATACAGATAATATGATTCAGAATTTGAAATAACAATAACTCAAAGATGAATGGAATGAACATCTTTCAGGATCCGGTAAACTATCTATATATAGTAATGTACGATAAATAGATAATGTCTAACAGTAAAGTAAAGTATCAAAATAGCGTTAAGGCGTTACCATTATCCCCCTTAACACATTTTTATAAATATCATAGTCTATACAGCACTGTAAACTCCACCGTAAACTAGTGGGATATCAGGGAGTACTCCATAGGTATAATACAAAACAAATTCGTAGTGGTCGCGTATACGGGATACAAGTATGACAAGGCACATGAGGCAATACCCAAGGTAGTGAAACTACCGTTCGTCTGATCCGGACTGGTGAGAACGCATCGCCGCAACGATCGCAACACCGCGAAACAACACTCCAAATTCAAGGGTGCGCACCAATCAATCACAAAAGTAAATGAGTAGTTTACGAAGAAGTGTGTTCGCTCGAGGTAGCTAACCCCATTTGGCCCGGCACAGCTCCTGATTTTAGTCATTTCCAATTTGACACAAGTGTCAAGGCTATCCATTATCGTTCACTTTCTTCGGTCATCGCGTACGTCAATCCAACCACTTCATTCTGGATCATCACTCCGGGTATAGTTATTAAAGTGGTTTTCGGTTTAGACAGTGAGTATGTCCCTAACCGATTCCGGCTTCTTTAATAACCTTCGTAATTAATTAGCCGATTGGTCGTTTTATATATTTCAAAAACCAATTCAATTACAATTTCAATAATAATTCGTAAATCAACATTTCGTTAGTCATTCTAAATCAATTTCTGACATTACGTTTCATAACTTCATAACTTATTTCAAAATTTCTATAATTCAATTTCAAAGTTTCAACTTAAAACAATTTCAAATATTCGTTTAATTCCATGTATAAGTTCGTTCCAAAATCATTTAACCTACAAATCGTTTTCAATTCCATTATCGATTTTATTCGATATTCATTACATTATTTCATTAAACAATTTCAATTAAATTTCCAATTCATTACTTCCTTAAGTTTGTTTCATTATCAAAGCCTACATATGTATTCAATTTAAATTTATCGAATCCAATTCTCTAAATTACAAGCATTTCATTTGTTTTCGATAAAGCGTGTTCTATTTCTTATTAAAGAAATTCAATTTCATATATTTATTTCTTTCGTTACAAATTTCAAACCTCAATTAAGAATTTAGTTTCATTTATTCGAAAATTCGATTTCTCTTAATAAAGAATATTCAATTCAATTCAATTATTACATAATTCATTCTATTCAATTTAGTTTAATCATTAAACAATTCAATCTTATTCAATTATCAAATAATTTCAAATCTTAATTATTATCATTTCAAACTCATTCATTAAGAATTCCAAACTTAATTATAAATTTTTAAAACCAAATTATTAATAATTTCAAAACTTAATTTGTTAATAATTTCAAACTTAATTATTAAATTTCAAAACTTCGTTATTAATAACTTCAACTTCATTATTAATAAATTTTCAAGACTTGATTATTAATAATTCCAAATTGGTTATTACCCATTTCAACTTAATTATTAATAATTTCAAAACCAATTATCTATTAATTCTAAATTTAATCATTAAATTATTAAATTTTTAAAACAATGTCCTTTCGTAAATTACGACGTTAATATTTGTTTCAATTCAATATTCACATTTTCGTTCATTCAAATTTAAATTCCAATTTTATTCAAAACCTTATTTTTAGTCAAATAAAATCTTATTTCATTTTAAATCAAAACATTGACCAATCGGTTTTACATTAAATTTTCTATCCTAAGTCAAAGTTATTTGGGTATCTATTATTTCAACCCGATTCCATTTCAATTCAAAATCAAGCATACAAAGGGAACTTGCAGTGTGATAGCTGGGATGGTGTCAAAGTAAATAAACAAGCAATAGCATCCATACATAACAATTCAACAATTTATTAAATAATCCCGAAATAATCGTATTAATTTACATTTGTTATTTATGTAAATTAACATAATTATTCCTAGAATCTACACTATCATTTCATGTAGATTAAAGATTATCGTATTACGGTTTTCACTTGTCGTTCAATTCAATTTCAACTTGCATTACAACAATTTATCCAATATACGTTCAATGGTTCAAGTGTTATTAATAAATTTCTACATGTTCATTAACTAACAATTAAAAGGGTCATATTTAACTAGTCCATATTTATCATAATAGGGGGTCAAGTTAATCAACATTCAACATATGTAATTCGCTTAATATCGTCAAATATCCTATATCACTTTTAACTTGCATATATTATCACTTAACGATAACAATTAGCATCCAATTCAACATCACATATCAATTATTTACCAACCAAACTTGCATAAGAATATATGTCGTGAAAATTTATTTCACCTTTCGTGGATAAGAAGTTGACGGCGAAGCAAGAAAAACACGAAAGAAGTCGGTACAACACGAACAACGAACACTGTAATATCGACAAAAGAAAACGATATTAATACAATGAACGTTTGTATATAATTTATGAATTTATATATATACGCTTACCGACGACGAAGAAAACAAAAGCTGAAGATTGGTGCTGCTGCAAAAAGCTCAGTCGGTTGCTTCTGCACACAACAAGCAAAGAAAAATCGGTTACTAATTTGGCAACCAAAATAGATATTGGCGTAATTCTCTACTGCAATACCCAATACAAATTACAAATCTCCGTTTCGTTTTTTTTTTTTATATAGCATGGCCGAGACTACGCACTGCATTTCCACGCGCATACACCCTTATATACATGCATGCACACGCCTTCATCTTTCATGCACGCGACCAAAATGAATGCTTCTTCAACTTTTTTTTCTGTTTCGGCCTGCACTCTTCTTTCTTTTTTTTCTTTTTTCTTTTTTCTTTTTTTTTTTTAAAAAAAAAACCCGCGCATGAACTACATGAAAATAGACATGAACACATGAAAATTTCCCCCTCACGTAAGCTTGTTGCACTTCCAGATTGTTGCAACTCAACTCAACCATATTTCTTTTTTTTTCTTCTTTGCTTTTCCCTTCAGCATGTTGCTACCTCCTCCCAAGCTCATGCACGCCACACTCAGCACACCACCCAAAAATGTACACCACATAACTACACATGCACGCCCATGAACAAGCTTCCCAGCATGCATTATACTACCCTCTGTTTCTTCTTCTTTTTGTATTTAAAAAAAACAAAACGCACGCACATAACACGCACACACATCTACACGCACACACATCTACACGCACACAGCACACAATTTCTCATCTTTCCCCTCCAAAGCATGCTGCACAGTTTCTCCACCTTAAAAAAAAATTTTTTTTTTTTTTTTATATGTGTGGACGCAACCCTGTTTGTCACGGCGAGGAAGTGGGATGCAGCGAAGTTTGGGCATGGTGCATACGGGTATTGGATGGTAGTCGGGTGGCGCTCAGGCGGAGGGAAGATGAGACAGTGGATGAGGTGGGCTTGCGGTGGGAAAGGAGTTCAGGCGCGTACGGTTGGCGGTAGTCGGAGGTCAGTGGCTCAGGGCGGACTGCCTAGGTGGAAGGAGGTGGTGCGCTCGCTGGTTGATTCGTTGCTGCCTTGGTTGAGAGGGTGGACGCTTTAATGATTATACAGCGCGTATTTTGTTGAGAGGGATGTATCACCAAATTTGGGTGCTGCCTTGATTCATTTTTTTTTTTTATTAGTGAGAAGGAAAATGAGAAGAAGAAAGAAAAGGAAGAGGAGAGTATACCTGGGTGCGAATTTAGAATGACACGGTAGAATAGAAGAGAAATGCATTTAGATGTACGCCTTTTATTTCCATTTACCAATAATAAATGGTTGTTGAACTCCGAAACGTCATATACTATTTCCAAGTCACCCTTTTAAGCTTCCAACTACCGTAGTAAATGCATCAGTTCAGCTGAGATTTATTTGTCTTTTCAAATTTCTGTTGTAACGGGCTCAATTTGGGCTGACTATTTATTTAAACGGTCCGCAAGAAACCGTTAAATTAACACGACGGATTATGCCGGACTCCGATTCGCGCAAATAAATATACCGTTATGATCAGTGCGACGAGGCGATTCCAACAGTATACAGATTATTGCGATACGATGGTTTTATAAAATTCGCATTTACGCCGCTAAAATTGCGCGTTTTGCAAAACAATTTAAACGGAGCAGGCGATGACAGTTTTGACGAAATGAATTTCATAATCATGATCAGAATAATTTTTACAACATAACTGTGTAAAAATATTTAGATTAGGAAGATAAATTTTACGCAGCTTTATATGGACTGATATACAGTAAAACGCGAACGAAGTTTACTGTAATATTTTACGACGAAACTTTTTCTACGCTCATATCTAACAAGACGCATGTCATAAATAAAGTTTGGACGCAAACTGAGATCGTTTATAAATTTCAAAATTTTATACATTAAAACGATGAATTTACAATTTTAAATCAGGTCGTTACATTGATAGTCAAACATGCTTGATACGTAGAAAACTTTCTTTGATATTATTATTATAAGTGCACAGTGCAGAAAACATTTCGAAAGTAGAATATAAATCTTAGCCAACATAGACATTTCGAACTATGCCTACTATAGCTACCATGTTCAATAGCAGGTTACCACCACATTCCATGGCAGGTTATACAACTAAAACCGTACAAGGCTCGTATTGTTTGAATGGATTTTCCAACAAATGGTCAGTCTAAGGAACTTCCTATTGCCACATGGGAACGCCTCTGGCGGGACACCCCGAGAACCTAACCGGATCTCTGCCAAACAAGGCCGGCTACCCCCCTTCCCGGGGAATATACAGAACCTCAGATATGCCACCCCCGGTCCTTTGGGACCTTTATACGAGAGCTCTCTAACCAACAACATCACACAGTAATAAATAAAGTGTGTCCACATGAGTAAGTATCTGGGCTCCATACCATGATACTACCCTTTTCCAGAAGGAATGGTCTTACCCTAGGGGAGCTACCCCTGAAACCTTGCCGCACAATTCCTGTTTCAACATTACCGGGTTGTGAGGCTCGACGAAGTCTCGTCCACAAAGCTACGCTTTTCACAAAGCCATGCTTCGATCAACAAATGATCAGCAGCACTCAGCATGCCACATTACCAAATTGGGAATATATCGCTGATAACCTTCAACTACATAACCTCTGAGCTCGTACGTCTCAGAGAAGGGTGTTAAGCTAAGAGAATAAATTCTCCGCCACCAACAGATATGTATTTGAAAGAAATCTGCTTTATATCACAAAATGTAATGTCAGACATACAATCCATACAAGTCTGTTCCGGGTTCGAACAGAACCGAAGGCACTTCCAAAGAAGCCCTTGCAATTCGGGTATTCACAATCCCGATCGGACTTCCCATCACTTAGGAAAATCTCTATATCGGAGCAACTCAGTGCAGAGACAATCGATAGGTCATCCTATCGTTCTCGCAAATACTCGGTCTTCACCACCGGTCTTCAAATGCTATCCATAACAACGAATCACATGTTCGGAATGGGTTATACGACACAAAGGTCCTCTCCCGGCTAAATCGAATAGTGAGCGCAACATTTAAAACATATGGATACGGGATTTCAATTAAGTCACAACTTAATGATTCCAAACTTTCTTTTAAATGGTTTAAACCAATTACGATTTCAAATCTTTTAAACAAAAAGATTCATTTCACAAAGTTCACTCAGTTTTCACAAAGATTCATTCCCGGATTTCAAAACAATTCTATTTCAATTGGATTAATTCATTAATCTTTAAATCAAAGATTTATCTCATAGCTTTCAAAACTTGTTTCCAAAGATTCGTCCATAACTTGGAAAATCATTTTTTTAATTCAAACTTGAAATCCCTTTAATATAATTTGGAAGTTCATTACTCATATGAAAGTTTTTTATCACTTAGAAACAATAGTTTTATTTTGGAAAAACCCAATTCCATTTATACAAGTTACAATCTTTGGTTTAATTCAAATTTTCAAATCAACCCTTAAAAATAGTTTAAACCCATATAACTTGTAAAGTCCTTTTTAAATCATAAGTATTGAATGAAAAAATTCAATTTCAGATTTTTGAATTCAATTTAAATCCGATTTTTCAAATTCCAAATCTTTATTAAGTTATTCAAAAATAACTTTTATTCTTAAATAGCTTTTTCAAAAGCTTTTCATATTAAACTTAATTTATTTCCAAAACTATTTGAATTTAAAAATTCAAATTCAAAACTTATTTAAAAATCTGTGACTTAACCGATTTCCACGTGAAATCCATATTTGTGTGTGTATGAGTGTGGTCCACGGATTTTACACAATAGTGCACACATCAATCATTACAGAGATATTAATATCGATAAGCGATATAATCAATAACGCTTATCTTTATTCATAGATTCATAAATAAATTTATCAATCACAAAGATTCATCATTACGATTCGATGTGGGTTTCGGATAACCAGCTGGAATCCGACTCCCTGTCGCATCGAATTTCAAAATACCGTTTTACAGGCAAAGGGGTTTTCACATATATACAGAAACCATCACGGTTCACAGTATAGCATCGAGCAAATTCACATCACATAGTATCATAATCACAAACAGAAATATCAATCAAGTATACAACACTTGACGCTAGTCAATCATCTTCAATTAAATGTGAAGGTAAAAAGAATTAACCACATCACTATGTTTATTTATTTATTTAAATCAATGATTAATTATTCTTAATGATTGAATTAATTAAATTTATAATTAAGGATTCCTTAATCAATTATCTTAATTGACTACTAATTATAAATTAATTAATTTCAATTATCAAATAAGCAGTTCTTAATTCCAATGAGTTAACACTTACATTTTAATTTACTAATCTGAAATTACTATTATAAATCATTCTTAGTTGCTTTTCAAACAATTAGTTAATAAAAATTATTTACCTTAATTAACATTTAAAAATCTTGCTTAAGCTTTGAAATCAATTTATTACTAACTTGAAACTTAAATATTAATAATTTACTTACTTATCGTAAAGGGATTACTTAATTAAAGTAATAATAATTAAGTATTTAAGAACATTGTTATGTATTAACTAAGATAATTAACTTGTTTTTAAGTTTTAACTTGAACTGTTAAATACTATTTAAGTTTACCGGTTTCAAAACTTGTTGAACAATTGTTTATTTAACATTACTTTGAAAATACAACACTACTGATAAAAGAAAACCCAAAATTCCCAGTTGCATTGAATTCTTCTTCCTCTCTTCTATTTATTTATCATTTTTTTTCTTTCCCATTCAAGTTTTACAGTTAAACGATAACATCAGGTACCTAGCTTGCATACTACCGCTGACACCATGCCAAGTCGTGCACGTGCACGGAGCGGCGACGCCGCTCTGGCGATCGAGAAGGTCACTGACAAGTCGCTATCCACCTCAATGTCGATCATGAACCATCTAACACCCCGATCCCTTTGTCGATCAAAATCGAGCCTAGCTCGAGAAAACTTCACACAGGCTCTACCACGAACCCATCTCGCCATCCCACCTCCGACCACCTGAAGGTCCAAGCTCTCGGCCATAGCCTCGTCACCCATTACGCCACCTTTCCCCAAAACCCTGCCTCACTCGACGCTTCAACGAAGGCACGACGATCAAAATTTCAAGCTCCAGTAGATTAGGTAAAAAAAAAGAAAACGACATCATCGCCGCCTCCGATGTCGTGGCCACCTCCGCCCATTTTTTCCGTCACCTCAGTAGGCCCCTCCACCGCCTTGTACAGCCCGACCATCCCCATCTCCTCCGATCGCCTGAATTTGGCCAAAAACCCCCTTTTGTTCATCTTCAAACCCCTATCACAATAGGCCACTAAAAATTCCCAAATACATGTTAAAAATCATCATTTTTAGTCAGAATCAAAGATATGAAATTGAAACAAACTTTCGTTAAGTTCGAATTTTCCAAGCTTTAAGGCTTTCTCTGGAAAATTGAAATCTCTCCTCCTATACGCCTTTAAACTTCATATAACTACCTTAAGATCAAAGTTCGTACTTAATCATACAACTTTGCCTTTAACATCAAGTCCTAACATTAGGTAGATGATGAGGTGTTGAATTCTTTTGTTAGTGGTTATGTGACTTGTGAAATAACAGGGAGCCATTTTACAAATTGTGGTACCGTCAAAATGAAAATACAGGCATCCAGAGTTAACAAAGAAGATATACCTACTAATCATAACTCATCTACTAGCTTAAAGTCTTATAAAATGTTCGCTCACAAGCATTAACACACAAAAGAAAATTTCTGGGTAGAAATATTTGCTCACCAGTATATGCACAGAGCAGAGAAGCAACAGGCCTGGAATTTTTTTTCTTTTTGAATCCTGTTTTGCTTTGAACTTGAATGTTGTCCCTATATTTTCTTTTGGCTTGCTAATTATGTTTTGCTGGATGAACTAACATAGATAGGAATGTGTATATACATATATAAAGAGGTTTGTACAGATAGGTGTTATCTAGTGTGAATTTTATCTTTGGTCAGATTTTACTTTCGTTACTTTGACTAAGATATTTTATTTTTTATCATAAGTATTTCGGCTGAAGTAATATATTTTGTGTTGAGGAGATAGGTGATTAAATGCAATGTCTTCAAATATGTTTACATACCTATGGTTTTACTGACATTTATTAGTTTGTACAAAGATATTTTGTTTGTTTGTTTTCTAGTGTCTTCTTTGACAAGCTTTCTTATATGTTTGCTTTGTATTCTATTTGGTTTCTTTCTTGTGCAAGCTACATACTTGTATGTATATTTTATTTTGTAATACTTCATTTATATGTTTACATACTTCATACAAAATTGTTACAGTATATATTTCACTTGTTATGTTATGTACATGAATATTTTGTTGTTTCTTGTCTTGCATACATTTTGGTTTTGTTTATTTAAGTATTTATATTTATTGTTATTATTTTATTGTTCGATTACTAAACATTATATTTATAACTTATATTATATTTTATACTCTTTATTACTATTTGAAAGAAAATTCATTTTGAACTTCCAAATCAAACTTTTGTTTATAAATCTATTCAATTGAAAATATTTAACTTTATATTTTACTCTATACACATATTCAATATTGATATGTAGTTTTATTTTATTTTAAACACTTTATCCATAATTCAATTCAATTTATTCTCTTTTGAGTTTCAAATCAAATTCAAAAGCCAATAAGTATACATTTCTTATAAAATTTGAAAATTTCAAACGAATCCATAATTTAATCCAAAATTTTAATTAAATTACGAATTTAAATTCGTCATTAAAACTGGGATCGTTACAAGATGCTTCCACATACATGAAGATGCATCAAATAAGTTGAGGAACACCATTCGAAGGCAATAAATTGCAACCACTCACATGCACGCCAAACCATTTGAAACTAAAGGTTTTGCCTTCATTCAAATTCTACATAAGGAAGCTTTGCTAGAGCAACCCCTTTGAAAGAACAATTAAGCCTTTCGAGTCGGTCGAGACCATTCAAAATTAAGAAGGAAGAGCTTGCAAAGGTTCAATATTGAAATCTTTGACACTAAAGGATGGGGTTCCGTATCATTCAGTAAGTGTGCCATTGAAAGCTGGCTTCCGCTTTAAAACCTTCAATGTCTCGACTCCTTTAAAGCTCCAAAGAACCACATATCAAAAGAGTCGAAGGCTCATACCTTTTTTTACTTGCAACAACACAGCAACACAAAGTAGAGAAGCGCATCTACCCTTTCAATGAAGTCAAAAGCGCTCAAGTACATTCAAAAGAAAAGTAGAAGGATGACCAAATGTAAACGGCAACGAAAGGTCTCTAAGGTCTCCTTTCAACCAAGTCAAAAGGACTAATTCGAAAGGTGCCAACCCGCACCTATAAATAAGATCCTAGTAGTCTAGCTTTGGGGGCCGAATTCATTCACTTCATTCTTGTATTTTCTTATATTTGTAAACCCTAATTTTAAAATTAAATTGGGGACTTGATCAATTTGTATAGCATTAGCTTAATGAAAGCAAGATTATGATATTTTTGGATATGCAGCTGATTTAATACTCTTATTGGGTTAAATTTATGATCTGCTTATGTCGACTTGATCGAAGGGCCACCTTTTAAGTGAGTTGAAACCCTTAGCTCAACTAATATCCTTAGAGCCTTAGCTCCTAACGTCAAGTTACCGAAAGGCTACCTTTTTAGTAAGTCGAAACCTTTAGATAAGCCAATATCGTTAGATCTATAGGTCCTAACCCAAGCCATCGAAAGGCAAGCTTTCGACAAAGTCGGAACCTTTCCATCTGATTCATATCCTAAGGTCCAACCCTTGAGTTTCCTCAACCGTTTCGAAAGGGGGGTTTTGAAAAGATAACTAAACCAATTAAACTAGTTTGAAAGGCTTAATAGGAAGGGATACAGGTGTTTCGACTGAGTCGGAAGGTTGAATAAGGGGCAATTTTGACTTAACCTGTTGAAAAGATATATATATATGTATATATACATATATATATATAATAAAGGGAATCAGGCCTTTCGACTGAGTGGAAAGGTTGAACAAGAGAAGTTTTAACTGAAACAACCGGTTTCATAAGGTGGTTTTAAGGGAATAATAAGGTTTTAACTATATCTATCTAATCAAGAAGGAATTTCAAAGGAGACAACTACACTTTAGACTCTGCTTTGGGGTGTTGGCAAGTTTTCTTGTTAACATTTTTGGCACTAGAAGAAGGGCTCAAACCTCCAATCTTATTGGACTTCCAACTCCACTTTCCTCTTACCCAATTCTATTCTAAGCGTACCTACTTTAGACTTTACATCATCATGTTTAGAAAAAACAAAAGGTCCGAACAAGGATCCTTAGAGCCACATCCAATTGGATTCTTCCATAGAATAGCTACTGATTCTAAACAACATAAAGAACAAACGCTGAGGTTGGAAGCTTTAAGGTTCAGAAAGAAAAAGAAAGATGAATATTATGCTCTAGATAAATGGGTCTAAACCCTTTTAACATTGGCCCCACACCTATCTTCGCCTTAGGAGGAACGAGCAATGAAATTAATAACTTGTTTGACCAAATGAGGAAAACAATTCAACTCTACACCAGAGGCACAATCTTTGAAGAGGGAATGATGGCTGATGACAACGCTTTCCATATAAATGGCATTAAGAAACAAGTGGGGCATTGCCTATATATGAGCTTCAAAGGGTTTTGAAAAGAAAACTAGTCGTTGAGGGTGAAGCTTCAGAACCAAGTAATAAAAGATCTAGAAACCATCCTTAAAAGAAAATTTTCAAGTCAAGATTCCCTAAGGAATGCAATTTGACATCATCAATCGAGAATGTTTATTTGCTAACCAAGGAAGAGCTCAACTATTGTCTATCACAGAAGGAAAAACCTAAATATGAAAAGAATCGAGGAGGATCCTATTGTCACTACCCCATGATGAATGGACATGAGATAAATCAATATACGACATTTGAAGGAATGATAATCAATTTCTTCAAACAAGGCAAAATCAATGAATTTGTAATGAGATCCTAATTGGATTCAACAAAGAACCACTTTACTAAGAAAAATCTACATGGTTGGGGGTAGAATTCTCCTTCCACTTGGACATTATCTTAAACGGTCAAAGCCTTTATCCTCGCCGAGTTGGCCAGGTCAAAGCGCCTCTTGGAGGGAGGTTAGAGTAAGCCTTTAACCGCGCAATGCTATGGCCAGATTAAAGCATCGACAAGCCCTTGGTCGTGCCACACTATGGCCAGGTCAATTCACCTCTTAAAAGGAGGTTAGAGTAAGCCTTTATCCATGCCACGCTATAGCCAAGTTAAAGCATTGACAAGCCCTTGATCACACCATGCTATGGCCAATCAAGGCGCCTCTTGGAGGGAGGATGAAGTAAGCCCTTGGTGCCGCCATGCTATGGCCTGGCCAAGGCACCGAACAAGCCTTCAATCCCATCTATAAGGCTTGGTTAGAGCGCCTCCTGGAGGGAATTTGGGTAAGTCCTTGGGTCCTACTTGTGGATAAGCTAACCAAGTGCACCAGAAAACAATGTACTAAGACGTCCGAGCCCGAGAAGCGGCATATCAAATGATAGACTAAGACGTCTGAGCCCGAGAAGTGGCATATCGAATAATGGACTAAGATGTCCAAGCCTGAGAAGCGGCAAATCAAACAGAGACAACATGCAAGGCCCAAAGAGTAACATATGTCAAAAAATGTCAATACCCAAGAAGCGGTACATAACAGAACGCTTAAATAAGAATTTACAACCTCCGACTAATTATCGAAGAAGAATTTTTGAACTTCAGTTATTAATACCCGATCTGGGTTTTGGATCTTTCATTATTTAGTTCGGGATTTCACTTATTAATAACCGAATCAGGGTTTCAGGTCTTTACTAATAATCTATGGTGTTCATCATACCAGAATCTGGATTTCAAGGCTAAAGTGTGGTAACTATGAGTAACAAATATTCATATCACTAAGGCGGAAACAGATATGAATATAACACATAGAAGTGTACATCAAAGTAGTGGTCATACAAGATCCACCACATCATAAAAGAATAAGTACAAGTGCTAGACAAAAGAATATGTATACACAAAAGAGTATCTATCTTGAATGTATAAAAACAAAAACTACTAAGCTAAAGTAGTTAGTCAAAATTCAGAAGATTGTCCCTGCTAAGAAGTCAAGTGGAAGCACCTGAAACACCACGGTCTGACCCGAGTATTATTTAAGAAGAAAAATAATAAATGGATCAGTCTAGCTATAAATATCATATAAAATGAGATAGGATAAGAGATATGACAAATATATATGATAACAACAAAAATCATACAATATCTCAAACTTTCTCAAACACCAAAAGAATGTCATATTCTTTAGATTATTCACCAAACCTCAAATATTGACAAAACATGTCAACGTAGATCACAACAATTGGTGAAACACAAATTTTAGAAATCTATAATTAGAAATTCTGAAAACACAAAGGGGAAGGCCTATCATAAACGGGAGCATGAAAACTCACCAACATGTGTATCACAAACGGAATGCTATCCCATGAGTCGCTAACCCATAGAGCCGGTGCAACGACGTAGTACAACGGTACGCTTGAGGAACCTGAAACTCAAATAAGCCAGAACAATGACGTAGTACAACGGTACGCCCGATGAAGCTGAAACTCAATAAGCCGGAATAACGACGTAGTACAACGATACGCCCGATGAACCTAACTCCATAAAACCCATAAGTCGCTAGCCTACAAATAAATGAGATGAAGCTCAATATAACGGGGTACTGTCCCCCACGCGAACAATGAGACATCGCATATCGCTAGTCTAAACCTCAAAATGATCGTCATAGATCAATAAAAGTGTAAATTACACCAAGATAGTAAATAAATGAGTTTAGCTTCATGTCTCATAAGCGTTGGCTTAACTTAAATATTTACGAACAAATTGTAGATTTCCACTCGAAAATTGTCACAAGATTTCAATCGAACAAGTCTAAAAAATATCTGACGAAGTAAACGCAAGCGTTTCATACCACTCATTTTGCTAAGTCGTTTAATTGGATTTCTCGAACGAATGAGGTAAAGGTTTGTATATACTAATAGATTGGAAAACGGTTTTAAAAACAAGCTTTGTATTAAAAGTAACGTTGAAATCAATTTTATGAAATAGTTTGAGTATTTAGCACTAGTATAGAAACCTTTGTATTTTAAGGTGACAAATCACAAAAATGATTGTAAAAACAATCTATCACTAAAAATTCACATACGACAATGTGAATTAAATCCACGAAAATGGATATCAAATCCATCAAATGGATATTCCTAAAAATCTAGAAAGAAGTCATCAAATTCGATAATAAATGACAACGACCAATCGGATCAATCAAAAATGGATAAAACGGAAATCCACTCAAAAATAGGCAATTTGGCTGAAATTAACAGCATCGGACGTCTGGTGGTTTCCCAGATGTCCGAGCTGAAGGTCTGGAATTTTCTCCCAGATCGCCCAGACGTCTGGGGAACAAACTCAAACGTCTGAGCTGCAAGTCTGGAATTTTTATTTCGGCTACCAGACGTCTGGGTGCTATACCAGACGTTTGAGCTGAAACTCAGGGCAAGATTTTGCCTAGGCCATTGATGGCCAAATCAACTTCAAAGCAATTGAATGAGCGACGATGACTAAGGATTATGCCAAGTGACAACCCAGCCCTATAGACTCATCAATACACTCCAAACAACATGTCCAAACATCCATAGTAGGATTTTCAAAGATTTTGACTTCAAAATACCAATAATTGGAAAATTCACCAAACCAATTCAATTCAAAAGTAAATGAACATAAAATAGATGTTAGGAATTCATACCTAACAACCATCAAACGCATAGACATAGATGTGAGTTCAAGAACTCACCTTTAAACCCAAAAACAAGAAATGAGAAGCTCTAAAACAAAGCAAGATTGATTTCTCTTCAACAACACCTCAAGAATGTTCAATCTATTATCAAATGAAATGAATTTTCTAAGTTAGGTTATATGAATTTCTAAAAATTGAAGAGAGATTGAGATCGAGAAGATAAAGAGGATGCTTACCTAAGCTTCTCTT
This sequence comes from Allium cepa, assembly GCA_030765085.1. Taxonomy (NCBI): domain Eukaryota; kingdom Viridiplantae; phylum Streptophyta; class Magnoliopsida; order Asparagales; family Amaryllidaceae; genus Allium; species Allium cepa. The sequence continues at coordinate 910,792,198 of CM060943.1, forward strand.
TGATTTATAACTTGAAGTTGAATTTCCTAAGAGAATTAGGGCTTAGGAATTTCTAATCTCTTTTCTTTTCCCCCATTTTTCTAGGGTTTGAGTGTTAGGAAATGAAGAGTAGAATGAATGAAGAGTGGAGGAGTTAGGGTATTTGGTAGAGGAGTTGGGTTACCTTGTTGGGTTAGTGGGCTGAAACCCAAACCCAAAACCAAATTCCAATTAAAAAAAATACCAAACTTCTAATCAACTCCAAACATATCGATGTTTATACTCAAAAAGGTCGTAAACGCCGTTTTGAACTCAATGGAAGTGGTCTCGAGTTCGAATTCGACTGTTTACAAAAGTCACATTTTGGACTTTAAATTCAACCAGCGATACTATATTTAAATATATAATCGTAAAATATGAGGGTTGTTATAATTAACATGTTTCCGACCTTCCTAAGTTAACTATTCATCGGTCAAGAGTGAAGCCAGTAGGTTAAAGCTTAATTACTTCTTTCCCTACTCGAACATCAATCTTAACACTCACAAATAAATAAGCCTATTTCGTCAGCTTTTAGTGTTAGGCATAGTTAATTACTTTTCAAACATGTAATTAAACAAATAACGATTTAGCCACTAAGCAATTCCTAAACCCTTTTCAATCCTTTGTTTACAATTTAAAACCATTTAAAATGATATATATATATATATATATATATATATGTATGTATGTATGTATGTATGTATGTATGTATGTATGTGATGCAGCTCAGGCCAAAGGGGTAAGTCGTACATGACTTAAGGAGGGCTTGAGTCGTCCACGACTTAACAAAGCTAAGGGGACAGGGTTACGACTTAACGGGATCTTGAGTTATTCGAGTTTGATGAGTCGTACACGACCCAACGACTCATCTATAAGTCGTCCACGACTTATCATGAAGCAGGGGAAAGTTCCCGCTATTAAAGGACTTAAGTCATTCGGTTACTATGAGTCGTGTGAGGAGATATCGCAGGGAGCTTGGAAGCTAAAGTCGCGGCTTGCTTAAGTCGCGTGTGTTTTGAGTCGTTCCATAGTTGAGTCGTAAGTCGTGTCCATAGCTGTATGTGATGTGTTAGGTCGGCAACGACCTAGTGTATGCTCTTAAGTCAGTATGTAGTTGAGTCGGGTGAATCGCTGTTGTGATGTAGTTGTTGTGAGTCGTGAATGTTGTGGTATGTTAGGTCGGTAACAACCTTGCCTAAGTAGTTTGCATTGTGTTCTGTTGTAAAGGGGTTGAGTCGCTTTGTGTTAAGTCGGTGCCGACTTAAGGTGGGTCATAAGTCATATACGGCTTAAGGGTAAGGGTGTAAAACACTACAAATAGGGAGTGAGTTGTACATTTCAAGGTGGTTGATTTTTGAGTAAAATTCTTGTTGATTGCTGTGTGCTTTCATCTTAAATTGGTAGTTGAGTGTAATCTCCTATCTCCACTTTCGGTTATTCGAGTGCGCTCGAATCAACGATTGTTGAAGCCGATTCGCGGAATCAAGTGCGCTTGATCAACGCTTGAAGAATTGAAGATCTTCTTTCACGGTATCGTGCGCGATCAACGTGACGAGGATAGCTAGAATTCGGTATCTTTGTGAGCAACAAATTTGGGCATTTCAGTATCTTCAATCCACCGATTGCTACTTTCATTGATTCATATCGTGTTGTTAATTATCCGCTGCGTCAGTATGTATGTATGTATGTATGTATGTATATGTATTTATGTATGTATGTATAGTAATTTATTTATAAAACAAGATATTTAATAAAAAAATTAAAAGAAGAGATATTTATATAAGATATTAATGAACCAATTAACGACTTTTCTGAAAACTATATATACTTAAAAGGGGTTTTCAGGCTCAAGGAAAAAGTTAGAGAAAAATATAGTTTCAGGGATAAAAAGTTTGTCTTTTAGGCTGAAGGACACTTTTTAGTGTAAATCACAGAATAATAATTGTAACTATCATTTTCAGTTTACACTAAAAAGTGTCTTTTAGACTAAAAAGCAAATTTGTTGTCGCCGAGACTAAATTTTTTTTTGCAACTTCTTCCTTGCGCCTATTTACCTGTACTTAAAAATTCTTTTAAAATACTAAATACCTATAATAGGTTTCAAAACATTTACTCAAACTTTAGTTGAAAATAACAGTTTATAATTTATTAAAAACTTGAAAAAACAATATTTTCTATATATTTAAAAATAAATCATATTCTTTAAAAATTCATAACTAATTCTTAAAAATCTCAAGTCACTTTTAAAGTACTCTAATAAGAATTAGCAAACATTTCGAAAAATAATGAAATAAAATGCTTAAATTTAAAATACTTTCAAACCTTTGAAGTCTAAAACAAAGGCTAAAACGAGACAGTTTTGCATAAGTGTAAGTTTGACTACTTTTCGACATGTTACTCAACCTTTCAACATCCAAACTTTTTATGGCTCCAAGCATACATTATAAACATCACAAATACGGTGAGAAGCCTATAAGGATCTTTCTACAAAGTTCCATGGAAATTACCGAATATAAGGCAGTTCCTAAGTGCATCCATAATGACTATCGCTATAAAAGCACTTTCAAATCCAAGTCCACTTCAAAACTATGTTCAACTACAACCTACATGCTTTGTTTTAAGCCTATTCTACAAGCCATACAAGTCCATACGTATGGATTACATATGCCATTTGCTTTCAAAGCAAGAATCAGAAGAATATTACAATCATATATCAATATTATAACACATATCACTATCCATTCAACCACAAAGAAATAATCAATCACAAGCACATATACACAATGTATTTTATTTCAAGGTGGTGAGTTAGCTCACTCTTAAGCAAGTGAACAAGCAAGTCAAAGCAACTAAGTCCTACCTCTACCTTGTAGACACCAACTTCTTACCTTCTCCTTAGCTTTTGCACTTGTTTCTAGGCTAGATCTAGCCTATATTGCTCACGACCTCTTTAAGTAGGGAGAGATTTGCTTTGGTTCTTCAAGATCTAACTTGATGGACGGTTTTGTGATGCTGTCCTAAGGCTCTAGTCCAAGTTTGAGTTGATTTGGAGTTGTTTTGAAATTAGTTTCTTTTAGGAAATTTAACAGAGAAAGATATGAAGAGAGTTTGACTTCTTTTGTAAATTAGCAAAAGTGTTTCAAAGGGGTGTGCACCCACTTACATAGGCTTCATGTGGGTGCTGTGTACCCTTTTCTTCACCCCCCCCCCCCCATCATGTCATGAAAGGCTCACCCCTCCACGTGCCCATCACTTCTCCTTTACACCTCTTATCTTTAAAAAATCACCTTAATACCCATTACACAAAAATATATGTTATCTGTTGGAAGCTTTTAGAATGTTCTAATTACTCTATAAAGAAAAGTATGCTAATTAGTTGCTAATGTATTCATATGTTCATTACCTTAGTATAAAAGAGTTGGAACAACTTATATCAATATAACTGATTTTCGATCACATTATCGATATTTCTTCGAAGAATATATTTTTATAAACATATTTCAAAAACATGTTCTTTTATCACCATTCATTAACTAAAAGATGTTTAATAAGGTTATGTAATCATATTTATAACACTTATCGACATTTCAAAACATTTCGATATTCAAAGACGAAGTGTTCGAATTTACGGGTCCCTACACTTCTTGACTAGGAATATTTAAAACGATGCATTTATTTTTATCATGAAATCTTCGTGATTACGACACATTATAACTATCACAAAACATATCATTTATAGATTTTTTATTAAATGCACATAAATTAAATTGTTAGTTATATAACATATTATATCAGATATATAATAGAAAGAAAACTTCTTTAGCTTGAACGAAATTTTATTATAGAGTTAATAATAGTAAATTACATAATTGCCCCTGCGGTACACCCCTAACTCTATTAGCCTTTTCTTAAAATTAACATTTTTTTTTACTTCCCAAGAGCAAAAGAGTGTCATAGTCTATTATAGTTTTAATACACAATGTCATCTATCTCGATACATATCTTTATTAATAGTTGGTTTGGAAGCACAAACTTTTGGTCCAACCACGTACTTTCAAAATTTCCCTTTATATGTAATTCTTTATAATAGTTGTAATATATTTGCTGTCATACTTTTTTGGTATCAGCATGAAATACAAAAAATACCTCTCTACGGATATTATTAAAATTTAGCATAGCTTAAAATTAGAATCTAACAATTAAGCTTCTTTTACAAATTCAAAATTTCCTATACAAATATTTATTAAATCTTAATATCACTTAAAAAAAGAACCTAGCAAATAAACTACTTTACAAATGTAACGACCCGCCAATCCGTACCCCTTGAGTCAACGCTATTCTACATCAATCAACTCAAGTTGTACAGAAATACGAACCATTTGGGTTAAAGAAAAGAGGTAGAAGAAGAAAATAGAAAACAACATTAGAATCTAACCATCGTAGCGGAATAAAATATAATAGATAATAAATGATCTTTACACAAAAACAAATATATATATGTTCATATATTACATCATCAGAGTACATCAATCACAACTCAACATCAATGACATGCAACTGGATACACAACTACACAACACAGCAGAATATATATATATATATATATATATAAACAAATACGGGAGTACGTATCGTCATCCAGCTCGTCTCCTGAGCTCCACAGCATCATATCATGTATCCTATAATACTCGGTCTGACCCGAGCATTATAGTTTAATAATACCCGAGTCAGTCTGGAATACCAACGTGAGAAAATCACACTCAAATTGATTATTAATGTTTCAAAAATTCTTTGAAAACAAAAGCATCTCGTAAGACCACGCCACAAATAAACATGTCGAGTTTTTACCTTACGATAGCTAAAACAATTTTTATAGAAATCCTCTGATATTATAATAGGGTCTATTTACAAATACTTATAAAATAGCCAAAATTGTTACATGATTAATTCCAGCTACTAGCCACAGAGTGGGTAATACAAACAAAACTCGTAAAAGGCTCGTAGGGAGAATGGATTCCAACTAATGACTAGGCACTGTGGTACCACCTGTCACAGTACGTGGTCTAGATCACAGTACCGAGGACCACTCCCGATCCCCTGCAACACAAGGCCGGACCCATCCCTTACTGGATAGTTTCGAATAAGATCACCCCACGGTTGGGATCAGCAACGGCACCACTAAGCCAAATAAATAGGGACATCTAGACAGGGATGACCTTACTCTCAAGTGGGGCTACCCACGAAGCCTTGCTGCATATCCCCTGTCAGTCATTCCCGGTTTATGAGGCTTGAGGCTAAGCGTTACCTTTCTAGAACGTATCCCTTAGAATGCTCATCATCCACCTGACGATGTTTCGCAAGCATTCATCCATACAAGTCCGTCCCGGGTTTGAACGGAACCGAAGGCACTATTCCTACTACATCCATTTTGGAAATATCGTCAGGATTAGTAGCGACTAGCCCTTGCACTTCACTGCTCCATCTTCGCATCCAAACAGTTTTTCCACGAAACGTACAAACTGGATCGAAGTGGGTTTCGAGAATTAAATCCCGATCCCGGTCTCTTCGAAACGATCAGCGCATTTGTCCAATACTGAAAGTCGGTTATTTAACTATCAATTAATATTCACAAACAACCATTAACCAATAAATAATTTTCCAAATTATTTATCCCAAAATATCTTCACCAGATAAATTTCCACCTTTCAAACCCTTTTGAAAACAGTTTCAAACCAGTTTTCCTCTCACAGAATACATTCCCAATTAGTTATTTCCGCCGGAACACCAAGCACAAAATACTTTAGATTTTAAATAATTTAAAAGCATTTTTTTATATACTTTATTAAATTTAAAACTACTTTAAATATTATATTAAAATATATATACTTTAAGAATATTTTATATAAAACACTTTATAAAATATAAACTAAATTTCCTCCTTTAAACACATTACCAAATTACTTTATATAGTTATTACAATAATAGTTTTGGGAAAAATATACTTACTTTAAAAGTTAACATTTAGAAATAATAAACTTCCCAAAACATGCTTTGTAAAACAATATAAAACCTTTAATTTATTTTTAAAAATTTCTTTGAAAACCATACTTGGCTATCCAGGGAAATAGTCTTCTCTTTCACATCTCTTAAAAATAAATCATCATTTATTTTTAATCAAATTCTCATTCCTTTAATAAATTCTTATTTTGAATTTATATAAAATGTCCATCGATACTTCATTCCACTTATAAACCCAGTTTATAAATTCCCAAAATCTCACTTCTTTCTAAATTTCAAAACCCAAATACTTAATTAATTTGCCATTGATTTCCAACTTTACTTCACTTTGAAATAAATTCCTTCTCTTACTTTATTTATTCAAATTTCATTAACTTTCAGATTTTATTTCCTTATTTTGAGTAAAACCCTTTTAACTATAGATACCAACTTCAGATTTCCAAAATTCCTTCTTTATCGCTTAATTAAATTTAATCCTTAAATTTAAAAATAAATTCTTCATTCTTTCAAATAATATCACTTAAGCTTCACAAATTACTATTCCCCCTATTAATTCAAAATCCTCTTATCCCAAATTTTGTTAGAATTTTGCAATCACTTTTATTTATTTTATTTTCAATTCATTATTAAAAATTTATTCTAATTCACTAGAATTATTTTACTTAAAAATTTACTCTTTTACTTCTTTTCAAAAATCTCATTCTAGAGATTTTAATAACTCAGCATATCCAAATAGGTCCAAGCAAACCATAAAATCCAATTATTCATATAGGTCATTACAGGATATCAAAAATCATATCACAAAAATATTAGAACAATCTATAAAATTTTGAGGAATCTAGTTGGATCCCTCCAACCCGTTTCCCTGCATCCACAGATGTTAGCACAATACTAATTCCACTTCAAGATGGAATATCACGGTATATGGGATTAAATATAATATCATCCGCTATTATGTGGCGCATAGGGTCTCGTCCGCTACATAATGCGGGAAATCAATCATTCCAAGATGTAATATATACTATAATGTAGCATATCAAAACAATTCATCCATTCAACCAATTATTTAAATTTAACTATTTAATTTAAATTAAAATTCAGCTAAGTGAGATTAACTCACCTTTACTTAAATTTTTGCAATCCAATCCATCTCGACTTGTTTTCCTTCAAATTTTGACCTTGTAAAGGCATTATAAGGTTTTATTAATATTCGAGTCAATTAAGCGATTTAAATTTCCATTTGATAATTAAATTAACCATCAATTAAATTTAAATTTAACTAATTCTCCTTTTAACAGATTATTTTAACAACTAATTAATTTAATAAGTTAATTCAATAAATTACTTTCCAAAAATACACTATTTAAAAATAACCTAGTAAATTATGACGTGTACAAGTAAATTCATTTCCTTTTGAACTGCATAATACCAAAGATCCACAGAGATTTCGAAACCAAATTTTTATAAAAATATATGATTTCCTATTTCGAAATTCCTTATACCAAATGGCCTACAATCTTTTATATATATATATATATATATATATTTTATATATAACATACCTTACTGTAATTATATAAATTCCTTGTACATATATATATGTAAACTCTATAGACAGTAAACGTTTTCTTTATTTACTTATATACAGATAAATTAAATGTTACCTCTCAATCGATCGCGAGCCTCAAGGACCACCAAAACGCGCCCTCCTCGAACAACTCGCCCCGACCTCCATCTCGAACCCAAGCCCTAACCAAGATAGCCGCCAGCACACGCCACGGCCTCCTCCATTCGCCAGCACAATCCAGCTCGAAACCCTAACCGCGAGCCAATCCTTCCACCTCGCGAGCACACAGCGCCTACTCCGTTTCCCAATGCTACGGCGGCCCCCTCCCCCTTCTCTTGTGATTCGAAGAGGGATATACGTATTCGATATACTAGCCCCTGTTCCCTTTTCTTTATTCCATAGATCTCGATTAGGTTTTGTTCGTGTTGGACTTGCGAACAGAGCTGGAAAGAAGGAAATGGAAGAGGAGGACTCACTTATTTTTTCCCGATTTTATTCTGCCATCTTTTTGTTTGTTTGAAAGTTTTGTTTCTTCGACTGTAAAAAGAAATGAACTGGAGGAGAGGCGTGTTAGAGAAGGGTGCTCAGTGATTTTAGTGAAAGGGAAAATGACAGATGGGACAGAATGTAGGCTGATGTTGACCAATATAAATTTAAATTTAAATTGAATTCGATATAGATTTCAACGCATTTGCTTATCGTACGTTCACACACCAACTCCGGTCAATACGAAATTTGAAATCCAGTAACAATTCAATATTACGGATCCAATGGAACTGTTTTCATCGAATTCCGAGACGGTGTCTCGGACAGGTATTTTTAAATTCAATTTAAACGATATATTTTAAAAACTGAAAAAACATTTTAAAATTCAATTTTAAAAGTTCTATCACCTTTAGTATTATTAATATAAATTTTACAAGTCTTCAAATTATTTTTAACAGGCTTAAAATTCCAGATTCAATAATTTATCCAATTCCGATAATTAAATTCAATAATTAATTATCCCATAAATACTGATATTTGAAATTTACGTTAAAAATTAACCTCTGAATATTTAAAATTAATTAAATATTCCAATTTCAAATGTACAAAAATTTTGGGTCGTCACATTCCTCCCCCCTTAAAAGAATTTCGTCCCCGAAATTGCTAGTTAGGAAGAACTATCCGTACCCATTAACTATCTTCTCAACCCAAATAGTTTTTAACAACTCTCCAAACAAATATTTTATCAAAGGCCCACTAACCCTTTTCCTAACCCTTCAAACTTACCTATGAGCCCAAACAATACCACTTACTTATCAATTCAAATTTAAATTTAAATTCAAATTTTAGGTTATCAAAATTTCTCAAAATTTTTCTAACTCCCGAATTCCTGAAAATTTTTGCCAACGTCTCCTTTGCGCGGCTAGCTCGGTACTACTACAAAATGGCTCTACGACCTCCCATATCCAAAAAGAAAAACAAAAGCCAAGTGGCTTGATCCAAAAACCCAATCAAATTTCATATAGAAATTTAAATACATACCTTTTTGTCGGGCCGTTAAATTTAATCTTCTGAAATCAAAAATCCCAATTTATCCATTGCTTCTATACACCCGTATATCCTACTAAGCAATAACATCCAGTTACAGTTCCAAAACCATTTTACACATTCTTTTACACATTTTCAACATTTTCTTTAGTTAAGTCCATATGATGCACATATATCATCCGTACGCAATGCCCATCTGACTGCTCACTCGATCACACAATTTCACTTCCGAACTAGTATTGTCCATCCGACTTTCTAGTGCGGACTCAGATCTGTTTTCTTGATCAGAAACCGTCATTCTCCTTGCATAGTCATAACCATGATAGAGAATTTCCAGAATCAATCAAAATTCCATATCCAGGGTTCGCCGTCGAAAATCGTGTGAAAAATCCTAACTCGGATCGATACAACTATCTCGAAATTCTGTGTTTGAATTCTGGATCAATAGCTATGCTAATAAATAATATACGTACATCCTACGTATAAATTCCAATTGATTTTCATTTATATCGATTTCCTCTTTATTTACATTCATTTTAATTGTTATTCACTTATTCACAATTATTCTACTTCACAACTTCCAAATAAAAATTTAATCATCATTCAATTATTCACATAGAATAATTTTCCTCAATACCAAATTCCTTAAGAATCCCGCCATACTTCTTAAGTTCAGTATAAATATCTTACATACTTCTTATATCTATCTTTACTTTACTATTGAAGTTTATATTCATTTCTATTCACCTTTCCCTTTACAATTCCATTTGAATTCAGTTTGGCTTCCATTTTGAATATTGAATTAGTTACACTTACTACTTAATTTAAATCTCAGTTATAGTTTATTTGTAAACTTTACTTTCTTTAGTTCCTTCGATTTCACTTACTTTATATTCACATTCAAAATAGATTTCAATTATTTAGTTCCAATTCAAAATTTAGACCATTTGTCGTTAATGAAAATTTTCAAAAATTTTCTAACTCCCAAAATTTACAGAAACTTTTGGCAGAGTCTCCTTTGTATGGAGGGACTTCTGCGATATCGCAGGATGCACAAAAACATATATACATCGGCCTCAGGCCGAAAATCACAATATATATCAATATGTGCAGTTCATATATCCTATTTTGAATTTTTGCGTAAGCGTACCTTATTTTAGCATTTTTAAGCAAGCGGCTTATTTAATTTAGCAATTTGCACAACCAAATCCAGCCATACGGCTTCCCTGAACCTGTACTAACTCAATTTAACAGGTAAGTGACCAATATACAAAGTTTATTAACATTTCACTTAAATATAAATAGCTAAACATGAATTCTATAAGCAACGCATCTTATATACTTCCATAAGCACATATGAAATGTTCGACACTTATTTTAAAGACTTCCAATCAATATTCAAGCCATTTTATCCAATTCCAATAGTTTACAATTCATTTCCTTACATTCAATTTGTTTTTAATCCAAACAAAGTCATATTCAATTCATTTGATTTCAAAATCAAATTTTATTTAATCTCATTTTCGTCGAACGACCAATTTTCTTATACAACTTGACGATATTCAAGTAAATAAACAATCATCGATTAATTCCAACTCATTTTGCATCTAATTCTATTCCATTCTCAATTATTTACAAACCATACAATTTCATTATTAAATCATAATTCAACTTCCATTTAACCAAATTCGAATTCCATTTCCATATTCCATTCACTAATTTATTCCAATTTAGTTTATTCCCCAACTCCAATTCAATATTTGATTCTTTTATCTTCAAAGATCACTTTATTACTTTACTTGAATTCAATTCTATTTCATAATTCAACTTTGGATTCTTATCCATTTCCAAAATACTAACAATTCTATTTCGGCTTATTCATCTCACTTCTAAATTTTATAAGTCACACTTATATATACATACTTCCATCCATTTCCACTCCATTATAAATTCATTTAATTATTCACAAATTTAATTTCAATCAATGAATTTTATTTTCAAACATTTATCACTTCCAGAGTTTAAGAAATTTCCAAAGTACGAAATCACTTTTGAAATCAAGTATATCCAAAATTCCTTCAACTTCAAAACCAAACCCAGTTAGCAACAATTTCAATTTAAAAATTCAGGTAGCAATTTCTCTCTTGGAAACTCGAAAATGAACACCGATGATGTCGCGATCATCATCGGAATTATTTTCCAGCGACCGAAAGAGTTTAGTGCTTTTATCTCCTTAACAAAATTTCAAATATTTTTTTTTAATTTCCAAATCTCATCAAATTTCAAATACAACTCGAAATATTTCCAAAAGAATACTATATCTCTTCTAAACCTTTTGGAAACCGTTTTCAAACCCAAAGAAATTTAAACCTTTCTCAAAAATTCCAAATTGCAATCCTTTAAATCTATATTCAAACATTCTCTGGAATTTTATCCCATTTCAGTTTCAAAATTATAATCACCTTTACAGTTTACATTTACAAATCTCATTTGTATATGAAGTTTATTTCAATTTATAAATTACATTTATAATCTATATTTCAAATTCCATTTTATTATCTTAATTTGTTTCCTTAACTTTGGCTATACTCGTTTTCTTATTCAATTTTACGCTTAAATGATAATAATCTAATATTATCACTCCTTAACAACCAAGCATCCAAATACTATAGTAATTTACAAAAATTATTTCTTTTATATACAAAAATAATTTGGGTAAAATTATTTCATTTACCCTATTTTAAAACAATATTGTGTCGAGTTGTTCTATTCAAGTGTTTAGAGATCCCTATCAATAACGTTAATTACTCTTATTGACCAGAATCCATAAACTACTCAATAAACCGATCAACACAATATAAAATCATTTTATATTCACTAACAAATACGCGCTCGTATCTATTAATACGCTCAAACTCATTCTAGAGTACTATGGACTCTATTTTAATGAGTAATCCCACCAGAGCCAAGGTTATCGCCAACCTAAGCTCTAATACCAAGTGTAACGACCCGCCAATCCGTACCCCTTGAGTCAACGCTATTCTACATCAATCAACTCAAGTTGTACAGGAATACGAACCATTTGGGTTAAAGAAAAGAGGTAGAAGAAGAAAATAGAAAACAACATTAGAATCTAACCATCGCAGCGGAATAAAATATAATAGATAATAAATGATCTTTACACAAAAACAAATATATCTGTTCATATATTACATCATCAGAGTACATCAATCACAACTCAACATCAATGACATGCAACTGGATACACAACTACACAGCACAGCAGAATATATATATAAACAAATACGGGAGTACGTATCGTCATCCAGCTCGTCTCCTGAGCTCCACAGCATCATATCATGTATCCTATAGTACTCAGTCTGACCCGAGCATTATAGTTTAATAATACCCGTGTCAGTCTGGAATACCAGCGTGAGAAAATCACACTCAAATTGATTATTAATGTTTCAAAAATTCTTTGAAAACAAAAGCATCTCGTAAGACCACGCCACAAATAAACATGTCGGGTTTTTACCTTACGATAGCTAAAACAATTTTTATAGAAATCCTCTGATATTATAATAGGGTCTATTTACAAATACTTATAAAATAGCCGAAATTGTTACATGATTAAATTCCAACTACTAGCCACAGAGTGGGTAATACAAACAAAACTCGTAAAAGGCTCGTAGGGAGAATGGATTCCAACTAATGACTAGGCACTGGGGTACCACCTGTCACAGTACGTGGTCTAGATCACAGTACCGAGGACCTCTCCCGATCCCCTGCAACGCAAGGCCGGACCCATCCCTTACTGGACAGTTCCGAATAAGATCACCCCAAGGTTGGGATCAGCAACCGCACCACTAAGCCGAATAAATAAGGACATCTAGACAGGGATGACCTTACTCTCATGTGGGGGCTACCCACGAAGCCTTGCTGCATATCCCCTGATTTTCAGTCATTCCCGGTTGATGAGGCTTGAGGCTAAGCGTTACCTTTCTAGAACGTATCCCTTAGAATGCTCATCGTCCACCTGACGATGTTTCGCAAGCATTCATCCATACAAGTCCGTCCTGGGTTCGAACGGAACCGAAGGCACTATTCCTACTACATCCATTTTGGAAATATCGTCAGGATTAGTAGCGACTAGCCCTTGCACTTCACTGCTCCATCTTCGCATCCAAACATGTTTTTCCACGAAACGTACAAACCGGATCGAAGTGGTTTTCGATAATTAAATCCCGATCCCGGTCTCTTCGAAACGATCAGCGCATTTGGCCAATACTGATAGTCGGTTATTTAACTATCAATTAATATTCACAAACAACCATTAACCAATAAATAATTTCCCAAATTATTTATCCTAAAATATCTTCACCAGATAAATTTCCACCTTTCAAACCCTTTTGAAAACAGTTTCAAACCAGTTTTCCTCTCATAGAATACATTCCCAATTAGTTATTTCCGCCGGAACACCAAGTACAAAATACTTTAGATTTTAAATAATTTAAAAGCATTTTTTTTATACTTTATTAAATTTAAAACTACTTTAAATATTATATTAAAATATATATACTTTACGAATATTTAGTATAAAACACTTTATAAAATATAAACTAAATTTCCTCCTTTAAACACATTACCAAATTACTTTATATAGTTATTACAATAATAGATTTGGGAAAAATATACTTACTTTAAAAGTTAACATTTAGAAATAATAAACTTCCCAAAACATGCTTTTTAAAACAATATAAAACCTTTAATTTATTTTTAAAAATTTCTTTGAAAACCATACTTGGCTATCCAGGGAAATACTCTTCTCTTTCACATCTCTTAAAAATAAATCATCATTTATTTTTAAACAAATTCTCATTCCTTTAATAAATTCTTACTTTGAATTTATATCTTAAAATATCCATCGATACTTCATTCCACTTATAAACCCAGTTTATAAATTCCCAAAATCTCACTTCTTCCTAAATTTCAAAACCCAAACACTTAATCAATTTGCCATTGATTTCCAACTTTACTTCACTTTGAAATAAATTCCTTCTCTTACTTTATTTATTCAAATTTCATTAACTTTCAGATTTTATTTCCTTATTTTGAGCAAAACCCTTTTAACTAAAGATACCAACTTCAGATTTCCAAAATTCCTTCTTTATCACTTAATTAAATTTAATCCTTAAATTTAAAAATAAATTCTTCATTCTTTCAAATAATATCACTTAAGCTTCACAAATTACTATTCCCCCTATTAATTCAAAATCCTCTTATCCTAAATTTTGTTAGAATTTTGCAATCACTTTTATTTATTTTATTTTCAATTCATTATTAATTTATTCTAATTCGCTAGAATTATTTTACTTAAAAATTTACTCTTTTACTTCTTTTCAAAAATCTCATTCTAGAGATTTTAATAACTCAGCACATCCAAATAGGTCCAACCAAACCATAACATCCAATTATTCAGATAGTTCATTACAGGATATCAAAAATCATATCACAAAAATATTAGAACAATCTATAAAATTTTGAGGAATCCAATTGGATCCCTCCAACCTGTTTCCCTGCATCCACAGATGTTAGCACAATACTAATTCCACTTCAAGGTGGAATATCGCGGTATATGGGATTAAATATAATATCATCCGCTATTATGCGGCGCATAGGGTCTCATCCGCTACATAATGTGGGAAATCAATCATTCCAAGATGTAATATATACTATAATGTAGCATATCAAAACAATTCATCCATTCAACCAATTATTTAAATTTAACTATTTAAATTTAAATTAAAATTCAGCTGAGTGGGATTAACTCACCTTTACTTAAATTTTTGCAATCCAATCCATCTCTACTTGTTTTCCTTCAAGTTTTGACCTTGTAAAGACATTATAAGGTTTTATTAATATTCGAGTCAATCGAGTGATTTAAATTTCCATTTGATAATTAAATAACCATCAATTAAATTTAAATTTAACTAATTCTCCTTTTAACAGATTATTTTAACAACTAATTAATTTAATAAGTTAATTCAATAAATTACTTTCCAAAAATACACTATTTAAAAATAACCTAGTAAATTATGACGTGTACAAGTAAATTCATTTCCTTTTGAACTACATAGTACCAAAGATCCACAGAGATTTCGAAACCAAATTTTTATATACATATATGATTTCCTATTTCGAAATTCCTTATTCCAAATGGCCTACAATCTTTTATATATATATATATTTATATTTATATAACATACCTTACTGTAATTAAATAAATTCCTTGTACATATATATATATATATATATGTAAACTCTAGAATTTTAAAACTTGACAGTAAACATTTTCTTTATTTACTTATATACAGATAAATTAAATGTTACATCTCAATCGATCGCGAGCCTCTAGGACCACCAGAACGCGCCCTCCTCGAACAACTCGCCCCGACCTCCATCTTGAACCCGAGCCCTAACCAAGACAGCCGCCAGCACACGCCACGGCCTCCTCCATTCGCCAGCACAATCCAGCTCGAAACCCTAATCGCGAGCCAATCCTTCCACCTCGTGAGCACACGGCGCCTACTCCGATTCCCAATGCTACGCCGGCCCCCTCCCCCTTCTCTTGTGATTCGAAGAGGGATATACGTATTCGATGTACTGGCCCCTGTTCCCTTTTCTTTTATTTCGTAGATCTCGATTAGGTTTTGTTCGTGTTGGACTTGCGAACGGAGCTGGAAAGAAGGAAATGGAAGAGGAGGACTTACTTATTTTTTCCCGATTTTATTCTGCCATCTTTTTTTGTTTGAAAGTTTTGTTTCTTCGACTATAAAAAGAAATGAACTGGAGGAGAGGCGTGTTAGAGAAGGGATGCTCAGTGATTTTAGTGAAAGGGAAAATGACAGATGGGACAAAATGTAGGCTGATGTTGACTAATATAAATTTAAATTTAAATTGAATTCGATATAGATTTCAACGCGTTTGCTTATCGTACGTTCACACACCAACTCCGGTCAATATGAAATTTGAAATCCAGTAACAATTCAATATTACGGATCCAATGGAACTGTTTTCGTCGAATTTCGCGACGGTGCCTCGGACAGGTATTTTTAAATTCAATTTAAACGATATATTTTAAAAACTGAACAAAACATTTTAAAATTCAATTTTAAAAGTTCTATCACCTTCAGTATTATTAATATAAATTTTACAAGTCTTCAAATTATTTTTAACAGGCTTAAAATTCCAGATTCAATAATTTATCCAATTCCGATAATTAAATTCAATAATTAATTATCCCATAAATACTGATATTTGAAATTTACATTAAAAATTAACCTCTGAATATTTAAAATTAATTAAATATTCCAGTTTCAAATGTACAAAAATTTTGGGTCGTCACAACAATTATTTTTTTTACTAATTAATAATATAAATAAAAATCTAAAATCACAAGAAATTTGATATTGCAATTTAGAAATAAAATTTCAATTTACCTACGTATAATTCAACACAAAAATGTGACTAAATATATGTGAAAATCACTTTCTTTTGAACATATTAAATAAATACAATTTATAGAAAAACAATTCAGCCTTCTTTATCACACACGAAGCGCGTGCCGTAACGCTCGTTGATATATAGATACATAAAGTGAATAGCTCAAGAAGTAAGGATAAACTGCATTCTCAAAGCAAAAGAACAAGTGTGATTTTGGACGTATATTTTGGTTTAGAAATACAATCACAATATACTTATATGGTAGTAAGAGAAACATCATTCATGCTTGGTATATGTATTGGTAATGCGATAGATGTTGTTGGTCATACCGCACTAACATTTTTTTAATTATCGGTATCATCTTCATTTTCATAAGCTATGGATCTTATATGCCTTCATAAAAATATTATTTGGAAAGTCATTACGACTAATGAATATTACATATGCCTTCAGAAAAATATTGTTCGAAAAGCCATTATGACTGTAGCTTTAAAACTGCAAAAATATAATTTCATAAGAAGTTGGTTAGGAAATCACATTTGGTATAACATGATATCCCCTGTTATTTCATCAAAAAACCTACAAATTGAGAAAAAGAAGAAGTTTAGATTGAATTTCCTTTCAAAAAATATAAAAAAATGCAATATCAGAACATTCAATTCAATTTATATCAACATAAAGTAGTATAGAACACATTCACTTTCTTTCTAATGTTAACAAAAAATGAATCTCATTATTTTAACTACAGTTCCATGAAATAAGAACAAAATATAGTGCCTTTTTTAATTCCACTTGGACAAAAATAAAAGCTACAAATTTCATATATGTTGCATTCAAACCTCCAATAACTTTAATTTCCTTAAAAGATCTTGGACTACTTTACACTAGTAGCTTAGCATTAAGTTTCATAAAGCCAAACTAACCTAAATAAGGAAGTCTAAATTATCTATTGATTAGTCGTTATATTCTTAATTTATCACAATTTAGTCCATGCACTTCATGCGTGATAAAGAAGGCTGAATTATTTTTCTACAAATTGTATTTATTTAATATGTTCAAAAGAAATTGATTTTCACATATATTTAGTCATATTTTTGTGTTGAATTATATGTAGGTAAATTGAAATTTTATTTCTAAGTTGCAATATCAAATTTCTTGTGACTTTAGATTTTTATTTATATTATTAATTAGTAAAAAACAAATTTGTAAAGTAGTTTATTTGCTAGGTTCTATTTTTAAGTGATATTAAGATTTAATAAATATTTGTATAGGAAATTTTGAATTTTTAAAAGAAGCTTAATTGTTAGATTCTAATTTTAAGCTATGCTAAATTTTAATAATATTCCTAGAGAGGCATTTTTTTTATTTCATGCCGATACCAAAAAAGTATGACAGCAAATATAATACAACTATTATAAAGAATTACATATAAAGGGAAATTTTGAAAGTTCGCGGTCGGACCAAAAGTTTGTGCTTCCAAACAAACTATTAATAAAGTAAAATTGCAAAAATATAATTTCATAAGAAGTTGGTTAGGAAATCACATTTGATATAACATGATTTCCTCTGTTATTTCATCAAAAAACCTACAAATTGAAAAAAAGAAGAAGTTTAGATTGAATTTCCTTTCAAAAAATATTAAAAAAATGCAATATCAGAACATTCCATTCAGTTTATATCAACATAAAGTAGTATAGAACACATTAAGTTTCTTTCTAATTTTAACAAAAAACGAATCCCATTATTTTAACTACAGTTCCATGAAATAAGAACAAAATATAGTGCCTTTTTTCATTCCACTTGGACAAAAATAAAAGCTACAAATTTCATAGATGTTGCATTCAAACCTCCAATAACTTTAATTTCCTTAAAAGATCTTGGACTACTTTACACTTGTAACTTAGCATTAAGTTTCATAAAGCCAAACTAACCTAAATAAGGAAGTCTAAATTATCTATTGATTAGTCGTTATATTCTTAATTTATCACAATTTAGTCCATGCACTTAAAGTAATAGTGTAAGCAATGATGGATTTTGTAAACATTTGCAACTTTGCCATAAAAAAACGAATTTAGTGAAATAACAAACAAAATAACATATATCCTTCATCCGGTTATCGTTCAACCTTCAAACTTAACATTAAAGCGTACTATATCAAGTTCAAAAAATAGAAATAGCAACTGAGACAAACCAAAAATTAATTACCAATTAGGATAAGCTTCTGATTTCAAATGGGTGCAATTAGCTTTTAGTTTCAGATGTGATACTTCACGATATCGTAAATAGATTCAGAGTTGAAGAGTTTGATAATCGACACTGCGCCATGAGATGATGGAGATATTTGGAAAATTAGTTAATTAAACAAAGACGGTTATAATTTTTGAATCGAGGTTAGGAGAGGCGATTTTAATCATAAGAGAAAGAGATTGAGCTAGAAGATGCATGTATTTCGAGGAGACGAGACATTCAAGGTTTGATAAGTTGGAAAAATGGTTTCATAGAGATGGTTTGTTTGCTTTTTAACCTAGGGAGAAAGCGGGTAAATATTATTGCCTTATCATATGCCTCTATAAACGATAATAAGGACTATACAAAATTTTGCTTTTAACTAATCAATGAAAGCGACACATGTATTATTACGTATTTAATAGAAGGCCTCTGATGCTTCCATTTTCGGTAATCAAGTATTGGAAGCAAATTTTGGGTTGAGATTATATAGTCATAATATGTGTATCCACCGATGGAGGTCTCCTTAGTTTAAGTTTGAATTTGTGTAAAATGCACCTCAAAGTTTACTTTATTTTACCCAAGTAGAAATTTTGTTCCGTCCATTATTTTTTGATTTGATGGGTAAAAGATTCTGTCTAAAACCAAGTTTAAAATTACATATCTATTTATATTTTTGGTAAAATGTATTTTGTTTTGTTCAAAAATCAAATCTGAATACTAATTGCATATTTTTATAATCAAAACAAATGTAACTGTTTTGCAAAAATGCATATATCGCAAAGAACTCTCCGCAAATATTTGCCGAGTTATCCGCCCATATTTACTATGTGCAATTATTATTATAGATATCTAGAACTAAAATTTAAAGCCCAATGAAATAATTCATCCGTATCAAAGCCCAACCATTTTAAATCATTTTATGGGTGCACTCTTCACACCTAGCTTCACATTTGCTTTCTGCCTTCGTCTTTTCTCGCTCACCAATTCCTAATAAATTAAAATTAGGGTTTGCCATGTCAACTGCATCGCGCGTCAGATCTGGGTTGTCTCTTTTTCAGAGGATCATAAAAGCTCAATCAAGTCCTTCCTTTGCCAATGTAAAGATTGAGTCGAAACCTTTATTATATTTCTTTGCTTGATTAAACATACTGGTTGATGATTTTGTTGATCAATTTTAACATTTTCAGGTCTTGAGGAGCTACTCTATCCAAGCTAAAGCGACCGAGGAGAAGGTTAAGGTAAAGATTTAAATTTGCCGTTCAGATATTCTTAAATATCGCGGTTTGATGGTAGATCTGAATTTAGCTCGATGATTATTTCTTTTCTATTTTTCGTTTGTTTGAAGGTGTAGCTATATATCTATGTTTGTTTAGAGATATATTAGTGCATACATAGAACCCGCAAGTAGAAATGGGCATGGGAACGAAGCATGAATTCAGGAGAATGTTTAAAGTTGGAATTGAGATTGGAACTACTTTAATAAAACAGCAAGTTCATAAACAGTGTAATGATTTTCTCTGATTGTTTGAAAAAAAATTGTATTTTTAATACCCTAATGTGATTGTATAAATGTTTGTAAGCATTTGTTTTCATCCACCACAACTATAAAAACTCATCTCGCTATGTAAAAAGGAATATTATATCCAAATTGGTCATGTTATCACCTTAACTAGAAATAAGTATCAAATATGCTTTTGCACAAAGGAACATGTCTCCATTTATTTTGAAATGCTAGATAGTGGATACAACTAAAAACTGCTGGCTCCTAATAAGAAAGAGATGCTAAATACACAGTTAGATATTACTAAAAACTGAACGGAGGGGGAAAAAACCCCATGTTTTTATTTATAACCATGCTAGAAATTACCAAATCAAATGGACGTACGCATTTGGGCCTGCTCAAATTCATCGAGCTTCTATTTCCGAGAGCTACAGATGAGCAATGGAAATACACAGCCTTTTGCTCAGACGGAAATGAAATAATGCCCAGTAAATGGGATCGTGAATATCAATGTAAGAGGTTTCTATTGGAACCCAGAGATTCCTGTCATCTTTATCTCGGTTCCATTCCGGCTATTGCTGGGATGAGACTAGGTCAGATATCTGTCCCAGTAATTGAAGTGAAAAAAAGGGGGGGAAAGAAACCTGGAAAATTCCTGATATGTTTTTTGTGGTGGGAATGGTGTTAGAAGATGCAAAATTAAAACCAAAAAACAACAAAATCAAGCATTCCGTGGTCAAAATTGTCAAATCAATCAACTGTAATTTACATGAACTCGAAGAAATAGTAACATCTTACCTAGAAATTTCTTTTTAACACTTATAAACAGAAAACTGACCATTATTGTCGAAAAGATAAGATTTAAATCCCCTAACAGAGAAGTTCTCCCTTTACGATTTTGATTCGAGGTTCCATTCAAACCTAGTTATAACCGCTATTGGGGAAATTCATTAAATCCATATTGATATATTCAATATACTTATTTGGATGCACAATTCTTGTTCCACTGTTTTTTAAACATAATAAAATGGGAAAAGTGAGAAAATTGAGTTCTAGGTTGTGATGTAGAAGATCAAACACTAAAATCAATTTCAAAAGTGTGTACAAAACTTAAAATATGGATCACTTGAATATACGATTTAAATATTGTTTCGATTTACAGTTTGAAATTTATGATTGGCAATTTGAATCCTGTTTTGAAACCATGAAACTAAGAACCAAAACTTGTGTCAAGCTTATGTGTTTCAAATTTGAGCCTCTGTATTGCATATGATCGTTCCTCCCTAAATGAACATCACATTGGATCTTTCCTCCCTTAACAGGGCACCAGCAAAGTAGTTATTTTCATCTTGAGCTATTCTACTTTTAATTTCATTCTGTAACGATTGAAACTAGGGATACAGACATGGAAACTAGGAATTGGGTTATGAAGTGGTTGGGTGTTTTTGGAATGGGTAAAAGTAGTTATCCTCCTAGATGGGATTCTTTTGGCTATAGTTCAATTCGAACTGATTTAGCTTAAATTTAAGCTCACTGAGGCTGATCTAGAGTGGAGTTTTGGTTCATGTTTAATTAACTCATATTGCTTTAAATTTTACATTTTATGCACAATGTTTATTGTTACATGTTGGAAATACCAGAAATTGAATTCAAAACTGAAACTTTTGAAAATTCAAAAATTGTTCAGAACTTTGAAATGCAATTGATTGAAATCAAGTTTTAATCCTTGATGATTATGTCAATCTGAATTCAATAATGCCAACACAACAGCAATGCAATATCACATACAGTAATTTAGGCATCATTCAACATAGTCAAACTGGGGTTTATTGAAGCAACATTAAATCAGACTTGAGGGATTTATGTTATCACGATTTTGTGTTGCGATCAAGCAAGATATGGTATTGCGATAAAAAGAAGTGAATTTAATTAATATCTGGAGTTGCGATTAAGAGATGATATGAAGATGAAGTTAGTGAGGATGATGGAGATGTGGATTCTGAGTATGTGATTTGAGAATGGGAAGCTTTGCAGTGTATGCATGATATTTTTAAGGGTAAAGTTTATTTCATTTTTGGATAAATTTAAGAATAGGCATTACATGGTGTATTTAGCTTCTCCCATAAGAAATACCGTAGTTCTCCATTCATACTGAAAGAGTCACCCTCAAGATTCAGGCTTAAAAGTTGCATAACTTTTGATTTCTGTAAACATATTACCAGCTACCTTCTCCATGCAATTGCATTTTTCCGTATGTTATCATGATTTTCGTAAAGTTCGTTTAAAATGTTTTATGATCTCGTTAGGAAAACTAATTGTGAATATCTAGAAATTTTTCCAGCAGTCCAGCTTAGATGCACTAAGGATATTAAGGTGGTTCAGCCAATTTGCACCTTGATTTAGGTTATGGATGGGCTCTAAGGGGTGGTCTAGGCTAAACCACCTTTGTTTCTCATTTTAGGAGCCCCTGAGTATGCAGAGTTGTCACTATCTTGAATATCATAATTGTTGGATTTAGACGTTAATAGTGTTCATTTACTATGCCATGTAGTGTAAAGCATGCCCAATGAACTTTTTGGTAAACATTCATGAAAACTGAGCATGCATTTAAAGTAAGTTAGTGCTAATATTTGAAAAACAGCATGGACAGGGTAAGACTGCATAGTGAACCAAATCTTTATATTTCATAGGTGGTTAGATATCTCGCAGTTGGTGAGAACAACATTTGAACTGCTTTATACAAACTTAAAGCTACCTTGTCACCCTTTTCAATAGTGCAATTGGTGAGAACAATATTTGAACTGCTTTTTACAAACTTAAAGTTACTTTCTCACCCTTTTCAGCAGTCAAGCAAGTTTATTATTTATTTTAGCTACTTGGTTAGCTCATTCAGTTCACTCAATTTTGTATGTCAAGCATAATTACTTTATTTAACGAACTATTGTTCATATAATTCTCTATTTCTTGCTGTGTCCATTTCAGGTACCTTTGGCCTTATTTGGTGGTTCTGGAAACTATGCTACTGCTCTGTTTACTGCAGCCACACGAGCAAATGCGTTGGAGAAAGTTGAATCTGAGATAAAAGATGTGGTTGCTGCTTCTAAGAAGAGTCCATTATTCTCCGAGTTTTGTAAAGATTTATCAGTACCAAGGGAGACTAGGGTAAAGGCTATAACTACAATATTATCCGAAACTGGTTTTTCAGATATCACCAAAAATTTCATGGGTATGATACTTATACTTCAACCAAAGATTATACCTGTAGATTCTTGGACCACAATCAAATTGTGTCTATCATGTTTTAGATATACTCCTTGTGGATTTTCTTGATGATAATATATATACTACCCAAGCACACATGGCTTACAGTTCAAATGACGAGCTATCCGGCGCCTACAAATTTCAAAAGCTTTTGGCTTAAATAAACTTATTGTTATTATTACTTTTAAATTGACGTTGCCATTTAGTTTCGGGTCTCATCTCTAGCCGATCTCAACTTATTTGGGAATAATGGCTTAGTTGTTATTGTTTGGGAAACATGGATTCTATACTCCGTTTTTGTCAATGGTTCAAATATTATATAGCAAATAGGCTATTAGACAGACAATGAAAAAATTAGGCTCAGTTAAGCTGCACACAATTTTGATCACTATTATATGATGGGAGCTGTGTGCCATACAAGGAGCCTACAAGTTTCACAACTGCATGTCCTTTGGCATTTAAGATGGAAATTAGTTTGCAGCCTGAAGGTTATAATAGGTTTAGCACCTGATTGGTGCTGTGCAAAATTTCTTCCAGACACTTCATTTATCTCACAGCTGTTTAATAAGACCTGCGACCTTCATTGCACTTGTGGACTGAGCCCTTGCTTTGTTATTGCCTTACAGGCGATTGCTACGCAGTCAAACCAATTATAGATGAAAAGGCTAAAATGGTAGCTGCAGTCTCTTTCAGGCACAATGCATAATGCTCTTTTTAATTTCTTTTACATTTCCAACACCATACTTTTAGGTATTGTTCGGCACATTTTCTTGCCCCACTCCTGTTCCTGACGCCTCCGATGCCACAACGGGCCATTTCCCACAGATGGCCCGTTGTGGGGAGCGGGGAAAATGGTGCGTTCGAACCAACTTCACCTTTCAACCAAACACATTCCCCTTTCAACTAACTTCCCTGCTGAAATGCTCCATTCAAATGCGCCGCTTGCTTCGTAAAGAACGGACCCTTAAACTTTGTTATAGTCGGCACGTAATTGTTCTGGGTAGAGAAATGGGATGTAGATTGGTTACAAGAGCAATAAAATTTGCACAAGAAGACTATGACTTAGGTTTATTGAACGGGAACCTGATAGTTTTGTCAGAGTATGTATTATGTATACCTAATTTATTCATAAACTATGTAATATCCATTTCCAACTAAGTGCGGCCTGAAGTTGGCTCTAGTAACTTGGCTGTCATTAAATTTCAATATTATTTTCCTGCTAATTTGTCTTTTTTCGCTCCTGTATTCTCATTTAAAGGTCAAAACATTAAATGGGAACTATATGAATTCGTACTAATGGTTCTTTCTAAAGTACCTTTTCTCTATATCTCTATTAGTAAAGAGAATTCCACCAATATGATTTTTACGATGTTTTTTGAAATTTCCAAAATGCCCTACATCAATCAACGATTCAACGAAATCTCACCATTGGTTTGTAACTCCGTTATCATTCCCTTACCAACCATCCATCAACGGAATTTCACTGTCAATTTACTTGGAAATAAAAGTGCTGGGGCCACCGAAGCTTTTGCGCTTATATAGCACACATGTTCGTAATTTTTTTATTAAATGAAAAGTAAATACTTCTACGTATTAGATGCACGTATGTGTGATTTACACTGGTGTGTTTGAGAGTGTGTGTGTATGTGTATAATTGCTGACTAAATCAATTGTCCTTGTGCATTTTTGATTAACACCATAGGTCAAAATATTGTGATTGTGCTGAATTACTCTTGTATATGTCATGCATGCATGTATAAAAGCTGTCTTGGCTCATAATGGGAGGCTAAAAAACGTGGAGCTGATTGCAAAGAGATTTATCGAGTTAACCATGGCTCATAGAGGGGAAGTGAAAGTTATTGTGACGACTGTCATTGTAAGTCTTAGCAACTTATTCTTCATTTACTTTCAAGATAAGTTAATAAATTTAGAGTGATGAAGATGTACAAGCAGTACTGTTACTTTAAATTTATGTTCACACTAAACTCTAAAAAGTTCATTTCTTTTTGTGTGTGTGTATTAATGTTTTGGGTGCTGCCATGCGATTAAGCTGTATAGATATCCAGTGGACTGATTGATTGATCACTTCCTATTCAGATATTATTCCGTCATCATTCATCAACTTTCCATGGATTTATATATGTCTACATACATGTACCCTTTTCTATTTTGCTGTTTACTGTGTTATTTCCTATTAATCCTTGTATCATTTAAGCTGAAAATTTGAATTCAAGGGAATTTGAAAACAAAGAAGTTGAAATTTATAGTGGCTTGAAACTTTGTCATACTTCTTATATCAGCAACATAGTAGGAGATTTTTTTTCGCTGCTACTGCCTTGTTGTTTATTACGATCTCTTATATTATTTTGCATTTTGTAATCAGCCTATTCCAGAAGCAGAGGAAAAGGAAGTTGTTAAGGCACTGAAAGAAATGATTCCAAATGCAAAGTCCATTCAGATTGAACAGAAGGTAAATGTCAATTATATTAATATATGCTTAAATCTATTTACACCACATGAATTCCTCTGCACACCCTAGTATTTTGTATAAATTTTTACACGATTTTTCTTCCGTACCCCATAAAATACCAATTTTATCCTTTTGATTTCATTTCCACCTCTTGCTTACTGCATGTTGTAATGTCCTAAAAATTGTTGTCAAAATGCAAAAGCAAAGACCACTTTCCAAACAAAACTAAATCAATCACCGAGACTTAATTTCTTTCAACAAACTAAACAAAGTTGATTAACATGAAATAAATATTATTGGTGGACATTTATCATTCAAAGATTGTACATCAAGTTCAATATCCATTGTATCCACAAAAGTTGGTTCTACCAAGAGAAAAAGAAGCTCCTAATGTTAGCCACACTGCGGCATGCCTTTTCCATGGAGATGGGATTTGTCATCAATTTTTTTTTCCCTCAACAGTGAGTGGAAAGAAAATGCATGATTAGTAGTGGAACTAGCATATTATTAATATATCAAACTGAACAAAATATCCTTTTGGATTGAGTACCTACTAACAGTGTTTGTTGCAGATTGATCCCAGCATTTTGGGAGGATTGGTAATTGAATTCAATCAGAAGGTATATGACACGTCAATTAGAACACGTGCAAGGAAAATGGAGCAATACCTCAGAGAGCCTCTCAATTTTGAAAATTTCTAAACTGCCGTTCAACTGAGAAACTATTGAATACTGTCTCAAGCAACTAGGCTCGTTTTAAAAATAAAAGCACCAAGAAAATGGTTGATTTATTTGTTTGACAAACAGATGTTTTGCAATGTTATTTTTGTTTTGTCAAAGCAGTTATGCTGCCGTTATTTTTATTCATCTTCATAAATGTTATGCTGTCATCTAAAAAACTGAGAAAGGCAAACGATGAAACTGTATGTTTAGCAGTACGTGATTTTCCGTTTTCTTTGATATCCAGCTGGTTCAGCTATTGAGCTATTGCTTTATATTTTTTGCTTTCAGCGACCGATTTGTCAGAAACCATTTTGTTGGCTTAATGTCAAATAATTGGGTAAGCCATATGAATTTTTTCTATTGGAATCTTATTATGTCTTTGTAAGTAGTCACCCGTGAATATTCTCACTGTTATTGTTAGTTCCAATCTAGTGACTCTTACCATCTTTGTCTTGACCTTTCGTGGTTTGGTCCGTA
Organism: Allium cepa; assembly: GCA_030765085.1. Taxonomy (NCBI): domain Eukaryota; kingdom Viridiplantae; phylum Streptophyta; class Magnoliopsida; order Asparagales; family Amaryllidaceae; genus Allium; species Allium cepa. The sequence goes on from CM060943.1 coordinate 910,819,497, forward strand.
GCAACTTTTTGTATAATTTTTTTGTTTTTTAAGTGATATTTTATTCAAATAGATCTTTTATAAAAGTTTAAATTTATGATTTTTAAAACGTATGCTTAAAGCGTTACCTTATTCTTCTTCTTCTTCGACAAAACCTTATTCTTCTTCTTCTTCGACAAAACGTGGCGGTGGGTCTTTGTTCTTTGTTTCTTTATTTGGCTCACGGTAATCTATGCACAACTTGAGAGAGTCATGCGCCTTAGTGGTGAAAATTATGGGTGCGTTCCTCTTTGATATGCTTCTACGGATGAAACATCATTTTAACAGGTCATTTACTTGCGTCTCCAACTCCTTTTGTTCTCGGATGCGATATGCCTCAAAAGCATAACTATCGGTCTGACATCTTTAGTCAAGTCTATATGAAACCCAATTTCCCTGTGCGATGGTCATTAGGTCATCTCCTCGAACACGTTCAGATACTCTTTAACAATAAGCACAGATGACAACCCATCATCCTATGGAACCTCGAGCGAATATAGAAAGCTAACCATAACTCCATCCTTCGACAGACAACCAATCACCATCATCCACCCCTTCATAGCCCTGATCGTCACCAACAGCTTCTCGCAATCCACTACCATCGCATACTTCCTTAGCTAGTCCATCTCCAAGATAATCCTGAATCCAACGAAATTCAAAACAAAGCAATCATAAACAAAAGAGTATCTATGATTCAATAGGATCAAACCATACATAGGTTAATGGAGCCTCCAATAGTCGCTCAACTATTTCGAGTTTTAATCCCAATCTATCTACTGAGTCATTAGATATGAAGGAATGTGATGCCCCGTATCAAATAAAACACGTATGGGAACTGTGACATCCCGGAATTTTGACCCTATTATTATAATAAGTTTTTGATCAAATTTAAATAAAATACAAGATGTTAATTTATAAATAAATAAGATTTTGGATATTATTGGTTGTATATGTATTATAAAGGAATATAGCTTCAAAATATAAGTAGACTCTTTTAACATTATTCACAAATTTAATCTGTATTATTCAATTAAATTAAAAGTTATGTATGAATAATATGCAATACCAGATATATGAACGCAGCTGATAAAAAAAGTATAATAACACAATCATATTCATATAAATACAAAATACATTAGTGCAAATACATTACAAATCAAATATTGGAAAGATTAAACCTTTAAATAAAAATAAGATTTGAGAAGTGTTTCTAACAACAACTTTTACAATTAAAATAAAATAAGCTTATAAATATTTAATATAAGTATAACATAAAATTTGGTTATTAACATAAGTACTAGAATTCAGAATATAAGTTATCATAAAAATGTTAACTATGTAAAGACAAATATATAAAACCTGTCAAGTTGAAAACTTGCAATATCTTTAAACAAAACTAACTTGTCTGCAAACATTAATTTTATGTGAACATAAGAAAACAGTAATATCAAGACAAGTATAAAAAAAATAAACCTAGTCAATAAAATACTTGATAGTTAAGTTTAGAATAGAAGTGGGCTTATAAAATAAATTGTTAGTTTTGTAGCCTTGTAACCTGAAACCAGACAAGCACATATATGTATATTGTGTTCAAGCAATGAAGATAAAACAAAAAAAAACCTGTAAACAAATATCGTTGTTCAAAATACAAGAAACAGCAAACAATAGATATATGTAAACACAAGACCTGCAGGTATCTTTGCAAAGTAAACAAGTTGTCTGCAAAGCATTAAAGTGTAAACTTATATGAATACATTTAGTACAAACAAAAGCCTGCATATATCTTTGTACAAATATATGTGTCAGCAAACATAGATTATGTTAGCATAAGTAAAAACATAAGCATTTAATTAGCCCACTTTTCTGTCTAAAGAACATCTTCCAGCCGAAATTGTTGAATCATCTCAGGCCTTAGTACAATTACAAATAAAGCAAATATTATATTAAGTTAAAGCTTGCTCAAGAAGGCATTAAGTTCAAAGTTATATATATATATGTATGTTCATTTATTCTATTTGTTCATATCATTTAGTTCAGTTATTAAAACTTATAAAGTAAATTCTGACGAAAAAAAAAAGAAGCAAAGAAGTATAAACAAATTTCATATTATCAAGTTTAAACAGAATTCAGAAAGCAAGAAGAAAAGTTTATAGGGATTTCAAACTTCAAACTGCTGTTCCAACAAGTCTCTGTTTCAACAGTTTTGGTGAGTAAACTTATTATTTTTCAATTTAATTTTTTTTATTTAACTTACAAGGATATGTGCTTGGATGCTTGCTTTAATCATGTTGTCTTGAATACTTCCTGCTGTTCTGTAATATGTGAAGTGGTTCTTCAGAGATTTGAGTATCTGAACAAGCAAAGCAAAGAAATTTCTAATCAATTATTCATATAATTGTTGGATCTTTGGTGTTGTTGCCGATTTAAAGTTGGTTATCTTAAAATATTGGCCTGAAACTTGTTTTAAAGTATGACAGTAAGATATAAATAATGTTTATTGCAAAATTAAAGGTAAAAAGAAAACAAGGATCAAAATTCGAATATCATAAATTGTTGGTTTGATTTCATTTCTTGAATATACATATCACGGTAGGAATTTTAAACCCAAAATGAAAACTTTTAGTCATGGATTTAAAGAGTAATTTATTAAGGAACCGGAAACACTTTTTCATCAGTTCCTGTCGAATTAATAAATAATTAATGCTGAAAATTGTTGTGAAGTTAGGTTATTGATTTAGGAATATGGGAAAAATGGTGAAAGATTTTTCGAATGCATGGATTTTGGTTTTGAATCTTAAGTAGGGTTTAGTGCTTATCTTTTTCAAGGCTCTGTAAAAAAATTGTTTTGGGCATCCACACGTGATCGAGCTCCACGATGTTCAAGGGAATGGTAGAGAACCGTGTTGTCGTGGTGTGGCCGGAGGTGGAGAGTCTCAGGTGGTCTTGGCGGCGGTAGCGAACTTTTTTTGCCGACCGTGTGAGCTGCAGTTTCGACCCAAATGACCAAATTTCTATTTGAAATCTTTGAAGTTGGTGTGAGGTTGGATTTCGTGTTTTCATGAAGATTGCGACATGCAGATGATCTTGGAAGATCATCAATGACTCGCGAGCCACCGTGCACGTGCACGGTGGCGATGGAGGTGGGTGTTGTATTTTCGGTTGTCGTAGGGGTGCTTCGTGTTGTGTTTGGGTTCTCATCGGTAGTTGCCTCGAGTCGATCGCGAGCCTATACCTGATGTTTTGATTTTAAAAAAAAATGAAGTTAAACTTAACTTACAGAAAAAAAGAAAGAGAGGAAGAAGAAGTATGCGCAGGGAAGTCTCAGGGAGTTATGCGTGGGAAACTCGAAGTAGCGCATGGGTTTAACAGGGAAAATCTCGGGTTCAAGCTACTGAACTTAAAGAAATGAAATATATAGGTGCAATGTTTAATAAGACTTAGTTAAACGATAATGCAAGTTTAATTATGAAATTACTGTTTTAAAATTAATGTTTAACAAACTTAGTTAAACATTAACTTAGTTAACCTTAGTTAAACATTAATGTTTAAAATGTTTAGTTAAGTTGAACATTTAATATATATATATATATATATATAAAGTAATTTGGAAAGAAATTAAGAACAGTTACTCTTAAATTGTAATTAGTCATAGATTATAAATAATTGATAAAATTGTAATTAATTACTTGAGTAAATTTATGAATGATTAGTAGTTAATTAATCGAGTAATTTAATTAAGAATAAATAAAGGGTTAAGGAAGTAATTAGCAGTTAATAAATGGGTCATTAAGTTGATTAATAATAAAGACTATTAATTAAATGATTAATTAAAGTACATAACTGGATTAAAGAGTAATTAAGTAAATGATAATGTGAAATTAAATAATTACGAAATTGGACTAAATAACTAATTAAGAAATCATTAATTAAACAGTTTGAAATGAAATAAGTAATTGATTAATGATAAATTAAAATAGAGTTAAGTGATTAACTCACAGGTAATTAATTCTAAATTGAATTAATTACAAACAAGATTTTAAGGTAATTGCTTATGGATTGTTGCGTATGTAGAATGTCCGGATTGTGATACTTATGTGAAAATATCCTATGTTACTCTGTGATATGCTGTGTTATACCTATGATGCTGGTATATGTTTTATCTGTGATAAATGCTATGTTAATTCAATTGTTGAATGTAAATTATTTAAACTGTTAAGTTAATTAGACAACTTGGCCCTTAAAATGGCGTTTGGATTCGATGAGACCGGGATCGGAAGAATCAAATTTTGATTCTCCGAAAACCACATCGATCCAATTTAAACGTTAGGTCGTAAATCCTGAAATGAAGATCGAGATGGTGTTTCGGAATGCAAGGGTTATCGTTGTTAACTCTGAGGGTGATTCCAAAATGAGTGTAACGAGATAATGCCTTCGGTTTCGTTCGAACCCGGAACGAACTTGTATGGATTGAATGCTTTCAGCACATCGTCAGGCGGACGATGAGCATTCTAAGAAATATGATCTATAAAGTTAATCGTGGCCTCAAGCCTCATCAACCGGGAATGGCTAAAACAGGGGAGATGCAGTAAGGTTAGGTGGGTCATGCCCAAGCATGGCAAGATATTTCCCCTGTCTAGATGTCCCTTCTTATTTCGGCTTAGTGGGTGGTTGGTCGCGCCAACCACGGGGTTTATCTTGTTCGGAACTGTTCAGTAAGGAATGGTTCTGGCCTTGTGTAGCAGGGGGTCGGGAGTGATCCTTGGTACGGTGATCTAGGCCCCGTACTGTGACGGGCGGTACCCCAGTAGTCCTGCCATTGTTGGAAATCCATTTACCCAACGAGACCCTACAGTTTTGTTTTGTATTACCCACTTTTGTGGCTAGTAGCTGGAATTTAATAGATGTAACAATTTCGGCTATTTTCTATTTACTTGAAAACCCTAGACACTATTATAATATCACTGGATTTCCTATGAAATGTTTTGGTTAGCGTAAGGTAAAAACTTACCCGTATTTATTTGTGGGGAGTCTTACATGATACCTTTATTTTCAAATGTTTTCAAAGTTAAACAACTTTAAACCGTTTACTCATACCAGACCCATGTCTGGCCCGGAGTTTATATTTTGTTTTTCATAAATTCTTGGGTACTCAAATTTTTATGAATAGCCAAGTGATAGGTCATGGACTTTGATTTCTGTAGGTGCTTGGAGCAGGAGATTCCAGACGTATGTAGCTATCTATCTAAGTTCCGCTGTGTCAGTAGTTGATGTACCGTACCTCTGATGTATATAGTAATAGATGTATGTATGGTTGTCATGTGTATTGATATTGTATAACTCTGATATATGTAAAACTATGTATTATTTATGTGATATATTATATTTTATTCCGTTCCACTGTGAGATTCTGATGTTGTTGTTTTTCTTTCTCTTTCTTTTCTATTTTCTATCCCTTTCTTTCTTAATGATGATACGTCTTTCTGGTAGTAGAAGGGCGGGTCGTCACAGTTGGTATCAGAGCATAGGTTGGTGATAACCTTGGCTCTGGTAGGAAATTACTCATAGAATAGAGTTTGTAGGACTCTAAAATGAGTTTGAGAGTATTAATAGATATGAGCGCGTACTTGTTAGTGAATATAAAATTGTGTTTATATTGTGTTGATTTATATGTTGAGTGTTTATGGATTCTGGTCGATGTATGGGACGCCATTTCATCGATAGGGATTTCTAAACTCTTAAACAAGGTAAACCGACACAGTATTGTTTTTAAAATAGGGTAAATGAAATACTTTTACCCAAAATTATATTTTGATATAAAAGAAATATTTTTCTGAAATAACTATATATACTTGGATGTTTGATTGTTAATAGTACAATCAAATAAAAATTTAAATGAGAGTGGTTTATAACCAAATAAAATTATTTAAGAATGATTTTAAATAAAAAGGAATATAACTAAAATTAGATTAAACTAGAATTGAAGTCCTAGAAATTTGAAAGGTATTTAAATGAATTTAAACAAAAGGATTTGAGAATTTAAAATCTTGGGAATGTTTGAAATGTTTTTTCCAAAGATTTGAAGGTAATAATGGAATATTGTTTTTGAAAATATTGTTGAATGGAAATTGTTTAGGAGGAAATTGTGGAAGTAAGGAAGCATTGAACTCACTTCAATCGTTGGAAAATAATCCTGATAATGATGGCCACATCATCAGTATTCATTTTCGAGTTTCTAAAGTGATGGATTGCTACTAGGATAATTGGTCATGATATTGTTGGGCTTGTTGGATATACAAGTTGTTTTAGAGATTTTCAAAATAGAGAAACTTTGTTTTGGTGAAAACAAGTGTTTAGAATTTGAAAATTTGATTTGATATACCAGGTGGGTATATGTAGTTATTATTACAAAATGGTTTTAGAAATGAAAACCGGTCAATTGAATTCTAAGAACTTCTATTTAAATAATGTGAAAGTTTAAATGAATCAACTATTGAACTTCTAAAGTAAAGTTGATATTAATAAGAAGAAACTGGGAATTTTAATCCGAGAATTAAAAATTTAATTTAAGTAAATGAAAATGAAGAAAATATATTTGAGTTTAACCTGAGATAAGTAAAATGGAATTGAAGTTCAAAATGAACTTCATTGGATATAATATTTGAAGGTAAAATGATTGAAATTGTGAGATGAAAATTCATACCTTAAGACAGTAGGTGCTATATATATATAATCTGGAATAGTGATTATAAGATGAAATGACCCAAATGAGTAATGTAAACTTTTAAGTAACAAATAAGTTTTGAGCTCTTATTTTGAGAAATAAAATTTAAAGAATGGTAAGTAGATAAATTTAACTGAAGTTGAGTTGGAATGAAACTGAATTTAAATGAATTCAGTCAGATTATAAATAATATTGAGTGGAATAAAATTCTTATGTAAATAAGTAAATGTAAACCAAAGTAAGTATTGAATTGGATTTAAATAGAAATGGTGTGAGTTGTAAACAAATCTAATTCAAGTATAAATTGGATAACCTTATTATGAATAAATTCAATAATGAATTGTTCATGTAAATTAAAAATTTAAGGATGGATAAAAGAATAAACTAATCAAATAGATTAGTAAATAATTGGGATTTGATTTAAAAGAAAATCAAATCAAAGATTTACATGGAAATTGGTGAAATAGAATAAACCTAAGTTGTTGGGTGGAACAGTTTAAGTAAATTGTGAAATGATTATTTAAAATATTGGTTGTTGAGTTTGATAAAATGGTTTGAAATCAAACCTATTGAAATGAAAGAAAATGCAATGAAAGGATTGTGAATAAATTAAATGTGATGGACTCAAGGGTAAATTGAGTTGAAATCAATTTAAAATTTGTTATAAAGCTTAAGTAACCATTTATTCACAATGATATTGTTGAATTGCATAAGAAATGAGTTGTTTTGAAGTAAACAAGATTAGATAAATTTCTATGAATTATTTGAAGCAAAATAGGATGATTTTGAATATGAGTTTGTTTGGCTCAAATGGATTATATAAGCAAGTAAGTTGTAAATCCCTTTAAACTAAAGAGAATGGTTTGAGAATTAGTTAAAAGTAACTGTGATAAGGATTGAAACTATACATATGTGCTTACGAAAATATGTAATAGAAACTCTGCTAAAACTTTTCAAAATTTTGGAAGTTAGGAATTAAAAATACAAAAATTTAGCAACAAAACAATTTCAAACTGGAAATTGAAAATAAATTAGTGGATGAAATTAATTTGAAAATAATAATAGAAATCAGTTATAAATGGAGGATGATCAATAAAAAATTCAATATTCAGAGTTGAAGAAAATTTGAATTCACATAGAATTAGAAATTCAAATTGAAAATAAGTGAATATAAGAGGATATAAAAGCTATGGTGGTAGAGTAATAATATAAGGGAATATATAATGCTTATATTAAAACTTAAGAAATGGATGGTGAAACTCTTAAGTAAAATTTGATATTGGGAAAATTTATTCCAAGTGTATAGAATGAGAATAATATGAATAAAAGAAAATCGATATAGTTGATAATCAATGAATATAAATACGTAGTATGTACGTATATGATTTTATTCACGTAGCAATTAGATCCAGATTCGAGCACAGAATTTCGAGATAGTTATATCGATCCGAATTAGGATTTTTCACTCGATTTTCGACGAAAAACCATGGATTTGGATTTTGATTGATTATGAGAAATTCTCTATCATAGTTGTGACTATGCAAGGAGAATGACAGTTTCTGATCAAGAAACCAGTTCTGTGTCCGTACTAGGAAGTCGGGTGGACGATACTAGTTTGGAAGTGAAATTGTGTGATCGAGCGAGCGATCAAATTTGATATTGCGTACGAATGGCATATGTACATCGTACGGGCTTGATTGAATAAATATTGAAATTCTGTAAAGAAGTCAATAAATCTGGGAGAGTTAATACTGTAGCTTTCAGAATTGAATTGCCAGAGTGGAAATCTGGAATTTATTGTGCATCCCGTATATCCCATCTTAGGAATTTGTTTTTGATCCATCATTAGTTGTTAAACTAGTTATTCAGGAATTTGGAATTTGAATCAAATTTAACTGTGGTCAGGAATCCAGTTTGGATTGTTGATCATCGAGAAAACAACTCTCGATAATTTTAGGGAAGTTTATACGGATTTATGTTCGGATAACTAGTGATGTTTGTCATAGTAGACTGCTTGATTTTGTTATTGTATGAATGATATGTATGTTTGGATTGTTAATATAAAAGCTTTTGAATTAACTGTTGTTTTAAATTTTGGGGATGAAATTCTTTTAAGGGGGGAGGAATGTGACATCCCGGAATTTTGACCCTATTATTATAATAAGTTTTTGATCAAATTTAAATAAAATACAAGATGTTAATTTATAAATAAATAAGATTTTGGATATTATTGGTTGTATATGTATTATAAAGGAATATAGCTTCAAAATATAAGTAGACTCTTTTAACATTATTCACAAATTTAATCTGTATTATTCAATTAAATTAAAAGTTATGTATGAATAATATGCAATACCAGATATATGAACGCAGTTGATAATAAAAAGTATAATAACACAATCATATTCATATAAATACAAAATACATTAGTGCAAATACATTACAAATCAAATATTGGAAAGATTAAACCTTTAAATAAAAATAAGATTTGAGAAGTGTTTCTAACAACAACTTTTACAATTAAAATAAAATAAGCTTATTAATAATTAATATAAGTATAACATAAAATTTGGTTATTAACATAAGTACTAGAATTCAGAATATAAGTTATCAATAAAAATGTTAACTATGTAAAGACAAATATATAAAACCTGTCAAGTTGAAAACTTGCAATATCTTTAAACAAAACTAACTTGTCTGCGAACACTAATTTTATGTGAACATAAGAAAACAGTAATATCAAGACAAGTATAAAAAAATAAAGCTAGTCAATAAAATACTTGATAGTTATATTTAGAATAGAAGTGGGCTTATAAAATAAATTGTTAGTTTTGTAGCCTTGTAACCTGAAACCAGACAAGCACATATATGTATATTGTGTTCAAGCAATGAAGATAAAACAAAAAAAAACTTGTAAACAAATATCTTTGTTCAAAATACAAGAAACAGCAAACAATAGATATATGTAAACACAAGACCTGCAGGTATCTTTGCAAAGTAAACAAGTTGTCTGCAAAGCATTAAAATGTAAACTTATATGAATACATTTAGTACAAACAAAAGCCTGCATATATCTTTGTACAAATATATGTGTCAGCAAACATAGATTATGTTAGCATAAGTAAAAACATAAGCATTTAATTAGCCCACTTTTCTGTCTAAAGAACATCTTCCAGCCAAAATTGTTGAATCATCTCAGGCCTTAGTACAATTACAAATAAAGCAAATATTATATTAAGTTAAAGCTTGCTCAAGAAGGCATTAAGTTCAAAGTTATATATATATGTATGTTCATTTATTCTATCTGTTCATATCATTTAGTCCAGTTATTAAAACTTATAAAGTAAAGTCTGAAGAAAAAAAAGAAGAAGCAAAGAAGTATAAACAAATTTCATATTATCAAGTTTAAACAGAATTCAGAAAGTTAGAAGAAAAGTTTACAGGGATTTCAAACTTCAAACTGCTGTTCCAACTAGCCTCTGTTTCAACAGTTTTGGTGAGTAAACTTATTATTTTTCAATTTAATTTTTTTTTATTTAACTTACAAGGATATGCGCTTGGATGCCTGCTTCAATCATGTTGTCTTGAATACTTCCTGCTGTTCTGTAATATGTGAAGTGGTTCTTCAGAGATTTGAGTATCTGAACAAGCAAAGTAAAGAAATTTCTAAATGCTTATTCATATAATTGTTGGATCTTTGGTGTTGTTTCCGATTTAAAGTTGGTTATCTTAAAATATTGGCCTGAAACTTGTTTTAAAGTATGACAGTAAGATATAAATAATGTTTATTGCAAAATTACAGGTAAAAAGAAAACAAGGATCAAAATTCGAATATCATAAATTGTTGGTTTGATTTCATTTCTTGAATATACATATCAAGGTAGGAATTTTAAACCCAAAATGAAAATTTTTAGTCATGGATTTAAAGAGTAATTTATTAAGGAACCGGAAACACTTTTTCATCAGTTCCCGTCGAATTAATAAATAATTAATGCTGAAAATTATTGTGAAGTTAGGTTATTGATTTAGGAATATGGGAAAAATGGTGAAAGATTTTTCGAATGCATGGATTTTGGTTTTGAATCTTAAGTAGGGTTTAGTGCTTATCTTTTTCAAGGCTCTGTAAAAAAAATTGTTTTGGGCATCCACACGTGATCGAGCTCCACGATGTTCAAGGGAATGGTAGAGAACCGTGTTGTCGTGGTGTGGCCGGGGGTGGAGAGTCTCAGGTGGTCTTGGCGGCGGTAGCGAACTTGTTTTGCCGACCGTGTGAGCTGCAGTTTCGACCCAAATGACCAAATTTCTATTTGAAATCTTTGAAGTTGATATGAGGTTGGATTTCGTGTTTTCATGAAGATTGTGACATGTAGATGATCTTGGAAGATCATCAATGACTCGCGAGACACCGTGCACGTGCACGGTGGCGATGGAGGTGGGCTTTGTATTTTCGGTTGTCGTATGGGTGCTTCGTGTCGTGTTCGGGTTCTCATCGGTAGTTGCCTCGAGTCGATTGCGAGCCTATACCTGATGTTTTGATTTTTTAAAAAAATGAAGTTAAACTTAACTTACAGAAAAAAAAGAAAGAGAGGAAGAAGAAGTATGCGCAGGGAAGTCTCAGCGAGTTATGCGTGGGAAACTCGAAGTAGCGCATGGGTTTAACAGGGAAAATCTCGGGTTCAAGCTACTGAACTTAAAGAAATGAAATATATAGGTGCAATGTTTAATAAGACTTAGTTAAACGATAATGCAAGTTTAATTATGAAATTAATGTTTTAAAATTAATGTATAACAAACTTAGTTAAACATTAACTTAGTTAACCTTAGTTAAACATTAATGTTTAAAATGTTTAGTTAAGTTGAACATTTAATATATATATATATATATATATATATAAAGTAATTTGGAAAGAAATTAAGAACAGTTACTCTTAAATTGTAATTAGTCATAGATTATAAATAATTGATAAAATTGTAATTAATTACTTGAGTAAATTTATGAATAATTAGTAGTTAATTAATCGAGTAATTTAATTAAGAATAAATAAAGGGTTAAGGAAGTAATTAGCAGTTAATAAATGGGTAATTAAGTTGATTAATAATAAGGACTATTAATTAAATGATTAATTAAAGTACATAACTGGATTAAGGAGTAATTAAGTAAATGATAATGTGAAATTAAATAATTATGAAATTGGACTAAATAACTAATTAAGAAATCATTAATTAAACAGTTTGAAATGAAATAAGTAATTGATTAATGATAAATTAAAATAGAGTTAAGTGATTAACTCTCAGGTAATTAATTCTAAATTGAATTAATTACAAACAAGATTTTAAGGTAATTGCTTATGGATTGTTGTGTATGTAGAATGTCCGGATTGTGATACTTATGTGAAAATATCCTATGTTACTTTGTGATATGCTGTGTTATACCTATGATGCTGGTATATGTTTTATCTGTGATAAATGCTATGTTAATTCAATTGTTGAATGCAAATTATTTAAACTGTTAAGTTAATTAGACAACTTGGCCCTTAAAATGGCGTTTGGATTCGATGAGACCGGGATCGGAAGAATCAAATTTTGATTCTCCGAAAACCACATCGATCCAATTTAAACGTTAGGTCGTAAATCCTGAAATGAAGATCGAGATGGTGTTTCGGAATGCAAGGGTTATCGTTGTTAACTCTGAGGGTGATTCCAAAATGAGTGTAACGAGATAATGCCTTCGGTTTCGTTCGAACCCGGAACGAACTTGTATGGATTGAATGCTTTCAGCACATCGTCAGGCGGACGATGAGCATTCTAAGAAATATGATCTATGAAGGTAATCGTGGCCTCAAGCCTCATCAACCGGGAATGGCTAAAACAGGGGAGATGCAGCAAGGTTAGGTGGGTCATGCCCAAGCAGGACAAGATATTTCCCCTGTCTAGATGTCCCTTCTTATTTCGGCTTAGTGGGTGGTTGGTCGCGCCAACCACGGGGTTTATCTTGTTCGGAACTGTGCAGTAAGGAATGGTTCCGGCCTTGTGTAGCAGGGGGTCGGGAGTGATCCTCGGTACGGTGATCTAGGCCCCGTACTGTGATGGGCGGTACCCCAGTAGCCCTGCCATTGTTGGAAATCCATTTACCCTGCGAGACCCTACGGTTTTGTTTTGTATTACCCACTTTTGTGGCTTGTAGCTGGAATTTAATAGATGTAACAATTTCGGCTATTTTCTATTTACTTGAAAACCCTAGACACTATTATAATATCACTGGATTTCCTATGAAATGTTTTAGTTAGCGTAAGGTAAAAACTTACCCGTATTTATTTGTGGGGAGTCTTACATGATACCTTTATTTTCAAATGTTTTCAAAGTTAAACAACTTTAAACCGTTTACTCATACCAGACCCATGTCTGACCCGGAGTTTATATTTTGTTTTTCATAGACTCTTGGGTACTCAAATTTTTATGAGTAGCCAAGTGAGAGGTCATGGACTTTGATTTCTGGAGGTGCTTGGAGCAGGAGATTCCAGACGTATGTAGCTATCTATCTAAGTTCCGCTGTGTCAGTAGTTGATGTACTGTACCTCTGATGTATATAGTAATAGATGTATGTATGGTTGTCATGTGTATTGATATTGTATAACTCTGATATATGTAAAACTATGTATTATTTATGTGATATATTATATTTTATTCCGTTCCGCTGTGAGATTCTGATGTTGCTGTTCTTTCTTTCTCTTTCTTTTCTATTTTCTATCCCTTTCTTTCTTAATGATGATACATCTTTCTGGTAGTAGAAGGGCGGGTCGTCACAGGAACATCATAATTGGAAAGCATATCATGAATAACGACGCCCTTCCCTTTCTTCCCGAGGGAGCACTCGACGAAGTTGGGACAACATCCAAAGCATACACCTTCACAACCTACTTTCGTTGTGTTAGTTTCAGATAACTTTTCTGCATGTGCCCAAGCTTGCCGCAATTGTAACACTTCTTTCCATCAGCTTTGCAGTCTTATGATCAAGTGACCTTTGTCTCCACACCATAACAGGCCGGTTCTCGTTTAGCCCTCTTCTGAGCATTCTTTCCTCTGAAACTGCTTTCTCTTTTCGTTTCATTTCTTCTTACCTCCACTGCCTTATTGCGGTTTTGGCTCTTCCTTAACGATAATAACTAATTTGGACTTGGGGTATAAACTCTTCCAGCGAAGCGCTTCCTTGACAAGTCTCTCAAATGACTCATCAATACGACTCACAAACTTTCCCCTAGATAGTCGTCCAAACCCATAAGAAATTTCTCTTTTGTAACGACCCACCTATTCGATCATCAAAATTCGACACTAATACATCCATAGTATTCACATGCCGAGCATCCGTGTGCCGGAAAGACAGGTTGTTGGGGTGAAAGAAAAGAAAAGACAGGACAAAATCTCACATTGTGACGAGTTATATATAATATCCAAATGATCTTTACAAAATAAGACTTTAATATACAAACGACAATCAGAGTAAACTAAACTATCATCAGCTTGGATAGCTATAATAGTATGTCTTCACAAATGCTGACAGATACAAATAAAAAAATACAGTGGAAAATAAAATATGTGAATATGACTTGGAGGCATCCAACTCGTCTTCTAAAGCTCCAAAGCGTCCATAGTTAAATTTAGAAATACCTAGTTCTGCCTCAAGTATTATAAGAAAATAACACCTGGATTAGTCTGGTAAACCAACGTAAGAAACTCAACTCATATGGATTGTTATATTTTATAAAACCTTTCAAAAAAGCATCTCGTAAGGCCACACCGCACATAAAATAGATGGGGTTTTACCTTACGATAACCAAACCATTTTATAAAAATTCTTATGACATTATAATAACGTTTAGGGTTTAAAATAAATATTTAATCATAGCCGAAATGGTTACATTAATTACATTCAACATCATATTTAGTATACAACCAAGTCCATAAGGCACATATTGGAAAATGGATTCCAACAATAACAGGATAAGGAACTACCTTATGTACAATACACTTTTAGAGAAAATGTACCGAGGCTGCAAACATTGCATCTCTATCAACGTAGAACTGTCATATCCCTTCCTAGATAGTACCGAATATGATCACCATATCGGATGCCAACTTGACAAAGCATTTCCTTGGGCCTAACATACATAATTCGTAAATATCGATCTAGATACAAGTGATGATCATACCTTAATGGGAGCGACCTACATAGCCCTGCCGCATCTTTCATGTTTTAGTCATTTCGGGTGTGGGGCTTGATGTTATGTTTACCTTTTTAGCAAATCTCTCTTGGAATGCTAACACAGTCTTCCAAACAACAATGCAATATCAGCATTCATCCATATAATGTTTTCTTAGACTGAATAAATCAAAGACACTACTTCCACTATATCCATTTCGAAACCACCTATAACGACCGGGTGATTTTCGACCTCGAAAATCGACACTAATACGTTCACTGTATAGAGTGCCGAGCAATCGAGTGCCGGAAATACCAGGTTGTTAGGGTTTAAGAAGAAAAGAGATAGACGAAGATACAGAAATAACAACAACATAGAATCTCACAATCGCAGTGGAATAAAATATAATATACAATAACAACATTTCATACAAAGGAAAACTGTAACTGTTAATATACATACAAGTTATCAGAGTACAATCATCAACATATAAATCTGGACAGTTATAATAACTTGTCCCTAAATGCTGAATATACAGCCTACAATACACAACGGAATATTATCAATATGTGCAGCACGTCTCTGCCATCCAGCTCGTCACCTGAGCTCCAAAGGCGTCATAACCTGAAACTGTAATACTCATTTTGACCCGAGCATTACCATAAAGTAACACCCGAGTCAGGCTGGAAACCAGCGTGAGTAAAACACACTTAATTTGAACTACTAAGTTATCAAATGCTTTGAAAGACCAAGGTAACTCATAAGACCACGTCAAATATACACGATGGGTTTTTATCTTATGATAGCCAAAACACTTTTATAGAAAAGATCTGGTGGTATTATGATAGTGTCTAAATACTTAAAATAACCAAATTGTTAAATCAATTAAATCCTAGCATATTGGACTCTGTAATAAAAACCGTAAGGGTACGTAATGATTATTTAAAATTATGTCTGTTCCGTATATTTTTAATCATTATCTCAGTTAATTGCATTTATTTAAAATTTAATCGTTATTTAATCTATTATTGGATATAACTGCTTGTTAAATACCTGTTATATATTATCAGTTATATATTGATATTGATCGATTGTTTTGGATGATGATTGTGATGGATATGTGATTTGGATGATGGATGAATGGATGTTTTATTTTATATCATTATAATCTGCCAGTTCGTTATGGATTTATTTTTATTTCCTTCGGGATTGTGGATTGAAATGATATAACCATAATTTTTATTTTAAATTTCGGATTGAAATGATAAATATCCGTATCACTTGACCATAGGGTAGAAAATTATATACAGACACCGTGGTCTATATATGAAAATATTTTGAAATGATTTTCTATGGTATTGTAAAGAAATATAAGATTTTATGAGATATTGATTTGGATATTTTATAAATGTTCTTTTATATATAGTTAAATTCTTGGTTTAAGCTATGAATAAAATTTGTTTAAAATATAAAATAAGTTTAATAATAAAGTTTGATTTTATTAAAATATAATATGGATAAGTATTTACTTAGATTATATTTTAATATAGAGTTTACATTGATTTTTATAAATCAAGGTTGAGAAGGTAGTTTTGAAATTGATTTGAGATTTTATCTAATTAAGAATTGTATTTAATAAAAATCCATTTGGAACTTATTGAAATTGAGATTTTAAAGGAATATGGTTTTATAACTTAATTCGGGTTTAAGGTGATTTAAGTGAATAAATTGAGGAATATTCAATTATTGAAATTTGAGGCTTTATTTAAAGGATACTGGATTTAGTAAGCAAATATTTCAAAACTAAATAATAGTAAAAGTGAAATTGGCATATATATGTATATGAATTAATAAAATTTAGTTTTTAAATGTTGAATATTTAAGCTTTGAAATATATTAAATGTAAAATTTAGAAATTCGAGTTGTTTTGGAATTGATTGTGAAATTTAAGAAGCTAGTTTGTTTTATAAAATATTTTAATATTTAATCCATGTAAGGGTGGAAGTTATGTTTCAAAGTTATTAATTTCAAAGTATTACGTTTTGGAAGTGTTATAGTTTTAAGTCTTTGGTTTCGAAATTTTATAACTTTGAAATACTATGATTTTAAAATGATATCATATTGATTTGGTTTTTAAAAGGAAAATGATATCGTACTTATATGGTTTTGAAATGAATATTTTATCCTGGTTTTGAAGTATAATTATTTGAAAAGACCGCGGTGTTATAATAACATTTGGTTGTTAAAGAGACCGGGATCGGAAGTTGTCATACTCTCTACCAACTCCGAACACCACTTTAACAATCGTGTACGTGGTGGAGATTTCAGAATGAAGTAGGATGGCGGCGGCGTTTCCTTTGAGGTAAATACGTGGACCAGACTCCCGTGAGTTGGCATAAGGTGGCTAAAACATGAGCGATAGACAGGCTAAGAAGGTATCACCTTTTATCGGACACATCCCTTCGATATTATACTCTGACTTTGGATTTATTCGGTGGCCACTTTTGATTTTTGATTTGGGGGTGTGGCTCGAGGTGGGCGGTAGCAGCTGCTACGCATTACCATCGGTCCGGAAGCGTAATTGGTATATCTACCCTGGCATTGCCTAGCTGTGCCGTGTCACCTACCATAGCGCGCCTTGTATGGGTTTGGTTTTCTCTCGTAGCCCATGTGGTATCCACTGGTGGCTTCCCGATTAGGAGGGACTATGATATTGGATGGACTACTGGGACTATTACGTGTTAAGGGGAATATTGGGCCACTCCTTAACGCTATTTAAAAGTAAGTTTATTTTACTATAGACATTATTATAATAGCGAAATATTACTACGTAGTAAATAGTTTAACGGATCCTTAGGAGATGTGAATCCCGAGCATCTCTTAAGTTACTGCACTCACGTTAGACACTGGATAGGAGATGTCAAATCCCGTAACATCTCCGATGCCGTTCCACTCATACTATTTACTGTTGATTTAACTTACATAAGATCTTTTAGTTCTGACTCGATTGTTTTATCTTTTCCATTCGCTCGAGTCAGCCCGAGCATTTCAGGATTTGAAAGACCGTATTCTGAAGGACGAAGACGAAGATTTATTATTATTTATTATAGTATTCCACTACATTCATACTGTTCCGCTGCATTACTTATTGTCCTCTGGTATGTGTAACTCTGATATGTATTGTATAAGTATAATCGAATATTTTGTAAAACAGCTTCGTGAACTTTATATTTGATTATTATATTTGTCGTTCCGCTGCAAGATTCTATTTTTTTTGTCTTTCTCTTCTTTTTCTTATTTACCTCATAACAATCTGCCCTTCTGTATGGTTTACGTCTGACGTGTGTGGTTTATCGTCGATTTAAAGCATACAAAAAGAGGGGATGTTACACAACTCCTCGCCTTGCCACCACGGTACACCATTCATCACCAAACCTTGCCTAAAGTTTCGTTGTCGCTTACTCCTCCTTTTCCCCTAGGCGCACACGCGTCCGGCTGCCCCACGACGCCATAGTCAAACCAAAACCGAACACCTCCAAGAATAAGCCTAAAACCCAAAATCGCCTCGAAACCCACGCCATGCACCACTGGAAGCCACCGCGCCATTTTTCCTAGCTTGCCCATCATCCAAGCCACCTCCACAACCAACGCCATGCCACCTCATCGCCTCAGCTGTCGGAATTTCACCGAAACCAAGAATTTGGTCAAATCCCTCTAACTCACTCGATACAAGATTAAAAACCACCAAACCACTTTCAAAAATCCTCATTTTCGAAGACAAACTCTTTCATATGATCCGAGGGTTGAATTTTGGCACTAATTCTTTTGTCATTTATGGGTTCTTTACTGTAAAATGTCCCTTTCTTCCTCTACACTTCATGATAAATAACAAAATGACATTTAGAATAAACTATACTCTAAAACAAACAAAATTTGTTTTGAAACCGTATATTAATACTTAATGGAGTTTGAGCTGTTGATTTTCAAAGTTAGAAACTTAACCGATTTTCATAAAAAAAAGGGCAAGCATAGGCAGTTATTGGAAGATGAAGCATAGGGTTATGGTGTCTGAACAAGTCAAGCACAAACAATCATATACATATTCAATTAATGTACATCAAGGTTCATCGTATAATCACAGATAAGTATACATAATGCCAATAAACATATAAGGTTTACTCACAGTTAGTAGAAGAGATGAATAGTGATGCTCTATTCTCCTCCCTCCAACTTTGAGCACTCAGTTTTAAATAATTTTGAGTGACATAATCATTTTTCTTTTTTCTTTAGAAGGCTATACGTAAATCAAAGTGGCAAGTTCCAAAGCAGGCTATATATATAGAGAAGGGAGGGAACAGCTAGACACAAAGGGGGCTGAAGCCTTCCTTGTAACGACCTAGAATTTGACCACTTTAAAATATACTATTCAAAGTGATTTTAAATGTAAAATAAGTAAGATTATATTATTCAAAAAAATTAAGTAGGATTTGGGAAGAAAAATGTACACAAAAATAGTAACATTTGTCTATATCGACAAAAGTGACAAACTGCTGATTTAAAAAAAGTTAGTTTCAATGGTTAAATAAATTATTTTAATTAATTTATAAGTTTTTATATTTTTAAATAAAATTATACAAATTTATTTTTAAATTTGGTTTACACAAATAAATAGTTTAAATAAAATATCAAAATGTGACTGCAAAACATTTTGTCGAAAATCTACATTTTGTCGATCAAAAGTTGTCACAACGTTGCCGCGCCTTTATTTTCTTATATATGAACATAAGTATAAGTATTAATTAATTCACTAATCAAGTTTACTTTTACTAAACATACTTATAAAATTCTAGAATATAATTAAGAAAAAGTAAGCATAAAAAGACAAACATGTCATTTCAAAGCAAAAAGTAAACATCAAATCAAAACAAACATAATTATTATTTTCTTTAGTTAATACTTAAGTGAAAATGACATAAAGCAATGATTTGAATGTGATGTTAAGTGTCGAAAAAATAAGGTTGCTTAAAAGTATGTAAAGAGTATTTTGGTCTTTTTACAAAATATTATTTTAATCCAAAACTTTTTCTATAAATAAGCATCCACTTTCTCACTTTTTTTTTTACTTTCTTTTACACTTCTTCTTCTTCTTCCTTTTTCAAGCTTTTTTCCACTTATCCAATGACTTCTTCTCTTCTCTTTTCCTTACTAACTTTTTCAAAACAGTATCAAACAAAGTCAAAACACCACCAAACTTTACCAAAGACCTTAGAATATCATTAGAACATGGTTTAGCATCTAAAAGGTGAAGAAATGATGGAGGATTGAGAGAAATAGATGGAGGCCGAACCTATGTAAGAGGAGGAGTAAGTTCAAGGAGCTTCGGAGCGAGAAAAAGAGAAGGAGGTGATGACCGAGCACTAGAAAGTAAGTTGAAGTTGTTTACGTAATGGTTTGGTGTAGCTAAGAGGGTTTAGTGAAGCGTTATTGCATATGTATGTTGGTAGGAAGAATTGGTCAAGTTAAAGGTGAGTACTCATATTTTAAGCTACTAATTCCTAAAAATATTTCAAGTTAATTACATAAAAAGTTTGGTATATGTTGGATGATTAAATGTTTGATAACTTGGTTGAAATTATGATTGATTACATGTTTGTGATATGGATGATAACTTGGTTTGATAAATGATAAGAGAAATGGTTAGTAAGTATAGTTAATTAAATGGAAATTATATCCATATAAATGTGTGTATGGAAATTATTTAGCCTATTAATGATTTCAAAATCTGTAAAAAGATTGAAAATGATATTATAATTATATAATATTATAATATGAAATGAAATGAAAAACGAGAGTGAAATGATGAAAATATTGATTTAAATAAGTTAAAATAGTTTAAATATGGTTTAAAACAAATTTGAATTGTTTCAGACAAATTCCGAAGCAATTCAAAAAAGTGGTAAAAATCGAGCTCGTCGCGTAGCGGCAGTTCGTAAATTTCGACCCATAATTTCAAATTAACGTAGAGAATGATTTATAAGTCGGATTTTTTTGAAATAAAAATTATTTGGTCCACAATGATGACAGTTTTCCAAAGAAGAAAGGAAATCAAGATTTTATTAAGTAGATTTTGAAATAGGTTCAAACAATTTTCTAAAAGAATCGCGGTTTCGCTGTTCGGAATCCAAAAAGGGATTTCTTTATAAATGATATTTTTAAACGATTAAAAATATAAAATAAATTTTTTAAATCTATTAAAATGGTTTTAAAGAGATTTGGAATGGAAAATATGATTTTTAAAATATTAAAAAGTTGTTTAAATTAAATAAGCTTATATAGCACTTTCCGCAGCACTTTTATGCTACGAATTCTATAACCTTTTGAATATGAGTTTAAACTTAATAATTCTTTCCTAAATTTTTTATGATTGATTTTAAAGGATAATTAAGTAATGTAAAGATGGTTTGGAAGTTTTAATAAGAGTCTGAATAAATAGTTAAGAGGGATTGTTTATACCACTTAAACAAAAAGTAAAGAATATTGAATGTATTAACAAACTGAGTATGCGGAAACGACTAGTAGATTTGTCCTGCTTGTGAAATCTACGAAGATAAAACAAGGTGTTTAACTAAGGTTAGGGATGGAGCAACCAGTGCCCTGAACTTACTTGGCCTATGTTTTCTCTTTTTAGACGAGGGGTGAAATAGATTGAAATGAAAGTCTGGATGCTCTAAAAGATCATATTTAATTTTTTCCGAAATGAAAGAAAAGAAACAATTCTTTGAATGTTAATTAACCCCTTATACTTTTTATCGTTAATTGGTACGAGGGAACCGGAATCGGATTTGGGTGATTCCTATCCAAGAACCGAGATCGGATTTGGGTGATTCCTATCCGAAAATCACTTCAAACTAATTTTCGAAACCCCATATGAACTTAACATCTTTTATCGATGATTAGTGCGAAGGAACCGGGATCGGATTTGGGTGATTCCTATCTGAAGAACCGGGATCGGATTCGGGTGATTCCTATCCTAAAACCCTTTCAAACTAATTTTCGAAATAAAACATATTGAAGACAAAGATCGTTGGAGACAAAGATCTTCATGATGTAGGATTACTTGCCATTAGTCTCTGAAGGTGAAATTTATCATATCTAATGTGGCAGTAATACTCTGTTATGAAAATCTTCGATTTGCAAGAATATGATTTGAAGTTAAAAGAGAAATCTTTGATTAAGATTTAATAAATGATTTGGGAATATTTTCCTTAAGTTAAAAGTTATAGCTTTAATATAAGAAATCTTTGATTAAGATTTAATGAATGATTAGGAAAAGTTTTCCTAAGTAAAAGAGAAAATGATTTGGAATTATTCCAGGATTTAAGAAAGGTTTAAATAAATCAAATGATTTGATATATGAGGCTTAATGATTTCATATACTCTTGAAAAAAATGGAATAAATTTAAAAGAATATATCTAAGAAAGATATTTGATTTAAATAAAAAATGAAGTAATTGATTGATGATTGATATGCACGTATTTGTATGAAAAGCGTGGCTTTGAAGAAATTGAGCATAGCTTCGCGAGCCTCACACCTCGGTTATGATGGGATTCTATATGGTACGATGTATGCTCGCAATTCGGATAGTATTGATTTGGGTTATCAAATGTTCTGAGCCTTTGGTACCAGATACGTCTGGGCC
Source organism: Allium cepa (assembly GCA_030765085.1). NCBI lineage: Eukaryota > Viridiplantae > Streptophyta > Magnoliopsida > Asparagales > Amaryllidaceae > Allium > Allium cepa. The sequence continues at coordinate 910,842,134 of CM060943.1, forward strand.
TCATGGCAGGGATGCGTGAAGTCTAAGTCCTTGGATGTTATTCGCAGATTGCATCTGTTATCCTGCCTTTTGGCAAGGCCGAGATCCAAGGAAATGACTGGAAAAAGACAAGATCACACGTCCCCAGCTTTGAATTATTGTTGGGCAACTGCAGATACCGATGAATTTTACCCGAGTCAGGGCTGGGCTACAATTGATAAGGCACGTCAGGCAAAGTGGTAGAAACCAACGTTCCAAATTTCGGGGTAATCCGAGTTAGTATGCTCAAGTTATCGCCAATGGGAGATGGATGAAATGATATAGGTTCGAATCCCTCAGGAATAGCATAGGTTCGAATCGATCAGAAGTAAGCCATGCTCCGAATCCATCGACCACACATTGGTTCGAATCCGTCCAAGTAGCCTTGCTTCGAATCCATCTTCACATGCCCACGTTCGAACCCATTATGTCTTCGGCTCCATGCCGTAATTGTCTTTGAATCCAATAAGCAAAGGAAACTTCGTATCGATCAACCACGACCTTCCACGATCGATACGAAGGAACACTTATTTGATCGATTCGAAAGAAGCGACTGTTCGAATCGATAACCTCGAATCCATCAAGTCCACACAGCTAAAACCTAGGAATATGACCCAGAAAACTTGAACAAAAAGGAGGATTGACCCGAAGCATACGCACCACGTCATCACTTTCATGTGCAGAAGCATGGATTCGACCCTATGGGTTCGAACCATATCGATTCGAACGGATCCATGGGGCGAAAAACTCCATCTTGAATCGATCATAACTCGAGATCTACGAATCCAAATGCTATGAAATTTTCACAAGAGCTTGCATATACATAGAAGAATGTCCACGCCAAGTTTCATCACGATTGGACACCTTTTTGATCGATTCGAAACAAGGGTCGAATCGATCCCAAAGTGGGCCCGGATCTCCAGAATTCGGCCATGTGGGCCCCCATACATGCCAGATGCGGTCTCCCTGAATTTTAGGCGAAATATCAGCCTCCTACACCTATAAATAGAGCCCCTGGTCATTCAGAAAGGGAGAGGAAGAATTTTAGAGACAAAGCACGCCTGGACGCTGCCAGAACCATTCTACACCATCTCCTCTACTGCTGATTTCGAACTTAAGTCTATTATCTGCTGTACTTTGCTCGAGAACACTTGTAATCTTCAAGAATTAAGCAATAAAGAGATAAAACTTCATAGTGGACGTAGGCAAATTGCCGAACCACTCTAAATTGTTGTCTTTCATGCAATTTACTTTTTTGTGACTTGAAGTTTTTATTAGATAATCCTCATTTTCAATTTAATTTCTTCATTTATTATCTCTTTAAAAACTTCCGAAGGGTGTTGCCCAATTTTGGTGCAAACACTTTGGTGCTTTCACCGAGAAAACCCAGATTTTCTCCCGCTCTTTGGATCTGTCATCGATACCGGATTGAATAAATCTAAGAGAGAGATCCAGGTCATCAAATCTAACTTCCTTCCCTTCTATTCAGATTTGTACAAAGTCTAGGAAAGGAATTCAGCTTTCAAGATAGTTAATACAAGAACCACCTCAAATGTTATCAATTAACAAGAGCAGGATCGACAGAATCCTGTGCCGCCACCTCCATCTAATCAGGATGCTACTGGGCACTCCGAACCGTCAGGTTCGGTTACCCGACAAGAGTTGCAGTTGCTACTCCAAGAGCTAACCCACAGTCGGCAACAACTAGAAGAACAGCTACGCGCTAACGCTGAGCTAATCAACAAGCTGGATCGCTAGAAGCGAAAAAGGTCCAAGAGAGACCACGCTTCTCGCTCCTCCAGCGAGAGTTCTTCATCTTCTAATTACCACAATCGATCACCACGACCCCGGCTAGATGAGAGTCGCATGCCAGTCACTGGAAATCAACTAGCACTGACCGTTGGACAACTGAGAGTTGGTCCATCAGCCAGTTTCCAAACCGGACCCTCCTCCCGAGGAGGTACCGTTCCTCACCACACCACAGAATACCGCACCACTAACGTTGCGGCTGAACCAGGAGTCGACGCCCAAGATCAGTCGGACCCGGTAGTGGACGTACTCCTGAACTATACGTCCCAGAAGACCACGAACCAAGAAGGAAAAACTTGGACCGTCAACAATATCCGATCCAGCCCCAAAGAATGGAACGTAATCATACTCCGGTGCAGGCCACAAACAACGATTAGGTAGTTTCCCGAAGTCACACTCCTTTTTTGGACAATATACTTACTGCTGAACCCCAACGGCGATTCCGGATGCCAACTCTACCCATGTATGAAGAAAACTCCGACCCCAACCAACATATTCTGAAATATGAATGGTCGATGACCGCTGCTAGAGCCGACGATGCAGTAAAGTGTCGCAATTTCCCCATAACCTTGGAGTGCATCGCTACCATGTGGTTCACTCGATTGCCACCTCGATCCATCTCTTCATTCGACCAGTTAGCCACAAAATTCGTTGAGCAATTCCGCATGCACGTCGCAAGGCCAAAAGATGTTAACACTCTATCTAGTGTCACTCAAGCTGCCGATGAGACACTCAGACACTACTTAGAGAGATTCCATACTGCATGTGCGGAGATCAGCAATCCAAACGATAAATCCATCCTTATGGCGTTGACTAAGGGGATCGACCCCGATTCTGAGTTTGGCAACTGGTTAGCTGGGAAACCACCTGCATCATTGGACCGTTTCCATGCCAAAGCAGCTCAATTCTTGAGACGGGAAGATGCGAAACAGTCTAGGAAGAAAATTGATGCAGGACCAAGTACGGAGGGGATCCAAAGCAATGTTGCAATCAAACAGTCCGGTGAGAGCTCCGGAAAAGTTCAGTTGAACGTTAAAAACAAACAAGCCCGACAAAGAGAGAGCGTGAATCAAATTAAAAAATGAGATCAAAATCGTGGCCAGCAGCGCAAGAATCCGATGTTTGACAGTTACACTCCTCTGAATACATCACTAGAGGAACTATATTTACAAACCCGTGATACAACTCAGTATCAAAAACCTGCGCCAAGACCATCGTCAGAGAAGCAAATCCAGAGGGGAAAGTTTTGCCGGTTCCATGAAAACTACGGGAACGATACAAACGAGTGTCGTCACTTACAAGATCTCGTTGAAAAATTGATCAGAGAAAAGAAGGTGGAGCAGTTTGTTCAGACGCCGCAGCCGGGAGAAGCGGGCCCATCAAATCAAAGTAATGAATCCAATTATCTGATGCAGGAAGACTCCACCCCCACCGGCTGGAGGTTGGTAGTAAATGCTGTCGGAGGTATCCCTCATCCAACAAAGCGGAGCTGGGATGAGATGAAGTCATATGCCAGCCCTACTAAGCATGCGGATGCTGCATGTCGTAGACATTTGAAAGATAGAGTTCAGATCAAACGACAGAAAGCAATGTCCGACGACATCGTATTTCAGTGTAGTGATGATGACAGAATCATAGTCCCGACTACCGATCCACTAGTCATATCAGCTCAGGTAGGCCATGTGTGGATGAAAAGGATTCTGGTTGACAACGGAAGTTCCGCGAATATAATATTTAAGCGAGCCTACGATCAAATGAATCTGAAAACCAGAAACTTGAAACCATGCCAATCCAGTATTCGCGGCTTTGACGGGAGCGCGGCCATACCCGTTGGAGAACTAGAAATACCAACAGAGTTGGGAACATGACAAGGCTGCAGGATCCGGACGTTGCGATTCGTGGTGATGGACATAGATTCACCGTACAATGCTTTCTTGGGCCGACCGGCCCTTGCTGAATTCAGGGCTGTTATCGCCCCATGGTGCCTAACCTTAAAATTCCCCACTGACAAAGGAGTTGGTGTTGTTATGGGAGACCAGGCCGACTTGAGGACCATCATACTCCGAAAGCGAGTTTCTCGGTCGCACGATGTTAATGATTAACCCCAAACCTTCAAAATTGGTGATTTCGTCTACGGAAGAGTACACTCAACACCACCGCACGTGAAACTAACGTGGGAAGGGCCATGTGTAATTGAACAGAAATTCGGGGATGACCTGTTCTTGTTGTCGACATTGGGCGGTCCTATTTTGCCAAGAGCCTGGAGAAGCAAGGACCTTCATCATTGCTACACATGACAGGCTTTATTTGATCTATGAATGCCTTACAGTTTCCTTTACATTCTGAAATTTGAATTTGTAGTAAGGCACTGACTTTGCCGTATTTTCTTATTTCAACAATAAAATACTATCTCTTCAAGCTTGAGCTGTGATTCACCGAATACAACATTTAACAATCACGACACACGAAGAGCTAAGTTCCACCAAACAATGGAATTTATTCAAATAGCGAGTGACTGTGATACGACCGGCCACTCACTAAGTGAAACCCCAGCTCGGTGGCAAGTCATCACATCAAAGGCTGAACTGGACCAACACACGACAGTCCATTCAATAACTCGTTCCCAGAGTGCGAACGGACTCCAACTTCCCAGAGCGTGAATTGGAGTATAAACATTCAATAATTCGTTCCCGAAGAGCGAACGGACTCCAAATTCCCAGAGTGTGAATTGGAGTATAAACATTCAATAACTCGTTCCCAGAGTGCGAAAGGACTCCAACTTCCTAGAGCATGAATTGGAGTATAAACATTCAATAATTCGTTCCCAGAGTGCGAACGGACTCCAAATTCCCAGAGTGTGAATTGGAGTATAAACATTCAATAACTCGTTCCCGGAGTGTGAACGGACTCCAAATTCCCAGAGTGTGAATTGGAGTATAAACATTCAATAACTCGTTCCCAGAGTGCGAACGGACTCCAACTTCCCAGAGCGTGAATTGGAGTATAAACATTCAATAATTCGTTCCCAGAATGCGAACGGACTCAAAATTCCCAGAGTGTGAATTGGAGTATAAACATTCAGCAATTCGTTCCCGGAGTGCGAACGGACTCCAAGTTCCCAGAGTACGAATTGGAGTATAAACATTCATCGATTCGTTCCCGGAGTGCGAACGGACTCCAAATTCCCAGAGTGTGAATTGGAGTATAAACATTCAGTAACTCGTTCCTAGAGCGCGAACGGACTCCAAATTCCCAGAGCGCGGATTGAAGTATAAACGTCCAACAACTCGTTCCCAGAGCGTGAACAGAGTATAAACATCAATTCCAGGTTCCCGGAGCGTGAACTGTGTTATAAGTATCGATAACTCTCAAATTCCCGGAATGCGAACCGGATTATCGATCTCAAATTATCCTAAGTCCCCAGAACGTGGACATGTGCTTAAGATTTGCAGAAAATGCGATCAACCACCAAAACACAAATGTTGTTCCCCGAGACTAGGGGGCAGAAAAGCTAAGTGTTGATCATTAACCAAAGTGATACTATATCCGGAGTTCTACTCATTCGTCAAATCATGACACGAAATTATATTCCCATACTTGGTATATATATATATATATATATAAACAAGAATTGAAAAACGCTTAAGTAAATGAAAAGAGCAACTTCCCATTCAATCAACTAACAAAAACAAGTTTGATTACATGGCAAGTCAAAAAGTTTCAATTAAGTGGAAGCCGAATCCACATATATACACGGCTCTAGAAGAACAAAAGAAAAGGTAAAAGAATTGCCATTTCACAACCACATGATAAAACGAGAAGTTCACTCCTTCTTCTTCCGGGGTTTCTTCTTTGGAGTTGAGCCGCTAGACCCACTACCCGGCTTCCTACGAGACTTTTTGTCCTTCTTTGGAACATCCTCAGGATCTGGCATAATATCAACGTCTTCCTCAGAGCTGGAAGGGATAGAGATCCTCTTGTGAGGGCGAACTGAAGGCATGGGGGCGGTGACAGGTGTTTGTTCAGCAACGCTCGAGACAGTTACCGTGCCACCGGGAGAGATCACCATTAAAGAAGATAAGCTCGAAGGAGCAGTGTTGCTACCAGGACCACCAACCGTCACCGTCATGGCCATTTCAGCGCTTATCTTAGCTAAAATCTCTTCTTCTCGAGTCAACTGAGCTGCGCTGGATACGCTGGTGGTTATTACGACAGAACTGAAGACTGGAGCAGCTCCACTCGTCGCGAATGAAGGATCAGGAATAGGGTCAAGAGAGTGACCAAGTAGCTCTTCAATCAATTGAAAATCGAATGACATCGAGCTCCCCTCTCCCATCTCACCGGCCATGGCAGCAGTTGAGATCGCCTCGGTGACAATAACTCCGCGCGTAGGATATAGAACCAGAGGAACTGAGGGCACGAATGCGACACTCTCAATCACTGAAAAAAGGAGAGCAAAAGCAATCAGTCCAGAAAATTCTCTCGAAAATCGATACTTTAAGACATGAGGGAAATAATCAAAGTACCTTCTTTGCCTTGCCTTGGGACTTGAACAGGCTCGGAGACAACAATCTTGCCAGAGGACAACTCCGGTTGGTCCAGGTTGTAAGCAGGAATAACTTGTGGATCAACCGCGGTGGTAGCTTCGGATGAAGTAGGGATAGGGACTTTGATGTTCTCGCTATGATGCGCGACACCCGAACCTTCACCAATCTCCACTTGATGAATGCCAACTCTTTCTTTCTCAACAGAAATTATCGCCTCGTGGAGAGTTTTTCTCTCAGCCTCGCTAAGCAAACGTGACTCAAGCTCAAACTCATCTAGTGCTCCATCCGGGCAAGACATCCTCTTGTTCTCCAATAATTTCTTCCAGGCATTGTAAAGGGGCATCGAGTAATCTCCTAGCCAGGAGAGATTTCTATGCTCTAACACATTGGCATTATATATGTCCAAGAGTTCGTCAAATTCGGCCTCCATCTTGAACCTCTCTGCCTGTACTCTCTCCTCCACCTCCTTTCAACCTCCTTAACCCTTGCAACTGCCGCATCACGCTCAGCTCGAAGAGACACAGCTTGCTCACACGCTTCTTGCGCGACCGTATTAGCATCGTCTTTTTCTTTGTTCATATCAGCAAACTTAGCCTTTAATTCCTCTAGTTCATTGACTGCCGCATCCCGCTCGGCTTCAACATTTTTGTATCGATGGCCCAAATCTTCAATCAAAGTGCAATGTGCCTGTTGCATCTTCGCCATCTCAACTAATGTCTCATCAACCTTTTTTAACGACTCGGTTTCGGCCTTACGAGAAGATTCCGCCTCAGATTGGAGTATGTCAACAATGCGATTCTTCTGAGCCAAGTTGGCTTCCAGTTTCTCGATAATTTTGGCCCGGTCAAAGGCTGCTTTTGAAGCTTTAACAGCCGCTTTATATCATTCTTTGTACCGAGCATAGAAATCGCGGGTGTAGCTAAATGCCGTGGTCACGGTGTCTTCGGGGATTCTTTTAAGATTAGGAGGAAAAATACAAGCGTCGAAGCAAATCTCCGGAAAATCCCTCTTCAATTGAGCAAGTCTTATGGCCCCTTCACCAGATGGTTCAATAGGGGCCTTCTCCGCAGCAGTGGTCGTGGCAACCTCAGTTCTAGAACGGTGTGGCTCGAGCCTCGAAACCTGCAAAGACGGTTGATGTCGCAGAGGCTCAGACACCTGAATATGGCTTCGGGGTGGCGGAGGAGAATGAGAGGAGGAGCGGTGTCTCCGATCTCTATCCGATCGCTCCTGACTGGAATAACTGCGATGATAATCCCTGGCATAATATTCCTGGCCATGATGCCTCCGTTCACGATCGTGATCGGAGTCTCCATGTCGAGATTCGTAATAAGACGAAGGGTGAAGTACTCGTCGGAGTTTGTCCAATGTAGAGTGACGGCCAAACATATCACCAGAAAAAGGGAAACAATTCAGTTAAATATCAGGCGAAAGCAATACGATTTGTGCGGAAGTCGTGTAGTGTTATGAAAGTGTATGAAAATGTGCAAAACCCCCGACCAACCAGAAGTGTCGACTGCACTAACAGGTAAAGACTCGCTTATTTCTAAAGCTTCCCGGAGTTCATCCAACCCGGACTCGTGGTGGAGAGATACGTATTCCGAGATGGGAATGTCATCCAGTCCTATAAACATATTTCCTGATTGATGAGGAGCAGCGTCAGAGGTAATAATTTTGGGGATCAAACGAGATACGACTATTGACTTCCGTCTCTAAAGTTTAGGGACAACAGCCTTGCCTTTCTGCTTTTCTTCTACTCGGGAAAGATCAGCCGCAAACTCGGTATCAGTAGGCGTCCTCTCATCATCGCTCATTTCTCTTATCACTATGCCGGGTTTCCTTTTCACCGTCTCCTTCTTCGTCTTCGAAGCCGGTTTCGCCAACCCCTTGATGAAAATACTCTGATTCGTCTCAATTAAACCCAACATCCTTAAGTTATCATCGGTTAGCACCGAGTCGATGTGCCGCAAATCACTCGGGACCCCTTGTAAACTTCAGACAACGCCTTTGTAGTGACCACCGTCAGGCCTTGAGATGATAGCTGCAAGAAAAAGCCTGATATTAGTTCAAGTGTTGGCAACGACTATTAAAGAAAGCTTGTGCGATTTACGACACTTACGTCTAGACAGCCATCGCCTAGCGAACCCTGGGGGGCATCGAACAAAAAACCATTCATTCTTAAAATAACTGAGTCTGGTCCAGGCTCCCATCACGATCTGGCAGTTTCTAACTGCTTCCAAGAAGGTAAAAGATGGACTATCGCCCCTACTCTTGAAGTTGAATATGTGTCTAATCTCAGTTGGCTTTGGCGGACGAAAAAGATGATCCATAAATAAAACGAAAACACCGTTCAGCAATGTGTGTCCATTGGGATGAAGTTGTGAGGGGGCGATTCCAATGAACGATAACATTTCCCTGATATATTGGTTAAATGGAGGGAGAGTTCCAGCCGCGCAGGCATGGCGATAGAAAGCAGTGTACCCCTCGGGCGGATTGTGAGGTCTGTCATCAACGCCCGGTAGCAAAACGTCATCTGGGGATAAGTTATGTTTCAAGCATATCCGACCCAATAATGCTTTGGAGATATTGGATTGGACGGAATCAACGGGGTCCTCGATAAATAAAGCCTCCGGCAATTCGTCCGGAGCCGAATCTATTACTTCAGGAGGGATTTCTGGAATCTCAAGCACTGGAGGAGGCGAGCTTTGTACCTCTTGTTGTTGAGAACTTGAAGACTCCATAATTAACTAACTCACCAGAAAGCGGCGTTAAATACATAAAAAGCCCATGCACTCCCCCAGTGTAAAGTGTATGAATATGTCGTGCAGTGCAAGTGCTATGCATAACTTAAGAAGATTTTACAAGTTGAACAAGATGTCCGAACGACGAAACTTTGGAATTTGAGAATGAAAATGACTGTCACCGCTGACCGTCACTTCCACGCCACCCAGATGCTACTGACCAATTCAAGTACCATTCTGTTATATTGTTGGTTAAGTCACAGTTTCATCGACGAGCTTCAAAAAGGAGGTCAAGTCAAATTTGATTATGCAAGGCCGAAGCTCGTCGGAGTCAAGTATGCTAAAGTTTAGTGAGTTTGTTAAAGTTCAAACTTGAAATTGGTCGTAGTTCAGATGTTGGAGCAAATCAGAAGATCAGACGTTTCAGATGTTAGAACGTTCGAATCGAACGACTCGAATCGATACGAGTCGAATCGAAGGCGTTCGAATCCATACACCTCGACTCCATGAAAGGTCGACTCGGTGAAGCCTAAGGGTGGAAGAGCACTTCGAATCCATAAGCGCTGCATAGCTTCGAATCGATCACAATACATACCTTCGAATCGATCAGGGTATCACTGCTTTGAATCGAAGCCTCGCGCTTGATATCGGTTCGAATAGTTCATTCCTGGATCGATTCAAAATCTTGCATTCTTGATCGATTCGAACTACACATGATCAGATCGATGCGAAGCAAGGATGCTTCTCCATGATAACACTTAAGATCGAAATGACTTGGATGGTTTCACTCCCCAGATCCATCGAGTCGACCAACTCCATTCAGATCTCATGACTCTTCAGATTTGTCAGATGAAAAGAATTGAAATCAATGATGAAAAGTCCAGTTTCATCATCCTACACTCGAGTCAAATTCCTTAATTACCTAGTTGGATTCGATTAACAGACGAAAACTTGGAAAAATTGGATCGATTCGTGCAAAGACACGGTTGTTTCTAGCTCTGGAGGATCGATTCGAAGAAGCGGCGATGGTAATAGTAAAAAGTAAAAAGTGAAAGTGAGGCTTACCTCGCGTATTTATATAGGTTTGAGGAAATGCTTGTGGCTCTTCGTCTCCCAGTCATATTGACGTTCTACCACTAGTCACTCGCAATATCCTATCGATTCGAAAGACCGCTCAATCACCTATCGTGTTCGAATCCATCACACGGCTGAATCCATATATCACTTCGAATCCGTTGCCCTCGAATCCCTTACACGTTCGAATCCATCCCTGCAGGATCGATGCCAGGCATTATCGATTCGAAGAAGCCATCGTACAAAGGTTGGATTGAAAATTGTACCGATTCGAAGCACGAAGACCATCGAACCATTGATCTGAAAGCTATCGATTCGAACATACATGACTTCGAATCCATCAAAGTCCACCGATGAGAACGGACGAATCGCTTCAATTTGAGAAATTACCTGTCTACCTTTTACACCGATTCAGGAGAAGATCGATACAAGAGGATGATCATAGACAATCATAAAAACAATGTTTTAACTCGAATCTCAAATCGGTTCAGGAGAGGACCGATGCAGAATTCGATAACAAGCCGAACTGGAAAAGACTTGCAATCGTGCAACGTTAATCAGAGTCAAAGTGGTACATATATGCACATATGTCTGACTAATATTTGATCTTTGTCGTTCACAGGAATCAAATGAATATTTCGTCATGATTTCGACAACAAACAGCCGATCACAATCATATAACGGTTGGTTACAGCAATAAAGAATGCAACTTTCAGCAGAGCATATCATGGTTGTCCAATGCAAGACTGCAACTTCTCAAAGCACGTCATGTTTACACAAGACGTACTTTGGGGGGCAAATGTTATCCCGCCTTTTGGAAAGGCTGAGATACTAAGGAAATGACTGGAAAAAGACAAGATCACACGTCCCCAGCTTTGAATTATTGTTGGGCAACTGCAGATACCGACGAATTTTACCCGAGTCTGGGCTGGGCTACAATTGATAAGGCACGTCAGGCAAAGTGGTAGAAAACAACGTTCCAAATTTTGGAGCAATCCGAGTTAGTATGCTCAAGTTATCGCCAATGGGAGATGGATGAAATGATATAGGTTCGAATCGCTCAGGAATAGCATAGGTTCGAATCGATCAGAAGTAAGCCATGCTCCGAATCCATCGACCACACATTGGTTCGAATCCGTCCAAGTAGCCTTGCTTCGAATCCATCTTCACATGCCCACGTTCGAACCCATTATGGCTTCGGCTCCATGCCGTAATTGTCTTCGAATCCAATAAGCAAAGGAAACTTCGTATCGATCAACCACGACCTTCCACGATCGATACGAAGGAGCACTTATTTGACCGATTCGAAAGAAGCGACTCTCCGAATCGATAACCTCGAATCCATCAATTCCACACAGCTAAAACCTAGGAATATGACCCAGAAAACTCGGAGAAAAAGGAGGATTGACCCGAAGCATACGCACCAAGTCATCACTTTCATGTGCAGAAGCATGGATTCGACCCTATAGGTTCGAACCGTATCGATTCGAACGGATCCATGGGGCGAAAAACTCCATCTTGAATCGATCATAACTCGAGATCTACGAATCCAAATGCTATGAAATTTTTGCAGGAGCTTGCATATACATAGAAGAATGTCCATGCCAAGTTTCATCACGATCGGACACCTTTTTGATCGATTCGAATCAAGGGTCGAATCGATCCCAAAGTGGGCCCGGATCTCCAGAATTCGGCCATATGGGCCCCCACACATTCCAGAAACGGTCTCCCTGAATTTTAGGCGAAATATCAGCCTCCTACACCTATAAATAGAGCCCCTGGTTATTCAGAAAGGGAGAGGAAGAATTTTAGAGATAAAGCACGCCCGGACGCTGCCAGAACCATTCTACACCATCTCCTCTACTGCTGATTTCAATCTTAAGTCTATTATCTGCTGTACTTTGCTCGAGAACACTTGTAATCTTCAAGAATTAAGCAATAAAGAGATAAAACTTCATAGTGGACGTAGGCAAATTGCCGAACCACTCTAAATTGTTGTCTTCCGTGCAATTTACTTTTCTGTGAATTGAAGTTTTTGTTAGATAATCCTCATTTTCAATTTAATTTATTCATTTATTATCTCTTCAAAAACTTCCGAAGGGTGTTGCCCAATTTTGGTGCAAACAGTATCCCCTTTCAGCCATTTCTGTTATATAACAGTGTCCGATCTTTGACGTAAGCTATGGATACAGATTGATCTTTCCACTAGTTTCCTATCATGTTGGAAATCCAATCCCAATACGAGATTTACAATTTTGATTGTATTTCCAAAATAGCCGTAATGACTTGTATACATTTCAGCTACCCCTTCTGATATCTTATATTCTGTTCGGTATATTCCATTGACTCAATCCGAATATATTACCTCAGACTTAGTCTGGGTATTGATACCCTATTTGAATAAGTTTATTTGAAAGTGTTTTCAAAAGAATGCCATTAAAAATAATATCAAAATGTATTTTGGTATAAAAGTGTTTTGCTTATCATAAGGTAAAAACTGGTCCGTATTTATGTGAGATACCCTTCTTTTCAAAGGTTTTGATAACATCGCTATGATCTATATATTTAAAATTTTGAATATCTCACACTGGTTTATCAAGCCTGATCCGGGTATTTTTAATACTCCGGTCAGATCTTAGTAGTTTCAGGTTGAGTTGAAGACGGTTGGAGTTTTCAAAGGAGAGCTGGTGATCTTCAGCATCGTATGGACGTATTCTATTATCTGCTACATCTATTGCATTTGTTTTGTTGTTTTCAACATTTGTAAGGACAGAAGTTTATAACTGTCTGTGACGACCCGGGATTTTGGCAATATTATTTTAATAAGCATTTAATCTAATTAAATAAGATACAAACTTATCATTTTAAAACCAAATAGGACTTTTGGATATTTACCATTTATTTATATATCTATATATGTATTGTGAAGGAAACTATGATTTGGAAATTTAAAATAAAGCCTTTCAAAAATATTCAAAATAAAATCTATCTTATTCACATTAAATTAAAGTAAATCTCTACCTCATTAACATTGATCTAAATATACATCTGAATATAACCTAGATAATAATGCTTGAAATAAAATCAATCTTATCAATACAAAATATAAGTATAAAAAATATATATGGATATGAATTAAGTGTTTGATAGTTAAACTTAAATAGAAACAAAAATAAGCATTTATGTTAGGAATAGAAATAAATATATAAGTTAAATTATATGATTACATGAAAACATAAAGTAAAACACATCAGATAATTATAGAAATATATAAACTATTGAAATACATGTAGATATGCAAGGAAATGAGACAAAAATATAAACATATATGTACATACAAAAATCAAAGGGGATAAGTATGTAACATGAAACAAGACAATTACATTTAATGCTATCAACTCAAGCACAAAACCAGGTCATTTCGAAATGTATATGAATCATCTCATTTTCCACAAAAATCTAGTTTGGTCAAAGAAAAGAAAAAAAATATCTGACCAAGAAAGAAAATGTTTTCACCAGTAAACACCTATTCCTCTAAACTCTTATATATATATATATATATATATATATATCTTCTTATACTATTTTCGTTCATCAAAACTTAGCATACTAGAAAAATAAGTAGACACTACCATCTTACCACTGAAGCTTAATTAATACCTCAACTCAACAAGCAAGAAGATTAAAGAACATCAGGCTAATAGCTTTTCAAAATAGAAGTGTTCGCTGTTCAAACTTGTTTTCAGGTGAGCAAACAAATTATTTTAAGACTTAAGTATCATTAAATCTGTGCATATATATATATATATCGTGTTTTGTATATATATATTTAAGTATGTAGCTCTGTCTATATATCTGTGATTGTTCTGTGTAATAGGAGATGCATGTTCTTCTTCTTGTTTTTGTGTTACAGGGTGGAAATAGACAAGAAATTTAACTTCTTCTCATCTAACCATTCCCAGGCTTAGGGTTTAAAATGAAACAAGTGTGTTTAAACATAAATCAAGAACTAAAATTTGTTTTAAGCAGGATGGTGATGTATTGCCTCTGTAAATTTAGTTTTACAAAGAAAATTTCAAACATATGTTAAATTCGAATGTCATACATTATTAATTCAATTATATAACTTGGATCATCATTAGAAAATAGGATTTTAAGACTTAATTGGTGAATTTAAGTTTTGTATGTGAATAGCAGTTTATAGATGAACATAGAATGTCTTTTAATCAATTTCTGGCGATCAGAGTTATACTAGTTGTTGAGATTTGGCACGAAGCTATCATGGCTGATGGCGAAGTCAAGAAAAATGGTGGCAGGTGTTCCGGTTCATCATAGCGTTGGTGATAAGAAAATTTAGTTTTAAACCCTAGTTTTAACTAGTTATGGGAATTTCGACGACGCGGGTTCTTCGTTGTATCGAGTTCGACCGGATTTGAAGGGGACGTGTCTTAGATGTGGAGGTAGGCATAGGTGAAGGCACGACGACTTTGGTGGTCGGGATGGCCGTGTCGAGGTGGATTTCGGTGAGGTCGCGTGTTCCAGTTTTGACTGGAAGTTTTCGATTTTCCTTAGTGCTTTGTGACGTTGGTTCGAAGGTTGGGATCGAACGTTTGGTCGATCACCGATGTGTGGAGCGAGTCACCGGAAGTGGCGACACCGTTGATGTCCTGCGCACGTGCGCGGTGACGAATGGGTATCAGGAAGGATGGGTTCGCGTGACTCGAAGAGATACTCGAGATTTTGGTGTCTGTGCTCGGGTCTTCATCTGGTTTTCGCGTGAGAGACTTGTAACATGTTTCTTAAATTTTTAACAGATGTGAATATGAAGAAGAAGAGGGGACTCGGGGGAAATGGTGGGAGAACTCGGGTTTAACTCGAGTAAACCTGAGATCTTCTCGGTTATTTCGGTTTTCAAACTTTTAGTCTAATAAAAAACTAATCATTTCAACAAGTTTAAGTATTGATGACTTAATTAATGTTTGACAATTTAAGTAAAGAATTTATTTTAAGTTTTAATTAGTTCTCAAGAATGTTTTAAATCTAGTTAATATTTTAATTAACTAGTTAATTTAAGATAAGTGCTTAAATTTAATTAACACTAAAGCTTTTTAAGTTAGAAATAATTTGATTTTAAAGTTATTAAGGAAGATTTTTAAATGATAAGTAAGAAGGTAATTTAGATAAATGATTTTTGTTAAGTAATCCATTGTTTTGGAAAGTAGTTAAAAATGATTAATTAATAGATGTAATTAACTAAGTAATTAGGGATTTATCAATTTGTAATTAAAGATTGGTTAATTAATAATTAAGTTTCTAATTAATTTGTATTTAATAATTGTTAATTAGATAATTAAAGTTAATTAATTTATAATTAGTAGTTAATTAAATAAATAATTAAGGATTAATTAATTTGAAATTAAGTTTTATTAATTAATAATTAAGGTTATTAATTAATAATTAAAGGGTAATTAATTAAGTAATTAAGGTTTAATACGTTGATTTAAAAGGGTAATTAAGAAGTGATTAATTAATTTAATGGTTTGATTAATTAGTGATTAATTAAGCAGAATCAAGTGATTAATTCTTAAGTAATTAATTTAATTTAAGTTAATTAAATTAATTATAACATGGATTAATAATTCCTATTTAGGGATGTTGTATGAGTAGAATATCTGGATTTGTGATCTCTATTGGGTGATATTCTGTGATACTTTATGATATGATTTGGATATATCTATGATGATTTTGTATGAATTTTTTGTGATAAATGATTTGTGAATTCAAAGTGTTGAATTGAATTTTTCAAACTATTAAACTACTTGGCCTTTAAAACACGTTTGGATTTCGATGAGACCGGGATCGGGTATCAGTTATGATTATTCGAAACCACATCGATCCAAGTTAAACGTTAGGTCGTAAATCTCAAGTGAAGATCGAGATGATGTTTTAGAGTGCAAGAGTTATCATCGTTAACTCTGAGAGTGATTCCAAAATAAGTGTAACGAGATAATGCCTTCGGTTTCGTTCGAACCCGAAACGAACTTGTATGGATTGAATGCTTTCAGAACATCGTCAGGTGGACGATAACCATTCTAAGATAGATGTGTTCTATAAAGGTAATTGTAGCCTCAAGCCTCATCAACCGGGAATGGCTAAAACAGGGGAGGTGCAGCAAGGCTAAGTGGGTCATGCCCAAGTAGGATGCGATTTACCCCTGTCTAGATGTCCCTTTTTATTCGGCTGTGTGGGCGGTTGCTAGCTACAACCGCGGGGTTGTCTTGTTCGGAACTGTTCATTAAGGAATGGTTCCGGTCTTATGTTTCAAGGGGTCGGGAGTGATCCTCGGTACGGTGATCTAGGCCCCGTACTGTGACGGACGGTCCCCCACTAGCCCTGCCATTGATGGAAACTCATTATCCAATAAGCGCCCTCGGATTTGATTGTATACCTATGTATGCTGGAATTTAATAAATGTAACAATTTCGGCTATTTTCTAGTTTATTTGAAAACCCTAGACCCTATTATAATATCACTGGATTTCCTATAAAATGTTTTGGTTAGCGTAAGGTAAAAACTTACCTATGTTTATGGGTGGGAAGGCTTACGTGATGCCTTTTGTTTCGAAATGATTTTAAAATTAAACAGCTTTAACCCGTTTACTCACACCAGACCCATGTCTGACCTGGAGTTTATACCTTTTTCCTTAAACTCTTGGGTACTCAAATTTTTATGAGTAGCCAAGTGATTAGGTCTTGGATTGTTGAGTTCTGGAGGAGCTTGGAGTAGGAGTCCAGACGTATCTATCTATCTAGTTCCACTGTGTTAGTTGTGTATGTTGTATTTTGGGATGTATGTAATGTCATATATATATATATGACTGTCTTGTTTGAATGATGTTATGTAACTCTGATATATGTAAGACTATGTAATAGTTATGTGATGTGTTATATTTTGTTCCGTTTCTGCTGTGAGATTCTGATGTTGTTATTCTTTGTTTCTATCTTTTCTATTTTTATCTCTTTCTTTTCTTATTGATGATACGTCTTTCTGTGGATTGAAAGGCAGGTCGTCAACAGTTGGTATCGGTGCATAGGTTGAGATAATACCTAGGCTCTAGAATAGTATCTATCTTGAGAGTGGGTAGTTGTAATTTTTTACATAACCATATACCTATCTAAATCTGTTGGGTTACTTGTCCAGGTTGCCAACATGAGTTCTGGAAGAAGAGGCAGAGGTAGGGGCAGTACCTCGACCGATAATGGAAGAAGTCAAGCTGGTAGTGAGGCTGTGGATCCAGCACTGCCTCAGGTTAGTTTTGCCGCTTTATGCAAGGACTTCAGCAACCTTGGAGGTAAACCATTTAAAGAGTCAGAGACTATAATTGAGGTTCAAGCCTGGCTACGCACATGTGAGCGGACCTTTAAGAGTATGAAGTTGTCTGATGAACAGAAAAGGGAAATGGCTTCATGGCAGTTGCAAGAAGGCACTGCAGCCTGATGGGATGCAGCAATAGCAAATATCTCTGAGGAAGATATTTATTGAGAAAGATTTAAAGAGTTATTTGAGGAGAAATTCATGCCAACAGTAGGAAAAACTCGTCTGTACCAGGATTTTTTGAATTTGAAGCAGGGTAACATGACTATATCTGAGTATTAGACTAAATTCAATGAACTTTGTTGCTATGGACCAGGGCTCGTTGATACTCCCCTCAAAAAGAACGAAATGTTTGTGCAAGGATTGAGTTCAGAATTTCACGAGAAGATGAATGCGCACTTGAAAGGATCTTTTATGGAGTTAATTGATATGGCTCTGAGATATGAGGATTTGATGACCAAGAAACCAGTGGCACCTGTAGCAGCATCGGGAGGGAATTTCGCTAATCCAAATAAGAGAAAATTCAATCCCAATTGAAAGATGCAGAACAAGAAGAAGCCTGGAAGTAATAATGGACCTCACAAATGCTATATATGTCAACAAGAAGGCCACTTGGCGAATAAGTGTCTTAGGAAAGGATCCCAGCAACAGCAGCAGTCGCATCAAGGTGGACCGGGTTCGGTTTTGGTTCAGAAATCTCTATGCTTCAATTGCCACCAACCAGGTCATATGATCAAGGATTGCCCGCTACTTCATAAAGCTCAGAAAAATAAGGTATTTGCCTTGGAGGGTGCACCATCAACTTTATCTAAAGGCAAGGGAGTATTGGAAGGTACATTACTTTTAGATGGAAAGTATATTAAAGTTTTGTTTGATTCGGATGCTTCTTTGAGTTTTATTTCTCTGGAATATGTAGAGAAGTTCTTTCTTACCCCTAGTACTGTAGACTGTCCCAACTTTGTTCTAATCCTATAGGATGGGCAACCAAATTGGATATGATCTATAAGGATTTGAGGATTTCCTATCTATCCCATAGTTTTTCTTGTGGCCCTTATGTGTTGGATTTTAAGGGGTTTGATCTTATATTGGGGATGGATTGGCTTGATAAGTATAAGGCTGTCCTGAATTGTGGTGAGAGAACAATTTCGTTGGAAACTGATCTGGGTAGGATTGCTAGAGTGGTGTGTGAGAATTCTAGAATTCATTTGAGTAGTCTTTTACATGGGGTTGAAACTTCTCAAAAGGAGGTTAAAGATATCGATGTGGTCCAAGATTTTCCTGATGTATTCGAGGAAGTCAAGTGTTCACCTCTGGACCAAGAGATAAAGTTTCGCATTGATTTGATTCCAGGAGCATTACCAGTGATTCAGCCTAACAGGAGGATGGATCCTAGGGAGAGGGAGGATCTAGTGAAGAAAACTCGGGATCTTTTGGAGAAGGGATTGATTAGGCCCAGTTTTTCTTGTTGGGGTTCAGCTGTGGTGTTTGTCACCAAGTCAGATGGGTCGCTAAGGTTCTGTGTTGACTATCGAGAGTTGAACAAAGTGTTGGGTGAGTTTCGACCGGCTCCTTCCCACCAAACCAACTCTCGCCGGATCGGCTCCTCACCATGCCCACCGAACCGCCTACCTCCTGAGCACTGCCGAACCACCTACCTCCCAAACAACACCGGACCAACCCACTCACAAGTCACCACCGAACCAACACATATCCACACCATTACCGAACCAGCCTAACCGGACCAAGCTACGTCCTCGACCTAACCAAGGCCTCTCCATCCACTACCGAACCAGAACCTCTCCAATTCCACACCACCGATCCAAGGCACCACCGGACTGCCTATCTAACCTACACTGAACCAACATGCTACCAAACCAGCCATTGCCAGACCGAAAAACAACTCCAACCATCTCCGAATCAAAAGGTTGCCGAACCAACATTGCTAGGCCAGATTGTCTTGGCCCATGCCCACCCACAGCTATATACATCCAGAACCCCTGCCCCCAGCCTCACTCTATAAATAGAGGGGCAGGGGTACAACAATGGCAGACAAGTTTCAGAGCTCAAGCACGGATAGAACTTTCAAACAACTTTCAGTTACTTGTAATCAAAGCTTTGTACTTGTAATCTGAATAGAAGAGGAGAATAACATATAAAGTGGACGTAGGCACGTTCTGGCCGAACCACTATAAATCCGTGTGTCTTTTACAATTTAGTCCCTGCTTTTTATATATTTGCATAAATCACCCAAATCACTAAGAACAATGTATAATCAACTAAATCATACGACTTGGAGGTGTTTGCCCATTTTTTGTGCAAACATTTTTGGTGCTTTCGCTGAGAACAGTAGCTCGAAGCTTCAGCTTCTCCCACTTAACCTTTTTTATATCAGCATCGTTCATTGCTTGGAAAACATGCCTCCCGGATGGAAGAAAGATGCTAACAAAGGAAAGAACATCGCAACTGGCAGTATCCCAGATCCAGCGATCAGAGATCAAGACAATCGTCTAGTCCCAACAGCAAATGTAAATCAGGAAAATCCGACAGCCCCTGCTACGGAACAACCACTTACAAGGGCGGATCTGGACAGGGTTGTGGCTGAAGTAACTAACAGCTTCGCATCTCAACAAGAAGCCTTGGTGGATCAACTCATGTCACGCTTAAGGGATGTGGAAGAAATCAACCGCAACACCGAATCATGGGGTGAGTCTCGGTCTGAAGGATCTAGGAGACGACAAAGGTCTTTCTTCTTCGAAGAGGCTAACAACAGAAACAGCTATGGTAGGAGCCGAGCTCGGACTCAACCCGAATTCCGACCCGAGGAAACACTTGGAACCGAACCCAATGGAGGAGGTACCAGGAAAGGGTCGGATGTAGCTGTGCCCGCCATGCTACCTAACCATGGAAACACCAAGGGACGGGGCCGAGCTGGAGTCCAGCCCGAAGTTGGACCCGAGGAAGTGCTGAGAAGAGACACCAGCAGGGAAAGATCAAGGTAAGGGCCAACTGTGGCTGACCCCAACATGCCCCCGGAAGACCAGAGGCAGCCGTTGGACAATGTGAAGAGTGATAGACGATACCATCCCTACAGGTCATCTGGACGGAATCAATCCCGCAGGTAAGAACCAAACTCATTTCTATCCGCTTCAAGTTCTGACGAAAGAATGACACGATTGTTCAGAGTGTGCGTCCAACGGGAACAAAGGAATCGGGGGATAGGCGCTAGGGTAACCAGCCCCTTCACCCGCAATATCGAAACTGCCATCACCCCACGGGAATGGAAAATGCCAACAATGGAACCTTACAAGGGAACCTTTGACCCCGTTGTGCACTTGCATAGATACACACAGCATATGCTCATGAGCGGAGCAACAGAGGGAGTGTCGTGTAAATGCTTTCCACTATTCTTGGCAGATCTTGCCACCTCTTGGTTCTGCCATCTGCCCCAAGGATCCATCGGCTCATGGGAAATGTTGAAATAAAAGTTCATCATCTAGTTCCGCATTCATGTGGAACAACCCAATGACACTTATTCCCTATATAATATCAAACAGAAGCCCGGAGAGACAGTGCAACAACCCGATTCAACGCCGCAGCAGCCACAGTCCAAGATGGTGACGAGAAACTTATCCTAATGGCCCTCTGCAGTGGTGTGCATCCGGATACTAAGTTTGCTAAGAGATTTACGGGGGCAGAAGCCAGATACCCTAAACTTGAAAAGCTAGCATACTGTTTGCTAATCACATCACGGAAACTGCGACACTATTTCCAATCTCATTCCATCAGAGTTTTAACCGATCAACCGCTAAGGCAGGTACTCCATCGCCTCGACACTTCTGGGCGACTACTTAAATGGTGCATTGAACTGAGTCAATATGATATCACCTACCACCCTCGCACCGCCATCAAGGGACAAGCCATGGCCGATTTCATTGCCGAATTCACTATCAACGAAGGTAAAGATCGATCTGAAATAACAAAAGAGATCAAGTGGAATCTCTTTGTAGATGGAGCATCAAACGAACAAGGCTCGGGGGCAGGTATTGTGATAATCACCCCCGGGGGAAGGAAGCTGCACTATGCCCTAAAGCTGGAATTCGCTTCCACCAACAACGACGCAGAATATGAAGCAGTGATAGCCGGATTAGAACTTGCCCTAGAGATTAGAGTCGGTTCTTTATGCCTCCATAGTGATTCTTAACTTATTGTAAATCAAATACTGGGAGAATTCCAGACTCGAGGAGGACGACTCACCGCATATCTAAAGAAGACCAAGCTGCTGCTCAATCAATTGGATCACTATCTAATCAAACACATTCCTCGAGGAGAGAATCAGGAGGCCGACGAACTGGTAAAGCAAGCTAGCATGAAGGACGACACCACTTCCGGAGCAATAACCATCTCAAAGCGACTAGCCTCGAGTTTCGAGCAAGTGAATCTGATAGCTGCAATCGAATAAGAAACCTGGATGACTCCCATCCGGAAATACTTACAAGATGGCACACTGCCCGACGGGCGTAACGGAGTCAAGAAAATCTTGAGGAAAGCTTCCCGCTACACAATACAAGAAGGCATCCTCTACCGGCGTGGCTTCTCCAACCCCTTATTAAGGTGTGTCGCTGGAAGGGAAGCCAAGGAAGTTCTGTCCAACAGCCATCAAGGAAGTTGCGGAGATCACACTGGAGGGTAGACTCTAGCAAAGAAAATACTCCGATATGGGTATTACTGGCCCACTTTAAACAAAGACGCCCTAGACTTCGTCAAGAGATGTGATAGATGTCAGAAATTTGCTAGGATTCCTCGATTGCCAACAAATGATATTACTCAAATGACCAGCCCTTGGCCCTTTGCAGTATGGAGAATTGACTTGATTGGCGAACTACCGATGGGCCGAGGAGGAGCCAAATATGCCATAGTGGCAGTTGAGTATTTCACCAAATGGGTGGAAGCGGAGCCTCTAAATAAAATATCTTCGACAAAAGATATTAACTTCTTGATCAAATTTTTTTTATACAGGTACGGGGTTCCACTCAAAATCATATCGGACAATGGACTTTAATTTGACAGCGGGGAATTCACTGACTGGTGCCGAGAGTACGGAATTCACAAAAGCTTCTCATCTGTAGCTTATCCCGAGGTAAACGGACAAGTCGAAACTGTCAACAAAATTCTCAAAACTCTAATCAAGAAAAAACTTGAAAAATCAAAAGGCGCTTGGGTGGATGAACTTCCTACGGCACTTTGGGCCTACCGCACATCTTACAGAACATCAACAGGACATACTCCTTTCTCTTATCCAACTGGATCGGAGGCCATGCACCCAGTTGAAATTGTAATGCCCTCCCATCGTAGGATCCACTACAACCCAGAAGAGAACGAAGAACTCCTCCACATGTCTTTGGATCTAATTGAAGAGAGAAGAAACGATGCAGCACTCAAAGCGGCAACTCACAAGCAAAAAGTGGCAGCAGAATACAACTCCAAAGTCAAACACCGCAGCTTACAAAAAGGATATCTTGTCCTCAAACGGATCTTTCCATGCCCCGGAGCGCTAGATCCAATCTGGGACGGACCCTATGTAATTCATAAAGATCTCCACAACGAAGCTTATATTTTGTCAACAGTGGACGGAGAGGTGTTCCAGAGGGCATGGAACATCCAACACCTTCGTCGATACTTTTCTTAACTTGTACTGCCCATATGAAGTGAATTAATAAAGAGAATCAGTGGACGTAGGCATTTTCGTGCCGAACCACTCTAACAATCTTGTCTCTTTTTTAACTCGTTCCTTTATATCTTGGCTGCTTGTTAAGCTTTATCCTTTTCTGTTGAACAAAATCCTGTATAACGGCATGTCCATTCTGGACACTTCAAAGCACAACCTCACCTGGACAAGACCTAACAGGTACTATACGAATCTATGCCCTCGTCAATGAGACACTTTTGCTCCAGCATCCCTCTGCTGTGGGTTAACTCATTGCTCGCGACGGCCCTCAAAGCCAACTGTAATGAGCCGATCATAAGCCACCGAGAAGGCCGACTATAGCCGAGGCAGCTCATTACGGCGTTCGTCTCGCCGGCGACTGTGAACCGATTATAAGTCCCAACATAAGGTGTGGCCAGCCAGGGGCAGTTCACAGTTGACGATCGAACCCGCGCTAGCCGGCCACGGTAAATCGAATAATACCCACGATTACGGGCCATAATGGCCCGGGTAGTTACTGTGCGCGATCTCGGCTCCGATGTGTCTTAAGTACGGCTGTGGTAAAAAAGAAAACTCCCCGCGGAGGCGTAAGATGGGTGACGAATGTCTCTAAGACCCACAGCTAGGGAAAGTGACTACAAAACCCGTTTTCCACGAACTTAAGCGCATCGAAGGCCTTCCGTGATTGGAAGTTTTACTATTTCTTATATTTCCATTTTATTTATAAAAACTTTCCTCCTATCCTCTATAACGATCACTAAAGTACAGGACACAAAATGGGAGACACTCGCTAGTGGAAATGAGAACTCACAACTGGATAACAGGTCGCTCAGCTGCATTCCATCTTCAGTCACACAAGACATTCAAAGCTACCGTCTACAACTAAAACATGAAGGGCGGTACTTCATTTTCTTGTACATAAACATGTAGCTATAGCCTATTCACACATCACACTAACATTGCGAGACGTGAAATTATATTTTAAGCAAGAGCTTAGCATCAAACACAATTAAAGCACATGCATATACACGCTATATTTCTTATGCAACACATCAAAATAACGACAGCATTCAAATATGACAGAATCAGCTTATGTTATAAAATTATATAAGAATGAAATCATTCGCTACAATGACATAATTACATAATTACAGCCTGAAAGTACATTAATGTTTTGGACTAGTATATTCAGGAATGTCAAGTAAACCAAAAAAGTAGTCAGCTGCAGCAGGGCTCCACCTCTATCCTGCTAGCCCTCCGGGACCTACTTGACCGCTGGATCAGAGCCCCCAACATGCTGGCCAGAGGTCCCGGCTGTCCGATGCAGAAGAAGAATCCATCAGATAAATGATACGCAATCAGGTTAAGAAAAGATTGAGAGGGAAGACTTACCAGCATCTGCTCCCTGATCATCATCCCCCAACTGCATACCCACTTCCTCGGCGGTGAGCAGCCGCATGCCTTCCTTCACTGCCACTTTCTCCTCCTTAGTAAACTGGGTCGTGACCACATCCATTCTGAAAGCCACACTACCCTCCTTATCCGCCTCGGCCTTGGCCTCCTTCAAAGCCCGGAGATATATCCTAGCCATGACCCGGGGATAATCGTCCATCCAGGACAGACTGCCCTGCTTCCAAGTACGGAAGTACATGCCCTGGAGCATCTCATTCATCATCCCCTCGTTCTCCTCAAACTCCCTCATCCGGGCCTCGGAAGCCGACAGCCTTGCAACGGCAACATCTCTCTCCAATTGGTATCTTGAGCATTTAGCCTGAAGGGATTTCCGTATCGCCTCCATCTCCTCCTTCAGCTTGGCTTGAGCAAGCTCTACGGCCTCAAGCCTCCTAGATAACTCCTCTATCTGCTCAAGATCCGCTCTCCGAACCTCATCCACCGTGGTAATGGCCATATCGATTCGTTCCTTGTAGGTGGCCTCCATTTTTCGCAGTGCGGCTCTGCTAGCCTCCTTCATAGTTTTCTTTAGCCGCTTGGAGGCCGCCTCATGCTAGGAGATCTGAATGGCCTGATCGACAAGCTTTTTGGCCTGATCGGAAACCATAAGCCGCAGCCGAATGTTAGCACTTCCGATTTCCTCTCCAGCCTTGACCAGTCGGGCATGATTTCCCATAAGCTTCTTGGTCTCTTCAGCCACCCGATCGATGTTTGCCTTGGCCTCATCCCCCATAGTCACAATCCGAGTTGTCAACAAGTCGAGATCCAAAGACTTAGCCTCATCAAGCATCCTTACCATAGGATTGTGGGGTAGGAGGTGCTCACCGGTAACCTCATCGAAGGAAATATCATAAGAACTCGGGTCCAGATCTGGATGACCTGCAAATGGGTTACGAGCCAAGCCGGGACGATCAACATGAGTAACGGAAGGATACTCTGATGGATGCGGAGATGGTATGGACTCAGTATCCTCCCCCGTGATGTCATGAATAGGCTGGGTTGGGGGCTGAGGTCCAAGTGAAGGTTCGAACATGGAACGCCTCCTCTTTCTCTTTTGGATATCTTCAATAACTCCGAGAAGAGGACGGTAGCCGACTACTCCCCCGGAACGGTCAGCCGAAGGCTTCGGTTTAGCAGAAGCTTTGAAGAGTTTGAATTGCTCGAGGCAGTGCTGAATGTCTGATGTCTTGGCCGCCTTACCCGTCCCTGGAATAAAAACCAAGTGTTGCAAGCGTGCATGAGACTATAATACAAGAAACATGTGAAGTTAAAAGAGAAGTCGAAAAGTCACCTTGAACCGCTGGAGTTGCCCTAGCTGAAATGCTCTCAGAAGATGGACTGGCACTAGTCCCGACCTTATCAGATTTCTTTGGTTTCTCCACCAAGGCTGACGCTTCCTCCAACCCCTCAAAGGCTTAGCAGAAAGCATCATCCGTCCACTCTTGAATCTCACCCGCTTGCCCAGAGGTCAAGGCACCAACGCCACTACCACTCTGTCCTTCGCCACCGTTACCACCATCACCTTCTCCATCACCTCCGCTCTCCTCCTCGCCTCTTTCCTCCTCTCTACTTTCCTCCTCCGGAACATCTGGGCATGTGCTGGGAGAGGGTCCATCAGATTTCTTAAGCTTCTTCCCCCCGACGACTGGAGGTATCGAGAAGGGTCTCCTCTTGCTACTCTTTGTCGTGGCCCCTCCTTTGGCTTTGGCAGCTCTTTCCTCAGCCGTATCCCTCTGCTTGACCACAGACTGATGTGGTAGAATCAAGTTGTGTTCTAGGAGAGTGGCATTCCCGATTAGGTAAGAAGCTGACCTATCCCTTCCCGAAATGGCCTCTATCTCCGCGGCCATCTGAACCAGGTGATCGTTCTCCACGACCGCAAAGCCACCAGTCGCTCACAAGAAATAAAAACACATAAGAAGAAGCATCTCGGTCAGAACGGAAATTATAAATAAGCTTCAACTTACAGCCAGAGGTGAAGCGGTGGATCGAAACGGTGTCATCCTGGACGAAGAACCATTCCTTCTTAAACATGATGAACTTTGAATACAAGTCCAGGACCGGCTTGAAGGACACGGCTGATTCCAAGCTGATGTATGGAGACCCCTTCTTGTAACCCCTCAAGTTATATAGATATCGAATTTCCCGGTTAGAAGGGGGCGCCCGTATTTTCTCTGGAAAATCACAAATAGGCACACCAAGATAGCATAGGAGTTGGGCTGGAAGGGGGCCACCTTCAAATAGGTGACGAAGCTAACTATCCAAGCATTGATTGGAGGAATGGCCCCACACATGCAGTGGTACCTACTATAAGCAAAGTACCCTTCAGGGGGATTATATGGCATGACCCCCTCTCTTGGCAACAACATGCGTGCTCTATCAATCCCAAAGGAGCGGGAGATAACATCAAGCTGCTCCTCTCTGAGAGAGCTCAGAAAGCAATCAGGAGGAGAGTTCAGAAGCTCTTAGGGACCATACCCATCTACTAGCGATCTCGGGTGGGTCCACAACGTTCTGGCCCTGGCTGGGCTGGGGGCACAACGGGGGACTCTCGTCTATCCGTAGATTTTCTCTTTTCTGATCGAGTTTCCACTTTGCGAGACATTTATCTGTAACACCGAAAAAACATATTGTTAGAACAAGGAGTATGGAAATACAAAGAAACAAGTACATGCAGCCTGGAGTCTCATTCGCAATTCGAAACATAAAAGCTCGAGACCAAAGACCATTCGGCCTCACACTTCTCAAACTCATTCGGTAGTTCAAGGACAAAAGGTCATTCAGTATTTTGGGGTCCACGAGCTCATTTGGTAAACCGCAGCTTTTAGGTACATTCGGTACACGAGGTCCCCGAGCCCATTCGGCAATTGAAAATAAGAGTTCATTCGGCAGAGTAGATACTCACCTGGCTCGGCAAGAACTTGATTCGGCTAACACGTTGATTTGGCAGGGATAATAGTTTGATTCGGTAAAAACGGGGGAGTGGTTTGGCTGATGAGGAAAAACAGAGGCGTTAGGCCCCTATTTATAAGCAAATACCAATAGCCGGACCAGTTGGTTCGGCGCTAGAGACTGGATGAGAACATCCAAGCTTAAAGCAAAGCACGCCATGTGCATGCACATGCCCTACTTTGGGTGGCAAGTGTTGGGTGAGTTTCGACCGGCTCCTTCCCACCAAACCAACTCTCGCCGGACCGGCTCCACACCATGCCCACCGAACCGCCTACCTCCTGAGCACTGCCGAACCACCTACCTCCCAAACAACACCGGACCAACCCACTTACAAGTCACCACCGAACCAACACATATCCGCACCACTACCGAACCAGCCTAACCGGACCAAGCTACGTCCTCGACCGAACCAAGGCCTCTCCATCCACTACCAAACCAGAAGCCTCTCCAATTCCACACCACCGATCCAAGGCACCATCAGACCGCCTATCTAACCTACACCGAACCAACATGCTACCAAACCAGCCATTGCCGGACCGAAAAACAACTCCAACCATCTCCGAACCAATAGGATGCCGAACCAACATTGCCAGGCCAAATTGTCTTGGACCAAGCCCACCAGCAGCTATATACATCCAGAACCCCTGCCCCCAGCCTCACTCTATAAATAGAGTGGCAGGGGTACAACAATGGCAGACAAGTTTGAGAGCTCAAGCACGGACAAAACTTTCTAACAACTTTCAGTTACTTGTAATCAAAGCTTTGTACTTGTAATCTGAATAGAAGAGGAGAATAACATATAAAGTGGACGTAGGCACGTTCTGGCCGAACCACTATAAATCCGTGTGTCTTTTACAATTTAGTCCCTGCTTTTTATATATTTGCATAAATCACCCAAATCACTAAGAACAACGTATAATCAACTAAATCATACGACTTGGAGGTGTTTGCCCATTTTTTGTGCAAACACAAAGTGACCATCTGAAATAAGTATCCTCTACCTCATATTGATGATCTCTTTAACCAGCTGCATGGAGCTTCAGTTTTCTCTGAGTTGGATTTAGCTTCAGGTTTCCATCAGTTTAGGGTAGCTGAGGACAGTATTCCCTCAACTGCATTTATGGGACCTAATTATTTCTATGAGTGGTTGGTTATGCCTTTCGGGTTAACCAACGCTCCTGCTTACTTTGTCGATTTGACGAATCGAGTTTTTAGAGATGAGTTGAATAAGTTCGTTCTGGTGTTCATCGATGATATCCTGGTCTACTCTAAGACTGAAGAAGAGCACAAGCAGCATTTGAGAATTGTGTTAGAGACTCTGAGAAGGCATGTTTTGAAAGAGAAATTCTCTAAGTGCCATTTTTGGCAATCGAAAGTCAAATTTTTGGGGCACATTGTTTCTGGAGAAGGTATCTCTGTAGATCCAGCAAAGGTTGAGACTATTCTGGAGTGGAAGCAACCGAAGACACCGACTGTAGTTCGTAGTTTTCTAAGGTTAGCTGGCTACTACAGAAAGTTTAACAAGGATTATTCCAAGATCTCTTCACACCTAACTAAGCGACAAGGAAGGGAGCTAAATTCAAATGGACACCTGAATGTGAGGAAGCTTTCCAGAAGTTGAAGACAAAGTTGACAAGTTCTCCTGTGTTGGCTATTCCATATGGAAAAAGCAAGTTTGAGGTTTATACGGACGCCTGTATAGTTGGACTGGGAGCAGTTCTGGTGCAAAATGGTAGAGTTATTGCATATGCGAGTCGGCAATTGAAGCCTCATGAAAGGAACGACGCTATGCACGACCTTGAGTTGTTAGCCATTATTTTTGCTTTAAAGATCTGGAGGCACTATCTCTTGGGAGAGAAGTTCGAGTTATTCACGGATCACAAACCGTTGAAATATTTTTTTTCTTATAAGGATCTTAATCTGAGGCAGCAGCGATGGGTCGAGTTTCTGGCATCATATGATTTGAATATCTTGTATACTCCAGGGAAGGCAAATGTTGTGGAAGATGCTCTTAGCAGGAATGCAGTTCTGTCTCTTTTGGAAGTTGTTCCGTCTCTTCAGGAAAGAGTCATAAGCAAGCAAATGGAGGATAAGACTTTAAGGAAAATTATTCAAGGAACCAAAGAGGGACAATATTCTGATTTCAAGATTGACGACCAAGGAACTTTGAGGATTAATGGTTGTATTTGTGCGCCGAATGTGGATGGGTTGAAGAAAGAAGTCTTATCAGAGTGTCATCGCTCCAGACTGAATATTCATCCAGGAATATCTAAGATGTATAAGGATACGAGAAGGGTTTTCTGGTGGCCGAGTGTAACAACCCAGAATTTCTGTCATTTGAAATTCGTATATTTAATTGATTTTTAATATTAACAAGTAAAATTTGTAAGTCGAATAAATTTTAATTCGAATATCTAGATTTAATTGGATAATTAAATCGATAAATTATTATTTGAAATTATAGAAATAATTGGAAATTGGGTATAATGTGATTGAAAATGAATTATAAAGTTATATTAAATCATACTGGAGTTAGAATGATGTTATAGAAATTTTAAAATCGAATTAAAGGTTAATTTGCAGAAATTGAATATTTTAATATTTAATTGACGAGGAAAATAGTCATTTTTCAAACAGTCTCGGAATTCGACGAAACCAGTTTCATCAGATCCGTAATGTTAAATTATTGTAAAATTTCAAATTTCATGTCAATCGGAGTTACGGTTTGTCCAAGGCAAGCCAAAATGCATAGAAATCGGTTTGAGTGAATTTTAAATTTAAATAATTCGATTCGAAAACTTATCTTTCAAATTTGATCGAATTGGCTCCCGATATATATTCCATTGCATTCGGAATGGGGGTAAAACATTATAAACGCCAGGCGGCAAGCTTCGTTTGGAGTTCGAAAAAATTTCGGGTGAATAGTGTTGCGTAATTTTCTATAAAAGGCCACCAAAATTCATTATTTTCACAAAATTAGGGTTTCTAATTCAGGCCTCCACTTTCAATAGTACCAATGGCCGAAAATTGCCAAAACTCTTCCCTTAATCTCTTTTAATCCATCAACTAATTCGAGAAATCTTCAACACGAGAGTTGTAGATCTAAGTGAGAGCTTCGAATCTATATGGTGGTGATCGTGAACGACGCAACGATCGAGGAGATATCTGCTCGCATTCATCAGGAAGTCGCGCACGTTTTCTAGTAAAGGGGAGGGCCAAGCTTCAAGTGCCTCTGGCCGTGGGTAGGGGTTGTGATGGTCGTTCGAATGGCGTTGCTTGATCGTGGTAGACGTCGACGTGGTGGCCGCGACTATTAGGGTTTGGGGCGGCAATGATGGGTGTGCGTGCGTCTTTTTCTGTTGGGAAAGAAGAGTGTAGTCACGGTCCTGATTTCACCAGGGAAAATGAATGGCCAGAGATGAGGATTAGGTTAATTTGAAAAGAAAATGTAAATTATTTATATTTAAAATCGTACAATCTTTAAAATGCTGTATCTTGTTTATACGAGGTCGAAAATTGACGAAACGAATTGCGTTGGCTTCATATTGACGAGCACTACGCGATGAAGCTAGATTGGAGTCGATTGGAGCTAGTGAAAATTTTGGGTAAAATTAAATGTGCGTTTAATTTTATTCGAAATAAAACACTACAACTGTTATTTGAAGCAAGGTGAGAATTTCTCACTCAATCGAAATTGTTTCGATTTAAATTTTAAGTAGTTAGATTTAAAATTGCTTGATTGTGTTGATTGTATGCTTGGATGATAAAATATTATCTATTGTATTGAAATAGACCCTATACGCCGCATATTAAGTGGAAGTTATTTATTAAACCCATATACCGCGATAATTCTACCGTGAATGGAATTGGTATTATATATGTACTTGGAGTTGATTTTCCCGCATTATATAGCGGATGAGACCCTATTGCGCCGCATAATAGCGAAAATATTTTATACGAACCCATATACCGCGATATTCCGTCTTGAAACGGGATTGGTATTGCGCTAACATATGTGGATGCAGGAAAACAGGTTGGAGGGATCCAACTGGATGCCGTGGTCGATTTATTGGTGCTGTTGCAGCATTGGGCCTATTTTTGGAGTTTTAAAAGTGGTGATGATTTTCAAATTTAAAAAGATTTTTAAAGTGATTTTTGAAAGTATACGTTTTATTGAATTTTAGAATTGATTCATTTTAAATAAATAAACGTTATAATTTTAATGTTATAAAAATTATGATTTTTGGGAAATATAGTTGAAATGTGATTTTTGAATCATGGAGTTAATGATTTTACAAAATAGTTTTAAATAGAGATTTTTGAATTTATTAAAAAAGCTTTATATATAAGATTTATAAAATTTTTTTTAATCAAAGTGATGAAATCATAAAGGAGTTTAAAAGATCTTTTAAAATGATGTTGTAAATGGATTTTATAAAAGAATAGAATCTACGATTTATGAAGTTATAAAATGAATAAATTTGTAAATAGAGGATTATAAGTAATTTACTTATAAATTGGATTTTGGCATTTAAATGAGATATAAATAGAATTTTTTAATTAAGGGATTTTAGGAGTTGAAGTTTTTATAAAATATATAAATGTAAATTTATAAACGTTGTTTTATAAATCCGAGACCAATTGAATGTGATAAGTAAATATGAAAGCTTATTAAAGGAGATATATCCACGATTTTGGACAGTGAATAATATATTTAAGAAATGTTTTAGGAAGTGATCTTTTAAATTGAATTTAAAACGATTTGAAGTTGTTTTAAAATGTGTTAAGGATCGAAACCATAGATTTCGACATTCATTATTGTAATAGACGTTTTTGAGAAATAAAAGGAAATGGTGGACTATAACACTGTTGTTATAGTAAATGATTTTGAAAGGAAATGTTTTATATAGTATTGGGATTTATATATCTATCTAAATGTCGAATCCCTATACTAGTGATTTTGGGTTGTCGTAACGATGTTTTACGCAACATTCGTTTTGACTCAAATGAATGCGTTTAAGAGAATGTTTTTCTTAAAAAAATAAAATATATACTTAATAGTGTTTTAGGTATACTGAATATTTTCTAACTATTGAAAATAAATACATTTGTGAATTACTTATTATTAAATAAGTATGGAAACGTTTTCCAGTATGAAGTGAAATGTTTAGAGATTTTATCTTTTAAAGATAAATTGAAAGTGAATATTTGAAATCGATTTGAGAATCGTATATTAGTAGATATTTTGGAAATGTGAATTCGCCATGGAATTTATAAAGAAGGGAAAATTGTTTTAAAAATAAACATTGATTTATTTTTGAAGTGTGGAAAATTTTATATCTTGTGAAGATATTTTTGGAAAATAAATAATTTGGTAAATTATTTGGAATTTGGTGATGATTGTGCATATCTATTGATAGTTAAATAACCGACTATCAATATTTACCTTTAAATGGGTATTTGTTATGATTTGCTTGAATTTGAATGCTACCCTTATTTTTAAAAAAAGCGCTCGTTATTCGGTTTTGCCGGGAGAGGACCTTTGGGTCATAAATCCCATTCCAAATAGCGATATGTCGTAATGGATAGCATTTGAAGACCGGTGTTGAAGACCGGATATTTTCAAAAATGGAAGGATTACCGTCGAATGACTCTGCATCGGCTGATCTTCGATATAGGGATTTTATCACCCTTTGTGATGGGAAGTCCGGACGTGATTAGTGAATATCCGGATTGCAAGGGCTTCTTTGGAAGTGCCTTCGGTTCCGTTCGATCCCGGAATGGACTTGTATGAATATGTGTTTGACGTTACAATATGAGATGTAAAGCTGGTTTCTATCAAATACATTTCTGTTGGTGGCGGAGAATTTGTTCTCTTAGCTTAACACCCTTCTCTGAGACGTACGAGCTCAGAGGTTATGTAGTTGATGGTTACTAGTGATATATTCCAAATTTGGTAACGTGGCATGCTGAGTGTTGCCGATCATTTATTGATCAAAGCACAGCTTTGGTATAAATCTTAGCTTTGTGGACGAGACTTGCTTGTCTTAGTGAAATGTGATGGGGGGTTCTCGCTTCGCGGTTAGGTGGAGAACAGGAGACTCTTACCCATACACGTCCTCTTTATGGGGTTGGTTAGGCGTAACCCGTGACAGTCGAAAGGCTGGCCGTAAAAGCAAGTTTCGGGTACCAGTGTGAGCCACGGTGGGTCTGGGATGGTTGCAAAGCCTACCGGTCGCAACTGTATGCGTATCGTTACAATATGGTATCAGAGCATTTGGTTAAGTGACAACCTTGGCTCTGATGGGTGTTACTCATTAGAGAAAGCGTCAGTAGTCTCTAGAATGAGTTTGAGTGTATTAATTGATATGAGTGCGTATTTGTTAGTGAATATAAAATTATTTTATATTGTGATGATTGGTTTATTGAGTGGTATATGGATTCTGGTCGGTGTAGTCCGTACAACTCTATCGATAGGGATCTCTAAACACCCGTACAGAACAATTCGACATGATATTGTTTTAAATTGGGTAAATGAAATAATTTTACCTTGATTATATTTTATATATAAGAGAATGATTTTTTATAAATTATTAAAGTATATATAAATTGATTGTTTGATTGTTGAAAATGTAAGAATATATATAAGTTAATTAAAAGATGTTTGAATAATCTGAATAAAAGAACAAATTGTATAAGCAAATGAATTATAAAGTATGGAATTATAATTAATATGATTTACAATTGTGAAATAATCTTATATATAATAAGTGAAATTTTATAAGAAAAGACTTATAAATGTGAGTTATAAATAAAAGGAATTTTTTTTGAAAGAATATTAAGCACTGAATTTACTACGGTTACTGGAAAATAATAAGGGTGATGACTGCAGCATCATCAGTATCATTTTCGAGTTTCTGTGTGATGGATTTTCTATCCTAGTAAATTGAAAATTGAAGTTTAGTTGAGATAAACAAATTTGAAATTAAATTCAAAGTGAAATTGTTGAATATAAGTGAAACGAGTTTTGAACTTATAATATGAAATAATAAAGATTTGACTTCGGTAAAAGTTAAACAGAATTTACTTTAGAATTGGAATCTAAATTGGATTTATAGGTGGAAATTTATGTTAAGTTAAACAAATGATGTTTGAGATGGAATATAACTTAAGTGGGGTTGAATGAAGTTGATTTTGGTATCGAAGTAAAATAATAAAGTGATGAATATGGACTTGAGTTATACAAAAGAAATTCAACCTTATTTGTTAAATGAATTAGCAATTGAATTAATAAATGGATTGAATGTTAATCAATCTAATGTAAAAGAATTGACATAGAATAATGAAAGTAAGTGTTAATTCATTAAAAACTAATTAATTGGAAATTGAATAATTGAATGGAAGTCAATTCAATATCAACCAATTTGAATTAGAAGTGTTAAACCAAATTGAATGTAAATTTAATAATTTGGTTATGTTGGTTACGATTTGGTTGTTATATGATTGTTAGTTGATCGTATATAATTCATTAAGTGTTAATGAAGTTGAATTGATAAACATGGAAGCTATGAAATTTGATTTGAATGTGGAAGTGAACCAACTTGAATATGAACTAGTGAATGTAAACTAATTGAATATGAAAATGAATGTTAGTAAAGTCCAATGTTAATGAATCAAATGTGATTAAATGAAAAACCAATTCATTTAATATTAATGAGAAGTGAATGTATATTGATTTGATAGAGAGTTGTTGGATGATAGTTGTTTGGTGGTTGCATTTATTGCTTTTTGTTGCATTTGCTATACTGGCACATATTGTTGTTGCTTCTGGTATATGTTGTATATCGATATTATTTTCTATATACATGTTTCTCATTGTTGTTGAGTGTTTAGTAGGTGTGGATTCCACTTGCTTCGCATTTGGAGCTCGCTTTCGCGCTATATTAGCCGTATATGCTCGCTAATAATATATAAGGTACATATCTCGGATTACATATCGTACTTTTACACTTTTTTCCCTACAGGACGCCTCATTACTTTGATGAGATGTATATTTGTGATATATATAATTGTCATTTTTTTCAGATCGAGCCGCGCAAAGGAAACGCTGGCGAAATTTTTTGAAAATTTAAGGCGTTAGAATATTTTTGAGAAAATTGGAAAATTTTGAAAAGACAACTAAGTATGATTTGAAAA
Organism: Allium cepa; assembly: GCA_030765085.1. Taxonomy (NCBI): domain Eukaryota; kingdom Viridiplantae; phylum Streptophyta; class Magnoliopsida; order Asparagales; family Amaryllidaceae; genus Allium; species Allium cepa. The sequence continues at coordinate 910,878,001 of CM060943.1, forward strand.
CTTAGTAAAGTTATTGTAAGATGTTTAACTATGGATTTTGGGAAAGTTAAACACTCAAGTGAATTTGAAATCTAATTTGACTGGCTTTGAAAAGTAAATGGATTTGAAGACTTTTTCTTACTTGGTAATTTCGAGGACGAAATCTTTTTAAGTGGGGACGTTGGTAGCGACCCAGAATTTCTGTCATTTGAAATTCATATATTTAATTGATTTTTAATATTAACAAGTAAAATTTGTAAGTCGAATAAATTTTATTTCGAATATCTAGATTTAATTGGATAATTAAATCGATAAGTTAATATTTGAAATTATAGAAATAATTGGAAATTGGGTTTAATGTGATTGAAGATGATTTATAAAGTTGTATTAAATCATATTGGAGTTAGAATGATGTTATATAACTTTTAAAATCGAATTAAAAAGTTAATTTGCAGAAATTGAATATTTTAATATTTAATTAACGAATAAAAATAGTCATTTTTCAAACAGTCTCGGAATTCATCGAAACAAGTTTCATCAGATCCGTAATGTAAATTTATTGTAGGATTTCAAATTTTGTGTCAATCGAAGTTACGGTTTGTCCGGGGCGAGCCAAAACGCACAGAAATCGGTTTCAGTGAATTTTAAATTTAAATAATTCGATTCGAAAACTTGTCTTTCAAATTTGATCGAATTGGCTCCCGATATATATTCCATTGTGTTCGGAATGGGGATAAAACATTATAAACGCCAGGCGGCACGCTTCGTTTGGAGTTCAGAAAAATTTCGGGTGAATAGTGTCGAGTAATTTTCTATAAAAGGCCACCAAAATTCATTATTTTCGCAAAATTAGGGTTTCTAATTCAGGCTTCCACTTTCAACAGTATCAATGGCCAAAAATTGCCAAAACTCTTCCCTTAATCTCTTTTAGTCCATCAACTAATTCGAGAAATCTTCAACACGAGAGTTGTAGATCTAAGTGAGAGCTTCGAATCTATATGGTGGTGATCGTGAACGACGTAACGATCGAGGAGATAATTGCTCGCGTTCATTAGGAAGTCGCACATGGTTTTCTCGTAAAGGGGAGGTGCGAGCTTCAAGTGCCTCTGGCCGTGGGTAGGGGTTGTGATGGTCGTTCGAATGGCGTTACTTGATCGTGGTAGAAGTCGACGTGGTGGCCGCGACTATTAGGGTTTGGGGCAGCAATGATGGGTGTGCGTGCGTCTTTTTCTGTTGGGGAAGAAGAGTGTAGTCACGGTCCTGATTTCATCAGGGAAAACGAATGGCCAGAGATGAGGATTAGGTTAAAATTTGAACGAATATGTAAATTATTTATATTTAAAATCGTACAGTCTTTAAAATGCTGTATCTTGTTCATACGAGGTCGAAAATTGACGAAACGAATTGCGTTGGCTTTGTATTGACGAGCACTACGCGATGGAGCTGGATTGGATTCGATTGGAGCTAGTTAAAATTTTGGGTATAATTAAGCACGCGTTTAATTTTATTCGAAATAAAACACTACAACTGTTATTTGAAGCAAGGTGAGAATTTCTCACTCAAACGAAATTGTTTCGATTTAAGTTTTAAATAGTTAGATTTAAAATTGCTTAATTGTGTTGATTGTATGCTTGGATGATAAAATATTATCTATTGTATTGAAATAGACCCTATACGCCGCATATTAAGCGGAGGTTATTTATTAAACCCATATGCCGCAATAATTCCACCGTGAATGGAATTGGTATTATACATGTACTTGGAGTTGATTTTCCCGCATTATATAGCGGATGAGACCCTATTGCGCTGCATAATAGCGGATAATATTTTATACGAACCCATATACCGTGATATTCCGTCTTGAAATGGGATTGGTATTGTGCTAACATCTGTGGATGCCGGGAAACAGATTGGAGGGATCCAACTGGATTCCTCACCCGTATTGATTTATTTACAGATATTGTGATATATTCTGTTATCATATTGATATATGATGTTTGGATGCCGTGGTCGATTTATTGGTGCTGTTGCAGCATTTGGCCTATTTTTGGAGTTTTAAAAGTGTTAAAGTGATGATTTTCAAATTTAAAAAGATTTTTAAAGTGATTTTTGAATGTATACGTTTATTGAATTTTGGAATTGATTCATTTTAAATAAATAAACGATATAATTTTAATGTTATAAAAATTATGATTTTTGAGAAATATAGTTGAAATGTGATTTTTGAAATATGGAGTTAATGATTTTATAAAATAGTTTTAAATACAGATTTTTGAATTTATTAAAAAAGCTTTATATATAAGATTTTTAAATTTTTTTTTAATCAAAGTGATGAAATCAGAAAGAAGTTTTAAAGATGTTTTAAAATGATGTTGTCAATGGATTTTATAAAAGAATAGAATCTACGATTTGTGAAGTTATAAAATGAATAAATTTGTAAATAGAGAATTATAAGTAATTTTTATATAAATTGGATTTTGGCATTTAAATGAGATATAAATAGAATTTGTTAATTAAGGGATTTTAGGAGTTGAAGTTTTTATAAAATATATAAATGTGAATTTATAAACGTTGTTTTATAAATTCGAAACCAATTGAATGTGATATGTAAAAATGAAAGCTTATTAAAGGAGATATATCCACGATTTTGGACAGTGAATAATATATTTAAGAAATGTTTTAGGAAGTGATCTTTTAAATAGAATTTAAAACGATTTGAAGTTGTTTTAAAATGTGTTAAGGATCGAAACCATAGATTTCAACATTCATTATTGAAATAGACATTTTCGAGAAATAAAAGGAAATGGTGGACTATAACACTGTTATTATACTAAATGATTTCGAAAGGAAATGTTTTATATAGTATTGGGATTTATATATCTATCTAAATGTCGAATCCCTATACTACTGATTTTGGGTTTCGTAACGATGTTTTATGCAACATTCGTTTTGACTCAAATGAATGCGTTTAAGAGAATGTTTTTCTTAAAAAAATAAAAAATGTACTTAATCGTGTTTTAAGTATATTGAATATTTACTAAGTATTGAAAATAAATAGATTTGTGAATTACTTATTATTAAATAAGTACGGAAATGTTTTCCAATATGAAGTGAAATGTTTAGAGATTTTATCTTTTAAAGATAAATTGAAAGTGAATATTTGAAATCGATTTGAGAATCGTATATTAATAGATATTTTGGAAATGTGAATTCATCATGGAATTTATAAAGGAAAGGGAAAATTATTTTGAAAATAAACATTGATTTATTTTTGAAGTGTGGAAAATTTTATATCTTGTAAAGATATTTTTGGAAAATAAATAATTTGGGAAATTATTTGGAATTGTTGATGATTGTGTTGATAGTTAAATAACCGACTATCAATATTTACCTTTAAATGGGTATTTGTTGTGATTTGCTTGAATTTGAATGCTACACTTATTTTTAAAATAAGCGCTCGTTATTCGGTTTAGCCGGGAGAGGACCTTTGGGTCATAAATCCCATTCCGAATAGTGATATGTCGTAATGGATAACATTTGAAGACCGGTGTTGAAGTCCAGATATTTTCGAAAATGGAAGGATTGCCGTCGAATGATTCTGCATCGGCTGATCTCCGATATAAAGATTTTATCACCCTTTGTGATGGGAAGTCCGGACGTGATTAGTGAATATCCAGATTGCAAGGGCTTCTTTGGAAGTGCCTTCGGTTCTGTTCGATCCCGAAACGGATTTGCATGGATGTGTGTCTGACGTTACAATTTGAGATGTAAAGCTGGTTTCTATCAAATATATTTCTGTTGGTGGAAGAGAATTTATTCTCTTAGCTTAACACCCTTCTCTGAGACGTACGAGCTCAGAGGTTATGTAGTTGATGGTTACTAGTGATATATTCCCAATTAGGTAACGTGGCATGCTGAGTGTTGCTGATCATTTGTTGATGAAAGCACAACTTTTGTATAAAGCGTAGCTTTGTGGACGAGACTTCGTCGGCCTCACACCCCGATAATGTTCAAAACAGGAAAGATGCGGTAAGGTTATTAGGGGATAGCGCCCCCTTAGTGTATGTCATTTCCTTCTGGATAGAGGTGGTATTATGGTATGGAGCCCTGATACTTAACCTATGTTGTTGCTGCAAACTTATTATTTTGTGGTTGTTGGTGAATCTCGAGATTTAGGTCGATTGCGACCGGGGGATGGCATACTCGTGTCAGTTGTTACTCAGCTAGGGGTAACCCGGCCTTGTGTTGGCAGAGATCCGGTTAGGTTCTCAGGGCGTCTTTCCAGAGGCGTACCCATGTGGCAATGGGAAGTTCCTTGGCCTGACCATTTGTTGGAAATCCAAAACTCCAATACGCACCTTGTACGGTTTTAGTTGTAGAACCTGCCATTTACTTATGGTGGCCACCACTGTTTAGATGGTAGCTATAGTAGGCATAGTGTGAAATGCCTATGTTGGCTAAGATTTATATTATACTTTCAAAATGTTCTCCTACACTTTGCACTTATAGTAATAATATCAAAGAAATTTGCGTATTAAGCATGTTTGACTATCGTAAGGAGAAATCTCCTTCGATTCTGCGTTTGCATTGTGTGTGTGTGCGGGAGGCCTTATGGTAGTCTCAATTTCAGAAAGCATTGCGGATCTATTTTTAAAATATTTCTTTGTTTGTCCTTAAAGATAAACAGTTTTAAGTTCTCACACCAGTCCCATGACTGAGTTGGAGTTTATTGTTCTCTTCCTAAACTCTGGGTGCCCACCAATTTTAACACGGGCAGTCTAGAGTCAGGTTATCAGGTCATTCTGGAATTCAGGAGTTGCTGTAGAGATCTGGAGGCAGGCTGGATGGCTTGGCGTGTCAAGTAGTATATAGTATTTCTTTTCCGCTGTTTGTTGTTGTAAAATCTGATAATGTGATGTAATGTAATAACTGATATAGTTCTTTTGATTTAAAGATTATTCACTTATCTATTACATGTTGTTCCGCTGCGACTGTGAGATTCTGTTATTGTTTCTGTTCTGTTTTCTTACTTCTTCTATCTTTTTCTTCTACCTCTTCTTTTTAACCCTCATGGTTCGATTTTCCAGCATTCGATTGCTCGGCAATTGATACAGTGGACGTATTGATGTCGACTTTCGTGAGTCGAAAATCCCGTCCGTTAGACCAAGCATGAAGAGGGATGTAGATGCTTTTGTCAATAGTTGTGCTACTGTCAACAGGTTAAGAGAGATCAACAAAAATCGGCCGATTTGTTGCAATCTTTGAAAATCCCAATGTGGAAGTGGGAGATGATTTCGATGGATTTCGTTGACAGTTTGTCAAGAACCAAGAAAGGAAATGAAGGAATACGGGTAATTGTGGATCGTCTAACTAAAAGCGCCCATTTTATACCGGTTAAGGCAACTCGTACTGCAGCTTCTCTAGCAGAGATTTTCTTGAGAGAGATAGTCAGATTGCATGGCGTTCCAGTTAGTATAGTTAGGGATCGAGATCCTATCTTTACCAGCAAGTTCTGGGAGGCTTTGCAATCAGCTGTGGGAATGAGTTTGAGATTAAGCACAACATATCATCCCCAGACAGACGGAGAGGCTGAACCGAATTCTAGAAGATATGCTGAGGGCATGTGTATTGGATTTTGGTGGATCGTGGGAAGACCATCTTCATCTGGTTGAATTCTCTTATAATAATAGTTACCAAGAAAGTATCAAGATGGCTCCCTATGAAGCTTTATATGGAAGACCGTGTAGATCCCCATCCTGTTGGATAGGGTCGAGAGATCGTCTTGTGTTTGGACCAGATTTGATCCGTGAAGCTTCTGCGAAGGTTGAGCTTATTATGAAGAGGATGAGGGCTGCTCAGGACCATCAATAGAAGTACGCAGATAAGAGAAGGAGACAATTGGAATTTGAGATTAGAGATTTTGTCTTTGTCAAAGTTTCCACGATTAAAGGAGCAGTAAGATTTGGAAAGACGGGAAAACTTGCCCCGAGATATATTAGGCCATTCCGTGTGCTGGAAAGGATTGGTGCTGTGGCTTACAGAATCGAATTGCCAGAATGGATGTCTGGAATTCATAATGTATTTCATGTATCCTATCTAAGGAAGTTTGTCCATGATCCATCACTGGTTGTAGAACCAGTAGTCCAGGATGATTGGGAGGTCGAGCCAAACTTGACTGTGGTTAGGAACCTTGTACATATTGTTGATCAAGACGAGAGGCAACTCAGGAGCAAAGTAGTGAAGCTCATCAAAGTGCAGTGGAGCGAGGATCCCAGAGATTGTACCTGGGAAACTCTGGATAGTTTTAGGAAAGTTTATCTCGATTTGTGTCTGGATAGTTAGTAATGTTTTGTTAGGATAAACTGTTTGGTTGATTGTTAATGTATGGATGGTATGTATGCTTGGGTTGTTGATATAAAAGATTTTAGATTATCTTTTGTTTTAAATTTCGAGGATGAAATTCTTTAAGGGGGGAGGAATGTGACGACCCGGGATTTTGGCAATATTATTTTAATAAGCATTTAATCTAATTAAATAAGATACAAACTTATCATTTTGAAAACAAATAGGACTTTTGGATATTTACCATTTATTTATATATATATATATATGTATTGTGAAGGAAACTATGATTTGGAAATTTAAAATAAAGCCTTTCAAAAATATTCAAAATAAAATCTATCTTATTCACATTAAATTAAAGTAAAGCTCTACCTTATTAACATTGATCTAAATATATATCTGAATGTAATCTAGATAATAGTGCTTGAAATAAAATCAATCTATCAACACAAAATATAAGTATAAAAAATATATGGATATGAATTAAATGTTTGATAGTTAAACTTAAATAGAAACAAAAATAAGCGTTTATGTTAGGACTAGAAATAATATAAGTTAAATTATATGGTTACATGAAACATAAAGTAAAACACATCAGATAATTCTAGAAATATATAAACTATTGAAATACATGTAGATATGCAAGGAAATGAGACAACATATATGTACATACAAAAATCAAAGGGGATAAGTATGTAACATGAAACAAGACAATTACATTTAATGCTATCAACTCAAGCACAAAGCAGGTCATCTCATTTTCCACAAAAATCTAGTTTGGTCAAAGAAAAGAAAAAAATCTCCGACCAAGAAAGAAAATGTTTGCACCAGTAAACACTTATTCCTATAAACTCTTTCCTATATATATATATCTTCTTATTCTATTTTCGTTCATCAAAACTTAGTATACCAGAAAAATAAGTAGACACTACCATCTAACCACTTAAGCTTAATTAATACCTCAACTCAACAAGCAAGAAGATTAAAGAAGATCAGGCTAACAGCTTTTCAAAACAGAAGTGTTCTTTGTTCAAACTCGTTTTCAAGTGAGTAAACAAATTATTTTAATACTTAAGTATCATTAAATCTGTGCATAGAAATATCTGTTTTGTATATATATATATATTTAAGTATGTAGCTCTGTGTATATATATGTGATTGTTCTGTGTAATTGGAGATGCCTGTTCTTCTTCTTGTTTTTGGGTTACAGGGTGGAAACAAACAAGAAATTTAATTTCTTCTCATCTAACCATTACCGGGCTTAAGGTTTAAAATGAAACAAGTGTGTTTAAACATAAATCAAGATCTAAAATTTGTTTTAAGCAGGATGGTGATGTATTGCCTCTGTAAATTTAGTTTTACAAAGAAAATTTCAAACATATGTTAAATTCGAATGTCATAAATTGTTAATTCAATCATATAACTTGGATTATCACCAGAAAATAGGATTTTTAAGACTTAATTGGTGATTTTTAGTTTTGTATGTGAACAGCAGTTTATAGATGAACATAAAATGTGTTTTAATCAATTTCTGGCGATCGGAGTTATACCGGGTGTTGAGATTTGGCACGAAGCTAGCTTGGCTGATGGCGAAGTCAGGAAAAATGGTGGCAAGTGTTCCAGTTTGTCATAGCATTGGTGATAAGCAAATTTAGTTTTAAACCCTAGTTTTAACTGGTTAAAGGAATTTCGACGACGCGGGTTCTTCGTTATATCGAGTTCGACCGGATTTGAAGGGGACGTGTCTGAGATGTGGAGGTAGGCGTAGGTGAAGGCACGGCGACTCTAGTGGTTGGGATGGTCGTGTCGAGGTGGATTTTGGTAAGGTCGAGTGTTCCAATTTTGACTGGAAGTTTCGATTTTCCTTAGTGCTTCGTGACGTTGATTCGAAGGTTGGGATCGAACGTTTGGTCGATCGTCGATGTATGGAGCAAGTCGCCGGAAGTGGCGACGCCGTTGATGTCCTATGCATGTGCAAGGTAATGAATGGGCATCAAGAAGGATGGGTTCGCGTGACTCGAAGAGATACTCGAGATTTTGGTGTCTGGGCTCGGGTCTTCATCTGGTTTTCGTGTGAGAGACTTGTAATAGGTTTCTCAAATTTTTAACAGATGTGAATGTCAAGAAGAAGAGGGGACTCGGGGGAAGTGGAGGGAGAACTCGGGTTTAACTCGAGTAAACCTGAGATTTTCTCGGACGTTTCATTTTTCAAACTTTTAGTCTAATAAAAGTAAAGTTTAAACCAATCATTTCAACAAGTTTAAGTATTGATGACTTAATTAATGTTTGACAATTTAAGTAAAGAATTAATTTTAAGTTTTAATTAATTCTTAAGAATGTTTTAAATCTAATTAATATTTTAGTCAAGTAGTTAATTTAAGATAAGTGCTTAAATTTAATTAACACTAAAGCCTTTTAATTTAGAAATAATTTGATTTTAAAGTTATTAAGGAAGATTTTTAAATGATAAGTAAGAAGATAATTAAAGATTGGTTAATTAATAATTAAGTGTCTAACTAATTTGTAATTAAGAATTGTTAATTGGATAATTAAAGTTAATTAATTTATAATTAGTAGTTAATTAAATGAATAATTAAGGATTAATTAATTTGAAATTAAGTTTTATTAATTAATAATTAAGGCTATTAATTAATAATTAAGGGGTAATTAATTAAGTAATTAAGGTTTAATAAGTTCATTTAAAAGGGTAATTAAGAAGTGATTAGTAAATTAAATGGCTTGACTAATTAATGATTAATTAAGCAGAATTAAGTGATTAATTCTTAAGTAATTAATTTAATTTAAGTTAATTAAATTAATTATAACATGGATTAATAATTCCGGTTTAAGGATGTTGTATGAGTAGAATATCTGGATTTGTGATCTCTATTGGGTGATATTCTGCGATACTCTATGATATGTTTTTGATATATCTATGATTATTTTGTATGAATTATATGTGATAAATGATTTATGAATTCAAAGTGTTGAATTGAATTGTTTAAATTATTAAACAACTTGGCCTTTAAAACGCTTTTGGATTTCGATGAGACCGGGATCGGGTATCAGTTATGATTTTTCGAAAACCACATCGATCCAAGTTGAACGTTAGGTCGTAAATCTCAAGTGAAGATCGAGATGGTGTTTTAGAGTGCAAGGTTATCATCGTTAACTCTGAGGGTGATTCCAAAATAAGTGTAACGAGATAATGCCTTCGGTTTCGTTCGAACCCGGAATGAACTTGTATGGATTGAATGTTTTTAGAACACCGTTGGTGGATGATGAACATTCTAAGATAGATGTGTTCTATAAAGGTAATCGTCGCCTCAAGCCTGATCAACCAGGAATGGCTAAAACAGGGGAGGTGCAGCAAGGCTAAGTGGGTCATGCCCAAGTAGGACGAGATTTACCCCTATCTAGATGTCCTTTTTTATTCGGTTGTGTCGGTGGTTGCTAGCTACAACCGCGTGGTTGTCTTGTTCGGAACTGTTTAGTAAGGAATGGTTCCGGCCTAGTGTTGCAGGGGGTCAGGAGTTATCCTCGGTACGGTGATCTAGGCCCCGTACTATGACGGACGGTACCCCAGTAGCCCTGCCATTGATGGAAACTAATTATCCAATAAGCGCCCTCGGATTTGATTGATACTTATGTATGCTAGAATTTAATAAATGTAACAATTTTGGCTATTTTCTACTTTATTTGAAAACCCTAGACCCTATTATAATATCACTGGATTTCCTATAAAATGTTTTTTTTAGCGTAAGGTAAAAACATACCTATGTTTATGTGTGGGAAGTCTTACGTGATACCTTTTGTTTCTAAATGATTTTAAAGTTAAACAGCTTTAACACGTTTACTCACACCAGACCCATGTCTGACCCGGATTTTATTCTGTTTTTCTTAAACTCTTGGGTACTCAAATTTTTATGAGTAGCCAAGTCATTAGGTCTTGGATTGTTGAGTTTTGGAGGAGCTTGGAGCAGGAGTCCAGACGTATCTATCTATCTAGTTCTTCTGTGTTAGTTGTGTATGTTGTATTTTGGGATGTATGTAATGTCATATATATATGAATGTCTTGTTTGAATGATGTTGTGTAACTTTGATATATGTAAGACTATGTAATAGTTATGTGATGTATTATATTTTGTTCCGTTTCCGCTATGAGATTCTGATGTTGTTATTCTTTCTTTCTATCTTTTCTATTTCTATCTCTTTCTTTTCTTATTGATGATACGTCTTTCTGTGGATTAAAAGGCGGGTCGTCGCACTGTCCTGGTTGAATCTAGGTTAGACTTTGATATTGTATTTTAAAATTTTCCGCTGTAAAGATTATTATTGAAATAATAATATATGTTATTCCATTTCGGTGAGATTTTGTTCTGTCTTTATTTTCTTTCTACCCTTAATGATTTGCTTATTCGTGCAATTTGAGTTGGACATGTGTGGTTTATTGTCGATTCAAAGGGTATGGAAAAATGGGTCATTACATTCCTTAGTCATGTGCAGTAATTTTTTTCTTTTCACCTTTCTTTGACTTGATTTCCTTATTGGTTTTATAATTACTGTGTGATTTGATTTATTTTTATTCCGATTTGATCCCTTATTTTACTTGATTTGATCCCATTTATTTTATCCAATATTTGATTTTTTATCCAACATCTTGATGCTCGTATGGGTATATACATTCACACATATATATAGATTTTCTTGTAAGCAATCCTTACCATATGTTTCCATGCTTATCTATTTCATGTCCAATTATTTACAATATATATCTTTCTGAGGTTTGTACTCCTTTATGTATATATTATTACATATAAACTACATTATAACATATACACATATATGACTACATACATGTATCCATTATATATATATATATATATATATATATTCATACACATTTTTATATACTTCTAAATACACAAATGTTTATATACATTTACATGTTCACTATTTAATATAAACATAAATACATATATCCCTAAGTTTGAATTTTTTCCCATTTTGAAGTTTGTACATTCATGTATATATACTTATTCACATATACAATTTTATTGCATATGAAACATTCCTATAACACATACACATATAAACTCATATATATATATTCCATATGCATAACTTTTTATAAACATTTACACCCCACCCACCCACCCACCCACCCACACACACACACACATATAGTCATTTACTTACACAATATCTTCCATAAACATAAATACACCTATACATAACTTATATATACTTTTAAACATAATAAATCATGTATAAACTCATATACATACAAATAAGGATATTCTATCTTAAAGTTTTAACTGGTGGAGTCTATATATATAATTTATCATATCTAGAAATTTATATTTTAAAATTAAACCTAGGTTCAATCAATATATAGGTTTTAAACTCCTTGCTCTTTCATTCGACTTATAAAAATCAATATTCCCATAATTAAAATTGGCTAATTACCCAATATCCGATGGCTAAAAATTTGGTTCGTTACATTCCTCTCCCCTTGGAACTTTTCGTCGCCGAAAAGGAACGAAACGAGAATTATAATTTTGATGTATATTACTAAATAAATCATTTTTAAACATTTTAAACTCCTTAATCTTTCATTCTACAATTAAGATACTTTAAATCCCATAGTATTACCAAGCTAATTTTATATTAAAACATTTTTCATAACTCAATGTCCTAGCAAGTCTATCCTTGTTCTTATAGAAATTTAGTCGTACGTTGATCAGGCGTAGGACTGAAAATCTCTAAGTACTTAGTTGACCCATTTCAACATCAAGTGAAAATACTTGAAAAAACTTTTCAAAAATGATATGGAAAGTATCACCCCCTTTACCCCCATGGATCGCAGTTAACACAATGATTGCGTCGCCATCCCAGCGAAAAAATAAGAAAACTGTAGCATCAATACCCTCGAGTTAGGCCATCGGAACACCATGGTCCGCAACTACACAAGTGTTGAGTTGCTTTCACAGCAAAATTTTAAATAGTCTATAGGCAATCTCTGCCCTCGAATTACGCTATCAAATGAAACTATACCACATAGATCGCAACTACACAAAGGTTGCGTCACTATCCCAATGAAACCCAATATAGACTGTAGGGTATCGTTGCCACCCGAATCATAGCTATGGAACCAAACCACATAGATCGCAATCTACCGATGTTACATCGCTCTCACAGCAATCAAACGTAGATTATAGGCAATCACTACCTCCCGAATTATGCTATGGAATCGCGATAGATCGCGGTTACACAAAGGTTACGCTGCTATCACAACAAAACCCAATGTAAATGTAGGTATCGGCGCCTCTCGACTTACGCTACCCAACAAATGATCACCAGGAACTCAAGAGTTTTGTCCGGACGTCCTCTAGGATCCCAATTCTCATTGAACCACCCAGTGGATCTCCTACTCTAAGTTTCAACTTCCATGGGGTTGTCTTTCCATACTTTTGGTTTCAAAACATATCATACTATATATATTACCATTCAAAACATACACTTCATATGTATCACATATAAATTTTATCTATATAAAATCGATATCTTCTAAATCAATAATTTTAAATTCAGTTTTCCCAATTTCCCAAATCGAGTATTTGCCAAAATCAAAAGTCTTTAAAAATCAATACGTTCCAAAACTATCTCAATTTCATATGCATATAAGAACATCTTTTCAACTCGAATAATTTTCGGATCAATAATTTTTGGATCCACTTCATATTTATATAAATCCATTTAGTATTTCAAATATCTTTCAAAGATCATTTCTTTCTGGTTATAAATTCAACAAGGAGAGTTTGAATATATAACTAACATATATAACCTTATTTATGTCAAATCAAATTTCCAAGTTTGATTACTTTTCAAAGTTATTGGTAACGTTTCTTACTTTTTATAAAGTAAGTTTTAGTTATAGTAACTATTCAGTCTTCATTTTTTATAAAATCATCATATTTACTCAAAATATACTATTTCACTTCAAAAACCATTTTTGCCTTAATATCCCAATTTCGGTTCCAATTCAGAATTGCTTTGAATTTCCATTTGGATTATAACTTCAATTCAACCCAATTTGTATTTAAATCCATGATTTAAATATAAACAATTTCCACTCCGACCAATTTGAATTTACAAAATATCTTGAATAGTTTTAAAATAGTTAATTTAATATAGTTTGAGTTTTAAAAATGGTTTGTATAGTAAAATAACTCGGAAAATCAAAATAATTTGAATATTTAAGAAGATAGATTTTAAACAGTTTATATTAAAATAATATATTTGAAAATAGTTCCAAAGTCAAACTAATTCATTTCCTAATATCCAATTCAAATTAATTTCAATTTCAATTTCCATTTCCATTTAAATTGATTCAATTCTGATTCCAATTCGAATTAACTTTGATTCCAACTTTAATTCAAATCAATTTCATTTTGATTTCAAATTGATTCAATTTTGAGTAAAATTCCAATTAATTCAATTCGATTCCTATTTGAGTTAATTTCAATTCAATCCTCAATTTTAAACCATCTCGATTTATATAAATTCAAGTTCAATTTTCAAAATATCGATTAAATCGCTTAAATCAAATTAACCTTCAATATTCAATTTAAAAATCCAAATCTTTAAAAATAATTCAATTCCGAGCCTAAATGTCGAAATATTCATTTAAATTACTTTTACTTGGACTTATTCCAAGTTTCCAGTAAGAGTTTAAATCTTTTCAAAACAAATCAATTTTCGGTATTCAATTGATTTCTCAATTATAACTTCAAAATTTCAAACCCACTTCTTTAAACAATTCGGGTTGTCAAGTTCATTTTTAACATTTCAAACCCAAGTTAAAATGATTCCATTTCCATAAATTTGACTTTATTTCTTTAAATCAACATGATTTAAATAATTTCAAATAATTTCAGGGATTGATATATATCATTTCAATCAAAAATAAATATCATAGATATATATCATTTCAACCCATTTCTTAATTTATTCGAAATAATTTGATTTACAGTTTTATATACTGTTAATAACATACAGGATGATAGCAGGATATATCAAAATAAATAAACATCCAAATCATTTAAAACATCAACCAATAGCATCCATCATAAATTTCCATAATTCGAAACCCGTTTTTATTTCAAAAATCTTTTTGAAATCATTTATACATACATAACTCCTTTTCAACTTTTTCTCAAATCTATACCTTTTCTTTTATAATTTAATTCATTTAACTTCCATAAATTAAATTCTAAATTTATCTTGAAATTTCAATTTTCATGTAATAAGTTCAAACTTATATAGCTTGGCTTGAGTAAATTTCCAATTTGTTTAAACTTGCTCAATTTAAGTTTTCATATTCTAAAATTTAATCCTTATTAATATCACTTTCCACTTATAAGTTCAAAAACTTACTTTTCTTTTGGGTTATACTTCTGATTTCAAGGGGGATTCCAGAATTCAACACCCAGTATTTATTTCAAATCAACTTTGAAATCATATATACACACATATACATATATACATACATATACATATGCATATGCATATACACATACACATACACACATACACATACATACATACATACATACATACATACATACATACACATACATATATATCCCATTTACATACCAAATCACATTTTTAAATTTTAAACCCACCCTGGTTTTCTACCCAAACAAATTCCTTCAGAATTATCAAAACAACTCTTGTTTAAACAAGAATTTCCTATATCAAAAATATTCTAATAATATTACTTATTATTCCTTCAAAACACTTTGAAACGCATTTCAAATTTTAGGAACTTAGATTCAAAACTTCTCAACTTAAATCATTCTAATTTATAAGTCACATTTGTAAATTATGCTTATATAATTTCACTTCCTTAAAACATTTCATAATGTTTTATCATTGTTTATTCTGTAATAAACACCTTTATTAAGTCACAACAACTAATTTATGATAATAATAAATTATTATCATATCTAGAAACCAACCATACCATATATTCCATAATAATTTCCTAAAAATTATTTTTATATATTTCAAGGTAAACTTATTTCATTTCAAACACTTAGAAAAACACCCCTGAAATTTCTAGGATTTAAATTCTGGTTTGAGTCTATTTTAGCTTAACACATTTGCATAATTCATTCTTATCAATTTTCTATTTGGTTATATATGTACAATACTTAATTTTTACAATTTTATTTGATTATAATAACAACAGCCAATCACCTTAACATACTATAATAGTTCAAAAATACTATTTCTTTTTATATCAAAATATAATCTTATATAAAAATTATTTTTAAAATCAATTTTAAATTCACTATAGAAGAAAATAACAAGTACGCTCTCATATATATAATACACTCAACTCATTCTAGGGTGCTACTGATCCTATCTCTAATGAGTAATCCCTACCAGAGTCAAGGTTCTCGCTTAACCTTCAGCTCTGATACCACGTGTAATGACCAGGCGATTTTTGAATTTTCGACCCCGAAAATCGACACTAATACGTTCACTTTATATAGTGCCAAACAATCGAGTGTCGAAAATACCTGGTTGTTATGGTTTAAGAAGAAAAGAAATAGAAGAAGAAACAGAAATAAAAACAACACAGAATCTCACAATCGCAGCGGAACAAAATATAATACACAATAATAGCATTTTATATAAAAGAAAACTATAATTGTTAATATACATACAAATTATCAAAGTACAATCATTAACATATAAATCTGGACAGTTATAATAGCTTGTCCCTAAATGCTGAATATACAGCCTACAATACACAGCGGAATATAATCAATATGTGCAATACGTCTCTGCTATCAAAAGATCAAAACAAAATTAAATAAATTTATTAAAATTAACTTATATTAATTAGATTTAATTACAGTTGTAATTGAACACTGTAATTTGTAGAATACTTAACACTGAATTATATGTAAACTTGCTTCAAATTATTTTAAATGTCTATGTAATCATAAATGATAAAATTAGGTTATTTAATTAATTTGAATATAAAAAATGATTAATTAATCTAATATTAATATATTTAATTAACGTGAAAATAGCTATTTTGGCCACTGATTCAGATTCAACGAAATCAGTTTCATCGGATCCGTAACGGGGAATTATTGTAGGATTTCAAGTATCGTAGCGATCGGACTTGTCGTTTGATCGTACAGACTTGAAACGCCTAGAAATCAACTTAATTGAAATCAATTTGAAATAAACCGATTTTAAGCTAACTTCTCCATACGATGAAATTAGGACTTAAAACCTGTTCCATTGAGTTTAAAATTATCGTAAACGTCTATTTTGGTATATGAGATGACCAATTTTCGTTCCGACGACAGAATGGGCTTTTCGGGTCATTCATCATTCAACATGTAAATAATTTTGGTCCATTCTTTCTGTTTTCAACATTGCCTATAAATAGCCTGTTATAAATCCTAGCTACTTCTTATTATTATTTGTCTGTACGTATAATTTTCAATGGCTTCTTCTCAATGGCAAACAAACCAAACAGATTCCAAATTTCAATTGCAAATCAAAAATGGAAACTCCTCAAATTATATCGAATTATATATTGCTGGAAAGATCTTGACGAGTGGAACCTACGTTTTCATTTGTCATAACAGTGCATGAATCGAGCATAAATCACGGTCAAAGCTTCAAAATTTGCAAACCGTGAATTCGATTTGGGGCTTTCTGATTTTAGCTTTAATCGACGAAATCAACTTGTGGGTTTTGTGGAGATTTGTGTCTGGAATTGATTAGTCGTGGTAGCATCACATATTGTTAAGGGAGGTGATCAGAATTTGAGTTTCAGGGTTCAAAAACCCTAATCCTCGGTGGCGGCCTGCGGCGAAGGGGGAGGACCCGACCTAGGTCGTTTTGTGCGGCTCGTTGAGGCGAGCACGTGGCAGGGCGTGGGTCTCTCAGGTGATCGGTAGCGTGCGTGGTGGTTGGTGACTATTTGGTATTATAGGTGGCTTCCGGTTCGTATTCAAGCTTTGTCGCGTGAATCGATAGGTGACGGGTATTTAATATTATTTTATTTGAACTAAATTTAAATTTCCGATCGTTCTAACTGTCATAACTTCTGCATACTAGCTCCAATTCATGTGTAGTTTGTTCCGCTGGGATCGTATTGAAATTCCAGACATTTTAGTGTCATCTTGGACGAGTTTTGAGACAGTCGAAAGTTGGTCCTATTTCTGAATTTCAAATCGATTTAAAATCGAAGGTGAGTGATTTGACTCACTCACGACTTCTAGAATTTCTTATGATAGTTAATTAAAGTGAATATTAGGCACGCATCCCTAAAAGAAAACTTAATTCACTAAAACTCCTCCCGCAAGAAAACATAATTTGCAGGTCCTTGTTTTTCATTTCGGCCGTTTTTTCCCTAAAATAACCCTCCGCTTCTTGCACGATTGATTTTAATAGCAAGTTTATCTTTCTTTATTTCATCTTCTTCTTCATTGGCGAACTTATGTTTCTTGATTTTATCTTCTTCTTCAATGGCGAGCTTAGCTTTCTCGATTTTAATGGAAAACTGCAATTATACACAATAGTTGTAGAAATGTCTACAATTATATGCAATAGTTGCAGACAATTCAACAACTAAATACAATTGTTGCAGACATATCTACAAGTATACGCAATAGTTGCAGAAATTTCTGCAACTATATAAAATAGTTGCAGAAATTTCTGCAACTATATGCAATAGTTGTAGACATTTCTGCAAGTATATGCAACAGTTGCATTTCTGCAACTATACCATATAGTTGCAGAAATGTCTGCAACTACATGCAATAGTTGCAGAAATGTCTGCAACTAAATGCAATAGTTGCAGACGTTTCTGCAACTATACCATATAGTTGTAGAAATGTCTGCAATTATTTGCAAATGTTGTAAATTTGAAAAAAAATCGAACGTGTTCAAAATTTGTTGAATTGTCTGCAAATTTATGAAATAATTGCACGTTTACTACAAAATTTAATTTTTGGTATCAACAATAGATCTTATTTTAAAGATCATAATTTTTTTGATTTTTTTGGTGATAACGGTATGTTGATCCGATTTTTCTACACAAAGTTATACGCGCTTGAAATGTCAAAAACGTATAGGGTATTTGGGTCTTTTTGCGTGCATGAATTTGAAAATAGGGACCGTAAATGTAAGTTTAGTTTGGGAAGGATGTTTTCCCTATTTTGAAACTTATTTGGGATGTGAGCCAAACTTACCCTAAATTAAATTTATGGCGTGATTAGGAATTTATTTATGGCTATTTGATATTTTTAAATTACTATTCCTGTTAATTTGAATTTATTTTGAATTAAATTGTCATTTAATTTATTACTGAATCTAAATTGCCAGTTAATTACCTGTATATAATAACCTGTTAACTATTGATATTTGTTGGTTGAATTGGATGATGATTGTGATGGATGCTTGAATTTATTATTGGATGATTCGATGATATATTTGATATATATATATATATATATATTGTAATCACTCTGCAAGTTCCCTTAGTTATTGTTTAGGAAAAATCACTATGGGTTGAAAGATATATACCCGAACGATCTATAGATTAAGAAAAAAATCGTTATGGGTTGAAATGAAAGACTCGAGCGATTTTATGGATTTTATATTTAATTCGTGATTATGGTTTAAAATGATATATAACCGTAAAATTTTAAATTGCAGTTTGAAATGATAAATATCCGTATCACTTGACCCTAGGGTAGAGAATTTTATACGGACACTGGATTGGTTAAATTAAATGATTTTAAAATCTTTAATTTTTGAATTTAGTAAAATGATATTTTGAAATAAAATTTGATTTAGATAAATTTAATTATTATCGAAATTCAAGCTTTATGTTAAAACTGGAATTAGTGTAAAAGGAGTAGTTAAAGGAATTAAAATTTAAAATTTAAATTTGATTTTCGTAGTATGATTGAAATTTATCGGAATTGAATAATTAAAATCATTTGAAATATAACTTTGAAACATATTGGAATTAGAGTAAACATAAATTGATATTTCCAACATGGATGGGAATCGATAAAATTTAATGGTCTATTGAGAACTTAAATTGACGATTTGGAATTTGGTTTTATTGGGAAATTGAAATGGTCCGATTTTGTTGAAATGAAATAAATAGTTTTGAATTAATATAAATTCCAAATTCATGTTTTCAAATATAAACTGTTTTAAAATATATTATTTTTAAGATATTAAAATTTAAGATTTTCAAATTATTAAACTATTTTAACCTATATTAACTATATTAAATCAATTTAACCTATTTTAAGCCATTTAATTTATTTTAAAACTAATTAAACCATTTTAACTTATATTAAATCTAATTAATCTATTTTAAAACTATTTAATCTATTTTAATTATATTTAATATGTTTTAAATCTATTTAACTATTTTAAATCTATATTAACTATTCTAGAGTATTTTAACAATTAAAAATTTATTTAAAACTATTTATAACTATCTAAACTATTTTTCTAAATTTAAAACTAAGTAAAGATTTTGTGTTTATCCAAATCCTCGATTTTTAAAGTGGATATGGTTAAATAATATTATAACCTAAGTTAGGATCTAAATAACATGTATCGTTTAATATGATAATTTTCAAATGAAAGTTTATCCTATTTTGGAAATATGAATTTGAACGAAAATAGAATTTCGAAACTATGATTTCAAAGGTGATATGATTTCAAAGATGAATATGAATTCGATGGTAAATATAATTTTGAAAGTGACATGGTTTGAATGAATATAACATTTTGATATCAATTATGAAATGATTTTGGAAATGTAAAAGAACCATCCGGTGTGTAATAAGCGATTGGTTGTTAAAGAGACCGGGATCAGATATTGTCATACTCTCTGCCAATACCAAAAACCACTTTAACAACTGCGTATGTGGTGGAGATTCCAGAAATGGTGTAGGATGGTTTGGTGAACGATTTATGTATAAGGTATGAGTCAGCTTAGATGTGACTAAAACATGAGCTACACCTGGGCCAAGTGAGGTTATTCCTCCAATCAAACATGCTCCATCGATACTATATTATGACATTTGTGATGATTTGGTGGCCACCCCTTGATTTGATTAGGAAGTGTGTTCCGAGGTGGGCAGTAGTAGCTTCTATGCATTACCACCAGCCCGGTTCTGCAATTGATATATCTACCCCGGCATTGCCTCGAGTGCCATGTTCACATGCCCTAGAGCACCTTCTACGAGTTTGTTTTGTACCATACCTATGGAGTGCCCTCTGATAGCCCTCAAGTTTACGGGGAATTGCGGTACTGTATAGACTATGGGAATATATAAAATGTGTTAAGGGGGATATGGATAATGCCTTAACGCTATTTTAATACTTTATTTTATTGTAGACACTATTATAACAGCATATTGACTACATAGTAGATAATTTAATGGATCCTTAGAAGATGTGAATCCCAAACATCTCTTAGGTTATTGCATGCACGTTAGATACTGGATAGGAGATGTCAAACCCGTTAAACATCTCAGACTCCGTCCCACTCATATTTATTTACCATTGATTTAACTTACATAAGATCTTTTAGTTCTGACTCGAGTGTTTTGTCTTTTCAATTCGCTCGGTTCAGCCTGCGCATTTCAGGGTTGAAGACCTGATTTCTAGAGGATGTAGACGAAGATTTGTACTATTATTGTTATGATATGTATTCGTTGCATCATGTTGTTCCGCTGCATTTATTATTTATTAGTTCTTAGTGTCTGTAACTCTTATTCTGTATTGTGTAAGTATAATCAAATTTATTGGTAAATAGCATCATGAACAGTTATTCGATTATTATATTTTGTAATATCCCGGAATTTCCAGGAGTTTAAAATGTGATAATCACTTAATTTTAATTATTTGAACTGATAAAGTTGTTATTTTCGAAAATAAATAACCAAGTAATAATAATATAATGTTTTAATTATGGTTACAAATTGGTTTTATAATAAGACTAATTATTTTATTGTGTAAATAAATTCTAAATTGGCTTATTGTTTCAAAATTGATAAGTTTAAATACATTTATATCTGTGTATTTTTAATTGATTTTAAAATAGGATAAATTATTGGTAAATAATAATGAGCTGATTTAAAAATAGATATTATATTTATTTAAACTAATTTTAGATTTGGATTTTTAAATTTGACTTTGAATTGAATATAAATTTGAATTTAAGGGATATACATACATATTAAAATAAAATGATAATATAGTTTTATTTTAAATTATATAGATAATGTTTTTAATTAAAATAAGATTTGTTTTATATTATTCTTTTTAAAGAAATTTATCTATGGAAATTTGGATTTGTATTTAATTAATAAGAATAAATGTAAGGCTTTTGAAATAGCATTTAAAATAAGTTTGCAATATTGTATATAATTTTATTTAAATTATATTTGGTTTCATTCTTTTTAGAGATTGTATTTTATATAAATTTAGCAAACATTTGTAAATGTATAAATATATTTGTTAATTAGGAATGTAATTAGAAAAGCACTTTTTAAATAAAAAAGAAACATATTAGCAATTAGGAAATTAATTTAAAAAGCCTTTAAATTTCTTTTAGAATAAAATTAAATAAAATTTGACAAGTGTTAAGTTAGGAATCATTTAAACAACAAGTGTTGAACATTTATGAAAAATTTAAGACAAGTGTCCATGTTTTTTTAATTTTCTTTTTAATTTAATAAATCTGAAATTTACCTATATAATCACCATTTCTCTCCATCTTCTTTTTATTTAAATTTTGTTCATTCCTAAAAGAAGAAAATAGAGCTATCCTTGCAACTTTTACTCAAAACCAAATTCTAAAATCTCCTCAAAAATAGAACCTACAAGATTTTTTTTTTATCTATAATCATCCTTTAAAAAACTGCATGCCTGTAGTTTATTCTCAAAACAAAATTAATTCCTCAAATTCAAACATCAATCTCTGTTTACCCAAAACCTCAAAACATCCCAGTTTAAAACAAAATCTGCATGTTTACAATCCCATGTCTGCCTCAAATTTTTTATATGCATGCAAATGAATCTGGGTCAAAGGCAACCTGAAGTACTCCAGTTTTTATTTTCAAGCTCAAGTGTTTGCAAGTTTTTCAAAATGCAAATTTGAAAAGCAAGATTTAAAGGATGAGGCAATTCTGTTTCAAAAGCTTCAGGTTTAAAATGTCTTGCAAGCTCCAATTTTATCTCCTCTGCACTGCATTTCTTTTAAAAAGGCGAGTGAACAATTCTTACCGAAAACTTAAGTGACGAATTATCTGTTGCTTGAAATATTTCTGTGATATTGATGTGTTGCATGTGATGATAGAAGCACCAATCTGTAGTGTATTTGGATTTCTTGTTGGATAGTTTGAATCTCCCAGTTTTCTGATTTCAGAGATTTTAAAACAAAACAATATTTTAATTTTTAGCTTAATCTCTATGAATCTATGGGGTTTTAAATCAAGTTAGTTAGTTTAAAACATCATATAATTTTCTTAAAACAAGAATTAGTATTTTAGATTCAGGAAAATTTCTGGAACAAGTAAACACAGTGGAATTTTCAAAATACAATAACATCAAATGTAAATTTTCATTGATTCAAGCCCAAATCTTAGATCATCTTATAATGTTAGGATTTTTAAGAGAGGAATCAAAAATTTTAAAATCATATTAAGTGTGTAAATGGGTATTATCTGGAAATTGGGTTTTTGCAAAATTAAGTTGATTTATGAATCTGGGGTGCTCGGGATTCATCATGAAGTTAGGGGTTGGATTGGAGAATAAGGTAAAAATTGTTGAAGAATTTGTAAATCTCTATGGAGGTTGAAATTGCTCGGATTTGTTTTTAAACCTTGTTTTGGTTCTTACTGTAAATTGAACCACTGTTCTTCTTATGTTGATTCGAGCTTGAAGAAATTCTGGGTGTAGGATGCGTGGTGGGTCGACGATCCATGGCCGGAGTTGTGGCATTTATCATTTATCGGAGGCGTGGGATTTGGGGTTTTCTGATGATTGGGTTTGGGGTTCTGTATAACCAGGGATACTCGATTTTGAATCGAGGCAAGAAGCTATGTTCTGATGATCATAGGGGTTTGTAGGGTTGTTAAGTGATGTGGCGGTGGGTTCGTCGTTGACCGGAGGTGGTTTCGGCACTGGTGCAGGTGTGCGAGATGGTTGGTGTTAGTTAGCATTTGGGTTTTGTGTTGCTGGGTTTTAGCACGCGAAATAAGGTAGATGACTCGGGGTGGAACTCGTGTATTTTGGGTTGTGTGTCGAGTGGTTCCTGTGTTTTTGCATGATGGTTAAACTGTTGTGTTTAACAGTTTTAAAGTTTGATTAAAACAGTTTTTAAAACATTAAAGTCAAATTTGGTTTAAAAGAAAAGATAGTATACTTTGTTTTTGGTTTCATGTAAACATGGGTTGAACCCAAATGAAATGTTTAACCAGATTTTAATTCAAAATAAATAAAGTTTAAACTTTAAATAATTTAAGTTAAATTAAAATCCTTGTCTTTGAATTGAATTGTTTTTTGTATGATGTTTAAAATGTTTTATGATAAAAACCTTAATGTCAATTTTCTAACTTATTTTGGAAATATAAAAAGGAAAATTTATAAGAGAATGTTTTTATTGGTTAATGAAAAATGATTTATAATTAACAATTAAAGCTCTAAGTAATTTATTAACTTGAAACTAATGATTTTAATTTAATAATTAAGGGTAAGTAATTGATGATTACTTTATATCTTAAACTAATTAATGATTAAGTTAAGTAAAGTTTTTCAAGGTTGAATAAAAGATAATGTTTTATCTCAAATAAAAATTAAATGTTAATGATTTGTAATTAATTAAGTTGCTTAAGAAAATTTAAGATTAATTAATTAATTTAATTAATTATTTTAAAAAGGATTAATTAAGTAATTAATTAAGTATGATTATTAATTTAATTAACTTATAATTATGATGATTTAATTAATGACTAGTGATTAATTGAATTGTAATTACTTATTAATTAAGTAATTAGGGTTAATTAAAATAGTAATTAATTAATACTTAACAAAGGTTTTATTAAGTAATAATTTGGGTTTCTTAATTAATAATTAAAAAAGTTATTAATCTAATGCAAGTTAATTACGAATCGATTAACTATTATTAAAGGTTAATTAATTGTAATTAAGAATTAATTAATTATATTTATGGATTAATTAATTTGTAATTAAGATTGTTAATTAATAATTGAGTTTTATTAATTAATGATTAAGAGATGATTAATTAGTTAATTAAGGTTAATTTATTAATTATACAAGTAATTAGTGATTGATTACTTTGTATTAAAGAATTGATTAATAATTAAGGTTTATTAATTAATAGTTGAAGCTTAATTAATCTGTAAATTGAAGATTAATTTGGTTAAAGAGCAATTAAGGAATGAATTACTCGATTTGATTTATGAGATGAGTGTGATCAAGTAAGATAATTAATTTGTTAATTAATTAAAAATCGTCACTTGGTAAATGATTAAGTATGTTTACTTAATAAGTTTTGATAAGAGAATTTACTTAAGATAAGTAATTGATAAATTACTAAGGTAATTAAGAAAATTAAAACTACCGATTTGGAAGTAATTTTAAATGGATAATTACTTGGTAAAGTAATTAAGGGTTTATTTCTTGGTGTAATAAACCAACGAATTTATAAAGTAATTGAAAGTAATCAAGAAGTAATCAAGAATAATTAATTAATGTTTATATTTATTAAAGTTGATTAATTGAAAACAATTAATTTAAGCATGATTAATTAATGTAATTAATTAAGAGATAATGTAATTAATTATAGTTAATTAATTAATGGAAGCAATTAACTAAGGTTCATTAATTAATATGATTAATGAGAATAATTAAGGATTAATTACTTGATTAATTAAGATGATGATTAATTAATTGGTTTAATTAATGTTTATTTAAGCAAGATTTGTTGTGATGAAGATAATTAATTTAATTAATTTTAAATTAATCAAGAAGTACTTAATTTAATTCACTTTAAATTAATCAGAAATAGAGATATTTAATTTAATTCATTTTAAATTAATTATGTTGCGATTAAGTAAATCATTGCTTATATATGAATGGGTGACAATGATTGTCATGAATGGATGTAATCTCAGAGATAAGTAATGTTGTGTGGTATGAATGCTTGGTTTCATTGTGATGGTAATATAGATTATCTATTGTGATAATGATGCGGATTACCTATTTTGTTATGGATCATCTGTTTATTTTGATAATGTGGTTATCAATTGTGACTTGTGAATTATCTATTCTGTGCGTATATAGATAGTTGAATTGAATTGTTTAACCTTAAACAACTTGGACCTAAAAGATACGTTTTGGATTTCGATGAGACCAGGATCGGGTTTCCATATTTGGATATCCGAAAACCACATCGATCCAAATTAATGATAG
The DNA here is from genome assembly GCA_030765085.1 of Allium cepa. Lineage (NCBI taxonomy): Eukaryota > Viridiplantae > Streptophyta > Magnoliopsida > Asparagales > Amaryllidaceae > Allium > Allium cepa. The sequence continues at coordinate 910,903,894 of CM060943.1, forward strand.
GTCGCGAATCTCAAGTGAAAATGAAGATTCAGAGTGCAAGGGTTATTGTCATTAACTCTGAGGGTGATTCCAAAATGAGTGTAACGAGATAATGGCTTCGGTTTCGTTCGAACCCGGAACGAACTTGTATGGATTGAATGCTATCAGAACATTGTTAGGTGGACGATGAGCATTCTAAGTGATGTGTTCACTAAAGGTAATCGTAGCCTCAAGCCTCATCAACCGGGAATGGCTAAAACATGGGAGGTGCAGCAATGCTTCGTGGGTAGCCCCCACTTGAGAGTGAGATTTACCGCCGTCAAGAGGTTCCTTTATTTCGGCTGTGTGGGCGGTTGAATAGCTACATCCGCCGGGGTTGTCTTATTCGGAACTGTTCAATAAGGAATGGTTCCGGCTTGTGTGGCAGGGGAGCGGGCGTACTCCTCGGTATGTTGATCTAGGCCACGTACTGTGACGGGCGGTACCCAAGTAGCCCTACCATTGTATGGAATCCAAAATCCGATAAGTGCCATCGGATTTGATTGTATTACTCACTTTTGTGGCTAGTAGCTGGAATTTAATAGATGTAACAATTTCAGCTGTTTCATATTTATTTGAAAACCCTAGACCTATTATAATATCATTGAATTTCCTATCAAATGTTTTGGTTAGCGTAAGGTAAAAACTTTTCCATGTTTATGTGTGGGAAGTCTTACGTGATACCTTTTCTTTCAAAAGATTTTTAAAGTTAAGCAACTTTAACCGTTTACTCACACCAGACCCATGTCTGACCCAGAGTTTATTGTGTTTTTCTTAAATTCTTCGGTACTCAAAATTTTACGAGTAGCCAGGGGATTCAGGTTGGGTTGACGAATTCTGAAGGAGCAGTGGAGTAGGAGGCTTTTGCGTATAGCTATATAGCATTCTGCCGTGTGTTCTCTAAGTTGTTGTCTTTGAGTTGTATTAAGTTGTATAACTCGACAGGTGTTTATAACTGTCTAGTATGTATTGTTTAGCTGTGTATCTCTGATGTATATGATACTATGTAATGTACTATGTGATTAATATAATTTATTCATTCCGCTGTTTAGATTCTGATGTTGTTCTTTCTTTCTTCTCTATCTTTTCTCTTTTCTATCCCTTTCTTTCTTAAAAATGATGCGATTTTCTGTGGTAAGAAAGTCAGGTCGTTTCATTTGGTATCAGAGCATTAGGTTGAGCAAATACCTAGGCTATGTAGGGATGTCTTTCTTGAGAGAGCGTACTTGTAAATTTTATATATAACTATATATACATATATATTTCTACCTATCTGTTGGGTTACTGGTTCGGGTTTTCCAACATAAGTTATAAAGGTAGATGAGTAGTGGTGTGTGTAACACGACCACGATTGGTTGGAGTTTGAATATTTGAGATTGAAAGTGTATTTGTTGAGACTATAGACCTAATACCATCTCGAGTAATCTTTGCATTTTGGTGTAAGGATTTCATTTGATCTCTGAAGGAAACTTGTTAAGGTTCGGAGTTCATCTTTGTAGTGTGAGTTTGTTTGCGCTCGTGTGAGCGGATTTTTGAGAATTTGGATCTGTCGGTTGGGCAGAAGCAAGTGATGATATCTTGACAACCTCAGGAAGTAGTATCTGCGTGATGAGATGCTGTGACTATGGATATCTCCTAAAGATGTTTTCTTTTGAAGCAAGTTTAAAGAAGTGTGTCTGCTTCGGGGTTGTAGCTGAGTTCTGCAGGATGTATATGTTTAGTTGGAGGTCCGTGTTTCTCAAAGAGATTTGGGTAAGAGTCTTTGGCATCTGTGCTAGCGGTGCAGCTCGGGAATGTTCTGTGTTTCAGCAGGAAGATCTTTTTGGCTTAGCATTTCCTGGAGGTGGAATTCAGATGCAGCAGTGAGGATCTGTTTCTTCGATGGATTAGTTGATCGAGGATAGACTGTTCTGATTTGTGAAAAGAGAACAATATCTTTAGAAATTTAGATTGGGTGATCGCAAAAGTGACTTGCGATGGTTTGGTGATTATCTTAGACAATCTTTTGCTTGGATTTGTGGCATTTCTAGAGGATGTAGAAGTTATGGAATTGTTGAAGATTTTCCGGTTATATCTTCAGGAAAGTTAGAGAATTGCCCGCATTGGAGATTGAGTTCTGAATCGACTTGATTTCAAGAGTGATACTGGTGATTCAGCTGGGTAGAAGGTTGTTTCCTAGGTTGGTTGTTTGGTGAAGCAGCTCTGTATTTCTCGAAACTTCTGTTGAACCTTATTTCCGAGATGTGATGTTTAGTCTGTGCCTGTGTCCACTCGACGACATTTTCATCTGCTCCAGATCAGAGTTGTGCAACGAAAGCAAGGTGGCTATTGTTCTAGAGTAGAAGCTACTGGAAGTCGCAGTATTTTGGATTAGAGAGTTTCTATTGCATTTATTTTTCATAATCTGAGGCAAGCTGGCAAGTGATTCTGTTCTATCTTTTCCAGATAGGAGAAGTTGTTTTCTACTGTTGATAGTAAAGTTTGGTTTTGATTTTTGGACTGATCTTGTGAGGATCGGTTTGTTGAGTCGATCCAGTTTGTTTGTAGAAGCATCAGCGAAGGTTGAGCTGATCAGGAAGGATCTGTAGGCAGCCCGGATCATCCGGAAAGTTTTGAGGTTAAGTGACGGAAGCATTTGGAATTCGAAGTTGGAAGCTTCGACATTGTTAAGAATTTCCTCTGGTAAATGGAGCAATAAATTTTGGTGAGCTCCAAGGTATATTGGATTCTTCTGAGTTTTTGTAAAAGATCGGTACTTTGGTTTGAAGAGTTGAATTGCCAGTTTGGAAGACTGAAATTCAAAATATTTCACGTGTCTCTGAGGGAGTACGTGTTTGGTCCATCACTAGTTTTCAGTCCAGTAGTTCTGTGAAGGTTTTAGGTGTTGATCAGACTTGTCTATGTTCTGGTATCTTATGCAGTTTATAGATCGAGTTGAGTAGGAACTCAGTAGCTTAGCAGTATAGCTGGTTTGGATTTAGTAGAGCGAGTATCCCTGTGTCTGTACTGGGGAAACTTGAGATAATTTTAGGAAGCTTATCCGGATCTATGTCCGGATAGCTAGTGTTAATTATTTGATTGAATTGGTTGTTTGGATGAAATTGTTTGTTTGATTAATAGTGTATGGCTGATATGTATGTTTGAATTGGTTGAAATAAAATAAAACTTTAGATTATCTTTGTTTTAAATTTCGAGGACGAAATTCTTTTAAGGGGGGAGGAATGTAATATCCCGGAATTTCCAGGAATTTAAAATGTGATAATCTCTTAATTTTAATTATTTGAACTGATAAAATTATTATTTTCAAAAATAAATAACCAAGTAATAATAATATAATGTTTTAATTATGGTTATAAATTGGTTTTATAGTAAGACTAATTATTTTATTGTGTAAATAAATTCTAAATTGGCTTATTGTTTCAAAATTGATAAGTGTGTTTAAATACATTTATATCTGTGTATTTTTAATTGATTTTAAAATAGGATAAATTATTTGTAAATAATAATGAGCTTATTTAAAAATAGATATTATATTTATTTAAATTAAGTTTACATTTGGATTTTTAAATTTGACTTTGAATTGAATATAAATTTGAATTTGAGGGATATACATACATATTAAAATAAAATGATAATATAGTTTGATTTTAAATTATATAGATAATGTTTTTAATTAAAATAAGATTTTTTATATTATTCTTTTTATAGAAATTTATCTATGGAAATTTGGATTTGTATTTAATTAATAAGAATAAATGCAAGGCTTTTGAAATAGCATTTAAAATAAGTTTGCAATATTGTACATAATTTTATTTAAATTATATTTGGTTTCATTCTTTTTAAATATTGTATTTTATATAAATTTAGCAAACATTTGTAAATGTATAAATATATTTGTTAATTAGGAATGTAATTAGAAAAGCATTTTTTAAATAAAAAAGAAACATATTAGTAATTAGGAAAATTAATTTAAAAAGCTTCTAAATTTCTTTTAAAATTATATAAAATTTGACAAGTGTTAAGTTAGGAATCATTTAAACAATAAGTGTAAGCATTTATGAAAAATTTAAGACAAGTGTCCATGTTTTTTTTAATTTTCTTTTTGATTTAATAAATCTGAAATTTACCTATATAATCACCCTTTCTCTCCATCTTCTTTTTCTTTAAATTTTGTTCATTCCTAAAAGAAGAAACTAGAGCTATCCTTGCAACTTTTACTCAAAACCAAATTCTGAAATCTCCTCAAAAATAGAACCTGCAAGATTTTTTTTTATTATCTGCAATCATCCTTTAAAAAACTGCATGCCTGCAGTTTGTTCTCAAAACAAAATTAATTCCTCTAATTCAAACATCAATCACTGTTTACCGAAAACCTGAAAAAATCCCAGTTTAAAACAAAATCTGCATGTTTACAATCCCATGTCTGCCTCAAAATTTTCATATGCATGCAAATGAATCTGGGTCAAAGGCAACCTGAAGTACTCCAGTTTTTATTTTCAAGCTCAAGTGTTTACAAGTTTTTCAAAATGCAAGTCTGAAAAGCAAGATTTAAAGGATGAGGCAATTCTGTTTCTAAAGCTTCAGGTTTAAAATGTCTTGCAAGTTCCAGTTTTATCACCTCTGCACTGCATTTCTTTTAAAAAGGTGAGTGAACAATTCTTACTGAAAACTTAAGTGATGAATTATCTATTGCTTGAAATATTTCTGTGATATTGATGTGTTGCATGTGATGATAGAAGCACCAATCTGTAATGTATTTGGATTTCTTGTTGGATAGTTTGAATCTCCCAGTTTTCTGATTTCAGAGATTTTTAAAACAAAACAAAATTTTAATTTTTAGCTTAATCTCTGTGAATCTATAGGGTTTTAAATCAAGTTAGTTAGTTTAAAACATCATATAATTTTCTTAAAACAAGAATTAGTATTTTAGATTCAGGAAAATTTCTGGAACAAGTAAACACAGTGGAATTTTCAAAATACAATAAAGTCAAATGTAAATTTTTATTGATTCAAGCCTATATCTTAGATCATCTTAGAATGTTAGGATTTTTAAGACATGAATCAAAAATTTTAAAATCATATTAAGTGTGTAAATGGGTATTATTTGGAAACTGGGTGTTTGCAAAATTCAGTTGATTTATGAATCTGGGGTGCTCGGGATTCATCATGAAGTTAGGGGTTGGATTGGAGAGTAAGGTAAAAATGGTTGAAGAATTTGTAAATCTCCGTGGAGGTTGAAATTACTCGGATTTGTTTTTGAACCTAGTTTTGGTTCTTGCTGTAAATTGAACCACTGTTCTTCTTATGGTGATTCGAGCTTGAAGAAATTCTGGCTGAAGGATGCGTGGTGGGTCGGCGATCGATGGCCGGAGTTGTGGCGTTTATCATTAATCGGAGGCGTGGGATTTGGGGTTTTCTGATAATTGGGTTTGGGGTTCTGTACAACCAGGGATACTTGATTTTGAATCGAGGCAAGAAGCGATGTTCTAATGATCGTAGGGGTTTGTAGTGTTGTTGAGTAATGTGGCGGTGGGTTCGTCGTTGGCCGGAGGTGGTTCCGGCACTGGTGCAGGTGCACGAGATGGTTGGTGTCAGTTAGCATTTGGGTTTTGTGTTGCTGGGTTTTAGCTCAGGAAATAAGGTAGATGGCTCGGGGAGGAACTCGTGTATTTTGGGTTGTGTCTTGAGTGGTTCCTGTGTTTTTGCGTGATAGTTAAACTGTTGTGTTTAACAGTTTTAAAGTTTAATTAAAACAGATTTTAAAACTTTAAAGTCAAATTTGGTTTAAAAAAAAAGATAGTATACTTTGTTTTGGTTTCATGTAAACATGGGTTAAACCCAAATGGAATGTTTAACCCGATTTTAATTTAAAACAAATAAAGTTTAAACTTTAAATAATTTAAGTTAAATTAAAATCCTTGTCTTTGAATTGAATTGTTTTTTTATATGATGTTTAAAATGTTTTATGATAAAAACCTTAATGTTAATTTTCCAACTTATTTTAGAAATATAAAAAGGAAAATTTACAAGAGAATGTTTTTTTGGTTAATGAAAAGTTATTTATAATTAACAATTAAAGATTTAAGTAATTTATTAACTTGAATCTAATGATTGTTAATTAATAATTAAGGGTAAGTAATTGATGATTACTTTATATCTTAAACCAATTAATGATCAAGTTAAGTAAAGTTTTTCAAGGTTGAATAAAAGATAATGTTTTATCTTAAATAAAAATTAAATGTTAATGATTTGTAATTAATTAAGTTGCTTAAGAAATTTTAAGATTAATTAATTAATTTAATTAATTATTTTAAAAAGGATTAATTAAGTAATTAATTAAGTATGATTATTAAATTAATTAACTAATAATTATGATGATTTAATTAATGACCAGTGATTAATTAAATTATAATTACTTATTAATTAAGTAATTAGGGTTAATTAAAATAGTAATTAATTAATACTTAATAAAGGTTTTATTAAGTAATAATTTGGGTTTCTTAATTAATAATTAAAAAGGTTATTAATCTAATGCAAGTTAATTAAGAATTAATTAACTATTATTAAAGGTTAATTAATTGTAATTAAGAATTAATTAATTTTATTTATGGATTAATTAATTTGTAATTAAGATTGTTAATTAATAATTGAGTTTTATTAATTAATGATTAAGAGATGATTAATTAGTTAATTAAGGTTAATTAATTAATTATAAAAGTAATTAGTGGTTGATTACTTTGTATTAAAGAATTGATTAATAATTAAGGTTTATTAATTAATAGTTGAAGGTTAATTGATCTGTAAATTGAAGATTAATCTGGTTAAAGAGTAATTAAGGAATGAATTACTCGATTTTATTTATGAGATGAGTGTGATCAAGTAAGATAATTAATTTGTTAATTAATTAAAAATCGTCACTTGATAAATGATTAAGTATGTTTACTTAATAAGTTTTGATAAGAGAATTTACCTAAGATAAGTAATTGATAAATTATAGAGGTAATTGAGATAAGTAAAATTACCGATTTGGAAGTAATTTTAAATGGATGATTACATGGTAAAGTAATTAAGGGTTTATTTCTTGGTGTAATAAATCATAGAATTTATAAAGTAATTAAAAGTAATTAAGAATAATTAATTAATGTTTATATTTATTAAAGTTGATTAATTGAAAATAATTAATTTAAGCATGATTAATTAATGTAATTAATTAAGAGATAATGTAATTAATTATAGATAATTAATTAATGGAAGTAATTAACTAAGTTTCATTAATTAATATGATTAATGAGAATAATTAAGGATTAATTACTTGATTAATTAAGATGATGATTAATTAATTGTTTTTATTAATGTTTATTTAAGCAAGATTTGTTGTGAGGAAGATAATTAATTTAATTAATTTTAAATTAATTAACAAGTACTTAATTTAATTCACTTTAAATTAATTAGAAATAGACATAGTTAATTTAATTCATTTTAAATTAATTATGTTGTGATTAAGTAAATCATTGCTTATATATGAATGGGTGACATTGATTGTCTTGAATGGATGTAATCTCAGAGATAAGTAATGTTGTATGGTATGAATGCTTGGTTGCATTGTGATGGTAATATAGATTATCTATTGTGATAATGATGCGGATTACCAGTTTTGTTATGGATCATCTGTTTATTTTGATAATGTGGTTATCAATTGTGACTTGTGAATTATCTATTTTCTGTGTATATAGATAGTTGAATTGAATTGTTTAACCTTAACAACTTGGACCTAAAAGATACGTTTTGGATTTTCGATGAGACCGGTATCGGGTTTCCATATTTGGATATCCGAAAACCACATCGATCCAAATTAACGATATGTCGTGAATATCAAGTGAAGATGAAGATTCAGAGTGCAAGGGTTATTGTCGTTAACTCTGAGGGTGATTCCAAAATGAGTGTAACGCGATAATGCCTTCGGTTTCGTTCGAACCCGGAACGAACTTGTATGGATTGAATGCTTTCAGAACATCGTCAGGTGGACAATGAGCATTCTAAGTGATGTGTTCACTAAAGGTAATCGTAGCCTCAAGCCTCATCAACCGGGAATGGCTAAAACTTGGGAGGTGCAGCAACGCTTCGTGGGTAGCCCCCACTTGAGAGTGAGATTTACCCCTGTCTAGAGGTTCCTTTATTTCGGCTGTGTGGGCGGTTGAATAGCCACATCCGCCGGGGTTGTCTTAGTCGGAACTGTTCAGTAAGGAATGGTTCCGGCTTGTGTGGCAGGGGAGCGGGCGTACTCCTCGGTACGTTGATCTAGGCCACGTACTGTGACGGGCGGTACCCCAGTAGCCCTGCCATTGTATGGAATCCAAAATCCGATAAGTGCTATCGGATTTGATTGTATTACTCACTTTTGTGGCTAGTAGCTGGAATTTAATAGATGTAACAATTTCGACTATTTCATATTTATTTGAAAACCCTAGACCTATTATAATATCACTGAATTTCCTATCAAATGTTTTGGTTAGCATAAGGTAAAAACTTTTCCATGTTTATGTGTGGGAAGTCTTACGTGATACCTTTTCTTGAAGATTTTTAAAGTTAAGCAACTTTAACCGTTCACTCACACCAGACCCATGTCTTACCCGGAGTTTATTCTGTTTTTCTTAAACTCTTGGGTACTCAAATTTTTACGAGTAGCCAGGGGATTCAGGTTGGCTTGACGAATTCTGAAGGAGAAATGGAGCAGGAGGCTTCTGCGTATAGCTATATAGTATTCCGCTGTGTATTCTCTAAGTTGTTGTCATTGAGTTGTATTAAGTTGTATAAATAGATAGGTGTTTATAACTGTCTAGTATGTGTTGTTTAGTTGTGTATCTTTGATGTATATGATACTATGAATGTACTATGTTATTAATATAATTTATTCATTCCTCTATTTAGATTTTGATGTTGTTCTTTCTTTCTTCTCTATCTTTTCTCTTTTCTCTCCCTTTCTTTCTTAAAAATGATGCGATTTTCTATGGTAAGAAAGTCGGGTTGTTTCATATTTTGTCATTCCGCTGCGAGATTCTATATTTGTTTTATTTCTTCCTCTTTTTATTATTTACCCCATAACAATATGCCCTTTTGAGTCAGCATATGTGTCTGCGTAAAACGTCCAAAAAGGCAGGTCGTTACAGTTGGTATCAGAGCTTCGGTTTAGCGATAACCTTAGCTTTGTAGGGGTCTGACTAACATGAATAGGGTAATATTACCATAGAATGAGTCGCTGAGTGTATATATACGAGAGAGTGTATTTGTTAGTGTTATAAAAGGGTTTTGAATTGTGTTTATTTGTTTCGTTTTATATTTATAAATTCTGGTTGGTGCATAAGAAGCTATGACATCGATAGGGATTCTAAACACTTAATAGGGAAAACCAACATAATACTGGTTTGAAATACAGGTAAATTAAATAATTTTACTTGGCATATATTTTTTTTATAAAATAATAATTTTATAAATGATATTTGGTTGTATTATATTTGTTGTTAGGTAGTGAATTTTATAAATATTGGTTGAAATAAGATTGCATATAAAATGAATACAAATTGGAAATTTAGAACTTAAGTTTCGGGATTTTTGAAAGGTTCTTTCAGTGGATTATGGAATATAATATTTGCAAAAATCCAAAGTTTTATTAAATATTTTAATTCATTTTATTTATAACTTTAGTGTTTAGTTATCTAAAATTTGAATTTTGAAAATTTTCCAATAAAGTTTGGATTTTTGTTTGTAATTTCCTTTACAAATATAATAAAACAAATAATTTCTGTATATATATTTATATTTTTCATATATATTCATCTCTATTTTATCTTTCTATTTTTCCCTTTTTTAACATTCGTTTTATTATTTGAATTGTTATGTGTTTATATCTCTTATTTATTGCTTGGAAAAATTTCAATAGATATAAGTTATATTGTCTTTAAGGCATATCTTTTTAAAATTTTATTTATTTTGTTTATTGAATGTTTCTTTGTATATACCTTTTAATTAATGGCAAGGAAACAAATCAAATTGACGTATGTTACTTTGCTTTAATTTGGTATACGTTTCATTTGCTTTATTTCTTACCTCTTTATTTGCCTATCTATTTATTTCCTACCATAGTTCTTCATAACTTATTTTATTTTCTATTTTTGTGTATACATTTAATTTATTTATTTGGATGTTCATTTGTATATTTTATATTTAACGATGGGGAAACAAATCAATTAGTTGTATGTTACGTTGTTTTATTTTGGCATAAGTTTCATTGGCTTTATTTCTTGCCTTCATTTGCTTAAGCCTTTTTGTTTACTGCCTTAGCCGTCGACTTCCTATTCCTCAAACCCTAGTCACCTTCTACACATCAAATCACATACAAAAACAAAGTTTCCTACCTCCCTTCCATTTGCATCCCCAGAAAGAAAAATACTGTATGTTTTAATGGCCTCTTCCTCCCTTCTTTTTACCTTTTTCTTTTATTTTTCTTGTGTTCTCTTCATGAAATTCTCGGCCTCCACCCCTATTCCGACCACCATTTCCTCTCCCTCTTCACTAAGCCAAGCTATGACCTAACACCCCCTTACAGTGTGCCTTAACCCAAATTAGCACATATGCCAAGCCACTTGATGATTTATTCCATTTTGTTTTACTTCAAATTCATTTTTCTCTTTGATTTGATAATTTTTTTTTGTATTGAATTTGTTCTCATTGTTTAATCCATATTGGTTTGTGGTAAATCATATATTATAATTGTTTATTTATTTTGATTACAAGATCTAAATTTGGTTGTTACTTCATCCCAAATCCTGTCGTGCCTTCTCATGCTTTTCGATGTGTGGATCTTTTTGTTTTGAATCAATCTCTAGCGTCAAAATGGTGAGTTATTCACTCTAGACATTACGTACTTATATTATTGTGAATTGGTGACAAATGGATATGTATAAATTGATATTATTCATACATGCCTATGATGTAATTATATGACATTAAATTCTGTTTATAAAATCGTTGCATCATCTAATATGAGATGTTATATTTAACTGTTCATTTTATTTCTGCATCTCACACTGCAAGTTCCCTTATCACTATGGGTGGAAATGATACATACCCGAACGGACTTTAGAATGAGGAAAAATCATTATAGGCTGAAATGATAGGCTCGAGCGATTTTCATTGTATTTATTTTTATTGGGATTGCGGGTTTGAAATGATAGAACCCGGGTTTTTCTTTTTAAATTACGGATTGAAATGATATATTATCCATATCACTTGACCTAGGTTAGAAAATATTATACAGGCCCGTGGTTATTTTTAAAGTATTATTTTTGAGGTAATAAGTATTTTGAAATATTAAATATGAAATTTTAGCAAAATTTAGATTTAAATGATTTAAATAAATTGTATAGTTATTTTCTATAAGTTAATTGTATAAATAAATAAATAAATGGAAAAGTGTATTCAAAATATGATTTAACTTGGAATTTAGGAATTTTCGGGTTTAAATTCGATTTAAAATTCCAAAGGTGAGTGTTTTAACCCACTCACAACTTCTAAAATTTCTTATGTTCGTTAAATTGATTTAAGATATTAGTAGAAATTTATTTATGACTGTTTGGCATGTTTTATTCATCGTCACAGTTAAATCACATTTACTTAGTTTAACTGTTAATTAATTTTATTTTTGAATATAAATTGATAGTTATAATTTATTTATTTGCATATAAACTGCTAGTTAAACAGTTATTAAATTTATTATTGAATATAAACTATTGGTTAATACCTTTTATTTATTACCAGTTATATTTTATATGCTTGATATTGATGTTTGTTTAAATTAGATGATGATTGGAAAAAATGGTTGATGATTGATATTTGGATGAATGGATGCTATTTTTCTTGTTTTGTATAAACTGCAAGTTATTATGCATTTTCATCTCATTCGGGATTGCGGTTTGAAATGATATACAACCGCATTTTTATTTTTTTTAATTGCGGATTGAAATGATAAATATCCATATCACTTGACCATAGGATAGAAAATTATATACAGGCACCGCGGTATATATATATATATATATATATATATAATTATTTTTGAAATGATTGTATGGTTTGGATAGGATACGGTTTAATAAATATTAAATTTTTGATCTTATATAAAATCTTATTTTATATACATACATAGTTAAATTATTGAATTTAAGCTATGAAATTGTTACATAAAATAAATAAGTTGAATAATGGAGTTTAATGATTTAAATCAATTAAGATTGGAAGGTGAAATTTGAAATTTATTTGAATGGAACTTATTTAAAAAAATTCACTCCATAAGTTGATGTAAAACTTATCAATGCTTGGAAATAAAAAAAGGGTATGATATTTATAACTGGATTTTTATTTAAGATAAATTAAATGAATATTTCTGGCATAATTAAATTGAAGGAAATATTAAATTGTTAGAAATTTGAGTTTTATTTTATGGATTTATTTTGTGACTGTTCAAAACTAAATAATAGGAAATAAATTGTTGAATATAAATTCCAACGTTAGTTTTGAAATTATTAAATACTCGAAGTTTGAATATATTGAATTCGAAGTGTTTTATTGAAACTAAAGGTGAATCTAAATTTATGGGGTTTAGACCTAAAATTTTAAATGGATAAATTGTGAAGTTGCAGAAATTATTTTATAAAGTAATATAAAATCAACTATTTTATTCTATATACTGTTGAATATCCAAACCATTCAAGTTTCAGAAGTTATGGTTTTAAAGCTATGAATTTCGCAGTATTATGTTTTGAAAGTTGTAATTCAAATGCCCAGTTTCCAGATATTAATTTTTTTCAAAAGGAGTATGATTTCGGAAAGGAAATATATTTGAAATAAAATGATATTATTGATTTGGGTTTTATAAAAATAATATCAAAATGAATTGTTTTGGAAATGGAAATGATATCGTATTTATGGGTTTTGAAATGGATAATTATATTCTGGTTTTAAAGTATGAACTATTTTTAGACCACGGTGTTATAATAACGTTTGGTTGTTGAAGAGACCGGGATCGGAAGTTGTCATACTCTCTTCCAACTCCGAAAACCACTTTGACAACTGTGTACGCGGTGGAGATTCCAGAATGAAGTAGGATGGTGGCGGCGTTTCCTTTGAGGTAAATACGTGGACCCGACTCCCGTGAGTTGGCATAAGGTGGCTAAAACAGGAGCGATTCTCGGGCCAATGAGGTCATTCCTCTAATCGGACACTCCTCTTCGATACTATACTTTGACTTTAGATTGATTCGGTGGCCACCTTTATTTTTGATTTTGGGGGAGTTTGTTTGACGTGGGCGGTAGCTGCGCGCTGCGCGTTTCCGCCAGCCCGAATGCGTAATTGGTATATCTACCCTGGCATAGCGTAGTTGTGCCATGTCACCTACCACACCGAGCCTTGTACGAGTTTCTATTTGTGTCGTACCTATGGAGTATCCTCTGGTAGCCTCCCGATCAGGAGGTATTACGGTACTATATAGACTATTGGCATTATTTGTGTTAAGGGCTATATGGGTAACCCCTTAACGCTATTAAAAAGTAAGTTTATTTTACAATTAGACACTATTATAATAGTGAAATATACTACATAGTAAATAGTTTAATGGATCCTTAAGAGATGTGAATCCCGAGCATCTTTTGAGTTACTGCACTCATATTTATTTCTGTTAATTTAACTTACATAAGACCTTTTAGTTCTGACTCGAGAGTTTTGTCCTTTCAATTCGCTTGGGTCAGTCCGAGCGTTTCAGGATCGAAGACTTTAGTTCTGGAGGATGAAGACGAAGATTTGTAGTATTGCTATATACTATATTATTCCACTACACTATTTAATTCCGTTGCATTGATATTTATGGGTATGTGAACTCTGATATTTATTGTATAAAAAAAGGAATCAAATGTTTGTAAACAGTTTTATGAACTGTATATTTATTATTATATTTTATCCTTCCGCTGTGAGATTCTTTTTAGTTTTTTTTCCTCTCTTCTCTATTTTTCTTATTTATCCCATAACAATCCGCCCTTCCGTATGGTTTTGAATTGGCACATGTGTCGATTTAAAGCGTGTGAAAAGGCGGGATGTTACATCTGGTATTAGAGCTTTGGTTTAGCGATAAACCATAGCTTTGTGGGGTCGGACTCTTTGTTAATAGGGTAGTAATACCCTATGGGAGTCGCTGAGCGTACATATATGAGAGAGCGTATTTGTTAGTGTTATAAAACAGGTTTTTATATTGTGTTAATCTGTTCCGTTTTGTATTTATAAATTCTGGTTGGTGCTTGGGACGCTGTGACATTAATAAGGATTTCTAAACACTTAATAGGACAGACCGACATAATATTTGTTTTTAATATAGGTGAATGAAATAATTTTGCCTATTATATTTTCTATATAAAATAATTTTTTTCAAATGATATCTGTATTTGGCTGCAATAAATTGGTTGTTAGGTAATAAAGTGTATAAATAATAGTAGAAATAAGATTGAATATAAAATAAATGAAATTTGGGAAATTTAGAACTTAAGATCCGGGATTTTGAAATTTCTTTCGCATAAATTTTGGAATATAATAATATTGTTTATAATTACTTTTTGATATAAATATTTATTATAATTTGGAAGAATTTATTTAAAGAAGATTTTGGAGAAATAAGTTTTGTACTTTCCTCTCTATCGCTGGAAAATAATTTCGGTGATGGCGGCCGCATCATCGACTTTCATTTTCGAGTTTCGAAGGGGAAAGCTACTATAGTAGTTTTACTGCAGATTCATTTTTGAAAAATATATATATATATTTTGAATTGTTTTAAATATAATTAGAGATATATAGGTTGTAAGAATATATTTATCTATTATTTTAAAATAATTTGAAATTTAACCCGGTATTAAATTCTCAAATTTCCGTTAATTAATTGTTTCAATTATTGTAGTGAAATGAAAGTTTAGTAATTAATAATCGAAACCTCTAATCTAGGTAAGAGATTTAATGCCAAGTTATAAAGGAAATAAAAAGGAAGTTGAAATTGTAACTTATAAGAAAAAAAATATTGAACATTAAATTAATCATAGGTAATGAGAAAACTTGTATAAATTTTCAATTACATTCTTAAAGCATATATACCACTTACCAAATATTAAAAGTTGAAATATTAATAAGAGGATGTAATAGATATTATACAAGAAATAAATTTGAGGTAATGAAAGAAATTAATGAAGTTCCTTAATAAATAAGAATTGATGTGTAGTTGTATATACTTAAGTATAATTGAATTCTACTAATTGAATATAATGGAAAGTAGGTATTGTAAGTAAGCAACTAAAAACTTAAGTAACTACACGAAATTAAGTATTAAGAAATGAGTGAATATGATGCAATAAAGAAGAAACTCACATGACATTAAAATGAAAAAAAAATGAATATTGTAAGTAATAAATGAGAATAAATGAAGTAATCACTCAATGAATGAGAGAAAGGAAATCAAACAACCAATATATGAAATAAAATTAATAATAAGTTAATTTGATTTGTTGGTTGGAATTGTTATTGTTTGGTTATGTTTATTTGGGTAAGGAGATTTGAAATTGTTTGGATGGAAAAATATAATCTACTTTGTTTCATCTAAGACTATTGAGTAAATGATGCACTTGATAGTTATTTTTCATTCCGTACAATTTAATTTTTTTGAACCCGAACAACTATTTGTTTGTTTGATTGAATGGTTGTTTTGTATTTGTTGTGCATGCTGTTTGTTGATATTGATGGTTGTTGTATTGATTTGTTGTTAGTGAATGAAACCACTTAAATATTTCACTTTATATAAATAGTTAACCCTTTGGATTTTATAAGTGAAAGCAGGTTATAGAAGCAATTGCTACTGCTTTTGGTTCCATAAATTAAGCGTAAATTGCCCGACAAATAGTTACGTTTCGGGTTACGGATTACAGCGCTATTTTATATATTTTCCTGTCTAGGGATATATTAATTTGAAAAAAATATATGTTGTATATTGTTATATTTAAATATTATATTTTCTCCCGAGCCTCTCCGTACAAAGGAGACTCTGCCAAAATTTTTCGTAAATTTCGAACTTAGAAATATTTTGAAAATGTTTTTCGAACTTTAGTAATTTAAGTATGAAAGGATTTAATGGTTATATGAGATATTTTATCTAAATTAATTAATTTTATAAATTTAATTGTTTATAAAGTTAATGTTTGAATAAGGTATATTGATTTCTTAGTTCTTCGTTTCCCTTCTTTTCCTTTTCGGGGACGAAAAGTATTAAGTGGGGGAGAGTGTAACGATCCGTAAATTTCGACAATTTAATTTGTTAATTTAATAGGATTTTGTAATTAATTTTTAGTAGAAATAATAAAAGGGGGTAAATTAATATCAAAATGAAGGCTAAAATAAAATATATGAATGGTAATTAAGCCTGTTTATTTGTAATATGAATAAAATTTCAATAAATAAAATGGTGTAAGTATTGTACCTGGATATAATGTGAATATGGAAAATATAGGGTAGGCATTAAATTAGTAAGTGTAAGGACACATTGTTATAGTAATTGATTCTAATTTTGGGACACGTTATTTCAGGTTAATAAATTTATAAACTTGAATGTACATTTCAATTTAATAAGTTACTTCAAATGTTATGACTTAGTAAACGGAATATGATAATAAGAACAATTGCAAATTTTGTATTTAGGGGCGAAATAATATTGATAGGTAGTAGTTGTTGTGAAGAATAAGTATACAAGTATATTAAAGGTAAAATAGTGGACATTAGTAAATTCACTCATTTACCAATAAAGATAATCAGATGTGCCTTGTGATAACTAATAACATAACGGAAAGAGAAAACGTATTCATTAGAATATTAATTGCAATTGGATAGAGATTTTAAGTAACAATGTTAATGCAAGGAAAGTAATGCTAAATTAAGTCAATAATAATGAATAGTGATAAATTTAAAATTTGTAACATATATTATAAATTACCTGCTTATTTGTTAATGGAATTAGAATCTATAATAAGTGATAATAAAATAAATGAATGTTACACTAATGGAAAATGAAATAACGTTAGTTTAAATGTTGAGTAATTATAGGGCCGTATTTATTATAAGCGTTACTTTAAAAATTATGATTAATTGTGAAATTAATACGAGAAGTATGTAAAGTAATAACTAAGAAAGGAATATGTTATAAATTCATTATAACTAAACTTATGTGTAAGGTTGAAATTGAATCTAATCCGTTTAATTGAAAACTTATTACAATAAATTGAAATCAAAGTGTGATAAAGGGATTATTTCAAGAAATTGAAATAAATACTATAATTGGTGAAATAATTTACATTAAAAATTGAGATGGGAATTTGTTTAAGGAATTATAATTTTATAAGTAAATCAGGATGATAAAATTTATTAATTACAGAATTTGGATTTTTATAATGAGTTAATTTATTTAATTTATAATAGTTGGATTTATTGCCAATAAATGAAACCAAATATTTAATTATTATGTTAATTTAAAAATTAAGCTGAAAACGGAAAATATTTATGTGATAATTTTTAAATCCAATGGTAAACCCTTCTGAAATTATGAATGGAATAATTATGGGTAAATTCAATTTAATGGAAATTTTGGAAATTTATCTATAGTTTTGAATTTTATGAAATTGAAGATTTCTATTGATTAATCTTTAATAAATTGACTATCAAAAAAATTGTTAAATCATCGTAAATGTTTGAAAATTATAAAGTGATAAAGATTGCAAAGTTCAGAATTTTTAACTTGCAATTTGATTTAATTAATTTGTTTTAAATTTATTTAATTAATATAAAAATAGCCATTTTGGCCACTGACTCGGATTTCGATGAAACCAGTTTCATCGAATCCGTAACGGTGAATTATAATAGTGTTTCAAGTTTCGTAGCGATTGGACTTGTCGTTTGATCGTACGGACTCGAAACGCCTTGAAATTTATGCAATTTGAATCAATTGAAATCAATTTGAAAATATTGTTTTTAACATAACTTCTTCATACGATGAAATTTGGGCTTGAAACTTGTTCCATCGCGTTTAAAATATTTAAAAACATCTATTTTGATATATAGGATGATTCATTTTCGTTCCGGAGCCGAAACGGACTTTTCAGGGGCATTTTTGTCATTCAAACAAATTGACTTGAACAGTAACCTACGAAAATGATGGAACTGGGCTTCGAAACCAGTACCATTGCGTTCAGAAGGCCTTTTTATGTTAGGATCGCCTGTCAACACGCTTAAATTGGATTCTGGCCCATTTTCGACGTTAAATTTTATAAATACGCACGCAAACCGAGACAGTTTTATTATTATTTTATTTCAGAAACCCTAATTCTATACATGGCCGCCACTTATTTAATGGCCAGAAATTTCTTACCTTCTTTCTTCAATATCTTTCAATCCGTTCAACGAAATCGAAAAATTCCAAAGCAAAGTTGTAGATCTCGACGAGCTCTTTAAATCCATACGGTTGATCTATGCTTTTGGACCACGGATTTGCCAGAATCTGGCTTGGAAGCATGGACGTATTTTCTTGGATTGCATGCAAACGGTAGCGAGTGGTGATGTGAAACTTGGTCCGCAGGGGGCTCCCAAGGTGGCGCACACACTGGTAGTCGCTGATCGAACTCTATATGTCTCGAGTTGCGTGCGCACGGAAGGAAGTGGCGCGTGCATGATGGGTTAGTAGGTTCGTGGATAAGGAAGAAGAGGATGGTACGTTATATTTTTTTTTATGTATTAATTAATTATGTTATAGTTAACTTCTGTATTCCGTGACTCAGCGACCCAAAGAAATAAGCGACCTAAGCTTATTAACGACCTGGCGACCTAACCATCAACACAAGGCAACAACATATCATAATAGAAAGGCTTAGCGACTTAACAGGCTAAAGGTACAAGAGATCAGCGACCTAACGACCTATGGAGTAAAGTGACCTAACGACCTATGGAGTAAAGCGACCTAGTAGCTAAACGACCTAGCGACATAAAAGATCCAGCGGCCTAGCGAGTTATCAGAATGAAGCAACTTCTTATGCCGTTCCCAACCGTAAGTCGCCAACTATTCTCCCTAGGTCATTCACGACCTAAACATACCAAAGAAGCTTCTTATGCCGCTTCCTTCCTAGGTCGTTCATGACCTATGACTTGTTAGTTTGTTCGAGGTGATCAAATACACTCTAGTTAAGCCGTAAGCCGCTCCCACTAGGTCGCTCACGACCTACGGCCTACCTCTAGGTCACTCACGACCTACGACCTAGCTCCGAAATTTCCCTATAAATACCGTGCCTACACCACCGAAGGGGGGATCTTTTGGCTCATTTCTGGAACGCCTATACTCTGCTGAATTCTCGACTCACTCGACACTTCAAACACGAAAGACATCTCGACGAACTTCAAGAGGAAATCTAACACATTCGACATGGATTCAAAGAGTTCTTCTACATCGGAGTTCTAGCTATTTGTCCTAGTAGTGTTGTACGAAGATTGTTGTAAAGTTGTAATTGATTCAGCAATAAAGAAGATTAAAGTGGACGTAGGCTTAACTTGAAGTCGAACCACTATAAAACTGTTGTCTTTTTACTGTTTTTTTGTGACTTTTCTACTTGCTTCTAATTCCCGTATTGACGGGTGGTGCTTTCACTTAATCTCTACTTACACTAGGGTGTTAGCGTTCAATTTTAAGCATTAACATTTTTGGTGCTTTCACTGAGAATTGAACTCAGGCTACTTTCGTCATTGCTTTGCAAAAGTTTGTTGAAAAAATCTCTCTCAAAACCAGAAGTCTATCAGAGATAATGGCTCCTGGAAAAAAGCGCGGATCTACTAGACCCAGTGATGTTCGTGAGAATACTGCCACTTCTCCTTCGTCAAGTCAAGCAACACCAAGTGCTGGAATTACACGAGCGGAGTAAGATGCTGCAATATCTGGGTTATACCAACAGATGGAAACCCAGAATGCATTAATGCCTGATAGGTTAAATGCATTGCTCGGAGCTAACCGTCAACCGGTGAATAATGGAGAAAACCTTGCTGATGATGTTCATAATCCTGAAGAAAGGAATATTCCTCAAAGAGCAGCTAGCCCCGCCAAAGAAACACCTCCCCAAGCCGGAGGATCGAGACCGCAGCCAACTCTCCGCGAACGTTTGTCCAGACAAACTTCCGAGAAAATGGCTGAAGTCTGTCCTGCAGAGCCTTTAAATGATGAGGAATGCCTTTCAGGCATGATGCAACAAATCATGAAAGAGAGCATGTAGAGGGAAGAGGATGAGAAGGAATGGGGATTCGCTCCGTGCAAAACTCCGTTCACTGAAAGGATTTTGAAAGCTGAATTTCCAAGGAAGTTTGTTCCTCCAACCATCCCGATTTATAAGTGAACAAGCGACCCTAATCAATTCCTGTATAAGTATGATTGGCACATGAATGGTTCTAGAGCATCTGATGAGATCAAATGCCGGTACTTTCCGGTATACTTGGAAGGAGTGGCTCTACTCTGGTTCACAAAGCTACCGGTCTGATCCATAGACCAGTTCGGTGATTTGACTCGGAAGTTTAAAGAGCAATTCAGGTTGTATGCTTCAAAGGAAAAGGATATTATGTCACTGTCAAGCCTGGAACAGAATCCTGGAGAATCCATTAGATCTTTCTTGAACTGCTTCAACATAGCTTTGGCTGAAGTGGACAATGCAGAGCCACGGATGGTCTTGACATACTTGATGAGGGCAATCGACAAATCAAGCGAATTTGGGAAGTGGCTGAAGATGAAAGAACCGAATTCGCTCAAGAAATTCTATAAGAAAGCTGATGAATTCATGCACTTGGAAAGCCTTCAAGCACCGGTTAAAGTGGCATTGATAGAGGTTAAGGATAATATTGCTGCTCCTACCAAAAAGGAATCCGAAAGTCGGAAGAGGGAGAATAATGGTGGGAAGAAGCAGAAGGATATGAAGAAACCTCGCTTCTTAAAACCTTCAGATTTCACTCCTTTGACTGACACCCCGGAGAATATCTTTTTTTCTACCAAAGATGTGGTAGAATATCCTAAACCACCTGAGATGAGAGTTGGGAAAAAAGCTGCTCAAAGTGGGAGATTTTGTCGGTTTCATAATCAACCCGGTCATGATACCAACGAATGTCGCCACCTGAAAAGTTTGATTGAAGAATTGCTGAGAGAGAACTAGTTGCAGCAATTTGTGAAGAGGAATAGGAATGACCCAACTTCATCTACTAAGGGTCAGCAACTTCCTGCTCATCCATCTGGCTCGGGTGAGAGGACTACTGCATATGAATCAGAAAGGCCTGTTATTATTGATCACGGGAGGTCCTCACCCAGCAGGCAGAAGCTGGGGCGAGATGGAAAGATATGCCCATGCCTTGAAATACGCACCAGCAGAAGAAAGTGTTTTTGTGCTAGAAGATGATGCACCTTTGAAGCAGCATAATACTTTTATTGATGATATTGTGTTCAGAGCCAGGGACTCTATGGGCATTGAAGCTCTAACCATGGATGCCTTGGTCATCTCTGCTAGCATTGGGGCGGCTATTGTAAGGAGAGTGATTGTTGATTGCGGCGCTTCTTGCAATATTCTCTTCAAAAAGACATTCGACCAAATGAAAATTCCGATGGCTGATGTTCAAGCTTCATCGCAAAAAATTGTTGGGTTTACGGGGAACTGAATCAGCCAATTGGAACTATCGACTTGTTCGTGGAGCTTGGAGAGGGGCAGAAAAAGGTGGTTCGAAAACAAACTTTTGTAGTTGTTGACGAATCTTCTGCCTACAACGCCTTCTTAGGCCGACCAACTCTTGCGGCTTTTAAGGCAATTCTCGCCCCGTGGTGCCTCACAAGAAATTCCCCACGGATAATGGAGTTGATGTTATTAAAGGGGATCAGAATGCTGGGCGAGAATGTTATCTTATAGAGTTGCGTGAAGCGAGGAAGAGAGAGATGGGAAAAGATGCGGAAGCCCCAGTCCGCATCGAAGAACCAACCTTGTAGAAATTACAGGGTGGACCCTGCACTCGCGAGCATAGCGGGGCACGAAGAGAAATGGATCCTAGAAAAGCCAGTGCAAGGGAAAATAGAGTGGTGCCAGTGGAAGTAATGGTGCCAGTACCTGTTGACCCGAAAGATCCGAACAAAGTGGTGAATGTGGGTTCGCGACTTAGTGTGACGGTTCAAAATTCCTTGATATCATTCTTGAAAGAAAATCTAGACATATTGCTTGGACTCATGCTGATATGTGTGGAATATCCCCAGAAATTACTGTACATACTCTGAATATTGATCCGAAGTTTACACCGATAAAGCAGAAAAGAAGAACCCAGGGTCCTGAAAGGTCAGCAGCGTTGAAAGAAGAGGTAGACCGGCTCATGGAGAATGGTTTCATCAGGGAGTCTACTTATCCGAATTGGGTTTCAAATCCAGTACTGGTTAAGAAAGCTAATGGGAAGTGGAGAGTATGCATCGACTTCTTAGATTTAAACAAAGCCTGCCCCAAAGACTGCTACTCGTTACCCAGGATAGATCAGTTGGTGGATGGAACAACGGGGCATGAAATGTTATCTTTTATGGATGCTTACTCCGGATACAACCAGATCATGATGCATGAGCCGGATCAGGAGGACACGAGCTTCATCACCGACATTGGTCTCTACTGCTATAGAGTTATGCCCTTCGGACTTAAGAATGCAGGGGAAACTTATCAAAGACTTGTCAATGCTATGTTCAAGCCACAGATTGGAAAAACTATGGAAGTTTATGTTGACGATATGCTGGTAAAATCAAAGAAGGCAATAGACCATATGGATCACTTGGCAGAAATGTTTGCATTCCTCCGAAAAAACGGAATGAAGCTTAATCCTTTGAAATGTTCATTTGGGGTGGAGTCCGAAAAGTTCTTGGGTTTCATTGTGAGTGCTAGGGGCATTGAAGCTAATCCTACTCAGATTGCTGCCCCAAAAGAAGTCAAAGCTCCCAGAACGAAGAAGGAATTGCAAAGCCTTAATGGAAAAGTCGCTGCCTTGAGTCGATTCATTTCCAAAGCTACTGATAAATGCATTCCATTCTTTGATGCTCTGAAGAAAGGAAGGAAAAACTTTGACTGGACTCCTGAATGCCAGAAAGCTTTCGATGAGTTGATTCGTCATATGAAAACGCCTCCAATACTTTCTAAGCCCGACGATGGTGAAGATCTTTTCGTATATTTGGTAATCTCATCTCATGCTCTCAGTGCAGCGTTAGTACGGGAAGACGCAAAAATTCAGCGCCCGGTCTATTATATCAGCAAAAGATTCACTGGGGCAGAGATGAATTATTCAAAATTGGAAAAGCTCGCCTATTGTCTACTGATTGCATCGAGAAAATTGAGGCCATATTTCCAAGCTCATCCTATCAACGTCCTCACTGATCAACCCCTGAAGCAAGTCCTATTTCGCCCTGAGACTTCGGGTCGCCTTCTGAAGTGGAATATTGAACTCAGCCAATACGACATCACTTATCATCCCCAGAGAGCAATCAATGGACAAGCTTTAGCAGATTTCATCGCAGAATGTACAGACAAAGGTGACAGTGAGGAAGAGGTAACTGATAATACCCTCTTCGACGGAAATTATATGTTGATGGTGCAAGAAACGATTACTGTTACGGAGCTGGGTTTGTGCTTGAAACCCCAGAAGGGCGGTCATTGTGATATGCATTGAGATTGGAATTCCCTTCGACAAACATTGAAGCAGAATATGAAGCTCTTATTGCCGGCTTGAAGATCGCTAAAGAACTGAATGTCAAAGTGTTGCAGATCTTCAGTGATTCACAACTTATTTTATGCCAAGTCAAGAAAGAATTTCAAACTAAAGGAGGAAATTTTCCTGCTTATTTGTTAAGAGCCTGGGAACTTCTCGATGATCTTGACCATTATACAATAATTCATATACCCTGGGAAGAGAACATGAAGGCAGATTCTCTCACAAAGTACGCAAGCACTGGCGGAGCTCAATTATTGGGATTAGTTCCTGTGGAAGTCCTGTCAGCTCCAAGCACTGATGAGATGGATATTGATTGGATCATGCCTATATCTCAAGAACAAGAATCGTGGATGACTCCGATAATGGAATATCTGCTCAACGGTTCTCTACCAGGAAATTCAAAAGAGAGTCAGAAGGTGTTGAGGAAAGCCTCTAGATATATAATTCAAGATGGCCGATTGTACAGGCGGGGATTCTCAATGCCATTACTCCGATTTGTGACCAAGGAAGAGGCTAAGACAATTCTAGCTGAAGTACACGGAGGAGAGTGTGGAGATCATTCAGGTGGTCAAACTCTAGCAAAGAAAATTCTCCGTTATGGGTATTCTTGGCCAGACATTAATCGTGATGCTGCAAGCTATGCCCGAAAATGTGACCGATGCTAGAGATTTGCAAAAATCCCAAGGGCACCGTCCACCGAGATAACACAGATGGTCAATCCATGGCCATTTGCTATTTGGGGAATAGATCTCATCGGGCCTTTGCCAACCGCCAAGTCCGGAATTAGATATGCTATTGTTGCTGTTGATTATTTTACTAAATGGGCTGAATTTGAACCATTAGCTACTATTACCTCTAAAAAGATGATAAACTTTGTAACTAAGAATATCATTTGCAGGTATGGTGTGCCTCAAAAGATAATCACAGACAATGGAACCCAATTCGAAAGTGAAGAGTTCCAAGATTTTTGCAAGCGATTCAAGATCCAAAAAAGCTTCTCAACTGTGGCCCATCCGTAGGCAAACGGGCAAGTGGAGGCAGTAAACAAAATTATCAAATCAACCATCAAAAAACAGCTAGAAAAAGCGAAAGGTGGTTGGGTCGATAAGCTACCACTGGCACTATCGGCATACAGAACTACCCATAAAACTACGACTGGGCACACTCCATTTTCATTGGCATATGAATCAGAAGCAATGATTCCGGTGGAGACAGAAGTCCCTTCACACAGAAGAATCCATTTCGATCAAGATGAAAATGAAAAGCTGCAACTTGAAGCATTAGACTTCCTTGATGAAAGAAGGGAAGTGGCTCGGCTCAGAATTGCAGCCCATCAGCAAAGAATTGCCAGGCACTTCAATTCCAAAGTTCGCTTGCAGTGTGAGATTCAGAAATAAAATGAACAGTTAAATATAACATCTCATATTAGATGATGCAACGATTTTATAAACAGAATTTAATGTCATATAATTACATCGTAGGCATATATGAATAATATATCAATTTATACATATCCATTTGTCATCAATTCACAATAATATAAGTACGTAATGTCTAGAGTGAATAACTCACCATTTTGACGCTAGAGATTGATTCAAAACAAAAAGATCCACACATCGAAAAGCATGAGAAGGCACGACAGGATTTGGGATGAAGTAACAACCAAATTTAGATCGTGTAATCAAAATAAATAAACAATTATAATATATGATTTACCACAAACCAATATGGATTAAACCATGAGAAAAAATTCAATACAAAAAAATTATCAAATCAAAGAGAAAAATGAATATGATGACATATGACCTATGATGACCCAAAAATATTCACTCTAGACATTACGTACTTATATTATTGTGAATTGATGACAAATGGATATATATAAATTGATATATTATTCATATATGCCTATGATGTAATTATATGACATTAAATTCTGTTTATAAAATCGTTGCATCATCTAATATGAGATGTTATATTTAACTGTTTATTTTATTTCTGCATCTCACACTGCAAGTTCCCTTATCACTATGGGTGGAAATGATACATACCCGAACGGACTTTAGCATGAGGAAAAATCATTATAGGCTGAAATGATAGGCTCGAGCGATTTTCATTGTATTTATTTTTCTTGGGATTGCGGGTTTGAAATGATAGAACCCGGGCTTTTCTTTTTAAATTACGGGTTGAAATGATATATTATCCGTATAACTTGACCTAGGTTAAAAAATATTATACATGCCCGTGGTTATTTTTAAAGTATTATTTTTGAGGTATTAAGTATTTTGAAATATTAAATATGAAATTTTTGCAAAATTATATTTAAATGATTTAAATAAATTGTATAGTTATTTTCTATAAGTTAATTGTATAAATAAATAAATGGAAAAGTGTATTCAAAATATGATGTAACTTGGAATTTAGGAATTTGGTATAAATGAGAATTTAAGTTAGGTAAATAAATGGAAATTAAATTTTATTTAGAAAAGGGGTATGTTAAATAAAATATTAAGACATTGGTTGAAATAAAAGTTAAGGAATAAATAAAGTATTGGCTCAGCAAATGAATTTTTTAAATTAGATATAAAAAAGGTTATTTCACTGAAATTTATAAGTTAAATAATGTCCAAATAAAAATTTGAAAGGTGGAATAAGTTAGTTAAGTTAAAAACAAGAAAATTTGAAAATATATTGTTTAAAGAGTATAACAGAAATTATAGCAATTCTAAAATGTTGTGGTTAAATGAACTATGGTTGAAAATACACTAAAAGACCTTTAACAACATTTCTGAGGTGCTGTAAATTCTGGAAATCTAAACTATGGCTGAAAATACACTAAAAGACCTATAATAGCATTTCTAAAGTGCTGTAAATTCTAGAAATTTAAACTATGGCTGAAAATGCACTAAAAGACCGATAATGTAACGACCCGAAATTTTCAATCCCGAAAATTCCAGATAGTTAGGGAAAGAAGAAAGAGATAAAAGAAGAAGAAGAAACACAATAAAGATTCTCACTTTCGCAGCGGATCAAAATATAATATCAAATACTAATAGTTTACAAAAGAATTCTGTATCTGTCAAATACATTTATAATACATCAGAGTTACACATATATACAGACACTGGATATACACAATCATCATGTCTCAGATATACAACAATATAATACAGTGGAAACACCATACGTTCTTGCCGTCCAGCTCGCCTCCTGAGCTCCAGAATGTCCTTACCTGAAAAATCTATAATACTCGGTCTGACCCGAGCATTACATCAAAGTAACACCCGGGTCAGGCTGGAAACCAACGTGAGTAAACTCATCTAACATTGAATACAAAAGCATACAACTTATATAAACCCGGGTAACTTGCGTCAATTTACAATTAACAATTTGTTATAGACACCACTTAATACACACATCAATTTTCTAAGTACCAAAACTTAGATTAAATAGTCCAATTCACTTAAATCATTTCCAGCCTATTGATTTCACATATCAATCTATAAAAAAAATTCGAAGTGGTTTCGGGTATTTTTAATACCCAACCCCAGTCTCTTCGAGCCTCATGTCATCCTAACCAAGGTTATCCCAATGAAATACACTTCAAACTTTAAATACAGGATGTCACTTTACACAACAATTCATCATTGATAGATAACCACAATATCCTGTACGCCCAAACATATGTTACCACAAAACATTTCATATTAGGAATATCAACTCATTCAAGGCATCAATACCATTCAATCATCCATAAGAAAAGCTTGATCACTTCCAAAATTAATTTAATTAATTCTAATTGAATTACTAACCTTAATCACTTAGATTCCTTCACTTAACATTAATTAATTTCAAATCAATTAATTAATCATCCCTTAACTATCATCTTTATTAATCACCCTGGATTAATTATCCTTCAATTACATTCAAGTAATTATCTTTAACTAATTACACAAATTAATTATTCTTAACCAAATACAGTAATTAATCTTTAAATACTTCACAAATTAATTAACTATAATTAATTACATTAATCCTTAATTACATATTAATTAATTACTCATAAATCACTTGTCATTGACTAATTAATCTTAATTAATCAACCTTTAATTACATCATTAATATATAAATGAATGATTCCTAATTACATCTTTAATTATCCTAATTAAAATTAATTACATTAAGTAATAAATCATTAATTAAACAACAAATATTAATCATTCTTGATTAATGTCAACCAATAATTAACTACCCTTAATTACTAAATTAATTAACGCAAATCTAGTGAATTGAATTAATTAATTATCCATTTTAATTACCCTAATAATTTAATGAATTACAAATCATTAAATTCTAATTAACTTAAGATAAAGCTTTCCATATTAATGATCAAGTTATCATTAACAAAGCATTTGGAAACAATTTACTTTTAAATTTCATTTCAAACTTAAGATTTAAAATAATTACAAATTTATCTTTTAATAAAATTAAACATAATTCAAAATTCCTTTAAATCAATTGTTAAAGAACACCTATCTTATAAAAGGAATTTATAAGAGTTTTAACCAAATTCATTTGAATTCAAATCATTTAAATTATACTTTAAGCATTTGAAGTTTTTAAAACATTTTAAATTTGATAATACATTATTTATCTCAAAACTAGAATACAAATTAAATTTGAATCCATACTTTAGACTTGATTAAAAACTGGTTTAAATCTTGCTTCACATTTTTAAATTCAGTTTATAAATTTAAAAACACTGATAGGTTTAAAACCTGTAATCACCTAATAACCCGAGCCCATCACAATTCTTCCCGAGTCAAAACCCTATATAGTTCGAGCCTCTCCCACAATTGACTCGAGAAATACTCGAGACCTTCTCATTCCCAAACTCAACTCAACAGTTCCCAAAAATGTGTGCCGTGCACATGCACCCACGACACAGCCACTTCCGACCATCAGTGATGATCCTCACAAGTCGGTGTCGAACCATACACAAGATTCCGACCATCACCACTTTGACTCTCACTTGAAAACAAAATCGAGCAACCTGGCACAAAACTGGAACAGCAAACCCAAACCTGGAACAAACGCCAACTCCAATCTCCGACCACAAGATCACCAGAAAATCAAGCAGCACCTTCGCCAATATCACATCTTGCAATCCCCAAAATATGGTAGCACTCGGCCCACCAGAGCCATTGCTCTAATCAAGAATGTACAACATATTCAAACTAGGTTTACAATCTTCCCGGATCAACCACCATCGCCACTGAATATTAATCGCCTTCTTGATATTTTTACCTGATTCACTGATCATCACTGCATCACCAAAGAAGACGCTGACCCTCCAGACCTTCTAGATCATCAGTTACTACCCAAATATCATTTCTAGTCAAACCAGAACTGCCCCTGTACCTCTTTACTAAAATTTGTGATTTAATTCTTAAAAATCACGTTTTTAGTTGAGGATTCAATTGATGTTCCTGAATTGATGAATCAGGACAATTGAATTTTACTTATCTTAGGCTTATACTGTTGCTTTTGATCTCCAGTGGAATTTCAACTTAAATTTAACTCAAATAGAAGTTTAAAACTTAATCTATAAACAAACAAAAAGCTTTTGTTTGAATCCTACATCCTAACAAAGAACAGATCAATTGATGATGGATTTTGAACAAATCTTAGCTTATAAAACTAAATACAGTGAAGTACATAGACACTGCAAGCATATATGTATATATAGACACACACACACACACATTCTCATACACAAAATAATTCAATTATATACATCCACACAATATAATTAACTATAACAGAGATTAACGTGCAACTAATATCCATACCTAAGAATTTTTTAAAAAGAGTGTTACTCACCTGTAAAAAAATGAAGTTTGAACAGAGAACAATTCTGTTTTGAAACTGCTAGTTTGATCTTCCTTTAAATCTTCCTGTTTGATTTGTTGAATTGTAAGTTTGAGATGTTAATTTACCTTCAGTTATAAGATGAAATGCTTTCTTATTTTCTAGTTTTTCTTAGTTTATTTTTTTATGAATGAACTAACTAGAAGGATGTATATATATAGTAAAAGTATACAGGATAAGTATTGCTGGTACAATATTTTTCTCTGTTTCTAATACTTTGGTAAGCGATTTTTGTTTTTGTTTTTCTTCTTTGACCAAACAAGATTTTTCTTTGAACTGAAATGATTTGTAAATACTTCGAAATGACTTTGCTTTGTGCTTAAGATGATAGTATTTAATGCATATGTCTCCTTACAAGTTTACATACTTATCCATACTTGCATATTTAACTTCACAGCAAACATACATTCCTGGTTTTGTTTTATACCTTTGTGCTTAATATAACATTGTTATAGTTATTGTTATAGTTTTGACTTACGTTGCATAAACACAATAACCTCTTATATACATATTTCTAACATAAACCCTTACTTTTATTTCTATTTTAAGCTTAAACTATCAACACTTAATTTATAATCATATACTTTATTTTATACTTATATTTAGTATTGATAAGATTGATTTTATCTCAAGCATTATTATCTAGATTACATCCATATTATATAGATCAAATATTAATAAGGTAGAGCTTTTTATTTTAATTCAATGTGAATAAGATAGATTTTATTTTAAATATTTTTGAAAGACTTTATTTTAAATTTTCAAATCAAATTTTCCTTCCAAATACACACATATATATAAATAAATGGTAAATGTCCAAAAGTCTTGTTCATTTTTAAAATGATAAGTTTGTAATTTATTTAATTTGATTAAATGCTTATTAAAATAGTATCGCCAAAAATCCGGGTTGTCACGGATAACAATATTTCTGAAGTGCTGTAAATTCTGGAAATTTAAACTATGGTTGAAAATATACTAAAAAGACCTATGACAGCATTTTTGAAATGCTGTAGTTTCTGAATTTGAACTATGTTTTGATATATACTAAATATACCTACCATATTTGTAACAACCCTGGTTTTGGAGATTACCTGTAAATATTAAATTATAACGCTAGTTATGATTTGATATTGTGAATTAAATAAAATTTGAGAAATTAAATTGTTTATTTGGAATAAACAATGGATTTTGTAAAATTAAAATGAGAAAATAAAGTTTGAAACTTTATTTTATTGTTTGGGTTAATAATGAATGGAAGATAATTTTTATTTATAGAAATTGTAATAATTTTATTAATTATTGCCAATTACTTCTTTTAATAATTTTTAAAGGAAGTATTTGATTTTTAAAGATTGTTTATTGAAATAAAAGGTGGAAATTGGGTTAAAAAATAATTTTTTGCTGTAAATAATGTTTTGAAATGGTTTGAATATTTTTCTAAGAGATAAAATAAATTTTGTGGAATTTTAGGAGTCAAAAACATGATTTTGTACATTTATTTGGTGAAAATTGTGCATTTTTGTTAAATAAAAGAATTTAATAATAAAAATATTTTAAAAATACAAATTTATCTTTTTATATGGTAGAAAATATTGTATTTTATATGTACACAAGTTTTCACATTTTTCTTGTGTAAAACTTAAGAGAAATGCATTTTTGTTGTGTAATTAGTGCAAATATGAAGCCTTATAATATAGGTGTGAATAATAAACTTAGGCCATTTATTTTCTTTTAATTTTGAAACCCATTAGTACATATCTGACGTGAGAAAAGAGAAGTTGTACGTTCTTTTTTCTTCCTCCTCTTCTTCTTCCTGAAAGAAAACAAGTCAGTAACCCAATTTCCAAAATCTCAATTTCAATCTCATTTCTCTAAATCAATTTAACAAACTGAATTTTTTTTGCAAACTAGAGTGAAATCTAAAGGTAATAAAATTCCAAACCTCATAGTTCCTATACTTAGAGATGGGTTTCTAATTTTTACTGTAAATTATTGTTGCATGCCATTTTCTCTTCTTCTATAGGTTCATAAAGGCTCCAATCTTGCCAAAAGGCTTCAACTTTGCTACAAAATCCGAGCTTTGCATCCATTCAGCAATGTGAGATCCTAAAACTCACAAATGCTAGCTGTGCAAAGCTTAAATTGCTCAAAAATGTGAAATTTACTTGCTGAATAAAATATTCTATAGTTGATTTTGTTTGTTTATAATCTAGTTTCAGTTGCTACTTTGAACCCTTATATCTTGTGATTCCGGCAACGAAATATTGTCCGGTTTCATGCATTTGATAGCTTACATGTTGAAGTTCATTTCTGCAAATTTTGGTTGAATAATATGGTCATTTGAGTGTTCAAATCGTCACTGCAAAATCATTGCACGGCCTGCAAATATCCCGTGCACCTTTTTTTTCCGAGTTGTTGCAAACGTGGACCGAGTCCATGTTTGAGACATCATATCTCTTTCGTTTCTCTTTCAAATTTCACGATTATTTTTTTCTTGAAATATGAAGTTCTCTACTTTATTCATACCAAATTACAGGTCATTTTGACATAGATAGCTTATATAAATCTGCTGTCAAACTTGGACCTGGACCATGTTTTTGCCCAGAGTTCAACAGTGCAACACTGTCTGGGTTCAACTTTGAGAGACCATAGCTTTCTCATATTTTATCAAAATTTCATCATTCTTATTTTGTTTGAGAGATCAAGTTTTATACTACATGTGTACCAATTTTGAGCTCAATATGATGTAATTTGATCCCCTGTTTTATGCCTGAAAATTGAGTCCAGGAGGGTTTTAGGCCTGCACATTTGGTTTTTGAACTGTTGCAAACATGACCTGAGTACATGTTTGAGACATCATAACTCATTGCTTTCAAATCGGATTTGCGTTATTCTTTTGAAAATTGAAATAGGAGTGTAGATTTACATTCCTGTAAAGTTTCATGAAAATCTGGATTGGTTTGCTATTTCTAAACTACTGTCGAACTTGTACTCGCAGCTTGCTAATTCAGTGTTTTAGACCTTGTTTCAGTCCGACTTTGAAACGACGCAGTTTCTTCGATTCAAATCGGATTTGAATGATTCTTTTTGAAGATTGAAGTAGGAAAATTGAACTCTATTTCTACCTAATTTAATTTCATTTGGACTAGTTTTGCAGGTCCAAACCTGCTGTCGAACTTGGGTTCGCAGCATGTTGTCACCAGTTTTTACACTTAGAATAATTTCTGGCTTTTTCTGATATTTTCCGATTTCTTTGAGACTTTTCTCTAGATTTCATACACGGGTTTTATAAAGCATTACAAAGTGTTTTTCACACAAATTAACTTTTGAAATTATTATTTAATATTAATTTTAAGTATTAAATTAAGTACTCCATAATAGGAGAATTTCAAATCCGATTTTTAAAGCGATTTTGAAGCGTTCCTAAAACTTGTTTTCTTCAACTTAATTTCTACATAAAACACACAATTTTGCACTTGGAGCGAAGAGGGAGGAGAATTAAATGACTGGGTAAAACGCGTGCTATGAACACATGTGTTTATCTTTTCAGTTAATTCCTAATCTATTCGTTTGATCGTTTTGACCTTTGGGTCTGGTTTACCGATGAGATGAGGTAAACTTTGTACTGCTTTGAGTGTGGAATTGACTAACGGTTAGTAAACCGTTTAGTGAGAACGTGTGGTATGGGACACACGTTAACACTTTTCGGGTTCCTTTCCGAGAGTTTGTGACACATATTGCAAGTTAGTGGTGTCCAGTACTGGGCCTCCGAACTTTCGCCACTATGGTTTGTTGCCTTCGGGTTTGTGC
This sequence comes from Allium cepa, assembly GCA_030765085.1. Lineage (NCBI taxonomy): Eukaryota > Viridiplantae > Streptophyta > Magnoliopsida > Asparagales > Amaryllidaceae > Allium > Allium cepa. The sequence continues at coordinate 910,937,515 of CM060943.1, forward strand.
CTTCGGGTTTGTGCCTTCGGGTTTGTTGCCTTCGGGTTTGTTGCCCCATAGTATCGCTTTTGGAGCTGGTCCATCGTTACCGCTCGAGAGATACTTGGGTTTGTTTCCTTCGGGTTTTTTGCCCTATAGTATCGCTTTTGGAGTCGGTCCTTCGTCACCGCTCGAGAGATACTTGGGTTTGTCGCCTTCGGGCTTGTGGATCCTTGTTTATACAGTACTGAGCACGTGCATCTTTTGTTTCATTGATATTTATATTTCCCTGGAGTATCGCCTTTCAGATTAGGTCTTTTGAACCACTCGATATATAGCGATTACCTTGAAACTTGTATTACCTTTATTGGTATTTGTTATTTGCCTTTTGGCTTGATTTAGGATACTCATATCCTTTGTTTATTGAGTTGCCGATGATATGAGGCTTATTATGATTCATCTTTTGTAGATGATTGAGTTATCTCTTTTAGAGATATTTGTGGTACTTTATGACCTTGCATGTTCATCATTTAGCTTATCTAACCGATTTGTTTAGCTAGACTGACCATTGTATTTTATACTCGGGTCAGACCGAGGTGTTTCAGGTTAGGTACATTTGGACTTAGCCTATTCTGCTTCCTCATGGACTATCCTGCTTGCTCCTTTTGTTATCTCTTTTTGTGTAGTCCTTTTTTTGTTGTAACTCTGATATGTATATTCTTTTGACTCGCCTGTATATTGTGGTTGCTACACCACTTGACATGTATCATTTTGTATACCCTGTGATGTATCTGTATATGTGTATATGTATGTGATGATCTACTGTTCTGTGATGTGTTTTACATTTGAGTTGTTATATTTTGTTCTATTAGATCTTATAGCCATGATAGTGTTGTATTAAATATCTATTGGATAAGTTGATCCACCTGAAAAAAAATATGCGACATTTATCGACGTATTCAGTAGATAGTTAAGACAAGACTATGGATGGTCGTTCATATACAGCTCTATTCTCCGTATTAGCAGACGGTATTACCTTGTAATACTCTTTGCTAATATGGGTCTCGGAGTGGGGCGTTACAGCTTGGTATCAGAGATGAGTTCAGGACAAAATATGACAAATACAGGACAAAAACACATATTACGGTACATCAAAGTGTAATACAAGTGTTACGAATCCTGAATCATCGTGCTTTTGTTCTTTTCATGTCCTTGGGGTAGATATAATTTTAGGAATATGTTTAGGAATGCATTTTAGTTCCGTAGTATTCCATATTTAACTAATGATATCCACCATGTGAATAATCTTTATCTCATCTTAACTTTCAGCTAATGGCTGGAAGAGGGAGAGGACGACGTTCGAATACGGGGCAGTCCAGTGACTCCCATCCGGATGGAGTATATATGTCTACCGATCAGTTTATGGAGTTATTTAGGAGCACCCAGCCTCCAGCTCCTACTCCAGCTTCTTCTTCATGCAAGACTCCATTCGCGCGCATGTGTAGTGATTTTTCACATCTCGGAGGCAAGCCATTCAAAGGCTCCGAGTCTGTTTTGGAGGTTCAGGCTTGGATACGTTCTTGCGAGCGGATATTTTCTCACATGGATCTTTCGGATTATCATAGGGTTCTTGTAGCATCCAGCATGTTACAAGAGCGTGCTCTTGATTGGTACGAGCTATTCACTGCCGAGCTCGATGAGTCTACTCTTACATGGAGTCGGTTTCGGGAACAATTCGAGCTTAAATTCATTCCAGAGTCGAAGAAAGCATCTCTTGCCCGTCGCTTCCTCAAGCTAAAGCAAGGGAAATCTTCTGTTTTGGATTATGTATCTTCTTTCGAGGCTCTTTCTAAGTATGGCCTTGAGTATATTAGCACTCCATACAAGAAGAACCTCAAGTTCGTTTCCGGCCTTAAGAAGTATTTGAAGAAGTCTTTGGTGTTGCAGCTCAAGCTTTCTTTTGAGGATCTACTTGACTCGGCGCTTCATCTTGAAGCTGTCGAGAAGGAGACTGATAGTGGTGATGAGGTTGAGGTTCGCAAGAACCCCAACAAGAAGTAGTTTCCATTTCAAAAGTCTAAGTCTTTTCCTTCCAAGAATAAGAAGACTGGTGGTTCTAACTCTCAGACTCAGTCTACTGGAACACCTTCCATTCGGAAGTGTTTCAATTGTGGTTCTCCTAATCATATGATTTTGGGTACGGACTGGCTAGTGCGATATGATGCCAGGATTGTTTGTGCTCAGCGGATGTTATATCTTCGACATCCCAATTCTCCATCTCAGCTATCTTTTGTTCTTCGGAATGTGGATAATTCCAAAGTGGCTTTGTATTCTCTAGATTCACGAGATGTTGGTGATATATCTCGTATTCCTATTGTTTGTGACTTGTGTGAAGTATTTGAGCCTGTTTCGGGTTTGCCACCCAAGCGGGCTATCGAGTTCCGCATTGATCTCATTCCATATGCGCAGCCAGTTAGCCGTCTTCCCACGAGGATGTCTACAAATGAAAATGAGGAACTCAAGAAGCAGCTTTTAGGGCTTGAAGCGAAGCAGTTTATTCAGTCTAGTTCTTCACCGTTGGGTGCCACGGTCGTCTTTGTGAGGAAGTTCGATGGTACTCTTAGGCTTTGTATAAACTATCGTAAGCTTAACGAGTTGACCATCAAGATTAGGTATCCATTTCCTAGGATCGACGATATGTTCGATCAATTGAGTGGTGCTAAGGTCTTTTCTCAGCTCGACCTTGCAACAGGTTTTCATCAGTTACGAGTTACGGAAGGTAGCATTCCTCTTACAGCTTTTCGCATTCGTTATGGTTCTTTTGAGTGGCTCGTAATGCCATTCGGTTTGGCAAACGTTCCTGCTTTCTTTGTCGATCTTATGAATCGAGTATTCCGGGAATATCTCAATAAGTTTGTCCTTGTGTTCATTGACGACATCCTTGTTTATTCGAAGTCTGAAGCCGAGTATGCTAATCACTTTAGAATTGTCTTGAGTACTCTTCGTCACCATCAGCTTAAAGCCAAATTCTCCAAGTGCCACTTCTGGGAGAATAAGGTTAAGTTCTTAGGCCATGTTATTTCCTCCGAATGTATTTCGGTCGATCCTTCGAAAATTGAATCCATCCAGAATTGGAAGAGACATGAGAATGTTCATGAGATTCGCAGCTTCCTTGGATTGGAGGGTTACTACCGCCGATTCATTAAGGATTTCTCTCGTATTGTGCTTCCTCTCACTAGCCTTACTCGGAAAGGCGTTCGTTGTATTAGGTCCGACAAGTGTGAAGCTTCTTTTCAGCAATTGAAGGAGATTCTCACAAATGCTCCTATTCTTGTGGTTCCCGAGGGGAATCATGATCTTGTCGTCTATACCGATGCTTGTGGAAGTGGTCTTGGTGCTGTTTTTAGGCAGAAGGATCGGGTAGTTGCTTATGCTTCTAGGCAACTACGTCCGAATGAAGTTCGCTATGCCACTCATGATCTTGAGTTAGCCGCCATTGTCTTCGCTTTGAAGATTTGGCGCCATTACCTCTTAGGCGAGCGCTTCATTCTCTATACCGATCATAAATCCTTGAAATATCTATTCACTCAGAAGGAGCTCAACATGAGGCAACAACGTTGGCTCGAGTTCCTTGCCTCCTATGACTTCGATATCCAGTATACCCTTGGTAAGGGTAAACGTGTTGCTGATGCGCTTAGTCGCAAACATTCGGCTGTTGTTTCTATGATGCCTGCCCAATGGGATGTTCTTGAGACTCTATCCTTTTGTGATATTCGTGATCGAGCTCCATCTTTTGATTCTCCGATATTATTATTCGGTTTGGAAGCTTGACCTTCTCCATTTGTTCGTATTGCCATGGCTCAGCAACAAGATACAGAGTTGTTGCATCTTATTCAGCTTTGTGAGTCTGAATCCCGTGATGAGGCATTGCAGGATTTCGGCATTGATTTTCATAGGTGTCTTCGCAAGATGAACCACATTATTGTGCCATCTGATTCTTCACTTAGGCATGACATTCTCGATGACTGTCACTGTTCAAAGTATACCATTCATCCTGGCAGTAGTAAGATGTATGCTGACATGCATCGCCTTTATTATTGGGATGGCATGAAGCGTGATGTGGCGAGTTATGTGAGTAATTGCATGACTTTTCAACGTATCAAAGCCGAACATCAGCACCCTTATGGTCTCCTTCAGCCTCTAGAGATTCCATTGTGGAATTGGGATCAAATTTCGATGGATTTTATCGCCGACCTCCCTCGTTTGAGATCAGGCCATTCTAGCATTTGGGTTATTGTTGACCGCCTCACCAAATCAGCAAATTTCATTCCTATTAGGTCTAATAGGAGTGCTTCTCATTTGGCCAAGTTATATGTCAAGGAAATCGTGAGACTTCACGGTGTTCGTAGTTCGATTGTTTGTGACCGTGACCCGCTATTCACGAGTCATTTCTGGCAGAGTCTTCAGCAAGCTTTGGGAACAAAGCTTAATTTCAGCACGGCTTATCATCCGCAGTCTGATGGACAGACAGAACGGGTGAATCATATCTTGGGAGATCTCCTCCATATTTGTATTCTTGATTTTGGAGGTAGTTGGGAGGATCATTTACCTCTTGTAGAATTCTCCTACAATAATAGTTTTCAGTCGAGTATTGGTATGGCTCCTTTCGAAGCCTCATACGGAAGGCCATGTCGATCACCTTCTTGTTGGTTAGAATCTGGTGAGAAGCTTATTCTTGGCCTAGATTCTGTTCGTGATTCTTCTGAGAAGATTGATCTTATTCGTCAGAAAATGAAAAAGGCACAGAGCCGCCAAAAATCCTACGCGGACAACCGTAGGGAGCCTCTCGAGTTCTCAGTCGGTGATCTCGTCTTTATTCGTGTTTCTCCTTTGAAAGGGGTTATGCGCTTCAGTACGATTGGGAAATTAGTTCCTCGCTTTATAGGACCATTTCCTATTACTGAACGTATTGGCCCTGTGACTTATAGAGTTTCACTTCCAGCTCATCTATCTGGCATTCATGACATATTTCACATCTATCAACTTCGAAAGTGTCTTCGAGAGTCGGATTCTATTAACGATTCTCCTCTTTTGCAAGAGCTTGAGATCTCACCAGACCTATCCATTGTGCAGCAGCCTACTCGAGTACTTGCTATAGAGGTGAAACGTCTTCGAAACAAGGACGTGTCGCTCGTTAAAGTTCAATGGTCCTCTAATCCCAATGACTGCACTTGGGAAACCAAAGAGTTTATCGAGCGGTCCTATCTTGATTTTCTACCTTATTATAGCGATGGTGAGAATCTTTTTATCTCAAGCTTATTTCTTTTCTTTTGATTGATGAAATTAACAAGTTGAATACAAAATCTTCTCTAGAAATTGCGTGGACGCAATTTTGTTAAGGAAGGGAGTCTGTAACAACCCTGGTTTCGGAGATTACCTGTAAATATTAAATTATAATGCTAGTTATAATTTGATATTGTGAATTAAATAAAATTTGAGAAATTAAATTGTTTATTTGGAATAAACAATGAATTTTGGAAAATTAAAATGAGAAAATATAGTTTGAAACTTTATTTTATTGTTTGGGTTAATAATGAATGGAAAATAATTTTTATTTATAGAAATTGCAATAATTTTATTAATTATTGCCAATTACTTCTTTTAATAATTTTTAAAGGAAGTATTTGATTTTTAAAGGTTGTTTATTGAAATAAAAGGTGGAAATTAGGTTAAAAATAAGTTTTAGCTGTAAATAATGTTTTGAAATATTTTTCTAAGTGATAAAATAAATTTTGTGGAATTTTAGGAGTTAAAAACATGATTTTGTACATTTATTTGGTGAAAATTATGCATTTTTGTTAAATAAAAGAATTTAATAATAAAAATATTTTAAAAATACAAATTTATCTTTTTATATGGTAGAAAATATTCTATTTTATATGTATATAAGTTTTCACTTTTTCTTGTGTAAAACTTAAGAGAAATGCATTTTGGTTGTGTAATTAGCGTAAATATGAAGCCTTATAATATAGGTGTGAATAATAAACCTAGGCCATTTATTTTCTTTTAATTTTGGAACCCATTAGGCCCATTAGTACATATATGACATGAGAAAAGAGGAGTTGTACGTTCTTTTTTTCTTCCTCCTCCTCTTCTTCCTGAAAGAAAACAAGTCAGTAACCCAATTTCCAAAATCTCAATTTCAATCTCATTTCTCTAAATCAATTTAACAAACTGAATTTTTTTGCAAACTAGAGTGAAATATAAAGGTAATCAAATTCCAAACCTCAAAGTTTCATCAAAATTCCTAATTTTAGAGATGGGTTTCTAATTTTTGTTGTAAATTGTTGTTGCATGCCATTTTTCTTCTTCTATAGGTTCATAAAGGCTCCAATCTTGCCAAAAGGCTTCAACTTTGCTACAAAATCCGAGCTTTTGCATCTATTCAGCAAGGTGAGATCTTAAAACTCACAAATGCTAGCTGAGCAAAGCTTAAATTGCTCAAAAATGTGAAATTTGCTTGTGAATAAAATATTCTATAGTTGATTTTGTTTGTTTATAATCTGGCTTCAGTTGCCACCTTGAACCATTTTATCTTGTGATACTGGCAGCGAAATATTGTCCGGTTTCATGCATTTGATAGCTTGCATGTTGAAGTTCATTTCTGCAAATTTTGGTTGAATAATATGGTCATTTGAATGTTCAAATCGTTACTGCAAAATCAATGCACAGCCTGCAAATATCCTGTGCACTTTTTGTTTTCCGAGTTGTTGCAAACATGGACTGAGTCCATGTTTGAGACATCATATCTCTTTCGTTTTCTCTCAAATTGCACGATTTTTTTTTCTTGAAAGACGAAGTTCTCTACTTTATTCATACCAAATTACAGGTCAATTTGACATAGATAGCTTATATAAATCTGCTCTCAAACTTGGACCTGGACCATGTTTTTGCCCTGAGTTCAACAGTGAAACACTGTCTGGGTTCAACTTTGAGAGATAATAGCTTTCTCATATTTTATCAAAATAGCATCATTCCTTTTTTGTTTGAGAGATCTAGTTTTCTACTACATCTATGCCAATTTTGAGCTCAATATGATGTAATTTGATCCCCTGTTTTATGCCTGAAAGTTGAGTCCAGGAGGGGTTTAGACCTGCACATTTATTTGGTTTTTGAACTGTTGCAAACAAGGCCTGATTCCATGTTTGAGATAGCATAAATCGTTGGTTTCAAATCGGATTTACGTGATTCATTTTCAAATTGAAATAGAAGAGTTTATTTACATTCGTGTAAAGATTCATGAAAATCTGGATTTGTTTGCTATTTCTAAACTATTGTCGAACTTGTACTCGCAGCTTGCTAATTCAGTGTTTTAAACCTTGTTACGGTACGAATTTGAAACGATGCAGATTCTTAGTTTCAAATCGGATTTGAATGATTATTTTTGAAGACTGATGTAGGAACGTTGAACTATATTCCTACCAAATTTCATGTCATTTGGACTGGTTTTACAGGTCCAAACCAGCTGTCGAACTTGGGTTCGCAGCATGTTGTCACCGGTTTTTATACTTGGAATAATTTCTGGCTTTTTCTGATATTTTCCGATATCTTTGAGATTTTTCTCTAGATTTCATACACGTGTTTTATAAAACATTACAAAGTGTTTTTCAAGAAAATTGACTTTTGAAATTATTATTTAATATTAATTTTAAGTATTAAATTAATTACTCCATAATAAGAGAATTTCAAATGCAATTTCTAAAGCGATTTTGAAGCGTTCCTAAAACTCGTTTTCTTTAACTTAATTTCTATATAAAACACACAATTTTGCACTTCGAGCGAAGAGGGCGAAGAATTAAATGATTGGGTAAAACGCGTGCTATGAACACGTGTGTTTATCTTTTCAGTTAATTCCTAATCTATTCGTTTGATCGTTTTGATCTTTGGGTCTGGTTTACCGATGAGATGAGGTAAACTTTGTACTGCTTTGAGTGTGGAATTGACTAACGGTTAGTAAACCATTTAGTGAGAACGTGTGGTATGGGACACACGTTAACACTTTTCGGGTTCCTTTCCGAGAGTTTGTGACACATATTGCCAGTAAGTGGTGTCTAGTACTGGGCCTCCGGACCTTCGCCACTACGGTTTGTTGCCTTCGGGTTTGTGCCTTCGGGTTTGTGGCATTCGGGTTGGTTGCATTCGGGTTTGTTGTCCTATAGTATCGCTTTTGGAGTTGGTCCATCGAGCGCTCGAGAGATACTTGGGTTTGTTGCCTTCGGGTTTGTTGCCCTATAGTATCGCTTTTGGAGTCGGTCCTTCGTCACCGCTCGAGAGATACTTGGGTATGTCACCTTCGGGCTTGTGGATCCTTGTTTATAAAGTACCGAGCACGTGCATCTTTTATTTCATTGATATTTATATTTCCCTAGAGTATCGCCTTTCGGATTAGGTTTTTGAACCACTCGATATATAGTGATTACCTTGTGGAAACTTGTGTTACCTTTATTGGTATTTTTTATTTGCCTTTTGGGCTTGATTTAGGATATTCATATCATTTATTTATTGAGTTGCCGATGATATGAGGCTTGTTATGATTCATCTTTTGTAGATGATTGAGTTATCTCTTTTAGAGATACTTGTGGTACTTTCTGACCTTGCATGTTCATCATTTAGCTTATCTAACTGATTTGTTTAGCTAGACTAACCCGTGTATTTTATACTCGGGTCAGACCGAGGTGTTTCAGGTTAGGTACATTTGGACTTAGCCTATTCTACTTCCGCATGGACTATCCTGCTTTCTCCTTCTTGTGTAGTCCTTTTTTTATTGTAACTCTGATATGTATATTCTTTTGACTCGCCTGTATATTGTGGTTGCTACACCACTTGACATGTATCATTTTGTATACCGTGTGATGTATCTGTATATGTGCATATGTATGTGATGATCTACTGTTCTGTGTTGTGTTTTACATTTGAGTTGTTATATTTTGTTCTGTTAAATCTTATAGCCATTATAGTTTTGTATTAAATATCTATTGGATAAGTCGATCCACCTGAAAAAAATATGCGACATTTATCGACGTATTCAGTAGATAGTTAAGACAAGACTATGGATGGTCGCTCCTATACATCTCTATCCTCCGTATTAGCAGACGATATTACCTTGTAATACTCTTTACTAATATGGGCCTCAGAGAGGGGCTTTACAGCTTGGTATTAGAGCCGAGTTCAGGACAAAATATGATAAACACAGGACAAAAACACATATTACGGTACATCAAAATGTAATACAAGTATTACGAATCCCTGAATCATCGTGCTTTTGTTCTTTTCGTGTCCTTGGGGTAGATATAATTTTGGGAATAAGTTTAGGAATGCATTTTAATTCCATAGTATTCCATACTTAACTAATGATATCTACCATGTGAATAATCTTTATCTTATCTTAACTTTCAGCTAATGGCTGGAAGAGGCATAGGACGACGTTCGGATGCAGGGCAGTCCAGTGACTCCCGTCCGGATGGAGTATATATGTCTGCCGATCAGTTTATCGAGTTATTTAGGAGCACCCAGCCTCCAGCTCCTTCTCCAGCTTCTCCTACGCGCAAGTCTCCATTCGCGCACATGTGTAGTGATTTTGCACATCTCGGAGGCAAGCCATTCAAAGGCTCCAAGTCTGTTTTGGAGGTTCAGGCTTGGATTCGTTCTTGCGAGCGGATATTTTATCGCATGGATCTTTCGGATTATCATAGGGTTCTTGTAGCATCCAGCATGTTGCAAGAGCATGCTCTTGATTGGTACGAGCTATTCACTGCCGAGCTCGACGAGTCTACTCTTACATGGAGTTAGTTTCGGGAATGATTTGGGCTTAAATTCATTCCAGAGTATGAGAAAGCATCTCTTGCCCGTCGCTTCCTCGAGCTAAAGCAAGGGAAATCTTCTATTTTAGATTATGTATCTTCTTTCGAGGCTCTTTCTAAGTATGGCCTTGAGTATATTAGCACTCCATACAAGAAGAACCTCAAGTTCGTTTCCGGCCTTAAGAACTATTTGAAGAAGTCTTTGATGTTGCAGTTCAAGCTTTCTTTTGAGGAGCTAGTTGACTTGGCGCTTCATCTTGAAGCCGTCGAGAAAGAGATTGATAGTGGTAACGAGGTTGAGGTTCGTAAGAATCCCAACAAGAAGCAGTTTCCATTTCAAAAGTCCAAGTATTTTCCTTCCAAGAAGAAAAAGACTGGTGGTTCTAACTCTCAGACTCGGTCTACTGGAACACCTTCCATTCGGAAGTGTTTCAATTGTGGTTCTCCTAATCATATGATTTTGGGTATGGACTAGCTAGTGCGATATGATGCCAGGATTATTTTTGCTCAGCGGATGTTATATCTTCGACATCCCAAATCTCCATCTCAACTATCTCTTGTTCTTCGAAATGTGGATAATTTCGAAGTGGCTTTATATTCTCTAGACTCACGAGATGTTGGTGATATATCTCATATTCCTATTGTTTGTGACTTCTCTGACATATTTGAGCCTATTCCGGGTTTGCCACCCAAGCGGGCTATCGAGTTCCACATTGATCTCATTCCAGGTGCGCAGCCAGGTAGCCATCCTTCCACGAGGATGTCTACAAAGGAAAATGAGGAACTCAAGAAGCAACTTTTAGAGCTTGAAGAAAAGCAATTTATTCAGTCTAGTTCTTCACCGTGGGGTGCCGCAGTCGTCTTTGTGAGGAAGTGCGATGGTGCTCTTGGGCTTTGCACAGACTATCATAAGCTTAACGAGTTGACCATCAAGAATAGGTATCCATTACCTAGGATCGACTATATGTTCAATCAATTGAGTGGTGCTAAGGTCTTTTCTCAGCTCGACCTTGCAACAGGTTTTCATCAGTTATGAGTTGCAGAAGGTAGCATTCCTCTTACAGCTTTTTGCACTCGTTATGGTTCTTTTGAATGGCTCGTAATGCCATTCGGTTTGACGAACGCTTCTACTTTCTTTGCCGATCTCATGAATCGAGTATTCTGGGAATATTTTGATAAGTTTGTCCTTGTGTTCATTAACGACATCCTTGTTTATTCAAAGTCTGAAGCCGAGCATGCTAATCACTTGAGATTTGTCTTGAGTACTCTTCGTCACCATTAGCTTAAAGCCAAATTCTCCAAGTGCCACTTTTGGGAGAATAAGGTTAAGTTCTTAGGCCATGTTATTTCCTCAGAAGGTATTTCAGTCGATCCTTCGAAAATTGAATCCATCCATAATTGGAAGATACATGAGAATGTTCACGAGATTCGCAGCTTCCTTGGATTGCAGGGTTACTACCGCCGATTCATTAAGGATTTCTCTCGTATTGTGCTTCCTCTCACTAGCCTTACTCGGAAAGGCATTCGTTATATTTGGTCCGACAAGTGTGAAGCTTCTTTTGAGCAATTGAAGGAGCTTCTCACTAATGCTCCTATTCTTGTGGTTCCCGAGGGAATTCATGATCTTGTCGTCTATACCGATGCTTGTGGAAGTGGTCTCGGTGATGTTCTTATGCAGAAGGATCGGGTAGTTGCTTATGCTTCTAGGCAACTACGTCCGAATGAAGTTCGCTATGCCACTCATGATCTTGAGTTAGCCGCCATTGTCTTCGCTTTGAAGATTTGGCACCATTACCTCTTAGGCGAGCGCTTCATTCTCTATACCGATCATAAATCCTTGAAATATCTATTCACTCAGAAGGAGCTCAACATGAGGCAACAACGTTGGCTCGAGTTCCTTGCCTCCTATGACTTCGATATCCAGTATACCCCTGGTAAGGGTAATCGTGTTGCTGATGCGCTTAGTCGCAAACATTCGGCTGTTGTTTCTATGATGCCTGCCCAATGGGATGTTCTTGAGACTCTATCCTTTTGTGATATTCGTGATCGAGCTCCATCTTTTGATTCTCTGATATTATTATTCGGTTTGGAAGCTCGACCTTCTCTATTTGATCGTATTGCCATGGCTCAGCAACAAGATACAGAGTTGTTGCATCTTATTCAGCTTTGTGAGTCTGAATCCCGTGATGAGGCATTGCAGGATTTCGGCATCGATTTTCATAGGTGTCTTCGCAAGATGAACCATATCATTGTGCCATCTGATTCTTCACTTAGGCATGACATTCTCGATGACTGTCACCGTTCAAAGTATACTATTCATCCTGGCAGTAGTAAGATGTATGCCGACATGCATCGACTTTATTATTGGGAAGGCATGAAGCGTGATGTGGCGAGTTATGTGAGTAATTGCATGACTTTTCAACGTATCAAAGCCGAACATCAGCACCCTTATGGTCTCCTTCAGCCTCTAGAGATTCCATTATGGAATTGGGATCAAATTTCGATGGATTTTATCGGCGGCCTCCCTCGTTCGAGATCAGGCCATTCTAGCATTTGGGTTATTGTTGACCGCCTCACCAAATTAGCTCATTTCATTCCTATTAGGTATAATAGGAGTGCTTCTCATTTGGCCAAGTTATATGTCAAGGAAATGGTGAGACTTCACGGTGTTCCTAGTTCGATTGTTTGTGACCCTGACCCGCTATTCACGAGTCATTTCTGGCAGAGTATTCAGCAAGCATTGGGAACAAAGCTTAATTTCAGCACGGCTTATCATCCGCAGTCTGGTGGACAGACTGAACGGGTGAATCGTATCTTGGAAGATCTCCTTCATATTTGTATTCTTGATTTTGGAGGTAGTTGGGAGGATCATTTACCCCTTGTAGAATTCTCCTACAATAATAGTTTTCAGTCGAGTATTGGTATGGCTCCTTTCGAAGCCTTATACGGAAGGCCATGTCGATCACCTTCTTGTTGGTTAGAATCTGGTGAGAAGCTTATTCTTGGCCCAGATTCTATTCGTGATTCTTCTGAGAAGAGTGTTATTCGTCAGAGAATGAAAGAGGCACAGAGTCGCCAGAAATCCTACGCGGACAACTGTAGGGAGCCTCTCGAGTTCTCGGTTGGTGATCTCGTCTTTATTCGTGTTTCTCCTTTGAAAGGGGTTATGCGCTTCAGTACGACTGGGAAATTAGCTCCTCGCTTTATAGGACCATTTTCTATTACTGAACGTATTGGCCCTGTGGCTTATAGAGTTTCCCTTCCAGCTCATCTATCTAGCATTCATGACGTATTTCACGTCTCTCAACTTCGAAAGTGTCTTCGAGAGTCGGATTCTATTATCGATTCTCCTTTTTTGCAAGAGCTTGAGATCTCATCAGACATATCCATTGTGCAGCAGCCTATTCGCACACTTGCTATGGAGGTGAAACGTCTTCGAAACAAGGACATGTCGCTCATTAAAGTTCAATGGTCCCCTAATCCCAATGACTGCATTTGGGAAACCAAAGAGTTTATCGAGCGGTCCTATCCCGGATTTCTAGCTTATTATAGCGATGGAGAGATTTTTTTTATCTCAAGCTTACTTCTTTTCTTTTGATTGATGAAATTAACAAGTTGAATACAAAATCTTCTGTAGAAATTGCATGGACGCAATTTTGTTAAGGAGGGGAGTCTGTAACAACCCTAGTTTTGAAGATTACCTGTAAATATTAAATTATAACGCTAGTTATGATTTGATATTGTGAAATAAATAAAATTTGAGAAATTAAATTGTTTATTTGGAATAAACAATGGATTTTGGAAAATTAAAATGAGAAAATAAAGTTTGAAACTTTATTTTATTGTTTGGGTTAATAATGAATGGAAAATAATTTTTATTTACAGAAATTGCAATAATTTTATTAATTATTGCCAATTACTTCTTTTAATAATTTTTAAAGGAAGTATTTGATTTTTAAAGGTTGTTTATTGAATAAAAGGTGGAAATTAGGTTAAAAATAAGTTTTTGCTGTAAATAATGTTTTGAAATGGTTTGAAATATTTTTCTAAGTGATAAAATAAATTTTGTGGAATTTTAGGAGTTAAAAACATGATTTTGTACATTTATTTGGTGAAAATTATGCATTTTTGTTAAATGAAAGAATTTAATAATAAAAATATTTTAAAAGTACAAATTTATCTTTTTATATGGTAGAAAATATTCTATTTTATATGTATACAAGTTTTCACATTTTTATTGTGTAAAACTTAAGAGAAATGCATTTTTGTTGTGTAATTAGTGTAAATATGAAGCCTTATAATATAGGTGTGAATAATAAACTTAGGCCATTTATTTTCTTTTAATTTCGGAATCCATTAGGCCTATTAGTACATATCTGACATGAGAAAAGAGGAGTGTATGTTCTTTTTTTCTTCCTCCTCTTCTTCTTCCTGAAAGAAAACAAGTTAGTAACCCAATTTCCAAAATCTCAATTTCAATCTCATTTCTTTAAATCAATTTAGCATACTGAATTTTTTTGCAAACTAGAGTGAAATATGAAGGTAATCAAATTCCAAACCTCATAGTTTCATCAAAATTCCTAATTTTAGAGATGCGTTTCTAATTTTTATTGTAAATTGTTGTTGCATGCCATTTTCTCTTCTTCTATAGGTTCATAAAGGCTCCAATCTTGCCAAAATGCTTCAACTTTGCTACAAAATCCGAGCTTTTGCATCTATTCAGTAAGGTGATATCCTAAAACTCACAAATGCTAGCTGAGCAAAGCTTAAATTGCTTAAAAATGTGAAATTTGCTTGCTGAATAAAATATTCTATAGTTGATTTTGTTTGTTTATAATCTGGTTTCAGTTGCTACCTTGAACCCTTATATCTTGTGATTCCGGCAGCGAAATATTGTCCGGTTTCATGCATTTGATAGCTTGCATGTTGAAGTTCATTTCTGCAAATTTTGGTTGAATAATATGGTCATTTGAGTGTTCAAATCGTTACTGCAAAATCAATGCACAGCCTGCAAATATCCTGTGCACCTTTTGTTTTCCGAGTTGTTGCAAACATGGACTGAATTCATGTTTAAGACATCATATCTCTTTCGTTTCTATCTCAAATTGCAAGATTATTTTTTTTCTTGAAAGATGAAGTTCTTTAACTTATTCATACCAAATTACAGGTCATTTTGACATAGATAGCTTATATAAATCTGCTGTCAAACTTGGACCTGGACCATGTTTTTGCCTAGAGTTCAACAGTGAAACATTGTCTGGTTCAACTTTGAGAGATCATAGCTTTCTTATATTTTATCAAAATTGCATCAATATTTTTTTTTTGAGGGATCAAGTTTTCTACTACGTGTGTACCAATTTTAACCTCAATATGATGTAATTTGATCCCCTGTTTTATGCCTGAAAGTTGAGTCCAAGAGTGTTTTAGGCCTGCGCATTTATTTGGTTTTTGAACTGTTGCAAACATGGCCTGAGTCCACATTTGAGACAGCATAACTCATTGGTTTCAAATCGGATTTGTGTGATTCTTTTTGCAAATTGAAATAGGAGTATTGGTTTACATTCTTTTAAAGTTTCATGAAAATATGGATTTGTTTGCTATTTCTAAACTACTGTCGAACTTGTACTCGCAGCTTGCTAATTCAGTGTTTTAAACCATGTTTCGGTCCGACTTTGAAACGACGCAGATTCTTCGTTTCAAATCGGATTTGAATGATACTTTTTGAAGGTTGAAGTAGGAATGTTGAACTATATTCCTACCAAATTTCATGTCATGTAGGTCCAAACCTGCTGTCGAACTTGGGTTCGCAGCATGTTGTCACTGGTTTTTATACAGAATAATTTCTGGCTTTTTCTGATATTTTTCGATTTTTTTGAGATTTTTCTCTAGATTTCATACATAGGTTTTATAAAGCATTACAAAGTGTTTTTAAAGCAAATTGACTTTTAAAATTATTATTTAATATTAATTTTAAGTATTAAATTAATTACTCCATAATAGGAGAATTTCAAATGCAATTTCTAAAGTGATTTTGAAGCGTTTCTAAAACTCGTTTTCTTTAACATAATTTCTATATAAAACACACAATTTTGCACTTCGAGCGAAGAGGGAGGATAATAAAATGATTGGGTAAAACGCGTGCTATGAACACGTGCGTTTATGTTTTCAGTTAATTCCTAATCTACTCCTTTGATCGTTTTGACCTTTGGGTATGGTTTACCGATGAGATGAGGTAAACTTTGTACTGCTTTGAGTGTGGAATTGACTAACGGTTAGTAAACAGTTTAGTGAGGACGTGTGGTATGGGACACATGTTAACACTTTTCGGGTTCCTTTCCAAGAGTTTGTGACATATATTGCCAGTTAGTGGTGTCCAGTACTGGGACTCCGGACCTTCTCCACTACGGTTTGTTGCCTTCGAGTTTGGGCCTTTGGGTTTGTTGCCTTCGGGTTGGTTGCCCTATAATATTGCTTTTGGAGTTGGTCCATCGTCGCCGATCGAGAGATACTTGGGTTTGTTGCCTTCGGGTTTGTTGCCCTATAGTATCGCTTTTGGAGTTGGTCCTTCGTCACCGCTCAAGAGATACTTGGGTTTGTCGCCTTCGGGCTTGTGGATCCTTATTTATACAGTACTGAGCACGTGCATCTTTTGTTTCATTGATATTTATATTTCCCTAAAGTATCGCCTTTCGGATTAGGACTTTTGAACCACTCGATATATAGCGATTACCTTATGGAAACTTGTGTTACCTTTATTGGTATTTGTTATTTGCCTTTTTGGCTTGATTTGGGATATTCCTATCCTTTGTTTATTGAGTTGCCTATGATATGAGGCTTGTTATGATTCATCTTTTGTAGATGATTGAGTTATCTCTTTTAGAGATATTTGTGGTACTTTATGACCTTGCATGTTCATCATTTAGCTTATCTAACTGATTTGTTTAGCTAGACTGACGCGTGTATTTTATACTCGAGTCAGACCGAGGTGTTTCAGGTTAGGTATATTTGGACTTAGCCTATTCTGCTTCTGCATGGACTATCCTGCTTGCTCCTTTTGTTATGTCTTTTTGTGTAGTCCTTTTTTTGTTGTACCTCTGATATGTATATTCTTTTGACTCGCCTGTATATTGTGCTTGCTACACCACTTGACATGTATCATTTTGTATACCCTGTGATGTATCTGTATATGTGTATATGTATGTGATGATCTACTGTTCTGTGATGTGTTTTACATTTGAGTTGTTATATTTTGTTCTGTTTGATCTTATAGCCATTATAATTTTGTATTAAATATCTATTGGATAAGTCGATCCACCTGAAAAAATATATGCGACATTTATCGACGTATTCAGTAGATAGTTAAGACAAGACTATGGATGGTCGCTCCTATATAGCTCTATTCTCCGTATTAGCAGACGGTATTACCTTGTAATACTCTTTGCTAGTACGGGTCTCGCAGTGGGGCGTTATAACATTACTCTATAAATCCTGCAGTTTTGAAATTTACAATGCTTAAATGTTGAAATTGAACAAATGAACTTAGAAATTGCTGAAATTCTGAAATTTGGATATTTGATTTGGAAGGACAACTACTTCATATGTAAATGGTTTAAATGAATTTTTTTTGATTAGGAACATTTTTGAAATTTATAACCACGGGTAATAATAATGTTGGTTGTTAAAGAGACCGGGATAAGATATGGGCATACTCTCTGTCGATACCGAAAACACTTTAACAACCGTGTACGCTTGGAGATTCTAGAATGAAGTAGGATGGTGTTGACGTTCTATTGAGGTATGTACGTGGACCCGACTCCCGTGAGTTGGCATAAGGTGGCTAAAACATGAGCGGTTGATGGACTAAGAAGGTAGCACCTTTTATTGGACACACTTCTTCGTATGCCACTCTATTACTTTGTGATTGTTTGGTGCGCGCCTTTGATTTGGAAGTGTGGTTTGAGGTGGGCGGTAGTAGCTGCTACAAATTACCACCGGTCTGGAAGCGTAATTGGTATCTCTACCCTGGCATTGCCTAGTTGTGCCGTGTCACCTACCCTAGCGAGCCTTGTACGAGTTTGGTTTTCTCCTGTAGCCCATGGAGTATTTAGGATAGTCTCCCGATCTGGAGATGCGCTGATACTGGATGGACTACTGGGACTATTACATGTTAAGGGCTATACGGGTAACCCCTTAACTCTATTTAAAAGTAAGTTTATTTTACTATAGACATTATTATAATAGCAAAATATTACTATATAGTAAGTAGTTTAATGGATCCTTAGAGGATATGCGGTCCGAAGCATCCTTTAAGTTACTTGTACCTTTCATTACAGTTCACTTGAGTTGGTTTACATTGTATAAGTATGTATGCCCTGACTCGAGTGTTTGTGTTTATTTCTTACGCTCATGTCAGCCTGAGTGTTACAACTTGGATCTATTTTCTGGATGCTAGAGATTTCTGGAGTTATCTGCTTATCAATTTGTTGTCTATTTCAGTTTCAGTATTTCCATTTCAGCTTATGTATTAGAGACATATATATTTGGGATTTCTACTGTATTTGTTTCAGAATTATATTTGATTTTCGAACTATGTATTTTGTTACTTGTTTTGAGACTGAGTTGTAGTGGCTTCATGAACCACTATGGTTATTTTTATTTCCGCTGTGAGTTATTCTGATTTTATCTGTGTCCATGATTCAGTGATTGGTTTTATTTGCTGCAAATTATATTACAATCTTCTGTTTTTAATTATTCAATAAATTACATGTGTGGATTTATTGTCGATTTGAATGGTCCAAAACAGTGGGTTGTTACAATATTGGTATTAATTGGAAGTATTTTCTGATATAAATATTTCATTGTAATTTGGAAGAAATAGTTAAAAAGAATTATGGAAAGAAATAAGTTCTGTACTCCCTTCTCTGTTGCTGGAAAATAACTTCGGTGATGAGTGCACACATCATCGGCGCTCATTTTCGAGTTTCAAAGTGGGAGTGTTGCTGTAGTAGTTTACTACACATTAGTTTTGATAAATAAATATCAAATTTTATTTCTAAATATGATTTGAGATATATATATATATATATATATATATATATATATATATATATATAATTTTAAATGATTTGGAATGGAACCCGACATTTAGTTCTTAAATTTATATAAATTAGAGATTTCAATTAATGTAATGGAATGAAAATTTTAATCCTTTAATAATTGGAACTTCTAGAATAAGAAAGTAAATGATTAATTATAAATGAAATAAATAAGAAATTGAAAATTTGTAAAAAGTAAATAAAAAAGGAAATGGAAAATGGGTAACTATTGAACATTTTATTAACTAAATATATAAGAGAAACTTGTGTAATATTCACCTGCATTCTTAGAAACATATGTATAACTTACCAAAATGTTAAAAGCTGAAAATGTTATATAGGATATGTAATAGAATATTATACAAGTAAAATTTAATAACGAAAGTGTTCAATAGAATAACTTCTATAAATAAGAATTTTGATATTATAGTTGTTAAGTTATAACTAAAATACTACTAAATAAAAAGAAATAAAAAGTGAGTACTGCAAGTAAATAACTATAAACTTAAGTTAATGTTGGAGCTACTTATAATTAAAATAAATAATAAAATGAGTACTATATTAAGTTAATGATTATAACTTCAGAAAGTTGAAATGATTTAGTAAATGGATTCAACATTCAATGACAATATAAGGAAATGAATATAAATTTAAAAGGTAAGAAACTTGAGAATGAATTAATGCACTAATGAATATTAATATCTAAAGGAAATCAAGTATATAAATTAATTAATGTGAATTAAACTGTAATAAAATGTATGAAATACTTAAATAATAAAATCATTGATTATAATAAACAACTGAATGGAATTAACATATGCAAGAAATGAATGTAATGCAATGAAAAGAAATTTTCATTATATGAATAAATGAAGAAAATGTATTTTGTAAGTAATGGAAAAAAAATGAAAATAAGTACTGAATCAATGAATGTGAATTCATTCATAAAGAAATCTATATGGTACTTTAAGAATTGATTTACATAGGTTTAAATAACTATATATGAGTGACATATGTAAGAAAATGTAAATAACATATGTGAATAGACGGAATGTAAATAAATGAAATTAGGCATTATATGAATGAATAGGAATTGAATTTTTGTAATAAATAAATGTAAATTAAAAATAATAATCACTGTAAGGATGAAAATAGATAAACAATAATTGATATGAAAGGAATATGAAAAAATGAACTTAAATAATGTTTGGAATTTGTTGTTGTTTGGTTTATGAGTTGTTTGGGCAAGGATACTTCTAATTGTTCGGATGTCTGAATAATCTGTTGAGTTTTGTTTAAGACTGTTGAGTAGATGGTATACTTAGTAGTTTATTTGTCATTCTATGCGATTTAAAAGTGTCGAAACATGAACAAACCATTTGTTTTGTTTGCTATGGATGGATGGTTGATTTCATATGATGATTTTATGCTTTTGGTTTCAGTGATTGTTGTTATGTTATATTGATTTTTGCTATTAATTGAAATGATTTAATTATTTCTCGTCTATATAATTATTAACTTCTATGGATTATATAAGTGAAATATAGGTTATGGAAGCAATTGCTACTGCATTTGGTTTCATAAAATAAGCGTTATTTGCACGAAAAATAGGTACGTTCTCAGATTACGGTTTTATAGCGATATTATATTGTTTTCCCGCTATTGGGATATATAATTTTGAAATATATGATATAAATTGTTATTATTGATATTATTACTTCTCACAGACCTCTCCGTACAAAGGAGACTCTGTCGAAATTTTTCGTGAATTTTGGACTTAGAAAATTTTGTGAAATATTTTCCAAACTTTTGTTTACTTGACTATGAAATGATTAATTGTTATAAATTGATATATTTTATTTAAATTATTTAATTATGTAAATTAATTGTTTATAAATTTAGTATTTTGAATAAGATATTAATTCCTTAATTTCTTATTTTCCCTTCCTTTTCCTTTTAAGGGACGAAAAGTTTTGAGTGGGGGAGATTGTAATGGTCCATAATTTTCGATAAATAAAATTTGTTATTTTAGTAAGATTTTGGTGATTTAATATTGGGACAAATAAAATTAGTGATTATTAATGACATAATGACAAATTTTGAAATGTAAATGTTAATCTAAGTTAATTATTTATAATTTGAATGACAGTCCAACCAAATTGAAATTGTTTAAATGTTATACTTGGGTATAATTTGAATAAGTAAATAAGTGTAAATGTTGTATAAATTAACAAACTAGTATATAATTATGGAAATTGAATAAAATTAATGTTATGTAAGAAATGGTAACATTTGTTCTAAATAATGAACTTATAAGTGAAATTAAAACTTAATGGTAACAATTATTATATGTTATGAACTTATAAGAATTTGGTGTTGTAGTAGTTATAAACTTAAGTATAATTGAAATAATACTAATGAAATATAATAGAAGGCATGTATTGTAAGTAAGAAATTTTAAAGTAAATAAGTTGAAGATATTTCTAAATAAATTTATAAGAAATAAATGTAAATTAAAAAGATAAACCATTATATGAGTGAAAAAGAAAAATCAAACAACAAATGTATGAATGGAATTAATAAGGATAAACTAAATCTGTTGGTTGAAATTGTTGTTGTTTGTTTTGGTTTGCGGTTGTTTGGGTAAGGATACTTTAAAATTGTTTGGATGTGTAAATAATCTATTTAGCTTCATCAGAGACTATTGAGTAAATGGTGCGCTTAGTAGTTTATTTGTCATCCTGTACAATTTGAAGTTTTGAACCCGAACAACTATTTGTTGTATTTGATATGAATGAATGATTTGTGTTGATTCTATGTGATGGTTGTATGACTTGTAGCAAATGATTGATGTTTGTATTCATTTGTTTGTTATTGATTGAAGCAACGCTCAATATTTCATTTTATATAATTATTAACTCTTTTGGATTATATAAGTGAAATACAGGTTATGGAATCAATTGTGTAACGACCCGTAAAATTCGACGATTAAGATGAATTAAATTAATAAGATTTTTAATTAAAATTTAGAAAGAAATAAAGAGCGAATGTAGAAATTAGATGTAGCAGTTGTAATTAAAATTTACAATTTAAAATTTATATTGCAGTTAATTGAATAATGTATAAGTTAATATTGAAATGAATGCTGAAATGAAATGTAGCAAGGGTAATTAAAAACTAAGTATTAGTATATGGAATAAAATCCTAATAAAGGTAGCAGTGAAAGTGTTATACTTGGGAAATTATATATATATATATTTAAGGTAAGCATTTAATTATCCAATGCAATAATTTGTTTATTAAAAGTAACTGCGTGTAAATTTAGGCAATAAAGTTAGTCAAAGCTGAATTTGTATAAATTGAATGAAATGGGTTAATGTAAATGTTATATTAGGCTATAAATCAAATGGAAGAAAACGAGCGTAAAATTTGAATTAATTTATGAAATAAAATAGGAGGAATTAATTTAAAGGACAAAGATTTGTATATTTTTTGTCTCAAGGACATGACCTCAATATTTTTACCATAAGGACAAACATTCTTCTAAAAATTATTCATAAGGACAAATATTTTTCAAAATTATTCATAAGGACAACAAAACTGCTACCGAGCTAAAACTGATACCTAAAAACTGCTACCGATAACAACAAACTGATACTTAAAAACTGCTCTCAATAACTAAAAACTGATACCTACAGAAAGTTGTCCTTCAGAATAAAATATTGAAGGTATGTCCTTGAGGCTAAAAAGATGTGAAATTTTGTCCTTGACAATAATTTTCTGATAAAATATATTGAATAGTAATTGAATGTAAATTAATGTGATAAGGTTAATGCAAGTTGATAAGTAATGATATTTGTGCAATACCTATTAATTGGAAACGAATTGTAACTGTTATATTTGGGTATGAAATTTTAATTTAAGTAAATAAAGGCAAGTATTGTATGAATATATGAATTAATTGAGGTTCTAATTATAATAAATGAATATATTGATGGAATGAAATGTGAGGCAGGTGTTAACTGCATTACTAAGTAATAATAGACTCAATTAAAAGGTTGGAATTGAATCTAATCAGTTTAATTGGAATATATAAAAATTATTTGGATTCAATTTATAATGAAGGGATTATTTTAAGTAAATGAAATAAATACTATAATTGGTGAATTAGTGTAAAATTTATGAAATAAGGTGAGAACAATGTATGCAATCAATTTCAACACCTGTCTGTTAGTAATAACTTATAAGTGTAATTTAATGTTAATGGTAACAATTATTATTAAGTTAACCATTTATTTAGTCTAATAAATTAAAAAGGGTAATCAATTGCAAATAAATCTAATTTAATGTTATGTTACTATATATTAAGGGAATTATTGGAGATATTGTTAATTTTTTTCCTATTATGACAATTGGTTGGATTAAAAGAATGCATAACAAGACTTATCAATTTACTGAATTTAATTTATAATAATTGGATAAATTGCAAATGAATGAAAGTAAATATTTAATTATTATGTTATTTAAAAGTTAAGTTAAAATATGAGAATATTAATGTAATAGCTTTGAACCCAATGTTAATTTCCTCCATTTGACCATAATGAATTGAATAATAAGAATGAATAGTGAATTCAATGGAATTTTGAAAATTTAATTTATAATTGATGAATATAATGAAATTTGAATTTACGCTTAAATTTATGATTGAATCAACATTAAATTGACATCTAAATTTGTTTAAAATCATTGCAAATGATTAAGAATTTAAAATGATAAGAAGTGTCAAATTTTAGAATTGAAATTTAAAATTTGATTTAATTAGCTAATTTATTTATTTAATTAATTAGTGCGAAAATAGCCATTTTGGCCACTGACTCGGATTTCGACGAAACCAGTTTCATCGAATCCGTAACGGTTAATTATTGTAGAATTTCAAGTTTCGTAGCGATCGGGCTTGTCGTTTGATCGTACAGACTCGAAACGCCTTGAAATCAATGAAATTGAAATCGATTGAAATCCATTTGAAAAATATTAATTTGAGCATAACTTCTTCATACGATGGAATTTGGTCTTGAAACTTATTCCATCGCGTTTAAAATATTTTTAAATATCTATTTTGATATATGGGTTGACCCAATTTCGTTCTGGAGTCGAAACGGGCTTTTTGGACCACTTTGGCGTTAGCCCGTATATCCAACCTTATCCATCCATTCTAATTTCTGACCTACCTATATAAACCCCATTATAGACCCTAGCAGCCTCTATTCCTCATTTCTATACGTACAGAATCTTCTGTACTCCTCTTCCTTAATGGCTGTAAACCCTAATTCATCCAATTCAATTTTCAATTCAAAAATCAACTTCAAAAATTCAAACTCCTCAGAAAAATTTGAAAAATATACGCATTGAAGCTCTCGAAGAGCGTAATCTTCTGGTGTGATTCATTTTCCAGATTGGTTCACCATTTGCCTAGAATTTGTGAATCAATTTTAGCCGTTCATATGGGGAAGCGTGATTTGACGATGGATCTTCAACTTTTGGTCGATCGGGGTGTACGGGCAGAAAGAGGAGCTCGAGTAGGCCATAGATCTCCGTTCGTTCGCGCTATTGATGGTCGTAGGCACCGCAAATTGATAGGGAATGGCATACATGGCGGTGGCGTTAGGGAATGATGGCGATGGCCACGCTCGGCCCATGGGGGCGGCCTGAGGTGCTGGGGTCGGCGGTGTATTCTGATCATCAGGGCGACGTGCGTGGTGGTCGAGAAAATTCAGAGGAGGTGGCGGCTGTAAGCTCGGCTTGGGTTCGAATGATTTGCGTTGAGCTAGGGTTTCAGATTCATGCCTAGGTGCGTGCGTTACACATGGACAAACAGGTGATGACGTGTTGCCTCTTTTATTTATTTTATTTCTATTTTGTTTAATTTTGATTTCAAATCATTTTAACCCATAACTTTTACGACGATATCTAATTCACGCGCAGTTTCCTCCGCTAGGTTCGTATTGGAATTCCAGACATTAAACGCTGGTTTGGGCGAATTCTTAGAGTGTCAAATTTTTGGTTTAAATTGAATTTAAATTCAATTTAAATTCAAAAGGTGAGTGTTTTAACCCACTCACAAATTCTAAAATTTCTTATGTTTGTTAAATTAATTTTTGTTGTGATTGTGCATTTATTTATGACTTTGTCCGTATGTTTTTAATCATCATCTCAGTTAATTGCTGTGACGCCCCACTCCTAGAGTCTCGTTAACAAAGAGTATTACATAGATAATACTGTCGGCTAACGCGGACAATGGAGTATAATGGAAGCGACCATGTGTAATCTTACCTTAACTATTCACTAAATACGTCGAAAAGTAGTCACATTAAAATTCGACCTATTCAATAAATATTTAAAGCAAAACTACAATGGCTAAAGGATCTATCAGAAGAAAATATAACAACTCAAATGTAAATCACGTCACAGAAGAGTCGATCATAATATACACATAAACGGATACACAACAGAGTATATAAAATAATACATGTCAAGTGGTACAGGAGACCACAATATACAGACGAGACAAAAAGAGTAAAAATAACAGAGTTACAAAAGATAAGGACCACAAAAGATGCTATAACAAAATGAAGCTAGCGAATAGTCCATGCGGAAGCAAAATAGGCTAAGTCCAAAAGCACCTAACCCGAAACAACTCGGTCTGACC
Organism: Allium cepa; assembly: GCA_030765085.1. NCBI lineage: Eukaryota > Viridiplantae > Streptophyta > Magnoliopsida > Asparagales > Amaryllidaceae > Allium > Allium cepa. Next base: position 910,963,146 of record CM060943.1, read on the forward strand.
CGAGTATAAAATACACGGGTCAGTCTAGATAACAAATCAGTTAGATAAACTGAACCATAATAAACCTGCAAGGTCACAATACATATCAAATATCTCTAAAAGAGATAACCCAATCATCGAACATAAGATGAATCATATCATAACAAACAAGCCACGTATCATCGGCAACTCATAGAAACAAACGATAGGAATATCCCAAAACAAGCCATAAGGCAAACAACAAATACCGATAAATACGAGTTCCACAAGGTAGACGCTATATTTCGTGTGGCTCCAAAGAACCAATACAGAAAAGCAATACCTAGGGGATATACATATAAATGAAACATCATGAGTGGTGGTGAGTAAACCACTCCGTTATCTCTTGAGCGGTGGTGAAGAAACCACTCCAATATCTCTTGAGCGGTGGTGAAGAAACCACTCCGAAAGCAATACTAAAGATAACCGACAACCCCAAATATTTTTGCGAGTGGGGGCAAAGGTCCAACTCCAAAGGCGATATTTAAAGGAAACAAGCCAGAGGAGACAGTCCGAAGACACTATCCCAAAGGCAGCATGTGTCACAAACTCCCAGAGGGGAATCCGAAAAGTGGTAACGTGAGTCCCATAACCACCCGTTCGCACTAAACGGTTTACTATCCGTTAGTTTATTTCACACTCAAAGCAGTATAAATTTACCTCATATCATCGATAAACCAAACCCGATGGTCAACATGTTCAATCGAATAGGTCGGGCATTAATCAGAAGGATAAACGCACAGATTCATGGTCCGTGTTTTGCCCAACCATTTAATCACCCTTCCACTTCGCTCGAAGTGCGAAAGTGTGTGTTTTAAATAGAATTTATGAATTGAGAAACGAGCCTTTAAATGCGATTTGAGAGATTATTTTATAAAAACCCGTGGATGAAGTCAAGAGTAAGTTATCAAAGTCAAAGATGCAATAACAAACACTAAAAAGCAACTTGAATCGATAGAATCCGGAAAAATCAATCAAATATGAAAAGTAAACAAACCAGGAAAAACAAAGTAGGTCGGTTGACCGGACTGCAGGGCTCGGTCGGCCGGCCAGATGCAGAAACCCAATTATGGCTCGGGGCAGCAGGTCGGTCGACCGAAGCCTGCACTCGGTCGCCGAACCTGGTGATTTTGCACTTCCTGCCCTATTTCAATGAAAATGCAAATTCTTTCCAATTCCAAAACAATGGCACATGCATACTTGTTAGGAATTCATACCAACACCCATGAAATCAAGAGAAGTAGATGTGAGTTCAAAACTCACCTTTTAACCTCACAAACAAAGATGATGAAGAAGCACCAAAAGCAATGAATCAACCAACTACACTCCACTTCAATACTACAAGCTTCAATCTAGAATCAAAGCAAGTATTTCCTAAGTTAGGGTTAGGAAAATTACTGAAATTGAAGAGGAGAAGAGATGGAGAAGATGGAGATGAACTTACCAATGGATTCTCTATGAATTTGGAGCAAGAAATCAAGATACAAAGGAGAACTAGGGCTTGCTAATTTCTATTTCCACTTCCTTTCCCCCATTTTCAGTTCTAAGCTTAAGTTTTAAGAAATGAATAAGTGAATGAGAGGAGAGGGCTGTGTTGAGGTTAATAGAACAGTTTGGGTGAAACCCAAGCCTAAAGCCCAATAGAAAAGGTCAAAATTTCACTTACTCCAAACATATCAAAGATTATACTCAAAAAGATCGCAAACGCCATTTTGGAACCAATGGAGGTAGTTTCGAGTTCCAATTCGGCCATTTGCAGAAAGTAACATTTCGGACCAAAATCCGACTAACGACGCTATATTTAAATTAAACATTTAAATATAAAAACCGTTAAATATGCGGGTTGTTACAGATCTCCCCTCCTTACAAAATTGCGTCCCCGCAATTCCTAGAGACGATATTTGTAACAACTACATACAATTAATCAACCAAAAGAAAAGAAAATAAGCTTGAGATGAAAAGACATACTCACCGTTTCAAAGCGAAGAAAGAAAACCCGGATAAGATCGCTCGATATATTCTCTGGTTTCCCAAGTACAATCATTGGGATTAGCGGACCATTGAACTTTAACGAGCGGCACGTCCTTGTTCCGAAGGTGTCGCACCTCCATGTCAAGCACGCGAATAGGTTGCTGTACAATCGATAAGTCCAGTGAGACCTCAAGCTCTTGCAAATCAGGAGAAGTAATAACAGAATCCGACTCCCGAAGACACTTTCGAAGTTGCGAGACGTGAAACACGTCATGAATGCCAGATAAATGAGCTGGAAGTGAAACTCTATAAGCCACAGGGCCAATACGTTCAGTAATAGAAAATGGTCCTATAAAGCGAGGAGCCAATTTCCCAGTCGCACTGAAACGCATAACCCCCTTTCAAAGGAGAAACACGAATAAAAACAAGATCGCCAATTGAGAACTCGAGAGGCTTCCTACGGTTGTCTGCGTAGGATTTTTGACGACTCTGTGCCTCTTTCATTCTTAATCGAATAAGATCAATCTTCTTGGAAGAATCACGAACAAAATCTGGACCAAGAATAAGCTTCTCACCAGATTCTAACCAACAAGAAGGTGATCGACATGGCCTTCCGTATAAGGCTTCGAAAGGAGCCATACCGATACTAGACTGAAAACTATTGTTGTAGGAGAATTCTACAAGAGGTAGGTGATCCTCCCAACTACCACCGAAATCAAAAATACAAATACGGAGAAGATCTTCCAAAATACGATTTACCCGTTCAGTCTGTCCGTCAGACCGCGGATGATAAGCTGTAGAAAAATTAAGCTTTTTTCCCAAAGCTTGCTGAAGACTCTTCCAAAAATGACTCGTGAATAAAGGATCACGATCTCTCACAATAGAACTAGGAACACCGTGAAGTCTCACGATTTCCTTGACATACAACTTAGCCAAATGCGAAGCAGTCCTATTAGACTTAATAGGGACAAAATGAGCAGACTTGGAAAGGCGATCAAGAATAGCCCAAATGCTAAAATGGCCAGATCTCGAACGAGGTAGGCCGTCAATGAAATCCATAGAAATTTGATCCCACTTCCACAATGGAATCTCAAGAGGTTGAAGAAGACCCGAAGGACGCTGATGCTCGGCTTTAAAACCCTGACAAGTTATGCAATTGCTCACATAACTCGCCACATCGCGCTTCATGCCTTCCCAATAATAAAGACGACGCATATCGGCATACATCTTGCTACTACCGGGATGAATAGTATACTTAGAACGGTGACAATCATCAAGAATGTCATGCCTAAGTGCAAAGTCAGAAGGCACAAAAAGACGGCTCTTCTTACGAAGACACCCAAGAGAATCAATGCTAAAATCTTGCAACGCCTCATCACAAGATCCAGACTCACAAAGCTGAATAAGATGCAACAAATCAGGATCACGCCGTTGGGCATCGGCAGTACGATCCAATAAAACAGGTCGAGCTCCCAAACTAAATAATAGAATAGGAGAATCGGAAGATGAACCTCGATCACGAATTTCACAAAAAGATAGAGTCTCAAGAATATTCCATTCGGCAAGCATCATAGAAATAACAGCCGAATGTTTGCGACTAAGTGCATCTGCAACACGATTAACCTTACCAGGGGTATACTGGATATCAAAGTCATAAGAAGCAAGAAACTCGAGCCAACACTGTTGTCTCATATTGAGTTCCTTATGAGTAAACAAATACTTCAAAGATTTATGATCGGTATAGAGAATGAAGCGCTCGCCCAATAAATAATGTCGCCAAATCTTCAATGCAAAGACAATGGCGGCTAACTCAAGATCATGAGTGGCATAGCGAACTTCATTCGGACGTAGTTGCCTAGAAGCATAAGCAACTACCCGATCCTTCTGCATAAGAACAGCACCGAGACAACTACCACAAGCATCGGTGTAGACAACAAGATCATGATTCCCTTCGGGAACCACAAGAATAGGAGCATTAGTGAGAAGTTCCTTCAATGACAGAAAGGAAGCTTCACACTTGTCGGACCAATCAAAACGAATGCCTTTCCGAGTAAGGCAAGTGAGAGGAAGCACAACACGGGAAAAATCCTTAATGAACCGACGTAATAACCCGCCAATCCAAGGAAACTACGAATCTCATGAACATTTTCAGGCCTCTTCCAATTCTAGATGGCTTCGATCTTTGAGGGATCGACAGAAATGCCATCGGAAGATACAACATGGCCTAAAAACTTAACCTTATTCTCCCAAAAGTGGCACTTGGAGAATTTGGCTTTAAGCTGATGATGACGGAGAGTACTCAAGACAACTCTCAAGTGATTAGCATGCTCAGCTTCAGACTTAGAATAAATAAGGATATCATCAATGAAGACAAGCACGAACTTATCGAGATATTCCCGGAATACCCGATTCATGAGATCAACAAAGAAAGCAGGAGCGTTCGTCAAACCGAACGGCATAACGAGCCACTCAAAAGAACCATAACGAGTGTGGAAAGCGGTAAGAGGTATGCTATCCTCCGCGACTCGTAACTGATGGGAACTTGTGGCAAGGTCAAGCTGAGAAAAGACCTTAGCACCACTCAATAGATCGAACATATCATCGATCCTAGGCAAAGGATACCTATTTCTAATGGTCAACTCGTTAAGCTTGCGATAGTCAATGCAAAGCCTAAGAGTTCCATCAGACTTCTTCACAAAGACGACCGGGATCCCCACGGAGAAAATCTAGATTGAATCAATTGCTTGGATTCAAGCTCTAAAAGCTGCTTCTTGAGTTCCTCATTTTCCTTTGTAGACATCCTCGTGGGAGGACGACTAACTGGCTGCGCGCCTGGAATGAGATCAATGCGGAACTCAATTGCTCGTTTGGGTGGCAAACCCGATACAGGCTCAAAAACATCAGAAAAGTCACAAGCAATAGGAATACGAGATATATCATCATCATCTCGCGAATCAAGAGAATACAAAGCTATCTCGGAATTATCCACATCCCGAAGAACAAGAGATAACTGAGAAGGCGAATCAGGATGACAAAGATATAAAATTCTCTCGGAACAAATAATCGTGGCATCGTACCTCACTAGCCAGTCCATACCAAAAATCATATCAAAACCCAAATGAGAAACAACGTGCAGATTCGTACGGAAAGAAAAGCCACATAAAACAATCTCAATATCATCACAAAACAAGCTAAGGGTCGCTGATCCCCCAATAGGATTCGCAATCCTTAAAGAAGTAACCATACAAGAAACATCCAAAGATAAATCGTCAACGAGCTTCTTCGATACGAAAGAATGTGAAGCACCCGTATCGAAAAGAACTCGAATACTATGATCATGAAATAGAATAAAACCTTCCAAAATAGATGGAGATATACCTTTAGATTGAGAAGGACCTCCAGAAGCATTCGCTACATTTCACTTGCCAGATGAAGAATTATTCGGAGCAATGGGACAAGTGGAACTACGATGACCTTCCCTCTTGCAATAACGGCAGAAGAGAGGCTTAGGACAAGCTCGAATAATATGATCCGGAGAACCACAATTGAAACATTTTCGAACGAAAGGTGTTCCGGAAGACTGAGGCTGAGAAGTAGGACCACCAGTCTTCTTCTTCTTAGAAGGAAAAGGCTTCTTCTGAATTGGAAACGGCCTCTTGTTGGGGTTCTTAGAAACCTCAACATCTACATCACTGTCACCCTCCTTCTCGATGGTCTCGAGGTGAAGTGCCGAAACAACCAATTCCTCGAAAGAAAGCTTAAGCTGGAGCAACAAAGACTTCCTAAGATATTTCTTAAGACCAGAAACAAACTTCAAATTCTTCTTATAAGAAGTGCTGATGAATTCAAGACCATACTGAGATAAAGCCTCGAACGATGCGACATACTCAGAAACAGAAGATTTCCCTTGCTTCAACTCAAGGAAGCGACGGGTCAATAAAACTTTTTCAGATTCAGGAACGAACTTGAGTTCAAATCGTCCCCGAAACTGAGTCCAAGAATGAGTAGACTCATCAATCTCGGCTATAAGAAGCTCATACCAATCAAGAGCACGCTCTTGTAATAAGCTAGAAGTCACAAGAACTCGATCATGGTCAGAAAGATCCATGCGAGAGAAGATACGCTCGCACGTGCGAAGCCAAGCTTGGACTTCAAGAACAGACTCGGAGCCCTTAAACGGTTTTCCTCCAAGATGAGCAAAATCACTGCACTGACGTGCAAAAGCAGACTTGCGAGGTGGAGACACTCGAGGAGGAACGGAAGGCTGAGTGCTCCTAAACAACTCCATAAACTGATCGGAAGACATATAAATGCCATCCGGATGTGAGCCACTGGACTGCCCAACACCCGAACGTCGACCTCTGCCTCTTCCAGACATAAGCTAAAAGTCAAGATAAGGAAAGGATTATTCACAAGGTAGATATTGCAATATGGAATACTACGGAATTAAATGCATTCCTAGACGTATTCCCAAATTCTATCTAAACTTGATGGAATAAAGAGACACGATGATTCAAAGATTTGTATCACTTATACACTTTGATGTACCATAATATGTGCATCTATTCTGTGTTTATCATATTTTGTTCTGAACTCAGCTCTGATACCACGCTGTGACGCCCCACTCCTAGAGCCTCGTTAACAAAGAGTGTTACATAGATAATACTGTAGGCTAACACGGACAATGGAGTATAATGGAAGCGACCATGTGTAATCTTACCTTAACTATTCACTAAATACGTCGAAAAGTAGTCACATTAAAATTCGACCTATTCAATAAATATTTAAAGCAAAACTACAATGGCTAAAGGATCTATCAGAAGAAAATATAACAACTCAAATGTAAATCACATCACAGAAGAGTCGATCATAATATACACATAAACGGATACACAACAGAGTATATAAAATAATACATGTCAAGTGGTACAAGAGACCACAATATACAGACGAGACAAAAAGAGTAAAAATAACAGAGTTACAACAGATAAGGACCAAAAAAGACGCTACAACAAAATGAAGCTAGCGAATAGTCCATGCAGGAAGCAAAATAGGCTAAGTCCAAAAGCACCTAACCTGAAACAACTCGGTCTGACCCGAGTATAAAATACACGGGTCAGTCTAGATAACAAATCAGTTAGATAAAATGAACCATAATAAACCTGCAAGGTCACAATATATATCAAATATCTCTAAAAGAGATAACCCAATCATCTAACATAAGATGAATCATATCATAACAAACAAGCCTCGTATCATCGGCAACTCATAGAAACAAAGGATAGGAATATCCCAAAACAAGCCATAAGGCAAACAACAAATACCGATAAATACGAGTTCCACAAGGTAGACGCTATATTTCGTGTGGCTCCAAAGAACCAATACAGAAAAGCAATACCTAAGGGATATACATATAAATGAAACATCATGAGCGGTGGTGAGTAAACAACTCCGTTATCTCTTGAGCGGTGGTGAAGAAACCACTCCAATATCTCTTGAGCGGCGGTGAAGAAACCACTCCAATATCTCTTGAGCGGTGGTGAAGAAACCACTCCGAAAGCAATACTAAAGATAACCGACAACCCCAAATATTTTTGCGAGTCGGGGCAAAGGACCAACTCCAAAGGCGATATTTAAAGGAAACAAGCCAGAGGAGACAGTCCGAAGACACTATCCCAAAGGCAGCATGTGTCACAAACTCCCAGAGAGGAATCCGAAAAGTGGTAACGTGAGTCCCATAACCACCCGTTCGCACTAAACGGTTTACTATCTGTTAGTTCATTTCACACTCAAAGAAGTACAAATTTACCTCATATCATCGATAAACCAAACCCGAAGGTCAAAACGATCAATCGAATAGGTCGGGCATTAATCAGAAGGATAAACGCACAGATTCATGGTCCGTGTTTTGCCCAACCATTTAATTACCCTTCCACTTCGCTCGAAGTGCGAAAGTGTGTGTTTTAAATAGAATTTATGAATTGGAGAAACGAGCCTTTAAATGCGATTTGAGAGATTATTTTATAAAAACCCGTGGATGAAGTCAAGAGTAAGTTATCAAAGTCAAAGATGCAATAACAAACACTAAAAAGCAACTTGAATCGATAGAATCCGGAAAAATCAATCAAATATGCAAAATAAACAAACCAGGCAAAACAAAGCAGGTCGGTCGACCGGACTGCATGGCTCGGTCGGCCGGTCAGATGCAGAAACCCAATTATGGCTCGGGGCAGCAGGTCGGTCGACCGAAGCCTGCACTCGGTCGGCCGAACCTGGTGATTTTGCACTTCCTGCCCTATTTCAATGAAAATGCAAATTCTTTCCAATTCCAAAACAATGGCACATGCATACTTGTTAGGAATTCATACCAACACCTATGAAATCAAGAGAAGTAGATGTGAGTTCAAAACTCACCTTTTAACCTCACAAACAAAGATGATGAAGAAGCACCAAAAGCAAGGAATCAACCAACTACACTCCACTTCAACACTACAAGCTTCAATCTAGAATCAAAGCAAGTATTTCCTAAGTTAGGGTTAGGAAAATTACTGAAATTGAAGAGGAGAAGAGATGGAGAAGATGGAGATGATCTTACCAATGGATTCTCTATGAATTTGGAGCAAGAAATCAAGATACAAAGGAGAACTAGGGCTTGCTAATTTCTATTTCCACTTCCTTTCCCCCATTTTTAGTTATAAGCTTAAGTTTTAAGAAATGAATAAGTGAATGAGAGGAGAGGGCTGAGTTGAGGTTAATAGAACAGTTTGGGTGAAACCCAAGCCCAAAGCCCAATAGAAAAGGTCAAAATTTCACTTACTCCAAACATATCAAAGATTATACTCAAAAAGATCGCAAACGCCATTTTGGAACCAATGGAGGTAGTTTCGAGTTCCAATTCGGCCATTTGCAGAAAGTAACATTTCGGACCAAAATCCGACTAACGACGCTATATTTAAATTAAACATTTAAATATAAAAATCGTTAAATATGCGGGTTGTTACAATTGCATTTATTGAAATTAAATCGTTATTCAATTTATTACTGAATATAACTGCCAGTTTAATTCCTGTTATATATATTGTCAGTTATATATTGATATCGATTGTTGTTTTGGATGATTTGTGATGGATGTGTGATCTGTTGATGGATGGATGGATGTTTTATTTATATCGTCATAATCTGCAAGTTGTTATGCATTTATTTTTGATTCGAGATTGCGGTTTGAAATGACATATAACCGCAAATTTTTATTTTTAAATTGAGGATTGAAATGATAAATATCCATATCACTTGACCATAAGATAGAAAATTATATACAGGCACCGCGGTATATATATAAAAATATTTTGATGTGATTTTTCTATGGTTGTGGAAAAGAATATACGGTTTAATAAATATTAATTTTTGGATGTTCTATAAATATTACTATATATATATATATATAGTTAAAAATTCTTGAATTTAAGATATGTATAAGATTGTTAAATAAAGATAAGTTTAATAATGGAGTTTGATTATTTTATATTATATGGTTAAGCACCTATTTAAGATATGGTATATATATATAGAGTTTATAATGACTTAAAAGAAATTTAAGTTGGAAGATAAATATTAAATTGGTTTAAATTGAATTATTTAAGAATTGTACTTGAATAAATTTGATTTGGAATTAAATAAAAATGGAGATTTAAAGGATATATTTCTTATAACTTGATTTGGTTTAAAGTAATTTAAATGAATATAAAGTGAGATAAATGAATTTATCAAGTTAAATAAATTGAAAGAATATCCAGTTGCTTTAAGTTAAAGGTTTGACTTAAATTATATGGGATTTATTAAGAAAACGTTTCAAATCTAAATAATAGCAATTGAATTTGATATATATGAAATTTTCAAAGAATAAGTTTAAAATGGCGGGTAATTAATGCTTTGAAATATATTAAAATTTTATCGGTTTATTTAGGATTTAATCCTATATTTGGATTTGATTTGTGAAGGTGAAGAAGCTATTTTATTTTATAAAGTAATTTAATATTTAAACCATTTAAGTGCTGTGGTCTATTTCAAAGTTAATGAAATTCAAACTTTTATGTTTTTGAAAGGCTATATTTCAAGTTTTGGTTTCTAAAAATTATAACTTTGAAAAGGTTATGGAAAAAAGAGGATATGTTTGAAATTGATATCATATTGATTTGGTTTTTTAAAAGAGGAAGTGATATCGTATTTATATGGTTTTGAAATGAATATTTTATTCTGGCTTTAAAGTAAAATTATTTTGAAAGGACCGCGGTGTTATAATAACATTTGGTTGTTGAAGAGACCGGGATCGGAAGTTGTCATACTCTTTGCCAACTCCAAAAACCACTTTAACAACCATGTATGCGGTGGAGTTTCCAGAAGTAGGATGGTGGCGACGTTTCCTTTGAGGTTAATACGTGGACCCGACTCCCGTGAGTTGGCATAAGGTGGCTAAAACAGGAGCGATTCTCGGGCCAATGAGGTAGCACCTTTGATCGGACACATCCCTTCGATGTTATACTTTGACTTTTGGATTTGATTCAGTGGCCACTTTTTATTCTTTTTATTTGGGGGTGTGGCTCGAGATGGGCGGTAGCTGCGGCTATGCGTTACCACCAGCCCGGATAGCAATTGGTATATCTACCCTGGCATTGCCTAGTTGTGCCGTGTCACCTACCCTAGCGCACCTTATACGGTTTTGTTTTGTACCACACCTATGGAGTGCCCTCTGACGACGCCCAGTACGGGAGAGATAACGGTACTGTATAGACTATGAGAATATAAAAGTGTGTTAAGGGCTATATGGGTAACCCCCTTAACGCTATTTTCAGTATATTATACTTTACTTTAGACACTATCATAATAGCGTATATTACTACATAGTAGATAGTTTAACGGATCCTTAGGAGATGCGAATCCCGAACATCTCATAAGTTACTGCACTCACGTTAGACACTGGATAGGAGATGTCAAATCTCGTAAACATCTCTGACGCCGTTGCACTCATATTTATTTTAGTTGATTTAACTTACATAAGATCTTTTAGTTCTGACTCGAGCGTTTTGTCTTTTCAATTCGCTCGGGTCAGTCCGAGCATATCAGGATCGAAGACCTTATTTCTGGAGGACGAAGATAAAGATTCCATTATTATTATTATATATTACATTGTTCCACTACATTCATACTGTTCCGCTATATTATTAATATTCTATGGTATGTGAAACTCTGATATGTATTGTATCAATATAATCGAATATTTTTAAAACAGCTTCATGAACTGTATATTTGATTATTATATTTTATCATTCCGCTGCAAGATTCTGTTTTATTTCTTTCTTGCTTATTTCTTATTTACCCCATAACAATCCATGCTTACGTATGGTTTGAATTGGTACATGTGCCGATTTAAAGCGTGCGAAAAGGCAGGATGTTACAAATTGCTACTGCTTTTGGTTTCATAATTAAGCGTTAATTGCCCGACAAATAGGTATGTTCTCGGATTACGGTTTATAGTGTTATTACATTGTTTTTCCCGTGTTGGCATATATATTATTTTGAAATACATGTTGTATATTGTTATATTTGATATTATATTTTCTCCCGCGCCTCTCCGTACAAAGGAGACTCTGCCGAAATTTTCCGTAAATTTTGGACTTAGAAAATATTTTGAAAATGTTTTCGAATTTTATAAATTTGAATATAAAACATTTAATTGGTTGTAAATCTATTATTTTTATTTAAATTCTGTAAATTTATTGTTATGAATATTATGTTTTGAATAATATATATTGATTTATAAGTTCCTTTTTTTCCTTTTTTCCTTTTCGGGGACGAAAAGTTTTAAGTGGAGGAGAGTGTAACGACCCATATATTTCGATAATTAAATTTGTTAATTTAATAAGATATTGGTGATTTAATATTGAAGAAAATAAAAATTAGTGAAATATTAATGGAAATAATAACTAAATCAACTGTAACAATATAAATGTATGTTAATTGTTAACAAATGAAATGAAAGTCCAATGATGAAATAATGTAAATTGAATATAAGAAGACAAATGTAAACGTTGAATTAACAAATGAAATAATGTAAAATGGTATAACTTGGTTATAAGTTGAATATAAGTAATAGATGTAAACGTTGATTTATTAATACAAATCTGTGTAATAAATGGGAATTGAATAGGATTAGTGTGATATGAGTTGGTTTAATCATTGGTGACTAATAATGAACATTTCTCTAATGACAATTCATATAATAACGGAAAGTGTGATTGTATAAGTTAAATAGAAACGTAATGTATGTATAAAGTAATAAACTGGTATAAGAATGGAACTAAGGTAAATTCATTAATTGGTTTTAAAACCTTAATTAATGTGTACAATTGATAGAAGTACACATCTAGAAATGTAATATTTATTCAAATTAAGATGTAAATAGGCGTATATTAGTGTAATGGAATAAAACTAATGTAATTAGGTATGAATGTAAGTGTTCTTTAAGTAAAAGAAATTTGTAATTTGTTAATGAATTTATAACGGGAATGAAATGTAAGAATGTTGATGTAAGCTAATAAATAATTAATTTAATGCAATCCCAATTAATTGAACCAATTGCAATAAATGTAATTTGTGGTAATATGTGGCAATAATGTAAATTTAGGTAATATGTGGAAATAATGTAAATTTAGATGTAAACTTACATTTAGGTATTACGTTAATGTAAATTTAGGTAATATGTGGTAATAACGTAAATTTTGTTCATAGAGTACTAATGGATTTAATAAAAAGAATGAAATCAAGATGAATAAATAAATTAGAGTATAAATTTTATTAAATGTGTGCATTGATTTATAGTAGGATTTAAAAGGCAATTAATAATTTGAAAGTTGATTTATTAAGAAAACAATGTGTAATGGATGGAAATGGGATAAGTGTAGTGTAATGAGAGTTGTTGTAATAATTATTTGTAAAGAATTAACTTACAAATATTACAAAATGTATAATGGTGACAATTGGTGTTGTTGCCAATTTAACTGATCAATTTCAAATAAATGCCTATAAAATGTTACATTAATGTGGAATAAGACCATAATTGTAGTGTGAACGTAATAAAAAGAAACAGAAATGTTAATTTTACTCATACTGTAATGATTGCTTTAATAGTAAGGAGTGTAAATCAAAATAAAAGAATATAAATGAATAAGTTTTGTAAAAGAGTAAACATATGTTTATTTATTTGAAATGTTTGTTAGCTGAAAGATTGATTGTAGAGATGAGTAACTATTATTTAGTGAGAAATGTGTAATTACTATTTATATCCAATAATGTAAATATGTTTAAATTACTATTAGATATGAAAAATTGTTTTACTTCTCATTGCATTCATTTAGTCAATTTTGAAACTTAATCAAATGGAATGAATGTAATTGAAAATTTCTAATTAATAGGAGAGAAAATACTAATCGTAAATTAATAGATGTATTTAAAAGCGGCTTATGTTTTGTGAAAATATAAGGAAAGTTGATTTAATAAAAAGAACATTTACATTAAATAAAATGAATGTTTCATTTATAAATGTAGGTTTAATTTCATTAAATATAGAATAGAATGATTGATTTTAAAGAAAGAAATATATGTTTTTTGAACTGTGTTTTAGCTTACAGATTGATTACAAGAATAGGAAAATAATATATTTCAGTAAGTTATTTATTAATCTTGTGTATAAACAATTTTTCTATGTTTTTCATTTATTTTAGTTGTCTGTTTTAAAATTTAACTTTGTAAGTGATTGCAATTAATGTAGTTCAAGTGTTTCAATTAAAAGAAAAGAAAAACGGTGATTGCAATTAATAGGTTTAATAAAAAAACACACGTTTTGTGGTAAACAAAAAGGGTGTTTTAATGGTAATAAAAGATCGTTTTGGGAAAAACAAATAAAATGTTTTCATTTTTAAGGTAAGTATAAAAATTTATTATGCGTAGACAAAAACCTAAATGCGTAGAAATTCGAATATTACTTGAGTTAATGAAGTTAATTTGGTTACGTTTCAAAAAAAAATTGAATTTCAAAAGGTTGTGCGACGTACATAGTCCCTTCATTTCTTTTATTATTAGTTGTTTCACGAACGTTTTAAAATAGTTACCTTGTTATTAATACTTGATCCGTTTATTTCTCCATCTGTTTAATACTTGAGCACTTTTAGGTTGTATTTAATTCTTGCCACCTCATTTTCATGTATACAAAATTTTACTTTCGTCTGCAAACTTTTCCATTCCTACGTATATTTACTTATGCAATATTAATGCTTAAAGCTTTCAAATTAAAATGTGACATTTATTGTTTCCCTCCACCTTCATTTCCTAATTATAAATAACCTACAGCTTATTTCTTCTTTTACATTTTCTTTCTCCTGACACCTCATGTTCAAAAAGCTCTTATTCTTGCAAATCCAAAAGCTTTCATTTATAAAACATGATTATTTTTTCATTTTTCTTACAATTCCTATCGTCATCTTAGTTGTTCTTCAATCATTTTTCTGAAGCCTCATCTTAAGAAAAATGTAAGTATTAAATTTTGTTATGCATAATAATATTTAGTTTAATAATATTTCTTATAACATGAATATCTTTTCCATATAAATTTTAATTCACGTGTGATTTCTTCTATTGGATTCATATTTAAATTCCGGACAACATGAAATGGATTTAGTTGAATTTGGAGATTGTTGAATTTTGCGCTTCTATTTGGATTCTTATGGGCTAAAATATAGGGTCAGTGTTTTAACCCACTCAAAACTTCTAAAATTTCTTATGTTTGTTAAATTTAATTTTGTTGTGATTATGCATTTATTTTTGATTGTTTCGTATATATATATATATATATATATATATATATATATATATATTATCATCATCTCAGTTAATTGCATTTATTTAAATTAAATCGTTATTTAATTTATTATTGCAAGTTAATTACCTGTTATATATTATCAGTTATATACTGATATTGATTGATTGTTTTGGATGATGATTGTGATGGATGTATGATTACATGAAGCACGAATGGATGTTTTATTTTTATCATAATAATCTGCAGGTTCTTTATTGATTTGTCATTATTGATTCAGTATTGCGGTTGAAATGATATACAACCGTTTTTTTATTTTAAATTACGGATTGAAATGATAGATATCCGTATCACTTGACCATAGGATAGAAAATTATATACAGACACCGTGGTCTATATATATAAAAACAATTTGAAATTGATTTCTATGGTCTTGGAAAGAAATATATGGTTTAATAAATATTAATTTTGATATTATATAAATATTATTATATATACGTATAGTTAAATTCTTGAATTTAAGCTATGTATAAATTTGTTAATAAAATAAGTTTAATAATGGAGTTTGGCTATTTAATATTATATGGTTAAGTACCTGTTTAAGATATTGTATATATAGAGTTTTATTGACTTAATTAAAAATTAAGATTGGAAGACAAATATGAAATTGGTTTGAATTGAATTATTTAAGAATTATACTCGAATAAATTTGATTTGAAATTTAAATAAAGTTGAGATTTTAATGGGTATGATTTTATAACTTGATTTGGTTTAGAGTGATTTAAATAAATATTATGTTGATTTAAATAAATATATCAAGTTAAATAAATTGGAAGATTAGCCGGTTATGTGAAGTTAAAGGTTTCTTAAATTATATTGGATTTACCAGTAGATATTTCGAATCTAAATAATAGTAATTAAATTTTGATATATGTGGAATTATCAAAGAATTAATTTTGAAACGACGGAATATTTAAAGCTTTGAATTATATGTAAATTGAAATTGTAACACCCCGCCTTTTTGCACGCTTTAAATCGACGATAAACCACACACGTCAGACTTAAACCATACAGAAGGGTGGATTGTTATGGGGTAAATAAGAAAAGAAGAGAGAAATAAAACAAAAACAGAATCTCACAGCGGAACGATAAAATATAATAATCAAATAACAGTTCATGAAGCTGTTTACAAAAAACATTTGATTATACTTATATAATACATATCAGAGTTACACATACCAATAACAATACTGCGGAACAGTATGAGTGTGGTGGAATATGATAAATAATAATAATATAAATCTTCGTCTTCGTCCTCCAGAGCTAAAGTCTTCGAAATCCTGAAATGCTCGGACTGACCCAAGCGAATTGAAAAGACAAAACACTCGAGTCAGAACTAAAAGATCTTATGTAAGTTAAATCAACAGAAATAAATATGAGTGCAGTAACTTAAGAGATGCTCGGGATTCGCATCTCGCAAGGATCTGTTAAACAATTTACTATGTAGTAATATTTCACTATTATAATAATGTCTATTATAAAATAAACTTACTTCTAAATAGCGTTAAGGCTATACATTTTCCACCTTAACACATAATAGTGCCAATAGTCTATACAGTACCTCCTGATCGGGAGGCTACCGGAGGATACTCCATAGGTACGACACTAATAGAAACTCGTAGTAAATGCTCGGTATTGTAACGACCCGTAAATTTTGATATATAAATTTATTAATTTAATTAAGATTTGGTAACTAAATTTAGGAAGAAATATTTTTTTTATCATTTATATCGAAGTAAATGTTAAGAATGAAATGTAGCAATAGTTATTAAAAAACTAAATTTTGACTATTGAAGTGAAATCACATTGTAAATGAAATAAGGAAAATTATTGCACCTGGATATAAAATTTGAAATAAGTAGATTAAGTTAAGCATTGTATAAATAAAAGAAATTTGAAACTTGTTAATGAATTTATAACAGGGAATAAAATATAAGAATGTTGATGTAAGATAATAAATATAGTAATTCAATGCAATACCAATTAATTGAAACGGATTTGTAAAGCTTTATTTGATTGAAATTTGTAAGTTGGGAAATAGAGTCAAAGTTATATAAATTGTTGGAAAGATAAGTAATAAAGTGCAAATTTGATACAATCAATGTTGGTATAAATTTAAGGAATAATTAGGAGCCATATTTATGAAATAATAACGAGAATGCAAGATAAACAGTGCTATTTAAAATTTATAATTAATGGATTAATGAAATGACAATGAATAAAAATTATGTTAAACTTGACTATAAATGGAACTTAAGCGAATAAGTGGAATATTAAATGAAATTAGTAGTATGAAAATATATTTTAATAAATGGTACATTAATGTAAAATGTAATACAATGTTTGGAAGTTGTTAAATTAGAATATATTAAGAAATAGAAATTGAATTTGGAATATATTGCAATAAATCTAAATGTTATGTTTGGTTATAAATTGAACGTAAGTGAATGAAATTAATAGGATGAGAATAAATGACAACATTAACTGTAAGTAATGAAGCTTATTAATGTAAGGAAACGAAGACAAACATTAAGAGTTATAAATGTTATAATAAAAATAAAATAAAATGGCCATGGTATAAAGATTTGACATAAGAAAATAGTAACGTTTTGAGTGTAAAGATTGAAATCAAATAAAAATAATTTATTTGGAATTTAAATTGTAATAATAGGATTAATTGCAATTAAATGTAATTTAATTTGTATGCTAAAGGGAATTAAGTTAAAATAGGAGAATATTAAGAACCTTGAATTAAAAGCAATGTTAGTTATATTCTTATTGTAATAAGACTCGAATAACAAGGGTTAAGAATTTAATAAATGGATTTTTGGAGTTTATTTTATAATTTCTAAATTTAATAAAATTGAAATTTAATATTGAAATTGAGGTGAACACTGAAATTGTTAAGGTAATCAACTCTAAATTGACAACTAAATTTGTTTAAATCATTGTGAATGAGTGAGAAGTAAAAATGTTGAAAATTTGTCGAAATAAAATTGAAAATTTGATTTAATTAATTAATTATTAATTTATTTAATTAATGTAAAAATAGCCATTTTGGCTACTGACTCGGATTTCGATGAATCCAGTTTCATCGGATCCGTAACGGTGAATTATTGTAGGATTTCAAGTTTCGTAACGATCGGACTTGTCGTTTGATTGTACGGACTCGAAATGCCTTGAAATCAATTTGAAAAATATTGTTTTTAGCATAATTTATTCATACAATGGAATTTGGACTTGGAACCTTTTCCATTGCGTTTAAAATATTTTAAAACACCGATTTTGATATATGGGTTGACCCAATTTCGTTTCGGAGTCGAAATGGGCTTTTCGGGCCATTTAGCGTTCAACACGTATACCAGTCTGATCCATCTATTCTATTTCAACTCCACCTATATATATCCTGCAATAAACCCTAGCAGCCCTCTATTCCTCGTTTCTATATGTACAGAAACTTTTGTGCTCCTCCTCTTTCCAATGGTTGCAAACCCTAATTCCAATTACAAATTCAAAAATCAAATGAAAATTCAAACTCCTCAAAAAAATTTAGAAAAAATATATATAGAAGCTCTTGACGAGCGCATCTCAGATCCATGATTCGTTTTTCGTTTTGGTTCATTGTCTGATCAGTAAAAATCGAAGAAGTCTCGACCGTTCATCGCTCGACAACGAACTTCGCCTGATTGGAAATTCCTTTCTGGCTTTTGTAGAGAGGCCGAGGGGATCGCATCCATGTGGGTTTCGGGGTGAGTTGACGGCTAGATTGGCGCGAATAATTCAACTAGGTTTAAATTTTGGCCCCGGTCGTGGGTTTGGGTGCGTCGTTTGGGGAATTCGGGAGCGAGAGGTGTACGCGGTGGTGGCAATGTAACGGGTGCGACTTCTCGACACTCAAAAACCGACATCAATGCGTCCACCGTATCAACTGCCGAGCAATCGAATGCCGGAAAACCGAACCGTTATGGTTAAAGAAGAGGTAGAAGATAGAAGAAGAGAGAAAGAAAAAGAAAACAACATAAACAATGACAGAATCTCACAGTCACAGCGGAACAACATATAATAAATAAATGAATAATCTTTAAACAAAGAACTATATTAGTTATTACATTACATCTCATTACATTACATTACATCATAAGAGTGTACAACAACAAAACAGCGGAAAAGAAATACTATATACTAGTGAATACACCATGACATCCAGCTTGCTTCCAGCAACTCCTGAATTCCAGAATATCCCGATAACCTGACTCTAAACAGCCCGTGTGGAAATTGGTGGGCACCCAGAGTTTAGGAAGGAAAACGATAAACTCCGAGTCAGTCATGTGACTGGTGTGAGAACTAAAACATTCTATTTTTAAAACAAAGTAGAGGATAATTTTAAAATAGATTCGCAATGCTTTTTAGAAAATGAGACTACCATAAGGCCTCCCGCACACACACACAATGCAAACGCAGAATCAGAGGAGATTTCTCTTTATGATAGTCAAAGATGCTTGATACGCATTAAAAAGAAACATTTGATATTATTACTAGTGCATAGTGTAGGAAAATTCATTTCGAAAGTAAAGATATAAATCTTAGCCAGCATAGGCATTTAGCACTTATGCCTACTATAACTACCATCCAAACAGTTGGGCGCCACCATAAGTGAATGATAGGTTCTACAACTAAAATCGTACAAGATCGTATTGTTTCTTTCGATTTCCAACAAATGGTCAGGCCAAGGAACTTCCCATTGCCACATGGGTACGCCTCTGGAAAGACGACACGAGAACCTAACCGGAGCTCTGCCAACACAAGGCCGGGTTACCCTTCAAACTGGGTAACTACTGACAAGAATATGTCATTCCCCGATCGTAACTGATCTAAATCTGAGGATCCTCGATTACAACAACCACAAAGTAATAAATTTGCAGCAACAACATATGTTAAGTATCTGGGCTCCATACCATGATACCACCTCTATCCAGAAGAATGACATACACTAAAGGGGCGCTACCCTCTAATAACCTTGCCACATCCTTCCTATTTTGACCATTTTCGGGGTGTGAGGTCCGACGAAGTCTCGTCCACAAAGCCACGCTTTATACAAAACTTGTGCTTTGATCATCAAATGCTCAACAGCACTTCGTACGCCGCATTACCAATTTGGGAATGTATCACTATTAACCATCAACTACATAATCTCTTAGCTCGTACGTCTCAGAGAAGGGTGTTAAGCTAAGAGAATAAATTCTCCGCCACCAACAGAAATATATTTGATAGAAACCAGCTTTACATCCCAAATTGTAACGTCAGACACACATCCATACAAGTTTGTTCCGGGATCGAACGAAACCGAAGGTACTTCCAAAGAAGCCCTTGCATTCCGGATATTCACTAATCACGTCAAGACTTCCCGTCACTAAGGGTGATAAAACCTCTATATCGGAGATCAACCGATGGAGAGTCATTCGACGGTAATCCTTCCGTTTTCAAAAATAACCGGTCTTCAACACCGGTCGTCAAATGCAATCCATAACGACGTATCACATATTCGGAAAGGGCTATACAACCCCAAGGTCCTTTCCCGGCTAACCCAAATAGTAAGCGCTTATTATTAAAATAAGTGTGGCATTCAAATTCAAGCAAATCACAACAAATACCCATTCAAAGGTAAATATTGATAGTCGGTTATTTAACTATCAATAGGTACACAACATCGCCAAGTTCCAAATAATTTTCCCAAATTATTTATTTTTCAAAAATATCTTTACAAGATATATATTTTCCACACTTCAACATTTGAAAACAAATTTTCAATTGTTTTCCTTACGCGGAAATACTTTCATTTCAAAATGGTTCATTTAAACCAATTAAATAAATTCTTACCGATTTACTTTATATTTATGTTCCAAATCCGTAAATTTATTCCCACACTTTAAAAATAAATCAACGTTTATTTTTAAACAAATTTCCCTTTCTTTTGTAAATCCCAAGTGAATTTAAAATTCCAAAATATCCATGAATATACGATTTCCAAATCAATTTCTAATAGTCATTTTCAATTTATCTTTAAAAGAAAAAATCTCAAAATATTCACTTCATATTGGAAAATATTTCCATACTTATTTAATAATAAGTAATCCACAAATCCATTTATTTTCAACACTTGGAAAATATTCATTGTACTAAATTCGAAATTAAGTATATATTTCATTCTTTAACGAAAATATTCTTTCAAACACATTTATTTGGGCCAAAACGAATGTTGCGTAAAACATCGTTATGACGACCCAAAATCACTAGTATAGGAATTCGAAATTAAGATAGATATATAAATCCCAATACTATATAAAACATTTCCTTTCGGAAATCATTTACTATAACAACAGTGTTATAGTCCACTATTTCCTTCTATTTCCCGAAAACATTTATTTCAACAATGAATGTTGAAATCTATGGTTTCGACACTTAATGCATTTTAAAACAACTTCAAATCGTTTTAATTCTATTTAAAATATCACTTCCCTAAAACACTTTAATATATTATTCACTGTCCCAAAATCGTGAATATTCTTCGTTAACCAAATTCAACATTTTTCTACACATTTTGTTTAAAGGATTATCCACCGTCCAAAATCGTGAATATATCTCCTTTAAAAATCTAAAATAATTGACTTATCAAAATAAGTCGGTTTCGGATTTATAAAACGATTTTTATAAATTCCCATTTATATTTTTATAAAGACTTCAATTTACAAAATTTAAAAATCTTACTACTTATAAAATTCCATTTTATAACCTCATTTTCAGCATTAACAGAACTCCTTTTATAATTCCATTATTTCGATTTATAAAATATATATTTTATAAATCTCATCTATAAACCATTTATACTTATTCCAAAATATAAATTAAAATGCCAAAATCCCAATTTATAAATCTATAAATTTCATTCACTTATAAAATCCATTTTTTTATTTCATTTTGACACTTATAAAAACTCGTTTTATAATTCTATTATTTTTAATTTATAAATATCAATTTTATAAATCTTTTATATAAACCGTTTATAAAAATCCAAAAATCTCAATTTGAACTATTTTATAAAATTCATTAACCCCATATATCAAAAATCACATTTTAACTATATTTCTCAAAAATCATAAATCTTTATAATATTAAATTTTATAACTTTAATTTATTTAAAATGAATCAATTCAAAAATTTAATAAAATGTATATTTTCAAAAATCACTTCAAAACACTTTTTAAATTTGAAAATCATCGCTTTAAAATCTTTTTATAATTCCAAAATTTACCCAATGATGCAGCACACCAAATAGTCAATCACGACAACAAAGACATCATATATCAGTATACGATAATCAACAAATATCACAATATCTATAATAAAATAAATACTGATGAGGAATCCAGTTGGATCCCTCCAACCTGTTTCCCTGCATCCACAGATGTTAGCACAATACCAATTCCGTTCCAATACGGAATATCGCGGTACATGGGATTTATAAAATATTATCCGCTATTATGTGGCGCAATAGGGTCTTATCCACTATATAATACGGGAAATCAACTCCAAGTACATATATAATACCAATTCCAATCCAAATGGAATTATCGCGGTATATGTTTTTAATAAATAACCTCCGCTTAATAACGGCGTATAATGTCTATTTCAATCAGTAACAGATAATAATTTATCATCCAGGCATACAATCAACAATTTTAAATCTAACTATTTAAAATTTTAATCTAAACAGTTCGATTGAGTGAGAAGTTCTCACCTTGGTTTCAATAACGGTTTCAGCGTTTTATTTTGAATAAAATTAACCGCGCGTTTAATTTTACCCAAAATTTCACTAGCTTTAAACGACTCCAAACCAATTCCATAGCGTAGTGTTTGACAAAACGATTGCAACGCAATTCGTTTTGTCCAAAACAGACCTCGTATGAAAGAGATACACTATTTTAAAGTTTACACGAATTATAATATAATAATTTTACAATTAATTTAATTTATTTTAGCCTAAACCATCACAGCCGTTAGATCTGCAACCCTAGAATCCTGGCCGCTTATTTCTTTCTTCTTCCCACATGTATCCTCCTAGGTCATCACGAAACCCATGCCGCCGATCCTACCCTAATTTTCACAACAAATACAATCGTATTGAAGCCGATCAACAACCATCATTCGACTCGCCTTGCTCCCCCTCACCAACCCCCAGAAGGACGTGCCACTAGGTTGCACCCCCTGCGCGCAAAATGAGGCCGAACGCGATGACTTCATGCTCGATTTCTGGCCACCACGTCACGATCCAGGCGATCATCACCGTATGGATTGATAGAACTCGCCATCCTCTTTGTCTTTGCAGTTGATAAATTCTTGTGAAAATTGATAGATTGGAAGATAATAAGGGAAGAAAATCGTGAATTTCTGGCCATCGAAAATGTTAGTGGCGGCTGGCCTAGAATAGATTAGTGTTTGAGAAATGAAGGGCAAGGGTTCCTTTTATAGAAATTCTACCAAAAACACTATTCATCCCGAATTTTCTGAACTCCAAACGACTCGTGCCGGCTGGCGTTTCAAGGGTTTACCCCGCGTTCCGAACACAATGGAACATTTTTCGGAGGCTAATTCGATTATCTGTGCGAGTTACGGAAATAAACGATCAATTTTAAATTAAATCGGTTAGCCGAATTTCTATGCGTTTTAGCTTGCCCCGGACAAAAGGTAAATCCGATTGATACGAAATTTGAAACCATATAATAATATAACATTGCGGATCCGTTGAATTTGGTTTCGCCGAAATCCGAGACTGTTTTAAAAATGGCTATTTTAACTCGTCAATTAAATATTAAATATTCAATTTTCACAAATTAACTTTTAAATTCAATTTTAAAAGTTCTATAACATCATTCTAACTCCAATATGATTAAATAAAATTTTACAAATCAATTTTTAATCATATTAAATCCAATTTCAATTATTTCTGAAATTTCCAGTATTAAATTATCGATTTAATTATCCAATTAAATCCAATCATTCGAAGTAAAATTATTCGACTTATATATTTCACTTATAAATATTTAAAATTAATTAAATATACAAATTTTAATTGACAGAAATTCTGGGTCGTTACAAACTCCCCCCTTAAAAGAATTTCGTCCTCGAAATTACCACGTAAGAAAAAGTTACAGAATCCATTAACTTTCCAAAACAAACCATTCAAATTGGATTTTTCAAATCTCTTAAGTGTTTAACTTTCCCAAAATTCATAGTTAAACTTCTTACAAAATCTTTACTAAGTTTTCAAATCATACTTAGTTTTCAAAAATTTCCCAATTTTCTCAAAAATATTCTAACGCCTTAAATTCTTGGAAAAATTCGACAGAGTCTCCTTTGCGCGGCTCGATCGGGAAAAAATAATGACAGTATATATATATCACAAATATACATCTCATCAAGTGATGAGGCATCCCGTAGGGAAAAAAGTGTAAAAGTACAATATTTAATCTGAGATATGTACCTTATTTATTATTAGCGAGCGTATACGACTAATATAGCGCGAAAGCGAGCTCCAATGCAAAGCAAGCACAATCCGCACCTACTAAACACTCAACAAACCATGAGAAACATGCATATATGAAAATAATATCAATATACAACATATAGCAACATAACAACTACATGTACCAACATAGCAATGCATTCAATCAACAAATGCAACCATCAAACAACTATCATCCAACAAATCCATATCAAATCAATATACATTCACTTCTCATTAATATTCAATGAATTGGTTTTCCAATTTAAATCACATTTGATTCATTTACATTGGATTTAATTAACATTCATTCGTTCGTTTCCAATTAGTTTACATTCACTAATTAAATTCACATCAGTTCACTTTCAATCTGAATTCAACTACATAGCTTTTAATTCTGCTAATTCAATTTCATTAACACTTAATGAATTATACACAATCAATTAATAACCACATAACAACCAATGTATATTCAACATAACCAAATTATTCAATTTACATTCGATTTGGTCCAACACTTTTAATTCCAACTGGTTCATATTAAATTGACTTCCATTCAATTTATTCAATTTCTCAACTTCATTAGGATTCACACTTACATTCATTATTTCATATCAATTTAATTTACATTCGATTGATTTACATTCCATCCATTAATTAATTCAATTGCTAATTTCATTAACAACATAAAGTTGAATTTCATTTATATAACTCAAGTTCATATTCATCACTTCTCTTGATTAATTTACTTCGATAACAAAATCAACTTTATTCAACTTCACTTAAGTTATATTCTCTTCCAAACATCATTTGTTTAACTTAACTTAAGTTTCCACTTATAAATTCAATTCAGATTCCAATTCTAAAGTAAATTCCATTTACTTTTACCAAAGTCAAGTTTATTATCTCATATTATAAGTTCAAAACTCTTTTCACTTATATTCAATTTGGATTTCATTTCTATGTAACTTTTTACCAAAGCCAAATTTTCATCACTTATTCAAATTCAGATTTATTTTGCTTAACAAAATTGTTTAACCATTTTTAACAATTTGTTTCACTTTTATTTTTCTCATTTTGTAAGTTATATAACTTATATTCAACAATTACCACTTGGATTTTATTGGTTTACTTATACTTCCTTTAATTTAACTCCATCCTTTAAGTTAAATTTATTCTATCAAAATTCAAATTGTATAAGTTATCAACTCATTTATCATTCCCATAAATATTTTAAATAGGATTCCATAGTCTTTCCAACCTTTCAAAACCATTTTTGAAACCAATTCAATTATCCTTTGAATTTCAAAACCCAAACCCAAATTTTCCAAACAACTTCCATTTAAAACTACTTGGCAGCAATCCCTCTTTTGGAAATCCGAAAATGAACACCAATGATGTTGCAATCATCATCGGGATTATTTTCCAGCCACCGAAAAGAGTTTAGAGCTTTAATTTCTCTAAAGCAATTTTCCAAAATATCAAATCCTTTCAAAACACTTCTCTAGAATTTTGTTTTTAGATTATAAATCACATTTATAAATCTTTTACTTATATAATTTCACTTCTTACATATAAGATTATTTGAAAAGTGTAAATCATTTTAATTATAACTTCCATACTTATAATTCATTTGCTTATACAATTTATTCTTTTACAATATGTTTCATTTAACTTATTCAAACAACTTTTATTAACTTGCATATATCTTACATTTTCAACAACCAAACAATCAATTGATATACACTTTAATAATTCTGAAAAATTATTCCTTTATATATAAAATACAATCAAGGTAAAATTATTACATTTACCCTTTTTAAAATGATACTTTGTCGGTTTATCTCGTTTAAGAGTTTAGAAACCCCTATCGATAATATGGCGTCTCATCTACCGACCAGAATTCACAAACAGCTCAACGGATAAGCAAACACAATATAAAACATTTTTATATTAACTAACAAATACGCGCTCGTGTCTATTATTACACTCAAACTCATTCTAGAGTACTACTGACTCTATCTCTAATGGGTAATACCCAACAGAGCCATGGTTGTCGCTTAACCATATGCTCTGATACTAGATGTAACGAATGCGATTTTTCGACGCTCGAAAACTGACATCAATACGTCCACCGTATCAACTGCTGAGCAATCGAATGCCGGAAAACCGTACCGTTATGGTTAAAGAAGAGGTAGAAGATAGAAGAAGAGAGAAAGAAAAAGAAAACAACAGAAACAATGGCAGAATCTCACAATCGCAGCGGAACAACATATAATAAATAAATGAATAATCTTTAAACTAAGAACTATATCAGTTATTACATTACATTACATTACATTACATCATCGGAGTGTACAACAAAAAAACAGCGGAAAAAAAATACTATATACTAGTGAATATGCCATGCCATCTAGCTTTCTTCCAACAACTCCTGAATTCCAGAATATCCTAATAACCTGACTCTAAACTGCCCGTGTGAAAATTGGTGGGCACCCAGAGTTTAGGAAGGAAAACAATAAACTCCGAGTCAGTCATGTGACTGGTGTGAGAACTAAAATAGTCTATTTTTAAAACAAAGTACAGGATAATTTTAAAATAGATTCGCAATGCTTTTTAGAAAATGAGACCACCATAAGGCCTCCCCCACACACACAATGCACAGAATCGAAGGAGATTTCTCCTTACGATAGTCAAAGATGCTTGATATACCTTAAAAAGAAACATTTGATATTATTACTAGTGCATAGTGTAGGAAAAATCATTTCGAAAGTAAAGATATAAATCTTAGCCAGCATAGGCATTTCGCACTTATGCCAACTATAGCTACCATCCAAACAGTGGGCCGCCACCATAAGTGAATGATAGGTTCTACAACTAAAACCGTACAAGATCTTATTGTTTCTTTGGATTTCCAACAAATGGTCAGGCCAAGGAACTTCCCATTGCCACATGGGTACGCCTCTGGAAAGACAACCCGAGAACCTAACCGGATCTCTGCCAACACAAGGCCGAGTTACCCATCAAACTGGGTAACTACTGACACGAATATGTCATTCCCCGATCGTAACCGATCTATATATGAGGATCCGCGATTCCAACAACCACAAAGTAATAAATTTGCAGCAACAACATAGGTTAAGTATCTAGGCTCCATACCATGATACCACCTCTATCCAGAAGGAATGACATAAACTAAAGGGGCGCTACCCCCTAGTAACCTTGCCGCATCCTTCCTGTTTTGACCATTTCCAGAGTGTGAGGTCCGACGAAGTCCGGTCCACAAAGCCACGCTTTATACAAAAGCTGTGCTTTGATCATCAAATGCTCAACAGCACTTCGTATGCCACATTACCAATTTGGGAATGTATCACTAGTAACCATCAACTATATAACCTCTGAGCTCGTACATCTCAGAGAAGGGTGTTAAGCTAAGAGAATAAATTCTCCGCCACCAACAGAAATATATTTGATAGAAACCAGCTTTACATCTCAAATTGTAACGTCAGACACACATCCATACAAGTTCGTTCCGGGATCGAATGGAACAGAAGGCACTTCCAAAGAAGCCCTTGCAATCCGGATATTCACTAATTACGTCAAGACTTCCTGTCACTAAGGGTGATAAAGCCTCTATATCGAAGATCAGCTAATGCAGAGTCATTCGACGGTAATCCTTCCGTTTTCAAAAATATCCGGTCTTCAACACCGATCATCAAATGCAATCCATAATGACGTATCACATATTCAGAATGGGCTATACGACCCCAAGGTCCTTTCCCGGCTAACCCGAATAGTGAGCGCTTATTTTTAAAATAAGTGTGACATTCAAATTCAAGCAAATCACAACAAATACCCATTCAAAGGTAAATATTGATAGTCGGTTATTTAACTATCAATAGGTATGCACAATATCACCAAGTTCCAAATAATTTTCCCAAATTGTTTATTTTCCAAAAATATCTTTACAAGATATATATTTTCCACACTTCAACATTTGAAAACAAATTTTCAATTATTTTCCTTACGCGGAAATACTTTCATTTCAAAATGGTTTATTTAAACCAATTAAATAAATCCTTACCGATTTACTTTATACTTACGTTCCAAATCCGTAAATTTATTCCCACACTTCAAAAATAAATCAACGTTTATTTTTAAACAAATTTCCCTTTCTTTTGTAAATCCCGTAGTGAATTTTCAATTCCAAAATATCCATGAGTATACGATTTCCAAATTGATTTCTAATATTCATTTTCAATTTATCTTTAAAAGAAAAAAAAATCTCAAAATATTCACTTCATATTGGAAAACATTTCCATACTTATTTAATAATAAGTAATCCGCAAATCCATTTATTTTCAACACTTGGAAAATATTCAATATACTTAAATCGAAATTAAGTATATATTTCATTCTTTAAGGAAAATATTCTTTCAAACACATTTATTTGGGCCAAAACTAATGTTGCGTAAAACATCGTTACGACGACCCAAAATCACTAGTAATTCGAAATTAAGATAGATATATAAATCCCAATAATATATAAAACATTTCCTTTCGGAAAATCATTTATTAGAACAACGGTGTTATAGTCCACTATTTCCTTCTATTTCTCAAAAACGTCTATTTCAACAATGAATGTTGAAATCTATGGTTTCGACACTTAATGCATTTTAAAACAACTTCAAATCGTTTTAATTCTATTTAAAATATCACTTTCCTAAAACACTTTAATGTATTATTCACTGTCCCAAAATCGTGAATATTCTTCGTTAACCAAATTCAACATTTTTCTACACATTTTGTTTAAAGGATTATCCACCGTCCAAAACCGTGAATATATCTCCTTTAAAAAATCTAAAATAATTGACTTATCAAAATAAGTCGGTTTCGGATTTATAAAACGATGTTTATAAATTCCTATTTATATTTTTATAAAGACTTCAATTTACAAAATTTAAAAATCTTACTACTTATAAAATTCCATTTTATAAACTCATTTTCAGCATTAACATAATTCCTTTTATAATTCCATTATTTCGATTTATAAAATATATATTTTATATATCATCTATAAACCATTTATACTTATTCGAAAATATAAATTAAAATGCCAAAATCCTAATTTATAAATCTATGAATTTCATTCACTTATGAAATCCATTTTTTATTATTTCATTTTAACACTTATAAAAATACGTTTTATAATTCTATTATTTTTAATTTATAAATATCAATTTTATAAATCTTATATATAAACAGTTTATAAAAATCAAAAGATCTCAATTTAAACAATTTTATAAAATTCATTAACTCCATATTTCAAAAATCACATTTTAACTATATTTCTCAAAAATCATAAATCTTTATAATATTAAATTTTATAACATTAATTTATTTAAAATGAATCAATTCAAAAATTTAATAATACGTATATTTTCAAAAATCACTTTAAAACCCTTTTTAAATTTGAAAATCATCACTTTAAAATCATTTTATAATTCCAAAATTGGCCCAATGATGCAACACACCAAATAGTCAATCACGACAACAAAGACATCATATATCAGTATATGATAATCAACAAATATCACAATATCCGTAATCAAATAAATACCGGTGAGGAATCCAGTTGGATCTCTCCAACCTGTTTCCCTGCATCCACAGATGTTAGCACAATACCAATTCCGTTCCAATACGGAATATCGCGGTAAATGGGATTTATAAAATATTATCCGCTATTATGCGGCGCAATAGGGTCTCATCCTCTATATAATGCGGGAAATCAACTCCAAGTACATATATAATACCAATTCCAATCAAGATGGAACTATCACGATATATGTTTTTAATAAATAACCTCCGCTTAATAACGGCGTATAATGTCTACTTCAATCAATAACAGATAATAATCTATCATCTAGGCATACAATCAATAATTTTAAATCTAACTATTTAAAATTTAAATCGAAACAGTTCGATCGAGTGAGAAGTTCTCACCTTTGTTTCAATAACGGTTTCAACCTTTTATTTTGAATAAAATTAAACGTGCGTTTAATTTTACCCAAATCTTCACTAGCTATAAATGACTCCAAACCAGCTCCATAGCATAGTTCTCGTCAAAACGATTGCAACGCAATTCGTTTCGTCCAAAATAGACCTGGTATGAAAGAGATACACTATTTTAAAGTTTACACGAATTATATTATAATAATTTTACAATTAATTTAATTAATTTTAACCTAAAACCATCGCAGCCGTTATATCTACAACCCTAGAATCCTGGCCGCTTATTTCTTTCTTCTTCCCACGCGTATCCTCCTAGGTCATCATGAAACCCATGCCGCTGATCCTACCCTAATTTTCGCAACAAACACAATCGTATTGAAGCCGATCAACAACCATCATTCGACTCGCCTTGCTCCCCCTCACCAACGCCCAGAAGGACGTGCCACTCGGTTGCACCCCCTGCATGCAAAACGAGGCCGAACGCGATGACTTCATGCTCGATTTCTGGACACCACGTCACGATCCAGGCGATCATCGCTGTATGGATCGAAAGAACTCACCATCCTCTTTGTCTTTGCAGTTGATAAATTCTTGTGAAAGTTGATAGATTGGGAGATAATAAGGAAAGAAAATCGTGAGTTTCTGGCCATCAAAAATGTTAGTGGCGGCTGGCCTAGAATAGATTAGGATTTGAGAAATGAAGGGCAAGGGTTCCTTTTATAGAAATTCTACCAAAAACACTATTCATCCCGAATTTTCCAAACTCCAAACGACTCGTGCCGGCTGGTGTTTCTAGGGTTTACCCCACGTTCCGAACACAATGGAACATGTTTAAGAGGCTAATTCGATCATCTGTTGTAACAACCCGCATATTTATCGATTTTATATTTAAATATTTTATTTAAATATTTTATCGTTAGTCGGATTATAGTCCGAAAAGCTACTTTTTGCATACGTTCAAATTAGGACTCGAGACCACTTCCATTGAGTTCGAAATGCCGTTTGCAACTTTTTTAAGTATAAGCATTGATATGTTTGGAGTTGGTGGAATTTCACCACTTTTTCACTTGAGACCAATAGTTGGGCTTTTAACCTATTAAACCCAAACTCCACCCTCCCCTCTTCATAACTTTCTAATTGCTTTAAACCTTCCAGCTTCTTCAAAAATGGTAGTGAGAATGGGAAATTAAAACTCCAAGCTCAAATTCAACTTCAAATCCATCATTCAACTCCAAATTCAACAAGAAGACATTGGATTCAAGTTTCTTGCATTGGGATTGAAGAGGGATTGATTCTTGCTTGCTTTGTTCTTCATTTTCATTGGTTTTTGGTGCAAAGGTGAGATTTTTATCTCACATTCTTGTCTATAACTATCACAGATGTTTGGGAATGATTTTCTATCACTTTAGCATGTACATTTGCATTTGGTTTGGATTGGATTGGCGAAAAACTCCAATTTTTAGCGTTTTGGTGAATTTTCTGCATTTAGGTCGTTCTGGCCATTTGTGCGTGTTCGGAGTTAGGTCGCTCGCGAGCTAACGCCTTAGGTCGCTCGCGTGTTAGCGCCTTAGGTCGCACTGCCTTGAACCCTCGGCCTGAATATTTTCGTTCGCTCTTAGGTCGTTCGGAATTAGGTCACTAGGTCGCTTGGTCGATAGGTCGTAGGTCGTAGGTCGCTCTTCCTCGAGGAGTCTCGGCCTGCATATTTGCGTTAACCCTTTAGGTCGTTCTGGCTTGAGTCGTTAGGTCGTTTGGCTTTTATATGATTAGGTCGTTTAGCCTTGAGTCGCTAGGTCGCATGGCCCCTCACAGTTCGCACGGCTTTATTAAGACGTTAGGTCGCTCAACCCTACTACAAGTATTAGGTCGTATGACCTTGTTCCACTAAGTCGCTCGACCCTTAGGTCGCTTACCTGGTTGAGTCGCACCTCACCTTAGCTCGGCCATGTTAGGTCGCTCGCCTCCTTTAGGTCGCTTACCTAGTTGAGTCGCACCTCACCTCAGCTCGGCATTAAGCCGTTAGGTCGCGTGTCCAATTACGTCGCGCACAACCACTAGGTCGCTTGACCAATTTAACTCGCTCTGCCTTGCTTACTTTTAGGTCGCACGACCATTCCATTTTAAGTCGCCTGAGCCCTTAGGTCATGAGTACTTAAGTAGCTTCACCCAGGTCGTTAGGTCGCATGACCTTAATTTCTTTAGGTCGCATGACCTTAATTCCTTTTGGTCGTGGCCCCCGCACCCCCACCTTGGGGGGTTGCCAACCCCCTGGACTCCCCCTCCATAGGGGATCTTATCTGAAAAACATTCAATAGAACCTGCTTTGTTGAGCGCTGAGTTGACCATTCATCGAGACAAACTATCTTGGGCTTCTCGGTCGATTTTATGGATTTTTGAGTATTTATTTCGATGGATTCTTTATCGGTTTCTTTGGATTTTATTCACGTCTTCGTATGTAAATTTTTATGATTGATTGTTTCTACAATCACTTCTATGATTTGTCACTTTAAAATATGAAGGTTTCAATACTAGTAGTAGATATCAAAACTCTTTCAACAAAATGATTTCAACTCTATTTTCAATAACAAAGCTCTTTTCTTAAACCATTTTCTAATCTACTAGTATATACAAACCTTTACCTCACTCGTATGAGAAATTGAA
The DNA here is from genome assembly GCA_030765085.1 of Allium cepa. Lineage (NCBI taxonomy): Eukaryota > Viridiplantae > Streptophyta > Magnoliopsida > Asparagales > Amaryllidaceae > Allium > Allium cepa. The sequence goes on from CM060943.1 coordinate 910,996,295, forward strand.
TTAAACGACTTAGTAAAACAAGTGGTATGAAATGCTTGCGTTTGCTTCGTCGGTTAACTCTTGGACTTGTTCGATTGAACCTTTTTGTGACAATTTTCTAGTGAAGATGTACAGTTTGTTCGTAAATATTTGAGTTAAGCAAGTGGTTATGGGACATGAAGCTAAACTTTTATATTTACTACCTTAGTGTAATTGACACTTCTCGTTGATCATGACGATCATTTTGTGATTTAGGCTAGCAATTGTGCGATGTCTCTTTGTTTGCTTCCTGGTTAGGTTAGACATCGTTTGTGTGATTCCATTCACACATACCTTTTTGCTTTTTGGTTAGCCTAGACACCATTTGTGTGATTCCACTCACACATACCTTTTTGTTGCGAGGTCAGGCTAGACACCATTTGTGTGATTCCATTAACACATACCTTTTTTCTTTTTGGTTAGCCTAGACCTCATCTGGGTGATTCCAACTCATCCATATGGGGTAGCTCCCCATGGTCTTCAGACCGTCATGTGATAGGCCTCTTTCCCTTTTTCTATGATTTCTGGATTTCCCGTGTTGATTTCTGGAATTTATGTCATTGACTTGTTATGAGTACAAGTTTAGGGTATGATGCCCTCTTTGGATCTTTGAGAAGATTCTTGTGATATTGATTTATCTCTTATTGATTGATCTTCTGTTGATCATCATTTTCATACTTATAGTAGTATGTCAGTATGGATATTTTATGTTATTCCATATCTTTTATTTTATACCATGTCATCTGATATTTATAGCTAGACTGATCCGTTTATTATTTTCCTAAATAATACCCGGGTCAGACCGAGATGTTACAGGTGCTTCTGCTTGACTTCTCCCCGGGGTTTGCTACTCTGACTTTTGGCTAACTATTTAGATTAGCAGTTTTTGTTGCATACATTTGAGGTATAGACTCATAGTTGTATTCTTTTGTATATCACGTGTTGCTATTCTTTTGTATTATTGTGGATCTTTTTGACCACTACTCTGATGTATACTTTCATGTGTTAGTTATATATCCATATCTTCTTCCGCCTTTGTGATATGAATGTCTGTGACTGATTGTGTTATGCTTATTTCTATGTTTGTTTCCGAAGATTATTTATAGCCACCGCGTGATAGCTTTGAGTTTGTATCGGTATGTCAGACTTCTTCCTTAAATGAAATGCATGCTATACTATCTGACATAACGGTGCTCGCACAAAGAAGTTACATGGATGGTCGCTCCTCAACAGCCTTATTCTCCGTGCTAGTTGACAACACTACATCGTAGTGTTCTTGGCTAGCGTGGGTATAGAGGTGGGGCGTCACATTTGTGCGAGTCACGTAAATAAACGATCAATTTTAAATTAAATTTGTTAACCAAATTTCTATACGTTTTAGCTTGCCCCTAACAAACGGTAAATCCAATTGACACGAAATTTGAGACCATACAATAATATAACAGTCCGGATACGATGAAACTGGTTTCGTTGAAATTGAAAAATGGCTATTTTAGATCGCCAATTAAATATTAAAATATTAAATTTTCACAAATTAACTTTTAAATTCAATTTTAAAAGTTCTATAACATCATTCTAACTCCAATATGATTAAATAAAATTTTGCAAATCAATTTTTAATCATATTAAACCCAATTTCAATTATTTCTTAAATTTCCAGTAATAAATTATCGATTTAATTATCCAATTAAATCGATTATTCAAAATAAAATCTATTCGACTTATAAATTTCACTTATTAATATTTAAAATTAATTAAATATACAAATTTTAATTGACAGAAATTCTGGGTCGTTACAGGTAGCGTTCGTGCGACGGCGGCATGCTCCAGGTGGTGGCAGCGTTCGTGCGGCGGCGGCTGGTAGCGATTCATTCGCTTACGAGATTGATTAGGTAGGGTTTTGTGCGTGCGTACTAGGTTCTGGAGGAAGGTCTCAGGATAATGACGTGGCAGGTGAATGGAGGTCATTGTCTTCTCTTTTTTATTTTAAAATTGAAATTCAATCACAATTTTCGCTATATATTTCACATACGAAAACCAATTCACGCGCTGTTTTTTTGTTAGGATCGTATTGAAATTCCAAACACTTTGGCGCAGGTTTGGACGAATTCTGAGACTATCAAATTTTTGGGTTTAAATTGAATTTAAATTCAAAAGTTTAGTGTTTTAACCCACTCACAACTTCCATAATTTCTTATGTTTGTTAAATTGATTTATAATATGAGTAGAAATTTATTTATGACTGTTTGGCATAATTTTATCATCATTCCAGTTTAATTCAATGTATTGAATTAAATTATTATTCAATTGTTTTTTGCATATAAATTGCCAGTCAAATTTATTTATTAACTGAATATAAATTGCCAGTAATTGCTTGTATTTATTATCTGTTCTATATTATTGTTATTGTTTGAATTGGATGATGATTGTGAAAATGGTTGATGGTTGATATTGGATGAATGGATGTTGTATTATATATTACTATAAACTACAAGTTGTTATGCATTCTTATTTCATTCGGGATTGCGGTTTGAAATGATATATAACCGTAATTTTATTTTTAATTACGGATTGAAATGATAAATATCCGTATCACTTCACCATAGGATAGAAAATTATATACAGGCACTGCGGTCAGTATATAAAAATATTTTGAAATGATTCTATGGTTTTGGAAAGGAATATACGGGTTAATAAATATTAATTTTTGATGTTATATAAATATTATTTTATATACATATAGTTAAATTCTTGAATTAAAGCTATGTATAAAATTGTTTAATAAAAATAAGTTTAATAATGGAGTTTGATTATTTTATATTATATGTTTAAGTACCTATTTAAGATATTGTGTATATATAGAGTTTTTAAATGACTTAAATGAAATTTAAGTTGGAAGATAAATATGATATTGGTTTGAATTGAATTATTTAAGAATTGTACTTGAATAAATTTGATTTGAAAATTTAATAAAAATGGAGATTTTAAAGGGTATGATTTTTACAACTTGATTTGGTTTAAAGTGATTTAAATGAATATAAAGTTGAGATAAATGAATATATCAAGTTAAATAAATTGAAGAATATCCATTTGTTTGAAGTTAAAAGTTTTACTTAAATTTTTTTGGGTTTGTTAAGTAAACATTTCAAATATAAATAATAGTAATTGAATTTGACATATATGGAATTATCAAAGAAATAGTTTTTTTGAAATGGTGGAATATTTAAAGCTTTGAAATATATGAATTGAAATGGTTTATTGAAAGGCTCAAATCGGTATTTGGAATTTATTTGTAAAATTAAAGAAGCTATTTTATTATATAAAGTAATTTAATATTTAAACCATTGAAATATATTAAGTTATGTTTCAAAGCTATAGATTTCAAGGTATATAGATTTGGAAGTACTATGTTTTTTTGAAAAAGGATAATTTGAAATAAAATGATATCATATTGATTTGGGTTATAAAATAGAAATGATATCATATTTATATGTTTTTGAAATCGTTATTATATTCTGGTTTTAAAGTATAAACTATTTTGAAAAGACCGCAGGGTTATAATAATGATTGGTTGTTGAAGAGACCAGGATCGGAAGTTGTCATACTCTCTACCAACTCCGAAAACCACTTTAACAACCATATACACGGTGGAGATTCCAGAATGAAGTAGGATGGCGGTGGCGTTTCCTTTGAGGTAAATACGTGGACCCAACTCCCGTGAGTTGGCATAAGGTGGCTAAAATAGGAGCGATTTTTGGGCCAATGAGGTCAGTCCTTTTATCGAACGCACTCCTTCGATATTATACTCTGACTTTTGGATTGATTCGGTGGCCACTTTTGATTTTTGATTTTGAGGGTTTTGTTCGAGGTGGGCGGTAATAGCTGCTACGCTTTTCCACCAGCCCGAATAGCAATTGGTATATCTACCCTGGCATTGCCTAGTTGTGTCGTGTCACCTACCATACCGAACCTTGTACGAGTTTGGTTTTCTCCCGTAGCCTGTATAGTATCCTCTGGTGGCTTCCCGATCAGGAGGGACTATGATGTTGGATGGACTACTGGGACTATTATATGTTAAGGGAATATTGGGTCACTCCTTGACGGTATTTAAAAGTATGTTTACTTTACTATAGAATTTATTATAATAGCGAAATATTAATACATAGTAAATAGTTTAACGGATCCTTAGGAGATGTGAATCCCGAGCATCCCTTGAGTTAATGCACTCATATTTATTTCTGTTGATTTAACTTGCATAAAATCTTTTAGTTCTGACTCGAGTGTTTTGTCTTTTCAATTTGCTTGGGTCAGTCCAAGCACTTCAGGATTTGAATATTTTATTCTGGAGGACGAAGACGAACATGTGTATTACTATTATCTTTTATATTATTCCACTACACCAGTGTAAGGAACCGATTCTTCGACTCTCGAATATCGACATTAATACGTCCACTATATCAACTGCCAAACAATCGAATGCCAAAAAATATAACCCTTAGGGTTTAAGAAGAAGAAAAAGATAGAAGAAGTAAGAAAGAAAGAAAAGCAATATAAACAATATCAGAATCTCACAGTCGAAGCGGAACAACTTATAAAAGATAAATGAATAATCTTTAAACAGAATCACTACATCAGTTTTTACGTTACCTCACATTACATTACATTATCAGAGTTTAGAACAACAAACAGCGGAAAAGAAATACTATATACTAGTGTATACGCCACGCCATCCAGCTTGCCTCTAGATCTCTACAGCAACTCCTGAATTCCAGAATAAGCTGATAAACTGACTCTTGGCTGCCCTTGTGGAAAATGATGGGCACCCAGAGTTTAGGAAGGGAACAATAAACTCCAGGTCAGTCATGAGACTGGTGTGAGAACTTAAAACAGTTTATCTTTAAAAAAAAACAAAGAAATATTTTAAAATATATCCGCAACGCTTTTAGAAAACGTAACTACCATAAGGCCTCCCGCCACACAATGCAAACGCAGAATTGGAGGAGATTTCTCCTTATGATAGTCAAACATGCTTGATACGCAAATTTCTTTGATATTTTTACTATAAGTGCAAAGTGCAGGAAAACATTTCGAAAGCACAATATTAATCTTAGCCAGCATAGGTACCATTATAGTATGCCTACTATAGCTACCATCTTAAATGGCAGGTTCTACAACTAAAAATGTACAGGGCTCGTATTGTTTCTTTGGATTTCCAACAAATGGTCAGGCCAAGGAACTTCCCATTGCCACACGGGTACGCCTCTGCAGAGACGCCCTGAGAACCTAACCGGATCTCTGCCAACACAAGGCCGGGTTACCTCTGCAAAAGTAGGTAACTACTGAACGAGTATGCTATCCCACAGTTGTAAACAACCTTTATCCGAGGATCCTCAACCAACTACAATCAAAAAGTCATATATATTTGCGATATCCACATAAGTTAAGTATCTGGGCTCCATACTATGATACCACTTCTATCCAGAAGACGCTACTCCCTATAACCTTGCTGCATCTTTCCTGTTTTGGACCATTCCCGGGTTGTGAGGTCCTACGAAGTCTCATCCACAAAGCTACGCTTTTCACAAAAGCTATGCTTTGATCAACAAATGATCAGCAACACTTCGTATGCCACATCGTATGCCACATTACCAAATTGGGAATGTATCATTGGTAAACATCAACTACATAACCTCTGAACTCGTACGTCTTAGAGAAGGATGTTAAGCTAAGAGAATCAATTTTTGGCCACCAACAGAAATGTATTCGATAGAAACCAGCTTTACATCTCAAAGTGTAACGTCAGACACACATCCATACAAGTCCGTTCCGAGATCGAACGGAACCGAAGGCACTTCCAAAGAAGCCCTTGCAATCCGGATATTCACTAATCACATCCGGACTTCCATCACAAAGGGTGATAAAATCTCTATATCCGAGATCAGCCGATGCAAAGACATTCGATGGTAATCCTTCCGTTTTCGAAAATATCCGGTCTTCAACACCGGCCTTCAAAATGCTATCCATTACGACGTATCACTATTCGGAATTGGATTCATGACCCATAGATTCTCTCCTGGCTAAACCGAATAATGAGCGTTTATTTTAGAATAAGTGTTGCATTCAAATTCAAGCAAATCACAACAAATACCTATTTAAAGGTAAATATTGATAGTCGGTTATTTAACTATCAATAGATATGCACAACATTACCAGATTCCAAATAATTTCCCAAATTATTTATTTTCCAAAAAATATCTTTACAAGGTATATTTTCCACACTTCAACCATTTAAAACCAAATTTCAAATCACTTTTCACCTTTACAACTTTTGAAAATAAATTTCAAATCATTTTCCTTACGCGAAAACACTTCCAAATATTGATTCATTTTCACTGGAAATCTGCCGAGTTCAAATACTTTAAAATAATTTATATTACTTATCGAAAATATATTTGGAAAACACTTTGAAATAACTATTTTTCTTTCAACACTTTCCTAAAAATATTTGTTATCAAAATATTATACCAGTATTACATATAACTTAAGTCCAAACTAATTTTCAAAATAAAATTTGTAGATAGAGTATAACTATTTTAAATAACTATTTTCTAAAACAATTATTGATTAAATCTTAGAAATAATCATTTCTATATCAACTTAATAAATCTTTACTTAAAGGATTTAAAACAACTTAAGAAGTTAATTTCTCCAAAGTATCCTTTTTAAAACCAATTCTAGAATTATATATATATGTATATATCTTTCAAAGCTATTCAGAAATTTTATTCGGCTTTCCAAGGAGAATACACTTTCATTTCAAAATGGTTCATTTAAACCAATTAAATAAATCCTTACCGATTTATTTTAAATTTACGTTCCAAATCCGTAATTTATTTCTACGCTTCAAAAATAAATCAATATTTATTTTTAAACAAATTTCCCTTTCCTTTATAAATTCCGTGGTGAATTCACATTACCAAAATATCTATTGATATATGATTTTCAAATTGATTTAAAAAACAACCAAATCAAATTCCATATTGATTTTCCAAGAAATTAAACACGAAGTGAGTTTCATTCAAATCTCAAATTGAAATCAATTTCTACTAAACTCCAAATCAATTTTCAAATTGATTCCAAATTCTTTTCAAAACCCAAATAAATTTCAAAAATGGATTTTCAAAAGATTTAAATTCAATCACCAAAAATCGTGATTCCCAAATGGGTTTCAAATTTATTTCCTTTTAAAAATAAATTCCTTTTAAAGAAAACCAATTCTTTTATTTTTCAAACTATTTAAAATCCGTATATTGAATAAATTCTTCAACTTTTAAATAATATTACCCGAAATCCATTTATTAAAGTCTTTCCCATATTTTGAAATTTTATTCAATAAGATAAAAAAAAATAAAACTTTATTATTTTAGAATTCCTTCTTTTAAATTTATCCAATTCTCAAAAATAAATTTTAATATAAACTTTCAACCTGAATTTTCAAAAATCAAATTTTTATTTATTTCCGGTATCTAACGATACAAGAATTATATTCGGCTAAATTTTAGCCTTCAACGATTTCAATCACAAAGATAATCACATAGTGATTATAAATAATCAACACACAACATTGAAACAAATTCAATTATCTGAGGAATCCAGTTGGATCCCTCCAACCTGTTTCCCTACATCCATAGATGTTAGCACAATACCAATCCTGTTTCAAGGTGGGATATCGCGGTACATGGGTTTATATAAAATATTATCCTCCATTATGCGGCGCAATAGGGTCTCATCCACTATACAATGCGGGAAATCAACTCCAAGTACATATATATTGCCAATTCCACTTCAAGGTGGAATATTGGGGTATATGTGTTTAATTTAATAACCGCTGCTTAATATGCAGCGTATAGGGTCTATTTCAATACAACAAATAGCAACCATCATTCAATCACACAATCAAGCAATTTTAAATTTAACTATTTAAAATTTAAATCAAAACAAATTCGATTGAGTGAGAAGTTCTCACCTTGCTTCCCATACAGTTTCAGCATTTTATTCCGAATAAAGTTAAACGACCGTTTAATTTTTCCCAAAATTCACACTAGCTCCGATCAACTCCAATCCAGTTCCATCGCGTAGTATTCTTCCATACGATTCCAATGCAAGTTGTTTCGTCTAAAACGGACCTTGTATAAAAAAGTTACAGCTTTTAGAAGTTTATATGAATTTTTAATAAATAATTTCATTTATATTCTATTTTTAAACCCTATCTTTTATGGCCGCACGATCTAACTTGATGAAATCTCGGTCGTTTCCATCATCTTCTTCCCCTCCAGGTTATTCATCGCGCGCACAACCCATCTATCACGTTCGAATCCCTTGAATGCCGCAGCCACCTCGATACACGAAACCCCATCACTCCACCGCCAAATCGAAGTCCCCCACGCGAGCCACCATTGGACAGGAAATAGTGAAGCTCGGTCATCCCTTAGCCTTGATTTTTGAGCTCGAACGCGGGATACTCTCGTCCAAAATCTGGCCACTACGATGCACCATTGACGATCATCTCCGTATGGATTGAAAGGCCTCGACGAGCTCTATAAGTTTTGTGTTGGAGGTTTCTTGAATTGATTTACGGATTTGAAGAAAACAAGAGGGAAAGGAGGTGAAATTCTGGTCGTGTAAAGGGAGGTGGCGGCTAGGGCCTGAAACACTAATTGCTTTGCAAAAGTAAAAATTTGATGTCCTTAATTAGAAAATTTCGGGACACTATTCACCCGAATTTTTCCCGAACTCGAAACGAAGCATGCCGCCTTGTGTTTATAATGTTTTACCCCTATTCCAAACGCAATGAAACATATATCGGGAGCCAATTCGATCGTATTTGGAAGATAGGTTTTCAAATCGACTATTTAAATTTAAAATTCACTTAAACCGATTTCTACGCGTTTTAGCTTGCCCCGGACAAACCGTAAATCCGATTGACACGAAATTTGATATCTTACAATAATTTAACATTACGGATCCAATGAAACTAATTTCGTCAAAATCCAAGACTGTTTGAAAAATGGCTATTTTTACTCGTTAATTAAATATTAAAATATTCAATTTCTACAGTTTGACTTTTAATTCGATTTTAAAAGTTCTATAACATCATTCTAACTCCAATATGATTTAATACAACTTTACAAATTAATTTTAATCACATTAAACCTAATTTCCAATTATTTCTGTAATTTCAAATATTAATTTATCGATTTAATTATCCAATTAAATCTAGATATTCGAAATAAAATTTATTCGACTTACAAAATTTTACCTGTTAATATTTAAAATCAATTAAATATACAAATTTCAAATGACAAAAATTCTGGGTCATTACAAATTTCCCTCCTTAAAAGAATTTCGTCCTTGAAATTGCCAAGTAAGAAAAAGTCTTGAAATCCATTAAATTTTCAAAACCATTTGTTCAAATTAAATTTCAAATTCATTTAAACATTTTAACTTTACCAAAATTCATAGTTAAACTTCTTACAATAACTTTACTAAGTTTTCAAATCATACTTAGTTATCTTTTCAAAACCAACTATATCGTTTAACTTTTACTCCAAAATCAAAGTTATAGTTTTCAAAATTTTCCAATTTTCGAAAAATTTCGCCAGCGTCTTCTTTGCACGGCTAGCTCGGTACGACTACAAAAATGGCATCACGGCCCTCAGATTTCAAAAAGAAAATAAAAAGCCAAGTGGCTGGACAAGAAAATCATCAAATTTCATACTGAAATTCAAATACATACCTTTTTGTCGAGCAATTCAATTTTTTATCCTCGAAATCAAAGTCCCAATTTCCTTTAATCCACCTGTATATCCTGCTAGCCATAATATCCAATTACAACATACAAATTTATTTTGCACATTCCTTTACATTCAATCTCACATTATCAATTTCATTTGAATTCAATTTACAATTTCAATTCTATTTGGATTCAATTTACCTTCTGAATATTGAATTTTATCAATTATTTTTCATTCAAAACTGATTCATCTTGCTATTTTAAATTAGTTTCTTTTACTAATTCATTATAAGTTCTAACTCATTTCATCTCGCACAATTCAAATTGGTTGATATTAAATTGACTTCCATTCAATTATTCAAAAATTTTCAACTTCATTAGCTTCTAATGAATTAACACTTACATTCATTATTTCATATCAATTCATTTACATTAGATTGATTAACACTCAATCCATTAGTTCAATTCTATTGCTAATTCATTTAACCACAAAAGTTGAATTTCATTACATAACTCAAGTTCATATTCATCACTTCACTTTATTAATTTACTTCGATACCAAAATCAACTTCATTCAACATTACTTAAGTTATATTTCATTTTATAAACATCACTTGTTCACTTAACTTAAATTTCCACTTATAAATCCAATTCAGATTCTAATTCTAAAGTAAATTCTATTTAACTTTTACCAAAGTCAAATTTCGTCACTTATTCAAATTCATATCACGTTTTGCTTAACAAAATTGTTTAACCATTTTATCTGTCACGACCCGTCTTCCACTAACCAGAAAGACGTATCATGAATTAAGAAAGAAAGGGATGGAAAGAGAAAGAAAGAGAAGATAGTAGAAACAAATAACAGAATCTCAACAGCGAAACAAATAAATTATATTAATATCAAGAGCATTACATAGATATACAACAACTATCAGAGTTATACAGATAATACAACACATACTAGATAGTTATAAACACCTGTCTAGTTATTACAACACATAACAAAACAACTCAATCAATCGACTCAGAGATACCAACACAGCGGAATACTAGATAACTACAACACAGAAGCCTCCTTCTCCATTTTCTCCTCCATAATTCGTCAAGCCGAACCTGAATCTCTTGGCTACTCGTAAAAATTTGAGTACCCAAGAATTTATGAAAAACAAAATAAACTCCGGGTCAGACATGGTCTGGTGTGAGTAACAGGTTAAAGTTGCTTAACTTTCAAAAATCTTTTAAAAGAAAGGTATCACGTAAGACTTCCCACACATAAACATGGAAAAAAATTTACCTTACGCTAACCAAAACATTTGATAGGAAATCCAATGATATTACAATAGTGTCTAGGGTTTTCAAATAAATATGAAATAGCTAAAATTGTTACATTTATTAAATTCCAGCTACTAGCCACAAAAGTGGGTAATACAATCAAAACCGTTGGCACTTATTGGATTTTGGATTCCATACAATGGCAGGGCTACTGGGGTACCGCCCATCCCAATACGTGGCCTAGATCACCGTACCGAGGAGTACGCCCGCTCCCCTGCAACACAAGGCCAGAACTATCCCTTATTGGACAGTCCCGAACAAGACAACCCCGACAGTTGTCGCGAACCAACCGCCCACACAGCCGAATAAATAGGGACTTCTAGACAGGGGTAAATCTCGCTCTCCAGTGGGAGCTACCCATGAAGCCTTGCTGCACCTCCCCTGTTTTAGCCATTCCCGGTCGATGAGTATTGAGGCTACGATTACCTTTATAGAACATATCTATCTTAGAATGCTCATCGTCCACCTGACGATGTTCTGAAAGCATTCAATCCATAAAAGTTCATTCCGGGTTCGAACGAAACCGAAGGCATTATCTCATTACACTCGTTTTGGAATCACTCTAAGAGTTAACGACGATAACCCTTGCACTCTGAATCTCCCTCTCGAGCCTATAAGTGCTATTTCCATCAAACTCATCGCGGAATCACCCCTAGAGTTATACTGACGGACAGTCCTTACACCTCGAGTCTTCACTCTTCCCAAGAGATTTCACGACCTATCGTTAATTTGGATTGATGTGGTTTTCGAAAATCCAAATATGGAAACCTGATCCCAGTCTCATCGAAATCCAAAGGATGTCTTTTAGGTCCAAGTTGTTTTAAGTTTTAAAACAATTAAATTAAACTATCTATATACACACAGATAGATAATTTATATCATCACAATAGATAATCATCACCACAGATAATCCATATTATCATTATCAGAAGATAATCCAATTCATCATCACAATGCAACCAATGCATCCATATTACACAACATTACTAGTCTCATATCTGAGATTCAAACCATACAAGGTAAACCATATCATCCATATATAAACAAGGATTAATAATCACACCATATGTATAATTAATTTAAAATGAATTAAATTAGTTACATCATCTCTAATTAATATAAAGCAAATTAAATTAATTACCTCAATCTATAAACCCTGCTTGTACAACCATTGATTTCAAATCAATCTTAATTAATTAACCACTAATTAATTCTCTTGATTAATCATCCTTTAATTATATTCAAGTAATTAATTTCACAATTTAATTATTCTTAATCAAATACAGTAATTAACCTTTAATTACTTTAATTAATTAATTAATTATAATTAATCACATTATCCTTAATTAATTATATTAATTAATTACTCTAATCACTTTTCATTAATTAATTAATCTCAATTAATTAATCCTTAATTACATCATTAATTATATTAATTAATGATCCTAAATTATATTTAAATTAATTACTTTATTAAGTAATTAACCCTAAATTATTAATCACATTGATTAATTAACTTCAGTAATTAACTATTCTTAATTACTGCATTGAGTAAATTGATTACCCCTAAATTAATTATATATAATAATTAATTATATTTATTAATCATCCTTTATCAATTTTATTGTTAATTAATCATCCTTAATTAATTACAACACTTAATATTTTTCCAAATGACTTAATCAATAACTACTTAGATTAATTATACCAAGTAATAAATTATTAATTTCTTTCACAAAGAAATTATCCTCCATAATAATTACACAAGCAATTAACCTCAATTCTTCATACTTTAAATAAATTACATTCTGTAATTACTCATCTTAATTACTTCTTTAAGTAATTATTAATCTTATCAACCATCAAATTATTATTCGAAATTAATTAAACTTAATTAATTAATTTAAACTAATCAAATAAATTAATTAATTACACTGAGTAATTAATAACTTTAATTATTTCACAAAGTAATTATACTTAACCAAATGCCATAATGATTATTTAAATTTAATTAATCTAATTAATCATCAAAATTAATTACTTAAATTAATTAATAAATAATCTCAAGTTAATGACCTTCATTAACTTATCATCAATTTCTTTAATTACCTAACTTAAGTAATTAATTAAATTAATCATTATTAATTCACAAATTTATTAATCTTTAATAGTCATTTAATTAATCACTATTTATTTCATTAATTAAGTTTTTAACTTAATTAATCTTAACCTCTTGATTAATTTCTAATCATTAATTAAAATCATAACTTATTTAATTAATGATCTGATATTCAAATTAATTAATCATAATTAATTAACTCAACCTTGATTAATTAATTAAATATTCTTATTTAATTAATTAAATAAATTAATGAATTAATCATCTAATTACCTTATTAATTAATTAAACCAAATCATTAAATCTTTGATTTATTTTAAAGTATAAACATTCCTTTTTAATGATTTCCTTATCATTAACCAAGTAATATTCAAAAAAATTTACTTTAAAATTTGTTTTCCAAATTTCATTTTAAATTTAAAATTTAAAATGAAAACCATATTTAATCCTTTAACAAAGTTTAAAAAAACATTTTTAAACCTTTTTGAAACTTATGCTAAATAAATTTCTCATTTTATAAAAGGAATTTAAACCCATATTTATTTAAGATACAAACCATATTCAAAATGTGATTCAACATCAAAAGCTGTATAAACATTTTAAAATTTTTAAAAAAACTTCCTTTATTCTCAAAACATGGATTAAAATTGGATCTTGATTTCCAGATTTAAAACTTATGTTTAAATCTTCTACATAGATTTTAAAACTTACCTTTAAATTCAATTTATATAAACTCTTTTATAGTTGTTTAAACATTTTAATTAATAAAATTTAAATTGGATTTCAAAACTTGGATTCAAACTCAGTTTGAAAACCATATTTTAAATTTAAGTTTTAAATTCTATTTCAAAACTTGTTCAAAGGTTTAAACCAAATTTGAACAGAGAAAAACAGGTTTCTCTGGAAACCTGTAACCATAAAAAAATAATACCCGAGTTCCTCTTATTTGACTTCGAGTAAAACCCTGATCAGCTTCGAGTAAAAACTCGAATTACTCGAGTTATGACTCGAGTCAAAATATTCTGCAATTCCCAACTTTCACCTGACATTTTCCCCTACACCGTGCATATGCACGGTGGCTCTGGCCATCTCCGGCCCCCACCAATACATCGAACAAGTCGACGTTCAAACTTGAAAACCATCACGACCCTCGGATCGTTCTTCCAAACTCGAAAACGAAATCGAGCTTAAATCCCAAACTGGAACTAAACTGGAACCCCTCTTGAAAACCTGAAGCCCCCTTGCCCATGCGTCTTTGATCATCAGAACATCAGAGACTTCAGCCACGCCTTCTACCCCACTCCATCTTCCATTGCCAAGAGTATAGTGGCACTCGATCAATCCTACCCCTCGAGATGATTAACATTCCAGCCACTTCCAAAATTAGGTTTAGGAACTAAAGACAGTCGCCACCGCCACCACCGTTCCTTAATCACCACTGTAATAATTTTCCCGTCATTACCGTTTCCCCTACTATCACCAGAAGCAATCTCAACCTCCCTGTCCCTCGAGAGCATCAGCAAACCCCAAATACCCATTTCCAATAAAACCCAAAAGTGCTCTTAAAATCCATCATTAAAATTTGTGATTTTATTTTTAAGAATCATAATTTTGTATAAGCATTCAGATGTTAATCCCGAATTAATGATTTCGAGAGTTTGCATTTACCCAAAACTTAAGATTTCTCTGCTTATTTTGTTTTCCTGTACAATACCCAATCTATTTTTGGCTCAAACAAATTTTAAATTTTAATTTAAGATCAAACATGAAATTTTGTTTATGACACAAATTCTAGTTGTACCTAAAACCAGAGTTAAGAATTGTAAATCAAAGCTTGAGTTTCTATTTTTTTTAAACTGGTAACAGAGAATGACACAGACATTCACATACATGCGTACTCAAAATGCACAGAAAATTTCACACATAACATTCTTGTTTCAGGGGAAATCATGCAACAGATTCATACTTTATTTTTATTTTTTTTAAATAGTGGAGTTACTCACCTGGAAACAGTGATGAAGCAGATCACAAATCTTCTGAAAAGCTTTTGTTTTGAATTTAAAAACCAGTGTGCCTAGCTTTTAAAGACTTCAACCTGAATGCTTTTACTTCCTGATTATCTGAGTTGCAGATTTTATTTGAAGTTAAGTTGCATGCTGATAAAACTTTGTTGAAGGCAAAACCAGATTGAAAGATGCATGCAGGCTTATGCTTTTGCATTTTAAAAAGATTTTACAAAGGACTTGAACTTGCTTCATACCTCAAGTTTTAAAGAATGCACTTGCATGTTCTTGATTTACATAGTGGATTGCAGGCTAGCTTTTGGAAATGGATTTTACTGTTTGCATGTTTGAAAAATGAATTACAGGTTGGTGATTGTGCTTTGCAAACTGGGTTACAGGTAGATGAATTTAAACAAGATTTCTGGTTTTTAGAGGAAGTGTTAGAGTTGCAGATATGTTTGAATAAGTTTTCAGCTGAAACCCTTTTTTTCTTAACTTTGAAAAAAAATAACATTAGAAAAGAATAGAGCTTGAAGAAACATGCTTATATAAGATAAAAATGATTTATTTATAAATTAAAATAAAAATAAAAATAAATATGACACATGTACTAAATTCTCACATTTGTCAATAAGAATAGGTTATTAGTTCACAATTGTCTCACTAGTTACATAAAATGTTAACACTTGTTTTATATATATTTACTTATTTTTATTTAATTTAAAGATAATTGAAATCCTCTTTATTTATTAAATACATATAAAGTAGTTTCATAAATAAATGTATATGTATTTCTTTTTAATGAAATAAAATAATTTATGTAAAAATGATAGCTTATTTATAAAATTTTAAATATGTTTATTCATTTGAATTTCAAAATTAATTCAAATTCAAATGCTATTTATACATTTAAAAATTCCATTTAAAACTAATTTATATTAACATACTTTAATTTTAAAATAATAATATTGTCTTTTAAAAATCTTATCTTATACATTTATTATTTGAAAATAACACATTTATCAATTTAAAATCATTTATAAAAGAAATCATAAATTACTTGTGTTATTTATCTTAAATAAATGAATTAATGTTTAATATATAAAGGGTATTTTTAATTTTCATATAATTCCAAATTACAATTATTAAGAAAAATTTAAAAAGAAAAGAAAATAAACTTTTGTTTATCTTATTAAAATTTAAATTATGCTTTAAAATATATTTAAACAATTTAATCAATTTCTCTAAATATCTTAAAACCAAATTGTTATTTATTAAATAAAATAATAAATTTCTAATTTATCCAAATGAATATTAGAAATTAAAAACAAGAATTTATTTGTTTATTAATCTACAAATCAAAATTTATCTATCTATAATATATATAAATATGCATTATAAATAGAAAAGCAATTACTAGCTTTTAAAAGATAAAATTCATCAATTAAACATTTATTTAATTGAATCATTAAATCAAATTTTTATTAACAGGATTTATCAAATCAATTTAATTTTAAATGCAGATTACTAAATTGATATTGCCAAAATTTCCGGGATATCACATTATCATTTGGTTCCACTTACATTTTCTCACTTTACAAGTTATACAACTTATATTTTTAAACTTCCAAATCCATTAACTTATCCAATCTAGTTCAAATCTGATTATCACAACCAAACTTCAATTTTTCAATAACTATGGTACATCATACAGAAACTCGAAAATGATACTGATGATGCTGCAGTCATCACCCTTATTATTTCCCAGTGATAGTAGTGAATTCAGTGCTTAATATTCTTTCAAAATTTTCCTTTTATTCATAAATCACATTTATAAATCTTTTTCTTATATAATTTCACTATTTAACTTTTACTTTTGGAAAATAACTTCCAAAATAAACAGGATTCAACATTTTCAATTCATAGTTCAAATTCGTTTTTATTTACAACTCATATTTATGAATATGTTCATATAGTTTCACTTCTTATATATAAGATTATTCCACAATTGTAAATCACATTAATTATAATTCCATACTTTATAATTCCTTTGCTTATACAATTATTCTTTAATAATTGTTGTTTTTATTTAGAGTATTCAACCAACTTTTATTAACTTGCATATATTCTTACATTTTCAACAACCAAACAATCAATTTATATACACTTTAATAATTTCTGAAAAATTATTTCCTTTATATGTAAAATATAATCGAGGTAAAATTATTTCATTTACCCAATTTAAAATGATACTATGTCGGTTTATCTCGTTTAAGAGTTTAGAAACTCCTATCGATATAGTTAGCTACTACACCGACCAGAATCTATAAACAATCAACCGATAAGTCAACACAATACAAAACAATTTTATATTCACTAACAAATACGCGCTCATATATACTGCTGACTCTATCTCTAATGAGTAATTCCCAACAGAGCCAAGGTTGTCCCCTAACCAAAATGATAAGGAACCAATTCTTTGACTCCCGAATATCGACATTAATGCGTCCACTGTATCAATTGTCGAACAATCGAATGCCGAAAAACCGAACCCTTAGGGTTTAAGAAGAAGAAAACGATAGAAAAAGTAAGAAAGAAAGAAAAGCAACAGAAACAATATCAGAATCTCGCAGTCGCAGCGGAACAACTTATAATAGATAAATGAATAATCTTTAAACAGAATCATTACATCAGTTTTTACATTACATCACATTACATTACGTTGTCAGAGTTTACAACAACAAACAGCGGAAAAGAAATACTATATACTAGTTGATACGCCACGCTATCCAGCTTACCTCAAGATCTCTACAACAACTCCTGAATTCCAGAATAACCTGATAACCAGACTCTAGGCTGCCCGTGTGGAAAATGATGGACACCCAGAGTTTAGGAAGGGAACAATAAACTCCAAGCCAGTCATGGGACTGGTGTGAGAACTTAAAATAGTTTATCTTTAAGAAATATTTTAAAATAGATCCGTAATGCTTTTAGAAAATGAAATTACCATAAGGACTCCCGCCACACACACAATGCAAACGCAGAATTGGAGGAGATTTCTCCTTATGATAGCCAAACATGCTTGATATGCAAATTTCTTTGATATTATTACTATAAGTGCAAAGTGAAGGAAAACATTTCGAAAGTACAGTATTAATCTTAGCCAGCTTACGTACCATTATAGTATGCCTACTACAGCTTCCATCTTAAATGGCAGGTTCAACAACTAAAACGGTATAGGGCTCGTATTGTTTCTTTGGATTTCCAACAAATGGTCAGGACAAGGAACTTCTCATTGCCACATGTGTACTCCTCTGGAGAGACGCCGCGAGAACCTAACTGGATCTCTGCCAACACAAGGCCGGGTTACCTCTGCAAAAGTACGTAACTACTGACACGGGTATGACATCCCCCGGTTGTAAACAACCTTTATCCAAGGATCCTCAACCGACAACAATCACAAAGTCATATATATTTGCGATATCCACATAAGTTAACTATTTGGGCCCCGTACCATGATACCACTTCTGTCCAGAAGGAAATGTACATACCCTAAGGGGTGCTACTCCCTATAACCTTGCTGCATCTTTCATGTTTTGGACCATTCCCGGGTTGTGAGGTCCGACGAAGTCTCGTCCACAAAGCTACGCTTTTCACAAAAGCTATACTTTGATCAACAAATGATCAGCATCACTTCATATGCCACATTACCAAATTGGGAATGTATCACCAGTAACTGTCAACCACATAACCTCTGAGCTCATACGTCTCAGAGAAGGGTGTTAAGCTAA
This sequence comes from Allium cepa, assembly GCA_030765085.1. Lineage (NCBI taxonomy): Eukaryota > Viridiplantae > Streptophyta > Magnoliopsida > Asparagales > Amaryllidaceae > Allium > Allium cepa. The sequence goes on from CM060943.1 coordinate 911,015,351, forward strand.
GAGAATAAATTCTCCGCCACCAACAGAAATGTATTTGATAGAAACTAGCTTTACATCTCAAAGTGTAACGTTAGACACACATCCATACAAGTCCGTTCCGAGATCGAACGGAACCGAAGGCACTTCCAAAGAAGCCCTTGCAATCCGGATATTCACTAATCACGTGCGGACTTCCATCACAAAGGGTGATAAAATCTCTATACCGGAGATCAGTCGATGTAGAGAAATTCGATGGTAATCCTTCCGTTTTCGAAAATATCCGGTCTTCAACACCGGTCTTCAAATGCTATCCATTACGACATATCATTATTCGGAATGGGATTCATAACCCAAAGGTCCTCTCCCGGCTAAACTGAATAACGAGCGCTTTTTTAAAATAAGTGTAGCATTCAAATTCAAGCAAATCACAACAAATACCCATTTAAAGGTAAATATTGATAGTCAGTTTTAACTATCAATAGATATGCACAACATCACCAGATTCCAAGTAATTTCCCAAATTATTTATTTTCCAAAAATATCTTTACAAGGTATATTTTCCACACTTCAACCATTTGAAAACAAATTTCAAATCACTTTTCACCTTTACAACTTTTGAAAACAAATTTCAAATCATTTTCCTTACGTGGAAACACTTCCAAATATTTATTCATTTTCACTGGAAATATGCCGAGTTCAAATACTTCAAAATTATTTATATTACTTATCCAAAATATATCTGGAAAGTACTTGAAATAACTATTTTTCTTTAAACACTTTACTAAAAATATTAGTTATAAAAATATTATACCAATATTACATATAACTTAAGTCCAAACTAAATTTCAAAAGAAAATTTGTAGATAGAGTATAGCTATTTTAAATAACTATTTTCTAAAACAATTATTGATTAAATCTTAGAGATAATCATTTCTATATCAACTTAATAAATCTTTACTTAATGGATTTAAAACAACTTAAGAAGTTAATTTCTCCTAAGTATCCTTTTCAAAACCAATTCTGGAATATTATATATATATGTATATATATCTTTCAAAGCTATTCATAAATTTTATTCGGCTTTCCTGGGAGAATACTCTTTCATTTCAAAATGGTTCATTTAAACCAATTAAATAAATCCTTACCGATTTATTTTAAATTTACGTTCCAAATCCGTAAATTTATTTCTATGCTTTAAAAATAAATCAATGTTTATTTTTAAACAAATTTCTCTTTCTTTATAAATTCCATGGTGAATTCACATTTCCAAAATATCTATTGGTATATGATTTTCAAATTGATTTCAAAAAAAACCAAATAATATTCCATATCGATTTTCCAAAAAATTAAACACCAAGTGAATTTCATTCAAATATCAAATTGAAATCAATTTTTACTATACTCCAAATCAATTTTCAAATTGATTCCAAATTCTTTTCAAAACACCAAATAAATTTCAAAAATGGATTTTCAAAAGATTTAAATTCAATCACCAAAAATCAATTCCCAAATGGGTTTCAAATTTATTTCCTTTTAAAAATAAATTCCTTTTAAAGAAAACCAATTCTTTTATTTTTCAAACTCTTTAAAATCCGTATTTTGAATAAATTCTTCAACTTTTAAATAATATTACCCAAAATCCATTTATTAAAGTTTTTCCCATATTTTAAAATTTTATTCATTAAGATAAAAAAATAAAACTTTATTATTTTAGAATTCCTTCTTTTAAATTTATTCAATTCTCAAAAATAAATTTTAATATAAACTTTCAACCTGAATTTTCAAAAATCAATTTTTTATTTATTTCCGGTATCTAACGATACCAGAATTATATTCGACTAAATTTTAGCCTCCAACGATTTCAATCACACAGATAATCACACAGAGATTATAAATAATCAACACACAACATTGAAACAAATTCAATTATTTGAGGAATCCAGTTGGATCCCTCCAACCTGTTTCCTTGCATCCATAGATGTTAGCACAATGCCAATCCCGTTTCAAGACAGGATATCGCGATACATGGGTTTATATAAAATATTATCCGCTATTATGTGGCGCAATAGGGTCTCATCCGCTATATAATGCGGGAAATCAACTCCAAGTACATATATAATACCAATTCCACTACAAGGTGGAATATCGCGGTATATGTGTTTAACATAATAACCTCCGCTTAATATGCGGCGTATATGGTCTATTTCAATACAAAAAATAGCAACCATCATTCAATCACACAATCAAGCAATTTTAAATTTAACTATTTAAAATTTAAATAAAAAAAAATTGGATTGAGTGAGAAGTTTTCACCTTGCTTCCCATATAGTTTCAGCGTTTTATTCCGAATAAAATTAAACGTCCGTTTAATTTTTTCCAAAATTCACACTAGCTCCAATCAACTACAATCTAGCTCCATCGCGTAGTATTCGTCCATACGATACCAACGCAAGTCGTTTCGTCCAAATTAGACCTCGTATGAAAAAGTTACAGCTTTTAGAAGTTTATACGAATTTTTAATATAATAATTTCATTTATATTCTATTTTTAAACCCCACTTTCTTTCCTGGCCGCACGATGTCGTTGCCATCATCTTCTTCCCCTCCAGGTTATTCATCGCATGCGCAACCCATTTATCACGTTCGAATCCCTTGAATGCCGCAGCCACCTCGATACACGAAACCTCATCACTCCACTGCCAAATCGAATTACCCCACGCGAGCCACCATCGGCCAGAAAATAGTGAAGGTCGGTCATCCCTTAGCCTTGATTTTTGAGCTCGAACGCGCGACACTCTCGGCCTAAATCTGGCCTTTACGATGCACCATTGACGATCATGCCCGTATGGATTGAAAGGCCTCGACGAGCTCTATAAGTTTCGTGTTGGAGGTTTCTTGAATTGATTTACGGATTTGAAGAAAACAAGGGGGAAAGGAGGTGAAATTTTGGCCGTGTAAATGGAGGTGGCGGCTAGGGCCTGAAACACTAATTGCTTTGCAAAAGTGAAAATTTGATATCCTTATATAGAAAATTTCACGACACTATTCACCCGAATTTTTCCTAAACTCGAAAGGAAACGTGCCGCCTGGCGTTCATAATGTTTTACCCCTATTCCGAAAACAATGGAATATATATTGGGAGCCAATTCGATCGTATTTGGAAGATAGGTTGTCAAATCGACTATTTAAATTTAAAATTCACTTAAACTGATTCTACGCGTTTTAGCTTGCCCCGGACAAACCGTAAATCCGTTTGAAACGAAATTTCAAATCTTACAATAATTAAAGATTATGGATCCAAAGAAACTAGTTTCGTCGAAATCCGAGACTGTTTGAAAAATGGATATTTTTACTTGTTAATTAGATATTAAAATATTCAATTTCTACAGTTCGACTTTTAGTTTGATTTTAAAAGTTCTATAACATCATTCTAACTCCAATATGATTTAATACAACTTTACAAATCAATTTTAATCACATTAAACCCGATTTCCAATTATTTCTGTAATTTCAAATATTAAATTATCGATTTAGTTATCCAATTAAATCTAGATATTCGAAATAAAATTTATTCGACTTACAAAATTTTACTTGTTAATATTTAAAATCAATTAAAAATACGAATTTCAAATGACAGAAATTCTGGGTCGTTACAACCAGTTTATTCCGCTGCATTGTTGTAATCCTTTGGTATGTGTAACTCTGATATATTGTAATAGAATAATCGAATATTATGTAAAACAATTTCATGAACTGTATATTGATTATTATATTTCATCGTTCCGCTGCAAGATTTCCGTGTTGTTTATTTCTTCTTCTCTTCTTTTTCTTATTAACCCTATAATAATCCGCCCTTTTGTATGGTTTAAGTGTGACATGTGTGGTTTATCGTCGGTTTTAAAGCGTGCGAAAAGGCGGGACGTTACAGGTATGGTAGGTGACACGGCACAAATAGGCAATTCCAGGGTAGATATACCAATTACACTTCCGGGCCGGCGGAAACGCGTAGCAACTACTACCGCCCACCTCGAACAACACCCCCAAATTAAAAGAATCAAAAGTGGCCACCAAATAAATCTCCAAGTTAGAATATAATAGCGTAGGAGTGTGTCCGATCAAAGGAATGACCTCATTAGCCCATCAATTACTCCTGTTTTAGCCACCTTATACTAACTCACGGGAGTCGGGTCCACGTATTTACCTCAAAGGAAACACCGCCACCATCCTAGTTCATTCTGGAATCTCCACCACGTACACGGTTGTTAAAGTGGTTTTCGGGGTTGGCAGAGAGTATGACAACTTCTGATCCGGTCTCTTTAACAACAAAATGTTATTAAAACACCTCGATCATTTAAAAATAATTATACTTTCAAAACCAAAATATAATATTCATTTCAAAATCATATAAATACGATATCATTTCTATTCTAAACCCAAATCAATATGATATCATCTTTATTCAAATATATCCTTTTTTCAAAAATCATAGCATCTTCAAATCTATATACCTTGGAACCCATAGATTTGAAACATAACTTCTAATACTTAAATGGTTTAAATATTACTTTATATAATAAAATAGCTTCTTCACCTTCAAAAATCAAATTTCAAATTTTAGATTCGACCCCCCAAATACCCATTTTAATTCTATATATTTCAAAGCTTTATATATTTCACTATTTCAAAACTAATTCTTTGATAATTCCATATATATCAAATTCAATTGCTATTATTTATATTTGAAATGTTTACTTAATAAATCCAATATAATTTAAGTAACACTTTTAACTTCAAACAACCGGATATTCTTTCAATTTATTTGCTTGATTTATTCATTTAACTCAACTTTATAATCACTTAAATCACTTAAACCAAATCAAGTTATAGAATCATACCCTTTAAAATCTCCACTTTTATTTATATTTCAAATCATCTACAATAATTTATTCAAGTACAATTCTTAAATAATTCAATTTTAAACCAATTTTATATTTATTTTCCAATCTTAAATTTCATTTTAAGTCATTTAAAATTCTATATATACAATATCTTAGACAGGTACTTAACCATATAAAATAAACAATCAAACTCTGCTATTCAACTTATTTTTATTAAACCAATTTATACATAGCTTAAATTCAAACTATATATATATATATATAATATTATTTATATAATATCAAAAGTTAATATTTATTAAACTGTATTATGTAAAACAACCAAAGTTTATTATTAGGCTTATTTTATATTTCAAAGCATATTTATATATAGCTAGAAATCAATAATAAATTTGACGTTTATATAACATCAAAATCAATATTTATATAACCCGTATATTTCTTTACAAAACCGTAGAAAACATTTCAAAATATTTTTATACATATAGACCGGGGTGTCTGTATATAAGTTTCTACCATATGGTCAAGTGATACAGATATTTATCATTACAATCCGTAATTTAAAAATAAAACGCGGTTACATATCATTTCAAACCGCAATCCCGAATGCAATAAAATGCATAACAACTTGCAGTTTCTAACAATATAAATTACAGCATCCATTCACCCAATATCAATCATCAACCATTTATCATAATCATCATCCAATTCGAACAACAACATAAATATAGAACAGATAATTAATAACAGGTAATTACTGGCAGTTTATATTCAATAATAAATAAATTTAACTGGTAGTTTATATGCAATGATAAACTGAATAACAAATTAAATTCAATCAATTAAATTTAATTGGAACGATGTTAAAATATACCAAACAGCGACAATTAAATTTCTAAACGCATCAAAAATTAATTTAACAAACATAAGAGATTTTAGAAGTTGTGAGTGGGTTAAAACACTCATCTTTTGAATTTAAATCCAATTTAAACCCAAAATTTGAACAGTCTCCAAAATCATCCAAACTAGCATTAAAATGTCCTCAATTCCAATATGAACCTAGCGGAGAAAACCGCGCGTGAATTGGATATCGTATGCGAGAGTTATTAAATTTAGAGCGATTGAAATTTAAATTTATAAATAATAATAAAAACACACCTCTGCCATGTCACTGACATCTGCGCACGCGACCCATATGTCTCCTCCAAACGCGAAAACCCTGAACGATGCCAAACCCTAGCCACCACTTAGATGCCGTTGACCACGCAACTAGACGCACCTCCACCTCGATCGGACCACCGCGCCGCCTCCACTGTGCTAGGCCGACCACTCCCTAACCCACGACGAGACGCGCGACCCCCCTAACACCCATGAGCTACCGTCCCCTATATCGCTGCTTTTCGACGAACCACTGCCACTTAGGGACGAATGACCACCAGATCCATGAACTGCTTGTCGCAAGCTTCGCAACGTGTAACAACCCGGGGTTTCGTATCGATTGATCATCGTCATTAGACGAATAAATCGGTTAAATAATTACTAATGAGAGTTTTAACTGGGTTAAAATTCTTTTAAAAAAAATTGGTCAATTTCAGTTGGTCGTTTTTAAAAATCAAGTTGGTATTCTTTTGTAAAGTATTAAGGGGTGTGGGCTTTAAATATTAAAATTGGGCCACGTTTATTTTCATAGTGCCGTGATATTATCTAAGGCCGATACCCACTCCTCTCTCCATTCCATTTGAAAACCTTAAACAAACGAAAAGAAAAAAAATGGTGGCTGCGCTCGTCCTTTTTTTTCTTCTGTTAATGGCGGCAACGTTCTTCGTCATTTCAAATTAGGGTTTCTTCGATCAATTTTGTGATGTCGGCTTCCCTTCTTTGTTCGAGTCCGAGGTTTGCTTTTCTTTGAGCTTAGTCATGCGGCTATGGATCTGTGCCTTGACAAGGTGAGTGATTTTTCACTTACATCTCAATTCAGGCTTGGTTTAATGCTTCGGTTATGTGGTTTTATCTCTAGTGATTTCTTCTTAACTTCAGCCATTAACTGCTGATTTGGATTTTCGGTTGTTTTTGACTTCACTGATGTTGTGAAACCCGTTATTTCGATTACATTAAAAATTTGATTTTTATCACTCTGGTCATTGATAGTTTGTTTTGGGGTTATGATTCACTGTTGCTTCATGTTATTCAGTCTTGACTTTATTAAAAACTTGTACCTTGATGTTCATTTTTTTTGTTGGCTTCGGCCTTGCTTTCTCTGGTGAACTGTGGTTATGTTGGTTTCGTAACCACCACGGCTTGCTTCACATTGACTTCGGTCACTTGATTAATATATGTGATTCCCTGACTTTGTGGTATCTTTGGCCCTTAACATGATTTTACACTGAAATGGTTCATCTCGGTCGTGCTTGCTTGTCCCTGTTGCTTTGAATTGTGATTCATTTGTATCCACAACTATTTGTTGCAATTGTATGATACTTGATTTGCATACTTTTGTCCCCTACACGCCTGTAGTGTTCACTGATTCGCACTGCAGTTGACTTTTTACATTCTGTTGACTTCGGCTTGTGACAGTATTGGCTTCGGCTTTGACTTGATTTTGACGAAGTGATTTCGTTCGACTTTGGCATTTCTTTGCCTTGTTCGAACCTGTATGTTGTTGTTGCTTGAGATAGCCGTCCACTTCATTTTACTGTGGTACTTGTTGTCTTCATGTCATGTACATTCTGATGCATGTACACTTGTTCAAATTGGCATTGTCACTTGAACTGATCGTTGCTCTTTGGTGTAGTTTGTTTGCATCTCCATTTGTACTCGAGTTAGACCTGTAGTTTGCATTTACCTCTGACCTTTTGGGCATACAGATTTCATTCCATGTTGTACCATTGCCTTTGGGGCACATGCTCCTAGCTTCCATCTCTGATCAGTTGCATTATAAGTTTAATGTGTAGCTTCATGTAGCATGCATTGTTCATATAAGTTGACTTCTTTCATGTGAGACTGCACTTGAGTATGCAGACATGTATGTCTGTGTTATAGTTTTTGGTATTAGACTTGAGTTTCATTTTGTCTTCAATTTGAATCTCATGTGTAGTTGCAGTAACATGTTACTAGGCTTGAGTTATTTTCATGCAGTCTTTATTTCACTGTCCATACTGCTATGTTAGGTTTGCATTGCCTCTGGACATCAAACCATTGATATACTTGTGCTGTCCAGTTGAGTTCGGCACATGCGTTGTCGTTGCTTGACTGTTTAGTATTTTGTGGTTATTTGCTTGTTTCAACCGCAGTTTCATTATGCAATTGTTTATTGGTTACTACTTATATGTATACAAATGTATATACATATGTATACATCGATGCAGTTGCATTCGCAGCTTACCCCAGTTGGATTGTGTTTGAAAGGAAGTACATTCATATATGTGTTGAGTCTCTGACTTGACCTTTGCATTTTGTTTGTTTTCGAATTACACTTGAGTTGAATCCAGCTTAAATGCTCGGGTTTGACCTTGTGCCCGTTTGTGTACATCATCACTGTAGAGGCAAGGCAGTGCACGCAAGCGTGAACTGCAGCCACACGGTATTGTTTTTATTGATATCCTATTTTGTTTTGAATTATTGATCTTTTGCGTATTCCATATGCTGTAGTGGCGAGGCAGTGCACGCGTGCGTGTACTGCAGCCCTACCCGATTTAACATTTTAATTGATAATTCAATATTTTGTGTCGTATTCTGATTTGGTTTAATTGGAAGGTTTTGTTGATTTTTAATTATCTTTTTGATAATTAGGTTATGAGTTTCTAATTATTTATTTAATAATTAGATTTTGTTGTTAATTGCCGATTAGGCAATTCTGATGTTTTTCTAAATTATCTTCATTGGAATTCTTTTCACTTATCTTTGTTGATGATTTGATTATGCTAGTTTGTTGTTTAACACTGTTATGTGTTATATTTATCGTTATCCGATTTTTTTATTTAAGAATCGGATAGGTAAATTTATTGGGACTGTCGTCTATTTGATAATTTAATTATTATTGCTTCTGCGCATTAATAACTGAGTTTGAATTAGACTGACCCGTGTATTATTTTCTTTTGAATGTAATACTCGGGTCAGACCGAGTTATTATAGGTGGTAGATATCTTGCTTTGGGTTGCTGCTTGAGCTATGAAATCTTTTCTTATCTTTTGGAGTAGTTGCTATCATTTAGTAGTCATTATATTTGTATAGGATGTTATGTATTCATGTATATTATTCACGATAATGTACTTGTATATGTAACTCCAGAGCCGACAGTTGTAGTTGTATCATATGTACTGTATCACATGTATTGTAACTGACATAAGTTATTATACATATGAGACTTTTTGTTTTATTTGTGTTCCGCATTTATATTATCTGTGTTATGGTTATATTTATTGTCCTAAACTATTATGAACCATCGTAGTTCGTTTTATACTGGAATTGGGTATGTCGATGGGAGTAAATAAATAAGAGATGACAAATAAAAATATATACCACTCATATCGAAATAACCAATGCTAGTGTAAGGCCTAACTATGGATGCCCGCTCCTATCCAGCCTTATTCTTCATGATAACAGACAGTATTTCCTTTAATACTCTTGTTATTGTGAGCATAGAGGTGGGGCGTCACACAACGACACCATCCGATCGACAAACAGTCGACGATCCACCGTTGGATTGCCAAAAATCCAATATGAACGGCCAGAATTGATTCATGAATTCTGGAAAATGTAGCATCGAACTGAAAAACTAATCTCAGATATGCGATGCGTACATCAAGAGCTTCGATATAATATTTTCCAAATTTTTCTAAGGAGTTTGAATTTTTGAAGATGATCTTTGAATTTAATTTTGAATTTGATAAATTACGATTTACAGCCATTGAGGAAGAGGAGCACGGAAGTTTCTGTACGTATAGAAATGAGGAATAGAGGCTGCTAAGGTTTATAATAGGGTATTTATAGACAACTGAAATAGAATAGATGGACCCGATTTATAAACGCGCCGAACGATGTTTGGCCCGAAAAGCCAGTTTCGACTCCGGAACGAAATTGGGTCAACCCATATATCAAAATAGATGTTTTAAAATAATTTAAAATCAATGGAAAAGGTTTCAAGTCCAAATTCCATCGTATGAAGAAGTTATGCAAAAATCAATGTTTTTCGAATTGATTTCAATTGATTTCAATTTCATTGATTTCAAGGCGTTTCGTGTTCGTACGATCAAACGGCAAGTCCGATCGCTACGAAACTTGAAATCCTACAATAATTCACCGTTACAGATCCAATGAAGCTGGTTTCGTCGAAATCCGAGTCAGTGGCCAAAATGGCTATTTTACATTAAATAAATAAATAAATTAAATCCAATTTTTAAATTTCAATTCTATAATTGACAAATTTTACCCCCTTAAATTTTCTAAATAACATACACTAATTTAAACATATTTATATGTCCCTTTGGATAAATCTATTCATTTTAGTGTTAACTTTCAATTTCACTATATTCAAGAATTATAAATTTGAATTTTCCAAAATTCCAATTAAATTACTTTTTACTATATTATTTCTTTCTATAAACATAGTTAATATTTGTTTTACATTCATTACATTAGTGCTCCCATTCCATCCTTTATTTATCGACTATCATATCTCCATTTCCTATATTTTGGTCAATCCCCACTTCCGTTATTACATAAATAATCACTAAAGTAACGTTTATTATCAACCATAAACATTATAATTTCTTATCGGACATTTATTGTATAAATTTCCAATTTATTCCGTATTACTTCATCAGTTAATATAACTTTGAATTCAATTCCCTATTATCAAGCAACCATTATAGTTCTTAAATACTTCTGCTTTTATTTAATTTACCATTAACTATATTATTATTATTCAATTAGCTAATTAGGTATTTACATTCGTTTCTTTCATTTCAATCTCATACCCAATTATAACAAATTTCAATATCCGATGCAGCGGAAATACGAAAAAACGAATGAAACGGTGAAAATGACAATCGGTGGATTGAGGATACTGAAAGGCCCAAATCCGTCAAAGATACCGGATTCTAGCAAATCTCCGACACGTTGATCGCGCACGATACCGTGAAGAAAGATCTACAATTCTTTGAGCGTTGAAAAAGCGCACTTGATTCCGCGAATTGGCTTTAACGATCGTCGATTCGAGAGCACTCGAATGTCGAAAGTGGAGATAGGAGATTACACTCAACTGTCAATTTACATGGAGGCACAAAGCTTCACAAACAAAAGTTTATTCATAAATAACCAAGATACAAAATGACCCAACATGCCTATTTATAGGCTACAACACACACTAGGTCGTGAACGACCTAACAACCGACGACTTAAACTAACAGCGACTCAAAACAAGACACATGACCTAACATAAGTCGTTAGCGACCTAGTCAGGCCCGACCTTACATCACAAACACAACATAACACTCGCGCGACTTAATAACAACGCGACTCAACATATACAAGCGACTTACGACTTAAACAAACGACATAAAAACACATTACAACAAGAGTGACTTACGACATATACATAACACCACAAACGACTCAACACATTAACAATCCAAACAGCAGCGACCTAAGGAATGCGGCATATGTTGATAGCATGCGGTATAAGGTCGTTAGCAACTTAACTTCAAGCTTCAGTAGCGACTTAAGGCTTCAACAACGGAATCTTCTTCACACGACCTAACTAGGTCGTAGGTCGTTGGAGTTAGGTCGGAGCGACCTAAAGATTTGCTGCATAACTCGTTTCCACTGCCTTGCTTCGGTACCTCGCTAGGTCGTTTCATATAGGTCGTTTGTGACCTAAAATGCCGCGACTTACTGAATAATGCACAAAGTATCGGTTGCACTCCATCATCCTTCTCGTTTGGTCACTCGTGACCTAAGACTTCATTAGTTTGTACTTGCAAGCGACCTTTACTAGGTCGTAACTCCTTACCGCATGGCTCGTTAGGTCGTGAACGACCTAAGGCAAATAATTGTGTTGCTTCATCATTAGGCTGGGCTGCATCATCCTCCCCTGGTTGGGAAAAATTCATCCTCGAATTTAAAAGTTCTTCCCCATTGGATTGTTCGTCTCCATAATAAGGTATGAGATGTTTAACAATAAACACGTCAGATGTGTACACATCCCCCGGCAGCTTCAACCTATAAGCGTTTTCATTGATCCATTTCACAATCTTTAGAGCCTTAAGTTTATTGTATGCTCCCACTGGAAAACGATCCTTCATTAACACAACATATACTAAATCTCCTTCATTAAATTCAACACTTCTTCGCTTCAGATCCGCAGATCGTTTATACTTTTCATATGTCTTCTCCAATCGTTTCTGAATGATTCTATGGCATTCTGTCAACCCATCAACGAAATCAACCGCTCGCTTAACTGTCCCTTTCGGTTGTGGTACTATCGTTAAATCCAACGGCCCCTTTGGCAAGCTTGAATATACAATCTAAAATGGACTGAAACCCGTACTACGGTTCATAGCATGATTATGAGCAAACTCTGCTTGACATAACTTCACATCCCAACTCTTCAGATTATCTTTCACAAGACACCGCAATAAATTTCCCAACGATCTGTTCACAACCTCCGTCTGTCCATCTATCTGCGGATGATAAGCACAACTAAATTTCAACTTTGTTCCCACCATCTTCCACAAAATTAGCCAAAAATGACTCAAAAATCTGGTATCCCTGTCTGAAACTATAGATTCTGGTAAACCATGCAAGCGATAGATCTCTTTAAAGAACAACTATGCCACATGAACTGCATCCACCGTCTTCTTACAAGCAACAAAATGTACCATCTTCGAGAAACGGTCCACCACAACATAGATAGAGTTATTTCCCCGTTGTGTCCTTGGTAAGCCTAACACAAAATCCATGCTTACATCTACCCACAGTTTTGTAGGAACAGGTAAAGGCATATACAAACCCGTCATTTTTCGCTGTCCCTTTCGAAATTTGACAAACATGACATCTTTCCACAAATCTTTCAACTTCCCGCTTTATCGAGGGCCAATAGTAAGACAGAGAAATCAACTGCAATGTGTGATCCCGTCCAACATGTCCTTCCTCATGCCACTCTTTAACAACTTTATTCTCAAGCTGCAATCCGGTACGCATAATCAATTCCCCTTGAATAAGAATCCATCCACCAACACAAATTCATCAGTACTCCTATCCTTGACTTTCTCAACAAACTTCGTAAAGTAAGGATCTTCTTCAATCAACTCTGGAAATAGTTCAAACCCTGTCACTTCAACCTTCATTGTCGTCAACAAATGATTCCTCCTGCTCAAAGCACCAGCTACACGATTTGTCACCCCTGATTTGTGTTTGACAACAAAAGTAAACTGGTGTAGATACGCGACCCATGAAGCGTGCCTAGCTGAAATTTTGTCATGCCCTTGCAAATGCTTCAAAGCTTCATGATCCGTGTAAAGAACAAACTCCTTCTGAAACAGATAATGTCTCCAGTGCTTCACAGCTTGAACAATCGTGTACAACTCCACATCATAAGTGCTATATCTCAACTTGGCTGCCGACAGTTTCTCACTGAAATAAGCAACTGGTCTTCCATTCTGACTCAATACTCCACCAACCCCAACCTTCGATGCATCAGTATGTAACTCAAACAACAACTGAAAATCCGGTAAAACTAGAATTGGCGCTGACGTCAATAGTGTATTGATCTTCTCAAAAGCAACCCCTGCTTCCTCTGACCATGCAAACTTCTTTCCTTTCATGCAATCGGTTACAGGTGCCATCACACTGCTTAAATGTGGGATGAATCTTCGATAAAAAGATACCAGCCCATGAAAGCTCCTCACTTCAGTAATTGTCTTGGGTTGCGGCCAACTCCTGACAGCTTCCACTTTAATTTCATCCACTTGAATGCCTTCCTTCGACAGAGCATATCCCAGAAACAGAACACTGTGCGTCATGAACACACACTTCTTCGTTGCAGCATAAAAAATTTCCTGTCGTAGAATCAACAATACTTCACGCAAATGCTGGACATGCTCTTCCATACTCCCACTATAGATAAAAATATCATCAAAGTAAACTACTACAAACTTCCCAATGAATGGTCTGAAAATCTGGTTCATTACTCTCATAAAAGTACTCGGAGCATTTGACAAGCCAAACGACATAACCAGCCACTCGTATAGACCTTCTCTAGTTTTAAAAGCAGTCTTCCACTCATCCCCGGGTCTAATACGAATCTGAAGGTATCCACTCTTCAAGTCAATCTTTGAGAACACAACAACTCCGTTCAATTGATCAATCAAATCATCGAACCTCGGCATAGGAAACCTGTATCTCACAGTGATCTTGTTTAAAGCCCGACTATCCGTGCACATCCGCCCAAGTCCCATCCTTCTTCGGTACCAACAAGGCTGGCACTGCACAAGGACTCAAGCTTTCCTGAACACGCCCTTATTCTAACAACTCCTCCACCTGCCTTCTCAGTTCCTCATGTACCTTAGGACTCATCCTGTACTGTGGTTTGTGTGGTAATACTGCCACTGGCACAAGATCTATCTGATGCTGAATATCCCTCAACGGTGGCAACTCCGCTGGCAACTCTTCAGGAAACACATCTTTAAACTTGTCCAGAACTGGTTTTACTTCTTCAGGAATTTCAACAGATTAAGTAGCTTCACGTCCAATCAACAAGAACACCTCTGGACTATCCTATATTTCTTCAATAAACTCCTTCAAAGTCAACAAAGTCTTTAGCTCCTCAATCTATTCTGACTTGCTCTCTCCTTGCTGTCTCTTCCTTGGAACTGAAATGATCATAGTACCTTCAAACATAAAACTGTTCGACCATCATGTTGCACTGCTCGGTCATACTGCCTTGGTCTTCCCAAAATCAAGTGACAAACATCCGTCTCCACAACATCACACCAGATCTCGTCTTTATACTTCTTCCCAATAGAAAATGGAACATGAACTCGCCTGTGCACCTTCACCTCTCCTTCTTTCCTTAACCATGCTAACTTGTATGGATTTGGATGCTTCTCCGTCTTCAACTTCAACTTTCTCACAGCTTCGGTAGAAACGATACCGTCACAACTTCCCGCGTCAATCACAAATTTACAAACCTTTCCCAATATAGTGCATGCCGTCTAAAAGACATTACTCCTCAACCAACTAGCCTCTCCTTCCTACTTCGGTGTCAAACATAATCTCCTTATCATTAAGTTACATCCTTCATCTCCCGACGTGATATCCTGTTCATTCTCCTCAACTGGACCAGAATAACCTTCACCAGCATCCTCACCCTCAACCTCAGCAATCATCGTTTGCTTCTTCGGCTTCGGACATTCATTGCTTTTGTGACCAAATTCCTGACAATTAAAGCATTTGATACTGTTTTTGACCTTTGCCTTTGCAACCTCATTCACAACTGGTTTACTGACAGCTTTAGAAACATTGGAACTCCCACTAGCACCCTTGCTCTGAGTATTGGAACTTGGAAACACACCACCTCCTCATCTTCCCTGCTTCTCCCAAGCCAACGCATTCTGGTGTGCTTCAGCTACAGATCTAGGATCTAACATATTCACAATATCCTGTATCTGCATTCTCAACCCACCAACAAACCTAGCAGTCAATTGTTCCTCTGTCTCCATGATATCATTCCTGGCAATCAGTTGATAAAATTCATCAGCATAATCATTAACAGTCTTCGTCCCTTGCCTCAGATTCTGCAACCTCTGATACATGAGTGATTGATAATTGTAAGAATGTAGCCTTCATCAGTTTCTTCATCTTTTCCCATGACTCAATCATTGATTTCCCCATTCTCTCCTGTGTAAATTTAGTTTGCTGCCACCATGCTAAAGCTCTCCCTCTCAACCTTGTAGCAACTAACTTAACTCTTCTATGCTCAGATACTTCTTTGAAGTCAAAAATTTCCTCAACATTAGACAACCAATCCAGAAATTCTTCTGCTACCATTCCACCCTTGAATTCTGGAATTTCCATCTTCATACCCGACTCCCATCGTCGGTCATCCTCAACATCCCGATATGCGTTTCGAACTTGGTCTCGATCTCGATAATGCACGCTAGCTCTATCACCCTCTTCATCAAAATCAAATGTACGTCTATATCGATCTCGACCATCAACATCCCTTCGATCACGCATGTCTCTTCTACTATGTCTCTCTTCATCTCGATATGGCTCATCTTCAAACTCACGTGGAGTTCTTCTCTCTTCATGTCTATATTCATGGTGATCTCTTCTTGATGAAATTGATGTTTCTCTTCTTTCTCTAAAAGATTGTGGCGAGACCCTCCTCGCTTCCGTAACCGATGGTGAAACCCTGTTTCCTCCACGGTTCGAGACTGGCTACCTTCTCCTTTGATTCATATCTATCATCAATTTCTCCAATCTACCAATGCCTTCATCCAACTTTTCATTGAATTTATTGCTAATGCGTTGTTCCATCTGTTCAGCATCTTCTCGCTTGTACAAATCTTCAACATTCTTATGGCGATTAGCTCTTCTTGGTGGCATTGTAGAACTTCAACCTTGATCTACTTTGAACAAAACAATGCACGACTTCTACACTTCAACTCTCGGCTTGAACACTTGATGAACGGCTCAAACTCCAACTAGCTCGGCTCAGCCTAAGTCAAGCTCTTCTTTGGCGCGCAAAAATTCCAATGAGAAAAATTCAAACACTTTCCGAACTTTGATTCAAAATGATATGGATCCAAACTCCCAACTTGTTGCAACTTCACGATGAACACTAAACTTCAAATACTTCTCCTTGGCTCCAAGACTCGACTTAGCTATGATTGGCTAAGTCTAGCTCTGATACCAAAACTGATGCAGTGGAAATACGAAAAAACGAATGAAACGGTGAAAATGACAATCGGTGGATTGAAGATACTGAAAGGCCCAAATCCGTTGATCCAAAGATACTAGATTCTAGTTAATCTCCGACACGTTGATCGCGCACGATACCGTGAAGAAAGATCTACAATTCTTTTAGCGTTGGTTAAGCGCACTTGATTCCGCGAATTGGCTACAACGATCGTCGATTCGAGCGCACTCAAATGTCGAAAGTGGAGATAGGAGATTACACTCAACTATCAATTTAAATGGAGGCACAAAGCTTCACAAACAAAAGTTTATTCAGAAATAACCAAGTTACGAAATGACCCAACATGCCTATTTATAGGTTACAACACACACTAGGTCGTGAACGACCTAACAACCGGCGACTTAAACCAACAGTGACTCAAAACAAGACACACGAACTAACATAAGTCGTTAGCGACCTAGTCAGGCCCGACCTTACATCACGAACACAACATAACACTCGCGCAACTTAATAACAACGCGACTCAACATATACAAGCGACTTACGCAAACGACATAAGAAAAACATTACAACAAGAGCGACTTACGACATATACATAACACCACAAACGACTCAACACATTAACGATCCAAACAGCAGCGACCTAAGGAATGCGGCATATGTTGATAGCATGCAGTATAAGGTCGTTAGCGACTTAACTTCAAGCTTCAGTAGCGACTTAAGGGTTCAACAACGGAATCTTCTTCACGTGACCTAACTAGGTCGTAGGTCGTTGGAGTTAGGTCGGAGCGAACTAAAGACTTGCTGCATAACTCATTTCCACTGCCTTACTCCGGTACCTCGCTAGGTCGTTTCATATAGGTCGTTTGCGACCTAAAATGCTGCGACTTACTGAATAATGCACTAAGTATCGGTTGCACTCCACTATCCTTCTCGTTTGGTCGCTCGTGACCTAAGACTTCATTAGTTTGTACTTGCAAGCGACCTTCACTAGGTCGTAACTCCTTACCGCGTGGCTCGTTAGGTCGTGAACGACCTAAGGCAAGTAATTGTGTTGCTTCATCATTAGGCTGGGCTGCATCAATATCTCACTTGACCTTTCATTTCAATTTATCCATTTATTGAGTTTTACATTAATAAATCTTTTTTTCCAAGTATTACCATAATTAACATTAACGTAATATTTATTTAGATTCATTGCAATTGATTCCAATCCAATTTCTATTTTCTAATATACTCTAATTTAACAACTTCTAAACAATGTATTACTTCCCACATTAATGTAACTTTTGTTTATATTTATTCAAATTTGATTTTCTCATTTCAATTAATAGACTAAATAAACGGGCAACACATAATTATTGCCTTCGTTTACTTTTACTACATTTAAGTTTATTGCTTACAGACCCAAGTTACCCATTTACATAATTTCAGTTTATCATAATCTCATTCAATCTATCAAAATTTAGCTTAGATTACATCCTTAACATTCATTTTAATTATTACATCCTCATTAAATAACAAATTCCTATTTCTCTAAATATTGGATTTCAAAATCTAATTAAATCAACTATTTCCTATTTTATACCCAAGAGCAACAATTTGCACTATTTCTTTATTGGGGTTTCACTTCTATTGTCAAAAATAAATGTTAATTACCAAGGCTACACTTGTTTTAATCACAACCAACCAAATCAATACAACAACAACCAAATTGCAACAACAACATACAACCATCACATAGAATCAATATAAACCAATCATTTATTCATATCAAACAGAATAAATAGTTGTTCGGGTTCAAAACTTTAAATTGCACAGAATGAAGAATAAACTACTAAGTGCATCATTTACTCAACAGTCTTAGATGAGACTAAATAGATTATTCATACATCCAAGCAAATTTAAAGTATCCTTGCCTAAACAAATATAAATCAAACAAACAACAATTTCAAACAATGGATCAAGTTAATTTATATTAAACTCATTTTCATATATTTGTTGTTTGATTTCTTTTCATTCATAAATGGTTTATCCTTTTTATTTTCATTTATTTCTTGCAAGTTTTCATTTATTTCTAACAGTTATTCTTTTTCATTTATTTATAGCATTCAATTTTAATTCAATTCTTTTGCATAATAATTCATTTAATTGAGTCTGTAATCTTATACTTACAATACTTACTTCTTATTACCTTTATTACAGTAACATTTCAATTATGACTTAAGTTCACAACTCTATGACATCAATTCTTATAAACAAAGGCAATTTATTGAACACTTTCATTACATACTTTTACTTGTACAATTTCTATTACATTTTCTTATTAAACATTTCAACTTTTAATATTTGGTAAGTTATATATATGTCTTTTAAGAGTGTAATTGAAATCATACAAGTTTATCTTATTTCTTTTAATTAATTAGATGTTCAATAATGTTTATCTTTTGTCTTATAAGTTACAATTTCAACTTTCTATTAATCTCATTTATAACTTAGCATTACATTTCTTATTTCATTTAGAGGTTTCAATTATTAGTTAAATTCCATTTCACTACACTAACTAAGACTATTAATTATCAAAAACTTAAGAACTAAATACCGGGTTTAAATTTCAAATCATTTTAAAGAAAATAGATAAAGGTTTATACTTGAAACCTATATATCCATTATACTTAACAATCAGAATTTTATATTTGGTTATCAAGATAAATCCGTAGTAAAACTACTACAGTAGCCTTCCCACTTCGAAACTCGAAAATGAATGTCGATGATGCGGCCGCCAACACCGAAATTATTCTCCAGCGACAGAGAGGGAAGTACAGAGCTATATTTTTCCAAAATCTTCTTTAAAACAATTCTTCCAAATTATATCGAAATATTTATATCAGAAATTACTTATAAACAATATTACTATATTTCAAAATTATTAAAAAGAAATTTCAAAACCCTGGGGCTTAAGTTCTAAATTTCCAATTTTCATTCATTTTATTTTAAATCTCATTTCAACTATTATTTATAAATTTCATTACCTAACAACCAATATATTGACACCAAATATATATCATTTGTAAAAATTTATTTTTATATATATAGAAAATATAATAGGAAAAATTATTTCATTCACCTATATTAAAAACAAATATTATGTCGGTCTGTCCTATTAAGTGTTTAGAAATCCCTGTTGATGTCATAACGTCCCATGCACCAACCAGGGTTTATAAATACAAAAACAGAATAAATTAACAGAATATTAAAATATTTTTATAACACTAACAAATATGCTCTCTCATATATACACACTCAGCAATAGGGTATTATCACCCTATTAATAGGGAGTCAGACCCCACAAAGCTAAGGTTTATCGCTAAACCAAAGCTCTAATACTAGCTGTAACGGCCCGCCTTTTTGTACGCTTTAAATCGACGATAAACCACACGTCAGACTTAAACCATACAGAAGGCCGGATTGTTATAGGGTAAATAAGAAAAGCAGAGAAAGAAATAAAACAAAAACAAAATCTCACAGTGGAACGATAAAATATAATAATCAAATAACAGTTCATGAAGCTGTTTACAAAAACATTTGATTATACTTATATAATACATATCAGGGTTACACATACCAATAACAATGCAGCGGAACAGTATGAGTGTAGTGGAATATAGTAAATAATAATAATATAAATCTTTGTCTTCGTCCTCCAGAGCTAAAGTCTTCGAAATCCTAAAATGCTCGGACTGACCCGAGCGAATTGAAAAGACAAAACACTCGAGTCAGAACTAAAAGATCTTATGTAAGTTAAATCAACAGGAATAAATATGAGTGCAGTAACTTAAGAGATGCTCGGGATTCGCATCTCCCAAGGATCCGTTAAACTATTAACTATGTAGTAATATTTCGCTATTATAATAATGTCTATTATAAAATAAACTTACTTTTAAATTGCATTAAGGCTTTACATTTTCCACCTTAACACGTAATGGTGCCAATAGTCTATACAGTACCGTAATACCTCTTGATCGGGAGGCTACCAGAGGATACTCCATAGGTACGACATAAATAGAAACTCATAGTAAAGGCTCGGTATGGTAGGTGACACGGCACAACTAGGCAATGCCAGAGTAGATATACCAATTACACTTCCAGGCCGGTGGAAACGCGTAGCAGCTACTACCTCCCACCTCGAACAACACCCCAAAATCAAAAGAATCAAAAGTGGCCACCAAATAAATCTTCAAGTCAGAGTATAGTAGCGAAGGAGTGTGTTTGATCAAAGGAATAACCTCATTAGTCCATCAATTGCTCCTGTTTTAGCCACCTTATGCCAACTCATGGGAGTCGGGTCCACGTATTTACCTCAAAGGAAGCGCCGCCACCATCCTACTTCATTCTGGAATCTCCACCGCGCATACGGTTGTTAATGTGGTTTTCGGGGTTGGCAGAGAGTATGACAACTTCCGATCCCAGTCTCTTTAACAACAAAACATTATTATAACATCGCGGTCATTTAAAAATAATTGTACTTTCAAAAACAGAATATAATATTCATTTCAAAATCATATAAATACGATATCATTTCTATTTTAAACCCAAATCAGTATGATATCATTTTTTTTCAAATATATCCTTTTTCCAAAAATCATAGCATCTTCAAATCTATATACCTTGAAACCCAAAGATTTTAAACATAACTTCTAATACTTAAATTGTTTAAATATTACTTTATATAATAAAATAGCTTCTTCACCTTTACAAATCAAATTTCAAATTTTAGATTCGACCCCCCAAATACCCTTTTAATTCTATATATTTCAAAGCTTTATATATTTCACTATTTCAAAACTAATTCTTTGATAATTCCATATATATCAAATTCAATTGCGATTATTTAGATGTGAAATGTCTACTTAATAAATCCAATATAATTTAAGTAAAACTTTTAACTTCAAACAACCAGATATTCTTTCAATTTATTTAACTTGATATATTCATTTACCTCAACTTTATAATCACTTAAACCACTTAAACCAAATCAAGTTATAGAATCATACCCTTTAAAATCTCTACTTTTATTTATATTTCAAATCATCTACAATAATTTATTCAAGTACAATTCTTAAATAATTCAATTTTAAACCAGTTTCATATTTATTTTCCAATCTTAAATTTCATTTTAAGTCATCTAAAATTCTATATATACAATATCTTAGACTGGTAATTAACCATATAAAATAAACAATTAAAATCTGCTATTCAACTTATTTTTATTAAACCTATTTATACATAGCTTAAATTCAAGAATTTAACTATATATATAATATTATTTATATAATATAGAAAATTAATATTTATTAAACCGTATTATGTAAAACAACCAAACTTTATTATTGGGCTTATTTTATATTTTAAAGCATATTTATATATAGCTAGAAATCAATAATAAATTTGACGTTTATATAACATCAAAATCAATATTTATATAACCCTTATATTTCTTTACAAAACCATAGAATACATTTCAAAATATTTTTATACATATAGACCGTGGTGTTTGTATATAAGTTTCTACCCTATGGTCAAATGATACAGATATTTATCATTTCAATCCGTAATTTAAAAATAAAACACGGTTATATATCATTTCAAACCGCAATCCCGAATGCAATAAAATGCATAACAACTTGTAGTTTATAACAATATAAATTACAACATCCATTCACCCAATATCAATCATCAACCATTTATCACAATCATCATCCAATTCAAACAACAACATAAATATAGAACAGATAATTAATAACAGGTAATTACTGGCAGTTTATATTAAATAATAAATAAATTTAACTGACAGTTTATATGCAATGATAAACTGAATAACAAAATAAATTCAATAAATTAAATTTAACCGGAACGATGATAAAAATATACCAAACAGCGACAAATAAATTTCTAAACACATCAAAAATTAATTTAACAAACATAAGAGATTTAAAAAGTTGTGAATGGGTTAAAACACTCACCTATTGAATTTAAATCCAATTTAAACCCAAAATTTGAACAGTCTCCAAAATCGTCCAAACCAACGTCAAAGTGTCCGGAATTCCAATACGAACCTAAAGAAGAAAACCGCGCATGAATTGGATATCGTATGCGAGAGTTATTAAATTTAGAGCTATTGAAATTTAAATTTATAAAGAATAAAAAAACAAAACACACGTCTGCCACGTCATTGACATCTGCACACGCGACCCAAATGTCTTCTCCATACGCGAAAACCCTGAACGATGCCAAACCCTAAGTGCCACTTAGATGTTGTTGACCATGCAACTAGACGCGCCTCCACCTTGATCGGACCACCGCGCCGCCTCCACTGTGTTAGGCCGACCACTCCCCAACCCACGACGAGACGCGCGACCCCCTAACACCCACGAGCTACCGTCCCCTATATCGCTGCTTTTCGACGAAACACTGCCACCTGGGGATGAACGACCACCAGATCAGTGAACTGCTTGTCGCAAGCTTCACAACGGCACCATCCGATCGACAAACAGTCGATGATCCACTGTTGGATTGCCAAAAATCTGATATGAATAGCCAGAATACATTCACGAATTCTGGGAAAATGGAGCATCGTACTGAAAAATGAATCGCAGATATGAGATGCATACATCAAGAGCTTCGATATAAAAAAATTCCAAATTTTCCTGAGGAGTTCGAATTTTTGAAGATGATTTTTGAATTGAATTTTGAATTGGATAAATTAGGGTTTACAGCCATTGAGGAAGAGGGGCACAGAAGTTTCTGTACGTATAGAAATGATGAATAGAGGCTGCTAGGGTTTATAACATGGTATTTATAGACAACTGAAATAGAATAGATGGACCCGATTTATAAACGTGCTGAACGATATATGGCCCGAAAAGCCCGTTTCGACTCCGGAACGAAATTGAGTCAACCCATATGTCAAAATAGATGTTTTAAAATGTTTTTAACGCAATGGAAAAGGTTTCAAGTCCAAATTCCATCGTATGAAGAAGTTATGCAAAAATCAATGTTTTTCAAATTGATTTCAATTTCATTAATTTCAAGGCGTTTCGTGTTCGTACGATCAAACGGCAAGTCCGATCGCTACGAAACTTGAAATTCTATAATAATTCACCGTTATGGATCCGATGAAACTGGTTTCGTAGAAATCCGAGTCAGTGGCCAAAATGGCTATTTTTACATTAATTAAATTAATTAATTAATTAATTAATCCAATTTTTAAATTTCAATTCTATAATTGACAAATTTTACCCCTTTAAATTTTCTAAATAATTTACACTAATTTAAACACATTTATATGTCCATTTGGATAAATCTATTCATTTTTGTGTTAACTTTCAATTTAACTATATTCGAGAATTATAATTTGAATTTTTCAAAAATTCTAATTAAATTACTTTTCACTCTATTATTTCTATCTATAAACATGGTTAAAATTTGTTTTACATTCATTACATTAGGGCTCCCATTCCATCCTTTATTTATCGACTATCCTATCTCCATTTACTATATTTTAGTCAATTCCCACTTCCGTTGTTATATTAATAATCACTAAAATAACGTTTATTATCAACCATAAACATTAATCGCGACAACGGATCCATAATGGTGAAGTATTGTAGGATTTCAAATTTCATAGCGATCAGCCTTGTCCTTTGATCGTACGGACTCGAAATGCCTAGAAATCAACTTAATTGAAACCAATTGAAATCAGTTTTAAATAAACTGATTTTAAGCTAGCTTCTCCAGGCAATAGAATTAGGACTCGAAACCTATTCTATTGAGAATAAAATTATCGAAAGCATCTATTTTGATATACGGGATGACCCATTTTCGTTCCAGAGACAGAACGGGCTTTTCGGGTCATTTATCGTCCAACGTGTAAATTAATCTAGTCCATTTTTTCTGTTTTCAGCTTTGCCCATAAATAGCCTATTATAAACCCTAACTACTTCTTATTTTCATTTGTCTGTACATACAATTTTCTCTGGCTTCTTCTTCTCAATGGCAGACAAACCAAACGGATTCCAAATTTCAATTGCAAATCAAAATGAAATCAAAAATTGAAACTCCTCAAATTATATATCGTTTGAAAGGTCTCGATGAATGGAACCTACGTCTAATTCTCGTTTTTCGTAACAGTGCATGAATAGAGCAGAAATCGTGGTCAAAGCTTCAAAATCGCGAAACCGTCAATTCGATTTGGGGCTTTCTGATTTTAGCTTCAATCGACGAAATCAACTTATGGGTTTTGTGGCAATTGGTATCTGGAGTTGATTAGTAGTGGTCGCATCACTTATTGTTGAGGGAGGTGATCGGAATTCGAGTTTTAGGGTTCGAAACCATAACCCTAGGTGGCGGATGGCGGCGAAGGGGGCGGACCGGACCTAGGTCGTTCTATGCGGCTCGTCTAGGCCAGCAGGTGGTAGGGGTGCGGCTCTCTCAGATGATTGGTTGCGTGCGTGGTGGTTGGTCAAAGTCTGGTATTGGAGGCGGCTACGGTTCATATTCAAGCTTTCTGCGTGAATTGATAGGTGACAGGTTGTAAATATTATTTTATTTGAACTAAATTCAAATTTAAATTTTCGATCATTCTAATTGTCATAACTTTTGCATACGAGCTCCAATTCATGCGTGGTTTGTTCTGTTGGGATCCTATTGAAATTCTAGACATTTTGACGTAGATTTGGATGAATCCTAAGACTATTGAAATTTGGGCCTATTTTTGAATTTCAAATCGATTTAAAATCGAAGGTGAGTGATTTGACCCACTCACGACTTCTAAAATTTCTTATGATAGTTAAATTAAATTTATGGCGTGATCAGGAATTTATTTATGGCTGTTTAATATTTTTAAATTGCTATTCCTGTTAATTTGAATTTATTTTGAATTTTTTTGAATTAAATTAGCATTTAATTTATTATTGAATCTAAATTGCAAGTTAATTACCTGTATATAATAACCAATTAACTATTGATATCTGTTGGTTGAATTGGATGATGATTATGATGGATGTTTGAATTTATTATTGGATGATATATTTGATTTAAATATTGTAATCACTTTGCAAGTTCCCTTTGTTATTGTTTACGAAAAATCACTATGGGTTGAAATGATATATACCCGAACGATCTGTAGATTAAGAAAAAAATCATTATGAGTTGAAATGATAGACCCAAGCGATTTTATGGATTTTATATTTAGTTTGGGATTGCGGTTTAAAATGGTATATAACCGTAAAATTTTAAATTGCGGATTGAAATGATAAATATCAGTATCACTTGACCGTAGGGTAGAGAATTATATATGGACACTGAATTGGTTAAATTAAATGATTTTAAAATCATTAATTTTTGAATTTAGTAAAATTATATTTTGAAATAAAATTTGATTTATATAAATTGAATTATTATCGAAATTCAAGCTTTATGTTAAAACTGGAATTGGTGTAAAAGGAATAGTTAAAGGAATTTAAATTGAAATTTTAAATTTTATTTTTGTAGTATAATTGAAATTTATAGGAATTGAATTATTAGAGTTATTTGAAATATAACTTTGAAAGGTATTGGAATTAGAGTAAACATAAATTGATATTTCCAACATGGATGGGAATTGATAAAATTTAATGGTCTATTGAAAATTTAAATTAACGATTTGGAATTGGGTTTTATTGGGAAATTGAAGTGGTTCGATTTAATTGAAACGAAATAAATAGCTTTAAATTGATATAAATTCCAAATTCATGTTTTCAAATATAAACTGTTTTAAATTATATTATTTTTAAGATTCTAAATTTTATGATTTTTAAATTATTAAACTATTTTAACCTATATTAATTATATAAAATCAATTTAACCTATTTTAAACCATTTAATTTATTTCAAAACTAATTAAACCATTTTAACTTATACTAAATCTAATTAATCTATTTTAAAGCTATTTAATCTATTTTAATTTGTTTTAAATCTATTTAACTATTTTAAATCTATATTAACTATTCTAGAGTATTTTAACTATTAAAAATTTACTTAAAACTATTTATAACTATCTAAACTATTTTTCTAAATTTTAAACTAAGTAAAGATTTTTTGTTTATCCAAATCCTCGATTTTTAAAGTGAATATGGTTAAACGACATTATAACCTAAGTTGGGATTTAAATAACATGTTTGGTTTAATATGATAATTTGAAATGAGAGTTTAACCTATTTTGGAAATATGAATTTGAGCGGAAATATAATTTCAAAACTATGATTTCAAAGGTGATATGATTTCAAAGATGAATATGATTTCGAAGGTAAATATAATTTCAAAAGTGATATGGTTTGAATTGAATATGATATTTTGATATCAATTATGAATTATTTTGGAAATGTAAAAAACCATCTGGGTGCAATAAGCGATTGGATATTGTCATACTCTCTGCCAATAATGAATACCACTTTAACATCTGTGTACGTGGTGGAGATTCCAGAAATGAAGTAGGATGATTTGGTGAACGAATTCTGTATAAGGTATGACGCGACCCTGACTCCTGTGAGTCGGCTTAGATGTGACTAAAACAGGAGCTATACCTGGGCCAAGTGAGGTCATTCCTCCAATCGGACATGCTCCTTAGATACCATATTATGACTTTTTGATGATTTGGTGGCCATCCTTTGATTTGATTTGGAAGTGTGTTCCGAGGTGGGCGGTGGTAGCTGATATGCGTTACCACCGGCCCGGTTCTGCAATTGGTATATCTACCCTGGCATTGCCTCGAGTGCCGTGTTCACATGCCCTAGAGTGCCTTCTACGAGTTTGTTTTGTTCCATATCTATGGAGTGCCCTTCGATAGCCCTCTAGTTTACGGGAGAGTTACATTACTGTATAGACTATGGAAATATATAAAATGTGTTAAGGGGGATATGGGTAACGCCTTAATGCTATTTCAATACTTTACTTTATTGTAGACGCTATTATAATAGCATATTGTACTACATAGTAGATAGTTTAATGGATCATTAGGAGATGTGAATCCCTAACATCTCTTAAGTTACTGCACTCACGTTAGACACTGACTGGATAGGAGATGTCAAACCCCGTAAACATCTCTGACGCTATCCCGCTCGTATTTATTTACCATTGATTTAACTTACATAAGATCTTTTAGTTCTAACTCGAGTGTTTTGTCTTTTCAACTCGCTCGGGTCAGCCTGAGCATTTCTGTTCAGGGTTGAAGACCTGATTTCTGGAGACGAAAACGAAAATTTGTATTATTGTTGTTATGATATATATTCATTGCATCATGTTGTTCCGCTGCATTTATTATTTATTGGTTCTTACTGTCTGTAACTCTGATTCTGTATTGTGTAAATATAATCAAATGTATTGGTAAACACTTCATGAACCGTTATTTGATTATTATATTTTGTCATTCCGTTGCGAGATTCTGTATTTGATTTATTTCTTCTTCGTTTTCTTATTTACCCTTTAACAAACTGCCCTTTTGAATGGTTTGAGTTGACATGTGTGTCTGCTTAAAATGTCCAAAAAGGCAGGTCGTTACAAAGCTTTTCCGTTTTTATCTCATAATTATAACCTATATTATAATTTTACTTGGAATTGTTACCTTTTCTTCATTTATAGTCTGTTATACAATTACAATCGTTTCTTGCTTAGTCTGCCTTCTTTTATTACGACATATAATTTTCTTTAATTCCCTAAATCTATCTGATTCACTTATTGTTATAATTGCCCAGTTAATTAGCCTGCACAGTAAATGCAGACCTAGGTTCCTTTAATTTCTTCATAGCCTAAAATCCTTATATTAGCAACCTTCTTTTTTCAAATCATACTTTACTTTACTGTCCGATATTTTAGGAAGTAATTCTATTTCATTCGGTTGGGTACGAAGACTATATAATCCATTTCCATACTTTGATGTTGAATAACACTATGCACAATAATTAGTAACTGCAAGGTATCTCCTTTACTATTATGGAGTAGTGCAAAATACAGTGGTTTCTCTATTTAAACTAATTTCCCCTTTTTATTTCTTTTATTCTAGCAGTTACATTTATCGTTATCTTTTAGCTATTAAATTATGGAAGTGTATCCCACCTTCTAACCAACCAATTAATCTAATAATTACCCCCAAATTAACTTTTCCCGTTTCAATGCAATTTATTATAGTAATTTTTTTATCTCTCAACTTTTATTATTTTACATCTATTTTCATTCATTTCCGTTTTTTATTTATATAATCCATGTTCGCATTTTATCTATTCTAATCTATACGCGAAGAAATGAAAGAAGGGATGGAAGAAAACCGCCGCTTGCATAAAAATCCAAAACGTAGAACAAAAGATGTGAATAAGGCATAGAAATTGGTGTTTAAATACTGTAAATGAACTTCAAGTTTTCTTATAGTTTATCCTAATTTAATTAATATAATTAATTGCCGAATTTTTTTCTAAAAGGGAATCTAATGATAATATATCTTAAACTTAAAAGATATATATAAATAAATCCACTCACATGTTGTCCTTAGCTTTGCTTGTGATCCGCTTGGCTCCATAGCCTTTTGGTTCTCTTTCCCCCAGGCGTAAAATATTCTAATTTAGGAGATTTTCTCCCTAGAAAATATTTTCTTTTTAGGGTTCAGCCTTAGGCCAAGAACGCAAAGAAATATTTTCTTTTTAGGGTTCAGCCTTAGGTAATGAACCCATGGGAGGAAAATCTAATTGTGGGAAGATAGCTGCCTAGGTTTCTATTTATATTGGAGCATGAGGATCTCAGAACGTTGGATTCTTGGATTGAACCTGGAGCCACCACGTCACAGGGTCGTTCGGAGCCATAAGATCAAAGAACGTATGGCTCGGATGGCGTAAAAAGTGGAAAACACGTCACGTACGTGCCTGGATGAGTTTTTCATCCAAGTCGCACGCGGGTCGACCGGGCGGACGACAGCCTCTAAGCACTAGTCGACCGTGCGGTCGAACTATGTGCTAGTTGGGTCGACTTGTTGTCAGCCCATACACATTTTTTGTAAGGACACGTAAATCCGTACTCCTTGAATAGACACTAATCTCCTTTGTTTAATTCAAGATGAACGAAAATACGAACCCTTAGGGGTTTTAAGAAAAATTTAAGAAAAGAAGAAGAGAGAAAAAGAAGAAAGAAGAAGAAAATAGATAATAGAGGGAAGAGAAAGCATAAGATAGAAAATTTAAATAGGGAAAAGAAGATAAAGAGAAATAGAACAGAAAGAAAATAGAGAAAATAGAACAGAACAGAAAACAACAGAACAATAACAGAATCTCACAATTCGCAGCGGAACAATATATAATAATAAATGAATAATCTTTAAACCAAGAACTATATCAGTTATTACATTTTATCACATTACATTACATCATATCATCAGAGTATACAACAACATACAATAAATAGTGCAGCGGAAAAAGAAATACTATATAAACTAGTAATACGCCATGCCATCCAGCTTGCCTCCAGCAACTCCAGAATATCCAGAATATCCTGATAAACCTAACTCTTAACTGCCCGTGTGAAAATTGGTGGGCACCCAGAGTTTAGGAAGGAAAACAATAAACTCCAAGTCAGTCATGTGACTGGTGTGAGAACTCAAAACAGTTTATTTATCTTTAAAATCAAAATAGAGAGATATTTTTTTAAAGTCAATTCGAAATGCTTTTAAAAATGAGACTACCATAAGGCCTCCCGCACACATACACATGCAAACGCAGAATCGGAGGAGATTTCTCCTTATGATAGCCAAAGATGCTTGATACGCATTTAAAAAGAACATTTGATATTATGATTAGTGCATAGTGTAGGAAAAATTTATTTCAAAAGTAGAATATAAA
The DNA here is from genome assembly GCA_030765085.1 of Allium cepa. Classification (NCBI taxonomy): domain Eukaryota; kingdom Viridiplantae; phylum Streptophyta; class Magnoliopsida; order Asparagales; family Amaryllidaceae; genus Allium; species Allium cepa. The sequence continues at coordinate 911,046,063 of CM060943.1, forward strand.
TCTTAGCGAACATAGACATTTCGAACTATGCCTACTATAGCTACCATCCAAACAGTGGTGACCACCATAAGTGAATGGCAGGTTCTACAACTAATACCGTACAAGTTTCGTATTGGGAATTGGATTTCCAACAAATGGTCAGGCCAAGGAACTTCCCATTGCCACATGAGAATGCCTCTGGAAACACATCCCCGAGAACCAAACCGGAACTCTGCCAACACAAGGCCGGGTTACCCCTAACTGGGTAACTACTGACACGAGCACGCCATTCCCCGATCGTAAACGACCTTTCTCACGGGATCCCGAAAACCAACAACCACAAAGTAATAAATTCGCAGTAACAACATAGGTTAAATATCTGGGCTCCATACCATGATACAACCTCTATCCAGAAGGAAATGTACATACCCTAAAGGGTGCTACCCCTCATAACCTTGCCGCATCTTTCCTGTTTTGACCATTTCCGGGGTGTGAGGTTCGACGAAGTCACGTCCACAAAAACATACTTTATACAAAAGCCATGTTTTGGGTCAACAAATGATCAACACAATGATCACCAAGATAGACGATCAAATAAACGATCCTATCACAATAATCAACACAATGATCATTTCAGCAACACTCAGCATGTCACATTACCAAATTGGGAATATATCGCTGATAACTTCAACTATATAACCTCTGAGCTCGTACGTCTCAGAGAAGGGTGTTAAGCTAAAAGAATAAATTCTTCGCCACCAACAGAAATATATTTGAAAGAAATCGGCTTTATATCTCAACTTGTAATGTCAGACATACAATCCATACAAGTCTGTTCCGGGATCGAACAAAACCGAAGGCACTTACAAAGAAGTCCTTGCAATCCGGATATTCACAATCCTGACCGGATTCACCATCACATATGGAGAACTCTATACCGTAGCTACTCGGTGCAGAGTAAATCGACAGGTCATCCTATCGCTCTCGCAAATACCGGGTCTTCAACACTGATCTTCAATGCAATTCACAGCGACGTATCACATATTCGGAATGGGTTATACGACCCCATGGTCCTTTCCCGGTTAACCCGAATAGTGAGCGCTTATTTAAAAATAAGTGTAGCATTCACATTCAAACAAATCACATCAATTACCCATTCAAAGGGAAATATTGATAGTCGGTTATTGAACTATCACTGGATATGCACACATCACCAGATTCCAAATAATTTTCCAAATTATTTATTTTCCAAAATATCTTCACTAGATATATAAATTCAAAACTTCAAAAATAAATCAATATTTATTTTTAAACAAATTCTCCTTTTCATTCATAAATTCCATAGTGAATTTATAATCCAAAATATCTATGAATATTCAATTTCGATTATTCATTTCAATTTATCTTCAAAAAGATAAATTCTCTAATATTCACTTTATATTGGAAAAACATTTCCATACTTATTTATTCATAAGTAATTCACAATTTTTATTTATTTTCAACACTTGGAAAATATTCAATATACTTCAATCAAAAATAAGTATATATTTCATTCTTTTAAGGAAATCATTCTCTTAAACATATTTATTTGGGCCAAAACGAATGTTACGTAAAACATCGTTACGACAGCCCAAAATCACTAGTATAGGGATTCGAAATTAAAATAGATATATAAATCCCAATACTATATAAAACATTTCCTTTCGGAAATCATTTACTATAACAACAGTGTTATAGTCCCTCATCTCCTTCTATTTCTCGAAAACGTCTATTTCAACAATAAATGTTGAAATCTATGGTTTCGAATCTCAACACATTTTAAAACATTGTTCGATCGTTTTAATTCTATTTAAAACATCCAAATCCAAAACAATTTCTTTAACATCTTATTCACTATTCAAAAACGTGAATATACTACGTTAACACATTTCATCCTTTTATACATTTTAATTCAAAGGATTATTCACTATTCAAAAACGTGAATATAACTCCATTAATAGGTTTCAACAATTTTCTTATCAAAATAAGTCATTTGCGAATTTATAAAACAACGTTTATAAATTCCATTTCTATTTATTTATAAAAGCTTCCTTTTTATAAATTCTTTTATTAACCTATTTCAGTTTATAACTCAATTATAAACTAAAAGTTCATATTATAAGTTAAATACTTTTAAAACGATTATTTTACAAAATCGTTCTTTTTAACTTCCCAAATTATAAATCTTATAACTTATAAGACTCATTCATTTATCCAAAATCATTATTTTAATAACTTAATAAATTTTATAAACCTACTGCTTATAAAATTCCATTTATAACTTCACCGTATAAAATTCTATAAATTCCATTCAATTATGAAATTCATTTTCACTTCATTCAAACACTTATAAAAACTCGTTTTATAATGTCCATATTTCAATTTATAAATATCCATTTATAAATGTCTTAATATAAATCAATTTATATTATTCTTTTTAAACGTCTTTAAATTTCTTTAAAAAACTTCTTCCTTTTGATTCATAAAATAATTAAATTTTATAAATCCTATATTTCAACTTTTCATAATAAATTCAAAAATTCCGATTAAACTATTTTATAAAATCATTAGCATCATATTCTCAAAAATCAGTTTTTCTAACTATATTTCTCAAAAATCATAATTTTTATAACTTTAAAAATTATAACGTTTATTTATTTAAAATGAATCAATTCCAAACATATAGTATATTTTCAAAAAATCACTTTATAAATCATTTTAAAATTCCAAAACTTGGTCCAATGATGCTACACACCAAATAGTCAATCACGACTACAACGATATCATATATCAATATGAAAATCCATCAAATATCAATATATCTGAAATCAAATAAAAACTGTTGAGGAATCCAGTTGGATCCCTCCAACCTGTTTTCCTGCATCCACAAACATTAGCACAATACCAATTTCGCTCCAGTACGAAATTATCGCGGTATATGGGATTTAAAATATTATCCGCTTAATAACGGCGTAATAGGGTCTCATCCGCTAACAAAAAATGCGGGAAATCAATAACTCCAATATATACATATGCCAATATATATATATTGCTATCATATATAATACCAATTTCACTGTTTATGAAATATTCGCAGTATATGTTTTTAATAAATAACATCCGCTTACTAATGGCGTATAATGTCTATTTTAACAATCAATAGATATCAATCAACATTCAAACATCCATTCAAATATTTTAAATCTAACTATTTAAAATAAAATCGAAACTGATTCGATTGAGTGAGAAATTCTCACCTTGATTTTATTTCCGTTTTAGCGATTTATTTCGAATAAAATTAAACGGACGTTTAATTTTACCCAAAATTCTCACTAACTCCAAACGACTCCAAACCAACTCCATCGCGTAGTGCTCGTCCATACGATTCCAACGCAACTGAGTTTGTATTTTTTCGACCTCGTATGAAAAAGTTATGATTTTTACAAGATTGTACACGATTTATATAAACAAATCAACATAAACTTTAATAATTTAAACCTATTCCATCTAGAACCATTGGATCCACTGCAAACTGATCTTGGCCGTTCCCCTTCATCTCCTACATCACGCATATGCTCCAGGCCTCAACATACATAGCCGAACCCATAATCCATGATTAGGGTTTTAATTTTCGCCATCCACACTCAACGATAACTCGATCAAGACTCGCCAAATCAAAGGCCATCACCCCCCCCATGTTCGGCCCAACCTTGGTGGCACTCGGCCCCATGATTTGTCTCGAATTGCGTGCGTGAGCTGTAGGTGACGGCCCCCCTTAGCTCCCCCTCCGATGCTCCAAACACGATCATCACCGTATGGATTGAAAGATCTCGTCGTGCTCTTCCATTCTCTAGTTGAAACATAAGGCTAATTCTTTGTAGATTGAGAGAGATTGAGAGGAGAAAGAGGAGAATTTCTGGCCATTCAACCTAAAAGCGGCGGCTAGCAAATTAGGTTTAGGGTTTTGACTTTTTTTTTTAATTTTACGAAGGGTAGGGGGTGTATTTATAGGAAAAATTCGAACACTATTCATGCGTAAATTCCGAACTCCGATTTACGCGCCGTAACCAGCGTTTCTAGGGTTTACCCCGCGTTCCGGACACAATGGAACAGGTTTCGAAAGCTAATTCGGAAGTATGTGCGAGTTATGGCTGTAAACGCTCAATTTAAATTAAACCAATTTAAGCGATTTTCTAGGCGTTTTAATTTGTACAGGACAAACGGTAAATCCAATTGACTTGAAATTTGAAACCTTACAATAATATCACATTTCGGATCCGATGAAACTGGTTTCGTCGAAATCCGAGACTTTTTGAAAAATGGCTATTTTGACTCGCCAAATTTAAATTAAAAATAATTCGATGCGTTTCGAGCTGCCACGATCAAACGATAACTCCGATTGACACGAAAATTGAAATCCGGTAATAACTAACTATTACGGATCCAATGGAACTGGTTTCGTTCAATTCTGAGACTGTTCAAAAATTGACTATTTTCACTAGTCGATTTAAATATTAAAATATTCAATTTTCACAAATTAACTTTAAATTCGATTTTAAAAATTCTAAAATATCATTCTAACTCTAGCATGATAAAATAAAATTTTACAAATCATTTTCAATCATATTTAACTCAATTTTCGATTATTTCCATAATTTAACGTATTAAATTATCGATTTAATTATTCAATTAAATCCAATTATTCAAATAAAAATTTATTTGACTTATAAACTCACTTATTAAATATTTAAAATTAATTAAATATTCAAATTTTAATTAATAAAAATTCTGGGTCGTTACAATCTTCCCCCCTTAAAAGAATTTCGTCCTCGAAATTACAAGTAAGAAAAGTTACAAAATTTATTAACTTTCCAAAATCCATAATTAAACTTCTTACAATATTTTACTAAGTTTTCCAAATCATACTTTGTTATCTTTTCAAAAATAATTACTATTGTTTAACTTTTAATTCCAAAATCAAAGTTTATAGTTTTCAAAATTTTCCAACTTTCTCAAAAATTTTCTAACGCCTTAAATTTTCGGAAAAATTCGCCATAGTCTCCTTTACGCGGCTCGATCCGAAAAAAAATGACAGTATATATATCACAAATATACATCTCATCAAGTAATGAGGCATCCCGAAGGGAAAAAATGTAAAAGTACGGTATGTAATCCGAGATATGTACCTTATATTTTATTAGCAAGCATATATGGCTAATCTAGCGCGAAAGCGAGCTCCAAATGCGAAGCAAACGCGATCCGCACCTACTAATTACTCAACAAACAACATGAGAACATGCATATATGACAATAGTATCAATATACAATCATATAGCAACATAATAACTATATATGCCAACATAGCAACTGCAATAAAGCAATTATATTCAAACATCAACCAACTATCATCCAACAAATTCATAACCAATAAATATTCATTTATATTCTCATTCATATCCAATGAAATAGGTTTTCAATATCAAATCACATTTGATTCATTAACAATGGATGTTTACTAACATTTATTTTCAATTTGTTTATATTCACTAATTCATATTCAAGTTGGTTCACTTCCAAATTAAATTCAATTCTATTTTAAGATTCACTTAACTTCCAATTGAATTCCAATTATTTTAGCTTTCAATTTCATTAATTCAATTTCATTAACACTTAATGAATTATTTACAATCAATCAACTAACAATCATATAACAACCAATGTATATTTATTACAACCAAATTCCTTTACTTACAATTGGTTTAATTAATTGATTTTCATTCAATTATTCAACTTTCTAATAACATTAGATTTTAATGAATTACACTTATATTCATTATTTCATATCAACTTAATTCCATATCACTTAAGTTATACTTCCATTTAACTTTTGAATTCATTTTTATTTACAACTCATATTCATAAATATATTCATATAGTTTCACTTCCTTATATATATATAAGTTTATTTCTCAATTGTAAATCACATTAATTATAATTCAATTCTTATAATTCTTTTGCTTATACAATTATTCTTTTATTTAGATTATTCAAACAACTAAATAATCAACTTATATACTTTAATAATTCTGAAAAATTATTTCTTTATATACAAAATATACTCAAGGTAAAATTATTTCATTTACCCAATTTTCAAATCAATACTGTGTCGAATTGTTCTATTCAAGTGTTTAGAAACCCCTTCGGCATAGTTTGACAGACCACGTTGACGAAAGTTCATATGCCACTCAATAAACCAATCATCACAATATAAAACAATTTTATATTCACTAACAAATACGCTCTCATAGCTATTATTACACTCAAACTCATTCTAGAGCACTACTGACTCTATCTCTAATGAGAAATACCCAACAGAACCATGGTTGTCGCTTAACCATAAGCTCTGATACCAGATGTAACGATCTAGGCTTTTCAACCGTCGACAGCAGTCACAACCGGTAGGCTTTTCAACCATCCCAGCCCCACCGTGGCTTACACTGGTACCCCAGACCTTGCTTTTACGGCCAGCCTCTCGACTGTCTCAGGTTACACCTAACCAACCCCCTAAAAGAGGATGTGTGGGAGTAAGAGTCTCCCGTTCGCCACCTAACCGCGAAGCGAGAACCCCCCATCACATAGCCCAAAGCTTAACAAGACTGGTGTGAGAACTCAAAACAGTTTATTTATCTTTAAAATCAAAATAGAGAGATATTTTTTTAAAGTCAATTCGAAATGCTTTTAAAAATGAGACTACCATAAGGCCTCCCGCACACACACACATGCAAACGCAGAATCGGAGGAGATTTCTCCTTATGATAGCCAAAGATGCTTGATACGCATTTAAAAAGAACATTTGATATTATTATTAGTGCATAGTGTAGGAAAAATTTATTTCAAAAGTAGAATATAAATCTTAGCCAACATAGACATTTCGAACTATGCCTACTATAGCTACCATCCAAACAGTGGTGACCACCATAAGTGAATGGCAGGTTCTACAACTAATACCGTACAAGTTTCGTATTGGGAATTGGATTTCCAACAAATGGTCAGGCCAAGGAACTTCCCATTGCCACATGAGAATGCCTCTGGAAAGACATCCCCGAGAACCAAACCGGAACTCTGCCAACACAAGGCCGGGTTACCCCTAACTGGGTAACTACTGACACGAGCACGCCATTCCCCGATCGTAAACGACCTTTCTCACGGGATCCCGAAAACCAACAACCACAAAGTAATAAATTCGCAGTAACCACATAGGTTAAATATCTGGGCTCCATACCATGATACAACCTCTATCCAGAAGGAAATGTACATACCCCAAAAGGGTGCTACCCCTCATAACCTTGCCGCATCTTTCCTGTTTTGACCATTTCCGGGTTGTGAGGTTCGACGAAGTCACGTCCACAAAAACATACTTTATACAAAAGCCATGCTTTGGGTCAACAAATGATCAACACAATGATCACCAAGATAGACGATCAAATAAACGATCCTATCACAATAATCAACACAATGATCATTTCAGCAACACTCAGCATGTCACATTACCAAATTGGGAATATATCGCTGATAACTTCAACTATATAACCTCTGAGCTCGTACGTCTCATAGAAGGGTGTTAAGCTAAAAGAATAAATTCTCCGCCACCAACAGAAATATATTTGAAAGAAATCGGCTTTATATCTCAACTTGTAATGTCAGACATACAATCCATACAAGTCTGTTCCGGGATCGAACAAAACCGAAGGCACTTACAAAGAAGTCCTTGCAATCCGGATATTCACAATCCTGACCGGATTCACCATCACATATGGAGAACTCTATACCGTAGCTACTCGGTGCAGAGTAAATCGACAGGTCATCCTATCGCTCTCGCAAATACCGGGTCTTCAACACTGATCTTCAATGCAATTCACAGCGACGTATCACATATTCGGAATGGGTTATACGACCCCATGGTCCTTTCCCGGTTAACCCGAATAGTGAGCGCTTATTTAAAAATAAGTGTAGCATTCACATTCAAACAAATCACATCAATTACCCATTCAAAGGGAAATATTGATAGTCGGTTATTGAACTATCACTGGATATGCACACATCACCAGATTCCAAATAATTTTCCAAATTATTTATTTTCCAAAATATCTTCACTAGATATATAAATTCAAAACTTCAAAAATAAATCAATATTTATTTTTAAACAAATTCTCCTTTTCATTCATAAATTCCATAGTGAATTTATAATCCAAAATATCTATGAATATTCAATTTCGATTATTCATTTCAATTTATCTTCAAAAAGATAAATTCTCTAATATTCACTTTATATTGGAAAAACATTTCCATACTTATTTATTCATAAGTAATTCACAATTTTTATTTATTTTCAACACTTGGAAAATATTCAATATACTTCAATCAAAAATAAGTATATATTTCATTCTTTTAAGGAAATCATTCTCTTAAACATATTTATTTGGGCCAAAACGAATGTTACGTAAAACATCGTTACGACAACCCAAAATCACTAGTATAGGGATTCGAAATTAAAATAGATATATAAATCCCAATACTATATAAAACATTTCCTTTCGGAAATCATTTACTATAACAACAGTGTTATAGTCCATCATCTCCTTCTATTTCTCGAAAACGTCTATTTCAACAATAAATGTTGAAATCTATGGTTTCGAATCTCAACACATTTTAAAACATTGTTCGATCGTTTTAATTCTATTTAAAACATCCAAATCCAAAACAATTTCTTTAACATCTTATTCACTATTCAAAAACGTGAATATACTACGTTAACACATTTCATCCTTTTATACATTTTAATTCAAAGGATTATTCACTATTCAAAAACGTGAATATAATTCCATTAATAGGTTTCAACAATTTTCTTATCAAAATAAGTTATTTGCGAATTTATAAAACAATGTTTATAAATTCCATTTCTATTTATTTATAAAAGCTTCCTTTTTATAAATTCTTTTATTAACCTATTTCAGTTTATAACTCAATTATAAACTAAAAGTTCATATTATAAGTTAAATACTTATAAAACGATTATTTTACAAAATCGTTCTTTTTAACTTCCCAAATTATAAATCTTATAACTTATAAGACTAATTCATTTATCCAAAATCATTATTTTAATAACTTAATAAATTTTATAAACCTACTGCTTATAAAATTCCATTTATAACTTCACCGTATAAAATTCTATAAATTCCATTCAATTATGAAATTCATTTTCACTTCATTCAAACACTTATAAAAACTCGTTTTATAATGTCCATATTTCAATTTATAAATATCCATTTATAAATCTCTTAATATAAATCAATTTATATTATTCTTTTTAAACGTCTTTAAATTCCTTTAAAAAACTTCTTCCTTTTGATTCATAAAATAATTAAATTTTATAAATCCTATATTTCAACTTTTCATAATAAATTCAAAAATTCCGATTAAACTATTTTATAAAATCATTAGCATCATATTCTCAAAAATCAGTTTTTCTAACTATATTTCTCAAAAATCATAATTTTTATAACTTTAAAAATTATAACGTTTATTTATTTAAAATGAATCAATTCCAAACATATAGTATATTTTCAAAAAATCACTTTATAAATCATTTTAAAATTCCAAAACTTGGTCCAATGATGCTACACACCAAATAGTCAATCACGACTACAACGATATCATATATCAATATGAAAATCCATCAAATATCAATATATCTGAAATCAAATAAAAACTGTTGAGGAATCCAGTTGGATCCCTCCAACCTGTTTTCCTGCATCCACAAACATTAGCACAATACCAATTTCGCTCCAGTACGAAATTATCGCGGTATATGGGATTTAAAATATTATCCGCTTAATAACGGCGTAATAGGGTCTCATCCGCTAACAAAAAATGCGGGAAATCAATAACTCCAATATATACATATGCCAATATATATATATTGCTATCATATATAATACCAATTTCACTGTTTATGAAATATTCGCGGTATATGTTTTTAATAAATAACATCCGCTTACTAACGGCGTATAATGTCTATTTTAACAATCAATAGATATCAATCAACATTCAAACATGCATTCAAATATTTTAAATCTAACTATTTAAAATAAAATCGAAACTGATTCGATTGAGTGAGAAATTCTCACCTTGATTTTATTTCCGTTTTAGCGATTTATTTCGAATAAAATTAAACGGACGTTTAATTTTACCCAAAATTCTCACTAACTCCAAACGACTCCAAACCATCTCCATCGCGTAGTGCTCGTCCATACGATTCCAACGCAACTGAGTTTGTATTTTTTCGACCTCGTATGAAAAAGTTATGATTTTTACAAGATTGTACACGATTTATATAAACAAATCAACATAAACTTTAATAATTTAAACCTATTCCATCTAGAACCATTGGATCCACTGCAAACTGATCTTGGCCGTTCCCCTTCATCTCCTACATCACGCATATGCTCCAGGCCTCAACATACATAGCCGAACCCATAATCCATGATTTGGGTTTTAATTTTCGCCATCCACACTCAACGATAACTCGATCAAGACTCGCCAAATCAAAGGCCATCACCCCCCTCATGTTCGGCCCAACCCTGGTGGCACTCGGCCCCATGATTTGTCTCGAATTGCGTGCGTGAGCTGTAGATGACGGCCCCCTTAGCTCCCCCTCCGATGCTCCAAACACGATCATCACTGTATGGATTGAAAGATCTCGTCGTGCTCTTCCATTCTCTAGTTGAAACCTAAGGCTAATTCTTTGTAGATTGAGAGAGATTGAGAGGAGAAAGAGGAGAATTTCTGGCCATTCAACCTAAAAGTGGCGGCTAGCAAATTAGGTTTAGGGTTTTGACTTTTTTTTTAATTTTATGAAGGGTAGGGGGTGTATTTATAGGAAAAATTCGAACACTATTCATCCGTAAATTCCGAACTCCGATTTACGCGCCGTAACCAGCGTTTCTAGGGTTTACCCCGCGTTCCGGACACAATGGAACAAGTTTCGAAAGCTAATTCGGAAGTATGTGCGAGTTACGGCTGTAAACGCTCAATTTAAATTAAACCGATTTAAGCGATTTTCTAGGCGTTTTAATTTGTACAGGACAAACGGTAAATCCAATTGACTTGAAATTTGAAACCTTACAATAATATCACATTAGGATCCGATGAAACTGGTTTCGTCGAAATCCGAGACTTTTTGAAAAATGGCTATTTTGACTCGCCAAATTTAAATTAAAAATAATTCGATGCGTTTCGAGTTGCCACGATCAAACGATAACTCCGATTGACACGAAAATTGAAATCCGGTAATAACTAACTATTACGGATCCAATGGAACTAGTTTCGTTCAATTCTGAGACTGTTTAAAAATTGACTATTTTCACTAGTCGATTTAAATATTAAAATATTCAATTTTCACAAATTAACTTTAAATTCGATTTTAAAAGTTCTAAAATATCATTCTAACTCTAACATGATAAAATAAAATTTTACAAATCATTTTCAATCATATTTAACTCAATTTTCAATTATTTCCATAATTTAACGTATTAAATTATCGATTTAATTATTCAATTAAATCCAATTATTCAAATAAAAATTTATTTGACTTATAAATTCACTTATTAAATATTTAAAATTAATTAAATATTCAAATTTTAATTAATAAAAATTCTGGGTCGTTACATTTTTTTCGTTTTGCCTTCGTTTTTGTTTCGTTCATAACTTCTTCATATTGGTCCAGATTTCAACAAGTTATATATGGAAACTGATTAGAAAACCGCCCAGGATGCAATGGAGCAAGTCCCGGAACAATAATTTGATAATTTCAAATTTTTTTATTTTCATTACTTATCTTTATACTTTACATTTAACTATATGAAAATACGGGGTATTACATTCTCCCATACTTAAGAAATTTCGTCCACGAAATTTGACAAGGGTAAAATTTATGTAATCTCTAGCGTTAATTACATCCATTTTGTGTACATCCAATTTTTGCAACAATCCATGTATAGTGCAAAGTGCAATACATCATAAAATATATGCATGTACAAGAATTTCTAATCGGTATCTCCTATATGAATGCTTCTTCTTTTAGAAATTACTTTTTAAAACATGATGCACACATCCTAAATATACTTGAAATTTCTATATGATTGCAATCTCTTGGAAACTCAAAATATTTTTCATTCAATTTCTCCTACACTCCTATTGAATAAGAGCTTAGTTTAACCAATTTTACGTCCAAACCTACCACACAACTTTTAATACTCAAATTTCATAAAAAATCTAATTTTCTAAATTGAAGTTCTTAAGTTAGAAAGAAGACAGAAAACAGAGAAACTTCATATTTCTCCGATCTTCTTTTTTGCACACCTTTCCCCATACTCGGGATTTTGGGTTGCTATCCTACAAAAATCCCTTTCTATTTTTCCCAAGACCAGTTTACATAAGAAAACCGCTCTTTAAATCTTTAGTTGACGTTTCCATTGCCTCTTTAGTTTGCTATTTTCCTATCACGACCCGACTTTCCACTCCCGGAAAATCGTGTCATGAATTAAGAAAGAAAGGGATAGAAAATAGAATAGAAAGAAGAGAAGGAAGAAACAACATCAGAATCTTACACAGCGGAACGAATAATTTATATTAATAACATAAATATTACATAGTTTACATCCATCATCAGAGTACACAGATATACAACACATACTAGACAGTTATAAACACCTGTCTAGTTATACATCTCAATACAACAACTCAGAGAACACACAGCGGAATACTAGATATATCTACACGCAGAAGCCTCCTGCTCCATTTGCTCCTCCATAATTCGTCAAAGCTAATCCTGGATCCTAACCTGAATTCCCTTGACTACTCATAAAAATTTGAGTACCCAAGAGTTTACGAAAAACAAAAATAAACTCCGGGTCAGACATGGGTCTGATGTGAGTAACAGGTTAAAGTTGCTTAACTTTCAAAAACCTTTTGAAAAGAAAGGTATCACGTAAGACTTCCCACACATAAACATGTAAAAGTTTTTACCTTACGCTAACCAAAACATTTGATAGGAAATCTGATGATATTATAATAGTGTCTAGGGTTTTCAAATAAATATGAAATAGCCGAAATTGTTACATGATAAAATTCCAGCTACTAGCCACAAAAGTGGGTAATACAATCAAAACCGTTGGCACTTATTGGGTTTTGGATTCCATACAATGGCAGGGCTACTGGGGTACCGCCCGTTACAGTACGTGGCCTAGATCAACGTACCGAGGATCACTCCCGACCCCCTGCAACACAAAGCCGGACCCATTCCTTACTGAATAGTTCCGAACAAGACAACCCCGTGGTTGTAGCTAGCAACCACCCACACAGCCGAATATAAAGGGACTTCTAGACAGGGATCAATCTTGCTCTCCAGTGGGTGCGACCCACGAAGCTTTGCTGCACCTCCCCTGTTTTAGCCATTCCCGGTTGATGAGGCTTGAGGCTACGATTATCTTTATAGGACATATCACTTAGAATGCTCATCGTCCACCTGACGATGATCTGAAAGCATTCAATCCATACAAGTTCGTTCCGGGTTCGAACGAAACCGAAGGCATTATCTCGTTACACTCATTTTGGAATCACCCTCAGAGTTAACGACAATAACCCTTGCACTCTAAACCACCATCTCGAATCTGTAAGAACTAATTCCGTCAACTCATTACGGAATCACCCACAGAGTTATACTGACTCATAGTCCTTACACCTCGAGTCTTCACAAAGCTCCACTTTGATACACGACCTAACGTTATTTGGAATCGATGTGGTTTTCGGATATCCAAATATGGAAATCCGATCCCGGTCTCATCGAAAACCAAAGCGTGTCTTTTAAGGTCCAAGTTGTTTTAAAGGTTTAAAATAATTCAATTACAGTATCTATTACACACAGATAGATAACTCACAATTACAATTGATAATTAACATTATCACATAACAGGTAATTCACATCACCAATATCACATAGATATTCCATATAATACCATCTCAATAGATAATCTATGTTATCATTACAATACAATCAAACATCCATACCACACAATATCATATATCTCATTACTGAGATCATAAAGCATCCAAGACAATCAATAACATCCGTTCATTCATAAGCAAGGATTTATTCATCCCCATATAATTAATTTAAAATGAATTAAATTAACTATCTCTATTATTAATTAATTTAAAATGAATTAAATTAATTACTCCATCTTTAATTAATTTAAAATAAATTAAATTAATTACTACATCAAATTATAACTTGCTTACTCAACCATTTAATTGATTACAATCAATTAATTAATCATAAATTACTTTAATTAATCGCACTTGATTAATTACCCTTAATTACATTCATGTAATTATCCTTAATTAATTTCACAAATTAATTATTCTCAACTAAACAGTAATTAACCTTTAATTACTCAATTAATTAATTAATTATAATTAATTATCCTAATCCTTAATTAATTACATTAATTAATTACCTTTAATTACCTATTATTGATTAATTAATCATAATTAATCAACTTTAATTACATCATTAATTAAAATAATTAATGATCCTTAATTATTTCTTAAATTAATTACTCAAAGTAATTAACTAATTTAATTACTATATTAAAACAAATTAATTATCCTTAAATTAATTTCTTAATTAATTATTTGATTAATTATAAATAATTAATCCAAATTATCTCATACTTAAACATCTCCTTAATTACAATCTGTAATTATTAAACAATTACGTAACTAAGTAATTTCCAAATCATTAATTACATAAAGTAATTATCTTTAAAACTCAAGTGTTTATAATTAATTAAACTTAATTAATTAAAAATATACAATCTCATTAATTTAAATTAATTTCATTAAGTAATTAGTTTCTTAATTACTTTATCAAGTAATTATACTCAAACCATTTACAATTGATTATTATTAAATTAATTAATCTAATTAATTATAAAAATTAACCATATTAATTAATTGTTAAATAATCCTGGTTTATGACCTTCATTAACCATCCTCAATTTATTTTATAAAGTAAGTAACTTAAATTAATTACCATTTAAATTATCTTTATTCATTCATTAATTAAGATTAATTATTAAATTAATTAACCTTAATTAAAAACTTAATTACATAACTATTATTCATTTATCATTAATTAATAACTTAATTAACGCTCTTAATTTCAAATTGATTAATCATTAACAATTATCAATTCTAAATTTAATTAATTGATTAATTAACGAATCTTAATCAATCTTTCAAAATCAAACATAACTTAATTATGTTTAAAACAATTTAATTCAAAACTAAGTACTTTTGAAATTACCTTTAAATTTCAATTTAAATTTCAAGTTTAAAATAGAATAAATTTAAACTTATCAAAGTTTTAAATAAATAAACCTTTTAAATTGCAAATCAAACAAATACTATGGAAATTTTAAAGTAACAGTCATTTCAAAACTTTCAATAATTTAAATTTCCATTTTAATTTGGAACTTCAAATTTAACCCTTCTTTAAAATTTAAACCTGAAATTCAAATTAAACCTTTGAATTCCCAGATTTTAAAATAACTATAAATCTACTCACATTTTAAAAATCTTATTATTAGTAATGTTTAAACTATCTTATCAACATGATATTGTTAATAAAGTTAAATTTTTAAACTTAAGTTTCTGTTTTAAAAACTGGAATTTAAATTCAATTGAGAATTTTAAACTTACATTTAAATTTGAACTTAAATTTTACTCAAAACCATAACTGCAGATTTAAAATGGTTTAAATCCAGATTTGCAGAAAACAGAAAAAAACAGGTTTCAACTCAAACCTGGAATTTAAATTCAAAGTAATTCAAACTTAAATTAATTTTTTTAAACCTAAACCTTATTTAAAACCTATAACTACAGATTTTAAAATTTGAAAACCCAGATTTCAAAAAAACACAGTTCTTACTATAACCTGGAAAACTACAGAGTTCAACCCGAGAAACCCTATCTTTACTTCGAGTTTTAAACTGTTCTACTTCGAGTTTCACATAGACCCACTTCGAGTCATTCTCCCACTTCCCCACATCTCCTCTGCAACATCCAAATTCAAACCTGAAAAATTTATTTACAGGTTCCAACCCAAAACCTGTCAACGGCCGCCACTCTCCCCTCCGACCATCTTGATCTCCACCTCTCCGGCCTCGCACTCCTCTACACACCAACTATCCATACACCAGAAGCTAGCACACTCGATCAATCCATCTCTTCATACTGACTAAAATTTTAACCCTATTCAAAACTAGGGTTCTATTCAAAAAATCCAAAACTGCAATAAATTTAGAAATTATTATACTCTTGTTTGATTTTTTTTGAGTATCTTCAGTATCTACTCCATTACTCAGAAGAATTGCAGGATTCCTTAATTCAAAAATCAATAGAATTTGCACAAATTCAAATTTCTGTTTCAGACCAAACTGTCAATGAAACATACCCTTTAAAATACCAATACTTGATTTAAAAATCAAGTTACAGCTTATGTTTTTGATTTGTATTACTGAATTGTTATATTAATTAGATTGAGTTTGAATAAAATTAAACATACATGATGATATTACCTGTGTTACAGAAATGGCACCCTGTATTAACTCACCTAAAAAAAAAAATCTTAACTTAAGAAGTTAAAACACATTACTTTATACTGAATTCTAATCTCTGGTATACAATCTTCTTTTTATTACTCTAAAACACAAATATAAATCTCAAATTAAATCAATTTGTAAAGATTCTTCTAAACAGTGTGTGAATCTGGAAACACTACTCAACATAATCAACATGCATAAACAATCCTAATTACCACAGACATTTCATAGCACACAACATAATTTATCTCAAACATTTAAATCAAGCAACCAAATATAGTTTAAGGTTTTAAATGTTACTCACCAATTCAATGCAGACACTGTTGTTCTTTGAATTTGCAGAAATAAGAAACATGCACGCTTCCTCTGTTGTTATAAGTCCGCGTTGCTCATGCTTTCCATGACCAAGATGCTTGCTTGCAGGTGTAGATGCAGTTTTGCCTATATTTCCTGACCCAAATGCTAGCATGCAGATATATATGTAGTTGTTAAATCTTCACATGCAGATGCTCTTTTATTTCCAGGTTCCAAACAAAGTGTAGAAAAATGCAGCCTTCCTTTTGAATTTGGAGAGGAAATGCAATATTCTGATTCTTGATAATTTGTGGATGCAGATTTGATTGTGCAGGTTTTGGAATATGCAGATTTGTGGATTGCCAATATGAGAATGATTCAGATTTTAAAGGTTTTAAAGATTTTTCTTTGATTTGAGGAAATGCAGATTGATGGATTTGTGGATTGCAAATATGAAAATGAATTTTGATCTTCATTTGATTTAGGAGATGAAAATGCATTATGTATGAATGATACAAACTAATGTATTTTCAGATTTAATGCAAGAAAAGAAAATAAAAACAAAATTAACACTTATCTATTTTTTAACACTTGTCAAATGAATACATATGAATTTAACACATGTATTTTTTTTAAAGATAGTTAATACTAATTATAAATTAATGTATATGTTAACTTAGTTTAAGTTGTTAGTTTATTTTAAAATATGTTTATGAATTTACAAAGAAATAAAAACAACAATGTTTTACAAATTAACTTATACATATTAAAATTAAAACAATTTAAAGACTTTATACTTTTTAAATTTAAATTCAACTAAATTCAAATCAAATAATTTCAAATTTAGTTATAGATAAAAATTCAAATTGAAATAAAAATTACAAATTCTTATTCAAAACTTATTTATAAAGACAATACCATATCAATATTGTTTTTATAAATCTCTTTTATTAAATTTAAAATCATTTTACAAAATATTCATTTTATTAAGCCATAAAATCAATTTATTAAATTTATTCTAAATTTAAAATAATACCAATTTATTTAAAATATGAACCATATATTTATATTGAAAATAGAAATCAATTTATTATTTAAAAGATAAAATAACCAATTTAAATATTTATTGAAGAATATTATTAAATTTATCTAAATAATTATTAACAGATTATCAATATCAATTTAATTTTAACTATAGATTATTAAATTGATATTGTTAAAAATTCCGGGATATTACAATCCTTCCCCCTTAAAAGAATTTGTCCTCGAAATTTAAAATAAAGGTAATTTAATAATCTCATTGAATTTTAATTTAAACACAAGCATATATCAAACATATGCTAACAACCAAAACAGCCAATTCAACCAATCAAACAAATCTAATTATCCATACAAAATCTGGATGAAATTCTATCGAGTTTCCCCAGGTGTATATATATATCCACCGGGATACTCGCTCTAGAAAATCCAAGCAAACAATACTATGGAGCTACAAAGCTCCTATACAACTATCTCTATAACACTAGCCAAAATATCATACTACAGACGAGTCTGACTCAACAACCAAACTCCAAAACTGCTGGTTCCTCAACCAGAGATAGATCATACACGTACTCCTTCAGAGATACGTGAAACTCATCGAATCCCAGTAATCCAAACTGGCAATCCAATCCTGTAGATCAATCACTTAATCTCCCAGATCACAGCAAAGATCCAAAACACTCAGAGCTAACTTCTCAGACTTACCTAAACTTATAGCTCACTTACAATCAGAGAAAACTTATCCAAAATTAAATCTCCGACTTCAGAGTCCAAATCCCTCCGACTCTTATCCACAAAACTCTTCGGACAATCCTAGGCTGTCTACAAACTTACTGATCAGTTCAACCTACGCTGATGCTTCTATAAACAAACTAGACCAATCAACTCAACAAAATGATCTCCTCAAGATCAACCAAAACCAACAACTCAAACTCAACTTCTCAACATCAGAAGACAACAACTCCTTCTGTCTAGAAAAAGAAAAGCAGATACACTTCCCAACTTCTTCCGCTGCTCAAATCTGATCCGAAGTAGAAGAAAAATGCTGAAGAAGAATGCAAGCATCAACTGGACAACACACCCTAGAGATATGATTCAACAAATCCATAAGAATCATTCAGGAGTTCCTCCAAAACTCCGAGCTGCTACACCAACTCAACTCCTGGAATCATTCTTCTATAAAGCTGAACTACTGGTTCCACTCCTGGAATACTAGTCAATAAGAAAGCTCAATCTCCAGATGCGAACCAAACTCTGACTTCCTGAAGACATCCAGAAAAACTCAGATAACCCAAGAGAATACTCAAACAATCGCAAGTCACTTTTGCAATCACCAAACCAAATCCAAAGAAAACTGTTCTCCCTTTACCAAATAGAATAGCTTACACCCAAAAACGGGTCCACTTAACTGCTTCAGAACTCCACTTCAGAAAAACTCCTAAGCCAAAAGATCTCTTGCCAACACCGAGAACATTCCAAGCTACACTGCTCCCACAGATGCCAAAAAAATTCCAAAACAAAGCTCTCCGAGAAACTCGGACTTCAAAGCAAACAGAAATACCGGCTGAACACAACCACAACACTGAAGCAGACTCACTTCCTTAACTTGTTCCAAAGAAAACATCTTCGGGAACATCCATAGTCACTGCATCTCATCACATAGCTACTACTCCTTAAGGTAACAAAATACCATCACTCATTCCAGCTCAACCAAGCAGATCCAAACTCTACTCATCAACTTCAGAAATAAACCCCGAATGCTCACAGGTTTCCTTCAGAGATTAATGAAGTTCTTCATCACTACAGAACTCACTCGAGACGGTATTAGGTCTACAGTCTCAACAGAACATCTCCTACCTCAACCATTAGACTCCAACCAATGGTAGTCGTGTTACACACACTACTACCCCATCTACCTTTATAACTTATATTGGAAAACCTGAACAGGTAACCTAACAGATAGGTAGAAATATATATATATATATATATATATATATATATATATATATATATATATTATATATAAAAATTACAAATACGCTCTCTCAAGAAAGACACCACTTCAGAGCCTAGGTATTCACTCAACCTAATGCTCCCTAAAGAAAGATACACTTCAGAGCCTAGGTATTCACTCAGCCTAATGCTCTGATACCAGCTGTCACGACCCGACTTTCCATTCCCGGAAAATCGCGTCATGAATTAAGAAAGGAAGGGATAGAAAATAGAATAGAAAGAAGAGAAGGAAGAAACAACATCAGAATCTTACACAGCGGAACGAATAATTTATATTAATAACATAAATATTACATAGTTTACATCCATCATCATAGTACACAGATATACAACACATACTAGACAGTTATAAACACCAGTCTAGTTATACATCTCAATACAACAACTCAGAGAACACACAGCGGAATACTAGATATATCTACACGCAGAAGCCTCCTGCTCCATTTGCTCCTCCATAATTCGTCAAAGCAAATCCTGGATCCTAAACTGAATTCCTTTGACTACTCATAAAAATTTGAGTACCCAAGAGTTTACGAAAAACAAAAATAAACTCCGGGTCAGACATGGGTCTGGTGTGAGTAACAGGTTAAAGTTGCTTAACTTTCAAAAACCTTTTGAAAAGAAAGGTATCACGTAAGACTTCCCACACAAAACATGGAAAAGTTTTTACCTTACGCTAACCAAAACATTTGATAGGAAATCCGATGATATTATAATAGTGTCTAGGGTTTTCAAATAAATATGAAATAGCCGAAATTGTTACATGATAAAATTCCAGCTACTAGCCACAAAAGTGGGTAATACAATCAAAACCGTTGGCACTTATTGGGTTTTGGATTCCATACAATGGCAGGGCTACTGGGGTACCGCCCGTCACAGTACGTGGCCTAGATCAACGTACCGAGGATCACTCCCGACCCCCTGCAACACAAAGCCGGACCCATTCCTTACTGAATAGTTCCGAACAAGACAACCCCGTGGTTGTAGCTACTCACCACCCACACAGCCGAATATAAAGGGACTTCTAGACAGGGATCAATCTTGCTCTCCAGTGGGTGCGACCCACGAAGCTTTGCTGCACCTCCCCTGTTTTAGCCATTCCCGGTTGATGAGGCTTGAGGCTACGATTACCTTTATAGGACATATCACTTAGAATGCTCATCGTCCACCTGACGATGTTCTGAAAGCATTCAATCCATACAAGTTCGTTCCCGGTTCGAACGAAACCGAAGGCATTATCTCGTTGCACTCATTTTGGAATCACCCTCAGAGTTAACGATAATAACCCTTGCACTCTAAACTACCATCTCGAATCTATAAGAACTAATTCCGTCAACTCATTACGGAATCACCCATAGAGTTATACTGACTCATAGTCCTTACACCTCGAGTCTTCACAAAGCTCCACTTTTATACACGACCTAACGTTATTTGGAATCGATGTGGTTTTCGGATATCCAAATATGGAAACCCGATCCCGGTCTCATCGAAAACCAAAGCGTGTCTTTTAAGGTCCAAGTTGGTTTAAAGGTTTAAAACAATTCAATTACTGTATCTATTACACACAGATAGATAACTCACAATTACAATTGATAATTAACATTATCACATAACAGGTAATTCACATCACCAATATCACATAGATATTCCATATAATACCATCTCAATAGATAATCTATGTTATCATTACAATACAATCAAACATCCATACCACACAATATCATTTATCTCATTACTGAGATCACAAAGCATCCAAGACAATCAATAACATCCATTCATTCATAAACAAGGATTTATTCATCTCCATATAATTAATTTAAAATGAATTGAATTAACTATCTTTATTACTAATTAATTTAAAATGAATTAAATTAATTACTCCATCTTTAATTAATTTAAAATAAATTAAATTAATTACTACATCAAATTATAACTTGCTTACTCAACCATTTAATTGATTACAATCAATTAATTAATCATAAATTACTTTAATTAATCACTCTTGATTAATTACCCTTAATTACATTCATGTAATTATCCTTATTTAATTTCACAAATTAATTATTCTCAACTAAACAGTAATTAACCTTTAATTACTTAATTAATTAATTAATAATAATTAATTATCCTAACCCTTAATTAATTACATTAATTAATTACCTTTAATTACCTATTATCGATTAATTAGTGATAATTAAACAACTTTAATTACATCATTAATTAAAATAATTAATGATCCTTAATTATTTCTTAAATTAATTACTCAAAGTAATTAACTAATTTAATTACTATATTAAACCAAATTAATTATCCTTAAATTAATTTCTTAATTAATTATTTGATTAATTATAAATAATTAATCCAAATTATCTCATACTTAAACATCTCCTTAATTACAATCTGTAATTATTAAACAATTACTTAACTAAGTAATTTCCAAATCATTAATTACATAAAGTAATTATCTTTAAAACTCAAGTGTTTATAATTAACTAAACTTAATTAATTAAAAATAAACATTGTCATTAATTTAAATTAATTTCATTAAGTAATTAATTTCTTAATTACTTTATCAAGTAATTATACTCAAACCATTTACAATTGATTATTATTAAATTAATTAATCTAATTAATTATAAAAATTAACCATATTAATTAAATGTTAAATAATCCTGGTTAATGACCTTCATTAACCATCCTCAATTTATTTTATAAAGTAAGTAACTTAAATTAATTACCATTTAAATTATCTTTATTCATTCATTAATTAAGATTAATTATTAAATTAATTAACCTTAATTAAAAACTTAATTACATAACTATTATTCATTTATCATTAATTAATAACTTAATTAACGATCTTAATTTCAAATTGATTAATCATTAACAATTATCAATTCTAAATTTAATTAATTAATTAATTAACGAATCTTAATCAATCTTTCAAAATAAAACATAACTTAATTATGTTTAAAACAATTTAATTCAAAACTAAGTACTTTTGAAATTACCTTTAAATTTCAATTTAAATTTCAAGTTTAAAATAGAATAAATTAAAACTTATCAAAGTTTTAAATAAATAAACCTTTTAAATTGCAAATCAAACAAATGCTATGGAAATTTTAAAGTTAAAGTCATTTCAAAACTTTCAATAATTTAAATTTCCATTTTAATTTGAAACTTCAAATTTAACCCTTCTTTAAAATTTAAACCTGAAATTCAAATTAAACCTTTGAATTCCCAGATTTTAAAATAACTTTAAATCTACTCACATTTTAAAAATCTAATTATTAATAATGTTTAAACTATCTTATCAACATGATATAGTTAATAAAGTTAAATTTTTAAACTTAAGTTTCTGTTTTAAAAACTGGAATTTAAATTCAAATGAGAATTTTAAACTTACATTTAAATTTGAACTTAAATTTTACTCAAAACCATAACTACAGATTTAAAAAGGTTTAAATCCAGATTTGCAGAAAACAGAAAAAAACAGGTTTCAACTCAAACCTGGAATTTAAATTCAAAGTAATTCAAACTTAAATTAAATTTTTTAAACCTAAACCTTATTTAAAACCTATAACTAAAGATTTTAAAATTTGAAAACCCAGATTTCAAAAAAACACAGTTCCTACTGTAACCTGGAAAACTACAGAGTTCAACCCGAGAAACCCTATCTTTACTTCGAGTTTTAAACTGTTCTACTTCGAGTTTCACATAGACCCGCTTCGAGTCATTCTCCCACTTCCCCACATCTCCTCTGCAACATCCAAATTCAAACCTGAAAAATTTATTTACAGGTTCCAACCCAAAACCTGTCAACGGCCGCCACTCTCCCCTCCGACCATCTTGATCTCCACCTCTCCGGCCTCGCACTCCTCTACACACCAACTATCCATACACCAGAAGCTAGCGCACTCGATCAATCCATCTCTTCATACTGACTAAAATTTTAACCCTATTCAAAACTAGGGTTCTATTCGAAAAATCCAAAACTGCAATAAATTTAGAAATTATTATACTCTTGTTTGATTTTTTTGAGTATCTTCAGTATCTACTCCATTACTCAGAAGAATTGCAAGATTCCTTAATTCAAAAATCAATAGAATTTGCACAAATTCAAATTTCTGTTTCAGACCAAACTGTCAATGAAACATACCCTTTAAAATACCAATACTTGATTTAAAAATCAAGTTACAGCTTATGTTTTTGATTTGTATTACTGAATTGTTATATTAATTAGATTGAGTTTGAATAAAATTAAACATACATGATGATATTACCTGTGTTACAGAAATGGCACCCTGTATTAACTCACCTAAAAAAAAAAATAAATCTTAACTTAAGAAGTTAAAACACATTACTTTATACTGAATTCTAATCTCTGGTATACAATCTTCTTTTTATTACTCTAAAACACAAATATAAATCTCAAATTAAATCAATTTGTAAAGATTCTTCTAAACAGTGTGTGAATCTGGAAACACTACTCAACATAATCAACATGCATAAACAATCCTAATTACCACAGACATTTCATAGCACACAACATAATTTATCTCAAACATTTAAATCAAGCAACCAAATATAGTTTAAGGTTTTAAATGTTACTCACCAATTCAATGCAGACACTGTTGTTCTTTGAATTTGCAGAAATAAGAAACATGCACGCTTCCTCTGTTGTTATAAGTCCGCGTTGCTCATGCTTTCCATGACCAAGATGCTTGCTTGCAGGTGTAGGTGTAGTTTTGCCTATATTTCCTGACCCAAATGCTAGCATGCAGATATATATGTAGTTGTTAAATCTTCACATGCAGATGCTCTTTTATTTCCAGGTTCCAAACAAAGTGCAGAAAAATGCAGCCTTCCTTTTGAATTTGGAGAGGAAATGCAATATTCTGATTCTTGATAATTTGTGGATGCAGATTTGATTGTGCAGGTTTTGGAATATGCAGATTTGTGGATTGCCAATATGAGAATGATTCAGATTTTAAAGGTTTTAAAGATTTTTCTTTGATTTGAGGAAATGCAGATTGATGGATTTGTGGATTGCAAATATGAAAATCAATTTTGATCTTCATTTGATTTAGGAGATGAAAATGCATTATGTATGAATGATACAAACTAATGTATTTTCAGATTTAATGTAAGAAAAGAAAATAAAAACAAAATTAACACTTGTCTATTTTTTAACACTTGTCAAATGAATACGTATGAATTTAACACATGTATTTTTTTTAAAGATAGTTAATACTGATTATAAATTAATGTATATGTTAACTTAGTTTAAGTTGTTAGTTTATTTTAAAATATGTTTATGAATTTACAAAGAAATAAAAACAATAATGTTTTACAAATTAACTTATACATACTAAAATTAAAACAATTTAAAGACTATATACTTTTTAAATTTAAATTCAACTAGATTCAAATCAAATAATTTCAAATTAAGTTATAAATAAAAATTCAAATTGAAATAAAAATTACAAATTCTTATTCAAAACTTATTTATAAAGACAATACCATATCAATATTGTTTTTATAAATCTCTTTTATTAAATTTAAAATCATTTTACAAAATATTCATTTTATTAAGCCATAAAATCAATTTATTAAATTTATTCTAAATTTAAAACAATACCAATTTATTTAAAATATGAACCATATATTTATATTGAAAATAGAAATCAATTTATTATTTAAAATATAAAATAACCAATTTAAATATTTATTGAAGAATATTATTAAATTTATCTAAATAATTATTAACAGATTATCAATATCAATTTAATTTTAACTACAGATTATTAAATTGATATTGTTAAAAATTCCGGGATATTACTTTTCCTTTTTGTTATTTATATTTCTGGTCTTATCTTTTTTTACAATTACGCTCCTATGTCATTATTCTCCATTTGTGAACATCACAAAAGTAAAAAGGGAAAAGAAAAAAAAACGTCAATACTGATATATTACCACAAAATTTTATTTGCTTACATAAGAGTTCAATTACGTAAATAAGAAGTGGAAACTAACCTTACTATATTACGATACTAGATATATGACATATGTGGGCTAACATAGCGATCATCTCAGGCTAGGAGGCTTATGCCTCTGTCCGCCCTAACACAAGAAGGCTTTAACAAAGGAATCCAAATAGCTAAGGCACTCCTCCTGCCGCCTAGTGCCCGCCACAACCTCACGTTGAGACTTAGCTAACTCATCCTGCCTCCTGATCACATCCTGATGTCCCTGTAGAATCTGTGTGTGCTCCCCAGCGAGTTGCTCTTGCCTCTCGGCAAGGATCCTAAACTGATCCTCGTAGCTCATCGGTGGAAGGGGCTGAGAGGGTCCTGCTCCCTCTCCCCAAGATCCATATCCATGTCCATATCCCTACGTGCTCTACATCATGGGCTTAGATGGCCAAGCGGGCCATGGAGACTCAATATGTCCTACGCCACCTCCAAATGGTGGCGCGGGAAAGTGCTGATGCTCATGAAATTACTAGGGTGCCTGCCAATGTGGTGAGGGATGTAGTGATGGCTGCTGCTTCTGCTCCTGCTCCCCTTTAGAGCCTGAATCTGGCCCAATCCTATGTGTATCCTCCTTAGAGTGGATGAATCTATCAAGGGGTGGGCCTGCTCACTGTAAGTCTCTCTCTCCCTCTCTACCGCAACCCACCTGAAGACCCGTGTCTAAAGGTGACAATAAATAATAGTCGATCTGTGGAGTCTAGTCGCTGTCATATACCGGGCCACAGTCAAGCCCAGTTCACCCGCAATCCTCCAAATATGGCTTAGGCGGCCCACCTCATAATAGGGTAAATCTGATCAAAGCTCCCCGTCTTGAGGAAAAGGTTATGCTGTAGAATGCGGATAACTAACATAGCTAGAGGGATCAACTTCCCAGCGCTCTAGTCGGGATGCTGGGGGTCTACAAGAATCTACTGCAAAATGGCCATGTCTGTCATCTCAATCTAGCCTACCTCTAAACCATACCCTCTGATATCCAAAATACTAGCCAACCAAGACTTGGTGAAAACTATCCTAACTCCCTTGACCTCCGACTAGAAGGCCAACTCCTCATCCTCTTCACTAGTACGTAAATTAGCATCAAAAAGACGTACTAACCTAGGATACACTCGCTGCTCGAACGTCTCCTGGCTAAGAATCTACCGCAACCCTGTGTCCAAGAAGTGCCGCTCTAAACGTGTGCCTGGAAATTCAATAAACTTCACCGCAATTCCTTGTAGAAATTGATACTCGATTGTATCAGAGTAAGACTGTTCTATACGCCTATCACTATGACACTAAGCTATCTCCTGTGGTGTGAGGTGGGGAAAGAGGTGAACTAGAGAGGGTCTTGGAGGCATGGTTAAAAACTCTCAGATCTACGGTAATGAGATATGGATCCGAGTAGATCTTGCAACGCGCTTTAATTTGGAACTTGGAACTAACGGCGAGTTAAACTGTGGAGTTTTGGAGAAATTTGGGTGGTTGGAAGGAGGGATTTTTGGCTGCGGCTGCTATCTTCGGGAAGGAAGCAAAAATGATGAAGGGGGGTAAAAATGAGCAGGAGAGGGGCAAAGCATGCGTGTATACGCATGCAATCTATAAGCGAACAATCGACTGCCCGATCGATAGGCTGGTCAGTTGCTCAATCGACCACCTATTCGACCATACGATCAACCTGGTCGTTCTGTGTTATATTTTTTATTTTATTTTTTATTTTTTTCTATCTCGTCCGCCTCTACTTGACTAATCGAAGCCTACGCAAATTCTACCCACTACCGGCCTGTCTTAATCGTGGTTACGACTTTGGCTAAATATCCTTGTCCGCCTTCCGCCCTCTAAGTGAAGTCTTGATGTCTTCTATACTTCAATTAAACCTACATTAATGTCCATAAGCTTGCTCCAGCCACTTAAATCGTCTAACCCATAATACTCTTTTTCACAACAACTTAACTGTCTTTATAGCCAATATTTTTATATTTTTACTTACTTATAAACCTTTTCATACTTAAATAAGGATTTGAAAATACGTTTCTACTCGGCTAAGACAGATGTTGCGTAAAACATCATAACTACAGCCCAAAATACTAGTTTTCAATTAAAGTCAATTATACATACGTACATACATACATACATACATACATATATTTATACTTTCAAATTCAAAGAAATGCTTTTAGAATTGTTTTTCCCTTGTTTAAACCGATAAAATCATAAAGCTATAAACTTCTAAAGTTAGAACTTTAAAATCTTTCAAAACTTTTCAAATTCCTAAGAGTTTAGTTGCCGGGCTAGACTAAAAACTGGCTTTTTAATTTTCTTTCACCATTCCAAATATTCCTTACTGAATCCAAAAATCTTCGCCCTGTGAGGCCTTTTTTTGGCTCATGGAATTCTCTCGTTCCATGTTTTGATATACTGAATTGTTTTCCAAACTTTCTCCAACTATTTATTTTCTTAAAAAAATGGACTTCTCTATGGGTTTTTTTAAGAATATATATAGACACACACACACACAGATATATATATATATATATATATATATATATATATATATTTATACTAAAATAAAAATATGTTCACTCACTATCTACCTAGGAATCTAAACCTAGGCTCTGATCCCAATGTAACAACCCGAATTCTAGTGGTCTGGATTTCTCGCAAAAGTGCTAAAAACCAAGTCCACTGAAGCCCGATTTGGGTATCTGGTATCCTGCAAATAGACAAAGATAAATATCAGAGCTCAATTAATTATCTCACATAGGAATTGACTAAAATGTAATAGTAAGTAAACACTCAACCAAATAATAACACTTTCTAAGCAAGTGTCATAAAGCTGAGAAGTCTCTGATCATCTACCCAACCTGTAGGATGTTATGAGAATAGGGTCAGAACAAAGGTTCTAGTGAATGAATAAATTATATACTTCTAGGCTTAATTCCACATATATATCGTTTTATTTCCATTTATTCTTATATTAGATTCATTAGGTTACAATACTCTCACTTTTACTCGTGAGCCGTGCCCATCTAACCTATAGTAGACAAAAACTAATAACTAATATATACATATATGTAGCTATATGCCCAATGACCATATTGTCCCTAGGTACCACCATGGTACCTTTCGTATCCTCCTTAAAAAGAACTCCATCGTCTGGCTTCGAGAGCGTTCCGAAATTTTCATTTGTAAAGGACCGCTTCATAAGACCTATAGATGCTCTACTACTTACTATGACAACGTAAATTGCATACACACTAGTCTATGCCAGTGCTCGGACATCACAATGTACCACTAAATGCGTACGTTGGGGACTACGTAATCGTTCTATCTACTATCTAAGTTCCGCCTACAAGGTTTACCTTGTAAGGAACTCAGTCGGGAATTATCTATATCTGTAAAGGATAGCTTCATTTGGCTTATAATACATATATTCTTGTTGGTCTATCCCTTTCTCTTCATGGCTATGGCCCCACGCAGCTCCGTTAGGCCTACCCAGAGGGCCATCCTATAGTATCCTTACGTTCCGTTGAAGTCTCGTACTTCCGTCAAGCCCAAAATCACTAATGTAATGACCCGTATTTTTAGCTATTTTAAATTATTAAATTTAATGTAATTATTGAGTAAAAATTGTTAAAAATACAAATTTAATGACTTTGAATGTGCGTATTGGATTTAAACTTGAATAAGATTTTCAAATAAACAAATTCTAGAGATTTAAGTAATAACGAGTAATGAAAATAAATGCTATGTATGAAATCAGTGTACGGTCAATAGTTAGATTTAATAATAATGTTAAATTTATTAGATGTAAATAAAGTAATTAATTGATAACGAAAATTCATTTAAAATCCAATATTGAAATTTGTTGAATATTGAACAATTAAATTTTTTAAATTTAATATGGCAATTATTTGAATAATTGAATTCTAAATTTTATAAGATTATAAACGATGTCAGAAGTTGATGTAAATTTTATTAAACAACAACGATGATTATTAACATTTGAAATTGGATTTAAAAGTGAATTATTAGAAATTGAAAATTATGTATTGTAATCGAGACGTTAAAATAGCGACCCGGTGCATAGTCTTGGATTTTGACGAAACTAGTTCCATTGGATTCGTAGTAGTGCATTATTATTGGATTTCAAATTTCGTAGCGTTTGGGATTATCATTTGGTTGTACGGTATATAAACGCGTTGAAATTAATATCGAAAATTCAATTTATAATTGGGTCCAAAAATCTATCTTCTCCATACGATCGAATTAGGACTCATAACCCATTCCATTGTATTCGGAATATGGCTAAAACATTATAAATGCCTATCGGAACGCTTCGTTTGGAGTGTCCGAAAAAGCACGTGAATAATCGAGATAATAATAAAATAATAGATTTACACGTATATAAATACGCGCACAGTAAACCCTAGCCGAGAGCAGCCGCGCCATCATCTAATTTAATGGCCGAAAAACAATCATCTTCTCCCTTATTTTTCTCTCAATCCACAAACTATTTCCAAAAACTTTCAACTGCATAAATCTAGAGCTCGTCGAGAGCTTTAGATCCATACGAAGATGACCGCCTAAAACTCTCTGTGGTCGTCGCTATAGGCCTACGTGCGTGCTGCATTCTTCTATGTTTTTAGAGTAATGGGGGTGGCCGAGCTTCAAGCGGTCATGGACGGTGCCTTTCGAGGTGATGGCGTTCGATCATCTTTCGGTCGAGTATAGAGGTAGCGACGTTTGAATTATGGATTGGAGGCACGGGTTTCTTGAGTTCGTGAAGGGCCTAGCATACCCAGTGACGAAGAAAGCAAGTGTAGCCCGATTTCCTTCATAGCAGATCAAAGCTCCAGATCTGACCGTGAAAAAAAAGGAAAAAAATTTGTCTATAATTTGTATTCAAACTTATAAAAATCATTACTTCTTCATACATCATCATAATCGGACGAAACAAGCCGCGGCAGGACCATGGCGATGAGCACTACGTCATGAAACTGATTTGGAGTTCATTGGATCTAGTTAAAATTTCAGGTTAAATCGAACGTTGCTCGATTTGATTTGAAATTGAAACTTAAGATGAGTGTTTTATAACGCTCATACCTACCAGAGTATCTTTATGCTAGTTGAATTTGAATTTATGAAATGATATGAATTTGATGGTTATTACTTGATAAATTTGATTGTCGTTTGAATTAGCCATTATAAATTAAAATTGACATTTAAATTTGAAGTAGAATTGTCATTTAATTACCTAATATTAATAACTATAAAACTGTTGCTAATTATATTAACTGTTTGGATGATTGATTGCGATGGATGCTATTGGTTGATATTTTGGATGATTTGGATGTTTATTTATTCTGATGTATCCTATTATCACCCTATATATTATTTACAGTATATAATCTATAAATTTAATTATTTCAAATAAATTAAGAAATAGGCTAAAATGATATATACCTATGATACTGTGATTTATGTTGAAATGATATATCCATCTCTGAAATTAAATTGAAATAACTGATCACTTGGCTATAGGATAGAAAATTATATGCGGATACCAGATACGTTAAATTAAATGATTTTAAAATTTTTGATTTGCAATTATTTAAATATTTTTGATTTAAAAGAAAAAAAATCAAATTTATAGAAATCAAATTATTTTCAAACTTGAGCTCCAAATGTTGAAATTAAAAATTTGATAATCGAAATTGTCTAAATAATCGAAGTTGCGATTTTGAAGTTGTAATCGAAATATAATTTAAATTTTGGAAATCGATTTGTTTTAAAAGAGTGAACTTTTATTCAAACTTTTAATATTACTAAGTAAAAATGATATTTCGAAATTGAATTATATTTGAAGATTAGGATTTAAAACCGAATATTTAAGGATAATTTGATTCAAATTTTTTGAATCGATATTATGAAAATTGAGCTCAAAATCTATATAAATTGAAATTGAAATTGAATTAATTGGATTTGAAAGTGGAATTGAATTAACCTAAAATCAAAGTTGAAATTGATTTGAATTTAAAATCGAAATTGAATTGATTGAATGGAAATTGGAATTGATTTGAACTAGGAAGTTGGATTTGAATTGGTCTGACTTTGAAACTATTTTCAAATACATTATTAAATATAAAACTATTTAAAAGCTCTCTTTTTAAATATGCAAATTATTTTGGGTTTCCCGATCATTTTGCTATATAAACCATTTTAATACTTAAACTATTTATATTAAAATATTTTAGCCATTTAAACTATTTTGTATTAAAATATTTTGAGCATTTAAACTCTTTTAACTATTTTTACCATTTAAACTATTTTAAACTATTTTAATTATTTAAACTATTTTAATACTATCCAAAATATTAAAAAAAATTCAACTGGTCAAGAGTGGACGTTATTTTTATATCATGGATTTAAATACGAATTGGGTTAAATGAAGTTATAATCCAAATTGAAATTCGAAACAATTTTGGAATCGAAATCGAGATACTAAGACGAAAATGTTTTTCTAAGTGAAATGGTATATTTTGAGTAAATACGACGATCTGAAATGGATTTGATTTTGAAGCAAATATGATATTTTGATATCAAGTTTGAACTATTTTCAAAATGTAAAATTACCAACAGTGTGTAAAATGAAATTTGGTTGTTAAAGAGACCTGGGCCGGATATGGGCATACTCTGTCGATACCGAAACCACTTTGACAACTATGTACATGGAGTGGTGATCCAGAATGAAGTGGTATGATTTGGCGTCGTTTGCTAGATTTGAAGAAAGAGAACGATGATGGATTAGCCTGGCACTTGAGCCAATTTGAAATGACTAAAATAGGAGCCGTACCAGCCAAGTGGGTTAGCTACCCCGAGCGGACACACTTCTTCGAAGTACCATCATTTGCATTGTGATTGATTGGTGCACACCCTCCGGATTATGGGAGTGTTGGATGCGGTGGACGATCATGGCTACGATGCATTACCACGACTGGGAAGGTTAAACTGGTAATATCCTACTTGGGCATTGCTTCACGTGCCTTGTCGTACTTTTATCCCTAAACGATATCCCTATGATTTTTGTTTATTGTTGTCATATCACCGTGCATCCCTATCCATCGACCGTTTAACTAGTGTTTTATGTGAGAACTATACAACAATGCTTGAAAATGCCTTAAAGGGGATCAATATAAAGCCTTAACGCTATGAAAAATATTTATTTTACTGATCAGACATTATATATATTGCATACTCTACTACCTATAAATATTTTAACGGATTCTTAAGAGACAGAAAATGCTATAACATCTCTTGAGTTATTGCACGCATGTTATACACTGGATGGGAGATGTGAAATAATGTAAACATACCTGATGCCGTTACACTCATGTTATATGCGATATCGATTTGACTTACATAAGGATATTTTTTGTCCTGACTCGAGTGTTTTGTCTTTTCATTACACTCGGGTCAGTCCTGAGGTTTTCAGCTTATTGAAGATCTATTCTGAAGGCCGAAGATGAAGATTTGGTACATTGCTACTATTATTCCTTCATCATGTTGTCTGCTCCATTATTTTATTTATTTCTGATGTATGTATTACTCTGATAAATGTTGTACTGAATATAATCAAAAATATTGTATAAACAGCTTTATGAACTGTTTATTTGATTAGTATATTTGGTCGTTCTGCTACGAGATTCTATGTTTGTTTCTTCTTCTATTCTAATTCTTCTTAATTAACCCCATTAACTATCCTCCCTTTAGAATGGTTTGAGTTGACAAATGTGGTTTATTGTCGATTTAAACTGTCAAAAAAGGGTTGGTTGTTACAGTTGGTATCGGAGCTTGGTTTAGTGATAACCTTTTCTTTATAGGGTAACTCATTGGAGATAGGGGCAGTAGTACTGTAACAACCCTGGTTTTGGAGATTACCTATAAATATTAAATTATAATGGTATTTATGATTTAATATTGTGAATTAAAATAAAATTTTAAATTTTAAATTGTTCATTTGAATAAACAATGAAATTTTGGAATCAAAATGAGAAAATAAAGTTTGGAACTTTATTTTATTCTGTTTGAGTTAATAATGAATGGGAAATGATTTTTATTTGGAGAAAATGCAACAATTTTATTAATTATTGTTAGTTACTTCTTTTAATATTTTTTAAAGGAAGTATTTGATTTTTAAAGATTGTTTATTCAAACAAAAGGATGGAATTTGATTTAAAAATGAGTTTTGATTATAAAATTAAGTTTAAAATGCTTTGTCATATTTTTCTAAAGAAGAAAAATATTTTAGTAGAATTCTTGGAGTTAAAATATAGAATTATGCATTTATTAGTGTAAAATTGTGTATTTATGTAAAATAAGGGTTTTATTAATAAAAAAGTTTTTAAAAATAAAAATTATCTTCTTATATGATGAAAAATATTTTATTTAATATGTAGGTAAGTTTACATGCCTTATTTGTGTTAATATTTGTGCAGAATAAGTTATTTTGTTTTATTACATAAGTGTTTACATTGTTTAAATGTTGAATTAAATTAACTTAGGCTTATTTGTCTTTGTCTAATTTGGGTCCAAGCCAACATAAAAAAAATTAATAGCCAAAGAGCTGAGAAACATTTTACCTGTATGTACAAAATTTATCTCACCATCTTCCTTTTCAGAGAATAGAGACAGAAAATAGAAATTCATCATTTTCTTAAAATTCAAGCTTTCAATATTAAGTTTTTTTTCAACAAGCTGTAATATTTACCAATTCAAGGTGAAATTAAAATGTAATTCTTTTCAAAATCAGAAATCTCATCAAAAATCTTATTTGAGAAGAGATTATTTGTTAATGGGTTATTTCCTTTGCATGTCTATATATGGAGTTCTACAGGTAATTGGAGCTGCTCTTGATCCAAAAGCTTCAATTTTTCTTCATGAATTCGAGTATTTTGTATCTAAAATAAAAGGTGAGTTCATTAACTCACATTTCTAGCTAAATTTTGACTTTAATTGCAAATATGAAGAAAAATCGTACTGTATCTATACCTAATACTTACCTTGGATGATTGCTGAAATATTATAGGAGTATGCTGAAGTAAAATAAGAATAACTTTCTTGTTTCTTATCCGTTTGAGGCCATTCTTTTTTTATTAGAAACTATATTTAATAAGGAACAGTTTCTATTTTGGTTAATTTTCGAGATTTTGCAATTTATGACCTGAAATAGAATTAAAAATAAAAGTACAATTCTGTCTTTAACTAAATTTCCTGAGCTTGAATCAGAAATTGATTTAGCCATAACTTCTTCGGTTTTGATCGAAAATCGATTTTTTTTAAAGTTCTGGAAAGAATGAAAAGATTGTGACAACTTTCAAGTCGATCACTTTCGAAAATTTTGGGCATAGAAGGTCGAAAAACCCAATAAAAACTCGCTGCTCTGTCACTGTAAAATTGTGACTTTCTATGCTAAGTATTGTTGGTAATTTAAGCATATCTTTTTCGTTTGATGTCTGAATTTGATGATTCTTGATGTTTATGAAAGCTTAGTTTATATGCTACAATTTTAGTGTTTTGAGTTTTGTCAAATTTTGATGTTTACATAGTCAAAAGTTCATTCTAGTATCGCTGTCTCGAAACTAAAACGACAGCAGTAGTAAACTTCATATCTTAAATTTGCTTAAGCCGTATCTTTCACATTTCTTATCCAAATTTAACAATTTAAGATGTTCCGAAAAGCTTAAACATAGTGCTAGAAGTTTCATGTTACGAGTTTTTCGAAATCTCGAAGGTATCTTGGTCAAGATTATAGTTGTTTGTTGCTATCTCGAGAGCAAAACAACAGCAATAACAATCATTGAACTAAGAATTGTATTGGCTTATTTTTGCTCTCATTCTTGTTCGATTTTGATGTTATTTTTTTAGATGTTTTGAGAGCTATGATTCCTATCAATAGGCTACCTATATTTAGAGAATTTGAAACCCAAATTTAAATAGAATTTTAATTGACTTTGGGTTAAATTTGAATTGAATTCGTATTGAATTCAAATTATCGGTCTTGAGTAATCTTTCTTGTTTTTCATTATTTTCGAGTACGATTTTCACTAAACCATTTTGAAGTGATTTTTGAAATAAATGGACATTTCAAATTATTATTACATAGTATTTTAAAATTATTTTTCTAATATAAAGTCTATTTATTTCCTATAATAAAGGAATTTTAAATATTGGTTTTATTAATCTTTTCGGGAAAGAGTTTTAAAAGCTTGTTTTCTCTAGTAAACTATTTTATGTATAAAACACACAATTTTGCACTATCCAAAGGTATGAGAAAGGAAGTTAAACGGTTTAGTAAAACACGTGGTATGGGACATGTGCGTGTACTTTTTCGGTTAATTTCGAACTTGTACGATCAAAACTATTTGGGTTATTGATTTCTGAGTCATTTAGCCAGTTTATGGCGGGATTTTGAGAAATAATTCCTATCTTTAGGAATTATATAGGAAGGCCAATATTTGGCGTGTTTTATGGTTTGAGATTTCTACTATGAGATTTATGGTTTATGAGAAACCATCATGATGTTTTCACTTGTCGATGAGATGAGACAAGTTACGATGCCATTTAATACTTGTTGGTGAGATGAGACGAGTATGTCGTCTCTTTATCACTCACCAATGAGACGTGGCGAGATACGATTTTATGAGTTTTATGATGTTCCTAGTGTGGCAACTAGCGGCTTGTAAACCGCTAAGTGCGAACGTGTGGCATGGGACACACGTTAACACCTTTTGGGTTCCTATCTGTGAGTTTGTGACACATTCACAATGTTTACCTAACAGAACTTCTTTGAGAGGTGTTAGCGACCTACTCATGAGGACGAACTGCTTTTGGAGGTGTTAGCGACCTTGTTAGGGCTGACAAAATAGCTTGGAGAGGTGTCAGCGACCTAGCCATGAGGACGAACTGCTTTGGGAGGTGTTAGAGACCTTGTTAGGGCTGACAAAATAGCTTGGAGAGGTGTCAGCGACCTTGTCATGAGGATGAACTGCTTTGAGAGGTGTTAGCAACCTTGTCACAGGCTTCGGCCGTCTGATTTTAGCACGTGCAGCATTGCTTCGGCATTGCAATCTGGGATTTGGCCAATCCGGGTTTTTCAAGTTTTCTGTTTTATTATGATTTCACCATTTTAAGATGTTTTACTACATCAACAGCCTAGTGCTATATAAGATGTTATATGTGTGGTGATTTCATTTATGATGTTTTGAACTATTATCGAGTTCCTTGAGCCATGAGTTTGGATGATTTCATGATTTTATATATTCTGGGTTTTTCCATTTTGGCGAGTTGAGATTGAGAATTATATACATTTATACCAATGAGATGACGTATAATTGAATTTGGAAATTCCTCTTTATTTGTTTCTTTTATCATCCTATTTGAGAATGTTTTATATTTGCCATTTTGGCGAGAGTTTGTATTGATGTTTCTCCTTGTGAGGAGATATGGTTCATGGAAACCATGTAGACATTTTGGGATGTCGCCGATGATATGAGGCGAATGTTTATATTATTTGAGTATTATTATTGAATTTACCTCTTTTGAGGTCTTTGTATACTTAAGTGACATTAGTTCACTTAAGTCATGGGTTGTATTCTTTCTGTTGCCTTTTTTCATTCGAAAAGAATTATCACCATGTGTCTTATGCTTTATATTATCGTCTATCCTCATTAACTAATTGTTTTAGCTAGACTGACCCGTGTATTTTGTACTCGGGTTAGATCGAGTTGTTTAAGGTTAGCTATCAGTTATAGGACTTAGCTTTGATGCATCTGCTTGGATATAAGCCTAGCACTGTTGTGTAGTTTATAATTCTTTCCGCTTGACTCTGATATGAATTTGATTAGATGTATATAGTGTGGTCTTTGTACCACTTTTGTATATCAATTTGTATCATACTGGGATGCATCTGTGTATATGTATTTATATATATGATGATTACTGTTCTGTGAGGAGATATGCATCCTGTTATTGTACTTTGTTCTGATAGATCCATTAGCCACCTATAGTTTTGTATTAAGCGTTTATTGGATATGTCGATTGACTTGAAGTAGAAAAAAATATAGCATTTATCGACGTATATAGTAGATGTTTAAAACAAGATTATAGATGGTCGCTCCTAACCGGCCCTATTCTCCACATTAGCAGACAGAATTACCCGGTTATTCTCTTTGTTAATGTGGGTCTCAGGGTGGGGCGTCACAGCTTGGTATCAGAGCCAGGTTCAGAACAAAATATGACAAACACGGAACAGAAGCATATATGACGATACATCCAAGTATAGTACAAGTGTTACAAATTCCTTAATCTCTGGTCCTTAGCCTTTTTTTATCTTTTGAAGTAGATAATTAGGATATGTCTAGGAATATATTTTATTCTGTAGTATTCCCAAATTGAACTGATGATACCTTATCTTAGGAGTAATCCATTGGGGTTATTCTATTTGAGTCCTCTTCACTATGGGTGCTTGATGCTCATCCGTATCAGAGGAATTTGTTGATGCTTTTCGTTGGTTCTTGTCTTGTTCTTCTTTGAGGATCGCAAATCCTATTGAGGGATCCACAACATTTGGGTGAGACGTTTGAGAATTTTGTGGGTGTTCCTTATAGCTTATCTTTTCGTGCGCATTGGCATGCTATTTTCTATCTAGATTTTCTATCTTGAGTTTGGAATGATTTGAGATGGGGTGCCTTGCATATTATCAAGCCACATTCTGAGATTTAGAGGATACTGTATTTTGGTATCCTAAATTAGTCGATTTGTTGTCTCTTGTTATTCAGAATGTTAGTAATGATTCCGGAGTGTCTGTGTTCACTCTTGAGTTACCAGATGTTGATGATATATCTCGAATTCTAGTCATTCTGACACTGTTGATTTTTGTGAGTCTGTTTTGAGTATAGCATCCAATCGGGAAATTGAATATTTTGAGTATTATATATGAGCTATTTCTTTTTAAATAAAATGAATTTTTGTGTTGGGTCATCCGTCTAGTGCTTTAAGAATTCTGGTCGATACGTTTGTCCAACGTTATCGATAGGAATTTCCTAAACGTCGTGATGAGACAATCAGACATGGAAATTTGAGTTTTAATATAAATTAAGTGGAGAATAAATTAAAATGGTTTAGGAATTAATTTTATTTGGATGACATATGCAGCCATGGATCCATAGCGGGTCAGATGAGTGGCGAGGCAGTTTTGACCATTTGGTCAACTCTACAGCCAATCGATAGTTTTTTATTATTATTTTGAACATATGGCGAGGCATTTCCATTATGATAATTGAAATTTTATGAAATTGTATATAGTTATGTTTTGTTATTTAAATGATGTACTTGAGATGAGATAATACTTTGTTTGAAAAGTAAAATTTTTGTTGAATATTTTACAATGAGATATACGTGTTGAAGATGGAGTTGTTTTGATAATTTGGATGTTTGAAAATAAAGAGTAGCAAAAATTAAAAAAAACAATCTTAAGGATTGTTGAAATAAAATTGTGAAATTCTTTTGAAAACAAGTTTGAGTTAATAATCAACT
The DNA here is from genome assembly GCA_030765085.1 of Allium cepa. Classification (NCBI taxonomy): domain Eukaryota; kingdom Viridiplantae; phylum Streptophyta; class Magnoliopsida; order Asparagales; family Amaryllidaceae; genus Allium; species Allium cepa. The sequence continues at coordinate 911,085,760 of CM060943.1, forward strand.
CTAATTAATTTTATGTTGTTAAAAATGTGGAAAAAATGATTTTGTGACAATAGGAAATATGAATTTGAATGGTTCATTTATTTTAAAATGCTATATTAAGAGAGGCAAGCTTTAATAAATGAATAAGTCATGAGATGTAATCATTTTAAATTGTGACACAATTTAAAATTTAACAAGTAAATTCAAAATTTATTTTGGATGGATAGTTATCTTTTGAATAATGAAAGAGATTAGTTATCTCTTTCAAAACGAGTCTTCAAAGTTAGTTGTTTGAGAGAGAAAAAAATAACTTGTTTGTGTAAAGTGATAAAAGTGTTTCCAACTAGTGAATTGTTTCTTTTAAAAGATGATTACATAGAATTGATCATAATTTTGTACGTCTTGTATTTTTGGGAAAAATAAGATCATTTATTAAATTATTTGGCAAAAACATTGTTTGAAAAAATGTATTTTAAAATTAAAATTGTTTGGGGAAAAATTTCAAATTTTAAATTTGTTTGAAAGTTGAAATTTCATGTAGAAAAGTGCTGTACTAAACCGGCGATAACTAGGTATTTATTATTTCAAATAAGCTCAATCTTTTTCCTAATGAAAGGGCTTTCAGTAAGCTATAAAACATCTTTTTACCACTTTTAAATATTTTGCTATTTACTGAGGCTAAAATGGGTTTGAAAGGGGATATGCAATTCTGCCCTATTACAAAATTCTCTAAGATTAAGCTGAAAGTAAATTTAACATAACTTTCAAACCGTAAATCCGATTTTGATGATCTTTATAATTATAGAAAGCATAGACTGAGTAGAACAACTTTCGTTTTATAATATTTTTCATATTTTGTTTTTTTCTGGGTCAAAACAGGTCCTCTTTACAGCAGGTCTGAAATGAAATTGATTTATTTTCCCTCAATAGTTAAGTGTAGCACTTCTTACTTATGAACATGATCTAATATCATCTATTTGAATTAAGTACAGGTGAAAAACGATGGTTGGGCTATATTTTGAGCCAAAAGGATTATATATAAGATTATGCAAACTCGCTTTAAAATGCTAAAAGGAAAGGTATGTTTTCGGATTAAATTTTTAAGTGTTAAATGTTGATATATATTGTGTTTCCGACCTAACAGTCGATGTATATTATATAAATCATTTTTATAATATTATAAATGACCCCCTGTACAAAGGAGACTTCGTCGAATTTTCCAAAATTTTTTAACACTTAGAAAATTTGAGAACTAAATTTGGAAAAAAAAAGAGAAAATTCTATGGGTTTTTGAGTAGTTGTTTTTTTGTCTCCTACACGAGTTGTGTAAGACTCAAAGTCCATAATAGTAATAAATGGGCAAGGGGATAGCTATGTGTTAATAGCAATCGATGAAGGGTGTAATTATAAGTACTTTACTAGTCTTATTTGAAATTATTTTTGAAATTGACTATTAGTGTGGAAAAGTATGTGTTACAGATTAAAATATATTTACGGAAGAGTTGGGGAATAAACAACTTAAATTTTATTTACTCTAAATAAAGAGTAATGAATTTAAATTTAATTTTAAATAAGAGTTTTATAAATTTTCAAGTATTGAAAATGGTGATTATAAGGATAATAAGTTATGAAACTCTAAAAAAATTTGATTGTAAATATATATATATATATATATATATATGTATGTATGTAAATTGTTTCCTTGTATTTATGTTGCCTTAGTGCGATGTTCTAACGACTTGCAGTTGTGCGGTCGTCTGAGTTTCGTGGCATTTGGAGAACCACCTCTCGTCAAATTTTCTTATCTCTGTTATCGTCAATCTAAAATCAATGGGGCTATTTTCGTTGTGATACACAGAAAGTCATGTCAATAATGCTCTTGTTGATTCGAGTCAGGGATAGTGATACTAAAATCTGGACTCTATTCGAGAAGCTTCTAGGAAATCAATCTCACTCGATCGATCTTTTGTGTAGCATTCTATTTGTGTTCTTATTTCGAAGCTGAGAGGCCTTCGAAATCATAATGTATTGCTCGAAGAAATTCAATGGTCCGCTAATCCCAGTAATTGTACTTGGGATATCACAGAATTTATTGAGCAATTTTATCTTGGTCTTCTATCACCTTGAGTTGAGAGTGAGAAGTTTTAATCTCATGCTGATCTACCCTTCTTTTGATTGATGAAATAGATGAGTTGAATATAAACTCTTCTCTAGAAATTGCGAGGACGCAATTTCTCTAAGGAGGGGAGCCTGTAACAACACTAGTTTTGGAGATTACTTGTAAATATTAAATTATAACGGTATTTATGATTTAATATTGTGAATTAACATAAAATTTTAAATTGTTCATTTGAATAAACAATGAATTTTTGGAAACAAAATGAGAAAATAAAGTTTGGAACTTTATTTTATTCTGTTTGAGTTAATAATGATAGTGTAACGACCCGTATTTTACGTGTCGATAAATCGTAAAATAGTTGCCATTTAGTCGTTAGTATTGCTTAAGTCGTTCTTAGTCTAAGTCGTATGTTAGTATAGGTCGGCCGAGCAACCCAAGTCATGTGAACGACTTAGAGAAGTTAGTGGTAGTGGTTGCCGACTTAAGGGTTAACGGCTTAAGGTGTTTGCCGACCTATAGAAGTAAGCGACTTAAGGGTGAGTGAGCTAGAGGACTTAGGAGTTAGCGAGTTAATGGGTTGGACCGACCTAAGGAATTGACCGGTCTAATATTCAACGACCTAAGGGATAGTGGAATAGGAGATAGGTCGGTTGAACGAGTTACCGACCTAAGGAAGATAGGTCGGTGAAGCGACTTAAGGTAGTTAGCGGCTTAGGTCGTGGACGAGATAAGGCAAGGGTGTTAGGCCGCTGGGTCGCTTAGCCGTGTGTGTTGTTAAGTCGCTAGGTCATTGAGTCATTGAGTCGTGAGTCGGTAGGTTGTTAAGTCGTCCTGACGACTTAGGAAGGAACGCGGCTTGCATGTTTGGTCGCGTGTGTGTTGAGCCGTGTTTGTGTTAGGCCGCGTAGAGGCATGAGTCGGTAGGTCGTGAGGCCTTGTTAAGTCGTGACCGACTTAAGGGGGTGAACGACTCATAGGTTTGGCCTATAAATATACGACCTTATCTCACTTTTTGGGATCCGGATTTTGAAGCGACGAAGTGCTGCCATTTTGAGAGCTCGAGTGCTACACTTCTTCACTTCTTTTGTCTTCTTTAGTCTAGTGCTTCCATCCATCCAAGATTGAAGATCAAATCGAAGATCCAAGATCCAAGATTGAAGATCTATATTCTTCAAAGAGAGACTTCATCGTTTGAAGCGGAATTTTGACGGATCAAGCTAGATCCTTCGCTGTCCAGATCTGAAGTGTGTTGTTTTTGAGGTGTTTATGTTATTCGGTGAGTGGTGGTTATCTCTCACACGAACCCAAAGGAGTATATTGGATCGGTGGCTTGTTTGTGTGTTAAAGATAGTGATTTCATGCATTTTCCTTAAGTCTGCATGTAGATCCATCATTCATAAAGTTTTAATATCCACTTTACTACATGTTATCCTATGCTAGTTCATTCATCAAGATATTACTTAGAAGTCATGCTTGTTAGATTTGGACTCTTTATTTACGAAATTTCCATTATTGTTATAACTGTTTATTTAGATCTTGTTTGAATGATTGTTTACTTGGATTAATGATTGATCTGATTGATTGTTATAAATTAGTTGATTGATGATTTGATTTGGACAAGTTGGTCGAAGATGATTCAAAAGCTAAGTGGAAAGGCTCTTGAATAAGGAAAGCTGCTCGTGGCATATGAAGCGGAAGATAAAGCTCATATGGATAGATTTGATGATGATGTTGAGATGGGACTTTGCTATGATGCGATGAGGCAAAGCATGATGTTGAGATGGGACTTTGCTATGATGCGATGAAGCAAAGCATGATGTGAGATAGCCTTGGGTTAATCCAGACGGGATCGTCCCAAGCTTGTTGATAACTCGGTGATATGGTTCGAGTTCGTTGATAATGGTTGGCTTGAGAGGCGCTTGAGCTAGTATGGAAATAGTCGTCAAGGAGGATGACTAGAAGGCTGAGATCTCATCGTTGTTAAAGGTTCTAGCAGGCTCAAAGCAAGAGTACGCTGGGCAGATTCGATAGTCCCAATCGACTAATAGTTGATGGTCGAGTACTCTGGGCAGATTCGATAGTTCTAGGCACGGGTCACGACGACGTGCGGAGTTCTGTCTAGAACCGGGGTTACAATTAGCCCTTGATGGACGGATGAAAGAATGAGCCGGTCATTCAATTAACGGTGATATCGAGGCAATGATAACAGTGATAGCCAGAGTCATGGATGTTTGGATGCTTTGGTTGTATCGTCACTCGGTCTCAAGAGCGATGTTTTGTGGGTGCTTATCTGATCTTGGTTTAGGCCTTGGGGGTTTGTGCTTGGAAAACATCGACCTTGACTCGAGTGATAATTGTTTTACTTTAAATGTCTGCTTTGCTATGTTTATTTCTGTTTAGTGGGTCTGGGGGCTATCACTATAGAAAGAGGTGGAGTGGGAGGGTTGGATTCCTATTCCTTTTTCCTTTATGCTCTTTTGGTATGTTGTTAGTTAATTTACCGCTCACTAAGACTGATGTCTGACACAAGGTTTTATGTTCAACTCTTATTACCTTGGGCTGTTCATCCGTTTTGGGATGGGTAGACTAGGTAGCAGGTGACAAGTGCTGTTCTCAGTGACCAACGCTGTTGATGACGAAGACAAGCTGGAGGCTTTTGCATATTATTTTCTTACTATATGTACTGGATGTTCCGCTGCTTGTATGATTCTCTGAGTGTTATGTAGTGAGGCTTGATGTATTGACTATTCAGATGTTTGTATCAAATTGTTTTGTAGTGAATTGATGAGATTCTATTTAGTGAAGCTTCACTATATATATATATTTCTCTATTGTATTTTATCCCTGCGCTGTGAGTAATACGATAGAGTTTATTGTTTTACTTTAACCCTAATGATCGTCCATGGCGGCCTGGCACACTTTTCAGCGCACTATTTCCTTGTTTAGTGCAGGAGCCATGGGCGGTCGTCACATTTGGTATCAGAGCCTTGGTTAATCGATTTTAGCCAATGCTCACCGACGTAACTACGTATGAGAGACGTAATTGTATTTTGATGGATGATTACTACATATAATACAGTAGTTTAGAAGGATTAGAACCTCTTATGCAGTTGTTTCTCGAGGTGTACTAATCATTCTTTTATAGATATTAAGAATGAGTCGAAGAGGGAGACCAGCTGCTAGGGAAGGCCGTGATTCTGAGGGGGCTGCTGATTATGTTGCTATGTTTGAGGCCATGATGACTTCGATCATGAGAAGGATGCTAGCTCCAGGGCCAACCGTAGATGCTGGAGTTCAAGTTCAAACTCCAAAACAGGTGGATTTTGCTAAGCTGTGTAAAGACTATACTGCTCTTGGAGGAAAGGTTTTCTTGGGAACAGAATCAACCATAGAAGTCCAGAGATGGATAGATGCTTGTAGAAGGATCTTTGGTGACTTGGGAATCGAGGATGCAACCAAAAGAAAGCTTGCATCAAGACAGCTTCAGGGAAGGGCTTCTGATTGGTGGAACTCTATCACCATTGATACTCCAGAGGAAGAAATTACCTGGGAGCAATTTCAAGTCAGATTTGAAGCTAAGTTGATTTCTACAGCTCAGAAATCTGTTCTGTTCAAGAAATTTGTGGAACTCAAGCAAGGTGGAAAACCAGTTCTTGAGTATGTTTCAGAGTTTGAAGCCTTGTCCAAGTATGCTCGGTCGTATATTGAATCTCCCTATCTGAAGAATGAGAAGTTTGTGACAGGTTTGGACACTTATCTTGGGAGACAGTTGGTGGATCATCTAGACGATCCATTCGAGAAGCTTGTGGAGAAAGCTCTCAGGCACGAGAATCTGTTTCCTAAGGAAGGATCTGTTGTTGCTGTGACTAAGGAGGAATCTAAACCACAACAGGGTGGAAACAAGAGGATAAAGCAGCAGCAGCAGAAGGGTAAGGATGGCCAGAAGAAGCCGAAGGGTGAAGTGACCTGCTACAACTGTCAGCAGAAGGGTCATCTCTTCAGAGATTGTAAGAATCCAAAGGTGCCGGTGAAGTGCCACAACTGTGACAAGCTGGGGCATATTAAGAGGAATTGTCCAGAACCGAGGAAGGACAAACAGATTATGCAAGCTTATGCTTTGGGGGCTGTGCCATCATCTTCAAAAGCTCCTATGGCGGAAGAGAAAGGAAAGAGTGTGGTGGTACAAGGTACCCTTTCCATTTGTGGTGTTCCAGTTAGAGTGTTGTTCGATACTGGCGCGTCGCATTCTTTTGTTTGTAATGAACTTATAGGCCGGTTGGGTTTAAAACCAGATATTGTTGATAGACCATTGGTTGTGACTAATCCAGTTGGGGGTTCGTCCTGTCTGTGTATGATATGCCGTGGTCTGGTTGTATCAAGTCATGATTGCTCTTTTGTTTGTGATTTTTTTGTTCTGAACTTTGTTGGGTTTGGAATTATTTTGGGTATGGACTGGGTTAGGAAGTATGCGGCAAAGGTTGATTGTGAAAGGCTAGAGGTGACAGTCGAGAATGTGGAAGGGCGAAAGGTTGTGATACGATGTAAGCATGAGGAAGGCGTCTTCATGAGCTTCATGTATTCGCTGGTTGTTCCACGAGACGGACTGTCATCGGTGCCGGTCGCAAATGGATTTGAGGATGTCTTTGATGAGGTCAAAGGGTTACCGCCGCATAGAGAGATCGAGTTTCGCATCGATCTAGTTGAAGGAGCCAGACCTGTTGTGATGCCTCTTAGGCGAATGGCGCCTAGGGAACAACAAAAGTTGAAGGTGCAGGTTGATGACCTTTTACAGAAAGGATTCATTCGGCGTAGTGTGTCCGAATGGGGTGCACCAATTGTGTTTGCAACCAAAGCGGATGGATCGTTGAGGTTGTGTGTGGATTATCGTGAGCTGAATAAAGTGACTAAGAAGAACAAGTATCCATTGCCGAGAATAGATGACTTGTTTGATCAGCTTCACGAAGCTAAGGTGTTTTCTCAAATGGATTTGGCAACGGGATTTCACCAATTGAGAGTGGCAAAGGATAATGTGCCGAAGACTGCTTTTAGGACACCATCAGGTTTCTTTGAGTGGCTTGTAATGCCATTTGGATTGACCAATGCACCAACATATTTTGTGGATCTTATGAATAGAGTGTTCAGGGATCAGTTGAACAAGTTTGTACTTGTGTTCATGGATGATATTTTGATTTATTCCAGAACTGAAGAAGAGCACAAGACGCACTTGCGGATTGTTTTGGAAATCTTGCGGATACAACAGCTGAGGGCTAAGTTTTCAAAGTGTCACTTCTGGAAGAGCGAAGTGAGGTTCTTAGGCCATGTTATCTCTGGAAGTGGAATAGCGGTTGATCCCGCCAAGGTGGCAGCGATCCAGGATTGGGTTAGACCTAAGAATGCATTTGATGTGAGAAGTTTTCTTGGATTAGCAGGATATTATCGTCGGTTTATCAAAGACTTTTCCAAGATAGTTGCACCATTAACATGATTGATGAAAAAGAACCAAGTATTTAGATGGGATGATAAGTGTGAGCAAGCTTTCAGAATCCGAAAAGAGCGACTAACAAGTGCTCCTGTTTTGACTATTCCAAGTGGAAATGATGAGATGGTGGTTTACACCGATGCATGTGGTACTGGACTTGGAGTAGTGCTAATGCAGAAGGATAAAGTTGTTGCATATGCAAGTCGACAGCTAAAGCCGCATGAAAAGAATTATCCGACTCATGATTTGGAGTTAGCGGCGGTTGTATTTGCTTTGAAGATGTGGAGACATTAACTACTGGGAGTTCGATTCGAGTTGTTTACAGATCATAAGTCATTGAAGTATCTTTTCTCCCAGAAAGATTTGAATCTCCGGCAGCAACGATGGCTAGAGTTTTTAGCATCATATGATTTTGGTATAGCCTATACTCCGAGAAAGGGTTATGCGGTGGCAGATGCGTTAAGTCGAAGACATGCAGGATTGGGAGCCATGTTTTCAGAATGGAAGAGTCTCGAGTTTTTGGCTGGATTTGACTTCAGGCCCAGATATGAATTGGAACCTGAGATGTTGGCAAACTTATCGATAAGACCTACTCTTGTGGAAAGAATTGGCAAGAGCCAAAAGCGAGACGATAAGCTTGTCAAGATTATCCGTGATTTGTAATCTGGATTGGACCCAGAAAAGGATAAAGGATTCGAAATCGATCGAGAGGGTTGGCTTCGGAAACAAGGACGACTGGTTGTTCCCGATATAGATGAATTGAGGAATGAAGTTCTGAAGGAGAGTCATCACTCGAAGTTAACAATTCATCCAGATGGAATTAAGATGTATCGGGATATGAAGAGAACCTATTACTGGGAAGGTATGAAGAAGGATGTTGGAAATTTTATTTCCAAATGTATGAACTACCAATTGGTAAAAGCCGAACAGAAGAAGCCAAGTGGATTACTTCAGCCATTAGAAGTTCCTACATGGAAGTGGGAGCAAATATCAATGGATTTTATCGATGGGCTACCTAGAACAAGAGCGGGAAATGAAGGGATTTGGGTCATCATAGATCATTTGACTAAGAGTGCAAGATTCATTCCTGTTCGGTCAACTAGGACTGCATCGAAATTGGCTGAGCTATATGTTAAGTGGATAGTTCGATTCCATGGTATTCCGAAGAGTATAGTAAGCGATTGAGACCCTATGTTCACTAGTGGATTTTGGAAGAGGTTCCAGGAAGTTTTGGGAACCGAGTTGTGTTTGAGTACAGCTTATCACCCCCAAACTGATGGTCAGACCGAGAGAGTCAACCGAGTTTTGGAAGATCTCCTCAGAGCAAGTGTTTTGGATTTCGGAGGATCATGGGAAGATCATCTTCATTTGGTGGAATTTTCATATAATAACAATTACCAGTCAAGCATTGATATGGCACCGTATGAAGCATTGTATGGAAGACCGTGTAACTCTCCGACATGTTGGTTGGAAACAGGAGAAAAGTTAATACTTGGGCCAGAAATGATTCGATAGACTTCGGATTGTATAAAGATCATTCGGCGACGAATGAAGGCAGCCCAGGACCGTCAGAAAAGTTATGCCGATAAGCATCGTAAGGATTTGGAATTCGACGTAGGCGATAGGGTTTTTGTGAAGATTTCTCCACTGAAGAATGTTATTCGATTCGGGAAGAAAGGAAAATTGACTCCGAGATTTTTTGGACCATTCCCGACTATTGAGCGAATTGGAAAGCTCGCTTATAAGTTGGAGTTACCAGAAAAGATGTCGAGTGTGCACAATGTTTTTCATGTATCGTATCTACGGAGGTATGTGCACGACCCAAGTGCAGTGGTTTCTGCTGATAGCTGTGAAGATTTCAAAGTTGATCCAGTTGTTAGAAGACCTCATAAGCTGCTTCGTGTTGTGGAAACTGACACGAAACAGCTTAGGAGGAAGGTAGTCAGGTTGCTCGAGGTACAATGGAGTGATGATGTTAACGACTGTACATGGGTGGAGGAAGAGAGGATGAAGGCAGCTCATCCTGAACTCTCCGAGGTAAGGCCCTAAGGTGTCGTGACATCTCATGAATTTGTAACTTGTTCTAGTTTTAGAATTCTGCATGCTAGGTTAGTAATTGGATGCATGGGTTGTTGGTTGCTATGGATGGTAGGCATGCAGAATAATTTATGATTGCTCTTGATTGTTTGGAATTTCGGGGGCGAAATTCCTAAGGGGGAGAGAATGTAACGACCCGTATTTTACGTGTCGATAAATCATAAAATAGTTGCCATTAAGTCGTTAGTATTGCTTAAGTCGTTCTGAGTCTAAGTCGTATGTTAGTATAGGTCGGCCGAGCAACCCAAGTCATGTGAACGACTTAGAGAAGTTAGTGGTAGTGGTTGCCGACTTAAGGGTTAACGGCTTAAGGTGTTTGCCGACCTATAGAAGTAAGCGACTTAAGGGTGAGTGAGCTAGAGGACTTAGGAGTTAGCGAGTTAACGAGTTAATGGGTTGGACTGACCTAAGGAATTGACCGGTCTAATATTCAACGACCTAAGGGATAGTGGTATAGGAGATAGGTCGGTTGAACGAGTTACCGACCTAAGGAAGATAGGTCGGTGAAGCGAATTAAGGTAGTTAGCGGCTTAGGTCGTGGATGAGATAAGGCAAGGGTGTTAGGCCGCTGGGTCGCTTAGCCGTGTGTGTTGTTAAGTCGCTAGGTCATTGAGTCGTTGAGTCGTGAGTCGGTAGGTTGTTAAGTCGTCCTGACGACTTAGGAAGGAACGCGGCTTGCATGTTAGGTCGCGTGTGTGTTGAGCCGTGTTTGTGTTAGGCCGTGTAGAGGCATGAGTCGGTAGGTTGTGAGGCCTTGTTAAGTCGTGACCGACTTAAGGGGGCGAACGACTCGTAGGTTTGGCCTATAAATATACGACCTTATCTCACTTTTTGGGATCCGGATTTTGAAGCGACGAAGTGCTGCCATTTTGAGAGCTTGAGTGCTATACTTCTTCACTTGTTTTCTCTTCTTTAATCTAGTGCTTCCTTCCATCCAAGATTGAAGATCAAATCGAAGATCCAAGATCCAAGATTGACGATCTACATTCTTCAAAGAGAGACTTCATCGTTTGAAGCGGAATTTTGACGGATCAAGCTAGATCCTTCGCTGTCCAGATCTGAAGTGTGTTGTTTTTGAGGTGTTTAGGTGATTCGGTGAGTGGTGGTTATCTCTCACACGGACCCAAAGGAGTATATTGGATTGTGGCTTGTTTGTGTGTTAAAGATAGTGATTTCATGCATTTTCCTTAAGTCTGCATGTAGATCCATCGTTTATAAAGTTTTGATATCCATTTTACTACATGTTAACCTATGCTAGTTCATTCATGAAGATATTACTTAGAAGTCATGCTTGTTAGATTTGGACTCTTTATTTACGAAATTGCCATTATTGTTATAACTGTTTATTTAGATCTTGTTTGAATGATTGATTACTTGGATTAATGATTGATCTGATTGATTGTTATAAATTAGTTGATTGATGATATGATTTGGACAAGTTGGTCGAAGATGATTCAAAAGCTAAGTGGAAAGGCTCTTGAATAAGGAAAGCTTCTCGTGGCATATGAAGCGGATGATAAAGCTCATATGGATAGATTTGATGATGATGTTGAGAAGGGACTTTGCTATGATGTGATGAGGCAAAGCATGATGTTGAGATGGGACTTTGCTATGATGCGATGAAGCAAAGCATGATGTGAGATAGCCTTGGTTTAATCCAGACGGGATCATCCCAAGCACGTTGATAACTCGGTGATATGGTTCGAGTTCGTTGATAATGGTTGGCTGGAGAGGCGCTTGAGCTAGTATGGAAATAGTCGTCAAGGAGGATGACTAGAAGGCTGAGATCTCATCGTTGTTGAAGGTTCTATCAGGCTCAAAGCAAGAGTATGCTGGGAAGATTCGATAGTCCCAATCGACTAATAGTTGATGGTCGAGTACTCTGGGCAGATTCGATAGTCCTAGGCACGGGGTCACGACGACGTGCAGAGTTCTTTCTAGAACCAGGTTTACCATTAGCCCTTGACGGACGGATGAATGAATGAGCCGGTCATTCAATTAACGGTGATATCGAGGCAATGATAACAGTGATAGCCAGAGTCATGGATGTTTGGATGCTTTGGTTGTATTGTCACTCGGTCTCAAGAGCGATGTTTTGTGGGTGCTTATATGATCTTGGTTTAGGCCTTGGGGGTTTGTGCTTGGAAAACATCGGCCTTGACTTGAGTGATAATTGTTTTACTTTAAATGTCTGCTTTGCTATGTTTATTTCTGCTTAGTGGGTCTGGGGGCTATCACTGTAGAAAGAGGTGGAGTGGGAGGGTTGGATTCCTATTCCTTTTTCCTTTATGCTCTTTTGGTATGTTGTTAGTTAATTTGCCGCTCACTAAGACTGTTGTCTGACTCAAGGTTTTATGTTCAACTCTTATTACCTTGGGCTGTTCATCCGTTTTGGGATGGGTAGACTAGGTAGCAGGTGACAGGTGCTGTTCTCAGTGACCAACGCTGTTGATGACGAAGACGAGCTGGAGGCTTTTGCATATTATTTTCTTACTATATGTACTGGATGTTCCGCTGCTTGTATGATTCTTTGAGTGTTATGTAGCGAGGCTTGATGTATTGACTATTCTGATGTTTGTATCAAATTGTTTTGTAGTGAATTGATGAGATTCTATTTAGTGAAGCTTCACAATATATATATTTCTCTATTGTATTTTATCCCTGCACTGTGAGTACTACGATAGAGTTTATTGTTTTACTTTAACCCTGATGATCGTCCATGGCGGCCTGGCACACTTTTCAGCGCGCTATTTCCTTGTTTAGTGCAGGAGCCATGGGCGGTCGTCACAAATAGGGAAATGAGTTTTATTTGGAGAAAATGCAATAATTTTATTAATTATTGTTAATTACTTCTTTTAATAATTTTTAAAGGAAATATTTGATTTTTAAAGATTGTTTATTTAAACAAAAGGATGGAATTTGATTTAAAAATGATTTTTGGTTATAAAATTAAGTTTAAAATGCTTTGTCATATTTTTCTAAACAAGAAACATATTTTAGTAAAATTCTTGGAGTTAAAATATGGAATTATTCATTTATTAGTGTAAAATTGTGTATTTATGTAAATAAGGGTTTTAATAATAAAAAAGTTTTTAAAAATAAAAATTATCTTCTTATATGATGAAAAATATTTTATTTAATATGTAGATAATTTTACATGCCTTATTTGTGTTAATACTTGTGCAGAATAAGTTATTTTGTTTTGTTACATAAGTGTTTACATTGTTTAAATGTTGAATTAAATTAACTTAGGCTTATTTGTCTTTGTCTAATTTGGGTCCAAGCCCACTTAAAAAAAAAAAAATTAATAGCCAAAGAGGTGAGATACATTTTATCTGTACGTACAAAATTTATCTCACCATCTTCCTCTTCAGAGAATAGAGACAGAAAAAAGAAATTCATCATTTTCTTAAAATCCAAGCTTTCAATCTCAAAAATTTCTTCAACAAGCTGTAATCTTTACCAATTCAAGGTGAAATTAAAAGGTAATTCTTTCCAAAATCAAAAATCTAATCAAAAATCTTATTTGAGAAGAGATTGTTTGCTAATGTGTTATTTCCTTTGCATGTCTATATATGGAGTTCTACAAGTAATTGGAGCTGCTCTTGATCCAAAAGCTTCAATTTTTCTTCATGAATTCGAGTATTTTCTATCTAAAATCAAAGTTGAGTTCATTAACTCACATTTCTAGCTAAATTTTGACTGTAATTGCAAAAATGAGGAAGAAATCGTACTGTATCTATACCTAATACTTACCTTGGATGATTGCTGTAATATTATAGGAGTGTGCTGAAGTAAAATAAGGATAACTTTCTCGTTTCTTATCCGTTTGAGGTCATTCTTTTTTTATTAGAAACTAGATTCAATAAGGAACAATTTTTGTTTTGGTTAATTTTCGAGATTTTGCAATTTATTGACCTGAAATAGAATTAAAAATAAGAGTACGATTCTGTTTTTAACTAAATTTCCTGAGCTTGAATCTGAAATTGATTTAGCCATAAATTTTTCGGTTTTGATCGAAATTTGATTTTTTTTGAAGTTGTGGAAAAATTGAAAAGATTGCGACAACTTTATGTTGATCACTTTCTAAAATTTTGGGCACAGGAGGTCGAAAACCCCAATAAAAACTCGCTGCTCTATCACTGTAAAATTGTGACTTTCTGTGCTAAGTATTGTTGGTAATTTAAGCATATCTTTTTCGATGGATGTTCGAATTGATGATTCATGATGTTCCTGAAAGCTTAGATTATATGCTACAATTTTCATGTTTTGGGTTTTGTTAAATATTGATGTTTACGTGGTCGAAAGTAAATTCTAGTATCGCTGTCTTGAAACTAAAACGACAGTTGTAGTAAACTTCATATCTGAAATTTGTTTTAGCCATATCTTTCACATTTCTTATCCAAATTTAATAATTTAAGATGTTCCCGAAAGCTTAGACTTTTTCCTAGAAGTTTCATGTTATGAGTTTTTCGAAATTTCGAAGGTAGCTTGGTCAAGATTGTAGTTGTTTGTTGCTATCTCGAGAGCAAAACGACAGCAATAACAATCATTGAACTGAGAATTGTATTGGCTTATTTTTGCTCTCATTCTTCTTCGATTTTGATGTTATTTTTTTTAGATGTTTTGAGAGATATGATGCCTATCAATAGGCTAGCTATATTTAGAGAATTTGAAACTCAAATTTAAATAGAATTTTAATTGACTTTGTGTTAAATTTGAATTGAATTCGTATTGAATTCAAATTATCGGTCTTGAGTAATCTTTCTTGTTTTTCATTATTTTCGAGCACGATTTTCACCAAACTATTTTGAAGTAATTTTTGAAATAAATGGACATTTCAAATTATTATTACATGGTATTTTAAAAGTAATTTTCTAATATAAAATCTATTTATTTCCTATAATAAAGGAATTTTAAATATTGGTTTTATTAACCTTTTCGAGAAAGAGTTTTAAAAGCTTGTTTTCTCTAGCAAACTATTTTAGGTATAAAACACACAATTTTGCACTATTCGAATGTATGAGAAAGGAAATTAAACGATTTAGTAAAACATGTGTTATGGGACATGTGCGATTACTATTTCGGTTAATTCCTGACTTGTACGATCGAAACTATTTGGTTTATTGATTTCTGAGTTATTTAGCCAGTTTATGGCGGGATTTTGAGAAATAATTCCTATCTTTAGGAATTATATAGGAAGGCCAATATTTGGCATGTTTTATGGTTTGAGATTTCTACTTTGAGATTTATGGTTTATGAGAAACCATCACGATGTTTTCACTTGTCGATGAGATGAGACAAGTTACGATGCCATTTAATACTTGTTGATGAGACGAGACGAGTATGGCGTCTCTTTATCACTCGCCAGTGAGATGAGGCGAGATATGATTTTATGAGTTTTATGATGTTCCTAGTGTGGCACTGACTAGCGGCTCGTAAACCGCTAAGTGCGAACGTGTGGTGTGTGACACACGTTAACACTTTTTGGGTTCCTATCTGTGAGTTTGTGACACATTCACAATGTTTACCTAACAGAACTGCTTTGAGAGGTGTTAGCGACTTAGTCATGAGGACGAACTGCTTTGGTTGGTGTTAACGACCTTGTTAGGGCTGACAAAATAGCTTGGAGAGGTGTCAGGGACCTAGTCATGAGGACGAATTGCTTTGGGAGGTGTTAGCGACCTTGTTAGGGCTGACAAAATAGCTTGGAGAGGTGTCAACGACCTTGTCATAAGGATGAACTGCTTTGAGAGGTGTTAACGACCTTGTTACAGGCTTCAGCCGTCTGAGTTTAGCACGTGCGGCATTGCTTCGGCATTGCAATCGGGGATTTGGCCGATCCGGGTTTTCCAAATTTTCTGTTTTATTGTGATTTCACCATTTTAAGATGTTTTACTACATCAACAGCCTAGTGCTATATAAGATGTTATATGTATGGTGATTTCATTTATGATGTTTTGAACTATTATTAAGTTCCTTGAGCCATGAGTCTGGATGATTTCATGATTTTATATATTCTCGGTTTTTCCATTTTGGCAAGTTGAGATTGAGAATTATATACATTTATACCAATGAGATGAGGTATAATTGAATTTGGAGATTCCTCTATATTTGTTTTTTTGATCATCCTATTTGAGAATGTTTTATATTTGCCATTTTGGCGAGAGTTTGTATTTATGTTTCTCCTTTTGAGGAGATATGGTTCATGGAAACCATGTAGACATTTTGGGATGTCGCTGATGATATGAGGCGAATGTTTATATTATTTGAGTATTATTATTGAATTTACCTCTTCTGAGGTCTTTGTATACTTAAGTGACATTAATTCACTTAAGTCATGGGTTGTATTCTTTCTATTGCCTTTTTTCATTCGAAAAGAATTATCACCATATGTCTTATGCTTTATATTATCGTCTATCCTCATTAACTGATTGTTTTAGCAAGACTGACCCGTGTATTTTGTACTCGGGTTAGACCGAGTTGTTTCATGTTAGCTATCAGTTATGGGACTTAGCTTTGATGCATCTGCTTGGATATAAGCCTAGCACTGTTGTGTAGTTTATAATTCTTTCCGCTTGACTCTGATATGTATTTGATTAGATGTATATAGTGTGGTCTCGGTACCACTTTTGTGTATCAGTTTGTATCATACTGGGATGTATCTGTGTATATGTATTTATATATATGATGATTACTGTTCTGTGATGTGATATGCATTCTGTTATTGTATTTTGTTCTGATAGATCCATTAGCCACCTATAGTTTTGTATTAAGTATTTATTGGATATGTCGATTCACTTGAAGTAGAAAAAATATATAGCATTTATCGACGTATATAGTAGATGTTTAAAACAATCGTTACACGTGCTGTTTCGTCTGAGGGTGAAGGACTAGGGGAGCTTCGATGTGGCGGTCACCAATAGTTGTATTGTCGATCGTGGGAAGAGTGGCGTTCAACCCTAAAGTGGATTTTTGTGTTCGACAATGGTTCTGTAGCTCACGTGAGGAAGATGATGGGTAGTATGCGGCCTCGCTTTCTTTTATCTGGGTGCGGCCGTGATTTGTTTTGTTAATATATATATATATATATATATATATATAAAAGAATTTGTTTATGGATTTTATTAAAAACCTTTAAAAATTCATATCTAATGCATTCGTTGTCAGATTTCAACCAAACTGGTGACGCCGGAATCATAGCAACGCGATCTATGCAGTGGTGCAATTCTGGATTCATTCTGAGCAAGTAAAAATTTAGGTTAAATCGAACGTCGTTGATTTAATTTAAATTTGAATGCTCGGCGAAAACCCAAGGTGAGTTTGACTCACTCACTTCTGGAATACTGCTTAATTTAAATAGTCGATATTTAAATGATTGCTTGATTGGTTAAATATGATAATTATTATCAAATTGAATTAATATATATTGTTGTGCTAATAACTGTGGATGTTGGGAAAACAGGTTGGAGGGATCCAACTGGATCCCTCGCAAACAGAAATTAATTTATATTCTTTGATATATCTTATTTATTATTCTGTGATAAATTGTTTAGATCTTGTTATGTCGTGTTTTATTTATATGCTGTGATGTATTAAATTGAAGTTCAAATTGTGTTGTGCTGTGATTTGGTGAATACAACATGGAAATTTTAAATATAAATAGATGAATTGGGTTTAAAAGATATAAAAGAAATTCCTAAGTAAAGAATTTGAAAGGAATTAAATTCAAGAAAATTGGTTGATAATTTGAAATGTTTGGAAATGTGATATATAGAGGAAGTGTGAATTGTTTAAAAGAATAGAGAGATTTATTTTTTAAGAATGGAAAGTGTAACGACCGCGATTTTTTCGACGCTCGAAAACCGACATCAATACGTCCACTGTATCAACTGCCGAGCAATTGAATGCCGGAAAACCGTACCATTATGGTTGAAGAAGAAAAGAAAGGTAGAAGAAGAGAGAAAAAAAAGAAGAAGAAACAGAGAACAATATCAGAATCTCACAATCGCAGCGGAACAACATATAATAGATAAATGAATAATGTTTAAACAAAGAACTATATCAGTTATTACATTACATCATATTACATTACATTACATCATCAGAGTGTGCAACAAAAAACAACAACAAACAGCGGAAAAGAAATAATATATACTAGTGAATATGCCATGCCATCCAGCTTGCCTCCAGCAACTCCTGAATTCCAGAATATCCTGATAACCTGACTCTAGACTGTCCGTGTGGAAATTGGTGGGCACCCAGAGTTTAGGAAGGAAAACAATAAACTCCTGGTCAGTCATGGGACTGGTGTGAAACTTAAAACAGTTTATCTTTTAAAACAAACAAAGGGATATTTTAAAATAGATACACAATGCTTTTTAGAAAATGAAACCACCATAAGGCCTCCCCCCCCCCCCCACACACACAATGCAAACGCAGAATCGTAGGTGATTTCTGCTTATGATAGTCAAAGATGCTTGATACGCATTAAAAAGAAACATTTGATCTTATTACTAGCGCATAGTGTAGGAAATCATTTCGAAAGTAAAGATATAAATCTTAGCCACCATAGGCATTTCGCACTTATGCCTACTATAGCTACCATCCAAACAGTGGTGAAGACCATAAGTGAGTGATAGGTTCTACAACTAAAACCGTACAAGATCGTATTGTTTCTTCGGATTTCCAACAAATGGTCAGGCCAAGGAAATTCCCATTGCCACATGGTTACGCCTCTGGAAAGACGACCCGAGAACCTAACGTTACGGTTAGATCTCTCCCAACACAAGGCTGGGTAACCCTTCAAACTGGGTAACTACTGACACAAATATGTCATTCCCCGATCGCAACTGATCTATATCCGAGGATCCTCGATTCCAACAACCACAAAGTAATAAATTTGCAGCAACAACATAGGTAAAATATCTGGGCTCCATACTATGACACCACCTCTATCCAGAAGGAATGACATACACTAAAGGGGCGCTACGCCCTAATAACCTTGTTGCATGAACTTATCAAATTTAATCAATCTTGAATTTATAAATCAATGTTTATAAATTCACATTTATATATTATAAAAACTTCAAGTTATAAAAATCCCTTATTAACCAGTTCCATTTAAATCTCATTAAAATGCCAAAAATCCAATTTTAAAGTTAATTATTTATAATTTTTTATTTTACAAAATCTATTCATTTTATAACTTCACAATTTATAAATCTATCAATTTCGTTCACTTATGAAATCCATTTATACTTCTTTTTAACACTTAATAAAACTCGTTTCATAATTCCTATATTTTTAATTTATAAATATCAATTTTATAAATCCTTTTATATAAACCGTTTATAATAATTCAAAATTCTCAATTTAAACCATTTTATAAATTAATCAACTATTTATTTCAAAAATCACATTTCGGTTATATTTCTCAAAAATCATAACTTTTATAACTTAAATATTAAAACCTTTATTTATTTAAAATGAATCAATTCAAAATTTTAATAAAACACATACTTTCAAAAATCACTTTAAAACCTTTTTAAAATCAGAATCGTTACTTTTATATTTTTAAAACTCCAAAAAATAGGCCAATGCTGCAACAGCAACAATATATCAATCACGACAATCAAAACATCATATATCAATATGATAATCAACAAATATCACAATATCTGTAAATAAATCAATACAGTTAAGGAATCCAGTTGGATCCCTCCAACCTGTTTCCCTGCATCCACTGATGCTAGCACAATACCAATTCCGTTCCAATACGGAATATCGCGGTATATAGGATTTATAAAACATTATCCACTATTATGCGGCGCAATAGGGTCTCATCCGCTATATAATGCGGGAAAATCAACTCCAAGTACATAGATAATACCAATTTCACTTTGCAGTGAAATATTCGCGGTATATGTTTTTAATAAATAACATCCGCTTAATATACGGCGTATAGGGTCTATTACTATACAACAGATAATAATTTATCATTCAAACATACATTCAAGCAAATTTTAAATCTAACAATCTAAAATTTAAGTCGAAACAATTGGATTGAGTGAGAAGTTCTCACCTTGCTTTCAATTCAGTTCCAGCGTTTTATTTCGAATAAAACTAAACACGCGTTTAATTTTACCCAAAATTCTCACTAACTCCAAATGACTCCAAACCAGCTCCATTGCGTGCTCGTCAAAACGAACCCAACGCAATTCGTTTCGTGCGTTTTGGACCTCGTATGAAAAAGTTACGGAAATTTAAAGTTTATACAAATTTAAATACAAATCAATTTACATTTTTTGTTTATTTTCTAACCCTAAATCATCTCAGCCGTCCGTCATAATTCACGAGATCAAGGCCGTTCGGCCCCTTACTTCTTCCTTCCAGTGAAAACGCGCACGGTAAACCCATTAGCCGCCACCTATCTTGAATTCTCGAGCCTCCTTCGATTGCTTATAGGTCGATCAAACTACGGCGTTTCGAAGCCCATAGCCTCACGCACCACCGCCTAGAAGAGCACGAAGCTCGGCTGCTCCATTGCATCGTATTTTGTGCGTGAAAACGTGGCCTTCATCACCATTTTGCCGTCGATTTACTCAACTATTTTTGATCATAACCGTATAGATTTAAAGCCCTTCCAATGCTCTTCAACATTGTGTTGATAATTTTTGATGAATGTTGACGGATTAGAAGAAAATAGAGGAGGAAGGAGGTGGATTTCTGTCCATTGAATGATAGTGGCGGCCGACATTGAAAATTAGGGTCAGGGCATTTTGTTTTGCAAATTAGAATTGTTATGGCATTATATAGAAAATTCTATGAAACACTATTCATCTAAAATTTTCTAAACTCCAAACGGAGCATGCCGGCTAGCATTCCTAAGGTTTACCCCGCGTTCCGGACACAATAGAACATGTTTCGGAGGCTAATTCGACCATATGTGCGAGTTACGGCAATAAACGATCAGATTTAAATTAAATCGATTTAAACCAATTTCTATGCGTTTTGGCTTGCCCCGAACAAACCGTAAATCCGATTGACGCGAAATCTAAAACCTTATAATAATATCATATTATGGATCCGATGAAACTGGTTTCGTCGAAATCCAAGTCTGTTTGAAAAATGGCTATTTTAACTCGTTAATTAAATATTAAAATATTCAATTTTCACAAATCAACTTTAAATTCAATTTTAAAAGTTCACAAATACTGTTCTAACTCCAGTATGATTTAATATAACTTTATAAATCATTTTTAATCACATTAAACCCAAATTCCAATTATTTACGCAATTTCAAATATTAAATTATCGATTTAATTATGCAATTAAATCAAGATATTCGAAATAGAATTTATTCGACTGTTAAATTTCACTTATAAATATTTAAAATCAATTAAATATACAATTTTTAATTGATAGAAATTTTGGGTCGTTACAAACTTCCCACCTTAAAAGAATTTCGTCCTCGAAATTACCAAGTAAGAAAAAGTTACAGAATCCATTAACTTTTCAAAACAAACCGTTCAAATTGGATTTTTCAAATCTCTTAAGTGTTTAGCTTTCCCAAAATTCATAGTTAAACTTCTTACAACAACTTTACTAAGTTTCCAAATCCAACTTAGTTTTCAAAAATTTCCCAATTTTCTCAAAAATATTCTAACGCCTTAAATTTTCGGAAAAATTCGCCAGAGTCTCCTTTGCGCGGCTCGATCCGAAAAAAATGACAGTATATATATCACAAATATACATCTCATTAAGTAATGAGGCATCCCGTAGGGAAAAAAGTGTAAAAGTACAATATGTAATCCGAGATATGTACCTTATTTATTATTAGCGAGCGTATACGGCTAATGTAGCGCGAAAGCGAGCTCCAAATGCGAAGCAAGCGCAATCCACACCTACTAAACACTCAATAAACAATGAGAACATGTATATATGAAAATAGTCTAAATATACAATATATAGTAACATAACAACTACATGTGCCAACATAGCAATGCATTCAATCAACAAATGCAACCATCAAACAACTATCATCCAACAAATCCATATCAAATCAATTACATTCACTTCTCATTATTATTCAATGAATTTGTTTTTCATTTAATCACATTTCATTCATTAATATTGGATGTTTTTACTAACATTCATTCATATTCAATTTCAATTAGTTTGCATTCACTAATTTACATTCAAGTTGGTTCACTTCCACATTAAAATCAAATTCACTTAACTTCCAATGTAACAACCCTGAATTTTGTGATTTATTTTAATTGTTTATTTTGATTATTTTATTTTAAATTTTGATTTAAGAATTTTATTTTATTTATTAAAATGAATAAATTATGTTATTTTAAATATAAATGTTGATTTTTATGTGAATTATAGTTTCAAACTTGTATAAATTGAATATTTTACTAAAAAGTGAATTTCTACTCAAACTGTTCAAACTTTGAATTTTAAACTTCAAATTTAAATTTTTTAAAATCTTAAATTTTATCTTTTATTATGAAAATAGATGTAATAACTTGAAGACTGCTTTTCGTTTCGTTGAAAACGGAGTTAAACCGTGAAAGTTATGTATATTTCAATATTGAGTGCAATTTGTTTATTCTGCAATTTTGTTATTTTAAATTGTATAAATTATATTTTCTTCGTCATATTTTATTTTAATATGTATTAATATGTTAGTTCATGTATATTTTTGTCTTTTAATATTTTTAAAGTGTGGTAGGAATTTTCCTAGAGTTAGTAGTATTTTTCTTGTAATTTCCATGCCCTATTTTCAATTTTTATACATTTTCTTTAGTTCTTTTTCTATTTTTCTCCAATTTAATTACTTATTTTATTTTGAAAATTATAAATAAATTATTTTATTTCAAATTTTTACACCATAATATTTTTAAAATGAAGTGTATATTTTTTCAAGACTATTAGTGATTTATTTGTAATTTCTGGACACTGTTTTGTATTTTTAAGTAATTTCTTTCATTCTTTTTATATTTCCTTTAAAATTAATTTTTTATTTTCTTATATTTTCACTTGGTTTCGGTTTTTAAAAGTATTTTCTGATTTATTTTTGTTTTTATTTGATCTTTAGAAAACAGAAATGCGTTTCATTTCTAGACGTTTCATTGTCCAAAAACGTTTCAAATGCCATAACCATCTCATTTATTCATTTTGGCTGCACATTTTCAGTTTTATAGCCATGACTTTCATCCTATTTCTCACTCAAGAAACCATTCTTTCATTTTATTAATGGCTTCAAACATTTTGGGTAATGTCTTCCTCTTATTTTCTTCCTTTTCTTCCTATTTTCTTATGTATTTTTGCCTTGTTCTCTCCACTCTTTTGCTCGACCTCCACTCCATAGCCATGGCCAATACCTCCTACACCTCTTCTCTATCATCATAACCACCTACTCCTTAGACCTGAAATATGGCCAAACCCACCATGATGCTAAAATCCAAAAAATACAACCTATGACTTGAAAACATGCTAGTTTGAGCCTTGTTGCTTCACCACCTCTTTTTCCACCACCACCACCACCTCTAGCCGCCACCACCACCTATGACAAGACCACCACACACCATTACGACATCTATCTAGATCTGAACTTGAATGGCCAAGCCAAACCCCTACATGGTCGAGCCTTTTGTTGACCGAAAACCCACCTATTTGGCATAAGCCTCTTCATATTCATGCGTAGTAACTCCTCCACCACTTCAATACCTTGTAGCCATGACTTATAGGACCCAAACCTGAACCAAAGTATGTCCAAACCTGAGCCAAAACATCCCCTAGGCCGTGCAATCAAATGTAGAAAGCAAGGCAAAAGACTGTGTATTCGTATCTCTTTTTATTTCAAAGTTGTTTCAATTTAATGTTGTGTTGAAATGTTAATTTATTTGGTTTTGTTTTGGCTTGTAACACAAGTTCTAACCTTGGATCTCTTCCCATTTGAGCCTATTTTTGTGTCATCATGCCTTTTGGAATCCGTTGTGTCATTTGAGTTGATATCTTCAGCACAAAAAGGTGAGTAAATCTCACCAGACTAATATGTACTTATATAACTGATAAACGGACACCATTTGAATCTGTAACTATTTATCACCATGCTATATGTGCTATATTATTATCATACAATGTTCACACCTGTTAGTACACTTATTATATCATATGTTATTGTTATTTCATGCTATTCTGTCATTTATATCAGTTATAACCATTGCAAGTTCCCTGTAGACTGAATCACTATGGGTTGAAATGATACATACACGAACGGACTTTAAAATAGGGTAAAACGTTATGGGCTGAAATGATAGGCCTAAGTGATTTTCAAAATCATTCATTTTACTTGGGACTACGGTTATGAAATGATAGAAACCGGTTTTTCTTTCTAAACTGCGGATTGAAATGATATATATCTGTACCACTTGACATAGGCTAGAAAACTATATACAGACCCATGGTTTATGTAATTTTTTAGAAAATGTTTTAAAATATTTTAAAAAGTAAATTTTATAATATTTTGATTTAAATTTAATTAAAAATGAATTTGTAAAAAATATTAGTGATTTTTTATAAATTAAATAATAAATTAAGTAAACGGTAAAGTATAATTTGAACTATAAGTAAATTTTGGAATTTATATTTTGTTTTAAAAAGGAAATTATATAAAGCAAAGAAAATATAATATTTTGATTTAAAAATGTATTTTAAATGATTTTATAAAAATAATAATGACTTTTTAATAATTTAAAATGTTAAACAAAAGAATGTTTAAGTAAATTTTGAAATATAACTTAAATATGAAATTTTAAATTTTGTTTTAAAAAAGTGAAATTTTAATTAAGTAAATTTTATGGAATTAAGTTATATTTTGTAAATTTAAACCTAATTGTTAAGTTAATAATTTAATTAAAGAAATGGAATTTAATACTTGAATTTAAATAAGAAATTATGTTAAATTTGATTTTTGGATGAGATTTTCATAAAAATAAGAGTATTGAAATGATGATTTTACATTGTGAAATTATATGATGTTTATAAGTTAAACGATTTAAATTTAAGATTAACTGTTTGTGAAATTTGTATTTAAACCGTGAATTTGATTAAACAACATTTTTGAAGTGTGAGGTAAAGGATATTACAACATTTTGTAAATGCTGTAGTTGTTTTGAATAAACTAAAAAATTAATTTGAAATAAAGGCTATTATAGCACATTGTAAGCGCTATAGTGGTTAAACTTAACATTTTAAAGTTTATTTGAAATTTAAAGAAAATCTATTACAGCACTTAAGTGCTGTATTTTGTTAAATGAACCGTTTTTAACTATAGCTTTACGTAGCATTTTTAAGTGCTTTGGGAACTGAATTTTATTACTTTACTAAATTTTAATGAGATTAATCTTTGGAATAAGATTTAAATTTTTGGAAATTAAATATTTAACTATTAAATATAAGGAATTGACTTTATTTATTTTTTCGAAAAGATTTAATCTTTAAATATAAACTCCTTTAAAATGTAAGTTTGAAATGGTGATTAATTTCTAAATAAAATGAACGGGTTTAAACGGCATTTAAATGAATTAAAAATGAATGATGTTTTGAATAATACTTTGATATTTTGATATATTAAAATGAATTGAAATGAATTTTTGAAAGATATGATATTTTGATATTAAAAATGTTTTGAAATGAAGTTTTGGAAAGACATGATATATTGAAATGATTTGAAATGAAGTTTGGAAAGATATGATATATTGAAATGATTTGAAATGAGGTTTTGGAAAGATATGATATTTTAATATATTCAAATAGTTTGGATTTATTTTTGATAAAGATTTGGATTTGAAATGATATTCTATTTCGAAGTAATTTTTTTTATAAAAAAAGTTATAACCACGGGTTATAATAACGATTGGTTGGCAAAGAGACCGGGATCAGATATCTGGCATACTATCTGTCGATACCGAAAACCACTTTGATAACCGTGTACGCGGTGGAGATTCCAGAACCAAGTAGGTTGGTTGGTGAACGCTACTGGCGTGAAGTAAGAGAACGCTGATGGATAGCCTAATTATGACTAAAATAGGAGCTATACCGGGCTACACAAAGGGTCACACCCTTTCATCAAGCATGCTTCTTCGGAAACCATTCTATTACTTTTGTGATTCGATATGGTGGCGTCACTTTGATTTGGGGTATTGCTCGAGTGGGCGGAAGCTGCTGGCTTGCCGCCACCACCGGTCCGGGAGTGCAAACGGTGTATCCACCCTGGCATTGCCTCGCGTGCCTTGTCATATGTTCCTTATATCGAGCCCACTACGATTTTGGTTTAAAGATCCAACCGCGTTAAGGTTCACCGTCCCCTTAACGCTATTTTCGATATGATTATACTTTACTGATTAGACACTACTGTATATAGCGCAATATACTACATAGTAAATAGTTTAACGGATCCTTAGAGGATGGGCGGTCCCAAGCATCTTCTAGGTTACTTGTACTTTTACTACAGTTCACTTGAGTTGGTTTACATTGTATAAGTTTGCATGTCCTGACTCGAGTGTTTGTATTTTTTATTTACACTCGGATCAGCCTGAGTATTCACAGATTTGGATTTCCACCATCTGCAGAATGGAATCCCTGGAGATTATCTGCTTATCTAGTCTTATCTATTTCCGTTATGTTGTTGTATTCAGCTTGTACTTGGTTATCATATTGAAACTTCTATTGTACTTTATTTCTTCTGTTGTACTTTATTTCTTCCGTTGTATCTTTTTTAACTCTGATATATTTATATAGTAGCTTCATGAACTACTATCTCTTTTACTTCCGCTGCATTATTAAATACTCTGTGTCTGCGATCTGTGATTTTTATTTACTGTATATTCTGAGATTTGCCAAAATTTATTTACAACGCGGTATTTTGAGCAATTCAATTCTGACATGTGTGTCTGCCTATGCACTTGGTGGGTGCAGCATGATAGGGGGTTCTCGCATTTGGTTTGGTAGCGAGCGGATGACTCTTACTCCTACATGTCCCTGCGGGGGTTGGTGCAGTCGAGAGGATGGTCATAAAGGCGGAACACAGGTACAGCTGTATGCTACGGTGGGCGTTATCCCACTGACGCGGTCCGTTACAGTTGGTATGAGAGCTTTGGTAGCTCTAGGAAAAACTCAGCATATGGAGTGAATGTACTTACAGAATCACTTTCATTCGAGTTTGAATCTCTTCCTTTTTGACTCGATTCCTTTGAATTTTGGAACGTTCCCTACAGTTCCAAAATCCATACGTATCCCTCACTATTCATCTTCTTTTGACTCTGGAGTATTCCATAACACCGCTTCGAATGATCTTTTTAGCGAGTCGGCGATCATGCCAATTTCAAATTGAATTGTAAAAGGGTGAAACTGCTTTACAATTAGCATCGGTTCACCAGAGATTTATATATATCCTTGGTTTAGATGCTAATATCTTTTGTTATCCCAAACTCTAACTCTTGAGATCGAATGTAGATTTACCCCAGAAAAATCCACATTGATCTTATTCTTTAAGTCACGGTTGACCCGGTTAAGGTTGCCCGTGATTTATTTAAGCTTATCCACCTCCCTATTTTGTTATTTAATCATCTTGTCTTTTGTTTCCAACCTTTATTCAAACATTTTGAATTGCACTTGTAAATCTATGTTTTGTTTATATATTGTGTTGTTTGAGTTGTTGATTTTGAATTGGGTTTCTGATCGATTCTTTTGATCAACGCTATCGATAAGATTTCCAAAACACTTAGACAGAACAAACTGACATAATATTATTTTAAAATTTGGTTAATGAAATAAATTTTGATATATAAGTAAATTTATGGAACTTAATAAACTGATTTAAATTGATTATTTGAAGTGATAATACTTGATTTATCATTTATTGTTCTATAAATGAATTTATAAATAGTTGTTTATAAATTGATTTAGGAACTGAAATGAATTTAGAACAAGAAATTTGTGAATTTAATTTCCGATGGTTTCAAACCTTGTGTTTAAAGTTTTAAAAGGGTATATTATTTAAAGTATTTTTGAATAGAAATTTGTTTTCAAAGAATTTTAAAACTTTAAAAAAATTAGTGCTCTTCTCTTTGTCGCTGGAAAATAACTTCGGTGATGACCGCGGTATCATCGACATTCATTTTCGAGTTTCGAAATGAAGAGACTGCCCTGTAGTCTTGCTATAGCTTTGTTTTGGGAAATCAAATTGATTTGAATTTCTAAAATATAACTTTATTTATAGTATATATAGACATATGATTTAAATTTGATTTGATAAGTTATGTACATACATTTATTTATCTCTAAATGGTTTGAAGAAATCAGAAATTTAATTCTTACATTCAATTATAAAATGAAAATCAAAATTTTGGATGAATATTCAAGGATGAAATGATTTAATTGGAAAGTTTTATTTGTATAATACAATTGAATTCAAATATAACTTACCTTAATTTCAGAAGTTAACAATGTTATTAGATAATATGCAATATAAAAGATTTTATAAATAAAATTTGAGTGGTTATAATAAATGTTATACACTTAAATTTTAATTATAAAATGATTAACAGAGGTAAATATAATAAAGGGTAATTGAATAACTTACAAAAAAATAATGTTAAAAGGACTGAGAATAAAAGAAAGCAGTTATAATAACTGTAAGTATATTCAACATAATTGATAAATATATCGAGAGGAATAATTTTAATTTTAATTAGGAACAAAGAAGAATAAAATTTATTAAGTACATTGTGAGTGTAATAAATGAATATTTTTCAAACCCATGGTTTTAAAAAATTTGTTAATTTAAGCTGATTGGATAATAAGATAATGAAATTTGAGATAGTTAAGGTTTATTTAACTTGTGTAAAGATTTATTCTCTATTTAAGTTTAAATTTCCATGCTTTCAAATTTATTTCCTTATTTTGTTTTTCAAACTATCTTTTGGTTGTCCTTATCATCCTTATGTTACTATAGACTGATATAGGCATCTTTCTATAATCTTTCTATTTAGAAATCTTTCTATAATCTTTGATAATCTTTGGTACTCATTTTGAATCTATTTTGCGTGCTTGTGTTCTTGATTTTGGAGAATCTTGGAAAGATCATCTCCACCTTGTCAAACTCACCTATAACAACAGTTATCAGGTATAATTTCAATCTTCTTGTCGTCTTATCTTAATCTTATTTTGTTTCTATCTTTTCTGTGCTTTCTCGTACCTCGATCCTTTTCAGGGACGAAAAGTTTTAAGTGGGGGAGAGTGTAACAAACCTGAATTTTGTAATTTATTTTAGTTGTTTATTTTGATTATTTTATTTGAAATTTTGATTTAAGAATTTTATTTTATTTATTAAAATGAATAAGTTATGTTATTTTAAAATAAATGTTGATTTTTATGTGAATTATAGTTTCAAACTTGTATAAATTGAATATTTTACTAAAAAGTGAATTTCTACTCAAACTGTTCAAACTTTGAATTTTAAACTTCAAATTTAAATTTTTTAAAATCTTAAATTTTATCTTTTATTATGAAAATATATATAATAACTTGAAGACCGCTTTTCATTTCGTTGAAAACGAAGTTAAACTGTGAAAGTTATGTATATTTCAATATTGAGTGCAATTTGTTTATTCTGCAATTTTGTTATTTTAAATTGTATAAATTATATTTTCTTTGTCATTTTTTATTTTAATATGTATTAATATGTTATTTTATGTATATTTTTGTCTTTTAATATTTTTAAAGTGTGGTAGGAATTTTTGTAGAGTTAGTATTTTTCTTGTAATTTCCATGCCCTGTTTTCTATTTTTATACATTTTCTTTAGTTATTTTTCTATTTTCTCCAATTTAATTATTTATTTTATTTTATTTTGAAAATGGTAAATAAATTATTTTATTTCAAAGTTTTACTCCATAATATTTTTAAAATGAAGTGTATATTTTTCCAAGACTACTAGTGATTAATTTGTAATTTTTGGACACTATTTTGTATTTTTTAGTAATTTCTTTCATTCTTTTTATATTTTCTTTAAAATTAATTTTTTATTTTCTTATATTTTCACTTGGTTTCGGTTTTTAAAAGTATTTTCTGATTTATTTTTGTTTTTATTTGATCTTTAGAAAACGGAAATGCGTTTCATTTCTAGATGTTTCATTGTCCAAAAACGTTTCAAATGCCATAACCATCTCATTTATTCATTTTGGCTGCCCATTTTCAGTTTTATAGTCATGACTTTCATCCTATTTCTCACTCAAGAAACCATTCTTTCATTTTATTAATGGCTTCAAACATTTGGGGTAATGTCTTCCTCTTATTTTCTTCCTTTTCTACCTATTTTCTTATGTATTTTTGCCTTGTTCTCTCCACTCTTTTGCTCGGCCTCCACTCCATAACCATGGCCAACACCTCCTACACCTCTTCTCTATCATCATCAACACCTACTCCTTAGACCTGAAATATGGCCAAACCAACCATGATGCTAAAATCCAAAAAATACAACCTATGTCTTGAAAACATGCTAGTTTGAGCCTTATTTCTTCACCACCTCTTTTTCCACCATCGCCACCACCTCTAGCCGCAACCACCACCTCTGACCAGACCACCACTCACCACTACGACATCTATCCATATCTGAACTTGAATGGCCAAGCCAAACCCCTACATGGTCGAGCCTTTTGTTGACCGAAAACCCACCTATTTGGCATAAGCCTCTTCATATTCATGCGTAGTAACTCCTCCACCACTTCAATACCTTGTAGTCATGACTTATAGGACCCAAACCTGAACCAAAGTATGTCCAAACCTGAGCCAAAACATCCCCTAGGCCATGCACTCAAATGCAGAAAGCAAGGCAAAAGATTGTGTATTGGTATCTCTTTTTATTTCAAAGTTGTTTCAATTTAATGTTGTGTTGAAATGTTAATTTATTTGGTTTTGTTTTGGGTTGTAACACAAGTTCTAAGCTTGGATCTCTTCCCACTTGAGCCTATTTTTGTGTTATCATGCCTTCTGGAATCCGTTGTGTTATTTGAGTTGATATCTCCAGCACAAAAAGGTGAGTAAATCTCACCAGACTAATATGTACTTATATAACTGATAAACCGACACCATTTGAATCTGTAACTGTTTATCGCCATGCTATATCTGCTATATTATTATCATATGATGTTCACACCTGTTAGTATACTTGTTATATCATATGTTATTGTTATTTCATGCCATTCTGTCATTTATATCAGTTATCACCATTGCAAGTTCCTTGTAGACTAGAATCACTATGGGTTGAAATGATACATACCCGAACGGACTTTAAAATAGGGGAAAACATTATGGGCTGAAATGATAGGCCTGAGCGGTTTTCAAAATCATTCATTTACTTGGGACTGTGGGTATGAAATGATAGAAACCGGTTTTTCTTTGTAAACTGCAGATTGAAATGATATATATCCGTACCACTTGACATAGGCTAGAAAACTATATACAGACCCGTGGTTTATGTAATATTTTTGAAAATGTTTTAAAATATTTTAAAATGTAAATTTTATAATATTTTGATTATATTTTGATTTAAATTTAACTAAAAATGATTTTGTAAAAAATATTAGTGATTTTCTATAAATTAAATAATGAATTAAGTAAACGGTAAAGTAGAATTTGAACTATAAGTAAATTTTGGAATTTATATTTTGTTTTAAAAAGGAAATTATATAAAGTAAGAAAAATATAATATTTTGATTTAAAAATGTATTTTAAATTATTTTATAAAAATAATAATGATTTTTGAATAAGTTAAAATGTTAAACAAATGAATGTTTAAGTAAATTTTGAAATATAACTTAAATGTGAAATTTTAAATTTTGTTTTAAAAAAGTGAAATTTTGATTAAGTAAATTTTATGGAAATAAGTTATATTTTCTAAATTTAAACCTAATTGTTAATTTAATAATTTAATAAAAGAAATGGAATTTAATACTTGAATTTAAATAAGAAATTATGTTAAATTTGATTTTTGGATGAGATTTAACTTTATAAAAAGCATAAAAATAAGAGTATTGAAATGATGATTTTAAATTGTGAAATTATATGATGTTTATAAGTTAAACGATTTAAATTTAAGATTAAATGTTGGTGAAATTTGTATTTAAACCCTGAATTAGATTTAACAGCATTTTTGAAGTGTAAGGTAAAGGATATTATAGCATTTTGTAAATGCTGTTGTTGTTTTAAATGAACTAAAAAGTTAATTTGAAATAAAAGCTATTATAGCACATTGTAAGTGCTATAGTGGTTAAACTTAACATTTTAAATTTTATTTGAAATTTAAAGAAAATCTTTTACAGCACTTAAGTGTTGTATTTTGTTAAATGAACCGTTTTAAACTATAACTTTACGTAGCATTTTTAAGTGCTATGGAAACTGAATTTTATTATTTTACTATAACGACCCTTAAATTTAAACGGTTTTAATGATGTTATTAATCGAAAATTTGTGGGATTTTAGACGATAAAATTTTGAAATAAAATTTTTATATTTGGAATGCGTCTAGTTAAACATAGCAACTGGTAAATTTTCGTCCGAAAATATGAAAGTTTATTTCGCGCGTAAATTTACTTCAATTTAATAAGTTAAAAAGCGATGAAAATAAAACGTTTTCAAAACCAACATATTTTTAAATAGAAAAATTCTAAACCATCTTTTGAGCAAGTTGTCAGTTTGTCGTTTTTCAAAATTCGGATATCTTTAGCTCCGTCGTTCTTATTTTTCTGCGAATTTTATGCATTTTCCGTAGTAGAAAATTAAAATTTTTGTAAATTCAATCGTACCATCGATATCCGCATACCGTTTTGATCGTCTCGTCACGCTGATCTTTACGGTATATTTATTTCTTTAATTTGAGGCCGGTAAGCGTCGGGGTCCGTGAAACTGTAAACCGTATCGGTACCGCTTCGAACTTTCTGAACTTATTTACTGTTTCGGTCACCATTTAAATTCCACGGCGTAAATTTCAATGGCCATTGCCATTTATTTTCCTTAAGTTCAAAGACTTTGCTATTCCCACGTTTTTCAATTTATTTTGCTATTTTATTTTACCGGTTCATTTGCCTTTAGCTTTGTTTGAACCCATCCCTATCTCTATTCCATTATTAGAGGAAATTGCAATGACTGTTCATCTCATCAACCTAGCCTATTCATTTCCTTGAAGTCTTGAACGTGACCATTCATTTTAGCATTTATAATTTTGATTTCCATGAAATCTACTCACATTTAACATTGGGTTTGCCTGACCTTTCACTTTCACCTCTTGCTCTCACGTTCATTTTTCTTTTGTTTACTAATGCCTCCTTCCTGTTGCCAGCCAAACTCACCCACTGCCCACGTCCTTGCTTCACAATCCCACACCAAAACATCATCAACACGTGAAGCATGACTTGCTGCTCCTTTTGCTTCAGACAGCTCACTTCCCCTCCGCAAGCTTCTCCACCACAAAACCCACTGCCCATGGCCTCGCCAAAGCCACCGTTCCCACCTCCAAGCACGTGACAAGCCGAAGCGCGCAACCCCACGGTCTCCTTCCCACCACCTCCATGCGCAACTCGCGTGAAGCCCCTCCATCTTTCCTCCTCTCTCTTTTTCCCACGTTCCTAGCTTCCACCACCATCGCCTGTCTCGCCTACCACTCCTCGGCCTTGCCACGTCGGCCCCATCTGCCCTCCGTGTAGCCGACCCGCATCACCATGGCCACCTCCACCTTGGCATGTAGACTCCTGAATCCTAACCGAGCACCCCACTTTCTTCACCCGCGTGCACACGAAGAACTCACCGAAGCCGACCCGTGCCTTGCCGATGCTCTTCCCCGACGACCTTGCAACCACCTCTACCTTGCGTACAGCAAGCCTCCCCTCAATACACACACATCATGTACGTATATGTTGCTCCTTTCCTTTTTCTATTTTGCCGAAGATAAATATATGTTGATAGTTGGAAAATATATGTATATAATTTACATCTATATATTAATAGCAAGTTTCAATTTAAAGGATATTTTATATTTGAAAATAAAAGTATTGTACTATATCATATTTTATTATCGTATACTATACTGCATTATATCCTACCAGGAGTCCAACAGAGTGTTTTATATTTTAAGCTATAAGTAGAAATATATGTGAGCATGCATGAAGTTTGGTCTGTAGAAATTTATACATAAGCTTGGTTCTGTATAGATTGTGTATTGATTGAAAACTAATTTATAAACACACTTTGCATGATTTCCTTGCTTCGTTCCTTTGGTTTAGAGAGGTATTTATGGGAGGGTACATGTTAGTATTAATAACGCAACTTAGTTATAACATGGTTTTATGTGAATTGTTAAATTATTTTGTAACGCAACGGTTATTAATAAAGCACAAAGCTACCTGAAGCCTTGGGAACGACCCATGCTTTATTATATATATAGATAGTCTGCATAAGATGTTGTAACTTAGATTTGTTATATATTGTTTACATATTTTAGCTAAGTTGTTAGTCTCCACTTATTTTGAAAGGCCCTGTTGTTTATGTTTGATTATATAATAATAAATATTGATTTTAAAGTGAGAGAAGTATAAGTTACATACTTTGACAGTTATATAACTATATGATCTGTGTACGTGTGTTGTACATAAGGGTA
The DNA here is from genome assembly GCA_030765085.1 of Allium cepa. Taxonomy (NCBI): domain Eukaryota; kingdom Viridiplantae; phylum Streptophyta; class Magnoliopsida; order Asparagales; family Amaryllidaceae; genus Allium; species Allium cepa. The sequence continues at coordinate 911,120,159 of CM060943.1, forward strand.
ATTGTGGCATGGTGTATTTGTTTATGTGACCTGCATACTTCGCACAGCCATCGCTCCTATCTGTTTTAAAATATTGCTTTCAAAGCTATTGTTTATTTTACAGTTTTATATAAGTCGCATTGTGTTTTATAATCTGGGTAATAGTGCGTCAGTTAGTTATTTGTGCGTCGGTTAGTTAATAGGGCGTCGGTTAGAAACAGGGTATGTAAGTTAGAAAGTTATTTGTGCGTCAGCTTGTCCATATGTTTAGAAACTTGATATTGTTTATAATACGTAAAATTTTATATAAAGCTTATATATAGATATTTTGTTTAATATTGTTTGAAAACATTTTGTAAACTATGGACTTTATTGCATATCTATTTTAAATGGATACATTATGAATATTTATTTTTGTACGGTTTTAATTTAAATAATGACTTTTGAGAAATAAAATAAAATATTTTAAATTGTGTTTGAATGTAGAAAAATAACACCATTGCAAGTTCCCTGTTATCACACTGCAGGTTCCCTTTGTTATGTTTGATTTTTTTGAATTGGAATTGAAATCGGGTTGAAATGATAAATACCCAAAATGAACTTGACTTAGGATAGAGAATTTAATAAATCCGATTGGTCAATAATTTGATTTGAAAATAAAATAATGATTTCATTCGAATAAAGAATAAGTTTTGAAATGAAACTGGAATTTGAATTTTGATGAAAGGAAAATGTAAAGATTGAAATCTGAAACAAATATTAACGTAGTAATTGATGAAAGAACGTTGTTTGAAATTTAATTATTTAATAATTAAATTTGGAATTATTAATAAATAAGTTGGAATTAGTAATGATTGAGTTTTGAAGTTATTGAGTTTGAAATCATTTAATAATTAAATTTGAAATTATAATTAAGTTTGAAATTATTAAGTTGAATTTATAATTAAGTTGAAATGATTTGATGATTAAATTTGAATTCATATTTAAGTGGAAATGATTTACTAATTAAGTTTGAATTTATAATTGAATTTTGAAATTATTAATAATTAAGATTGAAATTTTTAATAATTGAATAAGATTGAATTAATTTATAATTGAATAAAAATTGAATTCTTTGAAAAAGAGAAATTGAACTTTTGAATAAGTGAAATTTGAACTTCGTTAATAAATGAAATTGGGTTTCTTTATTTGTTAAGTTTTGGGAAATTATTTAAGTAAGTTAAAGGTGAAATTGAAACTTCTCGATTATGTGAAATTTAGTTCTTTATTAATTGACTTTGAAATTTGTAACGAAGTCAATAAATAAATGAAAATTGAATTTCTTTAACAAGAAATAAAATGTGATTTATTGAAATGAATGGGATTTATTGAAATTAACGTAAGACTTGTAATTTAAAGAATTGATTTGACGAATTTAATTTATTTCAATTTGAAGTTTTGATATAATGAAGTTGAACGTAAGTAATTGATTTAAATGAATTGGAATTTAATTAGAAGTTGTTTTGAATGACAAATTTACTTAATGAATATGAATGAAATCGATAAATGGATTTAAATTGATTTGAATGAAAATTTAATCAATTGAAATGATTTCGGAATAAAACGTATACACAACCTTGAATCAATATTTGAATTGTTTAAATAAAAATCGAAATTGAATTGTAAGACTTTGAAATGGTTATTTGGAAGTTTTGAAACGTAAATTATGGAAATCGACTTCGAAAGACAATTGAAATGTTGATTTATAAATTCTAATTGAAATTGAAATTGATTTGGTTTGAAATTTATTAAACGATCAATCGGTGTAATAAATTACGAAAGTTATTAAAGAAACCGGAATCGGTTATGGACATACTCTCTGTCTAAACCGAAAACCACTTTAATAACTATACGCGGAGTGATGATCCAGAATAAAGTGGTTGGAATGATGTACGTGATGACTGAAGAAAGAGAACGATAATGGATAGCCTTGACACTTGTGTCAAATTAGAAATGACTAAAATCAGCAGCCGTGCCGGGCCAAATGGGGTTTGCCACCTCGAGCGGACACACTTCTTCGTAACTATTACTCATTACTTGTGATTGATTGGTGCACCCTCGGAATTTCAGGAGTGTTGTTTCGCGGTGTTGCGATCGTTGCGGCGATGCGTTCTCACCAGTCCGGATCAGGCGAACGGTAGTTTCACTACCTTGGGTATTGCCTCATGTGCCTTGTCATACTTGTATCCCTATATACGCGACCACTACGAATTTGTTTTGTGTTATACCTATGGAGTACTCCCTTATATCCCACTAGTTTACGGTGGAGTTTACAGTGCTGTATAAACTATAATGCTTATATAAAATGTGTTAAGGGGGATAATGGTAACGCCTTAACACTATTTTGATATTTATATTACTGATAGACATTATCTATTTAGCGTATATTACTATCTAGTAGATAGTTTAACGGATCCTTAGAGGACGGTTATTCGAACGTCCTTTGAGTTATTTGTATTTAAATTGTTATTTCACTTGAGTTGGATTTATTGATATGAGAATATTAATCCTGACTCGAGTGTTTTGTGTTTTGCTTTACGCTCGGGTCAGACTGAGTGTACCAGTATTCAAGATTCGCCTTTGGAGTTGGAGCTTCTCCTGGAGATCCAGCTATCTATCCAACTTTCAGATACTCGATGATTCCTGTGATGTATTCTGATTCTTATATTTGACTGTTGTATTCGAGACTTCTGTTGTAACTTATTTAACTCTGATGTATCTTATATATTTATATATTAGCTTCATGAACTACTATCTCTTTTACTTCCGCTGCATATTATTACTCCGTGTCTGTGATTATGTGATTATTTATTTACCGTATATCTGAGTTTTGCCAAATTTAAATTAACAATTCGGTATTTTGAATTATTCAAGTCCGACGTGTGCGGATGCGAATAGTCCAAAATAGCGGGTCGTTACAGTTGGTATCAGAGCTTTTGGTAGCTCTAGGCAAAACTCAGCATATAGGGTAAATGTATTTACAGAATCACTCTCATTCGAGTTTCAATCTCTTCCTTTTGACTCAATTCCCTTGAATTTTGGAACATTCCCTCGGTTCCGAAATTCATTCTTGTCCCTCACCACTCGTCTTCTTTCGATTCTGGAGCATCCCATAACTCCACTTCGAATAATCTTTATAATGAATCGGCGGTCTCGCCAATCTTCGACTTATTTGTAAATAGTGAAACTCCTTTACAATTGGCATCGATTTACCGGGAATTTCTGTATTCTCGGTTTACGATTCTATCTGTTCCCTGCTATACCTGAATTCTATCTCTTGTGATCTGATGTTGAATAACCTCGGAATTCAGCATCGATCTTATTCTTGAAGTTACGGTCGACCCGGTCAAGGTGTCCGTGAATTAAATAATTTTGTCCATCTCTCGGTTCTGTTAATTGAATTATCTTATATCCTGTTTCGGACTTATTATCGAATCAAAAATCTCTTTGATTTGATTTCCATCAAATTTGAATCACTATTCTTATTTTGAAATCCATCCTTGTATCGTCGAGCGAGAATTGTATTTGCGAATTAATATTAAAGATGTTTATATATGGTGTTGTTTGAGTTGTTGATGTTGATTTGGATTTTCGATCGATTCGTCTGATCAACGCTATTGATAGGATTTCCAAAACACTTGAACATAGCAAACTGACACAATAGTATTTTCGAATTTGGTGAATAAAATAGTATTGAATGATTTTATTATATATAAGTATAAAATTTTCTGAAATGAAATAGCTAATGAATTGATTGTTGAAAATAATTTTTTATTATTATTGTTGTAATTGACTATTTCATAATATAAATAAATGAATTTATAAATTTAGGTTAAAATTGATTTGAAATTTAAAATGAATTTAAAACTAAAATTTGAGAATTGAATATCCGGTGATTTCAACTTTGACATGAAAGATTTAAAGTGTATAGTATTTTAAATATTTTCAAATAGAAATCATTTCAAGGAAATTTAAATATTAAATTAGAGCTCTTCTATTTTGTCGCTGGAAAATAATTTCGGTGATGACGGCCGCATCATCGACATTTATTTTCGAGTTTCGAAGTGGAAAGACCATCAGTAGCTTGCTACACTCTTGTTTTGAAATGAATTTGATTTGAAATTTTTAAAGTACAACATGATTTAAAATATATATATAAGTATCTGATTTAGATTTGATTTGGATATAATGTATGTATATATATATATATATATATATATATATATATATTTATTTCTAAATTGTTTGAAGTTAATCGGAAATTCAATTCTTAAAATTTGGGTAAAAGATGATTTCAATTGTATCTGAAACCAAATTTTGAATTAATATTTAAACTTGAGAGAAATTGAATTAGGAATTTTATTTGGATAATACTCAATTGCATTATTCATAACTTACCTAAATTTTCAAAAAGTTAATTATGTAATTCAATATTACACAATATAAATGATGTCAAAGGAATTTTTAAATAAATTTGAGTAGTCGTAATAAATGAAAATATACTTAATATATATGTGATAGGATATATTAAGCAGATAAATTTTATAATAATTTGGAATAAAGAAGAATTAAATTTGTCGAATAAAGTATGATTATAATAAATGACTATTCAAATTTATGATCACTAAAATTGTTAATTTAAGATAATTGGATGATATACAATATAAATGCCTTTATAAATAAAATTTGAGTGCGTATAAAAATGTTATACACTTAAAGTTTAATTATAAAATGGTTAATAGAGATAAATAGAATAATAAGTTAAATGAATAATAGATGTGATAAATAAATAAAATTTTGTTTTGAAAATTGATAAATTGAAATTAAATCAATTTAATGCGGTATCTTGAATCAATTGAATTTAAATTGAATTTCATTTTGGAAAGAAACCTTTTGTACCTAACATTAATAAACGTGATATCAAATCAATTTAATGAAAACTGTGAGTTTAAAAACAAATTGTTGAATATAGGTTTATTTAAGAATTGAAAGTTATAAGGCTTAAACTAATTGTTTTATGTTGTTTTCAAATCTATTTTCTTCTACTTATTTCTATTCTCCTACTTCCTCCCTTTTCGAGGACGAAAAGTTTTGAGTGGTGGAGAATATAACGACCCGTAAATTTAACCGGTTTTAATAATGTTATTAATCGAAATTTTGTGGGATTTTAAAAGATAAAATTTTGAAATAAAAATTTTATATTTGGAATGCGTCTAGTTAAACATAGCAACTGGTAAATTTTCGTCTGAAAATGTGAAAGTTTATTTCGCGCGTAAATTTACTTCAATTTAATAAGTTAAAAAGCGATGAAAATAAAACGTTTTCAAAACCAAAATATTTTTAAATAGAAAAATTCTAAATCATCTTTTGAGCAAGTTGTCAGTTTGTCGTTTTTCAAAATTCGGATATCTTTAGCTCCGTCGTTCTTATTTTTCTGCGAATTTTATGCATTTTCCGTAGTAGAAAATTAAAAATTTTGTAAATTCAATCGTACCGTCGATATCCGCATACCGTTTTGATCGTCTCGTCACGCTGATCTTTACGGTATATTTATTTCTTTAATTTGAGGCCGGTAACCGTCGGGGTCCGTGAAACTGTAAACCGTATCGGTACCGCTTCGAACTTTCTGAACTTATTTATTGTTTCGGTCACCATTTAAATTCCACGGCGTAAATTTCAATGGCCATTGCCATTTATTTTCCTTAAGTTCATAGACTTTGCTATTCCCACGTTTTTCAATTTATTTTGCTATTTTATTTTACCGGTTCATTTGCCTTTAGCTTTGTTTGAACCCATCCCTATCTCTGTTCCATTATTAGAGGAAATTGCAATGACTGTTCATCTCATCACCCTAGCCTATTCATTTCCTTGAAGTCTTGAACGTGACCATTCATTTTAGCATTTATAATTTTTGTTTCCATGAAATCTACTCACATTTAACATTGGGTTTGCCTGACCTTTCACTTTCACCTCTTGCTCTCACGTTCAATTTTCTTTTGTTTACTAATGCCTCCTTCCTGTTGCCAGCCAAACTCACCCACTGCCCACGTCCTTGCTTCACAATCCCACACCAAAACATCATCAACACGTGAAGCATGACTTGCTGCTCCTTTTGCTTCAGACAGCTCACTTCCCCTCCGCAAGCTCCTCCACCACAAAACCCACTGCCCATGGCCTCGCCAAAGCCACCGTTCCCACCTCCAAGCATGTGACAAGCCGAAGCGCGCAACCCCACGGTCTCCTTCCCACCACCTCCATGCGCAACTCGCGTGAAGCCCCTCCATCTTTCCTCCTCTCTCTTTTTCCCACGTTCCTAGCTTCCACCACCATCGCCTGTCTCGCCTACCACTCCTCGGCCTTGCCACGTCGGCCCCATCTGCCCTCCGTGTAGCCGACCCGCATCACCATGGCCACCTCCACCTTGGCATGTAGACTCCTGAATCCTAACCGAGCACCCCACTTCCTTCACCCACGTGCACACGAAGAACTCACCGAAGCCGACCCGTGCCATGCCGATGGTCTTCCCCGACGACCTTGCAGCCACCTCTACCTTGCGTACAGCAAGCCTCCCCTCAGTACACACACGTCATGTACGTATGTGTTGCTCCTTTCCTTTTTCTATTTTGCCGAAGATAAATATATGTTGATAGTTGGAAAATATATGTATATAATTTACATCTATATATTAATAGCAAGTTTCAATTTAAAGGATATTTTATATTTGAAAATAAAAGTATTGTACTATATCATATTTTATTATCGTATACTATACTGCATTATATCCTACCAGGAGTCCAACTGAGTGTTTTATATTTTAAGCTATAAGTAGAAATATATGTGAGCATGCATGAAGTTTGGTCTGTAGAAATTTATACATTAGCTTGGTTCTGTATAGATTGTGTATTGATTGAAAACTAATTTATAAACACACCTTGCATGATTTCCTTGCTTCGTTCCTTTGGTTTAGAGAGATATTTATGGGAGGGTACATGTTAGTATTAATAACGCAACTTAGATATAACATGGTTTTATGTGAATTGTTAAATTATTTTGTAACTCAACGGTTATTAATAACGCACAAAGCTACCTAAAGCCTTGGGAACAGCCCATGCTTTATTATATATATAGATAGTCTGCATAAGATGTTGTAACTTAGATTTTTTATATATTGTTTACATATTTTAGCTAAGTTGTTAGTCTCCACTTATTTTGAAAGGCCCTGTTGTTTATGTTTGATTATATAATAATAAATATTGATTTTAAAGTGAGAGAAGTATAAGTTACATACTTTGACAGTTATATAACTATATGATCCGGTTATATAAATTAGTACATGTGTACGTGTGTTGTACATAAGGGTAATTGTGGCATGGTGTATTTGTTTATGTGACCTGCATACTTCGCACAGCCATCGCTCCTATCTGTTTTAAAATATTGCTTTCAAAGCTATTGTTTATTTTACAGTTTTATATAAGTCGCATTGTGTTTTATAATCTGGGTAATAGTGCGTCAGTTAGTTATTTGTGCGTCGGTTAGTTAATAGGGCGTCGGTTAGAAACAGGGTATGTAAGTTAGCATGTTATTTGTGCGTCAGCTAGTCCATATGTTTAGAAACTTGATATTGTTTATAATACGTAAAATTTTATATAAAGCTTATATATAGATATTTTGTTTAATATTGTTTGAAAACATTTTGTAAACTATGGACTTTATTGCATATCTATTTTAAATGGATACATTATGAATATTTATTTTTGTACGGTTTTAATTTAAACAATAACTTTTGAAAAATAAAATAAAATATTTTAAATTGTGTTTGAATGTAGAATATGATATATATAAATAAGTTCGCTTACATCATTTATCCTCATCGATCCAATTTTGATTTGATTTCATCTATTTCTTATTATCAGCTTTGATCGCCGTACTCATGTCCATCGTGCTTTGTACCGTAATTCGTGCTTGGATTTGTAACTCATCTTATTCTCGTCCGTCTCTAGCCTCGAAAGGTGAGCAATCACTCACGATTAATATTCTTTTATTTATTAAATTCGATTTCAATTGAAACGACAATTGAAAAATGCTGTTGTTATTTATTGCACTGTTATTTATGTATCAGTTCACTTTTGACATCTGACACCATTATCTGTTAATTATGTATGCGATGATAATACAGTTGGTTGATAATTGATTGATTGATTATTGTTAATATTGGATGTAAATTGTAATGTATAAAGTGATAAATATGCAATTGAATTTGACGTAGGATAGTTTAAAATTGTGAATCGACATATGTGTTGAATTTGATTACTTAACTTGAATAATATGACCCCTTTTAATTGTTAAGTTAATTGACACGTAGAATTTGACAAATTATACTTTGAACCTTTGAACGTATATTGGATTAATTGTTGTAGTATTAAATTTGAAATTGAACCACAAGTGGAAAAACCGTAATGTAATAATCTTTAATCTACATGAAATGATAGTGTAGATTCTAGAAATAATTATATTAATTCGCACAAACAACAATGTGAATTAATACAATTATTTCGGGATTATTTGAATTGATTATTGGATTGTTATTGATTGTTGTTATTGCTTGTTTATTTACTTTGACACCATCCCTGTTATCACACTGCAAGTTCCCTTTGTTATGTTTGATTTTTTTGAATTGGAATTGGAATCGGGTTGAAATGATAAATACCCAAAATGAACTTGACTTAGGATAGAAATTTAATAAATCCGATTGGTCAATAATTTGATTTGAAAATAAAATAATGATTTTATTCGAATAAAGAATAAGTTTTGAAATGAAACTGGAATTTGAATTTTGATGAAAGGAAAATGTAAAGATTGAAATCTGAAACAAATATTAACGTAGTAATTGATGAAAGAACGTTGTTTGAAATTTAATTATTTAATAATTAAATTTGGAATTATTAATAAATAAGTTGGAATTAGTAATGATTGATTTTGAAATTATTGAATTTGAAATCATTTAATAATTAAATTTGATATTATAATTAAGTTTGAAATTATTAAGTTGAATTTATAATTAAGTTGAAATGATTTGATGATTAAATTTGAATTCATATTTAAGTGGAAATGATTTACTAATTAAGTTTGAATTTATAATTGAATTTTGAAATTATTAATAATTAAGATTGAAATTTTTAATAATTGAATAAGATTGAATTAATTTATAATTGAATAAAAATTGAATTCTTTGAAAAAGAGAAATTGAACTTTTGAATAAGTGAAATTTGAACTTCGTTAATAAATGAAATTGGGTTTCTTTATTTGTTAAGTTTTGGGAAATTATTTAAGTAAGTTAAAGGTGAAATTGAAACTTCTCGATTACGTGAAATTTAGTTCTTTATTAATTGAGTTTGAAATTTGTAACGAAGTCAATAAATAAATGAAAATTGAATTTCTTTAACAAGAAATAAAATGTGATTTATTGAAATGAATGGGATTTATTGAAATTAACGTAAGACTTGTAATTTAAAGAATTGATTTGACGAATTTAATTTATTTCAATTTGAAGTTTTGATATAATGAAGTTGAACGTAAGTAATTGATTTAAATGAATTGGAATTTAATTAGAAGTTGTTTTGAATGACAAATTTACTTAATGAATATTGAATGAAATCGATAAATGGATTTAAATTGATTTGAATGAAAATTTAATTAATTGAAATGATTTCGGAATAAAACGTATACACAACCTTGAATCAATATTTGAATTGTTTAAATAAAAATCGAAATTGAATTGTAAGAATTTGAAATGGTTATTTGGAAGTTTTGAAACGTAAATTATGGAAATCGACTTCAAAACACAATTGAAATGTTGATTTATAAATTCTAATTGAAATTGAAATTGATTTGGTTTGAAATTTATTAAACGATCAATCGGTGTAATAAATTACGAAATTTATTAAAGAAACCGGAATCGGTTATGGACATACTCTCTGTCTAAACCAAAAACCACTTTAATAACTATACGCGGAGTGATGATCCAGAATAAAGTGGTTGGAATGATGTACGTGATGACTGAAGAAAGAGAACGATAATGGATAGCTTTGACACTTGTGTCAAATTAGAAATGACTAAAATCAGGAGCCGTGCCGGGCCAAATGGGGTTAGCCAGCTCGAGCGGACACACTTCTTCGTAACTATTACTCATTACTTGTGATTGATTGGTGCACCCTCGGAATTTCAGGAGTGTTGTTTCGCGGTGTTGCGATCGCTGCGGCGATGCGTTCTCACCAGTCCGGATCAGGCGAACGGTAGTTTCACTACCTTGGGTATTGCCTCATGTGCCTTGTCATACTTGTATCCCTATATACGCGACCACTACGATTTTTTTTTATGTTATACCTATGGAGTACTCCCTGATATCCCACTAGTTTACGGTGGAGTTTACAGTGCTATATAAACTATAATGCTTATATAAAATGTGTTAAGGGGGATAATGGTAACGCCTTAACACTATTTTGATATTTATATTACTGATAGACATTATCTATTTGGCGTATATTACTATCTAGTAGATAGTTTAACGGATCCTTAGAGGACGGTTATTCGAACGTCCTTTGAGTTATTTGTATTTAAATTGTTATTTCACTTGAGTTGGATTTATTGATATGAGAATATTAATCCTGACTCGAGTGTTTTGTGTTTTGCTTTACGCTCGGGTCAGACTGAGTGTACCAGTATTCAAGATTTTCCTTTGGAGTTGGAGCTTCTCCTGGAGATCCAGCTATCTATCCAGCTTTCAGATATTCGATGATTCCTGTGATGTATTCTGATTCTTATATTTGACTGTTGTATTCGAGACTTCTGTTGTAACTTATTTAACTCTGATGTATCTTAAATATTTATATAGTAGCTTCATGAACTACTATCTCTTTTACTTCCGCTGCATATTATTACTCCGTGTCTGTGATTATGTGATTATTTATTTACCGTATATCTGAGTTTTGCCAAATTTAAATTAACAGTTCGGTATTTTGAATTATTCAAGTCCGACGTGTGCGGATGCGAATAGTCCAAAATAGCGGGTCGTTACATTTACTAAATTTTAATGAGATTAATATTTGGAATAAGATTTAAATTTTTGGAAATTAAATATTTAACTATTAAATATAAGGAATTGACTTTATTTATTTTTTTCGAAAAGATTTAATCTTTAAATATAAACTCCTTTGAAATGTAGGTTTGAAATGGTGATTAATTTCTAAATAAAATGAATGGGTTTAAACGGTATTTAAATGAATTAAAAATGAATGATGTTTTGAATAATACTTTGATATTTTGATATATTAAAATGAATTGAAATGAATTTTTGAAAGATATGATATTTTGATATTAAAAATGTTTTGAAATGAAGTTTTGGAAAGATATGATATATTGAAATGATTTGAAATGAAGTTTGGAAAGATATGATATATTGAAATGATTTGAAATGAGGTTTTGGAAAGATATGATATTTTAATATATTGAAATGGTTTGGAATTGATTTAATCTTTATTTTTGATAAAGATTTGGATTTGAAATGATATTCTATTTCGAAGTAATTTTTAAAAAAAGTTATAACCACGGGTTATAATAACGATTTATTAGCAAAGAGACCGGGATCAGATATCTGGTATACTCTCTGTCGAAAACCACTTTGATAACCGTGTACGCGGTGGAGATTCCAGAACGAAGTAGGTTGGTTGGTGAACGCTACTGGCATGAAGTAAGAGAACGCTGATGGATGGCCTAATTATGACTAAAACAGGAGCTATACTGGGCTACACAAAGGGTCGCACCCTTTCATCAAGCATGCTTCTTCAGAAACCATTCTATTACTTTTGTGATTCGATATGGTGGCGTCACTTTGATTCGGGGTATTGCTTGAGGTGGGCGGAAGCTGCTGGCATGCCATCACCACCGGTCCGGGAGTCAAAATGGTGTATCCACCATGGCATTGCCTCGCGTGCCTTGCCATATGTTCCTTATATCGAGCCCACTATGATTTTGGTTTAAAGATTCGACCGCGTTAAGGTTCACCATCCCCTTAATGATATTTTCTATATGATTATACTTTACTGATTAGACACTACTGTATATAGCGCAATATACTACATAGTAAATAGTTTAATGAATCCTTAGAGGATGGGCGGTCCCAAGCATCTTCTAGGTTACTTGTACTTTTACTACAGTTCACTTGAGTTGGTTTACATTGTATAAGTATGTATGTCCTGACTCTAGTGTTCGTATTTTTTATTTACGCTCGGGTTAGCCTGAGTATTCATAGATTTGGATTTCCACCTTCTGCAGATTGGAATCGCTGTAGATTATCTGCTTATCTAGTCTTATCTATTTCGGTTTTGTTGTTGTATTCAGCTTGTACTTGGTTATCATATTGAAACTTCTATTGTACTTTATTTCTTCTGTTGTACTTTATTTCTTCCATTGTATCTTGCTTAACTCTGATATATTTATATAGTAGCTTCATGAACTACTATCTCTTTTACTTCCGCTGCATTATTAAATACTCTGTGCCTGTGATCTTTGATTTTTATTTACTGTATATTCTGAGATTTGCCAAAATTTATTTACAACGTGGTATTTTGAGCAATTCAATTCCGGCATGAGTGTCTACCCATACACTTATAATGGATGCGAATGGTTGAAAATATCGGGTCGTTACATCCAATTTGATTTATAGCTTTCAATTTTCCTTAATTCAATTTCATTAACACTTAATGAATTATATAAAATCAACTAACAATCATATAACAAACAATGTATATCCAATATTACGAAATTATTTAATTTTCATTCAATTTAGTCCAACACTTGTAATTCCAATCGGTTCATATTAAATTGACTTTCATTCAATTTATTCAATTTCTCAACTTCATTAGCTTCTAATGGATTTACACTTACATTCATTATTCCATATCAATTTAATTTACATTCAATTGATTAATATTTCATCCATTTATCAATTCAATTGCTAATTCCTTTAACCAATAAGGTTGAATTTCAATTATATAAATCAAGTTCATATTCATCACTTCTCTTGATTAATTTACTTCGATACCAAAATCAACTTCATTTAACTTCACTTAAGTTATATTCTCTTTCAAACATCATTTGTTTAATCTTAACTTATGTTTCCACTTATAAATCCAATTCAGATTTCAATTCCAGTTCTATTTACTTAAAATTTCGAAATGGATTTCAATTTCATTTCCTTGCAATTTGCAAATTTTATTTATTCATTCACAATTTATTTTCCAACTTAATAATTGTATTCCAATCATTTTATATAACATTCCAAAGTCTTTTCAATCTATCAAAACCAATTTTGAAACCAATTCAATTATCCTTTGAATTTCAAAATCCAAACCCAAATTTTCCAAACAACTTTCATTTAAAGCTATTTGGCAGCAATCCCTCTTTTGGAAACCCAAAAATGAACACCGATGATGTTGCAATCATCATCGAAATTATTTTCCAGCGACCGGAAAGAGTTTAGGGCTTTAATTTCTCCAAAACAATTTTCCAAAATATCAAATCCTTTCAAAACACTTCTCTGGAATTTTGTTTTTAGATTTTAAATAACATTTATAAATCTTTTACTCATATAATTTCACTTCTTATAGATAAGATTATTTCACAATTGTAAATCATATTAATTACAATTCCATACTTATAATTCTTCGCTTATAAATTTATTCTTTTACAATATGTTTCATTTAACTTATTCAAACATCTTTCAATTAACTTATATATATTCTTACATTTCAACAACCAAACAATCAATTTTATATACACTTTAATAATTCTGAAAAATTATGCATTATATATAAAATATAATCAAGGTAAAATTATTTTATTTACCCAATTTAAAATGATACTATGTCGATTTATCTCGTTTAAGAGTTTAGAAACCCCTATCGATAATATGGCGTCCCATCTACTAACCAGAATTCACAAACAGCTCAACGGATAAGCAATCACAATATAAAACATTTTTATATTCACTAACAAATACGCGCTCATTGCTATTATTACACTCACACTCATTCTAGAGTACTACTGACTCTATCTCTAATGAGTAATACCCAACAGAGCTATGGTTGTCGCTTAACCATAAGCTCTGATACCAAATGTAACGATCACGATTTTTTCGACGCTCGAAAACCGACATCAATACGTCCACTGCATCAACTACCGAGCAATCGAATCCGAAAAAACGTACCGTTATGGTTAAAGAAGAAAAGAAAGGTAGAAGAAGAGAGAAAAAAAGAAGAAGAAACAGAGAACAATATCAGAATCTCACAATCGCAGCGGAACAACATATAATAGATAAATGAATAATCTTTAAACAAAGAACTATATCAGTTATTACATTACATCATATTACATTACATTACATCATCAGAGTGTACAACAGCAAACAACAACAAACAGCGGAAAAGAAATACTATATACTAGTAAATACGCCATGCCATCCAGCTTGCCTCTAGCAACTCCTGAATTCCAGAATATCCTGATAACCTGACACTAGACTGCCCGTGTGGAAATTGGTGGGCACCCAGTGTAACAAACCGCATGTTTATCGATTTTTATATTTAAATATTTTATTTAAATATTTTATCGATACTCGAAATTTAGTCCGAAAAGCCACTTTTTGCAAACAGTCGAATTAGGACTCGAGACCACTTCCATTGAGTTCAAAATGCCGTTTGCGATCTTTTTAAGTGTAAACTTTGATATGTTTGGAGTCAGTGGAATTTTACTACTTTTTTTACTTAGGGCTTTGGTTAGGGCTGAGCCCATTAACCCCACTTATGTATTCAGTCCCAACCCCTTCTCCTCTTTATTACTTCATTCCTCATTTCCTAATAATCAAGCTTTTATAACAATAGAGAGTGGAAGAGGAAATTAAAACTCCAAGCCCTAATCTTCATTAGCAAATCCAACTTCTAGCTCCAAATTCAAGAGAACCCATTGGTAAGCCTTCTCTTCTTCTTCTCCAACTCATTCTCTTATCAATTTCAGAAATTCCTAAACCTAACTTTGGGAATGTTCTTCTTTTAAAGCTTAGAATCAAGCTTCTTGTGTTGGATTTGAAGAGTGGTTGATTCTCCTTTGCTTTCAAGCTTCTTCTTCAATTGTTTGGGTTCAAAGGTGAGATTTTTATCTCACATCTTTGTCTATAATTATCTTCGATTGTTAGGTATGAATTCCTAACACTTATTCTTGTGCAATTGATTTTGGTTTGGATTGGTTTGGTGTATATTATCAATTTTTAGTGTTTTGAAATAAAAATCTATGAAAATCCTTTTATTGATATTTGGACATTGATATTTGAGGCATATCGAAGAGCCGTTAAGGCTGGGTTGTCACTTGGCGTAAACCCTTGGTCGTCGTCGCTCGATCGATCGCTTCCGGTATCCGTTTGGCCATTTTTGGCCTAGGTACAGGGAATGCCCTGAACCCTTGATTCATACGTCTGAAACGTAGTATTCAGACATCTGAATATTATACTGGGAATTTTTATTCCCCAGTATTCAGACGTCTGAATCTATATTTTAGACTTCTGAATTGGTTCGTTTGGGACCAGAAAGGAAATAGGCCAAAAAGTGCCTATTTCAGACGTCTGGAATCAAAGATTCAGACGTCTGAATTCTGTTTTGGAAAATATTTTATTTTCCAGATTCAGACGTCTG
The DNA here is from genome assembly GCA_030765085.1 of Allium cepa. Classification (NCBI taxonomy): domain Eukaryota; kingdom Viridiplantae; phylum Streptophyta; class Magnoliopsida; order Asparagales; family Amaryllidaceae; genus Allium; species Allium cepa. Next base: position 911,135,914 of record CM060943.1, read on the forward strand.
AATCCTTGATTTCAGACGTTTGAATATGCACTCTTTTGCCTATTTGCCTATTTGCCTATTTGCTTGAGAATTCCAACTTTAGTCGATTCGTGTGGATTCCCTTTTGTTATTATCACTTATTATCGACTTTGATGACATTTTCTTCGTGAATTTTGGGAATATCCATTTTGATGGATTCGGTATCGATTTCTTTGGATTTTATTCACGTCTTTGAATGTGAATTTTATTGATTGATTGTTCCTACAATCTTTTTTGTGATTTGTCACTTTAAAAATATAAAGGTTTCAAAACTAGTAGTAAATATCAAAACTCCTTCATCAAAACAATTTCAACACTATTTTATTACAAAGCTCGTTTCTTAAAACCGTTTTCCAATCTACCAGTATATACAAACCTTTACCTCACTCGGACGAGAAATCTAATTAAACGACTTAGTAAAACAAGTGGTATGAAACGCTTGCGTTTACTTCGTTGGTTAATTCTTGGACTTGTTCGATTGAATCCCTTGTGATAATTTTCTAGTGAAGATCTACAATTTGTTCGTAAATATTTAAGTTAAGCTAGTGGTTATGGGACATGAAGCTAAGCTCATATATTTACTAGCTTACTGTAATTGACACTTCTCTTTGATCATGACGATCATTTTATGATTTAGACTAGCAATTGTGCGATGTCTCTTTGTTTGCAAGGTTAGACTTGACCCCGCTTCTGTTTGATTCGACTCACACATGTGGGGTAGCGCCCCATGGTCTTTGTGACACCCCACCTCTAAACCCACGCTAGCCAAGAACACTACGGTGTAATGCTGTCAACTAGCACAGAGAATAAGGCTGTTGAGGAGCGACCATCCGTGTAATTGCTTTGCGCGAGCACCGATTTGTCAGATAGTATAACATGCATTTTATTTCAAGAGGAAATCCGACATACCGATACAAACACAAAGCTACTACACAGTGGCTATAATAATCTTCGAAAAAAAATATAGAAATAAACATAACACAAATTAGTCACAGATAATTCATATCACAAAGGCGGAAGAAGATATGAATATATAACTAACACATGAAAGTGTATATCAGAGTAGTGGTCAAAAAGATCCACAATAATACAAAAGAATAGCAACCCGTGCTATACAAAAGAATACAACTGTGAGTCTATATCTCAAATGTGTACACCAAAATAAACTACTAATCTAAGTAGTTAGCCAAAAATCAGAGGAATCAATCCCAAGTGTGAAGTCAAGCTGAAGCACGTGTAACATCTCGGTCTGACCCGAGTATTATTTAATAAGAAAATAATAAACGGATCAGTCCAGCTATAAATATCAGATGAAACGATAGAGAATAAGAGGTATGACTAAATGCATAATAATCACAATGCCAAGTTGTGATAAATAAGTAACTGAAAATCAACCAGAGATTAATCAATTTCACAAAAATCTTCTCAAGGTTTAAAAGGAATGTCATACTCTTTAGTTCATTCACCAAACCATAAATATTGACGATTATATCAATATCATTCACAAAAAGTCAATGACGCACAAATTCACCAATGCACAAATATTGATAAAACTTATCAATGAAAATCATGAAAATTGGTGAAGCACAAATTCTAGAAATCATCTCAAGAAATCCAGAAATTCCAAAAAAGGGGGAAAAGGCCTATCACAAACGGGAGCATAAAGCTCACCAACACGTGTATCACAAACGGAACGCTAATTCCATGGTTGCTAACCATCACAAATTGAGCCGAAGCTCCACAAACGGCCCGAAGACCATGGGTTGCTACCCCACCAACTTGAGTCGAAACTCCATAAAATGAGGTTTTGTCTCCCTTGCAGACAAAGAGACATCGCACATTGCTAGTCTAAATCATAAAAAATGATCGTCGTTAATCATCAAGAAAGTGTCAATTACAGTAAGCTAGTAAATATATGAGCTTAGCTTTATGTCCCATAACCACTAGCTTAACTTAAATATTTACGAACAAATTGTAGACCTCCACTAGAAAATTATCACAAGAGATTCAATCGAACAAGTCCAAGAATTAACCGACGAATTAAACGCAAGCGTTTCATGCCACTTGTTTTACTAAGTCGTTTAATTAGATTTCTCATACGAGTGAGGTAAAGGTTTGTATATACTAATAGATTGGAAATATTTACTACTAGTATAGAAAACCTTTATATTTTTAAAGTGACAAATCACATAAATGATTATATAAACAACCAATCAAAAAAATTCACATTCGAAGACGTGAATAAAATCCAAAGAAACCGATAAAGAATCCATCGAAATAGTTACTCAAAAATCCCTAAAAAGGAGTCATCAAAGTCATAATAAACGATAACAACAAATAGGATCACCACGAATCGATTTAAATTAGAAATTCAATCCAAAAGGCAAACTGGACTGAAACAGCAGGTTCAATCGACTGAATCGAGTTTTCAGTCGACTGACCATGTACCTGGAAATTTTCTAGGTTCAGGAAACTTTCTGTTTCCAGGTTCAGTCGACTGAACAGAGGATTCAGTCGACTGAATCATGCCTGGAAACTTTCAGGTTCCAGGTTCAGTCGACTGAATAGAGTTTTCAGTCGACTGAATCTTACCTGGGCTGTTTTTCAGCCTATACAAATGAAGAGCAAACTCTTCCAAAATGCAACCGTACGAACATTGGCTCTAAGGGTTTACACAAATCGGCAACCCGGCCCTATATGCTCCTCGATGCATCATCCAAAGCATGATCAAACTTCCATAAAAGGATTTTCACACAAATTTGTCTTAAAAACCCAAAAATTGGAATATTCACAAAACCAATCCAAATCAAGAGCAAATGCACATGAAGAAGCGTTAGGAATTCATACCCAACAACCAAAGATAATTATAGTCATAGATGTGAGATAAAAATCTCACCTTTGAACCCAAACAATTGAAGAAGAAGCTCGAAAGCAAAGGAGAATCAACCACTTTTCAAATCCAACACAAGAAGCTTGATTCTAAGCTTTAAAAGAAGAACATTCCCGAAGTTAGGTTTAGGAATTTCTGAAATTGATAAGAGAATGAGTTGGAGAAGAAGAAGAGAAGGCTTACCAATGGGTTCTTCTATTAGTTTGGAGCTAGAGTTTGATTTGCAAAAGAAAACTAGGGCTTGGAGTTTTAATTTCCTCTTCCACTCTCCATTGTTATAAAAGCTTGAGTATTAGGAAATGAGGAATGAAGTAATGAAGAGGAGAAGGGGTTGGGACTGAATACATTAGTGGGGTTATTGGGCTCAGCCCAAACCAAAGCCCTAAGTAAAAAGTAGCAAAATTCCACTAACTCCAAACATATCAAAGCTTATACCCAAAAAGATCGCAAACGGCGTTTTGAACTCTATGGAAGTGGTACCCGAGTCCTAATTCGACCGTATGCAAAAAGTAGCTTTTCGGACTAAATTTCGAGTATCGATAAAATATTTAAATAAAATATTTAAATATAAATTCGATAATTATGCGGGTTGTTACAGACTCCCCTCCTTAAAGAAATTGCATCGTCGCAATATTTAAGAAGAAAATATAAAGTAACAACCATGAAAGCATATTCAACACAAAAGAAATTTGAAATAAAAGGTTCCCTTAAAGAGCACGGGAAAGTAAGTCCGAATGTGTTCGCTCAATGAATTCTCTAGATTCTCAAGAACAATCCTTAGGATTTGAAGACCATTGAACTTTCACAAGCGGGACATCTTTATTTCGAAGGCGTTTGACCTCCGAAGCAATAATTCGAATAGGATGCTGCTCATAAGTTAAATTAGGCAAAACTTTAATCTCTTCCACAACACCGGGCTCAAGAATAGAATCGGAATCTCGAAGACATTTCCGTAATTGAGAAACGTGAAACACGTCATGCATGGAAGAAAACTGAGCCGGTAATTATAGGCGATAAGCCACAGAACCAATACGTTCGGTGATAGGAAATGGCCCAACATATCGAGGCGCTAATTTTCCCGATCAACTGAAACGTACAACACCTTTCATAGGTGAAACACGAATGAACACAAGATCTCCCACAGAAAATTCTAACTTCCTTCTTCGATTATCGGCATAGGATTTTTGTCTACTCTGGGCTTCTTTCATCCTATGTCGAATAAGTTCAATCTTTTCTGTGGAATCACGAATAAAGTCTGGACCTAAAACCAGCTTCTCACCGGCGTCAAGCCAACAAGAAGGAGATCGGCATGGCCTTCCATAGAGTGCCTCGAAAGGTGCCATACCAATACTAGATTGGAAGCTATTATTATAGGAAAATTCAACAAGAGGAATATGATCTTCCCAGCTTCCACCGAAATCAAGCACACAAGCACGAAGAAGATCTTCAAGGGTTTGATTCACACGCTCGGTTTGTCCATCGGACTGGGGGTGATAAGCGGTGCTAAAATTAAGCTTTGTTACCAAAGCTTTTTGAAGACTCTTCCAAAATCCAGTAGTAAACAATGGATCACGATCACTAACTATAGAAGTAGGAACTCCATGTAATTTAACAATCTCTTTAACAAAGAGTTTGGCCAAAAGAGGAACGGTTCGATTGGACCGAACGGGAATAAAATGGGTGGATTTAGTAAGTCTATCAACAATCACCCATAAGCTATCATGACCCGAACGAGAACGGGGAAGGCCATCAATAAAATCCATGGAAATTTGGTCCCACTTCCAAATTGGAATTTCTAAAGGTTGCAATAACCCACCGGGCCTTTGATATTCGGCCTTAACAAGTTGGCAAGTCATGCAACGCTCAACGGAGTTAGCGATGTCAAGTTTCATTCCCTCCCAATAATAAATTCGCTTCATATCCGCGTACATTTTACTACTACCGGGATGAATGGTCAATTTAGAACGATGTGAATCTTCTAAAATATCTTTACGAAGATCACTAATATTTGGCACGATAAGTCTACCAAATTTCCGAATGCCGCCACGAGAATCGATATCAAAGACCTTCAAACCTTCAATATCAATTTTATCCTTAATATTTTGGCCAAGAAGAGCCAATTCAGGATCTAACCCTTGAGCTTCAAGAATGCGGTCTAAAAGAGAAGGATGAGCCTCAAGGCTACATAAAACAAGAGATGAACATAAATCGAAAACACGGTCTCGAATTTCGCAAGTGGATAAAATCTCGAGATCGTTCCATTCGAATATCATCATAGAAACAACAGCTTGTTGTTTACGGCTAAGAGCATCGACGACACGATTACCTTACCGGGTGTATAAAGAATATCAAGATCATAGGGAGCTAGGAACTCGAGCCAACGTTGTTGACGCTAATTAAGTTGCTTTTGAGAAAATAAAAACCTCAAAGACTTATGATCGGTATAAAGAACAAATTTCTCTCCTAAAAGATAATGACGCCAAATCCGAAGAGCGAAAACAATGGCCGCGAGTTCTAAATCATGAGTGGCATATCTAGTCTCAGCTGGCTTCAATTGCCTAGAAACATAAGCAATAACACGTTCTTTTTGCATAAGAACGGCACCCAAACCAACGCGACTAGCATCGGTATAAACAATAAAATCTGGGTTTCCATCGGGAATTACAAGGATAGGAGCGTCGGAAAGGAGTTCTTTTAATTTCTGGAAAGAAGCTTCACATTTGTTTGACCAAATGTATTTAACGCCTTTCTTTGTTAAGCTAGTGAGAGGCACGGCAATTTTAGAGAAGTCTTTGATGAAACGACGGTAATAGCACGCTAATCCCAGAAAGCTACGGATTTCTGTCACACTCTCCGGTCTCTTCCAATTTTGAATCGCTTCAAGCTTTGAAGGATCCACTGATATTCCGGATTCGGAAATAATATGGCCTAGAAACTTCACACGAGATTGCCAAAAATGGCATTTGGAAAATTTTGCTTTTAATTGATTACTCCTAAGAGTTTCCAACACAATTCGAAGACGCTTTTCATGCTCCTCCTCGGTTTTTGAATACAAAGAATATCATCAATAAAGATGAGAAAAAATCGATCGAGGAAGTCTTTAAAAACTCGATTCATTAAGCCAACGAAATAAGCCGGGGCATTCGATAAGCCAAATGGCATAACAAGCCATTCATAAGATCCATACCGAGTACGGAACGATGTCAAAGGAATGCTATCCTCTGCAATACGAAGCTGATGAAAACCGGTAGCCAAGACCAATTGTGAAAAGACTCTAGCACCACTAAGTTGGTCAAATAAATCATCAATCCGAGGTAAAGGATATTTATTCTTGATAGTAAGATCATTAAGCTTGCGGTAGTCAACGTAAAGCCTAAGTGTACCATCGGATTTCCTCACAGAAATAGCTGAAGCTTCCCAAGGCGAGGAACTAGAGCGAATAAATTGCTTCTTCTCCAATTCAGATAATTGTTTACGCATCTCCTCATTTTCTTTATTGGACATACGATAAGGAGGACGAGTAATAGGTTAAGCTCCAGGAATGAGATTAATTCTGAACACAATTGCTCGCTTAGGTGGTAATCCTAAAACGGGCTCAAATATGTCGGAGAATTCATGAACAACGTGAATAAGAGAAATAATATCTTCCTCATCATCATTATCGTCATCATAAGGATTTAAAGAGTATAAAAATGCAACCAAACTGGAATCCGAATATTTAAGATTAATAGAAATCTGCTTAACAGATTGAGGATGTCGAAGATGAATAGTCCGCTCAGGACACAGGATTTGAGCTTCATAATGGTTAAGCCAATCCATACCCAAAATCATTCCGAAGCCTAAATAACGCATGACATGCAAATCGGCTAGGAAAGAAAAATCACATAAAATAATCTCGATATCTTTACACAATAAACTGAGTGTTGCGGATCCACCAACCGGATTCGCAATTCTCAAAGAAGTCGTTAAACACATAACATCCAAAGAAAAAGTATCAACAAGTTCTTTTGAAATAAAAGAATGGGATGCACCCGTATCAAAAAGAACACGAATAGGATGATCACGAAACACAATAATGCCATGAAGGATAGTATGAGGAATACCTTGACCACGAGATGTGTTGCCAGGGGCTTGAGCAACATTAAGCTTTCCCTCCTTCTTGCCTTGAAGCTTGGTGCATGAAGATATAACATGACCGGGACCTTTGCAGTAGCGACAAGAGAGAGACTTTGGGCACTTGTTCGCGTAATGGTCCTTCGAACCACAATTATAGCATTCCCCACGACCAAAGGGAGAAGTCTTTGCCACAGGGGTTGCTTGCTTCCCTTTCTTATTGGGATAAGGACCTTTGAATTTATTAGGCCTTTTCTTGTTGTTGTTGAAGCTTGGTTTGGAACCCACCACTTCAACATCATTCTCCCTATCCGCTTCTTCAAGACGAAGAGCGATATCAATGAGTTGGTCGAAGGGAACTTCTAATTTTAGAAGTAATGGCTTCTTGAGATTTTTGTTTAAGCCATAGGAAAATCTTTGATTCTTCTTCAATGGGGTGTTGATGTATTCAACCCCATATTTGGAAAGTGACTCGAAGGATGCAACATAATCAGTCACAGAGGCTTCACCCTGAACAAGGTCTATGAAACGTCGAGCCAATGTCACTTCTCTGCTTCTGGCACGAATTTTGATTCGAAGCGTTCCCGGAATTGCTCCCAGGTGAGATCCGCTTTGATAATCTCAGAAATCAAAAGCTCGTACCAGTCTAATGCTCTTTTTGGGAGCATATTAAAGGCCACCTGAACTCGGTGAAGATCAATGAGGTTCATACGAGAAAAGATTCGATCGCATGTTCTTAACCAAGCCTGGACTTAAATAATAGTTTCAGAACCTTTAAATGGCTTCCCACCCAGGTTGGTGTAATCATTGCACAAACGTGCAAACCCAAATTTAGGGTGAGTAGGTTTCGGATTAGAGCCAGCTGCTTGAGCATTCGTGACAAGGTCAAGAAGTTGCTGGGTGTTCATAAAAACTCCATCTTGGGGAGTTGTAGTAGATTGACCGGCACGGGGACGTCCAGGTCTAACCATTTTTCTTCCTTAAGAAAGAAGGAGAAGAAAAAGGTTATTCACTAAAAGATATATCAAGCAATCTTGACAAGTGAAACAAGGAATCATAATAAAAAAATATGATGAATCGGTACGAAGACTCGAATTAATCCTATGGTACGACTCCTAAGCTGGACTTAGGACGATGATCCTTGTTAAGTTATTCTACATTGTTCCGATGTTTGGCTCCGATACCAAGCTGTGACGCCCCACCTCTATACCCACGCTAACCAAGAACACTACGGTGTAATACTGTCAAATAGCACGGAGAATAAGGCTGTTGTGGAGCGACGATCCGTGTAATTGCTTTGCGCGAGCACCGATATGTCAAATAGTATAACATGCATTTTATTTCAAGAGGAAATCCGACTTACTGATATAAACACAAAGCTACTACATAGTGGCTATAATAATCTTCGGAAACAAATATAGAAATAAACATAACACAAATCAGTCACAGATAATTCATATCACAAAGGCGGAAGAAGATATGAATACATAACTAACACATGAAAGTGTATATTAGAGTAGTGGTCAAAAAGATCCACAATAATAAAAAAGAATAGCAACACGTGCGATACAAAAGAATACAACTGTGAGTCTATATCTCAAATGTATACACCAAAATAAACTACTAATCTAAGTAGTTAGCCAAAATTCAGAGGAATCAATCCCAAGTGAGTAGTCAAGCCGAAGCACCTGTAACATCTCGGTCTGACCCGAGTATTATTTAATAAGAAAATAATAAACGGATCAGTCAAGCTATAAATATCAGATGAAACGATAGAGAATAAGAGGTATGACTAAACGCATAATAATCACAATGCAAGCTGTGATAAATAAGTAATTGAAAATCAACCAGGGATTAATCAATTTCACAAAAATCTTCTCAAGGGTCAAAAGGAATGTCATACTATTTATTTCATTCACCAAACCATAAATATTGACGATTATATCAATATCATTCACAAAAAGTCAATGACGCGCAAATTCACCAATGCACAAATATTGATAAAACTTATCAATGAAAATCATGAAAATTGGTGAAGCACAAATTCTAGAAATCATCTCAAGAAATCCAGAAATCCCAAAAAAAGGGGGGAAAAGGCCTATCACAAACGGGAGCATAAAGCTCACCAACACATGTATCACAAACGGAACGCTAATTGCATGGTTGCTAACCCTCACAAATTGTGCCGAAGCTCCACAAATGGCCCAAAGACCATGGGTTGCTACCCCACCAACTTGAGTCGAAACTCCACAAAACGTGGTTTAGTCTCCCTCGCAGACAAAGAGACATCGCACATTGCTAGTCTAAATCACAAAAAATGATCGTCGTTGACCACCAAGAAAGTGTCAATTACCGTAAGCTAGTAAATATATGAGCTTAGCTTCATGTCCCATAACCACTAGCTTAACTTAAATATTTACGAACAAATTGTAGATTCCACTAGAAAATTGTCACAAGAGATTCAATCGAACAAGTCCAAGAATTAACCGACGAAGTAAACGCAAGCGTTTCATACCACTTGTTTTACTAAGTCGTTTAATTAGATTTCTCATACGAGTGAGGTAAAGGTTTGTATATACTAATAGATTGGAAATATTTACTACTATTATAGAAAACCTTTATATTTTTAAAGTGACAAATCACAGAAATGATTGTAAAAACAACCAATCACCAAAATTCACATTCAAAGACGTGAATAAAATCCAAAGAAACCGATAAAGAATCCATCGAAATAGATACTCAAAAATCCCTAAAAAGGAGTCATCAAAGTCATAATAAAGGATAAAAACAAAAAGGATCGTCACGAATCGATTTAAATTAGAAATTCAATCCAAAAAGGCAAACTGGACTGAAACAGCAGGTTCAGTCGACTGAACAGAGTTTTCAGTCGACTGACCCTGTACCTGGAAATTTTCTAGGTTCAGGCAACTTTCTGTTTCCAGGTTCAGTCGACTGAACATGATTCAGTCGACTGAATCATGCCTGGAAACTTTCGGGTTCCAAGTTCAGTTGACTGAATAGAGTTTTCAGTCAACTAAATCTTGCCTGGGCTGTTTTCCAGCATATACAAATGAAGAGCAAACTCTTCCAAAATGCAACTGTATGAACATTGGCTCTAAGGGTTTACGCAAATCGGCAACCCGGCCCTATATGCTCCACGATGCATCATCCAAAGCATGATCAAACTTCCATAAAAGGATTTTCACACAAATTTGACTTAAAAACCCAAAAATTGGAATATTCACAAAACCAATCCAAATCAAGAGCAAATGCACATGAAGAAGTGTTAGGAATTCATACCCAACAATCAAAGATAATTATCGTCATAGATGTGAGATAAAAATCTCACCTTTGAACCCAAACAATTAAAGAAGAAGCTCGAAAGCGAAGAAGAATCAACCACTCTTCAAATCCAACAAAAGAAGCTTGATTCTAAGCTTTAAAAGAAGAACATTCCCGAAGTTAGGTTTAGGAATTTCTGAAATTGATAAGAGAATGAGTTAGAGAAGAAGAAGAGCAGGCTTATCAATGGGTTCTTCCATTAGTTTGGAGCTAGAGTTTGATTTGCAAAAAAGAAAACTAGGGCTTGGAGTTTTAATTTCCTCTTCCACTCTCCATTGTTGTAAAAGCTTGAGTATTAGGAAACGAGGAATGAAGTAATGAAGAGGAGAAGGGGTTGGGACTGAATACATAAGTGGGGTTATTGGGCTCAGCCCAAACCAAAGCCCTAAGTAAAAAGTAGCAAAATTCCACTAACTCCAAACATATCAAAGCTTATACCCAAAAAGATCGCAAACGGCATTTTGAACTCAATGGAAGTGGTCCCGAGTCCTAATTCGACCGTATGCAAAAAGTAGTTTTTCGGACTAAATTTCGAGTATCGATAAAATATTTAAATATAAAATCGATAAATATGCGGGTTGTTACAGTCTTCAGGCCATTCGTGTGTCAAAATTAATAGCTAGCTACCATGAGATAGCATCTCGTTCGTGTGATACATATGTTGATGAGTTTTCATGCTCCCGTTCATGTGATAGGCCTCCCCCCTTTTTATGATTTCTGGATTTCGTGTGTTGAAGTCTGGAATTTATTCTTCACCAATTATAGTGATTTTCATTGATATGATTTATCAATTTTTGGTGCATTGGTGAATTCGTGTGTCATTGACTTGTTGTGAGTACAAGTTTTGGGTATGAAACCCTTTTTGGATCTTTGTGAAGATTCTTGTGGTATTGAACGATCTTCTGTTGATCATCATTTGCATGCTTATAGTAGTATGTCATTATGGATATTATATGTTTATGCCATATCTTTTACTTTATATCATGTCATCTGATATTTATAGCTAGACTGATCCGTTTATTATTTTCTTATAAATAATACTCGGGTCAGACCGAGATGTTACAGGTGCTTCTGTTTGACTCCTCTTCTGGGATTTGCTGCTCTAACTTTTGGCTAACTAATTAGATTAGAAGTTTTTGCTGTATACACTTAAGATATAGACTCATTGTTGCATTCTTTTGTATAGCACGTGTTGCTATTCTTCTGTATTATTGTGGATCTTTTTGACAACTACTCTGATGTACACTCACATGTGTTAGTTATATATTCATATCTTCTTCCGCCTTTGTGATATGAATTATCTTTGACTGATTTATGTTATGTCTATTTCTATATTTGTTTCCGAATATTTATTATAGCCACCGTGTGATAGCTTTGAGTTTGTATCGGTATGTCGGACATCCTCCTTAGCATGCTATACTATCTGACATATCGATGCTCGCACAAAGATGTTACACGGATGGTCGCTCCTCAACAGCCTTATTCTCCGTGCTAGCTGACAGCATTACTCCGTAGTGTTCTTGGCTAGTGTGGGTATAGAGGTGGGGCATCACAACTTGGTATCAGAGCCGAACTTTGGAACAATGTAGAATAATTTAACAAGGATCACTGTCCTAAGTCCATCTTAGGAGTTATGTCTTAGGATTAATTCGAGTCGTCGTACAGATTCATCCTATTTTCATTATGATTCCTTGTTTTATCTATCGAGATTGCTTGATATTCATTTTGTGAATAACCTTCTTCTTCTTCCTTCTTTCTTTCTTAAGGAAGAGAAATGGTTTGACCAGGTCGTCCCTGTGGAATGTGGAAGTATATGATTTTTGTTTGATGATAGTAAACATATATACATTCATTTAAATGTATTTGTTAATGTACTATTCGATTTTTCATAGATTAAATAGATATTTGTTGAATAAAATAAATTACACAGAATTTGAATGGAATTTGAATTCAAACAGAAATTTTATTCAAACAAATATTTATTACATTTTTGAATAGTACAATTTCAAGCTCTCAGTATACATATACGATTTTGAACACATCACAATTCAGTTTACATTAATAACCTCACTACATATCATTCACACTCGTATTTTGTCTTCAACTGCATTCCAGTTTGAATCCATCATTTGAGAAATCTGCAAAAATATTCACTAACGAAGTAAAATTGAAAAAAGAAATATTTTTGCAATATAAAATAAAATATGATTTTTTAAAATATTATTTGCCTCAGTTATTTGGGTTGTTCGTCATCATTTACATTTGAATTCATCATACACGAACAATGTGACATGCACAGTGTATCACTGTACATGCCACAAGGCCATGCACATCGATATATACTTGATAATGCTACAGGGACAGGTGAGCACAGGTCAAACCCAAATGAAAAGCCCGGTTCAACTCACGTGCAATATATCACGACACGAGCACAAGGTCAAACCCGAGTTTTTAAACTGGATTCAACTCAAGTGAAATTTCAAAAATCAACATGAATGAGAAGACCACAAAGATAACAGCCAGTGCCAACAAAGAATCAAGTCTCGACCAAAACCAGTTACTCAATGCATGCAACATGGTGTACAAGCTCAATGAAGACTGCAGCAAAATTCAGCACCAACATAACAACAACCATAATGATGAATATGTCATGCTCAATGCAAAACAGTGGCAACCACAAGATGCAGACATAAACAACATCAATAAACCAAATGCAAGACCAAACTGCAAAAGTGACACAGCAGTTTTGAACAAGAACTCTAGACCAACAGCTACATGAAGCAAACAGCTTAAATGTCACAAGCATGAAACCACAAGTTACACAATCAAGTGATCAACATAGCAACTGCAAGAACATGAAAACAGATACAAAGCAATGAACAGAGAACATACATGAAGCACCAGAAGTACAAGTGCAAGCAAGTGCACCACTGAGCTATTCAAATGAAACATAGTGGCAACATCAAAATACAGGCCAGAAGCTCAAGTACACCAGTGAACAAGTGTCACAGTAGTTTTTGAAAAGGAACATCAGAGACATGCAATAACAAGCAAATACCACAATGACAAGTTCAAGTTGGAGCAACAGTTCATGTATGCATTAGTTACAACTATACAGACCATACAAGACACAGTGCAGAGCAGTGTGCAACTCGAGCTTCAGAAAGAACAGAGACAACATCAACAAACCCAAATGTCCAGACCAACAACAACATGAATAATGCACCAACCAGAATGGATGCAGTGATACAAGGCATAGCAACTACAATGCAACTACATGACATGAATGCAACTACAGGAACTCAACAATGCAGACTCAAGTGAATGAAAACTGTATGCAACATGGTGAACAACTCGCATGTTTGAAACCACTCGAGTGCATCAGTGAATAATGCAACATGGTAGAGGAACAGTGATACAATGTCAATGTCAATGCCAGAGCCGAAGCTCGCAAGGATGAAAACAGTGATGATCGAATTAATGTAGAGTCGTGGAGTGGATATGATTCACGAAATCAAAACAGTACTGTGATGATCAAGATGCAAAATCAAAGTTAGAAAACAAGTGTGTGTACAATTTGAAAAAGTCAAAAACGTATCTTTGAGAAAGTCACAAATAAAAAAAAGGAGGAAAGTTTATTCTGCCGTGCGTATCAAGGTATAGCTACATCAGGATATCGAATTTCAGGAAAGTATCGAATTAATTAGTGTACTCGAATTCATATAAATACCAATCCCAAATCATCATCATCGGCATCGAGTTCAATTAAAGCAATCACTAAACCAGCAACGAAAAAAATTACATACCGAATCAACAACGAACTCGATCATCAGAGAACGAGCGAGCAAAAGTAACGCAAACCAGTGAATTGATCATCAGAGAACATGCGCAAGAGCACCACTAATTCAGATCGAACAAAGCCCCAATTTGGATCGCAAGAGCCGAAGCCCTAATTTCAGAAAGAAGAATGGCCGCAATTGTTTCAGAAGGAAGAACAAAGGATCGGGTTAAAAGGGCCGGCTTTTATTGTCACTAAGGGGATTTGGTTTTATTTAGGGTTTTATTAAGCGGGGTTTCTTAATTTTTATTTGAGCAAAAATTAAACATTCAAGTTTGTATTTTAATTTTTTCTCCTGCCTTCAATTTTTGAAGTCTGTTTTTCTTTTCGAGTCAAATTATTGGTAAATCACCTCCTAGATTGTAGGTAGTGTCAGATTGTCTAGTTAGAATTAGTTCACTGAGTAGGGTGTGCGAGTTTGCAAAACTCTATAGGCGGGAGAAGAGTTTGCGAGTTTGCGAAACTCAATAGGCGGAGCAGGGTGTGCGAGTCTATGAGAGTGTTTGTGAGTGGGAGCAAGGGTTTGCGAGTCTAGTAGAGTGTTTGTAAGCGGGATATTGTTTATTTCTAATAGAAATCTGGGAATGTAGCAGTAGGCAGGGGTTGCCGAAGCAGGGTAAATTTTGTATGTTATTTACTTTTCAGCATATTTATTTCTGTAGTTTGTTTCTATGTTTAATTCGAGAAAATTTGCTATAACCCTATTCACCCTCCTCTAGGGTTAATCTAAATCCTACAAGTGGTATCAGAGCATGGTATTTTTTTTTAACTCTAGAGTCATGAATTCATCAAATAATGCTTTTTCTGAGGGGCAATCTATTGTTAGGCCACCCATGTTTAACGGGCATGATTATGCTTATTGGAAAATTAGGATGGGTATTTATCTTAGTTCTGTTGATTATGGTGTTTGAGATATTATTGAAACTGGCTATAAATCTCCCACTATAACTGTTGGTGATATTGAGATTCCTAAACCTAAGGATAGGTGGGACGCTAACGATAAGAAATTAAAAACCACAAATGCTAAAGACATGAACGCTTTGATCTGTGCTCTTGATAAGAATGAATTTAATAGAATTTCTCATTGTAAAACTGCACAGGAAATTTGCCATACCTTGGAGGTGACACATGAAGGAACTTCTCAAGTCAAGGAGTCTCGTCTAGCCCTATTCAGCAATGAATACAAGAACTTTGTGATGGACAAAGGCAAGAGCATAAAGGACATGTTTGGACGCTTTTCAACTTTGGTGTATAACGCTAGAGCGCTTGGGAAGGTCTTCACTGAGGTAGAGCTTGTGCGGAAGATAGTACGAGTCTTACCGATAAACTTTGAGGCAAAAGTCACGGCTATCCAAGAATCGAAAGATTTGGGTAAACTAAGCATGGAGGAGTTGATTGGTAACTTGATGACATATGAGCTTGAGCTAAAAGCAAAGGAGGAACGCAACAACTCCGAACCAAAGAAGAAGACGATTGCCTTAAAGAGCAAAGAAGAGAGCGATGAAGAAGAAGAAGATCCGATTGAAGAGCTTGCAATGGCTGTCAATAATCTTAGAAAATGGTCAAGATTCAAGCCACACAAGAAGAAAACATCTGGAAATAGGTCAAAGAGTCTAACAATTCTGATAATGAATTGACGTGCTATAACTGCAACAAGCCTGGCCACTTCAAACAAGAATGCCCACTTCTCAAAAACAATCGAGGAAAGAAAAAGATGAAGAAGGTCTTTGCAGCGACTTGGGATGATGAAGAAGGAGAGAAGTTTCGAATAGTAGCTCAGAGGAGGCTAACTTGTGTCTTGTGGCAAAATCGGATTCAGAAGCAAGCTCAGAGGAATCTAGTGAGGCAGGTGACTATTCTTATAAAGAACTCGTTTTTATGTGTCTTGATCTTACTAAAGAAGTTGATGCTCTTGAATCTAAAATTGAAAAACTGAAATCTGATAGGAGAGAACTTGCTCGTGAAAATTTTAGGTTAGAAACTGAACTTGAAAATATTCAAAACCTAGAATGTAAAAGATGTAAAATTTTAGATTAAGAATTATCGAGACTTAAGAATAGCTCTGAGAATCTTGAAAAAGAAAACTTGAGTCTTAAGGAAATCATTGACACTAGGAAAAATGATTTTATAAATAGATGCACCTCACTTGTCACTGAAAACACAAATCTAAAAACCAAAGTCCAAAATCTTGAGAATTCTCTGAATAACTTTTCAAGAGGAGAAAAATCATTCAACATGCTATTGGGAAATCAAATTTTTGCTAACAACAGAAAAGGGCTAGGTTTTGGGAAAACACAAGCTGATGATGATGAGAGTGTCTTTGATAGATGTGAAATAATAGGACATCGTGTTGAAAATTGTAGTCATAGGAATAAGAACACAAAATTTATACAAGTTTGGGTTCCTAAGAATTCTACAAACAAATTTCATGTCTATTGGAACAAGAATGAAAGGACTAAACAAGTTTGGGTTCCAAAGGGTTTGTTTATTCACAAATATTCTGCCACTAACAATCATGGACCTATAAAAACAAATAGGTCACAAAAATCTTTCATCGTGTAGGTATGGTGGCAGGCTAAGGAACAACAACAATGTTCTCTGGATTTTGGCTATTCCAGAAATACAACGGGCAACAAAACAAAGTTTCTTAGCCTAGTATAAAGGTGATAGAATCACAATGGACAACCACGAAAAATTATCGTAAAGGTAAAACAGGCGAAGGTATATTAAATGTGATAATCTGCACCATATTCTGAATTAAATCAGCCAAAATTGTGATAATGATGTGATGATGATTTTGATTCTGACTTTTTCAACATAGTTGGCCAATTACATTTATGCCAAAAACACTATTCTTTGAATTACTTCATACATATTTGTTTGGATTAAACATAGTGTTTTGTTGGATGATAATATTTTTCCGGCTAACTCTATATTCTCAGTTTCTGATTGTTTACATGGCTTCAATTCAAATTCAAAGAATGTCATTTAAATTGTTGTTAAAATTGAGTTTGAAATTTTTGATGCACACTTTATGGTCTTGTTTATCAATTTTAGTTAGTGACATTTTGGATTGAAAGAGAAACTCAGATGCAGATTACACTGGTAATCTAGTTGATAGAAAAATTACTAGTTGAACGTGATTTATGGTGAGACATTTAGTAACTGCATCGTTTTTTAAAGAAAATATCTGCATACTTTTCATTACAAATAATTTTCATTTAGCAGAATTTTTTTTCTCATATAACCCCTTCGAGAAAATAATTGTTTGACCATATTTTCAGATTAGTCATTTTTATTTGATTTTAAATGACAAATTTTGACTAATCTAACTTCCTAATAATTATCGAAAAGATAAATAGTGATTGGAAAAAGTGATGAGTGTTGATATTTTTCATACATTACTTAAGAGAGTATATTTTAGAAAAATTTCTTTAGAAATTCAAACAAGAGTTACAAAACTTTTTGTTGGGTAAAGATTCCATGACCATTTCTATATCTATCATATTTCTATCGACCATTGTTTATCAAAACTTAAATATAGTTGGTCGATATGTGGTACTATAATCAGGGATCATTTGTTTTTCATTTCATATTTTTTTTAAAATAAATAAATATCCAAAGTATTCACTCTCATTTAAAAGTCCTCACGGTTATGCATGGGTGAATTACTTGGATTTTTGATTATGTGCTTCCATGCTCATTTAAAAGTCCTTACGGTTATGCATGTATGGAACGCATATCAAAATTAATTGATTAAATAGACAAGTTGATTCTAATCCCATTTAAAAGTCCTCACGGTCATGCGTGGTTAGAAGATACTTGATTTCATTTTTTAAATTAAATTGGAATACTACTAATCTCATTTAAAAGTCCTAACGGTTATGCATGATTAGTAGATATTCAAATTCCTGATATAAATATACCACAAGTTGATACAATTGTATGATTTTATATTAGAACATCATTTCCATCATTCTAAAAGTGGAATATGCGCCTAACAAGGGTAGTTATGATTTTTGTTTGATTTTTATTAAAGTTTAATATTTATATTCAATTTGAGTTTAATGTTGGATTAATATTGATCATTTTATCTCTATGTTCTCTAACACTATTATTCTTTTGCTGATAACAAAAGGGGGAGAGAAAAGTTAAGATTTTGTCAAATAGAATCAAGAAAAGGTCAAATAATTTTCCATTTCCATCTAGGCTCATTTATATATTTCTATTTGTATGCATATATGTAGGGGGAGCATCATGTGGAGAGGAAGCATTTGAATAGGGGGAGCAATTAGAGTATATCATTGATCAAATACATTTAACACGGTCAAAATCTTAAATATATGTTCGTTATCATCAAAAGGGGGAGATTGTGGAATATGGAAGTATATGATTTTTGTTTGATGATAATAAACATATATACATTCATTTAAATGTATTTGTTAATGTACTATTCTATTTTTTCATAGATTAAACAGATATTTGTTGAATAAAATAAATTACACAGAATTTGAATGGAATTTGAATTCAAACAGAAATTTTATTCAAACAAATATTTATTACATTTTTGAATAGTACAATTTCAAGATCTCACTATACATATACGATTTTGAATACATCATAATTCAGTTTACATTAATAACCTCACTACATATCACTCACACTCGTATTTTGTCTTCAACTGCATTCCAGTTTGAATCCAGCATCTGAGAAATCTGCAAAAATATTCACTAACGAAGTAAAATTGAAAAAAGAAATATTTTTGCAATATAAAATGAAATATGATTTTTTAAAATATTATTTGCCTCAGTTATTTGGGTTGTTCGTCATCATTTACATTTGAATTCATCATACACGAACAATGTGACATGCACAGTGTATCACTGTACATGCCACAAGGCCATGCACATTGATATACACTTGATAATGCTACAGGGACAGGTGAGCATAGGTCAAACCCAAATGAAAAGCCGGGTTCAACTCACGTGCAATATATCACGACTCGAGCACAAGGTCAAACCCGAGTTTTGAAAATGGATTCATCTCAAGTGAAATTTCAAAAATCAACATGAATGAAAAGACCACAAAGATAACTGCCAGTGCCAACAAAGAATCAAGTCTCGACCAAAACCAGTTACTCAATGCATGCAACATGGTGTACAAGCTCAATGAAGACTGCAGCAAAATTCAGCACCAACATAACAGCCACCATAATTATGAATATGTCATGCTCAATGCAAAACAGTGGCAACCACAAGATGTAGACATAAACAACATCAATAAACCAAATGCAAGACCAAACTGCAAAAGTGACACAGCAGTTTTGAACAAGAACTCCAGACCAACAGCTACATGAAGCAAACAACTTGAGTGTCACAAGCATTAAACCACAAGTTACACAATCAAGTTATCAACTGCTAGAACATGAAAACAGATACAAAGCAATGAATAGAGAACATGCATGAAGAAACAGAAGTACAACTACAAGCAAGTGCACCACTGAGCTATTCAAATGAAACATAGTGGCAACATCAAAATACAGGTCAGAAGCTCAAGTACACCAGTGAACAAGTGTCACAGTAGTTTTTGAAAAGGAACATCAGAGACATGCTGAAACGACCCGCAAATCCGTACCCCTTAAATCAACACTATTCTACCTAAATCAATCCAAGTTGTACAGAAATACGAACCGTTTGGGTTAAAGAAGAAGAGGTAGGAGAAGAGAATAGAAAACTGCAACAGAATCTAACCATCGCAGTGGAGTGAGATATAATAGATAATAAATAATCTTTACTCAAAATCAAATATATCTGTTTACATATATTACATCATCAAAGCACATCAATCACAGCTCACATCAATATGCACAGCTACACAACACAGCGGAATATATATATATATATATATATATATATATATATGAACAAGTACGAGAGTACGTATCATCCTTCTGCTCGTCTCCTAAGCTCCACAGCATCCTATCCTGTATTCTATAATACTCGGTCTGACCCGAGCATTACAGTTAAATAATTCCCGAGTCAGTCTGGAATACCAGCGTGAGAAAATCACACCCAATTGATTATTAAAGTTTCAAAAATCCTTTGAAAACAAAAGCATCTCGTAAGACCACGCCACAAATAAACATGTCGGGTTTTTACCTTACGATAGCTAAAACATTTTTATTAAAGTCCTCTGATACTATAATAGTGTCTATAGAAAGTAAAATAGAATCTAGCTGAAATGCTTGCATCTCACGTTTCAGCAATAGTTGGGCACAATCAAAACCGTACGGGCGCGTAGGGAAAATGGATTCCAACTAATGGCTAGGCACTGGGGTACCACCTGTCACAGTACCTGGTCTAGATCAGCGTACCAAGGAGCCACCCTAACTCCTTGCAACACAAGACCGGAACCATCCCTTACTGGATAGTCCCGAGCAAGATCACCCCGCGGTTGGGATCAGCAAACGCCCACTAAGCCGAAATAAAGGGACATCTAGACAGGGATGACCTCACCCTCCAGTGGGGGCAACCCACGAAGCCTTGCTGGATATCCCCTGATTTTCAGCCATTCCCATTTGATGAGGCTTGAGGCTAAGAGTTACCTTTTTAGAATATATCCCTTAGAATGCCCATGTCCCCCTGACGATGTTTCGCAAGCATTCATCCATACAAGTCCGTACCGGGTTCGAACGGAACAGAAGGCACTATTCCTACTACATCCGTTTTGGAAATATCCTCAGGATTAGTAGCGACTAGCCCTTGTACTTCACCGCTCCATCTTCGAATCCAAAAATCGTTTTCAGGAAACGTACAAACCGGATCGAAGTGGTTTTCGAGAAATAAATCTCGATCCCGGTCTCTTCGAAACGATCAACGCATTTGGCCAATATTGATAGTCGGTTATTTAACTATCAATTAATATTCACAAACAACCATCAACCCATAATTTCCAAATTACTTATTAATCCCAAAAAAAATATCTTCACAAGATATATTTCTATTTTCAATTCTTTAAAAACAGTTTCGAACCATCTTTCTCTTTTCAGAATAAGCTTCCCAATATTTTCTATCTCTTCTGAAATTACCAAGCACAAAATTTGATTTTTAAAATAATTTACAACACTTTACTTTGAAAAATATACTTTAAAAACATTTAAATTAAACTACTTTAATAATTTGTTAAAATACATCTTATATGAACATTTGAAAATAAAGTTACTTAATAGAATATAAAACTTGATTTTCACTTTTCAAACAAAATACTATGTCACTTTTTAAATAATTACTACTATAATAGGTTTGAGAAAATACTTACTTTAGAATTTAAATATTAGAAATAATAAATTTTTCAAAACATAACTTTTAAAACAATTTTTAAAACTATTAACTTATATTTAAAAATTTGCTTGAAAACGTACTTAGTTATCCAGGGAGAATTCCAACTTCAATCACTTAAATCAATTTTCCAAATTGATTCCCAAATTATCCCATTTGAAATAAATTTCTCAACTTATCAGTTTATCTCAAAATTCATTAATTATGGACTTTATATTTATTATTATTATTTTCCGTTTGATTTTATACCATTTAACTGAAATATACCAATCTCAGCTTCTTCCAAATTTCTGCTTTACTCTTTCAAATAAATTGAAATCTTAAATTTTAAATAAATGTTTTATAATAACACTAAAATTTAAATTCATTAAGGCTTAGACATTCCTGCACACGCCCTTGTTCTAACAGTTCTTCCACTTGCCTTCGCAACTCCTCATGTTCCTTTGGACTCATTCGATAATGTGGTCGATGTGGCAACACAGCTCCTGGAACAAGATCTATTTGATGTTGAATATCCCTCAACGGTGGTAACTCCATAGGCAACTCCTCAGGAAAAACATCGTCAAACTCTTCCAATACTGGCTTCACTTCTTCAGGAATTTCAACCCCTTCATTACACTCTCGTCCAATCAATAAAAAGACTTCAGGTTCCTCTTCAACTTCCCTGACAAACTCCTTCAAAGATAATAAGGTTTTCATCTCTTCAATCTCTTCCAGCTTGCTTTCCTTCTGTTGTTGCTTCTTAGGAACTAAAATAATCTTAGTACCTTCAAACATGAAACTGTAACTATTAGAACGACCATCGTGTTGTACTGCTCTATCAAACTGCCATGGTCTTCCCAACAACAGATGACACACCTCCATGTCTACAACATCACACCAAATTTCGTCTTTGTAATTCTTCCCAATTAAAAAATTCACACAAGCTCTTCGTCCAACTTTCACCTCACCACCTTTCCTTAACGATGCTAACTTGTACGGTTTAGGATGCTTCTCAGTTTTCAAGTTCAACTTCCTTACTGCTTCAGTAGAGATAATATTGTCACAACTCCCAGCATCAATAACGAACTTGCAAACCTTTCCCAGAATAGTGCATGTGGACTGAAATATGTTATTCCTCAACCAACCGTTTTCCTCTTCTTGTTTCGGTGCCAAATAACTTCTCCTCATCATCAAATTACACCCTTCATCTCCGGACAACTCTTCTTCCTTCTCAACATAAGGTGAATTAGAACATTCAGCTACCATATCCTCTTCTTCTATCTCTGCAACCATTGCTCTCCTCTTCGGCTGTGGACATTCATTGCTTTTGTGACCCAACTCCTGACAATTGTAACATTTGAAATTGCTATTAACCTTTGGCTTCGCAACTTCATTCACAACTGGTTTTCTGATAGATTTAGGAACGTTAGAGCTTCCACTAACACCCTTCACTTGATTGTTGGAATTAGTAAACACACCACCTCCACGCCTTCCCTACTTCTCCCAAGCCAACGCTTTCTGATGTGCCTCCGTCACAGATCTTGGATCAAACATATTAACCATATCCTGGATCTGCATTCGTAACCCTCCAACAAATCTGGCGGTCAGCTGTTCTTCTGTCTCCATAATATCATTCCTGGCAATGAGTTGGTAGAATTCATCAGCATAATCATTGACTGACTTCGTCCCTTGCCTCAGATTCTGCAATCTCTGGTACATAAGTGATCGATAGTTGTAAGGTAAAAATGTAGCTCTCATCAACTTCTTCATCTTCTCCCATGATTCAATCTTTGACTTTCCCATTCTCTCCCGCGTAAGTTTAGTTTGTTGCCACCATGCTAAAGCTCTTCCCCTCAACCTAGTAGCAACCGACTTCACCCTTTTATACTCAGGAACCTCCTTGAAATCAAAGATCGCTTCAACATTAGACAACCAATCAAGAAATTCTTCTGCTACGATTCCACCCTTGAATTCTGGAATTTCCATCTTCATACCCGATTCCCATCGACGATCATCATCCACATCTCGATATGAATTTCGAACTTGGTCTCGATCTCGATAATGAATGCTAGCCCTATCACCCTCTTCATCAAAATCAAATGTACGTCTATATCGATCTCGACTATCAACATCCCTTCGATCACACATGTCTCTTCTACTATGTCTCTCTTCATCTCTATATGGTTCTTTTTCAAACTCACATGGAGTTCTCCTCTCTTCAGGTCCATAGTCATGGTGATCTCTCCTTGATGAAATTGATGTTTCTCTCCTTTCTCTAAAAGATTGCGGTGATACCCTTCTCGCTTTCGTAACCAATGGCGAAACTCGGTTTCCTCCATGGTTCGAGATTGGTGATCTCCTCCTTTGATTTTGATTCAAATCATTCATCAACTTCTCTAACTTTCCAATGCCTTCATCAAATTTAAATCGACTAGTGAAAATAGTCAATTTTTGAACAGTCTCAGAATTGAACGAAACCAGTTCCATTGGATCCGTAATAGTTAGTTGTTACCGGATTTCAAATTTCGTGTCAATCGGAGTTATCGTTTGATCGTGGCAGCTCGAAACGCATCGAATTGTTTTTAATTTTAATTTGGCGAGTTAAAATAGCCATTTTTCAAAAAGTCTCGGATTTCGACGAAACTAGTTTCATCGGATCCGTAATGTGATATTATTGTATGGTTTCAAATTTCAAGTCAATTGGATATACCGTTTGTCCGGTACAATTTAAAACGCCTAGAAATCGATTTAAATCGGTTTAATTTAAATTGAGCGTTTATAGCCATAACTCGCACAGATGTCCGAATTAGCATCCGAAACCTGTTCCATTGTGTCCGGAACGCGGGGTAAACCTTAGAAACGCTGGTTACGGCGCGTAAATCGGAGTTCGGAATTTCCGGATGAATAGTGTCGTTCGAAATTCTATAAATAGGCACCCTCACTCTAAAAAATAATGCGTTCGAAATTCTATAAATAGGCACCCTCACTTCTCTAACTTTCCAATGCCTTCATCAAATTTCTCATTAATGCGTTGTTCCATTTGCTCGGCTTCTTCCCTTCTATATAACGCTTCAACATTTTGATGACGATTAGCTCTCCTCGGTGGCATGGTTGAAAGTCACCAACACTTCAGCAAATACTCCAAAATTCTTCAACACAAGTCAACAAGCACGGCTCCAACTCAAGTTGGCTCGGCCTTGCGACTTACTCCTTAGCTCGGCTACACCACCACACGACTTCAAGCTCTTCAATTTCAAACTTTGGCGCGCAAACTCCCACGGCCAAAATTCAAACAACTTTCCAACTTTGATCCAAAATGAAATGGATTATAAGCTTCTAACTTATTGCAACTTCAAGATGAACACGATGAACTTCAACTTCAAATTCCTTGGCTCCAAGACTCAGCTTAGCTATGATTGGCTAAGTCTAGCTCCGATACCAAAAAAATGACGTAGCAGATATTTAACAAACGATATAGATCGATGAAAGTAGCAATCGGTGGATGGATGAATACTGAAATGCCCAAATTCGTTGATACGAAGATACTAAATTCTAGCTATCCTCGTTACGTTGATCGCGCACGATACCATGAAAGAAGATCTTCAATTCTTCAAGCGTTGATCAAGCGCACTTGATTCCGCGAATCGGCTTCAACAATCGTTGATTCGAGCGCACTCGAATGACCGAAAGTGGAGATAGGAGATTACACTCAACTACCAATTTAGGATGAAAGCACACAGCAATCAAACAAGAATTTTATTCAAAAATCAACAACCTTAAAAGTTACAACGCACTCGCTATTTATAGAAGTTTCACACCCTGACCCTTAAGTCGTTGTCGACTTAACTCCCTTAAGTCGTTGCCGACTCATGACTCACGACTCAGCTAGGTCGTTGCCGACCTAACAGATACTACTCGCCTTAATTGCAACACAGCACATATATATACAACACAAACGACTTAGACAAGGTCGTTACCGACCTAAGTACATCACAATCTCTTGACGCGACCTAAAAACAACTCACGCGACCTAACAGACACAACACCACAGCACAACGACCTAAGAATAAATGGCACGCGTCCTATCTTCATGCGGCATATCTCTTCAGCGACCTAACATAGATCGGTAGGTCGTATGAGCGACCTAACTAGGTCGTTCAGCGACTTAAGAAATCCATAGTAGCATAACTAGGTCGTAGGTCCTCGGAGTGGCTTAAAGAAGTTTCTGTTATCTCGTTAACTCGTAGATCGTTAAGGCGTTTTGCTACTTCATTAGCTCTCGTAGTTATAGGTCGTGGACGACCTAAAGATTCCGAACGACTTAACGTTTTGTTAGGTTGTAACTCCTTTTCACATAGCCTGTTAGGTCGTGATCGACCTAAAACTCCTCCACTAGGTCGTTTCCGACCTAACCCTTCTTCCTTAGGTCGTATACGACCCATGTCTTCACCTTCTAATCTGTTAAGTCGTGAACGACTTAAACACCCTCTAGGTCGTGAACGACTCATGCCAATAGCTTGCAATTCTTCGACCTTGGTCTGAGCTGCATCATTTCTTCACTAATGATTCAAGTCAAATTTGATTTATAACTTGAGTTTCATTTTCAAACTCCATTATTAACTCACAATTCAGCTTCTATTTAACTACATTGAACTCCAGTTACACATTTCATCAACTAATTTATTATCAATTAGTTCTTCTCTTATTTATAATCAAACACTTGAATTTTAATCCCAAATATCACTCCCATTTAATTTTCTTAGTTCAATTTAGTTTATAATTCATGTTTTGATTTTTATTTTATTCTCCAATTCATCAATAATATTTATTTTGGGTTTTCTATTCCACTTTCAAAATTTATAAGCCACAACTTATTATTTACACAATTCCATCCATTATAGGCTTGAATATATTATCTTTTTATTTTAACTCAAGCCTTATGCTTATTTATAACCCAAGCATATTTTATTCATGCATTTTTTTTAATTCTTTTATACGCTATTCTGATTTATTTAACTCAATCTAATTCTTATCCAATTTATTTTCTAGTTATCCAAGTAAGAATCTAATTTCATTCAATAATTCAATTGAATTTTTATTCCAATTTAATTTTATTTTAACTCTGGTTTGTTTAACTCAATTCGGTTTCAACTTAATTCAAATACAACTGGATATTATTTCCAGCTTATTCAATTTATTCCAATCCAATTAAATTTTTATTTCCCAATCCAAGTTAATTTCATTTTTAACTTTTCTCTTTAAATTTAAATTTCAACATTCAAAGTTTATATTTCCTTCCTGATTTAAAAATCATCTCCATATATAAGCTTACAACTTATCTCATCAGGATCTTCAAACACCCGGTTATTGGTTTCAAAACATTTTGAAATCTTCAACATCTCAAATCTCATTTCTCAATAATTTTAAACCAATCCTGGCTTTTATTTTCAACAAATTTCCTTTGGAAATTTCAAAAACTTGCTTTTCCTGAACAAAATAATTTGGCAGCAACCCAGCACTTAGGAATTCGAAAATGAATATTGATGATGCGACCGTCATCATCAGGATTATTTTCCAATGATCCAAGTGATTTCAATGCTATATCACTTTCAAAACACATTTAAAACAAATTTCCATTAAGAAATACCCCCAAAACAATAATGTTATCATTTATCTGCAAAACACTTCGATAACATTCCCAAAATCTCTGAAATTTTGAATTTCCAAATCCTGCATAAATCAATTTTACTATAATTCATTTGCATAGCTTATGCTCATACAAATTATCATTTGGTTCTGTTTCAATTATAATTTACATTTATAATTCATATTTATGAATTCCATTTTATAATGACTTTATTTCCTTAAACTTAAGTTATATGTACAGTTTCTAGTTAAATTTCCACTCAAAAATGATAATACTTTAAATATCATCATTCCTAACATCCAAGCAACCATATATTAGTTAAATAGTTTACAAAAACTTTCTTTATATCAAAATATATTTTTGGATAAAATTATTTCATTTACCCACATTTTAAAACAATACCGTGTCGATTGTTCTATTCAAGTGTTTAAAAACCCTTTCAATACAGTTGCGCAGACCGTGCCGACGAAGGTTCATATGCCACTCAACAAACCAATCAACACAATATTAAAACAATTTATATTCACTAACAAATACGCGCTCATATCTATTAATATGCTCAAACTCATTTTAGAGTACTTCGGACTCTAATTCAAATGAGTAATTCCCACCAGAGCCAAGGTTATCTCCAACCTACGCTCTGATACAAAGTGAAACGACCCGCAAATCCGTACCCCTTGAATCAACACTATTCTACCTAAATCAATCCAAGTTGTACAGAAATACGAACCGTTTGGGTTAAAGAAGAAGAGGTAGGAGAAGAGAATAGAAAACAACAACAGAATCTAACCATCGTAGAGGAGTGAAATATAATAGATAATAAATAATCTTTACTCAAAATCAAATATATCTGTTTACATATATTACATCATCAGAGTACATCAATCACAGCTCACATCAATAAAATATAACTGGATACACAGCTAAACAACACAGCGGAATATATATATGAACAAGTACGAGAGTATGTATCGTCCTTCTGCTCGTCTCCTGAGCTCCACAGCATCCTATCCTGTATTCTATAATACTCGGTCTGACCCGAGCATTACAGTTAAATAATACCCGAGTCAGTCTGGAATACCAGCGTGAGAAAATCACACCCAATTGATTATTAAAGTTTCAAAAATCCTTTGAAAACAAAAGCATCTCGTAAGACCACGCCACAAATAAACATGTAGGGTTTTTACCTTATGATAGCTAAAACATTTTTATTAAAGTCCTCTGATATTATAATAGTGTCTATAGAAAGTAAAATAGAATCTAGCTGAAATGCTTGCATCTCACGTTTCAGCAATAGTTGGGCACAATCAAAACCGTACGGGCGCGTAGGGAAAATGGATTCCAACTAATGGCTAGGCACTGGGGTACCACCTGTCACAGTACCTGGTCTAGATCAACGTACCGAGGAGCCACCCTAACTCCCTGCAACACAAGACCGGAACCATCCCTTACTGGATAGTCCCGAGCAAGATCACCCCGCGGTTGGGATCAGCAAACGCCCACTAAGCCGAAATAAAGGGACATCTAGACAGGGATGACCTCACCCTCCAGTGGGGGCAACCCACGAAGCCTTGCTGGATATCCCCTGATTTTCAGCCATTCCCATTTGATGAGGCTTGAGGCTAAGCGTTACCTTTTTTTAATATATCCCTTAGAATGCCCATCGTCCCCCTGACGATGTTTCGCAAGCATTCATCCATACAAGTCTGTCCCGGGTTCGAACGGAACCAAAGGCACTATTCCTTCTACATCCATTTTGGAAATATCCTCAGGATTAGTAGCGACTAGCCCTTATACTTCACCGCTCCATCTTCGAATCCAAAAATCGTTTTCACGAAACGTACAAACCGGATCGAAATGGTTTTCGAGAAATAAATCTCGATCCCGGTCTCTTCGAAACGATCAACGCATTTGGCCAATATTGATAGTCGGTTATTTAACTATCAATTAATATTCACAAACAACCATCAACCAATAATTTCCAAATTATTTATTAATCCCAATAAAAATATCTTCACAAGATATATTTCTATTTTCAATCCTTTGAAAACAGTTTCAAACCATCTTTCTCTTTTCAGAATAAGCTTCCCAGTATTTTCTATCTCTTTTGAAATTACCAAGCACAAAACTAGATTTTTAAAATAATTTACAACACTTTACTTTGAAAAATATACTTTAAAAACATTTAAGTTAAACTACTTTAATAATTTGTTAAAAATACATCTTATATGAACATTTGAAAATAAAGTTACTTAATAGAATATAAAACTTGATTTTCACTTTTGAAACAAAATACTAAGTCACTTTTTAAATAATTACTACTATAATAGGTTTGAGAAAATACTTACTTTAGAATTTAAATATTAGAAATAATAAATTTTTCAAAACATACCTTTTAAAACAATTTTTAAAACTATTAACTTATATTTAAAAATTTGCTTGAAAACGTACTTAGTTATCCAGGGAGAATTACAACTTCAATCACTTAAATCAATTTTCCAAATTGATTCCCAACTTATCCCATTTGAAATAAATTTCTCTACTTATCAGTTTATCTCAAAATTCATTAATTATGGACTTTATATTTATTATTATTATTATTCGTTTGATTTTATACCATTTAACTGAAATATACCAATCCCAGCTTCTTCCAAATATCTACTTTACTCTTTCCAATAAATTGAAATCTTAAATTTTAAATAAATGTTTTATAATAACACTAAAATTTAAAATTCATTAATCTTCTGATTATTCAAATTTCCCTTACTAACTTAAGATTTATTTATTAGAATTTTAAAGGGCACTTTATTTCTTTTCCAATAAATTGAATCTTAAATTTATTCAAATTTCTATAATTATTTTACTTACAAATTCTCTTCGTTTTATTTCCAAAATCCAATTCTATATATATCTTGACAACTTAGTGCACCGGAATATATTCAGGTAAACCATAACATCCAATATTCCAATTATCATTAATATTCATCACAGAATATAAAATAATCACATCAGAGGGTATTAATAATTTTAAATAAATGTTGAGGGACCCATTTGGATCCCTCCAACCTGTTTTCCCTGCATCCATAGACATTAGCACAATATAAATGCAAATTCCAAATATATACCATAATACCGCACATAAATCAATTCAACCATTACAAACAATTATTTAAATTTAATCATTTAAATTTAAATTTAACTGAGTGAGATTAACTCACCTTTTAATTTAATTTGCAGTCCATTCCCACCTCAACCATTTCTTCATGGTTATAGACCTTGTAGAACAATTTACCATTAATTAACATTTGAATTAACCGAACAGTCAATTTACTCTTATTAATAATTTAACCCAATCAAAAATTTATTTAACTAGTTTCCTTTTAATAAATTATATTTTAGTAACTAAAATAACTTAGATTTAATTAAACAAATAAAGTTTCACCATTTCAGAACTAACCCGTAACTGAAAATATAAATATGTATATTTACTTTTCCTTTGAAATTATATATACATATATACTTATAAAAATATTCTAAACATATTTCAAAAATCTAATATAAATAACCTTCAATATTTAAAATTCCCTTTTCCCTTAATTTTAACTATATAAAATAACCTCTATTTTATTTTATTTTATTTTTGATTTTAGTTTATTTTGTTTTTAAATTAAATACCTCACACATAGAAACCATTTGAACAGTACAAGACCATCGACTGCTCTAGCCTCTTAAAGATTGGTTTAATAAAGTTGGTTGTAATTTAGAAAAAAATAAGAAGATTTTACAACAAAATATTCCTGTATATATCTAATTCCCTTTTATATACATATATATATATACATATACATACATATATATCTATTAAATCAAAATTAAATGAAGAATAAAATAAATTGCAGGATGCTTAATACCTCACTGCCCAGACCCGAAGAAACGCAGCTGCACGCCACGATTTCCCCAAAACTCGACTGCAGTCATCACTCACGCGGCACCATCTCCCCTCGAGCGTTGCCCGTACAATCGCGATTGAGCTTCCATACTTTAAATTGCAGATCGCTGCCCTTCACGTCCAACGCGTACGAGCCGCCGCCTTCGACAATCCAACACCAGCAAATGACGAAATCGGCACCATTTCTCCTTCGAACCTGTGCTACTCAGCGCGTCCCCTAACCTCGAAACCTTTTTCCCCAAACGAAAAATCGCAAGTACTCCTCTGCCGATCGAGCATGAGCTTCGATTTGACTAGCCCTAGGGACGGCAAGATCGGTCAAGAAGTCGAAATCAATCCACACAACTTGAAAACGTTGATTTTGTTTTTTATTTAGGGAAATTTCGTTTTGAAGATGTGGGCTTCGGCCATTGAAATTTTTATAAGAAAACTGTCTTGATTTTATTTTTTTTATTTTTTTTAAACATGAATAAGGGCTTTTGATAAAAAAAAGAGACGAGTGTTGAAGTATACGGGAAGATAAGGGAAGACTTGGCGTACACAGGAAGCTTAACTAATTCAAATTAATTTCAAACAGTGGATGGTGATTAGCACGTGAGTAAATGATTAAAATTTAAATAGAATTTTCGATGAAAATTTCCAATGCGTTTATTTATCGTACGCTCACATGACAAGCCCAATCAATACGAAATTAAAATCCGATAATGATTCAATATTATGGATCCAATGGAACTGGTTTCGTTGAATTCCGAGACTGTGCCTCGGAATGCAATTTTTAAATTCAATTTAAACGATTAAACTTCAAAACTGACCAATTTAGTGTTAGATTCCATTTTAACACTTTTATTATATTCAATGTTATCAATATAAATTTTATAAGCTTTCAAATCATATATTTAGCAGGCTAAAAATCTCAGGTTTCATATTTTATCCAATTCAATTATTTAATTCAACAATCTAATTGTCAAACAAATTATGATATTCGTAATTTAAGTTGATAATTAACCTTTAAATACTTAAAATCAATTAAATATTCCGATTTAAAGGCTTAAAAATTCCGGGTCGTCACACATGCAATAACAAGCAAATACCACAATGACAAGTTCAAGTTGGAGCAACAGTTCATGTATGCATTAGTTACAACTATACAGACCATACAAGACACAGTGCAGAGCAGTGTGCAACTCGAGCTTCAGAAAGAACAGAGACAACATCAACAAACCCAAATGTCCAGACCAACAACAACATGAATAATGCACCAACCAGAATGGATGCAGTGATACAAGGCATAGAAACTACAGTGCAACTACATGACATGAATGCAACTACAGGAACTCAACAATGCAGACTCAAGTGAATGAAAACTGTATGCAACATGGTGAACAACTCGCATGTTTGAAACCACTCGAGTGCATCAGTGAATAATGCAACATGGTAAAGGAACAGTGATACAATGTCAATGTCAATGCCAGAGACGAAGCTCGCAAGGATGAAAACAGTCATGATCGACTTAATGCAGAGTCGTGGAGTGGATATGATTCACGAAATCAAAACAGTACTGTGATGATCAAGACGCAAAATCAAAGTTAGAAAACAAGTGTGTGTACAATTTGAAAAAGTCAAAAACGTATCTTTGAAAAAGTCACAAAAAAAAGGAGGAAAGTTTTTTCTGCCGTGCGTATCAAAGTATAGCTACATCAGGAAATCGAATTTCAGGAAAGTATCGAATTAATTAGTGTATTCGAATTCATATAAATACAAAACCCAAATCATCATCATCGGCATCGAGTTCAATTGAAGCAATCATTAAACCAGCAACCAAAAAAAATTACATACCGAATCAACAACGAACTCGATCATCAGAGAACGAGCGAGCAAAAGTAACGCAAACCAGTGAATTGATCATCAGAGAACGTGCGCAAGAGCACCACTAATTCAGATCGAACAAAGCCCCAATCTGGATCGCAAGAGCCGAAGCCCTAATTTCAGAAAGAAGAACGGCCGCAATTGTTTCAGAAGGAATAACAAAGGATCGAGTTAAAAGGGCCGGCCTTTATTGTCACAAAGGGGATTTGGTCTTATTTAGGGTTTTATTAAGGGGGGTTTCTTAATTTTTATTTGAGAAAAAAATTAAGCATTCAATTTTGTATTTTAATTTTTGCTCCTGCCTTCAATTTTTGAAGTCTGTTTTTCTTTTCGAGTCAAATTATTGGTAAATCACCACCTAGGTTGTAGGCAGTGTCAAATTGTCTAGTTAGAATTAGTTCAGTGAGTATGGTGTGCGAGTTTGCAAAACTCTATAGGCGGGAGCAGAGTTTTGGAGTTTGCGAAACTCTATAGGCGGAGAAGGGTGTGCGAGTCTATGAGAGTGTTTGTAAGCGGGAGCAAGGGTTTGCGAGACTAGTATAGTGTTTGTAAGCGGGATACTGTTTAATTCTAATAGAAATCTGGGAATGCAGCAGTAGGCAGGGGTTGCCGAAGCTGCGTAAATTTTGTGTGTGATTTACTTTTCAGCATATTTATTTCTGTAGTTTGTTTCCGTGTTTAATTCGAGAAAATTTGCTATAACCCTATTCACCCCCCTCTAGGGTTAATCTAGATCCTACAGTCCCAGAGCTGGACCATCTAGTGCTCCACCCCAAGATGGAGTTTTTATGACTACCCAGCAACTTCATGACCTTGTCACGAATGCTCAAGCAGCTGGTTCTAAACCGGAACCTACTCACCCTAAATCTGGGTATGCACGTTTGTGCAATGATTACACCAACCTGGGTGGGAAGCCATTTAAAGGTTCTGAAACTGTCATCGAGGTCCTGGCCTGGTTGAGGACCTGTGATCGAATCTTCATTCGCATGAATCTCGTCGATCTTCACCGTGTTCAGGTGGCTTCCAGTATGCTCCAAGAGAGAGCATTAGACTGGTACGAACTTCTTATTTCTGAAATTAATGAAGCGGATCTCACCTGCGAGCAATTCCGGGAACGCTTCGAATTAAAATTCATGCCAGAAGCAGAGAAAGTGACATTGGCACGGCGTTTCATAGACCTTGTTCAGGGTGAGGCCTCCATGACTGATTATGTTGCATCCTTCGAGTCACTTTCCAAATATGAGGTTGAATACATCAACACCCCATTGAAGAAGAACCAAAGATTTGTTTGTGGCTTAAACAAAAATCTGTAACGACCCGAAATTTTCAAACCCGAAAATTCCAGAAAATTATGAAAAAGAAGAAAAAGATAGAATAAGAAGAACATGAACACCAAACATCTCACAATCGCAACGGATAAAATATAATAATAAATAATAATAGTTTACAAAAGAATACTATATCTGTTGATTACATTACAATACATCAGAGTCTCACATATATTCAAATGCTAGTCATATACAATCAATTTATCATAGAATTACAATAATATAATTACAGCGGAAATTTTCTAAGCGATAATGTCATCCCGCTCGCCTCCTGAGCTCCGGAACGTACATACCTGAAAATCTGTAATACTCGGTCTGACCCGAGCATTACACCAAAGTAACACCCGGGTTAGGCAGGAAACCAGCATGAGTAATCTCAACTAACAAGGAATACTAAAGAAATCAACATATATAAACCCGGGGTGACATATATCAATTTAACAAATTCGCAATTAGCTATAAAAAATACTTATCCCATCATCAATTTGCTAAGTACCGACTTAGGTAAAATAATTCAATTCACTCAAATCATTTCATTCCAATCTATTTATTTACCAAAGCAATTTATATAAAAAAAACGAAGTGGTTTCGGGTATTTCCTAACACCCGACCCCGGTCTCTTCGAAACTCATGTTATTCCAACCCAAGTTATTCAATTGGAATAAAAAATATTCCATGCCAGAGATATCTACCCATTCAAGACATCCAATATCATTCAATCGTCCACAAGCAAAGTTTGTTTGCTGCTGATATTAATTAAGTTAATTGTGATTGAATTTCTAACCTCAACCATTTTGAATTTTCCACTTGTCACTAATAAATTTCCGAATTACTTAACCAATCAACCCCTCATTTCTCATCTTAATTAATCGCCTTGGTTCAACTGTACATTTTCAGTTACATTCATATAATTATCTTTGTTTAATTACACGATATTAATTATTCTTATCCAAAATCAATACGTATTCTTTAATTACCCCATAAATAAATTTCATTTATTCTTAATTGCATATATGAATTAATTCTCATAAGTCCCTTATTATGGGTTAATCAATCTTTGATTATACTGTTAATTACCAAACCCAAGAATTTCAATTATAATTTTAATTTATCCCAATCAAATTTATTTATCTTAATTAAGCTACAATATTAATCATTTTTGATTAATTCCAAACTGTAATTAACTATTCTTTTATTTACTTCATTTAAATAAATCATTGCTCCTTTATTAACCATCTTAATTAATCTCTTGATTAATTTCGCCAAGTAATTATATTTTATTAATACCATTAAGTAATTTCTATCAAACCATCCATTAATCAATTGCATCCAACAATTATCACCGATTACTTCACCAAGTAAGTATACCATTATAAATACATTAGATTATTATACCCACCAAAATTCATAATTTATCATCCTTAATTAATTAGTAAAATTAATTACCCTAAATTAATCACATTTATAAACCATTAAAACCCTCCACCAATGATCCATTATTTGCTATATTCATCATCCAATCCTTTAATTTAACCTCGAATTGATAACCTTAATCCAAATCATAAACTCAAAGCCCATAATAATGTAATTAATTAATTCATACATTAATTTATCAACTTATTTATTTAACTCTTTATTTACCTTACAATTTAATGAATTTCAGAACATTCACAAACACATATAAAATGTTTACTTTCAACATCATTTCGATTTTCATTTCGAATTAAGATTCAAAAGAATACAATCTTGTGAAAATCACTCACCTGAATTTCTGATTATCACCCACTGCTTCGGTCATGCACTTGAACCCTATCTCGCGTCTTCTATTTACTGTGCGGCCCAAACCGAGAATCGCGATCGATCCCAAAACAATCGAACGTGAAAATCTATCGAGCCCCCCTTCCCTTTGCGCCGCCACTGTAAAGACCCGTAAATCCGTACTCCTTGAATAGACACTAATCTCCATTGATTAATTCAAGATGAACGAAAATACGAACCCTTAGGGGTTTAAGAAAAATTTAGGAAAAGAAAAAGGCAGAAGAAGAGAGAAGAAAAGAAGATAATAGATAAGGTAGAAAATATAGAGAAAAGAAAATAGAAAATAGAGAACGGGACAGAAGAAACAAAACAGAACAACATTAGAATCTCACAATTCGCAGCGGAACAACATATAATAAATAATGAATAATCTTTAAACAAAGAACTATATCAGTTATTACATTACATCACATTTCATTATATCATCAGAGTGTACAACAATATACAACAACAAACAGTGCAGCGGAAAAAGAAATACTATATACTAGTAATACGCCATGCCATCCAGCTTGCCTCCAGTAATTCCAGAAATATCCTGATTAACCTAACTCTTGACTGCCCGTGTAGAAATTGGTGGGCACCCAGAGTTTAGGAAGGAAAACAATAAACTCCGAGTCAGTCATGTGACTGGTGTGAGAACTCAAAATAGTTTATTTATCTTTAAAATCAAAATAGAAGAATATTTTTAAAGTCAATTCGCAATGCTTTTAAAAATGAGACTACCATAAGACCTCCTGCCACACACACAATGCAAACGCAGACTTGGAGAAGATTTCTTCTTATGTTAGTCAAAGATGCTTGATACGCATTTAAAAGAACATTTGATATTATTACTAGTGCATAGTGTAGAGAAAAATCATTTCGAAAGTAGAATATAAATCTTAGCCAGCATAGGTACCATTATAGTATGCTTACTATAGCTACCATATTAGATGGCAGGTTCTACAACTAATACCGTACAAGTCTCGTATTGTTTCTTTGGATTTCCAACGAATGATCAGGCCAAGGAACTTCCCATTGCCACATGAGAATGCCTCTGGATGGACATCCCCGAGAACCAAACCGGATCTCTACCAACACAAGGCCGGGTTACCCCTAACTGAGTAACAACTGACCGAATATGCCATCCCCCAGTCCTTTGGGACCTTTTAACCGAGCGCTCGTAATCAATTCACACAATCATAACAAAGTGTTTTCAACATGAGTAAGTATCTGGGCTCCATACCATGATACCACCCTTTTCCAGAAGGAAATGCACACATCCTAAAGGGCGCTACCCCTCATAACCTTGCTGCTTCTTTCCTGTTTTGACCATTCACGGGGTGTGAGGCTCGACGAAGTCACGTCCACAAAAACATACTTTATACAAAAGCCATGCTTTGGGTCAACAAATGATCACCAAGATAGACGATCAAACAAATGATCCTATCACAAATAATCAACACAATGATCATTTCACAGCAACACTCAGCATGTCACATTACCAAACTGGGAATATATCGCTGATAACTTCAACTATATAACCTCTGAGCTCGTACGTCTCAGAGAAGGGTGTTAAGCTAAAAGAATAAATTCTTCGCCACCAACAGAAATATATTTGAAAGAAATCGGCTTTATATCTCAATTTGTAATGTCAGACATACAATCCATACAAGTCTGTTCCGGGATCGAACAAAACCGAAGGCACTTACAAAGAAGTCCTTGCAATCCGGATATTCACAATCCTGATCGGATTTCCCATCACATATGGAGAACTCAATACCGTAGCTACTCGGTGCAGAGTCAATCGACAGGTCATCCTATCGCTTTCGCAAATACCGGGTCTTCAACACCGATCTTCAATGCAATTCATAACGACGTATCACATATTCGGAATGGGTTATACGACCCCATGGTCCTTTCCCGGTTAACCCGAATAGTGAGCGCTTATTAAAAAATAAGTGTGGCATTCACATTCAAACAAATCACATTAAATACCCATTCAAAGGGAAATATTGATAGTCGGTTATTGAACTATCAATGGATATGCACACATCACCAGTTTCCAAATAATTTTCCATAAATTATTTATTTTCCAAAATATCTTTACAAGATATATTATTTTCAATACTTCAAAAATAAATCAATATTTATTTTTAAACCGAATTCTCTTTTTCATTCATAAATTCCATAGTGAATTTATATTCCAAAATATCCATGCATATGCGATTTCAATTATTCATTTCAATTTATCCATTTCAATTTATCTTCAGAAAGATAAATTCTCAAAATATTTGCTTTATATTGGAAAACATTTCCATACTTATTAAATAAGTAATTCACGAATTTTATTTATTCTCAACACTTAGAAAATATTCAATATACTTAAATCGAAATTAAGTATACATTTCATTCTTTAAGGAAATCATTCTCTTAAACATATTTATTTGGGCCAAAACGAAAGTTGCGTAAAACATCGTTACGACAACCCAAAATCACTAGTATAGGGATTCGAAATTAAAATAGATATATAAATCCCAATACTATACAAAACATTTCCTTTCGGAAATCATTTACTATAACAACAGTGTTATAGTCCACTATTTCCTTTTATTTCTCGAAAACGTCTATTTCAACAATAGATGTTGAAATCTATAGTTTCGAATCTCAACATATTTTAAAACATCTTTAGATCGTTTTAATTCTATTTCAAATATCACATTCAAAACAATTTCTTTAACATCTTATTCACTATTCAAAACGTGAATATACTTTGTTAACAAATTTCATCCTTTTATTCATTTTATTTCAAAGGATTATTCACAGTCAAAACGTGAATATAACTCCATTAATAGGTTTCAACAATTTACTTATCAAAATAAGTCATTTGCGAATTTATAAAACAACGTTTATAAATTCCATTTCTAATTATTTTATAACAACTTCCTTTTATAAATTTTCTTTATTAACCTATTCGATTTATAACTCAATTATAAACTAAAGGTTCATATTATAAGTTAAATGCTTATAAAACGATTATTTTACAAAAACCGTTTCTTTGAATTTCATAATCATAAATCTTATAACTTATAAGATTCAATTATTTATCCAAAACCATTCTTTTAATGACTTTATAAATTTTATAAACCTACTGTTTATAAAATTCCATTTATAATTTCACCGTTTATAATTCTATAAATTTCATTCAATTTACAAAATTCATTTACACTTCATTCAAACACTTATAAAAACTCGTTTTATAATGTCAGTATTTCAATTTATAAATATCCATTTATAAATCTCTTAATATAAATCAATTTATATTATTCTTTAAAACGTCTTTAATCTCCTTTATTATTTCACCATTTCGATTAATAAAATAATTAAAATTTATAAATCTTATATTTAAACTTTTCACAATAAATTCTAAAATCCCGATTAAACTATTTTATAAAATCATTAGCATCATATTCTCAAAAATCAGTTTTTTTAACTATTTTTCTCAAAAATCATAATTTTTATGACTTTAAAAATTATAACGTTTATTTATTTAAAATGGATCAAATTCCAAACATATAGTATATTTTCAAAAATTCCTTTAAAAATCATTTTAAAATTCCAAAACTTGGTCCAATGATGCTACACACCAAAATAGTCAATCACGACTCTAACGATATCATATATCGTATATGATAATCAACGAATATCAAAATATCCAAAATCAAATAA
The DNA here is from genome assembly GCA_030765085.1 of Allium cepa. Classification (NCBI taxonomy): domain Eukaryota; kingdom Viridiplantae; phylum Streptophyta; class Magnoliopsida; order Asparagales; family Amaryllidaceae; genus Allium; species Allium cepa. Next base: position 911,175,750 of record CM060943.1, read on the forward strand.
ATACTGTTGAGGAATCCAGTTGGATCCCTCCAACCTGTTTTCCTGCATCCACAAATATTAGCACAATACCAATTTCGCTCCAGTACGAAATTATCGCGGTATATGGGATTTAAAATATTATCCGCTTAATAGACGGCGCAATAGGGTCTCATCCGCTAAACAAAAAAATGCGAGAAATCAATAACTCCGATATATACATATGCCAATATATATATATTGCTATTATATATAATACCAATTTCACTGTTTATGAAATATTCGCGGTATATGTTTTTAATAAATAAGATCCGCTTACTAACGGCGCATAATGTCTATTTTAATAATCAATAGATAACAATCATCATTCAAACTTGCATTCAAATATTTTAAATCTAACTATTTAAAATAAAATCGAAACTGATTCGATTGAGTGAGAAGTTCTCACCTTGATTTTATTTCCGTTTTAGCGATTTATTTCGAATAAAATTAAACGGACGTTTAATTTTATCCAAAATTCTCACTAACTCCAAACGACTCCAATCCAACTCCATCGCGTAGTGCTCGTCCATACGATTCCAACGCAACTGAGTTTGCATTTTTTCGACCTCGTATGAAAAAGTTATTGATTTTACAAGTTTACACGATTTTAAACTAATATAAATTTACAACTTATAATTATAAACCTAGCTAACATGGGCCGTGTGATCCAGATCCAACGCCTCATGACCGTTCCCTTCATCTCTCCCTCACGCACGAAAATCCCCAGATCAATGAAACGCGGCCGAACCCAACATCCTAGGTTAGGGTTTTATATTGCAACTCCAAAACTCGACGAAACTTCATCAAACTACCCTCATTCGAACGCCTCTCACATGCTCCACCTTCGGCCATAATATCATGGAGCTCGGTCATCCATGTTTCGCGCAAATCGAGGCCGACCGTGTGCACTTCATAGCCAAATTCTGGCGAATCCTGACCTCCGATGATGATCTTGACCGTTGGATAGATGGATCTTGGCATGCTCTACGAATTTCTAGTTGAAACTTTCTTGAATCGATGCATGGATTAGAAGATTTGGAGGGAGGAAGGTAGAAGCTTTCTGGCCGTTCATGGGGGGTGGCGGCTACACGTTGAGAATTAGGGTTTAGTTATTATTATTATTTTTTAGAGTGAGGGTGCCTATTTATAGAATTTCGAACGACACTATTCATCCGGAAATTCCGAACTCCGATTTACGCGCCGTAACCAGCGTTTCTAAGGTTTACCCCGCGTTCCGGACACAATGGAACAGGTTTCGGATGCTAATTCGGACATCTGTGCGAGTTATGGCTATAAACGCTCAATTTAAATTAAACCGATTTAAATCGATTTCTAGGCGTTTTAAATTGTACCGGACAAACGGTATATCCAATTGACTTGAAATTTGAAACCATACAATAATATCACATTACGGATCCGATGAAACTAGTTTCGTCGAAATCCGAGACTTTTTGAAAAATGGCTATTTTAACTCGCCAAATTAAAATTAAAAACAATTCGATGCGTTTCGAGCTGCCACGATCAAACGATAACTCCGATTGACACGAAATTTGAAATCCGGTAACAACTAACTATTACGGATCCAATGGAACTGGTTTCGTTCAATTCTGAGACTGTTCAAAAATTGACTATTTTCACTAGTCGATTTAAATATTAAAATATTCAATTTTCACAAATTTACTTTTAATTCGATTTTAAAAGTTCTAAAATATCGTCCTAACTTCAATATGATAAAATAAAATTTTACAAATCATTTTCAATCATATTTAACTCAATTTTCAATTATTTCCATAATTTAACATATTAAATTATCGATTTAATTATTCAATTAAATCCAATAATTCAAATTAAAATTTATTTGACTTATAAATTCACTTCTTAATATTTAAAATTAATTAAATATTCAAATTTTAATTACTAAAAATCCTGGGTCGTTACAATCTTCCCCCTTAAAAGAATTTCGTCCTCGAAATTAACAAGTAAGAAAAGTTACAGAATTTATTAATTTTCCAAAATTCATAATTAAATTTCTTATAATAACTTTACTAAGTTTCCAAATCATACTTAGTTATCCTTTCAAAAACAACTACTATTGTTTAACTTTCAATTCCAAATCAAAGTTAAAGTTTTCAAAACTTTCCAATTTTTCTCAAATTTTTTCTAACGCCTTAAATTTTCGGAAAAATTCGCTATAGTCTCCTTTGCGCGGCTCGATCCGAAAAAAAAATGACAGTATATATATCACAAATATACATCTCATCAAGTAATGAGGCATCCCGCAGGGAAAAAATGTAAAAGTACGATATTTAATCCGAGATATGTACCTTATATTTTATTAGCAAGCATATACGGCTAATATAGCGCGAAAGCGAACTCCAAATGCGAAGCAAACGCAATCCGCACCTACTAATCACTCAACAAACAACATGAAAACATGCATATATGAAAATAGTATTGATATACAACATATAGCAACATAACAAATGAAACAAACAACAAATGCAAACATCAACCAACTATCATCCATAACCAAATCAATATTCATTTATATTCTCATTAATATTCAATGAAATGGTTTTCAATTTAAATCACATATGATTCATTAACAGTGGATGTTTTTACTAACATTCATTTTCAATTAGTTTATATTCACTAATTCATATTCAAGTTGGTTCACTTCCAAATTAAATTCAATTCTATTTGGTTTAACATTAAATTGATTTCCATTCCAATTTATTTAACTTTCAATAACATTAGATTTTAATGAATTTCACTTACATTCATTATTCCATATCAATTATTCACATTTAATTGATTAACATTTAATCCATTCATTCAATTCAATTACAAAGTTGAATTTCATTTACATAATCTAAGTTCACATCTATCATTAACTTTAATAATTTTACTTTGACACCAATATCAACTTCATTCAACATCACTTAAGTTATATTCCATTTAACTTTAAATTCATTTTTTTATTTCAACTCATATTTATAAATATATTCACATAGTTTCACTTCTCATATATATAAGTTTATTTCATAATTGCAATCACTTTAATTATAATTCAATTCTTATAATTCTTTATACTTATACAATTAATTCTTCAATTTAGATTATTCAAACCACTAAACAATCAACTTATATACAATTTAATAATTTTGAAAAATTATTTCTTTATATACAAAATATAATCAAGGTAAAATTATTTCATTTACCCAATTTTAAAATCAATATTGTGCCGAATTGTTCTATTCAAGTGTTTAGAAACCCCTTCGGCATAGTCTTGCGGACCACGCTGACGAAAGTTCATATGCCACTCAACAAACCAATCATCACAATATAAAACAATTTTATATTCACTAACAAATACGCTCTCATAGCTATTATTACTCTCAACTCATTCTAGAGCACTACTGACTCTATCTCTAATGAGTAATACCCAACAGAACCATGGTTGTCGCTTAACCATAAGCTCTGATACCAAATGTAAAGACCCGTAAATCCGTACTCCTTGAATAGACACTAATCTCCATTGATTAATTCAAGATGAACGAAAATACGAACCCTTAGGGGTTTAAGAAAAATTTAGGAAAAGAAAAAGGCAGAAGAAGAGAGAAGAAAAGAAGATAATAGATAAGGTAGAAAATATAGAGAAAAGAAAATAGAAAATATAGAACGGGACAGAAGAAACAAAACAGAACAACATCAGAATCTCACAATTCGCAGCGGAACAACATATAATAAATAATGAATAATCTTTAAACAAAGAACTATATCAGTTATTACATTACATCACATTTCATTATATCATCAGAGTGTACAACAATATACAACAACAAACAGTGCAGCGGAAAAAGATATACTATATACTAGTAATACGCCATGCCATCCAGCTTGCCTCCAGCAATTCCAGAAATATCCTGATAAACCTAAATCTTGACTGCCCGTGTAGAAATTGGTGGGCACCCAGAGTTTAGGAAGGAAAACAATAAACTCCGAGTCAGTCATGTGACTGGTGTGAGAACTCAAAATAGTTTATTTATCTTTAAAATCAAAATAGAAGAATATTTTTAAAGTCAATTCGCAATGCTTTTAAAAATGAGACTACCATAAGACCTCCTGCCACACACACAATGCAAACGCAGACTTGGAGAAGATTTCTTCTTATGTTATTCAAAGATGCTTGATACGCATTTAAAAGAACATTTGATATTATTACTAGTGCATAGTGTAGAGAAAAATCATTTCGAAAGTAGAATATAAATCTTAGCCAGCATAGGTACCATTATAGTATGCTTACTATAGCTACCATATTAGATGGCAGGTTCTACAACTAATACCGTACAAGTCTCCTATTGTTTCTTTGGATTTCCAACGAATGATCAGGCCAAGGAACTTCCCATTGCCACATGAGAATGCCTCTGGATGGACATCCCCGAGAACCAAACCGGATCTCTACCAACACAAGGCCGGGTTACCCCTAACTGAGTAACAACTGACCGAATATGCCATCCCCCGGTCCTTTGGGACCTTTTAACCGAGTGCTCGTAATCAATTCACACAATCATAACAAAGTGTTTTCAACATGAGTAAGTATCTGGGCTCCATACCATGATACCACCCTTTTCCAGAAGGAAATGCACACATCCTAAAGGGCGCTACCCCTCATAACCTTGCTGCTTCTTTCCTGTTTTGACCATTCACGGGGTGTGAGGCTCGACGAAGTCACGTCCACAAAAACATACTTTATACAAAAGCCATGCTTTGGGTCAACAAATGATCATAGAAATGATCACCAAGATAGACGATCAAACAAATCATCCTATCACAAATAATCAACACAATGATCATTTCACAGCAACACTCAGCATGTCACATTACCAAACTGGGAATATATCGCTGATAACTTCAACTATGTAACCTCTGAGCTCGTACGTCTCAGAGAAGGGTGTTAAGCTAAAAGAATAAATTCTCCGCCACCAACAGAAATATATTTGAAAGAAATCAGCTTTATATCTCAATTTGTAATGTCAGACATACAATCCATACAAGTCTGTTCCGGGATCGAACGAAACCGAAGGCACTTACAAAGAAGTCCTTGCAATCCGGATATTCACAATCCTGATCGGATTTCCCATCACATATGGAGAACTCAATACCGTAGCTACTCGGTGCAGAGTCAATCGACAGGTCATCCTATCGCTTTCGCAAATACCGGGTCTTCAACACCGATCTTCAATGCAATTCATAACGACGTATCACATATTCGGAATGGGTTATACGACCCCATGGTCCTTTCCCGGTTAACCCGAATAGTGAGCGCTTATTCAAAAATAAGTGTGGCATTCACATTCAAATAAATCACATCAAATACCCATTCAAAGGGAAATATTGATAGTCGGTTATTGAACTATCAATGGATATGCACACATCACCAGTTTCCAAATAATTTTCCATAAATTATTTATTTTCCAAAATATCTTTACAAGATATATTATTTTCAATACTTCAAAAATAAATCAATATTTATTTTTAAACCCAATTCTCTTTTTCATTCATAAATTCCACAGTGAATTTATATTCCAAAATATCCATGCATATGCGATTTCAATTATTCATTTCAATTTATCCATTTCAATTTATCTTCAAAAAGATAAATTCTCAAAATATTCGCTTTATATTGGAAAACATTTCCATACTTATTAAATAAGTAATTCACGAATTTTATTTATTCTCAACACTTAGAAAATATTCAATATACTTAAATCGAAATTAAGTATACATTTCATTCTTTAAGGAAATCATTCTCTTAAACATATTTATTTGGGCCAAAACGAAAGTTGCGTAAAACATCGTTAAGACAACACAAAATCACTAGTATAGGGATTCGAAATTAAAATAGATATATAAATCCCAATACTATACAAAACATTTCCTTTCGGAAATCATTTACTATAACAACAGTGTTATAGTCCACTATTTCCTTTTATTTCTCGAAAACGTCTATTTCAACAATAGATGTTGAAATCTATAGCTTCGAATCTCAACATATTTTAAAACATCTTTAGATCGTTTTAATTCTATTTCAAATATCACATTCAAAACAATTTCTTTAACATCTTATTCACTATTCAAAACGTGAATATACTTTGTTAACAAATTTCATCCTTTTATTCATTTTATTTCAAAGGATTATTCACAGTCAAAACGTGAATATAACTCCATTAATAGGTTTCAACAATTTACTTATCAAAATAAGTCATTTGCGAATTTATAAAACAACGTTTATAAATTCCATTTCTAATTATTTTATAACAACTTCCTTTTATAAATTTTCTTTATTAACCTATTCGATTTATAACTCAATTATAAACTAAAGGTTCATATTATAAGTTAAATGCTTATAAAACGATTATTTTACAAAAATCGTTTCTTTGAATTTCATAATCATAAATCTTATAAATTATAAGATTCAATTATTTATCCAAAACCATTCTTTTAATGACTTTATAAATTTTATAAACCTACTGTTTATAAAATTCCATTTATAATTTCACCGTTTATAATTCTATAAATTTCATTCAATTTACAAAATTCATTTACACTTCATTCAAACACTTATAAAAACTCGTTTTATAATGTCAATATTTCAATTTATAAATATCCATTTATAAATCTCTTAATATAAATCAATTTATATTATTCTTTAAAACGTCTTTAATCTCCTTTATTATTTCACCATTTCGATTCATAAAATAATTAAATTTTATAAATCCTATATTTAAACTTTTCACAATAAATTCTAAAATCCCGATTAAACTATTTATAAAATCATTAGCATCATATTCTCAAAAATCAGTTTTTTTAACTATTTTTCTCAAAAATCATAATTTTTATAACTTTAAAAATTATAACGTTTATTTATTTAAAATGGATCAAATTCCAAACATATAGTATATTTTCAAAAATCCCTTTAAAAATCATTTTAAAATTCCAAAACTTGGTCCAATGATGCTACAAACCAAAATAGTCAATCACGACTCTAACGATATCATATATCGTATATGATAATCAACGAATATCAAAATATCCAAAATCAAATAAATACTGTTGAGGAATCCAGTTGGATCCCTCCAACCTGTTTTCCTGCATCCACAAATATTAGCACAATACCAATTTCGCTCCAGTACGAAATTATCGCGGTATATGGGATTTAAAATATTATCCGCTTAATAGACGGCGCAATAGGGTCTCATCCGCTAAACAAAAAAATGCGGGAAATCAATAACTCCAATATATACATATGCCAATATATATATATATATTGCTATTATATATAATACCAATTTCACTGTTTATGAAATATTCGCGGTATATGTTTTTAATAAATAAGATCCGCTTATTAACGGCGCATAATGTCTATTTTAATAATCAATAGATAACAATCATCATTCAAACTTGCATTCAAATATTTTAAATCTAACTATTTAAAATAAAATCGAAACTGATTCGATTGAGTGAGAAGTTCTCACCTTGATTTTATTTCCGTTTTAGCGATTTATTTCGAATAAAATTAAAAGGACGTTTAATTTTACCCAAAATTCTCACTAACTCCAAACAACTCCAATCCAACTCCATCGCGTAGTGCTCGTCCATACGATTCCAACGCAACTGAGTTTGCATTTTTTCGACCTCGTATGAAAAAGTTATTGATTTTACAAGTTTACACGATTTTAAACTAATATAAATTTACAACTTATAATTATAAACCTAGCTAACATGGGCCGTGTGATCCAGATCCAACGCCTCAAGACCGTTCCCTTCATCTCTCCCTCACGCACGAAAATCCCCAGATCAATGAAACGCGGCCGAACCCAACATCCTAGGTTAGGGTTTTATATTGCAACTCCAAAACTCGACGAAACTTCATCAAACTACCCTCATTCGAACGCCTCTCATGTAACGACCCAGAATTTTTAGTAATTTAAATTTGAGTATTTAATTAATTTTAAATGTTTATAAGTGAAAATTTTAAGTTAAATAATTTATTTCTTGAATATTGGATTTAATTGGTCATTTAAATCGATTAATAAATAGTGAAATTCCGTAGATAATTGAATATTGGGTTAGATATGATTGAAAATGATTTGGAAAATTTTATTTAATCATATTGAAGTTATAGAAATATTTTGGAACTTGTAAAATTGAATTTGGAGTTAATTTGTAAAAATTGAATATTTTAATATTTAATTATCGACTGAAAAATAGCCAATTTTTGAACAGTCTCGGAATTGAACGAAACAAGTTCCATTGGATCCGTAATAGTTAATTATTATCGGATTTCAATTTTCGTAGCAATCGGAGTTGTCGTTTGACCGTGGCAGCTCGAAACGCATCGATATCGTTTTAATATTTATTTAGCGAGTTAAAATAGCCATTTTTCAAACGGTCTCGGATTTCGACGAAACCAGTTTCATCGGATCCGTAATGTGATATTATTGCAAGATTTCAAATTTCAAGTCGTTTGGATTTGTCGTTTGTCCGGTACAAGCCAAAACGCCTAGAAATCGCTTAAATCGGTTTAAATTTAAATCGACTGTTTATTGCCGTATCTCACACATACGATGGAATTAGCTTCCGAAACCTATTCCATTGTGTCCGGAATGTGGAAAAACCTTAGGATCGCCTGGCGGAACGCGTCGTTTGGAGTTCGTTTGCAAAAGTGTCAATTTGGGATTTTTATTATTTAAATAATAATTGTATGTGGTTATAAATGCAAATTTTCACCAAAACCCTAGCTCATCATGTTTATGGCCGGCCCTAATTATTCAAAGGCCAGAAATCACCCAACTTCCACCTCAAATCCACACCAATCCGTCGACATTTTCCACGAACTTTCTAAACGGAAATCGAAGAGCACGCTGTGAACTACAACTTCAACGGTCGAGATCGAAATTGGAGCAACGAGGAGTGGGCGAGGGGCCCGCGTTCTCTGGTGGCTGCGCACGCAACCCAAGGAGGAGGAGAGGGCCGAGCTCCACTCCAGGGCAGCCGAGCATGGCTCTCACGTAGGCGGAGGTGGTGGCGCTCCCTGATCGACGAATAGGCGAACGTTGTGGTCGGAAAATCAAGCCCTAGTTCAAGCTTGGTGGGTTCTTTGTGCGTTCACTACCTGGGATGATGAAACGCGAACGAACGGGAGAGAAGGTGGATGGGGCCCGCACGCGTGAAGATGGGTGAGGTGTTTTCTTTTAATTTTTAGTTTAAATTCAAAATTCAAATTCGTTCAATCTTTAAAACGTGATAACTTTTTGCTGCGAGGTCCAAATTGAACGAGATTTTTTGCGTTGGCTTCGTATCGCCGAGCTCTTCGCAATGCAGCTGGTTTGGAGTCGATTGGAGCTCGTTTGAATTTCGGGTAAAATTAAACGTTCGTTTAATTTTATTCGAAACGAACGACGAAACCGGAATAAAATCAAGGTGAGAACTCCTCACTCAATCGAAAGGTTTTGTTTAAAATTTTAAATAGTTAATATTGATTGATAATTGTTGATTGATTGTGGTAGTAGATATAATAGGATATATATTATATATAGCAATATATATATATTGGCATATGTATATATTGAATTTGATTTCCCGCCTCGTATAGCGGATGAGACCCTATTGCGCCGCCTATTAAGCGGACATTTATAAAATCCCATATACCGCGATATTCCACCTAAAAATTTATATTTTTATAAAATATAACTTAAAAGAAATTTTTAACAATAATAGGTTTTTATAAAATAGTTAAATTTGGTTTTTGGGAAGTTATTATTATTAATGGTTTATATAAAGGATTTTATAAATGGATGTTTTTAAATAAAAAATTATTGAAGTTATAGAATAAATTTATAAAGTGTTAAGTTGATGTATAACATGAATTCCACTAGGATTTATAGATTAATAAATGTGAAATTTATAAAACGAATGGTTATTGGAAAATTTTAAGTTTATAAGTTATTAACTTATAGAAATGGATTTGGGCATTAAAAAGGGGAATTTTATAGAAATTGTTAATAAATGAAGATTTCATTAGTTGAAATTATTATAAACCATAAAGAAATCTTGTAAGTGATAAGATTTTAAATTGGTGAAGTTCAAAGGAACGATTTGGTAAATAAATAATATTATAAGTATTTAACTTACAATATGGCTTTTGGGTATGAAATTGGGTTATGTAAATTGCATCGGATTAATAAAGGAATTTATAAAATTGGGGTTTATAATAGAAATGGAATTTATAAACTATGTTTATAAATTTGAAATCCATCGAATTTGATAAATTGAAATATGGGAATTTGTTAAGTGGGCTATATTCACTATTTTGAATATTGAATAGATTATTAAATAAAATGGGTTTGTTTTTGGGAAAGGAATGTTTTAAATGGAATTTAAAATGAATTAAAGGTGTTTTAAAATGTATTGAGTATTGAAAACATAGATTTCAACATTGATTGTTGAAATAGACGTTTTCGAGAAACAGAAGGGGATAATTTGTATAGTATTGGATTTATATATCTATTTTTAATTTCAAATCCATATACTAGTGTTTTTGGGTTGTCGTAACGATGTTTTACGCAACATTCGTTTTTAACCCAAATAAATGTGAATAAAGGAATGTTTTCTTAAAGAGAATGGAATAAAATACTTAACGGTAACTTAAGTATGTGGAATATTTTCAAATCGTTGAAAATAAATAAATTTGTGAATTACTTATTTTTAAAATAAGCATGGGAATGGTTTTCTAATATGAAATGGAACGGTTTTTGTGAATTCACCTTTAAGGTAATTGAAAGCAAATAACTTGAAATCGATTTGGGAATCGTATGCTAGTAGATGCTTGGAATTTAAATCCACTTTGGAATTTATATATATGAAGGGAAATTTGTTTAAAAATAAATGTTGATTTATTTTTAAATATGAAAATATAATTTACGAATTTGGAACGTAAGTAAAATAAATCGGTAAAGATTTATTTGGTGGTTTGAAATTTGTTTCAAAAGGTATATATGGTTAAGGTGATTTGAAATTAGTTTTCAAATGGTTAAGGTGATTTGAAATTAGTTTTCAAATGGTTAAGGTGATTTGAAATTGGTTTGCAAATGGTTAATGTAATTTGAAAATTGGTTTTCAAATGGTAAAGGTAAATTGAAAATTGGTTTTTCAATTGGTTAAGTGTGGAAAATTTTCTCGTGAAGTGGTTTTGGTAAAACAAATAACTGGGACAATTATTTGTAAATGGTGTATATATATATATATATCTTGTAAAGATATTTTGGGACTTAATAATTTTGGAAAAATTATTTGGAATCTGATGATGTGGCGCATCTTTATTGATAGTTAAATAACCGACTATCAATATTTACCCTTGGATGGTATTGATTGTGTTTGTTTGGAATTAAATGCACACTTATTTTTAAAATAAGCGCTCGCTATTCGGTTTAGCCGGAAGAGGACCTTTGTGTCATATATCCCATTCCGAATATGCGATACGTCGTTTGGATTGCATTTGAAGACCGGTGTTGAAGACCGGGTATTTGTGAAAACGATAGGATGACCTATCGATTGTCTCCGCATCGTTAGCTACGATATGGAGATTTCCTTTGTGATGGGAAATTTTATCGGGATTGTGAATACCCGGATTGCAAGGGCTTCTTTGGAAGTGCCTTCGGTTCTGTTCGAACCCGGAACAGACTTGTATGGTTACGTGTCTGACATTACATTTTGAGAGATAGAGCAGATTTCTTTCAAATACATTTCTGTTGGTGGCGGAGAATTTATTCTCTTAGCTTAACACCCTTCTCTGAGACGTACGAGCTCAGAGGTTATGTAGTTGAAGGTTATCAGCGATATTTCCCAATCTGGTAATGTGGCATGCTGAGTGCTGCTGTGTGATGATCATTGGTTGATCGTTTGGATATGATCATTTGTTTGATCATTTATCTTTGTGATTATTGCTTTGGTCATCTGTGGACCCAAAGCATGGCTTTGTTGCACAAAGCGTAGCTTTGTGGACGAGACTTCGTCAGGACCTCACTCCCCGGAAATGGTCGAAACAGGAATATGCGGCAAGGTTATGAGGGTCGCGCCCTTTAGGGTATGTCATTTCCTTCTGGTAAAGGGTGGTATCATGGTATGGAGCCCAGATATTTACTCATGTTGATACACTATATCTATTACTGTGTGGTGTTGTTGGTATCGAGCGCTCGGATAAAGGTCCCAAAGGACCGGGGGATGACATATTCGTGTAGTAGTTACCTAGTTACAGAGGTAACCCGGCCTTGTGTTGGCAGAGATCTAACCGTAACGTTAGTTTCTCGGGACGTCCCGCCAGAGGCGATCCCATGTGGCAGTAGGAAGTTCCTTAGCCTGACCATTTGTTGGAAATCCAATCAAAACAATACGCGCCCTGTACGGTTTTAGTTGTATAACCTGCCATGGAATGTGGCGGTAACCTGCTATTGAACATGGTAGCTATAGTAGGCATACGACGAAATGTCGTATGCTGGCTAGGATTTATATTCTACTTTCGAAATTGTTTTCTACACTATGCACTAGTAATAATATCAAAAATGATTTGATTTTCGCGTAGTAAGCATCTTTGACTATCATAAGGAGAAATCTCCTCCAATTCTGCGTTTGCATTGTGTGTGTGGCGGGAGGCCATATGGTAGTTTCATTTTCCAAAAAGCATTGCGGATTTAAAAATTTAAATTTTCTTGTTGCTTGTTTAAAGATAAACTGTTTTGAGTTCTCACACCAGTCACATGACTGACCTGGAGTTTATTGTTCCTTTCCTAAACTCTGGGTGCCCACTATTTTCCACACGGGCAGTCTAGAGTTAGGTTATCAGGTTATTCTGGATTCGGGAGTTGCTGTGCAGATCGGGAGGCGAGCCAGATAGCGTAGTCTATTATCTATTGTATATAGTATTTCTTTCCGCTGTTGTTGTCGTACACTCTGATTGATGTAATGTAATGTGATGTAATGTATAAAATGTATAATTCTTTTGTTTTAATGAATATTCATTTATCTATTATATGTTGTTCCGCTGCGACTGTGAGATTCTGTTATTGTTTCTCGTTCTGTTACTTGTTTTCCTGTTTTCTCTTCTCTTTCTTTTCTTTCTTCTTCTACCTCTTTCTTCTTCTAAAACCCTAACGGTTCGATTTTTCGGCAACGAAAAATCGCGATCGTTACATTTTGGCATATTCGGAATGGGATATATGACACAAAGGTCCTCTCCCGGCTAAACCGAATAGCGAGCGCTTATTTTTAAAAATAAGTGTGCATTCAATTCCAAACAAACACAATCAATACCATCCAAGGGTAAATATTGATAGTCGGTTATTTAACTATCAATAAAGATGCGCCACATCATCAGATTCCAAATAATTTTTCCAAAATTATTAAGTCCCAAAATATCTTTACAAGATATATATATATATATATACACCATTTACAAATAATTGCCCCAGTTATTTGTTTTACCAAAACCACTTCACGATAAAATTTTCCACACTTAACCAATTGAAAAACCAATTTTCAATTTACCTTTACCATTTGAAAACCAATTTTCAAATTACATTAACCATTTGCAAACCAATTTCAAATCACCTTAACCATTTGAAAACTAATTTCAAATCACCTTAACCATATATACCTTTTGAAACAAATTTCAAACCACCAAATAAATCTTTACCGATTTATTTTACTTACGTTCCAAATTCGTAAATTATATTTTCATATTTAAAAAATAAATCAACATTTATTTTTAAACAAATTTCCCTTCATATATATAAATTCCAAAGTGGATTTAAATTCCAAGCATCTACTAGCATACGATTCCCAAATCGATTTCAAGTTATTTGCTTTCAATTACCTTAAAGGTGAATTCACAAAAACCGTTCCATTTCATATTAGAAAACCATTCCCATGCTTATTTTAAAAATAAGTAATTCACAAATTTATTTATTTTCAACGATTTGAAAATATTCCATATACTTAAATCACAGTTAAGTATTTATTCCATTCTCTTTAAGAAAACATTCCTTTATTCACATTTATTTGGGTTAAAAACGAATGTTGCGTAAAACATCGTTACGACAACCCAAAAACACTAGTATATGGATTTGAAATTAAAAATAGATATATAAATCCAATACTATACAAATTATCCCCTTCTGTTTCTCGAAAACGTCTATTTCAACAATCAATGTTGAAATCTATGTTTTCGATACTTAATGCATTTTAAAGCATCTTTAATTCGTTTTAAATTCCATTTAAAACATTCCTTCCCCAAAAACAAACCCATTTTATTTAATAATCTATTCAATATTCAAAATAGTGAATATAGCCCACTTAACAAATTCCCATATTTCAATTTATCAAATTCGATGGATTTCAAATTTATAAACATAGTTTATAAATTCCATTTCTATTATAAACCCCAATTTTATAAATTCCTTTATTAATCCGATGCAATTTACATAACCCAATTTCATACCCAAAAGCCATATTGTAAGTTAAATACTTATAATATTATTTATTTACCAAATCGTTCCTTTGAACTTCACCAATTTAAAATCTTATCACTTGCAAGATTTCTTTATGGTTTATAATAATTTCAACTAATGAAATCTTCATTTATTAACAATTTCTATAAAATTCCCCTTTTTAATGCCCAAATCCATTTTTATAAGTTAATAACTTATAAACTTAAAATTTTCCAATAACCATTCGTTTTATAAATTTCACATTTATTAATCTATAAATCCTAGTGAAATTCATGCTATACATCAACTTAACACTTTATAAATTTATTCTATAACTTCGATAAATTTAATTTAAAACATCCATTTATAAAATCCTTTATATAAACCATTAATAATAATAACTTCCCAAAAACCAAATTTAACTATTTTATAAAAACCTATTATTGTTAAAAATTTCTTTTAAGTTATATTTTATAAAAATATAAATTTTTAAAACATAAAAATTTATCCATCTATTTATTTTAAAATTTAATCAATTCAAAATTTTTAATAAACCATATTCTTTGAAAAATCGATTCAAAATCCCTTTTAAATTCAAAACCGTTATTTTTAATTTTAAAAATTTGAATCCGATGATGCAACAACATCAGATGGTCAATCACGGGAATAAGTGTCATATATCAATATGATTATCAACAATCAACATAATATTCATAAACAAATAAATATGTGAGGAATCCAGTTGGATCCCTCCAACCTGTTTCCCTGCATCCACAGACGTTAGCACAATACCAATTCCACTTCAAGGTGGAATATCGCGGTATATGGGATTTTATAAATGTCCGCTTAATAGGCGGCGCAATAGGGTCTCATCCGCTATACGAGGCGGGAAATCAAATTCAATATATACATATGCCAATATATATATATTGCTATATATAATATATATCCTATTATATCTACTACCACAATCAATCAACAATTATCAATCAATATTAACTATTTAAAATTTTAAACAAAACCTTTCGATTGAGTGAGGAGTTCTCACCTTGATTTTATTCCGGTTTCGTCGTTCGTTTCGAATAAAATTAAACGAACGTTTAATTTTACCCGAAATTCAAACGAGCTCCAATCGACTCCAAACCAGCTGCATTGCGAAGAGCTCGGCGATACGAAGCCAACGCAAAAAATCTCGTTCAATTTGGACCTCGCAGCAAAAAGTTATCACGTTTTAAAGATTGAACGAATTTGAATTTTGAATTTAAACTAAAAATTAAAAGAAAACACCTCACCCATCTTCACGCGTGCGGGCCCCATCCACCTTCTCTCCCGTTCGTTCGCGTTTCATCATCCCAGGTAGTGAACGCACAAAGAACCCACCAAGCTTGAACTAGGGCTTGATTTTCCGACCACAACGTTCGCCTATTCGTCGATCAGGGAGCGCCACCACCTCCGCCTACGTGAGAGCCATGCTCGGCTGCCCTGGAGTGGAGCTCGGCCCTCTCCTCCTCCTTGGGTTGCGTGCGCAGCCACCAGAGAACGCGGGCCCCTCGCCCACTCCTCGTTGCTCCAATTTCGATCTCGACCGTTGAAGTTGTAGTTCACAGCGTGCTCTTCGATTTCCGTTTAGAAAGTTCGTGGAAAATGTCGACGGATTGGTGTGGATTTGAGGTGGAAGTTGGGTGATTTCTGGCCTTTGAATAATTAGGGCCGGCCATAAACATGATGAGCTAGGGTTTTGGTGAAAATTTGCATTTATAACCACATACAATTATTATTTAAATAATAAAAATCCCAAATTGACACTTTTGCAAACGAACTCCAAACGACGCGTTCCGCCAGGCGATCCTAAGGTTTTTCCACATTCCGGACACAATGGAATAGGTTTCGGAAGCTAATTCCATCGTATGTGTGAGATACGGCAATAAACAGTCGATTTAAATTTAAACCGATTTAAGCGATTTCTAGGCGTTTTGGCTTGTACCGGACAAACGACAAATCCAAACGACTTGAAATTTGAAATCTTGCAATAATATCACATTACGGATCCGATGAAACTGGTTTCGTCGAAATCCGAGACCGTTTGAAAAATGGCTATTTTAACTCGCTAAATAAATATTAAAACGATATCGATGCGTTTCGAGCTGCCACGGTCAAACGACAACTCCGATTGCTACGAAAATTGAAATCCGATAATAATTAACTATTACGGATCCAATGGAACTTGTTTCGTTCAATTCCGAGACTGTTCAAAAATTGGCTATTTTTCAGTCGATAATTAAATATTAAAATATTCAATTTTTACAAATTAACTCCAAATTCAATTTTACAAGTTCCAAAATATTTCTATAACTTCAATATGATTAAATAAAATTTTCCAAATCATTTTCAATCATATCTAACCCAATATTCAATTATCTACGGAATTTCACTATTTATTAATCGATTTAAATGACCAATTAAATCCAATATTCAAGAAATAAATTATTTAACTTAAAATTTTCACTTATAAACATTTAAAATTAATTAAATACTCAAATTTAAATTACTAAAAATTCTGGGTCGTTACAATCTTCCCCCCTTAAAAGAATTTCGTCCTCGAAATTACAAGTTAAGGAGAATAATTCATAATCCGTTTATTATTTTTCCAAAACTAATAGTTTTATCAACCTTCTAACACCAATCTTTTTATTAAAGATTTACTATCATTTCAATTAGCTTTCCAACTTCAATTATAGGTTTCAAACAACATTGTTTACTCAACAATTCAAATTTAAATTTAAATTCAAATTTCAAACTTTCAAAATTTCTCAAAATTTTACTAACTCCCTAAATTTTCGAAAAATTTCGCCAGAGTCTCCTTTGCGCGGCTAGATCGGTACGACTACAAAACGGCTCTACGGCCCCTCAGAATCAAAAAAAAAAGAGAAAGCCAAGTGGCTGGAGAAGGAAATCATCAAATCTCATATAAAAACTGAAATACGTACCTTTTGTCGAGCGATTCAATTTTTTTTAACTTTGAAATCAAAATCCCAATTCCTTTATAACCTGTATATCCTGCTAGCATAATATCCAATTATAATATTCAAACCAATTTGCCAATTCAATTATAAAATTTCCAATACATGCTTCTTATACCACTTTTAGTTTACTATTAAAGTTGCATATTCATTTTCATTCAACTTTGCATTCCAATTTTCGTTTGAATTCAATTACATAGCTTTCAATTTAGCAGATTCCATTTCGTTAACACTTAAAGAATTTTCATACAATCAACCAACAAGCAAATAACAACCAATGCACATCCAATACAACCAAATTTTATTCGTTTTACTTAAATTCAATTTGGTTCAACTGTTTTAATTCCAATTGGTTTAACATTCACTTGATTTTCATTCTACTATTCAACTATTTTCAAATGAATTTACACTTGCATGCATCATTTCATATCAACTTATTCATATTCTATTGATTAACATTCAATTCATACTTTAACTCAATTGCTAGTTCTTTTTACAAATAAAATTGAATTTCATTTATATAATTTAAGTTCACATCTTTAACAATTTCATTTACTCACTTTATTCACTTACTTTGATATTAACATCAATTCTTTCAACATTACTTAACTTGCATTCCATTTCAACTTTATTTACCTCATTTAATTCACTTGATTATTTAACTTTGATGCAAAGATCGATTTTTTTTTTATTCATCTTCACTTAAGTTATTCCATTTAAACATCATTTGTTAATTAAACTTAAGTTTTACTTATCAATTCAATTCGGATTTTAAATTCCAAAGTAAATCCTATTTAACTTTTACTTAAGTCAAATTCATATCAATATTCAAATTCATATTCCATTTTATTTAACTTAATTGTTTAACCACTTCAATAACTGGTTTCACTTACATTTTCCCATTCTATAAGTTATAAAACTTATTATTCAACTTCTAACTTATATTATAAGTTCAAAACTTATTTCGCTTATACTTATCAACTTCAAGTTGAATTTTAATTTCAAATTGATTTATTACAACAAAACTTCAATTTTAAATTCATTATTGTAGCAAATCCATCACATAGAAACTCGAAAATGATACTGATGATGCTGCAGTCATCACCCTTATTATTTCCCAGTGACAATAGTGAAATCAATGCTAAATATTCTTTCAAAAATTTCCTTTCTATTCATAAATCACTTTTATAAACCTTTTACTTATATAATTTTACTTCTTATATACATACATGATTATCTTACAATTGTAAATCATTATCAATTATAATTTCATCTTATGATTCATTGGTTTATACCATTATTCTTTTACAATAGTTGCTTTTATCAGCTTATTCAAACAACTTTTAATTATTTTATATATATATATATCATTTACAACAACCAAGCAATCAATTATATACACACTTCAATACTTCTTGAAAAATTATTTTCTTTTTATATATAAAATATAATCGAGGTAAAATTATTTCATTTACCCAATTCAAAACAATATTGTGTCGAATTGTTCTATTCAAGTGTTTAGGAACCCCTTCGATTCAGTTTTCGAGGCTGCGCCGACGAAGGTTCATATACCACTCAACAAACCAATCATCACAATATAAAACAATTTTATATTCACTAACAAATACGCACTCATATCTATTATTACACTCATACTCATTCTAGAGTACTGCTGACTCTTTCTCTAATGAGTAATACCCAACAGAGCAGGTTGTCGCTTAACCATATGCTCTGATACCAAATGTAACGATCGCGATTTTTCGTTGCCGAAAAATCGAACCGTTAGGGTTTAAGAAAAAGAAAGAGGTAGAAGAAGAGAGAAAAGAGAGAAGAAACAGAACAAACAATCAGAACAGGAAACAATAACATAATCTCACAGTCGCAGCGGAACAATATATAATAGATAAATGTACATTCATTTAAAACAAAGAACTATACATTTTATATATCACATTACATTACATCAATCAGAGTGTACAACAACAACAGCGGAAAAGAAATACTATATACAATAAATAATAGACTACGCTATCCAAGCTCGCCTCCAACATCTGCACAGCAACTCCCGAATCCAGAATAACCTGATAACCTAACTCTAGACTGCCCGTGTGGAAAATAGTGGGCACCCAGAGTTTAGGAAAGGAACAATAAACTCCAGGTCAGTCATGGGACTGGTGTGAGAACTCAAAACAGTTTATCTTTAAACAAGCAACAAGAAAATTTAAATTTTGAAATCCGCAATGCTTTTTGGAAAATGAAACTACCATAAGGCCTCCCGCCACACACACAATGCAAACGCAGAATTGGAGGAGATTTCTCCTTATGATAGTCAAAGATGCTTACTACGCGAAAATCAAATCATTTTTGATATTATTACTAGTGCATAGTGTAGAAAACAATTTCGAAAGTAGAATATAAATCCTAGCCAGCATACGACATTTCGTCGTATGCCTACTATAGCTACCATGTTCAATAGCAGGTTACCGCCACATTCCATGGCAGGTTATACAACTAAAACCGTACAGGGCGCGTATTGTTTTGATTGGATTTCCAACAAATGGTCAGGCTAAGGAACTTCCTACTACCACATGGGATCGCCTCTGGCGGGACGTCCCGAGAAACTAACGTTACGGTTAGATCTCTGCCAACACAAGGCCGGGTTACCTCTGTAACTAGGTAACTACTACACGAATATGTCATCCCCCGGTCCTTTGGGACCTTTATCCGAGCGCTCGATACCAACAACACCACACAGTAATAGATATAGTGTATCAACATGAGTAAATATCTGGGCTCCATACCATGATACCACCCTTTTCCAGAAGGAAATGACATACCCTAAAGGGAGCGACCCTCATAACCTTGCCGCATATTCCTGTTTCGACCATTTCCGGGGAGTGAGGTCCTGACGAAGTCTCGTCCACAAAGCTACGCTTTGTGCAACAAAGCCATGCTTTGGGTCCACAGATGACCAAAGCAATAATCACAAAGATAAATGATCAAACAAATGATCATATCCAAACGATCAACCAATGATCATCACACAGCAGCACTCAGCATGCCACATTACCAGATTGGGAAATATCGCTGATAACCTTCAACTACATAACCTCTGAGCTCGTACGTCTCAGAGAAGGGTGTTAAGCTAAGAGAATAAATTCTCCGCCACCAACAGAAATGTATTTGAAAGAAATCTGCTCTATCTCTCAAAATGTAATGTCAGACACGTAACCATACAAGTCTGTTCCGGGTTCGAACAGAACCGAAGGCACTTCCAAAGAAGCCCTTGCAATCCGGGTATTCACAATCCCGATAAAATTTCCCATCACAAAGGAAATCTCCATATCGTAGCTAACAATGCGGAGACAATCGATAGGTCATCCTATCGTTTTCACAAATACCCGGTCTTCAACACCGGTCTTCAAATGCAATCCAAACGACGTATCGCATATTCGGAATGGGATATATGACACAAAGGTCCTCTCCCGGCTAAACCGAATAGCGAGCGCTTATTTTTAAAAATAAGTGTGCATTCAATTCCAAACAAACACAATCAATACCATCCAAGGGTAAATATTGATAGTCGGTTATTTAACTATCAATAAAGATGCGCCACATCATCAGATTCCAAATAATTTTTCCAAAATTATTAAGTCCCAAAATATCTTTACAAGATATATATATATATATATATATATATATATATATATATATATATATATACACCATTTACAAATAATTGCCCCAGTTATTTGTTTTACCAAAACCACTTCACGATAAAATTTTCCACACTTAACCAATTGAAAAACCAATTTTCAATTTACCTTTACCATTTGAAAACCAATTTTCAAATTACATTAACCATTTGCAAACCAATTTCAAATCACCTTAACCATTTGAAAACTAATTTCAAATCACCTTAACCATATATACCTTTTGAAACAAATTTCAAACCACCAAATAAATCTTTACCGATTTATTTTACTTACGTTCCAAATTCGTAAATTATATTTTCATATTTAAAAAATAAATCAACATTTATTTTTAAACAAATTTCCCTTCATATATATAAATTCCAAAGTGGATTTAAATTCCAAGCATCTACTAGCATACGATTCCCAAATCGATTTCAAGTTATTTGCTTTCAATTACCTTAAAGGTGAATTCACAAAAACCGTTCCATTTCATATTAGAAAACCATTCCCATGCTTATTTTAAAAATAAGTAATTCACAAATTTATTTATTTTCAACGATTTGAAAATATTCCATATACTTAAATCACAGTTAAGTATTTATTCCATTCTCTTTAAGAAAACATTCCTTTATTCACATTTATTTGGGTTAAAAACGAATGTTGCGTAAAACATCGTTACGACAACCCAAAAACACTAGTATATGGATTTGAAATTAAAAATAGATATATAAATCCAATACTATACAAATTATCCCCTTCTGTTTCTCGAAAACGTCTATTTCAACAATCAATGTTGAAATCTATGTTTTCGATACTTAATGCATTTTAAAGCATCTTTAATTCGTTTTAAATTCCATTTAAAACATTCCTTCCCCAAAAACAAACCCATTTTATTTAATAATCTATTCAATATTCAAAATAGTGAATATAGCCCACTTAACAAATTCCCATATTTCAATTTATCAAATTCGATGGATTTCAAATTTATAAACATAGTTTATAAATTCCATTTCTATTATAAACCCCAATTTTATAAATTCCTTTATTAATCCGATGCAATTTACATAACCCAATTTCATACCCAAAAGCCATATTGTAAGTTAAATACTTATAATATTATTTATTTACCAAATCGTTCCTTTGAACTTCACCAATTTAAAATCTTATCACTTGCAAGATTTCTTTATGGTTTATAATAATTTCAACTAATGAAATCTTCATTTATTAACAATTTCTATAAAATTCCCCTTTTTAATGCCCAAATCCATTTTTATAAGTTAATAACTTATAAACTTAAAATTTTCCAATAACCATTCGTTTTATAAATTTCACATTTATTAATCTATAAATCCTAGTGAAATTCATGCTATACATCAACTTAACACTTTATAAATTTATTCTATAACTTCGATAAATTTAATTTAAAACATCCATTTATAAAATCCTTTATATAAACCATTAATAATAATAACTTCCCAAAAACCAAATTTAACTATTTTATAAAAACCTATTATTGTTAAAAATTTCTTTTAAGTTATATTTTATAAAAATATAAATTTTTAAAACATAAAAATTTATCCATCTATTTATTTTAAAATTTAATCAATTCAAAATTTTTAATAAACCATATTCTTTGAAAAATCGATTCAAAATCCCTTTTAAATTCAAAACCGTTATTTTTAATTTTAAAAATTTGAATCCGATGATGCAACAACATCAGATGGTCAATCACGGGAATAAGTGTCATATATCAATCTGATTATCAACAATCAACATAATATTCATAAACAAATAAATATGTGAGGAATCCAGTTGGATCCCTCCAACCTGTTTCCCTGCATCCACAGACGTTAGCACAATACCAATTCCACTTCAAGGTGGAATATCGCGGTATATGGGATTTTATAAATGTCCGCTTAATAGGCGGCGCAATAGGGTCTCATCCGCTATACGAGGCGGGAAATCAAATTCAATATATACATATGCCAATATATATATATTGCTATATATAATATATATCCTATTATATCTACTACCACAATCAATCAACAATTATCAATCAATATTAACTATTTAAAATTTTAAACAAAACCTTTCGATTGAGTGAGGAGTTCTCACCTTGATTTTATTCCGGTTTCGTCGTTCGTTTCGAATAAAATTAAACGAACGTTTAATTTTACCCGAAATTCAAACGAGCTCCAATCGACTCCAAACCAGCTGCATTGCGAAGAGCTCGGCGATACGAAGCCAACGCAAAAAATCTCGTTCAATTTGGACCTCGCAGCAAAAAGTTATCACGTTTTAAAGATTGAACGAATTTGAATTTTGAATTTAAACTAAAAATTAAAAGAAAACACCTCACCCATCTTCACGCGTGCGGGCCCCATCCACCTTCTCTCCCGTTCGTTCGCGTTTCATCATCCCAGGTAGTGAACGCACAAAGAACCCACCAAGCTTGAACTAGGGCTTGATTTTCCGACCACAACGTTCGCCTATTCGTCGATCAGGGAGCGCCACCACCTCCGCCTACGTGAGAGCCATGCTCGGCTGCCCTGGAGTGGAGCTCGGCCCTCTCCTCCTCCTTGGGTTGCGTGCGCAGCCACCAGAGAACGCGGGCCCCTCGCCCACTCCTCGTTGCTCCAATTTCGATCTCGACCGTTGAAGTTGTAGTTCACAGCGTGCTCTTCGATTTCCGTTTAGAAAGTTCGTGGAAAATGTCGACGGATTGGTGTGGATTTGAGGTGGAAGTTGGGTGATTTCTGGCCTTTGAATAATTAGGGCCGGCCATAAACATGATGAGCTAGGGTTTTGGTGAAAATTTGCATTTATAACCACATACAATTATTATTTAAATAATAAAAATCCCAAATTGACACTTTTGCAAACGAACTCCAAACGACGCGTTCCGCCAGGCGATCCTAAGGTTTTTCCACATTCCGGACACAATGGAATAGGTTTCGGAAGCTAATTCCATCTTATGTGTGAGATACGACAATAAACAGTCGATTTAAATTTAAACCGATTTAAGCGATTTCTAGGCGTTTTGGCTTGTACCGGACAAACGACAAATCCAAACGACTTGAAATTTGAAATCTTGCAATAATATCACATTACGGATCCGATGAAACTGGTTTCGTCGAAATCCGAGACCGTTTGAAAAATGGCTATTTTAACTCGCTAAATAAATATTAAAACGATATCGATGCGTTTCGAGCTGCCACGGTCAAACGACAACTCCGATTGCTACGAAAATTGAAATCCGATAATAATTAACTATTACGGATCCAATGGAACTTGTTTCGTTCAATTCCGAGACTGTTCAAAAATTGGCTATTTTTCAGTCGATAATTAAATATTAAAATATTCAATTTTTACAAATTAACTCCAAATTCAATTTTACAAGTTCCAAAATATTTCTATAACTTCAATATGATTAAATAAAATTTTCCAAATCATTTTCAATCATATCTAACCCAATATTCAATTATCTACGGAATTTCACTATTTATTAATCGATTTAAATGACCAATTAAATCCAATATTCAAGAAATAAATTATTTAACTTAAAATTTTCACTTATAAACATTTAAAATTAATTAAATACTCAAATTTAAATTACTAAAAATTCTGGGTCGTTACATCTCACATGCTCCACCTTCGGCCATAATATCATGGAGCTCGGTCATCCATGTTTCGCGCAAATCGAAGCCGACCGTGTGCACTTCATAGCCAAATTCTGGTGAATCCTGACCTCCGATGATGATCTTGACCGTTGGATAGATGGATCTTGGCATGCTCTACGAGTTTCTAGTTGAAACTTTCTTGAATCGATGCATGGATTAGAAGATTTGGAGGGAGGAAGGTAGAAGCTTTCTGGCCGTTCATGGGGGGTGGCGGCTACACGTTGATAATTAGGGTTTAGTTATTATTATTATTATTTTTTAGAGTGAGGGTGCCTATTTATAGAATTTCGAACGACACTATTCATCCGGAAATTCCGAACTCCGATTTACGCGCCGTAACCAGCGTTTCTAAGGTTTACCCCGCGTTCCGGACACAATGGAACAGGTTTCGGAAGCTAATTCGGACATTTGTGCGAGTTATGGCTATAAACGCTCAATTTAAATTAAACCGATTTAAATCGATTTCTAGGCGTTTTAATTTGTACCGGACAAACGGTAAATCCAATTGACTTGAAATTTGAAACCATACAATAATATCACATTACGATCCGATGAAACTGGTTTCGTCGAAATCTGAGACTTTTTGAAAAATGGCTATTTTAACTCGCCAAATTAAAATTAAAAACAATTCGATGCGTTTCGAGCTGCCACGATCAAACGATAACTCCGATTGACACGAAATTTGAAATCCGGTAATAACTAACTATTACGGATCCAATGGAACTAGTTTCGTTCAATTCTGAGACTGTTCAAAAATTGACTATTTTCACTAGTCGATTTAAATATTAAAATATTCAATTTTCACAAATTTACTTTTAATTCGATTTTAAAAGTTCTAAAATATCATTCTAACTTCAATATGATAAAATAAAATTTTACAAATCATTTTCAATCATATTTAACTCAATTTTCAATTATTTCCATAATTTAACATATTAAATTATCGATTTAATTATTCAATTAAATCCATTAATTCAAATTAAAATTTATTTGACTTATAAATTCACTTCTTAATATTTAAAATTAATTAAATATTCAAATTTTAATTACTAAAAATCCTGGGTCGTTACAGCCACACTTCAAGCTTCCAGTCGCAACTTCTCCCATCGCCCGTCTCCTCAAAATCGCCGCAACATCCTCTCGGTTCATCGCACGGCAACCAACATCGCGAGTTAACTCCTCTGGCACCCATGCTGCCTTCAACCCTAGCGCACTCACTGATTTTGTTTAGGGTTTCTTTTTTATACGAACCAGTAGGCTTCGATTTTGATTGAAAACGAAGAAGGGTCGGCTTTGATTCATGTTTGAACGGATATGAAGAGGAGAAGGGTATGCGAGCGTCTCGAGGAACGATATGACCCACTCGATTTTAGTTGGGTTTTCAGACATTTTTATTTCCTTTGCAATTTCGATTCTCATTTGGGATAAGGGGAAACACGATTTTTAGCAGAGAGAGAGAGAGGCGTGATTGGGAAGGAATGGATGGCTTCTAGAGTACGCGTGAATATTTAAATAATTGAATATTTAAAAAAATATCTCGTTGCAAAACGCGAAATCCCGAAACCCAAATAAAACACTCCGACAGACGTTCATAAGGTTTTACCCGCGTTCCGACACAATGGAACATGTTTCGGAGGCTAATTTGAACGTATGTGCGAGTTACGGAATTAAACGATCGATATTAATTTAAATCGATTGAAATAAACCAAAGCGTTTCGAGCTACCAGGATCAAACGACAAATCTGATTGCTCCGAAGATTGAAATCCGATAATAACTAGCTATTACGGATCCAATGGAACTGGTTTTGTCGAATTTCGAGACTATGCCTCGTGAGGCTAATTTTAAGTTCAATTTAAACAATATAATTTCAAAACCGAACAAATTATCTTTAAATTAAACTCCAATTATCCAATTATCTTCAGTATCATTATTATAAATTTTATAAGCCTTTAAATTATTTAAATAGGCTTAGAAATATCAGAATCAACAATTTACCCGATTTCAATTATTAACTTTTATATTTAAACTATATAATTCAATGATTTAATTATCAAGTAAATATTTATATGTTGAGTTCAAGTTAAAATTAACTTCTAATCATTTAAAAACAACAATTAATTATTCCAATTTAATTCATTAAAATTTCCGCGCCGTCACATTCCTCCCCCTTAAAAGAATTTCGTCCTCGAAATTACTAGTTAGGAAGAATGGTCCAATACCCGTTTACCTTCTCCCAAAACTCACAATTCAACATTCTACCAACTATCTTTTATTAAAGGCCCACTATCACCTTAACTAATTTCCTAAAACCTTCTATAGTTTCAAACAACACCCCTTCGCTCAATCATCTAAATTTCAACTAAAAACCAAATTTTGAATTATCGAAATTTTCTCAAATTTTTTCTAACATTCTAAATTCCCGAAAATTTTTGCCAGCGTCTCCTTTGCGCGGCTAGCTCGGTACTACTACAAAAGGCCTCTACGGCTCCCAACTACCAAAAAGAAAACAAAAGCCAAGTGGCTAGTTAAAAAACCCAATCCAATTTCATACAGAAATTAAAATACATACCTTTTTGTCGGGCAATTCACATTTATCTTTTGGAATCAAATCCTATTTTTCTTTTCCCCTTTTTAACACCTTCATATCTTATTTGACAATAATATCCAATCGTAACCCTTTCAAATCATTGTATACATTTCCCTACATAAGTTTCATATCTATTTCAAAATTAGTTTTCCCATTCTATATGAATTCAATTTTTCTTCACTTTTGAATATTAAATTTTATTTTTCATTTATAACTAATTCATATTAGTTTTATCTACTGATTTACTTTAAATTTTCAATTGAAATCATTTTGTTAACAAAAATTTTCCCAAAAATTTTCAAAATTTTTCTAACTCCTAAAATTTTCTGAAAATTTTAACAGAGTCCC
Source organism: Allium cepa (assembly GCA_030765085.1). Lineage (NCBI taxonomy): Eukaryota > Viridiplantae > Streptophyta > Magnoliopsida > Asparagales > Amaryllidaceae > Allium > Allium cepa. The sequence goes on from CM060943.1 coordinate 911,203,648, forward strand.
TTTCTAAGGAGGAGCTTTTGCAATTTGACAAGAGATGTAAATATATATACATCGACCCACACGGTCGGAAAAAGTAAAAAACAGTTCATATTTCCTATTTTATTGCGTAGGCGTACCTTATTTAGCATTTTAAGAAAGCATCTTATTTATATTAGCAAAAAGCGCGACCAAATCCAGCCAAACGGCCTTCAGGTACCTGTACTTACTCAATTTAAGTATGTAAGTGCCATATATAGAGAATTTATTAACATTCTACTTACTTTAAATAGCTAAACATATACAATATTAAACATCAAGCTCCAAACACTTCTTATAAACAATTTATATGCTTTAAAGCTAATTCATATGTCGTTTCATTTAAGTTTTAATGGTTCACAACTCAATTTCGGACATTCCATTGATTTATAATCCGAACAAGCTCATATTCACTTCAAATGATTCAGAATCAAATTTATGTAATCAGACTTCATCCATTTATTATTTAACTCAATTAACCCATTTTAAAATTTTAAATTTACGTAATTAATTCAAGTTCGAATTTATTTTATTAATACAAGGCCATTCTCAATTTATTACTATTCACTTGGGGGTTTTGGTTCGCAACACAAACCATATCTATTATAATCACTTCTATTGTATCCAATTTACTTGCAAATTTCATTAAATATTATTCAAATTACACTTGAATTTTTTTTGTAATTCAAACCATCACATTTTTCTTCTTCAATCCAACTCTATTTTATTTGTTTTTATTTTACAACATCTCCTCTTATTTAATTCATTATCAAATCCAAGTCGAATTCTATTTAAAATTCGAATTCATTCCCAAACTCCATTACTAACTTACATTCCATTTTATTTAACCGAGTTAAATTTTATTAACGTACTCAATCAATCAATTATTTAGCCAATTAGCTTACTTCCAACTTCTAAAATTAATATTAGATTTTAATTACAAATCACTTCATTGAAATTCTAGTTCGGATTTCCTTTTTATTTTCCTAAAATTCCAATACTTTTATTTAAAATTTTAGAAATGCTTTTAGATTCACATCATACTTAATAAAATAGCTCTTTATAAAAATACTTTTATAACTCGATGTCTCAACCAGTCCATCCTTGTTCTCACATAAATTCAATCATACGTTGATCAGGCGTTGGACTGAAAATCTATAAGTACTTGGTAAACCCGTTTTCAACACCCAGTGAAAATATTTGCAAAATAATTTTATTGAAAATATTGAAAGCATTTTGAAATAGAGGAAATATCTTTGGTGAGAATGCTCTGGAAATCATCACCCCCATCCATGGTCGCAGTTAACCCGATGGTTACGTTGTCGTCCCGACAAAATCCACAGATAACTGTAGGCCTCCGCGCCACTCGATTACACCATGGAACCCACGACAGATCGCAGCTACAACCGGGGTTACGTAACTATCACAGCAAAAACCCATATAACTGTAAGCATCTGCGCCATCGAATTTCGCTGCCAAAAATGAAACTTCTCCACTCCACTTGACCATAGATCGCAGTCTACCGATATTGCATTGCCTTTCCGGCAAAATCAAGTGTAGACCGTTGACACTCATCCTCCACACGATTTCCGCTATGGTCCCCACAGTAGATCGCAGCGACATCGAGTTACACTGTCGTCACAGCATAACCCAAATGCCCCTGTAGGCATCAGCGCCATCGACTTTCGCTACCAAATAATCCTTAGGAACTAGTTTTGTCCAGACTCCTCACAGGATCAACTTTAGAACCCCCCCCCTTGGGGCTCAAGGCAGCACCACCCAGTGACACTCCTGAGAAGTTCATTTCAAGGGAGCGCCTTTTTCCCCAGAGCCATCATCAAAACATTTATACTATACATATATAGTATCTTTCAAATCATACACCTAGTATGATATCATACAAAGCTCCTTTACACAGAATTGATTATCCCAAAATCGATAAATTCTCAAACCAGGTTTTCCAAATTCTAATATTGATTTTACCCAAAAATCAAAAGCCTTTCCAAATCCAAAGGTTCTCAAAACCTTTTCCAAAATCCTCATAAGATCCTTTATATATATACAGATACATATAATTTTTTAAAAAACTTTGGATCTTTTCAAACTGGTATAAAACTCCTTTTATACTTCAAATACCTTCAAAAATCCCTTTCAAATAACTTGTTTATTCAAAACCAAATATTCAAATTTGATTACTCTTTCAAATATCAATTCCATTCAAATCCGTACGATGTACACATAACATCCGTACGCTATACCAATATGATCGTTCACTCGATCACACAATTTCACTTCCGAACTAGTATCGTCCACCCGACTTCCTAGTGCGGACACAGATCTGGTTTCTTGATTAGAAACCGTCATTCTCCTTGCATAGCTATAACTATGATAGAGAATGTCCAGAACCAATCAACAATCCATATCCAGGTTCGCCGTCGAAAATCGAGTGAAAAATCCCAACTCGGATCGATATAACTATCTCGAAATTCTGTGCTCGAATCTGGATCAAATCACTATGCGAATAGAATAATATACGTACATCCTACGTATTTAACTTCATTGATATTAGCCAAATCAATTGCCTTCTATTCACGTTCACTTATTCACATTTACATCAATCCCCATTTGGATTATCACTTCAATTCTTATCTCGGTTAGGTATTTAAATCAATAACAGTTTGAACTTTGACCAGTTTATTTTTAGAAAAATAGCTTGAAAATTTTAAAAATAAATAAGTAGTTGAAAAATAATTATTAGTTTGCAAAATAGCTATAAAATAGTTAACTAATTGTAAAATAGTCAAAAAATATTGAATAGTTTCAGAAATTTTAAATAATTGCAAAATAGTTGTAAAATAGAAATTAGTTCGTGAAATAGTTGAAAAACAGTAATTAGTTTAGAAAACAGTTGAAAAATGGCTAAATAGCTCCAAAAATAATTGTAAACCAAGTATAAAATAATTTGGCTTTAAGAAAGAAAGGTTGTATATATTTAACAGCTTAGAAAAATAAGTTTATATCAAAACAATTTAAATTGAAAATAGTCAAGAGTCAACTATTCACTTCCAAAGAATTCAATTTAAATTTCCATTTCAATTGGCCCAATTCCAATTCAAGTTGAATCAATCTTGATTCCTTCCCCAATTTAAATCAAATTCAAGTTGATTTTAATCCTGTTCGATTCTAATTTTAATTTCATATTATTCCAATCAATGTGAATTATTATCGATTGAACCCACTTCAAATTCAAATCATTCCAACATAATCCAATTCAATTTCCCTTTTAAATTCTTAAACTTATACATCTTCAATCACCAATTTAATTAATTCAAACCAAATTAAAATTTGAACGAATTCAATTTCAATCTTGAATTTAAACTGTCTCGAATTATATAAGTTCGAATTAAATTCTCAAAGGTTGATTTACCTTTTTAAACCAAATTAACCTTTATTCAATGTTTTTAATCAACTTAATTTCTGAGTTCAATTCTCAAAATTCCTTTTTAAATTATCTTAACTTATGTATTTCATGGTTCAAATAAGAGTTCAATACAATTTTATTTTAAAATTTTAATTTATTATTAAATTTTATCTCCCCATTTGAAGCCAGTTCTTAAACAATTTCAATTTACAATTCAATTATTTAAATTTATTTTATTTATTTATACAATACCATTTTTAATTTAAAGATTTTTATTAACAATAGGATAATATCATCCAATTTATTTAAAATTTCCATCCATTTTCAATTTTTAAATCTCAAACCCGTTTTGAGATTACACAAATTCCCAATTCAAATCAAACATTTAACTTTCCAAGTTAAATTCCAATTTCATCTCGAAATTTTCAATTTAGGTTGCTTGTTCTACATTTATTTAACTTTTCCGAAGTTAAATTCCAATTTACTTAATCCAATCAACCTCATTCAATCCTTAAACTTCACAATAATAATCTCCCCTCTTAAAAATTATATCACTTTGGGTTTTTACATTACACTTAAGGGAAAAATCAAAACTCAACCTCTTAGAGTTTATTGCAAATTATCTTTGATATCATGTATATTCATACATAAATATATATTTATTTCTTGGCCCTCCCAGCCATGTTTTAAAACTTTAAACCACCCTTGGTTTTAAATTCAAATCAAACTTCAAACAACCCATTGTTTGCAACAAGTCCCAGTTATTTAAATAATACCTATTTATTATTTTCCGTTACTTTTGAATTTAAAAGTTATACTCTACTTATAAATGTACTTCATTTGGCTTACTTAATAACAAATATCTCATTATTAAATACAACAGCTACTTATAATAATACCCAAGGTTATCATATCTAGATACCCATTTCCTTTTTATATTATTCTTATTTCCATAAATTCAACATTGAATTTTAGTCGAATCCCGTTTCAACGTACCTCTATTTAAAGATTTTTCAACAATTTAATTTCTGAATACTAATTTTTGAATTTCATTTCAATTAATTAAATTTTGATTTGGTTGTACTATATTACTTTTAGATTTTAATTTCAACAATTTAACAACCAATCGCTTTAATATTTATTAGAATGAAATATTTCTTTGTATATCAAAATATACTTTTATATAAAATCATTTAAAACCTTTATATAAGAAAATAACAAGTACGCGCTCATATATAGATATTCACAACTCATTTTGGAGTACTACGGACTCTATTTAATGAGTAACTCCCACTAGAGCCAAGGTTCTCCCTTGACCTTTCAGCTCTGATACCAAATGTAACGACCCGAAATTTTCAAACCCGAAAATTCCAAATAGTTATGAAAAAGAAGAAAACGATAGAAGAAGAAGAACAAAAACACCAAACATCTCACAATCGCAGCGGATAAAATATAATAATAAGTAATAATAGTTTACAAAAGAATACTATATCTGTTGATTACATTTCAATACATCAGAGTTTCACATATATTCAAATGCTGGTCATATACAATCAATTTATCACAGAATTACAATAATATAATTACAGTGGAAATTTTCTAAGCGATAATGCCATCCTGGTCGCCTCTTGAGCTCCAAAACGTACCTACTTGAAAATCTGTAATACTCGGTCTGACCCGAGCATTACACCAAAGTAACACCGAGGTCAGGCTGGAAACCAGCGTGAGTAATCTCAACTAATAAGGAATACTAAAGAAGTCAACTTATATAAACCCGAGGTGACATATATCAATTTAACAAATTCGTAATTAGCTATAAACAATACTTATCCCATCATCAATTTGCTAAGTACCAACTTAGGTAAAATAATTCAATTCACTCAAATCATTTCATTCCAATCTATTTATTTACCAAAGCAATTTATATAAAAAAACGAAGTGGTTTCGGGTATTTCCTAATACCCGACCCCGGTCTCTTCGAAACTCATGTTGTTCCAACCCAAGTTATTCAATTGGAATACACAATATCCATACCAGAGATATCTACCCATTCAAGACATCCAATATCATTCAATCGTCCACAAGCAAAGCTTGTTTGCTGCCGATATTAATTAAGTTAATTCTGATTGAATTTCTAAACTACACCATTTTGAATTATTCACTTGTCACTAATAAATTTCCAAATCACTTAACCAATCAATCCCTCATTTCTCATCTTAATTAATCACCTTGGTTCAATTGTATATTTTCAGTTACATTCATATAACTATCTTTGTTTAGTTACACGATATTAATTATTCTTATCCAAAATCAATACGTATTCTTTAATTACCCCATAAATAAATTTCATTTATTCTTAATTGCATATATGAATTAATTCTCATAAGTCCCTTATTATGGGTTAATCAATCTTTGATTATACTATTAATTACAAAACCCAAGAATTTCAATTATAATTTTAATTTATCCCAATCAAATTTATTTATCTTTAATTAAGCTACAATATTAATCGTTTTTGATTAATTCCAAACTGTAATTAACTATTCTATTATTTACTTCATTTAAATAAATCAATTACTCCTTTATTAACCATCTTAATTAATCTCTTGATTAATTCGCCAAGTAATTATATTTTATTAATACCATTAAGTAATTTCTATAAAACCGTCCATTAATCAATTACATCCAACAATTATCACCGATTACTTCACCAAGTAAGTATACCATTATAAATACATTAGGTTATTATACCCACCAAAATTTCACAATTTATCATCCATAATTAATTAGTAAAATTAATTACCCTAAATTAATCACATTTATAAACCATTCAAACCCTCCACTAATGATCCATCATTTGCTATATTCATCATCCAATCCTTTAATTTAACCCCGAATTGATAACCTTAATCCAAATCATAAACTTAAAGCCCTTAATAATGTAATTAATTAATTCATACATTAATTAATCAACTTATTTATTTAACTCTTTATTTACCTTACAATTTAATGAATTTTAGATCATTCACAAACACATATAAAATGTTTACTTTCAACATCATTTCGATTTTCATTTCGAATTATGATTCAAAAGCATACAATCTAGTGAAAATCACTCACCTGAATTTCTGATTATCACCCACTGCTTCGGTCATGCGCTTGAACCCTGTCTCGCGTCTTCTATTTACTGTGCGGCCCAAACCGAGAATCGCGATCGATCCCAAAACAATCGAACGTGAAAACATATCGAGCACCCCCTTCCCTTTGCGCCGCCACACTTCAAGCTTCCAGTCGCAACTTCTCCCATCGCCCGTCTCCCCAAAATCGCCGCGACATCCCCTCGGTTCATCGTACGGCAACCAACATCGCGAGTTAACTCCTCTGGCACCCATGCTGCCTTCAACCCTAGCACCTCACTGATTTTTCTTAGGGTTTCTTTTTTATACGAACCGGGAGGCTTCGATTTTGATTGAAAACGAAGAAGGGTCGGCTTTGATTCGTGTTTGAACGGATATGAAGAGGAGAAGGATATGCGAGCGTCTCGAGGAACGAGATCACCCACTCGATTTTAGTTGGGTTTTCAGCCATTTTTCTTTTCTTTGCAATTTCGATTCTCATTTGGGATAAGGGGAAACACGATTTTTAGCAGAGAGAGAGAGGCGTGATTTGGAAGGAATGGATGGCTTCTAGAGTACGCGTGAATATTGAAATAATTGAATATTTAAAAAAAATATCTCGTTGCAAAACGCAAAATCCCAAAACCCAAATAAAACACGTCGACATACGTTCAAAAGTTTTTACCCACGTTCCGAACACAATGGAACGTGTTTCGGAGGCTAATTTGAACGTATGTACGAGTTACGGAATTAAACGATCGATATTTATTTAAATCGATTAAAATAAATATAAGCGTTTCGAGCTACCAGGATCAAACGACAACTCTGATTGCTCCGAAGATTGAAATCCGATAATAACTAGCTATTACGGATCCAATGGAACTGGTTTCGTCGAATTCCGAGACTGTGCCTCGGGAGGCTAATTTTAAGTTCAATTTAAACAATATAATTTCAAAACTGAACAAATTATCTTTAAATTAAATTCCAATTATCCAATTATCTTCAGTATCATTATTATAAATTTTATAAGCCTTCAAATTATTTAAATAGGCTTAGAAATATCAGATTCAACAATTTACCCGATTTCAATTATTAACTTTTATATTTAAACTATATAATTCAATGATTTAATTATCAAGTAAATATTGATATGTTGAGTTCAAGTTAAAATTAACTTCTAATCATTTTAAAAAACAATTAATTATTCCAATTTAATTCGTTAAAATTTCCGGGTCGTCACAAAATCTCAAGAAGCCATTACTTCTAGAATTAGAAGTTCCCTTCGACCAACTCATTGATATCGCTCTTCGTCTTGAAGAGGCGGATAGGGTAAGTGATGTTGAAGTGGTGGGTTCCAAACCAAACTTCAACAACAAGAAGAGGACAAAAAAATTCAAAGGTTCGTATCCCAACAAAAAGGGTAAGCAAGCAACTCCCGCTGCAAAGGCTCCTTCTCCTAGTAGTGGGAAATGCTTCCATTGTGGGTCTAGGGACCATTTTGCGAACAAGTGTTCAAAGCCTCGTACTTGTCACTATTTTAAAAGCCCGGATCATTATTTATCTTCTTGTCCCAAACTTCAAAATAAAAAGGAGGGAAAGCTTAATGTTGCTCAAGCCCCTAGCAATACATCTCGTGGTCAAGGTATTTCTCATTCTATCCTTGATGGTATTATTATATTTCGTGATCAACCTATTCGAGTTCTTTTTGATACGGGAGCATCCCATTCTTTTATATCAAAAGAGCTCGTTGATACTTTTTCTTTAAGTATTGTTGCTTTAATGACTTCTTTGAGAATTGCGAATTCGGTTAGTGGATCCACAACACTTAGTTTGCTTTGTAAAGATGTGGAGATTATTTTATGTGATTTCTCTTTCCTAGCCGATTTGCATGTCATGCGTTATTTAGGCTTTGGGATTATTTTGGAAATGGATTGGCTTAACCGTTATGAAGCTCGTATCCTATGTCCTGAGCGGACTATTCATCTTCGACATCCTCAATCTGTTAAGCAAATTTCTATTATTCTCAAAGATTTGAATTCCACTTTATCTGCATCTTTATATTCTTTAAATCGTCGTGATGATGATAATGATGCTGAGGAAGATGTCATTGCTCTTATTCATGTTGTTCGTGAATTTTTCGACATATTTGAGCCCGTTTTAGGATTGCCACCTAAGCGAATAATTGATTTCAAAATTAATCTTATCCCTGGAGCTCAACCTATTACTCGTCCTCCTTATCTCATGTCTAATAAGGAGAATGAGGAGATGCGTAAACAATTATCCGAATTGGAGACGAAGCAATTTATTCGCTCTAGTTCCTCGCCCTGGGGAGCTTCAGCTATTTTTGTAAAGAAATCCTATGGTACACTTAGACTTTGCGTTGATTATCGCAAGCTTAATGATCTTACTATCAAAAATAAATATCCTTTACCTCGGATTGATGATCTATTTGACCAACTTAGCAGTGCTAGAGTCTTTTCACAATTGGACTTGGCTACCGGTTTTCATCGGCTTCGTATTGCAGAGGATAACATTCCTTTGACATCGTTCCGTACTCGTTATGGATCTTATGAATGGCTTGTTATGCCATTTGGTTTAACGAATGCTCCGGCTTATTTCGTTGACCTTATGAATCGAGTTTTCAAAGATTTCCTAGATCGGTTTGTTCTCATATTCATTGATGATATTCTTGTGTATTCAAAAACCGAGGAGGAAAATGAGAAGCATCTTCGGATTGTGTTGGAAACTCTTAGGAGTAATCATTTAAAAGCAAAATTTTCTAAATGCCATTTTTGGCAATCTCGTGTGAAGTTTCTCGGTCATATTATTTCCGAATCCGGAATTTCTGTGGATCCTTCAAAGATTGAAGCGATTCAAGATTGGAAAAGACTTGAGAGTGTGACTGAAATCTGTAGCTTTCTCGGATTGGCGGGCTATTACCGTCGTTTTATTAAAGATTTTTCTAAAATTGCCGTGCCTCTCACTAGCTTAACGAAGAAAGGTGTTAAATACATTTGGTCGGACCAATGTGAAACTTCTTTTCAGAAATTAAAAGAACTCCTTTCCGATGCTCCTATTCTCGTTATTCCCGAGGGGAATCAAGATTTTGTTGTTCATACCGATGCTAGTCGCGTTGGTTTGGGTGCCGTTCTTATGAAAAAAGAACGTGTTATTGCTTGTGCTTCTAGGCAATTGAAGCCGGCCGAGACTAGATATGCCACCCATGATTTAGAACTCGCGGCTATTATTTTCGCCCTTCGAATTTGGCGTCATTATCTATTGGGAGAGAAATTTATTCTTTATACCGATCATAAGTCTTTGAAGTATTTATTCTCTCAAAAGGAACTTAATTTGCATCAACGACGTTGGCTCGGTTTCCTTGCTCCTTATGATCTTGATATTCTTTATACCCCCGGTTAGGGTAATCGTGTCGCCGATGCTCTTAGCCGTAAGCAACAAGCAGTTGTTTCGATGATGATATCCGAACGGAATGATCTCGAGGTTTTATCCACTTGTGAAATTCGAGACCGTGTTTTCGATTTATGCTCACCATTTGTTTTATGTAGCCTTGAGGCTCATCCTTCTCTTTTAGACCGCATTCTTGAAGCTCAAAGGCTAGATCCCGAATTGGCTCTTCTTGGCCAAAATATTAAGGATAAAATTGATGTTGATGGTTTGAAAGACTTTGATATCAATTCTCGTGGCGACATTCGAAAATTTGGTAAACTTATCGTGCCAAATATTAGTGATCTTCGTAAAGATATTTTATAAGATTCACATCGTTCTAAATTTACCATTCATCCCGGTAGTAGTAAAATGTACGCGGAACTTTATTATTGGGAGGGAATGAAATCTGATATTGCTAACTTTGTTAAGTGTTGCATGACTTGCCAACTCATAAAGGACGAGCATCAAAGGCCCGGTGGGTTATTGCAACCTTTATAAATTCCAATTTGGAAGTGGGATAATATTTCCATGGATTTTATTGACGGCCTTCACCGTTCTCATTCGGGTCATGATAGCTTATGGGTGATAGTTGATAGACTTACTAAATCCGCCCATTTTATTCCCGTTCGGTCCAATCGGACCGTACCTCTTTTGGCCAAACTCTTTATTAAAGAAATTGTTAAATTGCATGGAGTTCCTACTTCTATTGTTAGCGATCGAGATCCATTGTTTACTAGTGGATTTTGGAAGAGTCTTCAAAAAGCTTTAGGAACGAAGATCGAGATCCATTGTTTACTAGTGGATTTTGGAAGAGTCTTCAAAAAGCTTTAGGAACGAAGCTTAATTTTAGCACCGCTTATCACCTCCAGTCCGATGGACAAACCGAGCGTGTGAATCGAACTCTTGAAGATTTTCTTCGTGCTTGTGTGCTCGATTTTGGTGGAGTTGGGAAGATCATATTTCACTTATTGAATTTTGCTATAATAATAGCTTCCAATCTAGTATTGGTATGGCACCTTTAGAGGCACTCTATGGAAGGCCATTCTGATCTCCTTCTTGTTGGCTTGAGGCCGGTGAGAAGCTGGTTTTAGGTCTAGACTTTATTCGTGATTCCACGGAAAAGATTAAACTTATTCGACATAGGATGAAAGAAGCACAGAGTAGACAAAAATCCTATGCCGATAATCGAAGAAGGAGATTAGAATTTTCTGTTGGAGATCTTGTTTTTATTCGTGTTTCACCTATGAAAGGTGTTGTACGTTTCAGTCGGTCGGGAAAGTTAGCACCTCGATATATTGGGCCATTTCATATCACTGAACGTATTGGTTCTATGGCTTATCGCCTTACATTACCGGCTCAGTTTTTTGCTATGCATGACGTGTTTCATGTTTCTCAATTACAGAAGTGCCTTCGAGATTCCGATTCTATTCTTGAGCCCGGTGTTGTGGAAGAGATTGAAGTTTCGCCTAATTTAACTTATGAGCAACATCCTATTCGTATCATTGCTTAGGAAGTAAAACGACTTCGAAATAAAGATATTCCGCTTGTTAAAATTCAATGGTCTTCAAATCCTAAGGATTGTTCTTGGGAATCTAGAGAGTTCATCGAGCGAACGCATCCTGTCTTACTTTCTCATACTCTTTAAGGCGAACTTCTTACTTCAAAATTCTTTTGTGTTAATATGCTTTTATGGTTGTTACTATATATCTTCTTCTTAAATATTGCGAGGATGCAATTTCTTTAAGGTGGGGAGTCTGTAACAACCCGCATATTTATCGATTTTTATATTTAAATATTTTATCGATACTCGGAATTTAGTCCGAAAAGCCACTTTTTGCAAACAGTCCAATTAGGACTCGAGACCACTTCCATTGAGTTCAAAATGCCGTTTGCGATCTTTTTAAGTGTAAACTTTGATATGTTTGGAGTTAGTGGAATTTTGCTACTTTTTTTACTTAGGGCTTTGGTTAGGGCTGAGCCCATTAACCCCACTTATGTTTTCAGTCCCAACCCCTTCTCCCCTTCATTACTTCATTCCTCATTTCCTAATACTCAATCTTTTATAACAATGAAGAGTGGAAGAGGAAATTAAAACTCCAAGCCCTAGTCTTCATTAGCAAATCCAACTTCTAGCTCCAAATTCAAGAGAACCGATTGGTAAGCCTTCTCTTCTTCTTCTCCAACTCATTCTCTTATCAATTTCAGAAATTCCTAAACCTAACTTTGGGAATGTTCTTCTTTTAAAGCTTAGAATCAAGCTTCTTCTGTTGGATTTGAAGAGTGGTTGATTCTCCTTTGCTTTCAAGCTTCTTCTTCAATTGTTTGGGTTCAAAGGTGTGATTTTTATCTCACATCTTAGTCTATAATTATCTTCGATTGTTAGGTACGAATTTCTAACACTTATTCTTGTGCAATTGATTTTGGTTTGGATTGATTTGGTGTATATTCCAATTTTTAGTGTTTTCAAATCAAAATCTATGAAAATCCTTTTATGGATATTTGGACATTGATATTTGAGGCGTATCGAAGAGCCATTAAGGTTGGGTTGTCGCTTGGTGTAAACTCTTGGTCGTCATCGCTTGATCGATCGCTTCCGGTATCCATTTGGCCATTCTTGGCCTAGGTTCAGGGAATGCCCTGAACCTTTGATTCAGACGTCTGAAACGTAGTATTCAGACGTCTGAATATTATACTGGGAATTTTTATTCCCTAGTATTCAGACGTTTGAATCTATATTTCAGACATCTGAATTGGTTCGTTTGGAACCATAAAGGAAATAGGACAAAAAGTGCCTATTTCAGACGTCTGGAATCAAAGATTCAGACATTTGAATTCTGTTTTGGAAAATATTTTATTTTCCAGATTCGGACGTCTGAATCTTTGATTTGAGACGTCTGAATATGCACTCTTTTGCCTATTTGCCTATTTGCTTGAGAATTCCAACTTTAATCGATTCGTGTGGATTCCCTTTGTTATTATCACTTATTATCGACTTTGATGACATTTTCTTCGTGATTTTTGAGAATATCCATTTTGATGGATTCGGTATCGATTTCTTTGGATTTTATTCACGTCTTTGAGTGTGAATTTTAGTGATTGATTGTTCCTACAATCTTTTTTGTGATTTGTAACTTTAAAAATACAAAGATTTCAATACTAGCAGTAAATATCAAAACTCCTTTATCAAAACAATTTCAACACTATTTTATTACAAAGCTCGTTTCGTAAAACCGTTTTCCAATCTACCAGTATATACAAACCTTTACCTCACTCGGTTGAGAAATCTAATTAAACGACTTAGTAAAACAAGTGGTATGAAACGCTTGCGTTTACTTCGTCGGTTAATTCTTGGACTTGTTCGACTGAATCCCTTGTGACAATTTTCTAGTGGAGATCTACAATTTGTTTGTAAATATTTAAGTTAAGCTAGTGGTTATGGAACATGAAGCTAAGCTCATATATTTACTAGCTTACTGTAATTGACACTTCTCTTTGATCATGACGATCATTTTATGATTTAGACTAGCAATTGTGTGATGTCTCTTTGTTTGCAAGGTTAGACTTGACCCTGCTTCTGTGTGATTTCGACTCACACATGTGGGGTAGCGCCCCATGGTCTTCGGGCCGTTCGTGTGTCAAAAATTAATAGCTAGCTACCATGAGATAGTGTCTAGTTCGTGTGATACATATGTTGGTGAGTTTTCATACTCCCGTTCGTGTGATAGGCCTCCCCCCTTTATATGATTTCTATATTTCGTGTGTTGAATTCTGTAATTTATGCTTCACCAATTTTAGTGATTTTCATTGATATGATTTATCAATTTTTGGTGCATTGGTGAATTCGTGTGTCATTGACTTGTTGTGAATACAAGTTTTGGGTATGAAACTCTTTTTGGATCTTTGTGAAGATTCTTGTGGTATTGAACGATCTTTTATTGATCATCATTTGCATGCTTATAGTAGTATGCCATTATGGATATTATATGTTTATGCCATATCTTTTACTTTATGTCATGTCATCTGATATTTATAGCTAGACTGATCCGTTTATTATTTTCTTATAAATAATACTCGGATCAGACCGAGATGTTACAGGTGCTTCTGTTTGACTCATCTTCTGGGATTTGCTGCTCTGACTTTTGGCTAACTAACTAGATTAGCAGTTTTTGTTGTATACACTTAAGATATAGACTCATAGTTGTATTCTTTTGTATAGCACGTGTTGCTATTCTTCTGTATTATTGTGGATCTTTTTGACCACTATTCTGATGTACACTCACATGTGTTAGTTATATATTCATATCTTCTTCTGCCTTTGTGATATGAATTATCTGTGACTGATTTATGTTATGTCTATTTCTATATTTGTTTCCGAAGATTTATTAAAGCCACCGTGTGATAGCTTTGAGTTCGTATCGGTATGTTGGACTTCCTCCTTAGCACGCTATACTATCTGACATATCGGTGCTCGCACAAAGATGTTACATGGATGGTCGCTCCTCAACAGCCTTATTCTCCATGCTAGCTGACAGCATTACTCCGTAGTGTTCTTGGCTAGCGTGGGTATAGAGGTGGGGCATCACACCCAGAGTTTAGGAAGGAAAACAATAAACTCCAGGTCAGTCATGGGACTGGTGTGAGAAATTAAAACAGTTTATCTTTTAAAACAAACGAAGGGATATTTCAAAATAGATACGCAGCGCTTTTTAGAAAATGAAACTACCATAAGGCCTCCCGCACACACACACAATGCAAACGCAGAATCGGAGGAGATTTCTCCTTATGATAGTCAAAGATGCTTGATACGCATTAAAAAGAAACATTTGATATTATTACTAGTGCATAGTGTAGGAAATCATTTCGAAAGTAAAGATATAATTCTTAGCCAGCATAGGCATTTCGCACTTATGCCTACTATAGCTACCATCCAAACAGTGGTGACCACCATAAGTGAATGATAGGTTCTACAACTAAAACCGTACAAGATCGTATTGTTTCTTCAGATTTCCAACAAATGGCCAGGCCAAGGAACATCCCATTGCCACATGTCTATGCCTCTAGAAAGACGACCCGAGAACCTAACGTTACGGTCGGATCTCTGCCAACACAAGGCCGAGTTACCCTTCAAACTGGGTAACTACTGACATGAATATGTCATTCCCCGATCGTAACCGATTTATGTAACGATCCCAATTTTCAATTAAATTTAAAATTGATAATTAAAATTAAATTTTTGGATAAAATTGTAAATTAATTTGAATTCTTCAAATTAAATGGGATATTTTTTTATTTGAGTATTGATTTTGAAATTTAATTGAGGTTTTGAATTTCTATATTTAAAATCTTATAGATAAAAAGAAACATCCCAAAGTTATCAATTTAACTAAATAATATGTTTTAAAACTTTTGAATTTAATTTGAAAATGAATTGGATGAAAAATCTAAAACAAATAAAAAAGTGGAAATAATATATGAATTAAATCCCAATTTTATCTTGAGATTAAAATATTGAAATAATAAATATTGTAAAAAGTTGTTTAAATTTAAAATCTTATATATATATATATGTATATTACAAATATGAGTAAATTGAATGTATATTTAAAATTTATTTAAATTTGTTCAAGATAAAGTGTGAATGTATAAATGGGTATGAAAGTTTATATTTCAAGTTTGAAATTGAAAATTGAATTTAAATCTAAAATAAATGTTCAAAAAAAAATAAGTAGCATTTGAAAAGAATAAAGATATACATTTATTTTTAAAGTGTATAAGTTATAAATATAAAATTTATAAAATTCATTTGCTTTGTAAACATCAAAGGCTGAATATACATTGCACATGGAAGGTAGAGTAGCATAATCAACAAAATCTAAAGCATACGATTTTCTCTTTACAAATGGCATGAAGGTATCATTGCTCAAAATAAAAAAATCAAATAAAAAAATTCAAAAAACTTTTCACCTTCCAATTCGAATTTTTAAATCTCCTAAACATCTGAAGTTCAGTAATCAAAAGATTTTGCAATCTTTAAACTCCAACACTCAAGCAAGAAAAAAATTCAGAGAAAAGAAAGGAAGAAAACTGTCAATGTCTCCTTCAAATTCGAAGTAAACCTGAAATGTTTCTTATGTATCAAGTGTAGTGTGATACATTCAGGTAAGTTTTGTTTTAAAATTTATAGTTTATGAAATTTTGATTTTTAAATCAAGTGTTAACAATCAATTCAAACTGCAGATTTGTGAAAAAACAGTGAAGTTTCAGGGTTTTGCTAGAATGCTAGTTTCTGGGAATGAATTTAAAGGCAAGTAAATTTTTTTTAAAAGAATTTGAGTTTGAAGTTACAACTGCTAAAGGAAAAAGAATTTAATACCATAACATTCAATAAATTGCAGGAAAAATCAAGTTTAAGGCTAAACATGGTTTCTGGTTTCAAAATTGCGGAAAAAAAGAAGAAGGAAAGCTTCTCTGTTCTATTAAAAATCCTAACTATAAGAAAATTAAATTTGTTGTATTTGATGAATTAAATGCATAAACACAACAAGGAGTAATTAAAGACCTGTAACTTTAATTTGCAGATCTAAACTCCAAATTTTAAAGTAGGAGAAGAATTTGCAGGCTTCATCTTTCAATAAGAAAAATTGTCAAGAACTTCTCTGTCCTCAAGAAACACTCTGGAAAAAATGTGAGTAAACCCCATGCCTTCTTCATTTTTTTCTTGTGTTCAAATGCCTGCATGAATGTGAATAGTTTTGGCTTGTGAATGATTGCTATGCTTGAGTTTTCTTTCCCTGTAAATGTTGATTTTTGTTCTTCTGTTACCTGTAACACTCTGTGTTACAGTGTAAACCATGCCAGGTTTTGAATGATAACCTATGGTTTGGATATACTATGTGTTTTTCAGTAACCAATCAAAGTAAAACTATGTGTCATTGTTTTTTCTTCTTCTGGAAACTGAGTTGCATTTATCTTTCAGGTTTACAAAGTAAACCATATTAGAACCCAAATCACTTTCTTCCCTCTTTATTTCTAAAATGAAAGTAAAAAAAAATCTTGAATATATAATTGAATTGGCCCGTGCATGTTGATTTTTACAAGATGCTAATCACTGTTTTAGCTTCCGGAAACCAAATCCGTCAAACCTTTCTTTTCTTCTTTCCCTCTGTCTCTCTTTCCTGTTGCATTTGAAAAATTAAACAAGTTGGAGTTGTGCTTTAAGCTTGCACCATGCTTTAGTAACAAAACTAAACAAGTTTTGAAATTTGTCCAGGATTCAGTAATTAAATAAAAGCAAAGTTGAAGTTTCCTTTATTCTAGAGACTATAAAAACAAAACAAAAGAAAAAAGAACACAGTTACATTTGAGTTACAGGTTTACAAGTAACTCACATCAAATTTTAAATCCACTCTTCCTCTTTACTTTTGAAAAAAAGTTGTAACTAGTTAAATTTCTGTTTTAAACCTGTATTTTATTCCAGAAATGAACTAGGGTAAATTGTATAAGAAAAATTTCATGGAAACAATGAAACATAGCTACAGTTTCAAACTTTCAAGAATTTTGAACTTCCTAAAATGTAATTTCTATAATACCATGTGAATCTAATTCGAAAATGATGATTAAAAAAAATCAAGATTTTTCATTGGACATTTCTCTGGAAAATGTAAGTAGATCAGAAAATGAACTTTTGAACAATTCTGGAGATCTATGTAGTTATGGGCCTCGAATTCGTCACTGGAGATCATTTGAATGTTAAACATCACCAGAAAAATATCACTGGAATTTATAAAACATGGGATTGTTGATCTGACGTCAAACTAAGGTTTAAAACCCTTTTCTGTTCACATTGGATAAAGTGGTGCCGTGCCTCCTAGGGATGATCAGGATGCATGTCACTGGGAAAAATCGAAGCGTAGAACGTGGGCGAGGCATCTGGCAAAAGTTGATGGCCGATAACGGCCAGAAGTGGTGGCGCGAGGCAATTATTGGATGACATTTTTGATGGGTTATTGGGTCGAAGGTCGCGATTCACGTTTTCAAACTTTTTTCCAAATCTGGTTGGTCGTATCAGTTTGGGGAATAGTAGGCGACGTATTGGTGGCCGCAGCTTCGACATGCGGCGGCGATGGTAGCCGTGCACGTGCACGTGGAGGAGTGGGTGTCAGTTGTGATGAGTTGGGGAAGAAAGGGACGTTGCTCGAAGCACAGCGTGGGGAAATCGAGGGAGAACTCGAAGACGAGCTCGAGTGGTTTTGGTTTGAATTTAAAAACTTTAAACAAATTTTTGCAAAGGGATGGCAACACGGGTAAATCTGGGTTAAACTCGAAGTAGTGGGAATTTTATCTCGGGGTAAACCCGAAGCGCGTCTCGGGTGAGTGAATTTAAAACAGCAACCCAGTTTGTCTTTACCAAATTTTTGAAAACAGTAGTAAACTCATTTCCTGAATAAATTTATGATGATGATAAATAGCATATGAAACAAATGGTATTTCAAATTTATAATTTTATAAAAGTTGTTTTAAAGTTTTACTTAACAAAATTTTTAAAAGTAAAATAAATGTTTAAATGTTAATTTAAAAACCAAATTGATTTATATAAATGAAGTATTTTAAAACTTAGATTTTAAAAATAAAATTGTTTAAAAATTTAACTTGATAAAATACTTAGGAGTAAATCAAATACTTAAATTTTTAACTTAAAGACAAAATTCTTTATGATGATTAAATAAAGATTTTAAACAATTAAAATTTGTAATTACTTTATAATTAAAAGTTGATTTAACTAAAGGGTGATTAATTTATGAAAGTAATTAAGATTTAATTAATTATAAATTAAGGATTTATGAATTAAGATAATTATATGGTTAATCCACCTTAATCACAATCACCTAAATCAAAGATGATTGACCATCATCAAATATTCTGTACCGGATTGATATTTCTGCTGTGATACTGTGATTGCTTTGTGACTTGTGATTTGTTCCTATATGTGTGTGAAACTCCTTTTGCCCATGAAATGGCATTTGAACTTTGATGCGACAGGGAGTCGAATTCCAGTTGGTTATCCGAAACCCACGTCGAATCATATTAGTGAATCTTTGTGATTGATAAATTTACTTTATCTATGAATCTGTTGATGAAGACAAGCGTTATGGGTTATACCGCTTATCGATATATCTGTGATGATTGATGTTGTGCACTATCGTGTAATACCCCTGGACTACACTATACACACACAAATATGGATTGCACGTGGAAATCGGTTAAGTCATAGACTTTTGAGAGAATTTAAAATTGAATTTTTAAATTCAAATGGTTTTGGAAATGGATGAGGTTTAAAGTAAAAGTTTTGAGAACGAATTTCAAAGATAAAAGTTATTTTTGAATAACTTAATTTAGTTCTGAAATCTGATTTAAATTTGAATTCAAAAATTTGAAATTGAATTTTATTTTGAGAATTTAAGATGTAAAAGGGTTATAGAAGCTTATATGGGTTTCAAACCATTTTTAAAGTGTTATTTTGGTAATTAAATTTAACCCAAAGATTTTAACTTCTATAAATGAAATTGGATTTTTCCAAAATGAAAACTGTTTGTTTCCAAATGATAAAGACTTTCATATAAGAAATGAATTTCCAATTTGTATAAAAGGAATTTCAAGTTTGAATTGAATTGGTTTTCCAAGTTGTGAATGAGTAATTGAAAACGGGTTTGGAAGCTATGAGTAAAACCATGGATTTAAAGATTAAATGAATTAATCCAATTAAAATGGATATTGTTTTGGAAACCGTAAATGGATCTTTGTGAAACTAGTTAAACTTTGTAAAATAAATCTTTTGTTTAAAGATTTGAAATGGTAATTTGGTTTAAACCATTTAAAGGAAAGTTTTGGATAATAAGTTGTGACTTAACTAAAAATCCTATGTCCATATGTTTTTAAATATTGCGCTCGTTATTCGGTTTAGCCCGGAGAGGACCTTGTGTCATATAACCCATTCCGAATAATGATACGTCGTTATGTATAGCATTTGAAGACCGGTGGTGAAGACCGGGTATTTGCGAGAATGATAGGACGACCTATCGATTGTCTCTGCACTGAGTAGCCACAGTATAGAGATTTCCTAAGTGATGGGAAGTCCGATCGGGATTGTGAATACCCGGATTTGCAAGGGCTTCTTCGGAAGTGCCTTCGGTTCTGTTCAAACCCGGAACAGACTTGTATGGTTGTGTGTCTGACACTACACTTTGAGATGTAAAGCCGATTTCTTTCAAATATATATATGTTGGTGGTGGAGAATTTATTCTCTTAGCTTAACACCCTTCTCTGAGACATACGAGCTCAGAGGTTATGTAGTTGAAGGTTATCAGCGATATACTCCCAATTTGGTAGTGTGGCACGCTAAGTGCTGCTGTATGTTGATGATCATTTGTTGATCATTTGTTGATCAAGGCATGGCTTTGTGAAAACGCGTAGCTTTGTGGTCGAGACCTCATCGAGCCTCACAAACCGGAAATGGTCGAAACAGGAAAGATGCGGCAAGGTTTCAGGGGTAGCTCCCCTAGGGTATGACCATTCCTTCTGGAAAAGGGTGGTATCATGGTATGGAGCCCAGATATTTACTCATGTGGACGCTAGTATATTTATTACTGTGTGATGTTGTTGTTGGAGGGCCCTCGGATAAAGGTACCAAAGGACCGGGGGTGGCATATCTTAGGTTTTATTCCTCGGGAAGGGGGTAGCCGGCCTTGTTTGGCAGAGAACCGGGTAGGTTCTCGGGGCGTCCCGCCAGAGGCGTTCCCATGTGGCAATAGGAAGTTTCTTAGCCTGACCATTTGTTGGAAATCCATTCATCCAATATGCGCCTTGTACGGTTTTAGTTGTATTACCTGCCATCTACTTATGGTGGCGCCCCACTGTTTGGATGGTAGCTATAGTAGGCATAGTTCGGAATGTCTATGCTGGCTAGGATTAATATTATACTTTCGAAATGGTTTTTCCGCACTGTGCACTTATAGTAATAATATCAAAGAATTTTTCTCGTATCAAGCATATTTGACTATCATAAGGAGAAATCTCCTCCAATTCTGCGTTTGCATTGTGTGTGTGGCGGGAGGCCTTATGGTAGTTTCATTTTCCCAAAAGCATTGCGGATTTAAACTTTAAAAGCTTTGTTGTTTGTTTTAAAAGATAAATTGTTTTGTTTGCTCACACCAGTCCCATGGCTGACCTGGTGTGATGTCCCGGAAATTTGGGCAATATTTATTTAATAATTTCATTAATAATTATTCTAAAATGTGAAATACTGATTTAATAATCCAATTCAAATATAATTTTCTTTTGAAGATTTATAATTATTTGGTTTGGATAAATGATATTCTTTTGAAAATTTATAATCAGGATTTAATTTGAGAATCTTATTGTCTTAAAATGTTGAAAATATTTAAATGATAAAATTTTCTTTATAAGCTGATTTAAAAATATTTATTTATAATGTATATATGGGTATACATTGTAAATAGATGTTTTGATTTTATTTTAAAATTTAATAAAAAGATCTTTTCAAATTTATAATATATATATAGCTATATAATTTATGGATTGATTTATATTAAATTGAAAATAGTATTGAACTTTTCTTAAGTCAATTAATAAATCTATCTTGTATTTTCAATAGTAATTATAGTAAATATTTTGTTATAAATATATATAGTTAAGAATTGTATTTTTATAATAAAGTTTATTTTGTTTTATTTTAAAATTGTTTTGAAATAAATTTAGTTTATTTATATTAGAATATGTTAATTTGAAAACTCTTGAATAAAATATAATTCAACATTTGTTCTTTTCATTTTAAAAAGTTTCTCTTTTGAAATTTGTTTTAAATAATTCTTAAAATATTCAAACAAATATTTGTATATGTTTGGATAATTCATTTGTAAAGACTAATTATATATAAACATATTAAAACATCATAAATTAAATTAGATTAGTTTTGTCTTTAATTAAAAACATTTGAAAACAAAGAAATTTATTTATATCTTTAATCTTACATGTGTTTAACATTCATGTTTTAAAGTAGACACTTGTAATTTATTTTCATACTTAAGCAACAAGTGGCATTTCTAAATCAATTTTGAATAAAAACTTTAACAAATCTCTTTTGTTCAAACCCTTATCTTCTCTAATGTATCTAAATTCAGTTTTGAGAAAACTGAAAATCATTTTCATTCTAAAACCCACAACCTAAATTCAGATCTATGAAAACTAAAATTCATTTCACTCTAAAATCCAACTTCACTTTAATTCCACAACCCAAATCTATGTTCTGCAAAATCAAAACCAAATTTAGTTGGATCTGCAGAACAAAAGTTTTATAATCTGCAATAAAAAGCATTAAACCTGCAAATCAAAGAACCCAAATTGAAATTCAGACCTGCAACCAAACTTCTTCAACCTGTAAAGACCAATGCAAGCAAGTTGAAATTGGAAGCATGCAGTTCCAAAGCCTGAAGCATCATGGCATCATCAAATGCAAATTCAAATAGGACTGCAAGCATCAAGGTATCACCAAAATTCCCACCAGCATGCAAGCAGATTCACAATGCAATGGAAATTCAGATTTGCAGGGAAATGAACTTGCAGATGGATGCTTTCTATTTTGCATTTAAGGTGAGTAAATTTTCTGTCTTAAAAACAGTTTCTACTTTTAAAAAACCAAGCCATCTAGATTTTGCAGAAATTAAAGTTTAGTTTGAAATGTTGTTCAAACAAGAAAATCAAAACAGTGATTGATAAGTAAATAAAAAAAAAAAAATATATATAACAAGTACCCTGTTCTCTCTTTAGGTAAGCAACATCAGTATTTTTAGATTGTTTTTGAATTAATCTATGCATTAGTACAGATATCCTTGAGTGTGCTTGTTGACTGTTGTATGATGTTCTATGTACATTTTTAATATGCACATAGGTGTGAATGCAGACCTTCTAGCAGACCTGTCTCTGCTCTTATTAGGATTTTAAATACAAATCCACTCATTTATGTTTGAACTTTAGTTAGAAATCATTATGTAACCAAATTTGAGTTGTGTAGCATAGTTTCAGGTTTGTAAAATTTTTAAAAATATATATATATGTAAAATCTGTTACTGTTGAAAATAAGAAACAAAGGAAATGGTTTCAAGGAGTAAGTTGTCAACATCTTAAAATTATTAAAACTAGTTAAAGCTTTAATGCATGTTTAAAACATGGATATTAAAAACATGATTATTAAACAAGCATCACAATTTTAAAATCTTCTGGGAAGTTAGGAAGTGAAGTCTGTGCAGTATATTGGAATTTTAGGTATCTGAACATTTAGTAAATTGTGGAATCTGAATTTTCTTCCTGGAGGTTGAATTGTTAATGGAGAGAGTGGGAGAATAAGGGGAAGATGGTCGTTTACAGGTTTGTTAAGTATTTGGTGAAGAGTTGACAGGTTTTGGGTTTGTGGAGGTGAAGCTCTTCAGGTGTATGAATTGTTTGAATCTGTTTTCAAGCAACAGAGAGTTATGTTGGTGTTTGTATCAAGTGGAGAGGTGGATAGCTTCCTGGAGATGGCCAGAGTGAGACCATAGGATGATCAGAGTGAAGTGTTAAAATGATTGACAGTTTTGGTTGGTCTCTGGTGGAAATTTTGGTGCAGGCTTTGGGTGACTCGGAGTTGAACTCGTGCAGTTGGTGTTATAACCCGAAGTAAGTAGGCATTTAACTCGAAGTAAATTGAGGGTGGTTTCGGGTTGTGTAAGTGCAGGCCTGAGTATTGTATTTGATAAAATCTGGAAACTCAACATGTTTAAAGCTTTGATTTAATTCAAGTATAGGTTGAATTGAATTCAAGTAAGTTTTGAGTTCAAAAAGTTTAAATGATAAATTTAAATTTAAGGAAGATTTAAATTTAAATCTTGGAACAGTGAAACATAGTTCAGGTTTTGAATCCAGATTTTTTTTAAACAGTTTTTGTTCTTTTAAAAATATAAAAGTGGATTCAATATTTAAAACAAGATTCAAATTTAGGTGTATATTTGAATTGGAATTTAGTTTGAATTCAAAGTTTTGAAATGAAACTCTTAAATAATAAGCAAGATTTAAAATGGGGTTTGAAACCAAATTTAAACATGATTTCAGCTTTGCTTTAAAAACAAATTGAATTCAAAACAGTTTTGAAATTTTAAATATTGGACAGAACAATGTTTTTAAGTAGAATTTAAATATGAATCTGATTTAAATGAAGGTTTAAATTTAAAAGAATTCTTTCTTTTAAGTATTAAATAAAATTATGATATGTTAATTTTAAATTGAAAGTTGAATTAAATTTTAGAAAATGTATTATTTAAATACATTTTGAATATTAATAAAGTTATAAATAAGTAAATGAATTATTTTGAAAATAATTAAGGATTTACTTATTTATTTGATTTTTAAATAATAACTTGAATTAATTTATAATTAAAGATGATTAATGAATAATTAATTTAAAGTAATTATTCTTAAGTAAGGAATTAATGAAATGCAGTTAATTATCTAAGGATAATTAATAATTAATTAATGTAATTAATTTTGATGGATTAATTAGATTAATTATTTTAGGAAAATATATTGTAATTTGATAAGTATAATTACTTTACCAAAAGTAATTAAGGAATTAATTATTTATTGTAATTAATTCTGATAATGAGCTTTGTTAGATTAATTAATTTAGTTTAATTAATTTAAGAAATAATTTAATAATTAAATGTTAATAATTACTTAATGTAATTTATGGAGTAAGATTACTTAGAGAAGTAATAATTACTGGAATGTAATTAAGGAAAGGTGATTTACTTAAAAGTAATTTGGATAATTACTTTTGTAATTAATCAAGGATTAATTAATATAGATAATTAATTATTGATAATTAATTTATTAAGGAGTAATTAAGGTAGTTAATTACTGGATTTAAATATTAATCAAGGTGATTAATAATGGTATTTAATTAATTACTAAATGTAATTAATTTTTAATTGAGTAATTAATTTAAATATTAATTAGAGGTCATTAATTATTATAATTAATGATGTGATTAAGAATTGTTTAATTAAGTAATAATTAATTAATTAAGTGGTTAATTAATTGTAATTAATTAAGGATAAATGTAATTAATTATAGTTAATTAATAAATGAAGTAATTAAAAGTTAATCACTTATGATTAAGGTTAATTTATTTTATAAAATTAATTTAAGACTAATTACTTATTGTAATTAGTGAATGATTAATCATAGATGTTTAATCAAGTTGAATACTTAATGAAAGATTAATTAACTAGGTTGACTAATCAATGGATTTATAAGCAAGATTTATAGGTGGATAATTAATTTAATTTATTTAAATTAATTAGAGATAGAAGTAATTAATTTAATTCATTTTAAATTAATTATAAGTGATGGATAATATATCATTACTTATGGATGATATTGATATACCTTTGGATGTTGTGATCTCAGAAATGAGATGAGTAGTATCTATAGGATATGGATGCTTAGTTATAGTATGATGGATTATTTGGTTGTGATGATTGTTGTTATGATGTTTGATTGTTGTGATTGATTACCTGTTGTGATAATGTTATGGGTTATCTGTTATGATAAGAATGTGTAGTTTATCTATCTGTGTGAAATAGATAAAATTAAATGAGTTAATTGTTTAAAACCCTTAAGTATAACTTGGACATTAAAATGGCGTTTGGTTTCGGTGAGACCGGGATCGGGTTTCCATATTTGGATATCCGAAAACCACATCGATTCCAATTAAACGTTAGGTCGTTAATCCAAGTGGAGCAAGTGAAGACTCGAGGTGTAAGGGCTATACGTCAGTATAACTCTGTGGGTGATTCCGTAATGAGTTTGACGGAATAGTACTTATAGATTCGAGATGGTGGTTTAGAGTGCAAGGGTTATTGTCGTTAACTCTGAGGGTGATTCCAATACGAGTGTAACGAGATAATGCCTTCGGTTTCGTTCGAACCCGGAACGAACTTGTATGGATTGAATGCTTTCAGAACATCGTCAGGTGGACGATGAGCATTCTAAGATAGATGTGTCCTCTAAAGGTAATCGTAACCTCAAGCCTCATCAACCGGGAATGGCTAAAACAGGGGAGGTGCAGCAAGGCTTCGTGGGTAGCCCCCACTTGAGAGTGAGATTTACCCCTGTCTAGAGGTCCCTTTATATTTCGGCTGTGTGGACGGTTGAGAGCTCCAACCGTCGGGGTGGTCTTGTTCGGGACTGTTCAGTAAGGAACGGTTCCGGCCTTGTGTTGCAGGGGAGTTAGGGTGGCTCCTCGGTACGGTGATCTAGGCCACGTACTGTGACGGGCGGTACCCCGGTAGCCCTGCCATTGATGGAATCCAAAATCCAATAAGTGCCTGTACGGTTTTGATTGTGCCCAACTATGTTGGAACGTGAGATGCAAGCATTCCAGCTATTTCTGTATTTTATTTTGAAAACCCTAGACACTATTATAATATCACTGGATTTCCTATCAAATGTTTTGGTTAGCGTAAGGTAAAAACTTTTCCATGTTTATGTGTGGGAAGTCTTACGTGATACCTTTTGTTTTCAAAGGATTTTCTAAAGTTAAGCAACTTTTAAACTATTTACTCACACCAGACCCCTGTCTGACCCGAGTGTTTATTTTCTGTTTTATTAAACTCTTGGGTACTCATATTATGTATGAGTAGTCAAGTGATTCAGGGTTGCTTTGACGAGTTATGGAGGAGCAAATGGAGCAGGAGGCTTCTGCGTTGTAGTTATCTATTTTTCCGCTGTGTTGGTATCTCTGAGTCGTCTCTCTGAGTTGTACTTGTACTGTTTAGAGTTGTATAACTAGACAGGTGTTTATAACTGTCTAGTATGTGTTGTATTGGCTGTAAAACTCTGATGTATATGATACTATGTAAAGTAATTATGTGATATATTATATTTGATTCGTTCCGCTGTGAGATTCTGATGTTGTTTGTGTTCTTCTTTCTCTTTCTTTCTCTTTTCTATCCCTTTCTTTCTTATTAGCGATGCAATTTCCTGGAGTCTGGAAGTTGGGTCGTCACAACGTGGTATCAGAGCAGTAGGTTGAGTGAATACCTAGGCTCTGTAGTGGTGTCTTTCTCGAGAGAGCGTACTTGTAATTTTAAATATAAATATATTTAATTCTACCTATCTGTTGGGTTACCTGTTCAGGTTTTCCAATATAAGTAATAAAGGTAGATAGGGTAGTGGTGTGTGCAACACAACTACCAATGGTTGGAGTTCTGAGTGTTTGAGCTGGGAAGTGATCTGCTAGGGCAGTGTTGGGCATCTTGAGTAGTTTGGCAGTTTGGTGTGAAGGATTTTTCTGATCTCTGAAGGAGAATCTTTTCAAGATTTGGAGTGTATCTTTGGATTTTAAGCTTGATTTCACTCGTGTGAGTGGATTTTTCTTGAGTCTGGATCAGTTTGGATTACTAAAGCCAGCAATGGTATTTTGGCAACCTTTGATAGGAGTTCTGTCTGTATTTGAGTTCGAGACTCAGTTTGGCAAAGTGTTTTGTGCTTGATAGGAGTCGAGTTTCCTGAGGGATATCTGTCTTCTGAAGGCTCTTTTGTGGAAGTGGCTGGTATAGTTTTGAGGTTTGATAAGTTTTTGGGTAAGGAAGTTTTGTAGCAGTAGCAGCAATGATTGGCTTGTCTCTTCGATGGTTCTGAAGTCTCTGCGATCTTTTGTCAGTAGGCCGGGCAGATGGTGAAGCTTGTCCATTTCTTCTGGAAGCTCAGCTGGGTGTGATGTTTGTGGTTGAAGGCGGACCACTAGTTTTCTTTTGATTTGAAGGCTTTGGCTGTTCTGATTGTTGAAGAGAGAATGATCTGAACTGAGTAGAATCGCAAAAGTGACTTGCGATAATCCGGAAGTTTCCTGAGTAACCTTTGTTAGGATTGAAGCATCTCTAGAAGATGTTTGAGTTATCGAAGTGGTTTGGTATTTTCTGGATGTCTTCGAAGGAGTTAAGTTTTGCATCCGCATCAGGAGATGGAGTTCTGTTTCGACTTGGTTTTTTGAGATTTTATGGGATTTGATGAACAATGTTTTCGGGATAAGTTGATCAAGTTTATACCTGTGTTCGTCAACAGCATTCTCAAATCAGAGTTGCGCAGTGGAAGCATGGTGGCGGCTATTCCAGAATAGGAGCACCCGATTCTTTGGGGATTTGTGTTTTGTCTTGGATCAGAGGATTACTACGGGAAATTCATTTTAATCTGGAGATTTGGATGTCTTGGGCATCTGTTCTGTTTTCTGAATAAGTGTTGTTTGTCTGAAGTTTTCTGATATCTGTAGTAGAGTTTGTGTGATGGATTGGATTGATCTAGAGATTGAAGGCAGCCCAGGATCGACAGGAAAGATTTGTGGATAAGAGATTGGACCTTTCTGTTTTTCTCAAGGATTAAGTGATTGATCTACCGGATTGGATTGCCAGTTTGGATAACTGGAATTCGATGAGTTTCACGTATCTCTGAGGGAATACGTGTAAGATCTATCTCTGGTTGTGGAACCAGCAGTTTTAGAGTTTTGGTTGTTGAGTCAGACTCGTTTGCAGTCTGATATCTTGTCTAGTGTTGTAGATATAGTTGTATAGGAGTTTTGGAATTTCTTAGTATTGATTGTTTGGATTCTCTTGAGCGAGTATCCCGGTGTATATATACTTGGGGAAACTCGATAGAATCTTATCCAGAATTTGTCTGGATAATTAGATTTGTTTGATTGATTGAATTGGTTGTCTTGATTGTTAGCATATGTTGATATGTGCTTGTGTTTTAAATAAAATCTTTAAAGAGATTATTAAATTACCTTTGCTTTTAAATTTCGGGGACGAAATTCTTTTAAGGGGGGAGGAATGTGATGTCCCGGAAATTTGGGCAATATTTATTTAATAATTTCATTAATAATTATTCTAAAATGTGAAATACTGATTTAATAATCCAATTCAAATATAATTTTCTTTTGAAGATTTATAATTATTTGGTTTGGATAAATGATATTCTTTTGAAAATTTATAATCAGGATTTAATTTGAGAATCTTATTGTCTTAAAATGTTGAAAATATTTAAATGATAAAATTTTCTTTATAAGCTGATTTAAAAATATTTATTTATAATGTATATATGGGTATACATTGTAAATAGATGTTTTGATTTTATTTTAAAATTTAATAAAAAGATCTTTTCAAATTTATAATATATATATAGCTATATAATTTATGGATTGATTTATATTAAATTGAAAATAGTATTGAACTTTTCTTAAGTCAATTAATAAATCTATCTTGTATTTTCAATAGTAATTATAGTAAATATTTTGTTATAAATATATATAGTTAAGAATTGTATTTTTATAATAAAGTTTATTTTGTTTTATTTTAAAATTGTTTTGAAATAAATTTAGTTTATTTATATTAGAATATGTTAATTTGAAAACTCTTGAATAAAATATAATTCAACATTTGTTCTTTTCATTTTAAAAAGTTTCTCTTTTGAAATTTGTTTTAAATAATTCTTAAAATATTCAAACAAATATTTGTATATGTTTGGATAATTCATTTGTAAAGACTAATTATATATAAACATATTAAAACATCATAAATTAAATTAGATTAGTTTTGTCTTTAATTAAAAACATTTGAAAACAAAGAAATTTATTTATATCTTTAATCTTACATGTGTTTAACATTCATGTTTTAAAGTAGACACTTGTAATTTATTTTCATACTTAAGCAACAAGTGGCATTTCTAAATCAATTTTGAATAAAAACTTTAACAAATCTCTTTTGTTCAAACCCTTATCTTCTCTAATGTATCTAAATTCAGTTTTGAGAAAACTGAAAATCATTTTCATTCTAAAACCCACAACCTAAATTCAGATCTATGAAAACTAAAATTCATTTCACTCTAAAATCCAACTTCACTTTAATTCCACAACCCAAATCTATGTTCTGCAAAATCAAAACCAAATTTAGTTGGATCTGCAGAACAAAAGTTTTATAATCTGCAATAAAAAGCATTAAACCTGCAAATCAAAGAACCCAAATTGAAATTCAGACCTGCAACCAAACTTCTTCAACCTGTAAAGACCAATGCAAGCAAGTTGAAATTGGAAGCATGCAGTTCCAAAGCCTGAAGCATCATGGCATCATCAAATGCAAATTCAAATAGGACTGCAAGCATCAAGGTATCACCAAAATTCCCACCAGCATGCAAGCAGATTCACAATGCAATGGAAATTCAGATTTGCAGGGAAATGAACTTGCAGATGGATGCTTTCTATTTTGCATTTAAGGTGAGTAAATTTTCTGTCTTAAAAACAGTTTCTACTTTTAAAAAACCAAGCCATCTAGATTTTGCAGAAATTAAAGTTTAGTTTGAAATGTTGTTCAAACAAGAAAATCAAAACAGTGATTGATAAGTAAATAAAAAAAAAAATATATATATAACAAGTACCCTGTTCTCTCTTTAGGTAAGCAACATCAGTATTTTTAGATTGTTTTTGAATTAATCTATGCATTAGTACAGATATCCTTGAGTGTGCTTGTTGACTGTTGTATGATGTTCTATGTACATTTTTAATATGCACATAGGTGTGAATGCAGACCTTCTAGCAGACCTGTCTCTGCTCTTATTAGGATTTTAAATACAAATCCACTCATTTATGTTTGAACTTTAGTTAGAAATCATTATGTAACCAAATTTGAGTTGTGTAGCATAGTTTCAGGTTTGTAAAATTTTTAAAAATATATATATATGTAAAATCTGTTACTGTTGAAAATAAGAAACAAAGGAAATGGTTTCAAGGAGTAAGTTGTCAACATCTTAAAATTATTAAAACTAGTTAAAGCTTTAATGCATGTTTAAAACATGGATATTAAAAACATGATTATTAAACAAGCATCACAATTTTAAAATCTTCTGGGAAGTTAGGAAGTGAAGTCTGTGCAGTATATTGGAATTTTAGGTATCTGAACATTTAGTAAATTGTGGAATCTGAATTTTCTTCCTGGAGGTTGAATTGTTAATGGAGAGAGTGGGAGAATAAGGGGAAGATGGTCGTTTACAGGTTTGTTAAGTATTTGGTGAAGAGTTGACAGGTTTTGGGTTTGTGGAGGTGAAGCTCTTCAGGTGTATGAATTGTTTGAATCTGTTTTCAAGCAACAGAGAGTTATGTTGGTGTTTGTATCAAGTGGAGAGGTGGATAGCTTCCTGGAGATGGCCAGAGTGAGACCATAGGATGATCAGAGTGAAGTGTTAAAATGATTGACAGTTTTGGTTGGTCTCTGGTGGAAATTTTGGTGCAGGCTTTGGGTGACTCGGAGTTGAACTCGTGCAGTTGGTGTTATAACCCGAAGTAAGTAGGCATTTAACTCGAAGTAAATTGAGGGTGGTTTCGGGTTGTGTAAGTGCAGGCCTGAGTATTGTATTTGATAAAATCTGGAAACTCAACATGTTTAAAGCTTTGATTTAATTCAAGTATAGGTTGAATTGAATTCAAGTAAGTTTTGAGTTCAAAAAGTTTAAATGATAAATTTAAATTTAAGGAAGATTTAAATTTAAATCTTGGAACAGTGAAACATAGTTCAGGTTTTGAATCCAGATTTTTTTTAAACAGTTTTTGTTCTTTTAAAAATATAAAAGTGGATTCAATATTTAAAACAAGATTCAAATTTAGGTGTATATTTGAATTGGAATTTAGTTTGAATTCAAAGTTTTGAAATGAAACTCTTAAATAATAAGCAAGATTTAAAATGGGGTTTGAAACCAAATTTAAACATGATTTCAGCTTTGCTTTAAAAACAAATTGAATTCAAAACAGTTTTGAAATTTTAAATATTGGACAGAACAATGTTTTTAAGTAGAATTTAAATATGAATCTGATTTAAATGAAGGTTTAAATTTAAAAGAATTCTTTCTTTTAAGTATTAAATAAAATTATGATATGTTAATTTTAAATTGAAAGTTGAATTAAATTTTAGAAAATGTATTATTTAAATACATTTTGAATATTAATAAAGTTATAAATAAGTAAATGAATTATTTTGAAAATAATTAAGGATTTACTTATTTATTTGATTTTTAAATAATAACTTGAATTAATTTATAATTAAAGATGATTAATGAATAATTAATTTAAAGTAATTATTCTTAAGTAAGGAATTAATGAAATGCAGTTAATTATCTAAGGATAATTAATAATTAATTAATGTAATTAATTTTGATGGATTAATTAGATTAATTATTTTAGGAAAATATATTGTAATTTGATAAGTATAATTACTTTACCAAAAGTAATTAAGGAATTAATTATTTATTGTAATTAATTCTGATAATGAGCTTTGTTAGATTAATTAATTTAGTTTAATTAATTTAAGAAATAATTTAATAATTAAATGTTAATAATTACTTAATGTAATTTATGGAGTAAGATTACTTAGAGAAGTAATAATTACTGGAATGTAATTAAGGAAAGGTGATTTACTTAAAAGTAATTTGGATAATTACTTTTGTAATTAATCAAGGATTAATTAATATAGATAATTAATTATTGATAATTAATTTATTAAGGAGTAATTAAGGTAGTTAATTACTGGATTTAAATATTAATCAAGGTGATTAATAATGGTATTTAATTAATTACTAAATGTAATTAATTTTTAATTGAGTAATTAATTTAAATATTAATTAGAGGTCATTAATTATTATAATTAATGATGTGATTAAGAATTGTTTAATTAAGTAATAATTAATTAATTAAGTGGTTAATTAATTGTAATTAATTAAGGATAAATGTAATTAATTATAGTTAATTAATAAATGAAGTAATTAAAAGTTAATCACTTATGATTAAGGTTAATTTATTTTATAAAATTAATTTAAGACTAATTACTTATTGTAATTAGTGAATGATTAATCATAGATGTTTAATCAAGTTGAATACTTAATGAAAGATTAATTAACTAGGTTGACTAATCAATGGATTTATAAGCAAGATTTATAGGTGGATAATTAATTTAATTTATTTAAATTAATTAGAGATAGAAGTAATTAATTTAATTCATTTTAAATTAATTATAAGTGATGGATAATATATCATTACTTATGGATGATATTGATATACCTTTGGATGTTGTGATCTCAGAAATGAGATGAGTAGTATCTATAGGATATGGATGCTTAGTTATAGTATGATGGATTATTTGGTTGTGATGATTGTTGTTATGATGTTTGATTGTTGTGATTGATTACCTGTTGTGATAATGTTATGGGTTATCTGTTATGATAAGAATGTGTAGTTTATCTATCTGTGTGAAATAGATAAAATTAAATGAGTTAATTGTTTAAAACCCTTAAGTATAACTTGGACATTAAAATGGCGTTTGGTTTCGGTGAGACCGGGATCGGGTTTCCATATTTGGATATCCGAAAACCACATCGATTCCAATTAAACGTTAGGTCGTTAATCCAAGTGGAGCAAGTGAAGACTCGAGGTGTAAGGGCTATACGTCAGTATAACTCTGTGGGTGATTCCGTAATGAGTTTGACGGAATAGTACTTATAGATTCGAGATGGTGGTTTAGAGTGCAAGGGTTATTGTCGTTAACTCTGAGGGTGATTCCAATACGAGTGTAACGAGATAATGCCTTCGGTTTCGTTCGAACCCGGAACGAACTTGTATGGATTGAATGCTTTCAGAACATCGTCAGGTGGACGATGAGCATTCTAAGATAGATGTGTCCTCTAAAGGTAATCGTAACCTCAAGCCTCATCAACCGGGAATGGCTAAAACAGGGGAGGTGCAGCAAGGCTTCGTGGGTAGCCCCCACTTGAGAGTGAGATTTACCCCTGTCTAGAGGTCCCTTTATATTTCGGCTGTGTGGACGGTTGAGAGCTCCAACCGTCGGGGTGGTCTTGTTCGGGACTGTTCAGTAAGGAACGGTTCCGGCCTTGTGTTGCAGGGGAGTTAGGGTGGCTCCTCGGTACGGTGATCTAGGCCACGTACTGTGACGGGCGGTACCCCGGTAGCCCTGCCATTGATGGAATCCAAAATCCAATAAGTGCCTGTACGGTTTTGATTGTGCCCAACTATGTTGGAACGTGAGATGCAAGCATTCCAGCTATTTCTGTATTTTATTTTGAAAACCCTAGACACTATTATAATATCACTGGATTTCCTATCAAATGTTTTGGTTAGCGTAAGGTAAAAACTTTTCCATGTTTATGTGTGGGAAGTCTTACGTGATACCTTTTGTTTTCAAAGGATTTTCTAAAGTTAAGCAACTTTTAAACTATTTACTCACACCAGACCCCTGTCTGACCCGAGTGTTTATTTTCTGTTTTATTAAACTCTTGGGTACTCATATTATGTATGAGTAGTCAAGTGATTCAGGGTTGCTTTGACGAGTTATGGAGGAGCAAATGGAGCAGGAGGCTTCTGCGTTGTAGTTATCTATTTTTCCGCTGTGTTGGTATCTCTGAGTCGTCTCTCTGAGTTGTACTTGTACTGTTTAGAGTTGTATAACTAGACAGGTGTTTATAACTGTCTAGTATGTGTTGTATTGGCTGTAAAACTCTGATGTATATGATACTATGTAAAGTAATTATGTGATATATTATATTTGATTCGTTCCGCTGTGAGATTCTGATGTTGTTTGTGTTCTTCTTTCTCTTTCTTTCTCTTTTCTATCCCTTTCTTTCTTATTAGCGATGCAATTTCCTGGAGTCTGGAAGTTGGGTCGTCACACCTGGAGTTTATTGTTCCTTTCCTAAGCTCTGGGTGCCCACTATTTTCCACACGGGTAGTCTAGAGTTGGGTTTTCAAATAATCCTGTAATAGGTATAGATTCGTTATCCTTCGAAGCTCTTTGGATTTGTGTATCGCATTTGCTACACTTCAGCATTAGACGAGACTTGCTCATCTAGGTGAAACGTGATGAGGGTTCGAGCTAGCTTTGGATTGAAGATGGAGTTCTTGGAGTTTGGCAATGAAGACACTATCTTTCCGCTGCTATTTTCTTGTATCTCCGATAGTATTGTTATCCATTGTACCATTCTGTTGTATTCTGTTGTATCAGATATTGTATTAAGCGTTGTATATCAAATGTATCATGCATATTTCTTCCGCTGTGTTGTACTTATTGTGTTATAAGCTCCGACGAACCAGATTCGACGTTTGGATCTGCGGCATTTGAATACGAGTGTCGTATTCGGTGCCGATTTTCGAAGGTCGAGTCAGGTTCGTTACATTTGGTATCAGAGATGAAGGTTAAAACTTTAGCTCAGGAGTATAACACATTAAGTAACTCATTAGAGATAGGGTGAAGTATACCCTAGAATGAGTAATCCCTAAAATATCCGTTTGAATGCCTCAGTAAATTCTCTTATTATCCACTGATAGTGAGTATGAGTGCAAGAAGAGAACGAGATAGGGGACATGGAAATACCAGTACAAGTGGTCAATGCCCTACAACAACGGAAATAACTTTCTTTATCAATCTCCTTTGATTCGTCTGTCCAATTCTTTTGACTGCTTTGTAGCAGCTCAAGAAAGAAGCTTCGGTGTGATGGTGGCCCTACGAATCGTAGATAAGTCTCAATTTCGTACTCTCTTGGTTAAATTTCTATCAGCTTTTCGTTCTTAACCTTAGCAAAGTTTAAATTTGATAAATTGGTTAACCAAAATAAAGTTAAATAATTTGTATCGATAAAATGATTTCGATTAAAACAAAATTTGAAATTCTGTTGTAATTCCTTATGTTGATTGAAGTCCGAAGAGGGCCAAGTTGATGTATACTTTAGGATATTCCGACCTAAGTTGGAATCCATATCTTGTGTTTGAGAAATTGTAGAAGATTGAATCTATCTATCTATTCTCTGGGATCGGGTATATTCTACGAACGATTAGTTATCCTTCGAACTAATCAATGCCCTTGCATATTCGTAGACTGGTGAACCCGAGTATATTGTGAAATAATTGTATGAGTTTGTTCTCGTATTGTTGATATTCTGATTTGGTAAGCCAAATATAGAATTGATATCCAGTTTAATTTGGAAAGATATTTTTTTCTATCCTTCATCTTTTCTTTCTCGTCTTCCTTGCAAATTTTGAGGACGAAATTTTTTTTTAGGGGGGAAATCTGTAACGATCCCAATTTTTAATTAAATTTAAAATTGATAATTAAAATTAAATTATTGGATAAAATTGTAAATTAGTTTGAATTTTTCAAGTTAAATGGGATATTTGTTTATTTGAGTAATGATTTTAAAATTTAATTGAGGTTTTGAATTTCTATATTTAAAATCTTATAGATAAAAAGTAACATCCCAAAGTTATCAATTTAAATAAATAATATGTTTTAAAACTTTTGAATTTAATTTGAAAATGAATTGGAAGAAAAATCTAAAACAAATAAAATAAGTGGAAATAATATATGAATTAAATCCCAATTTTATCTTGAGATTAAAATATTGAAATAATAAATATTGTGAAAAGTCATTTAAATTTAAAATCTTATATATATATATATGTATATTACAAATATGAGTAAATTGAATGCATATTTAAAATTTAATTTAAATTTGTTCAAGATAAAGTGTGAATGTATAAATGGGTATGAAAGTTTATATTTCAAGTTTGAAATTGAAAATTGATTTTAAATTTAAAATAAATGTTCAAAAAAAAAGTAGCATTTGAAAAGAATGAAGATATACATTTATTTTTAAAGTGTATAAGTTATAAATATAAAATTTATAAAATTCATTTGCTTTGTAAACATCAAAGGCTGAATATACATTGCACATGGAAGGTAGAGTAGCATAATCAACAAAATCTAACGCATATGATTTTCTCTTTACAAATGGCATGAAGGTATCATTGCTCAAAATAAAATAATCAAATAAAAAAATTCAGAAAAATTTTCACCTTCCAATTCGAATTTTTAAATCTCCTAAACATCTGAAGCTCAGTAATCAAAAGATTTTGCAATCTTTAAACTCCAACACTCAAGCAAGAAAAAAATTCAAAGAAAAGAAAGGAAGAAAACTATCAATGTCTCCTTCAAATTCGAAGTAAACCTGAAATGTTTCTTAAGTATCAAGTGTAGTGTACATTCAGGTAAGTTTTGTTTTAAAATTTATAGTTTATGAAATTTTGATTTTTAAATCAAGTGTTAACAATCAATTCAAACTGCAGATTTGTGAAAAAACAGTGAAGTTTCAGGGTTTTGCTATAATGCTAGTTTCTGGGAATGAATTTAAAGGCAAGTAAATTTTCTTTTAAAAGAATTTGAGTTTGAAGTTATAATTGCTAATGGAAAAAGAATTTAATACCATAACATTCAATAAATTGCAGGAAAAATCAAGTATAAGGCTAAACATGGTTTCTGGTTGCAAAACTGTAGAAAAAAGAAGAAGGAAAGCTTCTCTGTTCTATTAAAAATCCTAACTGTAAGAAAATTAAATTTGT
This sequence comes from Allium cepa, assembly GCA_030765085.1. NCBI lineage: Eukaryota > Viridiplantae > Streptophyta > Magnoliopsida > Asparagales > Amaryllidaceae > Allium > Allium cepa. Next base: position 911,241,194 of record CM060943.1, read on the forward strand.
TGTAGTTGATCAATTAAATGCATAAACACAATAAGGAGTAATCAAAGACCTGTAACTTTAATTTGCAGATCTAAACTCCAAATTTTAGAGTAGGAGAAGAATTTGCAGGCTTCATCTTTCAATAAGAAAAATTGTCAAGAACTTCTCTGTCCTCAAGAAACACTCTGAAAAAAATGTGAGTAAACCCCATGCCTTCTTCATTTTTTTCTTGTGTTCAAATGCCTGCATGAATGTGAATAGTTTTGGCTTGTGAATAATTGCTATGCTTGAGTTTTCTTTCCCTGTAAATGTTGATTTTTGTTCTTCTGTTACCTGTAACACTCTGTGTTACAGTGTAAACCATGCCAGGTTTTGAATGATAACCTATGGTTTGGATATACTATGTGTTTTTCAGTAACCAATCAAAGTAAAACTATGTGTCATTGTTTTTTTCTTCTGGAAACCGAGTTGCATTTATCTTTCAGGTTTACAAAGTGAACCATATTAGAACCCAAATATCTTTCTTCCCTCTTTATTTCTAAAATGAAAGTAAAAAGTTAAGAAAAAAATCTTGAATATATGATTGAATTGGCCTGTGCATGTTGATTTTTACAAGATGCTAATCACTGTTTTAGCTTCCGGAAACCAAGTCCGTCAAACCTTTCTTTTCTTCTTTCCCTCTGTCTCTCTTTCCTGTTGCATTTGAAAAATTAAACAAGTTGGAGTTGTGCTTTAAGCTTGCACCATGCTTTAGTAACAAAACTAAACAAGTTTTGAAATTTGTCCAGGATTCAGTAATTAAATAAAAGCTAAGTTTAAGTTTCCTTTATTCTAGAGACAGTAAAAACAAAACAAAAGAAAAAAAGAACACAGTTACATTTGAGTTACAGGTTTACAAGTAACTCACATCAAAATTTAAATCCTCTCTTCCTCTTTACTTTTGAAAAAAAGTTGTAACAAGTTAAATTTCTGTTTTGAACCTATGTTTTATTCCGGAAATGAACTATGGTAAATTGTATAAGAAAATTTTCCTGGAAACAATGGAACTTAGCTACAGTTTCAAACTTTCAAGAATTTTGAACTTCCTAAAATGTAATTTCTATAATACCATGTGAATCTAATTCGACAATGACGATTTTAAAAACAAAAATCAAGATTTTTCATCGGACATTTTTCTGGAAAATGTAAGTAGATCAGAAAATGAACTTTTGAACAATTCTGGTGATCTATGTAGTTATGGGCCTCGAATTCGTCACTTGAGATCGTTTGAATGTTAAACATCACCAGAAAAATATCACTGGAATTTATAAAACATGGGATTGTTGATCTGAGGTCAAACTAGGGTTTAAAACCCTTTTCTGTTCAAGTTGGATACAGTGGTGTCGTGCCTCCTAGGGATGATCGGGATGCATGTCAGTGGGCAAAATCGAAGCGTAGCACGTGGGCGAGGATTCTGGCAAAAGTTGATGGCCGATAACGGCCAGAGGTGGTGGCGCGATGCAATTATTGGATGACATTTCTGATGGGTTGTTGGGTCGAAGGTCACGATTCACGTTTTCAAACTTTTTTCCAAATCTGGGTGGTCGTATCGTGTTGGGGAATAGTAGGCGACGTATTGATGGCCGCAGCTTCGACCTGCGGCGGCGATGGTAGCCGTGCACGTGCACGTGGAGGAGTGGGTGTCAGCTGTGATGAGTTGGGGAAGAAAGGGACGTTGCTCGAAGCACAGCGTGGGGAAATGAGGGAGAACTCGAAGACGAGCTCGAGTGGTTTCGGGTTGAATTTAAAAACTTTTAACAAATTTTTGCAAAGGGATGGCAACACGGGTAAATCTGGGTTAAACTTGAAGTAGGGGGAATTTTATCTCGGGGTAAACCCGAAGCGCGTCTCGGGTGAGTGAATTTAAAACAGCAACCCAGTTTGTCTTTACCAAATTTTTGAAAACACCAGTAAACTTATTTCCTGAATAAATTTACGATGATGATAAATAGCATATGAAACAAATGGTATTTCAAATTTATAATTTTATAAAAGTTGTTTTAAAGTTTAACTTAACAAAAATTTTAAAAGTAAAATAAATGTTTAAATGTTAATTTAAAAACCAAATTGATTTATATAAATGAAGTATTTTAAAACTTAGATTTTAAAAATAAAATTGTTTAAAAATTTAACTTGATAAAATACTTAGGAGTAAATCAAATACTTAATTTTTTAACTTAAAGACAAAATTCTTTATGATGATTAAATAAAGATTTTAAACAATTAAAATTTGTAATTACTTTATAATTAAAAGTTGATTTAACTAAAGGGTGATTAATTTATGAAAGTAATTAAGACTTAATTAATTATAAATTAAGGACTTATGAATTAAGATAATTATATGGTTAATCCACCTTAATCACAATCACCTAAATCAAAGATGATTGACCATCATCAAATATTCTGTACCGGATTGATATTTCTGTTGTGATACTGTGATTGCTTTGTGACTTGTGATTTGTTCCTATATGTGTGTGAAACCCCTTTTGCCCATGAAACGGCATTTGAACTTTAATGCGACAGGGAGTCGGATTCCAGTTGGTTATCCGAAACCCACGTCGAATCATATTAGTTAATCTTTGTGATTGATAAATTTACTTTATCTATGAATCTATTGATGAAGATAAGCGTTATGGGTTATACCGCTTATCGATATATCTGTGATGATTGATGTTGTGCACTATCGTGTAATACTCCTGGACTACACTATACACACACAAATATGGATTGCACGTGGAAATCGGTTAAGTCATAGACTTTTGAAAAATTTAAAATTGAATTTTTAAATTCAAATGGTTTGGGAAATGGATGGGGTTTAAAGTAAAAGTTTTGAGAAAGAATTTCAAAGATAAAAGTTATTTTTGAATAACTTAATTTAGTTTTGAAATCTGATTTAAATTTGAATTCAAAAATTTGAAATTGAATTCTATTTTGAGAACTTAAGATGTAAAAAGGTTATAGAAGCTTATATGGGTTTCAAACCATTTTTAAAGTGTTGTTTGGGGAATTAAATTTAACCCAAAGATTTTAACTTCTATAAATGAAATCGGATTTTTCCAAAATGAAAACTGTTTGTTTTCAAATGATAAAGACTTTCATATAAGAAATGAATTTCCAATTTGTATAAAAGGAATTTCAAGTTTGAATTGAAATGGTTTTCCAAGTTGTGAATGAATAATTGAAAACGGGTTTGGAAGCTATGAGTAAAACCTTAGATTTAAAGATTAAATGAATTAATCCAATTAAAATGGATATTGTTTTGGAAACTGTAAATGGATCTTTGTGAAACTAGTTAAACTTTGTAAAATAAATCTTTTGTTTAAAGATTTGAAATGGTAATTTGGTTTAAACCATTTAAAGGAAAGTTTTGGGTAATAAGTTGTGACTTAACTAAAAATCCCATGTCCATATGTTTTTAAATATTGCGCTCGTTATTCGGTTTAACCGGGAGAGGACCTTGTGTCATATAACCCATTCCGAATAATGATACGTCGTTATGGATAGATTTGAAGACCAGTGGTGAATACCGGGTATTTGCGAGAATGATAGGACGACCTATCGATTGTCTCTGCACTGAGTAGCTACGGTATAGAGATTTCCTAAGTGATGGGAAGTCCGATTGGGATTGTGAATACCCGGATTTGCAAGGGCTTCTTCGGAAGTGCCTTCGTTTCTGTTCGAACCCAGAACAAACTTGTATGGTTGTGTGTCTGACACTACACTTTGAGATGTAAAGCCGATTTCTTTCAAATACATATCTATGGGTGGCGGACAATTTATTCTCTTAGCTTAACACCCTTCTCTGAGAAGTACGAGCTCAGAGGTTATGTAGCTGAAGGTTATCAGCGATATACTCCCAATTTGGTAGTGTGGCACGCTAAGTGCTGCTGTATGTTGATGATCATTTGTTGATCATTTGTTGATCAAAGCATGGCTTTTTGAAAAAGTGTAGCTTTGTGGTTGAGACCTCATCGAGCTTCACAAACCAAACCGGAAATGGTCGAAACAGGAAAGATGCGGCAAGGTTTCAGGGGTAGCTCCCATAGGGTATGACCACTCCTTCTTGAAAAGGGTGGTATCATGGTATGAAGCCCAGATACTTACTCATGTGGACACTAGTATATTTATTGCTGTGTGATGTTGTTGTTGGAGGGCCCTCGGATAAAGGTCCCAAAGGACCGGGGGTGGCATATCTTAGGTTTTATTCCCCGGGAAGGGGGTAGCTGGCCTTGTTTGGCAGAGAGCCGGGTATGTTCTCGGGGTGTCCCCCTAGAGGCATTCCCATGTGGCAATAGGAAGTTCCTTAGCCTGACCATTTGTTGGAAATCCATTCATCCAATACGCGCCTTGTACGGTTTTAGTTGTATTACCTGCCATCTACTTATGGTGTCGCCCCACTGTTTGGATGGTAGCTATAGTAGCATAGTTCGGAATGTCTATGCTAGCTAGGATTAATATTATACTTTCAAAATGGTTTTTCCATGCTGTGCACTTATAGTAATAATATCAAAGAATTTTTCTCGTATCAAGCATATTTGACTATCATAAGGAGAAATCTCCTCCAATTCTGCGTTTGCATTGTGTGTGGGGCGGGAGGCCTTATGGTAGTTTCGTTTTCCCAAAAGCATTGCGGATTTAAACTTTAAAAGCTTTGTTGTTTGTTTTAAAAGATAAAATTGTTTTGTTTGCTCAAACTAGCCCCATGACTGACCAGTGTTTGTTGTTCCTTTCCTAAACTCTAGGTGCCCACTATTTTCCACACGGGCAGTCTAGAGTTGGGTTTTCAGATAATCCTATAATAGGTATAGATTCGTTAGCCTTCGAAGCTCTTTGGATTTGTGGATCGCATTTGCTACACTTCAGCATTAGACGAGACTTGCTCATCTAGGTGAAACGTGATGAGGGTTCGAGATAGCTTTGGATTGAAGATGGAGTTCTTGGAGTTTGGCATTGAAGACACTATCTTTCCGCTGCTATTTTCTTGTATCTCTGATAGTATTGTTATCCATTGTACCATTCTATTGTATTCTGTTGTATCGGATATTGTATTAAACGTTGTATATCAAAGGTATCATGCATATTTCTTCCGATGTGTTGTACTTATTGTGTTATAAGCTCCGGCGAACCAGGTTCGACGTTTGGATCTACGGCATTTGAATACGAGTGTCGTATTCGATGCCGGTTTTCGAAGGTCGAGTTAGGGTCGTCACAATCTATATCCGACGATCCTCGATTCCAACAACCACAAAGTAATAAATTTGCAGCAACAACATAGGTTAAATATCTGGGCTCCATACCATGATACCACCTCTATCCAGAAGGAATGACATACACTAAAGGGGCGCTACCCCCTAATAACCTTGTTGCATTCTTCCTGTTTTGACCATTTCCGGGGTGTGAGGTCCGACGAAGTCTCGTCCACAAAGCTACGCTTTATGAAAAAGCTGTGCTTTGTTCAACAAATGCTCAACAACACTTCGTATGCCACATTACCAAATTGGGAATGCATCACTAGTAACCATCAACTACATAACCTCTAAGGGTGTTAAGCGAAGAGAATAAATTCTCCGCCACCAACGGAAATATATTTGATAGAAACCAGCTTTTCATCTCAAATTGTAATGCCAGACACACATCCATACAAGTCCGTTCCAGGATCGAACGGAACTGAAGGCACTTACAAAGAAGTCTTTGCAATCCGGATATTTACTAATCACGTCCGGAATTCCCATCACAAAGGGTCATAAAATCCCTATATCGGAGATCAGCCGATGCAAAGACATTCGACGGTAATCCTTCCGTTTCACAAACATCCGGTCTTCAACACCGGTCTTCAAATGCTATCCATTACGATGTATCACATATTCGGAATGGGTTATACAACCCAAAGGTCCTTTCCCGGCTAACCCGAATAGTGAGTGCTTATTTTAAAAATAATTATGGCATTCAAATTTAGGCAAATCAAAAAAAAAATACCCATTTAAAGGTAAATATTGATAGTCGGTTATTTAACTATCAATAGGCATGCTCAACATCACCAGATTCCAAATAATTTTCCAAATTGTTTATTTTCCAAAATATCTTTACAAGATATATATATATATATATATATATGTATGTATATATATGTATATATATATATTTCCACACTTCAACATTTGAAAACAAATTTCAAATCACTTTTCACCTTTACAACTTTTGAAAACAAATTTCAAATCGTTTTCCTATACGGGATATATTCACAAATCTTTATTCATTTTCATTTCAAAATGGTTCATTTAAAACAATTAAAGAAATCCTTACCGATTTACTTTATATTTACAATCCAAATCCGTAAGTTTATTTCCACACTTCAAAAATAAATCAACGTTTATTTTTAAACAAATTTCCCTTTCTTTTATAAATTCCATAGTGAATTTACAATTCCAAAATATCTATGAATATAGGATTTCCAGATCGATTTCTAATATTCATTTTCAATTTATCTTTAAAAGATAAAATCTCAAAATATTCACTTCATATTGGAAAACATTTCCATACTTATTTAATAATAAGTAATTCACAAGTCTATTTATTTTCAACATTTAGAATATATTCAATATACCTAAATCGAAATTAAGTATATATTTCATTCTTTAAAGAAAACGTGCGCTTTGTGACGCCCCACCTCTATACCCACGCTAGCCAAGAACATTACGGTGAATGCTGTCAACTAGCACGGAGAATAAGGCTGTTGAGGAGCGACCATCCGTGTAATTTCTTTGCGCGAGCACCGATATGTCAGATAGTATAACATGCAATGCTTTATCCAGAGGAAATCCGACATACCGACACAACTCAAAGCTACTACACAGTGGCTATAAATATCTTCGGAAAAACAAATATAGGAATAAACATAACATAAATCAGTCACAGAAAATTCATATCACAAAGGCGGAATAAGATATGAATACTACACATAAAAGTGTACATCAGAGTAGTGGTCAGAAAGATCCACAATATCACAAAAGAATAGTTACACGAACTACACAAAAGAACAAGTATACATTATGGAGTCAATATCTCGAATGTATACAACAAAAAACTACTAATCTAAGTAGTTAACCAAAAGTCTGAGAAATCGATCCCAAGAGAGAAGTCAAGCAGAAGCACCTGTAACATCTCGGTCTGACCCGAGTATTATTTAATAAGAAAATAATAAACGGATCAGTCTAACTATAAATATCAGAGAAGCGATATAGAATCAGAGTTATGACTAAACACATAATAATCACAAGGCCAAGCTGTGATATGTAAGTAGTTGATAATCAACAAGAGATTAATCAATATCACAAAATCTACACAAGAATCAAAGAAGTGTCATACTCTTTATTTCGTTCATCAAACCACAAATATTGACGATAATATCAATGTCAATCACAAAAGTCAATGACGCACAAATTCCAGAAGACTACACAAGAAATCCAGAAATCACTAAAGTCAATGACACACAAATTCACCAATGCACAAATATCGATAAGGCTTATCAATGGAAATCACGAAAAATTGGTGAAACACAAATTCTAGAAATCTACGCAAGAAATCCAGAAATCACAAAAGGGGGGAGGCCTATCACAAACGGGAGCATAAAGCTCACCAACACGTGTATCACAAACGGAACGCTAATTCCATGGTCGCTAACCATCACAAATTGAGCCGAAGCTCCACAAACGGCCCGAAGACCATGGGTTGCTACCCCATCACAAATTGAGTCGAAACTCCACAAAACGGGGTTTAGTCTCCCTCGCAGACAAAGAGACATCACACATTCTAGTCTAAATCACAAAGATGATCGTCATGATCAACGAGAAGTGTCAATTACACAAAGCTAGTAAATATATGAGTTTAGCTTCATGTCCCATAACCACTTGCTTAACTTAAATATTTACGAACAAACTGTAAATTTCCACTAGAAAATTGTCACAAGGGTTTCAATCGAACAAGTCCAAGAATTAACCAACAAAGTGAACGCAAGCGTTTCATACCACTTGTTTTACTAAGTCGTTTAATTAGATTTCTCATACGAGTGAAGTAAAGGTTTATATATACTAATAGATTGGAAAACGGTTTTATAAACGAATTTGGTATTAAAATAGTGTTGGAATCGTTTGAGGAAAGAGTTTTGATATTTACTACTAGTATAGAAAACCTTTATATTTTTAAAGTGACAAATCACAAAGAAGATTTTAGGAACAATCAATCACTAAGATTCACATTCGAAAACGTGAATAAAATCCAAAGAAATCGATATAAAATCCATCAAAGTGGATATATCTAAAATCCCCAAAGAAAAGGTCATCTAAGTCGATAATAAATGACAACAACAAAAGGGAGACTACACGAATCGATTAAAGTTAGATATTCAAACGGATTTGCAAAATAGGCTAATCTGGCAATTAATAGCAGGTCGGTCGACCGGACTCCCTGAGTCGGTCGACCGAGCCTTAAACAGAGGAGTGCTTATGCACTCGGTAGCAGGTCGGTCGACCGACTCAGGGAGATCGGTCGACCGGATCTGTTGCCAGCCTCTTCCCAGCCCATAGTAATGAGCTCCAACCTCGTCCAAATTTCATTCTCTCGAGCAACGGCGCTAAGGGTTTATGCCAATCGACTACCCGGCCCTATATGCTCCTCGATGCATCACCAAAAACATGTTCAAACATAGAAGTTAGGATTTTTAACGAATTGAACTCAAAACATCAAAAATTGGAATATACACCAATTCAATCCAAACCAAAAGCAAATGCACACGAATAAGTGTTAGGAATTTATACCTAACATTCGAAGATAAATATAAGCATGGATGTGAGATAAAAATCTCACCTTTTCATAAAATCTAACAAGAAGAAGCTTGAAAGCAAATGGAGAATCAACCTCTCTTCAACATAACCCAATTGAGCTTGAATCTAAGCTCAAAACAAGAACATTCCCAAAATTAGGTTTAGGAATTTCTGAAATTGGTAAGAGAATAAGTTGGAGAAGAAGAAGAGAAGCTTACCAATGGGTTCTTCTTGAGTTTGAGTTAGGAATTTGATTTGCAAGTGAAACTAGGGTTTTGGAGTTTTAATTTCCAATCTCTCCCACCATTAAAGCTAAGAAAACTGAAAAGAGAAGAGAATGAGGGTGAATGGGGAAGAGTGGCTCAGATTTGAGCATAAGTAAAACATAGGGCTGAGCCGAAAAACCAAACCCAAAGTGAAAAGTAGCAAAAATCAACTTTCTCCAAACATATCGAAGCTTATACTCAAAAAGGTCGCAAACGGCATTTTAAACTCAATGGGAGTGGTCCCGAGTCCTAATTCGACCGTATGCAAAAAGTAGCTTTTCGGACTAAAATCCGACTAACAATGAAATATTTAAATAAAATATTTAAATATAAAATCGATATATATGCGGGTTGTTACAGACCCCCCTCCTTAAAGAAATTGCGTCCTCGCATTATTTAAGAAGAGAACATAAAGTAACAACCATAAAAGCATATTCAACACAAAAGAAATTTGAAATAAGAAGTTCACCTCAAAGAGCACGAGAAAGTTAAGTCCGGATGTGTTCGCTCGATGTAATCTCTAGATTCCCAAGAACAATCCTTAGGATTTGAAGACCATTGAACTTTAACAAGCGGAACATCTTTATTTCGAAGTCGTTTGACCTCCGAAGCAACGATACGAATAGGATGTTGCTCATAAGTTAAATTAGGCGAAACTTCAATCTCTTCCACAACACTGGGCTCAAGAGCAGAATCGGAATCTCGAAGACATTTCCAAAGTTGAGAAACGTGAAACACGTCATGAATAGCAGAAAATTGAGCCGGCAATAAAAGGCGATAAGCCATGGAACCAATACGTTCAATGATAGGAAATGGCCCAATATATCGAGGCGCCAATTTTCCCGATCGACTGAAACGTACAACACCTTTCATAGGTGAAACACGAATGAACACAAGATCTCCCACAGAAAATTCTAACTTCCTTCTTCGATTATCGGCATAGGATTTTTGTCTACTCTTGGCTTCTTTCATCCTATGACGAATAAGATCAATTTTTTCTATGGAATCCCGAATAAAATCTGGACCTGAAACCAGCTTCTCACCGGCCTCAAGCCAACGAGAAGGAGATCGGCATGGCCTTCCATAGAGTGCCTCAAAAGGTGCCATACCAATACTAGATTGGAAGCTATTATTATAGGAAAATTCAACAAGTGAAATATGATCTTCCCAACTTCCACCAAAATCAAGCACACAAGAACGAAGAAGATCTTCAAGAGTTTGATTCACACGCTCAGTTTGTCCATCGGACTGGGGATGATAAGCGGTGCTAAAATTAAGCTTCGTTCCCAAAACTTTTTGAAGACTCTTCCAAAATCCACTAGTAAACAATGGATCACGATCACTAACAATTGAAGTAGGAACCCCATGCAATTTAACAATCTCTTTAATTAAGAGTTTGGCCAAAAGAGGAACGGTTCGGTTAGACCGAACGGGAATAAAATGGGAGGATTTAGTAAGTCTATCAGCAATTACCCATAAGCTATCATAACCCGATCGATAATGGGGAAGGCCATCTATAAAATCCATGGAAATTTGATCCCACTTCCAAACTGGAATTTCTAAAGGTTGCAATAACCCACCGGGCATTTGATGTTCGGCCTTAACGAGTTGGCAAGTCATGCAACGCTTAACGAAGTTAGCGATGTCAAGTTTCATTCCCTCTCAATAATAAAGTCGCTTCATATCCGCGTACATTTTACTACTTCCGGGATGAATGGTAAACTTAGAACGATGTGAATCTTCTAAAATATCTTTACGAAGATCACCAATATTTGGCACGACAAGTCTACCAAATTTCCGAATGCCGCCACGAGAATCGATATCAAAGTCCTTCAAACCTTCAATATCAATCTTATCCTTAATATTTTGGCCAAAAAGAGCCAATTCGGGATCTAGCCTTTGAGCTTCAAGAATGCGGTCTAAAAGGGAAGGATGAGCCTCAAGGCTACATAAAACAAATGATGAACATAAATCGGAAACACGGTCTCGAATTTCACAAGTGGATAAAATCTCGAGATCGTTCCATTCGGATATCATCATAGAAACAACAGCTTGTTGTTTACGGCTAAGAGCATCGACGACACGATTACCCTTACCGGGTGTATAAAGAATATCAAGATCATAAGGAGCAAGAAATTCGAGCCAACGTTGTTGACGCAAATTAAGTTCCTTTTGAGAAAACAAATATTTCAATGACTTATGATCGGTATAAAGAACAAATTTCTCTCCTAAAAGATAATGACGCCAAATACGGAGAGCAAAAACAATAGCCGCGAGTTCTAAATCATGAGTGGCATATCTAGACTCGGCAGGCTTCAATTGCCTAGAAGCATAAGCCATAACACGTTCTCTTTGCATAAGAACGGCACCCAAAACAACGCGACTAGCATCGGTATAAACAACGAAATCTTGATTCCCCTCGGGAATAACAAGAATAGGAGCATCAGAAAGGAGTTCTTTTAATTTCTGAAAAGAAGCTTCACATTTGTCCGACCAAATGTATTTAACACCTTTCTTAGTCAAGCTATTGAGAGGCACGACAACCTTAGAAAAGTCTTTGATAAAATGACGGTAATAACCTGCCAATCCAAGAAAACTACGAATCTCCGTCACACTCTCCGGTCTCTTCCAATCTTGAATTGCTTCAATCTTTGAAGGATCCACGGAAATTCCGGATTCGGAAATAATATGACCGAGAAACTTCACACGAGAATGCCAAAAGTGGCATTTAGAAAATTTTGCCTTTAATTGATTACTCCTAAGAGTTTCCAACACAATACGAAGATGTTTTTCATGCTCCTCCTCGGTTTTAGAATACACAAGAATATCATCGATAAAGATGAGAACAAACCGGTCGAGGAAGTCTTTGAAAACTCTATTCATAAGGTCAACGAAATACGCCGGAGCATTCGTTAGACCAAATGGCATAACAAGCCATTCATAAGATCCATACCGAGTACGGAACGATGTCAAAGGAATACTATCCCCTGCAATACGAAGCTGATGAAATCCAGTAGCGAAGTCTAATTGTGAAAAGACCTTAGCACCACTAAGCTGATCGAATAGATCATCAATCCGAGGTAAAGGATATTTATTTTTGATAGTAAGATCATTAAGCTTGCGGTACTCAACGCAAAGCCTAAGTGTACCATCGGATTTCTTCACGAAAATAGCCGAAGCTCCCCAAGGCGAGGAACTAGAGCGAATAAATTGCTTCGTCTCCAATTCAGATAGTTGTTTACGCATCTCCTCGTTTTCTTTATTGGACATACGATACGGAGGACGAGTGGTAGGTTGAGCTCCAGGAATAAGATTAATTCTGAACTCAATTGCTCGCTTAGGTGGTAATCCTAAAACGGGCTCGAATAAGTCGGAAAATTCACGAACGACGTGAATAAGAGAAATAATATCACCCTCATCATCATCATCGTCATCACGAGGGTTTAAAGAATATAAAGATGCAACCAAGCTGGAATCTGAATCTTGAAGATTAATAGAAATCTTCTTAACAGATTGAGGGTGTCGAAGATGAATAGTCCGCTCAGGACATAGGATTTGGGCTTCATAACGGTTAAGCCAATCCATTCCCAAAATCATTCCTAAGCCTAAATAACGCATGACATGCAAATCGGCTTGGAAAGAAAAATCACACAAAATAATCTCGACATCTTTACACAATAAACTGATTGTTGCGGATCCACCAACCGGATTCGCAATTCTCAAAGAAGTCATTAAACACAAAACATCCAAAGAAAAAGTATCAACAAGTTCTTTTGATACAAAAGAATGGGACGCACCCGTATCAAAAAGAACTCGAATAGGATGATCACGAAATAAAATAATTCCATCCAGAATAGAATGAGAAATACCTTGGCCATGAGATGTGTTGCCAGGGGCTTGAGCAACATTAAGCTTTCCCTCTTTCTTGCCTTGAAGTTTGGGGCACGAAGATATAACATGACCGGGAACTTTGCAGTAGCGACAAGAGAGAGAATTTGGGCACTTGTTCGCATAATGGTCCTTCGAACCACAATTATAGCATTCCCCACGACCAAAGGAAGAAGTCTTTGCCACGGAGGTTGCTTGCTTCCCTTTCTTATTGGGATAAGGGCCTTTGAATTTGTTTGGCCTCTTCTTGTTGTTGAAGTTTGGTTTGGAACCCACCACTTCAACATCATTCTCCCTATCCGCCTCTTCAAGACGAAGAGCGATATCTACGAGTTGGTCGAAAGAAACTTCTAATTTTAGAAGTAATGGCTTCTTGATATTTTTTTTTAAGCCATAAACGAATCTCTGGTTCTTCTTTAAAGGGGTGTTGATGTATTCAACCCCATATTTGGGGAGCGACTCGAAGGAGGCGACGTAATCAGTCAAGGAGGACTCACCTTGAACAAGGTCTATAAATCGTCGAGCCAATGTCACTTTTTCAGCTTCCGGTACGAATTTCAACTCGAAGCGTTCTCGGAATTTCTCCCAAGTGAGATCCGCTTCATTAGTTTCAGAAATAAGAAGCTCGTACCAGTCCAATGCTCTTTCTCGGAGCATACTTGAGGCCACCTGAACTCGGTGAAGGTCAATAAGATTCATGCGAGAAAAGATTCGACCGCATGACCTTAGCCAAGTCTGTACTTCAATAAAAGTTTCGGAACCTTTGAATGGCTCCCCACCCAAATTAGTGTAATCGCTACACAAGCGTGCAAATCCCGACTTTGGGTGAGTAGGTTCCGGGTTAGCTCCAGCTGCTTGAGCATTTGCCACTAAATCAAGAAGCTGTTGAGCAGTCATAAAAACTCCATCTTAGGGTGGAGTGCTAGACGGTACGGCTCTAGGACGGCCTGGTCTAGACATTTCTCTTCCTTTAGAAAGAAAGAAGAAGAAGAAAAAGGTTATTCACCAAATTGAATATCAAGCAACCTTGATAGATAAACAAGGAATCATAAGGAAAATAGGATGAATCGGTACGAAGACTCGAATTAAATCCTAAAGCACGACTCCTAAGATGGACTTAGGACGATGATCCTTGTTATAATATTCCATATTGTTCCGAAGTTTGGCTCTGATACCAAGCAGTGACGCCCCACCTCTATACCCACGCTAGCCAAGAACATTACGGTGAATGCTGTCAACTAGCACGGAGAATAAGGCTGTTGAGGAGCGACCATCCATGTAATTTCTTTGCGCGAGCACCGATATGTCAGATAGTATAACATGCAATGCTTTATCCAGAGGAAATCCGACATACCGACACAACTCAAAGCTACTACACAGTGGCTATAAATATCTTCGGAAAAACAAATATAGGAATAAACATAACATAAATCAGTCACAGAAAATTCATATCACAAAGGCGGAATAAGATATGAATACTACACATAAAAGTGTACATCAGAGTAGTGGTCAGAAAGATCCACAATATCACAAAAGAATAGTTACACGAACTACACAAAAGAACAAGTATACATTATGGAGTCAATATCTCGAATGTATACAACAAAAAACTACTAATCTAAGTAGTTAACCAAAAGTCTGAGAAATCGATCCCAAGAGAGAAGTCAAGCAGAAGCACCTGTAACATCTCGGTCTGACCCGAGTATTATTTAATAAGAAAATAATAAACGGATCAGTCTAACTATAAATATCAGATGAAGCGATATAGAATCAGAGTTATGACTAAACACATAATAATCACAAGGCCAAGCTGTGATATGTAAGTAGTTGATAATCAACAAGAGATTAATCAATATCACAGAATCTACACAAGAATCAAAGAAGTGTCATACTCTTTATTTCGTTCATCAAACCACAAATATTGACGATAATATCAATGTCAATCACAAAATTCAATGACGCACAAATTCCAGAAGACTACACAAGAAATCCAGAAATCACTAAAGTCAATGACACACAAATTCACCAATGCACAAATATCGATAAGGCTTATCAATGGAAATCACGAAAAATTGGTGAAACACAAATTCGAGAAATCTACACAAGAAATCCAGAAATCACAAAAGGGGGGAGGCCTATCACAAACGGGAGCATAAAGCTCACCAACACGTGCATCACAAACGGAACGCTAATTTCATGGTCGCTAACCATCACAAATTGAGCCGAAGCTCCACAAACGGCCCGAAGACCATGGGTTGCTACCCCATAACAAATTGAGTCGAAACTCCACAAAACGGGGTTTAGTCTCCCTCGCAGACAAAGAGACATCGCACATTGCTAGTCTAAATCACAAAGATGATCGTCATGATCAACGAGAAGTGTCAATTACACTAAGCTAGTAAATATATGAGTTTAGCTTCATGTCCCATAACCACTTGCTTAACTTAAATATTTACGAACAAACTGTAAATTTCCACTAGAAAATTGTCACAAGGGTTTCAATCGAACAAGTCCAAGAATTAACCAACAAAGTGAACGCAAGCGTTTCATACCACTTGTTTTACTAAGTCGTTTAATTAGATTTCTCATACGAGTGAAGTAAAGGTTTATATATACTAATAGATTGGAAAACGGTTTTATAAATGAATTTGGTATTAAAATAGTGTTGAAATCGTTTGAGGAAAGAGTTTTGATATTTACTACTAGTATAGAAAACCTTTATATTTTTAAAGTGACAAATCACAAAGAAGATTGTAGGAACAATCAATCACTAAGATTCACATTCGAAAACGTGAATAAAATCCAAAGAAATCGATATAAAATCCGTCAAAGTGGATATATCTAAAATCCCCAAAGAAAAGGTCATCTAAGTCGATAATAAATGACAACAACAAAAGGGAGACTACACGAATCGATTAAAGTTGGATATTCAAACGGATTAGCAAAATAGGCTAATCTGGCAATTAACAGCAGGTCGGTCGACCGAGCCTTAAACAGAGGAGTGTTTATGCACTCGGCAGCAAGTCGGTCGGCCGACTCAGGGTGCTCGGTCGACCGGACCAGTTGCCAGCCTCTTCCCAGCCCATAGTAATGAGCTCCAACCTCGTCCAAATTTCATTCTCTCGAGCAACGGCGCTAAGGGTTTATGCCAATCGACTACCCGGCACTATATGCTCCTCGATGCATCACCAAAAACATGTTCAAACATAGAAGTTAGGATTTTTAACGAATTGAACTCAAAACACCAAAAATTGGAATATACACCAATTCAATCCAAACCAAAAGCAAATGCACACGAATAAGTGTTAGGAATTCATACCTAACATTTGAAGATAAATATAAGCATAGATGTGAGATAAAAATCTCACCTTTTCACAAAATCGAACAAGAAGAAGCTTGAAAGCAAATGGAGAATCAACCTCTCTTCAACACAACCCAATTGAGCTTGAATCTAAGCTCAAAACAAGAACATTCCCAAAATTAGGTTTAGGAATTTCTGAAATGGTAAGAGAATAAGTTGGAGAAGAAGAAGAGAAGCTTACCAATGGGTTCTTCTTGAGTTTGGAGCTAGGAATTTGATTTTCAAGAGAAACTAGGGTTTTGGAGTTTTAATTTCCAATCTCTCTCACCATTAAAGCTAAGAAAACTGAAAAGAGAAGAGGATGAGGGTGAATGGGGAAGAGTGGCTCAGATTTGAGCATAAGTAAAACATAGGGCTGAGCCCAAAAACCAAACCCAAAGTGAAAAGTAGCAAAAATCAACTTTCTCCAAACATATTGAAGCATATACTCAAAAAGGTCGCAAACGGCATTTTAAACTCAATGGGAGTGGTCCCGAGTCCTTATTCGACCGTATGCAAAAAGTAGCTTTTCGGACTAAAATCCGACTAACGATGAAATATTTAAATAAAATATTTAAATAAAATATTTAAATATAAAATCGATAAATATGCGGGTTGTTACACGCTTAAACACATTTATTTGAGTCAAAACGAATGTTGCGTAAAACATCGTTACGACGACCCAAAATCACTTGTATAGGGATTCGAACTTAAGATAAATATATAAACCCCAATACTCTATAAAACATTTCCTTTCATAAATCATTTACTATAACAACAGTGTTATAGTCCACTATTTCCTTTTATTTCTCGAAAACGTCTATTTCAACAATGAATGTTAAAATCTATGGTTTCGACACTTAATGCATTTTAAAATAACATCAAATCATTTTTATTCTATTTAAAAGATCACTCCCTAAACATTCCTTTAATATATCATTCACTGTTCAAAATGGTGAATATAAATCATTAACCAAATTCAACACTTTTACATATTCAATTCAAAAATTATCCACTGTCCCAAAATCGTGAATATACTCCTTTAATAAGCTATAAAAATTAACTTATCAAATTTAATCAATCTTGAATTTATAAATCAATGTTTATAAATTCACATTTATATATTATAAAAATTCAAGTTATAAAAATCCCTTATTAACCAATTCCATTTAAATCTCATTTAAATGCCAAAAATCCAATTTTAAAGTTAATTATTTATAATTTTCTATTTTACAAAATCTATTCATTTTATAACTTCACAATTTATAAATCTATCAATTTCGTTCACTTATGAAATCCATTTATACTTCTTCTTAACACTTAATAAAACTCGTTTCATAATTCCTATATTTTTAATTTATAAATATCAATTTTATAAATCCTTTTATATAAACAGTTTATAATAATTCAAAAATCCCAATTTAAACCATTTTATAAATTAATCAACTATTTATTTCAAAAATCACATTTCGGTTATATTTCTCAAAAATCATAACTTTATAACATAAATATTATAATGTTTATTTATTTAAAATGAATCAATTCAAAATTTTAATAAAACACATACTTTCAAAAATCAATTTAAAACCTTTTTAAAATGAAAATCGTTACTTTAATATTTTTAAAACTCCAAAAATAGGCCAATGCTGCAACAGCAACAATGTATCAATCACGACAATCAAAACATCATATATCAATATGATAATCAACAAATATCACAATATTTGTAAATAAATCAATACAGTTGAGGAATCCAGTTGGATCCCTCCAACCTGTTTCCCTGCGTCCACAATTGTTAGCACAATACTAATTCCGTTCCAATACGGAATATCACGGTATATAGGATTTATAAAATATTATCCGCTGTTATGCGGCGCAATAGGGTCTCATCCGCTATATAATGCGGGAAAATCAACGCCAAGTACATAGATAATACCAATTTCACTTTGCAGTGAAATATTCGTGGTATATGTTTTTAATAAATAACATCCGCTTAATATATTGCGTATGGGGTCTATTACAATACAACAGATAATAATTTATCATTCAAACATACATTCAAGAAAATTTTAAATCTACCGATCTAAAATTTAAATCGAAAGAATTGGATTGAGTGAGAAGTTCTCACCTTGCTTTCAATTCAGTTCCAGCGTTTTATTTTGAATAAAACTAAACACGCGTTTAATTTTACCCGAAATTCTCACTATCTCCAAATGACTCCAAACCAGCTCCATTGCGTAGTGCTCGTCAAAATGAACCCAATACAATTCGTTTCGTGCGTTTTCGACCTCGTATGAAAAAGTTACGGCAATTTAAAGTTTATACAAATTTAAATACAAATCAATTTACATTTTCTGTTTATTTTCTAACCCAAAATCATCTCAGCCGTCCATCATAATTCACGAGATCAAGGCCGTTCAGCCCCTTACTTCTTCCCTCCAGTGAAAACGCACACGACGAACCCATTAGACGCCGCCCATCTTGAATTCTCGAGCCACCTTCGCTTGCTTATAGGTCGATCAAACTACGACGTTTCGAAGCCCATAGCTTCACGCACCACCGCCCAGAAGAGAACGAAGCTCGGCTGCCCCATTGCGTCGTATTTCGTGGTGAAAACGTGGCCTTCATCACCATTTTGCCATCTATTTACTCAACTATTTCTGATCATAACCATATAGATTTAAAGCCCTTCCAATGCTCTTCAACATTGTAGTTGATAATTTTTGACGAATGTTGACAGATTAGAAGAAAATAGAGGAGGAAGGAGGTGGATTTCTAGCCATTGAATGATAGTGGCGGCGGACATTGAAAATTAGGGTTAGGGCGTTTTGTTTTGCAAATTAGAATTGTTGTGGCCTTGTATAGAAAATTCTATGAAACACTATTCATCCAAAAAAAATCGAACTCCAAACGGAGCGTGCCAGCTGGCGTTCCTAAGGTTTACCCCACGTTCCGGACACAATGGAACATTTTTCGGAGGCTAATTCGATTATATGTGCGAGTTACGGCAATAAACGATCAGATTTAAATTAAATCGATTTAAACAAATTTCTATGCGTTTTGGCTTGCCCCGAACAAACCGTAAATCCGATTGACACAAAATTTGAAACCTTACAATAATATCACATTTCGGATCCGATGAAACTGGTTTCGTCAAAATCCGAGACTGTTTGAAAAATGGCTATTTTAACTCATCAATTAAATATTAAAATATTCAATTTTCACAAATCAACTTTAAATTCAGTTTTAAAAGTTCACAAACATTGTTCTAAATCCAATATGATTTAATATAACTTTATAAATCATTTTTAATCACATTAAACCCAAATTCCAATTATTTACGCAATTTCAAATATTAAATTATCGATTTAATTATGCAATTAAATCCAGATATTCGAAATAAAATTTATTCGACTGCTAAATTTCACTTATAAATATTTAAAATCAATTAAATATACAATTTTTAATTGACAGAAATTCTAGGTCGTTACAAACTTCCCCCCTAAAAGAATTTCGTCCTCAAAATTACCAAGTAAGAAAAAGTTACAGAATCCATTAACTTTTCAATATAAACCGTTCAAAATGGATTTTTCAAATCTCTTAAGTGTTTAACTTTCCCAATTCATAGTTAAGCTTCTTACAACAACTTTACTAAGCTTCCAAATCCAACTTAGTTTGAAAATTTTTCCAATTTTCTCAAAAATATTCTATGACTTAAATTTTCGGAAAAATTCGCCAGAGTCTCCTTTGCGCGGCTCGATCCGAAAAAAATGACAGTATATATATCACAAATATACATCTCATCAAGTGATGAGGCATCCCACAAGGAAAAAAGTGTAAAAGTACGATATGTAATCCGAGATATGTACCTTATTTATTATTAGTGAGCGTATACGGCTAATATAGTGTGAAAGCGAGCTCCAAATGCGAAGCAAGAGCAATCCGCACCTGCTAAACACTCAACAAACAATGAGAACATGTATATATGAAAATAATCTCAATATACATCGTATAGTAACATAACAACTACATGTGCCAACCTAGCAATGCATTCAAACAACTATCATCCAACAAATCCATATCAAATCAATTACATTCACTACTCATTATTATTCGATGAATTGGTTTTTCATTTAATCACATTTGATTCATTAACATTGGATGTTTTAACTAACATTCATTCATATTCAATTTCAATTAGTTTGATTCACTAATTTACATTCAAGTGGGTTTACTTCCACATTCAAATCAAATTCACTTAACTTCGAATTTGATTTATAGCTTTCAATTTTCCTTAATTCAATTTCATTAACACTTAATGAATTATATAAAATCAACTAACAATCATATAACAAACAATGTATATCCAATATTACCAAATTATTTAATTTACATTCAATTTGGTCCAACACTTTTAATTCTGATTGGTTCATATTAAATTGACTTCCATTCAATTTATTCAATTTCTCAACTTCATTAGCTTCTAATGGATTTACACTTACATTCATTATTCCATATCAATTTAATTTACATTCAATCGATTAATATTTCATCCATTTATCAATTCAACTGCTATTCCTTTAACCAATAAGGTTGAATTTCATTTATATAACTCAAGTTCATATTCATCACTTCTCTTGATTAATTTACTTCGATACCAAAATCAACTTCATTTAACTTCACTTAAGTTATATTCTCTTTCAAACATCGTTTGTTTAATCTTAACTTAAGTTTCCACTTATAAATCCAATTCAGATTTCAATACCAGTTCTATTTACTTACAATTTCGAAATGGATTTCAATTTCATTTCCTTGCACTTTGCAAATTTTATTTGTTCATTCACAATTTATTTTCCAACTTAATAATTGTATTCCAATCATTTTATATAACATTCCAGAGTCTTTTCAATCTTTCAATACCATTTTTGAAACAAATTCAATTATCCTTTGAATTTCAAAACCCAAACCCAAATTTTCCAAACAACTTTCATTTAAAACTATTTGGCAGCAATCCCTCTTTTGGAAACCCGAAATGAACACCGATGATGTTGCAATCATCATCTGAATTATTTTTCAGCGACCGAAAAGTGTTTAGATCTTTCATTTCTCGAAAACAATTTTTCAAAATATCAAATCCTTTCAAAACACTTCTCTGGAATTTTGTTTTTAGATTATAAATCACATTTATAAATCTTTTACCCATATAATTTCGCTTCTTATATATAAGATTATTTCACAATTGTAAATCATATTAATTATAATTCCATACTTATAATTCTTCACTTATAAATTTATTCCTTTACAATATATTTCATTTAACTTATCCAAACATCTTTCAATTAACTTATATATATTCTTACATTTCAATCAATTTTATATACACTTTAATAATTCTGAAAAATTATGCATTATACATAAAATATAATCAAGGTAAAATTATTTCATTTACCCAATTTAAAATGATACTATGTCGGTTTATCTCGTTTAAGAGTTTAGAAACCACTATCAATAATATGGCGTCCCATCTACCGACCAGAATTCACAAATAGCTCAACGGATAAGCAATCACAATATAAAACATTTTTATATTCACTAACAAATATGCGCTCATAGCTATTATTACACTCACAGTCATTCTAGAGTACTACTGACTCTATCTCTAATGAGTAATACCCAACAGAGCCATGGTTGTCGCTTAACCATAAGCTCTGATACCAAATGTAACGATCGCGATTTTTTCGACGCTCGAAAACCGACATCAATACGTCCACTGTATCAACTGCCGACCAATCGAATGCCGGAAAACCGTACCGTTATGGTTAAAGAAGAAAAGAAAGGTAGAAGAAGAGAGGAAAAAAAGAAGAAGAAACAGAGAACAATATCAGAACCTCACAATCGCAGCGGAACAACATATAATAGATAAATGAATAATCTTTAAACAAAGAACTATATCAGTTATTACATTACATCATATTACATTACATTACATCATTAGAGTGTACAACAACAAACAACAACAAACAGCGGAAAAGAAATACTATATACTAGTGAATACGCCATGCCATCCAGCTTGCCTCCAGCAACTCCTGAATTCCAGAATATCCTGATAACCTGACTCTAGACTGCCAGTGTGGAAATTGGTGGGCACCCAGAGTTTAGGAAGGAAAACAATAAACTCCAGGTCAGTCATGGGACTGGTGTGAAACTTAAAATAGTTTATCTTTTAAAACAAACAAAGGGATATTTTAAAATAGATACGCAATGGTTTTTAGAAAATGAAACTACCATAAGGCCTCCCGCACACACACACAATGCAAACGTAGAATCGGAGGAGATTTCTCCTTATGATAGTCAAAGATGCTTGATACGCATTAAAAAGAAACATTTGATGTTATTACTAGTGCATAGTGTAGGAAATCATTTCGAAGGTAAAGATATAAATCTTAGCCAGCATAGGCATTTCGCACTTATGCCTACTATAGCTGCCATCCAAACAGTGGTGACCACCATAAGTGAATGATAGGTTCTGCAACTAAAACTGTACAAGATCGTATTGTTTCTTCGGATTTACAACAAATGGTCAGGCCAAGGAACTTCCCATTGCCACATGGGTACGCCTCTGGAAAGACGACCCGAGAACCTAACGTTACGGTTAGATCTCTGCCAACACAAGGCCGGGTTACCCTTCTAACTAGGTAACTACTGACACGAATATGTCATTCCCCGATCGTAACCGATTTATATCCGAGGATCCTAGATTCCAACAACCACAAAGTAATAAATTTGCAACAACAATATAGGTCAAATATCTGGGCTCCATACCATGATACCACCTCTATACAGAAGGAATGACATACACTAAAGTGGTGCTACCCCCTAATAACCTTGCTGCATTCTTCCTGTTTTGACCATTTTCGGGGTGTGAGGTCCGACGAAGTCTCGTCCACAAAGCTACGCTTTATAAAAAAGCTGTGCTTTGTTCAACAAATGCTCAACAGCACTTCATATGCCACATTACCAAATTGGGAATGCATCACTAGTAACCATCAACTACATAACCTCTAAGGGTGTTAAGCTAAGAGAATAAATTCTCCGCCACCAACAGATATATATTTGATAGGAACCAGCTTTTCATCTCAAATTGTAATGTCAGACACGCATCCATATAAGTCCGTTCCGGGATCGAACGGAATGAAGACACTTACAAAGAAGTCCTTGCAATCCGGATATTTACTAATCACATCCGGAATTCCCATCACAAAGGGTCATAAAATTTCTATATCGGAGATCAGCCGATGCAGAGACATTCGACGGTAATCCTTCAATTTCACAAACATCCGGTCTTCAACACCGGTCTTCAAATGCTATCCATTACGACGTATCACATATTCGGAATGGGTTATACGACCCAAAGGTCCTTTCCCGGCTAACCCGAATAGTGAGCTCTTATTTTAAAAATAAGTGTGGCATTCAAATTCAAGCAAATCACAAAAAATACCCATTTACAGGTAAATATTGATAGTCTGTTATTTAACTATCAATAGGCATGCTCAACATCACCAGATTCCAAATAATTTTCCATATTATTTAATTTCCAAAATATCTTTACAAGATATATTTTTTTTTTCCACACTTCAACATTTGAAAACAAATTTCAAATCACTTTTCACCTTTACAACAATTGAAAACAAATTTCAAATCGTTTCCCTATACGAGATATATTCACAAATCTTTATTCATTTTCATTTCAAAATGGTTCATTTAAACCAATTAAAGAAATCCTTACCGATTAACTTTATATTTACGTTCCAAATCCGTAAATTTATTTCCACACTTCAAAAATAAATCAACCTTTATTTTTAAACAAATTTCTCTTTCTTTTATAAATTCCATAGTGAATTTACAATTCCAAAATATCTGTAAAGACCCGTAAATCCGTACTCCTTGAATAGACACTAATCTCCTTTGTTTAATTCAAGATGAACGAAAATACGAACCCTTAGGGGTTTTAAGCAAAATTTAGGAAAAGAAAAAGTAGAAAAGAAGAGAGAAAAAGAAGAAAGAAGAAGAAAATAGATAATAGAGGGAAGAGAAAACAAAAGATAGAAAATTTAGATAGGGAAAAGAAGATAGAAAATTTTAAAATAGAAGAAAAAGAGAATAGAGGAAAAAGAAAAACAGAAGAAAACAGAACGGAATAGAAAACAACAGAACAACATCAGAATCTCACAATTCGCAGCGGAACAACATATAATAATAATTGAATAATCTTTACACAAAGAACTATATCAGTTATTACATTACATCACATTTCATTACATCATATCATCAGAGTGTACAACAACAACAAACAGTGCAGCGGAAAAAGAAATACTATATAAGTAATATGCCATGCCATCCAGCTTGCCTCCAGCAACTCCAGATATCCAGAATATCCTGATAAACCTTAACTCTTGACTGCCCGTGTGGAAATTGGTGGGCACCCAGAGTTTAGGAAGGAAAACAATAAACTCCAAGTCAGTCATGTGACTGGTGTGAGAACTCAAAACAATTTATTTAACTTTAAAATCAAAATAGAGGAATATTTTTAAATTCAATTCGCAATGCTTTTAAAAATGAGACTACCATAAGGCCTCCCGCACACACACACATGCAAACGCAGAATCGGAGGAGATTTCTCCTTATGATAGTCAAAGATGCTTGATACACATTTAAAATAACATTTCATATTATTAGTAGTGCATAGTGTAGGAAAAATTCATTTCGAAAGTAGAATATAAATATTAGCCAACATACGACCATTATCGTATGCCTACTATAGCTAACTATGTTCAATAGCAGGTTACCGCCACATTCCATAGCAGGTTATACAACTAAAACCGTACAAGTCACGTATTGTTTCTTTGGATTTCCAACAAATGGTCAGGCCAAGGAACTTCCCATTGCCACATAAGAATGCCTCTGGAAAGACATCCCCGAAACCAAACCGGAACTCTGCCAACACAAGGACGGGTTACCCCTAACTGGGTAACTACTGACACGAGCACGCCATTCCTCGATCGTAAACGACCTTTCTCACGGGATCCCGAAAACCAACAACCACAAAGTAATAAATTCGCAGTAACCACATAGGTTAAATATCTGGGCTCCATACCATGATACCACCTCTATCCAGAAGGAAACGTACATACCCTAAAGGGTGCTACCCCTCATAACCTTGCTGCATCTTTCCTGTTTTGACCATTTCCGGGGTGTGAGGTTCGACGAAGTCACGTCCACAAAAACATACTTTATACAAAAGCCATGCTTTGGGTCAACAAATGATCAACACAATGATCACCAAGATAGACGATCAAATAAACGATCCTATCACAATAATCAACACAATGATCATTTCAGCATCACTCAGCATGTCACATTACCAAATTGGGAATATATCGCTGATAACTTCAACTATATAACCTCTGAGCTCGTACGTCTCAGAGAAGGGTGTTAAGCTAAAAGAATAAATTCTTCGCCACCAACAGAAATATATTTGAAAGAAATCGGCTTTATATCTCAACTTGTAATGTCAGACACACAATCCATACAAGTTTGTTCCGGGATCGAACAAAACCGAAGGCACTTACAAAGAAGCCCTTGCAATCCGGATATTCACAATCCTGATCGGATTCACCATCACATATGGAGAACTCTATACCGGAGCAACTCGGTGCAGAGTAAATCGACAGGTCATCCTATCGCTCTCGCAAATACCGGGTCTTCAACACCGATCTTCAATGCTATTATAACGACGTATCACATGTTCGGAATGGGTTATACCACCCCATGGTCCTTTCCCGGTTAACCCGAATAGTGAGCGCTTATTTAAAAATAAGTGTAGCATTCACATTCAAACAAATCACATCAAATACCCATTCAAAGGGAAATATTGATAGTCGGCTATTGAACTATCAATTGATATGCATACATCACCAGATTCCAAATAATTTTCCAAATTACTTATTTTTCCAAAAATGTCTTTACAAGATATATTATTTCATACTTCAAAAATAAATCAATATTTATTTTTCTAAACCAATCCCACTTTCTTTTATAAATTCCTTAGTGAATTTACATTCCAAAATATTCATGCATATATGTTTCAATTATCCATTTCAAATTATCTTCAAAAAGATAAATTCTCTAAACGTTTCATTTCACATTGGAAAAACATTTCCATACTTATTTATTCATAAGTAATTCACAAATTTTATTTATTTTCAACACTTGGAAAATATTCAAT
The DNA here is from genome assembly GCA_030765085.1 of Allium cepa. Classification (NCBI taxonomy): domain Eukaryota; kingdom Viridiplantae; phylum Streptophyta; class Magnoliopsida; order Asparagales; family Amaryllidaceae; genus Allium; species Allium cepa. The sequence goes on from CM060943.1 coordinate 911,267,810, forward strand.
ATACTTAAATCGAAATTAAGTATATATTTCATTCTTTAAGGAAATCATTCACTTAAACATATTTATTTGGGCCAAAACGAATGTTGTGTAAAACATCGTTACGACAACCCAAATTCACTAGTATAGGGATTCGAAATTAAATAGATATATAAATCCCAATACTATACAAAACATTTCCTTTCGGAAATCATTTACTATAACAACAGTGTTATAGTCCATCATCTCCTTCTATTTCTCGAAAACGTCTGTTTCAACAATAAATGTTGAAATCTATGGTTTCGAATCTCAACACAATTAAAACTTCGTTAGATCGTTTTAATTCTATTTCAAATATCACATCTAAAACAATTTCTTTAACGTGTTATTCACTATTCAAAAACGTGAATATACTTCATTAACAATTTCATCCTTTTATTCATTTTAATTCAAAGGATTATTCACTATTCAAAAAATGTGAATATAACTCTATTTATAGATTTCAACAAATTTTCTTGTCAAAATAAGTCATTTGTGAATTTATAAAACAACGTTTATAAATTCCATTTCTATTTATTTATAAAAACTTCCTTTTTATAAATTCTTTTATTAACCTATTCCAGTTTATAACTCAATTATAAACTAAAAGTTCATATTATAAGTCAAATGCTTATAAAACGATTATTTTACAAAATCGTTCCTCTAAAGACTTTCCAAACCATAAATCTTATAACTTATAAGATTCATTTATTTAACCAAATCTATTCTTCAAATAACTTCACAAATTTATAATTCTTACTATTTATAAATTTCATTTATAACTTCACCGTTTATAATTTTATAAATTTCATTCTTTAATGAAATTCATTTTCACTTCATTCAAACACTTATAAAAACTCGTTTTATAATTTCAATATCTCAATTTATAAATATCCATTTATAAATCTCTTAATATAATTCAATTTATATTATTCTTTAAAACGTCTTTAATCTCCTTTATTATTTCACCATTTTGATTCATAAAATAATTAAATTTTATAAACCCTATATTTAAACTTTTCACAATAAATTCTAAAATCCCGATTTAAACTATTTATAAAATCACTAGCATCGTATTCTCAAAAATCAGCTTTTAACTGTATTTCACAAAAACCATAATTTTATAACTTTAAAAATTATAACGTTTATTTATTTAAAATGAATCTATTCCAAAAATATAGTATATTTTCAAAAATCACTTTATAAATCATTTTAAAATTCCAAAATCTGGGTCTAATGATGCTACACACCAAATAGTCAATCACGACTACAATGATATCATATATCAATATGAAAATCCATCAAATATCAAAATATCTGAAATCAAATAAAAACTGTTGAGGAATCCAGTTGGATCCCTCCAACCTGATTTCCTGCATTCACAAACATTAGCACAATACCAATTTCGCTCCAGTACGAAATTATCGCGGTATATGTTCTTATTAAATATTATCCGCTTAATAACGGCGCAATAGGGTCTCATCCGCTAAAAAATACGGGAAATCAATCAACTGCAATATATACATATGCCAATATATATATATTGATATTATATATAATACCAATTTCACTGTTTATGAAATATTCGCGGTATATGTTTTTAATAAATAACATCCGCTTACTAAGGGCGTATAATGTCTATTTTAACAATCAATAGATATTCAATCATCATTCAAACATGCATTCAAATATTTTAAATCTAACTATTTAAAATAAAATCGAAACTATTTCGATTGAGTGAGAAGTTCTCACCTTGATTTTAATTTCCGTTTCAGCTTTTATTTCGAATAAAATTAAACGGACGTTTAATTTTACCCAAAATTCTCACTGACTCCAAACGACTCCAAACCAACTCCATCGCGTAGTGCTCGTCCATACGATTCCAACGCAACTGAGTTTGCATTTTTTCGACCTCGTATGAAAAAGTTATGAATTATTGAAGTTACACGAATTAAACTATATAAATTTACAACTTAAATTAAAAATTAAAATCCTACAGCAAATCCTGGCCATTCATTTTCTTGTACCCAGATCCTAGCCGTGCAACTCCTTCTCCTCTTCCCTCTCAAACTCGCGCGCACGCATTTGTACAGGCCGAACCCATCTCCCATCCAAAACCCTAATACACGCATACTCTACGAGCCACACGCAGTCGATCAGAAGCCTCCAAATCGAAGCCCCCCTCCTATACTACACTCGGCCTGAGCAAGGTGGAGCTCGGCCATCCCTGTAGAACGCGGTTCGAGAATGAACTACAGGCCTTTGAGCCCAATTTGCCGTCAATCCGTGCAACGAAACACGATCATAACCGTTGAATATAAGGATCTCACGTAGCTCTACAACTTTGTAGTTGGAGATTTCTTAAATGGGTTTGTGGATTGAAAGATAATTGAAGAAAAGGGACTGCAATTTTCGGCCATCCATTGGGGTGAACGGCGGCTAGGGTTACATTTTTTTTATTTTTTTTATTTTTGTGAATAAAAGGGGTATTTATAGAGTTTCGTTCGACACTATTCATCCAGAAATTCCGAACTCCGATTTAGGCGCCGTAACCAGCGTTTCTAGGGTTTATCCCGCGTTCCGGACACAATGGAACAGGTTTCGGAAGCTAATTCGGACATCTGTGCGAGTTATGGCTGTAAACGCTCAATTTGAATTAAACCGATTTAAGTCGATTTCTAGGCGTTTTAATTCGTACCGGACAAACGGTAAATCCAATTGACTTGAAATTTGAAACCTTACAATAATATCACATTACGGATCCGATGAAACTAGTTTCGTCGAAATCCGAGACTTTTTGAAAAATGGCTATTTTCACTCGTCAAATTTAAATTAAAAATAAATCGATGCGTTTCGAGCTGCTACGGTCAAATGATAACTCCGATTGACACGAAATTTGAAATCCGGTAATAACTAACCATTACGGATCCAATGGAACTGGTTTCGTTCAATTCTGAGACTGTTCAAAAATTGGCTATTTTCACTAGTCGATTAAATATTAAAATATTCAATTTTCACAAATTAACTTTTAATTCGATTTTAAAAGTTCTAAAATATCGTTCTAACTCCAACATGATAAAATAAAATTTTACAAATCATTTTCTATCATATTTAACTCAATTTTCAATTATTTCCATAATTTCACGTATTAAATTATCGATTTAATTATTCAATTAAATCCAATAATTCAAATAAAAATTTATTTGACTTATAAATTCACTTATAAATATTTAAAATTAATTAAATATTCAAATTTTAATTATCAAAAATTCTGGGTCGTTACAATCTTCCCCACTTAAAAGAATTTCGTCCTCGAAATTAACAAGTAAGAAAAGTTATAGAATTTATTAACTTTCCAAAAATTCATAGTTAAACTTCTTATAATAACTTACTAAGTTTTCCAAATCATACTTAGTTATCTTTCCAAAAACAACTATCTTGTTTAACTTTCAACTTCAAAACAAAGTTTAAAGTTTTCCAAAAAATTTCCAAATTTTTCTCAAAATTTTTCTAACGCCTTAAATTTTCGGAAAAATTCGCCATAGTCTCCTTTGCGCGGCTCGATCCGAAAAAAAAATGACAGTATATATGTCACAAATATACATCTCATCAAGTAATGAGGCATCCCGAAGGGAAAAAAGTGTAAAAGTACGATATTTAATCCGAGATATGTACCTTATATTTTATTAGAAATCATATAAGGCTAATATAGCGTGAAAGCGAGCTCCAAATGCGAAGCAAACGCGATCCGCACCTACTAATCACTCAACAAACAACATGAGAATCATGCATATAGATAATAGTATCGATATACAACATATAGCAACATAATGACTATATATGCCAACATAGTAATGCAGTAAAGCAATTATATTCAAACATCAACCAACTATCATCCAACAAATTCATAACCAATAAATATTCATTTATATTCTCATTAATATTCAATGAATTGGTTCTCAATTTAATCACATTTGATTCATTAACAATGGATTTTATCAGCATTCATTCTTATTCAATTTTAATTAGTTTGCATTCACTAATTCATATTCAAGTTGGTTCACTTCCAATTTAAATTCAATTCTTATTTAAGATTCACTTAACTTCCAATCGAATTTCAATTACTTTAGCTTCCAATTTTATTAATTTAATTTCATTAACACTTAATGAATTATATACAATCAATCAACTAACACCCATATAACAACCAATGTATATATAATTACAACCAAATTCCTTTGCTTATCAATTGGTTTAATTAAATTGATTTTCATTCAATTATTCAACTTTCTAATAACATTAGATTTTAATGAATTTCACTTACATTCATTATTTCAGATCAATGATTCACATTCAATTGATTAACATTTAATCCATTAACTCAATTCAATTACTAAAGTTGGATTTCACTTATATAACTTAAGTTCATATTCATCACTTAACTTAAATTCCAACTTATAAATCAATTCAGATTCCAATTCTAAAGTAAATTTTCCATTTAACTTTAAATTCATTTTTTTCTTACAACTCATATTCATAAATATATTCATTAGTTTCACTTTTTATATATATAAGTTTATTTCACAATTGTAAATCACTTTAATTATAATTCAATTCTTATAATTCTTTTGCTTATACAATTATTCTTTTATTTAGATTATTCAAACAACTAAACAATCAACTTACATACACTTTAATAATTCTGAAAAATTATTCCTTCATATACAAAATATAGTCAAGGTAAAATTATTTCATTTACCCAATTTAAACAATATTGTGTCGAATTGTTCTATTCAAGTGTTTAGAAACCCCTTCGGCATAGTTGTACATACCGTGCTGACGAAGGTTCATATGCCACTCAACAAACCAATCATCACAATATAAAACAATTTTATATTCACTAACAAATACGCTCTCATAGCTATTATTACACTCAAACTCATTATAGAGTACTACTGACTCTATCTCTAATGAGTAATACCCAACAGAACCATGGTTGTCGCTTAACCATAAGCTCTGATACCAACTGTAAAGACCCGTAAATCCGTACTCCTTGAATAGACACTAATCTCCTTTGTTTAATTCAAGATGAACGAAAATACGAACCCTTAGGGGTTTTAAGCAAAATTTAGGAAAAGAAAAAGTAGAAAAGAAGAGAGAAAAAGAAGAAAGAAGAAGAAAATAGATAATAGAGGGAAGAGAAAACAAAAGATAGAAAATTTAGATAGGGAAAAGAAGATAGAAAATTTTAAAATAGAAGAAAAAGAGAATAGAGGAAAAAGAAAAACAGAAGAAAACAGAACGGAATAGAAAACAACAGAACAACATCAGAATCTCACAATTCGCAGCGGAACAACATATAATAATAATTGAATAATCTTTACACAAAGAACTATATCAGTTATTACATTACATCACATTTCATTACATCATATCATCAGAGTGTACAACAACAACAAACAGTGCAGCGGAAAAAGAAATACTATATAAGTAATATGCCATGCCATCCAGCTTGCCTCCAGCAACTCCAGATATCCAGAATATCCTGATAAACCTTAACTCTTGACTGCCCGTGTGGAAATTGGTGGCCACCCAGAGTTTAGGAAGGAAAACAATAAACTCCAAGTCAGTCATGTGACTGGTGTGAGAACTCAAAACAGTTTATTTAACTTTAAAATCAAAATAGAGGAATATTTTTAAATTCAATTCGCAATGCTTTTAAAAATGAGACTACCATAAGGCCTCCCGCACACACACACATGCAAACGCAGAATCGGAGGAGATTTCTCCTTATGATAGTCAAAGATGCTTGATACGCATTTAAAATAACATTTCATATTATTATTAGTGCATAGTGTAGGAAAAATTCATTTCGAAAGTAGAATATAAATCTTAGCCAACATACGACCATTATCGTATGCCTACTATAGCTAACTATGTTCAATAGCAGGTTACCGCCACATTCCATAGCAGGTTATACAACTAAAACCGTACAAGTCACGTATTGTTTCTTTGGATTTCCAATAAATGGTCAGGCCAAGGAACTTCCCATTGCCACATGAGAATGCCTCTGGAAAGACATCCCCGAGAACCAAACCGGAACTCTGCCAACACAAGGCCGGGTTACCCCTAACTGGGTAACTACTGACACGAGCACGCCATTCCCCGATCGTAAACGACCTTTCTCACGGGATCCCGAAAACCAACAACCGCAAAGTAATAAATTCGCAGTAACCACATAGGTTAAATATCTGGGCTCCATACCATGATACCACCTCTATCCAGAAGGAAACGTACATACCCTAAAGGGTGCTACCCCTCATAACCTTGCTGCATCTTTCCTGTTTTGACCATTTCCGGGGTGTGAGGTTCGACGAAGTCACGTCCACAAAAACATACTTTATACAAAAGCCATGCTTTGGGTCAACAAATGATCAACACAATGATCACCAAGATAGACGATCAAATAAACGATCCTATCACAATAATCAACACAATGATCATTTCAGCATCACTCAGCATGTCACATTACCAAATTGGGAATATATCGCTGATAACTTCAACTATATAACCTCTGAGCTCGTACGTCTCAGAGAAGGGTGTTAAGCTAAAAGAATAAATTCTTCGCCACCAACAGAAATATATTTGAAAGAAATCGGCTTTATATCTCAACTTGTAATGTCAGACACACAATCCATACAAGTTTGTTCCGGGATCGAACAAAACCGAAGGCACTTACAAAGAAGCCCTTGCAATCCGGATATTCACAATCCTGATCGGATTCACCATCACATATGGAGAACTCTATACCGGAGCAACTCGGTGCAGAGTAAATCGACAGGTCATCCTATCGCTCTCGCAAATACCGGGTCTTCAACACCGATCTTCAATGCTATTATAACGACGTATCACATATTCGGAATGGGTTATACGACCCCATGGTCCTTTCCCGGTTAACCCGAATAGTGAGCGCTTATTTAAAAATAAGTGTAGCATTCACATTCAAACAAATCACATCAAATACCCATTCAAAGGGAAATATTGATAGTCGGCTATTGAACTATCAATTGATATGCATACATCACCAGATTCCAAATAATTTTCCAAATTATTTATTTTTCCAAAAATGTCTTTACAAGATATATTATTTCATACTTCAAAAATAAATCAATATTTATTTTTCTAAACCAATCCCACTTTCTTTTATAAATTCCTTAGTGAATTTACATTCCAAAATATTCATGCATATATGTTTCAATTATCCATTTCAATTTATCTTCAAAAAGATAAATTCTCTAAACGTTTCATTTCACATTGGAAAAACATTTCCATACTTATTTATTCATAAGTAATTCACAAATTTTATTTATTTTCAACACTTGGAAAATATTCAATATACTTAAATCGAAATTAAGTATATATTTCATTCTTTAAGGAAATCATTCACTTAAACATATTTATTTGGGCCAAAACGAATGTTGTGTAAAACATCGTTACGACAACCCAAATTCACTAGTATAGGGATTCGAAATTAAATAGATATATAAATCCCAATACTATACAAAACATTTCCTTTCGGAAATCATTTACTATAACAACAGTGTTATAGTCCATCATCTCCTTCTATTTCTCGAAAACGTCTGTTTCAACAATAAATGTTGAAATCTATGGTTTCGAATCTCAACACAATTAAAACTTCGTTAGATCGTTTTAATTCTATTTCAAATATCACATCTAAAACAATTTCTTTAACGTGTTATTCACTATTCAAAAACGTGAATATACTTCATTAACAATTTCATCCTTTTATTCATTTTAATTCAAAGGATTATTCACTATTCAAAAAATGTGAATATAACTCCATTTATAGATTTCAACAAATTTTCTTGTCAAAATAAGTCATTTGTGAATTTATAAAACAACGTTTATAAATTCCATTTCTATTTATTTATAAAAACTTCCTTTTTATAAATTCTTTTATTAACCTATTCCAGTTTATAACTCAATTATAAACTAAAAGTTCATATTATAAGTCAAATGCTTATAAAACGATTATTTTACAAAATCGTTCCTCTAAAGACTTTCCAAACCATAAATCTTATAACTTATAAGATTCATTTATTTAACCAAATCTATTCTTCAAATAACTTCACAAATTTATAATTCTTACTATTTATAAATTTCATTTATAACTTCACCGTTTATAATTTTATAAATTTCATTCTTTAATGAAATTCATTTTCACTTCATTCAAACACTTATAAAAACTCGTTTTATAATTTCAATATCTCAATTTATAAATATCCATTTATAAATCTCTTAATATAATTCAATTTATATTATTCTTTAAAACGTCTTTAATCTCCTTTATTATTTCACCATTTTGATTCATAAAATAATTAAATTTTATAAATCCTATATTTAAACTTTTCACAATAAATTCTAAAATCCCGATTTAAACTATTTATAAAATCACTAGCATCGTATTCTCAAAAATCAGCTTTTAACTGTATTTCACAAAAACCATAATTTTATAACTTTAAAAATTATAACGTTTATTTATTTAAAATGAATCTATTCCAAAAATATAGTATATTTTCAAAAATCACTTTATAAATCATTTTAAAATTCCAAAATCTGGGTCTAATGATGCTACACACCAAATAGTCAATCACGACTACAATGATATCATATATCAATATGAAAATCCATCAAATATCAAAATATCTGAAATCAAATAAAAACTGTTGAGGAATCCAGTTGGATCCCTCCAACCTGTTTTCCTGCATTCACAAACATTAGCACAATACCAATTTCGCTCCAGTACGAAATTATCGCGGTATATGTTCTTATTAAATATTATCCGCTTAATAACGGCGCAATAGGGTCTCATCCGCTAAAAAATACGGGAAATCAATCAACTGCAATATATACATATGCCAATATATATATATATATATTGATATTATATATAATACCAATTTCACTGTTTATGAAATATTCGCGGTATATGTTTTTAATAAATAACATCCGCTTACTAACGGCGTATAATGTCTATTTTAACAATCAATAGATATTCAATCATCATTCAAACATGCATTCGAATATTTTAAATCTAACTATTTAAAATAAAATCGAAACTATTTCGATTGAGTGAGAAGTTCTCACCTTGATTTTAATTTCCGTTTCAGCTTTTATTTCGAATAAAATTAAACGGACGTTTAATTTTACCCAAAATTCTCACTGGCTCCAAACGACTCCAAACCAACTCCATCGCGTAGTGCTCGTCCATACGATTCCCACGCAACTGAGTTTGCATTTTTTCGACCTCGTATGAAAAAGTTATGAATTATTGAAGTTACACGAATTAAGCTATATAAATTTACAACTTAAATTAAAAATTGAAATCCTACAGCAAATCCCGGCCATTCATTTTCTTGTACCCAGATCCTAGCCGTGCAACTCCTTCTCCTCTTCCCTCTCAAACTCGCGCGCACGCATTTGTACAGGCCGAACCCATCTCCCATCCAAAACCCTAATACACGCATACTCTACGAGCCACACGCAGTCGATCAGAAGCCTCCAAATCGAAGCCCCCCTCCTATACTACACTCGGCCTGAGCAAGGTGGAGCTCGGCCATCCCTGTAGCACGCGGTTCGAGAATGAACTACAGGCCTTTGAGCCCAATTTGCCGTCAATCCGTGCAACGAAACACGATCATAACCGTTGAATATAAGGATCTCACGTAGCTCTACAACTTTGTAGTTGGAGATTTCTTGAATGGGTTTGTGGATTGAAAGATAATTGAAGAAAAGGGACTGCAATTTTCGGCCATCCATTGGGGTGAACGGCGGCTAGGGTTACATTTTTTTTTTTTTTTTGTGAATAAAAGGGGTATTTATAGAGTTTCGTTCGACACTATTCATCCGGAAATTCCGAACTCCGATTTAGGCGCCGTAACCAGCGTTTCTAGGGTTTATCCCGCGTTCCGGACACAATGGAACAGGTTTCGAAAGCTAATTCGGACATCTGTGCGAGTTATGGCTGTAAACGCTCAATTTGAATTAAACTGATTTAAGTCGATTTCTAGGCGTTTTAATTCGTACCGGACAAACGGTAAATCCAATTGACTTGAAATTTGAAACCTTACGATAATATCACATTACGGATCCGATGAAACTGGTTTCGTCGAAATCCGAGACTTTTTGAAAAATGGCTATTTTCACTCGTCAAATTTAAATTAAAAATAAATCGATGCGTTTCGAGCTGCTACGATCAAATGATAACTCCGATTGACACGAAATTTGAAATCCGGTAATAACTAACCATTACGGATCCAATGGAACTGGTTTCGTTCAATTCTGAGACTGTTCAAAAATTGGCTATTTTCACTAGTCGATTAAATATTAAAATATTCAATTTTCACAAATTAACTTTTAATTCGATTTTAAAAGTTCTAAAATATCGTTCTAACTCCAACATGATAAAATAAAATTTTACAAATCATTTTCTATCATATTTAACTCAATTTTCAATTATTTCCATAATTTCACGTATTAAATTATCGATTTAATTATTCAATTAAATCCAATAATTCAAATAAAAATTTATTTGACGTATAAATTCACTTATAAATATTTAAAATTAATTAAATATTCAGATTTTAATTATCAAAAATTCTGGGTCGTTACAATATCTATGAATATACGATTTCCAAATCGATTTCTAATATTTATTTTCAATTTATCTTTAAAAGATGAAATCTCAAAGTATTCACTTCATATTGGAAAACATTTCCTTACTTATTTAATAATGAGTAATTCACAAATCTATTTATTTTCAACATTTAGAAAATATTAAATATACTTTAATCGAAATTAAGTATATATTTTATTCTTTAAAGAAAACGTGCGCATAAACACATTTATTTGAGTCAAAACGAATGTTGCATAAAACATCGTTACGACGACCCAAAATCACTAGTATAGGGATTCGAACTTAAGATAAATATATAAATCCTAATACTCTATAAAACATTTCCTTTCAGAAATCATTTACTATAACAATAGTGTTATAGTCCACTATTTCCTTCTATTTCTCGAAAACATTTATTTCAACAATGAATGTTGAAATCTATGGTTTCGACAATTAATGCTTTTTAAAACAACTTCAAATCGTTTTAATTCTATTTAAAAGATCACTCCCTAAACATTCCTTTAATATATCATTGACTGTTCAAAATGGTGAATATAAATCATTAACCAAATTCAACACTTTTACATATTCAATTCAAAAATTATCACTGTCCCAAAATCGTGAATATACTCCTTTAATAAGCTATAAAAATTAACTTATCAAATTTAATCAATCTTGAATTTATAAATCAATGTCTCACATGCTTTTGTTTTTACTGTAAATTCACATTTATATATTATAAAAACTTCAAGTTATAAAAATCCTTTATTAACCAATTCCATTTAAATCTCATTAAAATGCCAAAAATCCAATTTTAAAGTTAATTATTTATAATTTTCTATTTTACAAAATCTATTCATTTTATAACTTCACAATTTATAAATCTATCAATTTCATTCACTTATGAAATCCATTTATACTTCTTTTAACACTTAATAAAACTCGTTTCATAATTCCTATATTTTTAATTTTTATATATCAATTTTATAAATCCTTTTATATAAACCGTTTATATTAATTTAAAAATCTCAATTTAAACCAGTTTATAAATTAATCAACTATTTATTTCAAAAATCACATTTCGGTTACATTTCTCAAAAATCATAACTTTTATAACTTAAATATTATAACGTATATTTATTAAAATGAATCAATTCAAAATTTTAATAAAACACATACTTTCAAAAATCACTTTAAAAGCTTTTTAAAATCAAAATCGTTACTTTAATATTTTTAAAACTCCAAAAATAGGCCAATGCTGCAACAGCAACAATATATCAATCACGACAATCAAAACATCATATATCAATATGATAATCAACAAATATCACAATATCTGTAAATAAATCAATACAGTTGAGGAATCAAGTTGGATCCCTCCAACCTGTTTCCCCGCATTCACAGATGTTAGCACAATACCAATTTCTTTCCAATACGGAATATCGCGGTATACAGGATTTATAAAATATTATGTAACGACCCGATATTTTCAACCATTCGCATCCGCACATGTCGGACTTGAATTGTTCAAAATACCGCGCTGTAAATAAAATTTGGCAAATCTCAAAATATACAGTAATAATTAATCACAGAATCACACACACAAAATCAGAAGCCACTATGAATAGCCTCAACAAATACAAATTACAAAGTCTTTCATCCCAAATGTAGTTTAAATCATCAAATAGAAAATCCAAAAATCCCAAAGTCTTGATTTCATAAATAATATAACGGACAGAAAGAAGCCAGCAGCTTGAAAGGATCTACAGAAGTCCTAGCTCCGGGATGATGACTGAACTGCAACTCAGGCTGACCCGAGCGTAAAATAAAACATAAACACTCGAGTTAGGACATACATACTTATATAGTGTAAGCTAATTCAAGTGCACTGTAATATAAAGCACGTAACTTAAAGGATGCTTGGGACCGCCCATCCTCTAAGGATCCGTTAAACTATTTACTATGTAGTAATACTTCGCTATTATAATAGTGTCTATTAGTAAAATAAACTTACTTTTAAATAGCGTTAAGGCTTTACATTTTCCACCTTAACACATAATATATTCCCATAGTCTATACAGTACCGTAATCTCTCTCGGAATGGGCGTCATCAGAGGGCACTCCATAGGTATGGTACAAAACCAAAATCGTATAAGGCGCGCTAGGGTAGGTGACACGGCACAACTAGGCAATGCCAGGGTAGATATACCAATTACGCTTCCGGACCGATGGAAACGCGCAGCGCGCAGCTGCCGCCCACCTCAAACAACACTCCCAAATCAAAGGTGCGCACCAAACAATCACAAAAGTAATAGAATGGAATACGAAGAAGTGCGTCCGATCAGAGGTGCTACCTCATTAATCCGTCGATCGCTCCTATTTTAGCCACCTTATGCCAACTCACGGGAGTCGGGTCCACGTATATACCTCAAAGGAAACGTCACCACCATCCTACTTCGTTCCGGAATCTCCACCGCGTACACGGTTGTTAAATTGGTTTTCGGTATCGACAGAGAGTATGCCAGATATCCGATCCCGGTCTCTTTAACAACCAAACGTTATTATAACCCATGGTTACAACTTTTAGAAATGGTATTTATACTTTAAAAATCAAAATAAGTTTCAAATACATTTCAATACCATAATATCATTTCAACCATCATTTATTTAAACATCAGTCATTTTATTTAATATAAAATACCATTTAAATCTACTCAATTTATTTACGAATTAATTTGCCTTTCAACTCACATTTAAAAGTTAAATTCTTCCATTTAAAACCATTTAAAGTCAATTCCTTATTTTTTATTAATTACATATTAAATTCTAAAATTTAAGCCTTTTTCCCTAAAGATTATTTCCATTTATTTTAAACAATCCGAAAATTCAGTTTCCGTAGCATTTATGAAATGCCACCTAAAGTCTGTAAGTCAAAACAGTTCATTTATAAAAGACAGCATTTAAGTGTTGTAATAAATTATTAACTTAACATTCAAATTTTAAATTCCCAAATATAACTTATTATCAATTATTTCCTTAACTAAAACTCACTTTTAACAAAATTTCAGAATTTCCCAAAATAAGTTATATTGCAAAAAAATTACTTAAACATTTATTTATTTAACATTTTGACTTATTTAGGAATCATATAAATTTTATAAAAATCCTTTACATTTGAACCAGAATATTATAAATTCCCATTTAAAATACTTTTAAACATTTCAGAAAAATATTATATAAACCACGGGTCTGTATATAGTTTTCTAGCCTAGGTCAAGTGATACGGATTTATATCATTTCAATCCGCAATTTACAAAATCCCGGGTTCTATCATTTCAAACCCGCAATCCCAAGTTAACAAATAAATAATTAAACAATTAAATAAAGGAACAAATGATTATCGTTCAGGCCTATCATTTCAGCCTATAACGATCTCAAATTTACAGGGAACTTACAGTGATGATTTACTCAGTAAATAAGCATTACATAGTATAACTGCAATAATATTACAATAGATAAACAACTGATGAGGTGTCAATTTAAAATGGGGTTTAACATCATACGTTATATCACAGGCAGATAAAATTTAATAAATAATTTACAAATACACTTGTGATAAATCACGGATATATAGGTATGTTTGTCTGGTGAGAAATACTCACCTCAAAGCTGCAGAAATTTTGATTCAAAATGAAAATCCTCCGAAAAAGAATCGCACAGCGGGTAACGATCAAATTTTCCCCGGATGTCACGCCTAGATTCAAGATCCAAATACCGAATACGTGACTTTAAAAATTACGGTCAAAGCAAAATTTTTGAGACAATTGGAACAAATAGAGTAAAAGAAATTTTGGTTCAGCTTTTGCTCGACTGCCTCACCCCACCTCCCGACCCCAACTTCATAGGCTTGGCAATACTATTTATTATTATTATACATTTTATTATTATTATTATTATTATTTTTCCAACGGCATGTCCTAACTTATCTAGTTTTGAAAATATGTATTCGTGCAAAACTTGCGTCTCTGCCCAAACTATTCTTCAATGCAAACCCTCTCTGTTTCTTAATTACAACACATCTCTACCACTTCAATTTCAAAACATGCACACATGCACTAACGCCCAGGCTTATTTCATATCCTATTTTCTTTCTCTACCATATATATCAATTTCCTTTTCAACTACCTCTACGCAACACGTGAACTAGATTTGCAAAATAATAGAACACTTGGGGAAAAATATGCAGGCAAGCACTTATGCATGGCACGGCCCTGGGTTCTTTCACACGCACTACTATATCACAAAGTATTCCAGATGGCTCCAAATATATCCCCATTTGCTAACACACATCAATATGGCTCACATTAAAGGTCACGTGGCCCAACCTATAGGTATGCATGAAACATTTCTCAACAGAATGCAAAAGAAAGAACAAATCTTGGTTTCCTTTATCACTATGGTATGCATGGCAAAACATGGCAACACTATAAGGGGTTGTTCGGGATATAAGCTCGGTTATGAAAACTTAGAGGGACATGACGTGGTGGAGGGGAAAATGGGGTGTAGGCCGAGCATTTTTTTTGAAGCAGTGGAGCAAACGATATAAACTGATCATAAGAAAATGTAAAGAAGAAGAAAGAGTAAAACCATTACCTGAAGCTTGTACGCAACAGCTCGAGAAGATCAGAGGAGAGGAGGTATATGAAAGTTTAGGTGAACGAGTAGGGTATTTATAGATGTAAAAACTTGTGAAATCTAGGAAATCAAATAGGCAAGCTTGAATTTATTTTTGTTGACCAGAAAAAACGTAAGAGATAAGTGGTAAAGGGAAACGAATATAAGGAGGCAAGCGAAATAATGTTTACATAATTATGCGTGATTTATTGCCAGATATACAAAAAAAATTATTGCAACGTTATATCTCTTTTTTCTTTTCCAATTAATAGTTGCGTGCTATTTTTATAGTCTGAGAGATTTATATACAAAGAATCAGCAAGTATTAATTTGCTTTGGATGCTACTTCAAGGACAGATTTGAATGCATGCGTTGATTTATGTCACGGAGAGAAAATGGTAAGAAATTTAATTTTCTGATTGATTGAATTTTAGAAGCCAAGCAATTATATTTGATTGAGAGGAATGAATGGCAAGTGGAATAAAATTTATTTGTGAAAGTTTTTAAATCAAATCTCCATAAAGAGGCAAATGACATAGATGTTAAAGGAAATAAATTTCACTTATATGTCACGCGCAAGGAAAGCAAGTTTGATTTCTTTCCAGATGATATTTGCATGAAAGGGAAGCACGATTTTGAAAACAATATTGGTAGTGGAAATCTCCTTAATCAGTGCATGATTTTAGAGGAACGGATAGGCATGAAATCAATACGTTTTGGTTGGAAATTTTCTAACTGATTTTATTAATCCATATAGATATTGAAATTTAATTTTTTTAAATACGCCAAACTGACGCATTACAATACACCCAAAAATTTATACAAAAGTAACGTTTTTAATTTATACGTTTTTACATTACTTATATCATTACAATGCGTACCCTTTTTAAATGCGAAATTTAACAGTCTGTAAAACACTAGATTTTACAAAGTTATTACTTAACTAAAATTTTAGCTTGTTTACATTCTTCGTATTTAAAATATACATAGTTCATTTTTATTAAAATTCCAATTGGAGTTGTCTTTTAACAAAGTAAAAATTTCAAAACTTCCAATTTTATATTTGGACTTTTAGGAAATGATTAAATCAAGGTAAAATTTATATTAAATTTCAAGGTTTATAAATAAAAAGAAATAAAGAGTAGGCAATTAAAACGACAAGCAATTAAGACAATATAACGTATACCCTTTTAGTTTCTTCCAATCCATAAATAAAAGATATAAACAAGCAATAATCTAATAAATAAACATGACTGTCAAAAATAAAAATAGAAAGATAAAATAGGGGTGGATATGTGAAATAATAATAAGAAGAACATATATATATATATATAATATGTAATAAAAGTAGAAAAATTTATTGCGTGTAAAACGCTATATTTTATCAAAAAAATTATAAGTTTTAAATTCCCAATAAATCCATATATTTGATTTCTCAATCATGTTATTGAATCGACTATTAACTTATCCTCTTATGGGTAATATTAAAATTGGTTTTTATACTAATACATAAAAAAATTCCCAATTCATCCAAATTTCAATTAGCTACTTTCCAATAACTACCATGCTTTAATCCTACTCTTTTATTAAATCTGTTATCACTTTATAAACCTAGTTATTATTTGTTTATCTTTCCTTACAAAAATATATATTCCAATTTTCATCTTTCTTTTGTAATAACTTGTTATTTTCAATTATATTGAATTCCCCAAATATATACATTTGTCATAAATAAAACCTAAATCAATTTATTCAACTTGGTTTCATTCCGTTATTTCATCTTATGAATAAAATATAAATTTCCATTTATGTCATTTAATTTACATTCACACATTACAGTTACAGTCCTATCTCACATTAATGAACATTCACCTACATTTAAATGTAATTGACTTCCTACTCTGAATTAAGCAGCCCTAAATAAAAAGGTGACTTGCATAAATGTTGTCACTAACTTTATATTACACTCAAGTTTATTATTTCCACTAATTATCAGAATTGCTTATATAATGTTGAATTGCTTATATAATGTTGAATTCACTCCATTACCATACGTTTATTTGCATATATACAATTTAATACCCAAATGTAATAGTTGAAACTACATTAATAGACCAATTAAATAGTAACTTACAACCGTTACTATATCCCTATTATTTTCATTTCATTTTAAACACTCACTTCATTATAAATTATAAAGGTTTTTTTTTCTTTTTAAATTTAATTACAAAAATCTTATTAAATTAACCAGTTTAATTATCGAAATTTACAAGTCATTACATATTATCCGCTATTATGTGGCGCAATAGGGTCTCATCCGCTACGTAATGCGGGAAAATCAACTCCAAGTACATAGATAATACCAATTTCACTTTGTAGCGAAATATTCGTGGTATATGTTTTTAATACATAACATCCGCTTAATATACGGCGTATAGGGTCTATTACTATACAATAGATAATAATTTATCATTCAAACATACATTCAAGCAAATTTTAAATCTAACAATCTAAAATTTAAATCGAAATAATTGGATTGAGTGAGAAATTCTCGCCTTGCTTTCAATTCAATTCCAGCGTTTTATTTGAATAAAACTAAACACGCGTTTAATTTTACCCAAAATTCTCACTATCTCCAAATGACTCCAAACCAGCTCCATTGCGTACTGCTCGTCCAAACAAACCCAACGCTATTCGTTTCGTGCGTTTTCGACCTCGTATGAAAAAGTTACGGCAATTTAAAGTATATACAAATTTAAATACAAATCAATTTACATTTTCTATTTATTTTCTAACCCTAAATCATCTCAGCCGTCCATCATAATTCACGAGATCAAGGCCATTCGGCCCCTTACTTCTTCCCTCCAGTGAAAACGCACACGACGAACCCATTAGACGCCGCCCATCTTGAATTCTCGAGCCTCCTTCGCTTGCTTATAGGTCGATCAAACTACGACGTTTCGAAGCCCATAGCTTCACGCACCACCGCCTAGAAGAGAACGAAGCTCGGCTGCCCCATTGCGTCGTATTTCGTGGTGAAAACGTGGCGTTCATCACCATTTTGCCATCTATTTACTCAACTATTTCTGATCATAACCGTATAAATTTAAAGCCCTTCCAATGCTCTTCAACATTGTAGCTGATAATTTTTGATGAATGTTGACGGATTAGAAGAAAATAGAGGAGGAAGGTGGTGGATTTCTGGCCATTGAATGATAGTGGTGGCCGGCATTGAAAATTAGGGTTAGGGCTTTTTGTTTTGCAAATTAGAATTGTTGTTGCCTTACATAGAAAATTCTATGAAACACTATTCATCCAAAAAATTTCGAACTCCAAACGGAGCGTGTCGGTTGGCGTTTCTAAGGTTTACCCCATGTTCCGGACACAATGAAACATGTTTCGGAGGCTAATTCGATCATATGTACGAGTTACGGCAATAAACGATCAGATTAAATTAAATCGATTTAAACCAATTTCTATGCGTTTTGGCTTGCCCCGAACATGCTGTAAATCCTATTGACACGAAATTTGAAACCATACAATAAAATCACATTACGGATCCGATGAAACTAGTTTCGTCGAAATTCGAGACTGTTTGAAAAATGGTTATTTTAACTCGTCAATTAAATATTAAAATATTCAATTTTCACAAATCAGCTTTAAATTCAATTTTAAAAGTTCACAAACATTGTTCTAACTCCAATGTGATTTAATATAACTTTATAAATCCTTTTTAATCACATTAAACCCAAATTCCAATTATTTACGCAATTTCAAATATTAAATTATCGATTTAATTATGCAATTAAATCCAGATATTCGAAATAAAATTTATTCGACTGTTAAATTTCACTTATAAATATTTAAAATCAATTAAATATATAATTTTTAATTGACACAAATTCTGGGTCGTTACAAAAAGTGTGCTTTCTCCTGAAAATTTTATTTTGTTTTTAAGAAAGCTTTCAAATTATAAATTTACAATTTAAGTATGTTTTAGAATATTTTAGAAAGAAATATTATTTTAAAATGTTTTTAAGTGAAAGCAAATATTTAATTTAGTAATTATGGTATTTATTATTTTTAACAGTAAAGTAGTATTAAGTTTTCCAAGAAATTATAATATAAATATTAAATTAATAACTTTATTTTAAAAAGTTAAATTTTATTTAAAATACTTAGGAAAACCCTATATATTTCCTTAAGTATTATTTTCAATTAAATAATTTCTAAAGCTTATTTTAAATATCTTAAACACTTATTTGAAAGTGATTTCCAGGAAATAGCAATGCTTTTAAAAATAAAAGGAGCTATTTTTTTAGTATGGAAAGGAATTTTACGGGATGAACGTAAAATTGAATTGGATAAATCAGGTCGGATTGATAAAAACAATTCCTTGGGTTATCCTAAACGGAAGTGTATTTCCCTGAAGATTTCTAGGTATAAGACAGAATTTTAAATTTGATTTCAAAAGAATGTTTTAAGAAAATTCTTATGTAGGCTGCAGAGTTTCAAAAGTAAATATGTACTAAAGTAGTTATAGTAATAATTAGTTAAGGGAAAATTGGTATTAAGTTTTAAAGTGATATTATTAATATTTATGTTTGTAAAATGGTTATATTTTAAAGATAATTAGTTAAATTTTATTTGAAACTTGTATAGCATTTCATGGCTTTATTTTAAAATCTAGTATGTCTTAACTTTATTTTAAAGATAATAGTTTATATTTTATTAAGCAGTTTTATTCAAGTTATTTCTAAAGGATATTGGTCTGTGTATAGATGGCTACTCGGTTATCTATTCTTCCTGGTTCGGATTCAATTTTTTTACAAAAACATTCAAATCTCCTAAAACAATCAATGTTTAGTTTTGATAATTTAATGAAAATTGTTGTTAATGGATCATAATAGTGTTTAAAATCATTTCAGTATTTTTATTTCAATAAATAAGTTAAAATCAGAAATGACAGTAATTTTCTTGATTCATGAAAAAAAAACCAACTACCTTAAATTCTAAATTTAATTACATGCATGTGATCTTGATGTAAAATCATGAATTTAGATATGAAATTTGAAATTTTTAGTTTGGTAATTTATTCAAAATTTGGGTCTGAATGTTTGCGGTTTTTTTTATGAACTACAGATATTATACTCATTAATTTGGTTTGAAATTTGGATCAAAGCTTGTTTATGAATCAAGGATTATGGAAAAAATACAATTTAATTTTTCCATAAAGTGAATTGTGTGAATTCGACTTAACTAGGGTTTTAGACTTCTTTTGTTCGGATGTACTGTTTCGATCTTTGCGATTTGAATACATGACCTGAATTGTTCGCGTATGGGGGATGGTGGCGAGGAGGTTGCGGCGATGCTTAGGAGTGATTGTTGAAGTTTCCAGTGGTTGTTTTGGCCAGTGGCGTTGGGTTTGTAGTTCGAGCTTCCTGCAGTTGTTTGAGCATTAGGTTCGAATTTTGATTCGGTTGATTATTGTTCGAACTGGGTTGGATTCGTGTTCGCACGAGATTTTAGGGTTGTAAGGGATTGCCGTGGCGATCGACGTCGGCCGGGACGAACGGTGCACGTGCACAGTGTACGTTTTGTACACTGGAGTTCCCAGATTGAGGAAGCCGAGTTGTAATCGATGAATCTCTCGTGTTTTTCATGGGGATGACTCGGAGCGTTGTGGGTGGGTGAGTGACTCGGGGTTTTGATGCGTTCCTCCCGGATTTGAACCGATACCACTTTTCTGGTACTAATATAAAACAGTTTTTTATAAAAGGGAAATTAATTTACAAATTTTAAAAATTGTTCTTTTAAAGTAAATGTTAATCAACCCTTTTAAGTATTAATTGAATTTATTTTAAAATTTAAATTTGGTTAAAATGATTTCTTTTTGGAAGTAATCAACTCCATTAAACTTTGAATTTTAATTTAAAAGGAATGTTTTGAACTTAAGTATTAAATCACAGTTTTAAAGTGAATTTATAAAGTAATGATTTAAAAACTAAGTTTCAATTTATATTGAAAATGAATAAGTGAACTAGATAATTTAAGTGTTTTAAATTTTAAATTTGATTTCTAAAATCCTTATTTTCAAAATAAGGTAATTGTTATGATTTTTGGAAAAAACCAAATTAAATAATTTGTTTTTTAAGTAATTAAAATTTGATTATTTCAAAAATTTATTTATGAAGATAAATAAGTTTAAATTATTTTGTTTTAAAACTTAAAAAGATGCTTAATTGTTATAATTTGTTAATAAGTAAAAAATTAATTAAGATAAATGTTTTTTCTTAATTAATTAAGCATTTTGAAAATATAAGATGTTAATTAATTATTTAATTAATTTTAAATAATTAGTTAATTGTTTATTTAAATTTTAATAATCACTTAATTATGGATTAATTAAGTGTAATTACTTAATGAAGTAATCAATGGTAAATTTTTAAATGAAATTAGGATGGTAATTACTTATGGAAGTAATTAGTAAAGGTTACTCATAGTAGTAATTAAGTTGAAGTGATTATTGAATAATCACTAGATGTTATTAATCTAGGAATTGATTCATGTAATTGTCTTAAGTTAATTAATTATGGAGAATTAATTAATTAATGAATTAAGAATTATTTAATGATGGAAGTAATTATTTGTTATGTAATTAATTAAGAATGAAATCAAGATTGATTAGTGATAGTAATTAGAAGATAATTACTTATGTAAGTAATTAAGACTTAATTACTTAATTTATTTTAGTTAATTAATTAATGTAATTAATTAATTTAAGAAGCTCGTTAATTTAAGATTAATTACTAAGGGTAATTAATTAAAATTTGTAAGTAATTAATAAAGTAATTAATTAAGGATTATTTGTTAATTGAATTGAATAGTTACTTAAAGAAGTAATTAAAGATTAATTAATTAGATTAATTAATCAAGGGTTAACTTAATTAAATAAAAATTTAATTATTTAAGATAAGTAATTACAAATTGTTAATTATTGGTTATGATTAATGAGTTGATCAATACAAGTTAATGATTTAATTAAAGAGAATTATTAATTAACGGGGATCATTAATAATGTAATTAATGATGTTAATCAAAGTTGATTAGTATAGGTAATTAATTTAAGTGTGATTTATTAATTGTAATTAATTGAGGTTTAATTCAATTAATTGTAGTTAATTAATTGAAGTAGATGAATGATCATTAATTATTGTAATTAATGATAGCAATTAAAGGTTAATTACTGAATATGATTAAGGATGATTACTTGAATGTAATTAAAGTATAATTAATCAAGGAGGATTGATTTGGGAAGATCATTAGAGATGATTAATTTATTTGGAATAAATAAATGAAGGAGGATTTTAGGTAATCAAATTGATCTAGAGTTATCAATTCTGCTTGGTTGATTAGTTATTATTGGTTGATTGATTGATATTGGATGATCAATATTGAGTGATTGATATTGGGTGATTGATATTGGTTGATACTGGATGATTTTGATATCTATGATATGTGATATGCTGCTTTGTGGAGATGAATGTTTGCTGTGAATTATCTATTTTGATAATGTTATTCATCTATCTGTTATATCACCTTGAATATGAGTTTAAATTGTTAAACCCTTAAGTACAACTTGGACATTAAAATGGCGTTTGGTTTCGGTGAGACCGGGATCGGGTTTCCATATTCGGGATCCAAAAACCACATCGATTCCAATTAAATGTTAGGTCGTGAATCCAATGAGCAAGTGAAGACTCGAGGTGTAAGGACTATACGTTAGATGACTCTGTGGGTGATTCCGTAATGAGTTGACGGAATAGTACTTATAGATTCGAGATTGTGATTCAGAGTGCAAGGGCTATGGTCGTTGACTCTGAGGGTGATTCCAAAATGAGTTCAACGAGATAGTGCCTTCAGTTTCGTTCGAACCCGGAACGAACTTGTATGGATTGAATGCTTTCAGAACATCGTCAAGTGAACGATGAGCATTCTAAGATAGATGTTTTCTATAAAGGTAATCGCAACCTCAAGCCTCATCAACCGGGAATGGCTAAAACAGGGGTGGTGCAGCAAGGCTTCGTGGGTAGCTCCCACTGGAGAGCAAGATTTTCCCTTGTCCAGAAGTCCCTTTTTATTCGGCTGTGTGGGCAGATGGAATCGCGCGCCAACTGCGGGGTTGTCTTGTTCGGGACTGTTCAGTAAGGAATGGTCCCGGCCTTGTGTTGCAGGGGAGAGGGCGTACTCCTCGGTACATTAATCTAGGCCACGTACTGTGACGGGCCGTACCCCAGTAGCCCTGCCATTAATGGAAATCCATTCTTCCTACGAGACCCTACGGTTTTGATTGTATTACCCACTTTTGTGGCTAGCAGCTGGAATTTAATAAATGTAACAATTTCGGCTATTTCTTATTTACTTGAAAACCCTAGACACTATTATAATATCACTGGATTTCCTATCAAATGTTTTGGTTAGCGTAAGGTAAAAACTTTTCCATGTTTATGTGTGGGAAGTCTTACGTGATACCTTTTCTTTTCAAAGGTTTTTCTAAAGTTAAGCAACTTTAACCCGTTTACTCACACCAGACCCTTGTCTGACCCGAGTGTTTATTTTCTGTTTTATTAAACTCTTGGATACTCATATTATATATGAGTAGTCATGTGACGCCCCACCTCTATACCCACGCTAGCCAAGAACACTCCGGAGTAGTGCTGTCAACTAGCACGGAGAATAAGGCTGTTGAGGAGCGACCATCCATGTAATTGCTTATTACACGGTGGCTATAAATAATCTTCGGAAACAAACATAGAAATAATCATATCACAAATCAGTCACAAATATCCATATCACAAAGGCGGAAGAAGATATGAATATATAACTAACACATGAAAGTGTACATCAGAGTAGTGGTCAATAAGATCCACGATAATACAAAAGAATAGCAACACGTGCTATACAAAAGAATACAACTATGAGTCTATATCTCAAGTGTATACAACAAAAACTGCTAATCTAAACAGTTAGCCAAAAGTCAGAGTGATGAATCCCTGGGAAGAAGTCAAGCAGAAGCACCTGTAACATCTCGGTCTGACCCGAGTATTATTTAAGAAAATAATAAACGGATCAGTCTAGCTATAAATATCAGATGACATGATATAACATAAAAGATATGGCATAAACATAAACATCCATAACGACATACCACTATAAGTATGTAAATAATGATCAACAGAAGATCAATCAATAAGAGATAATCAACATCACAAGAATCTTCTCAAAGATTCGAAGAGGGCATCATACCCTAAACTTGTACTCATAACAAGTCAATGTCATAAATTCCAGAAATCAACACGAGAAATCCAGAAATCATAAAAAGGGAAAGAGGCCTATCACATGACGGTCCGAAGACCATGGGGAGCTACCCCGCATGTGTGAATGGAATCACACAGATTGAGGTCAAGACTAACCAAAAAGCAGAAAGGTATGTGTGAATGGAATCACACAAGTGGTGTCTAGTCTAACCTTGCAATGAAAGAGACATCACGCAATTGCTAGTCTAATTCATAAAGCGATCATCAAGATCAACGAGAAGTGTCAATTACACTAAGCTAGTAAATACAGAAGTTTAGCTTCATGTCCCATAACCACTTGCTTAACTTAAATATTTACGAACAAACTGTAAATCTTCACTAATAAAATTGTCACAAGAGGTTCAATCGAACAAGTCCAAGAATTAACCGACGAAGTGAACGCAAGCGTTTCATACCACTTGTTTTACTAAGTCGTTTAATTAGATTTCTCATCCGAGTGAGGTAAAGGCTTGTATATACTAATAGATTGGAAAACGGTTTAAGAAAAGAGCTTTGTTATTAAAAATAGAGTTGAAATTGTTGGTTAAAAGAGTTTTGATATTTACTACTAGTATTGAAACCTTTATATTATAAAGTGACAAAACACATAAGCAAGTGTAGAAACAATCAGTCACAAAGATCGCATGCGGAGATGCGAATAAAATCCAAGGAAATCAGCTCAATGTTTTTCAGATAAGATCCCCTACGGAGGGGGGGGGGCCGGGGGGGGGGGGGTGGCAACCCCCCAAGGTGGGGGTGCGGGGGCAACGCCACCGCCTACGGGGTTCGACCTAAAACATCGCGACCTAGTGAAGACCTAAGGGAGGCGAGCGACTTATAAAACTCGCGACCTAAAAGTTAGCAAGGTCGAACGACCTATAGAGGCATAGGGTGCAGCGACCTAAAACATCGCGACCTAGTGACCTAACGGTTTAAGGGTGTTGCGACCTAACTGGAAACAAGGTCCAAACGACCTAACGACTTAAAGTGAAACCTGGCTGAGCGATATAAGGTCGGAGACGACCTACGACTTAACTCCGTGTGAGCGACCTACGACCTATGGTTGCTACGACCTAACGAGTTCCAATAGTGAAGGTGTTAACCCTATGCCGGTTATGACTCACCGGTCTAATGCTTGGAAAGTGGGCCGACCTAACCATTCGCATTACTTGCCGACCCAATGGATAAAGGCGGGCCGACCTAGCATCTCAAAGAGTGTTGCCGACCTAAAGGATGCGGGGAAGGATCCGATCTAACTCGGTGCCGACCTAACTGGTTAAGAAAGCGTACCGACTTAACGCTGCAAAGAGATTCCGACCTAAGGTTTGAAGTAACCCACCATCTTAATATATTCACCGATCCAATATCTTAAGAGTGATGCCGACCCAAGAATGGCCGACCTAAATAGCTCAGGAGAGGTCCCGACTTAACTCTCAAGAGGCATACCGACCTAATGGTTAAAGGGAAATCCCGACCTAGAGACTTACATAGCCTACCGACTTGACATACTACCGATCTAACTACGATGAACCGCAACCGACCCAGGGAGATGAAGGGTGAAACGGTGCAACCATTTAACACGTAGCACGTTAGACCGGCGGCGACTTAGTCTAAGTCGGAAACGACTTAGGACTTGTGTGAATCCATCGAAGACAGGTAAACACGGCTTGACCATATCAGGGGTCTTATAGGTCAGCCACGACTTAACTGGGTCGGTGAGGAGTTAAGACCGAGCTTAGGTCCAAAATCTTTGCCTATAAATACCAACCTACCTCCAACATTAAAAGGACTTTTGGTCGATCAATTTCAAGCGCCATTACTCTGCCGAATTCCAGACTACTTCAACACTTAAAACTTTTGAGATTCAAAGAACGTCTAAAAGAACTTCATAAAGAAATCATCTACATCCACCATGGATTTGAAGATTTTTGTCAACATCGAAGTTTGAGCTACTTGTTCTAAGTCTTTTGTAATTCAAAGTGTATTGTACTTGAGAAGATTTGTATCAACTTGTAACGTGATCATCAATAAAAGTACTTAAAGTGGACGTAGGCTATACCTATAAGCCGAACCACTATAAAATTGCTGTCGTTTACTGCTTTTCTGCTATTACTTGCTTGTAATTCTTTCCCGATCTATCGGGTGGTGCTTTCACAACTACACTTCACACACCGGGGTGTTAGCGTTCAAATTTAAGCGTTAACATTTTTGGTGCTTTCACTGAGAATTTGAACTCAGGACAGCTGTCATCATTGCTTCGCAGAGATTTGAAGAAAGAATTTCCTTAAAAACCAGAAGTATATCTGAAATTATGGCTCCTGGAAGGAAAAGTAGATCTATCAGATCTGGAAACATTCAAGAGGGAACCTCCGCTTCCCCTGTGCCTAATCTACCCACTCCGTCTGTTGGAGTTACAAAAGCGGAATTGGATGCTGTGATTCTAGGGCTAAACCAGCAGATAAACGCCCAAAATGCACAACTAGAGGCTCAAAGTGCCCAGAATGCTCTGATTCTGAATAAGTTGAACGACTTATGTTATCCCAATTTTTGGACAAAACTGGAATATCCATGTTGAGCGCGTTTCCACCTCGAAGAAGCAGCCAGCAAGCGTATACAAGTTGAAGATTTCATTCATAACCCAAGTGCAAAAGCTCATTCGATATTAAGAAGTTTTAAGGTTTCATTCGGCATAGCCCATTCGGCCATAAGAAGCAAGGCCTCATTTGGCACTCGGAGCACGTAGGTTCATCCGGCGTTCCCAGCAACAATGTACATTCGGTATTCATCCATTCGGTAGTATGAAGCAAAGCTCATTCGGCATCCACAACCAAAGGCATCATTCGGCAGATCCATTCGGTGATACCCCACGCCGAACCAAGCCTCCCTACCACCGAATCACCATCTCCATATCCCTTCCCATCGAATTAGCTACAACCGAAACACCATCTCCATGCACTACCGAGCCAAACACTCCTCTATGCAATACCGAATGACCTTCCAAAATACCTACCACCGGTCCACTCCATCACCGGACCAACCTTCATACCGAACCAACTCTGCCAGGCCAGATTGCTTCAGCCCAAGCCCACCAGCAGCTATAAACATCCAAGACCCCTACCCCCAGCCTCACTCTATAAATAGAGGGGCAGGGGTACAACAATGGGGGGACGAGTTTTGAGAGAAGTTTGAGAGCTCAAGCCTGGAAGGAACTCTCAAACAACTTTAGATACTTGCAATCACAGCTTTGTACTTGTAATCTAAAGAAAAAAGGAGAATAACATATAAAGTGGACGTAGGCACGTTCTGGCCGAACCACTATAAATCTGTGTGTCTTTTACAGTTTAGTCCCTGCTTTTCATACATTTGCATAAATCACCCAAATCACTAAGAACAACATAAAATCAACCAACTCATACGACTTTGGGTGTTTGCGGCCATTTTTTACGCAAACATTTTGGTGCTTTCATTGAGAGGAACCAGCTTCCGCTACATCGGATAGAAGTTGAATTTGAAAATCTAAGAGTTCAGATCTAAGAGTTATGACGAGACAAACAAGTAGAAGGCAAAGGCCAGAGAGAAGTGAACACCAAGGAAGTCAAGAGGCTTCCTCAGGAGGGAATCAAGCATCGATCTTCATCACTAGGGATGAGATGGAGGCCATGATGAGAAGACAAGAAGAGATGATCCAGAACTTACTTCAACAAATTGGGCAAATTGGAGCACAAATCCAAGGAGCAACTGGGGTTCAGAACGGAGCAGGACCATCTGGCGCAGCACCAGAGCTAGGGGGCACTCACGCAGAGCATGTTGATCCGACCCCGGGAAGTGAGATGGGGGCATCCGAACCACCTGGTAGCAATAGAGGAATGAACGTTCAGCCAGGGAGGCATACACATGAAAACTCCCGCGGACTTGGGGGGCAGGTCGAAGACAGTGAACGAGAACTACAGCTTGGAGACAATGACAGATTAGCAGAGATGGTTAGAAGAGCTATGAGAGGCGGTTTAGTAAACAGAGACTTGGAAGATGTAAACAGGAGTCCTTTTTCTTCTGCGATTAGGATGGCTAGGAACCCACCAGAATTCAAGCTACCATCATTGGACATGTACAACGGGAAAACAGACCCCACGGTCCATCTAACGAAGTATATGAGACATATGGAAGTGCTGGGGGCATCAGAGGAGGTTATGGCCCGGTGCTTTCCACTGTATTTGACGGACATTGCAGCGTTATGGTTTAGGCAACTGGAGAGCGGCTCCATAGGAACATGGGCAGATTTAACTGAGAGATTCATGAGGCAATTTAGGGTTCATATTGCGAGACCCAAGAATGTGATGACTTTGGCAACCTTGAAACAGAAAACTGGAGAGAGTTTGAGGAGCTTTCTAACGCGATTTAATGCGGCGGCAGCATCAGTGGATCGACCAGATCCATCTATGGTCATGATGGCAGCTGTATCTGGAATAGCTGGTAATACAGAATTCAAGAATTCATTAACCAAGGACCCGCCTATGAATCTGGGAGAGTTCTATCATGAGGCTGAAAAGTTTCTGCGTTTGGAAGATGCTAGTGCAGAAAGAGAGGAAGAAGATGACGTTTACGTAATCAAGAGCGGAAACACACCTGGAAAGGGTGCGGAGACTAGCAAAGGAAAAAGAAAGGCTGAGGATAATGATGACAGGACAAAGTGGCTACGAAGAGAACCACGCTTCACCACCCATTCAGAGCTGAATGAGAGTTTGGAACGGATTTATCAGGATACCAAGGGGCAGGTTCCGTATCGTAAACCAATGCGAAGGGATCCAACCTCTGACGAAAGAAAATCAGATAAGTTTTGTGTATTTCATGAATTGAATGGTCATAACACTAATGATTGCAGGCATTTGAAGGACGAGGTAGAAGGGCATATCAGGAACGGTATGCTCCTTCAGTATGTGAGGAGGCGAACTCCAGCGGTGGAGCCAGAGCGACCGCCCTCTACGTCAGCTAGAGGTGACCCTAGATCGGGGCACCATTTGATTATCCCTTGATTGCTTGATTAAAATAACGATGAACAGGTCGTAAGCTTCCACTAACGCAATTAAATCATTTACACATGTACGAGATCGCGAACGATCTCCAGGCATGCTCTGAATGATCATTGACTGCTTCGGAGTGGGAACTTACACTTTGACATCCTTGTTTTGCTTTTGTTTCGATTTGAACATTTGAATTCTTCCTGTTTGGACATTTCTGCTGTAAGATACTATTGCTTTAACATTTACAATAATTCTATGAAAAAATTATTTACTTGTATGCCCGTTGGATCACGAACGGTCCACGAGCACCTATTGCATGGCAACGAACTGCCAAAGCCTTTGATTCGAAAAATTCCCCCAAACAATGACTCCAACACTGATAATATTAAGTCCCCCCCGGGCACACTCATTCGCCTCGAACGGCACCCGACTTCGAACAGTCACAATTCGCCTCGAACGGCATTCGACTTCGAACAGTCACAATTCGCCTCGAACGGCACCCGACTTCGAACAGTCACAATTCGCCTCGAACGGCACCCGACTTCGAACAGTCACAATTCGCCTCGAACGGCACCCGATCGCGAACGGTCACAAATCGCCTCGAATGGCACATGATCGCGAACGGTCACAACTCGCCCCGAACGGCACAACTCGCCTCGAACGGCACAACTCACCTTACCTCAAATGGCTCGATCGCGAACGGTCGTCATTTGAGGTCCGCCACCTGATCACTGACTGTTACACCTTACCTCAAATGGCTTGATCGCGTACGGTCGTCATTTGAGGACCACCACTTGACCGCGCACTGTCGCACTTTACCTCGAATGACTCGATCCCGAACGGTCGTCATTTGAAGTTGAGCGCTTGACCTTGAACGGTCACATTTCACCGCAGATGACTCGATCCCGAACGATCGACACATGGATTTACGCGCTTGACCGCGCAGGGTCGCACTTTCCCTCGAATGACTCGATCGCGAACGGTCGTCATTTGAAGTTAGGCGCTTGACCATGAACGGCCGCGCTTCATCCTGAATAGCTCGATCCCGAACGGTCGTCATTTGGGGCCATATAAACTATCAAATTCTTTACAGGTTGATGACAGGATATGAACATCCAGCTCATGGCATTACAAAACACGCCTTCCTACCGCAAGGCATATTTTGGGGGGCAAAGTGTTATCCCAATTTTTGGACAAAACTGGAATATCCATGTTGAGCGCGTTTCCACCTCGAAGAAGCAGCCAGCAAGCGTATACAAGTTGAAGATTTCATTCATAACCCAAGTGCAAAAGCTCATTCGATATTAAGAAGTTTTAAGGTTTCATTCGGCATAGCCCATTCGGCCATAAGAAGCAAGGCCTCATTTGGCACTCGGAGCACGTAGGTTCATCCGGCGTTCCCAGCAACAATGTACATTCGGTATTCATCCATTCGGTAGTATGAAGCAAAGCTCATTCGGCATCCACAACCAAAGGCATCATTCGGCAGATCCATTCGGTGATACCCCACGCCGAACCAAGCCTCCCTACCACCGAATCACCATCTCCATATCCCTTCCCATCGAATTAGCTACAACCGAAACACCATCTCCATGCACTACCGAGCCAAACACTCCTCTATGCAATACCGAATGACCTTCCAAAATACCTACCACCGGTCCACTCCATCACCGGACCAACCTTCATACCGAACCAACTCTGCCAGGCCAGATTGCTTCAGCCCAAGCCCACCAGCAGCTATAAACATCCAAGACCCCTACCCCCAGCCTCACTCTATAAATAGAGGGGCAGGGGTACAACAATGGGGGGACGAGTTTTGAGAGAAGTTTGAGAGCTCAAGCCTGGAAGGAACTCTCAAACAACTTTAGATACTTGCAATCACAGCTTTGTACTTGTAATCTAAAGAAAAAAGGAGAATAACATATAAAGTGGACGTAGGCACGTTCTGGCCGAACCACTATAAATCTGTGTGTCTTTTACAGTTTAGTCCCTGCTTTTCATACATTTGCATAAATCACCCAAATCACTAAGAACAACATAAAATCAACCAACTCATACGACTTTGGGTGTTTGCGGCCATTTTTTACGCAAACAACTTACTTGGGGCAAACAATCAACCGGCTGGTAATGAAAGGAACTATGCTGGCAACATTCATGATGTTAATGAAAGGAATGCTCCTGAAAGGCCTACTAGTCCCTTTGAGCAGGCAGTACCTGACGCCGGTGGATCTAGAACTCGGCATGATGAGGAATATCTTTCTGGAATGGTCCGGAAGATCATGAAAGAAAGTATGCAAAGGGTTGAAGATGAGAAGGAATGGGGTTTCGCTCCAAGTAAAACTCCGTTTACTGAAAAAATCTTGAAGGCGGAATTTCCAAGGAAGTTTGTCCCTCCGACTATTCCAGCTTACAAAGGGACGAGTGATCCGAATGAGTTCCTGTATAAATATGACTGGCACATGACAGGTGCCAGGGCCTCCGACGAAATAAAGTGCCGATATTTCCCCGTATACCTGGAAGGCGTGGCTTTACTGTGGTTCACCAAGTTACCAGTCCGATCTATCGATCAGTTTTCAGACTTGACCAGAAAATTCAAGGAGCAGTTTAGACTATATGCTTCGAAGGCCAAGGATATTATGTCACTATCGAGTTTAGAGCAGAATCCTGGTGAGTCTATCAGATCCTTCTTGAACCTCTTCAATATAGCACTGGCTGAGGTGGACAATGCTGAACCACGAATGATATTGACTTATCTGATGAGGGCTATCGATAAGTCAAGCGAATTTGGGAAATGGTTAAATATGAAGGAGCCAACCTCTCTCGAAAAGTTCTACAAAAAAGCAGACGAATTCATTCGCTTGGAAAGCCGTCCTTTACCAGTAAAGACAGTGTTGGAAAAGGCAGAAGACAACACTGTCGCTCCACGCAAGAATGAATCGGTGGGGCAAAAAAGGGAGAATTGTAATGGGAAGAAACAGGGTAATCTGAAGAAGCCCCGATCCTTCAAGCCATCAGAATATACTCCATTATCACATACACCGGAGCACATTTACCTGGCCACTAAAGATTCCGTCGATTTCCCTAAACCTATCCCTTTGAGAACTGGGAGAAAAGCCATACAAAGTGGGAAATTCTGCCGCTTCCACAATCAACCAGGTCATGAAACTGATGAATGCCGCCAGCTGAAAAATCTGATTGAAGAGTTGCTAAGAGAAAACAAGTTGCAGCAATTTGTGAAAAAGAATAACAACAATCCTGCATCGTCAAGTCAGGGGCAGCGGGCTCCTGTTCATCAGCCTGGGGCAGGAGAGAAAGCTACGGGGCATGAATCTGGAAGGCCCGTTATCAATGTCATTTCAGGAGGACCTCACCCAGCTGGCAAAAGTTGGGGTGAGATGGAAAGATATTCCAGGGCTTTGAAATATGCTCCAGCCGAAGAAAACGTCTTTGTTCTAGAAGACACTACGCCCCTTAAACAACAGAAAACTTTCAGTGATGACATTATTTTCAGAGCCAGAGATTCTACAGGTATTGAAGCTCCTACTTTAGATCCCTTGGTCATCTCGGCTGGTATAGGACCAGCCATTGTCAGAAGAGTCCTCATTGACTGCGGAGCATCATGTAATATTCTCTTCAAGAAGACATTTGACCAGATGAGAATCCCTATGATCGATGTGCAAGCCTCATTACAGAAAATCGTTGGCTTCACTGGGGAGCCAAAGCAACCAGTAGGAACCATCGATCTGTTTGTAGAACTTGGGGAAGGAGAAAGGAAAGTGGTCCGAAAGCAAACATTTGTGATTGTCGATGAGTTTTCTGCCTATAATGCTTTTCTTGGCCGTCCAACACTCGCAGCATTCAAAGCTATCCTAGCCCCGTGGTGCCTCACTATTAAATTCCCTACTGACAATGGAGTAGGAGTTATAAAAGGGGATCAGAATGCTGCGCGAGAGTGCTATTTGACAGAGCTGCGAGAGTCAAGAAAGAGAGAAATGGGAAAGGATGCGGCAACTCCAGTCCGCATCAAGGAACCAGCTTTGTAGCAATTACAGAGCGGACCCTGCACTGGCGAGCACAGCGGGGCACGGAAAGAAATGGATCCCAGAAAAGCCAGTACAGGGGAGAATAGTGTAGTACCGGTGGAAACGACAATTCCGGTACCTGTTGACCCAAAGGACCCAAATAAGGTGTTGAATGTGGGTTCACAGCTTAATGTGTCAATTCAGAATGTCTTGATATCTTTCCTGAAAGCAAATCTGGATGTCTTTGCTTGGACTCATGCCGATATGTGTGGGATATCCCCAGAAGTTGCAGTACACGCTCTGAATATTGACCCAAAGTTTACGCCAGTTAAACAGAAAAGAAGAACCCAAGGTCCAGAAAGGTCAGCAGCATTAAAAGAAGAAGTTGATCGACTCATGGAAAATAACTTCATCAAAGAATCTACATATTCGAATTGGGTTTCAAATCCTGTGTTGGTCAAGAAAGCTAATGGAAAATGGAGAGTGTGCATCGATTTTTCTGATCTAAACAAGGCTTGCCCCAAAGATTGCTTCCCATTACCCAGGATCGATCAACTGGTAGACGGAACTGCGGGACATGAATTGTTATCCTTCATGGATGCCTACTCCGGTTATAACCAAATCATGATGCATGAGCCGGATCAGGAGGATACAAGCTTTATCACAGATGTTGGACTTTATTGCTACAGAGTTATGCCCTTCGGATTGAAAAACGCAGGGGCAACCTACCAAAGACTTGTTAATGCTATGTTCAAACCGCAATTGGGCAAAACTATGGAAGTCTACGTCGACGACATGTTAGTGAAGTCCAGGAAAGCAGTGGATCACATTGAACACTTAGCAGAAATGTTCGCAGTCCTCCGGAAATACAGAATGAAACTTAACCCTCTGAAATGTACATTTGGGGTCGAATCCGGAAAGTTCTTGGGTTTTATCGTCAGTGCTAGGGGCATTGAGGCCAGTCCAGCTCAAATTACCGCCTTAAAAGAAGTTAAAGCTCCTAGAACGAAGAAGGAATTGCAAAGTCTCAATGGAAAGGTCGCCGCTTTGAGTCGGTTCATTTCCAAAGCTACTGATAAATGCATCCCATTCTTCGATGCCCTGAAAAAAGGAAAGAAGAACTTTGAATGGACTCCCGAATGCCAAAAAGCCTTTGAAGAGTTGATCCGTCATATGGAAACGCCTCCGATACTTTCTAGGCCAGGCAATGGTGAGGATCTTCTTATATACTTGGCAGTATCATCTCATGCTCTAAGTGCAGCGCTGATACGGGAAGACAAAAGAATTCAACATCCAGTTTACTATATCAGCAAAAGACTCACTGGGGTAGAGCTGAATTACTCCAAGTTGGAAAAACTCGCCTATTGCCTACTAGTTGCATCGAGGAAACTGAGGCAATATTTCCAAGCTCATCCTATCAAAGTACTCACTGATCAACCTCTAAAGCAAGTTCTATTTCGCCCTGAAACTTCGGGTCGTCTTCTAAAATGGAACATTGAACTTAGTCAATATGACATCACCTATCACCCCCGAAAAGCAATCAACGGACAAGCTTTAGCTGATTTCATTGCAGAATTCACAGAGAAAGATAATGGTGAGGAAAAAGCGATCAATGATTCTCCAATCCAGTGGAAGATGTATGTTGATGGCGCAAGAAATGACTACTGTTCTGGAGCCGGAGTGGTACTTGAAACTCCTGAAGGTCGATCATTATGTTATGCACTAAGACTGGAATTCCCTTCAACAAACAATGAAGCAGAATATGAAGCTCTTATTGGAGGTCTGAAAATCGCTAAAGAGCTGAACATTCGAGCATTACAAATTTTCAGTGATTCTCAGCTTATTGTATGCCAAGTCAAGAAGGAATTTCAAGCAAAAGGTGGAAATCTGCCTTCCTACTTGTCAAAGGCTTGGGAACTCCTATGTGAACTCGATCACTATTCAATAAGCCACATTCCTCGGGAAGAGAATATGAAGGCAGATTCCCTCGTAAAATATTCAAGTTCTGGTGAAGCTCAACTATTGGGATTGGTCCCTGTAGAAGTCCTTTCAGCGCCAAGTATAGACGAGATGGATATAGACTGGATTATGAATGTATCTCAAAAACAAGAGTCATGGATGACTCCAATACTGGATTACCTACTCAGGGGTTCTCTGCCAGAAAACTCGATAGAAAGACGAAAGCTTATAAGGAAGGCCTCTCGCTATGTAATTCAGGATGGCCGATTGTACAGACGAGGGTTCTCAATGCCATTGCTTCGATGTGTATCCCGGGAAGAGTCCAAAACAATCCTAGCTGAAGTACATGGAGGAGAATGCGGTGATCATTCAGGTGGTCAAACACTAGCAAAGAAAATTCTCCGATACGGATATTTTTGGCCAGAAATTAATCAAGATGCTGCACATTACTCCCGAAAATGTGACAAATGCCAAAGATATGCCAAAATTCCTAGAGCACCTTCTACCGAACTCACACAGATGGTCAGTCCATGGCCATTTGCAATTTGGGGAATGGATCTCATTGGGCCGCTACCAACTGCTAAATCAGGGATTAAATACGCTATTGTTGCGGTTGATTATTTTACTAAGTGGGCTGAAGCTGAACCATTGGCTACTATCACTTCTAAGAAAATGATAAGCTTTGTGACCAAGAATATCATTTGCAGATACGGTGTGCCTCAGAAAATAATCACAGACAATGGTACTCAGTTTGAAAGTGAGGAATTCCAGGATTTTTGCAAACGATTCAAAATCCAGAAAAGCTTTTCGGCAGTAGCTCATCCGCAGGCAAACGGGCAAGTGGAAGCAGTGAACAAGACCATCAAATCAACCATCAAAAAGCAACTCGAAAGAGCAAAAGGTGGTTGGGTCGATAAACTACCACTTGCACTATGGGCATACAGAACTACTCACAAAACTGCAACTGGGCATACTCCTTTTTCGTTAGCATACGGATCGGAAGCAATGATCCCGGTTGAAACAGAGGTCCCTTCACACAGAAGAATCCATTTCAATCAAGCAGAAAATGAAAAGCTACAACTGGAAGCGCTGGATCTCCTTGATGAAAAAAGAGATGAAGCTAACCTCAGAGTTGCAGCTCATCAGCAAAGGATAGCCAGACATTTCAATTCCAAAGTTCGTCAACGCAGCTTTGAAATTGGAGATCTAGTCTTGAAAAGAATTATGACCGCGACAGGTGTGTTTGGGCCAAATTGGGAAGGACCATATGTAATAGGTCAGAAGCTTCTCGACGGCACATTCAAGCTCACCACTGTTGATGGAGATCAAATTCCAAGGGCATGGAACAGCAACCACTTGCGTCCATACTTTACTTGAAAATTTTGTTGAAACATTGTAAAAAGAATTATGAATGTATGATTCTTGTGATTGAAAGCAATTGTGAAACTGATGCAAGTAAATAATGAAAGAATATAAAGTGGATGTAGGCCCAATTTCATGGCCGAACCACTATAAATCTTGTGTTCCTTATTATCATTATATGTTTGCTTTGTTTTCGATATAAAAATACATAAAATGTATTGCTGAAATGTCGATTTAAATTCTTGCAGACAATGGAAATAAAACTTGCGCATAATAAGACCGAGCGATTCTCACCATCATTCAACAAACAAATTTCAAGTCACAAAGACCCCGAATTCAAATCCTAGATAGGAAATACTTCAATTGAACGGCTAATGATTTCGATAGAAACGAGCCCTTGCTGATAAATTGAGATTGTTTGAACAAACAAACATCCAATCAGGAAGCTAGTGCCCGTTCTCACGAACTTGCCTGGCAATAAAGTACACTTCCTTGGATTAAACAAGCCACTTGTGAGAAAAGGGGAATGAAAACTTGAAAAAGAAAAAAAAAAAAAAAAAAAGAAAAGAAAAGAGGATCGCTGGAAAGGCATAAGCAAGTGAACAGAGGAACAACCAAAGCTACCATCAGCGGCACAAGTCCTCTTCGGAGGCGCAACTCTTCGGAGGAAAAAAGACCTCTAATGGGTCATATGCCA
The DNA here is from genome assembly GCA_030765085.1 of Allium cepa. Taxonomy (NCBI): domain Eukaryota; kingdom Viridiplantae; phylum Streptophyta; class Magnoliopsida; order Asparagales; family Amaryllidaceae; genus Allium; species Allium cepa. The sequence continues at coordinate 911,305,609 of CM060943.1, forward strand.
CAAAAAAGAAAGTTCTCTACTCAACAAAAAAGATTGGAGAAGTCATGACCCTCCAACCATGAGAGAGTAACTTCCAGGCGATGAAAACCCTCTCTGAGGCACATTTCACCAGGAGTTGAAGTGTTATGACCGCTCTTCGGAATTTCACTTCACCAAAGTTGAAATGCAAACAAAATAAAAGCCCTCTTCGGAGGCCCATTTCACCAGGAGTTGAAGTGTTGTGACCGCTCTTCGGAATTTCACTTCACCAGAGTTGAAATGTAAACAAAATAAAAGCCCTCTTCGGAGGCATATTTCGCCAGGAGTTGAAGTGTAACAACCGCTCTTCGGAATTTCACTTCACCAAAGTTGAAATGCAAAAACAAAGACCTTCTTGAAAGCACACGTTTCACCGAGATTGAAATAAAACTTCCAAGTGTTGAAACGTGAAAAGGCTTTCTTCGAAGGCACAACTCTTTGGGGGTACACGTTTCACCGAGATTGAAATAAAACTTCCAAGTGTTGAAACGTAAAAAATCCCTCCTTAGAGGTACGACCCCCTCCCGGGGACACAATCAAGGAAAAAAAAAAAAAAAAAAGAGACCTCTTTGGAAGCACACGTTTCACCGAGATTGAAATAAAACTTCCAAGTGTTGAAACGTGAAAAGGCTTTCTTTGAAGGCACAACTCTTTGGGGGTACACGTTTCACCGAGATTGAAATAAAACTTCCAAGTGTTGAAACGTGAAAAATCCCTCCTCAGAGGTACAATTTTGTATAAAAAAAATCCTCATCAAAAGCGTACTTTAACTTTCAAATGGAAAATGATTGTAAAAAGAAAAGAAGTTAAAGTACCCTTCAGAGGTCCGCTTTACCACATAGAGGAATTCACTTGGTAAAATATGCACAGAAGCAAAAGAGAAAAGTGATTTCTTCGAACGACAAAGCGTAAAAACTTATACGAAGGGAGTTGTACTCAATAAAAATTTTCTTTAAAAAATAAAATAATTATTCTTTAACAAATGAGAGTGCAAGTCCCCTCGAAGTATAAAATATTGCGACAAGCTTAAGGTATGGGGGCAACATGGTATAGTAGTATAGCTGCCTCAGTAAAGTAAAACTCAAGCAACATACCATAAGCCCGCTGCAATACTATATAAACAAACTTGTGCAAAAATAAATAGTAAATGCATTCTCAAATTCAAACAGAAGTTTGTACAAACGAAGAATCATTTTATTCAACTATAATGCAGATACAGGTTTCAAAACAAAAGCGGGGGCCGGTACCCGCACAACTCTCGGCCAGTTCATACAAAAGGCAAAAAGCTAAAATCTTCACTTCTTCTTCCCTCCTTTGGACCCTTTACTCGGTCGAATAACCAGCTTTTCAGGTCGGCCAGTGGGTATAAGGGAAGTAGGAGAGGCAGGTATAACCGGTTCAACTTCCGGCTCCTCTTCAGTGGCGGTGATTTTCTTCCCCCTCCTCTTTGATGTCCCACGCTTCTCTCTCCTTTGTGAGGAAGACTCACTCCCCGGAGTGACAAGTTTTGATAGAACAATGTCGTCAGAAGTAGTCCGTTCCGGGGAAATGTCACCTCCCTCAGGTATCTCATCTTTCTGCTCTTGCGAAGCGATGGGATCATCCATGTAACGATCGCGATTTTTCGTTGCCGAAAAATCGAACCGTTAGGGTTTAAGAAAAAGAAAGAGGTAGAAGAAGAGAGAAAAGAGAGAAGAAACAGAACAAACAATCAGAACAGGAAACAATAACAGAATCTCACAGTCGCAGCGGAACAATATATAATAGATAAATGAATATCATTAAAACAAAAGAACTATACATTTTTATACATTACATCACATTACATTACATCAATCAGAGTGTACAACAACAACAGCGGAAAAAGAAAAGATATATATACAATAGATAATACACTACGCTATCTGGCTCGCCTCCAGATCTGCACAGCAACTCCCGAATCCAGAATAACCTGATAACCTAACTCTAGACTGCCCGTGTGGAAAATAGTGGGCACCCAGAGTTTAGGAAAGGAACAATAAACTCCAGGTCAGTCATGTGACTGGTGTGAGAACTCAAAAACAGTTTATCTTTAAACAAGCAACAAGAAAATTTAAATTTTTAAATCCGCAATGCTTTTTTGGAAAATGAAACTACCATAAGGCCTCCCGCCACACACACAATGCAAACGCAGAATTGGAGGAGATTTCTCCTTATGATAGTCAAAGATGCTTACTACGCGAAAATCAAATCATTTTTGATATTATTACTAGTGCATAGTGTAGAAAACAATTTCGAAAGTAGAATATAAATCCTAGCCAGCATAGACATTCCGAACTATGCCTACTATAGCTACCATCCAAACAGTGGTGACCACCATAAGTGAATGGCAGGTAATACAACTAAAACCGTACAAGGCGCGTATTGGAGGAATGGATTTCCAACAAATGGTCAGGCTAAGGAACTTCCTACTGCCACATGGGATCGCCTCTGGCGGGACGTCCCGAGAAACTAACGTTACGGTTAGATCTCTGCCAACACAAGGCCGGGTTACCTCTGTAACTAGGTAACTACTACACGAATATGTCATCCCCCGGTCCTTTGGGACCTTTATCCGAGCGCTCGATACCAACAACACCACACAGAAATAGATATAGTGTATCAACATGAGTAAGTATCTGGGCTCCATACCATGATACCACCCTTTACCAGAAGGAAATGACATACCCTAAAGGGCGCGACCCTCATAACCTTGCCGCATATTCCTGTTTCGACCATTTCCGGGGAGTGAGGTCCTGACGAAGTCTCGTCCACAAAGCTACGCTTTGTGTAACAAAGCCATGCTTTGGGTCCACAGATGACCAAAGCAAGATCACACAGATAAATGATCAACAAATGATCCAATCCAAACGATCAACCAATGATCATCACACAGCAGCACTCAGCATGCCACATTACCAGATTGGGAAATATCGCTGATAACCTTCAACTACATAACCTCTGAGCTCGTACGTCTCAGAGAAGGGTGTTAAGCTAAGAGAATAAATTCTCCGCCACCAACAGAAATGTATTTGAAAGAAATCTGCTCTATCTCTCAAAATGTAATGTCAGACACGTAACCATACAAGTCTGTTCCGGGTTCGAACAGAACCGAAGGCACTTCCAAAGAAGCCCTTGCAATCCGGGTATTCACAATCCCGATAAAATTTCCCATCACAAAGGAAATCTCCATATCGTAGCTAACGATGCGGAGACAATCGATAGGTCATCCTATCGTTTTCACAAATACCCGGTCTTCAACACCGGTCTTCAAATGCAATCCAAACGACGTATCGCATATTCGGAATGGGATATATGACACAAAGGTCCTCTCCCGGCTAAACCGAATAGCGAGCGCTTATTTTAAAAATAAGTGTGCATTCAATTCCAAACAAACACAATCAATACCATCCAAGGGTAAATATTGATAGTCGGTTATTTAACTATCAATAAAGATGCGCCACATCATCAGATTCCAAATAATTTTTCCAAAATTATTAAGTCCCAAAATATCTTTACAAGATATATATACACAATTTCCAAATAATTGCCCAATTTATTTGCTTTACCAAAACCACTTCACGATAAAATTTTCCACACTCAACCAATTGAAAAATCAATTTTCAATTTACCTTCACCATTTGAAAACCAATTTTCAAATTACATTAACCATTTGCAAACCAATTTCAAATCACCTTAACCATTTGAAAACTAATTTCAAATCACCTTAACCATATATACCTTTTGAACAATTTCAAACCACCAAATAAATCTTTACCGATTTATTTTAACTTACGTTCCAAATTCGTAAATTATATTTTCATATTTAAAAATAAATCAACATTTATTTTTAAACAAATTTCCCTTCATATATATAAATTCCAAAGTGGATTTAAATTCCAAGCATCTACTAGCATACGATTCCCAAATCGATTTCAAGTTATTTGCTTTCAATTACCTTAAAGGTGAATTCACAAAAACCGTTCCATTTCATATTAGAAAACCATTCCCATGCTTATTTTTAAAATAAGTAATTCACAAATTTATTTATTTTCAACGATTTGGAAATATTCAATATACTTAAGTTACCGTTAAGTATTTATTCCATTCTCTTTAAGAAAACATTCCTTTATTCACATTTATTTGGGTTAAAAACGAATGTTGCGTAAAACATCGTTACGACAACCCAAAAACACTAGTATATGGATTTGAAATTAAAAATAGATATATAAATCCAATACTATACAAATTATCCCCTTCTGTTTCTCGAAAACGTCTATTTCAACAATCAATGTTGAAATCTATGTTTTCAATACTCAATACATTTTAAAACACCTTTAATTCGTTTTAAATTCCATTTAAAACATTCCTTTCCCTAAAACAAACCCATTTTATTTAATAATCTATTCAATATTCAAAATAGTGAATATAGCCCACTTAACAAATTCCCATATTTCAATTTATCAAATTCGATGAATTTCAAATTTATAAACATAGTTTATAAATTCCATTTCTATTATAAACCCCAATTTTATAAATTCCTTTATTAATCCGATGCAATTTTACATAACCCAATTTCATACCCAAAAGCCATATTGTAAGTTAAATACTTATAATATTATTTATTTACCAAATCGTTCCTTTGAACTTCACCAATTTAAAATCTTATCACTTACAAGATTTCTTTATGGTTTATAATAATTTCAACTAATGAAATCTTCATTTATTAACAATTTCTATAAAATTCCCCTTTTTAATGCCCAAATCCATTTCTATAAGTTAATAACTTATAAACTTAAAATTTTTCCAATAACCATTCGTTTATAAATTTCACATTTATTAATCTATAAATCCTAGTGAAATGCATGTTATACATCAACTTAACACTTTATAAATTTATTCTATAACTTCAATAATTTTTTATTTAAAAACATCCATTTATAAAATCCTTTATATAAACCATTAATAATAATAACTCCCCAAAAAACCAAATTTAACTATTTTATAAAAACCTATTATTGTTAAAAATTTCTTTTAAGTTATATTTTATAAAAATATAAATTTTTAAAACATAAAATTTTATCCATCTATTTATTTTAAAATTTAATCAATTCAAAATTTTTTAATAAACCATATTCTTTGAAAAATCGATTTAAAACCCCTTTTAAATTCAAAACCGTTATTTTAATTTTAAAAATTTGAATCCGATGATGCAACAGCATTAGATGGTCAATCCCGGGAATAACATCATATATCAATGTGATTATCAACAATCAACATAATATTCATAAACAAATAAATATGTGAGGAATCCAGTTGGATCCCTCCAACCTGTTACCCTGCATCCACAGACGTTAGCACAATACCAATTCCACTTCAAGGTGGAATATCGCGGTATATGGGATTTTATAAATATTCCGCTTAATAACGGCGCAATAGGGTCTCATCCGCTATACGAGGCGGGAAATCAAATCCGATATATACATATGCCAATATATATATATCGCTATATATAGTATATATCCTACTATATCTACTAGCACAAACAATCAACAATTATCAATCAATATTAACTATTCAAAATTTTAGACAAAACCTTTCGATTGAGTGAGGAGTTCTCACCTTGATTTTATTTCCGTTTTCGCTATTATTTCGAATATAATTAAACACGCGTTTAATTATACCCGAAATTTTCGCTAGCTCCAAAGATTCCCAATCCAGCTCCATCGTGAAGAGCGCGATCATACGATTGCAATGCAACTGGTTTCGTAATTTTTCGATCTCGTACGAAAGAGATACATTAGTTTAAAGTTATACGAACTAAATATAAATGGATTTACAACTTTTATTTTAAATTTTAAACCCACATCTTTCTCTGGCCGTTGGATCTGTGTTGAAGCAAATCAGGGCCGCAAGCTGATGTTCTTCCCCATGCGAATTTTTTTTTTTTTTTCCAGATCGTGAAACCCACCCATCTTCGCGTGCAAACCCTAATGGCCGCCCCCCTAAACGACAACTAGACGATGATCAGAAGGTGCCATCACCACCGCCTTCTCGTGCACCACCCACGGCCCCAGTGGCCTCGAACTCGGCGCCTCCATCATCCCAAAAATCGAACACGAACGGTAGGTGAACGCGGCTCAACTGCTTCGCCCATAGTCGACGAAACCCCATCATCCCCGTACAACTGTGAAGCCCTCGATTCACACTTTATTTTCTTAGTTGATCGTTTGTTGAATCCATGCATGGATATGAAGATTTTTAGGGAGGAAGATGGAACACTCTCGGCCATTGATATAGAGGCCGGCGGCTACACGTTAAAACCCTAGTTTTTTTTTTTTTTTTTTTTTTATTTTGTGAATCTTTGCTCTATTTATAGAGAACGACGAATACTATTTATCCGGGTTTTGTAAACTCCAATTTACGCGGCTAAACCAACGTTCCTAGGGTTTATCCCGCGTTCCGGACACAATGGAACAGGTTTCGGAAGCTAATTCGGAAGTATGTGTGAGATACGGCAATAAACGGTCGATTTAAATTTAAACCGATTTAAGCGATTTCTAGGCGTTTTGGCTTGTACGGGACAAACGACAAATCCAAACGACTTGAAATTTGAAATCTTGCAATAATATCACATTACGGATCCGATGAAACTAGTTTCGTCGAAATCCGAGACCGTTTGAAAAATGGCTATTTTAACTCGCCGAATTAAAATTAAAACGATATCGATGCGTTTCGAGCTGCCACGGTCAAACGACAACTCCGTTTGCTACGAAATTTGAAATCCGATAATAACTAACTATTACGGATCCAATGGAACTCGTTTCGTTCAATTTTGAGACTGTTCAAAAATTGGCTATTTTTCAGTCGATAATTAAATATTAAAATATTCAATTTTTACAAATTAACTCCAAATTCAATTTTACAAGTTCTAAAATATCTCTATAACTTTAATATGATATAACAAAATTTTCCAAATCATTTTCAATCATATTTAACCCAATATTTAATTATCTACGGAATTTCACTATTAATTAATCGATTTAAATGACCAATTAAATCCAATATTCAAGAAATAACTTATTTAACTTAAAATTTTCACTTATAAACATTTAAAATTAATTAAATACTCAAATTTAAATTACTAAAAATTCTGGGTCGTTACAATCTTCCCCCCTTAAAAGAATTTCGTCCTCGAAATTGCAAGTTAGGGAGAACGATCCTAATCCGTTTATTATTTTTCCAAAGCTAATTAGTTTTATCAACCTTCTAACACCAATCTTTTATTAAAGATTTACTATCATTTCAATTAGCTTTCCAACTTCAATTATAGGTTTCAAACAACATTGTTTACTCAACAATTCAAATTTAAATTTAAATTCAAATTCCAAACTTTCAAAATTTCTCAAAAATTTTCTAACTCCCTAAATTTTCGAAAAATTTCGCCAGAGTCTCCTTTGCGCGGCTAGATCGGTACGACTACAAAACGGCACTACGGCCCCTCAGAATCAAAAAGAAAAGAGAAAGCCAAGTGGCTGGAGAAGGAAATCATCAAATCCCATATAAAAACTGAAATACGTACCTTTTTGTCGAGCGTTACAAATTTTTAACTTTGAAATCAAAATCCCAATTCCTTTATAACCTGTATATCTTGCTAGCATAATATCTAATTATAATATTCAAACAAATTTGCCAATTCAATTATAAAATTTCCAATACATGCTTCTTATACCACTTTTAGTTTACTATTAAAGTTGCATATTCATTTTCATTCAACTTTGCATTTCAATTTTCATTTGAATTCAATTACATAGCTTTCAAATTTTACTAATTCAATTTTCATTAACACTTAATGAATTTACATACAACCAACCAACAAGCAAATAACAACCAATGCACATCCAATACAACCAAATTTATTTATTTTACTTACATTCAATTTGGTTCAACTGTTTTAATTCCAATTGGTTTAGCATTCAATTGATTTTCATCCAATTATTCAACTAACTTCAATGAATTTACACTTGCATGCATCATTTCATATCAACTTATTCATATTCTATTGATTAACATTCAATCCATGCTTTAATTCAATTGCTAGTTCTTTTTACAAATAAAATTGAATTTCATTTATATAACTTAAGTTCACCCTTTTTAACAATTTCATTTACTCACTTTATTCACTTACTTTGATATTAACATCAATTCTTTCAACATTACTTAACTTGCATTCCATTTCAACTTTATTTACATCATTTAATTCACTTGATTATTTAACTTTGATGCAAAGATCGATTTTTTATTCAACTTCACTTAAGTTATTCCATTTAAACATCATTTGTTAATTAAACTTAAGTTTTACTTATCAATTCAATTCGGATTTTAAATTCCAAAGTAAATCCTATTTAACTTTTACTTAAGCCAAATTCATATCAATATTCAAATTCATATTCCATTTTATTTAACTTAATTGTTTAACCATTTCAATAACTGGTTTTACTTACATTTTCCCATTCTATAAGTTATAAAACTTATTATTCAACTTCTAACTTATATTATAAGTTCAAAACTTATTTCGCTTATACTTATCAACTTCAAGTTGAATTTTAATTTCAAATTGATTTATTACAACAAAACTTCAATTTTAAATTCATTTTTGTAGCAAATCTATCACATAGAAACTCGAAAATGATACTGATGATGCTGCAGTCATCACCCTTATTATTTCCCAGTGACAATAGTGAAATCAATGCTAATTATTCTTTCAAAAAGTTTTCTTTCTATTCACAAATCACTTTTATAACCCTTTTACTTATATAATTTTTTACTTCTTATATACATACATGATTATCTTACAATTGTAACTCATTATTAATTATAATTCCATCTTATGATTCATTGGTTTATACCATTATTCTTTTTACAATAGTTGCTTTTATCAGCTTATTCAAACAACTTTTAATTATTTTATATATATATCATATTTAACAACAACCAAGCAATCAATTATATACACACTTCAATAATTCTTGAAAAATTATTTTCTTTTTATATATAAAATATAATCGAGGTAAAATTATTTCATTTACCCAATTTAAAACAATATTGTGTCGAATTGTTCTATTCAAGTGTTTAGGAACCCCTTCGATTCAGTTTTCGAGGCTGCGCCGACGAAGGTTCATATACCACTCAATAAACCAATCATCACAATATAAAACAATTTTATATTCACTAACAAATACGCACTCACGTCTATTATTACATTCACACTCATTCTAGAGTACTGCTGACTCTATCTCTAATGAGTAACACCCAACAGAGCAGGTTGTCGCTTAACCATAAGCTCTGATACCAAATGTAACGATCGCGATTTTTCGTTGCCGAAAAATCGAACCGTTAGGGTTTAAGAAAAAGAAAGAGGTAGAAGAAGAGAGAAAAGAGAGAAGAAACAGAACAAACAATCAGAACAGGAAACAATAACAGAATCTCACAGTCGCAGCGGAACAATATATAATAGATAAATGAATATCATTAAAACAAAAGAACTATACATTTTTATACATTACATCACATTACATTACATCAATCAGAGTGTACAACAACAACAGCGGAAAAAGAAAAGATATATATACAATAGATAATACACTACGCTATCTGGCTCGCCTCCAGATCTGCACAGCAACTCCCGAATCCAGAATAACCTGATAACCTAACTCTAGACTGCCCGTGTGGAAAATAGTGGGCACCCAGAGTTTAGGAAAGGAACAATAAACTCCAGGTCAGTCATGTGACTGGTGTGAGAACTCAAAAACAGTTTATCTTTAAACAAGCAACAAGAAAATTTAAATTTTTAAATCCGCAATGCTTTTTTGGAAAATGAAACTACCATAAGGCCTCCCGCCACACACACAATGCAAACGCAGAATTGGAGGAGATTTCTCCTTATGATAGTCAAAGATGCTTACTACGCGAAAATCAAATCATTTTTGATATTATTACTAGTGCATAGTGTAGAAAACAATTTCGAAAGTAGAATATAAATCCTAGCCAGCATAGACATTCCGAACTATGCCTACTATAGCTACCATCCAAACAGTGGTGACCACCATAAGTGAATGGCAGGTAATACAACTAAAACCGTACAAGGCGCGTATTGGAGGAATGGATTTCCAACAAATGGTCAGGCTAAGGAACTTCCTACTGCCACATGGGATCGCCTCTGGCGGGACGTCCCGAGAAACTAACGTTACGGTTAGATCTCTGCCAACACAAGGCCGGGTTACCTCTGTAACTAGGTAACTACTACACGAATATGTCATCCCCCGGTCCTTTGGGACCTTTATCCGAGCGCTCGATACCAACAACACCACACAGAAATAGATATAGTGTATCAACATGAGTAAGTATCTGGGCTCCATACCATGATACCACCCTTTACCAGAAGGAAATGACATACCCTAAAGGGCGCGACCCTCATAACCTTGCCGCATATTCCTGTTTCGACCATTTCCGGGGAGTGAGGTCCTGACGAAGTCTCGTCCACAAAGCTACGCTTTGTGTAACAAAGCCATGCTTTGGGTCCACAGATGACCAAAGCAAGATCACACAGATAAATGATCAACAAATGATCCAATCCAAACGATCAACCAATGATCATCACACAGCAGCACTCAGCATGCCACATTACCAGATTGGGAAATATCGCTGATAACCTTCAACTACATAACCTCTGAGCTCGTACGTCTCAGAGAAGGGTGTTAAGCTAAGAGAATAAATTCTCCGCCACCAACAGAAATGTATTTGAAAGAAATCTGCTCTATCTCTCAAAATGTAATGTCAGACACGTAACCATACAAGTCTGTTCCGGGTTCGAACAGAACCGAAGGCACTTCCAAAGAAGCCCTTGCAATCCGGGTATTCACAATCCCGATAAAATTTCCCATCACAAAGGAAATCTCCATATCGTAGCTAACGATGCGGAGACAATCGATAGGTCATCCTATCGTTTTCACAAATACCCGGTCTTCAACACCGGTCTTCAAATGCAATCCAAACGACGTATCGCATATTCGGAATGGGATATATGACACAAAGGTCCTCTCCCGGCTAAACCGAATAGCGAGCGCTTATTTTAAAAATAAGTGTGCATTCAATTCCAAACAAACACAATCAATACCATCCAAGGGTAAATATTGATAGTCGGTTATTTAACTATCAATAAAGATGCGCCACATCATCAGATTCCAAATAATTTTTCCAAAATTATTAAGTCCCAAAATATCTTTACAAGATATATATACACAATTTCCAAATAATTGCCCAATTTATTTGCTTTACCAAAACCACTTCACGATAAAATTTTCCACACTCAACCAATTGAAAAATCAATTTTCAATTTACCTTCACCATTTGAAAACCAATTTTCAAATTACATTAACCATTTGCAAACCAATTTCAAATCACCTTAACCATTTGAAAACTAATTTCAAATCACCTTAACCATATATACCTTTTGAACAATTTCAAACCACCAAATAAATCTTTACCGATTTATTTTAACTTACGTTCCAAATTCGTAAATTATATTTTCATATTTAAAAATAAATCAACATTTATTTTTAAACAAATTTCCCTTCATATATATAAATTCCAAAGTGGATTTAAATTCCAAGCATCTACTAGCATACGATTCCCAAATCGATTTCAAGTTATTTGCTTTCAATTACCTTAAAGGTGAATTCACAAAAACCGTTCCATTTCATATTAGAAAACCATTCCCATGCTTATTTTTAAAATAAGTAATTCACAAATTTATTTATTTTCAACGATTTGGAAATATTCAATATACTTAAGTTACCGTTAAGTATTTATTCCATTCTCTTTAAGAAAACATTCCTTTATTCACATTTATTTGGGTTAAAAACGAATGTTGCGTAAAACATCGTTACGACAACCCAAAAACACTAGTATATGGATTTGAAATTAAAAATAGATATATAAATCCAATACTATACAAATTATCCCCTTCTGTTTCTCGAAAACGTCTATTTCAACAATCAATGTTGAAATCTATGTTTTCAATACTCAATACATTTTAAAACACCTTTAATTCGTTTTAAATTCCATTTAAAACATTCCTTTCCCTAAAACAAACCCATTTTATTTAATAATCTATTCAATATTCAAAATAGTGAATATAGCCCACTTAACAAATTCCCATATTTCAATTTATCAAATTCGATGAATTTCAAATTTATAAACATAGTTTATAAATTCCATTTCTATTATAAACCCCAATTTTATAAATTCCTTTATTAATCCGATGCAATTTTACATAACCCAATTTCATACCCAAAAGCCATATTGTAAGTTAAATACTTATAATATTATTTATTTACCAAATCGTTCCTTTGAACTTCACCAATTTAAAATCTTATCACTTACAAGATTTCTTTATGGTTTATAATAATTTCAACTAATGAAATCTTCATTTATTAACAATTTCTATAAAATTCCCCTTTTTAATGCCCAAATCCATTTCTATAAGTTAATAACTTATAAACTTAAAATTTTTCCAATAACCATTCGTTTATAAATTTCACATTTATTAATCTATAAATCCTAGTGAAATGCATGTTATACATCAACTTAACACTTTATAAATTTATTCTATAACTTCAATAATTTTTTATTTAAAAACATCCATTTATAAAATCCTTTATATAAACCATTAATAATAATAACTCCCCAAAAAACCAAATTTAACTATTTTATAAAAACCTATTATTGTTAAAAATTTCTTTTAAGTTATATTTTATAAAAATATAAATTTTTAAAACATAAAATTTTATCCATCTATTTATTTTAAAATTTAATCAATTCAAAATTTTTTAATAAACCATATTCTTTGAAAAATCGATTTAAAACCCCTTTTAAATTCAAAACCGTTATTTTAATTTTAAAAATTTGAATCCGATGATGCAACAGCATTAGATGGTCAATCCCGGGAATAACATCATATATCAATGTGATTATCAACAATCAACATAATATTCATAAACAAATAAATATGTGAGGAATCCAGTTGGATCCCTCCAACCTGTTACCCTGCATCCACAGACGTTAGCACAATACCAATTCCACTTCAAGGTGGAATATCGCGGTATATGGGATTTTATAAATATTCCGCTTAATAACGGCGCAATAGGGTCTCATCCGCTATACGAGGCGGGAAATCAAATCCGATATATACATATGCCAATATATATATATCGCTATATATAGTATATATCCTACTATATCTACTAGCACAAACAATCAACAATTATCAATCAATATTAACTATTCAAAATTTTAGACAAAACCTTTCGATTGAGTGAGGAGTTCTCACCTTGATTTTATTTCCGTTTTCGCTATTATTTCGAATATAATTAAACACGCGTTTAATTATACCCGAAATTTTCGCTAGCTCCAAAGATTCCCAATCCAGCTCCATCGTGAAGAGCGCGATCATACGATTGCAATGCAACTGGTTTCGTAATTTTTCGATCTCGTACGAAAGAGATACATTAGTTTAAAGTTATACGAACTAAATATAAATGGATTTACAACTTTTATTTTAAATTTTAAACCCACATCTTTCTCTGGCCGTTGGATCTGTGTTGAAGCAAATCAGGGCCGCAAGCTGATGTTCTTCCCCATGCGAATTTTTTTTTTTTTTTCCAGATCGTGAAACCCACCCATCTTCGCGTGCAAACCCTAATGGCCGCCCCCCTAAACGACAACTAGACGATGATCAGAAGGTGCCATCACCACCGCCTTCTCGTGCACCACCCACGGCCCCAGTGGCCTCGAACTCGGCGCCTCCATCATCCCAAAAATCGAACACGAACGGTAGGTGAACGCGGCTCAACTGCTTCGCCCATAGTCGACGAAACCCCATCATCCCCGTACAACTGTGAAGCCCTCGATTCACACTTTATTTTCTTAGTTGATCGTTTGTTGAATCCATGCATGGATATGAAGATTTTTAGGGAGGAAGATGGAACACTCTCGGCCATTGATATAGAGGCCGGCGGCTACACGTTAAAACCCTAGTTTTTTTTTTTTTTTTTTTTTATTTTGTGAATCTTTGCTCTATTTATAGAGAACGACGAATACTATTTATCCGGGTTTTGTAAACTCCAATTTACGCGGCTAAACCAACGTTCCTAGGGTTTATCCCGCGTTCCGGACACAATGGAACAGGTTTCGGAAGCTAATTCGGAAGTATGTGTGAGATACGGCAATAAACGGTCGATTTAAATTTAAACCGATTTAAGCGATTTCTAGGCGTTTTGGCTTGTACGGGACAAACGACAAATCCAAACGACTTGAAATTTGAAATCTTGCAATAATATCACATTACGGATCCGATGAAACTAGTTTCGTCGAAATCCGAGACCGTTTGAAAAATGGCTATTTTAACTCGCCGAATTAAAATTAAAACGATATCGATGCGTTTCGAGCTGCCACGGTCAAACGACAACTCCGTTTGCTACGAAATTTGAAATCCGATAATAACTAACTATTACGGATCCAATGGAACTCGTTTCGTTCAATTTTGAGACTGTTCAAAAATTGGCTATTTTTCAGTCGATAATTAAATATTAAAATATTCAATTTTTACAAATTAACTCCAAATTCAATTTTACAAGTTCTAAAATATCTCTATAACTTTAATATGATATAACAAAATTTTCCAAATCATTTTCAATCATATTTAACCCAATATTTAATTATCTACGGAATTTCACTATTAATTAATCGATTTAAATGACCAATTAAATCCAATATTCAAGAAATAACTTATTTAACTTAAAATTTTCACTTATAAACATTTAAAATTAATTAAATACTCAAATTTAAATTACTAAAAATTCTGGGTCGTTACAATCCAAGCCGTGAAGAGCCTCTATTTGTTCCTCCTGTGATCCAGGTTGCGAGGCAGAAGGAGGCACCGCCTGAAGAGATGAAGGAAGGATGACCGGAGGAGTAGAAGTTTGAGCAGTGCTTGGTACTTTCTCTACAGAAGAAAAAAGGTTAAAGTCAGTAAAAAGAGGAGATGAGGGTTCACCAATGAAGTCAGTAAAGAGAGGAGATGAAGGCTCGTCAAGGTTGAGAAAATAGCCAAGGAGCTCGTGAAACTCATGTGAAATAAACGAGTAACCAGCTTGAGCAGAATTGACAGTAGCGAGATTAACAGTGAAGTTACCTGGAGAAGCTGGTTTCCTGATATCGACTTCATAAGCTTGCGCATCAGCGCTCTCTTCACCCTCGTCTCCACCTTGTGTGCTTGTAATATCAGCGGTAACTTTGGTGGGAGATGTGAGATGGGAACTGGAACCAATAATGTCGACTTCATACGAAGAAGGTGGCTGGACTAGAGTAGTTGAAGTGGTTTTCCCCAGCTGGTCCCCTTCCGTCACTTCGGTTCTTAGTTTGGCAAGTTGTTCCTTTCCCCTGGCAAGAGCAGCGCGAGCGTCTTCATTAAAATAATGCCTTTCCAGGGCTGGCTCGTCATAACCAGCACCTTCAGCACCAAGCATATCGAGGGCGGCCTCCCACACTTCAGCTAAAGTGATCTCGTACTTGGGACCAAGAAAGGCGAGGCTTCCACGCCCCAAGACGCTATGCAAGTAGAAGTCGAATAATGTTGAGCCGAAGCTGTTTTTGGTCGCCTCATGAGATTCTTCGGCTGCGATTTTGCCGGCGACAGCCTCATCGCGCTCCCTTTCAGTTCTGGCAAGCTGAAGCTTAAGCATTTGTATCTCCGCCTCCTGGGAGTTGTTTTTCTTTCGAAGCTCAGCAATATCAGAGACATAGCCTTCACTGATTCTTTTTTGTGCCTCGAGCCTATCTTCGGCATCCCTCTGACTGGCATGAGCATCTCTAACTTGTCTGAGAAGCACTTCTTCTTTTTGAGAGTATGAAGTAGAGGAAGCAGCAAGCTCATCTTTCAACTTCTCAACCTTTGCTTCGAGCTCCTCGTTGTAGGAAGTAATGCTCCTCATTTCAGTGTCGTGCTGCTCAAGGACCTTTTGCCACTCAGCCTTATCATTTTCCATGGTGAGCATGGCCTCTAAGTTGGCACGGTTAACTCTTTGAAGCTCATCAACAAGCTTCTGCCAGTTTGACATCCTCTCGATATCGAGCTTGACTGCATCAAGATTGCGCAACATAGCAGACTTGTCAATGGGGACCAAGTCTAGGTCGAAACTCACGCCCTTTAAGCACCATTGTGGAAAGCGGCTTTGTAAAGTGGCTGGGCCAGGTCCCACTTGAAATTTAGGCCTGCTTATTATTGTCTGGATGTCCTCCTTCCCAAGAGCGGGAGAGTCGGAAGTAATGTCAAGAGGGGCAGGGGCAGTAGGCTTTTCGGGAATAGTGGAACCATGTCTCTCACCATGTCGGGCTCGTTTGCCTGAATCTTCAGCTACATGACCTTTTCCTCGGTCGTCGTGAGATTTCCTTTTGTGCGAGTCATCACTCCTCTACAGAGAATCATGGTGCTCATCCCTATCCCTTCTGTCATAATGCTCTTCTGCATCCCTCCTTTCACGAGCCTTTCGAGCAGCCCTCTCTTCGTCAGACTCTCTATAGGAGGGAAAGTAACGCCGATAATCATATTGACCACGCCCCCCGTAGCGTCGGAAATCCTGATAATATGATCCGCCGCGTGTCATTGAAGAATCTGAAATAAGAAAAGATAAGCTTTAGAAATCTTTAAAGTATAAGAAGATAAGTGCATAAATGTGCTGGAAAATCCTAAGTGTTGTGTGATGTGCAAGCTACACGCATTAAGCTACAAACCACTCTTTGGTGCAGAGGTGATGATAGCTTGGATATGAGGAGTTGATGTTTGTGTTGGTGTTTGTCGAAGAAGAGACGTCGCCTCAATTACAGGAGAGATAGTTTTAGATACGTCATCTCTAAAAAGCTCCTGCGAAGTCACTATTATGTCGCTCAACCCCTCATAAACATCGTCACCATCATGCTTGGTGGGACTTGTTCTCTCAATTCCTACATCAGCTAATCCCCCGAGAGGCCGTGAAGGTTCTTCTTCTTCCTCGATCGGGGCAAGCACCGTCTTACTAGATGACCCCATAATGTCGGTAGGAGTGGAACACTTCACCAATGAAGCTTCAATATTAGACTCTTTTGATGTAAGTTGTTCGACAGTAACCGGGGCATCAGGAGTTTTCATCGGAGAATCGGGAACTTCTGTTGGAACTTCATGAGCATGTGTAGAACGAGAAGCGTGTAGAAGCCCGTATTGGTGTAAAAATTCATCCTTCAGCAGAAATTTTATGCTCCTTTCTTCCGCAGCCACGGCACTCAACCTCTCAAAAACTTGTTTATGAATCGGATCTCTAGAAGGGAGAGGAAGTGCTGAAAAGAGCAAAGAATGAAGTTAGCAACTGAAAGTTCGGATCTCGGAAAAAGTTTCAAAAACAAAAAAATGGAAACACTAGTCTTACTTCCTATTCTCCAGATGGCATAAAACCCTGGAGGGCAGCGAGCAAAGAAAAACTGGTTCAAAAATCCATGAACACTTTCAGTGAGATCGGAAAGGAGCTTGCGGTTTCTAGCACTTCTCACAATAATGAGTGAAGGATGATCTTTACTCTTTGTAAACGAGCACAGATAGCGAATTTCTTCAAAACTCGGTAGGCGATCAAGAGTTCTTCTAAACAAAACACACAACCCCATCAAGATGGCATAACCATTAGGATGAAGTTGAAATGGAGAGATCGTCAACCGGAGAAGAAGAGTTCGAAGGAAGTCATTGAAAGGGGGAATTGCCCCACTTAAGCACATTTGGCGATTGGCTGCAACAAAACCATAAGGAGGATTATCAGCAGTGTCGCTTGGCCCGGGCAATAAGACATCACTTTCAGCAAAGCCGAATTGAGTGCGTATCTGAATAAACATTCTTGGGGTTAGAATGGTCGAAGTTCTCTCCGGAGGATTCTCTATGGGAACAGCTACCGGGAAAGTCTCTTCCTCTTGAGCTACCATTTCTTCTTGTTGGAGGGAAGTCATTCTACATAAACAACTGGGTATTCAAACATGAAGGTGCACGTTTCCTAAAGTGTGTGAAGTGTTGTACAAGTATCAATCAAACAATAAGCAAAGGCAACTGGAATAAAACCTAACAAACATTTGTTAGTTATAAAGACCAGGAATCTTTGTTTTGAGTTTGAATATGCAAATATAATGTTGATGCAAACAAGTCAGTTCAAATTGTTGATACTTTGCATTAATATTCTACTTTAGTCGATTAATTCACAACATTTCATGCATTATATTCATGATGCTTATCTTGTCTTGACTAATCTGCCATTTAATATGGGCTGTCAATGGCAGTATGTGCGCCTTGTTTTCCTTTGTTTGTTTGTTATTCTCAACAGGTTGGTAGCTTAAAAATGAGAACGATCTGTGAAGTGACATAATGTGTTTAAACAAATTTAAAGTTGGGGCAGTTCAAAGTTTAATCCCTGTTCAAAGTTTGATCATAGTTCAAAGTTTATTCCACTTAAATTGGCAGTCCAAGTCAAAATGATTAAAGTTAGTTGACACTCTCAAGAGCCAGCATGTCCAAGGCCTAAGTCGTATCTCGGCTACAACCTAAAAAAAAAAAAAAAAAAGAGAGAGAAAGGCTAAGTCTGAAGTTGGCCGAAATCATAGCAATTCGATTCGGCAAGCTTGGTTAAATGCTTAAGTGCTAACTCGGTTATGCCTTAAGAATCTCCCACACATTAATGTAGGGTTCCTACTCCTTTAACTCGGCAGTTCCCTAGGTCGCAAGAGAGAGGTGGGGAAGCAGGCCCTGATTCAAAAGGAAAAAGTTTCTCCAAGTATTAACCCGGTCGCGGTTCAGGCCTTAAAGGTTAGGTCGGTAAGTTTCCCCAAGTATTGGCTCGGTACCGACTCAAGATTCATGTCGCACCCAATCAGATCGGCCATAAGTTAGGTCACCTAAAATCACGTCCAAGCCGGTATCTCGCTCAACCCGTTAGCCCAATAACCACTCCACCCACAAAAACCCCTATCCCATTCATGATACTTCATGCTACTGGATCATCCACTAAACCAATTCGAAACTATTACGAATCTAACACCTCGCAATCCCAACCGGCTATCTTAAAGCAATAAACCATCTTCGTCGCTTCGTTGTTCATTTAAAGCTAAAAACCGAGCAACTCAAGCTTCATCAAACACAGGTGAAGTGAGATTCGTAATAATGCAATGCTCAAAGGGGTGAGTTAGGCTCGAATGGAATTCGTGAATCAATGACAACAAGGAATCGAGGGTAGATTCACTTACGTGACAAACAGCAAGGATTATCAATGATCGATTGGGAGGAAATCGCCTTTATGGATCTGAGAGTGCTTTAATGGCGGAATCGAGCAAGAAATTAAATGAAGGAGAAGAAGGAAGAGAGCCAATTTATATCACACGGTGAAGAAATGTGAAACGGCGCCAACTGATAGGTCGTGCGGGACCTACCGACCTAGGAGGAGCCGAGCTAAGAAGTATCGAAGCACACGACTTAATCTTAAGGCGTATACTTCGAGGGGCAAATGTTAACCCTATGCCGGTTATGACTCGCCGGTCTAATGCTTGGAAAGTGGGCCGACCTAACCATTCGCATTACTTGCCGACCCAATGGATAAAGGCGGGCCGACCTAGCATCTCAAAGAGTGTTGCCGACCTAAAGGATGCGGGGAAGGATCCGATCTAACTCGGTGCCGACCTAACTGGTTAAGAAAGCGTACCGACTTAACGCTGCAAAGAGATTCCGACCTAAGGTTTGAAGTAACCCACCATCTTAATATATTCACCGATCCAACATCTTAAGAGTGATGCCGACCCAAGAATGGCCGACCTAAATAGCTCAGGAGAGGTCCCGACTTAACTCTCAAGAGGCATACCGACCTAATGGTTAAAGGGAAATCCCGACCTAGAGACTTACATAGCCTACCGACTTGACATACTACCGATCTAACTACGATGAACCGCAACCGACCCAGGGAGATGAAGGGTGAAACGGTGCAACCATTTAACACGTAGCACGTTAGACCGGCGGCGACTTAGTCTAAGTCGGAAACGACTTAGGACTTGTGTGAATCCATCGAAGACAGGTAAACACGGCTTGACCATATCAGGGGTCTTATAGGTCAGCCACGACTTAACTGGGTCGGTGAGGAGTTAAGACCGAGCTTAGGTCCAAAATCTTTGCCTATAAATACCAACCTACCTCCAACATTAAAAGGACTTTTGGTCGATCAATTTCAAGCGCCATTACTCTGCCGAATTCCAGACTACTTCAACACTTAAAACTTTTGAGATTCAAAGAACGTCTAAAAGAACTTCATAAAGAAATCATCTACATCCACCATGGATTTGAAGATTTTTGTCAACATCGAAGTTTGAGCTACTTGTTCTAAGTCTTTTGTAATTCAAAGTGTATTGTACTTGAGAAGATTTGTATCAACTTGTAACGTTATCATCAATAAAAGTACTTAAAGTGGACGTAGGCTATACCTATAAGCCGAACCACTATAAAATTGCTGTCGTTTACTGCTTTTCTGCTATTACTTGCTTGTAATTCTTTCCCGATCTATCGGGTGGTGCTTTCACAACTACACTTCACACACCGGGGTGTTAGCGTTCAAATTTAAGCGTTAACAGAAGGCTTAAGGTCTAACGACCTAAGGGGTACGACCTAAGGTCTTACGACCTAAGGTGTTGAGGTTGGACGACCTAACCAAATTGCATAGGCCATACGAGCTAAGGCCTAACGACCTAACTCCGAACGAGCTATACGCGAGTGACCTAGGGCGCTAACTCGTAAACGACCTAACGTTAACTCGCGAACGACCTAACTCCAGACGCGCCTTT
This sequence comes from Allium cepa, assembly GCA_030765085.1. Lineage (NCBI taxonomy): Eukaryota > Viridiplantae > Streptophyta > Magnoliopsida > Asparagales > Amaryllidaceae > Allium > Allium cepa. Next base: position 911,326,591 of record CM060943.1, read on the forward strand.
TCAACGCGTGCGAGCTGAAGACCTACCGACCTACGACCTAACTCCAAGCGACCTAAGGCCTAACGACCTATAGTGGACGAATGGGCTAAGGCCAGAAACGACCCAAATGAAGGTGACGACTTTTCCACGCGAACGACCTATAGATGCTGGGCGACCTAAGGGGGACAGAGCGACCTAAGCCAGAAATTCACCCCAAAATACTAAAAAGTGGAGTTTTTCGCCAATCCAATCCAAACCAAATGCAAATGTGCATACAAACATGATAGGGATGCATTTCCAATAGCCCAAGATAGATATAGACTAGAATTGTGAGATAAAAATCTCACCTTTGCAATAAAGTTTATGAAGATGAAGCTTGAAAGCAAGGAGAAGCAATCCAAAGCTTGAATCCAATATCTTCTACTTGAATTTGGAGTTGAATGTTGGATTTGCAATTGAATTTGTGCTTGGAGTTTTAATTTCCCATTCCCTCCACCATTAATGCCAAAGCTTGATTAGTTAGGAAATTTATGAAGAGTGAGGAGAAGAGGGTTGGAACTTGGGCTTAATAGGCTAAACTAACCCAAAGTCCAAAGCGGGAAAAGTTAGTGAAATTTCACTAACTCCAAACCTATCGATGTTTATACTTAAAAAGTTGTAAACGACATTTCGAACTCAATGGAAGTGTTCTCGAGTCCTAATTTGACCGTTTGCAAAAAGTAGCTTTTCGGACCAAAATCCGATTAACGAGTTAATATTTAAATAAAATATTTAAATACAAACTCGATAAATATGCGGGTTGTTACAAGTCAAGTGATTCATGTTTTTTTGACGAATTCTAGAGGAGTTATAGAGCAGGAGGCTTCCATGTGTAGTTATATTATGGTTCCGCTGTGTTTGTTTGGTATCTGTATCTGTTGTATATGTATCTTGTGATAACTTAAGTTGTATAGTTAGACAGATGTTTATAACTGTCTAATATGTGTTGTATAAGTTGTGTACTCTGATGTATTGTGATACTGTGTAATATTTTATGTGATATATTACATTTTATTCGTTCCGCTGTGAGTTCTCTGATGTTGTTCTGTTTCTTCTTTCTCTTTCTTTTCTTCTTTTATCCCTTTTCTTTCTTCAAGATGATGCGATTTCTTGAAGATAGGAAGTCGGGTCGTTAAACAAATTCACTCCCTTTTATTCCAAAATCCATTAATTTAGTTTTTATTCCTTAATTATGATTTAAAGTATTGTTAACTAAAAATAGCAATTTTAGATTTCTCAACTTACTTCTTAATCCTTTTTAAATACATTTAAACTTTGAATTTTAAAATAATTCTTTATTCCTTTAAAATAATATCACTTAATCTTACAGTTCCTTAATTTCTGTTTATTCAAAATCTTTTTCTTTTCATACTCAAAGTTATTTATTACTATTTTAATATCACTTCCATTTCTTTTCAATTCATTCTTAATTAATTCAAATTTCCTATAATTATTTCGCTTACAAATTTACTTCTTTTATCTTCTTTCCAAAATCCAATTTACATATTTTTGGTAATTCATTATAACCAAATATATCCAATCAAACCATAGCATTCAATATTCCAATACAATTCATCATAGAATATCATATAATCACAACAGAGAATATTAAATAATTTAAATAAATGTTGGGGGATCCAGTTGGATCCCTCCAACTTGTTTTCCCTACACCCTAGACGTTAACACAATATAAAATACCAATTGCACTTCGAGGTGGAATATCTTGGTATATGGGATTAATATAAATCATCCGCTATTATACGGTGCATAGGGTCTCATCCGCTATATAATGCGGGAAATCAATCATTCCAATATGTAATGTATACTATAATATAGCACATCAATCAATTCAACCATTCAAAGAATTATTCAAATTTAATCATTTAAATTTAAGTTTAAATTCAGTTGAGTGAGATTAACTCACCTTTGCCTCTTAATTTTGCATGTCCACTTCATTCTCGATTTAAGTCCATGATTTCTCAATGTAACGTCTTCGAGATTTTCGACTTTCGAAAATCAACATTAATACGTCCACTTTATCAACTACCGAGCAATCGAAGGCCGGAAAATCAAATTGTTAGGGTTAAAGAAGAAGAGGTTGAAGAAGAAAAAAGAAGCAACATAAACAATATCAGAATCTCACAATCGCAGCGGAACAACATATAATAGATAAATGAATAATCTTTAAATCAAAAGAACTGTACTTTTGATACAATACATCAGCAGAGTCAACTTACAACACAACACAAGTGGACAATTATATGAACTTATCCTTACAAGTGGATACACAACGGAAAAGATAATATCATATACAGGTGATACGTTTCACCATCCACTCCCCTCTTAAGCTCCACAACACCTCCTAAATTCCAAATATCCTGATAACCTGACTCTAGGCTGCCTGTGTGGAAAATGATGGGCACCCAGAGTTTAGGAAGGGAACAATAAACTCCAGGTTAGTCATGGGACTGGTGTGAGAACTTAAAACAGTTTATCTTTAAAAAAACAAACGAAGAAATATTTTAAAATAGATCCCTAATGCCTTTAGAAAATGTAACTACCATAAGGCCTCTTGTAACGACTGTGATTTTTCGTTGCCGAAAAACCGAAATGTTAGGGTTAAAGAAGAAGAAAGAGGTAGAAGAAGAGAGAAAAGGATAGAACAAAACAGAAAGTGACAACAGAACAACATCAGAATCTCACAATTCGCAGCGGATCAACATATAATAATAAATGAATAATCTTTAAACAAAGAACTATATCAGTTATTACATTACATCATTTTACATTACATCATCAGAGTGTAGAACAACAAACAGCGGAAAAGAAATACTATATACTAGTAATAAGCCATGCCATCCAGCTTGCCTCCAACAACTCCTGAATTCCAGAATATCCTGATAAACCTTAACTCTTGACTGCCCGTGTGGAAATTGGTAGGCACCCAGAGTTTAGGAAGGAAAACAATAAACTCCGAGTCAGTCATGTGACTGGTGTTAGAACTCAAAACAGTTTATCTTTAAAACAAAATAGAGGAATATTTTTAAAGTCAATTCGCAATGCTTTTTAAAAATGAGACTACCATAAGGCCTCCCGCACACACACAATGCAAACGCAGAATCGGAGGAGATTTCTGATAGTCAAAGATGCTTGATACGCATTAAAAAGAAACATTTGATATTATTACTAGTGCATAGTGTAGGAAAAATTCATTTCGAAAGTAAAGATATAAATCTTAACCAGCATAGACATTTCGCACTTATGCCTACTATAGCTACCATGTTCAATAGCAGGTTACCGCCACATTCCATGGCAGGTTATACAACTAAAACCGTACAAGATCGTATTGTTTCTTTGGATTTCCAACAAATGGTCATGCCAAGGAACTTCCCATTGCCACATGGAAACGCCTCTGGAATGACGTCCCGGGAACCAAACGGATCTCTGCCAACACAAGGCCGGGTTACCCCTAACTGGGTAACTACTGATACGAATATGTCATCCCCCGATTGTAACCGATCTATCCGAGGATCCTCGATTTCCAACAACCACATAAGAATAATAATGCAGTAACCATACAGACTAAGTATCTGGGCTCCATTCCATGATACCACCTCTATCTAGAAGGAATAACATACACTAAAGGGGCGCTACCCCCTAATAACCTTGCCGCATCCTTCCTGTTTTGACCATTTCCGGGGTGTGAGGTCCGACGAAGTCTAGTCCACAAAGCCACGCTTTATACAAAAGCTGTGCTTTGGGTCAATCAAATGATCATAGAAATGATCACCAAGATAAATGATCGAACAAATGATCATATCACAAAGGATCAAACAATGATCATTTCACAGCAACACTCAGCATGCCACACTACCAAATTGGGAGTATATCACTAATAACCTTCAACTATATAACCTCTGAGCTCGTACGTCTCAGAGAAGGGTGTTAAGCTAAGAGAATAAATTCTCCGCCACCAACAGAAATATATTTGAAAGAAATCAGCTTTATATCTCAACTTGTAATGTCAAACATACAATCCATACAAGTCTGTTCCGGGCTCGAACAAAACCGAAGCCACTTACAAAGAAGTCCTTGCATTCCAGATAATTTCTAATCATGTACGGACTTCCCGTCACTAAGGGTGATAAAACCTCTATATCGGAGATCAGCCGATGCAGAGTAACTCAACGGTAATCCTTCCGTTTTCAAAAATATCCGGTCTTCAACACCGGTCATCGAATGCAATCCATTACGACGTATCACATATTCAGAATGGGTTATACGACCCTAAGGTCCTTTCCCGGCTAACCCGAATAGTGAGCGCTTATTCAAAAATAAGTGTGGCATTCAAATTCAAACAATCACAACAAATACCTATTTAAAGGTATTTATTGATAGTCGGTTATTTAACTAACAATAGGCATGTTCAACATCACCAGATTCCAAATAATTTCCCAAATTATTTATTTTCCAAAATATCTTTACAAGATATATATATATATATATATATATATATATATATATATATATATATATTTCCCACACTTCAACATTTGAAAACTAATTTTCAAATCACTTTTCACCTTTACCACTTTTGAAAACAAATTTCAATCAATTTTCTTATGCGAAATACTTTCATTTCAACATGGTTCATTTAAACCAATTAAATAAATCCTTAAAAATTTACTTTATATTTACATTCCAAATCCGTAAATTAATTCCCACACTTCAAAAATAAATCAACGTTTATTTTTAAACAAATTCCCCTTTCATTTATAAATTCCATAGTGAATTTACATTCCAAAATATTTATGAATATATGATTCCCAAATCGATTTCTAATATTCATTTTCAATTTGTCTTCAAAAAGATAAATTCTCAAAACGTTTCATTTCACATGGAAAAACATTTCCATACTTATTTAATAATAAGTAATTCACAGACCCATTTATTTTCAACACTTGGAAAATATCCAATATACTTAAATCGAAATTAAGTATATATTTCATTCTTTAAGAAATCATTTCTTAACACATAAATTTGAGTCAAAACGAATGTTACGTAAAACATCGTTACGACGACATAAAATCACTAGTATAGGGATTCAAAATTTAGATAGATATATAAATCCCAATACTATATAAAACATTTCCTTTCGGAAACCATTTACTATAACAACAGTGTTATAGTCCACCATTTCCTTATTTCCCAAAAACGACTATTTCAACAATAAATGTTGAAATCTATGGTTTCGATTAATAATACATTTTAAAACATTTTTGAAAATAATTAACTTCATTCTATAATATTCATTTTGCCAAACATGACTATTTTATTCAATAATGTATTCACTGTCCAAAATCGTGAATATATTTTCTTTAATAAACTTCAATATTCAATTTCTCAAATTAAATTGATTTCGAATTTATAAACAATGTCTATAAATTCCATTTCTATTTATAAACTTCGATTTATAAATCTCCTTTATTAATCCAATTCAATCTATATATCTCAAATATATACCAACCGTCCATATTCTAAGCTAAATACCTATAATTCATTTATTTACAAAATCGTTCTTTTAAACTTCAGAAATTATAAATCTTATAAATTCTCATTCACTTATGAATCCATTATACTTCATTTTAACCCTTAAAAAAAACTTCGTTTTATAATTCCAATATTTTTAATTTATAAATATCCATTTTATAAATCTTTTATAAAAATTGTTTGTAATAGTCCAAAAATTCCAATTTAAACCATTTCATAAATTTATTAACTATTTATTTCAAAAATCACTTTTCACTTTCATTTCATAAAAATCATACTTTGTAACATTAAAATTTTAACATTTATTTATTCTTAACAATTCAAAATTTAATAAAACGAATACTTTCGAAAATCACTTTAAAATTTAAAGCCAAAATCATTATTTTTAGAACTTCAGAAATGGATCCGATGATGCAACAACACCAAATAGTCAATCACGACATCCAAATATCATATATCGATATGATAATCAACAAATATCAAAATATCTGTAAATAAATCAATATAGTTTAGGAATCCAGTTGGATCCCTCCAACCTGTTTCCCTACATCCACAAACATTAGCACAATACCAATTCCTTTCCAGTACGGAATTATCGCGGTATATGAGATTTATAAAATATTATCCGCTTAATAGACGGCGTAATAGGGTTTCATCCGCTATATAATGCGGGAAATCAATTCCAAGTACATAAATAATACCAATTTCACTGTTTATGAAATATTCGCGGTATATGTTTTTAATAAATAACATCCGCTTACTAACGATGCATAATATCTATTTTAACAATCAATAGATAACAATCATCATTCAAACATGCATTCAAGAATTTTAAATATAACTATTTAAAATAATAATCGAAACCGATTCGATTGAGTGAGAAGTTCTCACCTTGATTTCAATTTCGTCTTCAGCTTTTATTTCGAATAAAATTAAACGGACGTTTAATTTTACTCCAAATTTTCACTGACTCCAATCGACTCCAATATGATTAAATAAAATTTTACAAATCATTTTCAATCATATTAAACCCAAATTTCAATTATTTCTGGAATTTCGATTATTAAATTATCGATTTAATTGTCCAATTAAATCCAATATTCGATAAATAAATTATTCGACTTATAAATTTCACTTATTAATAATTAAAGTTAATTAAATATACAATTTTTAATGAATATAAATTCTGGGTCGTTGCAGACTTCCCTCCTTAAAAGAATTTCGTCCTCGAAATTACCAAGTAAGAAAAGTTACAGAATCTATTAACTTTCCCAAAATCCATAGTTAAACTTCTTACAATAACTTTACTAAGTTTTCAAATCATACTTAGTTTTCTTTTCAAAAACAACTACTATTGTTTAACTTTCAACTCCAAATCAAAGTTATAGTTTTCACAAATTTTCCCAATTTTTTCAAAAATTTTCTAATGCCTTAAATTTTCGAAAAAATTCATCATAGTCTCCTTTGCGCGGCTTGATCCGAAAAAAAATGACAGTATATATATCACAAATATACATCTCATCAAGTGATGAGGCATCCCGCAGGGAAAAAAGTGTAAAAGTACGGTATGTAATCCGAGATATGTACCTTATTTATTATTAGCGAGCGTATACGGCTAATATAGCGCAAAAGCGAGCTCCAAATGCAAAGCAACGCAATCTGCACCTACTAAACACTCAACAACAACATAAGAATCATGCATATATGAAAATAGTATCAATATACAACATATAGCAATATAACAACTACATATGCCAACATAGCAAATGCAATAAAACAACAAATGCAAACATCAATCAACTATCATCCATAACCAAATCAATATTCATTCATATTCTCATTAATATTCAATGAATTGGTTTTCCAGTTGATTCATTAACATTGGATTTTACTAACATTTATTCATATCCAATTTGAATTAGTTTGCATTTACTAATTTACATTCAAGTTGGTTCATTTCAAAATCAAATTTCAATTATATTCAAGTTCATTTTCTTCCAAGTTGGATTTAATTTCTTTAGCTTCCAATTTTGCAAATTCAATTTCATTAACACTTAATGAATTATATACATCAATCAATAATCAAATAACAACCAATGTTCATTCAACATAACCAAATTATTTAATTTACATTCAATTTGGTCCAACTCTTTTAATTCCAATTGGTTTATATTAAATTAACTTTCATTCAATTATTCAACTTCTAATAACATTAGCTTTTAATGAATTAACACTTACATTTATTATTTCATATCAATTATTTACATTCAATTGATTTTCATTCAATTTATTAGTTCAATTCAATTGCTAATTCCTTTGACAATATAAAGTTGAATTTCATTCATATAACTCAAGTTCAAATTTTTAATGACTTCACTTCATTAATTCACTTATTAATTTACTTTGACACCAAAAATCAACTTCATTCAACATCACTTAAGTTATATTCCATTTCAAACATCTTATCTAATCCAAATTAAATTAAATCCAAATTTTCCAAACAACTTTCTTTTAAACAATTTGGCAGCAATCCCTCTTTTCAACATCGCTAATTCAATTGATTCCTCCTCTTCTCTCGCGACCGCTTCGAGGCAAAGGTGAGTGACACATGTTACTCACATCTAATTTTGAACTCCATGTTACTGTTGTTTTTTCGTATGTTTTTGTTGCTGTTTTGTTGATTTTTCTGTTGTTTTCAATTCACTCACGGTTTCGATTTTTAGTCGATTTCGTGTTTGCTAATTTGTGTAAACATTGATGATTTCTAACTTGATCATGACTTGGTTCGATTTCTCGCTGCTTGGTTCATACGATTTTGATTTTCTTTAACACTGTCTTCTTTGCTCTCGAATTTGCCGGTAGTCAAATTTATGTTGACCTCGGCTTATGACGTCGTTTATGTGATGTCGTTTACTGTTGATTTCTAGTTGGCATCGACCACCTTGATTTTTTCAAAAATGCTTGGCTGTTGTCTTTGATTCTATTGATAAGTTTTGAACCACGGCTTAATATTGACCCTGTTCAATTGCCATGGCTACTGTAAGTTTCTGGAAGTTTTGGTTTCACGAATGTTGCACGATGGTTGCTATTTGAACATATTTCCATGTTGCCTCGAACACCTGTATATATTGTTCGTTGGTGACTTTGGTAATCACGACTCTGATTTGATATTTGAGCCTGCATTTATGTTGCTTGACTCGAAGATTGGTAATTGGCTTCACTGCATATATCTATGTAGTAGAACACTTGCTGTTTTGTTGATTTTTATTTCTAGTATATAGTCTGTTCAGCTTGACCTTTATTTGAAGTAGTTCTGCCTTGTGTGGTTGTACATTTGTTGACACTACTTGTTATCTGATGTTGTTGTTGGTTGAAGATGTCGGCATATTTTCTCGGGTAATATGAGAATCTACTCAAAGATTTGATGTGTGTGGGCCGAAGTAAATTTAGTTACTAACTGGAAAAATGTTTTATATGTATTTAAACTTAAACTGTTTGCATGGAAAGCTAAAAGAAAATTGTTTTATGTTGCATCTCTGTTCATCAAGTTTTGCAAGCGAGTACCTTTTAAAACTTAAGTAAATTTGGTTGCATGCTACCTTATTGAAATAAATAAGTATTGTATGTATATACATAAGTGAAATCTGAAGTGGTTGTTTATAGTATGTATGCTGTGCATATTCATATAAACATATGCGAGTAGGCATTTTTAATTAAAACTTAAGTTGTTAATTATCTGTTGCATACGCATGTATATAAGTATGCCTTAATGAATATATGAATGTATATATGAATAGGAATGACTATGCATGTATTTTATATCTTCTCATCTCTGTTTTGAGGTTACAGCACTAAAATCTTTGATCAAAATTCCTATCTTCTTATTGAAGTCTCTATTAGGTTATAATTCTCAAAACAATTTAAGTTTGTTTAAACAAAGAATTAAGAAAAAAACTGAATTTTTGTAAGATTAGTTGAAATGATTTTCTGAAATCAGTAGAGATACTTAAAGCACAAAGTTTCAAAATCTTTTCTGTGAGCAAAAATTTTCTTTTCCAGACTTTCTTGCTTCCTTACCTAAGTGATAATGGAAGTTGATAATTTTGATCAGTACTTTGGTGTTGTTGTGGAAACAACTGCCTGTGATATGTATTGATGTATGGTATGCATGTTGTTCTTCAAAATGCTCTCTGTTTTACACTTTCCAACATCCAAGTTTGTTTTAAAGAATTCAAACCTTTTGATCCTGACACTGTTTGAATTCAAGTTTTCAAATGAAACTTGTTTGTTTAGTCATAAGCTTCAGCTTTAAATTGTACTCAAGTCTGATACTTGTTGCATACATGTTGCATACATGTTGTACCTTAGGTACACATACTTTCTCCTGACCTGTTGCACTATTTTCGGTTGTTGTTGTGTTATGTAGTAACCCAGTTTTTGTTTGCATTGACCTGGTGTAGTTTTACACTTGTGACCTCACTTGCAGTTCACTGAACTGATTGTATCACTTATTCGTATATTTGTGCTGTGATGCCATAACTCTGGTGCCTTCACCCTCCTTCTATTTTGTAATTGTTCCACGGCTTGTGCTTTGGTGTTGCAGCTGTGTTGAGTCACTGACTTGACCTCTGCAGCTTTGATTTCTGTTAGTTTTTACTGTTGTGAGGATTTCTATTTCATTACGGTGGTGGCGAGGCAGTGCATGCAAGCGTGAACTGCAGCCACACGAAGTTAACATTTTAAAAATGTGGCGAGGCCGTATACGCGTGTGTGTACTGCAGCCCTACCAAATCTAATGTTTTAATTGATGCTTTCTTTTTGATGAAAATTATTTTATGTTGCCAATTCAATATATTTTGAATCGATTTTGATGATTTTGTTGTTAATTGCCGTTTAGGCAAATTTTGATTGTTTTCTAAATTATGTTCATCAATAATCCCTTCATCTATCCTCATTGATAATTTGAATCTACTGAGTTATTGTTTAACACTGTTAAGTGTTATATTTACCGTTATCCGATTACTTGTTAAAGGATCGGATAGGTGAATTTATATTTGACTGTCGTCTAATTGCTATTTAATTATTATTGCCTCTATGCACTAATAACTGAGTTTGAATTAGACTGACCTGTGTATTATTTTCTTTTGAATGTAATACTCGGGTCAGACCGAGTAATTTTACAGCTTGAAGATTTTCAGGCCGCGAAGTTAGAGAGAGTTGGGGAAATTGCTTCACTTTAGCTTTTCGAAGAATTCTTGTACTTAAAAGATATATTCCGCTGTATAAAAATTTAATGCATTGTACAAACTCTGATATATGTAAGAAAATTCATTTAATGTGAAATATTATGATTATTCTGTGATTCTGTGGCTGTTTCTGTTTAAACTCTATAAACTGAATAACAGTCCATCATTTTGAACGTCTCAAGTTGGTTTAATTACCGACTGGGGGCGGTCAGAACGGCGGGTCGTTACACCTCCCGCCACACACACCATGCAAACGCAGAATTGGAGGAGATTTCTCCTTATGACAGTCAAACATGCTTGATACGCAAATTTCTTTAATATTATTACTATAAGTGCAAAGTGCAGGAAAACATTTCGAAAGTATAGTATAAATCTTAGCCAGCATAGACATCCCAAACTATGTCTACTATAATTACCATGTTCAATAGCATGTTACCGCCACATTCCATGGCAGGTTATACAACTAAAACCGTACAGGGCTCGCATTGTTTCTTTGGATTTTCGAAAAAATGGTCGGGCTAAGGAACTTCCTATTTCCACCTGGGAACGCCTCTGGTGGGACGCCCCGAGAACCTAACTGGATCTCTGCCAACACAAGGCCGGGTTACCTCTGCAAAAATAGGTAACTACTGACACGGGTATGTCATCCCCCGGTTGTAAACACCTTTATCCGAGGATTCTCAATACCAACAACCACAAAGTAATAAATTTACAGCAACCACATAGGTCAAGTATCTGGGCTCCATACCATGATACCACCTCTATCCAGAAGGAAATGAACATACCCTAAGCGGCCCTAACCCCTAAAACCTGGCTGCATTCTTCCTGTTTCGACCATTCTGGGGTGTGAGGTCCGACGAAGTCTCGTCCACAAAGCTACGCTTTTCACAAAAGTCATGCTTCGATCAACAAATGATCAACAGCACTTCGTATGCCACATTACCAAATTAGGAATGTATTACTAGTAACCATCAACTACATAACCTCTGAGCTCGTACACCTTAGAGAAGGGTGTTAAGCTAAGAGAATAAATTCTCCTCCATCAATAGAAATGTATTTGACAGAAACCAGCTTTACATCTCAAATTATAACGTCAGACACACATCCATACAAGTCCGTTCCGAGATCAAACGGAACCGAAGGCACTTCCAAAGAAGCCCTTACAATCCGGATATTCACTAATCACGTCCGGACTTCCCATCACAAAGGGTGATAAAATATCTACATCGGGGATCAGCCGATGCAGAGACATTCGATGGTAATCCTTCCTCTTTCGAATATATCCGGTCTTCAACACTGGTCTTCAAATGCTATCCATTACAATGTATCACTATTCGAAATGGGATTTATGACCCAAAGGTCCTCTCCCGGCTAAACCGAATAACGAGCGCTTATTTTAAAATAAATGTAGCATTCAAATTCAAGCAAATCATAACAAATGCCCATTTAAAGGTAAATATAGATAGTCGGTTATTTAATTATCAATAGTTATGCACAACATCACCAGATTCCAAATAATTTCCCAAATCATTTATTTTCCAAAAAAAATATCTTTACAAGATATATTTTTCCACACTTCAACCATTTGAAAACAAATTTCAAATCATTTTCCTTACGCGGAAACACTTCCAAATATCTATTCATTTTCACTGGAAATCTGCCGAGTTCAAATACTTTAAAATAATTTATAACACTTATCCAAAATATATCGGGAAAACACTTTGAAATAAAACAATTTTTCTTTAAACACTTTACTTAAAATATTAGTTATAAAAATATTATACCAATATTACATATAACTTAAGTCCAAACTAATTTTCAAAATAAAATTAGTAGATAGAGCATAACTATTTAAATAACTCTTTTCTTAAACAATTATTGATTAAATCTTAGAAATAATCATTTCTATATCAACTTAATAAATCTTTACTAAAAGGATTTAAAACAATTTAAGAAGTTAATTTCTCCAAAGTATCCTTTTTAAAATCAATTCTAGAATTATATATATATATATATATACATATATGTGTGTGTGTGTGTATGTATGTATTTATGTATGTATGTATGTATTTTTCGAAGTTATTCGGAAATTTTATTCGGCTTTCTAGGGAGAATACACTTTCATTTCAAAATGGTTCAGTTAAACCAATTAAATAAATCCTTACCGATTTACTTTAAATTTACATTCCAAATCCATAAATTTATTTCCACACTTCAAAAATAAATCAAGGTTTATTTTTAAACAAATTTCCCTTTCCTTTATAAATTCTAGGGTGAATTTAAATTTCCAAATATCCACTGATATACGATTTTGAAATCGATTGTAGCACAATACCAATCCCGTTTCATGAAGGGATATCCCGGTACATGGATTTATATAAAATATCATCCGCTATTATGTGGCTCAATAGGGTCTCATCCGCTATATAATGCGGGAAATCAACTCCAAGTACATATATAATACCAATTCCACTTCACGGTGGAATGTCGCGATATATGTGTTTAATATAATAACCTCCGCTTAATATGCGGCGCGTAGTATCTATTTCAATACAACAGATAGCAATTTATCATCCAAGCATACAATCAACACAATCAAGACATTTTAAATCTAACTATTTAAAATTTAAATCGAAACAAATTCGATCGAGTGAGAAGTTTTCACCTTGCTTCCAATAGCAGTTTCAGCGTTTTATTATGAATAAAATTAAACGCACGTTTAATTTTACCTAAAATTCACACTAGCTCCAATCAATCCCAATCTAGCTCCTTAGCGTAGTATTCATCCATACGATTCCAACGCAAGTCGTTTCGTCCAAAACGGACCTCGTATCAAAAAGTTATGGCATTTTAAAGATTGAACGAATTTAAATATAAAAATTAACAATTTTCTTTTTATTATTTTATAAACTTTTAATCCTGGCCATTGATTTTGTAACATCAGATCATGGCCACGCGAGATCTTCTTCCTCCCTTCGTTAAACATCACGCACGCTAAAACCCATCTTGCCGCCACCTACCACGAATTATCGCACCAACTACGACGAACGATTCGTCGATCAGGAACCTTCATTGCATAGCCCATCACGCGAGCTACCCACGGCCTCAACATCATCAAGCTCGGCCATCATCTAGCCTAGGAAATCATGCATGAAACGCATGCAGATCGATGAAAACTGCAGTTCATTCGTAGCTTCGTTTTCGATCATCGCCATATGGAATCGAAGCACTCATTACGCTCTTCGATTTTGTAGTTGAATGTTTTTCGAATCAATTTGTGGATTGGAGGAGATTAGTGGAAGAAATTTGGCAATTTTCGGCCATTGAATGAAGAAGCGGCGACCTGTGAAACCCTAGGGTTTTGTATGCAAATGAAAAAAATTAACGTCCCTTTATGGAAAATTCTGAAACACTATTCATCCGAAAAATTTCCGAACTCCAAACGAAGCGTGCCGCCTGGCGTTTGTAATGTTTTATCCCTATTCCGAACACAATGGAATATATATCGGGGGCCAATTCGACCGTATTTGGAAGATAGGTTTTCAAATCGACTAATTTAAATTTAAAATTCACTTAAACGATTTTCTACGCGTTTTAGCTTGCCCTAGACAAATCGAAAACCCAATTGACACGAAATTTGAAATCTTACAATAATATAATATTACGGATCCGATGAAACTGGTTTCGTCGAAATCCAAGAATTTTTGAAAAATGGATATTTTTACTTGTTAATTAAACATTAAAATATTCAATTTCCACAAATTAACTTTTAATTCGATTTTAAAAGTTCTATAATATCATTCTAATTCAAATATGATTTAATTCAACTTTATAAATCATTTTTATTCACATTAAGTCCAATTTCTAATTTTTTTCACAATTTCAAATATTAAATTAACAATTTAATTATCCAATTAAACAAAGATATTCGAAATATAATCTATTCGTCTTTTATCATCTTCAGTATTATCAATATAAACTTTCTAAGCCATCAAATTATTTTTAATATGCTTAAAATTGAAGATTTACAATTTTACCCAAATTTCTATAATTAAATTCAATAATTAAATTGCCAAATTCATCCTGATATTTGAAATTCAAGTTAAACTATCATTCAAACATTTAAAATTAATTCAATATTTTAATTCCAAAAGTTAAAATTTTCGGATGGTCACATCCTTCCCCCCTTAAAAGAATTTCGTCCCGAAATTACTTGTTGAGAAGGATGGACTTTAACCCGTTCGCTAAGAACCTAAAATAACCAGTTTTAACAACCTGTCAAAACCAATCTTTTATTAAAAACCCATTATTGGTTCAACTAATCTTCCAACTTCAATTATAAGTTCCAAACAACATTTTTTTCCTAATAATTCAAATTTAAATTTAATTTTTTTTTCTTTCAAAATTTTCTCAAAATTTTTCTAACTCCCTAAATTTTCGAAAAATTTCGCCAGCGTCTCCTTTGCACGACTAGCTCGGTACGACTACAAAAATGGCACCACAGCCCCCAGGTTTCGAAAGAAAAGAAAAAGCCAAGTGGCTGGACAAGAAAATCATCAAATTTCATACTGAAATTCAAATACATACCTTTTTGTTGAGCAATTCAATTCTTTTATCCTCGAAATCAAAATCCCAATTTCCTTTAATACACCTGTATATCCTTCTAACCATAATATCCATTTTCATTCAATCTCACATTATCAAGTACATTTGAATTCAATTTACTATTTCAATTATATTTGGATTCAATTTACCTTCTGAATATTGAATTTTATCAATTATTTTTCATTCACAACCGATTCTTCTTGCTATTTTAAATTAGTTTCTTTTACTAATTCATTACAAGTTCTAACTCATTTCATCTCGCACAATTCAAATTGGTTTTCGATATTCAGTTTTCAATTCCAGTTTTTATTCTTTTGTTCGTTCCCAAACACAATTCAGTTCACTATTTCGATTTATAATCACTTATATTTAAACTAGATTTCAAATTCCATATGAATTCAATTTACCTTTTATTTACAATCATTGAATTCAATTCATTTCAAATTATATCCAATTGGTCTTTTCTTTAATTAGTTTCACTTACTAATTTTTTTATTTCAATACTCTGCTTTACAAATCAAATTCGATTCCAATTCTGTTTTATTTGTTTAAATTCGAAATGAATTTTAATGTTCAATTTCGCTTTCATTTAATTGCAATTGCAAATTTATTTATTCATTCACAATTTATTTTCCACCTTAATAGACTTCTATTCCAACCATTTAGTCTATAAGACTCTCAAATTCACATTTATTCAAATTAACTGAAATCTTCAATTTCAATTTCGTTTCGAATCCATATCAGATCAATATACATTCACTTCTCATTAATATTCAATGAATTGGTTTTTTATTTAATCACATTTGATTCATTAACATTGGACTGTACTAACATTCATTTATTCGTTTCCAATTAGTTTATATTCACTAATTTACATTCAAGTTAGTCCACTTCCACATTCAAATCAAATTACATAGCTTTCAATTTTATCAATTCAACTTCATATGAATTTCTATACAATCAGCTAACAATAATCTAACAATCAATGTATATTCAATACAACCAAATTTATTAAATTTACATTCAACAATTCATATTCACTTTGTCTAACTTCAATTTGTTTAACACTTTTAATTTCCAGTTGGTTTAATATCTATTTGACCTTTCTTTCAATTATTCAATTTTTTTCTACTTCTTTAGCTTCTATTGAATTAATACTTACATTCATTCTATATCAATTCTTTTACATTCGATTGATTAATATTCAATTCTTTAGTTCAATTCAATTGCTAATTCATTTAACCACAAAAGTTGAATTTCATTACATAACTCAAGTTCATATTCATCACTTCACTTTATTAATTTACTTTGATACCAAAATCAACTTCATTCAACATTACTTAAGTTATATTCCATTTCAAACATCATTTGTTTAACTTAACTTAAATTTCCCCTTATAAATCCAATTTAGATTCCAATTCTAAAGTAAATTCTATTTAACTCTTGCCAAAGTCAAATTTCGTCACTTATTCAAATTCATATCTTGTTTTGCTTAACAGAATTGTTTAACCATTTTATCATTTGGTTTCACTTACATTTTCTCACTTTACAAGTTATACAACTTATATATTTAAATTTCCAAATCCATTAACTTATATATATATTCTTACATTTTCAACAACCAAACAATCAATTTGTGTACACTTTAATAATTTTTGAAGTATCGTTTCTTTATATATAAAATAAATCAAGGTAAAATTATTTCATTTACCCAATTTAAAATGATACTATACCGGTTTATCTCGTTTAAGAGTTTAGAAATGTAACGACCCAGAATTTATGATAATTAAAATTTGTATATTTAATTAATTTTAAATATTAATAAGTGAAATTTATAAGTCCAATAAATTTTATTTCGAATAATTGGATTTAGTTGAATAATTAAATCGATAGTTTAATATGTGAAAATACAGAAATAATTGAAAATTGGGTTAAATATGATTGAAAATGATTTGTAAAATTTTATTTTATCATATTGGAGTTAGAACGATATTTTAGAACTTTTAAAATTGAATTAAGAGTTAATTTGTGAAAATTGAATATTTTAATATTTAATCGACTAGTGAAATTAGTCAATTTTTGAACAGTCTCAGAATTGAACGAAACTAGTTCCACTGGATCCGTAATAGTTTGTTATTATCGGATTTCAATTTTCGTAGAAATCGGAGTTTTCGTTTGACCGTGGCAGCTCGAAACGCGTCGAAATTGTTTTAATATTAATTTGGCGAGTTAAAATAGTCAATTCTCAAACAGTCTCGGATTTCGACGAAACCAGTTTCATCGGATCCGTAATGTGATATTATTGTATGGTTTCAAATTTCATGTCAATCGGATTTACCGTTTGTCCGGTGCAAGCTAAAACGCCTAGAAAATCGTTTAATCGGTTTAATTTTAAATCGAACGTTTATTGCCATAACTCGCACGATGACCGAATGAGCTCCCGAAACACATTCCATTGTGTTCGGAACGTGGGGTAAACCTTAGAAACGTCAGCCGGCACGCTTCGTTTGGAGTTCGGAAATTTTGGGGTGAATAGTGTTTGCAAATTTTCTATAAAAGGACATCATATCTTTGTTTTTGCATCAAACCCTAACCAGAAACCCTAGCTGCCACTATCTTCATTAATGGCCAAAAAATCATCTCCTTCTCCTCCAATTTTCTTCAAATCCGTCAATCGATTCAAGAAATGTTCAACTAGAAACTTGTAGAGCACAACACGAACTAGATATCCAACGGCCAAGATCGTAAATGGGGCTTCGGATCAATGACAATAAGGGTTTGAAAGTGTGTGTTCTTTCACGTTTTTCAAGAACATGTGGGGGCCGAGCTGGGCATGCTCACGGCCGAGTGTAGGGGCTAGCACAAGCTTTCAAATGGTGTAATCTGATCGTGGCCTTGGTGTTTGTGATGGGCTCGGCTATTAGGGTTTGATGGAGGCTCCTCTGGGTTGTTCTTCGTTCATTGGCCAGGAAAGAAACGTGGGGGAAGAAGGAAATGGGGATGGGCCAGATCTGAGGTTGAAAAAAAGGACGGCTACGATGAGTTAGGGTAAAAAATAATAAAATAATTTGTAAATTTACTTATATTAAAATATGTACGAACTTTAAAAATTCATATCTTTTTCATACGAGGTCGAAAACGCGCGAAACAAGTTGCGTTGGCATCGTATGGACGAGAACTACGCTATGGATTTGGATTGGAGTCGTTTGGAGCTAGCGAAAATTTTGGGTAAAATTAAACGTCCGTTTAATTTTATTTGAAATAAATCGCTAAAATGAAATTGAAATCAAGGTGAGAACTTCTCACTCAATCGAATCGGTTTCGATTTTAATTTTAAATAGTTATATTTAAAATTCTTGAATGCATGTTTGAATGATGATTGTTATCTAATGATTGTTAAAATAGACATTATGCGCCGTTAGCAAGCGAAGATTATTTATTAAAAACATATACCGCGAATATTTCACCGTATAGTGAAATTGGTATAATATATGTACTTGGAGTTGATTTTCCCGCATTATATAGCGGATGAGACTCTATTGCGCCACCTATTAAGCGGATAATGTTTTATAAAATCCCATATACCGCGATAATTCCGTACTGGAGTGGAATTGGTATTGTGCTAACATCTTTGGATGCAGGGAAACAGGTTGGAGGGATCCAACTGGATTCCTCAACTGTATTGATTTATTTACAGATATTGTGATATTTGTTGATTATCATATCGATATATGATATTTGGAAGTCGTGATTGACTATTTGGTGCTGCTGCATCATCGGATCCATTTTTGAAGTTTTAAAATAATGATTTTGGTTTTTAAAAGAACGTTTAAAGTGATTTTTGAAAGTATATGCTTTATTTAATTTTGAATTGTTAAAATAAATAAACGTTATAATTTTGTGGATATAAAAGTTATATTTTTGGGAAAATAATACTTAAGTGTAATTTTGGAGTTATATAAGTTTTGAATGACGTTTTGTAAATTAATAAAGAGATTGGTTTATTTAAATTGAGATTTTTGAATTATTATAAACGGTTTATATAAAGATTTATAAAATTTATATTTTATACGTTAAAGATATTGGAATTATAAAACGAGCTTTTATAAGTGTTAAAATAAAGTTGTACTTAGTTTTATAAGTAAATAAGAATTTTAGATTTATAAAACAAGTGATGATATAAAAGAATGGATTTGTGAATAAGTGGATTATAAGTAATTTACTTATAAGTTAGATTTGACATATAAATGAAATATAAATTGGATTAATAAAGGAGATTTATAAATCGAAGCTTATAAATAGAAATGGAATTTATAGACATTGTTTATAAATTCGAAATCAATGGAATTTGATATATGGAAAGTTGAAATTGGTTAAGGAAGTATATTCACGATTTTGGACAGTGCATATATTATCAAATAAAATGGATATGCTTGGGAAAATGAATATTATAGAATGAAGTTAATCATTTTAACGATGTTTTAAAATGTATTATAAATCGAATACATAGATTTCAACATTCATTGTTGAAATAGACGTTTTCGAGAAACAAGGAAATGGCGGACTATAACACTGTTGTTATAGTAAATGGTTTCCGGAAGGAAATATTTTGTATAGTATTGGGATTTATATATCTGTTTTAATTTCGAATCCCTGTACTAGTGATTTTGGGTCGTCGTAACGATGTTTTACGCAACATTCGTTTTAGCCCAAACAAATGTGTTTAAGTGAATGTTTTCCTTAAAGAATAAAATATATACTTAATTTCGATATTAAGTATATTGAAGATTTTCCAAGTGTTGAAAATGAATGGATTTGTGAATTACTTATTATTTAATAAGTATGGAAATGTTTTCCAATATGAACTGAATATTTTGGGACTTTATCCTTTAAAGATAGATTGAAAATGAGTATTAGAAATCGATTGGGAAATTGTATATTCATAGATATTTTGGAATTGTAAATTCACTAGGGAATTTATAAAAGAAAGGGGAATTTGTTTAAAAACAAACACTGATTTATTTTTGAACTGTGGGAATAAATTTACGGATTTGGAACGTAAATAAAAAAGTAAATCGGTAAGGATTTATTTGATTTATTTAAATGAACCATTTTAAATTTAAAATGGACAAATAATTGGTAGTGTTTCCGTTTAAGGAAATTGATTTGAAATTTGTTTTCAAATGGTTGAAGTGTGGAAATTATATATCTAGTAAAGATATTTTGGAAAGTAAATAATCTGGGAAATTATTTGGAATTTGGTGATGTTGAGCATGCCTATTGATAGTTAAATAATCCGTCTATCAATATTTACCTTTAAATAGGTATTTGTTGTGATTTGCTTGAATTTGAATGCCACACTTATTTTTGAATAAGCGTTCACTATTCGGGTTAGCCGGGAAAGGACCTTGGGGTCGTATAACCCATTCCGAATATGTGATACGTCGTAATGGATTGCATTTGATGACCGGTGTTGAAGACCGGATATTTTTGAAAACGGAAGGATTACCGTTGAGTTACTCTGCATCGGCTGATCTCCGATATAGAGGTTTTATCACCCTTAGTGATGGGAAGTCCGGACGTGATTATAAATTATCTGGAATGCAAGGACTTCTTTGGAAGTGCCTTCGGTTCTATTCGAGCCCGGAACAGACTTGTATGGATTGTATGTCTGACATTACAAATTGAGATATAAAGCTGATTTCTTTCAAATATATTTCTATTGGTGGCGGAGAATCTATTCTCTTAGCTTAACACCCTTCTCTGAGACATACGAGCTCAGAGGTTATATAGTTGAAGGTTATTAGTGATATACTCCCAATTTGGTAGTGTGGCATGCTGAGTGTTGCTGTGATATGATCATTGTTTGATCATTTGTGATATGATCATTTGTTTGATCATTTATCTTGGTGATCATTTCTATGATCATTTGTTGACCCAAAGCACAGCTTTTGTATAAAGCGTGGCTTTGTGGACGAGACTTCGTCGGACCTCACACCCCGAAAATGGTCAAAACAGGAAGGATGCAGCAAGGTTATTAGGGGGTAGCGCCCCTTTAGTGTATGTCATTCCTTCTGGATAGAGGTGGTATCATGGTATGAAGCCCAGATATTTAACCTATGTTGTTGCTGCAAATTTTGTGGTTCTTGGAAATCGAGGATCCTCGGATAGATCGGTTACGATCGGGGGATGACATATTTGTGTCAGTAGTTACCTAGTTTGAAAGGTAACCCGGCCTTGTGTTGGCAGAGATCCGGTTAGGTTCTCGGAACGTCATTCCAGAGGCGTTTCCATGTGGCATTGAGAAGTTCCTTGGCCTGACCATTTGTTGGAAATCCAAAGAAACAATACGATCTTGTACGGTTTTAGTTGTAGAACCTATCATTCACTTATGGTGGCGCCCCACTGTTTGGATGGTAGCTATAGTAAGCATAAGTGCGGAATGCCTATGCTGGCTAAGATTTATATCTTTATTTTCGAAATGATTTTTTTCCTATACTATGCACTGGTAATAATATCAAATGTTTCTTTTTAATGCGTATCAAGCATTTTTGACTATCATAAAGAGAAATCTCCTCCGATTCTGCGTTTGCATTGTGTGTGTGTGCGGGAGGCCTTATGGTAGTCTCATTTTTAAAAGCATTGCGAATTAACTTTAAAAATATTCCTCTATTTTGATTTTAAAGATAAATAAACTGTTTTAGTTCTCACACCAGTCACATGACTGACTCGGAGTTTATTGTTTTCTTCCTAAACTCTGGGTGCCCACCAATTTCCACAGGGGCAGTCAAGAGTAAGGTTTATCAGGATATTCTGGAATTCAGGAGTTGCTGGAGGCAAGCTGGATGGCATGGCGTATTACTAGTATATAGTATTTCTTTTCCGCTATTTGTTGTTGTTGTTGTTGTACACTCTGATGATGTAATGTAATAACTAATGTAGTTCTTTGTTTAAAAGATTATTCATTTATCTATTATATGTTGTTCCGCTGCGAATTGTGAGATTCTGATGTTGTTCTGTTATTTCTTTCTATTCTATTCTATCTTTTTCTATCTTCTTCCACCTTTTCTTCTTCTTTAACCATAACGGTACGGTTTTCCGGCCTTCGATTGCTCGGCAGTTGATACAGTGGACGTATTGATGTCGGTTTTCGTGGATGAAAAATCGTAGTCGTTGCATTTGGTATCAGAGCGTATGGTTAAGCGACAACCATGGCTCTGTTGGGTATAACTCATTAGAGATAGAGTCAGCAGTACTCTAGAATGAGTGTGAGTGTAATAATAGCTATGAGCACGTATTTTTAGTGAATATAAATTGTTTTATATTGTGTTTGCTTATCCGTTGAGCTGTTTGTGAATTTTGGTCAGTAGATGGGACGCCATATTATCGATAGGGATTTCTAAACACTTAAATGAGGCAGGCCGACATAGTATCATTTTAAATTGGGTAAATGAAATAATTTACCTTGGTTATATTTTGTATATAAAGGAATAATTTTTCAGAATTATTAAAGTGTATATGAATTGATTGTTGATTGTTGAATAAGTTAAATAAAACCACAGTTGTAAAAGAATAATTGTATAAGCAATTGAATTATAAGTATGGAGTTATAATTAAAATAATTTACACTTGTGAAATAATCTTATATATAAGAAGTGAAATTATATAAGTAAAAGGTTTTGTAAATGTGATTTATAATTTTAAAAAAATAAAATTCCAGAGAAGTGTTTTGAAAGGATTTGATATTTTGGAAAATTGTTTTGGAGAAATTAAAGCTCTAAACTCTTTTCGGTCACTGGAAAATAATCCTGATGATGATGGCCACATCATTAGAATGCATTTTCGGGTTTCCAAAAGAGGAATTGCTGCCAAATTATTTTAAATGAAGTTGTTTGGAAAATTTTGAGTTGGGTTTTGAAATTCAAAAGATAATTGAATTGATTTCAAAAATGGTTTTGAAAGGTTGAAAGGACTCTGGAATCTTATTTAAAATGTTATGAGAATGATAAATGAGTTGATAACCTATACAATTTGAATTTCGAAAGAATAAATTTAACTTAAAGGATGGAGTTAAATTAAAGAAAAGTTATGAATTGGATTTATAAGTGAAAACTTAAGTTAAGTTAAACAAAAGGTGTTTGAAAAGGAATATAACTTAAGTGAAGTTGAATGAAGTTAATTTTGGTATCGAAGTAAATTAATAAGTGAATTAATGAAGTGAAGTCATTAAGAATTTGAACTTGAGTTATATAAAGGAAATTCAACATTATATTGTTAAAGGAATTAGCAATTGAATTGAACTAATGGATTAAATGTTAATCAATTAAATGTAAATAATTGATATGAAATAATGAATGTAAGTGTTAATTCATTAGAGGCTAATGTTATTAGAAATTGAATAAATTGAATGAAAGTCAATTTAATATGATCTAATTGGAATTAAATGTGTTGAACCAAATTGAGTGTAAAGTGAATAAATTTGGTTATGTTGAATATACATTGGTTACTATATGATTATTAGTTGATTTTATATAAATTCATTAAGTGTTAATGAAAATGAATTAGCGAAATTAGAAGCTAAAGTAATTGAATCCAACTTGCAAGTAAATAAATTTGAATAAAATTGAACCTGAATTGGATTTAAATTAGTGAATGCAAACTAATTGAAAATTGAATATGAATGAATGTTAGTAAATCCAATGTAAATAAATCAAATGTGATTTAAATTGAAAACCAATTCATTGAATATTAATGAGAATATGAACGAATATTGATTTGGTTATGGATGACAGTTGTTTGATGGTTGCATTTGTTGCTTTAGATGCATTTGCGATATTGACATATGTAGTTGTTGGTATATGTTGTATATTGATGTTATTTTCATATATACATGTTACTCATTTGTTTGTTGAGTGTATAGTAGGTGCGGATTGCGCTTGCTTCGCTTTTGGAGCTCGCTTTCGTGCTATATTAGTCGTATACGCTCGCTAATAATATAAATAAGGTACATATCTCAGATTACATACCGTACTTTTACACTTTTTTCCCTACGGAATGCCTCATCACTTGATGAGATGTATATTTGTGATGTATATACTGTCATTTTTTTTCCTGATCGAGCCGTGCAAAGGAGACTATGGCGAATTTTTCCGAAAATTTAAGGCGTTAGAATATTTTTGAGAAAAATTGGAAAATTTTGTGAAAACTATAACTTTGATTTGGAATTGAAAGTTAAGAAATAGTTTGGTTTGAAAAGATAACTAAGTATGATTTGAAAACTTAGTAAAGTTATTGTAATAAGTTTAACTATGGATTTTGGGAAAGTTAATAATTCTGTAACTTTTCTTACTTGATAATTTCGAGGACGAAATTCTTTTAAGGGGGGAAGATTGTAACGACCCAGAATTTATGATAATTAAAATTTGTATATTTAATTAATTTTAAATATTAATAAGTGAAATTTATAAGTCGAATAAATTTTATTTCGAATAATTGGATTTAGTTGAATAATTAAATCGATAGTTTAATATGTGAAAATAAAGAAATAATTGAAAATTGGGTTAAATATGATTGAAAGTGATTTGTAAAATTTTATTTTATCATATTGGAGTTAGAACGATATTTTAGAACTTTTAAAATTGAATTAAGAGTTAATTTGTGAAAATTGAATATTTTAATATTTAATCGACTAGTGAAATTAGTCAATTTTTGAACAGTCTCAGAATTGGACGACACTAGTTCCATTGGATCCGTAATAGTTTGTTATTATCGGATTTCAGTTTTCGTAGCAATCGAAGTTTTCGTTTGACCGTGGCAGCTCGAAACGCATCAAAATTGTTTTAATATTAATTTGGCGAGTTAAAATAGTCATTTTTCAAACAGTCTCGGATTTCGACGAAACCAGTTTCATCGGATCCATAATGTGATATTATTGTATGGTTTCAAATTTCATGTCAATCGGATTTACCGTTTGTCCGGTGCAAGCTAAAACGCCTAGAAAATCGTTTAATCGGTTTAATTTTAAATTGAACATTTATTGCCATAACTCGCACAGATGACCGAATTAGCTCCCGAAACACGTTCCATTGTGTTCGGAACGCGGGGTAAACCTTAGAAACGTCAGCCGGCACGCTTCGTTTGGAGTTCGGAAAATTTGGGGTGAATAGTGTTTGCAAATTTTCTATAAAAGGACCTCATATCTTTGTTTTTGCATCAAACCCTAACCAGAAACCCTAGCCGCCACTATCTTCATTAATGACCAGAAAATCATCTCCTTCTCCTCTAATTTTCTTCAAATCCGTTAATCGATTCAAGAAATGTTCAACTAGAAACTTGTAGAGCACAGCACGAACTAGATATCCAACGGTCAAGATCGTAAATGGGGCTTCGGATCAACGGCAATAAGGGTTTGAACGTGTGTGTTCTTTCACTTTTTCAAGAACATGTGGGGGCTGAGCTGGGCATGCTCACGGCCGAGTGTAGGGGCTAGCACAAGCTTTCAAATGGTGTAATCTGATCGTGGCCTTGGTGCTTGTGATGGGCTCGGCTTTTACGGTTTGATGGAGGCTCCTATGGGTTGTTCTTCGTTCATTAGTCAGGAAAGAAACATGGGGTAAGAATGAAATGGGGATGTGCCAAATCTGAGGTTGAAAAAAAGGACGGATACGATGAGTTAGGGTATAAAATAATAAAAGAATTTGTAAATTTACTTATATTAAAATGTGTACGAACTTTAAAAATTCATATCTTTTTCATACGAGGTTGAAAACGCGCGAAACCAGTTGCGTTGGAATCATATGGAAGAGCACTACGCTATGGATTTGGATTGAAGTCGTTTGGAGTTAGCGAAAATTTTGGGTAAAATTAAACGTCCGTTTAATTTTATTCGAAATAAATCGCTAAAACGAAATTGAAATCAAGGTGAGAACTTCTCACTCAATCGAATCGGTTTCGATTTTAATTTTAAATAGTTATATTTAAAATTCTTGAATGCATGTTTGAATGATGATTGTTATCTATTGATTGTTAAAATAGACATTATGCGCCGTTAGTAAGCGGAGGTTATTTATTAAAAACATATACCGCGAATATTTCACCGTATAGTGAAATTGGTATTATATATGTGCTTGGAGTTGATTTTACCGCATTATATAGCGGATGAGACCCTATTGCACTACCTATTAAGCGGATAATATTTTATAAAATCCCATATACCGCGATAATTCCGTACTGGAGCGGAATTGGTATTGTGCTAACATCTTTGGATGCAGGGAAACAGGTTGGAGGGATCCAACTGGATTCCTCAACTGTATTGATTTATTTACAGATATTGTGATATTTGTTGATTATCATATCGATATATGATATTTGGCTGTCGTGATTGACTATTTGGTGCTGCTGCATCATCGGATCCATATTTGAAGTTTTAAAATAATGATTTTGGTTTTTAAAAGAACGTTTAAAGTGATTTTTGAAAGTATATGTTTTATTTAATTTTGAATTGTTAAAATAAATAAACGTTATAATTTTATGGTTATAAAAGTTATATTTTTGGGAAAATAATACTTAAGTGTAATTTTGGAGTTATATAAGTTTTAAATAACGTTTTGTAAATTAATAAAGAGATTGGTTTATTTAAATTGAGGTTTTTGAATTATTATAAACGGTTTATATAAATGATTTATAAAATTTATATTTTATAAGTTAAAGATATTGGAATTATAAAACGAGCTTTTATAAGTGTTAAAATAAAGTTGTACTTAGTTTTATAAGTAAATAAGAATTTTAGATTTATAAAACAAATGATGATATAAAAGAATGGATTTGTGAATAAATAGATTATAAGTAATTTACTTATAAGTTAGATTCGGCATATAAACGAAATATAAATTAGATTAATAAAGGAGATTTATAAATCGAAGCTTATAAATAGAAATTGAATTTATAGACAATGTTTATAAATTCGAAATCAATGGAATTTGATATATGGAAAGTTGAAATTGGTAAAGGAAGTATATTCACGATTTTGGACAGTGAATATATTATCAAATAAAATGGATATGCTTGGGAAAATGAATATTATAAAATGAAGTTAATCATTTTAACGATGTTTTAAAATGTATTATAAATCGAATACATAGATTTCAACATTCATTATTGAAATAGACGTTTTCGAAAAATAAGGAAATGGTGGACTATAACACTGTTGTTATAGTAAATGGTTTCCGGAAGGAAATATTTTGTATAGTATTGGGATTTATATATCTGTTTTAATTTTGAATACCTATATTAGTGATTTTGGGTCGTCGTAACGATGTTTTACGCAACATTCGTTTTTGCCCAAACAAATGTGTTTAAGTGAATATATTCCTTAAAGAATAAAATATATTCTTAATTTCGATATTAAGTATATTGAAGATTTTCCAAGTGTTAAAAATGAGTTGATTTGTGAATTACTTATTATTTAATAAGTATGGAAATGTTTTCCAATATGAACTGAATATTTTGGGACTTTATCCTTTAAAGATAGATTGAAAATGAATATTTGAAATAGATTGGGAAATTGTATATTCATAGATATTTTGGAATTGTAAATTCACTAGGGAATTTATAAAAGAAAGGGGAATTTGTTTAAAAATAAACGTTGATTTATTTTTGAACTGTGGGAATAAATTTACGGATTTGGAACGTAAATAAAAATGTAAATCGGTAAGGATTTATTTGATTTATTTAAATGAACCATTTTAAATTTAAAATGGACAAATAATTGGAAGTGTTTCCATTTAAGGAAATTGATTTGAAATTTGTTTTCAAACGGTTGAAGTGTGGAAATTATATATCTAGTGAAGATATTTTGGAAAGTAAATAATTTGGGAAATTATTTGGAATTTGGTGATGTTAAGCATGCCTATTGATAGTTAAATAATCCGACTTTCAATATTTACCTTTAAATAGGTATTTGTTGTGATTTGCTTGAATTTGAATGCCACACTTATTTTTGAATAAGCGCTCACTATTCGGGTTAGCCGGGAAAGGACCTTGGGGTCGTATAACCCATTCCGAATATGTGATACGTCGTAATGGATTGCATTTGAAGACCGGTGTTGAAGACCGGATATTTTTGAAAATGGAAGGATTACCGTTGAGTTACTCTCCATCGGCTGATCTACGATATAGAGGTTTTATCACCCTTAGTGACGGGAAGTCCGGACGTGATTAGAAATTATCCGGAATGCAAGGACTTCTTTGGAAGTGCCTACGGTTCTGTTCGAGCCCGGAACAGACTTGTATGGATTGTATGTCTGACATTACAAATTGAGATATAAAGCTGATTTCTTTCAAATATATTTCTGTTGGTGGCGGAGAATTTATTCTCTTAGCTTAACACCCTTCTCTGAGACATACGAGCTCAGAGGTTATATAGTTGAAGGTTATTAGTGATATACTCCCAATTTGGTAGTGTGGCATGCTGAGTGTTGCTGTGAAATGATCATTGTTTGATCATTTGTGATATGATCATTTGTTTGATCATTTATCTTGGTGATCATTTCTATGATCATTTGTTGACCCAAAGCACAGCTTTTGTATAAAACGTGGCTTTGTGGACGAGACTTTGTCGGACCTCACACCCCGGAAATGGTCAAAACATGAAGAATGCAGCAAGGTTATTAGGGGGTAGCGCCCCTTTAGTGTATGTCATTCCTTCTGGACAGAGGTGGTATCATGGTATGGAGCCCAGATATTTAACCTATGTTGTTGCTGCAAATTTTGTGGTTGTTGGAAATCGAGGATCCTCGGATAGATCGGTTACGATCGGGGGATGACATATTCGTGTCGGTAGTTACCTAGTTTGAAAGGTAACCCGACCTTGTGTTGGCAGAGATCCGGTTAGGTTCTCGGGACGTCATTCCATAGGCGTTTCCATGTGGCAATGGGAAGTTCCTTGGCCTAACCATTTGTTGGAAATCCAAAGAAACAATACGATCTTGTACGGTTTTAGTTGTAGAACCTATCATTCACTTATGGTGGTGCCCCACTGTTTGGATGGTAGCTATAGTAGGCATAAGTGCGGAATGCCTATGCTGGCTAAGATTTATATCTTTATTTTCGAAATGATTTTTTTCCTATACTATGAAATAGTAATAATATCAAATGTTTCTTTTTAATGCGTATCAAGAATTTTTGACTATCATAAGGAGAAATCTCCTTCGATTCTGCGTTTGCATTGTGTGTGCGGGAGGCCTTATGGTAGTCTCATTTTTAAAAGCATTGCGAATTGACTTTAAAAATATTCTTCTATTTTGATTTTAAAGATAAATAAACTGTTTTAGTTCTCACACCAGTCACATGACTGACTCGGAGTTTATTGTTTCCTTCCTAAACTCTGGGTGCCCACCAATTTCCACATGGGCAGTCAAGAGTAAGGTTTATCAGGATATTCTGGAATTCAGGAGTTGCTGGAGGCAAGCTGGATGGCATGGCGTATTACTAGTATATAATATTTCTTTTCCGCTGTTTGTTGTTGTTGTTGTTGTACACTCTGATGATGTAATGTAATAACTAATATAGTTCTTTGTTTAAAAGATTATTCATTTATCTATTATATGTTGTTCCGCTGCGAATTGTGAGATTCTGATGTTGTTCTGTTATTTCTTTCTGTTCTATTCTATCTTTTTCTATCTTCTTCCACTTTTTCTTCTTCTTTTACCATAACGGTACGGTTTTCCGGCCTTCGATTGCTCGACAGTTGATACAGTGGACGTATTGATGTCTGTTTTCGTGGACGAAAAATCGTAGTCATTACAAGAAACCCTTATCGATACAGTTAGCTAGACTGCACCGGCCAGAATCTATAAACAATCAACCGATAAGTCAACACAATACAAAACAATTTCATATTCACTAACAAATACGTGCTCGTATCTATGATTACACTCACACTCATTCTAGAGTACTACTGATTCTATCTCTAATGAGTAATTCCCAACAGAGCCAGGGTTGTCGCTTAACCAAATGCTCTGATACCAAATGTAACGTCTTTTATGATTTTCGACTTTCGAAAATCGACATTAATACGTCCACTGTATCAACTGTCGAGCAATCGAAGGCCGAAAGCCGAATTATTAGGGTTAAAGAAGAAGAGGTAGAAGAAGAAAGAAAGAAGAAGCAACAGAAACAATATCAAAATCTCATAATCGCAGCGGAACAACATATAATAGATAAATGAATAATCTTTAAATCAAAAGAACTGTACATTTTATACATTACATCATCACAATCAACTTAAAACACAACACAACTGGACAATTATATGAACTTTTCCTTACAAGTGGATACACAGCGGAAAAGATAATATCATATACAAGTGATACGTTTCGCCATCCAGCTTGCCTCTTGAGCTCCAAAGCACCTCCTGAATTCTAGAATATCTTGATAACCTGACTCTAGGCTGCCCGTGTGGAAAATGATGGGCACCCAGAGTTTAGGAAGGGAACAATAAACTCTAGGTCAGTCATGTGACTGGTGTGAGAACTTAAAACGGTTTATCTTAAAAAAACAAAGAAATATTTTAAAATAATCCACAATGCTTTTAGAAAATGTAACTACCATAAGGCCTCCCGCCATACACCATGCAAACGCAGAATTGGAGGAGATTCTCCTTATGATAGTCAAACATGCTTGATACGCAAATTTCTTTGATATTATTACTATAAGCGCAAAGTGCAGGAAAACATTTCAAAAGTATAATATAAATCTTAGCTAGCATAGACATTTCGAACTATGCCTATTATAGCTACCATGTTCAATAGCTGGTTACCGCCACATTCCATGGCAGGTTATACAACTAAAACCGTACAGGGCTCGTATTTTTTCTTTGGATTTTCCAACAAATGGTCAGGCTAAGGAATTTCCTATTTCCACATGGGAACGCCTCTGGAGGGACGCCTCGAGGACCTAACCGGATCTCTGCCAACACAAGGTCGGGTTACCTCTGCAAAAATAGGTAACTGCTGACACAAGTATGTCATCCCCCAGTTGTAAACAACCTTTATCGAGGTTCCTCAACACCAACAACCACAAAGTAATAAATTTGCAGCAACCACATAGGTCAAGTATCTGGGCTCCATACCACGATACCACCTCTATCCTGAAGGAAATGAACATACCCTAAGGGGCGCTACCCCCTAAAACCTCGCTGCATTCTTCCTGTTTCGACCATTCCCGGGGGGTGTGAGGTCCGACGAAGTCTCGTCCATAAAGCTACGCTTTTCACAAAAGTCATGCTTCGATCAACGAATGATCAGCAGCACTTCGTATGCCACATTACCAAATTGGGAATGTATCACTAGTAACATCAACTACATAACCTCTGAGCTCGTACGTCTCAGAGAAAGGTGTTAAGCTAAGTGAATAAATTCTCCACCACCAACAGAAATGTATTTGATAAAAACCAGCTTTACATCTCAAATTATAACGTAAGGCACACATCCATACAAGTGCGTTTCGGGATCGAACGGAACCGAAGGCACTTCCAAAGAAGCCCTTGCAATCCGAATATTCAATAATCACGTCCGGACTATCCATCACAAAGGGTAATAAAATCTCTATATTGGGGATCAGCCGATGCAGAAACATTCGACGGTAATCCGTCCATTTTTGAATATATCCGGTCTTCAACATCGGTCTTCAAATGCTATCCATTACGATGTATCACTATTCGGAATGGGATTTATGACCCAAAGGTCCTCTCCCGGCTAAACCGAATACGAGCGCTTATTTTAAAATAAGTGTAGCATTCAAATTCAAGCAAATCACAACAAATGCTCATTTAAAGGTAAATATTGATAGTCGAATATTTAACTATCAATAGATATGCACAACATCACCAGATTCCAAATAATTTCCCAAATTATTTATTTTCCAAAAAAAAAATCTTTACAAGATATATTTTTCAACACTTCAACCATTTGAAAACAAATTTCAAATCATTTTCCTTACGCGGAAACACTTCCAAATATTTATTCATTTTCACTGGAAATCTACCGAGTTCAAATACTTAAAAATAATTTATAACACTTATCCAAAATATATCGGGAAAACACTTTGAAATAAAACTATTTTTCTTTAAACACTTTACTTAAAATATTAGTTATAAAAATATTATACCAATATTACATATAACTTAAGTCCAAACTAATTTTCAAAATGAAATTAGTAGATAGAGTATAACTATTTAAATAACTATTTTCTAAAACAATTATTGATTAAATCTTAGAAATAATAATTTCTATATCAACTTAATAAAGCTTTACTTAAAGGATTTAAAACAATTTAAGAAGTTAATTTCTCCAAAGTGTCCTATTCAAAACCAATTCTAGAATTATATACATATATATGTATATATTTTTCAAAGTTATTCAGAAATTTTATTCGACTGTCCTGGGAGAATACTCTTTCATTTCAAAATGGTTCATTTAAGCCAATGAAATAAATCCTTACAGTTTTACTTTAAATTTACGTTCCAAATCCGTAAATTTATTTCCACACTTCAAAAATAAATCAATGTTTATTTTTAAACAAATTTTCCATTCCTTTATAAATTCCATGGTGAATTTAATTTTTCAAATATTCACTGATATACGATTTTGAGATTGATTGTAGCACAATACCAATCCCGTTTCAAGACGGGATATCGCGGTACATGGGTTTATATAAAATATCATCCGTTATTATGCGGCGCAATAGGGTCTCATCTGCTATATAATGTGGGAAATCAACTCCAAGTACATATATAATACCAATTCCACTTCACGGTGGAATATCGCAGTATATTTGTTTAATATAATAACCTCCGTTTAATATGCGGCGTATAGTGTCTATTTCAATACAAAAGATAGCAATTTATCATCCAAGCATACAATCAACACAATCAAGCATTTTTAAATCTAACTGTTTAAAATATAAATCGAAACAAAGTCGATTGAGTGAGAAGTTCTCACCTTGCTTCCAATAGCGGTTTCAGCATTATATTCCGAATAAAATTAAACGCGCGTTTAATTTTTCCCAGCATTCACACTAGATCCAATCAATCCCAATCTAGCTCCATCGCTTAGTATTCGTCCATACGATTTCAATGCAAGTCGTTTCGTCCAAAACGGTCCTCGTATCAAGAATTTATGGCATTTTAAAGATTGAACGAATTTAAATATAAAAATTAACAATTTTCTTTTTATTATTTTATAAACCTTTAATCATGGCCATTGATTTTGTAACATCAGATCATGGCCGCGTGAGATCTTCTTCCTCCCTTCGTTAAACATCACGCATGCTAAAACCCATCTTGCCGCCACCTACCATGAATTATTGCACCAACTACGACGAACGATTCGTCGATCAGGAACCTCCATTGCATAGCCCATCACGCGAGCTACCCATGGCCTCAACACCATCAAGCTCGGCCATCATCTAGCCTGGGAAATTGTGCGTGAAACACATGCACTTCAATGAAAACTGTAGTTAATTCGTAGCTACGTTTTCGATCATCACCATATGGAATCGAAGCTCTCATTACGCTCTTCGATTTTGTAGTTGAATGTTTTTCGAATCGATTTGTGGATTAGAAGAGATTAGTGGAAGAAATTTGGTGATTTTCGTCCATTGAATGAAGAAGTGGTGGCCTATGAAACCCTAGGGTTTTGTGTCCAAATGAAAGAAATTAACGTCCCTTTATAGAAAATTCTGAAACACTATTCATCTGAAAATTTTCCGAACTCCAAATGAAGCGTGCCGCCTGGCGTTTATAATGTTTTATCCCTATTCCGAACGCAATGGAATATATATCGGGAGCCAATTCGATCGTATTTGGAAGATAGGCTTTCAAATCGACTAATTTAAATTTAAAATTCACTTAAACGATTTTCTACACGTTTTAGCTTGCCCCGGACAAACCGTAAACTTGATGGACACGAAATTTGAAATATTACAATAATATAACATTACGGATCCGAAGAAACTAGTTTCGTCGAAATCCGAGACTGTTTGAAAAATGGCTATTTTTACTCGTTAATTAAATATTAAAATATTCAATTTCTAGAAATTAACTTTTAATTCAATTTTAAAAGTTCTATAATATCATTCTAATTCAAATATGATTTAATTCAACTTTATAAATCATTTTTATTCACATTAAATCCAATTTCTAATTATTTTCACAATTTCAAATTTCAAATTTCAAATTAACAATTTAATTATCCAATTAAATCTAGATATTCGAAAAATAATCTATTTAGCTTCTATCATCTTCAGTATTATCAATATAAATTTTCTAAGCCATCAAATTATTATTAACAGGCTCAAAATTGAAAATTTACAATTTTACCTAAATTTCTATAATTAAATTCAATAATTAAATTGCCAAATTCATCCTGATATTTGAAATTCAAGTTAAACTATCATTCAAACATTTAAAATTAATTAAATATTTTAATTCCAGAACTTAAATTTTCTGGGTCCCACACTCAACCTTGTATGCCCATTTACAGTATTAATATTCCAAATAAATCAGAAATAAATTTCCATTTATTTATCTAAATTAAACTAAAATTTAATTTATATAAAAATTAAATTTTAGACTAACATTATATAGATACTTCAATGTCTAAACTCCTATATATTTTTACCGATTTACATAAATTTAACCAAACAACCTTATTTTCTATATATTCATTTTCTATTTAATTTAAAATTCAATTTCAAATTAAATTAACAAAGTATAGGAAGACCTTGTATAACATTATATTATATATTAATTCCTTCGAAAATTTAATTTCCCTTAAATAGATCATTTCCAGAAACTAGATAGACCAAACGGGTTAATAAACTAACAGCTTACTAAAACCACTGTTTTTAAACTAAACTAGCCAATTAAATTGTGTAAATGTATATTATTATTATTATTATTATTATTATTATTATTTTTTACAAATTCCTACTTAAATTAGATTATATAATTTAAAATCTATACATATATTTATTTCTATTTTCCAAAATCTGTAAAATAATCTTTCATTAAACCTTATATTCCAATTTTCTTTCACCTACAAACTTTAATATATAAATATTATCGATTTAAAATTAACAGAAAAGTAGAATTGAACCTCACTATCGAGTTCTTTGCCCTAGAACAGTCTATACCAAAACTCACGTATGCTCGGATGCACTGCCATGCTCGCCTAGCCACACGAACGACGATGCATCACTTCCCCTTGCCGATGAACCTAGCCTCACCGCGATCTCCAAATTCTCAAAACCCTAGGCATCCCCCAATTCGCCGATGCAGTCGATCCTCTTACCGTTGACTGAACTGAACCTCCTCACCGCAATCACCTTGCTCGACAATGGCGATTGCGGCACTTATTGGCGGCTTCTGTGGAGGCAGCAGCGGAAGCGAAGAGGGGAAAACTTGATTGAAACTGAAGATGAGGGAAGCATGGCCTCGCTTTCGAATCGAATTCGATAATTGTTTGAATCGTTCATATTTTTTTTAGAGAGGAGTTTCGTTTTCTCGGCTACAGCTATTTCTTTTGAATTTTGTTTGCCTGCTATGTAAAATGTTCGGCCCTCCCCCTTTTTATTTTTTTTCGTCGAAAAGATTGCTTGCGTGTTAACTGTTTAGCGTGCTGAGAAAGTCTTGCTGCAGTGATTTTCGAGATGAAAGGGAAAAGTTATGATGTGACAATATTTCAGCTGAAGGTTGACAGATATATATATATATATATATGAATATATATTATTTTAAATTTTAAATTGACTCGAATTACGTAACTCAAATCTTAACCTCCAATCGAGGCGTGCCGTAAGGCGTTTATAATGTTATACCCATATTCCGAACGCAATGGAAAAGGTTTCGAGCCCTAACTCGATCGTATGGAGAAGATAACTTTTTGGACCCAGTTATTTTATTGAATTCGATATAAATTTTAGCGCGTTTACATATCGTACGCTCACACAACAATTCCAATTACTACGAAAATTGAAATCCGACAACAATACACTATTACGGATCCATTGGAACTGGTTTCATCGAATTCCGAGACTGTTCCTCGGAAGGCTATTTTTAAATTCAATTTAAAGATGAAATTTCAAAACTGAATAAATCACTATTAAATTCAATTTTAAAACTTCTATTATCTTCAATATTATCAATATAAATTTTGTAAGCCACGGCTTAAAATTCCAGATTCAACATTTTACTGAACTTCAAATTATTTAATTCAATAATTTAATTATCAAATAAATTGTGATATTTGGAATTCAAGTTAATATTAACCTTTCAAATATTTAAAATTAATTAAATATTCCAATTTTAAATGCTCGAAAATTCTGGGTCGTCACATTCCTCCCCCTAAAGGAATTTCGTCTCTGAAATTACTAGTTAGGAAGAATGGTCCAATACCCGTTTATTTTTTTCCAAAACTAAACAATTTCTAAAAATTTTCCAAAACAACCCTTTTATTAAGAACACCCTACTACAGTTTCTAACTTTCCAAATAACTTTACTTATTCAACCATTCAAACTTAAATTTGAATCCAAATTTAAATTTAAATCCAAATTTAAATTATCAAAATTTTCTCAAAAATTTTCTAACTCTCTAAATTTTCGAAAAATTTCGCCAACGTCCCCTTTGCGCGGCTAGCTCGGTACAACTACAAAAGTCCTCTACAGGCTCCCAAATTCCAAAAGAAAACAAGCCAAGTGGCTTGATCAAAAATCCGATCAAATTTCACACAGAAATTTAAACACATACCTTTTTGTCGAGCAATTCAAATTTATCTTCTGAAATCAAAAACAAAATTTTCTTTTCCTTTAAAATATCTGTATATCCTACATTGCAATAATATCCAATCACAACATTCAAAACATTTTATTGACTTCCTTACGAAATGTCAATATTTATTCCTTCAAATATTAACTTAGAATATATTTGTAATATCAATTTTCGATTAAGAATTCACCATTGCTTTCTTAAGTTTAGTATAAGCATTTAATATGCTTCTTTATTTATTTTCACTTCACCACTTTTAGTTTACATCTATTTCTATTCAAATTGGTTCTCCCATTCCATATGAATTTAATTTATTTTCAACTCTAAACATTTAGTTTTATCTTCCATTTATCCTGATTCATATTATTATTTTAAAGTAGTTTCATTCCCTAATTTATTTCGATTTTCAATTTGGAATCGTTTTGCCGCTAACTAAAAATTTTTCCAAAAATTTTCAAAAATTTTTCTAACTCCCAAAATTTCTGAAATTTTTTGACAGAGTCTCCTTTGTACGGAGGAGCTTTTGCAATTTGACAAAAGATATAAATATGTATACATCGACCTACACGGTTAGAAAAACCAAAAACAATTCATATTTCCTATTTTCATTTCGTGGGCATACCTTTATTTATCATTTTTAAGAAAGCGGCTTATTATTTTAGCATTTTGCATGATCAAATCCATCCATACGGCTTCCCTGAACCTATACTTACTCAATTTAAATATGTAAGTGCAAAATATATGCAATTGATTAACATTTCACTTATATTCAAATAGCTAACACATAGATTTCATAAGTAATGCATGTGGTATACACTCATAAGTACATATGCATGGTTTCGATACTAGTTTTAATTTGTTTGCATCCAAATTACATACCATTCCATTCAATTCATTTTTAAACGAAATGAACTCATATTCATTCCAATTGATGCCAAAATCAATTTATTAAACTGCTATTAATTCATAAAATTTTGTTTTCTTCTGTTTACGTTGAACGATCAATTTTCTAATGCAACTCGACAATCAATATATTAAAAACCATCTCACAATTTTCTTAAGTTATTTATTGTAACATCCCGCCTTTTCGCACACTTTAAACCGACACACGTGCCAGTTCAAACCATACGGAAGGGCGGATTGTTATGGGGTAAATAAGAAAAACAGAGAAGAAATAAAAACAAAACAGAATCTCACAGCGGAAGGATAAAATATAATAATCAATATACAGTTTATGATAACTGTTTACAAAATAGTTATTTTACTTATATAATGAATATCAGAGTTACACATACCAATACAAACAATGCAGCGGAACAGTATGAGTGTGGTGCCATACTATAAATAAAATAATACGACTACTTCGTCTTCGTCCTCCAAAGCTAAAGTCTTCGATCCTGAAACGCTCGGACTGACCCGAGAGAATTTGAAAAGACAAAACACTCGAGTCAGACTAAAAGATCTTATGTGAGTTAAATTAACAGAAATAAATATGAGTACAGTAACTCAAGAGATGTTCGGGATTTACATCTCCTAAGGATCCGTTAAACTATTTACTATGTAGTATATTGCGCTATTATAATAGTGTCTATTTATAAAATAAACTTACTTTTTAATAGCGTTAAGGAGTGACCCAATATTCCCCTTAACACGTAATAGTCCCAGTAGTCCATCCAATATCATAGTCCCTCCTGATCGGGAAGCCACCAGAGGATACCACACGGGCTACGGGAGAAATCCAAACTCGTACAAGGCTCAGTATGAAAGGTGACACGGCACAACTAGGCAATGCCAGGGTAGATATACCAATTATGCTTCCGGGCCGATGGAAACGCGTAGCCGCAGCTACCGCCCACCTCGAACAAACTCCCCCAAAATCAAAAATAGAAGTGGCCACTGAATCAATCCAAAGTCAAAGTATAATATCGAAGAGGAGTGTCCGATCAGAGGAATGACCTCATTAACCCGTCGATCGCTCCTGTTTTAGCCACCTTATGCCAACTCACGGGAGTCGGGTCCACGTATTTACCTTACAGAAATCGTCGCCACCAACCTACTTCATTCTGGAATCTCCACCGCGTACACGGTTAGTCAAAGTGGTTTTCGGTATCGACAGAGAGTATGTCCATATCCGATCCCGGTCTCTTTGCCAACCCATCATTATTATAACACCGCAGTCATTTAAAAAAAATAGTTTATACTTTAAACCAGAATAAACATTTCCATTTCAAAACTATGAATACGATATCAATTTAAAACTCAAAACCATATGATATCATTTTATCTCAAATGTTATTCTTTCCAAAATCATACAGGTTTAAAATTTAAAATATCTTGAAACCAAGCATTTGAATTATACTTCCAAAACATAATATTTCGGAATTCATGCTTTGAAACCATATTTTTAAAACTTGAATGGTTTGGACATTCAACGGTATATGAATTAAATGGTTTAACTTAAATGTTACTTTGTAAAGAAAATAGTTCTCTTGGCTTTACAAATACATTTCTTTATTAAAGTCTAAACCAAAATTTATATTATCTCTCTCAAGTTCCAAAACCACTTCAATTTATTTATATATACGTATATCCATTTTGAGTATCAATATTTCAAACTAAAGTTGGATTTTATGCTTTCAACAAATCAATTGTTCTATTAATTACTCTTGAATATTCATATAAAATCCATAAATAATAAGACTTCGATTTCTAGTAATAAAATATATATATTTTTTCCAATTCAAATTATACTAGAATATTCATTTCAATTTATTTTGGGAAAAATCCAATTATAAATATCATATTTTAAAATTTCCAAACTTAACATTTAAACATATGATATAAATTATTAAACTCCATTTTCTTAATTTTCTTCCATTTTTAATAAAGATTTTTATACACCTTTTAATTTCAAAATTTTCAACTCATATGTA
Organism: Allium cepa; assembly: GCA_030765085.1. Lineage (NCBI taxonomy): Eukaryota > Viridiplantae > Streptophyta > Magnoliopsida > Asparagales > Amaryllidaceae > Allium > Allium cepa. The sequence goes on from CM060943.1 coordinate 911,366,767, forward strand.
TATATATATGGAAGAAAAATATTTATACAATATAAAATTTAAGATTATTATAAACCGTATTCCATCCAAACCATATAAATCACATTTAAATAGTTATATATATACCGCGGTCCCTGTATATAATTTTCTATCCTATGGTCAAGTGATACGGATATTTATCATTTCAATCCGCAATTTAAAAGATATAAAATTTTGCGGTTATATATCATTTCAAACCACAATCCCGAATGAAATGAAATATGCATGATAATTTGCAATTTAATGATATACAATAAACATCCATTCATCAACATCATCCATCATCCAAATCGCAATCATCAATCAATATCAATCAATAACAATATTATTTTTGGTACTACATAACAGGTAATACTGGCAATTTTATTCAAATTAAATTTAACAGCTATTAATCTACAGTCTATATTCAGTAATAAATTATATAACTGTTAACTAGCAGTTCATATACGAACAAATAAATTTTAACTGTAAATTTATACACAATAAATTAATTAAATTAACAGTTAAATTAAATAAATGCAATTCAACAGATATGAATAAAATAAACATGCCAAATACTTATAAATAAATTTCTATTGATTTCTAAAATTAATTTAAACAAACATAAAAGCTTCTAGTAGTTGTGAGTGGGTTAAAACACTCACCTTTTGAATTTAAATCGAATTTAAATTCGATTTAAACCCAAAAATTCGCCCATCTCGGAATTCGTCCAAACCAGCGTCATCAAGTCCGGAATTGAATTACGATCCTAACAAAAGAAATTTCGTGTGAATCCGACTTCGTATGAGAAAGTTATATCGAAAAATGTAATTGAATAAATTTAAAATTATAAAAGAAAGGTGGGACACATTAGCAATTTGCCACCTCATCACTTTCTATGAATCTCCTCTCTCACGCGTTGCTTCCAAGCATGCGACTACAGACCGAAACCCATCAACACGCATTCGAACGAAAGCAACCGCGACAAACCCCACGACTTCGCCTTCGGCGTCGGCCTTGCGCCCTCCCCCCAGAACCGCCGGCCGCCCTTCCTATCTCTGCCCCACGCGACTTAGTCGCGAGCACATTTCTACCCACATTCCATGCAGCAGCCGCCATATAGGGTAAAACCCTAATGAATTTTTGCCGCCAATCCAACCGTCGATTCCAACAACGAACAACACAGATCTGACCCCCTCAGTCCCCTCTCCAAAACCCAGAAAAGGTTTGACGATCCGATGACTTTTGTTGCGACGATGATGTGAGGCCGAAAATGATTTGAATTGTTCTGGATGAACGATAGCTCCAATCGAAAAATGAATCACATCAGCAGATTACGGACATCGAGAACTATAATATATATTTTTTCGAGATTTTTAGGAGGACTTTAAATTTTCACTTTTTTTTTGAACTGACTGGATCTAGGGTTAGCCCCCATTGAAGAAGAAGAGAAGCTTGAAGAAGATGAACGTACAGCAAATAGACAATAGAATGGAGCTAGGGTTTATAATTGTGTTTATATAGGTAGACTAGAGATAGCGTAGATGGATCGGATAAGCGAACGTACGGAACAAACTATGGCCCAAAAAGCCCGCTATGCCTCCGGAACCGAATTTGTTAAATCTATATATCCAGATAGGTATTTTAAAATATTCTGAACGCGATGGAAAAAGTTTCACGACCAAATTCGATCGTATGAAGAAGTTATGCTGAAAACAAGATTTCCAAATTGATTTCAAATTGATTTTAATAAAATTGATTTTCAAGGCGTTTCGCGTCCGTACGATCAAACGACAGGTCCGATCGATACGAAACTTGAAACCCTATAATAATTCACCGATACGGATCCGATGAAACTGGTTTCATCGAAATCCGAGTCCGTGACCAAAATGGCTATTTTCAATATTCATTAAATAAATTAAATAAATTATAAAAATCCAATTTTTTTACATCTAAATTCAAAAATTGACCAAATTTCTCCCTTTAAATTTTCTTAATTATTTACTCCAATTCTAAACAATTCAAGTGTCAATACATAGTTGTTTTATTCATCAATTTAGATGTTAATCCTTACTTAAAGGTTAAATTCCAATTTTTAATAAATTCAACATTATACGTTTGATTAAATTTATTAAATTCACTTTCTTTCTATTATTCAAAGTTATTGATGTCAATTTAATGAAACTAACATTGGCTCAATATCTATACATTAAAAATCTCAATTCTAAACTTAGATCTCAACTTATGAAATAGTTAAATAATAAATTCCATCTAAATCTACATCTTCCTACTATCTAAATATTTAGAAAAATTACTTACCACTTTTTATTGTAAATTTCTAAACTAGTAGATTTGTGTCATTTCTAGCCCTCTGGATATTTTAAATTAACTAAAAGCAAATTTACATATAATTTCCATCGTCAATTATTTTAGTGAATAAATCTTCAAAGGTTACTGCAATTAATCCCCTAAATTGCAATAAATTCTAATAGATTTGACTCTATTTGATTACAACTCACAAATAAATCAATTATTCTCCAACTACAAAGTTACCGTTTCTTATATATATATCACTACAGTAATACTTCCAAATGTTCATCTTTTGTTTGCATAAATTACTGTATTCAATTGAATTGTAATATTGTTAACTTACACATAAATAAAACTTAACACTAATAGAATAAATAACTTACAAAATTTGTTGTCATAAATATATTTTATAAGTCTACACTTAATTATTATCTTACAATACGTTTTTACGTTACTATAAAATTTATACACTTTTCCGTTACCATATTAATAATTACTAAAGTAACATTCATTCTTAATAACAACGTTATACTATTCAACATATAAAAGGACTCCATTCCCCAAATACATTCATTTATATTTATTCCCTTAAAGTTCTCCTTTATTGATTAGACACATAAATTTAGATTCATTTACATCGAATGCCCTTCTTAGCTATATACTCAATACATGTTAAATCTACATAATTTTTACCCTTTTATTCAAATTCACTTATACCATCAATAACAAAATGTTGCCTTAAATTTAGATTCAATTATATACATTAGATAAATGGGTAAACTTTTGTAATTATCCCATATATGAAAATATTTTTATGCATACATTTCCACTTACTTACTATGCATTCATTTATTAAATTACTAATTGCCTTAGTCAACTTATCCCCTATTTACTACCAAATTTCAAATTTAATTATGGCTTATCAATACATAAAATTTACATAGGCAAAACAAATTTTATTACTATCTTAAGTCCATTTATTATTGACAACATTCATTAAATCTCCTTATCAACACTTATTGCATTGATTTATTCAGCGGTCACCTTTTATTTAGTTACTATCCATTTTACAATCCAATGTAAGTCTTCCACTATTTATTTTATATTAAATGAATTCCATTCTACTTAATCTTTTTATTGATATTCACTAATTCAACCCTTATATCAGTTTCTTATATTTAACTTTAAATCAAATTGTGACAATCTACATTATCCAAATCTATTGTCATAAAATTTTATTGTTACACTAAATTACAACTACTATACCAAATTTCTACATTTATTCTCAATTAGATTAGAAATTATATTAATTCAATTCATTTAATATTATTAATTTAATGGGTCTTTACATTTATTTTCTTCAAACTATTCCACCCAATAACTTAAGTTTATTTTATTCAACCAACTTCCATTCGAATCTTTGATTTGATTTTCCTTGGGTCAAATCCCAACCATTTTATTAATTTATTTGATTAGTTTATTCTTTTATACATTTTTAAACATTAATTCACATTAATAATTCATTATTAAACTTATTAATAATTAGGTTATTCAATTTATGCTTGACTCAGATTTGTTTTCATATCAAATTAGTTTTATTCTGATCCAATTCCATACAACTTCAATTCATATTGAATTCACTTACAATTCTAAGTTGAATTTCTACTTATAACTTAAGCTTCATTTCCAAACTCAATTATCTATCCAAAATTCAATTCTAAGTTAATAATTTTCGAGTTCCATTTTCATATTTCATCAACTAATTTATTATCTAAATAGTTCTCCTCTGGTTTAAATTCAATACTTGATTGTTTTTTTAAATCTTAGAATCTCTTCATTAAATTTCTTAAGCGCAATTTATTTTATAATTCAAGTTTGGATTTTTCGTTTTATTTTCCAATTCGTCAAAAATATTTATTTTGGGTTTTCTATCCCACTTTTCAATTTTATAAGTCACAACTTATTATTTTACACATTTCCATTCATTCTAGGCTTGAATATATACATCTTTTATTTTTACCTCAAGATTTACGCTTGTTTATAGCCCAAGTATATTTTATTCTAAGGATTTTTGATTCTTTTATAAGTTATTCTAAATTATTTTTTCCAACTTATTTCTTATCCAACTTACTTCCATTTATTCAGGTAAGAATCTATTTCCATTCAATAACACCCATAATTCAATTGAATTTTACTCCAATTCAATTCTATTTAACTTAATTCGAGTTAAATCTTGTTACATACCATTCCTTTGAATTTTTGTTAAGCAAGGACTTAATTCCATTTAATATCATTCATGACACAATTGACTTTTGATTCAATGCAATCCAAATTTTCAATTTCAATTTCAATTTTATTTAACTTATCTCAAGTTAAATTCAGATATATTTTCTTCACTTTCATTCACTTAAGTTAAATTTTAATTTCCAGATTAAAATTTCCAATTTCTTCTTATTAATATCAACTTTATTTTATAAGTTCAATAGTTGATTCATTTATTCATTCACCAATTCATTTTCAACCAATAAATTTTATTTCCAAAATTAATTATTTTTATTCCATTTGAACTTATTCTGCACCTTATTTCACACATTTAAACCAAGCATCATCCAATATTGAATTTCATTTCATTTGCATACCATAGTAACTAATTAGTTACTTATAAATTTTAATCTTAAAACTTGTTTATTTAATCCAACTTAACTAAATTTTTTCCATTTCACATAATTTAACACAATTCAATTTTAAATTCCAGTATTCAGTTTTCACTTTACTTACTTACAAGGATGAATTTTATTTTAACAAATTCCAAATTTACAAGTTATCAAACTTTTTATATGCCATAAACATTCTTACTTAAAATTCCAAAGTTTAAACAGTCTTTTAACATTTCAAAATTCCTTTTGAAATCACCTATATCCAAAATTCCTTGCATTTCTAAAATCAAATTTATGTTTTGCAAACTATTCCAATTTAAAATTATTTGGTAGCAATTTCTCTCTTGGAAACTCGAAAATGAACATCGATGATGATGCAGTCATCACCGAAGTTATTTTCCAGCGACCGAAGAGTTCGATGCTTTTATCTCTTTTAAAGCCCTTTAAATTCCAAATCTCTCTAGATTTCAAATCCGATTCAAAAATATTTCTCAATATACATTACCTTCCCATCTTTTGGGAATCAATTCCAAATTCAAAGGAATTTAAATTTCCAAATTCCAAATCCTTTAAATTTATATTCAAACAATACTATGGAATTTTATCTTATTTTAATTATTAATCACACTACAATTCACATTTATAATTTATTATTTACAAATTTCATTCGTATATGAATTTGTTTCTAGTTTTTGTTATTATATTTTTTTATGGTTTCAATTTCTTATTCGATTATGAATCACATTTACATATTCCATTTACTTATTAACTTATTCCTTAATCTCTGGTTATTATTTTCAATTTCTTATTCAATTCTCATACAATGATAATAATTTAATATTACCACTTTCTAACGACCAAGCAACCATATATAACTATAATAATTTATGAAAAAAAGTTTATTTTATGTACAAAATAATTTTGGGTAAAATTTATTTCATTTACCCTATTTAAAACAATACTATGTCGGTTAATCTTGTTCAAGAGTTTAGAAATCCCTATCGATGACATGGCGTCCCATATATCGAACAGAATCCATAAACACTCAACCGACAAATCAACGTAATATAAAAACAATTTTACATTCACTAACAAATATGCGCTCATATCTATTAATACTCTCAAACTCATTCTAGAGTACTACGGACTCTATTCTATGAGTAATTCCCACCAGAGCGAAGGTTATCACCAACCCAAGCTCTGATACCAAGTGTAACGACCCGCAAATCCATACCCCTTGAGTCGACACTATTCTACATCAATCAACTCAAGATGTACAGAAATACGAACCATTTGGGTTAAAGAAGAAGAGGTAGAAGAAGAAAATAAAAAACAATATCAGAATCTAACCATCGCAGCGGAATAAAGTATAATAGATAATAAATGATCTTTGCACAAAAACAAATATATATCTGTTTTATACATGCATCATCATCAGAGTACATCATCAGAGTTCAACAACATCAATAGCATACAACTGGGTACATAGCTACTCAACACTGCAGAATATATTTGTGACGCCCCACTTAGCCAAGAACACTACGGTGTAATGCTGTCAACTAGAGCGGAGAATAAGGCTGTTGAGGAGAGGCCATCCATAGTTAGGCCTTACACTAGTATTGGTTATCTCGATAGGAGTGGTATATATATCCTTTCATTTTTCACCTCTGATTTATTTACTCCCATCGACATGCCTCAATTCCAGTATAAAACGAACTACGATGGTTCGTAATAGTTTTGGACAGTAAATATAATAATAACACAGATAATATAAATGCAGAACACAAATAAAAACAGAAAGTCTCGTATATATAATAACTGATGTCAGTTACAATACACTTGACACAATATATATGATACAAGTACAACTGTCGACTCTGGAAGTTATATATATACAAGTACATTATCGACTAATATACATGGATACATATCAACCTATACAGTGACACGACAACTCCAAAAGACATGAAAAGTCTTCATAGCTCAAACAGCAACCGAAAGCAAGATATCTACGACCAGAAATAACTCGGTCTGACCCGAGTATTAAATTCAAAAGAAAATAATACACGGGTCAGTCTAATTCAAACACAATTATTAATGCACAGAAGCAATAATAATTAAATAATCAATAGGCGATATCATAATAAGTTTCGTCCATCCGATCTTTAAATAAAGAAATCGGATGGCGATAAATATAACACGTAACAGTGTTAAACAACAAATCAGCAAATTAAACAAAATCAGAATACAATTCAGAATATTGAATTGAATAAACAAAACAGTTCAAACCATTGAAATATCAATTAAAATATTAATTCAAGTAGGGCTGCAGTACACGCACGCGTGCACTGCCTCGCCACTATAGCATATGGAATATGCAAAAGATCAATAAATCAAAACAAGATAGAATATCATAAAGCCATACCGTGTGGCTGCAGTTCACGCTTGCGTGCACTGCCTTGCCACTATAGTGATAATGTACCCAAAAACTCAATTCCGTGTGGCTGCAGTTCACGCTTGCGTGCACTGCCTTGCCACTACAGTAATGATGTACACAACCGTGCACAAGGTCAAACCCGAACTATCAGCTGGATTCAACACAGGTACAAATCATAATACAACACTATTTGGATCAAATGCCATTAAGAAAGCAAGGCCAAACAGTAAAATAATCAGATTGAAAACTTCAACTTAAACCAATAAGAGACCAAACAAACAAGTGTGTATGTACACAATGCTACACCAATGACTGATACGAGTATTATCAGATTAGTGATGCTCAAACCCAAGCCAAACTACAATGAACAAGTGGAAAAAACAGATGCAATCTCTACATGAAGTGGAAGTGAACCAGTGTCCACTAAATGAAACTGAAAATTGCAAATGAAGTCAGTGTTGCCATGACTCAACTCAAATGTAAAGCCTCGATCAGAATCAAAATAAACCATAAAGAATAAGCAAACTGCCTCAAATGACCAGTGCCAACAGACTCAATAGACAAGTCCAAGTGCAACAGTATGATCAGAAATGCAGACCTTAATGAAAAACAAAGAAAAAGTGTTGTACAGAAGAACAAATGATTCAGTGACTCAAGTGATGCAACTCACTAAACAGATGCAGACTAAAAATGGAAGTGAGACACCAAACTAGTTCAGTACAAACTAATGCGCTAAGCAATTGAAACAAGCCAGAAGCTCAAATCAATGCACAACAACATGAATGCAGTAACAACCATCAAACTAAATGCAATTCATAGTGATATACAAAGCTACTCCAGATCAGGCCATAATGAAGCAACTCGAGCTCAAGAATGATAGAAAGCAAGATGCAAATTAAAACATGAACAGACACACATACTCAAGTGCAGTATGAAACTAAAATTGCAAGCAAACAAAATGCTCAATGCAAACAACAAATGTACAAGCTACAACTTCAAAAGAATCAGGTGACAAAGGCATCAGACTAAAGTACATTATGAAGCAAAACCAAATAACAATGAATCATGAAGAAAAACCAAGTTCAGTTCGAAGATAAAGTGAAGATTATAAGATGAACCAGATCAATATACATGAATAAGGCTCAGTGGTGAAACAACAACCTCAGCAAAAAAACACAGGGAACATGTTTCAAAAAAAATAACAAGTGATACAAATGCAAATGTATTCCAAACAAGTATCAGACTCTCCACCGAGCTAAATGAAATTCAAGTGAAAATAGTGGCAAATGCACAAAGCAACAAGACGGTTATGTAAGCAATGCCACAATATGCTACAGAAATTATCCATATAAAATGAAGACAATATTTGAAGCCAGAAGAAATATAAATGCAGACCAGACAATTATTATCGTAAAATAAAAATCAAGTGTGTGTATGCAATTTTGAAAATGTCAAAAAATCAAAGATAAAAGAGGAAAGTTCTCTACAGTATCATTCGAGGCTACAACTTCAAATGAATCAGGTGAAACAACCCGAGCACAGCCGAAGCCATGATCAACAACAGGTCAAAAACATCGAACAAGAAAATCAAGTTAAAGCTGAGGCTATGGAACGGCAAAGGTGTATATGCAAGTACGGCATATCAAATGAATCGAAGTACAGAGCATAACAAAGTCAAGTCGCAAATAAATCAAGGTACCAGGTTATACGAGATCGATAAAACCCATGAAATCATCAACAAAGAAACACGTTTTAATTAGATGTGAGTAAGATGAATTACTCACCTTCCATGACGCTATTAGAAGGAGCTGCGAACGAGCGCAAGAGGAACGAAGAAGAGGGACGAACAAAATCGAGCAGCCATTTATTTTCCATCATTTTGTTTTTAGGTTTCGAACAAAAATGAAAAAAAGGGGCCGCCATTTATTTTGCTTCGTTCAATTTTAGTGAAGGGTTTTTCGAATGAACGATAATAAGAAAGGGGACGGGTCGAATTGAAATAAAAAGGGAACGGCTATTTGTCCCTTGTAAATTTTCACTGCCTCACAAAAACATGGGCCACTACCTAATTTTCAAAACCCATTAATCTTCTTAACAATTTATAAAAGAATTTTAATTCAAATTTTAAAACTTCAATTGGCAATTAGCGAAAATATTAATCGTTTAATGTCGATTATAAATCGACGCGAAATACCGGGTTGTTACAGACTCCCCTCCTTAAAGAAATTGTGTCCTTGCAATCTTAAGGAATAAATGGACAAATGGTAACAACCATAAAGAACATCATCACAAGATGAAGAAATTTGAAATAGAAAGTTCACCATAAAGAGCTTGAAAGAGTAAGCCTGAACGTGTTTGCTCGATGAATTCTCAGGATTCCTAAGTACAATCCTTAGGATTTGGGAACCATTGAACTTCCGCAAGAAAACATTTTTATTTCAAAGGTGCTACACCCCCGAAGCAATGATGTGAATAGAAGGTTGCTCAAAAATCAAATAGGCAAAACTTCCATTTCTTTAATAACACTGGGCTCAAGAATCAAAATCGAAAATCCCTAAGGCATTTCCGTGATTGGAAGACGTGGAAATCGTCATGAATAGCAGAAAATTGGGCCGGTACACCGGCGTAATACAATATAAACACCAAAGAAATCTTTTAATTTCATAAAAGAAATCCACAAATTTCCACCAAAATCTAACTATCAAATAGATAATTCAGAAAACAACAAAACTGAATAAATGCAATTATCAGCAATATTCAATTATCAATTAGATAATTAGAATATAGAAATCACAAAATAGCAATAACTAATTATCGATACGATAATTAGAAAACAGCAAAATCAGCAAATCTAATTATCAACAAAGATAATTAGAAAACACAAATCACAAATATCTAACTATCAAAAACGATAATCAGGAATTACCACAACGGTAATCAAATTTCAAATCAACAAATATTCAATTATCAAAACGATAATCAATCTTAAATCACATATATTTAATTATCACAAACGATAATTAAATCTCAAATATCTAATTATCACAAGCAATAATCAGAAACAACATATATCTGATTATTAAAAACGATAATCGGAAATCACAAATCAACGAATATTTAATTATCACAATTGATAATCAAATCTCAAATCACAAATATTTAATTATCAAAAATGATAATTAACTCTTAAATCCCAAAATATTTAGTTATCTCAAATGATAATTAAATCACAAATATCCAATTATCAAAAACGATAGTCAGAAATCACAAATATCTGATTATCAAAAACGATAATCAGAAATCACAAATATTCGTTTATCAAAAACGATAATCAGAAATCACAAATATTCAATTAACGAGTCCGGAATTAACCGAAATAGCAAACGCACATGTCCCATAACCATGAGTTTTACTAAATCGTTTAATTTACTTCATCATTTCCTTGAAAGTGCAAAATTGTGTATTCTAAAAATAACATTTCACATTCTCAAACGAACAAATCCGGAATTAAGCGAATCAGTAAAAGAAAGGGGTCATAGTCCTCGATTTTTCTGAAACGTTTAAATCACTTCCACATTCTTTTGAAAGCGCAAAGTGCAAAACTTCTGAAAACCATTTTCATTTATTTTATAAAAATAATAATTTACATTATCAAACGAACAAGTCGGGAATTAAGCGAATCGGCAAAAGAAAGGGGTCATAGTCCTCGATTTTGCTGAAACGTTTAAACCGCTTCCTCATTCTTTTGAAAACGTAGACCGTAAAATTTTTGGAAACGATTTTTATTTTGAAACAATTTTTAAAACACGTGATTAAAACAGCAACATCAGTAGCAACTTCGACAAGTAAATTGCACTTCTCAAAATACCGTAAAAACAGACAACAAAATAAGCATAGCGGGATAACCGCTTGAAAATCCATTTTAAGATTGACGGTTACTGAAGTTAATACGTCAAAATCTCATCAAAATAATTGGCATCAAAATATAATACCAATGAATTTTCATTCATAAAAAATGTCACAAGAATCTTCTCAAAGATAGAAAGGGATATCATACCCTAAACTTGTATTCATAATAAGTCAATGACACACGAATTCACCAATGCCCAAAAATTGATAAAACTTATCAATAGAAATCACGAAAATTGGTGAAGCACAAGTTCTAGATATCATCACAAGAAATTCAGAAAACACAAATTCTAGAAATCTACACAAGAAATCCAGAAAATGCAAACTCTAGAAATCTACACAAGAAATCCAGAAAACCCAAAGAGGGAAAGAGGCCTATCACATGACGATCCGAAGACCATAGGAAGCTACCCCACATGGGTTAGTCGGAATCACCCAGATGAGGTCTAGGCTAACCAAAAAGCAAAAAGGTATGCGTGAGTGGAATCACACAAATGGTGTCTAGCCTAACCTCGCAAACAAAAAAGTACGTGTGAGCGGAATCACACAAATGGTGTCTAGGCTAACCAAAAAGCAAAAAGGTATGTGTGAGTGGAATCACATAAATGGTGTCTAGCCTAACCTCGCAAACAAAAAGGTATGTGTGAGCGGAATCACACAAATGGTGTCTAGGCTAACCAAAAAGCAAAAAGGTATGTGTGAGTGGAATCACACAAATGGTGTCTAGCCTAACCTCGTAAACAAAAAGACGTCGCACAATTGCTAGTCTAAATAATAAAAAGGGGAAGGCCTATCACAAAATAGGAGCATGAAAAATCACCAACCGGTATCACAAAATGAGCCGCTATCTCATGGTGGCCAACCATTAAATTTTGACACATGAATGGCCCGAAGACCGTGGGGCGCTACCCCACATATGTGATGGCGAAACATCACACAAATGCGATGGCGAAACATCACAAGAGCGGGGTCTAGTCTCCCTCGCAGACAAAGAGGCATTGCACAATTGCTAGTCTAAATCACAAAAATGATCGTCATGATCATAAAGAAGTGTCAATTACACTAAGTTAGTAAATATAAAAGTTTAGCTTCATGTCCCATAACCACTAGCTTGACTCAAATATTTACGAATAAACTGTAGATCTTCACTAGAAAATTGTCACAAGAGTTTTCAATCGAACAAGTCCAAGAGTTAACCGACGAAGCAAACGCAAGCGTTTCATACCACTTGTTTTACTAAGCCGTTTGATTCAATTTCTCATCCGAGTGAAGTAAGGCTTGTATATACTAGTAGATTGGAAAATGGTTTAAGTAAAGAGCTTTGTAATAAAATAGTTTTGAATTTTTTTGGAGAAAAGGGTTTTGATATTTACTACTAGTATAGAAAACCTTTATATTTTTAAAGTGACAAAGCATAAAAGTGATTGTAGAAACAATCAATCACAAGAATTCACATACGAAGATGTGAATAGAATCCAAAGAAATTTGATACCGAATCCTTCAAAAGGTATGTTCATGAAAATCTCGAAGAAAATGTCACTAAAGTCGCTAATAAATGATAGCAACAAATCGGGGGATTAACACGAATCGATTAAATTTGGAAACCAAATCAATTCACTAAAATTCACATTCGAAGAGGTGAATAAAATCCAAAGAATTCGATTCCAAATCCATCAAAGTAGAAATACCCAAAAATTCCAGAAATAGAAGTTATAACAACTAATCGGAAAAGAAGAATCGATTAACAAATGGAAAAACAAAGCAATACGAGCATAAATGCATAGATGACTTCAACAAAAATAAAAATCAAGTCAATGTCAAAGTCAACAATTAATGGCCACAGTCGAGTACAAAACGTATCAACATCATCAAAAACCCAACTTGAGTTCGCAAAGCAAACGGAGGCAGAAGCCAAAATACTTTCACGAAATCAAAATCAAATGCACATAAATAAGCGTTAGGAATTCGTACCTAACAATCAAAGATAATCATATACAAAGATGTGAGATAAAGCATCGACAAGTAGTTGTAACACATGTTCCATCTAAGTTATGTTTTATATTTAGTCCATAAACTCCAGGCTTTGATACCAAGTTGTGACGCCCCACCTCTATACCCACGCTAGCCAAGAACACTACGGTGTAATGCTGTCAACTAGCGTGGAGAATAAGACTGTTGAGGAGCGGCCATCCGTAGTTAGGCCTTACACTAGTATTGGTTATCTCGATAGGAGTGGTATATATATTCTTTCATTTTTCACCTCTGATTTATTTACTCCCATCGACATACCTCAATTCCAGTATAAAACGAACTACGATGGTTCATAATAGTTTAGGACAGTAAATATAATAATAACACCGATAATATAAATGCGTAACACAGATAAAAATAGGAAGTCTCATATATATAATAACTGATGTCAGTTACAATACACTTGACACAATACATATGATACAACTACAACTGTCGACTCTGGAAGTCATATATATACAAGTACATTATCGACTAATATACATGGATACATATCAACCTATACTGTGACACGACAACTCCAAAAGACATGAAAAGTCTTCATAGCTCAAATAGCAACCCAAAGCAAGATATCTACGACTTGAAATAACTCGGTCTGACCCGAGTATTAAATTCAAAAGAAAATAATACACGGGTCAGTCTAATTCAAACTCGGTTATTAATGCACAGAAGAAATAATAATTAAATAATCAATAGGCGATAGTCAAAATAAATTTCGTCTATCCGATCTTTAAATAAAGAAATCGGATGATGATAAATATAACACGTAACATTGTTAAACAACAAATCAGCAAATAAAACCAAATCAGAATACAATTCAGAATAGAATTGAATAAACAAAACAGTTCAAACCATTGAAATATCAATTAAAATATTAATTCGAGTACGGCTGCAGCACACGCACGCGTGCACTGCCTCTCCACTACAGCATATGGAATATGCAAAAGATCAATAAATCAAAACAAGATAGAATATCATAAAAGCCATATCGTGTGGCTGCAGTTCACGCTTGCGTGCACTGCCTTGCCACTACAGTGATAATGTACCCAAAAACTCAATTCCGTGTGGCTGCAGTTCACGCTTGCGTGCACTGCCTTGCCACTACAGTAATGATGTACACAACCGGGCACAAGGTCAAACCCGAACAATCAGCTGGATTCAACACAGGTACAAATCATAATACAACACTGTCTGGATCAAATGCCATCAAGAAAGCAAGGCCAAAGAGTAAAATAATCTGACTGCAAACTTCAACTTAAACCAATAAGAGACCAAACAAACAAGTGTGTATGCACACAATGCTACACCAATGACTGATACGAGTATTATCAGATTAGTGATGCTCAAACCAAAGCCAAACTACAATGAACAAGTGGACAAAACAGATGTAATCTCTACATGAAGTGGAAGTGAACCAGTGTCCACTAAATGAAACTAAAAAAGGCAAATGAAGTCAGTGTTGCCATGACTCAACTCAAATGTAAAGCCTCGATCAGAATCAAAATAAACCATAACGAATAAGAAAACTGCCTCAAATGACCAGTGCCAACAGACTCAATAGGCAAGTCCAAATGCAACAGTATGGTAGTAGTGAGAAAACAGTATGATCAGAAATGCAGACCTTAATGAAAAACATAGAAAAAGTGCTGTACAGAAGAACAAATGAATCAGTGTCAAGTGATGCAACTCACTCACCAGATGCAGACTAAAAGTGGAAGTGAGACACCAAACTAGTTCAGTACAAACTAATGCGCTAAGAAATTGAAACAAGCCAGAAGCTCAAATCAATGCACAACAACATGAATGCAGTAACAAACACCAAGCTAAATGCAATTCATAGTGATATACAGAGCTACTCCAGATCAGGCCATAATGAAGCAACTCGAGCTCAAGAATGATACAAAGCAAGATGCAAATTAAAACATGACCAGACACACATACTCAAGTGCAGTGTGAAACTAAAATTGCAAGCATACAAAATGCTCAATGCAAACAACAAATGTACAAGCTACAACTTCAAAAGAATCAGGTGACAAAGGCATCAGACTAAAGTACATTATGAAGCAAAACCAAATAACAATGAATCATGAAGCAAAACCAAGTTCAGTTCGAAGATAAAGTGAAGATTACAAGATGAACCAGATAAATATACATGAATAAGGATCAGTGGTGAAACAACAACCTCAACAAACAAACACAGCAAACATGGTTCAAAACAAATAACAAGTGATACAAATGCATATGTATTCCAGACAAGTATCAGACTCTCCACCGAGCTAAATGAAATTCAAGTGAAGATAGTGGCAACTACATAACGCTACCAGACAGTGATGCAAGCAATGCCACAATATGCTACAGAAATTATCCATATAAAATGAAGACAATATTTGAAGCCCGAAGAAATATAAATGCAGACCAAACAATTATTATCGTAAAATAAAAATCAAGTGCATGTATCCAATTTTGAAAAAGTCAAAAAATCAAAGATAAAAGATGAAATTTCTCTGTAGTATCATTCAAGGCTACAACTTCAAATGAATCAGGTGAAACAACCCGAGCAGAGCCGAAGCCATGATCAACAGCAGATCAAAAACATCGAACAAGAAAATCAAGTTAAAGCCGAGGCTATGGAAAAGCAAAGGTGTATATGCAAGTACGACTTACCAAATGAATCGAAGTACAGAGCATAACAAAGTCAAGTCGCAAATAAATCAAGGTACCAGGTTATACGAGATCGACAAAACCCATGAAATCATCAACAAAGAAACAACTTTAATTAGATGTGAGTAATATGAATTACTCACCTTCCATGACGCGATTAGATGGAGTTGCGAATGAGCGCAAGAGGAATGAAGAAGAGGGACGAACAAAATCGAGCAGCTATTTATTTTCCATCATTTTGATTTTAGGTTTCGAAAAAAAATGAAAAAAGGGGGGCCGCCATTTATTTTTCTTCGTTCAATTTTAGTGAAGGGTTTTCGAATGAACGAAAATAAGAAAGGGGACGGGTCGAATAGAAATAAAAAGGGAACAGCTATTTGTCCCTTGTAAATTTTCACCGCCTCACAAAAACATGGGCCACTACCTAATTTTCAAAGCCCATCAATCTTCTTAACAATTTATAAAAGAATTTTAGTTCAAAATTTAAAACTTCAATTGGCAATTAGCGAAAATATTAATCGTTTAATGTCGATTATAAATTGACGCGAAATACTAGGTTGTTACAATATATATATATATATATATATAGAACAAGTACAAAAATACACATTGTCATCCAGCTCATCTCCTGAGCTCCACGGCATCAAATCATGTATCCTATAATACTCGGTCTGACCTAAGCATTACAGTTAAATAACACCCGAGTCAGTCTGGAATACCAGCATGAGAAAACCGCACTCAAATTGATTATTAAAGTTAAAAAATCTTTTGGAAACAAAAGCATCTCGTAAGACCACGCCACAAATAAAATGTCGGGTTTTACCTTACGATAGCTAAAACGGTTTTATATTAAAATCCTCTAATATTATAATAGGGTCTATATACAAATACTTATTAAAATAGCCGAAATTGTTACATCTATTAAATTCCAGCAACTAGCCGCAGAGTGGGTAATATAAACAAAACTCGTAAAAGGGTCGTAAGGATAATGGATTTCCAACTAATGACTAGGCACTGAGGTACCACCTATCACAGTACATGGCCTAGATCACAGTACCGAGAATCACTACCGACCCCTTGCAACACAAGACCGGGACTACCCCCTACTGGATAATCCCGAGTGAGATCACCCCACGGTTGGGATCAACAACCGCACCACTAAGCCAAAATAAAAGAGACATCTAGACAGGGATGACCTCACCTTGAATAGGTGCTACCCACCTAGCCTTGCTGCATAACCCCTGATTTTCAGTCATTCCCGGTTGATGAGGCTTAAGGCTAAGCGTTACCTTTTTAGAACATATCCCTTAGAATGCCCATCGTCCACCTGACAATGTTCCGAAAGCATTCATCCATACAAGTATGTCCCGGGTTCGAACGGAACCGAAGGCACTATTCCTACTACATCCATTTTGGAAATATCCTTAGGGTTAGTAGCGACTAGCCCTTGCATTTCACTGCTCCATCTTCGAATCCAAATGTACGTTTTCTATGAAAACGTACAAACCGGATCGAAGTGGTTTTCGAGAAATAAATCCTGTTCCCGGTCTCTTCGAAACGATCAACGTATTTGGCCAATATTGATAGTCAGTTATTTAACTATAAATTAATATTCACAAACATCCATCAAACAATAAATAATTTTCCCAAATTATTTATTTATCTCAAAATATCTTTGTAAGATATATTTCTAATTTCAACCCTTTGAAAACAGTTTCAAATTATCTTCCTTTTACAGAATAAATTTCCCAAATATTTTCTATTTCCTCTGAGATCACCAAGCACAAAACTTAGATTTTTAAAATAATTTAAAAACACTTTATTTTAAAATATGTTTAACATTTAAATTTAGAAAAATTACTTTAATACTTAATTTAAACTAGTACTTTAGAAATAATTAAAATAAGGTTACTTTATAAATATAAACAAGATTTTTTTCTTTAAACAAAATACCAAATCATTTTTTAAATAATTATTACGATAATAGATTTAAAAAAATACTTACTTTAGAATTTAAACATCTAGAAATAATAAATTTTCTAAAACATGCTTTTTAAAATCACATTAAACTTTTATCTTATATTTAAAAATTTACTTTGAAAATGTACTTGGCTATCCAGAGAAATATACTTCTCTTCACATTCTTTTTTTAAATTTCCAATCCAACCACTTGAATCAATTCCCAAATTGATTTCCAATTCTCTCCCTTTTATTCCAAAATCCATTAGTTTCAGATTTTATTCCCTAATTATGATTTAAAGTACTTTTAACTAAAATTACCAATTTTAGATTTCTCAACTTACTTCTTAATCCTTTTTAAATAAATTAAACTTTGAATTTTAAAATAATTCTTTATTCCTTTAAAATAACATCACTTAATCTTACAGTTCATTAATTTCTATTTATTCAAAATCGTTTTCTTTTCATACTCAAAGTTATTTTTTAGTATTTTAATATCACTTCCATTTCCTTTCAATTCATTCTTAATTTATTCAAATTTGCTATAATTATTTCGCTTACAAATTTACTTCTTTTATCTTCTTTCCAAAATCCAATTTATATTTTTTTGGTAATTCATTATACCCAAATATATCCAATCAAACCACAACATTCAATATTATAATATAATTCATCATAGAATATCAAATAATCACAACAGAGAATATTAAATAATTTAAATAAATGTTGATGTATCCAGTTGGATCCCTCCAACCTGTTTTCCCTGCATCCACAGACGTTAGCACAAAATAAAATACCAATTCCACTTCGAGGTGGAATATCGCGGTATATGAGATTAATATAAATCATCCGCTATTATGCGGCGCATAGGGTCTCATCCGCTATATAATGCGGGAAATCAATCATTCCAAGATGTAATTTATACTATAATATAGCACATCAATCAACTTAACCATTCAAATAATTAATTAAATTTAATCATTTAAATTTAAATTCAGGTTAGTGAGATTAACTCACCTTTGCCTCTTAAATTTGCACGTCCACTTCATTCTCGATTTAAGTCCATGATTTCTCAACCTTGTATGACCATTTATAGTATATTAATTTTCCAAATAAATCAGAAATAAATTTCCATTTATTTATCTAAATTAAACAAAAATTTAATTTATCTAAATATTAAATTTTAGACTAACTTTATATAGATATTTCAATGTCTAAACTCCTATATATTTTTTCGATTTACATAAGTTTAACCCAACAACCTTATTTGATATAAATTCAATTTCTATTTAATTTAAAATACAATTTCAAATTAAATTAACAAAGTATAGGAAGACCTTGTATAATATTATATTATTTATTAACATCCTTCGAAAATTTAATTTCCCTTAAATAGATCATTTCCAGAAACTAGATAGACTAAACGGGTTAATAAACTAACAGCTTACTAAAACCATTGTTTTAAAACTAAACTAGCCAGTTAAAATGTGTAAATGTATATTATTATTATTATTATTATTATTACAAGTTCTTGCTTAAATTAGATTATATAATTTAAAACCTATATATATTTATATCTATTTTCCCAAACCTGTAAAAAAAAAAATCTTTCATTAAACATTATATTCCAATTTTCTTTCACCTACAAACTTTTATATATAAATATTATCAATTTAAAATCAACAGAAGAGTAGAATTGAACCTCACTGTCGAGTTCTTTGCCCTAGAGCGGTCTCCACCAAATACTCGCGTGTGCTCGAAAGCACTGCCATGCTCGCCTAGCTACACGAACGACGATGCATCACTTCCCCTTGCCTATGAACCTAGGCTCGCCGCAATCTCCAAATTCTTGAAACCTTAGGCACCCCCTAATTCACGGATACAGTCGATCCTCTTACCGTTGACTGAACTGGACCTCCTCACCGCGCTCGCCTTGCTCCACAACGGCGATTGCGCCACTTATTGGCGGCTTCTGTGGAGGCTGCAGCGGAAGGGAAGAGGGGAAATCTCGATTGAAACTGAAGACGAGGGAAGCACGACGTCGCTTTCGAATCAAATTCGATAATTGTTTTAATCATTCATATTTTTTTAGAGAGGAGTTTCGTTTTCTCGACTATAGCCATTTCTTTTGAATTTTTTTTGCCAGTTCTGTAAAATGTTTGGCCCTCCCCCTTTTTATTTTTTTCGTCAAAAAGGTTGCTTGCATGTTAATTGTTTAGCATGTAGAGAAAGTCTTGCTACAGTGATTTTCGAGATGAAAGGGAAAAGTTATGATTTGATAATATTTCAGTTGAAGGTTGACAGATATATATGAATATATATATTATTTTAAATTTTAAATTGTCTCGAATTACGCAACTCAAAATCTTGACCTCCAATCGAGGCGTGCCGCTAGGCGTTTATAACGTTATACTCATATTCCGAATGCAATGGAAAAGGTTTCGAGTCCTAACTTGATCGTATGGAGAAGACAACTTCTTGGACCCAGTTATTTTATTGAATTCGATATAAATTTTAGCGCGTTTACATATTGTACCCTCGCACAACAACTCCAATTACTACGAAAATTGAAATCCGATAATAATACACTATTACGGATCCAATGGAACTGTTTCATCGAATTCGGAGACTGTGCCTCGGAAGGCTATTTTTAAATTCAATTTAGACGATGAAGTTTCAAAACTGAATAAATCACTATTAAATTCAATTTTAAAACTTCTATTATCTTCACTATTATCAATATAATTTTATAAGCCACCAAATTATTTTTAACAGGCTTAAAATTCCAGATTCAACATTTTACTCAACTTCAAATTATTTAATTCGATAATTTAATTATCAAATAAATTGTGATATTTGGAATTCAAGTTAATATTAACCTTTCAAATATTTAAAATTAATTAAATATTTTGATTTTAAATGCTCGAAAATTCTGGATCGTCACAAACGCTCACTATTCGGTTTAGCCGGGAGAGGACCTTTGTGTCATATAACCCATTCCGAATAGTGATACGTCGAAATGGATAACATTTGAAGACCGGTGGTGAAGACCGGGTCTTCGAAAATGATAGGATAACCTATCGATTGTCTCTGCACTGAGTTGCTTCGGTATAGAGATTCCCTTAGTGATGGGAAGTCCGATCGGGATTGTGGATACCTGGATTTGCAAGGGCTTCTTCCCTTATTGGACGAAGTGCCTTAGGTTCTATTCGAACCCGGAACAAACTTGTATGGTCGTATGTATGACACTATACATTGAGAGATAAAGTAGATTTCTTTCAAATACGTATCTGTTGGTGGCGGAGAATTTACTCTCTTAGCTTAACACCCTTCTCTGAGACGTACGAGCTCAGAGGTTATGTAATTGAAGGTTATTAGCGTTATACTCCCAATTTGCTAATGTGGTATGCTAAGTGCTGCTGTGTGTTGATGATCATTTGTTGATCATTTGTGATCAAAGCATGGCTTTCGGGTAAAGCGTAGCTTTGTGGACGAGACCTCATCGGACATCACAAGCCGGAATTGGTCGAAACAGGAAAGATGCGGCAAGGTTATGAGGGTCGTGCCCTTTAGGGTATGTCATTTCCTTCTGGAAAAAGGTGATGTCATGGTATGGAGCCTAGATATTTACCTGTGTGGTAGCTCCAATCTCATTTACTATGTGGTTGTTGCTTTGTGACAAAGGGCCCTTGGATAAAGGTCCTAAAGGACCAGGAAGTGACATATTCGTGTAGTAGTTACATAGTTACAGAGGTAAGCCGGCCTTGTGTTGGCAGAGAGTTGGTTAAGTTCTCGGGACGTCCCGCCAGAGGCGTACCCATGTGGCAGTAGGAACTTCCTTTGCCTGACCATTTGTTGGAAATCCAATTCCTAATACGAAACCAGTACGGTTTTAATTTTATAACTTGGCATTTACTTATGGTGGTCACCGCTGTTTAGATGGTAGCTATAGTAGGCATAGTTCGGAATGTCTATGCTGCCTAAGATTAATATTCTACTTTCAAATAAACTATGCTCTAGTAATAATATCAAAGAATTTTTCTCGTATCAAGCATACTTGACTATCACAAGAAGAAATCTCCTCCAATTTTGCGATTGCATTGTGTGTGTGGCGTGAGGTCTTTTGGTAGTTTCATTTTCCAAAAGCGTACCAGATTTTCTTTTATATATCTAGTTTATTTAAAAGCAACTGTTTTGTTTACTCATACCAGTCCCATGACTGACTTGGAGTTTATTATTTCTTTCCTAAACTCTGGGTGCCCATAATTTCTACACGGGCTGCCTAGTAGCTGGTTTCCGTGTTCTGGTGTAGCAGTATTTTGGAGCTTTTGCTTTGAAGATATTTTAGAAGCTTTTTTGGGATCTCAGGTGTTTAGTTTTTGGGAGTTTGTTATCACTTCATTCCGTTGAAGACTTTCTTGATATATGATCACTGTTATATTATTACGATGTTTATTTGGAGTCGTGATGTATGTATATTGGAAAAAAAGGAAGCTCTGATGTAGTAATGGATATTATGATGTTGTATCTGTGATGTATGCATGATATTCATTTTGTTCACTGTTTTATATTCTTCTAATGTTGTTATAAGCTCCGGCGAACTAGATTCGACGTTTGAATCTGCGGCATTGGAATACGAGTGTTGTATTCGATGCCGATTTTCGAAAGTCGAGTCAGGGCAGTCACATCCAGAGGCGTACCCATGTGGCCCCGGAAGTTCCTTAGCCTGAACATTTGTTGGAAATCCAATCACCAATACGCGCCTTGTACGATTTTAGTTGTAGAACCTGCCATCTAATATGGTAGCTATAGTAGGCACACTATAATGGTACGTATGCTGGCTAAGATTAATATTATACTTGCAAATGCTTTCTGCACTATGCACTAATAATAATATCAAATGGTTTTCGCGTATCAAGCATTTTTGACTGTCATAAGGGGAAATCTCCACCAAGTGTGCGCTTGCATTGTGTGTGTGGCGGGAGGCCTTATGGCAGTTTCATTTTCCAAAAGCATTGTGGATTTCTTTTTATTTCTTTTTAAAGATAAACAATTTTTGTTTGCTCATACAAGTCCCATGACTGACCTGGAGTTTATTATTCCCTTTCTAAACACTGGGTGCCCACAATTTTCCACATGGGCAGCCTAAAGTTAGATTTTCAGATAGTCAGCTAATAGGTGTAGCATTCAGAAATCTTTGGCGTCTTTTCTTGGATTTTGGCTACCGCTTTGTGCTTCTCTTCAACATTCAAAATCGGACTTGCTTAAGTCCAATAGGATGGTGGTTCAAGCTTATAGTTTTGGAGTTCTTTGGAGCATTGGATTGGAATTTAGTTGTCGGGATTTCTGTCCTTCTCCCTTTTGAAGGCATATGTTGGTGTTCCTCTTTTGGATTTGTATCTTTCCGCTGCTGTTCTTTTCTGTTATTGTACCTATCTCTAATAGTGTTGTTCATATCTGTTGTATCATATTGTATCAGATATTGTATCAACTGTTGTATATCAATGAAGTTATTCTTTTACTTCCGCTGTGTTGTTATACTTAATGTGTTATAAGCCCCATCCGAATTGGAGTTCGATGCTTGAATCTATGGCATTCGAATACAACTGAGGTATTTTATGTCGATTTTCGGACGCTGGATTTCTGGTCCTGACAAGTGGTATCAGAGCTGATGGTTGAGTAAGAACTTTTGCACAGGAGTATAACAGATTAGGTGACTCATTAGAGACAAGGTGAAGTATACCCTAGAATGAGTAAATCCCTAAGATATCCATCCGTATGCCTCAGTAAATTCTTTTATTATTCACTAATAGTGAGTATGAGTGCAAGAAGAGGACGAGGTAGGGGACATAGGAGTACCACTACAAATGGTCAATAACATGTAACAACAAGGAAGCATTTTCTCTATCGATCTCTTTGTTGATCATCCAATTTCAATTCTTTGATTGCTTCGTGAAAGCTCCGGAAGGAAGCTTTGGTGTGGTGGCAGTTCTACAACTCATTGTTGATAAGTTCCTATTTCGTATTCTCTTCATCAATTTCTTATCAATCTTTTCATTTTAACTTTAGTAAATTTGGAATTTAAACTGAAATAAATTAATTAAATATGAAGTTAAATTGGATTGTATCCATTTTTCAATTCTTTGGGGTCTAAATATATTCTACGAACGATTAGTTGCCCCTCAGACTAACCAATGCCCCGGCATATCTCGTAGAACGGATGACCCGAGTACTTCGTGAAATATTGTATGAGTTCGTTCTCATATTTATTGATGATATTCTGATTTGGTGAGCCAAATGCAGAATAGCTATTCAGTTTGATCTAGAAAACTGTTTCTCTATCTTTGTGTATGCATCTTTGTTTGTCTCTCTGTCTAGCAAATTTCGGGGATGAAATTTTCGTAAGGGAGGAATCTGTAACAATCTCGATTTTTGAGTCAAAATTAATTTAATAATTAATATAAAATTTTGGATTTATTTGTGAATTTATTGGCGAATTTATATGAAAATTTCCAGAATAAATAAATTAATCTATTTTAAATAGAAATTTTGATTTGGAATTTAAAAATAAATAACTTAAAAATAAATTGGATTTAAAAATCTTATTTCAAAGTTAATGAGAATCTGTTTTCTAATTATAATTATTAGGAAGTTATATTTTGAAATTAATATAATAATTTCCTAAAAGTTAAATTTGAACATTATCAACACTAGTATTATTTATATAAATTTAAGTATAATAACTTAAGTGTAATTTTAAATTTATACATAACTAAATGTAATTTGTATGTGTATATATATAAGTTAAAAATTATAATAAACTAAGTTTAAAATAGTATTGGTTATAAAATTAGAACATTTTCTTTTAAAATATAAATTGCAAATTAAATGAAATAATGGTTTTAACATAAAAATACAAATTAAGACATTTGTAAATATATAAATACATGGAAATTACATTTGTAAAAATATTAATACAAGCAAATGACAAGTGTTAGCTTAGTTAACTTGAAATTTACAAGTGGCAATTAATCTTGTTTTAAATTAAATTTTATGTAACATATTTCAAAAAGAAGAAAACCAGGCTTTATTTTCTTCACCTCTCAAATTTCTTCAAAAAAAATCAAACTAAAGAAACAATCTTGGAAACCTAGAAAATTAGAGAAAAGAAAACATATAAACTTCAAAAATCTAAAGCAAACAGCAAACTTAAACCTGAAACAAGATCAAAAACAAAAATTCATCTCAGCAATCAAACCCAGTAGTAATTCAAAGCAAACCAGGAAAACCAAATCATCTAAAAATCACAAGCAAAGAACAAGTAAATCGGAGAGAATGTAAATTTTAAGAAGAAAGATCAGATAAAAGTTCAGCTTCATCACAAAACAGGAAGTGTGGATGATTGGATTTAGTTCAAACTCAACCCTAATCAAGTGCTCAGACCCAAATCAATTTCCAGTTCAACATCATTTCCAGAATTTCAAATTCCAGGCTTCCTTCTCTGTTCTCTACAATCAGGTGAGCAAACTATACCCCAAAACTTTAAATCGGGTTTATATTTTGATCTGCATGTGATATTCTTGGAAGTATGGATGTGAAATATGTCTGTATGAATGTATATGTATCTGTGAATGGGTGCATGCCTGTATATGTATAGATATTCCTCTGTTTAGTAACAGGTTAACCCAATTCAAGAAAAAAATTCATATCTCAAAAATCAAAATGGATGTAAGCAATAATCTTTAAAGAAAAATATTTATATCTACCTGATTTAAATTTTAAAAATAGTTTCAAGAAATTTTGTTAAGTAATTAACTGGAAACCTAAATATACAGTGAAACCTTTGGAAATGATAAAAATCAATCATTTTAATTTTGAAACTGGATTTCATAAACTAAATTGTATTGTAAAATGATAAATTTAGTTAATGATTTTAAGGTTCTTAAATTCGTATAAAATGGAAAATCTCGAATTTATCAAATTTGGTACTTTCATCAATATCCGATGAACGACGATGAGTAGGAAGGCGAATTCGTCGCTGGAGGTAGCTTGTAGGTAAGGGTGCTCGGGAAAAATGATCACAAATTTTTTAGATCATCAGAGTGGAGTGTCGACAATAAATTAGGGTTTTCGAACCAGTTAGGGTTGTATGGGTTTGCAAAGCCATAGAGACGTCGATGGTGGAAGTGTTCGTACCAGAGGCGGATCAACGAGTGGTGTCACGGCAGAGCTAGGGACGGGATTGCATGGCTTCTGGTGATCTTGGTCAGTGGGACGAAGTGATTTCAGGCAACTAGTTTTGTTCCAGGTTGATGCTAGGTTGCTCGAATTTGATTTCGGGGAAGCTTTCGTGATCTGGGTGATGGAGGTGCTAGGGTAGGTTGTCGATGACCTATTGACGTCGATAGGATTGGCCGAAGCAATGACGAGCACGTGCATGGGTTCGTTTGGCGTATCTATTGGAATTGAACATAGAAAAAATGACGTTGCTCGAAGTCGTGTTCGGGGAAGTAGGGTCTGAGCTCGGGTTGGCCATCGAGTTGCGTCGTGTGTAGCAGCGTTTTAAAAAGTTTAAACAAGAAAAAGAAAGAAAGAAAAAATGGTGGGCTCGGGGTGGATAAAGTTTGTTTGGGTAAATCTCGAAGTTGGGCTCAGGATAGCTGGAAGTAGCCTCGGGTTTCTTATTGTAGTAGTTTTAAATTTTGGATAAAACAAGTTGTAAAAAGTTAAACAACTTCTTAATTAATTCTAGTATATAATAATTATTTTATTCAACATTGGGATTAGCTTGAGGTTTTAAATAAATTATTTTAAATTTAATTAAGTTTAAAATGTTTTAAATTGAACCTTTATATTAAACTAACTTAAAAATGTAATTAAAAAGATAATTACTTAATTTAAAGTAATTAATTTATGTTGCAAAGATTAAAGTTTTAAAGATTAAATGTTTTTAAAGAATATTAAATGCTTTTAAAGAATTGATGAATAATTACTTCGTGTAATTAAACTAAAGCTAATTACTTTGTGAAATTAAATTAGGGCCAATTAATTTTTGTAATTTAATTAAGGAAGCATTAAGGATCATTATTGATTTATCAATGACAATTACTTGATGTAATTAATTTAAGGGTGATTTAATTAATGAAAGTAATAGCCTTGCTAAAAAAATTAATGAAAGTAATTAAGGGTAATTAATTACATAAAGATAATTACTTAACTAAAAGTAATTAATTAGTGATCAAAGTTGATTAGTCAAGTGATTAAAGGATAATTATTCAATGTAATTAATTGTGATTTAGTAATATAAGTGATTAGGATAATCACTTATTGTGGTTAATTAAGGATAATTAATTAAATGGTAATTAATTAAGGGTAATTAATTAATTAAAGATAATTATTTAAAGGTTAATTGAATAATTAAAGGTTAATTATTTAATGATTAAAGGCTGATTTATCTATTAATTAAGGATGATTAACTAATAACTAAAGGTTAATTAATTTATTATTAATGGTTAATTAATAAGTGATTAAAGGATAATTAATCAAAATGGTTTGTAATTAATTAATGTTAATTAATTAGGATTAGTAATTTATTCATAAGTAATTAATCTGAATTAATTTAATCAGATGACTAATTGATCCTACTTATGGATGTTTAGATTCTATTGAATGCCTTGAATTGTTTGATATCCCTGATGTGTGATGCTTTGTGATATGAATTATTGTGACTTGAGCTGTGATAAATGTAATTTATTTATTTGTGAATCTGTGAGTGAAGATGAGCGTTATAGGATTATATCGCTTATCGATATTGTTGTGTTTGGATTACGATGATTGATGATGTTGCATTATTGTGTAAAACCCCTGGACAACACCATACACACACAAATATGGTTGCATGAGGATATTGGTTAAGTCATAGATATTTGAATTTAATGAAACAGTTTTAAAGTTGAATTTTGAATCCAAATGGTTTTGGAAATGGAATTGGATAGAATATGAAAAGCTTTTGAAAGGAAGTTTGAAATTGAAATTTAGTTTGAATATTTTTTTTTTAAGTTTTGAAATTGTTTTGGAAATTTGGTTTGAAAGGTTTATACAAATTATATAATATATATATGTGTGTGTGTGTGTGTGTGTGTGGATTTCAAATCATCTTTAATGTATTTTAAAAGTATTATTTGGGAATTTGAATTTAACCCATGTTTATACTTTAAAGGATATAACTTGTGCATATTTGATCAGATTTTTCTAAAACAAAAACCCTTGTTTTCCAAATAATAATAGCTTTCATATAAAGAAAGGATTTCCAATTTGTGTTGAAAGAATTTCAAGTTTTGAAATGAAAATAGTTTGAAAGCTATGAATGAATCTTTGTGAAAGATTGCTGAACTTTTCTTTCAAATTGAAGAGGATCTTAAACATGTATCTTTTGTATAAAAGATTTGGATTTGAAATAGTTTTGAAAGCTATGAATAAATATTTGTGAAAGAGTGGTGAAACTTTATTGAAATTGAAGTGGATTTTGAAAGGGTAAATCTTTTATTTAAAAGATTAAAATGGTAATTTGTTTAAACCATTTGAAAGACATGTTTTGGATGATAAGTTATGACTTAACTAAGATCCCAATATCCATATGCTTTTATTCGATTTAGCCGGGAGAGGATTTTATGTCATATAACACATTCCGAATAATGGTACGACGTTATGGATAGCATTTGAAGACCGGTGCTAAAGACTAGGTATTTTCGAGAACGAAAGGATTACCCGTCGAATGACTCTGCACCGAGTAGCTACTATATAAAGATCTCTATATGTGATGGGGATTCCGATCGGGATTGTGAATACCAAGATTTGCAAGGCCTTCTTTTGAAGTGCCTTCAGTTCTGTTCGAACCTGGAACAAACTTGTATGGATGTATGCCTGACATTACGCTTTGAGATGTAAAGCTGGTTTTTATCAAATTCATTTCTGTTTGGTGGCGGAGAATTTATTCTCTTAGCTTAACACCCTTCTCTGTGACGTACAAGCTTAGAGGTTATGTAGTTAGTAGTTACTAGGATACATTCCCAATTTGGTAATGTGGCATACGAAGTGCTGCTGATCATGTGTTGATCGAAGCATGGCTTTTGTAAAAAGCGTAGCTTTGTGGACGTGACCACGTCAGACCTCACAACTCGGAATGGTCGAAACAGGAAAGATGCAGCAAGGTTATTAGAGGGCGCGCCCTTAGGGTATGTCCATTCCTTCTAGAAAAAGGTGGTATCATGGTATGGAGCCCAGATATTTAACATATGTGGTTGCTGCAAATTTTTTACTTTGTGGTTGTTAATTGAGAGGCGCCTCAGGTAAAGGTCGGTAACGATCGAGTGTGGCATACTTGTAGGTGTTACCTAGTTACAAAGGTAACCCGTCCTTGTGTTGGCTGAGATCCGGTTAGGTTCTCGGGGTACCCACGTGGCCCAGGAAGTTCCTTAGCCTGACCATTTGTTGGAAATCCAATCACTAATATGCGCCTTGTACGGTTTTAGTTGTAGAACCTGCCATCTAATATGGTAGCTATAGTAGGGATACTATAATCGTACGTATGCTGGCTAAGATTAATATTATACTTGCAAAGATTTTCCACTATGACTAATAATAATATCAAAAGGTTTTTGCGTATCAAGCATGTTTGACTATCATAAGGAGAAATCTCCCCCAAGTGTGCTATTGCATTGTGTGTGTGCCAGAAGGCCTTATGGTAGTTTCATTTTTCAAAAAGCGTTGCGGATTTCTTTTTATTTCTTTTTAAAGATTAAACTGTTTTTGTTTGCTCATACCAGTCCCATGACTGACCTAGAGTTTATTGTTCCCTTTCTAAACTCTAGGTGCCCACAATTTTCCACACGGGCAGCCTAGAGTTAGATTTTCAGATAGTCAGCTAATAGGTGTGGCATTTGGAAATCTTTGGTGTCTTTTCCTGGATTTTGGCTATCGCTTTGTGCTTCTCTTCAACATTTAGAATCATACTTGCTTAAGTCCAACGGGATGGTGGTTCAAGCTTATAGTTTTGGAGATCTTTGGAGCATTGGATTGGAATGCAGTTGTCGGGATTTCTATCCTTCTCCCTTTTGAAGGCATATGTTGGTGTTCCTCTTTTGGAGTTGTATCTTTCCGCTGCTGTTCTTTTCAGTTGTTGTATCTATCTATGATAGTGTTGTTCATCTGTTGTATCATATTGTTTCAGATATTGTACCAACTGTTGTATATTCATGAATTTATTCTTTTTCTTCCGCTATGCTGTTATGCTTAATGTGTTATAAGCTCTATACGAACTGGAGTTCGACGCTTGAATCTGCGACATTTGAATACAAGTGAGGTATCTGATGTCGATTTTCGGACGTTGGATTTTGGTCGTGACATAATGAAAACTGCTCATGTTTATCATTTGAATCCATAATGATTTTCCCCTAACCTGTAAGATCGTTCGGGTATGTATCATTTAAATCCATAGGGATATAGAGATATAGACATAAATAACATCTAATCATTCAAAATATCAACCACTAACATCCATCCAATCACCCAAATATCAACAATTGAACACACAACACAATCATCATTGAAATCAACCAATAACTACCAACAATTTACTGGCTATCATTAATAGGTATTTAACAAGCAATTTAAATTTAAGTATTAAATTAAATGGCAATTAAATTCAATAAAAGTCAGATTTAACTTGAATGACAATTTAAAATATACTAAACAGCAACTAATCAATTTCTAATCACATCATAAATTCAATTTAACTAACATAAGAAAATCTAGTAGTTGTGAGTATTTGCTCACCTTTCGTGGCTACGAAGGTGATGATAAAATTGGAGCAATATGGAGATTCCTAGCAAGATCCAAATGCAAAGAAAATCCAACAAAGCTTAGACACGAACATGAATCAATAAGCAAGTTTCAACTACTTCCAACATCCAAACAACCCAAGATCCAAACTATGGACAAACCTGAAACTAGGCCATCTTTAAGAAAATATTCGGACCAGAATATTACTGAATCTGTAAAAGTGACTACTAGAAAGTTGTTTCAAATTCACTTCCTCCTATTTCAAAAAATGAATCACATAAAAAGATTCTGTCTTGAGGATGTTATGGTCAAAACAAAAAGAGGTGTTTTCTGAGTTGAAAACCTAAGTTCAAACATACTTTGAAAATAATTAAGTTTTTGGCATGGAAAATTAAGGAATTTGAAGAATTAGTCTAAGTTAAGTTGAAGCCACTGGAAAAATAAATGATTTGAAAAAAGAATCAAATAATTCGATTCATTCCTGAAAGAGATATAATTGATATAATAGGGAGTATTTTCGGACAAAATTGGACCCGAGAAATGACTTGAAAAATTGAGTTTTTGATATAGAAATATTCAGAATTGGAAGAAGGGTTCAACAAAAAGTTGTTTCCATTGAAACTATACACGGTTTCAATTGAAATTTATTTGATTTGGAGTAGTTTAGTGGAATATAGAAGCCATCGAAATTAGAGGAAGAAAGAGGGAAAAAGGGAGGGGAAACTGAAGGGAAAAAGGAGAAAGAAGAGGAGAGGGAAGGTGGGGCTTTGGCCATGGGTTACTACCGTGGGTCATGGATGGTGATGGAGGTGGGTAGCGGCAAGAGAAGAGTGGTAGGCTAGGGTTTTGAAGGAGGAAGGATGGAATTTGATTTGGAGATTTAGGAGTTTTTTGTAGATTTGAGCAAGAAGAAGAAGAGTACACAGAAGGTTTCTCAAGTGAGGAATTTCTGTACAACTTTGATTTAGTCAAATATGGAATAGAAGGTTTGGATGGGAAAAGAAAGGGTCCAAATTCTTTTAGGGTTTCTAGGGTCTTTTGTTTTACCAAGGAAACCATTAGTCTAAAACAAACCCAATAAGACAAAAAAAACACAAATATACACCGCAAATGAAAGAAATAAGCTGCAAGTTATTTAATATTTAGGAAATGAAGGTGGAGAGATAAAAATAAATATCACCTTTTGTTTTAAAAGCTTTAGGCATTAATAATGCATAAAGAAATGTACATAGGAATGGAAAAGTTTGCAACCAAAGGAAAGTGAAATTTTATATATGCGAAAACGAGGTGGCAAAAATTAAATAGAAACTAAAAGTCTAGTCTCAAGTATTAAAAAGAAGGAGAAATGAACGGATTAAGTCTTAATAATGAGATAATTATTTTAAAACGCATATGAAACAATTAATAACAAAAGAAATAAAGGGACCATGTACATCGAAAAACCTTTTTGAAATTCAGTTGGTGAAACGTAACCAAATTAATTTCATTAATTCAAATGATATTCAAATTTGTATGCATTTAGTTTTTTTATCTATGCATACTAAATAAAATTACTTGCCTTAAAAATGAAAGCGTTCAATTTGGTTTTTCCAAAATGATCTTTTATTTTCATTAAAACAACCTTTCATTTAATACAAAGGTGCATTTCTTTTATTAAATCTATTAGCGCAATCAACGTTTTCTTCCATTCTAATTGAAATGTTTCAATAACATTAATTGCAACAACTTGCAAAGTAAATTTCAGAATAGACAATTCAAATGGATGAAAAATAGAATAATTGTTTCCTTTAGTCATTTAAACACCTTTATAAATATGTTGTTTATACAGCAGTGTAATAAATAACTTAAATAACTTATTTTCCTACTCTTATAATCCATCTGTATGCTAAAACACAGTTCAAATATACATATATTTCATCCTTTAAATCAATCATTCTATTCTTTATTTAAATGAAATTAAACCTACATTCACAAATGAAACATTCATTTTATTTGATATAAATGTTCTTTTCATTAAATCAACTTTCCTTATATTTTCACAAAACATAAGCTACGTTTAATTACACCTATTAATTAACAATTTGGTGTCCTCCCTACCATTAATTGAAATTATTCAATTACATTAGTTTCAGTTGTTTACAAAGGTGGACTTCAAAATGGACAAAATAAATGTAATGAGAAATTGAACAATTATTTCCTATCTAATAGTAACTTAACATATTTATACACTACTGGATACAAACAGGAATTATACATTTTTTAACAAATAATAGTTTCTCGTCTCTACAATCAATCTTTAAGCTACCAAACATTTCAAATAAATAAACATATGATTTCTTCTTTAATAAAGAAACATTTATTATTCTTTATTAACATTTACTATTCCAGTCATTTGGAAATTTACATTCAGACAATTGTTAATTTCACTCAAACAATGTTATTAAAATACGCACTAGAATTTGTTATCAGCCTTACATCATTGCAAACATGTTTCATTAATAGAAATTTAACTTAAGCTCATAACTTGTATCATAATTTAATTTGTATTACTAAAACATTAATTTTTTTTATTCTTGACAATTTTATTCAAAATTTCTATTTAATTTAATACTTTTAAATGTTTAAAAATACGGGTCGTTACAGTACATGTCTAAAAAAATGTACCGAGGACCTCGCCTGGATCACCTACAACACAAGACCGGGCTTATCCCTAACCTGGATAGAACTAAATATGTTATTACCACGGGTGTTCTCACCCTTATCGGGAGCTCTTTTGCATGCACCATCGTATCCATAATCAATAATATATCTGAGGGTATCTAGAATGGTGATAACATACCCTAATTGGGTATGACCCACTTAGCCTTGCTGCATGTTCCCTGATTTTCAGTTATTCCGGTTAATAAAGCTTAAGGCTATGTATACTTTTCAAGAACAATTTCACTTAGAATGTTCATAGTCCTCCAATGACAATGTTCTGATAGAATTCGTCCATACAAGTTGCCCTGGGTCTGGAAAAACCGAATCACCGTCTTCATCATCTTCACGGTATTCATTCGTAACGCTCAAATCAGATCAAAGTGGTTTTCGGATAGTTAAATCCGATCCCAGTCTCTTCGAAACGATCAATGAATTTGGCCAAAATTGATAGATGGTTATTTAACTGTCAATAAAACATCCATAAGCAGACTTCAGGCCTTATTATAGATTTTCCAAAATTTATTTCAAAATATCTTTATAAGATGTATATTCAAATCCCTTCCAAATTTTCAATATTTGAGACAACTTAAACACTTATATCCATATACGGATATTTCAAACCGTCTCTTATTTCAACACATAGAAAAATATTTAAATATATATTTTCTAAACCCCTTACTTCCCAATGCTTACGAAAGTTTCACTTATTTCTCCTTTCTCACAAATCCTTCTCAATTTATATTGTAAATTCCTTAACTCATTTATAACGAATTCTATAAGTTTCGAGTTCTTTAATAAATCTCTTAACTCAAAATTATATACTTACCTCAACGAAATAAGAATATTCAAAAACCATTTCCTTCGTAAATATTTGAAAACCTTTTAAAATAAATATGGAAAACACCATGCGGTATCAATCATGGATTCATAGCTCAGCGATTACATCTCTATCCCAGAGAATTCCAAACTTAACTACAGGCAATCTCTGCCTCCGATTTCGCCATGAAAGTATACCATTACTTTCCAAAAACTTATTTAATAATTAAATATAATTTTAAACAATTCAAATAACTACATAACATTGAAACAATAATTAATTCTGATTTGTTAATAAAATTCTAATATATTTACAAAACTTGTTCACAAACTTATAATTCATTTTGACCTTTTAAAAATATTTATATAACTAATTTCTTGAAGTATTGATTTGCAAAAACATTTTTAAATCACCTATTTTAATAATTAAAAACCCTCTTTTTAAAACAAACTCAACTTCTCATAAAATATATTTTCAACTCCAATATAGCCAGCCTAATATTTATAAATCTCTCTCGATTTATCACCAATTGATTTACATCCCAATTCCGTAGATTCCCTTTTCACATTTCTAAAAGTAAATGTATCATTTATTTTTAAGCCGATTTACCCATGTCATTATAATTTCTTACCGTGAATTTATATCTTCAATTTATGAACTGATAATCACTTCACTTTATTTATAAACATTGTTTATAAATCTCACAGTTTTCAATTCTAATTTATAACAGTTTTACATCACTTAAATCCATTATAAATCAATTTCTAAATTAAATTCCATTTATACATCAATTTCCTAAATAACCCAAACTATATTCCAAAACCAATATAATCTCGATTTCTGCTCCCATTTCTAAATTTAGAAATCTTATTTAAGATTCAATATAACCAATTTTATCTCTACTCCCAAATTTACTTCTATTTTCTCAATCTATTAAAATCTCGATTTTTAAAATCTTTTATATTTAAACAAATATCACATAAGAATTATTATTTAAAATCGTTTATATACTTTTTTCCAAAATTTCTATTTACAATAACACGAAATAGTCTCTTCTTTGGAACTAAAATAATCTGCTTCCTTTTTGAAATTTTAATGGCGCCCGATCCCTCTTCCTCCTCTTTCTCTCTTGATTCCGCCTCGTTTCCACCTCTTGTCTCTTTACACTCCTCCGCTTCAACTTCCTCTTCTTCTGTTCCTTCTTCTTCTTCTGCTCTCAATTTGCCTGTTGCTTTGAATTCATCTGATCCTGTTGCTTCTCCTTCTTTAAAATCGAATTGGTCTTCACTCTTCAAATCTTTACCTAGAAATGCTGGATCTTATAAACCGATTCATTTTGATATCTCTCGTGACAAGCCTACCACTGATTTGCCAGATGTAGTTAAGGAGAAGGTATTAAGTATTGGAATGATCACCTGGTGGGATTCTTTCTGGATGGTACTCTCTCTTTTTTATCTGTTGTCAATTTCTTGAAGAGATTCTGGAAACTCAAAGGTGATGTTGATTTTAAATCAGATGGTTATAATTTTTACTTCAAGTTTTCTAATCAAGAAGATAAGAATCTTGTTCTTGAGTCGGATCCAATTTTCATTAGGGGTAGAATGTTCATCATTACAAAATGGGATCCATCCATAGGTTTAACGCAAGCTCAGATTAAGAAGGTTCCTATTTGGATTCATTTTCATAAGATACCCATCATTCTTTGGACTTTAGTTGGTATTCATTGGCTTGCATGTCACGTTGGCAGATTGATCTGTTTTGATAGTACCACAGAAAAATTACAAAGATTTAAGTATGCTAAGGCACTTGTCGAGATTTCTCCTGACTGTGATTTACCAAGTTCTATTCATATTCCGCAATTAGGAAGTAATTGCCCTGATGTACAACTTTCTTATGACTGGAAACCTAGTATCTGTACTCATTGTAAAGTCTTTGGGCACAACACTTTATCCTGTGAATTTGTGAACAAGAAGTATGTTGGGGGTGTTGATGGTGTATCTGTTGGAAATAATAATCATGTGGTGGGTGTGAAGGTAGATAATAATCAAGATGGTAATAAGGATGGTAGTGCAGTTGATCTTAATTGGAGAGTTGTTAATAAAAAGAATAAAGGAGCTTGGAAACAGAAGAAAGTGGTATCAATAGATAAAAATAATATTCCTAATGTTACTTCTGTCAATCAGTTGGAAGTAGGAAAAGCAGTTGAAACTGTAGTACTTCATAATAATTGTTCATGTCCTTCTGAAAATGTTAATTCCTTTGCAGTTATAAATGATACTTCACTTGTTACTAATAATAATAGTGTCATTGAAGTACTCTCTTCTAAATCTACTCTTTTTCAATCCATTAGCTCATCTGCTTCTCTTCATAATAGTCTATCAGCTATTAATGATGTGTCTTTTGTCTCTGAACCATCTATTTCTGTATTGGCAGATGGAAAATCCTCCCCATCTGCTAGTTTATTAGCTTCTTCTGCACTTCCAATTTCATCTACATCTACTTCAACTTCTTGTTCCTCTCAGTTTAGCACTAAATCTCCCATCCTTAATCCTGATTCACCTTATCTTCATCTGTCCCCTCCAAATAATTTTGTGTTACCTCCACCCTCTGTTTCTATTGAGCCTTCTGATTCACAGTCTGGTAAAAACAATGTTGTTCATTCTGATGATCTCAATAAAGGCAAAAACTTTAAGCCACATGAAGTCTTACCTTTATCATCTTCCAAAAACAATTCTCATCATAGACATACTAGGAAAAATCCTACCACCATTTTCCCTCCTCTTCCTACTAAATGAATAATATTGCTTTTTGGAATATAAGAGGAGCTAATTTATCTTCAAAGCAATTTGACATTAAAAATCTTATTTTTGGAAATAATATTCAAATAATGTGTATATCTGAAACAAAGCTTGATACACAAGCCTCTTTGAAGGCTAGGAACTTGATTGCTCCATCCTGGTTATATGATGATAATTTTCTTGAAGCCAATCATGGTAGACTGCTTACTTTATGGAATCCAATTTTTTTCAAACTTTCCAGATTAAATGCTTCTGATCAATTTATTCACTACCTTTGTCTGCACTTGCCTTCGAATGTTTCTTTTCATCTTACCTCTGTATATGCTCATAATTCATTATCTTTAAGGCAAGACTTTCTTAATTTCCTTCCTTCTTTAAAATCAGATTCTACTCCATGGCTAATTGGTGGTGATTTCAATTCCATGTATGCTAGTAATCAAAAATTTGGTGGCTGCCCTTTATCTCTTAAAGACATTTCTCCATTAAACAGTGCCTTTATTCAATCTAATCTTTTCTCTGCTAATTGCTTTGGTCCTGGCTTCACTTGGTCTAATAATAATAGGAGTGGTTATCCTACTTTATGTAAGCTTGATCATATTTTCTTAAACATCTCTTTTCTTCAACTCTGGCCAAAATCCTTTTATAATATCTTAAATCCCTCTTTGTCAGATCACTGCCCATTATTATTTCATTGTGGAATGGATGATATACATGGTAGAAAACACTCTTTTAAATTTTTTAATTTCTGGACTAAGCAAGATGAATTTTTTGTTATTTTAAAGCAGGTGTGGAACTTACAATATGGAAGGGATCCATTGTCAAATACTACTTTCAAAATGAAGGCTCTTAAATTTCATCTTAGGAAGTGGTCCGCAACCATTTTTGGTAAGGATTCTAATCTTTCCACTCAAATTAGATATGAGCTCCATAGAATTCAAACTATGCTGACTGAGAGACCATTTGACATTTCCTTAATTCATTTAGAATCACAATTAAAACATTCTCTGGACAATACTATTCAAAAGGAAGTCTCTTCACTTAGGCAAAAGATTCACTTGAGAATGGTAAAAGAGGCTGATAGGAATACTAGGTACTATCATAATTTTCTTAAAGTAAAAAGGAATCATGAATGTATTCTTCAGATCAAGAATATGTTTGGTGACATGGTTAATACTTTTGATGGAATTAATGAGGCTTTTGTTCAGTACTTCAAATCTATTCTAGCTCCGTCAAATTTATTCACTCCTGATATAAATCCTCTATTTCATATTAATCTCCCTACAATTACTACCTCTCAATCAAATGATTTGATTATTGCAATATCTGGAAATGAAATTGAATCTGCTGTTTTTAGCCTGGATGCTAATAGCTGTGGAGGACCAGATGGATTTAATGCTCATTTTGTTCAAAAGAGTTGGAATGTTATAGGATCTGATATTATTAAAGCCATTCAACATTTTTTCCTCCATAATAAACTCCCTGATTGTCTTGTTGCAACAGCAATTACCTTGATTCCCAAAATCAATAATCCATCATCTGTTTCAGATTTCAGGCCTATATCTTGTTGCAACATTATCTACAAAATAATTTCAAAATTTTTGTCAAATAGATTGCAAACTGTTTTACCTTCTATCATCTCAAACAATCAAGCTGCTTATTTTTCTGGTAGATCAATAAGTGATAATATTCTTTTGACTCAAGAATTGTTGTATGGTTATGAAAGAGCAAATATTTCTCCAAGATGCATGCTTAAACTTGATATTAAAAAAGCATTTGATTCCATTGCTTGGCCTTCTATTTTAGCTATTATGTCTAGAATGAATTTTCCCAAACCTTTTTTAGCATGGATCTACACATGTATTTCATCACCTAGGTATTCTATTAATAGAGAGGGTGGTTTGTATGGTTATTTCAAAGGCAAACAAGGTGTAAGACAAGGTGATCCAATTTCAGCTTACTTGTTCATATTAGTCATGGAGCTTTTAAATTCTATATTGAAAGATCTGGTAGTTAAAAACAAGTTACAACTTCATCCCAAATGTAATAATCCATTAATCACTCATTTGCTCTTTGCTGATGACCTTATTATCTTCACAAAACCCACTTTCTACAATATTCAATCTATCACTTCATCTCTGAATCTTTTCCATTCTATCACTGGTTTGCAAATAAATCTTCAGAAATCAAATATCTACATTGCTGGTTTAAATTCAACTCAGAAGAAAGATATCATAGAATTTTCAAGCTTGCTTGAATTACCAAAGAATTCCTTTTATTTGGGATTACCTATCTTGAGTTCAAGAATAACAAAGCATAATTGCTTACCTCTTTTTGAGAAGATCATTGAAAGACTTATTGTTTGGCCCATTGATAAGCTTTCTCAAGCTGGTAGATTAACAAATATTCAATCCATTGCTGTTGCTATGACCAACTATTGGACAAGGCATTACATTCTCCCTGTAAAACTGATTGAAATGATATCTAGTGCTCCTAATAAATTTCTATGGCATGGAGATCCTTTTTCCAAAAATTAATCCCAATTTCATTTTATAAACTGTTTGAAACTAAGAAGAATGGTGGTCTTGGCATAACTAACATTTTTCTTTGGAATAAGGCTGCAATATCAGTATACTTCAATAAATTTTTTGAATCTGATAGAAGCTTATGGTCTCAATGGGTTAATCATTACTTGATTGGTCATAAGAATTTTTGGACTATGGAAATTCCACAGAACTGCAGCTGGAGTTGGAGAAGTATTCTTAAGCTTAGGCAAACATTTATCCCATTTTTACAATGTAACTATACTCAGATTAAAGGCCTATCATTCTGGCATTCTCCTTGGGCTAGGAAAGGTTTAATTTTAAGTAATGTTGTGGATTATAATATCAGAAGAAACTCTGGCATCTCTGATTCAGCTATAGTTGATTAGTTTATCCATGATGATAATATTGTTTTACCATACTCTAGTTCTTGTCTGCTCAGGAAGCTCTGGAATGTTATTACTAACAATCAAATTACCAATAATGATAATTTTCTTATTTGGTCTGTTAAAGGAAAGCCTCATTCTATTAAACTCGTATATAAATCTCTCTGTGGAGTTGGTTCTTATTTTCCTTGGTATTCAAGAATTTGGAAATTTGGTGGAAGTGCAAAAGAAAATTTACTTTTATGGAAGGTGATGGCAAATGCATTGAATACTAAAGATAAGCTATGTAGATTGGGTTTAATATCAGAGGATGCATGTGTATTATGCAGAGCTGACCAGGAAACAAATACTCATCTGTTTTTTGAATGTACTTTTGTATATCAAATATGGTATAAGCTTTTCTCTAATGGTGGATACTACAAACCATCAACTGTCAGTGCTATTGAGTGGTTTAATGTGTTTAAAGCTACTAGATGGAAAACTAGAAGGACTTTTGTGCTCCTAAAGTTGCTCAAGAAGTTGATTTATGCAGTTTGGACTGAGAGAAACAATAGAGTTTTTGGCATTGATGTTAAAAATACTTCTCAACTCTATAACATGATACATGGTAGTATTCTTTCTGAAATGAAATCAGGTTGTATTTGATGTTTATCTCTATGTCTCCTCCCTGGATGCCAAATTCAAGTACTCAGTTTGATGTCGAAGTTTGATGGATTGCTCATTTCCTAGCATGAGATTACATTGAAGTTTGTCTTCAGTTTGAGGTTGTAACTGTTTGTTGGTTCAGATAGTTTTTCCTGTACACTTTAAGTTTCATGTTGATTGAGTATGTGTGATTGTGATATTGGTAGTCAGTTGTAAAGTGAGTTTTGGCATAGTGAGTGTTGTAATGTGTGTGTTTTTCTTGTTTTGTTTGAGGTGGCTGCAGGTTGTGTTGTATTGGTGTTATTTGTACCTTGGGTCTTGTAAGTGTGAGTTGTAATTTAGTTTAAGTCAATAAAATGAGCTTATAGCTCTTTGCTTTTCAAAATAAAAATAAAAAAATAGTTAAGTACAAATTTAAAGTCCAAACATTTGTTTTATCCCAATCAATTTCTAACGTAGCGGAAATGACAAACTTGACGTGGTAGTAATGTTTTGATACAAATTGAAGTAAACTTTCTTCCTCACGAAATGAATTCGTGTCAAGTAAACCTGGTAGTATGATAAAATGCTCAAATCCGTTGATTTCTCGAGATACCGGATTCTAGCTATCTTCAACACATTGATCACGCATGATTCCTCTTTAGAAGAACTACGATTCTTCGTCGTTGATCTCGCGCATGAGATTCCGTGAATCGGCTTCAAATTCGTTGATTCGAGCGCACTCGAATATCCGAAGATGGAAGAAGAAGGAGATCACACTCAACTTCAACAAAAGTGGCAAAAAACACACAAACAAATTTTATTCAAAAATGAACTCCTTTTTACAATGACATCACACCCCTATTTATAGGGATTACAGCACATACACACGACTTAACACTTTCGACACACGAGCTAACAAATACACGACTTAACAGATACAGGTTACAACACACGCGACCTACAACATACAAGTCAACAAGCGACCTAATACATACAACACATAAGCGACTTAACAACAGGACCTATGACATAACAATATCATGGCAACAGGAAGCTTGAGCGATCTATCAACTTGAGCGACAAAAGGAAATCAGGATCCCATGCGACTTAACCACATAAGGTCTTGCATCTTAAGGAGATAACCCATTTCGCGACATAACTTCATGCGACTTAAGGACATGCGACCTATAGGATGAGTGACATAACAATTTGAGCAACTTATAGAGTGCGGCATGTGAGAGCGACTTAAAGCAAACGACCTATAGAAAAGCGTCTTAATGTCTTAACTCATTAAGTCGTATCTCGGTAGGTCAAAGCTTAGTAGGTCGTAGCTCGCTAGTGAGCGACCTAAGGCAAACTCGCATAACTC
The DNA here is from genome assembly GCA_030765085.1 of Allium cepa. NCBI lineage: Eukaryota > Viridiplantae > Streptophyta > Magnoliopsida > Asparagales > Amaryllidaceae > Allium > Allium cepa. Next base: position 911,408,805 of record CM060943.1, read on the forward strand.
GCTGGCAACATCTGAAGGCAGGCGCGATTCAAGGCTTAGCTCGCATAACTCCCTGGCGACATAAGATAACTCGCTTGGTCGCTCGATATCATAACTCGCAGGCGACTTAAGGAAATTGGCGCATCTCAAAATAGGCGATCTAAGACATAAGGCATGGCGCGCTGCATCATCCTCCCCTGGTTGAAAAGAATTCGTCCCCAAATTCACACCTCCCTCTTCTTCGACATGTTAATTCCCATGATATGGAATCAAGTGTTTGACGTTGAAAACGTTAGCAGTATGGATATGATCCGGCAATCTCAACTGATAAGCATTCTCATTTATCTTTTTTACGATCTCTAAAGGACCAATTTTTCTAGCAGCTAGCTTGTTGTAAGTTCCAACAAGGAACTGATCCTTGGTCAACACTACATACACAAAATCTCCTTCTTTGAATTCAACATTTCGCCATTTACTATCTGCGGATTGCTTATATTTCTCATTTTCCTTAAGCAATCGTTCCTTCACAACTTTGTGGTACTCTTGCAATTCATTCACAAAATCACTAGCTCGTTTGATCACTCCTTTCTGCTGTGGTACTGTAGATAAATCTAACGGTCCTTTAGGAATAGTTGAATAAACAACCTGAAATGGACTGAACCCAGTGCTACGATTAACTGCATAGTTGTGTGCGAACTCAGCTTGACAGAGCTTGGTATCCCAACTCTTCAAATTATCATTTACGAGGCATCGTAATAGATTACCTAGGGATCTGTTCACAACTTCTGTCTGTCCATCCATCTGTGGATGATAAGCACTACTAAATTTCAGCTTTGTCCCGACCATTCTCCATAGACTCATTGAAAAATGACTCAGAAAGAGAGTGTCTCTATTTGAAACAATAGATTCCGGCAACCCATGAAGACGATAGATCCCTCTGAAATATAACTGTGCAACATTGACTGCATCTGCCGTCTTCTTACATGGAATAAAACGTACCATTTTTGAAAATCGATCAACCACCACAAAGATAGAATCATTGCCACGTTGCGTTCTCGAAAATGCCAATACAAAGTCCATACTCACATCCACCCATGGCTTAGTAGGTATAGGCAACGACATATATAAACCTGCATTTGCAGCGGTTCCCTTCGAAACTTGACAAATATGGCACCTCTGAACAAAATTTTCAACCTCTTTCCTCATTGACGGCCAAAAATAAGACTTTGTGATCAACTGCATAGTATGATCGCGGCCCACATATCCTTCTTCATGCAATTCTTTGATGATCTTCATATGTAAACTACAATCTGGAATACAAATTTGATTTCCTTTAAATAGAAAACCATCAACCAACACATATCCATCCATGCTTCCCTGCTTGACTTTGTCTAGGATCCTGGAAAAATAAGAATCTGATGTAAGCAAATCTTGAAGTAAGTCAAAACCCATCACCTCTACTCGCATAGTTGTTAGTAAACTACTCCTTCGACTCAATGCATCGGCAACGCGATTAGTTACTCCAGACTTGTGCTTCACGACGAATGTAAATTTCTGCAAATATGTTATCCACGACGCATGCCTAGCTGCAATTTTATCCTGCCCTTGCAAATGTTTCAATGCTTCATGATCCGTATACAAAACAAATTCTTTGTGGAACAAATAATGTCTCCAATGCTTCACAGCTTGCACAATCGCATAAAACTCCACATCATAAGTATTGTATCTCATCTTTGCTCCAGAAAGTTTTCCACTGAAATAGGCAATTGGACGACCCTTCTGACTCAACACTCCTCCAATTCCAACATTCGATGCATCCGTATGTAATTCAAATAGTAATTGAAAATCCGGCAACACTAGAATCGGTGCTGAGGTTAAAAGTTCCTTGATTTGCTCAAAAGAAAATCCTGCCTCTTCCGTCCATAAAACTTCTTTCCCTTCATACAATCTGTCACAGGAGCCATCACACTACTAAAGTGTGGGATAATTCTTCGATAAAATGAAGCTAACCCATGAAAACTTCTGACTTATGTGATAGTTTTGGGCTGTGGCCAATTTCTGATTGCGGCTACTTTACTCTGATCCACCTGTATTCTCTCCTTGGATACGACATATCCTAGAAATAAAACAATTGGCATCATGAACACGCATTTCTTCGTTGCTGCATGGAATTGTTCTTACGAAGAATAGTTAACACCTTTCGCAAGTGTTGTATATGCTCCTCTGTGCTTGCACTGTAGATCAAGATATCATCAAAATAAACAACCATAAACTTCCCAATGTAAGGTCTGAAAATTTGATTCATCACCCTCATAAATGTACTCGGTGCATTCGATATACCAAACGGCATAACCAGCCATTCATATAATCCTTCCCATGTCTTGAATGTTGTCTTCCATTCATCACCTGGTCTAATGCGAATCTGATGATACCACTTTTAAGTTCAATCTTCGAGAAGATTACAGACCCACTAAGTTGATCCAATAGATCATCAAGTCTTGGCATAGGAAATCTGTATCTGACAGTTGTTTTGTTGAGTGCCATGCTATCTGTACAAATTCTCCATGAACCATCCTTCTTTGGCACTAACAAAGCTGGTACAGCACAAGGACTGAGACTGTCTCGAACACGCCCTTACTCAAGCAATTCCCCAACTTGTCTTCTCAACTCTTCGTGCTCCTTTGGACTCATTCGATAATGTGGCCTATGCGGTAACACAACACCTGGTACTAGATCAATCTGATGTTGTATGTCTCTCAATGGCTGTAACTCCTTAGGTAATTCCGCAGGAAAGACATCGTCAAATTCATTCAACACTGGTCTAACCTCCTCAGGAATTTCAACATTTCACTTGCTTCATACCCAGTCAACATAAACATTTCAGCACTATCCTTCACTTCTTCAAAAAATACTTTCGAAGATAATAGGCTAGTTGATTCCACCTTCTTCTCTGCTTTTCTTTCACTTTGCTCACGCTTCTTAGGAACCAAAGTAATTTGTGTACCTTCGAACATGAAACTGTAACTGTTGGTGCGACCATTATGTTGTACAGCTCGATCATACTGCCATGGTCTTCCCAATAGTAAATGACAAACATCCATGTCAACTACATCACACCATATATCATCTTCTTATTTCTTCCCAATAGAAAATGTAATAAAAGCTCGCCTTCCCACTTTTACTTCTCCACCTTTCTTCAACCATGCCAGTTTGTAAGGTCTAGGGTGTTATCAGTCTTCAAGCTTAACTTCGTAACAGCTTCTTCAGAAATAATGTTATCACAGCTTCCCGCATCAATAACAAACCGACAAACCTTCCCCAAGATAGTACATGTAGACTCAAAAATATAGCTTCTTAGCCAACTAGAATCATTCTCATGCTTTGGCGTTAAACAAGACCTCCTCATCATCAAATTACATCCTTCATCTCCTGACAGAACTTCTTCATCATCGTCAAACTTTGATGGTTGAGAATAGTCAACTTCAGCTTCCTCATTCTCATATTCACATTCCTCTGCAACCAATGCGCTCTTCTTTGGCTTTGGGCATTCAATACTTTTGTGGCCAAACTCCTGACAATTATAGCACATTGACCTTTGCTTTAGCAGCTTCTTTGACAATTGGTTTACTAACTGCCTTGGACACATTAGCACTGCTACTAGCACCCGTATTCTGATTGTTAGAACTTGTATACACACCACCTCCTCGTCTCCCTTGTTTCTCCCAAGCTAAGGCTTTCTGATGTGCTTCAGCAACAGTCATTGGATTAAACATATTCACCATGTCTTGAATCTGCATTCGTAACCCTCCAATATATCTAGCAGTTAGCTATTCTTCGGTCTCATAATATCATTCCTTGCAATCAATTGATAGAATTCATGTGCATAATCATTCACTATCCTCGCCCCTTGTCTCAAGTTCTGCAAACGTTGATACATAAGAGATTGATAATTGTACGGCAAGAAAGTTGCTTTCATCATCTTTCTCATCTTCTCCCAAGTGACAACTTTAGATTTTCCCATTCTCTCCCGTGTTAGTTTAGTTTGCTGCCACCATGCCATAGCTCTTCCCCTTAATCTTGTAGCAGCTAACTGAACGCTTCGATTCTCAGGCACCTCCTTGAATTCCAAAATTTCTTTAACATTTGACAAACAATCAAGAAATTCTTTTGCTTGCATAGCACTTTTGAATTCTGGAATTTCCATCCTCATACCCGATTCCCATTTACGATCATTCTCTGAATCAAGATATCAATTTCGCACTTGGTCTCGATCACGATAATGAATACTTCCTCTATCACCATATTCCTCAAAATCATATGTACTTCGATATCGATCTCGTCCATCTATGTCTCTACGATCACACATGTCCCTCCTATCATGTATTTCAACATCACGATAAGGATCATCTTCAAATCCACGTGGGGTATTTCTCTCTTCACCTCGATACTCATGGTGTTCTCTTCTCATTGAAACTGATGATTCTCTTCTATCTTGATAAGATTGTGGTGACATTCTCCTTTCTCCCAAACCGATGGTGAAACTCTATTTCCACTATGGTGCGAAACTGGTGAAGTTCTCCTTTGACTTTGATTCATGTCTCTCATCAACTTCTCTAACTTTCCAATACCTTCATCAAACTTTTCATTGATACGCTGCTCCATCCGTTCAGCTTCTTGTCTTCGATACACATTTTCAACATTTTGAAATCGATTAGCACGTCTCGGAGGCATGATCTTCAAACAATCTTTTTTCGATCTAACTTTGATATGGTTCGACTTAACTCGGCTTGCTTTAACTCGGCTCTGCACTAGGACTTAGCTCGGTTTTGAACTTAGCTCGGCTCAACTTACTTAGCTCTCGGTTTGGATATGGATCCGTTTCGGCCTCGATCTTACTTAGCTCCAACTTAGCTCTGCAAGCTTTGATACTAAACTGACACAGCGGAAATGACAAACTTGACGTGCTAGTAATGTTTTGATATAAATTGACGCAAACTTTCTTCCTCATGAAATGTATTCGTGTCAAGTAAACCTGGTAGTACGATAAATGCCTAAATCCGTTGATCTCTCGAGATACCGGATTCTAGCTATCTTCAACACGTTGATCGTGCACGATTCCGCGTTAGAAGATCTACGATTCGTCAACGTTGATCTCACGCACGAGATTCCATGAATCGGCTTCAAATTCGTTGATTCGAGCACACTCAAATATCCAAAGATGGAAGAAGAAGGAGATCACACTCAACTTCAACAAAAGTGGCAAAAAGCACACAAACAATTTTTATTCAAAAATCGACTCCTTTTTACAATGACATCACACCCCTATTTATAGGGATTACATCACATACACACGACTTAACACGTTCGACACACGAGCTAACATATACACGACTTAACAGATACAGGTTACAACACACGCGACCTACAACATACAAGTCAACAAACGACCTAATACATACAACACATAAGCGACTTAACAAAAGGAACGACCTACGACATAACAGTAGCACGACAATAGGAAGCTTGAGCGATCTATCAACTTGAGCGACATAAGGAAATCAGCATTCCATGCGACATAACCACATAAGGTCTTGCGTCTTAAGGAGATAACCCATCTCGCGACATAACTTCATGCAAATTAAGGACTTGCGACCTATAGGATGAGTGACATAACAATTTGAGCGACTTATAGAATGCGGCATGTGAGAGCGACTTAAAGCAAACGACCTATAGAAAAGCAGCTTAATGTCTTAACTCGTTAAGTCGTATCTCGGTAGGTCGAAGCTCAGTAGGTCGTAGCTCGCTAGTAAGCGACCTAAGGCATAGCTCGCATAACTCGCTGGGGACATCTGAAGGCAGGCGCGATTCAAGGCTTAGCTCACATAACTCACTGGCAACATAAGATAACTCGCAGACGACTTAAGCCAATTGGCGCATCTCAAAACAGGCGATCTAAGACATAAGGCATGGTGCGCTGCATCATCCTTCCCTGGTTGAAAAGAATTCTTCCCCGAATTCACACCTTCCTCTTCTTCGACATGTTTATTCCCATGATATAGAATCAAGTGTTTGACGTTGAAAACGTCAGCAGTATGGATATGATCCGACAATCTCAACCGAGAAGCATTCTCATTAATCTTTTTTACGATCTCCGAAGGGCCAATTTTTCTAGCAGCTAGCTTGTTGTAAGTTCCAACGGGGAATCGATCCTTGGTCAACACTGCCTACACAAAATCTCCTTCTTTGAATTCAACATTTCGCCGTTTACTATCTGCGGATTGGTAAACGAAATAATTTTACGTAAAGTATATTTTATATATAAAGGGATAATTTTTCAGAAATATTATAGTTATATATGGATGTTTGGTTGCTAGTGGATGGTAATACTTGATTATTATTAATTGCGGTTTGTGTGGTAATAATAAAAAATTATTATTATTATAAATACAAACAAGGGTAAAGAAATAAGAAATGATTTTATGTAACCAAAGTGAAATAAATATAAATTATATGTAAGTATAGATTTATAAATGTGATTTATAAATATAACTGATAATTTAAAAGTAATAAATAACACTAATTCACTTTAGTCGATGGGAAATAATGCGGGTGATGACTGCAGCATCATCAATATACATTTTTGAGTCTCTAAGTGATGAATTGTTACCCTTAATGAATTTCCATTGAATTTTTTTGGTAAAACAAGTTTTGATTATAAAAATAAAAATTCCAAGTGTGATTCGATAAATATATGAAATAAGTTTTTGAACTTATAATTTTGAAATAGCATAAATAAAAAATAAGTTTACAACTTATGAATTTGATTAGATAAGTAAATCCATATTTTAAAATGGTTGAATATTTTGGTTAAGAAAATAAAAGGAAATTTGAAATTTAATTTGAGAAATATGAAATAATAAAAGAAGTAGCTTGAATAAGTTGAATAAATGAAGTTAAATAAGATGAAGTAAATGAAATGAAGTTTGACTTAAGAAAAGGTAAATGAAAGTGAATTGAATATGAGTTGAAATGAATTAGGTAAAATAATGAAATAAATTTCCGAGTAAATAAATTTGTATAACTTATGGATTTTAATAATGTTAAGATAAAAACCAATATATAATTTGTTGAATGTGAATATTAAAAAGAAATGAAATCTGATTTTGAATTTGAATTATAAATAATGAAATTTAACTATAAGTTAAGTAAATTGGGATAAAAGAAAGTTGAATTTGTAATGAATTAACGAAACAAGTTAAATGAATTAGAATTTTGAAATGAAGACGAACATAAGTTATAAAATGCAATTCAACTTTAAGTTGAAAAAGAAGTGAATATGTTTTAGAATGTTATTTGATAGAAATTGAATATGAATGTTAAGAAAAGTAAATTTGGTAACGAAACTTAGAAATGGAAGTTTACGTAAGTATAAAGTGAAAATAAACTTAAGTAAAAATAAGAAGTGTTGTATAAATGTTTATAAACTTAAGTAAATAAATTTAAGTTGCAACGACCCGTAATTTTTGATGATTTAAATTTGTTAATATAATGAGATTTTGGTAACATAATATTGAAAGAAACAAAATTTGAGGTTTAAAAATGAAATGATAACTAGAATTAAAGGTATTGATGTTAAGATAAGTTGACAATTAAGAATTTGAATAAAATTCTAATAAACGAGGTAGTGAAAGTGTTATACCTGGTTATAAATTGAATATGAGAAAATAAAAGTAAGTATTGAATTAACTAATGAAATAATACAGCGTCAACGGTAATTAAATAAAATTAGTGTTATATATGAAATTATAACCTGTGTTGGTTATTAATAAACTTATAATTGTAAGTAAAAGTAAATAGGTGACAATTAACATATGTTATTTATTTATTTAGTGTGTTAAATAAAATTGAAATCCAATTGCAATTAAAGGTAATTAAATAGTACGTTAATTGGAATTAAGATAAATTGGGAGTATTTTAAGTACCAAGATTTAAAAGCAATGTTAGTTATATTCTTATTGTAATAAAGACTCGAATAACAAGGTTTGAAAATTTTAATAAATGGATTTTGGTGTTTTAACTTATCATTTTTGAATTTAAAGAAATCAGAAAATAACACTGAAATTGATGAGTTAATCAACTTCAAATTTGACATCTAAAATTGTTTAAGTTATTGTAAATGATTAAGGAATCAAAAATGATAGAAATGGTAAATAATAAAATTTAAACTGAAAAAGTGATTTAATTAATTAATTATTAATTAAATTTAATAGCTGGAAAATAGCCTTTTTGGCCACAGACTCGGATTTCGATGAAACCGGTTTCATCGGATCCGTAACGGTGAATTGTTGTAGGATTTCAAGTTTTTAGCGATCGGACTTGTCGTTTGATCGTACGGGCTTGAAATGCCTGGAAATCAATGAAATTGAAATCAATTGAAATCAATTTGAAATAACTTGATTTTATCATAACTTCTTCATACGATGGAATTTGGACTTGAAACCCGTTCTATTGATTTTAAAATATTTTAAAACATCTATTTTGATATATGGGTTGACCCATTTTCGTTCCGGAGTCAGAACGGGCTTTTCGGGCCATTTATCGTTCAATGTGTAAATCAAACTTTTCCATTTATTCTATTTTCAGCTTTGTCTATAAATACCCAGTTATAAACCCTAGCAGCCTTTCTATTTCCCATTTATGTACGTACAAAACTTCTATTGTTCCTCTCTCTCAATGGCAGACAAACCCTGAACTCCTGAATCCAAATTAAATTCAAAATCCAACTTCAAAATTGAAACTTCTCAACATATATCAAATTATATATCGTTTTGAAGCTCTCGACGAGCGTAAGTCAATTCAGCTGTTCGTTTTTCAATTTGGTTTTCTGTTTGGCCAGAAATTTCTCAAACAGTCACGGCTGTTCGTTGGGCCGCGATCGACCTCGACCGATCGTCGAATCGTCAACATGGTTTTGTGGAGATCATCAATTGGAAGCATTGGCGGTGTTCGCTTGGATTTTCGACGGTTGGATGAGGCGATAAAATTTGGCTAGGGTTTCATATAATTTGAGGCGGCTGTGCGATCTGACCTCGGTCGGGATGTCGCAGTACATGGCCAGGTGGAGATCACTGCTGTGGTGATCGACGAGCTTCGATGGCGGCGGCGAGGTTCTAGGCGGCGCTTATGTAGGGACGAGACGTGGCGACTGGGTCGGGTTCTTGCTTGTTCGAGTGATACTGTGAAGCTTCTATTGCGTGTGTGAGATGAAGTGAGTGGCTAATAATAGAGGGTAAGTTATTTATTTTGTTTTAATTAAAATTTTGATTTCAAATGTTTTAATACGCATAGCTTTACATACAAGGTCCAATTTACGCGCGGTTTCCTCCGCTAGGATCGTATCGAAATTTCGGACATTCTGACGCTGGTTTGGATGAATTCTGAGACTGTTTGAAATTTGGGTTTAAATTGGATTTAAATTCAATTTAAATTAAAAGGTGAGTGTTTTAACCCACTCACCCCTTCTAAAATTTCTTATGTTTGTTAAATTGATTTATGATGTGATTTGAAATTTATTTATGACTATTTGGCATATTTTGAATCATCATCTCAGTTTATTAGAATTTATTTGGATAAAATAGTTATATAATTTATTATTGAATATAAACTGCTAGTAAATACCCGTTATCTATTATATGTTCTATATTGATGTTATTGATTGAATTGGATGATGATTGTGATAAATGTTTGATGATTGATATTGGATGGATGGATCTTGTATTTATATTGTTATAAACTGCAAGTTATTATGGATATTTACTTCATTCGGGATTGTGGTTTGAAATGATATATAACCGTATTTATATTTTAAATTACGAATTGAAATGATAAATATCCTCATCAATGGACCATAGGATAGTGTTAACTCCACTTTTTCAGCAAGGCCGTGATATCAAAAAATCGACCGAGAAGCCAATGATAGTTCGTCTCGAAGAATGGTCAACTCAACATCTCAACAAAGCAAGTTCTGTTGAATGGTTTTTCAGATAAGATCCCCTACGTAGGGGGGTCCATGGGGGTGCCAATCCCCCAAGGTGGGGGTACGGGGGCAACGCCACCGCTACGGTTTTCGGCCTGCCCGGTCAGGTCGCAGGGATCCAGGGGGCAGCACCCCCGGCGGGGTGCGGGGCAGCGCCCCATCCAAAACGGTATACGACTTAAAGAATGAAGCGACCTGTCTTCTACACGAGGCCAACGACCTACAACCTAGTGGTTCCAGCGACCTAACTCTCCTCTTTAAAGGCGACTTACCGACCTAACGAGTTAAAGTGTTGAGCGACCTAACAACACAGTATGAAACAGCTTAAGCGAGTTACATGAAGCCACGACTTAACGACTTAAGAAGTGCCACGACTTAACGACTTAAGAAGTGCCACGACTTAACGACTTAAGAAGTGTAACGACTTAACGACCTAACGACCTATGGGATAAAACTACTCAACGACCTAATTACTTAAAGGGCCTCGCGACCTAATGAGTTCAGCGACCTAAAGGAGTCCACGACCTAGCACATGAAGCGACTTAGTGATCCAACTACTGAAAGACCTAGCGAGCTATACAAAACCGAGTTAAGCTATAACTCGTATGAACGACCTACGACCGATACTTGGTCGCGTTCAACCTATTAACTCGCTCAGAAAAGCCGAGTACAACCAGGATGGGCCATAGCTCGTATGCCTTAGGTCATGACTTCCGACCTACAACTTACCATAGGTCGTAGCATCCGGCTTACGACTTATGTCCGGAAACACCTATAAATACAGCGTGAGCTCCAGCATAACGGGGACTTTTGGGGGGAGCTCATTCTTCGAAGCGCCGATACTCTGTCATTCTCTCGACTCAAACAGCACTACAAGCACTCCAAATGCCAAAGACGCTACAACAAACTTGAAGAGAATATCTGGATCATTCAACATGAACTCAAAAGATTCTTCTACATCAAAGTTTGAGCTACTAGTCAAAAGTGTGTTGTAATCGAAGTGCATTGTAAAGAATTGTAATCAAATCATCAATAAAGGAATTTAAAGTGGACGTAGGCTCAATCTTAAGCCGAACCATTATAAAACTGTTGTCTTTTACTACTTTTCTGTGATTTCTCTGCTTATACTTTGTTCCCGTACCAACGGGTGGTGCTTTCACTTAATCTCTATTAACATCGGGTGTTAGCGTCCAATTTTTACGTTTACATTTTTGGTGCTTTCACTGAGAACCCAACTCAGGAATACTTTAACCATTGCTTTGCGAAATTTTCTTCAAAGAATCTCTCTTAAAACCAGAAGCCTGTCAGAAATAATGGCTACTGGAAGACAGCTCAGATCTGATAGATCAGGTGATGTTCATGAGAATACTGCCACTTCTCCTGCTTCCAACGAAGCAGCTCCAAATAAAGCAGCTCCAAATAAAGCAGCTCCAAATAAAGCAGCTCCAAATGAAGCAGCTCCAAGTGTTGGAATTACACAAGAGGTGTTAGATGCTGTAGTTTCTGGGTTATATCAGCAAATGGAAGCCCAGAACGCTCTAATGCTCGAAAGAATGAATGCTTTACTTGGGGGTAACCGTCATGCACAGGACAATGAAACAACCTTTGCATATGATGTCCATAATTTCCAAGAAAGAAATGTTCCTCAGAGGACAGCTGACACCGCCAAAGAGGCACCTCCCCAAGTTGGAGGTTCTAGGCCACAGCCAACTCTTCGCGAACATTTGCCTTTAAACAATGGGGAACATCTCTCGGAAATGGTTCGACGAATCATAAAGGAAAGCATGCAAAGGGAAGAAAATGAAAAAGAATGGGGGTTCACTCCAAGCAAAACTCCTTTCACGGAAAGAATTCTGAAGGCGGAATTTCCAAAGAAATTTGTTCCTCCCACCATTCCAGCTTACCAGGGGACAAGTGATCCAAATCAGTTCCTATACAAGTACGACTGGCATATGACCGGGGTAAGGGCAATAGATGAAACCAAGTGCCGTTACATTCCGGTATACTTAGAGGGAATGGCCTTACTTTGGTTCACAATGCTGCCAGTTAGATCCGTGGATCAATTCTCTGATTTAACACGAAAGTTCAAGGATCAATTCAGGCAATATGCTACAAAGGCCAAGGATATAATGTCACTCTCCAGTTTAGAACGAAACCTTGGGGAATCTATCAAATCATTCTTAAATCGTTTCAATACAGCCCTAGCTGAAGTCGAGAACGCAGAGCCACGGATGGTTTTGACTTATCTGATGCAGGCTATCGATAAATCGAGTGAATTTGGCAAATGGCTAAAAATGAAGGAGACAAACTCACTTGACCAATTCTATTAGAAGGCCGACGAATTTATGCGTTTGGAAAGCTTTCATGCGCCATCAAAAGCGATCGTGGCCGAAATTCAGAATGTCGGTGTTGCTTCTGATGAAAGAGAGTCTGGAGGACAGAAGAGGAAGAACGATGGTGGAAAAGAGCAGAGAGACTTGAAGAAAGCTCGCCGCTTTAAATCTTCAGACTTTACTCCCTTAACTAATACTCTAGAGAACATCTTTCTCGCAACCAAGGATGCTATTGATTATCCTAAGCCACCTGAGTCGAAGATTGAGAAAAATGCAATGCATAATGGAAGATTTTGTCAGTTCCACAATTAACCTGCTCATGACACCAATGAATGTCGCCATCTAAGAAATTTGATTGAAGAACTAGTGAAACAGAATAAACTTCAACAATATGTAAAGAGAAACAAGAATGACCCATCCTCATCGACTCAAGGTCAAATACTTCTCGCTCATTAATATGGCTCAAATGAAAGAACTGCAGCACAGGGATCAGGGAGGCTTATCATTAATGCTATCACAGGAGGCCCTCACCCAGCGGGCGGAAGCTGGGATGAGATGGAAAGATACGCTCATGCCCTAAGAAAAGCCCCGGAGGGAGAAAAAGCTCCTGTTCTGAAAGATGCTGCCATCTAGTCCCCTCACACTGGAGATTCAATTCCGAAAGCTTGGGACAGCAATAACTTGCATCCATATTTTACTTTAACGCTTTGTCACAAATTTGTAAAAGAATGATGGATGTATCATTATCGTATTAAAAGCCGTTGTAAAAACATTTCAAATGAGATATAGGAACTATAAATCTTGTGTTTTCTATTACTATAAAATGCCTGTTTCATTTCGATATGCAAATATCTTGAATATATTGCTAAAATGTCGATTTAATATTGCAAGCAATCAAAGCAAAGCTTACCTAGTCAACACATAACAAAGCTAAGCGATTCCTATAAGTCATTCAACAAATAAATGTCAAGCCAGAAAAAGTTCCAAATTCAATTCCTTCATAAGAAGTGTTCCTCACAAGCAGTTGATTCTACCAAAAGGGCACCTTCCCAACGTGAAGGTTCCAGGCCCTTGCTAACCGACGGAGATCGTTTGTGCAAACAGACATCCAGTTGGGTAGTTTGGGTCTTCCCTATGGATTCACTTAACAATGAAGTGCACTTCTCCGGAAAAGAAACAAATAACTGGCAAACAAAAGAACATGGCTTTGGAAATGATAACGAGGAATCGCTGAGGAGCAAATGGTGAAGATGCATGGGCAAGCAGACAGAAAACACACAAGCCCTCTTCGGAGGCACAAATCTTCGGAGGAAAAGTCCTCCAATGAGGCAAACTTCCCAAGTTTGAAGTGCAAATCAAAGTCCTCCAATGAGGCACACTTCCCAAGTTTGAAGTGCAAATTAAAGCCCTCCAATGAGGCACACTTTCCAAGTTTGAAGTGCAGATTAAAGTCATCCAATGAGGCACATTCTCCAAGTTTGAAAAAAAAAGAAGCCCTCTAATGAGGCCCACTTCACCAAGTTGAAGCACCAAAGCCTTCTTCGGAAGCCCGCTTCACCGCGCAGGAGAACACACTTCTCAAAAAACAAAAGTGACCATCTCTGAAGGATGAAGTGTAAAAGAAAAAAGAGAAAAACTTCCCAAATACAAGGCACACTCTACTAAAGCAGAATAACATTTCCTCAAAAATGGAAGAATTATTCTCTAAAGCAAGAGTGCAAGCCTTCTCGAAATGGAAGAATTATTCTCTAAAATGAGAATACAAGTCTTCTTAAAATAGAAGAATTGTTCCCCAAAGTCTCCACAAAATGGAGAATATTACAATGAGCTGTGGTATGGGGGCAATATAATATTGCTACATTAGTAAAAAGCAGTACCCAAGCAACACACCACAAGCTCACTACAGTATCATGCAGAGAAAAATAAAGAAACTTGTATGAAAATGAGGGATAAATACATTCTCAAATACAGACAAAAGTCTGTACAAGTAGGAAGAATCATCTCATTCTATACTATAAAAAAATTCATACATGTGCAGGTCCCCTAGATGCAAGTTCCTTTGCGGGAGCTGGGGCACCTGAAGTCTCTTCTTGAAAATCTGGGGCATCATAAAGCTGAGTCAATTAAAAGAGGGAAAAAGTCCGAATTAAGTGCAGAAATTCGTCTTTCAACAGAAATTTAACGCTCCTCTCCTTAACCGCCACAACACTTAGTCTTTTAAAAATTGACTTATGACAGGAATATTCAAAAAGAGAGGGGATGCTGCAAAGTGAAGAACGAAATTAGCACTCAACAACTCGGATTCTGAAAATCTCAGAAATGAAAAAATCCTAGTGGTTCCAGCGACCTAACTCGAGGCCAGCGACCTGTCTTCTACTCGAGGCCAGCTACCTACAACCTAGTGGTTCCAGCGACCTAACTCTCCTCTTTGAAGGCGACTTACCGACCTAACGAGTTAAAGTGTTGAGCGACCTAACGGCACTGTATGAAACAGCTTAAGCGAGTTACAGGAAGCCACGACTTAACGACTTAAGAAGTGCCACGACTTAACGACTTAAGAAGTGCCACGACTTAACGACTTAAGAAGTGCCACGACTTAACGACTTAAGAAGTGTAACGACTTAACGACCTATGCGATAAAACTGCTCAAAGACCTAATTACTTAAAGGGCCTCGCGACCTAATGAGTTCAGCGACCGAAAGAAGTCCACGACCTAACACATGAAGCGACTTAGTGATCCAAATACTGAACGACCTAGCGAGCTATACAAAACCGAGTTAAGCTATAACTCGTATGGACGACCTACGACCTATACTTGGTCGCGTTAAACCTATTAACTCGTTCAGAAAAGCCGAGTACAACCAGGATGTGCCATAGCTCGTATGCCTTAGGTCATGACTTCCGACATACGACTTACCATAGGTCGTAGCATCCGGCTTACGACTTATGTCCGGAAACACCTATAAATACAGCGTGAGCTCCAGCATAACGGGGACTTCTGGGGGGGCTCATTCTTCGAAGCGCCGATACTCCATCATTCTCTCGACTCAAACAGCACTACAAGCACTCCAAACGCCAAAGACGCTACAACAAACTTCAAGAGAAGATCTGGATCATTCAACATGAACTCAAAAGATTCTTCTACATCAAAGTTTGAGCTACTATTCAAAAGTGTGTTGTAATCGAAGTGCATTGTAAAGAATTATAATCAAATCATCAATAAAGGAATTTAAAGTGGACGTAGGCTCGATCTTAAGCCGAACCACTATAAAACTGTTGTCTTTTACTACTTTTCTGTGATTTCTCTGCTTATACTTTGTTCCCGTACCAATGGGTGGTGCTTTCACTTAATCTCTATTAACATCGGGGTGTTAGCGTCCAATTTTTACGTTAACATATAGAAAATTTTATATAGACACCGTGGTCCATACATAAAATTTTTTTGAATGATTTCTATGGTTTTGTAAAGAAATATATAGTTTTAGATAAATATTGATTTTAGAGTTTGTATAAATGTTATTTTATCCTTGATTTTTAAGCTTTGCATAATTTGTTTTAATATAGATTAAGCTTAATAATAAGTTTGATTTTTATTGAAGATGATATGGTTAAGTATTTAAATTCCATTTTAATATAGAGTTTATGATGATTTAAATAAAGTTAAGGTTGAAAGATAAATTTGAGATTTATTTGAAATTGGATTTATTTAAGAAGTAAACTCAAATAAGCTTGATGTGGAATTTATTAAATTTGAAATTTTAAAGGGTATGATTTTTATAGCTTGATTTTTGTTTATGGTGAATTAAATGAATATTTCAAGTATAAATAAATTGAAGGAAATATTTAGTTATTTGTAATTTGAATTTTATTTAAATGATAATGGATTTATTAAGTTTATTTTGAAACTAAATAATAGAAAATTGAAATTGTTGAATCGTAATTACCAAACTTAGTTTTGAAATTGTTGAATACTTAAAGTTGAAATATATTGAATTGGAAATGGTTAATTCTGTGGATCAAACCTGTTTTGAAATCAATAAAATTTGGAATAGTTTATTTGGAAACCGAATCATATTTAAATTTATGATTTGGGATTTGGTTAAATTTAAAATTTAAAAATTTGAGTTGTTTTGGAATTGATTAGTGGAATTGTTGAAGCTATTTATTATATAAATTATTTTAAATATTTAAACCATATAAGTGGTGGAAGTTATGAGTTTCAAGGTATTATGATTTGAAAGTGTTATATTTCAAGTGGTTGATTTCAAAATGTTATAACCTGGAAAGTATTATGATTTTAGAAAAGGATATATTTGAAATGAAATGATATCGTATTGAATTTGGTTTTGAAAGGGAAATGATATTTGGTTTTAAAGCATAAACTATTTTGAAAATGACCGCTGTGTTAGAATAACGTTTGGTTGTTAAAGAGACCGGGATCGAAAGTTGTCATACTCTCTGCCAACTCCGAAAACCGCTTTAACAACCATGTACGCGGTTGAGATTCCAGAATGAAGTATGATGGACGCGATGTTTCTTTGAGGTATATATGTGGATCCAACTCCCGTGAGTTGGCATAAGGTGGCTAAAACAGGAGCGATTCTGGGCCAGTGAGGTAGCTCCCCTTATCGGACACACTCCTTCGATATTATATTCTGACTTGGAGATTCATTTGGTGGCCACTTTTGATTTTTGATTTGGGGGTGTGGCTCGAGTTGGGCGGTAGCTACGCGCTATGCGTCAGCACCAGTCCGGATAGTAATTGCTATATCTATCCTGGCATTGCCTTGTGTTCCGTGTCACCTACCCTAGCAAGCCTTGTACGAGTTTGGTTTTCTCCCGTAACCCGTGTGGTATCCTCTGGTGGCTTTCCGATCAGGAGGAACTATGATACTGAATGGACTACTGGGACAATTACGTGTCAAGGGGAGATTGGGTAACTCCTTAACATTATTTAAAAGTAAGTTTATTTTACTGTAGACATTATTATAATAGTGAAATATTTGTACATAGTAAATAGTTTAACAGATCCTTAGGAGATGTGAATCCCGAGCATCTCTTAAGTTACTGCACCCACGTTAGACACTGGATTGGAGATGTCAAATCCCGTAAAAATCTCTGATGCCATTCCACTCATATTTTACCGTTGATTTAACTTACATAATATTTTTTAGTTCTGGTTCGAGTGTTTTCTCTTTTCAATTAGCTTGGGTCAGCTTGAGTATTTCAGGATTTGAAGACCTTGTTGCTGGAGGACCAAGAGGAAGATTGTATTATTATTATTTATTATACCATTCCACTACATTCATACTGTTCCACTGCATTATTTATTATTCTCTGGTATGTGTAAATCTGAAATGTGTTGTATAAGTAAAATCAAATGTTTTGTAAAACAGCTTCATGAACTGTTATTTGATTATTATATTTTGTCATTCCGTTGTGAGATTCTGTTTTGTTTTATTCCTTTCTCTGCTTTTCTTATTCACCCCAATAACAATCCGCTCTTTTGTATGGTTTGAGTCGGATGGGTGTGGTTTATCATCGATTTAAAGCATACAAAAAGGCCGGCTATTACATATGGAATTGTTGATTAAATATAGTTAGTATTAAAGAAGATATACTATATAAACTATATATGGAATGAAATGTTGATTAAACATGAATTGAATTTAAGATGAAGACAAATAAGTGAATATTAATGAATTGAATGTAAATGAAATTAATATGAATAATTGAATTTGATTTTAAAGTGAATACGAACCAAATGAATGTTAAAAAAATTGAAAAAAAAGAATCACGAATGAAAGAATGGGATATAATATAAGAAACCAATTAGAATTAATACGTAAGTTATACATATATTGTTTTATTCGCATACCTGTTTGATCCAGATTCGAATATACAATTTCGAGGTAGTTTACACCGATACGAGTTTGAATTTTTCACTCAATTTCTTAAAGGTGAAACTTCGATATGGATTTTTGATTGATTTCGATGTTCTATGTCATAGTATATGGATATGCACGGAGGATGACGGTTTTCTAATCAAGGAACCAGATCTGAGTCCGCACTAGAGTGGTCGTGTGAACGATACTAGTTCGGAAGTGGAATTGTATGATCGAGAGGGTGATTAGGTATAGTTTTGCATACAGATGATATACGTACATCATACGGATCTTTACGAGGGTTTAATAAATTAAATGTTGACAGTAGGAAATGTAAATTGATATGATTATGAATTAATTGGATGAATATTAATTGGTTGATGGTTTCTCTAGTTGCTTTTGTTGCATTTGCTATATTTGCATACAGTTGTTGTAATAGTATATGTTATATATTGATATTACTTTTTATATACATGCTATCATTGGTTGTTGTGTGTTTAGTAGGTGCAGATGGCGTATGCTTCTGCATTTAGAGCTCAGTTTTGCGCTATATTAGCTGTATATGCTCGCTAATATAATAAAAGGTACATATCTCGGATTACATATCGTACTTTTGTATTTTTCCCTATGGGATGCCTCATCCTCGAAGATGAGATGTATATTTGCTATATATATATATATATATTGTGATTTTACTAAGTTCGAACTGCGCCAAGGAGACGTTGGCGAAATTTTTCATAATTTTAAGGCGTTAGAATTTTTTTAAAACTTTTGATAACTAAAATTTTGATTTTGGAGTTATAAATTGGGACGAATGAATGATATTAGTTATCTTTGAAAGTGTATTAGTTATTAACTATGAATGAAACAATATTAGTTGGTTTTGAAAAGAAAACTACGAATGGATTTGAAAACATAGAAAAGTTTTTATAAGAAATTTAACTGATTGATTTCGGGAATGTTAAAATGTTTAGACGAATTTGGTTATCTATTTCAACGAATTGTTTTCGAAAAGTTAATGGGCTTTGTGGCATTTTTCTTACTTGGTAATTTTGGGGAGGAAATTCTTTTAAGGAGGGGAGAATGTAACGACCTAGAATTTCAGTTATGCGAATTTGTGAAATTTAATTAATTTTAAATATTCAAAAGTAAATTTTGTAAGCTAAATAACTTATATTTCAAATATAATGATTTATTTGATAAATGAATTGTTAATTTAATATTTGAAATTGTGGAAATAATTGAATGTTGAATTTATTATAAGTAAAAATGATTTATTAAGTTTATTTAAATCCTATTAGAATTAGAATGAAGTTAATGAATTTTAATCTTGATTCAAAGTTGAATAAATAATTGTAAATTTTATAATTTAATTAACGTGGAAAAATAGTCATTTTTGACACTGTCTCGAATTTCGACGAAACAAGTTTTATTGGATCCATATTAGTGAATTATAGTATGCTGTCAAATTTCATGTCAATTGGACTCACGGTTTGATCGTGCGAGTTCGAAATGTGTAGAAATAAATTAAAGGAATTTTAATTAAAATAATTCAATTTTGAAAAGCTATCTTCTGTAAAGATGGAATTGGCCTCTGATACATATTTCATTATGTTCGGAATAGGGGTAAAACATTAGGAATGCCAGGCGGCATACTTCATTTGGAGTTCAAAAATTCTGGACGTGAATAATGTCGAAAAGTTATCTATATAAGGACCCTAAACTAATTTCAATTTCCCCAAGCCCTTGATCATAACCCATAGTCGCCACCTTCATTTCAATGGACAAAAACATGACAATTTCCTCCTTCAATAACTCACAATCTGTAAACATTTAACAAAAACTTTCAATTAAGAAAATATAGAGAACGTCGAAATCTTCAAGTTCAACGGTGGAGATTGGAAATGGAGCGTGGTGGTGGCCAAGATCTACTCGCATTCTTGCGTCCTTCATCTCCATTTTTCTTAGCCATGGAGGGACCGAGCATGGCAAGGTTGGAGGCATGGGTGAAGACGAGCTCGAGCTTCGAAACGGCGGTGGCTGATCGTCGTCTGGCAGCTTGTAGGAGGAGCGACAATCAAGGGGAAGCATGCATATATGGGTTCGTTGATACGTAGATGCGAACGAAGGGGAGATGGATTAAGTAAATTAATTACATTAATTAATTAAGTTAATGATGTTGGTTAATTATATTATAATTCGTGTAACTTATAAAATGCATAACTATTTCATACGAGGTCCGTTTCGCACGAAACAAGAGGCGTTGGATTCATATTGTCGAACACTATGCTATGGAGTTGGACTGGAAGAATTTAGAGCTAGATGGAATTTTGAGTTAAATTGAACGTCGTTCAATATTAATTCAAGCCGGAGTGCTTCGGCGATTTTTGACATTTTTGTGAGTTCACTCACCTCTCTGACTCACTTATATTTTTATATAAGTCGGACTAAATTTATTTATGATGATTGATGCTTGTTTGGATGATATATGATATTATATATATATATATATTAGTTTGTTTGGATATATTCCCTCCTATTAGAGCGGATGAGACCCTACACGTTCTTGTGTTTGAGCGGATGACCCTTTGTACGCTCATCTGCCTTAAATCAGGCACTGTACATATTCTCATATGCAAATTTGTTGCTGGTTACAGGTTGGAGGGTCCAATAGATTCCTCATCACTATTGATTTATTTTCATATATGTGATGATGTATGATGTTATGGATGTCATGTTGATGTTTTGATATGATTTGCTTTATTTAGTGATATGGTAGCACTGGGCCTTATTTTTGATATTTTGGAAGTATTGAAATTGATGACTTTGAATTGTAAAGGTTTTCGAAGTGATTTTGGAAGTAAATATGTTTTTAATGGTTTCTAATTTATTTTAAAAAGAATGGAATTTGTTTTTAAATAAAAAGTTATGATTTTTGATGTTTTAAAATATGGTTTAATGAAATGCTTTGAAAATAGATAAGTTTATTTAAAAGATTTATGAAAGTGATATTTTTATAAATAAAGAAGTTAAATTATAGCTATAATTCATAAACACTAGTAAATGGTTTTGAAGTTGAATTGGTAGGTGGATTTTGGTATTAAAATAAGTTTTATAAAAGAAGGGATTTATAAATAGAATTTTTTTAAAATAAAGGTTTAACGACCCAGATTTTTTGACATTTGATTTTGAATATTTGAATGGTTTTAAATACTGATTTGGAATATAAAATGATTTTGGATATGAAGATTTTTGGTTGTGGTTATAGAATGAATTTAAAATTTAAATATATCCATTTATCGGAATATGAAATAGTGAATAATTGAAAAGTGGAGTTGGATATGAATTGAAACGATTTGTAATGTCAATATAAATTTTGTTTGAATTTGAATTTAGTTAATAAGTTTTTAAAAATGGAATTTCAAGTGAATTAATAAATTTTTGGAAAATCTTTGATTTAATCGACGCGTTTAAATAGCGATCTGGAGCACAATCTCGGAATTCAACGAACCAATTCCATTGGACCCATAATAGTGCATTATTATCGAATTTCAAATTTCATAGCTGTGACACCTTACCTCTATACTCACACTAGCCATGGACACTACTGGATAATGCCGTTGACTAGCACGAAGGATAAGGCTATTGAGGAGCGACCATCTGTGTAATTTCTTTGTAGGAGCGTCCTCAAACGTATGACCAAACACAGAGAACTAATAGAGTTCTTGAGGATTTGTTAAGGATGTACATTCTAAATTTTGAAGGAACTTGGGAGGAGCACCTTCCTTTATTGAAGTTCTCGTACAATAATAGTTTTCAGGCTAGCATTGGGATGGCTCCTTTTGAAGCCCTTTATGGAAGACCTTGCAAGTTTCCTTCATGTTGGTTAGAGTCTACAAAAAGATTGCTACTTGGTCGCAACATGGTTAGAGAGACTTTGGAAAAGATTGATTTGATTAGAAGAAGAATGTAGACGGCCCAAGATAGACAGAAATCCTATCCAGATAAGCGGAGAAGGGATATTAAGTTCGAGGTAGGTGATTTGGTTTTCATTAAGGTGTTTCCGCTAAGAAAGATAGTAAGGTTTTGATCAAGTGGGAAACTTGCTACCAGATTCGTAGGATCGTTCCCCATTGTGGAAAGGGTAGGGAAGATGGTGTATCGGATAAAGCTACCGGAGAGGTCACTTGAGATCATGATGTTTTTCATGTTTCGCACTTGAGAAGTGCTTACATGATTTAGCAGAGGTAGTGGAACCTAGCCAACCCAAGGAAGCTGAAGTGGGGAGAGAAGCATCGGTTCGTCGCATTCCTACCAAGATCGTTGGACATGATTTCAAGAAGCTTAGGAATAAGGAAGTCCCATTGGATAAGGTGCAGTGGGGAGATAGTATTGAGGACGCTATGTGGGAGGCTGAGGAGAAAATACGTACCTCTTATCCGCATCTTTTCGATGGTATGTTTTGATTTTCCTATTTCCATCTTTAGTTTTAAATAGGTTCTTTCCTTTAGTATCCTTTGGGAGGTTAGATCCTAGGATTTAATGTTTGTATGGTAGGACTAAATGTAAACATGTTACTAGAACATGTTATGTATGTTGGATGCTAGTGGTTGCAAATGTTTGCTAGTGGATGCATATACACACACTATGCACTATTATCTCTTAGGGATCGGCCTAACTAGGTCACTAAAGCATATGCATATAGATGTGTGTGCACTTGCATTTTTATTTTATATCTTGGTTGCTATAATGAGTGATTATCTTATGATTGTTGCATTTGGATGATGATTGTAGCACGCATGTAGAACTGTCAGTTATCATTAGGAAATTCGAATTCATTTGGATACATGGCATATACATGATTGCATAAAAAGGAGGTCGACCGAATTAGTAGACCACCAAATCTTTTGCATTAGTTAGGGACATTGACACTATTCTTTTTCATATATCTTAAATTGCATTAGAAAGCTTAAGGACAATGGATGTAATGGATGATGATTGAATATATGGTTGAAGAATTTAATGAATTTTTTTTTCTTCTGTCCTTTGAGATTTCGGGGACGATATCCTTTAAGGAGGGAGGAATGTAACAACCCAAAATTTGAGCTATAATAATTAATTAACGAATTAAATAAAAAATAAAATAAGTTTGTGAAATTTTCAAAATCGAGCTAAGGGAGTTGTACCATTGGGACCGTGGCGATATTTTGATCAATTTCCATATATAACTTGTTGAAATCCGAGTCAGTATGGAGAAGTTATGAGACTAATAAGAATTTAGAATTGTATAAACAAAGAGAGAAAAAAATTATACTAAGGCCTTGGTCGACACAAGCTTGGGTAAGGTCGACCTTATGGTCGACCCCCACTATGCCTAGGTTAACCCGCCACTTTTTATGGACGTAGATTCATCCAGGTCGAAACGAACACGTCATATTTTGATTTCTGAGCGATTATGTGCTTTCGTGCTTCCATCCGACGGTTCCTAGAGAGCTTATGACGTGGTTGGACCAGATTTAATCTGCAAATACAATGGTCTGAGATCTCTAAGTCACACCACAAATAGAATCCTGGGCCTAGCTATTTTTCTCATTCATATTTTCTCCTTACTAAGTTCATTGCCTGAGGCTGAACCCTAAATACAAAATTCTTCTTAGGAGGAGATCTTTTTAACAAAAATAATCGACACCCTAGAAGTGGACCAGGGAAGGCCAAGGTTAGCGCTAAGGATCAAATGTAAGTGTTTGGTAATTATTTTTGATTTTTAAGTAATTAAAATAACAAGTGTGACGACCTACCTTTTTAACTCCTAGGAACGATACTTAATAATCCATGGGGTTCATGTTTCATCGCCTAAGCGTTCGAAAGCCAAGTTGTCTTGGGTGAAAATAAATAATAGAACAAGACAGAATAGATAAACCTCACAATGGTATGGTTAAATATAGTATAAAATGATATAGTACAAAAGGTTTACTCCTTATGGAGTTATTAGAGTTATACAAAAGTACTACATCTAATAGATTTTTCAGGTATACATTCTGACTTGTTAAACTTAGATATAAAATACACCTACATAAACATACAGCAAAAATAAATAACTAGACAACTAAGGAGCCGCCTACTTGGTCATCGTCTTTAAAGAGCTCCAAAGAATTACCTGTCATTCTCGGACTACCCAAATATAATTGAGCACCCGAGAGTTTAGGGAAAATAAACAAATCGGGTCAGACAAATTACTGGTATGAGTAAAACTATAAACAAAAATATGGTGTACTTAAACAATAATATGTGGACCATGCCGCTAACAGGGAACGGGTTTTCTCCCACATAAAACAACGACCGAACATAAAAAAAGGGAAATGAACAATAAAGAACAAAACAAACATAGATGATAGGTACCATTAGTATAGCATTCAGACTTGACAAAATGAAAATAGTCTGAATAAATAAATCCAAACTGGATAGAACGGATAAAAAAAGACAACAGTCCAAACTCGATAGAATGGACTAAGAAAGATAACTATCCAGACTCGATAGAATGGATAAAACAAATAATTGAACACGGCGACGAGTGGTTGACTCTTCCAATTGTAATTAAAGAAAAAAAATTCAACGGTTCGAATCAAATAAGAAAAGGAAAATTTCCAATAATGACTAGGAGGGTGCATCCCCCTTTGAAGTATACTTCTAGTAGTATACTTCTGAGAAGCTCATATACTCCGTGACACTTCTTGAAAATGTACCAGCAGGACCCCGCCAAACCCTGTTGAGTATCCGAATATTTCACATCTGAATGCGCAAATGAATCTGATCTAGATAAAATGTGAAAATACCCTAATGGGAGCAACACTACAGAGCTGGATGTTCTTTTACTCTTTAGGTTTAGTCAATTTCGACAAAGGATAATTTGCTCAGCGGAGCATCACATCGTCTAAGAATGACGATAAATAAAGCTGAAGTAATCGATAGTCAAGAGACCAACTATCAAGGATATGAAACTATCGTATGTAGGAATTAAGTCTTGTATACTTATCAATACTCATCAAATTCAAACTTGTACTTTTCTTTGGTTAACAATAATATCGGACAAGTCAAGGTTGTGTTACCCCAAAGTAACGTCTCACGACTATTCTTAACTTTCGAAATAGTAGCAAGTCTGTAATGTCCCGCCTTTTTGTACGTTTTAAATCGACGACAAACCACACACGTCAGACATAAACCATACAAAAGGGCGAATTGTTATGGGGTAAATATGAAAACGCGGGGAAAGAAAAACAAAATAGAATATTGCAGCGGAACGATAAAATATAATAGTCAAATAAATAGTTCATGAAGCTGTTTTACAAAACATTTGATTATACTTATACAATACATATCAGAGTTACACATACCAATAAATAACAACGCAGTGGAGTACATGATGCAGTGAATAATATCATAGATAATAGTAATAATATCTTCGTCTTCTTCCTCCAAAATAAAGTCTTCGAATCCTGAAATGCTCAGGCTGACCCGAGCGAATTGAAAAGTGTTAACGCTTAAATTTGAACGCTAACACCCCGGTGTGTGAAGTGTAGTTGTGAAAGCACCACCCGATAGATCGGGAAAGAATTATAAGCAGGTAATAACGGAAAAGCAGTAAACAACAGCAATTTTATAGTGGTTCGGCTTATGGGTATAGCCTACGTCCACTTTAAGTACTTTTATTGATGATCACGTTACAAGTTGATACAAATCTTCTCAAGTACAATACACTTTGAATTACAAAAGACTTAGAACAAGTAGCTCAAACTTCGATGTTGACAAAAATCTTCAAATCCATGGTGGATGTAGATGATTTCTTTATGAAGTTCTTTTAGACGTTCTTTGAATCTCAAAAGCTTTAAGTGTTGAAGTAGTCTAGAATTCGGCAGAGTAATGGCGCTTGAAATTGATCGAAAAAAAGTCCTTTTAATGTTGGTGATGGCCGTGTATTTATAGGCTTTGCTCGGAGTTAGGTCGCAACTTTAGTCCGGTCTAAAGTTAGGTCGTAGGTCTGCTCCGGATTAGGCTAGGTCATGAGTTGGCGCCGAGACAAGGTAGGTTGTGGGTCGCCTCCTCTCTTTCTTATGCATGGTCTCCGGTTTCAGGTTGAAGTCCTAGATCGTGGCCGAGATAATGCGTAGTGCCTGAAGCTGCTACATCGGATTTGTCTGGGTCGTGAATGACTTAACATAGGTCGTAAGTCGGTCACGACTTAAGCATAGGTCACGAACTTTTTCCTGTCCTGAGCAATTAGATCGGTATTCAAATTAGGTCGGTAGGCTTCTTAGGTCAGCACCCTTTTTAAGGCATTAAGTCGGCAACCTATTTAAGCCTTAGGCCGGCAACCTATTCAAACCTTTAGGTCGGCAACCTATTGGATCTGTTAGATCGGCATCTTTTTAAACCTTAAGCAGTTAGGTCGGTATGCCCCTCTAACCTGTTAGCTTTTAGGTCGGTCTTCCCTGTTAGCTTTTAGGTCGGTCTTCCCTGTTAGCTTTTAGGTCGGTCTTCCCTGTTAGCTTTTAGGTCGGTCTTCCCTGTTAGCTTTTAGGTCGGTCTTCCCTGTTAGCTTTTAGGTCGGCAGACCTGCACAAATCTTACTCAGTTGGGTCGGTAGCCCATGAGACGAGGCAGAGTTAACATTTGCCCCTCGAAGTATACGCCTAATGTTTAGGTCGTATGCTTCGATATCTTTTATCTCGTCCCTTCACTGGGTCGGCACGTTGTTAGATCGGGCACGGTCCAAAAGTTAGGCTGATGAATTGCCGCTTCAGTTCCTTTCACTACAAGGTATAAATCACATCCCCTTCTTCTTTCTCATTACCTGCTCTCTTGACTCCGCCATTAAAATTTTCTTAAATTCCTAAAGGCGATTTCAATTCAATCGATCTCCGATATTCTGCACTATCCTTTGCGTAAGTAATCCTCTTGATTGTAACTTACTGCCGATTCACATATCTTGTTGTTCGAACTCGAATCGCCTCCTTGCACGACGCTTCATTATGAATCCCATCGCATTCATAGTTGATGAAACTTAGGTTGTGAAGTTTTGGCTTCAGATTGGTCGTTGAGGCGATGAAGACGGTTTACTACCTCAAGCTCGATTCCGAATCGTTCAATTGGGTGGTTCGACAGCATGAGTAGAAGTGGGTGTTGAAGGAATGGCTATTGGGTTATCGGGTTTAATGTTGTGGGATGTTGGCTCGAAGGCGAGTTAGTGGACTTAGGTGGCTTAGCCTTCGACCGACCTAGCTTTTACACGACCCTAAATCGTGGTTGAGATAATGCTTGAAAGAATCCTGCCGACCTAAACATTAAAGCTTAGATCGTGACCGAGTTAATACATGGAGAAATTCCTGCCTTTCGACTTGGAGCTTGCCTTCTTATCTCCCCCATGCGAACTAGAGGAAAACTATTTGGATTCTGACCCGCTACCGATCTAGCCTTATCCCGTAAAAGACTTTTAAAACGTAGCCGAGTTGGTACTTAGGCTTTAGACGTGTTGACATTTAGGAGCATAGACCAACTTTATGCATTTTGACTTTGACTACCGGACTAAGTTGAATAAACTTTGAATTGTGGTCAAACTTTGAACAGGGATTAAAATTTGAACTGCCCCAACCTTAAATTTGTTTGAATGTCATTGTGTTACTTCACAGATCATTTTCACTTTTAAACTGTAAACCTGTTGAGAATAACAGACAAACAAAGAAAACCAAGGCGCACATACTGCCATTGACTGCCCATATCAAATGACAGATTAGTCAAGACAAGATAAGAGACATGAATATATTGCATGAAATGTTGTGAATTAATCGACTAAAGTAAAATATTAATGCAAAGTATCAACAATTTGAACTGATTTGTTTGCATCAACATCTTACTTGCATATTTAGGCTTAAAACAATAATCCCTGAATTTCATAACTAACAAATGTTTGCTAGTTTTTATTCCAGTTATATTTGTTTACCGCTTGATTGATTCTACACAACAATTCACACACTTTAGGAAACGTGCACCTTCATGTTTGAATACCCAGTTGTTTATGTAGAATGACTTCCCATCGAGAAGAAGAAGTGGTAACTCAAGAAGAAGAAACTTTCCCGATAACAGTTCCGATAGAGAATCCTCCGGAAAGAACTTCGACTATTCTATCTTTGAGAACATTTATTCAGCTGCGCACTCAATTTGGCTTTGCTGAAAACGATGTCCTATTCCCTGGGTCAAATGATACTGCTGATAATCCTCCCTATGGTTTCGTTGCAGTCAACCGCCACATGTGCTTAAGTGGGGCGATTCCTCCTTTTAATGACTTCCTTCGAACTCTTCTTCTCCGGTTGACGATCTCTCCATTTCAACTTCATCCTAATGGTTATGCCATCTTGATGGGGTTGTGTGTTTTGTTTAGAAGAACTCTTGATCGCCTACCGAGTTTTGAAGAAATTCGTTATCTGTGCTCGTTTACAAAGAGTAAAGATCATCCTTCACTCATTATTGTGAGAAGTGCTAGAAACCGCAAGCTCCTTTCCGATCTCACTGAAAGTGTTCATGGATTTTTGAACCAGTTTTTCTTTGCTCGCTGCCCTCCAGGGTTTTATGCCATCTGGAGAATAGGAAGTAAGACTAGTGTTTCCATTTTTTCGTTTTTGAAACTTTTTCCGAGACCCGAACTTTCAGTTGCTAACTTCATTTTTTGCTCTTTTCAGCACTTCCTCTCCCTTCTAGAGATCCGATTCATAAACAAGTTTTCGAGAGGTTGAGTGCCGTGGCTGCGGAAGAAAGGAGCATAAAATTTCTGCTGAAGGATGAATTTTTACACCAACACGGGCTTCTACACGCTTCTCGTTCTACGCATGCTCATGAAGTTCCAACAGAAGTTCCCGATTCTCCGATGAAAACTCCTGACGCCCCGGTTACTGTCGAACAACTCACATCAAAAGAGTCTAATATTGAAGCTTCATTGGTGAAGTGTTCCACTCCTACCGACATTATGGGGTCATCCAGTAAGACGGTGCTTGCCCCGATCGAGGAAGAAGAAGAACCTTCACGGCCTCTCGGGGGATTAGCTGATGTAGGAATTGAGAAAACAAGTCCCACCAAGCATGTTGGTGACGATGTTTACGAGGGGTTGAGCGACATAATAGTGACTTCGCAGGAGCTTTTTAGAGATGACGTATCTAAAACTATCTCTCCTGTAATTGAGGCGACGTCTCTTCTTCGACAAACACCAACACAAACATCAACTCCTCATACCCAAGCTATCATCACCTCTGCACCAAAGAGTGGTTTGTAGCTTAATGCGTGTAGCTTGCACATCACACAACACTTAGGATTTTCCAGCACATTTATGCACTTATCTTCTTATACTTTAAAGATTTCTAAAGCTTATCTTTTCTTATTTCAGATTCTTCAATGACACGCGGCGGGTCATATTATCAGGATTTCCAACGCTACGGGGGGCGTGGTCAATATGATTATCGGCGTTACTTTCCTTCCTATAGAGAGTCTGACGAAGAGAGGGCTGCTCGAAAGGCTCGTGAAAGGAGGGATGCAGAAGAGCGTTATGACAGAAGGGATAGGGATGAGCACCATGATTCTCTGCAGAGGAGTGACGACTCTTACAAAAGGAAATCTCACGACGACCGAGGAAAGGGTCATGCAGCTGAAGATTCAGGCAAACGAGCCCGATATGGTGAGAGACATGCTTCCACTATTCCCGAAAAGCCTACTGCCCCTGCCCCTCTCGACATTACTTCCGACTCTCCTGCTCTCGGAAAGGAGGACATCCAGACAATAATAAGCAGGCCTAAATTTCAAGTGGGACCTGGCCCAGCCACTTTACAAAGTCGTTTTCCACAATGGTGCTTAAAGGGTGTGAGATTCGACCTAGACTTGGTCCCCATTGACAAGTCTGCTATGTTGCGCAATCTTGATGCAGTCAAGCTCGATATCGAGAGGATGTCAAACTGGCAGAAGCTTGTTGATGAGCTTCAAAGAGTTAACCGTGCCAACTTAGAGGCCATGCTCACCATGGAAAATGATAAGGCTGAGTGGCAAAAGGTGCTTGAGCAGCACGACACCGAAATGAGGAGCATTACTTCCTACAACGAGGAGCTCGAAGCAAAGGTTGAGAAGTTGAAAGATGAGCTTGCTGCTTCCTCTACTTCATACTCTCAAAAAGAAGAAGTGCTTCTCAGACAAGTTAGAGATGCTCATGCCAGTCAGAGGGATGCCGAAGATAGGCTCGAGGCACAAAAAAGAATCAGTGAAGGCTATGTCTCTGATATTGCTGAGCTTCGAAAGAAAAACAACTCCCAGGAGGCGGAGATACAAATGCTTAAGCTTCAGCTTGCCAAAACTGAAAGGGAGCGCGATGAGGCTGTCGCCGGCAAAATCGCAGCCGAAGAATCTCATGAGGCGACCAAAAACAGCTTCGGCTCAACATTATTCGACTTCTACTTGCATAGCGTCTTGGGGCGTGGAAGCCTCGCCTTTCTTGGTCCCAAGTATGAGATCACTTTAGCTGAAGTGTGGGAGGCCGCCCTCGATATGCTTGGTGCTGAAGGTGCTGGTTATGACGAGTCATCCCTGGAAAGGCATTATTTTGATGAAGACGCTCGCGCTGCTCTTGCCAGGGGAAAGGAACAACTTGCCAAACTAAGAACCGAAGTGACGGAAGGGGACCAGCTGGGGAAAACCACTTCAACTACTCTAGTCCAGCCACCTTCTTCGTCTGAAGTCGACATTATTGGTTCCAGTTCCCATCTCGCATCTCCCACCAAAGTTACCGCTGATATTACAAGCACACAAGGCGGAGACGAGGGTGAAGAGAGCACTGATGCGCAAGCTTATGAAGTCGATATCAGAAAACCAGCTTCTCCAGGTAACTTCACTGTTAATCTCGCTACTGTCAATTCTGCTCAAGCGGGTTACTTGTTTATTTCACATGAGTTTCACGAGCTCCTTGGCTATTTTCTCAACCTTGACGAGCCTTCATCTCCTCTCTTTACTGACTTCATTGGTGAACCTTCGTCTCCTCTTTTTACTGACTTTAACCTTTTTTCTTCTGTAGAAAAAGTACCAAGCACTGCTCAAACTTCTACTCCTCCGGTCATCCTTCCTTCATCTCTTCAGGCGGTGCCTCCTTCTGCCTCGCAACCTGGATCACAGGAGGAACAAATAGAGGCTCTTCACGGCTTGGATGATCCCATCGCTTCGCAAGAGCAGAAAGATGAGAGACCTGAGGGAGGTGACATATCCCCGGAACGGACTCCTTCTGACGACATTGTTCTATCAAAACTTGTCACTCCGGGGAGTGAGTCTTCCTCACAAAGGAGAGAGAAGCGTGGGACATCAAAGAGGAGGGGGAAGAAAAACACCGCCACTGAAGAGGAGCCGGAAGTTGAACCGGTTACACCTACCTCTCCTACTTCCCCTATACCCACTGGCCGACCTGAAAAGCTGGTTATTCGACCGAGTAAAGGGTCCAAAGGAGGGAAGAAGAAGTGAAGATTTTAGCTTTTTGCCTTTTGTATGAACTGGCCGAGAGTTGTGCGGGTACCGGCCCCCGCTTTTATTTTGAAACCTGTATCTG
This sequence comes from Allium cepa, assembly GCA_030765085.1. Taxonomy (NCBI): domain Eukaryota; kingdom Viridiplantae; phylum Streptophyta; class Magnoliopsida; order Asparagales; family Amaryllidaceae; genus Allium; species Allium cepa. The sequence goes on from CM060943.1 coordinate 911,440,656, forward strand.
CATTATAGTTGAATAAAATGATTCTTCGTTTGTACAAACTTCTGTTTGAATTTGAGAATGCATTTACTATTTATTTTTGCACAAGTTTGTTTATATAATATTGCAGCGGGCTTATGGTATGTTGTTTGAGTATTACTTTACTGATGCAGCTATACTACTATACCATGTTGCCCCCATACCTTAAGCTTGTTGCAATATTTTATACTTCGAGGGGACTTGCACTCTTATTTGTTAAAGAATAATTATTTTATTCTTTAAAGAAAATTTTATAGAGTACAACTCCCTTCGTATAAGTTTTTACGCTTTGTCGTTCGAAGAAATCACTTTTTTCTTTTGCTTATGTGCATATTTTACCAAGTGAATTCCTTTATGTGGTAAAGCGGACCTCTGAAGGGTACTTTAACTTCTTTTCTTTTTACGATCATTTTCCATTTGAAAGTTAAAGTACGCTTTTGATGAGGATTTTTTTTTTTTTTTTTTTTTTTATGCAAAATTGTACCTCTGAGGAGGGATTTTTCACGTTTCAACACTTGGAAGTTTTATTTCAATCTCGGTGAAACGTGTACCCCCAAAGAGTTGTGCCTTCGAAGAAAGCCTTTTCACGTTTCAACACTTGGAAGTTTTATTTCAATCTCGGTGAAACGTGTGCTTCCAAAGAGGTCTTTTTTCTTGATTGTGTCCCCGGGAGGGGGTCGTACCTCTAAGGAGGGATTTTTTACGTTTCAACACTTGGAAGTTTTATTTCAATCTCGGTGAAACGTGTACCCCCAAAGAGTTGTGCCTTCGAAGAAAGCCTTTTCACGTTTCAACACTTGGAAGTTTTATTTCAATCTTGGTGAAACGTGGGCTTTCAAGAAGGTCTTTGTTTTTGCATTTCAACTTTGGTGAAGTGAAATTCCGAAGAGCGGTTGCTACACTTCAACTCCTGGCGAAATGTGCCTCCGAAGAGGGCTTTTATTTTGTTTACATTTCAACTCTGGTGAAGTGAAATCCCGAAGAGCGGTTATAACACTTCAACTCCTGGTGAAATGGGCCTCCGAAGAGGGCTTTTATTTTGTTTACATTTCAACTCTGGTGAAGTGAAATCCCGAAGAGCGGTTATAACACTTCAACTCCTGGTGAAATGGGCCTCCGAAGAGGGCTTTTATTTTGTTTGCATTTCAACTCTGGTGAAGTGAAATTCCGAAGAGCGGTTATAACACTTCAACTCCTGGTGAAATGTGCCTCAGAGAGGGTTTTCATCGCCTGGAAGTTACTCTCTCATGGTTGGAGGGTCATGACTCCTCCAATCTTTTTTGTTGAGTAGAGAACTTTCTTTTTTGTGGCGTATGACCCATTAGAGGTCTTTTATCCTCCAAAGAGTTGCGCCTCCGAAGAGGACTTGTGCCGCTGATGGTAGCTTTGGTTGTTCCTCTGTTCACTTGCTTATGCCTTTTCAGCGATCCTCTTTTTTTTCTTTTCAAGTTTTCATTCCCCTTTCTCTCACAAGTGGCTCGTTTAATCCAAGGAAGTGTACTTCATTGCCAGGCAAGTTCGTGAGAACGGGCACTAGCTTCCTAATTGGATGTTTGTTTGTTCAAACAATCTCAATTTATCAGCAAGGGCTCGTTTCTATCGAAATCATTAGCCGTTCAATTGAAGTATTTCCTATCTAGGATTTGAATTCGGGGTCTTTGTGACTTGAAATTTGCTTGTTGAATGATGATGAGAATCGCTCGGTCTTATTATGCGCAAGTTTTATCTCCATTGTCTGCAAAAATTTAAATTGATATTTCAGCAATACATTTTATGTATTTTTATATCGAAAACAAAGCAAACATATAATGATAATAAGGAACACAAGATTTATAGTGGTTCGGCCATGAAATTGGGCCTACATCCACTTTATATTCTTTCATTATTTACTTGCATCAGTTTCACAATTGCTTTCAATTACAAGAATCATACATTCATAATTCTTTTTACAATGTTTCAACAAAATTTTCAAGTAAAGTATGGACGCAAGTGATTGCTGTTCCATGCCCTTGGAATTTGATCTCCATCAACAGTGGTGAGCTTGAATGTGCCGTCAAGAAGTTTCTGACCTATTACATACGGTCCTTCCCAATTTGGCCCAAACACACCTGTCGCAGTCATAATTCTCTTCAGGACTAAGTCTCCAATTTCAAAGCTGCGTTGACGAACTTTGGAATTGAAATGCCTGGCTATCCTTTGCTGATGAGCTGCAACTCTGAGGTTCGCTTCATCTCTTTTTTCATCAAGGAGATCCAGCGCTTCAAGTTGCAGCTTTTCATTTTCTGCTTGATTGAAATGGATTCTCCTGTGTGAAGGGACCTCTGTTTCAATCGGGATCATTGCTTCCGATCCGTATGCTAACGAAAAAGGAGTATGCCCAGTTGCAGTTTTATGAGTAGTTCTGTATGCCCATAGTGCAAGTGGTAGTTTATCGACCCAACCACCTTTTGCTCTTTCGAGTTGCTTTTTGATGGTTGATTTGATGATCTTGTTCACTGCTTCCACTTGCCCGTTTGCCTGCGGATGAGCTACTGCCGAAAAGATTTTCTGGATTTTGAATCGTTTGCAAAAATCCTGGAATTCCTCGCTTTCAAACTGAGTACCATTGTCTGTGATTATTTTCTGAGGAACACCGTATCTGCAAATGATATTCTTGGTCACAAAGCTTATCATTTTCTTTGAAGTGATTGTAGCTAATGGTTCAGCTTCAGCCCACTTAGTAAAATAATCAACTGCAACAATAGCATATTTAATCCCTGATTTAGCAGTTGGTAGCGGGCCAATGAGATCCATTCCCCAAATTGCAAATGGCCATGGACTGACCATCTGTGTGAGTTCGGTAGAAGGTGCTCTAGGAATTTTGGCATATCTTTGGCATTTGTCACATTTTCGGGAGTAATCCGCAGCATCCCGAGTAATTTCTGGCCAAAAATATCCGTATCGGAGAATTTTCTTTGCTAATGTTTGACCACCTGAATGATCATCGCATTCTCCTCCATGCACTTCAGCTAGGATTGTTTTGGACTCTTCCCGGGATACACATCGCAGCAATGGCATTGAGAATCCCCGTCTGTACAATCGGCCATCCTGAATTACATAGCGAGAGGCCTTCCTTAGAAGCTTTCGTCTTTCTATCGAGTTTTCTGGCAGAGAACCCCTGAGTAGGTAATCCAGTATTGGAGTCATCCATGACTCTTGTTCTTGAGATACATTCATAATCCAGTCTATATCCATCTCGTCTATACTTGGCGCTGAAAGGACTTCTACAGGGACCAATCCCAATAGTTGAGCTTCACCAGAACTTGAATATTTTGCGAGGGAATCTGCCTTCATATTCTCTTCCCGAGGAATGTGGCTTATTGAATAGTGATCGAGTTCACATAGGAGTTCCCAAGCCTTTGACAAGTAGGAAGGCAGGTTTCCACCTTTTGCTTGAAATTCCTTCTTGACCTGGCATACAATAAGCTGGGAATCACTAAAAATTTGTAGTGCTCGAATGTTTAGCTCTTTAGCGATTTTCAGACCTGCAATAAGAGCTTCATATTCTGCTTCATTGTTTGTTGAAGGAAATTCCAGTCTTAGTGCATAACATAATGATCGACCTTCAGGAGTTTCAAGTACCACTCCGGCTCCAGAACAGTAGTCATTTCTTGCGCCATCAACATACATCTTCCACTGGATTGGAGAATCATTGATCGCTTTTTCCTCACCATTATCTTTCTCTGTGAATTCTGCAAATGAAATCGGCTAAAGCTTGTCCGTTGATTGCTTTTCGGGGATGATAAGTGATGTCATATTGACTGAGTTCAATGTTCCATTTTAGAAGGCGACCTGAAGTTTCTGGGCGAAATAGGACTTGCTTTAGAGGTTGATCAGTGAGCACTTTGATAGGATGAGCTTGGAAATATTGCCTCAGTTTCCTTGATGCAACTAGTAGGCAATAGGCGAGTTTTTCCAATTTGGAGTAATTCAGCTCTGCCCCAGTGAGTCTTTTGCTGATATAGTAAACTGGATGTTGAATCCTTTTGTCTTCCCGTATCAGCGCTGCACTTAGAGCATGAGATGATACTGCCAAGTATATAAGAAGATCCTCACCATTGCCTGGTCTAGAAAGTATCGGAGGCGTTTCCATATGACGGATCAACTCTTCAAAAGCTTTTTGGCATTCGGGAGTCCATTCAAAGTTCTTCTTTCCTTTCTTCAGGGCATCGAAGAATGGGATGCATTTATCAGTAGCTTTGGAAATGAACCGACTCAGGGCGGCGATCTTTCCGTTGAGACTCTGCAATTCCTTCTTTGTTCTAGGAGCTTTAACTTCTTTCAAGGCAGTAATTTGAGCTGGACTAGCCTCAATGCCCCTAGCACTGACGATAAAACCTAAGAACTTTCCGGATTCGACTCCAAATGTACATTTCAGGGGGTTAAGCTTCATTCTGTATTTCCGGAGGACTGCGAACATTTCTGCTAAGTGTTCAATGTGATCCGCTGCTTTCCTGGACTTCACTAACATGTCGTCGACGTAGACTTCCATAGTTTTGCCCAATTGCGGTTTGAACATAGCATTAACAAGTCTTTGGTAGGTTGCCCCTGCGTTTTTCAATCCGAAGGGCATAACTCTGTAGCAATAAAGTCCAACATCTGTAATAAAGCTTGTATCCTCCTGATCCGGCTCATGCATCATGATCTGGTTATAACCGGAGTAGGCATCCATGAAAGATAACAATTCATGTCCCGCAGTTCCGTCTACCAGTTGATCGATCCTGGGTAATGGGAAGCAATCTTTGGGGCAAGCCTTGTTTAGATCAGAAAAATCAATGCACGCTCTCCATTTTCCATTAGCTTTCTTGACCAACACAGGATTTGAAACCCAATTTGGATATGTAGATTCTTTGATGAAGTTATTTTCCATGAGTCGATCAACTTCTTCTTTTAATGCTACTGACCTTTCTGGACCTTGGGTTCTTCTTTTCTGTTTAACTGGCGTAAACTTTGGGTCAATATTCAGAGCGTGTACTGTAACTTCTGGGGATATTCCACACATATCGGCATGAGTCCAAGCAAAGACATCCAGATTTGCCTTCAGGAAAGATATCAAGATATTCTGAATTGACACATTAAGCTGTGAACCCACATTCAACACCTTATTTGGGTCTTTTGGGTCAACAGGTACCGGAACTGTCGTTTCCACCGGTACTACTCTATTCTCCCCTGTACTGGCTTTTCTGGGATCCATTTCTTTCCGTGCCCCGCTGTGCTCGCCAGTGCAGGGTCCGCTCTGTAATTGCTACAAGGCTGGTTCCTTGATGCGGACTGGGGTTGCCGCACCCTTTCCCATTTCTCTTTTTCTTGACTCTCGCAGCTCTGTCAAATAGCACTCTCGCGCAGCATTCTGATCCCCTTTTATAACTCCTACTCCATTGTCAGTAGGGAATTTAATAGTGAGGCACCACGGGGCTAGGATAGCTTTGAATGCTGCGAGTGTTGGACGGCCAAGAAAAGCATTATAGGCAGAAAACTCATCGACAATCACAAATGTTTGCTTTCGGACCACTTTCCTTTCTCCTTCCCCAAGTTCTACAAACAAATCGATGGTTCCTACTGGTTGCTTTGGCTCCCCAGTGAAGCCCACGATTTTTTGTGATGAGGCTTGCACATCGATCATAGGGATTTTCATCTGGTCAAATGTCTTTTTGAAGAGGATATTACATGATGCTCCGCAGTCAATGAGGACTCTTCTGACAATGGCTGGTCCTATACCAGCCGAGATGACCAAGGGATCTAAAGTAGGAGCTTCAATACCTGTAGAATCTCTGGCTCTGAAAATAATATCATCACTGAAAGTTTTCTGTTGTTTAAGGGGCGTAGTGTCTTCTAGAACAAAGACGTCTTCTTCGGCTGGAGCATATTTCAAAGCCCTGGAATATCTCTCCATCTCACCCCAACTCTTGCCAGCTGGGTGAGGTCCTCCGGAAATGACATTGATAACGGGCCTTCCAGATTCATGCCCCGTAGCTTTCTCACCTGCCCCAGGCTGATGAACAGGAGCCCGCTGCCCCTGACTCGACGATGCAGGATTGTTGCTATTCTTTTTCACAAATTGCTGCAACTTGTTTTCTCTTAGCAACTCTTCAATCAGATTTTTCAGCTGGCGGCATTCATCAGTTTCATGACCTGGTTGATTGTGGAAGCGGCAGAATTTCCCACTTTGTATGGCTTTTCTCCCAGTTCTCAAAGGGATAGGTTTAGGGAAATCGATGGAATCTTTAGTGGCCAGGTAGATGTGCTCCGGTGTATGTGATAATGGAGTATATTCTGATGGCTTGAAGGATCGGGGCTTCTTCAGATTACCCTGTTTCTTCCCATTACTATTCTCCCTTTTTTGCCCCACCGATTCATTCTTGCGTGGAGCGACAGTGTTGTCTTCTGCTTTTTCCAACACTGTCTTTACTGGTAAAGGACGGCTTTCCAAGCGAATGAATTCATCTGCTTTTTTGTAGAACTTTTCGAGAGAGGTTGGCTCCTTCATATTTAACCATTTCCCAAATTCGCTTGACTTATCGATAGCCCTCATCAGATAAGTCAATATCATTCGTGGTTCAGCATTGTCCACCTCAGCCAGTGCTATATTGAAGCGGTTCAAGAAGGATCTGATAGACTCACCAGGATTCTGCTCTAAATTCGATAGTGACATAATATCCTTGGCCTTCGAAGCATATAGTCTAAACTGCTCCTTGAATTTTCTGGTCAAGTCTGAAAACTGATCGATAGATCGGACTGGTAACTTGGTGAACCACAGTAAAGCCACGCCTTCCAGGTATACGGGGAAATATCGGCACTTTATTTCATCGGAGGCCCTGGCACCTGTCATGTGCCAATCATACTTATACAAGAACTCATTCGGATCACTTGTCCCTTTGTAAGCTGGAATAGTCGGAGGGACAAACTTCCTTGGAAATTCCGCCTTCAAGATTTTTTCAGTAAACGGAGTTTTACTTGGAGCGAAACCCCATTCCTTCTCATCTTCAACCCTTTGCATACTTTCTTTCATGATCTGCCGGACCATTCCAGAAAGATATTCCTCATCATGCCGAGTTCTAGATCCACCAGCCTCAGGAACCGCCTGTTCAAAGGGACTAGCAGCCCTTTCAGGAGCATTCCTTTCATTAACATCGTGAATGTTGCCAGCACAGTTCCTTTCATTACAAGCTGGTTGATTGTCTGCCCCAAGTAGATCGTTCAATTTATTCAGGATCAGAGCGTTCTGGGCACTTTGAGCCTCTAGTTGTGCATTTTGGGCGTTTATCTGCTGGTTTAACCCTAGAATCACAGCATCCAACTCCGCTTTCGTAACTCCAACAGATGGAGTGGGTTGATTAGGTACAGGGGAAGCGGAGGTTCCCTCTTGAATGTTTCCAGACCTGATAGATCTACTCTTCCTTCCAGGAGCCATAATCTCAGATATACTTCTGGTTTTTAAGGAAATTCTTTCTTCAAATCTCTGCGAAGCAATGATGACAGCTGTCCTGAGTTCAATTCTCAGTGAAAGCACCAAAAATGTTAACGCTTAAATTTGAACGCTAACACCCCGGTGTGTGAAGTGTAGTTGTGAAAGCACCACCCGATAGATCGGGAAAGAATTATAAGCAGGTAATAACGGAAAAGCAGTAAACAACAGCAATTTTATAGTGGTTCGGCTTATGGGTATAGCCTACGTCCACTTTAAGTACTTTTATTGATGATCACGTTACAAGTTGATACAAATCTTCTCAAGTACAATACACTTTGAATTACAAAAGACTTAGAACAAGTAGCTCAAACTTCGATGTTGACAAAAATCTTCAAATCCATGGTGGATGTAGATGATTTCTTTATGAAGTTCTTTTAGACGTTCTTTGAATCTCAAAAGCTTTAAGTGTTGAAGTAGTCTAGAATTCGGCAGAGTAATGGCGCTTGAAATTGATCGAAAAAAAGTCCTTTTAATGTTGGTGATGGCCGTGTATTTATAGGCTTTGCTCGGAGTTAGGTCGCAACTTTAGTCCGGTCTAAAGTTAGGTCGTAGGTCTGCTCCGGATTAGGCTAGGTCATGAGTTGGCGCCGAGACAAGGTAGGTTGTGGGTCGCCTCCTCTCTTTCTTATGCATGGTCTCCGGTTTCAGGTTGAAGTCCTAGATCGTGGCCGAGATAATGCGTAGTGCCTGAAGCTGCTACATCGGATTTGTCTGGGTCGTGAATGACTTAACATAGGTCGTAAGTCGGTCACGACTTAAGCATAGGTCACGAACTTTTTCCTGTCCTGAGCAATTAGATCGGTATTCAAATTAGGTCGGTAGGCTTCTTAGGTCAGCACCCTTTTTAAGGCATTAAGTCGGCAACCTATTTAAGCCTTAGGCCGGCAACCTATTCAAACCTTTAGGTCGGCAACCTATTGGATCTGTTAGATCGGCATCTTTTTAAACCTTAAGCAGTTAGGTCGGTATGCCCCTCTAACCTGTTAGCTTTTAGGTCGGTCTTCCCTGTTAGCTTTTAGGTCGGTCTTCCCTGTTAGCTTTTAGGTCGGTCTTCCCTGTTAGCTTTTAGGTCGGTCTTCCCTGTTAGCTTTTAGGTCGGCAGACCTGCACAAATCTTACTCAGTTGGGTCGGTAGCCCATGAGACGAGGCAGAGTTAACAAAAAGACAAAACACTCTAGTCAGAACTAAAATATCTTTTGTGAGTTAAATCAACAGAAATAAATATGGGTGTAGTAACTTAAGAGATGCTCGGGATTTACATCTCCTAAGGATCCGTTAAACTATTTACTATGTAGTAATATTTCGCTATTATAATAGTGTCTAATTGTAAAATAAACTTACTTTTAAATAGCGTTAAGGGGTAACCCATATAGCCTTTAACACAAATAATGCCAATAGTCTATATAGTACCGCAATACCTCCTGATCGAGAGGCTACCAGAGGATACTCCATAGGTACGACACAAATAGAAATTCGTAGTAAAGGCTCGGTATGGTAGGAGACACGGCACAACTAGGCAACGTCGGGGTAGATATACCAATTGCTATCCGGATTGGTGGTAGCGCGTAGCAGCTATTACCGCCCACCTCGAACCACACCCCTAAAAAATCAAAATCATAGGTGGCCACCGAATCAATTCAAAAGTCAGAGTATAATATCGATTAGAAGGGTCCGATAAGAGGTGCTACCTCCTTGGCCCGAGAATCGCTCATGTTTTAGCCACCTTATGCCAACTCACGGGAGTCGGATCCACGTATTTACCTCAAACGAAACGCCGACGGCATCCTACTTCATTCTGGAATCTCCACCGCGTACACGGTTGTTAAAGTGGTTTTCGGAGTTGGCAGAGGGTATGACAACTTCCGATCCCGGTCTCTTCAACAACCAAACGTTATTATAACACCGAGGTCATTTCAAAATAATTTATACTTCAAAACCAGAATATAATATTCATTTCGAAACCATATAAATACGATACCATTTTCATTTCAAAAACCAAACCAATATGATATCATTTTAAAAATCATAGTATTTCAAAGTTATAAAATTTCAAAATCAAAGACTTAAAATTATAACACTTCCAAAACGTAATACTTTGAAATTAATAACTTTGAGACAAAACTTCCACCTTACATGGATTAAATATTAAAATATTTTATAAAACAAACTAGCTTCGAATTTCTAAAATTTAAATTTAATATACTTCAAAGCTTAAATATTCAATATTTCAAAACTAAATTTTATTATTCATATATATATATATACCAATTTCACTTTTTCTATTATTAGTTTGAAATATTCGCTTACTAAATCCAATATCCTTTAAAGAAAACTTCAAATTTCAAAAACTGAATAATTCCTCAATTAATTCACTTAAATCACCCTAAAGCCGAATTAAGTTATAAAACCATATTCTTCAAAAATTCTAAATTTCAATAAGTTCTAATGGATTCTTATTAAATAAAATTCTTAATTAAATAAAATCTCAAGTCAAGTTCAAAACTATCTTCTCTACCTTGATATGAAAAAAAATCAATACAAACTCTATATTAAAATATAATTTAAGTAAATACTTATCCATAGTATATTTTAATAAAATCAAACTTTATTATTAAACTTATTTATGCTTTAAACAATTTTATACATAGCTTAAAACCATAAATGTAACTGTATATAAGATAACCTTTATCAAATATCCAAATCAATATCTCATAAAACCATATATATTCTTTCAAAACCACAGAAATCATTTCGAAATATTTTTATATATAGGCCACGGTGTTTGTATAAAATTTTCTACCATATGGTCAAGTGATACAGATATTTATCATTTCAATCCGCTATTTAAAATAAAAATTATGGTTATATATTATTTCAAACCGCAACCCCGAATGAATTTAAAGTGCATAATAACTTGTAATTTATAACAATATAAAACACAATATCCATTCACCCAATATCAATCATCAACCATTTATTGCAATCATCATTCAATTTAAACAATAACATCAATATAGGGCATATAATAAATAACAGGGAATTTCTGACAGTTATATTCAATAATAAATTAAAAAATCTATCTAACTGGCAGTTTATATGCAATAATAAATTAAATAACAATTTAATTTAGATAAATGCAATTAACTGAGCGGATGATTTAAAAATATACAAAACAGTCATAAATAAATTCATAATCACAACATAAATTAAATTTAACGAACATAAGAAATTTTAGAAGTTGTGAGTGGGTTAAAACACTCACCTTTTGAATTTAAATTGAATGTAAATCCAATTTAAACCCAAAAATTAAACAATCTCCAAATTCGTCCAAACCAGATTCAAAAATGTCCGGAAGTCGGATACGATCCTAACAAAAGAAACCGCGCATAAAACGGATATCGTATGTAAAAGTTATGGATATAAGAAGATTAGAATTTTTAAATTAAGTTTCAAATAAATTAAGACAGAATTCATCCTCAACATTCTACCACGTCACCATCCTTAACACGCGCCTTCGAATAGAAATCACGCACGAGACCAGGCCCTATTTCGTGCATAGGAATTCGAACGCGCCGCCTATCATCTAGAAACGCCGTCCACCTTGTGCATTTTCATAATGATCAGACATCACCATTGCCACGGCCTTCTTCGCCCGACTAGAGGCCCCCCGGCGCACGCATTTCGAGGCTGAAACCTCCTCCGCCGCTGCAACATATCGTGCCAAATTTTGGCAAATCCGAAGCACTTGACGACGAACGAAGGCAAGATCTAGGGCCTGCTCGGCGTTCTCTCCCAAACCCCACTTCCCGATAGCCAATCCGATGACGATCCACCGTTGGTTTGCCAAAACTTCATAACGAATGCCGAGGTTCAACCTCGATTTCTGGACAAACGATGAATCAAAACCAAAAACAAACTGCAGATCTAAGATGCATGCATCGAGAGCTTCGATATATAATTTTTCTGAATTTTATTGAGGAGTTTGAAATTTCAATTTGATTTTTGAATTGCAATTGAATTTGGAATTGTCTACCATTGAAAAGAGGAGGTGATGAGGAGTTGCACGGGTAGACAAATGACAAATAGAAAGGCTAGGTCTATAACAGGGTATTAATAGGTAGGGTTGAAATAGAATAGATTGACCCGATTTATAAACGCGCTGACCGATGAATGGGCCCAATAGCCCGTTCTTACTCCGGAACGAAATTGGGCCAACCCGTATATCAAAATAGATGTTTTAAAATATTTTAAACACAATGAAAAAGGGATCATGTCCAAATTCCATCGTATGAAGAAGTTATGCCAAAATCAAATTATTTCCAATTGATTTCAATTTCATTGATTTCTGAGCGTTTCGAGTCCGTACGATCAAACGACAAGTTCGATCGATACAAAACTTGAAATCCTACAATAGTTCGCCGTTACGGATCCGATGAAACCTGTTTCGTCAAAATCCGAGTCAGTGGCCAAAATGGCTATTTTTACATTAATTAATTAAATTAATTAATTAAATTATTAAATCACTTTTCAATTTCAATTCTACAATTGACAATTCCTATCATTTTTAAATTTCTTAATCATTTACAATAATTTAAACAAATTTAAAAGTCAATTTGTAGTTGATTAATTTATCAAATTTCAGTGTTAGCCTCAATTTTATTAAATTCAAAAATTATAAGTAAAATTCCCAAAAATCCCATTTAATTAAATAAATTAATGATTATTCCATTCATTATTGTCAAATAGATGGATTTAACATTGAATTCAAAACTATTACATAAATTTTCTCATATTCCGTCTTAATGCCAAATAACGTAATATTTAGATATTTTAATTTCATTTAATTACAATTAATCCAATTAAATTCCAATATATTGATAAAGTTTTATTTTCAATCCTTATAATTCAACAAATTTTCCAATTATGAATTACATTAACATTAATTCTACATATTACCTTAATTAATATTAACGTAATATTAAATTAGAATTATGGTAACTGGTTCCCAATTTAAATTAACAAGTTACAAAAATAGGTAACATACAATAATGGTTACGCTAATCTCTAGTCACATTAATAGGCTTTTATTGCTTACAAATCAATGCTGCCATTTATTTGCTTATGTTCCATTTATAGTCAATTATAACATATTTTCATAAATTGGCATTTCATTCAATCCATTAATTATTAACTTTAATTAGCATTGGTTATATCTTGATATATTAATATTTTCCAATTTCACCTCAATTTTTATTTACGTAATATTCAAACATCAAATTTCATTTAATGCCAATTAACACAGTTTATTAAATTTAAATAAAAATCTTGGTTCCCATTCATACTTTATCAAACAACAATTATTATAATTACTCTCTAGCATTGATCCTATCAAACTACAATTTTATTACGTATTATTTGATCAATTAATATAACTTTGAATCTATTTCCCAAATCTACTAATTTCAATCAATTAAAACTTCACAATTGTTTCAATTAATTTGATTGCACTACATTTATTATTTATCAACTTGTTTTAACCCTATCACCTTAATTTACGTTCAATTACTATTAAGTAATATTATTTCATTGGTTACTTCAACACTTACCTTTATTTACGCATTATCTATTTTCCATTTTATACCTAAGTGCAACAATTTACTCTACTATTTCATTATAAATTATAAAGTTTTTGTTTCCTTCCAGATTTTATTACAAAAAACTTATTAATTTAACCAATTTTAATTATTGAAAATTTATGGGTCGTTAAACTCTCCCCCACTCTAAACTTTTCGTCCCCGAAAACGAAAATAAGGAAAAAGAGGAACTTATAAATCAATATATATTATTCAAAACATTATATTCATAACAATAAATTTATAAACAATTAATAAAATATATAAATTTATAAACAATTAATTCTTCTTATATTTAAATTAATAAAGCTTGGAAAACATTTTCAAAAATTTCTAAGTCCAAAATTTTGGGAAAATTTCGGCCGAGTCTCCTTTGTACGAAGAGGCTCGGGAGGAAATATAATATCAAATATAACAATATATTACATAAAGTTTCCAAAATAATATATCCCAACACGGGAAAATAATATAATAACGCTATAAACCGTAATCCGAGAACGTACCTATTTGTCGGGCTACCAACGCTTAAATTATGAAACCCAAAAGCTGTAGCAATTGCTTCCATAACCTATATTTCACTTATATAATCCAAAAAGGTTAACAGTTATATAAAATGAAATATTTAAAGTGATTTTAATTATAAACAAACAAATCAATACAAACATCAATCACTTGCAACAAGTCATACAACCGTCACATAGAATCATCACAAATCAATCATTTATTCATATCAAACAAAACAAATAGTTGTTCAAGTTCAAAACTTCACATTGTACAGATTGAAAAATAAACTACTAAGCGCACCATTTACTGAACAGTCTCTGATGAAGCTAAATAGTGTAACGACCCGTAAATTTCGACAATTTAATTTGTTTATCTAATAGGATTTTTGTAATTTATTTTATTACAAATTATAAAAGGGGTAAATAAATATTAAAATGAAGGCTAAAATAAATTATGTAAATGTTGGCTTAAAAACCTATATATAGAAATTTGAATAAAATACAAATGAACTAAGTAGAAAAAAAGATTCTTACCTAGATATAAAATTTAATATGAGAAATTAAGGAAATTAAGGAAATTATTAAATTGATTTAATGCATAAAAGAGTGTAAACGGTAATTGGAATAAATTAAGGAATCATGTTAATGCAAGATAACAATTTATAACTTAGATGAAATTACAATTCAATTAAATCATTTAAATGTTATGATTTGATTTTAAATATGAAGAAAAACAAATGTAAGGATTTGATTAATATATATGTTATTTGTTCAGGTTATTGAATAAAATTGGGAATCCAATTGTAATTAATGGTAATAATGATGGTATTAGCTAATAAATTTAATTTAATACCCATAAATGAATGGGCGTAAATGTGTACTAGGTTATTTATCCAATAGAAGGAAAGAAAAGTAAATATTGAATTGATTGATGAATAAATATGCATTGAACAGTGATTGAATGTAAGGTTAATGGTAATTGTTTAAAATCAATATAAGATAATGAATTGCAAATTGTGGGTTGATATTAAAGTGTGGATGCAAATGTGATTGGTTATATTAATTGAATAGAATTCAAATTTGATAGGAAAGGTAAATGGATATTTGGTAATAAAATTTAAACGGACTTAAATAGTGATTTTATTTAATTAATGTATATAATAAATAGTGATTAAAATAAAATGCGGGATTAAGAGTTTTACAACAATTATTATGAGTTATATACTTAGTTCATTCAATTAGATTTGGAAAACATTGCAATAGATACAAAGTAAGTGTTACGTTAAATAAATTAAAGTAAATAAGGGGGGAATAACGTAAATGCCTTCATAATATGATGATGTGTGAATAAAACGGTGAAAATAAAGTTTATTAATATATCAGAATTTAATTTATGACAAAAGGTAAATTGCAATCAAATGAGTTACGTATCTAAACGGGAATCAAGCTTTATTTATTTATTTGGTTTTAAAAATATGATAGTTGGATTTATTGCAAATGAATAAAATCAAATATGAAATTTTTACGTTAATTGAAAATATAAATTGAAAACTGGAAATATCTATGTGATAAGGTAAAAAAAATGGTAAACCCTTATATTTGACATTTATGAATGGAATAAATATAGGGTAATTCAAATAAAAGGAAATTTTGGAAATTTATCCAAAATGTTGAAATTTTATGAAATTGGAGATTTTATTGATTTAATATTTAATAAATTGACATTTGAAAATGGTTAAATCGTCTTAAATGTTTGAGAATTTTTGAGTGATAAAAATTTCAAATTCTAAAACTGAAATATAAAAATTTGGATTTATTACTAATTCTAAATTTATTAAATTAATATAAAAATAGCCATTTTGGCCACTGACTCGGATTTCGACGAAACCAGTTTCATCGGATCCGTAACAGTGAATTATTGTAGGGTTTCAAGTTTCGTAGCGATCGGACTTATTGTTTGATCGTACGAACGCGAAACGCCTTGAAATCGATTTAATTGAAATCAATTTGAAATCAATTTGAAAACATTGATTTCAGCATAACTTCTTCATACGATGAAATTTGGACGTGAAACTTTTCCCATCGCGTTCAGAATATTTTAAAATACCTATTTTGATATATGGGTTTATCCAATTTCGTTCCGGGGTCAGAACGGGCTTTTTGGGCCAACTATCGGTTAGCGCGTTTATAATTCGTGCCCACCTATTCTATTGCAGTTGTCTATAAATAGGCCGTTATAAACCCTAGCAGCCTCTATTCCTCTCTTCTATACGTATAGGAACCTCTGCACTCCTCTTCTCCTATGGAAACAAACAATTCTAGATCCAAATTCAAATTTCAAATCAAATCCAAAGTCAAAAATCAAAGTCCTCAGAAATTTCTAAAAAAAATATATGTCGATGCTCTTGACGAGCGCAATTCAATGGTGTAATTTGTTTTTCGATTCGAGTTGTAATTTAACCAGAAATTGGACATTTAGTTTAGGTCGTTCATTGCTCGACGATGAACTTCGTCGGATCAAAAATTCCCTCCTGGGTCTTGTAGAGATCGGCAAGGGGAATTCATCACTGGCAATTGCAAGGTGGACCAAGGGTTAGATGTGATGGAATTGTCGATTTAGGGTTTCGGAAATGGGTTCGGCGGCGCGGCGATTTTGGGCAGCAGAGGCGTGCGGCCTCCGTCCGTGGGTAGGGGAGAATGAGCCGAACCCTATGGGGGTGGCGGCTTAGCAAACGGCGGCGACTAGGGGTCGAAATCGACGGTCAAAGGATGGTCAACGAAAACTTATTGGGTTTGAACATGTAGAGCTGGTTTCTGGAAGAAGGACGTATGCGGGGATGACGTGGACAAGAAGGAGAGAGGTGAGGTTGTTTTTTTCTTCTTTTATTTATTTTGATTTTCAACTCGATTGAATTTCTGTAACTTTCATATACGAACTCCGTTTCACGCGAGATTTTTTTTAGGATCGTAATAAAATTCCAGACGCGTTGACGCTGGTTTGGACAGATTTGGAGACCGTCAAATTTTTGGGTTTTAATCGGATTTAAATTCGATTTAAATTAAAAAGGTGAGTGTTTTAACCCACTCACAACTTCTAGAATTTCTTATGTTTGTTAATTTGACATAAGATATGAGTAGAAATTTATTTATGACGGTTTGGCATGTTTTATTCATCATCTCAGTTAATTTGCATTTATTTAATTTAACTATTAATTAATTTTATTTATTGCATATAATTGACATTTAAATTTATTTATTTGCATATAAACTGCTAGTTCAACAGTTACTGAATTTATTATTGAATATAAACTGTTGGTTAATACATGTTATTTATTACCTGTATAATTTATATGCTCTATATCGATGATTGTTTAAATTGGATGATGATTGCAAATGATGGTTGATGATTGAGATTTGGATAAATGGATGCTACATTTATATTGTATAAACTTCAAGTCATCATGCATTTTCATTTCATTCGGGATTGCGGTTTGAAATGATATACAACCACATTATTATTTTAAATTGCGGATTGAAATGATAAACATCCATATCACGTGACCATATGGTAGAAAATTTTATACAGGCAGCGCGGTATATATATAAAATATATTTGGAAATGTTTTTATGGTTTTGTAAAGCTATATATATATGGTTTATGGGATATTGAATTGGTTATTTATATATATATAGTAATTTTCATTTTTTAAGCTTCGTATAAATTTGATTTGAAGTATAAAATAAAGTTTGATTTTTAAGATCAAATACGTTTAAGCATTTATTTAAAATCTAATTTCTGGAGTTTTTATGACTTAAATGAGGATAAGATTTGGAAGATGAATATTAAGTTAAATTGAAATTTAATAAAAGTTAAATTTTTTAAAGGATATGATTTTTATAACTTGATTTTTGTGTAAAGTGATTTAAATGAATATCAGGTTGATTTAAATGAATATATCAAGTTTAATAAATTGAAAGATTTTCCAGTTATGTGAAGTTAAAGGTTTTACTTAAATTATATTGAATTCATTAAGTAAACATTTCAAGTCTAAATAATAAGAAATTGAATTTGATATATATGGGTTTTTCAAATGAGTTTGTTTTTGAAATGGTAAAATATTTAAAGCTTTGAAACATAAGAATTAAAAATGGTATTTGGAAGTTTAAATTGATATTTGGAATTGATTTGTGAAATGTAAGGAAGCTATTTTGTTTTATAAAAGAATTTAGTATTTAACCATTTGGAGATGGAAATTTGTTTCAAAGTTATGATTTTCAAGGTAGAATAATTTGGAAATATTATATTCCAGAGTTTTGATTTCTAAATATTTTATTTTGAAAACCTTATGATTTTGGAAAGAATATATATTGGAAAATAAAATGACATTATATTGGTTTGGGCCAAAATGATATCGTATTGATTTTGGGTTTTAAAAATATAAATGATATCGTATTTATATGGGTTTAAAATGGATATTTTATTCTGGTTTTAAAGTATAATTATTTTAAATGACCGCGGTGTTATAATAACGTTTGGTTGTTGAAGAGACCGGGATCGGAAGTTGTCATACTCTCTGCCAACTCCGAAAACCACTTTAACAACCGTGTACGCGGTGGAGATTCCAGAATGAAGTAGGATGGTGGCGGCGTTTCCTTCGAGGTAAATACGTGGACCCAACTCCCGTGAGTTGGCATAAGGTAGCTAAAACAAGAGCGATTCTCGGGCCAATGAGGTCGTTCCTCTGATCGAACGCACTCCTTCGATATTATACTCTGACTTTTGGATTGATTCGGTGGCCACTTTTGATTTTTTATTTGGGGGTGTTGTTCGAGGTGGGCGGTAGCAGCGCGCTGCGCGTTTCCACCAGCCCGGATAGCAATTGGTATATCTACCCTGGCATTGCCTAGTTGTGCCGTGTCACCTACCCTATCGCGCCTTGTACGAGTTTGGATTTCTCCCGTAGCCCGTGTGGTATCCTCTGGTGGCTTCCCGATCAGGAGGGACTATGATATTGGATGGTCTACTGGGACTATTACGTGTTAAGGGCTATATGTGTAACCCCTTAATGCTAAGAAAAAAGTAAGTTTATTTTACAAATAGACACTATTGTAATAGCGCAATATACTACATAGTAAATAGTTTAACGGATCCTTAGGAGATGTAAATCCCGAGCATCCCTTGACTTACTGCACTCATATTTATTTCTGTTAATTTAACTCACATAAGATCTTTTAGTTCTGACTCGAGTGTTTTTGTTTTTTTCAAATTCGTTCGGGTCAGTCCGAGCGTTTCAGGATTTGAAGACTTTATTTCTGGAGGACGAAGACGAAGATTTCATTATTATTATTATTATTATTATTATTATTATTATTATTATTATTATATTATATGGTTCCACTACACACTGTATTCCGCTGCATTGGTATTTATTGGTATGTGAACTCTGATATTTATTGTATAAAGAAGAATCAAATGTTTTGTAAACAGTTTTACGAACTGTATATTTATTATTACATTTTATCCTTGCGCTTTGAGATTCTGTTTAGTTTTTTCTCTTCCTTATTTTTCTTATTTACCCCATAACAATCCGCCCTTCCGTATGGTTTGAATTGGCACTTGTGTCAATTTAAAGCGTGCGAAAAGTCGGGACTTTACATCTGGTATCAGAGCTTTGGTTTAGCGATAAACCTTAGCTTTGTGGGGTTTCACTCTTTACTAATAGGGTAGTGATACCCCCTGGGAGTCGCTGAGTGTATATATATGAGAGGGCGTATTTGTTAGTGTTATAAAAAGGTTTTAATATTGTGTTAATCTGTTCCGTTTTGTATTTATAAATTCTGGATGATGCAATGGACGCTGTGACATCAATCGGGATTTCTAAACACTTAATAGGACAGACCGACATAATATTTGTTTTAATATAGGTGAATGAAATAATTTTACCTATTATATTTTCTATAAAATAATTTTTCAAATAATATCCATATTTGGCTGCAATAGATTGGTTGTTAGGAATAAGATGTATAAATAATAGATAAAAATAAGATTTAAGAATATAAAATAAATGAAATTTGGGAAATTTAGAACTTAAGATCCGGGGTTTTGAAATTTCTTTCGAATAAATTTTGGAATGTAATAATATTATGTATAAGTGTTTTCTGATATAAATATTATAATATAATTCGGAAGAATTGTTTTAAAGCAGTTTTCAGAAAATAAGTTGTACTTTCCTCTCTGTCGCTGGAAAATAAATTCGGTGATGGCGGCCGCATCATCGACTTTCATTTTCGAGTTTCGAAGGGGAAAGGCCACTGTGGTAGTTCTACTGCAGATTCATTTTTGAAAAAAATATAAATTTTTAATTGGTTTAAATATAATTAGAGATATATAAGTTGTAAGAATGTATTTATCTATTGTTTTGAAATAAATTGAAATTTTAACCCGGTATTAAATTCTTAAAGTTCCATTAATTAATTGTTTCAATTATTGTAGTGAAACAGAATTTAACTAACAATTGAAATCCTAAATAAAATAAGAGATTTAAATGCTAGGTTATTAATGGTATTAAAGGAAATTTGAAATTTATGACATATGAAACAAAGAGTAATATTTTTGAACTTTAAAATTTATAAAAGCCTGCGATAAAACTTGTATAGGTTCATTTGCATTTTCTTTAACATATATAACTTACCAAAAATAAAAAGTTGAAATGTTTAATAGGAAATGTAATGAAAATTGTACAAGTAAAGCTTGAGGTAATGAAAGTATTCAAAGAATTTGCTGTTATAAATGGGAATTTAATGTTATAAACTTAAGTTGTAAATTGGAATTTTACCATAACTAAAGGTAAGTATTATAATTAGGTGATTTTAAAACTTAAGTAAATAGAACGAAATTCTATAATAAATGAAACTGTGAGAAATAAATAAAATTTAGAACTGCATAAATGGAATGCAATAAAAAGAAACTTCCATGACATTAAAATAAAAAAAATGAATATGGTAAGTAATAAATGAAAATAAATGAGGTAATCACTCAATGAATAAAAGAATGGAAATCAAACA
This sequence comes from Allium cepa, assembly GCA_030765085.1. NCBI lineage: Eukaryota > Viridiplantae > Streptophyta > Magnoliopsida > Asparagales > Amaryllidaceae > Allium > Allium cepa. The sequence continues at coordinate 911,461,380 of CM060943.1, forward strand.
ACTAAAGTACGAAATAAAATTATAATAAGTTAATTTGATTTGTTGGGTTGAATTGTTATTGTTTGATTTATGGTTGGTCAGGTAAGGAAATTCGAAATTGTTGGATGAATAAATAAATTATTTTGTTCCATCTAAGACTGTTGAGTAAATGATGCACTTGATAGTTATTTTTCACTCCGTACAATTCAAGTTTTGAACCTAAACAACTATTTGCTCGTTGATTGAATGGTTGTTTTGTTTCTTGTGTATGCTGTTTGTTGAAATGGATGGTTGTGTATTGATTTGCTGTTAGGGATTGAAACCACTCAAATATTTCACTTTATATAAATTGTTAACCCTTAGATGTTATAAGTGAAATGCAGGTTATGGAAGGAATTGTTACTGATTTTGGTTCCATAAATTTAGCGTAAATTGCCCGACAAATAGGTACGTTTTCGGATTACGGTTTATAGAGCTACTTTATATATTTTCCCATGTAGGGATACATATTGTTTTGGAAAATATTTGTGTATATTGTTATATTTGATATTTTATTTTCTCTCGAGCCCCTCCATACAAAGGAGACTCTGCCAAAATTTTCCGTAAAATTTTAGACTTAGAATATTTCGAAAATGTTTTCCGAACTTTAGTAATTTAAGTATATAAAGATATAATGATTATAAAACGGGTATATTTTATTTAAGGAAATAAATTTAGTAAATTATTGGTTATAAGTTAAATATTTTGAATAAGATGTATGGTTATTTAATTCTTCTTTTCCCTTCTTTTCCTTTTCGGGGACGAAAAGTTTTGAGTGGGGGAGAGTGTAACGAACCGTAAATTTTGACAATTTAATAGGATTTTTTTAATTTATTTTAGTAGAAATTATAAAAGGGGTAAATAAATATTAAAATGAAGGCTAAAAAAAATTATGTAAATGTCGACTTAAAAACCTATTTATAGAAATTTGAATAAAATCCAAATGAATTAAGTAGAAAAAAAGATTCTTACCTGGATATAAAATTTAATATGAGAAATTAAGGAAATTATTAAATTGATTTAACGCAATAAAAGAGTGTAAACGGTGATTGGAATAAATTAAGGAATCATGTTAATGCAAGATAATAATTTATGACTTTGTAACAACCCGCATATTTATCGATTTTATATTTAAATATTTTATTTAAATATTTTACCGTTAGTCGGATTTTAGTCCGAAAAGCTACTTTTTGCATACGGTCGAATTAGGACTCGGGACCACTCCCATTGAGTTTAAAATGCCGTTTGCGACCTTTTTGAGTATAAGCTTCGATATGTTTGGAGAAAGTTGATTTTAGCTACTTTTTGCTTTGGGTTTGGTTTTTGGGCTCAGCCCTATGTTAACTTATACTCCAAAACTGAACCACTCTCCCATTCTCCCTCACTTCTTTCTCTTTTCAGTTTTCTTAGCTTTAATGGTGGGAGAGATTGGAAACTAAAACTCCAAAACCCTAGTTTCTCTTGCAAATCAAATTCCAAGCTCCAAACTCAAGAAGAACCCATTGGTAAGCTTCTCTTCTTCTTCTACAACTTATTCTCCTACCAATTTCAGAAATTCCTAAACCTAATTTTGGGAATGTTCTTGTTTTTAAGCTTAGATTCAAGCTCAATTGGGTTGTGTTGAAGAGAGGGTAATTATCCATTTGCTTTCAAGCTTCTTCTTGTTTGATTTTGTGAAAAGGTGAGATTTTTAATCTCACATCTAAGTCTATGAATTATCTTCGAATGTTAGGTATGAATTCCTAACACTTATTCGTGTGCATTTGCTTTTGGTTTGGATTGGATTGGTGTATATTCCAATTTTTGGTGTTTTGAGTTCAATTCGTTAAAAATCCTAACTTCTATGTTTGAACATGTTTTTGGTGATGCATCGAGGAGCATATAGGGCCGGGTAGTCGATTGGCATAATCCCTTAGCGCCATTGCCCGAGAAAAATGCAATTTGGTCAAGATTGAACCTCATTTGTTATAGGCAGGGAAGAGGCTGGAAACAGGTTCGGCCGACCGACCCCTCTGGTCCGGTCGACCGACCTGCTTCCAAGTGCATAAGCACTTTCTGTTTTAAGGTTCGGTCAACCGACTCAGGGAGCCCAGTCGACTGACCTGCTGCCGAGTGCACAAGCACTCCTCTGTTTAAGGCTCGGTCGACCGACTCAGGGAGTCCGGTCGACCGACCTGCTGTTAATTGCCAGATTAGCCTATTTTGCTAATCCATTTGAATATCCAACTTTAATCGATTCGTGTAGTCTCCCTTTTGTTGTTGTTATTTATTATCGACTTAGATGACCTTTTCTTTAGGAATTTTAGATATATACACTTTGATGGATTTTATATCGATTTCTTTGGATTTTATTCACGTTTTCGAATGTGAATCTTAGTGACTGATTGTTCCTACAATCTTCTTTGTGATTTGTCACTTTAAAAATATAAAGGTTTTCTATACTAGTAGCAAATATCAAATCTCTTTCCTCAAACGATTTCAACACTATTTTAATACCAAATTCGTTTATAAAACTGTTTTCCAATCTATTAGTATATATAAACCTTTACTTCACTCGTATGAGAAATCTAATTAAACGACTTAGTAAAACAAGTGGTATGAAACGCTTGCGTTCACTTTGTTGGTTAATTCATGGACTTGTTCGATTGAAACCCTTGTGACAATTTTCTAGTGGAAATTTACAGTTTGTTCGTAAATATTTAAGTTAAGCAAGTGGTTATGGGACATGAAGCTAAACTCATATATTTACTATCTTAGTGTAATTGACACTTCTCGTTGATCATGACGATCATCTTTGTGATTTAGACTAGCAATGTGCGATGTCTCTTTGTCTGCGAGGGAGACTAAACCCCGTTTTGTGGAGTTTCGACTCAATTTGTGATGGGGTAGCAACCCATGGTCTTCGGGCCGTTTATGGAGCTTCGGCTCAATTTGTGATGGTTAGCGACCATGGAATTAGCGTTCCGTTTGTGATACACGTGTTGGTGAGCTTTATGCTCCCGTTTGTGATAGGCCTCCCCCCCTTTTGTGATTTCTAGATTTCTTGTGTAGATTCCTAGAATTTGTGTTTCACCAATTTTCGTGATTTCCATTGATAAGTTTTATCAATATTTATGCATTGGTGAATTTGTGTGTCATTGACTTTGGTGATTTCTGGATTTCTTGTGTAGTCTTCTGGAATTTGTGTCATTGACTTTGGTGATTTCTGGATTTCTTGTGTAGTCTTCTGAAATTTGTGTGTCATCGACTTTGGTGATTTCTGGATTTCTTGTGTAGTCTTCTGGAATTTGTGTGTCATTGACTTTTGTGATTGACATGGATATTATCGTCAATATTTATGGTTTGGTGGACGAAATAGGAGTATGACGTTTCTTTGATTCTTGTGTAGATTTGGTGACATTGATTAATCTCTTGATGATTATCAACTAAGTATATATATCACAGCTTGGCATTGTGATTATTATGTGTTTAGTCATATCTCTTATTCAATATCGTTTCATCTGATATTTATAGTTAGACTGATCCGTTTATTATTTTCTTATTAAATAATACTCGGGTCAGACCGAGATGTTACAGGTGCTTCTGCTTGACTTCTCATCCAGGATCATTACTCTGACTTTTGGCTAACTACTTAGATTAGTAGTTTATTTAGTAGTATACATTTGAGATATAGACTCCATAATGTATACTTATTCTTTTGTGTAGTTCGTGAGACTATTCTTTTGTGATATTGTGGATCTTTTTAGACCACTACTCCTATGTACACTTTTATGTGTAATATTCATATCTTATTCCGCCTTGTGATATGAATTGTCTGTGACTGAGTTATGTTATGTTTATTTCTATATTTGTTTCCGAAGGATTTATATAGCCACTGTGTAGTAGCTTTGAGTTTGTGTCGGTATGTCGGATTTCCACTTGAGATGAAAAGTCATATTTTTATCTGGCATATCGGTACTCGCACAAAGCAATTATATAGATGGTCGCTCCTCAACAGCCTTATTCTCCGTGCTAGTCGACAGCATTACTCCGTAGTGTTCTTGGCTAGCGTGGGTATAGAGGTGGGGCGTCACAGCTTGGTATCAGAACCAAACTTCGGAACAATATGGAATATTATAACAAGGATCATCGTCCTAAGTCCATCTTAGGAGTCGTGCTTTAGGATTTAATTCGAGTCTTCGTACCGATTCATCCTATTTTCCTTATGATTCCTTGTTTATCTATCAAGATTGCTTGATATTCAATTTGGTGAATAACCTTTTTCTTCTTCTTCCCTTTTTCTGAAGGGAGAAAAATGTTGACCAGGCCGCCCCAGAGCCGTACCATCTAGCACTCCGCCCCAGGATGGAGTTTTTATGACTGCTCAACAGCTTCTTGATTTGGTAACTAATGCTCAAGCAGCTAGAGCTAACCCGGAACCTACTCACCCAAAGTCAGGATTTGCACGCTTGTGTGGTGATTACACTAATTTGGGTGGGGAGCCATTCAAAGGTTCCGAAACTGTTATTGAAGTACAGGCTTGGCTAAGGTCATGCGATCGAATCTTTTCTCGCATGAATCTTATTGACCTTCACCGAGTTCAGGTGGCCTCTAGTATGCTCCGAGAAAGAGCATTGGACTGGTACGAGCTTCTTATTTCTGAGATTAATGAAGCGGATCTCACCTGGGAGAAATTCCGAGAACGCTTCGAGTTGAAATTTGTACCAGGAGCTGAGAAAGTGACATTGGCTCGACGATTTATAGACCTTGTTCAAGGTGAGTCCTCCGTGGCTGATTACGTCTCCTCCTTCGAGTCGCTTTCTAAATACGGGGTTGAATACATCAACACCCCTTTAACGAAGAACCAGAGATTCGTCTATGGCTTAAATAAAAGTCTCAAGAAGCCATTACTTCTAAAATTAGAAGTTTCTTTCGACCAACTCGTTGATATCGCTCTTCGTCTTGAAGAGGCGGATAGGGAGAATGATGTTGAAGTGGTGGGTTCCAAACCAAACTTCAACAACAAGAAGAGGCCAAACAAATTCAAAGGCCTTATCCCAATAAGAAAGGGAAGCAAGCAACCTCCGTGGCAAAGACTTCTTCCTTTGGTCGTGGGGAATGCTATAATTGTGGTTCGAAGGACCATTATGCGAACAAGTGCCCAAATTCTCTCTCTTGCCGCTACTGCAAAGTTCCCGGTCATGTTATATCTTCGTGCCCCAAACTTCAAAATAGGAAGGATGGAAAGCTTAATGTTGCTCAAGCCCCTGGCAACACATCTCGTGGCCAAGGTATTTCTCATTCTATTCTGGATGAAATTATTTCGTGATCACCCTATTCAAGTTCTTTTTGATACGGGTGCGTCCCATTCTTTAATATCAAAAGAACTTGTTGATACTTTTTCCTTGGATGTTTTGTGTTTAATGACTTCTTTGAGAATTGCGAATCCGGTTGGTGGATCCGCAACGATCAGTTTATTGTGTAAAAATGTCGAGATTATTTTGTGTGATTTTTCTATCCGAGCCGATTTGCATGTCATGCGTTATTTAGGCTTTGGAATGATTTTGGGAATGGATTGGCTTAACCGTTATGAAGCCCATATCCTATGTCCTGAGCGGACTATTCATCTTCGACATCCTCAATCTGTTAAGCAGATTTCTATTAATCTTCAAGATTCAGTTTCCAGCTTGGTCGCATCTTTATATTCTTTAAATCTCGTGATGACGATGATGATGATGAGGGTGATAGTATTTCTCTTATTCACGTCGTTCGTGAATTTTCCGACATATTCGAGCCCGTTTTAGGATTACCACCTAAGCGAGCAATTGAGTTCAGAATTAATCTTATTCCTGGAGCTCAACCTATCACTCGTCCTCCTTATCGTATGTCCAATAAAGAAAACGAGGAGATGCGCAAACAATTATCTGAATTGGAAACGAAGCAATTTATTCGCTCTAGTTCCTCGCCTTGGGGAGCTTCAGCTATTTTTGTGAAGAAATCCGATGGTACACTTAGGCTTTGCGTTGACTACCGCAAGCTTAATGATCTTACTATCAAAAATAAATATCCTTTACCTCGGATTGATGATCTATTCGATCAACTTAGTGGTGCTAGAGTCTTTTCACAATTGGACTTGGCTACCTGTTTTCATCAGCTTCGTATTGCAGAGGATAGCATTCCTTTGACATCATTTCGTACTCTTTATGGATCTTATGAATGGCTTGTTATGCCATTTGGTCTAACGAATGCTCCGGCTTATTTCGTTGACCTTATGAATAGAGTTTTCAAAGACTTTCTCGACCGGTTTGTTCTCATCTTTATCGATGATATTCTTGTGTATTCTAAAACCGAGGAGGAGCATGAAAAACATCTTCGGATTGTGTTGGAAACTCTTAGGAGTAATCAATTAGAGGCAAAATTTTCTAAGTGCCACTTTTGGCAATCTCGTGTGAAGTTTCTCGGTCATATTATTTCCGAATCCGGAATTTCCGTGGATCGTTCAAAGATTGAAGCGATTCAAGATTGGAAGAGACCGGAGAGTGTGACAGAGATTCGTAGTTTTCTCGGCTTGGCGGGCTATTACCATCGTTTTATCAAAGACTTTTCTAAGATTGCCGTGCCTCTCACTAGCTTAACGAAGAAAGGTGTTAAATACATTTGGTCGGACATATGTGAAGCTTCTTTTCAGAAATTAAAAGAACTCCTATCCAATGCTCCTATTCTTGTTATTCCCGAGGGGAATCAAGATTTCGTTGTTTATACCGATGCTAGTCGCGTTGGTTTGGGCGCCGTTCTTATGCAAAAAGAACGTGTTATTGCTTATGCTTCTAGGCAATTAAAGCCTGCTGAGACTAGATATGCCACTCATGATTTAGAGCTCGCGGCTATTGTCTTTGCTCTTCGGATTTGGCGTCATTATCTTTTAGGATAGAAATTTGTTCTTTATACCGATCATGAGTCCTTGAAATATTTATTTTCTCAAAAGGAACTTAATTTGCGCCAACAGCGTTGGCTCGAATTTCTTGCACCTTATGATCTTGATATTCTTTATACTCCCGGTAAGGGTAATCGTGTCGTCGATGCTCTTAGCCGTAAACAACAAGCTGTTGTTTCTATGATGATATCCAAATGGAACGATCTCGAGATCTTATCCACTTGTGAGATTCAAGACCACGTATCCGATTTATGCTCATCATTTGTTTTATGTAGCCTTGAGGCTCATCCTTCTCTTTTAGACTACATTCTTGAAGCACAAAGGCTAGATCCCGAAATGGCTCTTCTTGGCCAAAATATTAAGGATAAGATTGATATTGAAGGTTTGAAGGACTTTGATATCGATTCTCGTGGCGGCATTCGGAAATTTGGTAGACTTGTCGTGCCAAATATTGGTGATCTTCGTAAAGATATTTTAGAAGATTAACATCGTTCTAAATTTACCATTCATCCCGGAAGTAGTAAAATGTACGCGGATATGAAGCGACTTTATTATTGGGAGGGAATGAAACTTGACATCGCTAACTTCGTTAAGTGTTGCATGACTTGCCAACTCATTAAGGCCGAACATCAAAGGCCCGGTGGGTTATTGCAACCTTTAGAAATTCCAGTTTGGAAGTGGGACCAAATTTCCATGGATTTATAGATGGCCTTCCCCGTTCTCGTTCGGGTCATAATAGTTTATGGGTGATTGTTGATAGGCTTACTAAATCTGCCCATTTTATTCCCGTTCGGTCTAACCGAACCGTTCCCCTTTTGGCCAAGCTCTTTATCAAAGAGATTGTTAAATTGCATGGGGTTCCTACTTCTATTATTAGCGATCGTGATCCACTGTTTACTAGTGGATTTTGGAAGAGTCTTCAAAAAGCTTTGGGAACGAAGCTTAATTTTAGCACCGCTTATCACCCCCAGTCCGATGGACAAACCGAGCGTGTGAATCAAACTCTTGAAGATCTTCTTCGTGCATGTGTTCTTGATTTTGGTGGAAGTTGGGAAGATCATATTTCACTTGTTGAATTTTCCTATAATAATAGCTTCAAATCTAGTATTGGTATGGCACCTTTCGAGGCACTCTATGGAAGGCCATGCCGATCTCCTTCTTGTTGGCTTAAGGCCGGTGAGAAGCTGGTTTTAGGTCCAGATTTTATTCGCAATTCCACAGAAAAGATTGATCTTATTCGTCATAGGATGAAAGAAGCCCAGAGTAGGCAAAAATCCTATGCCGATAACCGGAGAAGGAAGTTAGAATTTTCTGAGGGAGATCTTGTGTTCATTCGTGTTTCACCTATGAAAGGCGTTGTACGTTTCAGTCGATCGGAAAAATTGGCGCCTCGATATATTGGGCCATTTCCTATCATTGAACGTATTGGTTCCATGGCTTATCGCCTTTTATTACCGGCTCAGTTATCTGCTATGCATGACGTGTTTCACGTTTCTCAACTTCGGAAATGTCTTCGAGATTCCGATTCTATTCTTGAGCCCGGTGTTGTGGAAGAGATTGAAATTTCGCCTAATTTAACTTATGAGCAACATCCTATTCGTATCATTGCTTCGGAAGTCAAACGACTTCGAAATAAAGATGTTCCGCTTGTTAAAGTTCAATGGTCTTCAAATCCTAAGGATTGTTCTTGGGAATCTAGAGAGTACATCGAGCGTACACATCCGGACTTACTTTCTCGTGCTCTTTGAGGTGAACTTCTTATTTCAAACTTCTTTTGTGTTGAATATGCTTTTATGGTTGTTACTATATATATATCTTCTTCTTAAATATTGCAAGGACGCAATTTCTTTAAGGAGGGGAGTCTGTAACAACCCGCATATTTATCGATTTTATATTTAAATATTTTATTTAAATATTTTATCGTTAGTCGGATTTTAGTCCGAAAAGCTACTTTTTGCATACGGTCGAATAAGGACTCGGGACCACTCCCATTGAGTTTAAAATGCCTTTTGCGACCTTTTTGAGTATAAGCTTCGATATGTTTGGAGAAAGTTGATTTTTGCTACTTTTTACTTTGGGTTTGGTTTTTGGGCTCAGCCCTATGTTAACTTATACTCCAAAACTGAACCACTCTCCCATTCTCCCTCACTTCTTTCTCTTTTCAGTTTTCTTAGCTTTAATGGTGGGAGAGATTGGAAACTAAAACTCCAAAACCCTAGTTTCTCTTGCAAATCAAATTCCAAGCTCCAAACTCAAGAAGAACCCATTGGTAAGCTTCTCTTCTTCTTCTCCAACTTATTCTCTTACCAATTTCAGAAATTCCTAAACCTAATTTTGGGAATGTTCTTGTTTTTGAGCTTAGATTCAAGCTCAATTGGGTTGTGTTGAAGAGAGGGTAATTCTCCATTTGCTTTCAAGCTTCTTCTTGTTTGATTTTGTGAAAAGGTGAGATTTTTAATCTCACATCTAAGTCTATGAATTATCTTCGAATGTTAGGTATGAATTCCTAACACATATTCGTGTGCATTTGCTTTTGGTTTGGATTGGATTGGTGTATATTCCAATTTTTGGTGTTTTGAGTTCAATTCGTTAAAAATCCTAACTTCTACGTTTGAACATGTTTTTGGTGATGCATCGAGGAGCATATAGGGCCGGGTAGTCGATTGGCATAATCCCTTAGCGCCATTGCTCGAGAAAAATGCAATTTGGTCAAGATTGAACCTCATTTGTTATAGGCAGGGAAGAGGCTGGAAACAGGTTCGGCCGACCGAACCCTCTGGTCCGGTCGACCGACCTGCTTCCAAGTGCATAAGCACTTTCTGTTCTAAGGTTCGGTCGACCGACTCAGGGAGCCCAGTCGACCGACCTACTGCCGAGTGCACAAGCACTCCTCTGTTTAAGGCTCGGTCGACCGACTCAGGGAGTCCGGTCGACCGACCTGCTGTTAATTGCCAGATTAGCCTATTTTGCTAATCCGTTTGAATATCCAACTTTAATGGATTCGTGTAGTCTCCCTTTTGTTGTTGTCATTTATTATCGACTTAGATGACCTTATCTTTGGGAATTTTAGATATATCCACTTTGATGGATTTTATATCGATTTCTTTGGATTTTATTCACGTTTTCGAATGTGAATCTTAGTGATTGATTGTTCCTACAATCTTCTTTGTGATTTGTCACTTTAAAAATATAAAGGTTTTCTATACTAGTAGTAAATATCAAAACTCTTTCCTCAAACGATTTCAACACTATTTTAATACCAAATTCGTTTATAAAACCGTTTTCCAATCTATTAGTATATATAAACCTTTACTTCACTCGTATGAGAAATCAAATTAAACGACTTAGTAAAACAAGTTGTATGAAACGCTTGCGTTCACTTTGTTGGTTAATTCTTGGACTTGTTCGATTGAAACCCTTGTGACAATTTTCTAGTGGAAATTTACAGTTTGTTCGTAAATATTTAAGTTAAGCAAGTGGTTATGGGACATGAAGCTAAACTCATATATTTACTAGCTTAGTGGAATTGACACTTCTCGTTGATCATGACGATCATCTTTGTGATTTAGACTAGCAATGTGCGATGTCTCTTTGTCTGCGAGGGAGACTAAACCCCGTTTTGTGGAGTTTCGACTCAATTTGTGATGGGGTAGCAACCCATGGTCTTCGGGCCGTTTGTGGAGCTTCCGCTCAATTAGTGATGGTTAGCGACCATGGAATTAGCGTTCCGTTTGTGATACACGTGTTGGTGAGCTTTATGCTCCCGTTTGTGATAGGCCTCCCCCTTTTGTGATTTCTAGATTTCTTGTGTAGATTCCTAGAATTTGTGTTTCACCAATTTTCGTGATTTCCATTGATAAGTTTTATCAATATTTATGCATTGGTGAATTTGTGTGTCATTGACTTTGGTGATTTCTGGATTTCTTGTGTAGTCTTCTGGAATTTGTGTGTCATTGACTTTTGTGATTGACATGGATATTATCGTCAATATTTATGGTTTGGTGAACTAAATAGGAGTATGACGTTTCTTTGATTCTTTTGTAGATTTGGTGACATTGATTAATCTCTTGATGATTATCAACTAAGTATATATATATCAAAGCTTGGCATTGTGATTATTATGTGTTTAGTCATATCTCTTATTCAATATCGTTTCATCTGATATTTATAGTTAGACTAATCCGTTTATTATTTTCTTATTAAATAATACTCGGGTCAGACCGAGATGTTACAGGTCCCTTTGCTTGACTTCTCATCCAGGATCATTACTCTGACTTTTGGCTAACTACTTAGATTAGTAGTTTATTTTGTAGTATACATTTGAGATATAGACTCCACAATGTATACTTATTCTTTTGTGTAGTTCGTGAAACTATTCTTTTGTGATATTGTGGATCTTTTTAGACCACTACTCTGATGTACACTTTTATGTGTAATATTCATATCTTATTCCGCCTTGTGATATGAATTGTCTGTGACTGAGTTATGTTATGTTTATTTCTATATTTGTTTCCGAAGGATTTATATAACCACTGTGTAGTAGCTTTGAGTTTGTGTCGGTATGTCGGATTTCCTCTTGAGATGAAAAGTCATATTTTTATCTGGCATATCGGTACTCGCACAAAGCAATTATACAGATGGTCGCTCCTCAACAGCCTTATTCTCCGTGCTAGTCGACAGCATTACTCCGTAGTGTTCTTGGCTAGCGTGGGTATAGAGGTGCGGCGTCACAGACTTGGATGAAATTCCAATTCAATTAAATCATTTAAATGTTATGATTTGATTTTAAATATTAAGAAAAAAAAATGTAAGGATTTGATTAATATATATATGTTATTTGTTCAGGTTATTGAATAAAACTGGGAATCCAATTGTAATTAATGGTAATACTGATGGTATTAGCTAATAAATTTAATTTAATACCCATAAATGAATAGGCGTAAATGTATACTAGGTTCTTTATCCAATAGAAGGAAAGAAAAGTAAATACTGAATTGATTAATGAATAAATATGCATTGAACAATGATTGAATATAAAGTTATTGGTAATTGTTTAAAATCAATATAAGATAATGAATTGCAAATTGTGGGTTGATATTAAAGTGTGGATGGAATTGTGATTGGTTATATTAATTGAATAGAATTCAAATTTGATGGGAAAGGTTAATGGATATTTGGTAATAAAATTTAAACGGACTTAAATAGTGATTTTATTTAATTAATGTATATAATAAATAGTGATTCAAATAAAACCAATACTCTGTAAATATCTATAATATTTGAGTGGAGATAATATACTTATAAAATGCGGGATTAAGAGCTTTACAACAATTATTATGAGTTATATACTTAGTTCATTCAATTAGATTTGGAAAACATTGCAATAGATATAAAGTAAGTGTTACGTTAAATAAATTAAAGTAAATAAGGGGGGAATAACGTAAATGCCTTCATAATATGATTATGTGTGAATAAAAAGGTGAAAAATAAAGTTTATTAAGATATCAGAATATAATTTATGACAAAAGGTAAATTACAATCAAATGAGTTACGTATCTAAACGGCAATCAAGCTTTATTTATTTATTTGGTTTTAAAAATATGATAGTTGGATTTATTGCAAATGAATAAAATCAAATATGAAATTTTTATGTTAATTTAAAATATAAATTGAAAACTGGAAATATCTATGTGATAAGTTAAAAAAAATGGTAAACCTTATATTTGACATTTATTAATGGAATAAATATAGGGTAATTCAAATAAAAGGGAAATTTTGGAAATTTATCCAAAATGTTGAAATTTTATGAAATTGGAGATTTTATTGATTTAATTTTTAATAAATTGACATTTGAAAATGGTTAAATCATCTTAAATGTTCGAGAATTTTGGAGTGATAAAAATTTCAAATTCTAAAACTGAAATATAAAAATTTGGATTTATTGCCAATTCTTAATTAATTAATTAATATAAAAATAGCCATTTTGGCCACTGACTCGGATTTCGACGAAACTAGTTTCATCGGATCCGTAACAATGAATTATTGTAGGGTTTCAAGTTTCGTAGCGATCGGACTTATCGTTTGATCGTACGAACGCGAAACGCCTTGAAATAGATTTAATTGAAATCAATTTGAAATCAATTTGAAAATATTGATTTTAGCATAACTTCTTCAAACGATGAAATTTGGATGTGAAACTTTTTCCATCGCGTTCAGAATATTTTAAAATACCTATTTTGATATATGGGTTTATCCAATTTCGTTCTGGGTCAGAACGGACTTCTTAGGCCAACTATCAGTTAGCGCGTTTATAATTCGTGCCCACCTATTCTATTGCAGTTGTCTATAAATAGGCTGTTATAAACCCTAGCAGCCTTTATTCCTCACTTCTATACGCATAGGAACCTCTGCACTCCTCTTCTTCAATGGCAACAAACAATTCTAGATGCAAATACAAATTTCAAATCAAATCCAAAGTCAAAAATCAAAGTCCTCAGAAAATTCTTAAAAAAAATATATGTCGATGCTCTCGACGAGCGCAATTCAATGGTGTAATTCGTTTTTCGATTCGAGTTGTAATTTGACCAAAAATTGGGCATTTAGTTTCGGCCGTTCATCGCTCGATGACGAACTTCGTCGGATCGAAAATTCCCTTCTAGGTCTTGTAGAGATCGGCAAGGGGAATTCATCGGTGGAAATTGCAAGGTTGATCAACGGTTAGATGTGATGGAATTGTCGAATTAGGGTTTCGGAAATGTGTTCGGCGGTGCGGCGATTATGGGCAGCAGAGGCGTGCGGCCTCCGGCCGTGGGTGGGGAGAACGAGGCGAACCTTACGGAGGTGGCGGAATGGCAAACGGCGACGGCTAGGGGTCGAAATTGACTATCAAAGGATGGTCAACGACAACTTATTGGGTTCGAACACGTAGAGCTGGTTTATGGAAGAAGGACGTAAGCGGGGATGACGTGGACAAGAAGGAGAGAGGTGAGGTTGCTTTTTTTTCTTTTATTTATTTTGATTTTCAACTCGATTGAATTGCTGTAACTTTCACATACGAACTCCGTTTGATGCGAGATTTTTTTTTATTAGGATCGTAATAAAATTCTAGAAGCGTTGACGCTAGTTTGGACAGATTTGGAGACTGTCGAATTTTTGGGTTTAAATCGGATTTAAATTCGATTTAAATTAAAAAGGTGAGTGTTTTAACCCACTCACAACTTTTGGAATTTCTTATGTTTGTTAATTTGACCTAAGATATGAGTAGAAATTTATTTATGATTGTTGGCATGTTTTATTCATCATCTCAGTTAATTCGCATTTATTTAATTTAACGGTTAATTAATTTTATTTATTGCATATAAATTGACTGTTAAATTTATTTATTTGCATATAAACTGCTAGTTTAACAGTTATTGAATTTATTATTGAATATAAACTGTTGGTTAATACATGTTATTTATTACCTGTATAATTTATATGCTCTATATCGATGATTGTTTAAATTGGATGATGATTGCAAATGATGGTTGATGATTGATATTTGGATAAATGGATGCTACATTTATATTGTATAAACTTCAAGTCATCATGCATTTTCATTTCATTCGGGATTGCGGTTTGAAATGATATACAACCGCATTTTATTTTATATTGCAGATTGAAATGATAAACATCTGTATCACTTGACCATAGGGTAGAAAATTTTATACAGGCACCGCGGTATATATATAAAATATATTTTGAAATGTTTTTATGGTTTTGTAAAGCTATATATATATATGGTTTATGGGATATTGAATTGGTTATTTATATATATATATATATATATATATAGTAATTTTCGTTTTTTAAGCTTCGTATAAATTTGATTTGGAGTATAAAATAAAGTTTGATTTTTAAGACCAAATACGATTAAGCATTTATTTAAAATCTAATTTCTGGAGTTTTTATGACTTAAATGAGGATAAGATTTGGAAGATGAATATTAAGTTAAATTGAAATTTAATAAAAGTTAAATTTTTTAAAGGATATGATTTTTACAACTTGATTTTTGTGTAAAGTGATTTAAATGAATATCAGGTTGATTTAAATGAATATATCAATTTTAATTAATTGAAAGATTTTCCAATTATGTGAAGTTAAAGGTTTTACTTAAATTATATTGAATTCATTAAGTAAACATTTCAAGTCTAAATAATAAGAAATTGAATTTGATATATATGGGTTTGTCAAATGAGTTTGTTTTCAAAATGGTAAAATATTTAAAGCTTTGAAACATAAGAATTAAAAATGGTAATTGGAAGTTTAAATTGATATTTGGAATTGATTTGTGAAATGTAAAGAAGCTATTTTGTTTTATAAAAGAATTTAATATTTAACCATTTGAGAGATGGAAATTTGTTTCAAATTTATGATTTTCAAGGTAGTATAATTTGGAAATATTATATTCCAAAGTTTTGATTTCTAAATATTTTACTTTGAAAACCCTATGATTTTGGAAAGAATATATATTGGAAAATAAAATGACATTATATTGGTTTGGGCCTAAATGATATCGTATTGATTTGGAGTTTTAAAAATATAAATGATATCGTATTTATATGGGTTTAAAATCGATATTTTATTCTGGTTTTAAAGTATAATTATTTTAAACGACCGCGGTGTTATAATAACATTTGGTTGTTGAAGAGACCGGGATCGAAAATTGTCATACTCTCTGCCAACTCCGAAAACCACTTTAACAACCGTGTACGCAGTGGAGATTCCAGAATGAAGTAGGATGGCGGCGGCGTTTCCTTTGAGGTAAATATGTGGACCCAACTCCCATGAGTTGGCATAAGGTGGCAAAAACAGGAGCGATTCTCGGGCCAATGAGGTCATTCCTCTGATCGAACGCACTCCTTCGATATTATACTCTGACTTTTGGATTGATTCGGTGGCCACTTTTGATTTTTGATTTGGGGGTGTTGTTCGAGGTGGGCAGTAGCTGCGCGCTGCGCGTTTCCACCAGCCCGGATAGCAATTGGTATATCTACCCTGGCATTGCCTTGTTGTGCCGTGTCACCTACCCTATCGCGCCTTGTACGAGTTTGGATTTCTCCCGTAGCCTGTGTGGTATCCTCTGGTGGCTTCTCGATCAGGAGGGACTATGATATTGGATGGACTACTGGGACTATTACGTGTTAAGGGCTATATGGGTAACACCTTAGTGCTAAGAAAAAAGTAAGTTTATTTTACAAATAGACACTATTATAATAGCGCAATATACTACATAGTAAATAGTTTAACAGATCCTTAGGAGATGTAAATCCCGAGCATCTCTTGAGTTATTGCACTCATATTTATTTCTGTTAATTTAACTCACATAAGATCTTTTAATTCTGACTCGAGTGTTTTTGTTTTTTTAAAATTCGCTTGGGTCAGTCCGAGCGTTTCAGGATTTGAAGACTTTATTTCTGGAGGACGAAGACGAGGATTTCATTATTATTATTATTATATTATATGGTTCCACTACACACTGTATTCCGCTGCATTGGTATTTATTGGTATGTGAACTCTGATATTTATTATATAAAGAAGAATCAAATGTTTTGTAAACAGTTTTATGAACTGTATATTTATTATTATATTTTATCCTTCCGCTGTGAGATTCTGTTTAGTTTTTTCTCTTCCCTATTTTTCTTATTTACCCCATAACAATCCGCCCTTCTGTATGGTTTGAATTGGCACGTGTGTCGATTTAAAGCGTGCGAAAAGTCGGGACGTTACAAATAGATTATTCATACATCCACATGAATTTAAAGTATCCTTGCCCCAAACAACCTTAATACAAACGAACAACAATTTCAAATAATAAATCAAGCTCATCCTCATAATTTCATTTATTACTTACAATTATTCATTTTTATTCATTTAGGTTGTAATGACCCATAAATTTCAATGATTTAAATTTGTAAATTTAATAAAGTTTTGGTAATTTAATATTGAAAGAATTAAAAAATTTGTTAATTAATAAGGAGATAATAACTTAAATGAAAAGTAACAAGGTTAACTAAAGCTAATTATTAACTATTTGAATGAAATTACAATAAATGAAATAATGTAAAATAGTATAACTTGGTTATAAGTTGAATGTAAGTAACAAATGTAAATGTTGATTTATTAATATAAATCTGCGTAATAAATGGGAATTGAATAATATAGTGTGAAAGTATATATTTCATAGAACCGTAATGTATGTATAAAAAAAATGGTACTAGAATGGAATTTAAATTAATTGAAATAGTGGGAATAATATAATTTATTAAAATTGAAACATAGGGAAACAAATGTAAGTATTGAATTAATATATGTTAGTTATTCGGGGTGTTGAATAAGATTGGTAATCAATTTGCAATTTAAGGTAATTATGTTGATGTACGTTAAAAAAAATTTCAAAGCAATACCAATTAATTGAAACAATTGTAAGGTTACAATTGAGTGAAATTAGCAAATGGGTAAATAATTCAAAAGTTATACTAATTAATGAAATAAAATGTAATAAATGGCAATTTGATAGAATCGACACTAGATAGATAATTTTAATAATTGTTAGTTGATAATTTAAGCATGAATGGGAGCAAATTTGGCAATAGTGAGAATTATTAATTGTTACCCATTCATTTAATTTATTGAATTAGATCTTAATCAAATGCAACATTTGTTTGTTATTAGTAGCTTATAGGTGAGAACAAACGGAAACGGTAACAACTATTATAAGTTAACTAGTTATTTAGTGTATGAAATTAAAACTGGTAATCAATTGCAATAAATCTAAATTAAATGTTACGTTAATGTAAAGTAAGGTAATAATTGGGAATAACATAAATTTTATTCATAATATGATAATTAGTTGAATTAAAAGAATGGAAGGCAGGATTTATTGATTTATTGGAATTTAAAATTAAATAATTGGATTTATTGCAAATAAGTAGAATTAAATACTAAATTTTACGTAATTGAAATGAGGATGGTATATGAGAATATTAATGTGATGGTTTTGAATCCAATGTTAAATCCATCTATTTGACAATAGCGAATGGAATGATTATTAATTTATTTAATTAAATGGAATTTTTGGAATTTTAATTATAATTTCTGGACTTAATGAATGAGGTTAACTTTTAAATTGCTGAATTAATTAACTCTAAATGGACATCTAAATTGTTTGAATTAGTATAAGGGGTTTAGAAATTATAATTGATTAAAATTTCAATTACAGAATTTAAATTGAAAATTTGTTTTAATTAATCAATTATTTATTTAATTGGAAAATAGCCATTTTGGCCATTGAAATGGATTTCGACGAAACTAGTTTCATCGGATCCGTAACGGTGAATTATTGTAGGATTTCAAGTTTCATAACGATCGGAGTTGTCGTCTGATCGTATGGACTTGAAACGCCTTGAAATCAATGAAATAGAAATCTATTTGAAATATATTAATTTGGGCATAACTTCTTCATACGATGGAATTTGGACGTGAAACCTTTTCCATTGCATTTAAAATATCTTGAAACATCTATTTTGATATACGGGTTGATCCAATTTCATTCCGGAGTCAGAACGGGCTTTTCGAGCCACTTTCTCGTTTAACGCGTATACCAATCTGATCCATCTATTCTATTTCAGCCTTGTCTATAAATACCCTGTTATAAACCCTAGTTGTCCCTCATTCTTATTTGTCTGTACGTACAATTCAACTATTCTTCTTTCTCACTGGTAGACAATCAAATTCTAGGTCAAATTGAAATTCAAAAATCAAAACAAAATTTCAAACTCTTCAAAAAAATCAGAAAAATTATATATCGAAGCTCTCGATGAACGCATCTCCTGTAACGACCCGGAATTCCTGTCATTTGAAATTCGTATATTTAATTGATTTTAAATATTAACAAGTAAAATTTGTAAGTCGGATAAATTTTTATTTCGAATATCTAGATTTAATTGTATAATTAAATCGATAATTTAATATTTGAAATTACAGAAATAATTGGAAATTGGGTTTAAAGTGATTAAAATTGATTTGTAAAGTTGTATTAAATCATATTAGAGTTAGAATGATGTTATAGAACTTTTAAAATTGAATTAAAAGTTAATTTGCGGAAATTGAATATTTTAGTATTTAATTGACGAGTAAAAATAGTCATTTTTCAAATAGTCTCGGATTTCGACGAAACTAGTTTCATCGGATCCATAATGTTAAATTATTGTAAGATTTCAAATTTCGTGTCAATCGGAATTACGGTTTGTCCGGGGCAAGCTAAAACGCGTAGGAATCAGTTTGAGAGAATTTTTAAATGTAAGTAAGTCGATTCGAAAACCTATCTTCCAAATTTGATCGAATTGACTCCCGATATATTCCATTGCGTTTGGAATAGGGGTAAAACATTATAAATGCCAGGCGGCACGCTTCGTTTCGAGTTTGGAAAAAAATTTCGGGTGAATAGTGTCGCATAATTTTCTATATAAGGACCTCATTTCTTTCATTTTGCAAAACATCTAGGGTTTCTAACCCTAGCTGTCGGCTTCATTTCTATGGCCAATATTGTTTGATTCTTTTCTCTTCAATATTTTCAAATCCGTAAATGTCACGACCCGAACTCGATGTCCAACAAACAACATCAAATTCGTATCGCAGAAGGTTGCAACACCCATTAGATGATAAATAACACAGCAAAAATAAAAGATGATATCACTGATACAACATGAATATAATAACCGATACATCAATTTGATACAATGATAATCATCAATACCAAAGAATATACAGTACAGAATACAACAGAATACGATACAAAATATGAGATGGGTCTTCACAGAATCCAATACTGCAACTCTGATCCAAAAGCTCCATAGACAAAGCTCCAAAACTTCAAGCTCGATCTAACATCGAGATTACACCAAGGTAAGCAAGGTCAGTCCTCCACGGACTGAACTAGCTCCAAATAATCTACTAAACTGACTATCTGAAAAACCAAACTCTGGACTGCCCGTGTGAAAAATTATGGGCACCCAGAGTTTAGGAACAGAACAATAAACTCCAGGTCAGTCATGAGACTGGTGTGAGCAAACAAAACAGTTTGGTCTTTAAAAAAACAATCAAAGAATTTAGATTTTAAATTTGAAATTCGCAATGTTTTTGGAAAATGAAACTACCATAAGGCCTCCCGCGACACACACCGTGCAAACGTAGAATCGGAGGAAATTTCTCCTTATGATAGTCAAACATGCTTGATATGCAAAAACCATTTTTATATTATTATTATTAGTGCATAGTGGAAAACATTTCGAAAGTATAATATTAATCTTAGCCAGCATAGACATTTCGAACTATGCCTACTATAGCTACCATCCAAACAGTGGGGCGCCGCCATAAGTAGATGGCAGGTAATACAACTAAAACCGTACAAGGCTCATATTGGATGAATGGATTTCCAACAAATGCTCCGGCTAAGGAACTTCCTATTGCCACATGGGAACGCCTCTGGCGGGACACCTCGAGAACCTACCCGGCTCTCTGCCAACACAAGGCCGGGTTCCTCCTTGCCTGCGAGTAATACCTACAGATATGCCACACCCAGTCCATTGGGACCTTTATCCGAGAGCTCTCAACACCAACTACATCACACGGTAATAAATATACTAAATTGCCCACATGAGTAAGTATCTGGGCTCCATACCATGATACTACCCCTTTCCAAAAGGAATGGTCACATCCTAGGGGAGCTACCCCTGAAACCTTACCGTATCTGTGACGACCCGGAATTTTCAAGCATTTAAAATCGGGATATTTAATTGATTTTAAATATTCAATAGAGTAATTTTAACTTAAATTATGAATATCACAATTTATCTGATAATTGAATCATTAAATTTAATAAGTTGGAGTTGGGTAAATTGTCGAATCTAGAATTTTAAGCCATTTAAAAATAATTTGAAGGCTTATAAAATTTACATTGATAATACTGAAGAGTATAGAAGTAATGAAATCAAATTGAAAAGTGGTTTGTTAAATTTTGAAATTTATATCGTTTAATTCGAATTTAAAAATAGCTTTCTGAGGCACAGTCTCGGAATACAACGAAACCAGTTCCATTGGGTCCGTAATATTGAATTATTATCGGATTTCAATTTTTGTACTGTTTGGTGTTAGTGTGTGAGTGTACGATATATAAACGCGCTGAAAATTTAATTGATAATAATATAATGAAATTTAATTATTTAAGCTTCTTCTATACGCCATCCTTATCCATTCCTCAACAATCTTCCCTTATCTTCAGGTATGTACCATCGCTCTTCACTTTTTATCAAAGCCCCTTCTTCTTGATTAAAAAAAAACAAGACAATTCGTTTATAAAATTAATGGCCGATGCTTCGAACCGTTCAAGTAAGGCCGAAACCCCTTTACTTCTTTTAAAGCCCCAACCCTATGCCACTCCGTGAAAAAAAAATAAAGGGAATCCTAAATTGATCGAAGCTCAGGAAATATATATATATATATATATATATATATATATATATATATAATGGCCGCGCGATTCCATTCAACATTGAAATCGCGATTGGGGGATCAGGGGCGCGCTCTCACGTGGAGGTAGGGCATTCGAGCTACTATGAGTCGAAATGCGGCGATGCGGTGGATTTGGGTTCGCGACCGACTTTGAAGCTCGCGATTTTCGATGAGGCCGCGCACGTGAAAGGGGGTATCGACTCGTGTTCGAGCACAGGCAACGACGCTTGCGCGCATGTGCAATGGAGGGAAGCAGGCACGTGAATCTGAGTATGGGTCTCGAGTGTGATTGGAATCGAGAGGGGACGGTGTGGTGATGCTCATGTTCTAGCCATGTAGGTTTGGGGAAGTCGGCTGTTAGGTATGTTCTTGCTTATTTTAAATTGATGTTGGATTTGATTTTTTTTCCAGAAGTTTTCAAAATATAAATATAAGCACATGCAGAAAGAAAAAGGGTAGTAATATGATGGAATGTTTTTTTTATTTATTTATAATTAATACTTGTGAATATAAGAAGTAAGTAAAATTTAGATATTATTTCCAGAAAAGAAAATGATTTCAGTAAGGATTAAAACATATATTTGTTTTGATTCTTAATACATATCTACCGGAAGAAAAGAAAGGTAATTTTAGCAGATATATATATATACACACATACAATTTATTTATTTAACTTTAATATTTTACGCACACATTTTTAACTTAGTAAATTTATTTTTAAAATAATAGATTATGCGGTTAACTCGTTTAACTCACTTGTTCAATTATTTTAGTCACCAGAAACAATTTATCTACAGGGAAATTGGTCAAATAAAATCCTTAGTTAATTAGATTATTAAATGGGAAAAATAATGTGTGGGTGATTAATGTGATTAACTAATTAAATTTTTAGTTGTAGTTACTGGAAATTAATTATCTTAAGGGAATTAGTTTAAAATAAATTTACTTGTTTAAAAATAAAATCTTGGGTTAATCAAGTTATAAATAGAAATTTAATTGTTCCAATTGACTCGAATGTTGATAAAAAAGTTATGTAATGTTTATACCAGATTATAAACCGAGAAACCAAGACAGAATTGAAGTGGACTGCAAACAAACGGAATATGGTGAGTTAACCTCACTCGGTTAATCTAAATTTAAATGATTAAATTTAAATTATTATTTGAAATGGTTGAATTGATTTATGTGCTGTAGTGTGGTATATGTTTGGAATTGGCATTTTATATTGTGCTAACATCTGTGGATGCAGGAAAAATGGTTGGTGGGATCCAACTGGACCCCTCAAATTTATTTAATTATTTAATATTCTTTGTTCTGAATATTTGATATTCTGTAATGAATTATGTAATATTAAATGCTATAGCTTGATTGTTATAATTGGGCAATAATGAATTAACAAATACATAATTTGAGTTTGGGAATGAAAATAAAAGAAGTGAAATTGTAAGTAAATAATTATAGAAAAGTTGAATAAATTTATGAATGAACTGGAAAGGAAATAAAGTGACTTTAAAATTTTAATAAATAAATCTTGAGTATGGGAAGGAAAATTTAAATAAACAGAAAGTTAATGAAACCTAAACTTCAATGTTATTGTTTAAAGGAACAAAACATCTATTTTAAATTTAGGATTTTAAATTATTTAAGAAAAAAATAAAGAAGGAATTGGGAATAACCTGAAATTTGTACATTTCAGATAAAGGATTTAAAATCAAACTGAAAATAATAATAAAGTCCATAATTAATGAATTTTGAAATGAACTGATAAGTAAAGAAATTTATTTCAAATGGAATAAATTGGGAATCAATTTGAAAAATTGATTTAAGTGATTGAAATTGGAAATATCTCTCTGAATAACCAAGTACGCTTTCAAAGTAAATTTTTAAATATAAATTAAGAGTTTAAAGTTGTTTTAAGAAGTATGTTTTGAAAAATTTACTATTTCTAAATATTTAAATTCTAAAGTAAGTATTTCTTTTTAATCTATTATAGCAATAATTATTTAAAGAGTGATTTAGTATTTTATTTTTAAAAGTGAAATCTAGTTTTATATTTTATTTAGTAACATTATTTCAAATATTCATATAGTATGTATTTTTAAAAAATCATTGAAGTAGTTTTGACTTAAATGTTATAAAGTATATTGCTAAGTAAAGTGTTTTAAATTATTTTAAAAATCTAGTTTGTGCTCGGTGATTTCAGAGGCGATAGAAAATATTTGGGAAAGTTTATTCTGAAAAGAAAGATGGTTTTGAAACTGTTTTCAAAGGATTGAAAATAGAAATATATCTTGTGAAGATATTTTTGGGATTAATAAATAATTTGGAAAATTGTTTATTGTTTGATGGATGTTTGTGAATAGAAATTGATAGTTAAATAACCGACTATCAATATTGGACAAAGCGTTGATCGTTTCGAAGAGACCGGGATCGAGATTTATTTCTCGAAAACCACTTCGATCCGGTTTGTACGTTTCGTGTAAACGATTTTGGATTCGAAGATGGAGCAATGAAGTGCAAGGGCTAGTCGCTACTAATCCTGATAATATTTCCAAAATGGATGTAGTAGGAATAGTGCTTTCGATTCCGTGCGAACCCGGGACGGACTTGTATGGATGAATGCTTACGAAAACATCGTCAGGTGGACGATGGACATTCTAAGAGATATGTTCTATAAAGGTAACGCTTAGCCTCAAGCCTCATCAAATGGGAATGGCTGAAAATCAGGGGATATGCAGCAAGGCTTCGTGGGTAGCCCCCACTGGAGGGTGAGGTCATCCCTGTCTAGATGTCCCTTTATTTCGGCTTAGTGGGCGGTTGCTGATCCCAACCGCGGGGTGATCTTGCTCGGAACTGTCCAGTAAGGGATGGTTTCGGTCTTGTGTTGCAGGGGAGTTAGGGTGGCTCCTCGGTACGCTGATCTAGACCAGGTACTGTGATAGGTGGTACCCCAGTGCCTAGCCATTAGTTGGAATCCATTTTCCATACACGCCCGTACAGTTTTGATTGTGCCCAACTATTGCTGAAACGTGAGATGCAATCATTTCAGCTAGATTCTATTTTACTTTCTATAGACACTATTATAATATCAGAGGACTTTAATAAAAAAATGTTTTAGCTATCGTAAGGTAAAAACCCGACATGTTTATTTGTGCCGTGGTCTTACAAGATGCTTTTGTTTTCAAAGGATTTTGGAAACTTTAATAATCAATTGGGTGTGATTTTCTCACGCTGGTATTCCAGACTGACTCGGGTGTTATTTAACTGTAATGCTCGGGTCAGACCAAGTGTTATAGAATACAGGATATGATGCTGTGGAGCTCAGGAGACGAGCAGGATGGCGATACGTACTCCCGTACTTGTATATATATATATACATATATTCTGCTGTGTTGTGTTGTTGTGTACCCATTTGTATGAAATTGATGTTGAGTTGTGATTGATGTACTCTGATTGATGTAATATATAAATAGAGATATATTTGATTGAGTAAAGATTATTTATTATCTATTATATTTTATTCCGCTGTGATGGTGAGATTCTGATGTTGATTTTGTTTTCTCTTCATCTGCCTCTTTTTCTTAAACCCAAATGGTTCGTATTTCTGTACAACTTGAGTTGATTGATCTAGAATAGTGTTGACTCAAGGGATACGGATTTGCGGGCTATTACAGTTGGTATCAGAGCCAGGTTGGAGATAACCTTGGCTCTGGTGGGAATTACTCATAAATTAGAGTCCGAAGTACTCTAGAATGAGTTTGAGCGTATTAATAGATATGAGCGCGTATTTGTTAGTGAATATAAATTGTTTTAATATTGTGTTGATTTATTTATTGAGTGGCATATGAACCTTCATTGACACAGTCTGCGCAACTGTATTGAAGGGGTTTCTAAACACTTGAATAGAACAATCGACACGGTATTGTTTTAAATGTGGGTGAAAGAAATAATTTTACCCAAAAACCTATTTTGATATAAAGGAAAGTTTTCGAAAACTATTTAGTTAATATATGGTTGCATGGATGTTAGGAAGAATAATATTAAAGTATTATCATTGTTAAGTGAGAATTTGACTAGAAAATGAAATATAACTAAAATTTAAGGGAATAATTTCATTATAAAATGGAATTTATAAATATGAATTATAAATGTAATTTATAAATTGAAATATAATCAAATGAGGAATTGTATGAGAATAAGCTGTGCAAATGAATTTGTAGTTAAAATTGATTTAACCAGGATTTGGAAATTTAAATCCCGGAGATTTTGGAATTGTTTTCAAAATAAATAATAGCATAATTGTTTTGGAGATATTTCTGAAAGGAAATTGTTTTAAAGGGATTTTGAAAGTGAAATAGCATTGAAATCACTTGGATTATTTGATAATAATTCTGATGATGACGGTCGCATCATCAGTGTTCATTTTCGAATTTCTAAGTGACGGATTGCTACCAAATTGATTTACTCAGAAAAACTAGTTGTTTTTGCAAATTTCAAAAGAAATTTGTTGGGAATAAACCCGGATTAGTTTAATTTTTGAGAAATGTGATTCGAGATGTTGAAGAGTTCAAAATGATTTGAAACCAAAGCCGTGAGTTTAAAAATCATGATGAGATAAATTGTAAGCTTATAAATTGAGATGAGTTTTAAATCAGGAAGGAAATAGAAGCATTGAATGTTGGGAATTTAATTTTAGGTGAAAAGTTAAAAATGAAATAAGCTTGGATTGGAGGATTGGAAAATAAAAATTTAACTGGATTGGAATAAATTGAATAAGTTGAAAATAATATCCAGTTGTATTCGAATTAAGTTAAAATCGAATTGAGTCAAATAAATCTGAGTTTAAAATAGAACTGAACTGGAATAAAAATTCAATTGAATAAATTGAATTGGAATTGATTCTTACCTAGATAACTAGAAATAAGTTGGATAAGAAATAAAATTGGATAAGAATTAGATTGAAATAAATAAACCGGAAAAACTTATAAACGAATTAAAATGCATGAATAAAATATGCTTGGGTTATAAAGAAGCATAAGGATTGAGTTAAAATAAAAGTAGTATATATTTAAGCCTATGATGGATGGAATTGTGTAAATAATAAGTTGTAACTTATTAAATTGAAAATGGAATACAAAATCCAAAATAAATATTATTGGATCAATTGAAGAAAAAAAATTCCAAACTTGAATTATAAAATAAATTTGAACTCAAGAAAATTTAAATTAAGAGATGTTGAGATTAAAATCAAGTCCGAGATTATAAATTGGGGAAAGACTTTTTAAACAATAATTATATATTGAAATAAGTAATGAGGACCCAATGTAGTTAAATAAAAGTTGAATTGGGGGTTTATGATGAAGTTTGGTAATAATACCCAAGTTATAAATTGAATTCGACTTAATTTGTCAATAAAGTAAATGTAACCGAACTGTGAGTTCATGAAATTGGGTGGTAAATTGAAAAATGGGTTGTGGATCCAAAATTTGAGTTATACATTAAAATTTAACTTGAAGTGTTAACAAATTAAATGTAATTGTAAATGTATCGAATAAAAATGAAGTTGGATTAAAATAGTAATCGATTGAATTGCAAATAAAATCCAATTTGAGTACAAATGAGTTAAGTATGACCTTGGATATTGTTTTGATAAATTGAGAAGGTGAATTAAAATCAAAAAGAGTTTGATTAAGACGAGAATCAAATAGAAGTGAACTTAAGTTTGAAGTGGAATAAATTGAGTAAAAGTAGAATTCGGTAAGTGACCGATAATATTTAATGGAATGAAAATTCGTAAATAAATAATTGCAAACCATGTAAATTATTAAGGGATTGAAATAACTTGAGACAATAAGAAAATAGAATGGTTTTACATGAATGCGGATAAGAAATGAATCACAAATGAATAGATCGTGAATAAAATGGAAATGGTCATTGAATGAAATAGCCTGGATTGTTTTCGAACTAAATAAAATAGTTTGGAATAAACAAGTACAGAATGGAATGTAAATGAATGGGTTGAGTATAAAATTAAAATGGAATGTGTCGAGCTAAAAATCGGGTGTGAATGAATAAAAAAAATAAAGGGAATTTAATGGGTAATGAAGATGAACCACCATTGTTAATGGTTTTGAATGAACTAGTGTGGTTAATAAAATGAAATACAAGTGAATGTATTCAAATCTGAGGGGCAATGAAATGAGAATATATGGATTGTGAATAAATTTAAAAAACAGAATAGAATTAAGTATAGATTGAGTTGAAATCCATTTGAATTGGTTATAAAACATAAATATTTATTTATTCACATAGATTTCGTCAAATTGCAAAGAATAAATTGTTATTGAATGTAAATGGAAGTTATTAAAATGCCATGGACGGATAGAAGTAAAATGAATTGATTTTGAGAACAATCGAATTAAATATGAGTTTAGTTTGCTTAAGAATAAGTTAAATGTAAGAGATTGAGTTTTAAATTATTCAAATTGATGAAGTTGTGTACGAATGGATTGAAAACCATTCAAATTGAATGAAAATGGTTTGTAAATAAGTTGAAACAGTTGAATTAGCTTGGAAACTATATAAATTGCTTACAGAAAATGTTTGGTATGAGTTTCTTTTAGAATTCATATGTTTTAACTATTGCAAATAAGTGATATGCTGTTAAACTTCATATATTTGCCACTTACATGTTTAAATTGAGTAAGTACAGGTACCTGGAAGGCGTGTGGCTGGATTTGGTTGTGCTATTTGCTAAAAATAATAAGCCGCTTGCTTAAAAAGCTAAATAAGGTATGCCTACGCAATAAAAATTTGAAATATGAACTATTTTTGGTTTTTCCGACCGTGTGGGTCGATGTATATATATTTATCTCTTTTGTCAAATTGCAAAAGCTCCTCCATACAAAGGAGACTCTGCCAAAAATTTTCAGAAATTTTGGGAGTTAGAAAATTTTTGGAAAATTTAGTTAACAGCAAAGCGATTTTAAATTGGAAATTGAAATAAATTTGTAAATGAACTAATGTGAATAGAGGCATGAACCAATATAAGTGAAAAATGAA
The DNA here is from genome assembly GCA_030765085.1 of Allium cepa. NCBI lineage: Eukaryota > Viridiplantae > Streptophyta > Magnoliopsida > Asparagales > Amaryllidaceae > Allium > Allium cepa. Next base: position 911,489,923 of record CM060943.1, read on the forward strand.
ATTTAAAGTTTAGAGTTGAAAATAAATTGAATTCGTATGGAAATGAAAGAATTAATTTGAATAGAAATAGATATAAATTAAAGTGGTAAAGTGAAAATAGATATAAGAAACATATAAAATGCTTATATTAAACTTAAGTTTAAGGAATGGTGAATTCTTACTTGGAAATTGATATTACAAACATATTCTAAGTTAATATTCGAATGAATAGATATTGACATTATGTGAGGAAGTCGATAAAATGATTTGGGAATATTGTAATTGGATATTAGTGCGAAGCAGGATATGCAGGTATTATAAAGGGAAAAGGAAATTGGATTTGATTTCAAAAGATAAATTTGAAATGCTCGACGTAAAGGTATGTATTTAAATTTGGTATGAAATCTGATTGGGATTTTGGATTGAGCCACTTGGCCTTTTGTTTTATTTTTGGATTTGGGAGACCGTAAAGCCATTTTGTAGTTGTACCGAGCTAGCCGTGCAAAGGAGACGCCGGCAAAAAAATTCGGAAATTTAGAGAGTTAGAAAATTTTTTTTGAGGAAATTTTGATAATTCAAAATTTAGTTTGAATTATAATTTGAATAGTTGAACAGTAAGTTATTTGAAAACTGTAGAAGGTTTAGGAAGTTGGTTGAAGTAATAGTGGGTCTTTAAATAAAAGGTGTGTTATGGCAAGATGATAAAACTGTTTGATTTTGGGAAAAAGTAAAACGGGTATTGGACCATTCTTCCTAGCTAGTAATTTCGGGGACGAAATTCTTTTAAGGGGGGAGGAATATGACGACCCGGAATTTTCAACCATTTAAAATCGGGATATTTAATTTATTTTAAATATTCAATAGAGTAATTTTAACTTAAATTACGAATATCACAATTTATCTGATGATTGAATCGTTAAATTTAATAAGTTGGAGTTGGGTAAATTGTCGAATCTAGAATTTTAAGCCTATTAAAAATAATTTGAAGGCTTATAAAATTTATATTGATAATACTGAAGAGTAGAGAAGTAATGAAATCAAATTGAAAAGTGGTTTGTTAAGTTTTGAAATTTATATTGTTTAATTCGAATTTAAAAATAGCTTTCTGAGGCACAGGCTTGGAATTCGACGAAACCAGTTCCATTGGGTCCGTAATATTGACTTATTATCGGATTTCAATTTTCGTACTGTTTGGAGTTAGTGTGTGAGTGTATGATATATAAACGCGTTGAAAATTTAATTGATAATAATATAATGAAATTTAATTAATTAACCTTCTTCTATACGCCATACTTATCCATTCCTCAACACGCTTCCCTTATCTTCCAGTATATACCATCGCTCGTCACTTTTTATCAAAGCCCCTTCTTCTTGATTAAAAAAAAACAAGACAGTTCGTTTATAAAATTAATGGCCGATGTTTCCAATCGTTCAAGTAAGGCCGAAACCCCTTTACTTCTTTTAAAGCCCCAACCCTATGCCACTCCGTGAAAAATAAAATAAAGAAAGAATCCTAAATTGATCGAAGCTCAGGAATATATATATATATATATATATATATATATATATATATATATATATATAAAATGGCCGTGCGATTCCATTCAATATTGAAATCGCGATTGTGGGATCAGGGGCGTGCTCTCGCGTGGGGTAGGGCATTCGAGCTACTATGAGTCGAACTGCGGCGATGCGGTGGATTTGGGTTCGCGACTGACTTTGAAGCTCGCGATTTTCGATGAGGTCGCGCACGTGAAAGGGGGTATCGACTCGCGTTCGAGTGCAGGAAACGGCGCTTGCGCGCATGTGCAATGGAGGGAAGCAGGCACGTGAATCTGAGTATGGGTCTCGAGTGTGATTGGAATTGAGAGGGGACGGTGTGGTGATGCTCACGTTCTAGCCATGTAGGTTTGGGGAAGTCGACTGTTAGGTATGTTCTTGCTTATTTTAAATTGATGTTGGATTTGATTTATTTTTTCCAGAAGTTTTCAAAATATAAATATAAGCACATGTAGAAAGAAAAAGGATAGTAATATGATGGAATGTTGTTTTTATTTATTTATAATTAATACTTGTGAATATAAGTAGTAAGTAAAATTTTGTTATTATTTGCAGAAAAGAAAATGATTTCAGTAAGGATTAAAACGTATATATTTTTTGATTCTTAATACATATCTACCGAAGAAAAGAAAGGTAATTTTAGCAGATATATATATATATATATGCACACACACAATTTATTTATTTAACTTTAATATTTTATGCACACATTTTTAACTTACTAAATTTATTTTTAAAATAATAGATTATGGGGTTAACTCGTTTAACTCACTTGTTTCAATTATTGTAGTCATCGGAAACAATTTATCTACAGGGAAATTGGTCAAATAAAATCCATAGTTAATTAGATTATTAAATGGGAAAAATAATGTGTGGGTGATTAATGTGTTTAACTAATTAAATTTTTAGTTGTAGTTACTGGAAATTAATTATCTTAAGGGAATTAGTGTACAATAAATTTACTTGTTTAAAAATAAAATCTCGGGTTAATCAAGTTATAAATAGAAATTTAATTGTTCCAATTGACTCGAATGTTGATAAAAAAATTATGTAATGTTTATACAAGGTTATAAACCGGGAAACCAAGATAGAATTGAAGTGGACTGCAAACAAACGGAATAAGGTGAGTTAATCTCACTCAGTTAATTTAAATTTAAATTTAAATTTAAATAATTGTTTGAAATGGTTGAATTGATTTATGTGCTGTAGTGTGGTATATGTTTGGAATTGGCATTTTATATTGTGCTAACATCTGTGGATGCAGGAAAAATAGGTTGGAGGGATCCAACTGGACCCCTCAACTTTATTTAATTATTTAATATTCTCTGTTCTGAATATTTGATATTCTGTAATGAATTATGTGGAAATATTAAATGTTATATCTTGATTGTTATAATCGGGCAATAATGAATTACCAAATATATAATTTGAGTTTGGGAATGAAAATAAAAGAAGTGAAATTGTAAGTAAATAATTATAGAAAAGTTGAATAAATTTATGAATGAACTGGAAAGGAAATAAAGTGACTTTAAAATTTTAATAAATAAATCTTGAGTATGGGAAGGAAAATTTAAATAAACAGAAAGTTAGTGAAACCTAAACTTCAATGTTATTGTTTAAAGGAACAAAACATTTATTTTAAATTTAGGATTTTAAATTATTTAAGAAAATAAAAATAAAGAAGGAATTGGGAATAACCTGAAATTTGTACATTTCAGATAAAGGATTTAAAATAAAACTGAAAATAATAATAAAGTCCATAATTAATGAATTTTGAAATGAACTGATAAGTAAAGAAATTTATTTCAAATGGAATAAATTGGGAATCAATTTGGAAAATTGATTTAAGTGATTGAGATTGGAAATTTCTCTCTGAATAACCAAGTACGCTTTCAAAGTAAATTTTTAAATATAAATTAAGAGTTTAAAGTTGTTTTAAGAAGTATGTTTTGAAAAATTTACTATTTCTAAATATTTAAATTCTAAAGTAAGTATTTCTTTTTAATCTATTATAGCAATAATTATTTAAAGAGTGATTTAGTATTTTATTTTTAAAAGTGAAATCTAGTTTTATATTTTATTTAGTAACATTATTTCAAATATTCATATAGTATGTATTTTTAACAAATCATTGAAGTACTATTGACTTAAATGTTATAAAGTACATTTCTAAGTAAAGTGTTTTAAATTATTTTAAAAATCTAGTTTGTGCTTGGTGATTTCAGAGGCGATAGAAAATATTTGGGAAAGTTTATTCTGAAAAGAAAGATGGTTTGAAACTGTTTTCAAAGGATTGAAAATAGAAATATATCTTGTGAAGATATTTTTGGGATTAATAAATAATTTGGAAAATTATTTATTGTTTGATGGATGTTTGTGAAAAGAAATTGATAGTTAAATAACCGACTATCAATATTGGACAGTGCGTTAATCATTTCGAAGAGACCGGGATCGAGATTTATTTCTCGAAAACAACTTCGATCCGGTTTGTACGTTTCGTGTAAACGATTTTGGATTCGAAGATGGAGCAATGAAGTGCAAGGGCTAGTCGCTACTAATCTTGAGGATATTTCCAAAATGGATGTAGTAGGAATAGTGCTTTCGGTTTCGTTCGAACCCGGGACGGACTTGTTTGGATGAATGCTTGCGAAAACACCGTCATGTCGACGATGGACATTCTAAGAGATGTGTTCTATAAAGGTAATGCTTAGCCTCATCAAATGGGAATGGCTGAAAATCAGGGGATATGTAGCAAGGCTTCGTGGGTAGCCCCCTGTTGGAGGGTGAGGTCATCCCTGTCTAGATGTCCCTTTATTTCGGCTTAGTGGGCGCTTGCTGATCCCAACTGCGGGGTGATCTTGCTCAGAACTGTCCAGTAAGGGATGGTTCCGGTCTTGTGTTGTAGGGGAGTTAGGGTGGCTCCTCGGTACGCTGATCTAGACCAAGTACTGTGATAGGTGGTACCCCAGTGCCTAGCCATTAGTTGGAATCCATTTTCCATACGCGCCCGTACGGTTTTGATTGTGCCCAACTATTGCTGAAATGTGAGATGCAAGCATTTCAGCTGGATTCTATTTTACTTTCTATAGACACTATTATAATATCAAAGGACTTTAATAAAAAATGTTTTAGCTATCGTAAGGTAAAAACCCGACATGTTTATTTGTGACGTGGTCTTATGAGATGTTTTTGTTTTCAAGGATTTTGGAAACTTTTATAATCAATTGGGTGTGATTTTCTCACGCTGGTATTCCAGACTAACTCGGGTGTTATTTAACTGTAATGCTCGGGTCAGACCGAGTATTATAGAATACAGGATATGATGCTGTGGAGCTCAGGAGACGAGCAGAATGGGGATACGTACTCCCGTACTTGTATATATATACATATTCCGCTGTGTTGAGTTGTTGTGTACCCATTTGTATGAGATTGATGTTGAGTTGTGATTGATGTACTCTGATTGATGTAATATATAAACAGAGATATATTTGATTGAGTAAAGATTATTTATTATCTATTACATTTTATTCCGCTGCGATGGTTAGATTCTGATGTTGATTTTGTTTTCTCTTCTTCTACCTCTTCTTCTTAAACCCAAATGGTTCGTATTTCTGTACAACTTGAGTTGATTGTTGTAGAATATTGTTGACTCAAGGGATACGGATTTGCGGGCAGTTACAGCACCTTTCCTGTTTCAACCATTACCGGTTTGTGAGGCTCGACAAGGTTTCGTCCACAAAGCTACGCTTTACACTGAAGCCATGCTTTGATCACAAATGATCAACCAATGATCATCAACACACAACAGCACTTAGCATGCCACACTACCAAATTGGGATTATATCGCTGATAACCTTCAACTACATAACCTCTGAGCTCGTACGTCTCAGAGAAGGGTGTTAAGCTAGGAGAATAAATTCTTCGCCACCAACAGATATGTATTTGAAAGAAATCTGCTTTATATCTCAAAGTGTAGTGTCAGACAACAACCATACAAGTATGTCCTGGTTTTGAATAGAACCGAAGGCACTTCCGACGAAGCCCTTGCAATCCGGGTATTCATGATCCTGATCGGACTTCCCATCACTTAGGGAATCTATATACCGGCACGACTCGGTGCAGAGACAATCGATGGGTTATCCTTTCGTTCTCGAAAATACCCGGTTGATGCAGCTCAGGAAATAAGTCGTATACGACTTAAGGAGGAAGGTATAGGTCGTTTCCGAGCTAACTCAAACAGGCAACGACCTAAGGGGACACGTGAAACTGAGCTGCGACCTAATGGAGGTACTTTAGGTCGGTCACGACCTAGGGAGAAGATGTTAGGTCGTCTACGACCTAAAGATCCACGAGAAAAGAAGCTGCGAGTTAATGGAAGCATAAGTCGTTCATGTTTGATGAGTCACATACGAGTTAACGACACAGGTTTAAGTCGTTCACGACTTAACAGGGCAGAAGTTGTTGAAGGCCTAGGTCGTCCACGACCTAACTGGAGAACAGAGAAAGATGTTAACGAGTTACGAGTTACGACCTAAGAGCTTGAGTCGTTGGGAGTCTTAAGTCGTAAGCCTGGATGTGTATATTTTCTATGAGTCGTGGAAGGTTGAGTCGTAAGTCGTTTGTGTCTTATGTCGTAAGTCATTAGGTCGTATACGACCTAAGTGTTGTGTCGTTTGTACCGATGAGTCGTGTACTGTTGGTATGTTCTTTAAGTCGCTGTTGAATGATGTTAGGTCGTTCACGACCTATAATTGAGTCTGTACATGTTTTGAGTCATTTGTTATGATAAGTCGTGAATCATGGTAGCTGATGAGTCGTGAAGTTTGTTAAGTCGCTGGGTTTTAAGCTGTGTGCTTTTGAGTCGTGAGTCATAGGTCGTTGCCGACCCAGGATGAGTCGTAAGTCGTATACGACTTAAGGGGGCCGGTTGTAACAAGCTATAAATAGGGCGTGTGTTGTACATTTTTGGATTATTGATTTTTGAATAAAATTTCTTGTTTATTGCTGTGTGCTTTCTTCTAAAATTGGTAGTTGAGTGTAATCTCCTATCTCCTCTTTCGGTTAATCGAGTGCGCTCGATTCAACGATCGTAGAAGCCGATTCACGGTATCTAGTGCGCTAGATCAACGTACGAAGAATCGTAGATCTTTGAACACGGTATAGTGTGCTATCAACGTGTTTGAGATAGCTAGAATTCGGTATCTTCGGATCGACGAATTTGGGCATTTTGGTATTCATCAATCCACCAATTGCTACTTTCACTGATTGAAGTTTATTTTGATTTATCCGCTGCGCCAGTTTTGGTATCAGAGCTTGTTTTAGCCAATCATAGCTAAATCGGGTCTTGGAGCCAAGTGTTGAAGTTTGAAGTTGTTCATCGTGTTCATATTGAAGTTGCAACAAGAGGGAGAACTTTCGATCCATTCCATTTTGGATCAAAGTGTTGAAAGTGTTAGAATTTGAAGTAGGCCGTGTATACTAGTGAAGTAGCCGAGCCTAGGGAGGATCGTTGGAAGCTTGTTTCGAGCTAAGGAGTTAAGGCCGAGCCTTGTGAAGTTGTGTAGAAGCTTGTGAAGCCGTGATTTGCTTATGAAGTATCACTTTGGTATCGATTTGTTGAAATTTTGTGAATTTCAATCATGCCGCCAAGGAGAGCTAACCGCCATCAAAATGTTGAAGCTTTATATCAAAGAGAAGAGGCCGATCAAATGGAACAACGTATGCATGAGAAGATTGATGAAGGCATTGGTAGGTTGGAGAAGCTTATGATTGATATGAATCAAAGTAGAAAAAGAAATTCACCTGAATCCATCCGTGGGGGTAGTAGAGTGTCATCACATTCAGAACGGGAGAGGAGAGAAAGTCAAGAGCCTAGGAGTGTTGACAATCGAAGTAGGAGGAATGTTGATGATCATGATAGACGGGATGTTGGTAGTAGGAGTGGTGGTAGAGATGTTGGAGGACGAGAATGACAACGATATGCATCAGACTGTGATGAGGAGTTTGATGGTGAAAGAGGAAGTGTTCATTACAGAGATAGAGATCAGGGACAACGTCAGTATCGGGTTATTGATGATGATCGACGTTGGGAATCAGGAATGAAGATGGAAATTCCGGAGTTTAAAGGCGGAATGGTAACTGAGGAATTTTTAGATTGGTGGTCTGATGTTGAGGAAATCTTTGATTTCAAGGAGGTTCCGGAGAATAGAAGGGTGAAGCTAGTTGCTACTAGGTTGAGGGGGAGAGCTTTGGCATGGTGGCAGCAAACTAAACTTACGAGAGAAAGAATGGGAAAGTCAAAGATTGAATCATGGGAGAAGATGACGAAGTTGATGCGAGCTACATTCTTACCATACAACTATCAATCACTTATGTACCAGAGGTTGCAGAATCTGAGGCAAGGGACGAAGTCTGTTAGTGATTATGCTGATGAATTTTACCAACTCATTGCCAGGAATGATATTATGGAAACGGAAGAACAACTAACTGCTAGATTCATTGGGGGATTGAGAATGCAGATCCAGGATATGGTTAATATGTTTGATCCTAGATCTGTAGCGGAGGCACATGAGAAAGCGTTGGCTTGGGAGAAGCAAGGAAGGCGTGGAGGTGGTGTGTTTACTAATTCCAATAATCAAGCGAGGGGTGTTAGTGGAAGTTCTAATGTTCCTAAACCTATCAATAAGCCGGTAGTGAAGGAGGCTGAGAAGGCGAAGCTTAGCAGTGTTTTCAAATGTTATAATTGTCAAGAGTTGGGTCACAAAAGCAATGAATGTCCGAAGCCGAAGAAGAGAGCAATGGTTGCAGAAGTTGAGGAGGATGATGGTGAGGAGGCAGAGTGTTCAAATACACCTTATGTTGAGGAGGAAGAAGAATTATCTGGAGATGAAAGTTGTAATCTTATGATGAGGAGGTCATGTCTTACACCAAAACAAAAGGAAGATTCTAGTTGGTTTGAGGAGCAATATTTTTCAGTCGACATGCACTATTCTGGAAAAGGTTTGCAAGTTCGTTATTGATGCTGGAAGCTGTGATAATATTATATCTACAGAAGCAGTAAGGAAGTTGAATTTGAAAACTGAGAAGCATCCTAAACCGTACAAGCTAGCATGGTTAAGGAAGGGTGGTGAAGTGAAGGTGTGTCGAAGGGCTTATGTTAATTTTTCTATTGGGAAGAAGTACAAAGACGAAATTTGGTGTGATGTTGTAGACATGGATGTGTGTCATCTGTTGTTGGGCAGACCATGGCAGTTTGATAGAGCAGTGCAACATGATGGTCGTGCTAATAGCTATAGTTTCATGTTCGAAGGTACTAAAATCACTTTAGTTCCTAAGAAGCAACAACAGAAGGAAAGCAAGCTGGAGGAGATTGAAGAGCTGAAAACTTTGCTAACTTTGAAGGAGTTTGTTAAAGAAGTTGAAGATGAGCCTGAAGTGTATTTGTTGATTGTGCGAGAATGCAGTGAAGGGGTTGAAATTTCAGAAGAAGCAAAACCAGTTCTGAAAGAATTTGAAGATGTATTTCCAGAGGAGTTGCCTAAGGAGTTACCGCCGCTGAGAGACATTCAACATCAAATCGATCTTGTTCCGGGAGCAGTATTACCACATAGACCGCATTATCGAATGAGTCCGAAGGAGCATGAGGAGTTGAGGAGGCACGTGGAAGAATTGCTTGAGCAGGGACGTGTACAGGAAAGTTTAAGTCCATGTGCTGTGCCAGCTTTGTTGGTACCAAAGAAGGATGGGACGTGGAGGATGTGCACTGACAGTCGAGCATTGAATAAAATTACGGTGAGATATAGATTTCCCATGCCAAGGTTGGATGACTTACTAGATCAGTTGAGTGGGGCAACTATCTTTTCGAAGATTGATTTGAAGAGTGGTTATCATCAAATTCGAATTAGACCAGGAGACGAGTGGAAGACAGCTTTCAAGACGAGGGAAGGATTATATGAATGGTTGGTTATGCCATTTGGTCTATCGAATGCGCCGAGTACATTCATGAGGGTGATGAACCAAATATTCAGGCCGTATATTGGGAAGTTCGTGGTGGTTTATTTTGATGATATTCTAATTTATAGCGCAAGTATGGATGAGCATGTTCAACATTTGAGGAAAGTGTTGATTGTTCTTCGTGAGGAACAATTTTATGCTGCTACGAAGAAATGTGTGTTTATGGCAAGAAGTGTTTTATTTCTGGGGTATGTTGTTTCGAAGGAAGGAATTCAAGTTGACCAGAATAAAGTTGAAGCAGTCAGGAATTGGCCACAACCGAAGACAATTACGGAAGTGAGAAGTTTTCATGGACTAGCGTCGTTCTATCGGAGATTTATTCCACACTTTAGTAGCGTGATGGCGCCTGTAACTGATTGTATGAAGGTCAAGAAGTTTGAATGGACCGAGGAAGCAGGGGTTGCTTTTGAGAAGATCAAAGAACTATTGACGACAGCACCGATTCTTGTTTTACCGAATTTTCAGTTGTTGTTTGAATTACATACTGATGCTTCGAAGGTTGGTATTGGAGGAGTTCTGAGTCAGAATGGGAAGCCAGTTGCTTATTTTAGTGAGAAGCTATCAGGGGCAAAGATGAGATACAATACATACGATGTTGAGTTTTATGCTGTTGTGCAAGCTATTAAACACTGGAGACACTATCTATTTCAGAAAGAGTTTGTGCTTTACACTGATCATGAGGCGTTGAAGCATATGCAGGGACAGGACAAGATTTCAGCAAGACATGCATCATGGATTGCTTATTTACAACAGTTTACTTTTGTCGTGAAACATAAATCTGGGGCAACGAATCGTGTGGCTGATGCTTTAAGCAGGAGGAGTCATTTGTTGACTACGATGAAAGTTGAGGTGATAGGGTTTGAATTATTGCCAGAGTTGATTGACGAAGATCCTTACTTTGCAAAGTTCGTTGAGAAAGTTAAGGATGGAGATACTAATGAATTTATGTTGGTTGATGGATTCTTGTTTAAAGGAAATCGATTATGTATTCCAGAGAGCAGTTTGAGATTGAAGATTATCAAGGAGTTACACGTGGAAGGGCATGTGGGCCGTGATCGTACTTTGCAGTTAATTTCACAATCTTACTTTTGGCCGTCGATGAGGACAGAAGTGGAGAGGTTTGTGGAGCGATGTCATATATGCAAGGTTTCGAAAGGAACTGCGACTAATGTTGGATTGTATATGCCGTTACCTGTACCATCTAAACCATGGGTTGATGTGAGTATGGACTTTGTGTTGGGTTTGCCGAGGACTAAGAGGGGAAATGATTCCATCTTTTTTGTGGTTGACAGATTTTCTAAAATGGCACATTTTATTGCTTGCAAGAAGACGGCGGATGTTGTTCGTGTTGCACAGTTATTCTTTAAAGAAATCTATCGTTTACATGGGTTGCCGGAGTCTATTGTTTCAGACAGGGATACCAGATTTTTGAGTCATTTTTGGCTAAGTTTGTGGAAGATGGTGGGAACAAAGTTGAACTTTAGCAGCGCTTATCATCCGCAGACGGATGGACAGACAGAAGTGGTTAACAGATCATTGGGAAATTTGTTACGGTGTTTAGTGAAAGATAATCTGAAGAGTTGGGACATGAAGTTATGCCAAGCAGAGTTTGCTCATAATCATGCAGTAAATCGTAGTACGGGATTCAGTCCATTTCAGATTGTATATTCAAGATTGCCAAGGGGACCGTTGGATTTGGCGGTAGTGCCACAACCGAAGGGGACGGTTAAACGGGCTGTTGATTTTGTTGATGAATTAACTGAATGTCATAAAATCGTTCAGGAACGATTGGAGAGGGCAAACGAGAAGTATAAACGATCTGCAGATTTGAAACGAAGAAATGTTGAGTTTAATGAAGGAGATTTGGTATACGCCGTGTTAACGAAGGATCGTTTTCCAGTAGGCGCTTATAACAAGCTGAAATCCAGAAAAATTGGTCCCGTAGAAGTGGTGAAACGGATTAATGAAAATGCTTATAAGTTGAAGCTACCGGAGGATGTTTACACTTCTGACGTATTCAATGTTAAGCATCTTGTACCATATTACGGAGGTGAACAATCTGGTGTGGAAGAATTTCCAAATTCAAGGACGAATTTTTCTCAACCAGGGGAGGATGATGCAGCTCAGGAAATAAGTCGTATACGACTTAAGGAGGAAGGTATAGGTCGTTTCCGAGCTAACTCAAACAGGCAAAGACCTAAGGGGACACGTGAAACTGAGCTGCGACCTAATGGAGGTACTTTAGGTCGGTCACGACCTAGGGAGAAGATGTTAGGTCGTCTACGACCTAAAGATCCACGAGAAAAGAAGTTGCGAGTTAATGGAAGCATAAGTCGTTCATGTTTGATGAGTCACATACGAGTTAACGACACGGGTTTAAGTCGTTCACGACTTAACAGGGCAGAAGTTGTTGAAGGCCTAGGTCGTCCACGACCTAACTGGAGAACAGAGAAAGATGTTAACGAGTTACGAGTTACGACCTAAGAGCTTGAGTCGTTGGGAGTCTTAAGTCGTAAGCCTGGATGTGTAGATTTTCTATGAGTCGTGGAAGGTTGAGTCATAAGTCGTTTGTGTCTTATGTCGTAAGTCATTAGGTCGTATACGACCTAAGTGTTGTGTCGTTTGTACCGATGAGTCGTGTACTGTTGGTATGTTCTTTAAGTCGCTGTTGAATGATGTTAGGTCGTTCACGACCTATAATTGAGTCTGTACATGTTTTGAGTCATTTGTTATGATAAGTCGTGAGTCATGGTAGCTGATGAGTCGTGAAGTTTGTTAAGTCGCTGGGTTTTAAGCTGTGTGCTTTTGAGTCGTGAGTCATAGGTCGTTGCCGACCCAGGATGAGTCGTAAGTCGTATACGACTTAAGGGGGCTGGTTGTAACAAGCTATAAATAGGGCCTGTGTTGTACATTTTTGGATTATAGATTTTTGAATAAAATTTCTTGTTGATTGCTGTGTGCTTTCTTCTAAAATTGGTAGTTGAGTGTAATCTCCTATCTCCTCTTTCGGTTAATCGAGTGCACTCGATTCAACGATCGTAGAATCCAATTCACGGTGTCTAGTGCGCTAGATCAACGTACGAAGAATCGTAGATCTTTGAACACGGTATAGTGTGCTATCAACGTGTTTAAGATAGCTTGAATTCGGTATCTTCGGATCAACGAATTTGGGCATTTTGGTATTCATCAATCCACCGATTGCTACTTTCACCGATTGAAGTTTATTTTGATTTATCCGCTGCGTCACCGGTCTTCATCACCGGTCTTCAAATGCTATCCATAACGCCGTATCATTATTCGGAATATTTATATGACACAAAGTCCACTCCCGGCTAAACCGAATAATGAGCGCAATATTTGAAAACATATAGATATGGGATTTCAATTAAGTCACAACTTAATAATTCCAACTTTCTTTCAAATTGTTTAAACCAATTACCATTTCAAATCTTTTTAAACAAAAAGATTTGTTCCACAAAGTTCACCCAGTTTCACAAAGATCCATTCACGGATTTCAAAATAAATTTCCGTTTTAATTGGATTAATTCTTTAAATCCTTGAATCAAGATTTAACTTATAGCTTTCAAAACTCGTTTCCAAATGTTCACCCATAACTTGGAAAACCATTTCAACTTGAAATTCCTTTAATAAAAATTGTAAATTCATTACTCATATGAAAGCTTTTATCGTTTGAAACAAATTGTTTTCATTTCGAAAAATCCGATTTTATTTATACAAGCTAAAATCTTCAAATTCCCAAAACAACATTTTAAAATGGTTTAAACCGATATAAGCTTGTATACCCTTTTTAAATCATAAATACCGAATACAGAATTCAATTTCAAATATTGAATTCCAATTTAAATCGAACTATTCAAATTCCAAGTCTCTATTAGTTATTCAAAATAACTTTCATTCGTAAAACTCCTTTTCCAATAGCTATTCACATTAAACTTAATTTATTTCCAAAACTATTTGAATTTAAAAATTCAAATTCAAAACTTATTTAAAAATCTGTGACTTAACCGATTTCCACGTGAAATCCATATTTGTGTGTGTATGGGTGTGGTCCAGGGGTAACACGGTAGTGCAACATCACAAGGAATCACATCAGCACAGATTCGAGCATATCAATATTGATAAGCGGTATATTTCTACAACGCTTATCATTCATACACAGATGCACGGATAATTAATATCCATTCATTCCAGATAAAATAGATTACATTAATCACAGCTTGAATTAAAACAATTCAAATCACAAAGCATCACAGAGTAGAGATTAAACAATTGAACCTCCAATAACATCCAAACATTTATAAGTAAGGTTAATAAACTATCTGATTTAATAAAACCAGATTAATTACTGATCCAGGTAAATTAACATTTATTAATTACAAACCTCAATCATAAATTAACCCTTAATCATTTATTTATAAATAAATTAACCATAAATTAATTACCATTAACTAGTTAATTCCATAAATTAATTATTCATAAATTAACCCTAAATTAATTACCATTAACTAGTTAATTCCATAAATTAATTATTCATAAATTAACCCTAAATTAATTACCATTAACTAGTTAATTCCATAATTTAATTATTCATAAATTAATTCTAAATTAGTTACCACTAACTAGTTAATTCCATAAATTAATTATTCTTCCATTTATTAAGTAATTAACTCTTTAATCACTTTTATCAATAAATCATTAATTTTAAAAGATAAAACCTTTTATCCTAATTAATCACCTTAATTAATCTTTCCTTTGATTTATCTCATAAATCAATCATCTTCGGAGTATTAAGTAATTACACTTAACAATTTAATTTAATTAATGCTTAACATTTACAAAATTTCTTGAATACCTTTGGTTAGTCATCTCTCGACTTCGCCGTCATTATATTTGGAAAAACTTGGAGAGTCATTTAATCAACTTGACAAAATTATTACAAAATCATATCAATAAATATTAAACAAACCTTTAATTTTGTTTAAAACCCTGCTGAATAGATTTTTAGTTGAAACCAGAGCTTATCCCTTAACCACCTATTAATATTTGAACTAAATTTTACTTTTGTAAAAATCTGGTTCATTCATTTGTTTTTATTTTATTTTACAAATGTTGAAATTGAAAACCTGGACACATATATTTGTTTTAATTTTCTAAAACCTGTTGTGCTACAAAACAACCCGAGCCATAACAGAAACTACTCGAGCCAAGGTGAAAACTTCCCGAGCCTGACCCTATGTCCCTCGTGCCAAAACTTGCGACCCCAAGCTCAACTAAGAAGCTTTCCCATTGCCTTCTACTTCGAGAAAAGCACTTGCTCGCATGAGTTCGAACCCGAGCTTCTTTCTTTCTTCCCAAACATACGAAACTGACATGAAGAGTTGCACATATCCGTGCACAGTAGATCAACGACGTTCTGGCCGTCGCCTGCATCTCCAACAAATCATCGTCATCTTGCCCAAACACAACGAACTTCCCGATCCAAGAGTTATCTCAAATTTGAAGATTTAGCATATGAGTTCGACTGGGATGAAACTGGGTTGCCAAAATGTAACGACCCATAAATTTTCGATAATTAAAATAGCTAATTTAATAACATTTCGTGATTTAATGTTAGAAAAAAAATTTGTAATTCATTTGGAATAATAATAACTGGAATGAATTGCAACAATAATTATCCAAGTAATTATTTATAGATTGAATGGAGTTCCAATCTAATTGAATTGACTCAAATATTATAACTTGGTTATAAGGGAATATATGGAAAAACAAATGTAAATAAGTGAATAAGAATTGTGAATTATTTAGGTAAAAATAAAAATTTTAATAGATTGGTTTCGAAGATTTGATAGTGATAAGTATTGAAAAATAAATGCTACTTAGTGAATGCCTTTGCAATCAATAGTTGGATAGGATAATAAATGTTGAATTCATTGGGTATAATAGAGTAAATGATTGATAAGTAAAATCTATTTAAAAATTAAATAATTGAATATTGAACAGGTAAATTGTTTGAAGTAAATATTTAAAACTTATTGAATAATTGAATAATTGTAAAATGGAAATAGTGTTCTAAGATGTGAATTGGTTTTAAAAGTTGAATCTTATAAGTTCAATTTCAAATACTTCAAAGGATAATGAATTATTGGATAATCAAAATTATTTAAATTTAATATTTGGAATTTATTGAATAATTGAATAACGGGTTAAATATGATTAAAAATGATTTGTAAAATTTTATTTTATCATATTAAAGTTAGAATGATGTTGTAGAACTTTTAAAATCGAATTAAAAGTAAATTTGTGAAAATTGAATATTTTAATATTTAATTGATGAGTTAAAATAGCCATTTTTCAAACAGTCCTGGATTTCAACGAAACCAGTTTCATCGGACCCGTAATGTTAAATAATTGCATGGTTTCAAATTTCGTGTCAATCAGATTTACCGTTTGTTCGGGGCAAGCCAAAACGCCTAGAAATTTAGTTAACCGATTTAATTTAAAATCGATCGTTTATTGCCATAACTCGCGCAGATGATCGAATTGGCTTTTGAAATCTATTCCATTGTGTCCGGAATGCGGGGTAAACCTTAGGAACGCCAGTCACCGCGCGAGATTTGGGGTTCGGAAATTTCGGGATGAATAGTGTACGTCGCTTTTTTCTATAAAAGGACCTAACTATTTTCGTTTGCATCAAAACTAAACTCTAACCCTAGCTATCTGCTTCAGCCGCCAGTGATATTTCCTATGGCCGAAATTCAACTCTCTTCTCCCTCAAATTTCTCCTAATCCATCGATTATTTCGGAAAGCTTTCAACTGTAAACTTGTAGAGAGCATTGAGTTCTACGATTTCAACGGTTATGATGAGATATAAGGGTGTAGATTGGCGGCAAAGTGGCTATGAACGGGTTGCATTCGAGCTCGAATTCCGAGGCTACAAGGCGTCCGAGCTTCGAGTGGTTGCAGGATTAGGTAGCTCGCGTGGAGGGCTACAAGGTGAGGGTCTCTGATCGTCTTCGAGCTACAAGGATGAGGTGCGTGAATTAGGGCTAAAACGATGGCTTGGGTTCGCATTCGAACGTGTGCTGAAGGGAGGGAGAAGAAGTAGATGGGCGACCACGATTTTTCAAAGCAGAATGGACGGCAGATGATGGTAGTTAGGTTTAAATTTGTAATTAATTTATATAAAAATTTGTATTAACTTATAAATGTCATAACTTGTTCGTACGAGGTCGGAATCTGACGAAACGAATTGCGTTGCAATCGTTTTGTCGAATACTATGCGATGGAGCTGGATTGGAATCGTTTAGAGCTAGAGAAAATTTCGGGTAAAATTAAAGGCTCAATTAATTTTATTCGAAATAAAACGCTGGAACTACATTGAAATCAAGGTGAGTGTTTATAACGCTCACAACGTACTGAATATCTTTATGGTAGTTAAATTTGATATTATGAAGTGATATGAATTATATTTGTCATTGTTTGATAAAATTTAATTGTCACATAGATTGTCATTTGAATTCACCATCGAAAATTAAATTGACAGTCCAAAAAAAAAATTGAAACTAAAATTGAATTGTGATTAAATTACCTGATATTGATAACTATGAAATTGCCATGAATTGTATTGTCTACTGGATGATGTATTTCGATGGATACTATTGATTGATATTTAAATGTTTGGATGTTTATTTTCTTATATATATCCTGTTATGCATACATATGAAACTGTGATTTGATTTAATTGATATACATTCATCCCTGACATTTAATTGAAATAGCTAATCACTTGGCCATAGGATAGAAAATTATATACGGACACCAGATTGGCTAAATTAATATATTTTAAAATCGTCGATTTGAAATTCATTAATGTTTTGATTTAAATGTTGTAAATAAAATCAATTTATAGAAATCGAATTTATTGCAAATTTGAGTTGGAATGTTGAAATAAATTTTGGTTAAAGAAAATTGTTAAATAATTTAAGTTGAGACTTTGAGATTAAAAATTAGGATATGATTGAATTTCGAAAATCTATTTGTTTTAAAGATTGAACATTATTTCGAGCTTTGAGTATTACTAAGTAAAGGTGATATAAAAATGATATTTTGAAATTGAACTTGGAATTGAATCATATTTGAAATTTGGATTTAAAAGTTGAATATTGAAGGATAATTTTATTAAGTGTGATAAATTGATATTTTGAAAAATCAAGCTCCAAATCGATATAAATTGAAATTGAATTTATTGAAGGTGAATGTAGAATTGAATTGATTTGAAGTCAAAGTTGACATTGATTTGATTTGAAATCGAAATTGAATCGGTAGAATGGAAATTGAAATTGATTTGAATTTTGAAGTTATAATTGAAATGGTTTGGTTTTGAAGCTGTTTCATTTTATTTTCCAAATTACTCTGTTATATAAACCATCTTTAAATACTTAAACTTTTTTTTGAAAAGCAAGAGCAAAGAGCTCACTTTATTAACTAATGAAATATTACAACCAAAGAAAATGACCTAGAAGCAAAAACAATTACACAACCATGACCAAATTTCAAATCAAGACCAGATTACACCCAACCACACTATGACCAGATTACAACCATGAACACATACATGACCAGAATATAATTAGAGAAATTGACTTACAACCATGACCAGATTACAAACAGAAAAAAGGCTTAAACATCAAACAACAGTTACATAACAACTATATTGGAATAACAAGGCAGCAGCACTGAAACCAAGAAATCAAGATGGCTTCAGGAAAGAAAAGCAATGCAAGCAAAACCTAAGCCACCAAACAGACATAACCATCAGCATATAAGGCTTCACTCTGTAAATGCTTCACTCTGAAAATGCTTCACTCTGTAAATGCTTCACCAAACAGACATAACAGGCAACTTCCATATGAAAAACAGCATAACAGTGAAAGCTTCACTCTGTAAATGCTTCCAGAAACCTCTCTTGCCAAACTTAAAAAGAATCAGTAAACAGCAAAGTGAACAACTGAGAACTGTAAAGAAAATAATAATAATCTTAACTAGTATGAGTTCTTAAAAACCAAAGAATATTCCTGTGAATCTGAGCAAACAATTGTGAGTAATTCCTTATACTGTTACCAAAAATTCTATTATTTCTCTCTTGCCATACTACATAAACCAATCTTTTAAGCATCTTTAGCAGAAGCTTTGTCTGACGTGATTTCCATCTAGTTGCCTTGAAGATATTGAACCATTCAATAGGACTTAAAGTTGAAGGTTTGTAAAATCCACAAGATGATAATAATCTATACCAGATTTGAAAAACAAAAGGACACTCAAAGAATAAATGTTTGTTACATTCTATACCAGTCTTACAAAAAACACACATATTCTCTGAGATAATACCAATTCTACAAAGTTTATCCTTGGTATTTAATGCATTAGCCATCACTTTCCATAACAGCAAATTTTCTTTAGCACTGCCACCTATTTTCCAAATTCTTGTACACCATGGAAAAAGAGAACCATTATCACAGAGAGATTTGTAAACAAGCTTAATTGAAAAAGTCTTCCCAGACCATACTAGCACATTATCAGATCTTAATGTAGGATATTTTGAAATGATGTTCCATAATTGTCTTAATTGAAAAGAGCTTGTGTAAGGCAAAACTAAATTGCCATCATGAATAAAATCAACAACCTTAGCCTGTTCAGCTATACCAGAAATATTTCTCAAATTGTAATCAACAATTGAACTAAGGATTAAGCCTTGTTTAGACCAGGGAGAGTGCCAAAAAGACAAGTCCTTAATCAGATCATGATTACATTGAATTTAAGGAATAAATGTTTCTCTAAGCTTCAAAATACACCTCCAACTCCAACTACAACTTTGAGGAATTGGCATAGTCCAAAAAAATTTCCTACCAATAAGATTATGATTAACCCATTGTGACTAGAGATTGTTGTCAGATGTAATTTTTTTATTGAAATAGACAGATATAGTAGCTCTGTTCCATTGAAAGATATTTTTTATTCCAAGACCACCATGTTTCTTTGCTTCAAAAAGTTTATAGAAAGAAATTGGAATTAAATTCCTAGTAAATGGATCACCATGCCATAAGAATTTATTAAGAGCACTAGTAATCATATTAATAAGCTTAGCTGGAAGAATATAATGCCTTGTCCAATATGTAGTCATGGCTACAGCTATTGACTGAACTATGGTTAGCCTACCAGCTTGTGAAAGTTTTCCAACAGGCCATAAGTGAAGTTTATCAATGATCTTTTCAAACAGTGGCATGCAATCTTGCTTAGTAATTCTAGATGTAATCAAAGGCAGACCCAAATAGAAAGAATTTCTAGGCAGTTCTTGAAGACCAGAAAGATTAATAATAGCATTCTTATCCAATGGACTTAATCCAGCAACTAAAATATTAGATTTAGCCAAATTAATTTGAAGTCCAGTGATAGAGTGAAAAAGCTTCAGAGTTGAGAGAATGCATTGAATATTATCATGAGTGGGCTTTGCAAAAACAACCAAGTCATCAGCAAAAAGGAGATGAGTAATAAGTGGTTGCTTACATTTTGGATGCAACTGAAAAACTCCTTTAAAAACAAGTTCCTTGAACATAGAATTAAGAAGCTCCATGACAATTATAAACAAATAGGCAGAAATAGGGTCACCTTGCCTAACACCATGTTTACCCTTAAAATAACCATATAGACCACCATCTCTCAAAATAGAATGCATAGGAGAAGAAATACAAGTATAAATCCAAGCTAAGAATGCTTTTGGAAAATTCATTTTGGACATAACTGCTAAAATAGAATTCCAATGCACAGAATCAAAAGCCTTCCTAATATCCAATTTTAACATACACCTTGGAGAAACGGTTTTCCTTTCATAACCAAACAACAATTCTTGAGTCAATAAAATGTTATCACTAATAGATCTACCAGTGATGTAAGCAGCTTGATTAATGGAGATAATAGATGGCAGTACAAGTTGAAGTCTGTTAGCTAAAATCTTTGAGATGATCTTATAGATGATATTACAACAAGAAATAGGCCTAAAATCAGTGAGAGATGTTGGATTTACTATTTTAGGAATCAAAGCTATTGCAGTAGTAGATAAACTAGCAGGAAGCTTGTTATGAAGAAAAAAGAATTTGATTGCCTTAATAATATCTGGTCCAATAATATTCCAACTATGTTGAATGAAATAAGCATTATAGCCATCTGGTCCTCCACAACTATTACTATCCAAACTGAACACTGCATTCCTAATTTCATCTTCAGTTATTATACTAATTAGAGAATTTGATTGGGGGTGTGATAATGTGGGAAGAGTAATATTAAAGAGGAAATTTAAATCAGGAATGAAAGAAGTGGATGGTGCTAAGACAGAAGAGAAATATTGGACAAAAGCCTGATTAATACCATCAAAAGTGTTCACCAGCAACCCATTCATATCCTTAATTTGAAAAATTCATTCGCGACTTCTTTTAACTTTAAGAAAGTTATGATAGTACTTAGTATTCCTGTCTGCCTCCTTTTCCATTTTCAAATGAAGTTTCTGTTTAAGAGATGACACTTCTCTATCAATTACTTGCTCAAGTTCACGCCTTAAATGCAATTCAACTTGTTTTAATAAAGTATCACAAGGTCTGACACACAGTGCTTCCTGAATCTTAATAAGGTCATTTCTAATTTGAGTAGATAGTTTAGAATCATTACCAAAATGTTCAGCTGACCACACCTTAAGATGAAACTTGAGCACTTTCATCTTGAGAATAATATTTGCAAGAGGGTCTTTGCCAAATTGCATACACCAGACTTGTCTGAGAATAACAAAAAATCAACATGTTTAGTCCAAAAATTAAAAAATTAAAAAGTGTGTTTCCCTCCACCAAAATTCTCAACTCCATTTTGAAAGATTAAAGGACAATGATCAGAAAGAGAAGGTTGAAGAATATGATAAAAAGAATTTTGCCAATATTGCAAAAAAGGAAGATTTATAAGAATATGATCAAGTTTACAAAGAGTTACATTACCATTCCTACTACAATTAGACCATGTAAAATCAGAACCAAAGAACTTAAGAGGAAATAAATTTGCTTGACAAATAGCACTATTAAAAGGAGATATATCCCTGAGTGATAAAGAACATCCACCAAATTTCTGATCAAAAGCAAACATGCAGTTAAAATCACCACCAACAAGCCAAGGGCAAGATAGTGGATTCGGTGATGGAAGGTGATCCAAAAAGTTCTGCCTTAAAGACAAAGAATTATGTGCATATACAGAGGTAAGGAGAAAATTCAAACCAGAAGGTAAATGAGTACATTGATAGTGAATAAATTGATCTGAAGCACTGATTCTTGGAAGATTAAAAATACTTGGATTCCATAAAGTCAACAGTCTACCATAGTTAGATTCAAGAAAATTATGATCAGAAGACCAGGATGAAGCTATCATACTTACAGCTTTCATAGAAGATTGAATATCAAGCTTAGTTTCTGAAATACATATTAATCGAATATCCCTTTCTCTTAAAAGATTCCTAATCTCAATTTGCTTAGAGGGTGAATTAGCACCCCTAATATTCCAGAATGCAATACTATTCATTTAAAAGGCAGAGGAGGTAGCAAAGGAGAAGGATTTTTCCTAGTACGTCTTGTGTGTGAATTTTCCTTAGAAGAAGAACATGGAAGAACCTCAGGGGGTTTAAAATCCTTGCCTTTATTCAGGTCACAAACAGTCTTAGCACCAGCATCATGACAAGAAGAGGAAGGAGGAGGCAGGATAATGTGACTGGGTGGAGACAAGTGCAAATATGGAGAGCTGGAAGATAAAATGGAAGGAGACTGATTACTAAATTGAGAACAGCAAGAGGATGTAATAGTAGAGGAGCTATCAACAGAAGAATTGTTAGAAATATTAACAGAAGAAGAACCAGTAACAAGGTTAGAATTAGAAGCAACAGTTGAATGATTTACACAAGATGAATATGATGCTATAGAATTTGAATCAAAAGAAGAAGAATACAGAGTTTTATCAAGTGAAGAATTTGAAAAAATTGAAAAAGAATTAGAAGAATTAGGACAAGAATTAATAGAGATTCCATTCTCCTTCACAACACCTCCATCAGCTGTTTTAGCACTGTCAACATCTACTTGTTCTTTCCTTTTCCAGATACCTTTATTCCTCCTTTTAACATTCTTCCAACCTTTCTCATTTTGAATAGTAACAGTATCAGACTGAGTTTTTTCAACACACTTCAACTCATCTTGCCCCCTTCCTATTTCTTTAATTTCAACCTTATTCAGAAATTCATAATATGCAGTGTCATGACCAAAATTTTTACAATGAGTACAAATCTTTGGTTTCCAATCATATGATAGTTGAACATCTGGACAGTTGCTACCCAATTGAGGAATAGAAATTGAATCAGGTAAATCAAACTCAGGAGAAATCTCAGCTAGCGCTTTAGCATACTTAAATCTCTGAAGTTTTTCAGTGCTACTATCAAAACATATAAGCCTACCAACATGACAAGCCAACCAATTAATCCCAATCAAAGTCCAAAGAATAATAGGAATTCTGTGAAAGTGAATCCATAGAGGAACTTTCTTGATTTGAGCTTGTGAAATACCAACCGAAGGATCCCATTTAGTAATAATAAACATTCTACCTCTAATGAAAATAGGATCCAACTTAAGAACATAATCCCTATCTTCTTGATTTGAAAATTTGAAATAGAAATTATAACCATCAGATTTAAAATCCACATCACCTTTAAGCTTCCAAAATCTTTTCAGATAAGAAACAACTGTCAAGAACGATAGAGTACCATCCAAGAAAAAACCAACCAAATGATTTTCCCAGTATTTCAAACCCTCTTCTCGAACAAGATCAGGCAAAGCAGTAGACGCTTTATCCCTACAGATATCAAAATCAATAGGCTTATAAGAGCCAGCATTCCTCGGTAAAGACTTGAAAAGAGATGACCAATTCGAATCAGGAGAAGAGTCCTTAAAGGAAGAAGATGATAAAGAAACAGGCTGACAAGAAACAGAAGAATGATTGGACGAAATAGTAGGAGCAGATAAAGAAGACGGGGAAGAAGAAGACGAAGATGAGAGAGGAGGGAAAGAAGCAGAATCAAACGAAAAAGAGGACGAGGAAGACGCCATTAAAATTTCATTTAACCCAATTCGTATTTACATTCAAGATTTAAACATAAACATTTCACTTTATTGATCAGCTTGAAATTTAGAAAATAGTTTTAAGTAGTTTTAAAAGTAGTTTTAAATAATTAAAATAGTTAAAGATACTTAAAATCTTTAAATGGATTTCAAATAGATAAATTAATTTAATATAGTTAATATAGGTTAAAATAGTTTAAGTATTAAGTAAGTAAGTAAGTAAGTATTTTTAAATACTTAAACTATTTTAACCTATATTAACTATATTAAATTAATTTATCTATTTGAAATCCATTTAAAGATTTTAAGTATCTTTAACTATTTTAATTATTTAAAACTACTTTTAAAACTACTTAAAACTATTTTCTAAATTTCAAGCTGATCAATAAAGTGAAATGTTTATGTTTAAATCTTGAATGTAAACACGAATTGGGTTAAATGAAGTAGCAACCTAAATTGAAATTCGAAATGATTTTGAAATCGAAATAAGATATTGAGGCGAAAAATGATTTTGAAACGGAACCTTACATTTTGAATAGGTATGATGATGTTTGAAAAGGATTTGATTTTTTTTGAAGTAAATATGATATTTTGATATAAATTATGAATTGATTTGAAATGTAAAAGAGCCATCGGTGTAATAATATGTAGTTATTAAAGAGACCGGGATCAGATATGGACATACTCTGTGTGGATACCGAAAACCACTTTAATAACTATTATACGCGGAGTGTTGACCCAGAATGAAGTGGATGGTTTGGTGAACGCGTTGATTGAAGAAAGAGAACGATATTGGATGACCCCTGAGATGACTAAAACAGGAGCCGCGCCGGGCCATTGAGGTTCACCATCTCTAGCGGACACACTTCTTCGATACCATATATATTACGTTTTGTGATTCGATTTGGGTGCACCCCTCGATTTGGGAGTGTTGTTTCGCAATGTTGAGGTGTTCCTGGCTATGCTCAACATCATTCCGGAACATGCAACTACTAGTATCCTAGTTGGTATCGCCTCATGTACCTTGTCATACTGATTATCCTATTCGCAACCACTACGTTTTGTTTTGTGTTATACCTATGGGGTACCCTCTGATAACCACCGGTTTATGGTGGGGTTTACAGTGTTGTATAGACTATGGCATTGTAAAATGTGTTAAGGGGAATTATGGTAACGCCTTAACGCTATTTTAATACTTTTACTTTGCTGTTGACATATTATAATAGCGTATTATACTACATAGTAGATAGTTTAACGGATCATTGAGAGATGGAAAATCCCGTAACATCTCTTGAGTTACTACACGCATGTTGACACTGGATATGAGATGTCAAACCCCGTAAACATCTCTGACGCTGTTACACTCATATTTATTTACGATTGATTCAACTTACGTGAGGATATTTTAGTCCTGACTCGAGTGTTTTGTCTTTTCATTATGCTCGGATCAGACCTGAGTTTTTCAGCTTATTGAAGATCTATTCTAAAGGACGAAGACGAAGGTTTGGTATACTATTACTCTTATTATCTTTGCATCATGTTGTCTGCTGCATTATTTTATTTGTTCTGTTGTATATGTATAACTCCGATAAATGTTGTATAAATAATGATCAAAGTATTGTAAACAACTTCATGAACTGTTTATTTGACTATTATATTTTATCGTTCCGCTGCGAGATTCTGTGTTGTTTCATTTCCTTTATTTCTCTTTCTTTTCTTTTCTTATTTACCCCAATAACCATCTTCCCTTTTGAACGGTTTGGAACCGACAAGTGTATTTGATCGTCGGCTTAAACTATCCAAAAAGGCTGGTCGTTACAGTTGGTATCAGAGCTTTGGTTTAGCGATAACCTTAGCTTTGTGGGGTCTGACTCTTTATAAATAGGGTAGTAATACACTATGATGAGTCGCTGAGTGTATATATATGAGAGAGCGTATTTGTTAGTGATATAAAATGTTTTATATTATGTCGGTT
The DNA here is from genome assembly GCA_030765085.1 of Allium cepa. Taxonomy (NCBI): domain Eukaryota; kingdom Viridiplantae; phylum Streptophyta; class Magnoliopsida; order Asparagales; family Amaryllidaceae; genus Allium; species Allium cepa. Next base: position 911,515,661 of record CM060943.1, read on the forward strand.
GATTTGTTGAGTGGCTTATGGATTCTGGTCAATGCGAGCAATTAACGTCATTGATAGGGATCTATAAACACTCGAACAGAACAATTCGACATAGTATTGTTTTGAAATTGGGTAAATGAAATAATTGTGCTCTAATTATATTTTGTATATAAAGAAAAATTTTCAGAAATTATTATGACTTGCTTACCTGGTTGTTAGGAATGATAATATTGGTCATTATCATTAATGGGATATTGTAATTTCATAAATAAGGTGAATTACAAGATGAACAATGATAAAACACTTGTGGAATGTTTTAAGAAATAAAATCCTATAAGAATATTTTATAAAGGTGACTTATAAATTAAAACAGATTTAAATTGGAAAATATTGAATTCAAGACCCGGGGACTTTTAAAATGGTTTTCAAAACTTTGAAGAAAATATATTGTGATGTTATTTGGAAAATATTTATAGGAAATATTTTGAAAGGATTTTTAAGAAGGAATGAATTCAGTACTCCTCTCTTCTGTCGCTGGAAAATAATTTCGGTGATGACTACGCAGCATCATCGACGTTCATTTTCGAGTCTCAAAGTGGGGGAGACTTCTAAGAAGCTTTGCTTTTCTTTGAAATTATTTTGGGTAAATGGGTTTTGGTTTAAACTCCAAAGGTATGATTTGGTATATTAAAGATATAAGCGTATATGTTTATTTCAAACGATTTGAAAAGAATCGGGCATTTAAATTTCTAAGTTCGGTTAATTAATAATTTTCAAATTATTTGAATGAAATGCGAATAACCATAATTTATAAAATAAGAGGATTAAGATATCTAAGCTTATTGTTTTGGGAAAACTTTAGAGTTGAAGTGTACCTTTAAAGTTGAAAGGTAAAGAGGATTTAAATAAATTAAATTTGTGAGCATTCTAATTGAGTAAAATGAAATTCTATAAATTTGTATAATACAAAATTTGCATTCTAATAACATATAATATGACTTACCAAATATTAAGAAGTTGAAATGATGTTTTGGATATGTAATGAGATATTGTACAAATAAAAAGAACCTAAAAATAATTGAAGTATACAAGTATGGAAAACTCAAAGGGAATTAAAATGTATATAAATGGAAAATATGGTTGTGATAAAAAAATTATAAATACTTAAATATAACGTGGAATGATGAATGGATAAATGGAACAAGTAGGTGAACTTAAGAAAGATGTCAAATGAATCGTACTATATCTTTGTAAATCGGTTATAGAAAATAAATATAAATTGCAAAGGGATTGAATTTTTTTTTTGAATTTGTAACCTTTAAGATAACTATAAACTCAGAAAAGTCATTTATGAGAGGTTAGACTTTTATAGGATGATTAATAAACTAAAGTGTTGGCTAATAAAATGTTTCATAAATAAATTTGGTATTAACTAAAATTATGAAATTGAAGTAAATGTAAACAAAAGAATTTGGTATAGCTAAGCTCAATTGGAAAATGAAATTGAATTAAATTAAATTATATAGAACGTTTAAAATGAACTTGAGTAAGTAAATTCTATGATATGATGTCTGAGAAAAGACAATGTCAAAGAATATGCTATGTAAGAAATGAATATACTAACTGAATAATGGATTGTGAATAATTAATGGTAAATAAAAAAATAATAAAAGTCAATAAAATAATTTAGTATAGATTGGATAGAGATCCATTGGAAGGTAATACGTGAGTTGTACGTATATTATTTTGTTCGCATAACGATTTGATCCAAATTCGAGCATAAAATTTCAAGATGATTTATATCGATCCAAGTTAGGATTTTTCACTCGATTCTCGACGACGAACCCTGGATAGGGATTTTTGATTTGATTCTGGAATTATCTATCATAGTATATGGCTATGCAAGGAGAGTAACAGTTTCCAATCAAGAAACCAAATCTGAGTCCGCACTAGAGAGTCGTGTGAACGATACCAGTTTGGAAGTGAAATTGTGTGATCAAATAAGCGATTAGATTTAACATTGCTCACGGATGATATATGTACGGCTTATGGACTTAATTAAAGCTAATATTGGAAATTCAAGATGCCAAATATAAAATGATTCTTTTAAATTATATAATTGGATATCATTGGTAAATGAGGTGCAGGTATTTAAAATCAAGAAAAATTGGATTGCCCGACAAAAGGTACATGTTTATTTTGTCATTGGACTTGGTGATTTTTGATGAGCCACTTGGCTTTTGATTTTCTTTTATTGGTTTGGGGCCTGTTGAGGCATTTTGTAGCTGTACCTATCGAGCCGCGCAAAGGAGACTCTGCTGAAATTTTTCGTAAATCCGGGTGTTAGAAAATTTTCGAGTTTTAAAATTTTATAACTTGTTTGATAATTAACTTTTAAAGTTAGAAAGCCGTTCAGAGTAACTTAGTGGAAGCGTAGTTAAGACTTTATAAAAGGAATTTCATTGTTTTATAAGTTGGTAACTTTGAATAAAATATATCTAATGTTGAATTCTATACTTAGTTCCTTTTCCCTTTTTTTCCCTTCTCGAGGACGAAAAGTTTTGAGTGGGGGAGAGTGTAACGACCCGTAAATTTTCGATAATTAAAATAGCTAACTTAGTAAGATTTCGTGATTTAATGTTAGAAAAAAATTTGTAATTCGTTTGGAATAATAATAACAGGAATGAATTGCAACAAAAATTATCCAAGTAATTATTTATAGATTGAATGGAGTTCCAATCTAATCGAATTGACTCAAATGTTATAACTTGGTTATAAGGGAATATATGGAAAAACAAATGTAAATAAGTGAATAAGAATTGTGAATTATTTAGGTAAAAATACAAATTTTAATAGATTGGTTTCGAAGATTTCGATAGTGATAAGTATTGAAAAAAAATGCTACTTAGTGAATGCCTTTGCAATCGATAGTTGGATAGGATAATAAATGTTGAATTCATTGGGTATAATAGAGTAATTGATTGATAAGTAAAATCTATTTAAAATTCAAATAATTGAATATTGAACAGGTAAATTGTTTGAAGTAAATATTTAAAACTTATTGAATAATTGAATAACTGTAAAATGGAAATAGTGTTCTAAGATGTGAATTGCTTTTAAAAGTTGAATCTTATAAGTTCAATTTCAAATATTTCAAGGGATAATGAATTATTGGATAATCAAAATTGTTTAAATTTAATATTCAAAATTTATTGAATAATTGAATAACCGGTTAAATATGATTAAAAATGATTTGTAAAATTTTATTTTATCATATTAAAGATATAATGATGTTGTAGAAATTTTAAAATCGAATTAAAAGTAAATTTGTGAAAATTGAATATTTTAATATTTAATTGACGAGTTAAAATAGTCATTTTTCCAACAGTCTCGGATTTCGACGAAACCAGTTTCATCGGACCTGTAATGTTAAATAAATGTATGTTTTCAAATTTCGTGTCAATCAGATTTACCATTTGTTCGGGGCAAGCCAAAACGCCTAAAAATTTAGTTAACCGATTTAATTTAAAATCGATCGTTTATTGCCATAACTCGCGCAGATGATCAAATTGGCTTTCAAAACCTATTCCATTGTGTCCGGAACGCGGTGTAAACCCTAGGAACGCCAGTCACCGTGCAAGATTTGGAGTTCGGAAATTTCGGGATGAATAGTGTACGTCGCTTTTTCTGTAAAAGGACCTAACTATTTTCATTTGCAACAAAACTAAATCCTAACCCTAGCTATCTACTTCAGCCGCTAGTAATATTTCCTATGGCCGAAATTCAACTCTCTTCTCCCTCAAATTTCTCTAAATCCATCGATTATTTCTGAAAATTTTCAACTGTAAACTTGTAGAGAGCATCGAGTTCTACGATTTCAACGGTTATGATGAGATATAAGGGTGTAGATTGGCGGCAAAGTGGCTATGAACGGGTTACGTTCGACCTTAAATTCCGAGGCTACAAGGCGGCCGAGCTTCGAGTGGCTGCAGGAGTAGGTAGCTCGCGTGGAGGGCTACAAGGTGAGGGTCTCTGATCGTCTTCGAGCTACAAGGATGGGATGCGTGAATTAGGGCTAAAACGACGGCTTGGGTTCGCATTCGAACGTGTACTGAAGGGAGGGAGAAGAAGTAGATGGGCGGCAACGATTTTGCAAAGCAGAATGGACGGCAGATGATGGTAGTTAGGTTTAAATTTGTAATTAATTTATATAAAAATTTGTATTAACTTATAAATGTCATAACTTGTTCGTACGAGGTCGGAAATCCGACGAAACGAATTGCGTTGCAATCGTTTTGTCGAATACTACGCGATGAAGATGGATTGGAATCGTTTGGAGCTAGAGAAAATTTCGGGTAAAATTAAACGTTCGTTTAATTTTATTCGAATAAAACGTTGGAACTACATTGAAATCAAGGTGAGTGTTTATAACGCTCACAATGTACTGAATATCTTTATGGTAGTTAAATTTGATATTATGAAGTGATATGAATTTTATTTGTCATTGTTTGATAAACTTTAATTGTCACATAGATTGTCATTTGAATTCACCGTCGAAACTTAAATTGACAGTCCAAAAAAAAATGAAACTAAAATTGAATTGTGATTAAATTACCTGATATTGATAACTATAAAATTGCCATGAATTGTATTGTCTATTGGATGATGTATTTCGATGGATACTATTGATTAATATTTAAATGTTTGGATGTTTATTTTCTTATATATATCCTGTTATGCATACATATGAAATTGTGATTTGATTTAAGTGATATATATTCATCCGTGACATTTAATTGAAATAACTAATCACTTGGCCATAGGATAGAAAATTATATACGGACACCAGATTGGCTAAATTAATAAATTTTAAAATTGTTGATTTGAAATTCATTTAAATGTTTTGATTTAAATGTTATAAATAAAATCAATTTATAGAAATCGAATTTATTGCAAATTTGAGTTGGAATGTCGAAATAAATTTTTGTTAAAGGAAATTGTTAAATAGTTTAAGTTGAGACTTTGAGATTAGAAACTAGGATATGATTGAATTTCGAAAATCTATTTGTTTTAAAGATTGAACATTATTTCGAGCTTTGAGTATTACTAAGTAAAGGTGATATAAAAATGATATTTTGAAATTGAGCTTGGAATTGAATCATATTTGAAATTTGGATTTAAAAGTTGAATATTGAAGGATAATTTTGTTAAGTGTGATAAATTGATATTTTGAAAAATCAAGCTCCAAATCGAGATAAATTGAAATTGAATTAATTGAACGTGAATGTAGAATTGAATTGATTTGAAGTCAAAGTTGGCATTGATTTGATTTGAAATTGAAATTGAATCTGTAGAATGGAAATTGAAATTGATTTGAATTGAGAAGTTATAATTAAAATGGTTTGGTTTTGAAGCTGTTTCATTTTGTTTTTCAAATTACTCTGTTATATAAACCATCTTTAAATACTTAAACTATTTTAACCTATATTAACTATATTAAATTAATTCATCTATTTGAAATCCATTTAAAGATTTAAATATCTTTAACTATTTTAATTATTTAAAACTACTTTTAAAACTACTTAAAACTATTTTCTAAATTTCAAGCTAATCAATAAGGTGAAATGTTTATGTTTAAATCTTGAATGTAAATACGAATTGGGTTAAATGAAGTTGCAACCTAAATTAAAATTCGAAATGATTTTGAAATCGAAATGAGATATTGAGGCGAAAAATGATTTTGAAACGGAACCTTACATTTTGAATAGATATGATGATGTTTGAAAAGGATTTGATTTTTTTTGAAGTGAATATGATATTTTGATATAAATTATGACTCGATTTGAAATGTAAAAGTGCCATTGGTGTAATAATACGTAGTTATTAAAGAGACCGGGATCGGATATGGACATACTCTCTGTCGATACCGAAAACCACTTTAATAACTATTATACGTGGGGTGTTGATCCAGAATGAAGTGGAAGGTTTGGTGAACGCGTTGATTGAAGAAAGGGAACGATATTGGATGACCCATGACATGACTAAAACAGGAGCCGCGCCGGGCCATTGATGTTCGCCATCTCTAGCGGACACACTTCTTCGATACCATATCTATTACCTTTTGTGGTTCGATTTGGGTGCACCCCTCGATTTGGGAGTGTGGTTTCGCGGTGTTGAGGTAGCTGCTGGCTATGCTCAACATCAGTCCGGATCACGCAACTACTAGTATCCTAGTTGGTATCGCCTCATGTACCTTGTCATGCTGATTATCCTACTCGCGACCACTACGTTTTGTTTTGTGTTATACCTATGGGGTACCCTCTGATAACCACCAGTTTACGGTGGGGTTTACGGTGCTGTATAGACTATGGCATTATAAAATGTGTTAAAGGGAATTATGGTAACGCCTTAACGCTATTTTAATACTTTTACTTTACTGTAGACATATTATAATAGCGTATTGTACTGCATAGTAGATAGTTTAATGGATCCTTGAGAGATGGAAAATCCCGTAACATCTCTTGAGTTACTGCATGCACGTTGACACTGGGTATGAGATGTCAAACCCCATAAACATCTCTAACGCCGTTACACTCATATTTATTTACGATTGATTTAACTTACATGAAGATATTTTAGTCCTGACTCGAGTGTTTTGTCTTTTCATTACGCTCGGGTCAGACCTGAGTTTTTCAGCTTATTGAAGATCTATTCTGAAGGACGAAATCGAAGATTTGGTATACTATTACTCTTATTATCTTTGCATCATGTTGTCTAATGCATTATTTTATTTGTTCTGTTGTACATGTATAACTCTGATAAATGCTGTATAAATAATGATCAAAGTATTGTAAACAGCTTCATGAACTTTTTATTTGACTATTTTATTTTATTGTTCCGCTGCGAGATTCTGTGTTGTTTCATTTCCTTTATTTCTCTTTCTTTTCTTTTCTTATTTACCCCAATAACCATTTGCCCTTTCGAACGGTTTGGAACCAGCATGTGTATTTGATCGTCGGTTTAAACTGTCCAAAAAGGCGGGTCGTTACACAAAACCTGCTTCGAACAACCTCCTCTGGCCATCGGCGAACACGCCATCTTGCCCAAAGCCTCCCTGATACCCAATGGTTCGAACCCCCCTGGTTCGATCGCTAGAAACATGGTGGCAATGGCGAAATTTCCTTGCGACTACCGCTTGCTAAATGCAGAGTTAAACCCTATTTTGATTCCAATCTCAAACAATACTGCATATGAAAATTTAGTTGCATTTTTCCTACCATCTACAATCATTCCAGCATCCACTATCTCGATCCCGAAGTCCAACACTTGATCGATCACCGGGAACTCAAAAAAATTCATTTTTTGTTCGACATAGAAATTCTCGATTATCTCTTATTTAAAAATCACGAGATATCCACCAAAAATCATCATTTCATAATGCTAGTCTAAGTATGAAATCAGATTTCAAAAATAAAATTTTCAATTTTTCCTGAAAAAGAAAGTTTTTACTATGAAATTCTATTTTTTACAATATTTATGTAATATTGTGACTTGAAATTATTATTATTATTATTTTAAATTAAATTGAGGATGTTACAAATAATTTTTTTTAGGAATCGAAGCTGAATTTTGTTTTGAAAGAAAGATATGATTTGTTTTCTTCAAGATGTTATTTTCATTCTGTTGATATAACAAAGTAAGCACGTGGACATAAATATATATATATATATATATATATATATATATCATCATGTATACTTTCACACAGACAAGCAAGCATAAACACCCATCATTTCTATACAATTCTTTAAGCATTAATTATAATATCAAGGAATATAGGTGAGTTTGCTCACAGAGATTTTCCAGACTTGACGGAGTTGAAACAGAGTTTTTCAATATTTGATACAGGCTTAAATTTCCAGTTGAAATCTTGCTTCCTTGATCTCTGGTTTTGTTGATTTGTTTTAATGTTTTTTTAAGTTTTTTTCCAGACTTGAACGAGTCGACCTGGAATTATGAAGATGATATAAAAATCGTTGCATAGGCCGAAGTGTACAGGGTTATATGATATTGATGCAAGAGACTTTTATTTGTACTTGAAATATTTCGTTTATTTTGTTGACCAGATATTTTTATCTCAAATTGTTGGCTGAAAAGATATGTTGAGGCCTGCATTAATTACATTGGCTTGTTTTATATGTTTACTAATTTTTTATTTATTTTGCACAACCTTATTTTGTTTTTTGCGAGCATATTTATATACTTTGTCTTCTTACTTTGTACACTTTCATATCTAACTTTTCTTTTGCATTGCCATGAGATTCTATGTTGTTATAATTTTAGTTAATGGATTCACTTTAAGTTTTTGTTTGTTTGTACCATACTTGAATGTTCTTAGATTTTTATTTTTATGTCTATCTATATACATTTGTAATATTTTATTTCTTTCTTATAAATCAAAAGTTTTCAAATAAATTTTATATTACATTTTTTATTATCATCGTACACATATTATTTTACAAGAAAATGCTATTAATAGAAATTTATTTTTTATGATGATATTTTTTTTTAAAGTTTTAACTATCAAACACTTTCTAAGTCATTTATTTAAATTCAAAATACAAATTCAATTTTCAAATTTAAATTCTCAAATCAAATTCAAATTTACTCATATGTACATATACATATTTACTTCAAATTAAAATAAATTTCAAAATTTATTCCAAAACTTTACATTAATTATCAATTCAAAAATTGGGATCGTTAAAGTAAATCGATTCAAGAAAATCTCCAACACGAAAATTATAAAGCTAATTGAGATATACAAATCCATATGGAGATGATCAAGTTTAGCGAAGCGGATTAGAGGCTAGGGGCTCACGTTCGTACGTAGTTTGGTCACGTTTTTCTAAGCAACGACCTAATTGAGTTCAACGACACTCACGGCTAGGGTGCGCGCTGGCACGAGCTTTGAAGTGGTGGTCTTGGATCCTCGTCAAGTGATGAGATGGTGGTCGTGTCGTTTGATTTCAAACGAAGCTAGATGGGTTCCTGCGCGCCTGTTTTACTGGGAGGAAGAAGATAGGTGTGAACGGCCCTGATTTGCAGAAAGCAAAATGAATGGCCTAGATAATTGAAGGTTATAAAATATAAATAAACAGTTAATTAATTTATATATTAATTCGTATAAAGTTTAAAATGTTGTAACATTGTCGTAGGAGGTCCGTTTCGTATGAAACAAATTACGTTGGATTCGTATTGACGAGCACTACGCGATGGAGCTGGATTGGGATTGATTGGAGCTAGTGAGAATTTTGGGTAAAATTAAACGCGCATTTAATTTTATTCGGAATAAAACACTACAACGGTTATGGGAAGCAAGGTGAGAACTTCCCACTCAATCGAATCTGTTTCGATTTAAATTTTAAATAGTTAAATTTAAAATTGCTTGATTTTGTGATTGAATGATAAATTGCTATCTGTTGGATTGAAATAGACCCTATACGCCGCATATTAAGAGGAGATTATTTTATTAAACACATATACCGCGATATTCCACCTTGAAGTGGAATTGGTATTATATATGTATTGGAGTTGATTTCCTGCATTATATAGCAGATGAGACCCTATAGCACCGCATAATAGCGGATAATATTTTATATAAACCCATGTACCGCGATATCCCGTCTTGAAAGGGGATTGGTATTGTGCAAACATTTGTGGATGCAAGAAAACAGGTTGGAGGGATCCAACTGGATTCCTCAACAGTATTGATTTATTTACAGATATTTGCGATATATTCTGTTATCATATTCATATATAATGTTTGGATGTCGTGGTTGATGTATTGGTGCTGTTGCAGCATTGGGCCTATTTTTTTGGAGTTCTAAAAATGTTAAAGTAACGATTTCGAATTTAAAAGGATTTTCAAGTGATTTTTGAAAGTATACATTTTATTGAATTTTGGAATTGATTCATTTTAAATAAATAAACATTATAATTTTTATGTTATAAAAATTATGATTTTTGTGAAATATAACCGAAATGTGATTTTTTAAATAAGTAGTTGATTAATTTGTAAAATGGTTTAAATTGGGATTTTTGAATTATTATAAACGGTTTATATAGAGGATTATAAAATTGATATCTATAAATTAAAATATTGGAATTATAAAACAAGTTTATATAAGTGTTAAAATGAAGTATAAAAGGATTTCATAAGTGAATGAAATTTATAGATTTATAAATTGTGATGCTATAAAATGAATAGATTTTGTCAAATAAAAGATTTATAAGTAATTAACTTATAAATTGGATTTTGGCATTTAGATGAGATATAAATAGAATTTGCTAATTAAGGGATTTTATAAGTTGAAGTTTTTATAAAATATATATAAATATGAATTTATAAAAGTTGTTTCATAAATCCGAAACCAATTGAATTTGATAAGTAAATATGAAAGCTTATTAAAGGAGATATATCCACGATTTTGGACAGTGGATTATCCTTTAAATAAAATATGTAGAAGTGTTGAATTTGGTAAACGATTTATAATAACGATTTTGGACAGTGAATAATATATTAAAGAAATGTTTTAGGAAGTGATCTTTTAAATAGAATTAAAATGATTTGAAGTTGTTTTAAAATGTGTTAAGGATCAAAACCATAGATTTCAACATTCATTGTTGAAATAGACGTTTTCGAGAAGTAAGGAAAAGATGGACTATAACACTGTTGTTATAGTAAATGATTTTCGAAAGGAAATGTTTTTTTATAGTATTAGGATTTATATATCTATCGCATTTTCGAATCCTTATGCTATTGATTTTAGGTTGTCGTAACGATGTTTTACGCAACATTCATTTTGACCCAAATAAATGTGTTTAAAGAGAGCGTTTTCCTTAAAAGAATAAAATATATACTTAATCTTGTTTTGTGTATATTGAATATTTTCTAAGTACTGAAAATAAATAGATTTGTGAATTAATTATTGTTAAATAAGAATTTGGAAATGTTTTCCAATGTAGAAATTGAAATGGTTTAGAGAATATATATTTTTAAAGGTAAACTGAAATGAATATTTGGCAAGTTATTTAATTTATGGAAGATTAATAAAAAGGGCCTAGTGATTGTTATGTTGCTGAATATTTGTTTTTTTGCTTTGATAGTTAAATAACCGACTATCAATATTTACCTTTAAATGGATATTTTTTGTGATTTGCTTGAATTTGGATGCTACACTTATTTTAAAATAAGCGCTGGTTATTCGGTTTAGTCGGGAGATGACCTTTGGGTCATGAATCCCATTTCGAATAGTGATACGTCGTAATTTATAGCATTTGAAGACCGTTGTTGAAGACTTGATATTTTCAGAAATGGAAGGATTACAGTCGAATGTCTCTACATCAGCTGATCTCTGATATAGAGATTTTATCACCCTTTGTGATGGGAAGTCTAGACGTGATTAGTGAATATCCGGATTGCAAGGGCTTCTTTGCAAGTGCCTTCGGTTTTCCGGCATTCGATTGTCGGCAGTTGATACAGTGGAAGTATTAATGTCGATATTCGAAAGTCGAAAATCCCGAATTTGACATCTCAATTCTGTGATTCGTTTTTTGATGTGAAGCACAGTGTGACCAGAAATTGATGTTGTTCTTCGGCCGTTCATTTAATAGCTCCTCGTTCAACGGTGGATCATTGTCGTTAGGGCGGTCTGAGGTTACTGGGGCGTAGAGTACGACGTATGGAGTCGATCCAGACGGTTCGCTTGTCGTAGTTGGTCGAAGGATCGCCAGATTTTGGCGTAGTATGGTGGCGATGACGCTGACGTTTTGGAGCGCCGTGGTGGGCCATGCTCGGCGTATAGGGTCGGTAGATATAGTGGAGGACGGCGGTGGTGCCTGATCTGGTTGGAGATGGCTGTGGGCGAGGCAAAAATTGCCTAGAGGTGGTAGTTGTAGGGTTTGGATTAGGTTCGGTTACGTTGATCTCACGAGATGCACTGCAGGGAGACGCTGACGTGTCATAGGGTGAGTTTTGTTTGTTTTTATTTATTTATTTTATTTTAATTTTGATTTCAATCGTTTGAATCGCATGACTTTTACATACCAGGTCCGTTTCGCACGTTGGTTTTTGCATTGGATCGTATTAAAATTCCGGACACTTTGACGCTGTTTGGACGAATTTGGAGACCGTCCAATTTTTGGGTTTAAATTGGATTCAAATTCAATTTAAATTCAAAAGGTGAGTGTTTTAACCACTCACAATTTCTAAAATTTCTTATGTTCGTTAAATTTAGTTTATGTCATGATTTTGAATTTATTTATGACTATTTTGTATATTTTTAATCATCATCTCAGTTAATTGCATTTATTTAAATTAAATCGTTATTTAATTTATTATTGAATATAACTGCTAGTTAATTTCCTATTATATATTACCAGTTATATATTGAATTTGATTGATTGTTTTGGATGATGATTATGATGGATGTATGATGTTATGATGAATGAATGGATGTTTTATTTAAATCATCAAAATCTGCAAGTTTTTTATTGATTTGTCATTTATTTTGGGAATACGGTTTGAAATGATATATAACCATATTTTTATTTTAAATTGCGGATTGAAATGATAAGTATCCGTATCACTTGACCATAGGATAGAAAATTATATACAGACACTGTGGTCTATATATAAAAATATTTTGAAATGATTTTCTATGGTTTTGTAAAGAAATATATGGTTTTATGAGATACCGATTTTGTGATATCTCGGAGTTATTTGAATTGATATTAAGTTAAATTTTAAATTGAATTTGAATTTAGATTTAACTTTCAATCTAAATGAATATATATATATATATATATATATCTTAAAAACATTTTGATTTAAAAATATATGAATAAGTTTTATTTAAGATAAGATTTTGTTTTCCTTAGAAAAAAATTATACAAATTAAGTTAGTGTTTATTAAATAGTAAATAAGCTCAAAAAATTTATATTTACATTTAAAATGGATTAAATATATTATATATGATTTAATTTAGATTATTAATTGGTTTATATTCTATTTTTCTTTGAAAATTTTATTTATATAAATGTTAGAAAAGCATCCATTAATTTACAAATGTATTTATTAATTAGATTAATTAATATAAAAGCTTTAAATATCTTTTTAAATAAATGAATATGAAATAATTACAAGTGTTGATTTATTAAAGCTTATAAGAAACACATGTAGATTAATTAATAATAGATTATGACAAGTGTCTTTTATATATTTTCATTTTTTTAAAAATAATTAATAAGTGAGAAAATTAAGTTATAAAAACATCCCCATATTCCTCTTTCAGATTGTTTTATAAGTTGATTTTCTAAAAACAAAACAAAGAGAGAAATGAAACCATGACAAAATCAAAACCTGCAAGAAAAAAAATGCCAATCAAAGTAAATCAAAAGAATAGCAAAGTAAATTCAACGTACTCTATTTTGCGAAACCGGGTTCATGATCAACTCAGAGATCAAGTAGAGTTTTAATTCAGATTCAAATTACAATTTCAAGCCTCAGCTTTAAGAATCAAGAAGCAGTTTCAGATTTTCTTACAGGCTTTCTTTGTTCTTCTACTTCCGATTTGTTAAATAGTTGTTTTGGACCATCGCAATATCCAATTTTGTTATTTTATATAAGTTATTAGTTAAGTCTATTTGGTTTGATTTGATTTTAATATGGTTAAATATCTAGATTGAACTTTTCTAAAAAATTATTGTCATCAAAATTCATTTATGAGTTGATTTAATCATCTTTTTGAAATGACCCAAGATTTTTGACATTCGAAATTGGAATATTTAATTGATTTTAAATATTCAAAAGTTAATGTTTTAATGTGTAATCCAGATATCTCCATTTATTGGATAATTAAATTATTGAATTTAATATTTGAGAATTGAGTAAAATATGAAATCTAGAGTTTCAAGCTTGTTAAAAATATTTCAAAGGCTTATAAAATCTATATTGATAATACTGAAGATAATAAAAGTTTCAAAATTGAAATTGGAAGTGATTTGTTCAGTTTTGAAAATATATCATTTAAATTGAAATTTAAAAAAATCCTTCCAAGGCACAGTCTCGGAATTCGACGAAACTAGTTCCATTGGATCCGTAATAGTGTATTATTATCGGAATTCAATTGTTGTAACGTTTCGATATATCGGTTGGCCGTATGATATATAAACGTGCTGAAAATTTATATCGAATATTCAATATAATAATTTGGCCTAAAAGGCTATCTTCTCCATACGATAGAATTAGGACTTGAAACCTTTTCCATTGCATTGGAATAGGGGTATAACGTTATAAACGCCTAGCGGCATGTCTCGATAGGAGGTCGGGATTTTGAGTTGCGTTTATCGAGACAATTTAAATTTAAATAATCTATATATTCATATACCAGTCAACCTCCAGCTGAAATTATTTCACATCATAACTTTTCCCTTTCATCTCGAAATCACTGTAGCTGCAGCCTGTATAGTGTCTTCTCATTCCTTCTTCAACACACTTTCCCTTTATAACTAAGACATCGAAGAGAAAAAAAAAGAATACGTAAATCATCATTTCGTTATTCCTCAATCCGGTTATAAAATCGTGTTACCTTCTTCTTCCTTTAATTTTTCCCATCCCCGTTAGATTATCAAAGGAAGGAAAAATGGTCGAGCATTTTTACGAATTAAATTTCCCTCTTCTAAAAAAATAAAATAAATAATAAGTATTGCCTGCGATTTTTCTTCGACCTCCCTCTATTTGAAATCCACTTGTTCAAAAGGAAATCATCGGCTCGATCGAATGTTTCATAGCGGCGATCTAAGGGAAGTGGGCGAGTGGTTCGGCACGTCGTTTGTTTTCACGGGCGGCGGTAGGGGGTCGAGAGAAAGCTCGAGGCAAAGCTTGAGTCGTAGGGAGAAGTTGAAGCCACGAGGATGTCGCGGCAGTGGGATGGCTCAACGGTCTTGGGGTTTCACTCTGATGTGGGTTTGATTTGGAGGGTGGTCGTGGACATGGGCAGCATGGTCTTGTGAAGACAAGGGAATTCGTTTCTCTGGCGAGCGGCGCGACTCTGGGTGGGTTTGACTTCATAGTCGTGGTTGGTTCTGGAAAGAATCGATGGAGGGTCGCGTGCGTGCCGCTGCTTCGTGATGACGTTCTCTTCCTGTTCGAGATGGGTTGTAGCAGTAAGGTATATTAACATTAATTTTAAAATGTTATTTTTTTGAAAACGGTAAGTTTTAAATTGTTGATTTCAAAACAGTAAATTTTAAAGTTGATTTTGAAAACTGGAATTTTAGAGGTTGGTTTGGAAAGTTAATATATATATATATATATATATATAGGTTTAAATAGAAAATATACATGGATAAGAAAAGAAAAGAAAAGTAGGAATTTTTAATGTTGTAGTTTATACAATAATTTGATTTTTTGAATCTATTTAAATTAATTTTTATAAGTTTATAGGTTTCAAAGAAAAATAAAAAAATATAAGTATAAATATGTCTATATAAAAATATATAAACATATTTTCACTTATTAGTTTATTTTAAAATAATGGGTTAATGAGAGTAACATGTTTAAATTAACTTATTTAATTATTTTAATTATTAAAAATTATTTAAAAGAAAATTAGTTTAAATTAAACTAATTAATGGTAATTGGCAGTTCGATTATTTCAAATGTTAATAAACTGTATAATGTTTATACGAGGTCTGAAATAGTGGAGAAAACAAGCCGGTTTGGATTGGGTTGCAAATAAAATCAAAGGTGAGTTAATCCCACTCAAATTGGATTACTAGCTAATTTAATTAGTTAAAATTAAATTATTGGTTGATTGCTTGAATTGATAAATTATTATCAGTGTAGATGTGATATATTATATATAGTAGTAGTATATATATATATATTGGAGCGATTGATATTCTCGCATTATATAATGGATGAGATCCTGTGCGCCCCGCAAAATAGCAAATGACCCTATATAGCGTGATATCCCCCTCGATGTAGGATTGGTATTTTTAACTGTGCTAACATAAGTGGATGCAGGGAAATTGATTGGAGGGATCCAACTGGATTCCTAAAAAAATGTTGGATTTATTTTCATATTTGGGTATATGAAATGTTGGATAGTCTATGACATATTATGTTGGAAAATAAATTTTTTTGATGTTAATATATTTCTGGATATATTATGGCATTTGAAAAATATAAGTATTGTATTTTTAAAGGGAAGTAAAAGAGGAAATTTAAAGTAAGAAAAATCATAGTAAAGACGGATAAATTTAAAAGGATGAATTTGGGAAAAGGTAAATAGTTGACTTTGAAATCCTATTTATTAAATTTCGGCGTTTAGGAAAATAGAGATTTTGAATAAATGTGAATTAACGAGTTTTGGGGACTTAAGCGATATTTTTTTAAGAATTAAAAGATTTATTTTTAAATTCAAGATTTAAATGAGTTGGAAAAAAATAAAAGGAGAATTTTGAAATAGAATATGAAATTGATATTTCAGATTTAAATAAGGGTTTAAATCATAATAAAAGAGTAAAACTGGAATTAATGGATTTTGGAATAAACTTGAATAAGTCAAGAATAAACTTTAAAATTGAATTTAATTTAGAAAATCGATTTGAAAATCAATTGAGTGTTTTGAAATTGTGATTAAAAGTAGAAAGAGACTATAGGATTTATAAACTAGGTTTATAAATAAAGTAAAGTAATTATCAGTGGATAAGTTGGAATTATAAATTCGCGGTTGGAATTTATAAGGAAAGTGTAATTCGTTTTAAAAATTAATAGTGGTTTTATTTTTAAAAGTGTTGAATGGAAAAATTTACGGGATTGGGACGTAAATTAAACTATAGATAAATTGAGGACGATTTATAAATGGTTAGACCGGTTTTATTGGAGTGGAAAGTGTATTTTCCTAAAAAGCTAAGTATGTTTTCAAAGGAAGATTTTTAAGTATAAATTAGAAGTTTTAAATGGTGCTTCTAAAAGAATGTATTTAGGAGAATATTCTTTTAAGTTGTTTTAAAAGTGTTAAAGTAAATAGTAATTTAGTATTTTAGTAGTTAATTATTTTTAAAGGTTAAATTGGTATTGTGATTTTGAAGGATAACTATTAAATTTTTATAACTTATATAACAATTTTATTGTTAAAAGGAGTTTTCGACTAAAGTTTTACATAGAACATTATTATAAAATTTCATAGCTATTATTTTGTATAAAGTGATTTAAGTACTTTTATTTTAAATGTTTGAAGAGTATATTTTTGGATAAAGAGATTTAATTTATTTGAAATCTAAATTTAATGAGACTTGATGCTTTTCAGTGGAAATTAAATAATGGGTTGAATGATTGTTTAATTTGATAGTTAAATAACCGACTATCAATATTGGCCAATGTGCTGATCGTTTTGAAGAGACTGGAATCAAATTTAATTCTCCGAAAACCACTTCGATCCGGTTTAAATGAAGCAAATAAAGACCGTGAAGATGATTAAGACGGTGATTCGATTTGTCCAGACCCAGGGCAACTTGTATGGACGAACGCTATCAGACTATCATCATTGGAGGATGATGAGCATTCTAAGTGTATGTTTTCTTTAAAAGGTAAAGCTTATCCTTAAGCCTCATCAACCGAAAATGGCTAAAACAGGGGAGGTGCAGCAATGCTAAGTGGGTAGCACCCAATTAGGGTAAGGTCAGCCCTATCTAGAGTTCCTTTGACCTCGGCTTTGTGGGCGGTTGCCGATCCCAACCGTGGGGTGATCTTATCGGACTATCTAGTAAGGGGTAGCTTCGGTCTTGTGTTGCAGGGGATCGGGAGTGGTTCTCGGTAGTCTGATCTTAGCCAGGTACTGCGACGGGCGGTACCCCAGTAGCCCTGCCATTGTATGGAATCCAATCTCCAATAAGAACCCGTACGGTTTTGATCTTTCCCAACTATGCTGGAACGTGATATGCAAGCATTTCAGCTATATTCTATTTTACTTCAAATAGACACAATTATAATATTAGACGGATTTGATAAAAAAAAGTTTTGGTTATCATTAGGTAAAAACCCAGCTTGTTTATTTGTGACATGGTGTGACGCCCCACCTCTATACGCACGCTAGCCAAGAACACTACGGAGTAATGCTGTCGACTAGCACGGAGAATAAGGCTGTTGAGGAGCGACCATCCGTGTAATTGCTTTGCGCGAGCACCGATATGTCAGATAGTATAACACACATTTTATTTCAAGAGGAAATCCGACATACCGATACAAACACAAATCTACTACATAGTGGCTATAATAATCTTTGGAAACAAATATAGAAATAAGCATAACACAAATCAGTCACAAATAATTCATATCACAAAGGCGGAAGAAGATATGAATATATAACTAACACATGAAAGTGTATATCAGAGTAGTGGTCAAAAAGATCCACAATAATACAAAAGAATAGCAACACGTGCTATACAAAAGAATACATCTATGAGTCCATATCTCAAGTGTATACAACAAAATAAACTACTAATCTAAGTAGTTAGCCAAAAGATCATATGATAACCTCAGAAGAGAAGTCAAGCAGAAGCACCTGTAACATCTCGGTCTGACCCGAGTATTATTTAAGAAGAAAATAATAAACGGATTAGTCTAGCTATAAATATCAAAAGAAATGATATAGAATAAGAGATATGACTAAACGTATAATAATCACAACGCCAAGCTGTGATAAATAACTAATTGAAAAATCAATAAGAGATTAATCAAGAGCGCAAAGATCTACTCAAGATAAAAGGAATGTCATACTCCTAATTTCATTCACCAAGCCACAATAATTGATAAATCAAATCAATAGAAATCACGAAAATAGGTGAAGCATAAATTCCAGAATTCAACACACGAAATCCATAAATCACAAGAAAAAGGATGGCCAATCCCAGAAAAATAAGCCGGAGCTCCTCCAGACAGGGTATAGTCCCCCATTGTGGACTTTGAGCCGAAGCTCCTCCTGGTGAGTCAAAAACTCCTCCTGACAGGGTATAGTCCCTCATTGCGGACTTTGAGCCGGAGCTCCTCTTGGTGAGTCGAAACTCCTCCTGACAGGGTATAGTCCCCCATTGCGGACTTTGAGCCGAAGCTCCTCCTGGTGAACCGAAGTTCCTCATGACAGGGTATAGTCCCCCATTGCGGACATTGAGCCGAAGCTCCTCCTGGTGAGCCGAAGCTCAAAAAAACGACGTACAGTCCTCCACGTGGACAAAGAGACATCGCACAATGCTAGTCTAAACCATAAAATGATCGTCATGATCACCGAGAAGTGTCAATTACAGTAAGCTAGTAAATATATGAGCTTAGATTCATGTCCCATAACCACTAGCTTAACTTAAATATTTACGAACAAATTGTAGATCTCCACTATAAAATTGTCACAAGAGATTCAATCGAACAAGTCCAAGAATTAACCGACGAAGTAAACGCAAGCGTTTCATACCACTCGTTTTACTAAGTCGTTTAATTAGATTTCTCATACGAGTGAGGTAAAGGCTTGTATATTCTACTTGATTGGAAAATGGTTTAAGAAAACGAGCTTTGTAATAAAATAGTGTTGAAATCGTTGTGATGAAAGAGTTTTGATATTTACTACTAGTATAGAAAACCATTATATTTTTAAAGTGACAAATCACAAAGAAGATTGTAGGAACAATCAATCACTAAGATTCACATTCGAAAACGTGAATAAAATCCAAAGAAATCGATACTGAATCCATCAAAATGGATATTCCCATAAATCATGAAGAAAATGTCATCAAAGTCGATAATAAGTGATAATAACATAAGGGAATCAACACGAATCGATTAAAGTTGGAAATTCACGCAGCTAGGCAAAACAGGCATAGTTGGCAAAGCAGTAGGTCGGTCGACCGGACTCCCTGAGTCGGTTGACCGAACCAAAAACAGAAGTGCACGGGGTAGCAGGTCGGTTGATCGGACCCTGAGCTCGGTCGACCGAGCCCTGTAGCCTGCACTTCCAAACAGAGGCAGGAAGTCCCCGTTATACAGGTCGGTCGGCCGGCCCAGGGGCTCAGTCGGCCGAACCTGTTGCTGGCACTCCCATGCCCTATTTCAAATGAGGTGCAAATCTCGATCAATTTGCAATCGCACGAGCAACGGCGCTAAGGGTTTATGCCAATCGACTACCCGGCCCTATATACTCCTCGATGCATCACCAAAAACATGTTCAAACATCAATGTTAGGATTTTTAAAGAATTGAACTCAAAACACTAAAAATTGGAATATTCACAAAATCAATCCAAACCAAAAGCAAATGCACACGAATAAGTGTTAGGAATTCATACCTAACAATCGAAGATAAATATAAGCATAGATGTGAGATAAAAATCTCACCTTTGAACCCAAAAACAATGAATGAGAAGCTTGAAGACAAGGGGAGATCAACCACACTTCAATCTCAACACTAGAAGCTTGAATCTAAGCTCAAAAGAAGAACACTTCCTAAATTAGGTTTAGGAAATTTCTGAAATCAAAGAGAGAATGAGTTGGAGAAGAAGAATGAGATGCTTACCAATGGGTTCTCTTGATTTTGGAGCAAGAACTTGAGCTAGCAAGAGGAACTAGGGTTTGGAGTTTTAATTTCCACTCTCTTCCACCATTGTTGCTAAAGCTTGAAGAGTTAGGAATTAGAAATGAAGTAATGAAGAGTTGGAGAGGGTTGGGACTGAGTTAGTAAGTGCCTAATGGGTTCAGCCCAAACCAAAGCCCTAAGTGAAAAAGGTCAAAATTCTACTATCTCCAAACATATCGAAGTTTATACTCAAAAAGGTCGCAAACGTCATTTTGAACTCAATGGGGGTGGTCTCGAGTCCCAATTCGACTGTTTGCAAAAAGTAGCTTTTCGGACCAAAATCCGACGAACGATAAAATATTTAAATAAAATATTTAAATATAAAATCGATAAATATGCGGGTTGTTACACATGGTCTTAGAGATACCTTTGATTTCAAAGGATTTTGAAAACTTTGATAATCCAATTGAGTGTGTTTTCTCTCGTTGGTTTTCCAGACTGACTCGGGTGTTATTTTATTATAATGCTTGGGTTAGATAGAGTATTACAGATACATGATAGGATGCTATAGAGTTAAGGAGACGAGCTGGATGGCGAGACATATCACACGTACTTGATGTATATTACGCTGTGTACGGTATGTTGTATATTCAGCTTTTGTGGGGACAAGTTATTATAACTGTCCATTTGTGTGCTATGGATTGTGTTGTACTCTGATGATTGTAAGTATTATACACTTACAGATTCTTTTGTATAAAAATCTGTTGTTATATATGATATTTTTTCCGCTGCGATTGTGAGATTTTGATGTTGTTTTCTATTTCTTCTTCTACCTCTTTCTTCTTTAACCCTAATGATTTGCATTTCCATCCAATTTGAGTTGAACTGATGGAGAATATTGTTGAATCAACGGGGTATGGATTTGCAGGTCGTTACACTTGGTATCAATGCGAGGTTAAGCGAGAATCTTGGCTCCGGTGGGGATTACTCATTAGAGATAGGGTCAGTAGCGCCCTAGAATGAGTTTGAGTTTATTAATAGATATGAGCACGTATTTTTTACTGAATATAAAATTGTTTTATATTATGTTGATTGGTTTGTTGATTGGCTTATGGATTCTGGTCAATACGGGTAATTAATGTTATTGATAGGGATCTCTAAACACTTGTATAGAGCAATTCGACACGGTATTCTTATAAATGGGGTGAATGAAATGATTTTACCTTATTATATGTACATACAAAAGAAATAATTTTCATAAATTATTATAAGTATATATGGTTGCTTGGTTGTTAGGAAATGATAATATTAAATTATTATCATTGTTGTGTGGAAATTGAATAAGGAATTGAATATTATAACCAAAGGTTAAGGGAAAGATTCATATAACAGAATGGAATTTGTAAATGTGAATTATAAATGTGATTTATGATTTGAATTGGAATAAAATTACAGAGTAGTATTTGAAGATAGATTGGAACGATTTGAAATTCGAAAATTTGGGAAATTTACTTTCCTTTGGGTTTGAAAATGATTTTCAAAGGATTTGGAGGAATAATTGTGATATTATTTGGAAATATTTTTGAATTGGATATGAAATCTGGTGAGATTTGGAATTCAAAATATTTGAAAATGTTTTAAAGAGTAAAAGCACTGAACTCACTACGGCCATTAGAAAATAATTTCGACGATGATCATGATATCATCAGTGTTCATTTTCGAGTTTCCAAGAGAGGAATTGCTACTTGAATGTTTTGAGTTGGTGCTTGAGAAATTGGGTTTGGCTTTCAAATGCCAAGAAATAATTTGGTGTACAAAAGGATTTTGGATGTAATTGATTTCATAAACGATTTTGGGATACTTAAGGGATTGTTTAAACTCTGGAATCTTATTTAAAATTTTTATGGAATAATAAATGGGTTTGAAAACATACAAACATTGAAATTCATTAAAATAAAATTCAACTTAAGAAGAGTTAAATTAAAGTAAATGTTAACGCTAAAATTTGAACGCTAACACCCCGGTGTATGAGTTATAGTTGTGAAAGCACCACCCGATAACTCGGGAACAGATTACAAGCAAATAATAGCGGAAAAGCAGTAAACAACAACGATTTTATAGTGGTTCGGCTTAAGGGTATAGCCTACGTCCACTTTAAGTACTTTTATTGATGATCTCGTTACAAGCTGATACAATTCTTTCCAAGTACAATACACTTTGAATTACAAGTCACTTAGAACAAGTAGCCTAAACTTCAATGGAGATTAGAGTCTTCAAATCCATGTTGGATGTGTGTGATCTTTTCTCGAAGTTGTTTGTAGCGTTCTTCGTGTCTTGAGAGCTTTAAGTGTTGGATTGGTTTGGAATGCAGCAGAGTAACGGTGCTTGAAGAGAATGAGCCCACAAGGTCCCTTGAATGCTGGATGTGGCCATGTATTTATAGGCAAATTTCTAGGCTGGAATTGTTAAGTCATGAGTCGTGACCGACTCAAGATGAATCGTAAGTCGTGACCGACTCAGGATGAGTCGTAAGTCGTGGGCGACTCAACTGGTTGAGCCCAGACTTCGTATCAGAGCGTCTCCGGTCCTCTGTATATAGCACAAGTCCTAACTCGTCTGCGAGTTAAAAGGTCGTGGTCCAAAATTAGGCGGCATTGGATTTCTACTTAGTAGCTTTAAGTCGTGGACGACTCAAGCTAGGTCGTGAGTCATGGCCTAACCGGTTAGCTTGCTTACCGAGTAGTGTACGAGTCAATGGGCCACGATGTAAAATGAAGCGGTGCCGAATTCTTTTGCTTAGGTCGTGAACGACCTACCGTAGGTCGTAGGTCGGTCCTTTGTTGTTTTGGGATTTTAGTCAGTTAGGTCATTTGACACCTTAGGTCGTTGAGTCGTTAGAGAACTTGAGTCGTTCTATCCCATACACCGTTAATCCCTTGAGTTGCTCCACTCCTCTAAGTCGCCTTAAGCTTTAACTCGTTAGCTTGTTGAGTCGGTAGCTTGTTGAGTCGGTTGCTTGTTGAGTCGGTTGCTTGTTGAGTAGTGGATCCCTTCTGAACCGTTAAGAACCTTAAGTCGTGAGTCGGCCCAGACCTTGACTCGTTGCCTAAACGGAGTTAACATTTGCCCCTCGAAGTTCACGCCTAAGTCGTAGGTCGTGTGCTTCGACTCATCTTAACTCGTGTGCCGATTCAACTGCCACTGCTCAAAGCTATAAAAGACTTGAGTCGTTCCCCTTACTTCCTTCTCCTCATTTCTTATCCTTTGAACCGTGTCTGCCATTAACGCATCTTCGAGCTCTCAAAGGCGATTCCAACCTGATTTATTTTCGATCATCTTTAGCATCACACCGTGTAAGAGATTTTGCATCTTTTTTCAATTGCTGATGATTGCCGATCTCCGCCTCTGTTTTTCCCCCTTGATCCTTGCGAATACTATTACATCGGACATTGATGGATTAAAGGCAGGCGGTTTGATCTTACTTGTAACGATTCGAGATTTGAGGCGACCTAGTGGTGTGATGGAACTGGGGTTAACCATTGCGAGGTTATTGGGTTATCGGGTTATGGATTAGATGGTTAATGGGTTAGGAGTTAGATGGTTAATGGGTCAGATTGATTCGAACATTGCCGTAGGTTTGACTCGGCTATTTTTGTATGATCCAGCGACCTTTGCGATTTAACCATGATACGACTCAACATGCTCCACGACCTAAGCCTTGAGTCGTGGCCGAGATAAAACCCTTGAGTCGTGGCCGAGATAAGACTTGGAGATTTTCTTATTATTTTGAACCAGAGCTTCTTTAACATACTCCACGACCTAAACCTTGAGTCGTGGCCGAGATAAGACTTGGAGATAATCTCCTTATTTCTACGACTCAAGGCTTAGGTTACTGCCGACCCAGAACTGTTGAACCGTTGACGAGTTATGACTTGTGTGAATTCTGTTTGAACTTTGGACCATTGGATTAACTTTGAACTGTTGAATTTTATTGCATTCATTCACAGGTTATTTTGACTTGCAGGCTAACAACATGTTCAATACAACATTCACAGAAAACTGGGACGAACATACTGTCATTGATTGCCCATATCAAATGACAGATTAGTTAATAACAGATAATTAACTTAAACAAATCGTGTGAATGAAGTGCTATCGATTTCAAGTAGAATATTAAAGCAACACTGAAACAATCAATTGAAACTGACCAGCCTGCACTAATATTATGCTTGAACTCTAAATTAACAAGTTCTAAAATTACCATAGTCGATCAATCGTCAACCAGTTTAACTCTAGTTATATTTACTTGTTATTTTCATTAGTTCTGCACAACACTTCACACTTTTAGGAAACGTGCACCTTCGCATTTGAACACCCAGTTGCTTGTGTAGAATGACATCTCAACAAGAAGAACCGATGGGCCAGGCTGAAGATGTCTTCCCAGTAGCCAACTTGTTGGATAATCCTCCGGAGAGAACTCCCACCACTCTGAATCAGCGGGTGTTTACTCAACTGCTCACCCAGTTTGGCATTGCCGAAGCTGATGCCTTACTGCCGGGGCCAAATGATACTGCAGATAGGCCCCCTTCTGGCTTTATTGCTGTCAACCGCCAAATGTGCTTGAGCGGTGCCATACCACCTTTTAATGACTTCCTTCGGCAGTTCCTGCTTCGATTATCTATCTCTCCATTCCAATTGCACCCCAATGGCCATGCCATTCTGATGGGGTTATGTGTGCTTTTTAGTAATGTTCTGGACCGATTACCGAGCTTTGAGGAAATCTGCTACCTCTGCTCATTCACAAAGATTAAAGATCATCCCTCTATCGTAATCATAAGGAGTGCTTGAAACCGAAAACTCATCACCGATCTTTCTGAAAGCGTTCATGGATTTCTAAATCAGTATTTCTTTGTTCGTTGCCCTCCAGGGTTTTATGCCATCTGGAGAGTAGGAAGTAAGATTTTCCTGTTTTTATTTCTCCAATCTTGGACTTTTCAAAATTTGAGTTGCTGAATGCTAACTTTGCTTCTTTTCCCTGTTTTAGCACTTCCTCCTCCCTCTAGAGATCCATGCTATAAACAAATTTTTGAGAGACTGAACGCCGTGGCGGCAGAAGAGAGGAGTATAAAGTTCTTGTTAAATGATGGATTTTTACATCAATATGGGCTTCTTCATTCTTCTCGCTTCACTCTGCCTCGTGAAGTCCCAACTGAAATTCCTGATTCTCCGACGGAAACTCCTGATGCCCCGGTCCCTATTAAAGAGCACATGCAGGGAGGAACTTCTATAGAAACTTCACTAGTAAAGTGTTCAATTCCGAAGGATGTTGTGGGGCCGTCTGACAAGTCTATACTTGCCCTAGTTACCGAAGAGGAAGAACCTCCATGATTTTCCGGAAAATCTACTAGCGAAGGAGTTAAGAAAGCAAGTCCCAAAAAACATGACGGCGATGATGTTTTTGAGGGGTTGAGCGATTTAATTGTGACTTCTCAAGAACTTTTCAAAGATGATGTTTCCAAAACCATCTCTTTCGTAATCGAGGCGACATCTTCTCTACAACAGATGTCAACTCCTCCTACTCAAGTTATCACTACCTCTATTCCACAGAGTGGTCTGTAACTTGATGCGTGTAGTTTACACATTACACAACACTAAGGATTCTTCATTACTTCTATGCATTTATCTTCTTATACTTTAAAGTTTTCTAAAGCTTATTATTTTTATTCCAGATTCTTCTATGGGGCGCAGCGGCTCGTACTATGATGATTTCCAGCGCTACGGGAGGCGTAGCCAGTATGATTACAGGCGTTACCTCCCCTCTTACAGAGAATCAGATGAAGAGAGGGCCATCAGGAAAGCCGACGAGAGACGAGCATATGAAGAACGTCACCGAAGGGAACAAGAAAGACATGACCCTCCCCACAGAGATGATGATACTCAAAAGAGAAAAGCTCACGATGAGAGAGGTAAAGGTCACATGGACGATTCTTCTAGCAAGCGGGCTAGACTTACTGAAGAAACAATGCCGACAGTTTCTGAACATGTTCCTGCTCAATCTCCTGCCCCTGCTCGTTCCGACATTCAAGCAATCATCAACCAGCCCGCATACCAAGTTGGGCAAGGTCCTCCCACTCTTCAAAGTCGATTCCCTCAGTGGTGCCTGAGAGGGGTTCGGTTTGATCTCGACTTGGTTCATCTCGACAAATCGGCTATGCTGCGAAATCTTGATACTGTCAGGACCGATATTGAAAGAATGTCGAACTGGCAAAAACTTGTCGATGAGCTTCAAAGGGTTAACTGAGCCAATCTCGAGGCCATGCTCACAATGGAGAACGATAAGGCTGAGTGGCAGAAGACTCTTGAACAGCATGACGCCGAAATGAGAAGTATTGCTTCCTATAACGAAAAGCTGGAAGCGGAAATGG
The DNA here is from genome assembly GCA_030765085.1 of Allium cepa. Taxonomy (NCBI): domain Eukaryota; kingdom Viridiplantae; phylum Streptophyta; class Magnoliopsida; order Asparagales; family Amaryllidaceae; genus Allium; species Allium cepa. The sequence goes on from CM060943.1 coordinate 911,542,691, forward strand.
AAAAGCTTAAGGAAGAATTAGTTACTTCATCAACTTCCTATTCTCAAAAGGAGAGCATGCTTCAGCAACAAGTACGAGATGCGCATGCTAGTCAAAGGGCAGTCGAAGATAAGCTTGCACACAAGGAGAAGGTCATAGATGAATATCGTGCTGAAACTGTACAGCTGCAAGAACAGACCGACTCTCAAAGCTTGGAGATAGAGTTGTTAAAAACTCGACTTGCTATGGCCGAAAAGGAGCGTGATGAGGCTGTTGCTGGTAAACTTGCGGCCGAAGAGGCCCATCAAGCGACCAAAGCTGACATTAGCTCCACATTATTTGATTTTTATCTGCACAGCATTTTGGGGCGTGGCAGCCTTGCCTTTCTAGGCCCCAAGTATGAAATCACACTGGCTGAAGTTTGGGAGGCAGCACTTGATATGCTCGGTGGTAAAGGTGCTGGATATGCTGAGTCAGCCCTTGAAGAGCATTATCTTGACGATGAAGCCCGCGCCGCTCTTGCCAAGGGAAAAGAGCAACTTGCCAGAGCGCGGACTGGGATGGCGGAAGAGGAGCGTTCTGAAAAAGAAGTACTGCCTACTACCTCTGAACGTCCTCTAGTTTCTTCTGAAGTTGACATCGCAGGTTCCAGTGCTCATTCACTGCCTCCTACAAGAACCGGGGTAATTACCCCTACCGATGATGAGGCTTTGGAAGACATTGGGGCTCAAAATTATGAGATTGAACTAACGAAGCCAACATCTTCAGGTAATTTCGACATTGGTCCGATTCAGGTGGATTGCCTGCTTATTCCTCAAAAATTTGATGAGCTTCTCGATTACTTCTTGAATCTCGATGAACCCATATCTCCCTTCTTTTGGGAAGATACTAACATTTTCAATTTCTCTTCTTCTGCAGTTGAAACAACAAGTGTTGTGCAGACTTCGCCTCCTCTGGTTATTCCTCCTCCATCTCTTCAGGTGACTCCTCCTTCTGCTTCACAACCCGGGTCACAAGAGGAGAAAATTGAGGCTCTTCATGGTTTGGATGACCCTATTGCTTCGCAGGAGCAAAAAGATGAGGGACTTGAAGGAGGCGAGATCTCTCCGGAGCGGACTCCTTCTGACGACGTAGTTTTGTCCGCTCTTGTTACTCCAGGGAGTGAGTCTTATTCGAAGAGAAGAAAGAAGCACGGGACATCGAAGAGGAGGGGGAAGAAAATTATCACTACTGAAGAGGAACCGGAAATTGCACCAGTTGCACCTCCCTCCCCTTCTTCCCTTATGCCTTCAGACCGACCTGAAAGACCTGAAAAGCTAACCATTCGGCCGGGTAAAGGGTCTAAAGGTGGCAAGAAGAAATGAAGAGTTGGGCTTTTTGATTCCTTTTTTGTGTAATGGTCGGATGTTGTGCAGGCACCGGCCCCTGCTTTTTTTTATTTTGAAACCTGTATCTGCAATTGAATAAAATGATCCTTTATTTGTACAGACTTTTGTTTGAATTTGAGAATGCATTTATTATTCATTTTTGCACAAGTTTATTTATATGATATTGCGGTGAGCTTGTGGTATGTTGTTTGAGCGTACTTTACCGATGTAGCTATACCATTTTGTATGTAACTATACCATGTTGCCCCCATACCATGAGCTTACTGCAATATCGTATACTTTGAGGGGACTTGCACTCTCATTTTCTGAAGAATAATTACTTCATTCTCGAAGAGAATTTTCGTAGAGTGAAACTTCCTTCATATAAGTTTTTACGCTTTGTCCTTCGAAGAAATCACTTTTTCCTTTTGCGTATGTATACATTTTGCCAAGTGAATTCTTCTATGTGGTGAAGCGGGCCTCTGAAGGGTACTTTAACTTTAATTCTTCCTTTGAAAGTTAAAGTATGCCCTTGATGAGGATTTTTTTTTAAAAAAAAAATAGAAATTTGTGCCTCTGAGGAGGGATTTTTTCACGTTTCAACACTTGGAAGTTTTATTTCAATCTTGGTGAAACGTGTTCCTCCAAAGAGTTGTGCCTTTGAAGAAAGCCTTTTCACGTTTCAACACTTGGAAGTTTTATTTCAATCTCGGTGAAACGTGGGCTTCTGAAGAGGTCTTTCCTTTTAATTGTGTCCCCGGGAGGGGGTTGCACCTCTAAGGAGGGATTTTTCACGTTTCAACACTTGGAAGTTTTATTTCAATCTCGGTGAAACGTGTACCTCCAAAGAGTTGTGCCTTCGAAGAAAGCCTTTTCACGTTTCAACACTTGGAAGTTTTATTTCAATCTCGGTGAAACATGGGCTTCCAGGAAGGTCCTTATTTTGTTTTGCATTTCAACTTTGGTGAAGTGAAATTCCGAAGAGCGGTTGTTACACTTCAACTCCTGGCGAAATGTGCCTCCGAAGATGTCTTTATTTTGTTTGCATTTCAACTCTAGTGAAGTAAAATTCCGAAGAGCGGTTGTTACACTTCAACTCCTGGCGAAATGTGCCTCCGAAGAGGTCTTTATTTTGTTTGCATTTCAACTCTGGTGAAGTGAAATTCCGAAGAGCGGTCGTTACACTTCAACTCCTGGTGAAATGTGCCTCAGAGAGGGTTTTCATCGCCTGGAAGTTACTCTCTCATGGTTGGAGGGTCATGACTCCTCCAATCTTTTTTGTTGAGTAGAGAACTTTCTTTTTTGTGGCGTATGACCCATTAGAGGTCTTTATCCTCCGAAGAGTTGTGCCTCCGAAGAGGACTTGTGCTGCCGATGATGGCTTTGGTTGTTCCTCTGTCCACTTGCTTATGCCTTTTCAATGATCCTCTGCCTTTTTTTTTTTACAAGTAACTTGTTTAATCCAAGGAAGTGTGCTTCATTGTCAGGCAATTTCGTGAGAACGAGCATTAGCTTCTTAATTGGATGTTTGTTTGTTCAAACGTTCTCAATTTTTTAGCAAAGACCCATTTCTGTCGAAATCATAGGCCGTTCAATTGAAGTACTTCCTATCTAGGATTTGAATTCGGGGCTTTTGTGACTTCAAATTTGGCGAGAATCACTTGGTCTTTTTATGTGCAAGTTTCACTTCCATTGTCTGCAAAAATTTAAATCGACATTTCAGCAATACATTCTATGTACTTTTTATATCGAAAATAAATCAAGCATGTAATAATAATAAGGAACACAAGATTATAGTGGTTCGGCCAGGAAATTGGGCCTACATCCACTTTATATTCTTTCATTATTTACTTGCATCAGTTTTACAATTGCCTTCAATTACAAGAATCATACATTCATAATTCTTTTTACAATATTTCAACAATGTTTTCAAGTAAAGTATGGACGCAAATGGTTGCTGTTCCATGCCCTTGGAACTTGATTTCCTTCAACAGTGGTGAGTTTGAATGTGCCGTCAAGAAGCTTCTGACCTATGACATATGGTCCTTCCCAATTTGGCCCAAACACACCTGTCGCTGTCATAATTCTCTTCAGGACTAGGTCTCCAATCTCAAAGCTGCGTTGGCGAACTTTGGAATTGAAATGTCTGGCTATTCTTTGCTGATGAGCTGCAATGCTGAGATTAGCCTCATCTCTTTTTTCATCAAGGAGACCTAGCGCTTCAAGCTGTAGCTTTTCGTTTTCTGCTTGATTGAAATGGATTCTTCTGTGTGAAGGGACTTCTATTTCTACCGGAATCATTGCCTCTGACCCGTATGCCAATGAAAACGGGGTGTGCCCAGTCGCAGTTTTGTGAGTGGTTCTGTATGCCCATAGTGCCAGTGGTAGCTTATCGACCCAACCACCTTTTGCTTTTTCAAGTTGCTTCTTGATGGTTGACTTAATAATTTTGTTCACGGCTTCCACTTGCCCGTTTGCCTGCGGATGAGCTACTGCTGAGAAGCTTTTCCGGATTTTGAATCGCTTGCAAAAATCTTGGAATTCTTCACTTTCAAACTGAGTTCCATTGTCTGTAATTATTTTTTGAGGCACACCGTATCTGCAAATGATGTTTTTAGTCACAAAACTATCATCTTCTTTGAGGTGATAATAGCCAGTGGTTCAGCTTCTGCCCACTTAGTAAAATAATCTACAGCAACAATGGCATATTTAATTCCAGATTTGGCAATTGGTAACGGTCCTACAAGGTCTATCCCCCATATTGCAAACGGCCATGGACTGACCTTCTGTGTGAGTTCAGTGGAAGGAGCTCTAGGAATTTTGGCGAATCTCTGACATCTGTCACATTTTCGGGAATACTCTGCTGCATCTCGATTAATTTCTGGCCAAAAATATCCGTATCGGAGAATTTTCTTTGCTAATGTTTGGCCACCTGAATGATCACCACATTCTCCTCCGTGTACCTCTGCTAGGATTGCTTTAGACTCTTCCCTGGATACACATCGAAGTAATGGCATTGAGAATCCCCGTCTGTATAATCGGCCATCCTGGATTATGTATCGAGAGGCCTTTCTCAGTAGCTTTTGTCGTTCTTTTGAGTTCCCTGGTAAAGATCCATTGAGCAGATATTCTGTTATCGAAGTCATCCATGATTCTTGCTCTTGAGACATGCTCATGATCCAATCAATATCCATCTCATCAATGCTAGGAGTCGACAGGACCTCCACTGGAGTTAATCCCAGAAATTGGGCTTCGCCTGTGCTAGAATACTTTGCGAGAGAATCTGCTTTCGTGTTTTCCTCTCGAGGAATGTGACTTATCATGTAATGATCGAAATCACCCAGGAGCTCCCAAGCCTTTGACAAGTAGGCGGGCAGATTCCCCCCTTTTGCTTGGAATTCCTTTTTGACTTGGCATACAATAAGCTGAGAATCACTGAATATCTGTAATGCTCGGATGTTTAATTCTTTAGCAATCCTTAAGCCAGCGATAAGGGCTTCGTATTCTGCTTCATTGTTTGTTGAAGGAAATTCCAATCTTAGTGCATAGCATAATGATCGGCCTTCAGGGGTCTCAAGTACAACTCCGGCTCCAGAACAGCAGTCGTTTCTTGCACCATCGACATATAACTTCCATTGGATTGGGGAATCATCGACTGTTTCTTCCTCACTGTTACCCTTATTTGTGAATTCTGCAATGAAATCTGCTAAAGCTTGTCCATTGATTATTTTCGCGGATGATAAGTGATGTCATACTGACTGAGTTCAATATTCCACTTTAGGAGACGACCCGAAGTCTCAGGGCGAAACAGGACTTGCTTTAAAGGTTGATCAGTGAGGACTCTGATAGGGTGAGCCTGAAAATATTGCCTCAACTTACTGGATGCAATTAGTAGGCAATAGGCGAGTTTTTCCAACTTAGAGTAGTTCATCTCTGCCCCAGTGAGTCTTTTGCTGATATAGTAAACTGGACGTTGAATCCTTTTGTCTTCTCGTATCAGCACTGCACTTAAAGCATGAGATGATACTGCCAAGTATATAAGAAGATCCTCGCCATCGCCAGGCCTAGAAAGTATTGGAGGCGTTTCCATATGGCGAATCAATTCATCAAAGGCTTTTTGGCATTCGGGAGTCCAATCGAAGTTTTTCTTTCCTTTCTTTAGGGCGTCAAAGAATGGGATGCATTTATCTGTGGCTTTGGAAATGAATGGACTCAAGGCGGCGACTTTTCCATTGAGACTTTGCAATTCCTTCTTTGTTCTAGGAGCTTTGACTTCTTTCAATGCAGTAATTTGAGCTGGACTGGCCTCAATGCCCCTAGCGCTCACGATGAAGCCTAAAAACTTGCCGGATTCCACTCCAAATGAACATTTTAGAGGGTTAAGCTTCATTCTGTATTTCCGGAGGACTGTAAACATTTCTGCTAAGTGTTCAATGTTATCCGCTGCTTTCTTAGACTTTACTAACATGTCGTCGACGTAGACTTCCATAGTTTTGCCCAATTGCGGTTTGAACATAGCATTAACAAGTCTTTGGTAGGTTGCCCCTGCATTTTCCAATCTAAAGGGCATTACTCTGTAGCAGTAAAGACCAGTGTCGGTGATAAAGCTCGTATCCTCCTGATCCGGCTCATGCATCATAATCTGGTTATATCTGGAGTAGGCATCCATAAAAGATAACAATTCGTGTCCCGCTGTTCCGTCTACCAGTTGATCGATTCTGGGTAATGGGAAGCAGTCTTTGGGGCAGGCCTTGTTTAGATCTGAAAAATCGATGCATACTCTCCATTTTCCGTTGGCTTTCTTAACCAGCACTGGATTTGAAACCCAATTCGGGTAGGTGGATTCTTTGATAAAATTATTCTCCATGAGCCGATCAACTTCTTCTTTTAATGCCGCCGACCTTTCCGGACCTTGAGTTCTCCTCTTCTGTTTCACAGGTGTAAATTTTGGATCAATATTTAGAGCATGCACTGCAACTTCTGGGGATATTCCACACATATCCGCATGAGTCCAAGCAAAAACATCCAGATTTGCCTTTAAAAAAGATATTAATATATTCTGAATTGACACATTAAGTTGTGAACCCACATTCAACACCTTGTTTGGGTCCTTTGGGTCAACAGGTATTGGTATTGTCGTTTCCACTGGTACTACTCTATTTTCCCCCGCACTGATTTTTCTAGGGTCCATCTCTTTCCTTGCTCCGCCGTGCTCGCCAGTGCAGGGTCCGCCCTGTAATTGCTACAAGGCTGGTTCTTTGATGCGGACTAGGGCTGCCGCATCCTTTCCCATTTCCCTTTTTCTTGCCTCTCGCAGCTCTGTCAGATAACACTCCCGCGCAGCATTTTGATCCCCCTTTATAACTCCTACTCCATTGTCTGTAGGGAATTTAATGGTGAGGCACCATGGGGCTAAAACAGCTTTGAATGCTGCGAGCGTTGGACGGCCAAGGAAAGCATTATAAGCAGAAAATTCATCGACAATCACAAATGTTTGCTTTCGGACTACTTTCCTTTCTCCTTCTCCAAGTTCTACAAGAAGATCAATGGTTCCTACCGGCTGTTTTGGCTCCCCAGTGAAGCCAGCGATTTTATGTGATGAAGCTTGCACATCAGCCATAGGGATCTTCATTTGGTCGAATGTTTTCTTGAAGAGGATATTGCAGGATGCGCCACAATCAATGAGAACTCTTCTGACAATAGCTGGCCCGATACCAGCCGAGATGACTAAGGGATCCAAGGTAGGAGCTTCAATACCTGTGGAATCCCTAGCTTTGAATACAATATCATCATCAAGAGTTTTTTGTTGCTTCAAGGGCGTAGCACCTTCCAAAACGAATACATCTTCTTCGGTCGGTACATACTTTAAAGCTCGGGTATACCTTTCCATCTCACCCCAGCTTCTGCCCGCTGGGTGAGGTCCTCCCGTAATGACATTGATAATGGGCCTTCCAGATTCATGCCCTGAAGCCTTCTCAATCGTCCTAGGCTGATGAGTAGGAGCCTGTTGCCCCTGACTAGATGAAGCAGGATTGTTGCTATTCCTTTTCATAAATTGTTGTAGTTTGTTTTCCCTTAGCAACTCTTTAATCAGATTTTTCAGCCGACGGCATTCGTCGGTCTCATGACCGGGTTGATTATGGAAGCAGCAAAATTTCCCACTTTGTATAGCCTTTTTCCCGGTCCTTAGAGGAGGAGGTTTAGGAAAGTCAACAGAATCTTAGTGGCAAGGTAGATACGCTCCGGCGTATCTGATAAAGGAGTATATTCTGATGGCTTGAAGGATCGGGGTTTCTTCAGATTATTCTGCTTCTTCCCATTGTTATTTTCCCTTTTTTGCCCTAAAGATTCATTCTTGCGTGGAACAACAGTGTTATCTTCGGCTTTTTCCAACACTGCCTTTACCGGTACGGGACGGCTTTCTAAGCGTATGAATTCATCTGCTTTTTTATAGAACTTTTCAAGGGAATTTGGTTCCTTCATGTTTAGCCATTTCCCAAATTCACTCGACTTGTCAATACCCTTCATCAGATAAGTCAATATCATTCGCGGTTCTGCATTGTCCACCTCAGCTAGCGCTATATTAAAGCGGTTTAAGAAAGATCTGATAGTCTCCCCTGGATTCTGCTCCAAACTTGATAGTGACATGATATCCTTGTCTTTTGAGGCGTATAGTCTGAACTTCTCCTTGAACTTCCGGGTTAAGTCCGAAAACTGATCGATAGATCGGACTGGAAGTTTGGTGAACCAAAGCAGAGCCACACCTTCGAGATACACAGGAAAATATCTGCACTTTATTTCATCAGAGGCTCTGGCACCTGTCATGTGCCAATCATATTTGTATAAGAATTCGTTCGGATCACTCGTCCCTCTGTAAGCTGGAATGGTTGGTGGGACAAACTTCCTTAGGAATTCAGCCTTTAAGATTTTCTCAGTAAAAGGAGTTTTACTTGGGGCAAAACCCCATTCTTTCTCGTCTTCAACCCTCTGCATACTCTCTTTCATAATTTGTCGGACCATTCCAGAAAGATACTCCTCTTCATGTCGAGTTCTAGATCCACCAACCTCCGGAAGCGTTCGTTCAAAGGGGCTAGCAGCCCTTTCAGGAGCATTTCTTTCTTCAGCATCACGAATGTTGCCAGCAAAATTCCTTTCATTATCTGCTGGTTGACGGTTTGCCCCAAGCAAATCGTTCAACCTATTCAGAATTAGGGCATTCTGGGCATTCTGAGCCTCGAATTGTGCATTTTGGGCATTTATCTGTTGGTTCAGCCCTAAGATTGCAGCATCCAGCTCTGCTTTTGTAACTCCGACAGCTGGAGTGACTTGATTCGACATAGGGGAAGCGGTGGTTCCCTCTTGAATATTCCCAGATCTGACAAATCTACTTTTTCTTCCAGGAGCCATAATCTCGGATAGACTTCTGGTTTTCAAGGAAATTCTCTCTACAAACCTTTGTGAAGCAATGATGATAGCTCTCCTGAGTTCAATTCTCAGTGAAAGCACCAAAAATGTTAACGCTAAAATTTGAACGCTAACACGCCGGTGTATGAGTTATAGTTGTGAAAGCACCACCCGATAACTCGGGAACAGATTACAAGCAAATAATAGCGGAAAAGCAGTAAATAACAACGATTTTATAGTGGTTCGGCTTAAGGGTATAGCCTACGTCCACTTTAAGTACTTTTATTGATGATCTCGTTACAAGATGATACAATTCTTTCCAAGTACAATACACTTTGAATTACAAGTCACTTAGAACAAGTAGCCTAAACTTCAATGGAGATTAGAGTCTTCAAATCCATGTTGGATGTGTGTGATCTTTTCTCGAAGTTGTTTGTAGCGTTCTTCGTGTCTTGAGAGCTTTAAGTGTTGGATTGGTTTGGAATGCAGCAGAGTAACGGCGCTTGAAGAGAATGAGCCCCCAAGGTCCCTTGAATGCTGGATGTGGCCATGTATTTATAGGCAAACTTCTAGGCCGGAATTGTTAAGTCATGAGTCGTGACCGACTCAAGATGAGTCGTAAGTCGTGACCGACTCAGGATGAGTCGTAAGTCGTGGGCGACTCAACTGGTTGAGCCCAGACTTCGTATCAGAGCGTCTCCGGTCCTCTGTATATAGCACAAGTCCTAACTCGTCTGCGAGTTAAAAGGTCGTGGTCTAAAATGAGGCGGCATTGGATTTCTACTTAGTAGCTTTAAGTCGTGGACGACTCAAGCTAGGTCGTGAGTCGTGGCCTAACCGGTTAGCTTGCTTACCGAGTCGTGTACGAGTCAATGGGCCACGATGTAAAATGAAGCGGTGCCGAATTCTTTTGCTTAGGTCGTGAACGACCTACCATAGGTCGTAGGTCGGTCCTTTGTTGTTTTGGGATTTTAGTCAGTTAGGTCATTTGACACCTTAGGTCGTTGAGTCGTTAGAGAACTTGAGTCGGTCTATCCCATACACCGTTAATCCCTTGAGTTGCTCCACTCCTCTAAGTCGCCTTAAGCTTTAACTCGTTAGCTTGTTGAGTCGTTAGCTTGTTGAGTCGGTAGCTTGTTGAGTCGGTTGCTTGTTGAGTCGGTTGCTTGTTGAGTAGTGGATCCCTTCTGAACCGTTAAGAACCTTAAGTCGTGAGTCGGCCCAGACCTTGACTCGTTGCCTAAACGGAGTTAACAGTAAGTGTGAAAACGAAATAAGTTATAAAGTAAGCCAATTAGATGAAGTAAAATCAAGAAGATTAGTGAATGGAATGTAAATAAGTTGGGAAAGTTATAGAAGTTTAAATTTTTAATTAAATTGGAATGTTGTAACTGAATCAAGTTAAGTAAAAGTGATTTTTGAGGAAATAAATCTAAGTAAACTAAATGGGATGGTCAATGAAAACAAATTTATTAAGTTGAAATAAATTTGTGAATGAATAAATTAAATTCAGGTTGTGGGTAAATGGAATTTAAATTGAATATTGGAATGGAATATTTAACTTGAATTATTTTAAGTAAAGTGAAATTGAAAAGAAAAAAATAGTTCGAGTTGGACTAAAAGAACAAAGTTTGGGGAATTAAAATTTATTGGAATTGGAAATAAAAGGTAGTGGATGAACTACTTGATTTAAAGTAAATGAATTGGAAATGAATAGTGGAATGGGATCTGACTTTAATCATGATCGAATAAAATAAAGTTTGGAGATAAAATTATTGAGATTTGAAATTAATTAGTAAATTGAAGCAAATTGAATTCGAATGGGTTTGAAAATGCAAAGTGAATAAAAATGGACATAAAACCAAAGTGATAAAGAGGGAATAAATATAAGAAGTTGTATAAAATATCTGTATTGAACTTAATAAATGGATGGTGAAATTCTTAAGCAAATGTGGAATTGAGAGATATACTAAATGAATGAAGATTTGATAAAAATGGTAAAAAGGGAAATTGTGAATAAGTGAATGGAAATTAAAATAAATGTAATAAAAAGAAAAATTGATATAGCTAATAATCAATAGAGATAAATACGTAGGATGTATGTAACCACCCGCATATTTTACGATTATATATTTAAATGTTTTTTTTAAATACAACATCGTCAATCGAATTAAAGTACGAAATGCTACCTTTTGTAAACAGTCAAATTAGAACTCAAGACTACTTCCATTGAGTTCAAAATGGCATTTGCGACCTTTTTGAGTATAAACAACGATATGTTTGAAGTTGAGTTGAATTTTGCTATTTTTCCATTGGCTTTGGGTTTGGGTTTAAGCCCATTAACCTAACATAATATCGTATATCCACCCCCTCTCCTCTTCATTCATTTAAATTTCCTAACACTCTCAAACTAAAGTAAAAATGGTGGAAAGAAAGGGGAATCCAAATTCCTAAGCCCTATTTTACTAGGAAATTCAAAATTCAAGTTCTAGAAATCAATAAGAAGCATAGGTAAGTATCATTTTCATCTTCTCTATCTCAATCTCTCTTCAATTTTCAAAAACTCCTAAACCCTAACTTAGGAAATATTTTCTTCTGAGCTTAGATTGGTGCTTCTTGAGTTGAAGTTAAAGAGTGGTTGATCTTGCCTTGTATGAAAGCTTCTCATTTGTTGTTTTCGGGTTTCAAAGTGAGTTCTTGAGCTCACATCTATGTCTATACCTTCGATAGTTGTAAGGTATGAATTCCTAACACCTATTTCATGTTCATTTGCTTTTGAATTGAATTAGTTTGGTGAATTTTCCAACTTTTGTCATTTTGAAGCCAAAATCTATGAAAATCCTTATAGGGATGTTGGGACATGTTGTTTGGAGTGTATTGAAGAGCTTATAGGGCTGGGTTGTCGTTTGGCATAAATCCCTAGCCATCATTGCTCGTTCGGTCGCTTTCGATATGATTTGGCCATTAATTGCCTAGGCAAATTATTGCCCTGAGCTTCAGCTCACACGTCTGGTAGTATGCTCAGACGTCTGGAGCTACAGAATAACAATTCCAGACCTTCAGCTCAGACGTCTGAACTTGCTTCCTAGACATCTGGGCAATCTGGAAGAAAATTCCAGACCTTCAGCGCAGATGTCTAGGGAAACCACCTGACGTCTAACACAGTTAAATTCGAGGATATTACCTATTTCTATGTGGATTTCCATTTTATCGACTTTTGGTTGATCCGATTAGCTATTTATCTCTTTCATCGACTTTGATGACTTCTTTTCTGTATTTTTGGGAATTCATTTGATGGATTTGATATCGATTTCCATGGTTTTAATTCATGTCATCGAATGTGAATTTTTGGTGATTCTCAGGACGTGTTTCCAAAGGAGTACCCAGGTGGCAATAGGAAGTTCCTTATTCTGACCATTTATTGGAAATCCAAAGAAACAATACGTGCCCTGCAAGGTTTTAGTTGTCTATACCGGTAGTAAATATTCAAACTCTTTCACAAAAATGATTTCAACGTTACTTTTAATACAAAGCTCGTTTTTAAAATCGTTTTCCAATCTCTTAGTATACAAAAACCATTACCTATATAGAAATCTAATTAAATGACTTAGCAAAACAAGTGATATGAAACGCTTATGTTTACTTTATCAGTTAATTCTTCGACTTGCTCGACTGAACTCTTGTAACAATTTTCGAGTGCAAATCATCAATTTGTTTGCAAATATTTAAGTTAAGGCAGTGGTTATGGGACATGAAGCTAAACTCATTTATTTACTAGCTTAGTGTAATTCACACTTTTTATTGATCAATGATGATCATTTTATGGTTTAGACTAGCCATATGCGATGTCTCTTTGTCCACGTTGGTGGACTTTACCTTGTTTTATTGAGCTTTGTCTCATTTCTTTTATAGGCTAGCCACCTATGGGTTCTTTGGAGTTTCGACTCACTTTTATGGGCTAGCGACCCATGTTCTTTTATGGAGTTCGGGTTCATCGGGTGTACCGTTATTGCCTACGTCAATGTTATGAATTATTCGAGTTTTTGGTTCCTCAGGCGTACCGTTATTGTACTATGTCGTTGCACCGGCTCTATGGTTAGCGACCATAGGATAATGTCCCATTTATGATACACGTGTTGGTGAGTTTTCATGCTCCGTTTTTGATAGGCCTCCCCTTTTGTGATTTATACATTTCTAATTGATGATTTCTAGAAATTGTGTTTCACCAATTTTTGAGATTTATATTGATAAGCTTTATCATTATTTGTGGTTTGGTGAATAAATTAAAGAATATGACATTCTTTTTGGTGTTTGAGAAAGTTTGAGATATTGTATGATTTTTTCTTTGCTATCCAATGTATACTTGTCATAGTATGACATTATTGTTATTATATGTTTTTGTCATATTTCTTATTATATCTCATTTTATATGATATTTATTGCTACACTGATCCATTTATTATTTTTCTTCTTAAATAATACTCGGGGAGGTATTTCAGATGCTTCTACTGACTTCTTATCTGGGACCATCATCTGATTTTTGGCTAACTACTTTAGATTAGCAGTTTTTGCTTTTATACATTCGAGATAGAGACTCCTTGATGTATACATATTATTTTGTCTAGCGCTTATACCTATTCTTTTGTGATGTAGTGGATCTTGTATGACTACTACTTTGATGTACACTTTTAATGTGTTATATTCACATCTGTTTCCGCCTTAGTGATATGAATATCTGTGACTGATTTACGTTATGCTTATTTTTATATTTGTTTCCGAAGACCACATAGCCACTGTGAGGTAGCCTTGTGTTTGTATTTGATATGTCGGGTTCCCGCTTGAAATGAAATGCGTGACATTCCATCTGACAAACTAGTACTTGCACAAAGCCATTTCACAGATGGTCGCTCCTCAACAGACTTATTATTCATGCTAGTCGATGACATTATCCTGTAGTGTCCTTGACTAGTGTGAGTATAGAGGTGGGGCATGACAGCTTGGTATCAGAGCCAAACTTTGTAACGATATAGAATATTATAGCAAGGATCATCGTCCTAAGTCTTTCTTAGGAATCGTGCCTTAGGATTTAATTCGAGTCATTGGACCCGTTCTATCCTAATTTCTTTTATGATGCCTTGTTTTATCAATCAAGTTTGTTTGATATTCATTCTAAGAATAACTTTTTCTTCTTTCTTTCTTTCTTTCTTTCTTTATTAAAGAAGAGAAATGGTTAGACCTTGTCGTCCAGCGTTGGTCAATCCAATGCTACTCCTTTGGATGGAGTATTTATGTCTTCTTAACAGCATCTAGATCTTGTAAAGAATGCTCAAGCTGATGGGCCTATTCCTGAGCCTACTAACCCTAAATCCGGGTTTGCACGCTTGTGCAGTGATTATACCAATTTGGGTTGAAGGCCATAAAAGGGTTTCGAAAATGTTATAGAAGTCAAAGCTTGGTGGAGATCATTCGACCGCATCTTTTCTCGCATGAATCTTGTTGATCTACATTGAGTCTAAGTGGCTTCTAGCATGCTCCAAGAGAGCGCATTAGATTGGTATGAGAGATTTCATGAATTATCGAAGCGTATCTTACTTGGGAGCAATTCCGAGAGAGGTTCGAGTTGAAGTTTGTGCCGGAGGTTGAAAAAGTTACTTTGGCCCTACGCTTTATTGACCTTGTTCAAGGTGAATATTCTGTGACGGACTATGTCACATCTTTTGAATCTCTCTCTAAATATGGGGTCGAGTATATTAATAACCCATTGAAGAAAAATCAGAGGTTTATCTATGGGTTGAATAAGAACCTCAAAAAGGCTTTACTTCTAAAACTAGAAATTTCTTTCGATCAGCTTGTTGATATCGCTCTTCAACTTGAAGAGGCCGATAAAGAAAGTGATGATGAAGTTGTGGGTGTCAAACAAAACTTCAACATCAACAAGAAGAGGCTTATTGAGTTCAAAGGCCCTAATCCCAATAAGAAAGGGAAGCAAGCATGGTACCAAAGAATCCTACTTCTAGTCGTGGACAATGCTACAATTGTGTTTCAACGTGCCACTATGCAAGTAGGTGTCCGAAACCCCTTTTTTGTCGTTATTGCAAAAGTTTGGGTCATCTTATATCTACATATCCCATACTTCAAAGTAGTAGAGAGGGAGAGCTGGTCAAGGTAATTCTCCTTCTAACCTTAATGGCATTATTGTGTTTTGTGATCATCCTATTCGAGTTCTTTTTGATACGGGTGCATCTCACTCTTTTATATCAAAAGAACTTGTTGATACCTTTTCTTTAAATGTTATGTGCTTGACGACTTCACTAAAAATTGTGAATTCGATTGGTGAATCCACGACACTTGGTTTATTTCATAAAGATGTCGTGATTATTTTATGTAATTATGCTTTCCGAGCCGATTTTCATGTTATGCATTACTTAGGCTTTGGAATGAATTTGGGAATGGATTGGCTTAACCATTATGAAGTCCATATCCTATATCCTGAGAGGATTATACATCTTCGACATCCTCAATCTATTAAGAAGATTTCTATTGTTATCAATGATTTCGATTCCAATTCGGTGGCATCATTTTATTCTTTAAACCCACATGATAAGGAAAATGTTATTTCTCTCATTCAAGTAGTTTGTGAATTTTCTGGGATTTTTGAGCTTGTCTTAGGATTACCACCTAAGCAATCTATTGAGTGGTGCTGAGGTCTTTTCAGCCCGACCTTGCCACCAATTTTCATCAGCTACGAGTTGCGGAGGGTAGCATTCCACTTACCGCATTCCGCACTCGTTATGGTTCTTATGAGTGACTCGTGATGTCATTCGGTTTGTCCAGCTTATTCAATCCGTCTTATGATCGAGTATTCTGCGAATATCTAGATGACTCCATCCTTGTATTCATTGATTATGGGTGAACTTCTCACTTCAAAATTTTCTTTTGTGTTGATATGCTTTTATAGTGTTACTCTTTATTTTCTTCTTAAGTATTGCGAGGACGCAATTTCTTTAAGGAGGGGAGTCTGTAACAAACCCGCGTATTTTACGATTACATATTTAAATGTTTTATTTAAATATAGCATCGTCAGTCCGATTAAAGTCTAAAACGCTACTTTTTGTAAACAGTCGAATTAGGACTCGAGACTACTTCCACTGAGTTTAAATTGGCATTTACGACCGTTTTGATTATAAACATCGATATGTTTGGAGCTGAATTGAATTTTGATATTTTTCCATTAGGCTTTGGGTTTGGGTTTCGGCCCATTAACCCAACATAATACCCAACTCTACCCCCTCTCCTTTTCATTCATTTTCTTTTCCTAACACTCTCAAGCTAAAGTAAAAATGGAGGAAAGAATGGGGAATCCAAATTCCTAAGCCCTATTTTACTAGGAAATTCAAAATTCAAGTTCTAGAAATCAATTAGAAGCATAGGTAAGTATCCTCTTCATCTTCGCCATCTCAATCTCTTCAATTTTCATAAATTCCTAAACCCTAACTTAGGAAATATTTTCTTATGAGCTTTGATTGGTGCTTCTTGAGTTGAAGTTGAAGAGTGGTTGATCTTGCCTTGTCTTAAAGCTTCACATTTGTTATTTTTGGGTTTAAAGCTGAGTGCTTAAACTCACATCTATGTCTATTTCTTTGATAGTTGTTAGGTATGAATTCTTAACACCTATTTCATTTTCATTTGCTTTTTAATTGAATTGGTTGGGCGAATTTTCCATTTTTTGGCATTTTGAACTCAAAATCTATGAAAATCCTTATATGGATGTTTCCAATTTAGGGCTGGGTTGTTGCTTGGCACATATCCCTAGCCATCTTTGCTCGTCTGATCGCTTTCGATATGATTTGACCATCAATGGCCTAGGCAAAATATTGCCCTGAGCTTCAGCTCAGACGTTTGGTAGTATGCTCAAACGTTTGGAGCCACGGAATAAAAATTCCAGACCTTTAGCTCATACGTCTGAGCTTACTTCCCAGACATCTGGGCGATCTGGAAGAAAATTCCAGACCTTCAGCGTAGATGTCTAGGGAAACTACCAGACGTATAACATTGTTAAATTAAGGGAAATTGCCTATTTCTGTGTGGATTTCCGTTTGATCGATTTTTGGTTGATCTGAATAGTTGTTTATCACTTTCATCGACTTTGATGTCTTCTTTTCTGGATTATTGGGAATATCCATTTGATGGATTTGACATCGATTTCAACTGTTTTAATTCACATCGTCAAATGTGAATTTTTGGTGATCGATTGGTTTTACAATCATTTCTATGATTTGTCACTTTAATATAAAATGGTTTCTATACCAGTAGTAAATATTCAAACTCTTTCACAAAAATGATTTCAACATTACGTTTAATACAAAGCTTGTTTTTAAAACCGTTTTCCAATCTATTATTATATACAAACCTTTACCACATTCGTATGAAAAATCTAATTAAACGACTTAGTAAAACAAGTGATATGCAATGCCTATGTCTACTTTGTCGGTTAATTCTTAGACTTGTTTGACTGAACTCATGTGACAATTTTCGAGCGGAAATCTACAATTTGTTTTTAAATATTTAAGTTAAACCGGTGGTTATGGGACATAAAGCTAAACTTATTTATTTACAGCTTAGTGTAATTCATGCTTTTCGTTGATCAATGATGATCATTTTATGGTTTAGACTAGCGATATGCAATGTATCTTTGTCCATATAGGGGACTATACCTCTTTTTATTGAGCTTCGTCTCATCTCTTTTATAGGCTGCGACCTATGGGTTCTTTGGAGTTTCGACTCACTTTTAGAGGCTAGCAAACCATGTCCTTTTATGGAGTTCGAGTTCAACGGGCGTACCGTTATTGTACTATGTTGTTGTTTCGAATTAGTTGAGTTTCAGGTTCTTCGGGCGTACCGTTATTGTACTATGTCATTGCACCGGCTCTATGGTTAGCGACCATGGGATAGCGTCCCGTTTGTGATTGTGACGCCCACCTCTATACCCATTCTAGCCAAGGACACTACGGGGTAATTCCGTCAATTAGCGCGGCGAATAAGGCTGTTGAGGAGCGACCATCCGCGTAATTGCTTTGTGCAAGCACCGATATGTCAGATAGTACAACATTTCAGGAGGAAATCTGACATACCGATACAAACTCAAAGCTACTACCTGGTTGCTACATATATACTTCGGAAACAAATATAGAAATAAGCATAACACAAATCAGTCACAAACATCCATATCACAAAGGAGGAAATAGATATGAATATATAGCACATTAAAGTGTACATCAGAGTAGTGGTCAGACAAGATCTGCACTGTCACAAAAGAATAGGTACAAGTGCTAGACAAAAGAATATGGATACATCGGTGAGTCTATATCTCAAATGTATGCAACAAAAACTACTAATCTAAGTAGTTAGCCAAAAGTCAGGGTGATAAACCCAGATGTGAAGTCAGGCAGAAGCACCTATAACATCTCCGTCTAACCCGAGTATTATTTAATAAGAAAATAATAAACGATTCAGTCTAGCTATAAATATCAGATAAAACGATATAGAATAAGAGATATGACATAAACATACGATAACCATAAAGCCATACTGTGATAAGTATGCAATTGAAAATCAACTAGGGATTAATCAATATCACAAGAATCTTCTCAAAGATCAAAAGGAATGTCATACTCTTTATTTACCAAATCACCAAAAATATAAATATTGACAATAATACCAATGTCAATCACAAAAGTTAATGACACACAAATTCCCTAATGCACAAATATTGATAAAACTTATCAATGTAAATCACGAAACTTGGTGAAAACACAAATTCCACAAATCATCAATGGAAATCCAGAAATGACAAAAAGGGGGAGGCCTATCACAAAATGGGAGCATGAAAACTCACTAACACGTGTATCACAAGATGGAACACTATTCCATGGTTGCTAACCACTAATTTTGACCCGAAGCTCCACAAAACGGCCCGAAGACCACATGTCGCTACCCCACCAAATTGAGCCGAAGCTCCACAGAAACGGGGTTAGTCTCCCTCGTAGACAAAGAGACATCGCACATTTGCTAGTCTAAATCACAAAAATGATCATCAACGATCATCAAGAAGTGTCAATTACAGTAAGCTAGTAAATATAAAAGCTTAGCTTTATGTCCCATAACCACTAGCTTAACCTAAATATTTACGAACAAATTATAGATCTCCACTCGAAAATTGTCACAAGAGATTCAATCGAACAAGTCCAATAATTAACCAACGAAGTAAACACAAGCGTTTCATACCTATTGTTTTACTAAGCCGTTTAATTAGATTTCTCGTACAAGTGAGATAAAGTGACAAATCACAAAAATAATTGTAGAAACAATAAATCACAAAAATTCACATACTAAGACGTGAATGAAATCCAAAGAATTCGATTACAAATCCATCAAAGTGGAAATACCCTTGCGACTTAACAGCCACGGCTTATGACCTAACGTAAGTCAACACAAGAAATCAGCGACTTAAGAAATAGCATGCGGCCTAACTGCGCGACTTACATGGCACGACTTATGGCATGGCGCGACCTAAATTGGAGGGGGATATAGCAGCAGGCCGAGCGACCTATATGGTTGTGACCTAAGTGCAATCAACCTAAGGAGCTAGCGGCATAACAAGCCGAGCGACCTATGGTACAACAACGACCTAAGTACGGCGCAACCTAAGGGGTACGACCTATAGGTGTGCGACCTAACATGTCACAACCTAAGTTGAGAAGAAGGCCAAGCGACCTAACATAGCCGACCTATATTGTTGCAAGCCGAGCGACCTAACTGGTAGAAGAGCAAACCGAGCAACCTATGAGGCTAGCGACCTAAGAGGTCGCGACATATGGCATGGTGCGATCTAAGGGGTAAGAATAGGCCGAACGACTTAAGGATTGGAACGACCTAACATGCCGCGACCTAAGTCATGGAACAACCTAACACAAGGCGAGCGACCTATGGGTTGCGACCTAAGACACAGAACGACCTAAATTGCAGGCCGAGAATCATATGTGTAGGCCGAACGACCTTAGGGATAGAAGAGCAAAAACTCTCTCAATTTGCAACCAATCGAGCACGGACGCTAGGGGATTATGCCCATAGGCTACCCGGTCCTATTGGCTCCTCAATGCATCACCAAAAATGCGTTCAAACATCAAAGTTACGATTTTTAAAACTTGAACCCAAAACACTAAAAATTGGGATTTTCACCAATTCAATCCAAACCAAGAGCAAATGCATATGAAAAAGTGTTAGGAATTCATACCCAATAATTAAAGATAGTTATAGACAAAGATGTGAGATAAAAATCTCACATTTACACAAAATCAATGAAGAAGAAGCTTGAAAGCAAAGGAAGAAGCAATGGCTTCTCCTTGAATTTGGAGTTAGATGTTGGATTTGCAAATGAACTATGGCTTGGAGTTTTAATTTCCCATTCCTCCCTCCATTTTTGATGAAGCTTGAGTGTTAGGAAATGAAAGTGAAGTTATGAAGGGAAGGGGGTTGAGCTAGAGTTAATAGTTTAACTAATGGGCTAAACCAAACCCAAAGCCCAAAGTGAAAAAGTGGCAAAATTCCACTAACTCCAAACATATCAAAGTTTATACTCAAAAAGATTCCAAACAGTGTTTCGGACCCAATGGAAGTGGTCCCGAGTCCAAATTCGATCGTATGCAAAAAGTAACTTTTCAGACTAAAATCCGACTAATAAAATATTAAAATAAAATATTTTAATATTCAATCGTAAAATATGCGGGTTGTTACAGACTCCTCTCCTTAAAGAAATTGCGTCCTTGTAATATTTAGGAAGAAAATACAAGGTAACAATCATGAAAGCATATCAACACAAAAGAAATTTGAAATAAGAAATTCACCTCACAGAGCACGGGAAAGTAAGTCCGGATGTGTTCGCTCGATGAAATCTATAGATTCCCAAGAGCAATCCTTAGGTTTTGAGGACCATTGGACTTTAACAAGCGGAATATCTTTATTTCGAAGGCGTTTGACCTCCAAAGCAATAATACGAATATGATGTTGCTCATAAGTTAAATTAGGCAAAACTTCAATTTCTTCGACAAAATCGGGCTCAAGAATAGAATCGGAATCTCGAAGACATTTCCGTAATTGAGAAACGTGAAACACATCATGAATAGCAGAAAACTGAGCCGGTAATAAAAGGCAATAAGCCACGGAACCAATACGTTCGGTGATAGGAAATGGCCCAATATATCGAGGTGCTAATTTTCCCAATCGATTGAAACGTACAACACCCTTCAAAGGTGAAACACGAATAAACACAAGATCTCCCACAGAAAATTCTAATTTCCTTGCAACAACCCGAAATTTTCTTACCCGAAAATTCCAGATAGTTATGGAAAAGAAGAAAGAGATAGAAGAAGAAGAACAGAAACATCAAACATCTCACATTCGCAGCGGATAAAATATAATAGTAAATAATAACAGTTTACAAAAAAATACTATATCTGTCGATTACATTTAATATACATCAGATTTTCACATTTTATACAGTCACAGAATATTTACAATTATCATGCTTCAAATTAATAATAATATAAATACAGCGGAAATACTCTATACGCTAATGCCACCCAGCTCGCCTCCTGAGTTCCAGAACGTCCTAACCTGAAAATCTGTAATACTCGGTCTGACCCGAGCATTACACCAAAGTAACACCCGGGTCAGGCTGGAACCAGCATGAGTAAACCCAACTAACATGGTGTAACAGCCCTAGTTTTTAGCTATTTATTTCTTTTAATTATTTTGTTTTTGAAATATATTTTATATAAATTGGGTTTACCAATATTGTTTAAATATTTAATTTGGAGATATATTTTATAAAATTTTGTATGTCAATAAAATCTAATAATAACTGTGGAATTTTAAGCTAAGTTTGAACAGTTGAATTTCGCGTTCAAAAGACGCGTCAAATATAGGGTATAAGCAGCGTAACAAAACGTGTGTTTTTGAAATGTTATTTTTGTGAAATTTTTTTTTTTTTTGAACTGCGTCTGTTTAGCGTAGTGTAAAAATAATATTTTCAAACCTTTTTGAAGAAAAATATCAGTCAGTAAAATTTTAGCAAACGTATGTTGTTTTAACTGACCATTTGATTTTAAATAAATTGTATACGTTTTCCCTTCATAAAAATTTACCATTTCATTTATTTACTTCTAAATATAAAAATCAAGATATTAACTGTAAATAAATGGAATCGTGCAACCTTAAAAACATGTAACGTTCGAACCTCTTACCTATTTTTAAAGAATAACTGATGCACTCCTTCCTTTCAGCCATGTAACTCACTGACTTTTGCATTCACACATATTTTCATACAAAGATTTAAACCACTATTTATCAAACTAAATCAAAGGAAAATTTTGCTAGAAATAAGAATCACGAAAATTTTAAATATTTGAGTAACGTTCGAATCTGTCATTCCTCTTTGCGTGCACTTTAAAGCTGATACGTGCACACAAATTCTTTTTCCATTCGATCTGCAAAATCCACATTTCCTTTTTGTTGCCATCCTTAAACTCGGTTCCTCTGATCACGCATGCGTAAATCTCGTGTGTAACTGGTTTTGATCACGCATTTGAATCCTATTTGCTTTATTTCCTGCCTTATCAAGTAACTGAAGCATACACATCTCACCCTCTGTTTTCCCAATACTTTATTTTATAACGTACATATTTATTTCCTATCCTTCATCTAATCAAAGCTTGCCATTCTTTCTGCCAAAACAAGATGTGTAAGATGAACCAACTTCATCTTCGTAACTGATGGTGAGACCACTGTTTGTTTCTCTACCAGCCTTTGATTCAAAATCGTGCAACTCATTTAAATGGAATTTAACCAGTGCAATCAAAATTTTCACACTATAGCTCGGCCCTCCTTTCCATTGATCTTGCAGCAGTGCAAGTCTTTTAATTTTGCAACGTAGAACTCATCTATTTCTTTCAAACTGATGCGAAAATTTCGCATTCATATCAACAAAAATTTAATACCAATAAAACTGACACTCCCCAAATCTCGCAAGCACTGCCTATGTATATCCATGTACCCACTCATCAGTTCTTCCACATTTTGATCTGCTCTTCATTCCTCCTCTGCATCTCATTTTTTCTGCTTTGCTTCCCCCTCTAGTCATCAGGTAAAATCTCTTTTCCTTCTTCAGTCTTTTGGTTTTCTTTTCCCTGATGCCTTGCTCGGCCATTCTATTTTATGTACCATGCTTTGCCATAAGACTGTCTGCATAGGGATCTAGAATTTGTATAAGTGAAAGATCTGTGGGTAGAGACATGGAATATACTTTGGGACTTATAAAAAAAAAACTGAGGGGATTTTTGCTTTCATATAAATATTGGCTGAGTCTTTGATGAGGAGGTGCAAATAACAAGCTTTGGCATATCAGTTGTCTGCATAAGTTCTAGCACATCAGTTGTCTGCATTTGTTGTAAAAAATTGGGTAGGTTTCATATGTGAAAGTACTGCAGATAGGCAGTAGTAGATGGAAGTTGAGATCTGAGTTGATGTTAGAATGAGGATAAGGGTGAGTCTGTGCCTGTTACAGTTCAAGTCTGGGAAGTCTGGTTCAAGCAACAGTTATATGAGTTGTTTATTAATTTCAGGAAGCCAAGAAGATATTGCAGGAAGCTAAGGAGATGGAGATGTTTTGGGTGTGTGCACGTGTACATATTGTATCACTATGTGCATGTGTTGATACTGACAGAAGTAGAGTTTTGTTTTAGGACTGGAAGTTGGGTATGGATTTGAGTGAGGGTCTGTTATCATGTAGCCTGGAAGTCCAGATTTTGGAATACCTAAGAAAGGATAGTGGCACATAGGTAGGCTGGAACTATAGTGGGTTATAGGCAGAGATTTGTTTTTTTTTTCAGTTGCATTTTGTTTTGAGTAGGAGTCTGCATCTGTGTACATGTTTTAGTTGCATCTATGTACATGTTAAGCTGTTTCAGATTTGCCTTCATATCTATAGTCTGCATTTCAAAATGGATGAACATGGTTCAGTATCACCATGTGCACATATGTCCTAGATTGTCTGCATATTTTACCCAAAGTTTGGGCTATGAGTGCAAAGCCTGGTGGGGGATGGGATTGACTTGGCTGGAGTTTGTTGATGACAGTGATAGGATTAGATAGGAAGCTGCTGTTCGAAACATCAGTTGAGTGTATGGAAGAAGTTGTTTCCAGTATACAGAGAGAGAGAGATGAGGAAGTGAGTAGACTCGAAGTCGTTGCAGATTTTCTCAAAGCAACTGTGGGATTTCCTCGAAGTACAGTAGGGTGTGACTCGGAGTAGTGGTTGAAGGAAGGCCTGAGTTGCCTGGTGCAGTTTGAACTGGAAGTTTAAAAAGGAAATTTTGGAGATTTAATGTATGGACCAAATGCATAAGAAGGTATAATACATGAGCATGACAGAGGATGGGTTGGATCTAGTATAAATTGATGATGATTTTCTGTCTGAGGTTATATTGGTAAGTCTGGGAAAAGTTGAAGTAGCATGGCAACAAGACATGGTTGAGTAGGTGGGTAGTGACTCATAATAGTTGATGCTATGGTCTGTTGCCATTTTAGTTGGAAACTAGGATGTCTGTCAGAAAGAAATTTAGCTACAAAATGTTGCATGAGTTTTGTTTAAGTACAGATTGAACTAGGAAATTGGAAGTGGGTGAGCATGTGCAGGTGATCAAGTCTGTGCATGTTAAGTTGATGAATGAGTGCATGACTTGGCAGAGAAATGGCTAGTGAATAAGATGAATAGGTGGATTATGGGTGGGGTTATGATGTGAACTGGAAAATGGTAATAGTGGCATGTGAGTTAACAATGAATGCAATGTATTTTGGATGCAATGAGATATTGGTTGAACATAACCAGATCTGAAATGAAATGGTAGGCATGTGTCACTGTGTGCACGTGTACATGGGTATCACGGCATATAGTAGGAAGAAATTTCACCATAGTGAGTCGGTCGGCTTTTAGGAAATTTTGTCGTAAATTTTTGTATTAGCCCGGTTCACATTTTTGAGTATGTTTTGGTCATTGTACACGGTGGAGTGGTTGAGCAAGTCAAACCAACTTTCGTTCTATTAAAATCTTTCTTTGACTGTAAATTATAAAGTCGCGTTTCAATATTTTGAATTTTGTTCTAAATTTGAATCTAGGCGACATCAGAAGAAACTTGATCGTTATTTTCTATCGGTCTTTACCGGTGAATCGTCATTTTGAATTCAAATTTTTCTGCAACATACAGGTGAGTATTTCTCACCAGACATAAGTATTTATATTTTGGTAAATTATCACAAGTGTATGCGTAAAAATTTATTTCACTATTATCTGTCTGTAGTGTGATATAAAATGATGAACCCTATTTAAATTGACACCTCATCAGTCATTCATCTGTTGTATTATATCTGCAGTTATATTTTGTTATTGTTTATTTACTGCTCAAATCACACTGCAAGTTCCCTGTTGATATAGATTGTATGGGCTGAAATGATAGGCCTAAATGATGATCATTGTTAAACTATTCTGTTAACTGCTTAACTGATAACTTGGGATTGCGGGTTTGAAATGATAGAACCCGGGGTTTTGTAAATTACGGATTGAAATGATATAAATCCGTATCACTTGACCTAGGCTAGAAAACTATATACAGGCCCGTGGTCCTTATAATATTTCTGAAATATTTGAAATTATTCTGGAAGTTAAATATTTAATATCTTTAAAGGATTTTATATGGATTTTGAATGAGTTATAAATAAAGAAATAACAAATATTTGAATGAAATTTGGAATATAACTTATTTTAGAAATTCTGGACTTTGAAAGAATAAGATTTCAGTAAAGAAATATATATAAATAAATAAGTTATATTTGAAATCTTTATTAAGTTAAACAATCTACTACAGCATTTAAATGCTGTCTTTTTGAAATTGGACTAGTTTTACCCGTAACTTTAGGTAGCATTTCCTAAGTGCTACCGAATCTAGAATTGATTGTTTTAAAATTTATGGAATTTGATAAATCATATTTTATGTTGAGTTTTGGGAATCTTAAGATATGATATTTATAGTTGGATTTTCCTTAAATAAATATAAGATGAACATTTTAGTATTAAGTAAATTTTGAAAATATCAAATGGCTAAAATTTGGAGTTTTATTTATGGAATTTATGGGAATATCCAAGACTAAATAATAAAACATTTATTTGTTAAAAGAATAAAATCCAATCTTAGTTTTGATTAGTAATACTCCAATCGGATATATATATATATATAGGAATTGCAAGGGTTTTGGGAACATAAAGTGATATTTAAATTATGGTTTAAAACTTTAAATAAAGAAATATATTTGTAAAGCTATGTAAATTATCTTCTTTACAAAGTAACCATAAAGTTAAACCATTTATTCTATATGCCGTTGAAGATATAATTCAAATATTTGGTTTCCAGATATTAGAAACTTTAAGCAGTATGGTTTTTGGAAAAAGAATTATATTTGAATATAACGATATCATCTTGTTTTGGGTTTTAAAATGATATCATATTTATAGTTTTTGAAATGGAAATGTTTATACTGGTTTTAAAGTATAAATTGTTTTTAAATGACCACGGGTTATAATAACGATGGGTTGGCAAAGAGACCGGGATCGGATATGGACATACTCTCTGTCGATACCGAAAACCACTTTGACCAACCGAGTACGCGGTGGAGATTCCAGAATGAAGTAGGTCGGTGGTGGCGTTTCCTATAAGGTAAATACGTGGACCCGACTCCCGTGAGTTGGCATAAGGTGGCTAAAACAGGAGCAATTCCAGGCCAATGAGGTCATTCCTCTGATCGGACGCTCCTCTTCGATATTATACTATGATTTTGGATTGATTCGGTGGCCACCTCTATATTTTGATTTTGGGGAGTTAGTCCGAGGTGGGCGGTAACTGCGGCTACGCGTTTCCACCAGCCTGGATAGCAATTGGTATATCTACCCTGGCATTGCCTAGTTGTGCCGTGTCATCTACCATACCGAGCCTTGTACGAGTTTAGATTTCTCCCGTAGCCCGTGTGGTATCCTCTAGTTGCTTCCCGATCAGGAGGAGCTATGATATTGGATGGACTACTGGGACTATTACGTGTTAAGGGCTATATGGGTAACCCCTTAATGCTAAGAAAAAGTATGTTTATTTTATAAATAGACACTATTATAATAGCGCAATATACTACATAGTAAATAGTTTAACGGATCCTTAGAGGATGGGCGGTCCCAAGCATCCTTTAAGTTACTTGCTCTATATTACAGTACACTTGAATTAGCTTACATTATATAAGTATGTATGTCCTGACTCGAGTGTTATGTTTTATTTTACGCTCGGGTCAGCCTGAGTTGCAGCTTCAGTTTCTTCTCCGTAGCTAGGACACTCAGTAGATCATTCGTGCTGTTGGAAGTTGATTCAGCCTTTATCCTTTCTGGAATTCAAGACTTTGAAGACTCTATCTCTATTTATGTCTTAACATTGTATTGAGTATTATAGACAATGTAAGTTCTGTTTTGTAAAAGTTATATCAGTGGCTTCATAAACCACTAAATTTTTAATTTCCGCTGCTAGATTCTGATATCTGTGTATGTGATTCTGTGATTTATTTATTGTATATTCTGAGTTTTGCCAAATTTATTCTACAACGCAGTATTTTGAACAATTCAAAGTCATGCGGATGCGAAGGGTTGAAAATACTGGGTCGTTACAGTTGGTATCAGAGCTTTGGCTCTAGGCAAAACTTAGAATGTATGGTAAATTTGATTTACAGAATCACCTTCATTCGAGTTTGAATCTCTTCCTTTTCGAATGTGGAACATTCCCTGTGGTTCCAAAGTTCATCCGTGTCCCTCACTTTTCATCTTCTTTAAATTCTGGAGTATCTCATAACTCCACTTCGGATGATCTTTATAGTGAATTGGCGGTCTCGCCATCGTTCTAATAAAGGGGTGAAACTCCTTTACCATTAGCATTGATTCACCGGTGATTTATATTTATCCTCGGTTTATATGCTAGTATCTTTGATTATTCCAAACTTTATCTCTTCAGATCAAGAGTAGATTTACTCAATCCCGATCTGACTCTTTAAGTCACGGTAAACCGGTCAAGGTTGCCCGCGATTTATATAGACTTACCCAGTTCCTTATTCTGTTATTTAATCGTCAAGTCTTCTGATTTCAACTTATCTTGAATTATTTGAATTCATCAAAATTTGAATTTCTACCCTTGTTTTGGAAAATTATTTTTGAAAGAAAAATCTAAATATATATAAGTATGATTTTTAGAATTTTATAATTAATTTGACTATTTGTCAAGAGATAATAGTTTTGATTTTATTTATGATTTTGTAAACCATGTGATAAATAATTGAATATAAACAGTGGTCATAAATTAATTTAGAAACAGAAATGAATTTAAAACAAGAACTTAAGAATCCAATTTCTGATGATTTCAAACCGTAGGTTAAAAAAAAAAAAAAAAAAAAAAAAAAAAAAAAAAAAAAAAGATATATTATTTAAAGTATTTTCGAATAGAAATTGTTTCCAAAGAATTTTAAAATATAGTACTTTTCTCTTTGTCGCTGGAAAATAATTTCGGTGATGACTGCAGCATCATCGACTTTCATTTTCGAGTTTCGAAGTGAAAAGACCATTCTGTAGTCTGGCTACAGTGTTACCTTGAGATTTTAATTGATTTGAATTTCTAAAATATGACTTAATATATATAGATATATAATTTAAATTGATTTGACATATTATGTATATATATTTATCTATCTCTAAATGGTTGAAGGAAATCAGAAATTTAATTCTTAAGTTTTATCTTTGGGAATAATTTCAATAATTAAAAATATAAATTTGGAAAAAAAAAAAATATTTCCAATTGGAGATAATTAAATTTGGAAGTTTTAGTTGTATAATACTCAATTTCATTTCAATATGACTTACCTTGATTTTCAAAAGTTAAAAATGAATTTGGATAATATACAATATAAAAGGATTTTATAAATAAAAATTTGAGTGGTTATAATTAATATTATACACTTAAATTTTAGTTATAAAAGATTAAGTGAGATAAATAAGAAAAAGGGAATTTAAGGAATTTATTTAAATAACCTCATAATCAAATTTGATAATTGAGATTTTGGTTTTCAAATAAAAATTTCAAGTATAACTTATAAAAGGAATATCTCATAAAATAGGTATTTCAAATAAGTGTTAGGTTATTTGTTAAATATAGAGATAAGTAAAATAATGAACTTTTGAAATAAAATAAAGTTTATTTAGATATTACCTTCATAAAAGTTTGTTTTAAAAAAATAGTAAAATATTATCCAAATGAATATTGCAGAATTGAACTAATTTGAAATACTATTATATCTACGGTAACATATTTTAAGTGTTGCTGTTTCTAAAAATAAATGTTTTGAAAATTATAATTGAATAAATGAAGTTTATATAAAAAAAAATGTTATGATTTTAGTAGTATGATTTCCAAATGATAATATCTATAAATCGTAATGATTTTTCAAAATATTATGATCTCAAATTTATTATCTTATTTTGTTTTGAACTATCTTTAAATGTCCTTGGTTTCCTTATCTGCTACGGATTGGGATGATATCGCTTATACCAGTCTATTTAGAAATCTTTCTATAATCTTTGAGATCTTTGTTACTCATCGGGACCTGAGCACCGCTGAGCACCCATAGACTGACAGTCAAACTGAAGGGGTAAAACCAATTCTAGAGAACCTTCTTCGTGCTTCAAATCCGGAACTATCCGTTTAAGATTCTTGTCTATCTAGCTTATCTTCTTTGTTTCTCTTCTTTCGTTCCTTTTCGAGGACGAAAAGTTCTTAAGTGGGGGAGAGTGTAACAGCCCTAGTTTTTAGCTATTTATTTCTTTTAATTATTTTGTTTTTGAAATATATTTTATATAAATTGGGTTTACCAATATTGTTTAAATATTTAATTTGGAGATATATTTTATAAAATTTTGTATGTCAATAAAATCTAATAATAACTGTGGAATTTTAAGCTAAGTTTGAACAGTTGAATTTCGCGTTCAAAAGACGCGTCAAATATAGGGTATAAGCAGCGTAACAAAACGTGTGTTTTTGAAATGTTATTTTTGTGAAATTTTTTTTTTTTTTGAACTGCGTCTGTTTAGCGTAGTGTAAAAATAATATTTTCAAACCTTTTTGAAGAAAAATATCAGTCAGTAAAATTTTAGCAAACGTATGTTGTTTTAACTGACCATTTGATTTTAAATAAATTGTATACGTTTTCCCTTCATAAAAATTTACCATTTCATTTATTTACTTCTAAATATAAAAATCAAGATATTAACTGTAAATAAATGGAATCGTGCAACCTTAAAAACATGTAACGTTCGAACCTCTTACCTATTTTTAAAGAATAACTGATGCACTCCTTCCTTTCAGCCATGTAACTCACTGACTTTTGCATTCACACATATTTTCATACAAAGATTTAAACCACTATTTATCAAACTAAATCAAAGGAAAATTTTGCTAGAAATAAGAATCACGAAAATTTTAAATATTTGAGTAACGTTCGAATCTGTCATTCCTCTTTGCGTGCACTTTAAAGCTGATACGTGCACACAAATTCTTTTTCCATTCGATCTGCAAAATCCACATTTCCTTTTTGTTGCCATCCTTAAACTCGGTTCCTCTGATCACGCATGCGTAAATCTCGTGTGTAACTGGTTTTGATCACGCATTTGAATCCTATTTGCTTTATTTCCTGCCTTATCAAGTAACTGAAGCATACACATCTCACCCTCTGTTTTCCCAATACTTTATTTTATAACGTACATATTTATTTCCTATCCTTCATCTAATCAAAGCTTGCCATTCTTTCTGCCAAAACAAGATGTGTAAGATGAACCAACTTCATCTTCGTAACTGATGGTGAGACCACTGTTTGTTTCTCTACCAGCCTTTGATTCAAAATCGTGCAACTCATTTAAATGGAATTTAACCAGTGCAATCAAAATTTTCACACTATAGCTCGGCCCTCCTTTCCATTGATCTTGCAGCAGTGCAAGTCTTTTAATTTTGCAACGTAGAACTCATCTATTTCTTTCAAACTGATGCGAAAATTTCGCATTCATATCAACAAAAATTTAATACCAATAAAACTGACACTCCCCAAATCTCGCAAGCACTGCCTATGTATATCCATGTACCCACTCATCAGTTCTTCCACATTTTGATCTGCTCTTCATTCCTCCTCTGCATCTCATTTTTTCTGCTTTGCTTCCCCCTCTAGTCATCAGGTAAAATCTCTTTTCCTTCTTCAGTCTTTTGGTTTTCTTTTCCCTGATGCCTTGCTCGGCCATTCTATTTTATGTACCATGCTTTGCCATAAGACTGTCTGCATAGGGATCTAGAATTTGTATAAGTGAAAGATCTGTGGGTAGAGACATGGAATATACTTTGGGACTTATAAAAAAAAAACTGAGGGGATTTTTGCTTTCATATAAATATTGGCTGAGTCTTTGATGAGGAGGTGCAAATAACAAGCTTTGGCATATCAGTTGTCTGCATAAGTTCTAGCACATCAGTTGTCTGCATTTGTTGTAAAAAATTGGGTAGGTTTCATATGTGAAAGTACTGCAGATAGGCAGTAGTAGATGGAAGTTGAGATCTGAGTTGATGTTAGAATGAGGATAAGGGTGAGTCTGTGCCTGTTACAGTTCAAGTCTGGGAAGTCTGGTTCAAGCAACAGTTATATGAGTTGTTTATTAATTTCAGGAAGCCAAGAAGATATTGCAGGAAGCTAAGGAGATGGAGATGTTTTGGGTGTGTGCACGTGTACATATTGTATCACTATGTGCATGTGTTGATACTGACAGAAGTAGAGTTTTGTTTTAGGACTGGAAGTTGGGTATGGATTTGAGTGAGGGTCTGTTATCATGTAGCCTGGAAGTCCAGATTTTGGAATACCTAAGAAAGGATAGTGGCACATAGGTAGGCTGGAACTATAGTGGGTTATAGGCAGAGATTTGTTTTTTTTTTCAGTTGCATTTTGTTTTGAGTAGGAGTCTGCATCTGTGTACATGTTTTAGTTGCATCTATGTACATGTTAAGCTGTTTCAGATTTGCCTTCATATCTATAGTCTGCATTTCAAAATGGATGAACATGGTTCAGTATCACCATGTGCACATATGTCCTAGATTGTCTGCATATTTTACCCAAAGTTTGGGCTATGAGTGCAAAGCCTGGTGGGGGATGGGATTGACTTGGCTGGAGTTTGTTGATGACAGTGATAGGATTAGATAGGAAGCTGCTGTTCGAAACATCAGTTGAGTGTATGGAAGAAGTTGTTTCCAGTATACAGAGAGAGAGAGATGAGGAAGTGAGTAGACTCGAAGTCGTTGCAGATTTTCTCAAAGCAACTGTGGGATTTCCTCGAAGTACAGTAGGGTGTGACTCGGAGTAGTGGTTGAAGGAAGGCCTGAGTTGCCTGGTGCAGTTTGAACTGGAAGTTTAAAAAGGAAATTTTGGAGATTTAATGTATGGACCAAATGCATAAGAAGGTATAATACATGAGCATGACAGAGGATGGGTTGGATCTAGTATAAATTGATGATGATTTTCTGTCTGAGGTTATATTGGTAAGTCTGGGAAAAGTTGAAGTAGCATGGCAACAAGACATGGTTGAGTAGGTGGGTAGTGACTCATAATAGTTGATGCTATGGTCTGTTGCCATTTTAGTTGGAAACTAGGATGTCTGTCAGAAAGAAATTTAGCTACAAAATGTTGCATGAGTTTTGTTTAAGTACAGATTGAACTAGGAAATTGGAAGTGGGTGAGCATGTGCAGGTGATCAAGTCTGTGCATGTTAAGTTGATGAATGAGTGCATGACTTGGCAGAGAAATGGCTAGTGAATAAGATGAATAGGTGGATTATGGGTGGGGTTATGATGTGAACTGGAAAATGGTAATAGTGGCATGTGAGTTAACAATGAATGCAATGTATTTTGGATGCAATGAGATATTGGTTGAACATAACCAGATCTGAAATGAAATGGTAGGCATGTGTCACTGTGTGCACGTGTACATGGGTATCACGGCATATAGTAGGAAGAAATTTCACCATAGTGAGTCGGTCGGCTTTTAGGAAATTTTGTCGTAAATTTTTGTATTAGCCCGGTTCACATTTTTGAGTATGTTTTGGTCATTGTACACGGTGGAGTGGTTGAGCAAGTCAAACCAACTTTCGTTCTATTAAAATCTTTCTTTGACTGTAAATTATAAAGTCGCGTTTCAATATTTTGAATTTTGTTCTAAATTTGAATCTAGGCGACATCAGAAGAAACTTGATCGTTATTTTCTATCGGTCTTTACCGGTGAATCGTCATTTTGAATTCAAATTTTTCTGCAACATACAGGTGAGTATTTCTCACCAGACATAAGTATTTATATTTTGGTAAATTATCACAAGTGTATGCGTAAAAATTTATTTCACTATTATCTGTCTGTAGTGTGATATAAAATGATGAACCCTATTTAAATTGACACCTCATCAGTCATTCATCTGTTGTATTATATCTGCAGTTATATTTTGTTATTGTTTATTTACTGCTCAAATCACACTGCAAGTTCCCTGTTGATATAGATTGTATGGGCTGAAATGATAGGCCTAAATGATGATCATTGTTAAACTATTCTGTTAACTGCTTAACTGATAACTTGGGATTGCGGGTTTGAAATGATAGAACCCGGGGTTTTGTAAATTACGGATTGAAATGATATAAATCCGTATCACTTGACCTAGGCTAGAAAACTATATACAGGCCCGTGGTCCTTATAATATTTCTGAAATATTTGAAATTATTCTGGAAGTTAAATATTTAATATCTTTAAAGGATTTTATATGGATTTTGAATGAGTTATAAATAAAGAAATAACAAATATTTGAATGAAATTTGGAATATAACTTATTTTAGAAATTCTGGACTTTGAAAGAATAAGATTTCAGTAAAGAAATATATATAAATAAATAAGTTATATTTGAAATCTTTATTAAGTTAAACAATCTACTACAGCATTTAAATGCTGTCTTTTTGAAATTGGACTAGTTTTACCCGTAACTTTAGGTAGCATTTCCTAAGTGCTACCGAATCTAGAATTGATTGTTTTAAAATTTATGGAATTTGATAAATCATATTTTATGTTGAGTTTTGGGAATCTTAAGATATGATATTTATAGTTGGATTTTCCTTAAATAAATATAAGATGAACATTTTAGTATTAAGTAAATTTTGAAAATATCAAATGGCTAAAATTTGGAGTTTTATTTATGGAATTTATGGGAATATCCAAGACTAAATAATAAAACATTTATTTGTTAAAAGAATAAAATCCAATCTTAGTTTTGATTAGTAATACTCCAATCGGATATATATATATATATAGGAATTGCAAGGGTTTTGGGAACATAAAGTGATATTTAAATTATGGTTTAAAACTTTAAATAAAGAAATATATTTGTAAAGCTATGTAAATTATCTTCTTTACAAAGTAACCATAAAGTTAAACCATTTATTCTATATGCCGTTGAAGATATAATTCAAATATTTGGTTTCCAGATATTAGAAACTTTAAGCAGTATGGTTTTTGGAAAAAGAATTATATTTGAATATAACGATATCATCTTGTTTTGGGTTTTAAAATGATATCATATTTATAGTTTTTGAAATGGAAATGTTTATGCTGGTTTTAAAGTATAAATTGTTTTTAAATGACCACGGGTTATAATAACGATGGGTTGGCAAAGAGACCGGGATCGGATATGGACATACTCTCTGTCGATACCGAAAACCACTTTGACCAACCGAGTACGCGGTGGAGATTCCAGAATGAAGTAGGTCGGTGGTGGCGTTTCCTATAAGGTAAATACGTGGACCCGACTCCCGTGAGTTGGCATAAGGTGGCTAAAACAGGAGCAATTCCAGGCCAATGAGGTCATTCCTCTGATCGGACGCTCCTCTTCGATATTATACTATGATTTTGGATTGATTCGGTGGCCACCTCTATATTTTGATTTTGGGGAGTTAGTCCGAGGTGGGCGGTAACTGCGGCTACGCGTTTCCACCAGCCTGGATAGCAATTGGTATATCTACCCTGGCATTGCCTAGTTGTGCCGTGTCATCTACCATACCGAGCCTTGTACGAGTTTAGATTTCTCCCGTAGCCCGTGTGGTATCCTCTAGTTGCTTCCCGATCAGGAGGAGCTATGATATTGGATGGACTACTGGGACTATTACGTGTTAAGGGCTATATGGGTAACCCCTTAATGCTAAGAAAAAGTATGTTTATTTTATAAATAGACACTATTATAATAGCGCAATATACTACATAGTAAATAGTTTAACGGATCCTTAGAGGATGGGCGGTCCCAAGCATCCTTTAAGTTACTTGCTCTATATTACAGTACACTTGAATTAGCTTACATTATATAAGTATGTATGTCCTGACTCGAGTGTTATGTTTTATTTTACGCTCGGGTCAGCCTGAGTTGCAGCTTCAGTTTCTTCTCCGTAGCTAGGACACTCAGTAGATCATTCGTGCTGTTGGAAGTTGATTCAGCCTTTATCCTTTCTGGAATTCAAGACTTTGAAGACTCTATCTCTATTTATGTCTTAACATTGTATTGAGTATTATAGACAATGTAAGTTCTGTTTTGTAAAAGTTATATCAGTGGCTTCATAAACCACTAAATTTTTAATTTCCGCTGCTAGATTCTGATATCTGTGTATGTGATTCTGTGATTTATTTATTGTATATTCTGAGTTTTGCCAAATTTATTCTACAACGCAGTATTTTGAACAATTCAAAGTCATGCGGATGCGAAGGGTTGAAAATACTGGGTCGTTACACATGGAATACCAAAGCAACCAACTTATACAAAACCCGGGGTAACTCAAACCAATTTATCCCATTTCACAATTTGCTATAAACAACACTTACTTCACATATCAATTTCTAAGTACCAAACTTAGAAAGAATAATCCAATTTACTTAAATCATTATATTTCATCAAATTGATTTCACAAATCAATTTATAAAAATTCGAAGTGTTTTCGGGTATTTCCTAATACCCGACTCCGGTCTCTCCGAAACTCATGTTATCCTAACCCAAGTTATTCAAATGAAGTACACAACATTTCATATCATAGATATCAACTCAATCAAATCACCCAATACCCTTCAACCATCCATAAGCAAAGCTTAACCACATACAAATCAATTCAATTGATCTTAAATTAAATTTCAAACCTCTATCCCTTAGATTACTTCATGTAACATTAATTAATTCCAAATCAATTAATTAGTCAACCCATCATTATTCATCTTAATTAATCATCCTGGATTAATTATCTTCTAATACCATTCAAGTAATTATCCTTAATTAATTTCACGATATTGATTGTTCTTACCAAATCAATGAGTAATCTTTAAGTACTTCACAAATTAATTAACTATTTTAATTATGTCAATCCTTAATTACTTATACTAACTAACTTCCCATAAGTCACTTATTACCGATTAATTCATTTAATTATTCAACCTTTAATTACGTCATTAATGATTCCCAATTATATTTTTAATTTATCATAATCTAAATTAATTACTTTAATTCAACCACAAGATTAATCACTCTCGATGAATCTCAACCTGAAATTAATTATCCTTTTATTTATTTATTAAATACATTAATTTCTCCTTTTGTTTAACTATCTTAATAAATATCTTGATTAATTACACAAAGTAATTATATTTTATTAATTACATTAAGTAATTACTTATTAAACCACCCAATGATTATTCTAAATCAATTTCCACTTCATTAATTAACTTAAACCTTCATTAATTAACTTAAACCTTCATTAATTTATTCAAACCCTTAATTACTAAATTAATCAACCCAACTCATCAACTCATTAATTAACTGCATCAATTAATCATCCATTTTAACCACTCTTATATTTGTGCTAAAAATCCAATTATATATTTCGATAACTTAGGGTACCGAAGTATTCAAGCAAACCACAGCATTCAGCTGTCCAATTACCAAAATATTCATCACAGAATATCAATAATTCCAGTATGTACTATATAGCACATTAATCCAATTCAACCAATCATTTAAATTTAACCATTTAAATTTAAATAAAAATTCCGAAGCGTGAGGTATACTCACCTTTGATTTTTCTTTTTGCAACCCATTCCAACCAGCTTGTTTTCTTTTCAGATTTCAACCTTACATAAACATTAAATGATCTTATTAATATTCAAACAGCTTGAGTAATTAATCTTCATTTGATAAATTTAATTTAACTAACAAATGATTTATTTTAGCTAATCTTCCCATTTTTTTCATAATCTTCTATTTTACTATAAATATATTTAAATCAATTCAGAAAACGATACCTTCCAGGCCCGAACCCAACTCCATAAAGCACAGTCGACCTCGCCATCGAACATTCACGAGTCTAGCCTTCCAACGTCGACTCTGAGCAGTACCAGACCCCACCGTTGCCCTCACGCATCCCTGACCATGCTACTGCTGCGCCAAAACTAACTACTCGAACTCGAAGAACTACACTCCGCTCTGCTGCTTCCATCACAATCCAACTCGAGCTTCCCAAAACCCTAGCACCTCGTCCAGAACTGTCGCGTCCCCGAACAATGACTGAACCACCTCTAATCACACACAACGGCAAGTGATGAGACCCCTGAGTCGATGTCTAGCTTGGACACGCGCGCTCTCTTCACTAGAGCTTCCCCTTCGATCAATTCCTGGCCGCGCCCTCAAGCTTCCATCCCCCCCGACATCGCGACGCGCTCGGTGATTGGCGAACGAACGATAGGTTCCATGCGTCTTAGGGTTAGGTCACGAACAAATTGAATAAAATGACTTCGTTTTCAATTTTGAGGGGCTGGCTTCGGCCATTTTTTTTATTGAGATTCGGTCTGGTTCCAGAAATGAGAGGGCAGAACGGGGATTAGATAGAAATTTGAGAAGCTTCGTGAGTATGCTTGAGATTATAATATAATAAAATATGATAATATCTTGTATACCATAACGTGAAATCTCAAACCCCGAATCAGACATGCCGACAGGCATTTAAAAGGTTTTACCAACGTATGTGCGAGTTACGGAATTAAACGATCAATATTCAATTAAATCGATTAAAATAAATATACGCGTTTCGAGTTGCCAGGGTCAACCGACAACTCCGATTGCTACGAAAATTGAAATCCGATAATAACTAACTATTACGGATCCAATGGAATTGGTTTCGTCGAATTCCGACACTGTGCCTCGGAAGGCTATTTTTAAATTCAATTTAAACGATATGATTTCAAAACTGAACAAATCACCTTTAAATTAAATTTCAACCATTCCATTATGTAACGACCCAGAATTTTTGATAATTAAAATTTGAATATTTAATTAATTTTAGATATTAAGAAGTGAAATTTATAGGTCGAATAAATTTTTATTTGAATTATTGGATTTAATTGGATAATTAAATCGATAATTTAATATGTTAAATTATGGAAATAATTGAAATTGAGTCAAATATGATTGAAAATGATTTGTAAAATTTTATTTTATCATATTGAAGTTAGAATGATATTTTAGAACTTTTAAAATCGAATTAAAAGTTTATTTGTGAAAATTGAATATTTTAATATTTAAACCGACTAGTGAAAATAGTCAATTTTTGAACAGTCTCAGAATTGGACGAAACCAGTTCCATTGGATCCGTAATAGTTAGTTATTACCGGATTTCAAATTTTGTAGCAATCGGAGTTATCGTTTGATCGTGGCAGCTCGAAACGCATCGATTTATTTTTAATTTTAATTTGGCGAGTTAAAATAGCCATTTTTCAAAAAGTCTCGGATTTCGACGAAACCAGTTTCATCGGGTCCGTAATGTGATATTATTGTAAGGTTTCAAATTTCGTGTCAATTGGATTTACCGTTTGTCCGGTACAAATTAAAACGCCTAGAAATCGATTTAAATCGGTTTAATTTAAATTGAACGTTTATTGCCATAACTCGCACAGATATCCGAATTAGCTTTCGAAACCTATTCCATTGTGTCCGGGACGCGGGGTAAATCCTAGGAACGTCAGTTACGGTGCGTAAATCGGAGTTTGGAATTTCCGGGATGAATAGTGTCGTTCAAAACTCTATAAATAGCACCCTTCTCTTCATAAAATTAAAAAAAAAAAATAACCTAATCTAAAACCCTAGCCGCCAGTTATCAAATGGAAGGCCAGAATTTGATTTCACTTCCTCCTCAAAATCTCTTAATCCATTCACAATCAAGCGAAGTGATCAACTACAACATTGAAGAGCTTCACGAGTACTTTAGATCCATACGGATTTGATGGGTTTTGGAGCATCGGAGGGGGAGCTAAGGGGGGCCGACCGTGGCCAGTTGCGCACGCAACTCGAGGAGGAGGAGGGGGCCGAGCTTTGCAAGGTGGTGGCCGAGTATAGTACGTGTCGTGCTCTTCGCAATGCAACTTCCTAATCGTGCTATAGTTCAACGTGGAGGCCGAATTTTTTAACCCTGATTTCGTTGTGATGGGTTCATGTGTGTGTGTTGCGACCTGGAGATGTTGCATGGGAGAGATGATGGTGCGCACATCTGAGATGAGGGGCGGGGGCTTGAATCTAACGGCCAATATTTATGTAGGTTAAGAAAAATTGAATTTATGTTGAAATTATTATATAAAAATCGTGTAAACTTATAAAATGCATAACGTTTTCATACGAGGTCGAAAACGCGCGAAACCAGTTGCGTTGGAATCGTATGGACGAGCATTACGCGATGAAATTGGATTGGAGTCATTTGGAGTTAGTGAAAATTTCGTGTAAAATTAAACGTCCGTTTAATTTTATTCGAAATAAATCGCTAAAACGGAATTTAAAATCAAGGTGAGAACTTCTCACTCAATCGAATCAGTTTCGATTTTATTTTAAATAGTTAGATTTAAAATATTTGAATGCATGTTTGAATGATGATTGTTATCTATTGATTGTTAAAATAGACATTATGCGCCGTTAGTAAGCGGATGTTATTTATTAAAAACATATACCGCGAATATTTCATAAACAGTGAAATTGGTATTATATATAATAGCAATATATATATATTGGCATATGTATATATTGGAGTTATTGATTTCTCGCATTTATTTGTTTAGCGGATGAGACCCTATTGCACCGTCTATTAAGCGGATAATATTTTAAATCCCATATACCGCGATAATTTCGTACTGGAGCGAAATTGGTATTGTGCTAATGTTTGTGATGCAGGAAAACAGGTTGGAGGAATCCAACTGGATTCCTCAACAGTATTTATTTGATTTCAGATATTTTGATATTTGATGGACTATCATATACGATATATGATGTCGTTGTAGTCGTGATTGACTATTTGGTATGTAGCATCATTGGACCAAATTTTGGAATTTTAAAATGATTTTTAAAGTGATTTTTGAAAATATAAAATATTTTTGGAATTGATCCATTTTAAATAAATAAACATTATAATTTTAAAGTTATAAAAATTATATTTTTAAGAAATATAGTTAAAAGTTGATTTTTGAAAATATGGATTAATGATTTTATAAAATAGTTATATCAGAATTTCTGAATTTATTTATAAAAAGTTTAAATATAGGATTTATAAAATTTAATTATTTTATAAATCAAGAGAATGATGAAGTTTTTAAAGGAGTTTAAAGACGTTTTAAAAGAATAATATAAATTGATTTATATTAAGAGATTTATAAATGGAGATTTATAAATTGAAATATGGACATTATAAAACGAGTTTTTATAAGTGTTTGAATGAAGTGAAAATGGATTTCATAAGTGAATGGAATTTATAGAATTACAAACGGTGAGGTTATAAATGGAATTTTATAAGCAGTAGGTCTATAAAATTTATAAAGTTATTGAAAGAATATATTTGGATAAATAATTGAATCTTATAAGTTATAAGATTCATAATTATGAAGTTTAAAGGAACGATTGTGCAAACAAATAAATTATAGGTGTTTAACTTATAACATGAATTTTGTTTTATAATTGAGTTATAAATTGAATAGGTTAATAAAGGAATTTATAAACGTTATTTTATAAATTCGCAAACAACTTATTTTGATAAGTAAATTGTTGAAACCTATTTATGGAGTTATATTCACATTTTTGACTGTGAATAATCTTTTAAAATAAAATGAATAGAAGTGATGAAATTTATTAACAAGGTATGTTCACGTTTTTGAATAGTGAATAATATGTTAAAGAAAATGTTTAGAATGTGATATTTTAAATTGAATTAAAACGATCTAAAGATGTTTTAAAATGTGTTAAGATTCGAAACCATGAATTTCAACATTCATTGTTGAAATAGACGTTTTCAAGAAATAAAAGGAAATGGTGGACTATAACACTGTTGTTATAGTAAATGATTTCCGAAAGGAAATGTTTTGTATAGTATTGGGATTTATATATCTATTTTAATTTCGAATCCCTATACTAGTGATTTTGGGTTGTCGTAACGATGTTTTACGCAACATTCGTTTTGGCCCAAATAAATATGATTAAGAGAATGATTTCCTTAAAGAATGAAATATATACTTAATTTCGATTGAAGTATATTGAATATTTTCCAAGTGTTGAAAATAAATAAAAATTTGTGAATTACTTATGAATAAATAAGTATGGAAATGTTTTCCAATATAAAGTGAATATTTTGAGAATTTATCTTTTTGAAGATAAATTGAAATGAATAATTGAAATCGTGTATGCATGGATATTTTGGAATGTAAATTCACTATTGAATTTATAAAAGAAAGTGGAATTTGTTTAAAAATAAATATTGATTTATTTTTGAAGTGTGAAAACTATATATCTAGTAAAGATATTTTGGAAAATAAATAAGTTGGAAAATTATTTGGAATCTGGTGATGTTGTGCATATCCATTGATAGTTCAATAACCGACTATCAGTATTTCCCTTTGAATGGGTAATTGATGCGATTTGTTTGAATTTGAATGCCACACTTATTTTTGAATAAGCGCTCACTATTCGGGTTAATCGGGAAAGGACCATGGGGTCGTATAACCCATTCCGAATATGTGATACGTCGTTATGAATTGCATTTGATGACCGGTGTTGAAGACCGAGTATTTGCGAAAGCGATAGGATGACCTATCGATTGTCTCTGCACTGGGTAGCTCCTGGTATAGAGATTCCTTAAGTGATGGGAAATTCGATCGGGATTGTGAATACCCGGATTGCAAGGGCTTCGTGAGAAGTGCCTTCGGTTTTGTTCGAGCCCGGAACAGACTTGTATGGATTGTATGTCTGACATCACAAATTGAGATATAAAGCAGATTTATTTCAAATATATTTCTGTTGGTGGCGGAGAATTTATTCTTTTAGCTTAACACCCTTCTCTGATACATACGAGCTCAGAGGTTATGTAGTTGAATGTTATCAGCGATATATTCCCAATTTGGTAATGTGACATGCTGAGTGTTGCTGTAAATGATCATTGTGTTGATTATTTGTGATAGGATCATTTATTTGATTGTCTATCCTGGTGATCATTTCTATGATCATTTGTTGACCCAAAGCATGGCTTTTGTATAAAGTATGTTTTTGTGGACGTGACTTCGTCGAGCCTCACACCCCGTGAATGGTCAAAACAGGAAAGAAGCAGCAAGGTTATGAGGGGTAGCGCCCTTTAGGATATGTGCATTTCCTTCTGGAAAAGGGTGGTATCATGGTATGGAGCCCAGATATTTACTCATGTTGAAAACACTTTATGATTGTGTGAATTGATTGCGAGCGCTCGGTTGAAAGGTCTCAAAGGACCGGGGGATGGCATATTCGGTCAGTTGTTACTCAGTTAGGGGTAACCCGGCCTTGTGTTGGTAGAGATCCGGTTTGGTTCTCGGGGATGTCCATCCAGAGGCATTCTCATGTGGCAATGGGAAGTTCCTTGGCCTGATCATTCGTTGGAAATCCAAAGAAACAATACGAGACTTGTA
Source organism: Allium cepa (assembly GCA_030765085.1). Classification (NCBI taxonomy): domain Eukaryota; kingdom Viridiplantae; phylum Streptophyta; class Magnoliopsida; order Asparagales; family Amaryllidaceae; genus Allium; species Allium cepa. The sequence goes on from CM060943.1 coordinate 911,585,665, forward strand.
CGGTTTTAGTTGTAGAACCTTCCATTTAATATGGTAGCTATAGTAAGCATACTATAATGGTACCTATGCTGGCTAAGATTTATATTCTACTTTCGAAATTGTTTCCTACACTATGCACTAATAATAATATCAAATGTTTTTTTTAAATGCGTATCAAGCATCTTTGACTAACATAAGAAGAAATCTTCCCCAAGTCTGCGTTTGCATTGTGTGTGTGGCGGGAGGTCTTATGGTAGTTTCATTTTTAAAAGCATTGCGAATTGACTTTAAAAATATTCCTCTATTTTGATTTTAAAGATAAATAAACTGTTTTGAGTTCTCACACCAGTCACATGACTGACTCGGAGTTTATTGTTTTCCTTCCTAAACTCTAGGTGCCCACTAATTTCCACACGGGCAGTTAAGAGTTAGGTTTATCAGGATATTCTAGATATTCTGGAGTTGCTGGAGGCAAGATGGATGGCATGGCGTATTACTAGTTTATATAGTATTTCTTTTTCCGCTGCACTATTTGTTGTTGTTGTTGTACACTCTGATGATGATATGATGTAATGTAATGTATAAAATGTAATAACTGATATAGTTCTTTGTTTAAAGATTATTCATTTATTATTATATGTTGTTCCGCTGCGAATTGTGAGATTCTGTTGTTTTCTGTTCCGTTCTATCTTCTATCTCTATTTTCTACCTTCTTATCTCTGTTTCTTCTTTCTTTTTCTTTTCTTAAAACCCTCAGTGTTCGGTTTTCCGTCGTTCGATTACTCGACAGTCGATAAAGTGATTATCGATGTTGAATTTTCGGAAGACGAAGAATCGGGTCCTGACATATTATCTCCAGTATTATCAATATAAATTTTATAAGCCTTCAAATTATTTAAACAGGCTTTGGAATTTCAGATTCAACAATTTACCCAATTTTCAATTATGAAATTCAATATTTAAACTATATAATTCAATGATTTAATTATCAAGTAAATATTGATATCTTGAATTCAAGTTAAAAATTAACTTTTAAATATTTTAAAATCAATTAATTATTCATTTTAAATCGCTAAAATTTCCGGGTCGTCACATTCCTCCCCCTTAAAAGAATTTCGTCCCTGAAATTAGTAGTTAGGAAGAATGAACCAATACCCGTTTACCTTTCCCCCAAAACCAATAGTTTTATCAACATCCTACCAACTATCCTTTATTAAAACCCCTTATCACATCAACCAACTTCCCAAAACCTTCTATAGTTTCAATCAACACCCTTCTTCTCAATTGTTCAAAATTCAATTTAAAACTAAATTTAGAATTATCCAAATTTTCTCAAAAATTTTCTAACTCTCTAAATTCCCGAAATTTTTTGCCAGCGTCTCCTTTGCGCGGCTAGCTCGGTACAATTACAAAAGGCCTCTACGGGCTCCCAAATTCCAAAAGAAACAAAAAGCCAAGTGGCTACATCAAAAACCCAATCCAATTTCATCTAGAAATTTAAATACGTACCTTTTTGTCGGGCATTACAAATTTATCTTTTGGAATCAAATCCAATTCCTTTTCCCTTTAATACCTACATATCTTGTTTAGCAACAATATTCAATCGAAACTTTACAAATCATTTTATACATTCTCTTATATAGGTTTTCATATTTACTTTTATTCAAATTCTTTTTTTTTCCATTTTAATATGAATTCAGCTTATTTCAATTTTGAATATTAAATTTTTATTTTCCATTTATAACTGAGTCTCATCAGTGTCCTCTACTAATCTATTTCAGTTTCATTAGAATCGTTTAATCGCTTAAAAAAAAATTTCAAAATTTTTCTAACTCCCAAAGTTTTCGAAATTTTTTGCCAGAGTCTCCTTTGTACGGAGGATCTTTTGCAATTTGACAAGAGATATAAATATATATACATCGACCCACACGGTCGAAAAAAGAAAAAACAGTTCATATTTCATATTTTTATTGCGTAGGCGTACCTTATTTAGCGTTTTAAGCAAGCAGCTTATTTATTTTAGCAATTAGTGCAATCCAAATCCAGCCAAACGGCCTTCAGGTACCTGTACTTACTCAACTTAAACATATAAGCATTATATATATATATGAAGTTTATAACATTACTCTTACTTAAACAACTGTAACACTTCAATTCTAAAAGAAATGCATTCAAAATAACTTCCACAAGCAATTTATATGTTTCAAAACTAATTCAATTGCTTTCAACCATTTTACATGCCATTTCATTCAATTTCAATGGTTTGCAACTCAATTTCTTACATTCCATTGATTTTTAACCCAAACAAGCTCATATTCACTTCAAATGATTCAGAACTAATTTATTTAATTTCATCGACTCATAGCATTTCAATTACTTTCATTTATGCCGAGCGACTTCCATATTCATGCAATTCCGGCGATATTCGTTTAATAGAGTATCTATTCTAGTTTATAACTACTTTAAATTTCTTTCAACTCATTCTATAATTAATTCCATTTCATTTCTAATTTATTTACCAACCATTCATTGCATTTCATTTTACCTCAGCATTAGATTCAATTTAAACAATTTATTTAACTTGGCACGTGCAATACTTATAAATTAATAACCATTTCCAAATTAATTTAATCCAAGTTTTATTTAATGGGCTTTCATTCTTATTCGAAGCCAAGCTTCCATAAATTTTTAAACTTAAGTCAATTTACTTTAACTTATTCCAACATCAAACTTAAGTTTACCTCTATTTGATTCTCATTTAACCAAATGCCATTAATTTCAGTTAGCCCATCCATTTAAATTTAAATTATAATTCACCTTTTCCATTTATCAAAATAATATCCAAGCACATACTTAACTCATTTATATTTCAAATTAAGATGCTATCGAACTTAAATTCAGACTAATAATCCAATTCCAATCACAACTTTGATTTAGTTTTTATTCTATCAGACTTCATCCATTTATTATTTAACTCAATTAACCCATTTTAATTTTTAATTCAATTACTTAATTCGTTATCGAATTCCTTTTATTAATATAAGGCCATTTTCAATTTATTTCTATTCACTTGGGTTTTGTTTTGCAACTTAAACTATTTCTATTATAATCACTTCCATTACATATGACATCACTTCTCTTATATCCATTTTACGAGCAAATTCATTAAATATTATTCAAATCACCCTTGAATTTTATTTATAACTCAAACCATTACATTTTTCAATCCAACACTATTTTATTTTTATTTCATGACATCTCCTCTTATTTAATTCATTTTCAAATCTAGCTCGAATTCTCTTTAAAACTCGAATTCGTTTCCAAACCCATTATCAATTTACAATCCATTTATTTACCAAAGTTAAATTTTATTAACATACTCAATCAAACAATTATTTAACCAATTAGCTTACTTTCCACTTCTAAATCAATATTCGATTTTAATTACAAGTTCACTTCATTAAAATTACAATTTCGATTTTCTTGATTTCCCCAAAATTCTAACATCTTTATTTACAAAATAGTTAGAAATGCTTTTAAATTCACATCGTACTTAATAAAATAGCTCTTTACAAAAAATACTTCTTATCACTCGATGTCTCAACTAGTCCATCCTTGTTCTCACCGAAATTCAGTCATACGTTGATCAGGCATAGAACTGAAAATCTATAAGTACTTAGCAGACCCATTTTCAACATCCGGTGAAAATACCTTTGAAAATAATTTTATTGAAATTATAGAAATCAGTTTTTGAAAATATAGAGGAAATATCTTTGGTGAGAATGCTCTGGAAATCATCACCCCCATCCATGGTCACAGTTACATACTAGGGTTACGTTACCGTCACAGCAAAAGTCCATGCAACTGCAGGCTCTCCACGGCCTCTCAATTACGCCATGGATCCCACACAACAAATCACAGTTACATCCAGGGTTACGTTGCCGTCACAGCAAAAGTCCATGTAACTGCAGGCTCTCAGCGGCCTCTGATTTTTGCTATCGAAATGAAACTTCTCCACTCCTACATACGTCGCAGTCTACCGGTATAAAATCAAACGCAGACTGTTGGCTCTCAGCGGCACACATGACTTTCGCTATGTTATACCATAGGTCACAGTTACATCCTGGGTTACGTTGTCGTCGCAGCAAAAGTCCATGTAACTGTTGGCTCTCAGCGGCACACACGACCTTCACTATGGTATAATCAACTCATAATCCTCAGGAACTAGTTTTGTCCGGACTTCTCACAGGATCAACTTTAGAACCCCCCTTGGGGCTCAAGGCAGCACCACCCGGTGGCACTCCAGAGAAGTCCATTTCAAGGGAGCGCCCTTTTTCCCCAGAGCCATCATCAAAACATTTTATACTATACACATATAATATCTTCAAATCGTACACCTAGTATGATCTTATACAAAGCTCATTTATACAAAATCGATTATTCCAAAATCGATAATTCCCAAACTAGGCTTTCCAAATTCTCATATTGATTTTACCCAACAATTAAAAGCCTTTCCAAATCCAAAGGTTCTTAAAACCTTTTCCAAAATCCTTATAAGATCCTTTATATATATACACACACACACACACAGATATATTAAACTTTTAAAACTTTGGATCGTTTCAAACTTGTATAAAACCACTTTTATACTTCAATTCTGATCTCAGTTGGGTATTTAAATTAATAACAGTTTGAACTCCGACCAGTTTATATTTAGAAAATAGCTTGAAAATTCTAAAAATAAATAAGTAGTGGAAAAAATAATTATTAGTTTGTAAAATAGCTATAAAATAGGTAACTAACAGTAAAATAGTTAAAAAATAGTTGAATAGTTTCAAAATTTGTAGATAATTGCAAAATAGTTGTAAAATAGAAATTAGTTTGTGAAATAGTTGAAAAATGGTAATTAGTTTAGTTAATAGTTTAAAAATGGTTAAATAACCCTAAAAATAATCGTAAAACAAGTATATAAAATAATTTGGCTTTAAGAAAGAAAGGTTGTATATATTTAATAGCTTAGAAAATAAGTTTATATAAAAACAATTTATATTGAAAATAGTCAAGAGCCAACTGTTCACCTCCCCAACAATTCAATTTAAATCTTCATTTAAATTGACCCAATTCCAATTCAAATAACTCCAAATTCAATTGGACTTGATTAATCCCCAATTCAAGTTGAATCAATCTTGATTCCTTCCCCAATTTAAATCAAATTCTAGTTGATTTTAAATCCTGTTCAATTTTAATTATAATTTCATACTACTCCAATCAATTTGAATTATTATCAATTTAATTTCAGAATTCCAAATCACTTCAATTTAATCCAATCCAATTTCCCATTTAATTTTTTTAAACTTATACATCTTCTATCACCAATCCAATTACTTCAAACCAAATTTAATTTTGAGCTAATTCAATTCAATTTAAATCTTTCAGTTTTGAAGCCAGTTCTTAAACAAGTTTATTTTACAAACTTAATTATTCAAATTTATTTTATTTATACAATACCATTTTCAAATTAAAGATTTTCATTAACAATTGGATGATATCATCCAATTTATTTTTAAATCGTCCATCTATTTTCAAATTTTAAATCTCTAACCCGTTTTGAGATCACACACATTCCCAATTCAAATTTCAAAATTCTTTCACTCTTATAAGTTCAAGACTTATATCACTTTGGGTTTTTGTTTTTACATCACTTCAGGGAAAAATCAAAACTCAACAACTTAGAGTTTATTTCAAATTATCTTTGATATCATGTATATCCATACATATGTACATATTTATTTCTTGGCCTCTCCCAGCCATGTTTAAAAATTTTAAACCACCTTTGGTTTTTAAATTCAAATCAAATTTTCAAACAACTCATTGTTTGTAACAAGCCCCGATTATCCAAATAATACTTAATTATTATTTCTCATTACTTTGAACCCAATTTTTCAAATTCTGGGATTAGATTTTGAATTTCATTTTCATTCACTTAAATTTTAATTTAGTTATATTTATTTTATTTTATTTTTCCTTTTTTTCCCTACTTAATTTAATTCCAATTCTCAACTTCAGTTTCAGTTTGAATCCATTTCAAACTTATCTTTATTAAATTTCAGTTTGGTTGTATTATATTATTCCTTAATTTTAATTCCAATAATTAACTACCAATCACCTAAATATTTATTAGAAGGAAATATTGCTTTATATCTCAAAAATATATTTTATATAAATCATTTAAGATCTTTAAATAAGAAAATAACAAGTACGCGCTCATATACATATATATATTCTCAACTCATTCTAGAGTACTACAGACTCTATTTCATGAGTAATTCCCACCAGAGCCAAGGTTCTCGCTTAACCTTTCAGCTCTGATACCAAATGTAACAACCCGAAATTTTCTAACCCGAAAATTCCAGATAGTTAAGGAAAAGAAGAAAGAGATAGAAGAAGAACATAAACACCAAACATCTCACATTCGCGGCGGATAAAATATAATAATAAATAATAACAGTTTACAAAAAAATACTATATCTGTCAATTACATTTAATATACATCAGATTTTCACATTTTGTACAGTCACAGAATATTTACAATTATCATGCTTCAAATTAATAATAATACAAATACAACGGAAATACTCTATACGCTAATGCCACCCAGCTCGCCACCTGAGCTCCAGAACGTCCTCACCTGAAAATCTGTAATACTCGGTCTTACACAAGCATTACACCAAAGTAACACCCGGGTCAGGCTGGAAACCAGCGTGAGTAAACCCAACTAACATGGAATACCAAAGCAATCAACTTATACAAAACCCGGGGTAACTCAAACCAATTTATCCCATTTCACAATTTGCTATAAACAACACTTACTTCACATATCAATTTCTAAGTACCAAACTTAGATAGAATAATCCAATTTACTTAAATCATTTTATTTCATCAAATTGATTTCACAAGTCAATTTATAAAAATTCGAAGTGGTTTCGAGTATTTCCTAATACCCGACTCCGGTCTCTCCGAAACTCTTGTTATCCTAACCCAAGTTATTCAAATGAAGTACACAACATTTCATATCATAGATATCAACTCATTCAAATCATCCAATACCCTTCAACCATCCATAAGCAAAGCTTAGCCACATACAAATAAATTCAGTCGATCTTAAATTAAATTTCAAACCTCTATCCCTTAGATTACTTCATGTAACATTAATTAATTCCAAATCAATTAATTAGTCAACCCATCATTATTTATCTTAATTAATCATCGTGGATTAACTATCTTCCAATACCATTCAAGTAATTATCGTTTCACAATATTGATCGTTCTTACCAAATCAATGAGTAATCTTTAATTACTTCACAAATTAATTAACTATTTTAATTATGTCAATCCTTAATTACTTATACTAATTAACTTCCCATAAGTCACTTATTACTGATTAATTCATTTAATTATTCAACCTTTAATTACGTCATTAATGATTTCCAATTATATTTTTAATTTATCATAATCTAAATTAATTACTTTAATTCAACCACAACATTAATCACTCTCGATGAATCTCGACCTGAAATTAATTATCCTTTTATTTATTCCATTAAATACATTAATTTCTCCTTTATTTAACTATCTTAATAAATATCTTGATTAATTACACAAAGTAATTATATTTTATTAATTACATTAAGTAATTACTTATTAAACCACCCAATGATAATTTTAAATCAATTTCCACTTCATTAATTAACTTAAACCTTCATTAATTAATTCAAACCGTTAATTACTAAATTAATCAACCCAACTCATTAATTAACTACATCAATTAATCATCCATTTTAACCACTCTTATATTTCTCCTAAAAATCCAATTATATATTTCGATAACTTAGGATACCGAAGTATTCAAGCAAACCACAGCATTCAGCTGTCCAATTACCAAAATATTCATCACGGAATATCAATAATTCCAGTATGTACTATATAGCACATTAATCCAATTCGACCAATCATTTAAATTTAACCATTTAAATTTAAATAAAAATTTCGAAACATGAGGTTTACTCACCTTTGATTTTTCTTTTTGCAACCCATTCCAACCAGCTTGTTTTCTTTTCAGATTTAAACCTTACATAAACATTAAATGATCTTATTAATATTCGAACAACTTGAATAATTAATCTTCATTTGATAAACTTAATTTAACTAACAAATGATTTATTTTAGCTAATCTTCCCATTTTATTTTCATAATCTTCCATTTTACTATAAATATATTTAAATCAATTCAGAAAACGATACCTTACAGGCCCGAACCCAACTCCATAAACCACAGTCGACCTCGCCATCGAACATTCACGAGTCTAGCCTTCCAACGTCGACTTTGAGCAGTACCTGACCCCACCGTTGCCCTCACGCATCCCTGACCATGCTACTGCTGCGCGAAAACTAACTACTCGAACTCGAAGAACTACACTCCGCTCTGCCGCTTCCATCACAATCCCACTCGACCTTCCCAAAACCCTATCACCTCGTCCAGAACCGTTGCGTCCCCGAACAATGACTGAACCACCTCTAATCGCACACGGCAAGCGACGAGACCCCTAAGTCGATGCCTAGCTTCGTCACGCGCGCTCTCTTCGCTAGAGCTTCCTCTTCGATCAATTCCTGGCCGCGCCCTCGAGCTTCCATCCCCCAACGGCGACATCGCGACGCGCTCGGTGATTAGCGAACGAACGATAGGTTCCACGCGTCTTAGGGTTAGGTCACGAACAAATTGAATAAAATGACTTCGTTTTCAATTTTGAGGGGCTGGCTTCGGCCAATTTTTTTTATTTTTTTATTGAGATTCGGTCTGGTTCCAAAAATGAGAAGGGAGAACGGGGATAAGATAGATATTTGAGAAGCTTCTTGAGTATGCTTGAGATTATAATATAATAAAATATGAAAATATCTTGTATACCATAACGTGAAATCTCAAACCCCGAATCAGACATGCCGACAGGCATTTAAAAGGTTTTACCAACGTATGTGCGAGTTACCGAATTAAACGATCAATATTCAATTAAATCGATTAAAATAAATATACGCGTTTCGAGTTGCCAGGGTCAACCGACCACTCCGATTGCTGCGAAAATTGAAATCCGATAATAACTAACTATTACGGATCTAATGGAACTGGTTTCGTCGAATTCCGAGACAGTGCCTCGGAAGGCTATTTTTAAATTCAATTTAAACGATATGATTTCAAAACTGAACAAATCACCTTTAAATTAAATTTCAACCATTCTATTATCTCCAGTATTATCAATATAAATTTTATAAGCCTTCAAATTATTTAAACAGGCTTAGGAATTTCAGATTCAACAATTTACCCAATTTTCGATTATGAAATTCAATATTTAAACTATATAATTCAATGATTTAATTATCAAGTAAATATTGATATCTTGAATTCAAGTTAAAAATTAGCTTTTAAATATTTTAAAATCAACTAATTATTCATTTTAAATCGCTAAAATTTCCGGGTCATCACATTCCTTCTCCGATTATCGGCATAGGATTTTTGTCTACTCTGGGCTTCTTTCATCCTATGACAAATAAGGTCGATCTTTTTTGTGGAATCACGAACAAAATCTGGTCCTAAAACCAGCTTCTCACCGGCCTCAAGCCAACAAGAAGGAGATTGGCATGACCTTCCATAGAGTGCCTCGAAAGGTGCCATAACAATACTAGATTGGAAGCTATTATTATAGGAAAACTCAAGAAGAGAAATATGATCTTCCTAACTTCCACCAAAATCAAGAACACATGCACGAAGATCTTCAAGAGTTTGATTCACACGCTTAGTTTGTCCATCGGACTGGCGATGATTAGCGGTGCTAAAATTAAGCTTCATTCCCAAAGCTTTTTGAAGACTCTTCCAAAATCCACTAGTAAACAATGGATCACGATCACTAACAATAGAAGTAGGGACTCCATGCAATTTAACAATTTATTTGATAAAGAGTTTGGCCAAAAGAGGCACGGTTCGATTGGACCGAACGGGAATAAAATGGGCGGATTTAGTAAGTCTATCGACTATCACCCATAAGCTATCATGACCCGAACGAGAGAAAACCGTCTACAAAATCCATGGAAATTTGGTCACACTTCCAAATTGGAATTTCTAAAGGTTGCAATAACCCACCGGGCCTTTGATGTTCGGCCTTAATGAGTTGGCAAGTCATGCAACACTTAACAAAGTTAACAATATCAGATTTCATTCCCTCCCAATAATAAAGTCACTTCATATCCGCATACATATTACTACTACCGAGACGAATGGTAAATTTAGAACGATGAGAATATTCTAAAATGTCCTTACGAAGATTACTAATATTTGGCACGATAAGTCAACCAAATTTTCGAATACCGCCATGAGAATCAATATCAAAGTCTTTCAAACCTTCAATATCAATTTTATCCCTACAATTTTGGCCAAGAAGAGCCAATTCGGGATCTAGCTTTTGGGCTTCAAGAATGCGGTCTAAAAGAGAAGGATAAGCCTCAAGGCTACATAAAACAAGAGATGAACATAAATCGAAAACACGATCTCGAATCTCACAAGTGGATAGAATTATGAGATCATTCCATTCGGATACATCATAGAAACAACTGCTTGTTGCTTGCGGCTAAGTGCATCGGCAAGATGATTTCCCTTTCCGGGAGTATAAAGAATATCAAGATCATAAGCTGTAAGAAATTCGAGCCAACGTTGTTGACGCAAATTAAGTTCCTTTAAGAAAATAGATAATTCAAAGATTTGAGATCAGTGTAAAGAATAAACTTTTATCCCAAAAGATAATGACGCCAAATACGAATGGAAAAAACAATAGCCGCGAGTTCTAGATCATGAGTGGCATATCTAGTCTCGGCTAGCTTTAATTGCCTAGAAGTGTAAGCAATAACACGTTCTCTTTGCATAAGAACGACACCTAAACCAACGCGACTAGCATCGGTATAAATAATAAAATCTTGGTTTCCCTCGGGAATCATAAGAATAGGAGCATCGGAAAGGAGTTATTTTGATTTCTGAAATGAAGCTTCACATTTGTCTGACCAAATGTATTTAACTCCCTTTTTTGTCAAACTAGTAAGAGGCACGGAAATTTTGGAAAAGTCTTTTATAAAACGACGGTAATAACCCGCCACTCCTAGAAAACTATGAATTTCCATCACACTCTCCGGTCTCTTCCAATTTCGAATCGCTTCAATCTTTGAAGGATCCACGAAAATTCTAGATTTAGAAATGATATGACCGAGAAACTTCACACGAGATTGCCAAAAGTGGCATTTCAAAAATTTTGCTTTTAATTGATTGCTTCCAAGAGTTTCCAACACAATCCGAAGATGATTTTCATGCTCCTCCTCTGTTTTTGAATACACAAGAATATCATCAATAAAGATGAGGACAAACCGATCGAGAAATTCTTTGAAAACTCCATTCATAAGGTCAACGAAATAAGCCGGAGCATTCGTTAAACCAAATGGCATAACAAGCCATTCATAAGATCCAACGAGTACAGAACGATGTCAAAGGAATACTATCCTCTGCGATACAAAGCTGATGAAAACTGGTAGCTAAGTCTAAGTGTGAAAAGACTCTAGCACCACTAAGTTGATCGAATAGATCATCAATCTGAGGTAAAGGATATTTATTCTTGATAGTAAGATCATTAAGCTTGCGGCAGTCAACGCAAAGCCTAGGTGTACCATCGGATTTCTTCACAAAAATAGCCGAAGCTTCCTAAGGCGAGGAACTAGAGCGAATAAATTGCTTCGTCTCCAACTCGGATAATTGTTTGCGCATTTCCTCATTTTGTTTATTGGACATGCGATAAGGAGGACAAGTGATAGGTTGAGCTCCAGGAATGAGATTAATTTTGAACTCAATTGCTCGCTTAGGTGGTAATCCTAAAATGGGATCAAAAATGTCGAAAAATTCACAAACAACGTGAATATGAGAAATAATATCTTCATCATCATCGTTATCGTCATCATGAGGATTTAAAGAATATAAAGATGCAACCAAGATGGAATCCGAATCTTTAAGGCCAATAGAAATCTGCTTAACAAATTGTGGATGTCGAAGATGAATAGTCCGCTCAGGACATAGGATTTGGGCTTCATAGCGGTTAAGCCAATCCATTCCCAAAATCATTCCAAAGCCTAAGTGGCGCATAACATGCAAATCGGCTCGGAAAGAAAAATCACATAAAATAATCACGACATCTTTGCACAACAAACTGGTTGTTGCAGATCCACTAACAGGATTCGCAATTCTCAAAGAAGTCACTAAACACAAATCATCCAAAGAAAAAGTATCAACAAGTTCTTTTGAAATAAAAGAGTGGGACGCACCCGTATCAAAAAGAACTCGAATAGGATGATCACGAAATAAAATAATGCAATCAAGGATAGAATGAGAAGTACCTTGACCACGAGATGTGTTGCCAAGGGCTTCAGCAACATTCAGCTTTCCGTCCTTCCTGTTTTGAAGTTTGGGACACGAAGATATATAATGGTCCGGGCTTTTGCAATAGCGACAAGCTCGGGGCTTTGAACACTTATTCGCATAATGGTCCTTAGAACCACAGTTGTAGCATTGCACACCACTTGAGGTAGAAGTCTTGGTTGCCGGAGAGGCTTGCTTCCCTTTCTTATTGTTGGGATAAGGACCCTTGAAATTATTAGGCCTTTTCTTGTTGTTGAAGTTTAGTTTGGCACCCATAACTTCAACATCACTCTCCCTATCTGCCTCTTCAAGACGAAGAGCGATATCAATGAGTTGATCAAAAGAAACTTCTAACTTTAGAAGTAATGGCTTCTTGAGATTTATTTTCAAGCCATAAACAAATCTTTGGTTCTTCTTCAATGGGGTGTTTATATATTCGACCCCGTATTTATAAAGTGACTCGAAGAATGCGACATAATCTTCCATAGAGGATTCACCTTGAACAAGGTCAATGAAACGGCGTCCCAAAGTCACCTTCTCAGCTTCTGACACAAATTTTAATTCGAAGCGTTCTCGGAATTTCTCCCAAGTAAGATCCGCTTCATTTATTTCAGAAATCAGAAGTTCATACCAATCTAACGCTCTTTCTTAGAGCATACTAGAGGCCACCTGAACATGGTGAAGATCAATAAGATTCATGCGAGAAACGATTCGATCGCACGTTCTCAACCAAGCCTGGACTTCAATAATGGTTTTAGAACCTTTGAATGGCTTTCCACCCAAATTGGTATAATCGCTGCACAAGCGTGCAAATCCAGACTTTGGGTGAGTAGACTCCGGATTAGATCCGGCTGCTTTAGCATTCCTTACAAGATCAAGAAGCTGCTGGGCAGACATAAATACTCCATCTTAGGGAGTAGCACGAGATTGACCGGCGCTGGGACGGCCAGGTCTAACCATTCTCTTCCTTTTGAAAGAAAGAAAGAAGAAGGATAAGGTTATTCACCAAATGAATATCAAGCATTCTTGATAGATAAACAAGGAATCATAAAGAAAATAGGATGAATCGGTACGAAAATTCGAATTAAATCCTAAAGCACAATTCCTATGATGGACTTAGGACGATGATCCTTGCTAGATTATTCTACATTGTTCCGAAGATTGGCTCTGATACCAAGCTGTGACCCCCCATCTCTATACCCACTCTAGCCAAGGACACTACGGGGTAATGCCGTCAACTAGCGCAGCGAATAAGGCTGTTGAGGAGCGACCATCCGCGTAATTGCTTTGTGCCAGCACCGATATGTCACATAGCACAACATTTCAGGAGGAAATCCGACATACCGATACAAACTCAAAGCTACTACCCGGTGGCTATATATATTCTTCGGAAACAAATATAGAAATAAGCATAACACAAATCAGTCACAAACATCCATATTACAAAGGCGGAAATAGATATGAATATATAACACATGAAAGTGTACATCAGAGTAGTGGTCAGACAAGATCCACACTACCACAAAATAATAGGTACAAGTGCTAGACAAAAGAATATGGATACATCAATGAGTCTATATCTCAAATGTATGAAACAAAAACTACTAATCTAAGTAGTTAGCCAAAAGTCAGGGTGATAATCCTAGATGTGAAGTCGAGCAGAAGCACCTTTAACATCTCGGTCTAACCCTAGTATTATTTAATAAGAAAATAATAGACGGACCAGTCTAGCTACAAATATTAGATAAAACGATATAGAATAAGGGATATGACATAAACATACTATAACCATAAAGCCGTATTGTGATAAATACGCAATTGATAAACAACTAGGGATTAATCAATATAACAAGAATCTTCTCAAAGATCAAAAGGAATGTCATATTCTTTATTTACCAAATCACCAAAATATAAATATTGACAGTAATACCAATGCCAATCACAAAAGTTAATGACACACAAATTCATCAATGCACAAATATTGATAAAACTTATCAATGTAAATCACGAAATTGGTGAAAACACAAATTCCATAAATCATTAATGGAAATCCAGAAATTACAAAAAGGGGGAGGCTATCACAAAACGAGAGCATGAAAACTCATCAACATGTGTATCACAAAATGGAACGCTATTCCATGGTTGCTAACCATTAATTTTGAGCCGACGCTCCACAAAACGGCCCGAAGACCAAGGGTCGCTACCCCACCAAATTGAGCTGAAGCTCCACAGAAACGAGGTTTAGTCTCCCTCGTAGACAATGAGACATCGCACATTTGCTAGTCTAAATCACAAAAATTATCATCAACGATCATCAAGAAGTGTCAATTACAATAAGCTAGTAAATATATAAGCTTAGCTTCATGTCCCATAACCACTAGCTTAACCTAAATATTTACGAACAAATTGTAGATCTCAACTCGAAAATTGTCACAAGATATTCAATCGAACAAGTCCAAGAATTAACCGGCGAAGTAAACACAATTGTTTCATACCACTTGTTTTACTAAGCCATTTAATTAGATTTCTCGTATGAGTGAGATAAAGTGACAAATCACAAAAATGATTGGAGAAACAATAAATCACAAAAATTCACATTCGAAGACGTGAATGAAATCCAAAGAATTCGATTACAAATCCATGAAAGTGGAAATACCCTTGCTACTTAACAACCACGGCTTACGACCTAACGTTAGTCAACGCAAGAAATCAGCGACTTAAGAAATAGCTTGCGGCCTAACTACGCGACTTACATCGGGTGACTTATGGGATGACGCGACCTAAATTGGAGCGAGATATAGCACCAGGTTGAGCGACCTATATGGTTGCGACCTAAGTGCAATCGACCTAAGGAGCTAGCAACATAACAAGCCGAGCGACCTATGGTACAGGAACGGCCTAAGTATGGCGTGACCTAAGGGGTACGACCTATAGGGATACGACCTAAGGGGTGCAACGACCTAACATGTCGCGACCTAAGTTGAGAAGAAGGCCGAGTGACCTAACATAGCCGACCTATGTTGTAGCAAGCCGAGCGACCAAACTGGTAGAAGAGCAAACCGAGCGACCTATGAGGTCAGCGACCTAAGAGGTTGCGACGTATGGCATGGCGCGACCTAAGGGGTAAGAATAGGCCGAGCGACTTAAGGAATGGAACGACCTAACATGTCGCGACCTAATCCATGGAACGGCCTAACACAAGGCGAACGACCTATGGGTTGCGACCTAAGGCACAGAAAGACCTAAATTGCGTGCCGAGAATCATATGTGCAGGCCGAACGACCTAAGGGATAGAAGTGCAAAAACTCTCTCAATTTGCAACCGATTGTGCACGGGCGCTAGGGGATTATGCCCGTAGGCTACCCGGTCCTATTGGCTCCTCAATGCATCACCAAAAACGTGTTCAAACATCAAAGTTAGGATTTTTAAAGACTTGAACCCAAAACACTAAAAATTGGGATTTTCACCAATTCAATCCAAACCAAGAGCAAATGCATATGAAAAAATGTTAGGAATTCATACCCAACAATTAAAGATAGTTATAGACAAAGATGTGAGATAAAAATCTCACCTTTACACAAAATGAATGAAGAAGAAGCTTGAAAGCAAAGGAAGAAGCAGTGGCTTCTCTTGGAATTTGGAGTTAGATGTTGGATTTGCAAATGAACTAGGGCTTGGAGTTTTAATTTCCCATTCCTTCCTCCATTTTTGATGAAGCTTGAGTGTTAGGAAATGAAAGTGAAGTTATGAAGGGAAGGGGGTTGAGCTAGAGTTAATAGTTTAGGCTAATGGGCTAAACCAAACCCAAAGCCCAAAGTGAAAAAGTGGCAAAATTCCACTAACTCCAAACATATCAAAGTTTATACTCAAAAAGATCGCAAACGGTGTTTCAGACCCAATGGAAGTAGTCCCAGGACCTAATTCAACCGTATGCAAAAAGTAACTTTTCGGACTAAAATCCGACTAACGATAAAATATTAAAATAAAATATTTAAATATTCAATCGTAAAATATGCGGGTTGTTACAGTGATACACATGTTGGTGAGTTTTCATGCTCCCGTTTTTGATAGGCCTCCCCTTTTGTGATTTCTGGATTTTGAACTGATGATTTCTAGAATTTGTATTTCACCAATTTTTGAGATTTATATTGATAAGCTTTATCAATATTTGTGGTTTGGTGAATAAATTAAAGAATATGACATTTTTTGGTGTTTGAGAAAGTTTGAAATATTGTATGATTTTTGGTTGCTATCTATTGTATGCTTGTTATAATATGGCATTACTATTATCATACGTTTTGGTCATATCTCTTATTCTATCTCATTTTATATGATATTTATAGCTAGACTAATCCGTTTATTATTTTTCTTCATAAATAATACTCGGGTCAGACCGAGGTATTTCAGGTGCTTCTACTTGACTTCTTATCTAGGACCATCATCAGATTTTTGGCTAACTGCGCTTTAGATTAGTAGTTTTTTCTTTTATACATTCGAGACAGAGACTCCTTGATGTATACATATTCTTTTGTCTAGCACTTGTATCTATTCTTTTGTGATGTAGTGGATCTTGTATGACCATTATTACTTTGATGTACACTTTTAATGTGCTATATTCATATCTGTTTCTGCCTTAGTGATATGAATATCTGTGAGTGATTTATGTTATGCTTATTTCTATATTTGTTCCGAAGACCACGTAGCCACTGTGAAGTAGCCTTGTGTTTGTATTTGATATGTCAGATTTCCTGAAAAGAAATGCGTGACATTCCATCTGACATATCGGTACTCGCAAAAAGCCATTTCACAGATGGTCGCTCCTCAACAGCCTTATTCTTCCGCTAGTCGATGGCAATAACCTGTAGTGTCCTGGGCTAATGTGAGTACAAAGGTGGGGCATGACAATGTACGTATATTATTTTATTCTTATAATGATTTGATGCAGATTCGAACACAGAATTTCGAGATAGTTATATCGATCCGAGTTTGGATTTTTCACTCGATTTTCGATGGCGAACCCTGGATATGAATTTTTGATTTATCCTGAAATTGTCTATCATAGTATATGGCTATGCAAGGAGAATGATGGTTTCTGATCAAGAAACTAGATCTGAGTCTGCACTAGGGAGTCCGGTGAACGATACTAGTTCGGAAGTGAAATTGTGTTATCGAGTGAGCGATTAGATTTGATACTAGTTCGGAAGTGAAGCAAATGTTGGAAATTTTGAAAAGAAAGGAGTAAAATGATTTTGACTTCTGTGATTGGATATTATTGGTAAGTCTGATGCAGGTATTTAAAAGAAAAGGGAAAATTGATGTTTTTGATGTCAGAAGATAAATTTGAGTTGCCGAACAAAAACGTATATATTTAAATTATCGTATGAAATTTGATGATTTTCTGATCTAACCACTTGGCATTTGTTTTCTTCGATATTTGGGGCCCGTAGAGGCGTTTTGTAGTTGTTCTGAGCTAGCCGCACAAAGGAGACGTTGGAAAAAATTTCGAAAATTTAAGGAGTTAGAATTTTTTTGAAGAGTTTTGGATAATTTAAAATTTGGTTTTAAATTACAATTTGAATGGTTGAGTAAGTAATATTATTTGGAACTGATGGATTAATGGGGAAGGTTAGTAAGAGTAATAATGCATTCTTAATAAAAAGGATTGTTTTGGAAAGTTGTTGAAACTGTTTGTTTTAGAAAATAGTTAACGGTTGTGGACCATTCTTCTTACTAGCAATTTCAGGGACGGAATTCTTATAAGGGGGAGGAATGTAACAATCCAGGATTTTAGACATTCGATATTGGAATATTTAATTGATTTTAAATATTCAAAATTTAATTTTTAACTTGAAATTCAAATATCTCCATTTATTGGTTAATTAAATTATTGAATTTAAATATTTGGAATTGAGTTAAATATGAAATCTGGAGTTTTAAGCTTGTTATAAATATTTCAAAGGCTTATAAAATCTATATTGATAATACCGGAGATAGTAAAAGTTTTAAAACTTAAATTGGAAGTTATTTATTCAGTTTTGAAAATATATCGTTTAAATTGACATTTGAAAATAGCCTTCCGAGGCACAGTATCGGAAGCCGACGAAACAAGTGCCATCCTTAATAGTGTATTATTATCGGATTTCAATTTTTGTAACGTTTTGAGTTATCGGTTGGCCATAAGATATATAAACGAGCTGAAAATTTATATCATATATTCAATGTAATAGTTGGTACCAAAAAGCTATTTTCTTCATACGATAGAATTAGGACTCGAAACCTTTTTAATGGCATTCGAAATAGGGTTATAACATTATAAATGCCTAGCGGCACGTCTCGATAGGAGGTCGAGATTTAAAGTTGCGTTTATTGAGACAATTTAAATTTAAATAATATATATAATCATATACTAGTCAACCTCCAGTTGAAATTATTTCACATCATAACTTCTCCCTTTCATTTCGAAATCAATATAGCCACAGCCTGTATAGTGTCTGCTCATCCCTTCTCTAACGCACTTTCCCTTTATAACCAATACATCGAAGAGGAAAAAAGAATATGTAAATCATCATTTCGTTATTCCTCAATCCGGTTATAAAATCGTGTTACCTTCTTCTGCCTTTCATTTTTCCCATCCCTATTCGATTATCAAAGGAAAGAAAAATGGCCGAGCGTTTTTACGAATCAAATTTCGCTCTTCTAAATAATAACAATAGTAACAATAATAAGTATTGCCTGCGGTTTTTCTTTGACCTCCCTCGATTTGAAATCCACTTCGTTCAAAAGGAAATCATCGGCTCTATTGAATGGTTCATGGCGGCGATCTAGGGGAAGTGGGCGAGTGGTTCGGCACGTCGTTTGTTTTCACGGGCGGTTGTAGGGGGTCGAGAGGGAGCTCGAGGCGAAGCTTAAGTCGAGAGGGGGAATTGAAGCCGCGAGGACGTCGCAACAATGGTAGTGATTCAACGGCCGTGGGGATTCGCACTGATGTGGGTTCGATTTGGGGGGTGGTCGAGGACGTGGGTAGCGTGGTCTCGCGAGGGCAGGGAGTTCATTTCTCTGGCGGGCGGCATGACTCTGAGTAGGGTCGACTTCATAGTCGTGGGTCGTTCTGGGAAGAATCGATGGAGGGTCGCATGCGTGCCTTTGCTTCGTGATGATGTTGTCTTCCTGTTTGAGCTGGGTTGTAGCAGTAAGGTATATTAACATTAATTTTAAAATGTTGTTTTTTGAAAACTGTAAGGTTCAGTTTGTTGATTTCAAAATAGTAAATTTTGAAGGTTTATTTTGAAAATAGGAATTTTAGAGTTTGGTTTGGAAAGTTAAGATGTGTGTGTGTGTGTGTGTGTGTGTGTGTTTAAACAGAAAAATATAAATGGATAAGAAAAGAAAAGTAGGAATTTTAAATGCTATAGAGTTTATATAAAAATTTGATTTTTTGAATCTATATAAATAATTTTTAAAAGTGTATGGGTTTCAAAGAAAAATAAAAAAATATAAGTATAAATATATCTATATGAAAATATATATACATATTTTCACTTACCAGTTTATTTTAGAATAATGGGTTAAGGAGATTAACTTGTTTAAATTAACTTATTTAATTATTTTAGTTACTAAAAATGATTTAAAGGAAAATTAGTTTAAATTAAATCAATTAATGGTAATTGGCTGTTAGATTATTTCAAATGTTAATAAACCGTATAATGTTTATACAATGTCTGAAATCGTGAAGAAAACAAGCCTGTTTGGATTGGGTTGCAAATAAAATTAAAGGTTAGTTAATCTCACTCAAATTGGATTACTAGCTAATTTAATTAGTTAAAATTAATTTACTGGTTGATTGCTTAAATTGATAATTTATTACCAGTCTGGATGTGATATATTATATATAGTAGTGTATATATATTGGAGTGATTCATATTCCTGCATTATATAGCGGATGAGACCCTATGCGTCCCGAATAATAGCGGATGACCCTATATACCGTGATATCCTTCTCGAAGTGGGATTGGTATTTTTATATTGAGCTAACATCTATGGATGCAGGGCAACAATTTTGGAGGGATCCAACTGGATTCCTCAAATATCTTGAGTTTATTTTCATATTCAGTTGTATGAAATGTTGGATAGTCTGTGATATATTATGTTGGGAAATTAGTTTATTTAATGTTAATATATTGCTGGATATATTATGGCATTTTAAAAATATAAGTATTGAAATTTTAAAGGGAAATAAAAAGGGAAATTTAAAGTAAGAAAAATTATAGTAAAGACGGATAAATTTAAATGGGTGAATTTGGGAAAAGGTAAATAGTTGACATTGAATCCTATTTAATAAATTCCGAGGTTTGGGAAAATAGAGATTTTGAATAAATGTGAATTAATGTGTTTTGGGGACTTAAGCAATATTTTTTTAAGAATTAAAGGATTTATTTTTATATTCAAGATTTAAATGAGTTGGAAAATAATAAAAGGAGAATTTTGAAATAGAATATGAAATTGATATTTCAGATTTAAATAATGGTTTAAATCATAATAAAAGAGTAAAAGTGGAATTAATGGATTTTGAAATAAACTTGAGTAAGTCAAGAATGAACTTTAAAATGGAATTTAATTTAGAAAATCGATTAAGCGTTTTGAAATTGTGATTAAAAGGACAAAGAGACTATGGGATTTATAAACTAGGTTTATAAATAAAGTAAAGTAACTATTAATGGATAGGTTGAAATTATAAATTCAATGTGGGAATTTATAAGGAAAGGGTAATTCGTTTTAAAAATGAATAGTGGTATTATTTTTAAAAGTGTGGAAAGGAAAAATTTACGGGACTGGGACGTAAAATAAACTGGAGATAAATCATGGAGGATTTATAAACGGTTAGAACAGTTTTATTGGACTGGAAAGTGTATTTTCCTGAAATGCTAAGTATGTTTTCAAAGGAAGATTTTTAAGTATAAATTAGAAGTTTTAAAAGGGGTTTTAAAAAGAATGTTTCCTAGGAGAATTTTTTTAATTGTTTTAAAAGTGTTAAAGTATATTGTAATTGAGTAAATTTTAGTAGTTATTATTTTTAAAGGTTAAATTGGTATCGTGATTTTAGAGGATAACTATTAAATATTTATACCTTATATAACAGTTTTATTGTTAAAGGGAGATTTTGGCTAAAATTTTACTTATAAAATTATTATAAAATTTCATAACTATTATTTTGAATAAAGTGATTTAAGTAGTTTTATTTTGAATGTTTTAAGTGTATATTTTTGGATTAAGAGATTTAATTTATTTGAAATCTAAATTTAATGAGACTTGGTGCTTTTCAGTGGAAATAAAATAATGGGTTGAATGATTGTTTAATTTGATAGTTAAATAATCGACTATCAATATTGACCAATGTGCGGATCGTTTCGAAGAGACCGGGATCAGATTTAATTATCCGAAAACCACATCGAACTCGTTTGAATGTAGCGAATGAAGAACGTGAAGATGATGAGGACGGTGATTCGGTTTGTCCAGACCTAGGGAAACTTGTATGGACGAATGCTATCAGACCATCGTCATTGGAGGACGATGAGCATTCTAAGTGTATGTGTTATTTAAAAGGTAACGCTTAACCTCAAGCCTCGTCAACTGGGAATGGCTAAAGCATGGGAGGTGCAGCAAGGCTAAGTGGGTAGCACCCATTAGGTTAAGGTCATCCTGTTTAGAGTCCCTTTGATTTCGGCTTTGTGGCCGGTTGCTGATCCTAACCGCGGGGTGAACTTATTCGGACGATCCAGTAAAGGGTAGCTCTGGTCTTGTGTTGCAGGGGATCGGGTGTGGTCCTTGGTACTCTGATCTAGGCCAGGTACTATGATGGAAGGTACCCCAGTAGCCCTGCCATTATATGGAATGCAATCTCCAATAAGCACCCTTACGGTTTTGATTGTGCCCAACTTTGCTGGAACGTGAGATGCAAGCATTTCAGCTATATTCTATTTTATGTTAAATAGACAATATTATAATATCAGACGGATTTGATAAAAAAATGTTTTGGTTATCGTAAGGTAAAAACCCGGCATGTTTATTTATGGCGTGGTCTTACAAGATACCTTTGATTTCAAAGGATTTTGAAAACTTTAATAATCCAATTGAGTGTGTTTTCTCATGCTGGTTTTCCAGACTGAGTCGGGTGTTATTTTATTATAATGCTCGGGTCAGATAGAATATTATAGATACAGGATAGGATGTTATGGAGTTTAGAGGACGAGCTGGATGGCTTGACGTACCACACGTACTTGATGTATATTCCGTTGTGTATGGTATGTTGTATAGTCAGCTTTTGTGAGGACATGTTATTATAACACTCTAGTTGTGTGCTATTGATTCTGTTGTACTCTGATGATTGCAAGTATTATATAGTTACAGATTCATTTGTATAAAAATATGTTGTTATATATTATATTTTGTTCCACTACGTTAGTGAGATTCTGATGTTGTTTTCTATTTCTTTCTCTACCTCTTTCCTCTTTAAACCTAATGATTCACATTTCCATCTAATTTGAGTTGAACTGATAGAGAATATTTCGACTCAAAGGGGTACGGATTTGCGGGTCGTTACACTTTTGGTATCTAAAAATTTACTAATCACTCTGTTAGAGAAAAATTGTATTATTCTTTATATTCAGAAATAATACTCATTATGTTTGCTATTCCCCATATAATATACATGTATATAATAAGCTAAGAAAATTTCTATTAAAGTATATTGATTTTTGCCATTCTTAATAAAAATATAACCCAAAAATATCTTCTTCAATACTTCTTTTGGACAACAAATATGAGTTTTTTGTTCTACAAATGTCAGTAATTGAATCATTCGATTTACTTTGTTCATTGAGTGATGCTTACATAAAAAAATGTTAAGGGAATTTACTTTACAAGCAATTTAACCAATTTTCATAATTTGACATTTACCTTCACTCTATTGGAACTTTTTTACATGCATATTTTGATTTTTCTTTATTTAGATTACTACTATTGTGTTTTAGATGAATATAGCAATTTTCATACTTTAAAAATCCTTACTGTCATTACTTCCTATAAGTTGGTATAAAATACTAAATAATGCTTAATTAAATGGCAAGCACCCTTTATAATTGTAATATCAGATTAGCTTTCATAGCTATTTTTACATTAAAAATAGAACCTAACAAATATTGTCTTTGATAGTTCATTTGGACAATTAAGTTATAACCATTTTTTTCTATGTATGTCATTAATTCATTCAGTTGATTCGATTCTCATTCTTATGTAGTCAAGTCCTGGTTTAAATGTTTTTAAAGATTTTCATGCAAATTGAGTTATGTGATCATTTAATCAATTAGCATTTGAGAATCAAAATTGATATTTTGTTTTCACGCAAAAGATGCGGCTAAGTCTCTCTACTAGAAACAAATATATAGTTATTTATAATTTCTAGGCTGATATTCACTGTGTTTTTATCACTCCAAAAAAATTGTCTTTTATTGTTATTTTGGATTGTAAATGTACGAGTTGTTTATTCTATATATCCTTTTGTAATGCAGTTATTCGATCTCCATTGTATGATTATGTGGTCAAGTTTAGTTTTCGCGTGAAGTTTCATATAAAATTTATTGTTATGGAAGCTTATCTTCGTTGCATTGGAAACAAATTTATACTAGTTTTGATTTTGTATCAAAATTATTGTTTTGTAGCTCTCGCTGTTGATTCACTGATTTAGTAAGGTTGTCTATATTAGTAACAAAGCATAAAGTGAATTCCATTCCATGACCTTCCATAAGTGAAATGCTTTGTTTTCATCATAGTATAAAATGGTTAGTTAATTTACATGCACCTTCATTAATTGAATGTCCAAAGAACTAAACTATCATAAATAATTTTTGCATTACTGTACAGGCTATCTTTTCGTACCGAAACTCAAATTTCTTAGATCATTTGTAGGTGCACTGATAATTTTTGGCTTACAAATAAGCAAATTCTCCTTCGACAAATACAAACATTTGAAGAGAAAAAGCAACAAATAAATGTAGTAGAGATAAACCAATGTTGTAGATGTATGTTGTCGGTAGTAAATTGTATAACCCGTTTACTAACTTTTGATGTACTTCTAGTTTTTAAACTTGAAGATTGCAGGCTTTTGGAATTATTTATGTTTAATAATAGAGGCTATGCACTTTAATTTTTTACTTTTGGTTGTAGCTCTATCATCTGAATTTAAATGCAATGAGTGTTAAAATAAAATATTCTCACTAAAATGAGCAAATATATTTGTATTTCCAAATATGTGCTAAATATATTTAGAATCAAATAGAAAAGTCATTTCCATCTCTCCGTCTTATTAGATATACTTTCATGTCAAACGTGCTCCTTGTACATGTCTCATAGTTATAACCAATATTGAAATCTTACACGTATAACCTGCATTTTGAGCTAAGAAAACTTCATCATTATCCAATATATGTCTCCTGTTGGTTATGCTATAGAAAATTTGAAATGAGGTAAAGATAATTGAATTCATACGACTAATAAACATGACTTGGACTTTAAGTGACTAAAAAGATAGGTGCCCCCATCAATGTTAGCATAGGCAGCATTTGATTAATAATATCAAAATGGTAAATAAGGTTCATAGTTTGTCGCAAACTATGATTTCAAAACAAAGTATCATTTCCATTAAAATTTGTAATATCCTATGCAGTTAAAATGCTTAGCGGTTCCATAGCAGTGGAAGTGCAAAAGTGAAAGCGGGGATAAAATGAGGATATAGTAGGGGTGAAAAAAACTTCCTTAAATATAAAACCAAATATTTAAAGTTAATTTAGTCTCATTCCCACATTATTTGTGTAGAAAAAAGAATTACTGTTTAATCTAATATAACAAAATTGAAGAATATTATGATACATGCAATCCAAATTTAGCGACAATAAATGATTTCTAACTCCTATTGAGCACTCATGCATTAAAATTAGCTTTTTACCGTAACTTTGTTAATTAGTTTAAAAGAGTTCTAGTCAAATCATTTTTTATATTAATATTAATAAGCAGGTGCTAAAAAGCCTTGATTTAGCCGCTGTAGCAGAAAATAGGAGTTCTTAAACTAGATTTACTATTTAATATTGCTATATCGGAAAAGTGTAACGGTCGAAGAGCGCTACGCGCTATAGTGAAGATTTTACGGGGATTTAGCGGGGCATTAACTACGCAGGTAATATATAAAACTTACCGTTTCATTTATATAGTATAGTAAATCTTTGTTAAAGTGGTTCATCTACCTATTATTATTTCTAAATATATGTTATATTAATCATCCTCGGATTATTACTCTTCATTTAGCTATTTTTAGTCCCTAACGCTTCTTCTTTTGGTTAAAATCAAGTGCCCATCACCATGAGTTACTACATTACAAAGTTACTCCATAAATTACGAGTAAAATTCTATCACAATTTTACTTCTAAAATAATTAATTTATCCAACCATTGGATATTCTATAACTCATGACAATATGTACAGCGAAACTTTAATAAATTTAGCATGTTTAAGTATCATAATAAAATATTACATAATGACATTTCAATTTCAATGGTACCAACTATAATTACTCTGTTGAAGCCTAGTTTGGAAGCATTTTTAATAAAATCTATATGTACATACATATATAATTTATATTATACGCGTATATAATTATGTTTTTCACCTCATTTATAATCTAATTTGCACGAGTTTCAACATTTCCTTATCGATAATATTATTGCCATCCATATAGCCATTTCCAAATTTGGATTTTTTTTGTCTATTTGCTTTATCATCTCAATAAATAATTCTCTTAGACTTATTTTTTCATTAAATAATCCACAGATCTATAATAATTTCTTTTATATTTTCATGGAGAAGTATGTGCTAAGAGATATTTAGTTTATAAGTTTAAGCATGGTACTTTACTATTCCATCTTTCCACCTTCACATTTATCAAAGTTGGGTACTTTTATATGTTTAAAGCTATAATTATATGTTTGGCCCTCTTTTACATTGATTTGTACTTAATATTTTTAGGTGATTTGTTTTAAATTTGATACTTAATACTTTTAGCTGATTTGTACTAACGAGTACGAACCTGTGCTATTCATACATATTGCAACTATATATTTTTTACGAATACTAACGAGTGCGAACCTGTGCTATGCATATATATTGCAACTATATTTATTTTTACAAATATAGTTGAGTATACTTTTTATGATTAAATCAAGTAAAATCATTACTTCTAAGATATATTTTACATATAAATGTTCTATATATTTTGAATATTCAAAATTAGTCATCCAGAAAACACATTTGTATGTCATTATGTACGTCTATACAATTATATTTATGCACCATACAAAAAATGCTAAAATAATTATGCAACGACCCCGCTTTTCAACCATCTAATGTCGACAATAAATACATCCACCATATTCGTGCATCGAGCACTCAGATGATGAAAAGACAGAAAGTTAGGTTAAAATTAAAAACGAATAGAACAAGATGGAAAGAACATAACATCAGAGCCTCACTAGCGGAACGATAATATATAGTATCAAACAAACAGTACAAATGGTTACTCTGAAAACAGAATTTCAGAGTTACAAAAGCTTAATACTATCATCGGCATAGATGATTATATCTACCCGTCCTCACAATACTAATATATACAATTTAGTAATATAGTGGAAATAAGAAGACATCGGTGGGTAATCATCCAACTCTTCTCCATAGGCTCTAAAGCGTCCATATCTAAATCTGTAAATATAGATGGAGCTGACCCGAGCATTATAAGAAAATAACATTTTGATCAGTCTGGTAAACCAGCGTGAGAAACTCCAGGACTGTGTGATAAGTAACAGTTACTATTGAGATAGTATGGATTCCCGTAACGGTTTTTTCCCTAAAAGTACCAACCATTCATTAAGAGTAATATAGTGATATGATAGATAATGTCTAGCGTGTAGAATATAAATCATATCAAATAGTTGTCGTTCTTACATTGATCACACCACAACAATATTAGGTTACATTTAAAACCATTGAGGTACGTTTTCATATTGGATTTTGCCGCACAGATCTCTTTAGTGAAGCCGTGTAACATCCCGAAAATTTTGAATTTAAAATTTAGTAATATATTTGAAACTTTTTGAAATTTAAATTGAGAAGTTATAAAGAAATAAAATATGAACAAAGTTTAGTGTTTTTAGTTAAAACTTTTAAATAGAATTTAAAATTGTTAAAGTAAGTTATGATAAATTTATAAAAATTTAAATCACATAATTATAATCTAACAAGTAAACAATTAAACAAATAAACAAACAAACCTATGAATAATTAAACAAATAAACAATTAAACAAATAATCTAACATTTAAGCAATGTAAACAAATAGACAAATAAACTAAGATAACAAAAGAATATGAAGGAATATAAAACTGTAAAAGGAAAAAAAAAAAAAACACTTTCATTTTAGCAAAGTCAACAAACAAGTTGCATAGGAAGTGAACAAACAAACAAAAAATAAAAGCATATAAACTATACATATAAAAAGGAAATCAGAACATAACATGCTGCAAATAGGGAAAAGAGGAAAACCTGAACATTCCCTTTGCATACTTTCATTAAATGCCATCACCTTTAGCAAAGAAGCATAACTACATTAAATACAAGCAACATACTTCGTTTAATGTTATTACTGCATAGCAGATCTAAAAGCATGGGTTAGTTTTTTTTATATACTTCAACTTGTACTTGCTTTGGTAGACTCAGCTTATCCTTTCGCCTGCACACCATCCTTCTTATATACATACACACATTCATATTTATTTCATCTCGTTCAAAACAAAGATAGTAAACAAAAGAAAACATAATATTTCATAAATTCAAAAGCATTCAAGTGAGCAAAACAGAAAATAAAAAGAAGTTAAAAACCAAACCAGAGAGGAGATTCAAATCTGCAGTTCAAAGGAAACCCATATAGTCTTTATTTCTAACCTTTGTCAGTTGAGTGAACATCAACTTAAAGGCTTTAAGTTAACTGTAAAGATGATTCTGTGTTTTATGGCATTGTATATGATATCTTTCAATATAGTTTGGTAAATATATATAGATATACAGGTTACTCTGCAATTTGTCCTTCTCTGTTACGGGTTACAGGGTAGATTTCCATTCAAACTCCAGTAGTCTTCATTTGAATCATAGTAAAACTTCAGTTCTAAAAAAATCAAACAAGATAATAGAACTCAAATATGGTTTATTAAAAACAGATTTAAAACCAAAGCTGTAAGATATCATCACTAAAGTTGTCTACAGGAAATCAAAAGAAAATGTGATGAACCCAAGTATTATGAAAAGCTAATTCAAATTCATAGCCTATATCCTCACTGCAAATCATGATTTTTAAAACAAAAGTGAAGAATTTTAGTTTAGTATTTAAAGGGAAATTTGCATTTGAATAAAAATTGAATTTTTACCAATTTCTTGTAAATGAATCAATTTAAATTGCTGAAATTTGAGTTGAAGCAAGCCTAACCATTCATGATGTTGGGAAAAATACAAATTAATTTTTCTATTGTGTGAATTGGGAGTTTGAGATCAAACTAGGGTTTAAGGACTGTTTCCAGTTCGCGTTGTAAATGGGATCGCCGCTCCACCTATGGGTGATCGGAATTCACGTCTCCGGTGCCAGTCGAGGCGTCACATCTTGATGAAGCTTCAGTAAAAATTTTGTGGCTTCTAATGGCCATACGTGGGAAGACGAGATGATTTAGTGGTGATGTGTCGTTGGGTTTGTTCGATCGAACCACCTGAAATTGAACCACGGTAGTATCTGAATTTCTGGGTGGTCGGCTAGGTTGAGTTAGTCATCATTGACTTGCTGATGGTCGCGAGGAAGGTCAGAGCGTCACCGTTCAGGCGTACACGTATACGCGTATCATTGCGTATCTGAACAATTGTGGGTTGTGGAAGAAGAAGTGGCATGGAGGAAGACTCGAAGTAATTCTCGGGGAAACTGCGGTTAGACTCGAAGGGGGAATCGAGTTGCTTCAGGGTTTTGTCGTGACAAAAATTGGGACTTAACAAAATTTGTAAAATTTTATTACTCGGGTAGCTTTGGGATGAAACTCGAAGCAGGCAGCGTTCTAACTCGAGCGTGACTCGAAGGGAGACTCGGGCTGGCCACCTGAAGCAGCAAAATTGTTTGAAGCTGTAGAAACTTGAGTTTAAACAAATTTTTTTTTTAACATTCTTTATGAAATGAGGATTGTTTATTAATGGAATGTGGAGTTAACAAAATAATAATTAAATCTTAATTTGTTTAATTTTGATACATCATTATAAAGTCATAAATAATGAATAATATAATGTAAAAGAAAATTAAAACATAATGTTGTTTAAAACTAAATTTTAACTTATTGAGGTGAATTATTGAACATGGTTTAAAAGAGATAATCAAAGCAATTTAAATTATCCTTTGGTTCATTTAAACAATTAATGATTAGTTAATATAATCCCTTAAGAAAAAGATTATCTAGTAAGTTAATTAATATTAAAGTTTTTAAATAAAAAGATAATTAAGATTTAATAAATTAATAATTAAGATGACTTGTTTTTGAAATAAATAAATAAGTGATAAATTTATGGAAATGATTAAGATCTAATCAACTGTAATTAATTGTAAGTAATCATTGATTGAAAAATCAATAAAATAATATTTGGTTAATTTATCTCATTCGTTTTGATTAGTAAACTATTGTTGTTAACTTATATTGATATCTCTGTTCTGTTTGTAATTCTGTATGATGTAATTGCCAAGTTATTGCACTGTGATTATGATTTGTTCTGTATTGATGTGAAAACCCTGTTGTCCGTAAAACGGCATTTAAACTTCGATGCGACAGGGGATCGGATTTCAGTTTGTTATCCGAAAACCACATCGACTCTGTGAATATTTGTGAATGACATCCACATGTTTTAAAATTTGACATTCACTATTTGAATTAGCCGGGAAAGGACCTTTGTGTCATATAACCCATTTCGAATATGTGATTCGACGTTATGGATAGCAATTGAAGACCGGTGTTGAAGACCGGGTATTTGCGAGAGCGATAGGATGATCTGTCGATTGACTCTGCACCGAGTTGCTCCGGTATAGAGTTCTCCATATGTGATGGGGAATCCGATCAGGATTGTAGATATCCGGATTGCAAGGACTTCTTTGGAAGTGTCTTTGGTTCTGTTCGAGCCCGGAACAGACTTGTATGGATAGTATGTCTGACATTACAAATTGAGATATAAAGCCGATTTCTTTCAAATATATTTATGTTGGTGGCGGAGAATTGATTCTTTTAGCTTAACACCCTTCTCTGAGACGTACGAGCTCAGAGGTTATATAGTTGAAGGTTATCAGCAATATATTCCCAATTTGGTAATGTGACATGCTGAGTGTTGCTGTGAAATGATCATTGTGTTGATTATTTGTGATAGGATCATTTGTTTGATCGTCTATCTTTGTGATCATTTCTATGATCATTTGTTGACCCAAAGCACGGCTTTTGTATAAAGTGTGTTTTTGTGGACGTGACTTCGTCGGACCTCACACCCCGAAATGGTCAAAACAGGAAAGATGCGGCAAGGTTATTGGGGGTAGCACCCCTTAGGGTATGTGCATTTCCTTCTGGATAGAAGTGGTATCATGGTATGGAGCCCAGATACTTCACTTATGTTGATATCGCAGATATATATATGATTTTGTGATTTGTTGCTGGGGCCCCGGTTAAAGGTTGGTTACGACCGGGAGATGGCATACACGTGTCAGTAGTAACCCAGTTAGGGGTAACCCGGCCTTGTGTTGGCAGAGATCCGGTTTGGTTCTCGGGGACGTCCTTCCAGAGGCGTTCTCATGTGGCAATGGGAAGTTCCTTGGCCTGACCATTTGTTGGAAATCCAATTCCCAATACGAAATCCTGTACGGTTTTAGTTGTAGAACCTGCCATTTACTTATGGTGGTCACCACTGTTTAGATGGTAGCTATAGTAGGCATACGATAATGGTCATATGTTGGCTAAGATTAATATTCTATTTTCGAAATGATTTACTTCACTATGAACTAGTATAATATCAAAGAATTCTTTTCTCGTACCAAGCATATTTAACTATCATAAGAAGAAATCTCCTCCAATTCTGCGTTTGCATTGTGTGTGTGGTGGGAGGTCTTATGGTAGTTCCATTTTTAAAAGCATTCCGAAAATTCTTTTATAAATCTTGTTTATTTAAATACAACTGTTTTGTTTACTCATACCAGTCCCATGACTGATCCGGAGTTTATTGTTTTCTTTCCTAAACTCTGGGTGCCCATTTTTTTCCACACAGGCAGCCTAGTAGCAGGTTTCTATATTTTGGAGTAGCAGTATTTTGGAGCTCTTATCTTGGAGATTTCAGGTGTTAGCTTTTGGGAGTTCGTTATCATCTCTCTCGTTTGAGAACTTTTGGATATATGTTCACTGTTGTATTATCATGATGTTGTATTTGGAGTTGTAGTGTATGTATTATGTACTCTATTGCAGTATGGATATTATGTTGATGTTGTAACAGTGATGTTATTTATGATATTGATTATGTTCCGCTATTTTATATACATCTAATTGTTGTTATAAGCTCCGGCGGTGCAAATTTGATGTTGTTTACCGGACATCAAGTTTGGGTCGTCACAAAGTGGTATCAGAGCTGTTGGTTGAGTAAGAACTTTAGATACGGAGTATAACACATTAGATGGCTCATTAGAGATAGGGTGAAGTATACCCTAGAATGAGTATAATCAAAATTGAAACTTTGAAATTTCTTAGTCTATTTCTTTTTACTGCTGATATTCCTTAAGATATTTCGTCTGCATATCTAAATCAATTTTCTTACTAATCTCAGATAGTGAAAATGAGTGGACGCAGAGGAAGAGTTAGGGGTCAAGGCAATGCTGCAGCACCAAATCAAATTCCCGCAGCCGCAGAAGCAGTAATAGAAATTCAGCAGCAGCCGGACTTGGCTGAATTATATAAGAAATTTGAAAAGCTTGGTGGAAAACCGTTCATTGGCAAAGAGTCAATTATTGACGCTCAAGCTTGGGTAAGATCGTGTGAAAAGATTTTTAAAGGGCTAAAATTGCAGGATGAGCAAAAAAGACTTATAGCTTCTTGGCAACTCCAAGGAGAAGCTTCAGCTTGGTGGGAAACCATCATTATAGATGAACCCGAGGAAGAATTTACTTGGGATCGTTTTAAAGAAGTGTTTGAGAAACATTACATGCCATCGGCGGGAGTTTCCAGAATGTATCAGGAATTTCTGGATTTGAAGCAAGGAAGTTTGTCGTTTGAAGAATACTTGAATAAATTCAGCGAACTATCTCGGTTTGGCCCGGAATTGCTAAATACACCTCTGAAGAAAAACGAAAGGTTTATCAGGGGAATGAACCAGAAATATCATGGAAGAATGACAGGTCATGTTAAAGAATCTTTTTCAGATTTGGTAGATAAAGGGTACATGTACGCTACTCTTGATATACAAGAAGCAACTATGCAGAAAGGTAATTCAGGTAGTCAGAATTATAAAAAGCGAAAATTCGAAGGCAAGAAACCTTGGCAAGGCAATGAGAAGAAGAGGAACATTCAAGGAAGAGCAACAGAAAATGTCACTTGTTACAACTGCAAAGAGAAAGGCCACTATTCAAATGACTGCCCAAAACCGAGGAAACCAGCTAGAGAATGTTACAATTGTCATAAACCGGGACATTTAGTTAAAGATTGCCCAGTGATGAAGCCAGCGCAGGTGGCAAAAGTTTACACGATAAAGGAGGACCCCTCGTCTTCAAAAGCTGACAAAGGGAAAAGTGTTTTGGAAGGTAACCTTACTATTAATAATAGAACTGTTAGAGTTTTATTTGATGCAGGAGCTTCACATAGCTTTATCTCCCAACAAACCGTAAATGAATTAGGACTTGAAACTAAATTTGCTGACGATCTTATTTGCATGAAAAATCCGGTTGGAGGTCCCGCAAATCTTAGTTCATATTGTAAGAGAGTTCCTATTTCATATGCTAGCTATAAATTTCCTATCAACCTTTATGTCCTCGAATTTGATGAATTTGAAATCTTACTCGGTATGAACTGGTTATCGAGATACGATGCTACATTGGAGTGTAGTAATCGGACAGTTTTAATCAAAACAAGTTTTGGAAATTTTATTGAAATCTCTTGTGAGAATCCAAGTCCAAGGAGCGACAGATTGATATATACTTTGGGAAATCTTGAACCCACTTTGCAGTCTATACCTGTTGTTCGGAATTTTTCCGACGTATTTGAAGAAGTGAAATCTTTACCTCCTCATCGAGAAATAGAATTCCGAATCGATCTTGTACCTAATACTCGTCCTGTTGTTCACGCAAGTCGCAGGATGGCACCCAGGGAGAAGATTGAATTGGTTCATCAAACTAATGAGCTACTGGCAAAAGGATTAATTCGACCCAGTGTTTCTGAATGGGGTTCAGCCGTCATATTTGTTGCCAAATCAGACGGATCTTTGAGATTGTGTGTAGATTACCGCGATCTAAATAAACAAACTCTCAAGAATAAATTTCCACTGCCCAGGATTGATGATTTATTTGATCAGTTGCACGGCGCTCGTTTCTTTTCAAAGATGGATCTAGCCCAAGGATTCCACCAATTACGAATCGCCGAAGATTGTGTCCATTTGACTGCTTTAAGAGGTCCTAATATGTTCTATGAATGGTTGGTTATGCCTTTCGGGCTAACCAATGCTCCAGCATAATTCGTAGATCTTATGACTCGCGTGTTTCGGGAAGTTTTGAATAAATTTGTACTAGTATTCATTGATGATATTTTGATCTATTCTAAGACTAAAGAAGAGCATGCCGAGCATCTTAGAATTGTCTTAGAAATTTTAAGGAGAAATGTTCTATATGCAAAATTTTCCAAATGCCACTTCTGGGTCAATGAAGTCAAATTCCTTGGCCATATTGTTAATGAAGAAGGAATTTCAGTAGATCCTAGCAAAATTTCCGCTATTCTTGATTGGAAACAACCCACTACTCCAAGAGAAGTTCGAAGCTTTTTGGGTTTAGCAGGCTATTATCGGAAATTCGTTCAAGATTTTTCTAAGTTAGCTAGTCCGCTGACTAAGTTAACAATGAAGAATGCAAAGTTCATTTGGACTTCAAAATGTGAAGAAGTTTTTCAAGAGTTGAAAAAGAGATTGACCGCTGCTCCTATTCTCACTATTGTTAACGGGAACCAAGGCTTATCTGTCTATACTGATGCATGTGGTGAAGGGGTAGGTGCAGTATTAATGCAAAATGGAAAGGTGGTTTCCTACGCAAGTAGACAATTACGTCCGCATGAGAAAAACTACCCAACGCACGATTTGGAACTTTTGGCTGTTGTTTTTGCTTTGAAAATATGGCGACATTATCTTCTGGGTAAGAATCTTTTCAGCTTTCCTAACGATTTATGAAACTAATTTGACTAAAGAAATATACCTAATAAACTCTCTTTTTTTGAGGTGAAAAATTCGAATTATTCACCGATCATAAAAACTTGAAATATCTTTTCACCTAGAAGGATCTGAATCTGCGACAACAACGTTGGTTGGAATTTCTAGCATCTTATGACTTAGATATTCCGTATACACCCGGAAAGGCCAATGTAGTTGCAGACGCTTTGAGCAGAAGTTATGATGTTCTTGCTTATCTTGTTATCACTCCTACTCTTCTTAAGAAAATCGCGAGCAGGCAAACGGAAGACAAGTTTCTTCGAGAAATGCGTAGAAGAATAGATCGAGGAGAGGATATTACTTTTGAAATAGATAATAGAGAAGTTATAAGGATGAAGGGCAGAATTTGTGTCCCTGACATTCCAGAATTGAAACGTGAAGTATTGGACGAATGCCACAAGTCCAAATTCAGCATCCATCCAGGAGTCAACAAAATGTATCGTGATGTTAAAAGGACATTCTGGTGGAAGACAATGAAGAGAGACATATCTATTTATGTGAGTCGCTGTGCTACTTGTTAGCAAATCAAGAGCTACCAAAAGAAAGTGGCCGGTTTACTTCAACCTTTGGAAGTACCGAAATGGAAGTGGGATCAAGTATCGATGGATTTCATCGACGGATTGCCACGAACCAAGAAAGGCAATGAAGCGATTTGGGTTATTGTGGATTGTCTAACCAAAAATGCTCATTTCATTCCAGTTATATCTACTCGGACTGCGGCAAGCTTGGCAGGTATTTATATAAAGGAAATTGTTCGCCTCCATGGTATTCCCAGTAGTATAGTGAGTGATCGTGACCCGATATTCACTAGTAGATTTTGGGAAGCGTTTCAGTACGCATTGGGAACGAAATTAAATTTCAGCACTGCTTATCATCCGCAATCTGATGGACAGACTGAGAGAGTTAACCGAATTTTAGAATACCTACTGCGTGCTTGTGTTCATGATTTTGGTGGTTCTTGGGAGGACCATTTGCATCTGGTTGAATTCTCATATAACAACAGTTATCAGGCCAGTTTAGAAATGGCTCCTTTTGAAGCTTTATATGGTCGTCCGTGTCGATCACCTACATGCTGGATCGAATCAGGTGACAGACTTGTTCTTGGACCGGATATGATAAAAGAAGCCACTGAGAAGGTAAATTTTATTCGAAAGAAGTTATTAACTGCCCAAAGCCGTCAGAAGAGCTACTATGACCGTCGAAGGAGAAATTTGGAATTTCAAGTTGGAGATTCTGTATTTCTGAAAGTATCTCCGATGCGGGGTGTATTGAGATTCGGGAAAACTGGAAAGTTGGCACCGCGTTATATTGGTCCTTTTCCTATTCTGGAAAGGATTGGTTCTCTAGCATATAGAGTGCAGTTACCCAGCTGGTTGTCTGGCGTACATGATGTGTTCCATATTTCTAACCTTCGGAAATATGTGCACGATCCAGATGATATTATTGAAGAAGCTGCTCAGCAGGATCTTGAAATCACTCCCAAATTGGCAGTTAGAAGGGAACCGATGAAAATTGTTGATCGCGATGAGAAGCGATTGAGGAACAAAATTGTGAAATTAGTCAAAGTTAAATGGAGTGGCGATCCAAAGGACTGTACTTGGGAGACTGAAGAGAATATGAAGAAATCATATCCCAAATGCAGAATTGACATCTCGACTTAAAACTGTAAGTCATTTCCTTGTTTTTGAATTCGTATATTATTTGTTTACGTTTCTCTCTCTTTCAATTTCGAGGACGAAATATTCTTAAGGAGGGGATATTGTAACATCTCGAAAATTTTGAATTTAAAATTTAGTAATATATTTGAAACTTTTTGAAATTTAAATTGAAAAGTTATAAAGAAATAAAATATGAACAAAGTTTAGTGTTTTTAGTTAAAACTTTTAAATAGAATTTAAAATTGTTAAAGTAAGTTATGATAAATTTATAAAAATTTAAATCACATAATTATAATCTAACAAGTAAACAATTAAACAAATAAACAAATAAACCTATGAATAATTAAACAAATAAACAATTAAACAAATAAACAAATAAACAAATAATCTAACATTTAAGCAATGTAAGCAAATAGACAAATAAACTAAGATAACAAAAGAATATGAAGGAATATAAA
Source organism: Allium cepa (assembly GCA_030765085.1). NCBI lineage: Eukaryota > Viridiplantae > Streptophyta > Magnoliopsida > Asparagales > Amaryllidaceae > Allium > Allium cepa. The sequence goes on from CM060943.1 coordinate 911,622,856, forward strand.
ACTGTAAAAGGAAAAAAAACACTTTCATTTTAGCAAAGTCAACAAACAAGTTGCATAGGAAGTGAACAAACAAACAAAAAATAAAAGTATATAAACTATACATATAAAAAGGAAATCAGAACATAACATGCTGCAAATAGGGAAAAGAGGAAAACCTGAACATTCCCTTTGCATACTTTCATTAAATGCCATCACCTTTAGCAAAGAAGCATAACTACATTAAATACAAGCAACATACTTCATTTAATGTTATTACTGCATAGCAGATCTAAAAGCATGGGTTAGTTTTTTTTATATACTTCAACTTGTACTTGCTTTGGTACACTCAGCTTATCCTTTCACCTGCACACCATCCTTCTTATATACATACACACATTCATATTTATTTCATCTCGTTCAAAACAAAGATAGTAAACAAAAGAAAACATAATATTTCATAAATTCAAAAGCATTCAAGTGAGCAAAACAGAAAATAAAAAGAAGTTAAAAACCAAACCAGAGAGGAGATTCAAATCTGCAGTTCAAAGGAAACCCATATAGTCTTTATTTCTAACCTTTGTTAGGTGAGTGAACATCAACTTAAAGGCTTTAAGTTAACTGTAAAGATGATTCTGTGTTTTATGGCATTGTATATGATATCTTTCAATATAGTTTGGTAAATATATATAAATATACAGGTTACTCTGCAATTTGTCCTTCTCTGTTATGGGTTACAGGGTAGATTTCCATTCAAACTCCAGTAGTCTTCATTTGAATCATAGTAAAACTTCTGTTTTAAAAAAATCAAACAAGATAATAGAACTCAAATATGGTTTATTAAAAACAGATTTAAAACCAAAGCTGTAAGATATCATCACTAAAGTTGTCTACAGGAAATCAAAAGAAAATGTGATGAACCCAAGTATTATGAAAAGCTAATTCAAATTCATAGCCTATATCCTTACTGCAAATCATGATTTTTAAAACAAAAGTGAAGAATTTTAGTTTAGTATTTAAAGGGAAATTTGCATTTGAATAAAAATTGAATTTTTACCAATTTCTTGTAAATGAATCAGTTTAAATTGCTGAAATTTGAGTTGAAGCAAGCCTAACCATTCATGATGTTGGGAAAAATACAAATTAATTTTTCTATTGTGTGAATTGGGAGTTTGAGATCAAACTAGGGTTTAAGGACTGTTTCCAGTTCGCGTTGTAAATGGGATCGCCGCTCCACCTATGGGTGATCGGAATTCACGTCTCCGGTGCCACTCGAGGCGTCACATCTTGATGAAGCTTCAGTAAAAATTTTGTGGCTTCTAATGGCCATACGTGGGAAGACGAGATGATTTTGTGGTGATGTGCCGTTGGGTTTGTTCGATCGTACCACCTGAAATTGAACACGGCAGTATCTGAATTTCTGGGTGGTCGGCTAGGTTGAGTTAGTCATCATTGACTTGCTGATGGTCGCGAGGAAGGTTAGAGCGTCACCGTTCAGGCGTACACGTATACGCGTATCATTGCGTATCTGAACAATTGTGGGTTATGGAAGAAGAAGTGGCATGGAGGAAGACTCGAAGTAATTCTCGGGGAAACTGGGGTTAGACTCGAAGGGGGAATCGAGTTGCTTCAGGGTTTTGTCGTGACAAAAATTGGGACTTAACAAAATTTGTAAAATTTATTACTCGGGTAGCTTTGGGATGAAACTCGAAGCAGGCAGCGTTCTAACTCGAGCGTGACTCGAAGGGAGACTCGGGCTGGCCACCTGAAGCAGCAAAATTGTTTGAAGCTGTAGAAAACTTGAGTTTAAACAATTTTTTTTTAACATTCTTTATGAAATGAGGATTGTTTATTAATGGAATGTGGAGTTAACAAAATAATAATTAAATCTTAATTTATTTAATTTTGGTACATCATTATAAAGTCATAAATAATGAATAATATAATGTAAAAGAAAATTAAAACATAATGTTGTTTAAAACTAAATTTTAACTTATTGAGGTGAATTATTGAACATGGTTTAAAAGAGATAATCAAAGCAATTTAAATTATCCTTTGGTTCATTTAAACAATTAATGATTAGTTAATATAATCCCATAAGAAAAAGATTATCTAGTAAATTAATTAATATTAAAGTTTTTAAATAAAAAGATAATTTAGATTTAATAAATTAATAATTAAGATGACTTGTTTTTGAAATAAATAAATAAGTGATAAATTTATGGAAATGATTAAGATCTAATCAATTGTAATTAATTGTAAGTAATCATTGATTGAAAAATCAATAAAATAATATTTGGTTAATTTATCTCATTCGTTTTGATTAGTAAACTATTGTTGTTAACTTATATTGATATCTCTGTTCTGTTTGTAATTCTGTATGATGTAATTGCCAAGTTATTGCACTGTGATTATGATTTGCTCTGTATTGATGTGAAAACCCTGTTGTTCGTAAAACGGCATTTAAACTTCGATGCGACAGGGGATCGGATTTCAGTTTGTTATCCGAAACCCACATCGACTCTGTGAATATTTGTGAATGACATCCACATGTTTTAAAATTTGACATTCACTATTTGAATTAGCCGGGAAAGGACCTTTGTGTCATATAACCCATTTCGAATATGTGATTCGACGTTATGGATAGCAATTGAAGACCGGTGTTGAAGACCGGGTATTTGCGAGAGCGATAGGATGATCTGTCGATTGACTCTGCACCGAGTTGCTCCGGTATAGAGTTCTCCATATGTGATGGGGAATCCGATCAGGATTGTGGATATCCGGATTGCAAGGACTTCTTTGGAAGTGCCTTCGGTTCTGTTCGAGCCCGGAACAAACTTGTATGGATAGTATGTTTGACATTACAAATTGAGATATAAAGCCGATTTCTTTCAAATATATTTCTGTTGGTGGCGGAGAATTGATTCTTTTAGCTTAACACCCTTCTCTGAGACGTACGAGCTCAGAGGTTATATAGTTGAAGGTTATCAGCAATATATTCCCAATTTGGTAATGTGACATGCTGAGTGTTGCTGTGAAATGATCATTGTGTTGATTATTTGTGATAGGATCATTTGTTTGATCGTCTATCTTTGTGATCATTTCTATGATCATTTGTTGACCCAAAGCACGGCTTTTGTATAAAGTGTGTTTTTGTGGACGTGACTTCGTCGGACCTCACACCCCGAAATGGTCAAAACAGGAAAGATGCGGCAAGGTTATTGGGGGTAGCACCCCTTAGGGTATGTGCATTTCCTTCTGAATAGAAGTGGTATCATGGTATGGAGCCCAGATACTTAACTTATGTTGATATCGTAGATATATATATGATTTTGTGATTTGTTGCTGGGGCCCCGGTTAAAGGTTGGTTACGACCGGGAGATGGCATACTCGTGTCAGTAGTTACCCAGTTAGGGGTAACCCGGCCTTGTGTTGGCAGAGATCCGGTTTGGTTCTTGGGGACGTCCTTCCAGAGGCGTTCTCATGTGGCAATGGGAAGTTCCTTGGCCTGACCATTTGTTGGAAATCCAATTCCCAATACGAAATCCTGTACGGTTTTAGTTGTAGAACCTGCCATTTACTTATGGTGGTCACCACTGTTTAGATGGTAGCTATAGTAGGCATACGATAATGGTCGTATGTTGGCTAAGATTAATATTCTATTTTCGAAATGGTTTACTTCACTATGAACTAGTATAATATCAAAGAATTCTTTTCTCGTACCAAGCATATTTAACTATCATAAGAAGAAATCTCCTCCAATTCTGCGTTTGCATTGTGTGTGTGGCGGGAGGTCTTATGGTAGTTCCATTTTTAAAAGCATTCCGAAAATTCTTTTATAAATCTTGTTTATTTAAATACAACTGTTTTGTTTACTCATACCAGTCCCATGACTGATTCGGAGTTTATTGTTTTCTTTCCTAAACTCTGGGTGCCCATTTTTTTCCACACGGGCAGCCTAGTAGCAGGTTTCTATATTTTGGAGTAGCAGTATTTTGGAGCTCTTATCTTGGAGATTTCAGGTGTTAGCTTTTGGGAGTTCGTTATCATCTCTCTCGTTTGAGAACTTTTGGATATATGTTCACTGTTGTATTATCATGATGTTTTATTTGGAGTTGTAGTGTATGTATTATGTACTCTATTGCAGTATGGATATTATGTTGATGTTGTAACAGTGATGTTATTTATGATATTGATTCTGTTCCGCTGTTTTATATACATCTAATTGTTGTTATAAGCTCCGGCGGTGCAAATTTGATGTTGTTTACCGGACATCGAGTTTGGGTCGTCACAAGCCGAATCCGAACTCCATGCACAAGGGTTAGAAAGTATCTTTCGAATTCCGTTAGTCTCTAGATTAAATATACCATTAAGGAAAATACAAGAGGCCCATCATCCAAACATAAATATGAACAACGTGAACCAAATATCATCAACTCCCACCGACAAACAATCGAAAAATATCAATAGATATGGAGTTGATAATATTCTGATGCAGGTCGGGTAAACCCCAGGTTATGCATACTACTAGGTTTACATTCAGCATCTTTTGCACGAGTCTTCATTGTTAGTTCTTGAGGTGATGGTTTTGATGACAACAACCTTAGGACTTGTTATAAAATATAAATACTAATATTCTTCTCTAGATATGTATATGTATATGCATGATATAAATGCAGGTACTGAGAATGAAGACCGTATAACATAAAGATTCAAAACTGAGCATAGAGATTCAAGACTAACGAATTCAAGACTGAAGAAATCAAAACCGAAGATTCATGAGTATCAAGAATTCAAGGTTTCAAGAGTTCAAGAGTTCGAGATAACAAGATAAGTAATAGTGTCTAGATTTATGTTAAAACTTCATAATAGCACTAAAATCTTTATTCGAATTTTAATTGTGGAATTGAATCCACCTTCTCGCTTTAATTGTAGGATGCAACCCGCGCCTCTTTAGTGGGATGGAACCCAAAACCTTCTCAAGTGGAATGGAATCCACTAAATTTTCAAAATGATTTATTTTAAATATTTTTCCAAATTTTTTTTAAAAGTCATCTCTCTTAGTTTAAATATTTTAGCCTTAAACTATTTTTATTATCTTGATTTCAATATCATCTCTTGTTTTTAAACTATCTCTTGGTTTAATATTATAAGCTTTGAATCTCAAAAATATATTCTATACTTAGTTTTTAATATACTACTTTTATATTTTAGATTATATATTTTTAAGATTACTTTTTAAATCACTTTTATTAGTTTAAACTATAATCAAAATGGTTTATGAACTTCAGAAATTGTTTTGACAAGTTTTAGAAAGAAAATCTCTTTGAAAAAACAAAAATCAATTTTCAAAATATACATAGGCATGTCGACATTCCCCATCCCCCTTGTCGACATGGTGACCGTAGAAATTCAAATTTCAAATTTTCAAATGAAGTGTCTATTCGTCATAGCCTTTCACGAATGGACATGACTGTTATTATTCTATAAATACCAGTTGTTTTCGATGAACTTTAAGTTAGTTTTTCCTTCATTTCTTCATTCCTCCTTCTCCACTCAAATATTCTCTTATACTTTAACAAAACTCTGCCGAAATCCTAAGTGAATCCTAGTTTGATTCTCTGCCACTTTCTCTTAAAGATCTCAATGCTATTCAGAGTTGTATGATCATTTGTAATCAAAGAGTATCGACTCTCTCTCTATCAAAGTGTAATTGGAAATAGTATGATTGTGACCCGTAAATCAATTGGGTGTGATTATAGCGCGTAAATCAGTTAGGTTATCTTGTAGCCTGGTTAAATCAAGAGTCTTTGCTATGGACTCAAAGACGGGTGGGTTTATCTCGTGGCCTTGAAATCGAGGTTGTAATATCAACATTATATTTAAAAAGAAATCCGCATAAGAAATTGTATGGGACTAGATGTAGGGTAGCTACGAACCAGTATAAAATTCCAGTGTGTTCTTTCCTTTACTGCTTTTTATTTACTATTTGCATCTGTGTTTGATTCTATGATGGTCTCTGTGTTTGTGAATTGTGTTAACTCCGCTTTGATAATGACTCGGCGACCTCAAAGGGGTACCGACCTAACGACTTAAAAGGTTACGACCTAATGACTTAAAAGGTAACGACCTAACGACTTAAAATGTTACGACCTAACGGCTTAAAACGTTACGACCTAACGGCTTAAAAGGTTACGACCTAGCGACTTAAAAGGTTACGACCTAACGGCTTAAAAGGTTACCGACCTAACGACTTAAAAGGTTACCGACCTAATGACTTAAAGGGGTTACCAGCCTATCAACTCAAGAAAGGAAAAACTCAAAGGAACCACACTTAAGTCGCGACTGACTTACGACCTATGTTAGGTCGTAAGCGACCTAGGTAAACGAAGACAAATCCAATACACCGTCACTTAAGCCGTGGCTTGTTAACTCGTCCGCGACTTGGGACTTGTGATATGAATCCAGAAGAGCATGCTTATCCCAGTTAAGCCGTGAGCCATGCATGAAAGATGGAGCGCGACCTACGACCTATCTTAGGTCGGCTACGATCCACGACCTATTTTAGGTCGGTTAGTACTTACGACCTGGCATGGAAATTGCTCTATAAATACAGCGCTATCACCAACTTGAGGGGGACTTTCCGATCATTTTCTTCAAAGCATCGAGACTCTGCCATCTTCAAGCCGAGCCTTACTCCAACATTCGAAACTCACAAGAAGCCTTGGTCAACTTCAAATAGGGATTCAATATATTCAACCATGAATTCGGAGAACTCTCTGGCATCAAAGTTTTTCTAGCTACTTGTCTTTTGAAGTGAATTGTAATTGAAGGAAATTGTAAAGGATTGTAATCATATAAGCAATAAAAAGGATTGAAGTGGACGTAGGCTTGATTATAAGCCGAACCACTATAAACTCTGTGTCTCTTACTGCTTTTTCAGTGAATTACTGCTTTTTCTGATTCCCGTGTTAACGGGTGGAGCTTTCATTCGGTCTTTATTTGCATCGGGGTGTTAGCGTCTGACTTTTTACGTTAACAAATTGCATCATCTATCTATGTTTAATTTCAAAATATTTCAAAATTTCTATAAAATCCATTAAACACTATTCACTTCCCCTCTAGTGTTAATCCAACCTTAAGATTTGTAATCCGCATTTCCAACATTTCATGTTAGAGCACTGGTTTTCAAAGTTTTCATAATCTGACTTTTGAAAAGTTTTCAAATGGTTGCCAACACTAGTAATGTCAACACTATCACTAGTTCATTTGTAGAAGGTCGGTCTACTGTCGGACCACCACTTTTAATGACTGTAACTATGCAAATTGGCAAGTAGAATGAGAATCTATTTACAATCAATAGGATTGGACAATTGGAATATCACACAAATTGAATACATTGAACCCACAACAAAATTTTCATAATGGACCGTTGAGCAAATGATTATTGCACAAATCAATTCCAAAGCTATGAATATTCTATTCTGTTCACTTGATAGGAATGAGTTTAATAGAGTGTCTGTTTGTAAGTCTGCATATGAAATTTGGAAAACTTTGCAAGTTACTTATGAAGGAACAAGCAAAGTTAAACAGACCAAAATATCCATCTTGACCAATCAGTTTCAATTATTCAAGATGAATCCAAATGAGTCCATTTCAGACATGTATTGTCGATTTCATGACATTGTGCATCACTGATTACAATAGGAAAGAACCTCTTTGAAGAAGATCAAGTTAGAAAATTTTTGAATTCACTCACTCCGGAATGGGATCAGAAAACACTAGCAATTGAAGAGGCTAATGATATCAATACGCTAAAAAATGAAGAATTAACTAGGAATTTGATGTCATTTGAAGTACAAATGCAAGGGAGAAGAGAAAGCAAGGCCTTAGAAAAGAAATCAATAGTGTTTAAAGCAATAACAGATGGTTTAGACTCAAACAGTGACGACGATAAAGAAATAGCCTTGATGATAAGAAATTTTAAAAGTTTCTAAAATACAGAAAGATGAACAACTACAAGAGAAATATTAACAAGAATTCTAGAAATAATAATGAGACTCTCAACAACGTTAGATATATCCATTGTGATGAGCCAGGCCACTTAAAAAGAGATTGTCCACATCTGGATAAGCAAAATTTTCCTCCAAGTAATGATTCGTCAAAGAAAAGGAAGAGAGCGTATACTGCTACACTAGACGATTTGGACTCATCCCCCAATGATGAAGATCAGAAGACGAAAAATTCAAATATGTGCTTTGCAGCTATTCATGAATCCGATGATCTCGGAAATATGGATCTAAAATTAGGTACGCATTTAAATAATATTGGTTGAAATTGTTATGCTTGAATGTTTGAATGTTTGATTATTTTTGCTTGTGTTTGAATTTAAAATTTTGCTTTCAAAATAATATTATTTTAATTATGTTTTTATTATTAAAATATTAATATTAAAGCATTATTATCTTTATATTATTTCAGATAAAATATAAATTAGATTATAATATATATATATATATATGTTAAACAACATAGGAAAAAATAAGTCACATGTATTATAGGACCCATGTCGACATGGCCCTACCCCCTATGTCGATACTCCTTCCAGAATTATGAAATTCAAATTTGAATCCAAAAGTTTGAATTTCCCTATAGCTTTTCACCAACTCCAAAGCTCTGAAAAGGTGTCTCTTGACCAGAGAACATGACTATTGAATATCTATTTGTCTTCTTAACTTTATCCTATCTTTTCACTTTCATTTCAAAATTCAAACTCTCAAGCTCTCTACTCACTTCAAAAATCGCTTCCACAAGCACTCCCTTCACCATTAGGCTGTCCAAAGCCATCGAAGAATTCCTTTACAATGACCCGAAAGCTATCAAAGCTTACATATGCTATGCAAACTTCAGAAAAGTCCATACAGAAAAATTTGCCATCTTTAGTGATTTTCCTTCAAATGAACTCAATGTTCATTTCAAAGAGAATGAAATTATTAGTTTAATTGATGATTCCCAAAATGATTTTGTTTATTATCCAATTCTTGTTAAAATGTTTTATGCAAATTTAAATCATGGTTTTTATGACGGTAATGAAGTGGAAGTTTGGAGTAGTGTTAAAGGAACATAAATTGTTTTAAATAGTGAGATTTTGGAAAATATTTTAGGTTGTAAGTATATGGGAATGAATCTTTCGGATTTTTAAATTGATGATTATGATTGTGAGACATTTCATCACATTTTTGAAGGTGATGATAACTTTGAATTTATAAGTCGAAATTTCCATCCTAAAGCAAGAATTGTTAACCTTCTTTTGCAATATATCATAACTCCATGATCGGGAAATTTCAATCACCCGACCTTAGAAGTTTATAAGGCTCTTTTTTCTATTTATGGGCACTATAACATTAATTGGGCGCAAGTAATTTTGGATGAACTTTGTCCCAAAAAATTTACGTTAGGAGAAAACACTTTATATATGGAATTTATCTTATTCGGATTTTTAACTATTTTTGAGTTGATTATAAGAGAGGAGTTTGTTTCTTGAAAAGTATTTAACCATATCTCTCTTATGAAAATACCACTTGTGTTTCAACCATATGAAACACTTACCGAAAAAGATGAAAGGTTGGCTCATGAAGAAATGGAAGAAGAAGATGAGGAGGAGGAGGAAAAGGGGAGGAGATGGAGATTGAAGAAGGAGAGGAGGATGAGACATCATTGGAAAGTATAGAATACCCTATCACTCCTAACAATCCATCCAACAAGACAATTCTCATAAACAAAAAGATAATAGTGGAAATCCAACGGATTCTCAAAAGATCCGCCAGTAAAAAGTTGGACAAAATTTCCACCAAAATGAAAAAGTTCTCTAGGAAAGTGAGTCGCAAACTTGGATTATCATCATCCTGTTCAGTTAAAGCGAATGACAGATTCGACGCGGCGGAGGTGCAAAAAGTCATAGCGGGGATACAACGGATATAGGAGGATATAGCATTGGCTCTAAAATAGCATATAAAACTCATACTTAACGTTTTTACAAATATATAAATGGTAATTAAATACAAAAATAATATTCAATTGGGTTATAATTGATACTTAAATAATATTAAATAAAAATGTTTGCGAAAATACTGTAAATAAATGTAAAACTATTAAATAACATAATCGAATTTAGGAAAATATTAATGTATTTTGATTTCTGAAAATATACTAAAAATTCAATTAAAAAAATTAATTTCATAATTTTTATAATTTATAAATGTCATCTTTCAATTCACTTCTTTTAAAGAAGATATAGAGGGAATAACGAAATATAGCGGGAATAACAGGATGTAGCGGAAATAGCGGGGCTTAAAGCGGAAAGGCTATATTTAGGGCTATATGGAAAAATCGTAGCAGTAAAATCAGCCATGAGATATAGCGGGATTATAGCAGGGTAACAGCTGGGCATTAACTGCACAGTCAACATCTTCATCATCCTCTATCGAATTCTAGTTTTCATTTCATGTTGTATCAGTTTGTATCTTTCGATTAGTTAATGTTATGTATAGTTTATGTAATGTTAACCAAAATTTATCGATGAAAATGGTTTATTTCTTTTCATTAGCTTTAAAATATCTTTGGAATGCTTGCTTTTATATTATATAAGTTTATATATATATATATATATATATATATATATAAACTTGTGCATAATATAAAGAATCAAAGCATATTGCCAAAATCAACAGGGGCATGTCGACACCCCCTACACTCACTTCGACTTGTAACGGCCAGAAAGTAATTTTTTTGTTGAATTTGAAATTGACATAACTACTTTGTGTCTTTTCATTTCAAACAACTTTTAACCCTATAAATATCTGTTTCCTTAGAAAAATGCATATTTTCAATTCTTCTTATTTTCTATTGAATTTCTTCATATTTTATCAAAAAATGGCCTCTCCTATTCATAATCTATGTGAGAATCTTGAAGAAACTCTCGATTCCTTCAAGAACATACTCACGTTTATCCTTTGCGATCAACGTCACTTAGAATTAAGCCAAATGCAGATGATAAAGGAACATGAAAGGCACTTCGATGCCATTCAATGGATAACTTCAACCCTTAACAAATAATAACTCGAAGCGAATCCACATCTGAACAAGGATAATGTAACGATCCCAGTTTTAAAGACGGATTTAAATTTATAATTTGATTGAATTTAAGATTAAATTATGGAATTATGTGAAATTTTCAAACTAATGTATTTTAAAAAGAAAAATTGATTTGAAACTCAAGAATGAATATTTTCAATTGAATTGAAAAATAAATAAAGTGTTTAAAATAAAAAAATATAAGCAAAACCAGAAAAATATGAAGCAAGAAAATAAGCAAAACAAGGTGGTCGTGTACTTATGTAAAGCAACATAACAAAATAAATGCATAAACAAACATAGAATTGTGCAAAACATAATTAGAAAGTATAAGTTATAAACAAAATAAATATCTACTAAATAAAAACAAAGAAGTACAAACTACATACATATAAAAAGCAATATGAACAAACAAAAAACTGTATAAAGCTAAAGTATAAAAAGCTTGCAAATGAACTGTATATATACATAATAATAAAATAAAAAGAATAGTATAGCTTGTACACCTAATAACTCATGCATTTAATGTCAAAATCCTCTCAGCACCATTGAAATCTCCCCAGCCGAGTTAGATAAGTTTGATTACTTGGAAAGCAAAGCCAAAAGTTATAAACAAAAGTACATATAAAATATATAGCATAGGAGAGTAAAACAAAATGAGAAAAACACAAACAAAGCAAGTCTTGGAATCATCTCAGCCAAGTACAAAGTAAAATAATGAACCGTACAAAGTAAGCTTGTAAACATGAAGTTAGACCAAGGCATTTAATGCCAATCTTCTCAGCAAATATATAAAATCTCTCAGTCGAGATTTGCTTTATAACATAATATATGTAGTTGACAAAAGAAGAAACAAAATATCCAGGAAAAAAAATATATAATAAGTATTCACGAGTTGTACTGGTGTAAACAAATTAACAGCATATGCTGTAAGTATTTCAAAGCAAAGAAAAAATCTATTTACAAATCAACAGCATGTACATGTAGACTGTACACAAGCATATAGATGAATAAACATATAGTGGTACAAAGGCAATCAATGCCACATAACTTTAGCCACCAGGAGAAGTTGCTATAGCCACCAAACTATGTTATCAACCAGCAAAGCATAAAAAAATCACTGATTATTGTACAAACAAAAATATACTACTTTGTACAAATTATTATCACGTGTAAGTTTTTATAAGCAACCTGTAAACTAAATTTCTATACACCCAACTTCTTCATTTGGTTCAAAACCAAATTTAGCAAGCCTAGAGAGAAAAAAAAAACTACAAAAGCAAATAGCAAAACAAAAGCTCAATTTAAATTAGAAACTCAAAGTCATCTAAAGGAAAAATAAAAGCTCAGTTTCAAAAGCAAGTATAAAAAGAAATAGAAAAAGAAAAAGAAAATCATATGCGGTTTTCAAAAGCAACAACTCTCTGTTTCTTCAATCTCACAGGTGAGCAAAACCCCTGACCCTGCTATATCTGTGATGCCTGGATTTGTATCTTTTATGTATAAGATGAATTATGTTGGAATGATGGTGTAAATGTGTTGCATGCTTTTATAAATATTAATGATTGTGGGCATATTAGTATACAAGCAAGGAAACATGCCCCTGTTTTTACTTTACAGGTTTTAAACTTGTTTATAAATCCATATCTTCATGCTTAGATTTTTTTTACCATGATTTCTGAAAGGAAATTATTTATAATAAAGTTAGGGAATTTTTTTTAATAGTTACAGGAAAGAATACTAAGTGGACATTATGTTAAGTATATACATTTACAGTAAATCATCATGAACCAGTAAATTCGAGTATTTTAATTTTAAATTCTGACCACACAAGCATGTTTGAATTGCAAAATGATGATTTTAGGTGAGAGCCCCATGATTTTTAAGTTACTAAATCTCGAGTATGAGCGGGTTGAATAAAAAATGTTTTTTCGTCAAATTCCTCCAATTGGTGAAACTAAATTCTTCGAATTTTGGTCAGAAGAAGGATTCAATGTCAAGTATCATGGGAAAAATATTGAAAAAAATTTCTATTGAATAGATAGATGAGTTGAATTGAATTTAGGGTTTGAAACTCGTTTTTCCAGTGATGATTTTTTTTGGGTTTGTTTGTTGCCGTGGGGGGATCGAGTGTGGCCGGACCCATGGGGATCGAAGCTCGAGTGGATGGGGATGCTCAGGGTGGAGCGGTTGAATTTCTGGCGACGACATGAGGCGGCGCGAGGTGATTTTGTTTCGTGGGTTTTGGGTCCAGGTTCGAACGAATGGCTATATTTTGGTTTTCGAGTTTTGGCATCATGGTGACCCTTGTCTTGAAATGAAGGAGAGTTTTGTGACTTGGTGGTGGGTGGCGACTCGACCGTTGGTGGCGGGGATTCACGTGCACGTGCACGGCAGTGGTAGTGGGTGTCAGTGTCGTGTGCGTAAGTGGGTTTCCTGATACTCAACTAAAATCTTGTGTAAAAAAAAAAACAAGAAGAAGAAGATGCGTTCCAGGTGAATGTCTCAGGAGATTTGTATACGAACTGGTGTGTTTGCTCGTGTTCGTGTGTTGATTTACTGATGCTTTTAAACATAGGCTAAAAAAAAACAAATCAATTTACTGGCAAAATAAAATATAAAGAAAGAAGGAGGAGGAGGATTTTTAATACGGGAGAGTCTCGAGATAAGGCATTAAATACTCGAAGTACAACCCGAGTAAATGCAGGAGGGTCTCGGGTCCATTTTATTGAGGTAGGAACAGTTTCAGGTTTAATAAATACTTTAGAATGTTTTTAAAACCTAATTAAATACGTTATTCAAGTAGTTGATATAAAACAAGCGTTGAAAGTTGATCGACATTTAAAGTTTTCAATTTAGTAACAATTGATTTCAAAGTTAATGAAGATTTTAAATAATTAATATTAATTGTTGAAAAGGGAGTAATTAAGATAAATAATTAAATTTGAAATTGAAATCAATTAAGTGACTAGAGATTTGTCGATTTGGAATTAATGATTTGATCAAATTCACAATTAAGGGTTTAATCTATTTGTAATTACTAATTGTTAATTAGATAATCAAAGTTAATTAATCTCTAATTAGTAGTCAATTAAGATAATTGTTTAAGAGTTGATTTGTTAATTAACAAATTTGAAATGAAATAAGTAATTAATTGATAACTAATGATTAATTAAACAAGGTTAAATAATTAATTCTCAAGTAGTTGTTTTTAAATTTAATCAATTTCAATAAGAATTAGAGATGATTGCTTATAGATTGTGTATTGTTGTTTTTTGTTTGAAATTGTGATGCCATGAGATGTGAATTACTATGTGCTGGATTTTGATTGGTGATTTCATTCTGTATGTCTATGTGAAAACCCCTTAGCCTGTAAACGACATTTAAAATTTCGATGCGACAGGTAGTCGGATTTCAGTTGGTTATCCGAAACCCACATCGAATTTTAATGACGAATCTCTATGATTGATATGTATGAATCTGTGAATGAAGATAAGCGTTATGAATTTTACCGCTTATCGTTATTGATTAAATCTGTGATTATTAATGTTGTTGCACTATTGTGTAAAACCCTTGGACTACACTATACACACACAAATATGGATTTCACGTGGAAATCGGTCAAGTCACAGATTTTTAAATAAGTTTGAATTTGAATTTTAAATTCAACCATTTTTGGAAATAAATTAAGTTTAATATGAAAAGCTTTTGAAAGGCTGTTTTAAGAATAAAAGTTATTTTTGAATAACTAATAAAGATTTGGAATTTGAATAATTGGATTTAAATTAAAATTCAAAAATCTGAAATTGAATTCTATATTCAATATTTATGATTTAAAAAGGATTTTTACAAGTTATACGGGTTTAAACCATTTTTAAGCATTGATTTGAAAATTCGAATTAAAGATTGTAACTTGTATAAATGGAATCGGGGTTTTTTCCAAAATAAAACTATTATTTCTAAGTGATAAAAAGCTTTCATTTGAGTAATGAACTTCCAATTTATACTAAAGAGATTTCAAGTTTGAATCGAAAATGATTTTCCAAGTTATGAATGAATCTTTGGAAATAAGTTTTGAAAGTTATGAGATAAATCTTTGATTTAAAGATTTAAATGAGTAAATTCAATTGAAACGGAATTTGTTTTGAAAATCCGTAAACGAATCTTTGTGAAACTAAGTGAACTTTGTGAAATAAATCTTTTTGTTTAAAAGATTTGAAATGGTAATTGGTTTAAACAATTTGAAAGAAACTTTGGAATTATTAAGTTGTGACTTAATCGAAATCCCATATCCATATGTTTTAAATTTTGCACTCACTATTCAGGTTAGCCGGGAAAGGACCTTTGGGTCGTATAACCCATTCCGATATGTGATATGTCGTTATGGATAGCATTTGAAGACCAGTGTTGAAGACCGGGTATTTGCGAGAGCGATGGGATGACCTGTCGATTGACCCTGCACCGAGTTGCTCCAGTATAGAGTTCTCCATATGTGATGGGGAATCCGATCAGGATTGTGGATGTCCGGATTGCAAGGACTTCTTTGTAAGTGCCTTCGGTACTGTTCGAACCCAGAACAGACTTGTATGGATAGTATGTCTCACATTACAAATTGAGATATAAAGCCGATTTCTTTCAAATATATTTCTGTTGGTGGCGGAGAATTTATTCTTTTAGCTTAACACCCTTCTCTGAGACGTACGAGCTCAGAGGTTATATAGATGAAGTTATCAGCGATGTATTCCCAATTTGGTAATGTGACATGCTGAGTGTTGCTGTGAATGATCATTGTGTTGATTATTTGTGATAGGATCATTTGTTTGATCGTCTATCTTTGTGATCATTTCTATGATCATTTGTTGACCCAAAGTACAGCTTTTGTATAAAGTGTGTTTTTGTGGACGAGACTTCGTCGAGCCTCACAAACCGGTAATGGTCGAAACAGGAATTATGCGGCAAGGTTTTCAGGGATCGCTTCCCTAGGGTATGACCATTCCTTCTGGAAAAGGGTAGTATCATGGTATGGAGCCCAGATATTTACTCATGTTGAAACACTTATTATTATGGTGTGATGTTGGTTAGAGAGCTCTCGTTTAAAGGTCCCAAAGGACCGGGAGTGGTATATCTGAGGGTTTGTAATATTCCTTGGGAAAAGGGATTCCCGGCTTTGTTTAGCAGAGAACGGTGGTTCTCGGGGCGTCCTTCCAGAGGCGTTTCCATGTGGCAATGGGAAGTTCCTTGGCCTGACCATTTGTTGGAAAATCCATTCTTCAAATACGAGCCTTGTACGGTTTTAGTTGTATAACCTGCCATGGAATCTGGCGGTAACCCGCTATTGAACATGGTAGCTATAGTGGGCATAGTTCGAAATGTCTATGCTGGCTAAGATTTATATCTTTACTTTCGAAATGAATTTTCTCTACACTATGCACTAGTAATAATATCAAATGTTCTTTTTAATGCGTATCAAGCATCTTTGACTATCATAAGGAGAAATCTCCTCCGATTCTGCGTTTGCATTGTGTGTGTGTGCGGGAGGCCTTATGGTAGTCTCATTTTTAAAAAGCATTGCGATTATAAAAGTTTAAAACTTTGATTGTTTTAAAGATAAACTGTTTTTGTTGCTCACACCAATCCCATGACTGATCCAGAGTTTATTGTTTATTTCCTAAACTCTGGGTGCTCAAAATTTTTCTACACGGGCAGTCTAGAGTTTGGTTTTTCAGATAATTAGGTTCAGTAGATCATCTGGAGCTAGTTCAGTTTTCTTTGGACATGGACGAGACTTGCTTAGCTTGGTGCAATCTCGAGTTGATCGAGATAGGAGTTTTGGAGCTTTGTCTTTGGAGCTTTTTGGACCAGAGTTGCAGTATTATATTCTGAGAAGACTTATTTCATATTGTATCGTGTTCCGCTGTATTTTGTGTTGTATATTTTCTGATGTTGATGATTATCATTGTATCAAATTGATGTATCAGATATTGTATTCATGTTATATCAGTGATATCATCTTTTATTTCCGCTGTGTTATTTATCATTTAATGGTGTTGCAAGCTCCCGCGAAACGAATTTGATGTTGTTTGTTGGACATCGAGTTCGGGTCGTGACAGATTGGTATCAGAGCTGAAGGTTGAGTAAGAACTTTAGCTACGGAGTGTAACACATTAGATGGCTCGTTAGAGATAGGGTGAAGTATACCCTAGAATGAGTACAACCAGTGGAACCAAAATCCAAATTTCTTAATCTATTTTCTTTATCTGTTGTTATTCTCTAAGATATTTCGTCGGAATGCCTAAATCGGATTTCTTACTACTTACAGATGGTAAGAATGAGTGGAAGAAGAGGACGAAATAGGAGACAGGAAAGTACTACTTTAGCTGGTCAAAACCCTGCAACGGCAGATATTCCTATTCAATCTCAATTGAATTTGGCTGATTTATATCAAAAGTTTTCTAGACTTGGTGGAAAGCCATTCTCAGGCAAAGAAACCATTATCGAAGCACAAGCATGGATTCGATCGTGTGAAAAGATTTTCAAGGGATTAAAATTAGAAAATGATCAGATGCGATTGATAGCTTCATGGAAACTCCAGGAAGAGGCTTTAGTTTGGTGGGAAACTGTTACCGTGGATGAGTCGACAGATGAATTTACTTGGAGTCATTTCAAGGAAGTGTTTGAGCAGCGATATATGCCATCTGCTGGTATCTCTAGAGTGTACCAGGAGTTTATGGATTTAGAGCAAGGGAATTTATTGTTTGAAGAGTACTTGAACAAATTTATTGAATTATCTCGATTTGGTCCAGAATTGGTGAATACACCGTTAAAGAAGAATGAAAAGTTTATTCGGGTAATGAACAAGGAGTTTCAGGAACGGATGACTACTCACGTCAAGGAATCTTTTTCTGAATTGATTGATATGGGCTATAGGTACGATACTCTGGAAAAGCAAAAAGACCCGGAGGAGAATGTAGATGCAAGTAATCTGAATTGGAGAAAAAGGAAGTTTGGCGGAAAGAAATCGAGGAAAAATAAAGGAAAGAAGAGTATACAGAAGAAAAAGAAGGATGTTACTTGTCTCAATTGTTTGGAAAAAGGCCACTACTCGAATAAATGTAAGAATGATTGGAAGCCAGGAATGAGAGAGCCATTTATGAGGCCAGATCAGGAATCTACTGGATGCTATAAATACCGCAAGCCAGGACATAGGATCAACAACTGTCCAGCAAAGAAGCAAACTTTAGTAAAGAAAGTGTATGCAATTAGAGATGATTCTTCAACCTCAACAAGCTGATTTAGGAAAAGAAATTTTGTAAGGTAATCTTCTCGTTTACGATTAAATTGTTCGAATTTGTTCGACACTAGAACTACCCTTAGTTGTATTTCTTAGCAAATCGTAAATAAATTGAATCTGAAATCGTAATCGAATCTATTTCTATCTATTTCATTGGGTTTCGATATATTCTATGAACGGTTAGTTATCCTTTCGAACTAACTAATACCCTGTATACTTCGTAGATCAGATAACCCAATTGTTTTGTACTTAATTGAGTTTGTTTTCGCATCTATTGTTAATAATTCTGATTTGGTAAACCAATTGCAGAATTGATATCCAGTTTGATCTGGAAAGATATTTCTCTATCTTTCATCTATCTTCGTTATCTTTCTCTGGCGAATTTCGAGGACGAAATTCTTTTTAAGGGGGGAAGTCTATAACGATCCCAGTTTTAAAGACGGATTTAAATTTATAATTTGATTGAATTTAAGATTAAATTATGGAATTATGTGAAATTTTCAAACTAATGTATTTTAAAAAGAAAAATTGATTTGAAACTCAAGAATGAATATTTTCAATTGAATTGAAAAATAAATAAAGTGTTTAAAATTAAAAAATATAAGCAAAACCAGAAAAATATGAAGCAAGAAAATAAGCAAAACAAGGTGGTCGTGTACTTATGTAAAGCAACATAACAAAATAAATGCATAAACAAACAAAGAATTGTGCAAAACATAATTAGAAAGTATAAGTTATAAACAAAAGAAATATCTACTAAATAAAAACAAAGAAGTACAAACTACATACATATAAAAAGCAATATGAACAAACAAAAAACTGTATAAAGCTAAAGTATAAAAGCTTGCAAATGAGCTGTATATATACATAATAATAAAATAAAAAGAATAGCATAGCTTGTACACCTAATAACTAATGCATTTAATGTCAAAATCCTCTCAGCACCATTGAAATCTCCCCAACCGAGTTAAATAAGTATGAATACTTGGAAAGCAAAGCCAAAATTTATAAACAAAAGTACATATAAAATATATAGCATAGGAGAGTAAAACAAAATGAGAAAAACACAAACAAAGCAAGTCTTGAAATCATCTCAGCCAAGTACAAAGTAAATAATGAGTTGTACAAAGTAAGCTTGTAAACATGAAGTTAGACCAAGGCATTTAATGCCAATCTTCTCAGCAAATATATAAAATCTCTCAGCCGAGATTTGCTTTATAACATAATATATGTAGTTGACAAAAGAAGAAACAAAATATCCAAGAAAAAAATATATAATAAGTATTCACGAGTTGTACTGGTGTAAACAAATTAACAGCATATGCTGTAAGTATTTCAAAGCAAAGAAAAAATCTATTAACAAATCAACAGCATGTACATGTAGACTGTACACAAGCATATAGATGAATAAACATATAGTGGTACAAAGGCAATCAATGCCATATAACTTTAGCCACCAGGAGAAGCTGCTATAGCCACCAAACTATGTTATCAACCAGCAAAGCATAAAAAAATCACTGATTATTGTACAAACAAAAATATACTACTTTGTACAAATTATTATCACGTGTAAGCTTTTATAAGCAACCTGTAAACTAAATTTCTATACACCCA
Source organism: Allium cepa (assembly GCA_030765085.1). Classification (NCBI taxonomy): domain Eukaryota; kingdom Viridiplantae; phylum Streptophyta; class Magnoliopsida; order Asparagales; family Amaryllidaceae; genus Allium; species Allium cepa. Next base: position 911,642,870 of record CM060943.1, read on the forward strand.
ACTTCTTCATTTGGTTCAAAACCAAATTTAGCAAGCCTAGAGAGAAAAAAAAACTACAAAAGCAAATAGCAAAACAAAAGCTCAATTTAAATTAGAAACTCAAAGTCATCCAAAGGAAAAATCAAAGCTCAGTTTCAAAAGCAAGTAGAAAAAGAAATAGAAAAAGAAAAAGAAAATCATATGCAGTTTTCAAAAGCAACAACTCTCTGTTTCTTCAATCTCACAGGTGAGCAAAACCCCTGACCCTGCTATATTTGTGATGCCTGGATTTGTATCTTTTATGTATAAGTTGAATTATGTTGGAATGATGGTGTAAATGTGTTGCATGCTTTTATAAATATTAATGATTGTGGGCATATTAGTATACAGGCAAGGAAACATGCCCCTGTTTTTACTTTACAGGTTTTAAACTTGTTTATAAATCCATATCTTCATGCTTAGATTTTTTTTACCATGATTTCTGAAAGGAAATTATTTATAATAAAGTTAGGGAATTTTTTTTAATAGTTACAGGAAAGAATACTAAGTGGATATTATGTTAAGTATATACATTTGCAGTAAATCATCATGAACCAGTAAATTCGAGTATTTTAATTTTAAATTCTGACCACACAAGCATGTTTGAATTGCAAAATGATGATTTTAGGTGAAAGCCCCATGATTTTTAAGTTACTAAATCTCGAGTATGAGCGGGTTGAATAAAAAATGTTTTTTCGTCAAATTCCTCCAATTGGTGAAACTAAATTCTTCGAATTTTGGTCAGAAGAAGGATTCAATGTCAAGTATCATGGGAAAAATATTGAAAAAAATTTCTATTGAATAGATAGATGAGTTGAATTGAATTTAGGGTTTGAAACTCGTTTTTCCAGTGATGATTTTTTTTGGGTTTGTTTGTTGCCGTGGGGGGATCGAGTGTGGCCGGACCCATGGGGATCGAAGCTCGAGTGGATGGGATGCTCAGGGTGGAGCGGTTGAATTTCTGGCGACGACATGAGGCGGCGCGAGGTGATTTTGTTTCGTGGGTTTTGGGTCCAGGTTCGAACGAATGGCTATATTTTGGTTTTCGAGTTTTGGCATCATGGTGACCCTTGTCTTGGAACGAAGGAGAGTTTTGTGACTTGGTGGTGGGTGGCGACTCGACCGTTGGTGGCGGGGATTCACGTGCACGGCAGTGGTAGTGGGTGTCAGTGTCGTGTGCGTATGTGGGTTTCCTGATACTCAACTAAAATCTTGTATAAAAAAAAAACAAGAAGAAGAAGATGCGTTCCAGGTGAATGTCTCAGGAGATTTGTATACGAACTGGTGTGTTTACTCGTGTTCGTCTGTTGATTTACTGATGCTTTTAAACATAGGCTAAAAAAAAACAAATCAATTTACTGGAAAAATAAAATATAAAGAAAGAAGGAGGAGGAGGAGGTTTAATACGGGAGAGTCTCGAGATAAGGCATTAAATACTCGAAGTACAACCCGAGTAAATGCAGGAGGGTCTCGGGTCCATTTTATTGAGGTAGGAACAGTTTCAGGTTTAATAAATACTTTAGAATGTTTTTAAAACCTAATTGTTAACGCTAAAATTTGAACGCTAACACCCCGGTGTGTGAATTATCGTTGTGAAAGCACCACCCGTTGGTACGGGACAAAGTATAAGCAAAGAAATCACAGAAAAGCCATAAAAGACACAATATTTATAGTGGTTCGGCTTAAGATCTAGCCTACGTCCACTTAAAAGCTCTTTATTGCTGATTTGGTTACAATTCTTTACAATCAACTCCGATTACAACACACTTAGACAAATAGCTTAAACCCCGATGTAGAAGAATCCTCCGAATGCATGGCGAATGGGTTAGATTTCCTCTTGAGATTTGTTGAAATGTCTTTCGTGATTGGAGTGATAGAAGTGTTGTTTGAACGTTGCTTGAAGTAGAGACAATGGCAGAGTAATGGCGTCTAGGAAGTGAGCCCCCCAAAAAGTCCCCTTATTGCTGAAAGTGGTCATGTATTTATAGGAGTCGTCGGTCTTGAGTCGTGAGTCGTATCCGACTCATTGTTAACTCGCGGCCGAGTCAGGTTGAGTCGTGGACGACTCAACAGGTTGAACCCCCCTGCTTCCTACCAGAGCGCCTTCGATCTTCTTAATATAGCATAAGTCTTAAGTCGTGACCGACTCAGGATGAACCGTGACCGACTTAAGATGAGCCGTGACCGACTTACATACCACGAGTCAGCAGGCAGCGGCATGGGTGTATCGGTATTAAGCTTGTTCCTTGTTCGCTTGAGTCGCCAGCGACTTATGATAGGTCGTTAGTCATCCTGAGTCGTTGAAATTCTTAGGTCGGTCTGCCCCATGAGTCGCCAACTCCATGAGTCGTTAACTCGTTGAGTCGGTACCTTTTCTGAGCTGTAGCTCGAATGAGTCGCTGGATCGGTCTAGGCCTTGAGTCGTAGACCCGCTGAGTCGTTGATCCATACTGCACCTTTAAGGCACTAACTCGCTGAGTCGTTGCCCTCAATGAGTCGTTGACCCATTGAGTCGGCAATCTCTGAGTCGCTTATCAGTTGAGTCGCTGCCTACCATAGGTCGTATATCCATTGAGTCGCTGATCTTTATGAGTCGTGAATCCTTCATTGGTTAGGTCGCTGACTAGTTGAGTCGCTGGCTTACTTCACTCTTTAATTCGTATACCGTTTTGGTCGGGGCGCTGCCCCGCACCCCGCCGGGGGCGCTGCCCCCTGGACCCCTGCGACCTGACCGGTCAGGTCGAACACCGTAGGCGGTGGCGTTGCCCCCGCACCCCCACCTTGGGGGGTTGGCACCCCCCCTGGACCCCCCCTCCGTAGGGGATCTTATCTGAAAATTCATTCAACAGAACTTGCTTTATTGGGAGGTTAAATTGACCATCCTTCGAGATGAACTATCATTGGCTTCTCGGTCGATTTTTGATATCACGGCCTTGCTGAAAAAGTGGAGTTAACACTTGCCCCTCGAAGTATACGCCTAGGGACTAGGTCGTGTGCTTCGATTCTTCTTAACTCGTGCTTTACTGAGTTGTTGAGCTTGTACTTAGGCAACTTTGCTTTGTTTCAACCTGAAGCTTTTTAAACTTGACCAATGCGATTCAATGGAACTTTGACCTAAACTTGCTGCATCTCTTTACAGATTATTTTAACAACCTGTTAAACGCAACATTTGCAGAAAAATAGGGCGAATATACCCATCACCGATTGCCCATATCGAGTGATGGATTAGATCAAAGAACTGGTATTTTACTGTAAGCAAATTAGTACGGTCTTGATGAAGTGTTGCGAATCAACTTTCTTGAATGAAGTATAAACACAAAGTTTACACAGTTATAACTGCTATCTGCATTGACACCGCACTTAATTTCAAATAACAAGCCTCGAATTTTTCTGAATTGACATATGCCAACCAGTATTATTTCAAGTATCGCTTTAATTACTTGTTATTTTAGTAGCTTTGCACAACACTTCACACGCTTTTTAGAAAACGTGCACCTTTACTTTTTAATATTCAGTTCTTCATATAGAATGTCTTTCTGATAAGAAGAGTAGTGGGGCAAACTGGATCTTTCCATTTCTGGGATTTTGAAAATCCGAGTTGTCCGGTACTAATTTCATCCTTTACTTTTGCAGCACTCCCATCCTCTTTCCGAATATTCCAGTCACAAGTCAATTTTTAAAAGATTAAGTGCTGTGACGGTTAAGGAGAGGAGCATTAAATTTTTTGCTGAACGATGAATTTTTGCACTAATTCGGATTTTTGCACTCTTTTTGGTCGACCTAGCTTCACGATGCCCCTGGTTTTCAAGCAGAAACTTCAGATGCCCCAGCTTTCGCAAAGGAACTTGCATCAATGGAACCTATTGCGGAAGCCTTATTGGTGTAATGTTTTACTCCATTTGACGGTGTGGCGTCATCCTTCTTGTTTTTCCTTTTGAAACCTGCACATGCATAACAAATTTTATAGAAACTTTTGTCTGTATTTGAGAATGTATTTATTCCACATTTTCATACAAGTTTCTTTATTCTCTTTGCATGATATTACAGTGAGCTTGTGGTACGTTGCTTGGGTTCTGCTTTTATTAATGTAGCAATATTATATTGCCCCATACCACAGCTCATTGTAATATTCTCCATTTTGAGGAGATTTTTTGGAGAACAATTCTTCTGTTTTTAGAAGACTTGTACTCTTACTTTAGGGAATAACTCTTCCATTTTGAGAAGGCATGCACTCTTTCTTTAGAGAATAATTTTCCATTTTTGAGGAAATATTATTCTTGCTCTGGTAGAGTGCGCCTTGTATTGGAGAAGCCTTTTTTCCCCTTTTTTTTTGTTGCGCCTCGCTAGAGGGCTTTGATTTGACATTTCAACTCTGGAGGAGTGGGCATCCACAGAGATTGCACTTCAGCTCCGGTGAAATGTGCCTCCGAAGAGGTCTTTATTTGGCACTTCAGCTCTGGAGAAGTGGGCCTCCGAAGAGTTTGCACTTCAACTCTGGTGAAATGTGCCCCCGAAGAGGTCTTTATCCTCTGAAGGGTTGTGCCTTTGAGTAGGGCTTTAGTTTAAGCTTCAAACATGGGAAGCGTGCCTCATTGGAGGACTTTAGTTTGCGCTTCAAACATGGGAAGCGTGCCTCATTGGAGGACTTTAGTTTGCGCTTCAAACATGGGAAGCGTGCCTCATTGGAGGACTTTAGTTTGCGCTTCAAACATGGGAAGCGTGCCTCATTGGAGGACTTTAGTTTGCGCTTCAAACATGGGAAGCGTGCCTCATTGGAGGACTTTAGTTTGCGCTTCAAACATGGGAAGCGTGCCTCATTGGAGGACTTTAGTTCGCGCTTCAAACATGGGAAGCGTGCCTCATTGGAGGACTTTAGTTTGCGCTTCAAACATGGGAAGCGTGCCTCATTGGAGGACTTTAGTTTGCGCTTCAAACATGGGAAGCGTGCCTCATTGGAGGACTTTAGTTCGCGCTTCAAACATGGGAAGCGTGCCTCATTGGAGGACTTTAGTTTGCGCTTCAAACATGGGAAGCGTGCCTCATTGGAGGACTTTAGTTTGCGCTTCAAACATGGGAAGCGTGCCTCATTGGAGGACTTTAGTTTGCGCTTCAAACATGGGAAGCGTGCCTCATTGGAGGACTTTAGTTTGCGCTTCAAACATGGGAAGCGTGCCTCATTGGAGGACTTTAGTTTGCGCTTCAAACATGGGAAGCGTGCCTCATTGGAGGACTTTAGTTTGCGCTTCAAACATGGGAAGCGTGCCTCATTGGAGGACTTTAGTTTGCGCTTCAAACATGGGAAGCGTGCCTCATTGGAGGACTTTAGTTTGCGCTTCAAACATGGGAAGCGTGCCTCATTGGAGGTCTTTAGTTTGCGCTTCAAACATGGGAAGCGTGCCTCATTGGAGGACTTTAGTTTGCGCTTCAAACATGGGAAGCGTGCCTCATTGGAGGACTTTTGCCTCCGAAGAGGGCTTGTGTGTTTTCTGTCTGCTTGCCTATGCCTCTTCACCATCCGCTCCTTAGCGATTCCTCGTTATCATTTCCATAGCCATGTTCTTTTCTTTGCAAGTTATTTGTCTCTTTTCTAGAGAAATGCTCCTCATTGTTAAGTGAATCCATAGGGCAGACCCAAACTACCCAACAAGATGTCTGTTTGCACAAATGATCTTTGTCGGTTAGCGAGGGCCTGAAACCATCGCGTTGGGAAGGTGCCCTTTTGGTTGTATCAATTGTTCGTGAGGAACATTTCTTATGCAGGAATTCAATTTGGAACCTTTTCTGGCTTGACATTTATTTGCTCAATGACTTATAGGAATCGCTTTGCTTTGCGATGTGCTGACTAGGTAAGCTTTGCTTTGATTGCCTGCAATATTAAATCGACATTTTAGCAATATATTCAAGATATTTGGCATTTCGAAATAAAACAGGTCTTTTATAGTAATAGAAAACACAAGATTTATAGTTCCTATATTTCATTTGCAATGTTTTTACAATGACTTTTAATATGAGAATGATAAATCCATCATTCTTTTACAATTTGTAACAAAGCCTTAAAGTAAAACATGGATGCAAATCATTGCTGTCCCAAGCTTCTCGGGATCGAATCTCCGGTGTGAGAATAGGAACATTCTCTCCCTTCGGGGCTTTTCTTAGAGCATGAGCGTATCCTTCCATCCCATCATGATTCCCGCCCGCCGGGTGAGGGCCTCCCCTGAGTGGATGAGGATGGGTCATTCCTGTCTCTTTTGACATATTGCTGAAGTTTATTCTGTCTCAATAGTTCTTCAATCAAATTCCTTAAATGACGACATTCATTGGTGTCATGACCAGGTTGGTTGTGGAACTGACAGAACCTCCCATTATGCATAGCATTTTTCCCAACCTTCAACTCAGGTGGCTTAGGATAATCAAAAGCATCCTTGGTTGCGAGAAAGATGTTCTCCAGAGTATCAGTTAAGAGAGTAAAGTTTGAAGGTTTAAAGCGGCGAGCTTTCTTCAAGTCTCTCTGCTTTTTTCCACCATCGTTCTTCCTCTTCTGTCCTCTAGATTCTCTTTTATCAGAAGTATCACCGACATTCAAAATTTCAGCCTCGATTGCTCTTGATGTCGCAGGAAAGCTTTCCAAACGCATAAATTCATCAGCCTTCTTATAGAATTTCTCAAGTGAGTTTGGCTCCTTCATTTTTAGCCATTTACCGAATTCACTCGATTTATCGATAGCCCGCATTAGATAAGTCAAAACCATCCTTGGCTCTGCGTTCTCGACTTCAGCTAGGGCTATATTGAAACGATTTAAGAATGATCTGGTAGATTCTCCGGGGTTTTGTTCTAGACTAGAGAGAGACATTATATCCTTGGCTTTTGTAGCATATAGCCTGAACTGATCCTTGAACTTTCGTGTTAAGTCAGAGAATTGATCCACGGATCTAACTGGCAGCTTTGTGAACCAAAGTAAGGCCATTCCCTCTAAGTATACCGGAAAGTAACGACACTTGATCTCATCTGTTGCTCTTGCCCCGGTCATATGCCAATCATACTTGTACAGGAATTGGTTAGGGTCACTTGTCCCTCGATAAGCTGGGATGGTAGGAGGTACAAATTTCTTTGGAAACTCTGCCTTCAAGATTTTTTCGGTGAACGGTGTCTTACTTGGAGCAAACCCCCAATCGTTTTCATCCTCTTGCCTTTGCATGCTTTCTTTCATAATCGAGCGAACCATCCCTGATAGGTACTCCTCATCGTTCAGAGGTCTTGCCGGGCAGACGTCTGCGTCCGCTGTTCTTTCGGAAGTTTGCCTGGGCAAATCTTCGCGAACAGTTGGTTGCGGCCTTGAACCTTCAGCTTGGGAAGGTCCCCTTGCAGTGGTGTTGTCTGCTTTTTGAGGAATACCTTTCTCTTGGGGGTCACAGGCATCTTCAGCATAGATTGTTTCATTATCCTGTCGTTGGTGATTTGCCTCAAGTAGGGCGTTTAACCTATCCATAATCAAGGCATTCTGGGCATTCTGGGCTTCCAACTGCGCATTCTGAGCATTCAATTGCTGATTCAATCCCAAAACTACGGCGTCCAATTCTGCTCGTGTAATTCCAACACTCGGAGCTGCTTCATTTGGAGCAAGAGAAGTGGTAGTATTCTCATGAGCATCACCGGATCTATCTGATCTAAGCTGTCTTCCAGTAGCCATTATCTCGGATAAACTTCTAGTCTTTAGAGAGATTCTTTCAACAAACTTTCGCGAAGCAATGGTGAAAGTATTCTCCTGAGTTCAATTCTCAGTGAAAGCACCAAAAATGTTAACGCTAAAATTTGAACGCTAACACCCCGGTGTGTGAATTATCGTTGTGAAAGCACCACCCGTTGGTACGGGACAAAGTATAAGCAAAGAAATCACAGAAAAGCCATAAAAGACACAATATTTATAGTGGTTCGGCTTAAGATCTAGCCTACGTCCACTTAAAAGCTCTTTATTGCTGATTTGGTTACAATTCTTTACAATCAACTCCGATTACAACACACTTAGACAAATAGCTTAAACCCCGATGTAGAAGAATCCTCCGAATGCATGGCGAATGGGTTAGATTTCCTCTTGAGATTTGTTGAAATGTCTTTCGTGATTGGAGTGATAGAAGTGTTGTTTGAACGTTGCTTGAAGTAGAGACAATGGCAGAGTAATGGCGTCTAGGAAGTGAGCCCCCCAAAAAGTCCCCTTATTGCTGAAAGTGGTCATGTATTTATAGGAGTCGTCGGTCTTGAGTCGTGAGTCGTATCCGACTCATTGTTAACTCGCGGCCGAGTCAGGTTGAGTCGTGGACGACTCAACAGGTTGAACCCCCCTGCTTCCTACCAGAGCGCCTTCGATCTTCTTAATATAGCATAAGTCTTAAGTCGTGACCGACTCAGGATGAACCGTGACCGACTTAAGATGAGCCGTGACCGACTTACATACCACGAGTCAGCAGGCAGCGGCATGGGTGTATCGGTATTAAGCTTGTTCCTTGTTCGCTTGAGTCGCCAGCGACTTATGATAGGTCGTTAGTCATCCTGAGTCGTTGAAATTCTTAGGTCGGTCTGCCCCATGAGTCGCCAACTCCATGAGTCGTTAACTCGTTGAGTCGGTACCTTTTCTGAGCTGTAGCTCGAATGAGTCGCTGGATCGGTCTAGGCCTTGAGTCGTAGACCCGCTGAGTCGTTGATCCATACTGCACCTTTAAGGCACTAACTCGCTGAGTCGTTTCCCTCAATGAGTCGTTGACCCATTGAGTCGGCAATCTCTGAGTCGCTTATCAGTTGAGTCGCTGCCTACCATAGGTCGTATATCCATTGAGTCGCTGATCTTTATGAGTCGTGAATCCTTCATTGGTTAGGTCGCTGACTAGTTGAGTCGCTGGCTTACTTCACTCTTTAATTCGTATACCGTTTTGGTCGGGGCGCTGCCCCGCACCCCGCCGGGGGCGCTGCCCCCTGGACCCCTGCGACCTGACCGGTCAGGTCGAACACCGTAGGCGGTGGCGTTGCCCCCGCACCCCCACCTTGGGGGGTTGGCACCCCCCCTGGACCCCCCCTCCGTAGGGGATCTTATCTGAAAATTCATTCAACAGAACTTGCTTTATTGGGAGGTTAAATTGACCATCCTTCGAGATGAACTATCATTGGCTTCTCGGTCGATTTTTGATATCACGGCCTTGCTGAAAAAGTGGAGTTAACACTAATTAAATACGTTATTCAAGTAGTTGATATAAAACAAGCGTTGAAAGTTAATCGACATTTAAAGTTTTCAATTTAGTAACAATTGATTTCAAAGTTAATGAAGATTTTAAATAATTAATATTAATTGTTGAAAAGGGAGTAATTAAGATAAATAATTAAATTTGAAATTGAAATCAATTAAGTGACTAGAGATTTGTCGATTTGGAATTAATGATTTGATCAAATTCACAATTAAGGGTTTAATCTATTTGTAATTACTAATTGTTAATTAGATAATCAAAGTTAATTAATCTCTAATTAGTAGTTAATTAAGATAATTGTTTAAGAGTTGATTTGTTAATTAACAAATTTGAAATGAAATAAGTAATCAATTGATAACTAATGATTAATTAAACAAGGTTAAATAATTAATTCTCAAGTAGTTGTTTCTAAATTTAATCAATTTCAATAAGAATTAGAGATGATTGCTTATAGATTGTGTATTGTTTTTTTTTGTTTGAAATTGTGATGCCATGAGATGTGAATTACTATGTGCTGGATTTTGATTGGTGATTTCATTCTGTATGTCTATGTGAAAACCCCTTAGCCTGTAAACGACATTTAAAATTTCGATGCGATAGGGAGTCGGATTTCAGTTGGTTATCCGAAACCCACATCGAATTTTAATGACGAATCTCTGTGATTGATATGTATGAATCTGTGAATGAAGATAAGCGTTATGAATTTTACCCCTTATCGTTATTGATTAAATCTGTGATTATTAATGTTGTTGCACTATTGTGTAAAACCCTTGGACTACACTATACACACACAAATATGGATTTCACGTGGAAATCGGTTAAGTCACAGATTTTTAAATAAGTTTGAATTTGAATTTTAAATTCAACCATTTTTGGAAATAAATTAAGTTTAATATGAAAAGCTTTTGAAAGGCTGTTTTAAGAATAAAAGTTATTTTTGAATAACTAATAAAGATTTGGAATTTGAATAATTGGATTTAAATTGAAATTCAAAAATCTGAAATTGAATTCTATATTCAATACTTATGATTTAAAAAGGACTTTTACAAGTTATACTGGTTTAAACCATTTTTAAGCATTTATTTGAAAATTCGAATTAAAGATTGTAACTTGTATAAATGGAATCGGGGTTTTTTCCAAAATAAAACTATTATTTCTAAGTGATAAAAAGCTTTCATTTGAGTAATGAACTTCCAATTTATATTAAAGAGATTTCAAGTTTGAATCGAAAATGATTTTCCAAGTTATGAATGAATCTTTGGAAATAAGTTTTGAAAGTTATGAGATAAATCTTTGATTTAAAGATTTAAATGAGTAAATTCAATTGAAACGGAAATTGTTTTGAAAATCCGTAAATGAATCTTGGTGAAACTAAGTGAACTTTGTGAAATAAATCTTTTTGTTTAAAAGATTTGAAATGGTAATTGGTTTAAACCATTTGAAAGAAACTTTGGAATTATTAAGTTGTGACTTAATCGAAATCCCATATCCATATGTTTTAAATTTTGCGCTCACTATTCGGGTTAGCCGGGAAAGGACCTTTGGGTCGTATAACCCATTCCGAATATGTGATATGTCGTTATGGATAGCATTTGAAGACCGGTGTTGAAGACCAGGTATTTGCGAGAGAGATGGGATGACCTATCGATTGACTCTGCACCGAGTTGCTCCGGTATAGAGTTCTCCATATGTGATGGGGAATCCGATCAGGATTGTGGATGTCCGGATTGCAATGACTTCTTTGTAAGTGCCTTCGGTTCTGTTCGAACCCAAAACAGACTTGTATGGATAGTATGTCTCACATTACAAATTGAGATATAAAGTCGATTTCTTTCAAATATATTTCTGTTGGTGGCGGAGAATTTATTCTTTTAGCTTAACACCCTTCTCTGAGACGTACGAGCTCAGAGGTTATATAGTTGAAGTTATCAGCGATGTATTCCCAATTTGGTAATGTGACATGCTGAGTGTTGCTGTGAATGATCATTGTGTTGATTATTTGTGATAGGATCATTTGTTTGATCGTCTATCTTTGTGATCATTTCTATGATCATTTGTTGACCCAAAGCACGGCTTTTGTATAAAGTGTGTTTTTGTGGATGAGACTTCGTCGAGCCTCACAAACCGGTAATGGTCGAAACAGGAATTGTGCGGCAAGGTTTTCAGGGATCGCTTCCCTAGGGTATGACCATTCCTTCTGGAAAAGGGTAGTATCATGGTATGGAGCCCAGATATTTACTCATGTTGAAACACTTATTATTATGGTGTGATGTTGGTTAGAGAGCTCTCGTTTAAAGGTCCCAAAGGACCGAGAGTGGTATATCTGAGGGTTTGTAATATTCCTTGGGAAAAGGGATTCCCGGCTTTGTTTAGCAGAGAACGGTGGTTCTCGGGGCGTCCTTCCAGAGGCGTTTCCATGTGGCAATGGGAAGTTCCTTGGCCTGACCATTTGTTGGAAAATCCATTCTTCAAATACGAGCCTTGTACGGTTTTAGTTGTATAACCTGCCATGGAATCTGGCGGTAACCCGCTATTGAACATGGTAGCTATAGTAGGCATAGTTCGAAATGTCTATGCTGGCTAAGATTTATATCTTTACTTTCGAAATGAATTTTCTCTACTCTATGCACTAGTAATAATATCAAATGTTCTTTTTAGTGCGTATCAAGCATCTTTGACTATCATAAGGAGAAATCTCCTCCGATTCTGCGTTTGCATTGTGTGTGTGTGCGGGAGGCCTTATGGTAGTCTCATTTTTAAAAAGCATTACGATTATAAAAGTTTAAAACTTTGATTGTTTTAAAGATAAACTGTTTTTGTTGCTCACACCAGTCCCATGACTGATCCAGAGTTTATTGTTTATTTCCTAAACTCTGTGTGCTCAAAATTTTTCTACACGGGCAGTCTAGAGTTTGGTTTTTCAGATAATTAGGTTCAGTAGATCATCTGGAGCTAGTTCTGTTTTCTTTGGACATGGACGAGACTTTCTTAGCTTGGTGCAATCTCGAGTTGATCGAGATAGGAGTTTTGGAGCTTTGCCTTTGGAGCTTTTTGGATCAGAGTTGCAGTATTATATTCTGAGAAGACTTATTTCATATTGTATCGTGTTCCGCTGTATTTTGTGTTGTATATTCTCTGATGTTGATGATTATCATTGTATCAAATTGATGTATCAGATATTGTATTCATGTTATATCAGTGATATCATCTTTTATTTCCGCTGTGTTATTTATCATTTAATGGTGTTGCAAGCTCCCGCGAAACGAATTTGATGTTGTTTGTTGGACATCGAGTTCGGGTCGTGACAGATAATGAAGAATGGGATGCTATAAAGTCAGATCCTACCTTCGATGAAGAAGGATGGGCTGAAGTTCCAAGAAATGTTTGATTTGACTTGTATGGTTTGATTTACTTTGATTTGATTTGATTTGATATAGTTTGATGTGGTTTGAATTGTTTGGTAAGATTTGACTTGATTTGAATTGTTTAAATTGATTTGAACATGGTATGTAATATATTATTGAAATGGTGTGGTTTGATAAATATACTGATTGATTATGTTTGAAATTTTCATATCCCTTATATTTACCTTACTATATTTTACTCTTATTATTATCTATCTCGTTTATATTCTACTTGTTTATATTACTTCTTAATCATGCATAAACAAAATTATCAAGTAAAACACTTAAATTAAATAAGAGAACCATCCCACTCACGCCTTCTTCCCCAAATCAAGCTCCATATCACTAAAACCCAATCACATGCTTACTTTGAATTTTGAAATCAACATCTACATCCCGATTCAAGCTAATTCCTTTTGTGGGTTTTATAGAGAGTGAGTAGAGAGGAATTGTGGTGATCGTTTTTTGATTTTAGGAATTTTATTTGAAGGGGCTATGGCTTGGGATTAAAGTGGGTTAAGGAATGATTAGGGAAGAGATTATAAGATGGAGAAAGAAATGAATGTAGAATGAAAAATGAATGAAGAACTTAGCTAAATATAAGCTAAGACAGAGGCAAGTTGGTGGGCTTCGATCAATTCTCATCACTCGACACTATTCACACCTAAAATTCATCGATTCCAACATAGTCAAGTTTATACTCATTTTACTTGTGGCGAAAAAGCAAACTCAACTAGGGAGTATCGAGTCCTAATTCGCTCGTCTGTAAAAGTCAAGTATAAGAAGTGTTTCGTCGCTTAACGATTAAATACTAAATTAATTGTCTAAATTTTCGATCAATAAAATCATGGGTGTTCACTCCTTCTCTAGATCCTCTAAAACGACCTGCCTTTTTGGACAGTTTAAATCGACGATAAACCACACACGTCAGACTCAAAGCATTCAAAGGGGCAGATTGTTATGGAGTAAATAAGAAAAAGAAGAGAAAAGAATGAACAAATACAGAATCTCGTAGAGGAATGAAAAAATATAATAATCAAATAAACAGTTCTTGAAGCTGTTCACAAACAACATTGATTATTCTTTTAAAAATACAGACCAGACTTACATACAACAAGAATAAATAATAAACAAATGCACCGGAATAACATGATGTTGTGGACTAATATAATAGATAATAATAGTACAAAATCTTCGTCTTCATCCTTTAGAAAGCAGTCTTCGATAAACCGAAAATCTTAGATTGACCCGAGCGAATTGAAAAGACAAAACACTCGAGTTAGAACTAAAAGATCTTACGTAAGTTAAATCAATAGTAAATAAATATGAATGTAACGATGGAGCTATTTACGGGGTCTGACATCTCCTATCCAATGTCTAACGTGAGTGCAATAACTTAAGAGATATTCGATATTTCCATCTCCTAAGGATCCGTTAAAATATCTACTATGTAGTAGAATACGCTATTATAATAGTGTCTACAGTAAAGTATTAAAATAGAGTTAAGCCGTTACCATATCCCCCTTAAAACATTTTATATAATGTCGTAGTCTACACATATACATTGATAATTTTTGTAATGAATGGAATCTTGACTACATTGATAATTTGAAAATGCAAAAATGAAAATAAGAAATTTGGTGTTAAAATGATTAGTGAAATTGATAAGAAACTAAAACATTGAAACTGTAAATAAAAAGGGAAAATGAAAATAAGAAATGGTAACTATTGAACATTTTTGTTAACTAAACAAATAAGAGGAAACTTGTGTAACCTTTTATTGCATTCTTAAAAACATATATAACTTACTAAATTATTAAAAGCTGAAATGTTAATAAGAATATGTAATGGAATATTGTATAAGTAAAACTTAAAGTAATGAAAGTGTTCAATGGAATTACTTTTATAAATAAGAATTATTATATTATAATTGTTATAAACTTAAGTTATGATTGAAATGTTACTAAATAAAATGTGATAGAAAGGTGAATATTATAAGTAAATGATTATAAAATTAAATTAACGTTTAAAGCTATTTGTAATTAAAGTAAATATTAAATGAATACTATACTGAATTAAATGATTATAATTTCAGTAAAGTTGAAATGATTCATAAAATAGATTTAATATTCAATGACCCAATATAAGGAAATGAAGGCAAATTAAAAAGTAAGAAACTTAAGTATGAACTTCTACATTAGTGAATATTAATGTCTAATGGAAACCAAATATAAGTTTATAAATGAGAACTAAACTGCAATAAGATGTATGAAAAACCTAAATAATGAATTCATTGATTATTTTAAACAATTGAATGGAAATAACTTATTGTAAGAAATGAATGTAAAGTAATGAAAAGAAATTTGCATTTTATGAATAAATGGAAGATGAATAAATGAAAAAAATGAATTTTTTTAAGTAATGAATGAAAATGAATGAAAATAAACATTGAATGAATGAATGTGAATTCATTTACAAAGAAACCTATATAGTACTTAAAAAGAATTGATTTACACATGTTAAATAATTATATATGTGTAACATATGTAAGATATGTAATAACATATGTAAATAAATAAATGTAAATGAATGAAATAGTCATTGTATGAATGAAACTGAAGAAGAAATGTAAATAATATGAAAGGAAATTAACAAGGATGAACTTGATTGATACTTGGAGTCATTGTTTGTTTGGTTTATGAGTTGTTTGTGAAAGGATACTTCTAATTGTTAGGATGTATGAAAAATCCATTGAGTTTTATCTAAGACTGTTGAGTAAATGGTATACTTAGTATTTATTTGTCATTTTATACAATTAAAAGTTCTGAACCCAAACAAACCGTTTGTTTTGCTTGATATGGATGAATGGTTGATTACTTTGATTTCATGTGATGATTGTATGCCTGTTTGCAAGTGATTGTTGTTATGTTGCATTTATTCGTTTTGTTATTAGTTGAAACAACTCAAAATATTTCTCTTATGTAATTATTAATTCCTTTGGATTATATAAGTCAAATACAAGTCGTGGAAGCAATAGCTACTGCTTTGGTTTCATAAATTAAGCGTTATTTGACCGACAAATAGGTACGTTTCAAGATTACAATTTATAGTTATATTATATTATTTTCCCGTTGTTGGAATATATTATTAGGAAAAAATAAGATATATATTGTTATTATTGATATTATTATTTCTCCCAGACCTCTCCTTACAAAGTAGACTCTATCGAAATTTTTCGTGAATTTTGGGCTTAGAATATTTTTTAACAGGAAAATAGGCATAGGGAAGAAGTTGCAAAAATATTTAGTCTCCGAGACAACAAGTTTACTTTTTAGCGTGAAGGAGATTTTTTAGTGCAAACAAAAAATGATAGTTACAACTATCATTCTGTGATTTACACTAGAAAGTTTCCTTCAGCCTAAAAAGTAAACTTCTTATCCCAAAAACTAAATTTTTCTTGAACTTTTTCCCTAAGCCTAAAATCCCTTTTTTCTAAAATGTTTTCAAATTTTTATTAGTTGAGCATATAAGGATTTAATTGTTTACATGTTGATATATTTTATTTAAATTATTGAATTTTGCAAATTAGTTGTTTAGAAATTTAATATTTTGAATAAGATATATTGATTACTTAATTTCTTCTTTTCCCTTCCTTTCCTTTTTGGGGACGAAAAGTTTTGAGTGGGGGAGAGTGTAACGACCCGTAATTTTCGATAGTTTAAATTAGTTAATTTAATAAGATTTTGGTAATTTAATATTGAAAGAAATAAAATTTGTAATTTAATAATGAAATAATAACTAAAATGAAATGTAACAATGTTAGTTAAAGTTAATCATTAACAGTTTGAATGAAATTCCAATTAATTGAAGTGATTTAGATGTTATACTTGGTTATAAATTGAATATAAGAAAACAAATGTAAATATTGAACTAATTAGTGAAATAGTATATAATTAACAGTAATTGAATAAAATCAGTGTTATGTACGCAATGGTAACATTTGCTTGTAAAAAAAAACTTAAAATGTGATTAAATGTTAACGGTAATAATTATTATAAGTTACCTACTTATTTAATCTGTTAAATTCAATTGGCAATGAATTATAATTAAATGAAATTAAATCTTACATTAATGTGAGTTAAGACAAATTCTGTAAATTATGACTGTAATAAATGGAATACAAATGTAATTATATTTACCTAGGCAATAATTGATTTAATAAAGGAGTGAAACCAGGATAAAATAATTAATTGGGATTTTGAATTATAATTATTGTGTAAAATTAACAAGATTCAATATAATTGGGATATAGTAGTTAATACACATAAAAGATGGAAATTGGAGGATATTAATGTAATGAAATATAAAACAATGTTAACTATGTTTACAGAATAATAATTGATTGAGTATAAAGATTGAATCAAATAAAATCGATTTATTGGAATTAAATTGTAATTAATTGGATTAATTGCAGTTGAAATTGAACACTGTAATTATTGAAATAATTAACATTGAATTGATATATAAATTTGCTTTAAGTTACTATAAATATCTAAGGAATAAAAAATGATGAAACTTGTTAGTTTATAAATATTGAAATAAAAAGGGATTTAATTAAATGAATATTAATTTATTTAATTAGTGTAAAAAAAGCCATTTTGTCCACTGTCTTGGATTTTGATGAAACCAGTTTCTTTGGATTCGTAACGGTTAATTATTATAAGGTTTCAAGTTTTGTAGCGATAAGACTTGTCGTTTGATCGTATGGACTCGAAATGCCTAGAAATTTATTTAATTGAAATCAAATTTAAATAAGCTGATTTTAGCATAACTTCTTCATAAGATGGAATTAGAACTTGAAACTTATTCAATTGAGTTTAAACCTATCAAAACCATCTATTTTGATACATAGGATTACCCATTTTCGTTCCAGAGGCGAAACGGGCTTTTTTGGGTTATTTATCGTTCAATCCAAATCAAATCTTATCTGTTCTTTCTTTTTCTAGTATGCCTATAAATAGTCCCTTATAAACACTAGCTATCTCTTATTCCTTGTGTTTGTATGTACAATTTTCATCTATCCACTTCTCCTTCTCAAAGGCAAACAAACAAATTCCCACTTCAATTTCAAATCAAATTTCAATCGAAAAATCAAACTCCTCCTAACCCTAGCAAATTATATATGAATTTGAAACTATCGACGAGCGCAAATCAAATTTGCTGTCTGTTTTCCAATTTGGGTTTCTATTGGCTAGAATTGAGCAATTTAATTTCGGTCGTTCATTGGCATACAACGATCATCGTCCGATCGAAGAATCAATTGCACTGGGTTGTAGAGAGCATCGAGCGTAGTCCATCAAAGTAAGTTGTTTGATGAATTGGCGGTTGGATTGTCGTGAAAATTTGATTAGGGTTTCACATGGTTTCGGCGGCGTGACGAATTACGGCAGTCAGGGGTGACGTCGTGGGCGTGGCTGAGTGCGGCGGAGAGAGGTAAGGCCAACGGCGATGGCGACGTTGGCTATCGTGGCAGGAGGTGGGAGATTCTCATGGTCAAAGCTTGGGTCTTCGGCCGTTTTGGGTTCGGGCTAAATGCATGAAGGAGAGGAAAGTCCGGTGACGTGGCCCAGTGATGACTTATGTATGTTTTGTTATATTATATTTATTTTATAATTTTGTTTTCAAATCTTTTAGTATACATAAATTTTTTGTACGAGGTCCAATTTACGTGCAGTTTTTTACGTTGGGATCATATCAAAATTCCAGACATTTTAACTCTAGTTTGGACAAATTCTGAGACTATTAGTGTGACGACCTTCCTTTCATTCCACAGAAAGACGCATAATCATTAAGAAAGAAGGGGATAGAAAAGAGAAAAGCTAGAGAAGAAAGATGTAAACAACAATAGAATCTCATAGCAGAACGAATAAAATATATTACATCACATAAGATATTACATAGTATCATATACATCAGAGTTACACAGTTTATACAACACAAATTAGATAGTTATAAAGATCTGTCTATTATACAACTCAAGTTCATACAAGACATCACAGAGATAAAACACAGTGGAAATACAAATATCTAAATGTTGAAGCCTCCTGCTCTAAATCTCCTCCAGAATTCGTCAAAGCTAACCTGAATCCCTTGGCTACTCGTAAAAATTTGAGTACCCAAGAGTTTAAGAAAAACAGAAAATAAACTCTGGGTCAGACATGGGTCTGGTGTGAGTAAACGGGTTAAAGTTGCTTAACTTCGAAAATCTTTGGAAACAAAAGGTATCTCGTAAGACATCCCACGCATAAACATGGAAAAGTTTTTACCTTACGATAACCAAAACATTTGACAGGAAATTCAGTAATATTATAATAGGGTCTAGGGTTTTCAAATAATCTAGAAAATAGCTGAAATTGTTACATTCATTAAATTCCAACATGCATAGGTATAAAATCAAGTTCGAGATCACTTATTGAAAATTGGATTCTATATAATGGCAGGGCTACTGGGTTACCGCCCATCATAGTACGTGGCCTTGATCAACGTACCGAGGATGATTCCCAATCCTATGCAACACAAAGCCGAAGCTACCCCTTACTGGATACGAATAAGACAACCCTATGGTTGTAGCTAGCAACTACCCACAAAGCCCAAAAAAGGGACTCTAGACAGGGGAAAAATCTTATCCTACTTGGGTGCTACCCACGTAGCCTTGCTGCACCTTCCCTGTTTTAGCCATTCCCAGTTGATGAGGCTTGAGGCTACGATTACCTTTTAAAGAACACATCTTGGAATGCTCATCGTCCTCTGTTGACGATGGTCTGATAGCATTCATCCATAAAAGTTCATTCTGGGTTTGAATGAAACCGAAGGCATTATCTCATTACACTCATTTTGGAATCACCCTCAGAATTAACGACAATAACCCTTGCACTCTAAAACTCTATCTCGTTCTTCACTTTGAGATTTCATGACCTATCGTTTAACTTGGATCGATGTGGTTTTCGGATAATCAAATTTGATATCCGATCCCGGTCTCATCGAAATCCAAACATTTCTTAAAAGCCAAGTTGTTTAAGGTTTAAACAATTCAATTCATTTCAGTACATTGAATTCACACAGCATTCATCACAGATAAATATCACACATTTACCACAGATATATCCAATATCACATCACAGAATATCACAGTTTACCATACAATAGATATCAATCAATCCAAACATTCTACTCAAACAATCATCCACAAACAGGAATTATTAATCCATATTATAATTAATTTAATTAACTTAAATTTAACTAATTACTTAAGAATTAATCACCTAACCCTGCTTAATCAATCATTAATTAATTACAACCCATTTAATTAATTAATCATTCCTTAATTACCTTATCAACCAATTAATTAATCTTTAATCACAGATTAATTATCCATTAACTATTGATTAATAAACCTTAATTATTAATTAACATCCCTTAATAACAAATTAATTAATCCCCAATTACTTTTATAATCAATTAATTAATCTTTAATTAACTAGTTAACTATCCTTAATTTTTAATTAATAAAACTAAATTATTAATTAATAGAACTTAATTACAAATTAATTACACCTTAATTAACTGTTAATCAATCCTTAATTAACAGTTAACTAATCCTAATAAAACCTAATTATTAATTAATAAAACTTAATTACAAATTAAGTACTTCTTAATTACCAGTTAATCAATCTCTAATTACTTAATTAATTAATCTCTAATTATAAAATTAATCAATCTTAATTACTTAAGTAATTAATTCTTAATTATCAATTAATTATTCTCTAATTAATTAGCCATACCCTTAATTACAAATTAATTAATCTCCAATTAATTAACTTCTAGTCCTTAATTATTAGTTATTAATTCTTAATCATTAATTAATCAAATTAATTAATTATGCTTAGATTGCTTTATTAACTTAATTAATCTCAACTTATTAAAGCCTTAGTTAGCTTTTTAAGGTAAAGCATTATCTTTATTAATGACAAAATTATCATTAACATTTTTTAAAACATTTTATCTTTATAATTAACTTCCTTAATTAATTCATTTAATTAATTTTTAAAATAAAATAATCATTTAACTTAACAAATTAAAGTTACCAAATCATAACTTCCTTTAAATAACTTTAAACATTTATCAAATAATAGTTTAAACTAAATTTTATTTAAATTTTAAAACATGCCTTCATAAAACCTTTAAAAACTTTTAAAAAATATTTTTAAACATTATACCTTTAAATTACTTTTAAATTTCATTTCTAAGTTATGATTTAATATAACTTACAATTTTACTTAAAAAAATTTAAATTAAACAAACTTCAAAACTTCTTAATCAAATGTTCAAGAAAATAATTATTATATAAAGGAAAATTATATAAGAAAGTTTTAACTAAATTTATTTTTAAATTTCAAAAACTGTAAGGACACGATTTTTCGATGCTCGAAAATCGACATTAGTACGTCCACTGAATCAATTACCAAGCAATCGAAGGCCGGAAAACCGAATTGTTAGGGTTTAAGAAGAAGAGGTAGAAGAAGAAAGAAAAGAAAAAGCAATAGAACAATACCAGAATCTCACAATCGCGGCGGAACAACATATAATAGATAAATGAATAATCTTTAAATCAAAAGAACTGTATCAGTTATTACATTTTATCACATTACATTACATTATCGGAGTGTACAACACCAAACAACCGAAAAGAAATACTATATACTAGTTGATACGCCATGCCATCCAGCTTGCTCCTGTTCTCCACAGCAACTCCTGAATTCCAGAATAATATGATAACCTGACTCTAGACTGCCCGTGTGGAAATTGGTGGGCACCCAGAGTATAGTAAGGAAACAATAAAATCCAGGTCGGTCATGGGACTGGTGTGAGAACTTAAAACAGTTATTTTTTTTAAAAAACAAAGAAATATTTTTAAAATAGATCCGAAATGCTTTTAGAAAATGTAACTACCATAAGGCCTCCCACACACACACAATGTAAACGCGAGAATCAAAGGAGATTTCTCCTTATGATAGTCAAACATGCTTGATACACATATTTCTTTGATATTATCATTATAAGTGCAAAGTGTAGGAAAACATTTCGAAAGTATAATATAAATCGTAGCCAACATACGACCATTATCGTATGCCTACTATAGCTAACATGTTGAATAGCAGGTTACCGCCACATTCCATGACAGGTTATACAACTAAAACTATACAAGGCTCGTATTTTTTCTTTGGATTTTCCAACAAATGATCGGGCCAAGAAACTTCCCATTGCCACATAGGTACGCCTCTGGAGAGACGCCCCGAGAACCTAAGCGGATCTCTTCCAACACAAGGCCGGGTTACCTCTGCAAAAGTAGGTAACAACTGGCACGAGTATGCCATCCCCCGGTTGTAAACAACCTTTATCCGAGGATCCTCAACCAACATCAATCGCAAAGTCATATATATTTGCAACATCTACCAAAGTTAAGTATCTGGGCTCCATACCATGACACCACTTCTATCAAGAAGGAAACGCACATACCCTAAGGGGCGCTACTCCCTAAAACCTTGCTGCATCTTTCATGTTTTGACCATTTCGGGGTGTGAGGTCCGACGAAGTCTCGTCCACAAAGCTACGCTTTATACAAAAGCTATGCTTTGATCAGCAAATGATCAGTAGCACTTTGTATGCCACATTACCAAATTGGGAATGTATCATTAGTAACCATCAACTACATAACCACTGAGCTCGTACGTCTCAGAGAAGGGTGTTAAGCTAGGAGAATAAATTCTCCGCCACCAACAGAAATATATTTGATACAAACCAGCTTTACATCTCAAATTGTAACGTCAGACACACATCCATACAAGTTCGTTTCGGGATAGAACGGTACCGAAGGTACTTCCAAAGAAGCCCTTGCAATCCGGATTTTCACTAATCACGACTGGAATTCCCATCACAAAGGGTGATAAAATCTCTATATCGGAGATCAGCCGATGCAGAGACATTCGACGGTAATCCTTCCGTTTTCAAAAATATCCAGTCTTCAACATCAGTCTTCAAATGCTATCCATTACGATGTATCACTATTCGGAATGGGATTCATGACCCAAAGGTCCTCTCCCGGCTAAACCGAATAACGAGCGCTTATTTTAAAATAAATGTAGCATTCAAATTCAAGCAAATCACAACAAATACACATTTAAAGGTAGATATTGATAGTCGGTTATTTAACTACCAATAGATATTCACAACATCACCAGATTCCAAATAATTTCCTTAATTATTTATTTTCCAAAAATATCTTTACAAGATAATCCGTAAATTTGTTTCCACACTTTAAAAATAAATCAATTTTTATTTTTAACAAATTTCCCTCTCTTTTATGAATTCCATGTGAATTTAAATTTCCAAATACCCATTGATATATGATTTTCAAATCGATTTCAATTATTCACTTTCAATTTATCTTTAAAAGATATAATCTCGAAACATTTCACTTCATATTGGAAAACATTTCCATACTTATTTAATAATAATTAGTTCGCAAATCTATTTATTTTCAATATTTAGAAAATATTCAATATACTTAAATCACAAATAAGTATATATTTTATTTTTTAAGGAAAACATTCTCTTAAACACATTCATTCGAGTCAAAACGAATATTGCGTAAAACATCATTACGACAACCCAAAATCATAGTATAGGGATTCGAAATTTTGATAGATATATAAATCCCAATACTATACAAAAACTTTTCCTTTCGAAAATCATTTACTATAACAACAGTGTTATAGTCCACCATTTCCTTTTATTTCTCGAAAACGTCTATTTCAAGAATGAACGTTGAAATCTATGGTTTCGATCCTTAATACGTTTTAAAACAACTTCAAATCGTTTTAATTCTATTTAAAAGATCACTTCCCAAAACATTTCTTTAATATATTATTCACTGTCCAATATCGTGAATATAAATCGTTTACCAAATTCAACACTTCTACATATTTTAATTTAAAGGATTATCCACTGTCCAAAATCATGGATATATCTCCTTAAATAAGCTTTCATATTTACTTGTCAAATTCAATTGGTTTCGGATTTATAAAACAACGTTTATAAATTCACATTTATATATTTTATAAAAACTTCATCTTATAAAATCCCTTTATTAACAAATTCTATTTATATCCCATTTACACGGCAAAAATCCAATTTGTAAGTTAATTACTTATAAATCTTTTATTTTACAAAATCTATTCATTTTATAACTTCACAATTTATAAATCTATAAATTTCATTCACTTATGAAATCTATTTATACTTCATTTTAGCATTTATAAAAACTCGTTTTATAATTCCAATATTTTTAACTTATAAAATATCAATTTTATAAATCTTTTATATAAACCGTTTATAATAATTCAAAAATCCCAATTTAACCAAATTATAAATTAATCAGCTACTTATTTCAAAAATCACATTTCGGTTAATTTCATAAAAATCATAATTTTTATAACATAAAAATTATAACATTTATTTATTTAAAATGAACCAATTCCTAACTTCAAAAAATGTATACTTTCAAAAATCACTTGAAAATCCTTTTAAAATTCGAAATCATTACATTAACATTTTTAAAACTCCAAAAAAAAGGCCCAACGCTACAACAGCACCAATACATCAACGACGGCATCCAAACATCATATATCAATATGATAACAGAATATATCGCAAATATCTGTAAATAAATCAATACTGTTGAGGAATCCAGTTGGATCCCTCCAACCTGTTTCCCTGCATCCACAGATGTTAGCACAATACCAGTCCCGTTTCAAGACGAAATATCGCGGTACATGGGTTTATAAAAAATATTATCCGCTATTATGCGGGGTAATAGGGTCTCATCCGCTATATAATGCGGGAAATCAACTCCAAGTACATATATAATACCAATTCCACTTCAAGTTGAAATATTGCAGTATATGTGGTTGATAAACAAATCCGCTTAATATGCAACGTATATGTTCTATTTCAAAACAATAGATAAAAATTTATCATTCAATCACGAAATCAAGCAATTTTAAATCTAATTATTTAAAATTTAAATCGAAACTAATTCGATTGAGTGAGAAGTTCTTACCTTACTTCCAATAACATTTGTAGTGTTTTATTCCGAATAAAATTAAACACGCATTTGATTTTACCTAAAATTCTCACTATCTCCAAATGATTCCAATCAACATCCATCGCGTAGTGCTCGTTAATACGAAGCCAACGCAATTCGTTTCGTCATTTTTCGACCTCGTATGAAAAAGTTATGATAGTTTAAAGTTTAAACGAATTAATATATAATAATTTTTACTATTTTCTTTTTTATTTTTAAACCTTAAAATCTTGGCCGTTTATCTCACCTTCAACGGATCTGGACCGTGCCATTTTTCTTCTCCCCCATCAGTGAATACGCAACCGAAACCCATTATGGCCGCCTCCAAACCCTAATGGCCGCGACCAACTCGAGCTACTTGAAGCCGATCGGGCCTCACCACTTCGAAGCGCGTACTCCGCCGCACCTTCGGCTTGAACGACATGCAACTCCGCCATCCCCAGCCCTCGAAAAACGTGAACGAACGCTGGCCATTATAGCTCGATTTGCCGATGTTCTACCGCCTTGAATTCGATCGTGTCCATTGAATGTATAACTCTCTCGATGTTCTGCAAGATTGTAGTTGAAGATTTCTCGAATCCATTGACGGATCGAAAGAAAATTGAGGAAGAAGAAGATATGATTCCGGCCATTAAAACTTTAAGTGGCAGTTGTAACCCTAGCCAGGGTTTTGATGCAAAAATGAAATTGTGACGTCCTTTTATAGAAAAATTATGCGACACTCTTCACCCGAATTTTTCCCAAACTCCAAAAGAAGCATGCCGCCTGGCATTTATAATGTTTTACCCCTGTTTCGAACGCAATGGAATATATATCGGGAGCCAATTCGATTATATTTGGAAGATAGAATATCAAATCGACTATTTAAATTTAAAATTCACTTAAACCTATTTCAGTGCGTTTTAGCTTGCCTCGGACAAACCGTAAGTCCGATGGACACGAAATTTGAAACCATACAATAATATAACATTACGGATCCGATGAAACTTTTTTCGTCGAAATCCGAGACTGTTTGAAAAATGGCTATTTTTACTCGTCAATTAATTATTAAAAATATTCAATTTCTATAAATTAAATTTTAATTCAATTTTAAAAGTTCTATAACATCATTGTAACTCGAATATGATTTAATACCACTTTACAAATCAAATTTAATCACATTAAACCCAATTTCTAATTATTTCTATAATTTCAAATATTAAATTATCGATTTAATTATTTAATCAAGTCTAGATATTTGAAATAAAATTTATTCGGCTTACAAATTTTACTTATTAATATTTAAAATCAATTAAATATACGAATTTCAAATGACAAAAATTCTGGGTCATTACAAACTCCCCCCTTAAAAGAATTTCGTCCTCGAAATTACCAAGTAAGAAAGAGTTACAGAATCCTTTAACTTTTCAAACATCCATTCAAATTAGATTTCAAATTCACTTAAGTGTTTAACTTTCCCAAAATCCAATAGTTAAACTTCTTACAATAACTTTACTAAGTTTTTAAATCATACTTAGTTATCTTTTCAAAACCATCTATATCGTTTAACTTTTCACCCCAAAATCAAAGTTATAGTTTTCAAAATTTTCCAATTTTCTAAAAAATATTCTAACGCCTTAAATTTTTAGAAAATTTCGCCACAACCTCCTTTGCGCGGCTCGATCCAAAAAAACGGCAATATATATCACAAATATACATATCATCAAAGTAATGAGGCATTCCGTAGGGAAAAAAGTATAGAAGTACGATATGTGATCCGAGATATGTACCTTATATATTATTAGCGAGCATATACGGCTAATATAGCATGAAAGCGAGCTCCAAAAGCGAAGCAAGCGCAATCCACACCTACTAAACACTCAACAACAATGAGAAACATGTATATAGGAAATAATATCGATATACAACATATACCAGTAGCAACAACAATATGTGCCAATATAGTAAATGCAACAAAAAGCAATAAATGCAACCACCAAACAACTATCATCCAACAACTTATCCAACAAATCCCTATCAAATCAATATACATTCACTTCTCATTTATATTCAATGAATTGGTTTTTCAGTTAATCACATTTGATTCATTAACATTGGACTTTACTAACATTTATTTATTCATTTTCAATTAGTTTATATTCACTAATTTACATTCAAGTTAGTTCACTTCCACATTCAAATCAAATTACACAGCTTTCAATTTTTATCAATTCAACTTATATGAATTTCTATACAATCAACTAACAGTCATATAACAACCAAATCATAACCAACATATACAAATTATTAAATTTACATTCAATTTGGTTTAACACTTTTAATTTCCAATTGGTTTAATATCTAATTGACTTCCATTCAATTATTCAATTTCCAATTTACTAGTTTTTTTAATGAATTAACATTTACATCCCTTATTCCATATCAATTCATTTACATTAGATTGACTAACATTCAATCCATTTATTAATCCAATTACTAATTCATTTAACAATTAAGGTTGAATTTCATTTATATAACTCAGGTCCATATTCGTCACTTCACTTTATTAATTAACTTCGATACCAAAATCAACTTCATTCAACATTACTTAAGTTATATTTCATTTTATAAACATCACTTGGCTTCACTTAACTTAAATTTCCCCTTATAAATCCAAGTCAGATTCCAATTCTATTTAACTTTTACCAAAGTCAAATTTATTATCTCATATTATAAGTCAAAACTAGTTTCACTTATATTCAACAATTACAACTTGGATTTTAATTTCAAATTTGTTTACCACAACCAAACTTCAGTTTTCAATTTACTATGGTAGCGAATCCATCAGATAGAAACTTGAAAATGATACCGATGATGTTGCAGTCATCACCCTTATTATTTCCCAGTAACAGTAGTGGATTCAGTGCTTAATATTCTTTCAAAATTTTCCTTTTACTTAAAATCACATTTATAAATCTTTTTCTTATATAATTTCACTATTTAACCTTTAATTTTGGAAAATAATTTCCAAAATAAACAGGATTCAACATTTTCAACAACCAAACAATCAATTTATATACACTTTAATAATTCTGAAAAATTATTCCTTTATATATAAAATATAATCAAGGTAAAATTATTTCATTTACCCAATTTCAAAATGATACCATGTCGACTTGCCTCGTTTAAGAGTTTAGAAATCCCTATCGATTATATGACGTCCCACATACCGACCAGAATTCACAAGCAGCTCAACGGATAATCAAACATAATATAAAACATTTTAATATTCACTAACAAATAGGCGCTCATATCTATTATTACACTCACACTCATTCTAGAGTACTACGGACTCTATCTCTAATGAGTAACACCCAACAGAGCTAAGATTATCGCTTAACCAAATGCTTTGATACCACAATGTAACGACGTGATTTTTCGACGCTCGAAAATCGACATTAATAAGTCCACTGTATCAATTGCCGAGAAATCAAAGGCCAGAAAACCCAATTGTTAGGGTTTAAGAAGAAGAGGTAGAAGAAGAAAGAAAAAAAAGAAAAGCAACAGAACAATACCAGAATCTCACAATCGCAGCGGAACAACATATAATAGATAAATGAATAATCTTTAAATCAAAAGAACTGTATCAGTTATTACATTTTATCACGTTACATTACATTATCAGAGTGTACAACAAAAACAGCAGAAAAGAAATACTATATACTAGTTGATACTCCATGCCTTCCAGCTTGCTCCTGTTCTCCACAACTACTCCTGAATTCCAAAATAACCTGATAACCTGACTCTAGACTACCCGTGTGGAAATTGGTGGGCACCCAGAGTTTAGGAAGGAAACAATAAACTCCAGGTCAGTCATGGGACTGGTATGAGAACTTCAAAAAGTTATTTTTTTAAAATAAACAAAGAAGTATTTTTAAAATAGACCCGTAATGCTTTTAGAAAATGTAACTACCATAAGGCCTCCCACACACACACACAATGCAAACGCAGAATCGGAGGAGATTTCTTCTCCTTATGATAATCAAACATGCTTGATACACAAATTTCTTTGATATTATCATTATAAGTCCAAAGTGTAGGAAAACATTTCGAAAGTATAATATAAATCTTAGCCAACATACGACCATTATCGTATGCTTACTATAGCTACCATGTTCAATAGTAGGTTATCGCCACATTCCATGGCAGGTTATACAACTAAAACTGTACAAGGCTAGTATTGTTTCTTTGGATTTTCCAACAAATGGTCAGGCCTAGGAACTTCCCATTGAAACATGGGTACGCCTCTGGAGAGACGCCCCGAGTACCTAACCGGATCTCCGCCAACACAAGGCCGGGTTACCTCTACAAAAGTAGGTAACAACTGACACGTATGCCATCCTCCGTTTGTGAACAACCTTTATCCGAGGATCCTCAACCAACATCAATCACAAAGTCATATTTATTTACAACATCCGCCAAAGTTAAGTATCCGGGCCCCATACCATGATACCACTTCTATCCAGAAGGAAATGCACATACCCTAAGGGGCACTACTCCCTAAAACCTTGCTACATGTTTTGACCATTTCGGGTGTGAGGTTCGACGAAGTCTTGTCCATAAAGCTACGCTTTATACAAAAGCTATGATTTTATCAACAAATGATCGGCAGCACTTCGTATGCCACATTACAAAATTAGGAATGTATCACTAGTAACCATCAACTACATAACCTCTGAGCTCGTACGTCTCAGAGAAGGGTGTTAAGCTACGAGAATAAATTCTCCGCCACCAACAGAAATGTATTTGATAGAAACCAGCTTTACATCTCAAATTGTAACGTCAGACACACATCCATACAAGTCCGTTCCGAGATCGAACGGAACCGAAGACACTTCCAAAGAAGCCCTTGATATCCGAATATTCACTAATCACGATCGGACTTCCCATCACAAAAGGTGATAAAATATCTATATCCGAGATCAGCCGATGCAGAGACATTCGTCGATAATCCTTCTGTATTCGAAAATATCCGGTCTACTACACCGGTCTTCAAACGCTATCCATTACGATGTATCAATATTCGGGATAGGATTCATGACCCAAAGGTCCTCTCCTGACAAAACCGAATAACGAGCGCTTATTTTATAAGTGTAGCATTCAAATTCAAGAGAATCACAACAAATACCCATTTAAAGGTAAATATTGATAGTCGGTTATTTAACTATCAATAGATATGCACAACATCACCAGATTCCAAATATTTCCCGAATTATTTATTTTCCAAAAATATCTTTACAAGATAATCCGTAAATTTGTTTCCACACTTCAAAAATAAATCAATGTTTATTTTTAACAAATTTCCCTTTCCTTTATAAATTCCATGTGGATTTAAATTTCTAAATACCCATTGATATATGATTTTCAAATCGTTTTCAATTATTCACATTCAATTTATCTTTAAAAGGTATAATCTCAAAACATTTCACTTCATACTGGAAAACATTTCCATACTTATTTAATAATAAGTAATTCACAAATCTATTTATTTTTAATACTTAGAAAATATTCAATATACATAAATCACAAATAAGTGTATATTTTATTTTTTAAGGAAAACATTCTCTAAAACACATTCATTTGAGTCAAAACGAATGTTGCGTAAAACGTCGTTACGAAAACCCAAAATCACTAGTATAGGGATTCGAAATTTAGATAGATATATAAATCCCAATACTATACAAAAACTTTCCTTTCGAAAATCATTTACTATAACAACAATGTTATAGTCCACCAATTCCTTTTATTTCTTGAAAACGTCTATTTCAACAATGAATGTTGAAATCTACGGTTTCAATCCTTAACACATTTTAAAACAACTTCAAATCGTTTTAATTCTATTTAAAAGATCACTTCCTAAAACATTTCTTTAATATATTATTCACTGTCCAAAATCGTGAATATAAATCGTTTACCAAATTCAGCACTTGTACATATTTTAATTTAAAGGATTAACCACTGTCCAAAATCGTGGATATATCTCCTTAAATAAGCTTTCATATTTACTTATCAAATTCAACTGGTTTCAAATTTATAAAACAACGTTTATGAATTCACATTTATATATTTTATAAAAGCTTCAACTTATAAAATCCCTTTATTAACAAATTCTATTTATATCCCATTTACACGTCAAAAATCCAATTTATAAGTTAATTACTTATAAATCTTTTATTTTACAAAATCTATTCATTTTATAACTACACAATTTATAAATCTATAAATTTCATTCACTTATGAAATCCATTTATACTTCATTTTAACACTTATAAAAACTCGTTTTATATTTCCAATATTTTTAACATATAAAATATCGATTTTATAAATCATTTATATAAACTGTTTATAATAATTCAAAAATCCCAATTTAAACCAAATTATAAATTAATCAGCACTTATTTCAAAAATCACATTTCGGTTAATTTCAGAAAAATCATAATTTTTATAATATAAAAATTATAACGTTTATTTATTTAAAATGAATCAATTCCTAAATTCAAAAAAATGTATACTTTCAAAAATCACTTGAAAATTCTTTTAAAATTCGAAATCGTTACTTTTACATTTTTAAAACTCTAAAATAGGCCCAATGCTGCAACAGCACCAACATCAACCACGACATCCAAACATCATATATCAATATGATAACAAAATATATCGCAAATATCTGTAAATTAATCAATACTGTTGAGGAATCCGGTTGGATCCCTCCAACCGGTTTCCCTGCATCCACAGATGTTAGCACAAGACCAATCACGTTTCAAGACGGAATATCACAGTACATGAGTTTATCAAAAGTATTATCTGCTATTATGCGGCGCAATAGGGACTCATCCGCTATATAATGCGGGAAATCAACTCCAAGTACATATATAATACCAATTCCACTTTAAGTTGGAATATCGCGGTATATGTGTTTAATAAATAACATCCGCTTAATATACGGCGTATAGGGTCTATTTCGAAATAATAGATAAAAATTTATCATTTAATCACACAATTAAGCAATTTTAAATCTAACTATTTAAAATTTAAATCGAAACTAATTCGATTGAGTGAGAAGTTCTCACCTTACTTCCAATAACAGCTGCAGTGTTTTATTCCGAATAAAATTAGACACGCGTTTAATTTTACCCAAAATTCTCACTATCTCCAAATGATTCCAATCTAGCTCCATCGCGTAGTGCTCATCAATACGAAGCCAACGCAATTCGTTTCGTCATTTTTCGACCTCGTATGAAAAAGTTATGATAGTTTAAAGTTTAAATGAATTAATATATAATAATTTTTACTATTTTCTTTTTTATTTTTAAACCTTAAAATCTCGGCCATTTATTTCACCTTCAACAGGTATGGGCCGTGCCCTTTTTCTTCTCCCCCATGAGTGAATACGCAACCGAAACCGATTATGGCCGCCTCCAAACCCTAATGGCCGTGACCAACTCGAGCAAACTTGAAGCCGATCGGGCCACACCACTTCGAAGCGCGTACTCCGCCGCACCTTCGGCTTCAATGACATGCAACTCGGCCATCCACAGCCCTCGAAAAATGTGAATGAGCGTCGGCCATTGTAGCTCGATTTGCCGATGATCTACCATCTTGAATTCGATCGTGACCGTTGAATGTATAGCTCTCTCGATGTTCTACAAGATTGTACTTGAAGATTTATCGAATCAATTGACGGATCGAAAGAAAATTGAGGAAGAAGAGGATACGATTTCGTCCATTAAAACATTAAGTGGCGGCTATAACCCTAGCCAGGGTTTTGATGCAAAAATGAAATTGTGACGTCCTTTTATAGAAAAATTACACGACACTATTCACCCGAATTTTTCCCGAACTCCAAACGAAGCGTGTAGCCTGGCATTTATAATGTTTTACCCCTATTCCGAACGCAATGGAATATATATCGAGAGCCAATTCGATCATATTTGGGAGATAGAATTCCAAATCGACTATTTAAATTTAAAATTCACTTAAACCGATTTCAGTGCGTTTTAGCTTGCCCCAGACAAACCGTAAGTCCGATTGACATGAAATTTGAAACCAAACAATAATATAACATTACAGATCCGTTGAAATTGGTTTCGTTGGAATCCGAGACTGTTTGAAAAATGGCTATTTTTACTCGTCAATTAATTATTAAAATATTCAATTTCTACAAATTAACTTTTAATTCAATTTTAAAAGTTCTATAACATCATTCTAACTCCAATATGATTTAATACAACTTTAAAAATCAAATTTAATCACATTAAACCCAATTTCCAATTATTTCTGTAATTTCAAATATTAAGTTATCGATTTAATTATCCAATTAAGTCTAGATATTTGAAATAAAATTTATTCGGCTTACAAATTTTACTTGTTAATATTTAAAATCAACTAAATATACGAATTTCAAATGACAGAAATTCTGGTTCATTACAAAAACCTTGTTTTAAAACCTTTTTTTAAAACTGTTGAACCTTGCTTCGTGTAACGACTCGATATTTTCAACCATTTGCATCCACACATGTCGGACTTGAATAGCTTAACATATCGAATTGTAATTTAAATTTGGCAAAATACAGCATAAATGGTAAATAAATAGTCACAGATCACAGACATAGAGTAATAAAATGTAGCGGAAGTAAAGAAATAGTAGTTCATGAGGCTACTATATAAATACATCAGAGTCAAACAAGATACAACAGAGATAACAAGATACAACGGAGGTCTCAACATGATAACCATGTATGAATCAGAATACATCACTGGAACCAACCAGATAACTGGAATCAACTAGATAACCAAAAGTGAAATTGATAGCTATATCTTCAAGCAAAGCTTCTAACTTCGAAGGTGAGTCTCAAATGCTTATCACTCAGTTTGACACGAGCGTAAAGCAGAACACAAAACACTCGAGTCAGGACATACATACTTATACAATGTAAACCAACTCAAGCGAACTGTAATATAAGGTAGAAGTAACTTAAAGGATGCTTGGGACCGCCCATCCTCTAAGGATCCGATAAACTATTTACTATGCAGTAATATGTCGCTATTATAATAATGTCTATTAGTAAAATAAACTTACTTTTAAATAGCATCAAGGCTTTACATTTTCCACCTTAACACGTAATGATGCCAATAGTCTATACAGTACCGTAATACCTCCTGATCGGGAGGCTACTAGAGGATACTCCATAGGTGACGCCCCACCTCTATGCTCACAATAACAAAGAGTATTAAAAGAAATACTGTCAGTTATTACGAAGAATAAGGCTGGATAGGAGCGGTCATTCGTAGTTAGGCCTTACACTAGTATTGGTTATCTCGATAGGAGTGGTATATTTTCTTTTTTTTCATCTCTTATTTATTTACTCCCATCGACATATCCAATTCCAGTATAAAACGAACTACGATGGTTCACAATAGTTTAGGACAACATATATAATAATAACACAGATAAGCTAAACACAGAACACAGATAGTATAAAATCTTATATATATATATATATATAACTGAAGTCAGTTACAATACATGTGAAACAATACATATGATACAACTACAACTGTCGACTTTGGAAGTTATATGTACAAGTACATTATCATGAATAATATACATGAATACATATCATCCTAGAAAATAAACTGACTACTCCAAAAGATATGAAGAGACTTCATAGCTCAAGAAGCAACCCGAAGCAAGATATCAACAACCTGGAAATAACTCGGTCTGACCCGAGTATTAATTCAAAAGAAAATAATACACGGGTCAGTCTAATTCAAACTCAGTTATTAATGCGGGGAAGAAATAATAATTGAACATCAAATAGACAACAGTCACAATAAATCTCACCTATCCAATCCTTTAATAAGGAATCAGATAACGATAAATATAACACGTAATAGTGTTAAATAGCAAATCAGCAAATTCAAATTATCAACGAAGATTAATGAAAGGATTATCAATGAAGATACTTTAGAAAACAACAAGATTGCCTAAACGGCAATTAACAACAAAATCTAATTATTAAATAAATAATTAGAAACTCATAATCTAATTATCAAATAGATAATTAGACAACAACAAAATGATCAATCAAACCAAATCAAAATACAATTTCAAAATATTGAATTGGACACACTAAACAATTCAAGCAATTGAAATATCAATAAAAACATCAATTCTGTGTGGCTGTAGTACACGTTCACGTGCACTGCCTCGCCACAACAGTGATGAAATACACAAAAGCTCAATGAATCAGAAACAAATGGCATCAACACAAATCAAAATGAACTAGATGGAACTGCAACTACAAGCACAACATTCATCTGGTAACCATCAAATGAACAAAGTGCACATGAAGGCACAATGAAAATTCACAAATGAGCAGAAGGTCAAACCCAAAATACCGGATTTAACTCTAGTGCAATAAAATAAGGTCACAACTTTCAGCACAAGGTCAAATCCGAGCTACAAGCTGGATTCAACTCAAGTGAATTCAAAAAACAAATCCAAATGCAATCAAGTGGTCAAGACAGCTACAGACAGTCTCAAGTGAAAGGTCACCGTGAAGATTATATGCCAGCCAAGTGCACAAATACTAAACAGGAGAATGGATGATAAACCCCAATGCAGACCAGTGAACAAGGGAGGCAACCTGACACGGTTACAAGACGGGATGAACACTGCAACAGTGGTGATGCAGTGCAATACAATATGACTTAATGGAGCAAATGCAACAACAAGGCAACTTGACATACAACATGAATTACTGGAGCAAATGCAACAAATATATGATGCTATGCACAGTAATGATTACATGTGCAATAGCTTCAATAATGAAATAACCATGTTCGAAACCCAATACAGGGAACTAGATAATGAATAGGCAAGCAAGTGAATGCATCATGAACCAAAGAAGGCACCAGTAACAACTACATGAAACTAGATAGTGCAAACTCAAATAGAAAATGTACATGAACATGAAGTAGTAACAAATGTACATGAACATGAAGGCAACAGATACAAGGCACCTAAACGAACAAAGTATCAACGCAACCATAATGATTCAGGGAATAAAGCACCAATGACCAAACTGATTAACCAAATACAGAGGTCAAGTCACTGTTATCAGGATTCAACACAACTGCAAGGCCAAACCAAAGCTAACGGCAATACCAAGAAATTACACAACAATGCAGGCTCAAGAGCACCAAATGTAAAAAAACAAGACTCAACATGAATGGTCATGCAATACTCATATAACCATTAGGTTAAAGCATGCAAGTAAATCATAAACCAAGTGCACAAAAGATACAACATATATGCAACTGTAAAACTGGACAGTGCAAGTGATGCAACAGTCAATCAAAATGACCGAAGTAAACACGATCCGTGTCAAGGCCGAAGCCAGCAGAAATTCATGAAATCATAGAGAGGAGTCAAAAATCATAAAATGAAGATCAATTTGAAATCTCATCAAAAATATATTTTCCCAAAATCATGCTTGCAGATTTTAAACAAAAATCAGTGTCGTGGTGTACAGAAATCGAACCAAGACGGATAAAAATCATCAACATCGAAACAACAGCGAGTGGCCCAAATAAATCAATAAACGAATTCAAATGATTTTATACAAACTCAAGAATAGGAATTAGAAGATGTGAGTGAAGAAATCATTCACCTTTTTCGAGGGCGCAGATCCAACTGTTCAGAATCGAAGCCGATTCACACAACATTCGAAGTCGACCAAAAAGAAGCAGCAGTAAGCAACTCAAAGAGATAGTCGATCGATAAAGCAAGGACCTGAATCATTATTCGATCGAGCAACCATTGACGGTAGCTTCTAATTTGAAGCCGTAATTTTTGATCGAAAAATGAAAAAGATCAAGCCGCCATTATTTTTCCTTTGCTCTGGTTTAGGGTTTTCGAATGAATCAAGGAGGAACGGGTATTGGATATTATCGCGGCACCAACAAAAGAACATGGGCTAAGATGATTTTAAAGCCCATAAACCCTTAACGAATGTTTAAAAAAAAATTCAGCCCAATTAAAATCTCCCAATATTAATTAGCAAGCAATTTTAATCGTTTAATGACGATTATATAAGGGTGCAAAACCCCGGGTTGTTACAGACTCCACTCCTTATAAAAATTGCATCCCCGCAATTTTCATAACTAAAGTCGTCAATAACAATTATTTTTCTAACATAAACTGGTTAAGCTTAGAAAAACAAAGGTCAAGAACACAGACGCCAAAGAAATCTTTTAACTTCATAAAAGAAATTCACGAATTCTCGACAAAATCTAATTATCAAAAACGATAATCAGAAAAC
This sequence comes from Allium cepa, assembly GCA_030765085.1. NCBI lineage: Eukaryota > Viridiplantae > Streptophyta > Magnoliopsida > Asparagales > Amaryllidaceae > Allium > Allium cepa. The sequence continues at coordinate 911,680,089 of CM060943.1, forward strand.
TCAAATCAACAAATATCTAATTGTCAAAAACGATAATCAGAAATCTCAAATCAACAAATATCTAATTATTAAAAATGATAATTAGAAATCTCAAATCAACAAATATCCAATTATCAACAAGATAATTAGAAATCTCAAATCAACTAATATCTAATTATCAAAAACGATAATAAAATCTCAAATCAACAATTATCTAATTATCAAAAGCGATAATCAGAAATCTCAAATCAACAAATATCTTATTATCAAAAACTATAATCAGAAATCTCAAATCAACAATTATCTAATTATCAAAAATGATAATCAGAATTCTCAAATCAACGAATATCTAGTTATCGAAAACGATAAGCAGAAATCTCAAATCAACAAATATCTAATTATCAACAAAGATAAATGGAAATCTCAAATCAACAAATATCTAATTATCAAAAACGATAATCAGAAATCTCAAATCAACAAGTATCTAATTATCAAAAACGATCATCAGAAATCTCAAATCAACAAATATCTAATTATCAAAAAAGATAATCAGAAATCTCAAATCAACAATTTTCTAATTATCAAAAACGATAATCAGAAATCTCAAATCAACAATTATCTAATTATCAAAAACGATAAACAGATATCTAATTATCAAAAACGATAATCAGAAATCCCAAATCAACAAATATCTAATTAACAAAAAAGATAATTAGAAATCTCAAATCAAAAAATATCTAATTATTAAAAACGATAACCAGAAATCTCAAATCAACAAATATCTAATTATCAATAAAGACAATTAGAACTCAAATCAGCAAATATATAATTATCAACAAAGATAATTAGAACTCATAACAGCAAATATCTAATTATCAACAAAGATAATTAGAATTCAAATCAGCAAATATCTAATTATCGACAAAGATAATTACAACTCAAATCAGCAAATATCTAATTGTCAACAAAGATAATTAGAACTCAAATCAGCAAATATCTAATTATCAACAAAGATAATTAGAACTCATAACAGCAAATATCTAATTATCAACAAAGATAATTAGAACTCATAACAACAAATATCTAATTATCAACAAAGATAATTAGAACTCATAACAACAAATATCTAATTATCAACAAAGATAATTAGAACTCATAACAGCAAATATCTAATTATCAACAAAGATAATTAGAACTCAAATCGGCAAATATCTAATTATCAACAAAGATAATTAGAACTGAAATCAGCAAATATCTAATTATCAACAAAGATAATTAGAACTCAAATCAGAAAATATCTAACTATCAACAAAGATAATTAGAACTCATAACAGCAAATATCTAAGTATCAACAAAGATAATTAGAACTCATAACAGCAAATATCTAATTATCAACAAGGATAATTAGAACTCAAATCAGCAAATATCTAATTATCAACAAAGATAATTAGAACTCATAACAACAAATATCTAATTATCAATAAAGATAATTAGAACTAAAATCAGCAAATATCTAATTATCAACAAAGATAATTAGAACTCAAATCAGCAAATATCTAATTATCAACAAAGATAATTGAACTCATAACAGCAAATATCTAATTATCAACAAAGATAATTGAACTCAAATCAGCAAATATCTAATTATCAACAAAGATAATCAGAACTCAAATCAGCAAATATCTAATTATCAACAAAGATAATCAGGACTCATAACAGCAAATATCTAATTATCAACAAAGATAATTAGAACTCATAACAGCAAATATCTAATTATCAACAAAGATAATTAGAACTCATAACAGCAAATATCTAATTATCAACAAAGAAAATTAGAACTCAAATCGGCAAATATCTAATTATCAACAAAGATAATTAGAACTGAAATCGGCAAATATCTAATTATCAACAAAGATAATTAGAACTCAAATCAGAAAATATCTAATTATCAACAAAGATAATTAGAACTCATAACAGCAAATATCTAATTATCAACAAAGATAATTTGAACTCATAACAGCAAATATCTAATTATCAACAAAGATAATTAGAACTCAAATCAGCAAATATCTAACTATCAACAATGATAATTAGAACTCGTAACAGCAAATATCTTATTATCAACAAAGATAATTAGAACTCCTAACAGCAAATATCTAATTATCAACAAAGATAATTAGAAACAACAAATATCCAATTACCTGCAGATAATTGGAAACAACAAATATCTAGAAATCAATTAAGATGACTTGAAAATCAACATAAAAGGTGGATCGATCCGAGCAGATGGCGAGTTTTAGCTACGCCGCACATGCATCTCAGATGGCTGAAGCCTACCGAGTACTAAAATTTTTTGCACCTATCAGATGACCCGAAGGTCCACAGAGTGACCCGAAGGTCTAGTACTGGTATTTGACCCGAAGTTCCACCAGATGACCCGAAGGTCCGTAGAGTGGCCTGAAAGCCCAACAAATGACCCGAAGGTCCAACAAACGACCCGAACGTCCAACGTAGTGGCTCGAAAACCCAACAAAATCATCAGAATCATCAAACAGCAGATGTTTCAATTAACGAGTCCGGAATTAACCAAAATAGCAAACGCGCATGTCCCATACCACGTGTTTTACTAAATCGTTTAATCCTCTTCATCGTTTCCTTGAATGTGCAAAATTGTGTAATTCAAATAAATAATGCTTTACGTTCTCAAATGGATAAGTCCGGAATTAAGCGAATCAGTAAAATTGAGGGTTCATAGTCCTCAATTTTGCTGAAGCGTTTAAATCGCTTCCTCATTCTTTTGAAAGCGCAAACTGTAAAAATTTTAAAAACAATTTTATTTTAAAACGATTGGAAAACCTGTGATTAAAACAACAACATCTGTAGCAATTTCGATAAGGAAATTGCACTTCTCAAAACACCGTAAAACGGATCTCAAATCAGCATTGCGGGCTAACCTCTTGAAAATCCACTTTAATTCTGACGTTTACTGAAGTCGAAGCAACAGTAATTTTTACACATCCAAATCCCATCAAAAAAATTCGCATCAAAATATAATACCAGTGAATTTTCATTCATTAAAAATGTCAACAAAACACTATGCTTCAAAAATTTAGCACCGATGTAAAAAACTCGTTTTAAAAATAATGGCAACAAAATACGTTTAAAACCAAACACCGGTTCAACGTAAAACTAATGCAGCAACGTGCAATTCATACTTGCACGCACACTACAAGATGAACAACTCGGTTATATCTTCAATGAAGATAATTTGAAACACCAAAATCTCAACAAAATCACATAACTGCAATCGCTTCGGATCCTTAAATCGTATTCGAAATTTTCAAAGAAAAATAAATAAAAGCATCTATGTAACAACACAATGAAATTTATTTCATTTTCATATTTTGTTTTTTAAATCAAAAAGATTATCCGCTGTATTCAGCGAAGGCAGTCTCACTGTTTCTGCTGCGCACTTTGATAAACAGAACACAAATTTCTCAATCAACAAAACACAATTTCGCTTTTATTTTTAAATAAGGATATTTAAAAATTTCATCATAGTTTCAAAACTTTAGTTTTTGACTCAAAGCACAAATAAAAACATCAACAAATAGTTGTAACATGTGTTCATCTAAGTTATGTTACATATTATGTCCATAAACCCCCCGCTCTGATACCAAACAGTGACGCCCCACCTCTATGCTCACAATAACAAAGAGTATTAAAAGAAATACTGCCTGTTATTACGAAGAATAAGGCTGGATAGAAGCGGCCATCCGTAGTTAGGCCTTACACTAGTATTGGTTATCTCCATAGGAGTGGTATATTTTCTTTTTTTCATCTCTTATTTATTTACTCACATCGACATATCCAATTCCAGTATAAAACGAACTACGATGGTTCATAATAGTTTAGGACAACATATATAATAATAACACAGATAAGCTAAACACAGAACGCATATAGTATAAAATGTCATATATATATATATATATGTATGTATGTATGTATGTATAACTGAAGTCTGTTACAATACATGTGATGGAATACATATGATACAACTACAACTGTCGACTCTTGAAGTTATATGTACAAGTACATTATCGTGAATAATATACATGAATGCATATCATCCTAGAAAATACACTGACTACTCCAAAAGATATAAAGAGACTTCATAGCTCAAGCAGCAACCCAAAGCAAGATATCAACAACCTGGAAATAGCTCGGTCTGACCCGAGTATTAATTCAAAAGAAAATAATGCACGGGTCAGTCTAATTCAAACTCAGTTATTAACGCACGGAAGCAATAATAATTAAATAGAAAATAGACAATAATCACAATAAATCTCACCTATCCAATCCTTTAATAATGGAATCGGATAACGATAAATATAACACGTAATAGTGTTAAACAGCAAATCAGAAAATTCAAATTATCAACGAAGATAAATGAAAGGATTATCAATGAAGATACTTTAGAAAACAACAGGATTGCCTAAACAGCAATTAACAACAAAATCTAATTATTAAATAAATAATTAGAAACTCATAATCTAGTTATCAAATAGATAATTAGACAACAACAAAATGATCAATCAAACCAAATCAAAATACAATTTTAAAATATTGAATTGGACACACAAAACAATTCAAGCAATTGAAATATCAATTAAAATGTCAATTCTGTGTGGCTGCAGTACACGTTCATGTGCACTGCCTTGCCACAACAGTGATGAAATACACAAAAGCTCAATGAATCAGAAACAAATGGCATCAACACAAATCAAAATGAACCAGATGGAACTGCAACAGGAAGCACAGCATTCATCCGGTAACCATCAAATGAACAAAGTGCACATGGAGGCACAATGAAAATTCACAAACGAGCACAAGTTCAAACCCAAAATACCGGATTTAACTCTAGTGCAATAAAATAATGTCACAACTTTCAGCACAAGGTCAAATCCGAGTTACGAGCTGTATTCAACTCAAGTGAATTCGAAAAACAAATCCAAATGCAATCAAGTGGTCAAGGCAGCTACAGACAGTCTCAAGTGAAAGATCACTGTGAAGACTGTATGCCAGCCAAGTGCACAGATACTAAACAGGAGAATGGATGATAAACCCCAATGCAGACCAGTGAACAGGGAAGGCAACCTGACACGGTTACAAGCCGGGATGAACACTACAATAGTGGTGATGCAGTGCAATACAATATGAATTACTGGAGCAAATGCAACAGCAACGCAACTTGACATACAACATGAATTACTGGAGCAAATGCAACAAATATATGATGCTATGCACAGCAAAGATTACATGTGCAACAGCCTCAATAATGAAATAACCATGTTCGAAACCCAATACAGGGAACTACAAGATGAATAGGCATGCAAGTAAATGCATCATGAACCAAAGAAGGCACCAGTAACAACTACATGAAACTGGATAGTGCAAACTCAAATAGAAAATGTATATGAACATGAAGCAGTAACAAATGTACATGAACATGAAGGCAACAGATACAAGGCACCTAAATGAACAAAGTATCAACGCAACCATACTGATTCAGGGAATAAAGCATCAATGACCAAACTCATTAACCAAATACAGAGGTCAGGTCACTGTTATCAGGACTCAACACAACTGCAAGTCCAAACCAAAGCTAACAGCAATACCAAGAAATTACACAACATTGCTGGCCCAAGAGCGCCAAATGTAAAGAAACAAGACTCAACATTAATGGTCATGCAATACTCATATAACCATCAGGTTAAAGCATGCATGTAAATCATAAACCAAGTGCACAAAAGATAAAACATATATGCAACTATAAAACTGGAAATTGCAAGTGATGCAACAGTCAATCAAAATGACCAAAGTAAACACGGTCAGTGTCAAGGCCGAAGCCAGCAGAAATTCATGAAATCAGAGAGTGGAGTCAAAAATTATAAATGCAGATCTATTTGAGTTCTCATAAAAAAAATATTTTCTCAAAATTATGCTTGCAGATTTTAAACAAAAATCAGTGCCGTGGTATACAGAAATCGAACCAAGACAGATAAAAATCATCAACATCGATACAACAGCGAGTGGCCCAAATAAATCAATAAACGAATTCAAATGATTTTATACAAACTTAAAAATAGGAATTAGAAGATGTGAGTGAAGAAAACACTCACCTTGTTCGAGGGCGCAGATCCAACTGTTTGGAATCGAAGCCGATTCACACAACATTCGAACGCGACCAAAAAGAAGAAGGAGTAAGTAACTCAAAGCGATAGTCGATCGACAAAGCAAGGACCTAAATCATTATTCGATTGAGCAACCATTGGCGGCAGCTTCTAATTTGAAGCCCTAATTTTTGATCGAACAATGAAAAAGATCGAGCCGCCATTATTATTATTTTGCTCTGGTTTAGGGATTTCGAATGAATCAAGGAGGAACAGGTATTGGATATTATCACGGCACCAACAAAAAAACATGGACCAAGATGATTTTAAAGCCCACAAACCCTTAACGGATGTTTTTTTTTAAAAATTCAGCCCAATCAAAATCTCCCAATATTAATTAGCAAGCACGTTTAATCATTTAATGACGATTATATAAGGGTGCCAAACCCCGGGTTGTTACACCATATGTACGACACAAATAGAAACTCGTATAAAGCGCGCTAGGGTAGGTGACACGGCACAACTTGGCAATGCCAGGGTAGATATACTAATTACACATCTGGGGTGGTGGTAAGTCGTAGCAGCTACTACCGCCCACCTCAAACAATACCCCCAAAATCAAAAATCAAAAGTGGCCACCGAATCAATCCAAAAGTCAGATTATAATATCGAAGGAGTGCGTCCGATCAGAGGAATGACCTCATTGGCCCGAGAATCGGTTCTGTTTTAGCCACCTTATGCCAACTCAAGGGAGTCGGGTCCATGTATATACCTCAGAGGAAACGCCGTCGCCATCCTACTTCATTCTGGAATCTCCACCGCATACACGGTTGTTAAAGTGGTTTTCGGAGTTGGCAGAGAGTATGACAACTTCCGATCCCGGTTTCTTTAACAACTAAATGTTATTATAACCATGGATATTTATTTCAAAATCATTTATTCTTTCAAACCAAACTAGCGTATCCATTTCAAAATCATATCATTTCTTTCAAAATAGTATATACGTTCAAAAAAAATATCATACTCATTTCAAAACCATATCACAATAGTATCGTTTCCATTTCAAAACTAATTCAATAATATATCATTTAAATTAAGCCTAAATTTCTAAATCATTGAATATTTCGTTTAATTTACTAAACTTGAAATATTCCTTTAAATTATCATAGCATTTTGGAAATGTAACCTTAAGGAATCATAGCATTTTTGGAATGTAATACTTTCCACTTTTATATAATCAAAGTATTTATATGCTTACAAATTTTAATATGGTCATTTCATCATAGCCTTATAGTTAAATAAACTTTGTTACTGTAATATCCAATTTAAAGCTGAAATTCTTATGTTAAGTTAAAAGTACCTTATTAACTTACATTATTATTACAATAAAGAAACTTTATTATTTTAATCATTTAAAATATGCCATTTGCATTAATTAAAACTTACATATCAAACGTACATTATCAACTTACATTTTATTATTTCAGTAAGGAGCATTTATCATTTTAATCAGTTTAAAATACACCATTACATTAATTAAAACTTACATGTCAAATGTACGTTTTAACTTACATTTATTACAATAAAGAGCATTTATCATTTTGATCAATATTACACTAATCAAAACTTACATTATCAAATGTACGTTTTAATTTACATTTCTATTACAGTAAAGAGCATTTATCATTTTATCAATGTTACACTAATTAAACCTACATTATCAAATGTACGTTTTAATTTACATTTTTATTACAGTAAAGAGCATTTATTATTTTAATCAATATTACACTAATTAAAATTTACATTATCAAATGTACGTTTTAATTTACATTTCTATTACAGTAAAGAGTATTTATCATATAATCAATATTACATTAAATAAAACTTTACATGTTTTTTCATTAATTAAAACTTTACATGTTTCTTTCATTAATTAGAACTTCACATGTTTCTTGCATTAATTAAAAACTTTACGCGTTTTTTTCATTAATTAAAACTTTACATGTTTCTTGCATTAATTAAAAACTTTACACGTTTCTTTCATTAATTAGGACTTTACACATTTCTTTGATAAATTAAAACTTTACACGTTTCTTTCATAAATTAAAACTTTACATGTTTCTTGCATTAATTAAAAACTTTACACATTTCTTTTATTAATTAGGATTTTGCACATTTCTCTCATAAATTAAAACTTTACACTGTTTTTCATAAATTAAAACTTTACATGTTTCTTGCATTAATTAAAACTTTACATGTTTCTTGCATTAATTAAAAACTTTACACGTTTCTTTCATTATTAGGACTTTACACATATTTTTATAAATTAAAACTTTACATGTTTCTTGCATTAACTAAAACTTTACACGCTTCTTTCATTAATTAGGACTTGCACATTTCTTTCATAAATTAAATCTTTACATGTTTCTTTCATAAATTAAAACTTTATATGTTTTATTCATAAATTAAAACTTTACATGTTTCTTGCATTAATTAAAACTTTACATGTTTCTTGCATTAATTAAAACTTTACACGTTTCTTTCATTAATTAGGACTTACACATTTCTTTCATAAATTAAACCTTTACACGTTTCTTTCATAAATTAAAACTTTACACGTTTCTTTCATAAATTAAAACTTTACATGTTTCTTGCATTAATTAAAACTTTACATGTTTCTTGCATTAATTAAAACTTTACACGTTTCTTTCATTAATTAGGACTTTACACATCTCTTTCATAAGTTAAAACTTTACATGTTTCTTGCATTAACTAAAACTTTACACGTTTCTTTCATTAATTAGGACTTTACACATTTCTTTCATAAATTAAAATTTTACACATTTCTTTCATAAATTAAAACTTTAAATGTTTTTTCATAAATTAAAACTTTACATGTTTCTTGCTGTGACGCCCCACCTCTATACCCACGCTAGCCAAGAACACTACGGTGCAGTGCTGTCAACTTGCACGGAGAATAAGGCTGTTGAGGAGCGGCCATCAATAGTTAGGCCTTACACTAGCATTGGTTATCTCGATAGGAGTGATATATATATATATATATATATATATATATATATATATATATATATATTCTTTTTTTTTCATCTCTGATTTATTTTCTCCCATCGAAATACCCCAATTCTAGTATAAAACGAACTACGATGGTTCGTAATAGTTTAGAACAGTAAATATAAAATATTACACAGATAATATAATGCGGAACACAAATAAAATAGAAAGTCTCATATATACAATAACTGATGTCAGTTACAATACATTTGATACAATACATATGACACGGTACATATGATACAACTACCACAGTCGACTCAGGAAGTTACATATACAAGTACATTAACGTATATAATATACATGAATACATATTTTCCTATACAATTTTACAGACTACTACAAATGACGACGACTACTCCAAAAGATATGAAAGAACTTCATAGCTCTAGCAGCAACCCAAAGCAGAATATCTACAACCTGAAATACTCGGTCTGACCCGAGTATTAAATTCAAAAGAAAATAATACTCGGGTCAGTCTAATTCAAACTCAGTTATTAGTGCACAGAAGCAATAATAATTAAATAGTGAATAGACGACAGTAATTAAACCAGATCAGAATGCAATTCAGAATATTGAATTGAAATGAACAAAGCAGTTCAAACCATTGAAATATCAATTAAAATATTAATTCAAGTAGGGCTGCAGTACACGCACGCGTGCACTGCCTCGCCACTACGGAATATGGAATACGCAAAAAGATCCATAAGTCAAAATAAATAGAATATCATACACGCCATACTGTGTGGCTGCAGTTCACGCTTGCGTGCACTGCCTTGCCACTATAGTGATGTCGTGCCCAAAAACTCAATTCCGTGTGGCTGCAGTTCACGCTTGCGTGCACTGCCTTGCCACAACAGTGATGATGTACACAACCGAGCACAAGGTCAAACCCAAAATAAAAGAACGGGTTCAACACAGGTGTATTCAAATGAAATGGCCGATACTAAAATAAATCGACCAACATAGAACAAAGACTGCATGGTGAAACACAAAAATGGACCAGTTCAATATGAACTAGCCTAATCGAGTCAAAATGCAGACAGTACAAAACCAAGCCCCAAAACGACTCATATAAATCAATGTTACAACCTGAAGCTGGACAGTGCACCTATGATAAGGCAACATAGCCAGGCATCACGAATAACAAAATACGAGACAATGCCAATTGTGGAACAATGAAGCACAGAGACTACAAGTACAAACTGAACAAAGCAATGCAACTAGCAACAATGAAGGCAACTGGCATTAATGAATGCAACTGGCAACAATGAATGCAACTGGAAACAATGAAACACAGAGACTCCAAGTACAAACTGAACAAAACAATGCAACTAGCAACAATGAAGGCAACTGACATTAATGAATGCAACTGGCAACAATACAAAGTACAGAGGTGACAAAATGAAACAAGTGACCAAATGCAAATGTCAACCAGGCCAGATACATAGATGATGGAGATATGGTGATGGAAGTGCAGTGGTGTGACTACAAAAATAGGAGGAGGGTGAGGGCACCAGAGGAATAGCACCACAACACACAACACAAGGGCAGACTGCAATTCAGAGCAGTGCATATGTACAACACAGAAATGGACATAGAGCCACCAGTATAACTAGACTAGTCTTCAAATGCCAAACTCAAGTATGCACATGAACATAAGGGCTGCAATAAGACTTCAAGCAATTAGGGGTTTAGAGACAAACAAGGGTAATTTAACCTGAAGTAGAACAAGATATGGTCAGGCATGCAACCATACAATAGCACAATAACAAGTTCAACATGCTCACATGTACAGAGTGGTGAATGCAACATTTTACTCAACCAACATTTCAAACATGCTCTGGTTCTACTAAAGCTAAGACATGAGACAAGACTACAAGTGCAAAGCACAAATGGAACCAGTAATGCAGTTTAGACTTTAAATGAATTGAAAGAAAAATTCAGACGAGTCTCCAAAATGAACAGTCACAGTGCAGATTATGAAGCCTCAACCAAATGGTCGAATACAAGTTCAGTTCCAATCAGATGCAAGGGTAACAAGACCATTCAAAGTCAAGGCAAGAACAAGACAATATGATTGCAGGTGGAATGCAAAACATGGAACAAAAGCCAGCAAATCATTGTACATTTCGAATCATGGACCAGACCAGTGCCATAACTCAAAAAATGCGAAGATTATATCAGCATAACATATATCAATTCAAGCATGAACTCAATAAAGAAGTGGAACGAGGCAGATTTCATATTTACACTAAATGACAGTGAAGCAGTTAGATTTCACAATACAACATGGTGAACAAGTAGCAGTTCAAATACGGTCAAAAGAGTATCATAGTGAAATTCTATCAGAAATATACCATCAAACTCAAATGTCAACAAGTCAGCAAATTGAATAAGTTTTCAATCTTCACGAAGTCACAAGAGTATCTCAAATTTAAGTATCAAGCCATAAAAGAACGATGCCAACAGAAAATACTCATAATAATCTGTCGTTTACATTTCACTGTACTCAAGCTACAAAATCACTTGACTACTCAATGCCGGGGATAATAGAAATGGAACCAAGGCAAATAAAAATCATCGACATCGAAACAAAGTTGAACAACATGAACACAATACTAAGCAGGAATTAGATGTGAGTGATAGTTCACTCACCTTTTCGAGTCGCAGATTCATAGCCGAAGTCGACAGCCCTAATTGTTGAAGGTCGGCGAACTAACGAAAATCGAGCAGCCGAAGTCGCGGCACCAAGGAGCTGAACGAATCCCTAATTTTTGAAAAGAGGGGCGAAAGAGAAGAGGGGCCGCCATTTTTGTTTCTCTCGTCATGTTTTTAGGTTATGAACGAAAGAAAGATAAAGAAAAAAAGGGGGGCCGTTTATTTTTCTTTGTTACCCGTCACGGCAACAAAAAGAAATGGGCCAAAACAAATTTTTAAAGCCCAATGAAATTCTTAAAAAAAATTATGAAAAGAATTTTAATTCAAAATTTAAAAATTTCAATTGGTAATTAGCGAAAAATATAAATCGTTTAAATGTCGATTATAAACAGAAGCGAAATACCGGGTTGTTACACTTGCATTAATTAAAACTTCACATGTTTCTTGCATTAATTAAAAACTTTACACGTTTCTTTCATTAATTAGGAATTTACACATCTCTTTCATAAATTAAAACTTTACATGTTTCTTTCATAAATTAAAACTTTACATGTTTCTTGCATTATTTAAAACTTTACATGTTTCTTGCATTAATTAAAACTTTACTAGCTTCTTGCATTATTAAAACGTAACATGTTTCTTTCATTAATTAAGACTTTACACATCTCTTTCATAAATTAAAACTTTACATGTTTCTTGCGTTAACTAAAACTTTACACGTTTCTTTCGTTAATTAGGACTTTACACATTTCTTTCATAAATTAAAAATTTACATGTTTCTTTCATAAATTAAAACTTTACATGTTTCTTTCATAAATTAAAACTTTACACGTTTCTTGCATTAATTAAAAACTTTACATGTTTCTTTCATTAATTTGGACTTTACACATCCCTTTCATAAATTAAAACTTCACATGTTTCTTTCATAAATTAAAACTTTACATGTTTCTTGCATTAATTAAAACTTTACATGTTTCTTGCATTAATTAAAAACTTACACGTTTCTTTCATTAATTAGGACTTTACACATCTTTTTCATAAATTAAAACTTTACATGTTTCTTTCATAAATTAAAACTTTACATGTTTTTTGCATTAATTAAAACTTTACATTTTCTTGCATTAATTAAGACTTTACATGTTTCTTTCATTAATTAGGACTTTACACATTTCTTTCATAAATTAAAACTTTACACATTTCCTTCATTAACTAAAACTTTACACTTTAAACCAATTATCAGCTTATAACATTTTAACTTATAAAAACTGATGTCTCTTTATAATTCAAATCGTTAAACCAAATTTTAAGTTAAAATTACATATATTCCAAAATTCCAAAATACTTAATAAATTTTTTAGGAAAATATTAGTTTAAAAATATTAACCATGGGTCTGTATAATATTTTCTAACCTAGGCCAAGTGATACGGATATGCATCATTTCAATCCGTAATTTAAAAGGAAAAATCCAGGTTCTATCATTTCAAACCTGCAATCCCAAGAAAATAAATGCGACAAAAATAGTAAAAATCATTCGAGCCTATCGTTTCAGCCCATAGTGATATTCCTTACCCTAAAGTCCATTCGTGCATGTATCATTTCAACCCATAGTGATAGGTAACCTGCAGTGGTGATTAACGGAAATAAAATAATAGTATACATATAATATCATAACAAATATATAAATGGAATTTATCATCATGTAATCACAACACAGGCATATATGAATGACATATCAATGTCTACAGATGCACTTGTCATTTTATTCACAAAAATATAAGTACATATGTCTAGAGTGATAAAAACTCACCTTTTTAAACTAGAATCGACAAATTGAGAAAAAAGATCCAAACCCCGCAAAGCACGAAAAAGCACGACAAAGCACGATGCGAACTTGAATGGATGAAGAGTCAGATCCAAATCATGTTTGCAAACAAATATTACATACATAAGAATATGATTCAACACAAAACAATAGATGTTAAAACAATGGAAAAATAAATGAATCAAAGTGACATAACTTGCCTTAATCAATCAATCGCTTGGTTACACCACATATGGTTTCAACCATCATCTTATATTGCTTGGTCATGATGGTTAGAGGTGTGCTAGAGGCCAAAGGCTGAGTATAAGCATGAAGAACAAAGAAGAACGAAAAGAGAAAAAGAAAGTAGAGGAAGAGAAGCCATGGATCTAGAGCTTGAATAAAATTTTCTTTCGCGCAAATGATAATGAGAAGTTTTGCGAAGTTTTTATGTGTGATAGGCAAGAGAAATTCATGGCTAGATTAAACGAATGAATGGCTAAGGTAAGTAATTGTAACGACCCCAGATTTTTATGAATTTAAATTGATAATTTAAATGAAATTATTAATTAAAATTTGTAAAATTGATTTTTATGAGGCGAGTTTCCCCGATTCAAATAAAATATATATATATATATATCTTAAATCTCATATTAATAAAATAATACAAAAGTAATAAGAGTAAAATAAAAATAGAAGTTCACTTATTTTATAAAGTAAAATAATTCATACTTAAGCTATGAATAAAAATAAGAACATTTATATATATATAAAAAAAAAATATAATCAATAAGTATTCAAACAAATAAAATAAGAAACAAAATATATATGTATATGTGCATATATTGGATTTGAAATAAAATAAGAAATAAATGTTTGGGTAAATTTGAATTTAATATATAGGAAATGTGAACTACAAACAAAGTATGTTTATAAAATATAAATCTATGTATAACAAGACATGCAAGTTAATGAAATATTTAAGTTAGAAGTGTGAATAAATTCATACAAGATGAATTATAAAATATAGATTAAACACATTGAACAAAATATAATAATATTTATTGTCATTCATATTACTAAAACAAGTAAAATAATATTTTAAGTTAACAATAGAAATTTATTCATGATGCAAAGTATAAACAAATAAAAGACAAATTACAAAATAACAAGTATATTACCAAGTAAAACTATAATATTGAATTCATTTATATTATAAAGCATATTACAATACAAAGTGAATAAAGTAAAGCAAAACCAGAAAACAAATAAATAAAATAAAATACAAAAAATTAAGTACAAACAAACCATAACTAAAATAATAAACTGTACATACATAACAAATATATAAATATGCAGGCTGAAATAAAGAAGTACAAAGCAAAGTAATCTATAACAAAGTCTCTAGCAACACAAGAAATAGGTGTGCAGGCAAAAGAAAATAGAACTTGCAAAAGAAATATCATATTAGCCACCAAGTGTACAATACTGCATGGTCAACAAACAAGCAAAGTAAGAAAATGTATAAATATAAACTGTAAAACAGTACAAGTACCTTCATGTTATAAAGCAAAGAATGTATAACCTATCCATACCTCTAGTACACCAAGCTAGATAGTATCAGTCAAGATTTTGTTGATAAAACAAAGAAAATAAAATAACATTACTTGTACAAAATAATAACATCACCTGCATACTCCCCTTATACTTCAACTTTGTTCTAGTTCGTGGCTATAGGAAGCTAAGCAAAATCAGAGAAAAGAATGTAAACATCATCATCTATAAATAAAAAAAAAAAAAAAAAAGAAAGAAAGGCAGATCCAAAATTCTTCCTGAGACAAATAGAAACAACTTCAAGTGGATCAAGGTTCCATTCTGAAGCTAAGTAAATTCAGATACAAGTTTTACTCAGATCAAAGCAATGCAGGCTTTCAAATCAAATAATCATTCAACATAAACATTTTTCAAATCAATCAAAGCCTGACAGTTTGAAGCAAAGAAAAGCTTCAGATCAACCAAACTCTAACTGTAAACTCCTGGATTTAAGCAATGATTTGGAAGGTGAGTAAACTTATCCATTTTAGATCTAAGCTTGTATCCTAGCTGATGAATGAAAGTGCTTGATATAGTTTATATGAATAGTCTAGGTATTCTCTGTTACTTTGGTGGTACAGGGAGCTCTTCTTCCAGTTTCTTTTGAAACTATTAACTAGAAAGCTAAACTAATTACAATTACTTATTCATATAAATGTTAGAACTTTAGATTTGTTGCTGACACAAGTGGTTTATCTTAGACATAGGTATGTAAATTTGTTTTAGGCATTTAATATCATATTATAAACACTGTAACTTTAAATTACAGCAAGAAGGAAATCAATGTTAAAAATTTAAGTATTTTAATCTGTGAATTTGAATTTGTATTTTGATTTAACACTCAAAGTTATGATTTTTAACATAAAAATCTGGATTTATAAGAAAGAATCGAAGGAGCATTTTCAAAATAAGTCGAAAATGGGTCTTTGTCAATTGTAGGAGATAGAGTTAATTTTAATTCCTGTAAATTGATAAGAGGCAAGTTCTGAATCTATGTGATTCTAGAAAAATGTCAAAACAATTTTCGAAAACATAGATTTGGAGATTTTGATTTAAGTAGGGTTTACTGCCTTCATTTTTCAATGCTCTGTAATTTATAAATTCCGACATCATGAGTCGATCGAGTTGATCGCGATTGGGGGGGAAGGCCGCGTATGTCAATAAGGAAGCCTCGGTGATGACGGCTAGCGATCTCGAGGTCGTGGGCGATGGGGAAGGTGGAATTTCCAGGCCATGGTAATTTCCTGTTTGTCGCGAGTGCTTCGATTTTGCGTCGTTGGGTTTTTGTATGATCTGGGGTCGCCTTCGTGTTCAGGTAAGCTCGTGTGGGTTGTTGGTGGTGTCGCGGTAGGTAGGATCGTCGTTGACGATCTGTGCACGTGCACGTGAAGGGGGTCAGCGTGTCAGTGGAATGGTGCAGAGAAGAAGAAGGGAGGGACTCGAGACATGCTCGAGATTTTTGCAGCTTGACTCGGGGTAACTGGGTTGACTCGAAACCAAAGAGGGGTCGCGTGTGGTTGCCTGGGGATTTAAGTCGTGAAGCTATTAAACTCACCTGAAGTTGAAATTCAAATAACAATATAAAAAAAAAAAAAAATAGAAGAAGAAGGAACGGGTAGTAGAAGAAAGGTAAGGGGATCGGGCTACTTGATGATGCGATCTAGGCCTCGGCCCATTTAGGGGTTAAGCTCATAATTAGTTTAAATTAAGATTTGATTTTAAATTTATTAAGAAAGGTTTTACAAATTTATTTAATTTAAATTGAAAGATGATTAAGAATGTAAATTTATTTAAAAGTATAATTAACTAAGTATTTGAGGTTAAATGAATTCGAAATTAAAGATTGATATTATCAATTTTGTGCTTAACCAAATTTAACTTAAGAATTTTTAATTAACTACTTGAAGTTAATAAATAAATTAATAGTGGTTGATTAATTGATTAATTGAGGGTTAATGATTTATAAATTGGTAATTAATGATTGGTTAAGTAATTAGTGATAAAGAAATGGGTAATTAAGTTTCATTAATTAATAATTAAGATTTTAAATTTAAAATCAAGAATAACCAATTAAGTAATTAATTTGAGAACAATTAATTTATCAAGAGCAAATTAATAAATAAAAGTGATCAAGGATAATTATTAATTAAGAAGTAATTAATGATTAATTAAAGGTTAGTTTATTAAATGTTTTAAAATTAATTGATTATAAATTTACCATAACTAGCAAATTTATTCACGAAAATTTATCTAATCAACTTAATCAGATAATTGAATTAATGCTACCAATGGATGCTTAGATTATATTGGATGTTAAACTGTTTGATATCCCTGCTATATGATGCCTTATGATTATCCTGATTTGTGTGTGATCTGAGATGAAATTTATTATCTGTGATATATATTATCTGTGAATCTGTGAATGTATGATAAGCGTTATAGTTTATATCGCTTATCAATTGTATTTCTGTGTTTTGATCTGTGATAATTGAATGGTTGTGCACTATTGTGTTGAACCCCTGGACCACACCATACACACACAAATATGGATTTCACGAGGAAATCGATTAAGTCGCAGATTTTTGAAACAGTTAAATTTGAATTTTAAAATTCAAATGTTTTAGAAATGGAATCGGAATAAATGTGAAAAGCCTTTGGAATGGAGTTCAAAATAAAATTTATTATTTTTAAATTACTTGATTAAGTTTGGAATTTAAATAAATTGATTTAAATTTAAATTCAATACTTGAAATTGAATTCTATGATTTGAAATTAGGATTAAAGATATTATATTGGTTATATAGGGATTAAAACACTTTTAGATAAGAACTGAGATTCCAGTTAATTAGGGGGATTTCAAGATTGAATAAGGAAATGATTTTCCTAAGTTATGAATAAATTCTTTTTGAAAGCTATGAATTAAATCTGTTTATTTTTAACAGATTTAAATTGATGATTTGTTTAAATCAAATTGAAATGAGATTGTTTTGAAAGCTATAAGTTAAATCTTTGATTTGAAGATTTAACGAGTTAAATTGAAATGGAAATTGATTTGGAAAATCTGTGAAGGAATCTTTTGTTTAAAAGATTAAAATGTGAAAATTGTTTAAACCGTTAAAGGTTGTGAAAATAAATCTTTTTGTTTAAAGATTGAAATGGTAATTGGATTAAACCATTTGAAATAAAGTTTTGAATTATTAAGTTGTGACTTAATTGAAATCCCATTATCCATATGTTTTTGAAATACTGCGCTCACTGTTCGGTTTAGCCGGGAGAGGACCTTTGTGTCATATATCCCATTCCGAATATGTGATATGTCGTTATGGATGCATTTGAAGACCGGTGATGAAGACCGGGTATTTGCGAGAGCGATAGGATGACCTATCGATTGTTTCTGCACCGAGTCGCGCCGGTATAGAAACTCCCTAAGTGATGGGAAATCCGATCAGGATTGTGAATATCCGGATTGCAAGGACTTCTTTGTAAGTGCCTTCGGTTCTGTTCGAGCCCGGAACAGACTTGTATGGATTGTGTGTCTGACATTACAAGTTGAGATATAAAGCCGATTTCTTTCAAATATATTTCTGTGGTGGCGGAGAATTTATTCTCTTAGCTTAACACCCTTCTTTGAGACATACGAGCTCAAAGGTTATATAGTTGAAGTTATCAGCAATATATTCCCAATTTGGTAATGTGACATGCTGAGTGTTGCTGAAATGATCATTGTGTTGATTATTTGTGATAGGATCATTTATTTGATCGTCTATCTTAGTGATCATTGTGTTGATCATTTGTTGACCCAAATCATGGCTTTTGTATAAAGTATGTTTTTGTGGACGTGACTTCGTCGAGCCTCACATCCCGGAATGGTCAAAACAGGAAAGATGCAGCAAGGTTATTAGGGGTTGCTGTAGCTCCCCTTAGGGTATGTGCATTTCCTTCTGGAAAAGGGTGGTATCATGGTATGGAGCCCAGATACTTACTCATGTTGAAAACACTTTTTTATTATGGTGTGATGTTGGTAACGAGCGCTCGGATAAAGGTCCCAAAGGACCGGGGGATGGCATACTCGTGTCAGTTGTTACCCAGTTAGGGGTAACCCGGCCTTGTGTTGGCAGAGTTCCGGTTTGGTTCTCGGGGGTGTCTTTCCAGAGGCATTCTCAGTGGCAATGGGAAGTTCCTTGGCCTGACCATTTGTTGGAAATCCAATTCCCAATACGAAACCCTGTACGGTTTTAGTTGTAGAACCTGCCATTTACTTATGGTGGTCACCACTGTTTAGATGGTAGCTATAGTAGGCATACGATAATGGTCGTATGTTGGCTAAGATTAATATTCTATTTTCGAAATGATTTACTTCACTATGAACTAATAATAATATCAAAGAATTCTTTAATGCGTATCAAGCATCTTTGACTATCATAAGGAGAAATCTCCTCCGATTCTGCGTTTGCATTGTGTGTGTGTGCGGGAGGCCTTATGGTAGTCTCATTTTTCAAAAGCATTTCGAATTGACTTTAAAATCTTTTGTTGATTTTTTAAAAGATAAACTGTTTTTGTTGCTCATACCAGTCCCACGACTGACCGGAGTTTATCGTTTCTTTCCTAAACTCTGGGTGCTCATTATTTTCTACACGAGCAGTCTAGAGTTGGGTTTTTCAGATAGTCAGATGTAGTAGATTATCTGGAGTTAGTTCAGTCTTTGGATCGGACCAGACTTGCTAAGCTTGGTGCATCGTTATTGGAGATTCAAGCTATTACTGGATTAGTTCTTGGAAATGGAGTTGCAGTTTCTGGAGTTCTTCCTTGAAGATTATCTTAGAGTTATTAGTTCCGCTGCTAGATGTTATCTATTTTTCTTTTCCGCTGCTATATTATTGTATCATATCTCTGATGTATATTGATATTTATTGGATTATCTGTATCAGATATTGTATCAAAGCTGTATATCAATGTATTATTCTTTTATTCCGCTGTGTTATTTACTTAATGATTGTTATAAGCTCCGGCGAATCGGATTTGAACGGTCGAATCTATGACATTCGAATACGATTTGAAGTATGGATGTCGATTTTCGAGCGGGCAAAATTCGTCTCGTTACATTTGGTATCAGTGCTAAGGTGAAACTTTAGCTCAGGAGTGTAACACGTTAAGTAACTCATTATAGATAGGGTGAAGTATCCCTAGAATGAGTGTATCTCTAAGATATCCGTTTGAATGCCTTAGTAAATTCTCTCACTATCCGCAGATAGTAAGTATGAGTGCAAGAAGAGAACGAGATAGGGGACAGGGAAATACGACTATAATTAGTCGATACTCTGTAACAACAGTGAAAAAGGAAGTTTTGGTATAATAAGATGCCTTAAGAATTGTTATAGAAAATTTTTACTTCGTATTTCATCAATTTCTTATCATTTTTGGATTTAAACCGTAATGAATAAGAATATGATTTGAAATTTGAATAAATTAAAAATTCAATTTGAGTTGAAACTGGTTAATGAAATATAATGATAGATTTGAATTATAACGATAAAACGATTTGTTTAAAACAAAATTTTGGATTTCTGTTATAACTTCTTGGGTAGAATAAAATCTGAAATATAAACTTGTTGTATTTCTCAACTTATAAAATTCTAAACTTAAGATCTTAATATTTGGATTTTGATTTTAAATTGTAGAGAACAAACAGCGTTAGCCGAGGAGGAAAAGTCAGGAGAGTGGGTGATTATGCTTCATCCAGTAGGGTACGAGATGATGAAGGTGAGTCATCAGTTCATAGGGAATTCCCAGTGGAGCCTGTAGTGCAGCCCCGACCACCAGTAGAAGTAGGAGAAGATGAAGAGGAGTTTGAAGAAGAAAATGAAGACGAATTCAAAAATGAATATGAAGGGGAATTCGAAGAAGAAATTGAAGAAGAAAATGAAGAAGAGTTTGAGGTAGAAGAACCTGAAATGGAAATAGGTTCCGATGGTGATGAAGAAATTCATTGGAATTTGGATCATGCCATAGAAGGCGAGGAGCTGAATGGTGAAGGTTTTATTCAGATAGACTCTGATCCAGAGTATGATTATGTGACTGACAATGACGTGGAAGTTAGAGATATGTCAGGGCCCGAGAGAGAGAGCTCTGATGGTGATGATTTGTAGTTGGTTAGATTAACTTCTTTTTGGATATGGTGTATCTATGTACGCATTTTGAGCCTAGAATCTTAGTGAATGTTATGTTTGCTAGTAAGAATATTATAAGTAGCAGTTAATATGAATATATTATGAATTACCTGAAGAACCCACTATGTTTACTAGTATAGTTTGAATTGGCATTAGTCTATTCTGTGTATGTATAATTCATGAAATGAACTGCGCAATTTCGAGGACGAAATTCTTTTAAGGGGGAAAGATTGTAACGACCCCAGATTTTTATGAATTTAAATTGATAATTTAAATGAAATTATGAATTAAAATTTGTAAAATTGATTTTTATGAGGCGAGTTTCCCCGATTCAAATAAAATATATATATATATATCTTAAATCTCATATTAATAAAATAATACAAGAGTAATAAGAGTAAAATAAAAATAGAAGTTCACTTATTTTATAAAGTAAAATAATTCATACTTAAGCTATGAATAAAAATAAGAACATTTATATATATATATATAAAAAAAATATAATCAATAAGTATTCAAACAAATAAAATAAGAAACAAAATATATATGTATATGTGCATATATTGGATTTGAAATAAAATAAGAAATAAATGTTTGGGTAAATTTGAATTTAATATATAGGAAATGTGAACTACAAACAAAGTATGTTTATAAAATATAAATCTATGTATAACAAGACATGCAAGTTAATGAAATATTTAAGTTAGAAGTGTGAATAAATTCATACAAGATGAATTATAAAATATAGATTAAACACATTGAACAAAATATAATAACATTTATTGTCATTCATATTACTAAAACAAGTAAAATAATATTTTAAGTTAACAATAGAAATTTATTCATGATGCAAAGTATAAACAAATAAAAGACAAATTACAAAATAACAAGTATATTACCAAGTAAAACTATAATATTGAATTCATTTATATTATAAAGCATATTACAATACAAAGTGAATAAAGTAAAGCAAAACCAGAAAACAAATAAATAAAATAAAATACAAAAAATTAAGTACAAACAAACCATAACTAAAATAATAAACTGTACATACATAACAAATATATAAATATGCAGGCTGAAATAAAGAAGTACAAAGCAAAGTAATCTATAACAAAGTCTCTAGCAACACAAGAAATAGGTGTGCAGGCAAAAGAAAATAGAACTTGCAAAAGAAATATCATATTAGCCACCAAGTGTACAATACTGCATGGTCAACAAACAAGCAAAGTAAGAAAATGTATAAATATAAACTGTAAAACAGTACAAGTACCTTCATGTTATAAAGCAAAGAATGTATAACCTATCCATACCTCTAGTACACCAAGCTAGATAGTATCAGTCAAGATTTTGTTGATAAAACAAAGAAAATAAAATAACATTACTTGTACAAAATAATAACATCACCTGCATACTCCCCTTATACTTCAACTTTGTTCTAGTTCGTGGCTATAGGAAGCTAAGCAAAATCAGAGAAAAGAATGTAAACATCATCATCTATAAATAAAAAAAAAAAAAAAAAAAAAAAAAAAAAAAAGAAGAAAGGCAGATCCAAAATTCTTCCTGAGACAAATAGAAACAACTTCAAGTGGATCAAGGTTCCATTCTGAAGCTAAGTAAATTCAGATACAAGTTTTACTCAGATCAAAGCAATGCAGGCTTTCAAATCAAATAATCATTCAACATAAAACATTTTTCAAATCAATCAAAGCCTGACAGTTTGAAGCAAAGAAAAGCTTCAGATCAACCAAACTCTAACTGTAAACTCCTGGATTTAAGCAATGATTTGGAAGGTGAGTAAACTTATCCATTTTAGATCTAAGCTTGTATCCTAGCTGATGAATGAAAGTGCTTGATATAGTTTATATGAATAGTCTAGGTATTCTCTGTTACTTTGGTGGTACAGGGAGCTCTTCTTCCAGTTTCTTTTGAAACTATTAACTAGAAAGCTAAACTAATTACAATTACTTATTCATATAAATGTTAGAACTTTAGATTTGTTGCTGACACAAGTGGTTTATCTTAGACATAGGTATGTAAATTTGTTTTAGGCATTTAATATCATATTATAAACACTGTAACTTTAAATTACAGCAAGAAGGAAATCAATGTTAAAAATTTAAGTATTTTAATCTGTGAATTTGAATTTGTATTTTGATTTAACACTCAAAGTTATGATTTTTAACATAAAAATCTGGATTTATAAGAAAGAATCGAAGGAGCAGTTTCAAAATAAGTCGAAAATGGGTCTTTGTCAATTGTAGGAGATAGAGTTAATTTTAATTCCTGTAAATTGATAAGAGGCAAGTTCTGAATCTATGTGATTCTAGAAAAATGTCAAAACAATTTTCGAAAACATAGATTTGGAGATTTTGATTTAAGTAGGGTTTACTGCCTTCATTTTTCAATGCTCTGTAATTTATAAATTCCGACATCATGAGTCGATCGAGTTGATCGCGATTGGGGGGGAAGGCCGCGTATGTCAATAAGGAAGCCTCGGTGATGACGGCTAGCGATCTCGAGGTCGTGGGCGATGGGGAAGGTGGAATTTCCAGGCCATGGTAATTTCCTGTTTGTCGCGAGTGCTTCGATTTTGCGTCGTTGGGTTTTTGTATGATCTGGGGTCGCCTTCGTGTTCAGGTAAGCTCGTGTGGGTTGTTGGTGGTGTCGCGGTAGGTAGGATCGTCGTTGACGATCTGTGCACGTGCACGTGAAGGGGGTCAGCGTGTCAGTGGAATGGTGTAGAGAAGAAGAAGGGAGGGACTCGAGACATGCTCGAGATTTTTGCAGCTTGACTCGGGGTAACTGGGTTGACTCGAAACCAAAGAGGGGTCGCGTGTGGTTGCCTGGGGATTTAAGTCGTGAAGCTATTAAACTCACCTGAAGTTGAAATTCAAATAACAATATAAAAAAAAAAAAAAAAAAATAGAAGAAGAAGGAACGGGTAGTAGAAGAAAGGTAAGGGGATCAGGCTACTTGATGATGCGATCTAGGCCTCGGCCCATTTAGGGTTAAGCTCATAATTAGTTTAAATTAAGATTTGATTTTAAATTTATTAAGAAAGGTTTTACAAATTTATTTAATTTAAATTGAAAAATGATTAAGAATGTAAATTTATTTAAAAGTATAATTAACTAAGTATTTGAGGTTAAATGAATTCGAAATTAAAGATTGATATTATCAATTTTGTGCTTAACCAAATTTAACTTAAGAATTTTTAATTAACTACTTGAAGTTAATAAATAAATTAATAGTGGTTGATTAATTGATTAATTGAGGGTTAATGATTTATAAATTGGTAATTAATGATTGGTTAAGTAATTAGTGATAAAGAAATGGGTAATTAAGTTTCATTAATTAATAATTAAGATTTTAAATTTAAAATCAAGAATAACCAATTAAGTAATTAATTTGAGAACAATTAATTTATCAAGAGCAAATTAATAAATAAAAGTGATCAAGGATAATTATTAATTAAGAAGTAATTAATGATTAATTAAAGGTTAGTTTATTAAATGTTTTAAAATTAATTGATTATAAATTTACCATAACTAGCAAATTTATTCACGAAAATTTATCTAATCAACTTAATCAGATAATTGAATTAATGCTACCAATGGATGCTTAGATTATATTGGATGTTAAACTGTTTGATATCCCTGCTATATGATGCCTTATGATTATCCTGATTTGTGTGTGATCTGAGATGAAATTTATTATCTGTGATATATATTATCTGTGAATCTGTGAATGTATGATAAGCGTTATAGTTTATATCGCTCATCAATTGTATTTCTGTGTTTTGATCTGTGATAATTGAATGGTTGTGCACTATTGTGTTGAACCCCTGGACCACACCATACACACACAAATATGGATTTCACGAGGAAATCGATTAAGTCGCAGATTTTTGAAACAGTTAAATTTGAATTTTAAAATTCAAATGTTTTAGAAATGGAATCGGAATAAATGTGAAAAGCCTTTGGAATGGAGTTCAAAATAAAATTTATTATTTTTAAATTACTTGATTAAGTTTGGAATTTAAATAAATTGATTTAAATTTAAATTCAATACTTGAAATTGAATTCTATGATTTGAAATTAGGATTAAAGATATTATATTGGTTATATAGGGATTAAAACACTTTTAGATAAGAACTAAGATTCCAGTTAATTAGGGGGATTTCAAGATTGAATAAGGAAATGATTTTCCTAAGTTATGAATAAATTCTTTTTGAAAGCTATGAATTAAATCTATTTATTTTTAACAGATTTAAATTGATGATTTGTTTAAATCAAATTGAAATGAGATTGTTTTGAAAGCTATAAGTTAAATCTTTGATTTGAAGATTTAACGAGTTAAATTGAAATGGAAATTGATTTGGAAAATCTGTGAAGGAATCTTTTGTTTAAAAGATTAAAATGTGAAAATTGTTTAAACCGTAAAAGGTTGTGAAAATAAATCTTTTTGTTTAAAGATTGAAATGGTAATTGGATTAAACCATTTGAAATAAAGTTTTGAATTATTAAGTTGTGACTTAATAGAAATCCCATTATCCATATGTTTTTGAAATACTGCGCTCACTGTTCGGTTTAGCCGGGAGAGGACCTTTGTGTCATATATCCCATTCCGAATATGTGATATGTCGTTATGGATGCATTTGAAGACCGGTGATGAAGACCGGGTATTTGCGAGAGCGATAGGATGACCTATCGATTGTTTCTGCACCGAGTCGCGCCGGTATAGAAACTCCCTAAGTGATGGGAAATCCGATCAGGATTGTGAATATCCGGATTGCAAGGACTTCTTTGTAAGTGCCTTCGGTTCTGTTCGAGCCCGGAACAGACTTGTATGGATTGTGTGTCTGACATTACAAGTTGAGATATAAAGCCGATTTCTTTCAAATATATTTCTGTGGTGGCGGAGAATTTATTCTCTTAGCTTAACACCCTTCTTTGAGACATACGAGCTCAAAGGTTATATAGTTGAAGTTATCAGCAATATATTCCCAATTTGGTAATGTGACATGTTGAGTGTTGCTGAAATGATCATTGTGTTGATTATTTGTGATAGGATCATTTATTTGATCGTCTATCTTAGTGATCATTGTGTTGATCATTTGTTGACCCAAAGCATGGCTTTTGTATAAAGTATGTTTTTGTGGACGTGACTTCGTCGAGCCTCACATCCCGGAATGGTCAAAACAGGAAAGATGCAGCAAGGTTATTAGGGGTTGCTGTAGCTCCCCTTAGGGTATGTGCATTTCCTTCTGGAAAAGGGTGGTATCATGGTATGGAGCCCAGATACTTACTCATGTTGAAAACACTTTTTTATTATGGTGTGATGTTGGTAACGAGCGCTCGGATAAAGGTCCCAAAGGACCGGGGGATGGCATACTCGTGTCAGTTGTTACCCAGTTAGGGGTAACCCGGCCTTGTGTTGGCAGAGTTCCGGTTTGGTTCTCGGGGGTGTCTTTCCAGAGGCATTCTCAGTGGCAATGGGAAGTTCCTTGGCCTGACCATTTGTTGGAAATCCAATTCCCAATACGAAACCCTGTACGGTTTTAGTTGTAGAACCTGCCATTTACTTATGGTGGTCACCACTGTTTAGATGGTAGCTATAGTAGGCATACGATAATGGTCGTATGTTGGCTAAGATTAATATTCTATTTTCGAAATGATTTACTTCACTATGCACTAATAATAATATCAAAGAATTCTTTAATGCGTATCAAGCATCTTTGACTATCATAAGGAGAAATCTCCTCCGATTCTGCGTTTGCATTGTGTGTGTGTGCGGGAGGCCTTATGGTAGTCTCATTTTTCAAAAGCATTTCGAATTGACTTTAAAATCTTTTGTTGATTTTTTAAAAGATAAACTGTTTTTGTTGCTCATACCAGTCCCACGACTGATCCGGAGTTTATCGTTTCTTTCCTAAACTCTGGGTGCTCATTATTTTCTACACGAGCAGTCTAGAGTTGGGTTTTTCAGATAGTCAGATGTAGTAGATTATCTGGAGTTAGTTCAGTCTTTGGATCGGACCAGACTTGCTAAGCTTGGTGCATCGTTATTGGAGATTCAAGCTATTACTGGATTAGTTCTTGGAAATGGAGTTGCAGTTTCTGGAGTTCTTCCTTGAAGATTATCTTAGAGTTATTAGTTCCGCTGCTAGATGTTATCTATTTTTCTTTTCCGCTGCTATTTTATTGTATCATATCTCTGATGTATATTGATATTTATTGGATTATCTGTATCAGATATTGTATCAAAGCTGTATATCAATGTATTATTCTTTTATTCCGTTGTGTTATTTACTTAATGATTGTTATAAGCTCCGGCGAATCGGATTTGAACGGTCGAATCTATGACATTCGAATACGATTTGAAGTATGGATGTCGATTTTCGAGCGGGCAAAATTCGTCTCGTTACAGTAATGAAGAGGCTCTGCAATAAAAGGCAAGATTTTGAATGGTTTGGAAAATAAAATGGCAGCAAATACTTGATGTATTTAATAAAAAAATTTCTTTCTTTCAATAGATGAAATGAGAAATGGAATAAAATGAGATATGCTTGAGGAGTTTTCTACGTGAATGATAAAAGGAAATACACGGCTATATAGGCAAAAAAAAGGTAAGGAGTTATGAATACTAGGGAAACGGAAAGGCATAAGTTAAGAAGGAAGAAACGTATAATATATTTTATTTTCAAATACAAATAAAAAAAAAGAAGGAAAATAATTTTTTTGTACGCTAATTTTCAACTTTATATGTGTGAGTAGAGTAATTCATGGCTGGGAATGAGGAAGAAACAGCTAGAAAATAATAAAGGCCATGCAAATGAAAAAGGCAAGAGTTTAAACAATGAAATGTATGCCTCTCAAATTTCTTCAAGCCATTTATCTACATACATTTCTTTCTATAAATGAAATGTGAAGTAAATGTGTATGTGAATTATGAAGTGGATGGATGGCAAGAAAAGATTTGAACGGCTAAAGAGGAGTAAATGATAGGAAAACAAAAGGGCTAGGAAATAAAAGGCAAGAAATAAGGAGAAAGAAACACACACACACACATATATATATTTCTTAAATGCCATTGAAAAGATGATATTTTGAGATGTTTGTACGTGATTAATAAGAGGAATTCACAGCTATGAATGGTGAATGGTTAGGGTAAGTAATAAAGAAGGTAGGTAAATAAAAAGGCAAGCATTAAAGAAATGTAACGCATGTCTCCTTGATTTCTTCCAAGCCTTTTATGAAAAGATATACACACAAGTAAAATCCAATAAATTAAGTTTAGATAAACCAAATAGAAAAATAAAATAAAATAACATAGAAAATAAAAATATACAAATGAACATAGTAAAATAGAAATTGAAATGCAGAAAATAACTACGTGTAAAACGCTGTAATTTATCTAATTTAAAAAGTATAACTCAGAATTTAACGAAACGAAAAGTAGAACAGATATAATAAATAGATTATGCTTCAAAGAAAAAGATAAAAATTTAAAAATTCCAATTTTTTTTTAAATTTAAACTGAAAATTCAAATTTTGACCAAAATATAAAATTTTCCAAATTTTTTTATTTATTGCATTTGGAAAATAAATTACAAACAAATTCCAAACTTACATCGGAAAAATTCTAAAAATTTACTTTTAAATTATTTAAATATCAAAATTTCAAATAAAAATTTAATTAAAAATATTCACAAAATTATGGTTTGTTACACTCTCCCCCACTCAAAACTTTTCATCCCCGGAAAGGAACGAGGCATGGAAAATCGAGACAACTGATAGAATGAGATAGAATTAAGACATTATAAGAAAAGAAGATTGAAATTATACCTGGTAACAGTCATTATAGGTCAATTCAACAAGATGGAGATGATCTTCCCAAGATCCTCTGTAATCAAGGACTCAAGCACGATGAAGATTCTCAAAAAGTTTTCCAAAACAGACTGGTAAAGGTATTTTGGGAGGAAGAACTACAGATCGAACTTTAGGAGATAAGATCAACTTGAAATTCACGCTTAGGATGCAGGAGAATAGGAACAACCGAAAGATAAGAGACTGGAAAACAAAATAAGATGATAAATTTTAAAACCATGAAAGTTTCAACTTAAATTAATAATTGATTTCATCCATTTAATTTTTCCTAAGTTAATCAAATCTTATCTATTTATAATTTCATTATCTTATCACCCAATTAACAATTTCTAAAATCGTGAATTTGAAATCATTTGCTATACTCAAAATTTTATTCAATAAGTTTCATTCTTCTTTATTCCAGATGGTTATTACATTTATTCCACTTAACATATGTCTACTCATATATTAAGTGTACTTATACTTTTTACGACTTACTCCAATTTATTTATAAATTCCTTTACATCACTTTATATTGTATATTATTCAATTAACTTCTTATTCTATTTACCTTTATTAACCCTTTTATAACTAAAATTTAAGTGTATAACATTTATTATAAACACTCAAATTTTATTATAAAATCCTTTTATATTGTATATTATCCAATTACATAGTTAACTTTTAAATAATTTAGGTAAGTTATAATAGAAATGCAATAGAATATTATATAAATAAAGTTTTCTAATTCAATTATTTCAACTTAAATATTTATTCAAAATTTTTGGTTCATTTTATAATTGAAAACATTCGTTTTAGGGTAAATTTAAGAATTACATTTCCGATTAACTTCAAACCATTTAAAGGTAAATAAATATATATACAATATATATCAAATCAAATTTAAATCATATATCCATATATATATATATATATATTATAAGCTATATTTTTGAAATTCAAATCAATTAAATTTTCAAAGAAATAGTGGCAAAGCTACGGAATGGTCTGTTCACTTCGAAACTCGAAAATGAATGTCGATGATGCTGCAGTCATCACCGAAATTATTTTCCAGCGACAAGGGAAGAGCACTGATTTGAACATTAAAAATTCTTTGAAAACAATCTCTATTTGGAAAACACTTTAAATAATATATCTTTTAAAACTTTAAAAACCCAAGTTTGAAACCATCGAAAATTAAATTCTCAATTTCTTGATTTAGATTCATTTTAATTTCCAAATTAATTTATAGCCATGTTTTATAGTTCAGTTGTTTATATAGGAGACAAAAGCCAATGGTTATAAGATATATATGAAGTAGAATATTATTTATAAATACCCTATTCAATTAATTATCAGAATTCAGAAAATCAAACTCTTACATAATATAATTATACAAAATTTATCATTTACTAAATTTTGAAATCAATATGGTGTCAGTTTGCTCTGTTCAAGTGTTTTGGAAATCCTATCGATGGCGTTGATCAGACGAATCGATCGAAAACCCAAATCAACATCAACAACTTAAACAACACAATACATAAAACATTTTAAATGTAGGTTTACAAAGCAAGAATAGTGATTCAAATTAGATTGACTCAAATCAAGAGAATTCTGATTCAACGATAGGTTGGAAACAAAAGATAAGATGATTAAATTGACAGAATAAGGAATGGATAAGCTTACATAAATCACGGGGAACCTTAACCGAGTCAATCGTGACTTCAAGAATTAGATCAATGTGGAACTCAGGATAACAAGAGATACTAGCAGCTAAACCGAGGATATATAAATCTTCGGTGAATCGATGCCTATGGTAAAGGAGTTCCACCACTTTACAAGTCATTCAAAGATTG
Organism: Allium cepa; assembly: GCA_030765085.1. Taxonomy (NCBI): domain Eukaryota; kingdom Viridiplantae; phylum Streptophyta; class Magnoliopsida; order Asparagales; family Amaryllidaceae; genus Allium; species Allium cepa. Next base: position 911,711,266 of record CM060943.1, read on the forward strand.
GCGAGGCCGCCGATTCATTCTAAGGATCATCGAAGTGGAGTTAAGGAACACTCCAGAATCAAAAGAAGATGAATAGTGGGGAAAAGACTGTATTTCGGAACTGCGGGGAACGTTCCAAAATTCAAAAGGTATTGAGTCAAAAAGGAAGAGATTCACACTCGAATGAAAGTGATTTCGTAAATAAATCTACCATATATGCTATGTTTTGACTAGAGCCAAAGCTCTGATACCAAATGTAACGACCCGATATTTTCAACCGTTTGCACCCACACATGTTGGACTTGAATAGCTTAAAATACCGAATTGTAATTTAAATTTGGCAAAACACGGCATAACTAAATAAGTGGTCACTGATCACAGACACAGAGTAATAAAATGCAGCGCAAGTAAAGAAATAGTAGTTCATGAAGCTACTATATAAATACATCGGAGCCAAACAAGATAAAACAGAGATAACAAGATACAATGGAGGTCTCAACATGATAACCAGGTATGAATCAGAATACATCACTGGAACCAACCGGATATCTGGAATCAACTGATAACCGAAAGTGAAATAGATAGCTATATCTTCAAGCAAAGCTTTCAACTTCGAAGGTAAGTCTCAAATGCTATATCACTCAGTCTGACCCAAGGGTAAAGCAAAACACAAAACACTCGAGTTAGGACATACATACTTATACAATGTAAAACAACTCAAGTGAACTGTAATATAAGGTACAAGTAACTTAAAGGATGCTTGGGACCACCCATCCTCTAATGATCCATTAATCTATTTACTATGCAGTAATATTTCGCTATTATAATAATGTCTATTAGTAAAATGAACTTACTTTTAAATAGCGTTAAGCTTTACATTTTCCACCTTAACACATGATAATGCCAATTGTCTATATAGTACCGTAATACCTCATGATCGAGAGGCTACCAGAGGATGCTCCATAGGTACGACACAAATAGAAGCTCGTAGAAGGCGTGCTAGGGTAGGTGACATGGCACAACTAGGCAATGCCAGGGTAGATATACCATTTACTCATCCGGGCTGGTGGTAACGCGTAGCAGCTACTCCCGCCCACCTCGAACAACACCTCCAAAATCAAAAATCAAAAGTGGCCACCGAATCAATCCAAAAGTCAGATTATAATATCGAAGGAGTGCGTCCGATCATAGGAACGACCCCATTGGCCCGAGAATCGGTTCTGTTTTAGCCACCTTATGCCAACTCACAGGAGTCGGGTGCACGTATATACCTCAAAGGAAACGCCGCAACCATCCTACTTCATTCTGGAATCTCCACCACGTACACGGTTGTTAAAGTGGTTTTCGGAGTTGGCAGAGAGTATGACAACTTCCGATCCTGGTCTCTTTAACGACCAAATGGTATTACAACCCATGGATATTTATTTCAAAATCATTTATACTTTCAAACCAAACTAGCATATCCATTTCAAAATCAAATCATTTCTTTCAAAATAGTATACACTTTCAAAAAAAATATCATACTCATTTCAAAACCATATCACAGTAGTATCATTTCCATTTCAAAACTAATTCAATAATATATCGTTTAAATAAAACCCAAATTTCCAAATCACTGAATATTTTCTTCAATATACTAAACTTGAAATATCCCTTTAAATTATCATAGCATTGTGGAAATGTAACCTTAAGGAATCATAGCATTTTTGGAATGTAATACTTTACACTTTTATATAATCAAAGTATTTATATACATACAAATTTTAACATAGTCATTTCATCATAGCCTTATAGTTAAGTAAACTTTGTTACTGTAATATCCAATTTAAAGCTGAAATTCTTATGTTAAGTTAAAAGTACCTTATTAACTTACATTATTATTACAATAAAGAAACTTTACTATTTAATCATTTAAAATATGCCATTTACATTAATTAAAAATTACATATCAAATGTACATTATCAACATACATTTTATTATTTCAGTAAGGAACATTTATCATTTTAATCAATTTAAAATATGCTATTACATTAATTAAACCTTACATGTCAAACGTACGTTTTAAATTACATTTATTACAATAAAGAGCATTTATCATTTTAATCAATATTACACTAATTAAACTTACATTATCATATGTACGTTTTAATTTACATTTCTATTACAGTAAAGAGCATTTATCATTTAATCAATGTTACACTAATTAAAACATACATTATCAAATGTACGTTTTAATTTACATTTTTATTACAGTAAAGAGCATTTATTATTTTAAACAATATTACATTAATTAAAACTTACATTATCAAATGTACGTTTTAGTTTACATTTCTATTACAGTAAAGAGCATTTATCGTATAATCAATATTACATTAATTAAAACTTTACGTGTTTCTTTCATTAATTAAAACTTTACATGTTTCTTTGATTAATTGGAACGTTACATGTTTCTTGCACTAATTAAAAACTTTACACGTTTCCTTCATTAATTAAAACTTTACATGTTTCTTGCATTAATTAAAAACTTTACACGTTTCTTTCAGTAATTAGGACATTACACATTTTTCTCATAAATTAAAACTTTACACGTTTCTTTCATAAATTAAAACTTTACTTGTTTCTTGTATTAATTAAAACTTTACATGTTTCTTTCATTAATTAGGACTTTACACATTTCTTTCATAAATTAAAACTTTACACGTTTCTTTCATATATTAAAATTTTACATGTTTCTCGCATTAATGTTAACGCTTAAAATTGAACGCTAACACCCCGGTCTATGTAGAGTTTAAGCGAAAACACCACCCGTGAATACAGGAATTAGAAACAAGTAGAAAAGTCACAAAGAAAGCAGTAAAAGACAACGGTTTTATAGTGGTTCAGCTTCAGGTTAAACCTACGTCTACTTTAATCTTCTTTATTGCTGAATCAATTACAACTTTATAACAATCTTCGATTACAACACTGATGGGACAAATAACTAGAACTCCGAAGTAGAAGAAGTCTTTGAATCCATGTCGGTTATGCTAGATTTCCTCTTGAAGTTTGTTGAGATGTCTTTCATGTTTGAAGTGTCGAGTGAGTCGAGAATTCAGCAGAGTATCAGCGTTCCAGAATTGAGCCAAAAGATCCCCTTCCAGTTGGAGTAGACGGGATATTTATAGGAAAGTTTGGAGTTAGGTCGTAGGTCGCAAGCGACCTTGGATAGGTCGTAGGTCGTGAGCGACCTAGTGGGACTGGTTTGCAGCTTAAATATGGCATACTTGATCATTCTGAACAGACTAAAAAGTCATAGGTCGTGGCCGACCTAGGAAGGAAGCGGCATAAGAAGCTCCTTTGGTATGTTTAGGTCGTGAGCGACTTAGGAATAGGTCGTAGGTCGTCAGCGACTTAGTAGACACGGTTTACGGCCTAACAGGAGCGCCCTTGGTCACCTGAATAAGTCATAGGTCCTGGGCGACGTAGGGAAGGAACGACATAAGGAAGACAAGTTAACTCGGTTCTGCATAGCTCGCTATGTCGTTAAGTCCTTAGGTTGCAAGGTCGTGAGATAATTTAGGTCGTTAACTCGCTAGCTCATTAGGTCGTAAGGCTATTTAATCCGTTAGGTTGGTAAATCCACTTAGCTACCAGGTCGCTTCAAACTTTAGGTCGCTGCACCCCATAGACAGTTAGGTCGCTTTAAGCCATAGGTCGTTAGGTCGCTGTAGTCCATTAAGTCGCGAAGTCTTTTTGCTGTGACATGCTATTGATGATTAGGTCTCTAGGTCGCGATGCCCTTAGGTCGCTGAGTTGTGAAATAGTGGAGTTAACATTTTCCCCTCGAAGTATATGCCTATGCCATAGTTCGTGTGCTTCGACTTAACTTTGCTAGGTCGTGAGCGACCTAGGAGATGAGTTAACCCGTGTGTCCATTCGTCTTCCTCTTTTCCCTCTATATAAACCGTTAGGTCAGTTCTTCTTCCTTTACCTTATTGCTTGCATTCTGCCGCCATTATCACTCTTGAGCTCGAAAACTTTTTAAGCGAATCTACCTGCTGCTTTGATCGTCATCTCGTCACATTAATTAAGTGGATCTGGTTGTTGCTCAATTATATCCATCACCGATCTTCTAATCTTCCCATTTTTCTATTCCACATCACTTTTTGTGCCGTGTTTCATCACGAACCATTTTTTGATTGAATTGTAACTGCCATCGATCATGTTGTTGTTGTGATTTGAGATAAAACGGTAGTGTATTGGATTTGTGGTGATTCCGAGGTGATTCGAATTGGTTTTTTAGGTGATTCGGCGTTATGGAGAGATGAGGGTTTTTGTTGGTGGAGAAGCTAACAGGTTATCGGGTTAGGAATTAGGAGTTAGGCGATTTGACGCATTGAGGAGGAACGAGCGACCTAGGGCCTTATCAGCTTGAACAAGAACCACGAGACTTAACTCGGCAAATGGCTTAAAGAATCGGCGCGACTTAACTTTTAGGTCGCGTTGGCGACTTAACTTTTAGGTCGCGCAGGCGACTTAGCACTTTCCACCCAACTTGTTAGGTCGCGAGCGACCTAGAACTTAGATTCACACTACCTTGCCTTGAACTCTTTAGCTTGAACCAGGCAACCTAGGACTTCTCGCGGTGTAACTTTTAGGTCACATATATGCCCTAGCGACTTAGAACTTAAGCAAATTCGCTCTGCCTTGACTTAAAGCTTCAAGCCTTGAACTTCTTGACTCGGATTGCGACTTAAGGACTTGAACAAAACTTGAAAGCTTCAGAACTTGACAAAACTTGATTGTATTTCCAACTTGAACTTCCAGAATGAACTGCTTGGACTTTGTTGCACTTCTTTACAGATTATACTAACATGTAGACTAACAACCTGCTGAACACAACATTTGCAAAAAACTAAGGCGAATATACTGCCATTGACTGCCCACATCGAATGACAGATTATTCGATAAAAGATAATCAACTTGAAGAAATTGTATGAAATGCTGTGAATCACCAAACTCAAGTGAAGTATTAAAGTAAAGCAATGTTAATCAATTAGAACTGATTTTGTTTGCATCAATACTGCACTTGTATTTGGACTTAAAACAACAAACCCATAAACTTTGTAATTAACAAATGCATATTAGTTTAATTTCAGTTATATTTGCTTGTCGTTTTATTAGTTTTGCACAACACTTCACACATTTAGGAAACGTGCACCTTTATATTTGAATATCCAGTTCCTTGTGTAGAATGTCTTCTCGAGAAAAGATAGTAGAGCAATCTGAAGGAGTCTTCTCGATAGCCAACCCATTGGATAATCCTCCAGAGAGAACTCCAACTACCCTGAGTCAGCAGGCATTCAACCAATTACGTATTCAATTTGGTATTGCCGAAGCGGATGCTATACTTCCTGGGCCAAACGATACTGCTGACAAGCCACATCTCGGTTTTGTCACTGTTAATCGCCAGATGTGCCTGTGTGGTGCCATTCCTCCTTTCAATCAATTTCTTCAACAACTCCTTCTCCAACTAACCATCTCTCCCTTTCAAGTGCATCCCAATGGCTACGCCATCCTGATGGGATTGTGCGTTCTATTCAGGAGGACACTTAACCATCTTTCGAGCTTCGAAGAAATTTGCTACTTATGCACATTCGCAAGGAATAAAGACCACCCCTCCATCATACTCGTGAGAAGTGCCAGAAACCATAAACTTATCACCGATCTTTCCAACAGTGCTCACGGTTTTCTGAATCAATTCTTCTTCGTTCGCTGCCCCCCAGGGTTTTATGCCATTTGGAGAATAGGAAGTAAGATTGCTCATCCCCGTTCTGTCCATTTCTGAGTTTTCCGAGATTCGAATTGCTAATTGCTAATTTCATTCTTTTCTTTTACAGCACTTCTACCTCCCTCTAGAAACCCAAGTCACAAGACGACTTTTGAAAGATTAAGTGTCGTGCCGGTTGAAGAAAGAAGTATTAAGTTTTTGCTAAAAGATGAACTTCTTCAGCAATACGAGCTTTTGCACCCTTCTTGTTCTACTCAACCTTATGAAGTCCCTGATTCTCCAGTAGAAACATCGGATGCCCCAGTTTCCGTTGGAGAATTTACACCGAAAGAACATACTGTTGAGGCTTCATTGGTAAAGTGTTCTACTTCAATTGATGTTGCGGGGTCATCCGGCAAACGTGCACTTGCCCCAGTCATCGAAGAAGAGGAACCTCCCCAACAACCTGGGAAATCTAGTGACGAAGGAACTGAGAGAACAAGTCCCACTAGGCACAGCGGTGATGATACTTTTGAGGGGTTGAGCGACCTGATGATTACTTCACAGGAGCTTTTTAAAGATGATCCTATTACTGCTAGAGTTACTTCTCCAGCAGTTGAAGCGACATCCGTCCCGCAACAAACTCCATCAGCCCAAGAGTTGACACTGGAGGTAAAATCCATCATCATCACCAACCAAGGAGTGGTTCGTAGTTTGACGCGCGTAGTTTGCACGATATACACACTTAGGACTTTTCAGCACTTATATGCATTCAACTTCCTTGTTTTGAAGATTTCTGAGTTTATATTATTTTTTATTTTCAGATTCTCCAATGGGACGAAGTGGCTCCCACTACGATGATTTCCAGCGTTATGGGAGGAGCGGCTCTTACGACCCCAAGAGGTACCTTCCCTCTCTTGGGAAACTGACGAAGAAAGAGCTGCGAGGAAGGCTCATGAAAAGCATGCTTATGAAGAACGCTACAGGAGACGGGACGAACGACATGATTCTTCTCAGAGTGAGGATGATTCCCACAAGCGAAAATCTGTGATGACAAGGGAAAAAGCCATGTCACTGAGGACCCGAGTGAACGGGCCAAACTTGGTGAAAAACTGACATCTGAACTCTCTGAAAAGCCCGCTGCTCCCTTCTCTGTAGAAATTACTTCCGGCTCTCCCCCTTCAAAGAACCGATATTCAAACAATCATAAGTAGGCCCCCTTATCAAGTTGGACAGGGTTCGGCTACTCTTCAAAGTCGATTCCCGCGCTGGTGCTTAAAGGGAGTACGCTTCGATCTTGACTTGGTCCCGATTGATAAGCAAGCCATGTTGCGAAATCTTGATGTCGTCAAACTCGATATCGAGAGAATGTTTGGCTGGCAGAAACTCGTTGACGAGCTTTAAAGAGTGAATCGCGCAAACCTTGAAGCTATGCTGACTATGGAAAATGAAAAATCTGAGTGGCAGAAAATACTCGATCAATATGATGCCGAAATGAAGAGTATTGCCGCTTATAATGAGAAGCTTGAAGCGGAAGTTGAAAAACTTAAAGAAGAGCTCGCCACTTCTTCCACTTTCGATTCTCAGAGAGAAGAAGTGGTTCAAAAATAAGTGAGAGATGCTCACGCGTCACAGAGAGATGCTGAAGCTAAATGTGAAGCACGTGAACAGGTTGTGGATAGCTACCGAGCCGACGTTGCTCATCTACGAGAAAAGACCAACTCCTAGAACTTGGAAATTGAATTGCTAAAAGCTCGACTTTCTAAAGCTGAAAAGGAGCGTGATGAAGCTATTACCGGCAAAGCAGCAGCCGAAGAATCTCATATGGCAACTAAAGCCGAAGGCAGCTCCACTCTATTCGAGTTTTACATTCATAGTGTTCTAGGGCGCGGTAGCCTTAAATTTTTGGGACTGGAGTATGAAATCACTTTGGCCAAAGTGTGGGAGACTGCACTTGATATGCTTGGAGGAGCGGGATACGCTGAAGTTGATTTAATGGAACACTATCTAGATGATGATGCATGTGCCGCTCTTGCCAGGGGAAAGGAGAAACTTGCCAGAGAGAGGGCCGGAATGACAGAAGGAGAACATTTAGGAAAGACAATCTCAACCGACCCAGTTCTACCTTCAGTTTCGGCCGACATCGATATTGCTGGCTCCAGTTCCCATTCTCCTCCTCTTTCTCAAGCTGTTATTGAAAGTGCCACCGCCCACGCTGGAGATGAGGTCCAAGAAAGTACTGAGGCGCAAGACTTTGAAGTTGACATAGTAAAGCCACTTCTCCAGGTAACCTCAGTGTTGATCTCGCTCAAGTGGACTGCTTGCTTACTTCACATGAGCTTGATGAACTTTTTGATTATTACTTAAATCTTGACGCACTACTTTCTCCTCTTTTTATGAGATATACTGACTTAAACTTCTCTTCTGCTGTAGTGAAAGCGCCAAGCGTTATTCAGCCTTCCCCTCTTCTGGCTGTTTCCTCTCTGCCTCTTCAGATTACTCCCCCTTCCGTTTCTCAACCGGGGTCACAAGAGGAGCAGATAGAAGCTCTTCAAGGCTTGGATGACCTGATCGCTTCTCAAGAACAGAAAGCTGAGGAACCTGAAGAAGGCGAAAGAACCCCGGAGCAAACTATTTCTGATGACATAAAGTTGTCTGCACTTTTCTCTCCGGGCAGTGAGACTTCTTTAAGGAAGAGGGGAAGCATGTAGTCTCAAAGAAAAGGAGAGAAGCTTCTGCTGGCGAAGAAAAAGCAGAAGAAAGTTCAATTGCACCCCTTCCTCTTTCTTCCCCTACTCTCACAAGCCGGCCCAAAAAGTTAATCATCCGACCAGGTGAAGGCTCGAAAGGTGGCAGGAAGAAGAAGTGATGGGTTTGAGACTTATGTTTTTCGTCTCGTTTTTTTGCTTTTTTTGCTTGTGTATATAAAGACTTGTGTTAATCAGAGATTGTGCGGGTACCGGTCCCCGCCTTCTTTTGTTTTGAAACCTGCACATGTATAAAAATTTTATAGTATGGAATAAAATGATTCTTTTACTTGTACAAACTTCTGTCTGTATTTGAGAATGCATTTATTCTTCTTTTTCATACAAGTTTCTTTATTTTCTTTATGTGATGTTGCAGTAAGCCTATGGTATGTTGCTTGAGCATTGTTTTTATTTTTGTAACTATATTATATTGCCCCCATACCATGGTTTATTGCAACCTCTTTCACATTGGCAAAATTTTGGAGAACAACTCTTCTATTTCGAGAAGACTTGTACTCTTTCTTTAGGGAACAACTTTTCCATTCGAAGGAGGTTTGCATCTATACTTTATAGAATAATTTATCCATTTTAAGGAAATTTTTTCTGATTTAGTAGAATGCGCCTCGTATTGGAGTAGTTTCTCATTCTTTTTTTTTGTTGCGAAGTTTTTACACTTCACTTTTGGAGAAAGTCACTTTTATTTTTTGGCAAGTGATTTTTCCTTCGTGGTAAAGTGGGCCTCCGAAAAAGGGCTTTTGTTTCATTGTGCCTCTAGGAAGAGGATTTTTTTGTTTGATTGTGCCTCTGGGAAGAGGGCTTTTTTGTGTGTGCCTTTGGGGAGAGGGCTTTTTGTGTGTGCCTTCAGGGAGAGGGCTTTTTTGTTTCTGCCTCTGGGGAGAGGCTTTTATTTTTTCCCTGTCCGCTGGGAAGCGGGCCTCCAAAGAGGGCTTTTCACATTTCGACTCGTGTGAAGTTTTATTTCAGATCGCGGTGAAATGTGTGCTTCCGAAGAGGTATTTTAGCATTTCAACTTTGGTGAAATGGGCCTCCGAAGAGGGCTTTTCAGATTCCAACACTTGTGACGTTTTATTTCAGATCTCGGTGGAATGCGTGCCTCCGAAGAGGTCTTTTCACCTTTCAACTCGTGTGAAGTTTTATTTTAGATCACGGTGAAATGTGTGCCTCCGAGTAGGGCTTTTGCCTAGAATTTTCTTTCCCACAGTTGGATGGATTCACAGGGCGGACACAAGTTACTTGGATTGTTTGTTTGCACAAACGTTCTCAGCTAGTTAACGAGTGTCTTGTGCCACCGGTCATTCCATAACTTTTTCTTGAGAAAGAGAACATTCTTTTCCTGGAAAGTCCCATTGGAGGTCTTTATCCACCGAAGAGTTGTGCCTCCGAAGAGGGCTTGTGCCTCCGAAGAGGTCTTCTGCTGTTCGCTGCCTGCTCGCCCATGTTTTTTCGCCATTTTCTCATATCAGCGGTTCCCTGTTATCATTTTCAAGCACACATTCCTTTCTTTTGCAAGTAGCTTATTTTATCCAAAGAAGTGTACTTCATTGTTAAATGAGTTCGTAGGGACAGACACAGGCTAATTATCAGATGTTTATTTGCACAAACGATCACAATTAGTTAGGAAGGTCTACCTCTGGTGGAACCACTAACTGTTTTCTTGAAGCACTTCTTATATAGGTTTGAGTCTGGAATTTTTGTGGCTGTACATTCATTTGTTGAGTGATGTCAGGGATCGCTTGGTCTTATGATGGGTAAGCTTTGTTTTAATGGTCTGTAATATTAAATCGACATTTTAGTAATACAATTGAAGTACTTTATATACCGAAATAAAACAAGCAGTTTATAATAGTAGGGAACACAAGATTTATAGTGGTTCGGCCAAGAACTGGGCCTACATCCACTTTATCGTTCTTATTATTCACTTGCACTGGCTTTACAATGGCTTTCAGTACAAGAATCATACATTCATAATTCTTTTATAGTATTTCAATAAAGCTTTTAAGTAAAATATGGGCGCAAGTGATTGTTGTTCCTTGGAACTGGATCTCCTTCGACAGTTCTCAGTTTGAAAGTGCCATCAAGATGTTTTTTGCCTATGACATATGGCCCTTCCCAGTTTGGCGCAAACACTCCTGTTACTGTCATGACCCTTTTCAAGACTAGATCTCTAATCTCAAAGCTGCGTTGCCGAACTTTGGAATTGAAGTGCTTGGCAATTCTTTGTTGATGGGCTGCAATTCTGAGCTGAGCCTCTTCCCTTTTTTCATCAAGGAAGTCAAGTGCTTCAAGTTGCAACTCTTCGTTTTCAGCTTGGTTGAAATGAATTCTTCTATGTGAAGGGACTTCGATTTCCACCGGAATCATTGCTTCTGATCCATATGCCAACGAAAATGGAGTGTGCCCAGTCACAGTTTTGTTGGTAGTTCTATATGCCCACAGTGCTAGTGGAAGCTTATCGAACCAACCACCTTTCGCTTTTTCCAGCTATTTTTTGATGGTTGATTTGTTAATTTTGTTCACTGCTTCCATGTTGGGCGGATTTTCACCCAGAAGATCTCAAGACCAAGAAGCCGCAGTTTCACCCGGGCTCGCGAGCAACCTCTACTTTGTTATCCCGTTTTTTGGTCAAAACTGGAATATCAATGTCGAGCGCGTCTCCACCACGATCAAGCTAAGAAGAAGCAACCAGCAAGCGTATGTAAGCCCAGAGTTCCACTCAAGATCCGAATACAAAGCCCTTTCAACAATACAAGCATAAGTCCACTCGGCAAAGCAATGCAAGGAAGCATTCAGCCAGCAACCAACCTAACACACACAAGCTCATTCGGCATGGCAAGCATTGGGTTTCATTCGGCTTTCCAGTTCATTCGGCTTTCCAAACCTCTGTTCATTCGGCACTCCAAACTCAAGCCCATCCGGCATTCCCCCACTGATGAACCAGCCAAGACCGAACCAACCTTCCACTGCCGGATGAGAACCAACACCGGTCCAAACTCCATCTCCATGCTACCACCGGACCACTTCCACGACCGAACCAACACACCATCACCGGTCCAAAACACACCATCACCGGTCCAAAACCCACTACCACCGAACCAACCATGACCGGACCAAACTCCAACTTCTCCAAACACGGCCGGACCAAGCTCCGCCGAACCAGAATGCTACCAGGCCAGATTGCTTCAGCCCGGGCCCACCAGCATCTATATACTTCCAAGACCCCTGCCCCCTACCTCACTCTATAAATAGAGGGGCAGGGGTACAACAATGGCAGACAAGTTTGAGAGCTCAAGCAAGGAAGGAACTTTCAAACTACTTTCATACACTTGTATACAAAGCATTGTACTTGTAATCTGGAAGAAGAAAGATAATAACATATAAAGTGGACGTAGGCACATTCTGGCCAAACCACTATAAATCTGCGTGTCTTTTACATTTCAGCCCTTACTTTTCTCATATTTACATACTCATCTAAAATCATTGAAAATCACACATACTCAACTAAAATAATACGACTTGGAGGTGTTTGTCCATTTTTTGTGCAAACATTCCATTTGCCCGTTTGCCTGCGGATGAGCCACTACTGAGAAGCTCTTTTGGATCTTGAATCACTTGCAAAAATCTTGGAACTCTTCACTTTCGAATTGGGTTCCATTGTCTGTGATTATCTTTTGAGGCACACCATACATGCAAATGATGTTCTTAGTTCAAAGTTTATCATTTTTTTAGAGGTAATAGTAGCTAATGGTTCAGACTCAGCCCATTTAGTAAAATAATCAACAGCAACAATGGCATATCTGATTCCGGATTTGGCGGTTGGTAAAGGCCTGATGAGATCTATTCCCCAAATAGCAAATGGCCACGGGCTGACCATCTGTGTTATCTCGGTGGAAGGTGCTCTTGGGATTTTTGCAAATCTTTGGCATCGGTCACATTTTCTGGCATAGTTTGCAGCGCCACGATTAATATCCGGCCAAAAATACCCATAACGGAGAATTTTCTTTGCTAGAGTTTGACCACCTGAATGGTCTCCACACTCTCCTCCGTGTACTTCAGCTAGAATTGTCTTAGCTTCTTCCTTGGTCACACATCGGAGTAATGGCATTGAGAATCCCCGCCTATACAATCGGCCATCTTGAATTATATACCTAGAGGCTTTTCTTAGCAACTTCTGTCGTTCTTTTGAATTTTCTGGTAGAGAACCATTGAGCAGATATTCCATTATCGGAGTCATCCATGATTCTTGCTCCTGAGATATAATCATGACCCAGTCAATATCCATCTCATCAGTGCTTGGAGCTGACAGGACTTCCACAGGAACTAATCCCAATAATTGATCTTCACTAGTGCTTGAGTACTTAGCGAGAGAATCTGCCTTCATGTTCTCTTCCCGGGGTATATGATTTATCGTATAATGGTCAAGATCATCGAGAAGTTCCCAGGCTCTTGACAAGTAAGCAGGCAGATTTCCTCCTTTAGTTTGAAACTCTTTCTTGACTTGACATACAATAAGCTATGAATCGCTGAAGATCTACAACACTTTGACATTCAATTCTTTAGCAATTTTCAGGCCGACAATAAGAGCTTCATATTCTGCTTCATTATTTGTCGAAATGAGTTCCAATCTCAATGCATAGCACAATGACCGCCCTTATGGGGTTTCAAGCACAACCCCAGCTCCGGAACAGTAATCGTTTCTTGCGCCATCAACATATAATTTCCATCTAATTAGGATATTATCAGTCACTTCTTCCTCACTATCACCTTTATCTGTACATTCTGCGATGAAATCCGCTAAAGCTTGTCCATTAATTGCTCTCCGAGGATGATAAGTGATGTCATATTGACTGAGTTTAATATTCCACTTCAAAAGACGACCCGAAGTCTCAGGACGAAATAGGACTTGCTTCAGAGGTTGATCAGTGAGGAATTTCATAGGATGAGCTTAGAAATATGGCCTCAATTTTCTTGATGCAATCAGTAGGCAATAGGCGAGCTTTTCCAACTTTCAATAATTCATCTCTACCCTAGTGAATCTTTTGCTAATATAATAAACCGGGCGCTGAATTTTTGCGTCCTCCCATACCAATGCTGCACTGAGAGCATGAGATGAGATTGCCCAATATACGAAAAGATCTTCACCATTGTCTGGCTTAGAAAGTATTGGAGGCATTTCCATATGACGAATCAACTCATCGAAGCTTTCTGGCATTCAGGAGTCCAGTCAAAAAAATTTCTTCCTTTCTTCAGAGCATCAAAGAATGGAATGCATTTATCAGTAGCTTTGGAAATGAATCGACTCAGGGCAGCGACTTTTCCATTAAGACTTTGCAGTTCCTTCTTCGTTCTAGGGGCTTTGACTTCTCTTAAGGCAGCAATTTGAGCAGGATTAGCTTCAATGCCCCTTGTACTCACAATGAAACCCAAAAACTTTCTGGACTCCACCGCAAATGAACATTTCAAAGAATTAAGTTTCATTCCGTACTTTCGGAGGATTGCAAACATTTTCGCCAAGTGATCCATATGGTCTACTGCCTTCTTTGATTTCACCAGCATATCGTCAACATAAACTTCCATAGTTTTGCCAATCTGCGGTTTAAACATAGCATTGACGAGTCTTTGTTAAGTTTCCCCTGCATTCTTAAGTCCAAAGGGCATGACTCTATAGCAATAGAGACCAACGTCGGTGATGAAGCTCATGTCCTCCTGGTCCGGCTCATGCATCATGATCTGGTTGTATCCGGAGTAAGCATCCATAAAAGATAACAATTCATGCCCTGTTGTTCCATCCACCAACTGATCTATCCTGGGTAACGGGAAACAGTTTTTAGGGCAGGCTTTGTTTAAATCTGAGAAGTCGATGCATACTCTCCACTTCCCATTAGCTTTCTTAACCAGTACAGGATTTGAAAACCAATTCGGATAAGTAGACTCCCTGATGAAACCATTCTCCATCAGTCGGTCTACCTCTTCCTTCAACGCTGCTGACCTTTCAAGACCCTGGCTTCTTCTCTTCTGCTTTATCGGTGTAAACTTCAAATCAATATTCAGAGCATGTACTGCAATTTCTGGGGATATTCCACACATATCAGCATGAGTCCAAGCGAATACGTCCATATTTGCTTTCAAGAATGATATCAAGGAATTTTGAACCGTCACACTAAGTTGCGAACCCACATTCGCCAATTTGTTCGGATATTTCGGGTCAACAGGTACTGGCACCGTTACTTCCACTGGCACCACTCTTTTCTCCCATGCACTAGCTTTTCTAGGATCCATATCTCTTCGTGCCCCGCTATGCTCGCCAGTACAGGGTCCACCCTGTAATTGCTACAAGGTTGGTTCTTTGATGCAGACTGGGGCTGCCGCATCTTTTCCCATCTCTCTCTTCCTTGCTTCACGCAACTCTATTAGATAACATTCTCGACCAGCATTCTGATCCCCTTTAATAAGTCCAACTCCATTATCTGGGGTGAAGCACCACGGGGTGAGAATTGCCTTAAAAGCTGCAAGAGTTGATCGACCTAGGAAGGCGTTATAGGCAGAAAATTCATCAACAATTACAAAAGTCTGTTTTCGAACCACCTTTTTATGCCCCTCTCCAAGCTCAACGAACAAGTCAATAGTTCCAATTGGCTGCTTCGGTTCCCTAGTAAACCCAACGATCTTTTGAAATGAAGCTTGTACATCAGTCATCGGAATTTTCATTTGGTCGAATGTCTTTTTGAAGAGAATATTGCAAGAAGCGCCACATTCTACAAGCACTCTTCTCACAATAGCCGGCCCAATGCCAGCAGAGATGACCAAGGGATCCATGGTTGGAGCTTCAATGCCCAAAGAATCCCTGGCTCTAAACACAATATCATCATTAAAAGTTTTCTGCTGCTTCAAAGGTGCAGCATCTTCTAGCACAAAAACACTCTCTTCTGTTAGTGCATACTTCAAGGCACGGGCATATCTTTCCATCTCTCCCTAGCTTCTGCCTGCTGGGTGAGGACCTCTTGTAATCACATTGATAACAGGCCTTTCTGATTCATGCATGATATTCTTCTCACCCGAGCCAGATGGATGAGCAGGAAGTTGCTGGCCCTTAGTAGATGAAGTTGGATCATTTCTACTTCTCTTAACATATTGCTGCAACTTGTTCTCTCTCAGCAGTTCTTCAATCAAACTTTTCAGATGGCGACATTCGTCGGTATCATGACCGGGTTGATTATGTAACCGACAGAATCTCCCACTTTGAGCAGCTTTCTTGCTAATTCTCATCTCATGCGGTTTAGGATATTCTACCACATCTTTGGTAGCAAAAAAGATATTCTCTGGGGTGTCAGTCAAAGGGGTAAAATATGAAGGTTTTAAGAAGTGAGGCTTCTTCGGATCTTTCTGTTTCTTTCCACCGTTATTTTCCCTCTTACGACTTCCGGATTCCTTTTTGATAGGGGCAGCAGTATTATCCTTAACCTCTGTCAATGCCACTTTAACTGGTGCCCGAAGGCTTTCCAAGTGCATGAATTCATCAGCTTTCTTATAGAATTTCTCAAGCGAATTCGGTTCTTTCATCTTCAGCCACTTCCCAAATTCGCTTGATTTGTCGATTGCCCTCATCAGGTATGTCAAGACCATTCGTGGCTCTGCATTGTCCACTTCAGCCAAAGCTATGTTGAAGCAGTTCAAGAAAGACCTAATAGATTCCCCAGGATTCTGTTCCAGGCTTGACATTGGCATAATATCCTTTGCCTTTGAAGCATACAACCTGAATTGCTTTTTAAACTTCCGAGTCAAATCGGCGAACTAGTCTATGGATCGGACCGGAAGCTTTGTGAACCAGAGCAGAGCCACTCCTTCCAAGTATACCGGAAAGTACCGGTATTTGATCTCATCAGACGCTCTAGCACCAGTCATGTGCCAATCATACTTATACAGGAATTGATTAGGGTCCCTTGTTCCCTTATAAGCCGAAATGGTGGGAGGAACAAACTTCCTTGGGAATTCCGCCTTTAGAATCCTTTCAGTGAACGGAGCTTTGCTTGGAGCGAATCCCCATTCCTTTTCATCATCATCCCTCTGCATGCTTTCTTTCATGATTTGTCGCACCATGCCTGAAAGATATTCCTCATCATTTAAAGGATCTACAGGACAGACTTTGGCCATTTTCTCGGAAGTTTGTCTGGACAAACGTTTGTGGAGAGTTGGCTATGGTCTCGATCCTCCAGCTTGAGGAGGTGTTTCTTTGGCAGGGCTAGGTGCTCTTTGAGAAATATTCCTCTCTTTAGGATTATGAATATCATCTGCATGGTTGTCTTCATTATTCACCGGTTGACGGTTAGCTCCGAGCAATGCATTTAACCTTTCAAGCATCATAGCATTCTGGGTTTCCATCTGTTGGTATAACCCAGATACTGCAGCATCTAACTCCGCTCGTGTGATTCCGGCACTTGGTGCTGCTTGACTTGACGAAGGAGAAGTGGCAGTATTCTCATGGACATTACTGGGTCTTGTAGATCCGCGCTTTCTTCCAGGAGCCATTATCTCTGACAGACTTCTGGTTTTGAGAGAGATTTTTTCAACAAACTTTTGCCAAGCAATGCTAGCCTGAGTTGGATTCTCAGTGAAAGCACCAAAAATGTTAACGCTTAAAATTAAACGCTAACACCCTGGTGTATGTAGAGTTTAAGCGAAAGCACCACCCGTGAATACGGGAATTAGAAACAAGTAGAAAAGTCACAAAGAAAGCAATAAAAGACAACAGTTTTATAGTGGTTCGGCTTCAGGTTAAGCCTACGTCCACTTTAATCTTCTTTATTGCTAAATACTAACGCACCTCACTCTGTAATCCTGAGACTAATAAGAGGAAGATAATGCTAGCGGATTTCACAAAGAATTCAAATCTGAAATTTGACTAGCGAGTTAACCAATTAGCTTAATACTTAGGGGCAGATTTTTGTTCATTCCAGTACTACAGTTTTTATACAATACATAACATTGGAGTACAATAAATAGGAAGCTTACACACTAATAAAAAGGGCCTTCAACCACACAACATTACTACAAAGTTAACTAACAACATTCAACCACACAACATTAAAGACATAGAACTTAATTAAACATAATAATGAACAGTGCTGTACAACTTTATAACAATCTTCGATTACAACACCGATGGGACAAATAACTACAACTCCGATGTAGAAGAAGTCTTTGAATCCATGTTGGTTATGCTAGATTTCCTCTTAAAGTTTGTTGAGATGTCTTTTGTGTTTGAAGTGTCGAGTGAGTCGAGAATTCAGCAGAGTATCGGCGTTCTAGAAATGAGCTAAAAGATCCCCTTCCAGTTGGAGTAGACGGGATATTTATTAGAGAGCTTGGAGTTAGGTCGTAGGTCGCAAGCGACCTTGGATAGGTCGTAGGTCGTGAGCGACCTAGTGGGAGTGGTTTGCGGCTTAAATATGGTATACTTGATCATTCTGAACAGACTAACAAGTCATAGGTCGTGGCTGACCTAGGGAGGAAGCGGCATAACAAGCTCCTTTGGTATGTTTAGGTCGTGAGCGAATTAGTAGACACGGTTTATGGCCTAACAGGAGCGCCCTTGGTCACCTGAATAAGTCATAGGTCATGGGAGACCTAGGGAAGGAACGACATAAGGAAGACAAGTTAACTCGGTTCTGCATAGCTCGCTATGTCATTAAGTCCTTAGGTCTCTAGGTCGTGAGATACTTTAGGTCGTTAACTCGCTAGCTCATTAGGTCGTAAGGCTCTTTAATCGTTAGGTTGGTAAATCCACTTAGCTACCAGGTCGCTTCACAATTTAGGTCGCTGCACCCCATAGACAATTAGGTCGCTTTAGGCCATAGGTCGTTAGGTCGTTGTAGTCCATTAGGTCGTGAAGTCTTTTTGCTGTGACATGCTATTGATGGTTAGGTCGCTAGGTCGCGATGCCCTTAGGTCGCTGAGCTGTGAAATAATGGAGTTAACAATTAATAAAACTTTACATGTTTCTTGCATTAATTAAAAACTTTACACGTTTCTTTCATTAATTAGGACTTTACACATCTCTTTTATAAATTAAAACTTTACATGTTTCTTTCATTAACTAAGAACTTTACACATTTCTTTCATTAATTTGGACCTACACATTTCTTTCATAAATTAAATCTTTACACGTTTCTTTCATAAATTAAAACTTTACATGTTTCTTACATAAATTAAAAATTTACACGTTCTTTGCATTAATTAAAACTTTACACGTTTCTTTCATTAAATAGGACTCACGCATTTCTTTCATTTATTAAATCTTTACACGTTTCTTTCATAAATTAAAACTTTACATGTATTTTCGTAAATTAAAACTTTACATGTTTCTTGCATTAGTTAAAACTTTACACGTTTCTTTCATTAATTAAAACTTTACACGTTTCTTTCATTAATTAGGATTTTACACATCTCTTTCATAAATTAAACTTCACATGTTTCTTGCATTAACTTAAAATTTACATGTTTCTTTCATTAATTAGGACTTTATCCATTTCTTTCATAAATTAAAACTTTACACGTTTCTTTCATAAATTAAAACATTACACGTTTCTTTCATAAATTAAAACTTTACACGTTTCTTGCATTAATTAAAACTTTACATGTTTCTTGCATTAATTAAAAACTTTACACGTTTCTTTCATTAATTAGGACTTTACACATCTCTTTGATAAATTAAAACTTTACATGTTTCTTTCATAAATTAAAACTTTACATGTTTCTTTCATAAATTAAAACTTTACATGTTTCTTGCATTAATTAAAACTTTATATGTTTCTTGCATTAATTAAAACTTTGCATGTTTCTTTCATTAATTAGGACTTTACGCATCTCTTTCATAAATTTAAACTTTACATGTTTCTTACATTAACTAAAACTTTACACGTTTCTTTCATTAATTAGAACTTTACACCTTTCTTTCGTAAATTAAAACTTTACACGTTTCTTTCATAAATTAAAACTTTACATGTTTCTTGCATTAATTAAAACCTTACATGTTTCTTGCATTAATTAAAAACTTTACACGTTTCTTTCATTAATTAGGACTTTACACATCTCTTTCATAAATCAAAACTTTACATGTTTCTTTCATAAATTAAAACTTTACGTGATTCTTGCATTAATTAAAACTTTACATATTTCTTGCATTAATTAAAAACTTTACACGTTTTTTCATTAATTAGGACTTTACACATCTCTTTCATAAATTAAAACTTTACATGTTTCTTTCATAAATTAAAACTTTACATGTTTCTTGCATTAATTAAAACTTTACGTGTTTCTTGCATTAATTAAAAGTTTACACGTTTCTTTCATTAATTAGGACTTTACACATTTTTTCATAAATTAAAACTGTACATTTTTCTTGCATTAACTAAAACTTTACACTTTAAACCGATTATCAACTTATAACATTTTAGCTTATAAAAACTGATATCTCTTTATATTTCAAATCTTTAAATCGAATTTTAAGTTAATATTCCATATATTCCAAAATTTCAAAATACATAATAATTTTTTTGGGAAAATATTACTTTAAAAATATTAACCATGGGCATGTATAATATTTTCTAACCTAGGTCAAGTGATGCGGATATGTATCATTTCAATCCGTAATTTAAAATGAAAAATCCGGGTTCTATCATTTCAAACCCCCGATCCCAAGAAAAATAAATACGACAAAAATCAGTAAAAATCACTCGAGCCTATCATTTCAGCCCATAGTGATATTCCTTATCCTAAAGTATGTTCGGGTATGTATCATTTCAACCCATAGTTATAGGGAACTTGCAGTGGTGATTAGTAGAAATAAAATAATAGTATACATATAATATCATAACAAATGATGTAACAAATATATAAACGACATTTATCATCATGTAATCATAACACAGGCATATTTGAATGACATATCAATATCTACAGATTCACTTGTCATTTTTTTCACAAAAATATAAGTATATATGTCTAGAGTGATAAAAACTCACCTTTTTAAACTAGAATCGACAAATTGAGAAAAAAGATCCAAACCCCGCAAAGCACGAAAAAGCACGACAAAGCACAATGCGAACTTGAGTGGATGATGAGTCAGATTCAAATCTTGTGTACAAACAAATATTACATACATAAGAATATGATTCAACACAAAATAATAGATGTTAAAATAATGGAAAAATAAATGAATCAAAGTGACATAACTTACCTTAATCAATCAATGGCTTGGTTACACCACATATGGTTTCAACCATCATCTTATATCGCTTGTTCATGATGGTTAGAGGTGTGCTAGAGGCCAGGGGCTAAGTATAAGCAAGAAGTACAAAGAAGAAACAAAAAGAGAAAAAGAAAGAAGAGGAAGAGAAGCCATTGATCTAGAGCTTGAATAGAATTTTCTTTCACGCAAATGATAATGAGAAGTTTTGGGAAGTTTTTATGCGTGATAGGCAAGAGAAATTCATGGCTAGATTAAAGGAATGAACGGCTAAGGTAAGTAATAAAGAGGCTATGCAATAAAAGGCAATATTTTGAATGGTTTGGAAAATAAAATGGAAGCAAATACTTAATGTATTTAATAAGAAAAATTTCTTTCCTTCAAGAGATGAAATGTGAAATGGAATAAAATGAGATATGTTTGAGGAGTTTTCTACGTGAATGATAAAAGGAAATACATGGCTATATAAGAAAAAAACAGCTAAGGAGTTATGAATACTAGGGAAACGGAAAGCCATAAGTGAAGGAGGAAGAAACATATAATATATTTTATTTTTAAATACAACTAAAAAAATGAGAGACGGGAAATAATTTTTTTGTACATGAATTTCCAACTTGATATGCAAGGCTGTGAGTAGAGTAATTCATGGCTAGGAATGAGGAGGAAACGACTAGGAAATAATAAAGGTCATGCAAATGAAAAAGGCAAGAGTTTAAACAATGAAACGTATGCCTTTCAAATTTCTCCAAGCCATTTACTTGCATACATTTCTTTCTAGAAATGAAATGTGAAGTAAATGTGTACGTGAATTATGAAGTGGAGTGGATGGCAAGAATAGATATGAATGGCTAAAGAGGAGTAAATGATAGGAAAACAAAAAGGCTAGGAAATAAAAGGCAAGAAATAAGGAGAAAGAAACACACACACACACACATATATATTATTCTTAAATGCAATTGAAAAGAGGATATTTTAAGATGTTTTTACGTGATTAATAAGAGCAATTCACGGCTATGAATGGTGAATGGCTAGGGTAAGTAATAAAGAGGGTAGGTAAATAAAAAGGCAAGCATTAAAGAAATGTAACGCACGTCTCCTTGATTTCTTCCAAGCCTTTTATGAAAAGATATACACACAAGTAAAATCCAATAAATAAAGTTTAGATGAACAAAATAGAAAAATAAAATAAAATAATAGAAAATAAAAATATAGAAATGAACATAGAAAAAATAGAAATTGAAATACAGAAAATAACTACGTGTAAAACGCTGTAATTTATCTAATTAAAAAGTATAACTCAGAATTTAAGGAAACGAAAAGCAGAGCAGATATCTTAAATAGATTCTGCTTCAGAGAAAGAGATTAAAATTTAAAAATTCCAATTTTTAAAAAAATTTAAACTGAAAATTCAAATTTTAACCAAAATATAAAATTTTCAAAAATTGTTTATTTATTGCATCTGAAAAATAAATTACAAACAAATTCCAAACTTATATTGGAAAACTTCTAAAAATTCACTTTTAAATGATTTAAAGTCAAAATTTCAAATAAAAATTTAATTAAATATTCACAAAATTATGGATTGTTACACTTGGAGTCAAACCCGAAGATCATTCGTGTCTTGCCCCGAGTAAAACCACCTCCTTTCCATTTTTTTATCAAAACTTAGTTTTTATTTAAGTTTAAAACCTGCTAGCATATCACTCACGTCTACTCGAGTTTACACTCGAGTCACTACCCCAAACACCTATGATTCCCTTCGAGCCAACCTCCATAACAAAACCCACTGACACAAAAACTTCACCGTGCACATACACCGACGACTGAGCCACCTCCGACCTTCGATGAAACCTCCAGCACATTGACCATCACCCAGTCCTTCGATCCCAACTCCCAAATAACAAGCACAAGCCTATGATCGAAATCAAGCAATTCAGTCAAACCTGGAAACAAAACCATCACCAAAAACTGCCTCAAACCCACGCCTCCGACCACCAGACAACGCTGCAACTCCGGCCACGCCTTGCTGACCTTCCATGCTGCCATTTCTTAAAGCCTTGTGCAACTCGATCACCAAAGTCGCTACAATGACCTAAAATTCCGACCTCAACATAAAATAGGGTTAAAAATCTACTTAAACCCACAGCCGCCACCATGGTGCACTATCCCCCCATCAGATATTTTTTCCTGGACCACAAGACCCTACTCCACCTCCAGTGAAGTTCTCGACCAACCCGAGACCACCTATCGCTAGAAAACCCAAAAACCCAATTTCTAGTCTAACGCCAAATGCTCTCTTAATACAATTCTTAAAATTTTGATTTTCATTTTAAAAATCCTATTTTTCAAAGTAGATTCAAGCTATAAACATGAATCAGTAATCCATGATGATGGATTTTTAACATATTCTTAAGGTTTCTACTTCTCTTCCTATTTTCCAGAAAATTTTCAAATTTAACTTACTTAAATAGAATTTTAAACCTTAATCCATGTTCAAACAAATAGGTTTTTTTGAAACCCAAGTCCTAACAGTGATTAAATAAAAAGATATTGACTTTTGATTTTGTATTAAACTATGTAACCGAGAAATAGAGAAGCACAGATATGCACATTCAACACATACAAATATACAGAGATCACATTTTTATATACTCATGCAAAACAATCTTCATCATAGTAGTTCACATGCAACCAACATTTATCTACTTAAGCTTTTTAAGTAAATGTTTACTCACCTGTTATGGAGCTTTTGAAACAATTTGAAAGTTTAAAAAAAAAAACTTGAATTGCTTTGATCTCTGAAAACTTGAATTTGTAGAAGAAAATACTTTGAAACTTGAAAGTTTGAAACTGGAAATCGTTTTTAACCTTGAAGATAGTTGTTGGGATGATTTAAGTTTGAAACAGAGATGATCTTGCTTGATATTCTAGGTTTTATAATTTGTTACAGTTTTTGATTTGAGCATGATAATTGGTTACAGGCTTTTGAGTTTTGATTTTTCTGGTGGATTGAATAATGTTTTTTGTTTGTAAAGTTTACAGGTTTGTTTTCTTGCTTTTTGAAATGAGAAGATAGGAAAAGAAATGGAAAAGCGGAGATGTATGTTTATGTAAACTAAATTGTGATTTATTAAAATTTAAAGAAAATGAAAATAAAAAGAAATGACACTTGTTATTTTAACTTACATTTGTCATTTAGAATCCTTTATTAAATTACACATGTTATCAACAAGCCTTTATAATTAAACACTTGTAATTATGTATGTTTTATAATAATTTTTTTTAAATGATTTAAAAGCTTTTATATTAAATTTCCTAATTAAATAGTAAATTTCTAAATTTTATAAATAAAATTTTTAAAAGAAAATAATATAAAACAAATCTTATTCTAATAAAAGCTTATACATATATTTTTAAATCCAAAATATTTTTAAAATATTTATCTTTTAAATTTCAAATTTCAAATTCAAATTCAAATTTTAAAATTCAATTAAAAATCAATTCAAATATATATGTGTATATATATATTTATTTAAACAAACAAATTATTAAATTGAAAATAATAATTTTATTTAAAAATCTATTTATAACTATATTTTAAAACAGCACATTTATTACTTTTGTTTGAAAATAACAATTTTACCAATTTTAAATAATTTAATAAAGGAGATTATCACATTTAAATTGCTTGAAATTCCGGGATATCACATTCCTCCCCCTTAAAAGAATTTCGTCCCCGAAATTTAAAACAAAAGATAATCCAAAACTTTTATTTATTCAACAATCCAGGCATACATATCAACCATACAATATCAACCAAACAAACAATTCATCCGAACAAACAATATCGCTCAATAAACAATTTATTCAGACAAACATTACTAGCTATCCGAACACAGATCTGGATAAGCCTTTCTAAACTATCCAGAGTTTCCCAAGACAAACTCTGGAATCCTCGCTCACTGCACCTTGACCAGTTCCACCACCTCGCTGCTGAGTTGCCTCGATTCCATTCAAAAGATTACTCAAATGAAATCCAGAATCATCGTAAGTCACTTTTGCGATTCTTCCCAACTCAGTCTCCAAAAACACAATCCTCTCTTCGTACATCAAAACAGCCTTATACTTATCCAACCAATCCATAACCAGAATAAGATCAAACCCTTTGAATTCCAATACAAATGGGTCACAAGAAAAACTATGGGACAAATAAGAAAGCCTTAAGACTCTACAAATCTTATGCAACTTGGTCATCCCGCCTATAAGATTAGATACAAAGATAGGATGGTCAACCAAACAAAGGAAATGATGAAACTTCTGTAGGACTCATGTTGGAAACCCGAACATATACCCATCAAATTTAGATAGATATATAGTTATATAAAAATTACAAATACGCGCTCTCAAGATAGATACTACGCTAGAGCCTAGGTATTATCTTAACCTATGCTCTGATACCAACTGTGACGATCCGCCTTTCATTCCGCAGAAAGATGTATCATCATTAAGAAAGAAAAGATAGAAAAGAGAAAAGATAGAGAAGAAAGAACTAAACAACAATAGAATCTTACAGCGGAACGAATAAAATGCATTACATCACATAAGATATTACATAGTATCATATACATTAGAGTTACACAGCTTATACAACACAAATTAGATAGTTATAAAGATCTGTCTATTATACAACTCAAGTTCATACAAAGACATCACAGAGATACAACAAAGCGGAAATACAGATATCTAAACGCTGAAGCCTCCTGCTCCAAATCTCCTCCAGAATTCGTCAAAGCTAACCTAAATCCCTTGGCTACTCATAAAAATTTGAGTACCCAAGAATATAAGAAAAACAGAAAATAAACTCCGGGTCAGACATGGGTCTGGTGTGAGTAAACGGGTTAAAGTTGCTTAACTTCGAAAACCTTTAGAAACAAAAGGCATCTCGTAAGACCTCCCGCACATAAACATGGAAAAGTTTTCACCTTACCATAACCAAACCATCTGATAGGAAATCCAGTTATATTATAATAGGGTCTAGGGTTTTGTAACATCCCGCCTTTTGTATGCTTTAAATCGACGATAAACCACACACATCAGACTTAAACCATACAGAAGGGCGGATTGTTATGGGGTAAATAAGAAAAAACAGAGTTAGAAAAAATGAAATATAATCTTGCAGCGGAATGATAGAATATAATAATCAAATAAACTGTTCATGAAGTTATTTTACAAAACATTTGATTTTACTTATACGATACATATTATTAATATTCTCTGGTATGTGTAACTCTGATATGTATCGTATAAGTAAAATCAAATGTTTTGTAAAATAACTTCATGAGCAGTTTATTTGATTATTATATTCTATCATTCCGCTACAAGATTATATTTCATTTTTTTCTATCTCTGTTTTTTCTTATTTACCCCATAACAATCCGCCCTTCTGTATGGTTTAAGTCTGATGTGTGTGGTTTATCGTCGATTTAAAGCATACAAAAGGCGGGATGTTACAAAACCCTAGACCCTATTATAATATAACTGGATTTCCTATCAGATGTTTTGGTTATGGTAAGGTGAAAACTTTTCCATGTTTATGTGCGGGAGGTCTTACGAGATACCTTTTGTTTCTAAAGGTTTTCGAAGTTAAGCAACTTTAACCTGTTTACTCACACCAGACCCATGTCTGACCCGGAGCTTAACTTCGAAAACCTTTAGAAACAAAAGGTATCTCGTAAGACCTCCCGCACATAAACATGGAAAAGTTTTCACCTTACCATAACCAAAACATCTGATAGGAAATCCAGTTATATTATAATAGGGTCTAAGGTTTTGTAACATCCCGCCTTTTGTATGCTTTAAATCGACGATAAACCACACACATCAGACTTAAACCATACAGAAGGGCGGATTGTTATGGGGTAAATAAGAAAAAACAGAGATAGAAAAAAATGAAATATAATCTTGCAGCGGAATGATAGAATATAATAATCAAATAAACTGTTCATGAAGTTATTTTACAAAACATTTGATTTTACTTAGATATCAAAGTTACACATACCAGAGAATATTAATAATGCAGCAGAATATAATGGTGTAGTGGAATATATAACAAATAGTAATAATAATTCTTCGTCTTCGTCCTCCAGAATTAAGGCCTTCAAATCCTGAAATGCTCAGGCTGACTCGAGCGAATTGAAAAGAAAAAACACTCGAGCCAGAACTAAAATATCTTATGTGAGTTAAATCAACAGAAATAAATATTAGGGCAGTAACTTAAGAGATGCTCGGAATTCACATCTCATAAGGATGCATTAGTCTATTTACGATGCAGTAATGTTTCGCTATTATAATAATGTCTATAGTAAAATAAACTTACTTTTAAAAAGCATTAATGCTTTACATTTTCCACCTTAACATGTAATAGTCCCAGTAGTCCATCCAGTATCAGCACATCTCCAGATCGGGAGACTACCCTAAATATTCCACGGGCTACGGGAGAAAACCAAACTCGTACAATGCGCTATGGTAGGTGACACGGCACAACTAGGCAATGCCAGGGTAGATATACTAATTGTTATCCGGGCTGGTGTAAAAGTGCAGCGCGCAGCTACCGCCCACCTCGTGCCACACCCCCAAAATAAATAAAAAATCAAAAGTGGCCACCGAATCAATTCAAAAGTCAGAGTATAATATCGAAGGAGTGTGTCCGATCAAGGGAACGACCTCATTGGCCCAAGAATCGCTCCTGTTTTAGCCACCTTATGCCAACTCATGGGAGTCGGGTCCTCGTATTTACCTCAAAGGAACGCCGCCGCCATCCTACTTCATTCTGGAATCTCCACTGTGTACACGGTTGTTAAAGTGGTTTTCGGAGTTGGTAGAGAGTATGACAACTTCCGATCGCGGTCTAAAAACCCAAACCAATACGATATCATTTCCAAACCATATAAATACGATGTCATTTCCGTTTTAAAAACCCAAATCAATATGATATCATTTTTATTTCAAAATATATCCTTTTTCCAAAATCATAACACTTACAAATCTATATACCTTGAAACCCATAGCTTTGAAAAGTAACTTCTAATACTTAAATGATTTAAATATTAAATTACTTTATATAACAAAATAGCTTCTAAAATTTCACAAATAAATTCCAAATACCGATTTGAACCTCCAGTTAAGCCATTTCAATTTCCATATATTTCAAAGCTTTAAATATTCCACCATTTCAAATATAATTCTTTGATAATTCCATATATATCAAATTTAATTACTATTATTTAGATTTGAAATGTTTACATAATAAATCCAATATGATTTAAGTAAAACTTTTAACTTCAAACAACTGGATATTCTTTCAACTTATTTAATTTGATATATTCATTCAAATCAATTTCATATTATCTTCCCATCTTATTTTCATTTAAGTTATTATAAACTCCAAAAATATAATTTAAATAAATACTTAACCATATTATATTATAATAAACTCAAATTTTATTATTAAACTTCTTTTATACATTAAACCAAATTTTATACATAGCATAAAACCAAGAATTTAACTATATATATAATAGCATTTATAAAATATCCAAATATATATCTCATAAAACCATATATTTATTTACAAAAACAAAAAAATCATTTCAATATATTTTTATATATAGACCACGGTGTCTGTATATAATTTTCTACCCTATGGTCAAATGATACAGATATTTATCATTTTAATCCGTAATTTAAAATAAAATACGGTTATACATCATTTCAAACCACAATCCAGAGTGAAATAAAAATGCATAAAAACTTGCAGTTTATAATAATATAAATTACAACATTCATTCATCCAATGTCAAACATCAACCCTTTATCACAATCATCATCCAATTAAATCAATACATCAATATAAACAGATAATAAACAACAGGTATTTACTGCCGGTTTATATTGAATAATAAATTATATAACTATTTAACTATCAGTTTATATGCAATAATAAATTTAAATAACAATTTAATTCAATAAATTCAATTTAACCGTGATGATGATCAAAAATATTTCGAACAGTCATAAATAAATTTCAAAACACATCATAAATCAATTTAACAAACATAAGAAATTTTAGAAGTTGTGAGTGGGTTAAAACGCTCACCTTTTGAATTTAAATTGAATTTAACTCCAATTTAAACCCAAAATTTTCACAGTCCCATAATCCATCCAAACCAGCGTCAAAATGTCTGGAATTCCAACACGAACCTAGCAGAGATAACCGTGTGTGAATTGGACCTCGTATGCAGAAGTTACGTTCGTTAGAACACCATACAATTTTTGAAATAAAAGTAAATAATTTAACAAAATCGTACATGTCACCTTCATCATCGAATAGAAAACTAAACCCTAGGCTGTCACGCACGAGCTGATACCAGCCGCCATACAACCCTGCACGTCGGACGCAAATTCCGACCGTTCGCCGATGATCAGACACCCCCATCGTCCTCCCCTGGCCCATACGCCTCCCCTATCACCACGTCGAGATGCGCGACCTCCCCTAGCCACCTCCCCACGCACGTGGCTGCCATCCCTTTGACTACAAACTTTCATGAATCTCGATGCTTCCCCCTAAGTCATCGCATGGATCGAAAGCATGCAGCGTCCTCTTCGCGATAGTGCCAGCTGATCGCACCCAAATAGATGATCCACCGTCAAATCCAACACCTCCATATCAACGGCCAAAAAAAATCGCCCCGATCTAGCCACACAGAAACTCCAATCGAAAAAAGGATAGCAAAATTGACTTGCGCTCGTCGAGAGCTTCAAAACAATACATAATTTGATATAGTTTGTGGAGTTTGAAATTTTGACTTTGATTTTTGAATTGCAATTGAATTTGGAATTGTCTGCCATTTAGATGAGGAGGTGAGGAGGAATTGTACGTACAGACAAATGACAATGAGGAACAATTAGGGTTTATAGCAGGGTATTAATAGACAAACCTGAAATAGAATAGACCGGATAGATTGGATATACGCGATAAACGATAAAGTGGCCTGAAAAGCCCGTTCTGACTCCGGAACGAAATTAGGTCAACCCATATATCAAAATAGATGTTTTAAAATATTTTGAACATGTTGGAACATGTTTCAGGTCCAAATTCTATCGTATGAATAAGTTATGCTAAAATCAATTTATTTCAAATTGATTTCTATTGATTTCAATTAATCGATTTCAAGGCGTTTCAAGCCCATACGATCAAACGACCAGCCTGATCGTTATGAAACTTGAAATCCTACAATAAGTCACCGTTATGGATCCGATGAAACTAGTTTCGTCGAAATCCAAACCAGTGGCCAAAATGGTTATTTTTACATTAATTAAATAAACTAATAATTAATTAATTAAATCAAATTTTCCATTTCAACTCTAAAATTTACAAATTTCATCATTATGAATTTCTTAATCATTTACACTAATTTTACCAAATTTAAATGTCAATTTAGAGTTGATTAATTTATCAATTTTTAGTGTTAGCCTTAGTTCCTATTTTATCCAGAAATTATAAATTTAACTTCCAATAATTCTGTTTAATTTACTTTTCATTCTATTATTCAATTCATTGTTACTAAACGGATGAAATTTAACATTGGATTCAAAATCTACTACATTAATAATCTCACATTCCATCTTCATTTCAATTAACGTAATATTTAGATATTAAATTCATTAATTTGCAATTACTCCAATTATTATTATAGTTCAATCCCAATAAATTGATAAATCTTTATTCCCGTTCTTAAAATTCAAAATTTTGTCCAATTATGAATAACATCAACACTATTTCTAAATATCACCTTAATTAACATTAACGTAATATTAAATTATAATTATTGTAACTAATTTCCAATTTAAATTAACAGGCTACAAAATAGGTGTAACGACCCGCAAATCCGTACCTCTTGAGTCAACACTATTCTACGTCAATCAACTCAAGATGTACAGAAATACGAACCATTTGGGTTAAAGAAGAAGTGGTAGAAGAAGAAAATAGAAATCAACATCAGAATCTAACCATCGCAGCGGAATAAAATATAATAGATATTAAATGATCTTTACACAAAACAAATATATCTGTTTATATATTACATCATCAGAGTACATCAATCAACACTCAACATCAATAACATACAACTGGATACCCAACAACTCAACACAGCGGAATATATATATATAAACAAGTACGGGAGTACGTATCGTCATCCTGCTCGTCTCCTGAGCTCCACAACATCATACCTGTATTCTATAATACTCGGTCTGACCCGAGCATTACAGTTAAATAACACCCGAGTCAGTCTGGAATACCAGCATGAGAAAATCATTCTCAATTGATTATTAAAGTTTCAAAAATCCTTTGAAAAACAAAAGCATCTCGTAAGACCACACCACAAATAAACATGTCGGGTTTTTACCTTACGATAACTAAAACACTTTTATTAAAATCCTCTGATATTATAATAGTGTCTATAGAAAGTAAAATAGAATCTAGCTGAAATGCTTGCATCTCACGTTTCAGCAATAGTTGGGCACAATCAAAACCGTACGGGCGCGTAGGGAAAATGGATTCCAACTAATGGCTAGGCACTGGGGTACCACCTATCACAGTACCTGGTCTAGATCAGTGTACCGAGGAGCCACCCTAACTCCCCTGCAACACAAGAACGGAACCATCCCTTACTGGACAGTCCCGAGCAAGATCACCACGCGGTTGGGATCAGCAACCGCCCACTAAGCCAAAATAAAAGGGAAATCTAGACAGAGATGACCTCACCCTCCAGTGGGGGCTACCTAGAAGCCTTGTTGCATAACCCCTGATTTTCAGCCACTCCCATTTGATGAGGCTTGTGGCTAAGCGTTACCCTTTTAGAATATATCCCTTAGAATGCCCATCGTCCAACTGACGATGTTTCGCAAGCATCCATCCATACAAGTCCGTCCCGGGTTCGAACGGAACCGAAGGCACTATTCCTACTTCATCCATTTTGGAAATATCCTCAGGATTAGTAGAGATTAGCCCTTGCACTTCACTACTCCATCCTCGAATCCAAATTCGTTTCCACGAAACGTATAAACCGGATCGAAGTGGTTTTCGAGAAGTAAATCTCGATCCCGGTCTCTTCGAAACGATCAACGCATTTGTCCAATATTGATGGTCGGTGATTTAACTATCAATTAATGTTCACAACATCCATCACACAATAAATAATTTTCCAAATTATTTATTTATCTCAAAAATATCTTCACAAGGTATAATTTCACTTTTCAAACTCCTTGAAAACAGTTTTCAAAACTATCTGCCTTTCTCAGAATAAATTCTAAGTATTTCTATTTCCACTCGAATCACCAAGCTCAAAACTTTAGATTTTTAAAATAATTTAAAAACATTTTATTGTAAAATATATTTAACATTTAATATAGAAAAATTACTTTAGTGCTTAATTTAAAATAATACTCTAGAAATAACTAAAATGTGGTTCCCTTATAACTATACATTAGATTTCTTCTTTAAACAAAATACCATATCATTCTTTAAATAATTATTACGATAAAAAATTAACAAATTACTTACTTTAGAATTTACTTTAAAATATTTAAATTAAAACTACTTCAATAATTGATTAAATATATATATATATATATATATATATATATATATATATATACACTATATTTGTATTTGAAAATAAGGTTACTTTATAAATATAAACTAGGTTTTCACCTTTAAAACAGAATTACTAAGTCACTCTTTATAAATTATTACCACGGTAATAGATTTGAATAAATATTTACTTTAGAATTTAAAATTTAGAAATAATAAATTTCCAAGAACATACTTTGTAAAACAACATTAAAACCTTTATTTTTATTTTAAAAACTTATTTTGAAAACGTACTTGGCTATCCAGAGAAATATACTTCTCTTCACAACCCTTAAAAATAAATCACTATTTATTTTTTAGACAATTTATCTCGTTCCTTTAATAAATTCCCACCTCGAATTTATCCTTCCAAATATTCAATTTCAAACACTTAAATCAATTTCCAAATTGATTTCCAATTTACTTCATTTATTCCAAAATCCTTTAATTTCAGATTTTATTCCTTAATTATGATTTTAAATCCTTTTAATTGAAATACCAATTTAGACCTCTAAATTTACTTCTTATTCTTTTAAATAATTTTAAACTTTTAAGTTTTAAAATGATTCTTTCTTCCTTTAAAATAATATCACTTGATTTTACAATTCATTAATTACTGTTTATTCGAACCCCTTTCTCTTCATACTCGAAGTTATTTATTAGTATTTAACATACTTCCATTTCTTTTTCAATTCTTTCTAATTTTTTTAAATTTTCTGAGATATTTTCGTTTACAAATTTACTTCCTTTATTTTCTTTCCAAAATCCAATTTATATATTTTTGGTAATTCATTATGACCAATATATATATATATATCCAATCCAATCAGATCATTCAATATTCCAATATATTCAACATAGAATATCAAGTAATCACAAACAGAGAATACTAAATAATAATGATGAGGGGTTCATTTGGATCCCTCCAACCTGTTTTTTCCTGCATCAACAGATGTTAGCACAATATAATATGCCAATTCCAAAATTACCATACTACAGCACTTCAATGAATTTCAACCATTTAAACAATTATTTATATTTAATCATTTAAATTTAAATTTAAATGAACCGAGTGAGATTAACTCACCTTTAATTATGCACGCAACCCATCTATTTCGACCATTTCTTCCCGACTTTAGACCTTGAATAAACAATTCATAATCTTTATTAATATTTGAACAAAACAAAAAATTAAATTCCCTTTTTAATTAATTAATCAACTAATAATTTAGCTTAAACAAATTTTCCCCCTTTTTACTTTATGTTTATATGTATGTATGTATGTATGTATGTATGTATATATATATATATATATATATATATTTTATTTTATTACCTAGATTTCCTTTTTAAACCCCACTGTAAATAAACTTAAAAATTTATACCAGTATTCAACTATCTTAACTGTATGCAAATATACATATAAACCTTTAAACTTAAATAAAAATTTGTTTTATACCTTATTGCCCCGAAAACAACTCCTACCACAAAACCCAAATCCAGAGCACGAAATGAAAAACACGTCTGAGCACGCTAGAGGCGATACCGAGCTCCATCTCTCCAAGTTTCCATTTGACAGCGCCGTCACCACCTCCACGTCGACCTTGAATAAGACACCACACGCTCGAGTTCTCTAACACGAAGCGGTCGTGATTTCCTCCTCCTTCCTGCCCTCGCGTGCCTCTCAACAAGAAATCGACTTAGATAAAAAAAATGCGCGTGAGACCTTAGTCGATCGCCCCCAAATCGAAACGCTTCTCCTCGTTGCCGAAATCGACATCCCATACGTGCTTCGATCGAGTGATGATTTGGGGTGGGGTTCATGATTTCGATTTGACAGAAATCGAATTGGAAAAAGGAAAAGCTGCCATTTTTTTTATATATATTCAAAAGAAACAATTTGATTTCGTTAGCACGGTGGTTTGATCTGGGATGAAGGGCTTCGGCCATGATATTTGATTTGGGTTAATATATTTTTCCTTCTTTTACAATGTTCGAACGACGATATTGAGAAGGGGAAAGAAAAGAAAGGAGAGTACGGGGGAGACAATAGGGTGGCGGGTCGTACGTATGGTCGGGTTAAAGAAAACAAGTATGTTTTATTTAAATTAAATTTTGTCTCGGTACAAATTCCAATGCGTTCATATATCGTACGCTCTCATAACAACTCCAAACACTACGAAAATTTAAATCCGATAATAATTCAATATTACGGACCCAATGGAATTGGTTTCGTCAAATTCCGAGACTGTGCCCCGAAAGCCTATTTTTAAATTCGATTTAAACGATTAAAATTTTAAAACTGAACAAACCACTGTTAATTCCAATTTTACAACTTCTAATATTTCAGTGTTATCAATATAAAATTTTACAAGCCTTCAAATTATTTTTATCAGGCTTAAAATCCCAGATTTCATATTTTACCCGATTTTAAATTATTTAATTCAATAATTTAATTATCAAATATTAGTGATATTTGAATTCAAGTTAAAAATTTACTTTTAAATATATCAAATCAATTAAATATTCTAATTTAAATTGCTTAAAAATTCCAGGTCCTCGCATTCCTCCCTCTTAAAAGAATTTCGTCCTCGAAATTACTAATTAGGA
Organism: Allium cepa; assembly: GCA_030765085.1. Lineage (NCBI taxonomy): Eukaryota > Viridiplantae > Streptophyta > Magnoliopsida > Asparagales > Amaryllidaceae > Allium > Allium cepa. The sequence continues at coordinate 911,746,306 of CM060943.1, forward strand.
AGAATGATCCAATACCCGTTTACTTATTCCCAAAACCTATCAACTATCTTCTCATAAAAGAATCATTATTATTCTTATTAACTTCCCAAACTTTTTCGGTTTCCAAACAACTCTAGTTATACAATCATTCAAATTTATATTCAATCCAAATTTAAATTATCAAAATTTTCTCAAAATTTTTCCAACTCTCTAAATTTTCGACAAATTTCGCCAGCGTCTCCTTTGCACGGCTAGCTCGGTACAACTACAAAATGGCTCTACGGCCTCTCAAATCCAAAAAGAAAACAAAAAGCCAAGTGGCTAGATCCAAAAACCCAATCAAAATCATCCAGAAATTTAAACACGTACCTTTTAGTCGACAATTCTAATTTATTATCTGAAATCAAAACCAATTCTCCTTTCCCTTTTTCATACCTGCATATCCTGTTTAACAATAATATCCAATCACAACATTCAAAAACATTTTATTTGACTTCTTTCCAAAATTTCAATGTTCATTCCATTTAAGCCCGTACGATGTACCTATATCATTCGTACGCAATACCAATCCGATCGCTCACTCGATCACACAATTTCACTTCTGAACTAGTATCGTCCACCCGACTTCCTAGTGCGGACTCAGATCTGGTTTCCTGATTAGAAACCGTCATTCTCCTTGCATAGCTATAGACTATGATAGAGAACTTTCAGGATCAATCAAAATTCCATATCCAGGTTCGCCGTTGAAAATCGAGTGAAAAATCCTAACTCGGATCGATATAACTATCTCGAAATTCTGTGCTCGAATTCTGGACCAATATAGCTATGCGAATAAATAATATACGTACATCCTACGTATTTGCCCCAATTTATTACCAATTATATCAATTCCCTTTTTATTCACATTTATTTTGATTGTTAATCACTTATACTCACTTTCCCTTGTCACAACTTCTAGTTTTAATCTTCATTCAGTTATTCACTTAGTATAATTCTTACATAAGAATTTCACCTTCATTTCTTAAATCCAATATAATATTTTATATACCTCTTGAATTTGTTTTCACTTCACCATTGGAGTTTGTATCCATTTTATTCAATTTGCTTTACAATTCCATAAAAATTTCAAATATAATCACTTCTTCCCAATTTTACTTGAACTTCAATTCGTTTTCAAACTTTGAATATTGAATTTTTGATTCACCCTATCTCATTCCATATTTAATTAACCATTTCCCTTATTCGTTTTACTTACTAATTTATTTTTATATCTCAAATAAAAGTTAGTTTGCAAACTTTTTCTTCTTTTAGTTTCTTTGAACAATTCTTCAGCTCATCTTACTTTACTTATACAATTTAAATTAAATTTCAACATTCAGTTATAATTCTATTTGCTTAGCAAATTTAAATCATTTGTCGTTAGTGAAAATTTTCAAAGGATTCCAAAAATTTCTAACTCTCAAAATTTTCGAAAGATTTTGGTAGTCTCCTTTGTACGGAGGAGCTTTTGCAATTTGACAAGAGATATAAATATATATACATCGACCCACACGGTCGGAAAATAGAAAAACAGTTCATATTTCCTATTTGTATTGCATAGGCGTACCTTATTTAGCATTTTAAAGCAAGCAGCTATTTATTTAAGCAATTAGCGCAGTCAAAACCAGACAAACAACTTCCAAAAACCTGTTCTTACTCAATTTAAACATGTGAGTGTCAAATATACAAATTTTATTAACATTTCACTTTATTATAAATAACTAAAACATGGATTCTATAAACAATGCATATTATATACTTCCATAAGCACATATGAAATATTTCGACACTTATTTTGAATACTTCCAAATAATATTCAAACCATCCTGTTCAATTTAAATGATTTCACAACTCTCTTACTTAACTTAAATTCATTTTAAGTCCAAGAAAACTCATTTAAATTGAATTGATTTCAAAAGCAATCTAACTTCCATTTTATTCCAAGTCAAATTCTCATTGATATAACTTAAGTTAATTAACTCAATTACTAATTTCATTCGCCAAGCAATTTTTATTAAAAATCATTTCATAGGACTCGACACAATCATTTCACAATTTCCCTTAAGTCAAGTTTTTATTCAAATATTACTTCAGTTATTTTATTTTCGTGAAATTATTTCAACCTTTAAAAATCAAGTTATATATATTTTATAAACATTTTCCAATTATGTTCAATTTACCGACAACCCAAGCTGAATTCATTTACACTTCATTGCTTACATTCAATTTACTTCTCATCCAAACAAGCCCATATTTATTACAATTGATTCAAGAACCAATTTTATTGGCTTCAGTTAATCCATAGAATTTATATAATCTTGTTTACGTCAAACGACAATTACTTTTACGAAATTTGACCATATGCAAGTGAATAAATAACTACGTAAGCTTGTAACCACTCTAACTTGATTTCAACTCAATTAATAGTCAATTTCTCCCATTCTAATTCATTTGCAATCATTTCAATTTTAATTTTATTCACTTGAATTTTATTTAGCACTCAAACCATCATTATTTCAACTATGTTTTGTTTAACTTGAGTTCATTGCCAGCTCCATTTGTTTAAATTAAATTAGTATATTTCATTGAATCATTTTGAATTCTAATTCACATTCAATAATTTATTTCTGAATCCCTCTCATTTTATAACGAGGCCATTTCCAATTTATCTCTACTTAGATTTTTATTTGCAATATAAATCATTTTTATGTTAATTCAATTCCATTCAACTTCAACTAAAATTTAATTCACTTACAATCTTAAGTTGAATTTCTATTAATAACTCAAACTTCACATTCAGATTCTATCATTTATTCACAACTCAATTTTTTATTAACCAATTTGAGTTCCATTTCCCATATTACATTAACCAATCAAGTAGTCTATTTAAAATTTTACCCAATATTTGATTTTTATTTCAAAAAAAATCACCCTAACCGTTTTACTTGAGTTCAATCTATTTTATATTTTAAATTTTGGATTCTATTCATTATCATTACAAACAATTTTATTTGGCCTATTTATTTTACTTCCATACTTTATAAGTCACAACTTATCTATATTCACATTTCATCTATTTACAATCAATCTCATTCACATTTTACTTTTTAACTCGGAATTATACCTTTTATTTAGCCAATATATTTTTATTATTCCATAAACATTTCACATAAGATTCCAGAGTTTAAACACTTTTCCAAAATTTCAATAACACCTTAGAATTCAACTATATCCAAAATCCTTTTGCACATTCAATTATCCCTTTGAATTTCAAAACCAAACCCAGTTCGCAAACAATTCCAATTTAAAACAATTGGTAGCAATTTCTCTTCTAGAACTCGAAAATGAACATCGATGATGCTGCAGTCATCACCAAAATTATTTTCCAACGATCGGAAGAGAACTAGATGCTTTTATCTCTTTAAAATCCCTTTGAAATATTTTTAAATTCCAAATTTCTCCATATTCAATTCCAATTACAAAATATTCCCGAAATAATACCACTATTATTTTCCCAAAAATTCCAAATTACAATTCCTTTAAATCTATATTCAAACATTCTCTGGAATTTTATCTCATTTAAATTTCAAATGTCTCCCTCGAATTCGATTCCAAAATTACAATCACCTTTACAGTTTACATTAACAAATCTCATTTATATATGAAGTTTATTTCAATTTATAAATTACATTTATAAACTATATTTCCAAACTCCATTTGTTGTATAAATTTATTCTTCGACTTTGCTTATAAGTTTTCAATTTCTTACCCAATTCTATTTAATATTATCATTCCTTAACAAATCAAGCATCCAAATACTATAATACTTTACAAAAATTTATATCTTTTATATATAAAAATAATTTGGGTAAAATTATTTCATTTACCCTACTTTAAAACAATACTGCGTCGAATTATTCTATTCAAGTGTTTAGAGATCCATATCAATAACGTTAATTACTTGTATTGACCAGAATCCATAAATCACTCAAAAAACCAATCAACACAATATAAAATCATTTTATATTCACTAACAAATACGCGCTCATATCTATTTATTAATACGCTCAAACTCATTATAGAGTACTACGGACTCTATTTCAATGAGTAATTCCCACCAGAGCCAAGGTTATCGCCAACCTGGCTCTGATACCAAGTGTAACGACCCGCAAATCCGTACCCCTTAAGTCAACACTATTCTATGTCAATCAACTCAAGATGTACAGATATACGAACCATTTGGGTTAAAGAAGAAGAGGTAGAAGAAGAAAATAGAAATCAACATCAGAATCTAACCATCGCAGAGGAATAAAATATAATAGATATTAAATGATCTTTACACAAAACAAATATATCTAATCATATATTACATCATCAGAGTACATCAATCAACACTCAACATCAATAACATACAACTGGATACCCAACAACTCAACACAGCGGAATATATACATATACATACATATATATATATATATATATAAACAAGTACAGGAGTACGTATCGTCATCCTGCTCGTCTCCTGAGCTCCACATCATCATATCCTGTATTCTATAATACTCGGTCTGACCCGAGCATTATAGTTAAATAACACCCGAGTCAGTCTGGAATACCAGCGTGAGAAAATCACACTCAATTGTTTATTAAAGTTTCAAAAATCCTTTGAAAAACAAAAGCATCTCGTAAGACCACGCCACAAATAAACATATCGGGTTTTTACCTTACGATAGCTAAAACATTTTTATTAAAATCCTTTGATATTATAATAGTGTCTATAGAAGTTAAAATAGAATCTAGCTGAAATGCATGCATCTCACGTTTCAGCAATAGTTGGGCACAATCAAAACCGTACGGGCGCGTAGGGAAAATGGATTCCAACTAATGGCTAGGCACGGGGTACCACCTGTCACAGTACCTTGTCTAGATCAACGTACCGAGGAGCCACCCTAACTCCTCTACAACACAACACCGGAACCATCCCTTACTAGACAGTCCCGAGCAAGATCATCCCGCGGTTAGGATCAGCAACCGCCCACTAAGCCGAAATAAAAGGGACATCTAGACAAGGATGACCTCACCCTCCAGTGGGGGCTACCCACGAAGCCTTGCTGCATAACCCCTGATTTTCAGCCATTCCTATTTGATGAGGCTTGAGGCTAAGCGTTACCTTTTTAGAATATATCCCTTAGAATGCCCATCGTCCACCTGACGATGTTTCGCAAGCATCCATCCATACAAGTCCGTCTCGGGTTCGAACGGAACCGAAGGCACTATTCCTGCTACATCCATTTTGGAAATATCCTCAGGATTAGTAGTGATTAGCCCTTGCAGTTCACTGCTCCATCCTTGAATCCAAATTCGTTTCCATGAAACATATAAACCGGATCGAAGTGGTTTTCGACAAATAAATCTCGATCTCGGTCTCTACGAAACGATCAACCCATTTGTCCAATATTGATGGTCGGTGATTTAACTATCAATTAATGTTCACAACATCCACCACACAATAAATAATTTTCCAAATTATTTATATATCTCAAAAATATCTTCACAAGGTATAATTTCACTTTTCAAACTCCTTGAAAAAAGTTTTCAAAACTATTTACCTTTCTCAGAATAAATTCCAAGTATTTCTATTTCCACTGGAATCACCAAGCACAAAACTTTAGATTTTAAAAAAAAATTAAAAACATTTTATTGTAAAATATATTTAACATTTAATATAGAAAAATTACTTTAGTACTTAATTTAAAATAATACTCTAGAAATAACTAAAATGAGGTTCCCTTATACCTATACATTAGATTTCTTCTTTAAACAAAATACCAAATCATTCTTTAAATACTTATTACGATAATAAATTAACAAATTACTTACTTTAGAATTTACTTTAAAATATTTAAATTAAAACTACTTCAATAATTGACTAAAAATATATATATACTATATGTATATTTGAAAATAAGGTTACTTTATAAATATAAACTAGGTTTTCACCTTACGGAATTACTAAGTCACTCTTTATAAATTATTACTACGGTTATAGATTTAAATAAATATTTACTTTAGAATTTAAACATTTAGAAATAATAAATTTCCAAGAACATACTTTGTAAAACAACATTAAAACCTTTATTTTTATTTTAAAAACTTATTTTGAAAACATACTTGGCTATCCAGAGAAATATACTTCTCTTCACAACCCTTAAAAATAAGTCGCTATTTATTTTTTAGACAATTTTTCTCATTCGTTTAATAAATTCCCACCTTGAATTTATTCTTCCAAATATTCAATTTCAGACACTTAAATCAATTTCCAAATTGATTTACAATTTACTTCATTTATTCCAAAATCCTTTAATTTCAGATTTTATTCCTTAATTATGATTTAAAATACTTTTAATTGAAATACCAATTTAGATCTCTCAATTTACTTCTTATTCCTTTAAATAATTTTAAACTTTAAGTTTGAAAATGATTCTTTGTTCCTTTAAAATAATATCACTTGATTTACAATTCATTAATTACTGTTTATTCAAACCCCTTTCTCTTCATACTCGAAGTTATTTATTAGTTTTTAACATACTTCCATTTCTTTTTCAATTCTTTCTAATTTTATTAAATTTTCTGAGATTATTTCGTTTACAAATTTACTTCCTTTATTTTCTTTCCAAAATCCAATTTATATATTTTTGGTAATTCATTATGACCAATATATATATCCAATCCAATCAAATCATTCAATATTCTAATATATTCAGTGTAGAATATCAAGTAATCACAAACAGAGAATATTAAATAATAATGTTGAGGGTCCAGCTGGATCCCACCAGCCTGTTTTTTCCTGCATCCACAGATGTTAGCACAATATAGTATGCGAATTCCAAAATTATCATACTAGAGCACTTCAATGAATTTCAACCATTTAAACAATTATTTATATTTAATCATTTAAATTTAAATTTAAATGAACTGAGTGAGACTAACTCACCTTTAATTATGCATGCAACCCATCTATTTCGACCATTTCTTCGCGACTTTAGACCTTGAATAAACAATTCATAGTATTAATTAATATTTGAACAAAACAAAAATTTAAATTCCCTTTTTAATTAATTAATCAACTAATAATTTAGCTTAAACAAATTTTTCCCCTTTTTACTTTATGTTTATATGTATATATATATATGTATATTTATTTTATTTTATTACCTAGATTTCCTTTTTAAACCCCATTGTAAATAAACTTATCAATTTATACCAGTATTCAACTATCTTAACTGTATGCTAATATACATATAAACCTTTAAACTAAAATAAAAATTTGTTTTATACCTTACTTCCCCGAAAACAACTCCCACCACAAAACCACAATCTAGAGCACGAAATGAAAAACATGTCCGAGCACGCTAGAGGCGATACCGAGCTCCATCCCTCGAAGTTTCCATCTAACAGCGCCGTCGCCACCTCCACATCGACCTCGAATAAGACACCACACGCTCGTGTTCTCTAACACGAAGCGGTCGCGATTTCCTCCTCCTTCCTGCCCTCGCGTGCCTCTCCACAAGAAATCAACTTCGATAAAAAAAAATGCGCGTGAGACCTTACTCGATCGCCCCCAAATCGAAATGCTTCTCCTCGTTGCCGAAATCGACATCCCATACGTGCTTCGATCGAGTGATGATTTGGAGGGTTCATGATTTCGATTTAACGGAAATCGAATTGGAAAAAGAAAAAGCAGCCATTTTTTTATATATTCGAACGAAACGATTTGATTTCGTTAGCACAGTGGTTTGATCTGGGATGAAGGGCTTCGGCCATGATATTTGATTTGGGTTAATAAATTTTTCCTTCTTTTACAATGTTCGAATGGCGATATTTAGAAGGGGAAAGAAAAGAAAGGAGAGTACGAGGGAGACAATAGGTTGGTGGGTCGTACGTATGGTCGGGTTAAAGAAAACAAGTATGTTTTATTTAAATTAAATTTTGTCTCGGTACACATTCCAATGCGTTTATATATCGTACGCTCTCATAACAACTCCAAACACTATGAAAATTTAAATCCCGTAATAATTCAATATTACGGACCCAATGGAACTGGTTTCGTCGAATTCCTACACTGTGCCCCGGAAGGCTATTTTTAAATTCAATTTAAACAATTAATATTTCAAAACTGAAAAAACCACAGTGAATTCCAATTTTACAACTTCTATTATTTTCAATGTTATCAATATAAAATTTTACAAGCCTTCAAATTATTTTTATCAGGCTTAAAATCCCAGATTTCATATTTTACCCGATTTTAAATTATTTAATTCAATAATTTAATTATCAAATATTAGTGATATTTGAATTCAAGTTAAAAATTTACTTTTAAATATGTCAAATCAATTAAATATTCCAATTTAAATTGCTTAAAAATTCCGGGTCGTCACACTCCTCCCCCCTTAAAAGAATTTCGTCCCCGAAATTACTAATTAGGAAGAATGATCCAATACCCGTTTACTTATTCCCAAAACCAAACAACTTTAACTTTCTATCAACTATCTTCTTATAAAAGAATCATTATTATTCTTATTAACTTCCCAAACTTTTCAGGTTTCCAAACAACTCTAGTTATACAATCATTCAAATTTATATTCAATCCAAATTTAAACTATCAAACTTTTCTCAAAAATTTTCTAACTCTCTAAATTTCCGAAAAATTTAGCCAGCGTCTCCTTTGCGCGGCTAGCTCGGTACAACTACAAAATGGCTCTACGGCCTCTCAAATCCAAAAAGAAAACAACAAGCCAAGTGGCTAGATCCAAAAACCCAATCAAAATCATCCAGAAATTTAAACATGTAACTTTTAGTCGGCAATTCTAATTTATTATCTGAAATCAAAACAAATTCTCCTTTCCCTTTTTCATACCTGAATATCCTGTTTAGCAATAATATCCAATCACAACATTCAAAAACATTTTATTTGACTTCTTTCCCAAATTTCAATATTCATTCCATTTAAGCCCGTACGATGTACCTATATCATTCGTACGCAATACCAATCCGATCGCTCACTCGATCACACAATTGCACCTCCGAACTAGTATCATCCACCCGACTTCCTAGTGCGGACTCAGATTTGGTTTCCTGATTAGAAACCGTCATTCTCCTTGCATAGCTGTAAACTATGATAGAGAATTTTCAGGATCAATCAAAATTCCATATCCAGGTTCGCCGTTGAAAATCGAGTGAAAAATCCTAACTCGGATCGATATAACTATCTCTAAATTCTGTGCGCGAATTAGGGATCAATATAGCTATGCGAATAAAATAATATACGTACATCCTACGTATTTGCCCCAATTGATTACCAATTATATCAATTCCCTTTTTATTCACATTTATTTTGATTGTTATTCACTTATACTCACTTTCTCTTGTCACAACTTCTAGTTTTAGTCTTCATTCAGTTATTGACTTAGTATATTTCTTACTTAGGAATTTCACCTTCATTTCTTAAATCCAATATAATATTTTATATACCTCTTGAATTTGTTTTCACTTCACTATTGATGTTTATATCCATTTTATTCAATTTGCCTTTACAATTCCATCAAAATTTCAAATATAATTACTTCTTCCCAATTTTACTTGAACTTCAATTCATTTTCGAACTTTGAATATTGAATTTTTGATTCACCCTATCTCAATCCATATTTAATTAACCATTTCCCTTATTCGTTTTACTTACTAATTTATTTTTATATCTCAAATAAAAGTTAGTTTGCAAACTTTTCTTCTTTTAGTTTCTTTGAACAATTCTTTAGTTCATCTTACTTTACTTATGCAATTTAAATTAAATTTCAACATTCAGTTATAATTCTATTCGCTTAACAAATTTAAATCATTTGTCGTTAGTGAAAATTTTCAAAGGATTCAAAAATTTTCTAACTCTCAAAATTTTCAAAAATTTTTGGCAGTCTCCTTTGTACGGAGGAGCTTTTGCAATTTGACAAGAGATATAGACATATATACATCGACCCACATGGTCGGAAAACAAAAAAATAGTTCATATTTCCTATTTGTATTGCGTAGGCGTACCTTATTTAGCATTTTAAAGCAAGCAGCTATTTATTTAAGCAATTAGCGTAGTCAAAACCAGACAAACGACTTCCAAAAACCTGTACTTACTCAATTTAAACCTGTCAGTGTCAAATATACAAAGTTTATTAACATTTCACTTTATTATAAATAACTAAAACATGGATTCTATAAACAATGCATATTATATACTTCCATAAGAACATATGAAATATTTCGACACTTATTTTAAATGCTTCCAAACAATATTCAAACCATCCTGTTCAATTTAAATGATTTCACAACTCTCTTACTTAACTTAAATTCATTTTAAGTCCAAGCAAACTCATTTAAATTGAATTGATTTCAAAAGCAATCTAACTTCCATTTTATTCCAAGTCAAATTCTCATTAATATAACTTAAGTTAATTAACTCAATTACTAATTTCATTCACCAAACAATTTTTATTAAAAATCATTTCATAGGACTCAACACAATCATTTCACAATTTCCCTTAAATCAAGCTTTTATTCAAATATTACTTCAGTTATTTTATTTTCGTGAAGTTATTTCAACCTTTAAAACTCAAGTTATATATATTTTCTTTAAAAAGACGTTCGACCAAATGAAAATCCCAATGGCTGATGTTCAAGCCTCATCTCAGAAGATTGTTGGGTTCACCGGGGAACCGAAACAGCCTATTGGAACTATCGACTTGTTCATCGAGCTTGGAGAGGGGCAGAGAAAAGTGGCTCGAAAACAGACCTTTGTTATTGTTGAAGAATTTTCTGCCTACAATGCCTTCCTAGGTCGGCCAACTTTGGCAGCATTCAAAGCTATTCTTGCCCCATGGTGTCTAACCATAAAATTCCCCACAGATAATGGAGTCAGTGTGGTGAAAGGGGATCAGAATGCTGGGCGAGAATGTTATCTTACAGAGTTGCGTGAAACGAGGAAAAGAGAAATGGGAAAAGATGTGGCGGCCCCAGTCCGCATCAAAGAATCAACCTTGTAGCAATTACAGGGTGGACCCTGCATAGGCGGACATAGCGGTGCACGAAGAGAGATGGATCCCAGAAGAGCTAGTGCAGGGGAGAATAGAGTGGTACCAGTTGAAGTGACAGTGCCGGTACCTGTTGACCCGAAAGACCCGAACAAAGTGTTGAATGTGGGTTCGCAGCTTAATGCAACGGTTCAAAATGTTTTGATATCATTTTTGAAAGCAAATCTGGATGTATTCGCTTGGACTCATGCCGATATGTGTGGAATATATTCAGAAATTGCAGAGCATACCTTGAATATTGATCCAAAGTTTACACCGGTAAAGCAGAAAAGAAGAACTCAAGGTCCTGAAGGGTTAGCAGCATTGAAAGAAGAGGTTGATTGGCTCATGGAGAATGGTTTTATCAGGGAATCTACTTATCGAAATTGGGCCTCAAATCCTGTACTAGTTAAAAAAGCTAATGGGAAATGGAGAGTGTGCATTGACTTTTCAGATCTAAACAAAGCCTGCCCCAAAGACTTCTTCCCGTTACCCAGGATTGACCAGTTGGTGGATGGAACGGCGGGGCATGAATTGCTATCTTTTATGGATGCCTACTCCGGATATAACCAGATCATGATGCATGAGACGGATCAGGAGGACACGAGCTTTATCGCCGATGTTGGCCTCTACTGCTACAGAGTCATGCCTTTCGGACTTAAGAATGCGGGGGCAACTTACCAAAGACTTGTTAATGCCATGTTTAAACCACAGATTGGCAAGACTATGGAAGTTTATGTCGATGACATGCTGGTAAAGTCAAAGAAAGTAGTGGACCACATGGATCACTTGGTAGAGATGTTCTCAATCCTCCGAAAGTATGGTATGAAGCTGAATCCTTTGAAGTGTTCATTTGGGGTAGAATCTGGAAAGTTTCTTGGTTTCATTGTAAGTGCAAGGGGCATTGAAGCTAATCTTGCTCAGATAACTGCCTTAAAAGAAGTCAAAGCTCCTAGAACGAAGAAGGAATTGCAAAGTCTCAATGGAAAAGTTGTTTCCTTGAGTCGGTTCATTTCCAAAGCTACTGATAAATGCATTCCATTCTTTGATGCTCTAAAGAAAGGAAGAAAAAACTTTGACTGGACTCCTGAATGCCAGAAAGCTTTCGATGAGCTGATTCGTCATATGGAAACGCCTCCTATACTTTCTAAGCCTAACAATGGTGAAGATCTTTTTGTATATTTGGCAATCTCGTCTCATGCCTTCAGCGCATCTTTGGTACGGGAGGATGCGAAAATTCAGCGCCCGGTCTACTATATCAGCAAGAGATTCACTGGGGTAGAATTGAACTATTCAAAGTTGGAAAAGCTCGCCTATTGTATACTGATTGCATCAAGAAAGTTGAGGCCATATTTCCAAGCTCACCCCATCAAAGTCCTCACTGATCAGCCCTTGAAGCAAGTCCTGTTTCGTCCTGAGACTTCGGGTCGTCTTTTGAAGTGGAATATTGAACTCAGTCAATATGACATCACTTATCATCCCCGAAGAGCAATCAATGGAGAAGCTTTGGCAGACTTTATCGCAGAATGTACAGACAAAGATGATAGTGAGGAGGTGGTAACCGATTATTCCCCAATTCTATGGAAATTGTATGTTGATGGCGCAAGAAACAATTACTGTTCCAGGGCTGGGGTTGTGCTTGAAACCCTTGAAGGACGGTCGTTGTGTTATGCTTTTAGATTGGAATTCCCTTCGATAAACAATGAAGCAGAGTATGAAGATCTTATTGCCGGTTTGAGAATTGCTAAGGAGTTCAATATCAAAATGTTGCAGATCTTCGGTGATTCGCAGCTTATTGTGTGTCAAGTCTGGAAAGAGTTTCAAACCAAAGGAGGAAATCTGCCCGCTTACTTGTCAAGAGCCTGGGAGCTTCTCGAGGACCTGGACCATTACACGATAAACCATATACCTCGGGAAGAAAACATTAAGGCAGATTCCCTCGCGAAGTATGCAAGAACTGGTGAAGCTCAATTATTGGGATTAGTTCCTGTGGAAGTCCTGTCAACTCCAAGCATTGATGAAATGGATATTGACTGGATCATGACTATATCACAGGAGCAGGAATCATGGATGACTCCGATATTGGAATATCTGCGCGACGGTTCTCTACCAGAAAACTCAAAACAACGGCAGAAGTTGTTAAGAAAAGCATCTAGATACATAATTCAAGATGGCCGATTGTATAGGCGGGGATTCTCAATGCCATTACTCCGATGTGTGACCAAGGAAGAAGCTGAGACAATTCTAACTGAGGTACACGGAGGAGAGTGTGGAGATCATTCAGGTGGTCAAAATTTAGCGAAGAAAATTCTCCGTTATGGGTATTTTTGGCCAGATATTAATCGTAATGCCGCAAGTTACGCCCGAAAATGTGACCGATGCCAAAGATTTGCAAAAATCCCAAGTGCACCTTCCATTGAGATAACACAGATGGTCAGCCCGTGGCTATTTGCTATTTGGGGAATGGATCTCATCGGGCCGTTGCCAACTGCCAAATCCGGAGTCAGATATGCTATTGTTGCTGTTGATTATTTTACTAAATGGGTTGAATCTAAACCCTTAGCTACTATTACCTCTAAGAAAATGATAAACTTTGTAACTAAGAATATCATTTGCAGGTATGGTGTGCCTCAAAAGATAATCACAGACAATGGAACCCAATTTGAAAGTAAAGAGTCCCAGGATTTTTGCAAGAAATTCAAGATCCAGAAAAGTTTCTCAGCAGTGGCTCATCCGCAGGCAAACGGGCAAGTGGAAGCAGTAAACAAAATTATTAAAACAACCATCAAAAAACAGCTGGAAAAAGAAAAAGGTGGTTGGGTCGATAAACTTCCGCTAGCACTATGGGCACATAGAACTACACATAAAACTGCGACGGGGCACACTCCATTTTCATTGGCGTACGGATCAGAGGCAATGATTCCGATAGAAATAGAGGTCCCTTCACATAGAAGAATCCATTTCAATCAAGCCGAAAATGAAAAGCTGTAACTTGAAGCCCTTGACTTCCTTGATGATAAAAGGGAAGAAGCTGAGCTCAGATTGCGGCTCATCAGCAAAGAATAGCCAGGCACTTCAATTCCAAAGTTCGCCGGTGCAGCTTTGAAGTTGGGGATCTAATCTTAAAAAGAATTATGACACCTACAAGAGTGCTTGGACCAAACTGGGAAGGGCCATATGTTATAGGCCAAAAACTTCTTGATGGCACATTCAAACTTGTAACTGTCGAAGGAGACCCAATTCCAAGAGCTTGGAACAACAATCATTTGCGCCCATATTTTACTTAAAGGCTTTAATGAAATATTGTAAAAGAATGATGAATGTATGATTCTTGTATTGAAAGCCATTGTAAAGCCAGTGCAAGTGAATAATAAGAACTTTAAAGTGGATGTAGGCCCAATTCTTAGGTGAACCACTATAAATCTTGTGTTCTTTACTATTATAAACTGTTTTTTTTATTTCGACATATAAAATATTGTGTTACTAAAATGTCGATTTAATAATGCAGGCCATAAAAACAAAGCTTACCCATCACAAGATCAAGCAATCCTTGACATCGCCCAACAAGCAAACGTAATGACATTCAAAAATTTCCATACTCAAATCCTACGAAAGAAGTACTTCAAGCAAAAAGTCAGTGATTCAGCTAGAAGTGGGCCCTTGCTAACTAATTATGGATGTTTGTACAAACGAGCATCAGTTAAATAGCCTGTGTCTGCCCCCACTAACTCGCTTAACTATGAAGTATACTTCTTCGGATAAAGGAAATGGTTGGCAATTAAAAGAGAAGTGTATTTTGGAAAGATGAAGGGGATCGGCGATATGAATAAATGGCAAGGAGGCATGGGCGAGCAAGCATCAAACAGCAAAAGATCTCTTCAGAGGCACAAGCCCTCTTCGGAGGCACAACTCTTCGGACGATAAAGACCTCAAACGGGGCATGCCAGAAAACTTTCCCAACAAAAAAGATTGGTACGGAATGACCGGGAGCACCTCCCCAACTGGAAGGCAAGGCGCTTGTTCACTAGCTGAGACAGTTTGCGCAGACAAGCGTCCAAGTAACTTGCTTCCGCCCCGTGAATCCATACGATGATCGGAGGCACCTTCCCAAGTGGAAGGCAAGGCGCTCGTTCACTAGCTGAGACAATCTGCGCAAATAAACGTCCAAGTAACTTGCGTCCGCCCCGTTAATCTAGCCAACCATGAGAAAGTAACTTCCAGGCATACTTGGAGGCACATTTCACCAGGAGTTGAAGTGTAAGAGTCGCTCTTCGGAGGTCCACTTCACCAGGAGCTGAAATGATAAAAAGACCTCTTTGGAGGCACATTTCACCAGGAGTTGAAGTGTAAGAGTCGCTCTTCGGAGGTCCACTTCACCAGGAGTTCAAATGATAAAAAAGCCCTCTTCGGAGGCCCGCTTCCCAGCGAACAGGGAAAAGATAAAAGCCTCTCCCAAGAGGCAGAAACAAAAAGACCTCTTCCCAGAGGCGCAATCAAACAAAAAGACCTCTTCCCAGAGGCGTAATCAAACAAAAAGACCTCTTCCCAGAGGCACAATCAAACAAAAAACTCTCTTCAGAGGCTCAAGCAGGTTGAAGCCCTTTTTCGGAAGGCCCACTGTATTATGAAGTGAAATTCACTTGCCAAAGCAAAAGTGACTTTTTCCAAAAGTGAAGTGTAAAAACTTTGCAAAAAAGAAAAAGAGAGAGAAGAAGAGAAGACTCCACCAATATGAAGTGTATTCTACTAAATTAGGAAAATATTTTCTTGGAACGAAAATATTATCCTATAGAGTATAAATGCAAACTTCCTTCAAATGGATGAGTTGTTCTCTAAAGGAAGAGTACAAGTCTTCTCGAAACAGAAGGGTTGTTGTCTGGAACTTTGTCAATGTGAAAGAGATTACAATAAACCATGGTCTGGGGGAAATATGGTATAGTCATCACAAAAATGAAAACAATGCTCAATAAACATACCATAGGTTTACTGTAACCTCACATAAAGCGGATAAAGAAACTTGCATGAAAACAGAAAGTAAAAGAGTTCTCAAATACAGACAGAAATTTGTATAAGTAAAAGAACCATTTTATTCCATACTATGAGAATTTTATACATATGCAGTTTTCAAAGTAAAAGAAAACGAGGACTGGTACCCGCACAGTCTCCAGTCAACACAAGCTTATATACGAGCAAAAAAGCAAAGAGTGAGATAAAGAGCACAGGACCAAAGCCATCATTTCTTCTTCCCTCCACCTTTTGAGCCTGCACCTGGCCGGATGACCAACTTCCTATGCTGTCTTGAAAGAGTAGGAGAAGAAGGGGAAGGGGGAAGATCGGACTTGTTCTATTTTTTCCTCGCCAGTTGACGCTTCTTTCTTCTTTGAGACTCCGCGTTTCCCCCTTTTCTTAGGAGAAGAACCGCTTCCTAGAGTAAAAAGTGTGGCCAACAGCATATCGTCGTAGCCAATTAGTTCCGAAGTCTTTTCGCCCTCCTCGGTTTCTTCTCCCATATGTTCTTGAGAAGCGATGGGATCATCCAAGTCTTGGAGAGCTTCTATTTGCTCCTCTTGTGATCCCGGTTGAGTGGCAGAAGGGGAAGTGACTTGCAGAGACGAGGGAGGAATAATTGGAGGAGGGGAAGTCTGAACAATGCTCGACACTTTCTCTACAGAAAAAAAGAAGTTAAAGTCAGTAAAGAGAGGAGATAAAGGCTTGTTGAGATTTAGGAAATAATCGAGAAGCTCATCGAATTCATACGAAGCAAATAAGCAGTTTACTTGAGCAAGATCAGCGTAAAGGTTACCTGGAGAAGTTGGCTTTCTAATGTCAATTTCATAAGCTTGTGCTTCAGTGCTTTCTTTGCCTTCATCTCCACCCTGTGCACTTGTAATTTCAGTTATGACTTTAGCCGTGGGCGGAGAATGGGAACCGGAACCCATGATATCAATGTCGGCCTGTTAACGTAAAAAGTCTGACGCTAACACCCCGATGCAAATAGAGATTGAATGAAAGCACCATCCGTTAACACGGGAAACAAAAAAGAAGTAATTCACTGAAAAAGCAGTAAGAGACACAGAGTTTATAGTGGTTCGGCTTATAATCAAGCCTAAGTCCACTTCAATCCTTCTTTATTGCTTATATGATTACAATCTTTTACAATTTCCTTCAATTACAATTCACTTCAAAAGACAAGTAGCTAGAAAAACTTCGATGCAAGAGAATTCTCCGAATTCATGGTTGAATATGTTGAATCCCTGCTTGTAGTTAACTGAAGCTTCTTGTGACTTTTGAATGTTGGAGTAAGGCTCGGCTTGAAGATGGCAGAGTCTCAATGCTTTGAAGAAAATGATCGGAAAAGTCCCCTTAATGTTGGAGCACATGCCGTATTTATAGAGAGTCCTCTACTGATCTTAAGTCGTTTGTGACTTAAAGTGAGTCGTAAGTCGCGGGTTATGACTTAGGATGGGCCGTAGGTGGCCACCGAGTTAAGGGGTGAGTAGTTACGACTTTACCGGTTCATAAATGACCCTTTGTACTAACTTATGGGTATTCGTGACTTATAGAAGGCGGCATAGTTCAATCACCACGTATAAGGCCACGAACGACTCATCGTAGGCCGTGAAAGCTTTAATTCCTTAGGTTGTCAAACCCTTAAGTCGCTAGGTCGTGCCACCGTTTAACTCGCTAGGTCATGGACCTCTTAAGTCGTAAGGTAAATAACTCGGTGAGTCATTTACCAGTTAAGCCACTGCTCTCCTTAAGTCGCTTACCCATTGAGTCACCGACCTCCTTAAGCCACTTACCCATTGAGTCACTGACCTCCTTAAGTCGCTTACCTATTGAGTCGCCGACCTCCTTAAGTCGTTGCTTCACTTCAGAAGTTAAGTCGCTCGGCCCGCCTCATGTGTTAAGTCGCAAGTTCCTTTTCCTTGTTAACTCGTAGGTCGCTTTTGTCCTTAAGTCGCTAAGTCGCGGTGCAAGGCTTCGTTTTAGTTGCTACGCTATTGTCTCGAGTCGCTTGCCTCCTTGGGTCGCTAAGTCGCTTAGCCTAGGAGTCAACATTTGCCCCTCGAAGTACGCGCCTAAGTCGTAGGTCGTGTACTTCGATTTAGTTTCCTTAGGTCGTAAGCGACTCAAGAGGTAACTCGTATGGCTATTCGCCTCCCTTCTCCTGTACTATTTAAACCACTGACTCGCTCTTTCCTCTTTACTGAATCGTCTTGATAACTCTTTCCGCCATTAACGATCTCTCGAGCTCCCAAAGGTGAAACCGATCCATTCTTCCGTCAATCCATCCTTTCTTTTGCATTGTGTAAGTGAATTTGATCTCCATTCAACCCAAAATCACCGTCGAACCATGAATTTTTACTTTCTTCTCCCAGTTCACTATCCATAATTCGCATTCCCTTTCCGAGCTATGCTGTGATCGGTTTTAGATTGCGATTAACTACGCTGTTGTTGTGGCTCACGAGGGTCTAACGGTGTATTGGAATTGCGATGGGTCTGTAGTGATTTGGACTGGCGTTAGGTGATTTTGCGGTATCGATAGACAATGGGTTTCGTCGCTCAGGTGATAACCGGTTATTATGTTGTAGGTCGACGAGTTACCGATTAGATAGGAGGTTTGTCGGTTGAGACACTAGCTTGAACACGACCCAGCAATTTTGGGCGACCTATGAACCATCGCGACTTATCTTTTGACCGACTTAACTAGATGCGACACAAGCCTTGAGTCGTGGCCGAGTTAGGACTTGGAGAAATTCTTATCACTTTGAACTGAAGCCTTTTCCCCTTACTATGCACCACTACTTAAAGGACCAATGATTTAAAGAACCAACAAGTTAACTCGCAGGAAATCTTTTAAGTCGTGGACGAGTTAGTACTTGGATGCTCAACTCGCACACTTAGAAGCATAATCTCAACTTGATTGCTTAACTTGAACTGCCGGATTGAATTGCCTAAATTCTGGATTGCTCGAAATTTGTTGCACTTTTTCACAGATCACATTAACTTATAAGCTAACAACCTGCTGAAAACAACAATTACAGAAAATTAGGGCGAATATACTGCCATTGACTTCCCACATCAAATGACAGATTAGTCGACATAGAATAATCAACTTAAAGAAACTATATGAAATGCTGTGAACCAATCAACTAAAGCGAAGTATTAATGCAAAGCATCGTTAACTTGAACTGATTTGTTTGCATCAACACTACACTTGCATATTTGGACTTAAAACAACAAGCCCTGAAACTTTATAACTGACAAATGCTTGATAGTCTTAATTCCAATTATATTTGCTTGTTGCTTTGTTGATTTTACACAACACTTCACACATTTTAGGAAACGTGCACCTTCACGTTTGAATATCCAGTTGTTTAGGTAGAATGGCTTCACATCAAGAAGAAGTAACAGAACAAACTGGAGAGGCCCTTCCGATAGCTGTTCCACTGAACAATCCTCCAGAAAGAGTTTCAACTTCCTTGAGTCAACGGGTGTTTTTTCAATTACGCATCCAATTTGGCATTGCCGAAACGGATGCTTTACTGCCTGGACCAATGATTTTGCTGATAGGCCACCTCGTGGCTTTGCTGCTGTTAACCGCCAAATGTGCATGTGCGATGCCATTCCTCCCTTCAACGACTTTCTTCAACAGCTCTTACTTCGATTGACCATCTCTCTGTTCCAATTGCACCCCAATGGCTACGCCATCTTAATGGGGTTGTGTGTTTTATTCAGGAGAACTCTGGGTCGACTACCACATCTCGAGGAAATTTGTTACTTATGTTCATTCACAAAAACTAAAGATCATCCCTCCATTACTTTTGTAAGAAGCGCTAGGAATCGCAAACTCATTACCGATCTTTTCGAAAGCGCAGATGGCTTCTTGAATCAGTTTTTCTTTGTTCGCTGCCCTCCAGGGTTTTATGCTATCTGGAGAGTAGGAAGTAAGATTACCTGCTTCTATTTTTTCCATTCTTGAGCTTTTCGAGATCTGATTTGCTAAGTGCTAATTTCACTCTTTTCTTTTTCAGCACTTCCTCCCCCCTCTAGAGATCCAGGCCACAAGCAAATTTTTGAAAGACTGAATGCCGTGGCCGTAGAGGAAAGAAGTATAAAGTTTTTATTGAGGGACGAATTTTTACATCAGTTTGGACTTTTGCATTCTTCTCGCTCTACACACCTCCATGAGGTCCCAGACTCCCCAGCTAAAGCATTAGATGCTCCAGTTTCTACTGATGAACCCACACTAGAAGAACCTGCTTCTAAGGCTTCTCTGGTGAAGTGCTCTACTTCTACTGACGTTGCGGGGTCATCTGGCAAATTTGCACTTGACCCGGTCATTGAAGAAGAAGAAGAGCCTCAGGGATCTCCCCAACATTCGAAGAAGTCCGGTGATGAAGGAGCCAAGAAAACATGTCCTGTCAAGCAGAGTGGGGATGACACTTTTGAAGGGTTGAGTGACCTGTTTATCACCTCACAGGAGCTCTTTAAAGACGATCATGTTCCAACTAGGGTTCCTTCTTTAGTGGTTGAAGCAACTTCTGTTTTGCAACAGATCCCGTCGACTCAAGAATTGACGTTAGCTACTACACCCATCATTCCTTCACAACTGAGGAGTGGTTCTTAGTTCAACGCGCATAGTCTGCACGTTGCACACACTTAGGATTTTTCAGCACTTATATGCACTTAACTCCTTGCAATATGAAGATTCTCAAGTTATGCCTTTTTTTATATTTCAGGTTCTCCAATGGGGCGAAGTGGCTCGTATTATGATGACTTTAAGCTGTATGGAAGGCGTAGTCAATATGATTACAGGCGCTATCTTCCCCCTCATAGGGAAACTGATGAAGAGAGGGCTGCTCGGAAAGCTCAGGAGAGAAGAACATACGAAGAATGGTACGGGAGAAGGGATGAATGTCATGACTCTTCCCACAGAGAGGGTGATTCCCTTAAAACGAAAATCCCATGATGACAAAGGAAAGAGCCAAGCTGCCGAAGATTCAAGCAAACGGACCAAGCATGGTGAAAAGTCATCATCTGACATTCTTAAAGAGCCCATTACTTCGGTGCCTCCTCAATCTCCTGCTCTCGCTCGTACCGACATTCAGACGATCATCGGCAGGCTCTCATATCAGGTTGGACCAGGCCCAGCTACTCTTCAAAGCCGATTTCCAAACTGGTGCTTGAAGGGAGTTCGCTTTGATCTTGATCTGGTTCCAATCGACAAACTAGCCATGTTGCGAAATCCTGATGCTGTCAAGCTTGATATTGAGAGAATGTCGAATTGGCAAAAACTTGTTGACGAACTCCAGAGAGTGAATCGCGTGAACCTTGAGGCTATGTTGACCATGGAGAATGATAAATCTGAATGGCAAAAGACTCTTGATCAACATGATGCAGAGATGAGGAGCATCGCCGCTTATAATGAAAAGCTTGAAGCGGAAGTTGGAAAACTTAAAGAGGAGCTTGCTACTTCCTCCACTTCCTACTCTCAAAGGGAAAGTGTGCTTCAGCAACAAGTGTGGGATGCTCATGCTAGCCAACGAGAGGCCGAAGATAAACTCAAGTGGCAGGAGAAGGTTGTAGAAGATTATCGCGTTGAAGTTGCACAGTTGCGACAACAGACCAACTACCAGAACCTCGAAATTGAGATCTTAAAAACTCGACTTGATATGGTTGAGAAAGAGCGTGATGAGGATGTTTCCGGTAAAATTGCAGCTGAAGAAGCTCATCAAGCCACTAAAGCCGACGTCAGTTCGACATTATTTGACTTCTACTTGCAAAGCGTCCTAGGGCGTGGCAGTCTCGCATTTTTGGGCCCCAAATATGAAATCACTTTGGCTCAAGTATGGGAAGCTGCGCTTGACATGCTTAAAAATGCTGGGTATGCCGAAGAAGAACTCGAGGCACATTATCTGGATGACGGAGCTCGTGCAGCCCTTTCCAGAGGAAAAGAGCAGCTCGCTAGAGAGCGTGCTGGGGCGATGAGAGAGGAGCATACAGAGAAAGAAGCACCATTTATTGCCCCTGCCCCTCCTCCAATTTCGGCTGACGTTGATATCACAGGCTCCGGTTCCCATTCACCGTCCTCTGCTAAAGTCATAACTGATATTACAAGTGCACAGGGTGGAGATGAAGGCGAAGAAAGCACTGAAGGTCAAGCGGATTACTCATTTTCTTCGGCCGAGCTTGATGAACTTGTCGCTTATTACTTAAGACTCGATGAGCCGTTATCTCCTCTCTTCGCGGGAGATACTAATATTTTTTACTTTTATTCTGTAGCGAAAACGCCCAGTGTCATAGAAACTTCTCCTCCTCCAGCTGTTCCTCCTTCATCTCTTCAAATCACTCCTACTTCCCAGCCGGGATCGCAGAAGAACTAATAGGAGCCCTTCAAGGCTTGGACAATCCAGCCGCTTCGCAGGAGCAGAAGGTCGAAGGACTTGAAGGAGGCGAAGTATCTCCGGAGCGAACCCTTTCTAATGACATAAAATTATCTGCTCTTGTCACTCCGGGGAGTGAGTCTTCTTCAAAGAGGAGGAGGAAGCGTACAACTTCAAAGAAGAAAGGGAGAAGCATTTCTGTTACCGAAAAGGAAACGGAAGTTGATCCAGTACTAGCTCTCTCTCCTTCTCCCCCAACTCTCCCAAGTCGGCCTGAAAAATTGCCTATTAAGCCAGGTGAAGGCTCTAAAGGTGGTGGGAGAAGGAAGTGATGAGTCCCGCTTTCCCTTCTTTGCTTTGCTTTTGGCTTTTTGCATGTACTGGCCGGAGATTGTGCGGGTACCGGCCCCCGCTTTTCTTTATCCTAAAACCTGTACCTGTATAAAATTTTCGTAATATTGAATAAAATGTTCCTTTTATCTATACAAACTTCTATCTGTATTTGAGAATACATTTATTCTTTATCTTTATACAAGTTCCTTGTTTCCTTTGTGTGATATTGCAATGAACCTATGGTATGTTGTTTGAGCATTGTTTCCATTCTTGTACCTATAATGTGTTGCCCCCATATCATGGTTTATTGCAATCTCTTTCACATTGGCAAAGTTTTTAGAGAACAATTCCTCTATTTCGAGAAGACTTGTACTCTTTCTTTAGAGAACAACTTTTCCGTTTGAAAGAGGTTTGCATCTGTACTTTATAGGATAATATTTCCATTTCAAGGAAATATTTTTTGTATTTAGTAGGATGCACCTCATTTTGGAGCAGTTTTTTTCTCTTTTTTTTGTTGCGAAGTTTTTACACTTCACTTATTTTGGAGAAAATCACTTTTGTTTTGGCGAGTGAATTTTCTTTCGTGGTAAAGTGGGCTTCGACTTGCTTGATCCTCTGGTAAGAGGGCTTTTTATTTGATTGTGCCTCAGGGGAGAGGGCTTTTTGTTTGATTGTGCCTCTGGGAAGAGGGCTTTTTGTTCGATTGTGGCTCTGGGAAGAGGGCTTTTTGTTTCTGCCTCTGGGGAGAGGCTTTTAATTTTTCCCTGTTCGCTGGGAAGCGGTCCTCGAAGAGGGCTTTTCACATTTCGACTCGTGTGAAGTTTTATTTCAGATCACGGTGAAATGTGTACCTCTGAGTAGGGCTTTTGCCTGGAAGTTTGGAGCTTCTTTTTCTTAGTTGGATGGATTCACGGGGCGGACACAAGTGTCCTGTGCCACCGATCAGTCTGCAACTTTATGTCGAGAAAGAACTCTCTTTTTCTGGTGAGGCCCGCTCGAGGTCATTTAGCATTTCAACTATGGTGAAATGGGCCTCCGAAGAGGGCTTTTCACATTCCAGCACTTGTGAAGTTTTATTTCAGATCTTGGTGGAATGCGTGCCTCCGAGTCTACCTGGAAGTTTCTTCCACATGGTTGGCCGGATTCACGGGGTGGACGCAAGTTACTTGGACGCTTATTTGCGCAGATTGTCTCAACTAGTGAACAAGCGCCTTGCCTTCCACTTGGGAAGATGCCTATGATCGTCGTATGGATTCACGGGGCGGACGCAAGTTACTTGGACGCTTGTCTGCGCAAACTGTCTCAGCTAGTAAACAAGCACCTTGCCTTCCAGTCGGGAAGGTGCTCCCGGTCATTCCATACCAATCTTTTTCGTTGAGAAAGTCTTCTGGCATGCCCCATTTGAGGTATTTATCATCCGAAGAGTTGTGCCTCCGAAGAGGGCTTGTGCCTCCGAAGAGGTCTTTTGCTGTTTGATGCTTGCTCACCCATGTTTCTTTGCCATCTATTCATATCGGTGATCCCCGTTATCTTTTTCAAATACCATCCCCTTTTAGTTGCCAACAACTTCCCTAATCCAAAGAATTATACTTCATAGTTAAGCGAGTTGGTGGCGGTAGACACAGGCTATTTAACTGGATGCTTGTTTGTACAAACATTCACAGTTAGTTAGCGATGGCCCACTTCCAGCCGAATCGCTAACTTTTGTTCGAAGCACTTCTTTCGTGGGATTTGAGTATGGAAATTTTGAACGGCTTACCGTTTGCTTGTTGGGTGATGTCGAGGATTGCTTGGTCTCGTGATGGGTAAGCTTTGTTTTTATGGCCTGCATTATTAAATCGACATTTTAGTAATACAATTGATGCATTTTATATATCGAAATAAAGCAAAGCAGTCTATAATAGTAAAGAACACAAGATTTATAGTGGTTTGGCCAAGAACTGGGCCTACATCCACTTTATAGTTCTTATTATTCACTTGCACTGACTTTACAACGGCTTTCAATACAAGAATCATACATTCATCACTCTTTTACAATATTTCATTAAAGCCTTTAAGTTAAATATGGGCCCAAATGACTGCTGTTCCAAGCTCTTGGAATCGGGTCTCCTTCGACAGTTACCAGTTTGAATGTGCCATCAAGAAGTTTTTGGCCTATAACATACGGCCCTTCCCAGTTTGGTCCAAGCATGCCTGTAGGTGTCATAATTCTTTTTAAGATTAGATCCCCCACTTCAAAGCTGCGCCGGCGAACTTTGGAATTGAAGTGCCTGGCTATTCTTTGCTGGTGAGCTGCAGTTCTGAGCTCAGCTTCTTCCCTTTTCTCATCAAGGAAGTCAAGAGCTTCAAGTTGCAGCTTTTCATTTTCGGCTTGATTGAAATGGATTCCTCTATGTGAAGGGACCTCTATTTCTACCGGAATCATTGCCTCTTATCCATATGCCAATGAAAATGGAGTGTGCCCCGTCGCAGCTTTATGTGTAGTTCTATATGCCCATAGTGCTAGCGGAAGTTTATCGACCCAACCACCTTTTGCTTTTTCCAGCTGTTTATTGATGGTTGATTTGATAATTTTGTTTACTGCTTCCACTTGCCCGTTTGCCTGCGGATGAGCCACTACTGAGAAACTTTTCTGGATCTTGAATTTTTTGCAAAAATCTTGGAACTCTTCACTTTCAAATTGGGTTCCATGGTCTGTGATTATCTTTTGAGGTACCCCATACCTACAAATGATATTCTTAGTTACAAAGTTTATCATTTTCTTAGAGGTAATAGTAGCTAAGGGTTTAGATTCAGCCCATTTAGTAAAATAATCCACAGCAACAATAGCATATCTGATTTCGGATTTCGCAGTTGGCAGAGGCCCGATGAGATCATTTCCCCAAATAGCAAATGGCCACGAACTGACCATCTGTGTTATCTCAGTTGAAGGTGCTCTTGGGATTTTAGCAAATCTCTGGCATTTGTCGCACTTTCGGGAGTAGTCTGCAGCATCTCGGTTGATATTCGGCCAAAAGTATCCATAACGGAGAATTTTCTTTGCTAAAGTTTGACCACCTGTATGATCTCCACATTCCACTCCATGTACCTCAGCTAAAATTGTCTTAGCTTCTTCTTCAGTCACACATCGGAGTAATGGCATTGAAAATCCTCGTCGGAATAATCGGCCATCTTGAATTATAAACCTTGAAGCCTTTCTTAACAGTTTCTCTCGTTCTTTTGAACTCTCTAGCGCAGATCCGTTGAGAAGATAATCCTCTATCGGAGTCATCCATGATTCCTAATCTTGAGATATGGTCATGATCCAGTCTATATCCATTTCATCAATGCTTGGAGTTGACAGGACTTCCACAGGAACTAATCCCAATAATTGAGCTTCACCAGTGCTTGCATACTTCGCGAGAGAATTTGCCTTCATATTCTCTTTCCGGGGAATATGGCTTATTGTGTAATGATCGAAATCATCAAGAAGCTCCCAGGCCTTGGACAAATATGTGGGTAGATTCCCCCCTTTTGCTTGAAACTCTTTCTTGACTTGACACACGATAAGCTTTGAATCACTGAAGATCTGCAATGCCCTGATGTTCAGTTTTTTAGCAATTCTTAAACTGGCAATAACAGCTTCGTACTCTGCTTCATTGTTTGTCGAAGGGAATTCCAGTCTTAAAGCATAACACATTGACCGTCCTTCAAGGGTTTCAAGCACAACCCCGGCCCCGGAACAGTAATCGTTTCTTGCGCCATCAACATACAATTTCCATAGAAGTGGGGAATTATCGGTTACTGCCTCCTCACTATCACCTTTGTCTGTACATTCTGCGATGAAGTCTGCCAAAGCTTGTCCGTTGATTTCTCTCCTGGGATGATAAGTGATGCCATATTGACTGAGCTCAATATTCCACTTCAAAAGATGACCCGAAGTCATAGGACGAAACAGAACTTGCTTCAAGGACTGATCGGTGAGGACTTTGATGGGATGAGCTTGGAAATATGGCCTCAATTTTCTTGATGCAATCAGTAGACAATAGGCGAGATTTTCCAATTTTGAATAGTTCAATTCTGCCCCAGTGAATCTCTTGTTGATGTAGTAGACCGGGCGCAGAATTTTCGCATCCTCCTGTACCAAAGCTGCACTGAGGGCATGAGACGAGATTGCCAAATATACAAAAAGATTTTCACCATTGTCAGGCTTAGAAAGTATAGGAGGCATTTCCATATGACGAATCAGCTCATCGAAAGCTTTCTGGCATTCAGGAGTCCAATCAAAGTTTTTTCTTCCCTTCTTTAGAGCGTCAAAGAATGGAATGCATTTATCAGTAGCTCTGGAAATGAACCGACTCAAGGCTGCAATTTTTCCATTGAGACTTTGCAATTCCTTCTTTGTTTTGGGAGCTCTGACTTCTCTTAAGGCAGTTATCTGAGCAGGATTAGCTTCAATGCCCCTTGCACTCATAATGAAACCCAAAAACTTTCCAGATTCTACCCCAAATGAACATTTCAATGGATTAAGCTTCATACCATACTTTCGGAGGATTGAGAACATCTCTGCCAAGTGATCCATATAATCCACTGCTTTCTTTGACTTTACCAGCATATCATCGACATAAACTTCCATAGTCTTGCCAATCTGTGGTTTAAACATGGCATTAACAAGTCTTTGGTAAGTTGCCCCCGCATTCTTAAGTCCGAAAGGCATGACTCTGTAGCAGTAGAGACCAACATCGGTGATAAAGCTTGTGTCCTCCTGGTCTGGCTCATGCATCATGATCTGGTTATATACGGAGTAGGCGTCCATAAAAGATAGCAATTCATGCCCTGCCGTTCCATCCACCAACTGGTCAATCCTGGGTAACGGGAAGCAGTCTTTGGGGCAGGCTTTATTTAGATATGAAAAGTCAATGCACACTCTCCATTTCCCATTAGCTTTTTTAACCAGTACAGGATTTGAGACCCAATTCGGATAAGTAGATTCCTTGATAAAACCATTTTCCATAAGCCGATCAACCTCTTCTTTCAATGCCGTTGACCTTTCGGGACCCTGAGTTCTTATTTTCTGCTTTACCGGTGTAAACTTCGAATTAATATTCAAGGTATGCACTGCAATTTCTGGAGATATTCCACACATATCAGCATGAGTCCAAGCGAATACATCTAGATTTGCTTTCAAAAATGATATCAAAACATTTTGAACCGTTGCATTAAGCTGCGAACCCACGTTCAACACTTTGTTCGGATCTTTAGGATCAACAGGTATCGGCACTGTCACTTCAACTGGTACCACTCTATTCTCCCCTGCACAGGATTTTCTGGGATCCATCTCTCTTCGTGCATCACTATATTCGCCTGTGCAGGGTCCACCCTGTAATTGCTACAAGGTTGATTCTTTGATGCGGACTGGGGCCGCCGCATCTTTTCCCATATCTCTCTTCCTTGCTTCGCGTAACTCTGTAAGATGACATTCTCGCCCAGCATTCTGATCCCCTCTTACCATACCGACTCCATTATCTGTGGGGAATTTTATAGTCAAACACCATGGGGCAAGAATAGCTTTAAATGCTGCCAGAGTTGGTCGGCCTAGGAAGGCATTGTAGGAAGAAAATTCTTCAACAATAACAAAGGTCTATTTTCGAGCCACTTTTCTCTGCCCCTCTCCAAGTTCTACGAACAAATCAATAGTCCCAATTGGCTGTTTCGGCTCCCCAGTAAAACCAGCAATGTTTAGTGATGAAGCTTGAACGTCAGCCATCGAAATCATCACCTGATCAAAAGTCTTCTTGAAGAGAATGTTGCACGAAGCTCCACAGTCAACCAGAACTCTTTTCACAGTAGCTGGCCCAATGCCAGTGGAGATGACCAAAGGATCAATGGTAGGAGCTTCAACACCCATTGAATCCCTAGTACTGAATATAATGTCATCATTAAAAGTCTTCTGCTGCTTCAGGGGTGCAGCACCTTCTAACACAAAGACACTTTCATCTTCCGGTGCATACTTCAAAGCACGGGCGTATCTTTCCATCTTACCCCAACTCCTGCCGGCTGGGTGAGGGCCGCCTGTAACCACATTTATAACAGGCCTTTCTGATTCATGAGCTATCGCCTTTTCACTCGAGCTGGGACGATGAACAGGAACCTGTTGTCCTTGAGTTGACGAGGTTGGGCCATTCTTGTTCCTTCTTACATATTGTTGGAGCTTGTTGTGCTTCAATAGTTCCTCAATTACCTCCTTCAAGTGATGGCACTCGTTAGTATCACGCCCGGGTCGGTTATGGAACCGGCAAAACCTTCCATTCTTCTCAGCTCTTCCATTAACTCTTTGCTTAGCTGGTGTGGGGAATTCTCTTTGTTTGCAAAATAGATGTTTTCCGGAGTATCAGTCAGAGAGGTAAAGTTGAAGGAACGTCCTTTCTTTGCATCCCCTTGCTTCTTCTGGGCATCGTTCCCCCTCTTCTGATTACCAGATTCCTTCTTATTCGGAACCGTATTACTATTTCCGGCCCCTGTTGATACCACCTTAGCCGGTGCTTGGAGGATTTCCAGGCGCATGAATTCATCGGCTTTCTTATAAAACTTGTCAAGTGAATTTGGTTCCTTCATTTTCAACCACCTCCCGAGCTCACTTGTCTTATCAATAGCCTTTATCAGGTACGTCAAAATCATTCTCGGCTCCGCATTGTCCACTTCAGCCAGAGCTATATTAAAGCGATTCAGGAAAGCTCTAATGGATTCTCCAGGATTCTGCTCCAAGCTGGATAACGACATTATATCCTTTGCCTTTGACGCATACAATCGAAACTGTTCCTTGAATTTCCGAGTCAAATCAGAAAATTGGTCTATCAATTGGACCGGCAGCTTTGCTAACCAAAGTAAAGCAACTCCTTCTAAGTACACCGGAAAATACCGGCATTTGATTTCATCAGAGGCCCTAGCACCCTTCATGTGCCAATCATACTTATATAGAAACTCATTAGGATCGCTCGTTCCCTTGTAAGCTGGAATAGTTGGAGGGACAAACTTCCTTGGGAATTCTGCCTTCAGGATCTTTTCAGTGAATGGAGTTCTGCTCGGAGCGAAACACCATTCTTTCTCATCTTCATTTCTCTGCATACTTTCCTTCATAATCTGATGAACCATGCCCGAGAAATACTCTTCATCATTCTGAGGCTCAGCAGGACAAACATCAGCCATTCTCTCCGAATTCTGTCTTGACAGTCGTTTACGGTGGGTTGGTTGCGGTCCCGATCCTCCGGCTTGGGGAGGTGTCCTTTGAGGGATATTCCTTTCTTCCACATTATGCACTTCATCGGTAAGGTTTCCCTCCTTAGTTGCCGGCTGGTGGATTGCCTCAAATAAAGCATTCAACCTTTCCATCATTAGGTTATTCTGAGCTTCCATTTGTCGATGTAGCCCAGATACCACGACATCCAGCTCTGCCCGTGTAACTCCGACGGTTGGAGTTGTTTGACTTAAAGGAGGAGAAGTGGCAGTAGTCTCGCGAACATCGTTAGATCTAACTGACTTGCGTTTTCTTTCGGGGGCCATTATTTCCAATAAACTCCTGGTTTTTAGAGAGATCCTTTCTACAAACTTTTGTGAAGCAATGATGAAAATAGCTTGAGTTCGGCTCTCAATGAAAGCACCAAAAAATGCTAACGTAAAAAGTCTGACGCTAACACCCCGATGCAAATAGAGATTTAATGAAAGCACCACCCGTTAACATGGGAAACAGAAAAAGCAGTAATTCACTGAAAAAGCAGTAAGAGACACAGAGTTTATAGTGGTTCGGCTTATAATCAAGCCTACGTCCACTTCAATCCTTCTTTATTGCTTATATGATTACAATCTTTTACAATTTCCTTCAATTAGAATTCACTTCAAAAGACAAGTAGCTAGAAAAACTTCGATGCAAGAGAATTCTCCGAATTCATGGTTGAATATGTTGAATCCCTGCTTGAAGTTAACTGAAGCTTCTTGTGAGTTTCGAATGTTGGAGTAAGGCTCGGCTTGAAGATGGCAGAGTCTCAATGCTTTGAAGAAAATGATCGGAAAAGTCCCCTTAATGTTGGAGCACATGCCGTATTTATAGAGAGTCCTCTACTGATCTTAAGTCGTTTGTGACTTAAAGTGAGTCGTAAGTCGCGGGTTATGACTTAGGATGGGCTGTAGGTCGCCACCGGGTTAAGGAGTGAGTAGTTACGACTTTACCGGTTCATACATGACCCTTTGTACTAACTGATGGGTATTCGCGACTTATAGAAGGCGGCATAGTTCAATCACCAAGTATAAGGTCGTGAACGACTCATCGTAGGCCGTGAAAGCTTTGATTCCTTATGTTGTCAAACCCTTAAGTCGCTAGGTCGTGCCACCATTTAACTCGCTAGGTCATGGACCTCTTAAGTCGTAAGGTAAATAACTCGGTGAGTCATTTACCAGTTAAGCCGTTGCTCTCCTTAAGTCGCTTACCCATTGAGTCGCTGACCTCCTTAAGCCGCTTACCCATTGAGTCGCTGACCTCCTTAAGTCGCTTACCTATTGAGTCGCTGACCTCCTTAAGTCGCTTACATATTGAGTCGCTGACCTCCTTAAGTCGTTGCTTCACTTCAGAAGTTAAGTCGCTCGGCCCGCCTCATGTGTTAAGTCGCTAGTTCCTTTACCTTGTTAACTTGTAGGTCGCTTTTTTCCTCAAGTCGCTAAGTCGTGGTGCAAGGCTTCGTTTTAGTTGCTACGCTATTGTCTCGAGTCGCTTGCCTCCTTGGGTCGCTAAGTCGCTTAGCCTAGGAGTCAACACGGCCGAAGTCGAAGGAGGGACGGGGACAGTTAAAGGTGCTTCTTTATCTAGATGCTCCCCTCCCATCATTTCGGCTCGTACTTTAGCAAGCTGCTCCTTTCCTCTGGCAAGAGCAGCACGGGCTTCGTCATCAAAGTAATGCACCTCAAGTTCATCTTCGGAATAACCGGCACCTCTGAGAATATCCAGTACAGCCTCCCACACTTCAGCTAAAGTGATTTCATATTTGGGCCCCAAAAATGCAAGGCTTCCATGCCCCAAGACGCTTTGGACGTACAAATCAAACAGAGTAGAGCTAATGTTGGATTTTGTCTCTTCATGAGATTGTTCAGCGGCTTTCTTTCCAGCTATGGCCTCATCACGTTCTTTCTCAGTCTTTGATAATTGAGCTTTTAGCCTCCTGATTTCTAAGTCCTAGGAGTTAGCTTTCTCCTGTAACTCTACAAAGCCAGCACGATATTTTTCTACCGTCTTCTGCGTAGCTTCAAGTCGGGTTTCGACATACCGTTGAGTGGCATGAGCATCTCGAACTTGCTTCTGAAGCACTTCTTCCTTTTGAGTATAAGAGGTGGAAGAAGTGGCGAGCTCGTGCTTAAGTTTCTCGACCTCCGCCTCAAGCTTTTTGTTGTACTCAGCAATGTTTTCCATCTTGGTGTTGTGCTGATCAAGAATTTTCTGCCATTCAGACTTGTCGTTCTCCATCATCAGCATAGCTTCAAGGTTGGCCCGGTTCACCCTCTACAGCTCATCGACGAGCTTTTGCCACGCTGACATTCTCTCAATATCAAGTTTAACAGTGTCAAGATTTCGTAGCATGGCCTCTTTGTCGATGGGAACCATGTCAAGGTCAAAGCGGACTCCTTTAAACACCAATGCGGGAACCGACTTTGAAGGGTTGGTGGACCTCTCTCAACTTGGTAAGAGGGTCTTCCAAAAAGTGTCTGAATGTCGGCTCCTTCAAGGGCAGGAGAGTTTGAAGGAATTTTAAGAGAAGTGAGAGCAGCGACTTTTTCTAAAGTTGCAGATGCGGTCTTTTCATCTAGCCTGGCCCGCTTGCTTGGGTCCCCGATGTCATGACTCTTTCCTCTATCGTCATAAGTTTGTCTTTTATGAGAGTCATCGTCTCTGCGAGAAGATTCATGTTGCTCATCCCTTCTTCCGTACCTTTCTTCATACACTCTTCTCACTTGAGCCTTTCGAGCAGCTCTCTCTTCATCAGTTTCCCTGTGGGTGGGAAGATAGTGCCTATAATCGTACTGACCACGCCTTCCGTACTGTTCAAAGTCATCATAGTAGGAACCTCTACGCCCCATTGGAGAACCTGAAAATAAGAAAGAGGCAAAACTTGAAAATCCTGGAAGTAAAAGTGCATATAGGTACATATAATTGCTGAAAAATCCTAAGTGTGTGACGTGTAGACTACGCGCGTTAAACTACGAACCACTCCTCGGTTGCGAAGAAATGATGGGTGTAGTAGCTAACGTCAAATCTTGAGTCGACGAAATTCATTGCAAAATAGAAGTTGCCTCAACTACTGAAGAAGAAACCATAGTGGTAACAGGATCATCTTTAAAGAGCTCCTGTGAGGTGATAAACAGGTCGCTCAACCCTTCAAAAGTGTCATCCCCGCTCTGCTTGGCAGGACTTGTTTTCCCGGCTTCTCCATCACTGGACTTCCCTTAATGTTGGGAAGATTCTCGAGGCTCTTCTTCTTCAATGACCGGGGCAAGTGCAAATTTGCCAGATGACCCCGCGACATCAATAGAAGTCGAGCACTTCACCAGAGAAGCCTCAGGAACAGGATCTTTCAGTGTAGGCGCCTCAACAGAAACTGGGGCATCCGGTGCCTCGGTCGGAGAGTCAGGAACTTCGTAAGGCTGAGTAGAGCGGGAAGGGTGTAAGAGTCCGAACTGATGAAGGAACTCGTTTCTTAGCAAAAACTTGATACTTCTCTCCTCAGCCGCCACAGCGTTAAGCCTCTCAAAAGTCTGCTTGTGGCTTGGATCTCTACAAAGTGGAGGAAGGACTGCAAAAGTAGAAAGCGAGGTTAACATTTCACAATTTAGATCTCGCAAAGCTCAGAAGAGAAAAGAATGGGGATAAGTAAGCTTACCCCTTACTCTCCAGATAGCGTAAAATCCCTGGAGGCAACGAACAAAGAAGAACTGGTTTAGGAAACCTTGAGTGCTATCAGAGAGATCAGTGATAAGCTTGCATTTTCTGGCGCTCCTCACATATATAATGGAAGGATGGTCTTTGTTTCTCGCAAATGTGCATAAATAGAAGATTTCTTCAAAGCTTGGGAGGTGGTCAAGCATCCTTCTGAAGAGAATGCATAATCCCATCAAAATGGCATAGCCATTGGGGTGCAATTGAAAAGGAGAAATGGCCAATCGGCGAAGGATTTGTTGGAGAAAACTGTTGAAAGGAGGAATGGCTCCACAAAGGCACATTTGGCGGTTAACGGCAACAAACCCAAAGGGAGGACTGTCAGCGAAATCATTTAGCCTAGGGAGAATAGCATCTGCTTCTACAATCCCATATTGGGCGCGTAACCGGTTGAACACCCGGTAACTCAGGGTAGTTGGAGTTCTTTCTGGTGGGTTGACCAGTGGACCAGCCATCGGGAGGGCCTCTCCGGTCGGTACTGCTCCTTCTTCTTGATGAGAAGCCATTCTACATAAGCAGCCGGATATTCAAATATGAAGGTGCACATTTCCTAAATGTGTGAAGTGTTGTGCAAAACTAGTAGAGTGACAAGCAAACATGACTGAAATTAAATTAATAAACATGAAAAATTTCAGGACTTGTCCGAATACAAGTGTAGTATTGATGCAAAAAATCAGCTCTAGTTGATTAATATTGCTTTACTACTTCACTTGAATTCGTTGATTCGCAGCATTTCATACGATTTCTTTAAGTTGATTATATTTTATCGACTAATCTGTCATTTGATGTGGGAAATCAGTGGCAGTATATTCGCCCTAGTTTTCTGCAAATGTTATATTTAACAGGTTATTAGCATCAAATTTGGTATAATCTGTTAAGAAAGCATAGCAAAGTCATGCAAGTTATCTCAGCAGTTCAAAGTTCAAGTTGGAGGTGCAATCAAGTTCTATCAAAGTTTTGAAGTTCCTAACTTGTTCAAGTATTAGGCTGTTTGGTTTGAGTTTAAAATACAAGTCATGGCAGTGTGCATCAAAGTCCTAAGTCGCTCATGATCTAAAGGTTAAATCACAAAGCTTCAAGTCAAGGCGGTGAAAATTCGCTCAAGTCCTAGGTCGCTCGCGACCTAACGAGTACGATGAGATGGGTACAAGCTGCAAGAAGCAATTCGGCAGTGGAAAATTGTCCAAGTGTTAAGTCGCTTGCACGACCTAAAGGTTAAGTCGCTCACACGACCCAGAGGTTAAGTCGCGAAAGTTGTCAGGTCGGCCAAATCAGTTAGGTCGCGGGGATCTTTAGGTCGCTTGGATTCTTTTGGTCGATCCTAGAATGATGCAACGATCCAATGCTATCTCCTGTTGGAACCGATAGTCCCTACTACTAACCAATTACACTTTGCCACGTGTTTACCAACCATTGTGTCGTTTGAAGCATTGTGCGTAAACCTAAAACCCATTAACCAGATTAACCACGAATCCTTTCATCTTCTCCTTTGAATCTCCAAGAACCATTGCTAAACCTCTCGGATTCAAAGCATTTATGAGCTTCGAAACTAATCTCTAACAACTCGACATGAATCAAAGGGCAAATTCGAATATCAAATTGTAACATAACAACAAAAATTGTGTGGAAATGGTTATGGGGGAATTGGCGACAAACGCAGCAAACAAATGCTCGAGATTACCTAAATTCATTGATTGAATCAACGGTTAAGAGAAGAAAAAGATTTTGTGATAAGTCTCTGAGCTTGAAAGTTTGGTTAATGGCAGCTTGGAACGATAGAACAGATGAAATAAAGAAGAAACGAGTTAACAGTTATATAAGATGAAGACAAATGGGTTTGCGGGCCAAGCTATCTCTTAGGTCGTTAACTTTTAGGTCGGTAACATCTTAGCAGAGTTAAGTCGAAGCACACAACCTACGACCTAGGCATGTACTTGGAGGGGCAAGTGTTAACACTGCTTTGAAGATAACCTCACGACCTAAAAAGTTGAACGACTAACATCTTAAGAGATAGCGCGGCCTAACACATGAAGCGACTTACAGGAAGTAACGACCTAACGACTTAAGGAGTGGAGGACCCAACGACTTAAGATATGGGGCGACCCAACTGCTCAACGACCTAATTACTTAAAGAGGTTTGCGACCTAATGAGTTCAGTGACCCGGGGGTCCGCGACCTAAAAGGGGAACGACCAAACAATGTGTTCGACCTAAAAAGTATAGCGACTTAACGACCTAAGGAATGGGGCGACCCACGACCTAACAAGTTAAGGGACATTACAGTTTAACGACTTAGCCTAGGTTGCTAGGTTGGTTATCTCGGCATTGTAAAGTTACTGGCTGCTCCCTTAGGTCGCCGCCGACTTACGACCGGCATTAGGTCGTTCACAATCTAGTACTTGGTAAATAAATGATGCCGCTCCCTCTTAAGTCGCTACGACCTATCAGCTAGTTCAGACGACAGTGGAAGGACCAGTTAAGTCGTAGCTCACTTCCCCTTAACTCGCCAGCGACCTACGACCTATCTTAGGTCGTGCGCAACCTATACCTCACCCAGGAAATCTCCTATAAATACGGCTTGCACTCCAACATTTAAGGGGATCTTTTGGCTCATTCTCGAAGCGTCGATACTCTGTCGTTTCCTCAACTCAAACAGCACTTCAAGCACTCCAAACACCAAGGACACTACGACAAACTTCGAGAGAAAAATCTACATCATTCAACATGGATTCAAAAGATTATCATCCCATCAAAGTTTGATCTACAAGTCTAAAGTGTGTTGTAATTGAAGAAAGTTGTATAAGTTGTACTTGAATCAGCAATAAAGAGATTGAAAGTGGACGTAGGCTTGACTATAAGCCGAACCACTATAAAAACTGTGTCTTTTACTGTCTTTCTGATATTTTCCTGCTTATTTCTGATTCCCGTATCGTCGGGTGGTGCATTCACACTTTCTTTACTTGCATCGGGGTGTTAACGTTGGATTTTCACGTTAACACTTTTGGTGCTTTCACACTTGCTTTACTTGCACCGGGGTGTTAGCGTCGGATTTTCACGTTAACATCTTTAGAATTTGATCTGAATGTGATTTGTCCAGTTTTGAATTTATATCGTTTAAATCGATATTTAAAAATAGCTTTCTGAGGCACAGTCTCAGAATTCGATGAAATAAGTTCCATTGGATCCGTAATATTGTATTTTTAACGGATTTCAATTTTCGTAATGTTCGGAGTTGTCGTTTGGCCATACGATAAGCAAACGCATTGAAAGTTAAATCGAAATTTAATATAATAACTGGGTCCAAAATGCTATCTTCTCCATACGATCGAATTAGGACTCGAAACCTTTTCCAATGCGTTCGAAATAGTGGTATAACATTATAAACGCCTAGCGGCACCCCTCAATAGGAGTTCATAATTTTAAGCCACGCAATCGAGACGTTTTGAATTTGAATTTAAATTAAATATATATATTTATTCCCCTACAGCCCAACATATCGCTGCCTTTCTTTCAAATCAAAACTTTTGCCTTCAAATCGCTGTCCCCACTCGTACAAGCCAACATTATCGTGTTTCTCCTTTTCTTTTGTTGTCAAAATCAAACCGTTCCAAGCTTGAAGAAATAAAAATGGCCACGAACTGTAAAATCTAAGTCTTAAAGAATCAATAGAAAAATGGCAACCTCTGTTCAATTTCAACTCCTCTCCAGTTCGTTTTCTTCCCCAGCTCAATTTGAATCCAAGTCGAAATCATTCGTATAAAAGAAAAATAAAAAATTGAAACCCCCTCTTCTCAAATCAAAATCCAACCCGCCTCTAATTCTTTTAGAACGAAGTTCAATTCATTCACCACTGATTCGTTTGTTTTCCCTTCGCTCTTAAATTTTTCCTCAAATTGATTCACTTGGTTAAATAAAAAAAAAAGGGAGAAAGCAAGTTCACGCGAATTTATCACGATGGTGAGGCCTGGAGGCAAGCGCGCGTGAGCACGCTGATGAGGGCAAGTTCGTCGTTTTAGGGTTTTGCAGCTTTGGGGTACTCGGTTTCGACCTCGATTTCGAAGGGCTGAGTCTAGGTGAGCTCGGCTATGCGAGGCAGTGATGCTTACGAGTTAGAGAGAGACGAAGTGTTCGTTCATGGCAGTGACGATGAAGGTGTCGCGGCGACGTGCTAGGCGAGGGTGTCGCGGGTCTCGGCAGCGAGTAGGGTTTCGTGATACGACTTGGAACTGAGGTAATTGTTTTTTTATATCTCAGATTAAATTCAAATTTATATTTATATATGTTGGATTTTTTAATTTTAAAACAACAGGCTAAAGTTTGTTATAAAAAAGAAAATAGCAGTTTTGTTTTAACTCAATGTTTTAAATTTAATGTTAAAAGAAAATTTAAATCCACCTTATTGTTAGGTTATCAGGGATTTACAGTAAAAGAAAAAGTACAACATAAGTATGAATATACATATCTACATATATACATTTTTAAATCTACTAGTTATTCTAAATAATGTGTTATAGCGATTAATTTGATTAATAAAATTATTTAATTTATTTTAGTTACAAAAAAGGGTTTGAAATGGAAAATTAACAGTTTAGATTGTTGATTTCAAAACAGTGAGTTTTAAATGTTTCTTAAATTTAAACTTGTATATAAATGGTTGGTTATTATTTCACTGAGTGGAAATTAACAAAAAGGTTTAAACAATCATTTAAAAATCAGTTAATTAAATTTATTTAAAGGGTAATTGATTTTCGATTAGTTCAAATATTAATAAAATCATATAATTGTTTGATACAAGATCTAAAATCGAGGAAACAAGCCGAAATGAAAATGGACTACAAAATAAAAATAAAGGTGAGATATTCTCACTCAATCAATATTGTTTTGATTTAGATTTTGAATAGTTAAATTTAAATTGATTGACTGTGTGCTTGGATGATTGATTTATAATAATTATACACTGGATGATATTATATATATAGTAGTATATAGTATATATTGGGTGAATGATTTCCCGCATTATATAGCGGATGAGACCCTATGGGCCGCGTAACAGCGGCTGATATTTTATAAATCCCATATACCGCGATATTCCACCTCGAAGTGGAATTGGTATTTAATCGTTGTGCTAACATCTGTAGATGCAGGGAAACAGGTTGGAGGTATCCTACTAGTTCCTCAAATAATTGAATTTATTTCAATATTGTGTGTTAATCATTTATAATCTATGTGTGACTATTTGTGATTGGAACTGTTGAAGGCTATAGTTTAGCCAATTTTATTTGTGGTATCGCAAGATACCTGAAATAAATAAAATTTGATTTTTGAAATTTAGTAGAAAAATTATAGTAAATGAATTTTTGAAAATTGAATGAAATAAATTTGAGAATCAATTTGAAAATTTTGATTTGGTGTTTTGAAAATAAATTTGATATTGATTTGGTAAAAATAATGAATATTTGGGAAATCGATCTTAAAAATTGACTTAGTGTAAAAAAAAGTTAAATTTTGGAAAACCAATTCTGAAATGGATTTGGTGTTGAAAGTGAATATTTAGGAATTGATTTGAAAATCATATATCCGTGGATATTTAAAAGTTTAAATCCACAAATGGGAATTTTATAAAAGAAGGGAAAATTTATTTTAAAAATAAATATTGTTTTATTTTTAAAAATACGGAAAGAAATTTATGGATTTGGAACGTAAATTTAAAATAAATCCAGAAGGATTTATTAATTGATTAAAAATGAACCAATTTAGAATGGAAGGTGTATTTTCCTTGAAAAGTCAAGTAGGTTTGTAAAATAGCTTTTGAAATATAAATTAAAAGTTCTAGGGTTGGGTTTAAAAGGATATTTCGGAGAAATTAGTTTCTTTAAGTTATTTTGTAAATCTTTAAAGCAATGATTTATTTAATTAATTATGGAAGTAATGATTTAAAGATTTAATTGATATTAGTTTTAGAAATTGAATATTTAGATAGTTATATGCTGTCTATTAATTTTACTTAAAAAAATAGTTTGGACTTGAATTTTTATACGAGACATTTGTATAATATTTTCATAACTAGTATTTCAGCAAATGTTTCAAAATAGTTTTATTTTAAAATATCTTTAAGTATATTTTGGATAAGCATTTTAAATTATTTTAAAATATTTGAACTTGGCGGATTTTCAGTGAAAATCAAAAAATATTTGGAAATGTATTCCGCCTAAGGAAAAG
The DNA here is from genome assembly GCA_030765085.1 of Allium cepa. NCBI lineage: Eukaryota > Viridiplantae > Streptophyta > Magnoliopsida > Asparagales > Amaryllidaceae > Allium > Allium cepa. Next base: position 911,786,327 of record CM060943.1, read on the forward strand.
TGATTTGAAATTTGTTTTTAAAGTATTGAAATGTGTAAAGTAATTTGACATTTGTTTTCAAATGGTTGAGGTGTAAAATATATCTTGCAGAAATATTTTGAAAATAAATAAATTGGGAAATTTATTTAAATCCGACAATTGTTGTGGGTATTGATTGATAGTTAAATAATCGACTATCAATATTGGTCTTTTTAATGGCATTTGAATTTCAATGCGACCGACGAGTAGATATCCGAAAACCACATCGAACCTTTGTGATTGTGATGGATCTTTTATTTGAAAGATCACAGTGAAATTGTTGTGCTTTGTTTGAAATCTGAATGTAACACTATTTTTAAAAATAAACGCTCGTTATTCGGATTAGACGGGAGAGGGCCTTATGTCATAAAGCCCATTCCGAATAACGATACGATGAAATGGGATTGCATTTGAAGATGGTGTTGAAGACCGGTTATTTTTGAAAGCGAAAGGATTACATGTCGATTGTCTCTACACCGGGTTGCTCCGGTGAGATTTTATCATCCTTTGTGATGGGGATTCCGGATGTGATTAGTGAATATCCGAATTGCAAGGGCTTCTTTTGAAGTTTCTTCGGTTCCGTTCGATCCCGGAACGGACTTGTATGGATGTGTGTCTGACATTACACTTTGAGATGTAAAGATGGTTTCTATCAATTATATTTCTGTTGGTGGCGGAGAATTTATTCTCTTAGCTTAACACCCTTCTCTGAGACGTACGAGCTTAGAGGTTATGTAGTTGATGGTTACTAGTGATACACTCCCAATTTGTTAATGTGGCATAGAAGTGCTGCTAATCATTTGTTGATCGAAGCATGACTTTGTGAAAAAGTGTAGCTTTGTGGACGAGACTTCGTCGGACCTCACACCTCGGAAATGGTCAAAACATGAAAGATGCGGCAAGGTTATGAGGGTCGCGCCCTTTTGGGTATGTCATTTCCTTCTGTAAAAGGGTAGTATCATGGCATGGAGCCCAGATATTTTACCTATGTTGTTGTCGCAAATTTATTATACTTTGTGGTTGTTACTTTGTGGTTGAGGATCCTCGGATAAAGGTCCCAAAGGACCGGGGGATGGCATACTCGAGTAGTATTTACCTAGTTACAGAGGTAACCCGCTCTTGTGTTGGCAGAGATCCGGTTAATTTCTCGGGATGTAACATCCTGCCTTTTCGCACGCTTTAAATCGACACATGTGCCAATTCAAACCATACGGAAGGGCGGATTGTTATGGGGTAAATCAGATAAACAAGAAAGAAATAAAAAGAAAACAAAATCTCACAGCGGAAGGATAAAATATAATAATCAAATATACAGTTTATAAATCTGTTTCCAAAAACATTTATATAATACATATCAGAGTTACAGATACCAATAAAAATGCAGCGGAATAGTGTGTAGTGCACTAGTATAAATAATAATAATAATAATATACATCTTCGTCTTCGTCCTCCAGAGCTAAATCTTCAAATCCTGAAACACTCGGACTGACCCGAGCGAATTGAAAGACAAAACACTCGAGTCAGAACTAAAAGATCTTATGTAAGTTAAATCAGCAGAAATAAATATGAGTGTAGTAACTTAAGAGATGCTCCGGATTTACATCTCCTAAGGATCCGTTAAACTATTTACTATGTAGTATATTTCGCTATTATAATAGTGTCTAATTGTAAAATAAACTAACTTTTAAATAGCGTTAAGGGGTTACCCATGTAGCCCTTAACACAGAATATATTCCCATAGTCTATACAGTACCGTAATCTCCCCCGTACTGGGCATCGTCAGAGGGCACTCCATAGGTATGGAACAAAACCAAAATTGTATAAGGCGCGCTAGGGTAGGTGAAATGGCACAACTAGGCAACGCCAGGGTAGATATACCAATTGCTATCCGGACTGGTGGCAACACATAGCCGCAGCTACCGTCCACCTCGAACAAACTCCCCCTAAAATCAAAAGTAAAAGTGGCCACCGAATCAATCCAAAGTCAGAGTATAGTATCGAAGAGGAGTGTCCGATAAAGGGCGCTAACCTCCTTGGCCCAAGAATCGCTCCTGTTTTAGCCACCTTATGCCAACTCAAGGGAGTCGGGTCCACGTATTTACCTCAAAGGAAACACCGCCACCATCCTACTTCATTCTGGAATCTCCACCACGTACACGGTTGTTAAAGTGGTTTTCGGAGTTGGCAGAGAGTATGACAACTTCCGATCCCCGTCTCTTCAACAACCAAACGTTATTATAACACCGCGGTCATTTAAAAATAATTATACTTTCAAAACCAGAATTTAATTATACATTTCAAAACCCATATATACGATATCATTTCCTTTTAAAACCTAAATAAATATGATATCATTTTATTTCAAATATATTTCTTTTCCAAAATCATGCCACTTTTAAGATTTATAATACTTTGAAACCAAATATTTGAAATTTAACTTCCAACATAATACTTCGAAATCCATAGTTTTAAAACAATAACTTTCAAAACTTAAATGGTTTGGATATTCAACAGCATATAAAATAAAACAGTTGAATTTAAAATTTCTTTAAAAGTAAATAATTTCCACCCCTTCACAATTTTTATTTATTTTAAATTCAGTCTAAACCTATAACTTTTAGATTCACTTTCAGTTTGAATAAAACACTTCGATTTCAATATTTTCAAACTTTGAGTATTTAATGAATTTCAAAACTAAGGTTGGGAATTTCTATTCAACAATTCATTTCCTATTATTTAGTTTTGAAAGGTTTACATGATAAATCACTAACCATTTAAAATAAAACTCAATTTATTAACACTAAATATTTCCTTCCATTTATTTATACTAGAATTATTCATTAAATCCAGTTATAAATATCATTCCTTTAAAATTTCCAATTTCAATAAGTTAACATCAACTTATGGAGTTAAATTTTTAAATAAGTTCAATTCCAATAAATTTCCAATTTATCTTTCAATCTTAATTGATTTGAATCATTTAAAACTCAATATATATGCACAAGATCTTAAACCTGTACTTAATCATATAATATAAATTATCAAATTCCATTTTTCAACTTATTCATATGTATTTAACAGATTTATGCATAGCTTAAATTCAACAATTTAACTATATATGTATATATAAAATAATATTTATACAATATCAAAATTTTATATTTATTAAACCGTATCGTATCCAAACTATAAAAATCATTTCAAAATAATTTTATACATATACCGCGGTGCCTGTATATAATTCTCTATCCTATGGTCAAGTGATACGGATATTTATCATTTCAACCTGCAATTTTAAAAATAAAAATGTGGTTGTATATCATTTCAAACCGCAATCCCGAATAAAATGAAATGCATGATAACTTGTAGATTTTAAAAATTATAGTACACATCATCCATTCACCAAACATCAATCATCAACCATTAATTATAATCATCATCCAATTTAAACAAACATCAATATAGAGCATATAAATATAACAGGGAATAAATAACAGGTATTAACTAATAGTTTTTATTCAGCAATAAATTTAATAACTATTTAAATAGCAGTTTATATGAAAATAAATAAATTCTAACTGTCAATTTATATGAAAAAATAAAAATTAATAAATTTTATAAATGCAATTTAACTGAGGTGATGAACAAAACATGCTAAAGAATCATAAATAAATTTCTACTCATATCTTAAGTCAAATTAACAAACATAAGAAATTTTAGAAGTTGTGAGTGGGTTAAAACACTCACCTTTGGGATTTAAATTGAATTTAAACCCAAAATTTTGACGGTCTCCAAATTCATCCAAACTAGCGTCAACAGATCCGGAATTTTATTACGACCCTAACGGAAAAAAAAATCGTGTTGAAACGGAGTTCGTATGCAATAATTATCATCGTTAACGATTTGGAAATTAAATTTAAATTAACAAAGAAGATACCAAACTAAACCTATTGCCACGTCAGCATTGCTCCTCGTCCTCACGCGTATGCGCACAGTAATACATTCAGCCGAACCTACAATTTCATGAAGAAACCCTCTACAGCCGCCACTGATTTCCACCAACGTCGCCACCTATACGGCCTACCACCACGATTAGAGACCACGACCTTGCTCCCCACATCCTGCCGCCCCACCACCGAAAAAGCGCGCACCTCCGGTCGTCAATTTTTGCACGCAAACGCTTCGAACGCCGCCCCTTTCGTGCCATTTTTCCGCCCATCCCCTATCAAACGACGGTGCTTCAACCGTACCGATGCAAAGAGGAGCCTGAGTTCTTCCATTTCTCTTTCGAGGCTAACTCGAATTATAGAATGGATCAATAGAAACTAGGGATTGAATTTTCTATGATTTCGGCCATCGAAATATTTGGGAACGGCGGCTGCATATGCTTCTAGGATTTAGAGAATATTTTAATAATATAAATTTCGTTTAGCGTGCTAATAAAGATAGGTCCGGAAACAGGCCGAACTCCGATTTAAGCATACCGACAAGCTATCCTAACGTAAAAAGGCCTTATGAACACAGTGGTACTGGTTTCGAAGCCCAATTCCATTATTTTCGTAGGTTACTGTTAAAGTCAAATTGGTTTGAAATGACAATAATGCCCCAAAAAACCCGTTTCATCTCCGAAACGAAAATGGACCATCCCATATATCAAAGTAGATGTTTTTAAATATTTTAAACGCGATGGAACAAGTTTCAAGTCCAAATTCCATCGTATGATGAAGTTATGCTGAAATCAATATTTTCAAATTGATTTCAAATTGATTTCAATTAAATCGTTTTCAAGGCGTTTCGCGTTCGTACGATCAAACGAAACTTCCGATCGCTACGAAACTTGAAACCCTACAATAATTCACTGTTACGGATCCGATGAAACTCGTTTCGTCGAAATCCGAGTCCGTGACCAATTTTTTTTATTTTTATATTAATTAATAAATTAAGAATTAGTAAATAAATCCAATTTTTTATATTTCGGTTTTAGAATTGGAAATTTTTATCACTTGAAAATTCTCAAACATTTAAAATGATTTAACAATTGTTAAATGTCAATTTATTAAAGATTAAATCAATATAAATCTTCGATTTCATAAAATTCAAAATTATAGATAAATTTCCAAAATTTCCTTTTAATTGAATTAATCTATATTTATTCCATTCATAAATTTCAAATATAAGGGTTTACCATTGGATTAAAAATTATCACATAAATATTTCCAGTTTTCAACTTAATTTTTAAATTAACGTAATAATTACATATTTGATTTTTATTCATTTGCAAAAAATTCAACTATTCAAATCCTATAATTCATAAATTTTGTAGCCTTGATTTACTAATAAACTTATAATTCCTTAAACAATTTCTCATCTCAAATTTCAAAATGTAAATTATTTCACCAAATTATACTATTTACTTTAATTTCTTAAAATAATCCCTTAATTACACTTTGAATCCAATTTATTTTAATAAGTTTTCAATTAAACGGATTAGATTCAATTTTAACCTTTTACTTACCCTTAAGTTTAGGTTATAATCAGTTTATACGTATTTCCATTTTAGTTATTGCTTTACATACTTGTATAAATTTCACAATTAATCATAATTATTAAAGTAACGCTTATAATAAATACGATCCTATAATTATTCAACATTTAAACGAACGTTATTTTATTTTCCATTAGTGTGACATTCATTTATTTTATTATCACTTATTACAAATTCTAATTCCATTAACAAATATGCAAGTAATTTATAATATACGTTACAAATTTTGAATTAATCACTATTCGTTATTATTGACTTAAATTAGCATTACTTACATTGCATTAGCATTGTTACTTAAAATCCCTATCCAATTGCAATTAATATTCTAATGAATACACTCACTCTTTCCGTTATGTTATTAATTATCATCAAGGCACATCTAATTATCTTTATTGGTAACTGAGTGAATTTACTAGTAACCCACTATTATAACCTTTAATATCCTTGTATATTTATTCATCAATCAATATTTACGTTTTTTTTCTTTTTTTTTCCATTCAAATTGATTTATAACCAAATATACATTTATATTAGTCCCATTTCATTCCATTCATTAATGGGTATTGCACTAACATTGTTACTTTACATTACATTCAGTTTCCAAATTTTATAGGATTAAATTTTAATTACTTACCATTTAATCCATCAATTATTGATTCTATCCAAACATGTAACTTATAATAACTGCTTACAAATATGAATGGAATTATCATTTATTCCAATATTTTCTAACTTTACATTAACATATTAAATTAATTTCCCTTAAATGAAATTTATACCCCATTACATTTATTCAAATTTATTCAAATTACTAGTAAATAGGTTTTAAGTCACCGTTTATATATTTTAATTTAGCGTTCATTTCAATATTTGTTTGTAAAGTTTTTTTTTCTTTCTACTAAATTTAATTACAAAGCTCATTAATTCAACCAAATTAAATGCATGAAATTTACGGGTCGTTACACTCTCCCCCACTCAAAACTTTTCGTCCTCGAAAAGGAAAAAGAAGGCAGAAGGAAGAATTAAATAAACAATACATCTTATTCAAAATATTAACTTATAAACAATAATTTACAAAATTTATTACTTCAAATAAAAATATACCCATTTTATAATTATTATATCTTTTTATACTTGAATAAACAAGTTTGGAAAAATATTTCAAAAATTTCTAAGTCCAAAAATTTACGGAAATTTCGGCAGAGTCTCCCTTGTACGTAGAGGCTCGGGAGAAAATATAATATCTAAATATAACAATTATATTACATATATTATCGAAAATATAATATTCTAAACCCGGGAAAACATATAAAATAGCGCTATAACCGTAATCTGAAACGCACCTATTTGTCGGGCAATTTACGCTTAATTTATGGAACCAAAAGCAGTAGCAATTGCTTCCATAACCTGCATTTCACTTATAAAATCCAAAGGGTTAACAATTTATATAAAATGAAATATTTAAGTGGTTTCAATCACTAACAACAAATCAATACAACAACCATCAATCTCAACAAACAGCATACACAACAAATACAAAACAACCATTCAATCAAACAAACAAATAGTTGTTCGGGTTCAAAATTTTTAAATTGTACGTAATGAAAAATAACTATCAAGTGCATCATTTACTCAATAGTCTTAGATGAAAAAAAATAGATTGTATTTTTCCATCCAAACAATTTCAAATCTCCTTACCCAAACAACCATAACCAAACAATAACAATTCCAACCATTAAATCAAATTAACTTATTATTAATTTTGTTTCATACATTAGTTATTTGATTTCCTTTCTCTCATTCATTGAGTGATTACTTCATTTATTCTCATTTATTACTTACAATATTCTTTTTTTTCATTTTAATGTCATGTAAGTTTCTTCTTTATTGCATCATATTCACTCATTTCTTACTTAATTTCGTGTATTTACTTAAGTTTTTAGTTGCTTACCTACAATACCTACTTTCTATTATATTCAATTAGTAGCATTCAATTATACTTAAATTTATACAACTACACATCAATTCTTATTTATTGAGGAACTTCATTAATTTCTTTCATTACCTCAAATTTATTTCTTGTATAATATCTGTTACATCCTCTTATTAATATTTCAACTTTTAATATTTGGTAAGTTGTATATATGCTTTAAGAATGTAATTGAAAAATTATATAAGTTTTCTCATTACCTATGATTAATTTAATGTTCAAATTTTTTTATTTTTTTCATTTTTTTCTTATAAGTTACAATTTCAACTTCCTTTTTATTTCCTTTATACTTGGCATTAAATCTCTGTAACGACCCAGAATTTTTGTCAATTAAAATTTGAATATCTAATAAATTTTAAATATTAATAAGTGTAATCTATAAGTCGAATAATTTATTTTCGAATATTGGGTTTAATTGGATAATTAAATCGATTATTTAATAGTTGAAATTATAGAAATAATTGAAAATCGAGTTTAGCGTGATTCAAAATGATTTGTAAAATTTTAATTAATCATATTTGAAGTTATAGAGATGTTATAGAACTTTTAAAATTGAATTAAAAGTTTATTTTTGAAAATTGAATATTTTAATATTTAATTATCGGCTGAAAAATAGCCAATTTTCGAACAGTCTCAGAATTCGACGAAACTAGTTCCATTGGATCCGTAATAGTTTGTTATTATCGGATTTCAATTTTCGTAGCAATCAGAGTTTTCTTTTGACCGTGGCAGCTCGAAACGCATCGAAATTGTTTTAATATTTAATTGACGAGTTAAAATAGCCATTTTTCAAACAGTCTCATATTTCGACAAAATAAGTTTCATCCGATCTGTAATGTGATATTATTGTATGGTTTCAAATTTCGTGTCAATCGGATTTACGGTTTGTCCGGGGCAAGCCAAAACGCATAGGAAATTCGTTTAATCGGTTTAATTTAAATTTGATCGTTTATTGCCGTAACTCGCACAAATAATCGAATTAGCTCCCGAAACACGTTCCATTGGGTTCGAAACGCGGGGTAAACCTTAGAAACGCCAACCGGCACGCTTCGTTTAGAGTTCGAATTTTTTTGGATGAATAGTGTTTTGGAATTTTATCTATAAAAGCACCTCACTACTTCTGTTTTGCAAACCAAGAAAAACCTAACCCTAATTTCGTAGTTCAGCCGCCAGTTATTAATTAATGGCCGAAAATTCGTTTCCTTTCTCCTCCGATCTCTCTCAATCCATCAGCTTTTGGCAAAAACTCCCAACAACAAACTTGTAGAGCATCTCGGGAGCTTTCAATCCATACGGTGATGATGATCATCAAAGCATTGTAGGGGTCGCTAGAGAGCCACGTTTGTGCTACCTTCGTGCACGTTTTCCAAGGCAGGGGCATGACCGAGTTCATCAGGGTTAAGGCCGAAGGTGGAGTCAACATTGCTCGTCGTAGTGGCGTATCCTGATCGTCGTGAAATCGAGTCGTTTGGTCGCAAAAAATTGCAAGATGGTGGCGGCTATGGGTTTCAGTTACTGGATATTAACGTGTTTGGGGGAGAAGCTTTAGGGGACGGCCTTGATGCATGCTAGGGGATTGAACGGCTGTGATGCTAGGTTAAAATTAAAAGAAAATTGTGAATTTAATTATATAATAATTCGTGTAATATTTAAAATGCGATATCTGTTCATACGAGGTCGGAATTGCACGAAACCAGTTGCGTTAGCTTCGTTTCGTCGAGCACTACGCAACGGAGCTTGTTTGGAGTCGTTTGGAGCTAGTGAAAATTTCGGGTAAAATTAAACGTCCGTTTAATTTTATTCGAAATAAAACGCTACAAATTGCTATTGGAAAATCAAGGTGAGAACTTCTCACTCAATCGAATTAGTTTCAATTTAAATTTTTTAGATTTAAAATTGCTTGATTGTGTGATTTGATGATAATTTGTTATCTATTGTGTTAAATAGACATTATACGCCGTTATTAAGCGGAGGTTATTTATTAAAAACATATACTGCGATAATTCCAACTTGTTTGGAATTGGTATTATATATGTACTTGGAGTTGATTTTCCCGCATTTTATAGCGGATGAGACCCTATTGCGCCGCCTATTAAGCGGATTGTAACATCCCGCCTTTTCGCACACTTTAAACCGACACACGTGCCAATTCAAAGCATACGCAAGGACGGATTGTTATGGGGTAAATAAGAAAAAACAGAGAAGAAATAAAACAAAATAGAATCTCACAGCGGAAGGATAAAATATAATAATCAATATACAGTTCATGATAACTGTTTACAAAATATTTATTTTACTTATACAATGAATATCAGAGTTACACATACCAATACAATCAATGCAGCGGAAATTTAGAGTGTGGTGCAATACTATAAATAATATAATATGGATTCTTCGTCTTCGTCCTCCAAAGCTAAAATCTTCGATCCTGAAACGCTCGGACTGACCCGAGCGAATTTGAAAAGACAAAAACACTCGAGTCAGACTAAAAGATCTTATGTGAGTTAAATTAACAGAAATAAATATGAGTACAGTAACTCAAGAGATGTTCGGGATTTACATCTCCTAAGGATCCGTTAAACTATTTACTATGTAGTATATTGCGCTATTATAATAGTGTCTATTTATAAAATAAACTTACTTTTTAATAGCGTTAAGGGGTTACCCATATAGCCCTTAACACAAATAATGCCAATAGTCTATACAGTACCGTAATACCTCCTGATCGGGAAGCTACCAGAGGATACTCCATAGGTACGACACAAATAGAAACTCGTAGTAAAGGCTCGGTATGGTAGGTGACACGGCACAACCAGGCAATGCCAGGATGGATATACCAATTGCTATCCAGGCTGGTGGAAACGCGTAGCCGCAGTTACCGCCCACCTCGGACTAACTCCCCAAAATCAAAATATAGAAGTGGCCACTGAATCAATCCAAACTCAAAGTATAATATCGAAGAGGAGGGTCCGATCAGATGAATGACCTCATTGGCCTGAGAATCGCTCCTGTTTTAGCCACCTTATGCCAACTCACGGGAGTCGGGTCCATGTATTTACCTTACAGGAAACGTCGCCACCACCTACTTCATTCTGGAATCTCCACCGCGTACACGGTTAGTTAAAGTGGTTTTCGGTATCGACGGAGAGTATGTTAGATATCCGATCCCGGTCTCTTTGCCAACCCATCGTTATTATAACACCGCGGTCATTTAAAAATAGGTAATACTTTAAAAATCAGAATAAACATTCCATTTCATAACCATGAATACGATATCATTTCAAAACCCAAAACCATATTTTATCACTTATCCCAAATATAATTCTTTTCCAAAATCAAAATGCTTTAACTTCATAACGTCTGAAAATCAAATATTTTCAAAGCATAGTATTTTGAAAATCATAATTTAAAACCATAACTTCTAAAACTCGAATGGTTTGGATATTCAACGGTATATGAATTAAAAGGTTTAACTTAAATGTTACTTTGTAAAGAAAATAGTTCTCATGGCTTTACAAACATTTCTTTATTAAAGTCTAAACCAAAATTTATATTATCTCTCTCAAGTTCCAAAACCACTTCAATTTATATATATATATATATATATATACGTATATCCATTTGGAGTATTAATATTTCAAACTAAAGTTGGATTTTATTCTTTCAACAAATCGAATGTTCTATTAATTAGTCTTGAATATTCACATAAAATCCATAAATAAATAAAAACTCCAATTTCTAGTAATAAAATATATATATTTTTTCAATTCAAATTATACTAGAATATTCATTTCCATTTATCTTGGGAAAAATCCAATTATAAATATCATATCTTAAAATTTCCAAACTTAACATTTAAACATATGATATAAATTATCAAACTCCATTTTCTTAATTTTCTTCCATTTTTAATAAAGATTTTTATACACCTTTTAATTTCAAAATTTTCAACTTCATATGTATATATATATGGAAGAAAAATATTTATACAATATAAAATTTAAAATTATTATAAACCGTATTCCGTCCAAACCATAGAAATCACACTTAAATAGTTATATATATACCACGGTGCCTGTATATAATTTTCTATCCTATGGTCAAGTGATACTGATATTTATCATTTCAATCCGCAATTTAAAAAAAATATAAAATTTTGCGGTTATATATCATTTCAAACCACAATCCCGAATGAAATGAAATATGCATGATAATTTGCAATTTAATGATATACAATAAACATCCATTCATCAACATCATCCATCATCCAAATCGCAATCATAAATCAATATCAATCAATAACCATATTGTTTTTGGTACTACATAACAGGTAATACTGGCAATTTTATTCAAATTAAATTTAACAGCTATTAATCTACAGTCTATATTCAGTAATAAATTATATAACTGTTAACTAGCAGTTCATATCCAAACAAATAAATTTTAACTGTAAATTTATACGCAATAAATTAATTAAATTAACAGTTAAATTAAATAAATGCAATTCAACAGATATGAATAAAATAAACATGCCAAATACTCATAAATAAATTTCTATTCATTTCTAAAATTAATTTAAACAAACATAAAAGCTTCTAGTAGTTGTGAGTGGGTTAAAACACTCACCTTTTGAATTTAAATCGAATTTAAATTCGATTTAAACCCAAAAATTCGCCCTTCTCGGAATTCGTCCAAACCAGCGTCATCACTTACAAATATATGTGCCACGTCACTCCTTCTATTCCCAGAAACGCACACGGCCCCCTTCCAGAAACCCTAATCGAAGATCTACGACGATCTAACCGTTGAATCGACACAAAAACCATATAGATGCGATCCCCATCGTCCACTCTACAAAACTCAGAAAAGGTTTGACGATCCGACGAAGTTTGCGACGACCATGATGAATGGTCACGGACTGTTTGAATTAATTCTGGTCAAAGAATGTTCAAAACAGAAAACGAATTGCACCAGTAGATTACGTGCCTCGAGAACATTAACATATATTTTTTTGTGGAATTTTTCTGAAGTGTTTGCATTTTCATTGAAATTTGGATTGTAGTAGATCTAGGTTTTGCAACCATTTGAGGAGGAGAAGGAGATGAAGAAATGAATATACAGCAAATGACAATAGGATGAGCTAGGGTTTATAACTGTATAAATATATTAAATTTCCAAAATTTAATTAAATTTACTTTCCATTATTTATTGTCAATTAGATTGATTTATCATTGGATTCATATTTCAATATGTAAATATCCCCAATTTCATCTGCACTTATATTTACATAGTTTATAAATATTAAATTTCAAATATTACTTCATTTAACGTTACGTATTTATTATTTATTACTTGCTATAGTTGATTATCAATTATACTTAATATACTAAATAGATGGTAAATTTTGAATACTTGTTATCATTAACGTTTTATTTCTACTTACAAAATAAATGAAATTATTACATAAACTCCCTTAATTAAGTCAACCATTATCTTATATAACTTAACTGGTAATATATATACCCAATTGTCCTAATTGGTTTATAGTTATCAGCTAAATACATACTAACTTGTAAATAAATTCGTTTAATTGCAAATGGATCTGATCAAATTTAATAGATTGAATAGATGGGTAAGCAAATAATAAATTTTCCTTTTTGTCAAATTCAAACCCATTCCTACTTAATTATCAATTACAATTTATTACGAAACATTTATTTTATGCAGTTACCTTTTATTTGCGTAGTATTACATCAATTCCTATAACCTTGGATTCATTCCCAATTCACCAAAATTCAATTAATTACAATTTACAAATGTGTTTCCAATATATAGGTATTGGCCAAGTTAAATTTATTAGCTAACTCATATTAATAAATAAATGACTTATATGAATGATTAAAATTTTCAATTATCTCACTTCTCCTAAACTTCTGTTATTTAATAATTATTGCTTAGAACCTGATTTTAATCTTCCCATTATCAATTTAATTCCTTCTAGAATCATAGCTAATATTTGTCATCCCTTCATTACCCAAATGTTCTAATCCCATCAAATTTTAAGTTATCGAAATATTAAATGTCAATTTCTTTAATTGCACTAAATTTATCTATTAAAGGTTGCACTTAACCCAAATACATAAAACTTGCCCAATTTCTCCTTAAATCAATAACCTTCATATACAAATATGTTTATCATAAATTTTATCTACTCTTCCTTTTTAAGTAATGTCCTATATATTAGATTTCCATGTAATTTGCAATAAATCATACTCGTAGTTATATCACATTAAATGAATAAATAAGTGTTGACTCTATTCTTTTGATTCAACATTGGTTTACGTTATATTTCACAAATATTTCTACATACATCAGGATTTTTAAAAATGGTTGTAACGTGAAATCTCGTCTACTTCCCATTTTATATTTAAGGCTTCTAAAACCGATTCATATCATTTCTCTAGTCCAAATTTTATTAATATAACCTTAAATTTAATTTATTCCTATCGATGTAATGGTTAAACACAAATTTCACTTATTTGCAATAAATCCACAAATTGGATTTCAAATTTTCAAATAAATAAATAAATTTTAGTTTATCACTTCTTAAATGCCCAAACGTCAATGCCTTAATTTAAACTGCATTTATTACATTTTATAAAAATCCTCCATCTTAAGTGACAAATCAAAACTACCCTAACTACCCAAATCATCGTATTATAAAGATATTTACACTATCCTCCATTTATTACCTTAATTTATTTAAGGTAACCTTAAATTAATATCTATTGCAATGATTTCAAATTATTATTCCCCCATTCCTTTTTAATTTCGATAACGCCAAATTTAACCGTTATATTCTCTTTATTTATGCGATAAATGCAATTATTGAATCTAATACTCCATTTAATTAATAGATCGTGCTTCCTAGAATCTATATCAACAATAGGTCAAATATATACATAGAATTAGCCTTAACTTCACCTAAAAGAATTAGCTATTTCAACTACCGCACAAAACTACGCTACTGCACTATTTAATCGAATAAATTAATTGAACTTAAATCAGCATAAAGGTTATAAAATTATAAATGTAATCTTAATAAATTCATTTATTGATTTAGACTCTTTCTATACAGTAATTACCCTATTTGTGGGTATAAATAACTTTGGAATTATATTACGTCTCATTAGTGCGCGTTTTATTTCCTATAACTTCTCCTTATTTAACTATACCCATTATCAACCAAAAAAATTAAATTAGCTTTATTTCAATCTATTTCCCTTCTTAACTAAATAAAATAAATGGTTAACCTAAACACTTGTTATCCTTTGATATATTCAAATTCACTTCCAACATTTATTAACAAAATGTTGCCATAGGTTTAGATTTACATAAATAAATTATATGAATAGGTAGAAAAATTGGTAATCCGCAAATGCCCAATATACACGCATTAATTACTACTTATTGTTAGAATCCATTTATTAATTTACTAGTTAATAACGGTCTTTTTATTTCTATTTACTACCAAACTCTCTATTTTATTATAGTTCCAATATATTAATACTTAGGCACATCAAGTGCTAGCCCTTTTGTTATTTATATTAAATTGGGTATGCACAAATAAGTTGTTAATTAACTATTTCTACAAAATTATATTCATACATTCAGTTCCATATCTTATAGGGTTAAATTCTAATTACTTACGCTTAATCTATCAATTTAATACTCTATTCAAACATGCATTTAAATTCTTTTTATTCTAAATAAATTTTATTAAGTGTTGACATCCACTAATAGCATTCACCTTTATTACAACCAAAAGTGACATCTTCACTACTGATTTTATATTAATGAATCTCATTTTAGTTAATATTTTTTTATTAATATTCTCAATTCAACATTTATTGATTTCTTAAAATTTACTTTTAACAAAAAGTGACAAATTACATTATCCAAATCTATTGTCATAAAATTTTATTGTTACACTAGGTTACAACTACTATACCAAATTTCTACATTTATTCTTAAACAAATTAGAAATTATATTACTTTAATTTATTAAATATTATTAATTTAACGGGTCGTTACAATCTCCCCCACTCAAAACTTTTCGTCCCCGAAAAGGAAAAAAGAAGGGAGAAGGAAGAATAAAACAGTGCATCTTATTCCAAATATTAACTTATAACAATAATTTACTAAATTTATTTTTCTTTAATGAAATAACCCCGTTTATAATCATTACAACCTTTTATACTTAAATCATTAAAGTTTGGAAAATATTCAACAAAATTCTAAGTCCAAAATTTACGAAAATTTTTGACAGAGTCTCCTTTGTACGGTGAGGCTCGGGAGAAAATATAATATCAAAATATACAAATATATTACATATATTATCAAAATATTATATCCCAACACGGGAAAAATAGCGCTTTAAATGTAATCCGAAAACGTACCTATTTGTCGGGCAAAATACGCTTATTATTATGGAACCAAAAGTAGTAGCAGTTGCTTCCATCACCTGTATTCACTTATATAATCTAAAAGGTTAAATATTTATTTTAAAGTGAACTATTCAAGTGGATTCAATCATTAATCAACCAAACAATTCAACAACCATCAACCTTACAAACAACATACATACACAAACAAAGCAACCATTTAATCCATCAAACAAATAGTTGTTTGGGTTCAAACTTGAAATTTGTATGAAATGAAATTAACTATCAAGTGCATCCTTTACTCAACAGTCTTAGATGGAACAAAGATATATATTTATTCTTTTAACCACTTCAAATTTCTTACCCAACAACATAAATCAAACAACACAATTCAAACCAACACCCAAATTTATTTATTATTTATCTCATGCTTCAATGGTTTGGTTTTCTTTCTTTCATTTATGGAGTGATTTCTTTATTTCTTACAAATTTTCATTTTCCATTTATCACAAAATTCATTATATTTGTATTCCAATTTATTTACTAAAGTTTCTATCATCTATTTATACTACTTGCCTTTACTTATAGTAAAATTTCCAATTTAACTTAAGTCTATACAATTAATTCTCATTAATAATAGCAAATTAATAGAATACCTTTATTACCTTACTCTTCACTTGTAAGATTTCCCCTTACATTTTCCTACTGACATTGCAACTTTTTATTATATGGTAAGTTATGTATGTTTTAAGAATGTAAGTGAAAATTTACAAGTTTCTTCTCCATTCCTTTAATTAATATATTTTTTTTTTATAAATTACAATTTCGACTTACCTTTAATCTCATTCATTTATTTAATGTTGAAGTTTCCATTATATTTAATTACAGTAACCCTCTATTTACACTTAATTTATTAACCTTATAACTTGCATTCCTATAAGTGAAAGATTTTACTCATTCATTAACTATGGATTGCAGTCATTTATATTTTTCCTACTTTCCATTATATTAGAATAGGGGAAATTAAGGCGTACTTAAGTTAATAACCCTACAATCAAACTTTATAAATTAAGGAATTTCATTTTTTCTTTCTTAAGGTTA
Organism: Allium cepa; assembly: GCA_030765085.1. Lineage (NCBI taxonomy): Eukaryota > Viridiplantae > Streptophyta > Magnoliopsida > Asparagales > Amaryllidaceae > Allium > Allium cepa. The sequence continues at coordinate 911,803,425 of CM060943.1, forward strand.
AAATCACCTATTAATAATACAACCTTTAATTTTAGTAAAATTCCAATCATCACTTAAGTTAATACCATTAAATTCTTATTTATAACAGTAATTTATTGAATACTTCATTATTTCCAAAAATTCTACTTGCATAATATTCTATTCCACTCTTAATTTACATTTCAACTTTTTATACTTGGTAAGTTATTTATGTTAAAGAAAAAGCAAAAGAACTTATGCAAGTTTAATCTCAACCCTTTTAATTCATTGATTACTTCTTTTATTTCACTAACCTAACTTTTTACAACTAATTAATGGAAATTCAAGAATTAATACAGGGTCAAATTCCAAAATTTCTTTAAAATAATAGATAATTAATTTCTTACAACTCTTATATCTCTAATTACCTTTAAACAATTAAAATTTTAAATAATTTCAAAACAAATCTGCAGTAGAATTTACTACAGTGGCATTTCCCTTCGAAACTCGAAAATAAAAGTCGATGATGCGGCCGTCATCACCGAAATTATTTTCCAGCGACAGAGAGGAAAGTACAAACTTATTTTCTTCAAAATCCTCTTTAAACCAATTCTTTCGAATTATACTAAATATTTACATAAGAAAATATTTATAAACCAAATCATTATATTTCATAAATCCTTTGAAAGCAAATTTTCAAAAATCCCGGACTTAAGTTCTAAAATTTCCAATTTGATTTATTATAATTTCAACTTAGCTTCAATTGTTATAAATATTTTTATTTCCTAACACCCAATCTATAGCAACCAAATATAGATATCATTTGAAAAAAATTTATTTTATATATAGAAAATATAATAGGCAAAATTATTTCATTTACCTATATTAAAACAAATATTATGTCGGTCTGTCCTATTAAGTGTTTAGAAATCCCTATTGATCACATAGCGTCCCATGCATCAACCAGAATTTATAAATACAAAACGGAACAGATTAACACAATATTAAAATCTTTTTATAACACTAACAAGTACGCTCCCTCATATATATACACTCAGCGACTCCCATAGGGTATTACTACCCTATTAATAAAGAGTCAAACCCCACAAAGCCAAAGTTTATCGCTAAACCAAAGCTCTGCTACCAACTGTAACAAACCCGCCTTTTCGCACACTTTAAACCGACACACGTGCCAATTCAAAGCATACGCAAAGGCGGATTGTTATGGGGTAAATAAGAAAAAACAGAGAAGAAATAAAACAAAATAGAATCTCACAGCGGAAGGATAAAATATAATAATCAATATACAGTTCATGATAACTGTTTACAAAATATTTATTTTACTTATACAATGAATATCAGAGTTACACATACCAATACAATCAATGCAGCGGAAATTTAGAGTGTGGTGCAATACTATAAATAATATAATACGGATTCTTCGTCTTCGTCCTCCAAAGCTAAAATCTTCGATCCTGAAACGCTCGGACTGACCCGAGCGAATTTGAAAAGACAAAAACACTCGAGTCAGACTAAAAGATCTTATGTGAGTTAAATTAACAGAAATAAATATGAGTACAGTAACTCAAGAGATGTTCGGGATTTACATCTCCTAAGGATCCGTTAAACTATTTACTATGTAGTATATTGCGCTATTATAATAATGTCTATTTATAAAATAAACTTACTTTTTAATAGCGTTAAGGGGTTACCCATATAGGCCTTAACACAAATAATGCCAATAGTCTATACAGTACCGTAATACCTCCTGATCGGGAAGCTACCAGAGGATACTCCATAGGTACGACACAAATAGAAACTCGTAGTAAAGGCTCGGTATGGTAGGTGACACGGCACAACTAGGAAATGCCAGGGTAGATATACCAATTGCTATCCAGGCTGGTGGAAACGGGTAGCCGCAGTTATCGCCCACCTCGGACTAACTCCCCAAAATCAAAATATAGAAGTGGCCACTGAATCAATCCAAAATCAAAGTATAATATCGAAGAGGAGGGTCCGATCAGAGGAATGACCTTATTGGCCTGAGAATCGCTCCTATTTTAGCCACCTTATGCCAACTCACGGGAGTCGGGTCCACGTATTTACCTTACAGGAAACGTCGCCACCACCTACTTCATTCTGGAATCTCCACCGCATACACGGTTAGTCAAAGTGGTTTTCGGTATCGACAGGGAGTATGTCAGATATCCGATCCCGGTCTCTTTGCCAACCCATCGTTATTATAACACCGCGGTCATTTAAAAATAGGTTATACTTTAAAAATTAGAATAAACATTCCATTTCATAACCATGAATACGATATCATTTCAAAACCCAAAACCATATTTTATCACTTATCCCAAATATAATTCTTTTCCAAAATAAAAATGCTTTAACTTCATAACGTCTGAAAATCAAATATTTTCAAAGCTTTGTATTTTGAAAATCATAATTTAAAACCATAACTTCTAAAACTTGAATGGTTTGGATATTCAACGGTATATGAATTAAAAGGTTTAACTTAAATGTTACTTTGTAAAGAAAATAGTTCTCATGGCTTTACAAATACATTTCTTTATTAAAGTCTAAACCAAAATTTATATTATCTCTCTCAAGTTCCAAAACCACTTCAATTTATATATATATATATACGTATATCCATTTGGAGTATTAATATTTCAAACTAAAGTTGGATTTTATTCTTTCAACAAATCGAATGTTCTATTAATTAGTCTTGAATATTCACATAAAATCCATAAATAAATAAAAAATCCAATTTCTAGTAATAATTTTTTTTTTTCAATTCAAATTATACTAGAATATTCATTTCCATTTATCTTGGGAAAAATCCAATTATAAATATCATATCTTAAAATTTCCAAACTTAACATTTAAACATATGATATAAATTATCAAACTCCATTTTCTTAATTTTCTTCCATTTTTAATAAAGATTTTTATACACCTTTTAATTTCAAAATTTTCAACTTCATATGTATATATATATGGAAGAAAAATATTTATACAATATAAAATTTAAAATTATTATAAACCATATTCCATCCAAACCATAGAAATCACACTTAAATAGTTATATATATACCGCGGTGTCTGTATATAATTTTCTATCCTATGGTCAAGTGATACGGATATTTATCATTTCAATCCGCAATTTAAAAAAAATATAAAATTTTGCGGTTATATATCATTTCAAACCACAATCCCGAATGAAATGAAATATGCATGATAATTTGCAATTTAATGATATACAATAAACATCCATTCATCAACATCATCCATCATCCAAATCGCAATCATAAATCAATATCAATCAATAACCATATTGTTTTTGGTACTACATAACAGGTAATACTGGCAATTTTATTCAAATTAAATTTAACAGCTATTAATCTACAGTCTATATTCAGTAATAAATTATATAACTGTTAACTAGCAGTTCATATCCAAACAAATAAATTTTAACTGTAAATTTATACGCAATAAATTAATTAAATTAATAGTTAAATTAAATAAATGCAATTCAACAGATATGAATAAAATAAACATGCCAAATACTCATAAATAAATTTCTATTCATTTCTAAAATTAATTTAAACAAACATAAAAGCTTCTAGTAGTTGTGAGTGGGTTAAAACACTCACCTTTTGAATTTAAATCGAATTTAAATTCGATTTAAACCCAAAAATTCGCCCTTCTCGGAATTCGTCCAAACCAGCGTCATCACTTACAAATATATGTGCCACGTCACTCCTTCTATTCCCAGAAACGCACGCAGCCCCCTTCCAGAAACCCTAATCGAAGATCTACGACGATCTAACCATTGAATCGACACAAAAACAATATAGATGCGATCCCCATCGTCCACTCTACAAAACCCAGAAAAGGTTTGACGATCCGACGAAGTTTGCGACGACGATGATGAATGGTCACGGACTGTGTGAATTAATTCTGGTCAAAGAATGTTCAAAACAGAAAACGAATTGCACCAGTAGATTACGTGCCTCGAGAACATTAACATATTTTTTTTTTGTGGAATTTTTCTGAAGTGTTTGCATTTTCATTGAAATTTGGATTGAAGTAGATCTAGGTTTTGCAACCATTTGAGGAGGAGAAGGAGATGAAGAAATGAATATACAGCAAATGACAATAGGATGGAGCTAGGGTTTATAACTGTATATATATATTAAATTTCCAAAATTTAATTAAATTTACTTTCCATTATTTATTGTCAATTAGATTGATTTATCATTGGATTCATATTTCAATATGTAAATATCCCCAATTTCATCTGCACTTATATTTACATAGTTTCTAAATATTAAATTTCAAATATTACTTCATTTAACGTTACGTATTTATTATTTATTACTTGCTGCAGTTGATTATCAATTATACTTAATATACTAAATAGATGGTAAATTTTGAATACTTGTTATCATTAACGTTTTATTTCTACTTACAAAATAAATGAAATTATTACATAAACTCCCTTAATTAAGTCAACCATTATCTTATATAACTTAACTGGTAATATATATACCCAATTGCCCTTATTGGTTTATAGTTATCAGCTAAATACATACTAACTTGTAAATAAATTCGTTTAATTGCAAATGGATCTGATCAAATTTAATAGATTGAATAGATGGGTAAGCAAATAATAAATTTTCCTTTTTGTCAAATTCAAACCCATTCCTACTTAATTATCAATTACAATTTATTACGAAACATTTATTTTATGCATTTACCTTTTATTTGCGTAGTATTACATCAATTCCTATAACCTTGGATTCATTCCCAATTCACCAAATTCAATTAATTACACTTTACAAATGTGTTTCCAATATATAGGTATTGGCCAAGTTAAATTTATTAGCTAACTCATATTAATAAACAAATGACTTATATGAATGATTAAAATTTTCAATTATCTCACTTTACTCCTAAACTTCTGTTATTTAATAATTATTGCTTAGAACCTGATTTTAATCTTCCCATTATCTATTTAATTCCTTCTAGAATCATAGCTAATATTTGTCATCCCTTCATTACCCAAATGTTCTTATCCCATCAAATTTTAAGTTATCGAAATATTAAACGTCAATTTCTTTAATTGCACTAAATTTATCTATTAAAGGTTGCACTTAACCCAAATACATAAAACTTGCCCAATTTCTCCTTAAATCAATAACCTTCATATACAAATATGTTTATAATAAATTTTATCTACTCTTCCTTTTTAGGTAATGTCCTATATATTAGATTTCCATGTAATTTGCAATAAATCACACTAGTAGTTATATCACATTAAATGAATAAATAAGTGTTGACTCTATTCTTTTGATTCAACATTGGTTTACGTTATACTTCATAAATATTTCTACATACATCAGGATTTTTAAAATGGTTGTAACGTGAAATCTCGTCTACTTCCCATTTTATATTTAAGGCTTCTAAAACCGATTCATATCATTTCTCTAGTCCAAATTTTATTAATATAACCTTAAATTTAATTTATTCCTATCGATGTAATGGTTAAACACAAATTTCACTTATTTGCAATAAATCCACAAATTGGATTTCAAATTTTCAAATAAATAAATAAATTTTAGTTTATCACTTCTTAAATGCCCAAACGTCAATGCCCTAATTTAAACTGCATTTATTACATTTTATAAAAATCCTCCATCTTAAGTGACAAATCAAAACTACCCTAACTACACAAATCATCGTATTATAAAGATATTTACACTATCCTCCATTTATCCTTAATTTATTTAAGGTAACCTTAAATTAATATCTATTGCAATGATTTCAAATTATTATTCCCCCATTCCTTTTTAATTTCAATAACGCCAAATTTAACCGTTATATTCTCTTTATTTATGCGATAAATGCAATTATTGAATCTAATACTCCATTTAATTAATAGATCCTGCTTCCTAGAATCTATATCAACAATAGGTCAAATATATACATAGAATTAGCCTTAACTTCACCTAAAAGAATTAGCTATTTTAACTACCGCACAAAACTACGCTACTGCACTATTTAATGAAATAAATTAATTGAACTTAAATCAGCATAAAGGTTATAAAATTATAAATGTAATCTTAATAAATTCATTTATTGATTTAGACTCTTTCTATACAGTAATTACCCTATTTATGGGTATAAATAACTTTGGAATTATATTACATCTCATTAGTGCGCGTTTTATTTCCTATAACTTCTCCTTATTTAACTATACCCATTAACAACCAAAAAAATTAAATTAGCTTTATTTCAATCTATTTCCCTTCTTAACTAAATAAAATAAATGGTTAACCTAAACACTTGTTATCCTTTGATATATTCAAATTCACTTCCAACATTTATTAACAAAATGTTGCCATAGGTTTAGATTTGCATAAATAAATTATATGAATAGGTAGAAAAATTGGTAATCCGCAAATGCCCAATATACACGCATTAATTACTACCTATTGTTAGAATCCATTTATTAATTTACTAGTTAATAACAGTCTTTTTATTTCTATTTACTACCAAACTCTCTATTTTATTATAGTTCCAATATATTAATACTTAGGCACATCAAGTGCTAGCCCTTTTGTTATTTATATTAAATTTGGTATGCACAAATAAGTTGTTAATTAACTATTTCTACAAAATTATATTCATACATTCAGTTCCATATCTTATAGGGTTAAATTCTAATTACTTACGCTTAATCTATCAATTTAATACTCTATTCAAACATGCGTTTAAATTCTTTTTATTCTAAATAAATTTTATTAAGTGTTGATATCCACTAATAGCATTCACCTTTATTACAACCAAAGGTGACATCTTCACTACTGATTTTATATTAATGAATCTCATTTTAGTTAATATTTTTTTATTAATATTCTCAATTCAACATTTATTGATTTCATAAAATTTACTTTTAACAAAAAGTGACAAATTACATTATCCAAATCTATTGTCATAAAATTTTATTGTTACGCTAGGTTATAACTACTATACCAAATTTCTACATTTATTCTTAAAAAAATTAGAAATTATATTAATTAAATTTATTAAATATTATTAATTTAACGGGTCGTTACACGGATAATATTTTTATAAATCCCATATACCGCGATATTTCGTCTTGAAGCGAAATTGGTATTGTGCTAACATCTTTGGATGTAGGGAAACAGGTTGGAGGGATCCAACTGGAATCCTCAAACATTTTAATTGGTTTCAATGTTTTGTGTTGATCTATTTGTTGATCTCTTTGTAATCCGCGTGATTATCTTTGTGATTGAGATTGTTAAAGGCGAAATTTTAGCTGAATATATTTTGGTATCGTTAGATGCCCAAAAAAAATAAAATTTGATTTCTTTTGAAAATTTAAGTTGAGAATTCATAATAAAATTTAATTTTGAAATTGATTCATTTTAAATGAATAAACGTTGTAATTTATATGTTATAAAAAATTTGATTTTTGAGTAAAATAAACCAAAATGTGATTTTTTTAGATAAATGGTTGATAAATTTATAAAATGGTTTAATTTGGGATTTTTGAATTATTATAAACCATTTATATAAAATATTTATAAAATTGATATTTAAAAATATTGGAATTATAAAACAAGTTTTTATAAGTGTTAAAATGGAATATAAATGGATTTCATAAGTGAATGAAATTCACAGTTTTATAAATTGTGAAGTTATAAAATGAATAGATTTTATAAAATAAAAGATTTATAAGTAATTAACTTATAAATTGGATTTTTGCGTGTGAATGGAATATGGATAGAATTTTTTAATAAAGTGATTTTATAAGTTGAAGTGGCTATAAAATAAAAATGGAATTATAAACGTTGTTTTATAAATCCGAAAATGACTTATTTTGGTAAGTTAATTATTATAGCTTATTAAAGGAAATATATCCACGATTTTGGACAGTGGATAATCCTTTAAATAAAATATGTAGAAATGTTGAATTTGGATAAGGAAATATATTCACGATTTTCGATGGTGAATAATATATTAAAGAAATATTTGGAAAAGTGATATTTTAAAATAGAATTAAACGATTTAAAGATGTTTTAAAATGTGTTAAGTATCGAAATCATAGATTTCAACATTTATTGCTGAAATATATGTTTTCGAGGAATAGAAAGAAATGGTGGACTATAACACTGTTGTTATAGTAAATGATTTCCAAAAGGAAATGTTTTATATTGTATTGGGATTTACATTTCTATTTTAAGTTCCAATCCCTATACTAGTGATTTTGAGTTGTCGTAACGATGTTTTACGTAACATTCGTTTTGACCCAAAATAAATGTGTTTAAGAAGATGTTTTCCTGAAAGAATAAAATATATACTTAATTTGAATTTAAGCATATTGAATATTTTCAAAATGTTGAAAATAAATAGATTGGTGAATTACTTATTATTAAATAAGTATGGAAATGTTTTTCCAACATGAAGTGAATGTTTGAGATTTTATCTTTTAAAGATAAATCGAAAATGAATATTAGAAATCGACTTAAAAATCGTATATTCATAGATATTTTGGAATTGTAAATTCACTATGGAATTTATAAAAGAAAGGGAAATTAGTTAAAAATAAACGTTGGTTTATTTTCAAGTGTGGAAATTAATTTAAGGATTTGGAACGTAAATTTAATAAATCGGTAAGGATTAATTTTGTGACGCCCCACCTCTATACCCACGCTAGCCAAGAACACTACGGAGTAATGCTATCAACTAGCACGGAGAATAAGGCTGTTGAGGAGCGACCACCTGTATAATTGCTTTGTGCGAGCACCGATATGCCAGATAAAAATCTAACTTTTCATCTCAAGAGGAAATCCGACGTACCGACACAAACTCAAAGCTACTACACAGTGGCTATAAAGGACTTCGGAAACAAATATAGAAATAAACATAACATAAATCAGTCACAGACAATTCATATCACAAAGGCGGAAATAGATATGAATATTACACACGAAAGTGTACATCAGAGTAGTGGTTAAAAAGATCAACAATAATACAAAGGAATAGATACAAGTGCTAGACAAAAATATGTATACATCATAGAGTCTGTATCTCAAATGTATACAACAAAAACTACTAAACTAAAGTAGTTTGCCAAAAGTCAGAAGATGGTTCCAGATAGGAAGCCATGAGGAAGCACATGTAATATCTCAGTCTGACCCGAGTATTATTTAAGAAGAAAATAATAAACGGATCAGTCTAGCTATAAATATCAGATGAAGTGATATATAATAAGAGATATGACATAAACATATAATAATCACAATGCCAAGCTGTGATAAATAAGTAATTGAAAATCAACAAGAGATTAATCAATATCACAATAATCTACTCAAGATAAAAAGGAATGTCATACTCCTAATTTCATTCACCAAGCCACAATAAATGACATATATATCAATGCCAATCGTAAAAGTTGATGAAACATAAATTCCAGAAATCAACACACGAAATCCAGAAATCACAATAAAAAGGAACAACGACGTCGTACAGCGGGACATCCGATGAACCAAATCACAATAAAAGGGAACAACGACGTCGTACAGCGAGACATCCGATGAACCAAAATCTCTAAGACATTTCTCAATGCTAGTCTAAAACATAAAATGATCGTCATGATCAAAGAGAAGTGTCAATTACAATAAGCTATTAAATATATGAGCTTAGCTTCATGTCCCATAACAACTAGCTTAACTTAAATATTTACGAACAAGTTGTAGATCTCCACTAGAAAATTGTCACAAGAGTTTCAATCGAACAAGTCCAAGAATTAACCGACAAAGTAAACGCAAGCGTTTCATACCACTCGTTTTGCTAAGTCGTTTAATTATATTTCTCATACGAGTGAGGTAAAGGTTTGTATATACTAATAAATTGGAAATCGGTTTGAGAAAACGAGCTTTGTTATAAAATAGTGTTGAAATCATTTGAAGAAAGAGTTTTGATATTTACTACTAGTATAAGAAACCATTATATTTTTAAAGTGCCAAATCACAAAGAAGATTGTAGAAACAATCGAGCATAAAAATTCACATTCGAAGATGTGAATAAAATCTAAAGAAATCGATATAAAATCCATCAAAGTGGATATATCTAAAATTCCCAAAGAAAAGGTCATCAAAGTCGATAATAAATGACAACAGCAAGAGGGAGACAACACGAATCGATTAAAGTTGGATATTCAAACGAATTAGCAATATAGGCTAATATGGCAAATAGTAGCAGGTCGGTCGACCGGACTCCCTCAGTCGGTCGACGGAACCAGAGGTTGGAAGTGCTCGGGGCACCAGGTCGGTCGACCGGCCCAGGGGGGTCGGTCGACCGGCCCAGGGGGCTCGGTCGGCTGAAGCCTGTAACCAGCACTTCCAAACAGAGGCAGAAAGTGCCTGGACTACAGGTCGGTCGACCGACCTAGGGGGCTCGGTCGGCCGAACCTGTAAGTTTGCACTTCCTACCCTATTTCAAAAGAGGTGCAACTCTCAATCAAATTGCAATCGCACGAGCAACGGCGCTAAGGGTTTATGCCAATCGACTACCTGGCCCTATATGCTCCTCGATGCATCACCAAAAACATGATCAAAGATCAAAGCTATGATTTTTAAGGAATTGAACCCAAAACACTAAAAATTGGAATATTCACAAAAGCAATCCAAATCAAAATCAAATGCACATGAATAAGTGTTAGGAATTCATACCTAACAATCGAAGATAAATATAAGCATAGATGTGAGATAAAAATCTCACCTTTGCATTAAAATTTATGAAGATGGAGCTTGAAAGCAAAGTGGAATCAACCACTCTTCAAATCCAACTCAAAAAGCTTGAATCTAAGCTTAAAAGAAGAACATTCCCCAAGTTAGGTTTAGGAAATTTCTGAGATCAAAGAGAGAATGAGTTGGGGAAGATGAAGAGAAGCTTACCAATGGGTTCTTCTATTAGTTTGGAGCAAGGACTTGAGCTAGCAAGAGGAACTAGGGTTTTGGATTTCTATTTCCCATTCTCTTCCACCATTTTTGCTAAAGCTTGAGTGTTAGGAAAATAAGAATGAAGTGAAGAGGAGAGGGGGTTTGGGACTGAGTTAGTAAGTGGGTTCAGCCCAAACCAAAACCCTAAGTGAAAAAGTGGCGAAAATCAACTTTCTCCAAACATATCGAAGCTTATACTCAAAAAGGTCGCAAACGACATTTCGAACTCAATGGGGGTGGTCTCGTGTCCTAATTCGGCTGTTTGCAAAAAGTAGCCTTTCGGACCAAAATCCGACGAACGATAAAATATTTAAATAAAATATTTAAATATAAAATCGATAAATATGCGGGTTGTTACAGAATCCCCTCCTTAAAGAAATTGCGTCCTCGCAATAATTAAGAATGAAATATATAGTAACAACCATGGAAGCATATTAACACAAAAGAAAATTTGAAATAGGAAGTTCACCATAAAGTGCACGAAAAAGTTAGCAAGAAAGGGATCGCTCGATGAATTCTCTAGATTCCCAAGAGTAATCCCAAGGATTTGAGAACCATTGAACTCTCACAAGAAGAATATCTTTTATTCCGAAGGCGCTCAACCTCCGAAGCAATGATGCGAATGGAATGTTGCTCATAATCAATTCTGGTGAAACTTCAATTTCCACAATATCACTAGGCACAAGAATAAAACCGGAAACATAAAAGCATTTCCGTAGATAAAAGACGTGGAGAACGTCAAGAATAGCAGAAAATTGAGCCGGTGCAACGGCGTAGTACAAAAACGGTACGCCCGAGAAACAAGAAACTCGAATAATTTGGAACACCGACGTAGTACAAAACGGTACGTCCAATGAACCAAAAAGCCAAGTCATTCATGTAGTGCAAACGGTACATCCAATGAATCAAAAAGCGAAGACATTGATGTAGTACAAACGGTACATCCAATGAATCAAACAGCAAAGTCATTGATGTAGTACAAACGGTACATTCAATGAATCAAAGACACAGATGTAGTACAAACGGTACATCCATGAATCAAAAGCAAAGACATTGATGTAGTACAAACGGTACATCCAATGAATCAAAAGCAAAGACATTGATGTAGTACAAACGGTACATCCAATGAATCAAATAACAAAGACATTGAAGTAGTACAAACGGTACATCCAATGAATCCAAAGCAAAGAAATTGATGTAGTACAAACGGTACATCCAATGAATCCAAAAAGAAAAGACATTGAAGTAGTACAAACGGTACATCCAATGAATCAAATAGCTAAAACATTGATGTAGTACAAACGGTACATCCAATGAATCAAAAACAAAGACATTGATGTAGTACAAACGGTACATCCAATGAATCCAAAAAGAAAAGACATTGATGTAGTACAAACGGTACATCCAATGAATCAAATAGCAAAAACATTGATGTAGTACAAACGGTACATCCAATGAATCAAAAACAAAGACATTGATGTAGTACAAACGGTACATCCAATGAATCAAATAGCAAAAACATTGATGTAGTACAAATGGTACATCCAATGAATCCAAAAGCAAAGACTTTGATGTAGTACAATCGGTACGTCCAATGAATCAAATAGCAAAAACATTGATGTAGTACAAACGGTACATCCAATGAATCAAAAACAAAGACATTGATGTAGTACAAACGGTACATCCAATGAATCAAATAGCAAAAACATTGATGTAGTACAAACGGTACATCCAATGAATCCAAAAGCAAAGACATTGATGTAGTACAAACGGTACATCCAATGAATCAAATAGCAAAAACATTGATGTAGTACAAACGGTACATCCAATGAATCAAATAACAAAGACATTGATGTAGTACAAACGGTACATCCAATGAATCCAAAGCAAAGACATTGATGTAGTACAAACGGTACATCCAATGAATCCAAAAAGAAAGGACATTGATGTAGTACAAACGGTACATCCAATGAATCAAATAGCAAAAACATTGATGTAGTACAAACGATACATCTAATGAATCAAAAACAAAGACATTGATGTAGTACAAACGGTACATCCAATGAATCCAAAAAAGAAAAGACATTGATGTAGTACAAACGGTACATCCAATGAATCCAAAAAGAAAAGACATTAATGTAGTACAAATGGTACATCCAATGAACCGAACACCATAAAAAAACATCGGACAGTAGTCCATAAAAGGAATGAGAAAAAGCTCAATAAAATGAAGTATATCCAAACGTCCGATGAACTTGATAAAAAGATAATTCCATTCAGACATCATCAAAGAATCAACACTTGTTGCCTATGACAAAACGTATTGGCAACATGATTTCCCCTTCGGGAATAGAAAGAATATCAAGATCATAAGATGCCAGGAACTCGAGTCAACAATGAGTTCCATATGAGAAAATAATTATTACAATGATTTATGATTGGGGTAGAGAACAAATTTCTCGTCCAAAAATGATGATGCCAAATTTTCAAAAGTAAAAACAACAGCCGAGAGCACTAGATCATAAGTGGCATATCTAGTCTCGATAAGCTATAATGATTTAGAAGCACAAGCGATAGCACGTTCTCTTTGGCAAGAGAACGGCATCCAAACCAATACGACTAGTATCGGTACAAATAGCAAAGTCTTGGTTCCCCTTCAGGAATCACAAGAACAAGAATATCGAAAGGAAGAGTTCTTTTAGATAATCTTCTTTCTCGAAAAGCTAAAACTTTCAAAATCACAATTATTTCAATGTAAAAATATTTCTAGAAAAATTTACAATTTACAAGTCAATATATCGTGTCTGATTGTCACATCAAAGCGTTTAGGAAATTCCTATCGATAACGTTGATCAAGCACATCGACCAAAATTCTTAAAGCACTCAACGGGCAATACAATCACAAAATCATCTTTTATAGGATAAATAAATCTCTTAAAAAGTTTTAAGAATATTCTTTGTTCGTTTCAAGAACAAAATCCAGTTTTACTTATAAATAAATCTTATGAAAAAGATTTGCAAAATTTTAAATTACTATTTTCATCCAAAATCAATAAATACAAGAATAGTCTCATCGAAATATTCATAGAATATTCGATTTATAAAATGGATGAAATAAGCTGGACAAATTGAATGACATAATAAGTCATTCATAAGAATCATAACGAGTACAGAATGCGGTAAGTGGAATGCTAACTTCCGCAACTCGTAGCAAATGAAAACTGGTGATAAGGTCAAATTGAAAAGACCTTAGCACCACTCAAAAGATTGCTTAGGAGATATTCCTAAGACAAACTCAAAAATACCGGAAAAATTTCTCAAACGATATGATTGAGAGAAATAACACTTTCCTTATAAGTGGGATTAAGGAAGAAAATGATGCCATCAAGTTGGAATCAAAATCATAAAGGAAAAATAGAAATCCGCTTAACAGATTGAAAATGTCGAAGATGAATAGTCCACTCGAAAAATAGGATGTGGACTTCAAAATGATTAAGCCGATCCCTTCAAAAAAATCAATTCCGAAGCCTAAGTAAAAATATCGGCTCGGAAGGAAAAATCACATAAAATAATTTCGACATCAATAAAGACAAATTGAGTGTTGCGGATCTACCATCCGGATTCACAACTCTTAAAGAAGTCATCAAGCCCAAAATATTTCCAAAGAAAAAGAATCAACAAGTTCTTTTGATATAAAATAGTGAGATGGAACCCATATCAAAAAGAACTCAAATAAGAAGATCATGAAATAAAACAATGCCATCAAGGATTGAGTGAAAAATACCTTGACCAAGAGAAGAGTTGTTAGGGGCTTGCGGCTTTCCCTCTCTCTTGTTAGGAAGCCTAGGACACGAAGATAAAAGATGACCCGAACCTTTGCAATAGCGACAAAAGAGGGTCTTCGGACACTCCCTTGCATAATGGTCCGTGGAACCACAATTGTAGCATTGACCACGACTAGAGGTAGGAGTCCTTGCTACCGAAATTTGTGGCTTCCCTTTCTTATTAGAATTGGAGCCTTTGAATTTGATAGGCCTCTTCAAGTTATTGTCGAAGTTCTGTTGGGCACGCACAACTTCAACATCGCCTTCATTATCGGCCTCTTCAAGACGAAGAGCGATATCAATAAGCTGATCAAATGAAACCTCAAGTTTCAGAAGTAATGGCTTCTTAAGATTCTTATTCAAGCCATAGACGAATCTCTGATTTTTCTTCATTGGGGTGTTAATGTATTCAACCCCGTATTTGGAAAGAGATTCGAAAGATGCGACATAGTCTGTCACAGAAGATTCACCTTGAACAAGGTCTATGAAACGCCGGGCTAAAGTTACTTTTTTAGCTTCCGGCACAAATTTCGATTCGAATCTTTCCCGGAATTGCTCCCAAGTGAGATCCGCTTCAACGATTTCAGAAATTAGGAGCTCATACCAATCTAACGTTCTTTCTTGGAGCATGCTAGAAGCCACTTGGACTCAATGAAGGTCAATAAGGTTCATGCGAGAAAAGATGCGATCGCATGATTTAAGCCAAGCTTGAATTTCTATAACACTCTCGGATCCCGTGAATGGCCTTCCACCCAAATCGGTATAGTCTCTACATAGGCGTGCAAAACTGAATCTAGGATGAGTAGGCTCTGGATTGGGTCCAACTGCTTGAGCGTTCTTAACAAGATCTAAAAGCTGCTGGGCAGACATAAAAACTCCATCCTGGGGAGTAGCACTAGATTGACCGGCGCTGGGACGACTAGGTTTAACCATTTCTCTTCTTTAAGAAAGAAAGAAAGAAGAGGAAAAAGTTATTCTCAAAATAAATTTCAATCAAACTTGATTGATAAAACAAGGAATCATAAGGAAAATAGGATGAATCGGTACGAAGACTCGAATTAAATCCTAAAGCACGACTCCTAAGAAAGACCTAGGACGATGATCCTTGTTATATTATTCTACATTGTTCTGAAGTTTGGCTCTGATACCAAGCTGTGACGCCCCACCTCTATACCCACGCTAGCCAAGAACACTATGGAGTAATGCTGTCAACTAGCACGGAGAATAAGGCTGTTGAGGAGCGACCATCTGTATAATTGCTTTGTGCGAGCACCGATATGCCAGATAAAAATCTAACTTTTCATCTCAAAAGGAAATCCGACATACCGACACAAACTCAAAGCTACTACACAGTGGATATAAAGGACTTCGGAAACAAATATAGAAATAAACATAACATAAATCAGTCACAGACAATTCATATCACAAAGGCGGAAATAGATATGAATATTACACATGAAAGTGTACATCAGAGTAGTGGTCAAAAAGATCCACAATAATACAAAGGAATAGATACAAGTGCTAGACAAAAATATGTATACATCGTAGAGTCTGTATCTCAAATGTATACAACAAAAACTACTAAACTAAAGTAGTTTGCCAAAAGTCAGAAGATGGTTCCAGATAGGAAGCCATGAGGAAGCACCTGTAATATCTCAGTCTGACTCGAGTATTATTTAAGAAGAAAATAATAAACGGATCAGTCGAGCAATAAATATCAGATGAAGTGATATATAATAAGAGATATGACATAAACATATAATAATCACAATGCCAAGCTGTGATAAATAAGTAATTGAAAATCAACAAGAGATTAATCAATATCACAATAATCTACTCAAGATAAAAAGGAATGTCATACTCCTAATTTCATTCACCAAGCCACAATAAATGACATATATATCAATGCCAATCGTAAAAGTTGGTGAAACATAAATTCCAGAAATCAACACACGAAATCCAGAAATCACAATAAAAAGGAACAACGACGTCGTACAGTGGGACATCCGATGAACCAAATCACAATAAAAGGGAACAACGACGTCGTACAGCGAGACATCCGATGAACCAAAATCTCTAAGACATTGCTCAATGCTAGTCTAAAACATAAAATGATCGTCATGATCAAAGAGAAGTGTCAATTACAATAAGCTAGTAAATATATGAGCTTAGCTTCATGTCCCATAACCACTAGCTTAACTTAAATATTTACGAACAAATTGTAGATCTCCACTAGAAAATTGTCACAAGAGTTTCAATCGAACAAGTCCAAGAATTAACCGACAAAGTAAACACAAGCGTTTCATACCACTCGTTTTACTAAGTCGTTTAATTAGATTTCTCATACGAGTGAGGTAAAGGTTTGTATATACTAATAGATTGGAAATCGGTTTGAGAAAACGAGCTTTGTTATAAAATAGTGTTGAAATCATTTGAAGAAAGAGTTTTGATACTTACTACTAGTATAGGAAACCATTATATTTTCAAAGTGACAAATCACAAAGAAGATTGTAGAAACAATCGAGCATAAAAATTCACATTTGAAGACGTGAATAAAATCCAAAGAAATCGATATAAAATCCATCAAAGTGGATATATCTAAAATTCCCAAAGAAAAGGTCATCAAAGTCGATAATAAATGACAACAACGAGAGGGAGACAACAGAATCGATTAAAGTTGGATATTCAAACGAATTAGCAATATAGGCTAATCTGGCAAATAGTAGCAGGTCGGTCGACCGGACTCCCTGAGTCGGTCGACCGAACCAGAGGTTGGAAGTGCTCGGGGCACCAGGTCGGTCGACCGGCCGGGGGCTCGGTCGGCCGAAGCCTGTAACCAGCACTTCCAAACAGAGGCATGAAGTGCCTGGACTACAGGTCGGTCGACCGACCTAGGGGGCTCGGTCGGCCGAACCTGTAAGTTTGCACTTCCTACCCTATTTCAAAAGAGGTGCAACTCTCGATCAAATTGCAATCGCACGAGCAACGACGCAAAGGGTTTATGCCAATCGACTACCCGGCCCTATATGCTCCTCGATGCATCACCAAAAACATGATCAAAGATCAAAGCTACGATTTTAAGGAATGAACTCAAAACACTAAAAATTGGAATATTCACAAAAGCAATCCAAATCAAAATCAAATGCACATGAATAAGTGTTAGGAATTCATACCTAACAATCGAAGATAAATATAAGCATAGATGTGAGATAAAAATCTCACCTTTGCACTAAAATTTATGAAGATGGAGCTTGAAAGCAAAGGGGAATCAACCACTCTTCAAATCCAACTCTAGAAGCTTGAATCTAAGCTTAAAAGAAGAACATTCCCCAAGTTAGGTTTAGGAAATTTCTGAGATCAAAGAGACAATGAGTTGGGGAAGATGAAGAGAAGCTTACCAATGGGTTCTTCCATTAGTTTGGAGCAAGAACTTGAGCTAGCAAGAGGAACTAGGGTTTTTGATTTCTATTTCCCATTCTCTTCCACATTTTTGCTAAAGCTTGAGTGTTAGGAAAATAAGAATGAAGAAAGAGGAGAGGGGGTTTGGGACTGAGTTAGTAAGTGGGTTCAGCCCAAACCAAAACCCTAAGTGAAAAAGTGGCAAAAATCAACTTTCTCCAAACATATCGAAGCTTATACTCAAAAAGGTCACAAACGGCATTTCAAACTCAATGGGGGTGGTCTCGAGTCCTAATTCGGCTGTTTGCAAAACGTAGCTTTTCGGACCAAAATCCGACGAACGATAAAATATTTAAATAAAATATTTAAATATAAAATCGATAAATGTGCGGGTTGTTACAAATTTAATTGGTTTAAATGAACCATTTTGAAATGAAAGTTGTAAGGGTGTAAATTTATTCGAAATTGGTTTTCAAATGGTTGAAGTGTGGGATATATATCTTATAAAGATATTTTTGAAAATAAATAATTTGGGAAATTATTTGAAATCGAGTGATGTTGTGAATCTTGATTGATAGTTAAATAACTGACTATCAAATATTGACGTTTGAATAGGTTTTTGTTGTGAATTGGTTGAAATTGAAATGCTACACTTATTTTTAAATTATTGCGCTCGTTATTCGGATTACCCATTCCGAATAGTGATACGACGTAATGGATAGCACTGAAGACCGGGTATTTGTGAGAACGATAGGATGACCTATCGATTGTCTCTGCACCGTTAGCTACGGTATGGAGATTTCCATTGTGATGGGAAGTTTTATCGAGATTGTGAATACTCGGATTGCAAGGGCTTCTTTTGAAGTGCCTTCGGTTCTGTTCAAACCCGGAACAGACTTGTATGGTTACGTGTCTGACATTACATTTTGAGATATAAAGCAGATTTCTTTCAAATACATTTCTGTTGGTGGCGGAGAATTTATTCTCTTAGCTTAACACCCTTCTCTGAGATACACGCGCTTAGAGGTTATGTAGTTGAAGGTTATCAGCGATATATTCCCAATTTGGTAATGCAGCATGCTGAGTATTGCTGTGTGATGATTATTTATTGATCATTTGTTGATCAAAGCGTGGCTTTGTGCCTAGCTTTGTGGATGAGACATCGTCAGACCTCACTCCTTGGAAATGGTCAAAACAGGAATATGCGGCAAGGTTATGAGGGTCGCACCCTTTAGGGTATGTCATTTCCTTCTGGAAAGGGTGGTGTCATGGTATGGAGCCCAGATACATACTCATGTTGATACACTATATCTATTACTGTGTGGTGTTGTTGGAATCGAGCGCCCGGATAAAGGTCCAAAGCGACCGGGGGATGGCATAGTCGTGTAGTAGTTACCTAGTGACAAAGGTAACCCGGCCTTATGTTGGCAGAGAGCTGGTTAAGTTCTCGGGACGTCCCGCCAGAGGCGATCCCATGTGGCAGTAGGAAGTTCCTTAGCCTGGCCATTTGTTGGAAATCCAAATAAAACAATACGCACCTTGTACGGTTTTAGTTGTAGAACCTATCATTCACTTATGGTGGCGCCCCACTGTTTGGATGGAAGCTATAGTAGGCATAAGTGCGGAATGCCTATGCTGGCTAAGATTTATATCTTTACTTTCGAAATTTTTTCTACAATATGCACTAGTAATAATATCAAATGTTTCATTTTAATGTGTATCAAGCATCTTTGACTATCATAAGGAGAAATCTCCTCCGATTCTGCGTTTGCATTGTGTGTGTGTAGGAGGCCTTATGGTAGTCTCATTTTCAGAAAAGCATTGCGAATCTATTTAAAAAAATTCCTGTCGTTTGTTTTAAAGATAAACTGTTTTAAGTTCTCACACCAGTCCCATGACTGACTCAGAGTTTATTGTTTTCCTTCCTAAACTCTGGGTGCCCACCAATTTCCACACGGGCAGTCAAGAGTCAGGTTTATCAAGATATTCTGGAATTCAGGAGTTGCTGGAGGCAAGCTGGATGGCATGGCGTATTCACTAGTATATAGTACTTCTTTTCCGCTGTTTATTGTTGTTTGTTGTTGGACAATCTAATAATGTAATATAATGTGATGTAATAACTGATATAGTTCTTTGTTTTAAAGATTATTCATTTATCTATTATATGTTGTTCCGCCGCGACTATGAGACTCTGATATTGTTTCTATTCTGTTTCCTTATTTCTTCTATCTTTTTTTTCTACCTCTTCTTCTTTAACCCTAACAATTCGGTTTTCCAACATTCGATTATGCGGCATTTGATACAGTGGACGTAAGAATGCCGACCTTTGGATCCCGATAAAATCTCTATAACTTCAATATGATTAAATAAAATTTTACAAATCATTTTCAATCATATTAAACTCGATTTTTAATTATTTCTGTTATTTCAACAATTAAATAATCGATTTAATTTTCAATTAAATTCAATATTCGAAAATAAATTATTCGACTTATAGATTTCACTTATTAATATTTAAAATTAATTAAATATTCAAATTTTAATTAACAAAAATTCTGGGTCGTTACAATCCCTTACCTAAATTAGAGGTTTCGATTATTAATTACTAACCTTTGATTTCACTACAACAATTGAAACAATTAATTAACGGAAATTTGAGAATTTAATACCGGGTTAAATTTTAAATTATTCTAAAATAATAGATAAATATATTTTTATAACTTATATATCTCTAATTATATTTAAAAAAATTCAAAATTTATATATATATTTTTCAAAAATGAATCTGCAGTAAAACTACTACAGTGGCTTTCCCCTTCGAAACTCGAAAATGAAAGTCGATGATGCGGCCGCCATCACCGAAATTATTTTCCAGCGACAGAGAGGAAAGTACAAATCTAATTTTCTCCAAAATCTTCTTTAATACAATTCTTCCGAACTATATTAAATATTTATATCAGAAAATACTTATAAACACTATTATTATATTCCAAAATTTATTCGAAAAATTTCAAAACCCCGGAACTTAAGTTCTAAATTTCCAAATTTCATTTATTTTGTTTTTCAATCTTATTTCTATTATTATTTATACACTTTAATACCTAGCAACCAATCTACTGCAGCCAAATATAGATATCATTTGAATTTTTTTATTTTATATAGAAAATATAACAGGCAAAATTATTTAATTCACCTATATGAAAAACAAATATTATGTCGGTCTGTCCAATTAAGTGTTTAGAAATCCCTGTTGATGTCATAGCATCCCATGCATCAACCAGAATTTATAAATACAAAACGGAACAGATTAACACAATATTAAAACCTTTTTATAACACTAACAAATACGCTCTCTCATATATATGCACTCAGCGACTCCCGTAGGGTATTACTATCCTATTAGTAAAGATTCAAACACCACAAAGCTAAGGTTTATCGCTAAACCAAAGCTCTGATACCAAAATGTAACATCTCGCCTTTTCGCACGCTTTAAATCGACACACGTGCCAATTCAAACCATACGGAAGGGCGGATTGTTATGGGGTAAATCAGAAAAACAAGAAAGAAATAAAAATAAAACAAAATCTCACAGCGGAAGGATAAAATATAATAATCAAATATACAGTTTATAAATCTGTTTACAAAAAAATTTATATGATACATATCAGAGATACACATACCAATAACAATGCAGCGGAACAGTGTGTAGTGCACTAGTATAAATAATAATAATAATAATATACATCTTCGTCTTTGTCCTCCAGAGCTAAATATTCAAATCCTGAAACGCTCGAACTGACCAGAGTGAATTGAAAGACAAAACACTCGAGTCAGAATTAAAAGATCTTATGTAAGTTAAATCAACAGAAATAAATATGAGTGTAGTAACTTAAGAGATGCTCGGGATCTGCATCTCCTAAGGATCCGTTAAACTATTTATGTAGTATATTTCGCTATCATAATAGTGTCTAATTGTAAAATAAACTTACTTTTAAATAGCGTTAAGGGTTTACCATATAGCCCTTAACACAGAATATATTCCCATAGTAAACAGTACCGTAATCTCCCTCGTATTGGGCGTCGTCAGAGGGCACTCCATAGGTATGGTACAAAACCAAAATCGTATAAGGCGCGCTAGGGTAGGTGACACGGCACAACTAGGCAATGCCATGATAGATATACCAATTGCTATTCGGGCTGGTGGTAACGCATAGCCGCAGCTACCGCCTACCTCGAACAAACTCCCCCTAAAATCAAAAGTAAAAGTGGCCACCGAATCAATCCAAAGTCATAGTATAGCATCGAAGAGGAGTGTCTGATAAAGGGCACTAACCCCCTTGGCCCGAGAATCGCACCTGTTTTAGCCACCTTATGCCAACTCAAGGGAGTCAAGTCCACGTATTTACCTCAAAGGAAACGCCGCTACCATCCTACTTCATTCTGGAATATCCAACGTGTACACGGTTGTTAAAGTGGTTTTCGGAGTTGGCAGAGAGTATGAAAACTTCCGATCCCGGTCTCTTCAACAACCAAACGTTATTATAACACTGCGGTCATTTAAAAATAATTATACTTTCAAAACCACAATTCAATTATACATTTCAAAACCCATAAATACGATATCATTTCCTTTTAAAACCCAAATAAATATGATATCATTTTATTTCAAATATATTTCTTTTCCAAAATCATGCCACTTTTAAGATTTATAATACCTCAAAACCAAATATTTGAAATTTAACTTCCAACATAATACTTCGAAATCCATAGTTTTAAAACCATAACTTTCAAAACTTAAATGGTTTGGATATTCAACAGTATATAAAATAAAACAATTGAATTTAAAATTTCTTTAAAAGTAAATAATTTCAACGCCTTCACAATTTTTATTCATTTTAAATTCAGTCTAATCCCATAACTTTTAGATTCACTTTCAGTTTGAATAAAACACTTCGATTTCAATATTTTCAAACTTTGAGTATTTAATTAATTTCACAACTAAGGTTGAGAATTTCTATTCAACAATTCATTTCCTATTATTTAGTTTTGAAAGGTTTACATGATAAATCCTTAACCATTTAAAATAAAAATCAATTTATTAACACTAAATATTTCCTTCCATTTATTTATACTAGAATTATTCATTAAATCCAATTATAAATATCATTCCTTTAAAATTTCCAATTTCAATAAGTTAACATCAACTTATGGAGTTAAATTTTTAAATAAGTTCAATTCCAATAAATTTCCAATTTATCTTTCAATCTTAATTGATTTGAATCATTAAAAACTCTATATATATATATATATATATATATATATAGACACACACACACACACACACAAAAGATCTTAAACCTGTACTTAATCATATAATATAAATTATCAAATTCCATTTTTCAACTTATTCATTTTTATTTAACAGATTTATGCATAACTTAAATTCAACAATTTAACTATATATGTATATATTAAATAATATTTATAAAATATCAAAATTTTATATTTATTGAACTGTATCATATCAAAACCATAAAAATCATTTCAAAATAATTTTACACATATACCGCGGTGCCTGTATATAATTCTCTATCCTATGGTCAAGTGATACGGATATTTATCATTTCAACTAACAATTTAAAAAAATGCGGTTGTATATCATTTCAAACCGCAATCCCGAATAAAATGAAATGCATATAACTTGCAGATTTTAAAAATTATAGTACACATCATCCATTCACCAAACATCAATCATCAACCATTAATTATAATCCTCATCCAATTTAAATAAACATAAATATAGAGCATATAAAAATAATAGGGAATAAATAACAGGTATTAACTAACAGTTTTTATTCAGTAATAAATTTAATAACTGTTTAACTAGCAGTTTATATGCAAATAAATAAATTGTAACTGTCAATTTATACGCAAAAATAAAAATTAATTAACAGTTAAATTTTATAAATGCGATTTAACTGAGATGATGAACAAAACATGCCAAACAAACATAAATAAATTTCTACTCATATCTTAAGTCAAATTAACAAACACAAGAAATTTTAAAAGTTGTGAGTGGGTTAAAACACTCACCTTTGGGATTTAAATTGAATTTAAATCCAATTTAAACCCAAAATTTTGACGGTCTCCAAATTCATCCAAACTAGCGTCAACAGATCCGAAATTTTATTACGATCCTAACAGAAAAAAATCGTGTGAAACGGAGTTCGTATGTAATAATTATCATTGTTAACGATTTGGAAATTAAATTTAAATTAACAAAGAAGATACCAAACTAAACCTATTGCCACATTAGTGTTGCTCCTCGTCCTCACGCGTATGCGCAGAGTAATACATTCGGCCGAACCCAAACTTTCACGAAGAAACCCTCTACAGCTGCCACTGATTTCCACCAACGTCGCCACCTATACGGCCTACCACCACGATTAGAGACCACGGCCTTGCTCCCCACATTCTACCGCCCCACCAACGAAAACGCGCGCACCTCCGGCCGTCAATTTCTGCCCACAAACGCATCGAACGCCGCACCTTTCATGCCACTTTTCCGCCCATCCCCTATCAAACGATGGTGCTTCAACCGTACCGATGCAAAGAGTAGCCTGAGTTCTTCCATTTCTCTTTTGACGCTAACTCGAATTATAGAATGGATCGGCAGAAATTAGGGAATGAAGTTGCTATGATTTCGGCCATCAAAATATTTGGGAACGGCGGCTGCATATGCTTCTAGGGTTTAGAGAATATTTTAATAATATAAATTTCGTTTAGCGTGCTAATATAGATAGGTCCGGAAATTGGCCGAACTCCGATTTAAGCGTACCGACAGGCTACCCTAACGTAAAAAGGCCTTATGAACGCAATGGTACTGGTTTCGAAGCCCAATTCCATTATTTTCGTAGGTTACTGTTAAAATCAAATTGGTTCGAAATGACAATAATGCCCCGAAAAATCCGTTTCGTCTCCGAAACAAAAATGGATCATCCTATATATCAAAATAGAAGTCTTTAAATATTTTAAAGGCGATGGAACAAGTTTTAAGTCCAAATTCCATCGTATGACGAAGTTATGCTGAAATCAATATTTTCAAATTGACTTCAAATTGATTTCAATTAAATCGTTTTCAAGGCGTTTCGCGTTCGTACGATCAAACGACACGTCCGATCGCTACGAAAATTGAAACCCTACAATAATTCACTATTACGGATCCGATGAAACTAGTTTCGTCGAAATCCGAGTCCGTGACCAAAATGACTATTTTTATATTAATTAATAAATTAAGAATTAGTAAATAAATCCAATTTTTTATATTTCAGTTTTAGAATTGGAAATTTTTATCAGTTAAAAATTCTCAAACATTTAAAATGATTTAACAACTTTTAAATTTCAATTTATTAAAGATTAAATCAATTTAAATCTTCGATTTCATAAAATTCAAAATTATAGATAAATTTCCAAAATTTCCTTTTAATTGAATTAACCTATATTTATTCCATTCTTAAATTTCAAATATAATGGTTTACCATTGGATTAAAAGTTATCACATAAATATTTCCAGTTTTCAACTTAATTTTTAAATTAACGTAATAATTACATATTTTATTTTTTATTCATTTGCAATAAATCCAACTATTCAAATCCTATAATTCATAAATTTTATCGCCTTGATTTACTCATAAACTATAATTCCTTAAAAAATTTCCCATCTCAAATTTTAAAATGTAAATTATTTCACCAAATTATACTATTTACTTTAGTTTCTTAAAATAATTCCTTAATTACACTTTGAATCCAATTTATTTTAATAAGTTTCCAAGTAAACGGATTAGATTCAATTTTAACCTTTTACTTACACTTATGTTTAAGTTATAATCAATTTATACGCATTTCCTTTTTAGTTATTACTTACATACTTCTCGTATAATTTTCACAATTAATCATAATTATTAAACAAAACGCTTATAATAAGTACGACCCTATAATTATTCAACATTTAAATGGACGTTATTTCATTTTCCATTAGTGCCACATTCATTTATTTTATTACCACTTATTACAAATTCTAATTCCATTAACAAATATGCAGGTAATTTATAATATACGTTACAAATTTTGAATTAGTCACTATTCATTATTATTGACTTAAATTAGCATTACTTACATTGCATTAACATTGTTACTTAAAATCCCTATCCAATTGCAATTAATATTCTAATGAATACACTCACTCTTTCCGTTATGTTATTAATTATCATCAAGGCACATCTAATTATCTTTATTGGTAACTGAGTGAATTTACTAGTAACCCACTATTATAACCTTTAATATCTTTGTATATTTATTCATCAATCCATGTTTACGTTTTTTTTCTTTTTTTTTCATTCAAATTGATTTATAACCAAATATTCATTTATATCAGTCCCATTTCATTCCATTCATTAATGGGTATTGCACTAACCTTATTACTTTACATTACATTCAGTTTCCAAATTTTATAGGATTAAATTTTAATTACTTACCATTTAATCCATTAATTATTGATTCTATCCAAACATGTAAATTATAATAACTGCTTACAAATATGAATGGAATTATCATTTATTCCAATATTTTCTAACTTTACATTAACATATTAAATTAATTTCCCTTAAATGAAATTTATACCCTATTACATTTATTGAAATTTATCAAATTGCTGGCAAATAGGTTTTAAGTTACCGTTTATATATTTTAATTTAGCGGTCATTTTAATATTTGTTTGAAAAGTTTGTTTTCCTTTCTACTAAATTTAATTACAAAGGTCATTAATCCAACCAAATTAAATGCACGAAATTTACAGGTCGTTACACTCTCCCCCACTCAAAACTTTTCGTCCCCGAAATGGAAAAAGAAGGGAGAAGGAAGAATTAAATAAACAATACATCTTATTCAAAATATTAACTTATAAACAATAATTTACAAGATTTATTACTTTAAATAAATTATACCCATTTTATAATTATATATCTTTTTATACTTGAATAAATAAAGTTTGGAAAAATATTTCAAAAATTTCTATGTCCAAAACTTTACGAAAATTTGGCGGGGTCTCCCTTGTACGGAGAGGCTTGGGAGAAAATATAATATCCAAATATAACAATTATATTACAAATATTATCCAAAATATGATATTCAAAACCCGGGAAAATATATAAAATAGCGCTATAACCGTAATCCGAAACGTACCTATTTGTCGGGCAATTTACGCTTAATTTATGGAACCAAAAGCAGTAGAAATTGCTTCCATAACCTGCATTTCACTTATAAAATCCAAAGGGTTAACAATTTATATAAAATGAAATATTTAAGTGGTTTCAATCACTAACAACAAATCAATACAACAACCATCAATCTCAGCAAACAGCATACACAACAAATACAAAACAACCATTCAATCAAACAAACAAATAGTTGTTCGGGTTCAAAAATTTTAAATTGTACGGAATGAAAAATAACTATCAAGTGCATCATTTACTCAATAGTCTTAGATGAAACAAAATAGATTATATTTTTCCATCCAAACAATTTCAAATCTCCTTACCCAATAAACCATAACCAAACAATGACAATTCCAAACAACAAGTCAAATTAACTTATTATTAATTTTATTTCATACATTAGTTGTTTGATTTCCTTTCTGTCATTCATTGAGTGATTACTTCATTTATTCTCATTTACTACTTACAATATTCTTTTTTTTTTCATTTTAATGTCATGTAAGTTTCTTCTTTATTGCATCATATTCACTCATTTCTTAATACTTAATTTCGTGTATTTACTTAAGTTTTTAGTTGCTTACTTACAATACCTACTTTCCATTATATTCAATTAGTAGCATTCAAATATACTTAAGTTTATACGACTACACATCAATTCTTATTTATTGAGGAACTTCACTAATTTCTTTCATTACCTCAAATTTATTTCTTGTATAATATCTATTACATCCTCTTATTAATATTTCAAATTTTAATATTTCGTAAGTTGTATATATGCTTTAAGAATGTAATTGAAAAATTATACAAGTTTTCTCATTACCTATGATTAATTTAATGTTCAATTATTTTTTTCTTATAAGTTACAATTTCAACTTCCTTTTTATTTCCTTTATACTTGGCATTAAATCTCTTACCTAAATTAGAGGTTTCGATTAATAATTACTAACCTTTCATTTCACTACAATAATTGAAACAATTAATTAGCAAAAATTTGAGAATTTAATACCGGGTTAAATTTCAAATTATTCTAAAATAATAGATAAATATATTCTTACAACTTATATATCTCTAATTATATTTAAAACAATTCAAAATTTATATATATATATATATATATATATATTTCAAAAATGAATTTGCAGTAAAACTACTGCAGTGGCTTTCCCCTTCGAAACTCGAAAATGAAAGTCGATGATGCGGCCGCCATCACCGAAATTATTTTCCACCGACAGAGAGGAAAGTGCAAAACTTATTTTCTCCGAAATCTTCTTTAATACAATTTGTGACGCCCCACCTCTATACCCACGCTAGCCAAGAACACTACGGTGTAGTGCTGTCGACTAGCACGGAGAATAGGGCTGTTGAGGAGCGACCATCCGTGTAATTTCTTTGCGCGAACATTGATATGTCAGATAGTACAACATGCATTTCATTTAAGGAGGAAATCCGACATACCGATGCAAACTCAAAGCTATCACGCGGTGGCTATATATAATCCTCGGAAACAAATATAGAAATAAGCATAACATAAATCAGTCACAGATAATTCATATCACAACGGCGGAAATAGATATGAATAAACCACACTTAAAAGTGTTTATCAGAGAAGTGGTCTAACAAGATCCACAATAACACAGAAGATTATAAATAAATGCGGAACACAGATTGAGCGGAAAAATCTCATATATATAATAACTGATGGCAGTTACAATACATTAGATATGGTACATATGATGCAACTACAACAGTTGACTCAGGAAGTTATACATACAAGTACACTTTCAATATAATATACATGAATACATATCTTCATATACAATTACATCGACTACTATACATGACGACTACTCCAAAAGATATGAAAGAACTTCATAGCTCAAGCAGCATCCCGAAGCTAAGAATCTACAACCTGTAAATACTCTGTCTGACCCGAGTATTAAATTCAAAAGAAAATAATACCCGGGTCAGTCTAATTCAAACTCAGTTATTAGTGCATAGAAGCAGTAATAATACGAAAAATATCCTAAAATCAAAAGCAGATAGAATATTAATCAAAGAAATACCGTGTGGCTGCAGTTCACGCTTGCGTGCACTGCCGCACCACAACAGTGATGATGAAACCAATAAATACCGTGTGGCTGCAGTTCACGCTTGCGTGCACTGCCGCGCCACAACAGTGATGATGTAACCAATAAATACCGTGTGGCTGCAGTTCACGCTTGCGTGCACTGCCGCGCCACAACAGTGATGATGTAACCAATAAATATAAAAGATGTACACAATGAATGTACATAACAAACTGCACATGACAAAAAGAGACAGAGGTGCACGAGAAGAAGTATACTCAAATGAGAAAGTGCAAATAAGTAGGCTGCACAAATAGTGGGGCCAGGCAGCACAATGATCATCACAATGATCAAGGCATATACAGGACACAAATGCATCACATGATAAGGTAACACAATGCCACGGTGAAAAATACCAGTGTAAAGGGTCACAAAGCAGTGGTTCCAAAATGAAATGAACCAGAGGAATGCAACAGAATTTTGCATGAATGGCGACAAGTATATGAAATGTACTTGTAAACATATAAATGCAAAGCACAAAAGACTCAAAGAGGAATGAAACTGAGTCAAACAAGGGCAACATCAAGTATCACCACTTCAACGATGAAATGGTTTTAAATAACCATAAATGAACACTGCAATAATCAGAATAGTAGAAAATGAATGCCATACTGAAAATTTCAGTTGCAACATGAATGACCTGAAGGCAGTACAACTAGATGAAACAGGTCAGGCATATATAGATATGCAGTGACAAAGGGGATCAAACGAATACAAACTGAAGTGGTACAAGCAACTGTTATATGACAAAAGGCAACATGCTTGAAGACTACACCAATGACCAAGCTACAAAGATGGCTAGTGTAAATACAACATGAATGTGTTCAGTGATGATACAAGCTGCAAATACTGGTGACTCAAGTGCAACAGTGAATTTCAATATGGAAGTGAAACAGATTAAGTGACTGCATACATGATGGCAAGTCAGTATACAACATCAACATAATGATATAACATAAACCAGAGGAGATGGCCAGAACCAAGAGTTCAGTGAAGCTCAAATCAATGCACAATATCATTATACATGAATGCAAGTTCATATGTGCAGAGAGTTACAAGTATCAAACAGTTAAAGTCATCAACATGAATATCACAAGTGTCACAGCAAAATGAAGACTATAGTATCAAGTGAAGTTATACAAATCACCAACTGCAAGACCATCAAGTACACAGTAAACAAAAGAACAGGCTACAGCAAGCATGCAAATAGGTGCATGGTCCAATGTCAATGCAAAATGCAACAAGACAGTGAATTAAAGGAAAATGGAAAGGCCAAGATCAAATGTGATCAATGCAAACAACAAAGACCACATTGCAAGTCGAAAATCAAGCTCAAGGCAGTAGTGTACAGTAATGCATCAGTGATAGTAAGTGATGAACGCAAAGAAATGGTGATGGCCGAAATGATTGCAGAGTTGTGAAGTGGTCTACACAAATACAAGTGTGTATAAAATTTGAAAAATTCAAAATCGTATCTTTGAAATAGTCAGAAATTAAGAAGAGGAAAGTTTCTGTTTTTATTCAAGAAGGATCGAACGTCTCAAGTAAAAGACGTGGGCATCAAGGTTGAAAGTATATCAGGAAGGTCGTGTGCATCAAGCAACCAAAATTTGGAAAGTATCAAATTTATACGAACGAATACAAGTGCCACAAATTGATATAAATACAAAACCCAATTTACATCATCGGCATCAAAATTATCAAGTAAAAAAGGGGAAAAACCGATTGAATCCTAGCACAAAAATCCCAATCATCATCATCGGCAAGGTCAACACAAGGCATAAACAATGACTAGGAACAATTCACAGTAATGCCGAGGTCAACGAGTCAAAATCATGAAACAAAAGTTGAAAATCAATACGTGGTCCAGCAACAAAATCACGAAATTGCAGATGTAAGAAATCATCATGTGTTTGAATTAGATGCGAGTGAAAAATATCACTCACCTTGTTTTCGAAGCGGCGACGAACTCGACCTAATAGACGCGGCCGAGCACCATGGAGGCAAGCGAAATCGAAGCCCTAATTTGGACGAAGAGGAACGAACGAAAGGGAGGCCGCCATTGTTATTCTCTCATTTGTTTTAGGGCACGCGAATGAAAAAATGAAAAGGGGAGGGCCGGTTATTCTCTTTAGTAACCATCACGGCAACAAAAAGGCAATGGGCTAAAAAAAACAAAATTTCTAAAGCCCATTAATATTGAACTAAAGATTGGTATAAGAATTTTAATTAAATATTTTAAAACTTCAATTGGTAAGTAGCGACAATATTTATCGTTTAATATCGATAATAAATCAACGTGAAATACCGGGTTGTTACACAATTCTTCCGAATTATATTATATATTTATATCAGAAAATACCTATAAACAATATTATTATATTCCAAAATTTATTCGAAAATTTTCAAAAGCCCAGAACTTAAGTTCTAAATTTCCAAATTTCATTTATTTTATTTTTCAATCTTATTTCTATTATTATTTATACACTTTAATACCTAACAACCAATCTATTGCAGCCAAATATAGATATCATTTGAATTTTTTTTATTTTATATAGAAAATATAGTAGGCAAAATTATTTCATTCACCTATATGAAAAACAAATATTATGTCGGTCTGTCCTATTAAGTGTTTAGAAATCCCTATTGATGTCATAGCGGCCCATGCATCAACCAGAATTTATAAATACAAAACGGAACAAATTAACACAATATTAAAACCTTTTATACAGCGACTCCCATAGGGTATTGCTACCCTATTAGTAAAGAGTAAAACCCCACAAAGCTAAGGTTTATCGCTAAATCAAAGCTCTGATACCAAAATGTAACATCCCGCCTTTTCGCACGCTTTAAATCGACACACGTGCCAACTCAACCATACGGAAGGGCAGATTGTTATGTGGTAAATCAGAAAAACAAGAAAGAAATATAAAGAAAACAAAATCTCACAGCGGAAGGATAAAATATAATAATCAAATATACAGTTTATAAATCTATTTACAAAAACATTTATATAATACATATCAGAGTTACACATACCAATAACAATGCAGCGGAATAGTGTGTAGTGCACTAGTATAAATAATAATAATATACGTCTTCGTCTTCGCCCTCCAGAGCTAAATCTTCAAATCCTGAAATGCTCGGACTAGCCCGAGCGAATTGAAAGACAAAACACTCGAGTCAGAATTGAAAGATCTTATGTAAGTTAAATCAACAAAAATAAATATGAGTGCAGTAACTTAAGAGATGCTCGGGATTTACATCTCCTAAGGATCCGTTAAACTATTTACTATGTAGTATATTTCGCTATCATAATAGTGTCTAATTGTAATATAAACTTACTTTTAAATAGCGTTAAGGGGTTACCCATATAGCCCTTAACACAGAATATATTCCCACAGTCTATACAGTACCGTAATCTCCCCCGTACTGGGCGTCGTCAGAGGGCACTCCATTGGTATGGTACAAAGCCAAAATCGTATAAGGCGCGCTAGGGTAGGTGACACGGCACAACTAGGCAATGCCAAGGTAGATATACCAATTGCTATCCGGGCTGGTGCTAACGCATAGCCGCAGCTACCGCCCACCTCGAACAAACTCCCCCTAAAATCAAAAGTAAAACTGGCCACCGAATCAATCCAAAGTCAGAGTATAGTATCGAAGAGGAGTGTCCGATAAAGGGCGCTAACCCCCTTGGCCCGAGAATCGCTCCTGTTTTAGCCACCTTATGCCAACTCAAGGGAGTCGGGTCCACGTATTTGCCTCAAAGGAAACGACGCCACCATCCTACTTCATTCTGGAATATCCACCGCGTACACGGTTGTTAAAGTGGTTTTCGGAGTTGGCAGAGAGTATGACAACTTCCGATCCCGGTCTCTTCAACAACCAAACGTTATTATAACACCGCGGTCATTTAAAAATAATTATACTTTCAAAACCAGAATTTAATTATACATTTGAAAACCCATAAAACGATATCATTTCCTTTAAAACCCAAATAAATATGATATCATTTTATTTCAAATATATTTCTTTTCCAAAATCATGCCACTTTTAAGATTTATAATACCTCGAAACCAAATATTTGAAATTTAATTTCCAACATAATACTTCGAAATCCATAGTTTTAAAACCATAACTTTCAAAACTTAAATGATTTTGATATTCAACAGTATATAAAATAAAACAGTTGAATTTAAAATTTCTTTAAAAGTAAATAATTTCCACACCTTCACAATTTTTATTCATTTTAAATTCAGTCTACATCCATAACTTTTAGATTCACTTTCAGTTTGAATAAAACACTTCGATTTCTATATTTTCAAACTTTGAATATTTAATGAATTTCAAAACTAAGGTTGGGAATTTCTATTCAATAATTCATTTCCTATTATTTAGTTTTGAAAGGTTTACATGATAAATCCCTAACCATTTAAAATAAAACTCAATTTATTAACACTAAGTATTTCCTTCCATTTATTTATACTAGAATTATTCATTAAATCTAGTTATAAATATCATTCCTTTAAAATTTCCAGTTTCAATAAGTTAACATCAACGTATGGAGTTAAACTTTTAAATAAGTTCAATTCCAATAAATTTCCAATTTATCTTTCAATCTTAATTGATTTGAATCATTTAAAACTCTATATATATATGCAAGATCTTAAACCTGTACTTAATCATATAATATAAATTATCAAATTCCATTTTTCAACTTATTCATTTTTATTTAACAGATTTATGCATAGCTTAAATTCAACAATTTAACTATATATGTATATGTAAAATAATATTTATAAAATATCAAAATTTTATATTTATTAAACTGTATCATATCCAAACCATAAAAATTGTTTCAAAATAATTTTATACATATACTGCGGTGCCTGTATATAATTCTCTATCCTATGGTCAAGTGATACGGATATTTATCATTTCAACCAGCAATTTTAAAAATAAAAATGCGGTTGTATATCATTTCAAACCGTAATCCCGAATAAAATGAAATGCATGATAACTCGCAGATTTTTAAAATTATAGTACACATCATCCATTCACCAAACATCAATCATCAACCATTAATTATAATCATCATCCAATTTAAACAAACATCAATATAGAGCATATACATATAACAGGGAATAAATAACAGGTATTAACTAACAGTTTTTATTCAGTAATAGATTCAATAACTGTTTAACTAGCAGTTTATATGCTAATAAATAAATTCTAACTGTCAATTTATACGCAAAAATAAAAATTAATAAATTTTATAAATGCGATTTAACTGAGATGATGAACAAAACATGCCAAACAATCATAAATAAATTTCTACTCATATCTTAAGTCAAATCAACAAACATCAGAAATTTTAGAAGTTGTGAGTGGGTTAAAACACTCACCTTTGGGATTTAAATTGAATTTAAATACAATTTAAACCCAAAATTTTGACGGTATCCAAATTCATCCAAACTAGCGTCAACTGATCCGGAATTTTATTACGATCCTAACGGAAAAAAATTCGTGTGAAACTGAGTTCGTACGCAATAATTATCATAGTTAACGATTTGGAAATTAAATTTAAATTAACAAAGAGGATACCAAACAAAACCTATTGCCACGTCAGCGTTTCTCCTCGTCGTCACGCGTATGCGCACAGTAATACATTCGGCCGAACCAAAAATTTCACGAAGAAACCCTCTACAGCCGCCACTGATTTCCACCAACGTCACCACCTATACGGCCTACCACCACGATCAGAGACCACGGCCTTGCTCCCCACATCCTATCGCCCCACCACCGAAAACGCGCGCACCTCCGGTCGTCAATTTCTGCCCACAAACGCATCGAACGCCGCGCCTTTCATGCCACTTTTCCGCCCATCCCTTATCAAACGACGGTGCTTCAACCGTACCGATGCAAAGATGTGACGACCCGGAATTTTCGCGCATTTAAAATCTGAATATTTATTTGATTTTAAATATTCAATAGATTAAATTTTAACTTGAATTACAAATATCATAATTTATTTAAGTTAAATAATTTGAAGTTGGGTGAAATGTTGAATTTGGAGTTTTAAGCCTATTGAAAATAATTTGAAGGCTTGTAAAATTTATATTGATAATACCGAAGGTAGTAAAAGTGTTAAAATTGAATTTGAAAATGTTTGGTTAAGTTTTGAAATTTTATATCGTTTAAATTGAATTTTAAATAGCCTTCCGAAGCATAGTCTCGGAATTCAACGAAACAAGCTCTACAAGGTCCGTAACATTTTATTATTATCGGATTCCAAATTTCGTAACTTTCAAAGCTATCGTGGGATCGTATGGAATATAAACGGCTAAACAAAAAAATAAAAATAAATCAATAAATCAATTTAATTTGAATATAGATTTTTATACCAAGTCAACTTAAGTTTACCTTCCTCTACATGCCACTTCTCTTCAATTTGCCCAGCCAAGCTTCTTTCTTTTTCGAAATCATAATCAAAACCGGTTAATAAAAAAAAGTGTTGGCGTTGTTCGTAAGCTAAGGAACAAGGGTTATAAACGTGTTCTCGTTCTTCTGTTTCAAGCCTATCGTTAAAACAAAATCGACATACCCAAATAAAAAAAAAGAACAATCCATGGCCGATGTTGTTTTCTTTCTGGCTTCAATTTCTATATCATGGTGGATCGAAATCGAGCCGAGCTAGGTCAATTCGAACAGCCCAGTTTTCTTCGAGGATTGCTCGCGACCTATCTCGCGATTGGAGGTGACTTCGACGCGTGGTAGCAGCGGTACTTGGCAAATGGATCGCGATAGTGGGGTATCGGCGGAGAAATCCTTTTGCGTGCGAATGGATCTGAGGGTTTGGGATGCGACGAGGTCGACTCGATGTGGCAGTCGTGCGTTGGTGAACTCCTCAAGTGTTCGAGTTGGGGTTTGTAGGTGTAGCGCTCGCGTTCGAAGGGAAGAGCAGCTGTAGCTCTGGTGGCCTTCGAGCTCGAAGGGGATTTTGGCGTTCGGCTGTAAGCTATAATTTTGTTTTTAAAATTTAAAATGCCAAATTTAAAGTGGTGTTAGATAATTCGAATCTATTTCATTGATTCCAAAAACTTTAAATATATATATATATAATAATTAATAAATAAATAATATGGAAATTAATAGGAAATTATTGTACAAATAAGGTTTGAAGAAGATAATAAGGATTTGAAAATTTTGGAATTTATATAAGATTAGATTTTGAAATCTATGGATTATTATTTTTATACGTATACATGTAATTTCAAAAGTCAATAAATGTACATATATATCTATTTCCATTTGCTAGTTAATTTTAAACTAATGAGGATATATTTGTTAAATTAGATTTAAATTAATTAAACAAATAGAAATTTGTTATTCGATCAATTCAAATATTAATAAACCATAAATTGTTTATACAAGGTCAAAATAATGAAGAAAACAAGCCGGGTCAGGGTGGATTGCAAATCAGAAATCAAAGGTGAGTTAATCTCACTCAGTTAAATCTTAATTTAAATTTAAACGACTGAATTTAAATAATTGGTTGAATGACTGGATTGGTTGATGTATTATAGTATGAGATATTTTGAAATTGGCATATTATATTGTGCTAACATCTGTGGATGCAGGGAAAACAGGTTGGAGGGATCCAACTAGACCCCTCAACTTTTATTTAAATTATTTAATATTCTCTGTTGTGATTATTTGATATTCTATAATGAATTATGTGGAAATATTGAATGCTATGGCTTGATTTATATAATTGGGTATAATGAATTACCAAAAATAGAATTTTGATTTTCGAAATGAAAATAAAAGAAGTGAAATTGCAAGTAAAATAATTATAGAATAAATTTAAGAATGACTTGGAAAAGAAATAAAGTGACTATAAATTTTAATAAATGAATCCTGAGAATGGAAAGGAAAATTTGAATAAAAAGAAAATTATTAAGGTTTAAAATGCGGTATTATAAATTTAAAGAATAAACATTTATTTAGAATTTAAGATTTGAATTATTGAAAGAGTAAAGAAGAAACTGAAAAATAATAATAATAATAATAATAATAATAATAATAATAATAATAATAAAGACCATAACTACTGAATTTGGAAATGAACTGGTAAGTAAAAGGATTTATTACAAATAAAATAAATTGGAAATCAATTTGGGGAAATTGATTTAAGTAATTGAAGTTGGGATTTTCTCTGGATGGCCAAGTACATGCTTTAAAAGAAAATTTGCAAATATAAATTAAATGTTTTAAAGTTGTTTTTAAAGAAGCAAGTTTGGTAAAATTTATTATTTCTAATATTTAAAGTAAGTATTTTCTTTAATCTATTCTAGTAGTAATTATTAAGAAGTAACTTAGTATTTTGGTTTTAAAAGTAGAAATCTAGTTTTATATTTTATTAAGTAACTTTATTTTCAAATATTCATATAAATGTATTTTTAACAAATTATTAAAGTAGTTTAATTTAAATGTTTTAAAAGTATATATTTCAAAGTAAAGTGTTTTAAATTATTTTAAAATCTAGTTTTGTGCTTGGTAATT
Organism: Allium cepa; assembly: GCA_030765085.1. Classification (NCBI taxonomy): domain Eukaryota; kingdom Viridiplantae; phylum Streptophyta; class Magnoliopsida; order Asparagales; family Amaryllidaceae; genus Allium; species Allium cepa. The sequence continues at coordinate 911,841,614 of CM060943.1, forward strand.
TCAGAGAAGATAGAAAATATTTGAGAAAGTTTATTCCAAAAGGAAAGATGGTTTTGAAACTGTTTGCAAATGATGGAAAATAGAAATATATCTTGTGAAGATATCTTTAAGATAAATAATTAATTTGGGAAATTATTTATTGTTTGATGGATGTTTGTGAATATTAATTGATAGTTAAATAACCGACTATCAATATTGGCCACTGCGTTGATCATTTCGAAGAGACCGAGATCGAGATTTATTTCTCGAAAACCACTTCTATCCGGTTTGTACGTTTCGTGGAAACGATTTTGAATTTGAAGATGGAGCAGTGAAGTGCAAGGGCTAGTTGTAACAACCCGCATATTTATCGAGTTTGTATTTAAATATTATTTAAATATTAACTCGTTAATCGGGTTTTGGTCCGAAAAGCTACTTTTTGCAAACGGTCAAATTAGGACTCGAGACCACTTCCATTGAGTTCGAAATGTCGTTTACAATTTTTTAAGTATAAACATCGATAGGTTTGGAGTTATAGCAATTTCACTAACTTTTTCCGCTTTGGACTTTGGGTTAGTTTAGCCTATTAAGCCCAAGTTCCAACCCCCTTCTCCTCACTCTTCATAAATTTCCTAACTAACTCAAGCTTTGGCATTAATGGTGAAGAGAATGGGAAATTAAAACTCCAAGCTCAAATTCAATTGCAAATCCAACATTCAACTCCAAATTCAAGTAGAAGATATTGGATTCAAGCTTTGGATTGCTTCTCCTTGCTTTCAAGCTTCATCTTCATAAACTTTAGTGCAAAGGTGAGATTTTTATCTCACAATTCTAGTCTATAACTATATTGGACTGTTAGGAATGATTCCCCATCACTTTAGCATGTACATTTGCATTTGATTTGGATTGGATTGGCGAAAAACTCCATTTTTTAGTTGTTTGGTGAATTTCCTGAGCTTAGGTCGCTCTGCCTAGGTTAGGTCGCTCGGAATCATTAGCTCGCGTGCGTGGAAAAGTCACGGCCTGCATATTTTGTTCGCCTCGGATTTAGGTCGTATGTCGTTGGACTTTAGGTCGTTCGCGTATAGGTCGCTCGCGACCTAACCCTTAGGTCGCTCGCGTGTTATCGCACTAGGTCGCACTGCCTTGAATCTTCACTTCGGAGTTAGGTCGTTTCACTTTAGGTCGTAGGTCGTTTCTGGCCTTAAATCCCCCCTGCAGCGTTAGGTCGTTAGCCTCGGAATTAGGTCGTTTTCGACCTTATATCACAAGGCGGCTCTAGGTCGCTCGATCCTGCTAGGTCGTAGGTCGCGCATCACTTTAGGTCGCTCGCGTGTTAAAACCTTAAGTCGCTCGTGTGTTAAAACCTTAAGTCGCTCGCGTGTTAAACCCTTAGGTCGCTCGGCCGATGCACGCGCTAGGTCGCGAGTATTTAAGTCCTTAGGTCGCTTGGCATTGTGACCACTTAGGTCGCACGACCTTGTTAGGTCGCTCACCCTTAGCTCGCGTACCTTCTTAGGTCGCGCATCCCACTAGGTCGCTCGACCCTGTTGTATTTTTAGTTCGCAACCATTAAGTCGGTCGACCTTGCCTAGGTCGTTAGGTCGGTCGGTCCTATCCCTTAAGTCGTGTGACCGTGATAGGTCGCTTACCTTTAGGTCGCATGACCTATGGCCACTTGCTCCAGTTAGGTCGCTCAGCCACTTTGTTAAGTCACCCACCTTTTTAAACTTAGGTCGCATGACCCATTAGGTCGCATGACCCATTAGGTCGCATGCCCCCTGGACCCCCGCGACCTGACCGGGTAGGTCGAACCCCGTAAGCGGTGGCGTTGCCCCCGCACCCCCACCTTGGGGGGTTGCCACCCCCTGGACCCCCCCTCCGTAGGGGATCTTATCTGAAAAACATTGAGCTGATTTCCTTGGATTTTATTCACATCTCAATATGCGATTTTTGTGACTGATTGTTTCTACAATTGCTTCTGTGTTTTGTCACTTTATAATATAAAGGTTTCAATACTAGTAGTAAATATCAAAACTCTTTTAACAAACAATTTCAACTCTATTTTTAATAACAAAGCTCTTTTCTTAAACCGTTTTCCAATCTATTAGTATATACAAGCCTTTACCTCACTCGGATGAGAAATCTAATTAAACGACTTAGTAAAACAAGTGGTATGAAATGCTTGCGTTCACTTCGTCGGTTAATTCTTGAACTTGTTCGATTGAACCTCTTGTGACAATTTTATTAGTGAAGATTTACAGTTTGTTCGTAAATATTTAAGTTAAGCAAGTGGTTATGGGACATGAAGCTAAACTTCTATATTTACTAGCTTAGTGTAATTGACACTTCTCGTTGATCTTGATGATCGCTTTATGAATTAGACTAGCAATTGCGCGATGTCTCTTTCATTGCAAGGTTAGACTAGACACCACTTGTGTGATTCCATTCACACATACCTTTCTGCTTTTTGGTTAGTCTTGACCTCAATCTGTGTGATTCCATTCACACATGCGGGGTAGCTCCCCATGGTCTTCGGACCGTCATGTGATAGGCCTCTTTCCCTTTTTATGATTTCTGGATTTCTCGTGTTGATTTCTGGAATTTATGTCATTGACTTGTTATGAGTACAAGTTTAGGGTATGATGCCCTCTTCGAATCTTTGAGAAGATTCTTGTGATATTGATTATCTCTTATTGATTGATCTTCTGTTGATCATTATTTACATACTTATAGTGGTATGTCGTTATGGATGTTTATGTTTATGCCATATCTTTTATGTTATATCATGTCATCTGATATTTATAGCTAGACTAATCCTTTTATTATTTTGTTAAATAATACTCGGGTCAGACCGAGATGTTACAGGTGCTTCTGCTTGACTTCTTCCCAGGGATTCATCACTCTGACTTTTGGCTAACTGTTTAGATTAGCAGTTTTTGTTGTATACACTTGAGATATAGACTCATAGTTGTATTCTTTTGTATAGCACGTGTTGCTATTCTTTTGTATTATCGTGGATCTTAATGACCACTACTCTGATGTACACTTTCATGTGTTAGTTATATATTCATATCTTCTTCCGCCTTTGTGATATGGATATCTGTGACTGATTTGTGATATGATTATTTCTATGTTTGTTTCCGAAGATTATTTATAGCCACCGTGTGATAAGCAATTACATGGATGGTCGCTCCTCAACAGCCTTATTCTCCGTGCTAGTTGACAGCACTACTCCGGAGTGCTCTTGGCTAGCGTGGGTATAGAGGTGGGGCGTCACACTAGTCGCTACTAATCCTGAGGATATTTCCAAAATTGATGTAGTAGGAATAGTGCCTTCGGTTCCGTTCGAACCCGGGACGGACTTGTATGGATGAATGCTTGCGAAACATCATCAGGTGGACGATGTGCAATCTAAGGGTTATATTCTTAAAAAGGTAACGCTTAGCCTCAAGCCTCATCAAATGGGAATGACTGAAAATCAGGGGTTATGCAGCAAGGCTAGGTGGGTAGCACCCAAGCAGGGTAAGGTCATTCCAGTCTAGATGTCCCTTTTTATTTCGGCTTAGTGGACGGTTGCTGATCCCAACCGCGGGGTGATCCCACTCGGGATTATCCAGTAAGGGGTAGTCTCGGCCTTGTGTTGTAAGGGAGCAGGCGTACTCCTCGGTACGGTGATCTAGGCCCCGTCTGTGACAGGTGGTACCCCAGTGCCTAGTCATTGGTTGGAAATCCATTCTCCCTACGAGCCTTATACGAATTTTGTTTGTATTACCCACTCTATGGCTAGTAGCTGGAATTTAATAATGTAACAATTTCGGCTATTTTATAAGTATTTGTATATAGACCCTATTATAATATCAGAGGATTTCTATAAAAGTTGTTTTAGTTACCGTAAGGTAAAAACCCGACATGTTTATTTGTGGCATGGTCTTACGAGATGCTTTTGTTTTCAAAGGATTTTTGAAATTTTAACAATCAATTGGGTGTGATTTTCTCATGCTGGTATTCCAGACTGACTCGGGTGTTATTTAACTGTAATGCTCGGGTCAGACCGAGTATTATAGGATACAGGACATGTTGCTGTGGAGCCCAGGAGATGAGCTGGATGACGATACGTACATTCGTACTTGTTTATATTTATATATTCCGCTGTGTTGAGTTGTTGAGTTTCCATTTGTATGATATTGATGTTGAGCTGTGATTGATGTACTCTGATGATGTAATATATATATAGAAAGATATATTGGATTTTGAGTAAAGGTCATTTATTATCTATTATATTTTATTCCGCTGCGATGGTTAGATTCTGATGTTGTTCTCTATTTTTCTTCTTCTACCTCTTCTTCTTTAACCCAAATGGTTCGTACTTCTGTACAACTTGAGTTGATTTAGGTAGAATAGTGTTGACTCAAGGAGTACGGATTTGCGGGTTGTTACAGTTGGTATCAGAGCATAGGTCGGAGATAACCTTGGCTCTGGTGGGAATTACTCATTTAAATCAGAGTCTATGGTACTATAAAATGAGTTTGAGCATATTAATAGATATGAGCGCATGTTTGTTAGTGAATATAAATTGTTTTAATATTGTGTTGGTTAGTTTATTGAGTGGCATATGAACCTTCGTCGGCACAGTCTGTACAACTGTATCGAAGGGGTTTCTAAACACTTGAATAGAACAGTCGACACGGTATTGTTTTAAATATGGGTAAATGAAATAATTTTACCCAAAAATATATTTTGATATAAAGAAAAGTTTTTTTTGTAAACTATTTTAGCTAACACATGGTTGCTTGGATGATAGAAATGATAATATTAAAGTATTATCATTGTTAAGTGAAAATTTAACTAGAAATTGAAAATATAACTAAAGTTTAAGGGAATAAATTCATTATAAAATGAAATTTATAAATATGAATTATAAATGTAAATTATAAATTGAAATATAATCAAATGAGAATTTGAATGAGAATAAGCTGTGCAAATGAATTTTAATTAAAATTGGTTTAAGCAGGATTTGAAAATTTAAATCCCGGAAATTTGGAAGTGTTTATCGAAGTATTTGAAGATGAATAATAGCATTATTGTTTTGGAGATATCTCTGAAAGGAATTTTTTTTTAAATGGCTTTTGAAAGTAATATAGCATTAAAATCACTTGGATTATTGGGAAATAATTCTGATGATGACGGCCGCATCATCAGTATTCATTTTCGAATTTCTAAGTGACGGATTGCTGCCAAAAAAATGATTTGTTTAGAAAAGCTAGTTGATTTTGGCAATTTCAAAGGAAATTTGTTGGGATAAAACCAGGATTGGATTAAATTTTGAGAAATATGATTTGAGATGTTGGAGATTTATAAACAATTCGAAAACCAAAGCCGGGTGTTTAAAAATCCTGATAAGATAAGTTGTAAGCTTATAAATGGAAATGTTTTTTAAATCAGAAAGAAAAAAAATGAAATGAACTTGGATTGGGAAATAAAAATTTAACTGGATTTAAATAAATTGAATAAGCTGAAATATGTCCAGTTGTATTCGAATCAAGTTGAAATCGAATTGAGTTAAATAAATCTGAGTTAAAATAGGATTGAATTGGGATAAAAAATCAATTGAGTTATCAAATGGAATTAGATTCTTACCTGAATGAATTGAAATAAGTTGGATAAGAATTGGATTGAAATAAATAAATCAGAATAACTTATAAAAGAATTAAAAATGCATGGAATAAAAATATGCTTGGATTATAAATAAGTGTAAAAGTCGAATTAGAAATAAAAGATGAATACATTCACGCCCATAATGAATGTGATTGTATAAAATAATAAGTTGAGACTTATAAAATTGAAATGGAATACAAAGCCTAAAATTAATATTTTAATGAATTGGAAATTGGAAAGAAAATCCAAACTTGACTTATTAAATAAATTGAACTAAGAAAATTAAATGTAGTGATATTTGGGATTAAAAATCAAGTGTTGAATTTTAACCAGGGGAAGGACTAATTAGATAATAAATTAGTTAATGAAATTGAATTGTGAGTTTAAGATGAAGTTTGGAAATAAACTCAAGTTATGAATTAAATTCGACTTAAATTGTTGATGAAGTGAAAGTATTTGAGAATGAAGTTGAATTGTGAGTTCATGAAATTTGGTGGTAAATTGAAAATGGATAGTGGATTTAGCACTTGAGTTATTAATTAAAATTTAACTTGAAGTATTAACAAATTAAATATAATTTGAAATGTATCGAATAAAAATGTAAATGGATTAAAATAATAATGGTTTGAATGTACAAATAAAATCCAAATAAGAAGAAATAAATTGGAAAAGTAGCCAGGTAATAAATTGAATGAGTTGAATCTGGAAATTTAAATTTTGTAATAACCAATCAAATGAAATTGCAGATTTAAAATGAAATTTAATTGAAATAGAATTAAGTCGAATAGAAGAGAAAATTTACCTGCAAAATGAAAATGAGCTTAAGTATAAAACTTTGAATGAATTGAAGTAAATTAACTTAAGCTAATAAATAGAGGACAACTGAATTTAATTCAACTTAAACTAAGCTTAATGATATTGGATTGGATCTAAATCAAGTGAAAATAAATTTGGATCGAAATAGAGTTTGGTGGGTTGTAAATAATATTTAAGAAAATGAAAATTCAAAATGGATTGAGTAGATAAACTAATTGTATTGAATAAATAAATGGATAGAATAAATAAGAATCAAATGAAGTATGGTTTAAATAAGTTGAGAAATGGTTATTGAATGAAATAGCTTAGATTGTCTTTGAGCTAAATAAAATAGTTTGGAATAAACAAATATGGAATGAAATGCAAGTGAATGGATTCAAATCTGAAATGCAATGAAAATGAGAATATATGGATTGTGAATAATTTAAAAATGAATAGAATTAAGTATGAATTGAGTTGAAATCAATTTAAATTGGTTATAAACATAAATACTTATTTATTTAAATAAATCTCGTCAAATTGTATAGAATAAATTGTCATTGGATGTAAATGGAAGTAATTAAAATTCTACGAGATGATAGAAGTAAAATAAATTGATTTTGAAAGCAATTGAATTAAATATGAGTTCAGTTTGCTTAAGAATAAATTAAATATAAGCAATTGAGTTTTAAATTATTCAAATTGATGAGGATTGTATACGAATGGATTGAAAACCATTCGAATTGAATGAAAATGGTTATAAATAAACTAAATCAGTTGAATTAGCATGGAAACTATATAAATTGCTTATGGAAAAATGTTTGGTGTTAATTTCTTTTAGAATTCGTATGTTTTATTTATTGCAACTAAGTGAAATATAGTTAAACTGCATATATTTGGTACTTACATGTTTAAATTGAGTAAGTGTAGGTACCTGGAAGCCGTGTGGCTGGATTTGGTTGTGCTATTTGCTAATAATAATAAGCCGCATGCTTAAAATGCAAAATAAGGTATGCCTACGCAATAAATATAGGAAATATGAACTGTTTTTGGTTTTTTCGACCGTGTGGGTCGATGTATATATATTTATCTCCTTTGTCAAATTGCAAAAGCTCCTCCGTACAAAGGGGACTCTGTCAAAAATTTTCAGAAATTTTGGGAGTTCGAAAATTTTTGAAAATTTTTGGAAAATTTTATTAACGACAAAACGGTTTCAAACGGGAAATTGAAATAAGTTAGTAAATGAAACTATATTAAAATAATGACATGAGTTAGTAATAAATGACAAATAAAATTTAAATATTCAGAGTTAAAGATAAATTGGATTCATATGGAAATGAAAGAATCGATTTGAATGGGAATAAATATAAACCGAAGTGGTAAGATGGAAATAAGTATAAGGAACATATTTCATACTTATACTAACTTAAGAGGGAATGGTGAATTCTTAAATGAAAATTGATACTACTAATATAATTTAAGTCAATATTGGGATGAATATATATTGGCATTTTGTGAAGAAGTCGATAAAATGTTTTGGGAATATTGTGATTGGATATTAGTGCTAAGCAGGATATGCAGGTATTATAAAAGGGAAAAGGAAATTGGATTTGATTTCAAGAAATAAATTTGAATTGCTTGACAAAAGTTATGCATTTAAATTTGGTATGAAATTTGATTGGGATTTGGATTGAGCCACTTGGCTTTTTGTTTTCTTTTTGGATTTGGGTGGCCGTAAAGGCCTTTTGTAGTTGTACCGAGCTAGCCGCGCAAAGGAGACGCTGGCGAAATTTTTCGGGAATTTAGAGAGTTAGAAAACTTTTGAGAAAATTTTGATAATTCAAAATTAGTTTTGAATTATAATTTGAATAGCTAAACAAGTAAGTTATTTCAAAACTATAGAAGGTTTTGGAAAAGTTTGGAAAGTTAATAAGAATAATAATGGGTCTTTTATTAAAAAGATAGTTAATAAGCTGTTAATTTGTTTGGTTTTGAAGGTAAATAAACGGGTATAAGACCATTCTTCCTAACCAGTAATTTCGGGGATGAAATTCTTCTAAGGGTGGAGGAATGTGACGACCCGGAATTTTCGCGCATTTAAAATCTGAATATTTATTTGATTTTAAATATTCAATAGGGTAAATTTTAACTTGAATTACAAATATCACAATTTATTTAAGTTAAATAATTTGAAGTCGGGTGAAATGTTGAATTTGGAGTTTTAAGCCTATTGAAAATAATTTGAAGACTTGTAAAATTTATATTGATAATACCGAAGGTAGTAAAAGTGTTAAAATTGAATTTGAAAATGTTTGGTTAAGTTTTGAAATTTTATATCGTTTAAATTGAATTTTAAATACCCTTCCGAAGCATAGTCTCGGAATTCAACGAAACAAGTTCCATAAGGTCCGTAACATTTTATTACTATCGGATTCCAAATTTCGTAACTTTCGGAGCTATCGTGGGATCATATGGAATATAAACTGCTAAAAAAATAAATAATAAATCGATTTAATTTGAATATATATTTTTATACCAAGTCAACTTCAGTTTACCTTCCTCTACACGCCACTTCTCTTCAATTTGCCCAGCCAAGCTTCTTTCTTTTTGAAATCATAATCAAAACCGGTTAATAAAAAAAAAGTGTTGAATTATTGAATTTTAAATAGCCTTCCGAAGCATAGTCTCGGAATTCAACGAAAAAAGTTCCATAAGGTCCGTAACATTTTATTATTATCGGATTCCAAATTTCGTAACTTTCGGAGCTATCGTGGGATCGTATGGAATATAAACGGCTAAACAAAAAAAATAAAAACAAAAAAATAAATCGATTTAATTTGAATATATATTTTTATACCAAGTCAACTTCAGTTTACCTTCCTCTACACGGCACTTCTTTTCAATTTGCCCAGCCAAGCTTCTTTCTTTTTCGAAATCATAATCAAAACCGGTTAATAAAAAAAAAGTGTTGAATTATTGAAAAGATATAATACCGCATAAGAATAATAATGGGTCTTTTATTAAGAAGATAGTTAATAAGATGTTAAGTTATTTGGTTTTGAAGGTAAATAAACGGGTATAAGACCATTCTTCCTAACCAGTAATTTCGGGGACGAAATTCTTTTAAGGGGGGAGGAATGTGACGACCCGGAATTTTCGCGCATTTAAAATCTGAATATTTATTTGATTTTAAATATTCAATAGAGTAAATTTTAACTTGAATTACAAATATCACAATTTATTTAAGTTAAATAATTTGAAGTCGGGTGACATGTTGAATTTGGAGTTTTAAGCCTATTGAAAATAATTTGAAGGCTTGTAAAATTTATATTGATAATACCGAAGGAAGTAAAAGTGTTAAAATTGAATTTGAAAATGTTTGGTTAAGTTTTGAAATTTTATATCATTTAAATTGAATTTTAAATACCCTTCCGAAGCATAGCCTCGGTATTCAACGAAACAAGTTCCATAAGGTCCGTAACATTTTATTATTATCGGATTCCAAATTTCGTAACTTTCGGAGCTATCGTGGGATCGTATGGAATATAAACGGCTAAACAAAAAAAATAAAATAAATAAATAAATCGATTTAATTTGAATATATATTTTTATACCAAGTCAACTTCAGTTTACCTTCCTCTACACGCCACTTCTCTTCGATTTGCCCAGCCAAGCTTCTTTCTTTTTCGAAATCATAATCAAAACCGGTTAATAAAAAAAAGTGTTGGCGTTGTTCGTAAGCTAAGGAAGGAGGGTTATAAACGTGTTCTCGTTCTCTGTTTCAAGCCTATCGTTAAAACAAAATCGATATACCCAAATCAAAAAAAAAGAACAATCCATGGCCGAAGTTGTTTTCTTTCTGGCTTCAATTTCTATATCATGTTGGATCGAAATCGAGCCGAGCTAGGTCAATTCGAACAACCCAGTTTTCTTCGAGGATTGCTCGCGACCTATCTCGCGATTGGAGGCGACTTCGACGCGTGGTAGCAGTGGTGCTTGGCAAATGGATCGCGACAGTTGGGTATCGACGGAGAAATCCTTTTGCGTGCAAATGGATCTGAGGGTTTGGGATGCGACGAGGTCGACTCGGTGTGGCAGTCGCGCGGTGGTGAACTCCTCAGGTGTTCGAGTTGGGGTTTGTGGGTGTAGCGCTCGCGTTCGAAGGGAAGAGCAGCTGTAGCTCTGGTGGCCTTCGAGCTCGAAGGGGATTTTGGCATTCGGCTGTAAGGTATAATTTTGTTTTTAAAATTTAAAATGCCAAATTTAAAGTAGTGTTAGATAATTCGAATCTATTTCATTGATTCCAGAAACTTTAAAAATATATATATATATATATATAATAATTAATAAATAAATAATATGGAAATTAATAGTAAATTATTTTGTATAAATAAAGTTTGAAGAAGATAATAAGGATTTGAAAATGTTGGAATTTATATAAGATTAGATTTTGAAATCTATGGATTATTATTTTTATACGTATACATGTAATTTCAAAAGTCAATAAATATACATATATATCTATTTCCATTTGCTAGTTAATTTTAAACTAATGAGGATATATTTGTTAAATTAGATCTAAATTATTAGTTTAAATTAATTAAACAAATAGAAATTTATTATTCGATCAATTCAAATATTAATAAACCACAAATTGTTTATACAAGGTCAAAATAATGAAGAAAACAAGCCAGGTTAGGGTGGATTGCAAATCATAAATCAAAGGTGAGTTAATCTCACTTAGTTAAATTTTAATTTAAATTTAAATGACTGAATTTAAATAATTGGTTGAATGACTGGATTGGTTGATGTATTATAGTATGAGATATTTTGAAATTGGCATATTATATTGTGCTAACATCTGTGGATGTAGGGAAAACATTTTGGAGGGATCCAACTGGACCCCTCAACTTTTATTTAAATTATTTAATATTCTCTGTTATGATTATTTGATATTCTATAATGAATTATGTGGAAGTATTGAATGCTATGGCTTGATTTATAGAATTGGGTATAATGAATTATCAAAAATAGAATTTTGATTTTCGAAATGAAAATAAAAGAAGTGAAATTGCAAGTAAAATAATTATAGAATAAATTTAAGAATGACTTGGAAAAGAAATAAAGTGACTTTAAATTTTAATAAATGAATCCTGAGAATGGAAACGAAAATTTGAATAAACAGAAAATTATTGAGGTTTAAAATGCGGTATTATAAATTTAAAAGAATAAACATTTATTTAGAATCTAAGATTTGAATTATTGAAAGAGTAAAGAAGAAATTGAAAATAATAATAATAATAATAATAATAATAATAATAATAATAATAATAATAATAATAATAATAATAAAGACCATAACTACTGAATTTGGAAATGAACTGGTAAGTAAAAGGTTTTATTCCAAATAAAATAAATTGGAAATCAGTTTGGGGAAATTTATTTAAGTAATTGAAGTTGGAATTTTCTCTGGATGGCCAAGTACATGTTTTAAAAGAAAATTTGCAAATATAAATTAAATGTTTTAAAGTTTTTCTTAAAGAAGCAAGTTTTGTAAAATTTATTATTTCTAATATTTAAAGTAAGTATTTTCTTTAATCTATTCTAGCAGTAATTATTAAGAAGTAACTTAGTATTTTGGTTTTAAAAGTAGAAATCTAGTTTTATATTTTATTAAGTAACTTTATTTTTAAATATTCATATAAATGTATTTTTAACAAATTATTAAAGTAGTTTAATTTAAATGTTTTAAAAGTATATATTTCAAAGTAAAGTGTTTTAAATTATTTTAAAATCTAGTTTTGTGCTTGGTAATTTCAGAGAAGATAGAAAATATTTGAGAAAGTTTATTCTAAAAGGAAAGATGGTTTTGAAACTATTTGCAAAGGATGGAAAATAGAAATATATCTTGTGAAGATATCTTTGAGATAAATAAATAATTTGGGAAATTATTTATTGTTTGATGGATGTTTGTGAATATTAATTGATAGTTAAATAACCGACTATCAATATTGGCCAACTGCGTTGATCGTTTCGAAGATACTGGGATCGAGATTTATTTCTCGAAAACCACTTCGATCCGGTTTGTACGTTTCGTGGAAACGATTTTGAATTCGAAGATGGAGCAGTGAAGTGCAAGGGCTAGTCGCTACTAATCCTGAGGATATTTCCAAAATGAATGTTGTAGGAATAGTGCCTTTGGTTCCGTTCGAACCCGGGATGGACTTGTATGGATGAATGCTTGCGAAACATCGTCAGGTGGACGATGTGCATTCTAAGGGTTACATTCTTAAAAAGGTAACGCTTAGCCTCAAGCCTCGTCAAATGGGAATGACTGAAAATCAGGGGTTATGCAGCAAGGCTAGGTAGGTAGCACTCAAGCAGGGTGAGGTCATTCCACTCTAGATGTCCCTTTTTATTTCGGCTTAGTGGGCGGTTGCAGATCCCAACCGCGGGGTGATCTCACTCGGGATTATACAGTAAGGGTAGTCCCGGCCTTGTGTTGCAAGGGAGCGGGTGTACTCCTCGGTACGGTGATCTAGGCTCCGTACTGTGACAGGTGGTACCCCAGTGCCTAGTCATTGGTTGGAAATCCATTCTCCCTACGAGCCTTGTACGAGTTTTGTTGTATTACCCACTCTGTGGCTAGTAGCTGGAATTTAATAATGTAACAATTTCGGCTATTTTATAAGTATTTGTATATAGACCCTATTATAATATCAGAGGAATGATATTATAGTTGTTTTAGCTATCGTAAGGTAAATACCCGACATGTTTATTTGTGGCGTGGTCTTACGAGATGGTTTTCTTTTCAAAGGATTTTTGAAACTTTAATAATCAATTGGGTGTGATTTTCTCACGCTGGTATTCCAGACTGACTCGGGTGTTATTTAACTGTAATGCTCGGGTCAGACCGAGTATTATAGGATACAAGACATGTTGCTGTGGAGCCCAGGTGTAACAACCCGCATATTTATCGAGTTTGTATTTAAATATTTTATTTAAATAGTAACTCGTTAATCGGATTTTGGTCCGAAAAAATGCTTTTTGCAAACGGTCAAATTAGGACTCGAGACCACTTCCATTGAGTTCGAAATGTCGTTTACAACTTTTTAAGTATAAACATCGATAGGTTTGGAGTTAGTGAAATTTCACTAACTTTTCCTGCTTTGGACTTTGGGTTAGTTTAGCCTATTAAGCCCAAGTTCCAACCCTCTTCTCCTCACTCTTCATAAATTTCCTAACTAATCAAGCTTTGACATTAATGGTGGAGGGAATGGGAAATTAAAATTCCAAAACTCAAATTCAATTGCAATCCATCTTTCTACTCCAAATTCAAGAAGAAGACATTGGATTCAAGCTTCTTGTGCTTAGATAGAAGAAGGATTGATTCTTGCTTGCTTAAAACTTCATTTTCATTGATATTTGGTGCAAAGGTGAGATTTTTAACTCACATTCTTGTCTATAACTATCTTGGGTTGTTGGGAATGATTCCCTATCACTTTAGCATGAATATTTGCTTTTGGTTTGGATTGGATTGGCGAAAAACTCCGATTTTTGGCGTTTTGGCGAAATTTCTGCATTTAGGTCGTTCTGGCCATTTTTAGGTCGTTCGGAGTTAGGTCGTGTGGGTCTTAGGTCGTAGGTCGCATACAAGATAGCTCCTAGATCGTTCTGACCACTTTTCGTGTGTTCGGAGTTAGGTCGTTCACGACCTAGTACTTTGGTCGCTCGCGACCTAACCCTTAGGTCGTTCGCGTGTTATCGCGCTAAGTCGCACTGCCTTGAATCTTCACTTCGGAGTTCGGTCGTTTCACGTTAGGTCGTATGGCTTTTAGGTCGTAGGTCATATGGCTTTTAGGTCGTAGGTCGTATGGCTTTTAGGTCGTAGGTCGTAAGGCTTTTAGGTCGTAGGTCGTTGGCCTTTTGACTGTTAGGTCGCATGCCTTTCTACTTCGATAGGTCGTTCGGCCATGCTTTCTATTTTTAGGTCGCGACATCTTTAGGTCGTGTTACCTATATACCCCTAGGTCAAAAGACCTTAGGTCGTGCACCTTTAGGTCGCGAACCCTATTAGGTCGCGAACCTCTTTAGGTCGCCTGTCCCTTAAGAAGTTAGGTCGTTCGTCCTGTGATGCCTTAGGTCGTTTGACCCGTGTTACGTTAGGTCGCGTAACCCCTTAGGTCGCTTGACCTTGTTTCCTGTTAGGTCGCGTGACCTTGTTTTCGCCCTTAGGTCGTTTCACTTTTAGGTCGCATGACCTCGTCTCCGTTAGGTCGTGAACCTTGTTAGGTCGCTCATCCTTAGCCCGTGAGCTTTCTTAGGCCGCGTACCTTTAGGTCGCGTGTCCCCTCTACCTCGTTAGGTCGCAAAGAACATTAGGTCGCTCGACCTCCTTACCCACCAGGTCGCGCACTTAGTTAGGTCGCTCAGCCATTGTGTTAGGTCGCGTGAACCCTTAGGTCGTTAGACCTCATTTTGCTTTAGGTTGTAGGCCTCTTGCCTTCACTTAGGTCGTACCGTTTTGTCGGGGCGCTGCCCCCTGGACCCCCGCGACCTGACCGGGCAGGTCGAACCCCGTAAGCGGTGGCGTTGCCCCCGCACCCCCACCTCGGGGGGTTGCCACCCCCCCGGACCCCCCTCCGTAGGGGATCTTATCTGAAAAACATTGAGCTGATTTCCTTGGATTTCATTCGCATCTCCGTATGCGATCTTTGTGACTGATTGTTTCTACAATTGCTTTTGTGTTTTGTCACTTTATAATATAAAGGTTTCAATACTAGTAGTAAATATCAAAACTCTTTTAACAAACAATTTCAACTCTATTTTTAATAACAAAGCTCTTTTCTTAAACCGTTTTCCAATCTATTAGTATATACAAGCCTTTACCTCACTCGGATGAGAAATCTAATTAAACGACTTAGTAAAACAAGTGGTATGAAACGCTTGCGTTCACTTCGTCGGTTAATTCTTGGACTTGTTCGATTGAACCTCTTGTGACAATTTTATTAGTGAAGATTTACAGTTTGTTCGTAAATATTTAAGTTAAGCAAGTGGTTATGGGACATGAAGCTAAACTTCTATATTTACTAGCTTAGTGTAATTGACACTTCTCGTTGATCTTGATGATCGCTTTATGAATTAGACTAGCAATTGCACGATGTCTCTTTCATTGCAAGGTTAGACTAGACACCACTTGTGTGATTCCATTCACACATACCTTTCTGCTTTTTGGTTAGTCTTGACCTCAATCTGTGTGATTCCATTCACACATGCGGGGTAGCTCCCCTTGGTCTTCGGACCGTCATGTGATAGGCCTCTTTCCCTTTTTATGATTTCTGGATTTCTCGTGTTGATTTCTGGAATTTATGTCATTGACTTGTTATGAGTACAAGTTTAGGGTATGATGCCCTCTTTGGATCTTTGAGAAGATTCTTGTGATATTGATTACCTCTTATCGATTGATCTTATGTTGATCATCATTTGCATACTTATAGTAGTATGTCAGTATGGATATTTTATGTTTATGCCATATCTTTTATTTTATATCATGTCATCTGATATTTATAGCTAGACTGATCCGTTTATTATTTTCTCAAATAATACTCGGGTCAGACCGAGATGTTACAGGTGCTTCTGCTTGACTTCTTCCCAGGGATTCATCACTCTAACTTTTGGCTAACTGTTTAGATTAGCAGTTTTTGTTGTATACACTTGAGATATAGACTCATAGTTGTATTCTTTTGTACAGCACGTGTTGCTATTCTTTTGTATTATCATGGATCTTACTGACCACTACTCTGATGTACACTTTCATGTGTTAGTTATATATTCATATCTTCTTCCGCCTTTGTGATATGGATATCTGTGATTGATTTGTGATATGCTTATTTCTATGTTTGTTTCCGAAGATTATTTATAGCCACCGTGTGATAAGCAATTACATGGATGGTCGCTCCTCAACAGCCTTATTCTCCGTGCTAGTTGACAGCACTACTCCGGAGTGTTCTTGGCTAGCGTGGGTATAGAGGTGGAGCGTCACACCAGGAGACGAGCTGGATGACGATACGTACATTCGTACTTGTTTATATTTATATATTCCGCTGTGTTGAGTTGTTGAGTATCCATTTGTATGATATTGATGTTGAGCTGTGATTGATGTACTCTGATGATGTAATATATATATAGACAGATATATTTGATTTTGAGTAAAGGTCATTTATTATCTATTATATTTTATTCCGCTGCGATGGTTAGATTCTGATGTTGTTCTCTATTTTTCTTCTTCTACCTCTTCTTCTTTAATCCAAATGGTTCGTACTTCTGTACAACTTGAGTTGATTTAGGTAGAATAGTGTTGACTCAAGGAGTACGGATTTGCGGGTCGTTACAAAAGAGGAGCCTGAATTGTTCCATTTCTCTTTTGAGGCTAACTCGAATTATAGAATGGATCGACATAAATTAGGGATTGAAGTTGCTATGATTTCAGCCATCGAAATATTTGGGAATGGAGGCTGCCTATGCTTCTAGGGTTTAGAGAATATTTTAATAATATAAATTTCGTTCAGCGTGCTAATATAGATAGGTCCGAAAACAGGCCGAACTCCGATTTAAGTGTAACATCCCGTATTTTTAAGCCATTGAATTTGAACATTTAATTCGTTTTAAATGTTAATGTGGATTCTTAATTGATTTTGTAAATGGATGGATTCGGGTTCAATAAATGAAATAAGCTATAATTTTTAATTATAGTAATTCCGGTTGAATTTGAATAATGGGGAAATAATAATTTAAATATTTAGAATTGAAATAAAAATAAATCTGGATGTAAATAGTGATAAAAATGGTTTTAAAAAATTATTTTGAGTTATTTGAGTATAAATAGCGTGGTGGGAATTTTAGATGAATTTTAAAGTTAATAAATTAATATTTGGGATTTTATAGTAATTGAATAATAGGATTTAATATTATTAAAATGTAGTTTAATCAGATTTTGGCCCGGAATGAGCCAGAATGATTTTTAATGTGATTATAAATTTTATATAATTTACTGTTAAAGTTAATAAAAATTTAAAAGTAAAATTTTAAGCGTTTTCGACGATTTTGAAAATCGCTCGAATTTATCGACGAGTAAAAATAGCCTTCCGGGGCACAGTCTCGAAATTCGACGAAACTAGTTCCATTGGATCCGTAATAGTTTGTTATTATCGAATTTCAATTATCGTAGCAATTGGAGTTGTCGTTTGACCGTGGCAGCTCGAAACGCATATAAATCTAAGTTGAAATTAATATTAATGGTTATAAGCCTAAGGGTTGGTTATTTGGTCGAATAACCACAACCTTCATAGAAATTAGTCATTCAACTTAAGTGAATGAATTAAAGAAAGCAAATGAAATTGGTTTTGAATAAATTGAATGGATTGAAATTTTAATAAGTAATGTTTACATATGAATGAAAATGGATTATAAAAGAATTGCAAATACTTCAAATTCAGAATAAGAATTGAATTGTGAACCAACTTGGAATTGAAATGGAATAGATTGATGTTAGTAAAGCACATGTTAATCATATTGAAATAAAAATGAAGTTTGGATTTGAATAAGAAATTAAAAAGTGATTGAAATCTTTGGATTGTTGAAATAAATATGGTTAACATTGTTAAACTATGAAGTTTGGGTTTGTAAGGAGGATTTTAAATGATGTTGGAATTGTGAAATTGTGTATAAGGAGGTTATCATGCATAATTATGAAGTTGCTTGGTTTGGTTATGAAATAGATATGTTTGGCTTGCATTTACATTGGAAATGTTATTAAAATGCTCACATCTGGAAACTGATGAGTTTGTTTGAGTTTAGTACAGGTACGGAAGACATTCGAGAGAGTTGGAGCGCGTATATGCGTTATATTAGCCACTCGCTATTAAACTTTGCTAAAAAGGTACGCCTACGCAAATATAATTGGGAAAATGATATGTATATTGTGATATATTTTGGTTTCCGACCGTGTGGGTCGATGTATATATATTTGTGTGTACCGCGATATCGCGAAAGCTCCTCCGTACAGGGGAGACTCTGCCAAAATTTTCCGGAAATTTTGGGAGTTAGAAATTTTTTAGGATTTTGAACACTTATTAACTTGGGAAGTTATAAGTTAAAATTAAAGCTTTAGAGTAAATGAAGCAAATGAGTTTGGAATTAAGCTAAAGGATTTCAGAAAGGAACATAAACTCTTAATTAAGTAAATTGGGTAAGTAAATGAGTTTGAGAATATTTTCTACCTTAGCAAATTTCGGGGACGAAATTTTTATAAGGAGGGAGGAATGTAACATCCCGTATTTTTAAGCCATTGAATTTGAACATTTAATTCATTTGAAATGTTAATGTGGATTCTTAATTGATTTTGTAAATGGATGGATTCGGGTTCAATAAATGAAATAAGCTGTAATTTTTAATTATAGTAATTCCGGTTAAATTTGAATAATGGGAAAATAATAATTTAAATATTTGGAATTGAAATAAAAATAAATCTGGATGTAAATAGTGATAAAAATGGTTTTAAAAATTTATTTTGAGTTATTTGAGTATAAACAGCGTGGTGGGAATTTTAGATGAATTTTAAAGTTCATAAATTAATATTTGGGATTTTATAGTAATTGAATAATAGGATTTAATATTATTAAAATGCAGTTTAATCAGGTTTTGGCCCGGAATGAGCCAGAATGATTTTTAATATGATTATAAATTTTATATAATTTATTGTTAAAGTTAATAAAAATTTGAAAGTAAAATGTTAAGCGTTTTCGACGATTTTGAAAATCGCTCGAATTTATCGACAAGTGAAAATAGCCTTCCGGGGCACAGTCTCGGAATTCGATGAAACCAGTTCCATTGGATCCATAATAGTTAGTTATTATCGGATTTCAATTTTCGTAGCAATTGGAGTTGTCGTTTGACCTTGGCAGCTCAAAACGAATTGAAATCGTTTTAACCGACTTAATTTTAAGTTGATCGTTTAATTCCGTAACTTGCGCGTACGATCAAATTAGCTTACAAAACCTATTCCATTGTGTCCGGAACGTGGAAAAACCCTAGGAATGCCTTTTGGTGTGTGAGGATTGGAGCTCGTTTGCATAGTCGTTAAGCAATTGAAGAATAATAATAAATTAATATTAAATATATATATATACACACTTAATTTCTTTCCTAAACCCTAAACTACATCAGGCCGCCGCTCATTCACGTTTAATGGCCGAAAGTCACCCATTTTGTTTTCCAATTATCGATCAATCCCCTCTTTATTTGCCAAAACGTTCAACTGGAAAAGTGGAGAGGATAGTTCGATCTACATATCCAACAGTCGAGATCGTATATAGCAGAGCATGGTGGCCAGGATCGTGACCGATAGGAGGCGCGTTCAATCTCGTTTCCAGCGCCAAGGAGGCCATCGAGCTTGGCATGACTTCAGGCGAGGGTAGAGGCGGCCATAGGCTTCGAAACGTTGGGTCCCGATCGTTGAATAGTCAAGGGAAGGAGGTGCGGCATCTTACCCTAGAACTCGATTTTGGGTTCGGCCATTGCACTGGAACGAACGACGCGAGGAAGATGATATGCGGCCTTCATTTTGCTATCACGTGGCCGTTCATTGTGTTGGTAAAGAATTAAAATTAAAAAGAAAATTTGCTTTAAATCTTGTTCGAACTTAAAAAGATTGTAACTTGCACATACTTTATCGGATTTCAACGATTTTGGTAGCACCGGAATCGCAGCGTCGTACTCTACGCTGCAGCGCAAGTTTAAAGACGATCGAAAAAAGTGGAGAATTTGAGTTAAATTGAACACCGTTCGGTTTAATTTAAATTTCGAACGCTCGCCGAAACTCAAGGTGAGTTAATCTCACTCACATCTGGAATGTTAGCTGGTTTAAGTAGTTAATATTTAAATGATTGTGTGATTGGTTGAAATGTTTATTTATATCAGCCTGGATTGATATATGTATATATATATTGTTGTGCTAATATCTGTGGATGCTGGGAAAAACAGGTTGGAGGGATCCAACTGGATTCCTCACAGTGTAGTAATTATTTTTATAATTGATAATGCAATCTGTTTATCTGTTGTGATTGGTACATCTGAAATTACATTGTGCTTTGATATTATTGGATAAATCATAAATTTAAAGATTAATTTTAAATAAATAAATTGGGTTTAATAGAAATCAAGAAACTGATAAATAAAAAAATATATAAAGGAATATAAAAATTGGAATCTGTTTTGAATGAAAAAAAAAATGAATAAAAATTGGTAAAATTGGGATTTTAAATACAGTGGAAAATTTATCAATCGATAACTGTGAAGTATAGATTTCTGGAAATGAATTCTATGGAAATTATAAATTTTGTTTTAAAATAACGATGGGGTTATTTGATGATGTTCCGGAAAATTTAAAATATGTTGTAACGAAGCTTCCAAATATAAAATTTAAAGTTTAAATGCAAATAAAATATTTTGAAATGCCGTTTTCTCCATTGGGATTTTATTTAAGTAAAATGCAAATATGGTTTTCATTTAAGAATTCTCCAAAATGTTTATTTAAAATGTTTTAAAACTATAATTTAAAAATGAATTTCCGAAAATGGGAAAATGTGTTTGAACTTCAAAAGAAGTTATGTTAAGCATGGGATTGGGAATTTACGTTGCATAAATTGAAATGAAATAAATCGGCTGGATTTATATGAAGGGTACTTTAGGATGTTTGAATGGTAATGTGTTCCCCGGGAAAACCAAGTTCGAGTTTTAAGCAGATTTTATTGAAAGAAAGTTTAAAGTTTAAACTTGTTTGAAAGAGTGTTGGAAAATTATTAATTTTAAGTAATAAATTAATAACTTAGCAATAATACTTGTTTGCGAATACATCAGTAATTATTTTTAAAAAAGGAATTTATTCAAAGGCTAGTTTTGACCCAAGTTATTTGAAAAGAGTATTAATCTTTTTAAACTCTACTTTTAAAATTTAGTTTAACTAAAACCTTATTTTAAATCAAGTTATATCTTATAAAATAGTTTTACTTTAAATATTTTGAAATTATATTTTGAGTAAATAACTAGTAGTAAATTTACATATTTTACAGTATATTTTAAAATAAAGTGTTTTAACTGTTTTAAATCTAAATTGTTTTGAACTTGGTTATTTCCAATGGGAATTAATGGTAAAGGATTTACCTTGTAAAGGAAGAGATTTGGGAAATTGTATTCAAATGGGTTTTGGAAATTTGAAAATATGTCTTTTAAAGATATCTGAGGCAAATAAATAATGTGGGAAATTATTTATTGTGTCATGGATGTTTGTGAAAATTAATTGATAGTTAAATCACCGACTATCAATATTGGACAAATGCGTTGATCGTTTCGAAGAGACCGGGATCGAGATTTATTTCTCGAAAACCACTTCGATCCGGTTTGTACATTTCATGGAAAAACATGTTAGGAGTCGAAGATGGAGCAGTGAAGTGCAAGGGCTAGTCGCTACTAATCCTGAGGATATTTTCAAAATGGATGTAGTAGGAATAGTGCCTTCGGTTCCGTTCGAACCCGGGGCGGACTTGTATGGACGAATGCTTTATGAACATCGTCAGGTGGACGATGAGCATTCTAAGTGATGCGTTCTTATAAGGTAACATTTAACCTTAAGCCTCATCAACCGGGAATGGCTAAAACAGGGGTGGTGCAGCAAGGTTAGGTGGGTCATGCCCAAGCAGGACAAGATTTCCCCCTGTCTAGATGTCCCTTTATATTCGGCTTAGTGGGTGGTTGGTCGCGCCAACCACGGGGTTATCTTGGTCGGGACTGTTCAGTAAGGAATGGTTCCGGCCTTGTGTTGCAGCGGAGCGGGCGTACTTCTCGGTACTCTGATCTAGGCCAGGTACTGTGACGGGCGGTACCCCAGTAGCCCAGCCATTGATGGAAATCCATTCTCCCTACGAGCCTTGTACGAGTTTTGTTTGTATTACCCACTTTTGTGGCTAGTAGCTGGAACTTAATAGAGGTAACAATTTCGGCTATTTTATAAGTACTTGTAAATAGACCCTATTATAATATCAGAGGATTTCTATAAAAAGTGTTTTAGCTAATGTAAGGTAAAAACCCGACATGTTTATTTGTGGCGTGGTCTTACGAGATGTTTTTGTTTTCAAAAGGATTTTTGAAATTTTAATAATCAATTTGGATGCATTATGATTATCAGCTGGTATTCCAGACTGACTCGGGTGTTATTTCATTATAATGCTCGGGTCAGACCGAGTATTATATGTTCAGGACAGGATGCTATGGAGCAGGAGAGGAGCTGGAGCCCGAGACGTATTATCTATACTTATATATATTCCGCTGCTGTGATTGTATGGTATATCTGATTTGTAATTTGATGTATGAGATACTCTGATGATATGATGTATAAAACAGTGATAGATTTCATCTAGGGTAAAGTTCTACATTTATTATTATAGTTTATTCCGCTGCGACTGTGAGATTCTGATATTGCTTAGTTTCTTCTTCTTCTATCTCTTCTTCTTTAACCCTAATTGTTCGTAATTCTGTGCCACTTGAGTTAATAGAGGCAGAATAGTGTTGATTCAAGGGGTGCAGATTTGCGGGCTATCACATTAAGCCTACCGACAGGCTATCCTAACGTAAAAAGGCCTTACGAACGCAATGGTACTGGTTTCGAAACCCAATTCCATTATTTCGTAGGTTACTGTTAAAGTCAAATTGGTTTGAAATGACAATAATGCCCCGAAAAACCCGTTTCGTCTCCGAAACGAAAATGGATCATCCCATATATCAAAATAGATGTTTTTAAATATTTTAAACGCGATGGAACAAGTTTCAAGTCCAAATTCCATCGTATGATGAAGTTATGCTGAAATCAATATTTTCAAATTGATTTAAAATTGATTTCAATTAAATTGTTTTCAAGGCGTTTCGCGTTCGTACGATCAAACGACACGTCTAATCGCTACGAAACTTGAAACCCTACAATAATTCACAGTTACAGATCCGATGAAACTAGTTTCGTCGAAATCCGAGTCTGTGACCAAAATGGCTATTTTTATATTAATTAATAAATTAAGAATTAGTAAATAAATCCAATTTTTTATATTTGAGTTTTAGAATTGGAAATTTTTATCACATAAAAACTCTCAAACATTTAAAATGGTTTAACAATTTTTAAATGTCAATTTATTAAAGATTAAATCAATATAAATCTTCGATTTCATAAAATTCAAAATTATAGATAAATTTCCAAAATATCCTTTTAATTGAATTAACCTATATTTATTCCATTCATAAATTTCAAATATAAGGGTTTACCATTGGATTAAAAATTATCACATAAATATTTCCATTTTTCAACTTAATTTTTAAATTAACGTAATAATTACATATTTGGTTTTTATTCATTTGCAATAAATCCAACCGTTCAAATCCTATAATTCATAAATTTTATCGCCTTGATTTACTCATAAACTTATAATTCCTTAAACAATTTCCCATCTCAAATTTTAAAATGTAAATTATTTCACCAAATTATACTATTTACTTTAATTTCTTAAAATAATCCCTTAATTACACTTTGAATCCAATTTATTTTAATAAGTTTCCAATTAAACGAATTAGATTCAATTTTAACCTTTTAATTACACTTAAGTTTAGGTTATAATCAATTTATACGTATTTCCTTTTTGGTTATTACTTTACATACTTCTCGTATAAATTTCACAATTAATCATAATTATTAAATTAACGCTTATAATAAATACGACCCTATAATTATTCAACATTTAAACGAACGTTATTTCATTTTCCATTAGTGTAACATTCATTTATTTTATTATCACTTATTACAAATTCTAATTCCATTAACAAATATGCGGGTAATTTATAATATATGTTACAAATTTTGAATTAATCACTATTCATTATTATTGACTTAAATTAGCATTACTTACATTGCATTAACATTGTTACTTAAAATCCCTATCCAATTGCAATTAATATTCTAATGAATACACTCACTCTTTCCGTTATGTTATTAATTTTCATCAAGGCACATCTAATTATCTTTATTGGCAACTGAGTGAATTTACTAGTAACCCACTATTATAACCTTTAATATCCTTGTATATTTATTCATCAATCAATATTTACGTTTTTTTCCATTCAAACTGATTTATAACCAAATATACATTTATATTAGTCCTATTTCATTCCATTCATTAATGGGTATTGCACTAACCTTATTACTTTACATTACATTCAGTTTCCAAATTTTATAGGATTAAATTCTAATTACTTACCATTTAATCCATCAATTATTGATTCTATCCAAACATGTAACTTATAATGACTGCTTACAAATATGAATGGAATTATCATTTATTCCAATGTTTTCTAACTTTACATTAACATACTAAATTAATTTCCCTTAAATGAAATTTATACCCCATTACATTTATTGAAATTTATTCAAATTGCTAGTAAATAGGTTTTAAGTCACCGTTTATGTATTTTAATTTAGCGTTCATTTCAATATTTGCTTGTAAAGTTTATTTTTCTTTCTACTAAATTTAATTAAAAAGCTCATTAATTCAACCAAATTAAATGCATGAAATTTACGGGTCGTTACACGGGACGTCCCCCCAAAGGCGTACACATTGTTAGTAGGAAGTTCCTTAGCCTGACCATTTGTTGGAAATCCGAAGAAACAATATGCGCCTAGTACGGTTTTAGTTGTATAACCTGCCATGGAATGCGGCGCTAACCTGCTATTGAACATGGTAGCTGTAGTAGTCATAAGTGCGAAATGCCTTTGCTGGCTAAGATTAATATTATACTTTCGAAATGTTTCCCACACTATGCACTAATAATAATAATATCAAAGGATTTTTCGTATCAAGCATGTTTGACTATCATAAGGAGAAATCTCCTCCAATTCTACGTTTGCATTGTATTTGTGGCGGGAGGCCTTATGGTAGTTTCATTTTCCAAAAGCGTAGCGGATTTCCTTTTATTTTCTTTGTGCAAATAACTCTTTTAAAGATCTCACACCAGTCCCACGACTGACCTGGAGTTTATTGTTCCCTTTCTAAACTCTGGGTGTCCATAATTTTCCACACGGGCAGCCTAGAGTCAGGTAATCATTATTCTGGAGCGAACTCAAGAAGTTGCTGTGGAGATCAGGAGTTGAAGCTGGATGGCGAGGCGTATCACTTATATATGTAATATTTCTTTTCCGTTGTTTATTGTTGCAAACTCTGATAATGTAATGTGACGTAATGTAACAATTGATATAGTTCTTTGTTTTAAAGATATTCATTTATATATTCTATTTGTTTTGCTACGATATGTGAGATTCTGTTAATGTTGTTGTTTCTTCTTTATCTTCTTCTTCTTTAACCCTAATAGTTCGGTTTCTCGGCATTCGACCGTGCGACATTTGATATAGTTGACGTATTAATGTCGACTTTCGGGCGTCGAGAAATCGAGCATGTTACAGAAATAAAGGAAACTGAAGAAACAATAAAAATAAGGAAAGAAATGTGGTATGTATTAAATAATGATAAAGGAATGCACAAACCAGATATACACTACCAACAAACCTTTGGAATTCAAACGTTTTGAAACGTTATCGAATTAACTTCATTATTTCAAATGATATTCAAATTTGTACGCATTTAGGTTTTTATCTACACATAATGAAAAAAAATTATACTTATCTTAAAAATAAAAACTTGAATTTGGTTTTTCCAAATGAACTTTTATTTCCATTAAAACATCATTTTGACACAAAATGTGTGTTTTTTTATTAAATCTATTAATTGCAATCAACGTTTTCTTTCCTTTTAATTGAAATATTTGAATTACATTAATTGCAATTTATTACAAAGTTAAATTTCAAAACAGACAACTAAAATGGATGAAAAATAGAACAACTGTTTATTTAAACACGTTTATAAATTTGTTATTTATTCACAAGAGTAATAAATAACTTACTGAAATAGATTATTTTCCTATTCTACGATCAATCTGTAAGCAAAAACATAGTTCAAGTAAACGTATATTTCTTCCTATAAAATCAATTATTGTACACTTTATTTTTGTGAAATTAAACCTACATTCACATAAATGAAACATTCATTTTATTTAATGAAATTAAGGAATGCACGGACCAGATGTACACTAGCAACAAACCTTGGGAATTCAAATGTTTTGAAACATATCCAAATTAACTTCATTAACTCAAAAGATATTCAAATTTGTATGCATTTAGGTTTTTATCTATGCATAGTAAAAAAATTTATACTTACCCTAAAAATAAAAATGTTCAAGTTGGTTTTTCCAAATGATCTTTTAACACCCTTTTTGTTTAACACAAAACGTGCGTTTCTTTTATTAAATCTATTAATTGCAATCAACGTTTTATTTCCTTTTGATTGAAATATTTGAATTACATCAATTGCAATTTCTTACAAAGTTAAATTTCAAAACAGACAATTAAAATGGATGAAAAATAGAATAATTGTTTATTTAAACATGTTTAAAATTTTTTTATTTATATAAGAGTAATAAATAACATACTGAAATATATTATTTTCCTATTCTTGTAATCAATCTGTAAGCTAAAACACAGTTCAAATAAACATATATTTCTTCCTTTAAAATCAATCATTCTATTCTTTATTTTAATGAAATTAAACCTACATTCACACAAATGAAACGTTCACTTTATTTGATGTAAATGTTCTTTTCGTTAAATCAAATTTTCCTCATACTTTCACAAAACATAAGCTACTTTTAATTACACCTATTAAATTACAATTTAGTATTCTTTCTCCTATTAATTGAAAATCTTCAATTACATTAATTTTAGTTGATTAAGTTTCAAAATGGACTAAATGAATCTATTGAAAAGTAGAACAATTATTTCTTGTCAAGTAGTAATTTAAACATATTTATACACTATTGGATACAAACAGTAATTACGCATTTCCTACTGAATAATAGTTTCTCATCTCTACAATCAATCTTTCAGCTACCAAATATTTCAAATAATTAAACATGTGTTTACTGCTTTACTGAACTTATTCATTTTTATTCTTTTATTCGATTTACACTCCTACTATTAAATCAACCAATACCTTTTAACATAGGTTTCTATCTTTTATTTAAATCAATTACTGCCTTATGAATATAATTGAAATTTTTGTACATTTTATTACATTCACCTTTTACGGTTATCGCATTAACACATTTTACGTAACATTTAATTTCATTTAATTATAATTGGTTAATAAATTGGTAACAAATAACAATTGTCACCCTTTCTATATTTAATCACATTTATATGTTTGTTATCTGCACCTAAATGTTATATTAATTTATGCAACACTAATTTTATTCAATTACATTTTATTACTTGCTATTTCATTAATTAATACAACATTTAAATTAGTAGCTAATCTTTTAATTCAATTATCAATTAATACAGGCATTATTACAATTAATTTACAATCTATTACCGATTATAACCCTTTAATCATTTTAATTAATTGGAATTACCCTTAATGCAGTTATCAATTACCTTGAATAATTACTATTACATTTCATTCCAGTTGTATTATTATTATTAAATCATAATTTTTTCCAACATAAAATCAAAAAACCTTGTTAAATTAACTAATTCTAATTATCGAAAATTACGGGTCGTTACACCATCCCCACTCAAAACTTTTCATCCTCAAAAAGGGAAAGAAGCAATTAAGAAATTAATATATCTTATTCAAAATATCAAATTTATAAAAAATCAATTTACATAACTAAATAATTTAAATAAAATATATCAATTTAAAATAATTAAATACTTTTATATTCAAGTGAACAAAAGTTTGGAAAACATTTCACAAAATTTTCTAAGTCCAAAATCCATAAAAAAATTCAACAGTCTCCATTGTACGGAGAGGTCTGGGAGAAATAATAATATCAATAATAAATATATATATATATATATCATATTTTTTCAAAATAAAATATCCCAAATCACGGGAAAAAATATAATATCGCTAGAAAATTGTAATCCGAAAACGTACCTATTTGTTGGGCAAACAACGCTTAATTTATGAAACCAAAACCAGTAGCAAATGCTTCCATAAACCTGTATTTCACTTGTATAATCCAAAGAGGTTAATAATTATATAAAAGTGAAATATTTAAGTTGTCCCAATTAATAAGGAAACAAACCAATATCACATAACAACAACCACTTGCAACCAAAAGCATATAATCATCACATGAAATCAATGTAATCAATCATACATCCATATCAACCAAAACAAATGGTTTGTTTGGGTTTAGAACTTTTAATCTTATAGAATGATAAATAAACTACTAAGTATACCATACACTCAACAGTCTCAGATAACTTAATAGATTACTTATACATTTTAAACAATTTAAAGTATCACATCCCAACGTCCCATAAGCCAAAACAAACAACGAATTCAACACATATTTTAAGTTTATTCTATTAATCTTTTTTTCACATCATTTATTGTTCATTTTTTTTTCCTTTTTTTTATACAATGATTTTTTATTTACTTCACGTTCATTACTTACAAAAATTTAATTCTCATTCATTCATATAAGGCTTATTTGAATAATTTACATTCTTTAAGTTATATCCATTTCAGTTATTTGGATCATAAATGAATTCATTATTGAAGTATTGTATATATTTTATTTCAGTTTACTTCACATTTACTATTTCGTTTGATTTCCCTTTTAATATAAATATTCATTTGTGAAACAACTCATACCTATAAAAGGTTTTCACCTTTCACTTTTATTTCTTTCACATATATTATCCACCTTTACTATTTACCCTAGTTATAATTGGCTTCAAACATTACCTAAGTTTATAATCATTTAACTACCGTATTCACTTTTCTATTAATTATAATTACTAGCATTTTAAATTATTAACTTAAGTTTATAACAATTTATAACATCAGAATCCTTATTTATAGAAAAATTCTATTGAACCCCTTCATTATACTTAAGATTTACTTGTACAATATTTATAACGACCTGATATTTCAACCATTCGAATCCACACATGCCGGACTTGAATTGTTCAAAATACCGAATTGTAAATTAAATTTGGCAAAACTCATGATGTAAAGTAAATAAATAGATCACAGATCATAGACACAGAGTAATATAACGCAGCGGAAGTAGATAAATAGTAGTTAATGAAGCTACTATACATGTACATCAGAGGTAGACAAGATACAATAGAAATAACAAGATGATAATCAAGTAAAAGATGAATACAACACTGGAACCAACTGGATAACTGAGAGTGGAATAGATGGCTGGATCTTCAAGCAAAGCCTCAACTCTGAAGGTGAGTCTCTAATGTTGTATCACTCAGTCTGACCTAACTGTAAAATAAAACATTTGAGTCAGGACATACATACTTATACAGTGTAAGCTAATTCAAATGAACTGTAATATAAAGGCAAGTAACTTAAAGGATACTTGGGACCGCCCATCCTCTAAGGATCCGTTAAACTATCTACTATGTAGTAATATTTCGCTATTATAATAGTGTCTATTAGTATAATAAACTTACTTTTAAATAGCGTTAAGGCTTTACATTTTCCATCTTAACACATTTATATATTCCCATAGTCTATACAGTACCGTAATCTCCACCGTTCTGGGCGTCGTCGGAGGGCACTCCATCGGTATGGTACAAAACCAAAATCGTATAAGGCTCTCTAGGGTAGGTGACACGGCACAACTAGGCAATGCCAGGGTAGATATACCAATTACGCATCCGGATCGGTGGTAGCACTTAGCTGCTACTACCGACCACCTCGAACAACACTCCCATATCAAGGTGCGCACCAAACATGTAACAACCCGCATATTTATCGATTTTATATTTAAATATTTTATCGTTGCTCAGAATTTAGTCCGAAAACCTACTTTTGCATACGGTCGAACTAGGACTCGGGACCACTCCAATTAAGTTTAAAATGCCATTTGCGACCTTTTTGAGTATAAGCTTCGATATGTTTGGAGAAAGTTGATTTTTGCTACTTTTTCACTTAGGGTTTCGATTTGGGCCGAGCCCGCTTATGTATTCAGTCCCAACCTCTCTCCTCCTCATTTACTTCATTTCTAATTCCTAGTACTTAAGCTTTAGCAACAATGGTGGGAGGAATGGAAAATTAAAACTCCAAGCCCTAATCTTTATTGCAAATTCAAGCTTCTACCTCCAAATTCAAGAAGAAGATTTGGTAAGCCTTCTCTTCATCTTCTCCAACTCTTTCTCCATTCAATTTCAGAAATTTCCTAAACCTAATTTAGGAAATGTTTCTCCTTTAAGCTTAGATTCAAGCTTCTTTTGTTGGAATTGAAGAGTGATTGTTCTTGCCATTGCTTTTTAGCTTCTTCTTCATTGATTTTGTAAAAAGGTGAGATTTTTAATCTCACATCTAGGTCTATGATTATCTTTGATTGTTAGGTATGAATTCCTAACACATATTCATGTGTATTTGATTTTGATTTGGATAGGTTTTGTGAACATTCCAAATTTTAGTGTTTTGAGTACAAATCTTCAAAAATCATAGCTTTGTTGTTTGAACTTGTTTTTGGTGATGCATCGAAGAGCTTATTGGACCGGGTAGTCGATTTGCATAAACCCTTAGTGACCGTGCTCGCTCGATTGCATTTTGATAAAAATTGCATCTTCATTTCATAGGCTAAGAAAACAGCCTTGGTGCCAGTCAGTCGACTGGACCTTTGGGTCATTCGACTGGCTGTAGCACATAGGCATTCCGAAGGCAGCTAGCAGAGGCTCGGGTCCCCTGTTTTCCTGCATTCAGTCGAATGAAACTTTAGGTCAGTCGACTGACTGCAGGAAATTATTTTTCCATGCTTCTGGTTCAGTCGACTGGACCTTTGTGTCAGTCGACTGACCTGCACCAATTTGCCTTATTGTGCCTATTTGTGCATGTTTTTGCTTGTTTTCCAAACTCCATCGATTCGTGTTATTTCCCACTTGTTGTTGCTACAACTTTAATGACTCCTCTTCTTGGAATTTTTGGGAATACCCATTTTGATGGATTCGGATCGATTCCTTTGGATTTTTATTCACGTCTTTGAATGTGAATTTTGGTGGTTGATTGTTCTACAATCATTTTCGTGTTTTGTCGCTTTAAAAATATAAAGGTTTCAATACTAGTAGTAAATATCAAAACTCTTACCTCAAACGATTTCAATTCTATTTTAATACCAAATTCGTTTATAAAACCGTTTTCCAATCTATTAGTATATAAAAACCTTTACCTCACTCGTATGAGAAATCTAATTAAACGGCTTGGTAAAACAAGTGGTATGAAACGCTTGCGTTTACTTCGCCGGTTAATTCTTGGACTTGTTCGATTGAATCTCTTGTGATAATTTTCAAGTGGAGATCTACAATTTGTTCGTAAATATTTAAGTTAAGCTTGTGGTTATGGGACATGAAGCTAAGCTCATATATTTACTAGCTTATTGTAATTGACACTTCTCGTTGATCATGACGATCATTTTTTGTGATTTAGACTAGCAATGTGCGACGTCTCTTTGTCTGCAAGCGAGACTAAACCCCGTTTTGTGGAGTTTCGACTCAAATTGGTGGGGTAGCAACCCACGGTCTTCGGACCATTCGTGTGTCAGGTCTTCTTACCATTCGTGCGTCAAATTAATGGCTAGCTACCATGAGATAGCTTCTCGTTCGTGTGTCAAAAATTAATGGCTAGCTACCATGAGATAACTTCTCGTTCGTGTGTCAAAAATTAATGGCTATCTACCATGAGATAGCTTCTCGTTCGTGTGTCAAAAATTAATGCCTAGCTACCATGAGATAGCTTCTCGTTCGTGTGATAGGCCTTTCCCCCTTTTTTGTGTGATTTCTGGGTTTCGTGTGTTGAATTCTGGAATTTATGCTTCACCTGTTTTTGTGATTTCTATTGATATGCTTTATCAATTTTTGTGCCTTGGTGAATTCGTGTGTCATTGACCTGTTGTAAATTCAAGTTTTGGGTATGAAACCCTTTTTGGATCTTTGTGAAGATTTTTGTGATATTGATTAATCTCTTGTTGATTTTCAATTACTTATGTATATCGCAGCTTAGCAGTGTGATTATTATGTGTTTAGTCATATCTCTTACTCTATATCGTTTCATCTGATATTTATAGTTAGACTGATCCGTTTATTATTTTCTTATTAAATAATACTCAGGTCAGACCGAGATGTTACAGGTGCTTCTGCTTGACTTCTCCCCAGGGATTCATTACTCTGACTTTTGGCAAACTACTTAGATTAGTAGTTTATTTTGTTGTATACACTTGAGATATAGACTCATAGATGTATTCTTTTGTATAGCACGTGTTGCTATTCTTTTGTATTATTGTGGGTCTTTTTGACCACTACTCTTATATACACTTCCACGTGTTAAATTATATATTCATATCTTCTTTCGCCTTTGTGATATGAATTATCTGTGACTGATTTACGTTATGTTTATTTCTGTATTTGTTTCCGAAGATATTATAGCCACTGTGTAGTAGCTTTGAGTTTGTGTCGGTATGTCGGATTTTTATACTATCTGACATATTGATGCTCGCACAAAGCAATTACACGGATGGTCGCTCCTCAATAGCCATATTCTCCGTGCTAGTTGACAGCATTCACTGTAATGTTCTTGGCTAGCGTGGATATAGAGGTCCGAAAAGCTACCTTTTGCATACGGTCGAATTAGGACTCGGGACCACTCCCATTAAGTTTAAAATGCCGTTTGCTACCTTTTTGAGTATAAGCTTCGATATGTTTGGAGAAAGTTGATTTTTGCTACTTTTTCACTTAGGGTTTTGATTTGGGCTGAGCCCACTTATGTATTCAGTCCCAACCTCTCTCCTCCCCATTTACTTCATTTCTAATTCCTAGTACTTAAGCTTTAGCAACAATGGTGGGAGGAATGGGAAATTAAAACTCCAAGCCCTAATCTTTATTGCAAATTCAAGCTTCTACCTCCAAATTCAAGAAGAAGCTTTGGTAAGCCTTCTCTTCATCTTCTCCAACTCTTTCTCCATTCAATTTCAAAAATTTCCTAAACCAAATTTAGGAAATGTTTCTCCTTTAAGCTTAGATTCAAGCTTGTTTGGTTGTAATTGAAGAGTGATTGTTCTTGCCATTGCTTTTTAGCTTCTTCTTCATTGATTTTGTAAAAAGGTGAGATTTTTAATCTCACATCTAGGTCTATGATTATCTTTGATTGTTAGGTATGAGTTCCTAACACATATTCATGTGTATTTGATTTTGATTTGGATATGTTTTGTGAACATTCCAAATTTTAGTGTTTTGAGTTCAAATCTTCAAAAATCATAGCTTTGTTGTTTGAACTTGTTTTTGGTGATGCATCGAAGAGCTTATTGGACCGGGTAGTCGATTTGCATAAACCCTTAGTGACCGTGCTCGCTCGATTGCATTTTGATGAAGATTGCATATTCATTTCATAGGCTAAGAAAACAGCGTTGGTGCCAGTCAGTCGACTGGACCTTTGGGTCAGTCGACTGGCTGTAGCACATAGGCATTCCGAAGGCAGCTAGCAGAGGCTCGGGTCCTCCGTTTTCCTGCATTCAGTCGACTGAAATTTTAGGTCAGTCGACTGATTGTAGGAAATTATTTTTCCCTGCTTCTGGTTCAGTCGACTGGACCTTTGTGTCAGTCGACTGACCTGCACCAATTTGCCTTATTGTGCCTATTTGTGCATGTTTTTGCTTGGTTTCCAAACTCCATCAATTCGTGTTATTTCCCACTTGTTGTTGCTACAACTTTAATGACTTCTCTTCTTGGAATTTTGGGAATACCCATTTTGATGGATTCAGATCGATTTCTTTGGATTTTTATTCACGTCTTTGAATGTGAATTTTGGTGGTTGATTGTTCTACAATCATTTTCGTGTTTTGTCACTTTAAAAATATAAAGGTTTCAATACTAGTAGTAAATATCAAAACTCTTTCCTCAAACGATTTCAATTCTATTTTAATATCAAATTCGTTTATAAAACCGTTTTCCAATCTATTAGTATATACAAACCTTTACCTCACTCGTATGAGAAATCTAATTAAACGGCTTGGTAAAACAAGTGGTATGAAACGCTTGCGTTTACTTCGCCGGTTAATTCTTGGACTTGTTCGATTGAATCTCTTGTGACAATTTTCTAGTGGAGATCTACAATTTGTTTGTAAATATTTAAGTTAAGCTAGTGGTTATGGGACATGAAGCTAAGCTCATATATTTACTAGCTTATTGTAATTGACACTTCTCGTTGATCATGACGATCATTTTTTGTGATTTAGACTAGCAATGTGCGATGTCTCTTTGTCTGCAAGCGAGACTAAACCCCGTTTTGTGGAGTTTCGACTCAAATTGGTGGGGTAGCAACCCACGGTCTTCGGACCATTCGTGGGTCAGGTCTTCAGACCATTCGTGTGTCAAATTAATGGCTAGCTACCATGAGATAGCTTCTCGTTCGTGTGTCAAAAATTAATGGCTAGCTACCATGAGATAGCTTCTCGTTCGTGTGTCAAAAATTAATGCCTAGCTACCATGAGATAGCTTCTCGTTCGTGTGATAGGCCTTTCCCCCCTTTTTTGTGTGATTTCTGGGTTTCGTGTGTTGAATTCTGGAATTTATGCTTCACCTGTTTTTGTGATTTCTATTGATATGCTTTATCAATTTTTGTGCCTTGGTGAATTTGTGTGTCATTGACTTGTTGTAAATTCAAGTTTTGGGTATGAAACCCTTTTGGGATCTTTGTGAATATTTTTGTGGTATTGATTAATCTCTTGTTGATTT
Organism: Allium cepa; assembly: GCA_030765085.1. Classification (NCBI taxonomy): domain Eukaryota; kingdom Viridiplantae; phylum Streptophyta; class Magnoliopsida; order Asparagales; family Amaryllidaceae; genus Allium; species Allium cepa. The sequence continues at coordinate 911,877,009 of CM060943.1, forward strand.
TCAATTACTTATATATATCACAGCTTGGCAGTGTGATTATTATGTGTTTAGTCATATCTCTTACTCTATATCGTTTCATCTGATATTTATAGTTAGACTGATCCGTTTATTATTTTCTTATTAAATAATACTCGGGTCAGACCGAGATGTTACAGGTGCTTCTGCTTGACTTCTCCCCAGGGATTCATTACTCTGACATTTGGCAAACTACTTAGATTAGTAGTTTATTTTGTTGTATACACTTGAGATATAGACTCATAGATGTATTCTTTTGTATAGCACGTGTTGCTATTCTTTTGTGTTATTGTGGGTCTTTTTGACCACTACTCTTATATACATTTCCATGTGTTAAATTATATATTCATATCTTCTTCCGCCTTTGTGATATGAATTATCTGTGACTGATTTACGTTATGTTTATTTCTGTATTTGTTTCCGAAGATATTATAGCCACTGTGTAGTAGCCTTGAGTTTGTGTCGGTATGTCGGATTTTTATACTATCTGACATATTGATGCTCGCACAAAGCAATTACACGGATGGTCACTCCTCAACAGCCTTATTCTCCGTGCTAGTTGACCGCATTCACCGTAATGTTCTTCGCTAGCGTGGGTATAGATGTGGGGCATCACAGCTTGGTATCAGAGCCAAACTTCGGAACAATGTAGAATAATATATCAAGGATCATCGTCCTAAGTCTATCTTAGGAGTCGTGCTTTAGGATTTTATTCGGGTCTTTGTACCGTCCTATCCTATTTTCTTTTATGATTCCTTGTTTTATCTACCAAGATTGCTTGATATTTATTTTGATAATAACTTTTCTCCTTCTTTCTTTCTTAAAGAAGAGATGGTTAGTTCTAGCAATCCTAGCGCTGGTCAATCCAGTAGTCCTTCTCTCGATGGCGCATTCATGTCTGCCCAATAACTTTTGGATATTATAAAGAATCAAGAGTTTATCTATACTTTGAGTAAGAACCCCGAGATGATTTTACCTTTGAAACTTGAAGTTCCTTTCAATCAGCTTGTGGATATCACTCTTCAATATGAAGAGGTTGGTAAAGGAAGTGATAGTGATATTGGGATTTTCAAGAAGAGGCATATTGTGTTGAAAAGCCCTAATCCCAATAAGAGAGTGAAGCAAACTACTTCTGTAGCAAAGACTCCAATCCCTGATCGTGGAGGATGCTACAATTGTAATTCTAAGGACCACTATGCAAGGGAGTGCCCGAAACCTCTCTTTTGTCGTTATAGCAAAAATACATGTCATCATATTTCAGCCTGCCCCGTACTTCAAAGCAAGAAGAAGGTGGAACAAGAAACTTTGGTAGACAAGACTCCTACCCCAAGTCGTAAACAATGCCACAATTGTGGTTCCACGGACCATTATGTAATTAAGTGCCCGAAACCCCTTTATTGTCGCTATTGCAAAGACTCGGGTCATCTTTTATCTGCATGTCCCAAACTTTTGAACAAGGACATGAGAAAGCTAAATGTTGTGCAAGCCCCTAGCAATACTTCTCTTGGTCAAGGTATTTCTCATTCAATCCTTGATGACATTTGCTTTGTGATTTTCTTGTTCGTGTTCTTTTTGATATGGGTTCCATCTCCCTATTTTATATAAAAAGAACTTGTTGATTCTTTTCCTTTAAACAATTTTGGGATTGATGTCGTCCTTGAAAATTGCGAATCCGGATGGTAGATCCGCAACACTCAATTTTCTTTTTATTAGTGTCGAAATTATTTTATGTGATTTTTCTTTCCGAGCCGATTTTTACTTAGGTTCGGAATTGATTTTTTTGTAAGGATTAGCTTAATCATTGTGAAGCCCATATCCTAATTTCCGTGTGGACTATTCATCTTTGACATTTTCTATCTGTTAAGCAGATTTCTATTTTTTCTCGAGATTCCGATTTCAAATTTTTGAAGGCATCATTTTATTCTTTAAGCTCTCAAGATGAGAAAGGTGTTACTTCTCTTATCTAAATAATTTGAGAAACTTTTTCGGTATTTTTAGGTTTGTCTTAGGATTATCACCTAAGCAATCTTTTGAGTGGTGTTAAGGTCTTTTCAGCTCGACCTTGCCACCGATTTTCATTAGTTACGAGTTGCGGAAGTTTACCACATTCCGCACTCGTTATGATTCTTATGAATAACTTATTTTGTCATTCGATTCGTCTAGCTTATTTAATCCATTTTTTGAATCGAGTATTTTACGAATATCTCGATGATTCCATTCTAGTATTTATTGATTTTGGATGAGAATAGAAATTTAAAATTTTGTAAATCTTTTTCATAAGATTTATTTATAAGTATAGTTGGGTTTTGTTCTTAAACGAGCAAAGAATATTCTTAAAACTTTTTTTTAAGAGATATTTTTATCATATAGAAGATGATTTTGTGATTGTATTGCCCGTTGAGTGCTTTAAGAATTCTGGTCGATGCGCTTGATCAATGTAATCGATAGGAATTTCCTAAACGCTTTGATGAGACAGTCAGACACGATAAATTGACTTGTAGGAATGTAAAATTTTCTAGAAAGATTATTACATAAAGGTAAATGTAATTTTGAAAGTTTTAACTTTTCGGGAAAGAAGATTATTTAAAGGAAATTCTTTCTTTTCGATACTCTTATTCTTGGGATTCCTGAGGGGAACCAAGACTTTATCTTTTGTACCAATGCTTATCGTGTTGGTTTGGATGCCGATCTCTTGCAAAAGACAACGTGTTATCACTTGTGCTTCTAAATCATTAAAAGCCGATCGAGACTAGGTATGCCACTCATGATCTAGTGCTCGCGGCTATTGTTTTTGCCCTTCGTATTTGGCGTCATTATCTTTTAGGAGAGAAATTTGTTCTTTATACCGATCATAAGTCTTTGAAATATTTATTTTCTCAAAAGGGACTTAATTTGCGTCAACAACGTTGGCTCGAGTTCCTTACTCCTTATGATCTTGATATTCTTTATACCCCCGGTAAGGGTAATCGTGTCGCCGATGCTCTTAGCCGTAAACAACAAGTTGTTGGTTCTATGATGATATCCGAATGGAACGATCTCGAGATCTTATCTACTTGTGAGATTCGAGACCGCGTATCCAATTTATGCTCATCATTTGTTTTATGTAGCATTGAGGCTCATTCTTCTCTTTTAGACCGCATTCTTGAAGCTCAAAGGCTACATCCCGACTTGGCTCTTCTTGGCCAAAATTTTAAGGATAGAATTGATATCAAAGGTTTGAAAGACTTTGATATTAATTCTCGTGGCGGCATTCGGAAATTTGGTAGACTTGTCGTTCCAAATATTAGTGATCTTCGAAAAGACATCTTCGAAGATTTCCATCGTTCTAAATTTACCATTCATCCCGATAGCAGTAAAATGTACGTGGATATGAAGCGACTTTATTATTGGGAGGGAATGAAACTTGACATCGCTAACTTCGTTAAGCGTTGCATGACTTGCTAACTCGTTAAGGCCGAAGATCAAAGGCCCGGTGGGTTATTGCAACCTTCATAAATTCCAATTAGGAAGTGGGACCATATTTCCATGGATTTTATTGATGGCCTTCCCCGTTCTCGTTCGGGTCATGATAGCTTATGGGCGATTGTTGATAGACTTACTAAATCTGCCCATTTTGTTCCCGTTCGGTCTAACCGAACCTTTCCTCTTTTGGCCAAACTCTTTGTTAAAGAGATTGTTAAATTACCTGGAGTTCCTACTTCTATTGTTAGTGATCGTGATCCATTGTTCACTAGTGGATTTTGGAAGAGTCTTCAAAAAGCTTTGGGAATGAAGCTTAATTTTAGCACCACTTATCACCCCCAGTCCGATGGACAAACCGAGCGCGTGAATCAAACTCCTGAAGATCTTCTTCGAGCTTGTGTGCTTGATTTTGGTGGAAGTTGGGAAGATCATATTCCTCTTGTTGAATTTTCCTATAATAATAGCTTCCAATCTAGTATTGGTATGGCACCTTTCGAGGCCCTCTATGGAAGGCCATGCCGATCTCCTTCTTGTTGGCTTGAGGCTGGTGAGAAGCTGGTTTTAGGTCCAGATTTTATTCGTGATTCCACAGAAAAGATTAACCTTATTCGTCATAGGATGAAAGAAGCCCAAAGTAAACAAAGATCATATGCCGATAACCGGAGAAGGAAGTTAGAGTTTTCTGTGGGAGTCTTGTGTTCATTCGTGTCTCACCTATGAAAGGTGTTGTACACTTCAGTCGATCGGAAAAATTAGCGCCTCGATATATTGGGCCATTTCCTATCACCGAACGTATTGGTTACGTGGCTTATGCCTATCATTACCGGCTAAGTTTTCGGCCATGCATGACGTGTTTCACGTTTCTCAATTACGGAAATGTCTTCGAGACTCCGATTCTATTCTTGAGCCCAGTGTTGTGGAAGAGATTGAAGTTTCGCCTAATTTAACTTACGAGCAACATCCTATACATATCATTTCTTTGGAAGTCAAACGACTTCAAAATGAAGATGTTCCGCTTGTTAAGTTCAATGGTCTTCAAATCCTAAGGATTGTTCTTGGGAATCTAGAGAATTCATCGAGCGAACGCATCCTGACTTACATTCTCATGCTCTTTAAGGTGAACTTCTTACTTCAAAAAATAAAAATAAAAAAATAAATAAATAAATAAATAAATTCTTTTGTGTTAATATGCTTTTATGGTTGTTACTATATATCTTCTTCTTAAATATTGCGATGACGCAATTTCTTTAAGGAGGGGAGTCTGTAACAACCCGCATATTTATCGATTTTATATTTAAACATTTTATTTAAATATTTTATCGATACTCGAAATTTAGTCCGAAAAGCTACTTTTTGCATACGGTCGAATTAGGACTCGGGACCACTCCCATTAAGTTTAAAATGTCGTTTGCGACCTTTTTGAGTATAAGCTTCGATATGTTTGGAGAAAGTTGATTTTTGCTACTTTTTCACTTAAGGTTTTGATTTGGGCAGAGCCCACTTATGTATTCAATCCCAACCTCTCTCCTCCTCATTTACTTCATTTCTAATTCCTAGTACTTAAGCTTTAGCAACAATGGTGGGAGGAATGGGAAATTAAAACTCCAAACCCTAATCTTTATTGCAAATTCAGGCTTCTACCTCCAAATTCAAGAAGAAGCTTTGGTGAGCCTTCTCTTCATCTTCTCCAACTCTTTCTCCATTCAATTTCAGAAATTTCCTAAACCTAATTTAGGAAATGTTTCTCCTTTAAGCTTAGATTCAAGCTTCTTTGGTTGGAATTGAAGAGTGATTGTTCTTGCCATTGCTTTTTAGCTTCTTCTTCATTGATTTTGTAAAAAGGTGAGATTTTTAATCTCACATCTAGGTCTATGATTATCTTTGATTGTTAGGTATGAATTCCTAACACATATTCATGTGTATTTGATTTTGATTTGGATAGGTTTTGTGAACATTCCAAATTTTAGTATTTTGAGTTCAAATCTTCAAAAAATCATAGCTTTGTTGTTTGAACTTGTTTTTGGTGATGCATCGAAGAGCTTATTGGACCGGGTAGTAGATTTGCATAAACCCTTAGTGACCGTGCTCGCTCGATTGCATTTTGATGAAGATTGCATCTTCATTTCATAGGCTAAGAAAACAGCCTTGGTGCCAGTCAGTCGACTGGACCTTTGGGTCAGTCGACTGGCTGTAGCACATAGGCCTTCCGAAGGCAGCTAGCAGAGGCTCGGGTCCTCTGTTTTCCTTTATTCAGTCGACTGAAATTTTAGGTCAGTCGACTGACTGCAGGAAATTATTTTTTCCTGCTTCTGGTTCAGTCGACTGGACCTTTGTCTCAGTCAACTGACCTGCACCAATTTGCCTTATTGTGCCTATTTGTGCATGTTTTTGCATGGTTTCCAAACTCCATCGATTCGTGCTATTTCCCACTTGATGTTGCTACAACTTTAATGACTTCTCTTCTTGGACTTTTTGGGAATACCCATTTTGATGGATTCGGATCGATTTCTTTGGATTTTTATTCACGTCTTTGAATGTGAATTTTGGTGGTTGATTGTTCTACAATCATTTTCGTGTTTTGTCACTTTAAAAATATAAAGGTTTCAATACTAGTAGTAAATATCAAAACTCTTTCCTCAAACGATTTCAATTCTATTTGAATACCAAATACGTTTATAAAACTGTTTTCCAATCTATTAGTATATACAAACCTTTACCTCACTCGTATGAGAAATCTAATTAAACGGCTTGGTAAAACTAGTGGTATGAAACGCTTGCGTTTACTTCGTCGGTTAATTCTTGGACTTGTTCGATTGAATCTCTTGTGACAATTTTCTAGTGGAGATCTACAATTTGTTCGTAAATATTTAAGTTAAGCTAGTGGTTATGGGACATGAAGCTAAGCTCATATATTTACTAGCTTATTGTAATTCACACTTCTCGTTGATCATGACGATCATTTTTTGTGATTTAGACTAGCAATGTGCGATGTCTCTTTGTCTGCAAGGGAGACTAAACCCCGTTTTGTGGAGTTTCGACTCAAATTGGTGGGGTAGCAACCCACGGTCTTCGGACCATTCGTGTGTCAGGTCTTCGGACCATTCGTGTGTCAAATTAATGGTTAGCTACCATGAGATAGCTTCTCGTTCGTGTGTCAAAAATTAGTGGCTAGCTACCATGAGATAGCTTCTCGTTCGTGTGTCAAAAATTAATGCCTAGCTACCATGAGATGCTTCTCGTTCGTGTGATAGGCCTTTCCCCCTTTTTTGTGTGATTTCTGGGTTTCGTGTGTTGAATTCTGGAATTTATGCTTCACCTGTTTTTGTGATTTCTATTGATATGCTTTATCAATTTTTGTGCCTTGGTGAATTCGTGTGTCATTGACTTATTGTAAATTCAAGTTTTGGGTATGAAACCCTTTTTGGATCTTTGTGAAGATTTTTGTGATATTGATTAATCTCTTGTTGATTTTCAATTACTTATATATATCACAGCTTGGCTGTGTGATTATTATGTGTTTAGTCATATCTCTTACTCTATATCGTTTCATCTGATATTTATAGTTAGACTAATCCGTTTATTATTTTCTTATTAAATAATACTCGGGTCAGACCGAGATGTTACAGGTGCTTCTGCTTGACTTCTCCCCAGGGATTCATTACTCTGACTTTTGGCAAACTACTTAGATTAGTAGTTTATTTTGTTGTATACACTTGAGATATAGATTCATAGATGTATTCTTTTGTATAGCACGTGTTGCTATTCTTTTGTATTATTGTGGGTCTTTTTGACCACTACCCTTATATACACTTCCATGTGTTAAATTATATATTCATATCTTCTTCCGCCTTTGTGATATGAATTATCTGTGACTGATTTACGTTATGTTTATTTCTTTATTTGTTTCCAAAGATATTATAGCCACTGTGTAGTAGCTTTGAGTTTGTGTCGGTATGTCGGATTTTTATACTATCTGACATATTGATGCTCGCACAAAGCAATTACACGGATGGTCGCTCCTCAACAGCCTTATTCTCCGTGCTAGTTGACAGCATTCACCGTAATGTTCTTGGCTAGCGTGGGTATAGAGGTGGGGCGTCACAAAACAATCACAAAGTAATAGAATGGCATACGAAGAAGTGCGTCCAATAAGAGGTGCTACCTCCTTAGCCCGTCAATCGCTCCTGTTTCAGCCACCTTATGCCAACTCACGGTAGTCGGGTCTACGTACATACCTCAATAGAACATCACCACCATCCTACTTCATTCTGGAATCTCCACCGCGTACACGGTTGTTAAAGTGGTTTTCAGCATCGACAGAGAGTATGCACATATTTGATCCTGGTCTCTTTAACAACCAAAGTTATTAATACCCATGGTTATAAATTCCAAAATAGTTAATATTAATATAAATACTTTATTTTAACTTTTAAAGGTGAAGTTATTATATTTATGAATCAAATACCCAAAAATCTCAATTTCAGCCACTGCCACACTTAACAAGTGCTACTGTAACCTTTTTATTTATTCGGGTTTAACTTAAATTTCGCAACCACGACACTTTCCAAGTACTACAATAGCCCTTAATTAATTTTTTGCCTTTAGTTCATTGCATCAACTACGGCACTTACAAAGTGCCTTAATATCTCTTACAACAGATTTTAAGTTAATTAAATTTCAGACTTTCATATAAATTCATATATAATTAAACTTTAATTTAAACTAATTTAGCTTATATAATCATGTTTTTCTACTTTGAAATAGTCATTTAAATTACCCAATAATTCATGATTTTTATAAAGTAAATTTCGCAAAATATATATCAAACTTCACTATGCTTTACTTATTAAAATCAAGTGCATAATTTTCAATAAAATTTTACTTAACAATTAAGTTTAATTACCATTTCAAAATATAAACTTGATTTCCCTTTTATTTCTTAACTTACCTTTATTCTAAAACCAACTTCACATTTTCATATTAAATTATATTTCAACTTCCATTTTTAAGTATTCACTTTATTTTAACTATTTAATTCATAGAAAACTTAATCCTTTATTTATTTACTTTATATTCAAATTTATACCACATTATCATATTTTATTTTCTTAACTTGAATTCCATTTTACTTTACAAAAATCAAAATTTACAAAATAAATTTATACTTCAAATTCTAACTTAACCATTTATTTATTTACATATTTAACTTGTACAAAATCACTATACCTCATAAAAATCATTTTTAATACAATTTTATCAAAATATTATAATATACAAATTTAAAATATTTAATAGTTACATAATATATATATATATATAATAATAACCACGGGTCTGTATAATATTTTCTAACCTAGGTCAAGTGATACGGATAATATATCATTTCAATCCGTAATTTACAAAGAAAAACCCGGGTTCTATTATTTCAAACCCGCAATCCCAAGTAATTAAATAAATAGATTAATTAAATTAATATCGTTCAGGCCTATTATTTCAGCCCGTAACGATTCTATTCTACTGGAAACTTGCAGTGATAAACGGTAAATAAATAAATAGTATAACAGCATAAAATATATCAGCATATAATATAACGGGTGACGTGACAATTTTATTACAGGGTTTTAACATCTTAAATTTATATCACAGTCAAGTAAAATGTAATATAATCTGTAACAACCCGCATATTTTACGATTAAATATTTAAATATTTTATTTCAATATTTTATCGTTAGTCGGATTTTAGTCCGAAAAGTTACTTTTTGCATACGGTCAAATTAGGACTCGGAACCACTTCCAGTGAGTTCAAAACACCGTTTGCGATCTTTTTGAGTACAAACTTGGATATGTTTAGAGTTAGTGGAATTTTGCCACGTTTTCACTTTGGGCTTTGGGTTTGGTTTAGCCCATTAGCCTAAACTATTTACTCTAGCTCAACCCCCTTTCCTTTCATAATTTAAATTTCATTTCCTAACACTCAAGCTTCATCAAAAATGGAGGAAGGAATGGGAAATTAAAACTCCAAACTCAAGTTCATTTGCAAATCCAATATCTAACTCCAAATTCAAAGAGAAGCCATTAATTCTTCCATTGATTTCAAGCTTCTTCTTCATTGATTTTGTGTAAAGGTGATATTTTTATTTCACATCTTTGTCTATAGCTATCTTTGATTGTTAGGTATGAATTCCTAACACTTATTCATGTGCATTTGCTATTGATTTGGATTGAATTGGTGAAAATCCCAATTTTTAGTGTTTTGGGTTCAAACCTTTAAAAATCCCAACTTTGATGTTTGAACACGTTTTTGGTGATGCATCGAGGAGCCAATAGGACCGGGTAGCCGATAGGCGTAATCCCCTAGCGTTCATACTCGTCAGGTTGCAAATTGAGAGAGTTTGCACTTTTATTGCTTAGGTCGTTTTCGGCCTGCTGCTAGGTCGCTCGGCCTACAACCCCAAAGACACTCGGCCTTCTGCGCATAGGTCGTTCCACCACTAGGTCGCTCGGATAGGTCGTTGAAACCACTAAGTTGCTCGGACTTTCTACAGTTAGGTCGCTCTGTGTTAGCTCGCAACCATTGGGTCACGCCATGTTCTTAGGTCGCTTGCACCTTAGGTCGCACACCTTAGGCCGCATGCTACTTCTATGCCGTTACCTCCTTAGGTCGTATGTAACTTAGGTCGTTGCTCGACCTTGTATTCATTAGGCCATTAGGTCACAACCCCCTTAGGTCGCGCGACCTTGTTTACTCCTTAGGTCGTTAGGTCGCTCGGCTCGTAAGTCGCTAGGTAGCTCGGCCTACTCTCCTTCTATCCCTTAGGTCGTTGCCCGGCCTTGTATCCTTTAGGTCGGCCCACATTTAGGTCGCACCCCTATAGGTCGTCCCCCTTTAGGTCCCTCGGCCTTCTCTTATGCGTTAGGTCGTTGCTCGGCCATGTTTAGTTAGGTCGCTCAGCCTTGTTTAGTTGTTAGGCCGCTCGCACATTAGGTCGCACCATTTTCTAAGTCGCTCGCCCCTGCACTTATGCCGTTACCTCTTTGATCGCTCATCTGCTTGGTCGCGCTGTGTCGAGTAGCAAGGTTATCCCCACTTTGATGAACTTGGAATTGAATTCTTTGGAATTTATTCACGTCTTCGAATGTGAATTTTTGTGATTTATTGTTTCTACGATCATTTTTGTGATTTGTCACTTCATCTCACTCGTACGAGAAATCTAATTAAACGGCTTAGTAAAACAAATGGTATGAAACGCTTGCATTTACTTCGTCGGTCAATTCTTGGACTTGTTCGATTGAATCTCTTGTGACAATTTTCGAGTGGAGATCTACAATTTGTTCGTAAATATTTAAGTTAAGCTAGGGTTATGGGACATGAAGCTAAGCTTATATATTTACTAGCTTACTGTAATTGACACTTATTGATGATCGTTGATGATCATTCTTGTGATTTAGACTAGCAATTGTGCGATGCCTCTTTGTCTACGAAGGAGACTAAACCCCGTTTTTGTGGAGCTTCGGCTCAATTTTGTGGGGTAGCGACCCATGTTCTTCGGGCCATTTTGTGGAGCTTCGGCTCAAAATTAATGGTTACAACCATGGGATTGCGTTCCATTTTGTGATACACGTGTTGGTGAGTTTTAATGCTTCCATTTTGTGATAGGCCTCCCCATTTTTGTGATTTCTGGATTTCCATTGACGATTTCTAGAATTTTGTGTTTCACTGATTTTTGTGATTTCCATTGATAAGTTATATCAATATTTGTGCATTGGTGAATTTGTGTGTCACTAACTTTTTGTGATTGGCATTGGTATTATTGTCAATATTTATGGTTTGGTGAATATAAATAGAGTGTATGACATCCTTTTTGATCTTTGAGAATATTCTCGTGACATTGATTAATCTCTTGTTGATTTTCAATCACATACTTATTACAGTATGGCTTTATGTTTATCATATATTTATGTCATATCTCTTATTATATATCATTATATCTGATATTTATAGCTAGACTGATCTGTTTATTATTTTCTTTTTAAATAATACTCGGGTCAGACCGAGATGTTACAGGTGCTTCTGCTTGACTTCACCTTGTAGGATCTAGATTAACCCTAGAGGGGGGGTGAATAGGGTTATAGCAAATTTTCTCGATTTAAACACAAAAACAAACTGCAGAAATAAATATGCTGAAAAGTAGATCACACACAAAATTTACCCAGCTTCGGCAACCCCTGCCTACTGCTGCATTCCCAGATTTCTATTAGAATTAAACAGTATCCCGCTTACAAACACTCTAACAGACTCGCAAACCCTTGCTCCGGCTTACAAACACTCTACTAGACTCGCACCACCTGCTCCGCCCATAGAGCTTTGCAAACTCGCAAACTCTGCTCCTGCCTATAGAGTTTTGCAAACTCGCACATCCTGCTCACTGAACTAATTCTAACTAGACAATTTGACACTACCTACAACCTAGGTGGTGATTTACCAATACTTTGACTCGAAAAGAAAAAATAGACTTCAAAAATAAATGCAGGAGCAAAAATTAAAATACAAACTTGAATCCATAATTTTTGCTCCGATAAAAAAACCCCTTTTAATAAAATAAACCTAAAACAAAATCCCCTTTGTAATAATAAAGACCCCTTTTATAACACTAGGCCGGCCCTTTTATTCTTTAATCCGATCCTTCTTTTGTCTTGGCCGTTCCTCTTTGTCGAATTAGGGCTTCGGTTCTTTTTGCTATGGAAAGATTGCGGCCTATCCTCTTTCTGAAATTAGGGTTTTCTGATGATCAATTCCGATTTGCGTTGCTCTTACTTATTGCTTCGCTTATGATTGATTTGCGTTGATCCTCTATTGATCGAGTTCGTTGTTGCGGTATGTAATTTTCATTTCGATGCTGGTTAAATTGCTTGCTTTTTTTTTACTCGATGCCTATGATGATGATTGGGGTTTGGTATTTATATGAATTCGAATACACTTGAATTTGTTCGTTATCAATTCACACTTTCCTAATTTTAATTTCCTGATGCTCACGGCTTTCCTGATTTCTGCCTTGACGCGCACGGCTTTGATTTTGTTACGTGGTCACCACGGTGTTGAATTCATTTGACTTTTTCAAATTTACACACACTTGAATTCTGACTTTGATTTTGCGTCTTGATCATCACAGTGAGCTTCGTCTCTGGCCATCTTCTCTGATGATGTTGATATTACTGTGACATTGGTTATTGATATTAATCGAACTTGTTTTGATTCATCTTGATGGTTTGTAGTTTGCATGAATCATTTCTGTTCACCTGTATGTAGTTGTCGGTCTGTAGCTCTGATCATCACAACTTGGGTCACTGTGTTGAATCCAGTTTCATTTGTCTTGACTTGATCATTGCTTTGAGTTTCACTGCCATACTTGATCGTGCTGTTCATCCATGTATATGCTTCATGTCATACTTCCATGTGATTTCGACTTCCACACTGTTGCATTGTTGTTTACTTCTATTGTATCATATGTACATTTGTGGTCTTTGCTTTGGTTGTTACCGTATGTCACTGTCATGTTGTATTATTCATGTTCTGGCTTCACTGCTGCACTCGAGTTTTGTTACTTGAGCTGCTGGACTTGTTGTTGTACACTGCATAGTGTGATCTTATGGTCATGTTGCTTTCATTGCTGTTGACATTTGTTCACTTCAGTTTTCACAGTTGCACATACTTATTTGAGTTTGCATTGGTGCATTGCCTTACTGAATTTGGTCGAAACTTGTTTCTTGGATGTGTTTCATTTGGCTTGACTATTGTCTCTGACCTGATGGCTTTGGTTTTCATTGTCCACACATGTTCATGCTTTACTGCAGCTTGTTGTTTGTGCACTGATCATGTATCAATGTGCACAGAGTTGTTTGCATGTTGCTATTCTCTGTTGCACTTTCTCATCCATTTAAACTCCACTTGTACTTCTGGTTCTTTGTTTGGTCTGGTCTGGTCTGCATACATGATTGTTGCCGTCCATTTTGCTGTTGGTCTGACTTATGATATCTTGTATCATGTTGGTCTTCATGTGTCTGGTTCAATGCTTAGTGCATTGTGCATCTGTTTTGGACTTGTAGTTTGCGTTGCATTGAGTTGAGTCGAGTTTGTAGTGATGGCTTGACCTTTGCACTTTGTTTCTTATTTAGTGCCCTCTTGAATTTGTGTAGACTGTGCATTACACTTGAGTTGAATCCAGTTTTACAATTCGGGTTTGACCTTGTGCTGAAGTCGAGATTTTATTTATGTTGCACCTGAGTGAACCCGTCTTTTTATTTGGGTTTGACCTTGTGCTCCCCTGTCCCTGTAACATTATCAAGTGTATATCGATGTGCACGGCCTTGTGGCATGTACAGTGATACACTGTGCATGTCACATTGTTCGTGTATGATGAATTCAAATGTAAATGATGACGAACAACCCAAATAATTGAGGCAAATCATATTTTCAAAAATCATATTTTATTTTATATTGCTAAAATATTTCTTTTTCAATTTTACCGCGTTAGTGAATATTTTTGCAGATTGCTCAGATGCTGGATTCAAACTGGAATGAAATTGAAGACAAAATACGAGTGTGAGTGATATGTAGTGAGGATATTAATGTAAAGATAATTGTGATATAATCAAAAATGTATATGTATAGTGAGAGCTTGAATTTGTACTATTCAAGATTGTAATAAATATTTGTTTGAATAAAATTTCTGTTTGAATTCAAATTCTGTGTAACTTGTTCTGTTTGAATTCAAATTCTGTGTAATTTATTTTATTCAACAAATATTTATTTAATCTATGAAAACAAAATAGTACATTACCAAATACATTTAAATGAACATATATATGTTTATTATCATCAAACAAAAATCATATACTTGCATATTCCACAATCTCCCCCTTTTGATGATAACAAACATATATTTAAGATTTTGACTGAGTTAAATGTATTTGATCAATGATATACTCTAATTGCTGACTAATTGCTCCCCCTATTTAAATGCTTCCTCTCTATATGATGCTCCCCCTACATATATGCATACAAATAGAAATATATAAATGAGCCTAGATGCTAATGGAAAATTATTTGACCTTTGCTTGATTCTATTTGACAAAATCTTAACTTTTCTCTCCCTCTTTTGTTATCAGCAAAAGAATAATAGTGTTAGAGAAAATAGGGATACAGTGGTCAATATTAATCCAACATTAAAATCAACTTGAATATAAATATTTAACCTTCAATAAAAATCAAACAAAAATCTTAACTACCCTTGTTAGGCGCATATTCCACTTTTAGAAAGAATGGAAATGATGTTCTAATATAAAATCATACAATTGTATCAACTTGTGGTACATTTATGTCAGGAATTTGAATATCTACTAATCATGCATAACCGTTAGGACTTTTAAATGAGATTAGTATTATTCCATTTTAATTTTTAAAAAATGAAATCAAGTATCTTCTAACCACACATGACCGTGAGGACTTTTAAATGGGATTAGAATCAACTTGTCTATTTAATCAATAAATTTTGATATGCATTCCATACATGCATAACCGTAAGGACTTTTAAATGAGCATGGAAGCACATAATCAAAAATCCAAGTAATTCGCCCATGCATAACCGTGAGGTTTTTTAAATGAGAGTGAATACTTTGGATATATATTTATTTTTACAAAAAAAATATGAAATGAAAAAAAAATGATCCCTGATTATAGTACCACATATCGACCAAATATATTTGAGTTTTGATAAACAATGGTCGATAGAAATATGATAGATATAGAAATGGTCATGCAATCTTTACCCAACAAAAAGTTTTATAACTCTTATATGAATTTCTAAAGAAATTTTTCTAAAATATACTCTCTTGAGTAATGTATGAAAAATATCAACACTCGTCACTTTTTCCAATCACTATTTATCTTTTCGATAATTATTAGGGAGTTAGATTAGTCAAAATTTGTCATTTAAAATCAAATAAAAATGACTAATCTGAAAATATGGTCAAAAATGATTTTATCGTGGAGGTTATATGAGAGAATTTTCTGCTATTTGAAAATTATGAAAAATATGCAGATATTTTCTTTGAAAAACGATGCAGTTACTAAATGTCTCAAAAATCACGTTCAACTAGTAATTTTTCTATCAACTAGATTACCAGTGTAATCTGCATCTGAGTTTCTCTTTCAATCCATGATATCACTAATTCAATTTGATAGACCAGACCATGAAGAGTGCATCAAAAATTTCAAACTCAATTTTAACAACAATTTAAATGACATTCTTTGAATTTGAATTGAAGCCATGTAAACAATCAGAAACTGAGAATATAGAGTTAGCCGAATTATGACCAAATGTATCCAACAAAAAACAATGTTTACTCCAAACAAATGTGTATGAAGTAATTCAAAGAATAGTGATTTTGGCATAAATGTAATTGGCCAACTATGTCGAACAAGTCAGAATCAAAAAATCATCTCTTTACATGATCTTAATATTGGCTGATTTCATTCAGAATACGATGCAGATTATCACAATTAATATATCGATCAGATAAATATACCTTCACCTGTTTTACCTTTACGATAATTTTTCGTGATTGCCTATTGTGATTCTGTCGCCTTTGTATTAGGCTAAGGAACTTTGCTTTGTTGCCCGTTGTGTTTCTGGAACATCCAAAATCCATATAACACTGTTGTTGTTCCTTAGCCTGCCACCATACCTACACGATGGAAGATTTTTGTGACCTATTTGTTTTTATAGGTCGACGGTTGTTAGTGGCAGAAGCATTGTGAATAAATAATCCCTTTGGAACCCAAACTTGTTTAGTCCTTTCATTCTTGTTCCAATAGACATGAAATTTGTTTGTAGAATTCTTAGGAACCCAAACTTGTATAAATTTTGTGTTCTTGTTCCTATGACTACAATTTTCAACACGATGTCCAATTATTTCACATCTATCAAAGACACTCTCATCATCATCAGCTTGTGTTTTCCCAAAACCTAGTCCTTTTCTGTTGTTAGCAAAAATTTGATTTCCCAATAGCATGTTGAATGATTTTTCTCCTCTTGAAAAGTTATTCAGAGATTTCTCAAGATTTTGGACTTTGGTTTTTAGATTTGTGTTTTCAGTTACAAGCGAGGTGCATCTATTTATAAAATCCTTTCTCCTAGTGTCAATGATTTCCTTAAGACTCAAGTTTTCTTTTTCAAGATTCTCAAAGCTATTCTTAAGTCTTGATAATTCTGAATCTAAAATTTTACATTTTTTACATTCTAGGTTTTGAATATTTTCAAGTTTAGTTTCTAACCTAAAATTTTCATGAGCAAGTTCTCTCCTATTAGATTTCAGTTTTTCAATTCTAGATTCAAGAGCATCAACTTCTTTAGTAAGATCAGGACACATAAAAACAAGTTCTTTATAAGAATAGTCACCTGCCTCACCAGATTCCTCTGAGCGTGCTTATGAATCTAATTTCACCATAAAACACAAGTTAGCCTCCTCTGAGCTACTTTTTGAAACTTCCTCTACTTCTTCATCATCCCAAGTTGCTGCAAAGGCCTTTTTCTTCTTTTTCTTTCCTTGGTTGTATTTGAGAAGTGGGCATTCTTGTTTAAAGTGGCCATGCTTGTTGTAGTTATAGCACGTCAATTCATTATCGGAATTGTTAGACTCTCTTGACCTATTACCAGATGTTTTCTTCTTGCGTGGCTTGAATCTTGACCATTTTCTAAGATTATTGCCAGCCATTGCAATCTCTTCAATCATATCTTCTTCTTCTTTATCGCTCTCTTCTTAGCTCTTTAAGGCAATCGTCTTCTTCTTTGGTTCGGAGTTGTTGCGTTCCTCCTTTGCTTTTAGCTCAAGCTCATATGTCATCAAGTTACCAATCAACTCCTCCATGCTTAGTTTACTCAGATCTTTCGATTCTTGTATTGTCGTGACTTTTTCCTCAAAGTTCATCGGTAAGACTCGCAGCACCTTCCTCACAAGCTCTACCTCAGTGAATACCTTCCCGAGTTCTCTAGCGTTGTACACCAAAGTTGAAAAGCGTCCAAACATGTCCTTTATGCTCTCGCCTTTGTCCATCACAAAGTTATCGTATTCATTGCTGAATAGTGCTAGACGAGAATCCTTGACTTGAGAAGTTCCTTCATGTGTCACCTCCAAAGTATGCCAAATTTCCTGCGCAGTTTTACAATGAGAAATTCTATTGAATTCATTCTTATCAAGAGCACGGATCAAAGCATTCATGGCTTTAACATTTGTAGTTTTTAATCTCTTATCGTTAGCATCCCACCTATCCTTAGGTTTAGGAATCTCAGTATCACCAACGGTTATAGTGGGAGATTTATAGCCAGTTTCAATAATATCCCAAACATCATAATCAACAGAACTAAGATATATCCCCATCCTAACTTTCCAATAAGCATAATCATTCCCGTTAAACATGGGTGGCCTAACAATAGATTGCCCCTCAGAAAAAGCATTATTTGATGAATTCATGACTCTAGAGTTAAGGAAAAAATACCGTGCTCTGATACCACTTGTAGGATCTAGATTAACCCTAGATGGGGGTGAATAGGGTTATAGCAAATTTTTTCGATTTAAACACAGAAACAAACAGCAGAAATAAATATGCTGAAAAGTAAATCACACACAAAATTTACCCAGCTTCGGCAACCCTTGCCTACTGCTGCATTCCCAGATTTCTATTAGAATTAAACAGTATCCCGCTTACAAACACTCGAAAAGACTCGCAAACCCTTGCTCCTGCTCACAAACACTCTACTAGACTCGCACCCCCTGCTCCGCCTATAGAGCTTTGCAAACTCGCAAACTCTGCTCCCGCCTATAGAGTTTTGCAAACTCGCACACCCTGCTAGCTGAACTAATCCTAACTAGACAATCTGACACTACCTACATCCTAGGTGGTGTTTACCAATACTTTGACTCGAAAAGAAAAAACAGACTTCAAAAATAAATGCAGGAGCAAAAATTAAAATACAAACTTGAATCCATAATTTTTGCTCGAATAAAAAACCATCTTTTAATAAAATACACCCTAAAACAAAATTCCCTTTGTTATAATAAATACCCCTTTTATAACACTAGGCCAGCCCTTTTATTCTTTAATCCGATCCTTCTTTTGTCTTGGCCGTTCCACTTTGTTGAATTAGGGCTTCGGTTCTTTTTGCTATGGAAAGATTGCGGCCGATCCTCTTTCTGAAATTAGGGTTTTCTGATGATCAATTCCGATTTGCGTTGCTCTTGCTTACTGCTTCGCTTATGATTGATTTGCATTGATCCTTTGTTGATCGAGTTCGTTGTTGCGGTATGTAATTTTCCTATCGATGCTGGTTAAATTGCTTGCTTTTTTTTACTCGATGCCTATGATGATGATTGGGGTTTGGTATTTATATGAATTCGAATACACTTGAATTTGTTCGTTATCAATTCACACTTTCCTAATTTTAATTTCCTGATGCGCATGGCTTTCCTGATTTATGCCTTGACGCGCATGACTTTGATTTTGTTACGTGGTCACCACGGTGTTGAATTCATTTGACTTTTTCAAATTTACACACACTTGAATTCTGACTTTGATTTTGCGTCTTAATCATCACAGTGAGCTTCGTCTCTGGCCATCTTCTTTGATGATGTTGATTTTACTGTGACATTGGTTATTGATATTGATCGAACTTGTTTTGATTCATCTTGATGTTCTGTAGTTTGCATGAATCGTTTCTGTTCACCTGTATGTAGTTATCGGTCTGTAGCTCTGATCATCACAACTTGGGTCACTATGTTGAATCCAGTTTCATTTGTCTTGACTTGATCATTGCTTTGAGTATCACTGCCATACTTGATCGTGCTGTTCATCCATGTATATGCTTCATGTCATACTTCCATGTGATTTCAACTTCCACACCGTTGCATTGTTGTTTACTACTCTTGTATCATATGTACATTTGTGGTCTTTGCTTTGGTTGTTGCAGTATGTCACTGTCATGTTGTATTATTCATGTTCTGGCTTCACTGCTGCACTCGAGTTTTGTTACTTGAGCTGCTGGACTTGTTGTTGTACACTGCATAGTGTGATCTTATGGTCATGTTGCTTTCATTGCTGTTGACATTTGCTCACTTCAGCTTTCACAGTTGCACATACTTATTTGAGTTTGCATTGGTGCATTGCCTTACTGAATTTGGTCGAGACTTGTTTCTTTGATGTGTTTCATTTGGCTTGACTGTTGTCTCTGACCTGATGGCTTTGGTTTTCATTGTCCACACATGTTCATGCTTTACTGCAGCTTGTTGTTTGTGTACTGATCATGTATCAATGTGCACAGAGTTGTTTGCATGTTGCTATTCTCTGTTGCACTTGCTCATCCATTTAAACTCCACTTGTACTTCTGGTTCTTTGTTTGGTCTGGTCTGGTCTGCATACATGATTGTTGCAGTCCATTTTGCTGTTGGTATGACTTATGATATCTTGTATCATGTTGGTCTTCATATTTCTGGTTCAATGCTTAGTGCATTGTGCATCTGTTTTGGACTTGCAGTTTGCATTACATTGAGTTGAGTCAAGTCTTTAGTGATGGCTTGACCTTAGCACTTTGTTTGTTATTTAGTGCCCTCTTGAATTTGTGTAGACTGTGCATTACACTTGAGTTGAATCCAGCTTTACAACTCGGGTTTGACCATGTGCTGAAGTCGAGATTTTATTTATGTTGCACCTGAGTTGAAACCGTCTTTTTATTTGGGTTTGACCTTGTGCTCACCTCTCCCTGTAACATTATCAAGTGTATATCGATGTGCACGGCCTTGTGGCATGTACAGTGATACACTGTACATGTCACATTGTTCGTGTATGATGAATTCAAATGTAAATGATGACGAACAACCCAAATAACTGGGGCAAATCATATTTTCAAAGATCATATTTTATTTTATATTGCAAAAATATTTCTTTTTCAATTTTACTGCGTTAGTGAATATTTTTGCAGATTGCTCAGATGCTGGATTCAAACTGGAATGAAGTTGAAGACAAAATACGAGTGTGAGTGATATGTAGTGAGGATATTAATGTTAAGATAATTGTGATGTAAACAAAAATGTATATGTATAGTGAGAGCTTGAATTTGTACTATTCAAGATTGTAATAAATATTTGTTTGAATAAAATTTCTGTTTGAATTCAAATTCTGTGTAACTTGTTCTGTTTGAATTCAAATTCTGTGTAATTTATTTTATTCAACAAATATTTATTTAATCTATGAAAAACAAAATAGTACATTACCAAATACATTTAAATGAACATATATATGTTTATTATCATCAAACAAAAATCATATACTTGCATATTCCACACACCTTTGGGATTATCACCCTGACTTTTGGCTAACTACTTAGATTAGTAGTTTTTGTTGTATACATTTGAGATATAGTGTGACGCCCCACCTCTATACCCACGCTAGACAAGGACACTACTGTGTAATGCCGTCAAGTAGCACGGAAAATATGGCTGCTGAGGAGCGACCATCTGTACAATTTCTTTGTGCGAGTACCGGTATGCCAGATAAAATATAACTTGCATTCTTTTCCAGAGGAAGTCTGACATGCCGACACAAACTCAAAGCTATTACACAGTGGCTATAATGTCTTCGGAAACAAATATAGAAATAAACATAACACAAATCAGTCACAGATAATTCATATCACAAAGGCGGAAATAGACATGAATAAATATAACACATAAAAGTGTTCATCAGAGTAGTGATCTAAAAGATCCAAGAACGACACTAAAGAATAGCAACATGTGCTATATAAAATAATAAGTACACAACCATGAGTCTATATCTCAAATGTATACAACAAAAACTACTAATCTAAGTAGTTAACCAAAAGTCAGGATGATAACCCCAGAAGAGAAGTCAAGCCGAAGCACCTATAACATCTCGGTCTGACAAGAGTATTATTTAAGAAGAAAATAATAAACGGATCAGTCTAGCTATAAATACCAGACGAAATGATGTAGAATAAAAGATATGACTAAACGTATAATAATCACAATGCCAAGCTGTGATAAATAAATAATTGAAAAATCAATAAGAGAATAATCAATATCGCAAAGATCTTCTCAAAGATAAAAAGGAATGTCATACTCCTAATTTCATTCACCAAGCCACAATAAATGACATATATATCAATGCCAAACGTAAAAGTTGGTGAAACATAAATTCCAGAATTCAACACACGAAATCCAGAAATCACAAGAAAAGGATGGCCAAGACATTGATGTAGTGCAAACGGTACATCCAGTGAATCAAAAAGCAAAGACATTGATGTAGTGCAAATGGTACATCCAATGTATCAAAAGCAAGGACATTGATGTAGTGCAAATGTTATATCCAATGTATCAAAAGCAAAGACATTGATGTAGTGCAAACGGTACATCCAATGTATCAAAAGCAAAGACATTGATGTAGTGCAAACGGTACATCCAATGTATCAAAAGCAAAGACATTGATGTAGTGCAAACGGTACATCCAATGTATCAAAAGCAAAGACATTGATGTAGTGCAAACGGTACATCCAATGTATCAAAAGCAAAGACATTGATGTAGTGCAAACGGTACATCCAATGTATCAAATATTCGGAGCATCAACGTCGTACAGCGTGACATCCGATGAACCGAAGCAAAAAGACATCGCAAAATGCTTGTCTAAAACATAAAAATGATCGTCATGATCATAGAGAAGTGTCAATTACAGTAAGCTAGTAAATAAATGAGCTTAGCTTAATGTCCTATAACCACAAGCTTAACTTAAATATTTACGAACAAATTATATATCTCCAATAGAAAATTGTCACAAGGATTTCAGTCGAACAAGTCCAAGAATTAACCTGCGAAGTAAACGCAAGCATTACATACCACTTGTTTTACTAAGTCATTTAATTAGATTTCTCATACGAGTGAGGTAAAGGTTTGTATATACTAATAGATTGGAAATCGGTTTGAGAAAACAAGCTTTGTTATAAAATAGTGTTGAAATCATTTGAAGAAAGAGTTTTGATATTTACTACTAGTATAGAAAACCTTTATATTTTAAAGTGACAAATCATACAAGTGATTGTAGAAACAATCAATCATAAAAATTCACATTCGAAGACGTGAATAAAACCTAAAGAAACCGATAAAGAATCCATCGAAATAGATATTCAAAAATGCATAAAATCGACCGAAAAGCCAAAGATAGTTTGTTTCGAAGAATGGTCAACTCAACATCTCAACAAAGCAAGTTCTGTTGAATGTTTTTCAGATAAGATCCCCTATGGAGGGGGGTCCGGGGGGTGGCAACCCCCCAAGGCGGGGTTGTGGGGGCAACGCCCCGTGTCCAAAACGGTACGACCTAGTGAAGGCCAAAGGGAGGATATGATCGAACAACCTCGATAATAAATGATAACAACAAGTAGGATCATCACGAATCAATTAAAGTTGGAAATTCAAGCTAAATAGGCAAATAGGCAAAAGACTGCAGATTCAGACGTCTGAAATCAAGGATTCAGACGTCTGAATCTGGAAAATAAAATATTTTCCAAAATAGAATTCTAACGTCTGAATCCTTGATTTCAGACGTCTGAAATAGACACTTTTTAGCCTATTTCCTTTCTGGTTCCAAACGAACCAATTCAGACGTCTGAATAATATGATTCAGACGTCTGAATAACGGGGAATAAAAATTCCAAGTATAATATTCAGACGTCTCAATACTACGTTTCAGACGTCTGAAACTGAGGTTCAGGGCATTCCCTGAACCTAGACCAAAAATGGCCAAACGAACACCGGAAGCGATCGATCGAGCGACGATGACTAAGGATTTACGCCAAGCGACAACCCAGCCTTACCGGCTCTTCGATACGCCTCAAATATCAATGTCCAAATGTCCATAAAAGGTTTTTCATAGATTTTGATTTCAAAACACCAAAAATTGGAATTTACACCAAATCAATCCAAACCAAAATCAATTGCACAAGAATAAGTGTTAGGAATTCATACCTAACAATCGAAGATAATTATAGACAAAGATGTGAGATAAAAATCTCACCTTTGAACCCAAATTAATGAAGAAGAAGTTTGAAAGCAAAGGAAGATCAACCATACTTCAATCCCAACTAAAGAAGCTTGATTCTAAGCTTAAAAGAGAAATGTTTCCCAAATTAGGTCTAGGAATTTTCTGAACTCAAAGAGAGAATGAGTTGGGGAAGATGAAGAGAAGGCTCACCAATGGGTTCTCTTGAATTTGGAGCTAGATCTTGGATTTTGCAAAGGAACTAGGGCTTTGGATTTCTATTTCCCATTCTCTTCCACCATTTTTTCTTTAGAACTGAAAAGAGGAGGAAGTGAGAGTGAATGGGGATGGATGATTCAGTTTAGGGTATTATTATTGCTAGTGGCCTGAACCTAACCCAAAACCCAATAGATAAAGTAGCAAAAATCAACTTACTCCAAACATATCGAAGCTTATACTCAAAAAGGTCACAAACGGCATTTTGAACTCAATGGAAGTGGTCTCGAGTCCCAATTCGACTGTTTGCTAAATGTAGGATTTCAGACAAAAAACCCGACGAACGATGAAATATTTAAATAAAATATTTAAATATACAATCGATAAATATGCGGGTTGTTACAGACTCCCCTCCTTAAAGAAACTGCGTCCTTGCAAAACTTAAGAAGAAAATAAGAAGTAACAACCATAGAAGCATATCAACACAAAAGAAAATTTGAAATAGGAAGTTCACCATAAGGAGCATGAAAGAGTTGGCCCGAACGGGTTCGCACGGTGAATTCTCTGGATTCCCAAGAGCAATCCATAGGATTTGAGAGCCATTGATCTCTCATAAATAGAACATCTTTATTTCAAAGGCACGCAATCTCCGAAGCAATGATGCGAATAGAATGTTGCTCAAAAGTCAAATCTGGTGAAACTTCAATTTCCTCAATATCACCGGGCTCAAGAATAAAATAGGAAACCTAAAAGCATTTCCATAGTTAAAAGACGTAGAAAACGTCAAGAATAGCATAAAATTGAGCCAGTGCAATGGCGTAGTACAGAAACGGTACGCCCGAGAAACTAGAAACTCGAATAATTTGAAACACCGACGTAGTACAAAAATGGTACGTCCAATGAACCGATAAACCGGAACAACGATGTAGTATAATAATGGTACATCCATTGATCCTGATAAGACGGAACATCGATGTAGTATAATAACAGTACATCCGATGAACCGATCACCATAAAAGAACATCGGACGCTAGTCCATAAAAAAAATGAGATAAAGCTCAATAAAATGAAGTATATCAAAACGTCCGATGAACTTGATAAAAATATAATTCCATTCAGACAACATCAAAGAATCAACAACTTGTTGCCTACGACAAAGCGCATTGGCAACACGATTTCCAGAATATTAGGATCATAAGATGCCAGGAACTCGAGTCAACATGAAGTTCCCTATGAGAAAATAAATATTCCAAAGATTTATAATCGAGGTGGAGAACAAATTTCTCCCCCAAAAATGATGATGCCAAACTCTAAAAGCGAAAACAATAGCCGCGAGCACTAGATATGAGTGACATACGTAGTCTCAATCGGCTTTTAATGATTTAGAAGCACAAGTGATAGCACGTCATCTTTTGCAAGAGAACGGCATCCAAACCAATACGATTAGCATTGGTACAAAAGATAAAGTTTTGGTTCCCAACGGGAATCACAAGAATAAGAGTATCAAAAAGAAAGAATTTCTTTTAAATAATCTTCTTTCCTGAAAAGTTAAAACTTTCAAAATTACATTTATCTTTATGTAATAATCATTCTAGAAAAATATACATTTTTACAAGTCAATATATCGTGTCTGACTGTCTCATCAAAGCGTTTAGGAAATTCCTATCGATAACGTTGATCAGGCGCATCGACCAGAATTCTTAAAACACTAAATGTGCAATACAATCACAAAATCATATTTTATAGGATAAACATGTTTCTAAAAACTTTTGAAAATTCTCTTTGTTCGTTCTAAAAATAGAAATCCTATTTATACTTATAAATAAATCTTATGAAAAAGATTTGCAAAAATTTTAAATTGCTAATTTCGTCCAAAATCAATAAACACAAGAATGGTCTCATCGAATTACTCATAGAATACTCAGCTTGTAAAATGGATGAAATAAGCTGGACAAACTGAATGATATAATAAGTCATTCATAAGAATCGTAACGAGTGCGGAATGCGGTAAGTGGAATGCTAACTCCTGCAACTCGTAGCCAAATGAAAATCGGTGGCAAGGTCGAACTAGAAAGACCTTAACACCACACAAAAGATTTCTTTGGTGATAATCCTAAGACAAACTCAAAAATATCGGAAAGTTTCACAAACTATTTAGATAAGAGAAACAACACTTTCCTTATCATGAAGGCTTAAAGAATAAAATGATGCCTTCAAAAATTTGAAATCGAAATCACAAGAAAAATAAAAATCTGCTTAACAGATAGAAAATGTCGAAGATGAATAGTACACATGAAAAATAGGATATGGGCTTCACAACGATTAAGCCAATCCTTTTCAAAAATCAATTCCGAAGTCTAAGTAAAAATCGGCTTGGAAAGAAAAATCACATAAGATAATTTCAACATCAATAGAAAGCAAATTAAGTGTTGCGGATCTACCATCCGGATTCGCAACACTCAAAGAAGTCGTCAAGCCCAAAATATTTTCTAATAAAAAGAATCAACAAGTTCTTTTGATATAAAATAGCGAGATGGAACCCATATCAAAAAGAACTCAAATACGAAGATCACGAAATAAAACAATGCCATCAAGGATTGAGTGAAAAGTACCTTGACCAAGAGAAGTGTTGCTAGGGGCTTGCACAATATTTAGCTTTCTCATGTCCTTGTTCAAAAGTTTGGGACATGCAGATAAAAGATGACCCGGTTTTTTGCAATAGCGACAGGATTCGGACACATATTTGCATAGTGTTCCTTAGAATTACAATTGTAGCATCCTCCATGATTAGGGATTGGAGTCTTTGCTACTAAAGTAGTTTGCTTCATTCTCTTATTGGGATTAAGGCTCTTGAACTTAATATGCCTCTTCTTGGAAGTCCCAATATCACTATTACTTCCTTTACCAACCTCTTCATATCGAAGAGTGATATCCACAAGCTGATTGAAAGGAACTTCAAGTTTCAAAGGTAAAATCATCTCGGGGTTCTTACTCAAAGCATATATAAACTCTTGATTCTTTACAAGATCCAAAAGTTGTTGGGAAGACATGAATGCGCCATCTAGAGAAGGACTACTGGATTGACCAGCGCTAGGATTGCCAGAACCAACCATTTCTTTTCTTTAAGAAAGAAAGAAAAGAAGAAGAAAACGTTATTCTTAGAATGGATACTAAACAATCATGATGATAAAACAAGGAATCATTAAAGAAAATAAGATTGAACGGTACGAACACCCGAATAAAATCCTAAAGCACGACTCCTAAGAGAGACTTAGGACATGATCCTTGCTAGATTATTCTAAATTGTTTCGAAGTTTGGCTTTGATACCAAGTTGTGACGCCCCACCTCTATACCCACGCTAGACAAGGACACTATTGTGTAATGCCGTCAACTAGCACGGAGAATAAGGCTGTTGAGCAGCGACCATCTGTATAATTGTTTTGTGCGAGTACCGATATGCAAGATAAAATATAACTTGCATTCTTTTCCAGAGGAAGTCCGACATGCCGACACAAACTCAAAGTTATTACACAGTGGCTATAATGTCTTCGGAAACAAATATAGAAATAAACATAACACAAATCAGTCACAGATAATTCATATCACAAAGGCAGAAATAGACATGAATAAATATAACACATAAAAGTGTTCATCAGAGTAGTGGTCTAAAAGATCCACAATGACACAAAAGAATAGCAACATGTGCTATACAAAAGAATAAGTACACAACTATGAGTCTATATCTCAAATGTATACAACAAAAACTACTAATCTAAGTTGTTAACCAAAAGTCAGGATGATAACCCCAGAAGAGAAGTCAAGCAGAAGCACCTGTAACATCTCGGTCTGACCCGAGTATTATTTAAGAAAATAGTAATAAACGGATCAGTCTAGTTATAAATATCAGATGAAATGATATAGAATAAGAGATATGACTAAATGTATAATAATCACAATGCAAAGCTGTGATAAATAAATAATTGAAAAATCAATAAGAGATTAATCAATATCGCAAATACCTTCTCAAAGATAAAAAGGAATGTCATACTCCTAATTTCATTCACCAAGCCACAATAAATGACATATATATCAATGCCAATCGTAAAAGTTGGTGAAACATAAATTCCAGAATTCAACACACGAAATCCAGAAATCACAAGAAAAGGATGTCCAAGACATTGATGTAGTGCAAACGGTACATCCAATGAATCAAAAAGCAAAGACATTGATGTAGTGCAAACGGTACATCCAATGTATCAAAAGCAAAGACATTGATGTAGTGCAAACGGTACATCCAATGTATCAAAAGCAAAGACATTGATGTAGTGCAAACGGTACATCCAATGTATCAAAAGCAAAGACATTGATGTAGTGCAAACGGTACATCCAATGTATCAAAAGCAAAGACATTGATGTAGTGCTAACGGTACATCCAATGTATCAAAAGCAAAGACATTGATGTAGTGCAAACGGTACATCCAATGTATCAAAAGCAAAGACATTGATGTAGTGCAAACGATACATCCAATGTATCAAAAGAAAAGACATTGATGTATTGCAAACGGTACATCCAATGTATCAAAAGCAAAGACATTGATGTAGTGCAAACGGTACATCCAATGTATCAAATAATTCGTAGCATCGACGTCGTACAACGTGACATCCGATGAACCAAATCAAAAAGACATGCACAATGCTAGTCTAAAACATAAAAATGATCGTCATGATCACAGAGAAGTGTGAATTACAGTAAGCTAGTAAATATATGAGCTTAGCTTCATGTCCCATAACCACAAGCTTAACTTAAATATTTACGAACAAATTGTAGATCTCCACTAGAAAATTGTCACAAGGATTTCAGTCGAACAAGTCCAAGAATTAACCGGCGAAGTAAACGCAAGCGTTTCATACCGCATGTTTTACCAAGTCGTTTAATTAGATTTCTCATACGAGTGAGGTAAAGGTTTGTATATACTAATAGATTGGAAATCGGTTTGAGAAAACAAGCTTTGTTATAAAATAGTGTTGAAATCATTTGAAGAAAGAGTTTTGATATTTACTACTAGTATAGAAAACCTTTATATTTTAAAGTGATAAATCATACAAGTGATTGTAGAAACAATCAATCATAAAAATTCACATTCGAAGACGTGAATAAAATCTAAAGAAACCGATAAAGAATCCATCGAAATAGATATTCAAAAATCCATAAAATCGAACGAAAAGCCAAAGATAGTTTGTTTCGAAGAATGGTCAACGCAGCATCTCAACAAAGCAAGTTCTGTTGAATGTTTTTAGATAAGATCCCCTACGGAGGGGGGTATGGGGAGGTGGCAACCCCCCAAGGTGGGGTTGTGGGGGAAACGCCCCGTCCAAAACGGTACGACCTAGTGAAGGCCAAAGGGTGGATATGATCGAAAAACCTCGATAATAAATGATAACAACAAGTAGGATCATCACGAATCAATTAAAGTTGGAAATTCAAGCTAAATAGGCAAATAGGCAAAAGACTGCAGATTCAGACGTCTGAAATCAAGGATTCAGACGTCTGAATCTGGAAAATAAAATATTTTCCAAAACAGAATTCAGACGTCTGAATCCTTGATTTCAGACGTCTGAAATAGGCACTTTTTAGCCTATTTCCTTTCTGGTTCCAAACGAACCAATTCAGACGTCTGAATAATATGATTCAGACGTCTGAATAACGGGGTATAAAAATTCCCAGTATAATATTCAGACGTCTGAATACTACGTTTCAAACGTCTGAAACTGAGGTTCAGGTCATTCCCTGAACCTAGACCAAAAATGGCCAAACGTATACCGGAAGCGATCGATCGAGCGACAACGACTAAGGATTTACGCCAAGCGACAACCCAGCCTTAACGGCTCTTAGATACGCCTCAAATATCAATGTCCAAATGTCCATAAAAGGATTTTCATAGATTTTGATTTCAAAACACCAAAAATTGGAATTTACACCAAATCAATCCAAACCAAAATCAATTGCACAAGAATAAGTGTTAGGAATTCATACCTAACAATCGAAGATAATTATAGACAAAGATGTGAGATAAAAATCTCACCTTTGAACGCAAATTAATGAAGAAGAAGTTTGAAAGAAAAGGAAGATCAACCACACTTCAATCCCAACTCAAGAAGCTTGATTCTAAGCTTAAAAGAGAAATGTTTCCCAAATTAGGTTTAGGAATTTTCTTAAATCAAAGAGAGAATGAGTTGGGGAAGATGAAGAGAAGGCTTACCAATGGGTTCTCTTGAATTTGGAGCTAGATCTTGGATTTTTCAAAGGAACTAGGGCTTTGGATTTATGTTTCCCATTCTCTTCCACCATTTTTTCTTTAGAACTGAAAAGAGGAGGAAGTGAGAGTGAATGGGGAGGGATGATTCAGTTTGGGGTATTATTATGGCTAGTGGCCTGAACCTAAACCCAAAACCCAATAGATAAAGTAGCAAAAATCAACTTACTCCGAACATATCGAAGCTTATACTCAAAAAGGTCGCAAATGGCATTTTGAACTTAATGGAAGTGGTCTTGAGTCCCAATTCGACTGTTTGCTAAAAGTAGGTTTTCGGACAAAAAACCCGACGAACGATGAAATATTTAAATAAAATATTTAAATATACAATCGATAAATATGCGGGTTGTTAAATATAGACTCATTGATGTATCCATATTCTTTTGTCTAGCACTTGTAGCTATTCTTTTGTGACATTGTAGATCTTGTTTGACCACTACTTTGATGTACACTTTCATGTCTTATATATTCATATCTATTTCCTCTTTTGTCATATGGATGTCTGTGACTGATTTGTGTTATGTTTATTTCTATGTTTGTTTCCGAAGAATACATATAGCCACTGTGTAGTAGCTTTGAGTTTGTATCGGTATGTCGGATTTCCATGTTGTACATCTGACATATCGATGCTCGCACAAAGCAATTACGCGGATGGTCGCTCCTCAACAGCCTTATTCTCCGTGCTAGTTAACGGCATTACCCTGTAGTGTCCTTGACTGGCATGGGTATAGAGGTGGGGCGTCACATAATCATTCTACAATTTCGCTTGTTATTAATTTACAAATCTATAAGTATGTTTGTCATACGTGAATACTCACCTCTGCGACGCTGAAGATTAGGTTCAAACAACGATAACCACACTGGAAAAAGCATACAGTAGGCACGATCAAATTTAAGAGGATGCGACAACCAGATTCACATCTTGAAACAAAATAAACAAAAATTAAGTATCCTAACACAGAAACGAATATCAAATTTGAATAAAGCAAACTGGAAAAATTGAATAAGATAATATGAACACAAGTGGCTCAGCCCTTGCTGGAGCGAAATAATGGAAACAAAAGAAAAATAAAAAAGAAGAACGAAAATAAAAGAAAAATGTGTGCGGCCATTACCTGAAGGGAGAAGCTCACGCGAGAAGAAGTTGAAACCAAAATGATGTGGTAAGGGAATTGTGTACGTGGGTTTACTATTTAATCAAAGATGCCGCGTTGATTTAGTGCATGAAAGGCAAGAAATAAATAGTTGAATGTTGGAGAGATTAAATGATTTTATTCCTATTAAACAAAAGAAGAAAAATAGAAAGTGGATATTCTTATACACGTGAATTCAAGGCAAGCTTTAAATGAAACTGAATGGCTAGGAGATTCATTTCTTTCCCGCTTGAAAATGCATGGCTACTGATTGATTCATTTTTTATACCTAAGGTAAGAAATTAATGAGGTGCGTATAACCGATGCAATAATTTAAATGAATCGTATGCCTAAAAAGTTAACAAAGTAAATTTAAATTTATATGTTTCTTAATTATCAAGTAATTATATACGCTAAAGAATATATTATCAAATAATGTACCATTCAAATAAATTATACAAACGAATATAAACGTAAAAATTAAAACATGAAATTAAATATTTTATTTATACACTATTTATTACCTAATTCAAAATTTGTTTTTTTAAATCCATTTGATTTATTTATCATTTAACTAAGAAACTGATGTATATACGTATAAAAGAAACGTAAAATTTATTTCCTTATTTTTTTATTACAATATTATTGATTACTCAATTTAAAAAGTATATAACCAATTTGAAAGAAACAAAAGTGGAACAGATGTTGTACATACAGTTTAAATAAAAGTTTGGAAGAAGGAAAAAAAGAAAAAAAAGAGGAGGCCATTACCATATTCCTAGCCGTGAGAAATAAAAATGAGAGGAGATGTTTTTGCATGAGAAATAAAGTGAGAAAACTCACGGCAATCAAGTGGAATAAACGGTTAAGCAATCAATGTTAAAAACCGCAAGAGAAAATGAAGGGATTTGGTTCCTATTTAATAAAAAGAATAAGTGGAAAATGAGAACTCTTCCCATCCTTACATGAATTAATAGGCTACATGAAAGGAACGGCTATGGATTTTGAGGAATAAGTTAAGATAGGAAATAAATAAATGATTTCAAGAAAAAAATAGAAAATAATTAAAGAAATAGTTTATTAAACTGAAACAAGGCTTAAAAATTTACACACAATACCACTAGCTTTAAAAAAAATTCTACCACACTTTAAAAAAATACAAATTAGTGAATAAAATAAAACAAACTGAAACAAAGTGAAAAAGAAAATAAATAATTATATTTTAGGAAAATAGAAAGATAAATAAAGAAATAGCTTAATTTATTGAAACAAGCTTAAGAAAATTGCAAACACTATCCACTTAACTTTGGGAAATTACAACTCTTCTTAAAAATTGTTTAAAATAAATCTTTGAGAAACAAAATAAGTGAGAATGAGAATAAAATAAGTTCTTAAGAAAAATATAAAAATAAATAAAGAATTTCCTAAATTAATTGAAGTTGGAAATTAGAAATTGTAAATAAAATACAACTGACACTGGAAAAATGTCAATTACACTTTTAAAAATGTTTTAAAACCAAAATATATACAAAACAAGTTCTTTTACCCCTGAAAACATAAATTAGAACATTACATGACCAAATAAAATATTATTTATATAATCTAAAGTAAACAATTTTGTTCAATACAGCAAATTACACACAATAGTTAAAAAGACATAACTTTCACATTATAAATAAGATTTCAACAAAACGAAAAGCAGTATTCTTCAAATTTTATTTAATTTCAAAATAAAAGATAAAGTTCAAATTTTCAAACCTTTAAAATTTTAAATTTAAAAGTCAAAGTTTGACCATATTGACAAAATTCACATTTCCGGAAAATATTCTATTAATTCATGTGTGGAATTCTAATCCACACTAAAATTTATATTTTAAATAACAAAATTATCTAAATTAAATAAATAAAACATTTACTAAAAATTTTGGGTTGATATATAGATGGTTTGGATGGCAAGCAAAGTGAGAGTAAATGCTAAGAAACAGAAAAGACATAAGTTAAGGAGAAAGAAACGTATATATGTTTTATTCTTAAATGCAAATGAAAATGAGGAGTTTTGAAATGAGAAATAAATCTTCTTGTATATGATTTGCAAATGAGAAATACACGGCTAGGAAAAGAGTTTGTATGCCTAAAGCAAGAAATAAAG
Source organism: Allium cepa (assembly GCA_030765085.1). NCBI lineage: Eukaryota > Viridiplantae > Streptophyta > Magnoliopsida > Asparagales > Amaryllidaceae > Allium > Allium cepa. The sequence continues at coordinate 911,910,395 of CM060943.1, forward strand.
AGGACATGTAGAAAAAGGCAAGAAATCAAGCAATGACTTGATGGATTTAATTAATTTCCTTCCTTTGTATTAACAGTTGTTCTTAATTATATTGAATTTGTTAAATGTGTACATTTATTATAATTGAATCCTTAAATAAATTCATTCAGATAAGTTTCATTCTTTTATATTACCTTATGAATAAAATATGAATTTCCACTTTAACATTCCTTCCTTATTTTATTACAAAGTTTATTTTTCATCATATTAAATTACCAAAATTTTATCAATTTAACAGTTTTAATTATCAAAAAGTTATGAGTCGTTACACTCTCCCCCACTTAAAACTGTTCCTCCTCGAAAAGGAAGAAGGTAGCGGAATAGTAACAACCTGAAAGAAAACTAAATTGGAACTCAAAATAGAATCATTAATCTAAACCATACAAATTCAATTTTAAATTAATAACTGATTTCATCTATTTAATTATTACGTTAAATTTAACAATTTCAAATTTATTCTTAGTTCCTTTAACATCATTTTATATTGTAAATTATTCCATAACCCTTTTATTCTATTTACCTCTGTTAATCTTTTTATAACTAGAATTTAAGTTATAACATTTATTATAACCACTCAAATTTTATTTATAAAATCTTTTTATATTATATATTATCCAATTGCATTGTTAACTTCTGAAAATCAAGGTAAGTTATATTGAAATGCAATTGAGTATTATATAAATAAAACTTTCAAATTCAATTATCTCAAGTTTGAATCATTTATTCAAAATTTTGATTTTCTTTTTATAATTTAAATTATTCTTCAAGATAAAATTTAAGAATTAAATTTCTGATTCCCTTTATCCCATTTAGAGATAAATAAATATATGTACATAATATGTCAAATCAAATTTAAATCATATATCTATATATTATAAATCAAGTTTTAAAGATCCGTAAAATTCGATGATTTAAAATGAGTTAATTTAATAAGATTTTTAATTTAATTTAGAAAGAAATAAAAGTCTTAAAATTTATATTGGAGCGAATGTAGAAATTAGATGAAGCAATTGTAACTAAATGTTAACAATTCAATATTTATATGGCAATAAATTGAATATAAGAAAACAAAGGCATTTAGTGGATTTATTAATGAATTCATGAAATAAAAATCAATGTCCTGTAGCTAATAATAATATTGTTGGAAGTGAAAACTTGTAAGTATGAAACTAAGAAAGTAAATTAATTAAGAATATAAATAGTAATTAATGTACATATTTGGCAAATATAACTAAATAGTATGAAATGAAGCATGCATTAATGAAATGTAATATAAGTCAATGTTAATTTCACCCATAAATGTCAATTTATTAAGGTTTTAAATCAAGAAAAGGATTTGTTTAAATTTCAATTGATAATTTATAAAATTTGATGTGAAATCAATGTAGTTAATTGACCTAATTGTGCAGTTAGGATAAATTGATTTGTCATTAAAGATTGTTAATTCCATAAGATGTAACCAATGTTAATTTCATTTATAATATAACAAGTGGTGGATTTTAGGAGTGAAAATCAAGATTATTAATTTATGTGTAAGTTAAAATTCAATAAGTGAATTAATTGCAAATAAGTGGAATTTAACATTAAATTATTACGTAAATGAAAATGTGGATGAAATTTGTGGATATTAATGCAATAACTATGAATCAATGAAAATTCATCCAATTGATAATAGGATGAGAACGGTGTATGTAATCAATTTCAACACTTGTCCGTTAGTGATAACTTAAATGTAATTTAACGTGAATGGAGTCTAATAAATTAAAATGGGTAATCAATTTAGATTAATCTAATTAAAGGTTATATTAGTATAAATTAGGGTAGTAATGGGTAATAATGCATTTCTAATGGTGTATGAATGAATTGATGATTTAAATTAAAGGAAATGATGATAAAGTTATTCATATTGGGCAATTAGTTGAATTATAAGGAATGGAAATAAAGTTTTACCAATATATTGAAATTTATTCTGATAATAAGTTAAATTGAAATTAAATGAAATTGAAATAGCTAAATAATACGTTAATTGAGATTTAGATGAAATTTAAGAATATTAATGTAATAGTCTGAATCCAATGTTAAAATTTTTCCATTTGATAGCAATGAAGTGAATAACATAATGAAAAGTCAATTAAATGGAATTATTGGTAATTTAATTTATAATTTCTAAATGTAAGAAAAATAAAATTTAACGCTGAAATTTATGAATGAATCAACGTTAAATTGACATTTAAATTTGTTTAAATCACTGTAAATGATTAAGAAGTTAAAAATATCTAGATTTGTCAATTACCGAAATAAAATTGAAAATTTGATTTAATTAATGGAAAAATAGCCATTTTGGCCATTGACTTGGATTTCGACGAAACAAGTTTCATCGGATCCGTAACGGTGAATTATTGTAGGATTTCATGTTTCGTATTGATCGGACTTGTCGTTTGATCGTACGGACTCGAAACGCCCTGAAATAAACGAAATTGAAATCAATGCGAAAAATATTGATTTTAGCATAACTTCTTCATATGATGCAATTTGAACCTGAAACTTTTTCCATTGCGTTTAGAATATATTAAAACACCTATTTTGATATATGGGTTGACCCAATTTCATTCCGGAGTCAGAACGGGCTTTTTGGGCCACTTTGTCGTTAGCGCGTGCATCTATCTTATTTGATCCATCCTATTTCAACTTTGCCTATAAATATCAGTTATAAACCCTAGCAGCCTCCATTCCTTATTTCTACACGTCTAGAAACTTTTGTGCTCCTCTTCTTCAATGGCTGCAAACCCTAGATCCAATTGCAAATTCAAAAAATCTAATGTAAATTCAAACTCCTCAGAAAAATTCAGAAAAAAATATATGTTGAAGCTCTCAAAGTGCGTAATCTTATGTTGAAATTCATTTTTGTTTTGGATTGTCGTTTGACCGGTAAAAATCGAAGAATTCTCGGCAGTTCAATGGGGTCGTAATCAATGTCGATGGATCGGGAAACCCTTTATGTTTTGTAGAGGGGACCGAGGGAAGTCGATCTGTGGCGTTCGTTCGTTCGTTGGATGGTCAGATTTTCGGCAGTTTTCGATTAGGGTTTACTGACCATGGGCGGTGGCGCAGCAAATTGACGACCGGAGGCGGCAACAGTGATATGTATGGGTGCGGCTTGTCGAGGGAGGGATGATGGTAGCGTTTGGCGGCTTCCCTGGTGGACGTAGGCGAGAGAGAATTGCAATCAAAGCGCTTGGTCAAACGTGAGGTTGGGTTCTTTTTGTGTGTGTACTGAAGTGGTGCGGTGGCAACGTGATGGAAAATTGATGACGTGGCGGCGAGTGAAAATGTGTTCTCTTTTTCCTTTTATTTTATAATTGATTTCAATCGCCTTTATCATCATAACTTTTGCATACGATATCCGTTTTACGTGCGGTTTCTTTTGTTAGGATCGTATTGAAATTCCGGACTTGATGACCTTCGTTTGGATGAATTCTGAGATGGTCAAATTTTTTGGGTTTAAATTGGATTTAAATTCAAATTAAATCCAAAAGGTGAGTGCTTTAACCCACTCACAACTTCTAAAATTTCTTATGTTTGTTAAATTGATACATGATGTGATTTAAAATTTATTTATGGTTGTTTGGAATATTTTTAATCATCATCGCAGTAAATTTCATTTATTTAAATTAAATTTCTATTTAATTTATTCATTGCATTTAAACTGCTAGTTAAATTGTTAGTTAATTATTCATTGCGTATAAACTGCCGGTTAAATAGTTATTTAATTTATTATTAAATATAAACTGCTATTTAATACCTGTTGTTTATTATCCGTTCTATGTTGATGTTATTGTTTGAATTTGATGATGATTGTGATAAGTGGTTGATGGTTGATATTGGATGAATGGATGCTGTATTTTATATTGCATAGACTACAAGTATTATACATTTTCATTTCATTCGGGACTGCGGTTTGAAATGATATATAACCACAATTTTTATTTTTAAATTGCGGATTGAAATGATAAATATCTGTATCACTTGACCATAGGATAGAAAATTATATACAGACACCGTGGTATATATATAAAATATTTTGAAATGATTTCTATGGTTTGTAAAGAACACACACACACACACACACATATATATATATATATATATATAATTTTATGAGATATTGATTTGGAATTTGATAAAGGTTATTTTATATATAGTTAAATTTTTGGTTTTAAGCTATGTATAAAATCATTTAAAGTATAAATAAGTTTAATAATAAAGTTTGATCTTATTAAAATATAATATAGAAAAGTATTTACTTAAATTATATTTTAATATAGAATTTATATTGATTTTTATAAATCAAGGTTGAGAAGATAATTTTGAAATTTGACTTGAGATTTTATTTAATTAAGAATTTTATTTAATAAGAATCCATTGGAACTTATTGAAATTTGGATTTTAAAAGAATATGGTTTTATAACTTAATTTGGGTTTAAGGTTATTTAAGTCAATAAATCGAGGAATATTCAGTTATTGAAATTGAAGTTTATCTAAAGGATATTAGATTTATAAGCAAATATTTGAAAACCAAATAATGGGAAAAGTGAAATAGGTATATCTACAAATTAAAAATTTAGTTTGAAATATTGAATATTGAAGCTTTGAATATATGAAATTTGAAATGGTTTAATTGAGGATTTAAATCTGTATTTGGAATAGATTTGTGAAATTAAAGATGCTAATTTATTATATAAAGTAATTTAATATTAAACCATTTAAGTATTGGAAGTTTTGTTTCAAAGTATGATTTCTAAGGTATCATAATTTGAAAGTGTTATATTCAAGAGTTTTGATTTCAAAATGTTATAACTTTGGAAGTGCTATGGTTTTGGAAAAAGGATAAATTAGACATAAAATGATATTATATTGATTTGGGTTTTAAACGGAAATGTTATCGTATTTATATGGTTTTGAAATGGATAGTATATTATGGTTTTAAATTATAAACTATTTTGAAAAGACCGCGGTGTTATAATAACGATTGGTTGTTGAAGAGATCAGGATAGGAAGTTGTCATACTCTTTGCCAACTCTGAAAACCACTTTAACAACCGTGTACGCGTTGGAGATTCTAGAATGAAGTAGGATGGTGGTAGCGTTCCTTTGAGGTAAATACGTGGACCCGTCTCCCATGAGTTGGCATAAGGTGGCTAAAATAGGAGCGATTCTTGGACCAATGAGGTCATTCCTCTGATGGACGCACTCCTTCGATATTATACTCTGTCTTTTGGATTGATTTGGTGGCCACTTTTGATTTTTGATTTTGGGGGTGTTGTCTGAGTTGGGCGGTAGTAGCTGCTATGCGTTACCACCAACCCGGATGCGTAATTGGTATATCTACCCTGGCATTACCTAATTGTTCCGTGTCACATACCCTAGCACGCCTTGTACTGTATAGACTATTGGCATTATTTGTGTTCAGGTGGAAAATGTAAAGCCTTAACTTTATTTAAAAGTAAGTTTATTTTACAATTAGACACTATCATAATAGCGAAATATACTACATAGTAAATAGTTTAACGAATCCTTAAGAGATGTAAATCCCGAGCATCTCTTGAGTTACTGCACTCATATTTATTTCTGTTGATTTAAGTTACATAAGATCTTTTAGTTCTGACTCGAGTGTTTTGTCTTTTCAATTCGCCCGGGTCAGTCCGAGCGTTTCAGGATTTGAAGATTTTATTCTGGAGGACGAAGACGAAGATTTGTAGTACTATTATCCACTATATTGTTCCCCTACACCATTTTATTCCGCTGCATAATTATTATTCTATGGTATGTGTAACTCTGATATATACTGTATAAATAAAATCAAATGTTTTGTAAAACAGCTTCATGAACTTTATATTTGATTATTATTTTTATCGTTCCGTTGTAAGATTCTATTTTGTGTTTTTTTCCTTTCCCTGCTTTTTCTTATTTACCCCATAACAATCCGCCCTTCCGTATGGTTTGAATGTGCACGTGTGTCGATTTAAAGTGTGCGAAAAGGTGGGATGTTACATGTGGTATCAGAGCTTTGGTTTAGCGATAAACCTTATCTTTGTGGGGTTTGGCTCTTTATTAATGGGGTAGAAATATCCTTTGGGAGTCGCTGAGCGTATATATATGAGAGAGCGTATTTGTTAGTGTTATAAAAAGGTTTTATTATTGTGTTAATTTGTTCCGTTTTGTATTTATAAATTCTGGTTGATGCATGGGACGCTATGAAATCAATAGGGATTTCTAAACACTTAATTGGACAGACAGACATAATATTTGGTTTTAACATGTGTGAATGAAATAATTTTGCCTATTATATTTTCTATATATATAAAGTAAAATTTTATAAAGATTTTATTTGGTTGTAAAATATTGGTTGTTAGGTAATGAAATTTATAAATAATAGTTGAAATAAGATTTAAAATAAATAAATAAAATAGGAAATTTAGAACTTAAGTTTTAGGGTTTTGAAATTTCTTTGAATGATTTTGAAATATAATAATATTTTATGATATAAGTATTTCAATATAATTTGAAAGAAATGATTTTAAAAGAAATTTTGGAAAGATAAAGTTGTACTCCCCTCTCTGTCACTGAAAAATAATTTCGGTGATGAGTGCACGCATCATCGACATTCATTTTCGAGTTTCGAAGTGGGAAGGCCACTGTAGTAGTTTCACTGCAGATTTATTTTGATAAACCAATATAAATTTAAATTGTTTTAAATATAATGGGATACATATATAAACTATAAGTATACATTCAACTATTATTTTAGAATGATTTGAAATTTAACCTGGTATTTGTTTCTTAAGTTTCCATTAATTAATAGCTTCAATTATTGTAGCGAATTGGAATGTAGGTAACTAATAATTGAAACCACTAAAGGAAATAAGAGATTAAATGCTAAGTTTCAAATTAAATAAAAAGAAAGTTGAAATTTGTAACTTTTAAAACAAAAGATGTAATTATTGAACAAAAAAAATAGAATGAACTTGTATAACTTTCAATTACATCCTTAAAAACATATGTATAACTTACCAAAATAATAATAGTTAAAATGTTTAATAAGAAATTGTAATAGATATTGTACAAGTAATAAACTTGAGGTAATGAAAGTAATTAATGAAATTCTTTAATAAATGAGAATTTGGTATTGTAGTGTTATAAACTCAAGTATAATTGAAATATTACTAATTAAATATAATAGAGGCAAATATCGTAAGTAAGGAAATTCCTTTGTATTGTTCTGAACTTAAGTTATAATTGATTCGGCTTTGGTGCAGGATGTCACAAGTTCGAAACTTGCTTTCGAACGTTTATTTGACATGGAATATGTTGTCCCAATGATTTGTTGTATATAAAGTTCCAGTTCAAAAAAAGAAGTTATAATTGAAATGTTACTGTAATTAAGGCAATAAGAAGTAAGTATTGTAAGTATAAGATTATAAACTTAAGTAAACGGTTGAAGCTATTTATAAATAAATAAGTAGGAAATTGAATACTAATGAATAAATGAAGGTAATGCATTGTATATGGATAAATGAAAACTGTAAGAAATAAAATGTAAAATAAAAAGATACACCATTATATGAATGGAATTAATAAAAACAAACTTGATTTATTGTGTAAAATTATTATTTGTTGGTTTATGGTTGTTTGGGGAAGGATACTTTACAATTGGTTGGATGTATGAATAACCTATTCAGTTTTATCTGAGACTGTTGAGTAAATGGTATACTTAATAGTTTATTCGTCATTCTATACAATTTAAAAGTGTCTAAACCTGAACAACTATTTGTTGTGTTTGATATGAATGAATGATTGATTTGTATTGATTCCATGTGATGGTTATATGCCTTGTTGCAAGTGATTGTTGTTGTATTGATTTGTTGCTAGTGGATGAAACTAAATTATTATTTCATTTTATATAATTATTAACTCTTTTAAATTATATAAGTGAATACAGGTTATGGAAGCAATTGCTACTGCATTTGGTTTCATAATATAAGCGTAATTTGCCCAACAAATAGGTACGTTCTCGGATTACGGTTTATAGTGTTATTATATTATTTTCCCGAGTTGGGATATATATTATTTTGAAAAATATATGTTATATATTGTATATTTGATATTATATTTTCTCTCGAGACACCCGTACGAAGGAGACTGACCAAAATTTGCCGTAAATTTTGGAATTAGAAAATATTTTAAAAATGTTTTCCAAACTGTATTAATTTAAGTATAAAAAGATTTAATAGTTATAAATTGATATTTTATTAAATTACTAGATTTTGAAAATTTTATTTGTGTATATATATCTAATATTTTAAGTAAAATATATTGATTTCTTAATTCTTTTTTTCCTTTCTTTTTCTTTTCGGGGACGAATAGTTTTGAGTGGGGGAGAGTGTAAAGACCCGTAAAATTCGATGATTTAAAATGAGTTAATTTAATAAGATTTTTAATTTAATTTAGAAAGAAATAAAAGTCTTAAAATTTATATTGGAGAGAATGTAGAAATTAGATGAAACAATTATAATTAAATGTTAGCAATTCAATATTTATATGGCAATAAATTGAATATAAGAAAACAAAGGCATTTAGTGGATTAATTAATGAATTCATGAAATAAAAATCAATGTCCTATAGGTAATTATAATATTGTTGGAAGTGAAAACTTATTAAGTATGAAACCAAGAAAGTAAACTAATTAAGAATATAAATAGTAATTAATGTACATATTTGGCAAATATAACTAAATAGTATGAAATGAAGCATGCATTAATGAAATGTAATATAAGTCAATGTTAATTTCTCCTATAAATGTTAATTTATTGAATAGTAAGGTTTTGAATCAAGTAACGGATTTGTTAAAATTTCGATTGATAATTTATAAAATTTAATTTGAAATCAATTGTAGTTAATTGACCTAATTGTGCAGTTAGGATAAATTGGTTTGTCATTAATGATTGTTAATTCCATAAGATGTAACCAATCTTAATTTCATTTATAATATAACAAGTGGTGGATTTTAGGAGTGAAAATCAAGATTTATTAATTTATAAAGTTAAAATTCAATAAGTGAATTAATTGCAAATAAGTGGAATTTAAAATTACGTAAATGAAAGTGTGGATGAAATTTGTAGATATTAATGCAATAACTACGAATCAATGAAAAGTCATCCAATTGATAATAGGATGAGAACGGTGCATGTAATCAATTTCAACACTTGTCCATTAGTGATAACTTAAATGTAATTTAACGTTAGTGGAGTCTAATAAATTAAAATGGGTCATCAATTGAGATTTGTAACGACCGGTAAAATTTTGTTAATTTTTAATGGTTTTATTTAGTGTATTCAATTTGATTTTGAGAAATTTTAAGTAATATTTTGAAATTTATAGTCGTTTCAGTATATAACTTTTACACGTTTTGTACTCATTTAATTTAAGCAGTCCATTACCTTTAATTTTTAAACTATTCCATTTTCTTCCCATGCAACAGCTCACATTCCATATCGCTTATAAATCAGTCTCCACTTTTACTCACCTTCTCACCTTTCTTCCATCTATCCGTTTAATAGTTATATATAAGTTATGATATGTTTCCCTGATTCATCTTCCTTTTTTTTCATTGACATATTAATTCTGGGAAGTGATTAATTTAAAAAAAAATCCATCTTCCCCTCATTTCTTTAAACTTTCAGCTAAATTTTAGCTTGTGACCGTTGCTGTACATTTCATTAATGAGGTACGTTACCTTATTAATCTTTGGAATTTAAGGGTGAAAATTTTATTTTTCTAACCTTTCCTTTCCTACGCTCCCTGTTTCCACTTCTTTCATTATGACCATTCATTATATATATACACTACAGCTGGAAAGTTATAAACGATAAACATAGATACGTTTTGTATTTATTAAAAATTTAAAGCTTACCTTTAATTGTGACCTTTCTGTTTTCTTGCTTTCAAAAAAATTTGAACAATAGCCACGGTAATAAATTATTATAAATTTTTCAACTTAATCTAAGATGACCATTGCTACTAGAATCGTTACTTTTCTAATATATTCATTCCTACTTTCACTGACCTTTTATTTCTTCATTTTTCCACCGTTTAAAAAAAAAATGGTTATTCGGTTTATTTTATTCAGTAACCAGCGTGACTCTTGCCATTTACACCGTACCATATTTGACTGTTGATTTTCGTTCAACATTCTTATTTTAAAAATAAATTGTAGAGTAACGTAGCCTTCACATTTAATTGCCGGCGTGACGTTTGCTTTTCCAAAATTTACTCCCTTTTTGATGTTGTTTCCCTACTTACAAGATTTGTTTCCATTCCACCTTTATTTATTTCAATCAATTACTAAAAACCAGCTGTTGTAATCTTATAGTCGTCGAGAAAAATCAATCATAGCGTTTGCATTTTTTTTAAAGTCATCAAAACTGCTACTTTCCTTTTCCCATTTTCTATTGCCTGTGAGCTATTTCTTTTGCCATCTCCTCTCCTCCATTTTTTTTCCTGTAGTCGTTACTTCTTCTCCCTCTATATATTTCCTAGCCTACTCACTTTCTTCTCCTCTACCATATTTTTCTTCCTCTCTGTTGCTTCTTGAAAAAAAAGAGAATTTTCCCATTACAATGCTAAAACACATATGATGGAAAAATGAAAAAGGACCAGTTCTCCTTCCTATAGCTTCGTCAAGCCTCCGCCACCACAGCTCGAACCACCTGTCAAGAGCCGCAACCTACTCCATGCCTCCTCCCCTCGTCATCCATATTTTTATAAACGGTATGCGTATCATATTGCAATATATGTTTCGTTTTTAAATGTTTACATATAACATGAATATGTACTGGTACAATATATAGTCTATTTTGTTTAATGGATATGTTATACAAGGTGTGTTTTCTTTTTTCTAATGGATTTCGAAACTTATAATAAATATTATTGCATTAGTTGTTGTTTTCAACTTCCTGCAACATTTTGTTTTTTTATAAATTTTAGCTTGCTGCAATTCTCTTTTCATCTATATTATTGTATTCTATTATCTAATATATACATTTTATCTAGTTATATATATTATACTATAAGGTGTATATATATAAGTTTTCATAACCCTTTATAATATGTAGCTATGTATATAAGATTGGACCTGTTATATATATGAAAACATTGGTTATAGCAATTAAAAATATGCAATGGAATTTAACGTGATGATACTTACTTATGAATAAAACAAGAAACGTACCACAATCTGTATCTTCGTCTCTCTCCCCATGTTATTACTATTATTATATATATATAAATATTTTTCTTTCTTTCTTTTTTCTCTTTTCACTCCTTTCATTTGATATCTTTTAAATAAATTGACAAATGCTTTGGAAGTATTTAAACGCATTACACGACAAATTTATTAAGCAGTGGTGTTTTACGTCATTTATAGAAAAAAAAAATTGATAAGTTCATACATTTCTGATGCAGCGCATACCAGAATAGGTCGCGAGCGACCTTCCCTAAGTTGTGGAGAGCTTAGGTCGCGCCTCCCCCTCCTTAAGTTGAACGAAGCCCTAGGTCGCTCCAGAATTCCTAAGGTCGTGAGCAGAAGCATATGTCGCGAGCAAACCCTAAGTCGCGAACGACCTACCTTAAGGCGCAATGATGAGGCAGCGATATTCCTTAAGTCGCGAGCATCTCCAGTAGGTCACGAACGGCCTTCCTTAGGTCGCGAGAATTCTTCATTTTTCTAAGTCGCGGCCATTACTTTGTCGCTGAAGGTTCTTAGGTCACGAGTCTTCTTATGTTACTGTTTGATGATAAGCCGCTGATGCAATGTAGGATGTTACGCCGCAGAGTCTTATGTCGTTTACTTTTAGGGTGCTATGTATGTGGTGTTGTAACTCGAGTATGTTGTAACGACCCGGGAATTTCAATCCCGAAATTCCCAGATAGTTAGTGAAAGAAGAAAGAGAATGAAGAAGAAACAGAAAATCAAACTCAAAATCTCACATTCGCAGGCGGATAAAATATAATAGCAAATAAAATAACAGTTTACAAAGAAGAACCGTATCAGTACATTTTAATTTCCGCATCAGTGTTACAACATTTTCATAACACTGGACAGTTTAAACAACATGTCCTAGAAAAATAACAATATATATCACAGTGGATAAACACTCTATACGTTTCTATCATTCACCACTCCTTCTGAGCTCCAGAACGTCCTTACCTGCAAATCTGTAATACTCGGTCTGACCCGAGCATTACATCAAAGTAACACCTGGGTCAGGCTGAAAACCAGCATGAGTAGACCCATCAAACTTGGAATACAAAAGCATACAATTTATATAAACCCGGGGTAACTTATATTAATTTACACTTCACAAGTTGTTATAGAAATCAACCATACACATAAATTTCTAAGTGCTAAAACTTTGATTTATATGGTCCAATTTACTTAAGTCATTCCACTTCAGCCTATTAGATTCACATATCAAATTATAAGATCGAAGTGGTTTCGGGTATTTACTAATACCCGACTCCGGTCTCTTCGAAACCATTGCCAACTTAACTTAAATTATTCATGTGAAATACAATTCTACATTTAATACAGGATGTCACTATGATTCATCATCAATAGATAGCCATAACTTCTCAGTTAAAATTAAACATATCTTATCACATAGCATCACAAACCACATGTTAGGAATAACAATTAATCAAAGGCTTTCGATATCACTCTATTTATCCTTTGACTACATTTAAGTAATTAACCCTTAATTTAATTTCACATATTAATTATCCCTAACTCAATACAGTAATTAACCTTTAATTACTTTATTAATTGATCATTAACAATAATTATTAATCACCTTGATTAATAACAACAGTAATTAACTACCCTTAATTACTTCATCAAATAAAATTTCTTACTCCCTAATTAATTATCTCTAATTAATCCCCTGATTTATTAACCTTTATTAATTTCACAACGTAATTTTACCCAAATTACTTCCACTTCATAAATCATCCCTCTATTAATTACATCCTGTAATTAATTATTAATTACTTTACCAAGTAATTACACTTTTATAAATTACATTGATTAATTATACTTACCAAATTCACAATTGAGTATCCTTAATTAATTAATAAAATTAATTTTCTCTAATTAGTTCCATTAATTAATCATTTGATAATACTTAATTAATGACCTTTCATTAACTATATTAACCATTCCTTTAATGACTTTTCTAAGTAAACAACTATAATTAATCATTTTTAATTACTCGAATTATTTAATTCTTAATTACAAATTTATTTAATTCTAATTATATAATTAATTTCCAAATTTTAACTTAATTAATCTTTAATTATTTGATTAATTAATTCCTAACCCTTAATTAATAATCCAATCTTATCTAATTAATGATTCTAAACAATAAATTAATAAGTCTTTAATTTATTAATTTTAAACCCTTAATTACTTAATTAATTAATCCAAATCATTAATTAATTAATTAACTTATTAATTTAACCATTTTAATTACCTTAAATTATTTAATGAATTACAAATCATTAAATCTTAATTAACTTTATAATAGAAACATCATTTTTATTAATGGTTTAATTGTCATCTCAAACATATTAGAAAACAGTTTACTTTCAAATTCATTTTTAAATTAATCTCAAATTAAAGATTTGAAATAATTACAGATTGAACTTTAACCAATTTAACCAAGTTAAACCTTTTTTAAAATCAAATGTTGAAAAACATTTACCTTTATAAAAGAAATTTATAAGAGAATTTTAAACCCAATCATTTAAATTCAAAACATCTTATAAAATATACACTTTAACATTACAGTTGTTTAAAAACATTTTATTTTATGAAACTTATCTATTTCAAAACTAAGATATAAATTAAATTTGAATTCATATTTTTTTAAATTTTTTTAAACTTATTAATTTTTCTTACCACCTTTAAACTTCTTCTTTTTGAAACAAATTATTTTAAAACTTAAAATTAGTTTTAAATACTTGATACAAAACTTTATAGAATACTTATCTTGGAACACATGCTTTTATCTTGATTTAAACTTTGAACTTTATTTATTTTTTTGCACGAAATTTGAAAACCTGTTCAATCTCAACCCGAGCTTTCACAAAAATTTCCTGAGACAAAACACGAAACTCTCGAGTAACCTTATTACTTTGAGTCATCACGCACAACTTCTCGAGTTCGTCCCGAGACCTGGCTTCTTCCCCAAAACTTAAACAGAACCCAGACACCATTTCTCGCGTGCATATGCATACGCAACTGCCGCCGTTCAGATCAGCTCCGACGCTGCTTGCAAGCCACCATTGATCACTACCCACGATCAGACCATCCATCCCTGTCGAACTAACAGTGGGTCGAAATCGAAGTAGAACGAAGGACCAAAACTCAATCATCATAAAAAAAAATCGATTGGCTCTACATATTCTGGCCACCAGAAATTACGACCAATCCACCCAGATGCATGCCATGATGCGACTATCCCTTTCTCCCTCATGCGATCGACAACGATGAACCACCTCTACCACATTTTCCCCAAATACTTGACCTTCTCTAACTGGTGATTAAACCCTAAATCACCTAAAACCGGCTACCATAGCCAAAAATAAATTCCATCATTATTTTTCCTATGATCTCCCATCTACTCGCTACCTCCATGCTTGATTCTAACCAATATAATTGCATCGTTTGCCGCAAATCGGCCAAATACCCAAAGTTGATCATCTCCGATTATCCCAGTAGTTTTTAAACTAAAAAACACAATTGTTATACAAAAATTCATGTTTTACAATAACACATCTGATTATGGATTCACATCTTCAAATCATGATGTTTGATTTTTAACCCAAATTTGATGCCTCTCTGAATTCTTCCCAAATTTGATTTAATCATGAAATATAAAACCCTGAAATTATTTTTAGAATTGATATTATGCAATAACAAATACTTTTCATTTAAAAATCAAAGACTAATATGGATTCGAATCAGAGATAGGATTTTTTTTTCAAAAGAAATCAAAACCTGTATTTTCACAGCAAAGCCTATATCTTGTTTACACAGACATTCATCCCAAATACACATGCATGCATTTCATTTCAATCCAAACATCCAGGCTCACACATGATTTTCATTCTCATACCAAAGTGTAATCAAGATTAATTTGTTTTTGAAATTCAAGTTACTCACCTGTTAATGAATGAACAGAGCCTGGAACTTGATTTAACTGAAACTTGATTTTTTCTTTAAAAAAAAAACTGGAGTGCTTTGAAAAAATCATGGCCTTATTGAAACTAGAAACTTGTACACTTTGATTTTCTTCAGTTTGCATTGAAAAATAATTCTTGTTGTAGGCTTGTTGTTTGAGTTGCTTCTTGTATTGATCTGAAGATCCCAGTTTCTCATGTTTGTGTTCTTCTTCTCTGGTTCTTCTTTTTCTTTCAGGTTTGCATTTGCTTTTCATTCCAGGTTTCTTTTTTTTAGAAAGAATAAGAAGAAGGAGGATGAAGGAAGAAGGAAATTTTGAACTGAAAAGGATTCCAAAAATTTTCCTAACATATTTTTACTCATTTCCATTTTTTTTAAATGAGAAATTTCCCACTTGTTTACAAATGTGACAAATGTATCATTCTTTTGTTCCTAAATTGACAAATGTATTTCATATTACTTCTTAAGTTGACAAGTGTTTTTTTTTTGGACTTATTTATATATAAATTTTCTACTTTTACATATATATAATGCATTAGATTTTAATATATATGTATGCAATTTATGTTATACATATGTCTTAAAACTTTAAATGCTTACACTATGGTTTAAGTGTATACAAATAAAATAATACTTCATTCATAAGATGCTTTAAAAGAAGGAATAATTTGAATCTATATATAGATATATATATTTATAAACTATTCTTGTTTAAAACTTTCAAAAGGAAAACAAAATAGAAATTTTATTAAATTTGTATAAGCTATCATACACCTTTTTTTCTATTTATTATTTTTATTTAAAAAAATAGATATTTATCTTATGTTTGCAAATACGAACTCAATTTTGATTTAAATTTCAAGAAATTTTATTAGAAGAATATTTACCCAAGTAAAAGAATCTATGATCAGATTCATTCGTCCAATTTATAATCCAATATTCTATTAATTAACCCAGTTTGGGAATCAATTACAAATGTTCAAAAAATTAGTTTGTCACATTCCTCCCCCCTTAGAATCTTTTCGTCCTCGAAAAGGAACGAAACCAGCATTGAAAGCTTAAAATCAGAAAAATTTTCTTTGATCATCATTTTCTTTAAAACACTTTTAAAATCTATACAATATTACAAATCAGTTTTGTAAAAATACTTTTATAATACGATGTCTCAACCAGACAATCCTTGTTCTCACAGAAATTCGGTCAAACGTTGATCAGGCGTAAGACTGAAAATCTATAAGTACTCGGTAAATCCATTTCATCATCCAGTGAAAATACTCGGAAAATAATTTTATTGAAAATATAGAAAACATTTTAAAAATAGAGGAAATATCTTTTGGTGAGAATGCTTTGGAAATCATCACCCCCATCCATGGTCGCAGTTAACCCGATGGTTACGTTGCCATCCCGACAAAATCAATAGATAACTATAGGTCTCTACGCCCCTCGATTACACCATGGAACCCGCTACAGATCGCAGCTACAACTGGGGTTACGTAGCTATCACAGTAAAAACCCATATAACTATAGGCATCAGCGCCCTCGAATTTCGCTGCCAAAAGAATGAAACTTCTCCACCGCACTTGACCATAGATCGCAGTCTACCGATGTTGCATTGCCTTCCCGGCAAAATCAAGTGTAGACCATTGACACTCATCCTCCACACGATTTTCGCTATGGTCCCCACAGTAGATCGCAGTGACATCGAGTTACATTGTCGTCACAGCATAACCCAAATGCCCCTGTAGGCATCAGCGCCCTCGACTTTCGCTACCCAATAATCCTCAGGAACTAGTTTGTCGGGACTCCTCACAGGATCAACTTTAGAAACCCCCATGAGGCTCAAGGCAGCACCACCCAGTGGTACTCCTGAGAAGTCCATTCCAAGGGAGCGCCTTTTTCCCTAGAGCCATCATCAAAACAGTTTACACTATACATATATAGTATCTTTAAATCATACACCTAGTATGATCTCATACAAAGCTCCTTTACACAAAATCGATTATCCCAAAATCGATAATTCTCAAACTAGGCCTTCCAAATTCAATATTGATTACCCAAAAATCAAAAGCCTTTCCAAATCCATAGGTTCCCAAAACCTTTTTTCAAAATCCTCATATGATCCTTTACATATATATATACAGATATATATAATTTTTAAAACTTTGGATCATTTTCAAACTTGTATAAACTCCTTTTATACTTCAAAACACCTTCAAAAATTCTTTTCTTCTGGCAATAGATTCAACATGGGTAGTTTTATCTTATATAACAAAGATATATAAATTTATTATATAAAATCAAATATTCAAATTTGATTACTTCTTTTTAATATCATTTTCATTCAAATCCGTACGATGTACACATATCATCTATACGCTATACCAATCTGATCGCTCACTCGATCACACAATTTCACTCCCGAACTAGTATCGTCCACCCGACTTCTAGTTCGGGCACAGATCTGGTTTCTTGACCAGAAATCGTCATTCTCCTTACATAGTCATAACTATGATAGAGAACATCCAGAACCAATCAACAATCCATATCCAGGTTCGCCGTCGAAAATCGAGTGAAAAATCCCAGTCGGATCGATATAACTATCTCGAAATTCTGTGCTCAAATCTGGATCAAATCACTATGCGAATAGAATAACGTACGTACCCCTACGTATTTATCTTTTTAGTTATTAGCCAAATTAATTTTCTTTCTATTCACATTTACTTTAATTTTCTTTCACTTACTCACAATTGCTTTAATCCATTTGGATTATCACCTCTATTCTTATCCCGATTGGGTATTTAACCATTAACAATTTGAACTCTGACCAGTTTATTTAGAAAATATCTTGAAAATTTTAAAAATAGATAAGTAGTTGAAAAATAATTACTAATTTGTAAAATAGGTGTAAAATAGTCAGAAAATAGTTAAAATAATTATAGAAATTTTAGACAATTGCAAAATAATAGTAAGATAGTAATTAGTTTTGTAAAATAGTTGAAATATAGTAAATTAGTTTTTATAGACAGTTGGAAAATTGTTAAACAATTTCAAAAATAATTATAAATCAAATATAAGATAGTATGGCTTTTAAAAGAGAGGTTGTATATATAATTAATAGCTTAGAAAATAGGTTTATATTAAGACAGTTTATATTAAAAATAGTCCAGAGTCAAAACTATTCAATTCCCAATCTCCATTCTCATCAATTTAATATAAATTTGCACTTCCATTTAAATTGACCCAATTCCAGTTTAAATAACTTCAATTTCCATTGAAATCTATTTAACCCAATTCAAGTTGAATTCCTCAGTTCTTCCCAAATTTAACTTTATTCAACCTTCATCTCAAATTTTACTAATTCAAATAAATTTCAATTGTACTAGTTCCAATTTCAATTCATTTCAACTCCAGATTGAATTAATCCCAATTTCAAACTCCATTTGCAAATCAAGTTGAATTATTCTTGATTTCCTCCCAAATTTAATTCAAATTCCATTTGAATTTAAAACTTATTCAACTTTAATTACAATTCCAAATTATTCAAATCGTTCCAATTCAAATTTTCCATTTGAATCTTATACTCATACATCTTCAATCACAAATTCAATCAATTCAAATCAAATTCAATTTGAATTAATTTCAAATTTCAAATTTGAACCATCTCAAATTATATAAATTGGAGATAATACTTCAAATGTTGATTTAATTCCTTTAAATCAATTTACCTTTTTATCCCAACAATGGATTACCATACTCCATTTCTCATTCATTTAAACAAACCAATTCACAACTTAAAGATTTTTAACCACAATAGGATGATATCATCTAATTCATTTTAAAACATCCATTTGTTTTAAATTTCTAGATCTCAAACCCAATTTGAGATCACTCAAACTCTCAATTACAATCAACCATTTAACTTCCTAAGTTAAATCTTAATTTCATCTTAAAATTTACTAAGTAGGTTGAACATCCCAACATATTTAACTTTTCCTAAGTTAAACTCAATTCACTTAATCCAGTCAACCATACCTGGTTTGAACTTCCATTTCAAATTTTGAACTTCTCAAAGATAATCTTCCCACTTATAAAGTTCAAAAACTTAGCACTTCGGGTATCACATCTTATTCCACATTCAAAACTCAACATTTAGAGTTTATTGCAAACCACATTTGATATTATGTATATCCACATACATACATATTAACTTCTTTTACATACCAGGTTATACTTTAAAATTTTAAACCACCTTTGGTTTTTAATTCAAACAAATTCTTTTAAAATTTCAAACAACCCTTGTTTGAAATAGGACCCTTTCATTTGAATATATTAAATAACATCTCTTATTTTAAAATAAGATCATATTCAAAATAGTTTGAATAATATTATCTCCCTTAACATTTGGAATCAATTCAAATGTTTAAATTTAGATTTCAAAACTTCACAATTTTAAATCCACTTCAATTTCCATCCTTTCTAATTTACAAGTTATTCTCATCAAATGGTTACTTCCTTAAAACATTTTATTATTTAAAACAATCATCCCATTATTAAACACAATAACCATTCAATTTCCTAGTTTGAAACCAGTTCCGATTCATCAAATTTTGAAATTCTTTCTTAACTTTAAGAATTTAATTTAAGTTTGAATCAATTTCAAACTTATGCTTATTTAATTTCAATTTGGTTGTATTATATTACTTCTTAATTCTTACTATTACTTTTAATTTAATTAATACTACAACCAATTTCCTTAATATAATAGATAATCTATTTCTTATATAAGATTCATTTACTTTTGAAATCATTTAAAAACCTTTATATAAGAAAATAACAAGTACGCTCTCTCATATTTATATACTCAACTCATCCTAGGGTATCACTCACCCTATCCTTAATGAGTAATTCCACCAGAGCCAAGGTTCTCGCTTAACCTGGCTCTGATACCAATGACCCGGGAATTTCAATCCCGAAATTCCCAGATAGTTAGTGAAAGAAGAAAGAGAAAGAAGAAGAAACGGAAAATCAAACTCAAAATCTCACATTCGCAGCGGATAAAATATAATAGCAAATAAAATAACAGTTTACAAAGAAGAACTGTATCAGTAAATTTTAATTTTCGCATCAGAGTTACAACATTTTCATAACACTGGACAGTTTAAACAACATGTCCTAGAAAAATAACAATATATATCACAGCGGATAAACACTCTATACGTTTCTGTCATTCAGCTCTCCTCCTGAGATCCAGAACGTCCTTACCTGCAAATCTGTAATACTCGGTCTGACCCGAGCATTACATCAAATTAACACCCAGGTCAGGCTGAAAACCAGCGTGAGTAAACCCATCTAACTTGGAATACAAAAGCATACAATTTATATAAACCCGGGGTAACTTATATTAATCTACACTTCACAAGTTGTTATAGAAATCGACCATTTCACACATAAATTTCTAAGTGCCAAAACTTTGATTTAAATGGTCCAATTTACTTAAGTGATTCCACTTCAGCCTATTAGATTCACATATCAAATTATAAGAATCGAAGTGGTTTCGGGTATTTACTAATACCCGACTCCGGTCTCTTTGAAACCATTGTCAACTTAACTTAAATTATTCATGTGAAATACAATTCTACATTTAATACAGGATGTCGCTGTAATTCATCATCAATAGATAGCCACAACTTCTCAGTTAAAATTAAACATATCTTATCACATAGCATCACAAACCACATATTAGGAATAACAGTTAATCAAAGGCTTTCGATATCACTCTGTTTATCCTTTGACTACATTTAAGTAATTAACCCTTAATTTAATTTCACATATTAATTATCCTTAACTCAATACAGTAATTAATCTTTAATTACTTTACTAATTGATCACTAACCATAATTATTAATCACCCTTGATTAATAACAATAGTAATTAACTACCCTTAATTACTTCATCAAATAAAATTTCTTACTCCCTAATTAATTATCTCTAATTAATCCCCTGATTTATTAACCTTTATTAATTTCACAAAGTAATTTAACCCAAATTACTTCCACTTCATAAATCATCCCTTTATTAATTACATCCTGTAATTAATTATTAATTACTTTACCAAGTAATTACACTTTTATAAATTACATTGAGTAATTATACTTACCAAATTCACAATTGAGTATCCTTAATTAATTAATAAAATTAATTCTCTCTAATTAGTTCCATTAATTAATCATTTGATAATACTTAATTAATGTTCTTTCATTAACTATATTAACCATTCCTTTAATGACTTTTCTAAGTAAACAACTATAATTAATCATTTTTAATTACTCGAATTATTTAATTCTTAATTACAAATTTATTTAATTCTAATTATATAATTAATTTCCAAATTTTAACTTAATTAGTCTTTAATTACTTGATTAATTAATTTATAACCATTAATTAATAATCCAATCTTATCTAACTAATGATTCTAAATAATAAATTAATAAGTCTTTAATTTATTAATTTTAAACCATTAATTACTTAATTAATTAATCCAAATCATTAATTAACTAATTAACTTATTAATTTAACCATTTTAATTACCTTAAATTATTTAATGAATTACAAATCATTAGATCTTAATTAACTTTATAATAGAAACATCATTTTTATTACTGGTTTAATTATCATCCTCAAACATATTTGAAAACAGTTTACTTTCAAATTCATTTTTAAATTAATTTCAAATTAAAGATTTGAAATAATTACAGATTGAACTTTAACAAATTTAACCAAGTTAAACCTTTTTTAAAATCAAATGTTGAAAAACATTTACCTTTATAAAAGAAATTTATAAGAGAATTTTAAACCCAATCATTTAAATTCAAAACATCTTATAAAATATACACTTTAACATTACAGTTGTTTAAAAACATTTTATTTTATGCAACTTATCTATTTCAAAACTAAGATATAAATTAAATTTGAATTCATATGTTTTTTTTAAAATTTGTTTAAACTTATTAATTTTTTTACCACCTTTAAACTTCTTCTTTTTGAAACAAATTATTTTAATACTTAAAATTAGTTTTAAATACTTGATACAAAATTTTATAGAATATTTATCTTGGAACACATGCTTTTATCTTGATTTAAACTTTGAACTTTATTTATTTTTTTGCACGAAATTTGAAAACCTGTTCAATCTCAACCCGAGCTTTCACAAAAATTTCCCAAGACAAAACACGAAACTCTTGAGTAACCTTATTACTTCGAGTCATCACGCACAACTTCTCGAGTTCGTCCCGAGACCTGGCCTTCTTCCCCAAAACTTAAACAGAACCCAGCCACCATTTCTCGCGTGCACGTGCATACGCAACTGCCGCCGTTCAGATCACCTCCGACACTGCCTGCAAGCCGCCAATGATCACCACCCACGATCAGACCATCCATCCCTGTCGAACTAACAGTGGGTCGAAATCAAAGTAGAACGAAGGACCAAAACTCAATCATCATCAGACAAAATCGATTCTCTCTACATATTCTGGCCACCAGAAATTACGACTAATCCATCCATATGCATGCCATGATGCGACTATCCCCTTCTCCCTCATGCGATCGACCACGATGAACCATCTCTACCACATTTTCCCCAAATACTTGACCTTCTCTAACTGGTGATTAAACCCTAAATCACCTAAAACCGGCTACCATAGTCAAAAATAAATTCCATCATTATTTTTCCTATGATCTCCCATCTACTCGCTACCTCCATGCTTGATTCTGACTAATATAATTGCATCGTTTGCCGCAAATCGGCCAAATACCCAAAGTTGATCATCTCCGATTATCCCAGTAGTTTTTAAACTAAAAACCACAATTGTTATACCTAAATTCATGTTTTACAATAACACATCTGATTATGGATTCCAATCTTTAAATCATGATGTTTGATTTTAAACCCAAATTTGATGCCTCTCTAAATTCTTCCCAAATCTGATTTAATCATGAAATATAAAACCCTGAAATTATTTTTAGAATTGATATTATGCAATAACAAATACTTTTCATTTAAAAATCAATGAATAATATGGATTTGAATTAGAGATAGGATTTTTTTTCCAAAAGAAATCAAAACCTGTATTTTCACAGCAAAGCCTATATCATGTTTCCACAGACATTCATCCCAAATACACATGCATGCATTTCATTTCAATCCAAACATCCAGGCTAACACATGATTTTCATTCTCATACCAAAGTGTAATCAAGATTAATTTGTTTTTGAAATTCAAGTTACTCGCCTGTTAATAAATGAACGGAGCGTGGAACTTGATTTAACTGAAACTTGATTCTTTTTTAAAAAAAAAAAAAAAACTGGAGTGCTTTGTAAAAATCATAGCCTTATTGAAACTGGAAACTTGTACACTTTGATTTACTTCAGTTTGCATTGAAAAATAAATCTTGTTGCAGGCTTGTTGTTTGAGTTGCTTCTTGTATTGATCTGAAGATCCCAGTTTCTCAGGTTTGTGTTCTTCTTCTCTGGTTCTTCTTTTTCTTTCAGGTTTGCATTTGCTTTTCATTCGAGGTTTCTTTTTTTTTAGAAAGAATAAGAAGAAGGAAGAAGGAAATTTTGAACTGAAAAGGATTCCAAAAATTTTCCTAACATATTTTTACTCATTTCCATTTTTTTGTAAATGAGAAATTTTCCACTTGGTTACAAATGTGACAAATGTATCATTCTTTTGTTCCTAAATTGACAAATGTATTTCATATTACTTCTTAAGTTGACAAATGTTTTTTTTTGGACTTATTTATATATAAATTTTATATTTTTACATATATAATGCATTAGATTTTAATATATATGTATGCAATTTATGTTATACATATGTCTTAAAACTTTAAATGCTTACACTATGGTTTAAGTGTATACAAATAAAATAATGCTTCATTCATAAGATGCTTTAAAAGAAGGAATAATTTGAATCTATATATAGATATATATATTTATAAACTATTCTTGTTTAAAACTTTCAAAAGGAAATCAAAATAGAAATTTTATTAAATTTGTATAAGCTATCATACCCCTTTTTTTCTATTTATTATTTTTATTTTAAAAAATAGATATTTATCTTATGTTTGCAAATACGAATTCAATTTTGATTTAAATTTCATGAAATTTTATTAGAAGAATATTTACCCAAGTAAAAGAATCTATGATCAGATTCATTCGTCCAATTTATAATCCAATATTCTATTAATTAAACTAGTATGATAATCAATTACAGATGTTCAAAAAATCGCTTTGTCACATATGTTGTATGTTGTATGTTGTATGTTATGTAGCATTGCATTGTGTAAGTCGTGTTGCGTTGTAATTGCTTTAGGTCGTAGGACGTAAGCCGTGTTGATCTGTTAGGTCGCAAGAGTATGTAAGGTCGTAGGTCATTTGTACTGTTGCTAAGTCGGCTGAGTTGTGTTGTAACTTTTATAAATAGAGGGGTTGGGTCATTTGTAAAGTTTGTTGATTTGGAATAAACTTTGTTTGAGTGCTTTGTGCCTTATTTAAAATTGGAAGTTGAGTGTTTTCTCCTTTCTCCATTTTCGGTTATTCGAGTGCGCTCGAATCAACGGATTTGAAGCCGATTCATGGAATCTCATGCGCGAGATCA
The DNA here is from genome assembly GCA_030765085.1 of Allium cepa. Taxonomy (NCBI): domain Eukaryota; kingdom Viridiplantae; phylum Streptophyta; class Magnoliopsida; order Asparagales; family Amaryllidaceae; genus Allium; species Allium cepa. Next base: position 911,935,389 of record CM060943.1, read on the forward strand.
ACATAGAAGAATCGTAATCTTCTAACACGGTATCGTGGGCGATCAACGTGTTAAAGATAGCTAGAATCTAGTATCTCGCGAGATCAACGGATTTTAGCATTTATCCTTGGCATCATTAATCCATCAATCCATATTTGATTCATTCCATCATTGTTTGTTGTTGTTGCTTGCATTTGAAGTTATCCGCTGCGTCAATTGGTATCAGAGCTAGACTTAGCCAATCATAGCTAAGCCGAGCCTATTGGGAGCTGAGTTAAAGTATTGGAGATTGTTTGTTGAAGTGTTGAAGTTCAAGGCCGAGAGTTATAGAAGTTGTAGCCGAGCCAAGCTAAGTGCAAGCCGAGAGAAGTCTAGTTAAGATTTGAGTTAAAGTTGTGCTAGTTGAAGTGTTTTTGGATTTGTTGAAGATTTGACAATGCCTCCGAGACGTGCTAATTGATTTCAAAATGTTGAAAATGTGTATCGAAGACAAGAAGCCGAGCAAATGGAACAATGTATCAATGAAAAGTTTGATGAAGGTATTGGGAAGTTAGAGAAATTAATGAATGATATGAATCAAAGTCAAATGAGAAGGTCACCAATCTCGAACCACGGACGAAACAAGGTTTCGCCATCGGTTACGGAAGCGAGGAGGGTGTCACCACAATCTTACTGAGATCGAAGAGAATCATCAGTTTCTATGAGGCAAGAACATCATGATTATCGAGGTGAAGAGAGAAGAACTCCACGTTAGTTTGGAGATGAGCTATATCGTGATGCTGAAAGACATAGTAAAAGAGATATGCATGATCGTAGAGATGTTGATGGTCGAGATAGATATCGAAGTACATTTGATTATGATGAAGATGGTGATAGAGGAAGTATTCATTATCGAGATCGAGACCAAGTACATAGTCGATGTCGGAATGTAGAAGATGATCGTCGATGGGAGTTGGGAATGAAAACAGAGATTCCAGAATTCAAAGGGGGAATGATAGCGGAAGAGTTTCTTGATTGGTTATCAAATGTTGAGGAAATTTTTGACTTCAAGGAAGTACCCGAGCATCGTAGAGTTAAGTTGGTTGCGACACGATTGAGGGGAAGTGCTATGGCATGGTGGCAACAAACTAAACTTACACGGGAAAGAATGGGAAAGTCGAAGATGGTTTCATGGGAGAAGATGAAGACGTTGATGAAGGCTACTTTCTTGCCTTATAATTATCTGTCTCTTATGCATCAGCGCTTACAGAATTTGAGATAAGGGACAAAGTCAGTAAATCATTATACAGTTGAGTTTTATCAACTGACTGCTAGAAATGATATCATGGAGACGGAGGAACAGTTGACAGCTAGATTTGTTGGAGGATTGAGAATGCAAATTCAGGATATGGTGAATATGTTTGATCCAAGATCCGTTGCTGAAGCACACCAGAAGGCTCTAGCTTTGGAGAGGCAAGGTAGAAGAGGAGGTGGTGTGTTTACAAATTCCAACAATCAAGTGAAAGGGGTTAGTAGCAATACAAATGTTTCTAAGGCTATTGGAAAACAGGTTGTCAATGAAGTTACTAAGACCAAGGTCAACAACAATTTCAAGTGTTATAACTGTCAGGAGTTTGGTCAAAAGAGCAATGAATGTCCGAAGCCTAAGAAGCGAGTGATGGTTGCTGAGATTGAGGATGAGGATGTAGAAATAGAATGATCCAATTCACCACAAGTTGAGGAGGAAGAAGAATTATTGGCGGGAGACGAAGGATATTCTTTAATGATGATGAGATCTTGCTTGACGCCAAAGCAAGAAGAGGAGACTAGTTGGTTGAGGAGTAACATTTTTCAGTCGACGTGTACTATTTTGGGAAGGGTTTGTAAGTTTGTTATCGATGCAGGAAGTTGTGATAACATTATCTTTACAGAAGCTGTAAAGAAGTTAGCATTAAAGCAGAGAAGCATCCCAAACCGTACAAATTAGCTTGCTTGAGGAAAGGTGGGGAAGTGAAAGTTAGTCGAAGAGCTTGTGTAACCTTTTCCATTAGAAAGAAGTATAAAGGTGAAATTTGGTGTGACGTTGTAGATATAGATGTCTGTCATTTGTTGTTGGGGAGACCATGGCAATTCGATAGACCTGTGCAACATGATGGAAGGACCAACTGCTATAGTTTCATGTTCGAGGGCACTAAAATCACTTTAGTTCCTAAAAAGTGACAATAAAGTGAAAGCAAGTTGGAGGAGATTGAAGAACTAAAGACTCTGTTATCTTTGAAGGAATTTGTCAAGGAAGTGGAGAATGAGCCTGAAGTATTTCTGTTAATTGGACGTGAAAGTAGTGAAGCGGTTGAAATTCCTGATGAAGTTAAGCCAATGTTGAAGGAGTTTGAAGATGTATTTCCTGATGAATTACCAAAAGAGTTACCACCGTTGAGAGATATACAACATCAGATTGATCTTGTTCCGGGAGCTGTGTTACCGCATAGACCACATTATAGAATGAATCCAAAGGAGCACGACGAATTGAGAAGGCAAGTGGAGGAGTTACTTGAACAAGGGTGTGTACAAGAAAGTTTAAGTCCTTGTGCAATACCAGCTTTGTTAGTACCAAAGAAGGATGGAACTTGGAGAATGTGTACAGATAGTCGAGCATTAAACAAGATTACAGTGAGGTACAGATTTCTGATGCCGAGATTGGGTGATTTGTTAGATCAGTTGAATGGAGCTGCTATCTTTTCAAAGATTGATCTGAAGAGTGGATATCATCAGATATGAATTTGACCAGGTGATGAATGGAAGACAGTATTCAGGACACGGGAAGGATTGTATGAATGACTGGTCATGCCGTTTGGTCTTTCGAATGCACCTAGTACTTTTATGCGAGTGATGAACCAGATCTTTCGACCGTTTATTGGAAAGTTCGTGGTGGTATATTTTGATGATATATTGATATACAGTGGAAGCACAGAAGAACATCTACAACACTTGCAGGAAGTGTCGATGATACTTCGTCAGGAGCAATTTTACGCGGCAACAAAGAAGTTCATGCTCATGACACACAGTGGTCTTTTTTAGGGCATGTGTTGTCCAAGGAAGGAACCCATATGGATCAAGGTAAAGTCGAAGCAATCAAGGATTGGCCGCAACCCAGGACTATAACTGAAGTGAGAAGTTTTCATGGGTTAGCATCATTCTACCGAAGGTTTATTCCACATTTCAGTAGCGTGATGGCACCAGCGACAGATTATATGAAAGGAAAGCAGTTTGTGTGGACTGAAGAGGTTGATTCTGCTTTCCAATAGATCAAGACACTCTTGACTGTGACACCGATTCTTAGATAACCGGATTTTCAGTTGCTCTCTGAGCTAGATACTGATGCGTCTAAGGTTGGAATTGTTGGAGTATTAAGTCAGAAGGGTCGACCAATTGCTTATTTTAGCGAGAAACTTTCTGGACTCAAGACAAGATACAGTACCTATGACTTGGAGTTCTATGCTATTGTCCAAGCCATAAAGCACTGGAGACACTATTTTTTTATAAGGAGTTTGTGTTGTATACTGATCAGAAGCATTGAAGCATTTGCAGGGATAGGATAAGATTGCAGCCGGGCATGCTTCATGGATCGCATACTTGCAACAGTTTACATTTGTTGTAAAGCATAAGTCAGGTGTTACAAATCGGGTGGCGGACGCATTGAGTAGAAGAAATCATTTGTTGACTACGATGAGAGTTAAAGTGACGGGGTTTGATGTACTTCCAAAATTGTTTATTGAGGATCATTACTTTGCTAAGATTATAGATGAAGTTGAGAAAGGGAAGATGGATGAGTATCTTTTGTGGAAGGTTTTATATTTAAGGGAAATCGGTTGTGTATACCAGAGTGCAGTTTGCAAATGATGATTGTGAAAGAATTGCATGAAGAAGGACATGTGGGAAGAGATCGTACCTTGCAGTTGAATTCTCAATCATATTTTTGGCCTTCCATGAGGAATGAAGTTGAAAGATTTGTGCAGAGATGTCACATATGTCAAGTTTCCAAAGGGACAGCTACGAATGCAGGATTGTATATGCCATTAACCGTGCCTACTAGACCACGGGTTGATGTTAGCATGGATTTTGTTTTGGGTTTGCTAAGAACTCAATGAGGAAATGATTCTATATATGTTGTGGTGGATAGATTTTCGAAGATGGCACATTTCATAGCTTGTAAAAAGACCGCCGATGCAGTCCGTGTTGCTCAATTGTTCTTTAAAGTGGTTTATCGACTACATGGACTACCTGAGACCATTGTTTCTAACCGGAATGCTCGATTTCTAAGTCATTTTTGGTTTAGTCTGTGGAAGATGGTTGGGACTAAGCTGAATTTTAGTAGCGCCTATCATCCACAAACAGATGGGCAAACAGAGGTGGTGAACAGATCGTTGGGAAACTTGTTGAGATGTATTGTGAAGGATGATTTGTAGAGCTGGGATATGAAGTCATGCCAAGCTGAGTTCACACACAACCATGCAATTAATCGAAGTACTGGATTCAGTCCAATTCAAGTAGTATATTCAGCAATTCCGTAGGTACCGTTGGATTTGTCGATAGTTCCATTTCAAAAAGGGGTTGTTAAACGAGCTTGTGATTTCGTGAATAAGTTGCAGGAGTGCCACAGGATTGTTCATGAACGATAGCTTAAGTCAAATGAGAAGTATAAGCAACTGGCAGATAAGAAGCGAAGAAATGTTGAATTCAAAGAAGGAGATTTTGTCTATGTAGTGTTGACCAAGGATCGATTTCCAGTTGGAACTTACAACAAATTGAAATCTCGAAAGATTGGTCCAGTAGAATCTTGAAGAAGATCAATGATAATGCTTCTCGGTTGAGATTTGTAACGGCCCACAATTTTAATTAATTAAATAAATTCTGGGTCGTTACAAGATTACCAGATCATGTCCATGCCGCCGACGTTTTCAACGTCAAACATTTGATTCGTTTCATGAGGATAAGCTCGGCGAAGAAGAGGAAAGTGTGAATTCGAGGTCGAATTCTTGTCAACCAGGGTAGGATGATGCAGCGCATACCAGAGTAGGTCACGAGCGACCTTCCCTAAGTCGTGGCCAGCTTAGATCGCGCTTCCCCCTCCTTAAGATTAACGAATCCCTAGGTCGCTCCAGAATTCCTGAGGTCGTGAGCAGAAGCTTATGTCGCGAGCAAACCCTAGGTCGCGAACGACCTACCTTAAGTCGCAAAGATGAGGAGCGATATTCCTTAAATCGCGAGCATCTCTAGTAGGTCGCGAACGACCTTCCTTAGGTCGTGACAATTCTTCATTTTTCTAAGTCGTAGCCATTACTTTGTCGTTGAAGGTTCTTAGGTCGCTAGTCTTCTTATGTTACTATTTGATGATAAGTCGCTGATGCTATGCAGGATGTTATGCCGCAGAGTCTTATGTCGTTTACTTTTAGAGCGCTATGTATGTGGTGTTGTAACTCGATTATGTTGTATGTTGTATGTTATGTAGCATTGCATTGTGTAAGTCGTGTTGCGTTGTAATTTCTTTTGGTCGTAGGACGTAAGCCGTGTTGACCTGTTAGGTCGCAAGAGTATGTAAAGTTGTAGGTCGTTTGTACTGTTGCTAAGTCGGCTGAGTTGTGTTGTAACTTCTATAAATAGAGGGGTTGGGTCATTTGTAAAGTTGGTTGATTTGGAATAAACTTTGTTTGAGTGCTTTGTGCCTCTTTTAAAATTGGAAGTTGGGTGTTATCTCCTTTCTCCATTTTCGGCTATTCGAGTGCGCTCGAATCAACGGATTTGAAGCCGATTCATGGAAACTCTTGCACGAGATCAACGTAGAAGAATCGTAGATCTTCAAACATGGTATCATGTGCGATCAACGTGTTAAAGATAGCTAGAATTCGGTATTTCGCGAGATCAAGGATTTGAGCATTTATCCTTGGTATCATTAATCCATCAATCCATATTTGATTCATTCCATCGTTGTTTGTTTTTGTTGCTTGCATTTGAAGTTATCCGCTGCGTCAATTTCTAAACCGAAAATATAAATATATGATGCGATGGAATTTGAATTTTCATACGTCGTGCCATGAGCTAATCTTAAATTTAAAAGAGGTACGATATATCAATCGCTTATAAATAAGACGAAGATAACGTCCCCACATTCACCACTTTGTTTGGATCTTTCGGGTCAACAGGTACTGGCACCGTTACTTCCACTGGCACCACTCTATTCTCCCCTGTACTAGCTTTTCTGGGGTCCATTTCTCTTCGTGCCCCGCTATGCTCGCCAGAGCATGGGCCACCCTGTAATTGCTACAAGGTTGGTTCTTTGATGCGGATTGGGGTTGCCGCATATTTTCCCATCTCTCTCTTCTTCGCTTCATGCAACTCTATTAGATAACATTCTCGTCCAGCATTCTGATCCCCTTTAATAACTCCAACGCCATTATCCGTGGGAAATTTGATAGTGAGGCACCATGGGGCGAGAATTGCCTTAAAAGCTGCAAGAGTTGGTCGGCCTAGGAAGGTGTTGTAGGCAGAAAATTCATCAACAATTACAAAAGTCTGTTTTCGAACCACCTTTTTTTGCCCCTCTCCAAGCTCCACGAACAAGTCGATAGTTCCAATGGGCTGCTTCGGTTCCCTAGTAAACCCAACGATATTCTAAGATGAGGCTTGAATGTCAGCCATCGGAATTTTCATTTGGTCAAATGTTTTTTTGAAGAGAATATTGCAAGAAGCACCGCAATCTACAAGCACTCTTCTCACAATAGCCGGCCTAATGCCTGCAGAGATGACCAAGGGATCCATAGTTAGAGCTTCAATACCTATAGAGTCCCTGGCTTTGAACATAATATCATCATTGAAAGTTATCTGCTGCTTCAAAGGTGCTTCATTTTCTAGCACAAAAACACTCTCTTCTGCTGGTACATACTTCAAGGCACGGGCATATCTTTCCATCTCGCCCTAGCTTCTGCCTGCTGGGTGAGGACGTCCTATAATCACATTGATAACAGGTCTTTCCGATTCATGCACGGTATTCCTCCCACCCGAGCCAGATGGATGAGCAGGAAGTTGTTGGCCCTTAGTAGATGAAGTTGGGTCATGTCTACTTCTCTTAACATATTGTTGCAACTTGTTCTCCCTCAGTAGTTCTTCAATCAAACTTTTCAGATGGCGACATTCATTGGTATCGTGACCGGGTTGATTATGAAATCGACAGAATCTCCCACTCTGAGCGGCTTTTTTGCTGACTCTCATCTTAGGCGGTTTAGGATATTCTACTGCATCTTTGGTAGCAAAAAAGATATTCTTCGGAGTGTCAGTCAAAGGAGTGAAATCGGAAGGTTTTAAGAAGCGAGGTTTCTTCATATCTTTCTGTTTCTTCCCACCATTGTTCTTCCTTTTCTGACTTCCGGATTCCCTTTTAGTACGAGCAGTAGTATTATTCTTAACCTCTGTCAATGCTACTTTAACTGGTGCTCGAAAGTTTTCCAAGCGCAGGAATTCATCAGCTTTCTTATAGAATTTCTCAAGCGAATTCAGTTCTTTCATCTTCAGCCACTTCCCAAATTCGCTTGATTTTTCGATTACCCTCATCAGGTATGTCAAGACCATCCGTGGCTCTGCATTGTCCACTTCAACCAAAGCTATGTTGAAGCGGTTCAAGAAAGACCTGATAGATTCCCCAGGATTCTGTTCCAGGCTTGACAGTGACATAATATCCTTTGCCTTTGAAGCATACAACCTGAATTGCTCTTTAAACTTCCGGGTCAAATCGACGAACTGGTCTATGGATCAGACCGGAAGCTTTGTGAACCAGAGCAGAGCCACTCCTTCCAAATATACCGGAAAGTACTGGCATTTCATCTCATCAGACGCTCTAGCACTAGTCATGTGCCAATCATACTTATACAGGAATTGATTGGGGTCACTTGTTCCCTTATAAGCCGGGATGGTAGGAGGAACAAACTTCCTTGGGAATTCATCCTTTAGAATCTTTTCAGTGAACGGAGTTTTGCTCGGAACGAATCCCCATTCCTTCTCATCTTCATCCCTCTTCATGCATTCTTTCATAATTTGTCGCACCATGCTTGAAAGATATTCCTCATCATTTAAAGGATCAGCAGGACAGACTTCAGCCATTTTCTCGGAAGTTTGTCTAGACAAACGTTCGCGGAGAGTTGGCTATGGTCTCGATCCTCCAGCTTGAGGAGGTGTTTCTTTGGCGGGGCAAGCTGCTCTTTGAGGAATATTCCTCTCTTCAGGATCATGAACATCATCTGCAAGGTTTTCTTCATTATTCACCGGTTGACGGTTAGCTCCGAGCAATGCATTTAACCTCTCAAGCATTAAAGCATTTTGAGTTTCCATCTGCTGGTATAATCCCGATACTACAGCATCTAACTCCGATCGTGTAATTCCGGCACTTGGTGCTGCTTGACTTGACGAAGGAGAAGTGGTTGTATTCTCATGGACATTACTAGGTCTTGTAGATCCACGCTTTCTTCCAGGAGCCATTATCTCTGATAGACTTCTGGTTTTGAGAGAGATTCTTTCAACAAATTTTTGAGAAGCAATCACGAAAATAGCCTGAGTTCAATTCTCAGTGAAGCACCAAAAATGTTAGCGCTTAAAATTGAACGCTAACACCTCGGTGTATGTAGAGATTAAGTGAAAGCACTACCCGTGTATACGGGAATTAGAAACAAATAGAAAAGTCACAGAGAAAGTAGTAAGAGACAACAGTTTTATAGTGGTTCGGCCTTAGGTTAAGCCTACGTCCACTTTAATCTTCTTTATTGCTGAATCAATTACAACTTTACAACAATCTTCGATTACAACACTGATGGGACAAATAACTAGAACTCCGATGTAGAAGATCTCTTTGAATCCATGTCGATTGTGTTAGATTTCCTCTTGAAGTTTGTTGAGATGTCTTTCATGTTTGAAGTGTCGAGTGAGTCGAGAATTCAACAGAGTATCGGCGTTCCAGAAATGAGCCAAAAAGATCCCCTTTTAGTAGGAGTAGGCGGGGTATTTATAAGTGAGTTCGGCGTTAGGTCGTAGGTCGCAAGCGACCTTGGATAGGTCGTAGGTCGTCCGGGACCAATTGGGAGTGGCTTACGGCTTAAATATGGTATACTTGATCATTCTGGGTAAACTAACAAGTCATAGGTCGTGGCCGACCTATGTAGGAAGCGGCATAGAAAGCTCCTTTTACATGTTTAGGTCGTGAACGACTTAGGAATAGGTCGTCACACCTTAGCTCGCCGCAGAACTTCCTCCCTGTTAGGTCGCTCCTCTTATTAACTTGTTAGGTCGTTCAACCCTTAGGTCGCTGAGCTTCTTCGCTTGTTAGGTCGCAGTGCTCTTCAACTTACATTATGTCACTCCATTGGGTCGCAAGGCATCTGAACTCTTTTTAGGTCACTAAGTCCATTATTTCATTAGGTCGCTGTGTTGTAGGAGCCCTTAGGTCGTAAGCTCTTTAGGTCGTTAAAATCGCTCCATTCTTAGGTCGCTCTGCCTTTATTTAGTTACTAGGTCGTTGCCGCTTTAACTCCTTAGGTCGCAGCCTGTTATAGATTGTTAAGTTGCGGGCCTTAGGTTGCTAGATCATTGAGCTCGGTAGGTCGCTGACTAGTTGAGTCGTTAGGTCGCTACTCTCTCTAGATCGCAGGGTCGTAGATAGAAGAGGGTTGACAATAACGTTTGCATTTTTTTTAAAGTCATCAAAACTGCTGCTTTCCTTTTCCCATTTTCTATTGCTTGAGAGCTATTTCTTTTTCCGTCTCCTCTCCATTTTTTTCCTGTAGCCGTTACTTCTTCTCCCTTTATATATTTCCTAGCCTGCTCACTTTCTTCTCCTCTACCATATTTTTCTTCCTCTCTGTTGCTTCTTAAAAAAAAAGTTTTTTCCCATTACAATGCTAAAACACATATGATGGAAAAATGAAAAAGAACCAGTTCTCCTTCCTATAGCTTCGTCAAGCCTCTGCCACCACAGCTCGAACCACCTGTCAAGAGCCGCCACACACTCCATGCCTCCTTCCCTCGTCATCCATATTTTTATAAACGGTATGCGTATCATATTGCAATATATGTTTCGTTTTTAAATGTTTACATATAACATGAATATGTACTAGTACTATATATAGTCTATTTTGTTTAATGGATATGTTATACAAGCTGTGTTTTCTTTTGTCTAATGGATTTCGAAACTTATAATAAATATTATTGCATTAGTTGTTGTTTTCAACTTCCTGCAACACTTTGTTTTTTTATAAATTTTAGCTTGCTGCAATTCTCTTTTCATCTATATTATTGTATTCTATTATCTAATATATACATTTTATCTAGTTATATATATTATACTATAAGGTGTATATATATAAGTTTTCATAACCCTTTAAAATATGTAGCTACGTATATAAGATTGGACCTATTATATATGAAAGCATTGGTTATAGAAATTAAAAATATGCAAAGGAATTTAACGTGGTGATATTTACTTATGAATAGAACAAGATACGTACCACCATTTGTATCTTCGTCTCTCTCCGCATGTTTTTTTATTATATATATATATTTCTTCTTTTTTTCTCTTTTCACTCCTTTCATTTTATAGCTTTTAAATAAATTGACAAACGCTTTGGAAGTATTTAAACGCAGTACACGAGAAATTTAATAAGTAGTGGTGTTTTACGTCATTTATAGCAAAAAAAAATTTGATAAGTTCATACATTTATAAACTGAAAATATAAATATATAATGCGATAGAATTTGAACTTTCATACGCCGTGCCATGAGCCGATCTTAAATTTAAAAGAGGTATGATATTCAATCGCTTACAAATAAGACGAAGATAAGGTCCTAAATTAACTTTTAGCAAATTGAACATTACTGTCGTTACTAAGAAACCAACGTATTGTGTCATTTGATTATTTGGGTACTAATAATATGTTACTTTATTCATTCCATCAATTCATTTCACACCACGTTACTTTAAATAAATTGCTACTCTTCTACTGAAATTTATCCAAAAATTTAATAAAAATGATCCAACGGTGTATTAGCCTTCAGGACTAATCCCTGAATTCCAAACGTTGGATCCACTTTGCGTTCTGTTGTTTTTTTCTCTTTTTCCATAAACCATATATAAAGTATAAAGTTTATATTTATTTTCTGATGTTAGTTGAAATGTAAATATTGATTTTTAAATAGTATATCTATATATATAAGCTACTTTTGTTGTTCGTATACAAATGGTATTGTATGTGCATTTTTATGAAATAGCGCCCAATGTATATCATTTTATAAAAGAATTCATTTGTTATGTCAACTAATTATATGTTACATTTGGTTTATATAAATATATTATAACTGTTGTTGACTTTTTTCATTATACTCTTTCTTACAACTAAAATATGTCAGTATTGTAACCTAGCACATGATTTATATTAGTCTGTTTATATAAGTTTTTGTTTCAAATTTCATATTGTATATATGCTTGATTCTAATTTATGTGTTTTAAATAAAAAACAATGATTTTGGAAAATATAAATACGTATATATTTAATTTAATTTAATGTGTTGAATTTAGAATATAACTTTATATATATATAGTTATATATAGTTATATATATATGAGTCCACTCATACCATTATCTTCGCCGATCCTGTTCTGACTTGTTCCATCAATTCTTGTTATCAGCTTTGATCGTTAAATTCGTGGCGATTTTGCTTTTCTTTGATTCATAATTCAAATTTCAGTGTTTGTAGCAGTATGCATATCCGTGTCATCTTCTGTATTCTCTAGGCTCGAGAGGTGAGCAATCACTCACGATTAACGTTCTTTTATTTATTAAGTTTGATTTCAATTGAAACGACAACCGAAATATGATGTTGTAGTTATTTAAATTGTTATATATGCTATTATCTGTAACTGCTCACCTGTGGGATATGACACCATATCCTGTTGTCTATATTATACTATTATTGATGATATATGCTTTTTATATTAATATATGTTATCACTCTGCAAGTTCCATGTTAGTATAGAAATCACTATGGGTTGAAATGATACATACCCTAACGGACTTTAGAATATGAGAAAATCGTTATGGGTTGAAATGATAAACCAAAGCGATTTTCATTTAAATGATATCCACCCATATATATTTAGTCTAGGATTGAAATGATAAATATCCGTAGCACTTGACTATATGATAGGAAATATATACAAACACTGTTGGTCCATATAAATATTTTGAAAATAATTTCTACAATTTGAAAAGAAATATATGGGATTTAATAAATATTGGTTCTTAAAATATTATATATAAATGGAAATTTTATATATAGATTTAATAATAATATTATTGAGAATGATTTTATCCATATAATATGTTTAAGTATTATTTAAGATTTATATTTCAAAATTTACCGTTATAAAAATTTGAATAATTAAGATTGGGAGATAAATTGGGTTTATTAAAAATGGTATTTAAATAAGGATTTATTTAATTAAATCGATTTGAAATTATTGAATGGGAAATTTAAAGGTATGATTTTGTAACTGGATTTTTGATTTATGTGACTTAATGAATATTTCACGTTTAAATAAATTTAAGAAAATATTGGGTAAAATGTAATTTAAGGTTACTTAAATGATATTGAATCTAATGAGGGAGTATTTCAAGACTAAATAATAATGAGGTTAAATCGAGATCTATATGAAACTGTTAAATTGAACGTTTAAATATTAAAGCTTTAAACTATATTGTAATTTAAATGGTTTATTTTGAGATTTGGATCTGTATTTGAAATCAATATAGTTGAACTTGTTATTTAGAAACTAAATTGAATTAAAGTGAAAATTTAGGTTGAACCAAATTTGAATTTATTATTTAGAAAACTAAATTGAATAAAAATTAAGTTGAAACATTGAATACTTAAAGTTTTGAAATATATTGAAATATAATGGCGTATTTTTGTGATTACAAATCCGAATTTGGGATCTATAAAATTTAAGTGGTTATTTTAGGAATTGAGTGAATTTAAATTGATAAATTGAGATTGAATTTATTTGAATGGGAAGATCGGGTTGATGTTGAAACGATTTGGTAAGTTGGGGAAACTGAAAATACTTTACTTTATAAATTATTTAATATATATAAATGCCATTTTGGGAAATATAGAGATATTTGAAGTGAAAATGATATTTGGTTTTGAAGTATAAATTAAGTTGAAATGACCATGGTGTTATAGTGTATATTTCTACCTTTTAGATAGTTCTATGGACCCTTAGAGGATGGTTATCCCAAACATCCCTTAATTTATTTGTATTTCAGTTGATATTTCACTTGAGTTGGATTTATTTATATAAGAATGTTAATCCTGTGTTAACGCTTAAAATCGAATGCTAACACCCCGGTGTGTGAAATGTGAATTTGAAAGCACCACCCGATGGTTCGGGAACGGAATATCAGCTAAGATAACAGAAAATACAGTAAGAGACAGCGAATTTATAGTGGTTCGGCTTAAGGAGTAGCCTACGTCCACTTTAAGTATCTTTATTACTGATCTTGTAACAAAACGATACAATGCTCTTCAAGTACAAATCTCTTTAGTTACAAAACACTTTGAGCAAGTAGCTTAAGCTTCGATGTAGATGAAAGTCTTCGAATCCATGTCGGATGTGCGAAAGTCTTTCATAGTGGCTTGTAGTGTTCTTCGAAACTTCAAGTATAGAGTTGGTTTAGAAACAGGCAGAGTATCGACGCTTGAAGAGATTGTCCAAAAGTCCCTTCAATGTTGGAGATAGTGCCGTATTTATAGAGGAACTTCCATGTCAAGTTGTAAGTAGTGACCGACTTAAGGTAAGTTCTGGATCGTGGCCGACCTAAGACAAGTCGTAAGCCGCGTCCCATCTCTCAAGCACGGCTCATGGCTTAACTGGACAAAGCAGGCTCTTCTGAGTACAAGTCCCAAGTCGTGAACGAGTTAACAGGCTCTGGTTTAAGTAACTGTATCGGATTTATCTTTGTTTGCCTAGGTCGTGGGCGACCTAACATAGGTCGTAAGTCGGTCGTGACTTAAGTGAAATTGCTTTGAGCTTTTTCCTGTCTTGAGTCGTTAGGTCGGCAGTCTCTTGATTCGTTAGGTCGGTAACCCTTTAAGATTGTTGAGTCGGTCCATTCTCTTAAGCCGCTAAGTCATAGCTCTCTTAAGTCGGTAGGTCATGCCACCAGCTAAGTCGCTAAGCCGTTATACTTTTTAGGTTGTTAAGCCCTTAAACCGTTAAGTCGTTTGACCCCTTAAACTGTTAAGTCGTTAGTCCTTTAAGTCATCCAACCTCTTGACTCGTTGAGTCGTGCATCTTTTAACTCATTAGGTTGATAATTCACTGAGTCGCTTGTCCATTGAGTCGCCGCCCACCTTGAGTCGTTTGCTTATTGATTCGTTGACCATAGGAGTTAACATTTGCCCCTCGAAGTACACGCCTAAGTCTTAGGTCGTGTACTTCGATCTAATCCCTAAGTCGTGGACGACTCAAGGAGCTGGTTAACTCGTTTGACCATCCATCTTCTTATCTGCCTCCTATATAAGCCATTAAGTCGCTTCTCTATTTTTACTTCGTTGCTTGTCTTCTTTCCACCATTGTGGCATCCGAGCTCCCAAAGGCGACTTCAATCCGATCAATCACCAATTTTCCTTAATATTACATCCTCGATCAACAGATTAAGGTAACTTCAGTCGGCTGTCCATCGTGTTTACCACCAACTCTTCGTAACCATTTTGATATAGTTTTTGTTTCCATGCTGTGAGATTATGTTTCGATTCGTCTTCTGACCATTGCCGATCATTGACAATTGCCCTAGAAATTGAATCGGCTTAGGATCTTATGTAGTTGTTTGGCAAGTGCTTGAATTTGTTTTTTGGTTTTGCTTGAGAAGATGATGGATTTTGTTGCTAACGGAAGATAACGGGTTATTGGGTTGGAGAAGGATCAGTGGGTTGAGAAGAGTTATCGTGAAATTTTCGCGACTTTGCCGATTTGCATAGTTTTCGAATTGACTGACTTAAGATCCCCTACGACCTTAATTGCACACGACCTAACCCTTTAGGTTGTGTTTGTTTCTGGACGACTTAAGACTTAGCTTCATTTGCACTTCATTTGCTCTGTCTTGATTTGAGACTTTATGACTTGGCCTCTAGGTCGTGAACGACTTAGCCCTGAGTCGTAGCCGAGCTAAGACTTAGAGAAATTCTCATCACTTTGAACCGAAGCCTTTTTTCTCAACACGCTTTGCATCTTATAGGACCAACGATTTAAGGAGCCAACGACTTAACTTGCAGGAAATATTTTAAGTCGTGGACGACTTAAATTTTAGGTCGTGGACGACTCATGACTTAGAGAACATTTGGGCTGTGACTCAATGACTTGAACAAAATTTGAAAACTTAGAGATGTTGACAGAACTTGATTGTATTTCCAATTTCAGTTGCCAGGATAAACTGCTTGAACTTTGAACTGTTACTTGAACTTTGAACTGTTACTTGAACTTTGAATTGTTAAACTTTGCTGCATTCTTTCACAGATCACTTTGGACTTGCAAGCTAACAATCTTCACATTTGAATATCCAGTTGCTTGTGCAGAATGACTTCTCAACAAGAAGAGACAACAGCCCAGACTGGAGAAGCCACTCTTATTCCGGCTCCCCTAGTTAATCCTCCAGAGAGAGCCTCTTCCACTTTGTCATACAAAGTTTTTCGTCAGTTATGCACTCAGTTTGGCATTGCTGAAGCAGATGCCATTCTTCCTGAGAAAACTAACAATGCTGATGTGGCGCCTCCTTGCTTTGTAGCAGTCAACCGCCAAATGTGCTTGTGCGGCGCTATTCCTCCCTTCAATGACTTTCTTCAACAGTTTCTTCTTCGATTGACCATCTCTCCGTTCCAACTGCACCCCAATGGTTATGCCATTCTGATGGGGTTGTGTGTTTTATTCATGAGAACTCTAGATCGACTGTCGAGTTTCGAGGAAATTTGTTATTTATGTTCTTTCACAAAGACTAAAGATCATCCCTCTATTGTTGTTATAAGAAGCGCTAGGAATCGCAAACTCATCACTGATCTTTCCGAAAGCGTTCATGGCTTCTTAAATCAGTTTTTCTTTGTTCGCTGCCCCCTAGGGTTTTACGCCATCTGGAGAGTAGGAAGTAAGATTACCTGCTTCTATTTTCCATTCCTGAGCTTTTCGAGATCTAAGTAGCTAATTTCACTCTTTCCTTTTTCAGCGCTTCCTCCCCCCTCTAGAGATCCAGGCCACAAGCAAATTTTTGAAAGATTGAATGTTGTGACCGCTAAAGAGAGAAGTATAAAGTTTTTGTTGAGGGACGAACTTTTGCATCAGTATGGACTTTTACACACTTCTCGCTCTACACACCCCATGAGATTCCAGACTCCCCATCTAAAGCATTAGATGCCCCAGTTTCCACTGACGAACCCATACCAAAAGAACCTGCATCTGAGGCTTTTCTGGTGAAGTGCTCTACCACTGCCGACGTTGCGTGGTCGTCTGGCAAATTCGCACTTGCCCCAGTTATTGAGGAGGAAGAAACTCTTCGTTGCTTTGAAGATGCGGCCGATTTGGAAGCCGAAAAAGAAACTTGTAACGCCCCAAAAATTTTCGACTTTCGAAAATTCAACATCGATACTCACTTTATCGACTGCCGAGAAATCAAAGGCCGAAAACCGAGATGTTATGGGTTTTAAAAAGATAAGAAAAGAAAGAAGATAAAAAAAGAAGAAAGAAAAAGAAAATAGAGGGAAAAGAAGATAGACAATTTTTAGAAAACAGAGAATTAGAAAAACAGAAGATAGAAAATTTTAAAAATAGAACGGGATAGAAAGGGAACAACAGAACAACAACAGAATCTCACAATTCGCAGCGGAACAACATATAATAATAAATGAATAATCTTTAAACAAAGAACTATATCAGTTATTACATTACATTTCATTTCATTACATCATATCATCAGAGTGTACAACATCATACAACATCAAACAGTGCAGCGGAAAAAGAAATACTATATAAGTAATATGCCATGCCATCCAGCTTGCCTCCAGCAACTCCAGAATATCCAGAATATCCTGATAAACCTAACTCTTAACTGCCCGTGTGGAAATTGGTAGGCACCCAGAGTTTAGGAAGGAAAACAATAAACTCCGAGTCAGTCATGTGACTGGTGTGAGAACTCAAAACAGTTTATTTATCTTTAAAAATCAAAATAGAGGAATATTTTTAATCAATTCGCAATGCTTTTAAAAATGAGACTACCATAAGGCCTCCCGCACACACACACATGCAAACGCAGAATCGGAGGAGATTTCTCCTTATGATAGTCAAAGATGCTTGATACGCATTTAAAATAACATTTGATATTATTACTAGTGCATAATGTATAACAAATCATTTCGAAAATAAAGATATAAATCTTAGCCGACATAGACATTTCGAACTATGCCTACTATAGCTACTATCCAAACAGTGGTGACCACCATAAGTGAATAGCAGGTTCTACAACTAATACCGTACAAGTTTCGTATTGGGAATTGGATTTCCAACAAATGGTCAGGCCAAGGAACTTCCCATTGCCACTGAGAATGCCTCTGGATGGACATCCCCGAGAACCAAACCGGATCTCTACCAACACAAGGCCGGGTTACTCCTAACTGAGCAACAACTGACCGAATATGCCATCCCCCGGTCCTTTGGGACCTTTTCACCGAGCGCTCGTAATCAATTCACACAATCATAAAGTGTTTTCAACATGAGTAAGTATCTGGGCTCCATACCATGATACCACCCTTTTCCAGAAGGAAATGGACACATCCTAAAGGGTGCTACCCCTCATAACCTTGCTGCTTCTTTCCTGTTTTGACCATTCACGGGGTGTGAGGCTCGACGAATTCACGTCCACAAAAACATACTTTATACAAAAGCCATGCTTTGGGTCAACAAATGATCAACACAATGATCACTAAGATAGACGATCAAATAAATGATCCTATCACAATAATCAACACAATGATCATTTCAGCATCACTCAGCATGTCACATTACCAAACTGGGAATATATCGCTGATAACTTCAACTATATAACCTTTGAGCTCGTACGTCTCAAAGAAGGGTGTTAAGCAAAGAATAAATTCTCCGCCACCAACAGAAATATATTTGAAAGAAATCGGCTTTATATCTCAAATTGTAATGTCAGGCATACAATCCATACAAGTCTGTTCCGGGCTCGAACAAAACCGAAGGCACTTCTTACGAAGCCCTTGCAATACGGGTATTCACAATCCCGATCGAATTTCCCATCACTTAAGAGATCTCTATACCAGGAGCTACCCAGTGCAGAGACAATCGATAGGTCATCCTATCGCTTTCACAAATACTCGGTCTTCAACACCGATCTTCAAATGCAATTCATAACGACGTATCACATATTCAGAATGGGTTATACGACCCCATGGTCCTTTCCCGGTTAACCCGAATAGTGAGCGCTTATTCAAAAATAAGTGTGCATTCAAATTCAATCATATTCACATCAAATACCCATTCAAAGGGAAATATTGATAGTCGGCTATTGAACTATCAATGGATATGCACACATCACCAGATTCCAAATAATTTTCCAAATTATTTATTTTCCAAAATATCTTTACAAGATATATAATTTCAACACTTCAAAAATAAATCAATATTTATTTTTAACCAATTTCACTTTTCACATATAAATTCCATAATGAATTTATATTTCAAAATATTCGTGCATATACGATTTCAATTATTCATTTTCAATTTATCTTCAAAAAGATAAATTCTAAATATTCACTTCACATTGGAAAACATTTCCATACTTATTTATTCATAAGTAATTCACAAATCTCTTTTATTTTCAACACTTAGAAAATATTCAATATACTTAAATCGAATTAAGTATATATTTCATTCTTTAAGGAAATTATTCACTTAAACATATTTACTTGGGCCAAAACGAATGTTACGTAAAACATCGTTACGACAACCCAAAATCACTAGTATAGGGATTCGAAATTAAAATAGATATATAAATCCCAATACTAATCAAAAACATTTCCTTTCGGAAATTATTTACTATAACAACAGTGTTATAGTCCACCATTTCCTTTTATTTCTCGAAACGTCTATTTCAACAATAAATGTTGAAATCTATGATTTCGAATCTCAACACAATTAAAACATCGTTAAATCGTTTTAATTCTATTTAAAACATTCACATTCAATACATTTTCTTTAACGTATTATTCACTATTCAAAAACGTGAATATACTTCATTAACAAATTTCATCCTTTCTATTCATTTTATTTTAAAGGATTATTCACTGTCTAAAAACGTGAATATAACTCCATTTATAAGTTATAACAATTAACTTATCAAAATAAGTCGTTTGCGAATTTATAAAACAACGTTTATAAATTCCATTTCCATTTATTTCATAACAACTTCCTTTATAAATCTTCTTTATTTACCTATTCGATTTATAATCTTAATTATAAACCAAAAGTCCAAATTATAAGTCAAACACTTATAATTTATTTATTTGCAAAAATCGTTCCTTTGAACTTTACAAATTTTATAAACCTATTGTTTATAAAATTCCATTTATAACTTCACCGTTATATAATTCTATAAATTTCATTCATTAATGAATTTCATTTTCACTTCATTCAAACCCTTATAAAGACTCGTTTTATAATGTCAATATTTCGATTTATAAATATCCGTTTATAAATCTCTCAATATAAATCAATTAATATTATTCTTTAAAACATCTTTTAATTTCCTTTATAATTTCATCATTTCGATTTATAAAATAATCAAATTTTATAAATCCTATATTTAAACTTTTATCATATATTCAAAAATCCAATTTAATTATTTTATAAAATCATTAGTTCATATTTCTCAAAAATCGACTTTTAATCGTATTTCTAAAAATCAGCTTTTTAACTATATTTCACAAAAACCATAATTTTTATAACTTTAAAAATTATAACGTTTATTTATTTAAAATGGATCAATTCCAAAAATATAGTATATTTTCAAAAATCACTTTAAAACCATTTTAAAATCCCAAAATCTGGGTCCAATGATGCTACACACCAAATAGTCAATCACGACTAACAACGATATCATATATCGATATGATAATCCATCAAATATCAAAATATCTGAAATTAAATAAATACTGTTGAGGAATCCAGTTGGATCCCTCCAACCTGTTTCCTGCATCCAAAAACATTAGCACAATACCAATTTCGCTCCAGTACGAAATTATCGCGGTACATGTTCTTAATAAATATTATCCGCTTAATAACGGCGTAATAGGGTCTCATCCGCTAAACAAAAAATGCGGGAAATCAACAACTGCAATATATACATATGCCAATATATATATATTGATATTATATATAATACCAATTTCACTGTTTATGAAATATTCGCGGTATATGTTTATATTAAATAACATCCGCTTACTAACGGCGCATAATGTCTATTTTAACAATCAATAATTTACAGTCATCATTCAAACATGCATTCAAATATTTTAAATCTAACTATTTAAAATAAAATCGAAACTGATTCGATTGAGTGAGAAGTTCTCACCTTGGTTTTAATTTCCGTTTTAGCTTTTATTTCGAATAAAATTAAACGCGCGTTTAATTTTACCCGAAATTCTCACTAACTCCAAACGACTCCAAACCAACTCCATCGCGTAGTTCTCGTCCATACGATTCCAACGCAACTGAGTTTGCATTTTTTCGACCTCGTATGAAAAAGTTATTGATTTTACAAGTTTGTACATAAATTTTAAACAAATATTTACAACTCTTATTAATATTCAAACCTAAACTAATCTCAGCCTTAGATCCAACGCACCACCATCATAGCCGTGAATTTTGCTTCTTCCCCCTACCCCTTTTTTTCACGCACGCACCAGTATCCAAGCTGTAACAAATTGAACCCATACATTCAATCTTAGGGTTTAATTAATCTCCACAATCACACGACGATACCTCGATCAAGAAACTCCATGCTGTAGCCCCTAACCCCCTCTAGGTTCGGCCTAAATCTCGTGAGGCTCGGCCCTCCCTTGGCTGTGAAATCGGCCTCTAAACGCGTGCATTTCCATTGCATTTTCCCATTGATCCACTCAACAGAAACTGATCACCACCGTTGATTTGAAAGCTCTTGACGAGATCTACGTTTTGTTAGTTGAAGATTTCTGAAATCATTGAGTGGATTGGGAGAGATTGAGGGAAGAAATTGAAGAATTTTCGGCCTTACATTGTGAAGGTGGCGGCCACGTTTAGAAATTAGGGTTTTACATATTTTTTTTTATTTTAGATTTTTAACTCCTATTTATAGAAAAAGCTAGCGTAAACACTATTCATCCCGGAAATTCCGAACTCCGATTTAGACGCCGTAACCAGCGTACCTAGGGTTTATCCCGCGTTCCGGACACAATGGAACAGGTTTCGGAAGCTAATTCGGAAGTATGTGCGAGTTATGGCTACAAACGCTCAATTTAAATTAAACCGATTTAAATCGATTTCTAGGCGTTTTAATTTGTACCGGACAAACGGTAAATCCAAATGACTTGAAATTTGAAACCTTACAATAATATCACATTACGGATCCGATGAAACTGGTTTCGTCGAAATCCGAGACTTTTTGAAAAATGGCTATTTTGACTCGCCAAATTTAAATTAAAAATAATTCGATGCGTTTCGAGCTGCCACGATCAAACGATAACTTCGATTGACACGAAAATTGAAATCCGGTAATAACTAACTATTACGGATCCAATGAAACTGGTTTCGTTCAATTCTGAGACTGTTCAAAAATTGGCTATTTTACAGTCAATTATTAAATATTAAAATATTCAATTTTCACAAATTAACTCTTAATTCGATTTTAAAAGTTCTAAAATATCATTCTAACTTCAACATGATAAAATAAAATTTTACAAATCATTTTCAATCATATTTAACCTCATTTTCAATTATTTCCATAATTTAACATATTAAATTATCGATTTAATAATTCAATTAAATCCAATAAATCAAATAAAAATTTATTCGACTTATAAATTCAATTATTAATATTTAAAATAAATTAAATATTCAAATTTTAATTAAATAAAATTCTGGGTCGTTACAATCTTTCCCCCTTAAAAGAATTTCGTCCTCGAAATTACAAGTAAGAAAGGTTACAGAATTTATTAACTTTCCAAAATCCATAGTTAAACTTCTTACAAATCTTTACTAAGTTTTCAAATCATACTTAGTTATCATTTCAAAAGCAACTATTATTGTTTAACTTTCAATTCCAAAACAAAGTTAAAGTTTTCAAAAATTTTCCAAATTTTCTCAAATTTTTCTAACGCCTTAAATTTCCGGAAAAATTCGCCATAGTCTCCTTTGCGCGGCTCGATCCGAAAAAAAAATGACAGTATATATATCACAAATATACATCTCATCAAGTAATGAGGCATCCCGAAGGGAAAAAAAGTATAAAAGTGCGATATTTAATCCGAGATATGTACCTTATACTTTATTAGCAAGCATATACGGCTAATATAGCGCAAAAGCGAGCTCCAAATGCGAAGCAACGCGATCCGCACCTACTCAACACTTAACAAACAACATGAGAACATGCACATATGCAAATAATCTCAATATACAACATATAGTAACATATCTATACATGTCACATAGCAAATGCAACCATAGCAATATATATTCAACCAATTACATCCATAACCAATCAATATTCATTTATATTCTCATTCATATATTAAATGAATTGGTTTTCAAATTAAATCACATTTGATTTATTCACATTGGATTTTATCAACATTCATTCTCATTAATTTATTCAACTTCTAATAACATTAGATTTTAATGAATTAACATTTATATTCATTATTTCATATCAATTCTATTTTCCATTCAATTGATTCACAATTCAATTCATTTATTCAATTCAATTACCAAAGTTGAATTTCATTTACATAACTTAAGTTCCCATTTATCACTTAGCTTTATTAATTTAGTTTGATATCAAAATCAATTCCATTCAACAACACTTAAGTTATATTCCATTTAACTTTAAATTTACCTTTATTTACAACTCATATTTTATATAGTTTCACTTCTTATATATATAAGTTTATTCACAATTGTAAATTACTTTAATTATAACTCAATTCTTATAATTCTATTATTTATACAATTATCCTTTAATTTAGATTATTCAAACAACCTAACAATCAACTTATATACCATTAATAATTTTGAAAAATTATTTCTTTATATATAAAATATACTCAAGGTAAAATTATTTCATTTACCCAATTTAAACAATATTATGTTGAATTGTTCTATTCAAGTGTTTATAGATCCCTATCAACAACGTTAATTACTCGTATTAACCAGAATCCATATACCACTCAACAAACCAATCATCACAATATAAAACAATTTTTTTATTCACTAACAAATACGCTCTCATATCTATTATTACACTCAACTCATTCTAGAGTACTGCTGACTCTATCTCTAATGAATTATACCCAACAGAACCATGGTTCTCGCTTAACCATCAGCTCTGATACCAAATGTAACGCCCCAAAAATTTTCGACTTTCGAAAATTCAACATCGATACTCACTTTATCGACTGCCGAGAAATCAAAGGCCGAAAACCGAGATGTTATGGGTTTTAAAAAGATAAGAAAAGAAAGAAGAGAAAAAAAAGAAGAAAGAAAAAGAAAATAGAGGGAAAAGAAGATAGACAATTTTTAGAAAACAGAGAATTAGAAAAACAGAAGATAGAAAATTTTAAAAATAGAACGGGACAGAAAGGGAACAACAGAACAACAACAGAATCTCACAATTCGCAGCGGAACAACATATAATAATAAATGAATAATCTTTAAACAAAGAACTATATCAGTTATTACATTACATTTCATTTCATTACATCATATCATCAGAGTGTACAACATCATACAACATCAAACAGTGCAGCGGAAAAAGAAATACTATATAAGTAATATGCCATGCCATCCAGCTTGCCTCCAGCAACTCCAGAATATCCAGAATATCCTGATAAACCTAACTCTTAACTGCCCGTGTGGAAATTGGTAGGCACCCAGAGTTTAGGAAGGAAAACAATAAACTCCGAGTCAGTCATGTGACTGGTGTGAGAACTCAAAACAGTTTATTTATCTTTAAAAATCAAAATAGAGGAATATTTTTAATCAATTCGCAATGCTTTTAAAAATGAGACTACCATAAGGCCTCCCGCACACACACACATGCAAACGCAGAATCGGAGGAGATTTCTCCTTATGATAGTCAAAGATGCTTGATACGCATTTAAAATAACATTTGATATTATTACTAGTGCATAATGTATAACAAATCATTTCGAAAATAAAGATATAAATCTTAGCCGACATAGACATTTCGAACTATGCCTACTATAGCTACTATCCAAACAGTGGTGACCACCATAAGTGAATAGCAGGTTCTACAACTAATACCGTACAAGTTTCGTATTGGGAATTGGATTTCCAACAAATGGTCAGGCCAAGGAACTTCCCATTGCCACTGAGAATGCCTCTGGATGGACATCCCCGAGAACCAAACCGGATCTCTACCAACACAAGGCCGGGTTACTCCTAACTGAGCAACAACTGACCGAATATGCCATCCCCCGGTCCTTTGGGACCTTTTCACCGAGCGCTCGTAATCAATTCACACAATCATAAAGTGTTTTCAACATGAGTAAGTATCTGGGCTCCATACCATGATACCACCCTTTTCCAGAAGGAAATGGACACATCCTAAAGGGTGCTACCCCTCATAACCTTGCTGCTTCTTTCCTGTTTTGACCATTCACGGGGTGTGAGGCTCGACGAATTCACGTCCACAAAAACATACTTTATACAAAAGCCATGCTTTGGGTCAACAAATGATCAACACAATGATCACTAAGATAGACGATCAAATAAATGATCCTATCACAATAATCAACACAATGATCATTTCAGCATCACTCAGCATGTCACATTACCAAACTGGGAATATATCGCTGATAACTTCAACTATATAACCTTTGAGCTCGTACGTCTCAAAGAAGGGTGTTAAGCAAAGAATAAATTCTCCGCCACCAACAGAAATATATTTGAAAGAAATCGGCTTTATATCTCAAATTGTAATGTCAGGCATACAATCCATACAAGTCTGTTCCGGGCTCGAACAAAACCGAAGGCACTTCTTACGAAGCCCTTGCAATACGGGTATTCACAATCCCGATCGAATTTCCCATCACTTAAGAGATCTCTATACCAGGAGCTACCCAGTGCAGAGACAATCGATAGGTCATCCTATCGCTTTCACAAATACTCGGTCTTCAACACCGATCTTCAAATGCAATTCATAACGACGTATCACATATTCGGAATGGGTTATACGACCCCATGGTCCTTTCCCGGTTAACCCGAATAGTGAGCGCTTATTCAAAAATAAGTGTGCATTCAAATTCAATCATATTCACATCAAATACCCATTCAAAGGGAAATATTGATAGTCGGCTATTGAACTATCAATGGATATGCACACATCACCAGATTCCAAATAATTTTCCAAATTATTTATTTTCCAAAATATCTTTACAAGATATATAATTTCAACACTTCAAAAATAAATCAATATTTATTTTTAACCAATTTCACTTTTCACATATAAATTCCATAATGAATTTATATTTCAAAATATTCGTGCATATACGATTTCAATTATTCATTTTCAATTTATCTTCAAAAAGATAAATTCTAAATATTCACTTCACATTGGAAAACATTTCCATACTTATTTATTCATAAGTAATTCACAAATCTCTTTTATTTTCAACACTTAGAAAATATTCAATATACTTAAATCGAATTAAGTATATATTTCATTCTTTAAGGAAATTATTCACTTAAACATATTTACTTGGGCCAAAACGAATGTTACGTAAAACATCGTTACGACAACCCAAAATCACTAGTATAGGGATTCGAAATTAAAATAGATATATAAATCCCAATACTAATCAAAAACATTTCCTTTCGGAAATTATTTACTATAACAACAGTGTTATAGTCCACCATTTCCTTTTATTTCTCGAAACGTCTATTTCAACAATAAATGTTGAAATCTATGATTTCGAATCTCAACACAATTAAAACATCGTTAAATCGTTTTAATTCTATTTAAAACATTCACATTCAATACATTTTCTTTAACGTATTATTCACTATTCAAAAACGTGAATATACTTCATTAACAAATTTCATCCTTTCTATTCATTTTATTTTAAAGGATTATTCACTGTCTAAAAACGTGAATATAACTCCATTTATAAGTTATAACAATTAACTTATCAAAATAAGTCGTTTGCGAATTTATAAAACAACGTTTATAAATTCCATTTCCATTTATTTCATAACAACTTCCTTTATAAATCTTCTTTATTTACCTATTCGATTTATAATCTTAATTATAAACCAAAAGTCCAAATTATAAGTCAAACACTTATAATTTATTTATTTGCAAAAATCGTTGCTTTGAACTTTACAAATTTTATAAACCTATTGTTTATAAAATTCCATTTATAACTTCACCGTTATATAATTCTATAAATTTCATTCATTAATGAATTTCATTTTCACTTCATTCAAACCCTTATAAAGACTCGTTTTATAATGTCAATATTTCGATTTATAAATATCCGTTTATAAATCTCTTAATATAAATCAATTAATATTATTCTTTAAAACATCTTTTAATTTCCTTTATAATTTCATCATTTCGATTTATAAAATAATCAAATTTTATAAATCCTATATTTAAACTTTTATCATATATTCAAAAATCCAATTTAAATTATTTTATAAAATCATTAGTTCATATTTCTCAAAAATCGACTTTTAATCGTATTTCTAAAAATCAGCTTTTTAACTATATTTCACAAAAACCATAATTTTTATAACTTTAAAAATTATAACGTTTATTTATTTAAAATGGATCAATTCCAAAAATATAGTATATTTTCAAAAATCATTTTAAAACCATTTTAAAATCCCAAAATCTGGGTCCAATGATGCTACACACCAAATAGTCAATCACGACTAACAACGATATCATATATCGATATGATAATCCATCAAATATCAAAATATCTGAAATTAAATAAATACTGTTGAGGAATCCAGTTGGATCCCTCCAACCTGTTTCCTGCATCCAAAAACATTAGCACAATACCAATTTCGCTCCAGTACGAAATTATCGCGGTACATGTTCTTAATAAATATTATCCGCTTAATAACGGCGTAATAGGGTCTCATCCGCTAAACAAAAAATGCGGGAAATCAACAACTGCAATATATACATATGCCAATATATATATATTGATATTATATATAATACCAATTTCACTGTTTATGAAATATTCGCGGTATATGTTTATATTAAATAACATCCGCTTACTAACGGCGCATAATGTCTATTTTAACAATCAATAATTTACAGTCATCATTCAAACATGCATTCAAATATTTTAAATCTAACTATTTAAAATAAAATCGAAACTGATTCGATTGAGTGAGAAGTTCTCACCTTGGTTTTAATTTCCGTTTTAGCTTTTATTTCGAATAAAATTAAACGCGCGTTTAATTTTACCCGAAATTCTCACTAACTCCAAACGACTCCAAACCAACTCCATCGCGTAGTGCTCGTCCATATGATTCCAACGCAACTGAGTTTGCATTTTTTCGACCTCGTATGAAAAAGTTATTGATTTTACAAGTTTGTACATAAATTTTAAACAAATATTTACAACTCTTATTAATATTCAAACCTAAACTAATCTCAGCCTTAGATCCAACGCTCCACCATCATAGCCGTGAATTTTGCTTCTTCCCCGTACCCCTTTTTTTCACGCACGCACCAGTATCCAAGCTGTAACAAATTGAACCCATACATTCAATCTTAGGGTTTAATTAATCTCCACAATCACACGACGATACCTCGATCAAGAAGCTCCATGCTGTAGCCCCTAACCCCCTCTAGGTTCGGCCTAAATCTCGTGAGGCTCGGCCCTCCCTTGGCTGTGAAATCGGCCTCTAAACGCGTGCATTTCCATTGCGTTTTCCCATTGATCCACTCAACAGAAACTGATCATCACCGTTGATTTGAAAGCTCTTGACGAGATCTACGTTTTGTTAGTTGAAGATTTCTGAAATCATTGAGTGGATTGGGAGAGATTGAGGGAAGAAATTGAAGAATTTTCGGCCTTACATTGTGAAGGTGGCGGCCACGTTTAGAAATTAGGGTTTTACATATTTTTTTTTATTTTAGATTTTTAACTCCTATTTATAGAAAAAGCTAGCGTAAACACTATTCATCCCGGAAATTCCGAACTCCGATTTAGACGCCGTAACCAGCGTACCTAGGGTTTATCCCGCGTTCCGGACACAATGGAACAGGTTTCGGAAGCTAATTCGGAAGTATGTGCGAGTTATGGCTACAAACGCTCAATTTAAATTAAACCGATTTAAATCGATTTCTAGGCGTTTTAATTTGTACCGGACAAACGGTAAATCCAAATGACTTGAAATTTGAAACCTTACAATAATATCACATTACGGATCCGATGAAACTGGTTTCGTCGAAATCCGAGACTTTTTGAAAAATGGCTATTTTGACTCGCCAAATTTAAATTAAAAATAATTCGATGCGTTTCGAGCTGCCACGATCAAACGATAACTTCGATTGACACGAAAATTGAAATCCGGTAATAACTAACTATTACGGATCCAATGAAACTGGTTTCGTTCAATTCTGAGACTGTTCAAAAATTGGCTATTTTACAGTCAATTATTAAATATTAAAATATTCAATTTTCACAAATTAACTCTTAATTCGATTTTAAAAGTTCTAAAATATCATTCTAACTTCAACATGATAAAATAAAATTTTACAAATCATTTTCAATCATATTTAACCTCATTTTCAATTATTTCCATAATTTAACATATTAAATTATCGATTTAATAATTCAATTAAATCCAATAAATCAAATAAAAATTTATTCGACTTATAAATTCAATTATTAATATTTAAAATAAATTAAATATTCAAATTTTAATTAAATAAAATTCTGGGTCGTTACAAAACTCCCGTCGAGCATGGCGGTGATGATACTTTTGAGGGGCTAAGCGACCTGATCATAACTTCACAGGAACTTTTCTAAAGATGTCGTCCCTAAAGCCCCTTCTCCTGTTGTCGAGGCGACATCAACTTTTCAGCAAATTTTGACGTCTGCCACTCAAGTCACTACCACCCCTGTGCCGAAGAGTGGTTGAAAGCCTGACGCGTGTAGTTTGCACACCACACACACACATAGGATTTTCAGCACTTATTCGTACTTAACTTCTTTTCTCTGAAGACTTTTAAGACTTGTCTTTTTTTAATTTCAGATTTTCCGATGGGACGCAGCGGCTCTTATTACGACGAGTTTCAGCGCTACGGGAGGCATAGTAAATATGACTATAGGTGCTACCTTCCTGTTTACAGAGAAACTGATGAAGAGAGAGCCGCTCAAAAGGCTCAGGAGAGGAGGGCTCAAGAAGAGCGTTATGAGAGGAGAGAATGGGATGAGCACCATGAATCTTTCCAGAGAGGTGACGACTCTCACAAAAGAAAGTCGCATGACGACCGGGGAAAAAGTCATATAGTTGAGGACCCAAGCAAGCATGCCTGGCACGGTGAAAAGCCTGCATCTACAACTCTTGAAAAGGCCGCTGCCCCCGTCTCACTTGACATCCCTTCCGGCTCTCCTGCTCTCGGGAAGACAGACATTCAGACAATAGTCAACAGGCCTAAATTCCAAATTGGACAAGGCCCGGCTACTCTGCAAAGCCGGTTCCCGCACTGGTGCCTAAAGGGAGTGCGGTTCGATCTTGACTTGGTTCCTATTAACAAACAAGCAATGCTGCAAAATCTTGATGCTGTTAGACTTGATATCGAGCGGATGTCAGGGTGGCAAAAGCTTGTTGATGAGCTTCAGAGGGTCAACCGCGTGAATATAGAGGCCATGCTGACCATGGAAAATGATAAGGCCGAGTGGCAGAAAACTTTAAGCCAGCATGATACCGAGATGAGGAACATCGCTGATTACAACGAGAAGCTTGAAGCAGATGTTGAAAAACTTAAACAAGAGCTTGCTACTTCTTCTACCTCATATACTCAAAAAGAAGAAATACTCCAAAAGCAAGTTCGCGATGCTCACGCTGCTCCGCGACATGCCGAGGCACAACTTGAGGCTGAGCAGAAAACAACAGGAAGGTATCGTGCTGACGTTGCCGAGTTACAGGTGAAGGTCAACTCCCAGGATTTGGAGATTATGAGGCTGAAAGCCAAATTGTTAAAGACCGAGAAGGAACGTAATGAAGCTACCGCTGGAAGGCAGGCTGCCGAACAGTCGCATGAGGCGACTAAAGCAAATATCAACTCCACTTTATTTGACTTCTACGTGCATAGAGTTACGGGGTGCGGGAGACTTTCATTCTTAGCACCGAAGTATGAGATTACCCTGGCCGAGGTTTGGGAGTCAATTCTTGACATGCTTGGAGGTGCAAGCGCCGGCTATGCTGAATCATCTCTTGCAGAACACTTTCTAGATGATGACGCCATAGTTGCTCTAGCACGGGGAAAAGAGCAGCTTGCCAAAGCACGAGCTGAGGCAGGGGAGCAGCACTTTGTGAAAGAAGAACCACTAACTGCACCCGTCCCTCCTTCGGTTTCGGCCGATGTTGACATCACAGGCTCTGGTTCTTATTCTACATCCCCTGTTAAAGTTACAATTGAGATCACAAGCATGCAGGGTGGAGATGAAGGCGAAGAGAGCGCCGAAGCACAGGCTTATGAGGTTGATATTAGGAAGCCAACTTCTCCTGGTAACTCTACGGTTAATCTTTCCCAAGTGGACTGTTTGTTTGCTCCTCATGAGTTTGACGAACTTTTTGATTATTTCTTAAATCTCAATGAGCCGCTATCTCCTTTCTTCACGGGAGATACTAATATTTTTGGCTTTTCTTCTTCTGTAGCAAAAATGCCAAGTGCCACATAGACTTCTCCTCCTCCAACCGTCCCTCCTCCATTCCCTCAAATCACTCCTATATCCCAACTGGGATCACAGGAAGAATTAATAGGAGCCCTTCAAGGCTTGGATGATCCAATCGCTTCGCAGGAGCAGAAGGACGAAGGACTTGAAGGAGGCGACAAATCCCCGGAGCGTACTATTTCTGATGACGTAAAACTGCCTGCTCTTGTTACCCCGGGAAGTGAGTCTTCTTCAAGGAGGAGGAGGAAGCGTACCACTTCCAAGAAGAAAAGGAAAAGCATTCTTGTTTCTGAAGAGGAAGCGAAGGTTGATCCGACAGTAACCCTCTCTCCTTCATCCCCGACTCTCCCAAGTCGTCCTGAAAAGCTGCCTATTAGGTCAGGTGAAGGCTCTAAAGGTGGTGGCAAGAAGTAGTAACGGGCCCTGCTTCCCTTTATTTTTACATTTTGCTTTTTGCATGTACTGACCGGAGATTGTGCGGGTAGCGGCCTCCGCTTTTCTTTTTCTTTTTATTTTGAAACCTGTACCTGTACAAAATTTTGACAGTATTGAATAAAATGATTCTTTTTGTTTGTACAAACTTTTGTCTGTATTTGAGAATGCATTTACTATTCGTTTTTGTACAAGTTTCTTTATATGATATTGCAGTGAGCTTGTGGTATGTTGTTTCGAGCGTAATTCTTACCACTATAGCTATACCATGTTGCCCCTATACCATAAGCTCATTGCAATATTTTCAACTTTGAGGGGACTTGTACTCTTATTTTCTGGAGAATAATTATTCCATACTTGGAGGATTATTATTCTGCTCAAAATAGAGTACAGCTCGTTTCATATGAGTTTTCATGCTCCACCCTTTGGAGATATCACTTTTTCTATTACATAAATACATTTTTACAAAGCGAATTCTCTTATGTGGTAGAGCGGGCCTTCGAAGGGCACTTTAACTTTTTTGAGGAAGAGTATTTTCAAGAATAGATGAACCAATCTTCCTTTGAAAGCTAAAATGTGCCTTTAGAGAGGGCTTCCTTTTTTTTTATTGCGCCTCGGTGGAGGGCTTTTTGATATTTGTTTTGCATTTCTGATGAAATGCTTCTTTGAAAAGTTGTACCTCTAAGGAGGGCTTTTTCACGTTTCAACACTTGGAAGTTTTATTTCAATCTCGGTGAAACGTGTGCCTCCGAAGAGGGCTTTTCACGTTTCAACACTCGGAAGTTTTATTTCGATCTCGGTGAAACGTGTGCCTCCGAAGAGGTCTTTTTGTTTGATTGTGCCTCTGGGAAGAGGTCTTTTGTTTGATTGTGCCTCTGGGAAGAGGTCTTTTTGTTTCTGCCTCTAGGGAGAGGCTTTTATTTTTT
Organism: Allium cepa; assembly: GCA_030765085.1. Lineage (NCBI taxonomy): Eukaryota > Viridiplantae > Streptophyta > Magnoliopsida > Asparagales > Amaryllidaceae > Allium > Allium cepa. Next base: position 911,968,007 of record CM060943.1, read on the forward strand.
CCCTGTTCGCTGGGAAGCGGGGCTCCGAAGAGGGCTTTTCACATTTCGACTCGTGTGAAGTTTTATTTCAGATCACGGTGAAATGTGTGCCTCTAAGTAGGGCTTTTGCGTGGAAGTTTGAAGTTTCTTTCTCTTAGTTGGATGGATTCACGGGAGTGTATCACCGATCAGTCCATAACTTTATGTCGAGAAAGAACTCTCTTTTTCTGGTGAGGCCCGCTCGAGGTCTTTTAGCATTTCAACTGTGGTGAAGTGGGCCTCCGAAGAGGGCTTTTCACGTTTCAACACTTGGAAGTTTTATTTCAATCTCGGTGAAACGTGTACCTCTAAGTGGGGCTTTTGCCTGGAAGTTTGGAGTTTCTTTCTCTTAGTTGGATGGATTCACGGGAGTGTATCACCGATCAGTCCACAACTTTATGTCGAGAAAGAACTCTCTTTTTCTAACGAGGCCCGTTCGAGGTCTTTATCCTCCGAAGAGTTGTGCCTCTGAAGAGGGCTTGTGCCTCCGAAGAGGTCTTTTGCTGTTTGGTGCTTGCTCGCCCATGTCTCTTTGCCATCTATTCATGTCGGCGATCCCCGTTATCTTTTCCAAATATCATCCCTTTTTAGTTGCCAACAATTTTCCTGATCCAAAGAAATATACTTCATAGTTAAGCGAGTTGGTGGTGGTAGACACAGGCTATTTAACTGGATGCTCATTTGTACAAGCATTTGCAGTTAGTTAGAAATAGTCCACTTCCATCCACATCGCTAACTTTTGTTCGAAGCACTTCTTTCGTAGGATTTGAGTATGGAAATTTTGAATGGTTTAGCGTTTTCTTGCTAGGTGATGTCGGGGATCGCTTGGTCTTGCGATGGGTAAGCTTTGTTTTTATGGCCTGCATTATTAAATTGACATTTTAGTAACACAATTAACGTATTTTATATGTCGAAATAAAACAAAGCAGTTTATAGTAGTAGAGAACACAAGATTTATAGTGGTTCGGCCAAAAGCTGGGCCTATATCCACTTTATAGCTTTTCATTATTCACTTGCTTTACAATTGCTTTCAATACAAGAATCATATATTCGTAATTCTTTTACAACATTTCAGCAAAGCTTTTAAGTAAAATATGGACGCAAATGATCGCTGTTCCAAGTTCTTGGAATTGGTTCTCCTTCGACAGTTGTGAGTTTGAATGTGCCATCAAGAAGTTTCGTGCCTATGACATATGGCCCCTCCCAGTTTGGCCCAAACACACCTATGGCTGTCATAATTCTCTTCAGGACTAGGTCCCCAACTTCAAAGCCGCGCTGACGAACTTTGGAATTGAAGTGCCTGGCTATCATTTGCTGATGAGCTGCAATTCTAAGCCTAGCCTCTTCTCTTCTTTCATCAAGGAGGTCAAGCGCTTCCAGTTGCAGTTTTTCATTCTCATCTCGATCAAAATGGATCCTTCTGTGTGAGGGGACTTCAGTTTCCACTGGAATCATCGCTTCTGATCTGTATGCCAATGAAAATGGAGTATGCCCAGTCGCAGTTTTGTGGGTAGTTCTGTATGCCCATAGTGCAAGCGGTAACTTATCGACCCAACCACCTTTTGCTTTTTCCAGCTGCTTTTTGATGGTTGATTTGATGATTTTGTTTACTGCTTCCACTTGCCCGTTTGCCTGCGGATGAGCCACTGCTGAGAAGCTTTTTCGGATCTTGAATCGTTTGCAGAAATTTTGGAACTCCTCACTTTCAAACTGGGTACCATTGTCTGTGATTATCTTCTAAGGCACACCATACCTGCAAATGATATTTTTAGTCACAAAACTTATCATTTTCTTAGAGGTAATAGTAGCCAATGGTTCGACTTCAGCCCATTTAGTGAAATAATTAACAGCAATGATAGCATATTTAATCCCTGATTTGGCAGTCGACAAAGGCCCAATGAGATCTATTCCCCAGATGGCAAACGGCCATGGACTGACCATTTGTGTTAGCTCAGTGGAAGGTGCACTAGGAATTTTGGCAAATCTTTGGCATTTATCACACTTTCAGGAATAGTTAGCAGCATCTTGATTAATTTCTGGCCAAAAGTATCCATAACGGAGGATTTTCTTTGCTAAAGTTTGACCACCTATATGATCCCCACATTCCACTCCGTGTACTTCAGCTAGAATTGTCTTAGCTTCTTCCTTTGTCACGCATCGGAGTAATGGCATTGAAAATCTTCGTCTGTACAAGCGACCATCCTGAACTGTATATCTGGAGGCTTTACTTATCAGCTTCCGTCGTTCTTTTGAACTTTCTGGCAAAGAACCATTGAGAAAATATTCAAATATCGGAGTCATCCATGATTCTTGCTCTTGGGATACATTCATAATCCAATCAACATCCATTTCATCTGTGCTTGGAGCTGACAAGACTTCGACGGGAACTAATCCCAATAGCTGAGCTTCACCAGTACTTGAATACTTTGCGAGAGAATCCGCCTTCATGTTCTCTTCTTGGGATACCTGGTTTATTGAATAACGGTCAAAATCTTGAAGAAGCTCCCAGGCTTTTGATAAATAGGCGGGTAAATTCCCTCCTTTAGCTTGAAATTCCTTCTTGACTTGGCAAACAATAAGTTGAGAATCACTGAAGATCTGCAAATGCCTTGATGTTTAGTTCTTTTGCGATCCTTAAACCAGCGATGAGGGCTTCATATTCTGCTTCATTATTTATCAAAGGAAATTCTAGTCTCAGTGCGTAACATAGCGATCGCCCTTCTGGGGTTTCAAGGACAACCCCTGCTCCGGAACAGTAATCATTCCATGCGCCATCGACGTACAATTTCCATTGGATTGGGACGTTATCAGTGGCTTCTTCATCACTATCACCTTTATCCGTACATTCTGCGATGAAATCTGCTAAAGCTTGTCCATTGATTTCTTTCCGGGGATGATAAGTGATGTCATATTGGCTGAGTTCAATATTCCATTTCAAAAGACGACCCAAAGTCTCAGGACGGAATAGGACTTGCTTTAGAGGTTGATCAGTGAGGACTTTGATGGGATGAGCTTGGAAATACGGCCTCAATTTTCTTGATGCAATCAACAGACAATAGGCGAGCTTTTCCACCCTTGAATAGTTCATCTCTGCCCTAGTGAATCTTTTGCTGATATAATAGACTGGGCGTTGAATCCTTGCGTCTTCCCGTACCAACACTGCACTGAGAGCATGAGATGAAATTGCCAAATGTATGAAGAGATCTTCACCATTGTCAGGCTTTGAAAGTATCAGAGGCACTTCCATATGACGAACCAACTCATTAAATGCTTTCTGACATTCAGGAGTCCACTCAAAGTTTTTTCTTCCTTTCTTCAGAGCATCAAAGAATGGAATGCACTTGTCAGTAGCTTTTGAAATTAACCGACTCAAGGGAGCAACCTTTCCATTGAGACTTTGAAACTCCTTTGTTCTAGGAGCTTTGACCTCTCTCGGGGCAGTGATCTGGCCAGGATTAGCTTCAATGCCCCTAGCGCTCACAATGAAACCCAAAAACTTTCCGGACTCCACTCCAAATGAACATTTCAAGGGATTAAGCTTCATTTTGTACTTTCGGAGTAATGCGAACATCTGTGCCAAGTGATCCATGTGGTCCACTGCTTTCTTAGACTTCACTAGCATATCATCAACATAAACTTCCGTTGTCTTGCCAATCTGCGGTTTAAACATGGCATTAACATGCCTTTGGTAAGTTGCCCCTGCATTCTTGAGTCCAAAAGGCATGACCTTGTAGTAGTAGAGTCCAACATCTGTGATGAAGCTTGTGTCCTCTTGATCTAGCTCATGCATCATAATCTGGTTATATCCAGAGTATGCATCCATAAAGGATAACAATTCATGCCCTGTCGTCCCATCCACCAACTGATCGATCCTGGGCAGCGGGAAATAGTCTTTGGGGCAGGCTTTGTTCAGGTCAGAAAAGTCAATGCATACTCTCCATTTTCCGTTAGCTTTTTTAACCAGTACTGGATTTGATACCCAATGAGGATAAGTAGATTCTCTGATGAAACCGTTCTCCATGAGCCGATCCACTTCTTCTTTTAACGCTGCCATCCTCTCAGGACCCTGGGTTCTTCTTTTCTGTTTCACGGGTGTAAACTTTGGACTAATGTTCAGAGTGTGTACTGCAATCTCTGGGGATATTCCACACACGTCAGCGTGAGTCCAAGCGAATACATCCAAATTTGCCTTCAAAAATGAAATCAGAACATTCTGAACTGTTGTGTTAAGTTGTGAACCCACATTCAGCACTTTGTTTGGGTCCTTTGGGTCAACGGGTACCGACACCGTTACTTCTACCGGTACTACCCTATTCTCCCATGCACTGGCTTTCCTTGGATCCATCTCTCTTCGTGCGCCACTATATTCACCAGTGCAGGGTCCACCCTGTAATTGCTACAAGGTTGGCTCTTTGATGCGGACTGGAGCCGCCGCACCTTTTCCCGTTTCTCTTTTCCTTGATTCACGCAACTCTGTAAAATAAGATTCTCGCCCCGCATCTTGGTCTCCTTTAATAACACCAACTCCATTATCTGTGGGGAATTTTATAGTCAGACACCATGGGGCAAGAACAACTTTGAATGGAGCAAGAGTTGGTCGGCCTAAAAAGGCATTGTAGGCAGAGAATTCTTCAACAATTATAAAGGTTTGCTTTCGAGCCACCTTCCTCAACCCTTTTCCAAGTTCCACAAACAAATCTATGGTCCCAATCGGCTGTTTGGGTTCCCCAGCAAACCCAGCAATCTTAAGTGATAAAGCTTGGACATCAGCCATTGGAATTTTCATTTGATCAAAGGTCTTTTTGAAGAGAATGTTGCATGAAGCTCCACAATCAACTAGAACTCTTCTCACAGTAGCCGACCCAATACCAACGGATATAACCAAAGGATCTATGGTAGGAGCTTCGATACCTAAAGAATCTCTGGCACTGAATACAATATCATCTGTGAAAGTCTTTTGTTGCTTTAAAGGCGCGTCATTTTCTAAAACAAAAACATTCTCTTCAGTCGGTACATGCCTCAAGGCCCGGGCATACCTTTACATCTCGCCCCAGCTTTTGCCTGCTGGGTGAGGCCCTCCAGTTATTATATTGATGACAGGTCTTTCCGATTCATGTTCTACGGCCTTCTCACTTGAGCAAGGACGGTGAGCGGGAACTTGTTGTCCTTGAGTCGAGGAGGCTGGGGCATTTCTATTCCTTTTCACAAATGGATGGAGTTTGTTTTCCTTCAAGAGTTGTTCAATTACCTCTTTCAACTGACGACATTCGTTGGTGTCATGGCCGGGTTGGTTGTGGAACTGGCAGAACCTTCCACATTTTTCCATCTTACTCCCAACTCTCATTTTAGGTGCTGTCGGATAATTGACATCATCCTTGGTCGCAAAGAAGATGTTCTCAGGGGTATCAGTCAAGGGTGTGAAATTGAAAGGACGGCCTTTCTTAGCATCTCCCTGCTTCTTTCCACCATCATTTCCCCTTTTCTGAGTGTTAGGTTCTTTCTTGTTCGAAGGAGCACCATTGATCCCGGCTTCTGCTGATACCACCTTAGCCGGTGTTTGGAGGCTTTCCAAACGCATGAATTCATCCACTTTCTTGTAGAATTTGTCAAGTGAGTTTGGTTCTTTCATTTTCAACCATTTCCCAAATTCACTCGATTTGTCAATCGCCCTCATCAAGTTTGTTAGGACCATGCGTGGCTCAGCATTATCTACCTCAACCAATGCTATGTTAAAACGATTCAAAAATGATCTGATGGATTCTCCTGGATTTTGCTCTAGACTTGACAGCGACATTATATCCTTTTCTTTTGAAGCATACAATCGAAATTGCTCCTTGAATTTCCTGGTCAAATCGGAGAACTGATCAATGGACCTGACCGGCAGCTTTGTAAACCACAATAGAGCCACACCTTCCAGATATACCGGGAAATATCGACATTTGATTTCATCAGACGCTCTGGCACCCATCATATGCCATTCGTACTTATACAGAAACTCGTTAGGATCACTCGTCCCCTTGTAAGCCGGAATAGTAGGAGGAACGAATTTCCTTGGGAACTCTGCCTTCAAGATCTTTTCAGTAAATGGAGTTTTTCTTGGAGCAAAACCCCACTCTTTCTCATCTTCGTCTCTTCGCATATTTTCCTTCATGATTTGACGAACCATACCCGAAAAATAATCTTCATCGTTTAGAGGCTCTGGAGGGCAAACATCAGCCACTCTCTCTGAATTCTGTCTTGGCAACCGTTCACGGAGGGTCGACTGCGGCCCTGATCCTCCAGCTTGGGGAGGTGTTCTTTCCACAAGGTCTGTGGCACTTTGAGAAATGTTCCCTTCAACATCCTGAACTCCCACAGTAGGGTTTCCATCATTATTAACCGGTTGATGGTTTGCCCCAAGTAGATCATTTAACTTACTTAAGATCAGGGCGTTCTTGGCATTCTGGGCTTCCAACCGTGCATTCAGAGCATTCAATTGTTGATTTAACCCCAAAACTACGACGTCCAATTCTGCTCGCGTAACTCCAACAGTTGGAGCTGCTTGACTTGAAGGAGGAGAGGTAGCAGTATTCTCTTGAACATTGTCGGATCTTACAGAACTTCGTTTTCTCCCAGGAGCCATTATTTCCAATAAACTTCTGGTTTTAAAAGAAATCCTTTCAATAAACCTTTGCGGAGCAATGATGGAAGTATCCTGAGTTGGGTTCTCAGTGAAAGCACCAAAAATGTTAACGCTTAAAATCGAACGCTAACACCCTGGTGTGTGAAATGTAAGTGTGAAAGCACCACCCGATGGTTTGGGAACGGAATATCAGCTAAGATAACAGAAAATACAGTAAGAGACAGCGAATTTATAGTGGTTCGGCTTAATGAGTAGCCTACGTCCACTTTAAGTATCTTTATTACTGATCTTGTTACAAAACGATACAATGCTCTTCAAGTACAAATCTCTTTAGTTAAAAAACACTTTGAGCAAGTAGCTTAAGCTTCGATGTAGATGAAAGTCTTCGAATCCATGTCAGATGTGCGAAAGTCTTTCATAGTGGCTTGTAGTGTTCTTCGAAACTTCAAGTATAAAGTTGGTTTAGAAACTGGCAGAGTATCGGTGCTTGAAGAAATTGTCCAAAAGTCCCTTCAACGTTGGAGATAGTGCTGTATTTATAGAGGAACTTCCATGTCAATTTGTAAGTAGTGACCGACTTAAGGTAAGTTCTGGATCGTGGCCGACCTAAGACAAGTCGTAAGCCGCGTCCCATCTCTCAAGCACGGCTCACGGCTTAACTGGAGATAGCAGGCTCTTCTGAGTACAAGTCCCAAGTCGTGAACGAGTTAACAGGCTCTGGTTTAAGTAACACTGTATCGGATTTATCTTTGTTTGCCTAGGTCATGGGCGACCTAACATAGGTCGTAAGTCAGTCGTGACCTAAGTGAAATTGCTTTGAGCTTTTTCCTGTCTTGAGTCGTTAGGTCGGCAGTCTCTTGAGTCGTTAGGTCGGTAACCCTTTAAGATTGTTGAGTCGGTCCATTCTCTTAAGCCGCTAAGTCATAGCTCCCTTAAGTCGGTAGGTCATGCCACCATCTAAGTCGCTAAGCCGTTATACTTTTTAGGCTGTTAAGCCCTTAAACCGTTAAGTCGTTTGACCCCTTAAACTGTTAAGTCGTTAGTCCCTTAAGTTGCCCAACCTCTTGAGTCGTTGAGTCATGCATCTTTTAACTCGTTAGGTTGATAACTCACTGAGTCGCTTGTCCATTGAGTCGCCGCCCACCTTGAGTCGTTTGCTTATTGAGTCGTTGACCATAGGAGTTAACATCCTGACTCGAGTGTTTTGTGTTTTGCTTTACGCTCGGGGTAGACTGAGTGATACGACATTTGAGACTCACCTTCGAAGTTGGAGATTTGCTTGAAGATCCAGCTATCTATCCTTTCAGTCATCCAGTTGATTGGTTCAGAGAAGTCATCTGTTCGTACTGGAGACTTCCTTGCATCCGGGATACTTTGATGTATTTTATTCTAACTCTGATGTATATAGTAGCTTCATGAACTACTATTCTTTATCTTTTCTACTGCATTTTAATTACTCCGTGTTTGTGACCGTGTTTATATATTTACTGTTTATGCTGAGTTTGCCAAATTAAATTAACAATTCGGTATTTTGAATTATTCAAGTCAGACATGTATGGTTTTATTGTCGATTTGAATGGTCCAAAATAGCGGGTCGTTACAAGATTAATCTAATTAAAGGATATATTAGTATAAATTAGGGTATTAATTGGTAATAATGTATTTCTAATGGTGTATGAATGAAATGATGATTTAAATTAAAGGAAATGATGATAAAGTTATTCATATTAGACAATTTGTTGAATTATAAGGAATGGAACTAAAGATTTACCAATGTATTAAAATTTAATTTCTGATAATAAGATAAATTGCAATTAAATGAAATTGAAATAGCTAAATAATACGTTAATTGAGATTTAGACGAAATTTAAGAATATTAATGTAATAGTCTGAATCTAATGTTAAAAATTTTCCATTTGACAGCAATGAAGTGAATAACATAATGAAAAGTCAATTAAATGGAATTATTGGTAATTTAATTTATAATTTCTTAATGTAAGAAAAATGAAATATAACGCTGAAATTTATGAATGAATCAATGTTAAATTGACAATCAGATTTGTTTAAATCACTGTAACTGATTAAGAAGTTAAAAATATTGAGATTTGTCAATTACCGAAATAAAATTAAAAATTTAATTTAATTAATTATTAATTCATATAATTAATGGAAAAATAGCCATTTTGGCCACTGACTCGGTTTCGACGGAACAAGTTTCATCGGATCTGTAACGGTGAATTATTGTAGGATTTCAAGTTTCGTATTGATCGGACTTGTCTTTTGATCGTACGCACTCGAAACGCCTTGAAATAAACGAAATTGAAATCAATGTAAATAATATTGATTTTAGCATAACTTTTTCATACGATGCAATTTGAACCTGAAACTTGTTCCATTGTGTTTAGAATATATTAAAACACCGATTTTGATATATGGGTCGACCCAATATCGTTCCGGAGTCAGAATGGGCTTTTTTGGGCTACTTTGCCGTTAGCGCATGCATCTATCTTATCTGATCCATCCTATTTCAACTTTGCCTATAAATATCAGTTATAAACCCCAGCAGCCTCCATTCCTCATTTTTACACGTACAGAAACTTCTGTGCTCCTCTTCCTCAATGGCTGCAAATCCTAGATCCAATTGCAAATTCAAAAAATATAATGAAAATTCAAACTCCTCAGAAAAATTTAGAAAAAAATATATGTTGATGCCCTCAAAGTGCGTAATCTTATAGTGAAATTCATTTTTCATTTTGGATTGCCGTTTGACCGGTAAAAATTGAAGAATTCTCGGCCATTCAATGGGGTCGTAATCAATGTCGATGGATCGAGAAACCCTTTCTGGGTTTTGTAGAGGGGACCGAGGGGAGTCGATCTGTGGCTTTCGTTCGTTGGTTGGACGGTCAGATTTTCGACAATTTTCGATTAGGTTTTACTGACCATGGACGGCGGCGTGGAAAATTGACGACCGGAGGCAGTAACGGTGATATGCATGGGTGCGGCTCGTCGAGGGAGGGATGATGGTAGCGTTCGGTGGCTTCCCTAGTGGCTGTAGGCGAGAGAATTGCAGTCAAAGGGCTCGGTCAAATGTGATGTTGGGTTTTTTTTGCGTGCGTACTGAAGTGGTGTGATAACAACATGATCGAAGATTGATGATGTGGCGGTGAGTGAAAATGTGTTCTCTTTTTCCTTTTATTTTATAATTGATTTCAATCGCATTTATCGTCATAACTTTTGCATATGATATCTGTTTTAAGCGCGGTTTCCTTTGTTAGGATCATATTGAAATTCCGGACTTGCTGACGCCGGTTTAAACGAATTCTGAGACGGTTAAATTTTTGGGTTTAAATTGGATTTAAATTCAATTTAAGTTCAAAAGGTGAGTGTTTTAACCCACTCACAACTTCTAAAATTTCTTATGTTTGTTAAATTGATACATGATGTGATTTAAAATTTATTTATGGTTGTTTGGCATATTTTTAATCATCATCGCAGTAAATTTCATTTGTTTAAATTAAATTGCTATTTAATTTATTCATTGCATTTAAACTATCAGTAAAATTGTTAGTTAATTATTCATTGCATATAAACTGCCAGTTAAACAGTTATTTAATTTATTATTGAATATAAACTGCTATTTAATACCTGTTGTTTATTATCCGTTCTATATTGATGATATTGTTTGAATTTATTGATGCTTGTGATAAGTGGTTGATGGTTGATATTGGATGAATAGATGTTATATTTTATATTGCATAAAATACAAGTATTATACATTTTCATTTCATTCGGGATTGCAGTTTGAAATGATATATAACTACAATTTTTGTTTTTAAATTGCAGATTGAAATGATAAATATCCTTATCACTTGACCATAGGATAGAAAATTATATACAGACACCGTGGTATATATATAAAATATTTTGAAATGATTTCTTTGGTTTGTAAAGAATATATGTATGATTTATGAGATATTGATTTGGATATTTGATAAAGATTATTTTATATATAGTTAAATTTTTGGTTTTAAGCTATGTATAAAATCGTTTAAAGTATAAATAAGTTTAATAATAAAGTTTGATCTTATTAAAATATAATATAGAAAAGTATTTACTTAAATAATATTTTAATATAGAATTTATATTGATTTTTATAAATGAAGGTTGAGAAGATAGTTTTGAAATTTGACTTGAGATTTTATTTAATTAAGAATTTTATTTAATAAGAATACATTAGAACTTATTGAAATTTGGATTTTAAAAGAATATGTTTTTATAACTTAATTCGGGTTAATGTGATTTAAGTGAACAAATCGAGGAATATTCAGTTATTGAAATTGAAGTTTATCTAAAGGATATTGGATTTATAAGCAAATATATCAAAACTAAATAATGGGAAAAGTGAAATAGGTATATATATAAATTAAACATTTAGTTTGAAATATTGAATATTGAAGCTTTGAATATATGAAATTTGAAATGGTTTAATTGAGGACTTAAATCTGTATTTGGAATAGATTTGTGAAATTAAAGATGCTAATTTATTATATAAAGTAATTTAATATTAAACCATTTAAGTATTGGAAGTTATGTTTCAAAGTATGATTTCCAAGGTATCATAATTGAAAGTGTTATATTCAAGAGTTTTGATTTCTAAATGTTATAACTTTGGAAGTGCTATGGTTTTGGAAAAAAAATTGTAATAAAATGATATTATATTGATTTGGGTTTTAAACGGAAATGTTATCGTATTTATATGGTTTTGAAATGGATAGTATATTCTGGTTTTAAAGTATAAACTATTTTGAAAAGACCGCGGTGTTATAATAACGATTGGTTGTTGAAGAGACCGGGATCGAAAGTTCTCATGCTCTCTGCCAACTCCGAAAACCACTTTACCAACAGTATACGTGGTGGAGATTCCAGAATGAAGTAGGATGGCGGCGGCGTTCCTTTGAGGTAAATACGTGGACCCGACTCCAGTGAGTTGGCATAAGGTGGCTAAAACATGAGCGATTCTCGGGCCAATGAGGTCATTCCTCTGATCGGACGCACTCCTTCGATATTATACTCTGTCTTTTGGATTGATTCGGTGGCCACTTTTGATTTTTGATTTTGGGGTTGTTGTCCTAGGTGGGCAGTAGTAGCTGCTACGCGTACCACCAGCCCGGATGCGTAATTGGTATATCTACTGTAACAACCCTGTATTTTGAGATTTATTTTTATTTTTTTGTATATTTTAATTGAATTTTTGATTTAAAAAACTATTTTATTTATTTTGAATGATAAACTTTAGTTTTGATATGAATTATCATTCCAAAGCATGACTAAAAAGAATATTTTCCAAAAAGTGAATTTTTGGTCAAAATAGTCAGACTTTGACTTTTAATTTAAATTTTTAAAAGTTTTAAAATTTAATTTTTTTTATTTTGAAATTACATAAAATTTTAGGAACACTGCTTTTTGTTTCGTTGGAAACAGATTTAAATTGTGAAAGTTATGTATATTTCAATATTGACTGCAATTCGTTTATTCTGCAATTTTGTTATTTTAAATAGTATAAATTTTATTTTTGTTTGTCATATTTTTTTGTAATATGTATTGATATGTTATTTTATGTATGCTTTTGTCTTTTAATATTTTTGAAGCGAGGTAGGAATTTTTCTAGAGCTAGTTGTATTTTTCTTGTAATTTCCATGCCATGTTTTCAATTTTTAAACATTTTCTTTAGTTCTTTTCTATTTTTCTTCAATTTAATTATTTATTTTATTTTAGAAACGATAAATAAATTATTTTATTTCAAAATTTTGCTTTAGAATATTTTTAAAATGAACTAGATATTTTTCCAAAGCCATTGATGTTTTAATTGTAATTTTTGAACCCTGTTTTCAATTTTTAAGCAATTTCCTTAATTCTTTTTATATTTTCTTTAAATTTAATTATATATTTTTATTTTATTTTACTTTGTTTCGGTTTTTAGATGCACTTGCTAAAGTTTATTTTGTTTTACTTGATTTAAAAGAAAAGGAAGTGTGGAAGGTTTTAAAAGCTAAGAAACGTAAAGTCGTTTCACCGTTTCTTTTTCAATCAATACATCAATTTATTTTGTCCGTATCTTTCTCTATTCTTTTCAGCTGCATTCTCTTATCTTTTTCACGCAAATTTCATCCATTTATCAAGGAAAAAACTCACGGCCACGGATGTCCAAAAATTTTTTGGTAAAGCTTTTTCTTCTTCTTGTTTTTGCGCTTTTCTATGTGATTTTGTATATTGTTCTCAACTTCATGGCTCTACTCCTCCTCAACCAGATCTAGGCCAACCTCCCCCACTTTATTCTCTGATCATCATCCACCCTAGATCACCACCATGGCAGGCCAAGCAACCCCAAGGCAAGCACCACCACCAAAATCCACAAATCCATCACCTATGCACTCAAGCTGACCTAGTTTTGGTACCATCACCTTCATCCACCTTTTGCCGCCACTTCCACCACCACCACCAGCTCTGACCTAACCACCTCCCCCTGGCACATCAGCCATCACCACCTGATTCTCTGACCATGACACTAGAGCCTATGGTCGAACCAATTGTAGCATAGAGTTGTTGAATTTGCCTTGAAATTGCCTTGTAGTGTTGACTTGTTGCACCTATAAATCTCCACACTTTTAAACCATGATAGGCTGACCACCATGGACCTAAACTAGACCTTTATACATGCCTTGGCTATGCTATTTCAGTTCATAACTGAAGTATGTGAAGTTGAGAACAAGTGCAAAGCATTTGTCTTTGTTTTGGGCTTCGATTCCTAGTGTCGTTTAGTGTAATTTGGCTTTGAAAAACTTATGTATTTTGAATTGTTTTGTTTATATGTATACAAGGCAATTATATTTGTCTCTCCACTCTCAAATCATGGTAGTGTTGTCGTGACTTCGTTGTGTCTGTATCGTATGCTTTGGTGTCGTTCTCCAGCTTGTGACATGTGAGTATTTCTCACCAGATGTTTATATTTATACTTATACAAATGTGAATTGACACCCTGTGAATCTGTTGAACTACATTATCATGTTATATATGCTTATATTATTATCATATGATGTTCACCCATGCTTAAACACCTGTTATATCATATGTTACTATTATTTCATGCTATTCGGTATGTTTTATTAGTTTATCACACTGCAAGTTCCCTGTAAATGAGAATCATTATGGGTGGAAATGATACATACCCGAACGGACTTTAGAATAGGGAAAAATCATTATGGGCTGAAATGATAGGCTTGAACGGTTTTTATTTAATTTATTTTAACTTGGGATTGCGGGTTTAAAATGATAAAACCTGGATTTTCTTTGTAAATTACGGGTTGAAATGATATATTACCCGTATCACTTTACGTAGCGTAGAAAAATATATACAGGCCCGTAGTTAAAATATGTTTTTCTAAAAATTTTAAAATATTTTAGAAATTTAATTATTATAATATTTGATTTGAAATTTAATAAAAATATAACTTTTGTAAAGTATTATTTATTTTCTGGAAATCTATAAGTTAAATAAATTATGGAAAAGTTAGAAAATATGAATGTAAGTTACTTTGGAAATTTTGATTTAATTTTTAATGGAATTTAAATTAACTTTGAAAATATGATAAATTTATGATATTATGAATATAAATTAATTTAAAGAGATTTTATATCATATTAATGATTTTTGATAAAGTTGAATGTGAAATGAATTAATATTTAAGTTGAAATTTTGAAATATAACTAAAATTAGAAATTTATGAAATTGACTTAAAAGTGAACTTTTAGTTAAGCAAATAAAAATAAAACTAAGTTATATTTGAGAATTCGAACTTAAGTGTTAAGTTGAAATTTAATGAAAGGAATTTAAAATTGAACATTGCAATTTAATAAGTGAATTATTATTAAATCTTGATTTTTGAATGGAAATTTAACTTTATAAAATCATGAACTTGAGGAAAATTAAATGATGTTTATAAATGTGAAAATGTATGATTTTATGAGTTAAAAATGTTTTAAATAAAAATATAATTGGTTGAGAAATTATATCGAATATTTGGAGTTAATTGACTGCATTTCTGAAATGCTATTAATTACAATGTAAACGATATTACAGTATTTGTAAATGTGTAGTTGATGATAATGAACTAAAAAGCTAAATTGAATTAAAAACTATTATAGCAATTTTGTAAGTGTTATAATTTTTGAATTTAACTAAGTTTATTTGGAATTTAAGTAAACCCTATTACAACGTTTTAAAACGTTGTCTTTTGTTAAATTGAACTGTTTTGAATGTAACTTTCCGTAGCGTTTTCTAAATGCTGCGAAAAGTGGAATTTCACTGTTTTGATAAACGTAAGTGAATAAATGAACTTTGGAAGTTGAAAATTTTGGAATAATAATTTAATTTTTAACATAATAACTTCATTTTTATGATTAAAAATGATTTTTTTGGGCTGTTTTGAAATATGAATTGAAATGGTATTTTATATTGAATAAAATGAATAATGATTTGAAATGTGGTTTCGAAAAGATATGATATTTTGATATATTAAAATGATTTGAAACGAAGTTTTGAAAGACATGATATTTTGATATTAAATGATTTGAAAAATGAAGCTTTGAAAGGTTATGATATTTTGATGTATTAAAATGATTTGAAAGGAAGTTTTTAAAGGATATGATAATTTAAAATATTGAAATGGTTAGAAATGACTTGATATTTATTTTGATAAATATTTGAATTGAAAGATATGGTATGATGATATATTGAAATGGTTTGGAAATGATTTAATCTTTATTTTGATAAAGGTTTGGGCTGAAATGACATTTTATTTTTGAAGTATAAAATATTGTTTTAAAGTTGTAGCTACGGGTTATAATAACGATTGGTTGTTAAAGAGACCGGGATCAGATATTGTCTTATAGCCGGCCAATACCGAAACCTCTTTAACAACTGTGTACGCGGTGGAGATTCCAGAATGAAGTAGGATGGTGGCGACGTTCTCGAGGTATGTTACGTGGACCCAACTCCCATGAGTTGGCATAAATGACTAAAACAGGAGCAGTACCGGGCTACACAAAGGGTCGCACTCTTTCATCGAGCATGCTCCATCGGAAACCATTCTATTACTTTTGTGATTCGATATGTGGCGCCACTTTGATTCGGGGGTCATGTTCGAGGTGGGCAGAAGCTGCTTGCTTGCCGTCACCACCGGTCCGGGAGTGCAAACGGTGTATCCACCCTGGCATTGCCTCGCGTGCCGTGTCATATCCTTATATCGAGCCTACTATGATTTTGGTTTTAAAGATCCGACCGCGTTAACGTTCACCATCCCCTGAATGCTATTTCTGTATGATTATACTTTACTGATTAGGCACTACTGTATATAGCGTATATTACTACATAGTAAATAGTTTAACGGATCCTTAGAGGATGGGCGGTCCCAAGCATCTTCTAAGTTACTTGTACCTTTACTACAGTTCACTTGAGTTGGTTTACATTGTATAAGTATGTATGTCCTTACTCGAGTGTTTGTATTTTTATTTACGCTCGGGTCAGCCTGAGTTATTCACAGATTTGGATTTCCACTTTCTGGAGATTGAAATCGCTGGAGATTATCTGCTTGTCAAGTTTATCTTTTGCAGTCTGTTGTTCCGTTCAGCTCTTGTATTAGTAGACTTCTATGTAGTGAGACTTCCTTTGTACTTTATTTCTTCTAATGTATTTTATGTAATTCTGATATTTTTATATAGTAGCTTCATGAACTACTATTTCTTTTACTTCCGCTGCATTATTATTACTCTGTGTCTGTGATCTGTGATTTTTATTTACTGTATATTCTGAGATTTGCCAAATTTTTATTTACAACACGGAATTTTGAGCAATTCAATTCCGGCATGAGTGTCTACCTATACACTTATAATGGATGCGAATGGTTGAAAATACCTGGTTGTTACAGTTGGTATCAGAGCTTTGGTACCTCTAGGAAAAATTCAGCATATGGAGTGAATGTATTTGCAGAATCACTTTCATTCGAGTTTGAATCTCTTCCTTTTTGACTCGATTCCTTTGAATTTTGGAACGTTCCCTGCGGTTCCAAAATCCATTCGTGTTCTTCACTATTCATCTTCTTTTGATTCTGGAGTATTCCATAACTCTGCTTCGAATGATCTTTCTAGTGAGTCGGCGGTCACGCCAATTTCAAATTGAATTGAAAAAAAGGGGAAACTCCCTTACAATTAGCATCGATTCACCAGAGATTCTTATCTATCCTTGGTTTAGATGCTAATGTATTTTGTTATTCCAAACTTTATCTATTGAGATCGAATGTAGATTTACCCTAGAAAAATCCACATTGATCTTATTCTTTAAGCCACGGTTGACCTGGTAAATGTTGCCCGTGATTTCTTTAAACTTATCCACCTCCCTATTTTGTTATTTAATCATCTTGTCTTTTGTTTCCAACCTATTTTCAAACATTTTGAATTGTACTTGTAAATCTATGTTTTGTTTATATATTGTGTTGTTTGAGTTGTTGATGTTGAGTTGGGTTTCTGATCGATTCGTCTGATCAACGCTATTGATAGGATTCCTAAAACAAACTGACACAATATTATTTTAAAATTTGGTTAATGAAATAAATTTTGATATATAAGTAAATTTATGGAACTTAATAAACTGATTTAAATTGATTATTTGAAATGATAATACTAATTTATCATTTATTGTTCTATAAATGAATTTATAGATAGTTGTTTATAAATTTATTTGGGAACTGAAATGAATTTAGAACAAGAAATTTAAGAATTTAATTTCCGATGGTTTCAAACCTTGTGTTTAAAGTTTTGAAAAGGTCATATTATTTAAAGTATTTTCAAATAGAAATTTGTTTCCAAAGAATTTTAAAGTTTAAAATTAGCGCTCTTCTCATTATCGCTGGGAAATAACTTCGGTGATGACTGCAGCATCATCGATGTTCATTTTCGAATTTTGAAGTGAAGAGACCGCTCTGTAGTCTTGCTACAGATTTGTTTTGGGAAATTTAATTGATTTGAATTTCTAAAATATGACTTGATTGTAATATATATATAGATATATGATTGAAATTTTATTTGACATATTACGTATATATTATTACTTATCTCTAAATGGTTTGAAGAAATCAGAAATCTAATTCTTAAATTTTATTTTTAAAGAATAATTTCAATTAAAAAAAGAAAATAATTTTTTTTGAATAAATGATTTAAACTTGAGATAACTAAATTGGAAAGTTTTATTTGCATAATACTCAATTGCATTCCAATATAACTTACCTTAATTCCAGAAGCTAACAATGTAACTGGATAATATACAATATAAAAAGATTTTATATATGAAATTTGAGTGGTCATAATAAATGTTATACACTTTTTAATTATAAAATGGTCAATAGAGGTAAATATAATAAAGGGTAATTTAATAACTTACAATAAAATAATGTTAAAAGAACTAAGAATAAAAGAAAGCAGTTATAATAAGTGTAAGTATGTTTAACATAAGTGATAAATATATTAGGAGGAATGAATTTAATTTTAATTAGGAATAAGGAAGAATTAAATTTATTATGTACATTGTGAGTGTAATAAATGATTATTTTTCAAACCCATGGTTTTAAAAATTGTTAATTTAAGATGATTGGATAATAAGATAATGAAATTTGAGATGGTTAATGATTTATTTAACTTATGAAAAAAAGGGAAAAAAAATTTAAGTTGAAATTCCCATGCTTTCAAATTTATTTCCTTATTTTGTTTTTAAACTATCTTTTGGTTGTCCTTATCATCCTTATCATGCTATAGACTGGTATAGGCATCTTTCTATAATCTTTCTGTTTAGAAACCTTTCTATAATCTTTGATAAATCTGCACCTTATTAAACTTACCTATCACAATAGTTATCATATATAATATCCTTCTCCTTGTCATCTTGTCCTAATCTTGTTTCACTCTATCTTTTTCTGTGCTTTCCCGTACCTCATTCCTTTTCGGGGACGAAAAGTTTTGAGTGGGGGAGAGTGTAACAACCCTGTATTTTGTGATTTATTTTTATTTTTTTGTATATTTTAATTATTTTAATTGAATTTTAGATTCAAAAACTTATTTTATTTATTTGGAATGATAAACTTTAGTTTTGATATGAATTATCATTCCAAAGCATGACTAAAAAGAATATTTTCCAAAAAGTGAATTTTTGGTCAAAATAGTCAAACTTTGACTTTTAATTTAAATTTTTAAAAGTTTGAAAATTTAATTTTTTTTCTTTTATTTTGAAAATACATAAAATTTTAGGAACATTGCTTTTTGTTTCGTTGGAAACGGATTTAAATTGTGAAAGTTATGTATATTTCAATATTGAGTGCAATTCGTTTATTCTGCAATTTTGTTATTTAAATAGTATAAAATATATTTTTCTTTTCATATTTTTTTGTAATATGTATTGATATGTTATTTTATGTATCTTTTTGTCTTTTAATATTTTTGAAGTGAGGTAGGAATTGGTAACAACCCTGGTTGGAGATTACCCTAAATATTAAATTATAATGAATATTATAATTTAATATTGGAATTGGTTGAATAATTGGAAGAAAATGATGAATTATATTGTTTATTTGGAATAAACAATATAATACGAATAAATTTTGGGAGAACAATATAAAATAAGGTTTATTTCAACATAAATGATTGAAGCAAATTTAAGATGAAGGAAAGATGAAGTAAACAACTTAATTGTGATCTTTGAGCTAGAAATTGTCATTGATGGAATTTAGTAGGAGCATTAAAGGAATATTGGCAATTTATTCCAATATTCTCCTTTTATTGTAAAATAAAAGGGAAAATAAAAGTAGAAAGATATTATTGTATTAATAGTAATAAACATATGTGTGAGATAAAGTTGTTCCTTTATTTCATGAATTTTGAATATAGAGATGCAACCATATTCAATTAACATGTACGATTTGGCAATAATGTAATTTATTGTTAAATTGCATCTTTTCTTTGTTAAATACAAAGAAAATTGTTAAATAATTGTTTAATCATCATATGCATAATGAATTTGAATTTTTGGGGTAATGAATTGTAACAAAATAAATTAATCACTTCATTTCGATGGTTGGAGTGGTTTGGAACAATTAATGGAATTTTGTTTGGGTTGGGGAAATCATATTGTTAATTTAAAACTAATAATACATTTTATTTTAAAATAAATTGTGGGAAATAAGAAGAAAAATAATCTTCTTTGAGTATAAAAAATGATGGACATGAGTGAAATAAAGTTTCTACTTTATTTCATGAATTTGAATGTAGTTAATTGACTACATTTGATTAAATTGATAATTTGTACAATATTGTGCTTGTTTGCCAATATTGTCATTTTATTAATTAAATATATATATAAGAATGAGTTAATAAAATAATTAATCATGATAACTATGATTAAAAATGTGAGAAATAATTTAATAATGTCTAAACCTGTATTTGTTTTGTTTTGGGTACATAACATCTTTTTATTTAACCAATTGTATTAAATTTGCAATTTATTTTGCAATTATGGGAAAATTGGATAAATTGAGTAATAAATGGAAATTTAATAACAAAATTTTTAAAACTTATGTTTTGATAATTTTATTAAAAACTAGATGACATAACAAATCCAATGCATCCAAAATCATTAAAAACGGAGTAAAAATGTAGAAGTTATGAAGATTTAAGCATTGTATAAGTGTAAATTGATCAACTTCATTATTTTTGTTAAGCAATTAATTTTGGGCCTAATTACCTAACCCATACCCATTAGCCCAATAGAAACTTCTGGAAATAGTACGTACAGTTTCCTCTTCGTTCATTTTCATCTTCTTCCTAAAAACAATTAAGAAGCTCAAAAATTAGAAATAATGGCTGTCTTCTCAAACCCTAACCATAATTAACAAAATTCTTTACTAAATCAATAGAAATTCGGATCTAGTTCAACAAGAAGGTAATCTCCATCCTTCTCTATCTTGAATTTGAGGAGAAATCCATATTTGTTTACTGTAATTCTTGTTTCGTAATTTTTCTTCTTTGCATGCCTCTTTTTCTAGTTTTTGCAGGTGCTAGAGCCCCTCTTCCATGCCAAAGACCTCATATTTGCTCGAATCTTTGCTTCATAATAACCTCTTTTCGCTGCAAAAGGTAAGTTTAAAACTTACAGCAACTAAATTGGCTCATGCTTGGAAAATTTGGCTCTATATGTTCAAGTTTCATCTCTGTTCTTAATTGTTGATGTCTGAAATAGCTCATCTTTGAATGCTTATATCTCGCTCATCCGAAGTCCGATTGAGGTGATTTTTGTTTCATTTTTAAGCTTATTGTGTCTACTTTGTTCATGTCTAATTTTATCAAGTTCTGAGTCTGTTTGGTCCTCTGTATTTGCTGTGAAAGTTGCAAAATCGAAAGCGTTTTTGCATAGGAAATATATTTGACTGAATAGTGTTTTCAGCATAACTTTTGCGTTTCTAATCGGAATTTAAAAATCTTGGATGTTCTGAAATCCTTGTGAAATATTCCACAACTTTTATGTTTTCGGTTTTGAATTATTTTCAAGCCTATCATGTGAAAAATCGACTTTTTCGTTGCTGTTCTGTGTTAATAAGCAGTGCACATAAATATTTTTTATGTAGTATTTCGATCATAACTTTCAGGTCATTAATCAGAAACTTGAAATTCAAGATGTTCTGTAATCCTTAGGAAATATTCTAGAACTTTTATGTTTTAGCTTTTGAATGATCTACAAGTGTTCATAGTGAAAAATAGACATTTTTGTCGCTGACCTGAGTTAATAGCCATTGCGCAAATTTTCTTTTCTAATAGTATTTCGCTCGTAACTTATTCGTTACTAATCGGAATATCGAAATTTTTGATGTTTTGAAAACCTTAGACTGTAGACTACAATTTTTTTTTATACTTCGTGGAATTTCGAAGTTTGCATGGTGGAAAATTGATGTTTTCTTTGTTGGCCTGTCATGGACAGCCCAAATTTTGATATAATTGTCCGATTTTGACAATTTCATTTGCATTCTTTTGCAAGAATTTTATTATGAAATTTATTTATTAATCCATTTCTAGTAAATTATTTTATGTTATAACTTATTAATTTTAATCATCGCTATGCTTTTTCGGACGTATAAGAAAATAAATTAAACGATTTAGTAAATCCGCGAGGTATGACACTTGGGTATTTACTTTATCGGTTAATTTCGGACTTGTACGACCGAAACGATTTTGAGGAATCATTTGATTTCCTCCTTGATGTTAACCACATTGTGGTATGAGTTTGAGATTATATTAGTCCATTTGGCTAATACGTATAGTCCGAGATCTCTTATTCGGGAGTATATACGAGATTAGGACTATATTGATGGAGATATACTTGCCAATGATATGAGGCAAGATTTTGATGGAATTTGATGAGTTTGATGTTTTTATGGAGTTTCTACTCGTCGATGAGATGAGATGGGTTAGCATCTTATACCATATGCCGATGACATGAGGCGATTCTTTTGATGATGTTGATGATTTCTTAGTGTGGCACGAACTAGCGGCTAGAAAACCGCTAAGTGAGAGCGTATGGTATGGGACATACGTTACCACTTTCTGGGTTACTATCCGAGAGTTGTTGACACGTTCTGGGAGAACTACCAGTACTTAGAGTCCTGATCTGGTTAAGTAATACTTGAATCGACCACTTTTGATGGCGGGGACTTAGCGGACAACGATTGGAGTGAGGTGCTCCAATCACTTTTGATGGCGGGTGTTCGGGGAGAATATAGATGACGTCATAGATCGGATTAATTCGAGATGAGGATTCCGGTCAAGAGATGGATATGGTACCATGGTGGTGAACAGTACTGGTAAATAGCACGTGCAACATGCTTTTGCATGTAATAATTGGCCAATATGAGATTTCTTTTATGAGTTATGATGATTTCGATTTCACCATTTTGATGTCTTTACCTAGCCTTATAAATGTAAATAAGGCAAATATGACTTCTTTGAGGATTTTGGTGATTTCGAATTTTATGGATTTATACTTGGGATTTATATACGACTTAAGAGATTTATTTATTCATGGATAATGCTTGAATGTTTTCTTGTATGTCATATACATGAATTCCTTCAGATTAACCCAAGTATATGTACATGCAAACCACCATAGAGACATAGTGAAGTTACTTGATATAACCCTAGATGTTCATACCTACTTAAGTTATCCCATTACGAAGCTCTTCTCTTTACCTTATCATATTCCTTTCTAACGATGAGATTCAGTTGCCTGACCCGTGTGTTTATCACTCGGGTCAGACCGAGTTGTTTCAGGTTAGCTATCAGTTACGGGACATTGCTTTGATGCATCTGCTTGGATATCATCCTAGCACTTTTGTGGTTTATATTTCTTTCCTCTTGACTCTGATGTATTTATATTCGATTCCATGTATATAGTGTGGTCGAATACCACCTTTATTGTATTCATATTGTATTGTACTAAACACGTATTAGTGTATATGTATATAAATGATGTTGATTACTGTTCTGATGTGACGACCCGGAAATTTTAGCAATTTAAAATGGAATAACAAATTTGATATTAACATTTGAAAGGTTAATTTTAGCTTGAATTCCAAATATTAATATTTATTAGACAATTAAAGTATTGAATTATATAATTGAATTGGGTAAATTGTTGAATCTAAAATTCTAAGCCTGGTTAAAGTAGTTCGAAGGCTCGTAAAATTTATAATGGTGTTATTGAAGATAATGGGATGAAAGGAATTTAATTTAAAGTTAATTTGTTCAATTTTAAAAATATATTGTTTAAATTGAATTTAAAAATAGCCTTCCGAGGCACAATCTCGGAATTCAACGAAACTAGTTCCATTGGATCCGTAATAGTTAGTTATTATCGGATTTCAATTTTCGTAGCAATCGGAGTTGTCGTTTGACCGTGGCAGCTCAAAACGCTTCGAACTATTTTAATCAATTTAATTTTAAATTGATCGTTTTCTTTTGTAACTCGTGCATATGATTGAATTAGCTTCCGCAACATGTTCCATCGTGTTCGGAACGCGGGTAAAACCCTAAAATCGCCTAGCGGCATTCCTTAAGTGGAATTTGGAATTTTAAATGGCAAGTAACGAGACGGTTTGAGAGTTTTATAAAAATAATAAAAATTTGAAGTACATATTGTCAGAGATATTTTCACTTCAACGCGTGCTCGAGAAGCCTCTCACCATCAATTTATCACTCCCGTTCCTCTTTCTTTTCTATGACTGCAGAAGTCGAATTCGTATAAAAAAAAATCGATTTCAATGGCTGTCAATATAAAGACCCGCTCTTCCATTTAACTCTCAGTTTGCTCGACCCAAATCAAGGGAATACTCGAATTCAAATCAACTAGTGGAAGCTTCGTTACGCGTTGCTTGACTTTTGGATTAGCACGAGGGTTTTGATTTTGGGAAGCGCGGCCTTAGATTCGAGCAAGGGACGATGGCGTTTGGGTATTTGTCTAGGAAAGAGAAGCGGAGCCGAAGTCGATGTCGGAGTCGAAGTCGATCGTGTCACTCGAATGGAAAATGGCCGCTGTTCTCGTGGAAGTCGACATTGCTTCCTCTTGGATGAGACCTTGATTTTCCGTGCGATAATTGAGGGGAAGAAGCGGGGGTAATGTCGATTGGAGGGTTAGGGCAAGACGCGATGTGGATTGCATTTGCCTGTGATGCTCGTGAGTCGCAGTGCGAAAGTGGGGGATTCTCTTATCTTAGCAAGGTCAAACCGAGGAAACCAAGGCAATTTTGAGGTGGATTGCAAATAAAAGCAAAGGTGAGTAAAACCCACTCTTCTGGATTTTTAATTAAATTTAAATGTTTAAATTTAAATGATTGGTTGAATGATTGAATTGGATTGATGTACTATATAGTATATACTGGAAAGATTGATATTCGGTGATGAATATCTTTGGTAATTGAATGCGGAATGTTGTGGTTTGCTTGAATATTTAGGTACTTTGAGTTATCGAAATATATAAATTGAATTTTTGAAAGAAATATAGTGGTTAAAATAATTAATTAATTTAATTAATTAATGATTTGAGTTAATTACTTTAGGAATTAAGGGTTGAATTAATTAAGTTTTAAGTTAATTAATTAAGTGTAAGTAATTCTGAATAATCAATTGATGGTTTGATAAATAATTACTTATTGAGATTAATAAAATATAATTGCCTGTGTAATTAACCAAGAGATTAATTAAGATGATTAATTAAGGAGAAATTGATTTATTTAATAAGGTAAATAAAAGGATAGTTAATTTCAGGTTGAGATTAATCGAGAGTGGTTAATATTATGGTTGCATTAAAGCAATTAATTTAGATTAGGATAAATTGAAATATAAACGGGAAGTCATATAATTAATGGCGTAATTAAAAATTGATTAACTACGAGGATTAATCAGCACTTTATAAGAAATTAATTATACAGGTAATTAAAGATTAATGTAGTTAATATAGTTAATTAATTTGTGAAATAGTTAAAGATTAATTACTGTTTGAGGTTAAGGATAAATAAATTGCGAAATTAACTAAAGTTTATTACGTGAATGTAATTGAGAATAATTAATCCAGTGTGATTAATTAAAATGATTAATGAAGGGGTTGATTAATTAATTGATTTGGAATTAATTAATTTTGGGAAGAAGGAATCTAAGTGGATAAGGTTAGTAAATTCAATCAGGATTAAAATTAAATTTGTATGTGATTAAGTTTTGCGTATGGATGATTGAATGGTATTGGATGCTTTGAATAAGTTGATATCTCTGATATGAAATGTTGTGAATTTCATTTGCTAACTTGGGTTAGGATAATATGAGTCTCGAGGAGACCGGGGTCGGGTATTTGGGAAATACCCTAAACCACTTCGAATATTTATATATTGATTTATGAAATCAATAGGCTGGATTGAAATGATTTAAGTAGACTGGAATATTTATCTGAGTTTGGTACTTAGAAATTGATAGGTGAAATAAGTGTTGTCTATAGCGAAATGTGAATTGGTTAAATTGATATAAGTTACCCCGGGTTTTATATAAGTTGTATGCTTTGTATTCCATGTTAGTTGGGTTTACTCACGCTGGTTTCCAGCCTGACCCGGGTGTTACTCTGATGTAATGCTCGGGTCAGACCGAGTATTACAGATTTTCAGGTAGGTACGTTCTGGAGCTCAGGATGCGAGCTGGATGGCGATATCGTATAGAGTATTCCGCTGTATTTGTATTATTGTTCATCTGAGTCATGATAATTGTAATTATTCTGTCACTGAATATTATGTGAAACTCTGATGTATATTAAATGTAATCGACAGTTATAATATTCTTTTGTAAACTGTTATTATTTATTATTATATTTTATCCGCTGCGAATGTGAGATGTTTGGTGTTTCTGTTCTTCTTCTTCTATCTCTTTCTTCTTTTTCATAACTATCTGGAATTTTCGGGTGTGAAAATTTCGGGTCGTTACATTTGGTATCAGAACTGAAAGGTTAAGCGAGAACCTTGGCTCTGGTGGGGATTACTCATTAAATAGAGTTCGTAGAACTCTAGAATGAGTTGAGCGTATATATATATATATATATATATATATATATATATATGAGCGCGTACTTGTAATTTTCTTATATAAAGGTTTTAAATGATTTTATATAAAAATATATTCTTGATATATAAAGAGATATTTCCTTCTAATAAATATTAAGGTGATTGATTGTAAAATCTTTAGAATTAAATTAATAAGCAATATAATACAACCCGACTGAAGTCTTGAATTAGAATTAAATGAAGTAATATAAAATACAACCAAATTAAAATTAAATTAATTAAAAGTGAAATTCTAGAATTAGAACTCAGAAATTAGAATTGTTTGAAACTTTAAATAAACAAAGTCAATTTGGTTTAAAAAGGTTAAACCAATCCTTGAGAATTTAACTCGAATTTATATAATTTGAGATGATTTAAATTTGAAGTTGGCATTGAATTCATTCAAATTGAACCCGATTTGAATTAATTGAATTTGGAATTGAAGATGTATAAGTTCAAAAATTTAAATGGAAGATTTGGATAGAATTGTAATGATTGAAGTGGGTTCAATTGAATGGATATTAGTCCAAAGTAATTAGAATAACTTTGGAATTGTAATTAAAGTGGAATTGGATTAAAATCAAAAAGGGATTTGAAGTATAGATTGTAAATGTAATTTATTAATTGAACTACTTCATAAATAAATGAGATTAAATTTTAAAATAGAATTTCGAAGAATATTTGAAAATAAAGTAAGATGAAAATTCCAGAGTAATGTTCAAATATGAATTGGATGAATTGGGAAATTGGATTTTTGGGAAAAATTTAAAATTCCTTTGGGTTTGAAAGCGGTTTCCAAAGGTTTTGGAGAAATACTAGGATTATTTCAAAAATATTTTTGGTGTTGAATTTGAAATCTAGGAGATTTGAAATTAAAAATATTTGGAAATGTTTTTAAAAAGATAAAAGCATTGAACTCTTTCAGTCACTGGAAAATAACGTTGGTGATGACTGCAGCATCTTCGATGTTTATTTTCGAGTTTCTAGAAGAGAAATTGCTACCAAAATTATTTTAAATTGGAATTGTTTGTGAACTGGGTTTGGTTTTGAAATTCAAAGGGATAATTGAATTTGCCACAGAATTGTGGATATAGTGGACGTGGTATTGAAATTTTGGAAAATTGTTTAAACTCTGGAATCTTGGTTAAAATGTTTATATATAGAATAATAAAAATATAATGGCTAAATAAAATGTATAATTCCGAGTTAAAAGCAAAATGTGAATATAATTGATTATAAATAGAATTGTAAAATCGAAATTTATAATTGAAGTTGTATAAAAAAAAAAGAGAAATCAAATGGAATTTGATTTAAATTTGGAAAGAAATGGAGAATTAATTCAACTTAAATTGGAAGTAAATCAAGTCGAATGGAAATTGGAGTTATTTAAATTGGAATGGGATTAATTTAAATGGAGGAGGAAATTTGAATGGCATTGTTGGGAAAGTGAACAGTTTTGACTCTAGACCATTTTCAATATAAATTGTTTAAATATAAATAGTTTTATATCTATTTTCTTATATATTTACTATACAAATTTCTTTTAAAACCCAAACTATTTTATACTTGTTTTGTCACTACTTTGGAACTACTTAACTATTTTACAACTGTTTTATAAACTAATCACTAATCTTTAACAAAGGTACAAATAAATTACTAATTTACAACTATTTTGCAAGTATCTAGGATTTCTATAATTATGTAACTATTCTCTAACTATTTTACAATTCGTTAACTATTTTACAGCTATTTTGCAAACTATAAATTATTTTTCAATTACTTATCTATTTTAAAATCTTCAAGCTATTTTCTAAAAATAAACTGGTCGGAGTTCAAACTGGTATTGATTCAAATACTCAACTGAGATAAGAATTGAAGTAACAATCCAAATGGGGATTAAGGAAATTGATATTGGAAAGAGAAATCAAATTTGAATATTTGATTTGAATAAACAAAGTTATATAGCTTTGTTATATAAGACAAATCTTCCCTTGTTGAATCTATGATTGGAAGAAGAATTTTTGGTAAGTGTTTGAAGTATAAAAGGAATTTTATACAAGTTTGAAAAGATTCAAAGTTTTAAACATTTTTATATAAAGGATCTTATGAAGATTTTGGAAAAAGGTTTTGGGAACCTTTGGATTTGGAAAGGCTTATGATTTTTGGGTAAAATCAATATTGGAATTTTGAAAGCCTATTTTGAGATTTATCGATTTTGGGATAATCGATTTTGTGTAAAGGAGCTTTGATAAAATTCATACTAGGTGTATGATTTGAAAGATACTATATGTGTATAGTATAAAGTGTTTTGATGATGGCTCTGGGGAAAAAGGAGCTCCCTTGGAATGGACTTCTCAGGAGTGCCACCGGGTGGTGCTGCCTTGAGCCCAAGGGGTTCTAAAGTTGATCCTGTGAGGAGTCCGGACAAAACTAGTTCCTGAGGATTATGAGTTGAGTTACCATAGCGTAAGTCGTGTGTGCCGCGGAGAGCCAACAGTTACATGGACTTTTGTTGTGACTGCAACGTAACCCAGGATGTAACTGCGACCTATGGTAACATTTGCAAAAGTCGTGTGAGCCGCTGAGAGCCAACAGTCTGCGTTTGAGTTTATCTCGGTAGACTGCGACCTATGTAAGAGTGGAGAAGTTTCATTTCGACAGCGAAATCAGAGGCCGCGGAGAGCCTGCAATTACATGGACTTTTGCTGCGACGGCAACGTAATCCTGGATGTAACTGTGATCTGTTGTGTGGGTTCCATGGCGTAATCGAGAGTGTCGCGGAGAGCCTGCAGTTACATGGACTTTTGTTGTGACTGCAACGTAACCCTGGTATGTAACTGTGACCATGGAATGGGGGTGATGATTTCCAGAGCATCCTCACTAAAAAAAAAAAAAAAAATCTTTCCTCTATTTTCAAAATTGTTTTCTATATTTCAATAAAATTGTTTTCCAAGTATTTTCACTGGGTGTTGAAAACGGGTTCACCAAGTACCTATAGATTTTCAGTCCTACGCCTGATCAACGTATGACTGAATTTCTGTGAGAACAAGGATGGACTGGTTGAGACATCGAGTTATAAGAAATATTTTTATAAAAAGTTATTTTACTTGTATTGTCTGAATTTGAAGACATTCCTAAATTTTAAAGTAAAAAGGGGATTTTAAACTGGAATCATAAAATATAAAATTGGACTCGGGAAATTTAAAGGAAGCGATTCTTTGAAATAAAATCGCATATTGATTTGAAAGTTGGAAGTAAGTTAATTAAAAAATAATTACTTGATTGAGTATGTTAATAAAATTTAACTCGGATAAATAAAATGGATTGTAAGTTAATAATGAAGTTGGAAATGAATTCGAATTGTGGATAGAAATCGACATGGGATTGATAATGGATTAAATAAGTAGGGATAGTGTAAAAATAAAATTGAGTTGGATTGCAAAGTAATGGTTTGAATTGCAAATAAAATTCAAGTGTGATTTGAATAATATTTAACGTAATTTGCAAGTAAACTTGATATGATGGAAGTATTGTCAAATGAAGTGGAAGTGAATTATAATAGAAATGGTTTGGGTTGCAAACAAAACCCAGGTGAGTAGAAATAAATTGAGGATGACCGTGTATTAATAAAGTAAATTCGATAATGAATTAAGTGGGTAAATTAAAAAGTTGTTGGATAATAAATGGATGAAGTCTAATTTAATAAAAACTAAATCAAAGATGTGATTGAAATTGGATTATTAGACTGGACTTAAGTTCGGTAGCATATTAATTTGAAGTATAGATGAGTTAAGTGTGTGCTTGGATATTATTTTGATAAATTAAGAAGGTGAATTTAAAATTTAAATAGATGGGCTAACTGAATTAAATGGAATTTGATTTGATGAGAATCAAATCGAAGTAAACTTAAGCTGATGTTGGAATAAATTAAAGTCATTAACTTAAGTTTAAAATTATTTGAAGCTTGGTTTCGAATAAGGTTAAAAGCCCATTAAATAAAAGCTTGGATTAAATTAATTTGGAAATGGTTGTTAATTTATAAGTTTGAATGTGCCAAGCTTAGTAAATTGTTTGAATGAATCCAATGTGAATGTGAAATGAATGCAATGAATGGTTGGTAAATAATGAGTAGAAAATTAATTTAAAGTAGTTATAAATTAAAATAGATACTCTATTTAGCGAATGTTGTCGGAATTGCATAATAATAATTGTCGTTTAACGTAAACAAAAGAAATTAAAATTCTATGAGACGATAAGGATGAAATAAAATTGATTTTTGAATCATTTGATGCAAATATGGGCTTGTATGAATTAAAAATCAATTGAATGTAAGCACTTGAGTAGTAAACCATTAAATTTGAATGGAATGGTATGTGAATTGGGTTTGAAACATATCAATTGCTTGTGGAAGTTATTTAGAATGCAACTCTTCTAGAATTGATGTGTTGTATTTGTTTAAGTAAGAGAAATGTTATAAATTTCATATATATGGCACTTACATATTTAAATTGAGATAGTACAGGTACTTGAAGGCTGTTTGGTTGGTTTGGATTTGCGCTAATTGCTTAAATTAATAAGCTACTTGCTTAAAATGCTAAATAAGGTACGCCTACGCAATAAAAATAGGAAATATGAACTGTTTTTGCTTTTTCCGACCGTGTGGGTCGATGTATATATATTTATATCTCTTATCAAATTGCAAAAGCTCCTCCGTACAAAGGAGACTCTGCCAAAATTTTCTGAAAATTTTGGGAGTTAGAAAAATTTTGGAAATTTTGGTTAACGACAAAACAATTTTAAATTGGAAGTTAAAGTAAACTAGTAAATGAAACTAATATGAATCAGTTTAAAAGAAAAATATAACTCAATATTAAAAATCGAAAATAAAGTGAATTCAAATGAAACGGCGAAAACTAATTTGAATAGAAGTGGGTATGAAACTTATGTAAAGAGATGTATAAAATGATTTATAAGGTTACGATTGGATATTGTTGCTAAGTGAGATATGCAGGTATTAAAGAGAAAAGAAATTGGATTTGGTTCCAAAAGATAAATTCAAATTGCCCAACAAAAAGGTATGTATTTATATTTCTGTATGAAATTGGATTGGGTTTTTGATGCAGCCACTTGGCTTTTGTTTTCTTTTTGGAATATGGGAGCCCGTAGAGGCCTTTTGTAGTAGTACCGAGCTAGCCGCGCAAAAGGAGACGCTGGCAAAAATTTTCGGGAATTTAGGGAGTTAGAAAAATTTTGAGAAAATTTTGATAATTCAAATTTG
Organism: Allium cepa; assembly: GCA_030765085.1. Taxonomy (NCBI): domain Eukaryota; kingdom Viridiplantae; phylum Streptophyta; class Magnoliopsida; order Asparagales; family Amaryllidaceae; genus Allium; species Allium cepa. The sequence continues at coordinate 911,999,646 of CM060943.1, forward strand.
GTTTTAAATTGAATTTAGACGATTGAGTGAGGGATGTTGGTTGAAAACATAGAAGGTTTTAGGAAGTTGGTTAAGGTGATAGTGGGTCTTTAATTAAGGATAGTTGGTAAGACTGTTGAAGTGTGGGTTTTGGAAAAAGTAAACGAGTATTGGTCCATTCTTCCTAACTAGTAATTTCGGGGACGAAATTCTTTTAAGGGGGGGAATGTGACGACCCGGAAATTTTAGCAATTTAAAATGGAATAACAAATTTGATATTAACATTTGAAAGGTTAATTTTAGCTTGAATTCCAAATATTAATATTTATTAGAAAATTAAAGTATTGAATTATATAATTGAATTGGGTAAATTGTTGAATCTGAAATTCTAAGCCTGGTTAAAGTAGTTCGAAGGCTCGTAAAATTTATAATGGTGTTACTGAAGATAATGGGATGAAAGGAATTTAATTTAAAGTTAATTTGTTCAATTTTAAAAATATATTGTTTAAATTGAATTTAAAAATAGCCTTCCGAGGCACAATCTCGGAATTCAACGAAACTAGTTCCATTGGATCCGTAATAGTTAGTTATTATCGGATTTCAATTTTTGTAGCAATCGGAGTTGTCGTTTGACCGTGGCAGCTCAAAACGCTTCGAACTATTTTAATCAATTTAATTTTAAATTGATCGTTTTCTTTTGTAACTCGTGCATATGATTGAATTAGCTTCCGCAACATGTTCCATCGTGTTCGGAACGCGGGTAAAACCCTAAAATCGCCTAGCGGCATTCCTTAAGTGGAATTTGGAATTTTAAATGGCAAGTAACGAGACGGTTTGAGAGTTTTATAAAAATAATAAAAATTTGAAGTACATATTGTCAGAGATATTTTCACTTCAACGCGTGCTCGAGAAGCCTCTCACCATCAATTTATCACTCCCGTTCCTCTTTCTTTTCTATGACTGCAGAAGTCGAATTCGTATAAAAAAAAATCGATTTCAATGGCTGTCAATATAAAGACCCGCTCTTCCATTTAACTCTCAGTTTGCTCGACCCAAATCAAGGGAATACTCGAATTCAAATCAACTAGTGGCAGCTTCGTTACGCGTTGCTTGACTTTTGGATTAGCACGAGGGTTTTGATTTTGGGAAGCGCGGCCTTAGATTCGAGCAAGGGACGATGGCGTTTGAGTATTTGTCTAGGAAAGAGAAGCGGAGCCGAAGTCGATGTCGGAGTCGAAGTCGATCGTGTCACCCGAATGGAAAATGGCCGCTGTTCTCGTGGAAGTCGACATTGCTTCCTCTTGGATGAGACCTTGATTTGCCGTGCGATAATTGAGGGGAAGAAGCGGGGGTAATGTCGATTGGAGGGTTAGGGCAAGACGCGATGTGGATTGCATTTGCCTGTGATGCTCGTGAGTCGCAGTGCGAAAGTGGGGGATTCTCTTATCTTAGCAAGGTCAAACCGAGGAAACCAAGGCAACTTTGAGGTGGATTGCAAATAAAAGCAAAGGTGAGTAAAACCCACTCTTCTGGATTTTTAATTAAATTTAAATGTTTAAATTTAAATGATTGGTTGAATGATTGAATTGGATTGATGTACTATATAGTATATACTGGAAAGATTGATATTCGGTGATGAATATCTTTGGTAAATGAATGCGGAATGTTGTGGTTTGCTTGAATATTTAGGTACTTTGATTTATCGAAATATATAAATTGAATTTTTGAAAAAAATATAGTGGTTAAATTAATTAATTAATTTAATTAATTAATGATTTGAGTTAATTACTTTAGGAATTAAGGGTTGAATTAATTAAGTTTTAAGTTAATTAATTAAGTGTAAGTAATTCTGAATAATCAATTGATGGTTTGATAAATAATTACTTATTGAGATTAATAAAATATAATTGCCTGTGTAATTAACCAAGAGATTAATTAAGATGATTAATTAAGGAGAAATTGATTTATTTAATAAGGTAAATAAAAGGATAGTTAATTTCAGGTTGAGATTAATCGAGAGTGGTTAATATTGTGGTTGCATTAAAGCAATTAATTTAGATTAGGATAAACTGAAATATAAACGGGAAGTCATATAATTAATGGCGTAATTAAAAATTGATTAACTACGAGGATTAATCAGCACTTTATAAGAAATTAATTATACAGGTAATTAAAGATTAATGTAGTTAATATAGTTAATTAATTTGTGAAATAGTTAAAGATTAATTACTGTTTGAGGTTAAGGATAAATAAATTGCGAAATTAACTAAAGTTTATTACGTGAATGTAATTAAAAATAATTAATCCAGTGTGATTAATTAAAATGATTAATGAAGGGGTTGATTAATTAATTGATTTGGAATTAATTAATTTTGGGAAGAAGGAATCTAAGTGGATAAGGTTAGTAAATTCAATCAGGATTAAAATTAAATTTGTATGCGATTAAGTTTTGCGTATGGATGATTGAGTGGTATTGGATGCTTTGAATAAGTTGATATCTCTGATATGAAATGTTGTGAATTTCATTTGCTAACTTGGGTTAGGATAATATGAGTCTCGAGGAGACCGGGGTCGGGTATTTGGGAAATACCCGAAACCACTTCGAATATTTATATATTGATTTATGAAATCAATAAGCTGGATTGAAATGATTTAAGTAGACTGGAATATTTATCTGAGTTTGGTACTTAGAAATTGATAGGTGAAATAAGTGTTGTCTATAGCGAAATGTGAATTGGTTAAATTGATATAAGTTACCCCGGGTTTTATATAAGTTGTATGCTTTGTATTCCATGTTAGTTGGGTTTACTCACGCTGGTTTCCAGCCTGACCCGGGTGTTACTCTGATGTAATGCTCGGGTCAGACCGAGTATTACAGATTTTCAGGTAGGTACGTTCTGGAGCTCAGGATGCGAGCTGGATGGCGATATCGTATAGAGTATTCCGCTGTATTTATATTATTGTTCATCTGAGTCATGATAATTGTAATTATTCTGTCACTGAATATTATGTGAAACTCTGATGTATATTAAATGTAATCGACAGTAATAATATTCTTTTGTAAACTGTTATTATTTATTATTATATTTTATCCGCTGCGAATGTGAGATGTTTGGTGTTTCTGTTCTTCTTCTTCTATCTCTTTCTTCTTTTTCATAACTATCTGGAATTTTCGGGTGTGAAAATTTCGGGTCGTTACATCTGTGATGTGCTTTACATTTAGTTATGGTATTTTGTTCTGATAGATCCGTTAGCCACCTATAGTTTTGGATTAAGCATTTACTGTGTATGTCGATCCATTGAGATAGAAAAGAAAAACCATAGTGCATTTATCGACGTACTCAGTAGATGTTTAAGACAAAGTTATAGATGGTCGCCCTTAACTAGCCCTATTCTCCGCTTTAGTAGACAGAATTACTCATTAATTCTCTTTACTAAGGTGGGTCTTGGGGTAGGGCGTTACAGAATTTTTCTAGAGCTAGTTGTATTTTTCTTGTAATTTCCATGCCCTGTTTTCAATTTTTAAACATTTTCTTCAGTTCTTTTCTATTTTTCTCCAATTTAATTATTTATTTTATTTTAGAAATGATAAATAAATTATTTTGTTTCAAAATTTTGTGTTAGAATATTTTTAAAATGAAGTAGATATTTTTCCAAAGCCATTGATGTTTTAATTGTAATTTTTGAACCCTGTTCTCAATTTTTAAGCAATTTCCTTTATTCTTTTTATATTTTCTTTAAATTTAATTATATATTTTTATTTTATTTCACTTTTTTTGGTTTTTTGATGTACTTGCTGAAGTTTATTTTGTTTTACTTGATTTTAAAGAAAAGGAAGTATGGAAGGTTTTAAAAGCTAAGAAACGTAAAGTCGTTTCACCGTTTCTTTTACCGTTTCTTTTTTCAATCAATACATCAATTTATTTTGGTCGTACCTTTCTCTATTCTTTTCAGCTGCATTCTCTTATCTTTTTCACGCAAATTTCATCCATTTCTCAAGGAAAAAACTCACGGCCATGGATGTCCAAAAAATTTTTGTTAAAGCTTTTTTCTTCTTCTTGTTTTTGTGCTTTTCTAAGTGATTTTGTATATTGTTCTCAACTTCATGGCTCCACTTGCTCCTCAACCACATCTAGGCCAAACTCCACCACTTTATTCTCTGATCATCATCCACCCTAGATCACCACCATGGCAGGCCAAGCAACCCCAAGGCAAGCACCACCACCAAAATCCACAAATCCATCACCTATGCACTCAAGCTGACCTAGTTTTGGTACCATCACCTTCATCCACCTTTTGCCGCCACTTCCACCACCACCACCAGCTCTAACCTGACCACCACCCCCTAGCACATCAGCCATCACCACCTGAGTCTCTGACCATGATCCTAGAGCCTATGGCCGAACCAAATTGTAGCATAGAGTTGTTGAATTTGCCTTGAAATTGCCTTGTATTGTTGACTTGTTGCACCTATAAATCTCCACACTTTTAAACCATGATAGGCTGACCACTATGGACCCAAACTAGACCTTTATACATGCCTTGGCTGTGCTATTTCAGTTCATAACTGTAGTATGTGAAGTTGATAACAAGTGCAAAGCATTTGTCTTTGTTTTGGGCTTTGATTCCTAGCGTCGTTTAGTGTAATTTAGCTTTGAAAAACTTATGTATTTTGAATTGTTTTGTTTATATGTATACAAGGCAATTATATTTGTCTCTCCACTCTCAAATCATGATAGTGTTGTCGTGCCTTCGTTGTGTCTGTATTGTGTGCTTTGGTGTCGTTCTCCAGCTTGTGACATGTAAGTATTTCTCACCAGATGTTTATACTTATACAAATGTGAATTGACACCCTGTGAATCTGTAGAACTATATTATCATGTTATATATGCTTATATTATTATCATATGATGTTCACCCATGTTTAAACACCAATTATATCATATGTTACTGTTATTTCATGCTATTCTGTATATTTTATCAGTTTATCACACTGCAAGTTCCCTATAAATTAGAATCACTATGGGTTGAAATGATACATACCCGAACGGACTTTAGAATAGGGAAAAATCGTTATGGGCTAAAATGATAGGCTTGATAGGTTTTTATATAATTTATTTCAACTTGGGATTGCGGGTTCGAAATGATAAAACCCGGATTTTCTATGTAAATTACGGGTTGAAATGATATATTACCCGTATCACTTTACCTAGCGTAGAAAAATATATACAGGCCCGTAGTTAGAATATGTTTTTCTAAAAATTTTAAAATATTTTAGAAATTTAATTATTATAATATTTGATTTGAAATTTAATAAAAATATAACTTTTGTAAAGTATTATTTATTTTCTGGAAATCTATAAGTTAAATAAATTATGGAAAAGTTAGAAAATATGAATGTAAGTTATTTTGGAAATTTTGATTTAATTTTCAATGGAATTTAAATTAACTTTGAAAATATGATAAATTTATGATATTTTGAATATAAATTAATTTAAAGTGATTTTATATCATATTAATGATTTTTGATATTGTTGAATGTGAACTGAAAGAATATTTAAGTTGAAATTTTGAAATATAACTAAAATTGGAAATTTATGAAATTGACTTAAAAGTGAACTTTTAGTTAAGCAAATGAAAATAAAACTAAGTTATATTTGAGAATTTTAACTTAAGTGTTAAGTTGAAATTTAATGCAAGGAATTTAAAATTGAACATTGCAATTTAATATATGAATTATTATTAAATCTTGATTTTTGAACGGAAATTCAACTTTATAAAATCATGAACTTGAGGAAAATTAAATGTTGTTTATAAATGTGAAAATGTATGAATTTATGAGTTAAAAATGTTTTAAATAAAAATATAATCAGTTGAGAAATTATATTGAATATTTGGAGTTAATTGACTGCATTTTTGAAATGCTATTAATTACAATGTAAATGATATTACAGTATTTGTAAATGTTGTGGTTGATGATAATGAACTAAAATGCTAAATTGAATTAAAAACTATTATAGCAATTTTTAAGTGCTGTAATTTTTGAATTTAACTAAGTTTATTTGGAATTTAAGTAAACCCTATTACAACATTTTAAAATGTCGTCTTTTGTTAAATTGAACTGTTTTGAATGTAACTTTCCGTAGCGTTTTCTAAATGCTGCGAAAAGTGGAATTTCATTGTTTTGATAAACGTAAGTGAATAAATGAACTTTGGAAGTTGAAAATTTTGGAAATTTAATAATTTAATTTTGAACATAATAACTTCATTTTTATGATTAAAAATGATTTTTTTGGAATATAAACTGTTTTGAAATATGAATTGAAATGGTATTTTATATTGAATAAAATGAACAATGATTTGAAATGTGGTTTCGAAAAGGTATGATACTTTGATATATTAAAATGATTTGAAATGTGGTACTGAAAGATATGATATTTTGATATATTAAAATGATTTGAAACGAAGTTTTGAAAGATATGATATTTTGATATTAAATGATTTGAAAAATGAAGCTTTGAAAGGTTATGATATTTTAATGTATTGAAATGATTTGAAAGGAAGTTTTAAAGGATATGATAAATTAAAATATTGAAATGGTTAGAAATGACTTGATATTTATTTTGATAAATATTTGAATTGAAACATATGGTATGATGATATATTGAAATGATTTGGAAATGATTTAATCTTTATTTTGATAAAGGTTTGGGTTGAAATGACATTCTATTTTTGAAGTATAAAATATTGTTTTAAAGTCATAACTACGGGTTATAATAACGATTGGTTGTTAAAGAGACCGGGATCAGATATTGACTTATAGTCGGCCAATACCGAAGACCACTTTAACAACTGTGTACGTGGTGGAGATTTCAGAATGAAGTAGGATGGTGGCGACGTTCTCGAGGTATATTACGTGGACCCAACTCCCGTGAGTTGGCATAAATGACTGAAACAGGAGCTATACCGGGCTAGACAAAGGGTCACAACCTTTCATCGAGCATGCTCCATCGTAAACCATTCTATTACTTTTGTGATTCGATATGTGGCGCCACTTTGATTCGGGGGTATTGTTCGAGGTGGGCGGAAGCTGCTGGCTTGCCGTCACCAGCGGTCCGGGAGTGCAAACGGTGTATCCACCCTGGCATTGCCTCGCGTGCCGTGTCATATCCTTATATCGAGCCTACTACGATTTTGATTTAAAGATCCGACCGCGTTAACGTTCACCATCCCCTTAATGCTATTTTCTATATGATTATACTTTACTGATTAGACACTACTGTACATAGCGTATATTACTACATAGTAAATAGTTTAACGGATCCTTAGAGGATGGGCGGTCCCAAGCATCTTCTAAGTTACTTGTACCTTTACTACAGTTCACTTGAGTTGGTTTACATTGTATAAGTATGTATGTCCTGACTCGAGTGTTTGTATTTTTATTTACGCTCCGGTCAGCCTGAGTTATTCACAGATTTGGATTTCCACTTTCTGAAGATTGAAATCGCTGGAGATTATCTACTTGTCAAGTTTATCTTTTGCAGTCTGTTGTTCCGTTCAGCTCTTGTGTTAGTAGACTTCTATGTAGTGAGACTTCCTTTGTACTTTATTTCTTCTGATGTATTTTATGTAACTCTGATATTTTTATATAGTAGCTTCATGAACTACTATTTCTTTTACTTCCGCTGCATTATTATTATTCTATGTCTGTGATCTATGATTTTTATTTACTGTATATTCTGAGATTTGCCAAATTTTTATTTACAACGCGATATTTTGAGCAATTCAATTCCGGCATGAGTGTCTACCTATACACCTATAATGGATGCGAATGGTTGAAAACAACTGGTTGTTACATCTACCCTGGCATTGCCTAGTTGTGCTGTGTCACCTACCCTAGCGCGCCTTGTACGAGTTTCTATTTGTGTCGTACCTATGGAGTATCCTCTGGTGGCCTCCTGATCAGGATGTATTACGGTACTGTATGGACTATTGGAATTATTTGTGCTAAGGTGGAAAATGTAAAGCCTTAACGCTATTTAGAAGTAAGTTTATTTTACAATTAGACACTGTTATAATAGCGAAATATACTACATAGCAAATAGTATAACGGATCCTTAAGAGATGTTAATCCAGAGCATCTCTTGAGTTACTGCACTCGTATTTACTTCTGTTGATTTAACTTACATAAGATCTTTTAGTTCTGACTCGAGTGTCTTGTCTTTACAATTCGCTCGGGTCAGTGCGAGCGTTTTAGGGTTTGAAGATTTTATTCTGGAGGACGAAGACGAAGATTGTAGTACTATTATCCACTTGTTATTCCCTTACACCATTTTATTCCGCTGCATAATTATTATTTTATGGTATGTGTAACTCTCATATGTACTATATAAATAAAATCAAATATTGTAACGACCCGCTATTTTGGACCATTCAAACCGACAATAAAACCATACATGTCTGACTTGAATAATTCAAAATAGCGAATTGTTAATAAAATTTGGCAAAACTTAAAATATACAGTAAACAAATCAATCATAGATCACTTACACAGAGTAATACAATGCAGCGGAATAGATAAAGAATAGTAGTTCATGAAGCTACTATATACCTCAGCGTTAGAAATAAAATACAACTGAATAGTTCAAATGCCATGGAGTCTCCAATGCAACAGATGGCTTCTCTGAACAAATCAACTTGATGACTGAAGGGATAGATAGCTGGATCTTCCAGCAAAGCACCAACTTCGAAGGTGAGTCTCAAATGCTGTATCTCTCAGTCTGACCCGAGCGTAAAGCAAAACAGAAAACACTCGAGGCAGGATTAGCATTCTTATATCTATGACGCAGCGGATTAATCAAACAAAACTTCAATCGATGGATTGTAGCAATCGGTGAGTTGAAGATACCAAAATGCCCAAGTTCGTTGATCCAAAGATACCGAACTCTAGCTATCTCAAACACGTTGATAGCGCACTATACCGTGTTCAAAGATCTACGATTCTTCGCACGTTGATCTAGCGCACTAGATTCCGTGAATCGGCTTCAACAAACGTGGATTCGAGCGCACTCGAACGACGTAAGTGGAGATAGGAGATTACACTCAACTACCAATTGGTATGAAAGCACAAAGCTAACAAAAAGAGAAATTTTATTCAAAATCAACAACCACAAAATGTACAACACACGCGTATTTATAGGGTTTTCACAACACAGCCCTTGAGTCGTGACCGACTCATGACTCACGACCTACGACTCATCATAAGTCGTTAACGACTTAGCAACACACCACACCTTTATGCATTACACGACTTACCATACAACACGGTATACGACTCATCAAACCATTCAAGTTACACGACTCAAGAAAACATAACGACTCAACTTATGAACGACTTATGACACAACCGACTCACTATTACAACACACCAGACATAATACGCGACACAACAAGATACGACTCACGACTCATAGCTTCAGCGACTCAACATCCTTCCTACGACTCAAGCTTCCAAGTCCCCTGCGGCAAAACCCTTCAAGCGAGTCAACTCTGGACGACTCTTCTATGTCGTAACTCGTCCCCGCCTTATGGCCACCCATTACTGTTATTCCCTGTTGTTTCCTGATGAGTCGTGAACGACTCATGGCCTTGCAATTAGGTCGTATACGACTCATCAATTCAGATTTATTGAAACTCCCATTGAGTCGTGACTCGTGTCCTTCCTTTGTCTCAAGATCTCTACTTGCTGAAACGTTCACCTTTCTCATGTTAAGCCGTAAACGACTTATGGTTGAATTGTTGAGTCGTGTACGACTCATAAAGCACGAACGACTCAAGTCACTGATGGGTTGTGGACGACTTATCACACTACACCACAAATTCCTGCTGAGTCGTAAAACTTCCATAGGCCTTGCTGCATCATCCTCTCCTGGTTGAGAAAAATTCGTCCTCGAATTTGTAACTTCTTCTACAACAAACTCACTTCCATGATATGGAATTAAATGCTTGACGTTAAAAACATCAGAAGTATAGACATCATCTGGTAACTTTAATCGATAAGCATTCTCATTGATTTTCTTCAAAACTTCAACTGGACCAATTTTCCGTGCTTTCAATTTATTGTATGCACCAACCGGAAAACGATCCTTCGTCAATACCGCATAAACCAACTCACCTTCCTTAAATCCAACATTTCGACGTTTCAGATCTGCAGACTTCTTATACTTCTCATTCGATTTCTCCAATCGTTTCTGAACGATTTTATGACATTCAGTCAGTTCATCAACAAAATCAACAGCTCGTTTAACTGTTCCCTTCGCCTGTGGTACTACTGCCAAATTCAACGGCCCCCTGGGTAAATTTGAATAAACAATCTGAAACGGACTGAATCCCGTGCTACGGTTCACTGCATGATTGTGAGCAAATTCTGCCTGGCATAGCTTCATGTCCCAACTTCTCAAGTTATCCTGTACAAGACAACGCAACAAATTTCCCAATGACCTGTTAACAACTTCTGTCTGCCCATCAGTTTGCGGATGATAAGCACTACTAAATTTCAGTTTCGTTCCCACCATCTTCCACAAACTCAGCCAAAAGTGACTCAGAAAACGAGTATCTCGATCAGAAACAATAGAGTCTGGTAACCCATGAAGTCGATAAATCTCCTTGAAAAATAACTGCGCCACTCGTACTGCATCTGCTGTCTTCTTGCAAGCAACAAAATGTGCCATCTTTGAAAACCTGTCCACCACAACAAATATCGAATCATTTCCCCTTTGAGTTCTCGGCAAACCCAAGACAAAATCCATGCTAATATCAACCCATGGCTTAGATGGTACTGGTAATGGCATATACAACCCTGCATTCGTTGCTGTCCCCTTTGAAACTTGGCAAATATGACATCGCTCCACGAATCTTTCAACCTCTTTCCTCATCGACGGCCAAAAGTAAGACTGCGAAATCAACTGTAAAGTACGATCACGGCCAACATGTCCTTCCTCGTGCAATTCCTTCACAATCTTCATCCTCAAACTACAGTCCGGAATACATAAACGATTTCCTTTAAACAGAAAACCATCAATTAACATGAATTCATCGGTACTCCCATCCTTCACTTTTTCAACATATTTCACAAAGTAAGGATCTTCTTCAATCATCTCTGGTAACATTTCAAACCCCGTCACTTCCACCTTCATTGTCGTCAGTAAATGACTCCTCCTACTTAAAGCATCAGCTACTCGATTGGTCACCCCAGATTTGTGCTTAACGACAAAAGTAAACTGCTGTAAATATGCAATCCAAGATGCATGTCTTGCTGAAATCTTATCTTGCCCCTGTAAATGTTTCAAAGCTTCGTGATCAGTGTACAGAACAAATTCCTTCTGAAATAAGTAATGTCTCCAATGCTTAACAGCCTGAACAACAGCATAAAATTCAACGTCATATGTACTGTATCTGATCTTTGCCCCTGACAGTTTCTCACTAAAATAAGCAACTGGCTTTCCATTCTGGCTCAGAACTCCTCCAATTCCAACCTTCGAAGCATCAGTATGCAATTCAAACAATAACTGAAAATTAGGTAGAACAAGAATTGGTGCAGACGTCAACAATTCCTTGATCCTTTCAAAGGCAACCCCCGCTTCCTCTGACCACACCAACTGTTTACCCTTCATGCAATCAGTCACTGGAGCCATCACGCTACTGAAGTGTGGTATGAACCTTCGGTAGAATGACGCTAGCCCATGAAAACTTCTCACTTCTGTAATTGTCTTTGGCTGTGGCCAATTCTTGACTGCTTCAACTTTGCTCTGGTCAACTTGAATACCTTTCCCTGAAACAACATACCCCAGGAATAAAACACTAGGTGTCATAAACACACATTTCTTTGTAGCAGCATAAAATTGTTCTTCACGAAGAATAAACAACACTTCTCTCAGATGTAGAACATGTTCCTCCGTACTCCTGCTATAAATCAAAATATCATCGAAATAAACCACGACGAACTTTCCAATGAATGGTCTAAAAATTTGATTCATCACCCGCATGAATGTACTAGGTGCATTAGACAAACCAAATGGCATAACCAACCATTCGTACAACCCCTCTCTAGTTTTGAAAGCTGTCTTCCATTCGTCTCCAGGTCTGATACGAATTTGATGATAACCACTCTTCAAATCAATTTTCGAGAATATAGTTGCCCCACTCAACTGATCCAACAAATCATCCAACCTCGGCATAGGAAATCTGTAACGAACAGTGATCTTATTCAAAGCTCTACTATCAGTGCACATTCTCCAAGTTCCGTCCTTCTTTGGTACTAACAATGCAGGTACAGCACACGGACTCAAACTTTCCTGAATACGACCCTGTTCAAGTAATTCTTCCACCTGCCTTCTCAATTCCTCATGTTCCTTCGGACTCATACGATAATGTGGTCGATGTGGTAACACTGCCCCCGGAACAAGATCAATCTGATGTTGAATGTCTCTAAGTGGTGGTAACTCCTTTGGCAACTCCTCTGGAAAGACATCTTCAAACTCTTCCAAAACTGGCTTTGCTTCTTCGGGAATCTCAACTTCTTCACTACTCTCTCTCCCAATCAACAAAAACACTTCCGGTTCTTCCTCCACTTCTTTAACAAACTCCTTCAAAGTCAACAGAGTTTTCAATTCTTCAATCTCTTCTAGTTTGCTCTCCTTCTGTTGCTGTCTCTTGGGAACCAAAGTGATTTTAGTATCCTCGAACATGAAACTGTAACTATTGGCACGACCGTCATGTTGAACTGCTCTATCAAACTGCCATGGTCTGCCCAGCAACAAATGACAAACATCCATATCCACAATATCACACCAAATTTCATCTTTGTACTTCTTCCCAATAGAAAAATTAACACAAGCTCTTCGACACACTTTCACTTCACCACCCTTCCTTAACCATGCTAGCTTGTACGGTTTAGGATGCTTCTCAGTTTTCAAGTTCAATTTCCTCACAGCCTCTGTAGAAATAATATTATCGCAACTTCCAGCATCAATAACGAACTTGCAAACTTTTCCCAGAATAGTACATGTCGATTGAAAAATATTGCTTCTCAGCCAACTACAATCCTCCTCTTGCTTAGGTGTCAAACAACTTCTCCTCATCATAAGATTACAACCTTCATCACCCGACACTTTTTCTTCCTCCTCAACATAAGGTACATTTGAATACTCTGCCTCCTCACCATCATCTGCTTCAACCTCTGCAACCATGGTTCTCTTCTTCGGCTTCGGACATTCGTTGCTTTTGTGACCCAACTCCTGACAATTATAACATTTGAAAACACTACTAGCCTTCGCCTTCTCAACCTCCTTGACCACTGGCTTTGTAACAGGTTTAGGAACATTAGAACTTCCGCCAACACCCCTTGCTTGATTATTGGAATTAGTAAACACACCACCTCCACGCCTTCCTTGTTTCTCCCAAGCTAACGCTTTCTGATGTGCCTCTGCTACTGATCTAGGATCAAACATATTAACCATATCTTGGATCTGCATTCTCAAGCCCCCAATGAATCTAGCAGTTAGCTGTTCTTCTGTTTCCATGATATCATTCCTGGCGATGAGTTGGTAAAATTCATCAGCATAATCACTAACAGATTTTGTCCCTTGCCTCAGATTCTGCAACCTCTGGTACATAAGTGATTGGTAGTTATAAGGCAAAAATGTAGATCTCATCAACTTTTTCATCTTCTCCCAAGATTCTATCTTTGACTTCCCCATTCGTTCTCGAGTAAGTTTAGTTTGCTGCCACCACGCCAAAGCTCTCCCCCTCAACCTAGTAGCAACCAACTTCACCCTTCGATTCTCCGGCACCTCCTTGAAATCAAAGATTTCCTCCACATTAGACAACCAATCTAAGAACTCCTCAGCAACCATCCCGCCTTTAAACTCCGGAATCTCCATTTTCATACCCGACTCCCAACGACGGTCATCCTCCACATCACGGTAAGAATTTCGAACTTGGTCTCGATCTCGATAATGAATACTTGCTCTATCACCCTCTTCAACAAAATCAAAGGTACGCCTACATCGATCTCGACCAATGTCATCCCTTTGTTCATGCATGCTTCTTTGACTATGTCTCTCCTCATCTCTATATGCTTCATGGTCAAATTCACGTTGACTTCTTCTCTCTTCATGTGCATAGTCATGATGATCTCTTCGTGATGAAATTGATGTTTCTCTTCTATCTCTACAAGAATGTGGCGATACCCTCCTCGCTTCCGTAACCGATGGCGAAACTCGGTTTCCTCCATGGTTCGAGTTTGGTGATCTCCTTCTTTGATTCAAATCATTCATCAATCTCTCCAATTTACCAATGCCTTCATCAAATTTCTCATTAATACGTTGTTCCATAAGCTCGGCTTCTTCTCTACGATACAAAGCTTCAACGTTTTGATGTCGGTTAGCTCTCCTCGGTGGCATGGTTAAAATTTTCACAAACTTCAACAAATTGAACACAATACTTCAAAATTTCACACGATAAGGCAATCTAGGCTCAACTGTCTCGGCAATGCTTGTTTCGGCCTTGACTCTTCACAACTTTGCTTGGCTCGGTCAAGACTTGCCTCGGCTCACTCCAAAACCTTCAAAACTTTGGCGCGCAAATCACCAATTCAAAATCCAAACAAAATCCAACTCCTCGATCCAAAATGAAATGGATCAAACTCTCCAAATTTGATGCAACTTCAATATGAACACGATGAACTACTTCAAACTTCAAAAACTTGGCTCCAAGAATCAAACTTAGCTATGATTGGCTAAGTATGGCTCTGATACCAAACTGACGCAGCGGATTAATCAAACAAAACTTCAATCGATGGATTGTAGCAATCGGTGAGTTGAAGATACCAAAATGCCCAAGTTCGTTGATCCAAAGATACCGAACTCTAGCTATCTCAAACACGTTGATAGCGCACTATACCGTGTTCAAAGATCTACGATTCTTCGCACGTTGATCTAGCGCACTAGATTCCGTGAATCGGCTTCAACAAACGTGGATTCGAGCGCACTCGAACGACGTAAGTGGAGATAGGAGATTACACTCAACTACCAATTGGTATGAAAGCACAAAGCTAACAAAAAGAGAAATTTTATTCAAAATCAACAACCACAAAATGTACAACACACGCGTATTTATAGGGTTTTCACAACACAGCCCTTGAGTCGTGACCGACTCATGACTCACGACCTACGACTCATCATAAGTCGTTAACGACTTAGCAACACACCACACCTTTATGCATTACACGACTTACCATACAACACGGTATACGACTCATCAAACCATTCAAGTTACACGACTCAAGAAAACATAACGACTCAACTTATGAACGACTTATGACACAACCGACTCACTATTACAACACACCAGACATAATACGCGACACAACAAGATACGACTCACGACTCATAGCTTCAGCGACTCAACATCCTTCCTACGACTCAAGCTTCCAAGTCCCCTGCGGCAAAACCCTTCAAGCGAGTCAACTCTGGACGACTCTTCTATGTCGTAACTCGTCCCCGCCTTATGGCCACCCATTACTGTTATTCCCTGTTGTTTCCTGATGAGTCGTGAACGACTCATGGCCTTGCAATTAGGTCGTATACGACTCATCAATTCAGATTTATTGAAACTCCCATTGAGTCGTGACTCGTGTCCTTCCTTTGTCTCAAGATCTCTACTTGCTGAAACGTTCACCTTTCTCATGTTAAGCCGTAAACGACTTATGGTTGAATTGTTGAGTCGTGTACGACTCATAAAGCACGAACGACTCAAGTCACTGATGGGTTGTGGACGACTTATCACACTACACCACAAATTCCTGCTGAGTCGTAAAACTTCCATAGGCCTTGCTGCATCAATCTATAAATCCAACTCAAGTGAAATATCAACTGAAATACAACTAACTTAAAGGATGTTTGGGATAACCATCCTATATGGGTCAATAGAACTATCTATAAGGTAGAATATACACTCTAACACCGTGGTCATTCCCATTTATTTATACTAAAATATCATTTCCATTAGGTATATAATTATTTCCAATTTTCACTTTCAAAGTTACGATTCAATTTATTGAATTTACAAATTCAAACCTAGTCAAATCTCAATTTAAATCAATTTAGATTCAACTTATTTTCTAAATAACCATTTCAATTTTTATCGATCTCAAATTCCGGATTTGAAATCACAAATTATCCTTTTTACATTTCAATATTTCAAAACATTAAATATTAAATGTTTTAAACTAAATTTTATTTAAATTCAGTTTTCTAAATAATAGATTCAACTTATATTGATTCAAATACAGATCTGAAACACCAATTAAAGTCTAGTATAGTTCAAAGCTTTATTATTCTACATTCCCAAAGTTCAATTTAACAGTTTCATAAAGATCTTGATTTAATCAAATTATTATTTAGCCTTGAAATATTTCCTCCTTAGATTCAATATTATTTAAGTAACCTGAAATTTCCCTTTTTCTCAATATTTTCTTTAATTTATATAAACGTGAAAATATTCATTAATTCACTAAAATCAAAAATCCAGTTACAAAAATCATACCCTTAAGTTTCCCATTCAATAATTTCAAATTGATTTAATTAAATAAATCTTTATTTAAATACCATTTTTAATAAACCCAGTTTATCTCCCAATCTTGATTATTCAAATTCTTTTCGACGGTAAATTTTGAAATTTAAATCTTAAATAATACTTAACCATATTATATGGATTAAATCAATCCCAATAATATTATTATTAAATTTATATATAAAGTTTTCATCTATATATAATATTTTAAGAAGCAATATTTATTAATTCCTATATGTTTCTTTTCAAACTGTAGAAATTTACCTTTAAAATATTTATAAGGACCAACGGGGTCGGTATATCATATAGTCAAATGCTACAGATATTTATCATTTCAATCCGTACACTAAATATATACGGGTGGATATCATCTCAACCCGTAATCCCAAATTCAATTTAATGAAAATCGCTTTGGTTTATCATTTCAACCCATAAAGATTTTCTCCTATTCTAAAGTCTTTCTTTACTAACAGGGAACTTGCAGAATGATAGCAGATATGAAAATAATAATAACACCAGGCATATATCATCAAAATAAATATAAACAATAGGATATGGTGTCATATCCCGCAGGTGAACAGTTACAGATAATAGCATATATAACAAATTTAAATAACTACAGCAGCATATTTCAATTGTCATTTCAATTGAAATCAAATTTAATGAATAAAAGAATGTTAATCGTGAGTGATTGCTCACCTTTCGAGGCTAGATAGATTGGACAAAGAAATGAGCTACGCTGGACCACGATCTAGACATCGAACAAATCCAAACAAAATTTTCAAAGCGAAGCAAGATTGGCACGAATACGATGGACAACTGATAAATAGAGATCGACGAAAATAGATCAGAAACTGCTTTATGTAGACCGAAATGAAATACAAATATTATTCTATTATACTACTCTGCTAACCAATATTAGTTTTGAAACGCATTAAAATTACATATACATACATATGTTTTCAAACAAACGCAAATAATAGAAAACTGCAAAACTATGTTTAAAACCAATATTAACATAAATTTTTTATAATCATATTTAAATCAACATTTAAGTCAATATTCCACATTATTATTGTTAAGACCAATATCGACTTTCCTTGATTTGCTGAAACACTACACACCTTGTACTTGATATAAATTTACCTTTTGCAAAATATTTATAAGAAAGAGAAGGGCGAGAGCACAGCTCCAACTTAATTTAACAATTTAAATTCCAGAACTTTCTTTAATATTAAAACAGGCTTCAGGCATTTCTTACATGTTAACACTTACATTAAACTTTCTTTATTATCTTAAAAATATCAATGTCAAATTTTAACCCATATAATCACTAGTATAAACATACATTTTAAAACAACAAATCTTAGATCTTATAAAACTGTATTTGTATAATAATTCATCTCTGGACAGACACACAAACTAACTTAAAATATATTATACTATATATTCTCCCCAAAATTTTATAACTCTACAACTATATTTTAAACAACAGAAGGAAATTGAAACCCATGCAAACTCTACCTATATATCAAACTTATGTTTTATAACTTACTGTATATTAATATGTTTATAAATGTATACTGTCCCACAATATATATATTATAAAATTAACACCTTTTTATAAACAATACAATATAAAATTAACACCTTTCTTTTTTTTTTATAAAAATCTTACATGCTGTAACATATATGCAGACTACTAAACATCTTATGTTATATATAAACAGTATGAAATAACCCAATGTATATTCAAAAGTCATACTAAACAAATTTCAATAAATACTCATATAAAACTAACCATAGAACAAATGCAAATGTTTGTAACTTTATATTTAATGTATACATGCGCTGCACTATATAAACATACTTATAATGTAAAATATATACTTGAAGCATGTTATGCTTAAAATAAAGGAAAAGCAAAAGCAATATAAACAATAAGAAAACAAAAGAAAAGGAGGAAAAAGAAGAAGAAAAAGAAAAGAAATAAGAAGAAAAAAAAAATTAGTGCAGCCATTTACGTACAGAAGAAGCTTCACACGCAAGAGAGGAGATGAAGATCTATTGATATGGAGTAGGGTATGTACGAGTGATTTGTATTTATAAGAGAAGCCTCACATTGATAGAGTGGAAAGAAATTTTGTTTAAAGTGGCAAGAAATAAAGATAGTAATGGCTAGAGGAAATTTAGGAATTTATTCCTATAATTTAAGGAGAAGTAAAAAAAAGAAAGAGGAAATAAATTAAAACAAATATATAAAGATTAAATGCTAGTGAACAGAGGAAATAAAATGAAACAAATATGTATATAAACATTGAATGCTGGTGAAAAGAGAAAATAAATTAAAAAAAATATGTATAAAGATTGAATGTACATGTATAGAGAAAATGAATTAAAACAAATATGTATAAAGATTGAGTGTTGGTGAAAAGAGGAAATAAATTAAAACAAATAAGAAGAGAATGGATTGATTTAAAGGAATGGCAACGAATGGTTTAGAAATGTAAAACGTATACGTTTTAATTTCAAAAAGGAAAGAAATACATACGGGGATGGCAACAGTCAAAATGCACATTTAGGCAAATAATAGAATATAAAAGTAAGAAACTCAAAAGGATAGGCACAGAGACGTGAAATCAGGGAGACAAGGGAAGCAAGTGATCTTTCAAATTTATAACGTTGGCAATAAATATAAAATAAATGAAAATTAATAGATGGATGCTTGATTGACGCAGTGATTAAAGTAAGGTTGCGTGTCAGTCACGATGAAATTTGAAACAGAAAAAAATGTAAATGAATAAAAGGGGTAAGCTAGATTTTCCGCTTAGATTTAGCAAAGACACATCAAATGCTGAAAAAGGAAACTATGAAACGGCTAGATTCTAGCAAATAATAAATATGGTAAGAAAAGTAAATATGCAGGTTATAAATCATATTGGAAAGAAAAGTGGAGAGGTTAATTGATAAAAGAATTAAGATAATGTAAATGCCTAATAATATTGTTGGCATCTAATGTCATTTAACGCAAAAACGCATATAGGAGCATGCATTTTCTTCTGACTTGCAACATCATTCATCATTTTGGCATTTGTGGCATTCAACAAATTAAGGTGGTGGTCAAAGTCGTGAAATGGTAGCAAATTAACGATGAATAGGATCCAATAATTCTTAGTGCATGCACAAAATCGGAAATTTTCAGCATGTGCCTCCTACGCACATGTTAAGATTGCATAATTTCACTAATGACCTTTATGATTTTGCATTTTTGCGTGATAAATATAGATAGTTTGAGTTTTTAACAATTAGCACTGTGTATTAGTGATTATCTCTTGTTTGAGCGGTTGTTAGCATATGCCTACTGAATACATATTAACATAATCCCATAAAAATTTATGCGTACTTAAAATGTTCTTCTGATAAAGTTTTTTTTTTCAAGATTATTATTAACATTTAGAATATCATTTGACTTATCCGAATGTTGATGATTTTCAAATCCTATTAAGATTAAGGTCGCTAATTGATTATTGTTGAAAGCTAAGGATATTAAGAAAATACTGTTATGAAATCCATATCTTGAACACGGAATTTGTTATTAAAATCGTATCATTAGAGTTACATGTATGATTATAAACAATAACATTCATAATTTACAACTACGATGTTGCAGATCCTTCTATTAAAATTTAGATTACATATCATTAGCAAGTCAGCATGAATTTAATAGAATTTCACAAAATAAATAAACTTTCATAAAATTAATTGAAAATTTACCATTTGCTATATTTAATTATACGTAAACCAAATATTAAAACTTTATTTCAAAATATTATTATTAAAATTTCTCAAAATCCAAATTAAATACGTTATAAAACCAATTAAAAACTATTAAAATCTACGGGTCATTACATTCTCCCCCACTCAAAACTTTTCGTTCCCGAAAAGGAAGGAGGTAGGAGAAAAGAAACAACCGAAAGGAAAGATAGATTGAAAGATAAGGATTAACAATTTATTTAACTATATACATTTTATTTGAAATATTTATTTGAAAACTTTATTTGCAATTCAGTTATCTTTAATACTTTAAGTTTTCAAAACCCATTGGAATTAAATATGTTTTATTAAATTAATAACTTCAAAATACTTACAATATTTTAAAGATTATATTCAAAAAGGAAAGGAAGGTAGGTTTGGAAAACAGAATCAAGGTGAATAACTAAACTGAGCAGGTAAGGTAGATGCAAGGAATAGTATCGGGCACGAATAATTAATCTAGAACCATAAGAATTTAAATTTCAAATATTAATTCAAAAAATCTTTGTTGGGAAAAATACTTTTATAATAAAATACTATTATATCGATATAAATTTTCCTTTCGAAAATACTTTTACAACTCGATGTTTCAACAAGTTTATCCTCGTTCTTGCAGACTCTGGCCATGCGTTGATCAGGCGCAAAGCTAGAATTCTTCAAGTATTTGGTAGACCCGTTTCAACACCTAGTGAAAATACTTGAAAAACCTTTAAAAAAAGAAAAGATATGGAAAGTACAATCCAAACAAAACAACCAAACCAAAACCTTTGTCCGATCATGGTTCGCAGATACACAATGGTTACGCCTGGGTCCCCCAGGAAACAATCCATATCCGTAAGCTTTCTCAGCCCTGCGAGTTACGCCATGATGACTAGTAGAGTGCAGGATACACAATGGTTACGCCTGGATCCCCCAGGAAACAATCCGTACCCCTAGGCAAGACTCAGCCAGGCACTTGCGCTACTATTCGCGACCTACACAGATTGCAGGATACACAATGGTTACGCCTGGATCCCCCAGGAAACAATCCGTACCCCTAGGCAAGACTCAGCCATGCAATTTCGCTATGCATTCACGAGAGAGAAAAAAAAACCATGGGTTACGCCACGGTGGGAACACTCGAGTATTACATCCGAAAAACCAAAAATCAGAGAGAATAATATCGATAGAATGAATCCACTATGTGGCCACAAAGCAGATATCAAGTAGAAGGCACTTTCCATATCTTTATTTCAAAAATATATATCATATAGTACCTTTCCAAATACTTTCAAATATCGTACTTATATAAAGTCCATATATATAGGATTCCTTTCTAAATCGAATACTTTCCAAATCAATAGTATATCAAAACATACTTATATAGACTTTGATTATATAAAATTCTCTTTCCAAATTGAGTACCTTTCAAATCAATAGATTTCAAATCAACTTTATACTTATAAAAATCCATTTTATATGTGACGCCCCACCTCTATACCCACGCTAGCCAAGAACACTACGGTGTAGTGCTGTCAACTAGCACGGAGAATAAGGCTGTTAAGGAGCGACCATCAATAGTTGGCCTTACACTAGTATTGGTTATCTCGATAGGAGTGATATATAATTTTTCATCTCTGATTTATTTTCTCCCATCGACATACCCCAATTCCAGTATAAAACGAACTACGATGGTTCGTAATAGTTTAGAACAGTAAATATAAAATAACAACACAGATAATATAAATGCGGAACACAGATGAAACAGAAAGTCTCATATATATATAATAACTGATGTCAGTTACAATACATTCACACGGTACATATGATACAACTACAACAGTCGACTAAGGAAGTTACATATACAAGTACATTAACGTATTTAATATACATGAACACATATCTTCCAATACAATTTTACAGACTACTACAAATAACGACGACTACTCCAAAAGATATGAAAGAACTTCATAGCTCTAGCAGCAACCCAAAGCAGAATATCTACAACCTGTAAATACTCGGTCTGACCCGAGTATTAGATTCAAAAGAAAATAATACTCGGGTCAGTCTAATTCAAACTCAGTTATTAGTGCACAGAAGCAATAATAATTAAATACTGAATAGACGACAGTAATTAAACCAAATCAGAATGAAATTCAGAACATTGAATTGAAATGAACAAACAGTTCAAACCATTGAAATATCAATTAAAATATTAATTCAAGTAGGGCTGCAGTACACGCACGCGTGCACTGCCTCGCCACTACTGAATATGGAATACGCAAAAAGATCCATAAGTCAAAACAAATAGAATATCACAAAACCATACCGTGTGGCTGCAGTTCACGCTTGCGTGCACTGCCTTGCCACTATCGTGACGATGTACCCAATGAATACCGTGTGGCTGCAGTTCACGCTTGCGTGCACTGCCGTGCCACTACAGTGATGATGTACCCATTAAATTCCGACAACAGTCGAAAACTGCAGAGGTCAAGTTTGGACGACATAAATGCGAACTCAAATGTACACAATGAACGTACACTACTAGTTGCACATGAATAAAATGAAACTGGGGTGCAACATGGAACGGCACCAAGTAAATGGCACAAGAGACAGTATGATACAAATGCAAGTATCATACTCGAGAACAAAGTCAACAACCACAAGTGTACATATGCAGGGGGATGCACAGAGAAAAATGGTGCAACAGAGAGGATGCACAGAAATGCAACAGCAACATGCTTGAAGACTCCAGCACGAACAAGTATGGAGTGTACAAATGCAAGTGTCCCAACAACAACATGAAGTGAATCAAGTTCAAACCACAAGCGTACATGAATACAACTCGACTGTAACAGTACAGTCATGAAGACTGCATCAAAATGCAAGCACAAAAATTGCACGGCAACTAGAAGTGCATGCAAGTACACTGAATGCTCAATGCAAACCACCAATATGCAAGCTACAACTTCAAATGAAACTGTCCCAAAGCAACTAACATGCAAGCCTTAGGTAGAGCTTTAAGGAATGCAACAGTATGAATATGCAGTAATGCATGGAACAAGTCAGCTGCAACAAGCAACAGAGGCAACAAGACTATAATGGATGCACAGGCAATAATGATTGCAACTGGCAACAATAAAGCACAAAGACTACAAGTGCAACTGAACAAAGCAATGCTACTAGCAACAATGAAGGCACTGTTCAATATGCATCAATTCCAAAACAATGTAGCAGTGTAATATCAAGTGCAATGCAACATGATATCAAGGAACAATACTGCAACATGATATCAAGGAACAATGTCACCGAGATAAACCAAAATATAACATGTATGCAACCGTGTCTCGAAGTAGTAATCAACAATTCAAAGTCAAGTTTGATACAGAATGACCATGATAAAGTTATGGAATAACAAATCATAGTCAAGCCGATGCCGACAAAAAGATTTCAGTTTAAATCAACTGCAATGAACCAGACAGTTAAAACAATGCACAAGTGTAGCTGCATATGAAATATGTAAACAAAAGTTGCAGTGAAACTACAATTTACTCAAGTGTACTAGGCAAATGAACTCCACCAAATACAAATGAATACAATTGCATTAATGCAATGTGTCAGTGATTAAACAAGACAGTCAAAGCAATGCACAGGTAGCCAAAATACAGTGAAGCATTTCTGTCAAAATATAGCAATTGCAAGAATATAAACATGAAGGCAAGAACAGTACAACCATACTTCGAGACCACGGAAAAGAACTCGAAACCCAATCCAAGTTAAACAAGTAGTCGAACGAATCAAGCCTACTCAATTTAAACAGCCCCAACAATCAACTCGAGGCAGCAATGGATCAACCACGAAAAAAAAATCAAGTCGAAGTCGAAACCCGAAAACAGAATTACGCAAAACGAAATCGAACTAGGTCGAATTAGATGTGAGTACTATAAAGTACTCACCTTAGCCAAACCGAAGCAAAACAATAAAATACGAACGAAATCATGGAATTCCAACCTTAAGATAACCTGAGATATGATTTAGATGTGAGAAAACTCACCATGTCGACGAATTGAAGCCAAGCACACCGCAGGAGCCACGCGAGACGAGCAAAGGAAGACGAACGACACGAGCAGCCGCCATACTTTTCTCTCGTGTTGTTTTAATTAGGGTTCGAAAAAAATGAAAAGGGGATCGGGTTAAAGTCGAAGGAAAGGTAAAGGGAGATAGTGGGCTGGGCTGAGAAATGAGTTGCGATTTAAGTTTTATAATTTAATACTTAATTTAGTTAGGGTTTTAGCTTGTTTGTTTAATAGTAAGTGCAATTTGATTGTTATAATAATTATTCACACTTTCTGATAGCATTGTTATTAATTCACATGTACGCTATGGAAAACCAAGTAAACACTACAGAGATCGAACGTTTATCAACAAACTACTGAAAACCAAAGTTTGGACCGAAACCAAAACAAATGAACCACTATTATTTTCAAAGCCCACATTTCCTTTTTATCCATTTATAAAAGAAATTTAATTCAAATTCAAAAATTCAAACGGAAATTTGGGTCAATATTAATCGTTTAAATTGTCGATTATAATTCGACACGAATATCGGGTTGTTACAGACTCCCCTCCTTAAAGAAATTGCGTCCTCGCAATCTTAAGGAATATATGGACAAAAGGTAACAACCACAAGAGCATAACAACACACGATGAAGAAATTTGAAGTAGGAAGTTCACCATATAGAGCGTGAGGGAGAGAGAGCCTAAACGTGTTTGCTCGATGAATTCTCTGGATTCCAAAGTGAAATCCATAGGATTTGAGAACCCATAAACTTTCACGAGAAAAACATCTTTATTTCGAAGGTGCTGAACCCCTGAAACATTGATGTGAATAAAATGCTGCTCAAAGTCAAATCTGGGGAAACTTCAATTTCTTCAATAATACCGGGCTCAAGAATAAAATTGGAACCCCTAAGGCATTTCCGTAGAAGGAAGACGTGTGAAAACGTCATAAATAGTGGAAAATTGAGCCGGTACACTGGCGTAGTACAATATAAACGCCAAAGAAATCTTTTAATTTCATAAAAGAAATTCACAAATTATCAACAAAATCTAATTATCAATAGATAATTCAGAGATCTCAAATCACAAATATTCGATTATCAAAAACGATAATCAAATCAACAAGTATTCGATTATCAAAATCGAAAATCAATCTTAAATCACAAATATTTAATTATCACAAACGATAATTAAATCTCAAATCTCAAATGTTTAATTATCACAAACGATAATTAAACCACAGATATCTAATTATCACAAACGATAATTAGAAACAATAAATATCTGATTATCAAAAACGATAAATCAGAAATCATAAACATCCAATTATCAAAACGATAATCAGAAATTACCACAACGGTAATCAAATTTCAAATTACAAATTTTTCAATTAACGAGTCCGAAATTAACCGAAATAGCAAACGCACATGACTCATAACCACGAGTTTTACTAAATCGTTTAATTCACTTCATCGTTTTCTTGAAAGTGTTAAATTGTGTATTTTAAATAAATAACATTTTACGTTCTCAAACGGACATGTCCGGAATTAAGCGAATCAGTAAAAGAAAGGGGTCATAGTCCTCGATTTTACTGAAACGTTTAATTCGCTTCCTCATTCTTTTGAAAGCGCAAATCGTAAAAATTTTGAAAACAATTTTGATTTATATTTTGAAACAAATTTTAAAATATGTGATTAAAACAACGACATCCGAAGCAACTTCGATAAGTGGATTTTCATTTATCCAAAGAGTCACAAGAATCTTTTCAAAGATAGAAAGGGGTATCATACCCTAAACTTGTATTCATAACAAGTCAATAACACACGAATTCACCAATGCACAAGAATTGATAAAACTTATCAATAGAAATCACGAAAATTGGTGAAGCACAAATTCTAGAAATCCTCACAAGAAATCCAGAAAACACAAGCTAAGAGTATGAGAACTCGAACGCGAGTATGAAAACTCGAACGCGAGTATGAAAACTCGAACCGGAGTATGAAAACTCGAACGCGAGTATGAAAACTCGAACGGAGTATGAAAACTCAAACGGAGTATGAAAACTCGAACGCGAGTATGAAAACTCGAACGGAGTATGAAAACTCGAACGCGAGTATGAAAACTCGAACAGAGTATGAAAACTCAAACGGAGTATGAAAACTCGAACGGAGTATGAAAACTCAAAGGAGAGTATGGAAACTCACCAACACGCGAGCATGAAAATTCATCAACACATGTAACGCAAAGCGAGAACGGGAGCACAGAATCTCACCTACACGTGAGCATGAAAATCACCAACACGGGCAACGCAAAGCGAGAACGGGAGCACGGAATCTCACCTACACGCGAGCATGAAAAATCATCAACACGTGCAACGCAAAGCGAGAACGGGAGCACGGAATCTCACCTACCCGCGAGCATGAAAAATCATCAACACGTGCAACGCAAAGCGAGAACGGGAGCACGGAATCTCACCTACACATGAGCATGAAAATCACCAACACATGCAATGCAAAGCGAGAACGGGAGCACGGAATCTCACCTACACGTGAGCATGAAAATCACCAACACGGGCAACGCAAAGCGAGAACGGGAGCACGGAATCTCACCTACCCGCGAGCATGAAAAATCATCAACACGTGCAACGCAAAGCGAGACGCTATCTCATGGTTGCAAGCCATTAATTTTGACACACGAATGGCCCGAAGACCGTGGGGCGCTACCCCACATGTGTGAGTCGAAATCACACAGATTGAGGTCCAGACTAACCAAAAATCAAAAGAGGTATGTGTGAGTGGAATCACACAAGTGGTGTCTAGTCTAACCTCACAATCAAAAGAAAAGTATGTGTGAATGAAATCACACAAGTGGTGTCTAGACAATCCTCAAAGCCCAAGAGATATGTGTGAGACGAAATCACACCGATGAGGCCTAGTCTAACCGTAAAAATGATCGTCATGATCAACGAGAAGTGTCAATTACACTAAGCTAGTAAATATAAAAGTTTAGCTTCATGTCCCATAACCACTTGCTTAACTTAAATATTTACGAACAAACTGTAAATCTTCACTAATAAAATTTGTCACAAGAGATTCAATCGAATAAGTCCAAGAATTAACCGGCGAAGTAAACGCAAGCGTTATATACCACTCGTTTTACTAAGTCGTTTAATTAGATTTCTCATACGAGTGAAACAAAGATTTGTATATACTAATAGATTGAAAAACAGTTTCAAAAACGAGTTTGGTATTGAAAATAGAGTTGAAAACATTTTGATAAAAGAGTTTTGATATTTACTACTAGTATTGAAACCTTTATATTTTTAAAGTGACAAATCACAAAAATGATTGTAGAAACAATCAATCACAAGAATTCACATACGAAGACGTGAATAGAATCCAAAGAAATCGATACCGAATTCATCGAAAGGTATGTTCACAAAAATCCCGAAGAAAAGGTCATCAAAGTTGCTAATAAATGATAGCAACAAATCGGGAAATGATCAAGAATCGATTAAATTCGAAAACCAAATCAATTCACTAAGATTCACATTCGAAGACGTGAATAAAATATAAAGAATTCGATTCCAAATCCATCAAAGTAGGAATACCCAAAATTCCTGAAATAGAAGTTATCAAAGTCGACAAAGGTGATAACAACTAACCGGAAAAGAAGAATCGATCAACAATTGGAAAAACAAAGCAGAACGAGCATAACTGCTTGAATGACTTTAACAAAAGTAAAAGTCAAGTCAACGTCGATATCGACAAGGCAAAGACCAAAGCAATTTCTTTTATACCAAAGAAATTTTAAAACTATCAGAGAGAGACAATTGGAATACAATTTGTCTCAAAGATTGATACCCAAAACTTAATTGCATGGAGACTGCATTAAGTATGTGAATCAGAGATAAGAATGCCTATAGATAGCAGTTCGAATAAACAATGCGAGTTCAAATCGAAGTGGGTACAAGTTGCAGCAATATGCAACTTGGTAGAGCATACATACAGTGATACTTAGAAGTGTAAACTCAAGTGAGCAAGTGCGACAGAGAATAGCAGCAATACTCACGAATAAGCGTTAGGAATTCATTCCTAACAAATCAAAGATGATCTTAAGACAAAGATGTGAAATAAAACATCGACAAGTAGTTGTAACACATGTACTATCTAAGTTATGTTTTATATTTGTTCTAAACCCCAGGCTCTGATGCCAAGCTGTGACGCCCCACCTCTATACCCACGCTAGCCAAGAACACTACGGTGTAGTGCTGTCAACTAGCACGGAGAATAAGGCTGTTGAGGAGCGACCATCAATAGTTGGCCTTACACTAGTATTGGTTATCTCGATAGGAGTGATATATAATTTTTCATCTCTGATTTATTTTCTCCCATCGACATACCCCAATTCCAGTATAAAACGAACTACGATGGTTCGTAATAGTTTAGAACAGTAAATATAAAATAACAACACAGATAATATAAATGCGGAACACAGATGAAACAGAAAGTCTCATATATATATAATAACTGATGTCAGTTACAATACATTCACACGGTACATATGATACAACTACAACAGTCGACTAAGGAAGTTACATATACAAGTACATTAACGTATTTAATATACATGAACACATATCTTCCAATACAATTTTACAGACTACTACAAATAACGACGACTACTCCAAAAGATATGAAAGAACTTCATAGCTCTAGCAGCAACCCAAAGCAGAATATCTACAACCTGTAAATACTCGGTCTGACCCGAGTATTAGATTCAAAAGAAAATAATACTCGGGTCAGTCTAATTCAAACTCAGTTATTAGTGCACAGAAGCAATAATAATTAAATACTGAATAGACGACAGTAATTAAACCAAATCAGAATGAAATTCAGAACATTGAATTGAAATGAACAAACAGTTCAAACCATTGAAATATCAATTAAAATATTAATTCAAGTAGGGCTGCAGTACACGCATGCGTGCACTGCCTCGCCACTACTGAATATGGAATACGCAAAAAGATCCATAAGTCAAAACAAATAGAATATCACAAAACCATACCGTGTGGCTGCAGTTCACGCTTGCGTGCACTGCCTTGCCACTATCGTGACGATGTACCCAATGAATACCGTGTGGCTGCAGTTCACGCTTGCGTGCACTGCCGTGCCACTACAGTGATGATGTACCCATTAAATTCCGACAACAGTCGAAAACTGCAGAGGTCAAGTTTGGACGACATAAATGCGAACTCAAATGTACACAATGAACGTACACTACTAGTTGCACATGAATAAAATGAAACTGGGGTGCAACATGGAACGGCACCAAGTAAATGGCACAAGAGACAGTATGATACAAATGCAAGTATCATACTCGAGAACAAAGTCAACAACCACAAGTGTACATATGCAGGGGGATGCACAGAGAAAAATGGTGCAACAGAGAGGATGCACAGAAATGCAACAGCAACATGCTTGAAGACTCCAGCACGAACAAGTATGGAGTGTACAAATGCAAGTGTCCCAACAACAACATGAAGTGAATCAAGTTCAAACCACAAGCGTACATGAATACAACTCGACTGTAACAGTACAGTCATGAAGACTGCATCAAAATGCAAGCACAAAAATTGCACGGCAACTAGAAGTGCATGCAAGTACACTGAATGCTCAATGCAAACCACCAATATGCAAGCTACAACTTCAAATGAAACTGTCCCAAAGCAACTAACATGCAAGCCTTAGGTAGAGCTTTAAGGAATGCAACAGTATGAATATGCAGTAATGCATGGAACAAGTCAGCTGCAACAAGCAACAGAGGCAACAAGACTATAATGGATGCACAGGCAATAATGATTGCAACTGGCAACAATAAAGCACAAAGACTACAAGTGCAACTGAACAAAGCAATGCTACTAGCAACAATGAAGGCACTGTTCAATATGCATCAATTCCAAAACAATGTAGCAGTGTAATATCAAGTGCAATGCAACATGATATCAAGGAACAATACTGCAACATGATATCAAGGAACAATGTCACCGAGATAAACCAAAATATAACATGTATGCAACCGTGTCTCGAAGTAGTAATCAACAATTCAAAGTCAAGTTTGATACAGAATGACCATGATAAAGTTATGGAATAACAAATCATAGTCAAGCCGATGCCGACAAAAAGATTTCAGTTCAAATCAACTGCAATGAACCAGACAGTTAAAACAATGCACAAGTGTAGCTGCATATGAAATATGTAAACAAAAGTTGCAGTGAAACTACAATTTACTCAAGTGTACTAGGCAAATGAACTCCACCAAATACAAATGAATACAATTGCATTAATGCAATGTGTCAGTGATTAAACAAGACAGTCAAAGCAATGCACAGGTAGCCAAAATACAGTGAAGCATTTCTGTCAAAA
Source organism: Allium cepa (assembly GCA_030765085.1). Taxonomy (NCBI): domain Eukaryota; kingdom Viridiplantae; phylum Streptophyta; class Magnoliopsida; order Asparagales; family Amaryllidaceae; genus Allium; species Allium cepa. The sequence goes on from CM060943.1 coordinate 912,030,533, forward strand.
TATAGCAATTGCAAGAATATAAACATGAAGGCAAGAACAGTACAACCATACTTCGAGACCACGGAAAAGAACTCGAAACCCAATCCAAGTTAAACAAGTAGTCGAACGAATCAAGCCTACTCAATTTAAACAGCCCCAACAATCAACTCGAGGCAGCAATGGATCAACCACGAACAAAAAATCAAGTCGAAGTCGAAACCCGAAAACAGAATTACGCAAAACGAAATCGAACTAGGTCGAATTAGATGTGAGTACTATAAAGTACTCACCTTAGCCAAACCGAAGCAAAACAATAAAATACGAACGAAATCATGGAATTCCAACCTTAAGATAACCTGAGATATGATTTAGATGTGAGAAAACTCACCATGTCGACGAATTGAAGCCAAGCACACCGCAGGAGCCACGCGAGACGAGCAAAGGAAGACGAACGACACGAGCAGCCGCCATACTTTTCTCTCGTGTTGTTTTAATTAGGGTTCGAAAAAAATGAAAAGGGGATCGGGTTAAAGTCGAAGGAAAGGTAAAGGGAGATAGTGGGCTGGGCTGAGAAATGAGTTGCGATTTAAGTTTTATAATTTAATACTTAATTTAGTTAGGGTTTTAGCTTGTTTGTTTAATAGTAAGTGCAATTTGATTGTTATAATAATTATTCACACTTTCTGATAGCATTGTTATTAATTCACATGTACGCTATGGAAAACCAAGTAAACACTACAGAGATCGAACGTTTATCAACAAACTACTGAAAACCAAAGTTTGGACCGAAACCAAAACAAATGAACCACTATTATTTTCAAAGCCCACATTTCCTTTTTATCCATTTATAAAAGAAATTTAATTCAAATTCAAAAATTCAAACGGAAATTTGGGTCAATATTAATCGTTTAAATTGTCGATTATAATTCGACACGAATATCGGGTTGTTACATTATATAAGTTCGACGACTCCCAAATCAAGTGCTTAATAATATAAGGTTCTCAATTTCAAATCATTTCAATATCAATTCAGTTTCAAAATCATATATGATTCCACCAAATTTTCTTCCAAATTAAATATCTAAATTTCATAGTTCACAGTTTCCAAATTAAAATAATTCAAGTCGAACAAATTCATTTCCAAAATCACTATATAAGTACCGGTTTTAATTTCAATTAAATTTCAAAACCAAATATTTTCTCAAAATCAATTATACTAAAAATAGATTCCAAATTTATAAGTATCCCTTTAAAACTTTTAAACTATCTTTTTCTATTTGAAATATCCAATTTACCTTTCTGAAAACCATTATTCAAAACAATATTTTTTTTCAAAACATTTCAAAACTAAATTTATATTCTTTATCAAACATTTTATACTCCTCGAAATTTCTTAGCTTTGAAAATTTAATCTCAATTTGGAAGTGTTCGAACATTCAAAATAGTTAGGGAAATCAAATTTTAAATTCAAGAGTTGAAAATCAACAATAAACCAATTATTAAATCCGAAACTCGAGGACTGAACACCGGTCTCATTTTAAATTGTTTCAAATATATACTTATATCTTTCTAAAATATCAAATTATACTTCGGAATTTGAAATCAAAACAGCTTTACAAAATCACTCGCATAGCGAAGCTATTAAAGTGGCCTCTCCCCCACTCTGAAACTCGAAAACCAATGTCGATGATGCGTGCACTCGTCACCGAAATTATTCTCCAGCGACATAAGTGAGTTTTGGACTTCTATTTTCTTGAAAACTTCTTTGAAATTTCTTCAAAATTATTGGAATTCATTTGAACCCATTTGAAACATTTCTTATTCTGAAAAATACTTTTAAATCGTATTATTTTTATATATTTTCCCAAAATTTTAAAACCAATTTCAAAATATCGGAATTCAATTCTCGAATTTCAAATTTAACCCTTCATTTATAAATCCTTTTTATATGAATCACTTTCTTATAAATTTTCAAAATTTCCAATCCTTTCAAAACTTTTATATATAGAATAACATTTCTTATTCGTTTTATATATAGGTATATAATCCTTATCGAAAACATTTTCACTTTTTATATAGAATAAAATCATAATTATCAAAATAATAATTTCGTATAAACAATTTTAAAATACAACAAACCCGATTTTCAAAGGATGATTCAAGAATGGATTTCAAAACAAAGATAGAGATTTAATTTAGAGGAACTCTAATCAATAGAATCCTGATTCGAAGATAGGCTCAAACAAAGTTGAGAAAATCAAATTACAAAATAGAAGATGGATATACTTCTATAAATCTCGGGCGACCTTAACTGGGTCAACCGTGACTTCAGGAATATAATTGATGCAGAATTCTGAAGAAAATCGACATTCGATTGCCAGAGATAGAATTCGGCATACCAAGATATAACAGCATCGTAAACCGAGGATACAGAAATCTTCGGTGAATCAACGCCAATTGTAAAGGAGTTTTCACCCCCTTTACAAAACATTCAGTGGAGTTATGGGATACTCCAGAATCAAACGAATATATATAGGGAGAGACAGAATGAATTTCGGAACCGAGGGACATTCCAAAATTCAAAGGAAATCGAGTCAAAAGGAAGAGATTCAACTCGAGCGAAAGTGATTCTGTAAATAAATTTACCGTATATGCTAAGTTTTGCCTAGAGCCAAAGCTATGATACCAACTGTAACGACTCGCTATTTTGGACCATTCAAATTGACAATAAAACCATACATGTCCGACTTGAATAATTCAAAATACCAAATTGTTAATAAAATTTGGCAAAACATAAAATATACAGTAAACAAATCAATCATAGATCACTTACACAGAGTAATACAATGCAGCGGAATAGATAAAGAATAGTAGTTCATGAAGCTACTATATACCTCAGCGTTAGAAATAAAATACAACTGAATAGTTCAAATGCCATGAAGTCTCCAATGCAACAGATGGCTTCTCTGAACAAATCAACTGGCTGACTGAAGGGATAGATAGCTGGATCTTCCAGCAAAGCTCCAACTTCGAAGGTGAGTCTCAAATGATGTATCTCTCAGTCTGACCCGAGCGTAAAGCAAAACACAAAACACTCGAGTCAGGATTAACATTCTTATATCTATAAATCCAACTCAAGTGAAATATCAACTGAAATACAACTAACTTAAAGGATGTTTGGGATAACCATCCTATATGGGTCAATAGAACTATCGATAAGGTAGAATATACACTATAACACCGTGGTCATTCCCATTTATTTATACCAAAATATCATTTCCATTAGGTATATAATTATTTCCAATTTTCACTTTCAAAGTTACGATTCAATTTACTGAATTTACAAATTCAAACCTAGTCAAATCTCAATTTAAATCAATTTAGATTCAACTTATTTTCTAAATAACCATTTCAATTTTTATCGATCTCAAATTCCGGATTTGAAATCACAAATTATCCTTTTTACATTTCAATATTTCAAAACTTTAAATATTAAATGTTTCAAACTAAATTTTATTTAAATTCAGTTTTCTAAATAATAGATTCAACTTATATTGATTCAAATACAGATCTAAAACACCAATTAAAGTCTAGTATAGTTCAAAGCTTTAATATTCTACATTCCCAAAGTTCAATTTAACAGTTTCATAAAGATCTTGATTTAATCAAATTATTATTTAGCCTTGACATATTTCCTCCTTAGATTCAATATTATTTAAGTAACCCGAAATTTCCCTTTTTCTCAATATTTTCTCTAATTTATATAAACGTGAAAATATTCATTAATTCACTAAAATCAAAAATCCAGTTACAAAAATCATACCCTTAAATTTCCCATTTAATAATTTCAAATTGATTTAATTAAATAAATCTTTATTTAAATACCATTTTTAATAAACCCAGTTTATCTCCCAATCTTGATTATTCAAATTCTTTTCAATGGTAAATTTTGAAATTTAAATCTTAAATAATACTTAACCATATTATATGGATTAAATCAATCCCAATAATATTATTATTAAATTTATATATAATGTTTTCATCTATATATAATATTTTAAAAACCAATATTTATTAATTCCTATATGTTTCTTTTCAAACTGTAGAAATTTACCTTTAAAATATTTATAAGGACCAACGGGGTCGGTATATATTTCCTATCATATAGTCAAATGCTACGGATATTTATCATTTCAATCCGTACACTAAATATATACGGGTGGATATCATTTCAACCCGTAATCCCAAATTCAATTTAATGAAAACCGCTTGGGTTTATCATTTCAACCCATAACGATTTTCTCCTATTCTAAAGTCTTTCTTTACTAACAGTGAACTTGCAGAATGATAGCAGATATGAAAATAATAATAACACCAGGCATATATCATCAAAATAAATATAAACAATAGGATATGGTGTCATATCCCGCAGGTGAACAGTTACAGATAATAGCATATATAACAAATTTAAATAACTACGGCAGCATATTTCAATTGTCGTTTCAATTGAAATCAAATTTAATGAATAAAAGAATGTTAATCGTGAGTGATTGCTCACCTTTCGAGGCTAGATAGATTGGACAAAGAATTGAGGTACGCTGGATCACGATCTAGACATCGAACAAATCCAAACAAAATTTTCAAAGCGAAGCAAGATTGGCACGAATACGATGGACAACTGATAAATAGAGATCGACGAAAATAGATCAGAAACTGCTTTATGTAGACCGAAATGAAATACAAATATTATTCTATTATACTACTCTCCTAACCAATATTAGTTTTGAAATGCATTAAAATTACATATACATACATACGTTTTCAAACAAACGCAAATAATAGAAAACTGCAAAACTATGTTTAAAACCAATATTAACATAAATTTTTTATAATCATATTTAAATCAACATTTAAGTCAACATTCCACATTATTATTGTTAAGACCAATATCGACTTTCCTTGATTTGCTGAAACACTACACACCTTATACTTGATATAAATTTACCTTTTGCAAAATATTTATAAGAAAGAGAAGGGCGAGAGCACAGCTCCAACTTAATTTAACAATTTAAATTCCAGTACTTTCTTTAATATTAAAACAGGCTTCAAGCATTTCTTACATGTTAACACTTACATTAAACTTTCTTTATCATCTTAAAAATATCAATGTCAAATTTTAACCCATATAATCACTAGTATAAACTTACATTTTAAAACAACAAATCTTAGATCTTATAAAACTGTATTTGTATAATAATTCATCTCTGGACAGACACACAAAATAAATTAAAATATATTATACTATATATTCTCCCCAAAATTTTATAACTCTACAACTATATTTTAAACAACAGAAGGAAATTTAAACCCATGCAAACTCTACCTATATATCAAACTTATGTTTTATAACTTACTGTATATTAATATGTTTATAAATGTATACTGTCCCACAATATATATATTATAAAATTAACACCTTTTTATAAACAATACAATATAAAATTAACACCTTTCTTTTTTTTTTATAAAAATCTTACATGATGTAACATATATGCAGAACGCTAAACATCTTATATTATATATAAACAGTATGAAATAACCCAATGTATATTCAAAAGTCATACTAAACAAATTTCAATAAATACTCATATAAAAATAACCATAGAACAAATGCAAATGTTTATAACTTTATATTTAATGTATACTTGCGCTGCACTATATAAACATACTTATAATGTAAAATATATACTTGAAGCATGTTATGCTTAAAATAAAGGAAAAGCAAAAGCAATATAAACAATAAGAAAACAAAAGAAAAGGAGGAAAAAGAAGAAGAAAAAGAAAAGAAATAAGAAGAAAAAAAAATTAGTGCAGCCATTTACCTACAGATGAAGCTTCACACGCAAGAGAGGAGATGAAGATCTATTGATATGGAGTAGGGTATGTACGAATGATTTGTATTTAGAAGAGAAGCCTCACATTGATAGAGTGGAAAGAATTTTTTTTTAAAGTGGCAAGAAATAAATATAGTAATGGTTAGAGGAAATTTAGGAATTTATTCCTATAATTTAAGGAGAAGTAAAAAAAAGAAAGAAGAAATAAATTAAAACAAATATATAAAGATTAAATGCCGGTGAACAGAGGAAATAAAATGAAACAAATATGTATATAAACATTGAATGCTGGTGAAAAGAGAAAATAAATTAAAAAAATATGTATAAAGATTGAATGCACATGTATAGAGAAAATGAATTAAAACAAATATGTATAAAGATTGAGTGTTGGTGAAAAGAGGAAATAAATAAAAACAAATAAGAAGAGAATGGATTGATTTAAAGGAAAGGCAATGAATGGTTTAGATATGTAAAACGTATACGTTTTAATTTCAAAAAGGAAAGAAATAAATACGGGGATGGCAACAATCAAAATGCACGTTTAGGCAAATAATAGAATATAAAAGTAAGAAACTCAAAAGGATAGGCACAGAGACGTGAAATCAGGGAGACAAGGGAAGCAAGTGATCTTTCAAATTTATAACGTTGGCAATAAATATAAAATAAATGAAAATTAATAGATGGATGCTTGATTGACGCAGTGATTAAAGTAAGGTTGCGTGTCAGTCACGATGAAATTTGAAACAGAAAAAAATGTAAATGAATAAAAGGGGTAAGCTAGATTTTCCGCTTAGATTTAGAGAAGACACATCAAATGCTGAAAAAGGGAATTATGAAACGGCTAGATTCTAGCAAATAATAAATATGGTAAGAAAAGTAAATAGGCAGGTTATAAATCAGATTGGAAAGAAAAGTGGAGAGGTTAATTGATAAAAGAATTAAGATAATGAAAATGCATAATAATATTGTTGGCATCTAATGTCATTTAACGCAAAAACGCATATAGGAGCATGCATTTTCTTCTGACTTGCAACATCATTCATCATTTTGGCATTCGTGGCATTCAACAAATTAAGGTGGTGGTCAAAGTCGTGAAATGGTAGCAAATTAACGATGAATAGGATCCAATAATTCTTAGTGCAATGCAAAAAATTGGAAAATATCAGCATGTGCCTTCTACGCACATGTTAAGATTGCATAATTTCACTAATGACCTTTATGATTTTGCATTTTTGCGTGATAAATATAGATAGTTTGAGTTTTTAACAATTAACAATGTGTATTAGTGATTATCTCTTGTTTGAGCGGTTGTTAGCATATGCCTACTGAATACATATTAACATATCCCATAAAAATTTATGTGTACTTAAAATGTTCTTCTGATAAAGTTTTTTTTTTCAAGATTATTATTAACATTTAGAATATCATTTGACTTATCCGAATGTTGATGATTTTCAAATCCTATTAAGATTAAGGTCGCTAATTGATTATTGTTGAAAGCTAAGGATATTAAGAAAATACTATTATGAAATCCATTCTTGAACACGGAATTTGTTATTAAAATCGTATCATTAGAGTTACATGTATGATTATAAACAATAACATTCATAATTTACAACTACGATGTTGCAGATCCTTCTATTAAAATTTAGATTACATATCATTAGCAAGTCAACGTGAATTTAATAGAATTTCACAAAATAAATAAGCTTTCATAAAATTAATTGAAAATTTACCATTTGCTATATTTAATTATACGTAAACCAAATATTAAAACTTTATTTCAAAATATTATTATTAAAATTTCTCAAAATCCAAATTAAATACGTTATAAAACCAATTAAAAACTATTAAAATCTACGGGTCGTTACAAATATTTTGTAAAACAGCTTCATGAACTGTATATTTGATTATTATATTTTATCGTTCCGCTGTAAGATTCTATTTTGTGTTTTTTTCTTTGCCTGCTTTTTCTTATTTACCCCATAACAATCCGCCTTCCGTATGGTTTGAATTGGCGCGTGTGTCGATTTAAAGCGTACGAAAAGGCGAGATGTTACACAAGTCATATTTTAGGGATTCAAATCAATTAAATTCTCAATGTAACACTATAGCCAGATTACAGAATGGTCTCTTCACTTCGAAACTCGAAAATGAATGTCGATGATGTCGCGGTCATTATGAAAATATTTCCCAACGACAAAGACAAGAGCACTGATTTTTTAAACCTTTAAAATTCTTTGGAAACAAATTTATATTTGAAAATAATTTAAATAATATATCCTTTTAAAACTTTAAACACAAGGTTTGAAACCATCGGAAATTGAATCCTCAAGTTCTTGTTTTAAATTCATTTCTGTTTCCAAATTAATTTATAACCATTGTTTATAGTTCAATTATTTATATGAGACAAAACCCATGGTTTACAAAACCATGAATAAAATCAAAGACTATTATCTCTTGACAACTAGTTAAATTAATTATAAAATTTATGAAAATTATACTTATATATATAATATTAGATTTTTTCCAAATATAGGAATAAATTTTTCAAAACAAGGATAGAGATTCAAATTTGATGGACTCAAATCAAAGCGAATTTTGATTTAAAGATAAGTTGGAATCAGAAGATCCGATGATTAAATAACAGAAAAAGGAACTGGATAAGTTTATATAAATCGAAGGCAACCTTAACCGGGTCAACCGTGACTTAATGAATAAGATCGATATGGATTTTCTTGGGTAAATCTACATTCGATATGAAGAGATAGAGTTCGGAATAACGAAAGATACTAGCATCTAAACCGAGGATAAATATAAATCTCTGGTGAATCAATGCTAATTGTAAAGGAGTTTCCTCCTTTATTAGAATATTGGCGAGAACGTCAATTCACTATAAAGATCATCTAAAGTGGAGTTAAGAGATACTCCAGAATCGAAAGAAGCCGAACAGTGAGGGACAAGAACGAACTTTGGAACCGTAGGGAACGTTCCAAAATTCAATGGAAATCGAATCAAAAGGAAGAGATTCAAGCTCGAATGAAAGTGATTCTGTAATTAAATTTACCATATATGCTAAATTTTGCCTAGTGCCAAAGCTCTGATACCAAATGTAACGACCCGATATTTTCAACGATTCGCATCTACACATATCGGACTTGAATTGTTAAAAATACCGAATTGTAAATTAAATTTGGCAAAACTCATAATATACCATAAATAAATAAATCACAGATCACAGACACAGAGTAATATAATGCAGCGGAAGTAAAGAAGTAGTAGTTCATGAAGCTACTATACATGTACATCAGAGTTAGACAAGATACAACGGAAATAACAAGATGATAATCAAGTAAAAGCTGAATACAACACTGGAATCAACTGGATAACTGAGAGTGGAATAGATGGCTGGATCTTCAAGCAAAGCTCCAACTCCGAAGGTGAGTCTCTAATGCAGTATCACTCAGCCTGACCTGAGCGTAAAATAAAAAGTAAACACTCGAGTCAGGACATACATACTTATACAGTGTAAGCTAATTCAAGTGAACTATAATATAAAGGCAAGTAACTTAAAGGATGCTACGGACCGCCCATCCTCTAAGGATCCGTTAAACTATTTACTATGTAGTAATATTTCGCTATTATAATAGTGTCTATTAGTAAAATAAACTTACTTAAGGCTTTACATTTTCCACCTTAACACATCTATATATTCCCAGTCTATGCAGTACCATAATCTCCCCCGTACTGGGCATCGTCAGAGGGCACTCCTTAGGTACGGTACAAAACCAAAATCGTATAAGGCTCGCTAGGGTAGGTGACACGGCACAACTAGGCAATGCCAGGGTAGATATACCAATTACGCATTCAGACCGATGGTAGCGCGTAGCTGCTACTACCGTCCACCTCGAACAACACTACGAAATCAAAGGTGCGCACCAAACAATCACAAAGTAATAGAATGACATACGAAGAAGTGCGTCTGATAAGAGGTGCTACCTTCTTAGCCCGTCAATCGCTCCTGTTTTAGTCACCTTATGCCAACTCACGGGAGTCGGGTCCACATACATACCTCAATAGCACGTCACCACCATCCTGCTTCATTTTGAAATTTCCACCGCGTATACGTTTGTTAAAATGGTTTTCAGTATCGACAGAGAGTATGCCCATATCCGATTCCGGTCTCTTTAACAACCAACATTATTAATACCCATGGTTATAAATTCAAAAATAGTTAATATTAATCAAAATACTTCATTTTAACTTTTAAAGGTGAAGCTATTGTATTTACGAAATATCCAAAAATCTCAATTTCAGCCACTACAACACTTAACAAGTGCTACTGTAACCTTTTTCTTTATTCGGGTTTACTTAAATTTCGCGACCATAACACTTACCAAGTACTGCAATAGCCCTTAATAAATTTTTTGCCTTTAATTCATTGCATCAACTACGGCACTTACAAAGTGCGGTAATATCCCTTGCAACAGATTTTAAGTTAGTTAAATTTCAGACGTTCATATAAATACATAAATAATTAAACTTTAATTTAAACCAATTTAACTTATAAAAATCATGTTTTTCTACTTTGAAATAGTCATTTAAATAACCCAATAATTCATGATTTTTATAAAGTAAATTTCGCAAAATATATCAAACTTCTCTATGCTTTACTTATTAAAATCAAGTGCATAATTTTCTATAAAATTTTACTTAACAATTTAGTTTAATTACCATTTCAAAATATAAACTTGATTTCCGTTTATTTCTTAACTTACCTTTATTCTAAAACCAACTTCACATTTCTATATTAAGTTATATTTCAACTTCCATGTTTAAGTATTCACTTTATTTTAACTATTTAATTCATAGAAAACTTAACCCTTTATTTATTTACTTTATATTCAAATTTATACCAAATTAACATATTTTATTTTTTAACTTGAATTCCATTTTACTTTACAAAAGTCATAATTTACAAAATAAATTTATACTTCAAATTCTAACTTAACAATTCATTTATTTACATATTTAACTTGTACAAAATCATTATACCCCACAAGAATCGTTTTTGATCCAATTTTAACCAAAATATTACAATATACTAATTTAAAAATATTTAATGTTTCCATAAAATATATATACATAATAACCATGGGTGTGTATAATATTTTCTAACCTAGGTCAAGTGATACGGATAATATATCATTTCAATCCGTAATTTACAAAGAAAAACCCGGGTTCTATCATTTCAAACCCGCAGTCCCAAGTAATTAAATAAATAGAATAATTAAATTAATATCGTTCTGGCCTATCATTTCAGCCCGTAACGATTCTATTCTACAGGGAACTTACAGTGATAAACAGTAAATAAATAAATAGTATAACAACATAAAATATAACATCATATAATATAATGGGTGATGTGACAATTTTATAACAGGGTTTTAACATCATAAATTTATATCACCGTCAAGTAAAATATAATATAATCATTCTGCAATTTCACTTGTTATTAATTTAAAATCTATAAGTATGTTTGTCAGGCCTGAATACTCACCTCTACGACGGTAAAGATTAGATTCAAACAACGATAACCACACCGGAAAAAGCATATAGAAGGAACGATCAAATTTAAGAGGATGCGACAACCAGATTCAGATTTAAAACAAAATAAATAAAAACTAAGTATCCTAACACACAAACGAATATCAAATTTGAATAAAGCAAACTGGAAAAATTGAATAAGGTAATATGAACACAAGTGGCTCAGCCCTCGTTGGAGCGAAACAATGGAAACAAAAGAAAAACAAGAAAGATGAAAGAAAATAAAAGAAAAATGTATGCGGCCATTACTGAAGGGAGAAGCTCACACGAGAAGAAGATGAAACCAAAATGATGTGGTAAGGGAATTGTGTACGTGGGTTTAGTATTTAATCAAAGAGGCCACGTTGATTTAGTGTATGAAAGGCAAGAAATAAATAGTTGAATGTTGGAGAGATTAAATGATTTTATTCATATTAAACAAAAGAAGCAAAATAGAAAGTGGATATTCTTATACACTGAATTCACGGCAAGCTTTAAATGAAATTGAATGGCTAGGGGATTCATTTCTTTCCCTCTTGGAAATGCATGGCTACTGATTGATTGATTTTTTATAGCTAAGGTAAGAAATTAATAAGGTGTGTATAACCGATGCAATAATTTAAACGAAACGTATGCCCTAAAAGTTAACAAAGTAACGTAAATTTAAATTTATACGTTTCTTAATTATCTAGTAATTATATACGCTAAAGAATATATTACCAAATAACGTACCATTTATAATGTCAAATAAATTATAAAAACGAATATAAACGTACAAATTAAAATGAATTAAATAGCTTATTTATACACTATTTATTACCTAATTCAAAATTTGATTTGTTTACATCCATTTGATTTATTTATCATTTAACTAAGAAACTGATGTATATACGTATAAAAGAAACGTAAAATTTATTTCCTTCTTTATTTTATTACAACATTATTGATTACTCAATTGAAAAAGTATATAACCAATTTAAAAGAAACAAAAGCAGAACTGTACATACAGTTTAAATAAAAGCTTGGAAGAAGAAAAAAGTAGAAAAAAAAGACGAGGCCATTACCATATTCCTAGCCATGAGAAATAAAAATGATAGTTGATGTTTTTGGATGAGAAATAAAGTGACAAAACTCACGGCAATCAAGTGGAAGAAACGGTCAAGCAATCAATGTTAAAAACGCAAGAGAAAATGAAGGGATTTGATTCCCATTTAATAAAAAGAATAAGTGGAAAATGAGAACTCTTCCTATCTTCACATGTATTGATAGGCTACATGTAAGGAACGGCTATGGATTTTGAGGAATAAGTTAAGGTAGGAAATAAATAAATGATTTCAATAAAAAAATGGAAAAGAAATAAAGAAATAATTTATTAAATTGAAACAAGGCTTGAAAATTTACACACAATACCACTAGCTTTGGAAAAATTTCTACCACACTTTAAAAGAAATAAAAATTAGTGAATAAAATAAAAAAAAACTGAAAGAAAGTGAAAAGGAGAATAAATATTTATATTTTAGGAAAATAGAAAGATAAATAAATAAATAGCTTCATTTATTGAAACTAGCATAAGAAAATTGCAAACACAACCCACTTAACTTTGGGAAATTACAACTCATCTTAAAAATGGTTTAAAATAAATCTTTGAGAAAAAATAAAGCGAGAACTAGAATAAAATAATTTCTTAAGAAAAATATAAAAATAAATAAAGAATTTCTTAAATTAATTGACGTTGGAAGTTAGAAATTATAAACAAAATACAACTGACACTGGAAAAATGTCAATTACACTTTTAAAAATGTTTTTAAACCAAAATATATACAAAACAAGTTATTTTACCTCTGAAAACATAAATTAGAACATTACATGACCAAATAAAATATTATTTATATAATCTGAAGTAAACAATTTTGTTAAATACAGCAAATTACACACAATAGTTAAAAAGGCATAACTTTCACATTATAAATCAGATTTCGACGAAACGAAAAGCAGTATTCTTAAAATTTTATTTACTTTTAAAATAAAAGATAAAATTCAAATTTTCAAACCTTTAAATTTTTAATTTTCAAAGTCAAAGTTTGACCATATTGACCAAATTCACATTTTCAAAAAATATTCGATTAATTCATGTGTGGAATTCTAATCCACACCAAAATTTATATTTTAAATAAAAAATTATCTAAATTAAATAAATAAAACATTTATTAAAATTTTTGGGTTGATACATAGATGGTTTGGATGGAAAGCAAAGCGAGAGTAAATGCTAAGAAACAAAAATGACATAAGTTAAGTAGAAAGAAACGTATATATGTTTTATTCTTAAATGCAAATGAAAATAACGAGTTTTGAAATGAGAAATAAATCTTCTTGTACATGATTTGCCAATGAGAAAGACACGGCTAGGAAAAGAGTTTGTATGGCTAAAGCAAGTAATAAAGAGGCCATGTAGAAAAAGGAAAGAAATCAAGCAATGACTTGATGGATTTAATTAATTTCTTTCCTTTGTATTAAAAGTTGTTCTTAATCATATTGAATTTTTTAAATGTGTACATTTATTATGATCGAATCCTCAAATAAATTCATTCAGATAAGTTTCATTCTTTTATATTACCTTATGAATAAAATATGCATTTCCACTTTAACATTCCTTCCTTATTTTATTACAAAGTTTATTTTTCTTCATATTAAATTACCAAAATTTTATCAATTTAACAATTTTAATTATTAAAAATTTATGGGTCGTTACAATATTCTATTACATATTTCTATTAACATTTCAACTTTTAATATTTTGGTAAGTTATATATTGTTCTAAGAATGCAATTGAATGTTACACAAGTTTTCTTATTTACTTTAGCAAACAAAATGTTTAATAATTGCATCTTCTAAAATTTTATTATTCTTAAACCTGTAAGTAAAAATTTTCAATTTCTGATCTATTTCATTAATCGTTTTAACATCAAATTTCTTATTTTCATTTTAGAACTTTCCAATTATTAATATAGTCAAGATTCCATCCTTAACAATAATTTGAATTTACAATTGATAGAAACTTAAGAATTAAACAACCGGGTTCCATTTCAATCTCTTTTAAAATAATATATATATATACACACTCATAACTTATATATATATATATATATATATCAAATCAACCTTCGGAAATTAAACTAAGATTTGTTTATCAAAACCGATGTGCAGTAAAACTAATACAACAGTCTTCCCATTTTGAAACTCTAAAATGAACGTCGATGATGCGTGCACTCATTACCGAAATTGTTTTCCAGCGACAGAGAAGGGGGTATAGAACTTATTTCCTTTAAGAATTTTCTTTTAAAACATTTCTTTCAAATCAACTTGAAATATTTATATCAACAAATACTTCTAAATACTACTAATATTATATTCCAAAATCGTTCAAAAGCCAATTTCCAAACCTAGGAACTTAAGTTCTCAAATTTCAATTTATATTCATTTTAATTATAATATAAATTTGCAACTAATATTTATAAATTTCACTTCTTAACCCAACTATATTATTTATAATATTATTCTTTTATATACAAATATAATACTAGGTAAAATTATTTCATTTACCTATATTTCAAAACAATATTATGTCGGACTGCCCTATTTAATGTTTAGAAATCCCTATCGATGCCATAACGTTCGATGTACCAACTGGAATTTATAAATACCAAATGGAACAAATTAACACAATACAAAACCTTTCATAACACTAAGAAATATGCTCTCTCATATATAGATACTCAGTGACTCATTCTATGGTATTTCTACCCTATCTTATAGGAGTCAGACCCCACAAAGCTAAGGCTATTGCTAAATCAATGCTTTGATTCCAACTGTAACGACCTGCCTTTTTGGACGATTTAAATCAACGATAAACCACATATGTCAAACTCAAACCTTTCAAAGGGGTAGATAGTTATGGAGTAAATAAGAAAAAGAAGAGAAATGAATAAAAAAATACAGAATCTCACAGCGAAATGACAAATTATAATAATCTAATAAACAATTCATGAAGCTGTTTACAAATAACACTAACTATTCTTTTAAAAATACAAATTAGAGTTACATACAGCAAGAATAAATAATAAGCAAATGCAGTGGAACAACATGATGTAGTCGACTAATATAATAGATAATAATAGTACAAAATCTTCGTCTTCATCCTCCAGAAAGAAGTCTTCGATAAACTGAAATGCTCAAACTAACCCGAGCGAACAGAAAAAGCAAAACACTCGAGTCAGAACTAAAAGATCTTGTGTAAGTTTAATCAACAGTAAATAAATATGAGTGTAACGGCGTCGGAGATGTTTATGGGGTTTGACATCTCCTGTAATGACCCAGAATTTCTGTCAATTAAAATTCGTATATTTAATTGATTTTAAATAATAATAAGTGAAATTAAACAGCCGAATAAATTTTATTTCGAATATCTGGATTTAGTTGGATAATTAAATCGATAATTTAATAGTTGAAATTACAGAAATAATTAGAATTTGGGTTTAAAATGATTTAAATTAATTTGTAAAATTTTATTAAATCATATTGGAGTTAGAATGATGTTATAGAACTTTAAAATTGAATTTAAAGTTAGATTGTGAAAATTGAATATTTTACTATTTAATTAACGAGATAAAATAGCCATTTTTCAAATAGTCTCAGATTTTGATGAAACCAATTTCATCGGATCCGTAATGTTATATTATTGTAAGATTTAAAATTTCGTGTTAATCGGATTTATCGTTTGTCCGGGGCAAGCCAAAACGCATAGAAATTGGTTTAAATCAATTTAATTTAAAATTCATCGTTTATTGTCGTAACTCGCACATATGATCGAATTAGCCTCTGAAACTTATTCCATTGTGTCTGGAACGCGGGGTAAACCCAAGAAAAGCTAGTCACCGTGTGAGATTTGGAGTTCGGAAAATTTCGAGTGAATAGTAATATGGAAATTTTCTATAAAAGGCCTTCATTATTTTCATTTGCAAAAAGAAACAAAATCTAACCCTATTTCTAAACCTTCAGCCGCCACCTCCAAAAAGCAATAACCGAAATTCTTTTATTTTCTTCTCCAATTATCTTCTAATCCACGCATCAATTCGAAAATTCTTCAACTACGAAGTTGTAGATCGTAGCGAGATCTGTAAAGTGAACGACTATGATCGGAAAATACGTCGCCGATCGATGGCAATCTTCGTTTGAACGTTCGGCAGTAATTCACGGTTTTCGAGGCAAGGGATGGGCCGAGCTTGATGCCATTGTAGCCGAGTATAGAGTAGGTGATGGCAAACGAGATGAAGGTGTTTGATCGAGTGCTAGTTCGTCGTAGGTGGAGCAGTTCTAAACCTTAATGGGGCCGACTATGGGTTCATGAACGCGGTGTTTACTGGGAGTTTTGAATGTGAAGGAAGAAGATGCGTGGGAACGACCACGATCTGGTCTCAAAAGAAAATGCACGGCTCTGATATGTTGAGGTTTAAAATTGAAAAGAAATTTGTAAATTATATTAATTTAAATTGTACAAACTTTAAAATAGTGTAACTTGTTCATACGAGGTCGAAAAATTACGAAACAAGTTACGTTGGAACCACATTGACGGGCACTACGCGATGGAACGGGATTGTAGTCGTTTGGAGCTAGTTTGAATTTCGAGTAAAATTGAACGCGTGTTTAATTTTATTCGAAATAAAATGCTGAAACTGAATTGAAAGCGAGGTGAGAACTTCTCACTCAATCGAATTGTTTCGATTTAAATTTTAAATAGTTAGATTTAAAATTGCTTGATTGTATGCCTGGATGATAAATTATTATCTGTTGAATTTAAAATAGACATTATACGCCATATATTAAGCGAAGGTTATTTATTAAAAACATATACCGCGATAATTCCATCGTGATTGGAATTGGTATTATATATGTACTTGGAGTTGATTTCCCGCATTATGTAGCGGATGAGACCCTATTGTGCCGCATAATAGCGGATAATATTTTATGAATCCCATATACCGCGATATTTCGTATTGGAACCGAATTAGTATTGTGCTAACGTCTGTGGATGCAGGGAAACAGGTTGGAGGGATCCAACTGGATTCCTCACCAATATTTATTTGATTACAGATATTGTGATATTTGGTGATTATCATATGATGATATATGATGTTTGATTGCCATGATTGATTATTTGATGCTGCTGCATCATTGGGCCTATTATGGAGTTTTAAAAATGTTAAAGGAATGATTTTTAAAATTTAAAAGGATTTTAAAGTAATTTTTGAAAGTATATGTTTTAATTAAATTTTGGAATTGATTTATATTAAATAAATACACGTTATAATTTTAATGTTATAAAATTTATATTTTTGAGAAATATAGTTAAAATGTGATTTTTGAAATAGATAGTTGATAAATTTATAAGATGGTTTAAATTGGGATTTTTGAATTATTATAGACGGTTTATATAAACGATTTATGAGATTGATATTTATAAATTAAAATATTGGAATTATAAAACGAGTTTTTTGTAATTGTTTAAATGAAGAATGATTAGATTTCTCAAGTGAATGAAATTTATCGATTTATAAATCATGAAGTTATAAAATAAAGGACTTATAAGTAATTAACTTGTAAATTAGACTTTTGGTACAAAATTGAGTTATGAATTGGAGTGTTAATAAAGGAGATTTATAAATCGAAGTTTTTATAAACAGATATTGAATTTATAAACATTGTTTATAAATCCGTAATCAATTGAATTTGGTGAATTAAACATAGAAGTTTATTAAAGGGAATATATTCGCGATTTTGGATAGCGAATTATTTTTTTGTATAATATGCGTAATAATAAAGAGTTTGGATCGGGAGTAATATTCACGATTTTGGATAGTGAATATATTATTAAATAAAATGGATATGTTTTAGGGAAGTGATATTATAAAATGAAGTTAATTGTTTTAAAGATGTATTAAAATGGATTAACTATCGAAACCATAGATTTCAACATTTATTGTTGAAATAGACGTTTTCGAGAAATAAAAGGAAATGGTGGACTATATCACTATTGTTATAGTAAATTATTTCTGAAAGGAAATATTTTGTATAGTATTGGGATTTATATATCTATCTTAATTTCGAATCCCTATACTAGTGATTTTGGGTCGTCGTAACTATGTTTTACGCAACATTCGTTTTGACTCAAATAAATGTGTTTAAGCGCACGTTTTCCTTAAAGAATGAAATATATACTTAATTTCGATTTAAGTATATTGAATATTTTCCAAGTGTTGAAAATAAATGGATTTTTGAATTACTTATTATTAAATAAGTATGGAAATGTTTTCCAATATGAAGTGAATGTTTTGAGATTTTATCTTTTGAAGATAAATTAAAAATGAATATTAGAAATCTATTTGGAATTCGTATATTCATAGATATTTTGGAATGGTAAATTCACTTTGGAATTTATAAAAGAAAGGGAAATTTGTTTAAAAATAAACATTGATTTATTTTTGAAGTATGGAAATAAATTTACGGATTTGGAACGTAAATATAAAGTAAATCGGTAAGGATTTATTTAATTGGTTTAAATGAACCATTTTTGAAATGAAAATGAATAAAGATTTCTGAATATATCCCATGTAGGGAAACGATTTGAAATTTGCAAAAGTTGAAAGGTGAAAAGTGATTTGAAATTTGTTTTCAAATGTTGAAGTATGGAAAACATATATATATCTGGTAAAGATATTTTTGGACAATAAATAATTTGGAAAATTATTTGGAATCTAGTGTTGTTGTGCATACCTATTGATAGTTAAATAATCGAATATCAATATTTACCTTTAAATGTGTATTTGTTGTGATTTGCTTGAATTTGAATGCCACACTTATTTTCGAAATAAGCGCTCACTATTCGGTTTAGCCGGGAAAGGACCTTTGGGGTCGTATAACCCATTCTGAATATGTGATACGTCGTTATGGATTGCATTTGATGACCGGTGTTGAAGACCGGATATCCTTGAAAACGGAAGGAATACCGTCGAATGTTTCTGCATCGGCTGATCTCTGATATAGAAATTTATTACCCTTTGTGATGGGAAGTCTGGTCGTGATTAGTGAATATCCGGATTGCAAGGACTTCTTTGGAAGTGCCTTCGGTTCCGTTCGATCCCAGAATGGACTTGTATGGATGTGTGTCTGACGTTACAGTTTGAGATGTAAAGCTGGTTTCTATCAAATATGTTCTCGTTGGTGGCGGAGAATTTATTCTCTTAGCTTAACACCCTAGAGGTTATGTAGTTGATGGTTATTAGTGATACATTCCCAAATTGGTAATGTGGCATACGAAGTGATGTTGAGCATTTGATGATCAAAGCACAGCTTTTGTATAAAGCGTGGCTTTGTGGACGAGACTCCGTCGGACCTCACACCCCGGAAATGGTCAAAACAGGAAGGATGCAGCAAGGTTATTAAGTGGTAGCGCCCCTTTAGTGTATGTCATTCCTTCTGGATAAAGGTGGTATCATGGTATGGAGCCCAGATACTTAACCTATGTTGTTGCTGCAAATTTATTACTTTATGGTTGTTGGAATCGAGGATCCCCGTATATGGATCAGTTGCAATCTGGGAATGACATATTCATGTCAGTAGTTACCCAGTTTGAAGGGTAACCCGGCCTTGTGTTGGCAAAGATCTAACCGCAACGTTAGGTTCTCGGGTCGTCTTTCCAAAGGCGTACCCATGTGGCAATGGGAAGATCCTTGGCCTGACCATTTGTTGGAAATCCAAAGAAACAATACGATCTTGTACGGTTTTAGTTGTAGAACCTATCATTTACTTATGGTGGTCACCACTTTTAGATGGTAGATATAGTAGGCATAGGTGTGAAATGCCTATGCTGGCTATGATTTATATCTTTACTTTCGAAATGTTTTCTACACTATGCACTAGTAATAATATCAAATGTTTCTTTTTAGTGCGTATCAAGCATCTTTGACTATCATAAGGAGAAATCTCCTCCGATTCTGCGTTTGCATTGTATGTGTACGGGAGGCCTTATGGTAGTTTCATTTTTTAAAAGCATTGTGAATCTATTTTAAAATATCCCTTTGTTTGTTTTAAAAGATAAACTGTTTTAAGTTCTCACACCAGTCCCATAACTGACTCAGAGTTTATTGTTTTCCTTCCTAAACTCTGGGTGCCCACCAATTTCCACACCGGCATTCTAGAGTCAGGTTATCAGGTCATTCTGGAATTCGGGAGTTGCTGTAGAGATCCGGAGGCAAGCTGGATGACATGCGTATTCACTAGTATATAGTATTTCTTTTCCGCTGTCTGTTGTTGTTTGTTGTTGCACACTATGATGATGTAATGTAATGTAATATGATGTAATGTAATAACTGATATAGTTCTTTGTTTAAAGATTATTCATTTATCTATTATATGTTGTTCCGCTACGATTGTGAGATTCTGATATTGTTCTCCTGTTTTTTTTTGTTCGGCTCTATCTTCTTCTCTCTTCTTCTATCTTTTTCTTCTTCTTTAACCATAACATTTCGGTTTTCCGGCATTCGATTGCTCGGCAGTTGATACAGTGGACGTATTGATGTCGGTTTTCGAGCGTTGAAAAGTCACGATCGTCACATCTCCTATCCAATGTCTAATGTGAGTGCAATAACTTAAGAGATGTTGGGGATTTCCATCACCTAAGGATCTATTAAACTATCTACTATGTAGTACAATACGCTATTATAATAGTGTCTACAGTAAAGTAAAGTATTAAACTAGCGTTAAGGCGCTACCCATAACCCCCTTAACATATTTTTATATATAATCCCATAGTCTATACAGTACCTTAATTACTCCTTAAACTGGAGGGCTATCAGAGGGCACTCCTTAGGTATGGTACAAACTAAACTCGTAGAAGGCGCGATAGGGCATGTGAACACGACACTCGAGGCAATGCCAGGGTAGATATACCTATTGCAGATCCGGATTGGTGGCAATGCATAGCAGCTACTACTGCCCATGCGACGCCCCACCTCTATGCTCACAATAACAAAGGTTGTTATAAGGAATAATGTCTTCTATTGCAAAGAATAAGGCTTGTTAGAAGCGACCATCCGTAAGTTATGCCTTAGACGAGTATTGATTATATCAATAGGAGTTGCGAAAATTTCTCCCAAAGATATAAATTAAATCCAAATCTAAAACGAAACTACAGTGGCTAAAGAAAAATCCAGAACAACTCATAATAACAACAACGCTGATAGCATAATCACATCAGAATAGAAATATCAGATATATAGCGGAAGACTAGTCTGGAATACATGCTACAACAACCGACGGTTCACAAGAACCAAATTACATAAACATATACATCAACATACATAAGACGAGGCTAATAAACCAAAAGTACTCCTCGAGGACTAGACAAAAGATGACGCGAATCCCAAAAGCTGAAGCTGCTACAGAATCAAAGATAGAGATCACCCTGAAATAACTCGGTCTGACTCGAGTATGATTTTTGAAAGAAATTAATAAACGGATCAGTCTAATTTATTCTCAGAAATAAGTGAATGATAAACAACACTTAAATAAATAATTATAGTCTCGAATGAGACTATATAGCATAAATAATTAGCATAGTTTAAATGAAGAAATCTCAATTTAAACTCCATCAAAATTAGTTTTCAAATTCACAATTGAATTTAAAACAGCAATACGCAAATTTATAATCTCAAATGGGATTATAGCCAAAGTCAACTTCCAAATTCATAATTGAATTCAAAGCAGCAATTCACAAACTCTAGAAATCAAAATAGGTAACTAGAAAATCAACTATCACAAAATCTAGAAATCAAAATAAGATAACTAGAAAAATCAGCATAAAAGTGGATCGATCCCAGCAGATGGCGAGTTTTAGCTACACCGCGTGTGCATCTCAGATGGCCGAAGCCTATCAAGTACTATAAATTTTTGGCGCCCATCAGATGACCCGAAGGTCCGCAGAGTGACCCGAAGGTCTAGTATTGGTAATTGACCTGAAGGTCCATCGGATGACCCGAAGGTCCAACAGAGTGGCCCGAAAGCCCAACAAAATCATCAGAATCATCAAACAGCAGATGTTTCAATTAACGAGTCTGGAATTAACCGAAATAGTAAAGGTATGGTTCCATACTTCGCACTTTTGCTAAATCGTTTAAATCTCTTCATCGTTTCCTTGAAAGTGCAAAATTGTGTATTTTTAAATAAATAACATTTTACGTTCTCAAACGGACAAGTCCGGAATTAAGCGAATCGGTAAAAGTGAGGGTTCATAGTCCTCAATTTTGCTGGAGCGTTTAAATCGCTTCCTCATTCTTTTGAAAGCGCAATTTGTAAATTTTTTGAAAACAATTTTATATTAAAACAATTTTTAAAACACGTGATTAAAACATTAACATCTGTAGCAATTTCGACGAGGAAATTGCATTTCTCAAAACACCATTAAACGCGGATACCAAATCAATGCTGCGGGCTAACCGCTTGAAAAGTCACTTTAAATTAATGGGTACTGACGTTAAAATAACAGTAAATTTTCTTTCATCAAAAATGTCAACAAAACACCGCGCTTCAAAAATATAGCACCGGTGTAAAAATTCCGTTATAAAAATAACATAGCAAAAATATGTTTTAAAACCAAACATCGGTTCGACTTAAATTAACTGGTAGGTTGTACTTCTATAAATTCAACAAAATGTTGCACTGTACACTTGCACATGAGCTTCATTTATTTTGTACGTAACACCTAAATACATTTTTCTTTTTGCACAAAAATAATTAATACACCCACTATGTTCCACTTTGAATGCACTAACTATTTACACACGAAAATCTAATAAAGTGCCTAGGCAACATCTTGTTCCGGTATGCATATACTAAAGTGAAGTGCACAAAGAAAAGTTCTAGTGAACTATACGTAACATATTTATACGGCCTCTGTGACGCCCCACCTCTGTACCTACGCTAGCCAAGGACACTACAGGGTAATGCCGTCAACTAACACGGAGAATAAGGCTGGTTGGGAGCGACCACCTATAGCCTTGCTCTAACTATCTATTGAATACATCGACAATAATCATACCAAGCAGATCGACATATCCAATGAATACTTAAAACAAAACCATAGGTGGTTGGAGGATCTATCAGAACAGAATATAACAACTCAAATGTAATAAACATCACAGAACAGTAGATCGTCATATACACATATACTGATACATAACAGTATACAAAATAATACACGTCAAGTGGTATAGCAAACCACAATATACAGACGAGTCAAAAGAATACACATATCAGAGTTACAACAAAATAGGACAACACAAAAAGCTACGACAGAAAGGAACAAGCTGAATAGTCCATGCGAAAGCAAAATAGGCTAAGTCCGAAAGCACCTAACCTAAAACATCTCGGTCTGACCCGAGCATAAAATACACGGGTCAGTCTAGCTAAACAAATCAGTTAGATAAACTGAACAACAATAAACATGTAAGGTTACGAGGTATAACAAATATCACTAAAGGAGATAAAATAATCATCTAACAAAAGATGAATCATATGATAACAAGCCTCATATCATCGACAACTCATAGAAACAAAGGATATGAATATCCCAAAGCAAGCCAAAAAGCAATAACAAATACCAATAAGGTATACAAGTTCCACAAGGTAAACGCTACTCATCATGCGGCTCAAAAAGACCAACACCGAAGGGCGATACCTAGGGAATATACATATGAATGAAACATCAGAAAAATGCTCGAGCTTAGTACTGTATAAACAAGGATCCATGAGCCCGAAGACTCCAAACCCAATATCACCCATGCGGCTCATATCGACCAACATCGGAAGCGATACTAAAGGGCAACCCAATATAACCCATGCAGCTCATAACGACCAACATCGAAAGCGATACTAAAGGGCAACAAACCCGAAGGCACAAACCTGAAGGCACATACCCGAAGGCAACAAACTTTAGTGGTGAAGGTCGAAGACCCAATATTGGACACCACTAACTAGCGGAATGTGTCATAACTCTCAAAAAGGAATCCGAAAAGTGGTAACGTGAGTCCCATAACCACTCGTTCGCACTAAACGGTTTACTATCCGTTAGTTAATTTCACACTCAAAGCAATACAAAGTTCACCTCATCTCATCGGTAAACCAAAACAAAAGGCCAAAATGATCAATCGAATAGGTCGGGGACTAATCGGCAAGACAAACGCATGGATTCATGGTCCGTGTTTTACCTAACCATTTAATCTCCCTTCCACTCCATTCGAAGTGAGAAATTGTGTGTGCTTTTTAAATAGAATTTGTAAATCGGAGAAACAAGCTTTTGATACAATTTAAAAGATTATTTTTAAAACCCATGGATAAAGTCAAAAATAAGTTATCAAAGTCAAAGATGCAATAAAAAGACTACTAAAAAGAAACTTGAATCGATAAAATTTGGAAAACCAATCAAAATATACAAAAATAGGCAAAACAGGCAAAACAGGAGCAGGTCGGTCGACCGGACCTTCTGGATCGGTTGACCGGGCCAGAAACAGAGAGG
Source organism: Allium cepa (assembly GCA_030765085.1). Classification (NCBI taxonomy): domain Eukaryota; kingdom Viridiplantae; phylum Streptophyta; class Magnoliopsida; order Asparagales; family Amaryllidaceae; genus Allium; species Allium cepa. The sequence goes on from CM060943.1 coordinate 912,055,616, forward strand.
TGCTCGGGGCATCAGGTCGGTCGGCCGGATCTCTGGGTCGGTTGACCGGATCCCAAATTTTTGCACTTCCAAAACAGAGGCAGGGAAGTGCCCAGGTAGCAGGTCGGTCGACCGGACCCTGAGTTCGGTCGGCCGAACCTGTTAATTTACACTTCCTACCCTATTTTCAGTGAATGTCAATCCTTTTCAAATCCAAAGCAATGGCACATGCATACTTGTTAGGAATTCATACCCGACATCAATGATATCAAGAGAAGTAGATGTGAGTTCAAAACTCACCTTTAACCCAAAACAAAGAAGAAGGAGCTCAATAACAAGGAGAAGACCAACCAAACTCTACTTCCACTCAACAAGCTTCAATATAAGAATAAAACACATATTTCCCAATTTAGGTTTAGGAAATTTTTCTGAAATCTAAGAAGAAAGAGTTGGAGAAGATGAAGAGGATGCCTACCTATCCTTCTCTTTGAATTTCAAGCAAGAATTTGGAGTTTGCAAATGGAATTAGCGCTTAGAGTTTCTAATTCTTCTTCCTTTCCCCCATTATCAGTTTTCTTAAGTTAAAGGAATGAAATGAGGGTGAATGGATGAAGAGTTAATGAGCTAGAGGGTTAAGAGGAGATTGGGGCTGAACCCAAACTCAAGCCCAAGTAGAGAAAGGGTCAAAATTTCACAAACTCCAAACATATCAAAGCTTATACTCAAAAAGATCGCAAACGCCATTTTGGACCCAATGGAGGTGGTTTCAAGCTCCAATTCGGCCGTTTGCAGAAAGTAACATTTCGGACCCAAATCCGACTAACGACGCTATATTTAAATAAAACATTTAAATATAAAATCGTTAAATATGCGGGTTGTTACAGATCTCCCCTCCTTACAAAATTGCTTCCCCGCAATTCCTAGAGACGATATTTGTAACAACTACATACATACAATCAATCAAAAGAAAATGAAATAAGCTTGAGATGAAAGGATATACTCACCGTTCTCAAGCCAAGATAGAAACCCCGGATAAGATCGCTCGACAAACTCTCTGGTTTCCCAAGTATAGTCATTGGGATTAGCGGACCATTGAACCTTAACGAGCGGCACGTCCTTGTTCCGAAGGTGTCGCACCTCCGTGTCAAGTACGCGAATAGGTTGCTGTACAATAGATAAGTCCGGTGAGATCTCAAGCTCTAGCAAATCAGGAGAAGTAATAACAGAATCCGACTCCCGAAGACACTTTTGAAGTTGCGAGACGTGGAACACGTCATGAATGCCAGATAAATGAGCTGGAAATGAAACTCTATAAGCCACAGGGCCAATACGTTCAGTAATAGAAAATGGCCCTACATAACGAGGAGCCAATTTTCCAGTCGTACTGAAACGCATAACCTCCTTCAAAGGAGAAACACAAATAAAGAGAAGATCACCAACTGTGAACTCGAGAGGCTTCCTACGGCTATCCGCGTAGGATTTCTGGCGGCTCTGTGCCTCTTTCATTCTCAATCGAATAAGATCAATCTTCTTGGAAGAATCACGAACAAAATCTGGACCAAGAATAAGCTTCTCCCCAGATTCCAACCAACATGAAGGAGATCGACATGGCCTTCCGTATAAGGCTTCGAAAGGAGCCATACCGATACTAGACTGAAAACTATTATTGTAGGAGAACTCCACAAGAGGTAGATGATCCTCCCAACTACCACCGAAATCAAAAATACAAATACGGAGAAGATCTTCCAAGATACGATTCACCCGTTTAGTCTGCCCGTCAGACTGCGGATGATAAGCTGTAGAAAAATTAAGCTTTGTTCCCAAAGCTTGCTGAAGACTCTTCCAAAAATGACTCGTGAATAAAGGATCACGATCATTCACAATAGAACTAGGGACACCGTGAAGTCTCACGATTTCCTTAACATACAACTTAGCCAAATGCGAAGCAGTCCTATTAGACTTAATAGGGACAAAATGAGCAGACTTGGTGAGGCGATCAACAATAACCCAAATGCTAGAATGGCCTGATCTCGAACAAGGTAGGCCGTCAATGAAATCCATAGAAATCTGATCCCATTTCCATAATAGAACCTCTAGAGGTTGAAGAAGACCAGAAGGACGCTGATGTCCGGCCTTAACACGCTGACAAGTTATGCAATTACTCACATAACTCACCACATCACGCTTCATGCCTTCCCAATAATAAAGACGGTGCATATCGGCATACATCTTACTACTACCAGGATGAATGGTATACTTAGAACGGTGACAATCATCAAGAATGTCATGCCTAAATGCAAAATAAGAAGGCACAAAAAGACGGTTCTTCTTGCGAAGTCACCCATGAGAATCAATGCTGAAATCCCGCAACGCCTCATCACAGGATCCAGACTCACAAAGCTGAATAAGATGCAACAAATCAGGATCACGCTGCTGAGCATCGGCAGTATGATCCAACAAAATAGGTCGAACTCCCAAACTAAATAATATAATAGGAGAATCAGAAGATGAACCTCGATCACGAAATTCACAAAAAGATAGAGTCTCAAGAATATTCCATTCGGCAAGCATCATAGAAACAATAGGCGAATGTTTGCGACTAAGCACATCAGCAACACGATTACCCTTACCAGGGGTATATTGGATATCAATGTCATAGGAGGCAAGAAACTCGAGCCAACATTGTTGTCTCATATTGAGTTCCTTCTGAGTGAATAAATACTTTAAGGATTTATGATCGGTATAGAGAATGAAGTGCTCGCCCAATAAATAGTGTCGCCAAATCTTCAAGGCGAAGACAATGGCGGCAAGATCAAGATCATGAGTGGCATAGAGAACTTCATTCGAACGCAGTTGCCTAGAAGCATAAGAAACTACCCGATCCTTCTGCATAAGAACAACACCGAGACCACTACCACAAGCATCGGTGTAGACAAAAAGATCATGATTCCCCTCGGGAACCACTAAAATAGGAGCATTAGTGAGAAGTTCCTTCAATGTCAGAAAGGAAGCTTCACACTTGTGTCAGAAAGGAAGCTTCACACTTGTCGGACCAATCAAAACGAATGCCTTTCCGAGTAAGGCAAGTGAGAGGAAGCGCAACACGGGAAAATTCCTTAATGAACCGACGGTAATAACCCGCCAATCCAAGGAAACTACGAATCTCATGAACATTCTCGGGCTTCTTCCAATTCTGGATTGCTTCGATCTTTGAGGGATCGACAGAAATGCCATCGGAAGATACAGCATGGCCTAAGAACTTAACCCTATTCTCCCAAAAATGGCACTTGGAGAATTTGGCTCTAAGCTGATGATGACGGAGAGCACTCAAGACAATTCTCAAGTGATTAGCATGCTCAGCTTAAGACTTAGAATAAATAAGGATATCATCAATGAATACAAGGACGAACTTATCGAGATATTCCCGGAATACTCGATTCATGAGATCAACAAAGAAAGCAGGAGCATTCGTCAAACCGAACGGCCTAACGAGCCACTCAAAAGAACCATATCGAGTGCGGAAAGCTGTAAGAGGTATGCTATCCTCCGCGACTCGTAATTGATGAAAACCTGTGGCAAGATCAAGCTGAGAAAATACCTTAGCACCACTCAATAGATCGAACATATCATCGATCCTAGGCAATGGATACCTATTCCTGATGGTTAACTCGTTAAGTTTGCGATAGTCAATGCAAAGCCTAAGAGTTCCATCGGACTTCTTCAAGACGACCGCGGATCCCCACGAAGAAAAACTAGACTGAATCAACTGCTTGGACTCTAGCTCTAAAAGCTGCTTCTTGAGTTCCTTATTTTCCTTTGTAGACATCCTCGTGGGAGGACGACTAACTGGCTGCGTGCCTGGAATGAGATCAATGCGGATCTCAATTGCCGGCTTAGGTGGCAAACCCGAGACAGGTTCAAAAACATGAAAAAAGTCACAAGCAATAGGAATACGAGATATATCATTATCATCTTGCGAGTCAAGAGAATATAAAGCCATTTCGGAATTATCCACATCCCGAAGAACAAGAGATAACTGAGTAGGCGAATTCGGATGTCGAAGATACAAAATTCTCTCCGAACAAATAATCCTGGCATCATATCTCACTAGCCAGTCCATACCCAAAATCATATCAAATCCCAGACAAGAAATAACGTGTAGACTCGCACGAAAATAAAAGCCACATAAAACAATCTCAACATCATCACAAAGCATACTAAGGGTCATGGATCCCCCAATAGGATTTGCAATCCTCAAAGAAGTAACCAAACAAGAAACATCCAAAGATAAATCTTCGGCGAGCTTCTTCGATACGAAGGAATGTGAAGCGCCCGTATCGAAAAGAACTCGTATACTATGATCATGAAATAAAATAGAACCTTCCAAAATAGATGGAGATATACCTTTGGGCTGAGAGGGACCTTCAGAGGCCTTAGCAGCATAAAGCCCTCTAGACTTGGCACCAGCCGGAACAGTAGGGCAAGATGAAACATGATGACCTTCCTTCTTGCAACAACGGCAGAAGAGAGGCTTAGGACAAGCTCGAATAATATGATCAGGAGACCCACAATTGAAACACTTCCGAATGAAAGGTGTTCCGGAAGACTGAGGCTGAGAGCTAGAACCACCAGTCTTCTTCTTCTTGGAAGGAAAAGTCCTGGACTTCTGAATTGGAAACGGCCTCTTGTTGGGGTTCTTCGAAACCTCAACATCAACATCACTATCACACTCCTTCTCGACGGTTTCAAGACGAAGTGCCGAATCAACCAACTCCTTAAGATATTTCTTAAGATGGAGTTGGAGCAACAAGGACTTCTTAAGATATTTCTTAAGACCAGAAACAAACTTCAAATTCTTCTTATAAGAAGTGCTAATGAATTCAGGACCATACTTAGATAAAGCCTCGAATGATGCAACATACTCAGTAACAGAAGACTTCCCTTGCTTCAACTCAAGGAAGCGACGGGTCAATAAAACTTTTTCAGATTCAGGAACGAATTTGACCTCAAATCGCTCCCGAAACCGAGTCCAAGAAAGAGTAGACTCATCAATTTCGGCTACAAGAAGCTCATACCAATCAAGAGCACGCTCTTGTAATAAGCTAGAAGTTACAAGAAATCTATCATGGTCAGAAAGATCCATACGGGAGAAGATACGCTCGCACGTGCGAAACCAAGCTTGGACTTCTAGAACAGACTCGGAGCCCTTAAACGGCTTTCCTCCAAGATGATCAAAATCACTGCACTGGCGAGCAAAGGCAGACTTGCGAGGTGGAGATACTCGAGGAGGAACTGGAGGCTGAGTGCTCCTAAACAACTCCAAAAACTGATCAGCAGACATATAAACGCCATCCAGATGTGTGCCACTGGATTTCCCAGCATCCGAACGTCATCCCCTGCCTCTTCCAGCCATACACTGAAAGTTAGATAAGACAAGATTATTCACAAGGTAGATAATCAAGATGGAATACTACGAAACAAAAATGAATTCCTAGACGTATTCCCAATTTCTGTCTACCACAAAAGGCGCAAAAGAAATAAGGAGGCACGATGGTTCAAAGATTTGTATCACTTATACACTTTGATGTACTGTAATATGTGCATCTATTCACTGTTTAGCATATTTTGTCCTGAACTCAGCTCTGATACCACGCTGTGACACCCCACCTCTTTACCCACGCTAGCCAAGGACACTACATGGTAATGCCGTCAACTAACACAGAGAATAAGGCTGGTTGGGAGAGACCATCTATAGCCTTGCTCTAACTATCTATCGGATACATCGACAATAATCATACCAAGCAGATCGACATATCCAATGAATAATTAAAACAAAACCATAGGTGGTTGGAGGATCTATCAGAACAGAATATAACAACTCAAATGTAATAAACATCACAGAACAGTAGATCGTCATATACACATATACTGATACATAACAGAGTATACAAAATAATACACGTCAAGTGGTATAGCAAACCACAATATAAAGACGAGTCAAAAGAATACACATATCAGAGTTACAACAAAATAGGACTACACAAAAAGCTACGACAAAAAGGAACAAGATGAATAGTCCATGCGGAAGCAAAATAGGCTAAGTCCAAAAGCACCTAACGTGAAACATCTCGGTCTGACCCGAGTATAAAATACACGGGTCAATCTAGCTAAACAAATCAGTTAGATAAACTGAACGACAATAAACCTGTAAGGTTACAAGGTATAACAAATATCTCTAAAGGAGATAACACAATCATCTAACAAAAGATGAATCGTATGATAACAAGCCTCATATCATCGGCAACTCATAGAAACAATGGATAAGAATATCCCAAAGCAAGCCAAAAGGCAATAACAAATACCAATAAGGTATGCAAGTTCCACAAGGTAAACGCTACTCATCATGCGGCTCAAAAAGACCAACACCGAAGGGCGATACCTAGGGAATATACATATGAATGAAACATCAGAAAATGCTCGAGCTCAGTACTGTATAAACAAGGATCCATGAGCCCGAAGACTCCAAACCCAATATCACCCATGCGGCTCATAACGACCAACATCGGAAGCGATACTAAAGGGCAACAAACCCGAAGGCACAAACCCAAAGGCACATACCCGAAGGTAACAAACCGTACTGGTGAAGGTCGAAGACCCAGTACTGGACACCACTAACTGGCGGAATGTGTCATAACTCTCAAAAAGGAATCCGAAAAGTGGTATGAGTCCCATAACCACTCGTTCGCACTAAACGGTTTACTATCCGTTAGTTAATTTCACACTCAAAGCAGTACAAAGTTCACCTCATCTCATCGGTAAACCAGACCAAAAGGCCAAAACGATCAATCGAATAGGTCGGGGATTAATCGGCAAGACAAAAGCATGGATTCATTGTCCATGTTTTACCTAACCATTCGATCTCCCTTCCACTCTGCTCGAAGTGCAAAATTGTGTGTGCGTTTTAAATAGAATTTATAAATCGGAGAAACAAGCTTTTGATACAATTTAAAAGATTATTTTTAAAACCCATGGACAAAGTCAAAAATAAGTTATCAAAGTCAAAGATGCAATAACGACTACTAAAAAGCAACTTGAATCGATAAAATTTGGAAAACCAATCAAAATATGCAAAAATAGGCAAAACAGGCAAAACAGGAGCAGGTCGGTCGACCGGACCTTCTGGGTCGGTTGACCGGGCCAGAAACAGAGAGGTGCTCGGGGCATCAGGTCGGTCGACCAGACCTCTGGGTCGGTTGACCGAAGCCCAAATTTCTGCACTTCCAAAACAGAGGCAGGGAAGTGCCCAAGTAGTAGGTCGGTCGACCGGACCCTGAGTTCGGTCGGCCGAACCTGTTGATTTGCACGTCCTGCCCTATTTTCAATGAATGTCAATCCTTTTCAAATTCAAAGCAATGGAACATGCATACTTGTTAGGAATTCATACCCAACATCAATGATATCAAGAGAAGTAGATGTGAGTTCAAAACTAACCTTTAACCCAAAACAAAGAAGAAGGAGCTCAATAACAAGGAGAAGACCAACCAAACTCTACTTCCACTCAACAAGCTTCAATCTAAGAATAAAACACATATTTCCCAATTTAGGTTTAGGAAAATTTTCTGAAATCTAAGAAGAAAGAGTTGGAGAAGATGAAGAGGAGGCCTACCTATCCTTCTCTTTGAATTTCAAGCAAGAATTTGGAGTTTGCAAATGGAATTAGGGCTTAGAGTTTCTAATTCTTCTTCCTTTCCTCATTATCAATTTTCTTAAGTTAAAGGAATGAAATGAGGGTGAATGGATGAAGAGTTAATGAGCTAGAGGGTTATGAGGAGATTGGGGCTGAACCCAAACTCAAGCCCAAGTAGAAAAAGGGTCAAAATTTCACAAACTCCAAACATATCAAAGCTTATACTCAAAAAGATCGCAAACACCATTTTGGACCCAATGGAGGTGGTTTCAAGCTCCAATTCAGCCGTTTACAGAAAGTAACATTACGGACCCAAATCCGACTAACGACGCTATATTTAAATAAAACATTTAAATATAAAATCGTTAAATATGCGGTTGTTACAGCCTCTTCCTTATCTAAGCTCCTGCATACAAACTTGATTTAAATACATGCATAACCATCTCATGTGGCCTAGAACACACGCATAAATATAAGATGATGTGCACGCATGCAACTAAGATGGTATATTCGCATTCAACACAACACGTGTGCAACTAAATTTTTTTGAACACAAAAATCAATACGTGCACACATATGACTCACGCATGCAACCATACAACAACTTTGGACATGAATTTATGTATAACTTGCCTGTGTTAGACATACAAGGATAAAAATGGATGGACAGAGCATGCAAATATAACATGCAAATGACTTCAAGGGAAATGCACATGCAGGTATCAAAAGGTTTACTCGCATGCATCAAGTCACGTTAATATATTCACAAAATATTTATAACCAATGTGCGAACAGAGGAGGGGGATACCACTGAATATGAAATCAATGGACAGGCAAGATTTTCTATTGTATTTAAATGATGAAATTGCTGAAAGTGAAAATGAAAACATGCATGAAGACTACAAACTTGAACACATGCAGTGACCACAATGTATAGCCACAACAATGCAAACTGCTCCAGACAAAGATGTACAAGATGATAACGCGTACAAACATACACGAATGCATAATTGTACATGCCTGCGCTCAAGCACAGTGTCAAAATCACGTTGGAAAAATGCAGTGCAAAAGTACAGGTTGCAGTGATGCAAAAAGAATCACACAGAATCAAATTTTCAAAATCAATGAAAGCAGTGTTTCAAACAAAGTCAGAGGCTTGGTGACTATAAAGTAGAAATTTGAGTAAATAACTCACATATATTTAGCTTCAAAACCAATAACTACTCTGTTAACTCCTCAATTTCATGACTCAACGACCTAAGGAAGTAAGCGACCTAAAGCTGAAGCGGGTTAGCGCGCTAACCGATGAAGCGGCCTAGCGACTTAACCGATGAAGCGGGCTAGCGACCTAACCGATGAAGCGGGCTAGCGACCTAGCTGCTGAAGCGGAGTAACGACCTAAAAGGTACCGCGACTTAACAACTTACAGAAGACACCAACCTAACGACCTAACCTGTTAAAGGACTCAACGACCTACAACTTAACGGCTAAAGGCTGGTGATTACATGATAGGTGCGACCTAACGACCTAGCGTAAACCAAGACAACTCCTTATGCCGTAACACCTTAGGTCGCCACTCCCTCTCCTGGTACTCCTTAGGTCGCCCACGACCTAGAAAATGGCCAACCTGCCCCTAGGTCGCTCACGACCTATGACCTAACCCCTAGGTCGCCCATGACCTACGACCTAACTCCAGAAAACTCCTATAAATACCATGCCTACGCCACCGAAGAGAGGATCTTGGGGCTCATTTCTGGAATTCCTATACTATGCTGATTTCTCGACTCACTTGACACTTCAAACACGAAAGGCACTTCAACGAACTTCAAGGAGAAATCTAACGCATTCGACATAGATTCAAAGAGTTCTTCTACATCGGAGTTCTAGCTATTTGTCCTAGTAGTGTTGTAATCGAAGATTGTTGTAAAGTTTTAATCGATTCAGCAATAAAGAAGATTAAAGTGGACGTAGGCTTAACTTGAAACCGAACCACTATAAAACTGCTGTCTCTTTACTGTTTTTTCTGTGACTTTACTACTTACTTCTAATTGCCGTATTGACGCGTGGTGCTTTCACTTAATCTCTACTTTCACCGGGGTGTTAACGTTCAATTTTAGCGTTAACATTTTTGGTGCTTTCACTGAGAACCCAACTCAGGCTGTTTTCATCATTGCTTTGCAAAAGTTTGTAGAAAGATCTCTCTCAAAACTAGAAGTCTATCAGAGATAATGGCTCCTGGAAGAAAGCGCAGATCTGCTAGATCCGATGATGTTCATGAGAATACTGCCACTTCTCCTCCGTTAATTCAAACAGCTCCAAGTGTTGGAACTACACGAGCAGAGTTAGATGCTACGGTTTCTGTGCTATATTAGCAAATGGAAGCTCAAAATACTCTAATGTTGGAAAGGTTGAACGTTTTTCTCGGAGCTAACCATCAACTAGTGAATAATGAACAAAACTTTGCCGATGATGTTCGTAATGTTGAAGCAAGAAATATTCCTCAAAGGGCTACTGGCCCCGTTGAAGAGACACCTCCCCAAGCTGGAGGATCAGGGCCACAGCCAACCCTCCGCGAACGCTTGTTAAGAAAAACTTCCAAGAAAATGGCTGATGTCTGTCCCGCAGAGCCTCTAAATGATGAGGAATACTTCTCTAGAATGGTTCAACAAATCATGAAAGAGAGCATGCGGAGAGAGGAAGATGAAAAAAAAATGAGGATTTGCTCAGAGAAAGACTCCATTCACTGAAAGGATTTTGAAAGCAGAATTTCCAAGGAAGTTTGTTCCTCCTACCATCCCGGCTTATAAGGGAACAAGTGACCCTAATCAATTCTTGTACAAGTATGACTGGCACATGACTTGTGCCAGGGCATCGGATGAGATCAAATGCCGATACTTTCCGGTATACTTGGAAGGAGTGGCTCTACTTTGGTTTACAAAGCTATCAGTCCGATCTATAGACCAGTTCTTCGATTTAACTCGAAAGTTTAAAGAACAATTCAGGTTGTACGCTTCGAAGGCGAAGGATATTTTGTCATTGTCCAGCCGGGAACAGAATCCTGGAGAATCTATTAGATCTTTCTTGAACCGCTTCAACATAGCTTTGGCTGAAGTGGATAATGCAGAGCCACGAATGGTCTTGAAATACTTGATGAGGGCAATCGACAAATCGAGTGAATTTGGGAAGTGGCTGAAGATGAAAGAACCGAATTCGCTTGAGAAATTCTATAAGAAAGCTGATGAATTCATGCGCTTGGAAAGCCTTCAAGCACCGGCTAAGGTGGTATCAACAGAGGTTGGGAATAATAATGCTGCTCCAAACAAGAAGGAATCTGGAACTCGGAAGAGGGAGAACGATGGTGAGAAGAAGCAGGGAAATGCGAAGAAAAATCGTACTTTTCACTTCACTCCTTTAACCGATACACCAGAAAACATTTTCTTTGCTACCAAGGACACTGTCGAATACCCCACACCAGCTAAATTGATGCTTGGGAGAAAAGCTGAGAAAAGTGGAAGATTCTGCTGATTCCACAATCAACCCGGCCATGATACTAATGAGTGCCGCCATTTGAAGGACATGATTGAGGAGCTATTGAAAGAAAATAAACTTCAGCAGTATGTGAAGAGGAACAGGAACGACCCAACTTCATCAATTCAGGGGCAACAAATCCCTGTCCATCAACCCAGCTCAAGTAAGAGGGAGGCGGCGCATGAATCAGAGAGGCCTGTTATTAATGTGATTACGGGAGGTCCTCACCCAATAGGCAGAAGGTGGGGTGAGATGGAAAGATATGCCCGTGCCTTGACGTATGCACCAACAGAAGAGAGTGTTTTTGTGTTGGAAGATGCTGCACCTTTGAAGCAACAGAAAACTTTTAATGGTGACATTGTGTTCGGAGCCAGGGTCTCTATGGGCATTGAAGCTCCAACCATAGATCCCTTGGTCATCTCTGGAGGCATTGGGCCGGCTATTGTAAGGAGAGTGCTTGTTGATTGCGGCGCTTCTTGCAATATTCTCTTCAAAAATACATTCGATCAAATGAAAATTCCGATGGCTGATGTTCAAGCCTCATCGCAAATTTTTTTTGGGTTTACTGGGGAATCGAAGCAGCCAATTGGAACTATCGACTTGTTCGTGGAGCTTGGAGAGGGGTAGAAAAAGGCAGTTCGAAAGCAGACTTTTGTAATTGTTGATGAATTTTCTGCCTACAACACCTTCCTAGGCCGACCAACTCTTGCTGCTTTTAAGGCAATTCTCGCCACGTGGTGCCTTACTATGAAATTCCACACGGATAATGGAGTTGGTGTTATTAAAGGGGATCAAAATACTGGGCGAGAATATTATCTAATAGAGTTGCATGAAGCGAGGAAGAGAGAGATGGGAAAAGATGCGGCAGCCCTAGTCCGCATCAAAGAACCAACCTTGTAGCAATTACAGGGTGGACCCTGCACTGGCGAGCATAGCAGGGCACGAAGAGAAATGGATCCTAGAAAAGCCAGTGCAGGGGAGAATAGAGTGGTTCCAGTGGAAGTAACGGTTCCAGTACCTGTTGGCCTGAAAGATCCGAACAAAGTGGTGAATGTGGGTTTGCAAATTAGTGTGACGGTTCAAAATTCCTTGATATCATTCTTGAAAGCAAATCTGGACGTATTCGCTTGGACTCGTGCTCATATGTGTGGAATATCCCTAGAAGTTACAGTACATACTCTGAATATTGATCCGAAGTTTGCACCTGTAAAGCAGAAAAGAAGAACCCAGGTTCCTAAAAGGTCAGCAGCATTGAAAGAAGAGGTAGATCGGCTCATGGAGAATGGTTTCATCAGGGAGTCTACTTATCCGAATTGGGTTTCGAATCCAATACTGGTTAAGAAAGCTAATGGAAAGTGGAGAGTATGCATCGAATTCTCAGATTTAAACAGAGCCTGCCCCAAAGACTGCTTCCCGTTACCCAGGATAGATGAGTTGGTGGATGGAAAAGCGGGGCATGAATTGTTATCTTTTATGGATGCTTACTCCGGATACAACCAGATCATGATGCATGAGCCGGATTAGGACGACACGAGCTTCATCACCGATGTTGGTCTTTGCTGCTATAGAGTCGTGCCCTTCGGACTCAAGAATGCAGGAGCAACTTACCAAAGACTTGTTAATGCTATGTTCAAACTCCAGATTGGCAAAAATATGGAAGTTTATGTTGACGATATGCTGGTGAAATCAAAGAAGGCAGTAGACCATATGGACACTTGGCAGAAATGTTTGCAGTCCTCCGAAAGTATGGAATGAAACTTAATCCTTTGAAATGTTCATTTGGGGTGGAGTCCTGAAAGTTCTTGGGTTCATTGTGAGTGCTAGGGGCATTGAAGCTAATCCTGCTCAGATTGCTGCCTTAAGAGAAGTCAAATCTCCTAGAACGAAGAAGGAATTGCAAAGTCTCAATGGAAAAGTCACTGCCTTGAGTCGGCTCATTTCCAAAGCTATTGATAATTGCATTCCATTCTTTGATGCTCTGAAGAAAGGAAGAAAAAACTTTGACTGGACTCCTGAACGCCAGAAAGCTTTTGATGAGTTGATTCATCATATGGAAACGCCTCCAATAATTTCTAAGCCCGACAATGGTGAAGATCTTTTCGTATATTTGGCAATCTCATCTCATGCTCTCAGTGCGGCGTTGGTACAAAAAGATGCAAAAATTCAGCGCCCGGTTATTGTAGCAGCAAAATATTCACTATGGCAGAGATGAATTACTCAAAGTTGGAAAAGCTCGCATATTGTCTACTGATTGCATCAAGAAAATTGAGGCCATATTTCCAAGCTCATCCTATCAAAGTCCTCACTGATCAACCTCTGAAGCAAGTCCTGATTCGCCCTGAGACTTCGGGTCGTATTGCGAAGAGGAATATTGAACTCAGCCAATACGACATCACTTATCATCCCCGGAGAGCAATCAATGGACAAGATTTAGCAGATTTCATCGCAGAATGTATAGATAAAGGTGATAGTGAGGAAGAAGTGACTAATAATACCACAATTCGATGGAAATTATATGTTGATGGTGTGAGAAACGATTATTGTTCTGGAGCTGGGGTTGTGCTTGAACCCCCCGAAGAGCGATCATTGTGCTACGATTTGAGATTGGAATTTCCTTCGACAAATAATGAAGCAGAATTTGAAGCTCTTATTGCCGGCTTGAAGATCGCTAAAGGACTGAATGTCAGAGTGTTGCAGATCTTCAGTGATTCACAGCTTATTGTATGCCAAGTCAAGAAAGAGTTTCAAACTAAAGGAGAAAATCTGCCTGCTTACTTGTCAAGAGCCTGGGAACTTCTCGATGATCTTGACCATTATACGATAAGTCATATACCTCGGGAAGAGAACATGAAGGAAGATTCCCTCGCGAAGTACGCAAGCACCAGTGAAGCTCAATTATTGGGATTAGTTCCTGTGGAAGTCTTGTCAGCTCCAAGCACAGTTGAGATGGATATTTACTGGATCATGACTATATCTCAAGAGCAAGAATCATGGATGGCTCCGATAATGGAATATCTGCTCAACGGTTCTCTACTAGAAAATTCAAAGGACCGTCAGAAGCTATTGAGGAAAGCCTCTAGATATATAATTAAAGATGGCCAATTGTACAGACGGGGATTCTCAACGCCATTACTCCGATGTGTGACCAAGGAAGAGGCTAAGAAAATTCTAGCTGAAGTACATGGAGGAGAGTGTGGAGATCATTCAGGTGGTCAAACTCTAGCAAAGAAAATTCTCCGTTATGGGTATTTTTGGCCAGACATTAATCGTGATGTTGCAAGCTACGCCCGAAAATGTGACCGATGCCAGAGATTTGCAAAAATCCCAAGACCACCTTCCGCCAAGATAACACAGATGGTCAGTCCATGGCCATTTGCTATTTGGGGAATAGATCTCACCGGGCCTTCGCCAACCGCCAAGTCCGGAATCAGATATGCCATTGTTGCTGTTGATTATTTTACTAAATGGGTTGAATCTGAACCATTAGCTACTATTACTTCTAAAAAGATGATAAACTTTGTGACTAAGAATATCATTTGCAGGTATGGTGTGCCTCAAAAGATAATCACAGACAATGGAACCCAATTCGAAAGTGAAGAGTTCCAAGATTTTTGCAAGCGATTCAAGATCCAAAAACCTTCTCAGCAGTGGCTCATCCGCAGGCAAACGGGAAAGTGGAAGCAGTAAACAAAATTATCAAATCAACCATCAAAAAATAGCTAGAAAAGGCGAAAGGTGGTTGGGTCGATAAGCTACCACTAGCACTATGGGCATACAGAACTACCCATAAAACTGCGACTGGGCACACTCCATTTTCATTGGCATATGGATCAAAAGCAATGATTCCGGTGGAGACAGAAGTCCCTTCACACAGAAGAATCCATTTCGATCAAGCTGAAAATGAAAAGCTGCAACTTGAAACATTAGACTTCCTTGATGAAAGAAGGGAAGAGGCTTAGCTCAGAATTGCAGCCCATCCGCAAAGAATTGCCAGGCACTTCAATTCCAAAGTTCGCCAACGCAGCTTTGAGATTGGGGATCTAGTCTTGAAAAGGATCATGACAGCAACAAGAGTGTTTTCGCCAAACTGGGAAGGGCCGTATGTCAAAAGAAAAAAAACTTCTTGATGGCACTTTCAAACTGACAACTGTCGAAGGAGATCCAATTCCAAGGGCTTGGAACAGTAATCACTTAGGCCCATATTTTACTTAAAAGCTTTACTGAAATATTGTAAAAGAATTATGGATGTATGATTCCTGCATACAAAGCCATTGTAAAGATAGTGCAAATGAATAATAAGAACTATAACATGGATGTAGGCCCCGTTCTTGGCCGAACCACTATAAGTATTATATTATTTGGATGCTTGATTTGTTAAGGAATGATAATATTAAATAGAATTGGGTAAGAAATTGAAAACTTATAACCAAAGTCAAAGAATAAATTTATATAACAAAATGGGATTTGAAATATAGATTATAAATGTAATTTATAAATTGAAATAAACCTCTAGAGAAATTTGTAAATATAAACTATGAATGTGATTTAACATTGGAAATAAAATCCCAGAGTAATGTTGGAGTATAAATTGGATGGATTTCAAATTTGGAATTTTGGAAAATGGTTTAAATTCCTTTGGATTTGGAAGTGGTTTTCAAAGGGTTTTGGAAAAATAATAGTGATATTTATTTCGGAAATATTTTTGAATTGGAATCGAATATGGAGAGATTTGAAAATTTAAAATATTTGTAATGTTTTTAAAAGGTAATAGCACTAAACTCTTTCGGCCATTGGAAAATAATTCTGATGTTGATCGCGACATCATCGATGTTCATTTTCGATTTTTCGAGAGAAGAATTGCTACCCGAATATTTTTAATTGGAATTGTTTGTGAACTGAGTTGGGTTTTGAAATTCAAAGGGATAATTGAATTTGCCAAAGAATTTTGGATATAGGTTAATTCTAAGGTGATTTTGAAATTTTGGAAAATTGTTTAAACCCTGGAATCTTGTTTAAAATTTTTATGGAATAATAAAAATATATTGGCTAAAAAAAAGGTACGATTCCGAGTTAAAAAGTAAAATGTGAATGAGATTGATTGTAAATAGATGAAATATGAATATAAATAAGTTGAGACTTATAAAGTTTGGAAGTAAAATAAATAGGCCAAATAAAATTGTTTGTAATGATAATGAATATAATCCAAAATTTAAAATATAAAATAGATCGAGCTCAAGTAAAACGGTTAGATTGATTTTCGAAATAAAAAGCAAATATTGGGTAAAAATTTAATTAGGCTACTTGATTAATTAATGGAATATGGAAATGGAACTCAAATTGGTTAATAAAAACATGAGTTGTGAATAAATGATAGAATTTGAAAGTGAAGTTTGAGTTATTAATAGAAATTCAACTTGAAATTGCAAGTGAATTAAATTTGAGTTGAAGATTGAATGGAATGGAATTGAATTAACATAAAAGTGATTTATATTGCAAATAAAAATCTAAGTAGAGATAAATTGGAAATGGCCTCGTTATAAAATGAGAGGAATTCAGAAATAAATTATTGAATGTGAATTAGAATTCATATTTGATTCCATAAAATATACTAATTTAATTTAAATGAATGGAGCTGGCAATGAACTCAAGTTAAACAAAATAGAGTTGAAATAGTGATGGTTTAAATAAAATTCAAGTGAATAAAAATAAAATTGAAATGATTGCAAATGAATTAGAATGGAAGAAATTGACTATTAATTGAGTTGAAATCAAAATAAAGTGGTTACAAGCTTACGTAGTTATTTATTCACTTGCATATGGTCAAATTTCATAGAAGTAAATTGTCGTTTGATGATAACGAGATTTAATAAATTCTATGAATTGATAGAAGTGAAATAAAACTGATTTTGAAATCAATTGAATTGAATATAAGCTTGTTTGGATTAAAAACAAACTGAATGTAAGAAATTGAATTGTAAACCATTGGGATTGAACGAAATGGCATCAAAATTGATTGGTAATTGAAATCAATGAAGGATTTAAATTGGAAAGTGCTTATAAAATGCATTTATAACTTGAGTTTTGAAGGTGAAATATGTTGAAGGAAAATAAAATAACTTAAGTAATATTTGAATAAAAGCTTGATTTAAGTAAAAGTTGTGAAATCGTTGTGTCGGGTTTTATGAAATGATTTTAAATAAAACTTGCTTGGTAAATGAAATTAGGAATTGAGTTAATTAACTTGAGTTATATTAATGAGAACTTGACTTCGAATAAAAAAGTGTCAGAATATTTCATATGTGCTTATGAAAGTATATAATATGCACTGTTTACAGAATCTATGTTTTAGTCATTTATAATAAGGGAAATGTTAATAAACTTTGTATATTTGACACTGACATGTTTAAATTGAGTAAGTATAGGTTTTTGGAAGCCGTATGACTGGTTTTGACTGCGCTAATTGCTTAAATAAATAGCTGCTTGCTTAAAAATGCTAAATAAGGTACGCCTAGCAATACAAATAGGAAATATGAACTGTTTTTCTGTTTTCCAACCATGTGGGTTGATGTATATATATCCATATCTCTTGTCAAATTGCAAAAGCCCCTCCGTACAAAGGATACTCTGCCAAAAATTTTCGAAAATTTTGGGAGATAGAAACTTTTTAAAATTTTTGAAAATTTTCATTAACGACAAATGATTTAAATTTGGTAAGCAAATCGAATTTGACACTGAATATTGAAATCTATTTTAACTGTGAATGTAAAGTAAGTGGAATCGAAGGGGCTAAAGAAAGTAAAGTTTGCAAATAAACATTTAATTTGAGATTTAAATTAATTAGTAAGTGAAA
Source organism: Allium cepa (assembly GCA_030765085.1). Taxonomy (NCBI): domain Eukaryota; kingdom Viridiplantae; phylum Streptophyta; class Magnoliopsida; order Asparagales; family Amaryllidaceae; genus Allium; species Allium cepa. The sequence continues at coordinate 912,073,660 of CM060943.1, forward strand.
CTAATTCGATATTCAAAGTGGAAGTCAAATTGAACTTAAATGGAATTGTAAAGTCAAAGTGAATGGTAATGAATATAAACTTCAATGGTAAAGTGAAAATAAATGTAAGAAGTATGTAAAATATTTATATAGAACTTAAGAAGAGAATAATGAATTCTTAAGTAAATTTGGTATTGAAAGTATGCTAAGTGAATAATTGAATTAACGTTGAAACTAATATTTGTGACTGTGGGAATTGTGAATAAGGGAATAACAATCAAAATGATTGTGAATAAAAAAGAAATGGATATAATTGATAATTAATTGGGGCAAATACGTTGGATGTACGTATATTATTTTATTCGCATATCTATCTGATCCAGATTCGAGCACAGAATTTCGAGATGGTAATATCGATCCGAGTTAGGATTTTTCTCTCGATTTTCAACGGCGAACCTAGATATGGAGTTTTGACTGATTCTGTAAATTCTCTATCATAGTTTACAGCTATGCAAGGAGAATGACGATTTCTGATTAAGAAACCAGATCCAAGTCCGCACTAGGAAGTCGGGTGGACGATACTAGTTCGAAGGCGAAATTGTTTGATCGAGTGAGTGATCAGATTTGGTATGCGTACGGATGATATATGTGCGTCGTATGGGCTTAAGTAAAACAAATATTGGAAATGTGTAAAAGAAGTCAATAAGTGTTTTCGAATGTTGCGATTGGATATTATTGCTAAACGGGATATGCAGGTATGAAAAAGGGGAAGAAAAATTTGTTTTGATTTCAGATAATAATTTAGAATTGCTCGACAAAAAGGTATGTGTTTAAATTTCTGGATGAATTTGATTGGGTTTTTGGATCTAGCCACTTGGCTATTTGTTTTCTTTTTGGATTTGGGAGGCCGTAGAGCCATTTTGTAGTTGTACCGAGTTAGCCGCGCGAAGGAGACGCTGGCAAAAAATTTCTAAAATTTAGAGTGTTAGAATAATTTTGAGAAAATTATGATAATTTTAAATTTGATTTAGAATGAAATTTGAATGATTGAATAAGTAATATTGTTTGAAACTATGGGAAAGATGGGGAAGTTATTAAGAATGGTAATGTGTCTTTATAAAAAGATAGTGGATAAAATGTTGAACAGTTTGGTTTTGAAAATAGTAACGGGTATTTGACCATTCTTCCTAACTAGTAATTTCGGGGACGAAATTCTTTTAAGGGGTAAGGAATGTGACGACCCGAATTTTTTAGCAATTTAAATTAAATATTTAATTGATTTGGAATATTAAAAAAGTTTAATTTTTAACTTGAATTTCAAATATCAATATTTAGTGGATAATTAATTGTTGAATTTAATTATTGGAAATTGGGTAAAATGTGAAATCTAGAATTTTAAGCCTGTTAAAAATAAATTTGAAGGCTTGTAAAATTTATATTGATAATACTGAAGATAATAGAAGTTGTAAAATTGAAATTAACAGTGGTTTGTTCAGTTTTAAAATTTTATTGTTTAAATTGAATTTAAAGATAGCCTTCCGGGGCACAGTCTCGGAATTCGACGAAACACGTTCCATTGGGTCCGTAGTATTGAATTATTATCGGATTTCAAATTTCGTTTTGATTGGAGTTGTTATGTGAGCGTACGTTATATAAACACGCTGAAATCTATATCGAATCCAATTTGATAACTGGGTACCTAAGCAAGATAATTTTTTTGGATATAAAAATATAAAGTTTTAATCAGCTGCTACCCTGTAATCCCTTAGCCAACATATCTTTGTTACCTCTGTTGAAGCCGACATCCTGTCCCTTTTTCCTATCAGCACACTTAATTTACGCCTAAGATCACGATAAGAAATCGTGCAAGCATGCCTCCTTCCATTTTTAATACCCCTCTTCCTTTATCTGTTCAAATCGATTTATCTGAAGGAATAATGGCCGAAACAATTGTCGCAAACCCTTCTTTTTCCATGCTTCTGGTTCAAATCCATTCTCTTCTGTTTAAAGCGAAAACAAATTGCAACTCGTTCAAAATCGCGGCACTCCTTTCTTTTGCGATCTCGAAATCAAATCTGGAGAACAAAGGGAGGGCGGCCAATCGAACTCGAGCAGCTCGAGTTCGAATTCGCAAGCGACGGCGGCATGATTTCGAGCTCGTTGGAGTTTTAGGGGCACGTGATGCTGGGGGAAGGGCAGAGGCGATGATGGCTCGCCTGGGCTCGGCTCACAATGGCGGTCGCGACTTGAAGGGGTTGAATCTAGGGCATCGACTGATGTTCGTTGATGAGGGAGTGGAGCTCTGGAGCTCGGTTTGGAAGCAGCGACTCGGTACTTTTAGCGAGGCACGTGAAGACGCTAAGGTCGTGTTGAGTTTGCAATGCGAGGAGCGACAACTGCAGTGGTTGAAGCAGTTTGGGATCGTGACAATCCAGGCCACAGGGGAACTCGCGATGACTGGTGGTAGGACGTGGTTTGAGTTCCCGGATTTGCTGTAGCGTGGGGATTCAAAAGATCGAATACTGTGCGTGGTAGGCAGTAAGGTGTGGTTTCTTTTATTATTTATTTCAATTACTAAAAGATTATTATAGGGAAATTGGTTTAAAAATATTATTATTAGTTAATAAAAATAAAAAAATAGTAATTGATTGTCCGGTCATTCAAATGTTAATACATTTATATAATGTTATACAAGGTCTAAAATCGAGAAACAAGCTGGAATAGAAATGAATGGAAATGGACGGCTAATTTAAAAGCAAAGGTGAGTTAATCTCACTCAGTTGAACTTAGTATTTAAATTTAATAAGTTGAATTTAAATAATTGGTTTGTTTGGATGATGATGGCTATTATTAGTTAAAATTAAATAGACCCTATGCGCCGCATAATAGCGGATGATTTATACTAATCCCATATACCGCGATATTCCACCTCGAAGTGGAATGGGTATTATGTTGTGCTAACATCCGTGGATGCAGGGAAAACAGGTTGGAGGGATCCAACTGGATTCCTCAACATTTATTTAAAACTATTTAATTATCTCTGTTGTGATTATTTGTTATTCTATGATGAATTATATTGGACTATTGATGCTATGTTTTGATGGATATATTTGGGTATAATGGATTACCAAAAGTAAATAAATTGGATTTTGGAAAGAAAATGAAGGAAGTAAATTTGTAATGAAATAATCTTAGAAAAGTTAATAAATTTAGAATGAATTGGAAGAGAAATGGAAGTAGGTTAAATACTAATAAATAACTTCGAGTATGAAAAGAAAAGGGTTTGAATAAACGGTAATTAATGAATTGTAAAATTATGTGATATTAAATTAAATAAAGAAAGAATTATTTTAAAACTTAAATTTTAAATTTATTTAAAGGAATAAGAAGCAAATTGAGAAATCTAAATTGGTATTTCAATTAAAAGTATTTTAAATCATAATTAAGGAAAAAAATCTGAAATTAAAGGATTTTTGAATAAATGAAGTAAATTAGAAATCAATTTGGAAATCGATTTAAGTATTTGAATTGGATATTTGGAAGAATAAATTCAAAGGGGGAATTTATTGAAGGAATGAGAAAAATTGTTTAAAAATAAATAGTGGTTAATTTTTAAAGGTTGTGAAGAGAAGTATATTTCTCTGGATAGCCAAGTACGTTTTCAAGGTAATTTTTTAAAAGTTTAATGTTGTTTTAAAAAGCATATTTTAGAAAATTTATTATTTGTAAATGTTTAAATTCTAAAGTAAATATTTTTAAATCTATTATCGCAGTAATTATTTAAGGCAACTTGGTATTTTGCTTTAGAAAGAGAAATTTAGTTCTATATTCTATAAAGTAGCTTTATTTTAATTATTTTTAAAGCATATATATATATATATATTTTTAATAAAGCATTAAAGTAGTTTTTAATTTAAATATTTAACAGTATATTTTATAATAAGGTGTTTTAAATCATTTTAAAATCTAAAGTTTTGTGCTTGGTAATTCCAGTGGAAATAGAAAATACTTGGAATTATTTCTGAGAAAGGAAGATAGTTTGGAACTGTTTTCAAAGGGGTTTGAAAGTGAAACATATCTTGTGAAGATATTTTTGGGATAAATAAATAATTTAGGAAATTATTTATTGGTTGATGGTTGTTTGTGAATATAAATTGATAGTTAAATAATCGACTATCAATATTGGCTAAATGCGTTGATCGTTTCAAAGAGTCCGGGATCGAGATTTATTTCTCGAAAACCACTTCGATCCGGTTTGTACGTTTCGTGGAAATGAGTTTGCATTTGAAGATGGAGCAGTGAAGTACAAGGGCTAGTCGCTACTAATCTATTTCCAAAATAGATGTAGTAGGAATAGTGCCTTCGGTTCCGTTCGAACCCGGGACGGACTTGTATGGATGAATGCTTGCAAAACATAGTCAGGTGGACGATGGGCATTCTAAGGGATATATTCTAAAAAGATAACGCTTAGCCTCAAGCCTCATCAAATGGGAATGGCTGAAAATCAGGGGTTATGTAGCAAGGCTTCGTGGGTAGCCCGCACTGGAGAGTGAGGTTATCCCTATCTAGAAGTCCCTTTTATTTCGGCTTAGTGGGAGGTTGCTGATCCCAACCGCGGGGTGATCTTGCTCGGGACTGTCCAGTAAGGGATGGTTCCGGTATTGTGTTGCAGGGGAGTTAGGGTGGCTCCTCGGTACGCTGATCTAGACCAGGTACTGTGACAGGTGGTACCCCAGTGCCTAGCCATTAGTTGGAATCCATTTTCCCTACGGGCTCGTACGGTTTTGATTGTGCCCAACTATTGATGAATAGTGAGATGCAAGCATTTCAGCTAGATTCTATTTTACTTTCTATAGACATTTTAATAATATTATGGGGTTTTAATAAAAATGTTTTAGCTATCGTAAGGTAAGAACCCGACATGTTTATTTGTGGCGTGGTCTTATGAGATGCTTTTGTTTTCAAAGGATTTTTAAACGTTAATAATCAATTGGGTGTGATTTTCTCACGCTGGTATTCCAGACTGACTCGGGTATTATTTAAATGTAATGCTCGGGTCAGAACGAGTATTAGAGGATACAGGAAATGCTGTGAAGCTTAGGAGACGAGTGAGATGACGATATGTACTCTCGTATTTGTTTATGTATATATTCCGCTGTGTTGAGTAGTTTTGTATCCAGTGTACGATATTGTTGAGCTGTGATTGATGTACTTAGATGATGTAATATGTAAACAGATGTATTTTCTTTTGAGTATTGTTTATTTATTATCTATTATATTTTGTTCCGCTGCAATGGTTAGATTCTGATGTTGATTTCTATTTTCTTCTTCTACCTCTTCTTCTCTAACCCAAATGGTTCGTATTTCTGTGCAACTTGAGTTGATTGACGTAGAATAGTGTTGACTCAAGAGGTACGGATTTGCGGGACGTTACACAACAAGTCCCTGCCCATCAACCCAGCTCAAGTAAGAGGATGGCGGCGTATGAATCAGAAAGGCCTGTTATTAATGTGATTACGGGAGGTCCTCACCTAGCAGGCAAAAGCTAGGGTGAGATGGAAAGATATGCCCGTCCCTTGAAGTATGCACCAATAGAAGAGAGTGTTTTTGTGTTGGACGATGCTGCACCTTTGAAGCAGCAGAAAACTTTTAATGATGACATTGTGTTCAGAGCCAGGGACTCTATGGGCATTGAAGCTCCAACCATGGATCCCTTGGTCATCTCTGCAGGCATTGGGCCGGCTATTGTAAGGAAAGTGCTTGTTGATTGTGGCGCTTCTTGCAATATTCTCTTCAAAAAGACATTCGATCAAATGAAAATTCCGATGGCTGATGTTCAAGCTCCATCGCAAAAAATTGTTGGGTTTACCGGGGAACCGAAGCAGCCAATTGGAACTATCGACTTGTTCGTGGAGCTTGGAGAGGGGAAGAAAAAGGCGGTTCGAAAGAAGATTTTTGTAATTGTTGATGAATTTTCTGCCTACAACGCCATCCTAGGCCGACCAACTCTTGCGGCTTTTAAGGCAATTCTCGCCCCGTGGTGCCTTACTATGAAATTCCACACGGATAATGGAGTTGGTGTTATTAAAGGGGATCAGAACGCTGGGAAAGAATGTTATCTAATAGAGTTGCATGAAGCGAGGAAGAGAGAGATGGGAAAAGATGCGGCAGCCACAGTCCGCATCAAAGAACCAACCTTGTAGCAATTACAGGGTGGACCATGCACTGGCGAGCATAGCGGGGCACGAAGAGAAATGGATCCTAGAAAAGCCAGTGTAGGGGAGAATAGAGTGGTTCCAGTGGAAGTAACGGTGCCAATACATGTTGACCTGAAAGATCCGAACAAAGTGGTGAATGTGGGTTCGCAACATAGTATGACGGTTCAAAATTCCTTGATATCATTCTTGAAAGCAAATCTGGACGTATTCGCTTGGACTCATGCTGATATGTGTGGAATATCCCCAGAAGTTACAGTACATACTCTGAATATTGATCCGAAGTTTACATCTGTAAAGCAGAAAAGAAGAACCCAGGGTCCCGAAAGGTCAGCAGCATTGAAAGAAGAGGTAGATCGGCTCATGGAGAATGGTTTCATCTGGGAGTCTACTTATCCGAATTGGGTTTCAAGTCCAGTACTGGTTAAGAAAGCTAATGGAAAGTGGAGAGTATGCATCGACTTCTCAGATTTAAACAGAGCCTGCCCCAAAGACTGCTTCCCGTTACCCAGGATAGATCAGTTGGTGGATGGAACAGCGGGGCATGAATTGTTATCTTTTATGGATGCTTACGCCGGATACAACCAGATCATGATGCATGAGCTGGATCAGGAGGACACGAGTTTCATCACCGATGTTGGTCTCTGCTGCTATAGAGTCATGCCCTTCGGACTCAAGAATGTAGGAGCAACTTACCAAAAACTTGTTAATGCTATGTTCAAACCGTAGATTGGCAAAACTATGGAAGTTTATGTTGACGATATGCTGGTGAAATCAAAGAAGGCAGTAGACCATATGGATCACTTGGCAGAAATGTTTGCAGTCCTCTGAAAGTAAGGTATGAAACTTAATCCTTTGAAATGTTCATTTAGGGTGAAGTCCAGAAAGTTCTTAGGTTTCATTGTGAGTGCTAGGGGCATTGAAGCTAATCCTGCTCAGATTGCTGCCTTAAGAGAAGTCAAAGCTCCTAGAACGAAGAAGGAATTGCAAAGTCTCAATGGAAAAGTCGCTGCCTTGAGTCGGTTCATTTCCAAAGTCACTGATAAACGCATTCCATTCTTTGATGCTCTGAAGAAAGGAAGAAAAAACTTTGACTGGACTCCTGAATGTCAGAAAGCTTTCAATGAGTTGATTCGTCATAGGGAAACGCTGTTTTCTTTTCTCAAAAATATGTATAAGTTATACAAAATATGAAATCTAGCACTCGAGGTACAATTGCATTAACTAGAAAACGCGCTAGTCAAATAGCATTTAATGAAATGTGCTTGAGTAAAAAAAAGGACATGCAGAAGAATAATGGTAGCAGAATGAAAGTGATAGCAATGCAAAAGTTTTCCCAATTGCTTCACTCTTGTACATTCTCTCTGTTGATTTATTACAAGAATACCTGAGCAATAAAAAGGTGATTTCATACTTGGTTCAAAGACGTATGGTGATAGTGAGTTCCTACGTTTGCTTTTGAAAAATGGTGACAACAATGCTAAATGAAAAATGAAAAAAAATGTGCTGAAGTTTCACTTTGCATTCTAGACCATTGTTATAATAGAAAAATGTTGTTTTATAAAATTGTCAACTTGTCTTACGGCAAGTAGAAATTTATTTTAACATTTTTCTTTCCAAATTTAAATGAAAATTTTCTATTTATTATATTTACTCCGACAGTAATTTAAAAATTACAGTCGTTACCTATTTTAAAAACATTTATTACGACGGTTATAAAATCACGGTCGTTACAGACTCCCCTCCTTATAAAAATTGCGTCCCCACAATTTTCATACTAGAAGCAGTCAATAACGTAAATAATTCATCACAAAAAGGATTCAAAATAGAGAAGATGAATAAGAATGCTCACCTCTACCTAAAGAGGAGAGAAAACCCGAATAAGAACGCTCCACGAATTCTCTGGTTTCCCAAGCGCAATCCTTGGGTCTTGCGGACCATTGAATCTTCACGAGTGGAACTTCATTGTTCCTAAGGCGTTTCACCTCCGTAGCTAGCACATGAATATGATTTTGCACAATAGATAAGTCGGGTGAGATCTCAAGATCTTGCAATATATGAGGATCAATAACAGAATCTGAATTTCCAAGACATCGACGAAGCTGTGATACATGAAATACGTCGTGAATTCCCGAAAACTGAATAGGTAGCAACACACGATAAGCAACTGGGCCAATGCGTTCCGTAATAGGAAACGACCCAATATAACGAGGAGCCAATTTCCCGAAGCCACTAAAACGCACCACACCCTTCATCGAGGAAACAGGAACGAACACAAGATCGCCAACAGAAAATTCCAAAGGCTTCCTACGATGATCGGCATAAGATTTCTGCCTATTCTGAACCTCTTTCATTCTTTGTCTGATAATATCAATCCTCTCGGAAGAATCACGAATATAATCGAGGCCGAGAACTAATTTTTCCCCCGATTCCAACCAACAAGATGGTGATCGACACGGTCTTCCGTAAAGAGCTTCGAAAGGAGCCATACCAATACTGGATTGAAAACTGTTGTTATAAGAAAATTCAACAAGAGATAAGTGGTCTTTCCAACTACGACCAAAATCAAGAATGCAAGCTCGAAGGAGATCTTCCAAAACTTGATTCACCCTTTCAGTCTGACCGTCAAGCTATGGATGATACGCTGTACTGAGATTGAGCTTAGTGCCCAAAGCTTTCTGAAGGCTCTGCCAGAAACCACTAGTAACAGCGGATCTCTGTCACTAAAAATAGAACTAGGCGCTCCATGAAGTCGAACGACTTCCTTAATAAATAGCTTAGCCAATAAAGCAGCGGTCCGATTGGACTTGATAGAAATAAAACGGGCTGATTTGGTCAATCTGTCAATAATCACCCAAATTATAGTATGGCCCGACCTCGAATGAGGTAGACCATCAATGATGTCTACAGAAATCTGATCCCAATTCCATAATGGAATCTCAAGAGGCTGCAAAAGACTACTAGGACGATGGTGTTCTGCTTAATAAGTTGACAAGTCATGCAACGACTTATATAACTTGCACCATCACGCTTCATACCCTCCCAAAAGTATAAGCGTTTCATATCAGCAACTCGATTACCCTTACCAGGGGTATACTGAATATCGAAATAGAATTGCATTAACTAGAAAATGTGCTAGTCAAATAGCATTTAATGAAACGTGCTTGAGTAAAAAAAACAAAAGAAAAGAAAAGGACGTGCAGAAGAATGATGGTAGCAGAATGAAAGTGATAGCAATGCAAAAGTTTTCCCAATTAGTTCACTCTTGTTCATTCTCTCTGTTGATTTATTAAAAGAATTCCTGAGCAATAAAAAGGTGATTTCATACTTGGTTCAAAGACATGTTGTGAGAGCGAGTTCCTAAACTTGCTTTTGAAAAATGGTTACAGCAATGCTAAATAAAAAATGGAAAAAAATTGTGTTGAAGTTTCACTTTGCATTCTAGACCATTGTTGTAATAGAAAAATAATGTTTTGTAAAATTGTCAACTTGGCCTACGGCAAGTAGAAATTTATTTTAACATTTTTCTTTCCAAATTTAAATGAAAATTTTCTATTTAATATATTTACTCCGACGGTAATTTAGAAATTACGGTCATTACCTATTTTAAAAACATTTATTACGACGGTAATAAAATCACGGTCGTTACAACCTACCTCGGAAAACACTCCCATAATCAAAATCAAGGAGTGGCCACCAAATCATCATATAGTCATAATATGGTATCGAAAAAGCATGTCCGATATGAAGAATGATCTCACTTGGCCCGGTGTGGCTCCTATTTTAGTCACATCTAAGCTGACTCACGGGAGTCAGGGTCACGTAAATACCTTATACAGAATCGTACACCAAACCATCCTACTTCATTTTTGGAATTTCCATTACACATAGTTGTTAAAGTGATTTTCGGCATTAGTAGAGTGTATGACAATATCCGATTCCGATCTCTTTAACAACCAAATGCTTATTTCACACCAGATGGTTCTTTTATATTTCAAAAAATTCAATTCATAATTAATATTCAAAATATCATATTCGATTTCAAACCTTATTACTTTCCAAATCATGTTCACTTTCAAAATCATATTCACTTTCAAAATTATCGATAAGATAGGTTAATTAAATCCTCATTCCAAAATCATCATATTTATCGAATATGTCATTTTACAAAAAGGGTATCAATTTCAAATCCTAACTTAGGTTGTATCATCATCAAGGATTTATACAAATATTTCAACTTTACACAGTCTGAAATTTTAGAAAATAGTTTAAATGGTCATAAATAGTTTTTAATAGTTTAAATTGGTTAAAATACTCTAAAATAGTTTAACTGATTTAAAATAGTTTAAAATAGACTAAAATAGTTTACATAGTTAAAATAGTTTAAATAGATTTAAATTAGATTAAACTAGATTTAAAAATGGTTTAAATAGATTAAATAGATTTAAATTATATTAAATAAATTTAAAATATATTAAATTGGATTAAATAGATTATAATAGATTAAATAAATCAAAATTTGAACTAATTAAAATAGTTTAAATTCTTTAAAATAGTTCAAATAAATTTAAAATAGATTTCAAAGTTACATCGAAACATTTTCAATAACTCAATTCCGAGAACTTCATTTATATTTAGCACTTCAACTTGAAACTCCAATTTAAGTCCTTTAAACAATTTATTAAATCAATTCCAATTTTAGCATTAACGCTTGAATTATCGAAAATAATTTATTTTATATAAATCAATTTCTATTTCAGAATATCAGCTAACTGAGTTCCAAATTTTAAAGATTCAAAAATCATTTAATTTAACCAATCTACGGTCCGTATATAATTTTCTACCCTATGGTCAAGTGATACTGATATTTATCATTTCAATCTGCAATTTACAATTTTACGGTCACATATCATTTCAAACCGCAATCCCGAATTAAATAAATATCCATAAAACCGCTCGAGTCTATCATTTCAACCCATAACGATTTTTCCCTAATCTATAGACCGTTCGGGTATGTATCATAGGGAACTTGCAGTTTTATAACAATGTAAAATAAAACATCCAGTCATCCAATATCAACAATCAAACATCCATCACAGTCATTATTCAAATCAATCAATAAACATCAATAGATAATTGAAAATCAATAACAGGAATTAAATTGACAATTAAATTAAATATTCAATTAAACACTGATTAAATGCAATAAAAGTCAAATTTAACTAGAATGACAATTTAAATATACCAAACATCAACCAAAAATTTCTAAACACATCATAAATTTAATTTAACTAACATAAGATAAGTTAGTAGTTATGAGTGGATTAAAACACTCGCCTTTTATTTCAAATCGATTTGAAATCCAAATAAAAGCCTAAAATTCCAAAAGAAGAAATCGCGCATGAATCTAAGTTTATATGCAAAAGATATTCGTATTATAAGAAATATTATTAAAATAATAATTGGTACACGTTTTAATAAAAAAATTAAACGAAGTTTAATGTTTAAATTTTCCTCAAGATAAGGCTTCGAGCAAAGATTGAAGAACAAACTAAGATGTAGGCAGGACATGTAGGAAAAATGAAAAAAATGAAACTCATGTTTCATAAAAGAAAGCTTTTGAATTTGCAAGTTCAATTAAAATGATTCAAGGGAAGGAAGATTTGAAATGGAGATCTAAACATAGAAAATGAAGCGGTGACAAAAAAATTGAAGAAACGATTAAAAAAACATGAACAATTGTAACGACCCAGAATTTATATCAATTAAAATTTGAATATTTAATTAATTTTAAATATTAGTAAGTAAAATTTATAAGTCGAATAAATTTTATTTCGAATAATTGGATTTAACTGAATAATTAAATCGATAATTTAATATGTGAAAATACAGAAATAATTGAAAATTTGGTCAAATATGATTGAAATTGATTTGTAAAATTTTATTTTATCATTTGGAGTTAGAACGATATTTTAGAACATTTAAAATTGAATTTAAAGTTAATCTGTGAAAATTGAATATTTTAATATTTAAATCGACTAGTGAAATTAGCCATTTTTGAACAGTCTCAGAATTGGACGAAACTAGTTCCATTGGATCCATAATAGTTTGTTATAATCGGATTTCAATTTTCGTGTCAATCGGAGTTTTCTTTTGACCGTGGCGGCTCGAAACGCATCGAAATTGTTTTAATATTAATTTGGCGAGTTAAAATAGACATTTTCCAAACAGTCTCAGATTTCGACGAAACCAGTTTCATCGGATCCGTAATGTGATATTATTATAAGGTTTCAAATTTCGTGTCAATCGAATTTACGGTTTGTCCGGGGCAAGCCAAAACGCCTAGAAATTAGTTTAAATCGGTTTTATTTAAAATCGATCATTTATTGTCGTAACTCGCACAGATGATCGAATTAGCTCCCGAAACACGTTCCATTGTGTTCGGAACGCGGGGTAAACCTTAGGAACGCCAACCGGCACGCTTCGTTTGGAGTTCGGAAAATTCGGGATGAATAGTGTTCGCTGAATTTTCTATAAAAGCCCCCAATTTTTCACATTTGCAAAGAGAAATAAACCCTAGGTTAAAAACTGCCGGCCCCCGTTCTAACAAATCAATGGCCAGAAAAAATTCTCGTTCCTCCTCGTTTTTCTCTCGATCCCTTCACTTTCAAGCTTCGACTTATAAAGGAAGATTGTAGTGGACATTGAGATCTAGCATCTCAACGGTTGTGATGGTGTTTGGAGGGGTAGATTTGCCGTAATCGGCTGATGAAGTCAGGTCGTTCAAGCATATTTTCCTAGGCCTCTTGATGACCGAGCTCGTCGTGCTCATAGGCGTGAGTAGGGGAGAACACGAGCTATAGGGTGGCGGTCTTGGATCAACGCCTCGATTTGCTTGGTGGTTGCAGCATAAAGATTTTCGAACGTGACAAATGGGTTCTTCGGCTGTGTACGCGAACGTGGGAGAAGAAACATGAAGTAATGGCCGAGATCTGCAGGGCTTGGATACAAAGGCTGAGATTTATTAGGTTTAAAAATAAAAAAAAATAAAAATGTTGTAAATAATTATATTATAAATTTGTGTAAAATTTAAATTTATGTATCTTTTTCATACGAGGTCGAAAACGCACGAAACCAGTTGCGTTGGGTTCGTATGGACGAGCATTACGCTATGGAATTGGATTGGGGTCGATTGGAGTTAATGAAAATTTCGGGTAAAATTAAACGTCCGTTTAATTTTATTCGAAATAAAAGCTGAAAACGAAATTGAAATCAAGGTGAGAACTTCTCACTCAATCGAATCGGTTTCGATTTTAGTTTTAAATAGTAAGATTTAAAATTCTTGAATGTATGTTTGAATGATGATTGTTATCTATTGATTGTTAAAATAGACATTATACGCCGTTAGTAAGCGGATGTTATTTATTAAAAATATATACCGCGAATATTTCACAGTATAGTGAAATTGGTATTATTTATGTATTTGGAATTGATTTCCCGCATTATATAGCGGATGAGACCCTATTGCGCCGTCTATTAAGAGGGTAATATTTTAAATCCCATATACACCGATAATTCCATACTGGAACGCAATTGGTATTGTGCTAATGTTTGTGGATGCAGGAAAACAGGTTGGAGGGATCCAACTGGATTCCTCAACAGTATTTATTTGATTTCAGATATTTTGATATTTGATTGATTATCATATCGATATATGATGTCGTTATTGTCTTGATTGACTATTTGGTGTGTAGCATCATAGGGCCAATTTTGAAATTTTAAAAGGATTTTAAAAGTGATTTTTGAAAGTATACGTGTATAAAATATTTTTGGAATTGATTCATTTTAAATAAATAAACGTTATAATGTTAATGTTATAAAAATTATGATTTTTGAGAAATATAGTTAAAGTTGATTTTTGAAAACATGAGGTAAATGATTTTATAAAATAGTTTAAATTGGGATTTTTGAATTTATTGTAAATAGTTCGAAATATAGGATTTATGAAATTTGATTATTTTACAAATCAAAGAAAATGGTGAAATTATAAAGGAGTTTAAAGACGTTTTAAATAATAATATAAATTGATTTATATAAAAGATTTATAAATTGATATTTATAAATTAAAATATTTGAATTATAAAACGAGTTTTTATAAGTGTTAGAATGAATTGTAAATGAATTTCATAAATGAATGAAATTTATAGAATTATAAACGGTGAAGTTATAAATGGAATTTTATAGGCAGTTGGTTTATAAAATTTGTAAAGTTATTAAAAGAATAAATTTGGGTAAATAAATGAATCTTATAAGTTATAAGATTTATAATTTGGGAAGTTTAAGTGAACGATTTTGTAAACAAATAAATTATAAGTATTTAACTTATAATATGAACTTTTGGTATGTAATTGACTTATAAATTGAAATAGGTTAATAAAGGAGATTTATAGAAGGAATTTGTTATAAAATAGATAGAAATGGAATTTATAAACATTGTTTTATAAATCCGCAAACGACTTATTTTGATAAGTAAATTGTTATAACTTATTAATGGAGTTATATTCACGTTTTAGACAGTGAATAATCCTTTAAAATTAAATGTATAGAAATGATGAAATTGGTTAAAGAAGTATATTCACGTTTTTGAATGGTGAATAATATGTTAAAGAAAATGTTTTGGATATGATGTTTTAAATATAATTAAAACGATCTAACGATGTTTTTAAAATGTGTTAAGATTCGAAACCATAGATTTCAACATTCATTGTTGAAATAGACGTTTTCGAGAAATAGAAGGAAATGATGGACTATAACACTGTTGTTATAGTAAATGATTTCCGAAAGGAAATGTTTTATATAGTATTGGGATTTATATATCTATTTTAATTTCGAATCCCTATACTAGTGATTTTGGGTTTTCGTAACGATATTTTACGTAACATTCGTTTTGGACCAAATAAATATGTTTAAGAGAATGATTTCCTTAAAGAATGAAAGATATACTTAATTTTGATTTAAGTATATTGAATATTTTCCAAGTGTTGAAAATAAATGGATTTGTGAATTACTTATAAATAAATAAATAAGTATGGAAATGTTCTTCCAATGTAAAATGAATCGTTTTGATAATTTATCTTTTTGAAGATAAATTAAAAATGAATAATTGAAATTGTGTATTCAAAAATATTTTGGAATGTAAATTCACTATGGAATTCATAAATGAAAAAGGGAATTTGTTTAAAAATAAATGTTGATTTATTTTTGAAGTGTAGGAATTAATTTACGGATTTTGAACGTAAATATAAAGTAAATCGTTAAGGATTTATTTAATTGGTTTAAATGAACCATGTTTGAAATGAAAAGTGATTTGAAAATTGTTTTCAAATGGTTGAAGTGTGAAAATTATATATCTTGTAAAGATATTTTTGGAAAATAAATAATTTGGAAAATTATTTGGTCTGGTGATATTGTGCATATCCATTGATAGTTCAATAACCGACTATCAATATTTACCTTTGAATGGGTATTTGTTGTGATTTGTTTGAATTTGAATGCCACACTTATTTTTGAATAAGCGCTCACTATTCGGGTTAACCGGGAAAGGACCTTGGGGTCGTAAACCCATTCCGAATATGTGACATGTCGTTATTAATTGCATTCGAAGACCGGTGTTAAAGACTGGATATTTTTGAAAACGGAAGGATTACCGTCGAATGTTTCTGCACCGAATGGCCCCGGTTTAGAAATTCCATATGTGATGGAAAGTCCGGACGTGATTAGTGAATATCCGGATTGCAAGGACTTCTTTGTAAGTGCATTCGGTTCTGTTCGATCCCGGAATAGACTTGTAATGATTGTATGTCTGACATTACAAATTGAGATATAAAGCTGATTTCTTTCAAATATATTTCTGTTTGTGGTGGAGAATTTATTCTTTTAGCTTAACACCCTTCTCTGAGACGTACGAGCTCAGAGGTTATGTAGTTGAAGGTTATTAGTGATATATTCCCAATTTGGTAATGTGACATGCTGAGTGTTGCTGTGAAATGATCATTGTTTGATCATTTGTGATATGATCATCTGTTTGATCATTTATCTTTGTGATCATTACTTTGATCATTTGTTGACCCAAAGCATGGCTTTGTACCAAAGCGTGGCTTTGTGGACGAGACTTCATCGGACCTCATACCCCGGAAATGGTCAAAACAGGAAGGATGCGGCAAGGTTATTAGGGGTAGCGCCCTTTAGTGTATGTCATTCCTTCTGGATAGAGGTGGTATCATGGTATGGAGCCCAGATACTTAACCTATGTTGTTGCTGCAAACTTATTACTTTGTGGTTGTTGGAAATCGAGGATACTCGGATGTAGATCGGTTACGATCGGGGGATGACATATTCGTGTTAGTAGTTACCCAGTTAGGGGTAACCCGACCTTGTGTTGGCAGAGATCCGGTTCGGTTCTCGGGACGTCATTCCAGAGGCTTTTCCATGTGGCGATTGGAAGTTCCTTGGCCTGACCATTTGTTGGAAATCCAAAGAAACAATACGATCTTGTACGGTTTTAGTTGTATGACCTGCCATGGAATGTGGCGTTAACCTGCTATTGAACATGGTAGCTATGGTAGGCATAAGTACGAAATGCCTATGTTGGCTAAGATTTATATCTTTATTTTCGAAAAGAATTTTGCCTACATATGCACTAGTAACAATATCAAATGTTCTTTTTAATGCGTATCAAGCATATTTGACTATCATAAGGAGAAATCTCCTCTGATTCTGCGTTTGCGTTGCGTGTGTGTGCGGGAGGCCTTATGGTAGTCTCATTTTTAAAAAGCGTTGCGAATCTATTTTAAAATTATCCTATTCTTTGTTTTATAGATAAACTGTTTTGAGTTCTCACACCAGTCACATGACTGACTCGGAGTTTATTGTTTTCCTTCCTAAACTCTGGGTGCCCACCAATTTCCACACGGGCAGTCAAGAGTTAAGGGTTATCAGGATATTCTGGAATTCAGGAGTTGCTGGAGGCAAGCTAGATGGTATGGCGTATTCACTAGTATATAGTATTTCTTTTTCCGCTGTTTGTTGTTGTTTGATAGTTGTACACTCTGATGATGTAATGAAATGAAATGTGATGTAATGTAATAACTGATATAGTTCTTTGTTTATAGATTATTCATTTATCTATTATATGTTGTTCTGCTGCGATTGTGAGATTCTGATATTGTTCTGTTGTTTTCTTTCTGTTCGGTTCTATCTTTTTTACTCTTCTTCTATCCTTTTCTTTTCTTAAAACCCTAAGTGTTCGGTTTTCCAACATTCGAGTGCTCAGCAGTGATACAGTGAACGTATTGATGTCGGTTTTTGGAAGTCGAAGAATCGGGTCCTCACAACAATTTACTAATGAGATGATAGCTTCAGCAAAGAATAATTTGAACTAAATGGATACGAGGTATCAAGAGAAACAAAACATAAAAGAAGAAATAAAGTGGTAGGTTATTTAAAAATACATAAATGAAGGTGGATGGACAAAAATGAATGTCACGTTTCTAAAATGAAGGCTTTAGGAAATATAGGCTACCAAAACAAAGTCAAAAACATGGGGTTGTGGAAGAAGGGTACAAGAAAAAAAATGAAAAGATTTGCAGTGGTTGTAGAAATATGAAATGAGATGGAGATAACAACGAACTCACATCCTTTTTTTAGGAATTGGAGGCAGGACATGGTGTAAAGAGGTGAAGAAGGTAAAATAAAAAAGAAATTATGTATACACATAATATGAAACTCACATTTGAGAAGATGCAGCTTCAGGAAAAAGAGGATGGAAATAAACGAAATGAAGAAACAATAAAAATAAGGAAATAAATGTGGTATGTATTAAATAATGATAAAGGAATGCACGAACCAGATGTACACTACCAACAAACCTTGGGAATTCAAATGTTTTGAAACATATCCAAATTAACTTCATTAACTCAAATGATTTTCAAATTTGTACGCATTTAGATTTTTATCTATGCATAGTAAAAAAAATTGTACTTACCTTAAAAATAGAAATGTTCAATTTGGTTTTTCCAAATGATCTTTTATTTCCATTAAAACACCCTTTTTGTATAACACAAAACGTGTGTTTTTTATTAAATCCATTAATTGCAATCAACGTTTTCTTTCCTTTTAATTGGAATATTTGATTACATTAATTACAGTTTCTTACAAAGTTAAATTTCAAAACAGACAACTATAATGGATGAAAAATAGAACAATTGTTTATTTAAACACGTTTATAAATTTGTTATTTATACAAGAGTAATAAATAACTTACTGAAATAGATTATTTTCCTGTTCTTGTAATCAATCTGTAAGCTAAAACACAGTTCAAATAAACATATATTTCTTCCCTTAAAATCAATCATTCTATTCTTTAAGTTAATGAAATTAAACCTACATTCACACAACTGAAACATTCACTTTATTGATGTAAATGTTCTTTTCGTTAAATCAAATTTTCCTCATACATTCACAAATCATAAGATACTTTTAATTACGCCTATTAATTTACAAATTAGTATTATCTCTCCTATTAATTGGAAATTTTCAATTACATTAATTTTAGTTGATTATATTTCAAAATGGACTAAATGAATCTAATGAAAAGTGAAACAATTATTTCCTATCTAATAGTAATTCAAACATATTTATACACTGTTGGATACAAACAGTAATTACACATTTCTTATTGAATAATAGTTTCTCATCTCTACAATCAATCTTTTATCTACCAAACATTTCAAATAAATAAACATATGTTTACTCTTTTATTAAACTTATTCATTTTTATTCTTTTATTTTGATTTATACTCCTACTATTAAATCAACCAATACCTTATGAATTTCTTAAAATAGGTTTCTATCTTTTATTTAAACCAATTATCGCCTCATGAATATAATTGAAATTTCTGTACATTTTATTGCATTCCCATTTTACAGTTATTGTCTTAATTAATTTTACATAACATTTAATTTCATTTAATTATAATTGATTAAAAAAATTGGTCACAAATAACAATTGTCACCATTTCTATATTTAATCACATTTATATGTTTGTTATCTACACACAAATGTTATAGTTATTTACACAACACTAATTTTATTCAATTACAATTTGTTACTTACTATTTTGTTAATTAGTACAACATTAAAATTATCAATCACTCTTTTAATTCAATTATCAATTAATACACACATTATTACAATTAATTTACAATCCATTACCAATTACAACTCTTTAATCATTTTAATTAATTGGAATTGCATTTAAAGCAGTTATCAATTACCTTAAATTAGTACTATTACATTTCATTCCAGTTATATTCTTATTATTAAATCAAAACAAATCCCAACATTAAATCACAAAACCTTAATAAATTAACTAATTTAATTATTGAAAATTACGGGTCGTTACATCCTCCCCTTCCTTGGATATAAGCTCCTCCTCAACCTCACATATTGAATGGTCAAGAACCTTCATACGCCACCTAGCCATGGCTTGCATGAATAATTCCCTAGCCCTCAACCGACTCTCTCTTTCTCTGCAGTAGACACAATATCCTAAAACAAAACAACATGGACCGTTTGAATCACATATTAAACTTTTCAAATTTTCCACATCTATTGAACTTAATTATTTTATGTTCTAATTCATAACGTTCTTACTACCTAATCATAACAAAATAACTTTAGGAAACTAAAGGATAGAGTAGCTTTAAAAAAGGAGTTTCTAAGAAAGAACATTACTAAGAAATAATTTAAAAGTCTAGTTTTTTTCAAAATATAGATACACTCTCATATGTATAATACGCTTGACTCATCCTAAGGTGTCGCTTACCCTATCTCTAATGAGTGATACCCAACCAATGCTAAGGTGTTCGCTCAACCTGAGGATCTGATAGCAAATGTTGTGGCTTGACTTTTCGATCCTCGAATATCGGCACCAAATATATCCACGGTATTCGTGTGCCGAACCCTAGTGCCAAAAAGATAAAAAGTTAGGGTAAAATTAAAAAGAATGAAAGAACACGGTATCAGAATTTCACTAGCGGAATGATAATATATAATATCAAAAGAATAGTACGAAGGGTTACTCTGAATACAGAATGCAACGACCGACAAAATTATCACTTTGATAAATTATATTTGTTTTTACAAATAAAAGGTAAATTGTAACGACCCGAAGTTCCGTGCCCCTTGAGTCAACACTATTCTACAATAATTAACTCAAGTTGCACAGAAAATACGAACCATTTGGGTTTAAGAAGAAGAGGTAGAAGATGAGAAAACAAAATCAACATCAGAATCTAACCATCGCAGCGGAATAAAAAATAACATATAGTAAATAATCTTTACTCAAAATCAAATATATCTGTTTACATACATTACATCATCAGAATACATCAGTCACAACTCATCATCAATATCATACAATGGGTACACAACAACTCAACACAGCGGAATACGTATATAAATATACAAGTACGAGAGTACGTTTCGTCATCCAGCTCGTCTCCTGAGCTCCACAGCATCATATCCTGCATCCTATAATACTCGGTCTGACCCGAGCATTACAGTTAAATAACACCCGAGTCAGTCTGGATTACCAGCGTGAGAAAATCACACCCAATTTATTATTAAAGTTTCAAAAAACCTTTGAAAACAAAAGCATCTCGTAAGACCACGCCACAAATAAACATGTCGGGTTTTTACCTTACGATAGCTAAAACAATTTTATAGAAATCCTCTGATATTATAATAGGGTCTATACACAAGTACTTATAAAATAGCCGAAATTGTTACATTATTAAATTCCAGCTACTAGCCACAAAAGTGGGTAATACAAACAAAACTCGTACAAGGCTCGTAGAGAGAATGGATTTCCAACTAATGACTAGGCACTGGGGTACCACCTGTCACAGTACGGGGCCTAGATCACCGTACCGAGGATTACTCCCTTCATCCCCTGCAACACAAGGCCGGAACCATCCCTTACTGGACAGTCCCGAGTGAGATCACCCCGCGGTTGGGATCAGCAACCGCCCACTAAGCCGAAAAAGAAATAAGGGACATCTAGACTGGAATGACCTCACCCTGCTTGGGTGCTACCCACCTAACCTTGCTGCATATCCCCTGATTTTCAGTCATTCTCATTTGATGAGGCTTGAGGCTAAGCGTTACCTTTTAGAACGTTGCACTTAGAATGCCCATCGCCCACCTGACGATGTTTCGCAAGCATTCGTCCATACAAGTCCGTCCCGGGCTCGAACGGAACCGAAGGCACTATTCCTACTACATCCATTTTGGAAATATCCTCAGGATTAGTAGCGACTAGCCCTTGCACTTCACTGCTCCATCTTCGACTCCGAACACGTTTTTCGCACGAAACGTACAAACCGGATCGAAGTGGTTTTCGAGAAATAAATCTCGATCCCGGTCTCTTCGAAACGATCAACGCATTTGTCCAATATTGATAGTCGGTTATTTAACTATCAATTTATATTCACAAACATCCATCACACAATAAATAATTTTCCACATTATTTATTTATCTCAACATATCTTCACAAGATATATTTCTATTTTCAGTCCTTTGAAAACAGTTTCAAAACCATCCTCTTTTCAGAATAAGCTTTCCCAATATTTTCTATTTCCTCTGAAATCACCAAGCACAAAACTAGATTTTTAAAATAATTTAAAACACTTTACTTTGAAAATATACTTTAAAACATTTAAGTTAAATTACTTCAATATTTTACAAAATACATACTATATGAATATTTGAAAATAAAGTTACTTAATAGAATATAAAACTAGATTTTCACCTTTGAAAATAAAATACTAGGTCACTTTTTAAGTAATTGCTACTATAATAGATTTGAGAACATACTTACTTTTTAATTTAAATATTAGAAATAATAATTTCCTAAAACTTTCTTTTACAACAACTTTAAAACCTTTAAATTTATTTAAAAATTTACTTTAAAAAAATGTACTTGGTTATTTAGAGAAAAATCCCAACTTCAATCACTTAAATCAATTTCCCAAATTGATTTCCAATTTATTCCCTTTTAAATCAGAATCTATTAATTTCATTTCTTGATTATGAATTTTTTTTTAAAATACTTTAACTAAAAATTCTATGTTTTTTTTTAGATTTCTCAATTACTTCTTTATTCCTTTAAATAAATTTAAACTTTGAATTTTTTTTTTAAATAATTCTTTATTTCTTTAATTGATATAGCCTAAGTTTACAATTCATCAATTTCATTTTATTAAAAATTCCATTTCTCTTCATACTCGAAGTTATTTATTATTATTTTCATATTACTTCTATTCTTTTCAATTCATTCTTAACTTATTCAAACTTTCTATAATTATTTCGCTTACCAATTTACTTTCTTTTAATTTCTTATCAACAATCCAATTTATATATTTTGGTAATTCATTATAACCAAATATCCAATCAAACCATAACATTCAATATTCCAATATAACTCATCATAGGATATCAAATAATCACAACAGAGAATATTGAATAATTTAAATAAATGTGAGGGGTCCAGTTGGATCCCTCCAACCTGTTTTCCCTGCATCCACAAATGTTAGCACAATATAATATGTCAATTCCAAAATATCATACTATATCACATCAATCAATTCAGCCATTCAAACAATTATTTAAATTTAATCATTTAAATTTAAATTTAAACTGAGTGAGATTAACTCACCTTTGGCTATGCATTTTCCATCCACTTCAATATTCCTTTGGTTTTCTCGATTTTTGACCTTGAATAAATATTATATGGTTTATTAATATTTGAAATAAATCGAACAATCAATTTTTGTTCAATAAGATTTAATTTCAAAATAAGTGATTTAATTAAATTTTTCTTTCAAATAATTCAATTTAGACAACAATTGAATTTTAAACAAATTTTCCTATTATCAATACAAATTTAAGTTTCATAAGTAATTAAATTTAAGTTGAAACCAATTTCCCTTTGTAATAGCATATGTTAGCAACCAAATAAACAACTAAGTTAATTAAATAAATTAACTTCCAAAAATATACTATATATATATATATTTAATTTGTTTCAACTTTAACTTATAAACATATGTTTCAACCGGCATATATATATTAAATTTAAAATTTAAAAATAGACAGCCTATATATTTTAATTGTTTATCTACCTATTTATTCCTTTTAAACTAAGACAGGAATTTTATAACTTAATGTAAGTATCAAAACAATAACTTCCCTTTACTGTAAAAACATTCCATCTGTTTTTTTTCTTTCGAAGTTTGCATTTTTAAATTTCAAAACAAAGGAAAAAGGAAACTGCAATACCTCACCTCGACCATCGACGCCGAGCACACCAAGTGACGAACCCAGAAAAATCCAACTAGCGTGCCTCTGATAACCTTCCACCTGCCTTAATACCGAACCTTACTCATGACCACAAAGCGAAAGCAAAGAACACTCCCACTGCGAACTTGAAATCTCGCCTGCAAATCGCGAACGACCATCAAGGTCGCTGCTTCCCGTTGCCACGAACTAAACGCATCATCACCATGGTGTGCCGCAGCCAGGGCCTTGCATTCGAATCGCGAAACGCATCAAATCTCGGACTCGATTCTACCTCGCGTACATAAGAGCCACTCGAGAATCCAGGCGTCACTCTGAAGTCGCGACTTCGAATCTCTAAATCGCGATTACCCTCCAACCTGCGCGCGACGACTCACAAAACCCCTAACCAAACCGAGCTATTTTCCCCTGAATCGACCATACGAGCGTCGCTCTCGAAGATGCCAAAGCATCACGATTCGACTCATACTCCTTCTACCATCGATTTCGATTTAAAGTTGAACTGAGGAGGTGCGGCTTGTTATTTAATTCGTGTTTCATGTGACCGCGATTTGGAGTGGAAGCAGCTTGGAACAATTCGAATTTGGGTATTTATCTTTGGCCAAGATTTGATTTTGGAACGATGGGTGTATCTGTTGAGATCTAGAAATGAAAATGAAGAGCTCGGCTAATGTTTTAAGTAGAAAGGTGTCTTGTGTGAGAATCCTGCAGTTGATTTTACAAAGGAGAAGGGAAACGATGATTATGTTTTCTGACAATTGCGTGATGTTTTAAAAAAAGAGAACATTATAAAAAAAGAAATCGGCTTGCTCAGGAGGAAGGTGGCTGTTGATGGGAAAGAATATTTGTTTTGTTGACTTAGGTTATATAAGTAAATATATATTTAATTTACAACGCATTTACTTATCGTCCACTCACACTACAGTTCCGATCAATACGAAAATTGAAACCCGATAATAATGCAATATTACGGATCCAATGGAACTGGTCTCGTCTAATTCCGAGACTGTGCCTCGGAAGGCTATTTTTAAATTTAATTTAAACGATATAAAATTTTAAAACTGAACAAACCACTATTAATTTCCATTTTACATCTTCTATTATCTTCAGAATTATCAATATAAATTTTACAAGCTTTCAAATTGTTTTTATCAAGCTCACACTCCAGATTTAATAATTTACCCAATTCCGATAATTAAACTCAATATTTAATTATCCAATAATTATTGATATTTGAAATTCAAGTTAAAAATTAACCCTTTGAATATTTAAAATAAATTAAATATTCCAATTTCAAATATACAAAAATTCCGGGTCGTCACATTCCTCCCCCCTTAAAAGAATTTTGCCCCCGAAATTACTAATTAGGAAGAATGATCCATAATCCATCAACTAATTCCTCAAACCTAAACAGTTTTCAACAACTTGCCAAACAAATCTTTTATCATAGACCCACTAACCCTTTTCCTAACCTTTCAAACCTACCCATAAGTCCCAAACAATATCATCTACTTATCAATTCAAATTTAAACTTAAATTCAAATTTTGAGTTATCAAAATTTTCTCAAAATTTTTCTAACTCCCTAAATTTTCGGAAAATTTCCCCAGTGTCTCCTTTGCGCGGCTAACTCGGTACAACTACAAAATGGCTCTACGGCCTCCCAAATCCAAAAAGAAAACAAAAAGCCAAGTGGCTCGATCAAAAACCCGATCAAATTCCATATAGAAATTTTAAATACATACCTTTTTGTCGGGCCATTTAAATTTTATTATCTGAAATTAAACATCCATTCCTTCTGCTTTTAAAACACCTGTATATCCTGTTATAACAATAATGTCCATCCACAACATTCAAAAATCATTTTGCGTTACTTTTACAAAAGTTTCAATACTTGCTTTATTTAAGCCCGTACGATGCACACATAATATTCGTACGCAATACCAAATCCGATCGCTTACTCGATCACACAATTCCACTTCCGAACTAGTATCGTCCACCCGACCTCCTAGTGCGGACTCAGATCTGGTTTCATGATCAGAAACCGTCATTCTCCTTGCATAGTCATAACTATGATAGAGAATTTCCAGAATCAATCAACAATCCATATCCAGGTTCGCCGTTGAAAATCGAGTGAAAAATCCTAACTCGGATCGATAAAATTATCTCGAAATTCTATGCTCGAATTCTGGATCAATATAACTATGCGAATAAATAATACACGTACACCTTACGTAATTAGCCCAATTGGTTTTAAGCTATACCAATTCTCTTTTATTCACATTCTCAACTATCAGTTTAGTTCCCATTCAATTATTCACTTGGAATAATTTTCACAATTCAAAATTTACTTAAGAATTCCATCATACTTCTTAAGTTCAGTATAAATATCTTACATACTTCTTATATTTAATTTCACTTCGCTATTGAAGTTCATATTCATTTTTACTCACCTTGTCTTTACTATTTCATTTGATTTCAAATTATCTTCCACTTGAATATTTAATTAGTTGCTCTTACTAATTGATTTAAACCTCAATTAAAGTTTATTTGCAAACTTTACTTTCTTTAGTTTCTTCAATTCCACCTTCTTTACATTCACATTTTCAATTAGATTTCAGTTATTTAGCTCCAATTCCATTTTCTTACAAATTAAATCATTTACCGTTAGTGAAAATTTTGTTTTAAAAATTTTCTAACTCCCAAAATTTGCAGAAAATTTTGGCAGAGTCTCCTTTGTACGGAGGGACTTCTGCGATATCGCAGGATGTACAAAAACATATATACATCGGCCTCAGGCCGGAAATCACAATATATATCAATATGTGCAGTTCATATCTCCTATTTTTAATTTCTTTACGTAAGCGTACCTTATTTAGCAATTTTAAGCAAAGCGGCTATTTAATTTAGCAATTTGCACAACCAAATCCAGCCATACGGCTTCCTAAACCTGTACTAACTCAATTTAACAGGTAAGTGACAAATATGCAAAGTTTATTATTATTTCAACTAACTCCAATAGCTAAACACATGCATAACATAAACAAGATGCACTAAACACTTCCTATAAGTGAATTTATAAGGTTTCAACTTGAATCTACATGCCTTCAATCCATTTACCCACCATCTTACTCAATACATTCTCATTCTGTTCCATTTAAAGGGTTACACTTTAATTCCAACATTCAATTCATTTTAACCCAAACAACTCACATTTACTTTAATTGATTCCAAAAATCAATCTTATTTACCTCTGCCAATTCATAGAATTTTCATTTAATTCTGTTTAAGTCGAACGACTAATTTATTCTATGAAATTTGACGATATATAGGTGTCTTAATAATTACTTAAGCTTTACATCCCTTTGACTTGATTCCAATTCAATTTATTTTTAACTCCATTCCATTTTAAAAGTTGATGGGTATATTCATTGAATCCAATATCAAATTTAATTCACACTTTCGCTTTTATTTCCGAATTTAAATCCCATTGACATATTCAAGTCACTTATTTTATTACAATTCGGTACACTCCCATTTTCAATTCTATTAATTAATTTTTTTTCCTTTGTTTCTTCTCCAAAAATCACTTTAGTTAATCTTCTCAAATTTAATCTATCTTGTAATTCACGTTTGGATTTTTATTTCATTCCGAAATACCAAATAAATCCATTTACTTTGCTATAACTTTCCATCCAAGCCACAATTAATTAAATTTCCCAATAAATTTAATTTCCTTACTATTATCCAGGTCAAATTTATTTATAACTCGAGTTCATTTCTAACTTCATTAACTAATTTATTTCAAAAATCACTCTAACCGTTTTACTTGAGTTCAATCTATTTTATAACTTAAGTTTTGGGCTTTTATTCATTTGCCCAAAATACAAACAATTCTCTTTTGACTTACTTATTTCAATTCTAAATTTATAAGTCACAAGCTTATTTATTCATATTTCATCTATTCACAATCAATATCATTCACATTTTACCTTTATCTCGGAATTATACATCTTATTTGGCCAATATATTTTTATTTTTTTCATAAACATTTTCAAACAAGATCCCAGAGATTAACAATTTTCCAACATTACAAAGTCACCTTAGAAATCAACTGCATCCAAAACCCTTGGCAAATTCAATTTCCCTTTTGAATTTTCAAAACCAAACCCAGTTTTGCAAACAACACCAGCCCAAAACACCCAGGTAGCAATGTCTCTTCTGGAAGCTCGAAAATGAACACCGATGATGTCGCGATCATCATCGAAATTATTTTCCAGCGACCGAAAGAGAATTAGATGCTTTTATCTCTTTAAAAACATTTCCAAACATTTTAAAATTCCAAATCTCTCCAGATTTCAAATTCAACTCAAAAATATTTCTGAAATGATACCATTATTATTTCTCCAAAACTTTCGAAAACCATTTCCAACATTACTCTGGAAATCTTAATTTATCTCAATTTATACATTTCATTTATAATCTATATTTACAAGTTCCGTTTTGTTATATAAATTATCCTCAACTTTGGTTATAAGTTTTCAATTTCCTATTCAATTATAAATCACATTTTCTAATCTCCTTTATTTTATTAATTTATTATAATCTTTGTCTATGATTCCAGTTCCTTATTCAACTTTATATAATGATAATAATAAGTTAATATTATCATCTCCTAACATCCAAGCAACAAAATATTATAATAATTTACAAAGTTTATTTCCTTTATATACAAAAATAATTTGGGTAAAATTATTTCATTTACCCTATTTAAAACAATACTGTGTCGAATTGTTCTATTCAAGTATTTAGAGATTCCTATCAATAACGTTAATTACTCGTATTGAGCAGAATCCATAAACTACTCAATAAACCAATCAACACAATATAAAACAATTTTATATTCACTAACAAATACGCGCTCATATCTATTAATACGCTCAAACTCATTCTAGAGTACTATCGACTCTATTTCAATGAGTAATTCCCACCAGAGCCAAGGTTATCACCAACCTAAGCTCTGATACCAACAGTAACGACCCGAAGTTCCTTACCCCTTGAGTCAACACTATTCTACAACAATTAACTCAAGTTGCACAGAAAATACGAACCATTTGGGTTTAAGAAGAAGAGGTAGAAGATGAGAAAACAAAATCAACATCAGAATCTAACCATCGCAGCGGAATAAAATATAACAGATAGTAAATAATCTTTACTCAAAATCAAATATATCTGTTTACATACATTACATCATCAGAATACATCAGTCACAACTCATCATCAATATCATACAATGGGTACACAACAACTCAACACAGCGGAATACGTATATAAATATACAAGTACGAGAGTACGTTTCGTCATCCAGCTCGTCTCCTGAGCTCCACAGCATCATATCCTATATCCTATAATACTCAGTCTGACCTGAGCATTACAGTTAAATAACACCCGAGTCAGTCTGGATTACCAGCGTGAGAAAATCACACCCAATTTATTATTAAAGTTTCAAAAATCCTTTGAAAACAAAAGCATCTCGTAAGACCACGCCACAAATAAACATGTCGGGTTTTTACCTTACGATAGCTAAAACAATTTTATAGAAATCCTCTGATATTATAATAGGGTCTATACACAAGTACTTATAAAATAGCCGAAATTGTTACATTATTAAATTCCAGCTACTAGCCACAAAAGTAGGTAATACAAACAAAACGCGTACAAGGCTCGTAGAGAGAATGGATTTCCAACTAATGACTAGGCACTGGGGTACCAGCTGTCACAGTACGGGGCCTAGATCACCGTACCGAGGATTACTCCCTTCATCCCCTGCAACACAAGGCCGGAACCATCCCTTACTGGACAGTCCCGAGTGGGATCACCACGCGGTTGGGATCAGCAACCGCCCACTAAGCCGAAAAAAATAAGGGACATCTAGACTGGAATGACCTCACCCTGCTTGGGTGCTACCCACCTAACCTTGCTGCATATCCCCTGATTTTCAGTCATTCCCATTTGATGAGGCTTGAGGCTAAGCGTTACCTTTTAGAACGTTGCACTTAGAATGCCCATCGCCCACCTGACGATGTTTCGCAAGCATTCGTCCATACAAGTCCATCCCGGGCTCGAACGGAACCGAAGGCACTATTCCTACTACATCCATTTTGGAAATATCCTCAGGATTAGTAGCGACTAGCCCTTGCACTTCACTGCTCCATCTTCGACTCCGAACATGTTTTTCGCACGAAATGTACAAACCGGATCGAAGTGGTTTTCGAGAAATAAATCTCGATCCCGGTCTCTTCGAAACGATCAACGCATTTGTCCAATATTGATAGTCGGTTATTTAACTATCAATTTATATTCACAAACATCCATCACACAATAAATAATTTTCCACATTATTTATTTATCTCAACATATCTTCACAAGATATATTTCTATTTTCAATCCTTTGAAAACAGTTTCAAAACCATCCTCTTTTCAGAATAAGCTTTCCCAATATTTTCTATTTCCTCTGAAATCACCAAGCACAAAACTAGATTTTTAAAATAATTTAAAACACTTTACTTTGAAAATATACTTTAAAACATTTAAGTTAAATTACTTCAATATTTTACAAAATACATACTATATGAATATTTGAAAATAAAGTTACTTAATAGAATATAAAACTAGATTTTCACCTTTGAAAACAAAATACTAGGTCACTTTTTAAGTAATTGCTACTATAATAGATTTGAGAACATACTTACTTTTGAATTTAAATATTAGAAATAATAATTTTCTAAAACTTGCTTTTTACAACAACTTTAAAACCTTTAAATTTATTTAAAAATTTACTTTAAAAAAATATACTTGGTTATTTAGAGAAAAATCCCAACTTCAATCACTTAAATCAATTTCCCAAATTGATTTCCAATTTATTCCCTTTTAAATCAGAATCTATTAATTTCATTTCTTGATTATGAATTTTTTTTTAAAATACTTTAACTAAAAATTCTATGTTTTTTTTAGATTTCTCAATTACTTCTTTATTCCTTTAAATAAATTTAAACTTTGAATTTTTTTTTTAAATAATTCTTTATTTCTTTAATTGATATAGCTTAAGTTTACAATTCATCAATTTCATTTTATTAAAAATTCCATTTCTCTTCATACTCGAAGTTATTTATTATTATTTTCATATTACTTCTATTCTTTTCAATTCATTCTTAACTTATTCAAACTTTCTATAATTATTTCGCTTACCAATTTACTTTCTTTTAATTGCTTATCAACAATCCAATTTATATATTTTGGTAATTCATTATACCCAAATATCCAATCAAACCATAACATTCAATATTCCAATATAACTCATCATAGGATATCAAATAATCACAACAGAGAATATTGAATAATTTAAATAAATGTGAGGGGTCCAGTTGGATCCCTCCAACCTGTTTTCCCTGCATCCGCAAATGTTAGCACAATATAATATGTCAATTCCAAAATATCATACTATATCACATCAATCAATTCAGCCATTCAAACAATTATTTAAATTTAATCATTTAAATTTAAATTTAAACTGAGTGAGATTAACTCACCTTTGGCTATGCATTTTCCATCCACTTCAATATTCCTTTTGTTTTCCCGATTTTTGACCTTGAATAAATATTATGTGGTTTATTAATATTTGAAATAAATCGAACAATCAATTTTTGTTCAATAAGATTTAATTTCAAAATAAGTGATTTAATTAAATTTATCTTTCAAATAATTCAATTTAGACAACAATTGAATTTTAAACAAATTTTCCTATTATCAATACAAATTTAAGTTTCATAAGTAATTAAATTTTAGTTGAAACCAATTTCCCTTTGTAATAGCATATGTTAGAAACCAAATAAACAACTA
This sequence comes from Allium cepa, assembly GCA_030765085.1. Taxonomy (NCBI): domain Eukaryota; kingdom Viridiplantae; phylum Streptophyta; class Magnoliopsida; order Asparagales; family Amaryllidaceae; genus Allium; species Allium cepa. The sequence continues at coordinate 912,105,171 of CM060943.1, forward strand.
AGTTAATTAAATAAATTAACTTCCAAAAATATACTATATATATATATATTTAATTTGTTTCAACTTTAACTTATAAACATATGTTTCAACCGACATATATATATTAAATTTAAAATTTAAAAATAGACAGCCTATATATTTTAATTGTTTATCTACCTATTTATTCCTTTTAAACTAAGACAGGAATTTTATAACTTACTATAAGTATCAAAACAATAACTTCCCTTTACTGTAAAAACATTCCATCTGTTTTTTTTTCTTCGAAGTTTGCATTTTTAAATTTCAAAACAAAGGAAAAAGGAAACTGCAATACCTCACCTCGACCATCGACGCCGAGCACACCAAGTGACGAACCCAAAAAAATCCAACTAGCGTGCCTCTGATAACCTTCCACCTGCCTTAATACCGAACCTTACTCATGACCACAAAGCAAAAGCAAAGAACACTCCCACTGCGAACTTGAAATCTCGCCTGCAAATCGCGAACGACCATCAAGGTCGCTGCTTCCCGTTGCCACGAACTAAACTCATCATCACCATGGTGTGCCGCAGCCAGGGCCTTGCATTCGAATCGCGAAACCCATCAAATCTCGGACTCGATTCTACCTCGCGTACATAAGAGCCACTCGAGAATCCAGGCGTCACTCTGAAGTCGCGACTACGAATCCCTAAATCGCGATTACCCTCCAACCTGCGCACGACGACTCACAAAAACCCTAACCAAACCGAGCTATTTTCCCCTGAATCGACCATACGAGCGTCGCTCTCGAAGATGCCAAAGCATCACGATTGGACTCATACTCCTTCTACCATCGATTTCGATTTAAAGTTCAACTGAGGAGGTGCGGCTTGTTATTTAATTCGTGTTTCATGTGACCGCGATTTGGAGTGGAAGCAGCTTGGAACAATTCGAATTTGGGTATTTATCTTTGGCCAAGATTTGATTTTGGAACGATGGGTGTATCTGTTGAGATCTAGAAATGAAAATGAAGAGCTCGGCTAATGTTTTAAGTAGAAAGGTGTCTTGTGTGAGAATCCTGCAGTTGATTTTACAAAGGAGAAGGGAAACGATGATTATGTTTTCTGACAATTGCGTGATGTTTTAAAAAAAGAGAACATTATAAGAAAAGAAATCGGCTTGCTCAGGAGGAAGGTGGCTGTTGATGGGAAAGAATATTTGTTTTGTTGACTTAGATTATATAAGTAAATATATATTTAATTTACAACGCATTTACTTATCGTCCACTCACACTACAGTTCCGATCAATACGAAAATTGAAACCCAATAATAATGCAATATTACGGATCCAATGGAACTGGTCTCGTCAAATTCCGGGACTGTGCCTCGGAAGGCTATTTTTAAATTTAATTTAAACGATATAAATTTTTAAAACTGAACAAACCACTATTAATTTCCATTTTACATCTTCTATTATCTTCAGAATTATCAATATAAATTTTACAAGCTTTCAAATTGTTTTTATCAGGCTAACACTCCAGATTTAATAATTTACCCAATTCTGATAATTAAACTCAATTTTTAATTATCCAATAATTATTGATATTTGAAATTCAAGTTAAAAATTAACCCTTTGAATATTTAAAATAAATTAAATATTCCAATTTCAAATATACAAAAATTCCGGGTCGTCACATAAATATTGCAAATAATATTGTTTAGGTGATAATAAATAATAATTATTATTAAAATAATAGTTTAAAATGATAATGATTCATTTTAATTAGTTTTAAAGTAATAATAAATCATTTATATGGTTTTATAAAGATATATCATCAATTTGAAAATATAAGGAACATCGATATCGATTTATCGATATAAAAATGCTTTTTGAAAACAATTGTTCGATATTGATTTAAATGGTTTTATAATTCAATTGAAATACTTTAGTTAATTAATAAAACAAATTAGCTTTGAAACTTTATTTACAAATATATATATATATATATATATATATATATAAACTAAGAAATGAAAATGTCACCAGAAATCGAAATCGAGATTTGTAATGATTCAACATGTAGAAGTTGTGCAACGTTGCAGATTAAATGTAACATATATATAAACATATACATGTACACATCAATGGACATGTACACATGCAGTTGAACACACATATACACATATACACGTATAAAATAATTATATACAAAATCAAAAATATATAAGATATTTTAATAACTCCTTAACACTTAAGCAAACTTAAGTCAACACTACACATCTAAATACAACCATTAACACATACACATGCAAGGGGGTCATGTCAGCCGTGCCTAGGTGATGGTGGAGAGGACTTGGCCATGCTAGGTGATGATGAAAGAGAAGGTGGCATATAGGGGTAATGACGTTGGAGAGAGAAAACATTTTAAATATCTATAGTAAGTCTGCATTTAATAGAGTATCTATATGTAAGTCTGCATTTGAAAGTTGGAGAACTTTGCAAGTTACACATGAAGGGACAAGTGAGGTCAAATAGACCAAAATTTCCATGTTAATAAACCAGTTTCAATTATTCAAATTTTTACATATTTGATATGCATAGTAGATTTCAAGATATGGTACACTCACTTATTGTATTGGGTAAAATTTCTTTTGAAGATGATCAAGTTAGAAAATTCCACAATTCACTTACTCCTTAATGAGAACAAAAGACTCTTGTAATCAACGAGGCTAATGACATAGCACTTTGAAAATTAAAGAGTTACATGGTAATTTAATGTCTTTTGAAGCACAAATGTAGGGCATGGAAGAAAGAAAAGCAGTGGGGAAGAAATCTATAGCTTTTAATCCAATGATGGATGAAACACCCCACACCCTTTAATATACCCAAAAGACACATTAAAAGGCGTGATGTATTGTAAGTATAACTGAAACTAACAAAGACTATGACTCATAAGAAAAAATAGGTAAAAACAGCGGAAACTAAAATATAACTTATTCAAAACAAAAACTTCATAATTGCTTCAAAAGTCAAATACCAACTACAACATACCGTCTTAAAACCCAATATGTCTAATGAAATAAAAAATCGTAGTCTCAACAAAAATCAGAGTATAAATATCCCTCTCAATAGCCAACACAAAGAAAGAAAAACGGAAATAAAAGTGGGGAAATACATAGCAGAATCTTCTTCAAGAAACCTCCGAGCAACTGCAATCTACTACCCTCTCCCTTGATTGCTTAAGGGGGGAAAATGGGAAAATAGAGGGGTGGGTCAGACTAAAAGTTCGGTGAACGATAGTAACTACTAGAATCTTTTAAGAAAAGTAAATGTAATAGACTCTTCAATAGTTCTAGTATATAGAAAAGGAAACAAAGGAAATAGAAAAGATAGAAACTGGAAACAAATACGAATAAACTATTGCTCTATTAGTAGGATAGGTTAATTTTGGTTGTTTGCACTTATCTTTAATAGCTGCTTGATTAGGTTGAAATCCTAATCCTATAATTAGGATGAAAACCTAATTCTACCCTTTGATCAGCCTGCTACTCAGTAGACCTTACTGCGGACTAGACGCTATATAATTTGTAACAACCCACTATTTTCAACCATTCGCATCCGCACATGTCGGACTTGAATAGCCAAATATACCGAATTGTAAATATAAATTTTGCAAAACTCAGAATATAAAGTAAATAAATAATCAAAGATCAAAGACACAGAGTAATATAATGCAGCGGAAGTAAAGAGATAGTAGTTCATGAAGCTACTGTATATACATCAGAGTTAAACAAGATACAATAGAAATCAATACAATAATCAAGTACAAACTGAATACATCTCTGGAATCAACTGAATAACTGGAATTGAGATAGATAGCTGGATCTTCAATTAAAGCTCCAACTCCGAAGGTGTGTATCTAATGCTGTATCACTCAGTCTGACCCGAGCGTCAAGCAAAATACAAAACACTCGAGTCAGGACATACATACTTATACAATGTAAACCAACTCAAGTGAACTATAATATAAGGTACAAGTAACTTAAAGGATGCTTGGGACCGCCCATCCTCTAAGGATCTGTTAAACTATTTACTATGTAGTAATATTTTGCTATTATGATAATATCTACAGTAAAATAAACTTACTTTTAAATAGTGTTAAGGGGTTACCCATATATCCCTTAACACGTAATAGTCCTAGTAGTCCATCCAGTATCATGGTCCCTCCTGATCGAGAAGCCATCAGAGGATACTCCACGGGTTACGGGAGAAAACCAAACTCGTACAAGGCTCGCTAGAGTAGGTGACATGGCACAACAAGGCAATGCAAGGGTAGATATACCAATTACTATCCAAACTGGTGGTGACGCATAGCGCGCAGCTACTACCCACCTCGAGCCACACCCCTAAAATCAAAATCCAAAAGTAGCCACCGAATCAATCCAAACGATAGTGTATAATATCGAAGTAGTGTGTCCGATAAGAGGAGCTACCTCACTGGCCCGGAATCGCTCCTATTTTAGAAACCTTATGCCAACTCATTGGAGTCGGGTCCACGTATATACCTCAAAGGAACGTCGTCGCCATCCTACTTCATTCTTGAATCTCCACTGCGTACACGGTTGTTAAAGTCGTTTTCAAAGTTGGTATAGAGTATGACAACTTCCGATCCCGGTCTCTTTAAGAACCAACCGTTATTATAACCCATGGATATTTATTTCAAAACATTTCTATTCCAAAACCATTTATAGATCAAATACCATTACTTTCCAAAATAACATCCATTTCAAAAATGGCAATATTTCCAAATCCATATGCCTTCCAAATAATATCCATTTAAATACTAAATATTATATTATTTCATTTCAAAACCAAGTAATAGCATATCATTTAAATTCAAAATCCCAATCAATATATCATTTAAATAAAACCCAAATTTCCAAATTTGTTACATCATCTATTAGGATATTATATGCTATATTGTTATATTTATTTCCTGTTTATCACACTTCAAGTTTCCTATCACTACAGGTTGAAATGACACACACCCGAACGAATTTTAGGATAAGAAAAATCACTATGGGCTGAAATGATAGGCTCGAGTGATTTTTATTGATTTTTGTTGTATTTATTTTTCTTGGGATTGCGGGTTTGAAATGGGAGAACCCGAATTTTTTCTTTTTAAATTATGGATTGAAACGATACATATCCGTATCACTTGACCAAGGTTAGAAAATATTATACAGGCCCATGGTTAATATTTTTAAAGTAATATTTTCCTAAAAATTTATTTAATATTTTGAAATTTTGTAATATATGGAATTTTAACTTAAAATTTGATTTAAAGATTTGAAATATAAAGGGACATTGATTTTTGTAAGCTAAAATTTTATATGCTGATAATTGGTTTATAGTGTAATTTAAAAATCTTTATTTGGTTTTAAATGGCAATTTAAAGATTTTTATTTATGATAAATAACTTAATAATTAAAGTTGATAATTTTAAAATCTAACCTGATAATTGCAATCAATCTTTAGTTTTGAAATGAGTACGGTTGTATAATAAATGATGTATTTTGAATTGAGAAAATGAAATACAATTTTAATTGGGCATTTTGTAATAGCATTTATTTAACTTGAAATCATAGTTAGATGTACGTCTAAATGAATAGATTTATAAAGAAAATTGGATTGTTATATTAACTATGATAAAACATTTTATTTATGGTTACGTTTTGTAAAAATAAATGATTATGATTTAGATGGAAAAATGTAAGTTAAAAACATACATGTAAGATGTAAGTTTAATTAATATTTTAATTGATTAATATAATAAATGTTCTTTACTGTAATAACAAAAATGAAAGAACATGTAAAGTTTTTAATTAATGCAAGAAACGTGTAAAGTCCTAATTAATGAAAGAACATGTAAAGTTTTTAACTAATGCAAGAAACATGTAAAGTTTTAATTTATGAAAAAAACGTGTAAAGTCCTAATCAATGAAAAAACATGTAAAGTTTTAATTAATGAAAGAAATGTGTAAAGTCCTAATTAATGAAAGAAACATGTAAAGTTTTAATTAGCGTGGTATTGATTAAATTAATAAATGCACTTTACTGTAATAGAAATGTAAATTAAAACATACATTTGATAATGTAAGTTTTATTTAGTGTAATATTGATTAAAATGATAAATGCTCTTTTTAGTAATAAATGTAAGTTAAAATGTACATTTGATATGCAAGTTTTAATTAATGTAAATGGCATATTTTAAATGATTAGAATAATAAAATTTTCTTTATTGTAATAATAATGTAAGTTAATAAGGTACTTTTAACTTAACATGATAATTTCAGCTTTAAATTGTATATTACAGTAACAAAGTTTATTTAACAATAAGGCTATGATAAAATGACCAAATGGGCAGGAGGGTCGACCGGGTGGTCGACCGCCCCTTTGTTCAGGTCGACTAGCCGGTCGACCTCCCCATATATATATATATGTATGTATGTATATTCTCGTTGTCTTGTTTAATTCATATCTCATTCATATTAGCTTGGTTTCTAACGTTCTACATATGAAAATTGATCGGAAAATTACCATGGACACAAGGGTGCAAGTCCCGTGGCTTAATTCTGATTATTTAACTAATTATTATGGGTTAAATTTTTGGTTGTTACATTCTCTCCTCCTTAAGGGAATTCGTCCGCAAAATCTCTAAAGATAAAAGAATGTACTAAATGTTTTCATCCAATTCTACAACCAACTACTCAATCATCAACCATTCATCCATCGTCCTTAAGTTATTCTAATGCAATTTATGATACTTATGCAATTAGTGTAGTGTAAATGTCCCTAACCAATGTAAAAGATTAGGAAGTCTACTGATTCAACTGACCTCCTTTTATACAATCATGTCCGTGCCATGTATCCAAATGAATGCGAAAAATTCCTAATGATAACTGATATGTCTATATGCATGCTACAAACATCATCCAAATGCAACAACCATGTGAAAATCATCCATTTATAGCAACCATGGAAAATATAATAAAATGCGCACGCACCCATATGCATATGCTCTAGTGTCCTGGTTAGGCCGATCCCTAAAGAATAATAGTGCCTAGTGTACCTATTTGCGTCCATTAGCATCCACTAGCAAACACTTGCAATCACTAGCATACATCATTCATAACATGTTCTAATAACATGTCTACATCAATTTCTACCATCCATAGGTTAAATCCTAAGTTCTACCCTCCCTAAGGATAATAAAGGAAAGAATCCATTCAAAACTATAGATGGAAATAGGAAATTATAAAAACTTATTATCAAAGGAATGTGGATACGAAATACGAATTTTCTCCCAATCAAACCAATCCTCCCTGAAGTCTGCTTAACTATTTCGGAACCAAAGCAAGCCCTCTGTAGACCCTATCCAACGCGAAGGCAACTTGCGCGGTCATTCATAAAAAGCTTCGAAAGGTGCCACTCTAATGTTAGCTTGAAGACTACTATCATATGAATTCCACTAAAGAAAGATGCTTTTCCCAAGTTCCTCCAAAATCAAGAATATCCATTCTCAACCATGCATGCCTTTCTACCTTACCCATTTCACTTTACTGTTCTTCTATAGTCTGCATACATGAATCAAAATTCCAAGGTTCTTACTAGTTTACTATACATTCCACGGGAACTTCTATCATTACTTCTAAAAGTAATCCCTGCTATCCCCTACATGGTCTTGTACTTTTTCCATTACACCTAGGAAATGATTTCCCTATACAAAATATTTATAAGAGTATGGTTAGGTATTTATCATTTCAAAAACTAAGACTTTAAATTTTCAAAACATCAAATCCCAAAATCTTTGTCGTTAAAAAGTGTTATTTTTGAGTTTCTATTAAATTCAAAAATACTTGGTTACTTAACATTCTTTCCCAACCTATAAGGAAAAACTTTCAAATTCTAAGTCCAAAACTTATTCCTCGTTTTCTTTTAAATACCTTTTAAGTTTTCTATAAAAATTTGAATTTTAAAATTCTACTTTTATTAAGTTTTTCATTTCCAAAAACTTACTTACTTTTTCACCAAACCATTTTCTTTTAAAATACCTTTAAGCTGTTTTTATGTGTTTCAAAACATCTTCTTATTGTACCTCACGGTCTCATACCTTAATGTAGTAGAACTACTTTTTCAAGTGAGAAATTATTAATGCTAAAATCTTCTATGAACCTTTTAAAGAGGATTTCATGTTTATGTGAAATTACAAGAAACTTATTTTATATTTTTTGAAATAGGCTATACAAAATATGGTGCTTTTCATACCTTGTATATCACTTTCATGTATTCCTTGTGACTTGCACAAAACATTTTAATTGGTTTCATAGAAAATCATACCATTATTCTTTTCATTTCAATAGATTAAAGGATGTTTAATTTATATTCTTCCATGATAAATATTTTCTAGTATCTAACTTACACATTTTCCTTTCAGAAAAACTCATCTTTAAAACTGTTTTAATATTTCCATAACTGCAAAAACACTTCCTTATACTTATTAAAAATAATAAGTGAACTTTAAAAACCATTTTATTTCTATACTTAGAAATTATCCTTTAGAATACATTCTTATTTGGGTTAAAATAGATTTTGCGTAAACACCGTTACTACAACAAAAAAAATACTAGTGTATGGATTCAATTAAATAAATACTAATAACTCTCATATACCTATGTAAAAAAATTTCTTTTGGGAGTCACTTACTATAACAATAGTGTTATAGCCTATGCTCCTCTTATTATTCACAGAAATAATTATTACAACAATAAAAGTTATAATCTATGTTTTCGATACTTGATACACTCTAGCTTTTTACATTTAAAATCTTTGTTTACTTACAAAGAAACTAGTGAGTTATATATATATATATATATATATATATATATATATATATATATATATATATTCCATACTTCTTCGAAAAGAATTCCAATTTTCCATTATATAAAAACCAACTTAAATTTCATATCATTCTTCAAGAACCCCATATTTATTTTCTAAAAGAAAAAATTAATAATGAAAATTTTCAATTCTAAAAGTTGCACTTTTTACCACTTTTTAAATTCCAAAAATTTCATTTTATTGGGCTTAGCATAAAGTGGATTTTGTCCTTACTAACTTAGGAGTACTTTTCTTAAGTCTTGCAAATCCCACTTCCTTACTAAAGTCTTCTGGTAGATATATTCTAAGGTACTACAGTTAAATCCACTTATATGAAACAATTATAATTCCTATAATTATCTACACATGGGTTTTCAACTTTTCTTATCAACTGAACATATTGAAAATCCACCAATCTTTGCTTACCTCTCTTTGGATTTCCACAGTCTTATCCTAAAGGTACAAAACCGTTTCTTAAATCCCTACTATGTGTAGAAATCCTCTATGCCCCAATAAACTCGCTTCAAAAGTGATACTTCAAGAACTTTGTCTTCAGCTGATGAACATGAAGTGTACAAAGAACCTTCTTTAGATGAATAACATGCTCTTTCATACTTCTTGAGAAACACCAAAATGTCGACCACGAATACCACCACGAACTTTATTTTAGCACATCTCTAAAAACATGGTTTTTAAAATCTATAGAATAGGCTGGGATATTGGTTAGCCCAAAAGACATAACCAACCACTCAAAGAATCCGTCGGGTGTCCTTCCTTTCCCTAGGCGCCATATGCCTTACGGGTAATTCTACTGGCTAGCAAAATAAATCCTGAAGTCAACATCCCTCTTAGGGGGGTTGTACCCTAAACTCCTCAAAGATGTTTGGAAAATCTCTGGCGACAGGAACCGAATCTAATTCTGATTATGATGAATCGTGGGAATATAGGAAGCCCAACATAACTAACCTTTGCCAGTTGTAAGAAATCTCGAGAGTCCTACTGATGCATGTTTCTAGCCTAACGACTCTGCTCTCGTAATCTAAATAGCTCCATATGTGGATAGCCAATCCTTTCCAAAAATCATCCCATACCCCGAAAATCTCAAAACATAGGCGTCACAATCAAATTCTACGCCTTGGATAAAAAATTTCAAACCCTTACAAACCACAGACAAGAGTGCCGATCCTCCAATAGGGTTTGAAACAAAGATGGAGTCTACTACTAAAGAAATGTTTAAGTGCAAACAATCCACAAGAGAACTAGAGATAAAAGAGTGTGTGCCTTAGAATCGAAAAGAGTCCAAATGGGAAAATCAGAAATAGAAATCAATTTTTCCTACCTTGATTTGGTCTGCCACTGGAAGGTGTTGTACCCAAAGTCTGAATCGGTATTGCAGGTGCACTCACTGCCTGCCCCATTTTTTGAGGGCAAATCCTACTATAGAGAGTTTGAGTAAAGATGAAATCATTTCAATGCTATTTTCAAGATTCAAGGGTTGTTCGTCATTTTGAAAATTCTGTGGTTCGAAATTTGAATTGTTTAAACAAACGTTGTCGTTAAAATATCCCAACGAATTTGGAGTGAAATCATATGGATATATTGATTTTCACAACTATTGTAAAATTCAAATGAATATGGAAATTCAGACATATTTAAGAATGTTTTTGGTTTTTTTATATAAAGGAAAAATATTTACAAATAATTTATATTTTCAAAATGGAAAATTGATTTTTCAAATTCTTTTTGAAAAGATTTTATGTTTTTTTTTGGATTTTTGAAATTTCAAAGAAAAACGATTTAAAAATTTCAAAGGAAAATGAATATTTACAATTTTTTTCGTTTTGAATTTTGATTTTTTTTTTAATATGCATGAACTAATGCAACTAAATGAATGTAAGGGTTAATTACAAATGATTTATCCTAAGTTAACCCAAAATTGTATAATCACACATTGTCTTAGATGAACAACATAGTTCTTAGCCAGGTAACGGACAGGAGTTATCGGTGCACCACGAGTCACCATAGCAATGCGCCCAAAGGTTTAGGTACCTTCAGAGGAACAACCACTATAATATTTATAAATGGTTATTAATCTGTCGTAGCCTAGACACCAAGAAAATAAATTGTTCAAAAGAGACAAATTATCAATATAAAACTAAGAGTTATCAATTTCTAACCGTTATTAATCAAAATTCTAGGATGAAATGCAAAGCAGGAATTAAACGTGTATTAACAATGCAACTACGAATGGATTTTTGTTCCTGTTTTTTAAATGCAAATGAAAACAACCAAAAATGCAAGATAAAAAACAACAAATATATACAATGCAAGGCAAATAAAAAAATATAAGCAAGCAATTATTTTTTTGGCAAGATTAGCAAATCGAGCAATTTATTTTAGGAAGCACTTTTGCAACTCTGCTTTGGCAACCTTAAATAAAACAAGATTTATACAGTATTGTTTTATTATATGAAGAGAAACTAAGAAAAATTTGAAGCTACAAAAATTTGTTTTTTAAACAAAAAAGAAAAACTAAAAGCTTAACAATTTAAAACAAAGAGAAAAAGAAAGGATAAAAAAAGAAATGAAGCAAAACAAAAACAATCTATATATACACAACGCTCAGCTCACTTTAGAAAACAGAATCCACCTTACAATAATCTTTTTAACAAACTTAATCGACAATTTTAACATCACAATCGAATTTTTTTTCTCACTTCGCAATTTCCAATTCGAAATCAATATTTCTCCGTCCTTCAAACTGTTTGGGGTGTCGTCCGAGAGTGAAAGTAGTGGAGTTCGACGAAGTGGAGATGGCGATTTCTGTTCGCGAAGGAGATTTGGGGCTTTCGCGATTTTGGGTTTTTGGTTGTGGCTACTTATTTCAGGTTGAGGCTGGTTCGAAGGGGATTCGAAATGGTTCGATGTTGTTTGAAGAGGCTGCGAGTTTGGGGTTATTCGAATGCGGAGGGTTGTTCGTGAGTTTGTTTCAGGGAAGGACTGATTGTTGCGGGGAAGCGGTCGCGATGAGATTGTTCGATTGATTGTAGGGAGCCGATTTCAGGTGATGATAGGGTGGTGTATGGAAGATGCTGCTGCTGGTGAGTAATAGTTCCTTTTTTTGTTCAATGTGGGAGGTCAGTGAGTGAAAGTTGTATGGAGATGGGTTGCTATGGAGGTCAATGTGAATGTCAGTGGGTGAATTTTGGTGGGAGGAAGTCGATGTGAAGGAGATGATATGTAGATGACTACTAGTGGCAGAACTTCTGCAGCGGGAGATGGGGAATGAGTGTCAGAGGTTTTGTTATGGAGTGTTTGGACATTTGATGATGGAAGCGTTTTGTGGGTTTGGAGTGTAGAACGGCAGGTTGTTGAAGGATCGCTGATGAAGTTTCTAGTTATGGGTTGAAGTTATGGAATTGTCGACGGTTTGATTATGAGATGGAGGATGGAAATATATGAATCAAGAGAACTTTGGCAGTGGATTTTGTGATGTATATAGTGAATGTTTGTGTAGTGCAAAGTTGAGGTCGGAGGGATGGTTGTATGGTAGAAGTGGTCTTTTGAGAGGATAGTGGTAGTATTACAAGCTTGATCAACAGTAGTATGGTAGCAGATTAATGATGGATAGTAAGCAGATGGTAGAGAAGTTGCAAGTGCCAGAACAACGAGTAGATAGGTGAGTGAACAGTGAGTTGTTGAAATTGTTGCCACTGGTGGAGTAACAGTTTTTTTGTGCTGGAAGATTGTATGCAGGTGATTGCGGATGTTAGTTTATGCTCTGGGTGGTTTGGTGTGATTTGCACTTGCAATGACAGTGAAGTGAAGGATGGCTATAGTTATATGGTGTATTGGTAGGGGAAGGCAGCAAGGTGAAGAAAGGCAGTGACATTGAGGAGGTGGAGATGCAGAGTGATGTAACAGTGGTTTGAATGAGCAAGAAAGGAAGTTGGTCTGAAGTAAGAAGCAGTGTCACAGGGAATGGTAACAGAGAAAGAGTGTGGGCTGTACAGAGTGATACACAGAGAAATGACTGAAAACAGTGAAGTAAAATTGTGTTGATGTAACAGAGAAATGTGAATGTTTTGCAAATGAAATGCAAAAAATGAATATGAAATAGAAATTCTTGTTTTTCAACTGAAATTTGTGTAGATATTTTTTTTAAAATATGAAATGCAATGCAAATGGAATAACAACAAATGCAAACAAACACACAAACAAATGCAAGCAATAATCACACAAACAAGCAACAATTTTATTTTTCTAATGCAAATTCACACACAAAACAAGAACACGATAAAAAGCAAACAAAATTATTCGAAGAATAGAAAACCAAAATCAAGCAACTCCCTGGCAACGGCGCAAAAAACTTGTTTATTGATGGAAATTCTATCGAATTAGAAAATCGTCTATAAATTTCAAATTAAAATAGCCACAAGCACACGGCGTACACTCGTAGTACGTGGCGAATACGGGTCCATCCACAGGGAATTGTTGATTTTAAAAATCTATTCGATCAAATTAAACCAAAGTCGAGTGAAAGTTAAGCTAGAGAATTAGAGAATTAACTAACTAACTAAAAGAAAAGAGAAGCAAATATAAGAGTTAAGTGACACGTTAGAGAATAAATCCACGCTTTAGATCATGTAGTTCAACACATATGAAATCATGATCTCTCTTTTTTGGTCATTAGTGTTTTAATTGATGTGTTTATCATAAGTATAGCATATTTGTGCTATTAATTAGCTAACATAAGCTATCAAACTATAACGCACCCTTTAAACCACTAACTTTTATAAAACTTAACAATGAAAATGAAATCTATTTTAAATATGGTCTATTAACTATTGATTAGAAATATAAACATCAAATTTGAATTTCAAATCACTTTCTTATGTCGTAATCATATTTTGATGAAGAGTCATTTGTGTTAGTGATTGTTTAAGCATAGCCTATTTGGTGTCAACAATATAGGCTATCAAATTCAAAGCAAGAACAACAAATAACACACATCATTGATCATCATTAAGCACAAAAAGAGAGCATGAATTAACAAATAGTTAAAACTACAGAATTAGAGAGTTTCATTACCCCTAAATTGAAGGGGTTTAGCTCTCATATTTGTCATTTGATTAACAAATTTAGCTAGCAACATGAAAGCAAAAAAGAAAGGAAGATGAAAGCTAAAAAATTAATCTATTTTGCATGAAAATAAAATCTACACTATTAGCACGAAAGAAAGAAAGCATGTAAGTAAAATAAAACACTAATTAACATTGCATAAAAGAATGGAAAAATACGTGAAATAAAAAAGGCTAAGTAGCCGTGAAAAGAGAAAGAGAGATTGTCTTTTTATTTTGAGCCTAAACTAAACTAAGAGAGACTAAGGAAGAGGAGGGTTACATGAAACATAAGGGGTATATATACATGTGTTAAACCCTAATTCATATTTTTGGGGAATGCCCAAAATAACCTTGAGAAAGTATGGAGGTCAAGTAATCATTACCTTCTACTAATCATCATTTAAGTGTACATGAAGCCATTAATTCCATAAGCATGTGCATTAGCCTCTAATTTGTACATTAAGGTAAGTGGGTAAGTGGGGTCCTCCATGTTCTTCACTGTGAATTATTTCCATCTTCATTCCTTTGTATTCATTTTGTGCATGCATGTGTCTTCATGAAACCACTCCTATTTGAGATCAAATTTCTACAAAAATATATATATAAATTTCCAATTAATTTTTCTCAAAGAAATATATGCACACAAATGACCGTTTTGCCCCTATATGAAGATGGATATGTGACAATTTGGAATTAATATCGATTTTGGTTAAAATAAGTTAAAATAGCCAATACGATCGTTTATTTAATTTAAATAGATTAAATATGGTGGTAAAAATATGCACATTTACGTGCACATCAATATCTTATCACCACCCGGATGAATGGTCATCCAAGAATGGTGCGCTTCTGCTAGAACTGCACTCATCAAATCACCAGTGCGAGGGACACAAAGTCTTTCATCTCTCCTTAGCCATCCTTTATTATCGGTGGAGTAGCGTTGGATATGTCGTTGGATATGTCTAAAGACCTCTCCTCTTCTAATCCTATCCAGAATATCCACAAGCTCTAAATCATCTCGCTGCCTTGAGCCAATTCAAACTATGAGGGTATTCTTAACCTCAAGGGATGCCAATAATCTAGGAGTAATGTCCGTAGAGGGCTTAAAATCAAAGGTGGAAATAACTCTAGGCTTTTCCACTTCATGAACATTGGGCTAAGGGCTGTTCTCTTCCTACTTAACGCATCTGCAACCACGTTCCCCCTTGCTCAGGGTGTAGGCTATCTCAAAGTCATATGATGCCATAAAATCCATCCGGCGCTGCTGCCTCAAGTTTAAATCCTTTTGTGAGAGCATGTACTTTAATGATTTATGGTTAGTGAAAAGCTTGAAACATTCTTCTAGCAAGTAATGTCTCCAAGACTTAAGCGCGAAAACAATGGCACCCAGCTCCAAATCATTGGTAGGGTAGTTCTTCTTATGAGTTCTCATCTGTCTACTCCCATAACATACTACCTTCCCCTCCTGCATCAATACTACCCCAAGGCCAGTCCCACATGTGTCAGTGTATACTATAAAAGGATTAGCTCCATCAGGTAAAACTAACACTGGTGCACTAGTAAGGGCCCTCTTTAGCATCGTGAAGGAATCCTCACAATCCACGTCCCACACGAATGCCGCATTCTTCTTAGTGAGGCGAGTAAACAGTGCTGAAATCATAGAAAAATCTCCGATAAACATCCTATAATAACCAGCTAAACCTAGGAAGCTTCTAACTTCGGTAGCGTTCTTGGGGGCCTTCCAATCCTATACCGCTGCTACCTCAGCAAGATCCACTGAGACTACATAACCCAAGAAACGTACCTCTCATGCCAAAAGTGATACTTTGAGAACTTTGCTTTCAATTGATGAACACAAAGTGTACGAAGAACCTCCTCAAGATGAATAGCATGCTCTTCCATACTCTTGGAAAACACCAAAATATCGTCCATAAACACTACAACAAATTTATTTAGGACATCTCCAAAAACATGGCTCATCAGATCTACAAAATAGGTTGGGGCATTGGTCAGGCCAAATGGCATAACCAACCACTTAAAGAATCCGTCGGGTATCCTAAATGCTGTCTTATCTATGCTATCGTCAACGACCCTAAGCCCAATAAATCCAATGCCTAAATCAAGCCGAGAAAATAATGAAGAGCAAACCAACTGGTCAAAACGATCGTCTATCCTAGAAAGTGGGTAACAGTTCTTTTTCGTGAGCTTATTCAACTCCCTATAGTCTACTCAAAGTCGAAGGGAACCATCTGTCTTTGTAGCGAAGATGACTGGCACCCCCTACTCAGATATGCTCCGCCTGATGAAGCCTTTCTCTAATAGCTCACAAAACTTCTTACTTAACTCCTTCCTCTCCCTAGGTGCCATATGTCTCATGGGCAATGCCACTGGATTAGCATTGTCATTCAGATAGATCCTAAAGTCGATCTCTCTCTTAGGGGGTAGCCCGCTTACCTTCTCAAAAACATTTGGGAAATCACTAACAACTGAAACTGAATCTAGCTATCCTAGTGATGAATCAAGGGAGTAAAGGAAGCTCAACTTGACTGACCCCCGTGGGTTGCAAGAAACCTCGATGGTCCGTCCGCTACATATCCCAAGCCTGACGACTCTCCTCCCGCAGTCCCACATCGCACCATAAGTGGATAACCAGTCCATACCCAAAATCATCCCATATCTCGAAAATCCCAGTACATAGGTATCACAATCAAACTATATGCTTACTATAAAAAATTTCAAACCCCTACAAATCATGGATAAATGTGTCGATCCTCCTATGGGGTTAGAAACAACTATAGGTTCTACAACTAGAGAGATATCTAAGTGAAAACAATCAATCAATGAACTAGAAATGAAATAATGTGATGCTACGGAGTTAAAAAGAGTTTGAATAGGAAAATCCAAAATAAAGATCAAACTTTCTACAGAGATTTCCTACCTCGGTCCGGTCCACTACTAAAGGTACTTCATCCAAAGCCTGTACCTGCGCCATAGGTGCGCCTGCCCTTTGCCTTGTCCTTTGAGGACAAACTCTACTAAGGTGTCCAAGCTTCCCACAATAGTAACACCTCCCCTTCACCGTGTCCTTCCTACAGTCCTTTGAGTAATGCCCAACCAATCCACAATTATGACACTTCTCGCCCTTCTTGATCTATCCCTTTTTGAGGTCCTTCTCCTTTCTTCTTGTCCTTATCCTTCTTATTCTTCCACCACTGCTTCTTAGAGTTTTCTTATTTAGGAACCTCCTTAACCTTTTCTTCTTTAGCAACATCTGATATGAGGGCCATTTCCACAAGTGACTCATACACCTCTCCCATAGGTACATGTGTCAATGCCAACCCTTGAAGGGGCTGGTTCAAAATCTTAGCAAAATTGGTGGCTTTCTTATCCGGTGTATTAACAAGCTCCATCCCAAACCTCGATAACTCATTAAACTGATTTATGTACTCTTTCACCGAAAGACTCCCATGATTCAGACTAATGAACTTCTCCAACTACATGCTTTCCTCGGCTTGCGACAGGAATTTTCTTTCAAACCTTGCCCGAAATCCAACCCAACCAATGTCTCTACCCTCCATCTCTGTAATCTCCCATCAGTAACAAGGCTCTCCCTTCAGCAGATAAGATGCAAGCTGAATTCTCTATCGGTTCTCCAATTCTAACATCCCAAATATCTGCTCTGATTCCTCAACCAAGTTCGTGCCTCTATGAAATCCTCCATTCTAGAAAACGTCTTACCTTCTAGATTAGCGAAGTCCTTGCATAGATAAGAAAAATTGGCTGCTATAGGTGGATTAACGGGACCTCCACTCGCCGGTGCTGCATTGGACGCTTGCCCTTGCATATCCGATGCCGTAGCATGAAGGTTTCTACGGAACCAGCCACGGACTTGGACACTCTCTGGAAGATTTGGGGCATCTTCCATTCTATGCAAAGAAAAGAAAATTTAGGCTTGAAAGAATTGGAAGAAGGTTGAACTAGGCTTTGAGGGGATTTTTATAAAACTCTCTTATACTTGAAAACTATTTCTATAATAAGAGTTTCTTCCTGAAAAATACTTCTAGTTTGAAGATATTTTACCTTTGAAAATACTTTACTTTTGAAACATTTTTTTGGGAATCATGTTACCTTAGGCTCTTATACCAAATGAAACACCCCACACCCCTTAGTATTCCAAAAAAGGGCACACCAAAGGATGTGATGCGTTATAGGTATAGCTAAAGCATCATAGAGACTAAGATTCACAAGACGGATAAATAAAAGCAGCGAAAAACATTTAAATAATAACTTATCATTCAGAATTAAACTTCTTCTCAAAATAAGTCATAAAAAACATATTATTTCTCAAAAACTCAAAATCTCTCATGTATCATGAAAATACATCTCAGTCTCACATAATCAAAGTACAATAATAACAATAATAATCCCTCTCACACGTGACAATCCATCATAAGTCAAATGAAATAGAGGAAAAGCAGAAGAATGCATCTGAAATAAGAAAATTCCTAAAATCTCCAAGCAACCCAAATCAACTATCCTCAACTCTACTGGCCTATTGGGGGAATGGGAAAGATAGAGGAGTGGGTCAGACAATAAGCCTGGTGAGTGAAAGTAATTAATAGCATTTCAAAGACAGATAAAGAGAATAGAATAAGCAATAGTTCTAGCATGAAAGGAAGATACAGAAAAGACAAAACTTGCATAACATACCTTTCTGATTCAATTTGACTGTTTGCTTTGATTGTTTGCACTTGTCTTGAACTACTGTGATTAGGCTGAAACCCTAATCCTATCTCAACCGCTAACTTGATTAGGCTGAAATCCTAATCCTACCCATTGGTCGGCCTTTCCTATCTCTGATGTGCTAGTGTGAACCAATTCTGTTGGTCCCTGTAATGACCCGCAAATCTGTACCCCTTGAGTTAACACTATTCTACCTAAATAAAATCAAGTTGTACAGAAATACGAACCATTTAGGTTAAAGAAGAAGAGGTAGAAGAAGAAAATAGAAAACAATAACAGAATCTAACCATCGCAGCGGAATAAAATGTAATAGATAATAAATAATCTTTACTCGAAAACAAATATATATGTTTATATATTACATCATCAGAGTACATCAATCAACAGTTCAACATCAATAGCATACAACTGGATACACAGCTACTCTACACAGTGGAATATATATAAAACAAGTACGTAAGTACATATCGTCATCCAGCTCGTCTCTTAAGCTCCACAGCATCATATCCTATACAATATAACACTCGGTCTGACCCGAGCATTATAGTTAAATAACACCCGAGTCAGTCTGGAATACCAGCGTGAGAAAATCACACTCAATTGATTATTAAGGTTTCAAAAATCCTTTGAAAACAAAAGCATCTCGTAAGACCACGCCACAAATAAACATGTCGGGTTTTTACCTTACGATAGCTAAAACAATTTTTATAGAAATCCTCTGATATTATAATAGGGTCTATATACAAATACTTATAAAATAGCTGAAATTGTTACATTATTAAATTCTAGCTACTAGCCAGAGAGTGGGTAATACAAACAAAACTCGTACATGGCTCGTAGGGAGAATTGATTTCCAACTAATGACTAGGCACTAGGGTACCACCTGTCAGAGTACGTGGCCTAGATCATAGTACCGAGGAGTATGCCCGCTCCCCTGCAACACAAGACTAGGACTACTCCTTCCTGGATAATCCCGAGTGAGATCACCCCGTGGTAGGGATCAGCAACCGCAGCACTAAGCCAAAATAAAAAAGGACATCTAGACAGGGATGACCTCACCCTGCTTGGGTGCTACCCACCTAAACTTGCTGCATAACCCCTGATTTTCAGTCGTTCCAGGTTGATGAGTCCTGAGGCTAAGTGTTACCTTTTTAGAACATATCCCTTAGAATGCCCATCGTCCACCCGACGATGTTCCGAAAGCATTCATCCATACAAGTCCGTCCCGGGTTCGAACGGAACCGAAGGCACTATTCCTACTACATCCATTTTGGAAATATCCTCAGGATTAGTAGCGACTAGCCCTTGCACTTCACTGCTCCATCTTCGAATCCAAACTTGTTTTTCCACGAAAACGTACAAACCGGATCGAAGTGGTTTTCGAGAAATTAATCTCGATCCTGGTCCCTTCAAAACGATCAACGTATTTGTCCAATATTGATAGTCGGTGATTTAACTATAAATTAATATTCACAAACATCCATCAAACAATAAATAATCTTCCAAATTATTCATTAACCTCAAAATATCTTCACAAGATATATTTCTATTTTCAACCCTTTAAAAACAGTTTCAAACCATTCTTTCTTTTTCAGAATAAACTTTCCCAAATATTTTCTATCTCCACTGAAATCACCAAGCACAAAACTAGATTTTTAAAATAATTTAAAACACTTTACTATGAAATATACTTTAAAACATTTAAGTTAAACTACTTCAAGAAATTGTAAAAAATACATACTATATGAATATATGAAAATAAGGTTACACTACAAAATATAAAACTAGGTTTACACTTTTAAAAACAAAATACTAAGTCAATCTCTAAATAATTACTACCATAATAGATTAAAAGGAAATACTTTCTTTAGAATTTAAATATTAGAAACAATAAATTTTCCAAAACTTGCTTTTTACAACAAATTTAAAACTTTTAACTTATATTTAAAAATTTACTTTGAAAACGTACTTGGTTATTCAGGGAGAATTTCCAATCTCAATCACTTAAATCAATTTTCAAAATTGATTCCCAATTTATTCTATTTGAAATAAATTTCTTTACTTACTCAATTCATTTCAAAATTAATTTATTATGGACTTTATCGTTATTGTTATTATTTTCCGTTTGATTTTAAATCATTTAACCGAAATATACCAATTTCAGCTTCTTCCTAATTTCTTCTTTATTCTTTTCAAATTTTAAATTAAAAATTTAAAATAAATGTTTTGTTCTTTTAAATAATATCACTGAAGATTAAAATTCATTAACTTTCTATTTATTCAAATTTCCTTTCTATACTCAAGATTTATTTATCAGAATTTTAAAGTCACTTTATTTCTATTCCAATTCATTTATAAATTTATTCAAATTTCTATAATTATTTTACTTACAAATTCACTTCTTTTATTTTCTTTCCAAAATACAATTTATATATTTTTGGTAATCCATCATACCCAATTATATCCAATCAAACCATAGCATTCAATATTCCACTATAATTCATCATAGAATATCAAATAATCACAATAGAGGGTATTAAATAATTTAAATAAATGTTCAGGGATCCAGTTGGATCCCTCCAACCTGTTTTCCCTACATCCACAGATGTTAGCACAATATAAAATGCCAATTTCAAAATATGCCATACTATAGCGCATCAATCAATTAAACCATTCAAACAATTATTTAAATTTAATCATTTAAATTTAAATTTAATTTCAGCTGAGTGAGATTAACTCACCTTTGATTTTAGCTTGCAATCCACTTTAGTCCGGTTTGATTCCTTCATGATATTGACCTTGTATAAACAATTTATGGTTTATTAATTTATTAACATTTGAACTAATCGGTCAATTAATTTCATTTAACAAATTTAATTCAATCCAACAATTTTATTTAAACTAATTTATCTTTTATAAACTTTTTTTTTTCAAACCTTATAAATAAATTTTCTGTTTCAGTAAATATCAGCAGTAATTTACTTCTCTGTATAAACATTCATTTACAAATATAAATCTCTAAATCGAGGATAATTAATCAATTAATTTTTATTATTTTATTTTTTGAAAAGAAACTTCTAGTATCTGTATATACATATTTATACAAATTAACAAATAACTAAATAAAGAAATGCCTCACCTACCTATCGAAACGAAACCCTAGCTGCCGACTCCAACACGTCACGCCCAAAACCACGCCACTGCAGCCACGCGTGTTTTGCGATGCTTCGCCACTGCCCCTCTCTGCCATACACACACCCTCAATTCGCGACATTACCTCTGCCCTCTCGACCCCGGACTCCTCGGTGCCACCATCCACGCGCGACAGCCTGTTCCGTCGATCCACAGCAGCCCACTCAAACGCCAACCCCTCGAGCTCAAGATTGAAACCGCGACATCCCATCCCAAATCTGCCTCGCGACCCTTCCAAGCCCATCGCCGATTCGTTCGAGCATCATGATGGAACGAGATCGCCCCCTCAATTGCAAGGCCGACCAGATTTTGTTCGAGATTGTCGTTCGTCTTTTTTTCTCTTTCAGGGTTTCGATTCAATTTAAAAAAATAAAGAAAAGAAGGAGCTAGGCTTGATTTCAAAATTTATTCGTCCATGAGAAGCTCGCGTTTCTTTTATTTGATCTCTGATGATTTTCGAACAGGATACCGTGATTTTAAAAGAAAAGGAGGAGGAGACACGAAGAAATGGTAGCGTGATTAAAACGAGAAAAAGGGGAACATATCTCTGCGCGTTCAGAAGGTAGGGTGGATGATGTCCGATATAGGGTGGCTGTATTTTGATTTTTATATATTTCATATTATTAAATTTTCAAAATATCGCGTTTAGCATAACTCGAAATCTCGAATTCCAAATCAGACCTGTCGACAGGCATTTATAAGGCTTTACCCGTATTCCGAACACAGTGGAACGTGTTTCGAAAGCTTATTTAATCATATGTGGAAGTTAGCTTTATAAATCGATTTAAAATATTAAATTATTGATTTTAATTCCAACGCGTTTCTCACCCGCACGAGCAAATGGTAAATCCAAACGCTACGAAAATTAAAATCCGATAATAACTAACATTACGGATCCAATAGAACTTGTTTCGTCGAATTCCGAGACTATGCCTCAGAAGGCTATTTTCAAATTCAATTTTAACCTACAAAATTTTAAAACTGAGCAAACCACTGTGAAATTCAATTTTACAACTTCTATTATCCTCAGTACTATTAATATAAATATTACTGGTCTTCAAATTATTTTTAATAGGCTTAAAATTCTAGATTCGACATTTTACCCAATTTCAAATTATTTAGATTCAATAAATGAATAATGATATTTGAATCCAAGTTAAAATTAACTTTTAAATATTTAAAATTAATTAAATATTCCAATTTCAAATGCTCAAAAATTCTGGGTCGTCACATTCCTCCCCCTTAAAAGAATTTCGTCCCTGAAATTACTAATTAGGAAGAATGGTCCAATACCGTTTATTCTTTTCCCCAAGATCAAACGGTTTCTAACAATTCAACATCTTACCAACTATCTTTTTGTAAAAGACCCATTATTATTCTTATTAACTTTCCAAGCTATTCCATAGTTCCTAAATAACTTTACTTATTCAACTATTCAAATTATAATTCAAAACCAAGTTTAAAATTTTCAAAATTTATCAAAAAATTTCTAACTCTCTAAATTTCCGAAATTTTTTGCCAGTGTCTCCTTTGCGCGGCCAGCTTAGTACAACTACAAATGTAATATCCCGGTATTTCCAGGAATTTAAAATGTGATAATCTCTTAATTTTAATTATTTGAACTGATAAAATGGTAATTTTCAAAAATAAATAACCAAGTAACAATAATATAATGTTTTAATTATGGTTATAAATTGGTTTTATAGTAAGACTAGTTATTTTATTGTGTAAATAAATTCTAAATTGGCTTATTGTTTCAAAATTGATAAGTGTGTTTAAATACATTTATATCTGTGTATTTTTAATTGATTTTAAAATAGGATAAATAATTTGTAAATATTAGTGAGCTTGTTTAAAAATAGATATTATATTTATTTAAATTAATTTTAGATTTGGATTTTTAAATTTGACTTTGAATTGAATATAAATTTGAATTCAAGGGACATGCATACATAATGATAAAATAGTTTGATTTTAAATTATATAGATAATGTTTTTAATTAAAATAAATTTGTTTTATATTATTCTTTTTATAGAAATTTATCTATGAAAATTTGGATTTGTATTTAATTAATAAGAATAAATGTAGGGCTTTTGAAATAGCATTTAAAATAAGTTTGCAATATTGTATATAATTTTACTTAAATTATATTTGGTTTCATTCTTTTTAAAGATTGTATTTTATATAAATTTAGCAAACATTTGTAAATGTATAAATATATTTGTTAACTAGGAATGTAATTAAAAAAGCATTTTTTAAATAAAAAAGAAACATATTAGTAATTAGGAAATTAATTTGAAAAGCTTTTAAATTTCTTTTAGAATAAAATTAAATAAAATTTGACAAGTGTTAAGTTAGGAATCATTTAAACAACAAGTGTTAAACATTTATGAAAAATTTAAGACAAGTGCCCATGTATTTTTTTAATTTTCTTTTTAATTTAATAAATCCGAAATTTACCTATATAATCACCCTTTCTCTCCATCTTCTTTTTCTTTAAATTTTGTTCATTCTTAAATGAAGAAACTGGAGCTATCCTTGCAACTTTTACTCAAAACCAAATTCTAAAATCTCCTCAAAATAGAACCTGCAAGATTTTTTTTTATCCGCAATCATCCTTTAAAAAAACTACATGCCTGCAGTTTGTTCTCAAAACAAAATTAATTCCTCAAATTCAAACGTCAATCTTTGTTTATCCAAAACCTGAAAACATCCCAGTTTAAAACAATATCTGCTTGTTTTCAGTCCCATGTCTGCCTCAAATTTTTCATATGCATGCAAATGAATCTGGGTCAAAGGCAACCTGAAGTACTCCAGTTTTTATTTTCAAGTTCAAGTATTTACAAGTTTTTCAAAATGCAAATCTGAAAAGCAAGATTTATACGATGAGCCAATTCTATTTCTAAAGCTTCAGGTTTAAAATGTCTTGCAAGTTTCAGTTTTATCACCTCTGCACTGCATTTCTTTTAAAAAGGTGAGTAAACAATTCTTATTGAAAACTTGAGTGATGAATTATCTGTTGCTTGAAATATTTCTGTGAAATTGATGTGTTGAATGTGATGAAAGAAGCACCAATCTGTAATGTATTTGGATTTCTTGTTGGCACTACAACAAAAAGTGTCTTTTATAGCGGCATATAGCCGCTATTAATCACAACCATAGCGGTTTGATAAGCGCTGTATATCGACATGTTATAAAAAAGTGTTGAATATTTATAACACAAAATATGCCGCTATGGTTGAGCTTAGTTTTATAACGCAAATTCACCGCTATGGTACGTTAATTCAATAGCTCATTATAGCCGCTATAATAAAGCTAAATCTCAACGGAACTGGAAATCTTTATAACACCATTTTGCGGCTATAAAATATTTATTCAATAGCGGTCATTTCACGCTATTAAATCAACATGTTATAGTATTGATAAATTCTTTTACAGCTCATATATGCCGCTATAAAAATCGTAGATACACTTTTCAAGAGCTATGCCTATATATTACATTTTAATAATAGCAATCAAACTAAATCTTCATAAATGAATAAAGATTATAATCAACAAACATAACACAAGAGCATGCTCAGAAAGAAATGTGATATATTTTTCATTACAGTGTACAAACATTAAAGCAAGTGCATAACCATTGAATAAAACATAAGCGTGCAGCCAAATTAACAAAGAGAAACAGAAAATAATGTCAATTTAATAAGTGTACAAACATGACAGAGTACAAACATTAAAGCAATCCTTCCAAATATTACAGAGTACAAACATTACAGAGTTCCAACTTGCAAGATCTGATCTAGTTGCGTACTAAGGACCTTGCTTCCTTCCAAATGATCCTGCGAAGTTAACACAAAGAAACAGAAAATGTTAAAACAAGTGCATGCTCAGATAGAAATGTGAAAAATATTTCATTACAGTGTACAAACATTAAAGCAAGTGCATGAACTGCATGAACTAGAAACTACAATTGATTATTTCTACTGATCTATTTTCCCAAAATGGAAAATAGATTAAAGCAATGTTAACCTCACTTTTCTCAGTTGCAGCAACCATATGTTGAAGCATTTCTAACACTCCAACATTTTGCCATACATTTCTAACTGCTATTTCTTCAATGCACCCATGAAAATACAACATATCCTTCCACCGCGAGCTCCGTACATACCAACATTTTCTGTTATCTATTTTCTGCTACATGCAGTGTTTGTGTAACTTATATTCAGTATTTATTTTCAATTTTTATCAATTTATCATTTGTTCACCTATAAATGGATATATTACTAATCATAACGATTCAATATATATTTTACTCAAATTTGTTTCATGTAAAAGATCTTTTAATTAGGGTAACTATTACACCAAGAAGATATGAATATGGTTTTGCTTCATCATGTTGTATCACTACATACATTCAACTGTGTCATCTCTACCTCATCCCTGAACTCCAAACAGTCAACTACAAACAAACCATTACAACTGGTACTCCACCAACCAGAATATAAAGCTAATAACTAAATGTAACAAAAAAAAAAATTGAACAGTAAAGACTTACTCAAAATTCATTCCATTAGATGTGCATAGCAGGCCAAGCTATAATAGAAGAGAGGGCATCTTCCATGTACTGTAATTCGGATGTTTGCCTCCATAGGTCTACCGCTGGCTCTTTTACGGTCACTATCCAAACTTTAACTGCATTGTTTCCTAGTGGTTTGAAATGCACCCTTGCATTTGGATCGGTAGACTCCACCCGTCCTAAAGCAACTACTTTCCCATTTCTCGATAAATCCATTAACTTCCATTTATTGTTTGTTCTTGAATTTGCAGTCTGTAGGTTGAAAAAAGAAAAAAATAATGAAGTTGCTAATCATTAAAAAATAAAAACACACAATAAAAATCAAGTACCATAAATGTTTTCACCACATCCATAGGCGTAATAGGTGCTGTAGTGTCAACCATCTCAACAACTACTTGCGATTCAGGCCATGCAACCTTCTTACCAACAGCATCCGCAATTCGGATCAAACCAGGGGCTGAAACCAAAACTTAACATGACGAGCGTCAAGCTTAAGGTGACGACTCAACTGTAGATTTCGCTTCTCGTCAGGATAAGGGTGTTGAAATTTTAAAATGCTACAAGGACACCAATCAAGGTAAACATAAATAAAGTCGCTCAACTTATTAACTCTGTGGTTACCCTATTATAGGGGACAACCTAAACGAGTTCACCACCATATAAATATGATATAAATACAAATAAGACTATTACATACCTCTTAGTTAGGTTCACCGATAGGACATAATGCTGCTTCAGCTTCACGAAGTAGCTTCATTTGGAAACATGAGAATGCAAACAAGTATTTGGACTGAGGCATTTGTTTGCCTTTATATTTGATATGTCAAGTTAGTTCCAACTTATAAGTAAAAATATTTTGAAAGGCAATATCTACAGCAATTAATAGTAGGAGATGTATAATTAAGTATTGAGTACAATTAAAGAGAAACATGTTCTTCTATCATTTGAATTATAGCCTGAAATTTAATGAAACGGCGTAGGTACAATGAATAGCTGGACCACAATAGTAACATGCTAAATAATATATTATCATCTAATTCATCTTGAATATTCCAAATACAGTATTTACCTTTCAAGATATGATATGCATAATAGGCTTGGTTATTCCTCAAATAACAAGTGGCCATCAGTTGCAAATTTGGCTGCATTTATCAACATATGTTAGAGCAAGATTGCAAATTTAAACATGACCTGTCATAAATAAGCGACATGATGCAAGAAAAATAGATATACATTTGGGTAAGTTGCAATTATCTGTGATTGTAAAATGTCATAGCCAAAGAAATTGTTAAAACTAAGCAGTAACCAACTGTGTTATACTTACTCCATCGACTATAATGTTGTCATTGCACATTTCTCAATTGTCAACATTACTTGTTTCTTTCATTTCATATAAGGCCAGAGTTCTAACTACTGCCTCTATATGTAGCAAACTTCTATTATTTATTTATTGCGTAACTAATATCCGCTCTTTCAACCACGGAAGCTACGTTACAAAGCATTGATTATTAATGATAAAATTAAGTACAGACTTCAAATGGTATTTGTAATAAAATTTGATTGCTAAACCCTCTCTACAACGAAGAATACTGGCTATTACAGCTATCCAAAAACAGATATAAAAATTTCTGAAGTATAAAACTTCAAATTCTATGTGTATATATGGACCAGTATTTAAGTTCACTTTTAGGAATACTAAAGGGTGACAAAATCAGATAACTACTCAAACTAGTCAAAAATATCTCAGCAAAAACAAACTTTGCAGCCTTACTGTAAACGAACTCTAAACCCTCAATTACTTAGAAAACACTCAATCCAATTATAATAAACTAAAAAGAAATGTACTTACAAGTGCACTTCAGGAACACCATTTCTGGATAGGCAACTGCTGCCACTAACCAACCGAAACTACAATGGAAAAAATACATAATTAAAAATTATCAAGTGATAAAAAACGTAAGATATAAACAATAGTGGACTAGACTGCCCTATTATAATTTATTAAGACTGTAGATATTCAGATACACAACCTAGCAAAAATTGTCTTAGGTGTGCACCAACTTGGTACGACTGCAATCTAGCTAATCTAGCCTTGTTCAGTTGCTATGCATATAGCTTAAGGGCTCACAATTCAGTTTTCAACACACATTTTGCTCTAGCTAAGAACTACCTAGAGCTTCAATTTCATTACGGTTGCTTTAGGCATTCCTTATTATTGTCGAGCATTTCTTTCTCAGTTAGGATCTGATGTCCTCCCCGCTTTATTTTGCCACATTATGATGCTCAATATTGAATTGTTTCCATCCTAAAAATAGGAAGGCTTTTAAAAAAAATAGAAAATGTGCTAGAAGAAACATGAATTATTGGTTCAGTAGTTTTATAAAAAGCAGAAAAAAGACCAGAATCTATTCTTCATTCTAATTAAACATACATTCTTTTTCAGGGCAAGAAAATCGGTTAATACACTTAAATGTTTAAGGAATAGCTTGTATATAGGATAAATCAAGAAAATAAGGCACATGAGTGAACAATCCTTTTCCCTACTAATAAAAAATGCATTTAACAACAACAAAGATATCAAGGTACAACCTAAAGCAAAATCAAGACAACGATAAAAAAAAATATTCAAGCTTGAAGATAGAGATGAACATGCAATAAGAGAAGGATCAACCTTTAAAAAATATTCATACATCCCATATGGCATTTGCTGCACCCACTATACTCTAAATATGTCACATGTTAAAAGAATAAATATTAAGATTAAGACTTGTAATTCATGGTCATAGAATTCGGTGGTTTATAAGGCTGGGCGAAGTTATATTTGTCAGTCCGGACCTCACTTCTACTTTTAAAGGATATAAAGGTAATTTACCCATCAAGAGTATTGATTGCACCAGGAAAATAGTCTCCGTAAGACAACTTGTTGACTCTGTGACTTATCTACAACAACATGACAAGATAAAACATATTTGAATACTATACGTTTCATTCGTAATCTGATATTTCTCAAAATCAACACTCTTACATTAAAACTGTCTTTTCGGAAGGCCACTATATCATGAACATGCATATTTGAAAGCTGAAAACATTTCCCTGGTGCAAAATGAAAGTTTCCAGCCACTTTATTGACATCTAAGAACCCATATATATTGCATCCTTCCCCATCTTCATCTTTTATTCTTTGAAGAAAACCCTCCCTCTTCCACTGAATGTAATAAATAAAGTTTTAGCACATTATATATCAAATAGGCAGTTGTTGACATATTTTTTGTAAATTCAACTATGCAGATGTCCAAAAGACAGAATTATCATTACCATTTTATGTAGGATAAACATCCCAACAGAAAGATTAGTTTTTTTCCCCATTCGACGAACGACTAACACACACACACATAGAGTAATCTTTATTGAATCTTTTGTCCTATTTTTGACCCAATTTCATCGTTTTCATTTTTGAGTTGTCATTTGATCTTTTAGATATTATTAATTTTGACATATCATAAGAACCTGATCAAGTAAGTCTGGGTTTGACATCCCCCAACCTTTCTTGGTGTATGCTTCACGGACTTCTTCACAAGAATTGCAACATTCATCATCAGACTACAGAGAGCATCAAAATCATTATATAATCAGTAATGCACAAGAGAACAATGCTACAAAATCAATCAGCCAAGGGAGTGAAGTTGATGAAAAATAATATACAAAAAAGGAATATGTTCTTGTATACCCGCAAAGATAATGGTGATGTTCACAATTGAATTGTCAACAAAATATGTTCAGGATATTGACTATGACATATACTCTTGATATTCACATCATTCATCATTTATGGTGTAAAATTATATGTGAATTTCTTGTTGTTCAGTTTCACTATTATGACACTAGCATCTCATGATCTCACCTTGCCACGAGCCTACATCAGAAGATTCTGAACTAAATGGCAAGGAGAATGTCAAGCAAAGATCAAATGGTTAGAAAAAGATAAGTGTGCTGTGTTTTGCAATAACTAATTGTAACAAACTTAAATTTCTTGACCAAAACAAAAATAATGAAATTGTTCCTTTTTACCAGAAATAGGGTTAGGGCTTGAACTTTTAAAATTTCAAAATTGGCAGAACGGCAGATCAATCAAGAACAAACTACTACACAGTATACAATTGCAAAACAAGAAACATACCAAATATTAAGTTAATTCAATATTATAAAGAAGCATAAAGCATTCCAATAGCGTATGTAGATATATAGGGAAATATTTCACTTATACATTCAATAAGGAAGGAACACAAGCCAATAAGGATCACATAAAATCATGGTAACGATGAGATGCTGTTACTGTTCCTCAGTTAAATGCTTTCTTAACAACACTGTAACCTCACGTCACTGGTTATAAGTTAGATCATCTATAATGTTCCTTAGTTTAAGTTAGAAAATTTCATCACCATCACCATCACTATCATTATTATTATAAGCAACTTGGCACGACTAAAGTGACCCTTAAAAGAAATTACCAGTGACACCATAATTTTGAGATTGACGTGCTTAAATTAAATACAGTCTTCTGAAATTAGGGTGCAAACGAACATGAATGCAAGGTTATTTAAGTGGAATAATACCAAAAAATGAACACATGCCTCATGCCCAAAGAAAACATTTGGCAGAGAACAAATTTCACCAAGAACTTGACCAACAAGACTATCAACTCTACTCAATGTAGGGGCCATAGTTGTACCAACTCCAATAAGTACTGCAGGAACTGCAAACTGTAATCAATGAATACATACCATTCCAGGTCATACTTCAATTAATTAGTTCTCTTTTAAAACTTCTAGAACATTCACATACCACATATTTAATGCATGTTCAAACATTAAGCATTCCGTATAAACAACGCAATATCATAGTTTTTTTCCCTGGTTACCTAGCTCCTAGACAATAATTGAAAATAATGTAACTCCCTTTTATGTCATAACAAACTACGGTTAATACCAGAATGAATGCGACTTCTACCATCTGCATGTAAAATCTTTGCAAGTTTACTAAGCAACTTTTTGAAGCAAGATATATCATTTCTTCGCTGTATCAATCATAAATTATCAGTTGAATAGTTGTACATGGAAACAATTCAATGCATGTTAATCAACTAAAGACTGGCGCATATAGTATATATACACGTTCGAAAATAAAAAATACAATATTGCACACATAAAAATATCACAAGAAAGATATTTGAAAAACTGGGAAATGATCAGTACAGTAAATTTGGGGAAAAATTCATTGTTATATTGATTGAATAAAAAGACAAAGAAGAGTGATTAGAACCTGTCTGTATTCGTAAAAAAACGTCATAGCAGTCAGCGGATTGATTTACAATCAATTTTCATCATTACTTCATTTAATAATTAATATTGGAAATTAATAAAAAGGCTTACAATACGGTTAAACGTGCACTACATCTACTTGACCCTAACTCAATGGTTTAACCCAATGAATCCTGGATCTACTGTTTAAAATGAGCTCAAGATAGAGTCCATCTTAAAAGCTTGACACAAAATATATAGCAGGCTTTTATGAACAAGAGCAAGTTATCATGTCAATTTAAGGAAGATTAGAGCATTTAGCTGTAAATAGAACTATACAACGCTGAAATTTGATCTGAAATAACTTGCTGAATCATATTATTGAATTCTATGAACAAAAAATTTCCACCAACTAACAATAGAGTAAAACAAAATATGTTTCATTTGACAAGGACAAATAGTTTACAGAGCGATCAGAACCTGTCGGGATTCACGAATAACATAATATGAATCAATGTTGTTGACAAATAACCATGAATTAATCACATCAAACTGTTAGCGCACCAAGCACTAGCCTATCAAACATCGGCAAATAAGCAATCAATAATTTGAAATTACCTCTGACTTGACTATATGATTGTTAATGTCTGATTGATCTGCGCTTGAAGGATCAAAATCTTGTTCTTTTACATCAAAATAGGCCATCAAATCATCCGCCAAATAAAAATCAGCAACAGTAGGCTCGAATTTGTTTATGTTCTAAGTATCTTTTGTAAACCAAATCATTGCTAGGAGCATCGTAAACATGTAATTATATGAACATCGAATCTGGCAGATATTGATGAAGAGTGAAATCGAAGATCGGAGATTAGGGTTCGAGACAATGTCGACTTCACAACTGTTGAAGATTGAAGATGGAGTAGAATGGCTGAACATTGGTAACTAGAGATGTAGATGGAAGAGAACGTCGGTTAGGGTTATTTCGTTTTGGGAAGGAGATGAAAATTGTTAAGTGTTATTTGGAAGGGAGACCAAACTGGTTAACTGTTTTTGGAGGGAGATGTAAATTTTGGGGGCAAAACGTTACACACGTACCGTACAAAACAAGAGGACAAATAATTAGAGGTAAACAATAACGCTTTTGGATAATGCGTTATTAAATGGCGTTATTGATAACATGTTTTCTTGTAGTGTGGATAGTTTGAATCTCCCAATTTTCTGATTTCGGAGATTTTTAAAACAAAACAAAATTTTAAATTTTAGCTTAATCTCTATGAATCTATGGGGATACCCCCACACTTATCTTTTTATTCGTCCTCGAATAAAGAAAAACTAAGATAAATCCGTTTTCGTAGGAAGCACGATTGCATTGAGCGTATGCAACAAGCCGTTAAACCTCTGGGTGTCCCCAGTAGGACGAGTGTTGTCTCATTAGGGTTTCAGCGGATACTACCCATAAAATCCAAGTGCGGGATGAAAATATTTACAAAATGCAAGATTTATTTACAAAGAGATGAATGCAAATTTTTGAAAATATTTACAAATGAAGGATTTATTTTTAAATTGACACGAATAAGTTAAATATAGGTTTTGGTTATTCTCTTGAAAATTTATGTCATTTACTGGTCAAAATTTCCAACAAAAATCAAGTTATCATAACAAATAGACAATAGTTTAACTTGTTGTTTCGGTTGATAACAAAGTGTAATTATAAAATGTATCCTTAGTTGATTATCAAAGTTTATCAAAGTGGTATTTTCATTTCTTTTCAATAACAAATCAAATCAAATAAGTAAAAATAGTGCTAGGATTTCAATTGCTTGTTCTCTCATTATTTGCAAGAAAAATTACACACCTAGCTCAGGTAAACTGAGGCCAGATATACCACCCATGCACTGCCTTACGGGCTTATGTGAGGGGAGTACAGAGCATGGCGAGTGCACACACTTTCATGCATACACTATCGACCGTAGGTGGTTTTTATTAAGTCTTTTTTTTACATGTGTTCCATACATCATAACCGTGAGGACTATTAAATGAGTATGAAAGCACATAATCAAAAATTCCAAGTAATCACCCATGCATAACCGTGAGGACTTCTAAATGAGAGTGAATACTTGGATGTTATTATTTTTTATTTTTATATTTTTTTGAGTGAGAGTTTTGCAAAATCATCTTAGCACCACTTAACTTAGAAGACCAAAAAATGTTGTATCCTTTACTTTAAATCAACCACTTTTTGAAACAAAAATTTTCAATTAGGATGTACTTCATAATTAACACGTATGAATCTTCCTATATACTAGTTAAACCATTATTATTTGTAATCAAACTTCATTTTTATTTTTGTTAAGACCAATAAATTTTCAAAAAATTCAATTCAATAAACCAAAGCCATATATTTATCTTATAGTGTTTCTTTTAAAAATAAATCAAAAGAAAATTCTTTTTTGGGATTTTTTTTTAATTTTTTTCGTTTTTGTGATTTTAAAGCAAAAATAAACCACGAAAAAAAAATGAAGATGAATCTCCCCCCCACACTTGATTTTGACTGTGTCCCCACAGTCAACCCAAGTGAAAGGGATGATTATTATTATTTACATGAAAACGAACGGTATTTACACGAGATCAGAAAGTATATTGTCAAAAAGTAAATGAAACGGTCTTCCAAAAACCGATTCATTTGTCTCGTCGTTATACGAGACACAGCTTAAGCTCGAAAAACCAAACCATCGAAGATTAGAAAGTTGAACGTTGATTTGGAAAAACGAATGTCGTTTTATTAAAAATCGTATGAGTTGTTTTATTTTCGATGATTTTTGGGGTTGATAAAATAGTTGATTGAAATTCAAGTTTATTTTCACCAAATTGAAGTTCTAACTTATCATTGAAAACTTCTTCAAAATTATCGATTTCAAAGTCAAAACGATGATCGAAAACTACCCCTTTAGAATTCAACAACTCATTTTCAAAAGGTCCATAAAACTCATGTTCGTTAAATTCGACTTCCTTTGTTGGATTATCAACAACTTCAGTGTAAATTGAGTTTAAAATTCAAAGTTGTCGTATTCAAGTTTTCAGAAAAAGAAAGACCGAAGTTTAAATTGAATTTCGCACCCTCAAAAGAATTGAAATCCAACTTAATTACCCTATTTTCAACAACTTGATTAAGATCGTCATTATCAATTTCAAAAGTTGTTATTTGAAAATCATCGATTTGGGTAAAAGATGGACTATCGTTTGACTCGTCACACATTGAAATTTGATTTTGTTTCTCACGAAAATTTTCCAATGTTTTAATCAACAAATTTGTGTGATCATCATAAATTTCATTCATTTGCTCAAAAAAGTCAAATTTGTAATTATTCACTTGAAAATTTTCAATTTGGACTTGTTGAGAACAAGAATTGTCTATTTCAATAAACGGTAGACTATTATTTGATTCTTCGCAAGTTGAGATTTGATTATGATTTTCACGATTTTTTTTGTATTTTTCAAGTAATAAAACCCCGTTATCTTTTACCATTTGGTCTACAAAATCAAATTCATGATTATTAATTTGAAAACTTTCATTTTGAATTTGTTGATAACCAAAGTTTTCGATCGTATCATTATTGAAACTATTCCCATTGCCAAAATTATTTGAAAATTGGTTTACATTTTCGTCTTTATTTTGAATTCATCTTGAAACTCGAAATTGAATTGGCATGGGTTACACTCGAAATCATTTGAATTTTGAAGTGAATTCAAATTTTGATTATTTTGAAAACCTTGATTCGAGTTATAGCACAAATATGAATTGCACCACTCATTTATCTCTTGATTTTGTTGTGTAGCGATTTCAAGTAACGATGAAATGCTATTTTCAAGAGTTGAGGGTTGGCCATTATTTTGGAAATTTTGTGGTTCAAAATTCGAATTATCTAAACAAAAGTTGTTGTTAAAATATCCATACGAATTTGGAGTGAACTCATATGGATTATATTGATTTTCACAACTAAATTCGAGTAAGTAAGAAAAAGTTAACTCGGACATGTTCAAGAATTTTTTTTTGGCTTTTTTCATAAAAAAAATATATTTACTAGCAGAATTTATTTTTCAAAAATGGAAAATTGATTTTTGTTTTGTTTTTGGATTTCAATTTGTTTTTTTGAACTTTTTTTTTGGACTTTTGACAAATTTTTTTTTGAATTATTGGAATTTTGATTTGAAAAAAGGAAAAAGGAAAAAAAACTAAGTTAAGAAATATTTACAATTTTTTTAGTTTTGAATTTTGAATTTTTTTTGTTTTTTTTAAATATGCATGAACTAATGCAACTAAATGAATGCAAGGGTCTAATTACAAATGATTTATCCTAAATTAACCCAAAATTGTATGATCACAAATTGACTTAGATAAACAAGATAGTTCTCGGCCAAGTAACAGACAGGATTTATCGGTGCACCACGAATCATCGTAGCAATGCAGCCGAAGGTTTAAGTACCTTCAAAGGAACAACCACTGTAATATTTACGAATCACCATAATATTTATAAATGGTTATTACTCTACCATAGCCTAGACACCAAGAAATTAAATTGTTCAAAGAAGACAAATTGTCAATATACAATTAAGTGTTATCGATGTCTAACCGTTATTATTAATCAAAATCTAAGATGAAATGCATAACAGAAATTAAAAGTGTATTAACAATGCATCTATGAATGGAATTTTTTTTTTTTATAAAATGCAAATGCAAGCAAACAACAATGCAATTTAAATAAAACTAGTGATTAAAGCAGAATTTTTTTTTATATAAGCAAGTCGACAATTTATTTTTAGCAGCAGAGCGAAGCTAGCGGTTCTTCCTATCCACTGTGGCAACCTGAAAAGAAGTTAAACACAAATATATATAGATTTTTGATTTTTTTTTTTGCTTTTTGAAATAAGGATGGACTTAAAACAATTCTAAACAAGTTAAAAAATTTTGGCAAGTGTTTTTTTTTAAAGAAAACTTAAAAACACTTCACCTCAATTCTAAAAAAAACAAAAAATATTTGAAACCTAAAAATAAAATAAAAAATATTGCAAACTAAAAGGAAAGAAATTAAGAGAAGAGCTTAACAAACTTTTAAAAAAAAAAAAAAAAATTAACACACGCACACACAAGCCCACAAATTATCGCCGGCCCAATTAAAGAATTCAATTTTCACAAAAGGCTTGCTCAAACAACACAACTATCTGCATCCCAAAATAATTTATCCGAAAGCAGCGTTTTAAAATCACGCAAGCAACCCAAATTCGCGATCAATTACATCAATTCACAAATTCACTTTCCCAATTTTGGCAGCCATATTCCAAGTTTTTTCTAGTTTCAAAAGTCTTGATTGAAGGCCAGTGATTCAAGGGGGATTTATGGATTTACTGGAGTTGTACAAGGGGAGTTGGTCGAGGTGATTCGGGGGGATTCGAAGGCCATTTTGGGTGTGTTCGAATTTGATGTTGATTTGGGTTGCGGAGATAGTCGCGTGGGGTTTTTAGTGATGTTTGGGATGGAGACGAACGCGATTTGGGGATGAGGTTGTGGTCCGCGGCTGATTCAAGGCAATTGGGGAAATAGCAATTGGAGTGTGATGGGGGGTTTAGGGATTTTCAGAGGTGACGCAATCAAATTTGGGTGATTGGTTGCAGTGGATCAGGGAGGCAGGCGATTTGTTGCTTCACAATTGCAGCGGTTGGGGGATGATGAAGTGGGAGGTGAAGTTGTGGTCATTGAATGGATGTTGCAGGTGACTTATGGTGACTGCTGTGGTGTTTCGATGGCAGGAAGCGGAAATGGAGGAGAAACAGGCAGTGGTGACGTTGCACTGTAATATGTGCACAAAAAGCATTGCACAGTGGTTTGCTGTTGTTCGATTTCGTCGCGCGAGGAGGATTGCGGTTTGCAGTTGCTCGACTGGGTTGGAACTGCTGTGTTTATGCAAGTAACATTGGTGGTGGAGAGAGGTATGGGTTGTTAGCAATGGTTGGTCGCAGTAGAAGGTGGGAGAGTTGTTGGAATTTAGAACTGTGGTGATGATCAGGTGATACTTGGCTATAGATGTTGAAGTGCTGGCAGGTAATTGCAGATATGTGAATGAGAAATGATGGAGTATGTTTGAAGAAAAGGTTGCTTACAGTGTTGGTGGCAGTGGTATGCAGAGAAACAGCGGGGTCTGGAGTGTTGTCACTTGTTAGTGTGGTCACTTGCAAGCAATTCTATCGGCAGTGACGTGACGTTGCAGTGTTGAATTAAGTTATATGTTTGGTTTGAAGCAATGAAGTATGTTGTTGTAGTAGAGGTATGAGAGGGCAGTGAAGGCTGGGAGGCGAAGTTGGGGCAATAGCAGCGACTTCAGCTTGCTGTGGGATGAGTTCGTTTGTAGTGGGAGGATGTTGCGTTTTTCAGGTGGTTTGGGGAAATTCTGGGAGTTCGAGTTCGATGAGTTCGAGTGTAGAATTGGGTGAGGTTGGAGGAGGATTGCAAACGACTTTGGCTTCAGTGAATCGGCATTAGTGATGATGAACTA
This sequence comes from Allium cepa, assembly GCA_030765085.1. Lineage (NCBI taxonomy): Eukaryota > Viridiplantae > Streptophyta > Magnoliopsida > Asparagales > Amaryllidaceae > Allium > Allium cepa. The sequence goes on from CM060943.1 coordinate 912,143,553, forward strand.
TCTGGGCAGCAATGTTCCAGGTGAGTATTTGGTAATTGATGGTTTTAAGTCAGTGAATTTGAAGTGGTAGTGAACGAAAGACAGAGGTGGAGGCTGCAGATGGGTGGTTTCTACGATTGGTGAAGTGCGATGATTTGTTGATGATGTAGATGGGCTGTAGGAAGGGGGTTGGCTCAATTGTTTGTTGTCAGTGGTGGATGAAGTTTGTGGAACTTGATGATGGTCAGTAGTTGCGTGCAGATCCGATAGGAGGTGATGGTAGATTTGGGGTAATGACAGAATTGTATGTTGGTAGTGGGGTAAGAGGAGATGAATGACAGGGTTGTATGAAGATTTAGTAGAAGAGCAGGTGGATATGACTGGGAGATGAATGGCAAGTAGACTATGTGTAAGAAGTTGTTAAGGGTGGAAGTGGCAGAGATCTGAGTTTGGGAAGTGCTTGTAATTGAAACAGTGAAATAGTAGTGGTGGAAACAGAGAAGTGTGCACAGGAAACAGAGAAGTGTGCAGTTTTTTTTCTTTGTAAATGTGTAAAAGAAAAAAGAAAAGAAAAGAGAATGAAAGATGTAAATGGAAAAAAAAATTGAAAATGCAAATGTGAATGAATAAAATAATCTTTTTTTTTTGAAATTGTGTTGTCTTTTTTTTTAATAAGTAAATATGCAAATGCAATGCAAATTAGCAACCGGCAAAATCAAAATGCACACACACAAAATGATTTTTTTTAAATGTACAAACACATAAAACAAACACACGAAAATAAAAACCAAAGTAATTCGAAGAATAAAAAATCAAAATCAAAACAAATCCCCGGCAACGGCGCCAAAAACTTGTTCGTCGACGGAAATTCTATCGGTTTAGAAAACCGCCGAACGAATTTTGAAATAAAATTTACCGCAAGTGCACGGTGTGCGAATGTAGCACGTGGCGAATACGGGTCGATCCACAGGGAATTGATAATTTTAAAATTCTATTCAATCAAATTATACCGAAGTCGAGAGTGAATAGCTAGAAATGTAAGAAACTAACAAAAACTAGCAAAAGAAAATGATAAAAATATGAGAGTTAAAAGAACAATTTAGAGATAAATCCACTCTCTAGATCATATAAATCAACAAAATGAAGTTATGTTCTCTCTTTTCTTTTCATTAGTGTAATTAGTTGATGTGTTTATCATAAGTATGATATATTTGTGCTATTAATTAGCCCAATATAAACCATGAACCTATAACACAACCACTAATACACATTTAACTCTCATGAAATATGACAACAAGTTGAAATAAAAATCTATTTTAAGCATAGCCTATTAACTATTGTTTAGAAATATAGGCTATCAAATTTCAATTTCAACATTCACTTCTTTGCCATAATCATATTTAGATGAAGAGGCAATTTATGTTATGTTTGTTTGAGCATAGCTTGTTTGTTATGAACAACATAGACTATCAAATTCAAGGCTAAACAACATCATTAAACTACTTCAAGTGTTTCCACTAAAGCACAAAAAGAGACTATAAACATCTAAATGTTGCATCTACATACTAGAGAGCTTCATTACCCCTAAATTGTAGGGATTAAGCACTCATATTTGTTATCAAATCAACAAATGTAGAAAGCAACATGAAAGCAAAAAGAATGGAAAATGAAAGCTAATGGAAAAGAAAACTAATCTAATTGCATAAAGGTAAATCTACACTATTACATAAGAAGAGAAGAAGCATGTAAATATAAGAGAATTAACATTGCGTAAAAGAAAAGAAAATTACATGAAATAAAATGGCTAAGTAGCCATGGAAAGAAAGAGAGCTTTGATTTATTTTCTAAACTGAAACTAACTAACTAAGAGGAAGATGGCTACACGAAACATAAGAGGTATTTATACAAGTGTTACAACCCTAATTCCATAATTTAGGGAATGACCAAACTACCCTTGAGAAAGTGTGGAGGCCAAGTTATCATTAGCTTTAATAATCCCCACTTAAATGTACATGAAGCTTTAAATGTATTTTAGCATGTGCATTAGCCTTTAATTTGTACATTAAGGTAGTGGGTAGGCGGGGTCCTCCATGATCTTCACTTTGAATTATTTCCATCTTCATTCATTTATATTCTTTGTGCACGCATATTCCTTCGTGAAAACATTTGTAATTGAGTTTAATTTCCTACAAAATAATATAAAAATCTCCAATTAAATTTTCTCAAATTAATATATGCATAAAAATGACCATTTTGCCCCTGGATGAAGCTGAATATGTGACAATTTCAAATAATATGAATTTTGGTTTAAACAAGTAAAATACCCAATATGATCATTTATTTAATTTAAAAAGAATAAATATGGTGATAAAAATATGCACATTTATGTGCACATCAGGTTTTAAATCAAGTTAGTTAGTTTAAAACATCATATAATTTTCTTAAAACAAGAACTGATATTTTAGATTCAGGAAAATTCCTGGAACAAGTAAACACAGTGGAATTTTCAAAATAAAATAAAATCAAATGTAAATTTTTATTGATTCAAGCCTATATCTTAGATCATATTAGAATGTTAGGATTTTTAAGACAGGAATCAAAAATTTTAAAATCATGTTAATGTGTAAATGGGTATTATCTAGAAATTAGGTTTTTGCAAAATTCAGTTGATTTATGAATTTAGGGTGCTCGGGATTCATCATGAAGTTAGGGGTTGGATTGGAGAGTAAGGTAAAAATGGTTGAAGAATTTGTAAATCTCTATGGAGGTTGAAATTGCTCGGATTTGTTTTTAAACATAGTTTTGGTTCTTGCTGTAAATTGAACCACTACTCTTCTTATGGTGATTCGAGTTTGAAGAAATTCTGGGTGAAGGATGCGTGGTGGGTCGGCGATCCATGGCCGGAGTTGTGGCGTTTATCATTGATCGGAGGCGTGGGTTTTGGGGTTTTCTGATGATTGGGTTTGGGGTTTTGTACAACCAGGGATACTTGATTTTGAATCGAGGCCAGAAGCGATGTTCTGATGATCGTAGGGGTTTGTAGGGTTGTTGAGTGATGTGGCGGTGGGTTTGTCGTTGACCGGAGGTGGTTCCGGCACTGGTGCAGGTGCACGAGATGGTTGGTGTCAATTAGCATTTGGGTTTTGTGTTGCTGGGTTTTAGCTCGGGAAATAAGGTAGATGACTCGGGGAGGAACTCTTGTATTTTGAGTTGTGTCTCGAGTGGTTCCTCTGTTTTTGCATGATGGTTAGACTGTTGTGCTTAACAGTTTTAAAGTTTAATTAAAACAGTTTTTAAAACTTTAAAGTCAAATTTGGTTCAAAAGAAAAGATAGTATACTTTGTTTTTTGTTTCATGTAAACATGGGTTGAACCCAAATGGAATGTTTAACCAGATTTTAATTTAAAACAAATAAAGTTTAAACTTTAAATAATATAAGTTAAATTAAAATCCTTGTCTTTGAATTGAATTGTTTTTTTGTATGATGTTTAAAATGTTTTATGATAAAAAACTTAATGTTAATTTTCCAACTTATTTTTGAAATATAAAAAGGAAAATTTATAAGAGAATGTTTTTATTGGTTAATGGAAAATGATTTATTATTAACAATTAAAGGTTTAAGTAATTTATTAACTTGAAACTAATGATTGTTAATTAATAATTAAGGGTAAGTAATTGATGATTACTTTATATCTTAAACTAATTAATGATTAAGTTAAGTAAAGTTTTTCAAGGTTGAATAAAAGATAATGTTTTATCTTATATAAAAATTAAATGTTAATGATTTGTAATTAATTAAGTTGCTTAAGAAATTTTAAGATTAATTAATTATTTTAATTAATTATTTTAAAAAGGATTAATTAAGTAACTAGTTAAGTATGATTATTAATTTAATTAACGAATAATTATGATGATTTAATTAATGACTAGTGATTAATTAAATTGTAATTACTTGTTAATTAAGTAATTATGGTTAATTAAAATAGTAATTAATTTATACTTAATAAAGGTTTTATTAAGTAATAATTTGGGTTTCTTAATTAATAATTAAAAAGTTTATTAATCTAATGCAAGTTAATTAAGAATTAATTAACTATATTAAAGGTTAATTAATTGTAATTAAGAATTAATAAATTATATTTATGGACTAATTAAATTGTAATTAAGATTGTTATTTAATAATTGAGTTTTATTAATTAATTATTAAGAGATGATTAATTAGTTAATTAAGATTAATTAATTAATTATAAAAGTAATTAGTGATTGATTACTTTGTATTAAAGAATTGGTTAATAATTAAGTTTTATTAATTAATAGTTGAAGGTTAATTAATTTGTAAATTGAAGATTAATTTGATTAAAGAGTAATTAAGTAATGAATTACTCGATTTGATGTATGAGATGAGTATGATCAAGTAAGATAATTAATTTGTTAATTAATTAAAAATCGTCACTTGTTAAATGATTAAGTATGTTTACTTAATAAGTTTTGATAAGAGAATTTACATAAGATAAGTAATTGATAAATTACAGAGGTAATTGAGATAAGTAAAATTACCGATTTGGAAGTAATTTTAAATGGATAATTACTTGGTAAAGTAATTAAGGGTTTATTTCTTGGTGTAATAAATCAAAGAATTTATAAAGTAATTAAAAGTAATTAAGAAGTAATTAAGAATAATTAATTACTGTTTATATTTATTAAAGTTGATTAATTGAAAACAATTAATTTAAGCATGATTAATTAATGTAATTAATTAAGAGATAATGTAATTAATTATAGTTAATTAATTAATTCCATTAATTAACTAAGGTTCATTAATTAATATGATTAATGAGAATAATTAAGGATTAATTACTTGATTAATTAAGATGATGATTAATTAATTAGTTTAATTAATGTTTATTTAAGCAAGATTTGTTGTGATGAAGATAATTAATTTAATTAATTTAAATTAATTAAGAAGTACTTAATTTAATTCACTTTAAATTAATTAGAAATAGAGATAGTTAATTTAATTCATTTTATATTAATTATGTTGTGATTAAGTAAATCATTGCTTATTTATGAATGGGTGACATTGATTGTCTTGAATGGATGTAATCTCAGAGATAAGTAATGTTGTGTGGTATGAATGCTTGGTTGCATTGTGATGGTAATATAGATTATCTATTGTGATAATGATGCAGATTACCTATTTTGTTATGGATCATCTGTTTATTTTGATAATGTGGTTATCAATTATGACTTGTGAATTATCTATTCTGTGTGTATATAGATAGTTGAATTGATTTGTTTAACCTTAAACAACTTGGACCTAAAAGATACATTTTGGATTTCGATGAGACCGGGATCGGGTTTCCATATTTGGATATCCGAAAACCACATTGTTAACGCTAAAATTTGAACGCTAACACCCCGGTGTATGAGTTGTAGTTGTGAAAGCACCACCCGATAACTCGGGAACGGATTACAAGTAGATAATAGCAGAAAAGCGGTAAACAACAACAATTTTATAGTGGTTCGGCTTAAGGGTATTGCCTACGTCCACTTTAAGTACTTTTATTAATAATCTCCTTACAAGCTGATACAATTCTTCCCAAGTACAATACACTTTGGATTACAAGAGACTTAGAACAAGTAGCCTAAACTTTGATGAAGATGAGAGTTTTTGAAACCATGTTGGATGTATGTGATCTCTCCTTGAAGTTGTTTGTAGCGTTCTTAGTGTCTTGAGAGCTTCAAGTGTTAAATTGGTTCGGAATGCAGCAGAGTATCGGCGCTTGAAGAGAGTGAGCCAAAAGTCCCCAAAATGTTGGAAGTGGTCATGTATTTATAGGAGTCTTCGGCCTTGAGTCGTGAGTCGTACCCGACTCATCGTTAACTCGTAGCCGAGTCAGGTCGGGTCGTAGACGACTCAACAGGTTGAACCCCAGCTTCGTACCAGAGCGCCTTCGATCCTCTGAATATGGAACAAGTCTTAAGTCGTATACAAGTTATTCCTCTTCGATATAAGTGTCATGATAGCGGGCTACGACTTAGTAACTTTAGGTCGTGGACGAGTCATGGTGAGTCGTCTCATGTTAACACGTGGACGACCTACTGGGTTAGCTCACGGCTTGGTCCAAAGTGATAAGTCGTTCACGAGTTATCCAAACGCAACTTTCTTGATGCTAGCATGAGTCGTACACGACTCATCATTGGTCGTAACTCGTCAACGAGTTATCTCATTTCAGCATGGTATTGAACTTGTCCCTGAAGTTTTAGGTCGTTCAACCGTAGCTGTAATTAGGTCGTATCGTATTTAAAGTCGCACAACCTTTAAGTCGTAGGCTGTTCATAGTCTTAAGTCATATAGGCCTTAACCCGCTAGGTTTCTTAACTCGTAACATTCCTTCAGTTGCAGATCTTAGGTCGTAGGCTTCTTGAGTCATAGAGGCTTTAAGTCGTACATATCCTTAACTCGTTAAGTCTTAACTCGTATCAGCTCCTTGAGTCGTACGTTTCTTAGGTCATAGAGAATTAAGGGTTAACATTTGCCCCTCGAAGTACATGCCTATGTCATAGGTCGTGTGCTTCGACTCATCCTAACTCGTGCGTACCGACTCAAGTTCTGCTGTCTCGAACTATAAAATGCTTGAGTCGTTTCTCTTTCTCATCACTTTATCCTTAGCCATTTCTGCCACATTCTCTAAACCTTTAAAGACGATCTCGACCCAATTCACACCCAATCCTCTCCAGCAACACACAATCGTAAGCGATTTCTTCTTTCTCTTCGATCGTTGATCATTATCACCTCACGCGCTTAATTCTCCGCCTCTGGTTCGCCCCTTCGAGCCCTATGAGTTTCGTTGGATTGATTGCTGATGAACTTAGGTTTGTCTGATTTGACTTATGGCGATTCGCCATTCGAGACGATCCTGTAGTGTGATAGGGTTAAGGTTGTTGCTGTTGGAGAGGCCATTGGATTAATGGGTTAAGAGTTAGAGGGCGAAGCGGGTTGGCCGAATAGAGTAGGAGATTGCCCCATGTACGACTTAGCAACTTCCATGCGACCCAGTGGCCTTTTGCAATTAACTTTAATCCGACCTAGCAAGTTTTGCGACTTAAGTCATGAGTCGTGACCGAGTTAGAACTTAGAAGATTTCTTGTTGTTTTTGAACCGCAACCCTCCTTCTGTTCCTTGACTTACGACCTAGAGCATAGCCGACCTAACGCATTGACGACTTAAGATTGAAACGACTTAACTTTATTCGCCTCATAATTCCAAGGTTGTAGGGAGTTAGTGCTTAAGTCGTCTACGACTTAGCAATTGGCACTGTTGTATGGATTTTGAACTGTTGAACTTTGCTGCGTTCTTTTATAGATTCCTTTAACTTGTAGGTTAACAATCTGTTTAATATGATATTTACAGAAAATCGGGACGAATATACTGCCATCGACCGCCCACATCAAATGACAGATTAGTTAATAACAGATAATTAACTTGAATAAATTGTGTGAACGAAGTGCTATCGATTTCAAGTAGAATATTAAAGCAACACTGAAATAGTCAATTGAAACTGACCAGCCTGCACTAATATTATGCTTGAACTTTAAATTAACAAGTTCTGAAATTACCGTAGTCGATCAATCGTCGACCAATTTAATTCCAGTTATATTTACTTGTTATTTTTATCAGTTTTGCACGACACTTCACACTTTTAGGAAACGTGCACCTTCATATTTGAATATCCAGTTGCTTGTGTAGAATGACATCTCAGGAAGAAGATGCAACAGTTCAGACGGGGGAGGCAACTGTTCTTCCGGCTCCACTAGTTAATCCTCCTGAAAGAGTCCCTACCACACTATCATACAAAGTTTTTCGCCAGTTGTGTGCTCAGTTTGGCATTGCTGAATCAGATGCCATTCTTCCTGAGAGAAGTAACACTGCTGACATAGCACCTTCTGGCTTTGTGACAGTTAACCGACAAATGTGCCTAAGTGGGGGCGTTCCTCCTTTCAATGACTTTTTCCAACAACTTCTTCGTCAATTGGCCATTGCTCCATCCCAGCTACACCCCAACGGCTACGCCATTCTAATGGGGTTGTGTGTGCTATTTAGGAGAACACTTGATCGACTTCCGAGCTTTGATGAAATTTGTTACTTATGCTCCTTTACCCGGACCAAAGATCATCTTTCTATTACTGTTGTGAGAAGCGCCCGAAACCGCAAATTAATTGTTGGCCTTCCTGACACTGCTCACGGGTTTCTAACCCAGTTCTTCTTCGTTCGTTGCCCCCCGGGGTTTTATGCTGTGTGGAGGGAAGGAAGTAAGATCATCCATCCTTACTTCGTTTGTTATCTGGCCTTTGTGAGACTGACCTGCTAAGTGTTAACTCTGCTTCTTTTTATTTTCAGCGCTTCCTCCTCCCTCTAGGAATCCCAGTCACAAGTCGACTTTTGAGAGGCTTAAGGCCGTGCCGGTTGAGGAGAGAGATATTCAATTTCTGTTGAAAGATGAATTTTTGCATCAGTACGGACTTTTGCATACTTCTCGTTCTACGCGTCCTCATGAAATTCCAGACTCCCCAGCTAGAGTGTTGGATGCCTCAGTTTCTACTAACACATCCATATCAAAAGGACCTGCTCCTGAGGCTTCGTTAGTGAAGTGTTCCACTTCTGTTGATGCTGCGGGGCAATCTGACAAACTTGCCCCGGTTATCGAGGAAGAAGAGCCTCAGGGATCTTCCCATCATTCACAAGAATCTGGTGAAAAAGCTGAGAAATCCAGTCCTGTTAAGCAGAGCAGGGACGATACTTTCGAAGGACTGAGCGACCTTTTTGCTACTTCACAAGAGATCTTTAAAGACGATCCTATCACTGCCGGGATTTCTTCTTCAGTAGTTGAAGCTACTTCTACTTTGCAACAGTTGCCGTCGACTCAAGAGTTGACGCTAACTATTACACCCACAACTACTCCTCAATTAAAGAGTGGTTCGTAGATTGATGCGCGTAGTTTGCACATCACACACACTTAGAATTCCTGGCACTTTTATGCTCTTTTTTTTTTTTTAACATTTGGATGATTCTCAAGTTTTGTTTCTTTTTTTTAATTTTAGGTTTTCCAATGAGGCGAGGCAGCTCGTACTATGATGACTTTCAGCGATATGGGAAACGCAGCCAGTATGGCTATCAATCCTATCCTCCTGTTCATAGAGAGACTGATGAAGAAAGGGCTACCCGGAAGGCTCGGGAAAGACGTGATTATGAAGAACGCTTTGGAAGACCAGATAGTCGACATGATTCCTCCCACAGAGAGAGTGACTCCCTTAAACGCAAATCTCATGATGATAGAGGGAAGAGTCACACAACTGATGACTCGAGCAAACGGGCCAAAGTTATTGAGGAGCCAATGCCTGCGCCTTCAGAGAAGATTACTGCTCCTACTTCTTCTCAATCTCCTGCCCCTTCCCCTACTGACATCCAAGCAATCATCAATAGGCCATCTTACCAAGTTGGACCAGGTCCAGCCACTCTTCAACGCCGATTTCCTAATTGGTGTTTAAAAGGAGTTCGCTTTGACCTCAATCTGGTTCCCATAGATAAAAGAGCTATTTTACGTAACCTTGATGCAGTCAGAACCGATATCGAGAGGATGTCATCTTGGCAGAAACTCGTTGATGAGCTCCAAAGGGTGAATAGGGCCAATCTCGAAGCTATGCTTACCATGGAGAACGACAAAACTGAATGGCAAAAGATCCTTAAACAGCATGATGCAGAAATGAGGAGTATTGCCGTTTATAATGAGAAACTTGAGGCAGAAGTTGGGAAACTTAAAGAGGAGCTTGCTACTTCTTCCACTTCTTATTCTCAAAGGGAGAGTGTGCTTCTTCAACAGGTGCGGGATGCTCATGCCGCGCAAAGGGATGCTGAGGCCAAGGCTGATGGGTTGGAGCAGATTATAGAGGGCAACCGTACTGATATTACTCAGTTACGAGGACAAATTGGCCTTCAGGCTGCAGAGATTGAAAAATTGAAAGCCCAGTTATCCAAAGTCGAGAGAGAGCGGGATGAGGCTGTTGCGGGTAGAATTGCAGCTGAAGAAGCCCATGAAGCTACCAAAGCTGATATTGGCTCGACACTATTTGATTTCTACTTGCAGTGTATATTAGGGCGTGGCAGTCTTGCATTCTTGGGCCCCAAGTATGAGATTACCCTGGCCGAAGTATGGGAGGCCGCACTAGATATGTTTAAAGGGGCCGGATACACTGAAGAGGAGTTGGAGGTGCACTACTTAGACTTTGAGGCTCGCGCAGCCCTTGCCAGAGGGAAGGAGCAACTTGCCAGATCGCGAGTTGAAATAGTGGGGGAAGAGCATCAAGAAGAAGAAACAAATTTGACTGCTCCTGTCCCTCCTTCAACTTCGGCCGATGCGGGCATTATTGGCTCTAGCTCTTGTGTACCGATCCCTGCTCAAACTGATACCGGGGCCAAAATTACTCAAGTCACAGATGAATCGCAAGAGAGTGCTGAAGCTCCAGACTATGAAATTGACGTAATAAAGACAACTTCTGCAGGTAATTCCACTGTAAATTTCGCTCAAGTGGATTGCTCATTTATTTCACATGGGTTTAATGAGCTCCTTGACTATTTTCTCAACCTTGATGAACCTTCATCTCCTCTCTTTACTGACTTTAACCTCTTTTCTTCTGTAGAGAAAGTATCAAGCACCGCTCAGATTTCTCCTCCTCCGGTTATCCCTCCTCCGTCTCCCCAGGTGGCTCCTCCTCCTGCTTCACAACCCGGGTCGCAAGAGGAACAAATAGAGGCCCTTCATGGTTTAGACGATCCCATCGCTTCGCAAGAGCATAGAGACGAGGGACTTGAGGGAGGTGAGATATCTCCGGAGCGGACTCCTTCCGATGACATAACTTTGCCTAAACTTGTCACTCCAGGAAGTGAGTCTTCCTCAAAGAGGAGGAAAAAACACGGAACGTCAAAGAGGAGGGGGAAGATAATCGCTGTTACTGAAGTGGAGCCAGAAGTTGGACCAGCTGCGCCTACCCCTCCTCCTTCTTCCCTTGTGCCAACTGACTGACCTGAAAAGCTAATCATTCGGCCGGGAAAAGGGTCCAAAGGTAGTAAAAAGAAGTGAAGATTTTAGCTTTTTGCCTTCTGCATGTACTGGTCGAGAATAGTGCGGGTACCGGCCCCCGCTTTTTTTTATTTTGAAACCTGTACCTGCATTTCAATTGAATAAAATGATCCTTTGTTTGTACATACTTCTGTTTGAATTTGAGAATGCATTTATTATTCATTTTTGCACAAGTTTATTTATATGATATTGCAGCGGGCTTATGGTATGTTGTTTGAGTATTACTTTACTGATGCAGTTATACTATTATACCATGTTGCCCCCATACCTTAGGCTTGCTGCAATATTTTATACTTCGAGGGGACTTGCACTCTTATTTGCTAAAGAATAATTATTTTATTCTTTAAAGAAAATTTTTGTAGAGTACAACTCCCTTCGTATAAGTTTCTACGCTTTGTCGTTCGAAGAAATCACTTTCTTTTTTCTTTTTTTCTTTTTTTTGCTTATCTGCATATTTTACCAAGTGAATTCTTCTATGTGGTAAAGCGGACCTCTGAAGGGTACTTTAACTTCTTTTATCTTTTTTTTTTTAAGATCATTTTCCAGAGTAGGTAAATTACTCTTCCTTTGAAAGTTAAAGCACGCTTTTGATGAGGATTTTTTTTTATGTACAAAGTTGTACCTCTGAGGAGGGATTTTTCACGTTTCAACACTTGGAAGTTTTATTTCAATCTCGGCGAAACGTGTACCTCCAAAGAGTTGTGCCTTTGAAGAAAGCCTTTTCACGTTTCAACACTTGGAAGTTTTATTTCAATCTTGGTGAAACGTGGGCTTCCGAAGAGGTCTTTCTTCTTGATTGTGCCTTCGAAGAGGTCTTTTCTTTGAATTGTGTCCCCGGGAGGGGGTTGTACCTCTAAGGAGGGATTTTTCACGTTTCAACACTTGGAAGTTTTATTTCAATCTTGGTGAAACGTGTACCTCCAAAGAGTTGTGCCTTCGAAGAAAGCCTTTTCACGTTTCAACACTTGGAAGTTTTATTTCAATCTCGGTGAAACGTGGGCTTTCAGGAAGGTCTTTATTTTGTTTTTGCATTTCAACTTTGGTGAAGTGAAATTCCGAAGAGCGGTTGTTACACTCCAACTCCTGGCGAAATGTGCCTCCGAAGAGGGCTTTTGTTTTGTTTACATTTCAACTCTGGTGAAGTGAAATCCCGAAGAGCGGTCATAACACTTCAACTCCTGGTGAAATGTACTTTAACTTTCTTCCCTCTTTTTTTCTTTTAGAATAGGTAAATCACTCTTCCTTTGAAAGTTAAAGTATGCTCTTGATGAGGATTTTTCTTTTAAATAGAAATTTGTACCTCTGAGGAGGGATTTTTTCACGTTTCAACACTTGGAAGTTTTATTTCAATCTTGGTGAAACGTGTACCTCCAAAGAGTTGTGCCTTTGAAGAAAGCCTTTTCACGTTTCAACACTTGGAAGTTTTATTTCAATCTCGGTGAAACGTGGGCTTCCGAAGAGGTCTTTCTTCTTGATTATGCTTCCGGAGAGGGGGGGTTGTACCTCTGAGGAGGGATTTTTCACGTTTCAACACTTGGAAGTTTTATTTCAATCTTGGCGAAACGTGTACCTTCAAAGAGTTGTGCCTTTGAAGAAAGCCTTTTCACGTTTCAACACTTGGAAGTTTTATTTCGATCTCGGTGAAACGTGGACTTCCAGAAAGGTCTTTATTTTGTTTTGCATTTCAACTTTGGTGAAGCGAAATTCCGAAGATCGGCTGTTACACTTCAACTCCTGGTGAAATGTGCCTCCGAAGAGGTCTTTATTTTGTTTGCATTTCAACTCTGGTGAAGTGAAATTCCGAAGAGCGGTCGTAACACTTCAACTCCTGGTGAAATGTGCCTCCGAAGAGGTCTTTATTTTGTTTGCATTTCAACTCTGGTGAAGTGAAATTCTAAAGAGCGGTCGTAACACTTCAACTCCTGGTGAAATGTGCCTCCGAAGAGGTCTTTATTTTGTTTGCATTTCAACTCTGGTGAAGTGAAATTCCGAAGAGCGGTCGTAACACTTCAACTCATGGTGAAATGTGCCTCAGAGAGGGTTTTCATCGCCTGGAAGTTACTCTCTCATGGTTGGAGGGTCATGACTCCTCCAATCTTTTTTGTTGAGTAGAGAACTTTCTTTTTTGTGGCGTATGACCCATTAGAGGTCTTTATCCTCCGAAGAGTTGTGTCTCCGAAGAGGACTTGTGCTGCCGATGATGGCTTTGGTTGTTCCTCTGTTCACTTGCTTATGCCTTTTCAATGATCCTCTGCCCCCTCCTTTTTTTTACAAGTAACTTGTTTAATCCAAGGAAGTGCGCTTCATTGTCAGGCAATTTCGTGAGAACGAGCACTAGCTTCTTAATTGGACGTTTGTTTGTTCAAACGATCTCAATTTATTAGCAAAGACCCGTTTCTGTCGAAATCATAGGCCGTTCAATTGAAGTACTTCCTATCTAGGATTTGAATTCAGGGCTTTTGTGACTTGAATTTTGGCGAAAATCACTCGGTCTTTTTACGTGCAAGTTTCACTTCCACTGTCTGCAAAAATTTAAATCGACATTTCAGCAATACATTCTATGTACTTTTTATATCGAAAATAAAGAAAACATGTAATAATAATAAGGAACACAAGATTTATAGTGGTTCGGCCAGGAAATTGGGCCTACATCCACTTTACATTCTTTCATTATTTACTTGCATCAGTTTTACAATTTCTTTCAATTACAAGAATCATACATTCATAATTCTTTTTACAATATTTCAACAAAATTTTCAAGTAAAGTATGGACGCAAATGGTTGCTGTTCCATGCCCTTGGAATTTGATCTCCTTCAACAGTGGTGAGTTTGAATGTGCCGTCAAGAAGCTTCTGACCTATTACATATGGTCCTTCCCAATTTGGCCCAAACACACCTATCGCTGTCATAATTCTTTTCAGGACTAGGTCTCCAATCTCAAAGCTGCGTTGGCGGACTTTGGAATTGAAATGTCTGGCTATTCTTTGCTGATGAGCTGCAATTCTGAGATTAGCCTCATCTCTTTTTTCATCAAGGAGATATAGCGCTTCAAGCTGTAGCTTTTCGTTTTCTGCTTTATTGAAATGGATTCTTCTGTGTGAAGGGACTTCTATTTCTACCGGAATCATTGCCTCTGACCCGTATGCCAATGAAAACGGGGTGTGCCCAGTCGCAGTTTTGTGAGTGGTTCTGTATGCCCATAGTGCCAGTGGTAGCTTATCGACCCAACCACCTTTTGCTCTTTCAAGTTGCTTCTTGATGGTTGACTTAATAATTTTGTTCACGGCTTCCACTTGCCCGTTTGCCTGCGGATGAGCTACTGCTGAGAAGCTTTTCCGGATTTTGAATCGCTTGCAAAAATCTTGGAATTCTTCACTTTCAAACTGAGTTCCATTGTCTGTAATTATTTTTTGAGGCACACCGTATCTGCAAATGATGTTTTTAGTCACAAAACTTATCATCTTCTTTGAGGTGATAGTGGCCAGTGGTTCAGCCTCTGCCCACTTAGTAAAATAATCTACAGCAACAATGGCATATTTAATTCCAGATTTGGCAGTTGGTAACGGTCCTACAAGGTCGATTCCCCATATCGCAAACGACCATGGACTGACCATCTATGTGAGTTCAGTAGAAGGAGCTCTAGGAATTTTGGCGAATCTTTGACATCTGTCACATTTTCGGGAATACTCCGCTGCATCTCGATTAATTTCTGGCCAAAAATATCCGTACCGGAGAATTTTCTTTGCTAATGTTTGGCCACCTGAATGATCACCACATTCTCCTCCGTGTACCTCTGCTAAGATTGCTTTAGACTCTTCCCTGGATACACATCGAAGTAATGGCATTGAAAATCCCCGTCTGTATAACCTGCCATCCTGGATTACGTATCGAGAGGCTTTTCTCAGTAGCTTTTGTCGTTCTTTTGAGTTCCCTGGTAAGGATCCATTGAGCAGATATTCTATTATCGGAGTCATCCATGATTCGTGCTCTTGAGACATGCTCATGATCCAATCAATGTCCATCTCATCAATGCCAGGAGTCGACAGGATCTCCACTGGAGTTAGCCCCAAAAATTGAGCCTCGCCTGTGCTCGAATACTTTGCGAGAGAATCTGCTTTCATGTTTTCTTCTCGAGGAATGTGGCTTATCATGTAATGATCAAAATCACCCAGGAGTTCCCAAGCCTTTGACAAGTAGGCGGGCAGATTCCCCCCTTTTGCTTGGAATTCCTTTTTGACTTGGCATACAATAAGCTGAGAATCACTGAATATCTGTAGCGCTCGGATGTTTAATTCTTTAGCAATCCTTAAGCCAGCGATAAGGGCTTCGTATTCTGCTTCATTGTTTGTTGAAGGAAATTCCAATCTTAGTGCATAGCATAATGATCGACCTTCAGGAGTCTCAAGTACAACTCCGGCTCCAGAACAGTAGTCGTTTCTTGCACCATCGACATATAACTTCCACTGGATAGGGGAATTGTCGACCATTTCTTCCTCATTGTTACCCTTATCTGTAAATTCTGCAATGAAATCCGCTAAAGCTTGTCCATTGATTGCTTTCCGGGGATGATAAGTGATGTCATACTGACTGAGTTCAATATTCCACTTTAGAAGATGTTAACGCTTAAATTTGAACGCTAACACCCCGGTGTGTGAAGTGTAGTTGTGAAAGCACCACCCGATAGATCGGGAAAGAATTACAAGCAAGTAATAACGGAAAAGCAGTAAACAACAGCAATTTTATAGTGGTTCGGCTTATGGGTACAGCCTACGTCCACTTTAAGTACTTTTATTGATGATCTCGTTAGAAGTTGATACAATTCTTCCCAAGTACAATTCACTTTGAACTACAAGAAACTTAGAATAAGTATTTTAAACTTCGAAGGAGATGAGAGTCTTTGAATCCATGTTGGATGTACGTGATCTCTTGTTGAAGTTGTTTGTAGCGTTCTTAGTGTCCCGAGAGCTTCAAGTGTTGAATTGGTTTGGAATGCAGCAGAGTATCAGCGCTTGAAGAGAATGAGCCAAAGTCCTTTTCATGTTGAATGCGGCCTTGTATTTATAGGCAAACTGTTTAGGCTGAAATTGCTAAGTCATGAGTCGTGACCGACTCATGATGAGTCGTGACCGACTCATGATGAGTCGTGAGTCGTCTGCGAGTCACCCCTTTGCAACATGATTTTGAACTTGCCTCTGAGTCTTGTGTCGTGTGTCGACCTATCCTTTGAGTCGTAGGCTTTCCTGAGTCGTGCCATCCTTAACCCATAGAATCTCCTTAACCCGTCAGGTTCCTTAAGTCGTAGCGGCCTCTTGAGTCGTTCATCTCTTGAGTCGTAAACCCAATGAGATACTTAAGGACCTTGAGTGGATGAGTCGTGATCAGATGAGTCGGTCTTTGATGAGTCGGAACTCGAATGAGTCGTTGGATCGGTCTAGGCCTTGAGTCGCAGACCGCTGAGTCGTTGATCCATACTGTATCTTTAAGGCGCTAACTCGCTGAGTCGTTGCTATCAATGAGTCGTTGACCCATTGAGTCGGCAATCCCTGGGTCGCTTCATCAGTTGAGTCGCTGATTCCTATGAGTCGCTGACTGCCTTATCTGTTGAGTCGGCCTAAGTTTCAGTGGGGTTAACATTTGCCCCCCGAAGCACGCGCCTGAGTCGTAGGTCGCGTGCTTCGACTTATCTTAACTCGCTTGTGCCGACTCATGCCCTACTTCCTTGGTATAAAATGGATGAACCATCACTTCTATCTTCTTCTTCCTTTATCAGTCTCTTGAGTCGTGCTCCGCCATTAACACATCTCCAAGCTCCCAAAAATAATTTCGACTCGAATTAGCACCCAATCCTCTCTAGCAACATACAATCGTAAGCGATTTCTTCCCTTTCTTCGATCGTTGATCATTATTGTCTTACACGCTTAATCCTTCGCCTCCGATTTGCCTCTTCGTGTCTTACGAGTCTGGTTAGATTTGATTGCTGATGAACTTAGGTTTGCTTGATTTTACTTACGGCGATTCACCACTCGAGGCAATCGTGTAGTGTGACGAACCTGTGGTTAACCATTGCAATGTTATTGGGTTATCGGGTTAGATGGTTAATGGGTTAGATGCTAGAAGGTTAGTGGGTCAGAGTGATTCGAACATTGCCGTAGGTTTGACTTAGCTATTCCTGTATGACCCAGTGACTCCTATGATTTAACCATGGTACGATTCATCATACTCCTCGACCTGAGCTTTGAGTCGCGGCCGAGACAAGACTTTTGAGTCGTGGCCGAGATAAAACTTTGAACCTGAGCTCTTTTAACATTCCCCACGGTCTAGCCTTTGAGTCGTTGCCGAGACAAGACTAGGAGATAATCTCCTTATTTCCACGACTCATGACTTGGCACTGCCGACTCAGAACTTTTGAACCGTTGATGGGTTATGACTTGTGAATTCTGTCTGAACACTGGACCATTGTATTAACTTTGAACTGTTGAATTTTATTGCACTCATTCACAGGTTATTTTGACTTGCAAGCTAACAATCTGTTCAATATAACATTCACAGAAAACTGGGACGAATATACTGTCATTGATTGCCCACATCGAACGACAGATTAGTTAATGATAGATGAATAAACTGCATGTATGAAGTGCTTTTAACATATCAATTTCAAACAAAATACCCAAGCAATACTGAAATAGTCAATTGAAATCGACTTGCTTGCACTAATATTATGTTTGAACTCTTAGATTAACAAGTTCTGAAATGTTTACAATCGATCAAGCGTCGATTAGTATAATTCCAGTTATGTATACTTGTCACTTTTATTAGTCTTGCACAACACTTCACATTTTTAGGAAACGCGCAACTTCGCATTTGAACATCCAGTTGCTTGTGTAGAATGACCTCTCACCGAGAAGAAGAAGTGGTAACTCAAGAGGAAGAAACTTTTCCGATAGCTGTTCCCATAGAGAATCCTCCGGAGAGAACCCCGACTATTCTAACTTCGAGAGCGTTTGTCCAGCTGCGCACTCAATTTGGCTTTGCTGAAAGTGATGTTCTTTTCCCTGGGCCAAGTGATACTGCTGACAACCCTCCCTACGGCTTTGTTGCAGTCAATCGCCAAATGTGCTTAAGTGGGGCGATTCCTCCTTTTAACGACTTTCTTCAACAGTTCCTGCTTCGGTTGTCTATCTCTCCATTCCAATTACACCCCAATGGCTACGCCATTCTGATGGGGTTATGTGTTCTATTTAGGAGAGTTTTGGATCGATTACCAAGCTTCGGGGAGATCTGCTATTTTTGCTCATTCACGAAAATCAAAGACCATCCCTCCATCGTGGTTATAAGAAGCGCTCGAAACCGCAAACTTATTACTGATCTCTCCGAAAGCGCTCACGGATTTTTGAATCAGTTTTTCTTTGTTCGCTGCCCTCCAGGGTTTTATGCCATCTGGAGTGTGGGAAGTAAGATTTCCTGTCTTTACTTTTTCCGTTTTGAAACTTTCTCAAGATCTGAACTCTCAGTTGCTAATTTCATTCTTTTCCTGTTTTAGCACTTCCACCCCCTGCTAGGGACCCAAGTCTTAAGCAAATTTTTGAAAGATTAAATGTCGTGCCAGTAGAAGAGAGGAGCATAAAGTTTCTGCTAAACGACGAATTTTTACATCAATACGGACTCCTCCATCCCTCTCGCTCTACTCAGCCTCATGAAGCTCCAACGGAGGTTCCTGATTCTCCGGTGAAAACTCCTGATCTTCCGATCTCCACTAAAGAGCACATGCGAGGAGAAATTTCTGCAGAAACCTTACTAGTAAAGTGCTCTACTCCAAGAGACGATACGGGACCCTCCGAAAAGCCCGCGCTTGTTCCCATTATTGAAGAAGAAGAGGAGCCCCTTTCCCAAACCAGGAAGAGTGCTGACAAAGGAGCTGATGGAGGGAATCAGGTTGGGCATGACGGTGATGACGTCTTTGGGGATTTAAGTGACATAATTATCACTTCCCAAGAGCTCTTTAAAGAAGACCCTACTCATGGTAAAGCTATACCTCCGACGATTGAAGCAACATCTGCCCTCCAACAGACTCTAACTCCTTTATCTCAAGAATTGTCATCAACAGTGAAATCTATCACTTCCCCCCAACAGAGGAGTGGTTCGTTAGTCCAACGCGAGTAGCTTGCACTTCACACACAACTAAGGATTTTCCAGCACATTTATGCACTTATCTTCTTATACTTTAAAGATTTCTAAAGCTTATCTTTTCTTATTTCAGATTCTTCAATGACACGCGGCGGATCATATTATCAGGATTTCCAACGCTACGGGGGGCGTGGTCAATATGATTATCGGCGTTACTTTCCCTCCTATAGAGAGTCTGACGAAGAGAGGGCTGCTCGAAAGGCTCGTGAAAGGAGGGATGCAGAAGAGCGTTATGACAGAAGGGATAGGGATGAGCACCATGATTCTCTGCAGAGAAGTGACGACTCTCACAGAAGGAAATCTCACGACGACCGAGGAAAGGGTCATGTAGCTGAAGATTCAGGCAAACGAGCCCGATATGGTGAGAGACATGCTTCCACTATTCCCGAAAAGCCTACTGCCCCTGCCCCTCTTGACATTCCTTCCGACTCTCCTGCTCTCGGGAAGGAGGACATCCAGACAATAATAAGCAGGCCTAAATTTCAAGTGGGACCTGGCCCAGCCACTTTACAAAGTCGTTTTCCACAATGGTGCTTAAAGGGTGTGAGATTCGACCTTGACCTGGTTCCTATTGACAAGCCTGCTATGCTACGAAATCTTGACGCCGTCAAACTTGATATCGAGAGGATGTCAAACTGGCAGAAGCTTGTTGACGAGCTTCAAAGAGTTAACCGTGCCAACTTAGAGGCCATGCTCACCATGGAAAATGATAAGGCTGAGTGGCAAAAGGTCCTTGAGCAGCATGACACCGAAATGAGGAGCATTACTTCCTACAACGAGGAGCTCGAAGCAAAGGTTGAGAAGTTGAAAGATGAGCTTGCTGCTTCCTCCACTTCATACTCTCAAAAAGAAGAAGTGCTTCTCAGACAAGTTAGAGATGCTCATGCCAGTCAGAGGGACGCTGAGGACAGGCTTGAAGTGCAGAAAAGAATCAACGAGGGCTATGCTTCTGACATTGCTGAGCTTCAAAAGAAAAACAACTCACAGGAAGCGGAGATACAACTACTTAAGCTTCAGCTTTCCAAAACCGAGAGGGAGCGTGATGAGGCTGTCGCCGGCAGAATCGCAGCTGAAGATTCTCATGAGGCGACCAAGAACAGCTTCAGCTCAACATTATTTGACTTCTATTTGCATAGCGTCTTGGGGCGTGGAAGCCTCGCCTTTCTTGGTCCCAAGTATGAGATCACTTTAGCTGAAGTGTGGGAGGCCGCCCTCGATATGCTTGGTGCTGAAGGTGCTGGTTATGACGAGTCAGCCCTGGAAAGGCATTATTTTGATGAAGACGCTCGCGCTGCTCTCGCCAGGGGAAAGGAACAACTTGCCAAACTAAGAACCGAAGTGACGGAAGGGGACCAACTGGGGAAAACCACTTCAACTACTCTAGTCCAGCCACCTTCTTCGTCTGAAGTCGACATTATTGGTTCCAGTTCCCATCTTGCATCTCCCACCAAAGTTACCACTGAGATTACAAGCATACCAGGTGGAGATGAGGGTGATGAGAGCGCTGATGTGCAAGCTTATGAAGTCGATATCAGGAAACCAGCTTCTCCAGGTAATTTCACTGTTAATCTCGCTACTGTCAATTCTGCTCAAGCGGGTTACTCATTTATTTCGCATGAGTTTCATGAGCTCCTTGGCTATTTTCTCAACCTTGATGAGCCTTCATCTCCTCTCTTTACTGACTTCATTGGTGAACCTTCATCTCCTCTCTTTACTGACTTTAACCTCTTTTCTTCTGTAGAAAAAGTATCAAGCACTGCTCAAATCTCTACTTCTCCGGTAATCCCTCCTCCATCTCTTCAAGTGGCTCCTCCTTCTGCTTCGCAGCCTGGATCACAGGAGGAACAAATAGAAGCTCTCCATGGTCTGGATGACCCCATTGCTTCGCAAGAGCAGAAAGATGAGGGACTTGAGGGAGGCGACATATCTCCGGAGCGGACTCCTTCTGACGATATAACTCTATCTAAACTTGTCACTCCAGGAAGTGAGTCTTCCTCAAAGAGGAGAAGGAAGCAAGGAGCATCAAAGAGGAGAGGGAAGATAATCACTGCCACTGAAGAGGAGCCAGAAGTTGGGCCAGCTGCGCCTACCTCTCCTTCCTCCCTTATACCCACTGGTCGACCTGAAAAGCTGGTCGTTCGGCCAGGTAAAGGGTCCAAAGGCAGTAAAAAGAAGTGAAGACTTTAGCTTTTTGTCTTTTATATGAACTGGCCGAGAGTTGTGCGGGTATCGGCCCCCGCTTTTATTTTGAAAACCTGTATCTGCATTATAGTTGAATAAAATGATTCTTCGTTTGTACAAACTTCTGTTTGAATTTGAGAATGCATTTACTATTTATTTTTGCACAAGTTTATTTATATGATATTGCAGCGGGCTTATGGTATGTTGTTTGAGTATTACTTTACTGATGCAGCTATACTACTATACCATGTTGCCCTCATACCTTAAGCTTGCTGCAATATTTTATACTTCGAGGGGACTTGTACTCTTATTTGTTAAAGAATAATTATTTTATTCTTTAAAGAAAATTTTTATAGAGTACAACTCCCTTCGTATAAGTTTTTACGCTTTGTCGTTCGAAGAAATCACTTTTTTCTTTTGCTTATGTGCATATTTTACCAAGTGAATTCCTCTATGTGGTAAAGCGGACCTCTGAAGGGTACTTTAACTTCTTTTCTTTTTTTACGATCATTTTCCATAGTAGGCAAATTACTTTTCCTTTGAAAGTTAAAGTACGCTTTGATGAGGATTTTTTTTATACAAAATTGTACCTCTGAGGAGGGATTTTTCACGTTTCAACACTTGGAAGTTTTATTTCAATCTCGGTGAAACGTGTACCCCCAAAGAGTTGTGCCTTTGAAGAAAGCCTTTTCACGTTTCAACACTTGGAAGTTTTATTTCAATCTTGGTGAAACGTGGGCTTCCGAAGAGGTCTTTCTTCTTGATTCTGTCCCCGGGAGGGGGTTGTACCTCTAAGGAGGGATTTTTCACGTTTCAACACTTGGAAGTTTTATTTCAATCTTGGTGAAACGTGTACCTCCAAAGAGTTGTGCCTTCAAAGAAAGCCTTTTCGCGTTTCAACATTTGGAAGTTTTATTTCAACCTTGGTGAAACGTGGGCTTTCAGGAAGGTCTTTATTTTGTTTTTGCATTTCAACTTTGGTGAAGTGAAATTCCGAAGAGCGGTTATTACACTTCAACTCCTGGCGAAATGTGCCTCCGAAGAGGGCTTTTATTTTGTTTACATTTCAACTCTGGTGAAGTGATATCCCGAAGAGCGGTCATAACACTTCAACTCCTGGTGAAATGGGCCTCCGAAGAGGGCTTTTATTTTTTTGGCATTTCAACTCTGGTGAAGTGAAATTCCGAAGAGCGGTCATAACACTTCAACTCCTGGTGAAATGTGCCTCAGAGAGGGTTTTCATCGCCTGGAAGTTACTCTCTCATGGTTGGAGGGTCATGACTCCTCCAATCTTTTTTGTTGAGTAGAGAACTTTCTTTTTTGTGGCGTATGACCCATTAGAGGTCTTTTATCCTCCGAAGAGGACTTGTGCCGCTGATGGTAGCTTTGGTTGTTCCCCTGTTCACTTTCTTATGCCTTTTCAGCGATTCTCTTTTTTTTTTTCTTTTCAAGTTTTCTTTCCCCTTTTCTTGCAAATGGCTTGTTTAATCCAAGGAAGTGTACTTCATTGTTAGGCAAGTTCGTAAGAACGGGCACTAGCTTCCTAATTGGATATTTGTTTGTCCAAACAATCTCAATTTATTAACAAGGGCCCGTTTCTATCGAAATCATTAGCCGTTCAATTGAAGTATTTCCTATCTAGGATTTGAATTCGGGGTCTTTACGACTTGAAATTTGTTTGTTGAATGATGGTGAGAATCGCTCGGTCTTATTATGCGCAAGTTCTTTTTCCATTGTCTGCAAAAATTTAAATCGACATTTCAGCAATACATTTTATGTACTTTTATATCGAAAATAAAGCAAACATGTAATAAAAATAAGGAACACGAGATTTATAGTGGTTCGGCCAAGAATTTGGGCCTACATCCACTTTATATTCTTTCATTATTTACTTGCATCAGTTTCACAATTGCTTTCAATTACAAGAATCATACATTCATAATTCTTTTTACAATGTTTCAACAGAATTTTCAAGTAAAGTATGGACGCAAGTGATTGCTGTTCCATGCCCTTGGGATTTGATCTCCATCAACAGTGGTGAGCTTGAATGTGCCGTCGAGAAGTTTCTGACCTATTACATACGGTCCTTCCCAATTTGGCCCAAACACACCTGTCGCGGTCATAATTCTTTTCAGGACTAGATCTCCAATTTCAAAGCCGCGTTGTCGAACTTTGGAATTGAAATGTCTGGCTATCCTTCGCTGATGAGCTGCAACTCTGAGATTAGCTTCATCTCTTTTTTCATCAAGGAGATCCAGCGCTTCAAGTTGTAGCTTTTCATTTTCTGCTTGATTGAAATGGATTCTTCTGTGTGAAGGGACCTCTGTTTCAACCGGGATCGTTGCTTCCGATCCGTATGCTAACGAAAAAGGAGTATGCCCAGTTGCAGTTTTGTGAGTAGTTCTGTATGCCCATAGTGCAAGTGGTAGTTTATCGACCCAACCACCTTTTGCTCTTTCGAGTTGCTTTTTGATGGTTGATTTGATGATCTTGTTCACTGCTTCCACTTGCCCGTTTGCCTACGGGTGAGCTACTGCCGAAAAGCTTTTCTGGATTTTGAATCGTTTGCAAAAATCCTGGAATTCCTCGCTTTCAAACTGAGTACCATTGTCTGTGATTATTTTCTGAGGCACACCGTATCTGCAAATGATATTCTTGGTCACAAAGCTTATCATTTTCTTTGAAGTGATAGTAGCCAATGGTTCAGCTTCAGCCCACTTAGTAAAATAATCAACTGCAACAATAGCATATGTAATCCCTGATTTAGCAGTTGGTAGCGGCCCAATGAGATCCATTCCCCAAATTGCAAATGGCCATGGACTGACCATCTGTGTGAGTTCGGTAGAAGGTGCTCTAGGAATTTTGGCATATCTTTGGCATTTGTCACATTTTCGGGAGTAATCTGCAGCATCCCGATTAATTTCTGGCCAAAAATATCCGTATCGGAGAATTTTCTTTGCTAATGTTTGACCACCTGAATGATCACCGCATTCTCCTCCATGCACTTCAGCTAGGATTGTTTTGGACTCTTCCCGGGATACACATCGAAGCAATGGCATTGAGAATCCCCGTCTGTACAATCGGCCATCCTGAATTACATAGCGAGAGGCCTTCCTTAGTAGCTTTCGTCTTTCTATCGAGTTTTCTGGCAGAGAACCTCTGAGTAGGTAATCCAGTATTGGAGTCATCCATGACTCTTGTTCTTGAGATACATTCATAATCCAGTCTATATCCATCTCGTCTATACTTGGCGCTGAAAGGACTTCTACAGGGACCAATCCCAATAGTTGAGCTTCACCAGAACTTGAATACTTTGCGAGGGAATCTGCCTTCATATTCTCTTCCCGAGGAATGTGGCTTATTGAATAGTGATCGAGTTCACATAGGAGTTCCCAAGCCTTTGACAAGTAGGAAGGCAGGTTTCCACCTTTTGCTTGAAATTCCTTCTTGACTTGGCATACAATAAGCTGAGAATCACTGAAAATTTGTAATGCTCGAATGTTTAGCTCTTTAGCGATTTTCAGACCTGCAATAAGAGCTTCATATTCTGCTTCATTGTTTGTTGAAGGAAATTCCAGTCTTAGTGCATAACATAATGATCGACCTTCAGGAGTTTCAAGTACCACTCCGGCTCCAGAACAGTAGTCATTTCTTGCGCCATCAACATACATCTTCCACTAGATTGGAGAATCATTGATCGCTTTTTCCTCACCATTATCTTTCTCTGTGAATTCTGCAATGAAATCAGCTAAAGCTTGTCCGTTGATTGCTTTTCTGGGATGATAAGTGATGTCATATTGACTGAGTTCAATGTTCCATTTTAGAAGGCGACCCGAAGTTTCTGGGCGAAATAGGACTTGCTTTAGAGGTTGATCAGTGAGCACTTTGATAGGATGAGCTTGGAAATATTGCCTCCGTTTCCTCGATGCAACTAGTAGGCAATAGGCGAGTTTTTCCAACTTGGAGTAATTCAGCTCTGCCCCAGTGAGTCTTTTGCTGATATAGTAGACTGGATGTTGAATCCTTTTGTCTTCCCGTATCAGCGCTGCACTTAGAGCATGAGGTGATACTGCCAAGTATATAAGAAGATCCTCACCATTACCTGGTCTAGAAAGTATCGGAGGCGTTTCCATATGACGGATCAACTCTTCAAAAGCTTTTTGGCATTCGGGAGTCCATTCAAAGTTCTTCTTTCCTTTTTTCAGGGCATCGAAGAATGGGATGCATTTATCAGTAGCTTTGGAAATGAACCGACTCAGGGCGGCGATCTTTCCGTTGAGACTCTGCAATTCCTTCTTTGTTCTAGGAGCTTTAACTTCTTTCAAGGCAGTAATTTGAGCTGGACTAGCCTCAATGCCCCTAGCACTGACGATGAAACCTAAGAACTTTCCGGACTCGACCCCAAATGTACATTTCAAAGGGTTAAGTTTCATTCTGTATTTCCGGAGGACTGCGAACATTTCTGCTAAGTGTTCAATGTGATCCGCTGCTTTCCTGGACTTCACTAACATGTCGTCGACGTAGACTTCCATAGTTTTGCCCAATTGCGGTTTGAACATAGCATTAACAAGTCTTTGGTAGGTTGCTCCTGCATTTTTCAATCCGAAGGGCATAACTCTGTCGCAATAAAGTCCAACATCTGTGATAAAGCTTGTATCCTCCTGATCTGGCTCGTGCATCATGATTTGGTTATAACCGGAGTAGGCATCCATGAAAGATAACAATTCATGTCCCGCAGTTCCGTCTACCATTTGATCGATCCTGGGTAATGGGAAGCAATCTTTGGGGCAAGCTTTGTTTAGATCAGAGAAATCAATGCACACTCTCCATTTCCCATTAGCTTTCTTGACCAACACAGGATTTGAAACCCAATTCGGATATGTAGATTCTTTGATGAAGTTATTTTCCATGAGTCGATCAACTTCTTCTTTTAATGCTGCTGACCTTTCTGGACCTTGGGTTCTTCTTTTCTGTTTAACTGGCGTAAACTTTGGGTCAATATTCAGAGCGTGTACTGCAACTTCTGGGGATATTCCACACATATCGGCATGAGTCCAAGCAAAGACATCCAGATTCGCCTTCAGGAAAGATATCAAGATATTCTGAATTGACACATTAAGCTGTGAACCCACATTCAACACCTTATTTGGGTCCTTCGGGTCAACAGGTACCGGAACTGTCGTTTCCACCGGTACTACTCTATTCTCCCCTGTACTGGCTTTTCTGGGATCCATTTCTTTCCGTGCCCCGCTGTGCTCGCCAGTGCAGGGTCCGCTCTGTAATTGCTACAAGGCTGGTTCCTTGATGCGGACTGGGGTTGCCGCACCCTTTCCCATTTCTCTTTTTCTTGACTCTCGCAGCTCTGTCAAATAGCACTCTCGCGCAGCATTTTGATCCCCTTTTATAAATCCTACTCCATTGTCAGTAGGGAATTTAATAGTGAGGCACCACGGGGCTAGGATAGCTTTGAATGCTGCGAGTGTTGGACGGCCAAGAAAAGCATTATAAGCAGAAAACTCATCGACAATCACAAATGTTTGCTTGCGGACCACTTTCCTTTCTGCTTCTCCAAGTTCTACAAGTAGATCGATGGTCCCAATTGGTTGTTTTGGCTCCCCAGTGAAGCCAGCGATCTTCTGTGATGAGGCTTGCACATCGATCATAGGGATTTTCATCTGGTCAAATGTCTTTTTGAAGAGGATATTACATGATGCTCCGCAGTCAATGAGGACTCTTCTGACAATGGCTGGTCCAATACCAGCCGAGATGACCAAGGGATCTAAAGTAGGAGCTTCAATACCTGTAGAATCTCTGGCTCTGAAAATAATATCATCATTGAAAGTTTTCTGTTGTTTAAGGGGCGTAGTGTCTTCTAGAACAAAGACGTCTTCTTCGGCTGGAGCATATTTCAAAGCCCTGGAATATCTCTCCATCTCACCCCAACTCTTGCCAGCTGGGTGAGGTCCTCCGGAAATGACATTGATAACGGGCCTTCCAGATTCATGCCCCGTAGCTTTCTCACCTGCCCCAGGCTGATGAACAGGAGCCCGCTGCCCCTGACTCGACGATGCAGGATTGTTGCTATTCTTTTTCACGAATTGCTGCAACTTGTTTTCTCTTAGCAACTCTTCAATCAGATTTTTCAGCTGGCGGCATTCATCAGTTTCATGACCTGGTTGATTGTGGAAGCGGCAGAATTTCCCACTTTGTATGGCTTTTCTCCCGGTTCTCAAAGGGATAGGTTTAAGGAAATCGACGGAATCTTTAGTGGCCAGGTAGATGTGCTCCGGTGTATGTGATAATGGAGTATATTCTGATGGCTTGAAGGATCGGGGCTTCTTCAGATTACCCTGTTTCTTCCCATTACTATTCTCCCTTTTTTGCCCCACCGATTCATTCTTGCGTGGAGCGACAGTGTTGTCTTCTGCTTTTTCCAACACTGTCTTTACTGGTAAAGGACGGCTTTCCAAGCGAATGAATTCATCTGCTTTTTTGTAGAACTTTTCGAGAGAGGTTGGCTCCTTCATATTTAACCATTTCCCAAATTCGCTTGACTTATCAATAGCCCTCATCAGATAAGTCAATATCATTCGTGGTTCAGCATTGTCCACCTCAGCCAGTGCTATATTGAAACGGTTCAAGAAAGATCTGATAGACTCACCAGGATTCTGCTCTAAACTGGACAATGACATGATATCCTTGGCCTTCGAAGCATATAGTCTAAACTGCTCCTTGAATTTTCTGGTCAAGTCTGAAAACTGATCGATAGATCGGACTGGCAACTTGGTGAACCACAGTAAAGCCACGCCTTCCAGGTATACGGGGAAATATCGGCACTTTATTTCGTCGGAGGCCCTGGCACCTGTCATGTGCCAATCATATTTATACAAGAACTCATTCGGATCACTTGTCCCTTTGTAAGCTGGAATAGTCGGAGGGACAAACTTCCTTGGAAATTCCGCCTTCAAGATTTTTTCAGTAAACGGAGTTTTACTTGGAGCGAAACCCCATTCCTTCTCATCTTCAACCCTTTGCATACTTTCTTTCATGATCTGCCGGACCATTCCAGAAAGATATTCCTCATCATGCCGAGTTCTAGATCCACCAGCCTCAGGAACTGCCTGTTCAAAGGGACTAGCAGCCCTTTCAGGAGCATTCCTTTCACTAACATCGTGAATGTTGCCAGCACAGTTCCTTTCATTACAAGCTGGTTGATTGTTTGCCCCAAGTAGATCGTTCAATTTATTCAGAATCAGAGCGTTCTGGGCACTTTGAGCCTCTAATTGTACATTTTGGGCATTTATCTGCTGGTTTAGCCCTAGAATCACAGCATCCAACTCCGCTTTCGTAACTCCAACAGACGGAGTGGGTTGATTAGGCACAGGGGAAGCGGAGGTTCCCTCTTGAATGTTTCCAGATCTGACAGATCTACTTTTCCTTCCAGGAGCCATAATCTCAGATAGACTTCTGGTTCTTAAAGAAATTCTTTCTACAAATCTTTGTGAAGCAATGATGAGAGTTTTCCTGAGTTCAATTCTCAGTGAAAGCACCAAAAATGTTAACGCTTAAATTTGAACGCTAACACCACCCGATAGATCGGGAAAGAATTACAAGCAAGTAATAACGGAAAAGCAGTAAACAATAGCAATTTTATAGTGGTTCGGCTTATGGGTACAGCCTACGTCCACTTTAAGTACTTTTATTGATGATCTCGTTACAAGTTGATACAATTCTTCCCAAGTACAATTCACTTTGAACTACAAGAAACTTAGAACAAGTATTTTAAACTTCGAAGGAGATGAGAGTCTTTGAATCCATGTTGGATGTACGTGATCTCTTGTTGAAGTTGTTTGTAGCGTTCTTAGTGTCTCGAGAGCTTCAAGTGTTGAATTGGTTTGGAATGCAGCAGAGTATCAGCGCTTGAAGAGAATGAGCCAAAGTCCTTTTCATGTTGAATGCGGCCTTGTATTTATAGGCAAACTGTTTAGGCTGAAATTGCTAAGTCATGAGTCGTGACCGACTCATGATGAGTCGTGACCGACTCATGATGAGTCGTGAGTCGTCTGCGAGTCACCCCTTTGCAACATGATTTTGAACTTGCCTCTGAGTCTTGTGTCGTGTGTCGACCTATCCTTTGAGTCGTAGGCTTTCCTGAGTCGTGCCATCCTTAACCCATAGAATCTCCTTAACACGTCAGGTTCCTTAAGTCGTAGCGGCCTCTTGAGTCGTTCATCTCTTGAGTCGTAAACCCAATGAGATACTTAAGGACCTTGAGTGGATGAGTCGTGATCAGATGAGTCGGTCTTTGATGAGTCGGAACTCGAATGAGTCGTTGGATCGGTCTAGGCCTTGAGTCGCAGACCGCTGAGTCGTTGATCCATACTGTATCTTTAAGGCGCTAACTCGCTGAGTCGTTGCTATCAATGAGTCGTTGACCCATTGAGTCGGCAATCCCTGGGTCGCTTCATCAGTTGAGTCGCTGATTCCTATGAGTCGCTGACTGCCTTATCTGTTGAGTCGGCCTAAGTTTCAGTGGGGTTAACAGAAGACGACCCGAAGTTTCAGGGCGAAACAGGACTTGCTTTAAAGGTTGATCAGTGAGGACTCTGATAGGTTGAGCTTGAAAATATTGCCTCAATTTCCTAAACGCAATTAGTAAGCAATAGGCGAGTTTTTCCAATTTAGAGTAATTCATCTCTGCCCCAGTGAGTCTTTTGCTGATATAGTAAACTGGATGTTGAATCCTTTGGTCTTCCCGTATCAGCGCTGCACTTAAAGCATGAGATGATACTGCCAAGTATATAAGAAGATCCTCGCCATCGCAAGGCCTAGAAAGTATTGGAGGCGTCTCCATATGGCGAATCAATTCGTCAAAGGCTTTTTGGCATTCGGGAGTCCAATCGAAGTTTTTCTTTCCTTTCTTTAGGGCGTCAAAGAATGGGATGCATTTATCTGTGGCTTTGGAAATGAACCGACTCAAGGCGGCAACTTTTCCATTGAGACTTTGCAATTCCTTCTTTGTTCTAGGAGCTTTGACTTCTTTCAAGGCAGTAATTTGAGCTGGACTAGCCTCAATGCCTCTAGCGCTGACGATAAACCCTAAGAACTTTCCGGACTCGACCCCAAACGTGCATTTCAGAGGGTTAAGCTTCATTCTGTATTTCCGGAGGACTGCGAACATTTCTGCCAAGTGTTCAATGTGATCCGCTGCTTTCTTAGACTTTACTAACATGTCGTCGACGTAGACTTCCATAGTTTTGCCCAATTGCGGTTTGAACATAGCATTAACAAGTCTTTGGTAGGTTGCCCCTGCATTCTTCAATCCGAAGGGCATAACTCTGTAGCAATAAAGACCAACATCGGTGATAAAGCTCGTGTCCTCCTGATCCGGTTCATGCATCATGATCTGGTTATATCCGGAGTAGGCATCCATGAAAGATAACAATTCATGCCCCGCTGTTCCATCTACTAGTTGATCGATCCTGGGTAAAGGAAAGCAATCTTTGGGGCAGGCCTTGTTCAGATCCGAAAAATCGATGCACACTCTCCATTTTCCATTAGCTTTCTTAACCAGCACAGGATTTGAAACCCAATTCGGATATGTAGATTCTTTGATGAAGTTATTTTCCATGAGTCGATCAATTTCCTCTTTTAATGCTGCTGACCTTTCTGGACCTTGGGTTCTTCTTTTCTGTTTTACTGGTGTAAACCTTGGGTCAATATTCAGAGCGTGTACTGCAACTTCTGGAGATATTCCACACATATCAGCATGAGTCCAAGCGAAGACATCCAGATCTGCTTTCAGGAAAGATATCAAGATATTCTGAATTGACACATTAAGCTGTGAACCCACATTCAACACCTTATTCGGGTCCTTCGGGTCAACAGGTACCGGTACTGTCGTTTCAACCGGCACTACTCTATTCTCCCCTGCACTGGCTTTTCTGGGATCCATCTCTTTCTGTGCCCCGCTATGCTCGCCAGTGCAGGGTCCGCCCCGTAATTGCTACAAGGCTGGCTCTTTGATGCGGACCGAGGCGGCCGCATCCTTTCCCATTTCCCTTTTTCTTGACTCTCGCAACTCTGTCAAATAGCACTCTCGCGCAGCATTTTGATCCCCTTTTATAACTCCTACTCCATTGTCTGTAGGGAATTTAATAGTGAGGCACCACGGGGCTAGGATAGCTTTGAACGCTGCGAGCGTTGGACGGCCAAGGAAAGCATTATAAGCAGAAAATTCATCGACAATCACAAATGTTTGCTTGCGGACTACTTTCCTTTCTCCTTCCCAAGTTCTACAAGCAGATCGATAGTTCCTATTGGTTGCTTTGGCTCCCCAGTGAAGCCAGCGATCTTCTGCGATGAGGCTTGTACATCGACCATAGGGATTTTCATTTGGTCGAATGTCTTCTTGAAGAGGATATTACATGATGCTCCGCAGTCAATGAGAACTCTTCTGACAATGGCCGGTCCGATACCAGCTGAGATGACCAAGGGATCCAGGGTAGGAGCTTCGATACCTGTGGAATCTCTGGCTCTGAAAATAATATCATCACTGAAAGTTTTCTGTTGCTTCAGGGGCGTAGTGTCTTCTAAAACAAAGACGTCTTCTTCGGCTGGAACATATTTCAAAGCCCTGGTATATCTCTCCATCTCACCCCAGCTCTTGCCAGCTGGGTGAGGTCCTCCTGTAATGACATTGATAATCGGCCTTCCAGATTCATGCCCCGTAGCTTTCTCACCTATCCTAGGCTGATGAACAGGAGCCTGTTGCCCCTGACTTGACGATGCAGGATTGTTGCTATTCTTTTTCACAAATTGCTGCAGCTTGTTTTCTCTTAGCAATTCTTCAATCAGATTTTTCAACTGGCGGCATTCATCGGTCTCATGACCGGGTTGATTATGGAAGCGGCAGAACTTCCCACTTTGTATAGCCTTTTTCCCGGTCCTCAAAGGGATAGGTTTAGGGAGGTCAACAGAATCTTTAATGGCAAGGTAGATACGCTCCGGCGTATCTAATAAAGGAGTATACTCTGATGGCTTGAAGGATCGGGGCTTCTTCAGATTACTCTGTTTCTTCCCATTGTTATTTTCCCTTTTTTGTCCTACAGATTCATTCTTGCGTGGAGCAACAGTGTTATCTTCAGCTTTTTCCGACGCTGCCTTTACCGGTACAGGACGGCTTTCCAGGCGTATGAATTCATCTGCCTTTTTGTAGAACTTTTCGAGGGAGGTTGGCTCTTTCATGTTTAGCCATTTCCCAAATTCGCTCGACTTATCAATAGCCCTCATCAGATAAGTCAATATCATTCGCGGTTCAGCATTGTCCACCTCTGCTAGCGCTATATTAAAGCGGTTCAAGAAAGATCTGATAGATTCACCAGGATTCTGTTCTATACTTGACAACGACATGATGTCCTTGGCCTTTGAAGCATATAGTCTGAACTGCTCCTTGAATTTTCGGGTCAAGTCTGAAAATTGATCAATAGATCGGACTGGCAACTTGGTGAACCACAGTAGAGCCACGCCCTCAAGGTATACGGGGAAATATCGGCACTTTATCTCGTCAGAGGCTCTGGCACCTGTCATATGCCAATCATATTTATAAAAGAATTCATTCGGATCACTTGTCCCTTTGTAAGCTGGGATAGTTGGAGAGACAAACTTCCTTGGAAATTCCGCCTTTAAGATTTTCTCAGTAAATGGAGTTTTACTTGGGGCGAAACCCCATTCTTTCTCATCTTCAACCCTTTGCATACTTTCTTTCATGATTTGCCGGACCATTCCAGAAAGATACTCCTCATCATGTCGAGTTCCAGATCCACCAACCTCAGGAAGCGTTTTCTCAAAGGGACTGGCAGCCCTTTCTGGAGCATTCCTTTCATTAGCATCATTAATGTTGCCAGCATAATTCCTTCCATTACCAGCCGGTTGATTGTTTGCCCCGAGCAAATCATTCAACTTATTCAGAATTATAGCATTTTGGGCACTCTGAGCCTCTAATTGTGCATTCTGGGCGTTTATCTGCTGGTTCAACACTAATATTACAGCATCCAACTCCGCTTTCATAACCCCAGCAGACGTAGTGGGTTGATTAGGTACAGGGGAAACGGATGTTCCCTCTTGAATGTTCTCAGATCTGACAGATCTACTCTTCCTTCCAGGAGCCATAATCTCAGACAAACTTGTGGTTTTCAAGGAAATTCTCTCTACAAATCTCTGTGAAGCAATGATGATAATTTTTCCTGAGTTCAATTCTCAGTGAAAGCACCAAAAATGTTAACGCTAAAATTTGAACGCTAACACCCCGGTGTATGAGTTGTAGTTGTGAAAGCACCACCCGATAACTCGGGAACGGATTACAAGTAGATAATAGCAGAAAAGCGGTAAACAACAACAATTTTATAGTGGTTCGGCTTAAGGGTATAGCCTACGTCCACATTAAGTACTTTTATTAATAATCTCGTTACAAGCTGATACAATTCTTCCCAAGTACAATACACTTTGGATTACAAGAGACTTAGAACAAGTAGCCTAAACTTTGATGAAGATGAGAGTTTTTGAAACCATGTTGGATGTATGTGATCTCTCCTTGAAGTTGTTTGTAGCGTTCTTAGTGTCTTGAGAGCTTCAAGTGTTAAATTGGTTCGGAATGCAGCAGAGTATCGGCGCTTGAAGAGAGTGAGCCAAAAGTCCCCAAAATGTTGGAAGTGGTCATGTATTTATAGGAGTCTTCGGCCTTGAGTCGTGAGTCGTACCCGACTCATCGTTAACTCGTAGCCGAGTCAGGTTGGGTCGTAGACGACTCAACAGGTTGAACCCCAGCTTCGTACCAGAGCGCCTTCGATCCTCTGAATATGGAACAAGTCTTAAGTCGTATACGAGTTATTCCTCTTTGATATAAGTGTCATGATAGCGGGCTACGACTTAGTAACTTTAGGTCGTGGACGAGTCATGGTGAGTCGTCTCATGTTAACACGTGGACGACCTACTGGGTTAGCTCACGGCTTGGTCCAAAGTGATAAGTCGTTCACGAGTTATCCAAACGCAACTTTCTTGATGATAGCATGAGTCGTACACGACTCATCATTGGTCGTAACTCGTCAAAGAGTTATCTCATTTCAGCATGGTATTGAACTTGTCCCTGAAG
Organism: Allium cepa; assembly: GCA_030765085.1. NCBI lineage: Eukaryota > Viridiplantae > Streptophyta > Magnoliopsida > Asparagales > Amaryllidaceae > Allium > Allium cepa. The sequence continues at coordinate 912,178,185 of CM060943.1, forward strand.
TTTTAGGTCGTTCAACCGTAGCTGTAATTAGGTCGTATCATATTTAAAGTCGCACAACCTTTAAGTCGTAGGCTGTTCATAGTCTTAAGTCATATAGGCCTTAACCCGCTAGGTTTCTTAACTCATAACATTCCTTCAGTTGCAGATCTTAGGTCGTAGGCTTCTTGAGTCGTAGAGGCTTTAAGTCGTACATATCCTTAACTCGTTAAGTCTTAACTCGTATCAGCTCCTTGAGTCATACGTTTCTTAGGTCGTAGAGAATTAAGGGTTAACACACATCGATCCAAATTAACGATAGGTCATGAATCTCAAGTGAAGATGAAGATTCAGAGTGCAAGGGTTATTGTCGTTAACTCTGAGGGTGATTCCAAAATGAGTGTAACGAGATAATGCCTTCGGTTTCGTTCGAACCCGGAACGAACTTGTATGGATTGAATGCTTTCAAAGCATCGTCAGGTGGACGATGAGCATTCTAAGTGATGTGTTCACTAAAGATAATCGTAGACTTAAGCCTCATCAACCGGGAATGGCCAAAACAGAGGAGGTGCAGCAAGGCTTTGTGGGTAGCCCCCACTTGAGAGTGAGATTTACCCATGTCTAGAGGTTCCTTTATTTCGGCTGTGTGGGCGGTTGAATAGCTACATCTGTCGAGGTTGTCTTATTCAGAACCGTTCAGTAAGGAATGGTTTCGGCTTTGTATCGTAGGGGAGCGAGCGTACTCCTCGGTACGTTGATCTAGACCACGTACTGTGACGGGCGGTACCCCAGTAGCCCTGCCATTGAATGGAATCCAAAATCCAATAAATGCCATCGGATTTGATTGTATTACCCACTTTTGTGGCTAGTACCTGGAATTTAATAGATGTAACAATTTCGGCTATTTCATATTTATTTGAAAACCCTAGACCTATTATAATATCATTGAATTTCCTATCAACTGTTTTGGTTAGCGTAAGATAAAAACTTTTCCATGTTTATGTGTGGGAAGTCTTACGTGATACCTTTTCTTTTGAAAGGTTTTTAAAGTTAAGCAACTTTTACCGTTTACTCACACAAGACCCATGTCTGACCCGTAGTTTATTCTATTTTTTTTAACTCTTGGGTACTCAAATTTTTACGAGTAGCCAAGGGATTCAGGTTGGCTTGGCGAATTCTGGAGGAGCAATGGAGCAGGAGGCTTCTACGTATAGATATATAGTATTCCAAACTGTGTGTTCTCAGAGTTGTTGTCTTTGTGTTGTATTGAGTTAAATAACTAGACAGGTGTTTATAACTGTCTAGTATGTGTTGTTTAGCTGTGTATCTCTGATGTATATGATAATATGTAATGTACTATGTGATTAATATAATTTATTTGTTCCGCTGTTTAGATTCTGATGTTGTTCTTTCTTTCTTCTCTATCTTTTCACTTTTCTATTACTTTCTTTCTTAAAAATGATGTGATTTTCTGTGGTAAGAAAGTCGGGTCATTTCATTTGGTATTAGAGCATTAGGTTGAGTGAATACCTAGGCTCCGTAGCGGTGTCTTTCTTGAGAGAGCGTACTTGTAAATTTTATATATAACTATATATACATATATATATTTCTACCTATCTGTTGTGTTACCTGTTCGGGTTTTCCAACATAAGTTATAAAGGTAGATGAGTAGTGGTGTGTGTAACACGAATACCATTGGTTGGAGTTTGAATATTTGAGATTGGAAGTGTATTTGTCGAGACTATAGACCTAATACCGCCTTGAGTGATCTTTGTAATTTGGTGTAAGGATTTCATTTGATCTCTGAAGGAAACCTGTTAAGGTTCGGAGTTCATTTTTAAAGTGTGAGTTTGTTTGCGCTCGTGTGAGAGGATTTTTGAGAATTTGGATCTGTCGGTTGGGTAGAAGCAAGTGATGATATCTTGACAACCTCAGGAAGTAGTAGCTGCTTGATGAGATGAAGTGACTATGGATATCTCCTGAAGATGTTTTCTTTTGAAGCAAGTTTAAAGAAGTGTGTCTGCTTCGGGGTTGTAGCTGAGTTTTGCAGGATGTATATGTTTAGTTGGAGGTCCGAGTTTCTCAAAGAGCTTTGGGTAAGAGTCTTTGGCATTTGTGCTAGTAGTGCAGCTCGGGAATGTTTTGTGTTTCAGCAGGAAGATCTTTTTGGCTTAGCATTTCCTGGAGGTGGAATTCAGATGCAGTAGTGAGGATCTGTTTCTTCAATGGATTAGTTGCTCGAGGATAGACTGTTCTGATTTGTGAAAAGAGAACAGTATCTTTAGAAATTTAGATTGAGTGATCGCAAAAGTGACTTGCGATGGTTTGGTGATTATCTTAGACAATCTTTTGCTTGGATTTGTTGCATTTCTTGAGGATGTAGAAGTTATGGAATTGTCGAAGATTTTCCGGATATATCTTCAGGAAAGTTGGAGATTTGCCCGCATTGGAGATTGAGTTCTGAATCGACTTGGTGTCAAGAGTAATACTGGTGATTCAGCTAGGTAGAAGGTTGTTTCCTAGGTTGATTGTTTGGTGAAGTAGCTCCGTATTTCTTGGAACTTCTGTTGAACCTTATTTCCGAGATGTGATGTTTAGTCTGTGCCTGTGTCCATTCGACAGCATTTTCATCTGCTCCAGATCAGTGTTGTGCAGCGAAAGCAAGGTGGCTGTTGTTCTTGAGTAGAAGCTACTAGAAGTCGCAGTATTTTGGATTAGAGAGTTTCTACTGAATTTATTTTTCAGAATCTGAGGCAAGCTGGCAAGTGATTCTGTTCTATCTTTTCCAGGTAGGAGAAGTTGTTTTCTACTGTTGATAGTAAAGTTTGGTTTTGATTTTTGGACCGATCTTGTGAGGATTAGTTTGTTGAGTCGATCCAGTTTGTTTATAGAAGCATCAGCGAAGGTTGAGCTGATCAGGAAGGATCTGTAGGCAGCCCGGATCATTCGGAAAGTTTTGAGGTTAAGTAACAGAAGAATTTGGAATTCGAAGTTGGAGGCTTCGATGTTGTTGAGGTTTTCTCTGGTAAAGGGAGCAATAAGATTTGGTAAGATTATGAGGTGAGCTCCGAGATATATCGAATTCTTTGAGTTTTTATAAAAGATCAGTCCTTTGGTTTGAAGAGTTGAATTGCCAGTTTGGAAGACTGAAATTCAAATTATTTCACGTGTCTCTGAGGGAGTACGTGTTTTGGTCCATCACCGGTTTTGAGACCAGTAATTCTGTGAAGGTTTTAGGTGTTGATCAGACTTGTCTATGTTCTGGTATCTTGTGCAGTTTATAGATCTAGTTGAGTAGGAACTCAGTAGCTTAGCAGTATAGCTGGTTTGGATTTAGTCGAGCAAGTATCCCTGTGTCTGTACTGGGGAAACTCGAGATAATTTTAGGAAGCTTATACGAATTTGTGTCCGGATAGCTAGTGTTAATTATTTGATTGAATTGGTTGTTTGGATGAAATTGTTTGTTTGACTAATAGTGTATGGCTGATATGTATGTTTGAATTAGTTGAAATAAAATAAAACTTTGGATTATCTTTGTTTTAAATTTCGAGGACGAAATTCTTTTAAGGGGGGAGGAATATAATATCCCGGAATTTCCAGGAATTTAAAATGTGATAATCTCTTAATTTTAATTATTTGAACCGATAAAATTGTTATTTTCAAAAATAAATAACCAAGTAATAATAATATAATGTTTTAATTATGTTATAAATTGGTTTTATAATAAGACTAATTATTTTATTGTGTAAATAAATTCTAAGTTGGCTTATTGTTTCAAAATTGATAAGTGTGTTTAAATACATTTATATCTGTGTATTTTTAATTGATTTTAAAATAGGATAAATTATTTGTAAATAATAATGAGCTTATTTAAAAATAGGTGTTATATTTATTTAAACTAATTTTAGACTTGGATTTTTAAATTTGACTTTGAATTGAATATAAATTTGAATTTAAGGGATATACATACATATTAAAATAAAATGATAATATAGTTTGATTTTAAATTATATAGATAATGTTTTTAATTAAAATAAGATTTGTTTTATATTATTCTTTTTATAGAAATTTATCTATGGAAATTTGGATTTGTATTTAATTAATAAGAATAAATGCAAGGCTTTTGAAATAGCATTTAAAATAAGTTTGCAATATTGTATATAATTTTATTTAAATTATATTTGGTTTCATTCTTTTTAAAGATTGTATTTTATATAAATTTAGCAAACATTTGTAAATGTATAGATATATTTGTTAATTAGGAATGTAATTGGAAAAGCATTTTTTGAATAAAAAGAAATATATTAGTAATTAGGAAATTAATTTAAAAAGATTTTAATTCTCTTTTAGAATAAAATTAAATAAAATTTGACAAGTGTTAAGTTAGGAATCATTTAAACAACAAGTGTTAAACATTTATCAAAAATTTAAGGCAAGTGTCCATGATTTTTTTTAATTTTCTTTTTAATTTAATAAATCTGAAATTTACCTATATAATTACCCTTTCTCTCCATCTTCTTTTTCTTTAAATTTTGTTCATTCCTAAAAGAAGAAACTGGAGCTATCCTTGGAACTTTTACTCAAAACCAAATTCTGAAATCTCCTCAAAAATAGAACCTGCAAGATTATTTTTTATCTGCAATCATCCTTTAGAAAAACTGCATGCCTGCAGTTTGTTCTCAAAACAAAATTAATTCCTCAAATTCAAACATCAATCTCTGTTTATCCAAAACCTGAAACCATCCCAGTTTAAAACAAAATCTGCTTGTTTTCAGTCCCATGTCTGCCTCAAATTTTTCATATGCATGCAAATGAATCTGGGTCAAAGGCAACCTGAAGTACTCCAATTTTTATTTTCAAGCTCAAGTGTTTACAAATTTTTCAAAATGCAAATCTGAAAAGCAAGATTTAAAGGATGAGGCAATTCTGTTTCTAAAGCTTCAGGTTTAAAATGTCTTTCAAGTTCCAGTTTTATCACCTCTGCACTGCACTTCTTTTAAAAAGGTGAGTAAACAATTCTTACTGAAAACTTAAGTGATGAATTATCTGTGCTTGAAATATTTTTGTGATATTGATGTGTTGCATGTGATGATTGAAGCACCAATCTGTAATGTATTTGGATTTCTTGTTGGATAGTTTGAATCTCCCAGTTTTCTGATTTCAGAGATTTTTAAAACAAAACAAAATTTTAAATTTTAGCTTAATCTTTGTGAATCTATGGGGTTTTAAATCAGGTTACTTAGTTTAAAACATCATATAATTTTCTTAAAACAAGAATTAGTATTTTAGATTCAGGAAAATTTCTGGAACAATTAAACACGGTGGAATTTTCAAAATACAATAAAATCAAATGTAAATTTTTATTGATTCCAGCCTATATCTTAGATCATCTTAGAATGTTAGGATTTTTAAGACAAGAATCAAAAATTTTAAAATCATATTAAGTTTGTAAATGGGTATTGTCTGGAAATTGGGTTTTGCAAAATTCAGTTGATTTATGAATCTGGGGTGCTCGGGATTCATCATGAAGTTAGGGGTTGGATTGGAGAGTATGGTAAAAATGGTTGAAGAATTTGTAAATCTTTGTGGAGGTTGAAATTGCTCGGATTTGTTTTTAAACCTAGTTTTGATTCTTGCTGTAAATTGAACCACTGTTCTTCTTATGGTGATTCGAGCTTGATGAAATTCTGGGTGAAGGATGCATGGTGGGTCGGTGATCTGTGGCCGGAGTAGTGGCGTTTATCATTGATCTGAGGTGTGGGATTTGGGGTTTTCTGATGATTGGGTTTGGGGTTCTATATAACCAGGGATACTCGATTTTGAATCGAGGCAAGAAGCGATGTTTTGATGATCGTAGGGCTTTGTAGGTTTGTTGAGTGATGTGGCGGTGGGTTCGTCGTTGACCGGAGGTGGTTCCGGCACTTGTGCAGGTGCACGAGATGGTTAGTGTCAGTTAGCATTTGGGTTTTGTGTTGTTGGGTTTTAGCTCGGGAAATAAGGTAGATGACTCGGGGAGGAACTTGTGTATTTTGGGTTGTGTCTCGAGTGGTTCCTGTGTTTTTGCATGATGGTTAAACTGTTGTGTTTAACAGTTTTAAAGTTTAATTAAAACAGTTTTTAAAACTTTAAAGTCAAATTTGGTTAAAAGAAAAGATAGTATACTTTGTTTTTGGTTTCATGTAAACATGGGTTAAACCCAAATGGAATGTTTAACCAGATTTTGACTTAAAACTAATAAAGTTCAAACTTTAAATAATTTAAGTTAAATTAAAATCCTTGTCTTTGAATTGAATTATTTTTTTGTATGATGTTTAAAATGTTTTATGATAAAAACCTTAATGTTAATTTTCCAACTTATTTTGGAAATATAAAAAGGAAAATTTATAAGACAATGTTTTTATTGGTTAATGAAAAATGATTTATAATTAACAATTAAAGGTTTAAGTAATTTATTAACTTGAAACTAATGATTGTTAATTAATAACTAAGGGTAAGTAATTGATGATTACTTTATATCTTAAACTAATTAATGATTATGTTAAGTAAAGTTTTTCAAAGTTGAATAAAAGATAATGTTTTATCTTAAATAAAAATTAAATGTTAATGATTTGTAATTAATTAGGTTGCTTAAGAAATTTTAAGATTAATTAATTAATTTAATTAATTATTTTAAAAAGGATTAATTAAGTAATTAATTAAGTATGATTATTAATTTAATTAACTAATAATTATGATGATTTAATTAATGACCAGTGATTAATTAAATTGTAATTACTTATTAATTAAGTAATTAGGGTTAATTAAAATCGTAATTAATTAATACACAATAAAGGTTTTATTATGTAATAATTTAGGTTTCTTAATTAATAATTAAAAAGGTTATTAATCTAATGTAAGTTAATTAAGAATTAATTAACTATTATTAAAAGTTAATTAATTGTAATTAAGAATTAATTGATTATATTTATGGATTAATTAATTTGTAATTGAGATTGTTAACTAATAATTGAGTTTTATTAATTAATGATTAAGAGATGATTAATTCGTTAATTAAGGTTAATTAATTAATTATAAAAGTAATTAGTGACTGATTACTTTGTATTAAAGAATTGATTAATAATTAAGGTTTATTAATTAATAGTTGAAGGGTAACTAATCTGTAAATTGAAGATTAATTTGGTTAAAGGGTAATTAAGGAATGAATTACTCGATTTGATTTATGAGATGAGTGTGATCAAGTAAGATAATTAATTTGTTAATTAATTAAAAATCTTCACTTGATAAATGGTTAAGTATGTTTACTTAATAAGTTTTGATAAGAGAATTTACTTAAGATAAGTAATTGATAAATTACAGAGGTAATTGAGATAAGTAAAATTACTGATTTGGAAGTAATTTTAAATGGATAATTACTTGGTAAAGTAATTAAGGGTTTATTTCTTGGTGTAATAAATCAAGGAATTTATAAAGTAATTAAAAGTAATTAAGAAGTAATTAAGAATAATTAATTACTGTTTATATTTATTAAAGTTGATTAATTGAAAACAATTAATTTAAGCATGATTAATTAATGTAATTAATTAAGAGATAGTGTAATTAATTATAGTTAATTAATTAATGGAAGTAATTAACTAAGGTTCATTAATTAATATGATTAATGAGAATAATTAAGGATTAATTACTTGATTAATTAAGATAATGATTAATTAATTGGTTTAATTAATGTTTATTTAAGCAAGATTTGTTGTGATGAAGATAATTAATTTAATTAATTTTAAATTAATTAAGAAGTACTTAATTTAATTCACTTTAAATTAATTAGTTAATTTAATTCATTTTAAATTATTTATGTTGTGATTAAGTAAATCATTGCTTATATATGAATGGGTGACATTGATTGCCTTGAATGGATGTAATCTCAGAGATAAGTAATGTTGTGTGGTATGAATGCTTGGTTGTATTGTGATGGTAATATAGATTATCTATTGTGATAATGATGCGGATTACCTATTTTGTTATGGATAGTCTGTTTATTTTGATAATGTGGTTATCAATTGTGACTTGTGAATTATCTATTCTGTGTGTATATAGATAGTTGAATTGAATTGTTTAACCTTAAATAACTTGGACCTAAAAGATACGTTTTGGATTTCGATGAGACGGGGATCGGGTTTCCATATTTGGATATCCGAAAACCATATCGATCCAAATTAACCATAGGTCGTGAATCTCAAGTGAAGATGAAGATTCAGAGTGCAAGGGTTATTTTCGTTAACTCTAAGGGTTATTCCAAATGAGTGTAACGAGATAATCCCTTCGGTTTCGTTCGAACCCGGAACGAACTTGTATGGATTGAATGCTTTCAGAACATCGTCAGGTGGACGATGAGCATTCTAAGTGATGTGTTCACTAAAGGTAATTGTAGCCTCAAGCCTCATCAACCGGGAATGGCTAAAACAGGGGAGGTGCAACAAGGCTTCGTGGGTAGCCCCCACTTGAGAGTGAGATTTACCCCTATCTAGAGGTTCCTTTATTTCGGCTGTGTGGGCGGTTGAATAGCTACATCCGTCGGGGTTGTCTTATTCGGAACTGTTCAGCAAGGAATGGTTTTGGCTTTGTGTTGCAGGGGGGCGGGCGTACTCCTCGGTACGTTGATCTAGGCCACGTACTGTGACGGACGGTACCCCAGTAGCCCTGCCATTGTATGGAATCCAAAATCCAATAAGTGCCATCGGATTTGATTGTATTATCCACTTTTGTGGCTAGTAGCTGGAATTTAATAGATGTAACAATTTCGTCTATTTCATATTTATTTGAAAACCCTAGACCTATTATAATATCATTGAATTTCCTATCAAACTTTTTGGTTAGTGTAAGGTAAAAACTTTTCCATGTTTATGTGTGGGAAGTCTCACGTGATACCTTTTCTTTGAAAAGGTTTTTAAAGTTAACTAACTTTAACCATTTACTCACACCAGACCTATGTCTGACCCGGAGTTTATTCTGTTTTTTCTTAAACTCTTGGGTACTCAAATTTTTATGAGTAGCCAGGGGACTCAGGTTGGCTTGACGAATTCTGGAGGAGCAATAGAGCAGGAGGCTTCTGCGTATAGATATATAATATTCCGCTGTGTGGTCTCTGAGTTATTGTCTTTGTGTCGTATTGAGTTGTATAACTAGACAGGTGTTTATAACTGTCTAGTATGTGTTGTTTAGCTGTGTATCTCTGATATATATGATACCATGTAATGTACTATGTGATTAATATATTCGTTCCGCTGTTTAGATACTGATGTTGTTCTTTCTTTCTTTCACTATCTTTTCTCTTTTCTATCCCTTTCTTTCTTAAAAATGATGCGATTTTCTATGGTAAGAAAGTCGGGTCGCTTCAACAAAAGGCCTCCATGAGCTCCCAAATTCGAAAAGAAAATAAAAAGACAAGTGGCTACATCAAAAACCCAAATCAAATTTCACAGAAATTTAAACACATACCTTTTTGTCGAGCATTTCAAATTTATCTTTTGAAATCAAAACCAATTCTCCTTTCCCTTTATATTACCTGCATATCCTACTTAGCAGTAATATCCAATCACAATATTCAAAAACATTTTATCGACTTTCTTCCAAATGTCAATATTTATTAATTCAAATATTAACTTAGATTATATTTGTAATATAATTTCCAATTAAGAATTCCCTGTTCCTTTCTTATGTTTAGTGTAAGCATTTTATATGCTTCTTATATTTATTTCCACCTTACCACTTTGTTTATATCTACTTCTATTCAATTTACTTTTCCCAATTCCATAAGAATTCAATTTATCTTTAACTCTGAATATTAAATTTCATCTTCCATTATATTGATTCATATCTTTATTTTAAATGTTTCATTTACTAATATATTTCAATTTCCAGTTTGAAATCATTTTGTTGTTAACAAAAATTTGTCAAAAATTTTCAAAATTTTTATAACTCCCAAAATTTCTAAAAATTTTAGGCAGAGTCTCCTTTGTACGGAGGAGCTTTTGCAATTTGACAAGAGATATAAATATATATACATCGACCCACATGGTCGGAAAAACAAAAACAGTTCATATTTCCTATTTTTATTGCGTAGTCGTACCTTATTTAGCATTTTAAGCAAGCGGCTTATAATTTTAGCAATTAGCGCAACCAAATCCAGCCACCCGGCTTCTAGATACCTGTACTTACTCAATTTAAACATGTAAGTGCCATATATATGATGTTTAACAACATTTCACTTATTTGAAATAGTTAAACACATGAATTCTGAAAGAAAAGCTCACCAAACGCTTTCCGTAAGCAATTTATATAGTTTTCATACTAATTCAGCTATTTCAATTAATTTATAACCATTTTCATTAAATTTGAATGGTTTTCAATCCATTCGTATACTACTTCATCAATTGAATGATTTAAAACCCGTCGCTTACATTTAATTCATTTTTAATTTTCAACAAGCCCATATTATTCCAGTTGATTTAAAAATCAATTTTATTTACTTGCAATGACTCATAGAATTTTATTTTCTTATATTTTCGTTCAACAACCAATTTTTCTCATGCAAATTGGTAATATGAATTCAAGTAAATAACCACTTAAGCCGATGACCATTTTAAATTGATTCCATCTCAATTTATTATTTAATTCTATTTCATTTTTTAAATTTATTCACAATCCATATATTCTCATTTTCATTGCATTTTAAATTTGAATCCATTCACTTTGCATTTCATTTTGTTAACCAAACTAGTTTCATTATTCAAATAAGTTCGATTCAAAACCACTTGATCTTGCTCGACACATTTTATTAAATTTTTTCCCTTTCCAAATTTATTCACGATCCATTCATTTACATTTTATTCCATATTGGTTTATTCCAAACTATTTTATTTAGCTCGAAAACAATCCAGGCTATTTCATTCAATAACTTTTTCTCAACTCATTTGAACCACACTTCATTTTGAATTCGGCTTTCATTCAACACTTACTTAAGTCAATAACTTAAGTTCATTTCCATTTTTTTACAACAAGTTCTACTTCCATCTTTCATTTGATTCTTATTTATTCCATCCATCTATTTAATCAATATAATTAGTTTATCCACTCAATCCATTATGAATTTTCATTTCCTTACTCAATTCATCTGAAATTATTTTTATTAATAACAAGGCCGTTTCCAATGTATTTCCAATTATTTGGATTTTATATGCAAATTCAAACCATTACTATTTTAATCCAATTTCATTTTTATTCGATACATTTCCGATTATATTTAATTTATCACACCTCAAGTTAAATTTTAATTAATAACTCAAGTTCTGATTCCACCATTTACTTTTAATTTACCATCCAATTTTATTTACTCACAATTCAATTTCATTCTCAATTCATTTAATTAATTGCAAGGCCACTTTCAGCTATATTTTCTTCACTAATGATTCAAGTCGAATTTGATTTATACCTTGAGTTTTATTTCCAAACTTGAATATTAACTCACCAATTCAGCTTCTATTTAACTACATTAGGTTCCATTTACATATTTCGTTAACTAGTTTATTATCTAATTAGTTCTTTCCTTGGTTAAAATTCAATACTTGATTTTTAATCCCAAATATCACTTTATTAAATTTTCTTAAATTTATTTTGTAATTCAAGTTTGTATTTTTGTTTCATTATCTAAAACATCAAACAATATTTATTTTGGGTTTTGTATCCCACTTTTCAAATTTATAAGTCACAACTTATTATTTTGCACATTTCCATTCATTCTAGGCTTGAATATATTCTTCCTTTATTTTTACTCAAGATTCACGCTTATTTATAGCTCAAGCAAATTTTTATTTCCATGGATTTCTAATTCTTTTATAAGTTATTACAATTCATCCCATTCAATAATTCAATTGAATTTTTATTCCAATTCAGTTTTATTTTAACTCAGATTTATTTAACTCAATTCGATTTCAACTTAATTCGAATACAACTGGACATTATTTTCAGCCTATTAAATTAATTTCAATCCATTTGAATTTTTATTTCCCAATCCAAATAAATTTCATTTATAACCTTCACTTTAAATTTAAATTTCCAACATTCAAAGCTTATATTTCCTTCCTGATTTAAAAATCATCTTAATTTATATGCTTACAACTATCTCATCAGGATTTTTAAATAACCGACTTTTGGTTTCAAATTGTTTTGAAATCTTCAACATCACAAATCACATTTCTCAAAAGTCAAACCAATCCTGGTTTTATTCCCAACAAATTTCCTTTGAGATTTTCAAAAACAACTAACTTTTCTGAACAAATCAATTTGGCAGCAATCCGTCACATAGAAATTCAAAAATGAATACTGATGATGCGGCCGTCATCATCAGAATTATTTCCCAATAATCCAAGTGATTTCAGTGCTATATCACTTTCAAAATCCATTTAAAACAATTTCCTTTAAGAAATACCTCCAAAACAATAATGCTATCATTTATCTTCAAAACACTTCCAAAATCTTTGAAATTTTTAAATTTTAAATTTTAATTTAAATCAAATTTGAAGTTTAATTCATTTGTATAGTTTCCCATTTGATTTTAATACAATTCATAAATTACATTTATAATTCATATTTATAAATTTCATTTTATAATGAATTTATTCCCTTAAACTTTGGTTATATTTTCAATTTCTAGTTAACTTTTTATACAACGATGATAATAATTTAATATTATCATTTCTAACATCCAAGCAACCCTATATTAGCTAAAATAGTTTACAAAAACTTTTCTTTATAGCAGAATATATTTTTGGGTAAAACTATTTCATTCACCCACATTTAAAAACAATACCGTGTCTAACTGTTCTATTCAAGTGTTTAGAAACCCCTTCGATACAGTTGTCCAGACTGCGCCGATGAAGGTTCATATGCCACTCAATAAACCAATCAACACAATATTAAAACAATTTATATTCACTAACAAATACACGCTTATATCTATTAATACGCTCAAACTCATTCTAGAGTACTACGAAGTCTTATTTGAGTGATTCCCACCAGAGCCAAGGTTATCACCAATCTATGCTCTGATACCAAGTGTAAAGTTAACACTATTCTACCTAAATCAACTCAAGTTGTACAGAAATACGAACCATTTGGGTTAAAGAAGAAGAGGTAGAAGAAGAAAATAGAAAACAACAACAGAATCTAACCATCGCAGCGGAATAAAATGCAATAGATAATAAATAATCTTTACTCAAAAACAAATATATCTTTTTATGTATTACATCATCAGAGTACATCAATCAACAGTTCAACATCAATAACATACAACTGGATAAACAGCTACTCTACACAGCGGAATATATATAAAACAAGTATGGAAGTACGTATCGTCATCCAGCTCGTCTCCTGAGCTCCACAGTATCATATCCTATATAATATAACACTCGGTCCAACCCAAGCATTATAGTTAAATAACACCCGAGTCATTCTGGAATACCAGCGTGAGAAAATCCCACTCAATTGATTATTAAGGTTTCAAAAATCCTTTGAAAACAAAAGCATCTCGTAAGACCACGCCACAAATAAACATGTCGGGTTTTTACCTTACGATAGCTAAAACAATTTTTATAGAAATCCTCTGATATTATAATAGGGTCTATATACAAATACTTATAAAATAGCCGAAATTGTTACATTATTAAATTCCAGCTACTAGCAAGAGAGTGGGTAATACAAACAAAACTCGTACAAGGCTCCTAGGGAGAATGGATTTCCAACTAATGACTAGGCACTGGGGTACCACCTGTCACAGTATGTGGCCTAGATCACAGTACCGAGGAGTATGTCCGCTCCCCTGCAACACAAGGCCAGGACTACCCCTTCCTGGGTAATCCCGAGTGAGATCACACCGTGGTTGGGATCAACAACCGCACCACTAAGCCGAAATAAAAAAGGACATCTAGACAGGGATGACCTCACCCTGCTTGGGTGCTACCCACCTAGCCTTGCTGCATAACCCCTGATTTTCAGTCATTCCCGGTTAATGAGGCCTGAGGCTAAGTGTTACCTTTTTAGAACATATCCCTTAGAATGCCCATCGTCCACCCGATGATGTTCCGAAAGCATTCATCCATACAAGTCCGACCCGTGTTCGAACGGAACCTAAGGCACTATTCCTACTACATCCATTTTGGAAATATCCTCAGGATTAGTAGCGACTAGCCCTTGCACTTCACTGCTCCTTCTTCGAATCCAAGCTTGTTTTTCCACGAAAACGTACAAACCGGATTGAAGTGGTTTTCGAGAAATAAATCTCGATCATAGTCTCTTCGAAACGATCAACATATTTGTCCAATATTGATAGTCGGTGATTTAACTATCAATTAATATTCACAAACATCCATCAAACAATAAATAATCTCCCAAATTATTTATTAACCTCAACATATCTTCACAAGATATATTTCTATTTTCAACCCTTTGAAAATAGTTTCAAACCATTCTTTCTTTTTCAGAATAAAATTTCCCAAATATTTTCTATCTCCACTGAAATCACCAAGCACAAAACTAGATTTTTAAAATAATTTAAAACACTTTACTATGTAATATACTTTAAAACATTTAAGTTAAACTACTTCAAGAAATTGTTAAAAATACACACTATATGAATATATGAAAATAAGGTTACTTTATAAAATATTAAACTAGGTTTCACTTTTAAAAACAAAATACTAAGTCACTTTCTAAATAATTACTACCATAATAGATTAAAAGGAAATACTTTCTTTAGAATTTAAATATTAGAAACAATAAATTTTCCAAAACTTGCTTTTCACAACAACTTTAAAACTTTTAACTTATATTTAAAAATTTACTTTGAAAACGTACTTGGTTATTCAGGGAGAATTTCCAATCTCAATCACTTAAATCAGTTTTCCAAATTGATTCCCAATTTATTCCATTTGAAATAAACTTCTTTACTTACTCAATTCATTTCAAAATTCATTTATTATGGACTTTATTGTTATTGTTATTATTTTCCGTTTGATTTTAAATCATTTAACCGAAATATACCAATTTCAGCATCTTCCCAATTTCTGCTTTAGTCTTTTCAAATTTTTTTTATAAATTTAAAATAAATGTTTTGTTCTTTTAAATAATATCACTGAAGATTAAAATTCATTAACTTTTTGTTTATTCAAATTTCCTTTCTATACTCAAGATTTATTTATTAGAATTTTAAAGTTACTTTATTTCTTTTCCACTTCATTTTTAAATTTATTCAAATTTTTATAATTATTTTACTTACAAATTCACTTCTTTTATTTTCTTTCCAAAATCCAATTTATACATTTTTTGGTAATCCATCATACCCAATTATATCCGATCGAACCATAACATTCAATATTCCAGTATAATTCATCATAGAATATCAAATAATCACAACAGAGGGTATTAAATAATTTAAATAAATGTTGAGGGATCCAGTTGGATCCCTCCAACCTGTTTTCCCTGCATCCACAGACGTTAGCACAATATAAAATGCCAATTCCAAAATATACCATACTATAGCACATCAATCAATTCAACCATTCAAACAATTATTTAAATTTAATCACTTAAATTTAAATTTAATTTCAGCTGAGTGAGATTAACTCACCTTTGATTTTAGCTTGCAATCCACTCTAACCTAGCTCGATTCATTCATGATATTGACCTTGTATAAACAATTTATGGTTTATTAATTTATTAACATTTGAACTAATCAGTCAATTAATTTCATTTAACAAATTTAATCTAATCGAACAATTTTATTTAAACTAATTTCCCTTTTATAAACTACTTTTTTTCCAACCCTTATAAATAAATTTTCTGTTTCAGTACATATCAGCAGTAATTTACTTCTCTATATAAACATTCATTTACAAATATAAATCTCTAAATTGAGGATAATTGATCAATTAATTTTTATTATTTTATTTTTTTAAAAGAAACTTCCAGTATCTTTATATACATATTTATACAATTTAACAAATAATTAAATAAAGAAATACCTCACCTACCTATCGAATCGAAGCCCTAGCTGCCGACTCCACCACGTCACGCCCAAAACCACGCCACTACAGCCATGCGTGCTTTGCGATGCTTCGCCGCTGCCCCTCTCTTCCATACGCATAACCTCAATTCGCAACATCGCCTCTGCCCTCTCGACCCCAACCTCCTCATGCGCCACCATCCACGTGCGATAGCCTGTTTCGTCGATCCACAGCAGCCCATTCGAACGCCAACCCCTCGAGCTCAAGATTGAAACCGCGACACCCCATCCCAAATCTTCCTCGCGACCCTTCCAAGCCCATCGCCGAGTCGTTCGAGCATCGCGAAGGAACGAGATCGCCCCTCGATTGCAAGGCCAACCAGATATTGTTCGAGATTGTCGTTCGTCTTTTTTTTTTGGGTTTTGATTCAATTAAAAAAACAAAGAAAAGAAGGAGCTACGGTTGATTTCAAATTTTATTCGACCATGAGAAGCTCGCTTTTATTTTATTTGATCTCTGATGATTTTCGCATAGGATACCGTGATTTTAAAAGAAAAGGAGGAGGAGACACGAAGAGCTGGTAGCGTCATTAAAACGAGAAAAAGGGGAACATATCTCTGCGCGTTCAGAAGGTAGGGTGGCTGATGTCCGATATATGGTAGCTTTATTTTGATTTTTATATATGTAATATTATTAAATTTTCAAAATATCGCGTTTAGCTTAACTCGAAATCTCGAATTCCAAATCAGACCTGCCGACAGGCGTTTGTAACGCTTTACCCGTATTCCGAACACAATGGAATGTGTTTCGGAAGCTAATTTAATCGTACGTGGAAGTTAGCTTTATAAATCGATTTAAAATATTAAATTTTTGATTTTAATTCCAACGCGTTTCTCACTCGTATGAGCAAACCGTAAATCCAAACGCTACGAAAATTGAAATCCGATAATAACTAACTATTACGGATCTAATAAAGCTGGTTTCGTCGAATTCTGAGACTTTGCCTTAGAAGGCTATTTTCAAATTCAATTTTAAACTACAAAATTTTAAAACTGAACAAACCACTGTTAAATTCAATTTTATAACTTCTATTATCCTCAGTACTATCAATATAAATTTTACAAGTCTTCAAATTATTTTTAATAGGCTTAAAATTCTAGATTCGACATTTTACCCAATTTCAAATTATTTAGATTCAATAAATGAATAAAGATATTTGAATCCAAGTTAAAATTAACTTTTAAATATTTAAAATTAATTAAATATTCCAATTTCAAATGCTCAAAAATTTCAGGTCGTCACCGTCCCACAGCAAAAGATACCTCTTAGCACATAGGACACATAGCGATTTATTTACCCTAATCGATGCTGCATGCTCAGTCATCGATGGTACACACTAACTCTCGCCCCTTATTTGACCATTTATTAACCCTATTCAGCATAAGCATGCCCAGGCTCACTCACTTGTGAGACAATCAGTCCTCGACCTAGAAGGGAATGCTGTCGGTTATGGTCCTAACAAACTAATCTTCTAACTTTGTACCCCTTGCCCAAATCCATAAATTTGAGCCTCTATCTATTGGCCACTTATTTATCCTAATTAGCATAAGCATGCCCAGCTTCACCCACATGTGAGACCATCAGTATTGGACCTGAAAGGGAATGCTGGCAGTACGGGTCACTGCTGCTATATTTGCTTATTAACTTAATCCAAGATCTAAGTTTTAAAATAAGACCCTTTTGTTATTTCTTTCTCTCTAATTATAGCCTACATGTTATAATCGTTCTTGCAATTGTTACTCTTCTATTTTCTCTTTTTAGTTATAACTACTTGTTATAATCATGCTTGCAAAGATTATAAATTTGCCTATTTGAGTCCATCTCTATTTTATTTTTGTTTTCTCATTTTACATCCGATTTCTGTAAATTTAACGTTTTTTTATTTTACCCCATATTTGTGAATTCTCCTCATTTTAATATTTTATTCGCGTCAAAATGGATTATATTTCCGTAAAAAGAAACTAACATTTACATCCTAAAATACAACTTAAAACAGATGTAAATAACTGTAAATAACTGAATAAAATAGCCGAGTAAAAATAGACTGAAAAGAACTTCTGAAATTTATTTATAGTTGGACTGTAAGTAAATTTACATAAAACTATCCCAAAATTGTAGAAAAACTACAACTGTTGAGAACCCAACTATTTTATTGCTTACAAATCTAAAATAATTACAAAACACTCACTTGTCGTCCTTAGCTTTAGTCATGGGCCTTCCTCGATCCACTTCTAGGGTGTAGAATATTTTTATCAAAAAGATCTCCCCAAAATTTTTCTATTTGTGGTTCATCCTCAGGCAATGAACCCAATTGGAAGAAAATCTGAATGAAAAAAATAGCTAGGCCTAGGGTTCTGTTTATAGTGTGGCTTAGGGATCTTAGGCCGTCGGATTTGAAGATTTAATCTGGTGCAACCACGTCATAGGCTCACTAGGAACTATCAGATGCAGTTATGAACGCACAAGATTACACATAAAAACAATATAACACTCTTCGGCTCGTACCTAGATGGAAAATCGTCCGGGCACAAATGCGGGTCGACCTGGGCTACATGCGGGTCGACCTGGGCTACATGCGGGTCGACCTTAGGGTCGACCCGACCCTAGCAAAGGTCGACCCCTATGGTACTTATTTCTTTTCATTAAAATTTATAATTTCTACTTTCTTATTCTTCTCGTAACTTCTCTATACTAGCTCTGATTTGGACATGTTATATATGAAAATTATCAGAAAATTGCCATGGACCCAATGGTGCAACTCCCGTAGCTAAATAATGACAATTTAAAAAATGCTCATTTTCACTGTTTAATAATTATTTTGGTTATTTAATTATCTAAAATGTAAGGTGTTATAGTTTAATCAACAAATCCTTTTAGAAACTTGAAACAAACTTCAAACTTGTAAAGCTTGGAAACAACCAAAAATCAACTCGAAAAGGGTCATTTTCTTCTTGGTTTTTCGACATGTTAAACTCAGAATTTGGTAAAGTGGTTAAAAGAAAAGTTTTAGGAAATTATTTCCCCTATAATTTATAAAAAAAGAAACACCCAATTATGGTTTAATTTGAAGAAGATATGGTTGAAATAAGAATAACCATTTTCGGACTTAGATCTCTGAGTCCAAAAACACTTTGCAAAAAAACTAGATTTTGACATAGCTTGACCCAAAATTTGCAAAAGTGATCTACAAAAAATTTGCAGTCAGTAAAATTAGACATGGTTTGAAAAAATAAATTCTCCATTTGGGTCGGATATGAGAAAGTTATGATAGAAAGAAGAGGAGGAAAAATTTGAAGAAAGAAAGGGCTATTTATAAGAAATAGAAAAGGTAAATTACTAAAATACCCTTAGTCCTTTACCTCCACCACCATGTGCCACCTCACCAAGCTTTTCCCCCTCCTAACACTTCATGTTCCATCATGTTGAAACATGTATGTACTTGATTGTTCTTTTTGTCTAAAGAAGCATCTTATATTATGTAATATATTAACGTTTTTTATAATAAAATCTTATCTTATACATACATACATACTGTAACAATCCAAAATTTAACCACTTCAAAATATAACATTTAATGTGATTTCAAATATAAAATATAATTTTTTTATGATTCAAACAATATTAGATAGGATTTGGAAATAGAAATAAACATAAAAATAACAACATTTGCTTATATCGACAAAAGTGACAAAATCCTGATTTCAAAAAAGTAAGTTTAAATGGTTTAATAAATTATTTTAATTTATTTATGAGTGTTTGTATTTTTAAATGACAATACAAAAATTTATTTTTAAATTTGGTTTACATAAATAAATAGTTTAAATGAAACGTCAAAATATGACCAGAGTGTTTATATTTTTAATCCTCTGGCAGTTCCGTTGTCTGTCTCGGGTCCGCCTTCTGCGTCTGCTGCTATCCATGCCTCCCTTTCTGCTTTGTTGGTCGCTGGTGATGTTTCTACAATTCCTGTTGATGCCCCTGTTCCTGGTCCGCCTCGTCCCTCTATTGTTTGGGTTGATGCTGAGAGGTGTTGGGTTGATCTCATTTTTGATATGAGATTTAATCCCTTGGATGTTTCTAACTTTAGATTAATTTCCAATGATCATCTTGATCGTATATGCCTTTATTACAGACCTTCTGGTGACTCCTTGGTTCTTGATTTGGATGGTCATTTTGCGAGTTTGAATTCTTTCATGCTTGCTAATACATTCTGGGATCGTTCCTTTATATGCTCTTCTGATGCTGTGGCTTATGATCCTTGTCTTGCTTCCATTTTCCACCCCTTTGCTAGTCTGTTGGGGAAGGTCCCTTTGGTTTCTTCTCAGGTTTTAGTGGATGATGGTGTTTCTACCTCTTCGGAGGAGTAGGTGTTTACGATATTCTTTTAGTAGTTGTGATATGTCTATCACACTCCTGTGCTGTATTTTTTCTTTTCCTTAGTAGTTAAGGTGCTTTCACCTTACTCTGCACTTCAAGTTTTATTACGTTTGTAATAAAAAGTGGACGGTCCACTATAAAACCGACTAGTCTTGCCAAAATATGACCGTAAAACATTTTATCAAAAGTCAACGTTTTGCCAATTTAAAGTTGTCGCAACATTGTTGCACCTTTATGTACACAGTAATAAATATATTAACATATAAAGATAGTTGACAATTAACTAAATAAAGTTACTTTTAATAATCACACTTAGAAAATTCTAGAAAGTAATTAGCAAAAGTAAACTAAAAAGACAAAACACATGTCGCATCAAATGTGACATAAAGTGAAGAAAAGTGACATAAAGTAAAGTAATCATTCTTGCTCTTTACTTAATCTAATGTATTTGAATTTTTAAAGGGTGATGTTATGGTAAGTTTTGAATTAAATAAGTGTACTTAATTCTTAAGGAAGGTACTCAAGTAAAAACACAAATCTATATTTTATTCTTAAATGTTTTCTATAAATACATACCCACTTTCTCACTTCCTTCCACACTTCTTCTTCTCAAAATTTCAAGCTTCTTCTTACCTCCTTTATTGGCTTCCAACCTTAACAAAGTTATGCCAAAATATTCTAAAAAATAAAACAAAGAAAAATATCAACAAAACTTCGTCCGAACCACTTCAAAATGCCGCCTTCCCTCTCCTATTGCTCATGCCCCCCTCTTCCTCCATTTGGCCGAGCACTCCTAGCCTTCCCAAGCCAAGGCGAGCCATCTAAGTCGAAACGTTCAAGGGATCGTAAGCTAAAACGTCAAGTAGGGAAGCTATAGCCGATTTTCCGTTCGCCAAAACCAAACAGTGTGAGAACTCCTAATTTTTATGTATATATTTGGTTATGATGTTGTGTTATGTTTATTTGGATGTTAATGACGATGTTTGATAAGTGTTTGAAAAATAAAGCAAATACCCTTAAGTCATATGCAAAAGTTAGTAAGCAAATATGTGCATAAATGACAATATGTTATATTGTAATAAAAAATGTCGTTAAATTGGTATGCAAGTTGTTAACTCCGTTTTGAAAACGACCTAAGAGATAAACCGACCTAACGACCTAAGAGATAAGTCGACCTAACGACCTAAGAGATAAGCCGACCTAACGACCTAAGAGATAAGCCGACCTAACGACCTAAGAGATAAGCCGACCTAACGACCTAAAGGGCGGAACGACCTAAGAGGTGGAACGACCTAAGAGGTGGAACGGTGGAACGACCTGATCACTTAAAGGGCCTAACGACCTGAAGAGTTCAGCGACCTAAAGGAGTCCACGACCTAGCGACTTTGCCGCGTGTTCGACCTAACTACTTAACGACCTACCGAGCTATACAAAGCCAAGCTAAGCTGTAACTCGGGTAAACGACCTACGACCTATGCTAAGTCGCGTTCGACCCATTAACCCGCTCAAAGAGGCCGAGTACAACCAGAATAGGCCGTAGCTCGTATACCTTAGGTCATGACTCCTGACCTACGACATACCATAGGTCGCAACATCCGACCTATGACCTAAGTGAACCCATGGCTTAACGACCTAATGGGTTAAGCGACATAACAAGTTAACGACTTAGCCTAGGTCGCCGCATTGGATGTCTCAGCGCTGCAAGGTCGCCAACTACTCCCCTAGGTCGTACACGACCTACTACTTCGTTCGGAAAAGATCAAATGTGTTCTAGTTAAGCCGTAAAGCTTAAGTCACTACCGCTAGGTCGCCCCACGGCCTACGACCTATCTTAGGTCGCCAACGACCTATAACCAACGACCTAACTCCGAGATCTCCTATAAATACGGCACTAGCTCCAACTTGAAGGGGACTTTTGGATCATTCTCCATAGCATGAACACTCTGCCATTTTCTCAAACAACACTTTGAGCATCTCAAGCACCAAGGACCCTACCACAAACTTGAAGAGAGTATCTACATCATTCAATATGAACTCAAAAGATTATTCTACATCGAAGTTTGAGCTACTAGTCTAAAGTGTGTTGTGATTGAAGAAAGTTGTATAAGTTTTACTTAAGTGAGTAATAAAGAGATTCAAAGTGGATGTAGGCTTGACTATAAGCCGAACCACTATAAAAACTGTGTCTTTTACTGCTTTTCTGTAATTTCCTGCTTATCTCTAATTCCCGTATTGACGGGTGGTGCTTTCACATCTACTCTACATACACCGAGGTGTTAGCATCTGAATTTTACGTAAAACATTTTGGGTGCTTTCACTGAGAGATTGAACTCAGGATACCTTCATCATTGCTTCACAAAAGTTTGTTGAAAAAGTCTCTTTCAAAACCAGAAGTCTATCGGAAATAATGGCTCCTGGAAGAAAGCGTGGATATACAAGACATAGTAATGTCCGTGAAAATACGGCCACTTCCCCTTCATCAAGTCAAGCAGCACCAAGCGCCGAAATTACATGAGCAGAGTTAGACGCTACAGTATCTGGATTATACCCGCAGATGGAAACTCAGAATGCTTTAATGCTTGAGTGGATAAATGCATTGCTTGGAGCAAACCGTCAACCGATGAATAACGAAAAAAACCTTGCAGATGATGTTCATGATCCTGAAGAGAGGAATATTCCTCAAAAAGTAGCCAGCCCCTTCAAAGAAACACCTCCTCAAGCTGGAGGATCGAGACCACAGCCAACTCTCCGCGAACGTTTGTCTCGACAAACATCCGCGAAAATGGCCGAAGTTTGTCCTGTAGATCCTTTAAATGACGTGGAATATCTTTTGGGCATGGTGCGACAATTCGTGAAAGAAAGTATGCAGAGAGATGAAGATGAGAAGGAATGGGGATTCGCTCCGAGCAAAACTCCATTCACTGAGAAAATTCTAAAGGCAGAATTCCCAAGGAAGTCTGTACCTCCGACCATCCTGGCTTATAAGGGAACAAGTGACCCCAATCAATTCCTGTATAATTATGATTGGCACATGACTGGTGCTAGTGCGTCTGATGAGATAAAATGCCGGTACTTTCCGGTATACTTGGAAGGAGTGGCTCTGCTCTGGTTCACAAAACTTCTGGTCTGATCCATAGATCAGTTCGCCGATTTGACTCGGAAGTTTAAAGAGCAATTAAGGCTGTATGCTTCAAAAGCAAAGGATATTATGTCGTTATCAAGCCTGGAATAGAATCCTGGGGAATCTATCAGGTCCTTCTTGAATCGCTTCAACATAGCTTTAGCTGAAGTAGACAATGCAGAGCCACGGATGGTCTTGACATACCTGATGAGGGCAATCGATAAATCAAGTGAATTTGGGAAGTGGATGAAGATGAAAGAACCGAATTCACTTGAGAAATTCTATAAGAAAGCTGATGAATTCATGCGCTTGGAAAGCCTTCGGGCACCAGTTAAGGTGGTATTGACAGAGGCTAAGGATAACACCACTGCTCCTGTCAAAAGAGAATCCGGAAGTCGGAAAAGGGAGAACAACGGTGGGAAGAAACAGAAAGATATGAAGAAACCTCGCTTCTTAAAATCTTCGAATTTCACTCCTTTAACTGACACCCTGGAGAATATCTTCTTTGCTACCAAAGATGCGGTAGAATATCCTAAACCGCCCGAGATGAGAGTTAGCAAAAAGGCTGCTCAAAGTGGGAGATTCTGTCGGTTTCATAATATACCCGGTCATGATACCAACGAATGTCACCATCTGAAGAATTTAATTGAAGAACTGTTGAGAGAGAACAAGTTGCAGCAATACGTTAAAAGAAGTAGAAATGACCCAACTTCGTCTACTAAGGGTCAGCAACTTCCTGCTCATCCATCTGGCTCGGGTGAGAGGAACACTGTTCGTGAATCAGAAAGGCCAGTTATTAATGTGATTACAGGAGGGTCTCACCCAGCAAGCAGAAGCTGGGGCAAGATGGAAAGATATGCCCGTGCCTTGAAACATGCACCAATAGAAGAAAGAGTTTTTGTGCTAGAAAATGCTGCACCTTTGAAGCAGCAGAAAACTTTTAATGATGATATTGTTTTCAGAGCCAGGGACTCCATGGCCATTGAAGCTCCGACCATGGATCCCTTGGTCATCTCTGCAGGCATTGGGCATGCTATTGTGAGAAGAGTGCTTGTAGATTGCGGTGCTTCATGCAATATTCTCTTTAAAAAGACGTTCGACCAAATGAAAATTCCAATGGCTGATGTTCAAGCCTCATCTAAAAGATTGTTGGGTTCACCGGGGAACTGAAATAGCCTATTGGAACTATCGACTTGTTCGTCAAGCTGGAGAGGGGCAGAAAAAGGTAGTTCGAAAACAGACTTTTGTAATTGTTGATGAATTTTCTGCCTACAACGCCTTCCTGGGCCGACCAACCCTTGCGGCTTTTAAGGCAATTCTCGCCCCGTGGTGCCTTTCTATGAAATTTTCCACAGATAATGGTGTTGGAGTTATTAAAGGGGATCAGAATGCTGGGCGAGAATGTTATCTAATAGAGTTGCGAGAAGCAAGGAAGAGAGAGATGGGAAAAGATGCGGCAGCCCCAGTCCGCATCAAAGAACCAACCTTGTAGCAATTACAGGGTGGACCCTGCACTGGCGATCATAGCGGGGTACGAAGAGAAATGGATCCCAGAAAAGCTAGTGCGGGGGAAAATAGGGTGGTGCCAGTTGAAGTAACGGTGCCAGTACCTGTTGACCCGAGAGATCCGAACAAAGTGGTGAATGTGGGTTCACAGCTTAGTGTGACAGTTCAAAATTCCTTAATATCATTCTTGAAGGAAAATCTGGATGTATTCACTTGGACTCATGCTGATATGTGTGGAATATCCCCAGAAATTGCAGTACATACTCTGAATATTGATCCAAAGTTTACACCTGTAAAACAGAAAAGAAGAACCCAGGGTCCTGAAAGGTCGGCAGCATTGAAGGAAGAGGTAGACCGACTTATGGAGAATGGTTTCATCAGGGAGTCTACTTATCCGAATTGGGTTTCAAATCCAGTACTGGTTAAGAAAGTTAATGGGAAATGGAGAGTTTGCATTGACTTCTCGGATTTAAACAAAGCCTGCCCCAAAGACTGCTTCCCGTTACCCAGAATAGATCAGTTGGTAGATGGAACAGCGGGATATGAATTGTTATCTTTCATGGATGCTTACCCTGGATACAACCAAATTATGATGCATGAGCCGGATCAGGAAGACACAAGCTTCATCACCGATGTTGGTCTCTACTGCTATAAAGTCATGCCCTACGGACTTAAGAATGCACGGGCAACTTACCAAAGACTCGTCAATGCTATGTTTAAACCGCAGATTGGCAAAACTATGGAAGTTTATGTTGACGATATGTTAGTGAAAACAAAGAAAGCGGTAGACCATATGGATTACTTGGAGGAGTTGTTTGCAATCCTCCGCAAGTACGGAATGAAGATTAATCCTTTGAAATGTTCGTTTGGGGTGGAGTCCGGAAAGTTCTTGGGTTTCATTGTGAGTGCTAGGGGCATTGAAGCTAATCCTGCTCAAATTTCTGCCCTAAGAGAAGTCAAAGCCCCTTGGACAAAGAAGGAACTACAGAGTCTCAATGGGAAAGTCACTGCTCTGAGCCGATTCATTTCCAAAGCTACTGATAAATGCATCCGTTGTTTGATGCACTGAAGAAAGGAATGAAGAATTTTGATTGGACTCCTGAATGCTAGAAAGCTTTCGATGAGTTGATCCGTCATATGGAAACGCCTCTAATACTTTCTAAGCTGGACAATGCTGAAGATCTTTTTGTATATTTGGCAATCTCGTCTCATGCTCTCAGTGCAGCCCTGGTACGGGAAGACGCAAAAATTCAGCGCCCGGCCTATTATATCAGCAAAAGATTCACTGGGACAGAGATGAATTATTCGAAGTTGGGAAAGCTCGCCTATTGTCTACTGATTGCATCAAGAAAATTGAGGCCGTATTTTCAAGCTCATCCAATCAAAGTCCTCACCGATCATCCTCTGAAGCAAGTCCTCTTTCGCCCTGAGACTTCGGGTTGCCTTTTGAAGTGGAATATTGAACTCAGCCAATACGACATCACTTATCATCCTCGGAGAGCAATCAATGGACAAGCTTTGGCAGATTTCATCACAGAATGTATAGACAAAGGTGATAGTGAGGAAGTAGTGACTGATAATCCCCCAATTCAATGGAAAATGTATGTTGATGGCGCAAGAAACGATTACTGTTTCGGAGCTGGGGTTGTGCTTGAAACCCCTGAAGGGCGGTCATTGTGCTATGCTTTAAGATTGGAATTCCCTTCGACAAACAATGAAGCAGAGTATGAAGCTCTGATTGCCGGTTTGAGAATTGCTAAAGAATTGAATGTCAAAATGTTACAGATCTTCAGTGATTCACAGCTTATTGTATGTCAAGTCAAGAAAGAGTTTCAAACTAAAGGAGGAAATCTGCCCGTTTACTTGTCAAAAGCCTGGAAGCTTCTCGATGACCTTGACCATTATACGATAAATCATATACCCCGGGAAGAAAACATGAAGGCAGATTCTCTCGCAAAGTATGCAAGAACTGGTGAAGCTCAATTATTGGGATTAGTTCCTATGGAAGTCCTGTCATCTCCAAACATTGATGAGATGGATATTGACTGGATCATGACTATGTCACAGGAGCAAGAATCATGGATGACTCCGATATTGGAATATCTTCTCAACGGTTCTCTACCAGAAAACTCAAAAGAACGACAGAAGTTGTTAAGAAAAGCCTCCAGATACATAATTCAAGATGGCTGATTGTGTAGGCGGGGATTCTCAATGCCATTACTCCGATGCATGACCAAGGAAGAAGCTAAGACACTTCTAACTGAAGTACACAAAGGAGAGTGTGGAGATCATTCAGGTGGTCAAACCCTAGCAAAGAAAATTATCCGTTATGGGTATTTTTGGCCACATATTAATCGTGATGCTGCAAGTTACGCCCGAAAATGTGACCGATGCAAGAGATTTGCAAAAATCCCATGAGCACCTTCCACTGAGATAAAACAGATGGTCAGCCCGTGGCCATTTGCTATTTGGGGAATAGATCTCATCGGGCCTTTGCCAACTGCCAAATCCGGAATCGGATATGCTATTGTTGCTGTTGGTTATTTCATAAATGGGCTGAATCTGAACCTTTAGCTACTATTACCTCTAAGAAGATGATAAACTTTGTAAATAAGAATATCATTTGTAGGTATGGTGTGCCTCAAAAGATAATCACAGACAACGGAACCCAATTCGAAAGTGAAGAGTTCTAAGATTTTTGCAAGAAATACAAGATCCAGAAAAGCTTCTCAGCAGTGGCTCATCCGCAGGCAAACAGGCAAGTGGAAGCAGTAAACAAAATTATCAAATCAACCATAAAAAAAAATCTAGAAAAAGCGAAAGGTGGTTGGGTCGATAAGCTTCCACTAGCACTATGGGCATATAGAAGTACACATAAAACTGCGACGGGGCACACTCCATTTTCATTGGCATATGGATCAGAGGCAATGATTTCGGTAGAAATAGAAGTCCCTTCACATAGAAGAATTCATTTCAACCAAGCGAAAAATGAAGAGTTGCAACTTGAAGCACTTGACTTCCTTGATGAAAGAAGGGAAGAGGCTCAGCTCAGAATTGCAGCCCATCAGCAAAGAATTGCCAGGCACTTCAAGTCCAAAGTTCGCCAACGCAGCTTTGAGATTGGAGATCTAGTCTTGAAAAGGATCATGACAACAACAGGAGTGTTTACGCCAAACTGGGAAGGGCCGTATGTCATAGGCAAAAAACTTCTTGATGGCACTTTCAAACTAACAACCGTCGAAGGAGATCCAATTCCAAGAGCTTGGAACAGCAATCACTTGCGCCCATATTTTACTTAAAGGCTTTAATGAAATATTGTAAAAGAATGATGAATGTATGATTGTTGTATTGAAAGCCATGGTAAAGCCAGTGCAAGTGAATAATGAGAACTATAAAGTGGATGTAGGCCCCGTTCTTGGCCGAACCACTATAAATCTTGTGTTCTTTACTATTATAAACTGTTTTTTTATTTCGATATATAAAGTACGTCAATTGTATTGCTAAAATGTCGATTTAACACTGCAGTCCATTAAAACAAAGCTTACCCGTCATAAGACCAAGCAATCCCTGACATCACTCAACAAATGAATATCTAGCCGTAAAAATTCCAGATTCGAATCCTATATAAGAAGTGCTTCAAGCAAACAGTTAGTGGTTCCGCCAGAAGTAGACCCTTCCTAACTAATTGTGATCGTTTGTGCAAACAAAAGTTCGATTAATTAGCCTGTGTCTACCCCTGCGAACTCATTTAACAATGAAGTACACTTCTTTGGATAGAATAAGCTACTTGCAAAAGAAAGGAATGTGAGCTTGGAAATGATAACAGGAAACCGCTGATATGAGCAAATGGCGAAAAGACATGGGTGAGCAGACATCAAACAACAAAAGACCTCTTCGCAGGCATAAGCCCTCTTCGGAGGCATAACTCTTCGGAGGATAAAGACCTCTAACGGGCCTCGCCAGAAAAAGAGAGCTCTTTCTCGATAGAAAGTTGTGGACTGATCGGTGGTACAGAACACTCGTGTCTGCCCCGTGAATCCATCCAACCGGGAGAAGGAGACTCCAAACTTCCAAGAAAAAGCCCTACTCAGAGGCATACATTCCACCGAGATCTGAAATAAAACTTCACAGGTGCTGGAATGTGAAAAATCCTCTTCGGAGGCACAACTCTTCGAAGGATAAAGACCTCTAACGGGCCTCGCCAGAAAAAGAAAGCTCTTTCTCGATAGAAAGTTGTGGATTGATCGGTGGCACAGGACACTCATTAATTTGTGTCCGCCCCGTGAATTCATCCAACCGAGAGAAGGAAAATCCAAACTTCCAGGCAAAAGCCATACTCAGAGGCACACATTTCACCGTGATCTGAAATAAAACTTCACACGAGCCGAAATGTGAAAAGCGCTCTTCGGAGGCCTGCTTCCCAGCGGACAGGGAAAAGATAAAAGCCTCTCCCCAGAGGTAGAAACAAAAAAAAAACCCTCTCCCCGGAGGCACAACCCAAAAGCCCTCTTCCCAGAGGCATAATCAAACAAAAAGCCCTCTTCCTAGAGGCACAATCAAACAAAAAGCCCTCTTCCCAGAGGCACAATCAAACAAAAGCCCTTTTCGGAGGCACAAGTAGGTTGAAGCCCTTTTTCAAAGGCCCGCTTTACCACGAAGGAAAATTCACTTGCCAAGATAAAAGTGACTTTCTTCGAAAGTGAAGTGTAAAAACTTCGCAACAAAAAGAAAAAAGAAAAAACTTCTCCAATATGAGGCGCATTTTACTAAATCAGAAAAATATTTCCTTAAAACGGAAATATTATCTTATAAAGTACAGATGCAAACCTCCTTCAAATGCAAAAGTTGTTCTCTAAAGAAAGAACACAAGTCTTCTCAAGACAGAAGAGTTGTTCTTCAAAATTCTGCCAATGTGAAAGAGATTGCAATAAACCATGGTATGGGGGCAATATAATGTGGTCACAAGAATAAAATACAATTCTCAAGCAACATACCATAGGTTTACTGCAACATCACACAGAGAAAAAAAAGAAACTTGTATATATATAAAAAAAATAAAAATAAATGCATTCTTAAGTACAGACAGGAGTTTGTACAAGTAAAAGAATCATTTTATTCCATACTATAAAAAAAATTATATACATGCGCAGGTTTCAAAATAAAAGAGGGCGGGGACCGATACCTGCACAATCTCCAGTCAACGCAAGCTTATATACAAGCAAAAAGTAAAAAGCGAGATAAAAAGAACAGTACCAAAGCCATCATTTCTTGTTCCTTCCACCTTTTGAGCCTGCGCCGGGCCGGATGACCAACTTCTTGGGCCGGCTTGCAAGAGTAGGGGAAGAAGGAGAAGGGGGAACAATAGGACGTTCTTCTGCTTTTTCCTCGCCGGCTGAAGCTTCCTTCTTCTTTGAGACTCCACTTTTCCCCCTCTTCTTAGAAGAAGACCCGCTTCCTGGAGTGAAAAGTGTGGTTAATGGCGTATCGTCAGAACCAGTTGCTTCCGGAGTCTTTTCACCCTCTTCAGGTTCTTCTCCCTTTTGTTCTTGTGAAGCAATGGGATCGTCCAAGTCTCGGAGAGCTTCTATTTGCTCCTCTTGTGATCCCGGTTGAGAGGCGGAAGGAGGAGTGACTTGAAGAGACGGAGGAGGAATAACTGGAGGAGGGGAAGTCTGAACAATACTTGGTGCTTTTTCTACAGTTGAAGAAAAGTTAAAGTCAGTATTCCTCATAAAAAGAGGGGATAATGGCTCATCGACACTTAAGAAATAAGCAAGAAGCTCATCGAACTCGGTCGAAGCGAACAAGCAGCCCGCTTGAGCGGGTTCAACATTGAGGTTACCTGGAGAAGTAGACTTCACTATGTCAATTTCGAAGTCCTGCGCTTCGGTGCTTCCTTGAACCTCATCTCCAGTATGGGCAGTGGTGCTCTCAGTAACGGCTTTAGTAGGAGGCGGAGAATGGGAATTGGAGCCAACAATATCGATATCGGCCGAAACCGAAGGTTGAACTGGGTCGGTTAAAGTTGCCTTCCCTACATGTTCTCTTTCTGCCATTCCGGCCCTCTCTTTGGCAAGTTGCTCCTTTCCCCTGGCAAGAGCGGCGCGAGCATCGTCATCAAGATAGTTTGCCTCTATATCCGCATCAGCATAGCCAGCACTGCCAAACATGTCAAGTATGGCCTCCCACACTTCGGCCAGAGTTATTTCATATTTGGGGCCTAGAAAGGAGAGACTACCACGCCCCAGAACGCTATGCAAGTAGAAGTCAAACAATGTTGAGCTGATATTGGCCTTCGTTGCCTCATGAGACTCTTCAGCTGCAATTTTGCCGGCAACAGCCTCATCACGCTCTCTTTCAGCTTTAGAAAGTTGAAGTTTTAGCATTTCGATCTCCACGTCCTTGGAGCTAGTCTTCTTTCGCAGCTCCGCGATGTCAGCAATATGGCCCTCATTAATTCTTTTTTGCTCATTAAGCCTATTTTCGGCATCTCTTTGAGCGGCATGAGCATCTCACACTTGTTGTTGAAGCACTTGCTCCCTTTGCGAATAGGAAGTGGAGGAAGTGGCAAGCCCTTATTTAAGTTTTTCAACTTCCGCTTTGAGCTTTTCATTATAAGTAGAAATGCTTTTCATTTCCGCATCATGTTGCTCAAGAACCTTCTGCCACTCAGATTTGTCGTTTTCCATTGTTAACATGGCTTCAAGATTCGCGCGATTTACCCTCTAGAGCTCATCGACAAGCTTTTGCCAACCTGACATTCTTTCGATATCAAGTTTGACAGCATCAAGGTTGCGCAACATAGCCTGCATATCGATCGGGACAAGGTCAAGATCAAAGCACACTCCTTTCAGGCACCAGTTCGGGAATCGACTCTGAAGAGTAGCTGGGCCTGGACCAACTTGATATGGGGGCCTTCTAATGATTGTTTGAATATCGGTACGTGCCAGGGCAGGAGATTGAGATATTACAGGAGCAGCAGGTTGTTCGGAAATCTCGGATGCTGGTTTTTCGCCATGTTTGGCTCTTTTACTCATATCTTCGGTAATACGACTTTTCCCCTTGTCATCACGGGACTTCCGTTTATGAGAATCATCTTCCCTCTGGGAAGAATCGTGTCGCTCGTCCCGTCTTTCATGGAGTTCTTCGTGGGCACGCCTTTCACGAGCTTTTTGTGCGGTTCTTTCTTCGTCAGTCTCCCTATAAGAAGGAAGATATCTCTTAGGATCAAAAGAGCCGCGTCTCCCGTAGCTCTGAAAGTCGTCGTAATAAGAGCGTCGCCCCATTGAAAGACCTGAAAATGGAAAAGAGGCAAAGCTTGAGAATCTTTGAAGTAAAATGCATGTAAGTGCATAAGAATGCTAAAAATCCTAAGTGTGTGTAACGCACAAACTACGTGCATCAAACTACGAACCACTCCTCGGTTGCGGGGAAATGATGGGTTTTATAGCTAACGTCAGCTCTTGAGCTGACGGAGTCTGTTGTAAAGTGGATGTTGCTTCAACTGCTGAAGAGGTAAATCTAGCAGAAACAGGGTCGTCTTTAAAGAGCTCCTGTGAAGTGATCATCAGATCGCTCAACCCTTCAAAAATGTCATCCCCACTCTGCTTGGAAGGACTCGCTCTCTCAGTTCCCTCATCATCGGATTTCCCTGAATGATGAAAAGGCTCTTCCTCTTTGATGATCGAGGCAAGTGTAAGTTTGTCAGATGGCCCCGCAATATTAGTAGAAGTAGAGCACTTCACCAGTAGTGCCTCAGAAGTAGGTTCCTTCAGTACCGGTTCCTCAGCAGAACTGGGGCATCTAGCGATTTGGCCGGAGAATCGGGAACTTCGTGAGGTTGAGTAGAGCGAGAAGGGTGCAAAAGCCTATATTGGTGCAGAAGTTCATCTCTCAGCAAAAACTTAATACTTCTTTCTTCAGCCGGCACAACACTTAATCTATCAAATGTCGTCTTGTGACTGGGATTTCTAGAGGGAGGAGGAAGTGTTGTAAAAGAAAAGAATGAAGTTAGCACTTAGCAATTCGAATCTTGAAAAGTTGAAACAGAGAAACGGGGATGAGCAATCTCACTTCCTTTTCTCCAGATGGCATAAAACCCTAGAGGATAGCGGACAAAGAAGAATTGATTCAGAAAGCCATGAGCACTTTCGGAAAGATCAGTAATAAGTTTGTCATTTCTGGCACTTCTCACGAGTATAAAGGAGGATTGGTCTTTATTCTTTGCAAATGTGCATAAGTAGCAAATTTCTTCGAAGCTCGGGAGACAGTTAAGTGTCCTCCTGAATAAAACACACAATCCCATCAGGATGGCGTATCCATTGGGATGTAGTTGAAAGGGAGAGATGGTTAGCCGGAAAAGGAGTTGATGAAGAAACTCATTGAAAGGAGGAATGACACCACAAAGGCACATCTGACGGTTGACGGCAACAAAACCAAGAGGTGGCCTGTCGGCAGTATCATTTGGGCCAGGAAATCTAGCATCCTCTTCGGCAATCCCAAATTGAATACGTAGTTGATTGAATGTCCGCTGACTCAAGGTAGTTGGAGCTCTCTCCGGAGGATCAACCAATTGGTCAGCTATCGGGAAGACTCCTTCAGATTGCTCAACTATCTCTTCTTGAGAAGACATTCTACACAAGGAATTGGATATTCAAATGTGAAGGTGCACGTTTCCTAAATGTGTGAAGTTTTGTGAAAAACTAACAAAGTGACAAGTAAATATAACTGAACTTAAACTAATAAACATGTGTCAATTGTAAAATTTCAAGACTTGTCGCTTTAAGTCCAAATACAAGTGCAATATTGGTGCAAACAAATCGGCTTTAGTTGATTAACATTGCTTTACTACTTCACTTGAATTTGCTGATTCATAGCATTTCATACAATTTTCTTTAAGTTGATTAACCTTTTTTATCGACTAATCTGTCATTTGATGTGGGCGATCAGTGGCAAGTATATTTGTCCCATTTTCCTGCAAGTGTTGTGTTTAACAGGTTATTAGCTCACAAGTTAATATAGTCAATAAAGAAATACGACAAGTCCAAACATCTCGTTCTAGCAGTTCAAAGTTAAAATACAAGCAGGTTCTGTCGAATTTTGCAAACGGTCAAGTTCTGTTGATCTCATAAGTCGCTCAAACGACCTAGCATAAGTCGGGCCTCCCTTAAGTCGCTCAAATGACCTAGCGTAGGTCGGGCTACACTTAAGTCGTCCTGTTTGGAATTAATATGCTATTCTGGTGAGGTTGAGTCACATTGTTCAAGGCAATATAAATCTGACCAAGTCCTAGGTCGTTCATGTCTTCGAGCGACCTAAAAGTTAAGTCGTGCAAATCGGTTAGGTCGCAAGAATTTTTAGGTCGGTCAATTCGTAAGTCATGCAAATCAGTTAGGTTGCAAGGATATTGAGTCGTTTAGAATCCCCAGGTTGCTTCTGGTCTAACTCAGCCATTTCAAGTTATCTCCAATCAATAACACACTACCTCCTCTCCAATCAATAACCCGTTGTCTCATCAGCTTACAACCCGATAACCCGTTATCATCAAAGTAACAAAATCAATTATCCTCTCAGCAAAACCCATATACTATCCAAACTATCACAAATCCAACGCGCTGCTGGTCGCAATAACAGCGTAGTCAATTGCGATCAAAAACCGATCATAGCATGGCTCGAAAGTGGAACACGATGTATGGATATTGAACCGGGGGCAAAAGGCAAAAATTTTTGGTTCGACCGTAATTGAGAGTTGAATAAAGGATCGAATTCACTTGCATGATGTAAAAGTAAGGACGAATCAACAACTTGATTGGAACAGATTCACCTTTGGAAACTTGGAAGGTTGCTAATGGCAGAAAAGGGTTATCGAAACAGTTAAGTGAAGGGAAAGGGACGAGCTAGCAGTTATATATGGCAGAGGCAGATGGGTGTATGAGTTAAGTCATCTCTTAGGTCGCTCACGACCTAGCAGGATTAAATCGAAGCACACGACCTACGACCTAGGCGTGTGCTTCGAGGGGCAAGTGTTAACTCCGTTTTGAAAATAACCTAAGAGATAAGCCGACCTAACGACCTAAGAGATAAGCCGACCTAACGACCTAAGAGATAAGCCGACCTAAGAGATAAGCCGATCTAACGACCTAAAGGGCGGAACGACCTAAGAGGTGGAACGATCTAAGAGGTGGAACGACCTGATCACTTAAAGGGCCTAACGACCTGAAGAGTTCAGCGACCTAAAGGAGTCCACGACCTAGCGACTTTGCCGCGTGTTCGACCCAACTACTTAACGACCTAGCGAGCTATACAAAGTCGAGCTAAGCTGTAACTCGGGTAAACGACCTATGACCTATGCTAAGTTGTGTTCGACCCATTAACCCGCTCAGAGAGGCCAAGTACAACCAGAATAGGCTGTAGCTCGTATGCCTTAGGTCATGACTCCCGACCTATGACCTACCATAGGTCGCAACTTCCGACCTACGACCTAAGTGAACCCATGGCTTAACGACCTAATGAGTTAAGCGACATAACAAGTTAACTACTTACCCTAGGTCGCTGCATTGGATGTCTCAACGCTGCAAGGTCGCCAACTACTCCCCTAGGTCGTCCACGACCTACTACTTCATTCGGTAAAGATCAAGTGTGTTCTAGTTAAGCCGTAAAGCTTAAGTCGCTACCGCTAGGTCGCCCCACGGCTTACGACCTATCTTAGGTCGCCAAAGACCTATAACCAACGACCTAACTCCGAGCTCTCCTATAAATACGACACTAGCTCCAACTTGAAGGGGAAGTTTGGATCATTCTCCGTAGCATGAACACTCTGCCATTTTCTCAAACAATACTTTGAGCATCTCAAGCACTAAGGACCCTACGACAAACTTGAAGAGAGAATCTACATCATTCAATATGAACTCAAAAGATTATTCTACATCGAAGTTTGTGCTACTAGTCTAAAGTGTGTTGTGACTGAAGAAAGTTGTATAAGTTTTACTTAAGTCAGTAATAAAGAGATTTAAAGTGGATGTAGGCTTGACTGTAAGCCGAACCACTATAAAAACTGTGTCTTTTACTGCTTTTCTGTAATTTCCTGCTTATCTCTAATTCCCGTATTGACGGGTGGTGATTTCACATCTACTCTACACACACCGAGGTGTTAGCGTCTGATTTTTATGTTAACACTAGTTCATATGACATATTAGAATGTGTTAAAATGGTTATAAACTTTGTTTTGAATGTTTAGTAGTTGCATATTGAATATATATATTGAAACAAGTCACGGATTTACACGGCGTATAATCATACGGAAATCACTTTCCAAAAGAAATGAAATGTGATATGGAATCATTTATTCCTTTGAAAAATGTTTTAATATGCTTTAGAAATGATTTCTATGTGTTTAAACTTTTCTCGACTAAGTTTGGACATGAATCTCAAAATACGCCTAAAATTTGACGCGTCGCGTAATGATACTTCGTGTTTATACGTCAAAAGTTCAAACGAACATACAAAGTGGAATATAGTTCGGAATTCTTCGAAGTAAGAATTTTCCGAATCTTTATATCCATATCTTTCATAAAAAAACAAAAATCAGGATTTCATCTTGTATATTTTGAAATACGGCAAAATCAATTTTCAAGAAAAATTCCATTTTTGCACTAAAATGACCAAAGTTGAAAAATGATATAATAATCGTTTTAAAATTTGAAATAAATTATAAAAATCTTTTAAAACGTTTTAAAAGTGATTTAAGTTGAAAAGATAGTTTTTTAAATGATATAAAAGTTGTTTTGAGGAATATATCTTTTAAATCACTTTTTGTAACACTATTTGCAACACTTTTCGCAATGCATTTCAATAAATTTTGAATTAAAGGTTGAAACTTTATAATTCTTTTCTGAATCCTTAGTAAATGTTTTTAAGTAAATAATAAATCATTTCAAAAGAAATTTGAACAATTTAACATTATTTCAAAGATGTTTAAACAAGTTGTTAAGTGATTTAAAAAGGAAAAATGAGTATGCGGAAATGACTAGTACATTTGTCCTGCCTGTGAGATCTAATAGTGGAAACAAGGTGTGTAACTAAGGTCAGGGATTGAGCAACCAGTGCTCTGAACTTACCTGGCCTCAGTTTTCTCTTATTGGCGATGGGTGGAACATATCGAAAGGAAAGCCCGAATGCTCAACTTGGATTTTATAGAAATAATCTTCTTATGCTCATTATAAAACTTCGAAGAGGGAGCTTGTCCTATTCATGGAATTTAAAAGGTGATCTCACCTTTATTCTGTCTATAGCACTCGTTGGATAAGGTAGTTGATTTTGGATAAAAGTAGAATGATTTCTATAATCCTATTTTTTAAAAGATACTCTTTAAAAATGATTTGAGAAATATTCAAAAAGATGTTTAAAGATTCCATATTCACTAAAAGAATATTTTGAAAATATATACCTCTCGAAGATATTTTGGTAAAGGAAAATGAATGAATCAAAAAACATTCACCTAATTACATCATTTTTATCTATGATTAGATTTCGATTTTGGGTGATTCCTCTCAAAAGACCACTTCGAACCAATTTACGTGTTCGAAGACTGAAGATGTTTGAAGACGGGGATACTGAGACAAATAATAACGAGGGACTACTTGTTGATTAATTGGGGATAAACTCTCGATTCAATATATTGTAGCAGTGATCTCTTTGTTATGAAAAACCTCAAAACCATAAGGACTTCACGCCTAGTAATGGTCAAGGAAAGTGTCTTCGGTTTGTCCTGTTCCTGGACAACTTGTATGGACGTTTGTCTGACATTGCATTTCTAAAGATTACATACATTGATTTTTGCAAACGTACATCAGTGGTGGCGGAGAAGACAACTTCTCTTAGCTTAACATCCTCCTTGAGACGTACGAGCTCACGGGTTGTATTTTTGTAGAAGGCAATTAGTAGTCAACGGAAATGGCAATGTGGCATTCAAAGGTGTGATATGTGCTATGTGAAAAGGCATTCGTTGCCTCGAGCCTCGTCAACCGAAAATGACCAAAACATGGTTTGATGCAGCAAGGCTAAGTGGGTCATTCCCAAGTAGGGTATGATCATCCCCTTCTAGACATATTTCTTCCCGCTATAACATTCAGGATGTAAATTAATGTGCATGTATGCAAAGAGAGCTCTAGGATAAAGGTCGGTAAAAACTGGAGGATGATATATTTGGTACGATCTAGTTACAGAGATAGGTCGGTCTTGTGTTGGTAGAGGATCCTTTGTGATGATCCTCGGGACATCCATCTAGAAGTGTACCCATCGGAAGGTAGTCCCTTCACCTGGTCATTTCTATGGAAATACATTCTCCAAAAAGAACTTGCGGTTTTGTTTGTAGAACCTAGTATGCTGGAATTTAATAATGATAACAATTTTGGCTAAGATTAATAAGTATATTTGGAAATGTTTTCAATGACAGTCATTAAGAATAATATCCCCGAATTTTACGTAATAATGAGTTTTGGTTATCATAAGGTAAAACCCGTTCCGTGTTTATGTGCGGCGTGATTTTATGAGATACCTTTTTGTTTTCAAAACATCGTACTTTGAGTTCTCACACCAGTCCCATGACTAATCCGGTTTTTTGTTTTTTCCTTTAAACTCTGGGTGCCCTATTTTTCGGCCAGCCGTGTAGTTAGGATACCTTACGAGCATTTTGGAGCACGTTGGGGAGCATTTTGGAGAAGTCTTTTATAAAGCTATGATGCTAAAGTACCTTATGTAGTTATCTATCCATTTTCCGCCGTGTTATGTAGTATGTATATCTAGCATATGTACGGATAAACAGTTATAACTATCCTGCTAGATTTGTATTTGACTCTGATCATTATATATATAATTATAAATATTGAATGCGATGTGAGATTCTATTACTGTGTTATCTTCTACCTTTATTTTCTATTACACCCTTGATAAACTGCCTCGTCAGCACTTGGATTTACGGCACGTGAATACCGTGGATATATTAGTGTCGATTTCTGAGGATCGAGGAGACGGGTCGTCACACATACTTACATACATACTTACTTAAGTGTACATACGTGTACACCTATGCATTACATATCAAAATATTTGTAAATGTATGTACGTGTGTATGCCAAAGTGTCATGATATTTTCAACAACTTTTATCCCTCGAAAGGTAGAAAATTCAAAAAACGAATTCTGGTCACATTTTCGATTTTTCATCGAACTAAATATATTTGTAAACAAATTTTAAAAACTATTTTACCATCATTATCTATTATTAAAAAGAGATTTATTTGAATTATAAAATCTATTATTTCAATATTAAAAATTAATCAAATATTCCCAAATCAAAAAGGTAAAATTCCGGTCGTTACAAAATTTGGTTAAACATAAAGTGAACTCAAAGTGAATGAAATGAAGTGAATTTCAATCAAGTGAATGAGAATAAATTGAAAGTTAATAAGAGATGAAAGTGTATAAGTATAATGTTGATATTTGGAAATGAAAATTTATACGATGACAAATAAATTCGATGGATGTTATTTTCTTAATAAGTTCTCTTGTTACATTCACTAAAATTGCATATAGTCTATGTCATAGTGATATTATTTTCTATGTACCTATTCCCATTGGTTGTTGAGTGACTAGTAGGTGCAGATGTCATATGCTTCGCATTTGGAACTCGCATTTGTATATTGGTTGTATAAGCTTGCTAATAATAAAATAAGGTACACATCTCAGATTACATGGCGTATTTTTATAATTTTCCCTATTGGATGTCTCATCCTCGAAGATGAGATATATATTTGTGATTTTATATATATTGTAAATTTTTATGATCGATCCGTGCAAAGGAGACGCTGGTGAAATTTTTCGTAAATTTCAGGAGTTAGAATTTTTTTGAGAATTTAGGAAATATTTCTGATAAATAAAACACTGATTTTGAGTTATAACTTAGAATTAATGAATGGATGGTATTAGTTAGAATCGGTGAATGAAGTTAATGGACTTAGAATAATTTTGAAATCTATTGCGAATTGGTATTGAAATTTAAATGGGTTTGGGCATTTTCTTTACCTTGGCAATTTCGGGACGAAATTCTTTTTAACAGAGGAAGAATGTAACAACCAATAATTTCAATCATTTGAATTTAGAATATTTAATTGATTTTAAGTGTTGAAAAGTTAATTTTATAAGTTAAACATCCCGAATTTCAAATATAGCTATTTATTTGATAATTAAATTGTTAAATTTAATATTTGAAAATGTTTAAATAAATGAATCTTGAACTTAATATGAATGAAAACGATTTCTAAAGTTGACTTAAACTCTTTTTGAATAAGAAGAAAGATAGTAAACTTTTAAATTTGATTTAGAAGTGATTAAACTGATTTGGGAAATAACTTGTTTTAATTAACGTGTAAAAATAGCCTTTTGGGGAACTGTCTTGAATTTCGACGAACCAGTTCCATTGGGTCCACAATGGTGTATGCTTATATGCCAGTGAATTTTGTGACGATTGGACGCATCGTTTGGACGTGCGAGATCAAAACGCGTAGAAATTAATTAAAGAAAATTATATAATGATTGGGTTTCAAAACCTATCTTTTGCATATGATCAAATTAGGTCTCGAGACTAGTTCCATTGTGTTCGGAATAAGGGTATGACATATAGGATGCTAGGTAGCACATCTTGGTTAGAGTTCGAGATTTTCGGGTGCGTCAAGCCAGATAATTTGAAATAAGATATATATATATATATATATATATATATATATATATATATATATATATATATATAAGTCCATACTTAGGACCATACCAATACCCATACTTCAAGCCATACACCCCATGCTTTACACTATTCATGCCATCTTTTTTTTATAAAATTGCAAATTTATCAAAGAAGTTGGTCGGTTTTATTTTTAAAATTTTCTCTCCACTCAATTCGATGGTCCCCGTCAATTTTGACTAATCCACGCACTTTTAGTACTCGAGTTCAATAGAGAAGATGCTTAGGGGAAGGAGCTCAACTTAATGGATGGTAGGATCATTGTAAGGTGTCATGGGTGGCAGCGATTTTCGCCGCGTTCGGGGCTAGTTCGGTTACGGTTTGGGGCTCGTCGTCGAGGGAGGAGGGCTGTGCGTGGGTGCGGCAGTGGCACGGTGAAGCATCGCGCGTGACAATAATATGGTGAGTGAAAGGACTTGCTCACAGTAGAATTATTTTCTGGAATGATTGAGCATGTACAAGGATGAAAGTGAGGGTAACTAATCTAAAAGTTTATAATTAAAGTTAATTACAATTTAATTATTTAAGAAGTTAGTTAATCCATATTTAACTCATACGAGGTCCAAATTGAACGCGACAAGTTGCGCTGCGATCATATCGACGAAGGCTGCGCTATGGAAATGGATTGAACGAGATTGGAGCTTGTTGGAATTTATGCAAAAATCGAATGAACATTTAGTTTTAGTTCCAAACCGGAATGTTTGGCAAGAATTAATGTAACAACCGGCATATTTTACGATTACATATTTAAATATTTTATTTAAATATAGCATCGTCAATCGGTTAATGTCCAAAATGCTACTTTTTACAAACAGTCGAGTTAGGACTCGAGACCACTTCCATTGAGTCCAAAATGGCGTTTGTGTCCTTTTTGAGTATAAACATCGATATGTTTGGAGTTGATTAGAATTTTGATATTTTCATTTGGGGATTTGGGTTTGGGTTTCATGCCACTAACCCAACAAGTGAACCCTATCTCCTCTACTCTTCATCCATTTCATTTCCATTTCCTAACACTATAAAGCTAAAGTAAAAATGTGGAAAAGATTGGAAACTAAAATTCCTAAGCCCTAGATTCTTAGGAAATTCCAATTCAAGCTCTAGAAATCAAAGAACATCTTAGGTAAGCATCTTCTTCTTCTTCTTCATCTCAATCTCTCTTCAATTCTCACAAATTCCAAAACCCTAACTTAGGAAAAACTTCACCTTTGATAATAGATTGAAGATTCTAGAGGTGTTGTCAAAGAGAAATCAACCTTTGCTTATTTTAGAGCTTCTCATTTCTATATTTGGGTTTAAAGGCGAGTTCTTGAACTCGC
This sequence comes from Allium cepa, assembly GCA_030765085.1. Classification (NCBI taxonomy): domain Eukaryota; kingdom Viridiplantae; phylum Streptophyta; class Magnoliopsida; order Asparagales; family Amaryllidaceae; genus Allium; species Allium cepa. The sequence goes on from CM060943.1 coordinate 912,220,390, forward strand.
ATCTACGTCTATAACTTTCATTGTTGTTAGGTATGAATTCCTAACATCTATTCACGTTCATTTGCTTTTGATTTGAATTGTTATAGTGAATTTTCCAATTTTCGTGTTTTGAAGTCAAAATCTTTAAAGATCCTATCTTGGATGTTTAAACATGTTTTTTGTGGTGCATCGAAGCCTATAGTGCTAGGTTGTTGATTGGCATAAATCCCTAGTATCCATCGATCGTTCGATCGCATTTCGATTTGGATTTGCCTCCTTTAGGCTAGGTTGTCTTCTTTTTGCCTGGTAGAAAAATTCAGACGTCTGAATTCAAATTCAGACGTGTGGTTGAAAAATTCAGACGTCTAAAATGGTTCTGGAAATAGAAAATAACGGCAGAGATAAAATTCAGACGTCTGAAAACAAATTCAGATGTCTGGTTGAAAATTTCAAATGTCTGAAATTGATTTGGAATTAAAAAGAGAAAGGAGAAAAGCATATATCCTTTCAGAACCTAGGGCCAGATGTAACGAACGCGGTTTTGTCGGGATCCAAGGTCGGTATTCTTACGTCCACTGTATCAAATGCCGCATAATTGAATGCTGAAAAACCGAATTGTTAGGGTTAAAAAGAAGATGTAGAAGAAAACGATAGAAGAAATAAGGAAACAAAACAGAAACAATATCAGAATCTTACAGTCGCAGCGGAACAACATATAATAGATAAATGAATAATCTTTAAAACAAAGAACTATATCAGTTATTACATTACATTATCAACAGAGTACACAACAATAATATACAACACAACAAAACAATGGACGGTTATAAAAACATGTCCCTTACAAGTGAAATTTACAGCGGAAAGATAATATCATATACAAGTAATACGTCTCGCCATCCAGCTCGCCACTTGAGCTCTGTAGCACTTCTGAATCCAGAATGACCTGACTCTAGACTAACCGTATGGAAAATTATAGACACCCAGAGTTTAGGAAGAGAACAATAAACTCCAGGTCAGTCATGGGACTGGTGTGAGAACTCAAAACATTTATTTATCTTTTAAAACAACAACAACGGTAGAAGTGAAAATTATCCGCAATGCTTTTGAAAAATGAAACTACCATAAGGCCTCCCCGCACGCACACAATGCAAACGCAGAATTGGAGGAGATTTCTCCTTATGATAGTCAAAGATGCTTAATACGCAAAAACAAATCATTTTTGATATTATTATTAATGCATAGTGTAGAAAGCATTTCGAAAATAGAATATAAATCTTAGCCAGCATTGACATTTCGAACCATCCCTACTATAGCTACCATCTAAACAGTGGTGACCACCATAACTAAATGGAAGGTTATACAACTAAAACCGTAATGGGTTCGTATTATGAATTGGATTTCCAACAAATGGTCAGACTAAGGAACTTCCTACTGCCACATGGGATCACCTCTTGCGGGACGTCTCGAGAACCTAATCGGATCTCTGCCAACACAAGGCCGGGTTACCTCTGTAACTAGGTAACTACTATTCGAGTATGCCACTCCCTGGTGCTTTGGGACCTTTATCCGAGGGCCCTCTATCACTAAGCAACTACCATACAGAAAAATGAGATGGAGCAACAACATAGGTTAAGCATCAGGGTTCCATACCTAACACCACGCTTTTCCAGAAGGAAATGACATACCCTAAAGGGAGCGACCCTCATAACCTTGCCGCATATTCCTGTTTTGACCATTTCCGGGGTGTGAGGTCTGACTAAGTCTCATCCACAAAGCTACGCTTTTTTACAAAGCCACGCTTTGTCCAACAGATGAACAATAAATAATCATCACAAAGCAACACTCGGCATTCTACATTACCAAATTGGGAATATATCGCTAATAACCTTCGACTACATAACCTCTGAGCTCGTACGTCTCAGAGAAGGGTGTTAAGCTAAGAGAATAAATTCTCCGCCACCAACAGAAATGTATTTGAAAGAAATCTGCTTTATATCTCAAAATGTAATGTCAGACACGTAACCATACAAGTTTGTTCCAGGCTCGAACAGAACCGAAGGCACTTCCAAAGAAGCCCTTGCAATCCGGGTATTCACAATCCCGATCAAATTTGCCATCACAAAGGAAATCTCCATACCGTAGCTAACGGTGTAGAGACAATCGATAGGTCATTATATCGTTTTCGCAAATACTCGGCCTTCAACACCGGTCTTCAATGGTATCCATTACGTCGTATCACTATTTGGAATGGGTAACGAGCGCAATAATTTAAAAATAAGTGTAGTATTCAATTTGAACCAATTCACAACAAATAGCCATTTAAAGGGTCAATATTGATATTCGGTTATTTAACTATCAATCAATATTCGCAACATAACTCGATTCCAAATAATCTTCCCAAATTATTTATTTCCAAAATATCTTTACCAGATATAATTTCCACACTTCAATCATTTGAAAACAAATTTCAACTTATTTTTTTCACCTTTATAACTTTTATTTCAAAATGGTTCATTTAAACCAATTAAATAAATCCTTACCGATTTATTTAATTTACGTTCCAAATCCGTAAATTTATTCCACACTTTTAAAAATAAATCAATGTTTATTTTTAAAACAAATTTCCCTTATAAATTCCCATTGTGAATTTACGTTTCCAAATATTCACTTTTTATACGATTTTTCAAATCGATTTCAATTATTCACTTTCAATTTATCTTTAAAAGATATAATCTCAAAACATTCACTTCATATTGGAAAACATTTTCCATACTTATTTAATAATAAGTAATTCACAAATCCATTTATTTTCAATATTTGGAAAATATCCAATATACTTAAATCCCAATTAAGTATATATTTTATTCTTTAAGGAAAACATTCTCTTAAACACATTTATTTGGGTCAAAACGAATGTTACGTAAAACATCGTTACGACAACCCAAAATCACTAGTATGAGAATTCGAGATTAAGATAGATATATAAACCTAATGCCATACAAAACTTTTCCTTTCGGAAATCATTTACTATAACAACAGTGTTATAGTCCACCATTTCCTTCTATTTCTCGAAAACGTTTATTTCAACAACGAATGTTGAAATCTATAGTTTCGTTACTTCACATTTTAAAACATCTTTAAATCGTTTTAATTCTATTTAAAATATCACTTTCCCAAAATAATTCTTTAATAAATTATTCACCGTCCAAAATTATGAATATACTTCGTTAACCAAATTCAACATTTCTACATATTTTGTTTAAAGGATTACCCACTGTCCCAAAATCGTGGATATATCTCCTTTAAAAAGCTATAATAATTAAACTTATCAAAATAAGTCGATTCCAGATTCATAAAACAAACGTTTATAAATTCCATTTCTTTTTATAAAAACTTCGATTTATATATCTCCTTTATTAACCAATTCAATTTATAACTCAATTTATACCAAAAATCTAATTATAAGTTAATTACCTATAAATCTTTTATTTTACTAAAAATCTATTCATTTTATAACTTCACAATTACAAATCTATATATTTCATCCACTTGTGAAATCCATTTATACTTCATTTTAACACTTATAAAAACTCGTTTTATAATTCCAATATTTTTTAATTTATAAATATCAATTTTTTATAAATCTTTTATATAAATCATTTATAATGATTCAAAATCCCAATTTAAACCATTTTATAAAGTAATCAACTACTTATTTCAAAAATCACATTTCGGCTATATTTCTCAAAAATCATAATTTTTATAACATAAAAATTACAACGTTTATTTATTTAAAATGAATCAATTCCAAAATTAAATTTTACTATTAATTCTCAACTTAAATTTTTAAAAATCAAATTTTATTTATTTTCGACATCTAACAATACTAAAAATATATTCGGCTAAAATTTAGCCTTTAACGATTTCAATCACAAAGATAATCACGCAGACTATAAATAGGTCAATAAATAGATCAACACACAACATTGAAACAAATTCAAATGTTTGAGGAATCCAGTTGGATCCCTCCAACCTGTTTCCCTGCATTCAAAGATGCTAGAACAATACCAATTCCGCTTCGAGACAGAATATCACTGTATATGGGATTTATAAAATATTATCCGCTAATATGCGGCGCAATAGGGTATCATCCGCTATATAATGCGGGAAATCAATTCCAAGTACATATATAATACCAATTCCATTCTAGTTGGAATTATCGCGGTACATGTGTTTAATAAATAACATCCGCTAAATATACAGCATATATGGTTGGAACGACCCAACTTTCAAAACACCAGAAAGTCGTATCGCTAATAAGAAAGAAAGGGATAGAAAAGAGAAAGAAAGAGAAGAAAGAAGAAACAACACATCAGAATCTAAACAGCGGAACGAATAAATTATATTAATAACATACAATATTACATAGTTTACAACCACTATCAGAGTACACAGATAATACAACACATTCTAGACAGTTATAGACACCTGTCTAGTATTTACAACATAATACAATCTCAGAGACAACACAGAACGCACAGCGGGAAACTATATATCTAACGTAGAAGCCTCCTGCTCCATTGCTCCTCCAATATTCGTCAAAGCTAACCAGAATCACTTGGCTACTCGTAAAAATTTGAGTACCCAAGAGTTTAATAAATCAAACAATAAACTCCGGGTCAGACATGGGTCTGGTGTGAGTAACAGATTAAAGTTGCTTAAATTTCAAAAACCTTTTGAAAAGAAAGGTATCACGTCAGACTTCCCACACATAAACATGGAAAAGTTTTTACCTTACGCTAACCAAAATATTTGATAGGAAATCCAATGATACTATAATAGGTCTAGGGTTTTCAAGTAAATATGAAATAGCCGAAATTGTTACATTATTAAATTCCAGCTACTAGCCACAAAAGTGGGTAATACAATCAAAACCGTTGGCACTTATTGGATTTTGGATTCCATCAATGGCTGGGCTACTGGGATACCGCCCGTCACAGTACGTGGCATAGATCAACGTACCGAGGAGTACACCTGCTCCCATGCAACACAAGGTCGGACCCATTCCTTACTGAACAGTTCCGAACAAGACAACCCCGCAGTTGGTGCGCAATTCCAACCGCCCACTAAGCCGAATAAAATAGGACCTCTAGACAGGGGAAAATCTTGCTCTCTAGTGGGAGCTACCCACGATGCCTCACTGTACCTCCCCTCTTTTAGCCATTCCCGGTTGATGAGGCTTGAGGCTACCTTTATAGGACACATTGTCTTAGAATGCTCATCGCCCACCTGACATTGTTCTGCAAGCATTCAATCCATACAAGTTCGTTCCGGGTTCGAACGAAACCGAAGGCATTATCTCGTTACACTCGTATTGGAATCACCCTTAGAGTTAACGATGATAACCCTTGCACTCTGAATCTCTATCTCGAACCTATAAGAATTCGTCCGTCAACTCATTACGGAATCACCCATAGAGTTATACCGATGTATAGTCCTTACACCTCGAGTCTTCATAAAACTCCACTTTGATACACGACCTAACGTTATTTGGAATCGATGTGGTTTTCGGATATCCAAATATGGAAACCCGATCCCGGTCTCATCGAAATCCAAAGCGTGTCTTCTAGGTCCAAGTTGTTTTAGAATTTAAAACAATTCAATTACATTATCTATATACTCACAAATAGATAATTCAAAGAATCACAACAGATAATTATCATTATCATAACCACAGATAATCCACATTATCACTATCAAAAGATATCTATATCATCATCACACTGCAACCAATGCATCCAAATCAATCAATATTATTAATCTCATAGTTGAGATTCAAACCATTCAAGACATCTATATCATCCATTCATAAGCAATGCTCTATAATCAAACTATTTATAATTAATTTAAAATTAATTAAATTAATTACATCATCTTTAATTAATTTAAAATGAATTAAATTAATTACTAACACAATATAAATCTTGCTTACATCATCATTAATTAATCACAAATTAATTAATTTACTAACCTCTAATTTATCATTTCAATTAATCAATCTTGATTATTTATAATTTAATTAATTTCAAAAAATTAATTACCCTAAACTCAATTACAGTAATTAACCTTTAATTACTTCATAAATTAATTAACTATAATTAATTGCATCTAACCTTAATTAATTACAATTAATTAATTATACTTAATCACTTATTATTGATTAATTAATCTTCATTAATCAATCTTAATTACTTTATTACTTATATTAATTAATGACTCTTAATTATATTTAATTAATTACTCCATTAAATTAATTACTTTCAGTAATTAATCTCACTTAATCCATAATTATTAATCACCTTTGATTAATTAACTGCCCTCAATTACTTATCAAATCAATTATTCCTTAATTAATTCTTTAATTAATCCCTTGATTAATTATACAAAATAATTTAATCCAAATTATTAATTAAATAAATTAAATAAATAAGTTATTTCTTAATTATCCTATTTATTAAATTTTAATATCTTGATCATTACTAAGACAACTCATACCTTTTTAATAATCTTTATAAATATTAAAGTGTACATAGAACATGTAAATTCAAATTTCAAAAATTCAAAATGATATTTATTAAAGCATTATCCAACTTAAATTCCATTTATATTCTTTCCAAAATAAATGTAAATAACATTTATTACTTATAATTAAAACTTATATAAGACGAGTCCTAATTTACTTAATTTAATTAAAAACTAAGTTTTAAATACATTATTATTTAAATTAAAAATTCAAGTTAACGATCATTTAAATTTCTTCATAAACCATTTATAAATGACTTTATTCAAAAAGAGAATCAAGTTTAAAATATTTGTTTGAAAACAAATTTACTTCTAATAAACAATTTAAATTTAAACTTGTTTGAAAACAATATTAATGTTTATTCTTATTCAAATATCAGATTTAAATTCAATACATTTGAACCCATTCCTTATTTAAATTGTTTGAATTTAAACTTGAAATAAACTTTTGATTTAAACCTTGATTTAAAACTCTTTATTTAAAATCCAAATTTCATTTTAAAAACTTGAAGATCCAAAAGTCTTAAAGAAAAACTGATCTTAATATTTGAATTCAAACTACTGTTATAAATTATGTTTCAGATTTTTAAAATAAAATTTCAAATTCCAGAAACTGTCAGGTTCTTCTTCTTGTTTTTTTTTAACTGAAAAACCACTTTCAAAATTAAAAAAAAACTATAAGATTCAAAACCATTTGAAACTATAATACATACTAGATTTAAACTTGTTTTAAATCTTATCATTACAACTTTGAAATTCATTTAAATTTGATTTAAATTTAAAACTGCAGACAGTTTTACAAAACTATAATATTACACAAACCCGAGCTCACACAATAATGCTTCGAGTCATCTAGTCCAAATCTTCGAGCAAACTCAGTAACCACGCGAGTATTACTTCGAGTACAGAAGCACCTTTATACCCCGATTAAAGCATCAGACCAAAAATGCACGGTGCACGTGCACCGTGCCTCCGGCCATCATCCTCTTTCTCCTGTGACCTCCAACCATTAACGACCATCCCCTAAGTCTAATACTATAATCACCTCGCTCCTATTCAACTCGAATTTGAATTCGAGTTGCATTCCCAAAACCTGGAAACAGAAAGCCAAACCAACCCCAAACCTTTCATCTCTTCAACACCCATCCTCCGACCACCGTAAATCTTGCAACTCCGGCCACATACTCTTCTACTACCACACTACCACCTCCCAAAATACCAATACACTTGATCCACAGAAGAATGCGAGAAAGATCGATCAACCTAACCTAGTTAAACTAGGGATACAGATAAGCAATCAATGTCACAGCCTCCATGTTGATTTGTATCAACATTAATTATTTTTCCGATCTTCACTGATCTTTTCCCTACCCACTGGAAGAAACCCCTACCCCCATATCCCAGTGAATCACCAGATAATAAAATTCCCCTTTTCTGTTCAACAGAAAGCTGCACCCAAACCCCTTGATTAAAAATGCTGATTTGTATATTGAAATTTCTATTTTTGCTTTGTGTTTCCATTTATATTACTGAACATCATAATTTTTAAAGTTTTATTTTCACTATGTAAATCAGACACTGCTGTTTATATTTCCTTTTTATTTCCAGAGACACTCAGATGGATTTTGGTTTAAGTAGGTTCATAAAGCATCAATCCATGATAATTCACACAACTTTAGCTTACAAACTAAGTCTTATTAACCATTGTTTGAAGAGGTATGAATCTAAATCTAAAACAGGAAACTACAATTTAAAAACAAAGGATATTCATTTTGGGAATAAAATATGCATACTGCAGACCCCATTTTCTAATATACATACTGCAGATTTAATCATAAAAATAACAACAACCATATTTTATACTTAACTTTTTTTAAAATAAAGTTACTCACCTTATAAATTCAGAATATAAAGCCTCAAATTTGATTTGAAAAGTTTGAAAACTTTGAACTCTTGGCTCTAAAACTGGAAATTCTCTTTGAAAACATCCTTCATATGATAGTCTTTTGATTCAGGAACTTGAATGGCTATGGAACTTATTTTTAAAGTGGCATGCAAGCTTCTTTTTATTTGAAACTATAGTTGTTTGCATCCCAGATGCTAAATGATGCATGCATTCCAGATGCTAAATGATGCAGGTGAAAAATATGCAGGCTTCAAATAAATTTGCTTCCAGATTTTGAAATAATGTAGGTCTTTTGAAAACCCCAAATTTGCATGTTAGAAAAATGTGCAGGTTTGTGAAGTGGATTTACAGATTTGAATTGGAAAGTATTTAACAGAGTTTTGATTTGAGAAGTGGATTTGAAGATGATTTCAGGAATTTTGTTGTTGAATGGAAGTGTTTGTTATATTTTTTTTCTTAATTTCTTTGTCTTCAGATTTTTTTTAGAAGAAGAAAATTTGACGAGGGAGGAAAAGTTTTTTTTATATAAATTGAAATTATTCAAAAATAAAAACAAAAGAAAATGATAAATTAATTTTTTGACACTTGTTTCACAATGCAACATTTGTCAAAACTTTATTTTATCATTTAACAATGTTATGTAAGACCTTAAGAGGTTACACTTGTCTCATAAAAGTAATTAGTATTTAATTAAAAGTTAAATTAGTATTTATTTAGATGTTAATACAAGATGAATGTAAACCTATGTTTAAATAAATTAGTTAATCATGTATTTATTCATATGTATATAGATTTTAAAATGAATAAATCAAACTATATTTATAAAATTAAACTTATACAAATATTTCAAAATCAAAACAAATTAAAAACATTTATACTTAAAATTTTAAAAACTTTGAATTCAAGTCCAAATTGAATTTTTGAAATCCAGTTTATTTACAAATGCAACTACATATTTGAATTTTGAAAAACAATTATTTTTATTAAAAATTTATTTGTTAAAACAATGTATTATTATATTTTTCAAAATAACAATATTTAATAACCATAAATAATTATTAAAAGAAATTGTCTTCTTATTAATAAATTATTTATTTTATCACATTATATTTAAAAGAAAATCAAAATAACCTTATTGCTATTTATTTAAATTTTAGACTTGAGTTAAACGTATTTTAAATCATTTCAATATTTTCTTATGTATTTAAAACCATATTTATGTATGAAATAACTTTTAAAAGTTTAAATTTTAAATCAAATCATAATTTCCAATTTTACTATATATATATATATATAGGAAACAAGATTTATTTATTAATTAAATTTAAAACAATATCTATTCACAATATATACAATATTCTATACGTATTATAAATAAAACAATTATTAGATTTAAAAAAAAATAAAATCTATCAATTAACTATTTATTTTATTGAATTATTAAATTAATTCAAATCTCATTACAAAGATAATCAAATCAATCTAATTTTTATTTCAGATTATTAAATTGATATTGCTTCAAAATTCTGGGTCATCACATTCCTCCCCCCTTAAAAGAATTTCGTCCCCGAAATTTAAAACAAAGGTAATTTAATAATCTATTTAAAGATTTAATTTTAAAACACAAGCATATACCAATGATATGCTAACAACAATAGTAATCAATTCACCCAATCAATCAAATCTAATTATCCAGAAAAATTCTGGATAGAACTTCTACGAGTATTCCTGGTATAAATATCAAGATACTCGCTCTATAGATTCCAAACAATCAATACTATAAAGCTACAGAGCTCCTATTCATCTAGACCTACAGATCTAGACAGCATATCAGACTACAAACGAGTCTGACTCAACAACCAACCTCTAAAACTGCTGGTTCTAAAACCAGAGATAGACCATACACATACTCCCTCAGAGATACGTGAAACTCATTGAATTCGAGTTATCCAAACTGACAATTCAATTCTGAAAATCAAATACCAATCCAACCAAAACACAGATGAGATCCAAACATCACTGAGCTAGCTTCTCCAGTCTTACCTAAATTTATAGCTCCTTAATCAGAGAAAACCCCAACAACAACTAAGTCTCCAATTTCGAATTCCTAATTTTTCCGTCCCTTATCCACAAAAGCCTTCAGACAAATCTTGGGTTGCCAACATCCAAACTGATCAGTGTAACCCTTGCTGAATCCTCTGGAAACAAACAGAACCAAAAACAACCCAATACAATGTTCTCCTCAGGATCAATCCAAAATCAAAACACAATTCCACTCCATAAACAGCAGAATACTACAAACTTCTCCTAATTCGGAAAAGACAATCAGAAACACTTCCACATTTCTTCCGCTGCACAACTCTGATCCGAAGTAGATAAGAATGCTGATGAAAAATACGAGCACATACTGGACATCACTTCCCAGAAATACGGTTCTACAGATCCATAAAGAAAACTTAGAAATTCCATCTCTAAGAATCATTCTCCAACTAAATAGAACCGCCGGTTCCACTCCTGGAATACTAATCGATAAGAAAAATAAATCTCCAGATGCGAACAAATCTATGTCTTTCCAGAAGACATCCAGAAAATCTTTAACAATTCAAGAGAACCCTCGAACAATCGCAAGTCACTTTTGCGATCAATCCAGATAAATTTCCAAAGAAAACTTTTCTCTCTTTACCAAATAGAACAACTTACACTGGTCTAGTCAATCCATTAAAGAAACGGATTCACTCTGCAGTTTCTGAACTCCATCTTCAGAAAAACTACCCAGCTAAGACCACTCTGTCGGCTCACAGAACACTCCGAGCTGCACTGCTGACACAATTTCCAAACTTCCTGATCCAAAACTCTTTGAGAAACTCGGACTCCAAAACAAACAGAAACTCCACAACATCCTGCTGACTCAGCCACAATATCGAAGAAGAATATATCCAAAACTTGTTCCAAAGAAAACATCTTCAGAAACAATCCATAGTCACTGCATCTTATCACGCAGTTACAATTTCCTGAGGTATCAAGATACCTTCACTTGCTCCAGCTTAACTGAACAGATCAAACTCTACTCAGCAAACTCTGCTCTTCAAAGATGTCTCCGAACCTTAACATGTTTCCTTCAGAGATCGATGAAATACTTCAACACAACAAAGCTTACTCGAGACAGTATTAGGTCTACAGTCTCGACAGATATACTTCCAATCTCAAACGTCACACTCCAACCAATGGTAGTAATCGTATTACACAAACCACTACCTCATCTACCTTTATAACCTATATTGGAAAACCTTAACAGGTAACCCAACATATAGATAGAAATAGATAAATATATATAAATATTTAAAATTACAAATACGCTCTCTCAAGAAAGACACCACTCCAGAGCCTAGGTATTCACTCAACCTAATGCTCTGATACCACTGTAACGACCCAACTTCCAAAACACCAGAAAGTCGTATCGCTAATAAGAAAGAATGGGATAGAAAAGAGAAAGAAAGAGAAGAAAGAAGAAACAACACATCAGAATCTAAACAGCGGAATGAATAAATTATATTAATAACATACAATATTACATAGTTTACAACCACTATCAGAGTACACAGATAATACAACACATTCTAGACAGTTATAAACACCTGTCTAGTATTTACGACATAATACAATCTCAGAGACAACATAGAACACACAGCGGAAAACTATATATCTAACGCAGAAGCCTCCTGCTCCATTGCTCCTCCAATATTCGCCAAAGCTAACCTGAATCACTTGGCTACTCGTAAAAAATTTGAGTACCCAAGAGTTTAAGAAATCAAAGAATAAACTCCAGGTCAGACATGGGTCTGGTGTGAGTAACAGGTTAAAGTTGCTTAACTTTCAAAAACCTTTTGAAAAGAAAGGTATCACGTAAGACTTCCCACACATAAACATGGAAAAGTTTTTACCTTACGCTAACCAAAAAATTTGATAGGAAATCCAGTGATATTATAGTAGGTCTAGGGTTTTCAAGTAAATATGAAATAGACGAAATTGTTACATTATTAAATTCCAGCTACTAGCCACAAAAGAAGGTAATACAATCAAAACCATTGGCACTTATTGGATATTGGATTCCATCAATGGCTGGGCTACTGGGGTACCGCCCGTCACAGTACGTGGCCTAGATCAACGTACCGAGGAGTACACCCGCTCCCCTGCAACACAAGGCCGGACCCATTACTTACTGAACAGTTCCGAACATGACAACCCCGCAGTTGGTGCGCAATTCCAACCGCCCACTAAGCCGAATAAAAAGGGACCTCTAGACAGGGGAAAATCTTTCTCTCCAGTGGGAGCTACCCACGAAGCCTTGCTGCACCTCCCCTGTTTTAGCCATTCCCGGTTGATGAGGCTTTAGGCTACAATTACCTTTATAGGGCACATTATCTTAGAATGCTCATCGCCCACCTGACGATGTTCTGCAAGCATTCAATCCATACAAGTTCGTTCCGGGTTCGAACGAAACCGAAGGCATTATCTCGTTACACTCGTATTGGAATCACCCTCAGAGTTAACGACGATAACCCTTGCACTCTGAATCTCTATCTCGAACCTATAAGAACTAGTCCGTCAACTCATTACGGAATCACCCACAGAGTTGTATCGACGTATAGTCCTTACACCTCGAGTCTTCATAAAACTCCACTTTGATACACGACCTAACGTTATTTGTAATCGATGTGGTTTTCGGATATCCAAATATGGAAACCCGATCCTGGTCTCATCGAAATCAAAAGCGTGTCTTTTAGGTCCAAGTTGTTTTCGAATTTAAAACAATTCAATTACATTATCTATATACTCACAAATAGATAATTCAAAGATTCACAAAAGATAATTATCCTTATTATAACCACAGATAATCCACATTATCACTATCAAAAGATATCTATATCATCATCACACTGCAACCAATGCATCCAAATCAATCAATATTATTAACCTCATAGTTGAGATTCAAACCATTCAAGACATCTATATCATCCATTCATAAGCAATGCTCTATAATCAAACTATTTATAATTAATTTAAAATAAATTAAATTAATTACATCATCTTTAATTAATTTAAAATGAATTAAATTAATTACTTACACAATATAAATCTTGCTTACATCATCATTAATTAATCACAAATTAATTAATTAACTAACCTCTAATTTATCATTTCAATTAATCAATCTTGATTATTTATACTTTAATTAATTTCACAAAATTAATTACTCTTAACTCAGTTACAGTAATTAACCTTTAATTACTTCACAAATTAATTAACTATAATTAATTACATGTAACCTTAATTAATTACAATTAATTAATTATACTTAATCACTTATTATTGATTAATTAATCTTCATTAATCAATCTTAATTACTTTATTAATTATATTAATTAATGAATCTTATTATATTTAATTAATTACTCCATTAAATTAATTACTTTCAGTAATTAATCTCACTTAATCAATGGTTATTAATCACCTTTGATTAATTAACTGCCCTAAATTACTTATCAAATCAATTGATCCTTAATTAATTCTTTAATTAATCCCTTGATTAATTATACAAAATAATTTAATCCAAATTATTAATTAAATAAATTAAATAAATAAGTTATTTCTTAATTATCCTATTTATTAAATTTTGTTATCTTGATCATTACTAAGATAACCCATACCTTTTTAATAATCTTTACAAATATTAAAGTGTACATAGAACATGTAAATTCAAATTTCAAAAATTCAAAATGATATTTATTAAAGCATTATCCAACTTAAATTACATTTATATTCTTTCCAAAATAAATGTAAATAACATTTATTACTTATAATTAAAACATATATAAGATGAGTCTTAATTTACTTAATTTAATTAAAAACTAAGTTTTAAATACATTATTATTTAAATTATAAATTCAAGTTAACAATCATTTAAATTTCTTTATAAACCATTTATAAACGACTTTATTCAAAAAGGGAATCAAGTTTAAAATATTTGTTTGAAAACAAATTTACTTCTAATAAACAATTTAAATTTAAACTTGTTTGAAAACAATATTAATTTTTATTCTTATTCAAATATCAGATTTAAATTCAATACATTTGAACCCATTCCTTATTTAAATTGTTTGAATTTAAACTTGAAATAAACTTTTGATTTAAAACTTGATTTAAAACTCTGTATTTAAAATCCAAATTTCATTTTAAGAACTTGAAGATCCAAAAGTCTTAAAGAAAAACTGATCTTAATATTTGAATTCAAACTACTATTATAAATTATGTTTCAGATTTTTAAAATAAAATTTCAAATTCCAGAAACTGTTAGGTTTCTTGTCCTTTTTTTTTTAAAACTGAAAAACCACTTTCAAAATTAAAAAAACTATAAGATTCAAACCCATTTGAAACTATAATGCATAGTAGATTTAAACTTGTTTTATACCTTATCATTACAACTTTGAAATTCATTTAAATTTGATTTAAATTTAAAACTGCAGACAGTTTTACAAAACTATAATATTACATAAACCCGAGCTCACACAATAATGCTTCGAGTCATCTAGTCCAAATCTTCGAGCAAACTCAGCAACCATGCGAGTATTACTTCGAGCTCAGAAGCAGCTTTATACCCAGATTAAAGCATCAGACCAAAAATGCACGGTGCACGTGCACCGTGCCTCCGGCCATCATCCTCTTTCTCCAGTGACCTCCAACCATCAACGACCATCCCTTAAGTCCAATACTATAATCACCGCGCTCCTATTCAACTCCAATTGGAATTCGAGTTGCATTCCCAAAACCTGGAAACAGAAAGCCAAACCAACCCCAAACATGTCATCTCTTCAACACCCATCCTCCGACCACCGTAAATCTTGCAACTCCAGCCACATACTCTTCTACTACCACACTACCACCTCCAAAAATACCAATACACTCCATCCACAGAAGAAGGCGAGAAAGATCGATCAACCTAACTTAGTTAAACTAGGGCTGCAGATAAGCAATCAATATCACAGCCTCCATGTTGATTTGTATCAACATTAATTATTTTTCCGATCTTCGCTGATCTTTTCCCTACCCACTGGAAGAAACCCCTACCCCCATATCCCAATGAATCACCAGATAATACTAAATTTCCCTTTTCTGTTCAACAGAAAACTGCACCCAAACCCCTTGATTAAAAATGCTGATTTGTATATTGAAATTCCTATTTTTGCTTTGTGTTTCTATTTATATTACTGAACATCATAATTTTTAAAGTTTTATTTTCACTATGTAAATCAAACACTGCAGTTTATATTTTCTTTTTATTTCCAGAGACACTCAGATGGATTTTGGTTTAAATAGGTTCATAAAGCTTCAATCCATGATAATTCACACAACTTTAGCTTACAAACTAAGTCTTATTAACCATTGGTTGAAGAGGTATGAATCTAAATCTAAAACGGGAAACTATAATTTAAAAACAGAGGATATTCATTTTGGGAATAAAATATGCATACTACAGACCCCATTTTCTTATATACATACTTCAGATTTAATCATAAAAATAACAACAACCATATTTTATACTTAACTTTTTTTTTTTAAATAAAGTTACTCACCTTATAAATTCAGAAGACAGAGCCTCAAATTTGATTTGAAAAGTTTGAAAACTCTGAACTCTTGGCTTTAAAACTGTAAACTCTCTTTGAAAACAGCCTTCATATGAAAGTCTTTTGATTCAGGAACTTGAATTGCTATGGAACTTATTTTTAAAGTGGCATGCAAGCTTCTTTTCATTTGAAACTGCAGTTGTTTGCATCCCAGATGCTAAATGATGCATGCATTCCAGATGCTAAATGATGCTGGTGAAAAATATGCAGGCTTCAAATAAATTTGCTTCCAGATTTTGAAATAATGCAGGTCTTTTGAAAACCCCAAATTTGCAAGTTAGAAAAATGTGCATGTTTGTGAAGTGGATTTACAGATTTGAATTGGAAAGTATTTAACAGAGTTTTGATTTGAGAAGTGGATTTGAAGATGATTTCAGAAATTTTGTTGTTGAATGGAAGTGTTTGTTATATTTTTTTCTTAATTTGTTTGTCTTCAGATTTTTTTTAGAAGAAGAAAATTTGATGAGGGAAGAAATTTTTTATATATAAACCGATATTATTCAAAAATAAAAACAAAAGAAAATGATAAATTAAGTTTTTGACACGTGTTTCACAATGCAACATTTGTCAAAACTTTATTTTATCATTTAACAAGTGCTATGTAAGACCTTAAGAGGTTACACTTGTCTCATAAAAGTAATTAGTATTTAATTAAAAGTTAAATTAGTATTTATTTAGATGTTAATACAAGATGAATGTAAACCTATGTTTAAATAAATTAGTTAATCATGTATCTATTCATATGTATATAGATTTTAAAATGAATAAATCAAACTATATTTATAAAATTAAACTTATACAAATATTTCAAAATCAAAACAAATTTAAAACATTTATACTTTAAATTTCGAAAACTTTGAATTCAAGTTCAAATTGAATTTTTGAAATCCAGTTTATTTACAAATACAACTACAAATTTGAATTTTGAAAAACAATTATTTTTATTAAAAATTTATTTGTTAAAACAATGTATTATTATATTTTTAAAAATAACAAATTTAATAACCATAAACAATTATTAAAAGAAATTGTCTTCTTATTAATAAATTATTTATTTGATCACATTATATTTAAAAGAAAATCAAAATAACCTTATTGCTATTTATTTAAATTTTAGACTTGAGTTAAACATATATTAAATCATTTCAATATTTTCTTATGTATTTAAACCATATTTATGTATGAAATAACTTTTAAAAGTTTAACTTTTGAATCAAATCATAATTTCCAATTTTACTAAATATATATATATATATATATATATATATATATATATATATATAGTAAACAAGATGTATTTATTAACTAAATTTAAAACAATATCTATTCACAATATATACAATATTCTATATGTATTATAAATATAAAACAATTATTAGATTTTAAAAAAATAAAATCTATCAATTAACTATTTATTTTATTGAATTATTAAATTAATTCAAATCTCATTACAAAGATTATCAAATCAATTTAATTTTTATTTCAGATTATTAAATTGATATTGCTTCAAAATTCCGGGTCATCACAATGGTCTATTCAATACAAAGATAATAACTATCATCCAATCACACAATCAAGCAATTTTAAATCTAACTATTTAAAATTTAAATCGAAATAATTCGATTGAGTGAGAAGTTCTCACCTTGAGTTTCTGATAACAGTTGTAGCGTTTTATTTCGAATAAAATTAAACGTGCGTTTAATTTTACCCAAAATTATCACTAGCTCCAAACGACCCTAAACCAACTCCATTGCGTAGTGCTAGACAAAACGATTGCAACGCAATTTGTTTCGTGCATTTCCGACCTCGTACCAAAAAGTTATGATATTTAGAAGTTTGTACACATTTATATACATGTAATTATTTACACTTTCTTTTTATTTTTACCCAAAAGAAATCAGAGCCGCACGTTCAAGTGGAGCAATCACAGCCGCATCTCGTTTCTTCCCTTCATTCACGCGATTTGCTCCTAGGTTTTCACGTGAAAACCAAATCCATTGCTCACCCTAAACCCTAATGCTCGCGAGTGATATCCACATCTCCACGTCGATCGGGAAGTGCCAAAAGAAAGCTCATCACTTGTGCTACCTTCGGCCGCAACCTGGTGGAACTCGGCCTCGCCTCTCTCTCGAAAAACATGCATAAAAGCCACCCCTTTAAGCTTGATCTGCCGATGATCTACCGCTCCATCTTCAATCATCACCGTTGGATTTGTAGAGCTTGACGTGCTCTACTACTTTCATGTTGGAAGTTTCCAGAATTATTGAGTGGATTTGAAGAAATTGGAGGAGAAAGAATCGTGCGTTTCTGGCCTTAGAACGAAAATGGCGGCCGAACCTATCTCAGCTAGGGTTTTGCAATTTAGAAAGAGATGAGTCCTTTTATAGAAAACCCAACAAAAAACACTATTCACTCCAAATTTCCAAACTCCAAATCTCGCATGTTGACCGACGTTTCTGGGTTTACCCCGCGTTCCGAATACAATGGAATAGGTTTCGGAGGCTAATTCGATCATCTGTGCGAGTTATGGCAATAAACGATCAACTTTAAATTAAATGGATCAAACAAATTTCTATGCGTTTAGCTTGCCCCGGACAAACCGTAAATCCGATTGACAAGAAATTTGAAACCTTACAATATTATAACATTACGGATCCGATGAATCTATTTTCGTCGAAATCCAAGACTGTTTGAAAAATGACTATTTTCACCAGTCGATTAAATATTAAAATATTCAATTTTCACAAATTAACTTCTAGTTCAATCTTAAATGTTCATAGACATTGTTCTAAGTCCAATATGATTTAATAATAATTTATAAATCATTTTTATTCACATTAAACCCAATTTCCAACTATTTACGCAATTTGAAATACTAAATTATCGATTTAATTTCCTATTAAATCTAAATATTCGAAAAATAAATTATTCGACTTACAAATTTTACTTGTTAATATTTAAAATAAAATTAAATATCTTAATTTCAAATGACGGAAATTCTGGGTTGTTACAAACTTCCCCCCTTAAAAGAATTTCGTCCTCGAAATTACCAAGTAAGAAAAAGTTTTGAAATTCATTAACTTTTCGAAACAAACCGTTCAAATTTTGATTTACAAATCTCTTAAGTGTTTAACTTTTCCAAAATCCATAGTTAAACCTCTTACAAAATATTTACTAAGTTTTCAAATCCGTATATAGTTATCTTTTCAAAACCAACTATATCGTTTAACTTTTAACTTCAAATCAAAACTTAGTTTTCACAAATTTTTCCAAAATTTCCCAAAAATTTTCGAACGCCTTAAATTTTCAAAAAAATTCGCCATAACCTCCTTTGTACGGAGGAGCTTTTACAATATCACAATAGATATAAATATATATACATCGACCCACCCAGTCGGAAAAACAGAAAAACGGTTCATATTTCCTATTTTTATTGCGTAGGCGTACCTTTTTAGCATTCTTAAGCAAAGCAGTTATTTATTTGGCATTTTGCGCAACCAAATCCGCTAACGGTAGCCCTGGTACCTATACTTACTCAATATAAACACGTAAGTGACATATATAAGAAGTTATTAACATTTTACTCTTTTAAACAACTACAACACATGCATATTGAAAGAAATGCATACTAAACGAGGTTCATAAGAAACTTATATGATTTCGACATTACTTGTAATTGTTTACAACCAATTCATATACAACGACATTTAATTATTCATTTTCAATTAGTTTACATTCACTAATTTACATTCACATTTGGTTCACTTTCAATTCAATCAATTTTTTCCTTCAATTTAAAGTTACTTAACTTCCAATTTGAATGCAATTGCTTTAGCTTTCAATTTTATTCATTCAATTGTGTATGAATTTCTGTTCAATCAATTAACAATAATCTAACAACCAATGTATACTCAACACAACCAAATTTATTCTCTTTACATTCAACATTCATATTTACTTTGTTTACCTTCAATTTGGTTTAACATTAAATTAGCCTTAAATGAATTAACACTTATATCCATTATTCTATATCAATTCATTACAGTCGATTGATTAATATTCAATTTATTAGTTCAATTACCAATTTATTTTACGAATAAAGTTGAATCTCCTTTATATAGCTCAAGTTCATATTCCTTTAATTCCCTTCATTATTTTACTTCGATACCAAAACCAATTTCATTCAGCATCACTTAAGTTATATTCCTTTTAAACATCATTTGTTTAACTTAACTTAAATTTCCATTTCAACAACAAATCTAACCCAGTTAAAATCCAATTCAAATTCCAACTCCGAAGTAAATTCTATTTAACTTTTACCAAAGTCAATTTTATCAATTATTCAGATTCATACCTCGTTTTGCTTAACAAAGTTGTTTAACCATTTTAATAATTGGTTTTACTAACATTTTCACATTTAATAAGTTATACAACTTATTATTCAACTTTCAAATCTGATTTAATTTATTTAACTTCCTTTAGTTAAATTTCACATCATATATTTTTATCATACTAATTCAAATTTATTTCAACTTTACCAAAGTTAAAAACTTTATTATCCCATATTATAAGTTGAAAACTTGATAACTTATATTCATCAATTGGATTTTAATTTCAAATTTGTTTATCACAACAAAATTCAATTTCAATTTACTATGGTAGCAAATCCATCACACAGAAACTCGAAAATGATAATGATGATGCTACAGTCATCACACTTATTATTCCCCAGCAATAGTAGTGAATCCAATGCATTTTGTTCCTTTAGAATTTTCTTTTATTTATAAATCACATCTATAAATCTTGCTTATATAATTTCACTATTTCCCTGTACTTATACAAGATTATTTCACAATTGCAAATCATTTCAATTATAATTCTATACTTACACAATTGTTGCTTTTATATACTTTATACTTTCACAATTGTTGTTTTTATTCAAATTATTCGAACAACTTTGATTCATTTATATATTTTTACATTTTCAACAATCAAACAATTCAATTTTACATACACTTTGATAATTCTGGAAAATTATTCCTTTATATATAAAATATAATCGAGGTCAAATTATTTCATTTACCCAATTTAAAATGATATTATGTCGGTTTATCTCGTTTAAGAGTTTAGAAACCCTTATCGATACAATTAGCTAGACTGCGCCAACCAGAATCTATAAACAATCAACTGATAAGTAAACACAATACAAAACAATTTCATATTCACTAACAAATACGCCCTCATATCTATTATTACACTCAACTTATTATAGAGTACTGCTGACTCTATCTCTAATGAGTAATCCCCAACAGAGCCAAGGTTGTCACTTAACCAAATGCTTTGATAACACATGTAACGAATGCGGTTTTGTCGGGATCCGAAGTTCAACATTCTTACGTCCGCTGTATCAAATGCCGCATAATCGAATGCCGGAAAACCAAATTGTTAGGGTTAATAAGAAGAGGTAGAAGAAAAAGATAGAAGAAATAAGGAAACAGAACAAAAACAATATCAGAATCTCACAGTCGCAGCAGAACAACATATAATAGATAAATGAATAATCTTTAAAACAAAGAACTATATCAGTTATTACATTACATTATCATCAGAGTACACAACAACAGTATACAACACAACAAAACAATGGACAGTTATACGAACATGTCCCTTACAAGTGAAATTTATGGAGGAAAGATAATATCATATACAAGTAATATGTCTCGCCATCCAGCTCGCCACTTGAGTTCCATAGCACTTCTGATTCCAGAATGACCTGACACTAGACTGCTCGTGTGGAAAATTATAGGCACCCAGAGTTTAGGAAGAGAACAATAAACTCCAGGTCAATCATGAGACTGGTGTGAGAAATCACAAAAGTTATTTATCTTTTAAAACAACAACAACAATAGAAGTGAAAAATATCCGCAATGCTTTTAAAAAAATTAAACAAACATTAGGCCTCCCCGCACACACACAATGCAAACGCAGAATTGGAGGAGGTTTCTCCTAATGATAGTCAAAGATGCTTAATACGCAAAAACAAATCATTTTTGATATTATTATTAGTACATAGTGTAGAAAGCATTTCGAAAACAATATATAAATCTTAGCCAGCATAGACATTTCAAACTATGCCTACTATAGCTACCATCTAAACAGTGGTGACCACCATGGGTAAATGGCAGGTTATACAACTAAAACCGTACTGGATTCATATTGGAAATTGGATTTCCAACAAATGGTCAGGCTAAGGAACTTCCTACTGCCACACGGGATCGCCTCTGGCGGGACGTCTCGAGAACCAAACCGGATCTCTGCCAAAACAAGGCCGGGTTACCTCTATAACTAGGTAACTACTACTCGAGTATGCCACTCCCCGGTCCTTTGGGACCTTTATCCGAGGGCCCTCTATCACCAAGAACAACCACACAGAAAAATGAGATTGGAGCAACCACATAGGTTAAGCATCAGGGCTCCATACCTGACACCACCCTTTTCCAGAAGGAAACGGCATACCCTAAAGGGGGCAACCCTCATAACCTTGCCACATATTCCAGTTTTGACCATTTCCAGGGTGTGAGGTCTGACGAAGTCTTGTCCACAAAGCTACGTTTTTTCAGAAAGCCACGCATTGAACAACAGATGATCAATAAATAATCATCACACATAACCACTCTGCATGCCACATTATCAAATTGGGAATATATCGCTGATAACCTTCAACTACATAACCTATGAGCTCGTACGTCTCAGAGAAGGGTGTTAAGCTAAGAGAATAAATTCTCCGCCACCAACATAAATGTATTTGAAAGAAATCTGCTTTATATCTCAAAATGTAATGTCAGACACGTAACCATAGAAGTCTAATCCGGGCTCGAGCAGAACCGAAGGCACTTCCAAAGAAGCCATTGCAATCCGGGTATTCACAATCCCGATCGAATTTCCCATCTCAAAGGAAATCTCCATAACGTAGCTAACGGTGCAGAGACAATCGATAGGTCATCCTATCGTTTTCACAAATACCCGGTCTTCAACACCGATCTTCAATGCTATCCATTACGATGTATCACTATTCGGAATGGGTAGCCGAATAACGAGTTCAATAATTTAAAAGTAAGTGTAGTATTCAATTTGAACCAATTCACAACAAATAGCCATTTAAAGGGTCAATATTGATAGTTGGTTATTTAACTATCAATCAATATTCACAACATAACCCGAATCCAAATAATCTTCCCAAATTATTTATTTCCAAAATAACTTACAAGGTATAATTTCCACACTTCAATCATTTGAAAACAAATTTCAAATTATTTTTTCACCTTTACAACTTTCATTTCAAAATGGTTCATTTAAACCAATTAAATAAGTCCTTATCGATTTATTAAATTTACGTTCCAAATTTGTAAATTTATTCCACATTTTAAAAATAAATCAATGTTTATTTTCAAAACAAATTTCCCTTATAAATTCCCATTGTGAATTTACGTTTCCAAATATTCACTTTTTATATGATTTTTCAAATCGATTTCAATTATTCACTTTCAATTTATCTTTAAAAGATATAATCTCAAAACATTCACTTCATATTGAAAAACATTTCCATACTTATTTAATAATAAGTAATTCACAAATCCATTTATTTTCAATATTTGAAAAATATCCAATATACTTAAATCCCAATTAATTATATATTTTATTCTTTAAGGAAAACATTCTCTTAAACACATTTATTTGGGTCAAAACGAATGTTACGTAAAACATCGTTACGACAACCCAAAATCACTAGTATAAGGATTTGAGATTAAGATGGATATATAAACTCCAATGCTATACAAAACTTTTCCTTTCGGAAATCATTTACTATAACAACAGTGTTATAGTCCACCATTTCCTTCTATTTCTCGAAAACGTTTATTTTAACAACGAATGTTTAAACCTATGGTTTCGATACTTAACACATTTTAAAACATCTTTAAATCGTTTTAAATTCTATTTAAAATATCACTTTCCCAAAATATTTCTTTAATATATTATTCACCATCCAAAACCGTGAATATACTTCGTTAACCAAATTCAACATTTCTACATATTTTATTTAAAGTATTATCCACTGTCCCAAAATCGTGGATATATCTCCTTTAATAAGCTATAGTAATTAAACTTATCAAAATAAGTCGATTCTGGATTCATAAAACAAACGTTTATAAATTCCATTCCTATTTATAAAAACTTCGATTTATAAATCTCCTTTATTAGCCAATTCAATTTATAACTCAATTTTATACCAAAAATCTAATTTATATGTTAATTACCTATAAATCTTTTATTTTACTAAAAATCTATTCATTTTATAACTTTAAAATTACAAATCTATAGATTTCATCCACTTGTGAAATCCATTTATACTTCATTTTAACACTTATAAAAACTCGTTTTATAATTCCAATATTTTTAATTTATAAATATCAATTTTTTATAAATCATTTATAATAATTCAAAAATCCCAATTTAAACCATTTTATAAATTAATCAACTACTTATTTCAAAAATCTCATTTTGGTTATATTTCACAAAAATCATAATTTTTATAACATAAAAATAGCAATGTTTATTTATTTAAAATGAATCAATTCTAAAATTAAAGTTTTCTGTGAATTCTCAACTTAAATTTTTAAAAATCAAATTTTATTTATTTTCAGCATCTAACGATACCAAAATATATTCGGCTAAAATTTAGCCTTTAACGATTTCAATCACAAAGATAATCACGCAGATTATAAATAGATCAATAAATAGATCAACACACAACATTAAAACAAATTCAAATGTTTGAGGAATCCAGTTGGATCCCTCCAACCTGTTTCCTTGCATCCAAAGATGTTAGCACAATACCAATTCCGCTTCGAGATGGAATATCGCGGTATATGGGATTTATAAAATATTATCCGCTATTATGTGGCGCAATAGGGTCTCATCCGCTAATGCGGGAAATCAACTCCAAGTACATATATAGTACCAATTCCATTCAAAGTGGAATTATCGCGGTATATGTGTTCAATAAATAACATCCGCTTAATATACGGCGTATAGGGTCTATTTCAATACAACTGATAATAACTATCATCCAATCATACAATCAAGCAATTTTAAATCTAACTATTTAAAATTTAAACCGAAACAATTCGATTGAGTGAGAAGTTCTCACCTTGAGTTTTCGATAACAGCTGTAGCGTTTTATTTCGAATAAAATAAAATATGCGTTTAATTTTACCCAAAATTATCCCTAGCTCCAAACGACTCCAAACCAGCTCCTTTGCATAGTGCTCGACAAAACGATTGCAATGCAATTTGTTTCGTGCATTTCTGACCTCGTACCAAAAAGTTATGATATTTAGAAGTTTGTACACATTTATATATATAATTATTTACACTTTCTTTTTATTTTTACCTAAAACAAATCAGTGCCACACGTTCAAGTGGAGCAATCACAGCCGCTCTCATTTCTTCCCTTCATTCACGCGATTTGTTCCCAGGTTTTCACGTGAAAACCGAAGCCATTGCTCACCCTAAACCCTAATGCTCGCGGGTGATATCCACATCTCCATGTCGATCGGGAAGTGCCAAACGAAAGCTCATCACTTGTGCAACCTTTGGCCGTAACCTGGAGGAGCTCGGCCTCGCCTCTCTCTCGAAAAACGTGCATGAAAGCCGCCCCTTTAAGTTCGATTTGCCGATGATCTACCGCTCTATCTTCAATCATCACCGTTGGATTCGTAGAGCTTGACGTGCTCTACGACTTTCATGTTGGAAGTTTCCAGAATTATTGAGTGGATTTGAAGAAATTGGAGGAGAAAGAATCATGCATTTTTGGCCTTAGAACGAAAATGGCGGCCGAACCTATCTCAGCTAGGGTTTTGCAATTTAGAAAGAGATGGGTCCTTTTATAGAAAACCCAACAAAAAACACTATTCACTCCAAATTTACGAACTCCATATCTCGTGCGGTGACCGCGTTTATAGGGTTTACCCCGCGTTCCGGTCACAATGGAATAGATTTCGGAGGCTAATTCGATCATCTGTGCGAGTTACAGCAATAAACAATCAATTCTAAATTAAATCGATTAAACGAATTTCTATGCGTTTTGGCTTGCCCCGGACAAACCCTTAATCCGATTGACACGAAATTTGAAACCTTACAATAATATATCATTACGGATCCGATGAAACTGGTTTTGTCAAAATCCGAGACTGTTTGAAAAATGACTATATTCACTAGCCGATTAAATATTAAAATATTCAATTTTCACAAATTAAATTTAATTTCAATTTTAAAAGTTCACAGACATTGTTCTAACTCCAATATGATTTAATATAACTTTATAAATCATCTTTATTCACATTAAACCCAATTTCCAATTATTTACGCAATTTAAAATGCTAAATTGTCGATTTAATTATCCAATTAAATCTAAATATTCGAAAAATAAATTATTCGACTTACAAATTTTACTTGTTAATATTTAAAATCAAATTAAATATCTGAATTTCAAATGACGGAAATTCTGGGTCGTTACACCAGACGTCTAGAAATACCTACCAGACGTTTGGAACTGTCAATTTTGCCTACTCTAGCTGTTTTTGAGTGGACTTCCAATTTTAATCGACTTTTGTTCATTCGGTTAGTTGTTATCATTTATTATCGACTTTGATGACTTCTTTTCTGGATTTTTGGGAATATCAATTTGATGGATTTGATATCGATTTTTATGGATTTAATTCACATTATGGTATGTGAATTTTTGTTGATTGATTGTTTTTAAAATCATTTCTATGGTTTGTCACCTTAAAATACAAAGGTTCCTGTACTAGAAGTAAATATCAAAACTCTTTCATGAAAACGATTTCAACATTTACTTTCAATATAAACTTTGCTTTTAAAACCGTTTTCCATCTACTAGTATATACAAACCTTTACCACATTCGTATAAGAAATCTAATTAAACGGCTTAGCAAAACAAGTGTTATGAAACGCTTGTGTTTACTTCGTCGGTTAATTCTTGGACTTGTTCGATTGAACTCTCGTGACAATTTTCGAGTGGAAATCAACAATCTGTTCGTAAATATTTAAGTTAAGCTAGTGGTTATGGGACATGAAGCTAAACTCATTTATTTACTAGCTTGATGTAATTTATACTTATCGATCAATGATGATCATTTTGTGATTTTGACTAGCGATGTGCGATGTCTCTTTGTCCACATGGGGGACTGTACCTCGTTTTATGGAGCTTCGGCTCATTTTTATGGGCTATCGACCCATGGTTTTTGGACCGTTCGTGGAGCAATCGGCTCGATAAGTCGGAGCATGGGGCATATCTTTTTAGGTGCGTCGATGTTCGCCTATGCATGGGGCGTATCTTTTTAGGTGCGTCGATGTTCGACTTTGCATGGGGCGTATCTTTTTAGGTGCGTCGATGTTAGACTTTGCATAGGGCGTATCTTTTTAGGTGCATCGATGTTAGACTTTGCACGTGGTGTATCTTTTTAGGTGCGTCGATGTTCGACTGTGCGTGGGGCATATCTTTTTAGGGGCATCGATGTTCGGTTCATCGTATAGCATCTTGTTTGTGATGCACGTGTTGGTGATTTTTCATGCTCCCATTTGTGATAGGCCTCCCCCTTTATGATTTCTGGATTTCAACTTGATTATTTCTAGAATTTATGTTTCACCTATTTTGTGATTTACATTGATAAGCTCTATCTATATTTGTGTTTTGGTGAATAATTTAAAGAACATGACATTCTTTTTGGTGTTTGAGAATATTTGAGATATTGTATGATTTTTGTTGTTATCTGATTTATACTTGTCATAGTATGACATTATTGTTATCATATGTTTTCTTCATATCTCTTATCCTATCTCATTTTATATGATATTTATAGCTAGACTGACCCGTTTATTATTTTCTTCTTTAATAATACTCGGGTCAAACCGAGGAATTTCAGGTGCTTCTACTTGACTTCTTATCAGGGTCCATCATCTGACTTTTGGCTATATACTTTAGCTAGTTTTATTATTATACATTCGAGATAGAGACTCCTTGATGTATATTTATTCTTTTGTCTAGCACTGTACCTATTCTTTTGTGATGTAGTGGATCTTCCATGACTACTACTTTGATGTAGACTTTTATTTGTTATATTCATATCCGTTTCCGCCTTAGTGATATGAATATCTGTAACTTATTTGTGATATGCTTATTTTATATTTGTTTCTGAAGGCCGCATAGCCACTATGTAGTAGCTTTGAGTTCGTACTTGATATGTCAGATTTCCTCTTTAAACGAAATGTGTGACCTTCTATCTGGTATATCGATACTCGCACAAAGCAATTATACGGATGGCCGCTCCTCAACAGCCTTATTCTTCGCGCTAGTCGATGGTATTACCCCATAGTGTCCTTGGCTAGTGTGAGTATAGATGTGGGGCATCACAGCATGGTATCAGAGCCAAACTTCGAAACAATATAGAATAATTTAGCAAGGATCATTGTCCAAAGTCATTCTTAGGTATCGTGCCTTAGGATTTATCCGAGTCTTAGGACCCGTTCTATCCTATTTTCTTTTGTGATGCCTTGTTTTATCTATCAAGTTTGTTTGATATTTATTCTGACAATAACATTTTTTCTCTTCTTTCTTTCCTTCTTAAAGAAGAGAAATGGTTAGATCTGGTCGTCCAGCGCCGGTCAATCTAGTGCTACTCCTCAAGATGGGGTATTCACGTCTGCCCAGCAGCTTTTAGATCTTGTAAAGGATGCTCAAGCTGTCGGACCTATTCCAGAGCCTACTCATCCTAGATCTGGGTTTGCATGCTTGTGCAGAGATTATACTAATTTGGGTGAAAGGCCATTGAAGGGTTTTGAAAGTGTTATTGAAATCCAAGCTTGGCTTAGATCATGCGACCGCATCTTTTCTCGCATGAATCTTGTTGATCCCCATCGAGTCCAAGTGGCTTCTAGCATGCTCCAAGAAAGAGCATTAGATTGGTATGAGCTTTTGGTTTCGAAGATTATCGAAGCAGATCTTACTTGGGAGCAATTTTGGGAAAGGCTCGAGTTGAAGTTTGTGTCGGAAGTTGAAAAAGTTAACTTTGGCTTGGTGCTTTATTGACCTTGTTCTCTTCTGTGACGGATTGCGTCACATCTTTTGAATCTCTCTCTAAATATGGGGTCGAGTATATTAATACCCCATTGAAGAAAAATCAGTGGTTTGTCTATGGATTGAGTAAGAACCTCAAAAAGCCTTTACTTCTGAAACTAGAAGTTTCTTTCGATCAGCTTGTTGATATCGCTCTTCAACTTGAAAAGGCCGATAAAGAAAGTGAGGTTGAAGTTGTGGGTGATAAACAAAATTTCAACAATAACATGAAGAGGCGTATTAAGTTCAAAGGCCCCAATCCCAACAAGAAAGGGAACCAAGAAACTTTGGTAGCAAAGACTCCTACCTCTAGTCGTGGACAATGCTACAATTGTGGTTCTATGGACCACTATGCAAATAAGTGTTTGAAACCTCTTTATTGTCGCTATTGCAAAAGTTTGAGTGATCATATATCTGCGTGTCCCATACTTCAAGGCAAGAAGGAGGGAAAAGCTTAATGTTATGCAAGCTCCTAGTGACACTTCTCTTGGTCAAGGTATTTCTCATTCAGTTCTTGATGACATTTGTTTTGTTGTTATCCTATTCGAGTTCTTGTTGATGTGGGTTCATCTCATTATTTCATACCAAAAGAACTTGTTTATTCTTTTTCTTTAAATATTTTGGGCTTGATGACTTCATTGAGATATGCTAATCCGGTTGGTGGATCCGTAACACTCAGTTTACTTTGAAAAATGTCGACATTATTTTATGTGATTATGCTTTCCGATCCGATTTGCATGTTATGTGCTACTTAGGTTTCAGAATTGATTTTTTTGTGAATGGATTGGCTTAATCACTATGAAGCCGTATCCTATGTCCCGAGGGGACTATCCATCTTCGACATTCTCAATCTGTTAAGCACATTTCTATTTTTCTTAATATTTCGATTCCATTTTGGTGGCATCATTTTATTCTTTAAACACACATGATGGGGGAAGTTTTATTTCTCTCATTCTAGTAGTTTGTGAATTTTTCAGTATTTTTGAGCTTGTCTTCGCATTACCACCTAAGCGATCTATTGAGTGGTGCTACGGTCTTTTGCTCGACCTTGCCTCAGGTTTTCATTAGCTATGAGTTGTAGATGATAGCGTTTCACTTACCGCATTCTGTATTCGTTATGATTCTTATAAGTGACTTGTGATGTCATTCGATTTGTCCAGCTTATTTCATCCATCTTATGAGCCGAGTATTGTGAGAATATCTCGATGAGACAATCCTTGTATTCATTAATTATGGATGAAAATAACAATTTAAATTTACAAATCTTTTTTATAAGATATTTGTAAGTACAATTGGATTTTGTTCTTAAAACGAGCAAAGAATATTCGTAAAGTTTTAAAGAGATATATTTATCATATAGAAGATGATTTTGTGTTGTTTTGCCCATTGAGTGCTTAAAGAATTTTGGTCGATGCGCTTGATCAATGGTATCGATAGGAATCTCCTAAACGCTATGATGAGACAATCGAACACAGTAAATTGACTTGTAATGAGTAAATTTTTCTAGAAACATGATTACAAAGTTAATTGTAATTTTAAAAGTCTTAGCTTTTCGGGAAAGATGATCAATTCAAAGAACTCTTTTTCGATACTCCTATTCTTGTGATTCCCGAAGTGAACCAAGACTTCACTGTTTGTACCGATGCTAGTCGTATTGATTTGGGTGTCGTTCTCTTGCAAAAGGGAAGGTGCTATCACTTATGCTTCTATACAATTAAAGGCTATCGAGACTAGGTATGCCACTCATGATCTAGTGCTCGTGGCTATTGTGTTCGCTTTTAGAATTGGCATCATTATTTTTGGGAGAGAAATTTTTTCTCTACACCGATCATAAATCTTTAGAGTATTTATTTACTCAAAAAGAAACTTAATTTGCGTCAACAACGTTGGCTCGAGTTCCTCGCATCTTATGATCTTGATATTTTTTATACTCTCGGAAAGGGAAATCGTGTTGCCGATGCCCTTAGTCGTATACAACAAGTGGTTAGTTCTTTGATGATGTCCGAATGGAATGATCATTTTAATAGGTTCGTCTGACATATCGTCATTGTTCTACGTCGTTGTTCCAAATTATTCAAGTTTTGGGTTCCTCGGGCGCACCGTTATTGAACTACTTCGTTGCACCGGCTCAATTTTCTGCTATTCATGACGTTTTCCACGTCTCTCAGCTACATAAATGCCTTAGGGATCCGATTCTATTATTGAGCCCGGTGTTATTGAAGAAATTGAAGTTTTACCTAATTTGACTTATGGGCAACATCCAATTCTGACGCAGCGGATAATAACAAAGCGATATAGATCGATGAAAGTAGTAAACGGTGGATTGAAGATACTGAAATGCCCAAATTCATTGATCACAAAGATACTGAATTCTACCTATCTTCGACACGTTGATCGCGCACGATACCGTGAAAGAAGATCTACAATTCTTCAAACGTTGATCAAGCGCACTTGATACCGTGAATTGGCTTCAACAATCGTTGAATCGAGCGCACTCGATTAACCGAAAGTGGAGATAGGAGATCACACTCAACTACCAATTTAGATGAAAGCACACAGCAATCAAAACGAAATTTTATTCAACAATCAACCTATTTCAAATGTACAACACACTCCCTATTTATAGCATTTTACAACCGGCTCCTTAAGTCGTACACGACTTAAAACACACGACCCACGACTCAGCTTAAGTCGCTAACGACTTAGCTGTGAACGACTCAACTCACACAACCTAAATACACTCACACGGTTTACGACCTACATAGCCCAACGACTTATCATCATACCAGTTACAACATGTAACGACACAGCACAACTCAACATATACAACACGACATACGGCTTAAAGAAAAAATACAACTTCAACACAGTATATACACGACTCAAGACCCTCGCGACCTAACGACTTAAAATGATACGACTTAACGAAATAAAGACTCATCACAACACTTAGGTCGTAGGCGACCTAACTACTCACGACTTAAGGATAGACGACTTAGGAAATTACAAACATCACAACTTATGACCTGGCGACTCACGAGTTAACGTATTTAGGTCGTAACCCGCTTCCGACTTAAGGACTTCAGTCACCGGAATCTCTTCCTGCTTCTTGTTAAGTCGTGGACGACCTAAATCCCACCGTTAGATCGTGTACGACTTATCAATCCCGAACGACTTAAGCCCCCGTTAAGTCGTAACTCCTTTTCATCTTCTTTGTTAGGTCGTAGTTCTTTCCCCCGAACTTTGTTAGGTCGTGGACGGGTTAATCCTTCCTCCTTAGGTCGTGACCGACCAAACCTTTGCGAATTTGTGGCTTGTCCTTCTTCGACCTTGGCCTGGGCTGCATCATGCTCCCTAGGTCGGGAGAAATTCGTCCTCGAATTTGTAAATTCTTCCCCATCGGATTGTTCACTCCCATAATAAGGTACTAAATGTTTAACATTAAACACATCAGATGTATACACATCCTCTGGTAGTTTCAACCTGTAAGCATTTTCATTGATCCGTTGTACAATTTCTACAGGACCAAATTTTCTGGCTTTGAACTTGTTATAAGCGCCCACTGGAAAACGGTCCTTTGTTAACACAGCATACACCATATCCCCTTCATTAAACTCAACATTTCTTCGCTTCAGATCTACGGACCTTTTATACTTCTCATTTGCCTTCTCCAATCGTTCCTGAACGATCTTATTACATTCAGTCAACCCATCAACAAAATCAACAGCTCGTTTAACCGTCCCCTTCGGTTGTGGTACTACCGCCAAATCCAACGGTCCCCTTGGCAAACTTGAACATACAATCTGAAATGGACTGTAACCTGTGCTTCTATTAACCGCACGATTATGTGCAAACTCTGCTTGGCATAACTTCATGTCCCAACTTCTCAGATTGTCCTTCACAAGACATCGCAACAAATTTCCCAACGATCTGTTGACAACTTCTGTCTGTCCATCTGTTTGCGGATGATAAGCGCTGCTAAAGTTTAACTTCGTTCCCACCATCTTCCACAAACTTAGCCAAAAGTGACTCAGAAAACGAGTATCCCTATCCGACACAATAGATTCTGGCAATCCATGAAGTCGATAGATCTCCTTGAAAAATAACCGAGCAACATGAACAGCATCCGTCGTCTTCTTACAAGCAATAAAATGTGCCATTTTCGAAAACCTGTCCACCACAACAAATATAGAATCATTCCCCCTTTGAGTTCGAGGCAACCCCAAAACAAAATCCATACTGATATCAACCCATGGTTTGGTAGGCACTGGTAACGGCATATATAATCCTGCATTGGTCGCAGTTCCCTTCGAAACCTGACAAACATGACATCTCTCCACAAACCTTTCAACCTCCTTCCTCATTGACGGCCAAAAGTAGGATTGAGAAATCAAGTGCAATGTACGATCACATCCTACATGTCCTTCATCATGCAACTCCTTGATAATCTTCATTCTCAAACTACAATCCGGTATGCATAAACGATTTCCTTTAAACAGAAAACCATCCACCAATACAAACTCATCAGCATTCCCCTCCTTAACTTTCTCAACAAATTTCTTAAAGTAAGGATCTTCTTCAATCAATTCTAGCAACAATTCAAACCCTGTCACCTCAACCTTCATTGTAATCAACAAGTGATTCCTTCTACTCAATGCATCTGCTACACGATTCGTAATTCCCGATTTATGTTTCACAACAAATGTAAATTGCTGCAGATAAGCAATCCACGATGCATGCCTTACTGAAATCTTATCTTGCCCTTGTAAATGCTTCAACGCTTCATGATCAGTGTAAAGAACAAACTCCTTCTGAAACAGATAATGTCTCCAGTGCTTCACAGCTTGAACAATTGCGTAAAACTCAACATCATAAGTGCTATACCTCAACTTAGCTCCAGACAACTTCTCACTGAAATAAGCAACTGGTCTTCCTTTCTGACTCAAAACTCCTCCAATCCCAACCTTCGATGCATCAGTATGTAATTCAAACAACAACTAAAAATCTGGTAAAACTAGAATTTGTGCTGCCGTCAATAGTGTTTTCATTTTCCAAAAGCAACCCCTGCTTCCTCTGGCCACTCAAACTTCTTTCCCTTCATGCAATCGGTTATAAATGCCATCACACTACTAAAATGTGGAATGAATCTTTGATAGAAAGATACCAATCCATGAAAACTCCTCACTTCAGTAATTGTCTTGGGTTGTGGCCAACTCCTGACAGCTTCTACTTTACTTTCATCCACTTGAATTCCTTCCTTCGATAGAACATATCCCAGAAATAAAACACTGTGCGTCATGAACACACACTTCTTTTTTGCAGCATAAAATTTCTCCTGTCGTAGAATAAACAGTACTTCACGCAAATGCTGGACATGCTTTTCCATACTCCCACTATAGATCAAAATATCATCAAAGTAAACTACCACAAACTTTCCAATGTATGGTCTAAAAATCTGGTTCATCACTCTCATAAAAGTACTCGATGCATTCGATAAACCAAACGGCATAACCAACCATTCGTATAATCCTTCCCTGGTTTTGAAAGCAGTCTTCCACTCATCACCCGGTCTAATACGAATCTGATGGTATCCACTCTTCAAGTCAATCTTCGAGAATACAACAACTCCAGTCAATTGGTCGACCAAATCATCAAACCTTGGCATAGGAAATCTGTATCTCACAGTGATCTTGTTCAGAGCCCGACTATCCGTACACATCCTCCACGAACCATCCTTCTTCGGTACCAATAAGGCTGGCACTGCACAAGGACTCAAGCTCTCCTGAACACGCCCCTGTTCTAGCAATTCCTCCACCTGCCTCCTCAGTTCCTCATGCTCCTTAGGACTCATTCTGTAATGTGGCCTGTGTGGTAATACTGGCCCTGGTACAAGATCAATCTGATGTTGAATATCCCTCAACGGTGGTAACTCTGTTGGTAACTCCTCAGGAAACACATCACTGAATTCTTCCAATACCGGCTTCACTTCCTCTGGAACTTCTACAGATTCAGTGGCTTCATGTCCAATCAACAAAAATACCTCCGGACTCTCCTCTACTTCTTCAATAAATTCCTTCAAAGTCAATAAAGTCTTCAGCTCCTCAATCTCCTCTGATTTGCTTTCTTCTTGTTGTCTCTTCTTTGGAACCAAAATGATCTTAACACCCTCGAACATAAAACTGTAGCTATTGGTCCGACCGTCATGCTGTACTGCTCGATCATACTGCCATGGTCTTCCCAAAAGTAAGTGACAAACATCCATCTCCACAGCATCACACCAAATCTCGTCTTTATACTTCTTCCCAATAGAAAATGGAACTCGAACTCGCCTATCCACCTTCACCTCTCCTCCTTTTCTCAACCACGCTAACTTGTAAGGATTAGGATGTTTCTCCATTTTCAACTTCAACTTTCTCACATCTTCGGTAGAAATAATATTGTCACAGCTTCCCGCGTCAATCACAAATTTACACACCTTCCCCAGTATAGTGCATGTCGACTGAAAGATATTACTCCTCAACCAACTAGACTCTTCTTCCTGTTTCGGTATTAAACAAGATCTCCTCATCATAAGATTACATCCTTCATCTCCTTACGCAACATCCTGTTCATCCTCCTCAATTGGACTAGAATAACCTTCACCAACATCCTCACCTTCCGCTTTAACAATCATAGTTCGCTTCTTCGACTTCGGACATTCATTACTCTTGTGACCCACTTCCTGGCAATTATAACATTTGAAACTGTTGTTGATCTTTGCCATCGCAACTTCATTCACAACTGGTTTACCGACGGCTTTAGAAACATTGGAACTCCCACTAGCACCCTTGTTATGAATATTGGAACTTGAAAACACACCACCACCTCGTCTTCCCTGCTTCTCCCAAGCCAACGCTTTCTGATGTGCTTCAGCAACAGATCTAGGATCAAACATATTCACCATATCTTGAATCTGCATTCTCAACCCTCCAACAAATCTAGCAGTCAGCTGTTCCTCTGTCTCGATAATATCATTTCGAGCAATCAGTTGATAAAATTCATCAGCATAATCACTAACAGTCTTTGTCCCTTGCCTCAGATTCTACAACCTCTGATACATAAGTGATTGATAATTGTAAGGTAAAAATGTAGCTTTCATCAGTTTCTTCATCTTCTCCCATGATTCAATCTTTGACTTTTCCATTCTCTCCCGCATAAGTTTAGTCTGCTGCCACCATGCCATAGCTCTACCTCTCAAACGAGTAGCAACCAGCTTCACTCTTTGATTCTCGGGAACCTCCTTGAAATCAAAGATCTCTTCAACATTAGACAACCAATCCAAAAATTCTTCTGCAACCATTCCACCCTTGAATTCTGGAATTTCCATCTTCATACCCGAATCCCATCGTCGGTCATCCTCAACATCAAAATCAAATGTATGTCTATATCGATCTCGACCATCAACATCCCTTCGATCATGCATGTTTCTTCTACTATATCTCTCTTCATCTCGATATGGCTCCTCTTCAAACTCACGTGGAGTTCTTCTCTCTTCATGTCTATATTCATGGTGATCTCTTCTCGATGAAATTGATGTTTCTCTTCTCTCTCTAAAAGATTGCGGTGATACCCTTCTCGCTTCCGTAACCGATGGCGAAACTCTGTTTCCTCCATGGTTCGAGACTGGCGACCTTCTCCTTTGACTTTGATTCAAATCATTCATCAATTTCTCTAACTTCCCAATACCTTCATCAAACTTCTCATTAATGCGTTGTTACATTTGCTTGGCTTCTTCTCTTCTATACAATGCTTCAACATTTTGATGACGATTAGCTCTCCTTGGTGGCATGATTGAATCAAACATAAACACTTCAAAACTTAACAAATCTTCTACAAATCAAACTTCAAACTTCAACACTAACTTGTACAAGAAGTCACGACCTTCACTAAACTCGGCTCAACTCACTTAAACTTCAAACTTCAAACTAGGCTTGAACAAGCAAGATGATGCATGGCTCAAAGCATAACATAAAGTTATGCTCGGCCTTTACTCAAACACCTCAAACTCTTCTCCAAAAATTCAAACACTTTCCGGACTTTGATCCAAAATGAAATGGATCGACAACACCCAACTTGTTGCAACTTCAAGATGAACACGATGAACACCAACTTCAAACTCCTTGGCTCCAAGACTCAACTTAGCTATGATTGGCTAAGTCTAGTTCTGATACCAAACTGACGCAGCGGATAATAACAAAGCGATATAGATCGATGAAAGTAGTAAACGGTGGATTGAAGATACCGAAATGCCCAAATTCGTTGATCACAAAGATACCGAATTCTAGCTATCTTCGACATGTTGATCGCGCACGATACCGTGAAAGAAGATCTACAATTCTTCAAACGTTGATCAAGCGCACTTGATACCATGAATTGGCTTCAAAAATCGTTGAATCGAGCGCACTCGATTAACCGAAAGTGGAGATAGGAGATCACACTCAACTACCAATTTAGATGAAAGCACACAGCAATCAAAACGAAATTTTATTCAACAATCAACCTATTTCAAATGTACAACACACTCCCTATTTATAGCATTTTACAACCGGCTCCTTAAGTCGTACACGACTTAAAACACACGACCTACGACTCAGCTTAAGTTGCTAACGACTTAGCTGTGAACGACTCAACTCACATGACCTAAATACACTCACACGGTTTACGACCTACATAACCCAACGACTTATCATCATACCAGTTACAACATGTAACGACACAACACAACTCAACATATACAACACGACATACGGCTTAAAGAAAAAATACAACTTCAATACAGTATATACACGACTCAAGACCCTCGCGACCTAACGACTTAAAATGATA
Source organism: Allium cepa (assembly GCA_030765085.1). NCBI lineage: Eukaryota > Viridiplantae > Streptophyta > Magnoliopsida > Asparagales > Amaryllidaceae > Allium > Allium cepa. The sequence goes on from CM060943.1 coordinate 912,258,602, forward strand.
CGACTTAACGAAATACAGACTCATCACAACACTTAGGTCGTAGGCGACCTAACTACTCATGACTTAAGGATAGACGACTTACGAAAATACAAACATCACAACTTATGACCTGGCGACTCACGAGTTAACGTATTTAGGTCGTAACCCGCTTCCGACTTAAGGACTTCAGTCACTGGAATCTCTTCCTGCTTCTTGTTAAGTCGTGGACGACCTAAATCCCACCGTTAGATCGTGTACGACTTATCAATCCCGAACGACTTAAGCCCCCGTTAAGTCGTAACTCCTTTTCATCTTCTTTGTTAGGTCGTAGTTCTTTCCCCCGAACTTTGTTAGGTCATGGATGGGTTAATCCTTCCTCCTAAGGTCGTGACCGACCTAACCCTTGCGAATTTGTGGCTAGTCCTTCTTCGACCTTGGCCTGGGCTGCATCATATTCGCATCATTGCTTCGGAGGTTGAGCACATTCGAAATGAAGATTTTCCTCTTGTGAAAGTTTAATGGTCCTCAAATCCTAAGGATTGTTCTTGGGAATCCAAAGAATTCATAGAGCGAACACATCCGGACGTACACTTTCGTGCTTTTTGGGTTGAACATCTAACTTCAAATTTTCTTTTGTGTTGATATGTTTTTATGGTTGTTACTCTTTGTTTTCTTGTTAAGTATTACGAGGATGCAATTTTTTTAAAGAGGGGAGTCTGTAACAACCCGCATACTTTATGATTGTATATTTAAATATAGCATCGTTAGTCGGATTAATGTCAAAAATGCTACTTTTTACAAATAGTCGAATTAGGACTTGAGACCACTTTCATTGAGTCCAAAATGGCATTTGCGACCTTTTTGAGTATAAACATCGATATGTTTTGAGTTGATTAGAATTTTGATATTTTCATTTGGGACCTTGGGTTTGGGTTTCAGCCCACTAACCCAACAAGTGAACCCTATCTCCTCTACTCTTCACCCATTTCATTTCCATTTCCTAACACTCTCAAGCTAAAGTAAAAATGAGGGAAAAGATTGGAAACTAAAATTCCTAAGCCTTGGATTCTTAAGAAAATCCAATTCAAGCTCTAGAAATCAAAGAGAAGCTTAGGTAAGCATCCTCTTCTTCTTCTCCATCTCAATCTCTCTTCAATTCTCACAAATTCCTAAACTCTAACTTAGGAAAAACATCACAATTGATAATAGATTGAAGATTCTAGAGATGTTGTTGAAGAGAAATCAACCTTTGCTTATTTTAGAGCTTCTCATTTCTATATTTGGGTTTAAAGGTGAGTTCTTGAACTCACATCTATGTCTATAACTTTCATTGTTGTTAGGTATGAATTCCTAATATCTATTCATGTTCATTTGCTTTTGATTTTAATTTTTTTGGTGAATTTTCCAATTTTGGCGTTTTGAAATCAAAATCTTTAAAGATCCTATCTTAAATGTTTAAACCTGTTTTTGGTGGTGTATCGAAGAGACTATAGTGTTGGGTGTTGATTGACATAAATCCTTAGTATCCATCGCTCGTTCGACCGCATTTCGGTTTGGATTTGCCCTCTTTGGGCTAGGCTATCTTTTTTTTCCTGGTAGAAAAATTCAGACGTCTGAAACAAAATTCAGATGTCTGAAACCAAATTCAAACATCTGGTTGAAAATTTCAGACGTTCGAAATGGTTTTGGAAATAGAAAATAAAGGCAGAGACAAAATTCATATGTCTGAACCAAATTCAGATTCTGGTTGAAAATTTCAGACGTCTGAAATGGATCTGGAATTAAAAAGAGAAAGGAGAAAAGCATATATCCTTCCAGAACCAAGGATCAGACGTCTTGAAATACCTACCAGACGTTTGGAACTGTCCATTTTGCCTATTTTGGTTGTTTTTGAGTGGATTTCCAATTTTAATCGACTTTTGATGATTCGGTTAGTTTTTATCATTTATTATTGACTTTGATGACTTCTTTTCTGGATTTTTGATAATATCCATTTGATGGATTTGTTATCGATTTTTATCGATTTAATTCACATTATCATGCGTGAATTTTTGGTGATTGTTTTTACAATCATTTTTATGCTTTATCACTTTAAAATACAAAGTTTTCTATACTATAAGTAAATATCAAAACTCTTTCATGAAAATGATTTCAACATTTACTTTCAATATAAACCTCGCTTTTAAAACCGTTTTCCATCTACTAATATATACAAACCTTTACCTCATTCGTATGAGAAATCTAATTAAACGGCTTAGCAAAACAAGTGGTATGAAACGCTTGAGTTTACTTCGTCAGTTAATTCTTGGACTTGTTCGATTGAACTCTCATTACAATTTTCGAGTGGAAATCTACAGTCTGTTCGTAAATATTTAAGTTAAGCTAGTGGTTATGGGACATGCAGCTAAACTCATTTATTTACTAGCTTAGTGTAATTTACACTTATCGACCAATGATGATCATTTTGTGATATAGACTAGCGATGTGCGATGTCTCTTTGTCCACGTGAGGGATTGTACCTCGTTTTATGGAGCTTTGGCTCATTTTTATGGGCTAGCAACCCATGGTCTTTGGATCGTTCGTGAAGAAATCGGCTTGATAAGTCGGAGCATGGGGCGTATCTTTTTAGGTGTGTCGATGTTCGTCTATGCATGGGGCGTATCTTTTTAGGTGCGTCGATGTTCGACTTTGAATGGGGCATATCTTTTTAGGTGCGTCGATGTTAGACTTTGCATGGGGTGTGTCTTTTTAGGTGCGTCAATGTTAGACTTTGCATGGGGCGTATCTTTTCAGGTGCGTCGATGTTCGATTGTGCATGGGGCGAATATTTTTAGGTGCGTCGATGTTTGGTTCATGGGATAGCGTCTCATTTGTGATGCATGTGTTGGTGAGTTTTCATGCTTATGTTTGTGATAGGCATCCCTCTTTGTGATTTCTGGATTTCTACTTGATGATTTCTATAATTTGTGTTTACCTATTTTTGTGGTTTACATTGATAAGCTCTAGAAATATTTGTGTTTTGGTGAATAATTTAAAGAACATGACATTCTTTTTGGTGTTTGAGAATATTTGAGATATTGTATGATTTTTGTTGTTATCTGATGTATACTTATCACGGTATGGCATTATTGTTATCATATGTTTTTTCATATCTCATTTTATATGTTATTTATGGCTAGATTGATCCGTTTATTATTTTCTTCTTAAATAATACTTGGGTCAGACCGAGGTATTTCAGTTGCTTCTACTTGACTTTTTATCAGGGTCCGTCATCTAACTTTTGGTTAACTACTTTAGCTTTGTAGTTTTGTTATAATACATTCGAGATAGAGACTCCTTGATGTATATTTGTTATTTTGTCTAGCACTTGTACCTATTCTTTTGTGATGTAGTGGATCTTCTGTGACTACTACTTTGATGTACACTTTTATGTGTTATATTCATATCTGTTTCCGCCTTAGTGATATGAATATCTATGATTGATTTGCGTTATGCTTATTTTATATTTTTTTCCGAAGGCCACATAGACACTGTGTAGTAGCTTTGAGTTTGTACTTGATATGTTGGATTTCCACTTTAAACGAAATGTGTGACCTTCTATCTGGCATATCGGTACTCGCACAAAGCAATTACACGGATGGTCGCTCCTCAACAACCTTATTCTTCGCGCTAGTCAGTGGCATTACCCCGTAGTGTCCTTGGCTAGTGTGAGTATAGAGGTGGGGCATCACAACGAAAGTCAATATGAGTTAATCTCACCTTTTTGTTTAACCATAAATAATTTTAGTCGTTAAAATTATTTATTGGATGTGTGAATATGTTATTGTTCGCTACTGTTGATTTTTTGGATAATTTACTAATTACTATTAGTTGGATGTAATGTCTTGCCTTTTCGCACGATTTAAATCGACACACTTGCCAATTCAAACCATACGGAAGGGAGGATTGTTATGGGATAAATAAGAAAAACAAGAAAGAAATAAAACAAACAGAATCTCACAGCGGAAGGATAAAATATAATAATCGAATATACAGTTCATGAAACTATTTTCTCAAAATATTTAATTATACTTACAATATATATCCGAGTTACACATACCAAGAATAATACAATGCAGCGGAACACAATAGCATAGTGGAATAATATGATATATTAATAATAATACTGTAATCTTCATCTTCGTCCTCCAGAGATAAAGCCTTCGATCCTGGAATGCTCGGATTGACCCGAGGGAATTGAAAAGACAAAACACTCGAGTCAGGACTAAAATATCTTATGTAAGTTAAATCAACAGAAATAAATATGAGTGCAGTAACTCAAGAGATGCTCAAGATTTACATCTCTTAAGGATCTGTTAAACTATTTACTATGTAGTATATTTCGCTATTATAATAGTGTCTAATTGTAAAATAAACTTACTTTTAAATAGCGTTAAGGTGTTACCCATATAGCCCTTAACACAAAATATATTCCCATAGTCTATACAGTTCCGTAATCTCCACTGTACTGAGCGTCGTCCGAGGGCACTCCATAGGTATGGTACAAAACAAAATCGTATAAGGCACGCTAGGGTATGTAACACGGCGCAACTAGGCAATGCCAGGGTAGATATACCAATTACGCTTTCGGGTCGGTGGTAACGCATAGCCGCAGCTACCGCCCACCTCGAGCCACGCCCACAAATCAAAGAAGTTAATAGTGGCCACCAAATAAATCCAAAAGTCAGAGTAGAATATCGAAAGGATGTGTCCGATAAAAGGTGCTACCTTCTTAACCCGTCGATCGCTCCTATTTTAGCCACCTTATGCCAACTCACGGGAGTTGGGTCTACGTATTTACCTCAAAGGAAACGCCGCCACCATCCTACTTCATTCTGGAATCTCTACCGCGTACACGGTTTTTAAAGTTTTTTTTAGGGTTGGTAGAGAGTATGACAACTTCCGATCCCGGTCTCTTTAACAACCAAACGTTATTATAACACTGCGGTCTTTTCCAAAAAGTTTATACTTTAATAGCCAGAATAAAATATCCATTATAAACCATAGAAATACGATATCACTTCTTCTTTTAAAACCAAATAATTATGATATCATTTCAATATATCCTATTCTAAAACTCATTTCAAAGTTATAATATTTTGAAACCAAATACTTGAAATATAGCCTTCCAAAACATAAACTTTGAATTTCATAACTTTGAAATATAAATACACCACTTAAGTGGTTAAATATTAAATTACTTTATAAAATAAATTAGCTTGTTTAATTTCGCAATCAATTCTAATACCGATTTAAATCCTCAAATAAATCATTTGAAGTTTCATATATTCCAAAGCTTTAATATTCAATGTTTCAAAACCAAATTCTATAATTCATATATATATATATATATATATATATATATATATATAGACACACACAAACACCAAATTTACTTTACTATCATTTAGTTTTGAAATATTTAATTTAATAAATCCAGTATCCTTTAAATAAACTTCAAATTTCAATAGTTTAATATTCCTCAAATTTATTTAGACTTGATATATTCACTTAAATCACCTTAACCCCGAATTTTTTTAAACCATATTCTTTTAAAATCTAAATTTCAATAAGTTCCAAATGGACTCTTATTAAATATAATTCTTAATTAAATAAAATCTCCATCAATTTCAACTGTCTTCTCAACCTTGATTTATAAAATAAATATAAACTCTATATTAAATATAATTTTAAGTAAATACTTATTCATATTATATTCAATAAAATCAAACTTTGTTTATACTTTAAACCAATTTTATACATAGCTTAAAACCAAGAATTTAACTATATATAAAATAACCTTTATCAAATATCCAAATCAATATCTCAAAAATCATATATATATATTATTTACAAACCATAGATATCATTTCAAAATATTTTATATATAGACTGTGGTGCTTGTATATAATTTTCTATCCTATGGTCAAGTGATACAGATATTTATCATTTCAATCCGCAATTTAAAAATAAAAATGTGGTTGTTTATCGTTTCAAACCGCAATCTCGAATGAAATGAAAATGCATAATAACTTGCAGTTCATAACCATATAAAATACAGCATCCATTCATCCAATATCAACCATCAACCATTTATCGCAATCATCATTAAATTCAAACAATAGCATCAATATAGAATGGATAGTAAACAATAGGTATTAAATAGCGGTTTATATTCGATAATAAATTAAATAACCGCTTAACTGTCAGTTTATATGCAATGCAAAATTAATTAAAAATTTAACTGGCAGTTTAAATGCAATAAATAAATAGTAACAATTTAATAAAATAAATTAAATTTACTGGGTTGATGATTAAAAATATGCCAGACAGTTATAAATAAATTTCTAACCACATCATAGATCAATTTAACAAACATAAGAAATTTTAGAAGTTGGAGTGGGTTAAAACACTCACCTTTTGAATTTAAATCGAATTTCAATTCGATTTAAACCCAAAAATTTAACATTCCCAGAATTTGTCCAAACTAGTGCCAAAATTTTCGGAATCCCAATACGAACCTAGCGGAAAAAACCGAGCGTGAAACGGTGTAACGACCCAGAATTTTATTTAATTAAAATTTGAATATTTAGTTAATTTTAAATATTAATAAGTGAATTTATAAGTCGAATAAATTTTTATTCGAATAATTGGATTTAATTGAATAATTAAATCGATAATTTAATATGTTAAATTACGGAAATAATTGAAAATTGGGTTAAATATGATTGAAAATGATTTGTAAAATTTTATTATATCATATTGGAGATAGAACGATATTTTAGAACTTTTAAAATCGAATTAAAAGTTAATTTGTGAAAATTGAATATTTTAATATTTAAATCGACTAGTGAAAATAGTCAATTTTTGAACAGTCTCAGAATTGAACGAGACAAGTTCCATTGGAACCGTAATAGTTAGTTTTTATCGGATTTCAATTTTCGTGTCAATCGGAGTTATCGTTTGATCGTGGCAGCTCGAAACGCATCGAAATTGTTTTATTATTAATTTGGCGAGTTAAAATAGCCATTTTTCAAAAAGTCTCGGATTTCGACGAAACCAGTTTCGTCGGATCCATAATGTGATATTATTGTAAGGTTTCAAATTTTGTGTCAATTGGATTTACCGTTTGTCCTGTACGAATTAAAACGCCTAGAAATCGATTTAAATCGGTTTAATTTAAATCGAACGTTTATAGCCATAACTCGCACAGATAACCGAATTAGCTTCCGAAACTTGTTCCATTGTGTCCAGAACGCGGGGTAAACCCAACAAACGCTAGTTAAGGCGCGTAAATCGAAGTTTGGAATTTCCGGAGTGAATAGTGTCGTTCGATTCTTTATAAATAGACCTTAAATTCACAATTTTAATAAAAAATTGATACCCTAATTTGCAAAACTGCAGCCGCCACTCCCCCTAACACCAATGGCCGAAATGCTCCACTCTTCCCCTTCTCTTTTCTTCCAATCCACTCAATAATTTCAAAAACTTCCAACTACAAAAGCGTAGAGCTAAGTGTGATCTTCAATCTGAACGGTTGTGATCGAGTTTCGTTGCACGGATTGGCGGCAAATCTCGTTCAAAGGCCATGCGTTCGGCCTCGAGATTCATGCTAGATGAAGGGCCGACTTCACCAAGGTTTAGGCCGAGTATAGAGCTAGGCTAGGCGCATGACATGGAACTATCTGATCGTCGTAGAGTTCAACGAGGAGGCTCGAATTTGGAACCCTAATATTGATGTAGTGGGTTTATATGCGTGATTTGTTACTGGAGGCGTGCGTGAAGAGGAAGAAGATCATGGGGACGGTTCAGATGCAAAGGAAAGGGGATCAATGGCTGATGATAGCTAGGTTTAAAAATTTATAGTAAAAGTTGTAAATTTATAAATTTTAAATCGTGTAAACTTCATAAAATCATAACTTTTTCATACGAGGTCGAAAACGCGCGAAACAGAAAGCGTTGGAATCATATGGACGAGCACTACGCGATGGATTTGGATTGGAGTCGTTTGGAGTTAGTGAGAATTTCGGGTAAAATTAAACGTATTCGAAATAAATCGCTAAAACGAAATTGAAATCAAGGTGAGAACTTCTCACTCAATCGAATCGGTTTCGATTTTATTTTAAATAGTTAGATTTAAAATATTTGAATGCATGTTTGAATGATGACTGTTATCTATTGATTGTTAAAATAGACATTATGCGCCGTTAGTAAGCGTATGTTATTTATTAAAAACATATACCGCGAATATTTCATAAACAGTGAAATTGGTATTATATATAATAGCAATATATATATATTGGCATATGTATATATTGGAGTTGTTGATTCGCCGCATTTGTATAGCGGATGAGACCCTATTGCGCCGTTATTAAGGGGATAATATTTAAATCCCATATACCGCGATAATTTCGTACTGGAGCGGAATTGGTATTGTGCTAATGTTTGTGGATGCAGGAAAACAGGTTGGAGGGATCCAACTGGATTCCTCAACAATTTTTATTTGATTTCAGATATTTTGATATTTGATGGATTATCATATCGATATATGATATCGTTGTTGTCGTGATTGACTATTTGGTATGTAGCATCATTGGACCAAATTTGGAATTTTAAAATGATTTTTAAAGTGATTTTTGAAAATATACTATATGTTTGGAAATTGGTTTATTTTAAATAAATAAACGTTATAATTTTTATGTTATAAAAATTATGATATTTTTGAGAAATATAATTAAAGACTGATTTTTGAGAATATGATGCTAATGATTTTATAAAATAGTTTAATCGGGATTTTTGAATTTATTGTGAAAAGTTTAATTATAAAATTTAATTATTTTATAAATCAAAAGGATGAAATTATAAAGGAGATTAAAGATGTTTTAAAAGAATAATATAAATTGATTTATATAAAAAGATTTATAAATTGATAATTTATAAATGAAAATATTTGAATTATAAAACGAGTTTTTATAAGTGTTTGAATGAAGTGAAAATAGATTGCATAAGTGAATGAAATTTATAGAATAAAAATGGTGAACTTTGTAAATAAATAAGCATTTAATTTGTAAATAAATAAATTTAATGAAGTGAAAATAGATTGCATAAGTAATGAAATTTATAATTTGGGGAAGTTTAAAAGAACGATTTTGTAAATAATCGTTTTATAAGCATTTAACTTATAATGTGAACTTTTGATTTATAATTGAGTTATAAATCGAATAGGTTACTAAAGGAAATTTATAAATGGAAGTTGTTATAAAATAAATAGAAATAGAATTTATAAACGTTGTTTTATAAATTCGCAAACGACTTATTTTGATAAGTAAATTGTTATAACTTGTTTATGAAGTTATATTCACGTTGTAGACAGTGAATAATCCTTTAGAATAAAGTATATAGAAAGGATGAAATTTTGGTTAACAAGTATATTCACGTTTTTGAATAATGAATAATGTGTTAAAGAAAATGTTTTAGATGTGATGTATTAAATAGAATTAAAACGATCTAACGATGTTTTTAAATATGTTGAGATTCGGAACCATAGATTTCAACATTTATTGTTGAAATAGATGTTTCGAGGAATAAAAGGGAATGGTGGACTATAACACTGTTGTTATAGTAAATGATTTCCGAAAGGAAATGTTTTGTATTGGATTGGGATTTATATATCTATTTTAATTTCGAATCCCTATACTAGTGATTTTGGGTTGTCGTAACGATGTTTTACGTAACATTCGTTTTGGCCCAAATAAATATGTTTAAGAGCATGATTTCCTTAAAGAATGAAATATATACTTAATTTCGACTGAAGTATATTGAATATTTTCCAAGTGTTGAAAATAAATAAAATTTGTGAATTACTTATGAATAAATAAGTATGGAAATGTTTTCCAATATAATGTGAATATTTTGAGAATTTATCTTTTTGAAGATAAATTGAAGTGAATAATTGAAGTCGTATATTCATAGATATTTTGGAATATAAATTCACTAAGGGATTTATAAAAGAAAGTGGAATTTGTATGAAAATAAATATTGATTTATTTTTGAGATATTGAATTATATATCTTGTAAAGATATTTTGGAAAATAAATAATTTGTAAAATTATTTGGAATCTGGTGATGTGTGCATATCAATTGATAGTTCAATAACCGACTAACAATATTTACCTTTGAAAGGTATTTGATGTGATTTGTTTGAATTTGAATGCCACACTTATTTTTGAATAAGCGCTCACTATTCGACTTAACCGGGAAAGGACCATGGGGTCGTATAACCCATTCCGAATTTGTGATACGTCGTTATGAATTGCATTTGAAGATCGGTGTTGAAGACCCGGTATTTGCGAGAGCGATAGGATGACCTGTCGATTGTCTCTGCACTGAGTTGCAACGGTATAGAGACTCCCTAAGTGATGGGAAATCCGATCAGGATTGTGAATATCCGGATTGCAAGGACTTCTTTGTAAGTGCCTTCGGTTCTGCTCGAGCCCGGAACAGACTTGTATGGATTGTATGTCTGACATTACAAATTGAGATATAAAGCCGATTTCTTTCAAATATATTTCTGTTGGTGGCGGAGAATTTATTCTCTTAGCTTAACACCCTTCTCTGAGACGTACGAGCTCAGAGGTTATGTAGTTGAAGGTTATCAGCGATATATTCCCAATTTGGTAATGTGACATGTTGAGTGTTGCTGTAAATGATCATTGTGTTGATTATTTGTGATAGGATCATTTATTTGATCGTCTATCTTAGTGATCATTTGTATGATCATTTGTTGACCCAAAGCATGGCTTTTGTATAAAGTATGTTTTTGTGGACGTGACTTCGTCGAGCCTCACACCCCGTGAATGGTCAAAACAGGAAAGATGTGGCAAGGTTATGAGGGGTAGCGCCTTTTAGGATGTGTGCATTTCCTTCTGGAAAAGGGTGGTATCATGGTATGGAGCCCAGATACTTACTCATGTTGAAAACACTTTATGATTGTGTGAATTGATTGCGAGCGCTCGGTGAAAGGTCCCAAAGGACCGGGGGATGGCATATTCGGTCAGTTGTTACTCAGTTAGCGGTAACCCGGCCTTGTGTTGGCAGAGATCCGGTTTGGTTCTCGGGGATGTCCATCCAGAGGCATTCTCATGTGGCAATGGGAAGTTCCTTGGCCTGTCATTCGTTGGAAATCCAAAGAAACAATACGATCTTGTACGGTATTAGTTGTAGAACCTATCATTCACTTATGGTGGCGCCCCACTGTTTGGATGGTAGCTATAGTAGGCATAGTTCGGAATGTCTATGTTGGCTAAGATTTATATTCTACTTTCGAAATGAATTTTTCCTACACTATGCACTAGTAATAATATCAAGTGTTCTTTTTAATGCGTATCAAGCATCTTTGACTATCATAAGGAGAAACCTCCTCCGATTCTGCGTTTGCATTGTGTGTGTGTGCGGGAGGCCTTATGGTAGTCTCATTTTTAAAAGCATTGCGAATTGACTTTAAAAATATTCCTCTATTTTGATTTAAAAGATAAATAAACTGTTTTGAGTTCGCACACCAGTCACATGACTGACTTGGAGTTTATTGTTTTCCTTCCTAAACTCTGGGTGCCCACCAATTTCCACACGGGCAGTCGAGGGTTAAGGTTTATCAGGATATTCTGGATATTCTGGAGTTGCAGGAGGCAAGCTGGATGGCATGGCGTATTATTAGTATATAGTATTTCTTTTCCGCTGCACTGTTTGTTTGTTGTTGTTGTTGTACACTCTGATGATATGATGTAAAGTATAAAATGTAATAACTGATATAGTTCTTTGTTTAAAGATTATTCATTTATTATTATATGTTGTTCCGCTGCGAATTGTGAGATTCTGATGTTGTTCTGTTGTTTTCTGTTCTGTTCTATGTTCTGTTATTTCTTTCAGTTCTATTTTCTTTCCTCTCTATTTTCTATCTTCTTATCTCTTCTTCTGTCTTTTTCTTCTTTTTCTTTTTCTTAAAACCCTAACTATTCGGTTTTTCGACAACGAAAAATCGCTATCGTTACATTTGGTATCGGAGCATATGGTTAAGCGACAACCATGGTTCTGTTGGGTATTACTCGTTAGAGATAGAGTCAGCAGTACTCTAGAATGAGTTTGAGTGTAATAATAGCTATGAGAGCGTATTTGTTAGTGAATATAAAAAATTGTTTTATATTGTGTTGACTTATCGGTTGATTGTTTATAGATTCCAGTCGATCTAGTCTAGCTAACTATCGTAGATAGGGGTTTCTAAACTCTTAAACAAGATAAATCGACATAGTATTGTTTTAAAATTGGGTAAATGAAATAATTTTACCTTGATTATATTTTATATATAAAGAAATAATTTTTAGAATTATTAAAGTGTGTATAAGTTGATTGTTTAGTTGTTTGAATAATCTAAATAAAAGAATAATTGTATAAGTAAAATGAATTATAAGAATTGAAATTATAATTAATGTGATTTACAATTGTGAAATAAACTTATATATGTAAGAAGTGAAACTATACGAATATATTTATGAATATGAGTTGTAAATAAAAAATGAATCAAGTTAAGTAAAACAAAGTGATGTTTGTAAATGAAGTATAACTTAAGAGATGTTGAATGAAGTTGATATTAGTATCAAGGTAAATTAATAAAGTTATGTGGTGGATGTGAACTTGAGTTATATAAATGAAATTCAACTTTTGTAATTGAATTGAATTAATGGATTAAATGTAAATCAATTGAATGTAAATTAAGTTGATATGGAATAATGAATGTAAGTGTTAATTCATTAAAATCTAATGTTATTAGAAAGTTGAATAATTGAATGAAAATCAAATTAATTAAACCAATTGATAAGCAAAGGAATTTGGTTGTAATTAATATACATTGGTTGTTATATGATTGTTAGTCGATTGTATATAATTCATTAAGTGTTAATGAAATTGAAAACTAAAGTAATTAAAATTCAATTGGAAGTTAAGTGAATCTTGAATATAATTGAATTTGATTTGGATGTGAACCAACTTGAATAAGAATTAGTGAATATAAACTAATTGAAAATGAATGTTAGTAAGAACATCCACTGTTAATGAATCAAATGTGATTTAAATTGAAAACCATTTCATTGAATATTAATGAGAATATGAATGAATATTTATTGGTTATGAATGCTAGTTGGTTGATGGTTGAATATATTGCTTTTACTACATTTGCTATGTTGACATATATAATTATTATGTTGCTATATGTTGTATATCGATACTATTTTCATATATGCATGTTCTCATGTTGTTTGTTGAGTGTTTAGTAGGTGCGGATCGCGTTTGCTTCGCATTTGGAGCTCGCTTTCGTGCTATATTAGCCGTATATGCTTGCTAATAAAATATAAGGCACATATCTCGGATTAAATATCGTACTTTTATACTTTTTTCCCTTCGGGATGCCTCATTACTTGATGAGATGTATATTTGTGATATATATACTGTCATTTTTTTTCGGATCGAGCCGCGCAAAGGAGACTATGGCGAATTTTTCCGGAAATTTAAGGCGTTAGAATTTTTTTTTGAGAAAATTGGAAAGTTTTGAAAACTTTAACTTTGATTTTGAAGTTGAAAGTTAAACAATAGTAGTTGTTTTTGAAAAGATAACTAAGTATGATTTGGAAAACTTAGTAAAGTATTGTAAGAAGTTTAATTATGAATTTTGGGAAAGTTAATAGATTCTGTAACTTTTCTTACTTGGTAATTTCGAGGACGAAATTCTTTTAAGGGGGGAAGATTGTAACGACCCAGAATTTTATTTAATTAAAATTTGAATATTTAGTTAATTTTAAATATTAATAAGTGAATTTATAAGTCGAATAAATTTTTATTCGAATAATTGGATTTAATTGAATAATTAAATCGATAATTTAATATGTTAAATTACGGAAATAATTGAAAATTGGGTTAAATATGATTGAAAATGATTTGTAAAATTTTATTATATCATATTGGAGATAGAACGATATTTTAGAACTTTTAAAATCGAATTAAAAGTTAATTTGTGAAAATTGAATATTTTAATATTTAAATCGACTAGTGAAAATAGTCAATTTTTGAACAGTCTTAGAATTGGACGAGACAAGTTCCATTGGATCCGTAATATTTAGTTATTACCGGATTTCAATTTTCGTGTCAATCGGAGTTATCGTTTGATCGTGGCAGCTCGAAACGCATCGAAATTGTTTTATTATTAATTTGGCGAGTTAAAATAGCCATTTTTCAAAAAGTCTCGGATTTCGACGAAACCAATTTCATCGGATCCGTAATGTGATATTATTATAAGGTTTGAAATTTCGTGTCAATTGGATTTACCGTTTGTCCTGTACGAATTAAAACGCCTAGAAATCGATTTAAATCGGTTTAATTTAAATCGAACTTTTTATAGCCATAACTCACACAGATAACCGAATTAGCTTCCGAAACCTGTTCCATTGTGTCCGGAACGTGGGGTAAACCCTACAAACGCTGGTTACGGCGCGTAAATCGGAGTTTGGAATTTCCGGAGTGAATAGTGTCGTTCGATTCTTTATAAATAGACCTTAAATTCACAATTTTAATAAAAATTTGAAACCCTAATTTGCAAAACTGCAGCCGCCACTCCCCCTAACACCAATGGCAGAAATGCTCCACTCTTCCCCTTCTCTTTTCTTCCAATCCACTCAATAATTTCAAAAACTTCCAACTACAAAAGCGTAGAGCTAAGTGTGATCTTCAATCTGAACGGTTGTGATCAAGTTTCGTTGCACGGATTGGCGGCAAATCTCGTTCAAAGACCATGCGTTCGGCCTTGAGATTCATGCTAGATGAAGGGCCGAGTTCACCAAGGTTTAGGCGGAGTATAGAGCTAGGCTAGGCGCATGACATGGAACTATCTGATCGTCGTAGAGTTCAACGAGGAGGCTCGAATTTGGAACCCTAATATTGATGTAGTGGGTTTATATGCGTGATTTGTTACTGGAGGCGTGCGTGAAGAGGAAGAAGATCATGGGGACGGTTCAGATGCAAAGGAAAGGGGATCAATGGCTGATGATAGCTTGGTTTAAAAATTTATAGTAAAAGTTGTAAATTTATAAATTTTAAATCGTGTAAACTTCATAAAATCATAACTTTTTCATACGAGGTCGAAAACGCGCGAAACAGGAAGCGTTGGAATCATATGGACGAGCACTACGCGATGGAATAGGATTGGAGTCGTTTGGAGTTAGTGAGAATTTCGGGTAAAATTAAACGTATTCGAAATAAATCGCTAAAACGAAATTGAAATCAAGGTGAGAACTTCGCACTGAATCGAATCGGTTTCGATTTTATTTTAAATAGTTAGATTTAAAATATTTGAATGCATGTTTGAATGATGATTGTTATCTATTGATTGTTAAAATAGACATTACGCGCCGTTAGTAAGCGGATGTTATTTATTAAAAACATATACCGCGAATATTTCATAAACAGTGAAATTGGTATTATATATAATAGCAATATATATATATATATATATATATTAGCATATGTATATATTGGATTTGTTGATTCGCCGCATTTGTATAGCGGATGAGACCCTATTGCGCCGTTATTAAGCGGATAATATTTAAATCCCACATACCGCGATAATTTCGTACTGGAGCGGAATTGGTATTGTGCTAATGTTTGTGGATGCAGGAAAACAGGTTGGAGGGATCCAACTGGATTCCTCAACAGTTTTTATTTGATTTCAGATATTTTGATATTTGATGGATTATCATATCGATATATGATATCGTTGTTGTCGTGATTGACTATTTGGTATGTAGCATCATTGGACCAAATTTGGAATTTTAAAATGATTTTTAAAGTGATTTTTGAAAATATACTATATGTTTGGAAATTGATTTATTTTAAATAAATAAACGTTATAATTTTTATGTTATAAAAATTATGATATTTTTGAGAAATATAGTTAAAGACTGATTTTTGAGAATATGATGCTAATGATTTTATAAAATAGTTTAATCGGGATTTTTGAATTTATTGTGAAAAGTTTAATTATAAAATTTAATTATTTTATAAATCAAAAGGATGAAATTATAAAGGAGATTAAAGATGTTTTAAAAGAATAATATAAACTGATGTATATAAAAAGATTTATAAATTGATAATTTATAAATGAAAATATTTGAATTATAAAACGAGTTTTTATAAGTGTTTGAATGAAGTGAAAATAGATTGCATAAGTGAATGAAATTTATAGAATGAAAACGGTGAAGTTATAAATGAAATTTTATAAGCAGTAGGTTTATAATATTTATAAAAGTTATTAAAAGAATGGTTTTGGATAAATCATTGAATCTTATAAGTTATAAGATTTATAATTTGGGGAAGTTTAAAAGAACGATTTTGTAAATAATCGTTTTATAAGCATTTAACTTATAATGTGAACTTTTGATTTATAATTGAGTTATAAATCGAATAGGTCACTAAAGGAAATTTATAAATGGAAGTTGTTATAAAATAAATAGAAATAGAATTTATAAACGTTGTTTTATAAATTCGCAAACGACTTATTTTGATAAGTAAATTGTTATAACTTGTTTATGAAGTTATATTCACGTTGTAGACAGTGAATAATCCTTTAGAATAAAGTATATAGAAAGGATGAAATTTTGGTTAACAAGTATATTCACGTTTTTGAATAATGAATAATATGTTAAAGAAAATGTTTTAGATGTGATGATTTAAATAGAATTAAAACGATCTAACGATGTTTTTAAATATGTTGAGATTCGGAACCATAGATTTCAACATTTATTGTTGAAATAGATGTTTCGAGGAATAAAAGGGAATGGTGGACTATAACACTGTTGTTATAGTAAATGATTTCCGAAAGGAAATGTTTTGTATAGTATTGGGATTTATATATCTATTTTAATTTCGAATCCCTATACTAGTGATTTTGGTTGTTGTAACGATGTTTTACGTAACATTCGTTTTGGCCCAAATAAATATGTTTAAGAGCATGATTTCCTTAAAGAATGAAATATATACTTAATTTCGATTGAAGTATATTGAATATTTTCCAAGTGTTGAAAATAAATAAAATTTGTGAATTACTTATGAATAAATAAGTATGGAAATGTTTTCCAATATAATGTGAATATTTTGAGAATTTATCTTTTTGAAGATAAATTGAAGTGAATAATTGAAGTCGTATATTCATAGATATTTTGGAATATAAATTCACTAAGGAATTTATAAAAGAAAGTGGAATTTGTATGAAAATAAATATTGATTTATTTTTGAGATATTGAATTATATATCTTGTAAAGATATTTTGGAAAATAAATAATTTGGAAAATTATTTAGAATCTGGTGATGTGTGCATATCAATTGATAGTTCAATAACCGACTATTAATATTTACCTTTGAAAGGTATTTGATGTGATTTGTTTGAATTTGAATGCCACATTTATTTTTGAATAAGCGCTCACTATTCGGGTTAACCGGGAAAGGACCATGGGGTCGTATAACCCATTCCGAATATGTGATACGTCGTTATGAATCGCATTTGAAGATGGTGTTGAAGACCCGGTATTTGCGAGAGCGATAGGATGACCTGTCGATTGTTTTTGCACTGAGTTGCAACGGTATAGAGACTCCCTAAGTGATGGGAAATCCGATCAGGATTTTGAATATCCAGATTGCAAGGACTTCTTTGTAAGTGCCTTCGGTTCTGTTCGAGCCCGGAACAGACTTGTATGGATTGTATGTCTGACAGTACAAATTGAGATATAAAGCCGATTTCTTTCAAATATATTTCTGTTGGTGGCGGAGAATTTATTCTCTTAGCTTAACACCCTTCTCTGAGACGTACGAGCTCAGAGGTTATGTAGTTGAAGGTTATCAGCGATATATTCCCAATTTGGTAATGTGACATGCTGAGTGTTGCTGTAAATGATCATTGTGTTGATTATTTGTGATAGGATCATTTATTTGATCGTCTACCTTAGTGATCATTTGTATGATCATTTGTTGACCCAAAGCATGGCTTTTGTATAAAGTATGTTTTTGTGGACGTGACTTCGTCGAGCCTCACACCCCGTGAATGGTCAAAACAGGAAAGATGCGGCAAGGTTATGAGGGGTAGCGCCCTTTAGGATGTGTGCATTTCTTTCTGGAAAAGGGTGGTATCATGGTATGGAGCCCAGATACTTACTCATGTTGAAAACACTTTATGATTGTGTGAATTGATTGCGAGCGCTCGGTGAAAGGTCCCAAAGGACCGGGGGATGGCATATTCGGTCAGTTGTTACTCAGTTAGGGGTAACCCGGCCTTGTGTTGGTAGAGATCCGGTTTGGTTCTCGGGGATGTCCATCCAGAGGCATTTTCATGTGGCAATGGGAAGTTCCTTGGCCTGATCATTCGTTGGAAATCCAAAGAAACAATACGATCTTGTACGGTATTAGTTGTAGAACATATCATTCACTTATGGTGGCGCCCCACTGTTTGGATGGTAGCTATAGTAGGCATAGTTCGGAATGTCTTTGTTGGCTAAGATTTATATTCTACTTTCAAAATGAATTTTTCCTACACTATGCACTAGTAATAATATCAAGTGTTCTTTTTAATGCGTATCAAGCATCTTTGACTATCATAAGGAGAAATCTCCTCCGATTCTGCGTTTGCATTGTGTGTGTGTGCGGGAGGCCTTATGGTAGTCTCATTTTTAAAAGCATTGCGAATTGACTTTAAAATATTCCTCTATTTTGATTTAAAAGATAAATAAACTGTTTTGAGTTCCCACACCAGTCACATGACTGACTTGGAGTTTATTGTTTTCCTTCCTAAACTCTAGGTGCCCACCAATTTCCACACGGGCAGTCAAGAGTTAAGGTTTATCAGGATATTCTGGATATTCTGGAGTTGCAGGAGGCAAGCTGGATGGCATGGCGTATTATTAGTATATAGTATTTCTTTTCCGCTGCACTGTTTGTTTGTTGTTATTGTTGTACACTCTGATGATATGATGTAAAGTATAAAATGTAATAACTGATATAGTTCTTTGTTTAAAGATTATTCATTTATTATTATATGTTGTTCCGCTGCGAATTGTGAGATTCTGATGTTGTTCTGTTGTTTTCTGTTCTGTTCTATGTTCTGTTATTTCTTTCAGTTCTATTTTCTTTCCTCTCTATTTTCTATCTTCTTATCTCTTCTTCTGTCTTTTTCTTCTTTTTCTTTTTCTTAAAACCCTAACTATTCGGTTTTTCGACAACGAAAAATCGCTATCGTTACAAACGGAGTTAGTATGTACGAGTTATGATTATTAGAACTAATTGAAATCAAAATTAACAAAATAAATTAAACAACAATAAAATACCATGTCACGTCCCCTCTTCCCACGTGAAAATGCGTAAACCCTACAGCAACCCTAAACGCTGTTGAACGAGATCGGCCGCCACTCTCTTGATTACGACCGCCCTTGGGCCTTCGACCTGATCAAAGCACGTCGCCTCGACCCTCGCCTCACGGCCCATCCATCACCAGAACGCGGCACATTCCGGCCCTTCCAAACGCCATACGCTACCGCCCCCTTCTTGCTGTTTTTTTGTCAAACCACGGCCACCTGGGTATGGACGATCACCAGATCCGTGATCTGCTCCTCACAAGCTTCGTAACGACACCATCCGATCGACAAACAGTCGACGATCCACCGTTGGATCGTTAAAAATCCGTTATGGATGGCCATAGTTCATTCTCGATTTCTGGGAAACGGTCATTCAAATTGGAAAACGAATTTTACCAAAAGATTACGCACTTCAAGAGCTTCAATATATATTTTTTCTAGATTTTTCTAAGGACTTTGAATTTTTAGCTTTTGATTTGATTTGTAGTTGGTTTTGGAAATAAAGAATTTTGTCCGCCATTGTGGAAGAGGAGGAATAAAATGAATTTACATACAGACAAATGAGAACTAAGGAGGCTAGGGTTTAAAGTAGGATATTTATAGAGAAAGTTGAAATAGAATGAATGGATCGGGTTTAATACGCGCTAACGATAAAGTGGCCCAAAAAGCCCGTTCTGAACCCGGAACAAAATTTGGTAAACCCATATATCAAAATAGGTGTTTTAAAATATTTTAAACGCAATGGAAAAGGTTCAAGTTCAAATAGCATCGTAGGAAGAAGTTATGCTCAAATCAATATTTTTCAAATCGATTTAATTTGATTTCAATTTATCGATTTCAAGGCGTTTCGAGTCCGTACGATCAAACGACAAGTCCGATAGCTATGAAACTTGAAACGCTACAATAATTCACTGTTACGGATCCGATGAAACTTGTTTCATCGAAATCCGAGTCAGTGGCCAAAATGGCTATTTTTTCATTAATTAAATAGATTTAAAATAATTTAATTAAATCAAATTTCGCGTTTAAATTCTGAAATTTGCAATCTTTCTCACTTTATAATTCTCAAACATTTACAATGATCTAAACAATTTTTAAATGTCAATTTAGAGAAGATTAATTAATATAAATCCTCAATTTCATAAAATTCAAAATTATGGATAAAATTTCCAAAATTTCCATTAAATTAAATTAACCCATAATTGTTCCATTCATTAATTTCAAATAGAAGGGCTTACCATTGGATTTAAAATTATTACATAAATTATTTCACAAACCGCCATATTTAATTTCATTTATTCGCAATAAATTCAATTGTTGAAATTTTTCTTCAATTAAATCTTGCTTTAAATTAGCCTATTGTCATATTATAAATAGGAGTAGCATTAACTACATCATATAAAATTAACCATTTTAAATGACAAATCACACCTACCCTATCCGCACAAATTAAGTCAAATAATTGTACTTGATTTCACATTAAACGTTATAAGTTTATAAATTGAAATCTCAATAGATCCGCTTATTGATTGAAAATCTTGCTATTATATAAATTGACATTTTATAGGTATAATTAACAGTGAACTATATTGCATTTCCTTAATGTTTTTATTAAATTTATTTCCAAATAACGTACTACCTAATTTCCTTTAATTGCAAATTTGATTTCCAAATTTTATGCACATACTAAAGAAATAAACATATATCAATTGATTCGTTTAATTCAAATCTTCTATTAAGTTTAATGCTACTATATAAACTTAGTTACCTTGTTTTTCCCATTCATTATTTTAATATATCCATTCTAACACTCCTAACCATCGTATTACATTCCACACAATTGTAACATTGATTTACATTTATTACAATTTATCTCAAATTCCAATAATCAAACTAATTAAATAGGTAACCTAAATAAACATTACCGTTACTCTTAGTCACATAAATAAGCCTTTATTACTTATAATCAATGTTGGCATTTATTTTCATACTACTAATTTCATTCGCGTATTTTCTAACCAAACATAACCTTTAGATTTATTTCATAAATTAATTCAATATTTACATCCACTTATTACAAATAACTTCCATTGGATGTAAAACCTAGTATACATTTACACAAATCCCATTTCATTCCATCCATTAATGGGTATTGCATTGAAATTTAATTTATTAGCTTATATCAACATTATTACCATTAATTGTAATAGGATTACCAAATTTATTCGATACCCTAAATAAATAACATATATTAATTCATTAAATTAATTCACTATTTACCTTTGTATTCTTATATTCAAAACTTAGCCTAGTATAACAATTTACATTACTTCAATTATTCGTAATTTCATTTCAACTGTTAATACTTATCTTAAATTTCCATAGTTTCATTCCATTTTCAACATTCGCTTCATTATTAATTATAATTTTTTTTCATTTCTTCCTAAATTAAATTCCAATATCTTACTAAAATGACAAATTTAATTAACGAAATTTACGGGTTGTTACATTGGATTAGATATATTCCCACCAATTGGAAGGGATGAGACACTATTACGTTCCTGTATAACTGTAGGTGATCCTTTGTATACGAATCCCGCTCGAAGCGGTTTATTATATTTTACAATTATATACGTTATGTGATGCAAGGGGACATTTTGGAGAGATCAAAATGATTCCTTACACTACTGATTTTTTTCATATAATATGATATATGATATGTTGGATGCTATAATTGATGATATGTATGATTTAGTAGCACTGGGCCATATATATTGGGTATTTTAAAATATCATAAAATGGTGATTAGTTCTAAAAAAAGGATTCTTGTGTGATTTTGGAAATTATATATGATTTAAATAACCATTCTTGAATTATTTGAAGCAGTAATTTATTTTAAAATTGAAGGTATGATTTTCGGATATTATAATTTAATAGTTTTATAAAACATTTTAAAATAGAGATTTTCGAATTGTAAAATATAAAGATTTTTAAAATCTTAAAATAAGTCGGTCTTTCATAACCTAGGGATATGTTTTAAATAAAATTAGAAATGTTCTAATATTAGTATTTATTCATTTTATATGAAGTAAGATGTGTGTGTGTGTGTCTGTACGTACATATATTAAAGATTATATACAAATATGAGATTTATAAGTGTGATAATTTATAAAAGTGATATTTTAGAAACGAAGCGAAGATTTGATATATCGTATTTTGTTAGTAAAAAGGGATGGATTTATAAACTGTGTTTTATAAATTAAAAGTAAACTATTATCACTTAATAGATTGGAGTAATAGATCAAACGGTTGATTTATTGTGAGATGTGGAATGATGTTCTAGTAAATAATAGAAAATATTTTGGGATATGAGATGAGGGTAAATTTACAATTTTTAAACGATATTTTACAAATTGAAAGATATTTATAAAAGAAATTTATACCTACGAGAGCAAGGTAAAAAACAGCTAGAATTATGCTTTGAACGGGATTTTATGAATACGTGAGATTTATAAAGGAATGGAGTTATAAATGAGGTCCATAAATAAAGGTATTTATAAAAGGGGAATTCGTAAAATAGATAGAGATTTATGAATTTAGTTTATCAAATAAGGGAATGATTATGTGAAAGTTAAATATGGATTTTATCAACGAAAAACATTTATGTCTTAAAAAGTTGTTTATTTTTACTAATATTATTTTAAAGTGGTATAACAATATTTTGATATTTTGAAAAGTTTGTTATTTAAATTATTAATATGGTTTGAAATTAATTATAATTACTTATTAGTAATGTTTTGGAAATTAATTGTTATTATTTACAATAATGTTAAGGTTAAATCATTATTGTTTTATTTAGGATGTTTGGAATTTATTATTATTTTAAAGTTAATATTTATTTATTTATGGTTTCTACTATTATATAATAATAGTGTTTTAAGTAAATGATTAGAATTTATATTTTAAATGTTTTCAAGATTTATAAATAGGGTTTTATAAAAAATGTGGATTATAAAAGGAATCTTATAATATGTTTTGGAAAACGTAAAGGGAGATTGGTTAAAAGATAAAAAGGTTTATAAATGGTTTTAGATATTTATAAAAGAATTTTAGAAGTGGGTTTATAGATTTATAAAAGGAGTTTTACACCTTTTATAAATTGTTTTGTGGATTTTAGAATTAAATAAAAAGGGGAAATCTTCTCAAATGTTGGTGAATATACTTATACCGATGAGATAAGTATATGGATATTTTTTCAAGTATTGAGAAATAGAGATTTGTGGGTATATAAGTATTTCTTTGTAAAGGTATTTTGGTATGAAATTATTACGAAGTAATTTGAGTTATTTGAAGGTTTTATTAAAAGAGGCTTAGTGTTGCTTGGTGCTTAACTAATTGTTGGTTTTCCCTATGGAATTCAATTACTGATTGAATGATTGTTATTCGATATCTAAATAACCGACTATCGAAATTGGACCTAAACATAATTTTGGAAAAATCTATGAGAAACATGTGAGTTATATTGCACAGTCATCTCCAATGATGTTGTACTGTGCGTATCAATCTTATTTCTTTCTCCTAGGATAATGGTAAGGAAATCCATCAACTAACAGTTAGGAGGTGACCCCCGCTTTTATATTGACTATTATTTCCAAAAGATTCAGGTTGAGTTTACATAGAATTATCAAAAAGTTGTTTCGAAGAGTTCGGATATGTTACCGAAAACCACTTCGATCCAATGAAAGCGTTTCGAAGTGAAGACATCTTGAAGATGATGGAATTGGAGATTGAGCTCTCAATTGTTTCGTTCAGTCCCAAAACGAACTTGTATGAATGAATGATGATATTGCATTGTGCCTAGAGGGCAGTATGAGCATTCCAAGTGGGAAGTGCTATATAAAGGCAAAAACGTAGCCTCAAGCCTCATCAACCGAGAATGACTAAAATAAGGGAGATGTTGTAGGGGTAAGTGGGTTCCTCCTAAGTAGGTATAAGCATCCCTATCTAGAGTTTCTATTATCTGTCATTTGTTTGCTTCGGGGCCCATAACCGAGGGGTGATCATATTCGGTGCTATCCAGTAATGGGTAGGCCGGTTTTTTGTTGGCAGGGGATCCATGTGACGTCTTTGGTGTTATTTTATCAAGAAATGCACCGTAACAGGCGGTATCCCAGTAGCCAAGACATTGTTTGGAATCCATTATCCAATACGAGCCTTTACAGTTTTAGTTGTATACCTATTATGCTGAAATTTAATTAATGTTACAATTTCGGCTAAGATTAATAAGTATTACTATATTAGGTACTATTATAATATTAGAGAATTCCATATGAATGTCTTGGGTATCATAAGATAGAAACCCGTCCGTGTTCATGAGTGATGTGGTCTTGCGAGATACTGTTGGTTTTCAAAAGGTATTTTATAACCTTAAAAATCTAGTTGGGTGTGTTTCTCTCATGCTATTTTTCTAGACTGACTCAGGTGCTATTTTATTATAATGCTCGGGTCAGACCGTGCATATTTACAGATTGTTTGGATGCATTAGAGCCCAGGAGATGAGTTGGAGGTCTTCAAGTCGTATTCACATATACTTTTAATTTTTATTTCATTTTTGTTGAAATCATTAGAATCGACATGTTGTTATAACTGCATAGGATGATGATCATGATTTGTTGTACTCTAAGGAATATATGTATATAGCGGCTTCTTTTTGGTAAAGATCGTTGATATTATATATTGTTCCGTTGCGATTGTGACATTCTGTGTGGTGTTTAGTATTTCTCTTTCTTCTTCTTCTCTACTTTTTACCTCTTTCTTTCCCATAACTATCAGTCTCCGGTTCGATTTGGGTTGAACATGTGTGGTATACTGTAGGCTTGAATTGTATGGATTAGCGGGTCCTTACACTTGGTACCAGAGCTGAAGGTTAAGCGAGAATCTTGGATTTCGTAGGGCAACTCATTAAGAGATAAGGTTAAAAAATGCATTATTATGAGTTTTGAGTGTCTTATAGATATGAGCACGTATTTGTTAGTGAGATAAAAATGTTTATGTCTGTTAATTTATCTTTTGAGTAGCTTATGAATTCTGCTCAATACGTGGGACGCCACGATATCGACAGGGGTTTCTAAGCACTTAAATAAGGCAAACCGACACAGTATTGTTTTGAGAATCGGTAAATGAAATAGTTTTACCTAAATTATATTTTATACATAAGGTAATAATTTTTCAAGAAATTATTATAAGCTATATACAGAGTGTTTGGTTATTAATGGATGATCATATTTGATTATCACCATTTGTTGTTGGTTTATCTAATAAAAGTTGTTGTTGTTATAATCCAAACAAAGATGAATAATTGAGAAATAATTTTATATTAGAAGGTGAATGTATAAATATGAATTATAAAGTATTGATTAATACTAAAATAATCAACATTTGTGAATGAAATTGCATAAATATATTTAGAAATATAATTTGTAAATAGGAATGGATTTGAAACAAGAAGTTTGTGAATTTAAATCTCATTGTTTTTAAAAATCGCTTTTGAGGGTCTTGGAAAAATAATAATAGTGTTATTTTAAAAATATTTTTGTTAGAAATATTTTGAAACAAGATTTAAAAGAGATAGAAAACACTAAACCCTCTTCAGTCGCTGAAAAAAATTCGGGTGACGACGATCGCATCATCAGTATTCATTTTCGAGTTTCTAAGTGATGAATTGCTACCTTAATGATTTCAATTGAAGTTTTGTTTGGAAAAACAATTCTTTTAGATTCCAAAAGTGAAATTGATATATAAAGGAGTCATGTACATATATGATTTCAAAATGATTTGAAATAAAACCGGTTGTATAAAAATCCTAGAAATTTCTATTTAGTTATTGAGAAAACATAAAACAATAAGTTTTTGAACTTTTAAATTGGAAATGGTATAGATAAGAGAAGAAAGTTGGGATTTGAGATATGAAAATTAAAATTTAACTTAAGTAAATGTAAACAAAGTGAATTGTATGAGTTGAAGTTTAACTTGATAAAGGTTGAATGAAATTGTACGCGATTCATAATAAATTAGTGAAATGGACTAATGAAGTAAATTAGTGAAATGAAATATGAACTTAAGTTGTTGAATAAAATGCAACTTAGGTTGTGGAATGGATATGAATTTGAGTTTTAAAATGAATTGATGAAATGAATATATACTTGAGTATAATGAAATTTAACTTAAGTGTAAAATGAATTAAATATGAAATAAAATGTTGTTAAACATAATGTGAGTGATCCAATGTGAACCAATGAGTGTGAATTAATTGAATATTGATTAATTGAATGTGAATCAATTGGATGAAAAATTAATTGAGCATGAATGAATCAGATATGTTGGGGTATTTGATAGAATTGGATTTGAACTTAAGTTTTCAAGTGGAAATAAAAATAAGAAGTGCTGTATAAAATATTTGAAATAAACTTAGGTAATTGTTGATGGAATGTTTCGTAATAATATCAATATTGAAGAATATACTAAGTGATAATGAAACAATATTTAACTTAGGAAAGGTTAAAAATGTAATGATTTTATGAAATGATTCATAAACGAAATTTGGTTAAACATAAATTGAATTCAAAGTGAATGAAATAAATTGAATTTCAATAAAGTGAATTTCAATAAAGTGAATGGGAATAAATTGAATTTTAATAAGAGATGAAAGTGTATAAGTATAATGTTAACATTTGGAAATGCAAATTTATATGATGAAAAATAAGTTGGATGGATGTTATTTGTTTAATAAGTTGTCTTGTTACATTCACTAAAGTTGCGTATAGTCTATGTTATATAGTGATATTATTTTCTACGTACATATTCTCATTGGTTGTTGAGTGATTATAGGTGCGGATGGCTATGCTTCACATTTGGAGCTTGCTTTTGCATTATATTGGTTGTTTATGCTTGCTAATACTAAAATAAGGTACACATCTTTGATTACATAACGTATTTTTCCATACGAGATGTCTCATTCTCAAAGATGAGATGTATTTGTGATTATATATATATTGTAAATTTTTACGATCGAGCCACACAAAGTAGACGCTAGAGAAATTTTTCGTAAATTTATGGAGTTGGAAATTTTTTAAGAATTTCAGACATATTATTGATAACTAAAATTTTGATTTTGAGTTATAACTTAGAATAAATTAATGGATGGTATTAGTTAGAATTGGTGAATGAAATTAAAAGACTTAAAATAATTTGGAAACCTATTGCGAATTGGTCTTGAAAAATAAACGGGTTTGGGCATTTTGCTTACCCTGGCAATTTCGAGACAAAGTATTATTAAGGAGGGAAAAATGTAACGACCCATAATTTCATTCATTTGAATTTAGAATATTCAATTAATTTTAAATGTTGAAAAGTTAATTTTATAAGTTAAACAACTTAAATTTCAAATATGGTGATATATTTGATAACTAATTGTTAAATTTAATATTTCAAATTTTTTAAATAATTGAATCTTGAATTCAATATGAATGGAAACGACTTCTAAAGTTGATTTAAATTCTATTTGAATAAGAAGAAAGGTAGTAAACTTTTAAATTGGATTTAAAAGTGATTAAACTGATTTTGAAAATAACTCGTTTTAGTTAACGTGTAAAAATTGCATTTCAGGGCACCGTTTTGAATTCCAACGAAACCAGTTCCATCGGGTCCGCAATGGTATATATTATATGCCATCGAATTTTGTGATGATTGGATGTATCGTTTGGACGTGCGAGATCGAAACGCGTAGAAATTTATTAAAGGAATTTATATAATAATTGGGTTCGAAAAGCTATCTTCTGCATATGATCGAATTAAGTGTCAAGGCTAGTTCCATTGTGTAGTGGTATAACAATTAGGACGCTAGGCGGCACATCTCGATTGGAGTTCGATATTTTCGGGTATGTCAAGCTAGATAATTTGAAATAAAATAATATATTAGTCCATACTTAGGACCATACCTATACCCATATACCCCATACTCTGCACTGTTCAAGCCGTCTTTTCTTTAGTTTATAAAATCGCAACTTTATCAGTGAAGTTGTTTGGTTTTATTTTTTAAATTTTCTCTCCACTCAATCCAACGACTCTCATCAATTTGGACCAATCCACGCACTTTTAGCACTCGAGTTCAACAGAGAAGATGCTTAGGGGAAGGAACTCGACTTAATGGTCGGTCGAATCTTGGTATGTTGTCATGGGTGGCAGCGATTTTCGCCCTGTTGGGGGCTAGCTTGGGTACAATTTGGGGCTCAGCGTCAAGGGAGGAGGGTTGCGCGCGGGTGTGGCGATGGCATGGCGGAACAACGCACATGACAATGGCACAGTGGGGGCAAGGACTTGGTTGCGGTCAGGTTAATTCTTGGAGTGATCGAGCGTGTACGAGGATGAATGTAAGACCCATAAATTTTAACAATTTAAATAACGCAATTAAATAATAAAAAATTCATTAAAATATATAATAAAATTCGACGATGAAAATTTAATATGTGGTATGCGTTTATTAAAGCATAGAAAATGGCAAATTTTCACTTGTCAATATGCAAGTTTATTGTGTAATTTCAATTTCAATTTAAAATTAGTTAAATTGATGATAATAAAATATTTTTGAAATATAAATATTTTTATATAGTAAAAATGTTAATCATTTTCTGACTAAGACGTCATATTTCGTTTCTCTAAATTTGGATTGCTCCGGCTCCATTTATCTTATTTTTGGCGTTTTAACAGCATTTTGCCAGAGAATATCGACTTTTGATAGGATTGTCGTATCGCTGATATGCGTGCACCATTATATTCTTCTCGTCGTGCTGATCTCCATGGCATATTCATTTGTGTGTTTCGGTGTCGGGTACGCAGCGGAATCGGCGAAAAGATTAGCCATATCTGTTCCACTTTTGAACCTTTTAGTTTCTTATGTCCTTTCATTATCTACTGTGTAAAACATACAACCACTAGCTATTAATATATTTTGAATTCAACAATAACGATTGATTTTCCCCTGGTTGAATATAATTGATGGTTCGGTTGCTTCTCTTATTTTCTTCTTTCCTTCTTTCGTTCTACAACTTCATACCAAAAGAGAAAAAAATATGGTTAAGTCATTTTCTTCCTTTCTGTACTCGCCGTAGCTCCTCCCTTACACCCTCTCACATCTCATCACTATTTTTTTTTCACAGCCACACTTGCCTTTTGCCATGCTCCGCATGCACGGACACTCCTCTATAACCGTAGCCTCCCACTTCCTTGCCATTAGCCTCTTATCTACCCTTGCCAACCAAACACTGCCGCATCAAAGCCTTGCCACCCTATTTCCTGACTTCCCTGTATAGATCTTCCCTTCACCTCCATCACCAAACCCATTTCCACCATGGCCGCCACGCCTCTTCCATCTCCATGCTAGAAACTCCTGCCATATCAGCCTCTATTCCTGCCATCCCACAACCGCAGGCCATAGCAGCCAAAACCTCCCTGACTGCACTATGACATCCTCCAGCAATCGCCACCCCATCACCGACATTACAGCCGCATCCCCAGATCTGCCGCTCCCCTTCTCCACCAAAGCCTTCCACCACCACCAGTTCCAGCCGAAGCCACTGACCCACACAGATTACAGCCACCCATCCTTCCATGCATGCCTTTTTCACTGCCTATACCTAACTTGGCCACCCCGCTTCTCATCTCTACCATGAAGCCACACAACGCCCATCACCCCTCTGCCCTTCCCCTTCCGCTTGCATCTTGCCCTCTGTATCCTAGCATTCTACTGATGTGCAGCCCACCTCACCAAACACCCAGGTCTTCCTCCACTCGGTCTGTAGCCGTGAGCAACAGCCTCCTTTTTGTACATACATATGTATATATATAATATGTTATGTAGGAGAATCATATATATGTATATATATATATATCAGGTTTGTATGTGTATCTTGCTTGTCTTCCTTCAACCCGTGCTTACTAAAGAAAAAAAAGTATTTTGAAAAAAATATGTGTTTTAATATATATATATATATATATATATATATATATGTGGATATTTGATTTTTAAATTATAGATAGACTTTTAATAGATGATATATATATATATATATATATATATATATATTTTGAATCCTAAAATATATATATAGATTTAAAAATATATAATATATAGAGATTTTATTTTAATATATGTGTTTTAATGAATTAATTTTAAAAATACAAAATGAAGAATTTTATTTTGTGTTTTAATTCAATATTGACCTTTAGAAAAAAAAAATATGATATAAATTCATATCAAGCTAGTTTTGATTTTGAATTTAAGTCCGTCGTGCTTTGCTTTGGAATTTATGCTTTGATTCAACTCATCTTGTTCTTGTTATCTCTCTATCCTCGAAAGGTGAGAAATCACTCATGATTAGCATTCTTATATTTACTAAGTTGATTTCTCTTGAAATTACAATTGAAATATGTTGTTAATTTGAACTCATTATTAGTTTGATCATTGAATATGGTATGTTATTATCTGCAATTATTTGCCTATAATAATTGACATATGACACCATAACCCGTTGAATACATTTTATTTAAATCGTTATTTATGATCATATTTTCCATTGACATACTATGTCATGTTATGCTATTATTTTATAAATTCTCACTCTGCAATTTCACTGTTAGTTAGAAATTCCCTATGGGTTGAAATGATACATACTGAATGATATTATAGATTAGGGAAAGTCAATATAGTTGAAATTATAAAGCCAAACGATTTTATTGATTTAGAAATTTTAGGATTGTGGGTTGAATTTGTTTACCGATTTTGAAAAAAAGGGGCAAATTTGTATAGTGCTCAATTACACTCTGAAACATTAATAAACTTACCTAAAATTTTTGACTGTAATGAAATTATGTAATTGAATAGTATACCATATAAAGTATAGGTAATAAGATGTCCAAAAAAATGAAATTTGGTTAAGGGAGTTTATAAATAAAATTTAGTAGTTGTGATAAAAGTATATACACTTAATTTATGTTATAAGAATTTGTTAAGTGGAATAAATTGAATAATAAAAAGGGGATGATATTTAATAAATAAATATGAACTTAAGAATAGTTGAAATTGAAATATAAGTGGAATTAACTTAAGTGAGATCGAACTGATTAAATAAAATAAATATTGTTTTGAAAGATTTTTTTTAACAAATGTTAATAAATTGAATGCAAATCAATTGAATGAAAAAATATTGAATTGAAATTAATCAAATGTGAATACGATGAATATTTATTAATTGAATAAAATGTATTGAACCAAATTAGTTAAATATAAATAAATATAAAAAAACTAATGAAATTTATATGGCTTCGAATTAATTGTTGTATTTGCATTTTAAATCTATTTTTCCTTTATGTTGCTTCATTTTCCTATCTGCTTACTTTTCGGGGACGAAAATTTTTGAGTGGAGGAGAGTGTAACAACCCATAAATTTTAACGATTTAAATAACATAATTAACTAAAATTTTTTCATGAAAATATATAATAAAAGTCGACAATGATAATTTGATATTTGGTATGCGTTTACAGAAGCATAGCAAATAGTAGATTTTCATTTTTCAATATGAAAGTTAGTTTTGTTGTGTAACTTTAGTTTCAATTTTAGTTTTATTTTTCCTTTATGTTGCTTCATTTTCCTATCTCGTTACTTTTCGGGGACGAAAAATTTTGAGTGGAGGAGAATGTAACAACCCATAAATTTTAATGATTTAAATAACGTAATTAACTAAATTTTTTAATGAAAATATGTAATAAAATTGGACAATGAAAATTTGATATTTGGTATGCGTTTATTGAAGCATAGAAAATAGTAGATTTTCATTTTTCAATATGAAACTTAGTTCTGTTGTGTAATTTTAGTTCCAATTTAAAATCAGTTAAATTGATGAAAATAAAACATTTTTCAAATCTAAATATTTTTATATAATGAAAATGTTAATCATTTTCTTAGTGAGTTGTCATATTTCGTTTTGCTAAATTTGGATTGCTCTGGCTCCGTTTATCTTATTTTCGACATTTTAGCTGAATTTTTGCAGCGAATATAGACTTTTGATAGGATTGTCGTATCGTTGATTATTGTGTACCATTCTATTTGTCTGGTCGTGCTTATCTCCACAGTATATTAATTTGTGCATTTCGGTGTCCGGTACGTGACGGAATCGGCGAAACAATTAGTCGTATCAGTTCTGCATTTGAACCTTTTGGTTTCCTATGTTCTTTCATTATCTACTGTGTAAAACATACAGCCACTAGCTATTAATATTCTCTGAATTCAACAATTGATTGTTGATTTTCCCCTGGCTGAATATAATTGATGGTTCGGTTGCATCTCTTATTTTCTCATTTCCTTATTCTTTCGTTTTGTAACTTCATACCAAAATAGAAAAAAAAATATGCATGAGTCGTTTTCTTCCTTCCTGTACTCGCCGTAGCTCCTCCCTTCCACCTTCTCACATCTCATCACCCTTTTTTGCATAGTCGCACCTTCCTTTTACCATGCTTCCCACACGTACTCCTCCACCACCATAGCCCCCTACTTCCTCGTCGTTAGCCTCTCATCTACCCTTGCCAACCAAACACTGCCACATCAATGCCTTGCCACCCTATTGCCTGACCTATTTGTATACATCATCCCTTCACCTCCATCACCAAATCCATTTCCACTATAGCCGCCACACCTCTTCCATCTCCATGCTAGAAACTTCCAGCCTCTATTCTTGCCATCCCACAACTGCAGACCACAGCAGCTGAAACCTCCCAAACTGCACCACCACATCCTCCAGCAGTCGCACCCCATCATCGACATAGCAGCCACATCCCCAAATTTGTCGTTTCTCTTCTCCGCCAAAGCCTTCCACCCGCCACCAGTTCTAGCCGAAGCCACGACCCCACACAGACCATGGCCACCCATCCTCCCACACGTGCCTTTCTCACTGCCTAAACCTAACTCAACCACCCCGCTTCCTACCTCTGCCGTGAAGCCACACAACGCCCATCACCCCTCTCCACTTCCCCCTCAGCTTGCATCTTGCTCTCTGTCCTCTGGGCTTCTACTGATGCACAGCCCGCCTCGCCAAATACCCAGGTCTTCCTCTACTCGACCTATAGCCATGAGCAGCAGCCTCCTTTTTATATGTACATCTGTATATATAATATGTTGTATAATATTTTGAAACAAACACACACACACACAAATATATATATATATATATATATTTAGTTTGTATGTGTATCTTGCTTGCCTTCCTTCAGCCCGTGCTTACTAAAGAAAAATGGTATTTTGAAAACAAATACGTATATTAATATATATGTATATATGGATATTTGATTTTTAAACTATATATAGATTTTTAAAATATGATATTGTAACGACCCGTAGATTTTAATAAATTTTATAACGCATTTAATTTGATTTTTAGAGAACTTGTAAACAACAATATTTTAAAATAAAATTTAATATTTGAAACGTCCATTTTGTTTTAGCAGATGGTAAATTTTCATCCGATTTTATGAAAGTTTATTTCATTCTGAAATTCTATTAAATTCAAGTCAGTTAAAAATTGCTGATAATAAAATATTTTCCAAACCTGAATATTTTTACATAGAAAAATTCTAAATCTTCTTCTGACTGAGGCGTCATTTTTCGTTTTTCAAAATTCAGACTTTTTAAGCAACGTCGATCTTATTCTTCCGCGTTTTTGCTGCATTTTCAGCTAGTAGAAAATTCAAATTTTTATAATTCAATCATACCACTGATATCTGTATACCGTTTTGATCGTCTCGTCGAGCGGATCTCAACGACATATTTATTTCTGTGTTTCGAAGTCCGGTACACAACGGAATTCACGAAACCGATAACCGTATCGATATTGGATCTGTGACCATTTGATTTCTTTTGCGTTTCAAAATTTAAACGCGCATAAATCAGTTGCTTTAACATTTGTCAGCTAGATCAAGGGGTGACCGTTGCTTGTAAAACTGCTCATATTTAATTTGATACATTTCATTTCTATTTGTTCCGTTCTTTTCCTTGTTTCCTTTTTCATTCCTTGATTTTTGTGCTATTGGCTTCAAAAAACATATCATATTCAGTACAAAATTTATATGTATATATCCCTGACCTTATCTGTGTCAGTTTAAATTATGAACGGTCATTTCCTTTATTGTCCCCTGAAATATGCGCTTGAATTTTTTTTCCATATTCATTACATTACATTTATATCGGTACCTTTAATTATGACAGTCAATTTCCCTTCGGTTTTAAATTTTAAAACGTACTACACACGCATATCAATTGCTTAATATCTGCGTTAATCAAGAGTTTATGTCACTTCTCATTTATTTGATTGCCAATAGTACAAATTCAAACGGTCATCTAGCTTTATTACTCCATTTATCTTTTGTTCTACACGATCACTTGAAGAAACGTATAAAGTACGTACGTTTTTCCTTTTTTCATTATTTGATTTGGCTGCAGCTCATATTTTACTTGTATGTATAAATCAACGTGAATATTTATTGCCTAAAATCCTCACCTGCTACTTTATATTTATTATTTATGTGATACGTTTCCCAATTTGTGCCTATTCGTTTTTCCTACATTACTTGTTTTAACCGCTGAAACATTTTTAACCTTTTGACAGTTTAGTTTTTCCACTCTACCCATTTTACATATTTCTTTTCTTCCCCCTCTCCCTGTTCTTTGCTTTCAATATAAATTTGCCAAATCCGCCTTCGTATTTTCACTCAGTAAGGAAATTTTTTTAATAAAAATAAAAGCATTGCTGCTTCATCTTTTGCCGCCTGGATCTCGTTGCCTTCGCCAATTCCAGAACAAGCCTTTTGCTTCCTTCCCCCTCATTTATATACTTATATAAATACGTAAGTTGTTTTAAAATTTATTTTGGGTTAATCTGCCATTTTGTTATCAAGGTTAGCATTCTTTTGTTATATACATAATATATATAGGTTAGTTTAATGTGTTTACTATTATACAAAAAAATATGTATATGTTTTTGGTGGATATATTTTGTAATAAGGCTTTACTAGTATGGGTTGGCATGTGATATATAGTGTGATACAAACTTTGGAGACAACAAATATACGGCTGCAAATTTATTCATATGTATATTATGTTATAGTATATTTCATTTTATCAAATCTTTTTATATGGTGTTATAAGTTGCTTCTTCTTCTTTTTTTGTATGATGCGTGTGTTACATATAATAGTATAGTATATTATATCATAGTATATTTTATCACTATTGTTTATGATATTAAAGTACATATATATAATTTACTATTTGTATATGTTAGTTTTGGATCAAAATACGTTAGTATATATAGATATAACTCAGAGCTTTCTCTTTTGGGTTAATATATGTACAAACTTATATTTTGTTTTGCGTGTGAGTTCTATCTGTTATATATATAAAGGTAGTATATATTCTATTTTCGTTTATATGAATACTTTGCTTTCTGATTATATGTATATATATATATACACGTTTTAATATAATATATATAAACTTATATAAATTTTAAATATGTTTGTTATACAAATTTTACCAGTTATGCATATATTAATTATGTTATAGTATGTTATATTAAAATTGGTTATAGTCTATTTGTATATGGTCTATTTATGTAAATGATATTAAGTTCTGTGATATATGTTATACTATTTTATATAAAATAATAAACTTTTTGTTAGTGTTGTAACTCATTGTTAAAGTTAAAATATATAGTTATTTTGTTTTGATCAGTTATTTTAAGTATTATATATATCTGGTTTGTTTCAAAACAGCATCTTATTTTTTTTTGGCGTCAGCATGAATTTTTTTGGGTCTCCATATGTTGTACTTGTTAAGTTGTTCATATTCTAAGATATGTATAAAGTATATGGGTTATGATGTGTAACAACCTGCATATTTTACGATTGAATATTTAACAACTCGCATATTTTACGATTGAGTATTTAAATATTTTATTTTAATATTTTATCGTTATTCGGATTTTAGTCCGAAAAGTTACTTTTTGCATACGGTCGAATTAAGACTCGGAACCACTTCCATTAAGTTCAAAACACCGTTTGCGATCTTTTTTAGTATAAACTTTGATATGTTTGGAGCTAGTGGAATTTTGCCACTTTTTCACTTTGGGCTTTGGGTTTGGTTTAGCCCATTAGCCTAAACTATTAACTCTAGCTCAACCCCCTTCCCTTCATAACTTCACTTTCATTTCCTAACACTAAAGCTTCATCAAAAATGGAGGAAGGAATGGGAAATTAAAACTCCAAACTCTAGTTCATTTGCAAATCCAACATCTAACTCCAAATTCAAAGAGAAGCCATTGATTCTTCCATTGATTTCAAGCTTCCTCTTCATTGATTTTGTGTAAAGGTGAGATTTTTATCTCACATCTTTGTCTATAACTATCTTTGATTGTTGGGTATGAATTCCTAACACTTATTGATGTGCATTTGCTCTTGGTTTGGATTGAATTGGTGAAAATCCCAATTTTTATTGTTTTGGGTTCAAATCTTTTAAAATCCCAACTTTGATGTTTGAACACGTTTTTGGTGATGCATCGAGGAGCCAATAGGACTGGGTAGCCGATAGGCGTAATCCCCTAGCATTCGTGCTCGATCGGTTGCAAATTGAGAGAGTTTTTGGCATTTTTGTTGCTTAGGTCGTTCGGCCTGCACATTAGGTCGGCCTGCATTTAGGTCGCTCCGCTATAGGTCGTGCCATGCTTAGGTCGTTGCTCGGCCATGTTATATCACGCTACTCCCTAGGTCGTGCCATGCTAGGTCGTCCCCACTTAGGTCGTTGCTCGGCCTTGTTTACCCCTTTGGTCGTTAGGTCGCTCGGCATACTCTCATCTCTTAGGTCGTTGCATCCCTTAGGTCACTCGGCCATTATGCCGCTAGCTCCTTAGGTCGCAACCCCCTTAGGTCGCTCGGCCATGTTATGCCGCTAACCCTTTAGGTCGCAACCTATAGGCCGCTTGCCTTGCTGTTGAGTCGCCCTGCCTTAGGTAGTAACTCCCTAGGTCGCTCGGCCTGCTTGCACTGTTAGGTCGCGCGCTCGGCCATTAGGTCGTTCCAACTTAGGTCGCTCGGTCATGATAAGTCGCACCTGCTTTAAGCTGTATGCTATTTCTTGAGCCGTTGATTTCTTGTGTTGACTTATGTTAAGTCGTAAGTCGTGGCTGTTAAGTCGTAAGGGTATTTCCACTTTGATGGATTTGGAATCGAATTCTTTGGATTTTTATTCACGCCTTCGAATGTGAATTTTTTTGATTTATTGTTTCTACAATCATTTTTTTGATTTATCACTTTATCTCACTCGTACGAGAAATCTAATTAAACGGCTTAGTGAAACAAGTGGTATGAAACGCTTGCATTTACTTCGTCGGTTAATTCTTGGACTTGTTCGATTGAACCACTTGTGACAATTTTCAAATGGAGATCTACAATTTGTTCGTAAGTATTTAAGTTAAACTAGTGGTTATGGGACATGAAGCTAAGCTTATATATTTACTAGCTTACTGTAATTGACACTTCTTGATGGTCGTTGATGATCATTTTTGTGATTTAGACTAGAAAATGTGCGATGTCTCCTTGTCTACGAGGGAGACTAAACCCCGTTTCTCATGAGCTTCGGCTCAATTTGGTAGGGTAGCGACCCATGGTCTTCGGACCGTTTTTTGGAGCTTCGGCTCAAAATTAATGGTTAGCAACCATGGAATAGCGTTCCATTTTGTGATACATGTGTTGGTGAGTTTTCATGCTCCCGTTTTGTGACAGGCCTTCCCCCTTTTTGTGATTTCTGGA
Source organism: Allium cepa (assembly GCA_030765085.1). Lineage (NCBI taxonomy): Eukaryota > Viridiplantae > Streptophyta > Magnoliopsida > Asparagales > Amaryllidaceae > Allium > Allium cepa. The sequence continues at coordinate 912,296,961 of CM060943.1, forward strand.
TTTCCATTGATGATTTCTGGAATTTGTGTTTTCACCAAATTTCGTGATTTACAATTATAAGTTTTACCAATAATTGTGCGTTGGTGAATTTGTGTGTCATTAAATTTTGTGACTGGCATTGATATTATTGTCAATATTTATAGTTTGGTGATTTGATAAATAATGAGTATGACATTTCTTTTGATCTTTGAGAAGATTCTTGTGATATTGATTAATCCCTAGTTGATTTTCAATTGCATACTTATCACAGTATGGCTTTATGGTTATCATATGTTTATGTCATATCTCTTATTCTATATCATTTATCTGATATTTATAGCTAGACTGATCCGTTTATTATTTTCTTATTAAATAATACTCGGGTCGGACCGAGATGTTATAGGTGCTTCTGCTTGACTTCACATCTGGGATTATACCCTGACTTTTGGCTAACTACTTAGAATAGTAGTTTTTTGTTGTATACATTTGAGATATAGACTCATAGATGTATACATATTCTTTTGTCTAGCACTTGTAGCTATTCTTTTGTGATATTGTGGATCTTATTTGACAACTACTCTGATGTACGCTTTCATGTGTTATATATTCATATCTATTTCCGCCTTTGTGATATGGATGTCTGTGACTGATTTGTGTTATGTTTATTTCTATATTTGTCACCGAAGAATAAACATAGCCATTGTGTAGTAGCTTTGAGTTTGTATCGGTATGTCGGATTTCCTCCTGAAACCAAATGCATGTTGTACTATCTGACATATCGGTGCTCGCACAAAGCAATTACACGGATGGTCGCTCTTCAACAGCCTTATTCTCCGTGCTAGTTGACGGCATTACACTGTACTATCCTTGGCTAGAGTGGGTATAGAGGTGGGGCGTCACATGAGGGATTTAAGTATATTTTTAATTACGCTTAAAAGCTTGTATATAAAATGGGTACTGACTTTAGGTAAATGTAGGTGTTTTAGATAAATTGCGTTTTATTCTAAAACAATGGATTTTGGAATATGTGTGTGTATGTGTGTGTGTGTATATATACACATGTATATATATTATGTGTTTAAGAAATTGTAATGGGAAATAGTTTAAGTATAAAAAAAATCTTTGATTTTTAATGCTTGAGTTAAGAATGATGATTTAGAAAATTTTATATTATTTTGATTTTGTCTTAAATTAGAAACTGAATATGTATTAATAATATGTTTATTTTCAATTTATGTCAAACTGATCCTAATCATTCCATCGGTTCCTCATTATCAGTTATCCATTGTTTGCGCAAAAAATGGGCAAACACCTCAAAGTCGTACGATTTAGTTGATTATATGTTGTTCTTAGCGATTTGGGTGATTTATGCACATATGTAAAAAGCAGGGACTAAACTGTAAAAGACACACAGATTTATAGTGGTTCGGCCAGAACGTGCCTACATCCACTTTATTTGTTATTCTTCTCTTTCTCTTCAGATTACAAGTACAAAGCTTTGGTTACAAGTATATGAAAGTTGTTTGAAAGTTCCTTCCATGCTTGAGCTCTCAAACTTGTCTGCCATTGTTGTACCCCTGCCCCTCTATTTATAGAGTGAGGTTGGGGGCAGGGGTCTTTGATGTTTATAGCTGCTGGTGGGCCTGGGATAAAGCAATCTGGCCTGGCACATCTGGTTCGGCGTTCCTTGGTTCGGCTGTGCTTGGAGAGAAGGATGGAGAAGCTTTGGTTCGGCGGTCACCTGGTTCGGTGTAGGGTGGTCCGGTGTTGGTTCTCGTCCGGTAGTGGGTTGTAGGAGTTGTGGTTCAGTGGCAGTTGGTTTGGCAGGATGGGGGAGACGAGTTGGTTCGGTATTGAAGGGGTGTACTTGGTTCGGCAGTGAGTTGGGAATGCCGAATGAACTTCTATATTTGGGAGTGCCGAATGAGCTCTTGTATTGGGAATGCCGGATGAACCAAGGCATCTTGAATGCCGAATGAGATTTCGCTCTACATTGCCGAATGAAACTTTAAACCTTTGATACCGAATGGACTTTTATACTTGAATCATGAGTGAAATCCCAGACTTATATACGCTTGCTGGCTGCTTCTTCTTGGTTCGGTCGTGGTGGAAATGCACACAACATTGATATTCCAGTTTTGACCAAAAACGGGATAACACTTTGCCCCCCAAAACATGCCTTGCGATAGGAAGGCATGTTTTGTAATGCCATGAGCTGGATGTTCATATCCTGTTGATGTCCTTGCGGTAGGAAGGCGTGTTTTGTAATGCCATGAACTGGATGTTCATATCCTGTTGACAACCTGTAAAGAGCTTGATATTTTATATGGCCCCAAATGACGACCGTTCGGGATCGAGCTATTTGGGATGAAGCGCGGTCGTTCATGGTCAAGCGCCTAACTTCAAATGACGACCATTCGCGATCGAGACATTTGAGGTGAAGTGCGACCGTTCGCGGTCAAGCATCTAAATCCATGCGACGATCGTTCGAGATCGAGTCATTTGCGGTGGAATGTGATCGTTCACGGTCAAGCGCTTTACTTCAAATGACGACCGTTCGGGATCGAGCCATTCGAGGTAAAGTGCGACCGAGCCCGGTCAGAGGGCGGACTTCAAATGGCGACCGTTCGCGATCAAGCCACTTGGGGTGAAATGTGACCGTTCATGGCCAGTGCCGTTCACGGCAAAAGTTGAAATGGGACCGTTCGCGGTCAAGCTCCATACTTCAGATCACGATCGTTCGAGATCGAGCCATTCGTGGTAAGGTGCGACTGTTGGCGGTCAGGGGGTGGACCTCAAATGGCGACCTTTCGCGATCGAGCCATTTGTGGCGAGATGAGTTGTGCCGTTCGAGGCGAGTTTTGACTGTTCGAAGTCGGGTGCCGTTCGAGGCGAATTGTGACCGTTCGAGGTCGGGTGCCGTTCTAGGCGAGTTGTGATCATTCGCGATCGGGTGCCGTTCGAGGCGAATTGTGACTGTTCGAAGTCGGGTGTCGTTCGAGGCGAATTGTGACTGTTCGAAGTCGGGTGCCGTTCGAGGCGAATTGTGAGTGTTCGAAGTCGGATGCCATTCGAGGCGAATTGTGACTGTTCGAACTCGGGTGCCGTTCGAGGCGAATTGTGACTGTTTGAAGTCGGGTGCCGTTCGAGGCGAGAAAGTATGCCCAGGAGGGCTTGGGGTGCCGTTCGAGGCAAGAAAGTGTGCCCAGGAGGGCTTGGTATTACTGATGCCAGGCTCACGTTCGAGTGGGTCCTTGGATCGTTTGTGTGCCTATTGAAGACGAGTAAGTGTGCCGGGGGGGCTTGGTATTGTTGATACCAGGTTCACGTTCGAGTGGGTCCCTGGATCGTTTGCCAGATTTCATGTTCGGGGGAGTTTCTGAATCAAATACTTTGGCGGTTCATCGCCATACAAGAGGTGCTTGTGGACCGTTCGCGATCCAACGGGCATACGAGTAAATTTGCAAATATCAAAGCAATAACCATACGAATTCCACAACAGGAATGTTCAAGTCAAGATCAAAGCAAGAGCAAGACGAGGATGTCAAAGCGTAAATTCTTACTATGGTGCGGTCAATAGTCATTCAGAGCATGCCGATGGATCGTGCGCGATCGCTTACATGTGTAAATGATGTAACCGTGCTAGTGAGAGGTTTGCGACTTGTTCATCGCTTTCGACCTGCCCCCCAAGTTCAGGAGGGAATTTTACCTGCCCCTAGATGAGCGTTCATTCCTTACCAGGTTGCCCAGAGGCCCCTATCTCTCTCTCTCTGGGATTGGATCAACATGCTCCAAGTGTGGTGCCCCCATGCAGGATCGATGCCTGATTAGCTTCTGAAGAAGCCTCTTGATTTTCCTCCATGTTCACATCTCTCTGGCCTTGGCCTTCTGCTTGATTGTCTTGCCATGACTCTTCCAATCTGAATCTCTAAACTCTCAAGTTCGAATTCCAAGCGGTAGAATCCTTGAGTTCAGCTCTCGGTGAAAGCACCAAAAATGTTTGCACAAAAAATGGGCAAACACCTCAAAGTCGTACGATTTAGTTGATTATATGTTGTTCTTAGCGATTTGGGTGATTTATGCAAATATGTAAAAAGCAGGGACTAAACTGTAAAAGACACACAGATTTATAGTGGTTCGGCCAGAACGTGCCTACGTCCACTTTATTTGTTATTCTCCTCTTTCTCTTCAGATTACAAGTACAAAGCTTTGGTTACAAGTATATGAAAGTTGTTTGAAAGTTCCTTCCATGCTTGAGCTCTCAAACTTGTCTGCCATTGTTGTACCGCTGCCCCTCTATTTATAGAGCGAGGTTGGGGGCAGGGGTCTTGGATGTTTATATCTGCTGGTGGGCCTGGGCTGAAGCAATCTGGCTTGGCACATCTGGTTCGGCGTTCCTTGGTTCGGCCGTGCTTGGAGAGAAGGATGGAGAAGCTTTGGTTCGGCGGTCACCTGGTTCGGTGTAGGGTGGTCCGGTGTTGGTTCTCGTCCGGTAGTGGGTTGTTGGAGTTGTGGTTCGGTGTAAGTTGGTTTGGCAGTACGGGGGAGGCGAGTTGGTTCGGTATTGAAGGGGTGTACTTGGTTCGGCAGTGAGTTGGGAATGCCGAATGAACTTCTATATTTGGGAGTGCCGAATGAGCTCTTGTATTGGGAATGCCGGATGAACCAAGGCATCTTGAATGCCGAATGAGATTTTGCTCTACATTGCCGAATGAAACTTTTAACCTTTGATACCGAATGGACTTTTATACTTGAATCATGAGTGAAATCCCAGACTTATATACGCTTGCTGGCTGCTTTTTCTTGGTTCGGTTGTGGTGGAAATGCACACAACATTGATATTCCAATTTTGACCAAAAACGGGATAACATCCATTGTGCTTGTTTTGTTCATCGGCTCATATCCATCTAGTGTAGCTTTGGAATTCGTAGCTCGTTTCCTTGTCAAATTTCTCTAGCCTCGAAAGGTGAGTAATCACTCACGATTAACGTTCTTATATTTATTAAATTTAGTTTCAATTGAAACGACAATGGTAATTATTTAAATAGTCATCTATGCTATTATCTGTAACTGTTCACCTGTGGGATATGACACCATATCCTGTTGTTTATATTATATTGTTATTGATGATATATGCCTGTTATTATTATATTTCATATCTGTTATCACTCTGCAAGTTCCATGTTAGTATAGAATTCACTATGGGTTGAAATGATACATACCCGAACGGACCTTAGAATAGGAGAAAATCGTTATGGGTGGAAATGATAGACCCAAGCGATTTTCATTGAATTGAATTTAGGATTACGGGTTATAATGATATCCACCCGTATATATTTAGTGTACGGATTGAAATGACAAATATCTGTATCACTTGACCATAGGATAGGAAATATATACAGACACCATTTATGATGACCCGGAATTTTGAAGCAATATCAATTTAATAATCTGAAATAAAAATTAAATTGATTTGATAATATTGGTGATAAGATTGGAAGTAATTTAATAATCCAATAAAATAAATATTTAATTGATAGATTTTATCTTCTTAGAAATAAATTTTGGTTGCATAGGTATGGAATGTGTATATAAGTGAATCTGATATGATTATTTGTAGTATGCATATTTGGTAACCTGTGACTACTCTGTTTTTAAAAACTCAGTTTTGCTTGTTTTTAATTTGAATTCAATTTTCTCTGGAACTAATTATTGTTAGGATTTGATTTACAAAACAAGATGTTTGAATTAGTATAAATTAAGGTTTAAAAACTTGATATAGTTAAATTAAAATTTAGTATCCCTGTAAAACAAAGAATATCAGTGAATACTAAATAAAGTGAAAATTTAAACTGTGAGATTTGTAGTTCCAGTATTATGAATTGAATAAATAAACCAAATCATGATTTTTAACACTAAAATCAAGAATTTTAAGAATGTGGAAATGATGCATTTCTGTGATGAAATGAAAATGGGATTTAAGATTTTCTGGTAATTTATTGATTTTGGAAGGTCGAGTTTCTTCTAGTGGGTAGGGGAGTGTTCAGTGGAGCTTGGAAAAATACTGGATGGCGTTGCAATTCACCGTGGTGGCTGCGGTGATGAGTTCTTGTCCAGAACCCTAGTTTAAACTAGGTAGTTTGATTTGGTCGGCACGGGATGAAGAGTTGATCGAGTTCAACTGGCTTTTGGGTAGTGGAAGCTTTGCTATAGATGAAGTAGAGGTTGGAGTTATAAACTTTATGGTGGTCGGAATTATTCGAGCGTGGGGATGACAGGTTTGGAGATGATGAAGCTTGTGTATTTCTAGGTTGGCGGTTGAAGTCTCAAACTCGATTTCGAGAGTTGGAGTTCAATCTAATGATCGTGGTATGATATTTGAGCGTTGGACGATGTGGGGAGACTACCGGAGATGGAAATTATGATCGACGGCACCGTGCACATGCGCGGTGCACTTTGGCTCTGATGATTGCTGTTGGTTTTGGAGTAAGGAGAGTTACTTGAGTTACTCGAAGAAGGTGAAAAGGTTGCTCGAAGTTTCTGGTTAAATGACTCGAAGCTGGAAATTGGTTGGCTCGGGTTTAGTTTTTTTTTGTATCAGGTTTAAGACAGATACCTGAAGAGTTGTTTTAAATTCCAAACTAAGATTTTAAAAATGGAAAAGAAAAAGGTATAAACTAAATTGTAAATCCAAGTTTAAATTATTGAATCAAATTTAAGTTTAATTCTCAGTTTCAAAATAAAATAAGACTTTAAACTTTAATGGTTAAATACTTTAAAAATGATTAAGTAGTTGAATTTTAAAATAAAGTTTAAAAATGTAAATAGGGATTTAAAATCTGAAGATTAATCTGAATTCAAATTTTAAGTATTTCAGTTTTGAAATGTAGGAAGGTTTTGAAATTTAAAATGTTTTGATCAATTTGAAATGTTTAAAGTATAATTCAAATTGATTTGAATTTAAATATGAACTTGGTTTTAAACCCTTTTAAACTTCTTATTTAAATGATATATCTTTAACTTGAGAAATAAAGGTTTAGAAATGTGTTTCGAAACATTGTTAAAGATAATTAGAATTCATCTTAAATCTTAAATTTAAAATGATATTTGAAAGAAAATTTAAGTAAATTGTTTTAGTACTTTGTGAATGGAAACTTGATTATTAGCAAAGTTTGATCTTAAAGTAAATTTGAATTTAAAGATTTGTATTCATTAAATTCATAAGGAAATTTAATGGATAATTAATTTATTTCACTATTTAATCATTTGGATTAATTAAATAAGTAAGTAAAGGTTTAAATTAATTAGTTAATGGTTAAGATTAATTAATTGGGAACAATTAATTTGTAATCAAGGATTATTAATTAGATTTTAATTAATGATTAGTAAGTAATCAATCAAGAAATTATGAATTAATTAAGTTACAGGTAACACTTAATTAACTAAATAATTAAAGGTTATTTAATTGGATATTAAAGATTAATTAATTTGAAATTGATAATGATTAATGGAAGTTAATTACCTAAGAGAAGTAATTAAAGTATGATTAATGGTTAATAATGGTCATTAACTTAAAAATTATTTAACAATGAATTAATGTGATTAATTTAAATAATTAATTAGATTAACTAAATTTAATGATAATCAATTGTGAATTTTATTTAAGTTTAATTACTAAATAAAGGTAATTAAGACATTAAGTACTTAATGTAATTAATGGAGTTTATTTTGATTGGTTTAAATTAACTAATTAAGTTTAATTAATTTTAAACACTGGATTTGATAATAATTACCTGATGTAATTAATGAAGTACAATTACTCAGTGAAGTAATTAAAAATAATCACCAGATGTAATTAGTGGATCGTGTTGGAATTATGAAAGCAATTTGGATTAAATTACTTTGTATAATTAATCAAGGGATTAATTATACAAATTAATTAAGGAGCAATTAATTTGATGAAGTAATTAAGGGTAGTTAACTACAGAATGAGATTAATCAAAGGTGATTAATAAGTATGGTTTAACTGAGGTTAATTACTGAATGTAATTAATAAGATAATTAATTAAATATAATTTAGGATCATTAATTAAAATTATTAATGATGTAATTAAGATTCATTAATTAAAGATTAATTAATCAATAATAAGTAATTAAGTGTAATTAATTAATTGCAATTAATTAAGTTTTAAAAGTAATTAATGATAGTTAATTAATTAATGAAGTAATTAAAGGTTAATTACTAAATTTGGTTTAGATTAATTAATTTTGTGAAATTAATTAAAGTATAAATAATCAGGGTTGATTAATTAAGATGATAAATTAGAGGTTAATTAATTAATTAATTTGTAATTAATTAATGGTTATGTAAGCAAGATTTATACTGATGTAGTAATTAATTTAATTCACTTTAAATTAATTAGAGATGATGTAATTAATTTAATTCATTTTAAATTAATTATTGATGGTGTGAATATAGATCATTGCTTATGAATGGATGATATTGGTTGCCTTGAATGGTTTGAAATCTCAGCTATGAGTTAGTATTGTTGAGTGATATGGATGCATTGTAAGGATGAATTATCTTTGATAATGATAATATGGGTTATCTATTGTGATGATAGTGATAATTATCTGTTGTGAATCTGTGAATTATCTATCTTTGTGTATATAAATAATGCAATTGAATTGTTTTAAACTCTAAAACAACTAAAATACACTCTTTGGATTTCGATGAGACCGGGATCGGGTTTCCATATTTGGATATCCGAAAACCAAATCGATCCAAATTAACGATAGGTCATGAATCTTATGTGAATAGTGAAGACTCGAGGTGTAAGGACTATTCGTCACTATAACTTTGAGGGTGATTCCAAGATGAGTTTGACGGAGATAGTACTTTCAGATTCGAGATGAAGATTCAAAGTGCAAGGGTTATCGTCGTTAACTCTGAGGGTGATTCCGAAATGAGTGCAACGAGATAATGCCTTCGGTTTCGTTCGAACCCGGAACGAACTTGTATAGATTGAATGCTTTCAGAACATCGTCAGGTGGACGATAAGCATTCTAAGTGATGTGTCCTATAAAGGTAATCGTAGGCTTAAATTTTTATAACCATTGCTAAATTACATTCTTAACATTTACTTCTATATAGGATTATAATTTTTTTATTTCTTCCTAATTTAATTACAAAATCTCATTAATTTACCCAATTTAATTTACCAGAATTTACAGGTCGTTACACTCTCCCCCACTTAATATTTTTCGTCCCCGAAAAGGAAAATAAGGGAGAAGAAAGAATTAAATAAACAATACGCCTTATTCAAAATAATAACTTTATAAACTAATAATTTACAAAATTTATTACTTTAAACAAATATACCCATTTTATAACCATTAAATCAGTTTATACTTAAATAAATAAAGTTTGGAAATCATTTTCAAAAATTTTCTACGTCCAAAATTTACGAAAAATTTAGGTAGAGTCTCCTTTGTATGGACTTTACGAAATTTTTTGGCAGAGTCCAAAATTTACGAAAAACTTTTAATATTTTTTGTAAGTTATAAATAAGCTTTTTAAGAATGTAATTGAAAGTTGTACAAGTTTCCTCAGTTCTTTTAATTAATTAATGTTCAGTAATTATATCCTTTGTTTTATAAGTTATAATTTCAACTTTCTTGTTATTTCATTTATAACCTATCCTTTAATTTCTTTTTATTTATTTATTTATAACTTCGCATTAAATCTCTTATTTCCTTTAGAGGTTTCAAATATTTGTTTTTTTACTTGCGTTCAAATTCACTACAATAACTGAAACTATTAATCAATGGAAAAACTTAAGAACTTAAATACCGGGTTAATTTCAAATCGTTTTAAAAAAATAGATAAATGTATACTTACAATTTATATCCAATTATAAGTAATACAATTAAAATTTATATTTATTTATCAAAATAAATCTGTAGTAAAACTACTATAGTGGCCTTCCCACTTCGAAACTCGAAAATGAATGTCGATGATGCATGCACTCATCACCGAAATTATTTTTCAGCGACGGAGTGGGAGTACAAAATTTATTTCTTTTCCATATTCTCTTTTAAATTATATTGAAACATTAATATCAGAAAATATTTCTAAATAATACTATTTTTGTAACGATCCCGATGTTAACTCCTCTATTCCACGGCTCAGCGACCTAAGGAAATAAGTGACCTGAAAGAATTAAAGACCCCCAACGACCTAGCGACCTAAAGGAATCGCGACCTAGCGACCTAAGCTAATCAACGACCTAACCATCAACACAGGGAAACAACATGTCACAGCAAAGAGGCTTCACGACTTAACGGACTAAAGGTACAAGAGATCTGCGACCTAACAAACTATGGACTAAAGCGACCTAACGACCTAATAGCTAAACAACCTAGCGACCTAGAAAATCCGACGCCCTGGCGAGTTATCACGGAATGAAGCTGCTTGCTTATAGGCCGCTCCCAACCTTAGGTCGCCAACCATCCTCCCCTAGGTCGCTCACGACCTAAACAATAACGAAGTAACTTCTTATGCTGCTTCCTCCTTTGGTCGTTGACGACCTATGACTTGCCGGTTTATTCAACATGATCAAGTGCGCTCTTGTTAAGCGTTAAAGACCGAGTCCACTAGGTCGCTCACGACCTACGACCTATCTAAGGTCGCTCACGACCTACGACCTAATTCAGAAAACTACGTATAAATATCCCACCTACTCCAACTGAAAAGGGATCTTTTTGGCTCATTTTTGGAACGCCGACACTCTGCTGAATTCTCGACTCACTCGACACTTCAAATACGAAAGACATCTCAACGAACTTCAAGAGGAAATTTAACATATTTAACATGGATTCAAAGAGTTCTTCTACATCGAAGTTCTAGCTACTTGTACTATCAGTGTTGTAATCGAAGATTGTTGTAAAGTTGTAATTGATTCAGTAATAAAGGAGATTAAAGTGGACGTAGGCTTAACTTGAAGCCGAACCACTATAAAACTGTTGTCTTTCTTCTGCTTTTTCTGTGACTTTTCTACTTACTTCCAATTCCCGTATTGACGGGTGGTGCTTTCACTTAATCTCTACTTACACCGGGGTGTTAGCGTTCAATTTTATGCGTTAACATTTTTGGTGCTTTCACTGAGAATTGAACTCAGGATACTTTCGTCATTGCTTCGCAAGAGTTTGTTGATAAAACCTCTCTCAAAACCAAAAGTCTGTCAGAGATAATGGCTCCTAGAAGAAAGCACGGATCTACTAGACTCAGTGATGTACATAAGAATATTGCCACTTCTCCTTCATCAAGTCAAGCAGCACCAAGTGCTGGAATTACACGAGCAGAGTTTGATGTTGCAGTATCTGGGTTATACCAGCAGATGAAAACCCAGAATGCTTTGATGATTGAAAGGTTAAATGCATTGCTCGGAGCTAACCGTCAATCGATGAATAATGAAGAAAACCTTGCAGATTATGTTCATAATCCTGAAGAGAGGAATATTCCTCAAAGAACAGCTAGCCCCGCCAAAGAAACACCTCCTCAAGCTAGAGGATCGAGACCACAGCCAACTCTCCGCGAACGTTTGTCCAGAAAAACTTCCGAGAAAATGGCCGAAGTCTGTACTGCAGATCCTTTAAATGATGAGGAATATCTTTCGGGCATGGTGCGATAAATAATGAAAGAAAGCATGCAAAGGGATGAAGATGAAAAGGAATGGGGATTCTCTCCGAGCAAGACTCCGTTCACTGAAAAGATTTTGAAAGCTGAATTTCCAAGAAAGTTTGTTCCTCCTACCATTTCCAGTTTATAAGGGAACAAGCGACTCTAACCAATTTCTGTATAAGTATGACTGGCACATGACTGGTGCTAGGGCATCTGATGAGATAAATGCGGTACTTTTCGGTATACTTGGAAGGAGTGGCTCTACTCTGGTTCATAAAGTTTCCGGTCCGATCCATAAACCAGTTCGCCGATTTGACTCGGAAGTTTAAAGAGCAATTTAGGTTGTATGTTTCACAGGCAAAGGATATTATGTCACTGTCAAGCCTGTAACAGAATCCTGGGGAATCTATTAGATCTTTCTTGAACCGCTTCAACATAGCTTTGGCCGAAGTGGACAATGCAGAGCCACGGATGGTCTTGACATACTTGATGAGGGCAATCGACAAATCAAGCGAATTTGGGAAGTGGCTGAAGATGAAAGAACCGAATTCACTTGAGAAATTCTATAAGAAAGCTGATGAATTCATGCGCTTGGAAAGCATTCAAGCACCGGTTAAAGTGGCAATGACAGAGGTCAAGAATAACACTACTGCTCCTACCAAAAAAGAGTCTGGGTGTCAGAAAAGGGAGAATAATGGCGGGAAGAAACAGAAGGATGTAAAGAAACCTCGTTTCTTAAAACCTTCAGATTTCACTCCTTTAACCGACACCCAGAGAATATCTTTTTTGCTACCAAAGATGCGGTGGAATATCCTAAACCACCTAAGATGAGAGTTGGGAAAAAGGCTCTTCAAAGTGGGAGATTTTGTCGGTTTCATAATCAACCCGGTCATGATGCCAACGAATGTCGCCATCTGAAAAGCTTGATTGAAGAATTGCTGAGAGAGAACAAGTTGCAGCAATTTGTGAAGAGGAATAGAAATGACCCAACTTCATCTACTAAGGGTCAGCGACTTCCTACTCATCCGTCTGGCTCGGGTGAGAGGACTACTGCGCATGAGTCAGAAAGGCCTGTTATTAATGTGATTACGGGAGGTCCTCACCCAGCAGGCAGATGCTGGGGCGAGATGGAAAGATATGCCCGTGCCTTGAAATACGCACCAGCAGAAGAGAGTATTTTTGTGCTAGAAGATGCTACACCATTGAAGCAGCAGAAAACTTTTAATGATGATATTGTGTTCAGAGCTAGGGACTCTATGGGCATTGAAGCTCCAACCATGGATCCCTTGGTCATCTCGGCAGGCATTGAGCCGGCTATTGTGAGAAGAGTGGCTGTAGATTGCGACGCTTCTTGGAATATTCTCTTCAAAAAGACGTTCGATCAAATGAAAATTCCGATGGCTGATGTTCAAGCTTCATCTTAGAAGATCGTTGGGTTTACTGGGGAACCGAAGCAGCCAATTGGAACTATTGACTTGTTCGTCGAGCTTGGAGAGGGGCAGAAAAAGGCTGTTCGAAAAAAGACTTTTGTAATTGTTGATGAATCTTCTGCCTACAACGCCTTCCTAGGCCGACCAACTCTTGCGGCTTCTAAGGCAATTCTCGCCCTGTGGTGCCTCACTATGAAATTCCCCACGGATAATGGAGTTGGTGTTATTAAAGGGGATCAGAATGCTGGGCGAGAATGTTATCTTATAGAGTTACGTGAAGCAAGGAAGAGAGAGATGGGAAAAGATACGGCAGCCCCAGTCCGCATCAAAAAACCAACCTTGTAGCAATTACAGGGTGGACCCTACACTGGCGAGCATAGCGGGGCACGAAGAGAAATGGATCCTAGAAAAGCCAGTGCTGGGGAGAAAAGAGTGGTGCCGGTGGAAGTAACGGTGCCAATACCTGTTGACCCGACAGATCCGAACAATATGGTGAATGTGGGTTCACAACTTAGTGTGACGATTCAAAATTCCTTAATATCATTCTTGAAAGCAAATCTGGACCTATTCGTCTGGACTCATGCTGATATGTGTGGAATATCCCCATAAATTGCAGTACATACTCTGAATATTGATCCGAAGTTTACACCGGTAAAGCAGAAAAGAAAAACCCAGGGTCCTGAAAGGTCAGCGGCGTTGAAAGAAGAGGTAGATCGGCTCATGGAGAATGGTTTCATCAGGGAGTCTACTTATCCGAATTGGGTTTCAAATCCAGTACTGGTTAAGAAAGCTAATGGGAAGTGGAGAGCATGTATCGACTTCTCAGATTTAAACAATGCCTGCTCCAAAGACTGCTTCCCGTTACCCAAGATAGATCAGTTGGTGGATGGAACAGCGGGGCATGAATTGTTATCTTTTATGGATGCTTACTCTGGATACAACCAGATCATGATGCATGAGCCAAGTCAGGAGGACACGAGCTTCGTCACCGATGTTGGTCTCTATTGCTATAGAGTCATGCCCTTCGGACTCAAGAATGCAGAGGCAACTTACCAAAGACCCGTCAATGCTATGTTCAAGCCACAGATTGGAAAAACAATGGAAGTTTGTGTTGACGATATGCTGGTGAAATCAAAGAAGGCAGTAGACTATATGGATCACTTAGCAGAAATGTTTGCAGTCCTCCGAAAGTTTGGAATGAAACTTAATCCTTTGAAATGTTCGTTTGGGGTGGAGTCCGGAAAGTTCTTAGGTTTCGTTGTGAGTGTTAGGGGCATTGAAGCTAATCCTACTCAGATTGCTACCTTAAAAGAAGTCAAAGCTCCTAGAACGAAGAAGGAATTGCAAAGTCTTAATGGAAAAGTCGCTGCCTTGAGTCGATTCATTTCCAAAGCTACTGATAAATGCATTCCATTCTTTGATGCTCCGAAGAAAGGAAAGAAATTTTTTGACTGGACTCCTGAATGCCAGGAAGCTTTCGATGAGTTGATTCATCATATGGAAACGCCTCCAATACTTTCTAAGCCCAACGATGGTGAAGATCTTTTCGTATATTTGACAATCTCATCTCATGCTCTTAGTGCAGCGTTGGTACGGGAAGACGCAAAAATTCAGTGCCCAGCCTATTATATCAGCAAAAAATTCACTGGGGCAGAGATGAATTATTCAAAATTGGAAAATCTTGCCTATTGTCTAATAATTGCATCAAGAAAATTGAGGCCATATTTCCAAGCTCATCCTATCAAGGTCCTCACTGATCAACCTCTGAAGCAAACCCTATTTCGCCCTGAGACTTCGGGTCGTCTCCTGAAGTGGAATATTGAACTCAGTCAATACGACATCACTTATCATCCCCGGAGAGCAATCAATGGACAAGCTTTAGCAGATTTCATCGCAGAATGTACAGATAAAGGTGATAGTGAGGAAGAGATGACCGATAATACCCCAATTCGATGGAAATTATATGTTGATGGTGCAAGAAACGATTACTGTTCCAGAGCTGGGGTTGTGCTTGAAACCCCTGAAGGGCTGTCATTGTGCTATGCATTGAGATTGAAATTCCCTTCGACAAACAATGAAGCAGAATATGAAGCACTTATTGCCGGCTTGAAAATTGCTAAAGAACTAAATGTCAAAGTGTTGCAAATCTTCAGTGATTCACAGCTTATTGTATGCCAAGTCAAGAAAGAGTTTCAAACTAAAGGAGGAAATCTGCCTGCTTACTTATCAAGAGCTTTGGAACTTCTCAATGATCTTGACCATTATACGGTAAATCATATACCCCATGAAGAGAACATGAAGGCAGATTCTCTCGTAAAGTACGCAAGCACTGGTGAAGCTCAATTATTGGGATTAGTTCCTGTGGAAGTCCTGTCAGCTCCAAGCACTGATGAGATAGATATTGACTGGATCATGACTATATCTCAAGAGCAAGAATGATGGATGACTCCGATAATGGAATATCTGCTCAACGGTTCTCTACCAGAAAATTCAAAAGAGAGACAGAAGTTGCTAGGAAAAGCCTCTAGATATATAATTCAAGATGGCCGATTGTACAGACGGGGATTCTCAATGCCTTTGCTCCGATGTGTGACCAAGGAAGAAGCTAAGACAATTCTAGCTAAAGTACACGGAGGAGAGTGTGGAGATCATTCAGGTGGTCAAACTCTAGCAAAGAAAATTCTCCGTTATGGGTATTTTTGGCCGGATATTAATCGTGATGCTGCAAGCTATGCCGAAAAATGTGATCGATGCCAGAGATTTGCAAAAATCCCAAGAGCACCTTCCACCGAGATGGCACAAAAGGTCAGTCCATGGCCATTTGCTATTTGGGAAATAGATCTCATCGGGCCTTTGCCAACCGCCAAGTTCGGAATCATATATGCTATTGTTGCCGTTGATTATTTTACTAAATGGGCTGAATCTAAACCATTAGCTATTATTACCTCCAAAAAGATGATAAGCTTTGTAACTAAGAATATCATTTGCAGGTATGGTGTGCCTCAAAAGACAATCACCGACAATGGAACCCAATTCGAAAGTGAAGAGTTCCAAGATTTTTGCAAGCGATTCAAGATCCAAAAAAGCTTCTCAGCAGTGACTCATCCGCAGGCAAACGGGCAAGTGGAACCAGTAAACAAAATTATCAAATCAACCATCAAAAAACAGTTGGAAAAAGCGAAAGGTGGTTGGGTCGATAAGCTACCACTAGCACTATGGGCATACAGAACTACCCACAAAACTGCGACTGGGCATACTCCATATTCATTGGCATATGGATCAGAAGCAATGATTCCGGTGGAAATAGATGTTCCTTCACATAGAAGAATCCATTTCAACCAAGCTGAAAACGAAGAGTTGAACTTGAAGCACTTGACTTCCTTTATGAAAAAAGGGAAGAGGCTCAGCTCAGAATTGCAACCCATCAGCAAAGAATTGCCAGGCACTTCAATTCCAAAGTTCGCCAACGCAGCTTTGAGATTGGAGATCTAGTCTTGAAAAGGATCATGACATCAACAGGAGTGTTTGCGCCAAACTGGGAAGGGCCGTATGTCATAGGCAAAAAACTTCTTGATGGCACTTTCAAACTGACAACTGTCGAAGGAGATCCAATTCCAAGGGCTTGGAACAGCAATCACTTGCGCTCATATTTTACTCAAAAAGCATTACTGAAATACTGTAAAAGAATTATGAATGTATGATTCTTGTATTGAAAGCCATTGTAAAGCCTGTGCAGGTGAATAATAAGAACTATAAAGTGGATGTAGGCCCAGTTCTTGGCCGAACCACTATAAATCTTGTGTTCTCTACTATTATAAGCTGCCTGTTTTATTTCGATATATAAAGTACCTTAATTGTACTGCTAAAATGTCGATTTAATGTTGCAGGCCATTAAAACAAAGCTTACCCATCACAAGACCAACCGATCCCTAGCATCACTCAACAAATGATTGTTCAGCCACAAAAATTACAGACTCAAATCCTATATAAGAAGTGCTTCAAGCAAACAGTTAGTGGTTCCGCCAGAAGTGGACCCTTCTTAACTAATTGTGATCGTTTGTGCAAACGAGCATCCGATTAATTAGCCTGTGTCTGCCCCTGCGAACTCATTTGACAATGGAGTACACTTCTTTGGATAAAATAAGCTACTTGCAAAAGAAAGGAACGTGTGCTTGAAAATTATAACAGGGAACCGATGATATGAGCAAATGGCGAAAAGACATGGGCGAGCCGGCAGGAAACAACAAAAGACCTCTTCGGAGGCACAAGCCCTCTTCGGAGGCACAACTCTTCGGAGGATAAAGACCTCTAATGGGACTTGCCAGAAAAAGAAAGTTCTCTTTCCCAACAAAAAGATTGGTGGAATGACCGGTGGCATAAGGCAGTCGTTAACTAGCTGAGAACATTTGTGCAAACAAACATCCAAGTAACTTGTGTCCGCCCCGTGAATCCATCCAACCATGAGAATGAAACTTCCAGGCAAAAGCCCTACTCGGAGGCACACATTTCACCGTGATCTGAAATTAAACTTCACACGAGTTGAAAGGTGAAAAGACATCTTCGGAGGCACGCATTCCACCGAGATCTGAAATAAAACTTCACAAGTGTTGGAATGTGAAAAGCCCTCTTCGGAGGACCATTTCATCAGAGTAGAAATGCTAAAAGACCTCTCCGAAGGCACGCATTCCATCGAGATCTGAAATAAAACTTCACAAGTATTGGAATGTGAAAAGCCCTCTTCGAAGGCCCATTTCACTAGAGTTGAAATGCTAAAAGACCTCTTCGGAGGCACGCATTCCACCGAGATCTGAAATAAAACTTCACAAGTTTTGGAATGTGAAAAGCCCTCTTCCGGGGCCTATTTCACCAGAGTTGAAATGCTAAAAGACCTCTTCGGAGGCACACATTTCACCGCGATCTGAAATAAAACTTCACGCGAGTCGAAATGTGAAAAGCCCTCTTCGGAGTCCCGCTTCCCAACGAATAGGGAAAAAAGAAAATCCACTCCCCAGAGGCAGAAACAAAAAGCCCTCTTCGGAGGCCTGCTTCCCAGCGAACATGGAAAAAACAAAAACATCTCCCCAGAGGCAGAAACACAAAGCCTTCTTCGGAGGCCCGCTTCCCAGCGTACAGGAAAAAACAAAATCCCTCTCCCCAGAGGCACACACAAAAAAGCTCTCTTCCCAGAGGCACAATCAGATAAAAGCCCTCTTCGGAGGCACAATCAGGTCGAAGCCCTTTTTCGAAGGCCCACGTAGGAAAATTCACATGCCAAGAATAAAAGTGACTTTCTCCGAAAGTGAAGTGTAAAAATTTCTCCATAAAAAAAAAGAGAGAAAGAAAGAAAGAGAAGACTTCTCAAATACGAGGCGCATTCTACTAAATCAGAAAAATATTCCTTAAAATGGAAAAATTATTCTATAAAGTACAGATGCAAACCTCCTTCGAATGGAAAAGTTGTTCTCTAAAGAAAGATTACAAGTCTTCTCGAAACAGAAGACTTGTTCTCCAAAGTTTTGCCAATGTAAAAGAGATTGCAATAAACCATGGTATAGGGGCAATATAATATAGTTACAAAAATAAAACAATGCTCAAGCAACATAGCATAGGTTTACTGCAACATCACACAGAGAAAATAAAGAAACTTTTATGAAAAAGAAGAATAAATGCATTCTCAAATACAGACAGAAGTTTGTACAAGTAAAGAATCATTTTATTCCATACTATGAAATTTTTATACATGTGCAGATTTCAAAATAAAAGAAGGCGGGGACCGGAACCCGCACAACCTCCGGTCAATACAAGTCTTTATATATAAAACCAAAAAAGCAAAATGCGAGATGAAAAGCATAAGTCCCAAACCCATCACTTCTTCTTCCTGCCACCTTTCTAGCTTTCGCCTGGCCGGATGATTAACTTTTTGGGTCGGCTTGTGAGAGTAGGGGAAGAAAGAGGAAGGGGTGCAATTGGACTTTCTTTAGCTTTTTCTTCGCCGGCAGAAGCTTCTCTCCTTTTCTTTGAGACTCCAAGCTTCCCCTTCTTCCTTGAAGAAGACTCACTACTCGGGGTGAAAAGTGCAGATAACTTTATGTCATCAGAAATAGTTTGCTCCGGGTTTCTTTTGCCTTCTTCAGGTTCTTCGGCCTTCAGTTCTTGTGAAGAAACTGGATCATCCAAGCCTTGAAGAGCTTCTATCTGCTCCTCTTGTGACCCCGGTTGAGAAACGGAAGGAGGAGTAATCTGAAGAGGTGGAGAGGGAACAACCGGAAGAGGGGAAGGTTGGACAACACTTGGCGCTTTCACTACAGGAGAAGAGAAGTTAAAGTCAGTATCTCTCATAAAAAGAGGAGAAAGTGGTGCGTCAGGATTTAAGTAATAATCAAAAAGTTCATCAAGCTCATGTGACGTAAACAAGCAGTCCACTTGAACAAGATCAGCATTGAGGTTACCTGGAGAAGTAGGCTTTACTATGTCAATTTCAAAGTCCTGCGCTTCAGTGCTTTCTTGAGTCTCATCCCCGGTGCGGGCGGTTGCACTTTCAATAACAGCTTGAGCAGGAGGTGGAGAATGGGAACTGGAGCCAACAATATCGATGTCGGCCGAAACCGAAGGTTGAACTGGGTCGGTTGAAGTTGCCTTCCCTAAATGTTCTCCCTCTGCCATTTCGGCTCTCTCTTTGGCGAGTTGCTCCTTTCCCCTGGCAAGAGCGGCACATCCATCATCATCTTGATAATGTGCCATTAAATCTAGTTCAGAATATCCAGCTCCTCCAAGCATATCAAGTGCGGCTTCCCACACTTTGGCCAAAGTGATTTCGTACTCCGGTCCCAAAAATTTAAGGCTAACACGCGCTAGAGCACTATGAATGTAAAACTCGAATAGAGTGGAGCTGACTTCGGCTTTGGTTGCCATATGAGATTCTTCGGCTGCTGCTTTGCCGGCAATAGCTTCATCACACCCCTTTTCAGCTTCAGAAAATCGAGCTTTTAGCAGTTCAATTTCCAAGTTTTGGGAGTTGGTTTTTTCTCGCAGCTGAGCAACGTCAGCTCGGTAGCTTTCCACAACATGCTGCTTTGCTTCAAATTTAGCTTCAGCATCTCTTTGTGCAGCGTGAGCATCTCTCACCTATTTTTGAAGCACTTCTTGTCTTTGAGAATAGAAAGTGGAAGAAGTGGCGAGTTCTTCTTTATGTTTTTCAACTTCCGCTTCAAGCTTCTCATTATAAGCGGCGATACTCTTCATCTCGGCATCATGCTGATCAAGTATTTTCTGCCACTCGAATTTGTCATTTTCCATAGTCAGCATGGCTTCGAGATTTGCGCGGTTTACTCTTTGAAGCTCGTCAACAAGTTTATGCCAACCAGACATTCTCTCGATATCGAGTTTAACGGCATCAAGATTTCGCAACATGGCTTGCTTATCGATTGGGACTAAGTCAAGATCGAAACATACTCCCTTTAAGCACCAGTGCGGAAACCGACTTTGAAGAGTGGCCGGGCCCTGTCAAACTTGATAGGAGGGCCTACTTATGATTGTTTGAATATCAGCTTTTTGAAGGGCGGGATAACCGAAAGGAATTTCAAAAGAGACGGGAGCAGCGGGCTTTTCAGAAATTTCAGATGACGGTTTTTCACCAAGTTTGGCCCGTTTACTCGGATCCTCAGTGACATGACTTTTCCCTTTGTCATCACGGGATTTTCGCTTGTGAGAATCATCCTCTCTATGGGAGGAATCATGTCATTTTGTCCCGTCTACCGTAGCGTTCTTCATAAGCACGCTTCTCATGAGCTTTCCTCGCAGCACTTTCTTTATCAGTTTCCCAGGAGGCAGGAAGATACCTCTTGGGGTCATAAGAGCCGCGCCTTCCATAACGCTGGAAATCATCGTAGTAGGAGCCACTTCGTCCAACTGGAGAAACTGAAAATGAAGAAAAGATAAATTCAGAAATCTTCAAAGAAAGGAAGTTAAATGCATATAAGTGCTGAAAAGTCCTAAGTGTGCGTAACGTGCAAACTACGCGCGTCAAACTATGAACCACTCCTTGGTTGGGGGTGATGATTTATTTTACAACTAGTGTCAACTCTTGGGCTGATGGAGTTTGTTGTAGGACGGATGTCGCTTCAACTGCTGGAGAAGTAACTTTAGCAGTGATATGATCATCCTTAAAAAGCTCCCGTGAAGTAATCATCAGGTCGCTCAACCCCTCAAAAGTATCATAACCGCTGTGCTTGGCGGGACTTGTTCTCTCAGTTCCTTCGTCACCAGATTTCCCGGATTGTTGGGGAGGTTCCTCTTCTTCGATGACCGGGGCAAGTACAAGTTTGCAGGATGGCCCCGCAACATCAATTAGAGTAGAACACTTTACCAATGAAGCCTCAACAGTATGTTCTTTCAGTGTAAGTTCTCCGACGAAAACTGGGGCTCCGATGTCTCTACTGTAGAATCAGGGACTTCATGAGGCTGAGTAAATCGGGAAGGGTGCAGAAGTCCGTATTGGTGAAGAAGTTCGTCTTTTAGCAGAAATTTAATACTTCTTTCCTCAACCGCCACGGCACTTAATCTTTCAAAAGTCGGCTTGTGGCTGGGATCTCTAGAGGGAGGAGAAAGTGCTGTAAAAGAAAAGAACGAAATTTGCACCTAGCAACTCAGACTTTGAAAATCTCAAATGGAAAAAGCGGGAATAAGCAATCGTACTTTCTACTCTCCAGATGGCGTAAAATCCTGGAAGGCGACGAATGAAGAAGAATTGATTTAAGAACTCGTGGGCGCTTTTCGAAAGATCGACAATCAATCTACGGTTTGTGAAGCTTCTCACGAGTGTGATAGAGGGATGATCTTTATTCTTTGCAAATGTGCACAAGTAACAGATTTCTTCAAAACTCGAAAGACGATCAAGTGTCCTCCTGAATAGCACGCAAAGTCCCATTAGGATGGCATGTCCATTGGGATGCAATTGGAAAGGAGAGATAGTCAATCGAAGAATGAGTTGCCGAAGAAAGTCATTAAAAGGAGGAATGACACCACATAGGCACATCTGACAGTTGACATCGATAAAACCAAGAGGTGGCCTATCAGCCGTATCGTTTGGCCCAGGAAGCAAAGCATCTGCTTCAGCAATACCAAACTGAATACGTAATTGGTTGAATGCCCGCTGACTCAGGGTAGTTGGAGTTCTTTCCGGAGGATTATCCAATGGAATGGCTACCGGAAAGACCCCTTCAGCTTGCTCTATTATCTCTTCTTGAGAAGACATTCTACAAAAGGAACTGGATATTCAAATATGAAGGTACACGTTTCCTAAATGTGTGAAGTGTTGTGCAAAACTAATAAAAACGACAAGCGAATATAACTGAAATTAAACTAATATGCATTTGCTAATTTTAAAGTTTCAGGGCTTGTTGTTTTAAGTCCAAATGCAAGTGTAGTGTTAATGCAAACAAATCAGTCTTAATTGATTAATATGGCTTTGCTTTAATACTTCACTTGAATTTGTCGATTCACAGCATTTCATATAATTTCTTTTGGTTGATTATCTTTTATCGACTAATCTGTCATTCGATGTGGGCGATTAGTGGTAGTATATTTGTCCCATTTTTCTGCAAATGTTGTATTTAGCAGGTTATTAGCATTAAAGTTAATGAAATCAATAAATGAATGCAACAAGTTCAGAAATGTTCTCTCGGCAGTTCGAGTTGGGAATTCAATTCAGCAATGTCATGTTCATTCGAGTTGAAAGGAGTTTAAGGCAATGCAAAATAGGCTAAGTCCTAGGTCATTCAAATTGCATACGCGACCTATGACCTATGGCGCATGAAGTTAAGTCATTAATCTCCTAGGTCGCTCGGCTTTAAAGTTTCATGGAAAAGGTAGTGAAAATTTCGCTAGGTATTAGGTCGTTCGAGCGCACACGTGACCTAGAGCTTAAGTCGCAGGAAGATAGGTCGCAAAGGGCGATGCCTCGAGCAGTTAGGTCGTGAAGGTTTGCTTAGTTCGTAGGAAGATAAGTCGCGAAAGGACGATCCACAAACATTTAGGTCGTGAAGGTTTTTAGGTCAGTTAAAGTCACTAGGTTGCTTCTGAGACGACTCGGCAATATCAAACTCCTCCCATCAAAACTCTTATGACCTTCTCTCCACTCATCAACTGCCACGTGTCCATCCCCTCCAATTCACCAGAAACGTTGCAAACCCTTTAACCTGAAACCTCTTCGTCTCCTCCACACCTCAAAAAACCAACAATCAACTCCCAATTCACTCCAAAACTTCATAAAACCCTAAGACAACGCATTTTTCAAGAATAAAACACTTGCCAACAATCGGCAATGATCGAAAAGCAAAACAAGGTGTAGTCTCCTAACACGGTAACAAGAATTGCAAGAAGTTGGTTATGGAGGAATGGTAAACGCGGCTACCGGACGATCAAGTTTACCAAAGTTTGCTGGTGAAGATGATGATCGGAGGCGTAGGGGGAGGAGTTTCGCTTCAATTCTCGAGCTTGGATGCAACAGTGACGGCAAAGAAATAAGCAGTAAAGTGAGAAGGAGGAAACTACTTAAGGGATTATATAGGGGGAGAAGGGAAAGGCGAATAGACGTGCGAGTTGGCTTATCTCTTAGGTCGCTCACGACCTAGCAAAATTAAGTTGAAGGACACGACCTATGGCATAGGCGTATACTTCGAGGGGCAATGTTAACTCCTCTATTTCACGGCTCAGCGACCTAAGGAAATAAGCGACCTGAAAGAATTAAAGACCCCCAACGACCTAGCGACCTAATGGAATCGCGACCTAGCGACATAAGCTAATCAACGACCTAACCATCAACACAGGGCAACAGCATGTCACAACAAAGAGGCTTCGCGACTTAACGGACTAAAGGTACAAGAGATCTGCGACCTAACGACCTATGGACTAAAGCGACCTAACGACCTAATAGCTAAACAGCCTAGCGACCTAGAAGATCTAGCGACCTAGCGAGTTATCACGGAATGAAGCCGCTTGCTTATAGGCCACTCCCAACCTTAGGTCGCCAACCATCCTCCCCTAGGTCGCTCACGACCTAAACAATACCGAAGTAAATTCTTATGTCGCTTCCTACTTTGGTCGTTGACGACCTATGACTTGCCGATTTATTCAACATGATCAAGTGTGCTCTTGTTAAGCGTTAAAGACCCAGTCTCAACAAAATGGTTTATTCAACATGATCAAGTTTAACTTCATTTTTATAATATTTCTCATACGAGTGAGATAAAGGTTTGTATATACTAGTAGATTGGAAAATGGTTTAAGAAAAGAGATTTGTTATTGAAAATATAGTTGAAATCATTTTGTTGAAAGAGTTTTGATATTTACTACTAGTATTGAAACCTTCATATTTTCAAATGACAAATCATAGAAGTGATTGTAGAAACAATCAATCATAAAAATTCACATACGAAGACGTGATTAAAATCCAAAGAAACCGATAAAGAATCCATCGAAATAGATATTCAAAAATCCATAAAATCGACCGAGAAGCCAAAGATAGTGTGTCTCGAAGAATGGTCAACTCAGCATCTCAACAAAGTAAGTTCTATTGAACGTTTTTCAGATAATATCCCCTACGGAGGGGGGTCCACGTGTGGTGGCAACCCCCCAAGGTGGGGGTGCGGGGGCAATGCCCCTGGTACGGGGTTCGACCAACTTGGTCAGGTCGCGGGGTCCAGGGTGGCAGCGCCCCCGGCGAGGTGCGGGGGCAGCGCCCCGTCCAAAATGGTACGACCTAGTGGTTAAAGGGGCACGACTTAGTGGTCCAGCGACCTAAAGGGTAAAGGTCATGCTACCTAAAATGGGTTCACGACCTAAGAGGTTTGCGAGTTATCGGTTTAATAAGGCCGAGCGACCTAATGAAGGAACAAGGCCGAACGACCTATAGGGCTCGCGACCTACGACCTAAAAGGCTAAACGACCTAACGACTCAAGGGTCTGAACTTGTACTCATAACAAGTCAATAACATAAATTCCATAAATCAACACAAGAAATGCAGAAATCACAGAAAAAGGGAAAGAGGTCTATCACATGACGGTCCGAAGACCATGGGGAGCTACCCCATATATGTGAGTCGAAATCACACAGATGAGGTCTAGACTAACCAAAAATCAAAAGGTATGTGTGAGTGAAATCACACAAGTGGTGTCTAGTATAACCTCGCAAAAAAAAACGTATGTGTGAGTGAAATCACACAAGTGGTGTCTAGACTAACCAAGAAGGTAAAAAGGCATGTGTGAATGAAATCAAACAAGTGGTGTCTAGTCTAACCAAGCTAACAAGAGACATCGCACAATTGCTAATCTAAATCATAAGAATGATCGTCATGATCAACGAGAAGTGTCAATTACACTAAGCTAGTAAATATAAAAGTTTAGCTACATGTTCCATAACCACTTGCTTAACTCAAATATTTACAAACAAACTATAGATCTTCACTAGAAAATTGTCACAAAAAGGTTCAATCAAACAAGTCCAAGAGTTAACCGACGAAGCAAACGCAAGCGTTTCATACCACTTGTTTTACTAAGCCGTTTAATTCAATTTCTCATACGAGTGAGGTAAAGGTTTGTATATACTAGTAGATTGGAAAATGGTTTAAGAAAAGAGCTTTGTTGTTGAAAATAGAGTTGAAATCATTTTGTTGAAAGAGTTTTGATATTTACTACTAGTATTGAAACCTTCATATTTTAAAGTGACAAATCATAGAAGTGATTGTAGAAACAATCAATCATAAAAATTCACATACGAAGACGTGAATAAAATCCAAAGAAACCGATAAAGAATCCATCGAAATAGATATCCAAAAATCCATAAAATCGACCGAGAAGCCCAAGATAGTTTGTCTCGAAGAATGGTCAACTCAGCATCTCAACAAAGCAAGTTCTATTGAATGTTTTTCAGATAAGATCCCCTACGGAGGGGGTGTCCGGGGGGTGGAAACCCCCCAAGGTGGGGGGTCGGGGGCAATGCCCCTAGTACGGGGTTCGACCTGCCTGGTCAGATCGTGGGGTGCAGGGGGGCAGCGCCCCCGGCGGGGTGCGAGGGCAGCGCCCCGTCCAAAACGGTATGACCTAGTGGTCCAGCGACCTAAAGGGTAAAGGTCATGCAACCTAAAATGGGTTCACGACCTAAGAGGTTTGCGAGTTATCGGTTTAATAAGGCCGAGCGACCTAATGAAGGAACAAGGCCGAACGACCTATAGGGCTCGCGACCTACGACCTAAAAGGCTAAACGACCTAAGGACTCAAGGGTCTGAGGACCTAAAAGTATAAAGGTCATGCGACCTATCGGTTTAAGAGGCGAGCGACCTAAGTGTTACGACCAAAGAGTCAAACGACTTAGCGTGGAAGCGACCTAAAAGCAATAGGACCTAACGACCTAAGGTCATACGACCAAGCGGCCTAAAGAGTTACGACCTAAAGTCGAACGACTTATCGACCTAAATAGTTACGACCTAAAGTCGAACGACTTAGCGACCTAAAACCCAACGACCTAATTCCGAGGCGAACGACCTAACACGTGCCAATGGGTTTTAAGGCCAGAAACGAGCTATTTGAAGGCCGAGACTTTTCTACGCGAACGACCTAGCATTGGCAGAATGACCTAAGTGCAGAATTTTACCAAAAACACTAAAAATTGGAGTTTTTCGCCAATCCAATCCAAACCAAATGCAAATGTACATGCTAAAGTGATGGGGAATCATTCCCAATAGTCCAATATAGTTATAGACTAGAATTGTGAGATAAAATCTCACCTTTTCACTAAAATGGATGAAGATGATGCTTGAAATGCTATGCAAGGATCAACCACTAGCTTGAATCAACCACTAAAATGGATGAAGATGGAGCAAGTTTTGGAATGTGGACCCAAAAGGTTTGTTTATAGGAAATAGGTGGTCCCTTCATTTACTTTACATTTATTATCACCTTGCAATCTCTTTCTTTTCGTTTTCAAGTAGTCTAATAATTAAACTACTCATTCATTTCTTATAAATTAATTGTTGCTTCGTTTGATTTATTTGTAATTAATAATTTCCACATTCTTTTCATTTGTTTCACCTTTATTCGTTTGCTCTTTTTAAATGCTTTACCCGAAGTTTTTTCCTTTTCTGTTTTTCGTTTTTAATGCGAACATCCAAATTAATATGCATGCCCTCTAATTAGCATTTACTATTTTCCGTTTCAAAATTTTATTTTGCTTATGCATCATTAGTTCTTGTAGCTTCCTTTCATTCGCAATTCTTGAAGCTTCATATTAAAAACGGAAGATTTATTTTTATCTTTGTTGATATATTTATTCCTTTAGTTTATATCTTTCAATACTACATTTTAGGGCTATTCATATTTTTACTTTATTTCAATTCCTAGTTTGTTTATATATACCTTACTAGCTTTTCATTTTTTTTCCATCTTCATTCTTGTAGCCTCATTTCTAATCTCATCTTTTGTAGCTTCATTTTTCCAAATAAAATTTTCATCTCATTTCTTTTCACTCTTCACCTTCCTTATTCCCTTTTCTTTTATTTTTTTTAAATCTCCTTCTTCTCTTTTTTTTGCTTCATTTTTATGCTTTTTTTATTCTTCTTCAAATCTTCTTCTTCTTTTTCAAAGCTTCCTTTTCTTTTTTAATTCTTCATCTCTTTGAATTTTCCTATTCTTTTCCAAGCATTCTTCTTTTTCCAAATACTTTTCTTCATATCCAGATCTATACAAACTTCTCTATCTCTTCCAAAACATTCAAAAAAAAGATTAAGATAGCAAGGAAATAAATCAAAAGGAGGAAGTAGTAGCAGATTCAAATCTGACTAGACAAGGGAAATCCAAAAGGTGAGTGTTTAAAATCACTCACGAAATTTTATTGCAAGTTAGACCTGGTCATATAGTGATAAATTTTTGATTGTTGGTTTTGAATATTTATAAATATTTAATTTGAATAGCTAAATTTCAATATGTGATGACTGATAATTACTGTGACATGTTATTGAATTGGTTGATTTGTTGAATTGATTGATTTCAATATTGAATGGATTGTGCTTGAATGTATATTTGTTCATTTATTTGATATATCCTTGTTATCACCCTATAGTTTATTGTAATTATTTAAATTTTCATATTGATTATTTGCACACTGAATAAGGATGTAAAACCCATGAATTTCATGTATTTACATCAGAGGAAAAATTGTATGTTTAGATTTACTCTTTGAACCATAAAAATGATTTTGGGAAGTAAACTGCCGTTACCTTACTTGAAAGTTTTCAAAATTAAATTTTGAAACATTGGGAAGTTTCCAAAAAAGTGAATATTGAAACTTTGGAATATTTTTATAAATCAAATCTCTAAAACTATGAAATTTAATTGGGAATTGTTTTGTAAATTTTAAATTTACTAGAATGGATCTATTGTGAAATCCATTTTATTTTGAATATGGAAATAATAACATTTCCAGAAATTTGGACCTTCAAAAAATGTAGTTATCTGCATTCCTTATTTCATATACTTTTGATTTAATTTGCATAAGAATTTTAGTTCTGACTCGAGTGTATTATCTTCCTTTATGCTCGGGTCAGCCTGAGTTTTTCAGCATTGAAAACTATTTTTGGTGGACGAAGATGAAGATTCAGTATATTATTGCTATTTATTATTCCACTACATTCTGTGTTCCGCTGCATTATTGGTTATTTATGATATATGTATAACTCTGATTTGAATTTGTAAAAGTGTAATCAAATGTTATTTGTAAAACAACTTCATGAACTGTTTATTTGATTATTATATTTTGTCGTTACGCTGCGAGATTCTGTATTTTGTTTTTCTCTTTTCATTTTTTATTTACCCCATTAGCAATCCTCCCTTTTGAATGGTTTAATTCTTACATGTGTGGTTTATTGTTGATTTGAACCATCCAAAAGGGTGGGTCGTTACAGTTGGTATCGGAGCCAGGTTTGTCTGCCATTGCACTTGGAGGGTGCAACATGATAAGGGGTTCTCGCTTCCTGGTTTGGCAGCGAACAGTTGACTCTTACTCCTACATGTCCCTGCGGGGGTTGGTGGTGCAGTCGAGAGGCTGGCCATAAAGGAAGAACACAGGTACCAATGTATGCTACGGTGGGCGTTACCCCACTGGCGCGGCCCGTTACAGTTGGTATCAGAGCTTAGGTTTTGACATACCTTAGCCTGTTTGGGGTTAACTCATTAGAGATAGGGTAGTAATACCCTAGAAAGAGTTGTCCAAGTGTATAGTCGAGAGCGCGCATTTGTTAGTGTTATAAACATGTTTTATATAAATTTTGAAATGAAATTATTTTTCCTAATATTATATATATATATATATAAAGGAATAAATTTTTAAGACTAGTATAGTTATTTGTAGTGTGTTTGATTTATGAAATGGTAATATTTAATTATTATCATTTTGTTGACTTGTTGTATTTAATCAAATTACAAACATTGGTTAATTATTGTTGATTGAATTAATGGACTGAACACGAGTTTAATAATGGTGTATTAAAGAGAATAAAATGAATAATTAGGATATTTGTTTATGAAATTGAAATGTTGATGTGAATTTTGTTGTTTGTTGACATGTAGTTTCACCTATTGGAAAAAATGGAATATTTGGATAGTTTGGATAATCGACACTCTTTTGTATTAATATATGAGTGAAACTTGATAATTAGCTTGAATTATATAGTTGAATTGATAACCTTAATTTGAAAGCAAGTAAAATAAGGTTTAATTTGTCATATCTATGTTTAGTAAATGAATGGAATTGGGGTATACATTCTTGGCATGAAATGTAATAATATACAAGTGTGTACTTTAAGCCTTTGGACCTTTAAATTGAAATTGTGATTAAGGAAATGTTGTAAATACGAATAAATTGGAAAAATATGTTTATAAATTTAATTAACATTTACGAAGCATGTCATAGATAAATTTAAAGGTAAATGTGAAACTAAATGGAATAAGCAATATGAATTAAAAGTGAAATGATTTCAAATAAAGCCATGACTTGTAAATTGTTATGAAATAAATAGATGTTGCAATAAATGGATATAAATAAAGTTGTGATAACTTTAAACTCAAACACTATCTTATAAAAAGGAATTAAGTTTTATAAATTGGTCGTAAAGAAATTCCTTATGAAATGATTTGCAAATAAATTAGTTTTAAATGAGAAATATTACATGTGAAATGAATGTAATTTAAATTAAAGAGAAATATAGGAAATATTTTGAAAATGGATATATTAATGTTTATATTAAATGGAGAAATTCTATGAAACAAATAATAAAGTACGTAGTGATATTTGTGTTAATCGACGAGATTAAAAATGAATTTAATTGAAATGAAATTGTGATTAAACAAATTGGAATAATTACGTAAGTCGTATGTATATTATTTTATTCGCAAAATTAATTTAATCCGGATTTGAGTACACAAGTTCTATGTGAATTACATCACTTCGTGTTGAGATTTTTCATTCGATTCTTGATGGCGAATATTTGATACAGATTTTTGGTTTGATTATAGAATTCTCTATCATAGTATATGGCTATGCAAGGAGAATGATGGTTTCTATTCAAGAAACCATATCGAAGTCCACATTAGAGAAGTTGAATGGACAATACTAGTTCGAAAGTGTGACGCCCCACCTCTATACCCATGCTAGCCAAGAACACTACGATGTAGTGCTGTCAACTAGCACGGAGAATAGGCTGTTGAGGAGCGACCATCCATGTAACTTCTTTGTGCGAGCACCGTTATGTCGATAGTATAGCATGCATTTCATTTAAGGAGGAAGTCCGATATACCGATACAAACTCAAAGCTATCACACGGTGGCTATAAATAATCTTCGGAAACAAACATAGAAATAAGCATAACACAATCAGTCGCAGACATCCATATCACAAAGGCGGAAGATGATATGGATATAAAACTAACACATGAAAGTGTACATCAGAGAAGTGGTCAAAAAGATCCACAATAATACAAAAGAATAGCAACACATGCTATACAAAAGAATACAACTATGAGTCTAAATCTCAAGTGTATACAACAAAAACTGCTAATCTAAATAGTTAGCCAAAAGTCAGAGTAGCAAACCCTGGGGAGAAGTCAAGCTGAAGCACCTGTAGCATCTCAGTCTGACCCGAGTATTATTTAAGAAAACAATAAACGGATCAGTCTAGCTATAAATATCAGATGACATGGTATAAAATAAAAGATATGGCATAAACATAAAATATCCATACTGACATACTACTATAAGTATGCAAATGATGATCAACAGAAGATCGATCAATAAGAGATAAACTGATATCACAAGAATCTTCTCAAAGATCCAAAGAGGGCATCATACCCTAAACTTGTACTCATAACAAGTCAATAACATAAATTCCAGAAATCAACACAAGAAATGCAGAAATCACAGAAAAAAGGGAAAGAGGTCTATCACATGACGGTCCGAAGACCATGGGGAGCTACCCCATATATGTGAGTCGAAATCACACAGATGAGGTCTAGACTAACCAAAAATCAAAAGGTATGTGTGAGTGAAATCACACAAGTGGTGTCTAGTATAACCTCGCAAACAAAAACGTATGTGTGAGTGAAATCACACAAGTGGTGTCTAGACTAACCAAGAAGGTAAAAAGGCATGTGTGAATGAAATCACACAAGTGGTGTCTAGTCTAACCAAGCTAACAAGAGACATCGCACAATTGCTAATCTAAATCATAAGAATGATCGTCATGATCAACGAGAAGTGTCAATTACACTAAGCTAGTAAATATAAAAGTTTAGCTACATGTTCCATAACCACTTGCTTAACTCAAATATTTACGAACAAACTATAGATCTTCACTAGAAAATTGTCACAAAAAGGTTCAATCAAACAAGTCCAAGAGTTAACCGACGAAGCAAACGCAAGCGTTTCATACCACTTGTTTTACTAAGTCGTTTAATTCAATTTCTCATACGAGTGAGGTAAAGGTTTGTATATACTAGTAGATTGGAAAATGGTTTAAGAAAAGAGCTTTGTTGTTGAAAATAGAGTTGAAATCATTTTGTTGAAAGAGTTTTGATATTTACTACTAGTATTGAAACCTTCATATTTTAAAGTGACAAATCATAGAAGTGATTGTAGAAACAATCAATCATAAAAATTCACATACGAAGACGTGAATAAAATCCAAAGAAATCGATAAAGAATCCATCGAAATAGATATCCAAAAATCCATAAAATCGACCGAGAAGCCCAAGATAGTTTGTCTCGAAGAATGGTCAACTCAGCATCTCAACAAAGCAAGTTCTATTGAATGTTTTTCAGATAAGATCCCATACGGAGGGGGTGTCCGGGGGGTGGAAACCCCCCAAGGTGGGGGGTCGGGGGCAATGCCCCTAGTACGGGGTTCGACCTGCCTGGTCAGATCGTGGGGTGCAGGGGGGCAGCGCCCCCGGCGGGGTGCGAGGGCAGCGCCCCGTCCAAAACGGTATGACCTAGTGGTCCAGCGACCTAAAGGGTAAAGGTCATGCAACCTAAAATGGGTTCACGACCTAAGAGGTTTGCGAGTTATCGGTTTAATAAGGCCGAGCGACCTAATGAAGGAACAAGGCCGAACGACCTATAGGGCTCGCGACCTACGACCTAAAAGGCTAAACGACCTAAGGACTCAAGGGTCTGAGGACCTAAAAGTATAAAGGTCATGCGACCTATCGGTTTAAGAGGCGAGCGACCTAAGTGTTACGACCAAAGAGTCAAACGACTTAGCGTGGAAGCGACCTAAAAGCAATAGGACCTAACGACCTAAGGTCATACGACCAAGCGGCCTAAAGAGTTACGACCTAAAGTCGAACGACTTATCGACCTAAATAGTTACGACCTAAAGTCGAACGACTTAGCGACCTAAAACCCAACGACCTAATTCCGAGGCGAACGACCTAACACGTTCCAATGGGTTTTAAGGCCAGAAACGAGCTATTTGAAGGCCGAGACTTTTCTACGCGAACGACCTAGCATTGGCAGAATGACCTAAGTGCAGAATTTTACCAAAAACACTAAAAATTGGAGTTTTTCGCAAATCCAATCCAAACCAAATGCAAATGTACATGCTAAAGTGATGGGGAATCATTCCCAACAGTCCAATATAGTTATAGACTAGAATTGTGAGATAAAAATCTCACCTTTTCACTAAAATGGATGAAGATGAAGCTTGAAATGCTATGCAAGGATCAACCACTAGCTTGAATCAATGTCTTCACTTGAGTTTTGGAGTTGATGTTGGATTAGCAATGAAGACTTAGCTTTTGGAGTTTTAATTTCTCTTTCCACTCACCATTAATGCAAAAACTTGAGTTGGTAGGAATTTGTGAAGATTGAAGAGAAGGAAGGGGTTGGGCTTGAGTTATAATGGCTAAGCTAACCCAAAGTCCAAAGCGGGAAAAGTTAGTGAAATTCCACTAAATCCAAACCTATCAATGTTTATACTTAAAAAGTTATAAACGACATTTCGAACTCAATGGAAGTGGTCTCGAGTCCTAATTTAACTGTTTGCAAAAAGTAGCTTTTCAGACCAAAATCCAATTAACAATAAAATATTTAAATAAAATATTTAAATATAAAATTGACAAATATGCGGGTTGTTACAGACTCCCCTCCTTAAAGAAATTGCGTCCTCGCAATATATAAGATGGATGTAAAAAGTAACAACCATAAAAGCATATTAACACAAAAGAAATTTGAAATAGGAAGTTCACCATAAAGAGATCTGGTGAAACTTTTAATTTCTTCCACAGCACCTGGCTCAAGAATAGAATCGGAATCTCGAAAGTATGTCCATAATTGAGAAACGTAAAACACGTCATATAATAGGAGAAAATTGAGCTGGTAATAAAAGGCGATAAGCCATGGAATCCATACGTACGGTGATAGGAAATGGCCCAATATACTGAGGCGCTAATTTTCCCGATCGACTGAAACGTACAATACCCATCATAGGTGAAACATGAATAAATTCTGGATCTAAAACCAGCTTCTCACCGTCCTCAAGCCAACAAGAAGGAGATCGGCATGGCCTTCCCTAGAGTTTCTCGAAAGATACCATACCAATACTAGATTGGAAGCTATTATTATAGGAAAATTCAACAAGAGGAATATGATCTTCCCAACTTAGACCGACATCAAGCACACAAGCTCGAAGGAGATCTCCAAGAGTTTGATTCACACGCCCGGTTTGTCCATCGGACTGGGGTGATAAGCGGTGATAAAATCTCGAAGACTTTTCCAAAGTCCACTAGTAAACAGTGGATCACTATCGCTATCAATAGAAGTAGGAACTCCACATAATTTAACAATCTCTTTTAATAAAGAGTTTGGCCAAAAGAGGAACGATTCGGTTAAACTGAACGGGAATAAAATGGGATGATTTAGTAAGTCTATCTACTATAACCCATAAGTTACCATGACCCAAATGAGAACGCGAAAGGCCATCTATAAAATCCATGGAGATTTGGTCCCACTTCCAAATTGGAATTTCTAAAGGTTGTAATAACCATCAGGCCTTTGGTGTTCGGCCTTGACAAGTTGGCAAGTCATGCAACACTTAACAAAGTTAGCGATAACAGATTTCATTCACTCCCAATAATAAAGTCGCTTCATATCTGCGTACATTTTACTACTACTGGGATGAATGGTAATTTTAGAACGATGAGAATCTGCTAAAATATTTTTACGAAGATCACTAATAATTGGTATGATGAGTTTACCAAATTTTCAAATGCCGCTACAAGAATCAATATCAAAGTCTTTCAAACCTTCAATATCAACTTTTCATCCCTACAACTGTGGCTAAGAAGAGCCAATTCGGGATTTAGCCCAATATTAGCTTTAAGAATGCAGTCTAAAAGAGAATGATGAGCCTAAATCAGATACGCGCTTTCGAATCTCACAAGTGGATATAATCTCGAGATCGTTCCATTCGGATATCATCATAGAAACAACAGCTTGTTGTTTACGGCTAAGAGCATCGACGACACGATTACCCTTACCGGGGTATAAAGAATATCAAGATCATAAGGTGTAAGGAACTCGAGCCAACGAAGTTGACCCAAATTAAGTTCCTTATGAGAAAATAGATATCCCAATGATTTATTATCGAGGTAGAGAACAAATTTCTCCATCAAAGATGATGATGCCAAATATTGAAAGCAAAATCAATAGCCGTGAGCACCAGATCATAAGTGGCATACCTAGTCTCGATCGGTTTTAAAGATTTAGAAGCAAAAGTGATTGCACGTTCTCTTTCGTTAAGAGAACGGCATCCAAACCAATACAATAAGCGTTGGTACTAAAGTTAAAGTCTTGGTTCCCTTCGGGAATCACAAAAATAAGAATATTGAAAAGAAGGAATTTAATCTTCTTTCCCAAAAAGCTAAAACTTTAAAAATCACAATTACCTTCATAGAAAAATTTATATTTTACAAGTCAATTTATTGTGTCTGATTATCTCATCAAAGCGTTTAGGAAATCCCTATCGGTAGCGTTGATCAAGCGCATCGCCAGAATTCTTAAAACACTAAATGGGCAATACAACACAAAATTATCTTTTTATAGGAATTTAAAATATCTTCTTAAAAAGATTTGCAAAATTTTAAATTTCTATTCTCATCCAAAATTAATAAATACAAGATTGGAATTATTGAGCTATTCATAGAATACTCGATTTATAAAAGGGATGAAATAGACTGGATAAACTGAATGACACAATATGTCATTCATATAAATCATAACGAGTGCGGAATGCGGTATGTGGAAGGCTAACCTCCGCAACTCGTAGCGATTGAAATTCGGTAGCAAGGTCAAACTGGAAAGA
Organism: Allium cepa; assembly: GCA_030765085.1. Classification (NCBI taxonomy): domain Eukaryota; kingdom Viridiplantae; phylum Streptophyta; class Magnoliopsida; order Asparagales; family Amaryllidaceae; genus Allium; species Allium cepa. The sequence continues at coordinate 912,332,956 of CM060943.1, forward strand.
CCTTAACACCACTCAAAAAGGTTGCTTAGGTGATAATCCTAAGACAAACTCAGAAATACCGGAAAATTATCAAACGATAAGAATGAGAGAGATATCTCTTTACTCAACATGTGAGCTAAAAGAGCAAAATGATGCCATCGATTTGAAATCGAAATCACAAAGGAAAAATATGAATCTGCTTAACAGATCGAAAATATCGAAAATGAATAGTCCTTACGGAAAAAATGGATATGGGCTTTGCAATAAGACAATCCTTTCACGCAAATCAATTTCGAAACCTAAGCAATGCATAACATGCAAATGGGTTCGGAAAGAAAAATCACATGAAATAATTTTCGATATCAATAAAAAGCAAGTAGAGTGTTGCGGATCCACTAATCCGGATTCGCAATCCTCAAAGAAGTCATCAAGCCCAAAACATAAAAAGAAAGAGAATCATCAAGTTCTTTTGATATAAAAATGATGAGACGAACCCATGTCAAAAAGAAATCGAATCGGATAATCGAAAACAAATGAAATCAATGATTAAATAAGAAATACCTTGACCCAGAGGAGTTTCGTTAGAAGCTTTTAGCTTTCCTTCTCTTTTGCTAGGTCGCATGGGACATGCAGACAAGTAATGGCCCGAGCCTTTGCAATAGCGGCAATAGAGAGGTTCCGGGCACTTAGTTACATAATGGTCTGTGGAACCACAATTGTAACATCGTTTAATACTAGAGGTAGGTGGCTTGGCTACCGAAGTTTCTGGTTCCACCCTCTTCTTGCTTAGAAGTATGGGCAGACCGAAATATGATGACTGGAATCTTTGCAATAACGACAAAAGAGTGGTTCTGGACACTCCTTCGCATAGTGGTCCCTAGAACCACAATTGTAGCATCGTCCCTAATGAAGGATTGGAGCCTTTGCTACAAAAGTAGGTTGCTTCACCTTCTTATCGGGATAAGGGCTTTTAAACTTAATATGCCTCTTCTTGGACATCCCAATATCACTATCAATTCCTTTATCAGCCTCTTCTTCTTGCAGCGTCATATCTACAAGTTGGTCAAAAGGAACTTCTAGTTTCAAAGGTAAGATCTTTGTGGGATTCTTACTCAAAGCACAGATAAACCTTTGATTCTGAGCAAGATCCAAAAGTTGCTGGGCAGACATGAAAAGGCCATGGAGAGAAGGACTACTGGATTGACCAGCGCTAGGACTACCGGAACTAACCATCTCTTCTTCCTTCAAGAAAGAATGGAAGAACAAGAAAAGATTATTCTCAGAATGAATATCAAGCAATCTTGATAGATAGAACAAGGAACCACAAAAGAAAATAGGATGAATCAGTACGAAGACTCGAATTAATCCTAAGGTAGGACTCCTAAGATGGACTTAGGACGACGATCCTTGTTAAGTTATTCTACGTTGTTCCAAAGTTTGGCTCTGATACCAAGCTGTGACGCCCCACCTCTATACCCACGCTAGCCAAGAACATTACGATGTAGTGCTGTCAACTAGCACGGAGAATAAGGCTGTTGAGGAGCAACCATCCATGTAACTTCTTTGTGCGAGCACCGTTATGTCAGATAGTATAGCATGCATTTCATTTGAGGAGGAAGTCTGACATACCGATACAAACTCAAAGCTATCACACGGTGGCTATAAATAATCTTCGGAAACAAACATAGAAATAAGCATAACACAATCAGTCACAGACATCCATATCATAAAGGCGAAAGAAGATATGGATATAAAACTAACCCATGAAAGTGTACATCAAAGAAGTGGTCAAAAAGATACACAATAATACAAAATAATTGCAACACGTGCTATAAAGAAGAATACAACTATGAGTCTAAATCTCAAGTGTATACAACAAAAACTGCTAATCTAAATAGTTAGCCAAAAGTCAGAATAGCAAACCCCGGGGAGAAGTCATGCTGAAGCACCTGTAACATCTCGGTCTGACCCGAGTATTATTTAAGAAAACAATAAACGGATCAGTCTAGCTATAAATATCAGATGACATGGTATAAAATAAAAGATATGGCATAAACATAAAATATCCATACTGACATACTACTATAAGTATGCAAATGATGATCAACAGAAGATCAATCAATAAGAGATAAATCGATATCACAAGAATCTTCTCAAAGATCCAAAGAGGGCATCATACCCTAAACTTGTACTCATAACAAGTCAATAACATAAATTCCAGAAATTAACACAAGAAATCCAGAAATCACAGAAAAAGGGAAAGAGGCCTATCACATGACGGTCCGAAGACCGTGGGGAGCTACCCCATATGTGTGAGTCGAAATCACACAGATGAGATCTAGACTAACCAAAAATCAAAAAGGTATGTGTGAGTGAAATCACACACGTGGTGTCTAGTCTAACCTCGCAAACAAAAACGTATGTGTGAGTGAAATCACACAAGTGGTGTCTAGACTAACCAAGAAGGTAAAAAGGTACGTGTGAATGAAATCACACAAGTGGTGTCTAGTCTAACCAAGCAAACAAGAGACATCGCACAATTGCTAGTCTAAATCATAAGAATGATCGTCATGATCAACGAGAAGTGTCAATTACACTAAGCTGGTAAGTATAAAAGTTTAGCTTCATGTCCCATAATCACTTGCTTAAGTCAAATATTTACGAACAAACTGTAGATCTTCACTAGAAAATTGTCACAAAAAGGTTCAATCGAACAAGTCCAAGAGTTAACCGACGAAGCAAACGCAAGCGTTTCATGCCACTTGTTTTACTAAGCCGTTTAATTCAATTTCTCATACGAGTGAGGTAAAGGTTTGTATATACTAGTTGATTGGAAAATGGTTTAAGAAAAGAGCTTTGTTATTGAAAATAGAGTTGAAATCATTTTGTTGAAAGAGTTTTGATATTTACTACTAGTATTGAAACCTTCATATTTTAAAGTGACAAATCATAGAAGTGATTGTAGAAACAATCAATCATAAAAATCACATACGAAGACGTGAATAAAATCCAAAGAAACCGATAAAGAATCCATCGAAATAGATATTCAAAAATCCATAAAATCGACCGAGAAGCCCAAGATAGTTTGTCTCGAAGAATGGTCAACTCAGCATCTCAACAAAGCAAGTTCTATTGAATGTTTTTCAGATAAGATCCCCTACGGAGGGGGGGTTCAGGGGGGGTGGCAAACTCCCAAGGTGGGGGTGCGGGGGCAACGCCCCTGCTATGGGGTTCGACCTGCCCGGTCAGGTCGCGGGGGTCGCGGGTGACAGCGGCCCCGGTGGGGTGCGGGGGAGCGCCCCGTCCAAAACGGTACAACCTAGTGGTTAAAGGGGCACGACCTAGTGGTCCAGCGACCTACAGGGTAAAGGGCATGCGACCTAAAATGGGTTCACGACCTAAGATGTTTGCGAGTTATCGGTTTAATAAGGTCGAGCGACCTAATGAAGGAACAAGGCCGAACGACCTATAGGGCTCACGACCTACGACCTAAAAGGCTAAACGACCTAATGACTCAAGGGTCTGACGACCAAAAATTATAAAGGTCATGCGACCTATCGGTTTAAGAGGCGAGCGACCTAAGTGTTATGACCTAAGAGTCGAACGACTTAGCGTGGAAGCGACCTAAAAGCCATAGGACCTAACGACCTAAGGTCATATGACCTAACGGCCTAAAGATTTATGACCTAAAGTCGAACGACTTAACGACCTAAAGAGTTACGACCTAAAGTCGAACGACTTAGCAACCTAATACCCAACGACCTAATTCCGAGGCGAACGATCTAACACGTGCTAACGGGTTTTAAGGCCAGAAACGAGCTATTTGAAGGCCGAGACTTTTCTACGCGAACGACCTAGCATTGGCAGAATGACCTAAGTGCAGAATTTTACCAAAAACAATAAAAATTGGAGTTTTTCTCCAATCCAATCCAAACCAAATGCAAATGCACATGCTAAAGTGATGGGGAATCATTCCCAACAGTCCAATATAGTTATCGACTAGAATTGTGAGATAAAAATCTCACCTTTTCACTAAAATGGATGAAGATGAAGCTTGAAATGCTATGCAAGGATCAACCACTAGCTTGAATCAATGTCTTCACTTGAGTTTTGGAGTTGATGTTGGATTAGCAATGAAGACTTAGCTTTTGGAGTTTTAATTTCTCTTTCCACTCACCATTAATGCAAAAGCTAGGGTTGGTAGGAATTTATGAAGATTGAAGAGAAGGAGGTGGTTGGGCTTAAGTTATAATGGCTAAGCTAACCCAAAGTCCAAAGCGGGAAAAGTTAGTGAAATTCCGCTAAATCCAAACCTATCAATGTTAATACTTAAAAAGTTGTAAATGACATTTCGAACTCAATGGAAGTGGTCTCGAGTCCTAATTTAACCGTTTGCAAAAAGTAGCTTTTCGGACCAAATTCCGATCGAATGTGAATTTGCGAAATGATGACATACGTACATCTTATGTTCTAATATTATTGATATGCTTTGGCGCTGAAATTGAAAGTTGTAGTGTTGGATATCTTCATAATTTAAATTGGAATTTTCTTCTATGCAAAACTATTATTGATTTAAAACCATTTTTACAAAACTATTTCTTTTATTTTTCTTATACAAACTATCTTATTCTATTTTATATACCAAACTATTTTACAAACTTTTTCACAAAACTATTTTATGTACAAAACTATTTTGAAACTATTTTACACGACCATTTTATATACAAAAATACATAACTATTCTAAATTCAAAACCTTTTATAAACCACTATATGGCTTTTCATATAGCGAGATTTATTTTGGAAATTTTTATTCAAGTATAAGATGGACTTTGTATAAGTACAAGTGATTTTGAAACAGTTGATTTTGGAAGGTATTCGATCTGAAGAGATAAATTTTATATATAACAGAATTTATATAAGAATGATTTGATATATTCGAGATTATTGATTTGGAAAGTATTCGATTTGAAAATGGAATCCTATATATAATGGACTTTATATAAGTATGATTTTTGAAAGTGATTTGAAAAGGTACTATATGATATATATTTTTGAAGTAAAGATATGGAAAGTGCCTTCTGCTTGATATCCGCTTTGTGGCCACATCGTGGATTCATTCTATCAATATTATTCTCTCTGATTTTTGGTTTTTCGGATGTAATACTCGAGTGTTCCCACCGTGGCGTAACCTATGTTTTTTTTCTCTTGTGACTGCATAGCGCAATTGCCTGGCTGAGTCTGGCCTAGGGGTACGGATTGTTTCCTCGGGGATCCAGGCGTAACAATGGTGTATCCTGCAATCTGTATAGGTCGCGAATAGCAGCGAAACCGCCTGGCTGAGACAGCCTAGGGGTACGGATTGTTTCCTGGGGGACCCAGGCGTAACCGTTGTGTATCCTGCACTCTACTAGTCACCATGGCGTAACTCGCAGGGCTGAGAAAGCTTACAGATACGGATTGTTTCCTGGGGGATCCAGGCGTAACCATTGTGTATCTGCGAACCATGGTTGGACAAAGGTTTTGGTTTGGTTGTTTTGTTTGGACTGTACTTTCCATATCTGTTTTAAAGGTTTTTCAAGTATTTTCACTGGGTGTTGAAACAAGTCTACTAAGTACTTGAAGAATTCTAGCTTTGCGCCTGATCAACGCATGGCCAGAGTCTGCAAGAACGAGGATAAACTTGTTGAAACATCGAGTTATAAAAGTATTTTCGAAAGGAAAATTTATTTCGATATAATAGTATTTTATTATAAAAGTATTATTGTAAAGGTATGTATTATAAAAGTATTTTTCCCAACAAAGAAATTTTGAATTAATATTTGAAATTTAAAATTTTATGGTTTGATTTAACGATTCGTGCCCAATACTATTCTTTTGAATCTGCCTGATCTGCTCAGCTTTAGTTGTTCACCTATATTCTGTTTCTAGAATCTACCTTCCTTTCCTTTTTGAATATAATCTTTAAAATATTTTTTATTTATATACTACATGGTTTAATAGAAAATTATAAATATTTTGGAAGTTATTAATTAAATAAAAATATTTAAAGCAAATGATTATTGATTTATTAATAATGTTTGCAAAGTGTCTTGAGGTAAATAAATAAATTTACGAATTATGGATTTAATGCTTTCAAATAACTTCTTTGTAAATAGAACTGATGACGTGAATAACTTTTTCCAAATAGTTTTCAAATGTTTATAAATGTGTCATTTAAACATATAAATATTACTTATAAAGGAAGCAGGAAATTTGACAAATGGGTTTTGAAAATTTTTAAAGTACTAAAGATAATTGAATAGCAAATGAAGCTTTCAAATGAATATTGCAAGTAAAATTTATATAAGTTTCTTTGAATGTAGAATTTAAAGATATTATATAAATGGGAAAAAAATTGATTTGCGAAGTTTATTTGTAGCAATATGCTTGCCAAATAAATTTGAATCCCTATGTTGGAAGTATAGTCTGAAATATTTACTTGATTACAAAGTACTAATAGTAAAGTTTATAGGTTTATTTACTATTTAAATTTTGTATTAGAATATTCATTTTGAAACAAGTGTTTAAATTAATTATGAAGGTATGAAATTTTATACTTTGATTTAGAAATTTAATGTAAGATTTGAGTATACTATTAGTTTCAGTTTAATGATATTGAGTTTGTATCTATTTTAAAAATAAGGAGTCTAATAAATTTTTTGGATTTAAGGAACCCTATTTTAAAGCTTATTATAATGTTTGATATAAATTTCTAACATTGTTTTAGACTTTTGAAAAATCTTTGCATAATGCTTTGAGGATGTTTTAAATATATCTTATATTTTTACTCAGTGAATGAGGTTAAATGTTTTAACTAAATTTTTAGATATGTTGAAATATTTCTTTTCTCTTCAAGGGAAAATACCAAAAAAAATTAAATTTTTATTCAATAACTGAATGGAGTTATTTTCAAATTTATATTAAATTTAAATATGTAAGTTAAATTTTTTATAAATTGATCATTTCGAATAACGTATTTCAAACTCCTCAATTCCTTCTTGTTCCTTTTCGAGGACGAAAAAGTTTTGAGTGGGGGAGACTGTAACAACCCATATTTTGATAATTAAAAATATTAAATTTAATAAGGTTTTGGGCTTTAATATTGTTAGAAATTAAATTTTTTGATTAATTAAATTGAATCTTATTAGATTTGAAATTTTGACTTTATGATAAATCTTAAAACAAATAATTTAATGAGATAAAACATATAATTGGCTAATATTGATTGAATGTAATTGACTAATATACTATGTTAACGTAATTTCAATCAATTTAAATAATAAAGGTTAATAAGGAATAGAATAAATGATATATAAATTGATGTAATCTTATGTTATTAATTGAAATTGGTTTTAATATGGAGTATGAAATCAATTATTTTGTACGTAAACTTATTAACCTTTGTTTGTAAAGAATAAGTTAATAGATATAGATTATTAACGTATAACCATTGTTTCATTTATTTTCTTATTATTAAATCGGTTAGAAATTTATTTGGTAATTAATGGAGAATTAACGTAATTAAAATATTACAATTGATATAAGAAGAAACGTTAACTGTTGAGTGGTGAGTGTAAAACTTATGTCAATCAATTGCATAAGGGAATAGTTGATTTAATAATAAGAATGTAAATCAAAATAAAATGATTTGTTTGAAATTTGAATATATAATGAATAGGTTTTATTACATTTGTAATTAAATGATGGAATTAAATTAGTATATAGATATTGGGTTTAAAATAGAAAATTGGATTTCAAAGGAAACAATTGGATTAATTATCTTCCCTGTATTAGGGTATGTTTTGAGATTTAATCATTGTAAGTAATAGTAGTTATATCTTGCCATTAATAAGAGATAGAAGTAAATGATAATTAATTAATGATATGTGCAACATATGTTTTATGTTAAAAATATAATGAGAATTTCATTGAGAAATATTACGTTCAAATTGTAAGCACTTAAATTTGGTACAAATATAATGATAATATGAAATTAATTGATAAAGAAATGATGTGGTTGTACGAAGTATTATTTCCGTGACTCTTTAGTGGGATAATCTTTAAATATAAGTTAGTTTAATGAAAAGAACATTTATTATCAAATAAAATGAATCTTTCATTTGTGAATGTAGTTTTAATTTCATTAAAATAAAGAATATAATAATTGATTTAAAGGAAGAAATATAAGTATATCTGAACTGTGTTTTAGCATATAGATGGATTACAAGAGTGGAAAAATAATTTATTTAAGTAAGTTATTTATTTCTCTACTGTATAAGCAACAAATTTATAAACGTGCTTAAATGACTAATGGAAACAATTATTCTATTTTTCATCCATTTTAGTTGTCTGTTTTGAAATTTAACTTTATGAGTAATAGTAATTAATATAATTAAAATATTTCAATGAGAAGGGAAGAAAACGTTGACTGCAATTAATAGATTTAATAAAAAAAACGCATCTTTTGTGTTAAACAGAAAAGATGTTTTAATGGAAATAAAAGACCATTTTAGGAAAACCAAATTGAAGTTTTCATTTTTATGGTATGTAATTTTATTTATTATGCATGGATACAAAAAATTAAATGCGTACAAATTTGAATATTATTTGAGTTAATGAAGTCAATTTGGTTACATTTCACAAATTGAATTTCAAAAAGGTTGTGCGATGTACATGGTCCCTTCATTTCTTTTGTTATTAATTGTTGCATGTTTTGAGACGTATAAAAATAAAACTTTCATTTTGAACAAGAATGATTTTGGATAAAAAAATTGAATTTTAGAATAACATATACACACACACGCACATTTATATTCAAACTTTTAAATATATCAGAAGGTTCATGGTTGTGTAAATATCGTGGAATCAATTAGATTTTTTTTTTACAGTTGTACATTGATTACATAAGTTTATATTCATTTTTCCATTTTATATAGGGTTAAAATTTGTAAATGGGTTGCACTAATGCGACCATTACAGTAATTAAAAAGTAAAATAAATCATTTTTATAGTGCATAGGTTGATATATATTCATTAATCAATAAATTTATTTGAGTAACGTAAATAAATATATATTGAATGTTTGGCTAATTGATTGGTTGATTGTTTATTGATTGATTGAGTTAATGTAGTGTGCACATATATTAGCATAAAACGAATGTTTTAATATGGAATTTAATAATGTAAATATATGTATGTTTGGGTTCATTGATATAAATTAATTGGAGCAAGTTTTGGAATGAGGACCCAAAAGGTTTGTTTATAGGAAATAGGTGGTCCCTTCATTTACTTTACATTTATTATCACCTTGCAATCTCTCTCTTTTCGTTTTCAAGTAGTCTAATAATTAAACTACTCATTCATTTCTTATAAATTAATTGTTGCTTCGTTTAATTTATTTGTAATTAATAATTTCCACATTCTTTTCATTTGTTTCACCTTTATTCGTTTGCACTTTTTAAATGCTTTACCTGAAGTTTTTTTCCTTTTCTGTTTTTCGTTTTTAATGCGAACATCCAAATTAATATGCATGCCCTCTAATTAGCATTTACTATTTTCCGTTTCAAAATTTAATTTTGCTTATGCATCATTAGTTCTTGTAGCTTCCTTTCATTCGCAATTCTTGAAGCTTCATATTAAAAACGGAAGATTTATTTTTATCTTTGTTGAGATATTTATTCCTTTAGTTTATATCTTTCAATACTACATTTTAGGGCTATTCATATTTTTACTTTATTTCAATTCCTAGTTTGTTTATATATACCTTACTAGCTTTTCATTTTTTTTCCATCTTCATTCTTGTAGCCTCATTTCTAATCTCATCTTTTGTAGCTTCATTTTTCCAAATAAAATTTTCATCTCATTTCTTTTCACTCTTCACCTTCCTTATTCCCTTTTCTTTTCTTTTTTTTAAATCTCCTTCTTCTCTTTTTTTTTTTGCTTCATTTTTATGCTTTTTTTTATTCTTCTTCAAATCTTCTTCTTCTTTTTCAAAGCTTCCTTTTCTTTTTCAATTCTTCATCTCTTTAAATTTTCTACTTCTTTTCCAAGCATTCTTCTTTTTCCAAATCCTTTTCTTTTTATCCAGATCTATACAAACTTCTCTGTTTCTTCCAAAACATTCCTAAAAAAAAGATTAAGATAGCAAGGAAATAAATCAAAAGGAGGAAGTAGTAGCGGATTCAAATCCGACTAGACAAGGGAAATCCAAAAGGTGAGTGTTTAAACTCACTCACGAAATACTAAAATTTTGTTGCAAGTTAAACCAGGTCATATAGTGATAAATTTTTGATTGTTGGTTTGGAATATTTATAAATATTTAATTTGAATAGCTAAATTCCAATATGTGATGACTAATAAATACTTTGACATGTTATTGAATTGGTTGATTTGTTGAGTAGATTGATTTGAATGTTGAATGGATTGTGCTTGAATGTATATTTGTTCATTTATTTGATATATCCTTGTTATCACCCTATAGTTTATTGTAATTATTTAAATTTTCATATTGCTTATTTGCACACTGAATAAGGATGTAAAACCCATGAATTTCAAGTATTTACATCAGAGGAAAAATAGTATGTTTAGATTTACTATTTGAACCATAAAAATGATTTTGGGAAGTAAATTGTCGTTACCTTACTTGAAAGTTTTCAAAGTTAAATTTTGAAACATTGGGAAGTTTCCAAAAAAGTGAATATTGAAACTTTGGAACATTTTTATAAATCAAATCTCTAAAACTATGAAATTTAACTTGGAATTGTTCTGTATATTTGAAATTTACTAGAATGGGTCTATTGTGAAATCCATTTTATTTTGAATATGGAAATAATAACATTTCCATAAATTTGAACCTTCAAAAAATGTAGTTATTTGCATTCCTTGTTTCATATACTTTTGATTTAATTTGCATAAGAATTTTAGTTCCGACTCAAGTGTATTATCTTCCTTTATGCTTGGGTCAGCCTGAGTTTTTCAGCAATGAAGACTATTTCTGGTGGACGAAGACGAAGATTTAGTATATTATTGCTATTTATTATTCCACTAGTTCTGTGTTCCACTGCATTATTGGTTATTTATGATATATGTATAACTCTGAAGAATTTGTAAACCTATAATCAAATTTTATTTGTAAAACAGCTTCATGAACTGTTTATTTGATTATTATTTTTTGTCGTTATGCTGCGAGATTCTGTATTTTGTTTTTCTCTTTCTTTTTTTTATTTACCCCATTAACAATCCTCCCTTTTGAATGGTTTGATTCTGACATGTGTGATTTATTGTTGATTTGAACCATCCAAAAGGGTGGGTCGTTACAGAAATCATCAAAGTAGTAAAAATAAATCAGTCAAAAAAATCAATACCGTGAGAAGCAAGCCTCAATTATACGAATTTGATTAAGTCAGAGAATGTGACGCCCCACCTCTATACCCACTCTAGCCAAGGACACTACGGTGTAAAGCCTTCAACTATCACGGAGAATAAGGCTGTTGACGAGCGACCATCTGTGTAATTGCTTTGTGATATCACCAATATGTCAGATAGTAAAACATGCATTTGGTTTCAGGAGGAAATCTGACATACCGATACAAACTCAAAGCTACTACACAGTGGCTATATATATTCTTCGGAAACAAATATAGAAATAAACAAAACTCAAATCAGTCACAGATATCCATATCACAAAGGCGGAAATAGATATGAATATATAACACATGAAGTTAGACAAAAGTCAGGGTGATTATCCCGAATGTGTAGTCAAGCAGAAGCACCCGTAACATCTCGGTCTGACCCGAGTATTATTTAATAACAAAATAATAAACGGATTAGTCTAGCTATAAATATCAGATAAAATGACATAGAATAAGAGATATGACATAAATATATGATAACCATAAAGCCTAACTGCGATAAGTATGCAATTGAAAATCAACTAAGGATTAATCAATATCACAAGAATCTTCTCAAAGATCCAAAAGAATGTCATACTCCTTATTTATATTCACCAAACCGTAAATATTGACAATAATATCAATGCCAATCACAAAAGTTAATGACACACAAATTCAACAATGCACAAATATTGATAGAACTTATCAATGTAAATCACGAAAATTGGTGAAAACACAAATTCCAGAAATCATCAATGGAAATCCAGAAATCACAAAAAGGGGGAGGCCTATCACAAAACGGGAGCATGAAAACTCACCAACACGTGTATCACAAAATGGAACGCTATTCCATGGTTGCTAACCATTAATTTTAGAGCCGAAGCTCCACAAAACGGCCCGAAGACCATGGGTCGCTACACCACCAAATTGAGCCGAAGCTCCACAGAAACGGGGTTTAGTCTCCTTCGTAGACAAAGAGACATCGCACTTTTGCTAGTCTAAATCACAAAAATGATCATCAACGATCATCTAGAAGTGTCAATTACAGTAAGCTAGTAAATATGTAAGCTTAGCCTCATGTCCCATAACCACTAGCTTAACTTAAATATTTACGAACTAATTGTAGATCTCCACTCGAAAATTGTCACAAGAGATTCAATCGAACAAGTCCAAGAATTAACCGGCGAAGTAAATGCAAGCGTTTCATACCATTTGTTTTACTAAGCCGTTTAATTAGATTTCTCGTAGGAGTGAGATGAAGTGACAAATCACAAAAATGATTGTAGAAACAATAAATCACAAAAATTCACAATCGAAAACGTGAATAAAATCCAAAGAATTCGATTACAAATCCATCAAAGTGGAAATACCCTTGCGACTTAACAGCCACAACTTACGACTTAACATAAGTCAACACAAGAAATCAGCGACTTAAGAAAAAGCATGCGGCCTAACTGCGCGTCTTACATGGCGCGACCTATGACATGGCGCGACCAAATCTATGCCGAGCGACTTAAGGTAGAGCGCGACCTAAGGGGAGTTAAGGATAGGCCGAGCGACCTAAATATGTAGCGACTTAAGGGCCGAAAACGACCTAAGTTGAAAAGCAGGCCGAGCGACTTAGGAAATGGTGCGACCTAACATGGCGCGACCTAAAAGCAGATGTTACTTAAAACATGTCGAGCGTCCTAAGTGGTTGCGACCTATGTGCATGGAATGGCCTAACACAAGGCGAGCGACTTAAGTGAGGAACGACCTAACATGTCGCGACCTAAGTTGAGAAGAAGGTTGAGCGACCTAACGACCTAAGGGGTAAACAAGGCCGAGCGACTTAATGTCCGAGCGACCTAACGACCTTGGGCGTATGAGGAGGCCGAGCGACCTAAGTGGGGACGACCTAGCATGGCGCGACCTAAGGAATTGCGTGACATAATGGCCGAGCACCGACCTAAGCATGGCGCGACCTATAGGGATGCGACCTAAATGCAGGCCGACCTAATCTGCAGGTCGAGAATCATCCATGTGCAGGCCGAGCACCCTAGGGATTTGAAGTGCAAAAACTCTCTCGAATTGCAAACGATCAAACACGAACGCTAGGGGATTTCGCCCACTGGCTACCCAGTCGTATTGGCTCCTCGATACATCACCAAAAACGTGTTCAAACATCAAAGATTGGATTTTTAAAGATTTGAACCCAAAACACTAAAAAATGGGATTTTCACCAATTCAATCCAATCCAAAAGCAAATGCACATGAATAAGTGTTAGGAATTCATACCTAACAATCAAATATAGTTATAGACAAAGATCTGAGATAAAAATCTCACCTTTACACAAAATCAATGAAGAAGAAGCTTGAAATCAATGGAAGAATCAATGGCTTCTCTTTGAATTTGGAGTTAGATTTTGGATTTGCAAACGAACTTGAGTTTGGAGTTTTAATTTCCCATTCCTTCCTCCATTTTTTATGAAGCTTGAATGTTAGGAAATGAAAGTGAAGTTATGAAGGGAAGGGGGTTGAGCTAGAATTAATAGTTTAGGCTAATGGGCTAAACCAAGCCCAAAGCCCAAAGTGAAAAAGTGACAAAATTCCACTAACTCTAAACATATCAAAGTTTATACTCAAAAAGGTCATAAACGGTGTTTTGGACCCAACGAAAGTTGTTCTGAGTCCTATTTCGACCCTATGCAAAAAGTAACTTTTCGGACTAAAATCCGACTAACGATAAAATATTTAAATAAAATATTTAAATATTCAATCTTAAAATATGTGGGTTGTTACAGACTCCCTTCCTTAAAGAAATTGCGTCCTCGCAATATTTAAGAAGAAAATACAAGGTAACAACCATGTAAGCATATTATCACAGAAGAAATTTGAAATAAGAAATTCACCTCAAAGAGCACGGGAAAGTAAGTCCGGATATGTTCTTTCGATGAACTCTCTAGATTCCCAAGAGCAATCCTTAGGATTTGAGGACCATTGGACTTTAATAAGCAGATCATCTTTATTTCGAAGGCACTTATTCTCCAAAGCAATAATTCGAATAGGATGTTGCTCATAACTTAAATTAGGTGAAACTTCAATTTCTTCCACTACACCAGGCTCAAGAATGGAATCGGAATCTCGAAGGCACTTCCGTAATTGAGAAACGTGAAACACTTTAAGAATAGCAGAAAACTGAGCCGGCAATAAAAGGCGATAAGCCACGGAACCAATACGTTCGGTGATGGGAAATGGACCAATATATCGAGGCGCTAATTTTACTGATCAACTGAAACGTACAACACCCTTCATAGGTGAAACACGAATAAACACAAGATCTCCCACAGAAAATTCTATTTTCCTTCTCCGATTATCGGCACAGGATCTTTGCCTACTCAGGGCCTCTTTCATCCTTTGACGAATAAGGTCAATCCTTTTTGTGGAATCACGAATAAAATCTGGACCTAAAACCAGCCTCTCACCGGACTCAAGCCAACAAGAAGGAGATCGGCATGGCCTTCCATAGAGTGCCTCAAAAGGTGCCATACCGATACTAGATTGGAAGCTATTATTATAGAAAAACTCAACAAGAGAAATATGATCTTCCCAACTTCCACCAAAATCAAGAACACATGCACGAAAAAGATCTTCAAGAGTTTAATTCACATGCTCGGTTTGTCCATCGGACTAGGGATGATAAGCGGTGCTAAAATTAAGCTTCGTTCCCAAAGCTTTTTGAAGACTCCTCCAGAATCCACTAGTAAACAGTGGATCACGATCACTAACAATAGAAAAAGGAACTCCATGCAATTTTACAATTTCTTTAATAAAGAGTTTGCCCAAGAGAGGAACGGTTCGATTAGACCGAACAGAAATAAAATGGGCGGATTTAGTAAGTCTATCGGAACTATCACCCATAAACTATCTTGACCCGAACGAGAACGGAGAAGGCCGTCTATAAAATCCATGGAAATTCGGTCCCACTTCCAAATTGGAATTTCTAAAGGTTGCAATAACCCTCCAGGACTTTGATGTTCGGCCTTGACAAATTGGCAAGTCATGCAACAATTAACAAAGATAGCAATATCAGATTTCATTCCCTCCCAATAATAAAGTCGCTTCATGTCCGCGTACATTTTACTACTACCGGGATGAATGGTAAATTTAGAACGACGAGAATCTTCTAAAATGCCTTTACGAAGATTACTAATATTTGGCACGATAAGTCTACCAAATTTTCAAATACCGCCATGAGAATCAATATCAAAGTCTTTTAAACCCTCAATATCAATTTTATCCCTAAAATTTTGGCCAAGAAGAGCCAATTCGGGATCTAGATTTTGAGCTTAAAGAATGCGGTCTAAAAGAGAAGGATGAGCCTCAAGGCTACATAAAATAAGAGATGAACACAAATCAGAAACACTATCTCGAATCTCACAAGTTGATAGAATTATGAGATCATTCCATTCGGATATCAACATAGAAACGACCGCTTGTTGCTTACGACTAAGTGCGTTCGCAACACGATTTCCCTTTCCGGGCGTATAAAGAATATCAAGATCATAAGCTGCAAGAAATTCGAGCCAACAATGTTCACGCAAATAAAGTTCCTTTTGAGAAAACAGTGATTTATGGTCAGTGTAAAGAATAAATTTTTCTCCCATAAGATAATGACGCCAAATACGATGGGCGAAAACAATTGTCGCGAGCTCTAAATCATGAGTGGCATATCTAGTCTCGGCGGGCTTTAATTGCCTAGAAGCATAAGCAATAACACGTTCTCTTTGCATAAGAATGGCACCCAAACCAACGCGACTAGCATCGGTATAAACAATAGAATCTTGATTCCCCTCGAGAATAACAAGAATAGGAGCATTGGAAAGGAGTTCTCTTAATTTATGAAAAGAAGCCTCACATTCGTCCGACCAAATGTATTTAACTCCCTTCTTTGTCAAACTAGTAAGAGGCATGGAAATTTTGGTAAAGTCCTTTATGAAACGGCGGTAATAACCTACCAATCCAAGGAAGCTAAGGAACTCCGTCACACTCTCCGGTCTCTTCCAATTTTGAATCGCTTCAATCTTTGAAGGATCCACGGAAATTCCGGATTCGGAAATAATACGACCGAGAAACTTCACACGAGATTGCCAAAAGTGGCATTTAGAAATTTAGCTTTCGATTGATTGCTCCTAAGAGTTTCCAACACTATCTGAAGATGTTTTTCATGCTCCTCCTCGGTTTTAGAATACACAAGAATATCATCAATAAAGATGAGAACAAACCGATCGAGGAAGTCTTTGAAAACTCTATTCATAAGGTCAACGAAATAAGCCGGAGCATTCGTTAAACCAAATGGCATGACAAGCCATTCACAAGATCCATAACGAGTATGGAACGATGTCAAAGGAATGCTATCCTTTGCAATTCGAAGCTGATGAAAACCGGTAGCTAAGTCAAATTGTGAAAAGACTCAAGCACCACTAAGTTGATCGAATAGATAATCAATCCGAGGTAAATGATATTTATTCTTAATAGTAAGATCACTAAGCTTGCGGTAGTCAACGCAAAGCCTAAGTGTACCATCGAATTTCTTCACAAAAATAGCTGAAGCTCCCGAAGGCGAGGAACTAGAGCGAATAAATGGCTTCATCTCCAATTCGGATAATTGCTTGCGCATCTCCTCGTTTTCTTTATTGGACATACGATAAGGAGGACAAGTGATAGCTTGAGCTCTAGGGATGAGATTAATTCTAAACTCAATTGGTCGCTTAGGTGGTAATCCTAAAACGGGCTCAAATATGTGGAAAATTCACGAACAATGTGAATAAGAGAAATAATATCTTCCCCATCATCATTATCGTCATCATGAGGATTTAAAGAATATAAAGATGCAACCAAGCAGGAATCCGAATCTTTAAGGTCAATAGAAATCTGCTTAACAGATTGAGGATGTCGAAGATGAATAGTCCGCTCATGACATAGGATTTGGGCTTCATAGCGGTTAAGCCAATCCATTCCCAAAATCATTCCAAAGCCTAAGTAGCGCATAACATGCAAATCGGCTCAGAAAGAAAAATCGCATAAAATAATCTAGACATCTTTACACAATTAACTGATTGTTGCGGATCCACTAACCGGATTCGCAATTCTCAAAGAAGTCATTAAACACAAAACATCCAAAAAAGTATCAACAATTTCTTTTTAAATAAAAGAATGGGACACAACCGTATCAAAAAGAACTCGAATAGGATGATCACGAAATAAAATAATGCCATCAAGGATAGAATGAGAAATACCTTTACCACGAGATGTGTCGCCAGGGGCTTGAGCAACATTAAGCTTTCCCTCCTTCCTGCCTTGAAGTTTGGGACAAGAAGATAAATAATGATCCGGGCTTTTGCAATGGAGACAAGCACGAGGCTTTGAACACTTGTTCGCATAATGGTCCTTAGAACCACAATTGTAGCATTGCCCACTACTAAAGGTAGAAGTCTTAGTTGCCGGAGAGGCTTGCTTCCCTTTCTTATTGTTGGGATAAGGACCCTTGAACTTATTAGGCCTTTTCTTGTCGTTGAAGTTTGTCTTAGCACCCATAACTTCAACATCACTCTCCCTATCAGCCTCTTCAAGACGAAGAGCGATATCAACAAGTTGATCAAAAGGAACTTCTAACTTTAGAAGTTATGTCTTCTTAAGATTTTTATTCAAGCCATAGACAAATCTTTGGTTTTTCTTCAATGGGGTGTTTATGTACTCGACCCCATATTTAGAAAGTGACTCGAAGGATGCGACATAATCTGCCACGGAGGATTCACCTTAAACTAGGTTAATGAAACGACGAGCCAATGTCACCTTCTCAGCTTCTGGCACAAATTTTAATTCGAAGCGTTCCCGGAATTTATCCCAAGTAAGATCCGCTTCATTTATTTCAGAAATCAGAAGCTCATACCAATCTAATGCTCTTTCTTGGAGCATACTAGAGGCCACCTGAACACGGTGAAGATCAATATGATTCATGCGAGAAAAGATTTGATCGCACGTTCTCACTCAAGCTTGGACTTCAATGATAGTTCCAGAACCTTTGAATGGCTTCCCACCCAAATAGGTATAATCGCTGCACAAACGTGCAAATCCGGACTTAGGGTGAGTAGACTCCGGATTAGATGCGGCTGCTTGAGCATTCCTTACTAGATCAAGAAGCTGCTGAGCAGACATAAATACTCCATTTTTGGGAGTAGCACGAGATTGACCGACGCTGCGACGGCCAGGTCTAACCATTTCTCTTCGTTTTGAAAGAAAGAAAGAAGAAGCATAAGGTTATTCACCAAATGAGTATCAAGCCATCTTGATAGAAAAACAAGGAATCATAATGAAAATAGGATGAATTGGTATGAAAACTCGAATTAAATCCTAAAACACGACTCCTAAGATGGACTTAGGACGATAATCCTTGCTAGATTATTCCATATTTGTTCCGAAGATGGCTCTGATACCAAGTTGTGATGCCCCACCTCTATACCCACTGTAACGACCCGTAAATTTTTCGATAATTAAAATAGCTAATTTAATAAGATTTCGTGATTTAATGTTAGGAAAAAATTTTGTGATTCGTTTGGAATAATAATAACTGGAATGAATTGCAACAATAACTATCCAAGTAATGAAAAATAAAAGCTACTTAGTGGATACCTTTGCAATTAAAAGTTGAATAGGGTAACAAAATGTTGAATTCATTGGGTATAATAGAGTAATTGATCGATAAGTAAAATCTATTTAAAATCAAACATTGGATATTGAACAGGTCAATTGTTTAAATTAAATATTTAAAACTTATTGAATAATTGAATAACTGTAAAATGAAAATAGTGTTCTAAATTGTGAATTGGTTTTAAAAGTTGAATCTTATAAATTCAATTTCAATATTCCAAAAGATAATGAATTATTGGATAAGCGAAATTGTTTAAATTGAATATTTGGAATTTATTGAATAATTTAATAATGGGAATTGAATAACCGTATAATGGAAATGGTTGTTCTATAATCTTAATTCGTTTCAAAAGTTAAATTTTAAGTTCGTTTTGAATATTTCAAAAGATAGTGATTTAAGAATAATCAATTTGTCTAAATTTAGTATTACAAATGTTTGAATAATTAAATTCCGAATTTGATACGACTAATTTGATATTGAAATTTAATATATGAAAATTGAGTGAGTGATTGAAATTTGATTTAATATGATTCAAATTGGTTTTCAAAGTGAATGTAAGTATATTGGGATTATAATAGGGTTAATAAGATTTTAAAATTGGAATTATTGGATAATTGAATAACGGGTTTAATATGATTAAGAAATGATTTGTAAAATTTTATTTTGTCATATTAAAGTTAGAATGATGTTGTAGAACTTTTAAAATCGAATTAAAAGTAAATTTATGAAAATTGAATATTTTAATATTTAATTATCGACTGGAAAATAGCCAAATTTTGAACAGTCTCAGAATTGGACGAAACTAGTTCCATTCGATCCGTAATAGTTAGCTATTATCGGATTTCAATTTTCGTAGCAATCGGAGTTGTCGTTTGACCGTGGTAGCTCGAAACGCATCGAAATCGTTTTAATATTAATTTAGCGAGTTAAAATAGCCATTTCTCAAACAGTCTTGGATTTTGACGAAACTAGTTTCATCGGAACCGTAATGTCGTATTATTGTAAGGTTTCAAATTTCGTGTCAATCGGATTAACCGTTTGTCCGGGGCAAGCCAAAACGCATAGAAATTTAGTTAATCGGTTTAATTTAAAATCGATCGTTTATTTCCATAACTCTCACATACGATCGAATTAACCTCTGAAACCTATTCCATTGTGTCCGGAACGCGGGGTAAACCCTAGAAACGCCAGCCGGCACGCTTCGTTTGGAGTTCGGAAAATTTTAGATTAATAGTGTTTTTGCAATTTTCTATAAAAGGACCCATCCTCTTTCATTTGCTCCAAACCCTAACTCCTTTGTTCCAGCCGCCACTTTCATTTTGAATGGCCAGAAATTTCGAAACTTCTTCCTTAATTATCTCCAAATCCATGAAGAATTAGCAAAAACTCTCAACTACAAAGTTGTAGATCTCGACGAGATCTACAAATCCAACGGTCATGATCTGAAACGAAGCCACGGATCGACGGGAAATTGACCACAAAGTCAACACTTTTTTCACGTTTTTCGAGGCCAAAGAGCAGGCTGAGCTTGACATGGTGGCGGCCGAAGGTAGTTCTTGTCTCGAGCTTCGATATGGCGCTCGCTGATCGAGTTGAAGTCACTTGTGGTGGTCGCAAAATGGAACCCTAGTTTGTAGCTTAATGGGTTATTGCGTGCTTTTTTTTCCAGTAGAGCTAACGTGAGGGAAGGTGAAGAAACGAACGGCTTGGATCTGGGTCAGGGGGGAGACGTGCGGCACTGATTTGTTTTAGGGTAAAATTAGAATAACATTGTGAATTTATATGTATATTAATTCGTGTAACCTTTAAAATATCATATCTTGTCCGTACGAGGTCGGAATCGGACGAAACTTTTTGCGTTGGAATCGTATGGACGAGCACTATGCTATGGAATTGGATTGGAGTCATTTGGAGCTAGATAAAATTTTGGGTTAAATCGAACGTCGTTCGATTTGATTTAAAATCGAAAATCAAGGTGAGTGTTTTATAGCGCTCACACCGTACTAAATATCTTTATGCTAGTTAAATTTGATATTATGAAGTGTTATGAATTTTTATTAGTCGTTGTTTGATAGAATTTAATTGTCATATAGATTGTCATTTGAATTAACCGTTGAAGAAAAATTAAATTGACAGTAAATTGAAATTAAAAATTGGATTGCGATTAAATTACCTGACATTGATAACTATGAAATTGCTATGAATTGTATTGTCTATTGGATGATTTATTTCGATTGATGCTATTGGTTGATATTTAAATGTTTGGATGCTTATTTGCTTATATATAACCTGTTATGCATACATATGCCACTATGATTGATTTAAGTGATATATATTCATCCTTGACATTTAATTGAAATAAATAATTACTTGGCCATGGGATAGAAAATTATATACAGACACCGAGTTAGTTAAATTAATAAATTTTTGAAATCGTCGATTGGAAATTTATTTAAAATGTTTTGAGTTCAAAGTGATAAATAGAAATCAATTTATGGAAATCGAATTTATCGAAAAATTGAGTTTGGAATGTTGAAATAAAATTTTGGTTAAAAGAAATTGTTGAATAGATTTAAGTGGAGACTTTGAGATTTATTCGGAAATTTATTTGTTTTAAAGATTGAACATTAAATTTGAGCTTTGAATATTACTAAGTAAAAGTGACATAAAATTATATTTGAAATTGAGCTTGAAATTGAATCATATTTGTAATTGTGATTTAAATTTGAATATTGAAGGATAATTTTGTTAAGTATTAAAAATTGATATTTTGAAAAATCAAGCTAAAAATCGATATACATTGAAATTGAGTAAGTTGAAGGTGAATGTAAAATAGAATAAATTTGAAGTCAAAGTTGGCATTGATTTGAATTGAAATCGAAATTGAATCGGTAAATTGGAAATTGAAATTTATTTGAATTGGGAAGATGTAATTGAAATGGATTGGTTTTGAAGCTGTTTTATTTTGTTTTTCCAAATTACTCGGTTATATAAACCATTTTGAATACTTAAACTATTTTAATCTATTTTAAATCTACTCAACCCAATTTAAATTATTTAAACTAAAATTTATCTATTTCAAACCCATTTAAGATTTTAAAGTATTTTAACTATTTTAATTATTTAAAACTACTTTAAACTACTTAAAACTATTTTCTAAAATTCTAAGCTGGTCAATAAGGTGAAATGTTTATATTTAAATCTTGAATTTAAATACGAATTGAGTTAAATGAAGTTGCAACCTAAATTGAAATTTGAAATGATTTTGAAATCGAAATGAGATATTGAAGCGAAAAATGATTTTTGAAACGAAATCTTACATTTGAAAGGATACGGTGATATTTGAAATGGATTTGATCTTTGAAACGAATATGATATTTTGATATCAATTATGAATCGAATTGAAATGTAAAAGAGCCAACGGTGTAATAATACGTAGTTATTAAAGAGACCGGGATCAGATATGGACATACTCTCTGTCGATACCGAACACCACTTTAATAACTATTATACGCGGAGTGTTGATCCAGAATGAAGTGGATGGTTTGGTGAATGCGTTGACTAAAGAAAGAGAACGATATTGGATGACCCCTGACATGACTAAAATAGGAGTCGCGCCGGGCCATTGAGGTTCGCCACCTCTAGCGGACACACTTCTTCGATACCATATCTATTACATTTGTGATGCGATTAGGGTGCACCCCTTGATTTGGGAGTGTTGTTTCGCGGTGTTGGGGTGGCTGCTGGCTATGCCCAACATCAGTCCGGATCACGCAACTACTAGTATCCTAGTTGGTATCGCTCATGTACCTTGTCATACTGATTATCCTATTCGCGACCACTACGTTTTGATTTGTACCTTGAGTATATGGATTGCCCTCTAGTGACTTCCGGTTTTGGGGAAACTACGGTCTTGTATATGCTTTTGGGAATATAAAATGTGTTAAGGGGGATTATGGTAACGCCTTAACGCTATTTTGATACTTTATATTACTGATAGACATTATCTACTTAGCGTACATTACTACATAGTAGATAGTTTAACGGATCCTTAAGAGATGGAAAATCCCGTAACATCTCTTGAGTTATTGCACGCACGTTGACACTGGATATGTGATGTCAAACCCCGTAAACATCTCTGACGCCGTTACACTCATATTTATTTACGATTGATTTAACCTTCATAAGGATATTTTAGTCCTGACTTGAGTGTTTTGTCTTTCATTACGCTCGGGTCAGTCCTGAGTTTTTCAGATTTTTGAAGATCTATTCTGGAGGATGAAGACGAAGATTTGGTATACTATTACTATTATTACCCTTGCATCATGCTATCGGCTGCATTATTTTATTTGTTCTGTTGTATATGTATAACTCTGATAAATGTTGTATAAATAATTGTCAAAGTATAGTAAACAACTTCATGAAGTATTTATTTGACTATTATATTTTATCGTTCCGCTGCGAGATTCTGTGTTGTTTCATTTTCTTTATTTCTCTTTCTTTTCTTTTCTTATTTACCCCAATAACTATCTGCCCTTTTGAATGGTTTGGAATCGACATGTGTATTTGATCGTCGTTTTAAACTGTCCAAAAAGGCGGGTCGTTAGGCTGCTGGCTATGCCCAACATCAGTCCGGATCACGCAACTACTAGTATCCTAGTTGGTATCGCCTCATGTACCTTGTCATACTGATTATCCTATTCGCGACCACTACGTTTTGATTTGTACCTTGAGTATATGGATTGCCCTCTGGTGACTTCGGTTTTGGGGAAACTACGGTCTTGTATATGCTTTTGGGAATATAAAATGTGTTAAGGGGGCTTATGGTAATGCCTTAACGCTATTTTGATACTTTATATTACTGATAGACATTATCTACCTAGCGTACATTACTACATAGTAGATAGTTTAATGGTTCCTTAAGAGATTGAAAATCCCGTAACATCTCTTCAGTTATTGCACGCACGTTGACACTGGATATGAGATGTCAAACCTCGTAAACATCTCTGACGCCGTTACACTCATATTTGTTTACAATTGATTTAACCTTCATAAGGATATTTTAGTCCTGACTCGAGTGTTTTGTCTTTCATTACGCTCGGGTCAGTCCTGAGTTTTTCAGATTTTTGAAGATCTATTCTGGAGGATGAAAATGAAGATTTGGTATACTATTACTATTATTACCCTTGCATCATGCTATCGGCTGCATTATTTTATTTGTTCTGTTGTATATGTATAACTCTGATAATTGTTGTATAAATAATTGTCAAAGTATAGTAAACAACTTCATGAACTGTTTATTTGACTATTATATTTTTTATCGTTCCGCTGCGAGATTCTGTCTTGTTTCATTTCCTTTATTTCTCTTTCTTTTCTTTTCTTATTTACCCCAATAACTATCTTCCCTTTTGAATGGTTTGGAATCGACATTTGTATTTGATCGTCGGTCTTAACTGTCCAAAAAGGCGGGTCGTTACAGTTGGTATCAGAGCTTTGGTTTAGCGATAAACCTTGGCTCTAGTGGGGAATAACTCATTGAAATGGAGGAAAACTATATGAATGAGTTGAGTGTATATGAGAGAGCGTACTTGTTATTTGATATAAAATGGTTTTATATTGTGTTAACTTTGTTCCGTTGAGTATTTATGAATTCTGGTCGATACTTGGGACGCCAATGCGTCGATAGGAATTTCTAAACACTCGAATAGGACAAACCAACACAATATCGTTTTGGAATATGTTTTATATAAAAGAATTATTTGAATATTTATTCATTTTGATTGAATTGATTGTTAGGAGATGATAATATTAGATTATTATCGTTATTGTTTGATCAGTCAATATTTACAACAATTGATTAAATAACAATGGATTTAGGAAAATGAAATCTTGTAAACACAATTGATAATGAATATAAATGAATTTTAACTTGGATTTGGGAATTTAAATTCCGGTGTTTGAAATTGACTTACAAGAAATTGAAAAATATAATATGAGTATTATATGATAGTATAATTGAGTTGAAATTGTTTTCAAAGGATTTTTTTTGTTGTTGTTATATTCCCTTCTCTTGACGCTAGAAAATGATTTCGGTGATGAGTGCACACATCATCGGCGTTTATTTTCAAGAGTCCAAGTGGGGGAGACCACTTAATAGCTTGTCTAAACCTTGTTTTGATTCAAATTCTATTTTATTTTATATTCTCTATAGTACGATTTGATATATAAATTATATAAGTATATACTATTTCAAAACTTGATTTGAAATGAAACCGGGATTGGAATTCTTAAGTCCTTTAATAATTACTGATTTTTTTTAATGATTGAAATGAGTTTAGACTTGAATCATAAAGGAACTTCTGAATTGTGAAATGAGAAATGAACCTGAGAGCTAAGTGAAAATATCAATTGAAGTAGAAATCCTTAGAATTAGGAAATTATGAACTTAAAATAAAATTGAAACTGTAAAACTCGCATAGTATTGAATTTCATTCCATAGCATAGATATAACTTGCCAAAATATTTAAGAAGTTCAAAAATGTTATATGAATTGTTAATTGGATAATATACAAGTATAGGTTTGAATAATGAAATATGCATTTAATTAACGGTTTGCAAATATAAATAAAATTGTTAGTAAATAATTGGAATTTAAATTAACATTTAAAGGTGATTCACAATTATGTTAATATAAAATGGAAATACTATATGTGAATGTAATTGTGAAATTAAATTATAGTGAAATTTAAGTAATGACTTAAGAATTAATTAATTGAAAATTCAACTTTAAATGAAAAGAAGTTGTATGTTGTTTAACTACATTCTATTTGCATAACTATAACTTACCAAATACTTAAAAGGTTTAAAATGCTAATAAGGATAAGTAGAGAAATAATATACCAGTGTGAGAGTGAATAATGAAATGGGAAGATCTATTGATAGTTGTAAATATAAAAGAAATTTAAGCTGTAAAATGAATGATATATATAAGTGAATGAACAAAATTTAAAATTAATGAAATATAAAATTGGTAAATGGAAACTAATTAAATTTGAATATAACTAAATGTCAATAAACTTGGAAGTGTATGAAATTAAAATTTGACTTGGAAATGTATAATTGATTTAGTGTAGATTTTGGATGGATGTTAATGTTTGATATGCATTGGTTGTTAGATGGATGAAAATTGATTAAGTAGAATTCATTAGTGTTAATGGAATTGAATAAACGGAATAAAATTTTAAAATAATTAAATTCAAATTTGAAGCAAAGTGAAATTAAATATAATTGAATTCAATTTAAATTGAAGCAAATTGACTGGAATTTAAAATGTGAATGAAACAAACATGAATAAATCGGAAACAAATTGAATGTAAACCTATTGCATGGATGAATAAGAAAATAAATAACTTTGTGTTTATAGTTGTTCTTTAGAAAATTTGAAGTTTGATGGTTTGTACTTTGAAATAATAAAAGCAAATTTTGGAAAAAACCAAAATTGTCCAATATTTGCTGAAACGAAAACAAGCATAACTTTTAAATGGCTAAACAGAATTCGACGATCTTGGACTTTTCGAAAATCTTAGAAACTATAGCACAAATTTTGTTTAGATAACTTGAGAAAATTCCTTCGTCTACTAGGTTAAAAACTTGAATGTTACTCGTTGTCCCGTGTAAAAATAAGTAAAATCAGTAGTATACAACCTTAGTACTTTCGCCATATCTTTTGACTGGTTTATCGGATTTTGATGTTCTTGCACTTTCTGGAAAGCATAGAACTTAAGCTAAAACTTTTGTCTTGAGTGTTTTGTGTGTTGATGTCGTTTAGAAGGTCGAAAACGTGGGTAAACGTCGCTGACCTGCGCAATTCATTGCCCAGGCTGAGACGTATCCTCTGAGTAAAACGGCCATAGTTTTTGAACATATGGTCTGAATTCGATTAATTTGGACATTCCGGAAAGCCTGAAATGAATGCAACAACTTTTGTTTAGATTCTGTTGCCTAATTTTATCGTTTAGGTGACCTAAAACTAGGATTTGTTGGCTGTCCTGGAATTGGAATCTCAGTTTTGAAGCTAAATATGTTATATATATGTTGTGTAGGCTAAGTATATCGATCTATCTTTATATGCATGGTTCTAACTTAGTTATTGAGTGTTTAGTAGGTGCGGATTTCGCTTGCTTCGCATTTGGAGCTCGCTTTCGCGCTATATTAGCCGTATATGCTCGCTAACAATATATAAGGTACATATCTCGGATTACATATCGTATTTTTACACTTTTTCCCTGCGGGATGCCTCATCACTTGATGAGATGTATATTTGTGATATATATACTATTATATTTTTTTTCCGATCGAGCCGCGCAAGGGAGACTCTACCGAAATTTTCCGTAAAATCCAGGTGTTAGAAAATTTTTCAAGTTTTTAAAAAAAATTTATAACTTGTTTTGATTACTAACTTTTAAAGTTAGGAAGCCGTTTGGAGTAACTTAGTGGAAGCGTAGTTATGACTTTATAAGTGGAATTTCATTATTTATAAGTGGATAATTTTTAATAAAATATATCAAATGTTGAATTCTTTACTTAGTTCCTTTTTCCTTCTTTTTCCTTTTCGGGGACGAAAAGTTTTGAGTGGGGGAGAGTGTAACGACCCGTAAATTTTTCGATAATTAAAATAGCTAATTTAATAAGATTTCGTGATTTAATGTTAGAAAAAAAATTTGTGATTCGTTTGGAATAATAATAACTGGAATGAATTGCAACAATAACTATCCAAGTAATGAAAAATAAAAGCTACTTAGTGAATACCTTTGCAATCAAAAGTTGAATAGGGTAATAAAATGTAGAATTCATTGGGTATAATAGAGTAATTGATCGATAAGTAAAATCTATTTAAAATCAAACATTGAATATTGAACAAGTAAATTGTTTAAATTAAATATTTAAAACTTATTGAATAATTGAATAACTGTAAAATGAAAATAGTGTTCTAAATTGTGAATTGGTTTTAAAAGTTGAATCTTATAAGTTCAATTTCAATATTTCAAAAGATAATAAATTATTGGATAAGCGAAATTGTTTAAATTGAATATTTGGAATTTATTGAATAATTTAATAATGGGAATTGAATAACCGTATAATGGAAATGGTTGTTCTATAATCTTAATTCGTTTCAAAAGTTAAATTTTAAGTTCGTTTTGAATATTTCAAAAGATAGTGATTTAAGAATAATCAATTTGTTTAAATTTAGTATTACAAATGATTGAATAATTAAATTTCGAATTTGATACGATTAATTTGATATTGAAATTTAATATATGAAAATAGAGTGAGTGATTGAAATTTGATTTAATATGATTCAAATTGGTTTTCAAAGTGAATGTAAGTATATTGGGATTATAATAGGGTTAATAAGATTTTAAAATTGGAATTATTGGATAATTGAATAACGGGTTTAATATGATTAAGAAATGATTTGCAAAATTTTATTTCGTGATATTAAAGTTAGAATGATGTTGTAGAACTTTTAAAATCGAATTAAAAGTAAATTTGTGAAAATTGAATATTTTAATATTTAATTATCGATTGGAAAATAGCCAAATTTTGAACAGTCTCAGAATTGGACGAAACTAGTTCCATTCGATCCGTAATAGTTAGTTATTATCGAATTTCAATTTTTGTAGCAATCGGAGTTGTCGTTTGACCGTGGTAGCTCGAAACGCATCGAAATCGTTTTAATATTAATTTAGCGAGTTAAAATAGCCATTTTTCAAACAGTCTTGGATTTCGACGAAACTAGTTTCATCGGATCCGTAATGTCATATTATTGTAAGGTTTCAAATTTCGTGTCAATCGGAGTGACCGTTTGTCCGGGGCAAGCCAAAACGCATAGAAATTTAGTTAATCGGTTTAATTTAAAATCGATCGTTTATTTCCATAACTCTCACATACGATCGAATAGCCTCCGAAACATATTCCATTGTGTCCGGAACGCGGGGTAAACCCTAGAAACGCCAGCCGGCATGCTTCGTTTGGAGTTCGGAAAATTTTCGATGAATAGTGTTTTTGCAATTTTCTATAAAAGGACCCATCCTCTTTCATTTGCTCCAAACCATAACTCCTTTGTTCCAGCCGCCACTTTCATTTTGAATGGCCAAAAATTTCGAAACTTCTTTCTTAATTATCTCCAAACCTGTGAAGAATTAGCAAAAACTCTCAACTACAAAGTTGTAGATCTCGACGAGATCTACAAATCCAACGGTCATGATCTGAAACGGAGCCACGGATCGACGGGAAATTGACCACAAAGTCAACATGTTTTTCACGTTTTTCGAGGCCAAAGAGGAGGCCGAGCTTGACATGGTGGCGGCCGAAGGTAGCTCTTGTCTCGAGCTTCGATATGGCGCTCGCTGATCGAGTTGAAGTCACTTGTGGTGGTCGCAAAATGGAACCCTAGTTTGGAGCTTAATGGGTTCTTGCGTGCTTTTTTTCCTGTAGAGCTAATGTGAGGGAAGGTGAAGAAACGAACGGCTTGGATCTGGGTCAGTGGGGGACGTGCGGCCCTGATTTGTTTTAGGGTAAAATTAGAATAAAATTGTGAATTTATATGTATATTAATTCGTGTAACCTTTAAAATATCATATCTTGTCCGTACGAGGTCGGAATCGGACGAAACTTTTTGCGTTGGAATCATATGGACGAGCACTACGCTATGGAATTAGATTGGAGCCGTTTGGAGCTAGATAAAATTTTGGGTTAAATCGAACGTCGTTCGATTTGATTTAAATTCGAAAATCAAGGTGAGTGTTTTATAACGCTCACACCGTACTAAATATCTTTATGCTAGTTAAATTTGATATTATGAAGTGTTATGAATTTTTATTAGTCGTTGTTTGATAGAATTTAATTGTCATATAGATTGTCATTTGAATTAACCGTTGAAGAAAAATTAAATTGACAGTAAATTGAAATTAAAAATTGGATTGCGATTAAATTACCTGACATTGATAACTATGAAATTGCTATGAATTGTATTGTCTATTGGATGATTTATTTCGATTGATGATATTGGTTGATATTTAAATGTTTGGATGCTTATTTGCTTATATATAACCTGTTGTGCATACATATGCCACTATGATTGATTTAAGTGATATATATTCATCCTTGACATTTAATTGAAATAAATAATTACTTAGCCATAGGATAGAAAATTATATACGGACACCGAGTTGGCTAAAGTAATAAATTTTTGAAATCGTCGATTTGAAATTTATTTAAAATGTTTTGAGTTCAAAGTGATAAATAGAAATCAATTTATGGAAATCGAATTTATCGAAAAATTGAGTTTGGAATGTTGAAATAAAATTTTGGTTAAAAGAAATTGTTGAATAGATTTAAGTGGAGACTTTGAGATTTATTCGGAAATTTATTTGTTTTAAAGATTTAACACTAAATTTGAGCTTTGAATATTACTAAGTAAAAGTGAAATAAAATGATATTTGAAATTGAGCTTGAAATTGAATCATATTTGTAATTGGGATTTAAATTTGAATATTGAAGGATAATTTTTTTAAGTGTTAAAAATTGATATTTTGAAAAATCAAGCTAAAAATCGATATACATTGAAATTGAATAAGTTGAAGGTGAATGTAAAATTGATTAAATTTGAAGTCAATGTTGACATTGATTTGAATTTAAATCGAAATTGAATCGGTAAATTGGAAATTGAAATTTATTTGAATTGGGAAGATGTAATTGTAATGGATTGATTTTGAAGCTGTTTTATTTTGTTTTTCCAAATTACTCGGTTATATAAACCATTTTGAATACTTAAACTATTTTAATTATTTTAAATCTACTCAACCCAATTTAAATAATTTAAACTAAAATTTATCTATTTCATATCCATTTAAGATTTTAAAGCATTTTAACTATTTTAACTATTTAAAACTACGTTAAACTACTTAAAACTATTTTCTAAAATTCTAAGCTGGTCAATAAGGTGAAATGTTTATATTTAAATCATGAATTTAAATACGAATTGAGTTAAATGAAGTTGCAACCTAAATTGAAATTCGAAATGATTTTGAAATCGAAATGAGATATTGATGCGAAAAATGATTTTTGAAACGAAATCTTACATTTGAAAGGATACGGTGATATTTGAAATGGATATGATCTTTGAAACGAATATGATATTTTGATATCAATTATGAATCGATTTGAAATGTAAAAGAGCCAACAGTGTAATAATATGTAATTATTAAAGAGACCGGGATCGGATATGGACATACTCTCTGTCGATACCGAACACCACTTTAATAACTATTATACGCGGAGTGTTGATCCAGAATGAAGTGGATGGTTTGGTGAACGCGTTGACTGAATAAAGAGAATGATATTGGATGACCCCTGACATGACTAAAACAGGAGCCGCGCCGGGCCATTGAGGTTCGCCACCTCTAGCGGACACACTTCTTCGATACCATATCAATTACATTTGTGATGCGATTTGGGTGCACCCCTTGATTTGGGAGTGTTGTTTCGCGGTGTTGGGGGTGGCTGCTGGCTATGCCCAACATCAGTCCGGATCACGCAACTACTAGTATCCTAGTTGGTATCGCCTCATGTACCTTGTCATACTGATTATCCTATTCGCGACCACTACATTTTGATTTGTACCTTGAGTATATGGATTGCCCTCTGGTGACTTCCGGTTTTGGGGAAACTACGGTCTTGTATATGCTTTTGGGAATATAAAATGTGTTAAGGGGGATTATGGTAACGCCTTAACGCTATTTTGATACTTTATATTACTGATAGACATTATCTACTTAGCGTACATTACTACATAGTAGTAATGTTTAACGGATCCTTAAGAGATGGAAAATCCCGTAACATCTCTTGAGTTATTGCACGCAAGTTGACACTGGATATGAGATGTCAAACCCCGTAAATATCTCTGACGCCGTTACACTCATATTTATTTACGATTGATTTAACCTTCATAAGGATATTTTAGTCCTGACTCGAGTGTTTTGTCTTTCATTACGCTCGGGTCAGTCCTGAGTTTTTCAGATTTTTGAAGATCTATTCTGGAGGATGAAGACGAAGATTTGGTATACTATTACTATTATTACCCTTGCATCATGCTATCGGCTGCATTATTTTATTTGTTCTGTTGTATATGTATAACTCTGATAAATGTTGTATAAATAATTGTCAAAGTATAGTAAACAACTTCATGAACTGTTTATTTGACTATTATATTTTATCGTTCCGCTGCGAGATTCTGTGTTGTTTCATTTCCTTTATTTCTCTTTCTTTTCTTTTCTTATTTACCCCAATAACTATCTGCCCCTTTGAATGGTTTGGAATTGACATGCGTATTTGATCGTCGGTTTAAACTATTCAAAAAGGCGGGTCGTTACACCCACTCTAGCCAAGGACACTACGGTATAGTGCCGTCAACTAGCACGGAGAATAAGGCTGTTGAGGAGCAACCATCCGTGTAATTGTTTTGTGCGAGCATCAATATGTCAGATAGTACAACATGCATTTGGTTTCAGGCGGAAATCCAACATACCGATACAAACTCAAAGCTACTACACCGTGGCTATATATTCTTCGGAAACAAATATAGAAATAAACATAACTCAAATCAATCACAGACATCCATATCACAAAGGCGGAAATAGATATGAATATATGACACATGATAGTGTACAACAGAATAGTGGTCAGACAAGATCCACAATGTCATAAAAGAATAGCTACAAGTGCTAGACAAAAGAATATGGATACATCAATGGGTCTATATCTCAAATGTATACAACAAAAACTACTAATCTAAGTAGTTAGCCAAAAGTCAGGGTGATAATCCCAGATGTGTAGTCAAGCAGAAGCACCTGTAACATATCGGTCTGACCCGAGTGTTATTTAACAAGAAAATAATAAACGGATCAGTCTGGCTATAAATTTCAGATAAAATGATATAGAATAAGAGATATGACGTAAATGTATGATAACCATAAAGCCATACTGTGATAAGTATCCAATTGAAAATCAACTAGGGATTAATCAATATCACAAGAATCTTCTCAAAGATCAAAAAGAATGTCATACTCCTTATTTATATTCACCAAACCATAAATATTGACAATAATATCAATGCCAATCACAAAAGTTAATGACACACAAATTCACCAATGCACAAATATTGATAAAACTTATCAATGTAAATCACAAAAATTGGTGAAAACACAAATTCCAGAAATCATCAATGGAAATCCAAAAATCACAAAAAGGGGGAGGCCTATCGCAAAATGGGAGCATGAAAACTCACCAACACGTGTATCACAAAATGGAACGCTATTCCACGGTTGCTAGCCATTAATTTTGAGCCGAAGCTCCACAAAACGGCCCGAAGACCATGGGTCGCTATCCCACCAAATTGAGCAGAAGCTCCATAGAAACGGGGTTTAGTCTCCCATGTAGACAAAGAGACATCGCACATTTGCTAGTCTAAATCACAAAAATGATCATCAACGATCATCAAGAAGTGTCAATTACAGTAAGCTAGTAAGTATATAAGCTTAGCCTCATGTCCCATAACCACTGGCTTAACTTAAATATTTACGAATAAACTGTAGATCTCCACTCGAAAATTGTCACAAGAGATTCAATCGAACAAGTCCAAGAATTAACCGGCGAAGTAAATGCAAGTGTTTCAAACCATATGTTTTACTAAGCAGTTTAATTAGATTTCTCGTACGAGTGAGATGAATTGACAAATCACAAAAATGATTGTAGAAACAATAAATCACAAAAATTCACATTCGAAAACGTGTATAAAATCCAAAGAATTCGATTATAAATCCATCAAAGTGGAAATACCCTTGCGACTTAACAGCCACAACTTACGACTTAACATAAGTCAACACAAGAAATCAGCGACTTAAGAAATAGCATGCGGCCTAACTGCGCGACTTACATGGCGTGACCTATGACATGGCGCGACCAAATCAATGCCGAGCGACATAAGGTAGAGCTAGACCTGGGGTAAGGATAGGCCGAGCGACCTAAATTGGAAGCGACTTAAGGGCCGAAAAAGACGTAAGTTGAAAAGTAGGCCGAGCGACTTAGGAAATGGCGCGACCTAACATGGCGCGACCCAACATAGCGCGACCTAAAAGCAGATGTTACTTAAAGCAGGCCGAGCGACCTAAGTGGTTGCGACCTATGTGCATGGAACGACCTTACACAAGGCGAGCGACTTAAGTGGGGAATGACCTAACATGTCGCAACCTAAGTTGAGAAGAAGGCCGAGCGACCTAACGACCTAAGGGGTAAACAAGGCCGAACAACTTAATGTCCGAGCGACCTAATGACCTAGGGCATATGAGGAGGCCGACCGACCTAAGTGGGGACGACCTAGCGTGGCGCAACCTAAGGAGTTTCGTGACATAATGGCCGGGCAACGACCTAAGCATGGCGCGACCTATAGGGATGCAACCTAAATGCAGGCCAACCTAATCTGCAGGCCGAGAATCATCCATGTGCAGGCCGAGCGACCTAGGGGTTTGAAGTGTAAAAACTCTCTCAAATTGCAACCGATCGAACACGAACGCTAAGGGATTTCGCCCACCGGCTACCCGGTCATATTTGCTCTTCGATGTATCACCAAAAACGTGTTCAAACATCAAAGATTGGATTTTAAAAGATTTGAACCCAAAACACTAAAAATTGGGATTTTCACCAATTCAATCCAAACCAAAAGCAAATGCACATGAATAAGTGTTAGGAATTCATACTTAACAATCAAAGATAGTTATAGACAAAGATGTGAGATAAAAATCTCACCTTTACACAAAATCAATGAAGAAGAAGCTTGAAATCAATGGAAGAATCAATGGCTTCTCTTTGAATTTGGAGTTAGATGTTGGATTTGCAAATGAACTTGAGTTTTGAGTTTTAATTTCCCATTCCTTCCTCCATTTTTTATGAAGCTTGAGTGTTAGGAAATGAAAGTGAAGTTATGAAGGGAAGGGGGTTGAGCTAGAATTAATAGCTTAGGCTAATGGGCTAAACCAAACCCAAAGCCCAAAGTGAAAAAGTGACAAAATTCCACTAACTCCAAACATATCAAAGTTTATACTCTTAAAGGTCGCAAACGGTGTTTTGGACCAAATGGAAGTGGTTACGAGTCCTAATTCGACCGTATGCAAAAAGTAACTTTTCGGACTAAAATCCGACTAACGATAAAATATTAAAATAAAACATTTAAATATTCAATCATAAAATTTGCGGGTTGTTACAGAGAACATCCAAACGAAACCAATTGGCCGAAACACAGTATTAAGGTTGAATTAGAATGTGAGTGAAAATCACTCATCTTATTTTGAAGAGCACGATTTTGACAGCCGCCGTTCCCTTCCCCCTCTCTAGATCGCCTAGGCACGGTGCTTGACAAGCTTTGGGAAATGTTCGCAACCCTAGCAGCCATTTTTTTTGTTTTGGGCTTGCGCTGAAAATGAATGGAGGAGGAAACGGGCCTTTGTCTCGATATAATGCATCACCAAAAACAACGAAAACGTGGGCTATGACTTTTATTTAAAGCCCACATAACTCCTAACAAATTTTTAAAAGAAACTCAACCCGATTAAAAACTCCCAATAGCAATTAGCTAACAATTTTAATCCTCTAATGACGATAATTAACCGGTGCAAAACCTAGGGTTGTTACAGACTCCATCCTTATAAAAATTGCGTCCCCGCAATTTTCATAATTTAAATCATCAATAACAATTATTTTTCTAACATAAACTGGTTTAACTAGAAAAATAAAGGTCAAGAATACAAACGCCAGAGAAATCTTTTAATTTCATAAACGAAATTCACAAATTCTCAAAAATTCTAATTATCAAATAGATAATCAGAAACAACAAAACTGAATAAATACAATTATCAGCAATATTTAATTATCAATTAGATAATTAGAATACAGAAATCACAAAACAACAATATCTAATTATCGATACGATAATTAGAAAACAACAAAATCAAATTATTAACAAAGATAATTAGAAAACACAAATCACAAATCGCAAAACCGCAAATATCTAGTTATCGACCAGATAATTAAAAAACACGAACTTCATAATCAGCAAACTCTAACTATCAACATAGATAAATAAAAGAATTATCAATGATGGCAATTAGAAAATAGCAATTCAATATTATCAACATAATCTAGAAATCAATAAATGTAACTAGAAAATAGCATGAAATGAATCATAATCTCAAATCTGATCTCTCTGTATCACATAATCTAGAATCAATTAGAGACTAGAAAATCTTCATAATCAGCAAAATTAGCAAATATCTAATTATCAATAAAGATAATTAGAACTCAAATCAACAAATATCTACTTATCAAAAACGATAATCAGAAAACAACAAATAGCTAATTATCAGCAAAGATAATTAGAAAACAAAAATATCTAATTATCAAAAACGATAATCAGAAAACAACAAATATCTAATTATCAAAACAATAATCGAAAACACAAATATCTAATTATCAAAAACGATAATCAGAAAATAACAAATATCTAATTATCAAAAGGATAATCAGAAACAACAAATATCTAATTAACAAAAACGATAATCAGAAAACAACAAATAGCCAATTATCAAAAACGATAATCAGAAAACAACAAATACCTACTTATTAAAACGATAATCAGAAAACAACAAATTGCCAATTATCAAAACGATAATCAGAAAACAACAGATATCTAATTATCAAAAACGATAATCAAAAAACAACAAATATCTAATTATCAAAACGATAAACAGAAACAATAAATATCTAATTATTAAAATGATAATCAGAAAACAGCAAATATCTAATTATCAAAAACGATAATCAGAAAACAACAAATATCTAATTATCAAAACGATAATCAGAAACAACAAATATCTAATTATCAAAAACGATAATCGGAAAACAGTAGATATCTAATTATCAAAACGATAATCAGAAAACAACAAATATGTAATTATCAAAGCGATAATCATAAACAAAAAATATCTAATTATCAAAATGATAATCAGAAACAACAAATATCGAATTATCAAAAACGATAATCAGAAAAAAACAAATAGCCAATTATCAACAACGATAATTAGAATTCAAATCAACAAATATCTAATTATCAACAAAGATAATTAGAATTCAAATAAACAAATATCTAATTATCAACAAAGATAATTAGAATTCAAATCAACAAAAATCTAATTATCAACAAAGATAATTAGAATTCAAATCAACAAATATCTAATTATCAACAATGATAATCAGAAACAACATATATCTAGAAATCAGTTAAGATAATCTAGAAAATCAACATAAAAGATGGACCGATCCCAGCAGATGGCGAGTTATAGCTACGCCGCACGTGCAACAACATATGGCCGAACCCTACCAAGTACTATCATCATAATTTTGGCGCCCAACAAATGACCCGAAGGTAGAACATATGACCCGAATGTCTAGTACCAGTATTTGGCCCGAAGGTCCATCATATGACCCGAAAGCATAGTGGCTCGAAAGCTAAACAAAATCATCAAAATTATCAAATAGCAAATATTTCAATTAACGAGTCCAGAATTAACCAAAATAGTAAAAGTATGGTTCCATACTCTACACTTTTGCTAAATCGTTTAAATCTCTTCATCGTTTTCTTGAAAGCCCAAAATTGTATATTTTATAAAATAACATTTTACGTTCTCAAATGGACAAGTCCGGAATTAACTGAATCAGTAAAAGTAAGGGTTCATAGTCCTCAATTTTGCTGAAACGTTTAAATCGCTTCCTCATTCTTTTGAAAGCGCAAATTGTAAATTTTTTGGAAATAATTTTTATTTTAAAGCACATGATTAAAACAAGAACAACTATAGCAATTTCAACGAGGAAATTGCGCTTCTCAAAACACCATAAAAACGGATATCAAATCAGCGTTGAGGAATATCCGCCTGAAAATCCACTTTAAAATTGACGGTTACTGAAGTCAAAACGACGGTAATTTTTATACGTCAAATTCTTATCAAAATAATTCACACCAAAATATAATACCGGTGTAAAAATCCCGTTACAAAAATAAGGGCAACAAAATACGTTTTAAAACCAAACACCGGTTCAACGTAAAATTAATGCAGTAACATGCTACTCATATTTTGATTTTTTTTCCTTCTTTAAATCAAAAGGGTTATCAGCTGTACTCAATGAAGGTAGTCTTAATGTTTCCGCTGTGCACTCTGATAAACAGAAAACAAATCAATCAATCGTCAAAACACAATTTCACTTTTATTTTTAAATAAAGATATTTAAAAATTTCATCAAAAATTCAAAACATTAGTTTTGACTCAAGGCACAAATAAAAACATCAACAATTAATTGTAACACATGTTCCATCTAAGTTATGTTATATATTATGTCAGTAAACCCCTTGCTCTGATACCAAATTGTGACGCTCCACCTCTATGCTCACAATAACAAAGAATATTAAAAGGAAATACTGACTGTTATTAAGAAGTATAAGGCTGGATAGGAGCGGCCATCTGTATTTAGGCCTTATACTAGTATTGGTTATCTCGATAGGAATGGCGTATGTATTTTTTTTCATCTCTTTGTTTATTTACTCCCATCGACATATTCAATTCCAGTATAAAACGAACTACGATGGTTTATAATAGCTTAGGACAACAAATATATTAATAACACAGATAAGCTAAACACAAAACACAGATAATATCAAATCTCGTATATGTAACTGAAGTCAGTTACAATACATGCAATACAACTACAACTGTCGACACTGGAAGTTACATATACAAGTACATATTGTAAATAATATACATGAATACATATCATCCTATAAAATAACACTGACTACTCCAAAAGATATGAAGACACTTCATAGCTCAAACAGCAACCCAAAGCGAGATATCAATAGCCTGTAATAACTCGGTCTGACCCGAGTATTAATTGAAAAGAAAATAATACGCGGGTCAGTCTAATTCAAACTCAGTTATTAATGCATGGAAGCAATAATAATTAAATAACAAATAGATGACAGTCACAATAAATCTCGCATATCCAATCCTTAATAAGAAAATCGCATAACGGTAAATATAACACGTAACAGCATTAAAAAGTAAATCAGCAAAGCCAAATCATCAATAAAGATAAATAGGAGGATATCAAAGAAGATAATTAGAAAACAACAGAGTTACCTAAACAGCAATTAACAGCAAAATCTAATTATTAAATAAATAATTAGAAATACATAATCTAATTATCTAATAGATAGTTAGATAACAACAAAATAATGAAATTAAAGAAAATAAAAATACAATTTCAAAATATATTGAATTGGACACACGAAACAATTCAAGCAATTGAGATTATCAATTATAACGTCAATTCTGATTTGGCTGCAGTACAAACTCACGTGCACTGCCTCGCTATTACAGTGACGAAATTCGCAAAAGAACAATGAATCAGAAGCAGATGGCACCAACTCGAGATCAAGCTCAAGTTATACAACCAAACCCAAAACTACATAATCAAACTGTACAGCACATAAAGGCACCAGAGAGTATGCAACCTGAATCAGAAGCATGTGCACCAAAAACCATCAATGAACAAGACTACAAGATGAACCAGACCAGGCAGCAAGCATTCATGAAACAAAAATGCCAACTGACTCGAATATCACCAAACACAGCAACCAAAAATTTATGCAACAGATATATGGTGCAATGCACAGCATATATAAGGTTCAAGTATAGCAACAATGCACAAAGTATTCGAGTTCGAAGAAAAACAGATACCAAATGAAACCAAGTACATAAAGAATGCATCAAGTATACAATTCAGATGCAATCATACATATATGCAACAGACTCAAGTGATACAAGTTCGAACAAATACTCAATGCAACTACAACCAAGACTTAAATGAAAATATAGAAGTATGATGAAGCAATGCAAGTGAGGCAAGGCTACGAATCATAACAATAAACATATAAAAAAATGAATCCAACAATGCAACAAGTCACAAGGGAAAGCTAATGATACATGTACAAGATTCAAGACGGCAACTTCAAATAAACATCACTTTGAAGCATCTCGAGCTCAAGATAGTACAACCCAAAATCAGATTACAGTGAATCAGATAGGAACTGCAACAACGGGAAGTAGCAGTCATGCCAATGTCAACAGAACAAAGTCAGGAGGAAGGCTTTACAATTCAAATAAAAATGGCCGAAGTCATAAAGTAGCAATGTGAATGAACAAGACTCAAGTGTAATGCACATGTCAACAGAGTCCAATGCAACATGGAGCTACAGACCAACAAGTAACATATATGTATACAACTCAAACACAGTGAAGTCACAATTCAAATTGTAGTTCAAATCAAGTACAAAGAGCAACAATATGAACATAGTGAACACAGTGAAGAATATAAGGAAATACAACACTGCTTCATATACATGAACTAGAGTGCAACTGCAAAGAGCAACAGCATACCAAACGATGTACCAGACAAGGCACAGTTCAAACCGTTAAGTGAAGTCAAAATGAAAATCAAGGAATACATATATGCAGCAGAGAAAATATCAAACGTAACAGTCGCAACCAAAGCCGTGGCGGCCACAAAATTCAACAATGCCAAGATGACCAAGTCAGAAATCAAGTTGAAGCCGTGAGCTACTGAACGAAATCATGGAATCGCATACAAAAAATCAAGACCGAAGCCAAATGAAAATCAAACATTGACCAAGGAGGTCGAACAGTTCAAAAATCATCAAGCCGTGGATAACAAGAAATAGAACCAAGTCCGAAATCATCAAAGCTGTAAAAATGAACCATTCAAAAAAATCAATACCGTGAGAAGCAAGCCTCAATTATATGAATTTGATTAAGTCAGAGAGCATCCAAACGAAATCAAATGGCCGAAACACGTATTAAGGTTGAATTAGAATGTGAGTGAAAATCACTCACCATATTTCGAAGAGCACGATTTCGACAACCGCCATTCCCTTTCCCCCCGCCAAATCGCCTAAGCACGGTGCTTGACAAGCTTCGGGAAATATTAGCAAACCCTAGCAGCCATTTTTTTTTGTTTTGGGCTTGCGATGAAAATGAATGGAGGAGGAAACAGGTCTCTGTCTCGATACAACGCAGCACCAAAAAAAACGAAAACGTGGGCTATGATTTTTATTTAAAGCCCACATAACTCCTAACAAATTTTTAAAAGAAATTCATCCCGATTATAAACTCCCAATAACAATTAGCTAACAGGCGTTCCTAACCAGGCGTTCCCAACCTTAGAAATCGAGCGCTCACTTTTCCATGCACAACCATGTTCATAATTTTAATATATCCGAGAGCATCTGGAAATGTGATAACATACCCTAATTGGATATGACTCACTTAGCCTTCTGCATCTCCCATGTTTTAGTCATTCCTGGTTGATGAGGTTTGAGGCTAATGATTACCTTCCAAGAACAATTTCACTTAGAATGCTCACAGTCCTCCAATGACGATGTTCTGATAGCTTTCATCCATATAAGTTGTCCTGGGTCTGGACAAACTGAATCATCGTCTTCATTATCTTCACGATATCCATTCATAACATTCAAACTAGATCAAAGTGGTTTTCGAATAATTAAAACTTATCCCCGTTTCTTCCAAACGATCAACGAATTTAGCCAAAATTTATAGTCGGTTATTTAACTATCAATAAAACATTCGTAAACAGACATCAAGCCTTATTTAACAAACCTTGTTTAGATTATTACTTGTAATGTTAAATTATAACGGTGGTTATAATTCAATATTGTGAAATAAAATTAACTAGAGATTAAAATTGTTTATTTTACATAAACAATGGATTTACAAATGTGAGAAATATAATTTTGAAACTTTATTTTTGATTATTTGTATTAAAATGAGTAAAACATGATTTTATTTAAAGAAATGCAATAATTTTGATAATTATTGCCAAAGGTTTCTTTTATATATCTTTAAAACAAGCATTTGACTTAATAAGTGATTGATTATAAATAAAAATGTGAATTTGGTTTTAAAATAAGTTTTGGTTGTAAAAATGATGAAAACATGATTTGTTAAATTTATTTAAACATAAAAGTAAATTTTATGTAATTTTTTGTAGTTAAAATGGAGTTTTAAGTAATAATTGTGTGATTTGTACATTTAAATTAGAATAAGAGTTTTAAGTAATAATCTGTGTATCTCCTCTGAACGGGATTATGCGTTTCGGTAGAATTGGGAAATTGGCTCCTCGCTATGTAGGACCTTTTCCCGTTACTGAACGTATTGATTCAGTTGCATATAGAGTTCCACTTCTGTCACATTTATCTAGCATTCATGGTGTGTTTTATGTCTCACAGCTTCGGAAATGCCTTCGAGATTCTGATTCAATTATTGATTCACCTGATCTACAAGTGCTTGAGATCTCACCACACTTATCTATCAAGCAAAATCCTATTCATGTTCTTGCTTTAGATGTGAGATGCCTTCGAAACGAGGACATCCCGCTCGTGAAGGTGTAATGGTCTGCTAACCCCAACGACTGTACTTGGGAAACCAGAGAATCTATCAAGCAGTCTTATCCTGGATTCCTATCTTCTTTTATCACTGGTGAGAATTTCTAAACTCGAGCTTATTTGATTTCTTTTGCTTGATGAAGTAGTTTTTGTTGAATACAACTCCTCTAGAAATTACAAGGATGCAATTTTTATTGAGGGGGTGGAGGAGTTTGTCATAATCCCGGTTTAGATGATTACTTATGATATTAAATTATAACGGCGGTTATAATTTAGTGTGGTGAAATAAAATTAATTGGAGGTTTTAAATTGTTTATTTTAAATAAACAATGGATTTAAAAATGTGAAAATATAGTTTTGAAACTTTATTTTAGATTGTTTGCATTAAAATGAGAAAAATATGATTTTAATTTAAAGAAATGCAATAATTTTGACAATTATTGCCAAATGTTTCTTTTATATATTTTTAAAAGAAGCATTTGACTTAATAAGTGATTTATTATAAATAAAAATGGGAATTTGATTTCAAAATAAGTTTTGGTTGTAAAAATGATGAAATTTTGATTTTTTTAATTTATTTGTACAAGAAAGTAAATTTTATGTAATTTTTTGAAGTTAAAATGGAGTTTTAAGTAATAATTGTGTGATTTGTGCATTTAAATTAGAATAAGAGTTTTATGAATATAAATTTTTAAAAGCTAAATAATCTTTTTATTTTGATGCAAATAAATTTTTGGAACATAAGTACGTGTTGTATGATTTTTATAAAGTGAAAACAATTCACATATATAGTATAACTTGTGTTTATGTTGTGTATAATAGAATTTAGTGTGTTAAATTTTCTTTTAGGCTAAATCAATTAATTTTCGGGCTTATCCCACTTCGAAAAGGAATACTTGCTAGAATCTCAGCCAAAGGAGTCTTTAAGAATTTGCAGTCTACCGCCCTTGCCCTTGATGGCCTATGGGAGGAAAAGAGGAAAATAGAGGAGTGGGTCCGACTAAAAGTCCAGTGAATGATAGAATTACAAGTATATTTTAGAAAAGTAAAGATAATAGACTTTGCAACAGTTCTAGTTATAAAAGGAAAAGCAAAGGGAATAGGGGAAAGGCAAAACTGGAAATAAATATAATTGAACTATTAGATTAATTCAATTGGATAGCTTCGATTGTTTGCACTTGTCGTTGATAACTGCTTTGATTAGGCTGAATTCCTAATCCTGCTTTAATTAAGCTGAAGTTCTAATTCTACCCTTTGATTGGCCTTCTACTCCATTGTGCCTACTGTAGACTAGATCATATAGGTCCCTACACATAAGACATTAGTGTCTATGGAAGACTCATACTGAGCGCTTGGAACTCATAATGATTACTGAGCACCAACTGGAAGCCGCACGCGTGACCACCACTATGCTCGTGTTACCTGTTGTTTCACATATTGGGTCTTCTTATTACCTCTGCTACAGC
Source organism: Allium cepa (assembly GCA_030765085.1). Taxonomy (NCBI): domain Eukaryota; kingdom Viridiplantae; phylum Streptophyta; class Magnoliopsida; order Asparagales; family Amaryllidaceae; genus Allium; species Allium cepa. The sequence goes on from CM060943.1 coordinate 912,377,163, forward strand.
ATAAGCGCGCCCTCATCCCACTTTAGGCTATTGTGAGACACTGTGTCCATAGAAATAAGAGGGAATGCTGTTGGTACCGGTCCGTCATCCAAACCATATCTAGTTGCGCCTCTTGTCCAGTTCCCCATGATTTGAATTTCTATTTATTGACCATTTATTTACCACTGCTCCAGCATAAGCGTGCTCTCATCTCACTTCAGGCTAACGTGAGGCACCGTGTCCATAGAATTAATAGGGAATGTTGTTGGTACAGGTCCTATTTTCATCTTTGCTTATTAACTTAGACAAAGTTTCTAAATAATCCTCTACCATTGTCCTTGCTATCTTTTCTTATTAATTTATCCCAAGTCTTCACATAAGCCTCAATCTATTCCGTTTCATGTTATAACCTATGTTATATTCATGGTTATTAACTTAACCCAAGGTCTAAGTATAAAAATAAGCTACCTCATTCATTTACTCTTTTTAGTCCTAATTTTACATCATTATTAAGCTTACAAATATTTCAGTCCAATTCCATTTTATCACAGTCTTTATATTTTACATCTTAATTTCTATAATTTCAGTATTCTTATTTATTTAATCCATATTCACGTTAGTCTATTCTAATTCATTCGCGAAGAAAAAAGAGAAATAGAAGAAAACCGACAATTATAGAAGAAAATCCAAAACGTAGAAAAAATGTAAATAAAGCAAAAATAACAGTAAATAAATTTAAACACTGTAAATAAATGTAAAGGCTATCATTAACAATAATAAGCCGCAAATAACTGAGAAGAATAGCTTAAAAAAAAAATAGATGGAAAATAAATCTAAAACTATAAATAAATTTCTAAAAAGGTTATTCCAAAATTGTAGAAAAACTACAAGGATTGGAAATCTTATTAATTTAAATTACTTAAAAATCTAAAATAATTACAATCACTCACCTTTGGCCCTAAGTTCTTCCCTTGGTCCTCCCGAATCCACTTGAGGTTATTAAATATTTTAATTTAAAATGATTTTCTGCTCGGAAAATTATTCAGTTTAGGGTTCATGAAAAAGCGAACCCAATTGGAGAAAATCTAGAATGAGAAGAAGTGTTAGGCCTATGGTCTTATTTATAGTGGTAGAAGTGGATCTCAGACCATTGGATTCGGAGATCAGGTCATAAGCTGAATAAGAGCCATCGGATGGAAGCACGGAAGGAAAAGATGGATCAAAAGAGTGCCAATGAGCTGTTAAAATCGCACCTGCCTCGAAGAATTAATTCTTCGTTCAAAAAAGGAGGCGGCTCGACCTAGAGGTCGAACGCCCTTCTAGCTAAGTCGACTGGCCGGTCGACCTTGGCAAGGGGTTGGTCGACCTCCTGGTCGATCTTTTGGTCGATTTCCATATATATATATATATATATATATATATATTTGTGTGTGTTATTTTTTTCCTTTAATTCTTGTTTAATTTGTAACTTGTACATATTAGCTCGAATTCTGACATTCTATATATGGAAATTGGCCATAAAATTACCACGGACACAATGGTGCAAATCCCATAGCTCAATTCTAATAATTTCACAAAGTTATTATATTATTTGATTAATTAACAAATTAATCATTAGGGGTTACATTTTGGGTTGTTACAGGACACATGCGTTTACTTTTTCGGTTAATTCCAACCTTGTCCGTTTGAATGTTTTGACATTCGTGTCGTGTTTGCCGATGAGACGAGGCAAATATTTTTACTGCTTTCTAGTGTGGCAATGACTAGCGGTTAGGAAACTATTGAGTGATAACGTGTGGTATGGGACGCACTGTTACCACTTTTCGATTTCCTCCCTGTGAGTTTTTGACACATTCACGGTGATTGCCAGCACTTAGACTGTTGGGTCGCTTATGGACTGTTGGGTCCTCTGTGCAGATACATAGTTGTTGGGCTATCGATGGACTGTTGGGTCCCATAGAGACTTTTGGGTCTCTTTTGCACAAGTACTTGGCAGGCTGTTGGGCCATAAATTGGACGTCCTAATTATTTATAGCTATTAGTCTTTTATTGGACTGTTGGGTCCTATTTTCATTTAGCCGTTGGGCATTTATTGGACTATTGGGTCCTATTTCCATTTAGCTGTTGGGGTTTTATTGGACTGTTGGGTCCTATTTTCATTTAGCTGTTGGGCTTTTATTGGACTATTGGGTCCTATTTCCATTTAGCTGTTGGGTTTTTATTGGATTGTTGAGTCCTATTTCTTATATTAATGTTTTCTAGATTTCTTTGTGACGATTCCTAGAATTTTGATGATTTATATGTGTTCTTACCGTAGTCGCCTTTATTGAGTTATCTGCTTAGCCTGAGTGATATAGTATTGACTTTGTGGTGATTACTTCAGAGTTTTGAACTCTTAGTCGAGTTCTTTTTGTATTGCGATTCATATTGCCATTCATTAGCGTTTTAGTGATTTGTATACGCCGATGAGATGAGGCATGTATTTGTAGAAAATTGATGTTGTATAACTTAGCTATTATATAGGTAATGGATAAAGCCGCTGATATGAGACATTTGTTGTACTTCGTAGTGTTTTATTAATGTGCTTACCTCTTTCGAGGACATACACTTAGCGAATTACCTCATATGAAGTAAGGACATGCTCTTATCATGGTTTCTTATCATTTGAGTGGACATTCTATCCTCTACCTTATGCATCATATTATTACTTATCTTATTAAACTGATTATTTTAGCTAGAATGACCTGTATGTTTTATACTCGGGTCAGACCGAGTTTATTCAGGTTGATACCTGTTTTTGGACTTAGTTTTGCTTTGACGCTTCCACTTGGATATCAACTTGTTTCTATTTGTGTAGTTTGGTAGTCTTTCTGATTGACTCTGATATGTATATTGTTTTGAATCATTGTATATAGTGTGGTCTTCGAACCACTTATGATGCATCATTTGTATTGTCTTGGGGAATTGTCAATGTATGTGTGTGTGCGTATCTATTTGTTATTCTGTGATGTATTGTACATTTAGTTGTTGTATTTTGTTCTGTTAGATCCATTAGCCACCTATAGTTTCGTATTAATCATTTATTGAATATGTCGATCCACTTGTGATAGAAAATATAAAGCATTAATCAATGTATTTAATAGATGATTAAGACAAAGCTATAGAAGGTCGCTTCTAACCAGCCCTATTCTCCCCTTTAGCAGCAATATTACTGTAACGCCCCACCCCGAGACCCACCTTAGTAAAGAGAATTAATGGGTAATTCTGTCTACTAAAGTGGAGAATAGGGCTGGTTAAGGACGACCACTTATAATTTTGTCTTAAACATCTACTTAATACGTCGAGAAATGCAATATGATTTTTTTTTCTATCTCAAGTGGATGGACGTACCCAGTAAATGCTTAATTCAAAACAATAGGTGGCTAACGGATCTATCAGAATAAAATAAAATAATTAAATGAAAAACACATCACAGAATAGTAATCAGCATCATATATATACATATACGCTGATACATGTTTAGTACAATAAAATATGAATACAATAAAGGTGGTACTCGACCACACTATATACATCGAATCAAATATAACTACATCAGAGTATGCGAAAGAATAGAAATGACTCAAGAGAAAGAAGAGCTGGTATCTAACATCAACTTCAAGCTAAGCCCAATAGATGACACCTGAAACAACTCGGTCTGACCCGAATGAAAACACATGTAACGACCAGCCTTTATGGACAGTTTAAACCGATGATCAAATACACACGTCGATTCCAAACCATTCAAAAGGGCAGATGGTTATTGGGGTAAATAAGAAAAGAAGAGGAAAGAGAAATAAAGGAAATGAAACAACACAGAATCTCGCAGCAGAACGATAAAATATAATAGTCAAATAAAAAGTTCATGAAGTTGTTTACAATACTTTGATCATTATTTATACAACATTTATCAGAGTTATACATATACAACAGAACAAATAAAATGATCCAGCAGACAGCATGATGCAAGGACAATAATAGTAATAGTATACCAAATCTTCGTCTTCATCCTCCTGAATAGATCTTCAAAAATTTGAAAACTCAGGACTGACCCGAGCGTAATGAAAAGACAAAACACTCGAGTCAGGACTAAAATATCCTTATGAACGTTAAATCAATCATAAATAAATATGAGTGTAACGGCGTGAGGGATGTTTACCGGGTTTTACATTTCCTATCAAGTGTCAACATGCGTGCAATAACTCAAGAGATATTACGGGATTTTCCATCTCTCAAGGATCCGTTAAACTATCCACTAGGTAGTAATGTACGCTAAGTAGATAATGCCTATCAGTAATATAAAGTATCAAAATAGCGTTAAGGCGTTACCATAATCCCTCTTAACACATTTTTATAATGCCATAGTCTATGCAGCACCGTAAACCCCACCGTAAACTAGTGGTTATCAGAGGGTACCCCATAGGTATAACACAAAACAAAACGTAGTGGTCGCGAATAGGATAATCAGTATGACAAGGTACATGAGGCGATACCAACTAGGATACTAGTAGTTGCGTGATCCGGACTGATGTTGAGCATAGCCGGCAGCTACCTCAACACCACGAAACAACACTCCCAAATTGAGGGGTGCACCCAAATCGAATCACAAAAGGTAATTGATATGGTATCGAAGAAGTGTGTCCGCTAGAGGTGGCGAACCTCAATGTCCCGGCGCGACTCCTGTTTTAGTCATGTCAGGGGTTGTCCAATATCGTTCTCTTTCTTTTGTCAACGCGTTCACCAAATCATCCACTTCATTCTGGATCAACACTCCGCGTATAGTATTTATTAAAGTGGTTTTCGGTATCGACAGAGAGTATGTCCATATCCGATCCCGGTCTCTTTAATAACTACGCATTATTACACCGGTGGCTCTTTTACATTTCAATCGATTCATAATTAATATCAAAATATCATATTCGCTTCAAAAACCAAATCCATTTCAAATATCATCATGACTATTCAAAATGTAAGATTCCGTTTCAAAAACATTTTTTGCCTCAATATCTCATTTCGATTTCAAATTCACTTCGAATTTCAATTTAAGTTGCAACTTCATTTAACCCAATTCGTATTTAAATTCAAGATTTAAACATATACATTCCACCTTATTAACAAGCATGAAATTTTAGAAAATAGTTTTAAGTAGTTTAAAAGTAGTTTTAAATAATTAAAATAGTTAAAAATACTTAAAGTCTTAAAATGGATTTAAAATAGATAAATTAGTTTAAAATAATTTAAATTGGGCTAAGTAGATTTAAAATAGATTAAAATAAGTTAACATGGTTTAAGATGGGTTAAAATAATTTAAATAGCTAATATAGGTTAAAATAGTTTAAGTATTTAAAGATGGTTTATATAATAGACTAATTTGGAAAACAAAATGAAACAGCTTCAAAACCAAACCATTTCAATTATAACTTCCCAATTCAAATCAATTTCAATTTCCATTCTACCGATTCAATTTCGATTTCAATTCAAATCAATGTCAACTTTGACTTCAAATTAATTCAATTTTACATTCACTTTCAATTAATTCAATTTCAATTTATATCGATTTGGAGCTTGATTTTTCAAAAATATCAATCTATAACACTTAACAAAATTATCCTTCAATATTCAAATTTAAACCCAAATTTCAAATATAATTCAATTCCAAGCTCAATTTCAAAATATCATTTTTATATCACCTTTACTCAGTAATACTCAAAGCTCGAAATAATGTTCAATCTTTTAAACAAATAAATTTACGAAATTCAGTCATATCCCAATTTTAAATTTTAAAGTCTCAACTTAAATTAATTAACAATTTCTTTTGACCAAAATTTATTTCAACATTCCAAACTCAATTTTTCGCTAAATTCGATTTCTATAAATTGATTTTATTTATAACTTTTAAATCAAAACATTTAAATGAATTTCAAATCAACGATTTTAAAATTTATTAATTTAGCCAATCCGGTGTCCGTATATAATTTTCTATCCTATGGCCAAGTTGTTAGTTATTTCAATTAAATGTCAGGGATGAATATATATTACTTAAATCAAATCACAGTTTCATATGTATGCATAACAGTATATATATAAGCAGATAAACATCCAAACATTTAAATATCAACCCATAACATCCATCGAAATACATCATCCAATAGACAATACAATTCATGGCAATTTCATAGTTATCAATGTCAGGTAATTTAATCGCAGTTCAATTTTAATTTCAATTTTTGACTGTCAATTTAATTTTCAATGGTTAATTCAAATGACAATCTATATGACAATTAAATTTTATCAAACAACGACAAATAAAATCATAACACATCATAATATTAAATTTAACTACCATAAAGATATTTAGTACGTTGTGAGCATTATAAAACACTCACCTTGATTTCAATGTAGTTCCAGCGTTTTATTTCGAATAAAATTAAACGAGCGTTTAATTTTACCCAAAATTTTAACTATCTCCAAATGATTCCAAATAAGCTCCATTGCGTAGTGCTCGTCGATACGATTCCAACGCAAAAAGTTTCGTGCGTTTACGACATCGTATGAAAAAGTTATGCTATTTTAAAGTTTATACGAATTTAAATATACAATTTCAGCATTTATTTTAAATATCAAACCCTCAACTCCATCCTGGCCATCGATTTCTGCATCTTCAGATCGGAGCCATCCCTCATCTCTTCTTCCTCAACGTGAAAACTCACATATAAACAACCCATAGCCGCCGTTCTTCAAGCAATTATCACGACCACCTCGTCGACTTCAAGAACGATCATCTAGCGCCACCACGAAGCCCATCACCAGAGCCACCTACGCCGTGAGTGCGGCCAGACTCGGCCCCCCCTCTGCCTCGAATTGCGTGAAAAACGCAGCAGCTTTGAACGTGATTTCCCGTCGATCCGTGGCTCCGTTTCAGATCATGGTAGTTGGATTTGTAGATCTCGTCGAGATCTACAACTTTGTAGTTGGAGGTTTTTGCTAATTATTGATGGATTGTGAGATATTGGAGGAGAAAGGCGATTGATTTCTGGCCATAGAAATGGTGAACGACGGCTGCACTAGAAATCCTAGCCTTTGTTTGCAAATTGTGAAATGGAGGGCCTTTTATAGAAAATTGCAAAAACACTATTCAACGAAAAATTTCCGAACTCCAAACAAAGCGTGCCGGCTGGCGTTTCTAAGGTTTACCCCGCGTTCCGAACACAACGGAACGTGTTTCGGAGGCTAATTCGACCATATGTGCGAGTTACGGAAATAAACGATCAAATTTAAATTAAACGGATTAAACAAATTTCTATGCGTTTTGGCTTGCCCCGGACAAACGGTAAATCCGATTGACATGAAATTTGAAATCTTACAATAATATCATATTACGGATCCGATGAAACTGGTTTCGTCGAAATCCGAGACTGTTTGAAAAATGGCTATTTTAACTCCTCAATTAAATATTCAATTTTCACAAATTTATTTTAAATTCGATTTTAAAAGTTCTACAACATCATTCTAACTTTAATATGATAAAATAAAATTTTACAAATCATTTTTGATCATACTAAACCCGTTATTCAATTATCCAATAAATTCCAATTTTAAAATCTTATTAACTCTATTATAATCCCAATATAACTTACATTCACTTTGGAAACCAATTTGAATCATATTAAATCAAATTTCCACTATTCACTCCATTTTCATATATTAAATTTCAGTATCAAATTAATCATATCAAATTCGGAATTTAAATATTCAAGCATTTGTAATATTAAATTTAAACAAATTTGATTATTCTTAAATCACTATCTTTTGAAATATTCAAAACGAACTTATAAGATTTAACCTTTAAAACTAATTCAAATTATAGAGCAACCATTTTCACTAAACATTTATTCAATTCCCGTTATTCAATCATTCAATAAATTCCAAATATTAAATTTAAACAATTTAACTGTTCAATATTTGACGGATTTCAATATTGGATTTTTAAATAAAAATTTCATTATCAGTCGATTTATTATATTACATCAAATGAATTCCACATTATTATTTAACTACAGTTAGAGATAATGCACTCAACTAATATATAAACTTTCATTTCAATTGCAATTGGTTCACAAATTCAATTCGACTAACTAAATGCATAGGTGACTTAAATAATTATCACCGTTAACCTTTTATTACTTATAAGTTTATTATTTACAAACAAGTGTCACAATTACCTATACAATACAAATTCATTCAATTACCATTGACTACATATTATTTCAATTGATTTGGGATTCCATTCAATTCATAAATAATTACTTTGATAAAATTTGTTGCATTTCATTCTAGTTATTATTACCATACATAAATTACAATTTTTTTATTCTTCCAACATTAAACCATGAAATCTTATTAAATTTACTTTTTTAATTATTGAAATTTTACGGGTCGTTACAACACACGGGCCAGGCTAGCTAAAATCATTAGTTAAACAGAATAATCAATAATGATAAGTAGGTGAAAACTATGGTATCCTTTTTCTTGAAGGATGCCATTCCTTAAACAGGGTTTCAACATCATAAGAAAGGACAATATCTCTTCTTGGCAAGTAGAAGAGATAATGATGATAAAGTTATACTTAAGTGGCATAACTGACACTTAAGCAAATGGAACATCGGAGAGCAAAGTTTTAAAGACAAGACTCAATAAACATTGCTTTTGCCTCATATCATCGGCAGTATAAAGGAATATGGATAATGACTTCAAATGATTCAACTATCGTCTTAGAAGTGGTTGTCAATATAAAAATACATCAAAGTTACATATCCAACATACATAGAATAAATTGCATATGGATGTTCCTCATCTCATTGGAACATACCAAGGATCAATCATGGAAATATAAAACCCAATCATAAAAGAAGCATTATACTTATTCATACCTCATCTCATCGGTATGAATATAGATACATCTCAAATCAATCACTGAAAGTCGTCATAAAAGATTCTTCGTAATCATTTATACCTCATCTCATCGGTATAAATATATAAATACATCTCAACTCCATCTTAACATCAAGTAGTCTATAAAATCATCGAATCATCAATCCATAATGCAAATAACTCAATCAAAGAGTAACATCAAAAATGATTTCACCATATATATATATATACACACACCTCATCTGGCACGAGGCAATTAATGTAATAATCATCTAAAGACGGTGAAGTCTAAAACATCTAAACTTAAAGAAATCCCAGATTGGTCAGATCCTCGATTGCATGCCAAAGCAATGCTATGCACGCCACATCGTGACTAGTACTACAATTTGATACCATAAACATTGTGATGACTGGAGTCAAATAACATCTTAACATCATGAACATCATGAATGACTATAGTCCATAACATCATAATGACTCCCAGTCACAAATGACCCAAGTTAATAACATCGTGATGATCGGAGTAGCAACTTCATCGTGATGACTCCAATCGAGTACTCGTCGTCTGTAGTACTAGTAAACATCGTGAATGTGTCTCAACTTCTCGGATAGGAACCTAATCGGTGTTAACATATGTCCCATACCATACGTTCACACCAAACGGTTTACTAGCCGTTAGTTGGTACCATACTATTAAAACATCATAAACATCATGAAAATATACTCAGCCTCATCTAATTAGCGAGTAAATACAATACGATACTCATTTCATCTCATTGACGAGCAATAGTGGCATTATGACTTGTCTCATCTCATCGACAAGTAAAAACTATCATAATACATGTCAACATTGTAAAGTCATCATAAAGAAGCTTGCCGACTGCCTCATCTCATCGGCAAGTAAAAATAACATCTAGATGGTTATTTGTAGCCATGATTCCAAGTAGGAATTTCTAGCTCTTAATTCACCTCATTTCATCGGCGATTAAGAAACACATCTTAAAATGATCCTTCATAGAATACACTCCTAAATTGGAGTTCTCAGACCATATAATCTACCCAAAATTTAATAACATCTTAAATCATCTCAAACAGTTCATCGAAAGGGTTTCAATCGTATAAGTCTGATATTAAGCGATAAAACAAATCCATGTGTCCAATACCACATGTATTACTTTACCGTTTAAATGACTTTCTTATACGTCTGAAATTCATAAATACAAGTAATTTTATTTATAAAATAATTGTATTAGAGAAAACAAAAATTTAAAACAATTTTCCGAAAACGATTATTAAAACCAATATTTGAAATTCCTTTATTATAGGAAATAAACCTATCTTTATTTAGAAAAATAAATTAAAAAAAGTAATATGTAATAATAATTTGAAATTTCCATGTATTTCCAAAATGTTTTAGTGAAAACCGTTCTCGAAAGCAATGAAAACTAAGAGGGATATCTCAAAACCAATAACTTGAATTCAATACAAATTCAATTCAAATTTAACCCAAAATCAAATCAAATTCCATTTCAATTTGAATTTCAAATTCTTCAAATATAGATAGCCTACCGATAGGCATCATAGCTCTTGAAATATCCCAAAAACATCATCAAAACTGAAGAGAATGAGGGCAAAAACGAGCTAATATGATTCTAAGGCAACGATTGTTCTTGTTGTCATTTTGCTCTCAGGACAGCAACATACAACCATAATTTCGACCAAGCAAACTTCAAAATACTAGAAAACATAATGAATAAAACTTATAGCACATGACCTAATATTTCCAAAATATCAAAAATTATCATATTCGGTTAAGGATCGAAGAAGTTATGGTCAAATTCGTTTCGGTTTCAAACACAGCAAATATTGGTTTTTCTCTCGGGTTAGCAGTAGAAAAATTAGATTTTGACATAACTAACATCAAAAATACAGAAAACTCAAAAATTAAAAGTTGTAGCACATGATTTAAGCTTTTCGGAACAACCAAAATTACCAAAATCAGTTATGAAACGAAGTAGTTTTGGTCAAATCCGTTTCAGCTTCAAGGACATAGCAAATATTGGTTTTGCTCTAAGGTTAGCAGTAGAAAAATTAAATTTTGTCATAGGTAAACTCAAAGTTAAAGAAAACACAAAACAAGAAAGTTGTAGTACATGATTTATGCTTTTCGGAACATTCAAAATTATCAAAATCGGTTAAGAAACGAAGAAGTTATGGTCAAATTCGTTTCTGCTTCAAGGGAAGAGCAAATATTGGTTTTGCTCTTGGGTTAGCAGTAGAAAAATTATATTTAGTCATAGCTAACTCAAAATTACAGAAAAATCAAAACATGAAAGTTGTGGCACATGATTTAAGCTTTCCGGAACATTCAAAATTATAAAAATCCGATCAAAAACGAGAAAGTAATGCCAAAATTTGTTTTAGCTTCAGTAATTCACAGATTGCAACATTTTTAAGCAACAATTAGCTAGAAGATGTGAGTTTTACACTCACCTTGCCTTCAAGATGGTTAAACTATGATTTAGATGCCAAAGATTGAAGCTTTACATGCAAAAACACAGAGAAACAATTAACAGGTTTTTACTTCACATTAGATTTTTGATGGAGATTTTGGTTTTAGAATAGGGATTACCTGAGTTTAGCACTTGAATTTGCATTATAAAAGCACTAATTTTCCCTTTTATTTGATTGATTTAGCATAGATTGAAGGAGGAAAGAGGGTTTTAGCCATTAGCTAGCTTTTGGAGACTAGAGGAAGTGAGAAAAAGATACATAAAGGTTTTCTTTTTCTCATTTCTTAATTACAGGCCAAGTTAGGATTAGGTTAATGGGCTAAGGTCCAATTTAAAAGAAAATTAGCTTAAGATAATATTCATTCACTTATTTAAACTCTTAACCATGTACGTTGACAAATGAAATCACAATAATACAAGTTTTCCTCTTTAAAAATTATGAAACTTCATACTCTTAATGAATAAAATGTTTTACACTCAAAATAAAAGATTATTTATATATTTAAAACATTTTATTATCATATTTCTTTATTTAAATAAAATAGAAAATTTACATCTTTAATTGCAAAACTCATTGTAATTAACATTATAAATTACACAAAAATCACATTTTTGTGTAATAAAATTCTATAACTCATTTCAAATATAATTTAACACTAAAATTATATTTTTAAACCCAATTCCATCATTATTTTAAATATATCTCATTTTAAAATTTAATTACTTCTTTTAAAAATCATTAAAAGAAGTAAATAGCAATAATTTACAAAATTATTGCATTAACTCTAAGTAAAACACATTTCCTCAATCTTTTAACTCAAACCATCTTAATAAAGTTTCTAAAATTCTATTTTCTCATTTTATACTCAAATATATTGTTTATTCCCAATAAACAATTTAAATTCCTCTTTAATTATTAATTTACACTACTAAATTTTAACTGCCGTTATAATTTGATATTTTCAGGTAATCGTTAAAACTAAGGTTGTTACAGACCCCCCTACCCAAATCGCGTCCCCGCAATTTTCTAGAAAAGGAGTTGTAAACAGCATAAAAATTCAATCAACAAAGGATAAAGACAAGCTTGAATTCCAAACCATTCATACTCTCAATATAGAATGTTAGAAAGAAACAAGGAAAAACTCGCTTGGTTAATTCAACGGCCCATACTATGCTCATATAGTGATTAGCAAACCATCGAATTTTCCAAGCAACTCGAAAGGGTTTCGAAGATCTCCCATCTTGAATCAAAACTCAATAAGATGCTCAACAAATAATTAATCGAAAATGATTGATTACTCAAAACTCTATGTATAGAGTCGGGATCAAACTCACTCAAACTCGAACTCTAAATAATAAAGAAGATCATAGACAAGATTTTATGCATAATAATATGGAAAGAATATCCTCACAACAAGATAAACACAATAGACAAGATGAATAAGTCACGAAATGACTTCTCACAAGGCCACCAAACTCGAACGACCGTGAAAATGCATGTCGTTGCTATTAACTCAAGGATAGAATATACTCAAGACACAAGGATATAAGCTCAAATTACTTTTCAATCCAAGATATTTAAAAATTTTAGATCCCAAAATCTTTTAAATTTTAAATCTTAGTTTTCTACATTTCAAAATTTTCCAACTCCTTACTATATTGCTTGGTAAGTAATTTAAAACTCAAATTAAAAGTCCAAATTTCTTCCCTTACTTCAAAATTAATTTTTAAAGAATTTTTTAAATCCATAATAATTTTACTCAAAATAAATTAAGGGTTTAAATTCTCTTTACTCTTTTTATTAAACCACTTAAATCGTTTAAAAACAATCTTCAAATCCTCTTATAACTCTTCTCTTAATACATCCAATGTATATAATATATATTCTAAAATCTCAAAATATACTTTCAATAAAGTAAAGCTCAAGAATATTCTCACATATTCACATCTTTATAATTTCAAAGTAAATAAATAAATAAATCGAATTACCTCGCCATTGAACCTCTAATTAATAGATATATTTGTTGGTTGCAGAGTCGATCGAACGATCAAAACTGCCTCGCCACTCTGATAATCATCTTTAAAATCAATGGCTGCAATTACCATTCAAAAATAAATTTAATATTTAATCTCAAAATATTATTTTCAAAATCTCAAAAAAAAATTCACAAAGCTCAAATTTCTCTGTAAAATTCATATTTACATAGCTTCAAAACTCAAACCAAAAAGCATTAAGAGAATGCATCGAGATATTCCTAGAATACTCAATTCTCAAAATCATCAAAAGGAGATAGAGTGTTCGTCAATCTTACGATGTCACGAGCCACTCCCAAAAATCATCAAGATACAGGATAAGCAAGATATTCTTCTTGAAGAAGAAGAAGCACACAATCCACGAATCACTACTTCAAACGGAGTAATGCTAAAGGATAACATTGATTGAGTATCTGAAAAGAACACTCAAACGAAGCTGAATGATAAACTCAATCAAACTCGAACAATCTAGAAACTCACCTCATCCCTTAGTGGATATCCTCATGGAAGGATAACCGAAGAGCTCAGACCCAGGAATAAGGTTACCTCAACATTCAATTGCCCAATTGGATGTCAAATCCAAACGGACTCACAAAACTCAACAAAATCACCTTGACTGGAATTCGAGATATATCATCAACATCTCGATACTCAATATGAATACAGAAACTTCGAAATCATCATCAACATTCTAAAGTGATAGAAATAATAACCCAATTAAATTAGGATGCCTAAATAAGTATAGGATCCTATAACAACAAAGGATCGGACTTAACTTCAAATAAGTCAATCCATCTCAAATCAGATACATCTCAGGATAGTGAGTAATAAACAAATACTCACTAAAGCAGCAACCAATAGAGAAATCAAAATGCTCACAACAAGCCAATTATTGTGGATCCCTTCAATAGGATTCACAACTCTCAAAGGAATGCAACAAGAATGCTCAAAGTAATCAATCAACTCCATCGATACGAACTCACTCGTATCGAAAAAATATAATAGAATAATCCTAAACAAGATTTTATATAAGATAAGATGACATCAAACTCTATTATGGAATACTATGAAATACAACATATCTATATTCATAGACATACTCCATCTTAACAATCCCAAAACTCAAAAAAGAATCAAGGCACGATTCGAAAGCAAGCTCGAATAAAGGACAATGATTCACTTGTATTGTACTTTGATGTATCATGATATACGTATTGTTCTGTGTTTATCCTACTTTGTTCTGACCACAGCTCTGATACCAAACTGTAACACCCCGCCTCGAGACCCAACTTAGTAAATAGAATTAACGAGTAATTCTGCATACTAAAGTAGAGAATAGGGCTGGTTAAGGCCGACCATCTATAATTTTGTCTTAAACATCTACTGAATACGTCGATAAATGCAATATGATTTTTTTTTCTATCTCAAGTGGATCGACATACCCAGTAAATGCTTAACTCAAAACTATAGGTGGCTAAAGGATCGATCAAACAAAATACAATAATTAAATGAAAAGCACATCACAGAACAGTAATCAATATCATATATATATGTATACACTGATACATGTTTAGTACAATACAATATGAATACAATAAAAGTGGTACTCGACCACACTATATACATCGAATCAAATATAACTACATCAGAGTATGCGAAAGAACAGAAACTGTTCAAGAGAAAGAAGAGTTGATATCCAACATCAACTTCAAGCTAAGCCCAATAGATGATACCTGAAATAACTCGGTCTGACCCGAGTGAAAGCACACGGGTCAGGTGTGACGACCCGTAATTTTCAAGCACTTGAAATCAGACTGTTTAATTGATTTTAAGTATTCAGTAGGGTAATTTTAACATGAATTATGAATATCACGATTTATTGGATAATTAAATTATTGAATTAAATAATTTGGAGTGGAATAAAATATGAAAACTGAGATTTTAAGCCTATTAAAAATAATTTGAAAGCTTGTAAAATTTATATTGTTAATACAGAGAATAAAAGAAGTTGTAAAATTGAAATTAGCGGTGGTTTGTTCGGTTTTGAAATTTTATATTGTTTGAATTGGAAAAAATATATATATATATATATATAAATAAATAAAAATAAAATAAAATAAAATAAGGGTTAGCTTTGCTCGTAAGCTACTGAATAAAGCTTTTATAACTCGTTCTTCTCTCTCTTCTCTTCGAGCCCCTACCGCTTAAAAAAAAAAAGGGATAAGGATCGAAACCCTTTCCTTTTAAAAACTGCTCGTTCGAAGTTAAAAAAAAAATAATAAATGGCCGCACTAGATCTTCCCCTTCTCGTTCTAATACGCGACTCCTCACTCACAAATCCTAATCGAATCGCACCTTAGCTCGATGGAAGTTAGCTAGGCCTGCTTTGCTTCTTCGTTTGCTACACCATCGCAATCAGGATCTGGTCGAAATTTATCACCTGTCGTCTCCAACAATCGCCCTATCAACATTTTCCAGAGTCGCCTCCGCCTCTATCAGCTGTCACGGTAGCTTCGCGAGCGACAGTAGAGATGAACGAGGTCGTGATTGAGTTCGCGTGGCCATGGCGTGGAGGTTGAGCACGGTGGCGCGCGAGAGGCGATTGCGTGGTTCCAGGCGGCGATGGAATTGATTTCGTAAACTCGATTTCCAGCTTGTGCGTGAATGTTCTTACTGTTGGGTTTCGACTAACCCTAGTTCGCGTGGTGGGAGTGAGGTATATCGTTTTTTTTTTCAAATTAAATGAGTAGATGTTTATATATATATATACACAAATAGATGCTTATATGAAGAATACAGTTATGGACAGAAGTATATGTATTGACATATGCAGAAAAAAATACATATATAGGTGCAGTTCAATTTTAATGTATGTACACAAGTATTTTAATTTGATTATATATATGTAAGTTAGAGGAAAATTGGATACGGGTAAGATTTTGAAATTTATATATGTATATGAGATTTTAAATGTTGAAAACAGTATGTAAAATTTAATTCTACAACTATGTAAATTAATGTTATAATTGTATGAGTTTCAAAGACAAATGAATATATATATATATATATATATATTAAGATTTATAAGCAGAAACTAATATATAGTTTCGATTTGGGATGATAATATATCGTGGAAAATAAATTTGTTTAATATCAAATTTTTAGTTAAATAAGTTATTAAAAGGGTGTGGGTAGGAAAAATTAGTTCAAGCATTTTATTGAAGTTAAAGTTAATTAGATAACATAAAATTTATTTCAACGGAATTGAATTGTTCAGTCTGTTCGAATATTAATAAATTGTATAAATTATTTATACAAGGTCTATAAATTGAGAAAACAAGCGAGATGGATTGGGTTGCAAAGTAAAGATCAAAGGTGAGTTAATCTCACTCAGTTAATTTAAATTTAAATTTAAATGATTAAATTTAAATAATTATTTGAATGGTTGAATTGCTTGATATGCTATAGTATGATATATTTTGAAATTGGTATTTATGTTGTGCTAACGGTTGTGGATGCAGGGAAAACAGGTTGGAGGGATCCAACTGGACCCCTCACATTTATTTAAATTATTTAATATTCTCTGTTTGATTATTTGATATCTCATGATGAGTTATATTGGTATATTGAATGTTATGGTTGATTGGATATTTAGGTATAATGAATTACCCAATTATATGAATTGGAATGTTGGAAGAAATTAAAAAGAAGTAAATTTGTAAGCGAAATAATTATAGAAAGTTGAATAAATTAAGAATGAATTGAAAAGAAATAGAAGTAATATGAAAATAATAATAATATAATTTCGAGTATGAAGAGAAATGTAATTTTTAATAAAATGAAATTGATGAATTGTAAACTTAAGTTATATCAATTAAAGAAATAAAGAATTATTTTAGAATTCAAAGTTTAAATTTATTTAAAAGAATAAAGAAGTAATTGAGAAATCTAAAAATTGGAATTTTTAGTTAAAGTATTTTTTTAAATTAAAATTAAGAGATGAAATCTGAAATTAATAGATTCCGAATTAAAAGGAAATAAATTGGAAATCAATTTGAAAAATTGATTTAAGTGATTGAAGTTGGAATTCTCCCTGGATAACCAAGTACGTTTTTAAAGTAAATTTTAAATATAAGTTAAAATATTAAAAGTTGTTTAAAGCAAATGTTGAAAATTTCTTATTCCTAATATTTAAGTTCTTAAGTAAGTATTTTCCCTTTTATCTATTATAGTAGTAATTATTCAAAGAATGCCTTAATATTATGTTTTTAAAAAAGTATAAATCTAGTTGTATATTTATTAAGTAACCTTATTTTCAAATATTCATTTAATATGTGTTTTTAACAAATTATTGAAATAGTTTTAATTTAAATGTTTTGAAGGTATATATTTCAAAGTAAAGTGTTTTAGAATTTATTTTAAAAATCTAGTTTTAAGCTTGGTGATTTCAGAGGAGATAGAAAATACTTGGGAAAGTTTATACTGGAAAGAAAGAATGATTTGAAAACTGTTTTCAAAAGAATTGAAAATAGAAATATATCTTGTGAAGATATTTTTGAAGATAAATAAATAATTTGGAAAATTATTTATTGGTTGATGGTTGTTTGTGAATATTAATTGATAGTTAAATCACCGACTATCAATATTGGACAATGCGTTGATCGTTTCGAAGAGACCGGGATCGAGATTAATTTCTCGAAAACCACTTCGATTCGGTTTGTACGTTTCGTGTAAACGTTTTGGATTCGAAGATGGAGCATTGGAGTGCAAGGGCTAGTCGCTACTAATCCTGAGGATATTTCCAAAATGGATGTAGTAGGAATAGTGCCTTCGGTTCCGTTCGAACCCGGGACGGACTTGTATGGATGAATGCTTGCGAAAACATCGTCAGGTGGACGATGGGCATTCTAAGTGAAACGTTCTAAAGGTAACGCTTAGCCTCAAGCCTCATCAAATGTGAATGACTGAAAATCAGGGGATATGCAGCAAGGTTAGGTGGGTCATGCCCAAGCAGGACAAAATAATTCCCCTGTCTAGATGTCCCTTATATATATTTCGGCTTAGTGGGTGGTTGGTCGCGCCAACCACGGGGTTTATCTTGTTCGGGACTGTTCAGTAAGGAATGGTTCCGGCCTTGTGTTGCAGGGGATGAAGGGAGTAGTCCTCGGTACGGTGATCTAGGCCCCGTACTGTGACAGGTGGTACCCCAGTGCCTAGTCATTATTGGAAATCCATTCTCCCTACGAGCCTTGTACGAGTTTTGTTTGTATTACCCACTTTTGTGGCTAGTAGCTGGAATTTAATAGATGTAACAATTTCGGCTATTTTATAAGTATTTGTATATAGACACTATTATAATATCAGAGGATTTCTATAAAAATTGTTTTAGCTATCGTAAGGTAAAAACCCGACATGTTTATTTGTGGCGTGGTCTTACGAGATGCTTTTGTTTTCAAAGGATTTTGAAACTTTAATAATCAATTGGGTGTGATTTTCTCACGCTGGTATTCCAGACTGACTCGGGTGTTATTTAACTGTAATGCTCGGGTCAGACCGAGTATTATAGGATACAGGATATGTTGCTGTGGAGCTCAGGAGTCGAGTAGGAAGACGATACGTACTCCCGTACTTGTATATATATATTCCGCTGTTTGAGTTGTGTATTCTGAGTTGTTGTGTATTCATTGAATGTTATTGATGTGAGCTGTGACTGATGTACTCTGATGATGTAATAGATGTAAACAGAAATATTTGACGTTGAGTAAAGTTTATATATTATCTATTATATTTTATTCCGTTGCGATGGTTAGATTCTGATGTTGATTTTTGTTTTCTCTTCTTCTACCTCTTCTTCTTAAACCCAAATGGTTCGTAATTTTGTGCAACTTGAGTTGATTGTTGTAGAATAGTGTTAACTCAAGGGGTACGGATTTGCGGGCTGTTACAGTTGGTATCAGAGCATAGGTTGGTGATAACCTTGGCTCTGGTGGGAATTACTCATTTAAATTAGAGTCTATAGTACTCTAGAATGAGTTGGAGCGTATTAATAGATATGAGTGCGTACTTGTTAGTGAATATGAAATTGTTTTTATATTGTGTTGATTTATCGGTTGAGTGTTTATGGATTCTGGTCGATGTATGGGACGCCATGTCATCGATAGGGATTTCTAAACTCTTGAACAGGATGAACTGACATAGTATTGTTTTAGTTAGGTTAAATGAAATAATTTTACCCAAATATATTTTATGTATATAAAAGAAAATGATTTTCTTAATTATTATAGATATACATGGATGTTTGGATGATAGAAGTGATAGTATTAAATTATTATCATTGTATGATGATTGAATAAAGATTGAAATAATAATTAAGGAATGAATTAACATGATAGATGAAATTTATGAATGTGATTCATAATGGAATAAGGAATTGAATTCATAATTCAAAACTAAGAAACCAATTCATATCAGATGAATTTGTAAATGTAGACTACAATGTAAATTATAGTATGATTAACAATTAAATAAAATAAAATTTCAAAGTAATGTTTGAATATAAGTTTAAAGAAGTTGGAATTTGAAAATTTTGGAATTTAAGTTCCTTTGAATTTGGAAATGATTTACAAAGATTGGGAAAGATATTATATTTATGAGAGATATTTTGGATCGGATTTGAAATCTAGAGAAATTTGAAATTTAAAAAAAAATATTGGATGGATTTTAGAAAAAGAATAAAAGCATTGAACTCTTCTGGTCGCTAGAAAATAACTTCGGTAATGACTGCAGCATCATCGATGTTCATTTTCGAGTTTCCAGAAGTGAAATTGCTACCAAATTGTTTTGAATTGAAATTGTTTGCAAGACTGGTTGAGTTTTGAAATTCAAAGGGATAAATTGAATTTATCAAACGAATTTTGGATATAGAAAATTTTAAAGGGAATTTTGAAATGTTGAAGGATTGTTTAAACTTTGGAATTTGTTGAAAAACAAAATTTCAACGGTGTAAGTGAAACTGAATGCTGGAATTTAAAATTGAATGGTGTGGAGTTATGTGGAATGGGAAAATTAGTCAGGATGGACTAAAGATAATAAATGTTTGGACATAACATTTATTGGTTAAATAATAAATTGGTGAATGAATAGATGATCAAATAATGCACTTATAAAAGAGAAGTTGATATTAATAAGAAGGGATTGGAAATTTTAATTCAGCAAATAAAATTTAACTGAAGTGGATGAAAATGAGGGAAATATAAGCTTTGAATAATGGAATTTAAATTTAAAAGGCTAAATGAAAGTAACCTGGATTGGGAATAAAATTTTAAACTAAGTTAATATAAAATTGAATTGGAATAAGAATTCAATTGAATTATTGAATGAAACTAGATTCTTACCTGAATAAATGGAAAATAAGTTGGATAAGAATTGGGCTATGAATAAATAAAAGGCTTGAGTTAAAATAAAGATGAATATATTCAAGCTTATGATGAATGGAATTGTATAAAATAGTAAGTTGTGACTTATAAACTTGGAAATGGAATACAAAGCCCAAATTTAATATTTTGATGAGTTGGGAAAAAGTAAGGAAAATCCAAACTTGAATTATAAAGTATATTGAACTTAAGAAAATAAAATGAAGTGATATATGGAATAAAAATTCAAGTGTTGGATTATAAATAAGGGACGAACTAATTGGATAATAAATTAGTTAATGAAATTGAATTGTGAGTTATGATAAAGTTTGGAAATAAACTCAAGTTATAAATTTAAATGAATTCAAATTGTTGATGAAGTGGAAGTAATTGTGAATGAAATTGCAATGTAAGTTAATAAAATTGAATGGTAAATTAAATTAAATTAAAAAAAAATGAATGGTGGAATCAGAACTTGAGTTATCAATTGAAATTCGACTTGAAGTGTTAACAAAGTAAATATAATTTGGAAGTATAGAAAAAAAAATGAAATGGATTAAAATAGTAATGGTATGAATTACAAACCAAATCTAAATCAGTGGGAATAAGATGGAAATGGCTTTGTGATAAATTAAATTGGCTTTGTGATCAATTAAATGAGATGGAATCAAGTTGGATAAAAGAGAAAAAATATTATTTGTGAAATGAAAATAAGCTTAAGTATAAATTTAAATAAATTGAAGTAAATTGACTTAAGCTGAATAAATCGAAGAGAGTTGAATTTAATTCAACTTAAACCAAGTTTAAATATATTGGATTGAATTTGAATCTAGTAAAGATAAATTTGGATTGAAATAGAACTTGGTGAGTTGAAATAATATGTAAGGTAAGGAACATTCATAATTGATTTAGTGGATAGGTTAATTATATTGAATAAATAAATGATGGAATAAATAAGTATCAAATGAAATATGGTTTAAATAAGTTGAGAAATGGTTATTAAATGAAATAGCTTGGATTGTCTTTGAGCTAAATAAAATAGTTTGGAATAAACTAACATCGAATGAAATGTAAATGAATGGATTGTAAGTGAAATTTGAAAGGGAGTGTGTCGAGCTAGTAAATGGTTGTAAATGGATTAAAATAAACCGGGAAATTTAATAGGCAATTGAGGTGAACCTAGATTGTATATGGTTTGGATGAACTAATTGGTTAATAAAATGGAATGTGAGTGAATGGATTCTGTTAACCCCACTGAAACTTAGGCCGACTCAACAGATAAGGCAGTCAGCGACTCATAGGAATCAGCGACTCAACTGATGAAGCGACTCAGGGATTGCCGACTCAATGGGTCAACGACTCATTGATAGCAACGACTCAGCGAGTTAGCGCCTTAAAGATACAGTATGGATCAACGACTCAGCGGTCTGCGACTCAAGGCCTAGACCGATCCAACGACTCATTCGAGTTCCGACTCATCAAGGACCGACTCATCTGATCACGACTCATCCACTCAAGGTCCTTAAGTATCTCATTGGGTTTACGACTCAAGAGATGAACGACTCAAGAGGCCGCTACGACTTAAGGAACCTGACGGGTTAAGGAGATTCTGGGTTAAGGATGGCACGACTCAGGAAAGCCTACGACTCAAAGGATAGGTCGACACACGACACAAGACTCAGAGGCAAGTTCAAAATCATGTTGCAAAGGGGTGACTCGCAGACGACTCACGACTCATCATGAGTCGGTCACGACTCATCATGAGTCGGTCACGGCTCATGACTTTGCAATTTCAGCCTAAAAAGTTTGCCTATAAATACAAGGCCGCATTCAACATGAAAAGGACTTTTGGTTCATTCTCGAAGCGCCAAAACTCTGCCATTTTCTCGACTCAAGCAACACTTCAAGCACTCCAAACATCGAAGACATTACATCAAATTCAAGAGAGAGAATCCACATCATTTATCATGAGTTTGAAAGATAATTCTCCGTAAAAGTTTGTACTAACAGTCTAGAGTGGATTGTAATTGAAGAAAGTTGTATAAGTTGTACTTGTTCAACAATAAAGAGATCAAAGTGGACGTAGGCTCGATTTTAGGCCGAACCACTATAAAACTGTCGTCTTTTACTGCTTTTCTGCAATTTCTTTACTTGTATCTTGTTCCCGTACCAACGGGTGGTGCTTTCACAACTACACTTCACACACCGGGGTGTTAGCGTTCAAATTTAAGCGTTAACATTTTTGGTGCTTTCACTGAGAATTGAACTCAGGAAAACTCTCATCATTGCTTCACAAAGATTTGTAGAAAGAATTTCTTTAAAAACCAGAAGTCTATCTGAGATTATGGATCCTGGAAGGAAAAGTAGATCTGTCAGATCTGGAAACATTCTAGAGGGAACCTCCGCTTCCCCTGTGCCTAATCAACCCACTCCGTCTGTTGGAGTTACGAAAGCGGAGTTGGATGCTGTGATTCTAGGGCTAAACCAGCAGATAAACGCCCAAAATGCACAATTAGAGGCAAAGTGCCCAGAATGCCCTGATTCTGAATAAGTTGAACGACTTACTTGGGGCAAACAATCAACCGGCTAGTAATGAGAGGAACTATGCTGGCAACGTTCATGATGTTAATGAAAGAAATGCTCCTGAAAGGCCTACTAGTCCCTTTGAGCAGGCAGTACCTGAGGCCGGTGGATCTAGAACTCGGCATGATGAAGAATATCTTTCTGGAATGGTCCGGCAGATCATGAAAGAAAGTATGCAAAGGGTTGAAGATGAGAAGGAATGGGGTTTCGCTCCAAGCAAAACTCCGTTTACTGAAAGAATCTTAAAGGCGGAATTTCCAAGGAAGTTTGTCCCTCCGACCATCCCAGCTTACAAAGGGACAAGTGATCCAAACGAATTTTTGTATAAATATGATTGGCACATGACAGGTGCCAGAGCTTCTGACGAAATAAAGTGTCGATATTTCCCCGTATACCTTGAAGGGGTGGCTCTACTATGGTTTACCAAGCTGCCAGTCCGATCTATAGGTCAGTTTTCAGACTTGACCAGAAAATTCAAGGAGCAGTTTAGACTTTATGCTTCCAAGGCCAAGGATATCATGTCATTGTCCAGTTTAGAGCAGAATCCTGGTGAGTCTATCAGATCTTTCTTGAACCGCTTTAATATAGCGCTGGCAGAAGTGGACAATGCTGAACCACGAATGATCTTGACTTATCTAATGAGGGCTATCGATAAGTCAAGCGAATTTGGGAAATGGTTAAATATGAAAGAGCCAACCTCTCTCGAGAAGTTCTACAAAAAAGCAGACGAATTCATTCGCTTGGAAAGTCGTCCTTTGCCAGTAAAGGCAGTGTTGGAAAAAGCTGAAGACAACACTGTCGCTCCACGCAAGAATGAATCGGTGGGGCAAAAAAGGGAGAATAATAATGGAAAGAAACAGGGTAATCTGAAGAAGCCCCGGTCCTTCAAGCCATCGGAATATACTCCATTATCACATACGCCGGAGCACATCTACCTGGCCACTAAAGATTCCGTCGATTTCCCTAAACCTATCCCTTTGAGAACCCGGAAAAAAGCCATACAGAGCGGGAAATTCTGCCGCTTCCACAATCAACCAGGTCATGAAACTGATGAATGCCGCCAGCTGAAAAATCTAATTGAAGAGTTGCTAAGAGAGAACAAGTTGCAGCAATTCGTGAAAAAGAATAGCAACAATCCTGCATCGTCAAGTCAAGGGCAGCGGGCTCCTGTTCATCAGCCTGGGGCAGGTGAGAAAGCTACGGGGCATGAATCTGGAAGGCCCGTTATCAATGTCATTTCAGGAGGACCTCACCCAGCTGGCAAGAGTTGGGGTGAGATGGAGAGATATTCCAGGGCTTTGAAATATGCTCCAGCCGAAGAAGACGTCTTTGTTCTAGAAGACACTACGCCCCTTAAACAACAGAAAACTTTCAGTGATGATATTATTTTCAGAGCCAGAGATTCTACAGGTATTGAAGCTCCTACTTTAGATCCCTTGGTCATCTCGGCTGGTATTGGACCAGCCATTGTCAGAAGAGTCCTCATTGACTGCGGAGCATCATGTAATATCCTCTTCAAAAAGGCATTTGACCAGATGAAAATCCCTATGATCGATGTGCTAGCCTCATCACAGAAAATCGTGGGCTTCACTGGGGAGCCAAAGCAACCAGTAGGAACCATCGATCTGTTTGTAGAACTTGGGGAAGGAGAAAGGAAAGTGGTCCGAAAGCAAACCTTTGTGATCGTCGATGAATATTGTGCTTATAATGCTTTTCTTGGCCGTCCAACACTCGCAGCATTCAAAGTTATCCTAGCCCCGTGGTGCCTCACTATTAAATTCCCTACTGACAATGGAGTAGGAGTTATAAAAGGGGATCAAAATGCTGCGCGAGAATGTTACTTGACAGAGCTGCGAGAGTCAAGAAAAAGAGAAATGGGAAAGGATGCGGCAACCCCAGTCCGCATCAGGGACCCAGCCTTGTAGCAATTACAGAGCGGACCCTGTACTGGCGAGCATAGCGGGGCACGGAAAGAAATGGATCCCAGAAAAGCCAGTACAAGGGAGAATAGAGTAGTACCGGTGGAAACGACAGTTCCGGTACCTGTTGACCCGAAGGACCCAAATAAGGTGTTGAATGTGGGTTCACAGCTTAATGTGTCAATTCAGAATATCTTGATATCTTTCCTGAAGGCAAATCTGGATGTCTTTGCTTGGACTCATGCCGATATGTGTGGAATATCCCCAGAAGTTGCAGTACACGCTCTGAATATTGACCCAAAGTTTACGCCAGTTAAGCAGAAAAGAAGAACCCAAGGTCCAGAAAGGTCAGCAGCATTAAAAGAAGAAGTTGATCGACTCATGGAAAACAACTTCATCAAAGAATCTATATATCCGAATTGGGTTTCAAATCCTGTGTTGGTCAAGAAAGGTAATGGGAAATGGAGAGTGTGCATCGATTTTTCTGATCTAAACAAGGCTTGCCCCAAAGATTGCTTCCCATTACCCATGATCGATCAACTGGTAGACGGAACTGCGGGACATGAATTGTTATCCTTCATGGATGCCTACTCCGGTTATAACCAAATCATGATGCATGAGCCGGATCAGGAGGATACAAGCTTTATTACAGATGTTGGACTTTATTGCTACAGAGTTATGCCCTTCGGATTGAAAAACACAGGGGCAACCTACCAAAGACTTGTTAATGCTATGTTCAAACCGCAATTGGGCAAAACTATGGAAGTCTATGTCGACGACATGTTAGTGAAGTCCAGGAAAGCAGCGGATCACATTGAACACTTAGCAGAAATGTTCGCAGTCCTCCGGAAATACAGAATGAAGCTTAACCCCCTGAAATGTACATTTGGGGTCGAATCTAGAAAGTTCTTAGGTTTTATCGTCAGTGCTAGGGGCATTGAGGCTAGTCCAGCTCAAATTACTGCCTTGAAAGAAGTTAAAGATCCTAGAACAAGGAAGGAATTGCAGAGTCTCAACGGAAAGATCGCCGCCCTGAGTCGGTTCATTTCCAAAGCTACTGATAAATGCATCCCACCATTCTTCGATGCCCTGAAAAAAGGAAAGAAGAACTTTGAATGGACGCCCGAATGCCAAAAAGCTTTTGAAGAGTTGATCCGTCATATGGAAACGCCTCCGATACTTTCTAGACCAGGTAATGGTGAGGATCTTCTTATATACTTGGCAGTATCATCTCACGCTCTAAGTGCAGCGCTGATACGAGAAGACAAAAGGATTCAACATCCAGTTTACTATATCAGCAAAAGACTCACTGGGGCAGAGCTGAATTACTCCAAGTTGGAAAAACTCGCCTATTGCCTACTAGTTGCATCGAGGAAACTGAGGCAATATTTCCAAGCTCATCCTATCAAAGTGCTCACTGATCAACCTCTAAAGCAAGTCCTATTTCGCCCAGAAACTTCGGGTCGCCTTCTAAAATGGAACATTGAACTCAGTCAATATGACATCACTTATCATCCCCGAAAAGCAATCAACGGACAAGCTTTAGCTGATTTCATTGCAGAATTCACAGAGAAAGATAATGGTGAGGAAAAAGCGATCAGTGATTCTCCAATCCAGTGGAAGATGTATGTTGATGGCGCAAGAAATGACTACTGTTCTGGAGCCGGAGTGGTACTTGAAACTCCTGAAGGTCGATCATTGTGTTATGCACTAAGACTGGAATTTCCTTCAACAAACAATGAAGCAGAATATGAAGCTCTTATTGCAGGTCTGAAAATCGCTAAAGAGCTAAACATTCGAGCACTACAAATTTTCAGTGATTCTCAGCTTATTGAATGCCAAGTCAAGAAGGAATTTCAAGCAAAAGGTGGAAACCTGCCTTCCTACTTGTCAAAGGCTTGGGAACTCCTATGTGAACTCGATCACTATTCAATAAGCCACATTCCTCGGGAAGAGAATATGAAGGCAGATTCCCTCGCAAAATATTCAAGTTCTGGTGAAGCTCAACTATTGGGATTGGTCCCTGTAGAAGTCCTTTCAGCGCCAAGTATAGACGAGATGGATATAGACTGGATTATGAATGTATCTCAAGAACAAGAGTCATGGATGACTCCAATACTGGATTACCTACTCAGAGGTTCTCTGCCAGAAAACTCGATAGAAAGACGAAAGCTACTAAGGAAGGCCTCTCGCTATGTGATTCAGGATGGCCGATTGTACAGACGGGGATTCTCAATGCCATTGCTTCGATGTGTATCCCGGGAAGAGTCCAAAACAATCCTAGCAGAAGTGCATGGAGGAGAATGCGGTGATCATTCAGGTGGTCAAACATTAGCAAAGAAAATTCTCCGATACGGATATTTTTGGCCAGAAATTACTCGGGATGCTGCAGATTACTCCCGAAAATGTGACAAATGCCAAAGATATGCCAAAATTCCTAGAGCACCTTCTACCGAACTCACACAGATGGTCAGTCCATGGCCATTTGCAATTTGGGGAATGGATCTCATTGGGCCGCTACCAACTGCTAAATCAGGGATTAAATATGCTATTGTTGCAGTTGATTATTTTACTAAGTGGGCTGAAGCTGAACCATTGGCTACGATCACTTCAAAGAAAATGATAAGCTTTGTGACCAAGAATATCATTTGCAGATACGGTGTGCCTCAGAAAATAATCACAGACAATGGTACTCAGTTTGAAAGCGAGGAATTCTAGGATTTTTGCAAGCGATTCAAAATCCAGAAAAGCTTTTCGGCAGTAGCTCATCCGCAGGCAAACGGGCAAGTGGAAGCAGTGAACAAGGTCATCAAATCAACCATCAAAAAGCAACTCGAAAGAGCAAAAGGTGGTTGGGTCGATAAACTACCACTTGCATTATGGGCATACAGAACTACTCACAAAACTGCAACTGGGCATACTCCTTTTTCATTAGCATACGGATCGGAGGCAATGATCCCGGTTGAAACAGAGGTCCCTTCACACAGGAGAATCCATTTCAATCAAGCAGAAAATGAGAAGCTACAACTTGAAGCGCTGGATCTCCTTGATGAAAAAAGAGATGAAGCTAACCTCAGAGTTGCGGCTCATCAGCAAAGGATAGCCAGACATTTCAATTCCAAAGTTCGTCAACGCAGCTTTGAAATTGGAGATCTAGTCCTGAAAAGAATTATGACTGCGACAGGTGTGTTTGGGCCAAATTGGGAAGGACCGTATGTAATAGGTCAGAAACTTCTTGACGGCACATTCAAGCTCACCACTGTTGATGGAGATCAAATTCCAATGGCATGGAACAGCAATCACTTGCGTCCATACTTTACTTGAAAATTTTGTTGAAACATTGTAAAAAAGAATTATGAATGTATGATTCTTGTAATTGAAAGCAATTGTGAAACTGATGCAAGTAAATAATGAAAGAATATAAAGTGGATGTAGGCCCAATTTCATGGCCGAACCACTATAAATCTTGTGTTCCTTATTATCATTATATGTTTGCTTTGTTTTCGATATAAAAATACATAAAATGTATTGCTGAAATGTCGATTTAAATTTTTGCAGACAATGGAGATAAAACTTGCGCATAATAAGACCGAGCGATTCTCACCATCATTCAACAAACAAGTTTCAAGTCACAAAAACCCCGAATTCAAATCCTAGATAGGAAATACTTCAATTGAACGGCTAATGATTTCGATAGAAACGAGCCCTTGCTGATAAATTGAGATTGTTTGAACAAACAAACATCCAATTAGGAAGCTAGTGCCCGTTCTCACGAACTTGCCTGGCAATGAAGTACACTTCCTTGGATTAAACAAGCTACTTGCAAGAAAAGGGGAATGAAAACTAAAAAAAAAAAGAGAGAGGATCGCTGAAAAGGCATAAGCAAGTGAACAGAGGAACAACCAAAGCTACCATCAGCAGTACAAGTCCTCTTCGGAGGATAAAAGACCTCTAATGGGTCATACGCCACAAAAAAGAAAGTTCTCTACTCAACAAAAAAGATTGGAGGAGTCATGACCCTCCAACCATGAGAGAGTAACTTCCAGGCGATGAAAACCCTCTCTGAGGCACATTTCACCAGGAGTTGAAGTGTTATGACCGCTCTTCGGGATATCACTTCACCAGAGTTGAAATGTAAACAAAATAAAAGCCCTCTTCGGAGGCCCATTTCACCAGGAGTTGAAGTGTTATGACCGCTCTTCGGGATATCACTTCACCAGAGTTGAAATGTAAACAAAATAAAAGCCCTCTTCGGAGGCACATTTCGCCAGGAGTTGGAGTGTAATAACCGCTCTTCGGAATTTCACTTCACCAAAGTTGAAATGCAAAAACAAGATAAAGACCTTCCTGAAAGCCCACGTTTCACCAAGATTGAAATAAAACTTCCAAGTGTTGAAACGTGAAAAGGCTTTCTTCAAAGGCACAACTCTTTGGGGGTACACGTTTCACCAAGATTGAAATAAAACTTCCAAGTGTTGGAACGTGAGAAATCCCTCCTCAGAGGTACAACCCCCTCCCGGGGACACAATTAAGAAGAAAGACCTCTTCGGATACCCACGTTTCACCGAGATTGAAATAAAACTTCCAAGTGTTGAAACGTGAAAAGGATTTCTAAGGCATAACTCTTTGGAGGTACACGTTTCACCGAGATTGAAATAAAACTTCCAAGTGTTGAAACGTGAAAAATCCCTCCTCAGAGGTACAACTTTCTATATATAAAAAAAAATCCTTATCAGGGGCATACTTTAACTTCCGAATAAAGAATAATTTACCTATTCTAGGGAATAATCTTCCTCGAAAAAAAAAGAAAAGAGAGGGAGTTAAAGTACCCTTCAGAGGTCCGCTTTACCACATAGAGGAATTCACTTGGTAAAATATGCACGTAAGCAAAAGAAAAAAGTGATTTCTTCGAACGACAAAGCGTAGAAACTTATACGAAGGGAGTTGTACTCTACAAAAATTTTCTTTAAAGAATAAAATAATTATTCTTTAGCAAATAAGAGTGCAAGTCCCCTCAAAGTATAAAATATTGCAGCAAGCTTAAGGTATGGGGGCAACATGGTATAATAGTATAGCTGCATCAGTAAAGTAATACTCAAACAACATACCATAAGCCCGCTGCAATATCGTGTAAATAAACTTGTGCAAAAAATAAAGTAAATAGTAAATGCATTCTCAAATTCAAACAGAAGTTTGTACAAACGAAGAATCATTTTATTCAACTATAATGCAGATACAGGTTCTCAAAATAAAAGCGGGGGCCGATACCCGCACAACTCTCGGCCAGTTCATACAAAAGACAAAAGGCTAAAGTCTTCATTTCTTTTTACTGCCTTTGGACCCTTTACCCGACCGAATGACCAGCTTTTCAGGTCGGCCAGTGGGTATAAGGGAGGAAAGAGAGGTAGGCGCAGCTGGCCCAACTTCTGGCTCCTCTTCAGTGGCAGTGATTATCTTCCCTCTCCTCTTTGATGCTCCTTGCTTCCTTCTCCTCTTTGAGGAAGACTCACTTCCTGGAGTGACAAGTTTAGATAGAGTTATATCGTCAGAAGGAGTCCGCTCCGGAGATATGTCACCTCCCTCAAGTCCCTCATCTTTTTGCTCTTGCGAAGCAATGGGATCATCCAGGCCATGGAGAGCCTCTATTTGTTCCTCTTGTGATCCAGGCTGCGAAGCAGAAGGAGGAGCCACCTGAGGAGATGGAGGAGGGATTACCGGAGAAGTAGAGATTTGAGCAGTGCTTGATACTTTTTCTACAGAAGAAAAGAGGTTAAAGTCAGTAAAAAGAGGAGATGAAGGTTCACCAATGAAGTCAGTAAAGAGAGGAGATGAAGGCTCGTCAAGGTTGAGAAAATAGCCAAGGAGCTCGTGAAACTCATGCGAAATAAATGAGTAACCCGCTTGAGCAGAATTGACAGTAGCGAGATTAACAGTGAAGTTACCTGGAGAAGCTGGTTTCCTGATATCGACTTCATAAGCTTGCACATCAGCGCTCTCATCACCCTCATCTCCACCTGGTATGCTTGTAATCTCAGTGGTAACTTTGGTGGGAGATGCAAGATGGGAACTGGAACCAATAATGTCGACTTCAGACGAAGAAGGTGGCTGGACTAGAGTAGTTGAAGTGGTTTTCCCCAGCCGGTCCCCTTCCGTCACTTCGGTTCTTAGTTTGGCAAGTTGTTCCTTTCCCCTGGCGAGAGCAGCGCGAGCGTCTTCATCAAAATAATGCCTTTCCAGGGCTGACTCGTCATAACCAGCACCTTCAGCACCAAGCATATCGAGGGCGGCCTCCCACACTTCAGCTAAAGTGATCTCATACTTGGGACCAAGAAAGGCGAGGCTTCCACGCCCCAAGACGCTATGCAAGTAGAAGTCGAATAATGTTGAACCGAAGCTGTTTTTGGTCGCCTCATGAGATTCTTCGGCTGCGATTTTGCCGGCGACAGCCTCATCGCGCTCCCTTTCAGTTTTGGCAAGCTGAAGCTTAAGCATTTGTATCTCCGCCTCCTGGGAGTTGTTTTTCTTTCGAAGCTCAGCAATATCAGAGACATAGCCTTCACTGATTCTTTTTTGTGCTTCAAGCCTGTCCTCAGCGTCCCTCTGACTGGCATGAGCATCTCTAACTTGTCTGAGAAGCACTTCTTCTTTTTGAAAGTACGAAGTGGAGGAAGCAGCAAGCTCATCTTTCAACTTCTCAACCTTTGCTTCGAGCTCCTCGTTGTAGGAAGTAATGCTCCTCATTTCGGTGTCATGCTGCTCAAGGACCTTTTGCCACTCAGCCTTATCATTTTCCATGGTGAGCATGGCCTCTAAGTTGGCACGGTTAACTCTTTGAAGCTCGTCAACAAGCTTCTGCCAGTTTGACATCCTCTCGATATCAAGTTTGACGGCGTCAAGATTTCGTAGCATAGCAGGTTTGTCAATAGGAACCAGGTCAAGGTCGAATCTCACACCCTTTAAGCACCATTGTGGAAAACGACTTTGTAAAGTGGCTGGGCCAGGTCCCACTTGAAATTTAGGCCTGCTTATTATTGTCTGGATGTCCTCCTTCCCGAGAGCAGGAGAGTCGGAAGGAATGTCAAGAGGGGCAGGGGCAGTAGGCTTTTCGGGAATAGTGGAAGCATGTCTCTCACCATATCGGGCTCGTTTGCCTGAATCTTCAGCTACATGACCTTTTCCTCGGTCGTCGTGAGATTTCCTTTTGTGAGAGTCGTCACTTCTCTGTAGAGAATCATGGTGCTCATCCCTATCCCTTCTGTCATAACGCTCTTCTGCATCCCTCCTTTCACGAGCCTTTCGAGCAGCCCTCTCTTCGTCAGCCTCTCTATAGGAGGGAAGGTAACGCCGATAATCATATTGACCACGCCCCCCGTAGCGTTGGAAATCCTGATAATACGATCCGCCGCGTGTCATTGAAGAATCTGAAATAAGAAAAGATAAGCTTTAGAAATCTCTAAAGTATAAGAAGATAAGTGCATAAATGTGCTGGAAAATCCTTAGTTGTGTGTGAAGTGCAAGCTACTCGCGTTGGACTAACGAACCACTCCTCTGTTGGGGGGAAGTGATAGATTTCACTGTTGATGACAATTCTTGAGATAAAGGAGTTAGAGTCTGTTGGAGGGCAGATGTTGCTTCAATCGTCGGAGGTATAGCTTTACCATGAGCAGGGTCTTCTTTAAAGAGCTCTTGGGAAGTAATAATTATGTCACTTAAATCCCCAAAGACGTCATCACCGTCATGCCCAACCTGATTCCCTCCATCAGCTCCTTTGTCGGCACTCTTCCTGGTTTGGGAAAGGGGCTCCTCTTCTTCTTCAATAATGGGATCAAATGCGGGCTTTACGGAGGGTCCCGTATCGTCTCTTGGAGTAGAGCACTTTACTAATAAGGTTTCTGCAGACATTTCTCCTCGTATGTGCTCTTTAGTGGAGATCGGAAGATCAGGAGTTTTCACCGGAGAATCAGGAACCTCCGTTGGAGCTTCACGAGGCCGAGTAAAGCGAGAGGGATGGAGGAGTCCGTATTGATGTAAAAGTTCATCGTTTAGCAGAAACTTTATGCTCCTCTCTTCTACCGGCACGACATTTAATCTTTCAAAAATTTGCTTAAGACTTGGGTCCCTAGCAGGGGGTGGAAGTGCTAAAAACAGGAAAAGAATGAAATTAGCAACTGAGAGTTCAGATCTCGAGAAAGTTTCAAAACGGAAAAAGTAAAGACAGGAAATCTTACTTCCCACTCTCCAGATGGCATAAAACCCTGGAGGGCAGCGAACAAAGAAAAACTGATTCAAAAATCCGTGAGCGCTTTCGGAGAGATCAGTAATAAGTTTGCGGTTTCGAGCGCTTCTTATAACCACGATGGAGGGATGGTCTTTAGTTTTCGTGAATGAGCAAAAATAGCAGATCTCCCCGAAGCTTGGTAATCGATCCAAAACTCTCCTGAATAGAACACATAACCCCATCAGAATGGCGTATCCATTGGGGTGTAATTGGAATGGAGAGATAGACAACCGAAGCAGGAACTGTTGGAGAAAGTCGTTAAAAGGAGGAATCGCCCCACTTAAGCACATTTGGCGATTGACTGCAACAAAGCCGTAGGGAGGATTGTCAGCAGTATCACTTGGCCCAGGGAAAAGAACATCACTTTCAGCAAAGCCAAATTGAGTGCGCAGCTGGACAAACGCTCTAGAAGTTAGAATAGTCGGGGTTCTCTCCGGAGGATTCTCTATGGGAACAGCTATCGGAAAAGTTTCTTCCTCTTGAGTTACCACTTCTTCTTCTCGGTGAGAGGTCATTCTACACAAGCAACTGGATGTTCAAATGCGAAGGTGCGCGTTTCCTAAAAAGTGTGAAGTGTTGTGCAAGACTAATAAAAGTGACAAGTATACATAACTGGAATTATACTAATCGATGCTTGATCGATTGTAAACATTTCAGAACTTGTTAATCTAAGAGTTCAAACATAATATTAGTGCAAGCAAGTCGATTTCAATTGACTATTTCAGTATTGCTTTGGTATTTTGTTTGAAATTGATATGTTAAGAGCACTTCATACATGCAGTTTATTCATCTATCATTAACTAATCTGTCGTTCGATGTGGGCAATCAATGACAGTATATTCGTCCCAGTTTTCTGCGAATGTTATATTGAACAGATTGTTAGCTTGCAAGTCAAAATAACCTGTGAATGAGTGCAATAAAATTCAACAGTTCAAAGTTAATACAATGGTCCAGTGTTCAGACAGAATTCACAAGTCATAACCCATCAACGGTTCAAAAGTTTTGAGTCGGCAGTGCCAAGTCATGAGTCGTGGAAATAAGGAGATTATCTCCTAGTCCTGTCTCGGCAACGACTCAAAGGCTAGACCGTGGGGAGTGTTAAAAGAGCTCAGGTTCAAAGTTTTATCTCGGCCACGACTCAAAAGTCTTGTCTCGGCCGCGACTCAAAGCTCAGGTCGAGGAGTATGATGAATCGTACCATGGCTAAATCATAGGAGTCACTGGGTCATACAGGAATAGCTAAGTCAAACCTACAGCAATGTTCGAATCACTCTGACCCACTAACCTTCTAGCTCCTAACCCATTAACCATCTAACCCGATAACCTAATAACATTGCAATGGATAACCACAGGTTCGTCACACTACACGATCGCCTCGAGTGATGAATCGCCGTAGGTAAAATCAAGCAAACCTAAGATCATCAACAATCAAATCTAACCAGACTCGTAAGACACGAAGAGGCAAATCGGAGGCGAAGGATTAAGCGTGTAAGACAATAATGATCAACGATCGAAGAAAGGGAAGAAATCGCTTACGATTGTATGTTGCTAGAGAGGATTGGGTGCTAATTCGAGTTGAAATTATTTTTGGGAGCTTGGAGATGTGTTAATGGCGGAGCACGACTCAAGAGACTGATAAAGGAAGAAGAAGATAGAAGTGACGGTTCATCCATTTTGTACCAAGGAAGTAGGGCATGAGTCGGCACAAGCGAGTTAAGATAAGTCGAAGCACGCGACCTACGACTCAGGCGCGTGCTTCGAGGGGCAAATGTTAACCCCACTGAAACTTAGGCCGACTCAACAGATAAGGCAGTCAGCGACTCATAGGAATCAGCGACTCAACTGATGAAGCGACTCAGGGATTGCCGACTCAATGGGTCAACGACTCATTGATAGCAACGACTCAGCGAGTTAGCGCCTTAAAGATACAGTATGGATCAACGACTCAGCGGTCTGCGACTCAAGGCCTAGACCGATCCAACGACTCATTCGAGTTCCGACTCATCAAGGACCGACTCATCTGATCACGACTCATCCACTCAAGGTCCTTAAGTATCTCATTGGGTTTACGACTCAAGAGATGAACGACTCAAGAGGCCGCTACGACTTAAGGAACCTGACGGGTTAAGGAGATTCTGGGTTAAGGATGGCACGACTCAGGAAAGCCTACGACTCAAAGGATAGGTCGACACACGACACAAGACTCAGAGGCAAGTTCAAAATCATGTTGCAAAGGGGTGACTCGCAGACGACTCACGACTCATCATGAGTCGGTCACGACTCATCATGAGTCGGTCACGGCTCATGACTTTGCAATTTCAGCCTAAAAAGTTTGCCTATAAATACAAGGCCGCATTCAACATGAAAAGGACTTTTGGTTCATTCTCGAAGCGCCAAAACTCTGCCATTTTCTCGACTCAAGCAACACTTCAAGCACTCCAAACATCGAAGACATTACATCAAATTCAAGAGAGAGAATCCACATCATTTATCATGAGTTTGAAAGATAATTCTCCGTAAAAGTTTGTACTAACAGTCTAGAGTGGATTGTAATTGAAGAAAGTTGTATAAGTTGTACTTGTTCAGCAATAAAGAGATCAAAGTGGACGTAGGCTCGATTTTAGGCCGAACCACTATAAAACTGTCGTCTTTTACTGCTTTTCTGCAATTTCTTTACTTGTATCTTGTTCCCGTACCAACGGGTGGTGCTTTCACAACTACACTTCACACACCGGGGTGTTAGCGTTCAAATTTAAGCGTTAACAGATTCAAAATTAAAATGCAATGAGAATGAGAATATAGGAATTGTGAATAAATTTAATAATGGGATAGAATTAAGTATAAATTGAGTTGAAATCCATTTAAATTGGTTATAAAATATAATACTTATTTATTCACATAAGTCTCGTCAAATTGCATAGAATAAATTGTTATTGGATGTAAATGGAAGTAATTAACATTCTATGTATTGATAGAAGTAAAATAAAGTGATTTTGAAAGCAGTTGAATTAAATATGAGTTCAGTTTGCTTAAAATAAATTAAATGTAAGCTATTGTGTTTTAAACCATTCAAATTGATGAAGTTGTAAACGAATGGATTGAAAACCATTCGAATTGAGTGAAGATGGTTTATAAATTAATTGAAACAGTTAGATTAATATGAAAACTGTATAAGTTGCTTACAGAAAAATGTGTGGTGTGAATTTCTTTTAGAATTCATATGTTTTAACTATTGCAAGTAAGTGAAATGTGTTAAACTGCATATATTTGGCACTTACACGTTTAAATTGAGTAAGTACAGGTACCTGGAAGCCGTATGGCTGGATTTGGGTTGGGCTATTGCTAAAAATAATAGGTTGCTTGCTTAAAATGCTAAATAAGGTACGCCTACGCAATAAAAATAGGAAATATGAACTGTTTTTGGTTTTTCCGACCGTGTGGGTCGATGCATATATATTTATCTCTTTTGTCAAATTGCAAAAGCTCCTCCGTACAAAGGAGACTCTGCCAAAAATTTTCAGAAATTTTGGGAGTTAGAAAATTTTTGGAAATTTTGGAAAATTTTGTCAACGACAACGATTTCAAACTAAGAATTGAAATGAGTTGGTGAATGAAACTAATTAAAATAATGACATGAATTAGTTATAAATGGAAAAATAAAATTTAATATTTGGAGTTGAAAATAAATTGAATTCGTATGAAATTGAAAAAAAAATAAATCAAGTTGAATAGAAATAGATATAAACTAAAGTGGAAGATGGAATAAATATAAGAAACATATAAAGTACTTAGGTTAACTTAAGTAAGGAATGATCAATTCTTAGTTGGAAATTGGATATTGCAGATATATTCTAAATTGATATTTGGATGAATAGTGACATTGGGTAAGAAAGTTGATAAAATGTTTTTGGAATGTTGTGATTGGATATTAGTGCTAAGCAGAATATGCAGGTATTATAAAGGGAAAAGAAATTGGATTTTGATTTTTGAAGATAAGTTTGAAATGCCCGACAAAAAGGTATGTGTTTAAATTTGGTATGAAATTTGATTTGGACTTGGATTTGGATTGAGCCACTTGGCCTTTTGTTTTCTTTTTGGATTTGGGAGGCCGTAGAGCCATTTTGTAGTTGTACCGAGTCAGCCGCGCAAAGGAAACGCTGGCAAAATTTTTCGGGAATTTAGGGAGTTAGAAAAATTTTGAGAAAATTTTGATAATTCAAAATTAGTTTTAAGATTAAAGCTGAAAGGGTTGAGCAAATAGGATCGTTTGCAAACTAGGGAAAGGTTTGGAAAGTTAATAAGTATGATAAGGGATCTTTTATAAGAAGATAGTTGGTGAGATGTTGAACTGTTAGAAACTGTTTGGTTTTGGAAAAGTAACGGGTTTTGGGCCATTCTTCCTAACTAGTAATTTCGGGGACGAAATTCTTTTAAGGGGGGAGGAATGTGACGACCCGTAATTTTCAAGCACTTGAAATCAGACTGTTTAATTGATTTTAAGTATTCAGTAGGGTAATTTTAACATGAATTATGAATATCACGATTTATTGGATAATTAAATTATTGAATTAAATAATTTGGAGTGGAATAAAATATGAAAACTGAGATTTTAAGCCTATTAAAAATAATTTGAAAGCTTGTAAAATTTATATTGTTAATACAGAGAATAAAAGAAGTTGTAAAATTGAAATTAGCGGTGGTTTGTTCGGTTTTGAAATTTTATATTGTTTGAATTGGAAAAAAATAAATAATATATATATATATAAATAAAAATAAAATAAAATAAGGGTTAGCTTTGCTCGTAAGCTACTGAATAAAGCTTTTATAACTCGTTCTTCTCTCTCTTCTGTTCGAGCCCCTACCGCTTAAAAAAAAAAGGGATAAGGATCGAAACCCTTTCCTTTTAAAAACTGCTCGTTCGAAGTTAAAAATAATAATAATAAATGGCCGCACTAGATCTTCCCCTTCTCGTTCTAATACGCGACTCCTCACTCACAAATCCTAATCGAATCGCACCTTAGCTCGATGGAAGTTAGCTAGGCCTGCTTTGCTTCTTCGTTTGCTACACCATCGCAATCAAGATCTGGTCGAAATTTATCACCTGTCGTCTCCAACAATCGCCCTATCAACATTTTCCAGAGTCGCCTCCGCCTCTATCAGCTGTCACGGTAGCTTCGCGAGCGACAGTAGAGATGAACGAGGTCGTGATTGAGTTCGCGTGGCCATGGCGTGGAGGTTGAGCACGGTGGCGCGCGAGAGGCGATTGCGTGGTTCCAGGCGGCGATGGAATTGATTTCGTAAACTCGATTTCCAGCTTGTGCGTGAATGTTCTTACTGTTGGGTTTCGACTAACCCTAGTTCGCGTGGTGGGAGTGAGGTATATCGTTTTTTTTTTTCAAATTAAATGAGTAGATGTTTATATATATATATATATATATACAAATAGATTCTTATATGAAGAATACAGTTATGGACAGAAGTATATGTATTGACATATGCAGAAATTAATACATATATAGGTGCAGTTCAATTTTAATGTATGTACACAAGTATTTTAATTTGATTATATATATGTAAGTTAGAGGAAAATTGGATACGGGTAAGATTTTGAAATTTATATATGTATATGAGATTTTAAATGTTGAAAACAGTATGTAAAATTTAATTCTACAACTATGTAAATTAATGTTATAATTGTATGAGTTTCAAAGACAAATGAATATATATATATATATTAAGATTTATAAGCAGAAACTAATATATAGTTTCGATTTGGGATGATAATATATCGTGGAAAATAAATTTGTTTAATATCAAATTTTTAGTTAAATAAGTTATTAAAAGGGTGTGGGTAGGAAAAATTAGTTCAAGCATTTTATTGAAGTTAAAGTTAATTAGATAACATAAAATTTATTTCAACGGAATTGAATTGTTCAATCTGTTCGAATATTAATAAATTGTATAAATTATTTATACAAGGTCTATAAATTGAGAAAACAAGCGAGATGGATTGGGTTGCAAAGTAAAGATCAAAGGTGAGTTAATCTCACTCAGTTAATTTAAATTTAAATTTAAATGATTAAATTTAAATAATTATTTGAATGGTTGAATTGCTTGATATGCTATAGTATGATATATTTTGAAATTGGTATTTATGTTGTGCTAACGGTTGTGGATGCAGGGAAAACAGGTTGGAGGGATCCAACTGGACCCCTCACATTTATTTAAATTATTTAATATTCTCTGTTTGATTATTTGATATCTCATGATGAGTTATATTGGTATATTGAATGTTATGGTTGATTGGATATTTAGGTATAATGAATTACCCAATTATATGAATTGGAATGTTGGAAGAAATTAAAAAGAAGTAAATTTGTAAGCGAAATAATTATAGAAAGTTGAATAAATTAAGAATGAA
Organism: Allium cepa; assembly: GCA_030765085.1. Taxonomy (NCBI): domain Eukaryota; kingdom Viridiplantae; phylum Streptophyta; class Magnoliopsida; order Asparagales; family Amaryllidaceae; genus Allium; species Allium cepa. The sequence goes on from CM060943.1 coordinate 912,417,272, forward strand.
TTGAAAAGAAATAGAAGTAATATGAAAATAATAATAATATAATTTCGAGTATGAAGAGAAATGTAATTTTTAATAAAATGAAATTGATGAATTGTAAACTTAAATTATATCAATTAAAGAAATAAAGAATTATTTTAGAATTCAAAGTTTAAATTTATTTAAAAGAATAAAGAAGTAATTGAGAAATCTAAAAATTGGAATTTTTAGTTAAAGTATTTTTTTAAATTAAAATTAAGAGATGAAATCTGAAATTAATAGATTCCGAATTAAAAGGAAATAAATTGGAAATCAATTTGAAAAATTGATTTAAGTGATTGAAGTTGGAATTCTCCCTGGATAACCAAGTACGTTTTTAAAGTAAATTTTAAATATAAGTTAAAATATTAAAAGTTGTTTAAAAGCAAATGTTGAAAATTTCTTATTCCTAATATTTAAGTTCTTAAGTAAGTATTTTCCCTTTTATCTATTATAGTAGTAATTATTCAAAGAATGCCTTAATATTATGTTTTTAAAAAAGTATAAATCTAGTTGTATATTTATTAAGTAACCTTATTTTCAAATATTCATTTAATATGTGTTTTTAACAAATTATTGAAATAGTTTTAATTTAAATGTTTTGAAGGTATATATTTCAAAGTAAAGTGTTTTAGAATTTATTTTAAAAATCTAGTTTTAAGCTTGGTAATTTCAGAGGAGATAGAAAATACTTGGGAAAGTTTATACTGGAAAGAAAGAATGATTTGAAAACTGTTTTCAAAAGAATTGAAAATAGAAATATATCTTGTGAAGATATTTTTAAAGATAAATAAATAATTTGGAAAATTATTTATTGGTTGATGGTTGTTTGTGAATATTAATTGATAGTTAAATCACCGACTATCAATATTGGACAATGCGTTGATCGTTTCGAAGAGACCGGGATTGAGATTAATTTCTCGAAAACCACTTCGATTCGGTTTGTACGTTTCGTGTAAACGTTTTGGATTCGAAGATGGAGCATTGGAGTGCAAGGGCTAGTCGCTACTAATCCTGAGGATATTTCCAAAATGGATGTAGTAGGAATAGTGCCTTCGGTTCCGTTCGAACCCGGGACGGACTTGTATGGATGAATGCTTGCGAAAACATCGTCAGGTGGACGATGGGCATTCTAAGTGAAACGTTCTAAAGGTAACGCTTAGCCTCAAGCCTCATCAAATGGGAATGACTGAAAATCAGGGGATATGCAGCAAGGTTAGGTGGGTCATGCCCAAGCAGGACAAGATAATTCCCCTGTCTAGATGTCCCTTATATATATTTCGGCTTAGTGGGTGGTTGGTCGCGCCAACCACGGGGTTTATCTTGTTCGGGACTGTTCAGTAAGGAATGGTTCCGGCCTTGTGTTGCAGGGGATGAAGGGAGTAGTCCTCGGTACGGTGATCTAGGCCCCGTACTGTGACAGGTGGTACCCCAGTGCCTAGTCATTGTTGGAAATCCATTCTCCCTACGAGCCTTGTACGAGTTTTGTTTGTATTACCCACTTTTGTGGCTAGTAGCTGGAATTTAATAGATGTAACAATTTCGGCTATTTTATAAGTATTTGTATATAGACACTATTATAATATCAGAGGATTTCTATAAAAATTGTTTTAGCTATCGTAAGGTAAAAACCCGACATGTTTATTTGTGGCGTGGTCTTACGAGATGCTTTTGTTTTCAAAGGATTTTGAAACTTTAATAATCAATTGGTGTGATTTTCTCACGCTGGTATTCCAGACTGACTCGGGTGTTATTTAACTGTAATGCTCGGGTCAGACCGAGTATTATAGGATACAGGATATGTTGCTGTGGAGCTCAGGAGTCGAGTAGGAAGACGATACGTACTCCCGTACTTGTATATATATATTCCGCTGTTTGAGTTCTGTATTCTGAGTTGTTGTGTATTCATTGTATGTTATTGATGTGAGCTGTGACTGATGTACTCTGATGATGTAATAGATGTAAACAGAAATATTTGATGTTGAGTAAAGTTTATATATTATCTATTATATTTTATTCCGTTGCGATGGTTAGATTCTGATGTTGATTTTTGTTTTCTCTTCTTCTACCTCTTCTTCTTAAACCCAAATGGTTCGTAATTTTGTGCAACTTGAGTTGATTGTTGTAGAATAGTGTTAACTCAAGGGGTACGGATTTGCGGGCTGTTACATCAGGCTAGCTAAAATCATCAGTTAAACAGAATAATCAATAACGATAAGTAGGAGAAAGCTGTGGTATCCTTTTTCTTAAAGGATGCCATGCCCTAAATAGGGTTTCAACATCATAAGAAAGGACAATATCTCTTCTTGGCAAGTAGAAGAGATAATGATGATAAAGTCATACTTAAGTGGCATAACTAACACTTAAGCAAATGGAATATCGGCGTGCAAAGTTTTAAAGATAAGACTTAATAAACATCGCTTTTGCCTCGTATCATTGGCAGTATAAAGGAATATGGATAATGACTTCAAATGATTCAACTATCTTCTTAGAAGTGGTTGTCAATATAACAATACATCAAAGGTACATATCCATCATACAAAGAATAAAACGCATATGGATGTGTCTCATCTCATTGGAACATCCCGAGGATCATTCAAGGAAATATAAAACCCAATCATAAAAGAAGCATTATACTTATTCATACCTCATCTCATCGGTATGAATATAGATACATCTAAAATTCCTCACTAAAATCATCATAAAAGATTCTTCGTAATCATTTATACCTCATCTCATCGGTATAAATATATAAATACATCTCAACTCCATCTTAACATCAAGTAGTCTATAAAATCATCAAATCATCAATCCGTAATGCAAATAACTTAATTAAAGAATAACATCATAAATGATTTCACCATATATGTATACATCTCATCTGGCACTAGGAAATTAATGTAATAATCATCTAAATACGGTGAAGTCTAAAACATCAAAACTTAAAGAAATCCCGGATTGGCCAGATCGTCGATTGCATGTCGAAGCTATGTTACGCACGCTACATCGTGACTCGTACTACTATTTGGTACCATAAACATCGTGATGACGAGAGTCAAATAACATCTTAACATCGTGAACATGATGAATGACTATAGTCCATAACATCATAATGACTCCCAGTCACAAAGACCCGAGTTAATTACATCGTGATGATCGGAGTAGCATCTACATCGTGATGACTCCAATCGAGTACTCGTGGTCTGTAGTACTAGTAAACATCGTGAATGTGTCTCAACTTCTTGGATAGGAACCCAATAGGTGTTAACGTATGTCCTATACCACACATTCGCACCTAACGGTTTACTAGCCGTTAGTTGGTACCACACTAGTAAAACATCATGAAAATATACTCAGCCTCATCTCATTGGCGAGTAAATACAAAACCATACTCATCTCATCTCATTGATGTGTACTAGTGGCATCGTGATTTGTCTCATCTCATCGACAAGTAAACACTATCATAATACATCTCAACATCATAAAATCATCATAAAGAAGCTTACCTCATCTCATCGGTAAGTAAAAATAACATCTAGATGATTATTTATAACCATGATTCCAAACAGAAATTTCTAGCTTTTAATTCACCTCATTTCATCGGCATTAAGAAACACATCTTAAAATGATCTTTCATCGAATATACTCCTAAATTGGAGTTCTCGGACCATATAATCTACCCATAATTTAATAACATCTTAAATCATCTCAAACAGTTCATCGGAAGGGTTTCGATCGTATAAGTCTGATATTAAGCAACAAAGCAAATCCGTGTGTCCTATACAACATGCTTTACTTTTCCATATAATTGCCTTTCTTATACGTCCGAAATTCATAAAAATAAGTCATTTTATTTATAAATTAATTTTATTAGAGAAAACAGAAATTTAAAACGATTTTCCGAAAACGATTATTAAAACAAATATTTGAAATTCATTTATTATAGGAAATAAATATATCTTTATTTAGAAAAATAAAATAAAAATACTATGTAATAATAATTTGAAATTTCCATGTATTTCAAAAATTATTTAGTGAAAACCGTTCTCGGAAGCAATGAAAACAAAGAGGGATATCTCAAAACCTATAACTTTTATTTAATACGAATTCAATTCAAATTTAGCCCAAAATAATTCAAATTCCATTTAAATTTGAATTTCAAATTCTTTAAATATAGCTAGCCTACTGATAGGCATTATAGCTCTTGAAATATCCCAAAAGTATCATCAATACCGAAGAGAATGAAAGCAAAAACGAGCTAATACGATTCTAAGGTCAACGATTGTTGTTGCTGTCATTTTGCACTCAGGACAGCAACATACAACCATAATTTCGACCAAGAAAACTTCAAAATTCTAGAAAACATAATGAACGAAACTTGTAGCACATGACCTAAGTTTTCCAGAACATCCAAAATTATCAAATTCGGTTTAGAAACGAAGAAGTTATGGTCAAATTCGTTTCGGTTTCAAACACAGAGCAAATATTGGTTTTGCTCTCGGGTTAGCACTAGAAAAATTAGATTTTGACATGAATACCTCAAAATAAAGAAAACTCAAAAAATGTATGTTTTAGTACATGATTTACTCTTTTCGAAACAGCCAAAATTATCAAAATCGGTTAAGAAACGAAGAAGTTATGGTCAAATTCGTTTCAGCTTCAAGGACAGAGCAAATACTGGTTTTGCTCTCATGTTAGTAGTAGAAAAGTTAGATTTTTTCATAGCTAATCCCAAAATTATAGAAAGCTCAAAACATGAAAGTTGTAGCACATGATTTATGCGTCCCGTAGCATTCAAAATTATCAAAATTGGTAAAGAAACGAAGATGCTATGATCAAATTCGTTTCAGCTTCAAGGATAGAGCAAATATTGGTTTTTGCTCTCAGGTTAGCAATAGAAAAATTAGATTTTGTCATAGCTAAACTCAAAATTATAGAAAACTCAAAATATGAAAGTTTTGGTACATGATTTAAGCTTTCCGGAACATAAAGAATTATCGAAATCCAATCAAAAAAGATAAAGTAATGCCTAAATTTGTTTTAGCTTCAGTAATTCACAGATTGCAACATTTTTAAGCAACAATTAGCTAGAAGATGTGAGTTTTACACTCACCTTGCCTTCAAGATGGTTAAACTATGATTTAGATGCCAAAGATTCAAGCTTTACATGCGACAACATAGAGAAACAATTAACATGTTTTCACTTCAAATTATATTTTTGATGGAGATTTTGGTTTTAGAATAGAAATTACCTGAGTTTGGCACTTGAATTTGCATTTTAAAAGCACCAATTTTCCCTTTTATTCGATGGATTTAGCATAGATTGAAGGAGGAAAGAAGGTTTCATCCATTAGCAAGCTTCTGGAGACTAGAGGAAGAAGTGAGAAAAAGATACGTACAGGTTTTTTTTTTCTCATTTCTTAATTACAAGCCAAGTTATGATTAGGTTATTGGGCTAAGGTCCAATTTAAAAGAAAATTTGCTTAAGATAATATTCATTCACTTATTTAAACTCTTAACCATGTACGTTGACAAATGAAAGCACAATAATACATGTTTTTCTTCTTTAAAAATTATGAAACCTCATACTCTTAATGAATAAAATGTTTTACACTCAAACTTCATACACTTAATGAATAGAATCTTTAAATTACAAAACTCATTGTAATTAACATTATAAATTAAAAAAATCACATTTTTGTGTAATAAAATTCTATAACTCATGTAAAATATAATTTAACACTAAAATTATATTTTTAAACCCAATTCCATCATTATTTTAAATATATCTCATTTTAAAATTTAATTACTTCTTTTAAAAATCATTAAAAGAAGCAAATAACAATAATTTACAGAATTATTGCATTAACTCTAAGTAAAACACATTTCCTCAATCTTTTAACTCAAATCATCTTGTTAAAGTTTCCAAAATTCTACTTTCTTATTTTATCCTCAAATATATTGTTTATTCCCAATAAACAATTTAAATTCCTCTTAATTATTAATTTACACTATTAAATTATAACTGCCGTTATAATTTAATATTTTCAGGTAATCGCTAAAACCAGGGTTGTTACAATTACCCTGTAATACTCTTTGTTAATGTGGGTTTGGGGTGGGGCATCACACCTTATTATAAATTTTCAAAAAAATTATTTCAAAATATCTTTATAAGTTATATATTCAAATCCCTTCCAAAATTTCTAAGATTTGAAACGATTTCAAATCCTTATATCTTCAATGGAATATTCCCAAACCTTTCCAATACTTATAATATTTTTCCAACTCCATTTTTATGTTCAACACTTAGGAAGTATTCCAATTATATCCTATTCTATCAAAATCATTTGTAAATTTATTTGTAAATTCTTTAAGTCGTTTAGAACAAATTCTATAAGTTTCGGTTTCCTTAGTTAATTTCCTTTAATATTTTCCAAGTCAACACCTGTCTCAAATTCTAACATTTCTAACTTCTTTTATGAATTCTAATTCATTTTTTGAAGTTCGCTTTTATTTAACTATTTCGGAATTTTTCTTACTTCTTCCCAAATTCCATTTTTGAGAATTTCTCCTATAAATCCCATGTACCGAATAAACCCCTGTTCCCAGGTTCTCGAGAATATTTATAATTAAATTTCAATCATTAGAAAACTCTCTTTACACACACACACACACACACACACAGATATATATATATATGTAACTAAATAAGTACTTAAAAGAATAATAATTAATTTTTAAAACATGTTCAGTAATTATTTTAAAAAAATGAACACTTTATATAAACATCAATAATCCATTTTTAGATAAAAAATCAAATTTCAAAGCCGATCATAAAAATTAGAATCTAATTTCAATTATGCATTTGAAAATTTCACTTCCGAAGTCTCCAATACTAACTAGCTTAAAATTACATAGTTAAATAAATAGAATTTCCCTTTTTAAATCAAAATTTAAAAAAAAAAATTCTCAATAACTAATTCAATTTATAAATCCTCTTGATTTACCACACATCGATCCCATTCCAATTTTCTAACCATCCTCACTTTTAAAAAAAATTGAATTTACTATTTTCCCCAAAATCTATTTTTCATTTCTCGATATAAATTCGCCCTATGAAATTATATTCCAATTTATCATCTAGTTTTCATTTCCCTTGTTGATAAACACCGTTTATAAATTTCTATCTCCTTTGAGTTTCACTTGTTCATAAAACTAATCCCGTTTATAAAATATCATTTTATAAATTCATTTCTTAATAAATTCCATTTATTTCACAAATCTATTTAAAATATCGATTTCACCGCTTTTCATTTTTTTCTTGAAATATCTTTTAAAATTCCATCGTTTGAAAATCTTCCATATGAATTATTTAAGATCTCTATTTAAAATATATTTTCTCGAATAATTAAGTACAACTCAAAAATCAATTTATCGTTTTAGCCAAATCAATTTCTTTTAAAATAATCAAAACTATGATATAAATATTTTATATCCAAAATCTCCTTTTAAATTCCTTAAAATTCCAAAATAATATTATGGTATTTTAAAGTACCAAAATTCATCCAATTATTCAATCACAACAATAATCTGTAACATATTATTCTAACACATCGTATATCATTATATATGAATTTAAAATCAACATTTTGAAGAATCCAGTTAGATCCCTTCAACCTTTTCCCTATATCCTCGGAAGTTAATATAAGATAAAAAATACTAATCCCACTTCGAGGGGGATATCACGGTATATAAGGTCATCCGCTATTATACGGGGCGCATATGGTCTCATCCACCACATTCCGTTGGTAAATATCCAACTAATATAAGTGTACTATATATATAACATCTAACTGATAATAATTTATAAATTCAACCAGCATTCAATAATTTATTTTGACTATTTAAAATAAGTTATAGTATTCCAAATGATGAGAATTTCTCACCTTAATTTTTAATTGCAATCCATCCCAATTTTAATTCTATTGCTAGATTCATAGCTATGATCCAAACTCGACTAGTTTTTCGTGATTTTTGAATATCATATGACAAAGATATTAAATTTATTAGAATTCGAATTTATATAACATAATCACTAATTTTTAATCACTATCAATATCTCAATTAACTTGGCTAAAATTAAACTGGCCGTTGCCTTCCTCAAAATCACGCTCGATCACAAGCGTTTATCCAGCAACCCCAGCGTCTCACCCACTTTGCATGATCGTCGAAATTTCATTAGTTTTGCTTCAGCCTAAGCCTAAGATCTCGAATCAATTTTAAGCTAAAAACCAAACCTTGGTTCAATTGCACTGCCATATTATTGACGCTCACCTCTGACATTTGTCTAATAACCACGTCGATGTATAAACCATCGCCTGACACTGGCATCGTTCAAGGCTGTCGCCGCCTTCGTCGCTCTATCACCCAAAACCCTTCACGCGCCTCTACCACCATTCACACACAAACCCTAAATCGTAACACAATCGCAGTCGTTCCTCTCTCCATCGTGGCCTCGATCAACTCACCATCCAACGTTAAAGCCTATCGCACTGCTTCGGCTCTCCATCGAGCCCTAGCCAATCGCCCCTTCGCGTTTGCAGCTTCGCAGGAACTCGCGACCAACGCCATCGATCAAGATTGTTTCTTTTTTATTTATTATTATTCGATTTCGTGAATTCGGACTGATCCCTTTTTTTTTAAAAGGAAGAGATGTATTTAACGTAAAAGGGGATTCGATCTGATTGAAATGAAAGAGGGAAGAGCTTGCTTATAAATTGGGCTTGCTTTAGAAGAAAGGAACGACTTTGACTTGATTTATAAATTTATTTAATTATAAAATATCTTGTTTGCATATCTTGAAATTCTGAACCCCTATTGAGGCATGCCGCTAGGAGTTTATAATGTTATACCATTATTCCGAATGCAATGGAACAAGTTTCGAGTCCTAATTCGATCGTATGGATAAGACAGCCTTTTGAACCCAATTTATTAAATTTTCAATATTAAATTCAATGCGTTTCTTTCCCGTATGACCAAACGGTGGATCCAAATGCCACAAAAATTGGAAATCCGATAGTAATACACTATTACCAATCAAATGGAACAGGTTTCGTCGAATTTCGAGAGTGTGCTTCGAAAAGCTATTTTAACATGTCGATTAAATCGATGAATTCAAAATTTATGAAATTGCTTGAAATTCCACTTTAAAAACTTATTAACTCAATTATAATTCCAATAGAATTTATATCAACATTTGAGATCGTTTTTGATTTATATTCAAGCCCAATTCAATTATTTAAACGATTTCCATTTTTAATTCAATAGTTAAATTTATTCAATAAATCGTTATATTTGAAACTTAAGTTTTATTCCACTCATTTGATCTATAAATCTCATATTAAAATTCCATATCCTTTTCACAATTAACATTTAAAATAAATTAAATGTTCAAAATCAAATGACCAAAAATTCGGTTCATTACATTCCTGCCTTAAAAGAATGTCCCCAAAATTTCTAAGCAGGAAAAATGTTCCAAACCCATTAACCTATTCAAAACCCACTTAGTGAAAACTCAATATTTCACTTTCCTAATCTTTTAGTTCTAACCAAAATAATTAGTTTCAATTCTTATTCCAATACCTTTTATTCCAATTACAATTTGAAATCAAATTATCGTTAACGAACATTCCTAAAAAATTTCAAAAAATTTCTAACACCCTAAATTTATAATTTTTTTTGGTAGAGTCTCCCTTGTACGGAGGGTGTAACAACCTGCATATTTTATGATTGAATATTTAAATATTTTATTTTAATATTTTATCGTTATTGGATTTTAGTCCGAAAAGTTGCTTTTTGCATACGGTCGAATTAGGACTCGGAACCACTTCCATTGGGTTCAAAACACCGTTTGCGATCTTTTTGAGTATAAACTTTAATATGTTTGGAGTTTGTGGAATTTTGCCACTTTTTCACTTTGGGCATTGGGTTTGGTTTAGCCCATTAGCCTAAATTATTAACCCTAGCTCAACCCCCTTCCCTTCGTAACTTCACTTTCATTTCCTAAAACTCAAGATTCATCAAAAATGGAGGAAGGAATGGGAAATTAAAACTCCAAGCTCTAGTTCATTTGCAAATCCAACATCTAACTCCAAATTCAAAGAGAAGCCATTGATTCTTCCTTTGCTTTCAAGCTTCTTCTTCATTAATTTTGTGTAAAGGTGAGATTTTTATCTCACATCTTTGTCTATAACTATCTTTGATTGTTGGGTATGAATTCCTAACACTTATTCATGTGCATTTGCTTTTGGTTTGGATTGAATTGGTGAAAATCTTAATTTTTAGTGTTTTGGGTTCAAATCTTTAAAAAAAACCCTAACTTTGATGATTGAACATGATTTTGGTGATGCATCGAGGAGCCAATAGGTCCGGGTAGCTGATTGGCATAATCCACTTGCGTCCGTGCTCGATCGGTTGCAAATTGAGAGAGTTTTTGCATTTCCGTTGCTTAGGTCATTCGGCCTGCACACGTTACTCTCGGCCTGCAGTTAGGTTGGCCTGTTAGGTCGCACGCTATAGGTCGCGACAAGTTAGGTCGTTTCATCTATGCCGCTCAGCCTTCTCTACCCCTTAGGTCGCGCCAATTCCCCAGTCCCTTAAGTCGCTCGACAGTGTTAAGTCGCACCTGCCAACTTAGGTCGCGACAAGTTAGGTCGCGCCATGGGATGGGTCATTCCACCACTAAAGTCGCTCGGCCATATGTTAAGCCACTATCTCCTTAGGTCACTCGTTCCTTAGGTCGTTCGGCCTGTTATGCCGCTTGCATCACTTAGGTCGCTCGGCTAGGTCGCGTCACTTAGGTCGTGCCATTGGTCTCATTAAGTCCTTCGGCCATGTTATGCCGCTAGCTGCTTAGGTCGCAACACCTTAGGTCGCTCGGCCTGCTTGCACTGTTAGGTCGCGCCATACCTTGGGTCGCACCAGCTATATCTCGCACCCATTAGGACGCGCCACTCCTTAGGTCGCTCGTTACTTAGGTCGCGACAGGTTATGGGTCGTGCCAGGCTATTGGTCGCGCCATATTAAGTTTCTCTGTTAGGCCGTATGCTATTTCTTGAGCCGCTGATTCCTTGTGTTGAATTATGTTAAGTCGCAAGGGAATTTCCACTATGATGGATTTGGAATCGAATTCTTTGTATTTTGTTCACGTCTTCGAATGTGAATTTTTGTGATTTATTATTTCTACAATCATTTTTGTGATTTGTCAATTTATCTCATTCGTACGAGAAATCTAATTAAACGGCTTAGTAAAACAAGTGGTATGAAACGCTTGCGTTTACCTCGTTGGTTAATTCTTGGACTTGTTCCATTGAATCTCTTGTGTGAATTTTCGAGTGGAGATCTACAATTTGTTCGTAAATATTTAAGTTAAGCTAGTGGTTATGGGACATGAAGCTAAGCTTATATATTTACTAGCTTACTGTAATTGACACTTCTTGATGATCGTTGATGATCGTTGATGATCATTTTTGTGATTTAGACTAGCAAATGTGCGACGTCTCTTTGTCTACGAGGGAGACTAAACCCCGTTTCTGTGGAGCTTCGGCTCAATTTGGTGGGGTAGCGACCCATGGTCTTCGGGCCGTTTTGTGGAGCTTCGGCTCAAAATTAATGGTTACCAACCATGGAATAGAGTTCCATTTTGTGATACACGTGTTGGCGAGTATTCATGCTCCCGTTTTGTGATAAGCCTCCCCTTTTTTGTGATTTCTGGATTTCCATTGATGATTTCTAGAATTTGTGTTTCACCAATTTTTGTGATTTACATTAATATGTCTTATCAATATTTGTGTATTGGTGAATTTTTGTGTCATTAATTTTTGTGATTTACATTGATATGTCTTATCAATATTTGTGTATTGGTGAATTTGTGTGTCATTAACTTTCGTGATTGGCATTGATATTATTGTCCATATTTGTGGTTTGGTGAATATAAATAAAGAGTATGACATTCCTTTTCATCTTTGAGAAGATTCTTGTTATATTGATTAATCCCTAGTTGATTTTCAATTGCATATTTATCACAGTATGGCTTTATGGTTATCATATGTTTATGTAATGTATCTTATTCTATATCATTTTATGTGATATTTATAGCTAGACTGATCCATTTATCATTTTCTTATTAAATAATACTCGGGTCAGACCGAGATGTTACAGATGCTTCAGCTTGACTTCACATCTGGGATTATCACACTGACTTTTGGCTAACTACTTAGATTAGTAGTTTTTGTTGTATACATTTGAGATATAGACTCATTGATGTATCCATATTCTTTTGTCTAGCACTTGTATCTATTCTTTTGTGACATTGTGGATCTTGTCTAAACACTACTCTGATGAACACTTTTATGTGTTATATATTCATATCTATTTCCGCCTTTGTGATATGGATGCCTGTGACTGATTTGTGTTATGTTTATTTCTATATTTGTTTCCGAAGAATATATATAGCCATTGTGTAGTAGCTTTGGGTTTGTAGAGATGTCGGATTTCCTCCTGAAACCAAATGCATGTTGTACTATCTGACATATTGGTGCTCGCCCAAAGCAATTACACGGATGGTTGCTCCTCAACAGCCTTATTCTCCACACTAGTTGACGACATTACACCATAGTGTCCTTGGCTAGAGTGGGTATAGAGGTGGGGCATCACAGCTTGGTATCAAAGCAAAACTTCGAAACAATGTAGAATAATCAATCAAGGATCATCATCCTAAGTCCATCTTAGGAGTCGTGCTTTAGGATTTAATTCGAGTCTTCGTACCGATTCATCCTATTTTCTTTATGATTCCTTGTTTATCTATCAAGATTGCTTGATATTCATTTAGTGAATAACCTTATCCTTCTTCTTTCTTTCTTTCAATAAGGAAGAGAAACGGTTAGACCTGGTCGTCCCAGCGCCGGTCAATCTAGTGCTACTCCCCAAGATGGAGTATTTATGTCTGCCTAGCAGCTTCTTGATCTAGTAAGGAATGCTCAAGCAGCCCGATCTAATCCAGAGTCTACTCACCCTAAGTCTGGATTTGCACGTTTGTGCAACGATTACACCAATTTGGGTGGGAAGCCATTCAAAGGTTCTGAAACTATTATTGAAGTACAGGCTTGGCTGAGAACGTGCGATCGAATCTTTTCTTGCATGAATCTTGTTGATCTTCACCGTGTTCAGGCGGCCTCTAATATGCTACAAGAAAGAGCATTAGATTGATATGAGCTTCTAATTTCTGAAATAAATGAAGTGGATCTTACCTGGGAGAAATTTCGAGAACACTTCGAATTAAAATTTGTGCCAGAAGCTGAAAAGGTGACTTTGGCTCGCCGTTTCATAGACCTTGTTCACGGTGAATCTTCCGTGACAGACAATGTCGCATCATTCGAGTCACTTTCTAAATATGGGGTCGAGTACATAAACACCCAATTGAAGAAGAACCAAAGATTTGTCTATGTCTTGAATAAAAACCTCAGGAAGTCATTACTTCTAAACTTAGAAGTTTCTTTTGATCAGCTCATTGATATCGCTCTTCGACTTGAAGCGGCTGGTATATTAAGTGATGTTGAGGTTGGGAGTGCTAAACCGAACTTCACTAACAAGAAAAGGCCTAATAAGTTCAAGGGTCCTTATCCCAACAATAAGAAAGGGAAGCAAGCCTCTCCGGCAACTAAACTTCTACCCCAAGTGGTGGGAAATGCTATAACTATGGTTCTAAGGACCATTATGCGAACAAGTGTTCAAAGCCTCATGCTTGTCGCTATTGCAAAAGCCTGAATCATTACTTATCTTCTTGTCCCAAACTTCATCGAAAGGAGGAGGGAAAGCTTAATGTTGCTCAAGCCCCTGGCAACACATCTTGTGGTAAAGGTATTTCTCATTCTATCCTTGATGGCATTATTTTATTTCGTACTCGTCCTATTCGAGTTCTTTTTAATACGGGTGCGTCCCACTCTTTTATTTCAAAAGAACTTATTGATACTTTTTCTTTGGATGTTTTGTGTTTAATGACTTCTTTGAGAATTGCGAATCCGATTGGTGGATCGGCAACAGTCAGTTTATTGTGTAAAGATGTCGAGATTATATTGTGTGATTTTTCTTTCCGAGCCGATTTCCATGTTATGCGCTGCTTAGGCTTTGGAATGATTTTGGGAATGGATTGGCTTAACGGATATGAAGCCCAAATCCTATGTCCTGAGCAGACTATTCATCTTCGACATCCCCAATCTATTAAGCAGATTTCTATTGATCTTAAAGATTCGGATTCCGGCTTGGTTGCATCTTTAAATTCTTTAAATCCTCATGATGACGATAATGATGATGAGGAAGATATTATTTCTCTTATTCCCGTTGTTCGTGAATTTCTCGACATATTTGAGCCCGTTTTAGGATTACCACCTAAGCGAGCAATTGAGTTCAAAATTAATCTTATCCCTGGAGCTCAACATATTACTCATCCTCCTTATCGTATGTCCAATAAAGAAAATGAAGAAATGCGCAAACAATTATCCGAATAGGAGACGAAGCAATTTATTTTCTCTAGTTCCTTGCCTTGGGGAGCTTCGGCTATTTTTGTGAAGAAATCTGATGGTACACTTAGGCTTTGCGTTGACTACCGCAAGCTTAATGATCTTACTATCAAGAATAAATATCCATTACCTCGGATCGATGATCTATTCGATCAACTTAGTGGTGCTAGAGTCCTTCCACAATTAGACTTAGCTACCGGTTTCCATCAGCTTCGTATTGCAGAGGATAGCATTCCTTTGACATCTTTCCGTACTCGTTATGGATCTTATGAATGGCTTGTTATGCCATTTGGTTTAACGAACGCTGCGGCTTATTTCGTTGAGCTTATGAATAGTGTTTTCAAAGACTTCCTCGATCGGTTTGTTCTCAACTTTATTGATGATATTCTTGTGTATTCTAAAACCGAGGAGGAGCATGAAAACATCTTCAGATTGTGTTTGAAACTCTTAGGAGCAATCAATTAAAAGCAAAATTTTCTAAATGCCACTTTTGGCAATCTCGTGGGAAGTTTCTCGGTCATATTATTTTCGAATCCGGAATTTCCGTGGATCCTTTAAAGATTGAAGCGATCCAATATTGGAAGAGACCGGAGAGTGTGACAGAAATTCGTAGCTTCCTTGGATTGGCGGGCTATTACCGTCGTTTTATAAAAGACTTTTCAAAAATTTCCGTGCCTCTTACTAGTTTGACAAAGAAGGGAGTTAAATACATTTGGTCGGACAAATATGAAGCTTCTTTCCAGAAATTAAAAGAACTCCTTTTCGATGCTCCTATTCTTGTGATTCCCGAGGGAAACCAAGATTTTATTGTTTATACCGATACTAGTCGCGTTGGTTTGGGTGTCGTTCTTATGCAAAGAGAACGTGTTATTGCTTAGGCTTCTAGGCAATTGAAGCCAGCCGAGACTAGATATGTCACTCATGATTTAGAGCTCGCGGCTATTGTTTTTCGCCCTTCGTATTTGGCGTCATTATCTTTTTGGAGAAAAGTTTATTCTTTACACCGATCATAAATCTTTGAAGTATCTATTTTCTCAAAGGAACTTAATTTGCGTCAACAACGTTGGCTCGAATTTCTTGCAGCTTATGATCTTGATATTCTTTATACTCTCGGAAAGGGAAATCGTATTGCGGATGCACTTAGTCGTAAGCAACAAGAGGTTGTTTCTATGATGATATCTGAATGGAATGATCTCAGAATTCTATCCACTTGTGAGATTCGAGATCGTGTTTTCGATTTATGTTCATCTCTTGTTTTATGTAGCCTTGAGGCTCATCCTTCTCTTTTAGGCCGCATTCTTGAAGCTCAAAAGCTAGATCCCGAATTGGCTCTTCTTGGCCAAATTTTTAGGGATAAAATTTATACTGAAGGTTTGAAAGACTTTGATATTGATTCTCGTGGCGGTATTCGAAAATTGGTAGACTTATCGTGCCAAATGTTAGTGATCTTCGTAAAGACATTTTAGAAGATTCTCATCGTTCTAAATTTACCATTCATCCCGGTAGTAGTAAAATGTACGCGGATATGAAGCGACTTTATTATTGGGAGGGAATGAAATCTGATATTGCTAACTTTTTTAAGTGTTGCATGACTTTCCAACTCATTAAGGCTGAACATCAAAGGCCTGGTGGGTTATTGGAACCTTTAGAAATTCCAATTCGGAAGTGGGACCGAATCTCCATGGATTTTATAGATGGCCTTCCCCGGTCTCATTCGGGTGATGATAGTTTATGGGTGATAGTAGATAGACTTACTAAATCCGCACATTTTATTCCATTTCGGTCCAATCGAACCGTTCCTCTCTTTGCCAAACTCTTTATCAAAGGAATTGTTAAATTGCATGGAGTCCCTACTTCTATTGTTAGTGATCGTGATCCATTGTTTACTAGTGGATTTTGGAAGAGTCTTCAAAAAGCTTTAGGAACGAAGCTTAATTTTAGCACCGCTTATCATCCTCAGTCCGATGGACAAACTGAGCGCGTGAATCAAACTCTTGAAGATCTTCTTCATGCATGTGTTCTTGATTTTGGTGGAAGTTGGAAAGATCATATTTATCTTGTTGAGTTTTCCTATAATAATAGCTTCCAATCTAGTATTGGTATGGCACCTTTCGAGGCACTCTATGGAAGACCATGCCGATCTCCTTCTCGTTGGCTTGAGGCCGGTGAGAGGCTGGCTTTAGGTCCAGATTTTATTCGTGATTCCACAGAGAGATTGATCTTATTCGTCATAGGATGAAAGAAGCCCAGAGTAGACAAAAATCCTATGCCGATAACCGAAGAAGGAAATTAAAATTTTCTATGGGAGATCTTGTTTTTGTTCGTGTTTCACCTATGAAGGGTGTTGTACGTTTCAGTCGATCGAGAAAGTTAGCACCTCGATATATTGGTCCATTTCCCATCACCGAACGTATTGGTTCCATGGCTTATCGCCTTTTATTAGCGGCTCAGTTTTCTGCTATTCATGATGTGTTACATGTTTCTCAATTACGGAAATACCTTCGAGATTCTGATTCTATTCTTGAGCCCGATGTTATGGAAGAAATTGAAGTTTCGCCTAATTTAACATATGAGCAACATCCTACTCGTATTATTGCTTCGGAGGTCAAACGCTTTCGAAATAATGTTTTTCCGCTTGTTAAAGTTCAATGGTCCTCAAATCCTAAGGATTGCTCTTAGGAATCTAGGGAGTTCATCGAGCGAACAAATCCGGACTTACTTTCCCGTGCTCTTTGAGGTGAATTTCTTATTTCAAATTTCTTTTGTTTTGATATGCTTTCATGGTTGTTACCTTATATTTTCTTCTTAAATATTGCGAGGACGCAATTTCTTTAAGGAGGGGAGTCCGTAACAACCCGCATATTTTAGGATTGAATATTTAAATATTTTATTTAAATATTTTATCGTTAGTCGGATTTTAGTCCGAAAAGTTAATTTTTGCATACGGTCGAATTAGGACTCGGAACCACTTCCGTTGGGTCCAAAACACCGTTTGCGATATTTTTGAGCATAAACTTTAATATGTTTGGAGTTAGTGGAATTTTGCCACTTTTTCACTTTGGGCTTTGGGTTTGGATTAGCCCATTAGCCTAAACTATTAACTCTAGCTCAACCCCCTTCCCTTCATGACTACACTTTCATTTCCTAACACTCAACTTCATCAAAAATTGAGGAAGGAATGGGAAATTGAAACTCCAAGCTCTAGTTCATTAGCAAATCCAACATCTGACTCCAAATTCAAAGAGAAACCATTGATTCATCATTTGCTTTCAAGCTTCTTCTTCATTGATTTTGTGTAATGGTGCGATTTTTATCTCACATCTTTGTCTATAACTATCTTTGATTGTTGGGTATGAATTCTTAACACTTATTCATGTGCATTTGCTTTTGGTTTGGATTGAATTGTTGAAAATACCAATTTTTAGTGTTTTGGGTTCAAATCTTTAAAAAAATTCCTAACTTTGATGATTGAACATGATTTTGGTGATGCATCGAGGAGCCAATAGGTCCGGATAGCCGATGGGCGTAATCACCTACCGTCCGTGCTCGTTCGTTTGCAAATTAAGAGAGCTTTTGCATTTCTGTTGCTTAGGTCGTTCGCCCTGCACACTTTACTCTCGGCCTGCAGTTAGGTCGGCCTGTTATGTCGCACGCTATTGGTCGTGACAAGTTAGGTCGTTCCATCAATGCCACTCGGCCTTCTCTACCCCTTAGGTCGCGCCATTTCCCCAGACCCTTAAGTCGCTCGGCCGTGTTAAGTCGCACCTTCCTACTTAGGTCGCGACAAGTTAGGTCGCGCCATGGGGTGGGTCGTTTCACCACTAAAGTCGCTCGGCCATATGTTAAGCCGCTATCTCCTTAGGTCGCTCGTTCCTTAGGTCGCTCGGCCTGTTATGCCGCTTGCATCACTTAGGTTGCTCGGCTAGGTCGCGTCACTTAGGTCGCGCCATTGGTCTCATTAAGTCGTTCGGCCGTGTTATGACGCTAGCTCCTTAGGTCGCAACCCCTTAGGTCGCTCGGCCTGCTTGCACTATTAGGTCGCGCCATACCTTGGGTCGCAGCTGCTATATCTCACACCCATTAGGTCGCGCCACTCCTTAGGTCGCTCGTTACTTAGGTCGCGACAGGCTATAGGTCGCGCCAGGCTATTGGTCGCGCCATATTAAGTTGCTCTGTTAGGTCGTATGCTATTTCTTGAGCCGCTGATTCCTTGTGTTAAATTATGTTAAGTCGCAAGGGTATTTCCACTATGATGGATCTGGAATCGAATTTTTTGGATTTTGTTCACGTCATCGAATGTGAATTTTTGTGATTTATTGTTTCTACAATCATTTTTATGCCACTTTATCTCATTCATACGAGAAATCTAATTAAACGGCTCAGTAAAACAAGTGGTATGATACGCTTGCATTTACCTCGTTGGTTAATTCCTGGAGTTGTTCGATTGAATCTCTTGTGACAATTTTCGAGTGGAGATCTACAATTTGTTCGTAAATATTTAAGTTAAGCTAGTTCTTATGGGACATGAAGTTGAGCTTATATATTTACTAGCGTACTGTAATTGACACTTCTTGATGATCGTTATGATCATTTTTGTGATTTAGACTAGCAAATATGCGACGTCTCTTTGTCTGCGAGGGAGACTAAACTCCGTTTCTACGGAGCTTCAGCTCAATTTGGTTGGGTAGCGACCCATGGTCTTCGGGCTGTTTTGTGGAGCTTCGGCTCAAAATTAATGTTTAGCAACCATGGAATAGCGTTCCATTTTGTGATACACATGTTGGCGAGTATTCATGCTCCCGTTTTGTGATAGGCCTCCCCCTTTTTGTGATTTCTGGATTTCCATTGATGGTTTCTAGAATTTGTGTTTCACCAATTTTTGTGATTTACATTGATATGTCTTATCAATATTTTTGCATTTGTGAATTTGTGTGTCATTAATTTTTGTGATTTACATTGATACGTCTTATCAATATTTGTGTATTAGTGAATTTGTGTGTCATTAATTTTTGTTACTTACATTGATATGTCTTATCAATATTTGTGTATTGGTGAATTTGTGTGTCATTAACTTTCGTGACTGGCATTGATATTATTGTCCATATTTGTGGTTTGGTGAATATAAATAAAAAGTATGACATTCCTTTTGATTTTTGAGAAGATTCTTGTGATATTGATTGATCCCTAGTTAATTTTCAATTGCATACTTATCATAGTATGGCTTTACGGTTATCATATGTTTATGTCATGTCTCTTATTCTATATCATTTTATCTGATATTTTTTGTTAGACTGATCCGTTTATTATTTTCTTATTAAATAATACTCGGGTCAGACCGAGATGTTACAGGTGCTTCTGCTTGACTTCACATGTGGGATTATCACACTGACTTTTGACTAACTACTTAGATTAGTAGTTTTTGTTGTATACATTTGAGATATAGACTCATTGATGTATCCATATTCTTTTGTCTAGCACTTGTAGCTATTCTTTTGTGACATTGTGGATCTTGTCTGAATACTACTCTGATGAACACTTTTATGTGTTATATATTCATATCTATTTCCGCCTTTGTGATATGGACGTCTGTGACTGATTTGTGTTATGTTTATTTCTATATTTGTTTCCAAAGAATATATATAGCCACTATGTAGTAGCTTTGAGTTTGTATCGGCATGTCGAATTTCCTCCTGAAACCAAATGCATTTTGTACTATCTGACATATTGGTGCTCACCCAAAGCAATTACACGGATGGTCGCTCCTCAACAGCCTTATTCTCCGCTCTAGTTGACGGCATTACACCGTGTCCTTGGTTAGATTGAGTATAGAGGTGGGGCGTCACAGAGGGCCCTTTGCAATACGACAAGAGAGATAAAAATATATAAATCGACACACATTGTCGAAAAATAATACATACATACATACATACATATATACATACATATATATATCAGTATTTACATAATTTGCGGTAAAATCCTAAAACGTACCTTAATTTAGCGTTTTTAAGCGAGCGGCTTATTTTATAAGCAATTACGCAAACCAACTCTAGTCCAATAGCCTCCGGGTACCCGTACTTACTCAATTTGAACCACGCAAGTTTCATAAATATGAAAATAAATAACATTTCATTATTTAAATAGTTAAACACACGAATTCCATAAACTTACATGCTAAACATATATTCATAAGTAATTACAAGGTTGCAATACTAATTTAATTACTTTCAGTCGATCCAAATACCATTCCATTCAACTCAAATGATTTACAACATAATTTTGCATTTAATTCATATTTATACCAAAAAAACCCATATTCATTCCAAATTGATTTAAAAATCAATTTATTCACTTTTTATTAATTCATAGAATTTATTTACTTTCGTTTACGTCAAACGACAATTTTTCTATGCAAATTTGGCGATATTCATTTAATAAAATAACCGTTTCAGTTTATAGCTATTTTAAATTGGTTCCAAATCAATTTATATTCAATTCTATTCCATTTGAAATTGATTCTCAATCAATTCATTTACATTCCATTTATATCCACATTCATTTTATTCGAATCCATTTTATTTAGCTCGAAATCATTCCATGCTAATTCATTAAATAACCATTTCACAAATTTTGTTTGAGTCAAGCTTCCATTAAAAATATCAAATCAAGTTAATTCATTTCTTTGAAATTATTTCAACTCTATAACTTAAGTACTCTTGCAACCAAATCCCATTTTCATTTTCAGATTGATTTTCATTCAATCAAATTTCATTCCATTTTACTAATTAATTTAATTAGTACATTCATTTATTCCACTTCAAATTTAATTCCATACTCGAATTCATTCTCGAATTCATTTAAATGATATCTAAAGCTATATTCAATTTATTTTCACTTAAATTGAATTTGTTAATAACTCAAGTCATTACTATTTTAATCAATTCTTATTTTATTCTGCCACACTTCCAATTATATTTAATTCACTTAAAATTTAATTCGAATTTTATTTATAACTCAAGTTCCATTTCCAAAATCCACTTTTAATCCACAATCCAAAGTTATTCAACCAAGTTAAGTTCCATTTTTTTGTATTCAAAAATCGCTCCATTTAATTTAACAATTCAAGTTTGGATTTTATTCCTTCACCAAAATATCAAACCATTTTTAATTTTTTTAAGTTTTTTATTCCACTTTCTAATTTTTATGAGTTATGCAACTTATTTTCCCATGTTCCCCTCAATTTTATACTCAAGTTTATCGACAATTTATTTTTAACTCAAGATTATACATTACTTTATAGCTTAAATATACTTTCATTCCAGTAGTTTCAATTTTTATAAGCTATATAACCTATTTATTCATCATTCCATAATTCTTTTCCTTTAAGTTCTATTCCATTCAAAATTTATACCTTATGGTTATGTAATTAGTTCACAACTCAAAATTTATATTTACTTTCGTTCGATATTATTTCTAATCCAATTCAATTTAATTTAAATTTCAATTCTTTTTAACCAACATTTCAAAACAATATTCGAGTTATTCATATTTAAATTAAATTTCTCTCCATATAATTTTATTTTTAATTCATTCAATTTAATCAAGTAATAATTTGATTTTGATTTCAAATTTTTCCACACTTCCTTACTTATATTTATTTGTTCCATTCACTTATTCATTTTCAATTCAATTCATTTAATTAGTTTACTACACCAATTTATTCTATTTAACTTTCCTTGAGTTAACTCACCATTTCATTAATTTATTCCATTTAATTCCATCCAAAACAATATCAATTAAATTTCAAAAATTTAGTTCCTTCGACATAAGTTAAATTCCATTTTAACTCTCTCACTTTAAATTTTAGTTCCAAAATTCATTTTTCACACTTCTTTCCTTATAAATATCATCTACCAGTTATAAGTATTTTTTAAAAAACTTATTTCTGATATTCTCAAGAACATTTAATAAGGATTACAGAATATTTTCTGAACACACGGTATTTATTTCAAATCACTTTGAAATCAAATATATATACGCACACTCTCTTTGGTTTACAACTTCCATGGATTTTAAAAATCAACCTAATTTTATCTAAAACAATTAATTTCCGAATTTTTAAACAAAACCTGTATGCTTAACAAATCTGATTCAAATTAATATCGGTAGCATTTGGTCACTTAAAAACTCGAAAACGAATTTCGTTGATGCGGTCGTCATCATTAGAATTATTTTCCAGCGATTGAAGTGAGTTCAGTGCTTTGTCACTTCCAAAATCCACTTAAAACCATTTTTATCCTAATTTTTTTTTAAAATAATACCATTTTATCTTTACAACACTTCAGAAAATATTTTCCAACTTCCCGGGATTTTGAATTTCCAATTCCGGCTTGAATTCATTTTTAGTTTCAACTCATTTGTATAATTCATACTTATACAATTTTTATTTGCTTATATATACCCATTTCAATTTTTATAATCTTGTTTTGATTATAACATCCAAACACGTCAATTTACTATAATAATTCAAGAAATTTATTTCCTTTATATCAAAATATAACATGGATAAAATTATTTCATTTACCCGCTTCAAAACAATATTGTGTCGATTTACCTAGTTCAAGTGTTTAGAAACTCCTATCGATTTAGTGACGTCCTGCTACTTGACCGGAATTTATATACCACTCAACGGATAATTCAACGCAATATAAAACAATTTATATTCACTAACAAACATGGATCATATCTACTAATACACTTAAACTCATTCTAGGGTACCACTGGCCCTATCTCTAATGAGTAATTCCCAACAAAGCCATTGTTCTCACTTAACCTTCAGCTCACGTCCCGCCGTTTTGTACCCTTTGAGTTGATAGTAATTCACTCTTGTTCAACCTCAAAAGAGCCAATAACTAGGGTAAAGAAGAAGAAATATTTAACGACCCGTAGATTCAGGTAAATAAAATTGGGTAAATTAATGTAGCGACCCACTATTTTGGACCATTCAAATCGACAATAAAACCACACATATCCAACTTGAATAATTCAAAATATCGAATTGTTAATTAAAATTTGGCAAAACTTAAAATATACAGTAAATAAATCAACCATAAATCACAGAGTAATATAATGCAGCAGAATAGATAAAGAATAGTAGTTCATGAAGCTACTATATACATCAGAGTTAGAAAAATACAACCGAATAGTTCAAATGCAGTGAAGTCTCCAATGCAACAGATGACTTCTCTGAACCAATCAACTGGAAAGTCTGGAATCTGAATTGATAGTTGGATTTCCAAATGAAGCTCCGAACTCCAAAGGTGAGTCTCAAATGCTGTATCACTCAGTCTGACCCGAACGTAAATCAAAACACAAAACACTCGAGTCAGGATTAACATTCTTATATCAAATAAATCCAACTCAAGTGAAATATAAATAACTTAAAGGATGTTTGTGATAACCATCCTCTAAGGGTCCATGGAACTTTCTACAAGGTAGAAATATACACTATAACACCGTGGTCGTTTCAGCTTAATTTATACTTCAAAACCAAATCTCATTTTCACTTTAAATATGTCTATATTTCCCAAAATAATATTTATATGTATTAAATAATTTATACAGTAAAGTATTTTCAATTTCCTCAACTTAACAAATCATTCCAACATCAACCCGACCTTCCCGTTCAAATTAAATTCAATCTCAATTTATTAATTTAAATTCAACTCAATTTCTAAAATAACCACTTAAATTTTATCGATCTCAAATTCGAATTTATAATCACAAATACCCCTTTATATTTCCACATATTTCAAAACTTTAAGTATTCAACATTTCGTCTAAATTTTCATTCAATTTAATTTTCTAAATAATAAATGAAAATTTAGTTCAACCTAAATTTTCATTTTAATTCAATTTAGTTGCTAAATAACAAATTCAACTACGTTGATTTCAAATACAGATCCGAATCTCAATATAAACCATTTAAATTCCAATATAGTTCAAGGCTTTAATATTTAAATGTTCTATAAAACAGTTTCATATAGATCTCGATTTAACCTCATTATTATTTAGTCTTGAAATACTCCCTTATTAGATTCAATATCATTTAAGTAACCTTAAATTACATTTTACTCAATATTTTCTTTAATTTATTTAAACGTGAAATATTCATTAAATCAAAAATCGAGTTATAAAATCATACCCTTTAAATTTCCCATTCAAAAATTTCAAATCGATTTAATTAAATAAATCCTTTTTTAAATACCATTTTTTATAAACCCAATTTTGTCTCCCAATCATAATTATTCAATTTATTACAAGAGAATCTATTTGAAATATAGATTTACATAAATACTTAACCATATTATATGTATTAAATCAATCTAATTTAAATCAAATATTACTACTAAATCTATATATACAATTTTCATTTATATAATATCTTAAGAATCAGATTTATTAAACCATAAATATCTTTCCAAAATTATAGAAATTATTTTCAAAATATTTATATGGACCAACAGTGTCTGTATATATTTCCTATCATATAGTCAAGTGCTACGGATATTTATCATTTAGATCCGTATACTAAATATATACGGGTGGATATCATTTCAACCCGTAATCTCAAATTTAATTAAATTAAAATCGCTTGGGTTTATCATTTCAACTCATAACGATTTTCTCCTATTCTAAAGTCTGTTCGGGTATATATCATTTCAACCCATAGTGATCTCTAAACTACAGGGAACTTGCAGAGTGATAACAGAAAATACAATAAAATAACAGGCATATATCATCAATAACAATATAATATAAACAACAGGATATGGTGTCATATCCTGTAGGTGAGCAGTTACAGATAATAGCATATATAACAAATTTAAATAACTACAGTAGCATATTTCAATTGAAATCAAATTTAATGAATAAAAAAATATTAATCGTGAGTGATTGCTCACCTTTCGAGGCTAGAGAATATAGAAGGAGACATGATTATGCACACTGATACAGACACTGAAATTAAATTTCAAATCCAATCAAAGCAAAATCGGCATGAATTCAACGATCAAAGCTGATTGTCTCGAATTGATGAAACGGATCAGATCAGAACTGGAACGATGAAGACAAATGGTATAAGCGAACTTTTATAACCACCTATAACTATATATACACATATAAAATTTATATTCTAAGTTCAAACATCACAAATTTAATTTACATGTTTTTCAAACATATAAATAAATAAATCAATCAAGCTTACATTTTTTTTAAAATCGACATACGCTTAAAAAAATATATATATACTAAAACCTTTATAATAAACTTATATAACTAGAATATTTGTATTCTCAAACAGATAAAATAAATGTTTAAATATGAATACCTAAAAGAAAACTTTTTTTTATATATAACTATAATATATATTAAATGTTATATGTATAATTTAAATCCATCCATATTTTTACATTCAATAACATATTATATTCAACCTATATAAATTTCCAAATTATATATGTGTATTAAAATAATTTATAAAGTAGAGTACTTATAGAATCATCTTAAATCCAAAATAGTATAAATATAATAGTGTAACAAAATATATACAATCATCAACTAAATAAGTCAGTACCATATAGAAACCCATATGGTAACAAACCGCATAATATACATATATTAAAGTATTTTATATAGTCTGTAACAAAACAAATATATGACTTACATAAGCGAATAACCATATTATAGGAAACCTGATATCAACAAATAGAAGTTGACCCATATTAAAATATAAAACACAAAATATCTATATATTCTTATTAAAAATGAAAGATACTTATTTTGTAGTGTGTTCCCTTCAAAATGTCGCATACATAATTCAAAATATTAACATGACTTATAAGCTGTGAGGAAGATCAAATAGAAACTATATATAAATATACACTATCATTTTATGAAAATAAACTTTTGAAAAATAGAATTCAATACTTATATAAATAGTATGTATATCACAGCTAACAAAACAAAAAACAAAAAAAAACATGTAATTACGAATATGAATCAAAACATATATGTGCTTACATGCCTATACCTCACTGATCAAACAGAAGCAACCGAAAGGCGAGGTGATGGGTTTCATTTGATGAGGAGGTTTGGAAGAAAGGTGAAGTGGTGGATGTAAATAATGGTGAAAGCCGCATGCTTCAGTTTGCTTTTTTTCTTCAAAGAAAAGTAGGGAGGGGAACGAATAGATCTAGAGAAAAGTGAAGTGAAAGCGAAAATAAATAGGGATGAACCGCATGTTTTCAGGCAAATATAACGGAAGAAAATGAATAGGCACCCAAATTTTAATTGAATGAATAAATAAAAGTGATTGAACGTTATTGTAACGTTCAACCCTTGATTTGGTGAAAATAATTATAACAATTAATAAAAGAAATAAATAGCAACGGTCACGTTGCTTGATTCTGCTGACCCATAAAAGCAAATTATTTAAAATTTAGATGGTAGGAAACGTAAAAAAAAACATACCACCATAAAATGAAATTGATAACGTCTGTACATTGATTCTACAATATTTATTAACGCAATTGATTGATGCGCGTTTAAATTTGAACGGAAGGAAAGAGAAAAGTCACAATTAAAGGTAAGCTTTAAATTTTTGATAAATACAAAACGTTTCTAAGTTTATACGCTTATAACTTTCCAGCTGTAGTGTATATATATAATTAATGGTCATAAAGAAAGAAGTGGAAACAGGGAGCATAGGAAAGGAAAGGTTAGAAAAATAAAATTTTGTTGAGAAATGAATATTTGCGTGAGTTACATAAGTTTGATCAGAGAGGTAGTGTGATTTAAGGAGAAGAAAGAACGACAATAAATCAACTTTCTTTGAAACGGAAAGGAAATTAAACTAGCGTTGATTTTTAATGAGCAGTTATAGGCAAGAAATAAGATATTGATTTTAAAAAAAGGCCACGATTTTGATGGAGCACTGATATTTTTTGTTATACACGGTTACTAGATTTTTAACAAATTTTAAGCAAATGGGTTTCGAAACTAAAGCAGAAGAAACGGTCAGCTAAGATTAGTTTTTGGAATAAGATTTTTAAACAATATTGAATGCGTTTAAAATTTAAAGCTCGCGTTGATGGGAACAATGGTAAGAAATTAAAAAGGCGAACGGTTATAAAATTTGTAAATAACATTCCTATTAAATCAAGAGAGTAAAAGGAAAGTGAATATAATTAGAATGCGTACAACAGACGCAGTGATTTTTGTCCAAAAAAAACGAAAACAACGAATTTAAATTTTATACGTTTTCTTGTATGTGTATATACATTGTTTATTCCATCAAATAACGCGCCTTTTAAACGCGAAATTAAACAGTTTATTTGTACACAAAGTTATGGAAATTTATTACTTATATAAAAATATGTTTTGTTTACACATTTACTAAGAAATTTATAATCAAAAATGTATATAAGTAAAATATTAAATATTAAATTTTAAAAGTATAAAATCTTTTTTTAAAGAACAAAAGGTGAAATAAACGCTGTTATGAATATATTAAATTAAACCAAAAGATTAAAAATTTAAAGATTTATAACTTCAAAAAAAATGTTAAAATTTAACCAAAATAAGAATTTTAGAATTTTCACTCTAATAAAAACCTTGGGTGATTATTATAATTAAATTTAGGCAACCAAATTTTCGAAAAATAAAACCCCAGAGTTATAAATAAAAAATAAAATATTGCTAAAATCTGGGCTGTTATACTCTCCCCCACTCAAAACTTTTCGTCCCCAAAAAGGAAGGAGGTGGGAGAATTAAAACAACCAGAAAGAAAATAGATTGAAAGACAAGATAAACAATAAATTTTAAAATTATATAAATTTTACTCGAAATATCCATTTGAAAACTTCACTTGGAAATCTTAAGGTACTTCCAACATTATAGATACATCAATAATCATTTTATTTAAACATGTTTTATTAAATTAATAACTTCAAAATATTTATAAAACTAAAATTTTCTATTAAACAATGTAGTATATAAATAAGAAATATTTAAAAAGGATATGTAACGACCCAAAATTTTCGAACCCGAAAATTCCAGATAGTTATGGAAAAGAAGAAAGAGATAGAAGAAGAAGACGAACAGAACACCAAAATCTCACATTCGCAGTGGATAAAATATAATAATAAATAATAACAGTTTACAAAAGAATATTTTATCTGTTGATTACACTTTAATACATCAGAGTTTCACATATATACAGTCACTGATCATATACAAATCATGTCTCGGATATATAATAATATACTGCAGCGGAAATACTCTATACATACTTGCCATCCAGCTCGTCTCCTGAGCTCCAGAACGTCCCTACCTGAAAATCTGTAATACTCGGTTTGACCCGAGCATTACACTAAAGTAACACCCGGGTCAGGCTGAAAACCAGCGTGAGTAAAACCAACTAACATGGAATGCAAAAGTTCACAACTCATATAAACCCAGGTAAATTATATCAATTTCCACTTCATAAGTTGTTATAGACACCACTTATTCCACATATCAATTTCTAAGTGCTAGAACTTAGATTTTATGGTCCAATTCACTTAAAATTATTTCAATATACCCTATTGATTCCACATATCAATTTGTAAAGAATCAAAGTGATTTCGGGTATTAACTAATACCCGACTCCGGTCTCTTCGAATTCAATGTTATTAATTTACCTTCCCTTTTCACAATAATCACATCTATCCTTGATTATGTTCTCAGATTCATTAACTTATAATCACTTACATTGATTAATAATCCTTGAATTAATCATGCTCATATATTTACTAACCCTCCATAAATTTTGTTACACTAATTAAACAAGTAATTAATCCTCAATTAAGTAATTACCAATAATTACCCCCTTTGATTTATGATATTGTGTAATTTTTCTTCGATTTAATTTATTAGTAAATTCTATTAACTACATTGATTAATTACCTTAATCAATCATTGATTATTCCAAATTATTAATTACTCTAGAATTTAATTAACCTTTAATTGCTTATATTACATTAATTGTTCACAATCATTAACTACTCATCTTAATTAACTTCTTAGTTTCCATTAACAAACTCACTAAATTATCTATGGTCTTATACCGCATCCTCGATTAATTCTTCTATGTGAAAATACTTCTTTAAAGTAATTTACTTAGTATAATCAACCACCATGAAAAGAAACCCATCAAATTGTTTATCAAATCGAAGTTAAAATCCTACCAAGTAAGGCATTTTCTTAGAAACAAACATGTTCATTTCGGGCAGAAATTTAACCCGAGCTTGCACCTCAAATTCATATATACAGACGACCGAATTTTAAAAAGTGATACAAAAGGAAGTTATCACATTCTTTCTGAAGTTTCCAAAACTTTAAAAATTATGTGATTTGGATAAGAAACGCAAAAGTTATGCACAAAATACTAGCTCAGGTTTACACAAGACACTGAGTACTCTACAACAACAGGACAACAAGTTTGCAAGAGGTTTTTCAACATTTTATTCAATGGAATTTCAGAAAATGATACAAATAAAAGTTATAGGCCTTTCCATTATCTTTCCAGAATGACCAAGATCGTCGAATTTGGATCATCAGTTCAAAAGTTATGACCATTTTACTAAAAACATTAAGCCTAGCCTGAACTTATGCATTTGCAGGATAGCGACCAACAATTGCAATTTTAGCATAGAACACATCGATATCAGGCCAAATGAATAAAACAGAAGTTGTAGCTTAGTTTCTAAGCTTTTCGGAACATTAAAAATTACCGAATTCCGATAAGAATTGTAAAAGTTATGGATAAAGCAATTCTGAGATTTGAATTTCATAACTTCTGTCATTATGTCTCGGGACAGCGATAAACAATTATAATTATGGCCAAGATAACAACGAAATTTTGGAAAACTCAAAACATAAAAGTTTTATAACAAAGTCTAAGCTTTCTGGAACATCTAAGTTTATCAAAATCGGTTGAGGAACGAAGAAGTTGTGGCCAATTTAGTTTCAGCCTTAAGCACAGAGCTAATATTGGTTTTGCTCTCGGGATTACAGTAGAAAAATTCAATTTTTACATAGCTAACACCCAAATTACAAAAAACGCAAAACAAATTGTAGAACATGAAATAAGCTTTCCATAACATCCAAGAAATCGAAATTTCATTTAGAATTGAGAAAGTTATGGTCAAATTACTAAGCTGCGTTTTTGATAGAACCGAGTCACTTTTACTTACAACTATCATCTCTTCAGGAATAACATGAATACTAGAAATTTAAATAGTTTTTCTCACCTTAAACTTGTGTATTTGACTTGACTCTTTTTCCTTAGCTTTCTCCAAGCTTTTTCACTTTATCTTACTTCTGTTTTTGCTTTTTGAAAAAAAGAAAAATAAGTGAACATTTCCACCCTTTATATAGAAATTTTCAAGGCTAGTCTGGTAATTTTAGTTTTGGACACTTGTCTACTTCTCTTTGCACAAGCTTTAGAATGCTGACACATGTCTACTTAGGTGTCTTAAGATGTTTCTACACATGAACACCTAATGGGGTTATGTGTCACTATTTTATTTAATCTTGTGACACATGTCCTTCATTTTTTTATGCAAGCCTTATTTCATGAAACATACCTTATTTAGTAATCATTTAAGGTGTTCTAGAAATGTACACCAAAGTGATATATGCGTCATAATTCTATTTCATCTTAAGATAGGTGTATGGTCCATATTATGCCACTTGTCTTCACCATGTCATGTCACTTATCTTATACTTATAAATGTATACATACTTATACCTTTTGTATTATTTAAAAGCATACATATATATAAATAAAATAGAGATGGTGTAGATAGTATATTTTCAAAACCGAACAAATCACCTTTAAATTAAATTTCAA
The DNA here is from genome assembly GCA_030765085.1 of Allium cepa. NCBI lineage: Eukaryota > Viridiplantae > Streptophyta > Magnoliopsida > Asparagales > Amaryllidaceae > Allium > Allium cepa. The sequence goes on from CM060943.1 coordinate 912,448,817, forward strand.
CCATCTTATTATCTTCAGTATCATCATTATAAATTTTGTAAGCCTTCAAATTATTTTAAACAGGCTTAGAAATTTCAGATTCAACAATTTACCAATTTTAATTATTAAATACAATATTTAAACTATATAATTCAATGATTTAATTTTCAAGTAAATACTTATATCTCAAATTCATGTTAAAATTAACTTTTAAATGTTTAAAATTAATTCAATTATCCCATTCTATATTGTTAAAAATACTGGGTCGTCACATTCCTCCCCCCTTAAAAGAATTTCCTCCCCGAAATTACTAGTTAGGAAGAATGGACTAATACCCGTTTACCTTTTCTCTCAAATTCATAATTCAACACTCTACCAACTATCTTTTATTAAAAGCCCACTATCACCTTAACTAATTTCCTAAAACATTCTATAGTTTCAAACAACACCCCTTTGCTCAATCATCTAAATTTAAACTTTAAATCAAATTTTGAAATATCAAAATTTTCTCAAAATTTTTCTAACTTTCTAAATTTCCGACAATTTTTGCCAGCGTCTCCTTTGCGCGGCCAGCTCGGTACAACTGCAAAAGGCCTCTACGGGCTTCCAAATTCCAAAAGAAAATACAACGCCAAGTGGCTAGATCAAAAACCCAATCCAATTTCATACAGAAATTCAAATACATACCTTTTTGTCGGGCAATTCACATTTATCTTTTGGAATCAAATCGAATTTCTTTTCCCTTTAACCTGCATATCTTACTTAGCAACAATATTCAATCGTAACCTTTCAAATTATTTTATACAACTCTTTACAGAAGTTTTCACATCTACTTCTATGCAAATTAGTTTTTCCCGTTTTCATACGAATTCAATTTGATTTCAATTTTGAATATTGGATTTTAACTTCCATTTATAACCGGTTCATATTAGTTTCATCTACTAATTTATTTTAATTTCCAATTTGTGATCGTTTCGTCGCTAACAATTTTTTTTCAAAAATCTCCAAAAATTTTCTAACTCCCAAAATTTGCGAAATTTTTTGGCGGAGTCTCCTTTGTACGGAGGAGCTTTTGCAATTTGACAGTAGATATAAATATGTATACATAGACCCACACAGTCGGAAAAGGCAAAAATAGTTCATATTTCCTATTTTTATTGCGTAGGCGTACCTTTATTTAGCATTTTAAGCAAGCAGCTTATAAATTTAAGCAATTAGCGTAATCCAAACCAACCAAACAGTCTTTAAGTACCTGTACTATCTCAATTTAAATATGTAAGTGCCACATATAGAAATTCTATTAGCATTTCACTTACTTTTAAAGGCTAAACACAAGCATTTCAAAAGCAACAAACACCAAACGCTTACCATAAGCGATTTATAAAATTTAAAGTTAATCCAATAGCTTCCAACCAAATTTATATGCCATTACATTCAATTTTAATGGTTTAAAATGCAATTGCTTACATTCGATTCATTTGTAAGCAAAACAAACTCCTATTCATATCAATTGATTCAAAAAGCAATTATATTTGCTTCCACTAATTCATAGAATTTAATTAAATCTCATTTACGTTAAACGACAATCATTTCTGCGCAATTTGATAATATCCATGTGAATAAATAATTACTTAAGTTTTATAACCAATTAAAATTGGTTCCAACTCAATTTTATTTAATTCAATTCCTTTTTAATTTATTCACAATCATTTTATTTAGCTCGACACATTCCATGCTTGTGTACTACTAATCATTCCCAAATTAATATAAACCAAGCTTTTATTTAATGGCTTTTACCCTTATTCGAAGGCAAGCTTCCTTAAATTTAAACTTAAGTTACTTTACTTTAATTTATTCCAACATCAAACTTAAGTTTACTTCTATTTGATTCTTATTTAATCAAATTCCATTAAACTCAGTTAGCCCACCATTTCATTTTAATTCACCACCACAATTTATTAAAATAATATCCAAGCGTATACTTAACTCATTTATACTTCAAATCAATATGCCACCGAACTTAAGTTCAGTCTGATAATCCAATTTAAATCACAACCTTGATTTAGTTTTTTTTTTCCAATCAGACTTTGTCCATTTATTATTTAATTCCATTAACTCATTTTATATTTCACTTTCTTAATTCATTTGCGAATTTATTTTATTTATACAAAGCCATTCTCAATTTACTTGCAACTTTCGTTAAATATTATTCATATCACGTTTGAATTTTATTTGTAATTCAAACCAACACTTTTCCAATCTAACTCTATTTTATTTCTACAACATATCTTCTTATTTAATTCATTATCAAATCCAAGTCGAATTCTATTGACAAATTCGAATTCATTTCCAAACTCCATTATTAATTTACAATCCATTTGTTTAATCGAGTTAAATTTTATTAACATACTTTATCAAATAATTATTTATTAGCTTACTTCCAACTTTTATTGCAAAGAAAATTACTTCATTAAATTTTCCTGAGTTCAAAGTTATTTTTATAATTCCAGTTTGGAGTTTCCCTTTTATTTTCCCAAAATTTCAACACTTCTATTTTAAAAATTTAGAAATGCTTTTAAACCCACCTCATACTATTACAATAGCTTTTATGAAATATTTCTTATAACTTGATGTCTCATCCAGTCCATCCTTGTTCTCACAGAAATACAGTCATACGTTGATCAGGCGTAGGACTGAAAATCTATATGTACTTGGTAAACCCGTTTGCAACATCCAGTGAAAATACTTGAAAAATAATTTTATTGAAAATATAGAAAACGGTCTTTGAAAATAGAGGAAATATCTTTGGTGACAATGCTCTGAAAATCATCACCCCCATCCATTGTCACAGTTACAATCCAGGGTTACGTTGCCGTCGCAGCAAAAGTCCATGCAACTGCTGACTCTCCGCGGCCTCTCGATTACGCCATGGAACCCACACAACAGATCACAGTTACATCCAGGGTTACGTTGCCGTCACAGCAAAAGTCCATGCAACTGCAGGCTCTCAGCGGCCTTCGATTTTCGCCGTCGAAATGAAACCTCTCCACTCCTACATAGGTCGCAGTCTGTCGATATAAAATCAAACACAAACCGTTGGCTCTCAGCGGCACACACGACTTTTGCTATGTTATAACATAGGTCGCAGTCTGCCGATATAAAATCAAACGCAGACTATTGGCTCTCAGCAGCACACACGACTTACACTATACTATACTCAACTCATAATCCTCAGGAACTAGTTTTGTCCGGACTCCTCACAGGATCAACTTTAGAACCCCCCTTGGGGCTCAAGGCAGCACCACCACCGGTGGCACTCCTGAGAAGTTCATTCCAAGGGAGCGCCTTTTTTCCTAGAGCCATCATCAAAACACATTATACTATACACATATAGTATCTTTCAAATCATACACCTAGTATGAATTTTATCAAAGCTCCTTTACACAAAATCGATTATCCCAAAATTGATAATTCTCAAAATAGGCTTTCCAAATTCCATATAATGATTTTACCCAAAAATCAAAAGCCTTTCCAAATCCAAAGGTTCCCAAAACCCCTTTCCAAAATCCTCATAAGATCCTTTATATATATACATATATATTTAATTTTTAAAATTTTGGATCACTTTAAACTCGTATAAAATTCCTTTTATACTTCAAACACTTCCAAAATCCTTTTTCTTCCAACAATAGATTCAACAAGGGGAGAATATATAACAAAGATATAACTTTGTTAACCCAAAATCAAATATTCAAATTTGATTACTCTTTCCAATATAAATTTCCTTTCTGTTAACCTCGCCTCGGCCGTGGCTCACCGATCCAAGATAATAAACGACCTAAGACTCTGTCGACTTAACAAAGGATGCCGACCTAAGGCTCGAATGGACACCGACCTAACTACCTAATGCCTTAAAGGAGACCGACCTAACGCTTTGCCGACTTAACGAAGGATACCGACCTAAGGGGCTTGAGAAGCAGACCGATCTAAGGCCTTAAAGAAAGTTCCGACCTATCGTCTTGGAGTAATGCCGACTTAAGGCTCAAAGGAAGTTCTGACTCAACAGCCTTAGCTTGTTGCCGACCTAACGTATGAACCGACTCAGAATGAGTGACGACTCAACTTATTGCCGACTTAACAAGGACAGCGACTCACCAGGTTATAACCTTGATGCTTTAAAGATGTTGGCCGACTCATGGGGCAAACCTACCTAAGGCCTATGGTAGGTCGTTCACGACCTAAGCAAGCGAATCGGATACCTCATCATTTTATGTCATGGCCCCATAACTCGTACACGACTCAAGACCTGGCCCCATAACTCGTTTACGACTTTGGACTTGCGTGAAGTCAGGTAAGTCGGCTTAGCTCTACTAGACCGTGGATTTGCTTCTACAGGTCGGCCGCGACTCAACTAAAGTCGGTCACGACTCATGACTTGAGCGAAAAACTGCTGCCCAGAATCACACCTATAATTACGCGACCACCTCCAACGTTCAAAGGACTTTTGGATCATTCTCTTCGTGACATCAAGGCTCTACTATCTTCAAGACAATCTAAACTCCATCACTTCAAACTCACGCAATATTTTTAGACCAAACTTCGCACAAAGATTCGACATATCCAATCATGGATTCAAAGAACTCTATGGCATTGAAGTTCTTTCTAGCTACTTGTCTTTTTGAATTGAGTTGGATTGTAATTGAAAGAGATTGTAATAAGTTGTAATTCAGTCAGCAATAAAAAGGATTGAAGTGGACGTATGCTTGATCATAAGCCGAACCACTATAAAACTGTTGTTGTTTACTGTTTTTTCTGTAGTTTTCTGCTTATACACTGTTCCCGAATCATCGGGTGGTGCTTTCACAACTACACTTTACACACCGGGGTGTTAGCGTTCAAATTTTAGCGTTAACATTTTTGGTGCTTTAATTGATAGATGAACTCAGGCGAATTATCATCATTGCTCCACGAAAGTTTGTTGAAGTAATCTCTCTTAAGACTAGAAGTTTATCTGAAATCATGGCTCTGGGGAGAAGGAGTAGATCTGTTAGATCTGGAAATGTTCAAGAGGGAACCTCCACTTCCCCAGTACCTAATCAAGCCACTCCACCTGTTGGGGTTACAAAAGCGGAGTTGGATGCTGTAATCTTAGGGCTGAACCAGCAGATAAATGCCCAAAGTGCACAATTGGAGGCTCAGAATGCCCAAAATGCCCTAATTTTGAATAAGTTGAACGATTTGCTTGGGGCAAACCATCAACCAACGGGTAATGAAAGGAACTTTGCTGGCAACATTCATGATGCTGAAGAAAGGAACGTTCCTGAGAGGGCTGCCAGCCCCCTTGAGCAGACACTTCCTGAAGTTGGTGGATCTAAAGCTCGAAATGATGAGAGGTATCTTTCTGAAATGGTTCGACAAATCATGAAAGAGAGCATGCAAAGGAATGAAGACGAGAAAGAATGGGGTTTCGCTCCAAGTAAAACCCCGTTTACCGAAGGGATCTTAAAGGCTGAGTTTCCGAGGAAGTTCGTCCCTCCAACCATTCCAGCTTATAAGGGGACAAGCGACCCGAACGAATTCTTGTATAAGTATGATTGGAACATGACAGGTGCCAGAGCTTCTGATGAAATAAAGTGCCGATATTTTCCTGTATATCTGGAAGGTGTAGCCCTGCTTTGGTTCACCAAGCTACCAATCCGGTCTATAGATCAGTTTTCTGACCTAACCTGGAAATTCAAGGAGCAGTTCAGACTATATGCTTCAAAAGCCAAAGATATCATGTCGTTGTCAAGTTTAGAACAGAATCCAGGGGAAACTATCAGATCTTTCTTAAATCGCTTTAATATAGCGCTGGTCGAGGTAGACAATGCAGAACCACGAATGATCTTGACTTATATGTTGAGGGCCATTGACAAGTCGAGTGAGTTTGGAAAATGGCTAAACATGAAGGAACCAAATTCCCTTGAAAAATTCTACAAGAAAGCAGATGAGTTCATACGCCTAGAAAGTCGTCCTGTACCGGTGAAGGCAGTATTGGAAAAAGCTGAAGATAACATTGCTGCTCCACGCAAGAGTGAATCTGTAGGACAGAAAAGGGGAAATAACGATGAGAAGAAACAGAAAAATCTGAAGAAGCCTCGTTCCTTCAAGCCATCGGAATATACTCCTTTATCAGATACGCCGGAGCGTATTTACCTTGCCACTAAAGATTCTGTTGATTATCCTAAACCTCCTGTTCTGAGAACCGGGAAAAAAGCTGTACAAAGCGGGAAGTTTTGCCGCTTCCATAATCAACCCGGTCATGATACAGATGAATGCCGCCAATTGAAAAATTTGATTGAAGAGTTGATAAGGGAAAACAAGCTGCAGCAATTTGTGGAAAAGAATAGCAGCAATCCTGCTTCGTCTAGTCAGGGGCAACGAGCTCCTGCTCATCAATCCAGGACAAGTGAGAAGGCTGCAGGGCATGAATCCGAAAGGCCTGTTATCAATGTCATTACCGGAGGACCTCACCCAGCAGGCAGGAGCTGGGGTGAGATGGAAAGGTATACCCGGGCTTTGAAATATGTACCGGCCGAAGAAGATGTCTTTGTTTTGGAAGATGCTACGCCCCTAAAACAACAAAGAACTTTCAATGATGATATTGTGTTCAAAGCCAGGGATTCCACAGGTGTCGAAGCTCCTACCTTGGATCCCTTAGTCATCTCGGCTGGTATCGGGCTAGCTATTGTCAGAAGAGTTCTCATTGATTGTGGCGCGTCCTGTAATATCCTCTTCAAGAAAACATTCGACAAAATGAAGATCCCTATGGCTGATGTGCAAGCCTCATCACAGAAAATCGCTGGCTTCACTGGTGAGCCAAAGCAGCCGTTAGGAACCATTGATTTGCTTGTAGAACTCGGAGAGGGAGAAAGAAAAGTAGTCCGCAAGCAAACTTTTGTAATTGTTGACGAAGTTTCCACTTATAATGCTTTCCTTGGCCGTCCAACTCTTGCAGCGTTCAAAGCTGTTCTGGCCCCATGGTGCCTCACCATTAAATTCCCCACAGACAATGGAGTAGGAGTTATAAAAGGGGATCAGAATGCCGGGGGGGAATGTTATCTGACAGAGCTGCGAGAGGCAAGGAAAAGAGAAATGGGAAAGGATGCGGCAACCCCAGTCCGCATCAAAGAACCAACCTTGTAGCAATTACAGGGCGGACCCTGCACTGGCGAGCACAGCGGAGCATGAAAAGAGATGGATCCTAGAAAAGCCGGTGCAGGGGAGAATAGAGTGGTACTAGTGGAAACGACAGTATCAGTACCTGTTGACCTGAAGGACCCAAATAAAGTGTTGAATGTGGGTTCACAACTTAATGTGTCAATTCAGAATATCTTAATATCTTTTTTAAAAACAAATTTGGATGTTTTTGCTTGGACTCATGCCGATATGTGCGGAATATCCCCAGAAGTTGCAGTACACGCTCTGAATATTGATCCAAAATTTACACCCGTGAAACAGAAAAGGAGAACTCAAGGTCCAAAAAGGTCAGCAGCATTAAAAGAAGTTGATCGGCTCATGGAGAATAACTTTATCAAAGAATCTACCTATCCGAATTGGGATTCAAATCCAGTGTTGGTTAAGAAAGCCAACGGAAAATGGAGAGTGTGCATCGATTTTTCAGATCTAAACAAGGCCTGCCCCAAAGACTGCTTCCCATTACCCAGGATCGATCAACTGGTAGATGGAACAGCGGGACATGAATTGTTATCTTTTATGGATGCCTACTCCGGATATAACCAGATCATGATGCATGAGCCAGATCAGGAGGACACGAGCTTTATCACCGATGTTGGTCTTTACTGCTACAGAGTTATGCCCTTCGGGCTGAAGAATGCGGGGGCAACCTACCAAAGACTTGTTAATGCTATGTTCAAACCGCAATTGGGCAAGACTATGGAAGTCTACGTTGACGACATGTTAGTAAAGTCTAAGAAAGCAGTGGACCACATATAACACTTAGCAGACATGTTCGCAGTCCTCCGGAAATACGGAATGAAGCTTAACCCTTTAAAATGTTCATTTGGGGTGGAGTCCGGAAAGTTCTTAGGTTTCATCGTGAGCGCTAGGGGCATTGTAGCAAGTCCAGCTCAAATTACCACATTAAAAGAAGTCAAAGCTCCTAGAACGAAGAAGGAATTGCAAAGTCTCAACGGAAAAGTCGCCGCCCTGAGTCGGTTCATTTCCAAAGCTACTGATAAATGCATCCCATTCTTTGACGCTCTAAAGAAAGGAAAGAAAAACTTTGATTGGACTCCCGAATGCCAAAAAGCCTTTGATGAATTGATTCGCCATATGGAAACGCCTCCAATACTTTCTAGGCCCGGCGATGGTGAGGATCTTCTTATATACTTGGCAGTATCATCTCATGCTTTAAGTGCAGCGCTGATACGAGAAGACAAGAGTATTCAACATCCGGTTTACTATATCAGCAAAAGACTCACTGGGGCAGAGATGAATTACTCCAAGTTGGAAAAACTCTCCTACTGCCTACTGATTGCATCGAGGAAGTTGAGGCAATATTTCCAAGCTCATCCTATCAGAGTCCTCACTGATCAACCTTTAAAGCAAGTCCTGTTTTGCCCTGAGACTTCGGGTCGTCTTCTAAAGTGGAACATTGAACTCAGTCAATATGACATCACTTATCACTCCCGAAAAGCAATCAACGGACAAGCTTTAGCGGATTTCATCGCAGAATTCACAGATAAGGGTAACAGTGGGGAGGAAACAATCGATGATTCCCCAATCCAATGGAAGTTATATGTTGATGGTGCAAGAAATGACTACTGTTCTGGAGCCAGGGTTGTACTTGAAACCCCTGAAGGTCGGTCATTATGCTATGCACTAAGATTGGAATTTCCTTCAACGAACAATGAAGCAGAATACGAAGCTCTTATCGCTGGCTTGAGAATTGCTAAAGAACTAAACATCCGAGCATTACAGATCTTCAGTGATTCTCAGCTTATTGCATGCCAAGTCAAGAAGGAATTCCAAGCGAAAGTGGGAAATCTGCCTGCCTACTTGTTAAAGGCTTGGGAACTCCTGTGTGACTTCAATCATTACACGATAAGCCATATTCCTCGAGAAGAAAACACGAAAGCAGATTCTCTCACAAAGTACTCTAGCACAGGCGAAGCTCAATTTCTGGGGTTAACTCCAGTGGAAGTCCTGTCGGCTCCAAGCATTGATGAGATGGACATTGATTGGATCATGAGCGTGTCTCAAAAGCAAGAATCATGGATGACTCCAATAACAGAATATTTGCTCAATGGCTCTTTACCGAAAAATTTAAAAGAACAGCAAAAGTTACTGAGGAAAGCCTCTCGCTATATAGTCCAGGATGGCCAATTATACAGACGGGGATTCTCTATGCCGTTACTTCGATGTGTATCCAGGGAAGAGTCCAAAACAATCCTAGCTGAGGTGCATGGGGGAGAATGTGGTGATCATTTAGGTGGTCAAACTTTAGCAAAGAAGATTCTCCGATACAGATATTTTTGGCCAGAAATTAATCGAGATGCAGCAGACTATTCCCGAAAATGTGACAGATGCCAAAGATTTGCCAAAATTCCTAGAGCACCTTCTACTGAACTCACACGGATGGTCAGTCCATGGCCGTTTGCAATATGGGGGATAGACCTTGTAGGACCGTTACCAACTGCCAAATCTGGAATCAAATATGCCATTGTTGCTGTAGATTATTTTACTAAATGGGCAGAAGCTGAACCACTGGCTACTATCACCTCTAAAAAGATGATAAGTTTTGTGACTAAAAGTATCATTTGCAGATATGGTGTGCCTCTAAAGATAATTACAGACAACGGTACTCAGTTCGAAAGTGAAGAATTCCAAGATTTTTGCAAACGATTCAAAATCCGAAAAAGCTTCTCAGCAGTAGCTCATCCGCAGGCAAATGGGCAGGTGGAAGCAGTAAATAAAATTATCAAGTCAACCATCAAGAAGCAACTCGAAAGAGAAAAAGGTGGTTGGGTCGATAAGCTACCACTAGCACTATGGGCAAACAGAACTACCCACAAAACTACGACTGGGCATACTCCGTTTTCATTGGCATACGGGTCAGAAGCAATGATTCCGGTAGAAACAGAGGTCCCTTCACATAGAAGAATTCATTTCAATCAAGCAGAGAATGAAAAACCACAGCTTGAGGCACTAGATCTCCTTGATGAAAAAAGAGAAGAGGCTGAGTTCAGAATCGCAGCTCATCAGCAAAGGATAGCCAAACATTTCAATTCCAAAGTTCGCCAACGCAGCTTTGAGATTGGAGACCTAGTCCTGAAGAGAATCATGACGGCGACAGGTGTGTTTGGACCAAATTGGGAAGGACTATATGTCATAGGTCAGAAGCTTCTTGACGGCACATTCAAACTCGCTACTGTCGAAGGAGATCAAATTCCAAGGGCTTGGAACAGCAATCACTTGTGTCCATACTTTACTTGATAGCTTTGTTGAAATATTGTAAAAAGAATTATGAATGTATGATTCTTGTAATTGAAAGCAATTGTAAAACCGATGCAAGCGAATAATGAAACACTATAAAGTGGATGTAGTCCCAAATTCTTGGCCGAACCACTATAAATCTTGTGTTTCTTATTATTATTACATGTTTGCTTTATTTTCGATATGAAAAATACATTAAATGTATTGCTGAAATGTCGATTTAAATTTTTGCAGACAATGAAAATAAAACTTGCACATTACAAGACCAAGTGATTCTGGTTATCATTCAGCAAACAAATTTCGAGTCACAAAAGTCCCGAATTCAAATCCTAGATAGGAAGTGCTTCAATTGAACGGCCAATGATTTCTCCGGAAACGGGCCATTTCTCATAAATTGAGATCGTTTGAACAAACAAACATCCACTTAAGAAGCTTATGCCCGTTCTCGTGAACTTGCCTAACAATTAAGTACACTTCTTTGGATTAAACAAACTACTTGTAAGAGAAGGGAGTGTGAGCTTTAAAAGAAAAACAGAGGATCGCTGAAAAGGCATAAGCAAGTAGACAAGGAACAACTAAAGCCCTCTTCGGAGGCACAAGCCCTCTTCGGAGGCACAACTCTTCGGAGGATAAAGACCTCTAACGAGGCATACGCCGCAAAAAAGAAAGTTCTCTACTCAACAAAAAAGATTGGAGGAGTCATGACCCTCCAACCATGAGAGAGTAACTTCCAGGCAATAAAAGCCCTCTTTGGAGGCCCATTTCACCAGGAGTTGAAGTGCGACAGCCGCTCTTCAGAGTTTCACTTCACCAGAGTTGAAATGAAAAACAAAATAAAAGCCCTCTTCGGAGGCCCATTTCACCCGGAGTTGAAGTGCGACAGCCGCTCTTCGGAGTTTCACTTCACCAGAGTTGAAATGCAAAACAAAATAAAAGCCCTCTTCGGAGGCCCATTTCACCAGGAGTTGAAGTGCAACAGCCACTTTTCGGAGTTTCACTTCACCAGAGTTGAAATGCAAAAAAAAAAAAAGGAGCCTCTCCCAAGGGGCAGAAACAAAAAGACCTCTTCCCAGAGGCACAATAAGACAGAAAGACCTCTTTCCAGAGGCAGAAATGAAAAGACCTCCTCCCGGAGGCACAATCAAGCAGAAAGACCTCTTCGGAGGCACACGTTTCACCAAGATTGAAATAAAACTTCCAGGTGTTGAAACGTGAAAAAGTCTTCCTCAGAGGTGCAACTTTTCAAAGGATAACTTTCAAAGGAAAAATGAATTACTTATTCTAGAAAATTCTCTTCCTCAAAAAGAAGTTGAAGTACCTTTCAAATACCCGCTTTACCACATAGAAGATTTCATTCAGTAAAATGTGTATATGCACAAAATAAAAAGTGATATCTTCGAAGGATGAAGCGAGGAAACTTATTTGTACTCTATTTTTTAACGAAATAATATTCCTCCAAATGTGGAATAATTATTCTTTAAAAAATAAAAGTACAAGTTCCTCATAAAATAAAATATTACAATGAGCTTATGGTATAGGGGCAACATGGTATAACTACATCGGTAAAATTACGCTCGAACAATATATACCACAAGCTCACTGCAATATCGTACAAAGAAACTTGTACAAAAATGAATAATAAATGCATTCTCAGATACAGACAGAAGTTTGTGCAAAGAAAAAGAATCATTTTATTCAACACTATTAAAATTTTATACAGGTACAGGTTCCAAAGTAAAAAGCAAAAGAAAAGCGGGGGGCCGGTACCCGCACAATTTCCGGTCAGTACATGCAAAAAAAAAAGGGAAAGGCAAAAAGCGATATGAAAGCCACAGAACCAGAGCCATCATTTCTTCTTCCGTCCACCTTTTGAGCTCGCACCCGGCCGGATAACCGACTTCTTAGGCCGGCTTGTAAGAGTAGGGGATGAAGGAGAAAGAGGCTCAGTCGGACTTTCTTCCGTTTCTTCTTCACCAGTTAAGGATCCTCCCTTCTTCTTCTTAGAGACTCCCTGCTTTCCCCTCTTTTTGGAGGAAGTCCCACTCCCTGGAGAAAAGAGTTTAGCTAGCGGTTCATCATCGGAGCCAGTAGGTTCTGGGGTCTTCTCGCTTCCTTTAGTTTCTTCTCCTCTCGGATCTTGAGAAGCAGCAGGATCATCCAAGCCGTGAAGAGCTTCTATTTGCTCCTCTTGTGACCCGGGTTGCGAGGCAGAAGGAGGAGTGACCTTAAGAGGCGGAGAAGGAATAATTAGAGGAGGAGAAGCCTGAACAATGCTCGATGCTTTCTCTATAGAGGAAAAGAAGTTAAAGTAGGTAAAAAGAGGAGATAAAGGTTCGCTGAGGTTCAAGAAGTAGTCAAAAAGCTCATCAAGCTCGTAAGAAACAGATGAGCAGTCTACTTGGGCAAGATTAACAGTAGGGTTACCTGCAAAAGTCGGTATTCTGACATCAACCTCGTAAGCCTGTGCCTCGGCACCCTCGTCGCCTTCATCTCCACCGTGTATGCTTGTGATCTCGGTGGTAACTTTGGTAGGAGATAGAGAATGAGAACTAGAACTGATAATGTCAATTTCGGCCGAAGGAGAAGGTTGAAGTGGAACAGTTAAGACAGTTTTTCCTGAATATTCTCCTACCGCTACTTCGGCCCTTAATTTTGCAAGCTGTTCTCTCCCCCCGGCAAGAGCGGCGCGTGCATCATCATCAAGATAGTGCTCCTCAAGAGCTGACTCAGCATAGCCAACGCCTTTACTGCCAAGCATATCGAGTGCGGCCTCCCAAACTTCAGCCAGAGTAATTTCATACTTGGGGCCTAGAAAGGCGAGGCTACCACGCCCCAAGATGCTATGCAGGTAGAAATCAAATAATGTTGAGCTGATGTTGGTCCTCGTTGCCTCGTGAGATTTTTCAGCTGCAATTTTGCCGGCAACGGCCTCATCACGCTCCATTTCAGCTTTAGAAAGTTGAAGCTTAAGCATTTGAATCTCCGCCTCTTGGGAGCTGTTTTTCTTCCGAAGCTCTTCAATATCAGCAACATAGCCCTCACTAGTTCTTTTCTACACTTCAAGCCTGTCTTCGGCATCTCTTTGGCTGGCATGAGCATCTCTCACTTATTTTAGGAGCACTTCTTCTTTTTGAGAATAGGAAGTAGAGGAAGCAGCAAGCTCTTGTTTCAGTTCCTCAACTTTTGCTTCAAGCTCTTCATTGTAAGAAGCGATGCTCCTCATTTCAGTGTCATGTTGCTCAAGAACCTTTTGCCATTCGGCTTTGTCATTTTCCATAGTGAGCATGGCTTCTATGTTTGCACGATTAACCCTTTGGAGCTCGTCAACAATTTTTTGCCAGTTTGACATCCTCTCAATATCAAGCTTGACGGCATTGAGGTTTCGTAACATGGTAGATTTGTCGATAGGAACCAAGTCAAGGTCGAACCTTACTCCCTTCAGACACCACTGTGGAAACCGACTTTGCAAAGTGGCCGGGCCCGGTCCAACTTAGAATTTGGGCCTGCTAATTATTGTTTGGATGTCTGTCTTCCCGAGAGCGGGAGAGCCGGAAGGAATGTCAAGCGAGGCGGGGGCAGTAACCTTTTCAGGAGTTGTAGAGGTGTGCTTCTCACCATGTCGGGCTCGCTTGCTCGAATCTTCAACCATATGGCTTTTTCCTCTGTCATAATGGGATTTTCTTTTATGGGAATCGTCGCCTCTCTGCGAAGAATCATGGCGCTCCTCCCTCTCTCTTCTTTCATAACGCTCCTCTTGAGCCCTCTTCTCTTAAGCCTTTCGGGCGGCTCTTTCTTCATCAGATTCTCTGTAAGAGGGGAGGTAACGCCTATAATCATATTGGCTACGCCTCCCGTAGCGTTGGAAATCATCATAGTAGGATCCGCTACGCCCCATCGGAGGATCTGAAATAAAAAAGAGCTAAATTTTAGAATTCTTCAAAGTACAAAAAGTCAGAAGCATAAAAGTGCCGAAAAAATTCTAAGTGTGTGTGATGTGCAAACTACGCGCATCAAACTACGAACCACTCTTTAATTGAGGAGTGGTTGTGGGTGTAATAGTTAGCGTCAACTCTTGAGTCGACGGAGTCTGTTGCAGGATAGAAGTCGCTTCAACTACTGAAGAAGAAACCCCGGTAGTGATAGGATCATCTTTAAAGATCTCTTGCGAGGTGACAAAGAGGTCGCTCAGCCCTTCGAAAGTATCGTCCCTGCTCTGCTTGACAAGGCTAGTTTTCTCGGCTTCTTCTCCAGATTTCTGTGAACGTCGGGGAGATCCCTGAGGCTCTTCTTCCTCAATAACCGGGGCAAGTTCGACAGATGGCCCCACAACATCAACTGAAGTGGAGCACTTCACTAGCGAAGCCTCGGGAGCAGGTCCTTTTGGTATGGATGTGTCTGTAGAAACTGGGGCATCCAACGCTCTAGCCGGGGAATCTGGGATTTCATAAGGATGTGTAGAACGAGAAGTATGCAGAAGCCCGTATTGGTGCAAAAATTCATCCCTCAACAAAAACTTGATGCTTCTCTCTGCTACGGCCACGACACTCAATCTGTCAAAAATCTGCTTATGGACCGGATCTCTAGCGGGAAGAAGAAGTGCTGAAAAGAGCAAAGAATAAAATTAGCAATTGGTAATTCGGATCTCGAGAAAGCTTAAAAATGGAGACAGGTAATCTTACTTCCTACTCTCCATTTGGCATAAAACCCTAAGGGAGCGAGCAAAGAAAAATTGGTTCAAAAATCCATGAACGCTTTCGGTAAGATCAGAAATAAGTTAGCGGTTTCTAGCACTCCTCACAATTATAAGGGAAGGATGATCTCTACTCTTTGCAAACGAGCATAAGTAACGAATTTCTTCAAAACTTGGTAAGTGATCAAAGGTTCTTCTGAACAAAACACACAACCCCATCAAGTTGGCATAGCCGTTAGGATGGAGTTGGGACGGAGAGATTGATAACCGAAGGAGAAGAATTCGGAGAAAGTCATTAAAAGGAGGAATCGCCCCGCTTAAACACATTTGACGATTGATTGCAATAAAGCCACGGGGAGGACTGTCGGCGGTATCACTTGGCCCAGGGAGTAAGACATCACTTTTAGTAAAACCAAATTGAGTGCGCAGGTGAGTAAATGCTCTCGGAGTTAGAATAGTTGGGGTTCTCTCTAGAGGGTCCTCTATAGGAAGAGCCATCGGAAAAGTTTCTTCCTCTTGAGCTGCCATTTCTTCTTGATGAGAAGTCATTCTACATAAATAACTGGATATTCAAACATCAAGGTGCACGTTTCCTAAAAATGTGTGAGGTGTTGTGTAAAATTAACAAAGCAATAAACAAATATAACTGGAATGAAAACTAGCAAGCATTTGTTAGTTATGAAACCCAGGGATTATTGTTTTAAGCCTAAATATGCAAGTATAATATTGATGCAGACAAATCAGTTCAGATTGTTGATATTTTGCATCAATGTTTAACTTTAGTTGATTAATTCACAAACATTTCATGTAATATATTTAAGTTGCTTGTCTCGTCTCGACTAATCTGTCATTTGATGTGGGCAGTCAATGGCAGTATTTTCGCCTTGGTTTCTTTGTTTGTTATTTTCAGCAGGTTGGCAGCTTATAAGTTAATGCGGTCTGTGAAATAATACAATGGGATTCAGGCAAATTTAAAGTTGGGGCAGTTCAGAATTGAGGCAAACTTAGTTCGGCAGTTCGAGTCAAATACGCAAAGTGGGACTGTGCTCCTAAATGACAACACGTCCAAAGCTCAAGTATTAGGTCGGCTACGACTTTAAAAGTCTTTCGCGAGATAAGGCTAGGTCGGTAACGGGTCGGAGTCAAAGTTAGTTCGGCAGCTCAGTCCTCTAGGTCGCAAGGAAGAGATAAGAAAGTAAGCTCCGATCCAGAAAGGCAAGAACTTCTCCAAGTATTAACTCGGTCATGATTCAGGCCTTAAAGTTTAAATCGGCAAGTTTCCTTCAAGTATTATCTCGGCCGCGACTTAAGGTCACTAAGAGCCGGGTCGGCCAAGGCTAAGCCGCCCAAATTCAGTAACTCGCTCCCGAACCAACATCACACTCCATCAACCTGTTAACCCAATAACCATTCCATTAGCAGCTGCCTTCATTCATGACCAACCAATCACCCAATAATACGATTCAAAATTGTCACAAGTTCAATGCCATGCCATTAGAAATCATCTAACTTGAGGTAGTAAACTGCCTTTGTTGCACCAATGATCACCTCGAGCAACCTACACCTTGCCGATTATAAGTATGATGAATTTCGTGATGGGGCGTCGTGCAAAGGAACGATTTGAGTTTGAGCAACAAGGTTTACGAATCGACAGTGACCTACAATCAGAAGAGGAATGAGGTTACCTACGCGATTAATGGTAAAGGTTATAGATGATAAGATGGGATGAGATCGCCTTTAGGAGCTTGAGAAAATTTTAATGGCAGAATCGAACAAGGGAGTAAGTAATAAAGAGGAAAAAGAAAAGAAAGTGGATGACTAATATCTCGCTATGGTAGAGACTGAAGCGACTTAGGCCATCTAAAAAAGGAACGGGTTAAAGAGTATCGGAGCATACGACCTAACCATTAGGCGCATGCTTCGAGGGGCAAATGTTAACCTCGCCTCGGCCGTGGCTCACCGATCCAAGATAATAAACGACCTAACACTCTGCCGACTTAACAAAGGATGCCGACCTAAGGCTCGAATGGACACCGACCTAACTACCTAATACCTTAAAGGAGACCGACCTAACGCTTTGCCGACTTAACGAAGGATACCGACCTAAGGGGCTTGAGAAGCAGACCGATCTAAGGCCTCAAAGAAAGTTCCGACCTAACGTCTTGGAGTAATTCCGACTTAAGGCTCAAAGGAAGTTCCGACTCAACA
This sequence comes from Allium cepa, assembly GCA_030765085.1. Lineage (NCBI taxonomy): Eukaryota > Viridiplantae > Streptophyta > Magnoliopsida > Asparagales > Amaryllidaceae > Allium > Allium cepa. The sequence goes on from CM060943.1 coordinate 912,466,191, forward strand.
GCCTTAGCTTGTTGCCGACCTAACGTATGAACCGACTCAGAATGAGTGACGACTCAACTTATTGCCGACTTAACAGGGACAGCGAGTCACCGGGTTATAACCTTGATGCTTTAAAAATGTTGGCCGACTCATGGGGCAAACCGACCTAAGTCCTATGGTAGGTCGTTCACGACCTAAGCAAGCGAATCGGATACCTCATCATTTTATGTCATGGCCCCATATCTCGTACACGACTCATGACCTAGCCCCATAACTCGTTTACGACTTTGGACTTGCATGAAGTCAGGTAAGTCGGCTTAACTCTACTAGACCGTGGATTTGCTTCTATAGGTCGGCCGCGACTCAACTAAAGTCGGTCACGACTCATGACTTGAGCGAAAAACTGCTGCCCAGAATCACACCTATAAATACGCGACCACCTCCAACGTTCAAAGGACTTTTGGATCATTCTCTTCGTGACATCAAGGCTCTACTATCTTCAAGACAATCTAAACTCCATCACTTCAAACTCACGCAAGATTTTTAGACCAAACTTCGCACAAAGATTCGACATATCCAATCATGGATTCAAAGAACTCTGTGGCATTGAAGTTCTTTCTAGCTACTTGTCTTTTTGAATTGAGTTGGATTGTAATTGAAAGAGATTGTAATAAGTTGTAATTCAGTCAGCAATAAAAAGGATTGAAGTGGACGTAGGCTTGATCATAAGCCGAACAACTATAAAACTGCTGTTGTTTACTGTTTTTTCTGTAGTTTTCTGCTTATACTCTGTTCCCGAATCATCGGGTGGTGCTTTCAGAACTACACTTTACACACCGGGGTGTTAGCGTTCAAATTTTAGCGTTAACACTTTCTATTCACATTCACCTAAAATTTTATTCACTTATTCACATTTTCCTTAATCCTTATTTGGATTATTACCTCAATTCTTATCCCAGTTGGGTATTTAATCAATAACAGTTTGAACTCCGACCAGTTTATATTTAGAAAATAGCTTAAAAATTTTAAAAATAGAGAAGTAGTTGAAAAATAATTATTAGTTTACAAAATATCTATAAAATATTTGGAAAATAGCTAAGTGGTTATTGAAATCTTAGACAATTGCAAAATAGTTGTAAAATAATAATTAATTCGTAACTTAGTTGAAAAAATAATAACTAGTTTAGAAAATAGTTGAAAAATGGTTAAATAGGTCCAAAAATAATTGTAAAACAAGTATAAAATAATTTGGCTTTAAGAAAGAAGGGTTATATATATTTAATAACTTGGAAAAATAAGTTTATATTAAAACAATTTATATTGAAAACAATCCAGAGTCAAAACTGTTCACTGCCCCAACATTTCAATTTAAATTTCCACTCCCATTTAAATTGACCCAATTCCAAATTGAATAATCTTCAATTTCCATTGAAATTGGTTTAATCCCAATTCAAGTTGAATTGATTCTCTATTTCCTTCCAACTTCAAATCAAATTCCGTTTGATCTCTAAACTTGCACAACTTTAATTACAATTTCAATTTTACAATTTCTATTTATAATCAATTACATTCACATTTTGCTTTTAAGTCGGAATTATACATTTTATTTAGCCAATGTATTTTTATTATTCCATAAACATTTTAATCAAGATTCCAGAGTTTAAACAAATTTCCAAAATTTCAATATCACCTTAGAATTCAACTATATCCAAAATTCTTTGGCAAATTCAATTACCCCTTTGAATTTCAAAACCAAACCCAGTTCACAAACAACTCCAATTTGAAACAATTTGGTAACAATTTCTCTTCTAGAAACTCGAAAATGAACATCGATGATGCTGCAGTCATCACCGACGTTATTTTCCAGTGGCCGAAAGAGTTCAATGCTTTTATCTCTTTAAAAACATTTCCATATATTTTTAATTTCAAATCTCCCAGATTTCAAATTCAACACAAAAATATTTTTGAAATAATATTATTAATTTTTTCCAAAACCTTTGGAAACCACTTCCGAATCCAAAGGAATTTTAAATTTTCCCAAAAATTCCAAATTCCCAATCCATCCAATTCATATTTAAACATTACTCTGGAATTTTCATCATACTTTATTTCCAAATATTCTCTGGAATTCTATTTCAAATTATAATCTCATTTATTATGAAGTTTATTTCAATTTATAAATTACATTCACAATCTATAATTCAAATTCCATTTTGTTATATAAGTTTATTCTTCAACTTTGGTTATAAGTTTCAATTTGGTCGTATTTTATATTACTTCTTAACTTAATTCCAATAATTTAACAACCAATCACCTAAATATTCATTAGAAGGGAATATTGCTTTATATATAAAAAATATCCTTATGCAAATTAATTTAAAATCTTCATAAGAAAATAACAAGTACGCCCTCATATATATATACTCAATTCATTCCAGAGTACTACAGACTCTATTCAATGAGTAATCCCCACCAGAGCCAAGGTTCTCGCTTAACCTTCAACTCTGATACCAAATGTAACGACCCGAAATTTTCGAACCCGAAAATTCCAGATAGTTATGGAAAAGAAGAAAGAGATAGAAGAAGAAGACGAACAGAACACCAAAATCTCACATTCGCAGCGGATAAAATATAATAATAAATAATAACAGTTTACAAAAAAATATTTTATCTATTGATTACACTTTAATACATCAGAGTTTCACATATATACAGTCACTGATCATATACAAATCATGTCTCGGATATATAATGTTAATGTAAAAATCTGACGCGAACACCCCGGTGTAAATTGAAGTTGAGTGAAAGCACCACCCGTGTACACGGGAACTACAGACAAGTAGAGAAATCACAGAAAAAGCAGAAAAGACAACAGTATTTATAGTGGTTCGCCTTAGGGTAAGCCTACGTCCACTTTAACTCTCTTTATTACTGAATTTGGTTACAACTTTACAACAATCTTCAATTACAACACACTTTAGACCAGTAGATCAAACTTTGATGGAGAATAATCTTCCGAATTCATGTTGAATGAAGTAGATTTTCTCTTGGAGATCGTAGTAGAGTCCTTGGTGTTTGGAGTACTTGAAGTGTTGAATGAGTCGAGAATTCAGCAGAGTATCGGCGCTTGAGGTGATCGGCCAAAATTCCTTTGCTAGTTGGAGTTAGGGCTGTATTTATAGGGAATACTCTGGGCAGAATTTTATCACCAAGTGCTAGGTCGTATACGACCTAAGGTAGGTCATAGGTCATAGGTCGGCGACGACATAGGGGATCACCTGTACCAGCTATATTGAAACTTTCCCTGAATAAGTTATTAGGTCGGCAGCGACCTAAGAGATGGGATCTGACTTATCTTGATTGCATTTGGTTCTTTTCTAAGCAAGTTACTAGGTCGTGTACGACTCATTATAGGTCGTAAGTCAACCGAGATTTAGGTCGCTGAGACCACTTCGCTCTTAGGTCGGTAGGCCGTGGCATTGCTTAGGTCGCATATGCTTGAGGTCGTTAGATCGCTGACTCCTTAAGTCGTTAGGTCGCTAACTCCTTAAGTCGTTAGGTCGCTAACTCCTTAAGTCGTTAGGTCATTTTTCCACTTAGGTCGGCAGGTAGTTAGGTCGCTAGAACCTTTCCATGGCTAGGTCGTTCGCCTGTTTGCCTCGTTAGGTCGTAGCTTGTTATGAACTGTTAAGTCGTGAACTAGAACGTTGAGCTTGATAGGTCGCTAGGTCGGTGCACTTCATAGGTCGCTGAAGAACCGAAGCACTAGGTCGCGGAGTGCTTTGTGATCTTAGGTCGCGGCTGCAGTTAGGTCGTTAGCACCCTTAGGTCGTTAGTACCTTTTAGGTCATTGAGTTGCGTAAGTCTTAGGTCGTTGAGTCTCGTAAGTTTTAGGTCGCTTCAGAAATAGGGGTTAAACACTTGCCCCTCGAAGTACATGCCTATGCCATAGGTCGTGTGCTTCGATCTGACTTAGCTAGGTCGTGAGCGACCTAAAACTTATATTAAGTCGCGTGCCTATTCGTCTTCCCCTATTTTGCCCCATATAAATTTGCTAGGTCGTGAACTTCTCCTCACTCTACTGCTCCAATCTCCCACTGCCATTGACGAATTTTCAAGCTTCCAAAAGCAAATTCAACTCGTTCAGTCACCGATTCATCTTTACCATTATATCTCGTAAGTGAATCTGATCTCCATCCCACCATAATCACCATTGAATTATGAATCCCCATTTTCCGATCGTAGTTCAATTCCACGTGTCGTGCTGCATTTTGAGTGACTGTTATAGCCGACTGTTGATCGCCATTTGACTGATTTAGGAAGGCACGGAGATGTGTTGAATCTATGATGGATCGGGGATGTTTTGCAATTTTTTTGAAGTGATCAGGTGGTATGAAGGGATGGTGAATTTTATGAGGAGGACGATGAATTTCTATGTGCAGTTGGTAATGGGTTATCGGGTTGCAGTTTGACGAGATGGATTGCGTGAGGAGGAAGTTAGCGACTCAACAGATCTGGGTGACCTAAAACTAAGGTCGTGCTGGGATTCTCGCGAACTAAGACTTAGGATTTGACTTGTTTAAACGGAAGCACAACGACCTAAGAAATTCACGGCTTAATTTCCTTTTTCTGTGGCATGGACATTAGGTCGTGGACGAGTTGATACTTCGGATGAAGTTTAATTGCCTTGAACCTTTTTATTTTGCATAGTGCGACTTAAGATCCCTCGACCTATGTTAGGTCGCCAGACGACCTAGGACTTTGACGAATGCCTATTGCTTTGAACTGCTGGATTAGGTTGCGACCTATTGAAATAACGGCTTCATCTCTTGCGGCATAGGATTTAGGTCGCGACCGAGTTAAGACTTAAATGATTTGCATCGCTTTGTCTTGAGGCCTTTTCTTTCATATGCTCTACGACCTGTCTTGAAGCATAATTTTAATTGGAATGCTCGACTTGAACTGCTGAACTTGAACTACTTTATAGATTATCTCTAATGCTAATAACCTGTTAAACATAATACTTGAAGAAAACTGGGACAAATATACTGCCGTTGACTGCCCACATCGAACGACATATTAGTCGATAAAGAGTAATCAATTTAAATGAACTGTGTGAACGAAATGCTGCTAACTAATGAATTCAAGTGAAGTTTTAAAGCAAAACTAAAATATCCAATTAAAGCCAATTCGTTCGCATTAACACTACACTTGAGTTTTATATTAACAAGTCCTGAAATCTCATAGTCGACCAATTGTATACTAGTTTAATTTCAGTTATGTTTGCTTTCTGTTTTTGTTAGTTTTGCACAACACTTCACACTTTTTAGGAAACGTGCACTTTCTTATTTGAATGTCTAGTTCCTTGTATAGAATAACTTCTCAACAAGGAGAAATAGAATCGGCTGAAGAGACTTTCCCAATTGCTACTCCATTGGTTAATCCTCCAGAGAGAGTTTCAACCACACTAACATACAAAGTTTTCCGCCAACTATGCTCTCTGTTTGGCATTGTTGAAGCAGATGCCATTCTTCCTGAGAGAAGCGATACTGCCGATATACCACCTTCTGGTTTTGTAGCAGTTAATCGTCAAATGTGCACGAGTGGAGCTATCCCTCCTTTTAACGACTTTCTTCAACGGCTTCTTCTCCGACTAGCTATCTCCCCCTTCCACCCGCACCCCAATGGCTATGCTATTCTGATGGGGTTATGTGTGCTATTCGGAAGGATGCTGGATCGCCTTCCGAGTTTTGATGAAGTTTGCTATTTGTGCATGTTTGCCAAAAATAAAGACCATCCCTCCATCATTCTTGTGAGAAGCGCTAGGAACCGTAAACTAATAATCGACCTTCCCGAAAGTGCTCATGGTTTTCTAAGTCAATTTTTCTTCGTTCGCTGTCCTCCGGGATTCCATGCTACCTGGAGAGTAGGAAGTAAGAGCATTTGTCTTTGTTCTTGATGTTTTTCTCTGAGCTTTTCATAGCCTGAGTTGCCAAATGTTAACTTCGCCTTTTACTTTTCAGCGCTTCCTTCTCCTTCTAGGGATTCTAGTCATAAACCAACTTTTGAGAGGCTTATGGCCGTGCCAGTTGAGGAGAGAAGCATTCAATTTCTGTTGAAAGACGAATTTTTGCATCAATACGGACTTTTGCATGCCTCTCGCTCTACACACCCTCATGAAGTCCCAGACTCCCCAACCCAAGCATTGGATGCCCCAGTTTCTACCGATGCACCCATACCGAAAGAACCTGCCTGTGAGGCTTCTCTAGTGAAGTGCTCCACTTCTGTTGATGTCGCGGGGTCATCCGGCAAACTTGCCCCGGTCACTGAAGAAAAAGAGCTTCAAGAATCTCCTCCACGTTCGAAGAAGTCTGGTGACGAAGAAGCTGGGAAAACAAGCCCTGTCAAACAGAGTGGAGACGACACTTTCGGAGGGTTGAGCGATCTGTTTGTCACTTCACAGGAGCTCTTTAAAGACGACCCCGTCACCACCAGGGTTTCTTCTTCAGTAGTTGAGGCGACTTCTACTCTGCAACAGACTCCGTCGACTCAAGAGTTGACGTTAACTACTACTCCTACGATTACTCCGCAATCAAAGAGCGGTTCGTAGTTTGATGCGCGTAGCTTGCACATCACACACACTTAGAATCTTTCGGCACTTTTATACTCCTAACTCTCTGTACTTTGAAGATTCTAAAGTTACACTTCTTTTCTCTGAAAACTTTTAAGACTTGTCTCTTCTTTTTTATTTCAGGTTCTCCGATGGGACGTAGCAGCTCCTACCATGACGACTTTCAGCGCTACGGGAAGCGTAGTCAATATGATTATAGGCGCTACCTTCCCGCTCATAGAGAAACCGATGAAGAGAGAGCCGCTCGAAAGGCTCAGGAGAGAAGGGCTCAAGAAGAGCGTTATGAGAGGAAAGAAAGGGAGGAGCACCATGATTCTTCCCATAAAGGTGACGATTCCCACAAGAGAAAATCCCATGATGACCGGGGAAAAAGTCATATGGTTGAGGACCCAAGTAAGCGTGCTCGACACTGTGAGAAGCATACTTCTACAACTCCTGAAAAGGTCACTGCCCCCGTCTCACTTGACATTCCTTCTGGCTCTCCCGCTCTCGGGAAGACAGACATTCAAACAATAATCAGCAGGCCTAAATTCCAAGTTGGATCAGGCCCGGCTACTCTGCAAAGCCGGTTCCCGCACTGGTGCCTGAAGGTAGTGCGGTTCGATCTTGATTTGATCCCTATCGACAAGCCTGCCATGCTGTGAAATCTCGATGCCGTCAGGCTTGATATTGAAAGGATGTCGAACTGGCAAAAGCTTGTTGACGAGCTTCAAAGGGTCAACCGTGCGAACATAGAGGCCATGCTTACTATGGAGAATGATAAGGCCGAATGGCAGAAGGTTCTCGAGCAGCACGATACCGAAATGAGGAGCATCGCTACTTATAATGAGGAGCTTGAGGCGAAAGTTGAGGAACTTAAGAAAGAGCTTGCTACTTCTTCTACTACATATACTCAAAAAAAAAGAAGTACTTCAGAAGAAAGTTCGCGATGCTCACGCAGCTAAGCGACATGCCGAGGCACAACTTGAAGCTGAGCTGAAAACAGTGGGAAGGTATCGTGCTGAGGTTACAGAGTTACAGGAGAAAGTCAACTCTCAGGAGGCGGAAATTCAAATGCTAAAGCTTCAACTTTCCAAGACTGAAAGAGAGCGCGATGAGGCCGTTGCCGGTAAAATTGCAGTTGAAGAATCTCACGAGGCAACGAAGGCCAATATCAGCTCGACACTATTTGACTTTTACCTGCACAGCATCTTGGGGCACGGTAGTCTCGCCTTCCTAGGCCCCAAATATGAAGTTACATTGGCTGAAGTTTGGGAGGCTGCACTTGACATGCTTGGCGGTAAAGGTGCTGGCTACGCCGAATCAGCTCTTGAGGAGCATTACTTTGGTGACGATGCTCGCGCCGCTCTCGCCAGGGTAAGAGAACAGCTTGCGAAATTAAGGGCCGAAATGGAGGTAGGGGAACATTCGGGAAAAACCACCTCAACTGCTCCAGTTCAGCCTTCTCCTTCGGCCGAAATCGACATTATCGGTTCCAGTTCTCATTCTCCATCTCCTACTAAAGTTACCACCGAGATCACAAGCATACAGGGTGGAGATGAAGGCGACGAGAGTGTCGAGGCACAGGCTTATGAGGTTGATGTCAGGAAACCGACCTTTTCAGGTAACTCTACTGTTAATCTTGCCCAAGTGGACTGCTCATCTATTTCTTACGAGCTTGATGAGCTTCTTGACTATTTCCTGAACCTCAGCGAGCCTTTATCTCCTCTCTTTACTGACTTTAACTTTTTTTCTTCTATAGAGAAAGCATCGAGCATTGTTCAAACTTCCCCTCCTCCAATTATTCCTCCTCCATCTCTTCAGGTCACTGCTCCTTCTGCCTCGCAACCAGGATCACAAGAGGAGAAAATAGAAGCTCTCCAAGACTTGGACGATCCCATTGCTTCACAAGAACACAGGGGAGAAGAAACTGAAGGGAGTGTGAAGTCTCCAGAAGCAACTGGTTCCGATGATGAACCATTAACTACACTTTTCTCTCCAGGTAGTGGGTCTTCTTCCAGGAAGAGAGGGAAGTGTGGAGTCTCTAAGAAAAAGAAGGAGGCTTCTGCTAGCGAGACACAAGCGGGAGAAGAACCTATTGTATCCCTTTCCCCTTCCTCTCCTACTCTTACAAGCCGGCCTAAGAAGTTAACCATTCGGCCAGGCGCAGGCTCAAAAGGCGGAAGGAAGAAGAAATGATTTCTTTGGTCCTGCGCTTTTTATGTCGCTTTTTTGCTTTTTGCATGTACTGGCCGGAGATTGTGCGGGTACCGGACTTCGCTTTTCTTTTTCTTTTTACTTTGAAACATGTACCTGTACAAAATTTTAACAGTGTTGAATAAAATGATTCTTTTCCTTTGTACAAACTTTTTTCTGTATCTGAGAATGCATTTATTATTCATTGTCGTACAAGTTTCTTTACATGATATTGCAGCGAGCTTGTGGTATGTCGTTCGAGCGTAATTTTACCAATATAGTTATATCATGTTGTATGTAGCTATACCATGTTGCCCCTATACCATAAGCTTGTTGCAATATTTTATATTTTGAGGGGACTTGTACTTCTATTTTCTGGAGAATAATTATTGCATACTTGGAGGAATATTATTTCGTCAAAAATAGAGTACAACTCCCTCCATATAAGTTTTTACGCTTCATCCTTCGAAGATATCACTTTTTCTTTTGTGCATATACACATTTTACCAAGTGAATTCTTCTATGTGATAAAGCGGGCCTCTGAAGGGTACTTTAACTTCTTTTTGAGGAAGAATATTTTCCAGAATAGGTGGATCATTCTTCCTTTGAGAGTTAAAGTGTGCCTTTGAAGAGGGCTTCTTTTCTTTTTGTTACGCCACAGTAAAGGGCTTTTTGATTTTTGCTTCTTTGAAAAGTTGCACCTCTGAGGAGGGCTTTTTCACGTTTCAACACTTGGAAGTTTTATTTCAATCTCTGTGAAACGTGTGCCTCCGAAGAGCTGTGCCTCCGAGTAGGGCTTTTTCACGTTTCAACACCTGGAAGTTTTATTTCAATCTCAGTGAAACGTGTGCCTCCGAAGAGTTGTGCCTCCGAGGAGGGCTTTTTCACGTTTCAACACCTGGAAGTTTTATTTCAATCTTGGTGAAACGTGTGCCTCCGAAGAGGTCTTTATGTTCGATTGTGCCTCCGGGAGGAGGTCTTTTCATTTCTGCCTCTGGGAAGAGGTCTTTTTTGTTTCTGCCTCTGGGAAGAGGTCTTTTTGTTTCTGCCTCTGGGAAGAGGTCTTTTTGTTTTGTTGTGCCTCTGGGAAGAGGTCTTTTTTGTTTCTGCCCCTTGGGAGAGGCTTTTATTTTTCCCTGTTCCCTGGGAAGCGAGCCTCCGAAGAGGGCTTTTCACATTTCATTTCACGGGAGTGTGTCGACCGATCATGATGAAATGTGTGCCTCTGAGTAGGGTTACTACCTAGAAGTTTGGAGTTTCTTTCTCTCGGTTGGACGGATTCACGGGAGTGTATCGACCGATCATTCCGCAACTTTGTATCGAGAAAGATCTCTCTTTTTCTGGTTGGCCGCTCGAGGTCTTTTAGCATTTCAACTGTGGTGAAATGGGCCTCCGGAGAGGGCTTTTCACGTTTCAACACCTGGAAGATTTATTTCAATCTTGGTGAAACGTGTGCCTCCGAGTAGGGCTTTTGCCTGGAAGTTTGGAGTTTCTTTCTCTCGGTTGGACGGATTCGCGGGAGTGTATCGACCGATCATTCCGCAACTTTGTATCGAGAAAGATCTCTATTTTTCTGGCTAGGCCCGCTCGAGGTCTTTATCCTCCGAAGAGTTGTGCCTCCGAAGAGGGCTTGTGCCTCTGAAGAGGTCTTTTGCTGATTGATGCTTGCTCGCCCATGTCTCTTTGTCATCGATTCATGTCGGCGATCCCCGTTGTCTTTTGCAAGTGTTTTCGCTTTCTAGTTGCCAATAATTTTCCTTATCCGAAGAAATATACTTCATAGTTAAGTGAGCTGGTGGTGGTAGACACAGTTTATTTAACTAGCTGTTTGTTTGTTCAAACATTTGCAGTTAGTTAGAAATGGTCCACTTCCATCCACATTGCCAACTTTTGTTTGAAGCACTTCTTTTGTAGGATCTGAGCATGGAAATTTTGAATGGTTTAATGTTTGTTTGCTGAGTGATGTCGGGGATTGCTTGGTCTTGCGATGGGTAAGCTTTGCTTTTATGACCTGCATTATTAAATTGACATTTTAATGACTCAATTAATGTATTTTATATGTCAAAATAAAACAAAGCAGTTTATAATAGTAGAGAACACAAGATTTATAGTGGTTCGGCCAAAAGTTGGGCCTACATCCACTTTATAGCTTTTCATTATTCACATGCTTCACAACTGCTTTCAATACAAGAATCATATATTCATAATTCTTTTACAACATTTCAGCAATGTTTTCAAGTAAAATAAGGACGCAAATGTTTTCTGTTCCAAGCACTTGGGATTGGTTCTCCCTCGACAGTCGTGAGTTTGAATGTGCCATCAAGAAGCTTTGAGCCAATAACATATGGCCCTTCCCAGTTTGGCCCAAACACACCTATGGCTGTCATAATTCTCTTCAGGACTAAGTCTCCAACTTCAAAGCTGCGGTGACGAACTTTGGAATTGAAGTGCCTGGCTATTCTTTGCTGGTGAGCCGCAATTCTAAGCCTTGCCTCTTCTCTTCTTTCATCAAGAAGGTCAAGTGCTTCCAGTTGCAATTTTTCATTCTCACTTTGATCAAAATGGATCCTTCTGTGTGAGGGGACTTCAATTTCCACTGGAATCATTGCTTCTGATCCGTATGCGAATGAAAATGGAGTATGCCCAGTCGCAGTTTTGTGAGTGGTCCTGTATGCCCATAGTGAAAGCGGTAACTTATCGACCCAACCACCTTTTGCTCTTTCCAGCTGCTTCTTGATGGTTGATTTGATGATTTTGTTTACTGCTTCCACTTGTCCGTTTGCCTGCGGATGAGCCACTGCTGAGAAGCTTTTTCGGATCTTGAATCGTTTGCAAAAATCTTGGAACTCCTCACTTTCAAACTGAGTACCATTGTCTGTGGTTATCTTCTGAGGCACATCATACCTGCAAATGATATTTTTAGTCACAAAACTTATCATTTTCTTAGAGGTAATAGTGGCCAATGGTTCGGCCTCAGCCCATTTAGTAAAATAATCAACAGCAACGATAGCATATTTAATCCCTGATCTGGCAGTCGGCAAAGGCCCAATGAGATCTATTCCCCAGATGGCAAACGGCCATGGACTGGCCATTTGCGTTTGCTCAGTGGAAGGTGCTCTAGGAATTTAGCGAATCTCTGGCATTTATCACACTTTCGGGAATAGTCAGCAGCATCTCAATTAATCTCTGGCCAAAAGTATCCATAACGGAGGATTTTCTTTGCTAAAGTTTGACCACCTGTATGATCCCCACATTCACCTCCGTGTACTTCAGTTAGAATTGTCTTAGCTTCTTCCTTTGTTACACATCTAAGTAATAGCATTGAAAATCCTCGTCTGTACAAGCGACCATCTTGAACTATATATCTGGAGGCTTTCCTCATCAGCTTTTGTCATTCTTTTGAATTTTCTGGCAGAGAACCATTGAGTAGATATTCAAGTATCAGAGTCATCCATGATTCTTTCTCTTGGGATACATTCATAATCCAATCAACATCCATTTCGTTTGTGCTTGGAGCTGACAAGACTTCGACGGGAACTAACCCCAATGTTGAGCTTCACCAGTACTTGAATACTTTGCAAGAGAATCTGCCTTCATATTTTCTTCTCGGGGGATATAGTTTATTGAATAACGGTCAAAATGTTGAAGGAGCTCCCAGGCTTTTGATAAATAGGCTGGTAAATTCCCTCCTTTAGCTTGAAATTCCTTCTTGACTTGACAAACAATAAGTTGAGAATCACTGTAGATATGTAATGCCTTGATGTTTAGTTCTTTAGCGATCTTTAAACCAGCGATGAGAGCTTCATATTCAACTTCATTGTTTATCGAAGGGAATCCTAGCCTCAGTGCATAACATAGCGATCGCCCCTCTGGGGTTTCAAGGACAACCCCTGCTCCGGAACAGTAATCATTCCTTGCGCCATCGACGTATAATTTCCATTGGATTGGGACGCTATTAGTAGCTTCCTCCTCACTATCACCCTTATCCGTGCATTCCGCAATGAAATCTTCCAAAGCTTGTCCATTTATTGCTTTCCGGGGATGGTTAGTGATATCATACTGGCTGAGTTAGATATTCCATTTCAAAAGACGGCCCGAAGTCTCAGGACGGAATAGGACTTGCTTTAGAGGCTGATCAGTGAGGACTTTGATGGGATGAGCTTGGAAATATGGCCTCAATTTTCTTGATGCAATCAACAAACAATAGGCGAGCTTCTCCAACCTTGAATAGTTCATTTCTGCCCCAGTGAATCTTTTGCTGATATAATAGACTGGGCGTTGAATCCTTGCATCTTCCCGTACTAACACTGCACTGAGAGCATGAGACGAAATTGCCAAATATATGAAGAGATCTTCACCACTATCAGGCTTTGAAAGTATCGGAGGCACTTCCATATGATGAATCAACTCATCAAATGCTTTCTGACATTCAGGAGTCCACTCAAAGTTTTTCTTTCCTTTCTTCAGAGCATCAAAGAATGGAATGCATTTGTTAGTGGCTTTGGAAATGAACCGACTCAGAGCAGCAACCTTTCCATTGAGACTTTGCAATTCCTTCTTCGTTCTAGGAGCCTTGACCTCTCTTAGGGCAGTGATTTGAGCTGGATTTGCTTCAATGACCCTAGTGCTCACAATGAAACCCAAAAACTTTTCGGACTCCACTCCAAATGAACATTACAGGGGATTAAGCTTCATTCTATACTTTCGGAGTACTGCAAACATCTCTGCCAAGTGATCCATGTGGTCCACTGCTTTCTTAGACTTAACTAGCATATCATCAACATAAACTTCCATTGTCTTGCCAATCTGTGGTTTAAACATGGCGTTAACAAGCCTCTGGTAAGTTGCCCCTGCATTCTTGAGTCCGAAAGGCATGACCTTGTAGCAGTAGAGTCCAACATCTGTGATGAAGCTTGTATCCTCTTGATCCGGCTCATGCATCATAATCTGGTTATATCCGGAGTATGCATCCATAAAAGATAACAGTTCATGCCCTGCCGTCCCATCCACCAACTGATCGATCCTGGGCAGCGGGAAATAGTCTTTGGGGCAGGCTTTGTTCAGATCTGAAAAATCAATGCACACTCTCCACTTTCCGTTAGCTTTCTTAACCAGCACTGGATTTGAGACCCAATTTGGATAAGTAGATTCTCTAATGAACCCGTTCTCCATGAGCCGATCCACTTCTTCTTTTAACGCTGTCGTTCTTTCAGGATCCTGAGTCCTTCTCTTTTGTTTCACAGGTGTAAACTTTGGATCAATGTTCAGAGTATGTACTGCAATCTCTGGGGATATTCCGCACATGTGAGCATGAGTCCAAGCGAATACATCCAAATTAGCCTTCAAAAATGAACTCAGAACATTCTGAACTGTTGTACTGAGTTGTGAACCCACATTAAGCACTCTGTTTGGGTCCTTTGGATCAACGGGCACCGGCACTGTTACCTCTACCGGTACTACCCTATTCTCCCCTGCACTGGCTTTCCTTGGATCCATTTCTCTTCGTGCGCCACTACATCCGCCAGTGCAGGGTCTACCCTGTAATTGCTACAAGGTCGGTTCCTTGGTGCGGACTGGAGCCGCCACACCTTTTCCCATTTCTCTTTTCCTTGATTCTCGTAACTCTGCGAAGTAACATTCTCGCCCCGCATCTTGGTCTCCCTTAATCAAACCAACTCCATTATCTGTGGGGAATTTTAGAGTCAGACATCATGGGGCAAGAACAGCTTTGAATGCAGCAAGAGTTGGTCGGCCCAAAAAGGCATTGTAGGCAGAGAATTCTTCAACAATTATAAACGTTTTCTTTCGAGCCACCTTCCTTGGTCCCTTTCCAAGTTCTACAAACATATCAATGGTCCCAATCGGCTGTTTGGGTTCTCTAGCGAACCCAGCGATCTTAAGTCATGAAGCTTGAATGTCAGCCATCGAGATTTTCATTTGACCGAAGGTCTTCTTGAAGAGGATGTTGCATGAAGCTCCACAATCAACTAGAACTCTTCTCACAGTTGTCGGCCCAATACCAGCGGATATGACCAAAGGATCTATGGTCGGAGCCTCAATACCCAAAGAATCCCTGGCACTGAACACGATATCATCTGTGGAAGTCTTTTGTTGCTTTAAAGGCGCATCATTCTCTAAGACAAAAACATTCTCTTCAGCTGGTACATGCCTCAAGGCCCGGGCATACCTTTCCGTCTCTCCCCAGCTTCTTCCTGCTGGGTGAGGTCCTCCAGTTATTATATTGATAACAGGTCTTTCCGATTCCTGCTCTACGGCCTTCTCACTTGAGGCAGGACGGTGAGCGGGAACTTGCTGTCCTTGAGTTGAGGAAGCTGGGGCATTTCTGTTCCTTTTCACATACTGCTGGAGTTTGTTTTCCTTCAAGAGTTGTTCAATTACCTCTTTCAACTGACGGCATTCGTTGGTGTCATGGCCGGGCTGGTTGTGGAACCGACAGAACCTTCCACTTTTTTCCATCTTAATCGCAACTCTCGTTTTAGGTGGTGCCGGATAATTGATATCATCTTTGGTCGCAAAGAAGATGTTTTCAGGGGTATTGGTCAAGTGTGTGAAATTGAAAGAACGGCCTCTCTTAGGGTCTCCCTGTTTCTTCCCACCATCGTTTCCCCTTTTCTGAGTGTTAGGTTCTTTCTTATTCGAAGCAGTGCCATTGTTCCCGGCTTCCACTGATACCACCTTAGCCGTTGTTTGGAGGCTCTCCAAGCGCATGAATTCATCTGCTTTCTTGTAGAATTTGTCAAGTGAGTTTGGTTCTTTCATTTTCAACCATTTTCCAAATTCTCTTGACTTATCAATTGCCCTCATCAAATATGTCAAGACCATGCGTGGCTCAGCATTATCCACCTCAGCCAATGCTATGTTAAAGCGATTCAAAAATGATCTGATGGATTCTCCCGGATTTTGCTCTAGACTTGATAGCGATATTATATCCTTTGCTTTAGAAGCATACAATCGAAATTTCTCCTTGAACTTCCTGGTCAAATCGGAGAATTGATCAATGGACCTTACCGGCAGCTTTGTAAACCATAATAGAGCTACACCTTCTAGATAAACCGGGAAGTATCGGCATTTAATTTCATCAGACGCCTTGGCACCAGTCATATGCCAGTCGTACTTATACAGAAACTCGTTAGGATCACTCGTCCCCTTGTAAGCCGGAATAGTAGGAGGAACGAATTTCCTTGGGAACTCCGCCTTCAAGATCTTTTCAGTAAATGGAGTTTTGCTTGGAGCAAAACCCCACTCTTTCTCGTCTTCATCTCTTTGCATACTTTCTTTCATGATTTGACGAACCATACCCGAAAAATACTCTTCATCATTTAGAGGCTCTGGAGGGCACACATCAGCCACTCTTTCTGAATTCTGTCTTGACAACCGTTCAGGGAGAGTCGGCTGTGGCCCTGATCCTCCAGCTTGAAGAGGAATCCTTTCTATAGGGTCTGCGGCTCTTTGAGAAATGTTTCCTTCAACATCCTTGACTCCCGCATTAGGGTTCCCATCATTATTACCCGGTTGACGGTTTGCCCCAAGAAGATCATTCAGTTTACTCAAGATCAGGGCATTCTGGGCATTTTGGGCCTCCAATTGCGCATTCTGAGCATTTAATTGCTGATTCAATCCCAAAACTACGGCGTCCAATTCTGCTCGTGTAACTCCAACAGTCGGAGCTGCTTGACTTGAAGGAGGAGAGGTAGCAGTATTCTCTTGAACATTGTCGGATCTAACAGAACTTCGTTTTCTCCCAGGAGCCATTATTTCCAATAAAATTCTGGTTTTAAAAGAAATTCTTTCAACAATCCTTTGCGGAGCAATATTGGAAATTTCCTGAGTTCAATTCTCAGTGAAAGCACCAAAATGTTAACGTAAAAATCAGACGCTAACACCTCGGTATAAATTGAAGTTGAGTGAAAGCACCACCCGTGTACACGGGAACTACAGACAAGTAGGGAAATCACAGAAAAAGAAGAAAAGACAACAGTATTTATAGTGGTTCGGCTTAGGGTAACCTACGTCCACTTTAACTCTCTTTATTACTGAATTTGGTTACAACTTTATAACAATCTTCGATTACAACACACTTTAGACCAGTAGATCAAACTTTGATGGAGAATAATCTTTCGAATTCATGTTGAATGATGTAGATTTTCTCTTGGAGATCGTAGTAGAGTCCTTGGTGTTTGGAGTACTTAAAGTGTTGAATGAGTCGAGAATTCAGCAGAGTATCGGCGCTTGAGGTGATCGGCCAGAAGTCCTTTGCTAGTTGGAGTTAGGGCTGTATTTATAGGGAATACTCTGGCCAGAATTTTATCACCAAGTGCTAGGTCGTATACGACCTAAGGTAGGTCGTAGGTCATAGGTCGGCGACGACATAGGGGATCACCTGTACCAGCTATATTGGAACTTGCCCTGAATAAGTTATTAGGTCGGCAGCGACCTAAGAGATGGGATCTGACTTATCTTGATTGCATTTGGTTCTTTTCTGAGAGAGTTGATAGGTCGTGTACGACTCATTATAGGTCGTAAGTCAATTGAGATTTAGGTCGCTGAGACCACTTCTCTCTTAGGTCGGTAGGCTGTGGTATTGCTTAGGTCGCATATGCTTGAGTTCGTTAGATCGCTGACTCCTTAAGTCGTTAGGTCGCTAACTCCTTAAGTCGTTAGGTCATTTTTCCACTTAGGTCGGCAGGTAGTTAGGTCGCTAGAACCTTTCCATAGCTAGGTCATTCTCCTGTTTGTCTCGTTAGTTCGTAGCTTGTTATGAACTGTTAAGTCGTGAACTAGACCGTTGAGCTTGATAGGTCGCTAGGTCGGTGCACTTCATAGGTCGCTGAAGAACCGAAGCACTAGGTCGCTAAAGACCTTAGGTCGCGGAGTGCTTTGTGATCTTAGGTCTCGGCTGTAGTTAGGTTGTTAGCACCCTTCGGTCGTTAGTACCTTTTAGGTCATTGGGTCGCGTAAGCCTTAGGTCGTTGAGTCTCCTAAGTTTTCGGTCGCTTCAGAAATAGGGGTTAAACATATAATAATATACTGCAGCGGAAATACTCTATACGTACTTGCCATCCAGCTCGTCTTTTGAGCTCCAGAACGTCCCTACCTGAAAATCCGTAATACTCGGTCTGATCCGAGCATTACACCAAAGTAACACCCGGGTCAGGCTGGAAACCAGCGTGAGTAAAACCAACTAACATGGAATGCAAAAGTTTACAACTCATATAAACCCGGGTAAATTATATCAATTTCCACTTCATAATTTGTTATAGACATCACTTATTCCACACATCAATTTCTAAGTGCTAGAACTTAGATTTTATGGTCCAATTCACTTAAAATCATTTCAATATACCCTATTGATTCCACATATCAATTTGTAAAGATTCGAAGTGATTTCGGGTATTAACTAATACCCGACTCCGGTCTCTTCGAATTCAATGTTATTAATTTACCTTCCCTTTTCACAATAATCACATCTATCCTTGATTAAGTTCTCAGATTCATTAACTTATAATCACTTACATTGATTAACAATCCTTGAATTAATCATGCTCATAAATTTACTAACCCTCCATAAATTTTTTTACACTAATTAAACAAGTAATTAATCCTCAATTAAGTAATTACCAATAATTACCCCCTTTGATTTATGATATTAAGTAATTTTTCTTCGATTTCTTTTATTAGTAAATTCTATTAACTACATTGATTAATTACCTTAATCAATCATTGATTATTCCAAATTATTAATTACTCTAGAATTTAATTATCCTTTAATTGCTTATATTACATTAATTGTACACAATCATTAACTAATCATCTTAATTAACTTCTTAGTTTCCATTAACAAACTCACTAAATTATCTATGGTCTTATCCCGCATCCTCGATTAATTCTTTTGTGTGAAAATACTTCTTTAAAGTAATTACTTAGTATGATCAACCACCATGAAAAGAAACCCATTAAATTGTTTATCAAATCGAAGATAAAATCCTAACAAGTAAGGCATTTTCTTAGAAACAAACATGTTCATTTCGGGCAGAAATTTAACCCGAGCTTGCACCTCAAATTCATATATATAGACGGCTGAATTTTAAAAAGTGATACAATAGGAAGTTATCACGTTCTTCCGGCAGTTTCGAAAACTTTAAAAATTATAGGATTTGGATAAGAAACGCAAAAGTTATGCACAAAATACTAGCTCAGGTTTGCACAAGACACTGAGTACTCTACAACAACAGGACAACGAGTTTGCAAGAGGTTTTTCAACATTTTAGTCAACGTATTTCAGAAAATGATACAAATAAAAGTTATAGCCCTTTCCATTAGCTTTCAGGAATGACCAAGATCGTCGAATTTGGATCATCGGTTCAAAGGTTATGACCATTTTACTAAAAAATTAAGCCTAGCCTGAACTTATGCATTTGCAGGACAGCGACCAACAATTGCAATTTTAGCATAGAAAACATCGTAATCAGGCAAAATGAATAAAGCAGAAGTTGTAGCTTAGTTTCTAAGCTTTCTGGAACATTAAAAATTACCGAATTCCGATAAGAATTGTAAAAGTTATGGATAAAGTAATTTTGAGATTTGAATTTCATAACTTCTGTCATTATGTCTCAGGATAGCGATAAACAATTATAATTATGGCCAAGATAACAACGAAATTTTGGAAAACTGAAAACATAAAAGTTTTAGAACAAAGTCTAAGCTTTCTGCAACGTCTAAGTTTATCGAAATCGGTTGAGGAACGAAGAAGTTATGGCCAATTTAGTTTCAGCCTTAAGCACAGAGCTAATATTGGTTTTGCTCTCGGGATTACAGTAGAAAAATTCAATTTTTACATAGCTAACATCCAAATTACAAAAAACACAAAACAAGTTGTAGCACATGAAATAAGCTTTCCATAACATCCAAGAAATCGAAATTTCATTTAGAATTGAGAAAGTTATGGTCAAATTACTACGCTGCGTTTTTGATAGAACCGAGTCACTTTTACTTACAACTATCATCTCTTCAAGAATAACATGAATACTAGAAATTTAAATAGTTTTTCTCACCTTAAACTTGTGTATTTGACTAGAGTCTTTTTCCTTAGCTTTCTCCAAGCTTTTTCACTTTATCTTACTTTTGTTTTTGCTTTTTGAAAAAAAGAAAAATAAGTGAACATTTCCACCCTTTATATAGAAATTTTCAAGGCTAGTCTGGTAATTTTAGTTTTGGACACTTGTCTACTTCTCTTTGCACAAGCTTTAGAATGTTGATACATGTCTACTTAGGTGTCTTAAGATGTTTCTACACATGGACACCTAATGGGGTTATGTGTCACTATTTTATTTAATCTTGTGACACATGTCCTTCGTTTTTTTATGCAAGCCTTATTTCATGACACATACCTTATTTAGTTATCACTTAAGGTGTTCTAGAAATGTACACCAAAGTGATATATGTGTCATAATTCTATTTCATCTTAAGATAGGTGTATGGTCCATATTATGCCACTTGTCTTCACCATGTCATGTCACTTATCTTATACTTATAAATGTATACATACTTATATCTTTTGTATTATTTAAAAGCATACATATATATAAATAAAATAGAGATGGTGTAGATAGTATATTTTCAAAACCGAACAAATCACCTTTAAATTAAATTTCAACCATTCTATTATCTTCAGTATCATCATTATAAATTTTATAAGCCTTCAAATTATTTTAAACAGCTTAGAAATTTCAGATTCAACAATTTACCAATTTCAATTATTAAATACAATATTTAAACTATATAATTCAATGATTTAATTTTCAAGTAAATACTTATATCTCAAATTCACGTTAAAATTAACTTTTAAATGTTTAAAATCAATTCAATTATCCCATTCTATATTATTAAAAATTCTGGGTCGTCACAGGATACATCCAACAAGGAAGGAAGGTAGATTTGGAAAACAGAATCAAGGTGAATAACTAAAGAGAGCAGATAAAGTAGATGCAAGGAATAGTATCGGGCACGAATAATTAATCTAGAACCATAAGAATTTAAATTTCAAATATTAATTCAAAGTTTCTTTGTTGGGAAAAACACTTTTATAATAAATACCTTTATAAAAATACTTTTATAATAAAATACTATTATATCGAAATAGATTTTCCTTTCGAAAATACTTTTATAACTCGATGTTTCAACAAGTTTATCCTCGTTCTTGCAGACTCTGGCCATGCGTTGATCAGGCGCAAAGCTAGAATTCTTCAAGTACTTAGTAGACTTGTTTCAACACCCAGTGAAAATACTTGAAAAACCTTTAAAACAGATATGGAAAGTACAATCCAAAGAAAATAACCAAACCAAAACCTTTTTCCGACCATGGTTCGCAGATACACAATGGTTACGCCTGGATCCCCTAGGAAACAATCCGTATCCGTAAGCTTTCTCAGCCCTGCGAGTTACGCTATGATGACTAGTAGAGTGCAGGATACACAATGGTTATGCCTGGGTCCCCCAGGAAACAATCCGTACCCCTAGGCTGTCTCAGCCAGGCAGTTTCGCTACTATTCGCGACCTACACAGATTGCAGGATACACAATGATTACGCCTAGATCCCCTAGGAAACAATCCGTACCCCTAGGCCAGACTCAGCCAGGAAATTGCGCTATGTAGTCGCGAGAGAAAAAAAACCATGGGTTACGCCACGGTGGGAACACTCGAACATTACATCCAGAAAACCAAAAATCAGAGAGAATAATATCGATAGAATGAACCGACGATGTGGCCACAAAGCGGATATCAAGCAGAAGGCACTTTCCATATCTTTACTTCAAAATATATATCATATAGTACCTTTTCAAATCACTTTCAAATATCGTACTTATGTAAAGTCCATATATATAGGATTCCATTTTTCCCAAATCGAATACTTTCCAAAATCGATAGTAGATCAAATCATAATTATATAGACTTCGACTATATAAAATCTCTTTCCAAATTGAGTATCTTTCAAATCAATAGATTTCAAATCAACTTCATAGTTATAAAATCCATTTTATATAAGTTCGACCACTCCCAAATCAAGTGCTTAATAATATAAGGTTCTCAAATTACAAATCATTTCAATATCAATTCAGTTTCAAAATCATATATGATTTCACCAAATTTTCTTCCGTATTAAATATCTAAATTTCAAAGTTCCCAAAATAATAGGTTTAGAAAATTATCCCATTTTCCAAATTAAAATAAATCAAGTCAAACAAATTCATTTCCAAAAATCACCATATAAGTACTGGTTTTTAATTCCAATTTAATTTCAAAACCAAATATTTTCCCAAAATCAATTATACTCAAAATGGTTTCCAAATTTATAATTATCCCTTCTTTTAAAACTTTTAAACTATCTATTTCTGTGTGAAATATCCAATTTACCTTTTTGAAACCATTATTCAACTTTTTTTTTCAAAACTAAATTTATATTCTTTATCAAACATTTTATACTCTTAGAAATTTCTTAGCTTTGAAAATTTAATCTTGATTTGGAAGTGTTCGAACATTCAAAATAGTTAGGGAAATCAAATTTTCAATTCAAGGGTTGAAAATCAACAATAAATCAATAAATTAATTATTAAATTCGAAACTCGAGGACTGAACACCGGTCTCATTTTAAATTGTTTCAAATATATACTTATATCTTTCTAAAATATCAAATTATACTTCGGTATTTGAAATCAAAAACGGTTTTACAAAATCGCTTGCATAGTGAAGCTATTAAAGTGGCCTCTCCCCCACTCTGAAACTCGAAAATCAATGTCGATGATGCGTGCACTCAACACCGAAATTATTTTCCAGCGACATAAGTGAGTTCTGGACATCTATTTTCTTGAAAACTTCTTTGAAATTTCTTCAAAATTATTAGAATTCATTTGAACTCATTTGAAACATTTCTTATTCGAAAAAATACTTTTAAATCGTATTATTTTTATATATTTTCCAAAATCTTAAAACCAATTTCAATGTACCGGAATTCAATTACCGAATTTCAAATTTAACTCTATAGTTATAAATCATTTTTATATAAATCAATTTCTTATAATTTTTCAAAATTTCAAATCTTTTCAAAACCTTTTTATATAGAATAACATTTCTTATTTGCTTTATATATACACGTATATAATCCTTATCGAAAACATTTTCACTTTTATATATATATAAAAAATCATAGTTGTCAAAATAAAATTTTGGTATAAACAATTTCAAAAATACAATCAAAACTCGATTTTCAAAGGATGATTCAAGTGGATTTCAAAACAAAGATAGCGATTTAATTTAGGGGAACTCCAATCAATAGAATCCTGATTCGAAGATCGACTCGATCGAAGATGAGATAATTAAATTATAAAATAGAAGATGGATATACTTCTATAAATCGCGGGCGACCTTTACCGGTCAACCGTGATTCCAAAATTAGATCGGTGTAGAATTCTGAGGCAATTCGACATTCGATCGCCAGAGATATAGAATTCGGCATAACAAGATATAGCAGCATCGTAAACCGAGGATACAAAAATCTTCGGTGCGTAAATGCCAATTGAAAAGGAGTTTTCACCCCCTTTACAAATCATTCAGTGGAGTTATGGGATACTCCGGAATCAAAGATATAAATAGGGAGAGACACAATGAATTTCAGAACCGAGGGACATTCCAAAATTCAAAGGAAATCGAGTCAAAAGGAAGAGATTCAACTCGAGCGAAAGTGATTCTGTAAATATATTTACCATATATGCTAAGTCTTTCCTAGAGCCAAAGCTCTGATACCAACTGTAACGACCCGCTATTTTGGACCATTCAAATCGACAATAAAACCATACGTATCCGACTTGAATAATTCAAAATACCGAATTATTAATTAAAATTTGGCAAAACTTAAAATATACAGTAAATAAATCAATCAAAGATCACAGAGTAATATAATGCAGCGGAATAGATAAAGAATGGTAGTTCATGAAGCTACTATGTACATCAGAGATAGAAAAATACAACCGAATAGTTCAAATGCAGTGAAGTCTTCAATGCAATAGATGACTTCTTTGAACCAATCAACTGGAAAGGCTGGAATCTGAATCGATAGTGGGATTTCCAAATGAAGCTTCGAACTCCAACGGTGAGTCTCAAATGCTGTATCACTCAGTCTGACCCAAGTGTAAAGCAAAACACAAAACACTCGAGTCAGGATTAATATTCTTATATCAATAAATCCAACTCAAGCGAAATATCAACTGAAATACAAATAACTTAAAGGATGTTTGGGATAACCATCCTCTAAGGGTCCATGGAACTTTCTACAAGGTAGAAATATACACTATAACACTGTGGTCATTTCAGCTTAATTTATACTTCAAAACCAAATCTCATTTTCACTTCAAATATCTCTATATTTCCCAAAATAGTATTTATATATATTAAATAATTTATATAGTAAAGTATTTTCAATTCCTCAACTTAACAAATCGTTCCAACATCAACCCGACCTTCCCATTCAAATTAAATTCAATCTCAATTTATCAATTTAATTTCAACTCAATTTCTAAAATAACCACTTAAATTTTATCGATCTCAAATTCGGATTTATAATCACAAATACCCCTTTATATTTCCATATATTTCAAAACTTTAAGTATTCAACGTTTTATCTAAATTTTCATTCAATTTAGTTATCTAAATAATAAATTCAAATTTAGTTCAACCTAAATTTTCATTTGAATTCAATTTAGTTGCTAAATAACAAATTCAACTACATTGATTTCAAATACAGATCCGAATCTCAACATAAACTATTTAAATTCCAATATCGTTCGAGGCTTTAATATTTAAATGTTCTGTATAACAGTTTCGTATAGATCTCGATTTAACTTCATTATTATTTAGTCTAGAAATACTCCCTTATTAGATTCAATATCATTTAAGTAACCTTAAATTACATTTTACTCAATATTTTCTTTAATTTATTTAAACGTGAAATATTCATTAAATCACTTAAATCAAAAATCCAGTTATAAAATAATACCCTTTAAATTTCCCATTCAAAAATTTCAAATCGATTTAATTAAATAAATCCTTACTTAAATACCATTTTTATTGACCCAAATTTATCTCCCAATCTTAATTATTCAATTTATTACAAGAGAATTTATTTGAAATATAGATTTACATAAATACTTAACCATATTATATGTATTAAATAAATTTAATTTAAATCAATTATTACTACTAAATCTATATATACAATTTTCATTTATATAATATCTTAAGAATCAAATTTATTAAATCGTATATTTGTTTCCAAAATTATAGAAATTATTTTCAAAATATTTATATGGACCAACGGTCTCTGTATATATTTCCTATCATATAGTCAAGTGCTACGGAAATTTATCATTCCAATCCGTATACTAAATATATACGGGTGGATATCATTTCAACCCGTAATCCCAAATTCAATTAAATGAAAATCGCTTGGGTTTATTATTTCAGCCACAACGATTTTCCCCTATTCTATAGTCTATTCGGGTATGTATCATTTCAACCCATAGTGATTGCTAAACTAAAGGGAACTTGCAGTGATAACGGAAAATACAATAAAATAATAAGCATATATCATCAATAACAATATAATATAAACAACAGGATATGGTGTCATATCCTGTAGGTGAACAGTTACAGTTAATAGCATATATAACAAATTTAAATAACTACAGCAGCGTATTTCAATTGTCGTTTCAATTGAAATCAAATTTAATGAATAAAAAATGTTAATCGTGAGTGATTGCTCACCTTTCGAGGCTAGAGAATATAGAAGGGGACACGGATACGCACATTGATACAGACACCGAAATTAAATTTCAAATCCAAGCAAAGCAAAATCGGCACGAATTCAACGATCAAAGCTGATTAGCTCGAATTGATGAAGCGGATCAGATCAGAACTGGAACGATGAAGATAAATGGTATAAGCGAACTTTTATAACCACCTATAACTATATATACACATATGAAATTTATATTCTAAGTTCAAACATCACAAATTTAATTTACATGTTTTTCAAACATATAAATAAATAAATAAATCAACCTTACATTTTTTTAAAATCAACATACACTTAAAAAAAAATATATATACTAACAACCTTTATACTAAACATATATAACTAGTGTATATATATTCTCAAACAGATAAAATAAATGTTTAAATATGAATACCTAAAAGAAAACTTTTTTATATAACTATTTATATATATATTAAATGTTATATTCTATAATTTCAATCCATCCATATTTTTACATTCAATAACATATTATATTCAACCTATATAAATTTCCAAATTATATATGTGTACTAAAATAATTTATAAAGTAGAGTATTTATAGAATCGTCTTAAATCCAAAATAGTATAAATATAACACTGTAACAAAATATATACAATCATCAACTAAATAAGTTAGTACCACATAGAAACCCATATGGTAACAAACCGCATAATATACATATATTAAAGTATTTTACATAGTCTGTAACAAAACAAATATACGACTTACATAAGCGAATAACCATATTATAGGAAACCTGATATCAACAAATAGAAGCTGACCTATATTAAAATATAAAACACAAAATAACTATATATTCTTATTAAAAATGAAAGATACTTATTTTATAGTATGTTCCCTTCAAAATGTCGCATACATAATTCAAAATATTAACATGACTTATAAGCTGCGAGGAAGATCAAATAGAAACTATATATAAATATACACTGTCATGTTATGGAAATAAACTTTTGAAAAAATAGAATTCAATACTTATATAAATAGTATGTATATCACAACTAACAAAAAAAAACATGTAATTACGAATATAAATCAAAACGTATATGTGCTTACAGGCCTATACCTCACTGATCAAACAGAAGCAACCGGAAGGCGAGGTGATGGATTTCATTTGATGAGGAGGTTTGGAAGAAAGGTGAAGTGGCGGATGCAAATAACGGTGAAAGCCGCATGCTTCCGTTTGCTTTTTTTGTTTCCAAAGAAAAGTAGGGAGGGGAACGAACAAATCTAGAGAAAAGAGAAGTGAAAGCGAAAATAAATAGGGATCAACCGCATTTTTCAAGCAAATATAACGGAAGAAAATGAATAGGCAACCAAATTTTAAGGATAAATATAAGTGATTGTAACGGTCAACCCTTGATTTGGTGAAAATATTTGTAGCAATTAATAAAAGAAATAAATAACAACGGTCACGTTGCTTGATTCAGCTAACCATAAAAGCAAATTATTTAAAATTTAAACGATAGGAAACGTAAAAAAATGTACCACCATAAAATGAAATTGATAACGTATGTGCATTGATTCTGCAATATTTATTAAAGCAATTGATTGATGCGCGTTTAAATTTGAACGGAAGGAAAGAGAAAAGTCATAATTAAAGGTAAGCTTTAAATTTTTAATAAATACAAAACGTTTCTAAGTATATACGTTTATAACTTTCCGGCTGTAGTGTATATATGTAATGAATGGTCATAAAGAAAGAAGTGGAAACAGGAGCGTAGGAAAGGAAAGGTTAGAAATATAAAATTTTGGTGAGAAATGAATATTTGCGTGAGCTATATAGGTATGATCAGATTGTCAGGACCCGATTCTTCGTCTTCCGAAAATTCGACATCGATACTCACTTTATCGACTGCCGAGCAATCGAACGACGGAAAACCGAACACTGAGGGTTTTAAGAAAATTTTAGGAAAAGAAAAGAAAAAGGCAGAAGAAGAGAGAAGAAAAGAAAATAGAAAATATAGAGGAAAGAACATAGAGAAAGTATTTAAGAAAAGAGAATAGAAAATGGAAAATAGAACGGAACAGAAAACAAAGAAAATAGAACAATATCAGAATCTCACAATTCGCAGCGGAACAACATATAATAATAAATGAATAATCTTTAAACAAAGAACTATATCAGTTATTACATTACATCACATCACATTACATCATATCATCATCAGAGTATACAACATCAAACAGTGCAGCGGAAAAAGAAATACTATATAAACTAGTAATACGCCATGCCATCCATCTTGCCTCCAGCAACTCCAGAATATCCAGAATATCCTGATAAATCCTTACTCTTGACTGCCCGTGTGGAAATTGGTGGGCACCCAGAGTTTAGGAGGGAAAACAATAAACTCCAAGTCAGTCATGTGACTGGTGTGAGAACTCAAAACAGTTTATTTATCTTAAAAAATCAAAATAGAGGAATATTTTTAAAGTCAATTCGCAATGCTTTTAAAAATGAGACTACCATAAGGCCTCCCGCACACACACACATGCAAACGCAGAATCGGAGGAGATTTCTCCTTATGATAGTCAAAGATGCTTGATACGCATTTAAAAGAACATTTTATATTATTACTAGTGTATAGTGTAGGAAAAATTCATTTCGAAAGTAGAATATAAATCTTAGCCAACATACGACCATTATCGTATGCCTACTATAGCTACCATCCAAACAGTGGTGACCACCATAAGTGAATGGCAGGTCCTACAACTAATACCGTACAAGTTTCGTATTGGGAATTGGATTTCCAACAAATGATCAGGCCAAGGAACTTCCCATTGCCACATGAGAATGCCTCTGGATGGACATCCCCGAGAACCAAACCGGATCTCTACCAACACAAGGCCGGGTTACCCCTAACTGGGTAACAACTGACCGAATATGCCATCCCCCGGTCCTTTGGGACCTTTTCACCGAGCGCTCGTAATCAATTCACACAATCATAACAAAGTGTTTTCAACATGAGTAAGTATCTGGGCTCCATACCATGATACCACCCTTTTCCAGAAGGAAATGCACACATCCTAAAGGGCGCTACCCCTCATAACCTTGCCGCATCTTTCCTGTTTCGACCATTCACGGGGTGTGAGGCTCGACGAAGTCATGTCCACAAAAACATACTTTATTCAAAAGCCATGCTTTGGGTCAACAAATGATCATAGAAATGATCACAAAGATAGACGATCAAATAAACGATCCTATCACAAATAATCAACACAATGATCATTTCACAGCAACACTCAGCATGTCACATTACCAAATTGGGAATATATCGCTGATAACTTCAACTATATAACCTTTGAGCACGTACGTCTCAGAGAAGGGTATTAAGCTAAAAGAATAAATTCTCCGCCACCAACAGAAATATATTTGAAAGAAATCGGCATTATATCTCAACTTGTGACGTCAGACATACTATCCATACAAGTCTGTTCCGGGCTCGAACAAAACCGAAGGCACTTCTTACGAAGCCCTTGCAATCTGGGTATTCACAATCCCGATCGAATTTCCCATAACTTAGGAGATCTCTATACCAGGAGCTACCCAATGCAGAGACAATCGATAGGTCATCCTATCGCTTTCACAAATACTCGGTCTTCAACACCGATCTTTAATGCAATTCACAACGACGTATCACATATTCAGAATGGGTTATACGACCCCATGGTCCTTTCCCGGTTAACCCGAATAGTGAGCGCTTATTCAAAAATAAGTGTGGCGTTCAAATTCAAACAAATCACATCAATTACCCATTCAAAGGGAAATATTGATAGTCGGTTATTGAACTATCAATGGATATGCACACATCACCAGTTTCCAAATAATTTTCCAAATTATTTATTTTCCAAAATATCTTCACTAGATATATAATTTCAATACTTCAAAAATAAATCAATATTTATTTTTATACAAATTCTCCTTTTCATTCTTAAATTCCATAGTGGATTTATATTTCACAATATCCATGCATATACGATTTCAATTATCCATTTCAATTTATCTTCAAAAAGATAAATTCTAATTATTCACTTTATATTGGAAAACATTTCCATACTTATTAAATAAGTAATTCACGAATTTTATTTATTTTCAACACTTAGAAAATATTCAATATACTTTAATTGAAATTAAGTATATATTTCATTCTTTAAGGAAATCATCCTCTTAAACAAATTTATTTGGGCCAAAATGAATGTTGCGTAAAACATCGTTACGACAACCCAAAATCACTAGTATAGGGATTCGAAATTAAAATAGATATATAAATTCCAATACTATACAAAACATTTCCTTTCGGAAATCATTTACTATAACAACAGTGTTAGAGTCCACCATTTCCTTCTATTTCTCGAAAACGTCTATTTCAACAATAAATGCTGAAATCCATGGTTTCGAATCTCAACACATTTTAAAACATCGTTAGATCGTTTTAAATCAATTTAAACATCTCATTCAAACATTTTCTTTAACATATTATTCACTATTCAAAACGTGAATATTCTTTGTTAACAAATTTCATCCTTTTATTCATTTTATTTCAAAGGATTATTCACAGTTCAAAAACGTGAATATAACTCCATTTATAGGTTTCAACAATTTACTTTTCAAAATAAGTCGCTTGCGAATTTATAAAACAACGTTTATAAACTCCATTTCTATTTATTTTATAACAACTTCCTTTTATAAATTCCTTTATTAACCTATTCGATTTATAACTCAATTATAAAACAAAGGTTCATATTATAAGTCAAATACTTATAATTTATTCGTTCACACAAAAAAATCGTTCTTTTGAACTTCATAATCATAAATCTTATAACTTATAAGATTCAATTATTTATCCAAATATATTCTTTAATAATTTCACGAAATTTATAAATCTTACTATTTATAAATTTCATTTATAACTTCACCATTTATAATTTTATAAATTCCATTTATTTACAAAAATCAATTTTCACTTCATTCCAACACTTATAAAAACTCGTTTTATAATGTCAATATTTCAATTTATAAATATCCATTTATAAATCTCTTAATATAAATCAATTTATATTATTATTTCAAAACGTCTTTAATCTCCTTTATTATTTCACCATTTTGATTCATAAAATAATTAAATTTTATAAATCCTATATTTAAACTTTTCACAATAAATTCAAAAATCCTGATTAAACTATTTTATAAAATCGTTAGCATCATATTCTCAAAAATCAGTTTTTAACTATTTTTCTCAAAAATCATAATTTTTATAACATAAAAATTATAACGTTTATTTATTTAAAATGAATCAATTCCAAAAATATTTTATAAACGTATACTTTCAAAATCACTTTGAAATCATTTTAAAATTCCAAATTTGGTCCAATGATGCTACACACCAAATAGTCAATCACGACTACAACGATATCATATATCGATATGATAATCCATCAAATATCAAAATATCTGAAATCAAATAAATACTGTTGAGGAATCCATTTGGATCCCTCCAACCTGTTTTCCTGCATCCACAAACATTAGCACAATACCAATTTCGCTCCAGTACGAAATTATCGCTGTATATGTTTTTAATAAATATTATCCGCTTAATAGACGGCGTAATAGGGTCTCATCCGCTAAACAAATAAATGCGGGAAATCAATAACTCCAATATATACATATGCCAATATATATATATATATTGCTATTATATATAATACCAATTTCACTGTTTATGAAATATTCGCGGTATATGTTTTTAATAAATAACATCCGCTTACTAACGGCGCAGAATGTCTATTTTAACAATCAATAGATATTAATCATCATTCAAACATGCATTCAAATATTTTAAATCTAACTATTTAAAATAAAATAGAAACTGATTCGATTGAGTGAGAAGTTCTCACCTTGATTTTAAATTCCGTTTTAGCGATTTATTTCGAATAAAATTAAACGTGCGTTTAATTTTACCCAAAATTCTCACTAACTCCAAACGACTCCAAACCAACTCCATCACGTAGTGCTCGTCCATACGATTCCAACGCAACTGGTTTCGCGCGTTTTCGACCTCGTATGAAAAAGATATTGATTTTACAAGTTTATACAAATTTTATCTTAAACTAATTACAACAATTATTTAAAATTTATAACCTAACTTCATAATAACCGTTAGATCCAAGCCCATAGCATCAGGCCCGTGCGCATAACCCCTCCATCTTCTTCCCCAAAGTATTCACGCACGCGACAACTACAGATAACCAAACCCATTAGCAATAGATTAGGGTTTCGATTTGCAATCTCATTTCTCGACGAAACTCGATCAAACCACTTGCAATAGGAAGCCCCTTCCACCACCTATGCACGGCCCAAGAACGACCATGTGCGGCCCCCCATTTCGTCATGAAATGCGTGCGCAAGTCATGGAGGACGCGGCCCAGTAGTTTCCCCTTCGATCGACCATAACCCATCAAATCCGTATGGATTGAAAGCTCCCGCCTTGCTCTTCATCTTTGTAGTTGATCACTTGGGCTAAAACTTCACGGATTGGAAGTAATTAAGGGATGAATGAAACTAATTTCTGGCCATTCATATGAAACTAGCGGCTAGGGTTTTATTAGGGTTATTATTTTTTTTTTCTAAATTATGAAGGCAAGGGTCTCTATTTATAGAAGAAAATCGAACACTATTCATCCGGAAATTCCAAACTCCGATTTACGCGCCGAAACTTACATTTCTAGGGTTTATCCCGCGTTCCGGACACAATGGAACAGGTTTCGAAAGCTAATTCGGACATCTGTGCGAGTTATGGCTACAAACGCTCAATTTAAATTAAACCGATTTAAATCGATTTCTAGGCGTTTTAATTTGTACCGGACAAACGGTAAATCCAATTGACACGAAATTTGAAACCTTACAATAATATTACATTACGGATCCGATGAAACTAGTTTCGTCGAAATCCGAGGCTTTTTGAAAAATGGCTATTTTCACTCGCCAAATTAAAATTAAAAATAATTCGATGCGTTTCGAGCTGCCACGATCAAACGATAACTCCGATTGACACGAAAATTGAAATCCGGTAATAACTAACTATTACGGATCCAATGGAACTGGTTTCGTTCAATTCTGAGACTGTTCGAAAATTGACTATTTTTACTAGTCGATCTAATATTAAAATATTCAATTTTCACAAATTAACTCTTAATTCGATTTTAAAAGTTCTAAAATATCGTTCTAACTTCAATATGATAAAATAAAATTTTACAAATCATTTACAATCATATTTAACCCAATTTTCAATTATTTCCATAATTTAACATATTAAATTATCGATTTAATTATCCAATTATATCCAATAATTCAAATAAAAATTTATTTGACTTATAAATTCACTTATTAATATTTAAAATTAATTAAATATTCAAATTTTAATTATTAAAAATTCTGGGTCGTTACAATCTTCCCCCCTTAAAAGAATTTCGTCCTCGAAATTATCAAGTAAGAAAAGTTATAGAATTCATTAACTTTCCAAAATTCATAGTTAAACTTCTTACAAATCTTTACTAAGTTTTCAAATCATACTTAGTTATCTTTTCAAAAACAACTACTATTGTTTAACTTTCAATTCCAAATCAAAGTTAAAGTTTTCAAAATTTTCCAATTTTCTCAAATTTTTCTAACGCCTTAAATTTTCGGAAAAATTCGCCATAGTCTCCTTTGCGCGGCTCGATCCGAAAAAAAAATGATAGTATATATATCACAAATATACATCTCATCAAGTAATGAGGCATCCCGCAGGGAAAAAGTATAAAAGTACGGTATGTAATCCGAGATATGTACCTTATTTTTTATTAGCAAGCCTATACGGCTAATATAGCGCGAAAGCGAGCTCCAAATGCGAAGCAAACGCGATCCGCACCTACTAACCACTCAACAAACAACATGAGAATCATGTATATATGCAAATAGTATCAATATACATCATATATTAACATAACAACTATATAATATAGCAAATGCAACTAAAGCAACAAATGAAACCATCAACCAACTATCATCCATAACCAATATATATTCATTCATATTCTCATTAATATTAATGAATTGGTTTTCAATTTAAATCACATTTGATTCATTAACAGTGGATGTTATTACTAACATTCATTTTCAATTAGTTTATATTCACTAATTCATATTCAAGTTGGTTCACTTCCAAATCAAATTCAATTCTATTTAAGATTCACTTAACTTCAAATTGGATTTCAATTACTTTAGCTTCCAATTTCATTAACTCAATTTCATTAACACTTAATGAATTACATACAATCAACTAACAATCAATGTATATTAATTACAACCAAATTCCTTTACTTATCAATTGGTTTAATTAATTGATTTTCATTCAATTATTCAACTTCTAATAACATTAGATTTTAATGAATTAACACTTATATTCATTTTTTTCATATCAACTAAATTCACATTTAATTGATTAATATTCAATCCATTCATTCAATTCAATTACAAAAGTTGAATTTCATTTACATAACTTAAATTCCAACTTATAAATCAATTCAGCTTCCAATTCTAAGTAAATTTTCCATTTAACTTTAAATTCATTTTTATTTACAACTCATATTCATAAATATATTCATATAGTTTCACTTCTTATATATATAAGTTTATTTCACAATTGTAAATCACTTTAATTATAATTCAATTCCTATAATTCTTTTGCTTACACAATTATTCTTTAATTTAGATTATTCAAACAACCAAACAATCAACTTATATACACTTTAATAATTCTGAAAAATTATTTCTTTATATATAAAATAAAATCAAGGTAAAATTATTTCATTTACCCAATTTAAAACAATATCGTGTCGAATTGTTCTATACAAGTGTTTAGAGATCCCTATCAACAACGTTAATTACTCGTATTAACCAGAATCTATATACCACTCAACAAACCAATCATCACAATATAAAACAATTTTATATATTCACTAACAAATACGCTCTCATAGCTATTATTACACTCAAACTCACTCTAGAGTACTACTGGCTCTATCTCTAATGAGTAATACCCAACAGAACCATGGTTGTCGCTTAACCATATGCTCTGATACCACATTGTCAGGACCCGATTCTTCGTCTTCCGAAAATTCGACATCGATACTCACTTTATCGACTGCCGAGCAATCGAACGACGGAAAACCGAACACTGAGGGTTTTAAGAAAAGTTTAGGAAAAGAAAAGAAAAAGGCAGAAGAAGAGAGAAGAAAAGAAAATAGAAAATATAGAGGAAAGAACATAGAGAAAGTATTTAAGAAAAGAGAATAGAAAATGGAAAATAGAACGGAACAGAAAACAAAGAAAATAGAATAGTATCAGAATCTCACAATTCGTAGCGGAACAACATATAATAATAAATGAATAATCTTTAAACAAAGAACTATATCAGTTATTACATTACATCACATCACATTACATCATGTCATCATCAGAGTATACAACATCAAACAGTGCAGCGGAAAAAGAAATACTATATAAACTAGTAATACGCCATGCCATCCATCTTGCCACCAGCAACTCTAGAATATCCAGAATATCCTGATAAATCCTAACTCTTGACTGCCCGTGTGGAAATTGGAGGGCACCCAGAATTTAGGAAGGAAAACAATAAACTCAAAGTCAGTCATGTGACTGGTGTGAGAACTCAAAACAGTTTATTTATCTTAAAAAATCAAAATAGAGGAATATTTTTAAAGTCAATTCGCAATGCTTTTAAAAATGAGACTACCATAAGGCCTCCCGCACACACACACATGCAAACGCAGAATCGGAGGAGATTTCTCCTTATGATAGTCAAAGATGCTTGATACGCATTTAAAAGAACATTTTATATTATTACTAGTGTATAGTGTAGGAAAAATTCATTTCGAAAGTAGAATATAAATCTTAGCCAACATACGACCATTATCGTATGCCTACTATAGCTACCATCCAAACAGTGGTGACCACCATAAGTGAATGGCAGGTCCTACAACTAATACCGTATAAGTTTCGTATTGGGAATTGGATTTCCAACGAATGATCAGGCCAAGGAACTTCCCATTTCCACATGAGAATGCCTCTGGATGGACATCCCCGAGAACCAAACCGGATCTCTACCAACACAAGGCCGGGTTACCCCTAACTGAGTAACAACTGACCGAATATGCCATCCCCCGGTCCTTTGGGACCTTTTCACCGAGCGCTCGTAATCAATTCACACAATCATAACAAAGTGTTTTCAACATGAGTAAGTATCTGGGCTCCATACCATGATACCACCCTTTTCCAGAAGGAAATGCACACATCCTAAAGGGCGCTACCCCTCATAACCTTGCCGCATCTTTCCTGTTTTGACCATTCACGGGGTGTGAGGCTCGACGAAGTCACGTCCACAAAAACATACTTTATACAAAAGCCATGCTTTGGGTCAACAAATGATCATAGAAATGATCACAAAGATAGACGATCAAATAAACGATCCTATCACAAATAATCAACACAATGATCATTTCACAGCAACACTCAGCATGTCACATTACCAAATTGGGAATATATCGCTGATAACTTCAACTATATAACCTCTGAGCACGTACGTCTCAGAGAAGGGTGTTAAGCTAAAAGAATAAATTCTCCGCCACCAACAGAAATATATTTGAAAGAAATCGGCTTTATATCTCAACTTGTGACGTCAGACATACTATCCATACAAGTCTGTTCCGGGCTCGAACAAAACCGAAGGCACTTCTTACGAAGCCCTTGCAATCCGGGTATTCACAATCCCGATCGAATTTCCCATCACTTAGGAGATCTCTATACCAGGAGCTACCCAGTGCAGAGACAATCGATAGGTCATCCTATCGCTTTCACAAATACTCGGTCTTTAACACCGATCTTTAATGCAATTCACAACGACGTATCACATATTCAGAATGGGTTATACGACCCCATGGTCCTTTCCCGGTTAACCCGAATAGTGAGCGCTTATTCAAAAATAAGTGTGGCGTTCAAATTCAAACAAATCACATCAATTACCCATTCAAAGGGAAATATTGATAGTCGGTTATTGAACTATCAATGGATATGCACACATCACCAGTTTCCAAATAATTTTTCAAATTATTTATTTTCCAAAATATCTTCACTAGATATATAATTTCAATACTTCAAAAATAAATCAATATTTATTTTTAAACAAATTCTCTTTTTCATTCATAAATTCCATAGTGGATTTATATTTCATAATATCCACGCATATACGATTTCAATTATCCATTTCAATTTATCTTCAAAAAGATAAATTCTAATTATTCACTTTATATTGGAAAACATTTCCATACTTATTAAATAAGTAATTCACGAATTTTATTTATTTTCAACACTTAGAAAATATTCAATATACTTCAATTGAAATTAAGTATATATTTCATTCTTTAAGGAAATCATCCTCTTAAACATATTTATTTGGGCCAAAACGAATGTTGCGTAAAACATCGTTACGACAACCCAAAATCACTAGTATAGGGATTCGAAATTAAAATAGATATATAAATTCCAATACTATACAAAACATTTCCTTTCGGAAATCATTTACTATAACAACAGTGTTAGAGTCCACCATTTTCTTCTATTTCTCGAAAACGTCTATTTCAACAATAAATGCTGAAATCCATGGTTTCGAATCTCAACACATTTTAAAACATCGTTAGATCGTTTTAATTCAATTTAAACATCTCATTCAAACATTTTCTTTAACATATTATTCACTATTCAAAACGTGAATATTCTTTGTTAACAAATTTCATCCTTTTATTCATTTTATTTCAAAGGATTATTCACAGTTCAAAAACGTGAATATAACTCCATTTATAGGTTTCAACAATTTACTTTTCAAAATAAGTCGCTTGCGAATTTATAAAACAACGTTTATAAACTCCATTTCTATTTATTTTATAACAACTTCCTTTTATAAATTCCTTTATTAACCTATTCGATTTATAACTCAATTATAAAACAAAGGTTCATATTATAAGTCAAATACTTATAATTTATTCGTTCACACAAAAAAAAATCGTTCCTTTGAACTTCATAATCATAAATCTTATAACTTATAAGATTCAATTATTTATCCAAATATATTCTTTAATAATTTCACGAAATTTATAAATCTTACTATTTATAAATTTCATTTATAACTTCACCATTTATAATTTTATAAATTCCATTTATTTACAAAAATCAATTTTCACTTCATTCCAACACTTATAAAAACTCGTTTTATAATGTCAATATTTCAATTTATAAATATCCATTTATAAATCTCTTAATATAAATCAATTTATATTATTATTTCAAAACGTCTTTAATCTCCTTTATTATTTCACCATTTTGATTCATAAAATAATTAAATTTTATAAATCCTATATTTAAACTTTTCACAATAAATTCAAAAATCCCGATTAAACTATTTTATAAAATCATTAGCATCATATTCTCAAAAATCAGTTTTTAACTATTTTTCTCAAAAATCATAATTTTTATAACATAAAAATTATAACGTTTATTTATTTAAAATGAATCAATTCCAAAAATATTTTATAAACGTATACTTTCAAAATCACTTTGAAATCATTTTAAAATTCCAAATTTGGTCCAATGATGCTACACACCAAATAGTCAATCACGACTACAACGATATCATATATCGATATGATAATCCATCAAATATCAAAATATCTGAAATCAAATAAATACTATTGAGGAATCCAGTTGGATCCCTCCAACCTGTTTTCCTGCATCCACAAACATTAGCACAATACCAATTTCGCTCCAGTACGAAATTATCGCGGTATATGTTTTTAATAAATATTATCCGCTTAATAGACGGCGTAATAGGGTCTCATCCGCTAAACAAATAAATGCGGGAAATCAATAACTCCAATATATACATATGCCAATATATATATATTGCTATTATATATAATACCAATTTCACTGTTTATGAAATATTCGCGGTATATGTTTTTAATAAATAGCATCCGCTTACTAACGGCGCATAATGTCTATTTTAACAATCAATAGATATTAATCATCATTCAAACATGCATTCAAATATTTTAATTCTAACTATTTGAAATAAAATCGAAACTGATTCGATTGAGTGAGAAGTTCTCACCTTGATTTTAAATTCCGTTTTAGTGATTTATTTCGAATAAAATTAAACGTGCGTTTAATTTTACCCAAAATTATCACTAACTCCAAATGACTCCAAACCAAATCCATCGCGTAGTGCTCATCCATACGATTCCAACGCAACTGGTTTCGCGCGTTTTCGACCTCGTATGAAAAAGATATTGATTTTACAAGTTTATACAAATTTTATCTTAAACTAATTACAACAATTATTTAAAATTTATAACCTAACTTCATAATAACCGTTAGATCCAAGCCCATAGCATCAGGCTCGTGCGCATAACCCCTCCATCTTCTTCCCCAAAGTATTCACGCACGCGACAACTACAGATAACCAAACCCATTAGCAATAGATTAGGGTTTCGATTTGCAATCTCATTTCTCGACGAAACTCGATCAAACCACTTGCAATAGGAAGCCCCTTCCACCACCTATGCACGGCCCAAGAACGACCATGTGCGGCCCCCCATTTTGTCATGAAATGCATGCGCAAGTCATGGAGGACGCGGCCCTGTAGCTTCCCCTTCGATCGACCATAACCCATCAAATCCGTATGGATTGAAAGCTCTCGCCTTGCTCTTCATCTTTGTAGTTGATCACTTGGGCTAAAACTTCACGGATTGGAAGTAATTAAGGGATGAATGAAACTAATTTCTGGCCATTCATATGAAACTGGCGGCTAGGGTTTTATTAGGGTTATTATTATTATTTTTCTAAATTATGAAGGCAAGGGTCTCTATTTATAGAAGAAAATCAAACACTATTCATCCGGAAATTCCAAACTCCGATTTACGCGCCGAAACTGACATTCCTAGGGTTTATCCCGCGTTACGGACATAATGGAACAGGTTTCGAAAGCTAATTCGGACATCTGTGCGAGTTATGGCTACAAACGCTCAATTTAAATTAAACCGATTTAAATCGATTTCTAGGCGTTTTAATTTGTACCGGACAAACGGTAAATCCAATTGACACGAAATTTTAAACCTTACAATAATATCACATTACGGATCCGATGAAACTGGTTTCGTCGAAATCCGAGACTTTTTGAAAAATGGCTATTTTCACTCGCCAAATTAAAATTAAAAATAATTCGATGCGTTTCGAGCTGCCACGATCAAACGATAACTCCGATTGACACGAAAATTGAAATCCGGTAATAACTAACTATTACGGAACCAATGGAACTGGTTTCGTTCAATTCTGAGACTGTTCAAAAATTGACTATTTTTACTAGTCGATTTAATATTAAAATATTCAATTTTCACAAATTAACTCTTAATTCGATTTTAAAAGTTCTAAAATATCGTTCTAACTTCAATATGATAAAATAAAATTTTACAAATCATTTACAATCATATTTAACCCAATTTTCAATTATTTCCATAATTTAACATATTAAATTATCAATTTAATTATCCAATTAAATCCAATAATTCAAATAAAAATTTATTTGACTTATAAATTCACTTATTAATATTTAAAATTAATTAAATATTCAAATTTTAATTATTAAAAATTCTGGGTCGTTACAGAGGTAACGTGATTTAAGGAGAAGAAAGAATGGCAATAAATCAACTTGCTTTGAAATGGAAAGGAAATTAAACTAGCGTTGATTTTTAATGAGCAGTTATAGGCAAGAAATAAGATATTGATTTAAAAAAAAGGCTACGATTTTGATTGAGCACTGATTTTTCTTGTTATACACGGTTACTAGAGTTTTAACAAATTTTAAGCAAATGGGTTTCGAAATTAAAGCAGAAGAAACGGTCAGCTAAGATTAGATTTTGGAATAAGATTTTTAAACAATATTGAATGCGTTTAAAATTTAAAGCTCGCGTTGATGGGAACAATGGCAAGAAATTAAAAAGGCGAACGGTTATAAAATTTGTAAATAACGTTCCTATTAAATCAGGAGAGTAAAAGGAAAGTGAATAAAATTAGAATGCGTACAACAGACGCGGTGATTTTTGTCCAAAAAAATGAAAATAACGGATTTACATTTTATATGTTTTCTTGTATGTGTATATACATTATTTATTCCATCAAATAACGTGCCTTTTAAACGCGAAATTAAACAGTTTATTTATACACAAATTTTTGGAAATTTATTACTTATATAAAAATATGATTTGTATACACATTTACTAAGAAATTTATATTCAAAAATGTATATAAGTAAAATATTAAATATTAAATTTTTAAAAGTATAAAATAATTTTTTTTTGAAGAACAAAAGGTGAAATAAACGTTGTTACGAATATATTAAACTAAACCAAAAGATTAAAAATTTAAAGATTTATAACTTCAAAAAAAATGTTAAGTTTTAACCAAAGTAAGAATTTTTGAATTTTCACACTAATAAAAATCTTGGGTGATTGTTTATAATTAAATTTAGACAAACAAATTTTTGAAAAATAAAACCCCAGAGTTATAAATAAAGAACAAAATATTGCTAAACTTTGGGCTGTTACAATTAATGTGTTTTTGTAATTAAATTAGGAAGAAATAAAAATTTTATAACCTATATTGAAGTAAATGTTAAGAATGTAATTTAGTAATGGTTATAAAAATTTCATTTTGATAATTGAAGTGAAATACCATTTATGAATAGTGTAAGTTGTTACATTTGGTTATAAAATATAAAATGAGAAAACAAAAGTAACTGTTGGATTAACCAATGCGATAATTTATTTATTAAAAGTAACTGCATGTAAATTTAGGAAATTAAGTTAGTCGAAGCGGAATTTGTAAATTAAATTTTGTATCAATTGCAATAAAAATAAATAAAAGTTTACGTTAATGTTAATTAAGGGATATTTGGAAATAATGTTAACGATATTCATAATAGAACAAGTTGTTGAATGAAAGAAATGGAAGAAAAGATTTATTAATGTAAACTTAATAAAAGAATTAAT
The DNA here is from genome assembly GCA_030765085.1 of Allium cepa. Taxonomy (NCBI): domain Eukaryota; kingdom Viridiplantae; phylum Streptophyta; class Magnoliopsida; order Asparagales; family Amaryllidaceae; genus Allium; species Allium cepa. Next base: position 912,508,014 of record CM060943.1, read on the forward strand.
GGAAAGGGAAGGTCTGAGGAAATATTGAAATTTGTTAGTGGAAAATTAATAATATACTTAATGGTAATTAGATGAAAGAAAAAGTATTTAAGAATTGTAACATTTGTTTGTTAATAGGGAGTTCATAGGTGCAATTAAAGTCACGGTAACACACGTTATATGTTACCCGTTTATTTGGTTTAATAATTAAAATTTGAACCAATTGGAATTAAATGAGCCTTAATGTTATATTAATAAGAATTAACGCATTAACTAAATTAGTGCACACACTATTAATTGAAACAGATGGTAAAGTTAGGATTGATTGAAATTAGTAAATTGGGAAAGGAATTAAAAATTTTGTTAACTGATGAAGAATACGTAATAAATTGCAAATTTATAAAATCAATGTCCGTTAAGTTGTTATAATATTTATAGTTGATAATAAACGTTACTTTAATGATTATTAATATAATAATGGAAGGTGTAAGTAAAATAATGGAATAATTGGAATTGTAAATTTATGCGTAGTGTAGTAATCAATGTAATGAAAAGTTTGAACCCAAGTAAATGAATTTATTTAGAATATAAAACGCAATTAGCATGTATATTCGTAGAAATGTAATAAAATGAAAATAGGGTAGTTAGTACGAAGGAAAGATGAAAATTTGAACTTACTAATGTATAATAGGGTAAACAAAGGTTACCTTTGTTTATTCAATAATTTTTTATTAGATAAAAAGGATTTGGAGTTAAATCAAGTTTGATTATTGAAATAAATTATAATTCACTAGATATTTTGTGAATGGAATTAATACTACATTATTTGAAATAAAGATAAATTGAGAAAATGTTATTTATCAGGATATATACCAATGTAAATGGTACATAGGATGAAGATACGATAATTAATTGAATTAAAAGTATGGGAGTCGGGATTTATTTATTTATTTGAATAAACATTCAATAATTGGATTGATTTCTATTGAATGGAATAAATTATTTAATTATGTCTTTAATTGAAAAATTGGAGATTTTTAATGTTATAGATATTGAGCCAATGATAACTTCATCCAATTGGCGTCAATAAATTTAATAATTGGATGGAAGAAAATTTAAATAGATTTTTGGGAAATTTAATTTATAAATTTGAATATAATGAAATTGAAAATTTAACACTGCAATTAATAGATTAATTAACGATAAATTGACATTTAAATTTGTTTAAATCATTGTAAACGATTAAGAAGTTAAAAATGTTGAAATTTGTCAACTATCGAAATAAAATTTGAAAGTTTGATTTTATTAATTAATTATTAATTTATTTAATTTATGGAAAATAGCCATTTTGGCCACTTACTCGGATTTCGACGAAACTAGTTTCATCGGATCCGTAACGGTGAATTATTGTAGGGTTTCAAGTTTCATAGCGATCGGACTTGTCGTTTGATCGTACGGACTTGAAAAGCCTTGAAATCAATGAAATTGTAATCAATTGAAATCAATTTGAAATAATTTGATTTTAGCATAACTTCTTCATACGATGCAATTTGAACCTGAAACTTTTTCCATCGTGTTCAAAATATTTTACACCTATTTTGATATATGGGTTTGCCCAATTTCGTCCTGGAGTCAAAACGGGCTTTTTGGGCCACTTTGGCGTTAGCAAGTATATCCAACCTAATCCATCCATTCTAATTTCCGACCTACCTATATAAACCTGGTTATAAACCCTAGCCTATCTCTATTCTCATTGTCTATACGTACATCTCAACCCTCTCCTCCTCAATGGCAGATAAACGAATTCTAGATCCAATCCCAAACCAAATCCAAAGCATAAATTTCAATGTCCTTAGAAAAATTTGAAAAAAAATATACGCTGAAGCTCTCGACTAGCATAATTCACTGGTGGTGTTCTTTGTCGATTTAGTTCGTCGTTTGATCAGTAAAAATCAAAGACGTCTCAGCCGTTCATCGCTCGATGATGAATATCGTCCGATCGACGAATCGACGAAAGGGTTATGTGGAGAGTCGAGCGTACATCGCATCTAGGTGGTTGGTCTGGTGGTTCGACGGTCTGATTTAGGTAAAGAATTCGATTAGGGTTTAACCCTAACCGGCGGTGGCTGTCTTGTGGTGACCGGAAGTTAGGGTGGGGGGGCGAGATAATAGGTGAGGTGATGGCGATCTCGGCCCCGTCCTCGGTGATGGATGGCGACGTGCGCAGGGGCGTGGGCAGCTGGCCGTGGGTGATAACGCGATGGTGGCTTTCATCAATTCTCGTACAGAAGGAACGACGCGTGAGTCACGTGTTGACTGGGAGAAGAAAGAATGACGTGGCAAAGACGGTTTATGTTCTGTAACGACCCGTAGATTTTAATAGTTTTAAATGGTTTTATTTAACGTAATTAATTGAAACTTTTGAGAAATTTTATATAATAATATTTTGAGATAAAAATTTAATATTTGGATTACGTCCAATTAAACATAGCAGATTTTAAATTTTAAATTTATTTTATCAAAGTTTATTCCATTGCTAAATTCTATTTAATTCAAGCTAGCTAATGAATTGCTTTAATAAATATTGCAGAATCAATTTCTTTAATAAATATTGCAGAATCAATGCACAGATGTTATCAATTTTATTTTTATGGTGGTACGTTCCTTCACGTTTCCTACTGGTTAAATTATAAATAATTTGCTTTGATGTGTCGGCTAAATCAAAGCAACGTGGCCGTTGCTATTTATTTCTTTTATTAATTGCTATAATTATTTTCACCAAATCAAGGGTTGACCGTTACTTGGCTTTCAAATTTTGGACTCTGCATTCAAAAAGAAACGTATAATATAATAAGTACTTCATATTTATTTTCAGTACGTTTCACAAAATTTTCTCTGTCCGTTCTTTTCTATTAAATACAAACTTGCAGCTGTTATCAATTCATCGTTTCAATTTATTATGTGGTCCGTTACTCTGCCTTTTTAGATTTGAACATGCAGCTGGTGGCATTAAAAGTTGCTTTAATTATCCACTGAATTATCGTGACCATCCACTACTCTATATTTATTCCTGTACGTTTTATCTTCACTTAAATTTCTCTGTCCATTTCTTTTTCCATTTTAATATCCTTGCCTTTCCATACTCACATGCTTTCCAATCAAGCAATAAATTGTTTAAATATCCACCTTTTCAACTTGACCGTTGTTATTGCATCACACCGGTATATAATTCAAATCTATCATTATTCTACCGTTTCTTCTTTAATAAATTATATGTAACAGTATATCAAAAATGGACAGCTCATTCTCCACCCATTCATTTCTCCTATTCAGTTAATAATGGAATATAAAGTAATATATTTGGTATACAATTCAAACAACCGTTACCGTTCATACTCCTAAATTCTAGCGATTCATCCCTCTATTTCCATGGTTTCGATTTTAGTTGCTGGATTACTCATTCCTACCGTTCAACAATATTAAATATTTATAACGTGTAGGCTTTCAGCCTATTTAGCTTCATTTTTTCTTCCTCTTTGTTGCTTCTTGAAAAAAAAAGAGATTTTTCCCATCACAATGCTAAAACACATATGATGGAAAAATGAAAAAGGACCAGTTCTCCTTCCTATAGCTTCGTCAAGCCTCCGCAACAACAGCTCGAACCACCTGTCAAGAGCCACAACCCACTCCATGCCTCCTCCTGTGTCGCCCCACCTCTATACCCACGCTAGACAAGAACATTACGGGGAATGCTGTCAACTAGCATGGAGAATAAGGCTGTTAAGGAGCGACCGACCATGTAATTTCTTTGCGCGAGCATCGATATGTCAGATAGTATAGCATGCATTTCTTTATCAAGAGGGAAATCCGACATACCGGCACAAACTCAAAGCTACTACACAATGGCTATAATATCTTCGGAAACAAATATAGAATTAAACATAATACAAATCAGTCACAGATAATTCATATCGCAAAGGCGGAAGAAGATATGAATATTACACATAAAAGTGTACATCAGAGTAGTGGTAAGAAGGATCCACAATAACACAAAACAATAGCGACATGTGCTATACAAAAGAAAACATCAATGAGTCAATATCTCAAGAGTATACAACAAAAACGACTAATATAAGTAGTAAACAAAAGGTCAGAGTAATGGATCCCCAGAGAGAAGTCAAGTCGAAGCACCTGCAACATCTTGGTCTGACCCGAGTATTATTTATAAGAAAATAATAAACGGATCAGTCTAGCTATAAATATCAGATAACATGATATAGAATAGGAGATATGACTAAACACATAATAATCACAATGCAAAGCTGTGATATATATAAGTAACTGAAAATCAACAAGAGATTAATCAATATCACAATAATCTACTCAAGATAAAAAGGAATGCCATACTCCTAATTTCATTCACCAAGCCACAATAAATGACATATAAGATAAGGCATAGACGTATAATAATGGCATACTACTATAAGTATGTAAATGATACTCAACAAACGATTTATCAATATCAAAGAATCTTCTCAAAGATCTAAAAAGGGTATCATACCCAAAACTTGTATTCACAACAAGTTAATGACACACGAATTCACCAATGCACAATAATTGATAAATCATATAAATGAAAATCATCTCAAGAAATCCAGTCAATGACACACGAATTCACCTATGCACAAGAATTGATAACTCATATCAATAGAAATCACTAAAATAGGTGAAGAAGAAAATTCCAGAATTCGACACACGAAATCCAGAAATCACACAAAATAAGGGGGGAGGCCTATCACATGAACGGGAGCATGAAAACTCACCAACAGCTGTAACACACGAACGAGAAGCTATCTCATGGTAGCTAGCCATTAATTTGACACACAAATGGTCCGAAGATCTGACACACGAATGGTCCGAAGTCCGTGGGTTGCTACCCCACCAAATTGAGTCGAAACTCCATAAAACGGGGTTTAGTCTCCCTCGCAGACAAAGAGACATCGCACATTGCTAGTCTAAATCATAAAGATGATCGTCATGATCATCAAGAAGTGTCAATTACACTAAGCTAGTAAATATATGAGTTTAGCATCATGTCCCATAACCACTAGCTTAACTTAAATATTTACGAACAAATTGTAAGTTTCCAATAGAAAATTGTCACAAGAGATTCAATCGAACAAGTCCAAGAATTAACCGAACAAGTAAACGCAAGCGTTTCATACCACTTGTTTTACTAAGCCGTTTAATTAGATTTCTCATACGAGTGAGGTAAAGGTTTGTGTATACTAGTAGATTGGAAAACGGTTTTATAAACGAGTATGATATTGAAAATATAGTTGAAATCGTTTTGATGAAGAGGTTTTGATATTTAATACTAGAATTGAAACCTTTATATTTTTAAAGTGAAAAATCACAAAAATGATTGTAGAACTATCAATCACTAAAATTCACATTCGAAGACGTGAATAAAATCCAAAGAAATCGATACCAAATCCATAGAAATGGATATTCCCAAAAATCACGAAGAAAATGTCATCAAAGTCAATAACAAATGATAACAACAAAAAGGGAATCAACACGAATCGATTAAAGTTGGAAATATACTCAAAATTTGGCAAATAGGCAAAACTAGGGATTTCCAGACGTCTGAGGGGTTGTCCAGACGTCTGGATTTGGTTTCTGGAAATTTCCCAGAAAACCATCCAGACGTCTGAAACCTAAAATCAGACGTCTGAAAAACATTTAGACGTCTGGTTTTGGTTTCTGGAAATATTCCAGAAAACCAACCAGACGTCTGAAAGCACAAATCTGACGTCTAACCTTATTCCAGATGTCTGAAACAATAATTCAGACGTTTGAAATTAGCCACTGCCTTATTTATTCTTCTACCGTATTTTATTTTTCTCCAGGTTGCAAAACCTGACGTCTGGCATTGGTCTCCAGACGTCTGAAAACCCTGTATGGGCAACAATTTGCCTAGGCCAAATGGCCCAAACGATGTCGGGAGCGATCGAGCGAGCAACGACGACTGAGGATTTACGTCAAATGACAGCCCGGCCTTATAGGCTCTTCGATACACCCCAAATATCGTAACCAAACATCCATAAAAGGATTTTCACAAAAATTGGAATATTCACCCATTCGATCCAAATCAAAAGCAAATGAATATGCACAAATGTTACGAATTCATACCTAACCACAAAGATGGATATAGACATAGATGTGAGATAAAAATCTCACCTTTTCACAAAATCAAACAAGAAGAAGCTTGAAAGCAAATGGAGAATCAACCTCTCTTCAACACAACCCAATTGAGCTTGAATCTAAGCTCAAAAACAAGAACATTCCCAAAATTAGGTTTAGGAATTTCTGAAATTGGTAAGAGAATAAGTTGGAGAAGAAGAAGAGAAGCTTACCAATGGGTTCTTCTTGAGTTTGGAGCAAGGAATTTGAAGTTGCAAAAGGAACTAGGGTTTTGGAGTTTTAATTTCCAATCTCTCCCAATATTAATGCTCTAAAAATTGAAATGAGAAGAGAATGAGGGTGAATGGGGAAGAGTGGCTCAGATTTAGCATAAGTTAAACATAGGGCTGAGCCCAAAACCAAACCCAAAGTGAAAAGTTGCAAAAATCAACTTTCTCCAAACATATCGAAGCTTATACTCAAAAAGGTCGCAAACGGCATTTTAAACTCAATGGGAGTGGTCCCGAGTCCTAATTCGACCGTATGCAAAAAGTAGCTTTTCGGACTAAAATCCGACTAACGATAAAATATTTAAATAAAATATTTAAATATAAAATCGATAAATATGCGGGTTGTTACAGACTCCCCTCCTTAAAGAAATTGCGTCCTCGCAATATTTTAAGAAGAGAACATAAAGTAACAACCATAAAAGCATATTCAACACAAAAGAAATTTGAAATAAGAAGTTCACCTCAAAGAGCACGAGAAAGTAAGTCCGGATGTGTTCGCTCGATGTACTCTCTAGATTCCCAAGAACAATCCTTAGGATTTGAAGACCATTGAACTTTAACAAGCGGAACATCTTTATTTCGAAGTCGTTTGACCTCCAAAGCAATGATACAAACAGGATGTTGCTCATAAGTTAAATTAGGCGAAACTTCAATCTCTTCCACAACACCGGGCTCAAGAACAGAATCGGAATCTCGAAGGCACTTCCGTAATTAATAAAAGGCGATAAGCCATGGAACCAATACGTTCGGTGATAGGAAATGGCCCAATATATCGAGGCGCTAGTTTTCCCGATCGACTAAATCGCACAACACCCTTCATAGGCGAAACACGAACAAACACGAGATCTCCCTTGGAAAATTCTAATTTCCTTCTCCGGTTATTGGCATAGGATTTTTGTCTACTCTGGGCTGCTTTCATCCTATGTCGAATAAGTTCAATTTTCTCTGTGGAATCACGAATAAAATCTGGACCTAAAACCAGCTTCTCACCGGCCTCAAGCCAACAAGAAGGAGATCGGCATGGCCTTCCGTAGAGTGCCTCAAAAGGTGCCATACCAATACTAGATTGGAAGCTATTATTATAGGAAAATTCAACAAGAGAAATATGATCTTCCCAACTTCCACCGAAATCAAGCACACAAGCACGAAGAAGATCTTCAAGAGTTTGATTCACACACTCGGTTTGTCCATCGAAATGGGGATGATAAGCGATGCTAAAATTAAGCTTCATTCCCAAAGCTTTTTGAAGACTCTTCCAAAACCCACTAGTAAACAATGGATCACAATCGCTAACAATAGAAGTAGGAACTCCATGCAATTTAACAATTTCTTTGATAAAGAGTTTGGCCAAAAAGGGTATGGTTCGGTTAGACCGAACGGGAATAAAATGGGCGGATTTAGTAAATCTATCAACAATCACCCATAAGCTATCATGACCTGATCGAGAACGGGGAAGGCCATCTATAAAATACATGGAAATTTGATCCCACTTCCAAATTGGAATTTCTAAAGGTTGCAATAACCCACCAGGCCTTTGATGTTCGGCCTTAATGAGTTGGCAAGTCATGCAACGCTTAACGAAGTTAGCGATGTCAAATTTCATTCCCTCCCAATAATAAAGTCGCTTCATATCCGCGTACATTTTACTACTACCGGGATGAATGGTAAACCTAGATTGATGAGAATCTTCTAAAATATCTTTACGAAGATCACTAATATTTGGTACGATAAGTCTACCAAATCTCCGAATGCCGCCACGAGAATCGATATCAAAGTTTTTCAAACCTTCAATATCAATTTTATCCTTAATATTTTGGCCAAGAAGAGCCAATTCGGGATCTAGCCTTTGAGCTTCAAGAACGCGGTCTAAGAGAGAAGGGCAAGCCTCAAGGCTACATAAAACAAATGATGAGCATAAATCGGATACGCGGTCTCGAATCTCACAAGTGGATAAGATCTCGAGATCGTTCCATTCGGATATCATCATAGAAACAACAGCTTGTTGTTTACGGCTAAGAGCATCGGCGACACGATTACCCTTACCGGGTGTATAAAGAATATCAAGATCATAAGGAGCAAGGAACTCGAGCCAACGTTGTTGACGTAAATTAAGTTCCTTTTGAGAAAATAAATATTTCAAAGACTTATGATCCATGTAAAGAACAAATTTCTCTCCTAAAAGATAATGACGCCAGATCCGAAGAGCAAAAACAATAGCCGCGAGTTCTAAATCATGAGTGGCATATCTAGTCTCAGCAGGCTTCAATTGCCTAGAAGCATAAGCAATAACACGTTCTCTTTGCATACAAACGACACCCAAACCAACGCGACTAGCATCGGTATAAACAACGAAATCTTGATTCCCCTCGGGAATAACGAGAATAGGAGCATCAGAAAGAAGTTCTTTTAATTTCTAAAAAGAAGTTTCACATTTGTCCGACCAAATGTATTTAACACCTTTCTTTGTTAAGCTAGTGAGAGGCACATCAATCTTAGAAAAGTCTTTGATAAATCGACGGTAATAGCCCGCCAAGCCGAGAAAACAACGAATCTCTGTCACACTCTCCGGTCTCTTCCAATCTTGAATCGCTTCAATCTTTGAAGGATCCCCGGAAATTCCGGATTCGGAAATAATATGACCGAGAAACTTCACACGAGATTGTCAAAAGTGGCATTTAGAAAATTTTGCTTTTAATTGATTACGGCTAAGAGTTTCCAATATAATCCGAAGATGTCTTTCATGATCCTCCTCGGTTTTAGAAAACACAAGAATATCATCGATAAAGATGAGAACAAACCGGTCGAGGAAGTCTTTGAAAACTCTATTCATAAGGTCAACGAAATAAGCCGGAGCATTTGTTAGACCAAATGGCATAACAAGCCATTCATAAGATCCATAACGAGTATGGAACGATGTCAAAGGAATGCTATCCTCTGCAATACGAATCTGATGAAATCCAGCAGCTAAGTCTAATTGTGAAAAGACTTTGGCACCACTATGTTGATCGAATAGATCATCAATCCGAGGTAAAGGATATTTATTTTTGATAGTAAGATCATTAAGCTTGCGGTAGTCAACGCAAAGCCTAAGTGTTCCATCGGATTTCTTCACAAAAATAGCTGAAGCACCCCAAGGCGAGGAACTAGAGCGAATAAATTGCTTCGTCTCCAATTCGGATAATTGTTTACGCATCTCCTCGTTTTCTTTATTGGACATAAGATAAGGAGGATGGGTAATAGGTTGAGCTCCAGGAATAAGATTGATTTTGAACTCAATTGCTCGCTTAGGTGGTAATCCTAAAACGGGCTCGAATATGTCGAAAAAATCACGAACGACGTGAATAAGAGAAATAATATCACCCTTATCATCACCATTGTCACCACGAGGATTTAAAGAATATAAAGATGTGACCAAGCTGGAAACTGAATCTTGAAGATTAATAGAAATCTGCATAATAGATTGAGGATGTCGAAGATGAATAGTCCGTTCAGGACATAGGATATGAGCTTCATAACGGTTAAGCCAATCCATTCCCAAAATCATTCCAAAGCCTAAATAACGCATGACATGCAAATCGGCTAGGAAAGAAAAACCACACAAAATAATCTCGACATCTTTACACAATAAACTGATTGTTGCGGATCCACCAACCGGACTCGCAATTCTCAAAGAAGTCATTAAACACAAAACATCCAAAGAAAAAGTATCAACAAGTTCTTTTGATATAAAAGAATGGGACGCACCCGTATCAAAAAGAACTTGAATAGGATGATCACGAAATAAAATAATTCCATCCAGAATAGAATGAGAAATACCTTGGCCACGAGATGTGCTGCCAGGGGCTTGAGCAACATTAAGCTTTCCCTCCTTCCTATTTTGAAGTTTGGGACATACATGCATAAAATGGTCCGGGCTTTTGCAATAGCGACAAGTACGAGGCTTTGAACACTTGTTCGCAAAATGGTCTTTCGAACCGCAATTATAGCATTTCCCTTGAGTAGAGGAAAAGGTCTTTTCAGCAGGAGTTGCTTGCCTCCCTTTCTTATTAGGATAAGGGCCTTTAAATTTGTTTGACCTCTTCTTGTTGTTGAAGTTTGGTTTGGAACCCACCACTTCAACATCATTCTCCCTATCCGCCTCTTCAAGACGAAGAGCAATATCAACGAGTTGGTCGAAAGAAACTTCTAATTTTAGAAGTAATGGCTTCTTGAGACTTTTGTTTAAGCCATAAACAAATCTCTGATTCTTCTTCAGAGGGGTGTTGATGTATTCAACCCCATATTTGGAAAGCGACTCGAAGGATGTGACGTAATCAGTCACGGAGGACTCACCTTGAACAAGGTCTATAAATCGTCGAGCCAATGTCACTTTCTCAGCTTCTGGCACGAATTTTAATTCGAAGCGTTCCCGGAATTGCTCCCAGGTGAGATCCGCTTCATTAATCTCAGAAATAAGAAGCTCGTACCAGTCCAATGCTCTTTCTCGGAGCATACTAGAGGCCACCTGAACTCGGTGAAGGTCAATAAGATTCATGCGCGAAAAGATGCGATCGCATGTTCTAAGCCAAGCTTGGACTTCAATAACAATTTCGGAACCTTTGAATGGCTCCCCACCCAAATTGGTGTAATCGCTGCACAAGCTTGCAAATCCCGACTTTGGGTGAGTAGGTTCCGGGTTAGCTCCAGCTGCTTGAGCATTAGTTACCAAATCAAGAAGCCGTTGAGCAGTCATAAAAACTCCGTCCTGGGGTGGAGTGCTAGATGGCACGGCTCTGGGGCGGCCAGGTCTAGGCATTTCTCTTCCTTTAGAAAGAAAGAAGAGGAAGAAGGTTATTCACCAAATGAATATCAAGCAATCTTGATAAATAAAACAAGGAATCAATAAAAGAAAACAGGATAGGACGGTACGTAGACCCGAATAAAATCCTAAAGCACGACTCCTAAGATGGACTTAGGACGATGATCCTTGTTATAATATTCCATATTGTTCCGAAGTTTGGCTCTGATACCAAGCTGTGACGCCCCACTTCTATACCCACGCTAGACAAGAACATTACGGGGAATGCTGTCAACTAGCACGGAGAATAAGGCTGTTGAGGAGCGACCGACCATGTAATTTCTTTGCGCGAGCATCGATATGTCAGATAGTATAGCATGCATTTCTTTATCAAGAGGGAAATCCGACATACCGACACAAACTCAAAGCTACTACACAGTGGCTATAATATCTTCGGAAACAAATATAGAATTAAACATAATACAAATCAGTCACAGATAATTCATATCACAAAGGCGGAAGAAGATATGAATATTACACATAAAAGTGTACATCAGAGTAGTGGTAAGAAGGATCCACAATAACACAAAATAATAGCGACATGTGCTATAGAAAAGAATACATCAATGAGTCAATATCTCAAGAGTATACAACAAAAACTACTAATCTAAGTAGTAAACAAAAGGTCAGAGTAATGGATCCCCGGAGAGAAGTCAAGTCGAAGCACCTGCAACATCTCGGTCTGACCCGAGTATTATTTATAAGAAAATAATAAACGGATCAGTCTAGCTATAAATATCAGATAACATGATATAGAATAGGAGATATGACTAAACGCATAATAATCACAATGCCAAGCTGTGATATATATAAGTAATTGAAAATCAACAAGAGATTAATCAATATCATAATAATCTACTGAAGATAAAAAGGAATGCCATACTCCTAATTTCATTCACCAAGCCACAATAAATGACATATAAGATAAGGCATAGACGTATAATATCCATAATGACATATTACTATAAGTATGTAAATGATACTCAACAAACGATTTATCAATATCAAAGAATCTTCTCAAAGATCTAAAAAGGGTATCATACCCAAAACTTGTATTCACAACAAGTTAATGACACACGAATTCACCAATACACAATAATTGATAAATCATATAAATGAAAATCATCTCAAGAAATCCAGTCAATGACACATGAATTCACCTATGCACAAGAATTGATAACTCATATCAATAGAAATCACTAAAATAGGTGAAGAAGAAAATTCCAGAATTCGACACACGAAATCCAGAAATCACACAAAATAAGGGGGGAGGCCTATCACATGAACGGGAGCATGAAAACTCACCAACAGCTGTAACACACGAAAGAGAAGCTATCTCATGGTAGCTAGCCATTAATTTGACACACAAATGGTCCGAAGACCTGACACACAAATGGTCCGAAGACCGTGGGTTGCTACCCCACCAAATTGAGTCGAAACTCCACAAAACGGGGTTTAGTCTCCCTCGCAGACAAAGAGACATCGCACATTGCTAGTCTAAATCACAAAGATGATCGTCATGATCATCAAGAAGTGTCAATTACACTAAGCTAGTAAATATATGAGTTTAGCATCATGTCCCATAACCACTAGCTTAACTTAAATATTTACGAACAAATTGTAAGTTTCCAATAGAAAATTGTCACAAGAGATTCAATCGAACAAGTCCAAGAATTAACCGAACAAGTAAACGCAAGCGTTTCATACCACTTGTTTTACTAAGCCGTTTAATTAGATTTCTCATACGAGTGAGGTAAAGGTTTGTTTATACTAGTAGATTGGAAAACGGTTTTATAAACGAGTATGATATTGAAAATATAGTTGAAATCGTTTTGATGAAGAGGTTTTGATATTTAATACTAGAATTGAAACCTTTATATTTTTAAAGTGACAAATCACAAAAATGATTGTAGAACAATCAATCACTAAAATTCACATTCGAAGACGTGAATAAAATCCAAAGAAATCGATACCAAATCCATAGAAATGGATATTCCCAAAAATCACGAAGAAAATGTCATCAAAGTCAATAACAAATGATAACAACAAAAAGGGAATCAACACGAATCGATTAAAGTTGGAAATATACTCAAAATTTGGCAAATAGGCAAAACTAGGGATTTCCAGACGTCTGAGGGGTTGTCCAGACGTCTGGATTTGGTTTCTGGAAATTTCCCAGAAAACCATCCAGACGTCTGAAACCTAAAATCAGACGTCTGAAAAACATTTAGACGTCTGGTTTTGGTTTCTGGAAATATTCCAGAAAACCAACCAGACGTCTGAAAGCACAAATCAGACGTCTAACCTTATTCCAGATGTCTAAAACAATAATTCAGACGTCTGAAATTAGCCACTGCCTTATTTATTCTTCTACCGTATTTTATTTTTCTCCAGGTTGCAAAACCTGACGTCTGGCATTGGTCTCCAGACGTCTGAAAACCCTGTAAGGGCAACAATTTGCCTAGGCCAAATGGCCCAAACGATGTCGGGAGCGATCGAGCGAGCAACGACGACTGAGGATTTACGTCAAATGACAGCCCGGCCTTATAGGCTCTTCGATACACCCCAAATATCGTAACCAAACATCCATAAAAGGATTTTCACAAAAATTGGAATATTCACCCATTCGATCCAAATCAAAAGCAAATGAATATGCACAAATGTTACGAATTCATACCTAACCACAAAGATGGATATAGACATAGATGTGAGATAAAAATCACACCTTTTCACAAAATCAAACAAGAAGAAGCTTGAAAGCAAATGGAGAATCAACCTCTCTTCAACACAACCCAATTGAGCTTGAATCTAAGCTCAAAAACAAGAACATTCCCAAAATTAGGTTTAGGAATTTCTGAAATTGGTAAGAGAATAAGTTGGAGAAGAAGAAGAGAAGCTTACCAATGGGTTCTTCGTGATTTTGGAGCAAGGAATTTGAAGTTGCAAAAGGAACTAGGGTTTTGGAGTTTTAATTTCCAATCTCTCCCAATATTAATGCTCTAAAAATTGAAATGAGAAGAGAATGAGGGTGAATGGGGAAGAGTGGCTCAGATTTGAGCATAAGTTAAACATAGGGCTGAGCCCAAAACCAAACCCAAAGTGAAAAGTTGCAAAAATCAACTTTCTCCAAACATATCGAAGCTTATACTCAAAAAGGTCGCAAACGGCATTTTAAACTCAATGGGAGTGGTCCCGAGTCCTAATTCGACCGTATGCAAAAAGTAGCTTTTCGGACTAAAATCCGACTAACGATAAAATATTTAAATAAAATATTTAAATATAAAATCGATAAATATGCGGGTTGTAACATCTCCCCTCGTCATCCATATTTTTATAAACGGTATGCGTATCATATTGCAATATATGTTTCGTTTTTAAATGTTTACATATAGCACGAATATGTACTAGTACTATATATAGTCTATTTTGTTTAATGGATATGTTATACAAGCTGTGTTTTCTTTTGTCTAATGGATTTCAAAACTTATAATAATATTATTGCATTAGTTGTTGTTTTCAACTTCCTGCTACACTTTCTTTTTTTATTATAAATTTTAGCTTGCTGTAATTCTCTTTTCATCTATATTATTGTATTCTATTATCTAATATATACATTTTATCTAGTTATATATATTATACTATAAGGTGTATATATATAAGTTTTCATAACCCTTTATAATATGTAGCTATGTATATAAGATTGGACCTCTTATATATAAGAGCATTGGTTATAGCAATTAAAAAGATGCAAAGGAATTTATGGTGATATTTACTTATGAATAGAACAAGATACGTACCACCATCTGTATCTTCGTCTCTCTCCCCATGTTTTATTATTATTATTATTATTATTATTATTATTATTATAATATATATATATATATTCTTTCTTTCTTTTTTTTCTCTTTTCACTCCTTTCATTTTATAGCTTTTAAATAAATTGATGAACGCTTTGCAAGTATTTAAACGCAGTACACGACAAATTTAATAAGCAATGGTGTTTTAAATCATTTATAGCCAAAAAAATTGATAAGATCATACATTTCTATACTGAAAATAATAAATATACGATGCGATGGAATTTGAATTTTCATACGCCGTGCCATGTGCTGATCTTAAATTTAAAAGAGGTATGATATATCAATCGCTTACAAATAAGACGAAGATAACGTCCTAAATTAACTTTTAGCAAATTTAACGTTACTGTCGTTATTAAGAAACCAACGATTGTGTCATTTGATTATTTGGGTACTAATAATACGTTACTTTATTCATTCCATCAATTCATTTGTTATGTCAACTAAATATATTTTACATTTGGTTTATATAAATATATTATAACTGATGTTGACTTCTTTCATTATACTCTTTCTTGCAGCTAAAATATGTCAGTATTGTAACCTAGCACATGATTAATATTAGTCTTTTTATATAAGTATTTATTTCAAATTTCATATTGTATATATGCTTGATTCTAATTTATGTGTTTTAAATTAAAAAAACAATGATTTTCGAAAATATAAAAACATATATATTTAATTTAATTTAATATATGTTGAATTTAGAATATGACTTTATATATATAGTTATATATAGTTATATATATATATGAGTCCACTCATACCATTATCTTCGCCGATCCCGTTCTGACTTGTTCCATCAATTCCTGTTATCAGCTTTGATCGTTGAATTCGTGCCGACTTTGGTTTGCTTCGATTCATAATTCAAATTTCAGTGTCTGTAGTAGTATGCATATCCGTGTAATCTTCTGTATTCTCTAGGCTCGAGAGGTGAGTAATCAATCACGATTAACATTCTTTTATTCATTAAATTTTATTTCAATTGAAACGACAATAGAAATATGCTGCTGTAGTTATTTAAATTTGTTATATATGCTATTATCTGTAACTGTTCACCTGCGGGATATGACACCATATCCTGTTGTTTATATTATATTGGTGTTGATGATATATGCATGTTATTTTATTGTATTTTCTGCTATCACTCTGCAAGTTCCCTGTAGTTTAGAAATCATTATGGGTTGAAATGATACATACCCGAACAGACTTTAGAATAGGAGAAAATCGTTATGGATTGAAATGATAAACCTAAGTGATTTTCATTTAATTGAATCTAGGATTACGAGTTGGAATGATATCCACCCGTATATATTTAGTATACAGATTGAAATGATGAATATCCGTAGCACTTAACTATATGATAGGAAATATATACAGACACCGTTGGTCCATATAAATATTTTGAAAATAAATTTCTACAGCTGAAAAGAAATATATGGGATTTAATAAATATTGGTTCTTAAAATATTATATATATAAATGGAAATTTTATATATATTGAGATTGATTTCATCTATATAATATGTTTGAGTATTATTTATGATTTATATTTCAAAATTTACCGTTGTAAAAAGTTGAATAATTAAGATTGGGAGATAAATTTGGGTTTATTAAGAATGGTATTTTAAATAAGGATTTATTTAATTAAATCGATTTGAAATTATTGAATGGAAAATTTAAAGGTATGATTTTGTAACTGGATTTTTTATTTAAGTTATTTAATGAATATTTCACGTTTAATAAAATTAAAGAATATATTGAGTAAAATGTAATTTAAGGTTACTTAAATGATATTGAATCTAATAAGGGAGTATTTCAAGACTAAATAATAATGAGATTAAATTGAGATCTATATGAAACTGTTATATAGAACATTTAAATATTAAATCCTTGAACCATATTGGAATTTAAATGGTTTAAGTTGAGATTCGGATCAATTAATTTAGGTTGAACTAATTTTGAATTTATTATTTAGAAAACTAAATTGAACGAAAATTTAGATGAAACGCTGAATACTTAAAGTTTTGAAACATATGGAAATATAAAGGGGTATTTGTGATTATAAATCCGAATTTGAGATTGATAAAATTTAAGTGGTTATTTTAGAAATTGAGTTGAATTTAAACTGATAAATTGAGATTGAATTTAATTTGAATAGGAAGGTCGGGTTGATGTTGGAACGTTTTGTTAAGTTGAGGAAATTGAAAATACTTTACTGTGCAAATTATTTAATATATATAAATACTATTTTGGGAAATATAGAGATATTTGAAGTGAAAATGAGATATGGTTTTGAAGTATAAATTAAGATGAAATGACCACGGTGTTATAATGTATATTTCTACCTTGTAGGAAGTTCCATGAACCCTTAGAGGATGGTTATCCCAAACATCCTTTAAGTTATTTGTATTTCAGTTGATATTTCACTTGAGTTGGATTTATTGATATAAGAATGTTAATCCTAACTCAAGTGTTTTGTGTTTTGCTTTACGCTCGAGTCAGACTGAGTGATACAGCATTTTAGACTCACCTTTGGAGTTCGGAGCTTCATTTGGAAATCCAAATATAGATTCAAATTCCAGCCTTTCCAGTTGATCGGTTCAAAAAAGTCATTTGTTGCATTGGAGACTTTACTGCATTTGAACTATTCGGTTGTATTTTTCTAACTCTGATGTATATAGTAGCTTCATGAACTACTATTCTTTATCTATTCCGCTGCATTATATTACTCTGTGATCGTTGATTGATTTATTTACTGTATATTTTAAGTTTTGCCAAATTTTAATTAACAATTCGGTATTTTGAATTATTCAAGTCGGATATGTATGGTTCTATTGTCGATTTGAATGGTCCAAAATAGCGGGTCGTTACATTTGGTATCAGAGCTTTGGCTCTAGGCAAAACTAAGCATATATGGTAAATTTATTTACAGAATCACTTTCACTCGAGTTGAATCTCTTCCTTTTGACTCGATTTCCTTTGAATTTTGGAATGTACCTCGGTTCCAAAATTCATTCTGTCTCTCCCTATTTATATTCTTTGATTCTGGAGTATCCCATAACTCCACTGAATGATTTGTAAAGGGGGCGAAAACTCCTTTTCAATTGGCATTTACTCACCGAAGATTTCTGTATCCTCGGTTTACGATGCTGCTATATCTTGTTATGCCGAATTCTATATCTCTGGCGATCGAATGTCGAATTGCCTCAGAATTCCACGCCATTCTAATTTTGGAATCACGGTTGACCGGTAAAGGTCGCCCGTGATTTATAGAGGTATATCCATATTCTATTTTGTAATTTAATTATCTCATCTTCGATCGAGTTGATCTTCGAATCAGGATTCTATTGATTGGAGTTCCTCTATATTAAATCGCTATCTTTGTTTTGAAATCCATTCTTGAATCATCCTTTAAAAATCGGGTTTTGTTTGTATTCTTGAAATTGTTTATACGCAAATTTTATTTTGACTACTATGATTTTTTTTATATATATAAAAGTGAAAATGTTTTCAATAAGGATTATATACCTATATATATAAAGCAAATAAGAAATGTTATTCTATATAAAAAGGTTTTGAAAGGATTTGAAATTTTGAAAAATTATAATAAATTGATTTATATAAAAATGATTTATAAATGTAGAGTTAAATTTGAAATTCGAGAATTGAGTTCCGGTATTTTGAAATTGGTTTTAAGATTTTGGAAAATATATAAAAATAATACGATTTAAAAGTATTTTTCGAATAAGAAATGTTTCAAATGAGTTCAAATGAATTCCAATAATTTTGAAGAAATTTAAAGGAAGTTTTCACGAAAATAGATGTCCAGAACTCACTTATGTCGCTGGAAAATAATTTCGGTGATGAGTGCATGCATCATCGACATTGATTTTCGAGTTTTAGAGTGGGGGAGAGGCTCTTTAATAGCTTTGCTATGCGAGTGATTTTGTAAAACCGTTTTGATTTCAAATTCCGAAGCATAATTTGATATTTTCGAAAGATGTACGTATATATTTGAAACAATTTAAAATGAAACCAGTGTTCAGTCCTCGAGTTTCAGATTTAATAATTGATTTATTGATTTATTGTTGATTTTCAACTCTTGAATTGAAAATTTGATTTCCCTAACTATTTTGAATGTTCGAACACTTCCAAATCGAGATTAAATTTTCAAAGCTAAGAAATTTCGAAGAGTATAAAATGTTTGATAAAGAATATAAATTTAGTTTTGAAATGTTTTGAAAAAAAATAGTTGCATAATGGTTTTCAGAAAGGTAAATTGGATATTTCACATAGAAATAGATAGTTTAAAAGTTTTTAAAAAAAGGGATAATTATAAATTTGGAAACCATTTTGAGTATAATTGATTTTGGGAAAATAATTGGTTTTGAAATTAAATTGGAATTAAAAACCTGTACTTATATGGTGATTTTTGGAAATGAATTTGTTTGACTTGAATTATTTTAGTTTGGAAAATGGGATAATTTTCTAAACCTAATATTTTGGGAACTTTGAAATTTAGATATTTTATTTGGAAGAAAAATTGGTAAATCATATATGATTTTGAAACTGAATTGATATTGAAATGATTCGGAATTTGAGAACCTTATATTATTAACCACTTGATTTGGGAGTGGTCGAACTTATATAAAATGGATTGTATAAGTATGAAGTTGATTTGAAATATATTGATTTGAAAGGTACTCAATTTGGAAAGAGATTTTATATAATCGAAGTCTATATAAGTATGATTTGATCTACTATTGATTTTGGAAAGTATTCGATTTTGGAAAAATGGAATCCTATATATATGGACTTTATATAAGTACGATATTTGAAAGTGATTTGAAAAGGTACTATATGATATATATTTTCGAAGTAAAGATATGGAAAATGCCTTCTGCTTGATATCCGCTTTGTGGCCACATCATGGATTCATTCTATCGATATTATTCTCTCTGATTTTAGTTTTCCGGATGTAATACTCGAGTGTTCCCACCGTGGCGTAACCCATGGTTTTTTTCTCTCGCGACTGCATAGCGCAATTGCCTGGCTGAGTCTGGCCTAGGGGTACGGATTGTTTCCTGGGGGATCCAGGCGTAACCATTGTGTATCCTACAATCTGTGTAGGTCGCGAATAGTAGCGAAACTGCCTGGCTGAGACAGCCTAGGGGTATGGATTGTTTCCTGGGGGACCCAGGCGTAACCATTGTGTATCCTACACTCTACTAGTCATCATGGCGTAACTCGCAGGGCTGAGAAAGCTTACAGATACGGATTGTTTCCTGGGGGATCCAGGCGTAACCATTATGTATCTGCGAACCATGGTCGGACAAAGGTTTTGGTTTGGTTGTTTTGTTTGGATTGTACTTTCCATATCTGTTTTAAAGGTTTTTCAAGTATTTTCACTGGGTATTGAAACAAGTCTACTAAGTACTTGAAGAATTTTAGCTTTGCGCCTGATCAACGCATGGCCAGAGTCTGCAAGAACGAGGATAAACATGTTGAAACACCGAGTTATAAAAGTATTTTCGAAAGGAAAATCTATTTCGATATAATAGTATTTTATTATAAAAGTATTATTATAAAGGTATTTATTATCAAAGTATTTTTCCCAACAAAGAAATTTTTAATTAATATTTGAAATTTAAATTCTTATGGTTCTAGATTAGCTATTCGTGCCCGATACTATTCCTTGCATCTACCTTATCTTCTCAGTTTAGTTATTCACCTTGATTCTATTTTCCAAATCTACCTTCCTTCCTTGTTGGATATGTCCTTTAAAAATATTGTTTAATTATATACTACATGGTTTAATAGAAATTTTAGCGTTATAAATATTTTAGAAGTTATTTATCTAAAATAAAACATATTTTTTATAAAAAAAATGATTTGTGATCTAATAATAATATTTGGAAGGTATCTTGAAACAAAATAAAAATTTATGAATTTTGGATTTAATATTTCAATGGCTTCTTTGTAAATATATGTAACAATGTAAATAATTGTTTTCAAAGGAGTTTGAAAAGTATTAAAGTATTAAAGAAAATTAAATTTCTAACGAAGTAATCAAATAAATATTTCAAATAAAATTTATATAGTTTTAAATTAATTGTTTATCTTGTCTTTCAATCTATTTTATTTATGGTTGTTCTATTCTCCTACCTCCTACCTTTTCGGGGACGAAAAGTTTTGAGTGAGGGAGAGTGTAACGACCCGTAGATTTTAATAGTTTTAAAAGGTTTTATTTAGCGTAATTAATTGAAATTTTTGAGAAATTTTATATAATAATATTTTGAGATAAAATTTAATATTTGGATTACGTCCAATTAAACATAGCAGATTTTAAATTTTCAATTTATTTTATCAAAGCTTATTCCATTGTGAAATTCTATTTAATTCAAGCTAGCTAATAAATTGGTTTAATAAATATTGCCGAATCAATTTCTTCAATAAATATTGCACAATCAATGCACAGATGTTATCAATTTCATTTTTATGGTGGTACGTTCCTTTACGTTTCCTACCGGTTAAATTATAAATAATTTGCTTTGATGGGTCAGCTAAATCAAAGCAACTTGACCGTTGCTACTTATTTCTTTTATTAATTGCTACAATTAGTTTCACCAAATCAAGGGTTGACCGTTACTTGGCTTTCAAATTTTGGACTCCGCATTCAAAAAGAAACATATAATATAATAAGTACATCATATTTATTTTCAGTACGTTTCAAAAAATTTTCTCTGTCCGTTCTTTTATATTAAATATATACTCGCAGCTGTTATCAATCCATCGTTTCAATTTATTATATGGTCCGTTAGTCTGCCTTTTCAGATTTGAATGTGCAGTTGGTGGCATAAAAAGTTGCTTTAATTGTCCACTGAATTATCATGACCATCCCACTACTCTATATTTATTCCTGTACGTTTTATCTTCGCTTAAATTTCTCTTTCCATTCCTTTTTCCATTTTAATATCCTTGCCTTTCCATACTCACGTGCTTTCCAATCAAGCAATAAATTGTTTAAATATCCACCTTATCAACTTGACCGTTGTTATTGCATCACACCAGTATATAATTCAAATCTATCATTATTCTACCATTTCTTCTTTAATAAATTATATGTAACAGTATATCAAAAATGGACAGCTCATTCTCCACCCATTCATTTCTCCTATTCAATTAATAATGGAATATAAAGTTATATATTTGGTATACAATTCAAACAACCGTTACCATTCATACCTCCTAAATTCTAGCGATTCATCCCTCTATTTTCGTGGTTCCGATTTTAGTTGCTGGATTACTCATTCCTACCGTTCAACAATATTAAATATTTATAACGTGTAGGCTTTGAGCCTATTTAGCTTCGGTTTTTCTTCATCTCTGTTGCTTCTTGAAAAAAAAGAGATTTTTCCTATTACAATGCTAAAACACATATGATGGAAAAATGAAAAAGGACCAGTTCTCCTTCCAATAGCTTCGTCAAGCCTCCGCCACCACAGCTCGAACCACCTGTCAAGAGCCACAACCCACTCCATGCCTCCTCCCCTCGTCATCCATATTTTTATAAACGGTATGCGTATCATATTGCAATATATGTTTCGTTTTTAAATGTTTACATATAGCACGAATATGTACTAGTATTATATATAGTCTATTTTGTTTAATGGATATGTTATACAAGCTGTGTTTTCTTTTGTCTAATGGATTTCAAAACTTATAATAATACTATTGCATTAGTTGTTGTTTTCAACTTCCTGCAACACTTTTTTTTATTATTATAAATTTTAGCTTGCTGTAATTCTCTTTTCATCTATATTATTGTATTCTATTATCTAGTATATAAATTTTATCTAGTTATATATATTATACTATAAGGTGTATATATATAAGTTTTCATAACCCTTTATAATATGTAGCTATGTATATAAGATTGGACCTCTTATATATAAGAGCATTGGTTATAGCACTTAAAAATATGCAAAGGAATTTATGGTGATATTTACTTATGAATAGAACAAGATACGTACCACCATCTGTATCTTCGTCCCTCTCCCCATGTTTTATTATATATATATATATATATATATATATATATATATTCTTTCTTTCTTTTTTCTCTTTTCACTCCTTTCATTTTATAGCTTTTAAATAAATTGACGAACGCTTTGGAAGTATTTAAACGCAGTACACGACAAATTTAATAAGCAATGGTGCTTTACATCGTTTATAGCCAAAAAAATTGATAAGATCATACATTTCTATACTGAAAATAATAAATATACGATGCGATGGAATTTGAATTTTCATACGCCGCGCCATGTGCTGATCTTAAACTTAAAAGAGGTATGATATATCAATCGCTTACAAATAAGACGAAGATAACGTCCTAAATTAACTTTTAGCAAATTGAACGCTACTGTCGTTATTAAGAAACCAACGTATTTTGTCATTTGATTATTTGGGTACTAATAATACGTTACTTTATTCATTCCATCAATTCATTTGTTATGTCAACTAAATATATGTTACATTTGGTTTATATAAATATATTATAACTGATGTTGACTTCTTTCATTATACTCTTTCTTACAGCTAAAATATGTCAGTATTGTAACCTAGCACATGATTAATATTAGTCTTTTTATATAAGTATTTATTTCAAATTTCATATTGTATATATGCTTGATTCTAATTTATGTGTTTTAAATAAGAAAACAATGATTTTCGAAAATATAAAAACATATATATTTAATTTAATTTAATATGTGTTGAATTTAGAATATGACTTTATATATATAGTTATATATAGTTATATATGTATATATGAGTCCACTCATACCATTATCTTCGCCGATCCCGTTTTGACTTGTTCCATCAATTCCTGTTATCAGCTTTGATCGTTGAATTCGTGCCGATTTTGGTTTGCTTCGATTCATAATTCAAATTTCAGTGTCTGTAGTAGTATGCATATCCGTGTAATCTTCTGTATTCTCTAGGCTTGAGAGGTGAGTAATCACTCACGATTAACATTCTTTTATTCATTAAATTTTATTTCAATTGAAACGACAATTGAAATATGCTGCTGTAGTTATTTAAATTTGTTATATATGCTATTATCTGTAACTGTTCACCTGCGGGATATGACACCATATCCTGTTGTTTATATTATATTGGTATTGATGATATATGCATGTTATTTTATTGTATTTTCTACTATCACTCTGCAAGTTCCCTGTAGTTTAGAAATCATTATGGGTTGAAATGATACATACCCGAACAGACTTTAGAATAGTAGAAAATCGTTATGGGTTGAAATGATAAACCTAAGCGATTTTCATTTAATTGAATCGGGGATTACGAGTTGAAATGATATCCACCCGTATATATTTATTATATGGATTAAAATGATAAATATCCATAGCACTTATCTATATGATAGGAAATATATACAGACACCGTTGGTCCATATAAATATTTTGAAAATAAATTTCTACAGCTGAAATGAAATATATGGGATTTAATAAATATTGGTTCTTATAATATTATATATATAAATGGAAATTTTATATATATTGAGATTGATTTCATCCATATAATATGTTTGAGTATTATTTACGATTTATATTTCAAAATTTACCGTTGTAAAAAGTTGAATAATTAAGATTGGGAGATAAATTTTGGTTTATTAAGAATGGTATTTTAAATAAGGATTTATTTAAATAAATCGATTTGAAATTATTGAATGGAAAATTTAAAGGTATGATTTTGTAACTGGATTTTTGATTTAAGTTATTTAATGAATATTTCACGTTTAATAAAATTAAAGAAAATATCGAGTATAATGTAATTTAAGTTTACTTAAATGATATTGAATCTAATAAGGGAGTATTTCAAGACTAAATAATAATGAGGTTAAATTGAGATCTATATGAAACTGTTATATAGAACATTTAAATATTAAAGCCTTGAACCATATTGGAATTTAAATGGTTTATGTTGAGATTCGGATCTGTATTTGAAATCAACGCAGTTGAATTTGTTATTTAGCAACTAAATTGAATTGAAATGAAAATTTAGGTTGAACTAATTTTGAATTTATTATTTAGAAAACTAAATTGAACGAAAATTTAGATGAAATGCTGAATACTTAAAGTTTTGAAACATATGGAAATATAAAGGGGTATTTGTGATTATAAATCCGAATTTGAGATCGATAAAATTTAAGTGGTTATTTCAGAAATTGAGTTGAATTTAAGCTGATAAATTGAGATTGAATTTAATTTGAATGGGAAGGTCGGGTTGATGTTGGAACGTTTTGTTAAGTTGAGGAAATTGAAAATACTTTACTGTACAAATTATTTAATATATATAAATACTATTTTGGGAAATATGGAGATATTTGAAGTGGAAATGAGATTTGGTTTTGAAGTATAAATTAAGATGAAATGACCACGGTGTTATAATGTATATTTCTACCTTGTAGGAAGTTCCATGAACCCTTAGAGGATGGTTATCCCAAACATCCTTTAAGTTATTTGTATTTCAGTTGATATTTCACTTGAGTTGGATTTATTGATATAAGAATGTTAATCCTTACTCAAGTGTTTTGTGTTTTGCTTTACGCTCGGGTCAGACTGAGTGATATAGCATTTGAGACTCATCTTTAGAGTTCGGAGCTTCATTTGGAAATCCAAATATCGATTCATATTCCAGCCTTTCCAGTTGATCGGTTCAGAGAAGTCATTTGTTGCATTGGAGACTTTACTGCATTTGAACTATACGGTTGTATTTTTCTAACTCTGATGTATAAAGTAGCTTCATGAACTACTATTCTTTATCTATTCCGCTGCATTATATTACTCTGTGATCATTGATTGATTTATTTACTGTATATTTTAAGTTCTGCCAAATTTTAATTAACAATTCGGTATTTTGAATTATTCAAGTCGGATATGTATGGTTCTATTGTCGATTTGAATGGTCCAAAATAGCGGGTCGTTACATTTGGTATCAGAGCTTTGGCTCTAGGCAAAACTTAGCATATATGGTAAATTTATTTACAGAATCACTTTCACTCGAGTTGAATCTCTTCCTTTTGACTCGATTTCCTTTGAATTTTGGAATGTCCCTCGGTTTCGAAATTCATTCTGTCTCTCCCTATTTATATTCTTTGATTCCGGAGTATCCCATAACTCCACTGAATGATTTGTAAATGGGTCGAAAACTCCTTTTCAATTGGCATTTACTCACCGAAGATTTCTGTATCCTTGGTTTAAGATGCTGCTATATCTTGTTATGCCGAATTCTATATCTCTGGCGATCGAATGTCGAATTGCCTCATAATTCCACACCGATCTAATTTTGGAATCACGGTTGACCGGTAAAGGTCGCCCGCGATTTATAGAAGTATATCCATCTTCTATTTTGTAATTTAATTATCTCATCTTCGATCGAGTTGATCTTCGAATCAGGATTCTATTGATTGGAGTTCCCCTAAATTAAATCGCTATCTTTGTTTTGAAATCCATTCTTGAATCATCCTTTAAAAATCGGGTTTTGTTTGTATTTTTGAAATTGTTTATACCCAAATTTTATTTTGACAACTATGATTTTTTATATATATATAAAAGTGAAAATGTTTTCAATAAGGATTATATACCTATATATATAAAGCAAATAAGAAATGTTATTCTATATAAAAAGGTTTTGAAAGGATTTGAAATTTTGAAAAATTATAAGAAATTGATTTATATAAAAATGATTTATAACTGTAGAGTTAAATTTGAAATTCGAGAATTGAATTCCGGTATTTTGAAATTGGTTTTAAGATTTTGGAAAATATATAAAAATAATACGATTTAAAAGTATTTTTCGAATAAGAAATGTTTCAAATGAGTTCAAATGAAGTCCAATAATTTTGAAGAAATTTAAAGGAAGTTTTCATGAAAATAGATGTCCAGAACTCACTTATGTCGCTGGAAAATAATTTCGGCGATGAGTGCACGCATCATCGACATTGATTTTCGAGTTTTAGAGTGAGGGAGAGGCCTCTTTAATAGCTTCGCTATGCGAGTGTTTTTGTAAAACCGTTTTGATTTCAAATTCCGAAGTATAATTTGATATTTTCGAAAGATATACATATATATTTGAAACAATTTAAAATGAAACCGGTGTTCAGTCCTCGAGTTTCATATTTAATAATTGATTTATTGATTTATTGTTGATTTTCAACTCTTGAATTGAAAATTTGATTTCCCTAACTATTTTGAATGTTCGAACACTTCCAAATCGAGATTAAATTTTCAAAGCTAATAAATTTCGAAGAGTATAAAATGTTTGATAAAGAATATAAATTTAGTTTTGAAATGTTTTGAAAAAAAATAGTTGCATAATGGTTTTCAGAAAGGTAAATTGGATATTTCACATAGAAATAGATAGTTTAAAAGTTTTTAAAAAAAGGGATAATTATAAATTTGGAAACCATTTTGAGTATAATTGATTTTGGGAAAATAATTGGTTTTGAAATTAAATTGGAATTAAAAACCAGTACTTATATGGTGATTTTTGGAAATGAATTTGTTTGACTTGAATTATTTTAATTTGGAAAATGGGATAATTTTCTAAACCTAATATTTTGGGAACTTCGAAATTTAGCTATTTAATTTGGAAGAAAATTTTGTAAATCATGTATGATTTTGAAACTGAATTGATATTGAAATGATTCGAAATTTGAGAACCTTATATTATTAAGCACTTGATTTGGGAGAGGTCGAACTTATATAAAATTGATTGTATAAGTATGAAGTTGATTTGAATTCTATTGATTTGAAAGGTACTCAATTTGGAAAGAGATTTTATATAATCGAAGTCTATATAAGTATGATTTGATCTACTATTGATTTTGGAAAGTACTCGATTTGGGAAAAATGGAATCCTATATATATGGACTTTATATAAGTACGATATTTGAAAGTGATTTGAAAAGGTACTATATGATATATATTTTCGAAGTAAAGATATGGAAAATGCCTTCTGCTTGATATCCGCTTTGTGGCCACATCATGGATTCATTCTATCGATATTATTCACTCTGATTTTTAGTTTTCCGAATATAATACTCGAGTGTTCCCACCGTGGCGTAACCCATGGTTTTTTTTCTCTCGCGACTGCATAGCGCAATTGCCTGGCTAAGTCTGGCTTAGGGGTACGGATTGTTTCCTGGGGGATCCAGGCGTAACCATTGTGTATCCTGCAATCTGTGTAGGTCGCGAATAGTAGCGAAACTACCTGGCTGAGACAACCTAGGGGTATGGATTGTTTCCTGGGGGACCCAGGCGTAACCATTGTGTATCCTGCACTCTACTATTCATCATGGCGTAACTCGCAGGGCTGAGAAAGCTTACAGATACGGATTGTTTCCTGGGGGATCCAGGCGTAACCATTGTGTATCTGCGAACCATGGTCGGACAAAGGTTTTGGTTTGGTTGTTTTGTTTGGATTGTACTTTCCATATCTGTTTTAAAGGTTTTTCAAGTATTTTCACTGGGTGTTGAAACAAGTCTACTAAGTACTTGAAGAATTTTAGCTTTGCGCCTGATCAACGCATGGCCAGAGTCTGCAAGAACGAGGATAAACTTGTTGAAACATCGAGTTATAAAAGTATTTTCGAAAGGAAAATCTATTTCGATATAATAGTATTTTATTATAAAAGTATTATTACAAAGGTATTTATTATCAAAGTATTTTTCCCAACAAAGAAATTTTGAATAAATATTTGAAATTTAAATTCTTATGGTTCTAGATTAGCTATTCGTGCCCGATACTATTCCTTGCATCTACCTTATCTTCTCAGTTTAGTTATTCACCTTGATTCTATTTTCCAAATCTACCTTCCTTCCTTGTTGGATATATCCTTTAAAAATATTGTTTAATTATATACTACATGGTTTAATAGAAATTTTAGTGTTATAAATATTTTAGAAGTTATTTATCTAAAATAAAACATATTTTTTATAAAAAAAATGATTTGTGATCTAATAATAATATTTGGAAGGTATCTTGAAACAAAATAAAAATTTATGAATTTTGGATTTAATATTTCAATGGCTTCTTTGTAAATATATGTAACAATGTAAATAATTGTTTTCAAAGGAGTTTGAAAAGTATTAAAGTATTAAAGAAAATTAAATTTCTAACGAAGTAATCAAATAAATATTTCAAATAAAATTTATATAGTTTTAAATTAATTGTTTATCTTGTCTTTCAATCTATTTTATTTCTGGTTGTTCTATTCTCCTACCTCCTACCTTTTCGGGGACGAAAAGTTTTGAGTGAGGGAGAGTGTAACGACCCGTAGATTTTAATAGTTTTAAATGGTTTTATTTAACGTAATTAATTGAAACTTTTGAGAAATTTTATATAATAATATTTTGAGATAAAATTTAATATTTGGATTACGTCCAATTAAACATAGCAGATTTTAAATTTTCAATTTATGTTATCAAAGTTTATTCCATTGTGAAATTCTATTTAATTCAAGCTAGCTAATAAATTGCTTTAATAAATATTGCAGAATCAATTTCTTTAATAAATATTGCAGAATCAATGCACTGATGTTATCAATTTCATTTTTATGGTGGTACGTTCCTTTACGTTTCCTACCGGTTAAATTATAAATAATTTGCTTTGATGGGTCAGCTAAATCAAAGCAACTTGACCGTTGCTATTTATTTCTTTTATTAATTGCTACAATTAGTTTCACCAAATCAAGGGTTGACCGTTACTTGGCTTTCAAATTTTGGACTCTGCATTCAAAAAGAAACATATAATATAATAAGTACATCATATTTATTTTCAGTACGTTTCACAAAATTTTCTCTGTCCGTTCTTTTCTATTAAATATATACTCACAGCTGTTATCAATCCATCATTTCAATTTATTATATGGTCCGTTACTCTGCCTTTTAAGATTTGAATGTGCAGTTGGTGGCATTAAAAGTTGCTTTAATTATCCACTGAATTATCGTGACCATCCCACAACTCTATATTTATTCCTGTACGTTTTATCTTCGCTTAAATTTCTCTGTCCATTCCTTTTTCCATTTTAATATCCTTGCCTTTCCATACTCACGTGCTTTCCAAGCAAGCAATAAATTGTTTAAATATCCACCTTATCAACTTGACCGTTGTTATTGCATCACACCAGTATATAATTCAAATCTGTCATTATTCTACCGTTTCTTCTTTAATAAATTATATGTAACGGTACATCATAAGTGGACAGCTCATTCTCCACCCATTCATTTCTCCTATTCAATTAATAATGGAATATAAAGTTATATATTTGGTATACAATTCAAACAACCGTTACCATTCATACCTCCTAAATTCTAGCGATTGACCCCTCTATTTCCATGGTTCCAATTTTAGTTGCTAGATTACTCATTCCTACCGTTCAACTATATTAAATATTTATAACGTGTAGTCTCTGAGCCTATTTAGCTTCGTTTTTTCTTCCTCTCTGTTGCTTCTTGAAAAAAAAAGAGATTTTTCCCATTACAATGCTAAAACACATATGATGGAAAAATGAAAAGGACCAGTTCTCCTTCCTATAGCTTCGTCAAGCTTCCGCCACCACAGCTCGAACCACCTGTCAAGAGCCACAACCCACTCCATGCCTCATCCCCTCGTCATCCATATTTTTATAAACGGTATGAGTATCATATAGCAATATATGTTTCGTTTTTAAATGTTTACATATAGCACGAATATGTACTAGTACTATATATTGTCTATTTTGTTTAATGGATATGTTATACAAGCTGTGTTTTCTTTTGTCTAATGGATTTCAAAACTTATAATAAATATTATTGCATTAGTTGTTGTTTTCAACTTCCTGCAACACTTTGTTTTTTTATCATAAATTTTATCTTGCTGCAATTCTCTTTTCATCTATATTATTGTATTCTATTATCTAACATATACATTTTATCTAGTTATATATATTATACTATAAGGTGTATATATATAAGTTTTCATAACCCTTTATAATATGTAGCTATGTATATAAGATTGGACCTCTTATATATGAAAGCATTGGTTATAGCAGTTAAAAATATGCAAAGGAATTTATGGTGATATTTACTTATGAATAGAACAAGATACGTACCACCATCAGTATCTTCATCTCTCTCCCCACGTTTTTTTTATTATTATTATATATATATATATATATATATTTCTTTCTTTTCTCTTTTCACTCCTTTCATTTTATAGCTTTTAAATAAATTGACAAACGCTTTGGAAGTATTTAAACGCAGTACACGACAAATTTAACAAGCAGTGGTGTTTTACATCATTTATAGCCAAAAAAATTTGATAAGTTCATACATTTCTAAACTGAAAATAATAAATATACGATGCGATGGAATTTGAATTTTCATACGCCATGCCATGAGATGATCTTAAATTTAAAAGAGGTATGATATATCAATCGCTTACAAATAAGACGAAGATAACGTCCTAAATTAACTTTTAGCAAATTGAACGTTACTGTCGTTATTAAGAAACCAACGTATTGTGTCATTTGATTATTTGGGTACTAATAATACGTTACTTTATTCATTCCATCAATTCATTTCACACCACGTTATTTTAAATAAATTGCTCCTCTTCTACTGAAATTTATCCAAAAATTTAATAAAAATGATCCGATGGTGTATTAGCCTTCAAGACTAATCCCTGAATTCCAAACGTTGGATCCACTTTGCGTTCTTTTTTTTTTCTCTTTTTCCATAAAACATATATAAAGTATAAAGTTTATATTTGTTTTCTGATGTTAGTTGAAATGTAAATATTGATTTTTAAATAGTATATCTATATATATAAGCTACTTTTGTTGTTCGTATATAAATGGTACTGTATGTGCATTTTTATGAAATAGCGCCCAATGTATATTATTTTATAAAAGAATTCATTTGTTAGGTCAACTAAATATATGTTACATTTGGTTTATATAAATATATTATAACTGATGTTGACTTCTTCCATTCTACTCTTTCTTACAGCTAAAATATGTCAGTATTTTAACCTAGCACATGATTAATATTAGTCTGTTTATATAAGTATTTATTTCAAATTTCATATTGTATATATGCTTGATTCTAATTTATGTGTTTTAAATAAAAAAACAATGATTTTGGAAAATATAAATACATATATATTTAATTTAATTTAATATGTGTTGAATTTATAATATGACTTTATATATATAGTTATATATAGTTATATATATATGAGTCCACTCATACCATTATCTTCGCCGATCCCGTCAGACTTGTTCTATCAATTCTTGTTATCAGCTTTGATCATTGAATTCGTGCCGATTTTGCTTTGCTTCGATTCATAATTCAAATTTCAGTGTCTGTAGCAGTATGCATATCTGTGTCATCTTCTGTATTCTCTAGGCTCAAGAGGTGAGTAATCACTCACGATTAACATTCTTTTATTCATTAAATTTGTTTTCAATTGAAATGACAATTGAAACGTGCTGTTGTAGTTATTTAAATTTGTTATATATGCTATTATCTGTAACTGTTCACCTACGGGATATGACACCATATCCTGTTGTTTATATTATATTGGTATTGATGATATATGCCTGTTATTTTATTGTATTTTCTGTTATCACACTACAAGTTCCCTGTAGATTAGAAATCACTATGGTTTGAAATGATACATACCCAAACTGACTTTAGAATAGGAGAAATTCGTTATGGGTTGAAATGATAAACCCAAGCGATTTTCATTTAATTGAATTTGGGATTACGGGTTGAAATGATATCCACCCGTATATATTTAGTATACGGATTGAAATGATAAATATCCGTAGCACTTGACTATATGATAGGAAATATATACAGACACCGTTGGTCCATATAAATATTTTGAAAATAAATTTCTATAGTTGAAAAGAAATATATGGGATTTAATAAATATTGGTTCTTAAAATATTATATATATAAATGGAAATTTTATATATATTGAGATTGATTTCATCCATATAATATGTTTGAGTATTATTTACGATTTATATTTCAAAATTTACCATTGTAAAAAGTTGAATAAGTAAGATTGGGAGATAAATTTGGGTTAATTAAGAATGGTATTTTAAATATGGATTTATTTAATTAAATCGATTTGAAATTATTGAATGGAAAATTTAAAGGTATGATTTTGTAACTGGATTTTTGATTTAAGTGATTTAATGAATATTTAATGTGACGCCCCACCTCTATACCCACGCTAGCCAAGAACACTACGGTGTAGTGCTGTCAACTAGCACGGAAAATAAGGCTGTTGAGGAGCGACCATCCATGTGATTGCTTATCACACGGTGGCTATAAATAATCTTCGGAAACAAACATAGAAATAAGCATAACACAAATCAGTCACAGACATCCATATCACAAAGGCAGAAGAAGATATGAATATATAACTAACACATGAAAGTGTACATCAGAGTAGTGGTCAAAAAGGTCCACAATAATACAAAAGAATACAACTATGAGTCTATGTCTCAAGTGTATACAACAAAAACTGCTAATCTAAATAGTTAGCCAAAAGTCAGAGTAGCAAATCCCGGGAAGAAGTCAAGCAGAAGCACCTGTAACATCTCGGTCTGACCCGAGTATTATTTAAGAAAATAATAAACGGATCAGTCTAGCTATAAATATCAGGTGACTTGATGTAAAATAAAAGATATGGCATAAACATAAAATATCCATACTGACATACTACTATAAGTATGCAAATGATGATCAACAGAAGATCAATCAATAAGAGATAACTCAATATCACAAGAATATTCTTAAAGATCCAAAGTGGGCATCACACCCTAAACTTGTACTCATAACAAGTCAATGACATAAATTCCAGAAATCAACACAAGAAATCCAGAAATCATAGAAAAAGGGAAAGAGGCCTATCACATGACGGTCCGAAGACCATGGGAAGCTACCCCATATGGATGAGTCGGAATCGCCCAGATGAGGTCTAGGCTAACCAAAAAGCAAAAAGGTATGTGTGAATGGAATCACACAAATGGTGTCTAGCCTAACCTCGCAACAAAAAGGTATGTGTGAGTGGAATCACACATATGGTGTCTAGGCTAACCAAAAAGCAAAAAGGTATGTGTGAATGGAATCACACAAATGGTGTCTAGCCTAACCAGGAAGCAAACAAAGAGACATCGCACAATTGCTAGCCTAAACCACAAAATGATCGTCATAATCAACGAGAAGTGTCAATTACACTAAGCTAGTAAATATAAAAGTTTAGCTTAATGTCGCATAACCACTTTCTTAACTCAAATATTTACGAACAAACTGTAGATCTTCACTAGAAAATTGTCACAAAAAGGTTCAATCGAACAAGTCCAAGAGTTAACCGACGAAGAAAACACAAGCGTTTCATACCACTTGTTTTACTAAGCCGTTTAATTCAATTTCTCAAACGAGTGAGGTAAAGGTTTGTATATACTAGTAGATTGGAAAATAGTTTAAGAAAAGAGCTTTGTTATTGAAAATAGAGTTGAAATCATTTTGTTGAAAGAGTTTTGATATTTACTACTAGTATTGAAACCTTCATATTTTAAAGTGACAAATCATAGAAGTGATTGTAGAAACAATCAAACATAAAAATTCACATATGAAGACGTGAATAAAATCCAAAGAAACCGATAAAGAATCCATCGAAATAGATGTTCAAAAATCCATAAAATCGACCGAGAAGCCCCAGATAGTTTTTCTCGAAGATTGGTTAACTCAGCATCTCAACAAAGCAAGTTCTATTGAATGTTTTTAAGATAAGATCCCTTACGGAGGGGGGGTCTAGGAGGGGTGGCTACCCCCCAAGGTGGGGGTGCGGGGGCAACGCCCCTGCTACGGGGTTCGACCTGCCCGGTCAGGTCGAGGGGGTCCAAGGGGCAGCGCCCCGTCCAAAACGGTACGACCTAGTGAAGACCTAAGGGAGAATAGGATCGAGCAACCTAAGGGACTAAAGGTCATGCGACCTAAAGGTTTTAAGGTCTAACGACCTAACACAAGACAAGTCCGAGCAACTCAAGAGGTCAAAAGGGAGTGCGTCCTATCAGGTCATCAGGACGAGCGACCTAACATAAGTAGCCAAGCGACCTAACTGGAGCGACCTAGAGGTCATACGACCTAACATAAGTAGCCAAGCGACCTAACTGGAGCGACCTAGAGGTCATACGACGAGCGGCTTAGAGGAACAAGGGTCATGCGACCTAAGAGGAAGCGGTCTATCTAGGTGAGTGAGGTCGAGCGACCTATGACCTAACGAGGTAAAGGCCTAACGACCTAGTGAAACACGCGACCTAAAGCCATCGTGTTACAGCCTAAAACCCACGAGTTATGACCTAACTCCGAAGACGTTAGAAATGTCCAGAACGACCTACGACCTAAGGTCCATGCGACATACGACCTAAGGTCCATACGACCTAACTCCGAAGATGTTAGAAATGGCCAGAACGACCTACGACCTAAGGTCCATACGACCTACGACCTAAGGTCCATATGACCTACGACCTAACTCCGAAGTGAAAATTCAAGGCAGTGCGACCTAGCGCGATAACACGCACGCGACCTAAGGGTTAGGTCGCGAGCGACCTAACTCCGAATACAAAAAAATGGCCAGAACGACCTAAGCGTAGAAAAGTCACCAAAACGCTAAAAATTGGAGTTTTTCGCTAATCCAATCCAAACCAAATGCTAATGTGCATGCAAAAATGATAGGGAATCATTCCCAACAGTCCAATATAGTTATAGGCTAGAATTGTGAGATAAAAATGTCACCTTTGCACCAAATTTATGAAGAAAAGCTTGAAAGCAATGGAGAAGTAATCACAAGCTTGAATCCAATATCTTCTTTTGAAATTTGGAATTGAATGTTGGATTTGCAAGAGAATTTGAGCTTGGAATATTAATTTCCCCTTCCACTCACAATTAATGCTAAAGCTTGGTTGTTAGGAAATTTATGAAGAGTGAGGAGAAGGAGAGAAGTGGGTTTGAGTAATGCCTAATCTAACCCAAAGTCCAAAGCGGGAAAAGTAAGTGAAATTCCACTAACTCCAAACCTAGCAATGTTTATACTTGAAAAAATTGTAAACGGCATTTCGAACTCAATGGAAGTGGTCTCGAGTCCTAATTTGACCGTTTGCAAAAAGTAGATTTTCGGACCAATATCCGATTAACGACAAAATATTTAAATAAAATATTTAAATATAAAATCGATAAATATGCGGGTTGTTACATTTCACGTTTAATAAAATTAAAGAAAATATTGAGTAAAATGTAATTTAAGGTTACTTAAATGATATTGAATCTAATAAGGGAGTATTTCAAGACTAAATAATAACGAGGTTAAATCGAGATCTATATGAAACTGTTATATAGAACATTTAAATATTAAAGCCTTGAACCATATTGGAATTTAAATGGTTTATGTTGAGATTCGGATCTGTATTTGAAATCAACGTAGTTGAATTTGTTATTTAGAAACTAAATTGAATTGAAATGAAAATTTAGGTTGAACTAAATTTGAATTTATTACTTAGAAAACTAAATTGAATCAAAATTTAGATGAAACGTTGAATACTTAACGTTATGAAATATATGGAAATATAAAGGGGTATTTGTGATTATAAATCCAAATTTGAGATCAATAAAATTTAAGTGGTTATTTTAGAAATTGAGTTGAATTTAAATTGGTAAATTGAGATTGAATTTAATTTGAATGGGAAGGTCGGGTTGATGTTGGAATGTTTTGTTAAGTTGAGGAAATTGAAAATACTTTACTGTATAAATTATTTAATATATATAAATACTATTTTGGGAAATATAGAGATATTTGAAGTGAAAATGAGATTTGATTTTGAAGTATAAATTAAGCTGAAATGACCACGGTGTTATAGTGTATATTTCTACCTTGTAGAAAGTTGCATGGACCCTTAGAGGATGGTTATCCCAAACATCCTTTAAGTTATTTGTATTTCAGTTGATATTTAACTTGAGTTCGATTTATTGATATAAGAATGTTAATCCTGACTTGAGTGTTTTGTGTTTTGCTTTACGCTTGAGTCAGAATGAGTGATACAGCATTTGAGACTCACATTTGGAGTTCGGAGCTTCATTTGGAAATCCAACTATCGATTCAGATTCCAGCCTTTCCAGTTGATTGGTTCAGAGAAGTCATCTGTTGCATTGGAGACTTCACTACATTTGAACTATTCGGTTGTATTTTTCTAACTCTGATGTATATAGTAGCTTCATGAACTACTATTTTTTCTCTATTCCGCTGCATCATATTATTCTGTGATCTTTGATTGATTTATTTACTATATATTTTAAGTTTTGCCAAATTTTAATTAACAATTCGGTATTTTGAATTATTCAAGTCGGATATGTATGGCTTTATTGTCGATTTGAATGGTCTAAAATAGCGGGTCGTTACATGTTCTCTTTTTTAAAAAAAAAAATTGAAATTCAAAGACAATTTTCGCTATATCTTCCACATACGATATCTATTTTACGCGCAACTTTTTTTGTTAGGACCGTAATAGAATTCCGGACATTTTGGCGTTAGTTCGGATGGATTTGGAGACTATGCAAATTTTGGGTTAAATTGGATTTAAATTCAATTTAAATTCAAAAGGTGAGTGTTTTAACCCACTCACAATTTCTAAAATTTCTTTTGTTTGTTAAATTGATATATGATTTGATTTAAAGTTTATTTACGCTTGTTTGGCATATTATTAATCATCATCTCAGCTAGATTGCATTTATTTAAATTAAATTGCTAGTTAATTTATTCATTGCATTTAAACTGCCAGTTAAATTTGATAATTAATTATTCATTGCATATACGCTGCCAATTTAATAGTTATTTAAAATATTATTGAATTAAACTGCTATTTAATACCTGTTTTTTATGTTCCGTTAAATATTTATGCTATTGATTTAATTGGATGATGATTGTGATAAATGGTTGATGGTTGATATTGGATGAATGTTGTATTTTATATTGTTATAAACTGCAAGTCATTATGCATTTTCATTTCATTCGTGATTACGATTTGGAATGATATACAACCGCATTTATATTTTAAATTGCGGATTGAAATGATAAATATCCGTATCACTTGACCAGAGGATATAAAATTATATACAGGCACCGCCGTATATATATATATAATGTAACAACCCGCATATTTATCGATTATATATTTAAATATTTTGTTTAAATATTTTATCGTTATTCGGATATTGGTCCGAAGAGCTACTTTTTGCAAACGGTCGAATTAGGACTCGAGACCACTTCCATTGAGTTCGAAATGTCGTTTACAATCTTTCTAAGTATAAACTTTGATATGTTTGGGGTTAGTGGAATTTCACTAACTTTTCCTGTTTGCACAAAAAATGGGCAAACACCTCCAAGTCGTATGATTTAGTTGATTATGTGTTGTTCTTAGTGATTTGGGTGATTTATGTAAATATATAAAATAGAGGGACTAAACTGTAAAGGACACACAGATTTATAGTGGTTCGGCCAGAACGTGCCTACGTCCACTTTATATGTTATTCTCCTTTTCTCTTCAGATTACGAGTACAAAACTTTTATTACAAGTATCTGAAAATTGTTTGAAAGTTCTATCCGTGCTTGAGCTCTCAAACTTGTCTCCCATTGTTGTACCCCTGCCCCTCTATTTATAGAGTGAGGCTGAGGCTAGGGGTCCTGGACGTATATAGCTTCTGGTGGGCCTGGGCTGATGCAATCTGGCCTGACTAAGTTGATCCGAAACGTCTTGGTTCGGTGGAGAATGGTATGTTGTTTGGACCAGTGGTAGGTTGGGAGTGAGTTTGGTTCGGTGGTGGTTGGCCCGGCTAGGACTCAAAGATGGGCTGGTTCGATGGTGAAGTGGGAGGATTCGGTTCTGTGATGGAGAAGAAGGGAATTGGTTTGGTAGGTGCTGGAGGCCTCTGATTCGGTAGTTTATGGGGGTAGCTGGTTCGGTGGCAGGTGGGGCGTTATTGGTTCGTTGGGGCCTTCCCCTTGGTTCGGTGATTCTTCCTTTCATTTGGCTCGATGGTGGAAACGCACCCAACATTTGCCCCCCAAACTGGGGCATATGTTGGCATACGCCGTGCTTTGTTTTAACTTGGTTATTTCCGTCCGGTCCTATGTGCCGAACCATCCGGTCCGGTCGTCCTGCGTTAGTTTATAAGTAGGGGTGTTAGGCCTTCGTTATTCTCTACCAAGTTTGATAGCCGAATCAGACTCTCTCCTGCCGAATCAACCTTACTGCCGAACCACGTTAGATTGCCGAATCAGGTAATTTAGCCTCTCTTCGCC
The DNA here is from genome assembly GCA_030765085.1 of Allium cepa. Taxonomy (NCBI): domain Eukaryota; kingdom Viridiplantae; phylum Streptophyta; class Magnoliopsida; order Asparagales; family Amaryllidaceae; genus Allium; species Allium cepa. Next base: position 912,547,601 of record CM060943.1, read on the forward strand.
GAATGGCTCCGCGTTTTGGACTAACAAATGTAGCGAGTGCCGAATGAACCGAGGTACTCGACTTGTCGAATGAACTCGTTGGCTTAAGTGTCGAATGTGTCTTCGGGCCTTGTACTACCGGACGGGTTTGAGAAGTACGAGGCCGAATGGGCCTTATTCTCAAACTACCAATCGATCTTTCATGTTTTGAATTACGAACGAGATTCCAGACTACACGCACTCGTTTGCTTATATCTCAATACTCCTTGTTTTAAAGCGTGTTTGTTTTTGGTGTTATAGATAATGTCTCACAAAGTGGAAAATCGATCAGAAAAGAGAAAATCTACGGACAGAAGAGAGTCCCCTGTTGTGCCCCCAGCCCAGCGAGGACCAGGACGACAGGGACCCACCCCGAGATCACTAGTGGATGGATATGGCCCTCAGGAGCTCTTGAACTCTCCTCCTTACTACTTTCCTAGCTCTCTCAAAGAAGAGCAGCTTGATGTTATCTCCCGCTCCTTTGGGATTGATAGAGCATGCATGTTGTTGCCAGGGAAGGGGGTCATGCCATATAATCCCCCTGAAGGATACTTCGCTTATAGTAGGCACCACTGCATGTGCGGGGCCATTCCTCCAATCAATGCTTGGTTAGTTAGCTTCGTCGCCTATTTGAAGCTGGCCCCTTTCCAGCTCCATCCCAACTCCTACGCTATGCTGGTGTGCCTATTTGTGATTTTCCAGAGAAAGTACGGGGGCCCCCTTCCAACCGGGAGATTCGGTACCTATATAACTTGAGAGGTTACAAGAAGGGGTCTCCATACATTAGCTTGGAATCGGCCGTGTCCTTCAAGCCGGTCTTGGATTTGTATTCAAAGTTCACCATGTTTAAGAAGGAATGGTTCTTCGTCAAGGATCACACCGTTTCGATCCACCGCTTCACCTCTGGCTGTAAGTTGAAGCTTATTTATACTTTCCGTTCTGACTGAGATACTTCTTCTTATGTGCTTTTATTTCTTGCTAGCGACAGGTGGCTTTGCGGTCGTGGAGAATGATCACCTGGTTCAGATGGCCGTGGAGATAGAGGCCATTTCGGGAAGGGATAGGTCAGCTTCTTACCTAATCAGGAATGCCACTCTCTTGGTACAGACCTTGATTCTACCACATCGGTCTGTAGTCAAGCAGAGGGATACGGCTGAGGAAAGAGCTGCCAAAGCCAAAGGAGGCGCCAAGACAAAGAGCAGTAAGAGGAAACCCTTCTCGATACCTCTGGTCATCGGGGGGAAGAAGCTCAGGAAATCTAATGGATCCTCTCCCAGCACATGCCCAGATGTTCCGGAGGAGGAAAGTGGAGAGGAGGAAAGAGGCGAGGAGGAGAGCGGAGGTGATGGAGAAGGCGATGGTGGTAATGGTGGCGAAGGACAGAGTGGTAGTGGCGTTGGTGCCTTGACCTCTGGGCAAGCAGGTGAGATTCAAGAGTGGACGGATGATGCTTTCCGCCAAGGTTTGAGGGGTTGCAGGAAGGATTGGCCTTGGTGGAGAAACCGAAGAAATCTGATAAGGTCGGGACTGGTGCCAGTCCATCTTCTGAGAGCATTTCAGCTAGGGCAACTCCGGCGGTTCAAGGTGAATTTTTGACTCCTCTTTTAACTTCACATGTTTCTTGGATTATAGTCTCATGCATGCTTGTAACACTTGGTTTTTATTCCAGGAACGGGTAAGGCGGCCAAGACATCAGACATTAGGCACCGCCTCGAGCAATTCAAACTCCTCAAAGCTTCTGCTAAACCGAAGCCCTCGATTGACCGTTCCGGGGCCTTAGTCGGCTACCGTCCTCTCCTCGAAGTCATTGAAGAGGATATTCAAAAGAGAAAGAGGAGGCGTTCCATGTTCGAACCTTCACTTGGACCTCAGCCCCCAATCCAGCCCATTCATGACATCACGGGGGAAGATACCGAGTCCATACCATCTCCGCATCCATCAGAGAATCCTACCGTTACTCATGTTGATCGTCCCGACTTGGCTCGTAACCCATTTGTGGGTCATCCAGGTCTGGACCCGAGTTCTCATGATATTTCCTTCGATGAGGTTACCGGTGAGCACCTCCTACCCCGCAATCCTATGGTAAGGGTGCTTGACGAGGCTAAGTCTTTGGATACCGACTTGTTGACCACTCGGATTGTGACTATGGGGGATGAGGCCAAGGAAAACATCTATCGGGTGGCTGAGGAGACCAAGAAGTTGATGGGGCATCACGCCCGAATGGTCAAGGCTGGAGAGGAAATCGGAAGTGCTAACATTCGGTTGCGGCTAATGGTTTCCGATCAGGCCAAACAGCTTGCCGATCAGGCCATTCAGATCTCCCAGCATGAGGCGGCCTCTAGGCGACTAAAGAAAACCATGGAAGAGGCTAGCAAGGCAGAATTGCAAAAGATGGAGGCTGCTTGCAAGAAACGAATTGACATGGCCTTCGCAACGGTGGATGAGGTTCGGAGAGTGGATCTCGAGCAGGTAGAGGGGTTATCTGGAAGGCTCGAAGCCGTAGGGCTTGCTCAGGCCAAGCCAAAGGAGGAGATGGAGGCGATGAGGAGATCCCTTCAAGCTGACTGCTCGAGATACCGATTGGAGAGGGATGCTGCCATTGCAAAGTTGTCGGTTTCTGAGGCCCATATGAGGGAGTTTGAGGAGAACGAGGGGATGATGGATGATATGCTGCAGGATATGTATTTTCGTACTTGGAAGCAGGGCAACCTATCCTGGATGGACGATTACCCCCAGGTCATGGCCAGGATATATCTTCGGGCTTTGGAGGAGGCCAAGGTTGATGCAGATAAAGAGGGTGGCGTGGCCTTCAGAATGGATGTGGTTACCGCTCAGTTTACCAAGGAGGAGAAGGTGGCGGTGAAGGAGGGCATGCGGCTGCTTAGCGCCGAGGAAGTGGGTGTGCAGTTGGAGGATGATGATCAGGGAGCAGATGCTGGTAAGTCTTCCCTTTTAATCTTTTCTTAACTTGATTGCTTATCGTTTGTCTAATAGATTCTTCTCCTGAATTGGATTTGTGGGACCACTGGTCAGCATGCTGGGAGTTCTGATCCTGCTGTCAAGTAGATCTTTGGGGGTTGGAAGGATAGAGATGAAGTTCTGATGCTGCCGACTATTTTGACTTGATCCGGGCATTTTTGGTTTTACTTGACATTCCTGTATATACTAGTTCTAAAACATTAATGTACTTTCAGGTTGTAATTATGTCATTGCAACGAACGACTTCATTTTTAACATGTAACTTTATAACATAACCTGATTCTGTCATATTAGGATGCTGTCATTATTTTGATGTGTTGCATAAGAAATATAGCTGTGCATGTGCTAGTGATTCAATTGTGTTTTGATGTCAAGTTCTCGCTTAACATATAATTTCATGTCTTGCAATGTTAATGTGATGTGTGAATATATCAGAGCGACTTATTTGTACACAAGGGAAGAGAGTACCGCCCTTCAAGTTTTTGCTGTAGACGGTAGCTTTGAATGCCTTGTGTAATCGAATATGGAATGCAGTTGAATGTCCTGCCATCCAGCTGCGAGTTCTTATTCCCATTAGCGAGTGTCTCCTATTTTGTGTCCTGTACTTTAGTGATCGTTATAGAGGATAGGAGGAAAGTTTTTATAAATAAAATGGAAATATAAGGAATAGTAAAACTTCCAATCACGGAAGGCCTTCGATATGCTTAATTTCGTGGCAAACGGGGTTTGTAGTCACTTTCCCTAGCTGTGGGTCTTGGAGACATTCGTCACCCATCTTACGCCTCCACGGGGAGTTTTCTTTTTTACCACAGCCGTACTTAAGACACATCGGAGCCGAGATTGTGCACGGTAACTACCCGGGCCATTATGGCCCGTAATCGTGGGTATTATTCGATTTACTGTGGCCGGCTAGCGTGGGTGCCGATCGTCAACTGTGAACTGCCCCTGGCTGGCCACACCTTATTTTGGGGCTTATAATCGGTTCATAGTCGCCGGCGAGCCGAACGCCGTAATGAGCTGCCTCGGCTATAGTCGGCCTTCTCGATGGCTTATGATCGGCTCATTACAGTTGGCTTTGAGGGCCGTCGCCAGCAATGAGTTAACCCGCAGCAGAATGCTGGAGCAAAAGTGTCTCATTGACGAGGGCATAGATTCCTATAGTACCTGTTAGGTCTTGTCCAGTTGAGGTTGTGCCGTGAAGTGTCCAGAATGGAAATGCCGTTATACAGGATTTTGTTCAACAGAAAAGGATAAAGCTTAACAAGCAGCCAAGATATAAAGGAACAAGTTAAAAAGAGACAAGATTTTTAAAGTGGTTCGGCACGAAAATGCCTACGTCCACTGATTCTCTTCGTTAATTCACTTCATATGGGCAGTACAAGTTAAGAAAAGTATCGACGAAGGTGTTGGATGTTCCATGCCCTCTGGAACACCTCTCCGTCCACTGTTGACAAAATATAAGCTCCGTTGTGGAGATCTTTATGAATTACATAGGGTCCGTCCCAGATTTGATCTAGCGCTCCGGAGCATGGGAAGATCCATTTTAGAACAAGATCTCCTTCTCGTAAGCTGCGGTGCTTGACTTTGGAGTTGTATCGTGCTGCCACTTTTTGCTTGTGAGCTACCGCTTTAAGTGCTGCACCGTTTCTTCTTTCTTCAATTAGGTCCAAAGACATGTGTAGGAGTTCTTCATTCTCTTCTGGGTTGTAGTGGATTCTACGGTGGGATGGCACTGCAGTTTCAACTGGGAGCATGGCCTCCGATCGGTATGCCAAAGATAAAGGAGTATGCCCTGTTGATGTTCTGAAAGTCGTGCGGTAGGCCCAAAGTGCCGTAGGAAGTTCATCCACCCAACCGCCTTCTGACTTTTCAAGCTTCTTCTTGATCAGAGTTTTGAGAATTTTGTTGACAGCTTCGACTTGTCCATTAGCCTGGGGATAATCCACAGATGAGAAGCTTTTGTGAATTCCGTGCTCTCGGCACCAGTTGGTGAATTCCTCGCTGTCAAATTGAAGTCCATTGTCCGATATGATTCTGAGTGGAACCCCGTACCTGCATAAAACATTTTTGATAAAGAAGTTAATAACTTTTGCCGAAGATATTTTCTTTAGAGGCTCCGCCTCCACTCATTTGGTGAAATCGTCAACTGCCACTATGGCATATTTGGCTCCGCCTCGGCCCATTGGCAGTTCGCCACTCAAGTCAATTCCCCATATCGCAAAGGGCTAAGGGCTGGTCGTCTGAGTAATCTCATTGGTTGGTAGTCGAGGGATTTTAGCAAATTTCTGACATCTTTCGCATTTTTTGACGAAGTCCAAGGCGTATTTGTTTAAGGTGGGCCAGAAATATCCATATCGGAGTATCTTCTTTGCCAGAGTCTGCCCTCCAGTGTGGTCTCTGCAACTTCCTTGATGGATGTTGGATAAGATTTCCTTGGCTTCCCTTCCAGCGACACATCTTAATAAGGGGTTAGAGAAGCCGCGCCGATAGAGGATGCCTTCTTATATTGTGTAGCGGGAAGCACTCCTCAAGATTTTCCTGACTTCGTTATGCTCGTTGGGTAGTGTGCCATCTTGCAAGTATTTCCGGATAGGAGTCATCCAAGTTTCTTCTTCGATTGCAGCTATCAGATCCTCTTGTTCGAAACTTGGGGCAAGTTGTTTTGAGATGGATATTGTTCCAGAAATGGTGTTGTTCTTCATGCTAGCTTGCTTTGCCAGTTCGTCGGCCTCTCGGTTCTCCTCTCGAGGGACGTGTTTGATTAAATAGTGATCCAATTGATTGAGCAGCAGCTTGGTATTCTTTAGATATGCTGTGAGTCGTTCTACTCGAGTCTGGAATTCTCCCAGTATTTGATTTACAATAAGTTGAGAATCACTATGGAGACATAAAGAACCGACTCCGATCTCTAGGGCAAGTTCTAGTCCGGCTATCGCTACTTCGTGTTCTGCGTCATCGTTGGTGGCAGCGAATTCCAACCTTAGGGCATAGTGCAACTTCCTTCCCCTTGGGGTGATTATCACAACACCTGCCCCCGAGCCTTGTTCGTTTGATGCTCCATCTACAAAGAGATTCCACTTGATATCTTTTGTTATTTCAAATCAATCTTTACCTTCAATGGCAGTGAATTCGGCAATGAAATCGGCCATGGCTTGTCCCTTGATGGCGGTGCAAGGATGGTAGGTGATATCATATTGACTCAGTTCAATGCACCACTTAAGTAGTCGCCCAGAAGTGTCGAGGCGATGGAGTACCTGCCTTAGCGGTTGATCGGTTAAAACTCTGATGGAATGAGATTGGAAATAGTGTCGCAGTTTCCGTGACGCGATTAGCAAACAGTATGCTAGCTTTTCATGTTTAGGGTATCTGGCTTATGACCTTGTAAATTTCTTGCTTACAAAGTATACGGGCCGCTGCGCGCGGTTGTCTTCTCTCACCAAAGCGGCGCTTAAAGCATCAGACGATACAGCAAGGAATAGGTATAGTTCTTCGCCTTCGTTTGGAGTTGAGAGTGCTGGTGGTCTCTGAAGATGTTCGATTAGGTTAAGGAAGGCTGTCGAGCATTCATCAGTCCATTCAGACTTTCCTTTATCTTTCTTTAGAGCTTCGAAGAAAGGGATGCATTTGTCGGTCGCTTTAGAGATGAAACTGCTTAGGGCGGCTACTTTCCCGTTTAGGCTTTGCATCTCTCTTCGAGTGGATGGTATCTTGATATCTTGCAAAGCCCGGACTTGTTCGGGGTTTGCTTCCATCCCCCTGGCATGGACGATGAATCCCAAGAACTTTCCCGACGATACTCCGAAGGTGCACTTTAGAGGATTTAGCTTCATTCCATATTGGCGAAGTAATTGAAACATCTCGTCCAGGTGGTTTATATGATCGTTGGCTTTCCTTGATTTTACCAGCATGTCATCCACATAAACTTCATAGTTTGTCCTATTAATTCCGCAAACATCTTGTTGACGAGGCGCTGACAAGTACCTCCGGCATTTTTAAGTTCAAAAGGCATTACTCTGTAGCGGTACAATCCCCGATCAGTGATGAAACTTGAAACAACCCGCATATTTATCGACTTTTATATTTAAATATTTTATTTAAATATTTTATCGATACTCGAAATTTGGTCCGAAAAGCTACTTTTTGCATACGGTCGAATTAGGACTCGGGACCACTCCCATTGAGTTTAAAATGACGTTTGCGATCTTTTTAAGTGTAAACTTTGATATGTTTGGAGTTAGTCAAGTTTTGCTACTTTTTCACTTTGGATTTGGGTTCAGCCCTATGTTTAACTTATACTCAAATCTGAACCGCTCCTCCCCATTCACCCTCTCTTCCTTCTCTTTTCAGTTCTAAAGCATCAATGGTGGGAGAGATGGGAAATTAAAACTCCAAGCCCTAGTTTTCTTTTGCAAATCAAACTCTAGCTCCAAACTAATAGAAGAACCCATTGGTAAGCTTCTCTTCTTCTTCTCCAACTCATTCTCTTATCAATTTCAGAAATTCCTAAACCTAACTTTGGGAATGTTCTTCTTTTAAAGCTTAGAATCAAGCTTCTTGAGTTGGATTTGAAGAGTGTTTGATTCTCCTTTGCTTCCAAGCTTCTTCTTCAATCGTTTGGGTTCATAGGTGAGATTTTTATCTCACATCTTAGTCTATAACTATCTTCGATTGTTAGGTATGAATTCCTAACACTTATTCGTGCGCATTTGCATTTGGTATGGATTGATTTGGTGAATATTCCAATTTTTGGTTTTTTGGGTTCAATCCTTTAAAAATCATAGCTTTGATGTTCAAATGCGTTTTTGGTGATGCAACGAAGACCTCATAGGGCCGGGTAGTCGATAGGCATAAATCCTTAGTGCCGATGCTCGAGTGGTTGCAAATTGGTCGTGATTGGCCATTGTATTCGATGGGCTAGGAAGGGACTAGGAACAGGTCCGGCCGACCGAGCTCTGCTGCCGGCCGACCGACCTGCTTCCAAAGTGCAAAGTACTTCTCTGCTCAGGGTTTTGTCGATCGACTGCAGAGCACAGTCGACCGACCTGCTTCCCGAGAATTTTTGTAGAACAGGGTCCGGTCGACCAAGCTCTGTTACCGGCCGACCGACCTGTTGCTGTTTTGCCTATTTCACCTATTTTGCGTGGTTTCCCAATTTAATCGATTCGTGTTATTTCCCTATTTGTCGTTATCATTTGTTATTAACTTTGGTGACTTCTTTACTTCGGGAATTTTTTTGGAATATCCGTTTTGATGGATTCGGTATCGATTTCTTTGGATTTTCATTCACGTCTTCGAATGTGAATTTTGGTGATTGATTGTTCTACAATCATTTTTGTGATTTGTCATTTTGAAAATATAAATGTTTCAATACTAGTATTAAATATCAAAACCTCTTCATCAAAACGATTTCAACACTATTTTAATACAAAGCTCGTTTCCAAAACCATTTTTCAATCTACTAGTATACACAAACCTTTACCTCACTCGTATGAGAAATCTAATTAAACGGCTTAGTAAAACAAGTGGTATGAAACGCTTGCATTTACTTCGTCGGTTAATTCTTGGACTTGTTCGATTGAATCTCTTGTGACAATTTTCTAGTGGAGATCTACAGTTTGTTCGTAAATATTTAAGTTAAGCAAGTGGTTATGGGACATGAAGCTAAACTCATATATTTACTAGCTTAGTGTAATTGACACTTCTCGTTGATCATGACGATCATCTTTGTGATTTAGACTAGCAATGTGCGATGTCTCTTTGTCTGCGAGGGAGACTAAACCCCGTTTTGTGGAGTTTCGACTCAAATTGGTGGGGTAGCAACCCATGGTCTTCGGGCCGTTTGTGGAGCTTCGGCTCAGTTTGTGATGGTTAGCAACCATGGAATTAGCGTTCCGTTTGTGATACACGTGTTGGTGAGCTTTATGCTCCCGTTTGTGATAGGCCTTCCCCCTTTTTGTGATTTCTGGGTTTCTTGAGATGATTTCTAGAATTTGTGTTTCACCAATTTTCATGATTTCCATTGATAAGTTTTATCAATATTTGTGCATTGGTGAATTTGTGCGTCATTGACTTTTGTGATTGACATTGATATAATCGTCAATATTTATGGTTTGGTGAACGAAATAAGGAGTATGACATTTTTTTTTGATTCATGTGTAGATTTTGTGATATTGATTAATCTCTTGTTGATTTTTAATTACTTATATATATCACAGCTTGGCATTGTGATTATTATGTATTTAGTCGTAGCTCTTATTCTTTATCGCTTCATCTAATATTTATAGTTAGACTGATCCATTTATTATTTTCTTATTAAATAATACTCGGGTCAGACCGAGATGTTACAGGTGCTTCAGCTTGACTTCTCACTTGGGATTGATTTCTCTGACTTTTGGCTAACTACTTAGATTAGTAGTTTATTTTGTTGTATACACATGAGATATGGACTCATAGTTGTATTATTTTGTATAGCACATGTTGCTATTCTTTTGTATTATTGTGGATCTTTTTGACCACTACTCTGATATACACTTACATGTGTTAGTTGTATATTCATATCTTCTTCCGCCTTTGTGATATGAATTATCTGTGACTGATTTGCGTTATGCTTATTTCTATATTTGTTTCTAAGGATTATTATAGCCACTGTGTAGTAGCTTTGAGTTTGTATCGGTGTGTCGGATTTCCTCTCGAATTCAAATGCCTGTTATACTATCCGACATAGCGGTGCTCGCACAAAGCAATTGCATGGATGGTCGCTCCTCAACAGCCTTATCCTCCGCGCTAGTTGACGGCATTACCCCGTAGTGTTCTTGGCTAGCGTGGGTATAGAGGTGGGGCGTCACAGCTTGGTATCAGAGCCAAACTTCGGAACAAAAAGGAATATTATAACAAGGATCATCGTCCTAAGTCCATCTTAGGAGTCATGCTTTAGGATTTAATTCGAGTCTTCGTACCGATTTATCCTATTTTCTTTATGATTCCTTGTTTTATCTATCAAGATTGCTTGATATTTATTTTGAGAATAACTTTTCTCCTTCTTTCTTTTCTAAAGGAAGGGAAATGGTTAGTTCTAGCAGTCGTAGCGCTGGTCAATCCAGTAGACCTTCTTTGGATGGCGCATTCATGAATGCCCAACAACTTTTGGATCTTGTAAAGAATCAAGAGTTTATCTGTGCTTTGAGTAAGAACCCCGAAATGGTTCTACCTTTGAAACTTGAAGTTTCTTTCAATCAGCTTGTGGATGTTACTCTTCTTCATGGAGAGGTTGGTAAAGGAAGTGTTTGTGATATTGGGACTTCCAAGAAGAGGCATATTAAGTTCAAGAGCCTTAATCCCAATAAGAGAGTGAAGCAAACTACTTTTGTAGCAGAGACTCCAATCCCTTATCATGGAGGATGCTACAATTGTAATTCTAAGGACCACTATGCAAAGGAGTGTCCAGAGCAACTCTTTTGTCGCTATTGCAGAAATACAGGTCATCATATTTCTGTCTGCCCCATACTTCAAAGCAAGAAGAAGGTGGAACAAGAAACTTCGGTAGCCAAGACTCCTACCCCAAGTCGTAATCAATGCTACAATTGTGGTTCCACGGACCATTGTGTAATTAAGGGCCCGAAACCCCTCTATTGCCGCTATTGCAAAGGCTCGGTCATTACTTATCTACATGTCCCAAACTCCATAGCAAGAGGGAGGGAAAGTTGAAAGTCGTGCAAGCCCCTTGTGACACTTCTCTTGGTCAAGGTATTTCTCATTCAATCCTTGATGACATTTGCTTTGTGATTATCTTGTTCGTGTTCTTTTTAATATGGGTTCCACCTCACTATTTTATATCAAAAGAACTTGTTGATTCTTCCCTTTAAACAATTTTGGGCTTGATGTCTTCCTTGAGAATTGCGAATCCGGATGGTAGATCCGCAACACTCAATTTGCTTTCTATTGATGTTGAAATTATTTTATGTGATTTTTCTTTCCGAGCCGATATTTTTTTACTTAGGCTTCGGAATTGATTTGTGTTAAAGGATTGTCTTTTTCATTACGAAGCCATATCCTTTGTCCCGTGTGGACTATTCATCTTCGACGTTTTCAATCTGTTAAGCAAATTTCTGTTTTTTCCTTTATGATTTTGATTCCAACTTGATGGCATCATTTTATTCCTTAAGCCCAATTATAAGAAAAGTGTTATTTCTCTCATTCATGTAGTTTGAGAAATTTTCCGGTATATTTGAATTTGTCTTAGGACTGTAACCTAAGCAATCTTTTGAGTAGTGTTAAGGTCTTTTCAGCTCGACATTGCCACTGGTTTTCATTAGCTACGGGTTGCGGAAGTTAGCATTCCACTTACCGCATTCCGCACTCGTTATGATTTTTTTGAATGACTTATTATGTCATTCGGTTTATCCAGCTTATTTCATCCATTTTATAAATTGAGTATTCTATGAATATTTCGATGAGATCATTTTTGTTTATATTGATTTTGGATGAAAATAGCAATTTAAAATTTTTACAAATCTTTTTCATAAAGATTTATTTATAAGTATAATTGAATTTTTGTTCTTAAAACAAGCAAAGAATATTTGTAAAACTTTTAAGGAACTTGTTTATTATAAAGAAGATGATTTTGTGATTGTATTGCTCATTGAGTGCTTTAAGAATTTTGGTCGATGCACTTGATCAACGTTATCTATAGGAATTTCCTAAACGCTTTGATGAGACAATCGGACACGATATATTGACTTGTAAAAATGTAAATTTTTCTAGAAAGATTACTACATAAAGATAAATGTAATTTTGAAAGTTTTAACTTTTCAGGAAATAAGATTATTCAAAAGAAATTCTTTCTTTTCGATACTCTTATTCTTGTGATTCCCGAAGGGAACCAAGACTTTATCTTTTGTACCAATGCATATCGTATTGGTTTGGATGTCATTCTCTTGCAAAAGATAACATGCTATCACTTGTACTTCTAAATCATTAAAGCCGATCGAGACTAGGTATGCCACTCATGATCTAGTGCTCGCGGCTATTTTTTTCGCTTTAAGAATTTGGCATCATTATTTTTGGGGGAGAAATTTGTTCTCCACCTCGATCATAAATCTTTGGAATATTTATTTTCTCATAAGGAACTTTATGTCGACTCGAGTTCTTGGCATCTTATGATCTTGATATTCTGGAAGTCGTGTTGCCAATGTGCTTTGTCGTAGGCAACAAGTTGTTGTTTCTATGATGATATCTGAATGGAACGATCTCGAGATCTTATCCACTTGTGAGATTCGAGACCGCACATCCGATTTATGTTCATCATTTGTTTTATGTAGCCTTGAGGCTCATCCTTCTCTTTTAGACCGCATTCTTGAAGCTCAAAGGTTAGATCCCGAATTGGCTCTTCTTGGCCAAAATATTAAGGATAAAGTTGATATTGAAGGTTTGAAAGACTTTGATATCGATTCTCATGGCGGCATTCGAAAATTTGGTAGACTTATCGTACCAAATATTAGTGATCTTCGTAAAGACATTTTAGAAGATTCACATCGTTCTAAATTTACCATTCATCCCGGTAGTAGTAAAATGTACGCGGATATGAAGCGACTTTATTATTGGGAGGGAATGAAACTTGGCATCGCTAACTCCGTTAAGCGTTGCATGACTTGCCAACTCGTTAAGACCGAACATCAAAGGCCCGGCGGGTTATTGCAACCTTTAGAAATTCTAATTTGGAAGTGGGACCGAATTTCCATGGATTTTATAAATGGCCTTCCCCGTTCTCGTTCGGGTCATGATAGCTTATGGGTGATTGTTGATAGACTTACTAAATCCGCTCATTTTATTCCCGTTCGGTCCAATCGAACCGTTCCTCCTTTGGCCAAACTCTTTGTTTAAGAGATTGTTAAATTACATGGGGTTCCTACTTCTATTGTTAGTGATCGTGATCCATTGTTTACTAGTGGATTTTGGAAGAGTCTTCAAAAAGCTTTGGGAACGAAGCTTAATTTTAGTACCGCTTATCATCCCCAGTCCGATGGACAAACCGAGCGTGTAAATCAAACTCTTGAAGATCTTCTTCGTGCATGTGTTCTTGATTTTGGTGGAAGTTGGGAAAATCATATTTCACTTGTTGAATTTTCCTATAATAATAGCTTCCAATCTAGTATTGGTATGGCACCTTTCGAGGCACTCTATGGAAGCCATGCCGATCTCCTTCTTGTTGGCTTGAGGCCGGTGAGAAGCTGGTTTTATGTCCAGATTTTATTCGTGATTACACAGAAAAGATTGAACTTATTCGACATAGGATGAAAGAAGCCCAGAGTAGACAAAAATCCTATGCCGATAACTGGAGAAGGAAGTTAGAATTTTCTGTGGGAGATCTTGTGTTCATTCGAATTTCACCTATGAAGGGTGTTGTACGTTTCAGTCGATCGGGAAAATTAGCGCCTCGATCTATTAGGCCATTTCCTATCACCGAACGTATTGGTTCCATGGCTTATCGCCTTACATTACCGGCTCAGTTTTCTGCTATGCATGATGTGTTTCATGTTTCTCAATTACGGAAGTGCCTTAGAGATTCCAATTCTATTCTTGAGCCCGGTGTTGTGGAAGAAATTGAAGTTTCGCCTAATCTAACCTTTGAGCAACATCCTGTTCTTATTATTGCTTCGGAAGTCAAACGACTTCGAAATAAGGATGTTCCGCTTGTGAAGGTTCAATGGTCTTCAAATCCTAAGGATTGTTCTTGGGAGTCTAGAGAGTTCATCGAGCGATCACATCCGGACTTGCTTTCCCGTGCTCTTTAAGGTGAACCTTTTACTTCAAATTTCTTTTGTGTTGAATATGCTTTTATGGTTGTTACTTTATATTTTTTTCTTAAATATTGCGAGGACGCAATCTCTTTACGGAGGGGAGTCTGTAACAACCCGCATATTTATCGATTTTTATATTTAAATATTTTATCGATACTTGGAATTTGGTCCGAAAAGCTACTTTTTGCATACGGTCGAATTAGGACTCGGGATCACTCCCATTGAGTTTAAAATGACGTTTGCGATCTTTTTAAGTGTAAACTTTTATATGTTTGGAGTTAGTCAAGTTTTGCTACTTTTTCACTTTGGGTTTGGGTTCAGCCCTATGTTTAACTTATACTCAAATCTGAACCACTCCTCCCCATTCACCCTCACTTCCTTCTCTTTTCTGTTCTAAAGCATCAATGGTGGGAGAGATGGGAAATTAAAACTCCAAGCCCTAGTTTTCTTTTGCAAATCAAAATCTAGCTCCAAACTAATAGAAGAACCCATTTGTAAGCTTCTCTTCTTGTTCTCCAACTCATTCTCTTATCAATTTCAGAAATTCCTAAACCTAACTTTGGGAATGTTCTTCTTTTAAAGCTTAGAATCAAGCTTCTTGAGTTGGATTTGAAGAGTGGTTGATTCTCCTTTGCTTCCAAGCTTCTTCTTCAATCGTTTGGGTTCAAAGGTGAGATTTTTATCTCACATCTTAGTCTATAACTATCTTTGATTGTTAGGTATGAATTCCTTACACTTATTCGTGTGCATTTGCTTTTGGTTTGGATTGATTTGGTGAATATTCCAATTTTTGGTGTTTTGGGTTCAATCCTTTAAAAATCATAGCTTTGATGTTCAAATGCGTTTTTGGTGATGCAACGAAGAGCTCATAGGGCCGGCTAGTCGATAGGCATAAATCCTTAGTGCCGATGCTCGAGTGGTTGCAAATTGGTCGTGATTGGCCATTGTATTCGATGGGCTAGGAAGAGACTGGGAACAGGTCCGGCCGACCGAGCTCTGCTGCCGGCCGACCGACCTGCTTCCAAAGTGCAAAGCACTTCTCTGCCTCAGGGTTTGGTCGACCGACTGCAGAGCACAGTCGACCGACCTGCTTCCCGAGAATTTTTGTAGAACAGGGTCCGGTCGACCGAGCTCTATAGCCGGCCGACCGACCTGTTGCTGTTTTGCCTATTTCACCTATTTTGTGTGGTTTCCAAATTTTATCGATTCGTGTTATTTCCCTATTTGAAGTTATCATTTGTTATTAACTTTGGTGACTTCTTTACTTTGGGAATTTTTTTGGAATATCCGTTTTGATGGATTCAGTATCGATTTCTTTGGATTTTCATTCACGTCTTCGAATGTGAATTTTGGTGATTGATTGTTCTACAATCATTTTTTTGATTTCTCACTTTAAAAATATAAAGGTTTCAATACTAGTATTAAATATCAAAACCTCTTCATCAAAACTTTCAACACTATTTTAATACAAAGCTCGTTTCCAAAACCGTTTTCCAATCTACTAGTATACACAAACCTTTACCTCACTCGTATGAGAAATCTAATTAAACGGATTAGTAAAACAAGTGGTATGAAACGCTTGCGTTTACTTCGTCGGTTAATTCTTGGAGTTGTTCGATTGAATCTCTTGTGACAATTTTCTATTGGAGATCTACAGTTTGTTCGTAAATATTTAAGTTAAGCAAGTGGTTATGGGACATGAAGCTAAACTCATATATTTACTAGCTTAGTGTAATTGACACTTCTCGTTGATTATGACGATCATCTTTGTGATTTAGACTAGCAATGTGCGATGTCTCTTTGTCTGCGAGGGAGACTAAACCCCATTTTGTGGAGTTTCGACTCAAATTGGTGGGGTAGCAACCCATGGTCTTCGTGCCGTTTGTGGAGCTTCGGCTCAATTTGTGATGGTTAGCAACCATGGAATTAGCGTTCCGTTTGTGATACACATGTTGGTGAGCTTTATGCTCCCGTTTGTGATAGGCCTTCCCCCATTTTGTGCTTTCTGGGTTTCTTGAGATGATTTCTAGAATTTGTGTTTCACCAATTTTCGTGATTTCCATTGATAAGTTTTATCAATATTTGTGCATTGGTGAATTTGTGCGTCATTGACTTTTGTGATTGACATTGATATAATCGTCAATATTTATGGTTTGGTGAACGAAATAAGGAGTATGACATTTTTTTTTGATTCATGTGTAGATTTTGTGATATTGATTAATCTCTTGTTGATTTTGAATTACTTATATATATCACAGCTTGGCATTGTGATTATTACGTATTTAGTCGTACCTCTTATTCTTTATCGCTTCATCTAATATTTATAGTTAGACTGATCCATTTATTATTTTCTTATTAAATAATACTCGGGTCAGACCGAGATGTTACAGGTGCTTCAGCTTGACTTCTCACTTGGGATTGGTTTCTCTGACTTTTGGCTAACTACTTAGATTAGTAGTTTAATTTGTTGTATACACATGAGATATGGACTCATAGTTGTATTCTTTTGTATAGCACATGTTGCTATTCTTTTGTATTATTGTGGATCTTTTTGACCATTACTCTGATATATACTTTCATGTGTTAGTTCTATATTCATATCTTCTTCCGCCTTTGTGATATGAATTATCTGTGACTGATTTGTGTTATGCTTATTTCTATATTTGTTTCCGAGGATTATTATAGCCACTGTGTAGTAGCTTTGAGTTTGTATCGGCATGTCGGATTTCCTCTCGAATTCAAATGCCTGTTATACTATCCGACATAGCGGTGCTCGCACAAAGCAATTGCACGGATGGTCGCTCCTCAACGGCCTTATCCTCCACGCTAGTTGATGGCATTACCCTGTAGTGTTCTTGGCTAGCATGGGTATAGAGGTGGGGCATCACAAAACTAGTGTGGTCTTGATCGGGGGCGTGCATAGGGATCTGGTTATATCCTGAGTATGCGTCCATAAAGGATAAGAGTTCGTGTCCGGCTGTGCTGTCCACGAGCTGATCGATTCGGGGGAGTGGGAAGCAGTCCTTCGGGAAAGCGTCATTTAAGTTCGAGAAGTCGATGCATGTTCGCCACTTCCCATTAGCCTTCTTTACCAGTACCAGGTTGGCAATCCATTATGGGTAGATGGCTTCTCATATGAAGTCATTGGCAAGTAGGTTCTTTACTTCTTCCTCGAGGGCTGCTGATCGCTCTGCCCCCATGCTCCTCTTTTTCTGCTTTACCAGCACCTTGTTGGGATCGATGTTTAGTACGTGGCATGCTACGTCTGGGGAGATTCCAGTCATGTCAGCGTGCATCCATGGAAATACATCCAAGTTATGGCGAAGAAAATCGACGAGTTGATCCTTCAATTCCGCTCTTAACTGAGACCTGACTCTCAGCAGTCTACTTGGGTCGTGTTTGTCTACAGATACGAACTCCATAGCCTCTGCAGGCTCGTTGGTGGCCTCCTTCTCCTTGTCCCTGGGGTCTAATTCGTTGAAGGGATCACTGGTATATCGAAGTGGAGGGGTTTTCTTTAATTGCTATGCTTCCAAGTTTTTCTTACAGGGAGAAGTCTCTTCATCCTTCCCTTTATCATTCCTGCGGTTATTGCGAAGTTCATTCACATAGCAATCTCGAGCGGCGTCTTGATCTCCCTCTATTTCTCCTATTCCGTTATCCGTTAGAAATTTCATCTTCAGGCACCACGGGGCTAGGGCAATTTGGAAGTCAGACAAGGCTGGTCTTCCCAAAAAGTCATTGTAGGCTGAGTGGTTCTCTACTAGCACAAATGTTTGTTTTCGCACAACGGAGCGGGGATGACTTCCTATTTCGATAAAGAGGTCCAGTTGCTCGAGGGGCATCTTCACATCTCCGGTGAAACCATGTAGCGGTTTGCTGCAGGGAGACACATCCTTCATTTACAGCTTCATTTTGTCGAAAGCGTGCTTGAATAGGATATTTACTAAGCTTCCAGTGTCTACTAGAATTTGGAAAACCTTTGCTGGACCGAACCAGGCAGAGATGACCATAGGATCCATGTGAGGGTACTGCCTTCCCTCTAGATCACGCCTACTGAATGTGATATCATCATTCACTTTCCGTTTCGGGTGGTGCTCTTCTGTAACAGAATTAACGTAGCCTTCATTGTTTCTAAGTGACTTACCGTATCTCTCCATCCCTGCCCAGCTTCCGTCGGGATGTGTGGTCCTCCTGATATGGTAAGGACCACTATCTTCTCTTGACTGGAGCCGCTAGTGTTGCGATTTCCTCCGCCTACTTCCGGACGGGGCAGCCCTGGGTTCTCATTGGCAGGAGTTGAAGTCCTGTTCTGACCTTTCACATAGCGCTCTAGTCTCTTCCTTCTAATGTGTTCTTCAATCAAGTCCCGGAGATGATGGCATTCATTGGTGTCATGCCCATGGGATTCGTGGAAGCGGCAGAACTTTCCAGACTTAATTGCATTATCTGATTCCTTCTTGTGCGGGGGGCGCTTGTATCTAACTTCGTCTTGGGTGGCCAAGAAGATGTTTTCGATTATTTCATTTGAAGTAGCGTAAGAGTCAAATCTCTGTCCTGGCCTATATAAACGCTTTTCTCCCTTCCTGCCCCCAGCATTGTCTTTGGAGTCATTTCTTCGAACATCTTTTGCTGCAACGGGAACCCTGTCTGGAGTTGCCTTAGTATGTTGCCCTGACTGCCTCTCAGTGGCAGCGTCTTCAAGCCTCATATACTTCCAGGCTTCATGGAAGAAATCAGGTAAGGTAGCTGGTTTTTCTTTCGTTAATCTCCTAGCAAATTTAGTATCCGGATGCACACCACTGCAGAGAGCCGTTAGGATAAGTTTCTCTTCGGCATCTTGGACTATGGCCGCAGCGGCGTTGAATCGTGTAAGATATTGTTGCACTGTCTCTTTGGGTTTCTGTTTGATATTAGATAGGGAATAAGCGTCCTTGGGTTGTTCCACATGAATGCGAAACTGGCGGATGAACTTTTCTTTCAACATTTCCCATGAGCTGATGGACCCTTGGGGTAGATGGCAGAACCAGGCGGTAGCTAGATCTGCCAAGAATAGTGGGAAGCATTTGCACAACACTCCCTCTGTTTCTCCACTCATGATCATATGTTGTGTGTATCTCTACAAGTGTACAACGGGGTCAGAGGTACCCTTGTAAGGTTCCATGGTTGGCATTTTCCATTCCCGGGGGGTGATGGCAGTTTCGATATTGTGGGTGAAGGGGCTGGTTACCCTAGCGCCTATCCCCCGATCCCTTTGGTCCCATTGGACGCATTCTCTGAACAATCGCGCCATCTATTCATCAGAACTTGGAGCGGATAGAAATGAGTTTGGTTCTTCCGTGCGGGATTGATTCCATCCAGATGACCTGTAGGGATGGTATCGTCTATCACTCCTAACATTCTCCAATGACGGCCTCTGGTCTTCCGGGGGCACGGTGGGGTCAGCCATAGTTGGCCCTTGCCTTGATCTTCCCCTGCTGGGTTTTGTTCTCAGCACTTCCTCGGGGGCCCAACTTCGGGCTGGACTCCAGCTCGGTGCCGTCTATTGATGTTTCCATGGTTAGGTAGCATGGCGGGCTCAACTACATCCGACCCCTGCCTGGTACCTCCCCTGTTGGGTTCGGTTCCAATTGTTTCCTCGGGTCGGAATTCGGGCTGAGTCCGGGTTCGGCTCCTACCATTGCTGTTTCTATTGTTAGCCTCTTCGAAGAAGAAAGACCTTTGTCGTCTCCCAGATCCTCTAGACCGGGACTCACCCCATGATTCAGTGTTGCGGTTGGTTTCTTCAGCATCCCTTAAGCGCGACATGAGTTGATCCACGAAGGCTTCTTGTTGAGATGCGAAGCAGTTAGTTACTTTAGCCACAACCCTGTCCAGGTCCGTACTTGTAATTGGTAGTTCCGTAGCAGGGGTTGTCGTATTTGCCTGATTTCCTTTTGCTGTTGGAACCGGATGGTTGTCTTGATCTCTGATCACTGGATCTGCGATACTGCCAGTTGCGATGTTCTTTCCTTTGTTAGCATCTTTCTTCCATCCGGGAGGTATGTTTTCCAAGTAATGAACGATGCTGATAGGAAAAGGGATAAGTGGGAGAAGCTGAAGCTTCGAGCTCCTGCTCTCAGTGAAAGCACCAAAAATGTTTGCACAAAAAAGGGGCAAACACCTCCAAGTCGTATGATTTAGTTGATTATGTGTTGTTCTTAGTGATTTCGGTGATTTATGTAAATATATAAAGTAGAGGGACTAAACTGCAAAAGACACACAGATTTATAGTGGTTCGGCCAGAATGTGCCTACGTCCACTTTATATGTTATTCTCCTTTTCTCTTCAGATTACAAGTACAAAACTTTTATTACAAGTATTTGAAAATTGTTTGAAAGTTCTATCCGTGCTTGAGCTCTCAAACTTGTCTCTCATTGTTGTACCCCTGCCCCTCTATTTATAGAGTGAGGCTGAGGCTAGGGGTCCTGGACGTATATAGCTTCTGGTGGGCCTAGGCTGATGAAATCTGGCCTGACTAAGTTGATCTGGAATGTGACGACTCGAATTTATCGCGCTCGAAAATCGACACCATACTTCAAATCGTATTCGAATGCCATAGATTCGACCGTTCAAATCTGATTCGCCGGAGCTTATAACAACATTAAGCAAATAACACAGCGGAATAAAAGAATAATACATTGATATACAGCTTTGATACAATATCTGATACAATAGATGATCCAATGAATATCAATGTACATCAGAGATATGATACAATAAAATAGCAGCGGAACAATATAACTCTAAGATAGTCTTCAAAAGAGAACTCCAGCAGCAACAGCTCGTTCAACATCACGATACGCAAAGACAAGCAAGTCTCATCCACATCCAAAGACTGAACTAGCTATCTAAAAAACCCAACTCTGAACTGCTCGTGTAGAAAATTTTGAGCACCCAGTGTTTAGGAAAGAAACAATAAACTCCGGATCAGTCATGGGACTGGTGTGGAAAAAAAAACAGTTGTCTTTTAAAACAATCAACAAAAGATTTTAAAGTCAATTCGCAATGCTTTTGGAAATGAAACTACCATAAGAACTCCCGCCACACACACAATGCAAACGCAGAATTGGAGGAGATTTCTTCTTATGATAGTCAAACATGCTTTATACGCAATTTCCTTGATATTATTACTATAAGTGCAAAGTGCAGAAAAAAACATTTCGAAAGTAGAATATAAATCATAGCCAACATACGACCATTATCGTATGCCTACTATAGCTACCATCTAAACAGTGGGGCGCCGCCATAAGTAAATGACAGGTTCTACAACTAGAATCGTACAGGATTCGTATTGTTTCATTGGATTTCCAACAAATGGTCAGGCCAAGGAACTTCCCATTGCCACATGAGAACGCCTCTGGAAGGACGTCCCCGAGAACCTAACCGGATCTCTGCCAACACAAGGCCGTGTTACCCCTAACTGGGTAACTACTGACACGAGTATGCCATCTCCCGGTTGTAACCAACCTTTAACCGGGGCCCCAGCAACAAATCACAAAGTAATATATATATATATATCTGCGATATCAACATAAGTTAAGTATCTGGGCTCCATACCATGATACCACTTCTATCCAGAAGGAAATGCACATACCCTAAGGGGTGCTACCCCCAATAACCTTGCTGCATCTTTCCTGTTTTGACCATTCCGGGGTGTGAGGCTCGACGAAGTCTCATCCACAAAGCTACGCTTTGGTTCAAAGCCATGCTTTGGGTCAACAAATGATCAAAGTAATGATCACAAAGATAAATGATCAAACAAATGATCATATCACAAATGATCAAACAAACGATCGTATCACAAATGATCAAACAATGATCATTTCACAGCAACACGTAGCATGTCACATTACCAAATTGGGAATATATCGCTGATAACCATCAACAACATAACCTCTGAGCTCGTACGTCTCAGAGAAGGGTGTTAAGCTAAGAGAATAAATTCTCCGCCACCAACAGAAATGTATTTGAAAGAAATCTGCTTTATATCTCAAAATGTAATGTCAGACACACAATCCATTCAAGTCTGTTCTGGGTTCGAACAGAACCGAAGGCACTTCCAAAGAAGTCCTTGCAATCTGGATAATCCCGAATCACGTCCGGATTTCCCATCACATATGGAGATCTCTATACCAGGGATCAGCCAGTGCAGAGACAATCGAAAAGAAACCCTTTCATTTTCGAAAATATCCGTTCTTCACCACCGGTCCTCAAATGCAATCCATACGTCGTATCACATATTCAGAATGGGTTATACGACACAAAGGTCCTTTCCTGGCTAAACCGAACAGTGAGCGCAGTATTTTAAAAACATATGGATATTGGGATTTCAATTAAGTCACAACTTAAAACCCAAAAACTTTCCTTTTCAAATGGTTTAAACCAATTACCATTTCAAATCTTTTAAACAAAAAGATTCATTTCACAAAATTCATCCCATTTACAAAGATCTATTTACGGATTTCAAAACAATTTCAATTTTAATTGGATCAACTAGTTAAATCTTTAAACAAGGATTCAACTTATAGTTTTCAAAACAATTCCATTTCGATTGGATTAACAAATCACCATTTTAAATCTATTAAAAATAAACAGATCCAATTCATAGTTTTCAAAAAGAATTCACTCATAACTTGGAAAACCCCCTTTTTTTATTCCATCTTTTAAATTTCTTTAATTAAACTGGAATTTCTTTTCTTATCTAGAAGCTTTTATCCTTTTAAAATAAACAGTTTTCATTTTGGAAATCCGATTTATTTATACGAGTTAAGGTTCTTGAATTATATTCACATTCCCAAATCAATATCTAAAATAGTTTAACCCATATATAAACATCTTTAATCCCTAGTTTCAAATTATAGAATTCAATTTCAAATATTGAATTCAAATTTTAAATCAAATATTAAAATTTCAAAACTCAATCAAGTTACTCAAAATAAATTTCATCTTTGAAATTCCATTTCAAAAGCTTTTCACTTTAAACCCAATCCATTTCAAACTATTTTGAATTTAAAAATTCAAATTCAAAACTATTCTCAAAAATCTGTGACTTAATCAATTTCCTCGTGAAATCCATATTTGTGTGTGTATGGTGTGGTCCAGGGGTTTAACACACTAGTGCAACATCATTTCAATCATCACAGATTAAAACATAGAAATATAGTTGATAAGCGATATAAAACTATAACGCTCATCGTCCATTCACAGATTCATAGATAGTATACAAATGTAAATAAATATACGCAGCTCAATCTACAGAACAAAATATCACAAATCAGATAGGATAATCAATTCAAGGCATCTCATATAATACAATCATTCATAAGTAAGGTCAAGCATTCAATAAACATTTATAAGTAGGATTAATTAATCGTTTAATCCTAATTAATTCAATTTATTTCTAATTAAATTAATCACTTATGAACTAATTATCTAATCATGATTAATTAATATTAATTAATTACAAAACTTTAATTAATTATCCTTTAATTATTTATTAATCAACCTTAATAAATAAATCTTCCTTTAATCATTAATTAATTAACCTTTAATTATTTAATTATCCTTTAAATTAATTACCCTTAATTAATTAATTAATTAACCCTTAACTAATTATCATTAAATTATTTACAAAAATTAAGTTTATAATTTTTTTTTTAAATAGAAAGTTATATAGATTTAAAACACTTTTAACTTAATAAATTTTGAAATACTTTACTTTTAAACCTTTTGACCCATTTAACTTGGATAAACATTTATCATTTGCAAAAGAACTATTTTACAAAAATCCTTTTAAATACAACTTGATATGGTTTTACAGTTAAAACTGTTTTAATATAAAAAAAAAATAAACAGACCCGAGACAAACTACAAAAATCACGAGCCCTACTTCGAGTTACTCGCGCTCCACCTTCCTTCGTGTCCAACCATCGTTTTCTCGAGACCATCCCCGAGACCCTTACTTCTTCCCCAACCAACTCAAAACACTGATACGAAAAGATGCACGTGTACGTGCACAATCGCGACGACCATCGTCGATCAACGTTGCTACCTCCAGCACGTCACTGACCATCCTCATCTTCGATCCTAACCACCCAAAGTTCATCACGAACCCAAAATCGAGATTGAGCTATTCAATCAAAACTGGAACAGAACTCAACCAACTTAAATCACCTCGACCTGTCAATGTCGACTCCCAGAGATCACGAATCTTCATCCACACCTTCACCGATCAACCACGAACCCATCCCCTTTGGTGCGATCGACCTCGATGCACCACAGTCGACGAGATTGCCGCGTCATCTTCGTTGAACAAAACTAAAGCTTAAACCCTAGTTCGACTATTCCCTAACGCCACGGTGAACTAGAATTACTACGAGTATTTTTTTCCGACATCCCCACCTAACGAGCTCCCTTCAGTATCACTCGCGATGCTCACTTTCCCCTAGATCACCAGAATCTGCCTCGTTTTCAATTTCCGTTCAACCCTCATGTGCTCTTGATTTAAAGCCCTAAAAATCATGATGCTTTCTTTAAAATTCATATTACATTATGAGGTTCCAATCTTCATATCTGAATTCGACAATTAAAACTCTTGAATTTTAACTTATTAAGAGCTTTGCTCAGTTAATTGATTTTTCAGAGACATTCACATGGTTTTTCAACTCTAATAAATTTTTAAACCTTAATTTAAAATCAAACAAACAATATTATTTTTAACACCAAATCCAAACAGTGTGTAGTTCAAGTGGAATTGATTTTTGAATTAAATCATATGCTTTGGATCTAAGATAGAGAACCTATATGAACATAGCACAGTTCATCCATCCTTCAGATATACAAAGAATTCAAATATATATAGATACACATACTAATTCACACATATATAAGCAAGAGATTCATATTTTAAAATTTTAAGCAAGTGTTACTCACCTGTCTCAGAAGAAATAAACAGAGGAGACTCAGGCTTGAAACTGGAAATGCTTTTGCAAACTAGAATTTGATGATCTGAAATGCTTCAGGTCTGAATCATTGGAAACATTGCCTCTTTGTTTTGTTGAAGTTGAAATTGTTGATAATCTTTGTTTTTTTTTCTTTTTTTCGGATTTGCTTTAAATGAATGAACTGGGTATAAGAAGATGATGTATGGTTTGAACAATGCAAAGCATGGCTAAAGATGCTTGTACAGGTGACAATATTGTACAGGGTATCAATATCTTGTTGTACCATATATCAGAGATTTTCTTTGTTGGACTGACAGATCTCGGCTGATAATTTTATGTTTGGTGGCTATAGCGGCTGATGTATCTAGCTTGGTAGCAAATGAATATATATTGTGTACTAAAGAGGATCTTGCATTAATTACATTGCCTTACATCCCTTTTTTTTTGTTTACAGCCTATTTTCTTATATGTACTTTGTTGTAGATATATTTTTTATTTTAGTTATTGGTTATTGTTTAATATAGTATTGTACTTTATGTTCCTACTTACTTAAATTTGCAAGCTACTTTCATATATGTTCATACTTGCCTTGCATCTCTTTGTTTTTGCTGGCAACATTTTATTTAGTTTTGTCTTTGTTTCATTTCTTTTATTTTCTCTTTTTCTTTCTATATCTTCTTTTGTTTTGTTTTGCAATACTTCCATATGTATGTTATGTTTTAACACTAGTACGCTAAGTTGTTACTTATCAACATTTGTCAAGTATGATAAAAATTTGGGTTTAAACCCTTGTTTCATTTTTAAAATTTATAAAACATGTTTCTCTATTTTATACTTACATATATTTTTGTTTTCTTTCTTTGACTTATACTTATTATTTTGTAATATAAATAAATTTCTATTTTATATAACATGATATTAGAATTTATATAACATCTTTATTTTATATTTTATAATTCAAGATATTTACATTGTCATTCATTCATTATCGAGATATTAAATTAAAACAATTTATAAAAGAAACTATCCCTTTATAAACATATATTATTTGAATATGGAAAAACTCAAATCAATTTATCAATTAATTCCACAATTATTAATCAAAATTTAATTTAATTATCAATTTAAAATAAGTTAAAATCAAGGATCGTTACATGGAACGTCATGGTTCGGTGGAGAATGGTATGTTGTTTGGACCGGTGGTAGGTTGGGAGTGAGTTTGGTTCGGTGGTGGTTGGTCCGGCTAGGACTCGGAGATGGGCTGGTTTTGTGGTGAAGTGGGAGGATTCGGTTCGATGATGGAGGAGAAGGGAATTGGTTCGGTAGGTGCTGGAGGCCTCTGGTTCGGTAGTTTATGGGGGTAGCTGGTTCGGTGGCAGGTGGGACGTTATTGGTTCGTTGGGGCCTTCCCCCCTTGGTTCGGTGATGCTTCCTTTCATTTGGCTCGGTGGTGGAAACGCACCCAACATTTCCCGCTTTAGACATTGGGTTGGTTTAGCCTATTAAACCTAAGTTCCAACCCCTTCTCCTCATCTCTTCATAAATTCCTACCTCACTCTAGTTTTAGCATTAATGGTGAGTGGAAAGGGAAATTAAAATTCCAAGCCCAAGTTCATTAGCAAATTCAACATCCAACTCCAAAATCAAAGTAAAGACATTGGATTCAAGCTTGTAGTTGCTTCTCTATTGACTTCAAGCTTCTTCTTCATTGAATTTGTGCAAAGGTGAAATTTTTATCTCACAATTCTAGTCTACAACTATATTGGATTGTTGGGAACGATTCCCCATCACTTTAGCATGTACATTTGCATTTGGTTTGGATTGGATTGGCGAAAAACTCCAATTTTTAGTGTTTTTGGCAAAAAACTGCAGTTAGGTCGCACTGCCTAGGAATTAGGTCGTTCAGGTGGAAATTTTGCCTCGGAGTTAGGTTGTAAGGTCGTAAGTCGTAGGTCGCTCGCCTTTAGGTCGTGCCCCTTTAGGTCGCTCGGCCTTGCCTACCTCGTTAGGTCGCGTGACCTTAGGTCGTTCCCCTTTAGGTCGTATGAACTTAAGTTGTTCACATGGGTTAGGCCTTTAAACCATTAGGTCGCTCAAATGAGTTAGGTCGTTGGACCTTAGGTCATTTACCCTTTCGTTCGCGTGTTCCACTAGGTCGCGTGAACCCTTAGGTCGTTGGACCTTATTCCCTCTTAGGTCAGCAACCAGTAGGTCGTTTTCCTTGCTTAACTCGCGAACACCGTTAGGTCGCTACCCTTTAGGTCGTTCGACCTGTGCAACTGTTAGGTCGCGAGTCTCCCTTAGGTCGTGTGTACCTTAGGTCGCACCTTCTTGGTCGTGTATTACTCCTTAACTCGTTTATATTAGGTCGCGAGTCCCTTAAGTCACTCGTCTCCGTTGGGTCGCGCATCACCCTAACTCGCTCGGCCTTGCCTTCTTAAGTCATGTGACATGTTCGGTCGTGCATCACCTTAACTCGCTCAACCTTGTTTAGGTCGTTAGGTCGCGAACACCTCTAGGTCAAACCCCGTAGCGGGGGTGTTGCCCCCGCACCCCCACCTTGGGGGGTTGCCACCCCCCCGGACCCCCCCTCCTCCGTAGGGGATCTTATCTGAAAAACATTCAACAGAACTTGCTTTGTTGAGATGCTGAGTTGACCATTCTTTGAAACAAACTATCTTTGGCTTCTCGGTCGATTTTATGGTATCACGGCCTTGCTAAAAAGGCGGGATAACAACTTTAGAAATATGAAGGTTTCAATACTAGTAGTAAATATCAAAACTCTTTGAACAAAATGATTTCAACTCTATTTTCAATAACAAAGCTCTTTTCTTAAACCGTTTTCCAATCTACTAGTATATACAAACCTTTACCTCACTCGTATGAGAAATCTAATTAAATGGCTTAGTAAAACCAGTGGTATGAAACGCTTGCGTTCACTTCGTCGGTTAATTCTTGGACTTGTTCGATTGAACCTCTTGTGACAATTTTCTAGTGAAGATTTACAGTTTGTTCGTAAATATTTAAGTTAAGCAAGTGGTTATGGGACACGAAGATAAACTTTTATATTTACTAGCTTAGTGTAATTGACACTTCTCGTTGATCATGACGATCATTTTATGATTTAGACTAGCAATTGTGCGATGTCTCTTTTTTTGCAAGGTTAGACTAGACCTCATGGGTGTGATTCCGACTCACACATATCTCTTTGTCCGCAAGGTTAGTCTAGACACCATTTGTGTGATTCCACTTACACATACTTTTTTGTCGCGAGGTTAGGCTAGACACCATTCGTGTGATTCCACTCACACATGCCTTATTGCTTTTTGGTTAGCCTAGACCTCATCCGGGTGATTCCGACTCACCCATATGGGGTAGCTCCCTGTGGTCTTTGGACCGTCATGTGATAGGCCTCTTTCCCTTTTTCTGTGATTTTTTGATTTCTTGTGTTGATTTCTGGAATTTATGTCATTGACTTGTTTTGAGTACAAGTTTAGGGTATGATGCCCTCATTGGATCTTTGAGAAGATTCTTGTGATATCGATTTATCTCTTATTGATTGATCTTCTGTTGATCATCATTTGCATACCTATAATAGTATGTCAGTATGGATATTTTATGTTTATGCCATATATTTTATTTTATACCATGTCATCTGATATTTATATCTAGACTGATCCGTTTATTATTTTCTTAAATAATACTCGGGTCAGACTGAGATGTTACAGGTGCTTCTGCTTAACATCTTCCCGGGATTTGCTACTCTGACTTTTGGCTAACTATTTGGATTAGCAGTTTTTGTTGTATACACTTGAGATATTGACTCATAGTTGTATTCTTTTGTATAGCACGTGTTTCTGTTCTTTTGTATTATTGTGGATTTTTTTGACCACTACTCTGATGTACACTTTCATGTGTTAGTTATATATTCATATCTTATTCCGCCTTTGTGATATGGTTGTATGTGACTGATTTGTGTTATGCTTATTTCTATGTTTGTTTCCGAAGATTATTTATAGCCACCGTGTGATAAGCAATCACATGGATGGTCACTCCTCAACAGCCTTATTCTCCGTGCTAGTTGACAGCACTACACCGTAGTGTTCTTGGCTAGCGTGGGTATAGAGGTGGGGCGTCACATATAAAATATTTTGAAATGTTTCCTACGGGTTTGGAAAAGAATATACGGTTTAATAAATATTTTTTTTGATGTTATATAAATATTATTATATATAGTTAAAATTCTTGAATTGAAGATATGTATAAAATTGTTAAATAAAAATAAGTTGAATAATGGAGATTGATTGTTTTATTTTTATATGGTTAAAGTACCTATTTAAGATATTGTATATATAGAGTTTTAGTGACTTAAATAAAAATTAAGCTGGAAGATAAATATGAAATTAGTTTGAATTGAAGGATTTAAGAATTTGACTTGAATAAAATGGATGTGAAACTTAAATAAAAATTGAGATTTTTAAAAGGGTATGATTTTATAACTTGATTTTGGGTTAAAGTGATTTAAATAAATATCGAGTTGATTTAAATGAATATATCAAGTTAATAAAATTTAAAGAACATCCAGTTATTTGAAGTTTAAAGGTTTTAATTAAATTATATTTGATTTATCAAGTAAAAGTTTCAAATCTAAACAATGATAATTGAATTTGATATATATGGAATTATCAAAGAATTGTTTTGAAATGGTGGAATATTTAAAGATTTGAAATATATGGAAAATTAAAATGGTTTATTTAGAGATTCAAATCGGTATTTGGAATTTATTTGGGATATTAAAGAAACTATATTTATTTCATATAGTATTTTTAATATTCAAACCATTTTAGTATTAAGAGTTATGATCCAAAGCTATAGGTTTCAGGGTATATAGATTTAAAAATGCTATAATTTTGGAAGAGGATATATTTGAAATAAAAATGATATCATTTTAATTTGGGCTTTCAAAATAGAAATGATATCGTATTTATATGGATTTGAAATGGATATTATATTCCGGTTTTAAAGTATAAACTACTTTGAAAAGACCGCGGTGTTATAATAACGGTTGGTTGTTGAAGAGACCGGGATAGGAAGTTGTCATACTCTCTGCTAACTCCGAAAACCACTTTAACAACTGTATACGCGGTGGAGATTCCAGAATGAAGTTGGATGGTTGCGGCTTTTCCTTTGTGGTAAATACGTGGACCCAACTCCCGTGAATTGGCATAAGATGGCTAAAACATGAGCGATCGACGAGTTAAGACGGTAGCACTTTTTATCGAACACATCCCTTCGCTATTCTACTCTAACATTGGATTTTTCGGTGGCCACTTTTGATTTCTTTGATTTGGATGTGTGGCTCGAGGTGGGCGGTAGCTGCGGCTATGCGTTACCACAGACCTTGAAGCGTAATTGGTATATCTACCCTGGCATTGCCTAGTTGTGCCGTGTCACCTACCCTAGCACGCCTTATACGATTTTGGTTTTGTACCATACCTATGGAGTGCCCTATGACGACGCCCAGTACGGGGGAGATTACGGTACTGTATAGACTATGGGAATATATAAATGTGTTAAGGTGGAAAATGTAAAGCCTTAACGCTATTTAAAAGTAAGTTTATTTTACAATTAGACACTATTATAATAGCGAATATACTACATAGTAAATAGTTTAACGGATCCTTAAGAGATGTAAATCCCGAGCATCTCTTGAGTTACTGCACTCATATTTATTTCAGTTGATTTAACTTACATAAGATCTTTTAGTTCTGACTCGAGTGTTTTGTCTTTTTAATACGCTCGGGTCAGTCCGAGCATTTCAGGATCGAAGAATTTACTTCTGGAGGACGAAGACGAAGATTTCATTATTATTACTGTATTATATTCCACTACACTGTATTCCGCTACATCGATGTTATTCATTGGTATATGCAACTCTGGTATATATTGTATAAGAAAATTAAATACATTGTAAACAGTTTCATGAATGATAGATTTGATTATTATATTTTATCCTTCCGCTGTGAGATTCTGTTTTTTATTTCTTTATCATTTTTCTTATTTACCCCATAACAATCCTCCCTTCCGTCTGGTTTGAATTGGCACTTGTGTCAATTTAAAGCGTGCGAAAAGGCGAGATGTTACATCTGGTATCAGAGCTTTGGTTTAGCGATAAACCTTAGCTTTGTGGGGTTAGACTCTTTATTAATACGGTAGTAATACCCTATGGGAGTCGCTAAGTGTATATATATGAGAGAGCGTACTTGTAAGTGTTATAAAAAGGTTTGGATATTGTGTTAATTCGTTCCGTTTTGTATTTATAAACTCTGGTTGGTGCATGGGACGCTGTGACATCAATAGGGTTTCTAAACACTTAATAGGACAGACCGACATAATATTTTGTTTTAATATAGGTGAATGAAATAATTTTGCCTATTATATTTTCTATATATAAAATAATTTTTTTTAAATGATATATACATATATATCTGGTTCCAATATATTGGTTGTTAGGTAATGAAATTTATAAATAACAATGAAATAAGATTGAAAATTTAAAATAAATGAAAATTGAAAATTTAGAACTTAAGTTTCGGAACATTGAAATGTCTTTTGAATGATTTTGAAATATAATAATAATATTATTTAGAAGTATTTTCGGATATAAATATTTCAAAATAATTTGGAAGAATTGATTTAAAGAAGATTTTTGGAAAGAAGTAAGTTTTGTACTCCCCTCTCTGTCGCTGGAAAATAATTCTGGTGATGAGTACACGCATCATCGACATTCATTTTCGAGTTTCGAAGTGGGAAGGCCGCTGTAGTAGTTTACTGCAGATTTGTTTGATAAACCAAATATAAAAGTTAAATTGTTTTAATTTTAATTGGATAGATAAAGTATAAATATATATTTATCTGTTATTTTAAATAATTTGAGTTTTAACCCGGTATTTAGTTCTTAAGTTTCCATTAATTAATAGTCCAATTATTGTGGTGGATTGGAACGTAGGTTACTAATAAATTGAAACCTCTAAAGGAAATAAGAGATTTAATGCTAAGTTATAAGTTAAATAAAAAGAAATTTCAAATTTGTAACATATAAAACAAAAGATATAATTATTGAACATTTAATTAATTAAAAGAAATAAGGTAGACTTGTATGATTTTAATTACGTTCTTAAAGTATATATAAAACTTACCATATAATAAAAGTTATAATGTTAATAAGAAAATGTAATGGGAAATCTTACAAGTAAAGCTTGAGGTAATCAAAGTATTCAATGAATTTGCTGTTATAAATGAGAATTTAGTGTTATAAACTTAAGACAACTGAAAGGACACCAATTAAATACAATGAGAAGGTTAAATGAATTACCTTAATAAATAAGAAATTGATGTTATAGAGTTATAAACTTAAGTTGTAATTGAAATATTTCTAAAAGTTAATATAATAGAAAGGTAAGCAATAAAAAATAGATAAGAATTTGGTGTTATAGTTTTTATAAAGTTAAGTATAATGGAAAGACTACTAATTAAATAATAGAAGGCAGGTATCGTAAGTAAGAAACTTTAAACTTAAGTAAATAAGTTGAAGTTATTTCTAAATAAAATTTTAAGAAATAAATGAAAATAAAAAGATAAATCATTATATGAAAGAAAGAAATCAAACAACAAATGTATGAATGAAATTAATAGGAATAAACTAAATCTGTTGTTTGAAATAGTTGTTCTTTGTTTTGGTTTAGGGTTGTTTGGCTAAGGATACTTTAAAAATGTCTGGATGAATGAATAAATCTATTTAGCTTCATCAAAGACTGTTGAGTAAATGGTGCACTTATTAGTTTATTTTTCATTCTGAACAATTTGAAGTTTTGGACCCAAACAACTGTTTGTTTTGTTTGAATGAATGTTTGAATTGTGTTGGTTCTGTATGAAGTTTGTATGTTGTTTGTTGCAATTGGTTGTTGAATTGATTGTTTGTGGTTGAATAACTTAAATATTTCATTCTATATAATTGCCAACTATCAGATTATATAAGTGAAATTCAGGTTATGGAAGCAATTGCTCCTGCTTTTGATTTCATAATTAAGCGTAAATTGCCCGACAAATAGGTACGTTCCCGGATTACGGTTTTATAGCGCTATTTTATATATTTTCTCGTGTTGGGATATAATATTTTGGATATTATATGTGATATTTTGTTATATTTGATATTATATTTTCTCCCGAGCCTCTCCGTACAAAGGAGACTCCATCGAAATTTTTCTAAATTTTGGATTTAGAAAATTTTTGAAAATGATTTCCAAACTTTATTTATTTAAGTATAAAAAGATTTAATGGTTATAAAATGGGTATATTTATTTAAAGTAATAAATTTTGTAAATTATTTGTTTATAAAGTTATTATTTTGAATAAGACGTATTGTTTATTTAATTCTTTCTTCTCCCTTCTTTTTCCTTTCCAGGGATGAAAAGTTTTGAGTGGGGGAAAGTGTAACGGCTCGTAGATTCTGGTAAATAAAATTGGGTAAATTAATGAGTTTTTGTAATTAAATTAGGAAGAAATAAAATTTTTATAACCTATATTGAAGTAAATATTAAGAATGTAATTTAGTGATGGTTATAAAAATTTAATTTTGACAATTGAAGTGAAATCCCATTTATGAATAGTGTAAGTTGTTACATTTGGTTATAAAATATAAAATGAGAAAATAAATGTAACTGTTGGATTAACCAATGCGATAATTTATTTATTAAAAGTAACTGCATGTAAATTTAGGCAATTAAGTTGGTCAAAGCTGAATTTGTATAAATTGAATTTTATATCAATTGCAATTAAAATAAATAAAAGTTTACGTTAATGTTAATTAAGGGATATTTGGAAATAATGTTAACGGTATTCAAAATAGAACAAGTTGTTGAATGAAAGAAATGGAAGAAAAGATTTATTAATGTAAACTTAATAAAAGAATAAATGGAAAGGGAAGGTCTGGGGAATTATTGAAATTTGTTAATGGAAAAATAATAATATATTTAACGGTAATTTGATGAAAGCAGAAGTATTTAAGAATTGTAACATTTGTTTGATAATAGGTAGTTCATAGGTGTAATTAAAGTCATGTTAACACACGTTATAAGTTACCCATTTATTTGGTTTAATAATTAAAATTTGAATCAATTGGAATTAAATGAGCCTTAATGTTATATTAATAAGAATTAACGCATTAACTAAATTAGTGCACACCCTATTAATTGAAATAAATGGTAAAGTCAGGATTGATTGAAATTAGTAGATTAAGAAAGGAATTCAAAAATTTGTTAACTGATGAAGAATACATAATAAATTGTAAATTTATAAAATCAATGTCCGTTAAGTAGTTATAATATTTGTAGTTGATAATAAACGTTACTTTAGTGATTATTAATATAATAATGGAAGGTGTAAGTGAAATAATGGAATAATTGGAATTATAAATTTATGCGTAGTGTAGTAATCGGTGTAATGGAAAGTTTGAACCCAAGTAAATGAATTTATTTAGAATATAAAACACAATTAGCGTGTATATTCATAGAAATGTAATAAAACGAAAATAGGTGTGACGCCCCCACCTCTATACCCATGCAAGCCAAGAACACTACGGAGTGATGCGGTCAACTAGCATGGAGAATAAGGCTGTGGAGGAGTGACCATCCATGTAATTTCTTTGTGCGAGCACAGATATGTCAGCTAGTCAGCATGCATTTCATTAAGAAGGAAATCCAACATACCGATACAAACTCAAAGCTACTACACAGTGTCTATATATAATCTTCGGAAACAAATATAGCAATAAACATAACACAAATCAGCCACAGACATCCATATCACAAAGGCGGAAAAAGATATGAATATATAACACATGAAAGTGTACATCAGAGTAGTGGTCCGAAAGATCCACAATAACACAAAAGAATAGCAACATGTGCTATACAAAAGAATACATCTATGAGTCGTTATCACAAATGTATACAAAAAAAACTACTAGTCTAAGTAGTTAGCCAAAAGTCAGAGTAATAGATCCTTGGAGAGAAGTCAAGCAGAAGCACCTGTAACATCTCGGTCTGACCCGAGTATTATTTCATAAGAAAATAATAAACGGATCAGTCTAGCTATATGTAACGACCCAGAATTTCTGTCAATTCAAATTTGTATATTTAATTGATTTTAAATATTAATGAGTGAAATTTATAAGTCGAATAAATTTTATTTCGAATATTTGGATTTAATCGGATAATTAAATCGATAATTTAATATTGGAAATTACATAAATAATTGAAAATTGGGATAAATATGATTAAAATTGATTTGTAAAATTTTATTTAATCATGTTGGAGTTAGGACGATTGAAACAGCCCGCAAATCTGTACCCCTTGAGTCAACACTATTTTATAACAATCAACTCAAGTTGCATAGAAATACAAACCATTTGGGTTAAAGAAGAAGAGGTAGAAGAAGATAATAGAAATCAACATCATAATCTAACCATTGCAGCAGAATAAAACATAATAGATAATAAATGATCTTTACTCAAATCAAATATCTCCGAGATTTTATATATTACATCATCAGAGTACAACAATCACAGCTCGACATCAATACCACACAAATGCATACATAACAACTCAACACAGCGGAATATATATATATATAAACAAGTACGAGAGTACGTGTCGTCATCCAGCTCGTCTCCTGAGCTCCATAGCATCATATCCTGTATCCTATAATACTCGGTCTGACCCGAGCATTACAGTTAAATAATACCCGAGTCAGTCTGGAATACCAGCGTGAGAAAATCACATCCAATTGATTATTAAAGTTTCAAAAATCCTTTGAAAAAAAAAGCATCTCGTAAGACCACGCCATAAATAAACATGTCGGGTTTTACCTTACGATAGCTAAAACGATTTTTATAGAAATCCTCTGACATTATAATAGGGTCTATACACAAATACTTATAAAATAGCCGAAATTGTTACATGATTAAATTCCATCTACTAGCCACAGAGTGGGTAATACAAACAAAACTCATACAAGGCTAGTAGGGAGAATGGATTTCCAACTAATGACTAGGCACTGGGGTACCACCTGTCACAGTACGGGGCCTAGATCACCGTACCAAGGAGTACGCTCGCTCCCCTGCAACACAAGACCGCGACTACCCCTTATTGGATAATCCCGAGTGAGATCACCCCGCAGTTGGGATCAGCAACCGCCCACTAAGCCGAAATAAAAAGGGACATCTAGACTGGAATGACCTCACCCTGCTTGGGTGCTACCCACCTAGCCTTGCTGCATAACCCCTGATTTTCAGTCATTCCCATTTGATGAGGCCTGAGGCAAAGCGTTACCTTTATAGAACATATTCCTTAGATGCCCATCGTCCACCTGACGACGTTTCGCAAGCATTCATCCATACAAGTCTGTCCCGGGTTCGAACGGAAGAGAAGGCACTGTTCCTACTACATCCATTTTGGAAATATCCTCAGGATTAGTAGCCACTAGCCCTTGCACGTCACTGCTCCATCTTCGAATCCAAAATCGTTTTCCATGAAAACGTACAAACCGGATCGAAGTGGTTTTCGAGAAATAAATCTCGATCCCGGTCTCTTCGAAACGATCAACGAATTTGTCCAATATTGATAGTCGGTTATTAAACTATCAATTAATATTCACAAACAACCATCCAACAATAAATAATTTTCCAAATTATTTATTAACCTCAAAAATATCTTCACAAGATATATTTCTATTTTCAACCCTTGAAAACAGTTTCAAACCATCTTTCTTTCCAGAATAAACTTTCCCAAATATTTTCTATCTCCTTTGAAATCACCAAACACAAAACTAGATTTAAAAATAATTTAAAACACTTTACTTTGAAATATATACTTTAAAACATTTAAGTTAAATTACTTCAATAATTTGTTAAAAATACATATTATATGAATTTTTGAAAAAAAGGTTACTTTATAAAATATAAAACTAGATTTTCACTTTAAAACAAAAAAATACTA
This sequence comes from Allium cepa, assembly GCA_030765085.1. Classification (NCBI taxonomy): domain Eukaryota; kingdom Viridiplantae; phylum Streptophyta; class Magnoliopsida; order Asparagales; family Amaryllidaceae; genus Allium; species Allium cepa. The sequence continues at coordinate 912,584,432 of CM060943.1, forward strand.
AGCCACTTTTTAAGAAATTACTTGTATAATAGATTTGAGAAAATACTTACTTTTGAATTTAAATATTAGAACTAATAAATTTTCCAAAACATACCTTTTTAAACAACTTTAAAACCTTTAACTTATATTTAAAAATTTACTTTAAAAACGTACTTGGTTATTCAGAGAAAATTTTCAACTTCAATCACTTAAATCAATTTCCCAAATTGATTCCCAGTTTACTCCATTTGAAATAAATATCTTTACTTTCTTAATTCATTTTAAAATTCATTAATTATGGACTTTATTACTATTATTATTTCCATTTGATTTTAAATCTTTTTAACTGAAATATACGAATTTCAGTTTTTCCCAATTTCTTCTTTATTCTTTTCAATAATTCAAATCTTAAATTTAAAATAAAAGCTTTGTTATATTAATTAATAATACTGAAGTTTAAAATTCATTAACTTTTTGTTTATTCAAATTTCCTTTCTATACTCAAGATTTACTTATTAGAATCTTAAAGTTACTTTATTTCATTTACAATTCATTTTTAAATTTATTCAAATTTCTATAATTATTTTACTTACGATTTAACTTCTTTTATTTTCTTTCAAAAATCCAATTTATATATTTTTGGTAATTCATCATACCCAATTATATCCAATCGAACCATAGCATTCATATTCCAACATAATTCATCATAGAATATCAAATAATCACAACAGAAGGTATTAAATAATTTAAATAAATGTTGAGGGGTCCAGTTGGATCCCTTCAACCTATTTTCCCTGCATCCACAGATGTTAACACAATATAATATGCCAATTCCAAAATATACCATACTATAGCACATCAATCAATTCAACCATTCAAAAAATTATTTAAATTTAATCATTTAAATTTAAATTTAACTGAGTGAGATTAACTCACCTTTGATTTTTGTTTGATAGACCACTTCCATCTCGACTTGTTTTCCTTCAGATTATGACCTTGTAAAGACATTATAAGGTTTTATTAATATTCGAATTGATCGAACAGTTTATTTACCGTTTAATAGTTTTTAATTTTTAACTAAATGATTTAATTTAACAAATCATTAAATTTTAAAAAAATTAAATTCCTTTGATAAATTGTCTTGATAACCAAAATAACCAATAAGTTATCTTTATTAATTTATTCACCAAGTTCATTTTTCTTCCCTTTTTCTGTTTATTTATTTATTTTATTTTTAAAACTACACCCACTAAAATAATCTATATCGATAAAAAAAATCCGACTTTCATATAAACTTTCAAACCTTATCTATATACCTTTTGTTTTGTTGTTCATAAAAACTGCATATGATTTTTCTGTTTTACCTTATCTTTCTCTGTAATATATATATGTTTATATATATATATATCACATTTAAATTTAATTGAATACTACAATTTAAAATTTGAATTAACCAAATTATAAAAACAAAAAAAAAATCGATACCTCGCTGAACGCCACCGCCACTTAGCCTCCATTCACCTCTGCAAAAATCGCTATCTACCACCAGATGTCGCCGCTTCCCTCACCCCACCATGCTGTCTCGAGTCGCAGCCCTCAACGAGCAGATGCGCCCCCCAGGCCTCGCGCGACCCAAACGCCTTCCCCCATACTCGCGCTCGACACCAATTGAATCGCGATTCCCATCGGGCCAAAATCGAACAGCACTATCGATTCGACGAAGATGCCGAGCTTCCTTTGCAAGCGCGAACCTCAAAATCGATCGCCCTCCCTTGCCTGGCCTCGCGAAGCCTCGCGGCTACCATCTCCATATATTTTCCTTTTGAACGAATTTGTATCGAAGTCGTTTTGGTTCGATGTTGAGGATACACGGATTTCTATCGGCTCTGATTAAATTCGAAGAATTGGGGTTTTGATCTTGATTTGTCGGCACGAAGGAAGAGCAGAGGTTTAAAAAACTCGGCTACCAAATCGCTCCCCTTTTTAGAATGTTCAGCCATTAGTTTTGTTTGTTTATTTCATTTACTGGAACGAGATTTTCTTCTGGAGATTTGATTTGGAAAAAAAGAGGCGACAATACGCGATCTAATAAAGGAAATTATCGGCTTTTTTCAGAAGACAAAGGAGAATAGGTCGGCAAAAGAAACATAGGGCGGCTATCATTTGATTTGAGACAAAATGTATTATATTTAAATTAAAACGATAAATTATTATCTACGCGTTTTTATCTCGTACGAACACACGATGACTCCGAACGCTACGACGTTTGAAATCCAATAATAATATAATATTACGGATCCAATGGAACTGGTTTCGTCAATTTCCGAGACAGCGCCTCGGAAGGCTATTTTTTTAAAATTCAATTTAAATAAATTTCGAAACTGAACAAACAACTTCCAAATTCAATTTTAACACTTTTACTATCTTCACTATCATCAATATAAATTTTATAAGCCTTCAAATTATTTTTAATCGGCTTAAAATTCTAGATTCGATAATTTTCCCAACTTCAAATTATTTAATTTAATTATTAAATCATCAAATAAATTGTGATATTTGAATTCAAATTAAAATTACTCTATTGAATATTTAAAATCAATTAAATATTCTGATTTTAAATGCTTGAAAATTCCGGGTCGTCACATTCCTCCCCCCTTAAAAGAATTTCGTCCCCGAAATTACTAGTTAGGAAAAATGGTCCAATACCCATTTACTTATCCTCAAGACCAATCAATTCGACATCCAACCAACTATCTTTTTTACAAAAGACTATCATCATTCTTACTAACTTTCCAAACCATTCCCTAGTTTGCAAACAATCCTATTTGCCCAACCATTCAAGTTTTAATCATAAAACCAATTTGAATTATCAAAATTTTCTCGAAATTTTTCTAACTTCCTAAATTCCTAAAATTTTTGCCAGCGTCTGCTTTGCGCCGCTAGTTCAGTACAACTTCAAAATGGCTCTACGGCCTCCCAAATCCAAAAAGAAAACAAAAGGCCAAGTGGCTCAATCCAAATTCCCAATCAAATTCACACCAAATTTAAATGCATACCTTTTTGTCGAGCATTTCAAATTTTTATCTTCTTGAAATCAAAAACCAATTCTCTTTTCCCTTTTATAATACCTGCATATTCTGCTTAGCACTAATATCCAATCACAACATTTCAAAAACATTTTATTGACTCCCTTACCAAATGCCAATATTCATCCAAATATCAACTTAGAATATATTTGTAATATAAATTTCCAATTAATAATTCACCATTCCTTACTTAAGTTTAGTATAAATATTCTATATGCTTCTTATACTCATTTTCATCTTACCACTTCAGTTTATATCTATTTCTATTCAAATTAATTCTTTCATTTCCATATGAATTCAATTCATCTTTAACTCTGACTATTTGAATTTTATTTTTCATTTATACTGATTCATGTCATTATTTTAGTTAGTTTTCATTTACTAATTAATTTTAGTTGCCAATTTAAATTCGTTTTGTTGTTAACAAAAATTCTCCAAAAATTTTCAAAAATTTTCTAACTCCCAAAATTTTTGGAAAATTTTTGCAGTCTCCTTTGTACGGAGGAGCTTTTGCAATTTGACAAAAGATATAAATATATATACATCGACCCACACGGTCGGAAAAACCAAAAACAGTTCATATTTCCTATTTTTATTGCGTAGGCGTACGTTATTTAGCATATTAAGCAAACAGCTTATTAATTTAGCAGTTAGCGTGCCCAAAAATCCAGCCACACGGCTTCCCAGTACCTGTACTTACTCAATTTAAACATGTAAGTGCCAAATATATACAGTTTAACTATATTTCACATATTTGCAATAGTTAAAACATATGAATTATAAAAGAAACCCATACCAAACATTTTTCCATAAGCAATTTATATAGTTTCCATGCTAATTCAAATGTTTCAATTAATTCATAAACCATTTTCATTCAATTTGAATGGTTTTCAATCCATTTGTATACAACTTCATCACGTTAAATGGTTTAACACTCAATTGCTTACATTTAATTTAATTTTAAGCAAACTGAACTCATATTTAATTCAATTGCTCTCAAAATCAATTTATTTTACTTCTGTCAATACATAGAATGTTTAATTATTTCCATTTACATCAAATGACAATTTATTCTATGCAATTCGACGAGATTTATGTGAATAAATAAGTATTTATGTTTATAACCAATTTAAATTGATTTCAACTCAATTTATACTTAATTCTATTCCATTTTCAATTTATTCACAATCCATATATTCTCATTTTCATTGCATTTCAGATTTGAATCCATTTACTTGCATTTCATTTTATTAACCAAACTAGTTTATTCAAAACCATTAACAACTTAGGTTCATCTTCATTACCTATTAAATTTTATTCACAGTCCACTCATTTATACTTCATTTCTTATCCACATTCATTTAAATCCATTCTATTAAACTTGAAACAATCTATTTTCTTATTGCCTCAAGTTATTTCAATTCCTTAATAGTTTTAAATGGTTTACAATTATTTATTCTAGAATTTCATTCCATTAATATTATTTATAACTCACCGAATTTTATTTCGATTAAAAATTTATTTTCACTTGATTTAAAACCAATCCAATATTATTAAACTTTGTTTAAGTTGAATTCAATTCAACTCTCCTTCATTCATTTAGCTTAAGTCAATTTACTTCACTTTATTCAAATTTTATACTTAAGCTCATTCTCATTTTGCAAACAAAGTTCTCTTTTCAATTTAACTTGATTCTATTTCAATCCAATCTTCTTTCAAACTACAAATTTATTTGATTAGTTATTATAAATTTCAAATTTCCAAGTTCGATTCATTCTCAGTTCACTTAAATAAATTACAAGGTCATTTCAATTAATTTCTACGTATTTGGATTTTATTTGTAAACCATACCATTTTCAATTTACCATTTACTTTTATGAACTCACAATTCAATCTCATTTACTTCACTAACAATCCTGGTCGAATTTGATTTATAACTTGAGTTTTATTTTCAAACTTCATCATAAACTCACAGTTCAATTTCATTAACTAATTTATTATCTAATTAGTCTTTTCCCCAACTTATAATCCAGAACTTGATTTTAATCTCAAAATCTCTTCATTTAAATTTTCTTAAGTTCAAATTTATTTTATAATTCAAGTTTTGATCTTCATATTATTTTTCAATTCATCAAAAATATTTATTTTGGGTTTCTATCCCACTTTTTCAAATTTATTTCTCTTTTGTCCAGGTAAGAATTTAATTCCATTCATTAGTTCAATTGAGTTCTCATTCCAATTCAATTTTACTTTAACTCAGATTTATTTAACTCAATTCGATTTCAACTTAATTCGAAAATAACTGAATATTATTTCTAGCTTATTCAATTTAATCTCAATTCAATTAAATTTTATTTCCCATTCCAAGCTAATTTCATTTTTATTTTAAATTTAAATTCCATTATCCAAAGCTTATATTTCTTTCATGATTTAAAAAGCACCTCAATTTATAAGTTTACAATTTATAAGCTTACAGCTATCTCATCAGGATTTTTAAACACCCAGCTTTTGTTTAGAACCATCTTGAAATCTCCAACATTTCAAATCCCATTTCTCAAAAATTAAACCAATCCTGGTTTTTATCCCCAACAAATTTCCTTTGAGATTTTCAAAAATAACTAGCTTTCTGAACAAGTCAAATTTTTGCAGCAATCCGTCACCTAGAAATTTGAAAATGAATACTGATGATGCGGCCGTCATCATAAGAATTATTTTCCAATAATCCAAGTGATTTCAATGCTATTTCACTTTCAAAATTCATTTAAAACACATTTCCTTTCAGAAATACCTCTAAAACAATAATGTTATTATTTATCTTCAAATACTTCGACCAATACTTCCAAAATCTCTGAGATTTTAAATTTCCATATCCTGCTTAAATCAATTTTAACTATAATTCATTTGCATAATTTCCCATTTGATTATAATTCAATTTATAATGCACATTTATAATTCTTATTTAGAAATTAAATTTTATAATGAATTTATTCTCTTAACCTTTGATTATATTTTCAATTTCTAGTTAAATTTTTACCCATGATGATAATAATCTAATATTATTCTTCCTAACATCCAAACAACCATATATTAGATAAATAGTTTAAGAAAAACTTTTCCTTATATCAAAATATATTTTTGGGTAAAATTATTTCATTCACCCACATTTAAAACAATACCGTGTCGATTGTTCTATTCAAGTGTTTAGAAACCCCTTCAATACAGTTGTGCAGACTGTGTCGACGAAGGTTCATATGCCACTCAATAAACCAATCAACACAATATTAAAACTGTTTATATTCACTAACAACTACGCGCTCATATCTATTAATATGCTCAAACCCATACTAGAGTATTATAGACTCTATTTATGAGTAATTCCCACCAGAGCCAAGGTTATCACCAACCTAAGCTCTGATACCAAGTGAAACAGCCCGCAAATCCGTACCCCTTGAGTCAACACTATTCTACAACAATCAACTCAAGTTGCACAGAAATACGAACCATTTGGGTTAAAGAAGAAGAGGTAGAAGAAGATAATAGAAATCAACATTAGAATCTAACCAACGCAGCGGAATAAAATATAATAGATAATAAATGATCTTTACTCAAATCAAATGTCTCTGACATTTTATATATTACATTATCAGAGTACAACAATCACAGCTCGACATCAATACCATACAAAAGGATACACAACAGCTCAACACAGCGGAATATATATATATAAACAACGAGAGTACGTGTCGTCATCCAGCTCGTCTCCTGATCTCTATAGCATCATATCCTGTATCATATAATACTCGGTCTGACCTGAGCATTACAGTTAAATAATACCCGAGTCAGTCTGGAATACCAGCGTTAGAAAATCACACCTAATTGATTATTAAAGTTTAAAAATCCTTTGAAAACAAAAGCATCTCGTAAGACCATGCCTCAAATAAACATGTCGGGTTTTTACCTTACAATAGCTAAAACGATTTTCATAGAAATCCTCTGATATTATAATAGGGTCTATACACAAATACTTATAAAATAGCCGAAATTGTTACATGATTAAATTCCAGCTACTAGCCACAGAGTGGGTAATACAAACAAAACTCGTACAAGGATCATAGGGAGAATGGATTTCCAACTAATGACTGGGCACTGGGGTACCACCTGTCACAGTACGGGGCCTAGATCACCGTACCGAGGAGTACGCCCGCTCCCCTGCAACACAAGACCGGGACTACCCCTTGCTGGATAATCCCGAGTGAGATCACCCTGCGGTTGGGATCAGCAACCGTCCACTAAGCCGAAATAAAACGGGACATCTAGACTGGAATGACCTCACCCTGCTTGGGTGCTACCCACCTAGCCTTGCTGCATAACCCCTGATTTTCAGTCATTCCCATTTGATGAGGCCTGAGGCTAAGCGTTACCTTTATAGAACACATTCCTTAGAATGCCCATCGTCCACCTGACGATATTTCACAAGCATTCATCCATACAAGTCCGTCCCGGGTTCGAACGGAACCGAAGGCACTATTCCTACTACATCCACTTTGGAAATATCCTCAGGATTAGCAGCGACTAGCCCTTGCACTTCATTGCTCCATCTTCGAATCCAAAATCGTTTTCCATGAATATGTACAAACCAGATCGAAGTGGTTTTCGAGAAATAAATCTAGATCCCGGTCTCTTCAAAACGATCAATGCATTTGTCCAATATTATAGTTGGTTATTTAACTATCAATTAACATTCACAAACAACCGTCCAACAATAAATAATTTTCCAAATTATTTATTAACCTCAAAAATATCTTCACAAGATATATTTCTATTTTCAACTCTTGAAAACAGTTTCAAACCATCTTTCTTTTTAAAATAAACTTTCCCAAATATTTTCTATATCCTTTGAAATCACCAAGCACAAAACTAGATTTAAAAATAATTTAAAACACTTTACTTTGAAATATATACTTTAAAACATTTAAGTTAAATTACTTCAATAATTTGTTAAAAATACATATTATGTGAATTTTTGAAAATAAGGTTACTTTATAAAATATAAAACTAGATTTTCACTTTAAAAACAAAATACTGAGCCACTTTTTAAGAAATTACTGCTATAATAGATTTGAGAAAAAACTTACTTTTGAATTTAAATATTAGAAATAATAGATTTTCCAAAACATACCTTTTTAAACAACTTTAAAACCTTTAACTTATATTTAAAAATTTACTTTAAAAACGTACTTGGTTATTCAGGGAAAAATTTCAACTTCAATCACTTAAATCAATTTCTCAATTTGATTCCCAATTTACTCCATTTGAAATAAATATCTTTACTTTCTTTATTCATTTTAAAATTTATTAATTATGGACTTTATTACTATTATTATTTCCTTTTGATTTTAAATCTTTTTAAATGAAATATACGAATTTCAGTTTTTCCCAATTTCTTCTTTATTCTTTTCAATAATTTAAATCTTAATTTTAAAATAAAAGCTTTGTTATATTAATTAATAATACTGAAGTTTAAAATTCATTAACTTTCTGTTTATTCAAATTTCCTTTCTATGCTCAAGATTTATTTATTAGAATCTTAAAGTTACTTTATTTCTTTACAATTCATTTTTAAATTTATTCAAATTTCTATAATTATTTTACTTACAATTTAACTTCTTTTATTTTCCTTCAAAAATCCAATTTATATATTTTTGGTAATTCATCATACCCAATTATATCCAATCGAACCATAGCATTCAATATTCCAACATAATTCATCATAGAATATCAAATAATCACAACAGAAGGTATTAAATAATTTAAATAAATGTTGAGGGGTCCAGTTGGATCCCTCCAACCTGTTTTCCCTGCATCCATAGTGTTAACACAATATAATATGCCAATTCAAAAATATACCATACTATAACACATCAATCAATTCAACCATTCAAACAATTATTTAAATTTAATCATTTAAATTTAAATTTAACTGAGTGAGATTAACTCACCTTTGATTTTTGTTTGATAGACCACTTCCATCTCGACTTGTTTTCCTTCAGATTATGACCTTGTAAAGACATTATAAGGTTTTATTAATATTCGAATTGGTCGAACAATTTATTTACCGTTTAATAGTTTTTAATTTTTAACTAAATGATTTAATTTAACAAATCATTAAATTTTAAAAAAATTAAATTCCTTTGATAAATTGTCTTGATAACCAAAATAACCAATAAGTTATCTTTATTAATTTATTCACTAAATTCATTTTTCTTCCCTTTTTCTATTTATTTATTTATTTTATTTTTAAAACTACACCCACTAAAATATCTATATCGATAAAAAAAATCCGACTTTCATATAAACTCTCAAACCTTATCTATATACCTTTTGTTTTGCTGTTCATAAAAACTGCATATGATTTTTCTGTTTTACCTTATTTTTCTCTGTAATATATATTTTTACATATATATCACATTTAAATTTAACTAAACACTGCAATTTAAAATTTGAATTAACTAAATTATTAAAACAAAAAAAAAATCGATACCTCGCTGAACGCCACCGCCGCTTAGCCTACATTCACCTCTGCAAAAATCACGATCTACCACCAGATGTCGCCGCTTCCCTCACCCCACCACGCTGTCTCGAGCCGTAGCCCTCAACGAGCAGATGCGCCCCCCGGCCTCGCGCGACCCAAACGCCTTCCCCCATACTCACGCTCGACACCAATTGAATCGCGATTCCCATCGGACCAAAATCAAACAGCACTATCGATTCGACGAAGATGCCGAGCTTCCTTTGCGAGCACGAACCTCAAAATCGATCGCCCTCCCTTGCCTGGCCTCGCAAAGCCTCGTGGCTACCATCTCCATATATTTTGCTTTTGAACGAATTTGTATCGAAGTCGTTGCGGTTTGATGTTGAGGATACATGGATTTCTATCGGCTCTGATCAAATTCGAAGAATTGGGGTTTTGATCTTGATTTGTAGGTACGAAGGAAGAGCGGAGGTTTAAAAAACTCGGCTACCAAATCGCTCCCCTTTTTAGAATGTTCAACCATTAGTTTTGTTTGTTTGTTTCATTTACTGGAACGAGATTTTCTTCTGGAGATTTGATTTGGAAAAAAAGAGGTGACAATACGCGATTTAATAAAGGAAATTATCGGCTTGCTTCAGAAGACAGAGGAGAATAGGTCGGCAAAAGAAACATAGGGCGGCTATGATTTGATTTGAGACAAAATATATTATATTCAAATTAAAATGATAAATTATTGTCTACGCATTTTTATCTTGTACGAACACACGATGACTCCAAACGCTACGACATTTGAAATCCGATAATAATATAATATTATGGATCCAATGGAACTGGTTTTGTCAAATTCCGAGACAGCGCCTCGGAAGGCTTTCTTTTTAAATTCAATTTAAACGATATAAATTTCAAAACTGAACAAAAAACTTCTAACTTCAATTTTAACATTTTTACTATCTTCACTATCATCAATATAAATTTTATAAGCCTTCAAATTATTTTTAATCGGCTTAAATTTCTAGATTCGATAATTTTCCCAACTTCAACTTATTTAATTCAATAATTAAATCATCAAATAAATTGTGATATTTGAATTCAAGTTAAAATTACTCTACTGAATATTTAAAATCAATTAAATATTCCGATTTTAAATGCTTGAAAATTCTGGGTCGTCACAACGATATTTTAGAACTTTTAAAATTGAATTTAGAGTTTATTTGTGAAAACTGAATATTTTAATATTTTATCGACTAGTGAAAATAGCCATTTTTCACACAGTCTCGGATTTCGACGAAACCAGTTTCATCGGATCCGTAATGTAATATTATTGTATGGTTTCGAATTTCATGTCAATCGGATTTGCCGTTTGTCCGGGGCAAGCCAAAACGCATAGAAATTAGTTTAAATCGATTTAATTTAAATTTGATCGTTTATTTCCGTAACTCTCATAGATGATCGAATTAGCCTCCGAAACACATTCCATTGTGTCCGGAACGCGGGGTAAACCTTAGAAAAGCCAGCCGACACGCTTCGTTTGGAGTTCGAAAAATTAGGGATGAATAGTGTTTTGGGCAATTTTCTATATAAGGACTTCATTATCTTCATTTGCAAACTAAAATCAAAACCCTAGGTCAGAAAACCCTAGCCTCCACTTTGCTATACACGGCTATAAATTGATCCCCTTTCACCTCAATTATCTTCAAATCCACAAACAATTGGAGGAAGTTGTCAACTACAAAAGTGAAGAGGGTGGCGAGATCTTGAAGATGAGCAGTCATGATCGAAATTGGAGCAACGGGGAGGCTGCTGGGGGGTAGCGTTTGGGCTACCTTTGGGCGCGTGGTTCGAGGGCATATGGAGGCCGAGCTTCAAGTGTTGGTGGCCGAAGGTCGAGCATGTGGGGGGCTTCGAAATGGAGGGTGCTGATCGACTTCACGATGCTCGAGTTGGTCGCGATTCGTAACCCTAGATACGGCTAATATGGGTTTGGGTACGTATGTTTTACTGGGGAGAACGTGAGGGGGAGAAGAGATAGGTCACGGCCTTGATTTCCTGAAGAGAAATGGACGGCCATGATGAGATCTGGGTATAAAATTTAAAGAAATTATGAATTAGTTTATATTATAATATGTACAATCTTTAAAATGCGATAACTTATTCATACGAGGTCGAAAAATTACGAAACAACTTGCGTTGGTTTCGTTTCGTCGAGCACTACGCAATGTAGCAGGTTTGAAGTCATTTGGAGATAGTGAAAACTTTGGGTAAAATTAAACCTGTGTTTAATTTTATTCGAAATAAAACGCGGAAACTGAATTGAAAGCAAGGTGAGAACTTCTCACTCAATCGAATAGTTTCCATTTAAATTTTAAATAGTTAGATTTAAAATTGCTTTATTGTATGTTTGAATGTTGATTGTTATCTATTGATTGTTAAAATAGACATTATGCGCTGTTAGTAAGCGGAGGTTATTTATTAAAAACATATACCGCGATAATTCCATCTTGATTGGAATTGGTATTATATATATACTTGGAGTTGATTTTCCCGCATTATATAGCGGATGAGACTCTATTGCGCCGCCTATTAAGTGGATAATATTTTTATCAATCCCATATACCGCGATAATTCTGTGCTGGAACAGAATTGGTATTGTGCTAATGTTTGTGGATGCAGGAAAACAGATTGGAGGGATCCAACTGGATTCCTCACCAGTATTCATTTGATTACAGATATTTTGATGTTTGTTGATTATCATATGATGATACATGATGTTTGTTGTCGTGATTGACTATTGGGTGCTGTTGCATCATCAGATCCATTTTTTAAGTTTAATAATAACGATTTTGATTTTAAAAGGATTTTTAAATTGATTTTTCAAAGTATACGTTTTATTAAATTTTGGAATTGATTTATTTTAAATAAATAAAACATTATAAATTTTATGTTATAAAAATTAAGATTTTTGTGAAATATAACCAAAAGGTGATTTTTAAAATAAACAGATTTATAAAATAGTTTAAATTTGGATTTTTGAATTATTATAAAGGATGTATATAAAAGATTTTTAACATTGATATTTATATATATATATATATATAATACTGGAATTATAAAATGAGTTTATTAAGTGTTAAAATGAAGTATAAAATGGATTTCATTAAAAATTATAGATTTATAAATTGTGAAGAGTATAAAATGAATAGATGTTGTAAAATAAAAGATTTATAAGTAATTAACTTATAAACTGGATTTTGGGCATTTAAATGGGATATTAATAGAAATTGTTAATAAAGGAGATTTTATAAGTTAAAGTTGTTATAAAATATAAATGAATCTTATAAGTAATAGAAGTTTTAAAAAGAACGATTTTGTAAATAAATGAATTATAAATATTTAACTTATAATATGGACTTTTGGTATATATTTGAGATATATAAATTGAATTGGATTAATAAAGGAGATTTATAAATCGAAGTTTATAAATAGAAAAGGAATTTATGGACATTGTTTATAAATTCGAAATCAATGGAATTTGATAAATTGAATATATAAATATATTAAAAGAAGTATATTCGCGATTTTGGATAGCGAACTATTCTTTATATAAAATGTGTAGAAATATTGAAATTTGGTTAGTAAAGTATATTCACGTTTTTGGACAGTGAATATATTATTAAATAAAATGGTTATGTTTTGGGAAAGCGATATTATAAAATGAAGTTAATTATTTTAAAAAGATGTTTTAAAATGTATTATGAATCGAATACATAGATTTCAACATTCATTGTTGAAATAGACGTTTTCGAGAAATAAGGATATGGTGGACTATAACACTGTTGTTTAGTAAATGATTTCCGAAAGGAAATGTTTTATATAGTATTGGGATTTATATGACTATTTTAATTTCGAACCCTTATACTAGTGATTTTGGGTCGTCGTAACGATGTTTTACGCAACATTCGTTTTGGCCCAAATAAATGTGTTTCAGTGAATGTTTTCCTTAAAGAATGAAATATATACTTAATTTCGATTTACGTATATTGAATATTTTCCAAGTGTTGAAAATAAATGGATTTGTGAATTACTTATTATTAAATAAGTATTGAAATGTTTTATAATATGAAGTCAATATTTTGAGATTTTATGTTGTAAAGATAAATCGAAAATGAATAATAGAAATCGATTTGAAAATTGTATATTCATAGATATTTTGGAATTGTAAATTCACTATGGAATTTGCAAAAGAAAGGGAAATTTGTTTAAAAATAAACGTTGATTTATTTTTGAAGTGTGGGAATAAATTTACGGATTTGGAACGTAAATATAAAGTACGTCGGTAAGGATTTATTTAATTGGTTTAAATGAACCATTTTGAAATGAAAGTATTTCTGCGTAAGGAAAATGATTGAAATTTGTTTTCAAATGGTTGAAGTGTGGAAATTATATATCTAGTAAAGATATTTTTGGAAAATAAATAATTCGAAAAATTATTTGGAATCTGGTGATGTTGAGCATGCCAATTGATAGTTAAATAACCGACTATCAATATTTACCTTTAAATAGGTATTTGTTGTGATTTGCTTGAATTTGAATGACACACTTATTTTTGAATAAGCGCTCACTATTCGGGTTAGCTGGGAAAGGACCTTGGGGTCGTATAACCCATTCGAATATGTTATACGTTGTTAACGTAAAAATCAAAAGCTAACAACCCGGTGCGAGTTGTGTAAGTGTGAAAGCACCACCCGTCGATACGGGAACCAGAAATAAGCAGGAAAATCTCAGAAAAGCAGTAAAAGACATAGTTTTTATAGTGGTTCGTCTTATAGTCAAGCCTACGTCCACTTTCAATCTCTTTATTGTTGACTCAAGTACAACTTATACAACTTTCTTTAACTACAACACACTTTAGACTAGTAGTTCAAACTTTGATGTAGAATAATCTTTCGAATCCATGTCGAATGATGTAGATTTTCTCTTGAAGTTTGTCGTAATGTCCTTGGTGTTTGGAGTGTTTGAAGTGCTATTCGAGTTGAGAAAATGGCAGAGTATTGGCATTTCGAGAATGAGCTAAAAGTCCCCTCCCATATTGGAGTAAGGCTATATTTATAGGAGATTTCCCGAGCGAGGTATAAGTCGTGCACGACCTAAGGTGGGTCATAGGTCGCTGGCGAGTTAAGGGAATACGAGCTATGACTTAACTGGTTCGTACTTGGTCATTTGAATTAGCTGGCAGATGGTAACGACCTAGGGAAAGCAGCACAATTTTATCACCAAGTACTAGGTCGTGAATGACCTAGGGTAAGTCGTAGGTCGGTGGTGACTTGTGGGAGTAGTTAGCGACCCAACAACGTTGAGATATCCAATGTAGCGACCTAGGCTGGGTTGTTGAGCCACTTCACTCCTTATATCGTTAACTCAGTAGGTCGTGAGTCGTTGGACCATTGAGACGCCTAGCCTTCAAGCTGCTGGATCATCTAATCTTTTAGGTCGCTGCTTTCCTTAAGTCGTTACCTGTTAGGTCGCTTGGCAGTGTTCTACCTTTTAAGTCGCCGGAGCTCTTATGTCGCTGAGGACTAAAGTCATTAGGTCGTTCAACCTTTAGGTCGTGGGGTCCATAATTGTTAGCTTGTTTATGCTTTAAGTCGCTTACGAGCCGCTTCATGTGTTAGGTCGTTAGGTCCTTATCTTGTTAACTCGTAGGTCGCTTCAGTCTCTAAGTCGCTAAGTTGTGATGTAGAGTCTCATTCCAGTTGCCTCGCTATTTTCTTGGGTCGCTGAGTCGCTTAACATGGGAGTTAACATTTGCCCCTCGAAGTACACGCCTAGGTCGTAGGTCGTGTGCTTTGATCTAGTTTTGTTAGGTCGTGAGCGACCCAAGAGATGAATCGTATGGCCATTCGTCTTCTTCTTTTTCCCTATTTAAACCATTGACTCGCTCCTTCCCCTTAACTGAACTGTCTTAATAACCTCCTCTGCCATTAACAATCTTTCGAGCTTCCTAAGGCAAATCCTTCCCAATCAAGCTGTCAATTCATCACTACTTTCACATTGTGTAAGCGAATTCAACTTTTATCCAACCACGATCACCTTTAAACACCGAAACCCCATCGTCTAATCCAATCCAACTTTGTGTGCTTCACTACACTTTCGATCGCGATGAGTTATGCTACTGTTGTGATTCATGGGAGCAAAGCAGTGAGATGGATTTGAGATGATTCAAATCGGAGCTGGGTGTGCTGGTGGTATGAATAACGGACTTAGCGGAGAGGATGATGGATTTTTCGTTGTTTGGGCGATAGTGGGTTCTCGGGTTGGAGATGAGCTAGCGGGTTAAAGAGATAACTTGAAATTGCCGAATAATCACCTGAAGCGACCTAGCAGATTTTGGACAACCCTGAAATTCTTGTAATTTAATTGATTTGCACAGTTTTCGAATTGACCGACCTAAGAACTTTTGCGACCTTAATTGCACGCGACTTAACCTCTTAGGTCATGTTAGCTTCCTGACGACCTTAATTGTACGCGACTTAACTTCTTAAGTCGTGGTAGCTTCCTGACGACCTTAATCGTACGCGACTTAACTTCTTAAGTCGTGGTAGCTTTCTGACGACCTTAATCGTACGCGACTTAACTTCTTAAGCCATGGCCGAGCTTGAACTTGAGCAATTTTGCGGCATTTTGACTTGAATCTTTATTCTTTAACATGCATCACAACCTTAACTCGTCGGAGGAAGATAATGAACTTTTTGACTTAAAAGAACGACCTAATTGAACTTTGTCTTATATTAAGTTTCTTAAACTTGTTTTATTACAAAAAATAGATAGAACTTAATTTGAATCTCCAACTTGAATAGCTAGAGTGAACTGCCTGAACTCTGTTGCACTTCTTTACAGATTATACTAACTTGGAAGCTAAGAACCTGTTAAATACAACATTTGTAGAAAATGGGACGAATATACTGCTACTGATTGCCCACATCGAATGACAGATTAGCCGATAAAATATAATCAACTTAAAGAAATTATATGAAATGGTATGAACCAACAAATTCAAGTGAAGTAGTAAAACAATGTTAATCAACTAAAGTCGATTTGTTTGCATCAATACTGCACCTGCACCTGGACTTAAGGCGACAAGTCCTGAAATTTTACACTTGTCATATGTTTATTAATTTGTAATTCCAGTTATACTTGCTTGTTACTTTGTTAGTTTTACACAACACTTCACACATTTAGGAAACGTGCACCTTGATAATTGATTATCCAGTTCCTTGTGTAGAATGTCTTCTCAAGAAGAAATAATCGAGAAACCTGAAGGAGTCTTCCCGATAGCTGAACCATTGGTTGATCCTCCGGAGAGAACTCTAACTACCTTGAGTCGGCGGACATTCAATCAACTACGTGTTCAATTTGGGATTGCCGAAGCAGATGCTAGACTTCCTGGCCCAAATGATACTGCCGACAGGCCGCCTCTTGGTTTTGTTGCCATCAACCATCAGATGTGCCTTTGTGGTGCCATTCCCCCTTTCAATGATTTTCTTCATCAACTCCTTTTCCGGCTAACCATCTCTCCCTTTCAACTACATCCCAATGGCTACGCGTCCTGATGGGATTGTGTGTTTTATTCAGGAGGACACTTAACCGTCTTTCGAGCTTCAAAGAAATTTATTACTTCTGCACATTTGCAAAAAATAAAGACCACCCCTCCTTTATATTTGTGAGAAGTGCCAGAAATCGTAAACTTATTACTGATCTTTCCGAAAGTGCTCACGGCTTTCTAAATCAATTCTTCTTTGTCCGTTGTGCTCTAGGCTTTTATGCCATCTGAAGAAAAGGAAGTGAGATTGCTCATCCTTGTTTCTTCGTTTCAGCGTTCAAAGATTCGAATTGCTAAGTGCTAACTTCATTCTTTTCTTTTACAGCACTTCCTCCTCCCTCTAGAAACCCCATTCACAGGACGACCTTTGATGGATTAAGTGTCATTACGGCTGAAGAAAGAAGTATTAAGTTTTTGCTGAGAGATGAACTTCTGCACCAATACGAGATTTTGCACTCTTCTCGCTCCACCCAACCTCACGAAGTTCCCGATTCTCCGACCAAATCGCCAAATGCCCCCTTTTCTGCTGAGGAACCCATACTGAAGGAACCTACTTCTGAAGCTTTACTGGTGAAGTGCTCTACTTCTACTGATATTGCGGGGCCATCTGACAAGCTTACACTTGCCTCGAAGAGGAAGAGCCTTTTCATCATTCAGGGAAATCCGGTGATGAGGGAACTGAGAGAGCGAGTCCTGCCAAGCAGAGTGGGGATGACATTTTTGAAGGATTGAGCGATCTGATGATCACTTCACAGGAGCTCTTTAAAGACGACCCTGTTTCTGCTAGAGGTACCTCTTCAGCAGTTGAAGCAACATCCACCTTACAACAGACTTCGTCAGCTCAAGAGTTGACGTTAGCCATATAACCCATCATTTCCCTGCAACCGAGGAGTGGTTCGTAGTTCGACGCGCGTAGTTTGCACGTTTCACACACATAGGATTTTTAGCATTCTTGTGCACTTACATGCACTTTACTTCAAAGATTCTCAAGCTTTGCCTCTTTTCCATTTTCAGGCCTTTCAATGGGGCGACGCTCTTATTACGACGACTTTCGGAGCTATGGGAGACGCGGCTCTTTTGATCCCAAGAGATATCTTTCTTCTTATAGGGAAACTGACGAAGAAAGAGCCGCACGAAAAGCTCGTGAAAGGCGTGCCCACGAAGAACGCCATGAAAGGCGGGAGGAGCGACACGATCCTTACCCGATGGAAGATGATTCTCATAAACGGAAGTCCCGTGACGACAAGGGGAAAATTCAGATTGCCGAAGATGTGAGTAAAAGAGCCAAACATAGCGAAAAACCAGCATCCGAGACTTCCGAACAACCTGCTGTTCCTGTACTGCCTCAATCTCCTGCCCTGGCACGTATTGATATTCAAACAATCATTGGAAGGCCCCCATATCGAGTTGGTCCAGGCCCAGCTACTCTTCAGAGTCGATTCCCGAACTGGTGCCTGAAAGGAGTGCGCTTTGATCTTGACCTGGTCCCGATCGATAAGCAGGCTATGTTGCGCAACCTTGATGCTGTCAAACTTGATATCGAAAGAATGTCAGGTTGGCAAAAGCTTGTCGACGAACTCCAAAGGGTAAATCGAGCGAATCTTGAAGCCATGTTAACAATGGAAAATGACAAATCTAAATGGTAGAAGATCCTTGAGCAACATGATGCGGAAATGAGAAGCATTGCTACTTATAATGAAAAGCTCGAAGCGGAAGTTGAAAAACTCAAAGAAGAGCTTGCCACTTCCTCCACTTCATATTCGCAAAGGGAGCAAGTGCTTCAATAACAGGTGCGAGATGCTCATGTCGCTCAAAGAGATGCCGAAGATAGGCTTGATATGCGAAAAAGAATTAATGAGGGCCATATTGCTGACATCGCAGAGTTGCGAAAGAAGACTAGCTCCAAGGACGTGGAGATCGAAATGCTAAAACTTCAACTCTCTAAAGCTAAAAGAGAGCGTGATGAGGCTGTTGCTGGTAAAATTGCAGCTGAAGAGTCCCACGAAGCAACGAAGGCCAATATCAGCTCAACATTGTTTGACTTCTACTTCCATAGCATCCTGGGGCGTGGTAGTCTCTTCTTTCTAGGCCCCAAATATGAAATAACTCTGGCCGAAGTGTGGGAGGCCATACTTGACATGTTTGGCAGTGCTGGCTACTGAGGCGGATTTAGAGGCAAATTATCTTGAAGACGATGCCCGCGCCGCTCTTGCCAGAGGAAAGGAGCAACTGGCCGAAGAGAGAGCCGGAATGGCCGAAGGAGAACATGTAGGAAAGGCAACTTTAACCGACCCAATTCAACCTTCGATTTCAGCCAATATCGACATTATTGGTTCCGGTTCCCATTCTCCGCCTCCTACTAAAGCCATCACTGAAGGTGCAACTGCTCACAATGGAGATGATAGTCAAGAGAGTGGTGACGCGTGGGGCTCTGAAGTTGACATAGTAAAGCCTGCTTCGCCAGGTAACCTTACTGCTGATCTTGCTCAAGTGGACTGCTCGTTCGCTTCACATGAGTTTGATGAACTTCTTGATTATTTTTTAAATCTCGACATGCCACTAACTCCTCTCTTTTCGAGAGATACCGACTTTAACTTCTTTTCTTCTGTAGAGAAAGTACCGAGCATTGTTCAGACTTCCCCTTCTCCAGTTATTCCTCCCCCGTCTCTTCAGGTCGCTCCTCCTCCTGCCTCTCAACCGGGGTCACAAGAGGAGCAAATAGAAGCTCTCCGAGACTTGGACAATCCCATTGCTTCACAAGAACATAGGAGAGAAGAAACTGAAGAGGGCGAAAAGACTCCGGAACTAACTGGTTCTGACGATACGCCGTTAGCCACATTTTTACTCCAGGAAGCGGTTCTTCTTCTAAGAAAAGGGGGAAAAGTGGACTCTCAAAGAAGAAGGAAGCTTCAGCCGGCGAGGAAAAAGTAGAAGCAAGTCCAATTGTTCCCCTACTCTTTCAAGCCAGTGCAAGAAGTTGGTCATCCGGCCAGGTGCAGGCTCAAAAGGTGGAGGGAAGAAGAAATGATGGCTTTGGTCCTGTGCTTTTTATCTCGCTCTTTGCTTTTTGCTTGTATATAAGCTTGTGTTGACTGGAGATTGTGCGGGTACCAGTCCCCGCCTTCTTTTACTTTAAAACCTGCACATGTATAAAATTCTCATAGTATGGAATAAAATGATTCTTTTACATATACAAATTTCTGTCTGTATTTGAGAACGCGTTTATTTTCTGTTTTCATGCAAGTTTCTCTATTCTCTTTATGTGAAGTTGCAGTAAACCTATGGTATGCTGCTTGAGCATTGTTTTTATTTTTGCGATGACTATATTGTATTGCCCACATACCATGGTTTATTGCAATCTCTTTCACATTGGCAAAGTTTCGGAGAACAACTCTTCTGTTTCGAGAAGACTTGTACTCTTCCTTTAGAGAACAACTCTTCCATTTGAAGGAGGTTTGCATTTGTACTTTATAGGATAATATTTCCGTTCCAACGAAATATTTTTCTAATTTAGTAGATTGCACTTCATATTGGAGGAGTCTTCTCTCTCTCTTTTTTTTTTTGTTGCGAAGTTTTTACACTTCACTTTTGGAAAAAGTCACTTTTGCTTTGGCAAGTGAATTTTACCTCATAATACAGTGGGCCTTTCCGAAAAAGGGCTTCAACCTGCGTGTGCCTCCGAAGAGGGTTTTTTGTTTGATTGAGCCTCTGGGAAGAGGTCTTTTTATTTGGTTGCGCCTCTGGGAAGAGGTCTTTTTGTTTGATTGTGCCTCTGGGAAGAGGTCTTTTTGTTTCTGCCTCTTGGGAGAGGCTTTTATCTTTTCCCTGTTCGCTAGGAAGCGGACCTCCGAAGAGGGCTTTTCACATTTCGACTCGCGTGAAGTTTTATTTCAAATCACGGTGAAATGCGTGCCTCTGAGTAGGGCTTTTGCCTGGAAGTTTGGAGTTTCCTTCTCTCTGTTGGATGGATTCACGGGGCAGACACGAGTGTTCTATACCACCGATCAGTCCGCAACTTTCCGTCGAGAAAGAGCTCTCTTTTTCTGGCGAGGCCTGTTAGAGGTCTTTTAGCATTTCAACTATGGTGAAATGGGCCTCCGAAGAGGGCTTTTCACATTCCAGCACTTGTGAAGTTTTATTTCAAATCTCGGTGGAATGCGTGCCTCCGAGTATGCCCGGAAGTTTCTTCCTCATGGTTGGCTGGATTCACGGGGCGGACGCAAGTTACTTGGACGCTTATTTGCGCAGACTGTCTCACTTAGTGAACAAGCGCCTTGCCTTCCACTTGGGAAGGTGCCTCCGATCATCGCATGGATTCACGGGGCGGATGCAAGTTACTTGGACGCTTGTCTGGGCAAACTGTCTCAGCTAATGAACAAGCGCCTTGCCTTCCAGTTAGGAAGGTGCTCCCGGTTATTCCATACCAATCTTTTTTGTTGAGAAAGAAGACTTTCTTTTTCTGGCATGCCCCGTTTGAGGTCTTTGTCCTCCGAGGAGTTGTGCCTCCGAAGAGGGCTTGTGCCTCCGAAGAGGTCTTTGGCTGTTTGATGCTTGCTCGCCCATGTCTCTTTGCCATTGATTCATATCGGCGATCCCCGTTATCTTTTCCAAACACACTTCTCTCTCATTTGCCAACAATTTCCTTTATCCAAAGAAGTATACTTCTTAGTTAAGCGAGTTGGTGGGGGCAGACACAGGCTATTTCACTGGATGCTCGTTTATACAAACCACAACAATTAGTTAGCAAGGGCCCACTTCCAGCAGAATCACTAACTTTTTGCTTGAAGCACTTCTTTCGTAGGATTTGAGTATGGAAATTTTGAACGGCTTAGCATTTGCTTATTGGGTGATGTCAGGGATTGCTTGGTCTTGTGATGGGTAAGCTTTGTTTTAATGGCCTGCATTATTAAATCTACATTTTAGCAATACAATTGACGTATTTTATATATCGAAATAAAACAAGCAGTTTATAATAGTAAAGAACACAAGATTTATAGTGGTTCGGCCAAGAACTGGGCCTACATCCACTCTATAGTTCTTATTATTCACTCGCACTGGCTTTACAATGGCTTTCAATACAAGAATCATGCATTCATCGTTCTTTTACAATATTTTATTAAAGCCTTTAGGTAAAATATGGCCGCAAATGATTGCTGTTCCAAGCTCTTGGAATTGGTTCTCCTTCGACAGTTATGAGTTTGAATGTGCCATCAAGAAGTTTTCGCCTATGACATACGGCCCTTCCCAGTTTGGCCCAAACACGCCTGTAGGTGACATAATTCTTTTCAAGATTAGGTCCCCAACTTCAAAGCTGCGTTGGCGAACTTTGGAATTGAAGTGCCTGGCTATTCTTTGCTGATGAGCCGCAATTCTGAGCTCACCCTCTCCTCTTTTTTCATCAAGGAAGTCAAGGGCTTCAAGTTCCAGCTTTTCATTTTCGGCTTGATTGAAATGGATTCTTCTATGTGAAGGGACCTCTATTTCTACCGGAATCATTGCCTCTGATCCATATGCCAGTGAAAATGGAGTGTGTCTTGTCGCAGTTTTGTGGGTAGTTCTGTATGCCCATAGTGCTAGTGGCAGCCTATCGACCCAACCACCTTTTGCTTTCTCAAGCTGTTTTTTAATGGTTGACTTGATAATTTTGTTCACTGCTTCCACTTGCCCGTTTGTCTGCGGATGAGCCACTGCTGAGAAGCTTTTCTGGATCTTGAATTTCTTGCAAAAATCTTGGAACTCTTCACTCTCGAATTGGGTTCCATTTTCTGTGATTATCTTTTGAGGCACACCATACCTGCAAATAATATTCTTAGTTACAAAGTTTGTCATCTTCTTAGAGTTAATAGTAGCTAATGGTTCAGATTCGGCCCATTTAGTAAAATAATCAACACCAACAACAACATATCTGATTCCGGATTTGGCAGTTGGAAAAGGCCCGATGAGATCTATTCCCCAAATAGCAAATGGCCACAGACTGACCATCTGCGTTATCTCAGTGGAAGGTGCTCTTGGGATTTTTTTAAATCTCTGGCATTTATCACATTTTCGGGCGTAACTTGCAGCATCACGATTAATATCTGGCCAAAAATACTCATAACGGAGAATTTTCTTTGCCAGAGTTTGACCACCTGAATGATCTCCACACTCTCCTCCGTGTACCTCAGTTAGATTGTCTCAGCTTCTTCCTTGGTCACACATCGGAGTAATGGCATTGAGAATCCCCGCCTATACAATCGGCCATCTTGAATTATGTATCTGGAGGCTTTTCTTAACAACTTCTGCCATTCTTTTGAGTTTTCTGGTAGAAAACCGCTATGCAGGTATTTCAATATCGGAGTCATCCATGATTCTCGCTCCTGTGATATAGTCATGATCCAGTCAATATCCATCTCATCAATACTTGGAGTTGACAGGACTTCCACGGGAGCTAGTCCCAATAATTGAGCTTCAACAGTGCTTGCAAACTTTGCGAGAGAATCTGCCTTCATGTTTTCTTCCCGGGGTATATGATTTATTGTATAATGGTCAAGATCATCAAGAAGCTCCCAGGCTCTAGACAAGTAAGCGGGCAGATTTCCTCCTTTAGTTTGAAATTCTTTTTTGACTTGACACACAATAAGCTGTGAATCACTGAAGATCTGCAACATTTTGACATTCAATTCTTTAGCAATTCTCAAGCCGGCAATAAGAGCTTCATACTCTGCTTCATTGTTTGTCGAAGGGAATTCCAATCTTAAAGCATAACACAATGATCGCCCTACAGGGATTTCAAGCACAACCCCAGCCCCGAAACAGTAATCGTTTCTTGCGCCATCAACATACAATTTCCATCGAATTGGGGGATTATCGGCCACTACATCCTCACTATCACCTTTTTCTGTACATTCTGCGATGAAATCTGCCAAAGCTTGTCCATTGATTGCTCACCGGGGATGATAAGTGATGTCATATTGACAAAGTTCAATATTCCACTTCAAAAGGCGACCCGAAGTCTCTGGGCGAATGAGGACTTGCTTCAGAGGCTGATTAGTGAGGACTTTGATTGGATGAGCTTGAAAATATGGCCTCAATTTTCTTGATGCGATCAGTAGACAATAGGCGAGCTTCTCCAACTTTGAATTATTCATTTTTCCCCAGTAAACCTTTTGCTTATATAGTAGACTGGGTGCTAAATTTTGGCGTCTTCTCGCACCAGTGCCGCACTAAGAGCATGAGCTGAGACCGCCAAGTATACAAAAAGATCTTCACCATCGTCGGGCTTAGAAAGTATCGGAGGAGTTTCCATATGACGAATTAATTCATCGAAAGCTTTCTGGCATTCTGGTGTCCAGTCAAAGTTTTTCCTTCCTTTCTTCAGAGCATCAAAGAATGGAATGCATCTATCAGTAGCTTTGGAAATGAACCCGCTTAAAGCAGCGACTTTCCCATTGAGACTTTGCAGTTCCTTCTTCGTTCTAGGAGCTTTGACTTCTCTTAAGGCAGTGATTTGAGCAATATTAGCCTCAATGCCCCTAGCGCTCACAATGAAACCCAAGAACTTTCTGGACTCCACCCCGAATGAACACTTCAAAGGATTAAGCTTCATTCCATACTTTCGTAGGACAGCGAACATTTCCGCTAAGTGGTCCATATGGTCTACTGCTTTCTTTGATTTAACCAACATATCGTCAACATAAACTTCCATGGTATTTCCAATCTGTGGCTTGAACATCGCATTAACAAGCCTTTGGTAAGTTGCCCCCGCATTCTTCAGTCCGAAGAGCATGACTCTATAGCAGTAAAGACCGACATCGGTAATGAAGCTCGTGTCCTCTTGATCTGGCTCATGCATCATGATCTGGTTATATCCGGAGTAAGCATCCATAAAAGATAACAATTCATGTCCCGTTGTTCCGTCAACCAACTGATCAATCCGAGGTAGTGGAAAGCAGTCTTTGGGGCAGGCTTTGTTTAAATCTGAAAAGTCGATGCATACTCTCCACTTTTCATTAGCTTTCTTAACTAGTACTAGATTTGAAACCCAATTCAGATAAGTAGATTCTTTGATAAAGCCATTCTCCATGAGCCGATCAACCTCTTCTTTTAAAGCCGCTGACCTCTCGGGACCCTGGGTTCTTCTTTTCTGCTTCACAGGTGTAAATTATGGATCAATATTCAAAGTATATACTGCAACTTCTGGTGATATTCCACACATATCAGCATGGGTCCAAGCGAATACATCCAGATTTGCTTTCAGGAATGATATCAAAATATTCTGAACCGCCGTATTAAGTTGTGAACCCACATTCAGTACCTTGTTTGGGTCTTTTGGGTCAACAGGTACTGGTACCGTTACTTCCACTGGCACCACTCGATTCTCTCCTGCACTGGCTTTTCTGGGATCCATTTTTCTTCGTGCTTCGCTACATTCACCAGTACAGGGTCCGCCCTGTAATTGCTACAAGGTTAATTCTTTGATGCGGACTGGGGCTGCCGCATCCTTTCCCATCTCTCTCTTTCTTGCTTCACGCAGTTCCATCAGATAACATTCCCGCCCCGCATTCTAATCCCCTTTAACCACACCGACTCCATTATCTGTGGGGAATTTCAAGGTAAGGCACCACGGGGCAAGGATTGCTTTAAAGGCTGCAAGAGTTGGACGGCCTAGGAAGGCGTTGTAGGCAGAAAATTCACCAACAATTACAAAAGTCTGGCTTCGAACGACCTTCTTCTGCCCCTCTCCAAGTTCCACGAACAGGTCAATAGTCCCAATCGGCTGCCTGGGTTCCCCAGTAAACCCAACAAACTTTTGCGACGAAGCTTGAACATCAGCCATTGGGATCTTCATCTGATCGAAGGTCTTTTTGAAAAGAATATTGCAAGAAGCACTGCAATCAACAAGTACTCTCCTTACAATAGCTGGCCCGATGCTAGCAGAAATAACCAAGGGATCTATGGTAGGGGCTTCAACACCCATAGAATCCCTGACTCTGAAGACAATGTCATCATTAAAAGTTTTCTGCTGCTTCAAAGGTGCAGCATCTTCCAACACAAAAACACTTTCCTCTACTGGCGCATATTTAAATGCACGAGCATACCGTTCCATCTCACCCCAGCTTCTGCCAGTTGGGTGAGGTCCTCCTGTAATCACATTAATAACGGGCCTCTCTGATTCATGAGCTGCTGCCTTTTCACTTGAGCTAGGACGATGAACAGGAGCCTGTTGTCCTTGAGTTGACGAAGTTGGGCCATTCCTGTTCCTCTTCACATATTGCTGGAGCTTGTTTTCTTTTAATAGTTCCTCAATCAACTCCTTCAAGTGACGGCACTCATTGGTATCATGCCTGGGTTGGTTATGGAACCGACAAAACCTTCCATTCTTCTCAGCTTTCTTATTAACCCTCTCTTTAGCTGGTCCGGGGAATTCCACCGTGTCTTTGTTGGCAAAGTAGATATTCTCCGGGGTATCAGTCAGAGGGGTGAAGTTGAAGGGACGATTTTTCTTTGCATCTCCTTGCTTCTTATGACCATCGTTTCCCCTCTTTTGATTGCCAGATACCTTCTTATTCGAAACAACATTACTATTTCCAGCCCCTGTCGATACCACCTTAATCGGTGCTTGGAGGCTTTCCAAGCGCATGAATTCATCGGCTTTCTTATAAAACTTGTCAAGCGAATTCAGTTATTTCATTTTCAACCACTTCCCGAACTCACTTGCCTTATCAATAGCCCTCATCAGGTACGTTAAAATCATTCTTGGCTCTACGTTGTCTACTTCAGCCAAAACTATATTGAAGCGATTCAAGAAAGATCTTATGGATTCTCCAGGATTCTGCTCCAAGCCGGACAACGACAATATATCTTTCGCCTTCGAAGCGTACAATCTGAATTGCTCCTTAAACTTTTGAGTCAAATCAGAAAACTGGTCTATCGACCGGATCGGCAGCTTTGTGAACCAAAGTAAAGTAACTCCTTCCAGGTATACCAGAAAATACCGGCATTTGATCTCATCAGAAGATCTGGCACCCGTCATGTGCCAATCATACTTGTACAGAAATTCATTAGGGTCACTCGTCCCCTTATAAGCCGGAATGGTTGGAGGAACGAACTTCCTAGGAAACTCTGCTTTCAGAATCCTTTCAGTGAATGGAGTCTTGCTCGAAGCGAACCCCCATTATTTTTCGTCTTCCTCCCTTTGCATACTTTCCTTCATTGTTTGTCGGACCATCCCTGAGAAATATTCCTCATCATTAAGGGGCTCAGCAGAACAGGCATCGGCCATCTTCTCAGAAGTTTGCCTTGACAGGCGCCCACGGAAAGTTGGCTGTTGTCCCGATCCTCCAACTTGGGGAGGTGAGTCTTTGACTGGGCCAGCTGCCCTTTGAGAAACATCTCTTTCTTCAACATCATGAACATTATCAGCAAAGTTTGGTTCGTTATTCACCGGTTGACGGTTAGCCCCAACCAAAGCGTTCAACCTTTCCAACATCAGATTGTTTTGGGCTTCCATCTGCTGATATAGCCCAAAAACCGCGGCATCCAATTCTGCTCGCGATACTCTAACAGTTGGAGTTGTTTGACTTAAAGGAGAAGAAGTGGTAGTAGTCTCGCGAACATCGTCGGATCTAACAGACTTGCGCTTTCTTCCAGGAGCCATTATTTCTGACAAACTTCTGGTTTTTAGAGAGATCCTTTCCACAAATTTCTACGAAGCTATGATGACAGTATCCTGAGTTCAACTTTCAGTGAAAGCACGAAAAATGTTAACGTAAAAATCAAACGCTAACATTCCGGTGCGAGTTGTGTAAGTGTGAAAGCACCACCCGTCGATACGGGAATCAGAAATAAGCAGGAAAATCTCAGAAATGCAGTAAAAGACAGATTTATAGTGGTTCGGCTTATAATCAAGCCTACGTCCACTTTCAATCTCTTTTATTGCTAACTCAAGTACAACTTATACAACTTTCTTCCATTACAACACACGTTAGACTAGTAGTTCAAACTTCACTGTAGAAAAATCTTTCGAATCCAAGTCGAATGATGTAGATTTTCTCTTGAAGTTTGTCGTAATGTCCTTGGTGTTTGGAGTTCTTGAAGTGTTGTTCGAGTTGAGAAAATGGCATAGTATTGGCGTTTCGAAAATGAGCTAAAAGTGCCCTCCCATATTGGAGTAAGGGCTGTATTTATAGGAGATTTCCTGGGCGAGGTATAAGTCGTGCACGACC
The DNA here is from genome assembly GCA_030765085.1 of Allium cepa. Taxonomy (NCBI): domain Eukaryota; kingdom Viridiplantae; phylum Streptophyta; class Magnoliopsida; order Asparagales; family Amaryllidaceae; genus Allium; species Allium cepa. The sequence goes on from CM060943.1 coordinate 912,612,830, forward strand.
TAAGGTGGGTCATAGGTCGCTGGCGAGTTAAGGGAATACGAGCTACGACTTAACTGGTTCGCACTTGGTCATTTGAATTAGCTGGCAGATGGTAACGACCTAGAGGAAAGCGGCACAATTTTATTAACAAGTACTAGGTCGTGAACGACCTAGGGTAAGTCGTAGGTCGGTGGTGACATATGGGAGTAGTTAGCGACCCAACAACGTTGAGATATCCAATGTAGCGACCTAGGCTGGGTTGTTGAGCCACTTCACTCCTTATGTCGTTAACTCAGTAGGTCGTGAGTCGTTGGACCATTGAGACGCCTAGCCTTCAAGCTGCTGGATCATCTAATCTTTTAGGTCGTTGCTTTCCTTAAGTCGTTACCTGTTAGGTCGCTTGGCAGTGTTGTACCTTTTAAGTCGCCGGAGCTCTTAGGTCGCTGAGGACTAAAGTCATTAGGTCGTTCAACCTTTAGGTCGCGGGGTCCATAATTGTTAACTTGTTTATGCTTTAAGTCGCTTACGAGCCGCTTCATGTGTTAGGTCGTTAGGACCTTATCTTGTTAACTCGTAGGTCGCTTCGGTCTCTAAGACGCTAAGTTGTGATGCAGAGTCTCTTTCCAGTTGCCTCGCTATTGCCTTGGTTCGCTGAGTCGCTTAACATGGGAGTTAACATACGTCGTTATGAATTGCATTTGACGACCGGTGTTGAAGACCGGATATTTGTGAAAACGGAAGGATTACCATCGTATGTTTCTGCATCGACTAATCTCCGGTATAGAAATTTATTACCCTTCGTGATGGGAAGTCCGGTCGTGATTAGTGAATATCCGGATTGCAAGGACTTTTTTTAAGTGCCTTCGGTTCCGTTCGATCCCGGAACGGACTTGTATGGATGTGTGTCTGACGTTACAATTTGAGGTGTAAAGCTAGTTTCTATCAAATATATTTCCGTTGGTGGCGGAGAATTTATTCTCTTAGCTTAACACCCTAGAGGTTATGTAGTTGATGGTTACTAGTGATACATTCCCAAATTGGTAATGTGGCATACGAAGTGCTGTTGAGCATATGTGAACAAAGCACAACTTTTATATAAAGCGTGGCTTTGTGGACGAGACTTCGTCGGACCTCACACCTCGGAAAAGAACAAAGCAGGAAGGATGCGGCAAGGTTATTAGGGGGTAGCGCCCCTTTAGTGTATGTCATTCCTTCTGGATGGAGGTGGTATCATGTTATGGAGCCCAGATACTTAACCTATGTTGTTGTAGCAAATTTATTGCTTTGTGTTTGTTGGAAATCGAGGATCCTCGGATATAGATCGGTTACGATCGGGGAATGACATATTCGTGTCAATAGTTACCCAGTTAGGGATAACCCGGCCTTGTGTTGGCAGAGATCCGGTTAGGTTCTCGGGTCGTCTTTCCAGAGGCGTACCCATGTGGCAATGGGAAGTTCCTTGGCCTGACCATTTGTTGGAAATCCAAAGAAACAATACGAACCATGTACGGTTTTAGTTGTATAACCTGCCGTGGAATGTGGCGGTAACCTGCTATTGAACAGGGTAGCTATAGTAGGCATACGATAATGGTCGTATGTTGGCTAAGATTTATATCTTTACTTTTGAAATGATTTTTCCTACACTATGCACTAGTAATAATATCAAATGTTTCTTTTTAATACGTATCAAGCATATTTGACTATCATAAGGAGAAATCTCCTCCGATTCTGGGTTTGCATTGTGTGTGTGTGTGCGGGAGGCCTTACGGTAGTCTCATTTTCTTAAAGGCATTGCGAATCTATTTTAAAATTATCTTGCACTTTGTTTTAAAGATAAACTATTTTAGTTCTCACACTAGTCACACGACTGACTCGGAGTTTATTATTTTCCTTTCTAAACTCTGGGTGCCCACCAATTTCCACATGGGCAGTCTAGAGTCAGGTTATTAGGATATTCTGGAATTCAGGAGTTGCTGGAGGCAAGCTAGATGGCATGGCGTATTCACTCGTATATAGTATTTCTTTTCCGTTGTTTGTTGTTGTACACTCTGATGATGTAATGTAATGTAATGCGATGTAATGTAATAACTGATATAGTTCTTTGTTTAAAGATTATTCATTTATTTATTATATGTTGTTCCGCTGCGATTGTGAGATTCTGATATTGTTCTGTAGTTTCTTTCTGTTCTTTTCTCTCTTCTTCTACCTCTTTCTTTTTCTTAAACCCTAAGGGTTCGGCTTTCCGGCCTTCAATTGCTCGGCAATTGATACAGTGGACGTATTGATGTCGGTTTTCGAAAGTCGAAGAACTGGTTCCTCACATTTGGTATCAGAGCATATGGTTAAGCGACAACCATGGCTCTGTTGGGAATTACTCATTAGAGATAGAGTCAGTAGTACTCTAGAATGAGTTTGAGTGTAATAATAGCTATGAGCGCGCATTTGTTAGTGAATATAAAATTATTTTATATTGTGATGATTGGTTTGTTGAGTGGTATATGGATTCTGGTCGGTATAGTCCGTACAACTCTACGATAGGGATCTCTAAACACTTACTCAGAACAATTCGGCACGATATTGTTTTGAACTGGGTAAATGAAATAATTTTACCTTGATTATATTTTATATATAAAGGAATAATCTTTAAGAATTATTAAAGTGTATATGAATTGATTGCTTGGTTGTTGAAAATATAAGTCAATAAATGTTGTTTGAATAAGTTGAATAAAAACAACAATTTTTAAAGAATAATTGTATAAGAAAATGAATTATCAGTATGAAGTTATAATTAAAATGATTTACAATTGGGAAATAATCTTATATATAATAAGTGAAATTATATAAGAAAAAGATTTATAAAGGTGATTTACAATCTGAAAATAAAATTCCAGAGAAGTGTTTCGAAAGGATTAAATATTTTGGAAAATTGTTTTGGAGAAATTAAAGCTCTAAACTCTTTTCGGTCGCTGGAAAATAATTCCGATGATGATCGCTCTAAACAAATTATTTTATATGGAAGTTGTTTGGAAAAATTGGATTTGGTTTTGGAAATTCAAAAATATAATTTGAATTGATTTCAAAAATGGTTTTGAAAGATTGAAAAGACTCTAAAATCCTATTTAAAATATTTATAGGAGTGATAAATGAGTTGATAACTTATACAATTTGAATTTTGATAGAATAAATTTAACTTAAAGGATGGAGTTAAATTAAAGGAAGTATAAGTGAATCAATAAAGAAATCCAAGTGGTAATTGTTGAATATAAGTTGTATAACTTATAAAATGAGAAAATGTAAGTGAAACCAATTATTAAAATGGTTAAACGATTTGTTAAGCAAAATAAATTTGAATAAGTGATGAAAATTTGGCTTTGGCAAAAAGTTAAATAGAATTGGAATCTGAATTGAATTTATAAGTGGAAATTAAGTTAAGTTAAACAAATGACGTTTGAAATGAAATATAACTTAAGTAAAGATGAATGAATTTGGTGTCGACGTAAATTAATAAGTGAATTAATTAAATGAAGTCATTAAGGATTTGAACTTGAGTTATATAAATCAAATTCAACTTGAAATGTTAAATGAATTAGCAATTGAATTGATAAATGATTTGAATGTTAATCAATCGAATGTAAAAGAATTGATATGTAATAATGGGTAAAAAAATGTTAATTCATTAAAAGTTAATGTTATTGGAAGTTGAATAATTGAATGGAAGACAATTTAATGTAAACCAATTAGAATTTCAATGTGTTGAACCAAATTGGATGTAAAATTAATAAATTTGGTTGTAATGGATGAACATTGGTTGTTATATGAGTGTTAGTTGATTGTATAAAATTCATTAAGTGTTAATGAAAGTAAATTAGCGAAATTGGAAGCTAAGTAATTGAATTCAAATTGAAAGTGAACTAATGTGAATTTAATTAGTGAATGTTAACTAATTGAATTGGGAATGAATGTTAGTAAAATCCAAAGTTAATGAATCAAATGTGATTTAAATTGGAAAACAAATTCAATAAATATTATGAGAATATGAATGTTTATTAGTTGGATGATAATTGTTTTGATGGTTGCATTTGTTGCTTTAGTTGCATTTGCTATATTATGTAGTTGTTGTGTTGCTATATGATGTATATTGATATTATTTTCATATATGCATGTTCTCATGTTGTTGTTGAGTGTTTAATAGGTGCGGATTGCGCTTGCTTCGCATTTGGAGCTCGCTTTCACGCTATATTAGCTGTATACGCTCGCTAATAATAAATAAGGTACATATCTCGGATTAAATATCGTACTTTTACACCTTTTTCCCTGCGGGATGCCTCATCACTTGATGAGATGTATATTTCTGATATATATATACTGTCTTTTTTTTTTGGATCGAGCCGCGCAAAGGAGACTACGACGGATTTTTTCTAAAATTTAAGGCGTTAGAAAAAAATTATGAGAAAATTGAAAATTTTTGAAAACTAAGTTTGGATCTGGAAACTTAGTAAAGATTTTGTAAGAAGTTTAACTATGAATTTTGGGAAAGTTAAACACTTAAAGAGATTTGGAAAATCCAATTTGAATTGTTTTTTTTTGAAAAGTTAATGGATTTCAAGACTTTTTCTTACTTAGTAATTTCGAGGACGAAATTCTTTTAAGGGGGAAGTTTGTAACGACCCAGAATTTCTGTCAATTAAAATTTGTATATTTAATTGATTTTAAATATTAATGAGTGAAATTTATAAGTCGAATAAATTTTATTTCGAATATCTGGATTTAATTGGATAATTAAATCGATAATTTAATATTGGAAATTACAAAAATAATTGAAAATTGGGTTAAATATGATTGAAATTGATTTGTAAAATTTTATTTAATCATGTTGGAGTTAGAACGATATTTTAGAACTTTTAAAATTGAATTTAGAGTTTATTTGTGAAAATTGAATATTTTAATATTTTACCGACTAGTGAAAATAGCCATTTTTCAAATAGTCTCGGATTTCGACGAAACCAGTTTCATCGGGTCTGTAATGTAATATTATTGTATGGTTTCAAATTTCGTGTCAACCGGATTTACCGTTCGTCCGGGGCAAGCCAAAACGCATAGAAATTAGTTTAAATCAATTTAATTTAAATTTGATCGTTTATTTCCGTAACTCACACAGATGATCGAATTAGCCTCCGAAACACATTACATTGTGTTCGGAACGCGGGGTAAACCTTAGAAACGCCAGCCGGCACGCTTCATTTGGAGTTCGGAAAATTCGGGATGAATAGTGTTTTGGGCAATTTTCTATATAAGGACTTCATTATCTTCATTTGCAAACTAAAATCAAAACCCTTGGTCAGAAAACCCTAGCCGCCACTTTGCAATACACGGCCAGAAATTGATCCCCTTTCTCCTAAATTATCTTCAAATCCACAAACAATTGAAGGAAGTTGTCAACTACAAAAGTGAAGAGGGTGGCGAGATCTTGAAGGTGAGCGGTCATGATCGAAATTGGAGCAACGAGGAGGCTGCTAGGGGGTCGCGTTTAGGCTGCCTTTGGGTGCGCGGTTCGAGGGCATATGGAGGCCGAGCTTCAAGTGTTGGTGGCCGAAGGTCGAGCATGTGGGGGGCTTCGAAATGAAGGGTGCTGATCGACTTCACGATGCTCGAGTTGGTCGCGATTCCTAACCCAAGATACGGCTAATATAGGTTCGGGTACGTATGTTTTACTGGGGAGAACGTGAGGGGGAGAAGAGATAGGTGACGGCCTTGATTTCCTGAAGAGAAATGGACGGCCATGATGAGATCTGGGTATAAAATTTAAAGAAATTTTGAATTAGTTCATATTATAATATGTACAATCTTTAAAATGCGATAACTTATTCATACGAGGTCGAAAAATTACGAAACAACTTGCGTTGGCTTCGTTTGGTCGAGCACTACGCAATGGAGCTGGTTGGAGTCATTTGGAGATAGTGAGAATTTCGGGTAATATTAAACGCGTGTTTAAATTTTTTCAAAATAAAACGCGGAAACTGAATTGAAAGCAAGGTGAGAACTTCTCACTCAATCGAATAGTTTCGATTTAAATTTTAAATAGTTAGATTAAAATTGCTTGATTGTATGTTTGAATGTTGATTGTTATCTATTGATTGTAAAAATAGACATTATGCGCCATTAGTAAGCGGAGGTTATTTATTAAAAACATATACCGCAATAATTCCATCTTGATTGGAATCGGTATTATATATGTACTTGGAGTTGATTTTCCCGCATTATATAGCGGATGAGACCCTATTGCACCGCCTATTAAGCGGATAATATTTTTATCAATCCCATATACTAGGATAATTCTGTACTGGAACGGAATTGGTATTGTGCTAATATTTGTGGATGTAGGGAAACAGATTGGAGGGATCCAACTGGATTCCTCACCAGTATTAATTTGATTACAGATATTTTGATGTTTGTTGATTATCACATGATGATATATAATGTTTGTTGTCGTGATTGACTATTGGGTGTTGTTGCATCGTTGGATCCATTTTTTAAGTTTAAAAATAACAATTTTTGTTTTAAAATGATTTTTTAAATGATTTTTCAAAGTATACGTTTTATTAAATTTTGGAATTGATTTATTTTAAATAAATAAAACGTTATAATTTTTTATGTTATAAAAATTAAATTTTTTGTGAAATATAACCAAAAGGTGATTTCTAAAATAAATAGATTTATAAAATAGTTTAAATTTGGATTTTTGAATTATTAGAAAGGATGTATACAAAAGATTTTTAACATTGATATTTATAAAATATATATATATATATAATATTGGAATTTTAAAACGAGTTTATTAAGTGTCAAAGTGAAGTACAAAATGGATTTCATTAAAAAAATATAGATTTATAAATTATGAAGATTATAAAATGTATAGATGTTGTATAATAAAAGATTTATAAGTAATTAACTTATAAACTGGATTTTGGGCATTTAAATGGAATATTAATAGAAATTGTTAATAAAGGAGATTTTATAAGTTAAAGTTGTTATAAAATATAAATGAATCTTAAAAGTAGTGGAAGTTTTAAAACGAACGATTTTGTAAATAAATGAATTATAAGTATTTAACTTATAATATGGACTTTTGGTATATATTTGAGATATATAAATTGAATTGGATTAATAAAGGAGATTTATAAATCGAAGTTTATAAATAGAAAAGGAATTTATAGACATTGTTTATAAATTCGAAATCAATGGAATTGATAAATTAAATATAGAAATTTATTAAAAGAAGTATATTCGCGATTTTGGATAGCGAACTATTCTTTATATAAAATGTGTAGAAACATTGAAATTTGGTTAGTAAAGTATATTCACGATTTTGGACAGTGAATATATTATTAAATAAAATGGTTATGTTTTAGGAAGCGATATTATAAAATGAAGTTAATTATTTTAAAAAAATGTTTTAAAATGTATTATGAATCGAATACATAGATTTCAGCATTCATTGTTGAAATAGACGTTTTCGAGAAATAAGGAAATGGTGGACTATAACACTGTTGTTATAGTAAATGATTTCCGAAAGAAATGTTTTATATAGTACTGGGATTTATATATCTATTTTAATTTCGAATCCCTGTACTAGTGATTTTGGGTCGTCGTAACGATGTTTTACGCAATATTCGTTTTGGCCCAAATAAATGTGTTTAAGTGAATGTTTTCCTTAAAGAATGAAATATATACTTAATTTCGATTTAAGTGTATTGAATATTTTCCAAGTGTTGAAAATAAATGGATTTGTGAATTACTTAGTATTAAATAAGTATGGAAATGTTTTATAATATGAAGTGAATATTTTGAGATTTTAAAGATAAATTGAAAATGAATATTAGAAATCAATTTGAAAATCGTATATTCATAGATATTTTGGAATTGTAAATTCACTATGGAATTTGTGAAAGAAAGGGAAATTTATTTAAAAATAAACGTTGATTTATTTTTGATGTGTGCGAATAAATTTACGGATTTGGAACGTAAATATAAAGTAAATCGGTAAGGATTTATTTAATTGGTTTAAATGAACCATTGTGAAATGAAAGTATTTCCGCGTAAGGAAAATGATTGAAATTTGTTTTCAGATGGTTGAAGTGTGGAAATTATATATCTAGTAAAGATATTTTTGGAAAATAAATAATTTGGGAAATTATTTGGAATCTGGTGATGTTGAGCATGCCAATTGATAGCTAAATAACCGACTATCAATATTTACCTTTAAATAGGTATTTTTTGTGATTTGCTTGAATTAGGATGACACACTTATTTTTGAATAAGCGCTCACTATTCGGGTTAGCTGGGAAAGGACCTTGGGGTCGTATAACCCATTCCGAATATGTGATACGTCGTTATGAATTGCATTTGATGATCGGTGTTGAAGACCGGATATTTGTGAAAAAGGAAGGATAACCGTCGAATGTTTCTGCATCGGCTGATCTCCGATATAGAAATTTATTACCCTTTGTGATGGGAAGTCCGGTCTTGATTAGTGAATATCTGGATTGCAAGGACTTCTTTGTAAGTACCTTCGGTTCCGTTCATCCCGGAACGGACTTGTATGGATGTGTGTCTAACGTTACAATTTGAGGTGTAAAGCTAGTTTCTATCAAATATATTTTCGTTGGTGGCGGAGAATTTATCCTCTTAGCTTAACACCCTAGAGGTTATGTAGTTGATGGTTACTAATTCCCAAATTGGTAATGTGGCATACGAAGTGTTGTTGAGCATATGTGAACAAAGCACAGCTTTTAAATAAAGCGTGGTGTTAACCCCGTTAAGACAATGAGTTAAGGCCTGGGACGATTTACGACAAGGTACTTAACGGATCAAGAGAAGTCTACGGCTTAGCAAACCTCACGACTTAAGATGCGTGACGATTTAACAAGATAAAGCATGAACGACTTATGACTTGAGGCCACCATGATCTAACAGTTTAAAGCACTCTGCGACTTAACAAGTTAAGATTTACATGACTCAAGTTATGGACGATCTATGACTTATGAATGGCATGACTTAACGGTTTAACGTGTTAAAGAAATGGCCGACTCAACGACTCAAGGGAGTCAGCAACTCAATGGATCAAGGAGGGTACACGACTTAGGGTCTGGACGACCTAATGAGTTAAGGTCCAGACGACTTAACGCTGATACTCATTAAACAAAGCCTCTTAACTCGTGAACGGGTTAAGACTTGTGTTGCTATCTGAAATAAACAATCTTACCAGTTAAGCTGTGACTCACGACTTAGCTTAAGTCGTCCATGACCTAAAGCCGCTAAGCTATAATCCGCTGGCACAACACTTAAGCCGCATCCTGTTAACTCGGTCACGACCTACGATCTATGATGAGTCGTACACGACTTAAGTAAACAAATGAAGCCGCGTCCGGTTAACTCGTGCATGACTTAGGACTTGACATGGATTCAAGCAGATGGGCAAATTTCTACCAAGCCACGACCTACCTTAACTCGCTCACGAGTTACGACTTAAGGGTAAAATTTTCCTATAAATACCAACCTACCACAAGCATGAAGGAGACTTTTTGGCCGATCACTTTAAGCGCCGATACTCTGCTGAATTCTCAACTCACTCGACACTTCAAGTACGAAAGGCATTTCAACTAACTTCGGAAGAAAATCTAACGCAATCTACATGGATTCAAAGAATTCTTATGCATCAAAGTTCTAGTCATCAGAATTGTAATTGAAGATTGTTGTAAAGTTGTAACCAAATTCAGTAATAAAGAGAGTTAAAGTGGACGTAGGCTTACCCTAAGCCGAACCACTATAAAAACTGTTGTTTTTTCTGCTTTTTCTGTGATTTCTCTACTTGTTTGTAGTCCCCGTGTACACGGGTGGTGCTTTCACTCAACTTCAATTTACACCGGGGTGTTAGCGTCTGATTTTTACGTTAACATTTTTGGTGCTTTCACTGTGAAGCCCAACTCAAGGAACTTCCACCATTGCTCCGCAAAGGATTGTTGAAAGGATTTCTTTCAAAACCAGAAGTTTATTGGAAATAATGGCTCCTGGGAGAAAACAAAGTTCTGTAAGATCCGACAATGTTCAAGAGAACACCGCTACCTCTCCTCCTTCAAGTCAAGTAGCTCCAACTGTTGGAGTTACACGAGCAGAACTAGACGCCGTAGTTTTGGGATTGAATCAGCAATTGAATGCTCCGAATGCGCAGTTGGAAGCCCAGAATGCCCTGATCTTGAGTAAGTTGAATGATCTACTTGGGGCAAATCGTCAACCAGTTAATAATGATGGGAACCCTACTGCGGGAGTTCAGGATGTTGAAGGTAACACTTCTCAAAGAGCTGCAGACCTTATAGAAAGGACTCCTCTTCAAGCTGGAGGGTTAGGGCCGCAGCCGACCCTCCGTGAACGATTGTCAATGCAGAATTCAAAGACAGTGGCTGATGTGTGCCCTCCAGAGCCTCTAAATGACCAAGAGTATTTTTCGGGTATGGTTCGTCAAATCATGAAAGAAAGTATGCGAAGAGATGAAGACGAGAAAGAGTGGGGATTTGCTCCGAGCAAAACTCCATTTACTGAAAAGATCTTGAAGGCAGAGTTCCCAAGGAAATTCGTTCCCCCTACTATTCCAGCTTACAAGGGGACGAGTGATCCAAATGAGTTTTTGTATAAGTACGACTGACATATGATTGGTGCCAGGGCGTCTGATGAAATTAAATGTCCATACTTCCCGGTTTATCTAGAAGGGGTAGCTCTATTGTGGTTTACGAAGCTGCCAGTCAGGTCCATCGATCAATTCTCCGATTTGACCAGGAAATTCAAGGAGCAATTTCGATTGTATGCTTCTAAAGCAAAGGATATATTGTCGCTATCAAGTCTATAGCAAAATCCAGGAGAATCTATCAGGTCGCTTTTGAATCGCTTTAACATAGCATTGGCTAAGGTAGATAATGCTGAGCCACGCATGGTCCTGACATACTTGATGAGGGCGATTGACAAATCGAGCGAATTTGGAAAATGGTTGAAAATGAAAGAACCAAACTCGCTCGACAAATTCTACAAGAAAGCGGATGAATTCATGCACTTGGAAAGCCTTCAAACACCGACTAAGGTGGTATCAGCGGAAGCCGGGAACAATGGTGCTGCTTAGAATAAGAAAGAACCTAACACTCAGAAAAGGGGAAATGATGGTGGAAAGAAACAGGGAGACGCTAACAAAGGCCGTTATTTCAATTTCACACCCTTGACTGATACCCCCGAAAACATCTTCTTTGCAACCAAAGATGATGTCAATTATCCGACATCGCTTAAAATGAGAGTTGCGATTAAGATGGAAAAAAGTGGAAGGTTCTGTCGGTTCCACAACCAGCCCGGCCATGACACCAACGAATGCCGACAGTTGAAAGAGGTGATTGAACAACTCTTGAAGGAAAACAAACTCCAGCAGTATGTGAAAAGGAACAGAAATGCCCCAGCTTCGTCAACTCAAGGACAACATGTTCCCGCTCACCGTCCTGCCTCAAGTGAGAAAGCCATGGAACATGAATCAGAAAGACCTGTTATCAACATAATAATTGGAGGACCTCACCCAGCAGGCAAAAGCTGGGGTGAAATGGAAAGGTATGCCCGGGCCTTGAGGCATGTACCAGCTGAAGAGAATGTTTTTGTCTTAGAGAGTGATGCGCCTTTAAAGCAACAAAAGACTTCCACAGATGATATCGTGTTCAGTGCCAGGGATTCTTTGGGTATTGAGGCTCCGACCATAGATCCTTTGGTCATATCCGCTGGTATTGGGCCGGCAACTGTGAGAAGAGTTCTTGTTGATTGTGGAGCTTCATGCAACATCCTCTTCAAGAAGACCTTCGATCAAATGAAAATTCCAATGGCCGACGTTCAAGCTTCGTCACTTAAGATTGCTGGGTTTGCTGGAGAACCCAAACAGCCGATTGGGACCATTGATTTGTTTGTAGAACTCGAAAAGGGGCTAAGGAAGGTAGCTCGAAAGAAAACCTTTATAATTGTTGAAGAATTCTCTACCTACAATGCCTTTTTAGGCCGACCAACTCATGCTGCGTTCAAAGCTATTCTTGCCCCATGGTGTCTGACTCTAAAATTCCCACTGATAATGGAGTTGGTGTGATTAAGGGAGACCAAGATGCGGGGCGAGAATGTTACTTTGCAGAGTTGCGAGAATCAAGGAAAAGAGAAATGGGGAAAGGTGCGGCGGCTCCAGTCCGCACCAAGGAACCGACCTTGTAGCAATTACAGGGTGGACCCTGCACTGGCGAATGTAGTGGAGCACGAAGAGAGATGGATCCAAGAAAAGCCAGTGCAGGGGAGAATAGGGTAGTACCGGTAGAGGTAACAGTGCCGGTGCCCGTTGACCCAAAGGACCCAAACAAAGTACTTAATGTGGGTTAGTAGCTCAACACAACAGTTCAAAATGTTCTGATTTCATTTTTGAAGGCTAATTTGGATGTATTCGCTTGGACTCATGCTGACATGTAAGGAATATCCCCAGAGATTGCAGTACATACTCTGAACATTGATCCAAAGTTTACACCTATGAAACAGAAGAGAAGGACTAAGGGTCCTGAAAGAACGGCAGCGTTAAAAGAAGAAGTGGATCGGCTCATGGAGAACGGGTTCATTAGAGAATCTACTTATCCAAATTGGGTCTCAAATCCAGTGCTGGTGAAAAAGGCTAATGGAAAGAGGAGAGTATGCATTGATTTTTCTAATCTGAACAAAGCCTGCCCCAAAGACTGTTTCCCGCTGCCCAGGATCGATCAGTTGGTGAATGGGACGGCGGGGCATGAATTGTTATCTTTTATGGATGCATACTCCGGATATAACTAGATTATGATGCATGAGCCAGATCAAGAGGATACTAGTTTCATCACAGATGTTGGACTCTACTGCTACAAGGTCATGCCTTTCGGACTCAAGAATGCAGGGGCAACTTACCAGAGGCTTGTTAATGACATGTTTAAACCACAGATTGGCAAGACAATGGAAGTTTATGTTGATGATATGCTAGTAAAGTCTAAGAAAGCTGTGGGCCATATGGATCACCAGGCAGAGATGTTTGCAGTACTCCGCAAGTACAGAATGAAGCTTAATCCCCTAAAATGTTCATTTGGAGTGGAGTCCGGAAAGTTTTGGGGTTTCATTGTGAGCTCTAGGGGCATTGAAGCAAATCCAGCTCAGATCACCGCTCTGAGAGAAGTCAAGGCTACTAGAACGAAGAAGGAATTGCAAAGTCTCAATGGAAAGGTTGCTGCCTTGAGTCGGTTCATTTCCAAATCAACTGGCAAATGCATTCCATTCTTTGATGCTCTGAAGAAAGGAAGAAAAAACTTTGAGTGGACTCCTGATTGTCAGAAATCATTTGATGAGTTGGTTCGTCATATGGAAGTGCCTCCGATACTTTCAAAGCCTGACAGTGGTAAAGATCTCTTCGTATATTTGGCAATTTCGTCTCATGCTCTCAGTGCAGTGTTGGTACGGAAAGACACAAGGATCCAACGCCCAGTCTATAATGTCAGCAAAAGATTCACTGGGGCAGAGATGAACTATTCAAGATTAGAGAAGCTCGCCTATTGTTTGTTGATAGCATCGAGAAAATTGAGGTCGTATTTCCAAGCTCATCCCATCAAAGTCCTCACTGATCAGCCTCTAAAGCAAGTCCTATTCCGTCCTGAGACTTCGGGCCGTCTTTGGAATGGAATATTGAAATCAGCCAGTATGACATCACTTATCATCCTCGGAAAGCAATCAATGGACAAGATTTAGCAGATTTCATCGCAGAATGTACGGATAAAGGTGGTAGTGAGGAAAAAGTCATTGATAGCATCCCAATCCAATGGAAATTGTATGTCGATGGCGCAAGGAATGATTACTGTTCCGGAGCAGGGGTTGTCCTTGAAACCCCATAAGGGCGGTCGCTATGTTATACACTGAGACTAGAATTCCCTTCGACAAATAATGAAGCTGAATACGAAGCTCTCATCGCTGGTTTAAGGATCGCTAAAGAACTAAACATCAAGGTATTGCATATCTGCAGTGATTCTCAACTTATTGTTTGTCAAGTCAAGAAGGAATTTCAAGCTAAAGGAGGGAATTTACCAGCCTGTTTATCAAAAGCTTGGGAGCTCCTTCAAGATTTTGACCGTTATTCAATAAACCATATCCCCCGAGAAGAAAATATGAAGGCGGATTCTCTCGCGAAGTATTCAAGTACTGGTAGAAGCTCAACTATTGGGGCTAGTTCCCGTCGAAGTCTTGTCAGCTCCAAGAACAGATGAAATGGATGTTGATTGGATTATGAATGTATTCCAAGAGCAAGAATCATGGATGACTCCGATACTTGAACATCTACTCAATGGTTCTCTGCCAGAAAGTTCAAAAGAACGACAAAAGCTGATGAGGAAAGCCTCCAGATATATAGTTCAAGATGGTCGTTTGTACAGACGAGGATTTTCAATGCCATTCCTCTGATGTGTGACAAAGGAAGAAGCTAAGACAATTCTAACTGAAGTACACGGAGGGTAATGTGGGGATCATACATGTGGTCAAACTTTAGCAAAGAAAATCCTCCGTTATGGATACTTTTGGCCAGAAATTAATCAGGATGCTGCTGACTATTCCCGAAAGTGTGATAAATGCCAAAGATTCGCTAAAATTCATAGAGCACCTTCCACTGAGCTAGCACAAATGGTCAGTCCATGGCCGTTTGCCATCTGGGGAATAGATCTCATTGGGCCTTTGTCGGCTGCCAAATCAGGGATTAAATATGCTATCGTTGCTGTTGATTATTTAACTAAATGGGCTGAGGCCGAACCATTGGCCACTATTACCTCTAAGAAAATGATAAGTTTTGTGACTAAAAATATCATTTGCAGGTATGGTGTGCCTCAGAAGATAATCAAGGACAATGGTACTCAGTTTGAAAGTGAGGAGTTCCAAGATTTTTGCAAACGATTCAAGATCCGAAAAAGCTTCTCAGCAAGCTCATCCACAGGAAAACGGGCAAGTGGAAGCAGTAAACTAAATCATCAAATCAACCATTAAAAAGCAGCTGGAAAAAGCAAAAGGTGGTTGGGTCGATAAGTTACCGCTTGCACTATGGGCATACAGGACCACTCACAAAACTGCGACTGGGCATACCCTATTTTCATTGGCATACAGATCAGAAGCAATGATTCCAGTGGAAACTGAAGTCCCCTCACACAGAAGGATCCATTTTGATCAAAGTGAGAATGAAAAATTGCAACTGGAAGCACTTGACCTCCTCGATGAAAGAAGAGAAGAGGCAAGGCTTAGAATTGCAGCTCACCAGCAAAGAATAGCCAGGCACTTCAATTCCAAAGTTCGTCAGCGCAGCTTTGAAGTTGGGGACTTAGTCCTGAAGAGAATTATGACAGCCATAGGTGTGTTTGGGCCAAACTGGGAAGGGCCATATGTTATTGGCGCAAAGCTTCTTGATGGCGCATTCAAACTCACAACTGTCGAAGGAGAACCAATCCCAAGAGCTTGGAACAGCAATCATTTGCGTCCCTATTTAACTTGAAAGCATTGCTAAAATGTTGTAAAAGAATTATGAATATATGATTCTTGTATTGAAAGCAATTGTAAAGCAAGTGAATAATGAAAAGCTATAAAGTGGATGTAGGCCCAACTTTTGGCCGAACCACTATAAATCTTGTGTTCTCTACTATTATAAACTGCTTTGTTTTATTTCGACATATAAAATACGTTAACTGTGTTACTAAAATGTCGATTTAATAATGCAGGCCACAAAGACAATGCTTACCCATCGCAAGACTAAGCGATCTCCGACATCATTCAGCAAGAAAACACTAAGCCATTCAAAATTTCCACACTCAAATCCTACAAAAGAAGTGCTTCGAACAAAAGTTAGCAATGTGGATGGAAGTGGACAATTTCTAACTAACTGCAAATGTTTGAACAAATAAACAACCAGTTAAATAGCCTGTGTCTACCACCACCAACTCGCTTAACTATGAAGTATATTTCTTTGAATAAGGGAAATTATTGGCAACTAAAAAGTGATTACACTTGCACAAGACAACGGGGATCGCCAACATGAATACATGGCAAAGAGACATGGGCGAGCAAGCATCAATCAGCAAAAGACCTCTTTGGAGGCACAAGCCCTCTTTGGAGGCACAACTCTTCGAAGGATAAAGACCTCGAGCGGGCCTAGCCAGAAAACGAGAGATCTTTCTCGATACAAAGTTGCGGAATGATCGGTCGTTACACTCCCGTGAATCCGTCCAACCGAGAGAAAGAAACTCAAAACTTCCAGGCAAAAGCCCTACTCAGAGGCACACGTTTCACCAAGATTGAAATAAAACTTCCAAGTGTTGAAACGTGGAAAGCCCTCCTCGGAGGCACGACTCTTCGGAGGCACACGTTTCATCGAGATTGAAATAAAACTTCCAAGTGTTGAAACGTGAAACAGCCCTCCTGAGGTACAACTTTCCAAAGAAGCATTTCGTCAGAAATGCAAAGCAAAGATCAAAGCCCTCCACCGAGGCGAAATATAAAAAAAAAGAGGAAGCCCTCTTCAAAGGCACACTTTAGCTTTCAAAGGAAGATTTGTTCTTCTATTCTTGGAAATATTCTTCCTCAAAAAGAAGTTAAAGTGTCCTTCAGAGGCCCGCTTTACCACATAGAAGAATTCACTTGGTAAAATGTGCGTATGCACAAAAGAAAAAGTGATATCTTCGAAGGATGAAGCGTAAAAACTTATATGGAGGGAGCTGTACTCTATTTTTAACGAAATAATATTCCTCCAAGTGTGGAATAATTATTCTCCAGAAAATAAAAGTACAAGTCCCCTCAAAGTATAAAATATTGCAACAAGCTTATGGTATAGGGGAAACATGGTATAGCTACATACAACATGGTATAACTATATTAGTAAAATTACGCTCGAACAACATACCACAAGCTCGCTGCAATATCATGTAAAGAAACTTGTACGAAAATGAAAAATAAATGCATTCTCAGATATAGACAGAAGTTTGTACAAAGAAAAAGAATCATTTTATTCAACACTGTTAAAATTTTGTACAGGTACAGGCTTCAACATAAAAAGAAAAAGAAAAGCGGAGGCCGGTACCCGCACAATCTCCGGCCAGTACATGCAAAAAGCAAAAAGTAAAGATAAGTCGAAGCAGGACCCCTTATTTCTTCTTGCCACGGCTCTTAGAGCCTTCACCTGACCTAATAGGAAGCTTTTCAGGATGGCTTGGGAGAGTCGGGGATGAAGGAGAAAGGGTTACTGCCGCATCAACTTTCGTTTCCTCTTCAGAAATAAGGATGCCTTTTCTTCTCTTCTTTGAAGTGGCACGCTTCCTCCTTCTCCTTGAAGAAGACTCACTTCCCGGAGTTATAAGAGAAGATAAATTTATGTTATCAGAAGTAGTTCGCTCCGGAGACTCATCGCCTTCTCCAAGCCCCTCTCCCCCATGTTCTTGAGAAGCAATAGGATCATCTAAGCCATGAAGAGCTTCTATTTGCTCATCTTGCGACCCGGGATGAGAGGCGGACGGTGGAGTGACCTGGAGAACCGAAGGAGGAATAATTGGAGGAGGGAAAGCTTGAACAATGCTTGGTGCTTTCTCTACAGAAGAAAAGAAGTTAAAGTCAGTAAAGAGAGGAGATAAAGGCTCATTGAGGTTCAGAAAATAGTCGAGAAGCTCATCGAACTCATAAGAAGCAAATGAGCAGTCTACTTGGGCAAGATTAACAGTAGAGTTACCTGGAGAAGTCGGCTTCCTGATATCAACCTCATAAGCCTGTGCTTCGGCACTCTCTTCACCTTCATCTCCACCCTGTATACTTGTGATCTCAGTTGTAACTTTAGCTAGGGATGGAGAATGAGAGCTGGAGCCAATAATGTCGATTTCGGCCGAAGGAGAAGGCTAGACTGGAATAGTTGAAGTAGTTTTTCCTAATCGTTCCCCTTCTGCCATTTTAGCTCTTAATTTTGCAAGTTGTTCCTTTTCTTTGGCAAGAGCAGCGCGAGCATCATCATCCAAGTAATGCTCCTCAAGAGCTGATTCGGCATAGCCAACACCTTTACCGCCAAGCATGTCAAGTGCAGCCTCCCACACTTCAGCCAGTGTAACTTCATATTTGGGGCCTAGAAAGGCGATACTACCGTGCCCCAAGATGCTATGTAGGTAAAAGTCAAACAGTGTTGAGCTGATGTTGGTCTTTGTTGCCTCATGAGATTCATCAGCTGCAATTTTACCGGCAACGGCCTCATCGCACTCTCTTTCAGTCTTGGAAAGTTAAAGCTTTAGCATTTGAACTTCCGCCTCCTGAGAGTTGACTTTCTCCTGTAACTCTGTAACCTCAGCACGATACCTTCCCGCTGTTTTCTGCTCAACTTCAAGTTGTGCCTCGGCATGTCGCTGAGCTGCGTGAGCATCGTGAACTTGCTTCTGAAATACTTCTTCTTTATGAGTATATGTAGTAGAAGAAGTAGCAAGCTCTTGTTTAATTTCCTCAACTTTCGCCTCAAGCTCTTCATTGTAAGTAGTGATGCTCCTCATTTCGGTATCGTGCTGCTCGAGAACCTTCTGCCATTCAGCCTTATCATTCTCCATAGTAAGCATGGCCTCTATATTCGCACGGTTGACCCTTTGAAGCTCATCAACAAGCTTTTGCCAGTTTGACATCCTTTCAATATCAAGCCTGACAGCATCGAGATATCGCAGCATGGCAGGCTTGTCGATAGGGACCAAGTCAAGATCAAACCGCACTCCCTTCAGGCACCAGTGCGGAAACCGGCTTTGCAGAGTAGCTGGGCCTGGTCCAACTTGGAATTTAGGCCTGCTGATTACTGTCTGAATATATGTTTTCCCGAGAGCAGGAGAGTCAGAAGGAATGTCAAGTGAGACGGGGGCAGTGACCTTTTTTGGAGTTGTGGAAGTATGCTTCTCACTGTGTCGAGCACGATTGCTTGGGTCCTCAACCATATGGCTTTTTCCCCGGTCATCATGGGATTTTCTCTTGTGGGAATCGTCACCTTTATGGGAAGAATCATGGTGCTCCTCCCTTTCTTTTCTCTCATAACGCTCTTCTTGAGCCCTTCTCTCCTGAGCCTTTCGAGCCGCTCTCTCTTCATCGGTTTCTCTGTGAGCGGGATGGTAGCGCCTATAATCGTATTAACTACGCCTCCTATAGCGTTGAAAGTCGTCATAGTAGGAGCTGCTGCGTCCCATCGGAGAATCTGAAATAAAAAGAAGAGAAAAGTCTTAAAAGTCTTCAGAGAAAAGAAATGTAACTTTAGAATCTTCAGAGTATAAAGAGTTAAGTGCATGAAAATGCTGAAAGGTTCTAAGTGTGTGTGATGTGCAAACTACGCGCATCAAACTACGAACCACTCTTTGACTTCGGAGTAATCGTGGGAGTGGTAGTTAACGTCAACTCTTGAGTCGACGGAGCTCGTTGCAAAGAAGAAGTCGCTTCCACTACTGAAGAAGAAACCCTAGTAGTTACAGGGTCGTCTTTAAAGATCTCCTACGAGGTGGAAAAAAGGTCGCTCAACCCTTCGAAAGTATCGTCCCCGCTTTGCCTGACAGGACTTGTCTTCCCGGCTTCTTTGCCAGACTTC
The DNA here is from genome assembly GCA_030765085.1 of Allium cepa. Classification (NCBI taxonomy): domain Eukaryota; kingdom Viridiplantae; phylum Streptophyta; class Magnoliopsida; order Asparagales; family Amaryllidaceae; genus Allium; species Allium cepa. Next base: position 912,632,481 of record CM060943.1, read on the forward strand.
TGTGAATGTTGAGGAGATCCCTGAGGCTCCTCCTCCTCAATAACTGGGGCAAGTGTGAGTTTTCCAGATGGCCCCGCAACATCGACGGTAGTAGAAGATTTCACTAAAGAAGCCTCGGAGGCAGGTTCTTTTGGTATGGGTTCGTAAGAAGAAGCTGGGGCATCTAATACTTTAGGTGGGGAGTCTGGAACCTCATGAGGGTGTGTGGAACGAGAAGGGTGAAGAAGTCCGAATTGGTGAAGGAATTCGTCGTTCAACAAAAATTTCATATTCCTCTCTTCAACCGTTACAGCTACGAGCCTCTCCAGAGTTGGCTTGTGGCTGGGATCTCTAGAAGGAGGGGGGAGTGCTGAAATGAAAAAATGAAGTTAACACTTGGCAATTCGGACTTCACAAAACTCAGAGTATAGAAGAGGAAGAGGTAAATGATCTTACTTCCTTCTCTCCACACAGCATAAAACCCCGGGGGGCAACGGACATAGAAGAATTGAGTTAAAAACCCATGGGCAGTGTCAGGGAGGCCAACGATCAATTTACGATTTCGTGCGCTTCTCACGACGGTAATAGAAGGATGATCCTTAGTCCTAGTAAAGAAACATAGGAAGCAAATCTCGTCAAAGCTTGGAAGCCGGTCAAATGTTCTCCTAAATAGCACGCACAACCCCATCAGAATGGCATAACTATTGGGGTGTAGCTGGAATAGGGAGATAGCTAATCAAAGAAGTAGATTCTGGAGAAAGTTGTTGAAAGGGGGAATGGCCCCACTTAGGCACATTTGCCGGTTAACCGCTACGAAGCCAGTAGGCGCCACATCAGCAGTGTCACCTTTTTCACGGACAATGGAATCTGCTTCAGCAATGCCAAACTGACTACACAACTGACGAAAATCTTTGTACGATATGGTGGTAGGGGCTCTTTCTGGAGGGTTGACTAATGGAGCTGGAATAAGAGTGGCCTCTCCAGCCTGGGTTGTTGTATCCTCTTGCTGAGAAGTCATTCTTCACAAGCAACTGGATATTAAAATATGAAGGTGCACTTTTCCTAAAATGTGTGAAGTGTTGTGTAAAAACAACGAAGCAATAAGCGAATAAAAGTGGAATGAAAACTAGCAAGCATTTGTCAGTTATGATGTCCATGTTTCATTGTTTTAAAATATGAAAGAGAAATGTAAATGCAAACAAATCAGTTCAAGATAGCAGTGCTTTGCATTAATATTTCACTTTAGTTGATTGGTTCACGGCATTTCATACAGTATGTTTAAGTTGATTACTTTATGTTGACTAATCTGTCATTTGATATGGGCAGTCAGTGGCAGTATATTTATCCCATTTTTCTGCAAGTATTGTGTTTAACAGGTTGATAGCGTTAAAGTTAGAATAATCTATAAAGAAACGCAACAATGTTCAAGCAGTTTATTCTGGCAATTCAAGTTGGAAGTACAATCAAGTTTTGTCGACATCTTGAAGTTTACAGATTTTTGTTCAAGCCATTTAGTCACAGTCCAAAAATCCTTTAAGCCCTAAGTCGTTCACGACCTAACAGAGGGATGAAATTGGCTTAGGCTAAAGGAAACAATTCGGTAGTAAAAGATTGTCCAAGTGCTGAGTCGTCCACGACCTAAAGGATAAGTCGTCCACGACCTAAAGGATAAGTCGTCCATGACCGAAAGGTTAAGTCGCCCACGACTTAAAGATTTCCTGCAAGATAAGTCGTTGGCTCCTTAAATTGTTGGTCCTATAAGTCGTAAAGCATAGTAAGGAGGAAGGGCTTCGGTTCAAAGAGATGGGAATTTCTCTAAGTCCTAGCTCGGCCGCGACTCAAAGCTCATGCCGTATCTCGTTAAGTCGCGAAAGGTTATAAGTCGCCCAAAATTGCTAGGTCGTATCCAACTTAGTATCTCACTTCACCCAATCGACAAACCCCCCATCCAATCAGAAACTCCTCATCCTCTTAACCCGTTAACCCGTTAGCCTCTCCATCAACAGAAGCCTTCATTTTCTCATGGTGTCGAATCATCCAAAAAACCAAATCACCACAAATTCAATGCCCTGTCACTTTAACCCAAATCAAGCTGGCTCAAGTGCGACAACTATCAAAGTAACAAGACTCGTGATGGAACATTGCGTGAAGAATTGGATTAGGATTGAGAAAATGGAATTCATGAATCAGCAATATTAAAGGATCGAGAAAGGAGCAAGATCACTTACGTGATGTAATCTCAAGTTAATCGATAACTGATCGGGTCGAGATCGCCTTTGGAAGCTCGGGGAAGTGTTAATGGCGAAAACAGATGAGGAGGTGAGTAATGAGAAGAAAGAAGGGGGTGTACGACTTATAATGGAGGAATTTGAAGCGGCTCATACGACCTAACCTTTAGGTCGCGCACAACATAGCGACCTAGAGGGAGACAGGTTAAAAGTATCAAAGAACACTACCTAGCCATTAGGCATGTGCTTCGAGGGGCAAATGTTAACCCCGTTAAGACAAAGAGTTAAGGCCTGGGAGGATTTACGACATAAGGTACTTAACGGATCAAGGGAAGTCTACGGCTTAGCAAACCTCGCGACTTAAGATGCGTGACGATTTAACAAGATAAAGCATGAACGACTTATGACTTGAGGCCACCATGATCTAACAGTTTAAAGCACTCTACAACTTAACAAGTTAAGGTTTACATGACTCAAGTTATGGAAGATCTATGACTTATGAATGGAATGACTTAATGGTTTAACGTGTTAAAGAAATGGCCGACTCAACGACTCAAGGGAGACAACAACTCAATGGATCAAGGAGGGTACACGTCTTAGGGTCTGGACGACCTAACGAGTTAAGGTCCTGACGACTTAAGAATTGAAACGGACCAAGAAGTCTACGACTTAAGGAAGTCTACGGCTTAAGAGATGGCACGACTCAAGGAGGAAATAAGTTAACGACCTAAAGCTGTCTACGACTTACGACCTAGCATGTGTCGTAAACGACTTAGGCAAACAAAGCACTGATACTCATTAAACATAGCCTCCTAATTCGTGAACGGGTTAAGACTTGTGTTGCTATCTGAAATAAACAAGCTTACCAGTTAAGCCATGACTCACGACTTAGCTTAAGTCGTCCATGACCTAAAGCCGCTAAGCTATAATACGCTGCCACAACACTTATGCCGCATCCTGTTAACTCGGTCACGACCTACGATCTATGATGAGTCGTACACGACTTAAGTAAACAAATGAAGCCGCGTCCGGTTAACTGGTGCATGACTTAGGACTTGACATGGATTCAAGCAGATGGGCAAATTTCTACCAAGCTACGAACTAGACTCAATAAGTCGGCCACGACCAACCTTAACTCGGTCACGAGTTACGACTTAAGGGTAAAATTTTCCTATAAATACCAACCTACCACAAGCATGAAGGGGACTTTTTGGCCGATCACTTTAAGCGCCGATACTCTGCTGAATTCTCAACTCACTCGACACTTCAAGTACGAAAGGCATTTCAACTAACTTTGGAAGAAAATCTAACGCAATCTACATGGATTCAAAGAATTCTTCTGCATCAAAGTTCTAGTTGTTTGTCTCATCGGAATTGTAATTGAAGATTGTTGTAAAGTTGTAACCAAATTCAGTAATAAAGAGAGTTAAAGTGGACGTAGGCTTATCCTAAGCCGAACCACTATAAAAACTGTTGTTTTTTCTGCTTTTTCTGTGATTTCTCTACTTGTTTGTAGTCCCCATGTACACGGGTGGTGCTTTCACTCAACTTCAATTTACACCGGGGTGTTAGCGTCTGATTTTTACGTTAACATGTGGCTTTGTGGACGAGACTTCGTCGGACCTCACACCCCGAAAATGGTCAAAACAGGAAGGATGCGGCAAGGTTATTAGGGGGTAGCGCCCCTTTAGTGTATGTCATTCCTTCTGGATAGAGGTGGTATCATGGTATGGAGCCCAGATACTCAACCTATGTTGTTGCTGCAAATTTATTGCTTTGTGGTTGTTGGAAATCGAGGATCCTCGGATATAGATCGGTTACGATCGGGGAATGACATATTCGTGTCAGTAGTTACCCAGTTAGGTGTAACCCGGCCTTGTGTTGGCAGAGATCCGGTTTGGTTATTGGGTCGTCTTTCCAGAGGCGTACCCATGTGGCAATGGAAAGTTTCTTAGCCTGACCATTTGTTGGAAATCCAAAGAAACAATACGAACCCTGTATTGTTTTAGTTGTATAACCTTCCATGGAATGTGGCGGTAACCTGCTATTGAACATGGTAGCTATAGTAGGCATACGATAATGGTCGTATGTTGGCTAAGATTTATTTCTTTACTTTCGAAATGATTTTTCCTACACTATGCACTAGTAATAATATCAATTGTTTCTTTTTAGTACGTATCAAGCATATTTGACTATCATAAGGAGAAATCTCCTCCGATTCTACGTTTGCATTGTGTGTGTGTGCGGGAGGCGTTATGGTAGTCTCATTTTCTTAAAAGCATTTCGAATCTATTTTAAAATTATCCTGTACTTTTTTTAAGATAAACTGTTTCAGTTCTCACACCAGTCACATGACTGAATCAGAGTTTATTGTTTTCCTTCCTAAACTCTGGGTGCCCACCAATTTCCACACGGGCAGTCTAGAGTCAGGTTATTAGTACATTCTGGAATTCAGGAGTTGCTGGAGGCAAGCTGGATGGCATGGCGTATTCACTAGTATATTGTATTTCTTTTCCGTTGTTTGTTGTTGTACACTCTGATGATGTAATGTAATGTAATGCGATGTAATGTAATAACTGACATAGTTCTTTGTTTAAAGATTATTCATTTATTTATTATATGTTGTTCCGCTGCGATTGTGAGATTCTGATATTGTTCTATAGTTTCTTTCTGTTCTGTTCTATCTTTCCTCTCTTCTTCTACATCTTTCTTTTTCTTAAACCCTAAGGGTTCGGTTTTCCGGCCTTCGATTGCTTGGCAGTTGATACAGTGGACGTATTGATGTCGGTTTTCGGAAGTCGAAGAACCGGTTCCTCACACTATAAATATCAGATGACATGATATAAGATAAGAAATATGGCATAAACGTATAATAACCATAATGGCATACTACTATAAGTATGTAAATGATAATCAACAAGAGATTAATCAATATCACAAGAATCTTCTCAAAGATCCAAAAATTCACCAAAAGGGTAATGACACACGAATTAACCAATGCACAAAAATTGATAAAACTTATCAATGAAAATCACGAAAATTGGTGAAGCACAAAATCCATAAATCAACACACGAAATCCAGAAATCAGAAAAAGGGGAGGCCTATCACAAGAACAGGAGCATGAAAGCTCACCAACACGTGTATCACACAAACGAGACGCTATATCATGGTAGCTGACCATTAATTTTTTGAGCCGAGGCTCCACACGAACGGCCCGAAGACCTTGGGGCGCTACCGCACATATGTGAGTCGAAACATCACACAAACGGGGTTTAGTTTCCCTTGTAGACAAAGAGACATCGCATAATTTCTAGTCTAAAACACAAAAATGATCGTCAATGATCATGAAGAAGTGTCAATTACACTAAGTCAGTAAATATATAAGTTTAGCTTCATGTCCCATAACCACTTGCTTAACTTAAATTTTTACGAACAAACTGTAGATCTTAACTTGAAAATTGTCACAAGAGGTTCAATCGAACAAGTCCAAGAATTAACCGACGAAGTAAACGCAAGGGTTTCATATCACTTGTTTTACTAAGTCGTTTAATTAGATTTCTCATAAGAATGAGGTAAAGGCTTGTATATACTAATAGATTGGAAAACGGCTTAGGAAAAGAGCTTTGTAATAAAATAGCGTTGAAATCATTTTGGTGAAAGAGTTTTGATATTTACTACTAGTATTGAAACCTTTATATTTTTAAAGTGACAAATCACAAAAATGATTGTAGAAACAATATGTCACAAAAATTCACATTCAAAGACGTGGATAAAATCCAAGGAAATAAGTTCCAAATGCATCAAAGTAGGAATACCCCTGCGACGTAGCATAATTCAACATAAGAAATTGGCGCGAACTAACACGGCGCAACCTAAGAAGTTAGCACGCGACTAATGGTGCGGCCTAAGGGGGTGAACGACCTAACAAGGTCGAGTAAAGCATAGGAACGGCCTAAGGAGTTAGTAAGACCGCACGACCTAAGGTGCACAAGCTAGTGCTGAGCGACCTAGCAGGGTGACCTAGTGGATGAGCGGCTTAAGGTGGTACACCCTAAGTACAACGAGGCCAAGCGACCTAGTGGTTTAGGTCGTGCGACCTAAAGTGGAACGAGCTTGACCTGATGGTTGAGCGACTAAATCATTTGAGGCCGAACGACCTAATTAACTCGCGACCTAACGACTCAAGTAAGGCCGAGCGACTTAGTGGGAATGGGGTCAAGCGACTAACGGATCGCGACCTAGAGAGTTGGTAAGGCCGAGCGACCTAGCAGGGTGGAACGACCCATCGTGGCCCGACCCAGCGACCCAGTTATTGCCGAATGACCTAACGTTGCCGAATGACCTAAGGGTTATCGAGCTAAATGCAGGCCGAGACTTTTCGACGGCCGAACGACCGAAAGTGCTGAAAATGCAAATACACACAAAAATTGGGGTTTTTCACCAATTCAATCCAATCCAAAAGCAAATGCACATGTAAAAGTGATAGGAATTCGTTCCCAACAATCCGAGATAGTTATAGACAAGAATGTGAGATAAAAATCTCACTTTTTCACAATTTAAATGAAAATCAAGCTTGAAAGCAAAAGAAGAAGCAATCCCACTTCAAAATCAACACAAGGAGCTTGAATCAATGGCTTCTCTCTAGATTTGGAGTTGGATGATGGATTTGCAAGAGAACTTGAGCTTGGAGTTTTAATTTCCCATTCCACTCACCATTTTTGATGAAGCTTTAGTGTTAGGAAATTTATGAAGGAATGAAGAGAAAAGGGAGCGGTGGTTGGGTCTAATAGGCTAAGTCCAAACTAATGTCCAAAGCGAAAAAGTAGTGAAATTCCACCAACTCCAAACATATCAAAGTTTATACCTAAAAAGATTGCAAATGTCATTTCGAACTCGATGGAAGTGGCCTCGAGTCCTAATTCGACCATTTGCAAAAAGTAGCTTTTCGGACTAAAATCCGATTAACGATAAAATATTTAAATAAAATATTTAAATATAAAATCGATAAATATGCAGGTTGTTACAGACTCCCCTCCTTAAAGAAATTACGTCCTCGCAATATATAAGATGGAAAATAAAAAGTAACAACCATAAAATCATATTAACACAAAAGAAGTTTGAAATAAGAAGTTCACCTTAAAGAGCATGAGAAAGTAATTCCGGATGTGTCCGCTTGATGAATTCTCTAGATTCCCAAGAAAAATCTTTAGGATTTAAGGACCATTGAACCTTCACAAGAGGTACATCTTTATTTCGAAGTCATTTGACTTCCGAAGCAATAATACGAATAGGATGTTGCTCATAAGTTAAATTCGGCGAAACCTCAATTTCTTCCACAACACCAGGCTCAAGAATAGAATCGGAATCTCGAAGGCACGTCCGTAATTGAGAAACGTGAAACACCTCATGAATTGCAGAAAACTGAGCCAGTAATAAAAGACGATAAGCCATGGAACAATACGTTCAGTGATAGGAAATGGCCCAATATATCGAGGCGCTAACTTTCCTGATCGACTGAAACATACAATGCCTTTCATAGGTGAAACACGAATAAAAACAGAATCTCCCACAGAAAATTCTAACTTCCTTCTCCGGTTATCGGCATAGGATTTTTTCTACTCCGGGCTTCTTTCATCCTATGACGAATAAGTTCAATCTTTTCTATGGAATCACGAATAAAATCTGTAGCTAAAACAAGCCTCTCACCAGCCTCAAGCCAACAAGAAGGAGATCGGCATGGCCTTTCATAGAGTGCCTTAAAAGGTGCCATACCAATACTAGATTGGAAGCTATTGTTATAGGAAAACTCAAAAAGAGAAATATGATCTTCCCAACTTCCACCAAAATCAAGAACACATGCACTAAGAAGATCTTCAAGAGTTTGATTCACACGCTCGGTTTGTCCATCGGACTGGGGGTTATAAGCGGTGCTAAAATTAAGCTTCGTTCCTAAAGATTTTTGAAGACTCTTTCAAAATCCACTAGTAAACAATGGATCACGATCGCTAACAATAGAAGTAGGAATACCATGCAATTTAACAATTTCTTTGATAAAAAGTTTGGCCAAGAGAGGTACGGTTCGATTGGACCGAACGGGAATAAAATGGGCGGATATAGTAAGTCTATCAACTATCACCCATAAGATATTATGACCCGAACGAGAACGGGGGAGGCCGTCTATAAAATCCATGGAAATTTGATCCCACTTCCAAACTGGAATTTCTAAAGGTTGTAATAACCCATCGGGCCTTTGATATTCGGCATTAACGAGTTGGCAAGTCATGCAGCTCTTAACAAAGTTAGCAATAACAGATTTCATTCCCTCCCAATAATAAAGTTGCTTCATATCCGCGTACATTTTAATACTATCAGGATGAATGGAAAATTTAGAACGATGAGAATCTTCGAAAATATCTTTACGAAGATCACTAATATTTGGTATAATAAGTCTACCAAATTTTCGAATGCCGCCACGAGAATCAATATCAAAATCTTTCAAACTCTCAACATCAATTTTATCCCTAAAATTTTGGCCAAGAAGGGCCAATTCAGGACCAAGCTTTTGAGCTTCAAGAATGCCGTCTAAAAGAGAAGGATGCGCCCCAATGCTACATAAAACAAGAGATGAACATAAATTGGAAACACGATCTCGAATCTCATAAGTGGATAAAACCTCGAGATCATTCCATTCGGATATCATCATGGAAACAACCGCTTGTTGCTTGCGACTAAGTGCATCGGCAACACGATTTCCCTTTCCAGGAGTATAAAGAATATCAAGATCATAAGATGCAAGAAATTCGAGCCAACGCTGTTGACGCAAATTAAGTCCCTTTTGGGAAAATAAATATTTCAAAGATTTATGATCGGTATAGAGAACAAATTTCTCTCACAAAAGATAATGACGCCAAATACGAAGGGCAAAAACAATAGCCGCGAGTTCTAAATCATAAGTGGCATATCTATTCTCGACTGGCTTCAACTGCCTAGAAGCATAAGCAATAACACTTATCTTTGCATAAGAACGGCACCCAAACCAACGCGACTAGCATCGATATATACAATGAAATCTTGATTTCCTTCGGGAATCACAAGAATAAGAGCATCGGAAAGGAGTTCTTTTAGTTTTTGAAAAGAAGCTTCACATTGGTCCGACCAAATGTATTTAATACCCTTCTTTTTCAAACTAGTAAGAGGCACGGAAGGTTCGGAAAAGTCTTTTATGAAATGGCGGTAATATTCGGCCAATCCAAGAAAACTACGAATTTCCGTCACATCTCCAGTCTCTTCCAATTTTGAATCGCTTCAATCTTTGAAGGATCCATGGAAATTCTGGATTCGGAAATAATATGACCGAGAAACTTCACACGAGATTGCCAAAAGTGGCATTTAGAAAATTTTGCTTTCAATTGATTGCTCCTAAGAGTTTCCAACACAATCTGTAGATGCTTTTCATTGTAACGACCCGTAAACTTTGACAAATTTAATTTGTTTATTTAATTGGATTTCTGTAATTTATTTTAGTAGAAACAATAAAGGCGTTAAATAAATGTTAAAATGAAGGCTAAAATAAATTATGTAAATGGTGACTTAAAACCTACTTTAGAAATTTGAATAAAATCCAAATTGAAATAAGTAGAAAAAGAATTCTTACCTGGATATAAAATTTAATATGAGAAATTTATGGAAATATTAAATTGAGTTAATGCAATAAAAGAGTGTAAACGGTAATTGAAATAGATTAAGGAATCATGTTATTGCAAGTTAATAATTTACGACTTGAATGAAATTCCACTTCATTAAAATCATTTAAATGTTATGATTTGATTTTTAATGGAATATGAGAAAAACAAATGTAAGGATTTGATTTATATATATATGTTATTTATTCAGGGTATTGAATAAAATTGGGAATCGAATTGTAATTAATGGTAATAATGTTGGTATTAGCTAATAAATTAAATTTCAATGCAATACCTATAAATGAATGTAATGAAACGAATGTATGTAAATGTATACTAGGTTATTTATCAAATAGAAGGAAAGAAAAGTAAATATCGAATCTATTGATGAATAAATATGCATTGAATAGTAATTGAACGTAAAGTTAATGGTAATTGTATAAAATCAATATAAGATAATGAATTGCAATAATTGTTGGTTGATAATAAGGTGTGAATGGGAAAGTGATTGTTATATTAATTGAATGGAATTCAAATTTTTTTGAAAAAAATAAATGGGTACTTAGTAATAAATTTGAACGGACTTAAAAATGGAATTTATTTAATTAATAGATATAACGGATAAGGATATACTTATAAATGTGGGATTGAGAGTTTTACCACAACTATTATGAGTTGTATATTTAGTTCGTTCAATTAAATCAGAAACCATTGCAATAAATATAAATTTAATGTTATGCAATTGAGATAAACAATTGGAAAATGTTAAAGTATTTGGATATATATATATTAAGACAGATGGTACCCAAGATGGTAATGTGACAAATAGTGAATTTAAGAATGAGAATTAGGATTTATTTATATGGAAACTTAAAGTCTAATAATTGAATTTAATTGAAATTAAATTAGATTGAATATAGTTAAATAATTCGTTATTTGAGATAAAGATAAATGTAAGAAATTTGTGTGATAATTTGGAATCCAATATTTAATCCATCTGTTTGACAGGAATGAATGGAATACTAACTAATTTATTTAACTAAACTAATTTTAGGATATTATTTATGATTTGTGTATTTAATGAAATTAAGGATTTATATTGAAATATATAAATTTACCTTCTTTAAATTTGACATTTAAACTTGTTGAAATTTTGCAAATGATTGAGAATTTTAAAAGCAATAAAATGGGTCAATTTTTGAATCTAAGTATAAAATTTGATTTTATTTATTTATTTTGAATTTATTTAATTAATATAAAAATAGCCATTTTAGTCATGGACTCGGATTTCGACGAAACCAGTTTCATCGGATCCGTAACGGTGAATTATTGTAGGGTTTCAAGTTTCGTAGCGATCGGACTTGTCGTTTGATCGTACGAACGTGAAACGCCTTGAAATCGTTTTAATTGAAATCAGTTTGAAAATATTGTTTTCAGCATAAGTTCTTCACACGATGGAATTTGGACGTGAAACCTTTTCCATCGCGTTCAAAATATTTTAAAACACCTATTGGGATATATGGGTTGTGTGACGCCCCACCTCTATACCCACACTAGCCAAGAACACTACGGAGTAATGCTGTCAACTAGCACGGAGAATAAGGCTGTTGAGGAGCGACCATCCTTGTAATTTCCTTGTGCGAGCACCGATATGTCAGATAGTAAAGCATATTTCATTTAAGGAGGAAATCCGACATACCGATACAAACTCAAAGCTATGATACAGTGGCTATATATAACCTTCGGAAACAAATATAGAAATAGAGATAACATAAATCAGTCACAGATAATTCATATCACAAAGGCGGAAGAAGATATGAATATATAACTATCACATGAAAGTGTACATCAGAGTAGTGGTCAAAAAGATCCACATTAATACAAAAGAATAGCAACACGTGCTATACAAAAGAATACAACTATGAGTCTATATCTCACGTGTATACAATAAAAACTGCTAATCTAAAAAGTTAGCCAAAAGTCACAGTAGAAAATCCCGGGAAGAAGTCAAGCAGAAGCACCTGTAACATCTCGGTCTGACCTGAGTATTGTTTAAGAAAATAATAAACGGATCAGTCTAGCTATAAATATCAGATGACATGGTATAAAATAAAAGATATGGCATAAACATAAAATATCCATACTAACATACTACTATAAGTATGCAAATGATGATCAACAGAAGATTAATCAATAGGAGATAAATCAATATCACAAGAATCTTCTCAAAGATCCAAAGAGGGCATCATACACTAAACTTGTACTCATAACAAGTCAATGACATAAATTCCAGAAATCAACACAAGAAATCCAGAAATCGCAGAAAAAGGGAAAGAGGCCTATCACATGACGGTCCGTAGACCATGGGGAGCTACCCCATATGGGTGAGTCGGAATCACCCAGATGAGGTCTAGGCTAACCAAAAAGCAAAAAGGTATGTGTGAGTGGAATCACACAAATGGTGTCTAGCCTAACCTCACTACAAAAAGGTATGTGTGAGTGGAAAGACTAACCAAAAAGCAAAAAGGTATGTGTGAGTGGAATCACACAAATGGTGTCTGGTCTAACCTCGCAACAAAAAGGTATGTGTGAGTGGAAAGGCTAACCAAAAAGCAAAAAGGTATGTGTGAGTGGAATCACACAAATGGTGTCTAGCCTAACCTCGCAACAAAAAGGCATGTGTGAGTGGAATCACACAAATGGTGTCTAGACTAACCTTGCGGACAAAGAGATATGTGTGAGTCGGAATCACACCCATGAGGTCTAGTCTAACCTTGCAAACAAAGAGACATCGCACATTTGCTAGTCTAAATCATAAAATGATCGTCATGATCAACGAGAAGTGTCAATTACACGACGCTAGTAAATATAAAACCTTAGCCTCATGTCTCATAGCCACTAGCTTAACTTAAATATTTACGAACAAATTGTAGATCTTCACTAGAAAATTGTCACAAGAGGTTCAATCGAGCAAGTCCAAGAATTAACCGACGAAGTGAACACAAGCGTTTCATACCACTCGTTTTACTAAGCTGTTTAATTAGATTTCTCATCCGAGTGAGGTAAAGTTTGTATATACTAATAGATTGGAAATCGGTTTGAGAAAACGAGCTTTGTTATAAAATAGTGTTGAAATCATTTGAAGAAAGTGTTTTGATATTTACTACTAGTATAGAAAACCTTTATATTTTAAAGTGACAAATCATAGAAGTGATTGTAGAAACAATCAATCATAAAAATTCACATTCGAAGACGTGAATAAAATCCAAAGAAACCAATAAAGAATCCATCGAAATAGATATTAAAAAATCCCTGAAAAGGAGTCATCAAAGTCGTAATAAATGATAACAACAAATAGGATCATCACGAATCGATTCAAATTGGACATTCAATCCCAAAAGGCAAAGTGGGCTAAAGTAGCAAAATTAGTTGGCTAAACAGAGATTTTCAGTTGACTAAACAGCAAATTCACTCGACTGAACAGAGATTTTCAGTCGACTAAACCCTACCTGGAAACTTTCTGTTTCCAGGTTCAGTCGACTGAACAGAGATTTTCAGTCGACTAAACCTTGCCTGGAAACTTTCGGGTTTCAGATTCAATCGACTGAACAGAGATTTCAGTCGATTGAATCATGCCTGGGCTGTTTTTCAGCCTATTCAAATGAAGAGCAAACTCTTCCAAAATGCAACCGGACGAACATTGGCTCTAAGGGTTTATGCCAATCGGCAACCCGGCCTTATATGCTCCTCGATGCATCATCCAAAGCATGATCAAACATCCATAAAAGGATTTTCACACAAATTTGACTTAAAAACCCAAAAATTGGAATATTCACAAAACCAATCCAAATCAAAAGCAAATTCACATGAAGAGGTGTTAGGAATTCATACCTAACCACCAAGGATAATTGTAGTCATAGATGTGAGATAAAAATCTCACCTTTGAACCTAAAACTATAAAGAAGAAGCTATAGAGCAATGGCAAGAAAAATCACACTTCAATTCCAAACCCACAAGCTTGAATCTAAGCTTAAAAGAGAAACATTTCCTAAGTTAGGTTTAGGAATTTCTGAAATTGGAAGAAGAATGAGTTGGAGAAGAAGAAGAGAAGGCTTACCAAAGCTTCTTCTATGAATTTGGAGTTGGAGCTTGGATTTGCAATGAAATTAGGGCTTGGAATTTCTAATTTCCACTCTTTTCCTCCATTGTTGCTTAAAGCCTAAAGTGTTAGGAATATGAAATGAAGTAATGAAGGATTGGAGTGGAGCTAGGGTCTTAAGATGGAACATTGGGCTGAAACACAAACTAAAACCCAAAGTGAAAAAGTAGAAAAACTCTACTAACTCCAAACATATCGAAGCTTATACTCAAAAAGGTTGCTAACGGCATTTTGAACTCGATGGAAGGGGTCTCGAGTCCCAATTCGACTATTTGCTGAAAGTAGGTTTTCGGACTATAATCCGATTAACGATGAAATATTTAAATAAAATATTTATATATACAATCGATAAATATGCGGGTTGTTACAGACTCTCCTCCTTAAAGAAATTGCGTCCTCGCAATACTTAAGAAGGAAATAAATAGTAACAACCATAAAAGCATATCAACACAAAAGAAAATTTGAAATAAGAAGTTCACCCTAAGGAGAACAAGAGAGTATGTTGCTCATCAGTCAAATTAGGTGAAACTTCAATTTCTTCAACAATACCGGGCTCAAGAACAAAAATTGGAATCCAATACGTTAAGCGATAGGAAATGGCCCAATATATCGAGGTGCTAATTTTCCCGATCGACTGAAACATACTACACCTTTCATAGGTGAAACACGAATGGACACAAGATCTCCCAAAGAAAATTCTAATTTCCTTCTCCGGTCATCGGCATAGGATCTTTGTCTACTTTCGGCTTCTTTCATCCTATGACGAATAAGGTCAACCTTTTCTGTGGAATCACGAATTAAATCTGGACCTAAAACCAGCTTCTCATCGGCCTCAAGCCAACAAGAAGGGAATTGGCATGGTCTTCCATTGAGTGCCTCGAAAGGTGCTATACCAATACTAGATTGGAAGCTATTATCATAGGAAAACTCAACAAGATAAATATGATCCTCCCAACTTCCATCAAAATCAAGAACACATGCCCGAAGAAGATCTTCAAGAGTTTGATTCATACGCTCGGTTTATCCATCGGACTGAGGGTGATAAGCGGTGCTAAAATTAAGCTTCGTTCCCAAAGATTTTTGAAGACTCTTCCAAAATCCACTAGTAAACAATGGATCATGATCACTAACAATAGAAGTAGGAACTCCATGCAATTTAACAATTTCTTTGATAAAAAGTTTGGCCAAAAGAGGTACGGTTCGATTAGACTGAACGGGAATAAAATAGGCGGATTTAGTAAGTCTATCAACTATCACCTATAAGCTATCATGACCTGAACGAGAACGGGCAAGGCCGTCAATAAAATCCATGGAAATTTGATCCCACTTCCAAATTGGAATGTCTAAAGGTTGCAATAACCCACCGAGCCTTCGATGCTCGGCCTTAATAAGTTGGCAAGTCATGCAATACTTAACGAAGTTAGCGATATCAAATTTCATTCCCTCCCAATAATAAAGTCGCTTCATATCCGCATACATTTTACTACTATCGGGATGAATGGTAAATTTAGAATGATGAGAATGTTCTAAAATATCTTTACGAAGATCACTAACATTTGGCACGATAAGTCTACCAAATTTTCGAATGCCGCCACGAGAATCGATATCAAAGTCTTTCAAACCTTCAACATCAATTTTATCCTTAATATTTTGGCCTAGAAGAGCCAATTCGAGATCTAGCCTTTGAGCTTCAAGAATGCGGTCTAAAAGAGAAGGATGAGCCTCAAGGCTACATAAAACAAGAGATGAACATAAATCGAAAACATGGTCTCGAATTTCACAAGTGGATGAAATCTCGAGATCATTGCATTCGGATATCATCATCAAAACAACCGCTTGTTGCTTGCGACTAAGTACATCTGCAACTTGATTTCCCCTTTCCGGGAGTATAAAGAATATCAAGATCATAAGATGCAAGGAATTCGAGCCAACACTGTTGACGCAAATTAAGTTCCTTTTGAGTGAATAAATATTTCAAAGACTTATGATCGGTGTGGAGAATAAATTTTTCTCCCAATAGATAATGACGCCAAATTCGAAGGGCGAAAACGGTAGCTGCAAGTTCTAAATCATGAGTGGCATATCTAGTCTCGATAGTCTTTTATGACTTAGAAGCACAAGTGGTAGAACGTTTTCTTTTGCAAGAGAAGGGCAGCCAAACGAATACGATTAGCATTGGTACAAAAGATAAAGTCTTGGTTCCCTTCGGAAAACACAAGAATAAGAGTATCGGAAAAGAATTCTTTCAAATAATCTTCTTTCCCAAAAAGCTAAAACTTTCAAAACTACAATTATCTCAATGTAAAAAATCTTTCTAGAAAAATTTACATTTTACAAGTCAATATATCGTGTCTGATTGTCTCATCAAAGCGTTTAGGAAATTCCTATCGATAACGTTGATCAAGCGCATCGACCAGAATTCTTAAAACACTAAATGGGCAATATAATCACAAAATCATCTTCTATATGACCAAAATGACTCTTAAAAAGTTTTAAGAATATTCTTTGCTCATTTAAGAACAAAATCCATCTATACTTATAAATAGATCTTATGAAAAAG
This sequence comes from Allium cepa, assembly GCA_030765085.1. Classification (NCBI taxonomy): domain Eukaryota; kingdom Viridiplantae; phylum Streptophyta; class Magnoliopsida; order Asparagales; family Amaryllidaceae; genus Allium; species Allium cepa. The sequence continues at coordinate 912,649,090 of CM060943.1, forward strand.
ATTTGTAAAATTTTTAAATTGCTATTTTCATCCAAAACCAATAAATACAAGAATGGTCTCATCGAAATATTCATAGAATACTCGATTTATAAAATGGATGAAATAAGCTGGACAAACTGAATGACATAATAAGTCATTCGTAAGAATCAGAACGAGTGCGGAATGCGGTAAGTGGAATGCTAACTTCCGCAACTCGTAACTAATGAAAATCAGTGGCAAGGTCGAGCAGAAAAGACCTTAACACCACACATGATATTTCTTAGGTGATGATCCTAAGACAAACTCAAAATTACCAGAAAATTCTCAAACTACATGAATGAGAGAAACAACACTTTCCTCGTCATGCAGGCTTAAAGAATAAAATGATGTCATCAAGTTGGAATCGAAATCACGAAGGAGAAATAGAAATCTGCTTAACAGATTAAGAATGTCGAAGATAAGTAGTCCGCTAGGGACAAAGTATATGGCTTCATAATGATTAAGCCAATCCTTTCACACAAATCAATTCCGAAGCCTAAGTAAAAATATCGGCTCGGAAAGAAAAATCACATAAAATAATTTCGACATCAATAGAAAGTAAGTTGAGTGTTGCGGATCCACCATCCGGATTCACAATTCCCAAAGAAGACATCAAGCCCAAAATATTCAAAGAAAAAGAATCGACAAGTTCTTTTGATATAAAAATAATGAGATGAACCCATATAAAAAAGAACCCAAATAGAAAGATCACGAAATAAAACAATAGCATCAAGTATTGAATGTAAAATACCTTGACCAAGAGAAGTGTCACAAGGGGCTTGCACGACTTTCAACTTTCCCTCCCTCTTGCTAGGGAGTTTGGGACATGTAGATAAGTAATGGCCCGAGCCTTTGCAATAGCGGCAATAGAGGGGTTTCGGGCACTTAATTACATAATGGTCCGTGGAACCACAATTGTAGCATTGTTTACGACTTGGGGTAGGAGTCTTGGCTACCGAAGTTTCTTGTTCCACCTTCTTCTTACTTTTAAGTATGGGGCAGAAAGAAATATGATGACCTGTATTTTTGCAATAGCCACAAAAGAGTGGCTCCGGACACTCCTTTGCATAGTGGTCCTTTGAATTACAATTGTAGCATCCTCCATGATTAGGGATTGGAGTTTTTGCTACAAAAGTAATTTGCTTCACTCTCTTATTGGGATTAAGGCTCTTGAACTTAATATGCCTCTTCTTGGAAGTCCCAATATCAAAGACGCTTCCTTTACTAACCTCTCCATGAAGAAGAGTAACATCCACAAGCTGATTGAAAGAAACTTCAAGTTTCAAAGGTAGAACCATTTCGGGGTTGTAACTCAAAGCACAGATAAACTCTTGATTCTTTACAAGATCCAAAAGTTGTTGGGCAGACATGGGTGCGCCATCCAGAGAAGGGCTACTGGATTGACCAGCGCTAGGACTGCTAGAACTGACCATTTCTCTTCCTTAAGAAAGAAAGAGGGAGGAAGAAGAAGGTTATTCACAAAATGAATATCAAGCAATCTTGATAGATAAAACAAGGAATCATAAAGAAAATAGGATGAATCTGTACGAAGACACGAATTAATTCCTAAGGCACGACTCCTAAGATGGACTTAGGACGATGATCGTTGTTAAATTATTCTACGATGTTCCGAAGTTTGGCTCTGATACCAAGCTGTGATGCCCCACCTCTATACCCACGCTAGCCAAGAACACTACGGAGTAATGTTGTCAACTAGCACGGAGAATAAGGCTGTTGAGGAGCGACCATCCGGGTAATTTCTTTGTGCGAGCACCGATATGTCAGATAGTAAAGCATATTTCATTTAAGGAGGAAATCCGACATACCGATACAAACTCAAAGCTATGACACAGTGCCTATATATAACCTTCAGAAACAAATATAGAAATAGACATAGCATAAATCAGTCACAGATAATTCATATCACAAAGGCGGAAAAAGATATGAATATATAACTAACACATGAAAGTGTACATCAGAGTAGTGGTCAAAAAGATCCACATTAACACAAAAGAATAGCAACACGTGCTATACAAAAGAATACAACTATGAGTCTATATCTCACGTGTATACAACAAATACTGCTAATCTAAAAAGTTAGCCAAAAGTCACAGTAGCAAATCCCGGGAAGAAGTCAAGCAGAAGTACCTGTAACATCTCGGTCTGACCCGAGTATTATTTAAAAAAATAATAAACGGATCAGTCTAGCTATAAATATCAGATGACATGGTATAAAATAAAAGATATGGCATAAACATAAAATATCCATACTGACATACTACTATAAGTATGCAAATGATGATCAACAGAAGATCAACCAATAAAAGATAAATCAATATCACAAGAATCTTCTAAAAGATCCAAAGAGGCATCATACCTAAACTTGTACTCATAACAAGTCAATGACATAAATTCCAGAAATCAACACAAGAAATCCAGAAATCGCAGAAAAAGGGAAAGAGGCCTATCACATGACGGTCCGAAGACCATGGGGAGCTACCCCATATGGGTGAGTCGGAATCACCCAGATGAGGTCTAGGCTACCCAAAAAGAAAAAAGGTATGTGTGAGTGGAATCACACAAATGGTGTTTAGCCTAACCTCGCAACAAAAAGGTATGTGTGAGTGGAAAGGCTAACGAAAAAGCAAAAAGGTATGTGTGAGTGGAATCACACAAATGGTGTCTAGCCTAACCTCGTAACAAAAAGGTATGTGTGAGTGGAAAGGCTAACCAAAAAGCAAAAAGGTATGTGTGAGTGGAATCACACAAATGGTGTCTAGCTTAACCTCGCAACAAAAAGGTATGTGTGAGTAGAATCACACAAATGGTGTCTAGACTAACCTTGCGGACAAAGAGATATGTGTGAGTCAGAATCACACCCATGAGGTCTAGTCTAACATTGCATACAAAGAGACATCGCACAATTGCTAGTCTAAATCATAAAATGATCGTCATGATCAACGAGAAGTGTCAATTACACTAAGCTAGTAAATATGAAAGCTTAGCCTCATGTCCCATAACCACTAGCTTAACTTAAATATTTACGTACAAATTGTAGATCTTCACTAGAAAATTGTCACAAGAGGTTCAATCGAGCAAGTCTAAGAAATAACCGACGAAGTGAACGCAAGCGTTTCATACCACTTGGTTTATTAAGCCATTTAATTAGATTTCTCATCCGAGTGAGGTAAAGTTTGTATATACTAATAGATTGGAAATCAGTTTGAGAAAACGAGCTTTGTTATAAAATAGTGTTGAAATCATTTGAAGAAAGAGTTTTGATATTTACTACTAGTATAGAAAACCTTTATATTTTAAAGTGACAAATCATAGAAGTGATTGTAGAAACAATCAATCATAAAAATTCACATTCGAAGACGTGAATAAAATCCAAAGAAACCGATAAAGAATCCATCGAAATAGATATTCAAAAATCCCTAAAAAGGAGTCATCAAAGTCGTAATAAATGATAACAACAAATAGGATCATCACGAATCGATTCAAATCGGACATTCAATCCTAAAAGGCAAAGTGGGCTGAAGTAGCAAATTCAGTTGACTAAATAGAGATTTTTAGTTGACTAAACTGCAAATTCAGTCGACTGAACAGAGATTTTCAGTCTACTAAACCCTTCCTGGAAACTTTCTGCTTCCAGGTTCAGTCGACTGAACAGATATTTTCAGTCGACTAAACCCTGCTTGGAAACTTTCGGGTTCCAGATTCAGTCGACTGAACAGAGATTTCAGTCGACTGAATCATGCCTAGGCTGTTTTTCAGCCTATTGAAATGAAGAGCAAACTCTTCCAAAATGCAACCGGACGAACATTGCCTCTAAGGGTTTATGTCAGTCGGCAACCCGGCCTTATATGCTCCTCGATGCATCATCCAAAGCATGATCAAACATCCATAAAAGGATTTTCACACAAATTTGACTTAAAAACCCAAAAATTGGAATATTCACAAAACTAATCCAAATCAAAAGCAAATTCACATGAAGAGGTGTTAGGAATTCATACCTAACCACCAAAGATAATTATAGTCATAGATGTGAGATAAAAATCTCACCTTTGAACCTAAAACTATGAAGAAAAAGCTATAGAGCAATGGCAAGAAAAATCACACTTCAATTCCAACCCCACAAGCTTGAATCTAAGCTTAAAAGAGAAACATTTCCTAAGTTAGGTTTAGGAATTTTTAAAATCGGAAGAAGAATGAGTTGGAGAAGAAGAAGAGAAGGCTTACCAAAGCTTCTTTTATGAATTTGGAGTTGGAGCTTGGATTTGCAATGAAATTAGGGCTTGGAATTTCTAATTTCCACTCTTTTCCTCCATTGTTGCTTAAAGCCTAAAGTGTTAGGAATATGAAATGAAGTAATGAAGGATTGTAGTGGAGCTAGGGTCTTAAGATGGAACATTGGGCTGAAACCCAAACTAAAACCCAAAGTGAAAAGGTAGCAAAACTCTACTAACTCCAAACATATCGAAGCTTATACTCAAAAAGGTTGCAAACGACATTTTGAACTCGATGGAAGGGGTCTCGAGTCCCAATTCGACTGTTTGCTAAAAGTAGGTTTTCGGACTATAATCCGACTAACGATGAAATATTTAAATAAAATATTTAAATATACAATTGATAAATATGCGGGTTGTTACTGGTTGACCCAATTTCATTCCGGGGTCAGAACTGGCTTTTTGGGCTACGTTAGCGATAACACGTATATTCAGCCATATCCATCTACTCTATTTCTAACCTACCTATATAAACCCAGTTATAAACCCTAGCCTCCATCTATTCTCATTTGTTTGTGCGTTCATTTTTCTCAACTCCTCATTTCCAATAGTTGCAAACCCTAGATCCAACTACAATTCAAAATCAAAAGTCAAAATTCAAAGTTCTCAGAAAATTTTCGAAAAAATATATGTTGAAGTTCTCAATGAGCATAATCTTCTACTGGAATTTGTTTTTCAATCTGATTCACTGTTTGTCTGGAAATTTCGAATCAACCTGGACCGTCCAATTCTAGGGTTTACGATCCAACGGTGGATCTGCAACCTTTCATCGATCAGGTGGTGTCGTTGCGAAGGTGGTGTTGAGCAGGATGAGGGGGGTACCATTCGTTCTTGGAGAAAGGGCACGAAATCGCCACGATCTGAGGAGGAAACCAAGGGCGGCGGTGGCGAAATATGGTCCCGGTGGCGATCGCGTGGCATGGCCTTAGGGCGGCTCGAGATGGCGAAGGTCGTGGCAACGTCAGATGATCGAGGCATGGTCGGAGTTTGGCACATTTTGCTTGCGTTCGAGGCGGCTAGTGGAGTTCGATGGGTCGAGCGGTATTAGGGTTTACGCCATCTGGAAGCTACGTGGGAAACAGAAGGGATGACGTGGCTTGGTTAGTGGGGTGAGTTTTAACTTTTAATTTAATTTAATTTTTGAATTTAAAACGTTTCATTCGAATAACTTCTTCATACGATATCCGTTTCACGTGAGATTTTTTTGTTAGGATCGTAATAAAATTCCGGACTTGATGACGTTGGTTTGGACAGATTCTGAGACTGTCGAATTTTTGGGTTTAAATTGAATTTAAATTCAATTTAAATTCAAAAGGTGAGTGTTTTAACCCACTCACAACTTCTAAAAATTCATAAGTTTGTTAAATTGATTTTAGATATGAATAGAAATTTATTTATGACTGTTGGGCATGTTTTATTCATTATCTCTGTTAAATCGCATTTATTTAATTTAACTATAAACTGATTTTATTTTTGCGTATAAATTTGACAGTTAAAATTTATTTATTTGTATAACAACTGCTAGTTAAACAGTTATTATTTCTTTTGAATATAAACTGTTAGTTAATAACTGTCATTTATTTCCTGTTATTGCATACGTTATATATTGGTGATTGTTTAAATTGACGATGATTGAAATAAATTAATGATGATTGAAATAAATTGGTTGATGATTGATATTGGATGAATGGATGATGTGTCCTATCTTATATAAACTGCAAGTTATCATGCATTTTCATTTCATTCGGGATTGCGGTTTGAAATGATATACAACCTCATTTTATTTTTAATTACGGATTGAAATGATAAATATCCGTATTACTTGACCATAGGATAGAAAATTATGTACAGGCACCGCGGTATATATATATATATAAAATTATTTTGAAATGATTTTTATGGTTTGGATATGACACGGTGAAATAACTATTAAATTTGGATATGATATAAATATATTTTATATATACATACATAATTAAATTGTTGAATTTAAGCTATGCATAAATTTGTTAAATAAAAATGAATAAGTTGAAAAATGACATTTGATAATTTATGTTACACGTTTAAGTACAGGTTTAAGATCCTATTTATATATATAGAGCTAGAAGTTTTAAATCAATTAAGATTGAAAGATAAATTGGAAATTTAATTTGAATTGAGCTTATTTGAAAATTTAACTCCATAAGTTAATGTTAATTGGTTTAAATTGGACATTTTAAAAGTTATGATATTTATAACTGGATTTAATGAATAATTCTAGTAAAAATAAATGGAAGGAAATATTTAGTGCTAATAAATTGAGTTTACTTTAAATGGTTATGGATTTATCATGTAAACCTTTCGAAACTAAATAATAAGAAATGAATTGTTGAATAGAAATTTCCAACCTTAGTTTTGAAATTCATTAAATACTCAAGTTTGAAAATATTAAAAATCGAAGTGTTTTATTCAACTAAAGTGAATCTAAAGGTTATGGGTTTAGACTGAATTTGAAGTAAATAAAATTTGTGAAGGCGCGGGAATTATTTACTTTTAAAGAAATTTTAAATTCAACTGTTTTATTTTATATATTGTTGAATATCAAAACCATTTAAGGTTGAAAGTTATGGTTTTAAAACTATGGATTTCGAAGTATTATGTTGAAAGTTAAAATTCAAATATTTGGTTTCGAGGTATTATAAATTTTAAAAGTGGCATGATTTTGGAAAAGAAATATATATATGAAATAAAATGGTATCATTTTTATTTGGGTTTTAAAAAGGGAATGATATCGTATTTATGGGTTTTGAAATGGAAAATTTTATTCTAGTTTCAAAGTATAAATTATTTTTAGAAGACGGCGATGTTATAATAACCTTTGGTTGTTGAAGAAACCGAGATCGAAAGTTGTCATACTCTCTGCCAACTCCGAAAACCACTTTAACAACCGTATACGCGGTGGAGATTACAGAATGAAGTAGGTTGGTGGCGGCGTTTCCTGTAAGGTAAATACGTGGACCCGACTCCCGTGAGTTGGCATAAGGTGGCTAAAACAGAAGCGATCGACGGGTTAATAAGGTAGCACCTTTGATCGGAAACATCCCTTCGATATTATACTTTGACTTTGGATTGATTCGGTTGCCACTTTTGATTTTTATTTGGGGCTGTGGCTCGAGGTGAGCGGTAGCTGCGCGCTACGCGTTACCACCGACCCGGAAGCGTAATTGGTATATCTAGCCTGACATTGCATAGTTGTGCCATGTCGCCTACCCTATCGCGCCTTGTACGAGTTTGGATTTCTCCCGTAGCCCGTGTGGTATCCTTTGGTGGCTTCCCGGTCAGGAGGGACAATGATATTGGATGGACTACTGGGACTATTAAGTGTTAAGGTGGAAAATGTAAAGCCTTAATGTTATTTAAAAGTATGTTTATTTTACTATAGACACTATTATAATAGCGAAATATACTACATAGTAAATAGTTTAACGGATTCTTAAGAGATGTAAATCCCGAGCATCTTTTGAGTTACTGCACTCATATGTATTTCTGTTAATTTAACTTACATAAGATCTTTTAGTTCTGACTCGATTGTTTTGTCTTTTCAATTCGCTCGGGTCAGTCCGAGCGCTTTAGGATTTGAAGACTTTATTTTTGGAGAAAGAAGACGAAGATTTTATTATTATACATTATATATTATATGGTCCCACTACACTGTATTCCGCTGCATTGAGATTTATTGGTATGTGAACTCTTATATTTATTGTATAAAGAAGAATCAAATGTTTTGTAAACAGTTTCATGAACTGTATATTTATTATTATATTTTATCCTTCCGCTGTGAGATTCTGTTTAGTTTTTCTTTCTTCTCTATTTTCTTATTTACCCCATAACAATCCGCCCTTCCTTATGGTTTGGATTCGCACGTGTGTCTGTTTAAATCGTGCGAAAAGGCGGGAGGTTACATCTGGTATCAGAGCTTTGGTTTAGCGATAAACCTTAGCTTTGTGGGGTTTGACTCTTTACTAATAGGGTAGTAATACCCTATGGGAGTCGCTGAGTGTATATATATAAGAGAGCGTATTTTATAAAAGATTTTAATATTGTGTTAATCTGTTCCGTTTTGTATTTATAAATTCTGGTTGGTGCATGGGACACTGTGGCATCAATAGGGATTTCTAAACACCTAATAGGACAGACCGACATAATATTTGTTTTATATAGGTGAATGAAATAATTTTGCCCATTATATTTCTATATACAAAATAAATTTTTTCAAAAGATATCTATATTTGGCTGCAATAGATTGGTTGTTAGGTAATAAAGATTGAAAAAAATAAAATAAATAAAAGTCGAAATTTAGAACTTATGATCCGGGGTTTTGAAATTTCTTTCGAATAAATTTTGGAACATAATAATATCGTTATAAGTATTTTCTGATATAAATATTTGATATAATTTGAAAAAATTGTTTTAAATAGGATTTTGGAGAAAATAGGTTTTGTACTATCCTCTCTATCGCTGGAAAATAATTTCGGTGATGGCGGCCGCATCATCGACTTTCATTTTCGAGTTTCGAAGGGGAAAGGCCACTGTGGTAGTTCTACTGCAGATTCATTTATGAATTTATATAAATTTTGAATTGTTTTAAATATAATTAGAGATATATAAGTTGTAAGAATATATTTATCTATTGTTTTAAAATAAATTGAAAATTTAACCCGGTATTAAATTTTTAAATTTCCATTAATTAATTTGTTTCGAATTAGTGTAGTGAAATGAAAAGTAAGTAATTAATAATTGAAACCTCTAATTTAGGTAAGAGATTTAATGCTAAGTTATAAAGGAAATAAAAGGGAAGTTAAAATTGTAACTTACAAGAAAAAGGTAAAGATTTATTGAACAATGAATGAATTAAAAGAATTGAGATAAAACTTGTATAAGTTCATCTGCATTTTCTTTACCATATATAACTTACCAAATATGAAAAGTTGAAATGTATAATAAGAAATGTAATGAAAATTGTACAAGTAAAAGTAGGTAATGAGTATTCAATGAATTTGCTATTAAATGAGAATTTAATGTTATAAACTTAAGTTATAATTGGAATTTTACTATAAGTGCATATAATTAAAGGTAAGCAGTTCAAATAGATGATTATTAACTTAAGTAAATAAATGGAAATGCTAAGAAATAAACGGGACATGAATACTATTGATATAACAAATGAAAATAAATGAGGGCATGCAATAAATGAATAATTATAATTAAATAAAAAGAACTGGCATGACCAGAGTTAATGGGAATGAATAATTGTAAGTAATAAGTGAAATTAAATGAAACAAAAATTGAATGAGTAAATGAAATTAAAAGTTTGTTAGAAATAAATGTAAATTATAAAAGGAAAATTTATGTGGTATGAATAAAAAGAGAAATTTAACAACAAATGTATGGATGAAATTAATAAGGATAAACAAAATTTGTTGTTCAAATTGGCTGTTGTTTGGTTATGGTTGTTTGGGTAAGATACTTTAAAAATTAGGTTTGGGAGAATGAATAATCTATTTAGTTTTATCTAAGACTGTTGAGTAAATGATGCGCTGGTAGTTTATTCTTCATTCCGTACAATTTAAAAGTTTTGAACCCGAACAACTATTTGGTTGTTTGGTTTAAATGGTTTCTTTGGATTTGTTGTGTATGCTGTTTGTTGAACTTGATGGTTGTTGTATTCATTTGGTGATAGTGATTGAAACCACTTAAATATTTCACTTTATATAAATTGTTAACCCTTTTGGATTTTATAAGTGAATTGCAGGTTATGGAAGCAATTGCTAGTGCTTTTGATTCCATAAATTTAGCGTAAGTTGCACGACAAATAGGTACGTTTTCGGATTACGGTTTATAGCGCTATTTTATATATTTTCCCGTGTAGGGATATATATTATTTTGGAAAATATTTGTGTATATTGTTATATTTATATTATATTTTCTTCCGAGCCTCTCCGTACAAAGGAGACTCTGCAAAAAATTTCCGTAAATTTTAGACTTAGAAAAATTTGAAAATGTTTTACAAACTTTAATAATTTAAGTATAAAGGATTTAAATGGGTATAAATTGGCATATTTTATGTTAAATTATTTTATTTTGTAAACTTATTTGTTTATAAATTTAATTAAGAAAGATATATTGTTTTCTTATTTCTTCTTTCCCTTCTTTTCCTTTTCGGGGACGAAAAGTTTTGAGTGGGGGAGAGTGTAACGACCCGTAAATTTCGGCAAATTTAATTTGTTTATTTAATAGGATTTCTGTAATTTATTTTAGTAGGAACAATAAAGGGGTTAAATAAATGTTAAAATGAAGGCTAAAATAAATTATGTAAATGGTGACTTAAAACCTATTTATAGAAATTTGAATAAAATCCAAATTGAATTAAGTAGAAAAAGGATTCTTACCTGGATATAAAATTTAATATGAGAAATTTATGGAAATATTAAATTGAGTTAATGCAATAAAAGAGTGTAAACGGTAATTGAAATAAATTAAGGAATCATGTTATTGCAAGTTAATAATTTACGACTTGAATGAAATTCCACTTCATTAAAATCATTCAAATGTTGTGATTTGATTTTTAATGGAATATGAGAAAAACAAATGTAAGGATTTGATTTATATATATGTTATTTATTCAGGGTATTGAATAAAATTGGGAATCCAATTGTAATTAATGGTAATAATGTTGGTATTAGCTAATAAATTAAATTTCAATGCAATACCTATAAATGAATGGAATGAAATGAATGTATGTAAATGTATACTAGGTTATTTATCAAATAGAAGGAAAGAATAGTAAATATCGAATTTATTGATGAATAAATATGCATTGAATAGTAATTGAATGTAAAGTTAATCGTAATTGTATAAAATCAATATAAGATAATGAATTGCAATAATTGTGGGTTGATAATAAGGTTGAATGGGAAAGTGATTGTTATATTAATTGAATGGAATTCAATTTTTTTTGAAAAAACTAAATGGGTACTTAGTAATAAATTTTAATGGACTTAAAAATGGAATTTATTTAATTAATAGATATAACGGATAAGGATATACTTATAAATATGGGATTGAGAGTTTTACCACAACTATTATGAGTTGTATACTTAGTTCGTTCAATTAAATTAGAAACCATTGCAATAAATATAAATTTAATGTTATGCAATTGAGATAAACAATTGGAAAATGTTAAAGTATTTGGATAGATATATATATATATATATATATATATATATATATATATATTAAGACAGATGGTACCCAGGATGGTAATGTGATAAATAGTGAATTTAAGAATGAGAATCAGGATTTATTTATATGGAAACTTAAAGTCTAATAATTGAATTTAATTGAAATTAAATGAGATTGAATATAGTTAAATAATTCGTTATTTGAGATAAAGATAAATGTGAGAAATTTATGTGATAATTTGGAATCCAATATTTAATCCATCTGTTTGACAGGAATGAATGGAATACTAACTAATTTATTTAACTAAACGAATTTTATGATATTATTTATGATTTGTGTATTTAATGAAATTAAGGATTTATATTGAAATATATAAATTTACCTTCTTTAAATTTGACATTTAAACTTGTTGAAATTTTGTAAATGATTGAGAATTTTAAAAGCAATAAAATGGGTCAATTTTTGAATCTAAGTATAAAATTTGATTTTATTTATTTATTTTGAATTTATTTAATTAATATAAAAATAGCCATTTTAGTCATGGACTCGGATTTCGACGAAACCAGTTTCATCGGATCCGTAACAGTGAATTATTGTAAGGTTTCAACTTTCGTAGCGATCGGACATGTCGTTTGATCGTACGAACGTGAAACGCCTTGAAATCGTTTTAACTGAAATCAATTTGAAATCAATTTAAAAATATTGTTTTCAGCATAACTTCTTCATACGGTGGAATTTGGACGTGAAACCTTTTCCAACGCGTTCAGAATATTTTAAAACACCTATTGGGATATATGGGTTGACCGAATTTCGTTTTGGGGTCAGAACGGGCTTTTTGGGCCACGTTAGCGATAGCACGTATATTCAGCCCGATCCATCTACTCTATTTCTAACCTACCTATATAAACCCAGGTATCAACCCTAGCCTCCATCTATTCTCATTTGTTTGTGCGTTCATTTTTCTCAACTCCTCATTTCCAATGGCTGCAAACCCTAGATGCAACAACAATTCAAAATCAAAAGTCAAAATTCAAAGTTCTCAGAAAATTCCTGAAAATATATGTGTTGAAGTTCTCAATGAGCATAATCTTCTACTGGAATTTATTTTTCAATCTGATTCACCGTTTTTTCGAAAATTTCGAATCAATCTGCACCGTCCAATTCTAGGGTTTACGATCCAACGATGGATCTGCAACCTTTCATCGATCAGGTGGTGTCGTTGCGAAGGTGGTGTTGAGCAGGATGAGGGGGTACCATTCGTTCTTGGAGAAAGGGCATGAAACTGCCACGATCTGAGGAGGAAACCAACGGCGGCGGTAGCGAAATATGGTCCCGGTGGCGATCGCGTGGCATGGCCTTAGGGCGGCTCGAGATGGGCGAAGGTCATGGCAACGTCAGATGATCGAGGCATGGTCGGAGTTTGGCGTAGTTTGCTTGCGTTCGAGGCGGCTAGTGGAGTTCGATGGGTCGAGCGGTATTAGGGTTTATGCGATCTAGAAGCTACGTGGAAAACAGAAGGGATGACGTGGCTTGGTTAGTGGGGTGAGTTTTAACTTTTATTTTAATTTAAATTTTGAATTTCAAACGTTTTGTTCGAATAACTTCTTCATACGATATCCGTTTCATGCGAGATTTTTTTTGTTAGGATCGTAATAGAATTCCGGACTTGATGATGCAGGTTTGGACGGATTCTGAGACCGTCGAATTTTTGGGTTTAAATTGAATTTAAATTCAAAAGGTGGGTGTTTTAACCCACTCACAACTTCTAAAAATTCTTATGTTTGTTAAATTGATTTTAGATATGCATAGAAATTTATTTATGACTATTGGGCATGTTTTATTCATTATCTCTGTTAAATCACATTTATTTAATTTAACTGTTAATTGATTTTATTTTTGCGTATGAATTTGGCAGTTAAAATTTATTTATTTGTATAACAACAGCTTGTTAAACAGTTATTAAATTTCTTTTGAATATAAACTGTTAGTTAATAATTGTCATTTATTTCCTGTTATTGCATGTGCTGTATATTGATGATTGTTTAAATTGACGATGATTGAAATAAATTAATGATGATTGAAATAAATTTGTTGATGATTGATATTGGATGAATGGATGATGTGTCCTATCTTATATAAACTGCAAGTTATCATGCATTTTCATTTCATTCGAGATTGCGGTTTGAAATGATATACAACCGCATTTTATTTTTAAATTGCGGATTGAAATGATAAATATCTGTATCACTTGACCATAGGATAGAAAATTATATACAGGAACCGCAGTATATATATATAAAATTATTTTGAAATGATTTTTATGGTTTGGATATGATACGGTTAAATAAATACTAAATTTGGATATGATATAAATATGTTTTATATATACATACATAGTTAAATTGTTGAATTTAAGCTATGCATAAATCTGTTAAATAAAAATGAATAAGTTGAAAAATAACATTTGAATAAGTTAAATGTTTTAAATCAATTAAGATTGAAAGATAAATTGGAAATTTAATTTGAATTGAGCTTATTTAAAAATTTAACTCCATAAGTTAATGTTAATTGGTTTAAATTGGACATTTTAAAAGTTATGATATTTATAACTGGATTTAATGAATAATTCTAGTAAAAATAAATGGAAGGAAATATTTAGTGCTAATAAATTGAGTTTACTTTAAATGGTTATGGATTTATCATGTAAACCTTTCGAAACTAAATAATAAGAAATGAATTGTTGAATAGAAATTTCCAACCTTAGTTTTGAAATTCATTAAATACTCAAGTTTGAAAATATTAAAAATCGAAGTGTTTTATTCAACTAAAGTGAATCTAAAGGTTATGGGTTTAGACTGAATTTGAAGTAAATAAAATTTGTGAAGGCGCGGGAATTATTTACTTTTAAAGAAATTTTAAATTCAACTGTTTTATTTTATATATTGTTGAATATCAAAACCATTTAAGGTTGAAAGTTATGGTTTTAAAACTATGGATTTCGAAGTATTATGTTGAAAGTTAAAATTCAAATATTTGGTTTCGAGGTATTATAAATTTTAAAAGTGGCATGATTTTGGAAAAGAAATATATATATGAAATAAAATGGTATCATTTTTATTTGGGTTTTAAAAAGGGAATGATATCGTATTTATGGGTTTTGAAATGGAAAATTTTATTCTAGTTTTAAAGCATAAATTATTTTTAAAAGACTGTGATGTTATAATAACCTTTGGTTGTTGAAGAGACCGGGTTCGAAAGTTGTCATACTCTCTGCCAACTCCGAAAACCACTTTAACAACCGTATACGCGGTGGAGATTCCAAAATGAAGTAGGTTGGTAGCGGCGTTTCCTGTAAGGTAAATACGTGGACCCGATTCCCGTGAGTTGGCATAAGGTGGCTAAAACAGGAGCGATCGACGGGTTAATAAGGTAGCACCTTTGATCGGACACATCCCTTCGATATTATGCTTTGACTTTGGATTGATTCGGTGGCCACTTTTGATTTTTATTTGGGGGTGTGGCTCGAGGTGGGCGGTAGCTGTGCGCTACGCGTTACCACCGACCCGGAAGCGTAATTGGTATATCTACCCTGGCATTGCCTAGTTGTGCCGTGTCACCTACCCTATCGCGCCTTGTACGAGTTTGGATTTCTCCCATAGCCCGTGTGGTATCCTCTGGTGGCTTCCCGATTCGGAGGGACTATGATATTGGATGGACTACTGGGACTATTACGTGTTAAGGTGGAAAATGTAAAGCCTTAATGCTAGTTAAAAGTATGTTTATTTTACTATAGACACTATTATAATAGCGAAATATACTACATAGTAAATAGTTTAACGGATCCTTAAGAGATGTAAATCCCGAGCATCTTTTGAGTTACCGCACTCATTTTTATTTCTGTTAATTTAACTTACATAAGAACTTTTAGTTCTGACTCGAGTGTTCTGTCTTTTCAATTCGCTCGGGTCAGTCCGAGTGTTTCAGGATTTGAAGACTTTATTTCTGGAGAAAGAAGACGAAGGTTTTATTATTATTATTATATATTATATGGTCCCACTACACCGTATTCCGCTGCATTGAGATTTATTGGTATGTGAACTCTGATATTTATTGTATAAAGAAGAATCAAATGTTTTGTAAACAGTTTCATGAACTGTATATTTATTATTATATTTTATCCTTCCGCTGTGAGATTCTGTTTAGTTTTTCTTTCTTCTCTGTTTTCTTATTTACCCCATAACAATCTGCCCTTCCATATGGTTTGGATTGGCACGTGTGTCTGTTTAAATCGTGCGAAAAGCTGGGATGTTACATTGATGCTCCTTCTCGGTTTTAGAATGTACTAGATATCATCAACAAAGATGAGAACAGACCGATCAAGGAACTCTTTGAAAAATCGATTCATGAGTTCAACGAAATAAGCCGGAGCATTCATTAAACCAAATGGCACAACAAGCCATTCATAAGATCCATATCGAGTTTGGAACGATGTCAAAGGAATGCTATCCTCTGAAATGCGAAACTGATGAAAACCGGTAGCTAAGTCCAATTGTGAAAAGACTTTAGCACCACTAAGTTGATCGAAAAGATCATTAATCCAAGGTAGAGGATATTTATTCTTGATAGTAAGGTCATTAAGCTTGCGGTAGTCAACGTAAAGCCTAAGTATACCATCGGATTTCTTCACAAAAATAGCCGAAGCTCCCCAAGGAGAGGAACTAGAGCAAATATATTGCTTCGTCTCCAATTCGGATCTCCAATTCGGATAATTGTTTGCGCATCTCCTCATTTTCTTTATTGGACATACGATGTAACGACCCGCAAATCCGTACCCCTTGAGTCAACACTATTCTACCTAAATCAACTCAAATTGTACAGACATACGAACCATTTGGGTTTAAGAAGAGGTAGAAGAAGAGAAAACAAAATCAACATCAGAATCTAACCATCGCAGCGGAATAAAATATAATAGAGAATAAATAATCTTTACTCAAATCAAATATATCAGTTTACATATATTACATCTCCAGAGTACATCAGTCACAACTCACATCAATAACATACAATGGATTCACATCAACTCAACAGCGGAAATATATATATACAAGTACGATAATACGTATCGTCATCCAGCTCGTCTCCTGAGCTCCACAGCATCATATCCTGTATCCTATAATACTCGGTCTGACCCGAGCATTATAGTTAAATAACACCCGAGTCAGTCTGGAATACCAGCGTGAGAAAATCACACCCAATTGATTATTAAAGTTTCAAAAATCCTTTGAAAACAAAAGCATCTCGTAAGACCACGCCACAAATAAACATGTCGGGTTTTTACCTTACGATAGCTAAAACATTTTTTATAGAAATCCTCTGATATTATAATAGGGTCTATATACAAATACTTATAAAATAGCCAAATTTGTTACATGATTAAATTCCAGCTACTAGCCATCGAAGTGGGTAATACAAACAAAACTCATAAAAGGCTCGTAGGGAGAATGGATTTCCAACAATGACTAGGCACTGGGGTACCACCTGTCACAGTACGTGGTCTAGATCACAGTACCGAGGACTACTCCCTTCATCCCCTGCAACACAAGGTCGGAACCATTCCTTACTGAACAGTCCCGAACAAGATAAACCCCGTGGTTGGCGCGACCAACCACCCACTAAGCCAAAATATATAAAAAGGGACATCTAGACAGGGGAAATATCTTGTCCTGCTTGGGCATGACCCACCTAACCTTGCTGCATATCCCCTGATTTTCAGTCATTCCCGGTTGATGAGGCTTGAGACTAAACGTTACCTTTAGAACGTTTCACTTAGAATGCCCATCGCCCACCTGACGATGTTTCGCAAGCATTCGTCCATACAAGTCCGTCCCGGGTTCGAACGGAACCGAAGGCACTATTCCTACTACATCCATTTTGGAAATATTCTCAGGATTAGTAGCGACTAGCCCTTGCACTTCACTGCTCCATCTTCGAATCCAAAAATCGTTTTTCGCACGAGAACGCACAAACCGGATCGAAGTGGTTTTCGAGAAATAAATCTCGATCACGGTCTCTTCGAAACGATCAACGCAGTTGGCCAATATTGATAGTCGGTTATTTAACTATCAATTAATATTCACAAACAACCATCCAACAGTAAATAATTTCCCAAATTATTTATTAACCTCAAAATATCTTCCCAAGATATATTTTCTATTTTCAATCCTTTGAAAACAGTTTCAAAACCATCTTTCTTTCCAGAATAAACTTTTCAATTATTCTATATTTCCTCTGAAATCACCAAGCACAAAAATAGATTTTTAAAATAATTTAAAAAAAACTTTATTTTGAAAATATACTTTTAAACATTTAAGTTATATTGCTTCAATATTTGTTAAAAATACATACAATATGAGTATTTGAAAATAAAGTTACATAATAGAATATAAATCTAGATTTTCACCTTTGAAAACAAAATACTAGGACACTTTTTAAGTAATTACCACTATAATAGGTTTGAAAGAAATACTTACTTTTGAATTGAAATAGTAGAAATAATAAATTTCTAAAACTTGCTTTTTACAACAATTTTAAAACCTTTAAATTTATTTAAGAATTTACTTTAAAAAAAATGTACTTGGTTATCCAGAGAAAAATCCCAACTTCAATCACTTACATCAATTTCCCAAATTGATTTCCAATTTATTCCCTTTAAATCCAGAATCTATTAATTTTAGATCTCATTTCTTGATTTCAAATTTTTTTAGATTTCTCAATTACTTCTTTATTTTATTTTAAATAAATTTAAACTTTGCATTTTAAGATAATTCATTATTTCTTTAATTGATGTAACTTAAGTTACAATTCATCAATTTCATTTTATTCAAAATTCCATTTCTCTTCATACTCAAAATTATTTATTATTATTTTCATATTACTTCTATTTCTTTTCAATTCATTCTTAATTTATTCAAATTTTCTACAATTATTTCTCTTACAAATTTACTTTCTTTTAATTTCCTTTCAACAATCCAATTCATATATTTTTGTAATTCATTATACCCAAATATCCAATCAAATCATACATTCAATATTCCGATATAGCTCATCATAGGGTATCAAATAATCAAAACAGAGCATATTGAATAATTTAAATAAATGTGAGGGGTCCAGTTGGATCCCTCCAACCTGTTTTCCTGCATCCACAAATGTTAGCACACCATAATATCCATTCCAAAATATACCAGACGAAAGCACATCAATCAATCCAACCATTCAAGCAATTATTTAAATATAATCATTTAAATTTTAAATTATACCGAGTGAGATTAACTCACCTTTGCTACGCATGCACCCATTCCAACCCGGCTTGTTTTCTTTTCAGATTTCAAACCTTGAATAAACATTTACATGATTTATTAACACTTGAACTAATCTGATATTTAATTTCCTCGATAAATTTAACCGGTTAACAGTTTAATTCCGACTAAATAAATCCCCCCTTTAAAACATCTTCAGAGACTAAAATAATATATATATGATTCATCAATATTTGAAATAAAATCGAATAATAAATTCCCCTTTTTCTCTATTTTAATTCAACTAATATGTAAATTTTGAAACTAATTATTTTGTTTTAATCAACTTTCTTTTGATAAATTTATTTAACTAGAAATTTGATTTAAAACCCAACTTCCTTTACAACTTTATTATTATTATTTTTTTCAACCAATTTATACATTTATTGACAGTATACAAATACATATTCACTAATAAAAATAAATTATAAATTTTCAAAAAAACCAACATTTATAAATTTCTTAAACAATTTAAAATCCCTACATTCCCATATTTTATTATTGTTACTTTTATATAATAACTACAGCAGTGTATTGTACTGTATATACACACACATATATATAAATCTTTTAAAACCCTGTTTTATAAATCTTGCTGTTATATTATCCTGCAAATATATATATATATATATATATTTTTGTTTATTTATGCATTTAAGAACAAAAAAAATTGTTTTATATGATTCTGAGAACAAGATTTAATTAGCAAAACCAAACACAGAAATAAGTTCAAGAGATTACTAACTTGCCCTCAACCTTGCAACGATCCGCGACTGCCTTCACATCTCCTCTGCTTCGTCCCACCTGCGAGCCACCACGCACGACTTCCACACGCGAACACCTCCCCTCTACTTGGAATTCGAGATTCGGCTATCCACGCGTCCACACAAGAACCACTCGTTCGAAACTTGCTTGAGCATCACCCCAAATCGTAACAAACCCTAACCCCTAAATGCCGAAGAAACCGAGCTTGCTCCCCCTTCCATCCACAAGCCAATTGATCTCGATTTCGAGATACAGGGAGGCGCGTCGCCCACCCCTGCTAGTCGCCTTCGAGTCTCGCGTTCGAGCGCGACTGTCTTTTTTTTTTTTTTTTTTTTTGTGTAATCGGTTTCGATTTATTAAAAGAGGGGAAGAGAAGAAGACTGCCGCCCCCTTTTTTTTTATTTGATTTCGTTTGGGAATTCCGTTCACCATCTAAAAGAAGAAGGTCATTAAAAATCAAAAGAGGCGTATAGAGGAAGACTTCTATCTTTACTTATATTTATATATATATATATATATATATATTTATAAATTTCATTAGATTAATAACAATTAGATTTCCAGCGCGTTTACATATCGTACACTCACCCCCTAACTCCAATCAATATGAAACTTGAAATCCGATAATTATAAAATATTATGGATCCAATGGAACCGGTTTCGTCGAATTTCGAGACTTCGCCTCGGAAGGCTATTTTTAAATTCAATTTAAACGATGAAATTTCAAAACTAAATAAATCACTATTAAATTTAATTTTAAAATTCCTATTATCTTCAACATTATTAATATAATTTTATAAGTCTTCTTATTATTTTTGATCGACTTAAAATTTTAAATTCAATAATTTTTCCCAACTTCAAATAATTTAATTTAATAATTCAATTACCAAATAAATTGTGATATTCGTAATTCAAGTTAAGATTGCTCTATGGAATATTTAAAATCAAACATTCCGGTTTTAAATACTCGAAAATTCCGGGTCGTCACATTCCTCCCCCCTTAAAAGAATTTCGTCCCCGAAATTACTAACTAGGAAGAATGGTCCAGAACCCGTCTACCCTTCTCTCCAAAACCAACAGTGTCTAACAATTCAACATCATACCAGCTATTTTTTTTTCTTTTATATATATATATATATAAAAGATCCATTATCATTCTTATTAACTTTCCAAACCTTTCCCTAGTTTCAGACTATACCATTTGTTTAACCATTCAAGTTTCAATTTAAAACCAAATTTTGAATTATCAAAAATTTCTCAAAATTTTTCTAACTCCCTAAATTTTCGAAAAATTTCGCCAGCGTCTCCTTTGCGCGGCTAGCTCGGTACAACTACAAAATGGCTCTACGGCCTCCCAAATCCAAAAAGAAAATAAAAAGCCAAGTGGCTCAATCCAAATCCCAATCAATTTTCATACCAAATTTAAATACGTACCTTTTGTCGGGCAATTCAATTTTTTTTATCTTTTGATATCAAACCCAATTTTCTTTTTCCTTTATAATACCTGCATACCTGCCTAGCACCCATATCCAAACACAATATTCCAAAATAATTCATCGACTTTTCACAAAATGCCAATATCTATTCATCCAAACATTAACTTGGAATATATTTATATTATCAATTTCCAATTAAGAAATTCATCATTCCTTACTTAAGTTAACATAAGCGTTTTATATGTTTCTTATATTCATTTTCATCTTACCACTTCAGTTTATATCATTTCTATTCAAACTGATTCTTTCATTTCCATATGAATTCAATTTATTTTCAACTTTGAACATTTAAATTTTATCTTCCATTTATAACTAATTTATGTCATTACTTCAATTAGTTTCATTTACTAACCTATGTCAATTTCCAATTTGAAATCATTTTGTCGTTAACAAAATTCCTCCAAAATTTTCAAAAAAAAATTTCTAACTCCCTAAATTTCTGAAAATTTTTGGCAGAGTCCCCTTTGTACGGAGGAGCTTTTGCAATTTGACAAAAGAGATAAATATATATACATCGACCCACCCGGTCGGAAAAACCAAAAACAGTTCATATTTCCTATTTTTATTGCGTAGGCGTACCTTATTTAGCATTTTAAGCAAGTGGCTTATTATTTTTAGCAAATAGCACGACCAAATCCAGCCACACGGCTTCCAGGTACCTGTACTTACTCAATTTAAACATGTAAGTGCGAAATATATGCAGTTTAACTATATTTCACTTATTTACAATAGTTAAAACATATAAATTCTAAAAGAATCTCATACCAAACATTTTTCCGTAAGCAATTAATATAGTTTCATGCTAATTCAACTGTTTCAATTAATTTATAAACCATTCTCATCCAATGTGAATGTTTTTCAATCCATTTGTATATAACTTCACTTATTTGAATGGTTTAAAACTCAATTGCTTACATTTAATTTAGTTTTAAGCAAATTGAACTCATATTTAATTCAATTGCTTTCCAAATCAATTTATTTTATTTCTATCAACTCAAAGAACTTTAATTACTTCCATTTACATCCAATGATAATTTATTATATGCAATTTGACAAGATTTACGTGAATAAACAAGTATTTATGTTTATAACCAATTTAAATTGACTCCAACTCAATTTACACTTAATTCTATTCCATTTCGGATTTATTCACAATCCATATATTTTCAGTTTCATTGCATTTCAATTTTATTAACCAAAATTAGTTCATTCAAACCATTAACAAATTAGGTACATCTCCATTACCAATTAAATTTTCCTTCTTATTTTAATTCATTCACATCCATTCATTTACATTCAAAACCATTCCGTAATTGTTTATTCCAAACTATTTTATTTAGCTCGAAAACAATCCAGGTTATTTCATTCAATAACCATTTCTCAACTCATTTAAACCAACACTTCATTTGGTTCTTATTTATCCCATCCATTCATTTATTCAATATAATTAGTCTATCCATATTTACTTAAACCATTCTAATAAACTCGAAACATTCTATTTTCCTTATTGTCTCAAGTTATTTCAATTCCTTAATAATTTGAAATCCGATAATAATAAAATATTATGGATCCAATGGAACCGGTTTCGTCGAATTTCGAGACTGCGCCTCGGAAGGCTATTTTTAAATTCAATTTAAACGATGAAATTTCAATACTAAATAAATCACTATTAAATTTAATTTTAAAATTCCTATTATCTTCAACATTATCAATATAATTTTATAAGTCTTCTAATTATTTTTGATCGGCTTAAAATTTTAAATTCAATAATTTTTCCCAACTTCAAATTATTTAATTTAATAATTCAATTACCAAATAAATTGTGATATTCGTAATTCAAGTTAAGATTGCTCTATTGAATATTTAAAATCAATCAAACATTCTAGTTTTAAATACTCGAAAATTCCGGGTCGTCACATACGATAAGGAGGACGAGTGATAGGTTGAGCTCCAGGGATGAGATTAATTCTGAACTCAATTGCTCGCTTAGGTGGTAATCCTAAAACGGGCTCAAATATGTCAGAAAATTCATGAACAACGTGAATAAGAGAAATTATATCCTCATCATCATTATCGTCATCATAAGGATTTAAACAATATAAAGATGAAACCGAGCATGAATCCGAATCTTTAAGATTAATAGAAATCTGCTTAACAGATTGAGGGTGTCGAAGATGAATAGTTCGCTCGGGACATAGGATATGAGCTTCATAACGGTTAAGCCAATCCATTCCCAAAATCATTCCAAATCCTAAGTAACGCATAACATGCAAATCGGCTAGGAAAGAAAAATCACATAAAATAATCTCGACATCTTTACAAATCAAACTAAGTGTTGCGGATCCACCAACCGGATTCGCAATTTTCAAAGAGGTCATTAAACACAAAACATCCAAAGAAAAAGTATCAACAAGTTCTTTCGAAATAAAGGAGTGGGACGCACCCGTATCAAAAAGAACTCGAATAGGATGATCATTGTAACGATCCTGAATTTTTAACAATTTAAAAATAAAGATATTTAATTAATTTTAAATATTTGAGATAATTTTAAATTGAATTCCAATAAAACTATGAAGTTGACGATTAAATTTTAGAATTTAATCTATTTTTAAAGTCGAATAGAAATTTGAATTTAACTTTGTAGTTTGAAATTGAATATAGAAGTTGTATTTTAAATTCAAACAAATGACTTAGAAAAAAAATAGTTTGGATTTACGAATTATATTTATGTAAACTTATAAATAGATGTTGATAGTTGAACTTCAAAACGTTTCTATGTTTATTAAAGAAAACAATTTACAAAACAAAATTTAATTCAAAATAAAAATAAATAAGAAAAGATATAAAAAAAAATAAAAAAAATAAAATAATAATAAATAAAATGAATATAAAAAGAAGTATACATGGCCTTACTTCGTTCAGCTGTAAACATGCCTTCAACCACGCCGTGTTCCATGCCATAAACCATACCCTAAATCACGTTCTCTTCCCCATAAAACACGACACCCCATCATTTCAATTCATTCGAACCCTAAACAATTTCAAACCGAAGAAAATTTAATGGCGGCCGCGTTCTTCTCTCGTCTCGATTCCTCTTCGCTCGCTTTCAAAAACTAGGGCTCCGTTCGTCTTCGTTCGCCTTCACAAATTTGGGGCTTTTCAAATCAAAGGCGCCGGCCTCGTTCTAATTTGCGTTGCTCCATTTTGATTCGGTGAAAGGTGAGTTCTTTGCTCACGATTAATTTTTTTTTTCAAGTATTTAGATCTGTTTGAATTGAATGCTTGGTTGCATGCTATGTTTTGGGTGATAGTTGCTATAAATTGCTCTGATAATTCGATGTAAACTGATGAGAACAGATACTATAATTTTGTTTTAAACTGATGAGGAATAGATGCTATTTATTGGGTTTTGAGCTAATAAGAACATATGCAAGATAATATTGAAGTAATCTGTTTGTATGTATATGAGTTTTTGGAAATTAGTATGTACTTATATAAGTATGTATACACTGTTAGCATCAGTAATTGTTGATGTTATTAACTTAAGCTTTAAATCTAAAATTTTGGTTGCATGATTTTATGTTGAGATGAATAAGCATTGCATGTGAGTGAACTTATATGTTTAAAATCAGTTTCCTTGTAAAAATAAGAGCTAACTTATTGAACTCAAGTTTTAAAACAAACTGTTACATATAAACAGAAATCAATTTAACTGCTACTGATAAAAAAAAAAGAGAAGAAGAAAACTCTGTCTTCTTTTAAGTAATTAACCTCTCATATGCAAAAGCTTGAGCCATATGTTGCATTTCTTATTGATATAGTTAATCATGTTTGTATGACCACATGGTGATTCTGTGTGTATATATATATATTAATGTATATATATGTGATTCAGGATTTTATACATCTGTTCTTGGCCTTGAACTGAGTTTTTAAAAAGAAATCCATCATAAACTAGTTGATATCAGGTTGGATTTGTTATAGAAATAGAAAATCTGTAGCCTTTGAACAAGTACAGCAGTCAACAAGTTCTAATACATAAATAAGAAACTGCTCTGTGTTCTTTGTTTAACCTCAAAATGTTTAAGTTTGTTAGCTGTGCATGTGAGTATATAGGAATAAGTATGTTGTATGATTGTTTGTTGATGAATGTTTTTGTGTGAACATATATAAATGTGTATGTATGTTGTTATTGCCTGGAATCCGCAAAACTAAAACTAACTAAGATTGTCAATATAAAACTCATTTCCCTGGACTTAGTACTCTGTTAGGATTTGTTGTGAAATCAAAATATGTTGTTTAATACAAATTTTTATAGGTAAACTATGCATGCTTATAAATTGTAAATAGATATATATGAAAGTGCCTGCAAAGTATGTGTTTGAGAACAGTAACATGATTGTGCATGTGTGATCTTCAAAACTTCAAACTTATGTTTGACTTCTGAACTCTCTTTTAACTTGTTTACCGAATTGAACTTAAATGTTTGAATAAATTATGTTTGCCTAGAATGGTGTAAATCTAAAAGTTCATGAACTACATATGTTTGCCTGTAGCTTGAAAAAATAAAGTTACACAAAATCAAATTTGCCTAGAATAAAAATTCATATGTTATAAGTTAATGTTTCAGGGCTTACCAATAGAATCAGTAATTAAATTCAAGCATTTTTAGATCAAAAGTTAAAAATTTACAGTATTTTAATAAAGTGCAGTTTCAATTTACTGTATTTTACATTTTTGATCAAGATCAGTTGATCCTTGCTTTTGAATTGGATGAATTGTTTTCTGGAAGTAGTTATATACCATTGATCATAGAAATTTTTTTGAATTTGGCTTTAATTGATAATAATTTTAGAACTGGGAATTTAAGGGTTCATTGCTTATAAATTTGGATTCTCTTCCATCACGGCATTTCCAGTTTGCATTCCTCCTGAGTTCATATATATTGTTCTTGTACATATATATATATATATATATATATACAAGTATACATGCATTTGCTTCACTGTTTATTTTTTGCACCACTTGCATGCTACCTGAAGTTTGTTTTGCCTCTGAACATTCATGTTTAAAAAAAAAAAAAAATTTATAAACAAATTCAAACTTTCATATAAACACCTTGAAGATTTAATCTAAAGCAAATTAGTTAAGTTGTAATTCATCTAGTTTATGAAATCATGATTAATCAAATCATGTTGGGATTTACCTGTAAGCTTAAAAATGCAGTCAAACTAATAAAATGAGGGCTCTTGTGACACTTGAACTTTTATGGTCTGACTTGTGCACATTGGTCATTGTTGATGTTCTTCTTTTATGTACATTTGTGATCTTCATTAGCATGTACTCTGTCATTGCTATATTGAGATCATCATGTAGCTTACTGTGTTCATTTGAATACTTTGTGTTTCCAAAATTTTGAAATACGTCCACCTGAGTTGATGTGTTTGCATATGCTCTGTCTTTGAGCTGCTGTGTTGATTTGCATTGTTTGTACCTGGGTTATCTCACTGATCATTTGTATACACACAGTTGTGTGCTTCTCGGTTGCACTGTAGTTTGGCCTGCATCCCTTTGTTTGATCATCAGTTGCAGCTTGTTATATTGTATCTTGAAGTTATTGCCGTAAGCTCTGTTGTACTTCGATGTGATCTGGTCTTTGACCTTATATCTGCAGTGGCATTGTACTGTTTATCCATGACATGCTTAACTGTAGCTTGTATCACCTGTTCCCCTGTACTTGTTTGGCTCTGCGATTCATCGCTGTTGCCTCTGTGTTTGTTGTGTCTGCTGCTCCCTGCATTTGTTTCACTGTACTTGTTCACTGCCCTGTACACAATCTGGATTGCATGCTTGCTGCTGCATGTTTGTTTGCTTACTGTTTTGTTCAAGTTGGCACTAGTTGTGCCTTGAGCATTTCTTTGCAGTGATTTGTCCGATTTGCGCTTGCACATGTGTTGGCGAGGCAGTGCACATGTGTATTAATATACGTGTGTACTGCAGCCACACGGGATTGACAGATTTTAAAATTTGAAGTTGTTAATATAAAAATCCAAAATAGATGAAATTTGATTCATTTGTTTCATCTTCTCTGTTACCATTTTATTCAGTTCATTACAAATTTATTTACTTGAGTTAAGATTAATCCTGACTCGAGTGTTTTGTGTTTTGCAATTAACGCTCGGGTCAGACCGAGTATTTTTACAGCTTGAAGATTTTCAGGCCGCGAAGTTAGAGAGAGGGGATTTCGGCATTCACTAAAGTTTTCAAGAGATTTTTCTTGTATTTAATAAAAGATATGTTCCGCTGTATAAAAATTTAATGCATTGTACAAACTCTGATATATGTATGTAAGAAAAATTCATTTATGAATAATATTATGATTATTCTGTGATTCTGTGGCTGATTCCGTTTAAACTTTATAAACTGAACAACAATCCGTCATTTTGAACGTTTCGAGTTGGTTTAATTACCGACTAGAGGCGATCAGAGCGGCGGGTCGTTACAAAAGTGGTATCAGAGCTTTGGTTTACTCAAAGCTCAGTTTATAATGTTTAATATGAATAGTTACTAGAACCACTATAAAGAACGTGCTTTTCAAATTTAAAGAAGTATAAAATTGTTTTCTTTAAAATAAAAGGTATTTTGAAAGTTAGAATTATTTTGAAAATTCCCCTCTCTAAATTTAGGTGCGATAGTTTATATTCGGTGAGGTCTCCTTAGATTCGAGTTTCGATCGTTCGGAAACTCATTATCGAATTATTGAGGTTTATGAAAAATGAAATATAAGTTAAGTGAACTAATGAATTGGTTTAAATTGGTTTAAATCAAATATTTTGAATATTTCGAGTAATAGTTGTGAAATAAAATGATATGTTAGTTTAGTTATAATCAAGTGGATTATTGAACTATAACTTGGGAATTTAATTCTGAATTCTTTTGAGAAATTGATTTCAAACGTTGTGAAGAACGAGTTAGTAAATGAATGGATTATAAGTATTTAACTTATAATATGAACTTTTGAGTATATAACTGAGTTATATAAATTGAATTGAATAGAATTAATAAAAGATTTATAAATTGAAGTTTTATAAATAGAAAGGAATTTGTAAAGATTGTTTATAAATTCGAAACCAATTGAATTGGTAAGTAATTTGTTGTAGCTTATGAAAGGAGATATATCCACGATTTTGGACAGTGGGTAATACTTTAAAAATGAAAATAAGTTGTAGAAATGATGAAATTGGTTGACAAAACATATTCACGATTTTGGACAGTGAATATATTATTGAATAAACAGATATGTTTTAGAGAGAATGATTGAATAATCCAACCTCTGCTAATAAAAAATGCAAATATTGATAGGAAACTTCGAAAACACCTTGTTAACTATAATGGCGAAAACCGAAGCACAAAAAGCAGCACGCCGTGAACGAAGAGAAATTGCTCGTAGAGAAGCAGGAGCGAGACGTGCGGAAATTGAAGGGAGATTCACTGAAAGGCAAGCACCTGGTCCATATGATGAGGTTATTTGCTATCGATGTCATAAAAAGGGACATTATGCCCTTAAGTGCCGAGAGAGAAGAAAGAAAAGGAATGTGGATGACCGATTCGCTCGTCCGGAGATTGTGTGTTTTAAATGTCAGGAGAGAGGGCATTTTCTTAGTCATTGCCCTAAAGTGAAAAGAAAAAAGTGCGTACTCAATTTACCCGTCGATAGATTGACAATCTGCTACCATTGTCGTCAGACTGGACATATAGCCAGAAACTGCACCGAAAGACAACAGGGAGAGCAAGCTATAGCCCGACCAGCTAGAGCGAAAAGTGCTAAGGTGATAGATAAAGATGGAAACATCTCATATTATTGCAATAATTGTAAGGAATGGGGACATGTGGATTTTGAATGTGTTAATTCTCCTTTAACACAACATGAAATAGTGTCATCCGAAGATGAAAGTTTGGCAAGGATGCATACTAAGGGACAAGAAGTCGTTAGTCCTTAATTATTCTGAATCTTAAACCAATCGATATATTTTCTAATACTATCTTTTGTAATCCACAATCTTCTGTGTACGTCTTTTAAAAGTATTAAGCTATGTAAAATTTTGTACGGAGGAAATATTTTAATGAAATAGCATTTTGGGAAGTGATATTATGAAATGAAATTTAATTGTTGATTTAACTGAATGAATCAAACTACTTTGATGTGAAGTTTATATTTCAAGTTTAAAACTATTGCCTAAAATAGTTAATATGGAAATATGGATCTAATGGAACCAATTCGATGAATAATTTACTAAAGAACTAGTTGATTATTTTTGAAATAGAAAGCAAATGTAAAGTTCAAATGAAATTTAGATTTCAAATTTGAAGTCGTCAACACGATAATCCATTATAGGTTTAATAGATTCAGTGATGAATTTGAATTTAAACATGCGAAAAATTAAATTAAGTGAGAAACTTAATATTGAAAAGTTTGAAATCGGTTTAAAACTAATACTATGAAAAGTATGAAGAATTCAAACTATGAATTAAGTTGAAGTTGAAAAAGTTAATGGTTTTAAAGATGTTTTAAAATGCATTAACTATCGAATACATAGATTTCAACATTCAATTGTTGAAATAGGCGTTTCGAGAAAATTAAGGAAATGGTGGACTATAACACTTTGTTATAGTAAATGGTTTCCGGAAGGAAATGTTGTTTATAGTATTGGGATTTATATATCTATCTTAAATCCGAATCCCTATACTAGTGATTTTGAGTTGTCGTAACGATGTTTTACGCAACATTCGTTTTAACTCAAATAAATGTGTTTAAAAGAATGATTTCCTTAAAGAATGAAATATATACTTAATTTTGATTCAAGTATATTGAATATTTTCAAAGTGTTGAAGATGAAAGAATTTGTGAATTACTTATTATTGAATGAGTATGGGAATGTTTTCCAGTATGAAATGAAAGGTTTGAAATTTTATCTTTTAAAGATAAATTGAGAAATGAAAATTTGAAATTAGTTTCAAATGGCTAAGTGTGAAAATTATATATCTTGTAAAGATATTATTTTGAGAGATTTGAACAATTAGTTCAACTTGGAAATTTTTTCAAAGGATTGAATCTTGAGTTAAAATTGAGTTTAACTTTGACACCAAAAACAATATAAGTTCAACTTTGAATTTTGGATAGTCGATTGGGATTGTATGTCTAACATTGTGAATTGATGACATATCATTTGATCTCTATTAAATATATATCTGTGGTGGCGGAGAATTTATTCTTTTAGCTTAACACCCTTCTCTGAGACATACGAGCTTAGAGGTTATATATCGATAGACATCAATTATGTGTTGAGAATTGACGATGTAACGTGAAATCCAAATCGAATGTGAAGTCGATAATGAATTGGATTGTGAATGTGAATTAGGTTTGAGATAACCTTAAATTTTCAAATCGATTTAGAGGAAAATTTTAAACGTGATGGAAAATTTGGAATCCTCTATTTGTTGTGAATGTGAATTGAGTTTTCGTAACTTATATATGTGAATATAATTCGAAAACTATCAGTTTGGAAAGTCATTATTATGAAAATCCTGTGTAGGTTTACATAGATATGATATGTACGAAATGTGAAATGAAGTACTATATGTATATGACATATGTTTTCTAACAACTGAGGATATGGAAATGTACCTTCCAATTATTATGTGTGAAGGTGATTGGAACTCGGTGGAGTGTCCATTGTAAATCGTAGCTACGTAGAATTCCATTAGTGGAATGTCCAATGGGACTGATATGATATCCGATGGATCATCGTGTTTGGGATTATGTGATTGATGCTGCGTAATTCGTGGGGAGTGATGCCTACAGTTACAAGCGATTCCACTGAGATAGTGGCGCAACCGCCGAGTAAACTGCGATCTGGAAACCGAAGCGAAATTCGAGGGGCGTGATGCCTAAGGCTACGAGCGATTCTACTGAGATAGTAGCGTAACCGCCGTGCGGACCGCGATCTAAGGCGATAACCATGGCGAAATTCAGGAGTGATGAGAAATCTGAGATTACAAGCGATTCTACTGAGATAGTAGCGAAACCGCCGGGTAAACTGTGATCCATGGGGGAACGGACTTTCCATATCCATTTTTTAAAAGAATTTTTAAAAAAGTATTTTCACTGGGAGTTGAAGCAAGTATGTTTAGTACTTGGAGATTTTTAGTCTTGCGCCTGGCCAGCGTATGCCTAAAGTCTGTAAGAACGACGATGGACTTGTTAAACTTTGAGTTATCAAGTATTTTCAAAACTTTGAATAGAAAATCAATAATCTGAAATTAGAATTACATAATTCTAACTTAATGAACTAAGGAAGAAGATCTTTAAAATATCTTGAAAGTCCACAGCTTTTGGATAAGATATATTATGCAAATATTTAGCATAAAAGATTTCAAGTTTAAAAATCTGAGTTTTTGTAAGTCAAAAATTTAGTGAAGACTTTTGTGTCTTGATTATTGAAATCGATGAACAAAACTAGTGAAATGAAATAAGTGGAATGAATCCTATATTTATTTATGAGTTTGAAACTTGGTAAAATCATGTAGGGTATAAATATCGGTGAGATTTTAGCAATCGTTTTTCCTAACTTATAATTTCGGGACGAAATTCTTTTAAGTAGGGGAGATTGTAACGATCCTGAATTTTTAACAATTTAAAAATAAAGATATTTAATTAATTTTAAATATTTGAGATAATTTTAAATTGAATTCCAATAAAACTATGAAGTTGAAGATTAAATTTTAGAATTTAATCTATTTTTAAAGTCGAATAGAAATTTGAATTTAACTTTGAAGTTTGAAATTGAATATAGAAGTTGTATTTTAAATTCAAACAAATGACTTAGAAAAAAAATAGTTTGGATTTAAGAATTATATTTATGTAAACTTATAAATAGATGTTGATAGTTGAACTTCAAAACGTTTCTATGTTTATTAAAGAAAACAATTTACAAAACAAAATTTAATTCAAAATAAAAATAAATAACAAAAGATATAAAAAAATAATAATAATAATAATAAATAAAATGAATATAAAAAGAAGTATACATGGCCTTACTTCGTTCAGCTGTAAACATGCCTTCAACCACGCCGTGTTCCATGCCATAAACCATACCCTAAATCACGTTCTCTTCCCCAAAAAACACGACACCCCATCATTTCAATTCATTCGAACCCTAAACAATTTCAAACCGAAGAAAATTTAATGGCGGCCGCGTTCTTCTCTCGTCTCGATTCCTCTTCGCTCGCTTTCAAAAACTAGGGCTCCGTTCGTCTTCGTTCGCCTTCACAAATTTGGGGCTTTTCAAATCAAAGGCGCCGGCCTCGTTCTAATTTGCGTTGCTCCATTTTGATTCGGTGAAAGGTGAGTTCTTTGCTCACGATTAATTTTTTTTTCAAGTATTTAGATCTGTTTGAATTGAATGCTTGGTTGCATGCTATGTTTTGGGTGATAGTTGCTATAAATTGCTCTGATAATTCGATGTAAACTGATGAGAACAGATACTATAATTTTGTTTTAAACTGATGAGGAATAGATGCTATTTATTGGGTTTTGAGCTAATAAGAACAGATGCAAGATAATATTGAAGTAATCTGTTTGTATGTATATGAGTTTTTGGAAATTAGTATGTACTTATATAAGTATGTATACACTGTTAGCATCAGTAATTGTTGATGTTATTAACTTAAGCTTTAAATCTAAAATTTTGGTTGCATGATTTTATGTTGAGATGAATAAGCATTGCATGTGAGTGAACTTATATGTTTAAAATCAGTTTCCTTGTAAAAATAAGAGCTAACTTATTGAACTCAAGTTTTAAAACAAACTATTACATATAAACAGAAATCAATTTAACTGCTACTGATAAAAAAAAAAGAGAAGAAGAAAACTCTGTCTTCTTTTAAGTAATTAACCTCTCATATGCAAAAGCTTGAGCCATATGTTGCATTTCTTATTGATATAGTTAATCATGTTTGTATGACCACATGGTGATTCTGTGTGTGTATATATATATTAATGTATATATATGTGATTCAGGATTTTATACATCTGTTCTTGGCCTTGAACTGAGTTTTTAAAAAGAAATCCATCATAAACTAGTTGATATCAGGTTGGATTTGTTATAGAAATAGAAAATCTGTAGCCTTTGAACAAGTACAGCAGTCAACAAGTTCTAATACATAAATAAGAAACTGCTCTGTGTTCTTTGTTTAACCTCAAAATGTTTAAGTTTGTTAGCTGTGCATGTGAGTATATAGGAATAAGTATGTTGTATGATTGTTTGTTGATGAATGTTTTTGTGTGAACATATATAAATGTGTATGTATGTTGTTATTGCCTGGAATCCGCAAAACTAAAACTAACTAAGATTGTCAATATAAAACTCATTTCCCTGGACTTAGTACTCTGTTAGGATTTGTTGTGAAATCAAAATATGTCGTTTAATACAAATTTTTATAGGTAAACTATGCATGCTTATAAATTGTAAATAGATATATATGAAAGTGCCTGCAAAGTATGTGTTTGAGAACAGTAACATGATTGTGCATGTGTGATCTTCAAAACTTCAAACTTATGTTTGACTTCTGAACTCTCTTTTAACTTGTTTACCGAATTGAACTTAAATGTTTGAATAAATTATGTTTGCCTAGAATGGTGTAAATCTAAAAGTTCATGAACTACATATGTTTGCCTGTAGCTTGAAAAAATAAAGTTACACAAAATCAAATTTGCCTAGAATAAAAATTCATATGTTATAAGTTAATGTTTCAGGGCTTACCAATAGAATCAGTAATTAAATTCAAGCATTTTTAGATCAAAAGTTAAAAATTTACAGTATTTTAATAAAGTGCAGTTTCAATTTACTGTATTTTACATTTTTGATCAAGATCAGTTGATCCTTGCTTTTGAATTGGATGAATTGTTTTCTGGAAGTAGTTATATACCATTGATCATAGAAATTTTTTTGAATTTGGCTTTAATTGATAATAATTTTAGAACTGGGAATTTAAGGGTTCATTGCTTATAAATTTGGATTCTCTTCCATCACGGCATTTCCAGTTTGCATTCCTCCTGAGTTCATATATATTGTTCTTGTACATATATATATATATACACACAAGTATACAGGCATTTGCTTCACTGTTTATTTTTTGCACCACTTGCATGCTATCTGAAGTTTGTTTTGCCTCTGAACATTCATGTTTAAAAAAAAAAAAAATTTATAAACAAATTCAAACTTTCATATAAACACCTTGAAGATTTAATCTAAAGCAAATTAGTTAAGTTGTAATTCATCTAGTTTATGAAATCATGATTAATCAAATCATGTTGGGATTTACCTGTAAGCTTAAAAATGCAGTTAAACTAATAAAATGAGGGCTCTTGTGACACTTGAACTTTTATGGTCTGACTTGTGCACATTGGTCATTGTTGATGTTCTTCTTTTATGTACATTTGTGATCTTCATTAGCATGTACTCTGTCATTGCTATATTGAGATCATCATGTAGCTTACTGTGTTCATTTGAATAATTTGTGTTTCCAAAATTTTGATACGTCCACCTGAGTTGATGCGTTTGCATATGCTCTGTCTTTGAGCTGCTGTGTTGATTTGCATTGTTTGTACCTGGGTTATCTCACTGATCATTTGTATACACACAGTTGTGTGCTTCTCGGTTGCACTGTAGTTTGGCCTGCATCCCTTTGTTTGATCATCAGTTGCAGCTTGTTATATTGTATCTTGAAGTTATTGCCGTAAGCTCTGTTGCACTTCGATGTGATCTGGTCTTTGACCTTATATCTGCAGTGGCATTGTACTGTTTATCCATGACATGCTTAACTGTAGCTTGTATCACCTGTTCCCCTGTACTTGTTTGGCTTTGCGATTCATCGCTGTTGCCTCTGTGTTTGTTGTGTCTGCTGCTCCCTGCATTTGTTTCACTGTACTTGTTCACTGCCCTGTACACAATCTGGATTGCATGCTTGCTGCTGCATGTTTGTTTGCTTACTGTTTTGTTCAAGTTGGCACTAGTTGTGCCTTGAGCATTTCTTTGCAGTGATTTGTCCGATTTGCGCTTGCACATGTGTTGGCGAGGCAGTGCACATGTGTATTAGTATACGTGTGTACTGCAGCCACACGGGATTGACAGATTTTAAAATTTGAAGTTGTTAATATAAAAATCCAAAATAGATGAAATTTGATTCATTTGTTTCATCTTCTCTGTTACCATTTTATTCAGTTCATTACAAATTTATTTACTTGAGTTAAGATTAATCCTGACTCGAGTGTTTTGTGTTTTGCAATTAACGCTCGGGTCAGACCGAGTATTTTTACAGCTTGAAGATTTTCAGGCCGCGAAGTTAGAGAGAGGGGATTTCGGCATTCACTAAAGTCTTCAAGAGATTTTTCTTGTATTTAATAAAAGATATGTTCCGCTGTATAAAAATTTAATGCATTGTACAAACTCTGATATATGTATGTAAGAAAAATTCATTTATGAATAGTATTATGATTATTCTGTGATTCTGTGGCAGATTCAGTTTAAACTTTATAAACTGAACAACAATCCGTCATTTTGAACGTTTCGAGTTGGTTTAATTACTGACTAGAGGCGGTCAGAGCGGCGGGTCGTTACAATCATGAAATAAAATAATACCATCAAGGATAGAATGAGAAATACCTTGACCACGAGATGTGATGCCAGAGGCTTTAGCCACATTAAGCCTTCCCTCCTTCCTATTTTGGAGTTTGGGACATACATGCATAAAATGATCTAGACTTTTACAACAGCGACAAGAACGGGGCTTTGAACACTTGTTCACAAAATGGTCCCTAGAACCATAGTTAAAGCATTTCCCATTACTAGAGGAAAAAGTCTTTGCAGCAGGAGTTGCTTGCTTACCCTTTTTGGTTGGATAGGAACCTTTGAATTTGCTTGGAATCTTCTTGTTGTTGAAGTTTGTTTTGGAACCCACCACTTCAACATCACTTTCCCTATCCGCCTCTTCAAGACAGAGAGCGATATCAATGAGTTGGTCGAAAGAAACTTTTAATTTTAGAAGTAATGGCTTCTTAAGATTTTTATTCAAGCCATAGACGAACCTCTGATTTTTCGTCAATGGGGTATTAATTATTCAACCCCGTATTTGGAAAGAGATTCGAAAGATGCGACATAATCTGTCACAGAAGATTCGCCTTGAACAAGGTCAATAAAACGGCGAGCCAATGTCACCTTTTCTGCTTTTGGCACAAATTTTAATTCGAAGCGTCCCCGGAATTGCTCCCAGGTGAGATCCGCTTCAACTATTTTAGAAACAAGAAGCTCATACCAATCTAATGCTCTTTCTTGGAGCATACAAGAGGCCACCTGAACACGGTGAAGATCAATAAGATCCATGCGAGAAAAGATTCGATCGCACGTTCTCAGCCAAGACTGGACCTCGACAATGGTTTCAGAACCATTGAATGGTTTCCCACCCAAATTGGTACAGTCGTTGCATAAACGTGCAAATCCAGACTTAGGGTGAGTAGTCTCTGAATTAGAACCGGCTGCTTGAGCATTTTTAACGAGTTCAAGAAGCTGCCGAGCAGTCATAAATACTCCGTCTTGGGGAGTAGCTCTAGGTTGACTGGCACTGGGACGGCCTGGTCTAACCATTTCTCTTCCTTAAGAAAGAAAGAAGAGGAAGAAGATTATTCACCAAATGAATATCAAACATTCTTGATAGGTGAAGCAAGGAATCATAAAAGAAAATAGGATAGAACGGTACAAAGACCCGAATAATATCCTAAAGACGACTTCTAAGATGGACCTAGGACGATGATCCTTGTTAAATTATTCTACATTGTTCCGAAGTTAGGCTCTGATACCAAGCTGTGACGCCCTCACCTCTATACCCACGCTAGCCAAGAACACTACGGAGTAATGCTGTCAACTAGCATGGAGAATAAGGCTGTGGAGGAGCGACCATTCATGTGATTTCTTTGTGCGAGCAATGATAGTCAGATAGTACAGCATGCATTTCAGTTATGGAGGAAATCCGACATACCGATACAAACTCAAAGCTACTACACAGTGGTTATATATAATCTTCGGAAACAAATATAGAAATAAACATAACAGGAATCAGTCACAGACATCCATATCACAAAGGCGGAAAAAGATATGAATATATAACACATGAAAGTGTACATCAGAGTAGTGGTGTGTAAGATCCACAATAACACAAAAGAATAGCAACATGTGCTATACAAAAGAATACATCTATGAGTCGATATCTCATATGTATACAACAAAAACTACTAGTCTAAATAGTTAGCCAAAAGTCAGAGTAATAGATCCCAGGAGAGAAGTCAAGCAGAAGCACCTGTAACATCTTGGTCAGACCCGAGTATTATTTGATAAGAAAATAATAAACGGATTAGTCTAGCTATAAATATCAGATGACATAATATAAAATAAGAAATATGGCATAAATGTATAATAACCATAATGGCATATTACTATAAGTATGTAAATGATAATCAAGAAGAGATTAATCAATATCACAAGAATCATCTCAAAGATCCAAAAATTCACCAAAAGGGTAATGACACACGATTTCACCAATGCACAAAAATTGATAAAACTTATCAATGAAAATCACGAAAATTGGTGAAGCACAAATTCCAGAAATCAACACACGAAATCCAGAAATAACAAAAGGGGAGGCCTATCACAAAAACGGGAGCATGGAAGCTCACCAACACGGGTATCACACAAACGAGACGCTATCGCATGGTAGCTAACCATTAATTTTTTGAGTCGAGGCTCCACACGAACGGCCCGAAGACCATGAGGCGCTACCCCACATATGTGAGTCGAAACATCACTCAAACGGGGTTTAGTCTCCCTCGTAGACAAAGAGACATCGCACAATTGCTAGTCTAAAACACAAAATGATCGTCAATGATCATCAAGAAGTGTCAATTACACTAAGTCAGTAAATATATAAGTTTAGCTTCATGTCCCATAACCACTTGCTTAACTTAAATATTTACGAACAAACTGTAGATCTTCACTAGAAAATTGTCACAAGAGGTTCAATCGAACAAGTCCAAGAATTAACCTACGAAGTAAACGCAAGCGTTTCATATCACTTGTTTTACTAAGTCGTTTAATTAGATTTCTCATACGAATGAGGTAAATGCTTGTACATACTAATAGATTGGAAAACGGCTTAGGAAAAGAGCTTTGTAATAAAATAGCGTTGAAATCGTTTTGGTGAAAGAGTTTTGATATTTACTACTAGTACTGAAACCTTTATATTTTTAAAGTGACAAATCACAAAAATGATTGTAGAAACAATATGTCACAAAAATTCACATTCAAAGACGTGGATAAAATCCAAGGAAATCAGTTCCAAATGCATCAAAGTAGGAATACCCTGCGACGTAGCATAATTCAACATAAGAAATTGGCGCGAACTAACACGGTGCAACCTAAGAAGTTAGCACGCGACAAATGGTGCGGCCTAAGAGGGTGAACGACCTAACACGGTCGAGTAAAGCATAGGAACGTCCTAAGGAGTTAGTAAGGTCGAACGACCTAAGGTGCACAAGCTAGTGCCGAGCGACCTAGCAGGGTGACCAAGTGGATGAGCGACTTAAGGTGGTACACCCTAAGTACAACTAGGCCAAGCGACCTAGTGGTTGAGGTCGTGCGACCTAAAGTGGAACGAGCTTGACCTGAAGGTTGAGCGACTTAATCATTTGATGCCGAACGACCTACTTAACTCGCGACCTAACGACTTGAGTAAGGCCGAGCGACTTAGTGGGAATGGGGTCAAGCGACTTAACGGATCGCGACCTAGGGAGTGGGTAAGGCCGAGCGACCTAGCAGGGTGGAACGACCCATCATGGCGTGACCTAGCGACCCAGTTATTGCCGAACAACCTAACGTTGCTGAACGACCTAAGGGTTATCGAGCTAAATGCGGGCCTAGACTTTTCAATGGCCGAACGACCTAAAGTGCAAAAAATGCAAATACACACAAAAATTGGGGTTTTTCACCAATTCAATCTAACCCAAAAGCAAATGCACATGTAAAAGTGATAGGAATTCGTTCCCAACAATCCGAGATAGTTATAGACAAGAATGTGAGATAAAAATCTCACCTTTTCATAGTTTAAACGAAAATCAAGCTTGAAAGAAAAAGAAGAAGCAATCCCACTTCAAACTCAACACAAGGAGCTTGAATCAATGGCTTCTCTCTAGATTTGGAGTTGGATGACGGATTTGCAAGAGAAATTGAGCTTGGAATTTTAATTTTCCATTCCACTCACCATTTTTGATGAAGCTTTAGTGTTAGGAAATTTATGAAGGAATGAAGAGAAGAGGGAGTGAAGGTTGGGTCTAATAGGCTAAGTCCAAACTAAAGTCCAAAGCGAAAAAGTAGTGAAATTCCACCAACTCCAAACATATCAAAGTTTATACCTAAAAAGATTGCAAATGTCATTTCGAACTCAATTGAAGTGGTCTCGAGTCCTAATTTGACCATTTGCAAAAAGTAGCTTTTCAGACTAAAATCTGATTAACGATAAAATATTTAAATATAAAATCGATAAATATGCGGGTTGTTACAATAGGGTAGTTAGTATGAAGAAAAGATGAAAATTTGAACCTACTAATGTATAATAGGGTAAATAAAGGCTACCTTTGTTTATTCAATAATTTTTGATTAGATAAAAAGGATTTGGAGTTAAATCAACTTTGATTATTGAAATAAATTATAATTCATTAGATTTTTTGTGAATGGAATTAATTACTACATTATTTGAAATAATGATAAATTGAGAAAATGTTATTTATCGGGATATATACCAATGTAAATGGTACCTAGGATGTAGATATGAAAATTAATTGAATTAAAAGAATGGGAGTGAGGATTTATTTATTTATTTGAATAAACATTCAATAATTGGATTGATTGCTAATGAATGGAATAAATTATTTAATTATGTCGTTATTTGAAATTAAGTTTAAATTAGAGATTTTTAATATTATAAATATTGAGCCAATGATAACTTCATCCAAATGACATCAATAAATTGAATAATAGGACGAAAGCAAATTTAAGTAGATTTTTGGGAAATTTAATTTATAAAATTGAATATAATGAAATTAAAAATTTAACACTGCAATTGATTGATTAATCAACGATAAATTGACATTTAAATTTGTTTAAATTATTGTAAATGATTAAGAAGTTAAAAATGTTGAAATTTGTCAACTATCGAAATAAAATTTGAAAATTTGATTTTATTAATTAATTATTAATTTATTTAATTATGGAAAAATAGCCATTTTGGCCACTGACTCGAATTTCGACAAAACCAGTTTCATCGGATCCGTAACAGTGAATTATTGTAGGGTTTCAAGTTTCGTAGCGATCGGATTTGTTGTTTGATCGTACAGATTCGAAATGCCTTGAAATCAATGAAATTGAAATCAATTGAAATCAATTTGAAATAATTTGATTTTAGCATAACTTCTTCATACGATGCAATTTGAACCTGAAACTTTTTCCATCGCGTTCATAATATTTTAAAACACCAATTTTTATATATAGGTTTACCCAATTTCATCCCGGAGTCGAAACGGGCTTTTTGGGCCACTTTGGCGTTAACACGCATATCCAACCTTATCCATCCATTCTAATTTCTGACCTACCTACATAAACCCGGTTATAAGCCCTAGCCTATCTCTATTCTCATTGTCTGTACGTACATCTCAACCCTATCCTCCTCAATGGCAGATAAAGAATTCTAGATCCAATCCCAAATCAAATCCAAAGCATAAATTTCAAAGTCCTTGAAAAAATTTGAAAAAATATATATGTTGAAGCTCTCGACTAGCGTAATTCACTAGTGGTGTTCGTTTTTCGATTCAGTTTATTGTTTGATCGGTAAAAATCAGAGAAGTCTCAGCTGTTCATCGCTCGATGATGAATATCGTCTAACCGACGAATCGACAAAAGGGTTATGTGGAGAGTCGAGCGTACATCGCATCTAGGTGGTTGGTCTGGTGGTTCAACGGTCTGATTTGGGTGAAGAATTTGATTAAGGTTTAACCCTAATCGGCGGCGGCTGTCTTGTGGTGACCGGAAGTTAGCGTCGGGGGAGGGGGGCGAGATGATAGGGGAGGTGATGGCGATCTCAGCGCCGTCTTCGGTGATGGATGGCGACGTGCGTAGGGGCGTGGGCAGCTGGCCGTAGGTGATAAGGCGATGGTGACTTTCTTCAATTCTCGTACAGGAGGAACGACGGTGAGTCACGTGTTGACTGGGAGAAGAAAGCATGATGTGGTAAAGAAGGTTTATGTTCTCTTTTTTAAAAAAAAAATTGAAATTCAAAGACAATTTTCGCTATATCTTCAACATACGATATCTATTTTACGTGCGATTTTTTTTGTTTGGATCGTAACAAAATTCCGGGCATTTTGGCGTTAGTTCGGACGGATTTGGAGATTGTGCAATTTTTGGGTTTAAATTGGATTTAAATTCAATTTAAATTCAAAAGGTGAGTGTTTTAACCACTCACAATTTCTAAAATTTCTTATGTTTGTTTGATATATGATGTGATTTAAAATTTATTTACGCTTGTTTGGCATATTCTTAATCAACATCTCAGTTAGATTGCATTTATTTAAATTAAATTGCTAGTTAATTTATTCATTGCATTTAAACTTCCAGTTAAATTTGACAACTAATTATTCATTTCATATACACTGCTAGTTAAATAGTTATTTAAGACATTATTGAATTAAACTGCTATTTAATTCCTATTTTTTTTTTCCGTTAATATTGATGCTATTGATTTAATTGGATGATGATTGTGATAATTGGTTGATGGTTGATATTGGATGAATGAATGTTGCATTTTATATTGTTATAAACTGCAAGTCATTATGCATTTTCATTTCATTCGGGATTGCGGTTTGAAATGATATACAACCGCATTTTTATTTTAAATTGTGGATTGAAATGGTAAATATCCATATCACTTGACCATAGGATAGAAAATTATATACAGGCACCGCGGTATATATATAATATTTTTAAATGTTTTTAATGGGTTTGGAAAATAATATACGGTTTAATAAATATTTTTTTTGATGTTATATAAATATTATTATTATATATATAGTTAAAATTCTTGAATTGAAGATATGTATAAAATTGTTAAATAAAAATAAGTTGAATAACGGAGTTTGATTGTATTATCTTTATATGGTTAAAGTACCTATTTAAGATATTGTATATATAGAGTTTTGGTGATTTAAATAAAAATTAAGCTGGAAGATAAATATAAAATTAGTTTGAATAGAAAGATTTAAGAATTTGACTTGAATAAAATGGATGTGAAATTTAAATAAAAATTCAGATTTTTAAAAGGGTATGATTTTAACTTGATTTTGGGTTAAAGTGATTTAAATAAATATCAAGTTGATTTAAATGAATATATCAAGTTAATAAAATTTAAGGAACATTCATTTATTTGAAGTTTAAAGGTTTTACTTAAATGATATTTGATTTATCAAGTAAACGTTTCAAATCTAAATAATGATAATTGAATTTGATATATATGGAATTATCAAAGAATTGTTTTGAAATGGTGGAATATTTAAAGGTTTGAAATATATGGAAAATTAAAATGGTTTATTTGGAGATTCAAATCGATATTTGGAATTTATTTGGGATATTAAAGAAACTATATTTATTTCATATAGTACATTAAATATTCAAACCATTTAAATATTAAGAGTTATGATCCAAAGCTATGGGTTTCAAGGTACATAGATTTAAAAATGCTATAATTTTGGAAGAGGATATATATGAAATAAAAATGATATCATTTTAATTTGGGATTTTAAAAATAGAAGTGATATCGTATTTATATGGATTTGAAATGGATATTATATTCTGGTTTTAAAGTATAAACTATTTTGAAAAGACCGCGGTGTTATCATAACGGTTGGTTGTTGAAAAGACCGGGATCGGAAGTTGTTATACTCTCTGCCAACTCCGAAAACCACTTTAACAACCGTATACGCGGTGGAGATTCCAGAATGAAGTTGGATGGTGGCTGTGTTTCTTTTGAGGTAAATGCGTGGACCCAACTCTCGTGAGTTGGCATAAGGTGGCTAAAACATGAGCGATCGACGGGTTAAGAAGGTAGCACCTTTTATCGGACACATCCCTTCGCTATTCTACTCTGACTTTGGATTTTTCGGTTGCCACTTTTGATTTCTTTGATTTAGAGGTGTGGCTCGAGGTGGGAGGTAGCTGCGGCTATGTGTTACCACTGACCCGGAAGCGTAATTGGTATGTCTACCCTGGCATTGCCCAGTTGTGTCGTGTCACCTACCCTAGCGTGCTTTATACGATTTTGGTTTTGTACCATACCTGTGGAGTTCCCTATGACAACGCCCAGTACGGGGGAGATTACGGTACTGTATAGACTATGAGAATATATAAATATGTTAAGGTGGAAAATGTAAAACCTTAACGCTATTTAAAAGTAAGTTTATTTTACAATTAGTCACTATTATAATAGCGAAATATACTACATAGTAAATAGTTTAACGGATCCTTAGAGATGTAAATCCCGAGCATCTCTTGAG
This sequence comes from Allium cepa, assembly GCA_030765085.1. Lineage (NCBI taxonomy): Eukaryota > Viridiplantae > Streptophyta > Magnoliopsida > Asparagales > Amaryllidaceae > Allium > Allium cepa. The sequence continues at coordinate 912,692,939 of CM060943.1, forward strand.
TTACTGCACGTATATTTATTTCGGTTGATTTAACTTAAAGAAGATCTTTTAGTTCTGACTCGAGTGTTTTGTCTTTTCAATACGCTCGGATCAGTCCGAACATTTCAGGATCGAAGACTTTATTTCTGGAGGACGAAGACGAAGATTTCATTATTATTATTATATTATATTCCACTACATTGTATTCCGCTACATCGATGTTATTCGTTGGTATGTGCAACTCTGATATATATTGTATAAGAAAATTAAATACTTTGTATAAAGCTTCATGACCGGTATATTTGATTATTATATTTTATCCTTCCGCTGTGAGATTCTCTTTTGTTTTATTTCTTTCTCGTTTTTCTTATTTACCCCATGACAATCCGCCCTTCCGTATGGTTTGAATTGGCACTTGTGTCGATTTAAAGCATGCGAAAAGGCGGGATGTTACAAAAGTGGTAGAAGAAAATAGAACAACAAGCACAGAATCTCACAAATGCAACATAGAAAAATATAATATATAATGATAGAATTTTATACAAAAGAATCTTTAACTGTTTTATACTTACAATCATCAGAGTAAAGCAATCAATACATCAATCTAGATAGTTATAATAACTTGTCCTCATATAGCAGAAATATAAATCAAGTACGGAAGTAAGTCTCTACCATCCAACAAGTCTCCTAAGCTTCATAGCAGCCTATCCTGAATCGGTAAAACTCGTTCTGATCCTAGCATTGTAAAATAACACCCGAGTCAGTCTGGAAAACCAGCATGAGAAAACACACTCAATTCAAATTATTAACTTTTATCAAAAATCCTTTGAAAACAAAGGTATCTCGTAAGACCACGTCACACATAAACAAGACTGGTTTTTCCCTTACGATAGCCAAAACAATTTTTATCAATATCGTCAGATATTATAATAGTGTCTAAACAAAGTAAATAGAAAATGGATGAAATGCTTGCATCTCACGTTCCAACATAGTTGGGCACAATAAAATTTATACGGCCCTTATTAGAAATGGATTTCATACAATGACAGGGCTACTGGGGTACCATCCATCACAGTACACCTCTAGAAAAATGTACCGAGGACCTCCCTTTGCTTCCCTATAACACGAGATCGGGCCTATCCCTAACCTGAATAGAACCGAATATGTTATCACTACGGGCGTTCCCAGCCTTAAAAATCAAGCGCTCACTTTTCCATGCACAACCATATCCATAATTTTAATATATCCACGGGCATCTAGAAAGGTGGTAACATACTCTAATTGGGTATGACCCACTCAGCCTTGTTGCATCTCCTCTGTTTTAGTCATTCCTGGTGGATGAGGCTTGAGGCTAATGATTACATTTTAAGAACAATTTCACTTAGAATGCTAATCGTCCACCAATGATGATGTTCAGATAGCATTCATCCGTATAAGTTGTCCTGGGTTTGGACAAACCGAATCACAGTATTCAATATCTTCACGATATCCATTCGTAGTGTTCGAATTAGATCTAAGTGGTTTTCCACTCGTTGTGTTCGAACCAGATCGAAATGTTCGAACCGGATCGAAATGTTCGAACCGGATCGAAGTGTTCGAACCAGATCAAAGTGTTCGAACCGTATCGAAGTGTCCTCTAATGATGATATTCTGATGGCATTCATCCATATAAGTTGTCCTAGGTCAAACCGAATCACAGTATTCAATATCTTCACGATATCCATTCGTAGTTAAATAAACGACAATTAGGCCTTATTCGATATGATTGTCCTGATTGTCGTTTATTTAAAGTATCAATAAAACATTCATAAGAAGACATCAGGCCTTATTATAAATTTTCCAAAAAATTATTTCAAAATATCATCATAAGATATATATTCAAATCCCTTCTAAAATTTACAACATTTGAAACAATTTCAAATCCTTATATCTTCAACAGAATATTCCCAAACCTTTTCGATACTTCAAATTTTTTTCCAACTCAATTTTTATGTTCAAGACTTAGGAAGTATTCCATTTATTTCCTCTTTTCTCAAAATCATTTACAAATTTATTTGTAAATTATTTAACTTGTTTAGAACAAATTCTATATGTTTTGGTTCTATTAATTAATTTTCTTTAATATTTTCCAAGTCAACACTTGTCTAAAATTCTAAATATTCATTTCTAACTTCTTTTATGAATATTAATTCATTTTTCGAAGATCACTTTTATTAAACTATTTCGGAAATTTTCTTACTTCTTTCTAAATAACATTTTTGAGAATTTCTCCTATAAATCACATCTACAGAATAAATCCCGTTCCCAGGTTCTCGAGAAGATTTATAATTAAATTTCATACATTACAAAACTCTCTCTGTATATATATGGAAATAAATAAGTATTTAAAAGAATATTAATTTATTTTTAAAACATGTTCAAGTAATTATTTAAAAATATCTTGCACTTTATATAAACGTTAATAATCGATTTTTAAACAACAAATCAATTTACAAAGCCAATTATGAAAGTTAGAATTTAATTTCAATTAATAGTAAATATTTGAAAAATTCACTTCGGAAGTATTCCAATACTAACTAGCTTAAAATTACATAGTTAAATAAATAGAATTTCCCTTTTTAAATCAAAACTTAACCTCTTAAAAAATGTTTTAAAATCCCAATAACCAATTCAATATATAAACCCCTCTTGATTTACGACACATCGATCCCATTCCGATTTTCTAACCATCCTCACTTTTCAAAAATAGAATTCACTATTTTCCCCAAAATCTAGTTTTCATATCTTGATATAAATTCACCCTGTGAAATTATATTCCAGTTTATCAATTATTTTTCATTTTCCCTTGTTTATAAACATTATTTATAAATTTATATCTCCTTTGAGTTTCACTTATTTATGAAACTAATCCCATTTATAAAATTTAATTTTATAAATCTGTTTCTTAATTTTTTTTCGCATATCAATTTAAAATATCGATTTCACTCTTTTTCATTTTTTCCATAAATATCGTTTAAAAGTCCATTGTTTAAAAATCTTCTATACAAGTTATTTAAGATCTCTATTTAAAATATATTTTCCCAAATAGTTAAGTACAACCCAAAAATCAATTTATCATTCCCAAATCAATTTCTTTTAAAATAATCCAAACTTCGTTATAAATGTTTTTATATCCAAAATCTCTTTTTAAATTCCTTCAAATTCCAAAATAATATTATGGTGTTTAAAATACCAAATTCAGGCCAATGCTACTTTAGCATTCAATTATTCAATCATAACAATAATATATAACATATTATTCTAACACATCGTATATCATTATATATGAAATTTAAAATCAACATTTTTGAGGATCTAGTTGGATCCATCCAATTTGTTTCCCTGCATCCACATATGTTAGTACAACATGAAAAATACCAATCCCACTTCATGGGGGGTATCGCGGTATATAGGGTCATCCCTATTATGCATGGCGCTTAGGGTGTCATCCACTCCAATCGGCGGGTATATATCCAACTACTAATATATATACTACTATATATATATGACATCCAACAGATAATAATTTATAAATTCAACCAGCATTCAATAATTTATTTTAACTATTTAAAAAAAGTTATAGTAACAAAAATGAGTGAGAATTTATCACCTTGATTTTTAATTGCAATCCATCCCAACTTGAATTCTATTGCATAGATTCACAGATACGACCCAAACTTGATTGGTTTTTCATGATTTTTGTATCTCATATGATAAAGATATTAAATCTATTAGCATTCGAATTTATATAACATAATCAATAAATTTTTGATCACTATTAATTTCTCAATTAACTTGGCTAAAATTAAACTGGTCGTTACCTTCCTTAAGATCGCGCACGATCATACACATCCATCCAGCAACCCCAGCGTCTCACCAACTTTGCATGATCGTCGGAATTTCTTAATCTTTGCATCAGCCTGAACCCAAGATCTTCGAACCAATTTCTAGCTAAACCCTAACTTTGCTTCACTTGTACCACCATATTATTGATGCTCACCTCTGACATTTTCAAATAGCCACGTCGATGTATAAACCATCGCCAGGCACTACCATCGTTCAAGGTTGTCGCCGCCTTCGTCGCTCTGTCACCCAAAACCCTTCACGCACCTCAACCATCATTCGCATACAAACCCTAAATCAAGGCACAATCGCATTCGTCCCTCTCTCCTTCGCGGCCTCGATCAATTCACCGCCGAACGCAGAATAAGATCACACTGCTTCGGCTCACCATCGAGCCCCAGCTGAGCGTCCCTTTGCATTTGTAGCCTCACAAGAATTCACGACCAATGCCATCGATCGAGTTAATTTCTCTTTTTTTATTTATTATAAATCGATTTTGTGAATCTGGACTGATCCATTTGTTAAAAAGGAAGAGCTCTATTTAACGTAAAAGGGGACATGATTCGATTGAAATGAAAGAGGGGAGAGCTTGAGTATAAACTGGGCTTGCTTTAGAAGAAAGGAACGACTTTGACTTGATTTATAAATTTATTTAATTATAAAATAACTCGTTCGCATATCTCGAAATTTTGAACCCCTATTAAGGCATGCCGCTGGGTGTTTATAATGTTATACCCTTATTTCGAAAGCAATGGAGAAAGTTTTGAGTCTGAATTCGTTTGTATGGATAAGATAGCTTTCTGAACCCAATTTATTAAATTTTTAATATAAAATTCAATGAGTTTCTATTCCGTACGACCAAATGGTAGATCCAAACGCTACAAAATTTGAAATCTAATAATAATACACAATTACGGATCTAATGGAACTAGTTTCGTCAAATTCTGAAATTGTGCCTCGGAAAGCTATTTTAACGCGTCGATTAAATCGATGATTTCAAATTTACGAATTACTTGAAATTCTGATTTTGAAAACTTATTAACTCAATTATAATTCTAATAGAATTTGTATCAACGTTGGAGATTGTTTTTGATTCGTATTCAACCACACTTCAATTATTTAAAATGATTTTCATTTTTAATTCAACAATTAAATTAATTCATTAAATCACTACGTTTAGAATACTCCACTCATTTGATCGATAAACCTCATATTGAAATTCCATATATGTTTCAAATTTGACATTTAAAATAAATTAAATGTTCAAAATCAAACGACTAAAAATCCCGGTAATTACAATTTTGTTTTAAATTCTGATGTTCATATAGTAGCTTCATGAACTGTTATTTATCTTTTCCGCTGCTTATTGTTATATTACTCCGTTTTTATGATTCTGTGATTGATTTATTTACTGTATATGTTAAGTTTTTCAAAATATAAATTAACAATCTGTTGTTTTGAGCAAATCAAGTCTGACATGAGTGGATGATTGTCGATTTGAATGGTTCGAAATAGCTGGTCGTTAGAATGAAAGTGAGGGTAATTAATTTAAAAGTTTTTAATTAAAGTTAACTATGGTTTATTTATTTAAAAAGTTCGTTAATCCATATTTCACTCATATAAGGTCCAAATTGAACGCGACCAGTTGCGCTGCAATCATATCATCAAAGGCTACACTATGGATTTAGATCGAATGAGATTGAAGCTTGTTGGAATTTATGCTAAAAACTAATGTCGTTCAATTTTATTTCCAAACCCGAACGTTTGGCGAGAATGAAATTCAATGTGAGTTATCTCACCTTTTTGGTTAACCATAAATAATTTTAATCCATAAAATTATTTATTGGATGTGTTCCCGCCTATTAGAGCGGATGAGAACTTATTATGTTCTAACCTATTAGAGCGGATGAGAATTTATTAGTTGGATTGGATATATTCCCACCTATTAGAGCAGATGAGAACTTATTACTTTCCTGTGTAAGTGTGGATGACCTTTTGTATACGAATCCCGCCTCGAAGCGATTGGTTATATTTTATAATTATATACTTTATGTGACGCAATAGGACAGATTGGAGGGATCCAACAGGATTCCTCACACAGTTGATTTTATTCTCATATAATTTGATATATGATATGTTAGATGCTATAATTGATGATATGGACACGATTTTGCTTATTTAGTACTTTAGTAGTACTGGGCCTTATATATTTGGTATTTTAAAATGTCATAAAATAGTGATTAATTCTTAAAAAAGGATTTTGGAGTGATTTTGGAAATTATACATGTTTTAAATGACTATTCTTGAATTATTTGAAGAAGTAATTTATTTTAAAATCAAAGGTATGATTTTGGATATTATAATTTAGTAGTTTTTAAAAAAAAAATTAAAACAGAGATTTTTGAATTGTAAAAAAATAAAGATTTTTAAAATCTTAAAATAAGTCCGTCTTTATAACCAAGGGATACGTTATATAGAAAAATAGAAATACTTTGATATTAGTATTTGTTATCCACTTTATATAAATTATTATATATATATATATATATATACACACGTACATATATTAAAAATTATTTACAAATGTGAGATTTATAAGTGCGATAATTTATAAAAGTGGTATTTTAGAAATGAAGTGAAGATTTGATAAATCATATTTTGTTCATAAAAAGGGATGGATTTATAAATGGTGTTTTATAAATTAAAAGGAAACTATTCTCATTTAATAGACTGGAGAAATAGGTCAAATGGTAGATTTATTATGAGATGTGGATTGACTCCTTAGTTTAGCTCTACCAATCAATAATAGTTCTTTTCACAAAAGGGTTATCCATACAGTGACGGGTTCTGGTAAATAGTTGATTCTATTTTGGGATTAGAGATAAGGGTAAATTTAGAATTGTTAAACGATATTTTATAAATTGAGAAAAAAAGTATTAAAGGAATTTATACCTACGAGAGCAAGGTTAAAAACAGTAAGAATTATGTTTTATACGTTATTTTATGAATAAGTGAGATTTATAAAGGAATGGAGTTATAAATGGGGTTCATAAATAAAGAAATTTTATAAAAGGAAGATTCGTAAAATAGATAGAGATTTATGAATTTAGTTTATGAAATGTAGGAACGATTATATGGAAAGTTAAGTATGAATTTTTATCAAAGAAAAAATTTATGTTTTAAAAAGTTATTTATTTCTATTAATATTTTTTTATAGTGGTTTATCAATATTTTAATATTTTGAAAAGTTTGTTATTTAAATTATTAACATGATTTGAAACTAATTATAATTATTTATCAGCAAATTTTTGGAAACTAATTATTAGTATTTATAAAAATGTTGAAGATAAATCATTATTGTTTTATTTAGGATGTTTGGAATTAATTAATTATTATTTTAAATTTTTTTAAAGTTAATATTATTTATTTATAGTGTTTACTATTATATAATAGTAGTGTTTAAGTAAATGATTGGAATTTATATTTCAAATATTCTCGAGATTTATAAGTAAGGTTTTATAAATAGATGTGGATTAAAAGAGGAATCTTATAATATGTTTTAGAAAAAATAAAGGGAGATTGGTTTAAAGATAAAAAGGTTTTATAAATGGGTTTAGACATTTATAAAAGAAGTTTAGAAGTGGTTTATAGATTTATAAAAGGAGTTTTATAACTTGTTTTGTGGATTTATAATGGAGTTATGAATGATTTTAGAATTGAATAAAAAGGGGAAATCTTCCCAAATGTTGGTGAATAAACTTATGCCGATGAGGCAAGTATATAGATATTTTTCTAAGTATTGAGAAATAGAGATTTGTGGGTGTATATGTATATCTTTGTAAAAGTATTTCGGTACAAAATTTTACAAATTGATTTAAGTTAATCGAAGGATTTGGTAAAAGAGGTTTACTGTTGCTTGGTGCTTAATCAAATGTTGGTTTTCCCTATGGAATTAAATTACTAACTGAATGATTGTTATTCTATAATTATTTAATTATTGAAATTGGTCCCAAACTTAACTTTGGAAATATCTAGGAGAAACACGTGAGTTATATGACGCAGTAATCTCCGATGATGATGTACTATGCTTATAAACCTTGTTTCGTTCTCCTAGGACAATGGCAAGGAAATTGTAACAACCCGCATATTTTACGATTATATATTTAAAAGTTTTATTTAAATATAGCGTCGTTGGAAGTCCGAAATAAGACTTTTTGTAAACAGTCGAACTCAGACCTGAGACCAATTTCATTGAATTCAAAACGACGTTTATAACTTATTTAAGTATAAACATTGTTATGTTTGGAGTTAATTAGGATTTTGGTGTTTTCATTTGGGCTTTGGGCTGTGTTCTAGCCCACTAACCCAACAAAATAACCCAAACTCTTCTACATAATAGCTCTCACTCCACTCCTCTTCATTCATTCATTCCATTTTCTAAATTCTTAACAATCGAGCCCTACGAAAAATGGTGGATAGGAAGGAGACTAGAAATTCCTAAACCATAGTTCTCTTAGGAAGTTCAAGTTCTGGTTCCAAAATCAAGGAGAAGATTCGGTAAGCTTCCTCTTCATCTTCTCCATCTCAATCCCTCTTCAATTCATGATTTTCCCTGTAACCTAACTTAGGAAAAACTTTGCATTTTATAATATATTGAGATTCTAGAGGTGTAGGGAAGAGGAATTGATCTTACTTTGTTTTTGAGCTTCTCATTCGTTCTTTTTAAGTTTAAAAGTGAGTTCTTGAACTCACATCTATGTCTATAGCTTTCAGTGTTGTTAGGTAAGAATTCCTAACATCTATTTCATGTTTGTTAACCTCGTTCCAGCCTACAAGTTAAGGGGCCCACGAGTTAGAGGAATCAACGAGTTAAGGCCTGGGGAGAGCTACGACTTAAGGTGTTTAACGGCTCAGGAAAGATCAACGACTCAGGAAGCCTCACGACTCATCGAGTCACCGACTCACTAAGTTAACGACCTATAGTTGAAAGCGACTTAAAGGGTTACGACTCAAGGGGGTTAACGGCTCACAAGACAGACCGACTCAAAGCATTACCGACTCATCAAAGGAATTGCTTCAATGACTCAACTGGTAGCGACTCAGTTGGCTGACGAGTTAAGGCTCAAGGCAGCTTAGAGGAATGGAACGTCTCATGGAGGTTAGCGGTTCATGATACAGGCCGACTCATTGAGTTACCGACTCAACGAAGTTCACGGCTCGTACGAGACGACTCAAGGACTGGGCCGACTCATCATAAGAAACGACTCAAGAGGATTGACGACCTAAGAAGTGACTTGACGACTCATAACTCAGGACGACTCGTCCGCGACTTAAAGCCACTGAGTCGTATTCTGTTACAACAATGCATGTCCCAGTGAGAGTTGACTCGCCAACGACTCAGGACTTGGCTTAGAATCCAGTGAGAGAATGAGCTAGTGAGAAGACCAAATGCAGATAAGCCGGCCACGACTCAACTTGACTCGGCCACGGCATAGCCTGAGTCGGTCACGACTCATGACTTAACAACTCCAGCCCAGAAATTTGCCTATAAATACATGGCCACATCCAACATTCAAAGGACTTTTTGGCTCATTCATTTCAAGCGCCGTTACTCTGCTGCATTCTGAACTACTTCAACACCTTCAAGGAACTTCACGAAGAAATCAAATATATCAAACATGTGTTCAAAGATTTGGATCGACGTTGAAGTTTAGGCTACTTGATCTAAGTCACTTGAAACTCAAAGTGTGTTGTAATCAAAGTGTAACTGCATTGACTTGTAATCAAATCATCAATAAAGATATTCATAGTGGACGTAGGCTATCTCTAAAGCCGAACCACTATAAAATTGCTGTTGTTTACTATTTTCTACTACTATCTGCTTATAATCTGTTCCTGAGCTATCGGGTGGTGCTTTCACGATCTAATTTCATACACCGGGGTGTTAGCGTTCAAATTTTAGCGTTAACATTTTTAGTGCTTTCACTGAGAAGGTGAACTCAGGCGAGTTATCATCATTGCTTCACAGAGGTTTGTAGAGAGAATTTCCTTGAAAACCAGAAGTCTATCCGAGATTATGGCTACTGGAAGGAAGAGTAGATCTGTCAGATCTGGGAATATTCAAGAGGGAACCTCTGCTTCCGCTATATCGAATCAAGCCACTCCAGCTGTCGGAGTTACAAAAGCAGAGCTGGACGCTGCAATCTTAGGGCTGAACCAACAGATCAATGCCCAAAATGCACAATTCGAGGCTCAGAATGCCCAGAATGCCCTAATTCTGAATAGGTTGAACGATTTGCTTGGGGCAAACCGTCAACCGGCAAGTAATGAAAGGAATTTAGCTGGCAACATTCGTGATGCTGAAGAAAGAAATGCTCCTGAAAGGGCTGCTAGCCCCTTTGAACAAACACTTCCAGAGGTTGGTGGATCTAGAACTCGACATGATGAGGGGTATCTTTCTGGAATGGTCCGACAAATTATGAAAGAGAGTATGCAGAGGGTTGAAGATGAGAAAGAATGGGGTTTCGCCCCAAGTAAAACTCCTTTTACTGAGAAAATCTTAAAGGCTGAATTCCCAAGGAAGTTTGTCCCACCAACCATTCCAGCTTACAGGGGGGACGAGTGATCCAAACGAATTCTTATACAAGTATGATTGGCACATGACAGGTGCCAGAGCCTCTGATGAAATAAAGTGCCGATATTTTCCTGTGTATCTCGAAGGTGTAGCTCTGCTTTGGTTCACCAAACTTCCAGTCCGATCTATCGACCAGTTTTCTGACTTAACCCGGAAGTTCAAGGAGCAGTTCAGACTATACGCTTCAAAAGCCGAGGATATCATGTCACTGTCAAGTTTGGAGCAAAATCCAGGGGAGACTATCAGATCTTTCTTAAACCGCTTTAATATAGCGCTAGCTGAGGTGGACAATGCAGAACCGCGAATGATATTGACTTATCTGATGAAGGGTATTGACAAGTCAAGCGAGTTTGGGAAATGGCTAAACATGAAGGAACCAAATTCCCCTGAAAAGTTCTATAAAAAAGCAGATGAATTCATACGCTTAGAAAGTCGTCCCGTACCGGTAAAGGCAGTGTTGGAAAAAGCCGAAAATAACACTGTTGTTCCACGCAAGAGTGAATCTGTAGGGCAAAAAAGGGAAAATAGCAATGGGAAGAAGCAGAGTAATCTGAAGAAGCCCCGATCCTTCAAGCCATCAGAATATACTCCTTTATCAGATACGCCGCAGCGTATCTACCTTGCCACTAAAGATTCTATTTAATTTCCTAAACCTCCTCCTCTAAGGACCGGGAAAAAGGCTATACAGAGTGGGAAGTTCTGCCGCTTCCATAATCAACCCGGTCACGAAACCGACGAATGCCGTCAGCTGAAAAATCTGATTGAAGAGTTGCTAAGGGAAAACAAACTACAGCAATTTGTGAAAAAGAATAGCAACAATCCTGCTTCATCTAGTCAGGGGCAACAGGCTCCTACTCATCAGCCTAGGGCGATTGAGAAGGCTTCAGGGCATGAATCTGGAAGGCCCATTATCAATGTCATTACGGGAGGACCTCACCCAGCGGGCAGAAGCTGGGGTGAGATGGAAAGGTATACCCGAGCTTTAAAGTATGTACCGACCGAGGAAGATGTATTCGTTTTGGAAGGTGCTACGCCCTTGAAGCAACAAAGAACTCTTGATGATGATATTGTATTCAAAGCTAGGGATTCCGCAGGTATTGAAGCTCCTACATTGGATCCCTTAGTCATCTCGGCTGGTATTGGGCCAGCTATTGTCAGAAGAGTTCTCATTGATTGTGGCGCATCCTGCAATATCCTCTTCAAGAAAACACTTGACCAAATGAAGATCCCTATGGCTGATGTGCAAGCTTCATCACATAAAATCGCTGGCTTCACCGGGGAGCCAAAACAGCCGGTAGGAACCATTGATTTGTTTGTGGAACTTGGGGAAGGAGAGAGAAAAATGGTCCGCAAGCAAACTTTTGTGATTGTCGACGAATTTTCTGCTTACAATGCTTTCCTTGGTCGTCCAACTCTGGCAGCATTCAAAGCTGTTCTTGCCCCGTGGTGCCTCACTATTAAATTCCCTACAGACAATGGAGTAGGAGTTATAAAAGGGGATCAAAATGCTGGGCGAGGGTGTTATCTGACAGAGCTACGAGAAACCAGAAAAAGAGAAATGGGAAAGAATGCGGCAGCCCCAGTCCGCATCAAAGAACCAGCCTTGTAGCAATTACAGGGCGGACCCTGCACTGGCGAGCACAGCGGAGTAAGGAAAGAGATGGACCCTAGAAAAGTCAGTGCAGGGGAAAATAGAGTGGTACCAGTGGAAACGACAATACCAATACCTGTTGACCCAAAGGACCCAAACATGGTGTTGAATGTGGGTTCACAACTTAATGTGTCAATTCAGAATATCTTAATATCTTTTTTAAAGGCAAATCTGGATGTTTTTGCTTGGACTCATGCCGATATGTGCGGAATATCCGCAGAAGTTGCATTGCATGCTCTAAATATTGATCCAAAATTTACACCTGTGAAGCAAAAGAGGAGAACTCAAGGTCCAGAAAGGTCGGCAGCATTAAAAGAAGAAGTTGATCGGCTAATGGAGAATAATTTTATCAGGGAATCTACCTATCCGAATTGGGTTTCAAATCCAGTGCTGGTTAAGAAAGCCAACGGAAAATGGAGAGTATGCATCGATTTTTCAGATCTAAACAAGGCCTGCCCCAAAGAATGCTTCCCATTACCCAGAATCGACCAATTGGTAGACGGAACAGCGGGTCACGAATTGTTATCTTTTATGGATGCTTACTCCGGATATAACCAGATCATGATGCATGAGCCGGATCAGGAGGATACGAGCTTTATCACCGACACTGGTCTTTACTGCTACAGAGTTATGCCCTTCGGGTTGAAGAATGCAGGGGCAACATACCAAAGACTTGTTAATGCTATGTTCAAACCGCAACTGGGCAAGACTATGGAAGTCTACGTCGATGACATGTTAGTAAAGTCTAAGAAAGCAGTGGATCACATAGAACACTTAGCAGACATGTTCGCAGTCCTTCGGAAATACAGAATGAAGCTCAATCCTTTAAAATGTTCATTTGGAGTGGAATCCGGCAAGTTTTTAGGCTTCATCGTGAGCGCTAGGGGCATTGAGGCCAGTCCAGCTCAAATTACTGCATTGAAAGAAGTCAAAGCTCCTAGAACAAAGAAAGAATTACAAAGTCTCAATGGAAAAGTCGCCGCCTTGAGTCGGTTCATTTCCAAAGCCACAGATAAATGCATCCCATTCTTTGACGCCCTAAAGAAAGGAAAGAAAAACTTCGATTGGACTCCCGAATGCCAAAAAGCCTTTGATGAATTGATTCGCCATATGAAAACGCCTCCAATACTTTCTAGGCCTGGCGATGGCGAGGATCTCTTATATACTTAGCAGTATCATCTCATGCTTTAAGTGCAGCGCTGATACGAGAAGACAAAAGGATTCAACATCCAGTTTACTATATCAGCAAAAGACTCACTGGGGCAGAGATGAATTACTCTAAGTTGGAAAAACTCGCCTATTGCCTACTAATTGCATCTAGGAAGTTGAGGCAATATTTTCAAGCTCATCCTATCAGAGTCCTCACTGATCAACCTTTGAAGCAAGTCCTGTTTCGTCCTGAGACTTCGGGTCGTCTTCTAAAGTGGAATATCGAACTCAGTCAGTATGACATCACTTATCATCCCCGAAAAGCAATCAATGGACAAGCTTTAGCAGATTTCATTGCAGAATTCACAGATAAGGGTAACAGTGAGGAGGAAACAGTTGACGATTCCCCAATCCAATGGAAGTTATATGTCGATGGTGCGAGAAACGACTACTGTTCTGGAGCCGGAGTTGTACTTGAGACCCCTGAAGGTCGATCATTATGCTATGCACTAAGATTAGAATTTCCTTCAACAAACAATGAAGCAGAATACGAAGCCCTTATCGCTGGCTTAAGGATTGCTAAAGAATTAAACATCCAAGCGTTACAGATCTTCAGTGATTCTCAGCTTATTGTATGCCAAGTCAAAAAGGAATTCCAAGCAAAAGGGGGGAATCTGCCCGCCTACTTGTCAAAGGCTTGGGAACTCCTGGGTGATTTCGATCATTACATGATAAGTCACATTCCTCGAGAAGAAAACATGAAAGCAGATTCTCTCGCAAAGTATTCTAGCACAGGCGAAGCTCAATTTCTGCGGCTAACTCCAGTGGAGGTCCTGTCGACTCCTAGCATTGATGAGATGGACATTAATTGGATCATGAGCATGTCTCAAGAGCAAGAATCATGGATGACTCCGATAACGGAATATCTGCTCAATGGATCTTTACCAGGGAACTCAAAAGAACGAAAAAACTACTGAGAAAAGCCTCTCGATATATAATCCAGGATGGCCGATTATACAGACGGGGATTCTCAATGCCATTACTTCGATGTGTATCCAGGGAAGAGTCCAAAGCAATCCTGGCGGAGGTGCATGGAGGAGAATGTGGTGATCATTCAGGTGGTCAAACATTAGCAAAGAACTCCGATATGGATACTTTTGGCCAGAAATTAACCGAGATGCAGCAGAGTATTCTCGAAAATGTGACAGATGTCAAAGATTCGCCAAAATTCCTAGAGCTCCTTCTACTGAACTCACACAGATGGTCAGTCCATGGCCGTTTGCAATATGGGGAATAGACCTTGTAGGACCGTTACCAACTGCCAAATCTGGAATTAAATATGCCATTGTTGCTGTAGATTATTTTACTAAGTGGGCAGAAGCTGAACCACTGGCTACTATCACCTCAAAGAAGATGATAAATTTTGTGACTAAAAACATCATTTGCAGATACGGTGTGCCTCAAAAAATAATTACAGACAATGGTACTCAGTTTGAAAGTGAAGAATTCCAAGATTTTTGCAAGCAATTCAAAATCCGGAAAAGCTTTTCAGCAGTGGCTCATCCGCAGGAAAACGCGCAAGTGGAAGCCGTGAACAAAATTATTAAGTCAACCATCAAGAAGCAACTTGAAAAAGCAAAAGGTGGTTGGGTCGATAAGCTAACACTGGCACTATGGGCATACAGAACCACTCACAAAACTGCGACTGGGTACACCCCGTTTTCATTAGCATACGGGTTAGAAGCAATGATTACGGTAGAAATAGAGGTCCCTTCACATAGAACAATCCATTTCAATCAAGCAGAAAACGAAAAGCTACAGCTCGAAGCGCTAGATCTCCTTGATGAAAAAAGAGATGAGGCTAATCTCAGAATTGCAGCTCATCAGCAAAGGATAGCCAGACATTTCAATTCCAAAGTTCGCCAACGCAGCTTTGAGATTGGAGACCTAGTCCTGAAGAGAATTGTGACAGCGACAGGTGTGTTTGGGCCAAATTGGGAAGGACCATATGTCATAGGTCAGAAGCTTCTTGATGGCACATTCAAACTCACCATTGTTGAAGGAGATCAAATTCCAAGGGCATGGAGCAGCAACCATTTGCGTCCATACTTTACTTGAAAATTTTGTTGAAATATTGTAAAAAGAATTGTGAATGTATGATTCTTGTAATTGAAGGCAATTGTAAAACTGATGCAAGTAAATAATGAAAAAATATAAAGTGGATGTAGGCCCAATTTCCTGGCCGAACCACTATAAATCTTGTGTTCCTTATTATTATTATTACATGTTTGCTTTATTTTCGATATAAAAAGTACATAGAATGTATTGCTGAAATGTCGATTTAAATTTTTGCAGACAATGGAAGTGAAACTTGCACATAAAAAGACCAACTGATTCTCGCCAAATTTCAAGTCACAAAAGCCCCGAATTCAAATCCTAGATAGGAAGTACTTCAATTGAACGGCCTATGATTTCGACAGAAACGGGTCTTTGCTAATAAATTGAGATCGTTTGAACAAACAAACATCCAATTAAGAAGCTAATGCTCGTTCTCACGAACTTGCCTGACAATGAAGCACACTTCCTTGGATTAAACAAATTACTTGTAAGAAAAGGGAATGAAAGCTTAAAAAAAAAATATAAAAAAAAGAGGATCACTGAGAAGGCATAAGCAAGTGAACAAGGGAACAACCAAAAGCCGTCATCAGCAGTACAAGTCCTCTTCGGAGGCGCAACTCTTCGGAGGATAAAGACCTCTAATGGGTCATACGCCACAAAAAAGAAAGTTCTCTACTCAACAAAAAAGATTGGAGGAGTCATGACCCTCCAACCATGAGAGAGTAACTTCCAGGCGATGAAAACCCTCTCTGAGGCACATTTCACCATGAGTTGAAGTGTTACGACCGCTCTTCGGAATTTCACTTCACCAGAGTTGAAATGCAAACAAAATATAGACCTCTTCGGAGGCACATTTCACCAGGAGTTGAAGTGTTACGACCGCTCTTCAGAATTTCACTTCACCAGAGTTGAAATGCAAACAAAATAAAGACCTCTTCGGAGGCACATTTCACCAGGAGTTGAAGTGTTACGACCGCTCTTCGGAATTTCACTTCACCAGAGTTGAAATGCAAACAAAATAAAGACCTCTTCGGAGGCACATTTCACCAGGAGTTGAAGTGTAACAGCCGATCTTCGGAATTTCGCTTCACCAAAGTTGAAATGCAAAACAAAATAAAGACCTTTCTGGAAGTCCACGTTTCACCGAGATCGAAATAAAACTTCCAAGTGTTGAAACGTGAAAAGGCTTTCTTCAAAGGCACAACTCTTTGAAGGTACACGTTTCGCCAAGATTGAAATAAAACTTCCAAGTGTTGAAACGTGAAAAATCCCTCCTCAGAGGTACAACCCCCCCCCCCCCCCCCTCTCCGGAAGCATAATCAAGAAGAAAGACCTCTTCGGAAGCCCACGTTTCACCGAGATTGAAATAAAACTTCCAAGTGTTGAAACGTGAAAAGGCTTTCTTCAAAGGCACAACTCTTTGGAGGTACACGTTTCACCAAGATTGAAATAAAACTTCCAAGTGTTGAAACGTGAATAAATCCCTCCTCAGAGGTACAAATTTCTATTTAAAAGAAAAATCCTCATCAAGAGCATACTTTAACTTTCAAAGGAAGAGTGATTTACCTATTCTAAAAGAAAAAAAGAGGGAAGAAAGTTAAAGTACATTCAGAGGTCCGCTTTACCACATAGAAGAATTCACTTGGCAAAATGTGTACATACGCAAAAGGAAAAAGTGATTTCTTCGAAGGACAAAGCGTAAAAACTTATATGAAAGGAGTTGTACTCTATGAAAAATTTCTTCACGAATGAAATAGTCATTCTACAGAAAATAAGAGTGCAAGTCCCCTCGAAGTATAGAAAATTGCAGCAAGCTTATGGTATGGGGGCAGCATGGTATAGTTGTATACGATATGATATAGCTACATCGGTAAAGTACGCTCAAACAACATACCATAAGCTCACTGCAATGTCATATAAATAAACTTGTGAAAAAATGAATAATAAATGCATTCTCAAATTCAAACAGAAGTTTATACAAAGAAAGAGGAATCATTTTATTCAACATTACTTTATATACAGGTACAAGTTCCAACAAAAGAAAAGCGGGGGGCCGATACCCGCACAATTCTCGACCAGTACATACAAAAGACGAGAAGCTAAAAGCTGGAGTCTTCATTTCTTATTGCCACCTTTAGACCCTTTACCCGGCCGAATGGTTAGCTTTTCAGGTCGGTCTGAAGGCATAAGGGAAGAAGGAGAGGGAGGTACAACTGGTGCAATTTCCGGTTCCTCTTCGGTAGCAATGACTTTCTTCCCCCTCCTCTTCGATGTCCCATGCTTCTTTCTTCTCTTCGAAGAAGACTCACTCCCTGGAGTAGCAAGAGCGGACAAAACTACGTCATCAGAGGGAGTCCGCTCCGGAGAGATCTCGCTGATGTGCACGTAAATGTGCACATATTTTTCGCCATATTTAATCTATTTAAATTAAATAAATGATCATATTGGGTATTTTAACTTGTTTTAACCAAAATCCATATTGATTCCAAATTTTCACATATTCATCTTCATATAAGGGCAAAATGGTCATTTGTGTGCATATATTAATTTGAGAGAATTTAATTGGAA
Organism: Allium cepa; assembly: GCA_030765085.1. Taxonomy (NCBI): domain Eukaryota; kingdom Viridiplantae; phylum Streptophyta; class Magnoliopsida; order Asparagales; family Amaryllidaceae; genus Allium; species Allium cepa. The sequence continues at coordinate 912,710,920 of CM060943.1, forward strand.
ATTTCTATAATATTTTGTAGGAATTTAGCTTCTCATATTGGTGGGTTCATGAAGACATATGCATGCACAAAATAATTACAAAGGAATGAAGATGGAAATAATTCAAAGTGAAGATCATGGAGGACCCCACCTACCCACCTAGCTTAATGTACAAATTAAAGGCTAAAGCACATGCTTATGGATTTAATGGCTTCATGTACATTTAAGTGGGGATTAAAACATGCTAATGATAACTTGGCCTCCACACTTTCTCATGGGCATTTTGGGCATTCCCCAAAAATAGGAATTAGGGTTTTAAACATGTATAAATACCCATATGTTTCATGTAGCCTCCATCTCTTAATCCCTTCTCTTAGTCTCTCTTAGGCCTCCTTCTCTTCATTAGTTTAGAGGAAATAAAAGAAAGCTCTCTTTCTCCTTTCATGGCTACTTAGCCATTTTTATTTTATGTAATTTTTTTTTATTTTATGCAATTTAATACATGCTTTTTTCTTTTCATGTTCATTTACTTTCATGTTGTAGTGTAGATCTCTTTTATTTTATGCAAGTAGAATAATTTTTCCTTTCATTTTGCTCTCTTTTTCTCTTCTTGTTTAATGTTGTTTTCTACATTTGTTCATATAATAACAAATATGAGAGCTTAATCCCTTCAATTTAGGGGTAATGAAGCTCTCAAGTATGTAGATCCAACATTTTGTTGTTTATGCTATCTTTTTGTGCTTAATGAGAATGATTGAAGTGGTTTAATGATGTTGTTTAGCTTTGAATTTGATAGTCTATGTTGTTCATAACAAATAGGCTATGCTTAAACAAACATAACACAAATTGCCTCTTCATCTAAATATGATTATGGCAAAGAAGTGAATGTTAAAATTGAAATTTGATAGCCTATATTTCTAAACAATAGTTAATAGGCTATGCTTAAAATAGATTTTTATTTCAACTTTGTTGTCATATTTCATGAGAGTTAAATGTGTATTAGTGGTTGTGTTATAGTTTGATGGTTTATATTGAGCTAATTAATAGCACAAATATACCATACTTATGATAAGCACATCAACTAATTCACTAATGACAAGAAAAGAGAGATCATAACTTCATTTTGTTGATTTATGTGATCTAGAGAGTGGAAATTGCCTCTAAATTGTCTTAAAACTCTCATATTTTTTATCTATTTTCTTTTGTCATTTTTCTTTTTTTTTTAGTTAATCACTCTCTCGACTTGGGTATAATTTGATTGAATAGAATTTTAAAATCATCAATTCCCTGCGGATCGACCCGTATTCGCCGCGTGCTACATTCGTACACCGTGCGCTTGCGGTATAAATTTTATCTCTAAATTCGTTCGACGGTTTTCTAAACCGATAGAATTTCCGTCGACGAACACTCGCCTCCTTCAAGTCCCTCGTCCTTCTGCTCTTGCGAAGCGATAGGGTCATCCAAGCCATGAAGTGCCTCAATCTGTTCCTCTTGTGACCCGGGTTGTGAAGCAGAAGGAGGAGTCACCTGAAGAGATGGAGGAGGGATAACCGGAGGAAGTGAAGTCTGCACAGCACTTGGTGTTTCAACTGCAGAAGAAGAGAAATTAAAAATATTAGTATCTCCCCGAAAGAAGGGAGATATGGGTTCGTCGAGATTCAAGAAGTAATCGAGAAGCTCATCAAACTTTTGAGAAGTGAGCAAGCGATCCACCTGAATCGGACCAATATCAAAATTACCTGAAGATGTTTGCTTCGTAAGCTCAATCTCATAATTCTGAGCCCCGATATCCTCCAAAGCCTCATCATCAGTAGGGGTGATTACCCCGGTTCTTATAGGAGACAGCGAATGAGCACTAGAGCCTGTAATGTCCACTTCAGAAGAAACTAAAGGACATTCAGAAGTAGTAGGTGGTATTTCTTTCTCAGAACGTTCCCCTTCCGCCATTCCGGCCCGTACCTTGGCGAGTTGCTCTTTTCCCTTGGCAAGAGCGGCGCGGGCATCATCATCGAGATAATGCTCTTCAAGAGCTGTCTCAGTGTAGCCAGCACCTTTACCACCTAGCATATCAAGTGCTGCCTCCCAGACTTCAGCTAATGTAATTTCGTATTTAGGGCCTAGAAAGGCAAGGCTGCCACGCCCCAAAATGCTATGCAGATAGAAATCAAATAATGTGGAGCTAATGTCAGTTTTGGTTGCTTGATGGGCCTCTTCGGCCGCGAGTTTACCAGCAACAGCCTCGTCACGCTCCTTTTCGGCCATAGCAAGTCGAGTTTTTAACAACTCTATCTCCAAGCTTTGAGAGCCAGTCTGTTCTCGCAGCTGTGAAGCTTCAGCGCGATATTCTTCTATGACCTTCTCTTTGTATGCAAGCTTATCTTCGACTGCCCTTTGACTGGCATGCGCATCTCGTACTTGTTGCTGAAGCATGCTCTCCTTTTGAGAATGGAAAGTAGATGAAGTAGCTAATTCTTCCTTAAGCTTTTCTACTTCCGCTTCCAGTTTTTCATTATAGGAAGCAATACTTCTCATTTCGGCGTCATGCTATTCGAGAGTCTTCTGCCACTCAGCCTTATCATTCTCCATTGTGAGCATGGCCTCGAGATTGGCTCGGTTAACCCTCTGAAGCTCGTCGACAAGATTTTGCCAGTTCGACATTCTTTCAATATCGGTCCTGACAGAATCAAGATTTCGCAGCATAGCCGATTTGTCGAGAGGAACCAAGTCGAGATCAAATCGAACCCCTCTCAGGCACCACTGAGGGAACCGACTTTGAAGAGTGGGAGGACCTTGCCCAACTTGGTATGCGGGCCGGTTGATGATTGTTTGAATGTCGGAGCGAACAGGGGCAGGAGATTGAGCAGGAACGTTTTGAGAAACTGTCGGCATTGTTTCTTCAGTAAGTTTAGCCCGCTTGCTAGAAGAATCTTCCACGTGACCTTTACCTCTCTCATCGTGAGTCTTTCTTTTTTGGGTATCATCATCTCTGTGGGGAGGGTCATGTCTTTCTTGTTCTCTTCGGTGACGTTCTTCATATGCTCGTCTCTCGTCTGCTTTCCTGATGGCCCTCTCTTCATCGGATTCTCTGTAGGAAGGGAGGTAACGCCTATAATCATACTGGCTACGCCTCCCGTAACGCTGGAAATCGTCATAGTATGAGCCGCTGCGCCCCATCGGAAAATCTGGAATAAAAATAATAAGCTTTAGAAATCTTTAAAGTATAAGAAGATGAATGCGCAGAAGTGCTGAAAAATCCTAAGTGTTGTGTAACGTGCAAACTACATGCATCAAGCTACAGACCACTCTGTGGAGTAGAGGTAGTGATAACTTGAGTGGAAGGAGTTGACATTTGTTGTAGAGAAGATGTCGCCTCAATTACAGAAGAGATAGTTTTGGAAACATCATCTTTGAAAAGTTCTTGAGAAGTCACAATTAAATCGCTCAACCCCTCGAAAACATCATCACCATCATGTTTTTTGGGACTGGCTTTTTCAACTCCTTCGTCGGCAGATCTTCCGGAAGATCGTGGAGTTTCTTCCTCTTCGATAACTGGGGCAAGTGCAGACTTGTCAGACGGCCCCGCAACGTCCTTCGGAATTGAACACCTCGCTAGTGGAGTTTCTATAGAGGTTCCTCCCTGCATGTACTCTTTAATAGAGACCGGGGCATCAGGGGTTTCCGCTGGAGAATCGGGAATTTCAGTTGGGACTTCACGAAGTTAAGTAAAGCGAGAGGAATGAAGAAGCCCGTATTGATGTAGAAATTCATCATTTAACAAAAACTTTATACTCCTCTCTTCTGCCGTCACGACGTTCAATCTCTCGAAAATTTGTTTATAGCATGGATCTCTAGAGGGAGGAGGAAGCGCTAAAACAGGAAAAAAATAAAGAAGCCAAGTTAGCATTTAGCAACTCAGATTTCGAAAAGCCCAAGAATGGAGAAATAAAAACAGGAAAATCTTACTTCCTACTCTCCAGATGGCATAAAACCCTGGAGGGCAACGAACGAAGAAATACTGGTTTAGAAATCCATGAACACTTTCAGGAAGATCGGTGATGAGCTTGCGGTTTCGAGCACTCCTTATAACTACGATAGAGGGATGATCTTTAATTTTTGTGAATGAGCAAAAGTAGATGACTTCCACAAAGCTCGGTAATCGGCCCAGAACTCTATTAAATAGCACACATAACCCCATCAGAATGGCATGACCATTGGGGTGCAATTGGAATGGAGAGATAGATAATCGAAGCAAGAACTGCTGAAGGAAGTCATTGAAAGGTGGTATGGCACCGCTCAAGCACATTTGGCGGTTGACAGCAATAAAGCCAGAAGGGGGCCTATCTGCTGTATCATTTGGCCCCGGCAGTAAGGCATCAGCTTCGGCAATGCCAAATTGGGTGAGCAATTGATTAAACACCCGCTGATTCAGAGTGGTGGGAGTTCTCTCCGGAGGATTATCCAACAAGTTGGCTACTGGGAAGACATCTTCGGCCTGGCCCATCGGTTCTTCTTGTTGAGATGTCATTCTACACAAGCAACTGGATGTTCAAATGCGAAGGTGCACGTTTCCTAAAAGTGTGAAGTGTTGTGCAGAACTAATGAAAATAACAAGTAAATATAACTGGAATTAAACTGGTTGACGATTGATCGACTATGGTAATTTCAGAACTTGTTAATTTAAAGTTCAAGCATAATATTAGTGCAGGCTGATCAGTTTCAATTGACTGTTTCAGTGTTGCTTTAATATTCTACTTGAAATCGATAGCACTTCGTTCACACGATTTGTTTAAGTTAATTATCTGTTATTAACTAATCTGTCATTTGATATGGGCAGTCGATGACAGTATATTTGTCCCAGTTTTCTGTGAATGTTGTATTGAGCAGATTGTTAGCCTGCAAGTCAAAATAACCTGTGAATGAATGCAATAGAATTCGACAGTTCAAAGTTTATGCAATGGTTCAAGGTTCAAACAGAATTCACGCGAGTCCTAACTCGTCAACGGTTCAAAAATTCTGAGTCGGCAGTGCCCTAAGTCATGAGTCGTAGAAATAAGGAGATTATCTCCAAGTCTTATCTCGGCCACGACTCAAGGCTTAGGTCGTGGAGTATGTTAAAGAAGCTATGGTTCAAAGTAATAAGAAAATCTCCAAGTCTTATCTCGGCCACGACTCAAGGGTTTTATCTCGGCCACGACTCAAGGCTTAGGTCGTGGAGCATGTTGAGTCGCATCATGGTTAAATCGCAAAGGTCGCTGGATCATGCAAAAATAGCCGAGTCATACCAAAAGCAGTATTCGAATCAATCTAATCACCCAACTCCTAACCCGTTAATATTCCAACTTTTAACCCATTAACCCAATAAAACTCTCAATAAACAACCCCGGTCCTATCACGCCACTAAATCACCTCAATCACCTCAAGACGAAAATCGTTAGATCAAACAACCCTACATTCATTGATGGTTAGAATGACCGAACTTGCAAGACTCAAGGGAATAAAATGAAGGTAGGGACGGAGCGCACAGGTTAACGATGATTGATAATCGGAAGGGAAGCAAGATTGCTTACGTAATGTGGTGTCAAAAATGATCAGAGGAGAATCGAGTTGGAATCGCCTGTGAGAACTTGGAGGTGCGTTAATGGCGGATGCGGTTTAGAAGATCGCTGATAAGAAGTGGGAGATAGGAGGAACGAGTCAAGCGCTTTATACCTGGAAGAGCTGGAACTTGAATCGGCTCGCCCGAGTTATGATAAGTCGAAGCACACGACTTACGACTTAACCGTGCGCTTCGAGGGGCAAATGTTAACCTCGTTCCAGCCTACAAGTTAAGGGGCCCACGAGTTAGAGGAATCAACGAGTTAAGGCCTGGGGAGAGATACGACTTAAGGTGTTTAAAGGCTCAGGAAAGATCTACGACTCAGGAAGCCTCACGACTCATCGAGTCACCGACTCACTAAGTTAACGACCTAAAGTTGAAAGCGACTTAAAGGGTTACGACTCAAGGGGGTTAACGGCTCACAAGACAGACCGACTCAAAGCATTACCGACTCATCAAAGGAATTGCTTCAACGACTCAACTGGTAGCGACTCAGCTGGCTGACGAGTTAAGGCTCAAGGCAGCTTAGAGGAATGGAACGGCTCATGGAGGTTAGCGGTTAATGATACAGGCCGACTCATTGAGTTACCGACTCAACGAAGTTCACGGCTCGTACGAGACGACTCAAGGACTGGACCGACTCATCATAAGAAACGACTCAAGAGGATTGACGACCTAAGAAGTGACTTGACGACTCATAACTCAGGACGACTCGTCCGCGACTTAAAGCCACTGAGTCGTATTCTGTTACAACAATGCATGTCCCAGTGAGAGTTGACTCGCCAACGACTCAGGACTTGGCTTAGAATCCAGCGAGAGAATGAGCTAGTGAGAAGACCAAATGCAGATAAGCCGGCCACGACTCAACTTGACTCGGCCACGGCATAGCCTGAGTCGGTCACGACTCATGACTTAACAATTCCAGCCCAGAAATTTGCCTATAAATACATGGCCACATCCAACATTCAAAGGACTTTTTGGCTCATTCATTTCAAGCGCCGTTACTCTGCTGCATTCTGAACTACTTCAACACCTTCAAGGAACTTCACGAAGAAATCAAATATATCAAACATGTGTTCAAAGATTTGGATCGACGTTGAAGTTTAGGCTACTTGATCTAAGTCACTTGAAACTCAAAGTGTGTTGTAATCAAAGTGTAACTGCATTGACTTGTAATCAAATCATCAATAAAGATATTCAAAGTGGACGTAGGCTATCTCTAAAGCCGAACCACTATAAAATTGCTGTTGTTTACTGTTTTCTACTACTATCTGCTTATAATCTGTTCCCGAGCTATCGGGTGGTGCTTTCACGATCTAATTTCATACACCGGGGTGTTAGCGTTCAAATTTTAGCGTTAACAATGTTCAATTGCTTTAGTTTGAATTGGTTTGGTGAATTTTTCCAATTTTTGTTTTGAAGTCAAAATTTATGAAAATCCTACCATGGATGTTTGGACATGTTATTCGGGGTGTATCGAAGAGCCTATAGCGCTGGGTTGTCGCTTGGTACAAATTCCTAGCCTCATCGCTCGTCCGATCGCCTCCGAATTGATTTGGCCATCATTGGCCTAAGCAAATTCTACCCAGCCCCAGGCAACCAGACGTCTGGTTGAAAAATCCAGACGCCTGGTAGGGGCTTCTAGAAAAAATATAAAATGAAAGATAAAATAAAATTCCAAAGACCAAGACCAGACGTCTTGTTAAATCCAACCAGACATCTGGGAGGCTTTAGGAAATAAAATAGAAAAAGGGGAAAAGGGATGAATTTCCAAAACTCTGGGTCAGACGCCTGGGCAAACCAACCAGATATCCGGTCCTGTTGAATTTTGCCTATTTTGTCTATTTTTGAGTGGATTACCAATTTTTGTCGATTTTTGTTGATCCAGTTAGTTGTTTTCATTTATTATCGACTTTGATGACTTCTTTTCTGGATTTTTGGGAATATTCATTAATGGATTTGATATCAACTTTCATGATTTTAATTCATGTCGTTGAATGTGTATTTTTGGTGATAAATTGTTTTTACAATCATTTTTGTTATTTGTCACTTTAAAATATAAAGATTTTTATACTAGTAGTAAATATTCAAACTCTTTCACAAAAATGATTTCAATAGTACTTTTAATACAAAGCTCGTTTTTAAAACCGTTTTCCAATATATTAGTATATACAAACCTTTAACTCATTCTTATGGGAAATTCAATAAAACGATTTAGCAAAACAAATGGTATGAAACACTTGCGTTTACATCGTTGGTTAATTCTTAGACTTGTTTGGTTGAAATCTTGTGGAATTTTTGAGCGTAAATTTACAATTTATTCGTAAATATTTAAGTTAAGCCAGTGGTTATGGGACGTGAAGCTACACTCATTTATTTACTAGCTTAGTGTAATTTACACTTCTTTTGAGTCAATAATGATCAATTTGTATTTTCGAGTGGACATCTACAATTTGTTCGTGAATATTTAAGTTAAGCCAGTGGTTATGGGATATGAAGCTAATTATTTATTTACTGCTTGGTGTAATTTACACTTATTCTATTGAGCTTCGTCTCAATTTTACGGGCTAGCGACCCATGGTTTTTTAACCATTTTATGGAGTTCATTTCATTAGGCGTATCGTTGTACTACATCGTTGTTCCGGCTTATTTGAGTTTCAGGTTCATCGGGCGTGTCGTTGCACTACGTCCTTGTTCCGGCTTACTGGAGTTTCAGGTTCATCGGGCGTATCTTTGTACTACGTCATTGTTCCGGCTTATTCGAGTTTGAAGTTCATCGGGCGTATCGTTTTACTACATCATTGCTTCGGCTTATTTAAGTTTCAGGTTCCTCGGGCGTATCGTTGTATTACGTCGTTGCACTTGCTTTATGGGTTCGCGACCCGTGGGATAGCGTCTCGTTTATAGTACACGTGTTGGTGAGATTTCGTGCTCTGGTTTATGATAGGCCTTCCCCTTTTATGTTTTCTAGATTTTTAATAATAAATTTCTGGAATTTTTGTTTCACCAATTTTTGCGATTTGCATTGATATGTTTTGTAAATATTAGAGGATCGACGAATAAGCTAAAGAATAATTTTTTTTTGGGTATCTGAGGATACTTGAGATATTGTATGATTTTCATTCTTATCAAATATATACTTATCATAGTATGACATTATTTTTATCATATATTCTTGTCATATCTCTTATCCTATCTCATCTTATATGATATTTATAGCTAGACTGATCCGTTTATTATTTTCCTTCTTAAATAATACTCGGGTCAGACCGAGGTGTTTCAGGTGCTTCCACTTGACTTCTTAGCAGGGACTAGCTTATGACTTTTGGCTAACTACTTTAGCTCAGTATTTTTTGTTTTTAATCATTCGAGATAGAGACTCCTTGATGTATACTTATTCTTTTTGTCTAGCATTTGTACCTATTCTTTTTTGATGTAGTGGATCTTATATGACCCCTACTTTGATGTTCACTTGTATGTGTTAGATTAATATCTATTTCCACCTTAGTGATATGAATATCTATGACTGATTTTGTATTGTGCTTATTTTATATTTGTTTTCGAAGGCCACATAGCCACTGTGTAGTAGCTTTGAGTTCATACGTAACGACCCAAAATTTAACCACTTCAAAATATAACATTTAAAGTGATTTTAAATATAAAATATAAGAGGTTTTATGTTTCAAATAATATTAGATAGGATTTGAAAATAGAAATGTACATAAAAATAGTAACATTTGCTTATATCGACAAAAGTGACAAAATCATGATTTCTGAAAACTAAGTTTAAATGGTTTAATAAACTATTTTAATTTATTTATGAGTGCTTATATTTTTAAATGACATTATAAAAATTTATTTTTAAATTTGGATTACATAAATAAATAGTTTAAACAAAACGTCAAAATATGACCGTAAAACATTTTGTCAAAAATCGACGTTTTGTCGATTTAAAGTTGTCGTAACGTTGTTGCACCTTTATGTATACATTTTAATAAATATGGTAACATATAAAGATAGTTAACAATTAACTAAACAATGTTACTTTTAGTAATCACACTTAGAAAATTCTTGAAAGTAATTAGCAAAAGTAAACTAAAAAAGACAAAACGCATGTCACATCAAAAGTGACAGAAAGTAAAGAAAGTGACATAAAATAAAGAGAAGTGACATAAGGTAAAGTAATCATTCTTATTCTTTACTTAACTTTAAAGTATTTGAATTTTAAAAGTGTGATGTGATGTGGATGGTAAGTTTTGAATTAAATAAGTTTACTTAATTATTAAGGAAGGTTATTTAAGTAAAAACACAAATCTATATTTTATTCTCAAATATCTTCTATAAATACATACCCACTTTCTTTCACACTTCTTCTTCTCAAAACTTCAAGCTTCTTCTTACCTCCTTTAATGGCTTCCAACCTTAACAAAGTTATGTTAAAATATTTCTAAAAATAAAGTAAAGGAAATATCGACAAAACACCGTCCGAACCACTTCAAACTCCACCTCCTTCCTCACATTGCTCACGCCTCTCTTCCTCCACTTGGTCGAACACTTTTAGCCTTCTACAAGCCCAGGAGAGCCATCTAAGTTGAAGCATTCAAGGAATCATAAGCTTAAAACGTCGAGTAGCGAAGCTATAGCCGATTTTCCATTCACCAAAACTAAACAAAGTGAGAACTCCTAATTTATATATATTTATTTGGTTGTGATGTTGAGATATGTTTGTTTGGATGTTAATAATGATGTTCGATAAGTGTTTGAAAAAGAAAGCAACCTCCTTTAAGTCATTTGCCAAAGTTAGTAAGCAAATATGTATATAAATGAGAATTATGTGACATTGTAATGAAAATTTTGTTAAATTGATATGCAAGTTCATATGACATATTAGAATATGTTAAAATGATTATAAATATTGTTTTGGATGTTCATTAGTTGTATATTAAATATATATGTTGAAACATGTCATGGATTTACACGACGTATAATCACATGGAAATCACTTTTCAAAAGAAATGAAATGTGATATGGAATCATTTATACCTTTGAAAAATGTTTGAAAATACATTAGAAATGATTCCTAAGTGTTTAAACTTGTTTCGACAAAGTTTGGATATGAATCTCAAAATACGCCAAAAATTTGACGCGTCGCGTAACCGTAGTTCGCGTTTTCGCGTTATAAGTTCAAATGATCATATGAAGTGGAATATAGTTCGGAATTTTTCGAACTAAGAATTTTCCGAATCCATATATCCATATATTTCATAAAAAGAAAGAAAATCAAGATTTCATCTTGTATATTTTGAAATATGGCAAAATCAATTTTCAAGAAAAATCTAGTTTTTGCACTAAATGACCAAAGTTGGAAATTGATAAAATAATCATTTTAAAAATATGAAATAAATTCTAAAAATCTTTTAAAATGTTTTAAAAGCGATTTAAGTTAGAAAGATGGTTTTCTAAATGATATGAAAGTTGTTTTGAGGAATATAGCTTTTAAAGCCCTTTTTGCAACACTTTCTATAAACGCTTTTCAATAACTTTAGAAATAAAGTTAGAAATTTAACAATTCTTTCCCAAATCCTTAGTAAATGTTTTTAAGTGAATAATAAAACATTTCAAAAGAAATTTGAACAATTTAACATTATTTCAAAGATGTTTAAACAAGAAGTTAAGTGATTTAAAAAGGGAAAATGAGTATGCGGAAACGACTAGCACATTTGTCCCACCTGTGAGATCTAAAAGTGGAAACAGGGTGTGTAACTAAGGTTAGGGATGGAGCAACCAGTTCCCTGAACTTACCTGGCCTTAGTTTTCTCTTTTAAGCGAGGGGTGGAACATATCGAAAGGAAAGCCCGGATGCTTAACTTGGATTTTATAGAAATAATCTCCTTATACTCATCATTAAAATCCGAAGACGGAAGTTGTCCTATTCGTGGAATTTAAAAGGTGATCTCACCATTATCCCGCCCATAGCACTTGTTGAATACGAAAGTTGATTTTGGATAAAAGCATAATGATTTCTATAATCCTATTTTCTCAAAAGATACTCTTTAAAAATGATTTGAGAAATATTCAAAAAGTGTTTTAAATGATTCCGTATTCACAAAAAGAATATTTTGAAAATATATATCTCTCGAAGGTATTTTGGTAAAGGAAAATGAATGAATCAAAAAACAATCACCTAATTACATCATTTTTACCGATTGTTAACTCCACTTTTTCAGCATGGCCGTGATATCAAAAATCGAACGAGAAACCAATGATAGTTCGTCTCGAAGAATAGTCAACTCAGCATCCCAACAAAGCAAGTTCTGTTGAATGGCTTTTCAGACAAGATCCCCTACGGAGGGGGGGTCCAGGGGGGTGCCAACCCCCCAAGGTGGGGGTGCGGGGGCAACGCCACCGCTACGGTGATCGACCTGCCCGGTCAGGTCGCAGGGGTCCAGGGGGCAGCGCCCCGTCCAAAACGGTATACGACTTAGAGAATGGAGCGACCTATCTTCTACTCGAAGTCAACGACCTAACTGATTAAGCGGGTTAACGAGCTAACAAGTGGCACGACTTACCGACTTAACAAGGTTGCCGACTTAATAAGGTTAACGACTCAATAAGCTTAACGACTCAAGGATTAGACGACCTAAGAAGTGCCACGACCTAACGAGTTAAGGTTCAAGGCGACTTAGAGGAATGGAACGACTCAAGAGGGTTAACGGTTCATGGGACAGGCCGACTCAGTGGATCAACGACTCAAGAACTGTGCGACTCAAGGTCTTAATGACCTAACAATTCAAGGGCTGAACGACCTACAAGTTAAGGATCTACGAGTTAAAGACTCTACGAGTTAAAAGATCTACGAGTTAAGGCCACTACGAGTTAAAGAGTCTACGAGATAACAATCTTACGAGTTAGAAGATGGCGCGACAGAAAGACTACGGCTCAAAAGATAAGTTGTTCACGACCTAAGACTTGGAGACAAGTTCAACACCACGCTGTAGTAAGAAGAATCGCTGACGACTTACGACCTATGATGAGTCGTGTACGACTCATGCTAGCATAAAGGAAACTGCATTTGGTTAACTCGTGAACGACTTAGAACTTGTATCATTCATTCAGATGGGTGCATAACTCTGGGCCAAGCCATGAACCCAGTAAATCAGCCGCGACCTACCATGAGTCGTATACGAGTTACGACTCATCATGAATCGTACACGAGTTACGACTCATCATGAGTCGTACACGAGTTACGACCTAACTCCGAAGATGCCTATAAATACGCCCATAACTCCAACAGAAAAGGTGGACTTTTGGCCAATCATTTCAAGCGCCAATACTCTGCTGAATTCTCAACTCACCCGACACTTCAAGTTCGAAAGACATTTCAACTAACTTCAAGGGAAAATCTAACGCCATCTACATGGATTCGAAGAATTCTTCTCTACCAAAGTTCTAGTTGTTTGTCTCATCATAATTGTAATTGAGGATTGTTGTAAAGTTGTAATCGGTTTAGCAATAAAGAGAAATAAAGTGGACGTAGGCTTGCTTTGAGCCGAACCACTATAAAATCGTTGTTATTCACTGCTTTTTTCTGTGATTTTCTGCTTATACTCTGCTCCCGAATCATCGGGTGGTGCTTTCACAACTACACTTCATACACCGGGGTGTTAGCGTTCAAATTTTAGCGTTAACACCGATGATTAGATTTCGAAGGAACCGGGGTCGGATTTGGTTAATTCCTATCCGAAAACCACTTCGAACCAGTTTACGTGTTCGAAGAATGAAGATGTTTGAAGACGGAGATATTGAGACGAATAATGACGAGGGACTACTTGTTGATTAATTGGGTTTAAACTCCCGATTCACTATAATGTAGAAGTGGTCTCTTTGTTATGAAAAACCTCAAAACCACAAGGGCTTCTCGCCTAGTAATGACCGAGGAAAGTGCCTTCGGTTTCGTTCGGTCCCAGAACGAACTTGTATGGATGAATGTCTAACCTTGCATTCCAAATCATAATGGGTGGTTTCTATAAAAGTATATCAGTCGGTGGCGGAGAAGACACCTTCTCTTAGTTTAACACCCTTTCCCGAGACATACGTTCTAAGAAAGTTATACGTTTGTATAAATCAGTCGTGTGAATGTGGAATGGCAATGTGGCATTCAAAGTGAAAGAAGATGTACTATGTGAAAAGGTAATCGTAGCCGAGCCTCATCAACCGGAAATGACCGAAACAAGGTTAGATGCTGCAAGGCTAAGTGGGTCATTCCCAAGTACGGTATGATCATCCCCATCTAGATATATTTCTTCCCTCTATGACGTTCGGGATGTAAATTAATGTGGATGTATGCGAAGAGAGCTTGTAACGACCCAGAATTTTAAACAATTTAATTTGGAAATATTTAATCAATTTTAAATATTTGAATGATTGTTTGGATTGAAATTTTCAAAATAACTTTGAATATGGCAATTAAATTATAGAATTTAATCTATTGAGAGTTGAATAAAAATTTGAATCTTCAATTTTTAGCTGAAGAAAAATATTTCAAAGGCTTGTAAAATTCATATTGATAATATTGAAGATAATAGAAGCTTCAGAATTGAAATTGAAAGTAAATTGTTCAGTTTTGAAATTTATATCGTTTGAATCGATATTTAAAAATAGCCGTCCGAGGCACAGTCTCGGAATTCGACGAAACCAGTTCCATTGGGTCCGGAATATTGAATTATTACCGGATTTCAAATTTCGTATCGATCGGAGTTAATATGTGAACACACGGTGAGTAAACGCGTTGAAATTTGTATCGAAACGAATTTAATTTAAATTTAAATTTAAATTAAAATAAACAACAGCATCCCCTTTCTCACGCCTAAAATCACGTTCTCTCTGAAAAAATCGTGACCAACATACCTCTTCCCTCTGATAAATCACGTTCTTCTCTTCAGTATTCAAATCGAAAGAAAAATAGAATGGCCTCATACCCCTTACACTTTCAAATCGAAATCCCCAAATCATCAAAAAAATGGCCGCGGCCTTGAGAAAAAAAAAAGAATTCAAAGTCGCGGTGCAAATCGAGTGGGACATTTGGACGTGGCAATGTTGGGCGATGATTTGCAGTGAGGCGACGCGAGGCGCAGGAGGACATGGTGGCACTCGCGTACGCGGCGGCGCTAGGGCACACGGTGGCGCTGATGGATTTGGGCAATTGGAGTCGCGTGCGAGTGAGACGGCGCGGCAACGCGCGTAGGGGGGGGTGTCGATTTGGGGGGGGCGGCGACAACTCGCGATCGCGTACGCACGATGGCACAATGATGGATGGAGCGATGCAGTGGAGGCGGCACACAGCAGTAAGGTATTCGATTAATTTAAATTTATAAACATTTATATATATATACATATAAATTGAAGAATAATATACTGCAAGTTTAAAACAATTTAAAATTTTGAATTTATTTAGAAATCTGTAGATATAAATATAGGTTGAGGGAAAAAAAATATATATATATATTTACAGTAAATATTTATTTGGAAATTTATAAAGTTAAGGGAATTCGGTTATAAATTTAATCTTTAATTTAATAAATTTGTTAAAAAGAAAATTTGTTTGAAATTTAAAAGCATTAGTTTAAAATATAAATTATTTGTTTAGAACTAAATCGATAATTAATTTAATTATAGATTAATTAAATCGTTAAAAAAAAAAAAATTAATTGTGAGATGTGTTGAAATTTAAAATTGTTAAACAATTTTATTATGAAAGGAAATTGTTTTAAAAAGAAATTTGTTGGTTAAAATAAAATTTTAGTAGAATAAAATTATTATTTTTTTAAGGGAATTTAGTTTTAATAAATTTATATAAGCAAGATGTTAGAATTATTTTAAAAAGAAAATCAGTTTGAATCTTAAATTTTTAGCTTAAAATAAAAAAATCATTAACTTGAGATGAAATAATTTGTTGAGTAATTTTTTAAAAGGAATTGGTTTAGAACAAAACCATTAAATAATTAAAACAATCAAATGAAAATTTATTATTCGATTATTTCGAATATTAATAAATTGTGTAAATATTTATACAAGGTATAAATGAAGAAATCAAGTTGAATTGGAAGTGGATGGCAAACAGGAATAAAAGGTGAGAACTTCTCACTCAAAAAAAAAAAAGAATTTCTGTTGTTATTTAAATTTTAAATAGTTAGATTTAAAATTTATTGACTGTGTTGATTGAATGCTTGAACGATGATTGTTATATATATATATATATAAATATTGGATGTGAATAGACCCTATACGCCGTTAGTAAGCGGAGGTTATTTAGTACACACATATACCGCGATATTCCACCTTGAAGTGGAATTGGTATTATATTATATATATAGCAATATATATATATTGGCATATGTATATATTGCAGTTGATTGATTTCCCGCATTTTCTTTTAGCGGATGAGACCCTATTGCGCCGTTAGTAAGCGGATATATATTTATAAAATCCCATATACCGCGATATTCCACCTTGAAACGGAATGGTATTGTGCTAATGTCTGTGGATGCAGGAAAACAGGTTGGAGGGATCCAACTGGATTCCTCACAAATATTTGTTGATTTTAAATATTGTGATGCTTGATTGTTTATCAAATCGATATATGATATTGAAAAATCGTGATTGACTATTGATGTGTTGCATCATCGGATCCAATTTTGAAAGTTTAAAAATAACGATTTTTATTTATAAAGGATTCTAAAGTAATTTTGAAAGTATACGTTTATAAAATATTTTTTGGAACTGATTTATTACAAATAAATAAACGTTATAATTTTTATGTTATAAAAATTACGATTTTTGAGGAATATAGTTAAAAGTGATTTTTGAGAATATGAGATTAATGATTTGATAAAATAATTTAAACTGGGATTTTTGAATCTATTATAAAAAGTTTAAGAATAGGATTTATGAAATTTGATTATTTTATAAATCAAAGTGATGAAATTATGAAAGACTTTGAAGATGTTTCAAAAAGAATAATATAAATTGTTTTATATTAAAAGATTTATAAATCGATATTTATAAATTAAAAACATTAGAATTTGTAAAACGAACTTTTCTAAGTGTTAAAATAAATTGAAAATGAATTTCATAAATAGAAACGGAATTATAGAATTATAACGGTGAAGTTATAAATAGAATTTTATAAGCAGTAGGTTTATAAAATTTATAAAGTTATTAAAGGAATGATTTTGGATAAATGAATGAATCTTATAAGTTATAAGATTATAAAATTTATGAAGTTTAAAGGAATGATTTTGTAAATAAATAAATTATAAGTATTTGACTTATAATATGAATTTCTAGTATATCATTATGATATGAATTGAGATAGGTTAATAAAGAAAATTTATAAAAGGAAGTTGATATAAAATAAATAGAATAGAATTTATAAACGTTGTTTTATAAATTCAAAACGACTTATTTTGATAAGTAAATTGTTCTAATTTATTAATGGAGTTATATTCATGTTTTAAACAGTGAATAATTCCTTAAAATAAAAGGGATAGAAGAAATGAAATTTATTAATAATATATATTCACGTTTTTGTATAGTGAATATTATGTTAAAGAATTATTTGGAATGTGATATTTTAAACAGAATTAAAACGATCTAACGATGTTTTAAAATATATTGAGATTCGAAATCATAGATTTCAACATTTATTGTTGAAATAGATGTTTTCGAGAAATAGAAGGAAATAATAGATTATAACACTGTTGTTATAATAGAAAATTTCCGAAAAGGAAATGTTTTGTATAGTATTGGGATTTATATATCCGTTTTATTTCGAATCCCTATACTAGTGATTTTGGGTTGTCGTAACGATGTTTTACGCAACATTCGTTTTGGCCCAAATAAATATGGTTAAGTGAATGGTCTCCTTAAAGAATGAAATATATGCTTAATTTCGATTAGGTATATTAAATATTTTCTAAGTATAGAAAATAAAAAGATCTGTGAATCACTTATTTTTAATAAGTATAGAAATGTTTTCCAATGGTAAGTGAATATTTGGAATTTATCTTTTTGAAGATAAATTGAAAACGAATATAAAAAAATTAAATGGAAATCGAATATTCATAAATATTTTGGAAATGTAAATTCCTTATGGAATTTATAAATGAAAAGGAGATTTGTTTGAAAATAAATGTTGATTTATTTTTGAAGTGTGAAAACTATATATCTTATATAAAGATATTTTTGTGAAATAAATAATTTGGAAAATTATTTGGAATCTGGTGATGTTGGCATATCTATTGATAGTTCAATGACCGACTATCAATATTTACCTTTAAATAGGTATTTGTTGTGAATTGTTTGAAATTGAATGCCACACTTATTTTTTTAAAAATAAGCGCTCACTATTCGGGTTAACCGGGAAAGGACCATGGGGTCGTATAACCCATTCGGAATATGTGATACGTCGTGATAAATTGCATTCGAAGATCGGTGTTGAAGACCGGATATTTTCGAAAGCGAAAGGATTTCTTGTTGATTGTCTCTGCACTGGCTGATCCCTGGTATAGAGATCTCCATAAGTGATGGGAAATCCGAACGTGATTAGAAATTATTCGGATTGCAAGGACTTCTTTGTAAGTGCCTTCGGTTCTGTTCGAGCCCGGAACAGACTTGTATGGATTGTATGCCTGACATTACAAGTTGAGATATAAAGCCGATTTCTTTCAAATATATTTCTGAGGTGGCGGAGAATTTATTCTTTTAGCTTAACACCCTTCTCTGAGACGTACGAGCTCAGAGGTTATATAGTTGAAGTTATCAGCGATATATTCCCAGTTTGGTAATGTGACATGCTGAGTGATGCTGAAATGATCATTGTGTTGATTATTGTGATAGGATCATTTATTTGATCGTCTATCTTAGTGATCATTGTGTTGATCATTTGTTGACCCAAAGCACGGCTTTTTGTACAAAGTGTGTTTTTGTGGACGTGAATTCATCGAGCCTCACATCCCGGTAATGGTCAAAACAGGAAAGATGCAGTAAGGTTATTAGGGGTTGCTGTAGCTCCCCTTAGGGTATGTACATTTCCTTCTGGATAGAGGTTGTATCATGGTATGGAGCCCAGATATTTAACCTATGTGGTTACTACGAGTTTATTACTTTGTGGTTGTTGGTTATCGGGATCCCGTGAAAAAGGTCGTTTACGATCGGGGAATGGCGTGCTCGTGTCAGTAGTTACCCAGTTAGGGGTAACCCGGCCTTGTGTTGGCAGAGTTCCGGTTTGGTTCTCGGGGGTGTCTTTCCAGAGGCATTCTTAGTGGCAATGGGAAGTTCCTTGGCCTGACCATTTGTTGGAAATCCAAAGAAACAATACGTGACTTGTACGGTTTTAGTTGTCGAACCTGCCATTCACTTATGGTGGTCACCACTGTTTGGATGGTAGCTATAGTAGGCATACGATAATGGTCGTATGTTGGCTAAGATTTATATTCTACTTTTGAAATGATTTGTTATTACACTATGCACTAGTAATAATATCAAATGTTATTTTAAATGCGTATCAAGCATCTTTGGCTATCATAAGGAGAAATCTCCTCCGATTCTGCGTTTGCATTGTGTGTGTGTGCGGGAGGCCTTATGGTAGTCTCATTTTTAAAAGCATTGCGAATTGATTTAAAAATATTCCTCTATTTTGATTTTAAAGATAAATAAACTGTTTTGAGTTCTCACACCAGTCACATGACTGACTTGGAGTTTATTGTTTTCCTTCCTAAACTCTGGGTGCCCACCAATTTCCACACGGGCAGTCAAGAGTTAAGGTTTATCAGGATATTCTGGATATTCAGGAGTTGCTGGAGGCAAGCTGGATGGCATGGCGTATTACTAGTTTATATAGTATTTCTTTTTCCGCTGCACTCTTGATGTTGTATGATGTTGTACACTCTGATGATATGATGTAATGTAATAACTGATATAGTTCTTTGTTTAAAGATTATTCATTTATTATTATATGTTGCTCCGCTGCGAATTGTGAGATTCTGATGTTGTTCTTTCTGTTCTGTTGTTTCCTTTCTGTCCCGTTCCATTTTCAAATTTTCTGTTTTCTTTCTCTATTTTCTGTCTTTCTTTTCTCTTCTTCTCTCTTTTTCTTTTCTTAAATTTTCTTTTTAAAACCCATAACTATTCGGTTTTTCGGCAACGAAAATCCGTGTACGTTACAGTTGGTATCAGAGCTGTTGGTTAAGCGACAACCATGGTTCTGATGGGTATTACTCGTTAGAGATAGAGTCAGCAGTACTCTAGAATGAGTTTGAGTGTAATAATAGATATGAGCGCGTATATGTTAGTGAATATAAAATTGATTTATATTATAAAATAAATTTTTCCCAAAACTATTTTTGTATAGAAAAAGAAATGATTTTCTATGAATTATTATAGTATATGGTTGCATGATTGTTAGAAGTGATGATATTGAATTATTATCATTAGTATATGAAATTAAATAAAATGGATTGGATTTAAGTAAATTAACTTGATAATTTATTCATTTCAAATAGAAGGAATATGAGTATGAAATGTGAATAAAAATTGAATTGAGCAATTAAGTAAATTTGAGATAAATTGAATATTGAAATGAATTAGTGAATAAAACTAATTCAATATAGTAATGTGAATTACTAAATAAAAGTTAATCGTTAGAATTCAATATTTAAAATTGAGAATCGAATTCGAATGAATTTGAAGTCGGGAGATTGAATGAAAATAAAATATATAACTTCAATAGTGAAGTCAAAATATATAAGAAGCGTATATTAGAAATTTTGTAATAAAATTGGCAAATTGGTTTGAATGTTGGATTTGGATGCTACTACTAGCAAGTTATACAGGTTATACAGGTGTATAAAGAAATGGAAATTTTTATTTCAAAGATAAAAATTGAATTGCTCGACAAAAAGGTACGTATTTCAATTTCAGTATGAGATTTGATGACTTTCTTCTCTAGCCACTTGGCTTTTCTCTTTTCTTTTTGATTCTGAGGGGCCGTGGTGCCATTTTGTAGTCGTACCGATCGAGCCGCGCAAAGGAAACGCTGGCGAAATTTTTCGAAAATTTAGGGTGTTAGAAAAATTTTGAGAAAAATTTGAAAGTTTGAAATTTGAATTTGAATTTAAATTTGAATGCTTAGTAAAACAATGTTGTTTGAAACCTATAATTGAATTTGGAAAGCTAGTTGAAAAGATAATGAATCTCTAGTAAAAAGATTTGTTTTAGATAGTTGATAAAACTATTTGAATTGTCGAAAATAATAGACGAGATAAAGGCATTCTTCTTAACTTGTAATTTCGGGACGAAATTCTTTTAAGGGGGAAAGATTGTAACGACCCAGAATTTTAAACAATTTAATTTGGAAATATTTAATCAATTTTAAATATTTGAATGATTGTTTGGATTGAAATTTTCAAAATAACTTTGAATATGGCAATTAAATTATAGAATTTAATCTATTGAGAGTTGAATAAAAATTTGAATCTTCAATTTTTAGCTGAAGAAAAATATTTCAAAGGCTTGTAAAATTCATATTGATAATATTGAAGATAATAGAAGCTTCAGAATTGAAATTGAAAGTAAATTGTTCAGTTTTGAAATTTATATCGTTTGAATCGATATTTAAAAATAGCCGTCCGAGGCACAGTCTCGGAATTCGACGAAACCAGTTCCATTGGGTCCGGAATATTGAATTATTACCGGATTTCAAATTTCGTATCGATCGGAGTTAATATGTGAACACACGGTGAGTAAACGCGTTGAAATTTGTATCGAAACAAATTTAATTTAAATTTAAATTTAAATTAAAATAAACAACAGCACCCCCTTTGTTAACGCTTAAATTTGAACGCTAACACCCCGGTGTGTGAAGTGTATTTGTGAAAGCACCACCCGATAGATCGGGAAAGAATTATAAGTAAGGAGATTGCAGAAAAGCAGTAAAAACACAAGTTTTATAGTGGTTCGGCCCAAAATCAGGCCTACGTCCACTTAGATTCTCTTTATTGCTGATATGAGTACAATTTATATCACTTTCTTCAATTACAATTAACTTCAGACAAATAGTTCAAACTCCCATGAAGAATAATCTTTCGAATTCATCTTGAATGATTGTGATTCTTCTTTGAAGTGTGTAATAGCGTCCTTGGAGTTTGGAGTGCTTGGAGTGCTGCTTGAGTTGAGAAAATGGCAGAGTAACGGTGCTTCGAGAATTAGCCCCCAAAAGGTCTTCTGCTAGTTGGAGCTAGGGGCGTATTTATAGGCTTTGCTCGGAGTTAGGTCGTAGGTCGCGACCGACCTAAGCAAGGTCGTAGGTCGTAGGCGCCCTAAGAAGCACTGGCTCCTCCCCCTTCTTTCATAAGAATGCACGAGCTCGTTTCGACAAGTCCTAGGTCGTAAGCGACCTTATTGGTGGCAGTATAGAAAAGGCGGCCTTCTGATACACTGTCCCTAGGTCGGGAACGACCTACCTTAGGTTGTGGGCGACCTATCTTAGGTCGAGCCATTCTGTTAGGTCGCGGCCTCTTTAGGCTGATATGATCTTTAGGTCGCTCTGGCTTTTTGATCGCTGAGTAATGAAGGCGCTAGGTCGCTGAAGACTTTAGGTCGCTGAGTAATGAAGGCGCTAGGTCGCCGAAGACTTTAGGTTGCTGAGTCCCCTTAGGTCGTTGGTTGGTTAGAGTGAGTCTTCCTTTAGGTCGCAACTACCTGTAGGTCGCTAATCTCCGCTACTTTAGGTCGCTTGCTTCGTTAAACCGCTAAGTTTCTCTATCCTCTAGGTCGTTAAACTTTTCGGTCGCTAGGTTGCGTTGTCCTTTAGGTCGTGCCGTCTTTTAGGTCGCAGCTTTTTGATCTATAGGTCGTTTGCAGAAGGGAGTTAACATTTGCCCCTCGAAGTATACGACTAAACCATAGGTCGTGTGCTTCGACTTTCTTAACTCGTGCTCTGAAGGATTGCTAGGTCGCATCCGACCTAAGGAAGAGGTTAGGTCCGTGGCACCGGTTCGTGTTTTGTTACTCTGGAATATAAATAACCTAGGTCGCTCCTTCTTCTCACTATCTGCTTTAGCCTCCATTTTGCCATTAACAAACCTTTGAGCCTTCAAATACAACTCCAACAACTTCATCATCAATTATCCTATCACCAGATTACGTAAGTGAACCTTATCATAACTCGATTACCATCAAATCGCAGGCGTTGCATTCTTTGTTCCTAATGCAATTTCATGCACTGTTTTTTCTCAACAAACTATGATTAGATCAATTTTTATTGAGTTTTTTGCCGCGATCCCTGTGAATATGCTAGCGCGTCAGGTTTATGATGAATTTGGGGTGTTTTGGATTGGATTTTTGGATAATTCGTGATGATGTAGGAGGATAATGGGGAATTGCAGTACTTCGAACCGGCCGACTTACAACTGGGGAAGAAATGAAGAAGGCTTTGAGGTGCTAGCGGGTTAATGGGTTACCAGGGAGGATGGTGTGGTAGCACGTGAGTGATAACGGGTTAATGGGTTAAGGGGGAAGAAAGTGCAGAGGGAAGCGAGTTTTTTAAGTTTGATCTGGAACTTGCTTAAAATCATGCCCGAACTAACCCATGAACCTGTGCGACCTATAAAACCTTGCTACCTAGGGCTTTTGCGACCTAGGACTTAAGCGAAAGCGCATTGCTTTAAGTTTGAACTGCTGGGTTGGTTTGGCTGCGGCCGACCTAGGACTTAAATTCCTGTGGCATAGAAGTTAGGTCGTTGCCGACCTAGCACTTGGATGGTTTGCACTTGGATAGGTCGCTGCCGAGTTTGAACTTTGAACAGATTTGCATTGCTATGGACCTTTTAGCTTGCATAGTGCGACCTAATAAGAGCTTCGACCTATACTAGGTCGTTGGGCGACCTAGGACTTGTAAAAATTTCCATAAAAAATTTGACTAAGTTGCATGGATATGAATTTTGTTGTACTTCTTTGCAGATTATTTTAACCTTTGAACCTGTCAACTTGTTAAATACAGTATTTGCAGAAAAATGGGACGAATATACTGTCGTTGACTGCCCACATCAAACGACAGATTAGTAAACAAGAAATAATTAGCTTACATGAATTTATGTGAATGAAATGTTGTGAATTAACAAGTTCAAGTGAAGTATTAAAGCAGTGTTAAAGTAATCAACTAAAGCTGACTTATTTGCCTCAATACTGTACTTGCCCTTATAATAACAAGTTCTGAAGCTCTATAATTGACATTCATCAATTAGTTTGATTTCAGTTATATTTACTTGTTATTTTATTAGTTGCTACACAACACTTCATACTTTTAGGAAACATGCACCTTCACATTTGAATATCCAGTTCCTTGTGTAGAATGACTTCTCAACTAGAAGAAGCAGGACAAACTGGGGAGATTTTTCCAGTTGCTTACCAATTGATCGATCCTCCAGAGAGAATGCCAACCACTCTGAACCACAAGGCTTTTCGCCAATTATGCATCCAGTTTGGCATCGCCGAAGCAGATGCTCTACTTCCCGGACCTAATGACTTTGCTGACCAACCACCTCACGGTTTTGTTGCTGTTAATCGCCAAATGTGCTCAAGCGGAGCGATTCCTCCTTTTAACGAATTTCTTCGACAAACCCTTCTTCGGTTAACTATATCTCCCTTTCAACTGCACCCCAATGGTTATGCCATCTTGATGGGGTTGGGCGTGCTATTCAGGAAGACGCTTGATCGCCTCCCTAGCTTTGAGGAAATCTGCTATTTATGCACATTTGCGAAAAATAAAGACCATCCTTCTATCATTCTTGTGAGAGGTGCGAGAAATCGCAAACTCATTTTAGATTTGCCCGAGAGTGCACACGGGTTTTTGACTCAGTTCTTTTATGCTCGTTGCCCTCCAGGTTTTTATGCCATCTGGAGAATAGGAAGTAAGACTAGTGTTTCCATTTTTTCGTTTTTGAAACTTTTTCCGAGATCCGAACTTTCAGTTGCTAACTTCATTCTTTGCTCTTTTCAGCACTTCCTCTCCCTTCTAGAGATCCGATTCATAAACAAGTTTTCGAGAGGTTGAGTGCCGTGGCTGCGGAAGAAAGGAGCATAAAATTTCTGCTGAAGGATGAATTTTTACACCAATACGGGCTTCTACATGCTTCTCGTTCTACGCATGCTCATGAAGTTCCAACAGAAGTTCCCGATTCTCCGACGAAAACTCCTGACGCCCCGGTTACTGTCGAACAACTCGCATCAAAAGAGTCTAATATTGAAGCTTCTTTGGTGAAGTGTTCCACTTCTACCGACATTATGGGGTCATCCAGTAAGACGGTGCTTACCCCGATCGAGGAAGAAGAAGAACCTTCACGGCCTCTCGGGGGTTAGCTGATGTAGGAATTGAGAAAACAAGTCCCACCAAGCGTGATGGTGACGATGTTTACGAGGGGTTGAGCGACATAATAGTGACTTCGCAGGAGCTTTTTAGAGATGACGTATCTAAAACTATCTCTCCTGTAATTGAGGCGACGTCTCTTCTTCGACAAACACCAACACAAACACCAACTCCTCATACCCAAGCTTTCATCACCTCTGCACCAAAGAGTGGTTTGTAGCTTAATGCGTGTAGCTTGCACATCACACAACACTTAGGATTTTCCAGCACATTTATGCACTTATCTTCTTATACTTTAAAGATTTCTAAAGCTCCTCTTTTCTTATTTCAGATTCTTTAATGACACGCGGCGGATCATATTATCAGGATTTCCAACGCTACGGGGGGCGTAGTCAATATGATTATCGGCGTTACTTTCCCTCCTATAGAGAGTCTGACGAAGAGAGGGCTGCTTGAAAGGCTCGTGAAAGGAGGGATGCAGAAGAGCGTTATGACAGAAGGGATAGGGATGAGCACCATGATTCTCTGCAGAGGAGTGATGACTCGCACAAAAGGAAATCTCACGACGACCGAGGAAAAGGTCATGTAGCTGAAGATTCAGGCAAACGAGCTCGACATGGTGAGAGACATGCTTCCGCTATTCCCAAAAAGCCTACTGCCCCTGCCCCTCTTGACATTACTTCTGACTCTCCTGCTCTTGGGAAGGAGGACATCCAGACAATAATAAGTAGGCCTAAATTTCAAGTGGGACCGGGCCCAGCCACTTTACAAAGTCGTTTTCCGCAGTGGTGTTTAAAGGGTGTGAGGTTCGATCTCGACCTAGTCCCTATTGACAAGCCTGCTATGCTACGAAATCTTGACGCCGTTAAACTTGATATCGAGAGGATGTCAAACTGGCAGAAGCTTGTTGATGAGCTTCAACGAGTTAACCGCGCCAACTTAGAGGCTATGCTCACCATGGAAAACGATAAGGCTGAGTGGCAAAAGGTCCTTGAGCAGCATGATACCGAGATGAGAAGTATTACTTCCTACAACGAGGAGCTCGAAGCAAAGGTTGAGAAGTTGAAAGATGAGCTTGCTGCTTCCTCTACTTCATACTCTCAAAAAGAAGAAGTGCTTCTCAGACAAGTTAGAGATGCTCATGCCAGTCAGAGAGACGTTGAGGACAGGCTTGAAGTACAAAAAAGAATCAGTGACGGCTATGTCTCTGATATTGCCGAGCTTCGAAAGAAAAACAACTCCCAGGAGGCGGAGATACAAATGCTCAAGCTTCAGCTTGCCAGAACTGAAAGGGAGCGCGATGAGGCTGTCGCCGGCAAAATCGCAGCCGAAGAATCTCATGAGGCGACCAAAAACAGCTTCGGCTCAACATTATTCGACTTCTACTTGCATAGCGTCTTGGGGCGTGGAAGCCTCGCCTTTCTTGGTCCCAAGTATGAGATCACTTTAGCTGAAGTGTGGGAGGCCGCCCTCGATATGCTTGGTGCTGAAGGTGCTGGTTATGATGAGTCAGCCCTGGAAAGGCATTATTTTGATGAAGACGCTCGCGCTGCTCTCGCCAGGGGAAAGGAACAACTTGCCAAACTAAGAACCGAAGTGACGGAAGGGGATCAGCTGGGGAAAACCACTTCAACTACTCTAGTCCAGCCACCTTCTTCGTCTGAAGTCGACATTATTGGTTCCAGTTCCCATCTCGCTTCTCCCACCAAAGTTACCGCTGATATTACAAGCACACAAGGTGGAGACGAGGGTGAAGAGAGCGCTGATACGCAAGCTTATGAAGTCGATATCAGGAAACCAGCTTCTTCAGGTAACTTCACTGTTAATTTCGCTACTGTCAATTCTGCTCAAGCTGGTTACTCGCTTATTTCACATGAGTTTCACGAGCTCCTTGGCTATTTTCTCAACCTTGACGAGCCTTCATATCCTCTCTTTACTGACTTCATTGGTGAACCCTCATCTCCTCTTTTTACTGACTTTAACCTTTTTTCTTCTGTAGAGAGAGTACCAAGCACTGCTCAAACTTCTACTCCTCCGGTCATCCTTCCTTCATCCCTTCAGGCGGTGCCTCCTTCTGCCTCGCAACCTGGATCACAGGAGGAACAAATAGAGGCTCTTCACGGCTTGGATGATCCCATCGCTTCGCAAGAGCAGAAAGATGAGAGACCTGGGGGAGGTGACATTTCCCCGGAACGGACTCCTTCTGACGACATTGTTCTATCAAAACTTGTCACTCCGGGGAGTGAGTCTTCCTCATAGAGGAGAGAGAAGCGTGGGACATCAAAGAGGAGGGGGAAGAAAATCACCGCCACTGAAGAGGAGCCGGAAGTTGGACCGGTTACACCTGCCTCTCCCACTTCCCTTATACCCACTGGCCGTCCTGAAAAGCTGGTTATTCGACCGAGTAAAGGGTCCAAAGGAGGGAAGAAGAAGTGAAGATTTTAGCTTTTTGCCTTTTGTATGAACTGGCCGAGAGTTGTGCGGGTACCGGCCCCCGCTTTTATTTTGAAACCTGTATCTGCATTATAGTTGAATAAAATGATTCTTCGTTTGTACAAATTTCTGTTTGAATTTGAAAATGCATTTACTATTTATTTTTGCACAAGTTTGTTCATATAGTATTGTAGCGGGCTTATGGTATGTTGCTTGAGTATTACTTTACTGAGGCAGCTATACTACTATACCATGTTGCCCCCATACCTTAAGCTTGCTGCAATATTTTATACTTCGAGGGGACTTGCACTCTTATTTGCTAAAGAATAATTATTTTATTCTTTAAAGAAAATTTTTATAGAGTACAACTCCCTTCGTATAAGTTTTTACGCTTTGTCGTTTGAAGAAATCACTTTTCTCTTTTGCTTATGTGCATATTTCACCAAGTGGATTCCTCTATGTGGTAAAGCGGACCTCTGAAGGGTACTTTAACTTCTATTCTTTTTACAATCATTTTCCATTTGAAAGTTAAAGTACGCTTTTTGATGAGGAATTTTTTTATACAAAATTGTACCTCTGAGGAGGGATTTTTCACGTTTCAACACTTGGAAGTTTTATTTCAATCTCGGTGAAACGTGTACCCCCAAAGAGTTGTGCCTTCGAAGAAAGCCTTTTCACCTTTCAACACTTGGAAGTTTTATTTCAATCTCGGTGAAACGTGTGCTTCCAAAGAGTTGTGCCTTCAACGAAAGCCTTTTCACGTTTCAACACTTGGAAGTTTTATTTCAATCTCGGTGAAACGTGTGCTTTCAAGAAGGTCTTTGTTTTTGCATTTCAACTTTGGTGAAGTGAAATCCCGAAGAGCGGTTGTTACACTTCAACTCCTGGCGAAATGTGCCTCCGAAGAGGGCTTTTATTTTGTTTACATTTCAACTCTGGTGAAGTGAAATTCCGAAGAGCGGTCACAACACTTCAACTCCTGGTGAAATGGGCCTCCGAAGAGGGCTTTTATTTTGTTTGCATTTCAACTCTGGTGAAGTGAAATCCCGAAGAGCGGTTATAACACTTCAACTCCTGGTGAAATGGGCCTCCGAAGAGGGCTTTTATTTTGTTTGCATTTCAGGCCTGGTGAAGTGAAATCCCGAAGAGCGGTTATAACACTTCAACTCCTAGTGAAATGTGCCTCAGAGAGGGTTTTCATCGCCTGGAAGTCACTCTCTCATGGTTGGAGGGTCATGACTCCTCCAATCTTTTTTGTTGAGTAGAGAACTTTCTTTTTTGTGGCGTATGACCCATTAGAGGTCTTTTATCCTTCGAAGAGTTGCGCCTCCGAAGAGGACTTGTGCCGTTGATGGTAGCTTTGGTTGTTCCCCTGTTCACTTGCTTATGCCTTTTCAGCGATCCTCTTTTTTTTTTTTTTTTTTTTCAAGTTTTCATTCCCCTTTCTCTCACAAGTGGCTTGTTTAATCCAAGGAAGTGTACTTCATTGCCAGGCAAGTTCGTGAGAACGGGCACTAGCTTCCTAATTGGATGTTTGTTTGTTCAAACAATCTCAATTTATCAGCAAGGGCTCGTTTCTATCGAAATCATTAGCCGTTCAATTGAAGTATTTCCTATCTAGGATTTGAATTCAGGGTCTTTGTGACTTGAAATTTGTTTGTTGAATGATGGTGAGAATCGCTCGGTCTTATTATGCGCAAGTTTTATTTCCATTGTCTGCAAAAATTTAAATCGACATTTTAGCAATACATTTTATGTATTTTTATATCGAAAACAAAGCAAACATATAATGATAATAAGGAACACAAGATTTATAGTGGTTCGGCCATGAAATTGGGCCTACATCCACTTTATATTCTTTCATTATTTATTTGCATCAGTTTCACAATTGCTTTCAATTACAAGAATCATACATTCATAATTCTTTTTACAATTTTTCAACAAAATTTTCAAGTAAAGTATGGACGCAAGTGGTTGCTGTTCCATGCCCTTGGAATTTGATCTCCATCAACGGTGGTGAGCTTGAATGTGCCGTCAAGAAGCTTCTGACCTATTACATATGGTCCTTCCCAATTTGGCCCAAACACACCTGTCGCGGTCATAATTCTTTTCAGGACTAGATCTCCAATTTCAAAGCTGCGTTGACGAACTTTGGAATTGAAATGTCTGGCTATCCTTTGCTGATGAGCTGCAACTCTGAGGTTAGCTTCATCTCTTTTTTCGTCAAGGAGATCCAGCGCTTCAAGTTGCAACTTTTCATTTTCTGCTTGATTGAAATGAATTCTTCTGTGTGAAGGGACCTCTGTTTCAACCGGGATCATTGCTTCCGATCCGTATGCTAACGAAAAAGGAGTATGCCCAGTTGCAGTTTTGTGAGTAGTTCTGTATGCCCATAGTGCAAGTGGTAGTTTATCGACCCAACCACCTTTTGCTCTTTCGAGTTGCTTTTTGATGGTTGATTTGATGATCTTGTTCACTGCTTCCACTTGCCCGTTTGCCTGCGGATGAGCTACTGCCGAAAAGCTTTTCTGGATTTTGAATCGCTTGCAAAAATCCTGAAATTCCTCGCTTTCAAACTGAGTACCATTGTCTGTGATTATTTTCTGAGGCACACCGTATCTGCAAATGATATTCTTGGTCACGAAGCTTATCACTTTCTTAGAAGTGATAGTAGCCAATGGTTCAGCTTCAGCCCACTTAGTAAAATAATCAACTGCAACAATAGCATATTTAATCCCTGATTTAGCAGTTGGTAGCGGCCCAATGAGATCCATTCCCCAAATTGCAAATGGCCATGGACTGACCATCTGTGTGAGTTCGGTAGAAGGTGCTCTAGGAATTTTGGCATATCTTTGGCACTTGTCACATTTTCGGGAGTAATCCGCAGCATCCCGATTAATTTCTAGCCAAAAATATCCGTATCGGAGAATTTTCTTTGCTAGTGTTTGACCACCTGAATGATCACCGCATTCTCCTCCATGCACTTCAGCTAGGATTGTTTTGGACTCTTCCCGGGATACACATCGAAGCAATGGCATTGAGAATCCCCGTCTGTACAATCGACCGTCCTGAATTACATAGCGAGAGGCCTTCCTTAGAAGCTTTCGTCTTTCTATCGAATTTTCTGGCAGAGAACCCCTGAGTAGGTAATCCAGTATTGGAGTCATCCATGACTCTTGTTCTTGAGATACATTCATAATCCAGTCTATATCCATCTCGTCTATACTTGGCGCTGAAAGGACTTCTACAGGGACCAATCCCAATAGTTGAGCTTCACCAGAACTTGAATACTTTGCGAGGGAATCTGCCTTCATATTCTCTTCCCGAGGAATGTGGCTTATTGAATAGTGATCGAGTTCATATAGGAGTTCCCAAGCCTTTGACAAGTAGGAAGGCAGGTTTCCACCTTTCGCTTGAAATTCCTTCTTGACTTGGCATACAATAAGCTGAGAATCACTGAAAATTTGTAATGCTCGAATGTTTAGCTCTTTAGCGATTTTCAGACCTGCAATAAGAGCTTCATATTCTGCTTCATTGTTTGTTGAAGGAAATTCCAGTCTTAGTGCATAACATAATGATCGACCTTCAGGAGTTTCAAGTAACACTCCGGCTCCTGAACAGTAGTCATTTCTTGCGCCATCAACATACATCTTCCACTGGATTGGAGAATCATTGATCGCTTTTTCCTCACCATTATCTTTCTCTGTGAATTCTGCAATGAAATCAGCTAAAGCTTGTCCGTTGGTTGCTTTTCGGGGGTGATAGGTAATGTCATATTGACTAAGTTCAATGTTCCATTTTAGAAGACGACCCGAAGTTTCAGGGCGAAACAGGACTTGCTTTAGAGGCTGATCAGTGAGTACTTTGATAGGATGAGCTTGGAAATATTGCCTCAGTTTCCTCGATGCAACTAGTAGGCAATAGGCAAGTTTTTCCAACTTGGAGTAATTCAGCTCTGCCCCAGTGAGTCTTTTGCTGATATAGTAAACTGGATGTTGAATCCTTTTGTCTTCCCGTATCAGCGCTGCACTTAGAACATGAGATGATACTGCCAAGTATATAAGAAGATCCTCACCATTGCCTGGCCTAGAAAGTATCGGAGGCGTTTCCATATGACAGATCAACTCTTCAAAGGCTTCTTGGCATTCGGGAGTCCATTCAAAGTTCTTCTTTCCTTTTTTCAGGGCATCGAAGAATGGGATGCATTTATCAGTAGCTTTGGAAATGAACCGACTCAAAGCGGCGACCTTTCCGTTGAGACTTTGCAATTCCTTCTTCGTTCTAGGAGCTTTAACTTCTTTTAAGGCGGTAATTTGAGCTGGACTGGCCTCAATGCCCCTAGCACTGACGATAAAACCTAAGAACTTTCCGGATTCGACCCCAAATGTACATTTCAGAGGGTTAAGTTTCATTCTGTATTTCCGGAGGACTGCGAACATTTCTGCTAAGTGTTCAATGTGATCCACTGCTTTCCTGGACTTCACTAACATGTCGTCGACGTAGACTTCCATAGTTTTTCCCAATTGCGGTTTGAACATAGCATTAACAAGTCTTTGGTAGGTTGCCCCTGCGTTTTTCAATCCGAAGGGCATAACTCTGTAGCAATAAAGTCCAACACCCGTGATAAAGCTTGTATCCTCCTGGTCTGGCTCATGCATCATGATTTGGTTATAACCGGAGTAGGCATCCATGAAGGATAACAATTCATGTCCCGCAGTTCCGTCTACCAGTTGATCGATCCTGGGTAATGGGAAGCAATCTTTGGGGCAAGCCTTGTTTAGATCAGAAAAATCGATGCACACTCTCCATTTTCCATTAGCTTTCTTGACCAACACAGGATTTGAAACCCAATTCGGATACGTAGATTCTTTGATGAAGTTATTTTCCATGAGTCGATCAACTTCTTCTTTTAATGCTGCTGACCTTTCTGGACCTTGGGTTCTTCTTTTCTGTTTAACTGGCGTAAACTTTGGGTCAATATTCAGAGCGTGTACTGCAACTTCTGGGGATATCCCACACATATCGGCATGAGTCCAAGCAAAGACATCCAGATTTGCTTTCAGGAAAGATATCAAGACATTCTGAATTGACACATTAAGCTGCGAACCCACATTCAACACCTTATTTGGGTCCTTCAGGTCAACAGGTACCGGAATTGTCGTTTCCACCGGTACTACTCTATTCTCCCCTGTACTGGCTTTTCTGGGATCCATTTCTTTCCGTGCCCCGCTGTGCTCGCCAGTGCAGGGTCCGCTCTGTAATTGCTACAAAGCTGGTTCCTTGATGCGGACTGGAGTTGCCGCATCCTTTCCCATTTCTCTTTTTCTTGACTCTCGCAGCTCTGTCCAATAACATTCTCGCGCAGCATTTTGATCCCCTTTTATAACTCCTACTCCATTGTCAGTAGGGAATTTAATAGTGAGGCACCACGGGGCTAGGATAGCTTTGAATGCTGCGAGTGTTGGACGGCCAAGAAAAGCATTATAGGCAGAAAACTCATCGACAATCACAAATGTTTGCTTTCGGGCCACTTTCCTTTCTCCTTCCCCAAGTTCTACAAACAAATCGATGGTTCTTACTGGTTGCTTTGGCTCCCCTGTGAAGCCCACGATTTTCTGTGATGAGGCTTGCACATCGATCATAGGGATTTTCATCTGGTCAAATGTCTTCTTGAAGAGAATATTGCATGATGCTCCGCAGTCAATGAGGACTCTTCTGACAATGGCTGGTCCAATACCAGCCGAGATGACCAAGGGATCTAAAGTAGGAGCTTCAATACCTGTAGAATCTCTGGCTCTGAAAATAATATCGTCACTGAAAGTTTTCTGTTGTTTAAGGGGCGTAGTGTCTTCTAGAACAAAGACGTTTTCTTCGGCTGGAGCATATTTCAAAGCCCTGGAATATCTCTCCATCTCACCCCAACTTTTACCAGCTGGGTGAGGTCCTCCTGAAATGACATTGATAACGGGCCTTCCAGATTCGTGCCCCGTAGCTTTCTCTCCTGCCCCAGGCTGATGAACAGGGGCCCGCTGCCCCTGACTCGACGATGCAGGATTGTTGCTATTCTTTTTTACGAATTGCTGCAACTTGTTTTCTCTTAGCAACTCTTCAATCAGATTTTTCAGCTGGCGGCATTCATCAGTTTCATGACCTGGTTGATTGTGGAAGCGGCAGAATTTCCCACTTTGTATGGCTTTTCTCCCAGTTCTCAACGGGATAGGTTTAGGGAAATCGACGGAATCTTTAGTGGCGAGGTAGATGTGCTCCGGTGTATGTGATAATGGAGTATATTCTGATGGCTTGAAGGATCGGGGCTTCTTCAGATTACCCTGTTTCTTCCCATTACTATTCTCCCTTTTTTCCCCCACCGATTCATTCTTGCGTGGAGCGACAGTGTTGTCTTCTGCTTTTTCTAACACTGTCTTTACTGGTAAAGGACGGCTTTCCAAGCGAATGAACTCGTCTGCTTTTTTGTAGAACTTTTCGAGAGAGGTTGGCTCCTTCATATTTAACCATTTCCCAAATTCGCTTGACTTATCGATAGCCCTCATCAGATAAGTCAATATCATTCGTGGTTCAGCATTGTCCACCTCAGCCAGTGCTATATTGAAGCGGTTCAAGAAGGATCTGATAGATTCACCAGGATTCTGCTCTAAACTCGATAGTGACATAATATCCTTGGCCTTCGAAGCATATAGTCTAAACTGCTCCTTGAATTTTCTGGTCAAGTCTGAAAACTGAT
Organism: Allium cepa; assembly: GCA_030765085.1. Taxonomy (NCBI): domain Eukaryota; kingdom Viridiplantae; phylum Streptophyta; class Magnoliopsida; order Asparagales; family Amaryllidaceae; genus Allium; species Allium cepa. The sequence continues at coordinate 912,745,093 of CM060943.1, forward strand.
CGATAGATCGGACTGGTAACTTGGTGAACCACAATAAAGCCATGCCTTCCAGGTATACGGGGAAATATCGGCACTTTATTTCATCGGAGGCCCTGGCACCTGTCATGTGCCAGTCATATTTATACAGGAACTCATTCGGATCACTCGTCCCTTTGTAAGCTGGAATAGTCGGAGGGACAAACTTCCTTGGAAATTCCGCCTTCAAGATTTTTTCAGTAAACGGAGTTTTACTTGGAGCGAAACCCCATTCCTTCTCATCTTCAACCCTTTGCATACTTTCTTTCATGATCTGCCGGACCATTCCAGAAAGATATTCCTCATCATGTCGAGTTCTAGATCCACCGGCGTCAGGTACTGCCTGCTCAAAGGGACTAGTAGGCCTTTCAGGAGCATTCCTTTCATTAACATCATGAATGTTGCCAGCATAGTTCCTTTCATTACCAGCCGGTTCATTGTTTGCCCCAAGTAAGTCGTTCAACTTATTCAGAATCAGAGCATTCTGGGCACTTTGAGCCTCTAGTTGTGCATTTTGGGCGTTTATCTGCTGGTTTAGCCCTAGAATCACAGCATCCAATTCCGCTTTTGTAACTCCAACAGACGGAGTGGGTAGATTAGGCACAGGGGAAGCGGAGGTTCCCTCTTGAATGTTCCCAGATCTGATAGATCTGCTTTTCCTTCCAGGAGCCATAATCTCAGATATACTTCTGGTTTTAAGGAAATTCTTTCTTCAAATCTCTGCGAAGCAATGATGACAGCTGTCCTGAGTTCAATTCTCAGTGAAAGCACCAAAAATGTTAACGCTTAAATTTGAACGCTAACACCCCGGTGTGTGAAGTGTATTTGTGAAAGCACCACCCGATAGATCGGGAAAGAATTATAAGTAAGGAGATTGCAGAAAAGCAGTAAAAACACAAGTTTTATAGTGGTTCGGCCCAAAATCAGGCCTACGTCCACTTAGATTCTCTTTATTGCTGATATGAGTACAATTTATATCACTTTCTTCAATTACAATTAACTTCAGACAAATAGTTCAAACTCCCATGAAGAATAATCTTTCGAATTCATCTTGAATGATTGTGATTCTTCTTTGAAGTGTGTAATAGCGTCCTTGGAGTTTGGAGTGCTTGGAGTGCTGCTTGAGTTGAGAAAATGGCAGAGTAACCGTGCTTCGAGAATTAGCCCCCAAAAGGTCTTCTGCTAGTTGGAGCTAGGGGCGTATTTATAGGCTTTGCTCGGAGTTAGGTCGTAGGTCGCGACCGACCTAAGCAAGGTCGTAGGTCGTAGGCGCCCTAAGAAGCACTGGCTCCTCCCCCTTCTTTCATAAGAATGCACGAGCTCGTTTCGACAAGTCCTAGGTCGTAAGCGACCTTATTGGTGGCAGTATAGAAAAGGCGGCCTTCTGATACACTGTCCCTAGGTCGGGAACGACCTACCTTAGGTTGTGGGCGACCTATCTTAGGTCGAGCCATTCTGTTAGGTCGCGGCCTCTTTAGGATGATATGATCTTTAGGTCGCTCTGGCTTTTTGATCGCTGAGTAATGAAGGCGCTAGGTCGCTGAAGACTTTAGGTCGCTGAGTAATGAAGGCGCTAGGTCGCCGAAGACTTTAGGTTGCTGAGTCCCCTTAGGTCGTTGGTTGGTTAGAGTGAGTCTTCCTTTAGGTCGCAACTACCTGTAGGTCGCTAATCTCCGCTACTTTAGGTCGCTTGCTTCGTTAAACCGCTAAGTTGCTCTATCCTCTAGGTCGTTAAACTTTTCGGTCGCTAGGTTGTGTTGTCCTTTAGGTCGTGCCGTCTTTTAGGTCGCAGCTTTTTGATCTATAGGTCGTTTGCAGAAGGGAGTTAACACCCTTTCTCACGCCTAAAATCACGTTCTCTCTGAAAAAAATCGTGACCAACATACCTCTTCCCTCTGATAAATCACGTTCTTCTCTTCAGTATTCAAATCGAAAGAAAAATAGAATGGCCGCATACCCCTTACACTTTCAAATCGAAATCCCCAAATCATCAAAAAAATGGCCGCGGCCTTGAGAAAAAAAAAAAAAAGAATTCGAAGTCGCGGTGCAAATCGGGTGGGACATTTGGACGTGGCAATGTTGGGCGATGATTTGCAGTGAGGCGACGCGAGGCGCAGGAGGACATGGTGGCACTCGCGTACGCGGCGGCGCTAGGGCACACGGTGGCGCTGATGGATTTGGGCAATTGGAGTCGCGTGCGAGTGAGACGGCGCGGCAACGCGCGTAGGGGGGGTGTCGATTTGGGGGGGCGGCGACAACTCGCGATCGCGTACGCACGATGGCACGATGATGGATGGAGCGATGCAGTGGCGGCGGCACACAGCAGTAAGGTATTCGATTAATTTAAATTTATAAACATTTATATATATATACATATAAATTGAAGAATAATATACTGCAAGTATAAAACAATTTAAAATTTTGAATTTATTTAGAAATCTGTAGATATAAATATAGGTTGAGGGAAAAAAAAAAAAATATTTACAGTAAATATTTATTTGGAAATTTATAAATGTTAACGCTTAAATTTGAACGCTAACACCCCAGTGTGTGAAGTATAGTTGTGAAAGCACCACCCGATAGATCGGGAAAGAATTATAAGCAAGTAATAGCGGAAAAGCAGTAAACAACAGCAATTTTATAGTGGTTCGGCTTATGGGTATAGCCTACGTCCACTTTAAGTACTTTTATTGATGATCACGTTACAAGTTGATACAAATCTTCTCAAGTACAACACATTTTGAATTACAAAAGACTTAGAACAAGTAACTCAAACTTCGATGTTGACAAAAATCTTCAAATCCATGGTGGATGTAGATGATTTCTTCATGAAGTTCTTTTAGACGTTCTTTGAATCTCAAAAAGCTTTAAGTGTTGAAGTAGTCTGGAATTCGGCAGAGAAATGGTGCTTGAAATTGATTCACCAAAAGTCCCTTGAATGTTGGTGATGGTCGTGTATTTATAGAGGTTCTCGGTGTTGAGTTATAGGTAGTAGCCGGGTCAAACTGGGTCGTGAGTTGGTGCCGAGCTAGGCTAGGTCGTAGGTCGCCCCCTCTCTCTTATGCATGGTCTTCAGTTTAAGTTGACGTCATGTGCTAAGTCCTAGGTCGTTACCGAGATAATGTGTTACGTGTTAAACTCCTGCGCAACTTCACTCCTCAAATCCATAGATCGGTCACGACTCATCATAAGTCATAAGCCGGCCACGGTTTAGATTGGATGAGTTTGTGCCTGATAGTTAAGTCGGCAAGCATCTTGGATAGTTAAATCGGTAAATAGGTTAAGTCGGTGGGCTTTTATAAGTTTTTAGATCGGGTCCTTCTAAGGCACTAGATCGGTAGCTGCCTTAGGTCGTAAACCTTGTAAAATACTAGGTCGGCTTCCATACTAGGTCGGAACTCTCCTTAGGTCGGCATAGCCTCGTTAGACCGGCATCCCTTCATGCCTTAGATCGGTATCATTTGGGTTAGCATGCTTCATAAGGTTAAACAGTTAAGTCGTCATCCCTTCAAGCCTTAGGTCGGTGTCCTTGTAATTCCCCTTAGGTCGGTAACCCTATTAGGCAGTTAGGTCGGCAACTCCTCTGGGTCGTAACTTTCGGCCGAGGCAGAGTTAACATTTGCCCCTCGAAGTACACGCCTATTGGTTAGGTCGTGTGCTTCGATATTCTTTAACTCGTCCTCCACCAAGTCGGTAAGTATTTAGACCGTACGCGATCCAACAGTTCTCCCCAATGTAAGGTATAAAACATCCATCCTCTTCTTTCTTTTCATCACTTACTCCTTTGCTCGATTTCGCCATTAAAATTTTCTCAAGCTCTTACAAGCGACCTCATTCCAGTCGATCACCGATAATCACTACTATCCATTGCGTAAGTGAATCCGTCCCCTTCTCGATCATAGGTTGCTGTCGGTTCATGAATTCTGTCATTTGAATACGAATCGTTTCTTTGCGCAACGTTCCATCACGAATCCCACTATACCTGTAGTCGATGAAGTTTAGGTTACTCGATTTTGGCTTCAGATGATCGTTGAGACGATGAAGATGGTTTATCACTCAGGTTCAATGATCTCTGAAGGCAGAGCAATGGATTTATGCAATTTGGAGCTGTTTTATTGGGTGACCCGATAGCTTGAATGAAGGCTGCTGTTGATTGAATGACTATCGGGTTAATGGGTTGAAACCGAAAGAGATGTTTGACTCGGAAGTGGCTCAGTGAATTTGGGTGGCCTAACTTTTGACCGACCTGACCTTGAAATGGCCTTAAGTTGTGGTTGAGATAATATTTGAAAGAAACTCGCCGATCTGAACAAGGCTTGGACCGTGGCCGAGTTAAAACTTGGGGAAATTTCGGCCTCTTGAACTGGAACGTGCCTTCTTATTTCTCCCCTTGCGACCTAGGGAAATAAGTCGCCAAGCTGAACCACCTAGACTTTGACCCGTTACCGACTTAGTCTTATCTCGCTTGAGACTTTTGAACCGTAGCCGAGTTAATACTTAGGCTCTGGACGTATTGACATTTAGGAGCATAGGCCTTCTTTAAGTATTCTGACCCGGACTACCGAACTAAATTGCCTTTATTTTGAACATCTTGAACTGCCCCAACTTAAAATTTGCTTGAGTCTCAATTTATTATCTCACAGATCGTATTAACTTATAAGCTGCTAACCTGCTGAAAATAACAGACAAACAAAGAAAACCAAGGCGCACATACTGCCATTGACTGCCCATATCAAATGACAGATTAGTCAAGACAAGATAAGAGACATGAATATATTGCATGAAATGTTGTGAATTAATTGACTAAAGTAAAATATTAATGCAAAGTATCAACAATTTGAAATGATTTGTTTGCATCCACATTGTATTTGCATAATCAAACTCAAAACAAAGATTCCTGGTCTTTATAACTAACAAATGTTTGCTAGGTTTTATTCCAGTTGCCTTTGCTTATTGTTTGATTGATATTTGTACAACACTTCACACACTTTAGGAAACGTGCACCTTCATGTTTGAATATCCAGTTGTTTGTGTAGAATGACTTCTCATCAACAAGAAGAAATGGTAGCTCAAGAGGAAGAGACTTTCCCGGTGGCTGTTCCCATAGAGAATCCTCCGGAGAGAACTTCAACCATTCTAACCCCAAGAATGTTTATTCAGATGCGCACTCAATTCGGCTTTGCTGAAAGTGATGTCTTATTGCCCGGGCCAAGCGACACTGCCGATAATCCTCCTTACGGTTTTGTTGCAGCCAATCGCCAAATGTGCTTAAGTGGGGCAATTCCCCCTTTCAATGACTTCCTTCGAACTCTTCTTCTCCGGTTGACGATCTCTCCATTTCAACTTCATCCTAATGGTTATGCCATCTTGATGGGGTTATGTGTTTTGTTTAGAAGAACTCTTGATCGCCTACCGAGTTTTGAAGAAATTCGTTATCTGTGCTCGTTTACAAAGAGTAAAGATCATCCTTCACTCATTATTGTGAGAAGTGCCAGAAACCGCAAGCTCCTTTCCGATCTCACTGAAAGTGTTCATGGATTTTTGAACCAGTTTTTCTTTGCTCGCTGCCCTCCAGGGTTTTATGCCATCTGGAGAATAGGAAGTAAGACTAGTGTTTCCATTTTTTCGTTTTTGAAACTTTTTCCGAGATCCGAACTTTCAGTTGCTAACTTCATTCTTTGCTCTTTTCAGCACTTCCTCTCCCTTCTAGAGATCCGATTCATAAACAAGTTTTCGAGAGGTTGAGTGCCGTGGCTGCGGAAGAAAGGAGCATAAAATTTCTGCTGAAGGATGAATTTTTACACCAATACGGGCTTCTACACGCTTCTCGTTCTACGCATGCTCATGAAGTTCCAACAGAAGTTCCCGATTCTCCGACGAAAACTCCTGACGCCCCGGTTACTGTCGAACAACTCGCATCAAAAGAGTCTAATATTGAAGCTTCATTGGTGAAGTGTTCCACTTCTACCGACATTATGGGGTCATCCAGTAAGACGGTGCTTGCCCCGATCGAGGAAGAAGAAGAACCTTCACGGCCTCTCGGGGGGTTAGCTGATGTAGGAATTGAGAAAACAAGTCCCACCAAGCATGATGGTGACGATGTTTACGAGGGGTTGAGCGAAATAATAGTGACTTCGCAGGAGCTTTTTAGAGATGACGTATCTAAAACTATCTCTCCTGTAATTGAGGCGACGTCTCTTCTTCGACAAACACCAACACAAACATCAACTCCTCATACCCCAGCTTTCATCACCTCTGCACCAAAGAGTGGTTTGTAGCTTAATGCGTGTAGCTTGCACATCACACAACACTTAGGATTTTCCAGCACATTTATGCACTTATCTTCTTGTACTTTAAAGACTTCTAAAGCTTATCTTTTCTTATTTCAGATTCTTCAATGACACGCGGCAGATCATATTACCAAGATTTCCAACGCTATGGGGGGCGTGGTCAATATGATTATCGGCGTTACTTTCCCTCCTATAGAGAGTCTGATGAAGAGAGGGCTGCTCGAAAGGCTCGTGAAAGGAGGGATGCAGAAGAGCGTTATGACAGAAGGGATAGGGATGAGCACCATGATTCTCTGCAGAGAAGTGATGACTCTCACAAAAGGAAATCTCACGACGACCGGGGAAAAGGTCATGTAGCTGAAGATTCAGGCAAACGAGCCCGATATGGTGAGAGACATGCTTCCACTATTCCCGAAAAGCCTACTGCCCCTGCCCCTCTTGACATTACTTCCGACTCTCCTGCTCTTGGGAAGGAGGACATCCAGACAATAATAAGCAGGCCTAAATTTCAAGTGGGACCGGGCCCAGCCACTTTACAAAGTCGTTTTCCGCAGTGGTGTTTAAAGGGTGTGAGGTTCGATCTCGACCTAGTCCCTATTGACAAGCCTGCTATGCTACGAAATCTTGACGCCGTTAAACTTGATATCGAGAGGATGTCAAACTGGCAGAAGCTTGTTGATGAGCTTCAACGAGTTAACCGCGCCAACTTAGAGGCTATGCTCACCATGGAAAATGATAAGGCTGAGTGGCAAAAGGTCCTTGAGCAGCACGACAACGAAATGAGGAGCATTACTTCCTACAACGAGGAGCTCGAAGCAAAGGTTGAGAAGTTGAAAGATGAGCTTGCTGCTTCCTCTACTTCATACTCTCAAAAAGAAGAAGTGCTTCTCAGACAAGTTAGAGATGCTCATGCTAGTCAGAGGGACGCCGAAGACAGGCTCGAGGTACAAAAAAGAATCAATGAAGGCTATGTCTTTGATATTGCTGAGCTTCAAAAGAAAAACAACTCCCAGGAGGCGGAGATACAAATGCTTAAGCTTCAGCTTTCCAAAACCGAAAGGGAGCGCGATGAGGCTGTCGCCGGCAAAATCGCAGCCGAAGAATCTCATGAGGCGACCAAAAATAGCTTCGGCTCAACATTATTCGACTTCTACTTGCATAGCGTCTTGGGTCGTGGAAGCTTCGCCTTTCTTGGTCCCAAGTATGAGATCACTTTAGCTGAAGTGTGGGAGGCCGCCCTCGATATGCTTGGTGCTGAAGGCGCTGGTTATGACGAGCCAGCCCTGGAAAGGCATTATTTTGATGAAGACGCTCGCGCTGCTCTTGCCAGGGGAAAGGAACAACTTGCCAAACTAAGAACCGAAGTGACGGAAGGGGACCAGTTGGGGAAAACCACTTCAACTACTCTAGTCCAGCCACCTTCTTCGTCTGAAGTCGACATTATTGGTTCCATTTCCCATCTCGCATCTCCCACCAAAGTTACCGCTGATATTACAAGCACACAAGGTGGAGACGAGGGTGAAGAGAGCGCTGATGCGCAAGCTTATGAAGTCGATATCAGGAAACCAGCTTCTCCAGGTAACTTCACTGTTAATCTCGCTACTGTCAATTCTGCTCAAGCTGATTACTCGTTTATTTCACATGAGTTTCACGAGCTCCTTGGCTATTTTCTCAACCTTGACGAGCCTTCATCTCCTCTCTTTACTGACTTCATTGGTGAACCCTCATCTCCTCTTTTTACTGACTTTAACCTTTTTTCTTCTGTAGAGAAAGTACCAAGCACTGCTCAAACTTCTACTCCTCCGGTCATCCTTCCTTTATCTCCTTAGGCGGTGCCTCCTTCTGCCTCGCAACCTGGATCACAGGAGGAACAAATAGAGGCTCTTCACGGCTTGGATGAGCCCATCGCTTCGCAAGAGCAGAAAGATGAGAGACCTGAGGGAGGTGACATTTCCCCATAACGGACTCCTTCTGACGACATTGTTCTATCAAAACTTGTCACTCCGGGGAGTGAGTCTTCCTCACAAAGGAGAGAGAAGCGTGGGACATCAAAGAGGAGGGGGAAGAAAATCACCGCCACTGAAGAGGAGCCGGAAGTTGAACCGGTTACACCTGCCTCTCCTACTTCCCTTATACCCACTGGCCGACCTGAAAAGCTGGTTATTCGACCGAGTAAAGGGTCCAAAGGAGGGAAGAAGAAGTGAAGATTTTAGCTTTTTGCCTTTTGTATGAACTGGCCGAGAGTTGTGCGGGTACCGGCCCCCGCTTTTATTTTGAAACCTGTATCTGCATTATAGTTGAATAAAATGATTCTTTGTTTGTACAAACTTCTGTTTGAATTTGAGAATGCATTTACTATTTATTTTTGCACAAGTTTGTTTATATAGTATTGCAGCGGGCTTATGGTATGTTGCTTGAGTATTACTTTACTGAGGCAGCTATACTACTATACCATGTTGCCCCCATACCTTAAGCTTGTTGCAATATTTTATACTTCGAGGGGACTTGCACTCTTATTTGTTAAAGAATAATTATTTTATTTTTTAAAGAAAATTTTTATTGAGTACAACTCCCTTCGTATAAGTTTTTACGCTTTGTCGTTCGAAGAAATCACTTTTCTCTTTTGCTTATGTGCATATTTTACCAAGTGAATTCCTCTATGTGGTAAAGCGGACCTCTGAAGGGTACTTTAACTTCTTTTCTTTTTACAATCATTTTCCATTTGAAAGTTAAAGTACGCTTTTTGATGAGGAATTTTTTTTTTTATACAGAATTGTACCTCTGAGGAGGGATTTTTCACGTTTCAACACTTGGAAGTTTTATTTCAATCTCGGTGAAACGTGTACCCCCAAAGAGTTGTGCCTTCGAAGAAAGCCTTCTCACGTTTCAACACTTGGAAGTTTTATTTCAATCTCGGTGAAACGTGTGCTTCCAAAGAGGTCTTCTTTTTTTTTTTTTTTTTTTTTTTGATTGTGTCCCCGGGAGGGGGTCGTACCTCTAAGGATGGATTTTTTTTTTTACGTTTCAACACTTGGAAGTTTTATTTCAATCTCGGTGAAACGTGTACCCCCAAAGAGTTGTGCCTTCGAAGAAAGCCTTTTCACGTTTCAACACTTGGAAGTTTTATTTCAATCTCGGTGAAACGTGTGCTTTCAAGAAGGTCTTTGTTTTTGCATTTCAACTTTGGTGAAGTGAAATCCCGAAGAGCGGTTGTTACACTTCAACTCCTGGCGAAATGTGCCTCCGAAGAGGGCTTTTATTTTGTTTACATTTCAACTCTGGTGAAGTGAAATTCCGAAGAGCGGTTGTTACACTTCAACTCCTGGCGAAATGTGCCTCCGAAGAGGGCTTTTATTTTGTTTACATTTCAACTCTGGTGAAGTGAAATTCCGAAGAGCGGTCACAACACTTCAACTCCTGGTGAAATGGGCCTCCGAAGAGGGCTTTTATTTTGTTTGCATTTCAACTCTGGTGAAGTGAAATCCCGAAGAGCGGTTATAACACTTCAACTCCTGGTGAAATGTGCCTCAGAGAGGGTTTTCATCGCCTGGAAGTTACTCTCTCATGGTTGGAGGGTCATGACTCCTCCAATCTTTTTTGTTGAGTAGAGAACTTTCTTTTTTGTGGCGTATGACCCATTAGAGGTCTTTTATCCTCCGAAGAGTTGCGCCTCCGAAGAGGACTTGTGCCGCTGATGGTAGCTTTGGTTGTTCCTCTGTTCACTTGCTTATGCCTTTTCAGCGATCCTCTTTTTTTTTTTTTTTTTTTTTTCTTTTCAAGTTTTCATTCCCCTTTCTCTCACAAGTGGCTTGTTTAATCCAAGGAAGTGTACTTCATTGCCAGGCAAGTTCGTGAGAACGGACACTAGCTTCCTAATTGGATGTTTGTTTGTTCAAACAATCTCAATTTATCAGCAAGGGCTCGTTTCTATCGAAATCATTAGCCGTTCAATTGAAGTATTTCCTATCTAGGATTTGAATTCGGGGTCTTTGTGACTTGAAATTTGTTTGTTGAATGATGGTGAGAATCGCTCGGTCTTATTATGCGCAAGTTTTATTTCCATTGTCTGCAAAAATTTAAATCGACATTTTAGCAATACATTTTATGTATTTTTATATCGAAAACAAAGCAAACATATAATGATAATAAGGAACACAAGATTTATAGTGGTTCGGCCATGAAATTGGGCCTACATCCACTTTATATTCTTTCATTATTTACTTGCATCAGTTTCACAATTGCTTTCAATTACAAGAATCATACATTCATAATTCTTTTTACAATTTTTCAACAAAATTTTCAAGTAAAGTATGGACGCAAGTGGTTGCTGTTCCATGCCCTTGGAATTTGATCTCCATCAACGGTGGTGAGCTTGAATGTGCCGTCAAGAAGCTTCTGACCTATTACATATGGTCCTTCCCAATTTGGCCCAAACACACCTGTCGCGGTCATAATTCTTTTCAGGACTAGATCTCCAATTTCAAAGCTGCGTTGACGAACTTTGGATTTGAAATGTCTGGCTATCCTTTGCTGATGAGCTGCAACTCTGAGGTTAGCTTCATCTCTTTTTTCATCAAGGAGATCCAGCGCTTCAAGTTGCAACTTTTCATTTTCTGCTTGATTGAAATGGATTCTTCTGTGTGAAGGGACCTCTGTTTCAACCGGGATCATTGCTTCCGATCCGTATGCTAACGAAAAAGGAGTATGCCCAGTTGCAGTTTTGTGAGTAGTTCTGTATGCCCATAGTGCAAGTGGTAGTTTATCGACCCAACCACCTTTTGCTCTTTCGAGTTGCTTTTTGATGGTTGATTTGATGATCTTGTTCACTGCTTCCACTTGCCCGTTTGCCTGCGGATGAGCTACTGCCGAAAAGCTTTTCTGGATTTTGAATCGTTTGCAAAAATCCTGGAATTCCTCGCTTTCAAACTGAGTACCATTGTCCGTGATTATTTTCTGAGGCACACCGTATCTGCAAATGATATTCTTGGTCACAAAGCTTATCATTTTCTTAGAAGTGATAGTAGCCAATGGTTCAGCTTCAGCCCACTTAGTAAAATAATCAACTGCAACAATAGCATATTTAATCCCTGATTTAGCAGTTGGTAGCGGCCCAATGAGATCCATTCCCCAAATTGCAAATGGCCATGGACTGACCATCTGTGTGAGTTCGGTAGAAGGTGCTCTAGGAATTTTGGCATATCTTTGGCACTTGTCACATTTTCGGGAGTAATCTGCGGCATCCCGATTGATTTCTGGCCAAAAATATCCGTATCGGAGAATTTTCTTTGCTAATGTTTGACCACCTGAATGATCACCACATTCTCCTCCATGCACTTCAGCTAGGATTGTTTTGGACTCTTCCCGGGATACACATCGAAGCAATGGCATTGAGAATCCCCGTCTGTACAATCGGCCATCCTGAATTACATAGCGAGAGGCCTTCCTTAATAGCTTTCGTCTCTCTATCGAGTTTTCCGGCAGAGAACCTCTGAGTAGGTAATCCAGTATTGGAGCCATCCATGACTCTTGTTCTTGAGATACATTCATAATCCAGTTTATATCCATTTCGTCTATACTTGGCGCTGAAAGGACTTCTACAGGGACCAATCCCAATAGTTGAGCTTCACCAGAACTTGAATATTTTGCGAGGGAATCTGCCTTCATATTTTCTTCCCGAGGAATGTGGCTTATTGAATAGTGATCGAGTTCACATAGGAGTTCCCAAGCCTTTGACAAGTAGGAAGGCAGATTTCCACCTTTTGCTTGAAATTCCTTCTTGACTTGGCATACAATAAGCTGGGAATCACTGAAAATTTGTAGTGCTCGAATGTTTAGCTCTTTAGCGATTTTCAGACCTGCAATAAGAGCTTCGTATTCTGCTTCATTGTTTGTTGAAGGAAATTCCAGTCTTAGTGCATAACATAATGATCGACCTTCAGGAGTTTCAAGTACCACTCCGGCTCCAGAACAGTAGTCATTTCTTGCGCCATCAACATACATCTTCCACTGGATTGGAGAATCATTGATCGCTTTTTCCTCACCATTATCTTTCTCTGTGAATTCTGCAATGAAATCAGCTAAAGCTTGTCCATTGATTGCTTTTCGGGGGTGATAGGTGATGTCATATTGACTAAGTTCAATGTTCCATTTTAGAAGACGACCCGAAGTTTCAGGGCGAAACAGGACTTGCTTCAGAGGTTGATCAGTGAGTACTTTGATAGGATGAGCTTGGAAATATTGCCTCAGTTTCCTCGATGCAACTAGTAGGCAATAGGCGAGTTTTTCCAACTTGGAGTAATTCAGCTCTGCCCCAGTGAGTCTTTTGCTGATATAGTAAACTGGATGTTGAATCCTTTTGTCTTCCCGTATCAGCGCTGCACTTAGAGCATGAGATGATACTGCCAGGTATATAAGAAGATCCTCACCATTGCCTGGCCTAGAAAGTACCGGAGGCGTTTCCATATGACGGATCAACTCTTCAAAGGCTTTTTGGCATTCGGGAGTCCATTCAAAGTTCTTCTTTCCTTTCTTTAGAGCGTCGAAGAATGGAATGCATTTATCAGTAGCTTTCGATATGAACCGACTTAAGGCGGCAACTTTTCCATTGAGACTTTGCAATTCCCTCTTTGTTTTAGGAGCTTTGACTTCTTTTAAGGCAGTGATTTGAGCTGGGCTAGCTTCAATGCCCCTAGCGCTCACGATGAAACCCAAGAACTTCCCGGATTCCACCCCGAATGAACATTTTAAAGGGTTAAGCTTCATTCCGTATCTTCGGAGGATTGCGAACATTTCTGCTAAGTGTTCGATGTGATCCACTGCTTTCTTAGATTTTACTAGCATGTCATCAACGTAAACTTCCATAGTCTTTCCCAACTGCGGTTTGAACATAGCGTTGACCAATCTTTGGTATGTTGCCCCTGCATTCTTCAACCCGAAGGGCATAACTCTGTAACAGTAGAGACCGACATCGGTGATAAAGCTTGTGTCCTCCTGATCTGGCTCATGCATCATGATCTGATTATATCCGGAGTAGGCATCCATAAAAGACAACAATTCATGACCCGTTGTTCCATCTACCAGTTGATCGATCCTGGGTAATGGGAAGCAGTCTTTGGGACAGGCCTTGTTTAGATCTGAAAAGTCGATGCACACTCTCCATTTACCGTTGGCTTTCTTAACCAGCACTGGATTTGAAACCCAATTTGGATAGGTAGATTCTCTGATGAAGTTATTCTCCATGAGCCGATCAACTTCCTCTTTCAATGCTGTTGACCTTTCTGGACCTTGGATCCTTCTTTTCTGTTTTACGGGCGTGAATTTTGGGTCAATATTCAGAGCATGTACCGCAACTTCTGGGGATATTCCGCACATATCGGCATGAGTCCAAGCGAAAACATCCAGATTTGCTTTCAAAAAAGATATCAAGGCATTCTGAACTGACACATTAAGCTGTGAACCCACATTCAACACCTTATTTGAGTCCTTCGGGTCAACAGGTACCGGAATTGTCGTTTCCACCGGTACTACTCTATTCTCCCCTGTACTGGTTTTTCTGGGATCCATTTCTTTCCGTGCCCCGCTGTGCTCACCAGTGCAGGGTCCGCTCTGTAATTGCTACAAAGCTGGTTCCTTGATGCGGACTGGAGTTGCCGCATCCTTTCCCATTTCCCTTTTTCTTGACTCTCGCAGCTCTGTCCAATAGCATTCTCGCGCAGCATTTTGATCCCCTTTTATAACTCCTACTCCATTGTCAGTAGGGAATTTAATAGTGAGGCACCACGGGGCTAGGATAGCTTTGAATGCTGCGAGTGTTGGACGGCCAAGAAAAGCATTGTAGGCAGAAAACTCATCGACAATCACAAATGTTTGCTTTCGGACCACTTTCCTTTCTCCTTCCCCAAATTCTACAAACAAATCGATGGTTCCTACTGGTTGCTTTGGCTCCCCAGTGAAGCCCACGATTTTCTGTGATGAGGCTTGCACATCGATCATAGGGATTTTCATCTGGTCAAATGTCTTTTTGAAGAGGATATTACATGATGCTCCGCAGTCAATGAGGACTCTTCTGACAATGGCTGGTCCAATACCAACCGAGATGACCAAGGGATCTAAAGTAGGAGCTTCAATACCTGTAGAATCTCTGGCTCTGAAAATAATATCATCACTGAAAGTTTTTTGTTGTTTAAGGGGCGTAGTGTCTTCTAGAACAAAGACGTTTTCTTCGGCTGGAGCATATTTCAAAGCCCTGGAATATCTCTCCATCTCACCCCAACTCTTGCCAGCTGGGTGAGGTCCTCCTGAAATGACATTGATAACGGGCCTTCCAGATTCATGCCCCGTAGCTTTCTCTCCTGCCCCAGGCTGATGAACAGGGGACCGCTGCCCCTGACTTGACGATGCAGGATTGTTGCTATTCTTTTTTACGAATTGCTGCAACTTGTTTTCTCTTAGCAACTCTTCAATCAGATTTTTCAGCTGGCGGCATTCATCAGTTTCATGACCTGGTTGATTGTGGAAGCGGCAGAATTTCCCACTTTGTATGGCTTTTCTCCCAGTTCTCAAAGGGATAGGTTTAGGGAAATCGACGGAATCTTTGGTGGCGAGGTAGATGTGCTCCGGTGTATGTGATAATGGAGTATATTCTGATGGCTTGAAGGATCGGGGCTTCTTCAGATTACCCTGTTTCTTCCCATTACTATTCTCCCTTTTTTGCCCCGCCGATTCATTCTTGCGTGGAGCGACAGTGTTGTCTTCTGCTTTTTCCAACACTGTCTTTACTGGTAAAGGACGGCTTTCCAAGCGAATGAATTCGTCTGCTTTTTTGTAGAACTTTTCGAGAGAGGTTGGCTCCTTCATATTTAACCATTTCCCAAATTCGCTTGACTTATCGATAGCCCTCATCAGATAAGTCAATATCATTCGTGGTTCAGCATTGTCCACCTCAGCCAGTGCTATATTGAAGCGGTTCAAGAAGGATCTGATAGACTCACCAGGATTCTGCTCTAAACTCGATAGTGACATAATATCCTTGGCCTTCGAAGCATACAGTCTAAACTGCTCCTTGAATTTTCTGGTCAAGTCTGAAAACTGATCGATAGATCGGACTGGTAACTTGGTGAACCACAGTAAAGCCACGCCTTCCAGGTATACGGGGAAATATCGGCACTTTATTTCATCGGAGGCCCTGGCACCTGTCATGTGCCAGTCATATTTATACAGGAACTCATTCGGATCACTCGTCCCTTTGTAAGCTGGAATAGTCGGAGGGACAAACTTCCTTGGAAATTCCGCCTTCAAGATTTTTTCAGTAAACGGAGTTTTACTTGGAGCGAAACCCCATTCCTTCTCATCTTCAACCCTTTGCATACTTTCTTTCATGATCTGCCGGACCATTCCAGAAAGATATTCCTCATCATGCCGAGTTCTAGATCCACCGGCGTCAGGTACTGCCTGCTCAAAGGGACTAGTAGGCCTTTCAGGAGCATTCCTTTCATTAACATCATGAATGTTGCCAGCATAGTTCCTTTCATTACCAGCCGGTTGATTGTTTGCCCCAAGTAAGTCGTTCAACTTATTCAGAATCAGAGCATTCTGGGCACTTTGAGCCTCTAGTTGTGCATTTTGGGCGTTTATCTGCTGGTTTAGCCCTAGAATCACAGCATCCAATTCCGCTTTTGTAACTCCAACAGACGGAGTGGGTAGATTAGGCACAGGGGAAGCGGAGGTTCCCTCTTGAATGTTCCCAGATCTGATAGATCTACTTTTCCTTCCAGGAGCCATAATCTCAGATATACTTCTGGTTTTTAAGGAAATTCTTTCTTCAAATCTCTGCGAAGCAATGATGACAGCTGTCCTGAGTTCAATTCTCAGTGAAAGCACCAAAAATGTTAACGCTTAAATTTGAACGCTAACACCCCAGTGTGTGAAGTATAGTTGTGAAAGCACCACCCGATAGATCGGGAAAGAATTATAAGCAAGTAATAGCGGAAAAGCAGTAAACAACAGCAATTTTATAGTGGTTCGGCTTATGGGTATAGCCTACGTCCACTTTAAGTACTTTTATTGATGATCACGTTACAAGTTGATACAAATCTTCTCAAGTACAACACATTTTGAATTACAAAAGACTTAGAACAAGTAACTCAAACTTCGATGTTGACAAAAATCTTCAAATCCATGGTGGATGTAGATGATTTCTTCGTGAAGTTCTTTTAGACGTTCTTTGAATCTCAAAAAGCTTTAAGTGTTGAAGTAGTCTGGAATTCGGCAGAGAAATGGTGCTTGAAATTGATTCACCAAAAGTCCCTTGAATGTTGGTGATGGTCGTGTATTTATAGAGGTTCTCGGTGTTGAGTTATAGGTAGTAGCCGGGTCAAACTGGGTCGTGAGTTGGTGCCGAGCTAGGCTAGGTCGTAGGTCGCCCCCTCTCTCTTATGCATGGTCTTCAGTTTAAGTTGACGTCATGTGCTAAGTCCTAGGTCGTTACCGAGATAATGTGTTACGTGTTAAACTCCTGCGCAACTTCACTCCTCAAATCCATAGATCGGTCACGACTCATCATAAGTCATAAGCCGGCCACGGTTTAGATTGGATGAGTTTGTGCCTGATAGTTAAGTCGGCAAGCATCTTGGATAGTTAAATCGGTAAATAGGTTAAGTCGGTGGGCTTTTATAAGTTTTTAGATCGGGTCCTTCTAAGGCACTAGATCGGTAGCTGCCTTAGGTCGTAAACCTTGTAAAGTACTAGGTCGGCTTCCATACTAGGTCGGAACTCTCCTTAGGTCGGCATAGCCTCGTTAGACCGGCATCCCTTCATGCCTTAGATCGGTATCATTTGGGTTAGCATGCTTCATAAGGTTAAACAGTTAAGTCGTCATCCCTTCAAGCCTTAGGTCGGTGTCCTTGTAATTCCCCTTAGGTCGGTAACCCTATTAGGCAGTTAGGTCGGCAACTCCTCTGGGTCGTAACTTTCGGCCGAGGCAGAGTTAACAATAAAGTTAAGGGAATTCGGTTATAAATTTAATCTTTAATTTAATAAATTTGTTAAAAAGAAAATTTGTTTGAAATTTAAAAGCATTAGTTTAAAATATAAATTATTTGTTTAGAACTAAATCGATAATTAATTTAATTATAGATTAATTAAATCGTTAAAAAAAAAAAAATAATAATTGTGAGATGTGTTGAAATTTAAAATTGTTAAACAATTTTATTACGAAAGGAAATTGTTTTAAAAAGAAATTTGTTGGTTAAAATAAAATTTTAGTAGAATAAAATTTTTTTTTTTTTAAGGGAATTTAGTTTTAATAAATTTATATAAGCAAGATGTTAGAATTATTTTAAAAAGAAAATCAGTTTGAATCTTAAATTTTTAGCTTAAAATAAAAAAATCATTAACTTGAGATGAAATAATTTGTTGAGTAATTTTTTAAAAGGAATTGGTTTAGAACAAAACCATTGAATAATTAAAACAATCAAATGAAAATTTATTATTCGATTATTTCGAATATTAATAAATTGTGTAAATATTTATACAAGGTATAAATGAAGAAATCAAGTTGAATTGGAAGTGGATGGCAAACAGGAATAAAAGGTGAGAACTTCTCACTCAAAAAAAAAAAAAGAATTTCTGTTGTTATTTAAATTTTAAATAGTTAGATTTAAAATTTATTGACTGTGTTGATTGAATGCTTGAATGATGATTGTTATATATATATATAAATATTGGATGTGAATAGACCCTATACGCCGTTAGTAAGCGGAGGTTATTTAGTACACACATATACCGCGATATTCCACCTTGAAGTGGAATTGGTATTATATTATATATATAGCAATATATATATATTGGCATATGTATATATTGCAGTTGATTGATTTCCCGCATTTTCTTTTAGCGGATGAGACCCTATTGCGCCGTTAGTAAGCGGATATATATTTATAAAATCCCATATACCGCGATATTCCGCCTTGAAACGGAATGGTATTGTGCTAATGTCTGTGGATGCAGGGAAACAGGTTGGAGGGATCCAACTGGATTCCTCACAAATATTTATTGATTTTAAATATTGTGATGCTTGATTGTTTATCAAATCGATATATGATATTGAAAAATCGTGATTGACTATTGATGTGTTGCATCATCGGATCCAATTTTGAAAGTTTAAAAATAACGATTTTTATTTATAAAGGATTCTAAAGTAATTTTGAAAGTATACATTTATAAAATATTTTTTGGAACTGATTTATTACAAATAAATAAACGTTATAATTTTTATGTTATAAAAATTACGATTTTTGAGGAATATAGTTAAAAGTGATTTTTGAGAATATGAGATTAATGATTTGATAAAATAATTTAAACTGGGATTTTTGAATCTATTATAAAAAGTTTAAGAATAGGATTTATGAAATTTGATTATTTTATAAATCAAAGTGATGAAATTATGAAAGACTTTGAAGATGTTTCAAAAAGAATAATATAAATTGTTTTATATTAAAAGATTTATAAATCGATATTTATAAATTAAAAACATTAGAATTTGTAAAACGAACTTTTCTAAGTGTTAAAATAAATTGAAAATGAATTTCATAAATAGAAACGGAATTATAGAATTATAACGGTGAAGTTATAAATAGAATTTTATAAGCAGTAGGTTTATAAAATTTATAAAGTTATTAAAGGAATGATTTTGGATAAATGAATGAATCTTATAAGTTATAAGATTATAAAATTTATGAAGTTTAAAGGAATGATTTTGTAAATAAATAAATTATAAGTATTTGACTTATAATATGAATTTCTAGTATATCATTGTGATATGAATTGAGATAGGTTAATAAAGAAAATTTATAAAAGGAAGTTGATATAAAATAAATAGAATAGAATTTATAAATGTTGTTTTATAAATTCAAAACGACTTATTTTGATAAGTAAATTGTTCTAATTTATTAATGGAGTTATATTCATGTTTTAAACAGTGAATAATTCCTTAAAATAAAAGGGATAGAAGAAATGAAATTTATTAATAATATATATTCACGTTTTTGTATAGTGAATATTATGTTAAAGAATTATTTGGAATGTGATATTTTAAACAGAATTAAAACGATCTAACGATGTTTTAAAATATATTGAGATTCGAAATCATAGATTTCAACATTTATTGTTGAAATAGATGTTTTCGAGAAATAGAAGGAAATAATAGATTATAACACTGTTGTTATAATAGAAAATTTCCGAAAAGGAAATGTTTTGTATAGTATTGGGATTTATATATCCGTTTTATTTCGAATCCCTATACTAGTGATTTTGGGTTGTCGTAACGATGTTTTACGCAACATTCGTTTTGGCCCAAATAAATATGGTTAAGTGAATGGTCTCCTTAAAGAATGAAATATATGCTTAATTTCGATTAGGTATATTAAATATTTTCTAAGTATAGAAAATAAAAAGATCTGTGAATCACTTATTTTTAATAAGTATAGAAATGTTTTCCAATGGTAAGTGAATATTTGGAATTTATCTTTTTGAAGATAAATTGAAAACGAATATAAAAAAATTAAATGGAAATCGAATATTCATAAATATTTTGGAAATGTAAATTCCTTATGGAATTTATAAATGAAAAGGAGATTTGTTTGAAAATAAATGTTGATTTATTTTTGAAGTGTGAAAACTATATATCTTATATAAAGATATTTTTGTGAAATAAATAATTTGGAAAATTATTTGGAATCTGGTGATGTTGGCATATCTATTGATAGTTCAATGACCGACTATCAATATTTACCTTTAAATAGGTATTTGTTGTGAATTGTTTGAAATTGAATGCCACACTTATTTTTTTAAAAATAAGCGCTCACTATTCGGGTTAACCGGGAAAGGACCATGGGGTCGTATAACCCATTCCGAATATGTGATACGTCGTGATAAATTGCATTCGAAGATCGGTGTTGAAGACCGGATATTTTCGAAAGCGAAAGGATTTCTTGTTGATTGTCTCTGCACTGGCTGATCCCTGGTATAGAGATCTCCATAAGTGATGGGAAATCCGAACGTGATTAGAAATTATTCGGATTGCAAGGACTTCTTTGTAAGTGCCTTCGGTTCTGTTCGAGCCCGGAACAGACTTGTATGGATTGTATGCCTGACATTACAAGTTGAGATATAAAGCCGATTTCTTTCAAATATATTTCTGAGGTGGCGGAGAATTTATTCTTTTAGCTTAACACCCTTCTCTGAGACGTACGAGCTCAGAGGTTATATAGTTGAAGTTATCAGCGATATATTCCCAGTTTGGTAATGTGACATGCTGAGTGATGCTGAAATGATCATTGTGTTGATTATTGTGATAGGATCATTTATTTGATCGTCTATCTTAGTGATCATTGTGTTGATCATTTGTTGACCCAAAGCACGGCTTTTTGTACAAAGTGTGTTTTTGTGGACGTGAATTCATCGAGCCTCACATCCCGGTAATGGTCAAAACAGGAAAGATGCAGCAAGGTTATTAGGGGTTGCTGTAGCTCCCCTTAGGGTATGTACATTTCCTTCTGGATAGAGGTTGTATCATGGTATGGAGCCCAGATATTTAACCTATGTGGTTACTACGAGTTTATTACTTTGTGGTTGTTGGTTATCGGGATCCCGTGAAAAAGGTCGTTTACGATCGGGGAATGGCGTGCTCGTGTCAGTAGTTACCCAGTTAGGGGTAACCCAGCCTTGTGTTGGCAGAGTTCCGGTTTGGTTCTCGGGGGTGTCTTTCCAGAGGCATTCTCAGTGGCAATGGGAAGTTCCTTGGCCTGACCATTTGTTGGAAATCCAAAGAAACAATACGTGACTTGTACGGTTTTAGTTGTAGAACCTGCCATTCACTTATGGTGGTCACCACTGTTTGGATGGTAGCTATAGTAGGCATACGATAATGGTCGTATGTTGGCTAAGATTTATATTCTACTTTTGAAATGATTTGTTATTACACTATGCACTAGTAATAATATCAAATGTTATTTTAAATGCGTATCAAGCATCTTTGGCTATCATAAGGAGAAATCTCCTCCGATTCTGCGTTTGCATTGTGTGTGTGTGCGGGAGGCCTTATGGTAGTCTCATTTTTAAAAGCATTGCGAATTGATTTAAAAATATTCCTCTATTTTGATTTTAAAGATAAATAAACTGTTTTGAGTTCTCACACCAGTCACATGACTGACTTGGAGTTTATTGTTTTCCTTCCTAAACTCTGGGTGCCCACCAATTTCCACACGGGCAGTCAAGAGTTAAGGTTTATCAGGATATTCTGGATATTCAGGAGTTGCTGGAGGCAAGCTGGATGGCATGGCGTATTACTAGTTTATATAGTATTTCTTTTTCCGCTGCACTGTTGATGTTGTATGATGTTGTACACTCTGATGATATGATGTAATGTAATAACTGATATAGTTCTTTGTTTAAAGATTATTCATTTATTATTATATGTTGCTCCGCTGCGGATTGTGAGATTCTGATGTTGTTCTTTCTGTTCTGTTGTTTCCTTTCTGTCCCGTTCCATTTTCAAATTTTCTGTTTTCTTTCTCTATTTTCTGTCTTTCTTTTCTCTTCTTCTCTCTTTTTCTTTTCTTAAATTTTCTTTTTAAAACCCATAACTATTTGGTTTTTCGGCAACGAAAATCCGTGTACGTTACAGAGCTCTTGGATAAAGGTTGGTAACGACCGGGGGATGATATATTTGGTATTGTCTAGTTATAGAGATAGGCCGGTCTTGTGTTGGTAGAGGAGCTTTGTGATGGTTCCTCGGGACATTCATCTAGAGGTGTACCCATCGGAAGGTAGTCCCTTCGCCTGGTCATTTGTATGGAAATCCATTCTCCAATAAGAACTTGCGGTTTTGTTTGTAGAACCTAGTATGCTGGAATTTAGTAATGGTAACAATTTTGGCTAAGATTAATAAGTTTATTTGAAAATGTTTTTAAAGAATGTCATTAAAAATAATATCCCTAAATTTTGCACAATAAAGAGTTTTGGTTATCATAAGGTAAAAACCCGTTCCGTGTTTTTGTGTGGCGTGGTCTTATGAGATACCTTTTTGTTTCCAAAAACATCGTACTTTGAGTTCTCACACCAGTCCCATGACTGACTCGGAGTTTGTTTTTCCCTTTAAACTCTGGGTTCCCTATTTTCGGGCAGCCATGTAGTTAGGATACCTTAGGAGCATTTTGGATCATGTTGGGGATCATTTTGGAGAAGACTTTTGGAGCTATGAAGCTGAAGTACCTTATATAGTTATCTACCCATTTTCCGTTGTGTTATGTAGTTTGCATTTCTAGCATTTGTACAGATAGACAGTTATAACTATCCCGTTAGATTTGTATTTGACTCAGATCATTATGTATAATTATAAATGTTGAATGCGATGTGAGATTCTATTATTCTGTTATCTTCTATCTTTATATTCTTTTACACCCCTGATAATCTGCCTCCCCGGCACTTGGATTTACGACACGTGAATATCGTGGATGTATTACTGTCGATTTCGGAGGATCGAGGAGACGTGTCGTCACACGTGGTATCAGAGCTGAAGGTTAAGTGAGAACCTTGGCTTTGTTGGGGTATGACTCATTAGAGATTGGGTTAGTAATGCCCAAGAATGAGTTTAGTCTGAGAGAGCGCATAATTAAAACTTCTAATTTGAATAAGTATATTCATACTGTATAGCATTCCCTAAGATATCTCGTCTATATATCCTAGAGATCTTTTTCTTACTATATACATATAGTAGAAAATGAGTGGAAGAAGAGTACGAGGTAGGGGAGGAAGTAATGCCACAAATGGTCAAACTCCCGCAGCTACAGTAGTCGAGGAAGTAGTAGTTCCAGTCCACCCCAAATTCACTTTGCAACTTTATGCAAGAACTATACCAACCTTGGTGGTAAACGTTTCAAAGGAACCGAAACCATCATTGAAGTACAAGCTTGGATCCGCTCTTGTGAAAGAATTTTCAAAGGACTGAATATTGGAGATGAGCAAAAGAGATTCTTAGCCTCTTGGCAATTACAAGACGGAGCTCTAGTTTGGTGGGAATATATTACTCAGAATGAGTCAGAAGATGATTTCTCATGGGAACGATTCAAAGAAGTTCTGGAGGAGCAGTATATGCCGGAAGCTGGAAAATCTCGTCTTTATCGAAATTTCAGGGATTTTAAACAAGATGAGGAGATGTCATTTGAGGATTATGCTAACAAGTTTAACGAATTATCTCGTTTTGGGCCTGGATTGATAGATCGTCTCTAAAAAAGAATGAAAAGTTTATTTATGGAATGAAGAAGCAATACCATGTCAGGATGACTGGGCATGTGAAAGAACCATTTGTAGACTTAATAGACATGGGATACAGATAGTAACGACCCGACATCCTACGCCCAGGAAGACGTATCGTTTTTAAGAAAAGAAAGAGATGAGAAAGTAGAAAAGATAGAGAAGAAAGAGCAACAACATCAGAATCTCACAGCGGAACGATAAATTATAATAATCACATAAGTAATTACATAATATACAACATCAATCAGAGTTATACAGATAATACATCACATACTAGACAGTTATAAACACCTGTCTAGTTAATACAATACAACTCAAACAACACGACTCAAAGATACCAACACAGCGGAACTATAAGTATATCTATAACGCTGAAGCCTCCTGCTCCATTGCTCCTCTAGAATTCGTCAAAGCTAAACCTGAATCCCTTGGCTACCCATAAAAATTTGGGTACCAGAGAGTTTATGAAAAACAAAAAAATAAACTCCGGGTCAGACATGGGTCTGGTATGAGTAACAGGTTAAAGATTTGCTTAACTTTGAAAATCTTTTGAAAATAAAAGGTATCACGTAAGACTCCCCACAAATAAACACGGGTAAGTTTTTACCTTACGCTAACCAAAACATTTGATAGGAAATTCTGTGATATTATAATAGGTCTAGGGTTTTCAAGTAAATAGAAAATAGCCGAAATTGTTACATCTATTAAATTCCAGCTACTAGCCACAAAAGTGGGTAATACAATCAAAACCGTGGGCACTTATTGGATTGTGGATTCCATACAATGGCAGGGCTACTGGGGCACCGCCCGTCACAGTACGTGGCCTAGATCAACGTACCGAGGATCACTCTCGACCCCCTGCAACACAAGGCCGGAACCATTCCTTAATGAACAGTCCCGAACAAGATAAACCCCGGCAGTTGTCATGACCAACCGCCCACACATCCGAAAATAAGGGACATCTAGACAGGGGAATATCCTTGTCCTGCTTGGGCATGACCCACCTAACCTTGCTGCACCTCCCCTGTTTTAGCCATTCCCGGTTGATGAGGCTTGAGGTTACGATTACCTTTAGAGAACATAATTCTTAGAATGCTCATCGCCCACCTGACGATGTGTTGAAAGCATTCAATCCATACAAGTTCGTTCCGGGTTCGAACGAAACCGAAGGCATTATCTCGTTACACTCATTTTGGAATCACCCTCAGAGTTAACGACGATAACCCTTGCATTCTAGACCTTCATCTTCACTTCAGATTCACGACCTATCGTTAATTTGGAATCGATGTGGTTTTCGGATGTTCCAAATGTGGAAAACCGATCCCGGTCTCATCGAAATCCAAAACGTGTCTTTTAAGGCCAAGTTGTCTATTTAGTCTTAACAGTTTAATTCGATATAATTCAATATACACACAAATGGATAATTCATAATATCACAATAGATAATCACAGATAATCTCATAAACAGAAAGTAAATATTATCACCCAAACAGATAACTGGATATTATCATATTTAAACCAAGCATCCATATCAGATAGATAGTATTCATGTCATATCTAAATTCAACATCATCAAATGAGATATCAATATCATACATCCATAAGCAATGATTTATAATCATACCATTTGTAATTAATTTAAAATGAATTAAATTAACTACTTCTATCACTAATTAATATAAAGTAAATTAAATTAATTCTTTATCTATAAATCCTGCTTATACAACCCTTAATTAATTATAAATCAAATTAATTAATCATCTTCTAAATATTCATCTTGATTAAACACCTTGATTAATCAATCTCTAATTACAATAAGTAACTATTCTTTAATTAATTTCACAAATTAATTATCCAAAATTATTCATAGTAATTAACATTTAATTACTTCATTTTTGAATTAACTATAATTAAATACATTTATCCTTAATCAATTACATTATTTAATTATTTCTTAATTAACCCATTTCTTAATTTACATTATTAATTATATTAATTCATGATTTTTAATTTATATTAAAATTTAATTACTTTGATTAAATTAATTACATTATGTAATTAATCTTTAATTAAACACAATTATTAATCATCCTTGATTAATATCAACCAGTAATTAACCACCCTTAATTACTCATATAAATAAATTAATTATTCCCATAATTAATTATCTCCACTAATTAATCCCAAGATTAATTATAAAAGTAATTATGGAAATTACTTTATTATCACATCATTTTTCAGTAATTAATGTTAATTACTTCCTTAATTAATGGTGCTCCATTGCATACACTAAGAAATTACACTCATCAATTATCAAATGATTTTCTTAAATTAATTAAACTAAATTAATTAACTTAAATTAATCATTTATCAAAATTAATTACAATAAGTAATTAATCTCTTAACTACTTTTATCAAGTAATTACATTTAACAATTTTACAATAGATTATCTAATTAATCTGATTAATTATCAAAATTAATCTTATTAATAAATTACTTAGTAATCTTTAGTTAATTATCTAATAACATTACTTAAATTACTTTCTTAATTAATTTCCAATTATAAATTGATCTGAACTATTAATACATAAGTCATTTCTTAATTAACCTTTTATTCTTACGATAATTTATTTCTTTATTTATGACTTTATCAACATTACATTTTTAAATTTAAATTCAAATAGCATTTGAATTTAACATTCAAAATGACAATAATTTAAATTCAATTTAAAATCCTTTAAATAAATGTAATTAACACTTATTATTTACATATATGAACTTGTATAAGAAAATCTTTTAAATTAAATTAATTGAATCTTAATTTAAATTTAAATTCCCAAAATACATTTATATTTTAACTTGCAATTTCAAGTTAAACAATTTTATTTAACTTCCATTCCAAAGAACTTTGTAAAAAGCCATTTCAAATATTTAATTGCAGAAAAATTCTTTTTAAAAAAGAACTATTTGAATTTATCCTTGATTTATAATTTAGATTTTAAACTGATTTATATTTTCAGATTTTGAATTCATTAGTTTACTTAAATTTTTAAACTTGGTTTTAGCTTGCTTTAAAAAACTTGATTTTTAATTTTTGATTTAAAATCCGAATTTGTTTCTAAAAACTTATATTCAAAAGTTCAATTGGATCTATATTTTGAACTTTTAAATTTTCCAAACACAATTTAAGTTTGATTCAAATTTTAAATTAAATCTAAAATCTAAAAACTGTCAGGTTGTAAACCTGACAGGAAACCCCTTTTTTTTAATTTATTTTAATTTAAATTTGAATTCAAAAGTAAACTTGAATTCGAACCTAAAACTGGTTTTTAACATGTTCTAATTTATTATTTACTTTAGGTTTCATTTAATTTTAAAACAGAACTCTGTTTGAAGTTTTTACCAAACCTGAAACAATACAACACAAATCCCTTTTAATTTACTTCGGGTTTTCCCCTTGCCTTACTTCGAGTCACATACTTGATTTACTCGAGTTCTTCCCTAACCAAACCTATACACCGCAACAACTACCCAGCTTTCCACTGCACGGTGCACGTGCACCGTGGCCCCAACCAACGCTGGCCACTCACCTGCACTCCAACATGCCGCCGAGTATCACTCAATACGATCCCGACCGCCCAAAGCTACACAACTTGCTCGTGACAAAACAAGCCCACACTCTCAAAACCTAGAACCATGAACATATTCCCCTTTCGAAACCTGTCAATACTTCGCCCCTCCTCCTTCGACCTCCAAAGGACCACCACCACCAGCAACTGCTTTGACTTTCACCCCTCTACCCATCCCCAATTCCCTGTTTAACTCGATGCACCAAGGGAAACAAACAAGTCCGCACTTCAACCTAGTTCAAAAAATAGGTTTCCTCAGTGAAATCGAAAACCACCATCGCCACAATGATTGATAGAGCCTCCGGTCATTTTTCCCAACATCTCCTGTCACTCCCCTATCACCAGCCACAGACCTGACCTCCAAATCCCCTTAGATCACCAGAAACCCCCAAATTTGCATTTTATATACATCCCAGAACTGCTCTTAAATGTCCATTCTAAAAATTACAAATTTTGTTTTAAAATTCATATTAAAGTATAAGAATTTAGTATATATTGTTGAATTCGTAAATTAAAAAGTTTAGATTTTAATTTGTCTAAAGTTTGCTCAAACATTTTGGTTTTCCAGTGACATTGATAAGTTGATTTAGCTTAAACAAAATTCTTAAAGTTAAATTCCTGGACAAGCAAACTATCTTGGTTTGTATTTACAATTCTGGATGAGATTTGAACAAAAATAAGCATTGGTTTACACATTTTGACCTTGGGAAACAATCAGAGGCATCTCTAAAATTTGTACAGGATATATGCATCCACACCTTCACATATAAACATATCAGCAATTTTACAACATAAACGTTTTTCTAGTTATACACAAGCAACTAAGTTGGTTCAATCGAAAGAATATTGCTCACCACAGTTTTGAAAAGAAACAGAGCAAGTTTTAAAAGGAAGCAGTCAGAATTTGCATGTTGAACTATACAAAATTTCTATCACACAACACCTGAGTAAAATGATTAAATAAATATTCAAACCTTAATCAATATTCAAACCATATACTTAAGCATCCAAATATCTACTTGCATCAGATTGTAAACTTAAAAAAAAAAGTTACTCACAGCAATTGGCAGATCAGAGCCTTCTTGTGTTTGAAACAACTTGAACTTTAAAAACTGGAAATGTTTTACTTGATTTTTTCCTTTGATTCTTCTTGCTTTCTTCAGTTGTAATATTACTAAGTTTGTATAATTGAAAATGCTTGCCATTGTTCTTTGTTCCAGGTTTTTAATGAACGAACTAAAAAAAAGTATGCATATATAAAGAAGTTCAGGGGAGGGTGGCATCTGAGACAAGCAAATTTGCAGATTTTATTTGTGTTTTGTTTTATTAGGCCAAATCGTTTAATTAGGAGGCTGAGTTGATTTTAAACAGTTCGAAATGATTTTATTACGTGCTAAGAAATGAAAGCATTAAATGCAAATGTACTAGATGTTTACACCTAATCTTATCTTATGTACAAAGATATTTTTATTGTGCATTAGGTTACAGGTTGACAATATTTTCTATTGCCTGCATATGTTTAAATATTGTACTTAATGTCTACAACTACTCATTGTTATGTATAGATATTTCTATTTATATATATATTTTTATGCACTTCTCTGCTCTAACTTGCAAATGTAATTTTCTTTACTTTGCTTTGTTCATTTGCATATATTTTACTTTGCTTTTCATATTTGCAACTTGCATAATATTACTTTCAGGTTATACAATTTTTACTTGTCTGCATATATTTTTCTTTACTTTATTTTGTTTTATTTGCCAACATAATTATTGTATAGACATGATTACTTGTTTAACCTTTTTTTTAGCTTTGCTTTCTATTTTACAAGTTTATATTCTTGCCTTGTATATTTCCTTTACAGGATGCATTTATATTTATCTTGCTTTGTTTATTTTATTTTACTTTGCTTTAAGTACTTTATTTCAATATTTGTTGTGAATTTTTAACTTATGTAATTATGTTAACCTCATACATTTGATTTATTCTTAAGTTAAATATTTATAAAGTTTACTTCATTTTAAATTTACAAACCATAGCTTTACAAAATACTTATATATATATATATATAAATGAATTTAAAATAACACTTTCTTTTATATTAAAATCTATTTATAAAAATATTGCATTATTGTTATTGTTTAAAAATCACTCATTACTAATTTAAAATGATTCATAAATGAAATCACTACATAAACAAATTACCTATTTTATAAAGTTGAAGTAAAAAGAACAAAACAATCTTTTTATTTAAATTTAAACTCTAGGCTAAAATCATTTTAAACAAATTATACTTTATCTTGAGTATTTTAAAGATCATACTATTATTTATACAATATTAAATTTCCAAATTATCTATTAAATTTAAAAACAAAACTGATCTATTTATAATATATACCAATCTATACATATATAATTAGCTTTTAAAAGATAAATTATGAGTTAAATATTTATTTAAAAGAAGATGATTAAATAAATTTTAATATTATTAACAAATATAATCAAATCAATTTAATTTTTAATGTAGATTATTAAATTGATATTGCCCCAAATTTCCGGGATATCACATGAAGCTTTGGATAAGATAGATCAACAAGTAGTACAAGAAAGCAACAACAATAACTGTAAGAAGAGGAAGTTCAATGGCAAGAAGCCGTGGCAGGGAACATCCAAAGGAGGATCTCAGGATAACCGCTTTAAAAATGTCACTTGCTACAATTGCCAACAAAAGGGCCACCTATTAATTCATTGTAGAAAACCCAGAACTCAAGGAACTCAAGGATCAACACTAAGAAGCTGCTTTAATTGTCATCAATCAGGACACTTGATTAAGGATTGTCCCTTAATGAAGAAAGGAGAACAAGCCAAAGTTTACGCTATCAAGGATGAGCCTTTAACCTCTAAAGATGTGAAGGGCAAAGGAGTGTTGAAAGGTAATATTTTTATCAAATATGTTTTAGTTAGAGTATTATTTGATATAGGAGCTTCTCATAGTTTTATTTCTAAAACAACTGTAGAAGAATTGGAGCTTAAACCTAAAATTGTTGACGACCCTATCTGCGCAATGAATCCTATAGGAGGTTCAACTAATCTTTGTATGCACTGTGAAATGTCCCAATTTCTTATCATCCCCATCACTTTCCTTTCGATCTTTTGGTTTTAGATTTTATCGGATTCGAAATTTTACTTGGTATGGATTGGTTAACTAAAAATGAAGCTATTCTAGATTGTTTGAAGAGAATAGTTGTAGTGAAGACAAAGTTAGGAAAACTCATAAAAATACCTTGTGAAGGTTCTAGTCCAAGAAGGGATGGTTTTCTTTATGCTTTAGATACATCCTAGACAGGATTAGAAACAATACCCGTTGTTAAAGAATTTGCAGATGTCTTTGAGGTAGTAAAAAGTTTGCCCCCACACCGAGAAATTGAATTCCGTATCGATTTAGTTCCTGGTGCGAGGCCAATTAAACAACAAGATAGAAGGATGGCTCCAAAAGAAAGGGATGATTTGAATTACCAAACCTAAGAGCTATTAAAGAAAGGACTGATAAGACCCAGCCGTTCAAGTTGGGGATAAGTCGTAGTATTTGTTGCTAAGTAAGATGGATCATTGAGATTGTGTGTAGATTATCGAGATCTAAATAAGCAAACCATAGAACAAGTATCCTCTACCCTAAATAGACGACTTGTTTGACCAGTTACATGGAGCTCGAGTTTTCTCTAAAATGGACCTAGCTACAGGATTCCATCAGTTAAGGATCGCAGAAGATTGCATCCATTTAACTGCATTCAAAGGTCCGAATACTTTCTATGAGTGGTTGGTTATGCCTTTTTGGCTGACTAATGCACCCGCTTATTTTGTTGACCTTATGAATAGAGTGTTTAGAGATGTGCTAAACAAATTCGTGTTAGTCTTTATCGACGATATCCTCATTTACTCAAAGAAAGAAGAAGAACATGCAAGGCAACTAGAAGCTGTGTTGGAGATATTGAGAAATAATGTGCTAAAAGCCAAGTTCTCAAAGTGCCATTTTTGGGAGAAGGAGGTAAGATTCCTTGGACATATAATATCAAGGGATGGAATTTCAGTAAATCCAGGGAAAGTTGCAGCTATCCAAGATTGGAAGCAACCACAAACTCCTAAAGAGATTCGTCGCTTCTTACGTTTGGCAGGATATTACAGAAGATTCGTGCAGGACTTCTCTAAAATTGCCTATCACCTAACGAAGTTGACAATGAAGGATGCTAAATTTATCTGGACTCCTAAGTGTGAAGAAGCTTTCCAAGAACTAAAGAGGAGATTGACAACCGCTCCAGTTTTAGCAATTATAAATGGGAATAGTGAATTGACCGTTTATACAGATGCTTGTGGAGAAGGAGTGGGTGCAGTTTTAATGCAAGATGGGAAGGTGATTGCTTATGCAAGTAGAGAGCTGAAGATGCATGAGAAGAATTATACAACACACGACTTAGAATTATTAGCCTTGTGTTCACTCTAAAGAAATGGAGACATTATTTGCTGGGTAAGAATCTTTCATAGTTTATTTCGATAAAACTTTGAATTGACCTTAGTAAATAATATTCCATCTTTTAGGTGAAAAATTCAAACTCTTCACAGACTACAAATCTTTGAAGTATCTTTTCACTCAGAAGGATTTGAACATGAGACAGCAACGTTGGCTAGAATTTCTCGTGTCATATGATCTAGATATTCTATATACACCCGGGAAAGCCAACGTAGTAGCTGATGCATTGAGTAGGAAGTTAGCTACTATTTCTTATTTGGTAGTAACTCCAACTCTTCTGGAAAGAATTGCCAATAAACAGGGAGAATATAAACGGTTTGAGAAATACATTAAAGCAGCTAAAGGAAGAAATTCAAGCTTTAAAATAGACAACCATGGAGTATTGCGGTTCAATGGAAGAATTTGTGTTCTGGATGTTGGAAATCTTAAGCAATAAGTATTAGCTGAATGCCACACAGCCAAACTTAGCGTTCATCTAGGGATTCATAAGATGTACAAGGACATGAAGCGTACATTTTGGTGGAGAAGCATGAAGAGGGACATATCTATCTATGTCAGCCGTTGTGAAAATTGCCAAAGAATCAAAAGTGACCAATAGAAGACGGCAGGATTACTTCAACCTCTAGAGATTCCAGCTTGGATGTGGGATCAAATATCCACGGATTTTGTTGATGGCTTACCCTGAACAAGGAAAGGAAATAAAGGCATTTGGGTTATCATAGACCGATTAACCAAAAGTGCGCACTTTATTCTGGTAAAGCCAACAAGAACTGCAGCAAGCCTTGCAGATATATATATGAAGGAATTGTCCGATTGCATGGAGTTCCAAGCACTATAGTAAGCGATCGTGATCCAATCTTCACTGGTTAGTTTTGGGAAGCACTACAGACAACTTTGGGAACCAAGCTGAGTATAAGTACTGCATATCACTCCTAAACTGATGGACAGACGGAAAGAGTTAACCGTATTTTGGAAGATCTTTTGAGAGCATGTATTCTAGATTTGGGAGGCTCATGGGAGAATCATTTACATTTAGTAGAGTTCTCCTATAATAATAGCTATCAAGCTAGTATCGGCATGGCACCGTATGAAGCTTTGTATGGTCGCCCATGTAAATTGACAGCATGTTGGATAGAAACCGGAGATCGGTTAGTGCTTGGCCTAGATATGATACGAGAAGCTTCAGAGAAAGTTGATATGATTAGAAAGAAGCTAAAAGAAGCCCAAAGTAGGCAGAAGAGTTATGCAGACCGAAGGCGTAGAAATCTGGAATTCTCAGTTGGAGATTCAGTCTTTTTGAAAGTCTCTCCAATGAGAGTAGTAGTAAGATTTGGAAGAGCTGGAAAGTTAGCACCTCGATATATTGGACCTTTTCCCATTCTCGAACGAATCGGCCCACTAGCTTATCGAGTACAATTACCTGAAAGATTGTCTGGTGTACATAATGTTTTTCACGTATCACATTTGCGGAAGCATATATATGACCCAGAACAAATCATAGGAACAGCTGCTCAGGATGACTTGGAGATAGAACCAAACTTAGCAGTTATTAGAAGTCCGGTTCGAATCGTGGGTCAAGATGAGAAACGATTAAGAAGGAAGGTTGTAAGGTTGGTAAAAGTTCAATGGAGCGGGGATGCTGATGATTGCACATGGGAAACAGAAGATAGAATGAGAAAAGCATATCCCGAGTTTAGGATCGATATATAGACTTTATCTATCATTTGAGTGTACTCACCGCTTGTGGTGTAGTCACTTATTGCATATATTCTATCTTATTGAATATATATTTCCTTTTGAGCTATTTTCTTCTTATCTAATTTCGAGGACGAAATTCTTTTAAGTAGGGGAGAATGTAACAACCCAAAATTTAACCACTTCAAAATATAACATTTAAAGTGATTTTAAATATAAAATATAAGAGGTTTTATGATTCAAATAATATTAGATAGGATTTGAAAATAGAAATGTACATAAAAATAGTAATATTTGCTTATATCGACAAAAGTGACAAAATCCTGATTTCAGAAAACAAAGTTTAAATGGTTTAATAAATTATTTTAATTTATTTATGAGTGTTTATATTTTTAAGTGACATTATAAAAATTTATTTCTAAATTTGTATTACATAAATAAATAGTTTAAATAAAACGTCAGAATATGACCGTAAAACATTTTGTCAAAAATCGACGTTTTGTCGATTTAAAGTTGTCGCAACGTTGTTGCACCTTTATGTATACAATTTAATAAATATGGTAACATATAAAGATAGTTAACAATTAACTAAACAAGGTTACTTTTAGTAATCACACTTAGAAAATTCTAGAAAGTAATTAGCAAAAGTAAACTAAAAAAGACAAAACACATGTCACATCAAAGTGACATAAAGTAAAGAAAGTGACATAAAGTAAAGAAAGTGACATAAAGTAAAGAGAAGTGACATAAGGTAAAGTAATCATTCTTATTCTTTACTTAACTTTAAAGTATTTGAATTTTAAAAGTGTGATGTGATGTGGATGGTAAGTTTTGAATTAAATAAGTTTACTTAATTATTAAGGAAGGTTATTTAAGTAAAAACACAAATCTATATTTATTCTCAAATATTTTCTGTAAATACATACCCACTTTCTCACTTTCTTTCACACTTCTTCTCAAAATTTCAACCTTCTTCTTACCTCCTTTAATGGCTTCCAACCTTAACAAAGTTATGCCAAGATATTTCCAAAAATAAAGTAAAGAAAATATCAACAAAACACCGTCCGAACCACTTCAAACTCCTCCTCCTTCTTCACATTGCTCATGCCTCTCTTTCTCCATTTGGCCAAACACTTTTAGCCTTCTACAAGCCAAGGAGAGCCATCTAAGTCGAAGCATTCAAGGAATCATAAGCTTAAAACGTCGATTAGCGAAGCTATAGCCGATTTTTCATTCACCAAAACCAAACAAAGTGAGAACTCCTAATTTATATATATTTATTTGGTTATGATGTTGAGATATATTTCTTTGGATGTTAATAATGATGTTTGATAAGTGTTTGAAAAAGAAAGCAACCTCCTTTAAGTCATTTGCAAAAGTTAGTAAGCAAATATGTACATAAATGAGAATTATGTGACATTGTAATGAAAATGTTGTTAAATTGATATGCAAGTTCATATGACATATTAGAATACGTTAAAATGATTATAAATATTGTTTTGGATGTTTATTAGTAGTGTATTAAATATATATGCTGAAACAAGTCACGGATTTACACGACGTATAATCACATGGAAATCACTTTCCAAAAGAAATGAAATGTGATATGCAATCATTTATACCTTTGAAAAATGTTTGAAAATACATTAGAAATGATTCCTAAGTGTTTAAACATGTTTCGATAAAGTTTGGATATGAATCTCAAAATACGCCAAAAATTTGACGCGTCGCGTAAAGGTAGTTCGCGTTTTCACGTCAAAAGTTCAAATGATCATATAAAGTGGAATATAGTTCGGAATTCTTTGAAGTAAGAATTTTCCGAATCTATATATCCATATCTTTCATAAAAAAAATCAAGATTTCATCTTGTATATTTTGAAATATGGCAAAATCAATTTTCAAGAAAAATCTAGTTTTTGCACTAAATGACCAAAGTTGGAAATTGATAAAATAATCATTTTAAAAATATGAAATAAATTATAAAAACCTTTTAAAATGTTTTAAAAGCGATTTAAGTTAGAAATATGGTTTTCTAAATGATATGAAAGTTGTTTTGAAGAATATAGCTTTTAAAGCCCTTTTTACAACACTTTCTGTAACACTTTTTAGTAACTTCTGAAATAAAGTTGGAAACTTAATAATTCTTTCCCAAATCCTTAGTAAATGTTTTTAAGTGAGTAATAAAACATTTCAAAAGAAATTTGAACAATTTAACACTATTTCAAAGATGTTTAAACAAGAAGTTAAGTGATTTAAAAAAGGAAAATGAGTATGAGGAAACGATTAGTACATTTGTCCCTCCTGTGAGATCTAAAAGTGGAAACAAGGTGTGTAACTAAGGTTAGGGATGGAGCAACCAGTGCCCTGAACTTACCTGGCCTTAGTTTTCTCTTTTAGGCGAGGGGTGGAACAAATCGAAAGGACAGCCCGGATGCTCAACTCGGATTTTATAGAAATAATCTCCTTATACTCATCATTAAAATCCGAAGAGGGAACTTGTCCTATTCGTGGAATTTAAAAGGTGATCTCACCGTTATTCCACCCATAACACTCGTTGAATACGGAAGTTGATTTTGGAAAAAAGTAGAATGATTTCTATAATCCTATTTTCTCAAAAGATACTCCTTAAAAATGATTTGAGAAATATTCAAAAAGAGGTTTAAATGATTCTGTATTCAGTAAAAGAATATTTTGATAATATATATCTCTCGAATGTATTTTGGTGAAGGAAAATGAATGAATCGAAAAACAATCACCTAATTACATCATTTTTATCGATGGTTGGATTTCGAAGGAACTGGGGTCGGATTTGGTTAATTCCTATCCGAAAACTGCTTCGAACCAGTTTACGTGTTCGAAGAATGAAGATGTTTGAAGACGGAGATGTTGAGACGAATAATAACGAGGGACTACTTGTTGATTAGTTGGGGATAAACTCCTGATTCACTATATTGTAGTAGTGGTCTCTTTCTTATGAAAAACCTCAAAACCACAAGGGCTTCTCGCCTAGTAATGGACAAGGAAAGTGCTTTCGGTTTCGTTCGGTTCTAGAACGAACTTGTATGGATAAATGTCTGACCTTGGATTCCAAATCATAATGAGTGGTTTCTATAAAAGTATTTCAGTCGGTGGCGTAGAAGACACCTTCTCTTAGCTTAACACCCTTTCCCGAGACATACGTGCTCAGGAAGTTATACGTTTGTAGAAATCAGTCGTGTGAATGTGGAATGGCAATGTGACATTCAAAGTGAAAGAAGATGTGCTATGTGAAAAGATAATCGCAGCCTCGAGCCTCATCAACCAGAAATTACCGAAACGAGGTTAGATGCAGCTAGGCTAAGTGGGTCATTCCCAAGTAGGGTATGATCATTCCCTTTTAGATATATTTCTTCCCGCTATGACGTTCGGGATGTAAATTAATGTAGATGTATGCGAAGAGAGATCTCGGATAAAGGTCGGTAACGACCGGGGGATGACATATTCGGTACTATCTAGTTATAGAGATAGGCCGGTCTTGTGTTGGTAGAGGAGCTTTGTGATGGTTCCTCGAGACACTCATCTAGAGGTGTACCCATCGGAAGGTAGTCCCTTCACCTGATCATTTGTATGGAAATCCATTCTCCAACAAGAACTTGCGGTTTTGTTTGTAGAACCTAGTATGCTGCAATTTAATAATGGTAACAATTTAAGCTAAGATTAATAAGTTTATTTGAAAATGTTTTCAAATAATATCATTAAAAATAATATCCCTAAATTTTGCGTAACAAAGAGTTTTGGTTATCATAAGGTAAAAACCCGTTCCGTGTTTATGTGCTTCGTGGTCTTATGAGATACCT
The DNA here is from genome assembly GCA_030765085.1 of Allium cepa. NCBI lineage: Eukaryota > Viridiplantae > Streptophyta > Magnoliopsida > Asparagales > Amaryllidaceae > Allium > Allium cepa. The sequence continues at coordinate 912,782,398 of CM060943.1, forward strand.
TTTTGTTTTCAAAAACATCATACTTTGAGTTCTCACACCAGTCCCATGACTAACCCGGAGTTTGTTTTTCCCTTTAAACTCTGGGTGCCCTATTTTCGGGCAGACGTGTAGTCAGGATACCTTAGGAGCATTTTGGAGCATGTTGGGGATCATTTTGGAGAAGACTTTTGGAGCTATAAAGCTGAAGTACCTTATATAGTATCTACCCATTTTCCGCTGTGTTATGTAGTTTGCATTTATAGCATATGTACGGATAGACAGTTATAACTATCCCGCTAGATTTGTATTTGACTCTGATCATTACGTATAATTATAAATGTTGAATGCGATGTGAGATTCTATTATTCTGTTATCTTCTATCTTTATTTTCTTTTACACCGCTGATAATCTGCCTCCCCGCCACTTGGATTTACGGCATTTGAGTACCATGGATGTATTAGTGTCGATTTCTGAGGATTGAGGAGACGGGTCGTCACATCATATGTGATAATTCGGATTTCCTCTTGAAATGAATCGCATGATATACTATTTGACATATCGATACTCGCACAAAGCAGTTACATAGATGGTCGCTCCTCAACAGCCTTATTCTCTATGATAGTCGACTGCATTAGCTCGTAGTGTTCTTGGGTAGTCTGATTATAGAGGTGGGGAGTCATAGCTTGGTATCAGAGCCAAACTTCGGAACAATATAGAATATTATGACAAGAATCATTGCCCTAAGTCTCTCTTAGGAATCATGCCTTAGGATTTACTTCGAGTCTTAGGACCTATTCTATCCTATTTTCTTTTATGATGCTTTATTTTACCAGTCAAGCTTATTTGAATTCATTCTGAGAGTAACCTTTTTCCTCTTTGTTCTTTCTTTCTTTCTTAAATATGAAGATATGGTTAGATCGGGTAGTCCTAGCGCATGTCAATCCAGTGGTCGTCCTCTGGATGGCGTATTCGTGTGTGCCCAACAACTTTTGGATCTTGTAAAGAAACAAAAGTTTATCTGTGCTTTGAATAAGGACCCCAAAAAGGTTTTACCTCTAAAATTAGAAGTGCCTTTTGACTAGCTTGTAGATATCACTCTTCGACTTGAAAAGCCCGATAAAGGAAGTGATAGTGATGTTGGAGGTGCCAAGAAGAGCCTTAATATCAACAAGAAGTGGCATATTAAGTTCAAAAGCCCTAATCCCAACAAGAAAGGTAAGCAAGAAACTTCGGTAGCGAAGGCCCCTACCCCTAATCATGGAGAATGCTGCAATTGTGGATCTAAGGACCACTATGGAAATAAGTGTCCGAAGTCCCTTACTTGTCCCTATTGCAAAAGTTCGGGTCATCCTATATCTTCATGTCCCAAACTTCAAAGTAAGAAAGAGGGAAAGCTGAATGTTGTGCAAGCTTCTAATAACCTTTCTCTTGGTCAAGGTATTTCTCATTCAGTCCTTGATGGCATTATTTGTTTCGTGATTATCCTATTTGAATTCTTTTTTATACGGGTGCATCTCATTCTTTTATCAAAAGAGCTTTTGGATAATTTGTCTTTAAATGTTATGGGATTGATGACATCACTTAGAATTGCGATCCAACTCGGGGATCCGCAACACTTAGTTTACTTTGTAAAAATGTCGAGATTATTTTATGTTATTATGCTTTCCGATCCGCTTTTCATGTTATGTGCTACTTAGGTTTTGGAAATTGATTTTGGGAAAGGATTAGCTTAATCGTTATGAAGCCCATATCCTATATCCCCAGAGGACTATCCATCTTCGACATCCTCACTCTATTAAGCAGATTTATATTATTCTTAATGATTCGATTCCAAATCGGTGGCATCATTTTATTCTTTAAACCCACATGATGAGGAAGATGTTATTTCCCTCATTCAAATAATTTGTGAATTTCCCGATATCTTTGAGCATGGCTTAAGATTACCACCTAAGAAATCAATTGAGTGGTACTAAGTTCTTTTCAGCTCGACCTTGCCACCGGTTTTCATCAGCTATGAGTTGCGGAGGATAGCGTTCCACTTACCGCATTCCGCACTCGTTATGATTCTTATGGGTGACTCGTTATGTCATTCAGTTTGACGAACCCTCCAGCTTATTTCATCCATCTTATGAATCAAGTATTCTATGAATATCTCAATCAGTCCATCCTTGTATTCATTGATTATGGGTGAAAACAGCAATTTAAAATTGCAATTCTTTCTAACAAAATATTTTTATAAGTATAATTGGATTTTATTCTTAAAAGGAGCAAAGAATATTAGTAAAAAAATTAGGAGACATGTTTATCATATAGAAGATGATTTCTTGTTCTATTGCCCATTGAGTGATTTAAGAATTCTGGTCAATGCGCCTGATCAACGTTATCGATAGGAGTCTCCTAAACGCTATGATGAGATAGTCAAACATAGTAAGTTGACTTGTAACAAGTAAATCTTTCTAAAAAGATGATTACATAAAGTTAACTATAATTTTGAATGTCTTAGCTTTTTGGGAAAGACGATCATGAAATAAATGATTTAGCATAGAAGCTGCTTTTCAGAAATTAAAAGAACTCCTTTCTGATGCTCCTATTCTTGTGATTCTCCAAGGGGACCAAGACTTCACTGTCTATACCGATGCTAGTCGTATTGGTTTGGGTGTCGTTCTCATGCAAAAGGGAATGTGTTATTACTTATGCTTTAAGAAAATTAAAGTCTACCGAGACTAGATATGCCACTCATGATTTAGAACTCGTGGCCATTGTTTTCACTCTTAGAATTTGGCGTCATTATCTTTTGGAAGAGAATTTTGTTCTCTACACCGATCATAAATCTTTAAAGTATTAATTTTCTCACAAGGAACTTAATTTACGTCAACAACGTTGGCTCGATTTCCTTGCATCTTATGATCTTGATATTCTCTATACTCCCATAAGGGAAAATCGTGTTGTCGATGCCCTTAGTTGAAAGCAACAAGTGGTTGTTTCCATGACGATATCCGAATGGAATGATCTTGAGACTTTGTACACTTGTGAGATTCGAGATCGTGAATCCGATTCGTGTTCTTCTCTTGTTTTATGTAACCTTGAGGCTCATTCTTCTCTTTTAAACCGCATCCTTGAAGCTCAAAGACAAGATACCGAATTGGCTCTTCTTAGCCAAAGTTGTTAGGATGAAAACAAGGTCGATGGTTTGAAAGTCTTTGAAATCGATGCTCGAGGAGGCATTCAAAAATTTGGTAGACTTATTGTGCCAAATATTAGTGATCTTCGTAAAGACATTTTAGAAGATTCTCATCGTTCTAAATTTACCATTCATCCCAGTAGTAGTAAAATGTACGCGGACATGAAGCAACTTTATGATTGAGATGGAATGAAATCTGATATTGCTAACTTCATTAAGCATTGCAAGACTTGTCAACTCGTTAAGGCCGGGCATTAAAGGCTGGGTGGCTTATTGCAACCTTTAGACATTCCTGTTTGGAAGTGGGATCAAATTTCCATGGACTTTATTAACGGTCTTCCCCGTTCTCATTTGGGTCACGACAGTTTATAGACTTACAAAATCCGCCCATTTTCATCCCGTTAAGTCCAACCAGACCATTTCTCTTTTGGTCGAACTTTATGTTAAAGAAATTATTAAATTGCATGGAGTTCCTACTTCTATTGTTAGCGATCATGATCCATTATTTACTAGTGGATTTTGAAAATGTTTTCAAAAAGCTTTGGGAATGAAGCTTAAATTTAGCACCGCTTATCATCCTCAATCCAATGGACAAACAGAGAATGTGAATCAAACTCTTGAAGAACTTCTTCGTCCATGTGTTCTTGGTTTTGGCGAAAGTTGGAAAGATCATATTTCCCTTTTCGAGTTTTCTTACAATAATAGCTTCCCATTTAGTATTTGTATGGCACCTTTCGAGGCACTCTACGGAAGGCCATGCCGGCTTGGAACCGGTGAGAAGCTGGTTTAAGGTCTAGATATTAATCGTGATTCCATGGAAAAGATTGACCTTATTCGTCATAGGATGAGAGAAGCTTAAATTAGACAAAATTCCTATGGCGATAATCGAAGAAGAAAATTAGAATTTTCTATGGGAGATTTGATATTTATTCGTGTTTCACCTGTGAAGGGTGTTGTGCATTTCAGTCGTTCGAGAAAATTAGCACCTCGATATATTGGCCCATTTTCCATCACCGAACGCATTGTTTCCATAGCTTATCGCATTTTATTGCCGGCTCAATTTTCGGCTATTTATAACGTATTCCACATTTCTCAACTACGAAAATGCCTTAGAGATTCCTTTTCTATTCTTAAGCCCGGTGCTACTGAAGAAACTGAAGTTTCCCCTAATTTGACTTATGAGCAACATCATATTCGTATCATTGCTACGGAGGTTAATTGCCTTCATAATAAAGATGTTCCGCTTGTGAAAGTTCAATGGTCTGCAAATCCTAAGGGTTTTTCTTGGGAATCTAGAGAATTCATCGAGCGAACACATCCTTTGAATTACTCTCTCGTGCTCCTTAAGGTGAACTTCTCACTTTAAAAATTTTTTTAGCATTGTTATGTCTTAGTGTGGTTGCAATCTTTATTTTCCTCTTAAGTTTTGCAAGGATGCAATTTCTTTAAGGAGGGGAGTCTGTAACAACCCGCATATTTTACGATTATATATTCAAATGTTTTATTTAAATATAGCATCGTTAGTTGAATTAAAGTCCGAAATATGACTTTTTGAAAACAGTCGAATTTGGACCCGAGACCACTTTCATTGAGTTCAGAACAACATTTACAACTTGTTTAAGTATAAACATCGATATGTTTGGAGTTGATTAGGATTTTGGTATTTTCATTTGGGCTTTGGGCTATGTTCAAGCCCACAAACCCAAACTCTTCTACCTAATAGCTCCCGCTCAACTCCTCTTTATTCATTTATTCCATTTTCTAAATTTCTAGCACTCAAGCCTTGAAAAAATGGTGGAAAGGGAGGAAATTAGAAATTCCTAAGCCCTAGTTCTCTTAGGAAATTCAAGTTCTAGTTCGAAAATCAAGGAGAAGCTTAGGTAAGCATCCTCTTCATTTTCTTCATATCAATCCCTCTTCAATTCTTGATTTTTCCTATAACGTAACATTGGAAAAACTTTGCATTTGATAATAGATTGAAGATTCCAAAGGTGTAGTGAAGACGAATTGGTCATGCTTTGTTTTAGAGCTTCTCATTCGTTGTTTTTATGTTTAAAGGTGAGTTCTTGAACACGTACCTATGTTTATAGCTTTCATTGTTGTTAGGTATGAACTCCTAACATCTATTTCGGTGTTCAATTGCTTTTGATTTGAATCGGTTTGGTGAATTTTCCAATTTTGGTTTTGAAGTCAAAATTCATGAAAATCCTACTATGGATGTTTGGACATGTTATTTGGGGTGTATCGAATAGCATATAGGGCTGGGTTATCGCTTGACACAAATCTCTAGCCTCCATTGCTCGTCCGATCACCACCGAATTGATTTGGCCATCATTAGCTTAGGAAAATTATGCCTAGACCTAGGCAACCAAATGTTTGGTAGAAACCAAACGCCTGGTAGGGGCTTCTGGAAAAAATATAAAACGAAAGATAAAATAAAATTCCACAGCCTAGGACTAGACATCTGGGAGGCTTCAAGAAATAAAATAGAAAAAGAAGAAAAAGGATAAAATTTCCAGAACTCCGGGTCAGACATCTGGCCAAACCAACCAAACGTCTGGTCCTATAGAATTTTTCCCGTTTTACCTGTTTTTGAGTGTTTTTCAATTTTTATCAATTTTGGTTGGTCCGGTTAGTTGTTGCCATTTATTATTGACTTTGATGACTTCTTTTCTGGATTTTTGGGAATATCCATTTAATGGATTTGATATCAACTTTCATGATTTTAACTGATGTCGTCAAATGTGGATTTTTGGTGATAGATTGTTTTTATAATCATTTCTGCGATTTGTCACATTAAAATACAAATATTTTTATACCAGTAGTAAATATTCAAACTCTTTCACAAAAATGATATCAACGGTACTTTTAATACAAAGCTCGTTTTTAAAACCGTTTTCCAATCTATTAGTATATATAAACCTTTACCTCATTCGTATGAGAAATCCAATTAAATAGATGGTCACTCCTCAACAGCCTTATTCTTCGTGCTAGTTGATGGTACCCCATAGTGTTCTTGGCTAGTGTGAGTATAGATGTGGGGCGTCAGAGATATCCGTTCACTAATGGTCCACAGGTGATCTATGCTCCTATCTTGACTGTTTATTTCCTAAAGAATAGGGGTTTAGTTTACCGGTAATTATCAAAACGTTGTTTCGAAGAGACCGAGATCGAATATGTTTTTGGAAAACCACTTCGATCTAATGAATGCATTTCAAAGTGAAGTGTAATGACCCACTTTTTTGTACATTCTAAGCTGACAAATAACCACACATGTCAGCTCAAATTGAACAAAAAGGTAAATTGTTAGGGTGAAAAAGAAGAAGAGATAGAAGAAACAGAACGATAACACATAAACTCATAATCGCAGTGGAAAATATATTATAAATAATAAAAGATCTTTATAAAAAAGAAACAGAAACTATAACTGTTAATATACATACCATCATCAGAGTACAACAATCAACAAATCAATATGAACAGTTATAATAACTTGTAATATCCCGGAATTTTTAACAATATCAATGTAATAATCTGTAATTAAAATTAAATTGATATTGATATTCTGTTAATAATTATTCCGATAAATTTGATAATCTTCTTCAATAAATATTTAAATTGGTTATTTTATCTTTTAAATGATATAAATTGATTTCTATTTACAATATAAATATATGGTTTATATTTTAAATAGATGGGCATTTGTTTAAATTTTAATAAATAAAGAATATTTTCTAGTTTTGATATTTGTAGTAATTTGGAAAATTTGTTTTATTTAATATTTAAGCTTTTCAAAATTAAATAAATAATTTGGTTTAAATTTAATATTGAATCATGTTTTAAAATTCTAATATAGACATTTTGATTTGGAAAATTTTGTTTTAAATTTGTATTGAGTTTTAAAACTATTTCATAAATAAATATATGATTTTAAAAATTGATAAGAAGAATATTGAAATGTTTTAAATTTAATTAGATTGAGTTTTAAATAAATTTAACAAAAAGGTTTCATGGCTTAATAAAATTGATATTTTATTAATAAAAATTTAATTTTTTTTAAATGATTTTAATTTAATAATAAGAGATTTATAAAAACAATATTGATATTGTATCGTCTTTATAAATAAGTTTTGAGTAGGATTTGTAATTTTTATTTCAAATTGAATTTATATTTATAACTTGATTTGAAATTATTTGATTCTTGAATTTAGTTTTAATTTAAATTCAAAAGTATAAAATCTTAATTGTTTTAATTTTTAATATGTATAAGTTTATTTATAAACATGATTTGTTTTTATTTTCATTTATATATTTATAAACATATTTTAAAATAAACTAACAAGTTAAATTAAGTTAATACACACTTTAGCTTGTAAATAAATACAAATTAACTTTAATAGAAAACATGTGTTGCATTCATAAGCATTCTTTTGACAAGTGTTGAAAAAATGGACAAGTGTTAAAATTTAGTTTTAATTTTTTTTCTTTGCTTTCATTAAAATCTAAAATACATTAGTTAAGCTTGCATCTTTATTCATTTCATATTGCATTTCAATTTCCTTAATCAAAAGAGAAATTATAAACTCATCTTCAAATTTTATAAATCAGTAACACTCTTCAACACCTGCATATTCCACTCCTATTAAAAATCAAATCCACCTTTATCTCAAATTCAAATCATAAGTCTGCAAAATTCAAGTGAAGCTTGCACTGTTTTTCTGCATTCTGTTTAAACCTGGGAGTGATGAGCATCTGCATGTATTTGAGGGAGTTACCAACTGCATCTTCTACATCTGCATGCTAGTAATCTAAGTCAGGGAACTTAGGCAAACTGCATATCATTTCAGACATGAAGTACAACGGGTCAAGCCTACATATTCATTCTTCTGCAAATTTCAAAATGATCAACAGAGGTCTGCATTTAAGTAAAGGTGAGTAACATTTAAAATCTTAAAATAGGATTGCATGCTAGATTGTTGATATATATAAGTGTTGCTGTGTTTAAATGGAAAGTAAGGTGTGTATACTGTTGTTTTATTACTTGATCTGTTTTCTTGATTTTCTAGACAATTTTTATTAAAACCTTTTCTTCTAACTTTAATTTCTGGTATGATTAGATTTATAAGTAAGGTTATTAATTATCTTAAGTTAACTTTTAAAGTTTTAAGTAAGTGTAAAAGAAAAATAGATATAAATAGTATTGTCCCTGTTAACACAGGTAAAACTTTGCATGATTGCTTTTATCAAAACTCGACCATATTGATATCATGATTCAGATCCATAAATTAAAGTACTTACCATAACTTGATTTTCTGAATCAAGAAGTAGGTTTTTAGAGGTTAGTTTCAGTAGCAGTTTGGTATTGAACTAAGAATGAAATCTATGCAAATTCTATTGATTTTTGAATTCAGAAATTCTGAAACTCTTTTGAGTTATAGAGTAAGGATCATAGATCCTTAGAAAAATCAGAAATATGGATATAATTGGGTAGGATAGTTGCAGTTTGTATTTAAATTTTTAAACCCTAGTTTTGAATGGGTTTGTGCATTGAGACAGTTTGAGGTGTAGGGTTGATCGAGTATTCTGGGACTTGGTGAATGTCAAGTAGGTATGTGGAGGAGTTCGAGCTTGGAATGGGTGGACCTCAGGTGGTCGGAGCGACTTGGAATGGACGTTGACAGGTTTTGAGTAGAAACCTGTAAAAAAATTCCTGGTTTTGGAATTTGGGGTTGAAGTTTGATTCTTTGATTTCTATTCGACCTAGTGATGATGTTAGGGTATTGTTGGGTTGCTGGAAGTGTTGTATCATTAATGATGATCGCCTGAGGTGGTGGTCGCCGTGCATATGCACGGCGATGAAAATTCTGGTGAAGTTGTGGGTTAGTTTGTGTTACAGAGGAAGGTTGAGGGGTTTGCTCGAAGTAAGTTGAATAACGACTCGAATCAAGCATGAAACCCGAAGTAGAATTTTGGTTCCCCGGGTTGAATCTGTAGTTTCCAGATTATAAAACTGTGTTTTAAAAATCCGGGTTTAAGGATTTCAAAACTTTAAAATCTGTAGTTTGTGTTAAGGTAAGGTTTAAGTTTAAAATCAAATTCAAGTTTACATTTCTGATTTGAATTCAAATTCTAGTTTTAAAATAAAAATAAAAAATTAAAATTTTAACTAAATTAACTATTTTATTTTGGGTAAAAAGTTGAAACTTTTTAATTATGAAGTTTTTAAAATGTGAGTAAGATTTAAGAATTAATTTTAAATCTGGAAATCTAAGTTTAAACATGAACTCCAGTTTTAAATTTAAATAGAAGATTTAAATTTGAAAGTTTAAACTAAGAATGAATTGAATTTCCAAAATTTTGAAATGAATTTAACTTCAAATTCTTATGATTTCATTTTTAAGTCAAACTTTTGTTTTGTCTTGGAATTTTAAATAAGTTTTAAAATTTTCAAACATTGTTAAGTTTAAATTATTTTTAATTTAAACTTGTATTTAAAATGAAAATTTAAAGTAATTTCAAAAAGTACTTTGTTTCAATTAAATTTTTTTAATATAATTAAGTTATGTTTTATTTTGAAATTTAAATTAAGATTTATGTTTTACAATTAATTAATGTGACGACCCGTCCTTCTACGCCCAGAAAGACGTATCATCTTGAAGAAAGAAAGGGATGAGAAAATAGAAAGATAGAGAAGAAAGAACAACAACATCAGAATCTCACAGCGGAATGGAACAAAATATAATAGATCACATAACTATTACATAATTTTACATATATCAGAGTTATACAGTCAATATATCACATACTAGACAGTTATAAACACCTGTCTAGTTAATACAACACCACTCAAACAAATAACCCAAAGATACCAACACAGCGGAATACTATAAATATCTATCTGCAACGCTGAAGCCTCCTGCTCCATTGCTCCTCCAGAATTCGTCAAAGCCAACCTGAATCCCTTGGCTACCCGTAAAAATTTGGGTACCCGAGAGTTTATGAAAAACAAAAACAAACTCCGGGTCAGACATGGGTCTGGTATGAGTAACAGGTTAAAGTTGTTTAACTTTGAAAAACATTTGAAAACAAAAGGTATCACGTAAGACTTCCCACGAATAAATATGGTAAGTTTTTACCTTACGCTAACCAAAACATTTGATAGGAAATTCTGTGATATTATAATAGGTCTAGGGTTTTCAAGTAAATAGAAAATAGCCGAAATTGTTACATCTATTAAATTCCAGCTACTAGCCACCGAAGTGGGTAATACAATCAAAACCGTTGGCACTTATTGGATTTTGGATTCCATACAATGGCAGGGCTACTGGGGTACCGCCCGTCACAGTACGTGGCCTAGATCAACGTACCGAGGATTACTCCCTTCATCCCCTGCAACACAAGGCCGGAACCATTCCTTACTGAATAGTCCCGAACAAGACAACCCCGACAGTTGGAGCTCACAACTGTCCACACAGCCGAATAAAAAGGGACATCTAGACAGGGGAAAATCTTGTCCTGCTTGGGCATGACCCACCTAACCTTGCTGCACCTCCCCTGTTTTAGCCATTCCCGGTTGATGAGGCTTGAGGCTGCGATTACCTTTGTAGAACATATTTCTTAGAATGCTCATCGTCCACCTGACGATGTGTTGAAAGCATTCAATCCATACAAGTTCGTTCCGGGTTCGAACGAAACCGAAGGCATTATCTCGTTACACTCATTTTGGAATCACCCTCAGAGTTAACGACGATAACCCTTGCATTCTAAATCTTCATCTTCACTTCAGATTCACGACCTAACGTTAATTTGGAATCGATGTGGTTTTCGGACTTCCAAATGCGGAAAACCCGATCCCGGTCTCATCGAAATCCGAAACGTGTCTTTTAGGGCCAAGTTGTCAATTTAGCCTTACCAGTTAAATTCAAAATAATTCAACATACACACAGATAGATAAATCACAATATCATAATAGATAGTCAACATCAACATAAACAGATAACCAATATTATCACTTCAAACAGATAATGCATATTATCATCATATCAGATAATTCATATTATCATCATATTTAAAACAAAGCATACATAGCATCATTAATCTCATATTTGAGATCTTAAATCAATCAAGGTAAACAATATCATCAATCATATATATAAGCAATCACATCAGCTATAATTAATTTAAAATGAATTAAATTAATCACCTACATCTCTAATTAATTTAAAGTGAATTAAATTAATTACTTAACCATTCTATTACTTATATCACTAATAATCGATTACCAATCAATTAATTTATCATCATTCAATTATTCAATTTAATTAATCATCCTTGATTAATTTACTTTTAATTATATTTAAGTAATTATTCTTTAATTGTTTTCACAAATTAATTATTCTCAACTAAACACAGAAATTAACCTTGAATTTTACTAACATTAATTACATTATTACTCAATTAATTGCATTGGTAAATCAATTCATTTATTAATTATTTCCAAATAATCTATTCTAATTTACATCATTAATTATAATAATTAATGATCTCTAATTATATTTCCTATTTAAATTAATTACATTAAGTAATTAATCTCCAATTAAACCAAATTGTCAAACACCCTTGATTAACTCCATTTAGTAATTAACTACCCTTAATTACTTTATCAAATAAATAAATTACTCCATAATTTATTATCTCTAATTAACCTCTTGATTAATTATACCAAGTAATTATCTTCCAATTACTTTCACTATTAAATCATTCCTGCGTAATTACATCCAGTAATTATCATTAATTACCTCCCTAAGTAATTATACTTATCACATCATCAAATGATTATTTAAATTAATTAAACTTAATTAATTAACTTAAACAATTCATATTAAATTGAATTAATTACAATGAGTAATTAATTCCCTCATTGCTTCCGTTAAGTAATTATACTTAACAATTCACCATTGCTTATCTTAAATAAATAATTTAATTAATTATTTAAAATAAACTCATTAATTGATTATTTTATAATTTTAGTTAATGACCCTGATTAACTAATTATAATTCTTTAATTGCTTTCCTAAAGTAATTAACTACGATTTATTATCAATTACACTTTAAGTTAGTCTTAATAACTCATTAATTAATCCTCTATTAATTCATTAATTGATTACTAATCATTAATTTAAAATTAATCCAACGATTTCTTAATTTCCAATTAACTTACCTTTAGCTTACATCTTATTAAAATAAAATTAACTCTTGATTTCGGAGCTTATTAATTCTAGTCATTCATTATCCATTTAGTTAATTTGATAATTACAATCCTTAAGTTTTTAAACCTTTCCCATTTAATGATCCATTTATCATTAATAAGGTATTTAATAAATTTAATTTAAATTTACTTTTAAATTCATTTTAAATTTAAGATTTAAAATGAAATCAAATTTATATTAACAATTCCAAACTCCTTTTATTTTACAACTAAAATAATAGTTATCTTAAATTAGTAGTTTAAAGGAATTTACACACGGTTTCATATTAAATTCAAATCTAATTTAAAAATTCACTTATCATTCAAATTAGTTTAAAACAAATTTTAAATTTAAAAAAAATCTTTATTTGTTCAAAGACTGAGAGTCAAACTACGTTTTGAATCCAATCTTATCTTGGTTTAAACTTTGTTTTAACTACATATATTTTTTTTATTTAAAAGCCCGGTTTTAAAAACTGAAATAAACTTACACGTTTAAAACCCCTAGCTAAAAATATCGAGTTAAACAATTATTTTTACGAGCAAAACCCCGCATTTCTTCGAGTCCGACACTCGAATCACTCGAGTGAAACTCGAGCAACAAATCCAAACTGAGTTTCATTTATTTCACTCGAATCACTCGAGTGAAATCCCTTTTGAAAGCGGTTTCAAATAATTTAAAATTTTAAACTTTATTTTATTTTAAAATGAGATTCAAACTTCTTTTGAATACAAACTTTTCTTTTGTTTAAATACCTATGTCAAACATTTATATTCCATTTTTAAAACCCAGTTTTAAAGAATATTACACTACAGGTTTTTAATTACCCTGTACAACTTCCCAGATTTCCCTCTCCCCTACTACTTCGAGTCAACAACAAGCAGGCTTCGAGTTTGCGCGCAGAAATCCCGAGTCAAATTCCTAAAACCCCGAGTACCCCTTGCTTCAACAATTTCCAGGCACCACAGTGCACGTGCACGTGTACCCTCACCGGAGCTCTCTCCGATCATCGACGATCACTCCAACGCATCACCTGACCACACAGCAACCCACAACGATCACCTAAACATTTGCTCAAGCCTCGAAATCGAAAATGAACACAAACCCAAACCTGGAAACGAAATGAGCAACCCCTCCACGAAACCTGTCATCTCGCCGTGCACGCAACCCCGTCCACCGTAAACGCTGCAAATCCGGTTACGACCATGTCCATGTCCAAGCTACTATCACCAGAAGCCCCGAGACACTCGATCGTCCATACGAGCTGTGGTGATCGATTTCCCAAGCCTAACTAAAACTAGGGTTTAAAAAGAAAAACCCCTACCGCAACTTCCACCATGGAATTCAACACCATATATTATTTTTCCTAGCCTCTCCTACCTTTCTTCCATCATCAGGAAGAACCCCACGCCTTCACTACCCATAGATCACCAGAAAGTCACCAATTTCCATAAAATGTTCAATCCAGCATTTCACCTTAACCCCTTTTTCTAAAAATTATAATTTTTGTTTTAAAAATCATCTTTTGATTTAAATATTCACTTTATAATACTAGAATTACATTTTTAAAGGTTTGAATTTTGAATTGAAATTAGTATACTCAGTTGTTTTATTAGTTCCAGAGACAAACAACTCAAAATTTAACTAATCTTAGATTTTAAACCTTAATCTAAATTAAATCAAACAATATTGGTTAGTTAAACAGATTTTATCATGAGCAAGGCCAAGTGGAAGGGAATAATGGTTAACCTATTGAGCCTGAGAAACATTTGCAGAGCACATCAAAAATCAGTACATCACACATAATTATACAGGAACCTAATTATACATATGCATCACAACATATCTTTATAGATGAGTATGCAACAGAAGTTTAAATTTAAACTATTTAATTTGTTGTGTTACTCACAGCTTTGAAGATGACAGAGCCCTTCTTGTATGGACTCAGTTTTGAAGTATGAAGACATAGCCCTCCTCATAATTTTGAAAACAGTTTCGAAAACTTGAAACTGAGATGCCAAATCTTCTTGCCTATGAAAACTTGAAAACTACATGTATGCTTGCTTTTGTTTAGTTGAGTTGTAGATGTATGATGTTTGTTCTCTTGTTCCAGTTTGAAAAGAAATATAAACTTATTCTCTCTGGTTGCTATGTTGAACAAAAGTATTGCATACATATATAGAAGAGACAAGCTTTGCACAGGAAGGCATTATCTGGAACAAACCTTACTTTGGGTCAGAGATATTTTTCATATAGAGGCTGCAATGGGTTCAAACATTTCGGCAGGAATTATTTTTATACTTGTTGAATTGACACAATTGTATGCTGAGAATTTGGGAGCATTAAATGCTTTCAGTACTTTTTGTTTACTCTTTATTTAATTAGTACATGTTGAAACTCAAATATGCAGATAATCTAAGCTTCCTATATAAGTTACTTACCTATTTCATACTTATCTTATTCTTGCCTGGATTGTATTTCATATCTTAAGTACTAAATGTTTCAGCATATTTGATTTCTTCCTTGTCTGGTTTGCTTATTTCATGTACTTGACCACTTTATTATGACTTGTCTGCAAATCTTGCTTTTAATTATTTCATTTTTGCTTTGTTATCTTGCAGGCAACAAATATTACAAGCCTAGTTAGTATCTTTAATTTGTACTTACCTATATGCTTTTGTCTGGTTTATATCTTTTACTTATACCTGCATATATATATACTAGATGTTTATTTGTACCTGCATATGTTTATTTGATGTTGATAAATTCTCTTTTACTTTGTCTTGCCTATTTAGTTCACATATTACAACATTTCAAATTTATTATTAACAATATGATCAAATCAATTAAATTTTGACATAAATTATTAAATTGTTATTGTCAAAATTTCCGGGATATCACAATTAATAAGGTAATTATGATTAGTTAATTAATTTAATTAATTAATTGAATTTGGAATTAATAATTGGTTAATGATTAATCAATTTATAATTAAGATCATTAATTAGATTATTAATTAATGATGAATGAATATTATTAGTTATGTAATTAAGTTTTTAATCAAGGTTAATTAATTTAATAATTAACTTTAATTAATGAACGATTAAAGATAATTCAAATTGTAATTAATTTAAGTTAATTACTTTATTAAATAACTATAGAATGGTTAATGAAGGTCATTAACCAGGATTATTTAATAATTAATTAATTTGGTTAATTTTTTTAATTAATTAGATTAATTGATTTAATAATAATCAATTATGAATGGTTTGAGTATAATTACTTGATAAAGTAATTAAGGAATTAATTACTTGATGTAATTAATTAAATTAATGATTGTTTATTTTTAATTAATTAAGTTTAATTAATTATAAACACTTGAGTTTTATAAATAACTACTGTATGTAATTAATGAATTGAAAATCTCTTAGTTAAGTAGTTGATTAATAATTACTGTAACGAGACGGATTTTTTCCCGCTCGAAAATCGACATCCATACTTCATATCGTATTCGAATGCCATAGATTCGACTGTTCAAATCCGATTCGTCGGAGCTTATAACAACATTAAGTAAACAACACAGCGGAATAAAAGAATAATACATTGATATACAGCTTTGATACAATATCTGATACAACAGATGATCCAATAGATATCAATATACATCAGAGATATGATACAATAAATAGCAGCGGAAAAGAAAATAGATGACAACTAGCAGCGGAACAATATAACTCTAAGATAGTCTTCAAAAGAGAACTCCGAGACCTGCAACTCCATTTCCAAGAATCAATCCAGCAATAGCTCGAACTCCCAATAACGATGCACAAAGATAAGCAAGTGCGGTGTGATCCAAAGACTGAACTAGTTCCAGATAACCTACTAATCTGACTATCTGAAAAACCCAACTCTAGACTGCTCGTGTAGAAAATAATGAGCACCCAGAGTTTAGGAAAGAGACAATAAACTCCGGATCAGTCGTGGGACTGGTGTGAGCAACAAAAACAGTTTATCCTTTAAAACATTCAACAAAAGATTTTCAAAGTCAATTCGCAATGCTTTTTAAAAATGAGACTACCATAAGACCTCCCGCCACACACACAATGCAAACGCAGACTTGGAGGAGATTTCTTCTTATGTTAGTCAAAGATGCTTGATATGCATTAAAAAGAAACATTTGATATTATTACTAGTTCATAGTGTACAAAAAATCATTTCGAAAGTAGAATATAAATCTTAGCCAGCATAGGTACCATTATATTATGCCTGCTATAGCTACCTCCTGAGGAAGCAGGTTCTACAACTAAAACCGTACAAGATCGTATTGTTTCTTTGGATTTCCAACGAATGGTCAGGCCAAGGAACTTCCCATTGCCACATGAGAACGCCTCTGGATGGACGTCCCCGAGAACCAAACCGGATCTCTGCCAACACAAGGCCGGGTAACCCCTAACTGGGTAACAACTGACACGAGTATGCCATCCCCCGGTCCTTTGGGACCTTCAACCGAGCGCTCGTCACCATCATCACACAATCATAACAAAGTGTTTTCAACATGAGTAAGTATCTGGGCTCCTTACCATGATACCACCCTTTTCCAGAAGGAAATGCACATACCCTAAAGGGAGCTACCCCTCATAACCTTGCCGCATCCTTCCTGTTTTGACCATTCCGGGGTGTGAGGCTCGACGAAGTCACGTCCACAAAAACACACTTTATACAAAAGCCGTGCTTTGGGTCAACAAATGATCATAGAAATGATCACCAAGATAAACGATCAAACAAATGATCCTATCACAAATGATCAACACAATGATCATTTCACAGCAACACTCAACATGTCACATTACCAAACTGGGAATATATTGCTGATAACCATCAACTACATAACCTCTGAGCTCGTACGTCTCAGAGAAGGGTGTTAAGCTAAGAGAATAAATTCTCCGCCACCAACAGAAATATATTTGAAAGAAATCGGCTTTATATCTCAATTTGTAATGTCAGACATACAATCCATACAAGTCTGTTCCGGGCTCGAACAGAACCGAAGGCACTTACAAAGAAGTCCTTGCAATCCGGATATTCACTAATCACATTCGGACTTCCCATCACATATGGAGTCTCTATACCGGGGCCATTCGATGCAAAGACATTCGACGAGTTGTCCTTACGTTTTCAAAAATATCCGGTCTTCAACACCGGTCTTCAAATGCTATACATAACGACATATCACATATTCGGAATGGGATATATGACACAAAGGTCCGCTCCCGGCTAAACCGAATAGTGAGCGCAATATTTACAAGAAATATATGGATATTGGGATTTCAATTAAGTCACAACTTATTACCCAAAACTTTCTTCCAAATGGTTTTAATCAATTACCATTTCAAATCTTTAAACAAAAAGATTTATTTCAAAAAGATCCATTCATAGATTTCCAAAACAATTTCATTTCGATAGGATTAACCCGTTAAATCTTTAAATCAAAGATTTAACTTATAGCTTTCAAATCGTTTCTATAACTTGGAAATCATTTTCATTTTAAACTAGAAATCTTTTTAACACAAATCGGAAGTTCATTTCTTATGTGAAAGCTTTTATTATGAGACAACAAACAGTTTTCGTTTCAGAAAAATCCAATTATATTTGCACAAATTAAAGTTCTTAATTCATATTCATATTCCCAAATTAATACATTTTAAAATGGTTCAACCCATATATAACTGGTATAACATTTTTAGTCCCTAGTTTCAAATTATAGAATTCAGTTTCACAATTTTGAATTTAAATTTAAATCAAATTATTTAAATTTCAAACTTTATCAAGTTATTCAAAATAAGCTTCATCTTTGAAATTCCATTTCAAAAGCTTTTCACTTAAAACCCAATATTATTTTCTAACCATTTGAATTCAAATATTCAAATTTAAAACTATTTCAAAAATCTGTGACTCAATCGATTTCCTCGTGAAATCCATATTTGTGTGTGTATAAGTGTGGTCCAGGGTTTAACACAATAGTGCAACATCATTCAATCATCACAGATTAAAAACACAGAAATATAGTTGATAAGCGATATAAACTATAACGCTCATCGTCCATTCACAGATTCACAAATAATATACAGATGCAATAAATATACACAGTTCAATCTATAGAACAAAATATCACGAATCAGATAGGATAATCAATTCAAGGCATCTCATACAATATAATCATTCATAAGTAAGGTTAAGCATTCAATTGTCATTTATAAGTAGGATTAATTAAATTGATTAATCCTAATCGATTCAATTTATTTCCAAGTAAAACAAAATTTCTTATGAATTTAATTATCTAATCATGATTTATTAATTACAAATCATTTGATATAAATTAATTTATCAAACATTTTGATTAATTAATCTATTCTTAATTAATCATATTAATTAAATTAACCTCTGAACCAATTTCATAATTAACTAACCTCTTAATTTATTATCTTAAGTAATTAACCTTTTAATTACTTCTCATTAAGCAATCACCTCATAACCACTAATCATTAATTACCAATTAAACTTTATCCTTAAGTTAATCAAAATATTCAAATTCAATTACAATTGGTAATTTGCCCCTTTATTACTTTCATTAAGTAATTACAATTTATAATTGATTTTCTTATTCAATTAATCTAATTAATTATCAAAATTATTCACATTAATTTAATCACTTAATAATTCCTAGTTAATTATCTTCATTTACTAATAGCATTTCTTTAATTACTTTTAAATTAATCTCTAATTATAAATTAATCTAAATCATTAATTTATAAATTCGAAAATAAATCATTCCTTAATTATCTTATTAATTGAATCATTTAATACCTTAATTATCTCTAATATAATTCATTTCTTATTGATGACTTCATTAACATTAGAGTGAAAAACATTTCACTTTTGAATTTAAATTAAATTTACATTTTGAATTTAAATTTAAAATGATTATTCCTTTAAACATTAATCCAATTTAAAAAATCAATTTATAATTCTTTAAATTAAATGTAAATAACATTTATTACTTATATAAGAGAAAGCTTTTAAACTAATCTACTTAATTTTTATTTAAAAATTAAGCTTTCAAAATACATTAATATTCTTACTTGCAAATTCAAGTTAAGACCAATCATTTAACTTTTCATTAAAATTTAAGAAACCCTTTATAAAAGAATTTTATCAAAATCAAAATAAATATTTGTTTTTAAAACCTTGATTTGAAACTTTAATTTAAAAATCTAAATTCCATTTAAATTTGCTTAAAAATTCAAATTTGCAGACAGGTTTTATAAAACCTGTAGCAATGCAAAAGCAATCCACTCCACAACTACTTCGGGTTTCCCCTTCATAAATTCAAACCCAGGTTACTTCGAGCCAAATATGCTTTTTCACGTGTTCAAACTCGAGTTTCCCCTTCCTCCCTTTTTCCTTAATCTTTCTTTCCCCTTTCTTTCTTCTTTTTTTTCATGTTCTCCCAGATCCAAGTGTGCATGGTGCACGTGCACCGGAGCTGCAACCGCCTCCGACCATCGACGTTGACTCTTGCAAGTCGACGTTCTTCCTCTATCACTATTTCGATCATCCGATCCTCTCCACCAGCTTGAAATCGAATTCGAGTTCATGCTAGAACCTGGAAACAACATCAGTTTCCACAATCACCTTGGAAACTATCGCCGTTCTCACCATCTCGACCACCAGGCCACTCGAAACTCCGGCTACCCACTCTCCAACATCACCTCTACCCTCTCCCAGAGTCATGGCGAACTCGATCGGTTATAGATGACGAAAAAAGTAAATTTCGAGACCACAAAAAAACTAGGTTAAAAATTTTTAACTGGTCGCCGCCGCCGCCACGACCATTTATACCCCTGCCCACCATTTTTCCTGTAACCACCTTAGGCTCCTCTACCTCCAGGAACAACCACGGCCCTTCCGGTCAACTTGATCGCCAGAGGCGACTCAAAACCCTTAATTCAATCAAACTTAAACTGCACCTTGAATCCCAAACTAAAAATTTTGATTTTAGTGTCAAAAATCATGTTTTAGTTTATGTATTCCAATTATAATCCTGGATTTATAAAATAACATACTTGAATTTTGACTTGTACAATTTTTCTTTGTTGTTCTTTGATTCCCAGAGCAAATAATTTTTTTTTCCCTAAATAAAATTTTAAATCCTAAACTAGAATGAAACAAACAATTTTGTTTGTAGTCTAAGTCTTAAAGGTTATCAGATCAAGGGATAGTAAATTTTAGATCAAAATTCAAGCTTGGCAACTTACACAGATTATTACAGAGATTGCAACAAATAACCCAACATCCATTCATATATACACAGAAATATACATATAGGCAAAGCATACTTATTTCAGAGCTTAACCATGAAATCCAGATTCATATACTTATGATTTTAAAATAATGTTACTCACAGATAAAAGAATCAAAGAAATTTAGTTTTTAAAAAAAAAAAAATTGCTCACCTGAAACTGTTGAAACAGAGGCAGCAAAATACTTTGCTTTGAATTTGAAAAGCTGGATTTTGATTTCCTTTGTTTTTTTTTCTTTTCTTTCAGAATGAACTTGCATGCTTAAAACTGAGAAGATCTCTGCTTTGAACTTTTGCATTCAATCTTCATTTATAATTTCCAGGTAGAATATCTGGTTGCATTGATTTGATTTGTTTGATGAATTTTGTTTTAGTTTGAGATAGCATTACTTCAGATTTGCTTTCGATTGTGGAACAGACTTAAAATGAGAGGGGAAGGCTAACATGAAGGAGATGTGTACAGGGGTTATTATTGTTTGTTTGTACAATAGTTATGGGCTGAGATGATCTTGCTTTGATATGCTATTGTACTTGTTTATTTTGTATGTACTTACTTTATTTATATTTTTGTTCATAGATGTCTCTTTTTTCTACTTACTTTGGCTTGCTCTACCTTACTCGGCTGAGATGAAGGCATTACATGCTTGTTTTACTGCAGATTGGACATCTTTGTCTTACTTTTGCATGCTACTTACAGGCTACACATTTATTATTTAGTTACTTTGTATTGTATTTCTTTACTTTGAATGTTTATTTGCTTGAGTACTTTATTTTTGTTTTGTCTTGTTTACACTTACTTTATTACTTAAATACATTTTTATGTTGATATTTTGCAGATTTTTGTCTTGTTCATATTCCTACATACTTATACTTATATTCTTTCTTTTCTTTTCTCATTTGAGTGTATACTTTGTCTTGCAAATAATTTTCCATTTTAATTATGTTTGTATGCATACATTTGTTTTGTCATTTCTTTTGTTCTATTGTCTTATTTTTATTCCTCTTTTATTTTAAATAAATTTTTTTATTATTTTACTTTAATATTTATTGCTTTATATTAAATTCATAAATTCAAATTATTATTAACCATCAATTGTAATACTTATTATTATCAATTATTATTAAACCATTCATTTACAATTTATATCTAATGTATATACATATATATCTCTATATTTATTTTTAAAACCATTTATTAAAGATTTAATTTCAAATCCAATTTAAATATATATATTCACATATATACAATTTGTCAAATCCATATGACTTTATATATTTTCTAGTCGAATCGGGGAAACTCGCTTCCATATAAATCAGTTTATCTTACAATTTTATTCAAAAATTCATTTAATTATCAATTTAAAATTGATTAAAATCTTGGGTCGTTACAAACTTCCCTCCTTAAAAGAATTTCGTCCTCGAAATTCGCCAAAGAGAGATAACAAAGATAGACGAAAGATAGAAGAACAATTCTCCATGTCAAACTAGATATCTATTCTGCATTTGGCTTATCAAATCAGAATATCAACAATAGATACAAGAAATTACAATAGAATTCCAAATTCGGTTTTAAACGAAATCGTTTTATCAATTCAATTCAAATTTATCCTCATATTCTACTAATCAATTTAACTCAAATTAAAATTTCCAATTCATTTAAAATTTCCAATTTCAAATTTCAAATTCGTACTCATTAAGGTTTAAATCGAAAAGCCGATAACAAACCGATGAAGATATGAAGTAAAATTTCTTACAACGATACGTAGGGCCACCATCACACCGAAACTTCTTTCTGGAGCTATCACGAAGAAATCAAAAGAATTTAGAACGAATCAAAGAAAATTGATAGAGAAAGTTATTTCCACTGTTGTTACAGAGTATTGACCAATTATAGTCGTATTTCTCTGTCCCCTATCGCGTCCACTTCTTGCACTCATACATACTATCGGTGAATAGTAAGAGAATTTACTGAGGCATTCAAACGGATATCTTAGGGAATACTCATTCTAGGGTATACTTCACCCTATCTCTAATGAGCTACTTAATGTGTTACACTCCTGAGCTAAAGTTCAACCTTAGCTTTGATACCAAATGTAACGAGACGGATTTTTGCCCGCTCGAAAATCGACATCCATACTTCATATCGTATTCGAATGCCATAGATTCGACCGTTCAAATCTGATTCGCCGGAGCTTATAACAACATTAAGTAAACAACACAGCGGAATAAAAGAATAATACATTGATATACAGCTTTGATACAATATCTGATACAACAGATGATCCAATAGATATCAATATACATCAGAGATATGATACAATAAATAGCAGCGGAAAAGAAAATAGATGACAACTAGCAGCGGAACAATATAACTCTAAGATAGTCTTCAAAAGAGAACTCCGAGACCTGCAACTCCATTTCCAAGAATCAATCCAGCAATAGCTCGAACTCCCAATAACGATGCGCAAAGATAAGCAAGTGCGGTGTGATCCAAAGACTGAACTAGTTCCAGATAACCTACTAATCTGACTATCTGAAAAACCCAACTCTAGACTGCTCGTGTAGAAAATAATGAGCACCCAGAGTTTAGGAAAGAGACAATAAACTCCGGATCAGTCGTGGGACTGGTGTGAGCAACAAAAACATTTTATCCTTTAAAACATTCAACAAAAGATTTTCAAAGTCAATTCGTAATGCTTTTTAAAAATGAGACTACCATAAGACCTCCCGCCACACACACAATGCAAACGCAGACATGGAGGAGATTTCTTCTTATGTTAGTCAAAGATGCTTGATATGCATTAAAAAGAAACATTTGATATTATTACTAGTTCATAGTGTAGAACAAATCATTTCGAAAGTAGAATATAAATCTTAGCCAGCATAGGTACCATTATAATATGCCTGCTATAGCTACCTCCTGAGGAAGCAGGTTCTACAACTAAAACCGTACAAGATCGTATTGTTTCTTTGGATTTCCAACGAATGGTCAGGCCAAGGAACTTCCCATTGCCACGTGAGAACGCCTCTGGATGGACGTCCCCGAGAACCAAACCAGATCTCTGCCAACACAAGGCCGGGTTACCCCTAACTGGGTAACAACTGACACGAGTATGCCATCCCCCGGTCCTTTGGGACCTTTAACCGAGCGCTCGTCACCATCATCACACAATCATAACAAAGTGTTTTCAACATGAGTAAGTATCTGGGCTCCATACCATGATACCACCCTTTTCCAGAAGGAAATGCACATACCCTAAAGGGAGCTACCCCTCATAACCTTGCCGCATCCGTCCTGTTTTGACCATTTCGGGGTGTGAGGCTCGACGAAGTCACGTCCACAAAAACACACTTTATACAAAAGCCGTGCTTTGGGTCAACAAATGATCATAGAAATGATCACCAAGATAAACGATCAAACAAATGATCCTATCACAAATGATCAACACAATGATCATTTCACAGCAACACTCAACATGTCACATTACCAAACTGGGAATATATTGCTGATAACCATCAACTACATAACCTCTGAGCTCGTATGTCTCAGAGAAGGGTGTTAAGCTAAGAGAATAAATTCTCCGCCACCAACAGAAATATATTTGAAAGAAATTGGCTTTATATCTCAATTTGTAATGTCAGACGTACAATCCACACAAGTCTGTTCCGGGCTCGAACAGAACCGAAGGCACTTACAAAGAAGTCCTTGCAATCCGGATATTCACTAATCACGTTCGGACTTCCCATCACATATGGAGTCTCTATACCGGGGCCATTCGATGCAAAGACATTCGACGAGTTGTCCTTACGTTTTCAAAAATATCCGGTCTTCAACACCGGTCTTCAAATGCTATCCATAACGACATATCACATATTCGGAATGGGATATATGACACAAAGGTCCTCTCCCGGCTAAACCGAATAGTGAGCGCAATATTTACAAGAAATATATGGATATTGGGATTTCGATTAAGTCACAACTTATTAACCAAAACTTTCTTCCAAATGGTTTAAATCAATTACCATTTCAAATCTTTAAACAAAAAGATTTATTTCAAAAAGATCCATTCATAGATTTCCAAAACAATTTCATTTCGATAGGATTAACCCGTTAAATCTTTAAATCAAAGATTTAACTTATAGCTTTCAAATCGTTTCTATAACTTGGAAATCATTTTCATTTTAAACTAGAAATCTTTTTAACACAAATCGGAAGTTCATTTCTTATGTGAAAGCTTTTATTATGAGAAAACAAACAGTTTTCGTTTCAGAAAAATCCAATTATATTTGCACAAATTAAAGTTCTTAATTCATATTCATATTCCCAAATTAATACATTTTAAAATGGTTCAACCCATATATAACTGGTATAACATTTTTAATCCCTAGTTTCAAATTATAGAATTCAGTTTCACAATTTTGAATTTAAATTTAAATCAAATTATTTAAATTTCAAACTTTATCAAGTTATTCAAAATAAGCTTCATCTTTGAAATTCCATTTCAAAAGCTTTTCACTTAAAACCCAATCTTATTTTCTAACCATTTGAATTCAAATATTCAAATTTAAAACTATTTCAAAAATCTGTGACTCAATCGATTTCCTCGTGAAATCCATATTTGTGTGTGTATAAGTGTGGTCCAGGGTTTAACACAATAGTGCAACATCATTCAATCATCACAGATTAAAAACACAGAAATATAGTTGATAAGCGATATAAACTATAACGTTCATCGTCCATTCACAGATTCACAAATAATATACAGATGCAATAAATATACACAGTTCAATCTATAGAACAAAATATCACGAATCAGATAGGATAATCAATTCAAGGCATCTCATACAATATAATCATTCATAAGTAAGGTTAAGCATTCAATTGTCATTTATAAGTAGGATTAATTAAATTGATTAATCCTAATCGATTCAATTTATTTCCAAGTAAAATAAATTTCTTATGAATTTAATTATCTAATCCTGATTTATTAATTACAAATCATTTGATATAAATTAATTTATCAAACATTTTGATTAATTAATCTATTCTTAATTAATCATATTAATTAAATTAACCTCTGAACCAATTTCATAATTAATTAACCTCTTAATTTATTATCTTAAGTAATTAAACTTTTAATTACTTCTCATTAAGCAATCACCTCATAACCATTAATCATTAATTACCAATTAAACTTTATCCTTAAGTTAATCAAAATATTCAAATTCAATTACAATTGGTAATTTGCCCCTTTATTACTTTCATTAAGTAATTACAATTTATAATTGATTTTCTTATTCAATTAATCTAATTAATTATCAAAATTATTCACATTATTTTAATCACTTAATAATTCCTAGTTAATTATCTTCATTTACTAATAGCATTTCTTTAATTACTTTTAAATTAATCTCTAATTATAAATTAATCTAAATCATTAATTTATAAATTCGATAAATAAATCATTTCTTAATTATCTTATTAATTGAATCATTTAATACCTTAATTATCTCTAATATAATTCATTTCTTATTGATGACTTCATTAACATTAGAGTGAAAAACATTTCACTTTTGAATTTAAATTAAATTTACATTTTGAATTTAAATTTAAAATGATTATTCCTTTAAAAATTAATCCAATTTAAAAAATCAATTTATAATTCTTTAAATTAAATGTAAATAACATTTACTACTTATATAAGAGAAAGCTTTTAAACTAATCTACTTAATTTTTATTTAAAAATTAAGCTTTCAAAATACATTAATATTCTTACTTGCAAATTCAAGTTAAGACCAATCATTTAACTTTTCATTAAAATTTAAGAAACCCTTTATAAAAGAATTTTATCAAAATCAAAATAAATATTTGTTTTTAAAACCTTGATTTGAAACTTTAATTTAAAAATCCAAATTCCATTTAAATTTGCTTAAAAATTCAAATTTGCAGACAGGTTTTATAAAACCTGTAGCAATGCAAAAGCAATCCACTCCACAACTACTTCGGGTTTCCCCTTCATAAATTCAAACCCAGGTTACTTCGAGCCAAATATGCTTTTTCACGTGTTCAAACTCGAGCTTCCCCTTCCTCCCTTTTTCCTTAATCTTTCTTTCCCCTTTCTTTCTTCTTTTTTTTTCCTGTTCTCCCAGATCCAAGTGTGCACGGTGCACGTGCACCGGAGCTGCAACCGCCTCCGACCATCGACGTTGACTCTTGCAAGTCGACGTTCTTCCTCTATCACTATTTCGATCATCTGATTCTCTCCACCAGCTCGAAATCGAATTCGAGTTCATGCTAGAACCTGGAAACAACATCAGTTTCCACCATCACCTTGGAAACTATCGCCGTTCTCACCATCTCGACCACCAGGCCACTCGAAACTCCGGCTACCCACTCTCCAACATCACCTCTACCCTCTCCCAGAGTCATGGCGAACTCGATAGGTTATAGATGACGAACAAAGTAAATTTCGAGACCATAAAAAAACTAGGTTAAAAATTTTTAACCGGTCGCCGTCGCCGCCACGACCATTTATACCCCTATCCACCATTTTTCCTGTAACCACCTTAGGCTCCTCTACCTCCAGGAACAACCACGGCCCTTCCGGTCAACTTGATCGCCAGAGGCGACTCAAAACCCTTAATTCGATCAAACTTAAACTGCACCTTGAATCCCAAACTAAAAATTTTGATTTTAGTGTCAAAAATCATGTTTTAGTTTATGTATTCCAATTATAATCCTGGATTTATAAAATAACATACTTGAATTTTGACTTGTACAAATTTTCTATGTTGCTCTTTGATTCCCAGAGCAAATAATTTTTTTTTCCCTAAATAAAATTTTAAATCCTAAACTAGAATGAAACAAACAATTTTGTTTGTAGTCTAAGTCTTAAAGGTTATCAGATCAAGGGATAATAAATTTTAGATCAAAATTCAAGCTTGGCAACTTACACAGATTATTACAGAGGTTACAACAAATAATCCAACATCCATACATATATACACAGAAATATACATATAGGCAAAGCATACTTATTTCAGAGCTTAACCATGAAATCCATATTCATATACTTATGATTTTAAAATAATGTTACTCACAGATAAAAGAATCAAAGAAATTTAGATTTTAAAAAAAAATTTGCTCACCTGAAACTATTGAAACAGAGGTAGCAAAATACTTTGCTTTGAATTTGAAAAGCTGGATTTTGATTTCCTTTGTTTTTTTTTTCTTTTCTTTCAGAATGAACTTGCATGCTTAAAACTGAGAAGATCTCTACTTTGAACTTTTGCATTCAATCTTCATTTATAATTTCTAGGTAGAATATCTGGTTGCATTGATTTGATTTGTTTGATGAATTTTGTTTTAGTTTGAGATAGCATTACTTCAGATTTTCTTTCGATTGTGGAACAGACTTAAAATGAGAGGGGAAGGCTAATATGAAGGAGATGTGTACAGGGTTATTATTGTTTGTTTGTACAATAGTTATGGGCTGAGATGATCTTGCTTTGATATGCTATTGTACTTGTTTATTTTGTATGTACTTACTTTGTTTATATTTTTGTTCATAGATGTCTCTTTTTTCTACTTACTTTGGCTTGCTCTACATTACTCGGCTGAGATGAAGGCATTACATGCTTGTTTTACTGCAGATTGGATGGTGGTTGCAGCTTTGTCTTACTTTTGCATGCTACTTACAGGCTACACATTTATTATTTAGTTGCTTTGTATTGTATTTCTTTACTTTGAATGTTTATTTGCTTGAGTAATTTATTTTTGTTTTGTCTTGTTTACACTTACTTTATTACTTAAATACATTTTTATGTTGATATTTTGCAGATTTTTGTCTTGTTCATATTCCTACATACTTATACTTATATTCTTTCTTTTCTTTTCTCATTTGAGTGTATACTTTGTCTTGCAAATAATTTTCCATTTTAATTATGTTTGTATGCATACATTTGTTTTGTCATTTCTTTTGTTCTATTGTCTTATTTTTATTCCTCTTTTATTTTAAATAAATTTTTTTATTATTTTACTTTAATATTTATTGCATTATATTAAATTCATAAATTCAAATTATTATTAACCATCAATTGTAATACTTATTATTATCAATTATTATTAAACCATTCATTTACAATTTATATCTAATGTATATACATATATATCTCTATATTTATTTTTAAAACCATTTATTAAAGATTTTATTTCAAATCCAATTTAAATATATATATTCACATATATACAATTTGTCAAATCCATATGACTTTATATATTTTCTAGTCGAATCGGGGAAACTCGCTTCCATATAAATCAGTTTATCTTACAATTTTATTCAAAAATTCATTTAATTATCAATTTAAAATTGATTAAAATCTTGGGTCGTTACAATTACAGTTGTAATTAAGTGGAGATGTTTAAGAATGAAGTAATTTGGATTAATTATTTAGTAGTTAATCAAATAATTAGTCAAGAAATTAATTTAAGGATAATTAATTTGGTTTAACATAGTAATTAAGTTAGTTAATTACTTAGAGTAATTAATTAAGGATAAGGATCATTAATTATTTTAATTAATGATGTAATTAAAGATGATTAATTATGACCAATTAATCAATGATAAGTAATTAAAGGTAATTAATTAATGTAGTTAATTAAGAATTAATGTAATTAATTATGATTAATTAATTAATTGAGGTGATTAAAGGTTAATTATTGTTTGATTGGAGAATAATTAATTTTTGAAATTAATTAAGGATAATTACATGAATGTAATTGAGGATAATTAATCAAGAGTGATTAATTAAGGAGATTAAAAATAAATGACTAATTGATTGTAATCAATTAAATGATTGAGTGAGTAAGTTATAATTTGATGAAGTAATTAATTTAATTTATTTTAAATTAATTAAAGATGAAGGAATTAAATTAATTAGAGGTGGAGAATTAATTTAATTCATTTTAAATTAATTATATGATGATGAGTAAATCTTTGCTTATGTATGAATGGATGACATTGATTTTCTTGGTTGCTTTGTGATCTTAGTAATGAGATAAATGGTATTGTGTGGTATGAATGACTTGATTGTATTGTGATAACATAGGTTATCTATTGCGATGGTGATATATGGTATATCTATTTGATATTGATAATGTGGATTACCTGTTATGTGATAATGTTGATTATCAGTTATGATGTATGAGTTATCTATTTGTGTGTATATAGATATTGTATTGATTTGTTTTAAACCTTTAAAACAACTTGAACCTAAAAGACACGCTTTGGATTTCGATGAGACCGGGATCGGGTTTCCATATTTGGATATCCGACAACCACATCGATTCCAAATAATGTTAGGTCGTGAATCAAAGTGGAGCTTTGTGAAGACTCGAGGTGTAAGGGCTATACGTCAGTATAACTCTGTGGGTGATTCCGTAATGAGTTTGACGGAATTAGTTCTTATAGATTCGAGATGGTGAATTAGAGTGCAAGGGTTATTGTCGTTATCTCTGAGGGTGATTCCAAAATGAGTGTAACGAGATAATGCCTTTGGTTTCGTTCAAACCCGGAACGAACTTGTATGGATTGAATGCTTTCAGAACATCGTCAGGTGGACGATGAGCATTCTAAGTGATGTGTTCACCAAAGGTAATCATAGCCTCAAGCCTCATCAACTGGGAATGGCTAAAACAGGGGAGGTGCAGCAAGGCTTCGTGGGTAGCCCCCACTGGAGAGCAAGATTTACCCCTGTCTAGAGGTCCCTTTATATTTCGGCTGTGTGGGCGGTTGATCATGACAACCGCCGGGGTAGTCTTGTTCGGAACTGTTCAGTAAGGAATGGGTCCGGCTTTGTGTTGCAAGGGAGCGGGCGTACTCCTCGGTACGGTGATCTAGGCCACGTACTGTGACGGGCGATACCTCAGTAGCCCTGCCATTGTATGGAATCCAAAATCCAATAAGTGCCAACAGTTTTGATTGTATTACCCGCTTTTGTGGCTAGTAGCTGGAATTTAATGAATGTAACATTTTCGGCTATTTCTTATTTACCTGAAAACCCTAGACACTATTATAATATCATCGGATTTCCTATCAAATGTTTTGGTTAGCGTAAGGTTAAAACTTTTCCATGTTTATGTGTGGGAAGTCTTACGTGATACCTTTTCTTTTCAAAAGGTTTTTGAAAGTTAAGCAACTTTAACATGTTACTCACACCAGACCCATGTCTGACCCGGAGTTTATTTTGTTTTTCATAAACTCTTGGGTACTCAAATTTTTATGAGTAGCCAAGGGAATTCAGGTTAGGATTCAGGTTAACTTTGACGAATTGTGGAGGAGCAATGGAGCGGGAGGCTTCTACGTGTGGATATATATAGTATTCCGCTGTGTAGTTTCTCTGAGTTGTTCTCTTGTACTGTATTGAGTTGTATAACAAGACAGGTGTTTATAACCGTCTAGTATGTGTGTATGTCTGTGTATCTCTGATCTTGATTGTAAACTATGTAATATTTATGTTATTAATATAGTTTATTCGTTCCGCTGTGTAGATTCTGATATTGTTTCTTTCTTCTCTATCTTTTCTCTTTTCTATCCCTTTCTTTCTTAAAGATGATGTGATTTTCTGGTGGTAGAAAGTCGGGTCGTCACACTTGGTATAAGATCATTAGGTTGAGTGAATACTTAGGCTCTGTAGTGGTGTCTTTCTTGAGAGAGCGTATTTGTAATTTTTAATATATATATATATATATATATATATATATATATATATTTCTACCTATCTGTTGGGTTACCTGTTCAGGTTTTCCAATATAAGCTATAAAGGTAGATGGGGTAGTAGTGTGTGTAACACGACTACCATTGGTTGGAGTTTGAATGTTCTGAGGTTGGAAGTCTATTTGTCGAGACTGCAGACCTAATACCATCTCGAGGAAGTTCTATAGTGATGAAGAACTTCATTGATCTCTAAAGAAACCTGTTAAGGTTCGGAGTTAAATCTTTGAAGTTGGATGAGTAGTGTTTGGATCTGTTGGCTTGGCAGAAGCAAGTGATGGTATTTTGACACCTTAGGAAGTAGTAGCTGTGTGATGAGATGCAGTGACTATGGATGTTCCCGAAAATGTTTTCTTTGGAACAAGTCTAAGGAAGTGAGTCTGCTTCAGTATTATGGTTGTAGTCAGCTTGAGTTTCTGTTTGCTTTGAAGTCCGAGTCTCTCGGAGAGCTTTGTTTTGGAATTCTTTGGCATCTGTGGCAGTAGTGTAGTTTGGAGTGTTCTCGGTGTTGGCAAGAGATCTTTTGGCTTAGCAGTTTTTCTGGAATGGAGTTCAGAAGCAGTTGAGTGGACCCATTTCTTCGATGGGTTGGTCGGTCAAGCGTAGGCTGTTCTGTTTGATAAAGGAAGAATGGTATTCCTTGGATTTGGTTTAGGTGTTCGCAAAAGTGACTTGCGATTATTTGAGTGTTCTCTTGGGTTATCTGAGTTTTTCTGGATGTCTTCAGGAAGTCAGAGTTTTGTTCGCATTTGGAGTTTGAGATTCCTTATCGACTGGAATTCCAGGAGTGGTACCGGTGGTTCAGCTTTTAGTAGGATGGTTCCAGGAGATTGTGTTGGTGTAGCATCTCAGAATTTTGGAGGAACTTATGAATTTTTCTTATGGATTTGTTGAATCATATCTCTGGGGTGTGTTGTCCTGTTGTGCTTGCGTTATTCTTCAGCATTCTCTTCTTCGAATCAGAGTTGAGCAGCGGAAGCAGTTTGGAAGTGTATCGGGTTATTTTTTGCCCGGACAAGAGAAGTGAGTTGTTGTCTTCTAATGTTGAGGAGTTGAGATTGAGTTCTTTATCTTGGTTGATCTTGAGGAGATCAATTTATTGTGTTGATTGGTCTAGTTCGTTTCTAGAAGCATCAGCAAAGGTTGAGCTGATTAGTAAGTTTGTGGACAGCCCAGATTTGTCTGAAGAGATTTTGTGTATAAGAGTCGAAGGAATTTGGAATCTGAAGTCGGAGATTTGTTTTGGATAAGTTGTCTCCGATCAAAAGTGTGCTTTAAGTTGGGTAAGTCTGAGAAGCTAGCTCTGAAGTGTTTTGGATCTTTTCTCTGATCTAGGAGAATAAGTGATTGATCTACGGGATTGAATTGCCAGTTTGGATAACTGGGATTCGATGAGTTTCACGTGTCTCTGAGGGAGTACGTGTATGATCTATCTCTGGTTGTGGAACCAGCAATTCTGGAGTTTTGGTTGTTGAGTCAAACTCGTTTGTGGTCTGATATCTTGTATAATGTTATAGATATAGTTGAATAAGAGCTTTGTAGCTTCATAGTATTGATTGTTTAGATTCTCTAGAGCGAGTATCCCGATATATATATATACACCTGGGGAAACTCGATGAAATTTTATCCAGAATTTGTCTGGATAATTAGATTTGTTTGATTGGTTGTTATTGGTTGTTAGCATATGTTTGATATGTGCTTGTGTTTTAAAGTTTAAAATTTAATGAGATTATTAAATTACCTTTGTTTTAAACTTCGAGGATGAAATTCTTTTAAGGGGGAAGGATTGTATTATCCCGGAATTTTTAACAATATCAATTTAATAATCTGTAATTAAAATTAAATTGATATTGATATTCTGTTAATAACTATTCAGATAAATTTCATAATCTTCTTCAATAAATATTTAAATTGGTTATTTTATCTTTTAAATGATATAAATTGATTTCTATTTACAATATCAATATATGGTTTATATTTTAAATAGATGGGCATTTGTTTTAATTTTAATAAATAAAGAATATTTTCTATTTTTGATATTTGTAGTAGTTTGGAAAATTTGTTTTATTTAATATTTAAGCTTTCCAAAATTAAATAAATAATTTGGTTTAAATTTAATATTGAATCATGTTTTAAAATTCTAATACAGACATTTTGATTTGGAAAATTTTGTTTTAAATTCGTATTGAGTTTTAAAACTATTTCATAAATAAATATATGATTTTAAAAATTGATAAGAAAAATATTGAAATGTCTTAAATTTAATTAGATTGAGTCTTAAATAAATTTAACAAAAAGGATTCATGGCTTAATAAAATGGATATTTTATTAATAAAAATTTAATTTCTTTTAAATGATTTTAATTTAATAATAAGAGATCTATAAAAACAATATTGATATTGTATTGTCTTTATAAATAAGTTTTGAGTAGGATTTGTAATTTTTATTTCAAATTGAATTTATATTTATACTTGATTTGAAATTATTTGATTCTTGAATTTAGTTTGAATTTAAATTCAAAAGTATAAAATTTTAATTGTTTTAATTTTTAATATGTATAAGTTTATTTATAAACATGATTTGTTTTTATTTTCATTTATATATTTATAAACATATTTTAAAATAAACTAACAAGTTAAATTAAGTTAATACACACTTTAGCTTGTAAATAAATACATATTAACTTTAATAGAAAACATGTGTTGCATTCATAAGCATTCTTTTGACAAGTGTTGAAAAAATGGACAAGTGTTAAAATTTAGTTTTAATTTTTTTCTTTGCTTTCATTAAAATCTAAAATACATTAGTTAAGCTTGCATCTTTATTCATTTCATATTGCATTTCAATTTCCTTAATCAAAAGAGAAATTATAAACTCATCTTCAAATTTTATAAATCAGTAACACTCTTCAACACCTGCATATTCCACTCCTATTAAAAATCAAATCCACCTTTATCTCAAATTCAAATCATAATTCTGCAAAATTCAAGTGAAGCTTGCACTGTTTTTCTGCATTCTGTTTAAACCTGGGAGTGATGAGCATCTGCATGTATTTGGGGGAGTTAGCAACTGCATCTTCTACATCTGCGTGCTAGTAATCTAAGTCAGGGAACTTAGGCAAACTGCATATCATTTCAGACATGAAGTACAAAGGGTCAAGCCTGCATATTCATTCTTCTGCAAATTTCAAAGTGATCAACAGAGGTCTGCATTTAAGTAAAGGTGAGTAACATTTAAAATCTTAAAATAGGATTGCATGCTAGATTGTTGATATATATAAGTATTGCTGTGTTTAAATGGAAAGTAAGGTGTGTATGCTGTTGTTTTATTACTTGATCTGTTTTCTTGATTTTCTAGACAATTTTTATTAAAACCTTTTCTTCTAACTTTAATTTCTGGTATGATTAGATTTATAAGTAAGGTTATTAATTATCTTAAGTTAACTTTTAAATTTTAAAGTAAGTGTAAAAGCAAAGCAGATATAAACAGTATTGTCCCTGTTAACACAGGTAAAACTTTGCATGATTAATTTTTATCGAAACTCAACCATATTGATATCATGATTCAGATTCATAAATTAAAGTACTTACCATAACTTGATTTTCTGAATCAAGAAGTAGGATTTTTAGAGGTTAGTTTCATTAGCAGTTTGGTATTGAACTAAGAATGAAATCTGTGCAAATTCTATTGATTTTTGAATTGAGAAATTCTGAAACTCTTCTGAGTTATAGAGTAAGGATCATAGATCCTTAGAAAAATTAGAAATATGGATATAATTGGGTAGGATAGTTGCAGTTTGTATTTAAATTTTTAAACCCTAGTTTTGAATGGGTTTGTGCATTGAGACAGTTTGAGGTGTAGGGTTGATCGAGTATTCTGGGACTTGGTGAATGTGAAGTAGGTATGTGGATGAGTTCGAGGTTGGAATGGGTGGTCCTCAGGTGGTCGGAGCGACTTGGAATGGACGTTGACAGGTTTTGAGTAGAAACCTGTAAAAAAATTCCTGGTTTTGGAATTTGGGGTTGAAGTTTGATTCTTTGATTTCTATTCGACCTAGTGATGATGTTAGGGTATTGTTGGGTTGCTGGAAGTGTTGTATCATCAATGATGATCGCCAGAGGTGGTGGTCGCCGTGCATATGCACGGCGATGAAAATTCTGGTGAAGTTGTGGGTTAGTTTGTGTTGTAGAGGAAGGTTGAGGGGATTGCTCGAAGTAAGTTGAATAACGACTCGAGGTAGGCAAGCATAAAACCCGAAGTAGAATTTTGGTTCCCCGGGTTGAACCTGTAGTTTCCAGATTATAGAACTGTGTTTTAAAAATCTGGGTTTAAGGATTTTAAAACTTTTAAAATCTGTAGTTTGTGTTAAGGTAAGGTTTAAGTTTAAAATCAAATTCAAGTTTACATTTCTGATTTGAATTCAAATTCCAATTTTAAAATAAAAATAAAAATTTAAATATTTAACTAAATTAACTATTTTATTTTGGGTAAAAAGTTGAAACTTTTTAATAATGAAGTTTTTAAAATGTGAGTAAGATTTAAGAATTAATTTTAAATCTGGAAATCTAAGTTTAAAAATGAACTCCAGTTTTAAATTTAAATAGAAGATTTAAATTTGAAAGTTTAAACTAAGAATGAATTGAATTTCCAAAATTTTGAAATGAATTTAACTTCAAATTCTTATGATTTCATTTTTAAGTCAAACTTTTGTTTTGTCTTGGAATTTTAAATAAGTTTTAAAATTTTCAAACTTTGTTAAGTTTACATTATTTTTAATTTAAACTTGTATTTAAAATGAAAATTTAAAGTAATTTCAAAAAGTACTTTGTTTCAATTAAATTGTTTTTAATATAATTAAGTTATGTTTTATTTTGAAATTTAAATTAAGATTTATGTTTTAGAATTAATTAATAAGGTAATTATGATTAGTAATTTAATTTAATTAATTAATTGAATTTGGAATTAATAATTGGTTAATGATTAATCATTTATAATTAAGATCATTAATTAGATTATTAATTAATGATGAATGAATATTATTAATTATGTAATTAAGTTTTTAATCAAGGTTAATTAATTTAATAATTAACTTTAATTAATGAATGATTAAAGATAATTCAAATTGTAATTAATTTATGTTAATTACTTTATTAAATAATTAGAGAATGGTTAATGAAGGTCATTAACCAGGATTATTTAATAATTAATTAATTTGGTTAATTTTTATAATTAATTAGATTAATTGATTTAATAATAATCAATTTTGAATGGTTTGAGCATAATTACTTGATAAAGTAATTAAGGAATTAATTACTTAATGTAATTAATTTAGTTTAATATGATTGTTTATTTTTAATTAATTAAGTTTAATTAATTATAAACACTTGAGTTTTATAAATAACTACTTTATGTAATTAATGAATTGAAAATCTCTTAGTTAAGTAATTGATTAATAATTACAGTTGTAATTAAGTGGAGATGTTTAAGAATGAAGTAATTTGGATTAATTATTTAGTAATTAATCAAATAATTAATTAAGAAATTAATTTAAGGATATTAATTTGGTTTAATATAGTAATTAAGTTAGTTAATTACTTAGAGTAATTAATTTAAGGAATAATTAAGGATCATTAAATATTTTAATTAATGATGTAATTAAAGATGATTAATTATGACTAATTAATCAATGATAAGTAATTAAAGGTAATTAATTAATGTAATTAATTAAGAATTAATGTAATTAATTATGATTAATTAATTAATTGAGGTAATTAAAGGTTAATTACTGTTTGATTGGAGAATAATTAATTTGTGAAATTAATTAAGGATAATTACATGAATGTAATTGAGGATAATTAATCGAGAGTGATTAATTAAGGAGATTAAAAATAAATGACTAATTGATTGTAATTAATTAAATGGTTGAGTGAGTAAGTTATAATTTGATGAAGTAATTAATTTATTTTACTTTAAATTAGTTAAAGATGAAGGAATTAATTTAATTCATTTTAAATTAATTAGAGGTAGAGAATTAATTTAATTCATTTTAAATTAATTATATGATGATGAGTAAATCTTTGTTATGTATGAATGGATGACATTGATTTTCTTGGATGCTTTTTGATCTCAGTAATGAGATAAATGGTATTGTGTAGTATGAATGACTTGATTGTATTGTGATAACATAGGTTATCTATTGTGATGGTGATATATGGTATATCTATTTGATATTGATAATGTGGATTACCTGATATGTGATAATGTTGATTATCAGTTATGATGTATGAGTTATCTATCTGTGTGTATATAGATACTATATTGATTTGTTTTAAACCTTTAAAACAACTTGAACCTAAAAGACACGCTTTGGATTTCGATGAGACCGGGATGGCGTTTCCATATTTGGATATCCGAAAACCACATCGATTCCAAATAACGTTAGGTCGTGAATCAAAGTGGAGCTTTGTGAAGACTCGAGGTATAAGGGCTATACGTCAGTATAACTATGTGGGTGATTCCATAATGAGTGTGACGGAATTAGTTCTTATAGATTCGAGATGGCGAATCAGAGTGCAAGGGTTATTGTCGTTATCTCTGAGGGTGATTCCAAAATGAGTGTAACGAGATAATGCCTTCGGTTTCATTCGAACCCGGAACGAACTTGTATGGATTGAATGCTTTCAGAACATCGTCAGGTGGACGATGAGCATTCTAAGTGATGTGTTCACTAAAGGTAATCGTAGCCTCAAGCCTCATCAACCAAGAATGGCTAAAACAGGGGAGGTGCAGCAAGGCTTCGTGGGTAGCCCCCATTGGAGAGCAAAATTTACCCCTGTCTAGAGGTCCCTTTATATTTCGGCTATGTGGGCGGTTGATCATGACAACCACCGGGGTAGTCTTGTTCGAAACTGTTCAGTAAGGAATGGGTCCGGCTTTGTGTTGTAGGGGAGCGGGCATACTCCTCGGTATGGTGATCTAGGCCACATAATGTGATGGGCGGTACCCCCGTAGCCCTGCCATTGTATGGAATCCAAAATCCAATAATTGCCAAAGGTTTTGATTGTATTACCCACTTTTGTGACTAGTAGCTGGAATTTAATGAATGTAACAATTTCGGCTATTTCTTAATTACTTGAAAACCCTAGACACTATTATAATATGATCGGATTTCCTATCAAATGTTTTGGTTAGCGTAAGGTAAAAACTTTTCCATGTTTATGTGTGGGAAGTCTTACGTGATACCTTTTCTTTTCAAAAGTTTTTTGAAAGTTAAGCAACTTTAACATGTTACTCATACCAAACCCATGTCTTACTCGGAGTTTATTTTGTTTTTCATAAACTCTTGGGTACTCAAATTTTTACGAGTAGCCAAGGGAATTCAGGTTAGCTTTGACGAATTGTGGAGGAGCAATGGAGCAGGAGGCTTCTACGTGTAGATATATATAGTATTCCACTGTGTAGTTTTCTCTGAGTTGTTCTCTTGTACTATATTGAGTTGTATAATTAGACAGGTGTTTATAACTGTCTAGTATGTGTGTATGTCTGTGTATCTCTGATCTTGATTGTAAACTATGTAATATTTATGTTATTAATATAGTTTATTCGTTCCACTGTGTAGATTCTGATATTGTTTCTTTCTTCTCTGTCTTTTCTCTTTTCTATCCCTTTCTTTCTTAAAGATGATGTGATTTTCTGGTGGTAGAAAGTCGGGTCATCACATAACTTGTCCTCACAAGTGTTGAATTTATAACATACACACACAGCGAAAAATAAACAAGTACGGAAATACGTCTCTGTCATCGAGCTCGTCTCTTGAGCTCCATAGCATCCTAACCTGAATTTGTAATACTCGGTCTGACCCGAGCGTTATAATAAAATAACACCCAAGTCAGTCTGGAAAACCAGCGTGAGATAACACACTCAATTTGAATTATTACAGCTATCAAAATCCTTTAAAAACAAAGGTATCTCGTAAAACCACGCCGCACATAAACACGATGGGTATTACCTTACGATAACCAAAACATCTTCAATATAAAAATCCAGTCATGTTATAATAATGTCTATGGGTCAAAATAATAATAATCAAGTAGTTGTGATGCTCGTGTTTTGTACATCACAACAATACTAGTATAAAATCCAAACTCGATAAGGCTCGTTCGCAAATTGTGTAGGATTCTTGGAGGTGCCCTCAGTACTTCGAGAAAGGTCCTCTTGCATAAGGATCAGAGTCATCCGTCAGAAGCATCATACCCGTCTAACAGGGGTATTATAGGAAAAACATAACTGGTCTTTTTAAGACCGAGTGCATCCCTCTGGCATGCCAAAAACAACTGAAGATATTGGTATTGCTAGAAAAAGGGGCCGATTACACACTATAGGATTGCCAACCCTACTTGTTATGCCTCTTATATTTGGTTTTAGTCATTTCCGTTGATGTAGCTACGTTCGGCATTCCAGCTTATGCACCGTTCCAAAAATAGATCATGGAATCCCATATGGATTCCCATACCTCAATGGCCTTGGAATCACATACAGATTCCCACATCTCAAATAGGTCTTGGAATCACACACGGATTACCATACCTGACGGTCTCGAAACCACACATGTATTTCAACATCCCAATATAACACGAAAACTCCTCCATAGAACCGTATATGGTTTTGGAGTGGTAATGGTTCCAAGTCATCTCTCACGAGTACACTCTCATGCTTCCCGGGCGCTCCATAAATCAATCGTTGATTTCCTAAATGCTCAATACCTGTTCTTTAGGAAATAATCCGACAATACATAAGAACGGGGATCACGCCCTAACCTTTTAAGTGGACAAATCTCCTTATCATTTGTCCTAGAAGAACAACGAGTTTATACATACAGTATAGCACCACCGATGATAACTGTACCATATATTTCCCGTGTTTCCCTTAGATATTTCCAGAGTTAAAACCCTTCGGTGTTAAGTAGGAAATCGTTTTTCTACCACCAAAATTAAGAAGGATTACATATTTGGGCCAAGATTTGATAGTCGATTATTTAACTATCAAATAAACAAACATTCAACCAAAGATTACATTTCCCACTGAAATCACTAAGCCTCATTTAATTTGATTTCTACAAATCGAATCTCCAAATTAAAACATCCATATACTTATTTCATCGGAATAAGAATATTCACAAATTATTTCTTTCAAAAATACTTGGAAACTATTTGTAAAAATTGGTATAGAAGTGCCATTCGGTATCGACCATGAATCATACCACGATGGTTGCGTCTCTATCCCAGTAAAACCAAACATAACTTAGGCAATCTCTACCTCTCGATTTTCTCCATGCAGTCAATCATAGATCGCAGTTTGCACAATGGTTACATCGCTATCTTCTCGAAAATATCCCAAACTATCGACAATCTCTTCCCTCGAGTTACGCTATGAAAATATACCATTACTTTCCAAAAATTTATTTTCATAAATATTTTGAAATCTATTTATAAAATTTCTCTAACAATTTTAAAGTTTAATTTAGAGAAATATTCTTTACAAATTTTAAACCATTTGTAATCTTCCTTTACAAATTTGAAAAATTATCGATTATACTTATTTATAATCTAATGAAAAATTTATAACTCATTTATTGAATTCGAATTCATTTTCGAATTTTCCATATCAAAATAATTTGGAAATTTCATATTCTCTAATTTTCTTAACTTCTCGAATTCCATTATAAGATTTTTCTTATAAAATCACAATCATCCAATACAATCCTATTTACAAAGCTCGAGCGTATTTATAAGTAGCTTCAATAAATTTCCAAAACCCTACCTTTTAAAAATAAGTATTCTAAAGTAAAATAATAAATTTTCAAGCACATTTAAGTAGTTATTTAAAATATCACCACCCCTTGTTAATTAACAATGATAGAAAATTTTCAATTCATTCATAAAAAATAATATTAGATTTTCAAAGCTTATTACGAAATTTAGAATTTATTCCAATCAATATTAAATATTTATGCAACTAACTTCTGGAAATATTTTAGTCCAATTAATAGTTTAATGAATAAAAATCCTTTTCTAAAACAATTTCATATCTTGATAAGAATATATTATCAAAATCCAGTATAACCATTTTAATACTTATAAATCTCCCTCGATTTATCACAATCCGATTTACATTTCCAAATTCACAACTATGTCCAAATTCCAAAATAGAATCCACTATTTCTTTTTAAATCGGTTTCCTTATCTCGATTAAAATTGACACCATGAAAATATATTTCCCATTTATCAAATGATAATCATTCCACTTATTTATAGACATTGTTTATAAATTTTCATAAACTCATTCCCAGTTTATACAGGTTTATATAACGATAGAAACCTATTTATAAATTAATTTATTTTTAAAATTCCCTTTATAAATCTATTTCTTAAATAATCCAAATTATATTCCAAAACCGTTCAAATCTGGATTCCAACTTCCATTTCGTATTCTAGAAATCCCAATTAAAAATCCACTATCTAAAAATACTAAAATTAAACTCTCAATTTGAAACCATTTTAAGGAATATCTAAACAATAATAAAAAATCAAATCGTTCATTTTATCCAAATCAATTTCCTTTTAAATATTCCCAAAATTCAATATGATTTTTTCATTTCCAAAATAGCCTTTGAAATTCCTTTTTAAATTCAAATATATTGTTTATGATATTTATAATACCAAAATTTCGGCCAGAGCTACTATAGCATCCAATAAATCAAATCATATCATAACCTATCACAGATTATTCAAACACATCATATATCACTATATAAGATATAAAAATCAACATTTATGGGGAATCCAGTTGGATCCCTCCAACCTGTTTCCTTGCATCCACAGTTGTTATATAATCACAAAATACCAATCCTACTTCGGGGTGAGATATCGCCGCAATAGAGGGTAAACTACTATTATGCGGGGCGCATAGTGTCCCATCCCCTCCAATTGATGAGAATATTCAATCTGTAACGCCCCGAAAATTTTTGACTTTCGAAAATTCAACATCGATACTCGCTTTATCGACTGCCGAGAATTCGAAGGTCAAAAACCGGAATGTTATGGGTTTTAAAAAGAAAAGAAAAGGATAGAAAGAGAAGATAAGAAAATAGAGAGAAAAGAAAATAAAACGGAAGAGAAATAGAACGAAAAGAGGATAGAACGGAACAGAAAACAACAGAACAACATCAGAATCTCACAATTCGCAGCGGAACAACATATAATAATAAATGAATAATCTTTAAACAAAGAACTATATCAGTTATTACATTTTATACCTTACATTACAACATATCATCAGAGTGTACAACAACATCATACAACAACAAACAATGCAGCGGAAAAAGAAATACTATATAAACTAGTAATACGCCATGCCATCCAGCTTGCCTCCAGCAACTCCAGAATATCCAGAATATCCTGATAAACCTTAACTCTTAACTGCCCGTGTGGAAATTGGTGGGCACCCAGAGTTTAGGAAGGAAAACAATAAACTCCAAGTCAGTCATGAGACTGGTGTGAGAACTCAAAACAGTTTATTTATCTTTAAAATCAAAATAGAGGAATATTTTTAAATTCAATTCGCAATGCTTTTAAAAATGAGACTACCATAAGACCTCCTGCCACACACACAATGCAAACGCAGACTTGGAGAAGATTTCTCCTTATGATAGTCAAACATGCTTGATACGCATTTAAAAAGAGCATTTGATATTATTATTAGTGCATAGTGTAGGAAAAATTCATTTCGAAAGTAGAATATAAATCTTAGCCAGCATAGGTACCATTATATTATGCCTACTAATAGCTACCATATTAGATGGCAGGTTCGACAACTAAAACCGTACAAGTTTCGTATTGTTTCTTTGGATTTCCAACAAATGGTCAGGCCAAGGAACTTCCCATTGCCACATGAGAATGCCTCTGGATGGACATCCCCGAGAACCAAACCGGATCTCTACCAACACAAAGCCGGGTTACCCCTAACTGAGTAACAACTGACCGAATATGCCATCCCCCGGTCCTTTGGGACCTTTTCACCGAGCGCTCGTAATCAATTCACACAATCATAAAGTGTTTTCAACATGAGTAAGTATCTGGGCTCCATACCATGATACCACCCTTTTCCAGAAGGAAATGGACACATCCTAAAGGGTGCTACCCCTCATAACCTTGCTGCTTCTTTCCTGTTTTGACCATTCACGGTGTGTGAGGCTCGACGAAGTCACGTCCACAAAAACATACTTTATACAAAAGCCATGCTTTGGGTCAATAAATGATCAACACAATGATCACTAAGATAGACGATCAAATAAATGATCCTATCACAATAATCAACACAATGATCATTTCAGCATCACTCAGCATATCACATTACCAAATTGGGAATATATCGCTGATAACTTCAACTATATAACCTTTGAGCACATACGTCTCAAAGAAGGGTGTTAAGCAAAGAATAAATTCTCCGCCACCAACAGAAATATATTTGAAAGAAATCGGCTTTATATCTCAAATTGTAATGTCAGACATACAATCCATACAAGTCTGTTCCGGGCTCGAACAGAACCGAAGGCACTTACAAAGAAGTCCTTGCAATCCGGATATTCACAATCCTGATCGGATTCACCATCACATATGGAGAACTCAATACCGTAGCTACTCGGTGCAGAGTCAATCGATAGTTCATCCTATCACTCTCGCAAATACCGGTCTTCAACACCGATCTTCAAATGCGATTCACAACGACATATCACATATTCGGAGTGGGTTATACGACCCCATGGTCCTTTCCCGGTTAACCCGAATAGTGAGCGCTTATTCAAAAATAAGTGTGCATTCAATTTCAAACAATTCACATCAAATACCCATTCAAAGGGAAATACTGATAGTCGGCTATTGAACTATCACTGGATATGCACACATCACCAGATTCCAAATAATTTTCCAAATTATTTATTTTCCAAAATATCTTTACAAGATATATATAATTTCAACACTTCAAAAATAAATCAATATTTATTTTTAACAAGTTCCACTTTCACATATAAATTCCATAATGAATTTATATTTCAAAATATCATGCATATACAATTTCAACTATCCATTTCAATTTATCTTCAAAAGATAAATTCTAAATATTCACTTCATATTGGAAAACATTTCCATACTTATTAAAAATAAGTAATCGACAAATCTTTTTATTTTCAACCTTTGAAAATATTCAATATACTTAAATCGAATTAAGTATATATTTCATTCTTTAAGGGAAATCATTCTCTTAAACATTTTTATTTGGGCCAAAACGAATGTTGCGTAAAACATCGTTACAACAACCCAAAATCACTAGTATA
Organism: Allium cepa; assembly: GCA_030765085.1. Classification (NCBI taxonomy): domain Eukaryota; kingdom Viridiplantae; phylum Streptophyta; class Magnoliopsida; order Asparagales; family Amaryllidaceae; genus Allium; species Allium cepa. The sequence continues at coordinate 912,827,327 of CM060943.1, forward strand.
GGGATTCGAAATTAAAATAGATATATAAATCCCAATATTATTCTAAACATTTCCTTTCGGAAATCATTTACTATAACAACAGTGTTATAGTCCACCATTTCCTTTTATTTCACGAAACATCTATTTCAACAATGAATGTTGAAATCTATGGTTTCGAATCTCAACACCTTTTAAAACATCGTTAGATCGTTTTAATTCTATTTAAAATATCACATTCAAAACATTTTCTTTAACGTGTTATTCACTATTCAAAAACGTGAATATACTATGTTCACAAATTCCATTATTTCTATTCTTTTTAACTTAAAGGATTATTCACTGTTTACAACGTGAATATAACTCCATTAATAGGTTATAACAATTAACTTATCAAAATAAGTCGTTTGCGGATTTATAAAACAACGTTTATAAATTCCGTTTCTATTTATTTATAAAAACTTCTTTTTTATAAATTCCTTTATTAACCTATTTGATTTCATATCTCAATTATAAACTAAAAGTTCATATTATAAGTCAATTGCTTATAAAATGATTATTTTACAAAATCGTTCTTTTAAAGACTTTCCAAACCATAAATCTTATAACTTATAAGATTTATTTATTTAACAAAATTTATTCTTCAAATAACTTCACAAATTTATAAATCTTACTATTTATAAATTTCATTTATAACTTCACAGTTTATAATTCTATAAATTTCATTCTATTATGAAATTCATTCTCACATCATTCAAACACTTATAAAAACTCGTTTTATAATGTCCATATTTCAATTTATAAATATCCATTTATAAATCTCTTAATATAAATTAATTTATATTATTCTTTTAAAACGTCTTTAAATTCCTTTATAATTCCACCATCTTGATTTATAAAATAATCAAATTTTATAAATCCTATTTTTAACTTTTATAATATATTCAAAAATCCAATTTAACTATTTTATAAGGTCATTAATTCATATTTCTCAAAAATCAGCTTTTAACTATATTTCACAAAAACTATAATTTTTATAACTTTAAAAATTATAACGTTATTTATTTATAATGGATCAATTCCAAAAATATAGTATATTTTCAAAAATCACTTTAAAAATCATTTTAAAATCCCAAAATCTGGGTCCAATGATGCTACACACCAAATAGTCAATCACGACTACAACGATATCATATATCGATATGATAATCCATCAAATATCAAAATATCTGAAATCAATAAAAACTGTTGAGGAATCCAGTTGGATCCCTCCAACCTGTTTTCCTGCATCCAAAAACAATAGCACAATACCAATTTCGCTCCAGTACGAAATTATCGCGGTATATGTTCTTAATAAATATTATCCGCTTAATAACGGCGCAATAGGGTCTCATCCGCTAAAAAATACGGGAAATCAATCAACTGCAATATATACATATGCCAATATATATATTGATATTATATATAATACCAATTTCACTGTTTATGAAATATTCGCGGTATATGTTCTTAATAAATAACATCCGCTTACTAACGGCGCATAATGTCTATTTTAACAATCAATAGATATTAATCAACATTCAAACACGCATTCAAATATTTTAAATTTAACTATTTAAAATAAAATCGAAACTGATTCGATTGAGTGAGAAGTTCTCACCTTGATTTTAATTTCGTTTCAGCTTTTATTTCGAATAAAATTAAACGCGCGTTTAATTTTACCCGAAATTCTCACTAACTCCAAACGACTCCAAACCAACTCCATCGCGTAGTGCTCGTCCATACGATTCCAACGCAACTGAGTTTGCATTTTTTCGACCTCGTATGAAAAAGATATGAATTTTACAAGTTTGTACACGATTTTATAACTAAATTTCAACATAAACTTTTATATTTTAAACCCAAACTCACACCAGCCCTTGGATCCAAAGCCCACACCATCAGGCCATCCCCCTCATCTTCCCATTTGCGTTCCATCTACAGGTGAAGCCGAACACACTTGAACCCAACAATGCATGCTAGGGTTTGAATTTTGCAACACCATACTCAACTAAACTCGATCACACAACCACCATCGCGAAGCTCTCGACAAGAGCTATGTTCGGCCCCCACCATGTCAAGCTCGGCCATGCCCTCCACCTGGGAATGCGTGCGCAGGTCGGCCCCTTTAAACCCCCCTATCTCCCACTACGATGCTCCATTTTAGATCATAGCCGTTCAACTTGTAGCTCTCACTCCCCTCTACAACATTCTAGTTGAAACTTTCTTGAAACAATGCATGGATTAGAAGATAATTTTAGGAGAAAGAGGACATTTTCTGGCCATTCATGTATAAGTGGCGGCTACAACAATTAGGGTTTAGGTTTTGTTATTTTTTTTTATTTTAGAGTGAGGGTGTATTTATAGGAAAAGCAAGCGTAAACACTATTCATCCCGGGAATTCCGAACTCCGATTTAGGCGCCGTAACCAGCGTTTCTAAGGTTTACCCCACGTTCCGGACACAATGGAACAGGTTTCGGAAGCTAATTCGGAAGTATGTGCGAGTTATGGCTGAAAACGTTCAATTTAAATTAAACCGATTTAAATCGATTTCTAGGCGTTTTAATTTGTATCGGACAAACGGTAAATCCAATTGACTTGAAATTTGAAACCTTACAATAATATCACATTACGGATCCAATGAAACTGGTTTCGTCGAAATCCGAGACTTTTTGAAAAATGGCTATTTTGACTCGCCAAATTTAAATTAAAAATAATTCGATGCGTTTCGAGCTGCCACGATCAAACGATAGCTCCTATTGACACGAAATTTGAAATCCGGTAACAACTAACTATTAAGGATCCAATGGAACTGGTTTCGTTCAATTTTGAGACTGTTCAAAAATTGACTATTTTCACTAGTCGATTTAAATATTAAAATATTCAATTTTCACAAATTAACTTTAAATTCGATTTTAAAAGTTCTAAAATATCATTCTAACTCCAACATGATAAAATAAAATTTTCCAAATTATTTCTAATCATATTTAACTATATTTTCAATTATTTCCATAATTTCACATATTAAATTATCGATTTAATTATTCAATTAAATCCAAAATTTCAAATAAAAATTTATTTGACTTATAAATTCACTAATTAATATTTAAAATTAATTAAATATTCAAATTTTAATTTCTAAAAATTCTGGGTCGTTACAATCTTCCCCACTTAAAAGAATTTCGTCCTCGAAATTATAAGTAAGAAAAGTTATACAATTTATTAACTTTCCCAAAATTCATAGTTAAACTTCTTACAAATCTTTACTAAGTTTTCAAATCATACTTAGTTATCTTTTCAAAAACAACTACTATAGTTTAACTTTCAATTCCAAAATCAAAGTTATAGTTTTCAAAATTTTCCAATTTTCTCAAATTTTTTTTTAACGCCTTAAATTTTCGGAAAAATTCGCCATAGTCTCCTTTGCGCGGCTCGATCCGAAAAAAAAAAAGACAGTATATATATCACAAATATACATCTCATCAAGTAATGAGGCATCCCGAAGGGAAAAAAGTATAAAAGTGCGATATTTAATCCGAGATATGTACCTTATATTTTATTAGCAAGCATATACGGCTAATATAGCGCTAAAGCGAACTCCAAATGCGAAGCAAACGCGATCCGCACCTACTAAACACTTAACAAACAACATGAGAACATGCATATATGTAATAATCTCAATATACAACATATAGCAACATAATAACTATGTATGCCAACATAGCAAATGCAACCAAACAACAAATGCAATATATATTCAACCATCAACCAACTAACATCCATATCCAATAAACATTCATTCATATTCTCATTCATATACAATGAATTGGTTTTCACTTTAAATCACATTTGATTCATTTACATTGGATTTACTAACATTCATTCTCAATTTTAATTAGTTTGCATTCACTAAATAAATCCAATTCACATTCAATTCTATTCAAATTTATTTACTTTCAATTTGAATTCAATTACATAGCTTTCAATTTCATTAATACTTAATGAATTATATACAATCAATCAACAATCATATAACAACCAATGTTTATTAATTATAACCAAATTCCTTTGCTTATATTCATTCAATTTGGTTTAATTAAATTGGTTTTTATTCAACCATTCAACTTCTAATAACATTAGATTTTAATGAATTAACATTTATATTCATTATTTCATATCAATTCTATTTTCCATTCAATTGATTCACAATTCAATTAATTAACATCCAAACCATTTTTTTCAATTCAATTTCTAAGTTGAATTTCATTCATATACTCAAGTTCACATTTCTTATTCACAACTCATATTCATAAATATATTCATATAATTTCACTTCTTATATATATAAGTTTATTTCACAATTGTAAATCACTTTAATTATAATTCATACTTATAATTCTTTTACTTATACAATTATTCTTTTATTTAGATTATTCAAACAACCTAACAATCAACTTACATACACTTTAATAATTCTAAAAAATTATTCCTTCATATATAAAATATACTTAAGGTAAAATCATTTCATTTACCCAATTTAAAATCAATATCGTGCCGAATTGTTCTATTCAAGTGTTTAGAAACCCCTTCGGCTCAGTTTCGAGGCTGTGCTGACGAAAGTTCATATGCCACTCAACAAACCAATCATCACAATATAAAACAATTTTATTCACTAACAAGTACGCTCTCATAGCTATTATTACACTCAAACTCATTCTAGAGTACTACTGACTCTATCTCTAATGAGTAATACCCTACAGAACCATGGTTGTCGCTTAACCATCAGCTCTGATACCAAATGGTCAAGACCCGATTCTTCGTCTTCCGAAAATTCGACATCGACACTCACTTTATCGACTGCCGAGGAATCGAACGACGGAAAACCGAACACTGAGGGTTTTAAGAAAAATTTAAGAAAAGAAAAAGAGAGAAAAGATAGAAAATAGAGAGGAAAGAAGATAGACAATTTTTAGAAAACAGAGAAAGAAAACAGAGAATTTGAAAAATAGAAGATAGAAGAATTTTAAAAATAGAACGGACAGAAAGGAAACAACATTCAAACACGCATTCAAATATTTTAAATTTAACTATTTAAAATAAAATCGAAACTGATTCGATTGAGTGAGAAGTTCTCACCTTGATTTTAATTTCGTTTCAGCTTTTATTTCGAATAAAATTAAACGCGCGTTTAATTTTACCCGAAATTCTCACTAACTCCAAACGACTCCAAACTAACTCCATCGCGTAGTGCTCGTCCATACGATTCCAACGCAACTGAGTTTGCATTTTTTCGACCTCGTATGAAAAAGATATGAATTTTACAAGTTTGTACACGATTTTATAACTAAATTTCAACATAAACTTTTATATTTTAAACCCAAACTCACACCAGCCCTTGGATCCAAAGCCCACACCATCAGGCCGTCCCCCTCATCTTCCCATTTGCGTTCCATCTACAGGTGAAGCCGAACACACTTGAACCCAACAATGCATGCTAGGGTTTGAATTTTGCAACACCATACTCAACTAAACTCGATCACACAACCACCATCGCGAAGCTCTCGACAAGAGCTATGTTCGGCCCCCACCATGTCAAGCTCGGCCATGCCCTCCACCTGGGAATGCGTGCGCAGGTCGGCCCCTTTAAACCCCCCTATCTCCCACTATGATGCTCCATTTTAGATCATAGCCGTTCAACTTGTAGCTCTCACTCCCCTCTACAACATTCTAGTTGAAACTTTCTTGAAACAATGCATGGATTAGAAGATAATTTGAGGAGAAAGAGGACATTTTCTGGCCATTCATGTATAAGTGGCGGCTACAACAATTAGGGTTTAGGTTTTGTTATTTTTTTATTATTTTAGAGTGAGGGTGTATTTATAGGAAAAGCAAGCGTAAACACTATTCATCCCGGGAATTCCGAACTCCGATTTAGGCGCCGTAACCAGCGTTTCTAAGGTTTACCCCAAGTTCCGGACACAATGGAACAGGTTTCGGAAGATAATTCGGAAGTATGTGCGAGTTATGGCTGAAAACGTTCAATTTAAATTAAACCGATTTAAATCGATTTCTAGGCGTTTTAATTTGTACCGGACAAACGGTAAATCCAATTGACTTGAAATTTGAAACCTTACAATAATATCACATTACGGATCCAATGAAACTGGTTTCGTCGAAATTCGAGACTTTTTGAAAAATGGCTATTTTGACTCGCCAAATTTAAATTAAAAATAATTCGATGCGTTTCGAGCTGCCACGATCAAACGATAGCTCCTATTGACACGAAATTTGAAATCCGGTAACAACTAACTATTAAGGATCCAATGGAACTGGTTTCGTTCAATTCTGAGACTGTTCAAAAATTGACTATTTTCACTAGTCGATTTAAATATTAAAATATTCAATTTTCACAAATTAACTTTAAATTCGATTTTAAAAGTTCTAAAATATCATTCTAACTCCAACATGATAAAATAAAATTTTCCAAATTATTTCTAATCATATTTAACTATATTTTCAATTATTTCCATAATTTCACATATTAAATTATCGATTTAATTATTCAATTAAATCCAAAATTTCAAATAAAAATTTATTTGACTTATAAATTCACTAATTAATATTTAAAATTAATTAAATATTCAAATTTTAATTTCTAAAAATTCTGGGTCGTTACAATCTTCCCCACTTAAAAGAATTTCGTCCTCGAAATTATAAGTAAGAAAAGTTATACAATTTATTAACTTTCCCAAAATTCATAGTTAAACTTCTTACAAATCTTTACTAAGTTTTCAAATCATACTTAGTTATCTTTTCAAAAACAACTACTATAGTTTAACTTTCAATTCCAAAATCAAAGTTATAGTTTTCAAAATTTTCCAATTTTCTCAAATTTTTTTTTAACGCCTTAAATTTTCGGAAAAATTCGCCATAGTCTCCTTTGCGCGGCTCGATCCGAAAAAAAAAAAGACAGTATATATATCACAAATATACATCTCATCAAGTAATGAGGCATCCCGAAGGGAAAAAAGTATAAAAGTGCGATATTTAATCCGAGATATGTACCTTATATTTTATTAGCAAGCATATACGGCTAATATAGCGCTAAAGCGAACTCCAAATGCGAAGCAAACGCGATCCGCACCTACTAAACACTTAACAAACAACATGAGAACATGCATATATGTAATAATCTCAATATACAACATATAGCAACATAATAACTATGTATGCCAACATAGCAAATGCAACCAAACAACAAATGCAATATATATTCAACCATCAACCAACTAACATCCATATCCAATAAACATTCATTCATATTCTCATTCATATACAATGAATTGGTTTTCACTTTAAATCACATTTGATTCATTTACATTGGATTTACTAACATTCATTCTCAATTTTAATTAGTTTGCATTCACTAAATAAATCCAATTCACATTCAATTCTATTCAAATTTATTTACTTTCAATTTGAATTCAATTACATAGCTTTCAATTTCATTAATACTTAATGAATTATATACAATCAATCAACAATCATATAACAACCAATGTTTATTAATTATAACCAAATTCCTTTGCTTATATTCATTCAATTTGGTTTAATTAAATTGGTTTTTATTCAACCATTCAACTTCTAATAACATTATATTTTAATGAATTAACATTTATATTCATTATTTCATATCAATTCTATTTTCCATTCAATTGATTCACAATTCAATTAATTAACATCCAAACCATTTTTTTCAATTCAATTTCTAAGTTGAATTTCATTCATATACTCAAGTTCACATTTCTTATTCACAACTCATATTCATAAATATATTCATATAATTTCACTTCTTATATATATAAGTTTATTTCACAATTGTAAATCACTTTAATTATAATTCATACTTATAATTCTTTTACTTATACAATTATTCTTTTATTTAGATTACTCAAACAACCTAACAATCAACTTACATACACTTTAATAATTCTGAAAAATTATTCCTTCATATATAAAATATACTTAAGGTAAAATCATTTCATTTACCCAATTTAAAATCAATATCGTGCCGAATTGTTCTATTCAAGTGTTTAGAAACCCCTTCGGCTCAGTTTCGAGGCTGTGCTGACGAAAGTTCATATGCCACTCAACAAACCAATCATCACAATATAAAACAATTTTATTCACTAACAAGTACGCTCTCATAGCTATTATTACACTCAAACTCATTCTAGAGTACTACTGACTCTATCTCTAATGAGTAATACCCTACAGAACCATGGTTGTCGCTTAACCATCAGCTCTGATACCAAATGGTCAAGACCCGATTCTTCGTCTTCCGAAAATTCGACATCGACACTCACTTTATCGACTGCCGAGGAATCGAACGACGGAAAACCGAACACTGAGGGTTTTAAGAAAAATTTAAGAAAAGAAAAAGAGAGAAAAGATAGAAAATAGAGAGGAAAGAAGATAGACAATTTTTAGAAAACAGAGAAAGAAAACAGAGAATTTGAAAAATAGAAGACAGAAGAATTTTAAAAATAGAACGGACAGAAAGGAAACAACATTCAAACACGCATTCAAATATTTTAAATTTAACTATTTAAAATAAAATCGAAACTGATTCGATTGAGTGAGAAGTTCTCACCTTGATTTTAATTTCGTTTCAGCTTTTATTTCGAATAAAATTAAACGCGCGTTTAATTTTACCCGAAATTCTCACTAACTCCAAACGACTCCAAACCAACTCCATCGCGTAGTGCTCGTCCATACGATTCCAACGCAACTGAGTTTGCATTTTTTCGACCTCGTATGAAAAAGATATGAATTTTACAAGTTTGTACACGATTTTATAACTAAATTTCAACATAAACTTTTATATTTTAAACCCAAACTCACACCAGCCCTTGGATCCAAAGCCCACACCATCAGGCCGTCCCCCTCATCTTCCCATTTGCGTTCCATCTACAGGTAAAGCCGAACACACTTGAACCCAACAATGCATGCTAGGGTTTGAATTTTGCAACACCATACTCAACTAAACTCGATCACACAACCACCATCGCGAAGCTCTCGACAAGAGCTATGTTCGGCCCCCACCATGTCAAGCTCGGCCATGCCCTCCACCTGGGAATGCGTGCGCAGGTCGGCCCCTTTAAACCCCCCTATCTCCCACTACGATGCTCCATTTTAGATCATAGCCGTTCAACTTGTAGCTCTCACTCCCCTCTACAACATTCTAGTTGAAACTTTCTTGAAACAATGCATGGATTAGAAGATAATTTGAGGAGAAAGAGGACATTTTCTGGCCATTCATGTATAAGTGGCGGCTACAACAATTAGGGTTTAGGTTTTGTTATTTTTTTTTTTATTTTAGAGTGAGGGTGTATTTATAGGAAAAGCAAGCGTAAACACTATTCATCCCGGGAATTCCGAACTCCGATTTAGGCGCCGTAACCAGCGTTTCTAAGGTTTACCCCACGTTCCGGACACAATGGAACAGGTTTCGGAAGCTAATTCGGAAGTATGTGCGAGTTATGGCTGAAAACGTTCAATTTAAATTAAACCGATTTAAATCGATTTCTAGGCGTTTTAATTTGTACCGGACAAACGGTAAATCCAATTGACTTGAAATTTGAAACCTTACAATAATATCACATTACGGATCCAATGAAACTGGTTTCGTCGAAATCCGAGACTTTTTGAAAAATGGCTATTTTGACTCGCCAAATTTAAATTAAAAATAATTCGATGCGTTTCGAGCTGCCACGATCAAACGATAGCTCCTATTGACACGAAATTTGAAATCCGGTAACAACTAACTATTACGGATCCAATGGAACTGGTTTCGTTCAATTCTGAGACTGTTCAAAAATTGACTATTTTCACTAGTCGATTTAAATATTAAAATATTCAATTTTCACAAATTAACTTTAAATTCGATTTTAAAAGTTCTAAAATATCATTCTAACTCCAACATGATAAAATAAAATTTTCCAAATTATTTCTAATCATATTTAACTATATTTTCAATTATTTCCATAATTTCACATATTAAATTATCGATTTAATTATTCAATTAAATCCAAAATTTCAAATAAAAATTTATTTGACTTATAAATTCACTAATTAATATTTAAAATTAATTAAATATTCAAATTTTAATTTCTAAAAATTCTGGGTCGTTACACAATCCAACTACAATATATACACTAATATACATATATATAATATAACATTCAACTGTTAATAATATGTCAATTCAACCAATCATCCAATAATTAATTTTCAATGTTATAAAATTAAATCCAGCAATCCAAATGAGTGAAATTTACTCACATTTATTTTCTGTTGTCGCCAAAGCGTTCCAACTTGGAGATAAAACCGAGCGATGTCCGATTTCAGCAAAAACTTCCACAGTCTCCAAATCCATCCAAACTAGCTCAATTTCAAAGCTCTCGTGATTACGATCACAACGCAAAAAGTTTCGTCCTAATCGGACCTCGTATGAGAGAGATATACAATTTGTAAATTATCGATACTTTAAATTTCAATCAAACAACTTAAAATTAAATTACACTTTTACCCTCTCTCTGAACGTCATCTCTCTCATTCAAAATACGTGCATAGCAGATAACTCGATCCAAACTCGCATGCACGAAAAACAATGATACAGAGTTTCTCTCTACTAAACTCGATTCCGCCTTCACCTATTAACCGCTCTCGCCAAGCTCGACTCGACCATATTAAAATCATGAGCTACCCCCACGAAAACAATTCACGGCCATCTGCTCCCTCGTGCAAACAATGTAGCGACGAGAAATGTAAATGACGATTGGACCTCACAATTTTATGCGTCGAGATGCGATTCGATCATCCGAATCCAAATACGATACCCAAAACTCGAATCAAGAACTCAAACATCGTATTTTCAAAACCCTAGTCATCAACCTGCTCACGACATCACTGTCGATCACCCTATGCATCGACGCATCCTCCAATACACGACCAGGAGCTATCGAATATGAATTTTAAAACTTGATTGATATTTTTTTATTTGGTGGATTTTTAGAAAATAAATTTTGAACCCAATTTTTGTTTCCTTTCCCTACTGTTTAAAGATGAAGTGAGGGAATGCGTTTTTTAAATTAAGGAAGAAGTAGGTATGATAGTAGAGTGGCTTGCCTCCGGAATAGGGTGGCTGTAGACGAAAAAAAGTGGCTGCCTAGTCACATCGATAAAAATAAATTATTTAAACTCAATATCTATATATTAATTTTGAACCCCGATGGAGGCATGCCCCCAGGGGTTTCTAATGTTATACCCTTAATCTGAATGCAATGGAACAAGTTTCGGGACCTAATTCGATTGTATGGAGAAGACTACTTTTTAAACCCAGATATTATATTAATTTTTCAATATAAATTTCAACGCGTTTCTATTCCGTACGACCAAACGACAACTCCGAGTGCTACGAAATTTGAAATTCGTTTTACGGATCCATTGGAATAAGTTTTGTCGAATTCCAAGATTGTGCCCAGAATACTATTTTTATATGTTAGTTTAAACGAGATATTTTCAGCACCGAGTAAATCACCTTTGAATCAATTTTAATTTATTTCCATTATCTTCATTCTTATTAACAGAAATTAAATAAGCCATTAAATCATTTTTATCCAAATAAAATCCAAGATTTAAATTATTTAAACGATTCTCAATTACTAAATTCAACAACTAAATTATCCAATAAAACGTTATACTTGAAATTCAAGTTATTGATTCTATAAAATTAACTTTTAAGTATTTAAAATCAATTAAATATTCCAAATTCAAATAACCAAAATTCTGGGTCCTTACATTCTTTCCACCTTAAAAGAATTTCATCCCCGAAATTGTTAAGGTAATAAAAATGCCCAACCCATTAAGCCTTTAACTTTCCAAAACCAATTTATTGAAACCTTGTTAATACTTTTACCAAGTCTCTAGATTCATTCATATATTCACAACAATATTATCTCATCCAACGTTTCAGGTCATAACTTAAAAATCAGTTTTAGTTATTAAAATTTCCTTCCAAAATTTCTAATTCTTTAAATTTCTCCAAAAATTTCGATAGTGTCTCCTTTGCGCGGCTAGATACGAACAACTACAGAATGCCATACGGGCCTAAATCAGCAAAAAAAACCGAAAATCAAGTGGCTCAATCATAAAATCATCAAATTCAAACAACAATGTAAACATGTGCCTTTTTGGTCCGGCAATCCAAAATTTCTTATGAAATCGGAAGTATCAATTTAGCTCTTTCTTTTAAATACCTGCATTTTATTTACCAATGCTATTCGATTATATAATTCCAAATCATTTTATTTTGCAAATTTCCGTTTTTCAACACTTGCCTCACTAAAGCCCGTACGATGTACATATATCATTTGTACGCAATATCAAATCCGATCGCGAGCTCGATCACACAATTTCATTTCTGAACTAGTATCGTTCACATGACCACCCTAGTGCGGACTCAAATCTTCTTTCTTGATCCAAAACCGCCATTCTCCTTGCATAGCCATATACCATGACAAAAAATCCCAGAATTAATCAAAAATCCATATCTAGGGTTCGCTGTTGAGAACCGAGTGAAAAATCCTAACTTGGATCGATATACTATCTCGAAATTCTATGCTCGAATCTGGATCAAACTGTTATGCGAATAAAATAATATACATACAACTTACGTATTTATTGCAATTGATTCTTATCTACACCAACTTCCTTTTATTCACATTCATTTCAGTTACTCTTATTTACAATCACTGTTCACATTCCTTTATTTACTCACATTCACTTCTTTACATAGTATATTCCTTAATATTATTACCACTTAAACATCATTCCGTAAAATTTGTTTAATTGAGTTCATTTTAACACATTCTATACAACTTAAGCCTTTGTCAAATTTAATTAAATTCAATATCATTTCCTAATTTCAACATTCAATTTCAATTCCATTTGACTTAATTTATCCTCAAATTTCAATATTAAATTTTATCAAACGTACATTTCAAACCATATGCAATTTACTAATAAACGTGTTTAGTTTCATTATTAATTTATTTCAAATCTCAATCAATTCCATTTTCAAAAATTATTTTATTTAACTTAAGTTAAATTCCAAAACCTGTTTTTTCCAACATTTATATTCAACAAATTAAAACAATGTTTTAACTTATTCATTCTTAAATTTTATTTGTTATTAAACTTTTTTCCTCATATTTTCATAAAGCATTCAAATGAAAATCCACTAAGTTTAAACCCCTAATTCTTAAGTATTTCAAATTATCTTTGAAAATATATACGCACACACAAAAAATCCCTTAGTATGTTAAATTATACATTTGAATTTTCAAAATCAAAACTAGCTTTACTAAAACTAAACTCCATTGGTAGCAATTTCTCTCTTGAAAACTCAAAAATGGACGTCGATGACGCTGTAGTCATCATCAAAATTAATTTCCATCGATCGAAGTGAGATCAGTGCTTTTATCCCCTTCAAAATCCTTTAAAATCGTTCTATCCAAAAATATCTTCCAAATAATATTATTATTATTTCCCAAAACTTTGAAAAACAATTTCCAAAACTAACCGAATTTAAATTCACAAATTTCCAGCCTTTGAATCCTTTATAAATCGTTTTTATAAACCATATTTATAAAATATGCTTCAGGAATTTCACTTCCTTTCAATTTATAATCACATTTATAGACTATAATTCTGTTTTATTATATAAAATCATTTCTTTGTTGTTAGTCTTGCTTACAATATAATATCAACCTTTATTCGATCACAACAATAGGCAACAAATGATAATAGTCAAATATTATCATTCTCTAACATCCAAGCACACCATATAATAATAATTTCTGAAAAATTATTCCGTTATATATAATATATAATCTAGGTAAAATTACTTCATTTACCCAATTTCCAAAACAATACAATGTCAAATTGTTATGTTCAACTATTTAGAGATCCCTATCAATAACGTTAATTACTTGTATTGACCAGAATCCATAAGCCACTCAATAGATCAACCAACGCAATGTAAAACAATTTCTATATCACTAACAAATACGTGCTCATATCTATTAACACACTCAGACTCATACCAGGGTGCTACTGACCCTATCTCTAATGAGTTACCCCACCAAAGCCAAGGTTCAAGCTTAACCTTCTGCTCAGATATAATGTTGAAACGACCCACTTTTCTGCATATTCTAACCTGACAAATAACCACACATGTCAACTCAAATTGAACAAAAAGGCAAATTGTTAGGGTGAAAACGAAGAAGAGATATAAGAAACGGAACGATAACACATAATCTCACAATCGCAGCGGAAAATATATATTGAATAATAACAGATCTTTATAGAAAAGAAACTATAACTGTTAATTTACATACCATCATCAGAGTACAACAATCAACAAATCAATAGGGATAGTTATAATAACTTGTCCTCACAAGTGTTGAATATACAACATACACACACTGCGAAAATGAACAAGTACGGGAATACGTCTCTGTCTTCCAGTTTGCTCCCGAGCTCAATAGCATCCTAACCTGAATCTATAGTACTCGTTCTGACCCGAGCATTATAATGAAATAACACCCGAGCAAGTCTCCAAAGCCAACGTGAGAAAAACACACTTAATTTGTATTATTAGGGTTACTAAAATCCTTTGAAAATAAAGGTACCTTGTAAGACCACGCCAAACATAAACACGATGGGTTTATTACTTACGTTAACCAAAACATTTTTATATAAAAATCCGGTGATATTATACTAATGTATAAGGATCAAAATAATAACAATCAAGTAGCTGTGATGCTCATGCTATGTACATCACAACAATACTAGTATAAAATCAAAACTAGATAAGGCTCGTTCGCTATTTGTGCAGGATTCCATAAAGGTGCCCTCAGTACTTCGAGAAAGGTCCTCTCGCACAAGGATCTGAGTTATCCTTTCGAAGCATCATACCCTTCTAGCCGGAGTATTATAGGAAAAACATAACCGGTCTTGCTAAGACCGAGTGCATTGCTCCAACATGCCAAAAACAACTGATGGTATCGGTATCGCTAGAAAAATGAGCCCATTACACCCTATGGGTTTGCCAACTCTACTAGCCATGCTTCCTATCTCTGGTTTTAACCATTTCCGCTGATGAGGCTACGTTTGGCATTCCAACTTATGCACCACTCCAAAAATAGATCATGGAATCTCATATGGATTCCCATACCACAATGGCATTGGAATAGCATACAGATTCCCACATCTCAAATAGATCTTGGAATCACACACGGATTCTTATACCCAACGGTCTTGGAACCACACATGGATTTCAACATCTCAATATAATAACAAAACTCCTCTATAGAACCGTATATGGTTTTGGAGTGGTAATGGTTCCGAGTCATCTTTTATGAGTACACTCTCACGCTTCCAAGGTGCTCCATAAACCATTCGTTGATTTTCGCAATGCTCAATGCATGTTCTTTAGGAAATAATCTGACAATACGTAAGAACGGGGATCGTCCCCTATCTGTTTAAGTGGACGGATCTCCTTATCATTTGTCTTAGAAGAACAACAAGTTTATGTGTACAGTATAGCACCATCGATGGTAACCGTACCATATAATTCCCATGTTTCCCTTAGATATTTCCAGAGTTAAAACCCTTCGGTTGTTATCCCGCCTTTTTGGCAATGCCGTGATACCAAAAGATCGATCAAAAGACAAAGACAGCTCGTCTCAAAAGACTGGCGATGCATTGTTTAACCATGGATATCAATGGATTTTGTCCGAGCTCGGATCAGGCTACAACCGATAGAACACGGCAAGCAAAGTCATGAAAAGAAGCACTCCAAGTTTCGAGTCAATCCGAGGTCACATGTGTCAACTCCACCATATCACGACCTAACTTCCCCATAGGTCGCTCATGATCTAACTTCCTCATTGGTCGCTCACGACCTAGCAACTCAACAACCTAAAGCATGAGCCGATTCAAAGGGTTCCTGACCTAGACAAGTCAACGGTCTAGCGACTCAACTAGATAAAGTACAAAGCGACCTAAGAAGTTACAAATCAAATGACTTAACTGTCCTAAACATCCTAGCGACCTAACATCCAACGACCTAAAAGCCCAGCGACCTAAGCCGCATACTGCCTCTTCCTTTAGGTCGCTCGCGATCTAAGCCACGTACTGCTTCTTCCATTAGGTCGTCACACTTTTTGCCGCTACTCCTTAGGCCGCTACCCCTTAGGTTGCCACCCTCTATGCTGCAGCTCCTTATGTCGCTCCTGACTTACCAACCGAAGCAGTTCATCAAGTCGAAACCTTAACTCATCACTGTTAGGTCGCCTGCGACCTACAACCTTAACTCGTCCCTTTTAGGTCGCCCACGACCTATGGCACAGTCGACCTAACTCCAAAAATTTTCTATAAATACCTCTCCTACTCCAACTGAAGAGGGGACTTTGGATACTCCTTGGAAGGCGGATACTCTGTAGTTCTCTGGACTCCATCAACACTTCAAACACCAAAGACGCTTCAACGAACTTGGGGAATAAATCTAATTCATTCAAGATGGATTCAAAGGGCTTTTATATATGGAAATTCTGATTTCTTGCCTTGATGATGTTGTAACTTGAAGTTGAACTGTAGCAAAAGTGTAATCAAAGAATAATGGAAAGAGTTGTAATCGAATCAGCAATAAAAGATGTAAAGTGGATGTAGGCTTGACTTTGAGCCGAACCACTATAAAAATTGTTGTCACTTTTACTGTTTTTTACTATTTTCTGCTTACTTTTAGTTCCCGTGCAAACGGGTTGTGCTTTCACTTTATCACAAATCACACCGAGGATGTTAGTGCGTCATTTTTAGTGTTAACAATTTTCGGTGCTTTCATTGAGAATTGAACTAAGGGGCGCTTTCATCAATGCTTCGCAAAGATTTGTTGAGAGACTCCCTTTATGAACCAGAAGTCTATCCGAGATTATGGCTCCTAGAAGGAAAACATGTAGAAAATAGAGACCAGAAAGAAGTCAGCACGAAGGGAGTCAAGGGGCTTCCTCAGTAGAGAACCGAACTTCAGTCTTCATCACCAAGGATGAGATGATAACAATATTGAAAAGGCAAGAGGAGTTGATCCAGAATTTGTTTCAGCAGATTGGGCAACTTGGAGAGCAAAGTCAAGGAGCGACTGGAGTTCAAAACAGAGCAGGACTATCCGAGGCAGCACCAGAGCTAGGGGGCACTCATCTAGAGCACACTGACCCAATACCAAGAAGAACATCTGGTGGATTCGAGCAATATGGCATTAATAGAGGAACAGAAGCTCAGCCAGGAGAACATATTCTAGAATTCCCTCGTGAACTCGGGGGGCAGGCCGAAGGCAATGGACGAGGACTACAACTAGGAGACAATGACAGATTGGTAGAAATGGTCAAAAGAGGTATGAGAGGTGGCTTGGTAAACAAGGACTTGGAGGATGTGAATAGGAGTCCTTTTACCACAACAATCAGGCGAGCTAAGAACCCACCAGACTTTAAGCTACCATCGTTGGACATGTATAATGGAAGGACAGACCCTACAGTTCATCTGACAAAATATATGAGGCATATGGAGGTGCTGGACGCATCAGAGGAAGTTATGGCCCGGTGCTTTCCATTGTACTTGATAGATATTGCGGCACTTTGCTTTAGACAGCTGGAGAATGGATCTATCGGAACGTGGACTGATTTGACTGAAAGGTTTATGAGGCAATTCAGGGTCCACATTTCGAGACCCAAAAATGTGATGAGCTTGGCAGCATTGAAACAGAAAGTTGGGGAATCTTTGAGAAGTTTTTTGGCATGGTTCAATGCAGCCGCAGCATCGGTGGATCGAGCAGATCCATCCATGGTCTTGACGGCAGCTGTGTCGGGCATAGCTGACGGTACAGAATTCAAGAATTCGCTGACAAGAGATCCCCCCATGGATCTAGGGGAATTCTATCTTGAGGCTGAAGGATTCTTACGGTTAGAGGACGCAAAAGCCGAAAGAGAAGAAGGAGAAGGGATCGACGTTTATGTAATCAAAGGTGGAAATCCTCTTGAGAAAGGTGTAGAATCTAACAATGGTAAACGAAAGGCGAAGGATAGCAGCGATAGATCAGTACGACCACGAAGGGAACCAAGATTCACCTCATAACATGGAGTTGAATGAGACTTTGGAGCGGATCTACGATGACACCAAGGGACGGGTTCCTTATCGAAAGCCGATAAGGAGAGATCTAACCAACAACGAGAGAAAGTCGGACAAGTATTACTCATTCCACGAGTTGAATGGTCATAGCACAAATGACTGCAGACACTTGAAAGATGAAGTTGTGGGGCACATCCGGGATGGTTTACTACCAAAGTATGTGAAAAGGAGGATCGCAACGGTGGAACAAGAACGACCACCACCTGCACCAACTGAAGACGGCTCAGGATCCAGGCGTCAGCTTATTATCAATTGATTGAGATTATGACGAATGAGTGGAAAACTCTACATCGACACAACTAGGTTGTTCACACATGTACGGGACCGCGAACGATCCCAAGGCATGCTTTGATACAACTATAAATCGTATCGATGTAGGCGTTTGCACTCGGACGTAACTACTCTCCTTTTGTGTTTTACTTCTGATGTTTGGATTTGACTTTGTCAGACATTTTCTTCTTAAAACTCTTCAGTTGGATGAATATCGAATTTTGATAAATCCAAAAAGGCTAAGTCACTTACACATGTACGGGGTCGTGAATGGTCCTTAGGCATGCTCTGAGTTGGCTAAGCTTCTTACACATGTACGGGGTCGCGAATGGTCCTTAGGCATGCTATGAGTTGGCTAGGCTTCTTACACATGTACGGGGTCACGAACGATCCTTAGGCATGCTCTAAGATGGCTAAGCTACTTACACATGTACGGGGTTGCGAACAGTCCTAAAGCATGCTCTGGAATGACAGTAAATCACCTTGGCAAACAATCCAGGAACTCGCTCGAAAGTGAACCTGGCATCGATAATACTAAGCCCCCCCGGGCACACTTATTCGCCTCGAACAGGCACGCAAACGATCCAGGAACTCACCCGAACGTGAACCTAGCATTGATAATACTAAGCCCCGTCCCCCCCCCCCCCCCCCCCCGCCGCCCGGGCACACTTACTCGCCTCGAACAGGCACCCGACCTCGAACGGTCACAACTCGCCTCGAACAGGCACCCGACCTCGAACGGTCACAACTCGCCTCGAACAGGCACCCGACCTCGAACGGTCACAACTCGCTCGAACGGCACCCGACCTCAAACGATAACAATTCACCTCGAACAGCACCCTAACCACGAACGGTCACACTTTACCTCAAATGGCTCGATCTCGAACGGTCGTCATTTGAGGTCAAGAACTTGACCACGAACGGCCACACTTCACCTCAAATGGCTCGATCCCGAATGGTCGTCATTTGAGGTCAAGCACTTGACCATGAACGGCCACACTTCACCTCAAATGACTCGATCGCGAACGGTCGTTATTTGAGGTCAAGCACTTGACCACGAACGGTCATACATTACGTTAAATGGCTCAATCCCGAAGGTCGTCATTTGAGGACAAGCACTCGACCACGAACGGTCACACTTTGCCTCAAATAGCTCAATCCCGAACGGTCGTCATTCGAGGTAAGGCATTTGATCGCGAACGGTCACATTTCACCTCAAATGGCTCGATCCCGAATGGTCGTCATTTGAGGTCATATAAAACTGTTAATTTCTCTACGGGACATCAACAAGATATAAACATCCGGCGCATGGCATTACAAAACACACCTTCCTACCGCAAGGCATGTTTCGAGGGGCAAGTGTTATCCCGCCTTTTTGGCAATGCCGTGATACCAAAAGATCGATCAAAAGTCAAAGACAGCTCGTCTCAAAAGACTGTCTATGCATTGTTTAACCATGGATATCAATGGTTTTGTCCGAGCTTGGATCTGGTTACAATTGATAGAACACGGCAAGCAAAGTTATGAAAAGCAACAATCCAAGTTTCGAGTCAATCCGAGGTCACATGTGTCAACTCCACCATATCACGACCTAACTTCCCCATAGGTCACTCATGACCTAACTTCCTCATAGGTCGCTCACGACCTAGCAACTCAACGACCTAAAGCATGAGCCGATTCAAAGGGTTCACGACCTAGACAAGTCAATGGTCTAGCGACTCAACTAGTTAAAGTAAAAAGCGACCTAAGAAGTTACAAATCAAAGGACTTAACTGTCCTAAACATCCTAGCGACCTAACATCCAACGACCTAAAATCCAACGACCTAAGCCGCATACTGCTTCTTCCTTTAGGTTGCTCACGACCTAAGCCACATACTGCTTCTTCCATTGGGTCGTCACACTTTATGCCGCAACTCTTTAGGCCGCCACCTCTATGCCCCAGCTCCTTATGTCGCCCTGACCTACCAACCAAAGCAGTTCATCAAGCCAAAACCTTAACTCGTCCCTGTTAGGTCGCCTGCAACCTACAACCTTAACTCGTCCCTTTTAGGTCGCCCACGACCTATGGCACATCCGACCTAACTCCAAAAAATTTCTATAAATACCTCGCCTACTCCAACTAAATAGGGGACTTTGGATACTCCTTGGAAGGCGGATACTCTGTAGTTCTCTGGACTCCATCAACACTTCAAACACCAAAGACGCTTCAACGAACTTGGGGAATAAATCTAATTCATTCAAGACAGATTCAAAGGGCTTTTATATATGGAAATTCCGATTTCTTGCCCCGATGATGTTGTAACTTGAAGTTCAATTGTAGAAAAAGTGTAATCAAGGAATCATGGAAAGAGTTGTAATCGAATAAGCAATAAAAGATGTAAAGTGGATGTAGGCTTGACTTTGAGCCGAACCACTATAAAAATTGTTGTCTCTTTTACTTTTTTTTACTATTTTCTGCTTACTTTTAGTTCCCGTGCAAACGGGTGGTGCTTTCACTTTATCACAAATCACACCAGGGGTGTTAGTGCGCCATTTTTAGCGTTAACATCGGTGTTAAGTAGGGAATCGTTTCCCTACCACCAATGCTAAGTAGGATTACATATTTGGGGCAAGATTTGATGGTCGATTATTTAAATATCAAATAAAAAACATTCAACCAAAGATTACATTTTCCACTGGAATAACTAAGCCTCGTTTAATTTGATTTCTATAAATCGAATATCCTTATTAAAACATTCATATACTTATACTTTTTGAATAAGAATACTTACAAATTCTTTCTTTCAAAAATACTTGAAAACTATTTGTAAAAATATATATAGAAGTGCCATTCGGTATCGACCATGGATCGCTGCTCGATGGTTGCGTCTCTATACCGGAAAAACCAAACTTAACTTTGGCAAACTCTGCCTCCCGATTTCTGCCATATGCACAATCATAGATCGCAGTTTGCACAATGGTTGCGTTCCTATCTCAATGGAAACATCCCAAACTGTAGGCAATCTTTGCTGTGACGACCCAGGATTTTAAACATTCGAAATTGAAAATATTTAATTAATTTTAAATATTTGAATGATGGTTTAACTTGAATTTCAAATATCACTATTTATTGGGTAATTTAATTAATAAATTAAATTAATTTATTGAAGTGGGATAAAAATTTCAATCTTCAGTTTTAAGCTGATTAAAAATATTTTAAAGGCTTGTAAAATTCATATTGATAATACTGAAGATAATAGAAGCTTTAGAATCGAATTTGGGAATGATTTGTTCAGTTCTGAAATTATATCATTTTAATCGATATTTAAAAATTGCCTTCCGAGGCACAGTATCGGAATTCGACGAAACCTATTCCATTGGATCAGTAATATTGTATTATTATTGGATTTCAATTTTCATAGTGTTTCAAATGATCGTTTGGTCGTACGAATAGCAAACGCGTTGGAATTTAAATTTAAAATTCGATATTTTAACTGGTTCAAAAAGCTATCTTCTCCATACGATTGAATTTGGACCCGAAACCTTTTCCATTGAATTTGGAATAGGGGTATAACTTTATAAACGCCTAGCGGCACGTCTCGTTAGGAGGTTGAAAATTTAAGCTACAAATTCGAGATGATTTGAAATCAGTTTAAATTATATTTACTTATTCTTATTCCGATAATTCATACAACCAGCCACCACGTTGTCCCTTTGTACCCTTCCTTTTCTTTTCCCCACTTCTCAAATCATACATTTCGAAGAGAAAAAATAAGAGAAAAATTCCTGAAGGCAGAGTGAATTCAAGAAGAAAAAAATAGAACGAAATCAAAACGAGAAGGTAATTCACGTCTTCCTCCTTTACCTCCCAGTTCGAAATCAATAGCCGAGCCTAGGTTGAAATCGATTCATCCCCAGTAAAAAAAGTTGGCAGAAGGATATCGCGATTTCACACGGCAGAGCGACTCAATCGAGGTGGAACAATCTCGAGTCAGGGAGGCAAGCAAATTCGCGATGGAGGACCGCGGCGCTTTGTGACAGGTCGAGGTGGCCTAGTTTCCGCGATTTCAAGACGAACGAGGGCGAGGCATGTTGCGTGGTAGGCGCGGAGAATCTAGCAAGTGGGTCGTAGTTGATGGCCGAAGTCGTCGAGTTCAGGCGGCGCCGTCGAGACGAGGGGTCGTGGAGCTCGTTCGCAGGCAACTGTCGGAGTCATGCAAAGCATCTCGAATTCGACCTGGGCAGTAAAGGTATAAGTTCCAGTTTATTTAAATTTAAATAAAATTTACATGTTTTCAAACAGTGAAAAAATATATACACATGCACAATTTAATTCCAAAATAAAATTTTAAGATGATTTATTTTGTTTATTAGCTTATTTAAAATTTATTATAATCACTAAAAATAATTTGTAAAAGAAAATTTGTTAGAAATTTAATTTATTAGGTGAAATGATTTATTAAAGGAAATTTAGTTTTTAATTTTAATTTTTAATTAAATAAATTTGTTAGCAGGAACTTTTTAGTTTAAAATAAAATCACGGGTTAATTAAATTATCAAATGGAATTTAATAGTTCGATTTGTTCGAATATTATAAAATCATATAATTGTTATGCAAGGTCTTAAATCGACAAAATCGAGTCAAGATGGAAATGGATTGCTAATAAAAGCAAAGGTGAGATCTTCTCACTCAATCAGATTTTTCTGATTTAATTTTAAATAGCTAGATTTGAAATTATTGATTGTGTTCATTGTGTGTTTGGATGATAAACTATTATCAATTGTACTGAAATAGATCCTATTGCGTCGCATAATAGCGGGTGATATTTTATAAATCCCATATACCGCGATATTCCACCTCGAAGTGGAATTGGTATTTAATTGTTGTGCTAACGTCCGTGGATGCAGAGAAATGGGTTGGAGGGATCCAACTGGATTCCTCAAACATTTGAATTTGTTTCATATGTTGTGTGTTAATTTATTTGTAATCTGTGTGTGACTATACTTGTGATTGGAATTGTGGAAGGCTATTATTTAGCCGAATATATTTGTGGTATTGTAGGATACCAGAAATATGAAACTAGATTTTTGGAAATTAAAGTAGAAAAGCCCAGACCATTGCGATTAAAGTATTAAAGTTGATTTTTTTTATATTTCGATCGAATTAATTCTAAAATATGGGAAAAGATTTTAATAAATGGATTTTGAGAAATGTTGTTTAAAAGTTGAAGGATTTATTTTAAAAAAATTCGGATTTTAAGTAGTTTGGAAAAAATAAAGGGATTTATTTTAAAAGATGATAAATTAGGAAATACATTCGACAATTGATTTGGTACATGAAAATAAATCTTAGGAATCAAATTGAAATTTGATTCGATGTTTGAAACAAAATTTAGAAACCAATTTGGAAATTGATTTTGGTGATTGAAAATAAACATTTGGGAAATCCATTTGGAAATTGATTGGGTGTTTGAAACAAATTTGGCAAATCAATATGGAAATTTGATTTGGTGTTGAAAGTGAATAGTTGGGAATCGATTTGAAAAATCGTATATCAATGGATATTTTGAAATTTGAATTCACAATGGAATTTATAAAGGAAAGGGAAATTGTTTTAAAAATAAATATTGGTTTATTTTTAAAGTGTGGAAAGGAATTCGCAGATTTGGAATGTAAATCTAAAATAAATCGAGAAGGGTTTATTAATTGGTTTAAATGGACCATTTTGAAATGAAAGTGTATTTTCCCTGGAAAGCCGAGTATGTTTTGAAAGTAGCTTTTAAAATATAAATTAAAAGTTCTAAAGTTGGTTTTAAAAGAATATTTTGGAGAAATTATTTTCTTAAGTTGTTTTTAAATCTTAAATAAAGATTTATTTAATTAATTATAGAAGTGATTATTTAAAGATTTAATTTATATTTGTTGTAGAAAATGGTTATTTAAATAGTTATACCCGATCTACTAACTTTATTTTAAAGTTAATTTGGACTAGAAGTTTTATATGAGATATTGGTATAATATTTTCATAACTAATATTTATTTAAATGTTTTAAAATAGTTTTATCTAAATGTTTCCAAGTATATATTTTGGATAAGTGATTTGAATTATTTAGAGTATTTTAACTCGGCAGACTTTCAGTGGAAATAAATAATATAGGGAATTTTATTCAGCGAGTGAAAAGTGATTTGAAATTTGTCTTCAAATGGTTGGAGTGTGAAAATATAACTTGAAAAGATATTTTGAAAATAAATAACTGGGGAAAATTATTTGAAATCCAGTAATTGTTGTGAATGTTGATTGATAGTTAAATAACCGACTATCAATATTGGCCTTTGAATGGCGTTTGAATTTCGATGCGACCGGGGGTCGGATTCCAAGTGGATATCCAAAACCACATCGAACCTTTGTGATTGTGATGAATCTTTTATTTAAAAGATCAAAATGAAAATTGTTGTGATTTGTTGAAATCTGAATATAACACTTGTTTTTTTAAATAGCGCTCGTTATTTGGTTAGCCTGTGACGACCCGGAATTTTTAAGCAATTTAAATCGGAATATTTAATTGATTTTAAATATTCAATAGAATAATTTTAACTTAAATTACGAATATTACAATTTATTTGATAATTAAATTATTAAATTAAATAAGTTGAGGTTGGGTAAAATGTGGAATCTGGAGCTTTAAGCCCGTTAAAAATAATTTGTAGACTTATAAAATTTATGTTAATAATATTGAGGATAATAGAAGTTGTAAAATCAAATTTAACAGTGATTTGTTCAGTTTTAAAATTTATCGTTTAAATTGATATTTAAAAATAGCCTTCCGAAGCACAGTCTCGGAATTCGACGAAACTAGTTTCATTGGGTCCGTAATATTAAATTATTATCGGATTTCAAATTTCGTAGTGATCGGAGTTGTTGTGCGAGCGTACGATAAGTAATTGCGCTACTATTTATTTGCAAAAAATAAAATAAAATAATATATATATATATATATAATATTCTTTCCTGTCAAACTTTTCTTCAGCCGAAATCCTTCCTGAGCAAGCCGACTTCCTTTCATATCTTGTTCCCTTTCCCCCTACGCAGCAAGAAACCATCGGACCTTGTTTCCCTTACTTTTCTTATAAATCCAACATTTTGAATGAAATGAAAGAAAACCCAAATCGAAAAAAAAATGGCTTCCTTATCTTCTGCAGAATCATGATTTTTTATCCCCTCTCTTCAATTTGAATCTTTTCGAATAATAATGGCCGGCTTTTCTTCTTCAAATCAAAGTCAAATTTTCGTGGTTGTCTTACTCCTTGGTCGCATAGGTCGAGCGGTTGATTTGGGGCGACTCGAGTTAGGGCAGCGCGAGCGAATCGCAAGCATGGGTAGTTGGACGCGATGTCGATTGGTGCGGGGCTGATGTTGAAGCGGGTCAAGTTTAGTAGCGGTGGGAGGTGGAGCGAGCTGTGCTCGATCGTGTGACATCAGGGGAAGGAGCGGCGTTAGCAACTCCAGCGGCAGCTAGGGCAAGTGCGAGGAAGAGATCTGATCAACTGTCGACTAATTCTTATCACGACTTCGGGGTTGAGAAGGGAAAGGCATGGGAGGGGTGACTCGTCTGTGTCGATGGTGTTCTTTTTCGTGCAGGCGAGACGGATGTTGAGAGTCAGTAAGGTATCGATTTATTATTCTTGTTTTTAATCTAATTAAATAAGGATAAATTACAATAAGGCATAATCTTAAATTTATATACATAAATCTGAGAATTTGTTAACTATGGGAATAAAGGAAATTTTGAAAATGAATTTACAGAAAACAGAAGTTACAAATTGAGGATATATTTAATTTTAAATGGTATTGATTATTTTTGTAAAGAGTTGAAAATATAATATAATGTAATTCCATTTGCAGATGGAGATGACTTATTTGTTTAATTGAATCTAAATAGTTTTAAATTAGTAAAGGTAATTTATTTAAACGGAAACTAGTTGGATTTAAATTTCTGGTTAATTAAATTTATATAAAATAAAAATTTACTGTTCGATTTATTCACATAATTAATAGACTGTATAATACTTATATACAAGGTCGAAGAGAAAATAAACGTGAATCAAAGGCAAAGTTGAAGTGGACTGTAAATGGAAATAAGCTGAGCTAATCTCAATCAGTGAAAATTAAATTTAAATGATTCAATTTAAATAATTGTTTGAATGATTGAATTGATTGTTGTGTTATATA
This sequence comes from Allium cepa, assembly GCA_030765085.1. NCBI lineage: Eukaryota > Viridiplantae > Streptophyta > Magnoliopsida > Asparagales > Amaryllidaceae > Allium > Allium cepa. The sequence continues at coordinate 912,854,129 of CM060943.1, forward strand.
GTAGTATATACTACACCTTGAAATGATTGATTTCTCTCATTTTATAGTGAAGATATTTTATATTGTGCTAACGTCTGTGGATGCAGGGAAACAGGTTGGAGGGATCCAACTGGATCCCACAACATTTATTTAATTATTTAAATGCCCCTGTTATGATAATTTGATATTTTATGAAGGATTATGTTGAAATATTGAATGTTATGGTTTGATTGGATATATTTGGATATAATGAATTCCCAAAAATATATGTAAATTGGATTGTTGGAAAGAAAATAAAAGAAGTGAATTTGTAAGTGAAACAATTATAGAAAATTTGAATAAACGTAAGAATGAATTGGAAAAAGAAATAAAGTAATGTAAAAATTTCTAATAAATAATCTTGAGTATAAAAAGGGTAATTTTGAATAAATAGAAGATTAATGAATTTTAAACTTCAGTATTATTATTTTTAAAGAAAAAACATTTATTTAAAATTTAAGATTTAATAAAGAAGAAATTGGAAGTAGCTGAAATTGGTATATTTCAATTAAAGAATTCTAAATCAAATGGGAAGTAGTAACAATAACAATAAAGTCCATAATAAATGGAATTTGAAATGAATTAAGTAGGTAAATAAATTTATTTCTAGGAAATCAATTTGGAAAATTGATTCAATTGATTGAAGTGGGAAATTCTCCTTGAATAACCAAGTACGTTTTCAAAGTAAATTTTTACATATAAGTTAAAAAGTTTTAATGTTGTTTAAAAGCAAGTTTTGGAAATTTATTATTTCTAAATATTTAAATTCTAAAGTAAGTATTTCTTTTAATCTATTATAGTAGTAATTACTTAACAAGTGACTTAGTATCTTGTTTTCAAAAGTGAAAATCTAGTTTTATATTTTATTAAGCAACCTTATTTTCAAATATTCATATAGTATGTATTTTTTTTACAAATTATTGAAGTAATTTAACTCAAATGGTTTAAAGTTTATTTTCAAAGTAAAGTGTTTTAAATTATTTTAAAAATCTATTTTTGTGCTTGGTGATTTCAGAGGAGATAGAAAATATTTGAGAAAGTTTATTCTGAAAAGAAAGATGGTTTTGAAACTGTCTTCAAAGGATTGAAAATAGAAGTATATCTTGCGAAGATATGTTGAGGTTAATAAATAATTTGGGAAATTAATTATTGTTGGATGGTTGTTTGTGAATATTAATTGATAGTTAAATAACCGACTATCAATATTGGACAACTGCGTTGATCGTTTCGAGGAGACCGGCATCGAGATTTATTTATCGAAAACCACTTTGATCCGGTTTGTACGTTTTCGTGAAAACGATTTTGGATTCGAAGATGGAGTAGTGAAGTGCAAGGGCTAGTCGCTACTAATCCTGAGGATATTTCCAAAATGGATGTAGTAGGAATAGTGCCTTCGGTTCCGTTCGGACCCGGGACGGACTTGTATGGATGAATGCTTGCGAAACATCGTCAGGTGGACGATGGGCATTCTAAGGAATATATTCTAAAAAGGTAACACTTAGCCTCAAGCCTCATCAAATGGGAATGGCTGAAAATCAGGGGATATGCAGCAAGGCTTCGTGGGTAGCCCCCACTGGAGGGTGAGGTCATCCCTGTCTAGATGTCCCTTTTATTTCGGCTTAGTGGGTGGTTGCTGATCCCAACCGCGGGGTGATCTTGCTCGGGACTGTCCAATAAGGGATGGTTCCGGTCTTGTGTTGCTGGGGAGTTAGGGTGGCTCCTCGATATGCTGATCTAGACCAGGTACTGTGGCAGGTGGTACCCCAGAGCCTAGCCATTAGTTGGAATCGATTTTCCCTACGCGCTCGTACAGTTTTGATTGTGCCCAACTATTGCTGAAACATGAGATGCAAGCATTTCAGCTAGATTCTATTTTACTTTCTATAGACACTATTATAATATCAGAGGACTTTAATAAAAATGTTTTAGCTATCGTAAGGCAAAAACCCGACATGTTTATTTGTGGCGTGGTCTTACGAGATGCTTTTGTTTTCAAAGGACTTTTGAAACATTAATAATCATTTGGGTGTGATTTTCTCACGTTGGTATTCCAGACTGACTCGGGTATTATTTAACTGTAATGCTCGGGTCAGACCGAGTATTATAGGATACAGGAGATGCTATGGAGCTCTGGAGACGAGCAGGACGACGATACGTACTCTCGTACTTGTTAATATATATATATATATATATATATATATATATTCCACTGTTGAGTTATTGGGTATCCATTGTATGATATGCTGAGCTGTGATTGATGTACTCTGATGGTGTAATATATAAACAGAGATATTTGATGTTGAGTAAAGATTATTTATTATCTATTATATTTTATTCCGCTGCGATGGCTAGATTCTGTTGTTGATTTCAATTTTCTTCTTCTACCTCTTCTTCTTTAACCCAAATGGTTCATATTTCTGTGCAACTTGAGTTGATTGTTGTAGAATAGTGTTGACTCAAGGAGTACGGATTTGGGGCTGTTACAGTTGGTATCAGAGCTTAGGTTGGTGATAACCTTGGCTCTGGTGGGAATTACTCATTTAAAATAGAGTCTGACGTGCTCTATAATGAGATTGAGCGTATTAATAGATATGAGCGCGTATTTGTTAGTGAATATAAATTGTTTTAATATTGTGTTGATTGGTTTATTGAGTGGCATATGAACCTTCGTCGACACAGTCTGCGCAACTGTATTGAAAGGGTTTCTAAACACTTGAATAGAACAATTGACACGGTATTGTTTTAAATATGGGTAAATGAAATAATTTTACCCAAAAACATATTTTGATATAAAGAATAGTTTGTGAAACCTATTTAGCTAACATATGGTTGCTTGGATGTTAGAGGTGATAATACTAAAGTATTATCATTGTCAAGTGAAAATTTAACTAGAAATTGAAAATATAACTAAAGTTTAAGGCACTAAATTCATTATAAAATGAAATTTATAAAGAGGAATTATAAATGTAATTTATGAATTGAAGTACAATCAAATAGAAATTTGTATAAGCATAAACTGTATAAATGAATTATAGTTAAAATGTATTTAAGCAGGATTTGGAAATTCAAAATTTCAAAATTTTTGGAAGTGTTTGTTGAAGTGTTTTAATGATAAATAATAATATTATTGTTTTGGAGATATTTTTTGAATGGAAATCTGTTTTAAATGAATTTTTGAAGTGATATAGCATTGAAATCACTTGGATCATTGGAATATAATTCTGATGATGACGGCCGCATCATCAGTATTCATTTTCGAATTACTAAGTGACGGATTGCTGCCAAATTGATTTGTTCAAGAAAAACGAGTTGTTTTTGAAAATTTCAAAGGGAATTTGTTGGGGAATAAAACCAGGATTGGATTAAATTTTGAGAAATGTGATTTGAAATGTTGAAAATTTCAAACCAACAACCAGGTGTTAAAAAAAAGAGAAATCCTGATGAAATAAGTTGTAAGCTTGTAAATTGAGATGATTTTTAAAATCAGGGAGGAAATATAAGCTTTGAATGTTGAAATTTAAAATTTAAAGAGAAAAGTTGAAAATGAAATTAACTTGGATTTGGCAATAAAAATTTACCTGGATTGAAATTAATTGAATAAGCTGAAAATAATATCCAGTTGTATTTGAACTAAGTTGAAGTCAAATTGAGTTAAATAAATCTAAGTTAAAATAAAATTGAATTGGAATAAAAATTCAGCTGAATTATTAAATGAAATTAAATTCTTACTTGGATAACTGGAAAATAAGTTGGATAAGAAATAAATTGGGTAAGAATTTGATTGAGTTAAATAAATCAGAATAGCATATAAAAGAATTAAAAATGCATGGAATAAAATATGCTTGAGTTATAAATAAGTGTAAAACTCGAATCAAAAATAAAAGAAGAATATATTCAAGCCTATAATGAATGAAATAGTGTAAATAATAAGTTGTGACTTATAAAATTGAAAATGGAAGACAAATAAAAAATAAATATTGTTGGTTGAATTGAAAAATAAAATAAAAATCCAAACTTGAATTATAAAATAAATGTGAACTTAAGAAAATTTAAATGAAGAGATTTTGAGATTAAAATCAAGTTCAGGTTTATAAGTTGGGGAAAGACTATTTAAATGATAATTAGATAATGAAATGTGTAAATGGAGTCTATTGCAGTTAAATAAAGATGAATTGTGAGTTAATAATGAAGGTTGAAATAAAACTCGAGTTATAAATTAAATTCGACTTAAATTGTCGATGAAGTAAATGTAAATGAATTGTAAGTTCATGAACTTTGGGGGTAAATTGAAAATGGATAATGGATTCAGAACTTGAGTTATTAATTAAAATTTATTATGAAGTGTTAACAAATTAAGTATGATTGAAATGTATTGAATAAAAATGTAAATGGATTAAAATAATAATGGTATGAATTGCAAATTAAATCCAAATATGTGGAAATAAATTGGTTATGGCCTTGTGATCAATTGAATGAGCTTAAGTATAGAAAAAAAAGGGAGAAAGATTTGAATAAATTGAAGTAAATTGACTTAAGCTGAATAGATGGAAGAGAGTTGAATTTAATTCAACTTAAACTAAGTTTAATGATATTGGTTTGGATTTAAATCAAGTGAAAATAAATTTTAATCGAAATAAAATTCGGTGAGTTGCCGATAATATTTAATGGAATGAAAATTCTTAAATAAATAATTGTAAACCATTTAAAATGTTAAGGAATCGAAATAACTTGGAGACAATATTAACAATTGAATGTTTTCAAGTTTAATAGAATAATTTTAAATGAAACGCCAATGATTTGGTTGAGAATAAAATTTAATTGGAATGTGTCAAGATAAATAAATGGGTGTGAATGAGTTAAAATAAAAGAAAATTTAATGGGTAATGAAGATGAACCACCATTGATAATGGTTTTGAATGAACTAGTTTGGTTAATAAAATGAAATGTAAGTGAATGGGTTCAAATCTGAAATGCAATGAAAATGAGAATATATGGATTGTGAATAAATTTAAAAATGGAAAAGAATTAAGTATAAAGGGAGTTGAAATCCATTTAAATTGGTTATAAAACATAAATACTTCTTTATTCACATAGATCTCATCAAATTGTGTAGAATAAATTGTCATTTGATGTAAACGGCATTAATTAAAATTCTATGAATTGGTAAGGGTAAAATAAATAGATTTTGAAAGCAACTGATTAAATATGAGATCAGTTTGCTTAATAATAGATTAAATGCAAGCGATTGAGTTTTTAAGCGATTCAGATTGAATGAAATGGTTATAAATTAATTGGAATAGTGGGATTCATATGGAAACTATATAAATTGCTTACGGAAAAATGTTTGGTATGAGTTTCTTTTAGAATTCATATGTTTTAACTTGTAACAACTCGCATATTTATCGATTTTTATATTTAAATATTTTATTTAAATATTTTATCGATACTCGGAATTTAGTCCAAAAAAGCTACTTTTTGCATACAGTCGAATTGGGACTCGGGACCACTTCCATTGAGTTTAAAATGCCGTTTACGACCTTTTTGAGTATAAACTTCGATATGTTTGGAGTTAGTCAAGTTTTGCTACTTTTTCACTTTGGGTTTGGGTTTGGTTCAGCCCTATGTCTAACTTATACTCAAATCTGAACCACTCCCCCCATTTACTCTCACTTCCTCCTCTTTTCAGTTCTAAAGCATCAATGGTGGGAGAGATGAGAAATTAAAACTCCAAAACCCTAGTTTTCTTTTGCTAATCAAACTCTAGCTCCAAACTAATAGAAGAACCCATTGGTAAGCTTCTCATCTTCTTCTTCTCCAACTCATTCTCTTATCAATTTCATAAATTCCTAAACCTAACCTTGGGAATGTTCTTCTTTTAAAGCTTAGAATCAAGCTTCTTGAGTTGGATTTGAAGAGTGGTTGATTCTCCTTTGCTTTCAAGCTTCATCTTCAATCGTTTGGGTTCAAAGGTGAGATTTTTATCTCACATCTTGGTCTATAATTCTCTTTGGTTGTTGGGTAGGAATTCCTAACACTTCTTCATGTGCATTTGCTCTTGGTTTGGATTGGTTTTGTGAGCATCCCAATTTTTGGGTTTTTAAGTCAAATTTGTGTGAAAATCCTTTTATGGATGTTTGATCATGCTTTGGATGATGCATCGAGGAGCATATAGGGCCGGGTTGTCGATTGGCATAAACCCTTAGAGCCAATGCTCGTCCGATTGCATTTTGGAAGAGTTTCCTCTTCATTTGTTTAGGCTGAAAAACAGCACAGGCAAGATTTAGTCGACTGAAAAGTCTGTTCAGTCGACTGAACCTGGAACCCGAAAGTTTCCAAGCATGATTCAGTCGACTGAATCCTCTGTTCAGTCGATGGAGCCTGGAAACAGAAAGTTTCCTGAACCTGGAAAATTCCCAGGTACAGGGTCAGTCGACTGAAAACTCTGTTCAGTCGACTGAACCTGCTGTTTCAGTCCATTTTGCCTTTTTGGATTGAATTTCCAACGTTAATCGATTCGTGTTGATTCCCTTTTGTTATTATCACTTATTATCGACTTTGATGACATTTTCTTCGTGATTTTTGGGAATATCCATTTTGATGGATTCGGTATCGATTTCTTTGGATTTTACTCACGTCTTCGAATATGAATTTTAGTGATTGATTGTTCCTACAATCTTCTTTGTGATTTGTCACTTTAAAAATATAAAGGTTACAATACTAGTAGCAAATATCAAAATTCTTTCATCAAAACGATTTCAACACTATTTTATTACAAAGCTCCTTTCTTAAAACCGTTTCCCAATCTACTAGTATATACAAGCCTTTACCTCACTCGTATGAGAAATCTAATTAAACGACCTAGTAAAACGAGTGGTATGAAACGCTTGCGTTTACTTCGTCGGTTAATTCTTGGACTTGTTCGATTGAATCTCTTGTGACAATTTTCTAGTGGCGATCTACAGTTTGTTCGTAAATATTTATGTTAAGCAGGTGGTTATGGGACATGAAGCTAAACTCATGTATTTACTAGCTTAGTGTAATTGACACTTCTCGTTGATCATGACGATCATCTTTGTGATTTAGACTAGCACTGTGCGATGTCTCTTTGTCTACGAGGGAGACTAAACCCCGTTTTGTGGAGTTTCGACTCAAATTGGTGGGATATCAACCCATGGTCTTCGGGCCGTTTGTGGAGCTTCGGCTCAATTTGTGATGGCTAGCTACCATGAGATAGCATCTCGTTCGTGTGATACATATGTTGGTGAGTTTTCATGCTCTCGTTCGTGTGATAGGCCTCCCCTTTTTATGATTTCTGGATTTCGTGTGTTGAATTCTGGAATTTGTGCTTCACCAATTTTAGTGATTTTCATTGATATGATTTATCAATTTTTGTGCATTGGTGAATTCGTGTGTCATTGACTTGTTGTGAATACAAGTTTTGGGTATGAAACCCTTTTTGGATGTTTGAGAAGATTCTTGTGATATTAATAAATCTCTTGTTGATTTTCAATTACTTATTTATCACAGCTTGGCATTGTGATTATTATGTGTTTTTTCATATCTCTTATTCTATATCGCTTCATCTGATATTTATAGCTAGACTGATCCGTTTATTATTTCTTATTAAATAATACTCGGGTCAGACCGAGATGTTACAGGTGCTTCTGCTTGACTTCTCACTTGGGATTGACTTCTCTGACTTTTGGCTAACTACATAGATTAGTAGTTTATTTTGTTGTATACACTTGAGATATGGACTCATAGTTGTATTCTTTTGTATAGCACGTGTTGCTATTCTTTTGTATTATTGTGGATCTTTTTGACCAATACTCTGATATACACTTTCATGTGTTATGTTAACTTCAATGTTCAGCGACTCGGTGAACAGAGGAATTAGTGACTTAACACATGAAGCGGGCTAAGCGACTTAACTCCTGAAGTGAAGCAACGACTCAAAGGGTTGGATGACTTAAGAACTTAACGACTTAACAGGGTTGGACGACTTAAGGGCTTAACGACTTAAGAGGGGTGGACGACTTAAGGTGGCCAGCGACTCAATAGGAAAACGACTTGAGAGACTGCCAACTTAACGACTCAAGTACAAAGCGACCTAACTTCTCAATGACCTAATTACTTAAAGGGGGTTTGCGACCTAGTGAGTTCAGCGACCTAAGGAATAGGGCGACTCACGACCTAACAAGTTAAGTGACATTACAGTTTAACGACTTAGCTTAGGTCGCTAGACTGATTGTCTCGGCATTATAAGGTTACTGACTGGTCCCTTAGGTCGCCGCTGACCTATGACCTGCATTAGGTTGTTTACGATGTAGTACTTGGCAAATAAATGATGTCGCTTCCTCCTAAGTCGCTACGGCCTATCAGCTAGTTCAGATGACCATGGAAGGACCAGTTAAGTCATAGCTCACTCCCCCTTAACTCGCAAGCGACCTACGACCTATCTTAGGTCGTGCGCGACCTAAGCCTCACCCAGGAAATCCCCTATAAATACAGCATGGGCTACAACATGAGGGGGACCTTTTTGGGCTCACACTCGAAGCGTCGATACTCTGCTGTGTGTTCGACTCAAACAACACTTCAAGCATTCCAAGCATCAAGGACATTACGACAAACTCGAAGAGATAATCCACTTCATTCAACATGGATTCAAAAGATTATTCTACAACAAAGTTTGATCTATTAGTCTAAAGTGTATTGTAATCGAAGGAAGTTGTATCAGTTGTACTTGATTCAGCAATAAAGAGATATAAAGTGGATGTAGGCTTGACCATAAGCTGAACCACTATAAAAACTGTGCCTTTCCTTGTTTTTCTGATATTTTTCTGCTTATTTCCTGATTCCCGTGTCAACGGGTGGTGCTTTCACACTTACATTGCTTGCATCGGGGTGTTAGCTTCTGATTTTTACGTTAACATTTTTGGTGCTTTCATTGAGAATTGAACTCAAGTTACTATCATCATAGCTTCGCAGAACTTTGTAGAAAGGATTTCTCTGAAAACCAAAAGTTTATCAGAAATAATAGCTCCAGGAAGGAAGCGCAAGTCTGTTAGATCTGACGATGTTCGCTAGACTACTATAACCTCTCCTCCTTTAAGTCAAACAACTCCAACTGCCGGAGTTACACGAGCAGAGCTAGATGTCGTTGTATCCGGGCTACATCGGCAAATGGAAGCTCAGAATAACCTAATGATGGAAAGGTTGAATGCTTTATTTGAGGCAAACCGCCAGACGGCAGCTAAGGAGGGAAACCTTTGCGATGAAATGCAAAATGTAGAAGGAAGGAATATCCCACCATGGCTAGCTGACCCAGTGGAAAGGACATCTCCCCAAGCCGGAGGATCGGGGCGGCAACCAACCCTCCGTGAACGATTGTCAAGACGGAATTTGGAGAGAATGGCTGATGTTTGTCCCATTGAGCCTCAAAATGATGAAGAATATTTCTCAGGCATGGTTTGCCAGATTATGAAGGAAAGTATGCAGAGAGACGAAGATGAGAGAGAGTGGGGTTTCGCTCCGAGCAAAACTCCATTCACTGGAAAGATCTTGAAAGTAGAATTCCCAAGTAAGTTTGTCCCTCCAACTATTCCAGCTTACAAGGGAACGAGCGATCCTAATGAGTTTCTGTATAAGTATGATTGGCACATGACGGGTGCCAGAGCCTCTAATGAAATTAAGTGCCGGTATTTTCCGGTATACTTGGAAGGAGTTGCTTTACTTTGGTTCACAAAATTGCCGATCCGGTCGATAGACCAATTTTCTGATTTGACTCGGAAGTTCAAGGAACAGTTTCGACTGTATGCGTCAAAGGCAAAAGATATAATGTCGTTATTCAACTTAGAGCAGAATCCTAGAGAATCCATTAGAGCTTTCTTGAATCTCTTCAATATAGCTTTGGCCGAGGTAGATAATGCAAAGCCACGCATGATTTGGCATATTTGATGAGGGCGATTGATAAATCAAGTGAATTTGGAAAGTGGTTGAAGATGAAAGAACCAAATTCACTTGACAAGTTTTATAAAAAAGCCAATGAATTCATGCGTCTGGAAAGCCTCCAAGCACCAGCTAAGGTGGTATCGACAGGGGCCGGAAATAGTAATGCTGCCCCGAATAAGAAGGAATCTGGCAATCAGAAGAGGGGGAACGATGGTCGGAAGAGGCAGGAAGATGCAAAGAAAGGTCATCCCTTCAACTTCACCCCTCTAACCGATACCCTGGAGAACATCTACTTTGCAAACAAGGAAACGGTCGAATTCCCCGAATCAGCTAAGCAAAGAGTTAATAGGAAAGCTGAGAAGAATTGAAGGTTTTGCCGGTTCCATAACCAGCCCAGGCATGATACTAACGAGTGCCGTCACTTAAAGGAGGTAATTGAGGAACTATTGAAGCAAAACAAGCTCCAACAGTATGTAAGAAGGAACAAGAATGGCCCAACCTCATCAACTCAAGGACAACAGGTTCATGTCCATTGTCCTTGCTCAAGTGAGAAGGCGGCAGCTCATGAATCAGAGAGACCTGTTATAAATGTGGTTACGAGAGGCCCTCACCCAGCTGGCAGGAGTTAGGGCGAGATGGAAAGATACGCCCGTGCTTTGAAGTATGCACCGGCATATGAAAGTGTCTTTGTGTTAGAAGATGCTGCACCCCCGAAGCAGCAGAAGACTTTTAATGATGACATTATATTCAGTACTAGGGATTCAATGGGTGTTGAAGCTCCTACCATTGATCCTTTGGTTATCTATGCTGGCATTGGGCGAGCTACTGTGAAAATAGTTTTAGTTGACTGTGGAGCTTCGTGCAACATTCTCTTCAAGAAGACTTTTGATCAGATGAAGATTCCAATGGCTGACGTTCAAGCTTCGTCACTAAAGATTGCTGGTTTTACTGGGGAGCCGAAACAGCCAATTGGGACTATCGATTTGTTCGTGGAACTTGGAGAGGGGCAGAGGAAAGTGGCTTGAAGACAGACCTTTGTTATTGTTGAAGAATATTCTGCCTACAATGCCTTCCTAGGCCGACCAACTCTGGCAGCATTTACAGCTATTCTTGCCCCATGGTGTCTGACTATAAAATTCCCCATAGATAATGGAGTCGGTGTGGTAAAAGGGGATCAGAATGCTGGGCGAGAATGTTATCTTATAGAGTTGCGTGAATCGAGGAAGAGAGAGATGGGAAAAGATGCGACAGCCCCAGTCCGTATCAAAGAATCAACCTTGTAGAAATTACAGGGTGGACCCTGCACAAGCGAACATAGCAGTGCACGAAGAGAGATGGATCCAAGAAAAGCCAGTGCAGGGGAAAATAGAGTGATACCAGTTGAAGTGACAGTCTCGGTACCTGTTGACCTGAAAGACCCGAATAAAGTGTTGAATGTGGGTTCACAGCTTAATGTAATGGTTCAAAATGTTTTGATATCATTTTCGAAAGCAAATCTGGATGTATTCGCCTAGACTCATGCCAATATGTGTGGAATTTCTCCAGATGTTACGGTGCATACCTTGAATATTGATCCAAAGTTTACACCGGTAAAGCAGAAAAGAAGAACTCATGGTCCTGAGAGGTCAGCAGCATTGAAAGAAGAGGTTGATCGGCTCATGGAGAATGGTTTTATCAGGGAATCTACTTATCCTAATTGGGTCTCAAATCCAATACTGGTTAAGAAAGCTAACGAAAAATGGAGAGTATGCATCAACTTTTCAGATTTAAACAAGGCTTGCCCAAAGACTGCTTTCCGCTTCCCAGGATTGACCAGTTAGTTGATGGAACTACGGGGCATGAATTGTTATCTTTTATGGATGCTTACTCCGGATATAACCAGATCATGATGCATGAGCCAGATCAGGAGAACGCAAGTTTCATAACCGATGTTGGTCTGTACTGTTACAAAGTCATACCCTTCGGACTGAAAAATGCAGGGGCAACTTACCAGAGACTGGTTAATGCAATGTTCAAGCCACAGATTGGCAAGACTATGGAAGTTTATGTCGACGATATGCTGGTAAAGTCAAAGAAAGCAGCGGACCAAATGGATCACTTGGCAGAAATGTTCTCAATCCTCCGAATGTACGGTATGAAGCTGAATCCTTTGAAGTGTTCATTTGGGGTAGAATCTGGAAAATTTCTGGGTTTCATTGTGAGTGCAAGAGGTATTGAAGCAAGTCCGGCTCAGATAACTGCCTTAAGAGAAGTCAAAGCTCCTAGAACGAAGAAGGAACTACAAAGTCTCAATGGAAAAGTCGCTGCCTTAAGTCGATTCATTTCCAAAGCTACTGATAAATGCATTCCGTTCTTCAATGCCCTAAAGAAAGGAAGAAAAAACTTTGAATGGACTCCTGAATGCTAGAGAGCTTTCGATGAGCTGGTTCATCATATGGAAACACCTCTTATACTTTCCAAGCCCGACAATGGTGAAAATCTTTTTGTGTATTTGGCAATCTCGTCTCATGCCCTCAGCGTAGCTCTGGTACGGGAGGATATGAGAATTCAGCGCCCGGTCTACTACATCAGCAAGAGATTCACTGGGGCAGAATTGAACTATTCAAAGTTGGAAAATGTCGCCTATTGATTGCATCAAGGAAACTGAGGCCATATTTCCAAGCTCATCCCATCAAGGTCCTCACCGATCAGCCCTTGAAGCAAGTCCTGTTCCGTCCTGAGACTTCGGGTCGCCTTTTGAAATGGAATATTGAACTCAGCCAATATGACATCACTTATCATCCACGAAGAGCAATCAATGGACAAGCTTTGGCAGACTTCATTGCAGAATGTACAGACAAAGGCGATAGTGAGGATGTGGTGACCGATAATCCTTCAATCTAGTGGAAACTGTATGTTGATGGCGCAAGAAACGATTACTGTTCTGGGGTCGGGGTTGTACTTGAAACCCCTGAAGGACGGTCATTGTGCTATGCTTTAAGATTGGAATTCCCTTCGACAAACAATGAAGCAGAATATGAAGCTCTTATTGCCGGTTTAAGAATTGCTAAAGAACTGAACATCAAGGCGTTACAGATCTTCAGTGATTCACAGCTTACCGTGTGTCAAGTCAAGAAAGAGTTTCAAGCCAAAGGAGGGAACTTACCCACATATTTGTCCAAGGCCTGGGAGCTTCTTGATGATTTCGACCATTACACAATAAGCCATATTCCCCGAGATGAGAATATGAAGGCAGATTCCCTCGCAAAATATGCAAGCACCGGTGAAGCTCATGTGTTGGGATTAGTTCCTGTAGAAGTCCTGTCAACTCCAAGCATTGATGAAATGGTTATTGACTGGATCATGACTGTATCACAGGAGTGTGAATCATGGATGACTCGGATATTGAAATACCTACGCGGCGGCTCTCTACCAGAGAACCTAAGAGAACGGCAGATGTTGTTAATAAAAGTGTCCAGATTTGTAATTCAGGATGGCCGATTGTATAGGCGGGGATTCTCAATGCCATTACTCGGATGTGTAACCAAGGAAGAAGCTGAAACAATTCTAGCTGAGGTACACGGAGGAGGGTGTGGAGACCATTCAGGAGGTCAAACTTTGGCAAAGAAAATTCTCCGTTATGGATATTTTTGGTCGGATATTAATCGTGATGCCGCGAGTTACGCCCGAAAATGCGATCGATGCCAGAGATTTGCGAAAATCCCAAGAGCACCTTCCACTGAGATAACACAGATGGTCAGTCCGTGGCCATTCGCTATTTGGGGAATGGATCTCATCGGGCCTTTGCCAACTGCAAAATCCGAAATCAGATATGCTATTGTTGCTGTGGATTATTTTACTAAATGGGCTGAATCTGAACCCTTAGCTACTGTTACCTCAAAGAAAATGATAAACTTTGTAACTAAGAATATCATTTGCAGGTATGGAGTGCCTCAAAAGATAATCACAGACAATGGAACCCAATTTTAAAGTGATGAATTCCGAGATTTTTGTAAAAAATTCAAGATCCAAAAAAGCTTCTCAGGAGTGGCTCATCCGTAGACAAACGGGCAGGTGGAAGTAGTAAACAAAATTATCGAATCAACCATCAAAAAATAGCTGGAAAAAGCAAAAGGTGGTTGGGTGGATAAACTTCCGCTAGCACTATGGGCATATAGAACTACACATAAAACTGCGACGGGGCACACTCCATTTTCATTGGCATATGGATCAGAGGCGATGATTCCAGTAGAAATAGAGGTCCCTTCATATAGAAGAATCCATTTCAGTCAAGCCGAGAATGAAAAGCTGCAGCTTGAAGCCCTTGACTTCCTTGATGAAAAAAGGGAAGAGGCTGAGCTCAGAACTGTAACTCACCAGCAAAGAATAGCCAGGCAGTTCAATTCCAAAGTTCGCCGGCGTAGCTTTGAAGAGGGGGATCTAATCTTAAAAAGAATTATGACACCTGCAGGCACGCATGGACCAAACTGGGAAGGGCCATATGTTATAGGCCAAAAACTTCTTGATGGCACATTCAAACTTGTAATTGTTGAAGGAGACTCAATTCCAAGAGCTTGGAACAGCAATCATTTGCGCCCATATTTTACTTAAAGGCTTTAATGAAATATTGTAAAAGAATGAAGAATGTATGATTCTTGTAATAAAAGCCGTTGTAAAGTCAGTACAAGTGAATAATAAGAGCTATAAAGTGGATGTAGGCCCAGTTCTTGGCCGAACCACTATAAATCTTGTGTTCTTTACTGTTATAAACTGCTTTGTTTTATTTTGACATATAAAATACATTAATTGTATTGCTAAAATGTCGATTTAATAATGCAGGCCATAAAAACAAAGCTTACCCATCATGAGACCAAGCAATCTTCGACACCACCCAGCAAGCAAACGCTAGACCATCCAAAATTTACGTACTCAAATCCTATGAAAGAAGTGCTTCGAACAAAAGTTAGCGGTTCGGCTGGAAGTAGGCCATTGCTAACTAACTGTGAATGTTTGTACAAACGAGCATCCAGTTAAATAGCCTGTGTCTACCACCACCAACTCGCTTAACTATGAAATACATTTCTATGGATAAAGGAAATTGCTGGCAACTAAAAGGGAAGGGCATTCGAAAAAGATAACGGGGATCGCCGATACGAATAGATGGCAAAGAAACATGAGCGGGCGAACATCAAACAGCAAAAGACCTCTTCGGAGGCGCAAGCCCTCTTCGGAGGCACAACTCTTCGGAGGATAAAGACCTCGAACGGGGCATGCCAGAAGACTTTTGCAACATGGTATGGAATGATCGGAAGCACCTTCCCAACAGGAAGGCAAAGCGCCTGTTTACTAGTTGAGACAGTTTGCGTAGACAAGCGTCCAAGTAACTTGCGTCCACCCCGTGAGTCCATGAGACGACCGGAGGCACCTTCCCAAGTGGAAGGTAAGGCGCTCATTCACTAGTTGAGACAATCTACATAAACAAACATCCAAGTAACTCGCGCTTGCCCCGTGAACCCAACCAACAATGAGGAAGAAACTTCCAGGCATCCTCGGAGGCACACATCTCACCGGGATCTGAAATAAAACTTCACAAGCGCTGAGATGTGAAAAGCCCTCTTCGGAGGCCCACTTCACCATAGTTGAAATGTCAAAAGACCTCGAGCGGGCCGCGCCAGAAAAAGAGAGTTCTTTCTCGACATAAAGTTGCGGACTGATCGGTGGCACAGGACACTTGTGTCCGCCCCGTGAATCCATACAACTAAGAGAAAGAAACTCCAAACTTCCAGGTAAAAGCCCTACTCAGAGGCACACATTTCACCGTGATCTGAAATAAAACATCACACGAGTTGAAATGTGAAAAGCCCTCTTTGGAGGCCCGCTTCCCAGCGAACAGGGAAAAGATAAAAGCCTCTCCCAAGAGGCAGAAACAAGAAGCCCTCTTCCCAGAGGCACAATTAAACAAAAAGCCCTCTTCCCTGAGGCACAATCAAACAAAAAGCCCTCTTACCAGAGGCACAAGCAAGTCAGAGCCTACTTTACCACGAAAGAAAATTCACTCACCAAAACAAAAGTGATTTCTTCAAAAAAGTGAAGTGTAAAAATTTCGCAATAAAAAAAAAGAAGAGAGAAAAAACTCCTCCAATATGAGGCGCATCCCACTAAATACGAAAAATATTTCCTTAAAATGGAAATATTATCCTATAAAGTATAGATGCAAACCTCCTTAAATGGTAAAGTTGTTCTCTAAGGAAAGAGTACAAGTCTTCTCGAAATAGAGGAATTGTTCTTTAAAAACTTTGCCAATGTGAAAGAGATTGCAATAAACCCTGATATGGGGGCAGCACATTATAGGTGCAAGAATGAAAACAATGCTCAGACAACATGCCATAGGTTCATTGCAATGTCACACAAAGGAAACAAAGAACTTGTATAAAGATAGAGAATAAATGTATTCTCAAATACAGACAGAAGTTTGTATAAGTAAAAGGGACATTTTATTCAATATTACGAAAATTTTATACAGGTACAAGTTTCAGAATAAAGAAAAGCAGGTGCCGGTACCCGCACAATCTCCCGCCAGTACAAACAAAAAGCAAAAAACTGGATAAAAAGCACAGGGCAAAAGCTATCACTTCTTCTTCTTTCCACCTTTAGAGCTTGCGCCTAGCCGGATGACCAACTTCTAGGGCCGACTTATAAGTGTAGGGGAAGAAGGAGAAAGGGGCACAATCGGACTCTCCTCTGCTTTTTCTTCGTCAGCTGAAGCTTCCTTCTTCCTCTTCGAAACTCCACTTTTCCCCCTCTTTTTAGAAGAAGACCCACCTCCTGGAGAGATAAATGTGGATAATAGCATATCATCAGAACCAGTTGGCTCCGGGGTCTTCTCGCCTTCTTCAAGTTCTCCTCCCCTGTGTTCATGTGAAGCATTAGGATCATCCAAGTATCGAAGAGCTTTTATTTGCTCCTCTTGCGACCCTGGTTGAGAAACAGAAGGAGGAGTGACTTGGAGAGAAGGAAGATGAATAACTGGAGGAGGGGTAGTCTGAACGATGCTCGACACTTTCTCTACAGAAGAAAAAAGGTTATAATCAGTAAAGAGAGGAGATAAAGGCTCGTTGAGATTTAAAAAATAACCGAGAAGCTCATTAAACTCGTTCGGGTCAGACAAGCAGTCCACTTGAGCGAGGTTAACAGTAGAGTTACCTAGAGAAGTTGGCTTCCTAATCTCAACTTCATAAGCTTGTACTTCGGTGCTTTCTTCACCCTCATCTCCGCCCTGTGCACTTGTAATTTCAGTTATAACTTTAGCAAGGGGCGGAGAGTGGGACCCAGAGCCCGTAATATCAACATCGGCCGAAATTGAAGGAAGAACAGGGGAAATTAATGATGCTCCTTTCTCTGAATGCTCCCCTCCCACCGTTTCGGCTCGTACTTTAGCAAGCTGCTCCTTTCCCCTGGCAAGAGCAGCACGAGTCCCGTCATCAAAATAATGCGCCTCAAGTTCATCTTCGGAATAACCGGCGCCTCCTAGCATGTCCATTGCAGCCTCCCACACTTCAGCCAAAGTGATTTCATATTTAGGCCCCAAAAATGCAAGGCTGCCGCGCCCCAAGATGCTTTGGACGTAAAAATCAAACAAAGTAGAACTGATATTGGCTTTTGTCTCTTCATGAGATTGTTCAGCGGCTTTCTTTCTAGCCAAGGCCTCATCACGTTCTTTCTCGGTATTTGATAATTGAGCTTTCAGCCTTATGATTTCTAAGTCCTGAGAGTTAGCTTTTTCCCGCAGCTCTGCAAAGTCAGTACGATATTTTTCCACCGTCTTCTGTGTAGCTTCGAGACGGGTTTCAACATGCCGTTGAGTGGCATGAGCATCTCGAACTTGCTTCTGAAGCACTTCTTCCTTTTGAGTATAAGAGGTGGAAGAAGTAGTAAGCTCGTGCTTAAGTTTCCCGACCTCCGCCTCAAGCTTCTCATTGTACTCAGCAATGTTTTTCATTTCAGTGTTGTGCTGATTGAGAATTTTCTGCCATTCCGACTTGTCATTCTCCATCGTCAGCATAGCTTCAAGGTTGGCTCGGTTCACTCTCTGAAGTTCATCAACGAGCTTTTGCCAACCTGACATCCTCTCAATATCAAGTCTAACGGTGTCAAGATTTCGTAGCATGGCCTCTTTGTCAATGGGAACCAAGTTGAGGTCGAAGCGGACCCCCTTTAAGCACCAATGCGGGAACCGGCTTTGAAGGGTCGGCGGACCTCTCTCAACTTGGTACGGGGGTCTGCTGAGTAGTGTCTGAATATCGGCTCCTTCAAGGGCAGGAGACGTTGAAGGAATCTCGAGAGAAGTGAGAGCAGCGGCATTCTCTAAAGTTGAGGATGTGGTTTTTTCATCAAGCCTGGCCCGCTTGCTTGGGTCTCCGATGTCATGACTCTTTCCTCTATCATCATAAGTCTTTCTTTTATAGGAGTCATCACCTCTACGAGAAGAGTCATGCTGCTCATCCCTTCTCCCATACCTTTCTTCATACATCCTTCTTTCCTGAGCTTTTCGAGCAGCTCTCTCTTCGTCAGTTTCCCTGTGGGCGGGAAGATAGCGTCTGTAATCATACTGGCCACGCCTTCCATACTGTTGAAAGTCGTCATAATAAGAACCGCTATGCCCCATTTGAGAACCTGAAAATGAAGAAAAGACAAAACTTGGAAATCCTGGAGGTAAAGTGCATGAGAGTACATATAAGTGCTGTAAAATCCTAAGTGTGTGTAACGTGCAAACTACGCGCGTCAAACTACAAACCACTCCTTAGTTGCGGGGAAATAATGGCTGTAGTGGTTAATGTCAACTCTTGAGTCAACGGAGTCTGCTACAAAATAGAAGTTGCTTCAACTACTGAGGAGGAAACTCTGGCAGTAACAGGGTCGTCTTTGAAGAGCTCCTACGAGGTGACAAACAGGTCGCTCAACCCTTCAAAAGTGTCATCCCCGCTCTGCTTGACAGGACTAGCTTTCCCAGCTCCTCCATCACCGGACTTCCCGAAATGTTAGGAAGTTTCTCGAAGCTCTTCTTCTTCAATGACCGGGGGAAGCGCAGGCCTACCAGATGACCCCGCAACATCAGTAGAAGTTGAGCACTTCACTAGAGAAACCTCAGTGGCAGGATCTTTCGGTGTAGGCTCCTCAACAGAAACTGGGGCATCTGGTGCCTCGGTCGGAGTATCAGGAACTTCATAAGGCTGAGTGGAGCGGGAAGGGTGTAAAAGTCCAAACCGATGAAGGAACTCATCTCTTAATAAAAATTTGATGCTTCTCTCCGCAACCACTACAGCGTTAAGCCTTTCAAAAGTTGACTTGTGGCTGAAGTCTCTACAAGGAGGAGGGATGACTGCGAAAGTAGAAAGCGAAATTAACATTTAGCAAATTCGGATCTCGCAAAGCTCATAGAAGAAAAGAATGGGGATAAGTAAGACTACCCCTACTCTCTAGATAGCATAAAATCCCCGGGGGCAACGGACAAAAAAGAACTGACTCAGGAAACCATGAGCGCTATCAGGAAGATCGATGATAAGCTTGCGATTTCTGGCGCTTCTCACATATATAATGGAAGGATGGTCTTTACTTCTCGCAAATGTACATAGATAGCAGATCTCTTCGAAGTTTGGGAGGCGGTTAAGTGTTCTTCTGAAGAGAACGCATAATCCCATCAAAATGGCATAGCCATTGGGATGCAATTGAAAAGGAGAAATAGCCAATCGGCGAAGGAGTTGCTGAAGAAAATTACTGAAAGGAGGAATAGCACCATAAAGACACATTTGGCGGCTAACAGTGACGAAACCAAGAGGTGGCCTATCAGCAAAATCGTTTGGCCCAGGGAGAATAGCATCTGCTTCTACAATCCCAAAATGGGCGCGTAATTGGTTGAACATCCGGTGACTCAAAGTAGTAGAAGTTCTTTCTGGTGGGTCGACCAGTGGATCAGCTATTGGGAAGGCATCCCCGATTTGTTCTGCTCCTTCTTCTTGATGTAAAGCCATTCTACATAAACAACTGGATATTCAAACATGAAGGTGCACGTTTCCTAAATGTGTGAAGCGCTGTGTAAAGCTAGCAAAGCAACAAGCAAATATAACTGAAATTAAACATGTGTCAATTGCAATATTTCAAGACTTGTCGCTTTAAGTCCAAATACAAGTGCAATATTAACGCAAACAAATCGACTTTAGTTGATTAACATTGTTTTAATGCTTCACTTGAGTTTGTTTATTCACAGCATTTCATACAATTTCTTTAAGTTAATTATCCATTATCGACTAATCTGTCATTTGATGTGGGCAATCAGTGGCAGTATATTCACCCTAGTTTTCTGCAAATGTCGTATTTAACAGGTTATCAACATCAAATTTGATATAATCTGTTAAGAAAGCATAGCAAAGTCATGCAAGTTATTTCGGCAGTTCAAAGTTCGAGTTGGGAGTACAATCAAGTTCTATCAACATCTCGAAGTTTTCGAATTTTGTTCAAGCTATGTAATCACAGTCCAAAAGTTCTCTAAGTCCTAAGTCGTTCACGACCTAACAGGATGAGATGAAATTGGCTTAGGCTAAAGGAAACAATTCGGCAGTGAAAAATTGTCCAAGTGCTGAGTCATCCACGACCTAAAGGTTAAGTCGACCATGACCTAAAGTTTAAGTCGTTCACGACCCAAAGGAAAAGTCGCTCATACGACCTAGAGGTTAAGTCGCAAAAATTGTCAGATCGGCCAAATCTGCTAAGTCGCGGGGATCTTTAAGTCGCTTGGGTTCCTTAGGTCGTTTCTGGATGATGCAGCGATCCAAGGCTATCTCCCTTTGGAACCGATAAGCCCCACTACTCACCAATTACTCTTTGCCACGTGTTTATCCACCATTGTGTCATTTGAAACACCATATCTAAACCCAAAATCCACTAACCCGTTAACCGAGTACCTCTTCGCCTCCAAAATTTCCAGAAACTACTGACAACTACACGAATTCAAACACTTGCCAAATAACTCCATAAAATCCTAAGCCGATTCAATTTTTGAGACAATTGCCAACAGTCGACGATAGTCAGAGGACGAATCAGGGTGTTATCTTACAGCATGGAAACAAAAACTGTATTGAAATGGTTATGGAGGGGTTGGTGGCAAACACAATGGAAAGAGGATCGAAATTACCTAAGCCTGATGTTGAAATAGCGGTCAAGGATGCAAATAGGAGGATTTTGTGTTAACTTTTGAGCTCGGATGCAACAATGGCGATAGAATAATAAGCAATGAAGTAAAGAGGAATAAACGACTTAACGGCTTATATTGGAAGTAGAAGAGAAAATGGATGGACGCGTGAGTTAACAAGCTTCTTGAGTCGCCCACGGCTTGAAAACTAGATCGAAGCACACGACCTATGACCTAGGCATGTACTTCGAGGGGCAAATGTTAACTTCAATGTTCAGCGACTCAGTGAACAGAGGAATTAGAGACTTAACATATGAAGCGGGCTAAGCGATTTAACTCCTGAAGTGAAGCAACGACTCAAAGGGTTGGACGACTTAAGAACTTAATGTCTTAACAGGGTTGGATGACTTAAGGGCTTAACGACTTAAGAGGGGTGGACGACTTAAGGTGGCCAGCGACTCAATAAGCAAACGACTTGAGAGACTGCCGACTTAACGACTCAAGTACAAAGCGACCTAACTGCTCAATGACCTAGTTACTTAAAGGGGGTTTGCGACCTAGTGAGTTCAACGACCTAAGGAATAGGGCGACTCACGACCTAACAAGTTAAGTGACATTACAGTTTAACGACTTAGCTTAGGTCGCTAGATTGATTGTTTCGGCATTGTAAGGTTACTGACTACTCCCTTAGGTCGCCGCTGACCTACGACCTGCATTAGGTCGTTTACGATCTAGTACTTGGCAAATAAATGATGTCGCTTCCTCCTAAGTCGCTACGGCCTATCAGCTAGTTCAGATGACCATGGAAGGACCAGTTAAGTCGTAGCTCGCTCCCCCTTAACTTGCAAGCAACCTACGACCTATCTTAGGTCGTGCGCGACCTAAGCCTCACCCAGGAAATCCCCTATAAATACAACATGGGCTACAAAATGAGGGGGATCTTTTTGGGCTCACTCTCGGAGCGCCGATACTCTGCTGTGTGTTCGACTCAAACAACACTTCAAGCATTCCAAGCATCAAGGACATTACGACAAACTCGAAGAGATAATCCACATCATTCAACATGGATTCAAAAGATTATTCTACAACAAAGTTTGATCTATTAGTCTAAAGTGTATTGTAATCGAAGGAAGTTGTATCAGTTGTACTTGATTCAGCAATAAAGAGATATAAAGTGGATGTAGGCTTGACCATAAGCTGAACCGCTATAAAAATTGTGCCTTTCCTTGTTTTTCTGATATTTTTCTGCTTATTTCCTGATTCCCGTGTCAACGGGTGGTGCTTTCACACTTGCATTGCTTGCATCGGGGTGTTAGCGTCTGATTTTTACGTTAACGTGTTAGTTATATATATTCATATCTTCTTCCGCCTTTGTGATATGAATTATCTATGACTGATTTGTGTTATGCTTATTTCTATATTTGTTTTCGAAGATTATTATTGCCACTGTGTAGTAGCTTTGTGTTTGTATCGGTATGTCGGATTTCCTCTTGAAATAAAATGCATGTTATACTATCTGACATATCGGTTCTCGTGCAAAGTAATTACACGGATGGTCGCTCCTCAACAGCCATATTCTCCGTGCTAGTTGACGGCATTACCCCGTAGTGTCCTTGGCTAGCGTGGGTATAGAGATGGGGCGTCACAGCTTGGTACCAGAGCCAGGTTTCGGAACAATATGGAATTTTATAACAAGGATCATCCTCCTAAGTCTTTCTTAGGAGTCGTGCTTTAGGATTTAATTCGAGTCTTCATACCGATTAATCCTATTTTCTTTATGATTCCTTGTTTATTTATCATGATTGCTTGATATTTATTTTGAGAATAACTTTTCCCTCTTCTTTCTTTCTTAAAGAAGAGAAATGGTTAGACCTGGTCGTCCCAGAGCTGGACCATCTAGTGCTCCATCCCAAGATGGAGTTTTTATGACTACCCAGCAACTTCTTGACCTTGTCACGAATGCTCAAGCAGCTGGTTCTAATCCAGAACCTACTCACCCTAAATCTGGGTTTGCACGTTTGTGTAATGATTACACCAACCTGGGTGGGAAGCCATTTAAAGGTTCTAAAACTATTATTGAAGTCCAGGCTTGGTTAAGGACATGCGATCGAATCTTTTCTCGCATGAACCTTATTGATCTTCACCGAGTTCAGGTGGCTTCTAGTATGCTCCAAGGAAGAGCATTAGATTGGTACGAGCTTCTGATTTCTGAAATAAATGAAGCGGATCTCACTTGGGGGAAATTCCGAGAGCGCTTCGAGTTAAAATTCGTACCAGAAGCAGAGAAGGTGACTTTGGCTCGTCGTTTTATTGACCTTGTTCAGGGTGAGGCCTCTGTGACTGATTATGTTGCATGCTTCGAGTCACTTTCCAAATATGGGGTTGAATACATCAACACCCCATTGAAGAAGAACCAAAGATTTGTCTATGGCTTAAACAAAAATCTCAAGAAGCCATTACTTCTAAAATTAGAAGTTCCCTTCGACCAACTCATTGATATCGCTCTTTGTCTTGAAGAGGCGGAAGGGGAAAGTGATGTTGAAGTGGTGGGTTCCAAACCAAACTTCAACAATAAGAAGAGGCCGAACAAATTCAAGGGTCCTTATCCCAATAAGAAAGGGAAGCAAGCAACTCCTGCTGCAAAGACCTTTTCCTCAACTGAAGGGAAATGCTTTAATTGTGGTTCCAGAGACCATTTTGCGAACAAGTGTTCAAAGCCTCGTACTTGTCGCTATTGCAAAAGCCCAGATCATTATTTATCTTCTTGTCCCAAACTTCAAAATAGGAAGGAGGGAAAGCTTAATGTTGCTCAAGCCCCTGGCAACACATCTTGTGGTCAAGGTAATTCTCATTCTATCCTTGATGGTATTATTATATTTTGTGATCAACCTATTCAAGTTCTTTTTGATACGGGTGCATCCCATTCTTTTATATCAAAAGAACTTGTTGATACTTTTTCTTTAAGTGTTGTTGCTTTAATGACTTGTTTGAGAATTTCGAGTCTAGTTGGCGGATCTGCAACTCTTAGTTTGCTTTGTAAAGATGTCGAGATTATTTTGTGTGATTTTTCTTTCCTAGCCGATTTGCATGTCATGCATTATTTAGGCTTTGGAATGATTTTGGGAATGGATTGGCTTAACCGTTATGAAGCTCATATCCTATGTCCTGAGCGGACTATTCATCTTCGACATTCTCAATCTGTGAAGCAGATTTCTATTAATCTTAAAGATTCGGATTCCAGTTTGGTTGCATCGTTATACTCCCTAAATCCTCATGATGACGATAATGATGATGAGGAAGATATTATTTCTCTTATTCACGTTGTTCGTGAATTTTCCAACATATTTGAGCCCGTTTTAGGATTACCACCTAAGCGAGCAATTGAGTTCAGAATTAATCTTATCCCTGGAGCTCAACCTATTACTCGTCCTCCTTATCGTATGTCCAATAAAGAAAATGAAGAGATACGTAGACAATTATCCGAATTGGAGATGAAGCAATTTATTCGCTCTAGTTCCTCGCCTTGTGGAGCTTCAGCTATTTTTGTGAAGAAATCCGATGGTACGCTTAGGCTTTGCGTTGACTACCGCAAGCTTTATGATCTTACTATCAAAAATAAATATCCTTTACCTCGGATCGATGATCTATTCGATCAACTTAGTGGTGCTAGAGTCTTTTCACAATTAGACTTAGCTACTGGATTTCATCAGCTTCGTATTGCAGAGGATAGCATTCCTTTGACATCGTTCCGTACTCGTTATGGATCATATGAATGGCTTGTTATGCCATTTGGTCTAACGAATGCCCCGGCTTATTTCGTTGACCTTATGAATAGAGTTTTCAAAGACTTCCTCGACCGGTTTGTTCTCATCTTTATTGATGATATTCTTGTGTATTCAAAAACCGAGGAGGAGCATGAAAAACATCTTCGGATTGTATTGGAAACTCTTAAGAGTAACCAATTAAAAGCAAAATTCTCTAAATGCCATTTTTGGCAATCTCGTGTGAAGTTTCTCGGTCATATTATTTCCGAATCCGGAATTTCCGTGGATCCTTCAAAGATTGAAGCGATTCAAGATTGGAAGAGACTGGAGAGTGTGACGGAGATTTGTAGTTTTCTTGGATTGGCGGGTTATTACCGCCGTTTTATCAAAAACTTTTCTAAGATTGTCGTGCCTCTCACTAGCTTAACGAAGAAAGGTGTTAAGTACATTTGGATGGACAAATGTGAAACTTCTTTTCAGAAACTAAAGGAACTTCTTTCTAATGCTCCTATTCTTGTTATTCCCGAGGGGAATCAAGATTTCATTGTTTATACCGATGCTAGTCGCGTTGGTTTGGGTGTCGATCTTATGCAAAAAGAACGTGTTATTGCTTATGCTTCAAGGCAATTAAAGCCGGCCGAGACTAGATATGCCACACAAGATTTAGAACTCGCGGCTATTGTTTTTGCTCTTCGAATTTGGCTTCATTATCTTTTAGGAGAGAAATTTGTTCTTTATACCGATCATAAGTCCTTGAAGTATTTATTCTCTCAAAAGGAACTTAATTTGCGTCAACATCGTTGGCTCGAATTTCTTGCACCATATGATCTTGATATCCTTTATACTCCCGGTAAGGGTAATCGTGTCGCCGTTGCTCTTAGCCGTAAACAACAAGCTATTGTTTCTATGATGATATCTGAATGGAACGATCTTGAGATTTTATCCACTTGCGAAATTCAAGACCGTGTTTCCGATTTATGTTCATCTCTTGTTTTATGTAGCCTTGAGGTTCATCCTTCTCTTTTGGACCGCATTCTTGAAGCTCAAAGGATAGATCCTGGATTGGCTCTTCTTGGCAAAAATATTAAGGATAAAGTTGATATTGAAGGTTTGAAAGACTTTAATATCAATTCTCGTGGTGGCATTCGAAAATTTGGTAGACTTATCGTGCCAAATATTAGTGATCTTCGTGAAGATATTTTAGAAGATTCTCATCATTCTAAATTTACCATTCATCTCGGTAGTAGTAAAATGTACGCGGATATGAAGCGACTTTATTATTGGGAGGGAATGAAATCTGATATTGCTAACTTTATTAAGCGTTGCATGACTTGCCAACTCGTTAAGGCCGAACATCAAAGGCCCGGTGGGTTATTGCAACCTTTGGAAATTCCAATTTGGAAGTGGGACCAAATTTCCATGGATTTTATAGATGGCCTTCCCCGTTCTCGTTCGGGTCATGATAGCTTATGGGTGATCGTTGATAGACTTACTAAATCCGCCCATTTTGTTCCCGTTCGGTCTAACCGAACCGTTCCTCTTTTGGCCAAACTCTTTGTTAAAGAGATTGTTAAATTACATGGAGTTCATACTTCTATTGTTAGTGATCGTGATCCAATGTTTACTAGTGGATTTTGGAAGAGTCTTCAAAAAGCTTTGGGAACGAAGCTTAATTTTGGCACCGCTTATCACCCCCAGTCCGATAGACAAACCGAGCGTGTGAATCAAACTCTTGAAGATCTTCTTCGTGCTTGTGTGCTCGATTTCGGTGGAAGTTGGGAAGATCATATTTCTCTTGTTGAGTTTTCCTATAATAATAGCTTCCAATCTAGTATTGGTATGGCACCTTTCGAGGCACTCTATGGAAGGCCATGCCGATCTCCTTCTTGTTGGCTTGAGGCCGGTGAGAAGCTGGTTTTAGGTCCAGATTTGGTTCGGGATTCCACAGAGAAAATTGACCTTATTCGACATAGGATGAAAGAAGCCCAGAGTAGACAAAAATCCTATGCCGATAACCGAAGAAGGAAGTCAGAATTTTCTGTTGGAGATCTTGTTTTTATTCGTGTTTCACCTATGAAAGGTGTTGTACGTTTCAGTCGATCGGGAAAGTTAGCGCCTCGATATATTGGGCCATTTCCTATCACTGAACGCATTCGTTCCATGGCTTATCGCCTATCATTACCGGCTCAGTTTTCTGCCATGCATGACGTGTTTCACGTTTCTCAATTATGGAAGCGCCTTCGAGATTCCGATTCTATTCTTGAGCCCGGTGTTGTGGAAGAGATTGAATTTTCACCTAATTTAACTTATGAGCAGCATCCTGTTCGTATTATTGCTTTGGAAGTCAATCGACTTCGAAATAAGGATGTTCCGCTTGTGAAAGTTCAATGGTCCTCAAATCCTAAGGATTGTTCTTGGGAATCTAGTGAATTCATCGAGCGATCACTCCGGACTTGTTATCCCGTGCTCTTTAAGGTGAACCTTTTATTTCAAATTTCTTTTGTGTTGAATATGCTTTTATGGTTGTTACTTTATATTTTCTTCTTAAATATTGCGAGGACGCAATTTCTTTAAGGAGGGGAGTCTGTAACAACCCGCATATTTATCGATTTTTATATTTAAATATTTTATTTAAATATTTTATTGATACTCGGAATTTAGTCCGAAAAGCTATTTTTGCATACAGCCAAATTGGGACTCAGGACCACTTCCATTGAGTTTAAAATGCCATTTGCGACCTTTTTGAGTATAAACTTCGATATGTTTGGAGTTAGTCAAGTTTTGCTACTTTTTCACTTTGGGTTTGGGTTTGGTTCAGCCCTATGTCTAACTTATACTCAAATCTGAACCACTCCCCCCATTCACTCTCACTTCCTCCTCTTTTCAGTTCTAAAGCATCGATGGTGGGAGAGATAGAAATTAAAACTCCAAAACCCTAGTTTTCTTTTTCAAATCAAACTCTAGCTCCAAACTAATAGAAGAACCCATTGGTAAGCTTCTCTTCTTCTTCTTCTCCAACTCATTCTCTTATCAATTTCAAAAATTCCTAAACCTAACCTTGGGAATGTTCTTCTTTTAAAGCTTAGAATCAAGCTTCTTGAGTTGGATTTGAAGAGTGGTTGATTCTCCTTTGCTTTCAAGCTTCTTCTTCAATCGTTTGGGTTCAAAGGTGAGATTTTTATCTCACATCTTGGTCTATAATTATCTTTGGTTGTTGGGTATGAATTCCTAACAATTCTTCATGTGCATTTGCTCTTGGTTTGGATCGGTTTTGTGAGTATTCCAATTTTTGGGTTTTTAAGTCAAATTTGTGTGAAAATCCTTTTATGGATGTTTGATCATGCTTTGGATGATGCATCGAGGAGCATATAGGGTCGGGTTGTCGATTGGCATAAACCCCTAGAGCTAATGCTCGTCCGATTGCAATTTGGAAGAGTTTGCTTTTCATTTGTATAGGCTGAAAAACAGCACAGGCAAGATTCAGTCGACTGAAAAGTCTGTTCAGTCGACTGAACCTGGAACCCGAAAGTTTCCAGGCATGATTCAGTCGACTGAATCCTCTGTTCAGTCGACTGAACTTGGAAACAGAAAGTTTCCTGAACCTGGAAAATTCCCAGGTACAGGGTCAGTCGACTGAAAAATCTGTTCAGTCGACTGAACCTGCTGTTTCAGTCCTTTTTGCCTTTTTTGATTGAATTTCCAACGTTAATCGATTCGTGTTGATTCCCTTTTGTTATTATCACTTATTATCGACTTTGATGACATTTTCTTCGTGATTTTTGAGAATATCCATTTTGATGGATTCAGTATCGATTTCTTTGGATTTTATTCGCGTCTTCGAATGTGAATTTTAGTGATTGATTGTTCCTACAATCTTCTTTGTGATTTGTCACTTTAAAAATATAAAGGTTTCAATACTAGTAGCAAATATCAAAATTCTTTAATCAAAATGATTTCAACACTATTTTATTACAAAGCTCGTTTCTTAAAATCGTTTCCCAATCTACTAGTATATACAAGCCTTTACCTCACTCTTATGAGAAATCTAATTAAACAACCTAGTAAAACGAGTGGTATGAAACGCTTGCGTTTACTTCGTCGGTTAATTGTTGGACTTGTTCGATTGAATCTCTTGTGACAATTTTCTAGTGGAGATCTACAGTTTGTTCGTAAATATTTAAGTTAAGCAAGTGGTTATGGAACATGAAGCTAAACTCATATATTTACTAGTTTAGTGTAATTGACACTTCTCGTTGATCATGACGATCATCTTTGTGATTTAGACTAGCACTATGCGATGTCTCTTTGTCTAGAAGGGAGACTAAACCCGTTTTGTGGAGTTTTGACTCAAATTGGTGGGATAGCAACCCATGGTCTTCGGGCCGTTTGTGGAGCTTTGGCTCAATTTGTGATGGCTATCTACCATGAGATAGCGTCTCGTTCGTGTGATACATATGTTGGTGAGTTTTCATGCTCCCGTTCGTGTGATAGGCCTCCCCCTTTTTATGATTTCTGGATTTCGTGTGTTGAATTCTGGAATTTGTGCTTCACCAATTTTAGTGATTTTCATTGATATGATTTATCAATTTTTGTGCATTGGTGAATTCGTGTGTCATTGACTTGTTGTAAATACAAGTTTAGGGTATGAAACCCTTTTTGGATCTTTGAGAAGATTCTTGTGATATTGATAAATCTCTTGTTGATTTTTAATTACTTATTTATCACAGCTTGGCATTGTGATTATTATGTGTTTTGTCATATCTCTTATTCTATATCGCTTCATCTGATATTTTTAGCTAGACTGATCCGTTTATTATTTTCTTATTAAATAATACTCGGGTCAGACCGAGATGTTATAGGTGCTTCTGCTTGACTTCTCACTTGGGATTGACTTCTCTGACTTTTGGCTAACTACTTAGATTAGTAGTTTATTTTGTTGTATACACTTGAGATATGGACTCATAGTTGTATTCTTTTGTATAGCACGTGTTGCTATTGTTTTGTATTATTGTGGATCTTTTTGACCACTACTCCGATATACACTTTCATGTGTTAGTTACATATATTCATATCTTCTTCCGCCTTTGTGATATGAATTATCCGTGACTGATTTGTGTTATGCTTATTTCTATATTTGTTTTCGAATATTATTATAGCCATTGTGTAGTAGCTTTGTGTTTGTATCGGTATGTCGGATTTCCTATTGAAATAAAATGCATGTTATACTATCTAACATATTGGTGCTCGTGCAAAGTAATTACACGGATTGTCGCTCCTCAACAGCCTTATTCTCCGTGCTAGTTGACGGCATTACCCCGTGTCCTTGGCTAGCGTGGGTATAGAGGTAGGGCGTCACATAACTATTGCAAATAAGTGATATGTTGTTAAACTTCATATATTTGGCACTTACATGTTTAAATTGAGTAAGTACAGGTACCTGGAAGCCGTGTGGCTGGATTTGGTTGCGCTAACGGCTAAATAAATAAGCTACTTGCTTAAAAGTGCTAAATAAGGTACGCTTACGCAATATAAATAGGAAAATATGAACCGTTTTTGGTTTTTCCGACCGTGTGGGTCGATGTATATATATTTATCTCTTTTGTCAAATTGCAAAAGCTCCTCCGTATAAAGGAGACTCTACCAAAATTTTTAGAAATTTTGGAAGTTAGAAAATTTTTGAAAATTTTGGTTAACGACAAAACGATTTCAAACTGGAAAATTGAAATAAGTTAGTAAATGGAGCTAATTAAAATCATAACATGAATCAGTATAAATGAAAAATAAAATTTAAAGTTTAGAGTTGAAAATAAATTGAATTCGTATGGAAATGAAAGAATTACCTTGAATAGAAATAGATAGAAACTAAAGTAGTAAGGTGAAAATAAGTATAAGAAACATATATAATGCTTATATTAAACTTAAGAGAGAATGGTGAATTCTTAAATGAAAATTGATACTACTAATATAATTTAAATCAATATTGGAGTGAATAGATATTGGCATTTTGTGAGAAAGTCATAAACTGTTTTGGGAATATCGTGATTGGATATTGGTGCTAAACAAGATATGCAGGTATTATAAAGAGAAAGTAAAATTAGTTTTGATTTCAGATGATAAATTGAACTGCCGACAAAAAGGTATGTATTTAAATTTGGTATGAATTTTGATTGGGATTCTGGATTGAGCCACTTGGCTTTTTGTTTTCTTTTTGGATTTGGGAGGCCATAGAGCCATTTTGTAGTTGTACCGAGCTAGCCGCGCAAAGGAGACGCTGGCAAAAATTTTCGGAAATTTAGGGAGTTAGAAAAATTTTGAGAAAATTTTGATAATTCCAAATTGGTTTTAAATTGAAACTTGAATGATTGGGCAAATAAGTTTGTTTGCAAATTATGGGACAATTTGGAAAGATAATAAAAATGATAATGGTCTTTTATAAAAGATAGTTGGTTGGATGTTGAATTATTTGGTTTTTAGGAAAAGTAAACGGGTATTGGACCATTCTTCCTAATTAGTAATTTCGGGGACGAAATTCTTTTAAGGGGGAAGGAATGTGACGACCCGGAATTTTTAAGCAATTTAAATTGGAATATTTAATTGATTTTAAATATTCAATAGAATAATTTTAACTTAAATTACGAATATTATAATTTATTTGATAATTAAATTATTAAATTAAATAAGTTGAGGTTGGGTAAAATGTGGAATCTGGAGCTTTAAGCCCGTTAAAAAAAAATTTGTAGACTTATAAAATTTATATTAATAATACTGAGGATAATAGATGTTGTAAAATTAAATTTAACAGTGATTTGTTCAGTTTTAAAATTTTATCATTTAAATTGATATTTAAAAATAGCCTTCCGAAGCATAGTCTCGGAATTCGACGAAACCAGTTCCATTGGGTCCGTAATATTAAATTATTATTGGATTTCAAATTTCATAGTGATCGGAGTTGTTGTGCGAGCGTACGATAAGTAAATGCGCTGCTATTTATTTGCAATAAAATAAAATAAAATAAAATATGTATATATATAATATTCTTTCTTGTCAAACTTTTCTTCAGCCGAAATCCTTCCTGAGCAAGCCGACTTCCTTTCACATCTTGTTCCCTTTCCCCCTACCCAGCAAGCAACCATCGGACCTTGTTTCCTTTACTTTTCTTTTAAATCCAACATTTTGAACGAAATGAAAGAAAACCCAAATCGAAAAAAAAAATATGGCTTCCTTATCTTCTGTAGAATCGAGATTTTTTTATCCCCTCTCTTCAATTCGAATCTTTTCGAATAATAATGGCCGGCTCTTCTTGTTCAAATCAAACTCAAATTTTCATGGCCGTCTTACTACTTAGTCACATAGGTCGAGCGGCTGATTTGGGGCGACTCGAGTTAGGGCAGCGCGAGCGAATCGCAAGCATGGGTTGGTGGACGCGATGTCGATTGGTGCGGGGCTGATGTTGGAGCGGGTCAAGTTTAGTAGCTGTGGGAGGTGGAGCGAGTTGTGCTCGATCATGTGACATCAGGGGAAGGAGCGGCGTTAGCAACTCCAGCGGCAGCTAGGGCACGTGCGAGGAAGAGATCTGATCAACTGTCGACTAATGCTTATCACGACTTCGGGGTTGAGAAGGGAAAGGCATGGGAGGGGCGACTCGTCTGTGTCGATGGTGTTCTTGTTCGTGCAGGCGAGATGGATGTTGAGAGTCAGTAAGGTATCGATTTATTATTCTTGTTTTTAATCTAATTAAATAAGGATAAATTACAGTAAGGCATAATCTTAAATTTATATACGATAAATCTGAGAATTTGTTAACTATGGGAATAAAGGAAATTTTGAAAATGATTTTACAGAAAACAAAAGTTATAAATTGAGGATATATTTAATTTTAAATGGTATTGATTATTTTTGTAAACAGTTGAAAATATAATATAAAGTAATTCCATGTGCAGATGGACATGACTTATTTGTTTAATTGAATCTAAATAGTTTTAAATTAGTAAAGGTAATTTATTTAAATGGAAACTAGTTGGATTTAAATTTATGGTTAATTAAATTTATATAAAATAAAAATTTACAGTTTGATTTATTCACATAATTAATAGACTGTATAATACTTATATACAAGGTCGAAGAGAAAATAAACGTGAATCCAAGGCAAAGTTGAAGTGGACTGTAAATGGAAATAAGCTGAGCTAATCTCACTAAGTTAAAATTAAATTTAAATGATTAAATTAAATAATTGTTTGAATGATTGAATTGATTGTTGTGTTATATAGTAGTATATACTACACCTTGAAATGATTGATTTCCCTCATTTTATAGTGAAGATAATTTATATTGTGCTAACGTCTGTGGATGCAGGGAAACAGGTTGGAGGGATCCAATTGGATCCCTCAACATTTATTTAAATTATTTAAATGCCCCTGTTATGATAATTTGATATTTTATGAAGGATTATGTTGAAATATTGAATGTTATGGTTTGATTGGATATATTTGGATATAATGAATTCCTAAAAATATATGTAAATTGGATTGTTGGAAAGAAAATAAAAGAAGTGAATTTGTAAGTGAAACAATTATAGAAAATTTGAATAAATCTAAGAATGAATTGGAAAAAGAAATAAAGTAATGTAAAAATTTCTAATAAATAAATCTTGAGTATGAAAAGGGTAATTTTGAATAAATAGAAGATTAATGAATTTTAAACTTCAGTATTATTATTTTTAAAGGAAAAAACATTTATTTAAAATTTAAGATTTAATAAAGAAGAAATTGGAAGGAGCTGAAATTGGTATATTTTAGTTAAAGAATTCTAAATCAAATGGGAAGTAGTAACAATAACAATAAAGTCCATAATAAATGGAATTTGAAATGAATTAAGTAAGTAAATAAATTTATTTCTAGGAAATCAATTTGGAAAATTGATTCAATTGATTGAAGTTGGAAATTCTCCTTGAATAACCAAGTGCGTTTTCAAAGTAAATTTTTAAATATAAGTTAAAAAGTTTTAATGTTGTTTAAAAGCAAGTTTTGGAAATTTATTATTTCTAAATATTTAAATTCTAAAGTAAGTATTTCTTTTAATATATTATAGTAGTAATTACTTAACAAGTGACTTAGTATCTTGTTTTCAAAAGTGAAAATCTAGTTTTATATTTTATTAAGCAACCTTATTTTCAAATATTCATATAGTATGTAATTTTTTTTACAAATTATTGAAGTAATTTAACTTAAATGGTTTAAAGTATATTTTCAAAGTAAAGTGTTTTAAATTATTTTAAAAATCTATTTTTGTTCTTGGTGATTTCAGAAGAGATAGAAAATATTTGGGAAAGTTTATTCTGAAAAGAAAGATGGTTTTGAAACTATTTTCAAAGGATTGAAAATAGAAGTATATCTTGCGAAGATATGTTGAGGTTAATAAATAATTTGGGAAATTAATTATTGTTGGATGGTTGTTTGTGAATATTAATTGATAGTTAAATAACCGACTATCAATATTGGACAACTGCGTTGATCGTTTCGAAGAGACCGGCATCGAGATTTATTTCTCGAAACCACTTCGATCTGGTTTGTACGTTTTCGTGAAAACGATTTTGGATTCGAAGATGGAGTAGTGAAGTGCAAGGGCTAGTCGCTACTAATCCTGAGGATATTTCCAAAATGGATGTAGTAGGAATAGTGCCTTCGGTTCCGTTCGGACACGGGATGGACTTGTATGGATGAATGCTTGCGAAACATCGTCAGGTGGACGATGGGCATTCTAAGGAATATATTCTAAAAAGGTAACGCATAGCCTCAAGCCTCATCAAATGGGAATGGCTGAAAATCAGGGGATATGCAGCAAGGCTTCGTGGGTAGCCCCCACTGGAGGGTGAGGTCATCTTGCTCGGGACTGTCCAATAAGGGATGGTTCCGGTCTTGTGTTGCAGGGGAGTTAGGGTGGCTCCTCGGTATGCTGATCTAGACCAGGTACTGTGGCAGGTGGTACCCCAGTGCCTAACCATTAGTTGGAATCCATTTTCCCTACGCGCTCGTAGGGTTTTGACTGTGCCCAACTATTGCTGAAACGTGAGATGCAAGCATTTCAGCTAGATTCTATTTTACTTTCTATAAACACTATTATAATATCAGAGGACTTTAATAAAAATGTTTTAGCTATCGTAAGGTAAAAACCCGACATGTTTATTTGTGGCGTGGTCTTACGAGATGCTTTTGTTTTCAAAGGATTTTTGAAACTTTAATAATCATTTGGGTGTGATTTTCTCACGCTGGTATTGCAGACTGACTCGGGTATTATTTAACTGTAATGCTCGGGTCAGACCGAGTATTATAGGATATAGGAGATGCTATGGAGCTCAGGAGACGAGCAGGATGACGATACGTACTCTCGTACTTGTTAATATATATATATATATATACATACATATTCCACTGTTGAGTTGTTGGGTGTCCATTGTATGATATTGATGTTTAGCTGTGATTGATGTACTCTGACGATGTAATATATAAACAGAGATATTTGATGTTGAGTAAAGATTATTTATCATCTATTATATTTTATTCCGCTGCGATGGTTAGATTCTATTGTTGATTTCAATTTTCTTCTTCTACCTCTTCTTCTTTAACCCAAATGGTTCGTATTTCTGTGCAACTTGAGTTGATTGTTGTAGAATAGTGTTGACTCAAGGAGTACGGATTTGTGGGCTGTTACATAGCCGGGAGAGGACCTTTGTGTCATATAACCCATTCCGAATAATGATACGACGTTATGGATAGCACTTGAAGGCCGGTGGTGAAGACTGGGTATTTGCAAGAACAATAGGATGACATATCGATTGTCTCTACACAGAGTAGCTACGGTATAGAGATTCTCTAAGTGATGGGAAGTTCGATCGGGATTGTGAATACCCAGATTGCTAGGGCTTCTTCAGAAGTGCCTTCGATTCTGTTCGAACCCGTAACAGACTTGTATGGATGTGTGTACGACATTACACTTTGAGATGTAAAGCTGGTTTCTATCAAGTACATTTCTGTTCGTGGGGGAGAATTTATTCTCTTAGCTTGACACCCTTCTCTGAGACGTACGAGCTCAGAGGTTATGTAGTTGATGGTTACTAGTGATACATTCCCAATTGGAAATGTGGCATATGAAGTGCTGTTGATCATTTGTTGATCGAAGCATGGCTTTGTGAAAAAAAGCGTAGCTTTGTGGACGAGACTTCGTCGAGCCTCACAACCCGGAAATGGTCGAAACAGGAATGTTGCGGCAAGGTTTTCAGGGGTCGTGCCCCTAGGGTATGTCCA
This sequence comes from Allium cepa, assembly GCA_030765085.1. Lineage (NCBI taxonomy): Eukaryota > Viridiplantae > Streptophyta > Magnoliopsida > Asparagales > Amaryllidaceae > Allium > Allium cepa. The sequence goes on from CM060943.1 coordinate 912,890,326, forward strand.
TTTTCTTATGGATAAAAGGTGATATCATGGTATGGAGCCCAGATATTTTATCTATGTTGATACTGCAAATTTATTATACTTTGTGGTTGTTGCTCAATGGTTGAGGATCCTCGGATAAAGGTCGGTAACGATAGAGGATGGCATACTTGTGTGTTAGTTACCTATGTTATAGCTTGGTTAAAGCGTGAGGTAAAGTCGGCCTTGTTGGCAGAGATTCGGTTAGGTTCTCGGGGCGTCCTTCTAGAGGCATACCCATTTCGGCGCAAGGAAGTTCCTTTGCCTGACCATTTGTTGGAAATCCAAAGAAACAATACGCTCCCTGTAACGACCCTGAAATTTAGACCCGGTTTAAATTTTTTTTTAAATCGTATATTATTGTAGAAATTCGAATTTTCACAAAAAAATTCCGTTGCTATTCACACTTCACATTTGGAATGCGTCTAGATAGACATAGGCGTACGCAAAATTTCATTGAAAAATATTGAAGTAAATTTCGTCCGTCAGATTTACATATTAGTTTAAATTTTATGTGTAAATTTTCTATCGTCCGAACTGAAATATTTTTCACAATGTTGCACAAGAAAAATATTCCGATCATGACGGCGCATTTCGTTTCGTCAAATTTCGCTTTTAATTGCTAGCTAAATTGTTCGCTCAAGCAAATTGTTCAATAAGATTAACCACTTCGCAAATAACGTCAAACCATCAATATCTTGATACCGTTGTGTCCGCCTCGTCGCGGTGATCAAAACGGTATATTTATTTGAGTCAATCGGAGTTCGACGTTGCAAATTATAATTGTTTAACGCAGTACAAACTGGTCCGTTACGCAGCACAAACCGGTACTCAACTTTCTACACTGTTCAGAATTTTAGGAGTCTTTAACTATTCAGCTGTCTTGGAAAGCCAATAGCCATCACGTTTACCAAGAACATCATTGCTATGACCTTGGGACTCTAAACATATCTGTATATATCAACTACCCTATGCATTAATTGATTTTTCACTTTGCACTCAAACTCTCTGGTACATACTCTCTCTCCCTCCTCTTCATAAATCTGCTTATATTTTTGTCTCCCTCCAGAAAAAAAATGAAACCCACTCCATGCATGTCCACCTTCTCCTCCGCCACTGCCACTTCACCCGCCTCTACCACGCACTTCGCCCGCCTCTGCCACGCCACAGTCCGCCTCCCTACGTCCCACCGTCTGCCTCCCTGCGTCCCACGTCGCCCACAGTCCGCCTCCCCCGCATCCCACTGGCACAGCCCGCACCGCCAACGACCTCCTACTCCAGTGCTCCAACCCGCATTCGCTGCCACCATCCGCCCACCCAGTTCGCCCGCGTCCGCAACCCAGACCACCCGAACCTGCCGACCAACTGAACCCGCCAGCGACCCTAGCCGAACCCAATCCCGCAACCGCCTTCTCCGACAAGCGCGACGTCCCCTCTTCGCCGTCATTACTGTGCCTCGCCTTGGTCGCAGCTGTATTCCAGCATTTGATATATATAAATATATATGGAACTATTGTATTACGAAGCAGTATATGCTTTTGAATTTCTGATTGCTCACAAACAGTGTTTTGCTGTGTTTTTTTCAACTACCGCTTTGGAGATTTAGGCTTCCATTCAGCTTGTCGAATCTATCTTGCTTCGTTGTTGGTATGGTTTAAATACATATATTCAATTGATATATGTTGCAATAAACAAATTGTTGATTAATTATTTGTTTGATTGCAGTTTGTGTTCGTTTTGCGTCGTGCTTGTTAGGGTCTATCTCATCTATTCGTCTTCGTGCATCGTCATCTTCTCTAACCGCGCAAGGTGAATATTTCATTCATGACTCAATCTATTATGCGATGACAATCAAGTGATAATTGTTGTTAATATTAATTTGGATATTAAATTGTTGATTGTTGTAATTGTTGAAATAAAACTGTTAATTGCTATACAAGTTAAAAATTGAGTATTGATAGAATATAAAAAATTTAAATTAACGTCGTGTATTGTTTAAAAAGATTTAACGTGATAGATTGTGATTTGATGCTGGTTTATGTAGTTGTGACACAAATTTGCTATGTGATGTTGAATTTGGTGGTTAATTTAAGCAATAATTAATATGAAATTGAATTTGATATAGGATAGTTAACAATGTAAATTGGATTATATATGTTGAACTTGACCCCCTTTAAATGTCGAATAAATCGACAAGTGGAATTAGCGTTAACCTCACTTTGAACCCTTGAATGTATGATTGATGTAGAAATTTGATATGGACACCAAGTGAAAACCATAATGCAATAATTTTTAATCTGCATGAAATGATAGTGTGGATTCTAGGAATAATTATATTAATTTGCATAAATAACAAATGTAAATTAATACGATTATTTCGGGATTATTTAATAAATTGATGAATTGTTATGTATGTTTGCTATTGCTTGTTTATTTACATTGACACCATCCCAGTTATCACACTGCAAGTTCCCTTTGCTATGCTTAGTTTTATATTGAATGATATTGGGTTGAAATGATAAATACCCAATTAAACAACTTGGCCTAGGATAGATAATTAAAAATAAGAAACCCGATTGGTCAACAGCAATCATTTTTGAAATTGAAATATATTTTTAATTAAGGAATGAAATTAACAATTTGATGGAAAATAAGTAACGAACTTAATGGATTTAACTGAAATAAATTAATAGACTAAATTGAAATAAATCAATGGATTTAATTGAAATGGATTAATAAACCTGTTTAATTGAATAAAATGAATTGGCAAATTTAATTGAAATGAGATTTAGAAACAAGTAAGTTCTAGAATTTAATAATTTTAAATTTTATTAGATTTGTTAGATTTAGATTTAAACTCGGTTTTAATTAAATAGATTTGAAACTTGTTATAAATTTAATTTAAGATTAACAAAATTTGACTTAAGTGGAATACAAAACCAACTAAAGTTTTATGGATTTAGTTTAGTGATAATTTAAATTTAAATGATTTTAAATTTAATGAATTAATCAAATCCGGACATTGTAAACGGAATAGGGACTGGGTTGATTTGTAACTCGGAAATAACTTATTTGTGATGTGTAGATCATTAAACCAAATAAATGAAAACGGGTTCTTCAAAAAGAAATTTAATTAAATTGGTAAATAAATCAAATGAAGTTTTGATAAAAAGGAATTTAGTTAATGAAATTGATTTAATCGAATTTATGATAACAGTGAATGTAAATATGAATTGAAATGAATAAAATTTGATTTAATAATTCGAACTAAATTGACCATTAACTTGAATTCATTGGTTATGAACTAAATTTAATATGTGAAATTTATATCTTATTGAATTGAACTTGAATGCTTAATTTTATTGTTAACCCAAATGTTTGAACTAAAGATTGCATTTGGAAATATGTTTTACATATCTAAAATAAATTGAATCGTGAAATGTCAAGCTTTGGAAGTCAAATTTGCACCTCGACTTTTGGACTTTGATTTGTTTAAACGTTAATTTAACCGACCATCGGGTAATAAATACATAGTTATTAAAGAGACCGGGATCAGATATGGACATACTCTTTGTCGATATCGAAAACCACTTTAATAACTATTATACGCGGAGTGTTGATCCAGAATAAAGTGGATGGTTTGGTGAACGCGTTGACTGAAGAAAGAGAACGATATTGGATGACCCCTGACATGACTAAAACAGGAGCCGCGCCCGGCCATTGAGGTTCGCCACCTCTAGCGGACACAACTTCTTCGATACCGTATCTATTACTTTTCTGATTCGATTTGGGTGCACCCTTGATTTGGGCGTGTTGTTTCGCGGTGTTGAGGTAGCTGCTGGCTATGCTCAACATCAGTCTGGATCACGCAACTACTAGTATCCTAGTTGGTATCGCCTCATGTACCTTGTCATACTAATTATCCTATTCGCGACCACTACGTTTTGTTTTGGGTTATACCTATGGGGTACCCTCTGATAACCACTAGTTTACGGTGGGGTTTACGATACTGTATAGACTATGGCATTATAAAATGTGTTAAGGGGAATTGTGGTAACGCCTTAACGCTACTTTAATATCGTACTTTACTTATTAGACGTTATCTACCTATCGTATTCTATTGTACATATAGATAGTTTATCAGACCCTTAGAGATGTTATTTTATTCATCTTTGAGTTATGGACTTTATTCCCTGCACTTGATTATCATGTATAAGATTTTGACTCCTGACTCGAGTGTTTCTCTTTTGTATATGCTCGGGATAGTCTGAAGCTATCCAGTTGCTGATCAGGGTTGGTTGAAGATGTTGAAGACTTAGCATTTATCTTTATTAGTCTATTTCTATTCCTGTATTGATGTACTAGACTGTTGGACATTTATGTATTTCCTTTCAGTCACCTTATGTTGTGACATTGTTGTACTTCGTGTAGTAGCTTCATGAACTGCTATTATGACGATGTATTTTCCGTTGCATTATTCTGTGACTGTTTTGTGTCTATGATGTTGTAGTGATTCTCATTCACATTTATGTATTTATAATCCCATAATGATTCGTGTTTTGTATTATTTAAGTTGACATGTGTGGATTATTGTCGATTTAAATGGTCCAAATATACAGGTTGCTACAGTTGGTATCAGAGCTTTGGTTTCCCTAAAAACCTTAGTTTGGGGTTATATAAACTCATTAGACATAGGGTAGCAATACCCTAGAATAAGGAGAATCGATTCAATATCCAGACCCTTTAAATTCAAACTTCTTTCTATTCGTTAATTAGATTTTTCTTTAAGCTTTATGATTTTTCTTTCCTTGGTTCTAAATCTCTTTCGATATTTCAGGATGAGTACCTGAAGAAACAATAGGGGAGGAAGAGGCAACGGTCCTGCCCGGGCTGCACCTGCCGCCCCAGCTCCAGTCAAATTCACCACTCTTAGTAAGGAGTATACACAGCCAGGGGGTATTAAGTTTTCCGGATCCGAGGGCATTATCGAAGCTTATCAATGGCTCAAAGGCTTAGAGGAGATATTTTATGGATTGGAAATCGCTAATGCTCAGAAGCGTCAGCTTGCTGCTTGGCAACTTCAAGATGCCGCACAAGATTGGTGGGAACCCGTTACATCTCGTATCGAGGAGAACACCATCACTTGGGCCCAGTTTAGGTATAAATTTGTTTGGATTTCGTAGTCCAAATTCTTCTTTCAATCTTTGGAATGTTATTCATCTAGTCTATCTTTTGATTAGGGATACTTTCTTGACACAATGGATGCCAATTACTGGGAGAACCCAACTTTATAGAGATTTTATGGATCTTAAGCAAGACAATATTACTTTTTCTGAGTATGAGAGGAAATTCAACGAACTCTCAAAGTTCGGATCTGGCTTGATTGATACACCACTTCTGAAGAATGAGAAATTCATTTTGGGAGCTAGACCAGAGTATTATGACTTTCTTACTGGCCACACTCACTGCACCTTCACAGAGCCTGTTGATTATGCTCTTAGATACGAGGCAAAGCCAAGGGGACCCACTGCCAAGGCCACTCCTACTCAGTCCTCTTCTAGCCAGCTTGGAAAGAGGAAGATGAACTGTGATCAACAAAAGAAAGCTTGGCAAAAGACTACAGGATTAGGATATGCCCAGAAAAGCCCAATCGACCTTGCTAGTATCATTTACTTCAAATGCGATAAGAAGGGTCATTATGCCAATAGCTATCCATCTACCGGAGCTACTATTCCACCACCTTCTCAGATGAGGAGTGATTTATGCCATGCCTGCTTCTAGCCTGGTCACTTCAAGAAGGACTGCCCATTGACGAAGAAAGGAACACCATCTGGAGTATTTGCTATCACCACTCCTGCACCACTTCCACCACCTGCTCAGGATGGCCAAGGTACCTTACGAAGTACTTTTTCATTACATGATTTACTTGTTAGGGTATTATTCGATACTGGTGCTTCTCATAGCTTCATATCTATTGATCTTTGTAATAAGCTCAAATTAGAACCTACTCTTGCTACTACTTCCTTATGTGTCTCCAAATCTATTGGAGGACTTGCCAACCTCAGTAGAATTTGAAAAGAGGTTGTGCTTTTGTATGGAAGATATCGATTCACTTGGGATTTTTATGTGCTTGGCTTCGTAGCATTTGACATCTTATTTGGTGCTGATTGGTTAAATAAATTCAATGCTGTTATTTCTTGCAAAGCTCGTTCTGTTTCTCTAGTCAATGACAAAGGCCTACCGCTTGTCATTGAATGCAAATCACCTCAGAAATATGTCGGAAGCTTCATATTCTCTCTTGATGCTCACCCAGACGATCTTAGTACCACTCCTATTGTTTAGAAATTTCTCGATGTATTTGGAGAGGTCAACTCTCTACCGCCTAAACGGGAGATCAATTTCCGCATTGACCTTATTCCTGGATCTACTCCCGTAGTTCTCCCTCACAGAAGGATGGCTCCTAAGGAAAAGGTTGAACTAAAAACTCAAATTGATGATCTGCTTGCTAAGGGTTTGATTAGGAGAAGTTGTTCTGAATGGGGCGCCGCAGTTGTATTTGTCACCAAATCAGATGGATCTCTTCGCATGTGTGTTGATTTCAGAGAACTAAACAAACCCACTCTCAAAAATCGCTATCCGATGCCTCGCATAAATGATTTATTCGATCAGCTCCATGGAGCTAAAGTCTTCTCACAACTTGATCTAGCCACTGGGTTCCACCAACTCAGAGTATCAGAAGATAGTATCCATAAGACAACTTTCCATACCGAGAACGGATTCTATGAATGGTTGGTTATGCCATTCGGGTTAACCAACGCCCTGTTTATTTCATCGACTTGATGAATCGAGTTTTTCGTGATGTCCTTAACAAGTTTGTTCTTGTCTTCATTGATGATGTTCTCGTCTTCTCCATAGATGAGAAAGAGCATGAGACACATCTTTCTTATGTTCTAGAAACTCTTTGAAATCATCAGCTTAAAGCCAAGTTCTCGAAATGCCACTTCTGGCGAGACGAAGTACGATTCCTTGGCAATATTGTTTCTGAAAATGGGATTTTGGTCGATCCAGCTAAGATCGTCGTAATCAATGTAAGTTCTATCCTGTTTGTCATTTCTATTCGATCCATCTTATTCCTTTCTAATTTGAAAACTTATTTACAGGATTGGGAGACTCCCAAAACTCCTACAGAGATTCGTAGCTTCTTGAGCTTAGCCGGTTATTATCGCTGATTCATTGAGCACTTTGCCCATATTTCTGCCCCACTTACTGCTTTAACTCAAAAGGATGTCAAGTTTATTTGGAGTGAGAAGTGAGAATCAGCTTTTAATGAGTTGAAACGTAAGTTAACTTCAGCCTCAGTTCTTGCGGTAATTGACGGGAGTGAAGGATTAACTGTCTATACCGATGCTTGTCGAGAAGGTTTAGGCGCTGTCTTGATGCAAAATGGTAAGGCTGTTGCTTATGCTGTTCGTCAGTTGAAGACCCATGAAGTAAAATATGCAACTCATGATCTAGAGCTTCTTGCAGTTGTATTTGCTTTGAAACTATGGAGGCATCATCTTTTGGGAACGAAATTTGAGTTCTTCACTGATCATAAGTCCTTGAGGTATATCTTCTCTCAGAAGGATTTGTACCAGAGACAAAGTCTGATGGCTCGAATTCTTAGTTGCATATGATCTCGACATAAATACTCCAGGGAAAGCAAATGTTGTAGCTGATGCTTTGAGCCGTAGCAAAGCATTGTCGTGTTGTAATCTTGCAGAAGGCATGCTATTTCAGCTTGTTATCTCCCCATCTCTTATGGATCGCATCAAAGCTAAGCAATATGTGGACACCTTGCTCTATCGCATGAAGAAGTTAGTTCTTGGTAGAGTTCAAAATGCTGACAGTAAAATGGGAGCACAGATAGATAGTAATGGAGTTCTGAGGATTGACAACCGTATTTGTGTTTCTAATGTTGATGGATTGAGACAAGAAGTTCTTAGAGAGAACCATCAGTCGTCACTTTCATTTCATCCTGGTGTCACCAAGATGTATCGGAATATGAAGCATTTATATTGGTGGAGTAGGATGAAGAGAGATATCTCTATATATTTCAGTAGATGCACCACTTGCCAGCAAGTCAAGGCCGATCACCGGAAGATGGCAGGATTACTTCAACCCCTAGAGATTCCATGTTGGAAATGGGATTAGATTTCTATGGACTTCGTTGACAGATTACCGAGGACCAGAAAAGGTAATGAGAGTATATGGGTGATTGTTGATAGGTTGACCAAATCTGCTCACTTTATTCCTGTTAAGACCACTCTTACTACTTCGAGTTTGGCCGAGATTTATATGAGAGAGATTGTTAGACTTCATGGAGTTCCATCTAGTATTGTATGCGATAGAGATCCTTTGTTCACTAGTAAATTCTGGAAGGCATTTCAGGACGTCTTGGGCACTAAACTGAATCTGAGCATGGCTTATCATCCTCAAACAGATGGCCAAACTGAGAGGGTAAATCAGATTTTGGAAGATCTGCTCCGAGCTTGCTTTATTGATTTCAGTGGATCTTGGAAAGACCATCTCCATTTGGTTGAATTCACCTATAATAACAGTTATCAGGTAAATCAGAAATTTTCAATATAAATAGGTAAAATTGATCGAAATTTAACTACCTTTATAATCAGGCAAGTATCGATATGGCACCGTTCGAAGCTTTACATGGACGGCCATGCAAATCGCCAGCTTGTTGGATTGAGCCTGGTGATCGATTAATTCTTAGCCCAGATATGATTATGGAAGCATCCGAGAAGGTTAATGAGATCAGAAGGAAGATGAAAACCGCACAGGATAGGCAGAAGAGCTATGCAGATAGGCGTAGAAGAGATTTAAAATTCCAGGTTGGGGATGAGGTATTTCTTAAGATATCACCTTTGAAGAATGTTATTCGATTTTGTCGAAGAGGGAAGCTCACTCCAAGATTTGTTGGACCATTCACTTTCACTAAGAGGATTGGTACACCAGCCTGCAGAGTTGCACTGTCGGAGAAATTTGAGGGCGTGCACAATGTATTCCATGTTTCACATCTTCGAAAGATTGTGCATGATCCATTCATGACCATTCCTATTGCTCAGTTAGATGAGGTCGATATTGAGCCGGATTTGACTATAGAGAGGAGACCACTTTGTATTGTTGATAGGGATACGAAGCAGCTTAGAAGAAAATCCGTCAGCCTAGTCAAAGTAATATGGAGTCCCATGATCGTGATTGCACTTGGGAAACTGAGGAGAGTATTGGGGATTCTAATCCAGAATTGTTTGTTGAAGGTAAACTCCATTCTATACTCTATATTCTGTTCCATAATCTATTATATATCCATCGTGTCTCATCTATCTATTCTTTTACTCATTACATCGTTCCTTTTCGAGGACGAAAAGTTTTGAGTGGGGGAGAATGTACCGACCCTGAAATTCAGACCCAGATTAATTTTTTTTTAAAATCGTATATTAGTGCAGAAATTCGAATTTTCACAAACAAATTCCGTTGCTATTCAAACTTCACATTTAGAATGCATCTAGATAGACATTGGTGTACGCCAAATTTCATTGAAAAATATTGAAGTAAATTTCATCCGTCACATTTACATATTAGTTTAAATTTTATATGTAAATTTTCTATCGTCCGAACTCAAATATTTTTCACAATGTTGCATAAGAAAAATATTTTGATCATGACGGCGCATTTCGTTTCGTCAAATTTCGCTTTTAATTGCTAGTTAAATTGTTCGCTCGAGCAAATGGTTCAATAAGATTAACCACTTCGCAAACAATGCCAAACCATCAATATCTTCATACCGTTGTGTCTGCTTCGTCGCGCTGATTAAAACGGTATATTTATTTGTGCCAATCGAAGTTCGGCGTTGCAAATTATAATTGTTTAACGCAGTACAAACTGGTCCGTTACGTAGCACAAACTGGTACCCAACTTTCTACACTGTTCATAATTCTAGGAGTCTTTGACTATTCAGCTGTCTTGGAAAGCCAATAGCCATCACGTTTACCAAGAACATCATTGCTGTGACCTTGGGACTCTAAACATATCTGTATATATCAGCTACCCTCTTCATTAATTGATTTTTCACTTCGCACTCAAACTCTCTGGTACGTACTCTCTCCTCCTCCTCTTCATAAATCTGCTTATATTTTTGTCTCCCTCCAGAAAAAAAATGAAACCCACTCCATGCACGTCCACCCTCTCCTCCGCCACTGCCACTTCGCCCGCCTCCACCACCCACTTTGCCTGCCTCTGCCACGCCATAGTCCGCCTCCCCACGTCCCACTGCCCACTGTCCGCCTCCCCGCGTCCCACGTCGCCCACGGTCTACCTCCCCCGTGTCCCACTGGCACAGCCCGCACCACCAACGACCCCCCACTCACTGCTCCAACCCGCATTCGCTGCCACAATCCGCCCACTCAGTTCGCCCGCGTCCTCACCCCAGACCACACAAACCCGCCGACCGCCTGAACCCGCCAGCGAGCCCAGCCAAACCCCAGCCCGCAACCGCCTTCTCCGACCACCGCAACGTCCCCGCTTCGTCGTCTTACTGTGCCTCGCCCTGGTCGCTCTGTATTCCAGCATTTGATATATATAAATATATATAGAACTGTTGTATTATGAAGCAGTATATGCTTTTGAATTTCTGATTGCTCACAGACAGTGTTTTATTGTTTTTGTTTCAGCTACCGCTTCGGAGACTTAGGCTTCCATTCAGCTTGTCGAATCTATCTTGCTTCGTTGTTGGTATGGTTTAAATACATATATTCAATTGATATATGTTGCAATAAACAAACTGTTTATTAATTATTTGTTTGATTGCAGTTTGGGTTCGTTTTGCGTCGTGCTTGTTAGGGTCTATCTCATCTATTCATCTTCGTGCTTGTCATCCTCTAACCGTGCAAGGTAAATATTTCATTCATGACTCAATCTGTCATGCGATGACAATCAAGTGATAAATGTTGTTAATTTTAATTTGGATATTAAATTTTTGATTGTTAAAATTGTTGAAATAAACTGTTAATTGCTATACAAGTTAAAAATTGAGTATTGATAGAATTTAAAATTTCTAAATTAACGTCGTGTATTCTTTAAAAGATTTAACATTATAGATTTGTGATTTGACGCTGGTTTGTGGTAAATAGTTGTGACACTAAATTTGCTATGTGATGTTGAATTTGGTTGTTAATATAAGCAATAATTAATATTAAATTGAATTTGATATAGGATAGTTAACAATGTAAATTGGATTGTATATGTTGAACTTGACCCCCTTTAAATGTTGAATAAATCGACACGTGGAATTAGCGTTAACCTCACTTTGAACCCTAGAATGTATGATTGATGTAGAAATTTGATAATGGACACCAAGTGAAAACCATAATGTAATAATCTTTAATCTGCATGAAATGATAGTGTGGATTATAGGAATAATTATATTAATTTGCATAAATAACAAATGTAAATTAATAGGATTATTTCGAGATTATTTAATAAATTGATGAATTGTTATGTATGGTTGCTATTTCTTGTTTATTTACTTTGACACCATTCCAGTTATCACACTACAAGTTCCATTTGCTATGCTTTGTTTTATATTGAATGATATTGGGTTGAAATGATAAATACCCAATTAAACAACTTGGCCTAGGATAGATAATTTAAAATAAGATACCCGATTGGTCAACAACAATCATTTTTGAAATTGAAATATATTTTTAATTAAGGAATGTACTTAACAATTTGTTGGAAATTAAGTAACAAACTTAATGGATTTAATTGAAATAAATTAATGAATTAAATTGAAATAAATTAATGGATTTAATTGAAATGGATTAATAAACCTGTTTAATTGAATAAAATGAATTGGCAAATTTAATTGAAATGAGATTTAGAAACAAGTAGGTTCTAGAATTTAATAATTTAAAATTTTATTAGATTTGTTAGATTTAGATTTAAACTCGGTTTTAATTAAATAGATTTGAAACTTGCTATAAATTTAATTTGAGATTAAGAAAATTTGACTTAAGTGGACTACAAAACCAACTAAAGTTTTATGGTTTTAGTTTAGTGATAATTTAAATTTAAATGATTTAAAATTTAATGAATTAATCAAATCTGGACATTGTAAACGGAATATGGATTGAGTTGATTTGTAACTCGGAAATAACTTATTTGTGATCTGTAGATCATTGAACCAAATAAATGAAAACGGGTTCTTTAAAAAGAAATTTAATTAAATTGGTAAATAAATCAAATGAAGTTTTGATAAAAAGGAATTTAGTTAATGAAATTGATTTAATCGAATTTATGATAACAGTGAATGTAAATATGAATTGAAATGAATAAAATTTGATTTAATAATTCGAACTAAATTGACCGTTAACTTGAATTCATTGATTACGAACTAAATTTAATAAGCGAAATTTAGATCTTATAAAACTGAACATGAATGCTTAATTTTATTGTTAACTCAAATGTTTGAACTAAAGATTGCATTTGGAAATATGTTTGACATATCTGAAATAAATTGAATCGTGAAATGTCAAACTTTGGAAGTCAAATTTACACCTTGACTTTTGGACTTTGATTTGTTTAAACGTTAATTTAACTGACCATCGGGTAATAAATACGTAGTTATTAAAGAGACCGGGATCGGATACGGACATACTCTCCGTCGATATCGAAAACCACTTTAATAACTATTGTACACGGAGTGTTGATCCAGAATGAAGTGAATGGTTTGGTGAACGCGTTGACTGAAGAAAGAGAACGATATTGGATGACCCCTGACATGACTAAAACAGGAGCCGCGCCGGGCCATTGAGGTTCGCCACCTCTAGAGGACACACTTCTTCTATACCATATCTATTACTTTTGTGATTCGATTTGGGTGCACCCCTTGATTTGGGAGTGTTGTTTCGCGGTGTTAAGGTAGCTGCTGGCTATGCTCAATATCAGTCCGGATCACGCAACTACTAGTATCCTAGTTGGTATCGCCTCATGTACCTTGTCATACTGATTATCCTATTCGCGACCACTACGTTTTGTTTTGTGTTATACCTATGGGGTACCCTCTGATAACCACTAGTTTACGGTGGGGTTTACGGTGCTGTATAGACTATGGCATTATAAAATGTGTTAAGGGGAATTATGGTAACGCCTTAACGCTATTTTAATATCGTACTTTATTGATTAGACATTATCTACCTATCGTATTCTATTGTACATATAGATAGTTTATCGGACCCTTAGAGATGTTATTTTATTCATCTTTGAGTTATGGACTTTATTCCCTGCACTTGATTATCATGTATAAGATTTTCAGTCCAAACTCGAGTGTTTCTCTTTTGTATATGCTCGGGTCAGTCTGAAGCTATCCAGTTGCTGATCAAGGTTGGTTGAAGATGCTGAAGACTTAGCATTTATCTTTATCAGTCTATTTCTTATCCAGTTGCTGATCAAGGTTGGTTGAAGATGCTGAAGACTTAGCATTTATCTTTATCAGTCTATTTCTATTCCAGTATTGATGTACTAGACTGTTGGACATTTATGTATTTCCTTTCAGCCACCTTATGTTGTGACATTGTTGTACTTCATGTAGTAGCTTCATTAACTACTATTATGACGATGTATTTTCCGCTGCACTATTCTGTGACTGTTCTGTGTCAGTGATGTTGTATTGATTCTCATTCACGTTTATGTATTTATAATCCCATAATGATTCGTGTTTTGTATTATTTAAGTTGACATGTGTGGATTATTGTCGATTTAAATGGTCCAAATATACGGGATGTTACACTCCCTATATGGTTTTAGTTGTATAACCTGCCATGGAATATGGCGGTAACCTGCTATTGAACATGGTAGCTATAGTAGCCATACGACGATATGTTGTATGCTGGCTATGATTAATATTATACTTTCGAAATGTTTTCTACAATATACACTAGAAATAGTATCCAAAGATTTTGTGTATTAAGCATGTTTGACTATCATAAGGAGAAATCTTCCCCAAGTGTATGTTTGCATTGTGTGTGTGGCGGGAGGCCTTATGGCAGTTTCATTTTCCAAAGGCATAGCGGATTTCTTTTCATTTTCTTTGTGAAAATAACTATTTTTAAGATCTCATACCAGTCCCACGACTGACCTGGAGTTTATTGTTCCCTTTCTAAACTCTGGGTGCCCAACAATTTCCACACGGGCAGACTAGAGTCAGGTTCTCAGTTATTCTGGAGCGAAGTCAGAAAAGAGATGCTGTGGAGATCAGGAGCAAGCTAGATGGCGAAGCGTATCACTAGTACGTGTTATATTCTCTTCCGTTGTTTGTTGTTGTGACACTCTGATAATGTAATGTGCGTAATGTAATAACAGATAGGATTCTTTGTTTTAAAGGTCATTCATTTATATATTATATGTTGTTCCGCTGTGAAATGTGAGATTTTGTTATCGTTTCTGTTCCTTCGTCTATCTTATTATTCTTAAACCCTAATGGTTCGGCTTTTTGGCATTCAATGGTTCAGAAGTTGATAGAGTGGATGTATTAATGTCGACTTTCGAAAGTCGAAAAATTGGGTTGTTACTGTTAACGTGAAATTCCGACGCTAACACCTCGGTGTGTGTAGAAACAGTGTGAAAGCACCATCCATGAATGCGGGAATCAAGAAACAGCAGTAAGTAACAGAAAATGCAGTAAATGAACACAGAGTTTATAGTGGTTCGGCTTATGATCAAGCCTACGTCCACTTCAATCCTTTTATTGCTGATTGGATTACAACTTATTACAATCTCTTCCAATTACAATTCAATTCCATTCAAAAGACAAGTAGCTAGAGAAAACTTCGATGCAACAAAGTTCTTCGAATCCATGATTGAATGTGTTGAATCTTTGTGTGAAGTTTTATCTAAGGGTCTTGCGTGAGCTTGAAGTGATGGAGTGTAGCTTGCTTTGAAGATAGTAAAGTTCCAATGCCTTGAAGAAAAATGATTCCCCCCCCCCCAAAAGTCCCTTGAATGTTGGAGGTGGTCACGTATTTATAGGGGTTTTCCTCCTTAAGTCGTAAGCCGTGCTTGACTCATGGTTAACTCGTGGCCGAGTCAAGTTGGGTCGTGGACAACTTAACTGGCTGAGTCCAAGCTTGGTATCAGAGCGCCCTCGGTCTCCTGGATATAGCACAAGTCCTAAGTCGTCCACGAGTCAATCCTCTTTGACACAAGTATTGTGACAGCGGGCTACGACTCAGTGGTTTTAGGTTGTAGGCGAGTCATACTGAGTCGTGAGTCGTGAGTCGTGGCCTATGTGCGACTCTAACTTCTTACTGTCTCGAGTCCTTAAGTTGTGAACTTGTTGAGTCGGTAACTAATTAGGTCGTTGAGTCGATAGTCTTGATGAGTCGCGTATCAGTTAAGTCGCAATACATTTTAGATCGTGTACCCACTGAATCGCTGACCTCTTCAAGTTGCTTGGGGCTTCAAGTCTCTAACTCGTTAAGTCGGTGATTCACTGAGTCGGCCTGTCTCATGAACCGTTCCCCCCTTGAGTCGTTTTGTTCCTCTAAGTTGCCTTAAGCCTTAGCTCGTCAGCTAATTGAGTCACAACCAGTTGAGTCGGTCCATTCTTTAAGTTGCTGAGGCTTATTGAGTTGCAGGTCCACTGAGTCGTTAAGGACCTTAAGTGGATGAGTCAGCCCAGATTTCAACTCGCTGGCAGAACGGGGTTAACATTTGCCCCTCGAAGTACACGCCTAAGTCGTAGGTCGTGTGCTTCGACTCATCTTAGCTCGTGTGCCGACTCAAGCTATACTGCCCAAAGCTATAAAAACCTGAGTCGCTCCCCTTTTCTTCTCATTCCCTAACCTTTAAACCGTGTCTACCATTAACGCACCTTATAGCTCCCAAAGGCGATTTCGACCAGATTCATCTCCGATCATCTCTAACATCATACTGCGTAAGCGATCTTACTTTCCCTATGATTGTCGATCATCTCTAACTTATGCGCCCCATCTTCATCTTCGATTTGCCCCTTTGAGCCCTGCAAACTTGGTTGTTTTGGTCATCAACGGACTTAGGGTTATCTATTCTGGTGATTCCACGATTCGAAGCGATTCAGTAGTGTGATAGAGCTAGGATTGTTGATCGAGAGTTTATTGGGTTAACGGGTTAGGAATTAGAAGGTTCATGGGATAGGAGGGAGATGGTTCATGGGTTAAGAGCTAGAAGATAGACGGGTTTAGGAATTGTATGGTAAGTAGGCCAATCAGAGTGGAGCATTGCCTCGGATGCGACTCAATAATTCTGGGCGACCTGATATCCTTCGCGGCTCAACTCTGGACCGGCTTACTAATCCTCACAACACAAGTCTTGGGTCGTGGCCGAGATAGGACTTGGAGAATTTTCTCATAACTTTGAACTGAAATCTTTTCTCCCTTCTATGCCTTACGACTTAAGCATTGCCGACTCAAAGGGTTGACGACTTATAGCATAAACGACCAACGCCGCCTCATAACCTTTAAATCGTGGGCGAGTTAATATATTGAACTGTCTCGGAGCATAATCCTGACTTGAACTTTAACTTGGATTGCTGAAATAAACTGCCTGAATATTGATTTGTTTGGACTTTAACCTATTAAACTTTGTTGCATATTTTAGTTTTACAGATTGCTTCAATTTGCGAGTCTACAACCTGCTTAATACAATAGTTACAGAAAATTGGGACGAATATACTGCCACTGATTGCCCTCATCCAATGACAGATTAGTTAATAGAAGATAATTAACTTAAATAGATTGTGTGAACGAAGTGCTTCAATTCAACGAATTCAAGTAGAGCATTAAAGCAACATTGAGATAGTCAATTGAAATCGACCGGTTTGCACCAATACTGCACTTGAACTTTTTAAATTAACAAGTCCTGAAATTTAGTAATCGATCAATTGTCGAATAGTTTAACTTCAGTTATATTTACTTGTCATTATTATTAGTTCTGCACAACACTTCACACTTTTAGGAAACGTGCACCTTCACGTTTGAACATCCAGTTAATTATGTAGAATGGCTTCACATCAAGGAGAAGAAAAAACGGAAGCTCAAATGAGAGAGACCTTTCAGGTAGCTGTTCCCGTGGCAAATCCCCCAGAGAGAGTTCCGACCAGTCTTACCCCGAGAGCGTTTATTCAGATACGCACTCATTTTGGTTTTGCTGAAAATGAAGTACTTTTTCCTGGGCCAAATGATACTGCTGACAGTCCTCCCCGTGGTTTTGTCGCAGTCAACCGTCAAATGTTCTTAAGCGGGGCGATTCCCCCATCAATGACTTCCTTCGAACCTTCCTCTTTCGGCTGACAATTTCTCCGTTCCAACTCCATCCTAACGGCTATGCTATCTTGATGGGGTTGTGTGTTCTGTTTAGGAGAACTCTTGACCGCTTGCCAAGCTTCGAAGAAATCTGTTACTTATGCTCTTTCACAAAAATTAAAGATCATCCTTCTATCGTAGTTATAAGAAGCGCTAGGAATCGCAAACTCATCACTGATCTCTTTGACAGCGCTCATGGATTCTTAAGTCAATATTTCTTTGCTCGCTGCCCACCAGGGTTTTACGCCATTTGGAGAGTAGGAAGTAAGATTATCTGCTTTAATTTTTCCATTCCTGAGCTTTTTTGAGATCAGAGTTGCTAAGTGCTAATTTCGCTCTTTCCTTTTTCAGCACTTCCTCCTCCTTCTAAAGATCCAAGTCTCAAACAAATTTTTGAAAGACTAAGTGCCGTGGCCAAAGAGGTGAGGAGTATAAAGTTTTTGTTGAGGGATGAACTTTTGCATCAATATCGGCTTCTACATACTTCTCGCTCTACGCACCCTCATGAAGCCCCGGATTCTCCAGCTAAAACTCCAGATGCCCCGCCTCCTGCTAAAGAGCCTGTGCAGGGAGAAACTACCATTGAAGCCTCACTAGTGAAATGTTCGACTCCGAAAGATTCTGCGAGGCCGTCTGATAAGTCTGCACTTGCCCCAATTATTGAAGAAGAGGAGCCCCTTCATCAAACCGGGGAGCATGTTGAGGAAGGAATCGATGGAGGGAGCCTTGTTAGGCACGATGGTGATGACATCTTTGGGAGTTTAAGCGACATAATGATCACTTCTCAAGAACTCTTTAAAGATGACTCTGCCAATGTTAAGGTTATATCTTCGGCGGTTGAAGCGACATCCGCCCTTAAACAAACTCCTTTATCCCAAGAACTGTCACCGGCGGTGAAATCAATTGCTCTCCCTCAACCGAGGAGCGGTTCGTTAGTTCAGCGCGCGTAGTTTGCACATCACACACGACTAGATTCTTTGACATCTTATACGCTTAGCTCTTCATACTTTCCAAAAAATTCTAAAGTTGAGTTTTTTCCAATTTCAGGTTCTTCAATGAAGCGAGGTGGCTCGTTTTATGATGACTTCCAGCGATACGGGAGACGCGGCCAGTATGACTATAAGCGCTATCTTCCTGTTCTCAGAGAGACTGATGAAGAGAGGGCCGCTCGGAAGGCTCGGAAGAGACGTGCCCATGAAGAACATTATGGAAGACCGGATGACCGATACGATTCTTCCCACAAAGAGGGTTACTCCCACAAACGCAAATCTCACGATGACAGAGGGAAGAGTCACATAACTGATGACCCAAGTAAACGGGCTAAAGTCAGTGAGCAACCAATGCCTGCAACTTCTGAAAAGATTACCGCTCCTATTCCTTCTCAGTCTCCTGCCCCTTCCCGTACTGATATCCAGGCAATCATCAACAGGCCTTCTTACCAAGTTGGACCAGGTCCAGCCACTCTCTAAAGTCGATTTCCAAATTGGTGCTTAAAAGGAGTTCGCTTTGACCTTGACCTGGTTCCCATAGATAAAAATGCCATGTTACGGAACCTTGATGCCGTTAGAATTGACATTGAGAGGATGTCAAATTGGCAAAAACTTGTTGATGAGCTCCAAAGGGTGAATCGGGCCAATCTCGAAGCTATGCTGACCATGGAGAATGACAAAACCGAATGGCAAAAGACATTTAAGCAGCATGATGCAGAAATGAGGAGCATTGCCGATTATAATGAAAAACTTGAAGCGGAAGTTGGGAAACTCAAAGAGGAGCTTGCCACTTCCTCCACTTCTTATTCTCAAAGGGAGAGTGTGCTCCAGCAGCAGGTGCGGGATGCTCATGCTGCGCAAAGGGATGCCGAGGCCAAGGCTGATGGGCTGGAGCAAACTGTAGAGGGCTACCGTACTGATATTACTCAGTTACAAGGGCAAACTAGCTTTCAGGTTGCGGAAATTGAAAAATTGAAAGATCAACTATCTAAAGTCGAAAGAGAGCGAGATGAGGCTATTGCTGGTAGAATTGCAGCTGAAGAAGCTCATGAAGCTACCAAAGCTGACATCGGCTCGACATTATTGGAATTCTATTTGCAAAGTGTATAAGGGCGTGGCGGTCTTGCATTTCTGGGTACGAAATATGAGGTTACCCTAGCTGAATTATGGGAAGCCGCGCTTGATATGTTTAAAGGCACCGGGTACACTGAAGAGCAGCTCTTGCTAGAGGGAAGGAGCAACTTGCTAGATCGCGAGTTGAAATGATGGGGGAAGAGCATCAAGAAAAAGAAACAACTTTGACTGCCCTTGGCCCTCCTTCAACTTCAGTCGATGTTGACATTGCTGGTTCTAGCTCTCATACACCGATTCCTACTAAAGCTGATACCGGAGCCATAATTACACAAGCCGTAGATGATCCACAAGAGAGTGTTGAAGCTCTGGACTACGAAATTGATGTGATACCACCAACTTCTCCAGGTAACCCTAATAATGCTCAGGGGGACAACTTGCTAGTTTCTTACGGATTTGACGAGCTTCTTGATTATTTCTTTAATCTCGACGAGCCATTGTCTCCTCTTTTTGCGGGAAATACTGACACTTTTAACTTTTCCTTTGTAGAGAAAGCGCCGAGCGTCATTCAAATTTCTCCACCTCCAGTTACTGTTCCTCTGCCTCCCCCAATCACTCCTACTCCTCATCTGGGATCACAGGAAGAAATAATAGGTGCCCTTCGGGGCTAGGATGACCCAGCTGCTTCGCAAGATCAAAAGGACGAAGGACTTGAGGGAGGTGAGATATCACCGGAGCGGACTCCTTCTGATGACATAACTTTGTCTAAACTTGTTACTCCAGGAAGTGAATCTTCTTCAAAGAGGAAAAAGAAGCGCGGAACATCAAAGAAGAGGAGGAAGTGCATCATTGCTACTGAAGAGGAACCGGAAGTTGAACCAGTTGTACCTCCCTCTCCTTCTTCCCTCATGCCTACAGATCGACCCAAAAAGCTAACCATCCGGCCGGGTGAAGGGTCCAAAGGCAGCAAGAAGAAATGAAGATTCCAGTTTTTAGCTTTTTGTTTTTTGCACGTACTGGTCGGGGATTGTGCGGGTACCAGCCCCCGCTTTCTTTATTTCGAAACTTGTATCTGTAAGAAATTGTAACAGAATTGAGTAAAATGATCCTTTATTTGTACAAACTTCTTGTTTGTATTTGAGAATGCATTTATTTTTTATTTTTGTACAAGTTTCTTTATATAATATTGTAGTGGGCTTCTGGTATGTTGTTTGAGCATTACTTTTGCCAATGTAGCTATACCATGTTGCCCCCATACCATAACCTCCTTGCAATACTTTCAATTTCGAGGGGACTTGTACTCTTTTCTCTTTTTGGAGAATACTTATTCCGTTCTTGGAGGAATACTATTCTACTTGAAATAGAGTTCTCCTCGTTTCGTATGAGTTCTCACGCCCTACCCTTCGGAAATATGACTTTTTTCTTTGCATATATATATATATATATATATATATATATATATATATATATATATATATATATATATTACAAAGTGAATTCTCCTATGTAGTAGAGCGGGCCTCCGAAGAACACTCTAGTCTTTGTAGGAAGGGTCTCTCTTTTTTTTTTTAAATATAGATGAATCGATCTTCCTTCAAGAGCTAAAGTGTAGCTTTAAAGAGGACTTTCTTCTTCTTCTTTTTTTTTTGTTTCGCATTCTGATGAAATGCTTCTTTAGAAAGTTGTACCTCTGAGGAGGAATTTTTCACGTTTCAACACTTGGAAGTTTTATTTCAATCTTGGTGAAACGTGTACCTCCAAAGAGTTGTGCCTCTGAAGAGAGCCTTTTCACGTTTCAACACTTGGAAGTTTTATTTCAATCTCGGTGAAACGTGGGCTTCCGAAGAGGTCTTTTTATCATTTCAGCTCTTGGTGAAGTGGACCTCTGAAGAGCGACTCTTACACTTCAGCTCCTGGTGAAATGGGCCTCCGAAGAGGGCTTTCCACGTTCCAGCACTTGGAAGTTTCATTTCAATCTCGGTGAAACGTGTGCCCCCGAAGAGGTCTTTTTATCATTTCAGCTCCTGGTGAAGTGGACCTCCAAAGAGCAACTCTTACACTTCAGCTCCTGGTGAAATGGGCCTCCGAAGTGGGCTTTTTCACATTTCAACACTTGGATGTTTTATTTCAATCTCGATGAAATGTGTGCCTCTGAGTGGGGCTACTGCCTGGGAGTTACTCTCTCATGGTTGGATGGATTTACGGGGCGGTCACAAGTTACTTGGACGTTCGTTGTGCAAACTGTCTCAACTAGTGAACAAGTGCCTTGCCTCCCCGCAGGGAAGAAGGTGCCTCTGGTCGTCTTATGGACTCCCAGGGCGAACACAAGTTACTTGGACGTTCGTTGCACAAACTGTCTCAGCTAGTAAACAAGCGCCTCGCCTTCCCATAGGAAAGGTGCCTCCGATCGTCTCACCCGTAGAGGAAGAAAACTCTCATTTTGCGTCTTGAGCCGTCAGGGGTCTTTATCCTCCAAAGATTTGTGCCTCCGAAGAGGGCTTTTCCACGTTTCAACACTTGGAAGTTTTATTCAATCTTGGTGAAATGTGGGCCTCCGAAGAGGTCTTTTGTTGGTGCTGGTCAGCTTGCCCATTTCTTTTTGCTGGTTGTCCATATTGGTAATCTCTCGGTACCATCTTTAAGCATGCGTCATTTTATTATTGGGTTGCTTTATCCAAAGGAATGTATTCCAGCGGAACTTTGGTTTGCTTAATGTACTTCTCAAAGGAATGTACTCCAGCGGAACCATTGTTTGCTTAAAGTACTTCCTATATAGGACTTCGGCCCTAGAGTCTTTTGTTGCTTAAAGCTTGCTTGCTTTTGAGTGATGCCAAGGATTGCAATTGCTTGGTACTGCTATGGGTAAGTCTGCTTTTTTTTTTAAAATTGCCTGCGAATTTAAATCGATATTTCAGCAATTTATTCGAAGTACTTTACCTATCGAAATAAAATAAGCGACTTGTAATAGTAAAGAACACAAGATTTATAGTGGTTCGGCCAAAAGTCGGGCCTACATCCACTTTATAGTTCTCATTATTCACTCGCACTGGTTTTACATGAGCTTTCAATACAAGAATCATACATTCATAATTCTTTTACAACATTTCAGTAAAGCTTTTAAGTAAAATATGGACGCAAGTGATTGCTGTTCCAGGCTCTCGGGATTGAATCTCCTTCAACAGTTAGGAGTTTGAATGTGCCATCAAGAAGTTTGCTGCCTATGACATATGGCCCTTCCCAGTTTGGCCCGAACACTCCTGTTGCTGTCATAATTCTTTTCAAGACTAAATCCCCAATTTCAAAGCTGCGATGGCGGACTTTGGATTTGAAATGCCTGGCTACCTTTTGCTGTGAGACGCAACTCTGAGCTTAACCTCTTCTCTTTTTTCATCAAGGAGGTCAAGTGCCTCAAGTTGAAGTTTTTCATTTTCAGCTTGATCGAAGTGAATTCTTCTATGTGAAGGGACTTTCGTCTCTACTGGAATCATTGCTTCTGATCCATATGCCAATGAGAATGGAGTGTGCCCAGTTGCAGTTTTATGAGTAGTTCTGTATGCCCATAGTGCCAGTGGTAGCTTATCGACCCAACCACCTTTTGCTTTTTCCAAATGCTTTTTGATGGTTGACTTGATGATTTTGTTTACTGCTTCCACTTGCCCGTTTGCCTGCGGATGAGCCACTGCTGAAAAACTCTTCTGGATTTTGAATCGTTTGTAGAAGTCCTAGAATTCCTCGCTTTCAAATTGAATACCATTGTCTGCGATTATTTTCTGTGGCACACCATACCAGCAAATGATATTTTTAGTCACAAAATTTATCATCTTCTTAGAGGTAATAGTAGCCAAAGGTTCAGCTTCAGCCCATTTAGTAAAATAATCAACTGCAACAATAGCATATCTAATCCCTGATTTGGCAGTCGGTAATGGCCCAATGAGATCCATTCCCCAAATGGCAAATTGCCACCGACTGACCATCTGTGTTAGATCAGTGGAAGGTGCTCTAGGAATTTTAGCGAATCTCTGGCACTTGTCACATTTCCGAGAATATGCAGCAGCATCTCGATTAATTTCCAGCCAAAAATATCGATAACGGAGAATTTTCTTTGCTAATGTCTGACCACCCGTGTGATCTCCACATTCCCCTCCGTGCACTTCAGCTAGAATTGTCTTGGCTTCATCTTTAGTTACACATCGGAGTAATGGCATTGAAAAACCCCGCTTGTACAATCGGCCGTCTTGGACTATATATCTGGAGGCTTTCCTTAGAAGCTTCTGTCTTTCTCTCGAATTTTCTGGCAAAGAACCTCTGAGTAGATAGTCCAGTATTGGAGTCATCCATGATTCTTGTTCCTGAGATACATTCATAATCCAGTCAACATCCATCTCGTCTGTACTTGGTGCTGACAGGACTTCTACGGGGACTAATCCCAATAATTGAGCTTCGCCAGTGCTTGAATACTTTGCGAGGGAATCTTCCTTCATATTTTCTTCCCGGGGAATATGGCTTATTGAATAATGATCGAAATCCTCAAGAAGCTCCCAGGCCTTTGACAAATAAGCGGGTAGATTTCCTCCTTTAGCTTGGAATTCCTTCTTGACTTGGCATACGATAAGCTGAGAGTCAGTGAAGATCTGTAATATTCTTATATTTAGCTCTTTAGCGATTCTCAAACCTGCAATGAGAGCTTCCTATTCTGCCTCGTTATTCGTCGAAGGAAATTCCAGCCTCAGTGCATAACACAATGATCGTCCTTCAGGGGTTTCAAGGACAACCCCTGCCCCAGAACAGTAGTCATTCCTTGCGCCATCAACGTATAATTTCCATCTCACCGGGACGTCATTAGTTTCCTCTTCCTCACTATCACCTTTACCTGTGCATTCTGCAATGAAGTCTGCTAAAGCTTGTCCGTTGATAGCTCTTCGGGGATGGTAAGTGATGTCATATTGACTGAGTTCAATATTCCACTTTAAAAGACGGCCCGAAGTCTCAGGGCGTAACAGGAATTGCTTCAGAGGTTGATCAGTGAGGACTTTGATGGGATGAGCTTGAAAATACGGCCTCAATTTCCGTGATGCAATCAATAGGTAATAGGCGAGTTTCTCCAGCTTCGAGTAATTCATCTCTGCCCCAGTGAATCTTTTACTAATGTAATAGACTGGTCGCTGGATTCTTGTATCTTCTCGAACCAATGCTGCACTCAGAGCATGAGATGATATTGCCAGATATATGTAGAGATCTTCACCATTGTCGGGCTTTAAGAGTATTGGAGGCACTTCCATATGACGAACCAGCTCATCAAATGCGTTCTGGCACTCGGGAGTCCAATCAAATATTTTTCTTCCATTCTTTAGAGCGTCAAAGAATGAAATGCATTTATCAGTAGCTTTAGAAATGAATCGGCTCAAAGCAGTAACTTTTCCATTAAGACTCTGTAGTTCCTTCTTTGTTCTAGGAGCTTTAACCTCCTTCAAGGCAGTGATTTGAGCAGGATTAGCCTCAATGCCCTTAGCGCTCACAATAAATCCCAAAAACCTTCCGGACTCCACTCCGAATGAACATTTCAACGGGTTAAGCTTCATTCCGTATCTTCGGAGGACCGCGAACATTTCCGCAAAGTGATCCATGTGGTCCACTGCTTTCTTTGACTTTACCAACATATCATCGACATAGACTTCCATTGTCTTTCCGATCTGCGGATTAAACATGGTGTTAACAAGCCTTTGGTAAGTTGCCCCCGCATTCTTGAGTCCGAAGGGCATGACTTTGTAGCAGTAAAGACCAACATCTGTTATGAAGCTCGTGTCCTCCTGATCTGGCTCATGCATCATGATCTGATTGTACCCGGAGTAAGCATCCATAAAAGACAACAATTCATGTCCCGCCGTTCCGTCCACCAACTGATCAATTTTAGGCAGCGGGAAACAGTCTTTGGGGCAAGCTTTATTCAGATTTGAGAAGTCAATGCATACTCTCCACTTCCCATTAGCCTTTTTAACCAGGACAGGATTTGAGACCCAATCCGGGTAAACAGATTCTCTGATGAAACCATTCTCCATGAGTCGGTCGACTTCTTCTTTCAGCGCTGCTGACCTCTCTGGACCCTGAGTTCTTCTTTTCTGTTTTACTGGCGTGAACTTTGGATCAATGTTGAGAGTGTGTACCGCAATCTCTAGTGATATTCCACACATGTCAGCATGAGTCCATGCGAATACATCTAAATTTTCCTTCAAGAACGAGATCAGAATATTCTGAGCTGTAGTGTTGAGTTGTGAACCCACATTCAACACCTTGTTTGGGTCCTTTAAGTCAACAGGTACCGGCACTGTCACCTCTACCGGCACTACTCTATTCTCCCCTGCACTAGCTTTTCTTGGATCCATCTCTCTCAGGGCACCGCTATGTTCGCCAGCGCAGGGACCAACCTGTAGTTGCTACAAGGTTTGTTCTTTGATGCGGACTAAAGGCGTCGCATCTTTTCCCATTTCTCTCTTCTTTGTTTCACGTAGCTCTGTAAGATAGCACTCCCGTCCCACGTTCTGATCCCCTTTAATTATCCCAATTCCGTTATCAGTGGGAAACTTTATAGTTAGACACCATGGGGCGAGAACAGCTTTGAATGCAGCCAGGGTCGGTCGGCCCAAGAAAGCATTATAAGCAGAAAATTCTTCAACAACTATAAAGGTCTGCTTTCGAGCTACCTTTCTCGGCCCCTTTCCGAGCTCTACAATCAAGTCTATAGTCCCAATCGGCTGCTTTGGCTCCCCAGCGAAGCCAGCAATTTTCAATGACGAAGCCTGAACGTCAGCCATTGGTATTTTCATCTGGTCAAAAGTTTTCTTGAAGAGAATATTATAAGAAGCCCCGTAATCGACCAGAATTCTTCTCACAGTGGTCGGGCCAATACCGGCAGAAATGACCAGCGGATCTATCGTAGGGGCTTCAATACCCATAGAGTCCCTGGCGCTAAATATGATGTCATCAGGGAAAGCTTTCTATTGTTTCAATGGCGCAGCATCCTCTAACACAAAAACACTTTCCTCTGTGGGTGCATGCTTCAGTGCACGAGCATACCTTTCCATCTCACCCCAGCTCCTGCCTGCTGGGTGAGGACCTCCCGTTATCACATTAATGACAGGCCTGTCTGACTCATGCTCTACGGCCTTCTCACTCGAGCTTGGATGGTGAGCGGGGACTTGTTGCCTTTGGACTGATGAGGTTGTTGTGTCCCTGTTAACGCTAAATTTTGAACGCTAACACCCCGGTGTATGAGTTGCAGTTGTGAAAGCACCACCCGACGACTCGGGAACAGATTACAAGCAGATAATAGCAGAAAAGCGGTAAACAACAACAATTTTATAGTGGTTCGGCTTAAGGGTATAGCCTACGTCCACTTTAAGTACTTTTATTAATAATCTCGTTACAAGCTGATACAATTCTTCCCAAATACAATACACTTTGAATTACAAGAGACTTAGAACAAGTAGCTTAAACTTCGATGAAGATGAGAGTTTTCGAATCCATGTTGGATGTATGTGATCTCTTCTTGAAGTTGTTTGTAGCGTTCTTAATGTCTTGAGAGCTTCAAGTGTTGGATTGGATTGATTTGGAATGCAGCAGAGTAACGACGTTTGAAGAAAATGAGCCCCCTCAAAAAAAAAGTCCCTTGAAAGTTGGATATGGCACTATATTTATAGAGAATTCTAGGCAGGAAACATTACCAAGTCCTAAGTCGTCACCGACCTAAGTTGGGTCGTGGACGACTTAAACTAAGTCGTGGGTCAGTTGCCACTTAAATGCTGGGTCGAGACTTCTTAAAGGCATCCTTGCTGAACCCTGGATATATCACAAGTCCTAAGTCGCAAACGAGTCAACCGGTCCTCTCATAAGCTATGTGGCATTGAACCTTAACTTCGTAGTCTTAAGTCGTGTACGACTTACCATAGGTCGTAGGTCGTGACCGACCTAAACTGATTCTCGGCTTGTGGCTTAACTGGAGTTAACGAATCATGGTGCAGTATTGAATTTGCCTCTGTAGCCTTAGGTCGTGAACGACCTAGCAAAGGTCGTAAGTCCGTCACGACTTAGGTGTAGTCGTCTTAACTCCTCGTCCCTTGAGTCGTTAAGTCATAGTCCCTTTAGGTTGTTGGACCGTTACTCCCTTGGGCATTTAGGTTGTAATTTCTTAAGTCGTAAACTTCCTTAAGTCGTGCCATCCTTAACTAGTAAGATTTTGCAGACCTTAGGTCGTTAGGCCGTAATGTTCTTAGGTTGTGAAGGCCTTAAGTCGTAGATCCTTATCTCGTAGACTCCTTAACTCGTAGAGGCCTTAAGTCGTAGATCCTTATCTCGTAGACTCCTTAACTCGTAGAGGCCTTAAGTCGTAGATCCTTATCTCGTAGACTCCTTAACTCGTAGAGGAAACTGGGTTAACACTTGCCCCTCGAAGCACATGCCTTAAGTCGTAAGTCGTGTGCTTCGACTCATCATAACCCGGGTGTGTCGATTCGAGTTCCACTTCCCTGAGGTATAAAATGCTTGGGTCGTTCCTCCTATTTCCTTCTTCTCATTACTTACCCCTGAGCTATTTCTGCCATTAACACGTCCTCGAGCTTTCGGAAACAAATTCAACCAGTTCATCCTTTCGTTGATTCAGTCCCTATAATCCTCATCATCGCATCGCGTAAGTAAATCCGCAGTTCATTTGATTCCGCGATAGCCATTAACTTGCGAATCTGGACTCCTTATTGACAACTTTAATCCAGTTCCTTATACCACGCTTCATCACGATTGTTGCCACGATCGATTGCTGGTGAGCTCGAGGAAGTTTGATTAGGTTTTGGATAATTCGCGAGGAGGAGATAATGGGTTTCAGTATATTATATTTTTATTTTTATTTTAGGCTGTTAGGGGTTTGGAGAAGACGAGATAATAGTTAGTGGGTTCATCGGTTTAGGGGTGAGACGGTTTATGGGTTTAGGAGTGGAGATAAGGTTATTCGTCTAGTTGAGGCATGAGTTTTAGGTCGTAACTGAGTGAAGACTTAGAAGAATTCGTATCTTTCTGACTTGAAGTCTTGTCTCTCTCTTATGACTCACGATTCAAAGGACTACCGACTCAAGGCATCAACGACTCAAAAGTGAAGCGACCTATCCTGTCTCTCCTCATAGTCCTTTAGGTCGTGGACGAGTCAACCAGAGAACCAACGACTTAACTTAACCCGAAGGAAAAATTCTTAACTCGTAGACGAGTTAGCACTTAAGTTGTTGCCGAGTTATCACTTGAGTCGTTTACGACTTAGCTCTTGAGTCGTCTACGACTCAGCACTTGCATTTTTAAACTCTGCTTAGACCTTGAACTATTGCATGGATTTTGAACTGTTGAACTTTGCTGCATTCTTTTACAGATTACTTTAACTTGTGGGTTAACAATCTGTTTAATATGATATTTACAGAAAATTGGGACGAATATACTGCCATCGACCGCCCACATCAAATGACAGATTAGTTAATAACGGATAATTAACTTAAATAAATTGTGTGAACGAAGTGCTATCGATTTCAAGTAGAATATTAAAGCAACACTGAAATAGTCAATTGAAACTGACCAGCCTGCACTAATATTATGCTTGAACTTTAAATTAACAAGTTCTGAAATTACCGTAGTCGATCAATCGTCGACCAGTTTAATTCCAGTTATATTTACTTGTTATTTTTATCAGTTTTGCACGACACTTCACACTTTTAGGAAACGTGCACCTTCATATTTGAATATCCAGTTGCTTGTGTAGAATGACTTCTCAAGAAGAGGATGCAACAGTTCAGACGGGAGAGGCAACTGTTCTTCCAGCTCCACTAGTTAATCCTCCCGAAAGAGTTCCTACTACACTATCATATAAAGTTTTTCGCCAGCTGTGTGCTCAGTTTGGCATTGCTGAATCAGATGCCATTCTTCCTGAGAGAAGTAACACTGCTGACATAGCACCTTCTGGCTTTGTGACAGTTAACCGACAAATGTGCCTAAGTGGGGGCGTTCCTCCTTTCAATGACTTTTTCCAACAACTTCTTCATCAATTGGCCATTGCTCCATCCCAACTACACCCCAATGGCTACGCCATTCTAATGGGGTTGTGTGTGCTATTTAGGAGAACACTTGATCGACTTCCGAGCTTTGATGAAATTTGTTACTTATGCTCCTTTACCCGGACCAAAGATCATCCTTCTATTACTGTTGTGAGAAGCGCCCGAAACCGCAAATTAATTGTTGGCCTTCCTGACACTGCTCACGGGTTTCTAACCCAGTTCTTCTTCGTTCGTTGCCCCCCGGGGTTTTATGCTCTGTGGAGGGAAGGAAGTAAGATCACCCATCCTTGCTTCGTTTGTTATCTGGCCTTTGTGAGACTGACCTGCTAAGTGTTAACTCTGCTTCTTTTTATTTTCAGCGCTGCCTCCTCCCTCTAGGAATCCCAGTCACAAGTCGACTTTTGAGAGGCTTAAGGCCGTGCCGGTTGAGGAGAGAGATATTCAATTTCTGTTGAAAGATGAGTTTTTGCATCAGTACGGACTTTTGCATACTTCTCGTTCTACACGTCCTCATGAAATTCCAGACTCCCCAGCTAGAGTGTTGGATGCCTCAGTTTCTACTAGCACATCCATATCTAAAGGACCTGCTCCTGAGGTTTCGCTAGTGAAGTGTTCCACTTCTGTTGATGCTGCGGGGCCATCTGACAAACTTGCCCCGGTTATCGAGGAAGAAGAGCCTCACGGATCTTCCCATCATTCACAAGAATCTGGTGAAAAAGCTGAGAAATCCAGTCCCGTTAAGCAGAGCAGGGACGATACTTTCGAAGGACTGAGCGACCTTTTTGCTACTTCACAAGAGATCTTTAAAGATGATCCTATCACTGCCGGGATTTCTTCTTCAGTAGTTGAAGCTACTTCTACTTTGCAACAGTCGCCGTCGACTCAAGAGTTGACGCTATCTATTACACCCACAACTACTCCCCAATTAAAGAGTGGTTCGTAGATTGATGCGCGTAGTTTGCACATCACACACACTTAGAATTCCTGGCACTTTTATGCTCTCTCTTTTTTTTAACGTTTGAAGGATTCTCAAGTTTTATTTCTTCTTTTTAAATTTTAGGTTTACCAATGAGGCGAGGCAGCTCGTACTATGATGACTTTCAGCGATATGGGAAACGCAGCCAGTATGGCTATCAATCCTATCCTCCTGTTCATAGAGAGACTGATGAAGAAAGGGCAGCCCGGAAGGCTCGGGAAAGACGTGATTATGAAGAACGCTTTGGAAGACCAGATAGTCGACATGATTCCTCCCACAGAGAGAGTGACTCCCTTAAACGCAAATCTCATGATGATAGAGGGAAGAGTCACACAACTGATGACTCGAGCAAACGAGCCAAAGTTATTGAGGAGCCAATGCCTGTGCCTTCAGAGAAGATTACTGCTCCTACTTCTTCTCAATCTCCTGCCCCTTCCCCTACTGATATCCAAGCAATCATCAATAGGCCATCTTACCAAGTTGGACCAGGTCCAGCCACTCTTCAACGCCGATTTCCTAATTGGTGTTTAAAAGGAGTTCGCTTTGACCTCGATCTGGTTCCCATAGATAAAAGTGCTATGCTACGGAACCTTGATGCAGTCAGAACCGATATTGAGAGGATGTCATCTTGGCAGAAACTCGTTGATGAGCTCCAAAGGGTGAATAGGGCCAATCTCGAAGCTATGCTTACCATGGAGAACGACAAAACTGAATGGCAAAAGATCCTTAAACAGCATGATGCAGAAATGAGGAGTATCGCCGATTATAATGAGAAACTTGAGGCAGAAGTTGGGAAACTTAAAGAGGAGCTTGCTACTTCTTCCACTTCTTATTCTTAAAGGGAGAGTGTGCTTCTTCAACAGGAGCGGGATGCTCGTGCCGCGCAAAGGGATGCTGAGGCCAAGGCTGATGAGTTGGAGCAGATTATAGAGGGCCAGCGTACTGACATTACTCAGTTACGAGGAAAAAATGGCCTTCAGGCTGCAGAGATTGAAAAATTGAAAGCCCGGTTATCCAAAGTCGAGAGAGAGCGGGATGAGGCTGTTGCGGGTAGAATTACAGCTGAAGAGGCCCATGAAGCTACCAAAGCTGATATTGGCTCGACACTATTTGATTTCTACTTGCAATGTATATTAGGGCGTGGCAGTCTTGCATTCCTGGGCCCCAAGTATGAGATTACCCTGGCCGAAGTGTGGGAGGCCGCACTAGATATGTTTAAAGGGGCCGGGTACACTGAAGAGGAGTTGGAGGTGCACTACTTAGACTTTGAGGCTCGCGCAGCCCTTGCCAGAGGGAAGGAGCAACTCGCCAGATCGCGGGTTGAAATAGTGGTGGAAGAGCATCAAGAAAACGAAACAAATTTGACTGTTCCTGTCCCTCCTTCAACTTCGGCCGATGCTGGCATTATTGGCTCTAGCTCTTATGTACCGATCCCTGCTCAAACTGATACCGGGGCCAAAATTACTCAAGTTACAGATGAATCGCAAGAGAGTGCTGAAGCCCCGGACTATGAAATTGACGTAATAAAGACAACTTCTGCAGGTAATTCCACTGTAAATTTCGCTCAAGTGGATTGCTCATTTATTTCACATGGGTTTAATGAGCTCCTTGACTATTTTCTCAACCTTGATGAGCCTTCATCTCCTCTCTTTACTGACTTTAACCTCTTTTCTTCTACAAAGAAAGTATCAAGCACCGCTCAGATTTCTCCTCCTCCGGTTATCCCTCCTCCGTCTCTCCAGGTGGCTCCTCCTTCTGCTTCTCAGCCCGGGTCGCAAGAGGAACAAATAGAAGCCCTTCACGGTTTAGACGATCCCATCGCTTCGCAAGAGCATAGAGACGAGGGACTTGAGGGAGGTGAGATATCTCCGGAGCGGACCCCTTCTGATGACATAACTTTGTCTAAACTTGCCACTCCGGGAAGTGAGTCTTCCTCAAAGAGGAGGAAAAAGCACGGAACGTCAAAGAGGAGGGGGAAGATAATCACTATTACTGAAGGGGAGCCAGAAGTTGGACCAGCTGCACCTACCCCTCCTTCTTCCCTTGTGCCAACTGACCGGCCTGAAAAGCTAATCATTCGGCCGGGAAAAGGGTCCAAAGGTAGTAAAAAGAAGTGAACATTTTAGCTTTTTGCCTTTTGTATGTACTGGTCGAGAATTGTGCGGGTACCGGCCCCCGCTTTTCTTTATTTTGAAACCTGTACCTGCATTTCAATTGAATAAAATGATCCTTTGTTTGTACAGACTTCTGTTTGAATGCATTTATTATTCATTTTCGCACAAGTTTATTTATATGATATTGCAGCGGGCTTATGGTATGTTGTTTGAGTATTACTTTACTGATGCAGCTATACTATTATACCATGTTGCCCCCATACCTTAAGCTTGCTGCAATATTTTATACTTCGAGGGGACTTGCACTCTTATTTGCTAAAGAATAATTATTTTATTCTTTTTAAAGAAAATTTTTGTAGAGTACAACTCCCTTCGTATAAGTTTCTACGCTTTGTCGTTCGAAGAAATCACTTTTTTCTTTTACTTATGTGCATATTTTACCAAGTGAATTCTTCTATGTGGTAAAGCGGACCTCTGAAGGGCACTTTAACTTCTTCTTCTTTTTATATATATACAAAGTTGTACCTCTGAGGAGGGGTTTTTCACGTTTCAACACTTGGAAGTTTTATTTCAATCTCGGTGAAACGTGTACCTCCAAAGAGTTGTGCCTTTGAAGAAAGCCTTTTCACGTTTCAACACTTGGAAGTTTTATTTCAATCTTGGTAAAACGTGGGCTTCCGAAGAGGTCTTTCTTCTTGATTGTGCCCTTGAAGAGGTCTTTCCTTTGAATTGTGTCCCCGGGAGGGGGTTGTACCTCTAAGGAGGGATTTTTCACGTTTCAACACCTGGAAGTTTTATTTCAATCTTGGTGAAACGTGTACCTCCAAAGAGTTGTGCCTTTGAAGAAAGCCTTTTCATGTTTCAACACTTGGAAGTTTTATTTCAATCTCGGTGAAACGTGGGCTTTCAGGAAGGTCTTTATTTTGTCTCTGCATTTCAACTTTGGTGAAGTGAAATTCCAAAGAGCGGTTGTTACACTTCAACTCTTGGCGAAATGTGCCTCCGAAGAGGGCTTTTATTTTGTTTACATTTCAACTCTGGTGAAGTGAAATCTCGAAGAGCGGTTATAACACTTCAACTCCTGGTGAAATGTGCCTCCGAAGAGGGCTTTTATTTTGTTTACATTTCAACTCTGGTGAAGTGAAATCTCGAAGAGCGGTTATAACACTTCAACTCCTGGTGAAATGGGCCTCCGAAGAGGGCTTTTATTTTTGTTTGCATTTCAACTCTGGTGAAGTGAAATCTCGAAGAGCGGTCATAACACTTCAACTCCTGGTGAAATGTGCCTCAGAGAGGGTTTTCATCGCCTGGAAGTTACTCTCTCATGGTTGGAGGGTCATGACTCCTCCAATCTTTTTTGTTGAGTAGAGAACTTTCTTTTTTGTGGCGCATGACCCATTAGAGGTCTTTATCCTCCGAAGAGTTGTGTCTCCGAAGAGGACTTGTGCTGCCGATGATGGCTTTGGTTGTTCCTCTGTTCACTTGTTTATGCCTTTTCAATGATCCTCTGCCTCCTCTTTTTTTTTCTTTTTAAGTAACTTGTTTAATCCAAGGAAGTGCGCTTCATTGCCAGGCAATTTCGTGAGAACAAGCACTAGCTTCTTAATTGGACGTTTGTTTGTTCAAACGATCTCAATTTATTAGCAAAGACCCGTTTCTGTCGAAATCATAGGCCGTTCAATTGAAGTACTTCCTATCTAGGATTTGAATTCGGGGCTTTTGTGACTTGAAATTTGGCGAGAATCACTCGGTCTTTTTATGTGCAAGTTTCATTTCCACTGTCTGCAAAAATTTAAATCGACATTTCAGCAATACATTCTATGTACTTTTCATATCGCAAATAAAGAAAACATGTAATAATAATAAGGAACACAAGATTTATAGTGGTTCGGCCAGGAAATTGGGCCTACATCCACTTTATATTCTTTCATTATTTACTTGCATCAGTTTTACAATTGCTTTCAATTACAAGAATCATACATTCATAATTCTTTTTACAATATGTTTGCACAAAAAATGGACAAACACCTCCAAGTCGTATTATTTAGTTGATTATATGTGATTTTCAATGGTTTAGAAGAGTTATGTAAATATGATAAAAGTAGGGGCTGAAATGTAAAAGACACGCAGATTTATAGTGGTTCGGCCGGAATATGCCTACGTCCACTTTATATGTTATTATCCTCTTTCTTTCGGATTACAAGTACAATGCTTCGTATACAAGTATATGAAAGTAGTTTGAAAGTTCCTTCCTTGCTTGAGCTCTCAAACCTGTCTGCCATTGTTGTACCCCTGCCCCTCTATTTATAGAATGAGGTAGGGGGCAGGGATCTTGGAAGTATATAACTGCTGGTGGGCCCGGGCTGAAGCAATCTGGACTGGCAATCATCTGGTTCGGCGGAGCTCCATTCGGTGGTAGGTATGGACCGGTGGTATGTATGGACCGGTGGTAATGAGGTGGTTCGGTGCTCGTTTGATTCGGTGATGGCCTTGGGAGTTGGTTCGGCGGTGTTTGGTCCGGTGGTGTTGGGTCCGGTGGTGTTTGGTCCGGCACCAAACAAGTTTGGTGGTAGGGCGATGAGGGGGAATACCGAATGCTATCACGCCGGATGGACCTTAACTTGGAGTGCCGAATGAGCCCATATCCTTGCATAGCCGGATGAACCTGTATGCCGAATGAGCCCTCACTGCCGAATGGAACTTGTTCTTTCGAATCGCCGATAGGAGCTGATGAAATGGAGGTTGCAAACCCGGGTGAAAATGACACTTCTTGGTCTCGAGATTTTCTGGGTGAGAATTCGCCCAACATTTGCCCCCCAAAGTGGGGCACGTGCTTGCATGTGTCGCGCTTTGTTTTCCCTGTGGTAGGAAGACTAGCTTTGTAACGCCAGGGGTTGGGCGTCCGTATTCTGTTGATGTCCTGCAAAGGAAATTACAGTTTTAGCGTTATTCCAAATAACGATCGTTCATGATCGAAATGTTCGAGATGAAGTGAACTGTGCCGTTCGGGACGAAAGAGTGAGCCCCGAGGGGGCTTAGCATCAGCGATGCCAGGTTTATGTCAGAGTGGGTCCCTGGATCGTTTGTCAAGATGGTTTATCGCCAGCTCAGAGCATGCCTAGGGGTCGTTCGCGACCCCGTACATGTGTAAGCAGCTTAACCATTTCATAATTATCAGAGTCAAATATCCGTTTCACCCATGAGTTTAAAAAGGCGTGTCAAAGTGTAAATTCCCACGACGATAAGGTTAATAACCATTCAGAGCGTGCCTATGGACCATTCGTGGTCGCGTACACGTGTAAACGATTAATCCATGTTAGTGAGAGTTTTACGACTTATTCATCGTCATCATAATCCTGATTTTATTAGTTAGTTCTGGAGTTCGGTACTTATCTGCGTGAGGCACTCTGCATGCCCCTAGTCACTGGTTGTTGTCGGTAGAGAGAGAGTTCATTCGGTTTTGTGTCGGTCCAGTCGTGCTCATCCGGTTTTGGTTTCATTCGGTATCTGGTTGGTTTGGTATGTTTGTTATTGGTCCGGTGCTCCTATCCGGTGGGCCAAACCAGTTGGTTCGGCGGCCCTGAGCTCGCCTATATATAGAGGTCGTACTCCCCTTGGTTTTCCCTTACCGAACCAGAGAGCCGAATCAGCTGACCTGCCGAACCAAACCCTTTGCCGAACCAGTTTATACCGAATCAGGTATATATATACTTTTTGCCGAATGACCTCTTGTCACCGGATGGTCCTGTTTGCCGAATGGTCCTGTTTGCCGAATGTATACGGTGTGTATTGGATAGCCGAATGAGACTTAGGACCGAATGATATGTATGCCGAATGAGACTCATGCCTTAGGGCCGAATGATATGTATGCCGAATGAGCATGGGATTTTAGTGCCGAATGACCATATGCTTTTGACGCCGAATGAACTCGTCTTGCACCGCCGAATGAGACTTCATACTTGAACCTTGAGCGGAATCTTAGACTTCTTTGCACGCTTGCCTTATATACTTGCTTGTTTATGTTTCTATACTTCTTATTCTAATATCAAGTTTTTCTTGTGCTGCAGGAAATGTCTCGCAAAGCGGAAACACGATCGGACAGAAAGAAGTCTAGAGGCACAGGAGAGTCTTCTTCTTCCTTGCCCCCAGTCCAACCAGGATCCGGGCAATATCGACCTATTCCAAGGTCGCTAGTGGATGGATATGGTCCACAGGAACTTCTGATCTCCCCCCCTGATTGCTTTCCCAGCTCCCTAAAGGAGGAGCAACTTGACGCTATATCCCGTTCCTTCGGGATAGATAGGGCTCTTATGCTGCTGCCGGGAGATGGAGTGATGCCATATAATCCTCCCGAAGGCTATTTTGCTTATAGCAGATACCATTGTATGTGCGGTGCTATCCCTCCTATCAACGCTTGGATAGTAAGTTTCACCACATATTTGAAGGTGGCTCCTTTCCAACTTCAGCCTAACTCTTATGCCATCCTGGTGAGCCTCTTTGTTATCTTCCAGAGGAGGTACGGGCGTCCTCCTTCTAACCGGGAAATTCGATACTTGTACAACCTGAGAGGCTATAAGAAGGGGTCTCCGTATATTAGTCTGGAAGCGGCCGTGCCCTTCAAACCAGTCCTGGACTTATATTCCAAGTTTACCATGTTCAAGAAAGAGTGGTTCTTCATCAAGGACGATGCTGTTTCTTTCCGCCTTTTCACTTCCGGCTGTAAGATGGATTTCATTTATATTTTCCATGTTTTGACTGTAGTGTTTTTTCTGACATGCTTCTATTTCTGGCTAGCGACAGGTGGTATTGCAGTCGTGGAGGATGATTCCTTGGTGCGAATGGCTGCTGAACTAAAGGCTATTCCGGCACGGGACCGGTCGGCCTCCTTCTTGATCAGGAACGCAACCCTCTTGGAGTATAATTTGATCTTACCGCACCAGTCCGTGGTTAAGCAAAGGTATACGGCTGAGGAGAAGGCTGCTAAAGCTAAGGAGGGGGCTACGGTGAAGAGCGGTAAGAGGGAGCCTTTTGCAGAGCGTCCCGTTGTCGGGGGGAAGAAGCTGAAGAAGTCTGATGGCCCTTCTCCAAGCACTTGTCCGACTGTCCCGGAGGAGGAAGGTGTAGAAGAGGAGGAAGGAGGCGAGGTTGGAGAAGGGTCGGAAGGTGGAGGAGACGGCGACGGTCAAGGTGGTAATGGCGTCGGTGCCCTAACCTCTGAGCAAGACCTTGAACTGGATGAGGCTCTCCGTCGGGCCTTCGGGGAGTCGGAGGGAGAGTCGGAAACGGAGAAGGCAAAGGAAACCGGCAAAGCTGTGGCTGGCACTGACCCATCCTCTAAGGGTTCCTCAGCTAGGGCGATTCCGGCGATGCAAGGTGAACTTTTGTCTTCTGCCGATTCCATTTTCGATAGGGACTTAGAAATTTTTTACGGTTCACTTCCGTCCTGGAATGAGATCCAGGACTTATTGCAGTATCCCACTCCTCCGCCAGGTTTGTATAATAGACGTGTCTTCTCACTTTTCTTTCCTTTTAACTTAACACATTTTTCGAACTGTGGATTATTGTATGTTCGTAACACTTGTTCTTTATTCCAGGGGCAGGCCAGGTGGTTAAAACGTCGGACGTTCGACACCGCCTTGAGCAGTTTAAGTCGAGGAGAG
This sequence comes from Allium cepa, assembly GCA_030765085.1. NCBI lineage: Eukaryota > Viridiplantae > Streptophyta > Magnoliopsida > Asparagales > Amaryllidaceae > Allium > Allium cepa. The sequence goes on from CM060943.1 coordinate 912,928,620, forward strand.
CTTCTGCGAAACCCTCTACTGGTCGCACTGGGGATGTAGTCAGTTATCGCCTTCTTCTTGGGGTCATTAAAGAGGGCATTCGGAAAAAGAAGCGGAGCCGTTCCTTATTTGAGTCTTCCCCTGGTTCGCAGCTTCCTACTCGGCCTCCTCGTGATACTACGGAGGAGAGCATGGAATCCAGCCCCCCACATCCTCTTTTCAAGAGCCCAACTGTTATTCGTATAAGGCGTCCTGATGTGCCTCGCCCCGTGCCTCGTGACCCTTTTGTCGGTCATCCTGATTTAGATCCGAGCTTTCAGGATATCTCATTTGATGAGGCCACGGGCGAGCACCTCCTTCCCCGCAACCCCATGGTAAGAGTGCTGGACGAGGCCAAGTCTTTAGATCTTGATTTACTTACTACACGGGTAGTCACCATGGGGGACGAAGCCAAGGCTAACATCGATCGGGTGGCCGCAGAGACCAAGAAGTTAATGGAGCATCATGCTAAATTGGCCAAGGCCGGGGAAGAGATCGGGAGTGCTAATATTCGGTTGAGGTTAAAAGTTGCCGACCGGGCCAAGCAGCTCGCCGATCAAGCCATCCAGATTTCCCAGCATGAGGAAGCCTCCAAGCGGCTGAAAGAGACGATGGAGAAGGCCAGTAGGGCGGAATTACGGAAGATGGAGGTCGCCTGCAGGGAACGGATTAACATGGCCATTACGACGGTGGACAAGGTTCGAAATGCAGATCTTGAGCGGGTAGAGGAGTTGTCTGGGAGGCTCGAGGCTACGGAGATGGCTCAGGCCGAGTTGAAGGAGGAGATGGAGGAGATGAGGAGGTCCCTCAAGTTAAAGGAGGAGGAAATGAGGAGGTCTCTCCAGGCTGACTGCTTGAGATACCAATCAGAGAGGGACATTGCCGTCGCCAAGTTGCAAGCTTCCGAGGCCCGGGTGAGGGAGTTTGAGGAGAATGAGGGGATGATGGATGAGATGCTGCAGGACATGTACTTCCACACTTGGAAGGAGGACGGCTTGTCTTGGATGGACGATTACCCTCGGGTGATGGCCAAGGTGTATCTCCAGGCTTTAGAGGTGGCCAGGGTGAACGCGGGTAAGGAAGGCGGAGAGGCTTTCAATTTGGATGCGGTTACTGCCCAGTTCTCGAAGGAGGAGCAAGCGGCGGTGAAGGAGGGGATGCGGCTGCTTGCTGCAGAGGAAGCGGGCGTGCAGTTGGATGATGAGGATCAAGCGGCGGATGCTGGTGAGTTATTCTTTTCCCTTTCTTTCCTTTCCGTGTTTTCATAACTTGATCGTTCGTTTAATGAATTCCTCTTCTGAACTGGACAGGTGGGACTCCTGATCCACATGCTGGGGGCTCTGATCCTGCGGCTAAGTAGACCGGGGAAGTTGGTGATGGAGTGTGGACGCGGCCGCCACCTTTTTATTCTTTTTATCACTGTTTACGTTAGTCATTGACATGTAACTATAACAATATTATTTGCAAAGAATAACTTCGTGTGATTTTATAATATAAGCTGATGTTGTTATGTTTAAATGTTGTTGTCATCTTGATGTGCTGCGTGAGAAATATAACTATGTATATGCCTGTGATTCTAGTTGTGTTTGATGCTAAGTTTTTTGCTAGAAATATAATTTCATGTGTTGCAATGTTATTGTACGAACAAGCTATAGTTACGTATTTATGTACAAGAAAAGAGAGTACCGTCCTTTATGTTTCATTCGCAGGCGGTAGCTTAGAGTGTCTTATGTAACTGTTCACGGATATAGCTGAGTACCCTGCCACCCAGTATGCAGACTTAGTTTCTCATGAGTGAATGCTTCCTATTTGGTTTCCTGTACTTTAGAGTTTGTTATACAGGATAGGAGAAAAGTATTTAAATGTAATGGAAATATAGTAAAAGTAAAACTTCCAGTCACGGAAGGCCGTCGATGTGCTTAAGTTCGTGGCAAACGGGTTTTGTAGTCACTTTCCCTAGCTGTGGGTCTTAGAGACATTTGTCACCCATCTTACGCCTCCGCGGGGAGTTTTCTTTTTTACCACAGCCGCACTTAAGACACATCGGAGCCGAGATCGCGCACGGTATCTACCCGAACCATTATGGTCCGTAATCGTGGGTATTATTCGATTTACCGTGGCCGGCTAGCGTGGGTGCCGTTGGCCGTGAACTACCCCTGGCTGGCCACACCTTATGTTGGGGCTTAAAGTAGGTTCACAGTTGCCGGCGAGCCAAACGCCGTAATGAGCTGCCATCGGCTATAGTCGGCCTTTATGATGACTTATGATCGGCTCATTACAGTTGGCTTTGAGGGCAGGCGCGAGCAATGAGTTAACCCGCAGCAGAGGGATGCTGGAGCAAAAGTGTCTCATTGGCGAGTGCATAGAATCGTAGCGTACCTGTTAGGCCTAGTCCATATGAGGCCGCGGTGCGTCTTGAGTGGAGATGCCATAGGATTTTGTTCAACAGAAAGGGATAAAACTTAACAAGTAGCCAAGACATAAAGGAACAAGTTAAAAAGAGACAAGATTTTTTAAAGTGGTTCGGCACGAAAATGCCTACGTCCACTGATTCTCTTTGTTAATTCACTTCATATGGGCAGTACAAGTTAAGAAAAGTATCGACGGAGGTGTCGGATGTTCCATGCCCTCTGGAACACCTCTCCGTCCACTGTTGACAAAATATAAGCTCCGTTGTGGAGATCTTTATGAATTACATATGGTCCATCCCAGATGGGGTCCAGTGCCCCGGGGCACGGGAAGATTCGCTTGAGGACAAGATCTCCTTCTTGTAAGCTGCGATGCTTGACTTTGGAATTGTATAGTGCTGCCACTTTTTGATTGTGAGCTGCTGCTTTGAGTGCTGCATCGTTTCTCCTTTCCTCAATCAGATCCAAAGACATGAGGAGGAGTTCTTCGTTTTCCTCTGGGTTGCAGTGGATCCTACGGTGGGAAGGCACAATAGTTTCAACTGGGAGCATTGCCTCCGATCCATATGCCAAAGAGAAAGGAGTATGTCCCGTTGATGTTCTGAAAGATGTGCGGTACGCCCATAGTGCCGTAGGAAGTTCGTCCACCCAAGCGCCTTTTGACTTTTCAAGTTTCTTCTTGATTAGGGTTTTGAGAATTTTGTTGACAGCTTCAACTTGTCTGTTTGCCTGAGGATAAGCTACTGATGAGAAGCTTCTATGAATTCCATGCTCTTGGCACCAGTCGGCAAATTCTTCGCTGTCAAATTGGAGTCCGTTGTCTGATACGATCTTGAGTGGGACTCCATACCTGCACAGAATATTTTTGATCAAGAAGTTGATAACTTTTGCTGAAGATATTTTATTTAGAGGTTCCGCTTCCACCCATTTGGTGAAATAATCGACTGCCACTATAGCATATTTGGCTCCGCCTCGGCCCGTTGGCAGTTCGCCAATTAAGTCAATTCCCCATACAGCAAAGGGCCAAGGGCCGGTCATTTGAGTAATTTCATTTGTGGGCAGTCGAGGAATTTTGGCAAATTTCTGACATCTGTCGCATTTCTTGACGAAGTCTAAGGCGTCTTTGTTTAGTGTGGGCCAGTAATATCCATATCGGAGTATCTTTTTTGCCAGAGTCTGCCCTCCAGTGTGATCTCCGCATCCTCCCTGATGGATGTTTGATAAGATTTCCTTGGCTTCCCTTCCGGCGACGCATCTTAATAAGGGGCTAGAGAGGCCACGCCGATAGAGGATGCCTTCTTGTATTGTGTAGTGGGGAACTTTCCTCAAGATCTTCTTGGCTTCATTACGCCTGTCGGGCAGTGTGCCATCTTGCAAATATTTCCGGATAGGAGTCATCCAGGTTCCTTCTTCGATTGCAGTTACCAGATTTACTTGTTCGAAACTTGGGGCTAGCTGCCTTGAGATGGCTAGTGTTCCGAAAATGGTGCTATTCTTCATACTAGCTTGCTTTGCAAGTTCATCTGCCTCTTGGTTCTCTTCTCGAGGAATATGTTTGATTAGATAGTGGTTCAATTGATCGAGCAGTAGTTTGGTTTTCTTTAGGTATGCTGTGAGTCGTTCTCCTCGAGTCTGGAATTCTCCTAGTACCTGGTTTACGATAAGCTGAGAATCACTATGAAGACATAAGGAATTGATTCCAATTTCCAGGGCAAGCTCCAATCCCTGATATTACTGCTTCATATTCAGCATCGTTGTTAGTGGCCGTGAACTCCAACCTTAATGCATAGTACAACTTTCTTCCCCTGGGGGTGATGATCACAATTCCTTCCCCCGAGCCTTGTTCGTTCGATGCTCCATCTACAAAGAGGTTCCACTTGATGTTTTTTGCTACTTCGGATTGTTCCTTGCCTTCGTTGGTAGTGAATTCGGCAATGAAATCGGCCATGGCTTGTCCTTTGATAGCGGCGCGAGGATGGTAGGTGATATCATACTGATTTAGTTCGATGCACCATTTGAGGAGTCGCCCAGAAGTGTCAGGACGATGGAGCACTTGTCTTAGCGGTTGATCGGTTAGAACCCTGATGGAGTGAGACTGGAAGTAGTGTCGCAGTTTTCGTGACGCGATCAATAAACAATATGCTAATTTCTCTAGTTTAGGATATCTGGCCTCTGCCCCTGTAAATCTCTTACTTACAAAGTAAACCGGGCGTTGTGTGCGGTCTTCTTCTCTTACCAAGGCGGCGCTTAGAGCATGAGATGATACAGCGAGGTATAGGTATAACACTTCACCTTCATTTGGAGTTGAGAGTACTGGTGGTCTCTGAAGGTGTTCGATTAGGTTGAGGAAGGCTTTTAAGCATTCATCGATCCACTCGAATCTCCCTTTGTCTTTCTTGAGAGCTTCGAAGAAAGGGACACACTTGTCAGTTGCCTTGGAAATGAATCTGCTTAGGGCGGCCACCTTTCCGTTTAGGCTTTGCATTTCTTTTCGAGTGGAGGGTATCCTTATTTCTTTTAGAGCCCGGATTTGTTCAGGGTTTGCTTCGATTCCTCTGGCGTGGACGATAAATCCCAAGAATTTTCCCGATGATACTCCGAAGGAGCACTTTAGAGGGTTCAGCTTCATTCCATATCGGCGAAGTACTTGAAACATCTCGCCCAGGTGGCTTACATGGTCGTCGGCTTTCCTGGACTTTACCAACATGTCATCCACATACACTTCCATAGTTCGTCCGATTAGCTCTGCGAACATCTTGTTGACGAGGCGCTGATAGATAGCTCCAGCATTTTTGAGTCCAAAAGGCATGACTTTGTAACAATATAGTCCGCGGTCAGTGATGAAGCTAGTGTGGTCTTGATCAGGAGCGTGCATGGGAATTTGGTTATATCCGGAGTATGCATCCATAAAAGATAGGAGTTCATGTCCGGCTGTGCTGTCCACAAGTTGGTCGATTCGGGGAAGTGGGAAGCAATCTTTTGGGCAAGCGTCATTCAGATTGGAGAAGTCAATACATGTTCGCCACTTTCCATTGGCCTTTTTTACTAGCACTGGGTTAGCGATCCATTCTGGGTAGATGGCTTCCCGTATGAAGCCATTAGCAAGTAGATTCTTTTCTTCCTCATCAAGGGCTGCTGATCGCTCTGCCCCCATGCTCCTCTTTTTCTGTTTTACTGGCACCTTGGTGGGATCGATGTTCAGCATGTGGCATGCTATGTCGGGGGAGATTCCTGTCATATCGGCATGGGTCCACGCAAATACATCTAAGTTGTGGCGGAGAAAGTCAATGAGTTGATCTTTCAACTCCGTTTTTAGCTGAGATCCGATTTTTAATAGTTTACTTGAATCGTGCTTATCTACAGATACGAATTCCATAGCCTCTGCAGGCTCGGCGGTAGCCTCCTCCTCTTTATCCCTGGGGTCTAGTTCATTGAAGGGATCACTTGTGTATCGAAGAGGAGGGGCTTTCTTTAGTTGCTATGCCTCCAAGCTTTTCATGCAGAGAGTAGTCTCTGCATCTTTTCCTTTATTCTTTCTGCGGTTATTGCGAAGTTCAGTTACGTAGCAGTCTCGGGCAGCATCTTGATCTCCTTCTACTTCTCCTACTCCGTTGTCTGTTGGAAATTTCATTTTTAGGCACCAGGGGGCTAATACAATCTGGAAGTCAGACAAGGCTGGTCTTCCCAAGAAGGCGTTGTAAGCCGAGTGGTTTTCTATTAGTACGAACGTTTGTTTTCGCACAACGGAGCGGGGATGACTTCCTATTTCGACGAAGAGGTCAAGTTGCCCGAGGGGCATTTTTGCATCTCCAGTGAAACCGTGCAGTGGGTTGTCACAGAGGGATACATCCTTCATTGATAACTTCATTTTGTCGAAAGCATGTTTGAATAGGATATTTACGGAGCTTCCTGTGTCTATTAGAATCCGAAAAACTTTAGCTGGACCGAACCAGGCAGAGATGACCATAGGATCCATGTGTGGGTACTGTCTTCCTTCCAAATCACGCCTACTGAATATGATGTCGTCGTTCTCTTTTCGTTTCGGGTGGCGTTCTTCCGTGATGGAGTTAACATAGCCTTCTGCATTTCTAAGCGACTTGCCGTACCTTTCCATCTCTGCCCAACTTCTGTCGGCGATGTGTGGTCCTCCTGAGATGGTAAGGACCACTATCTTCTCTTGACTAGAGCCACTGGTGTTGTGATTGTTGCGATTCCCTCCGCCTACCTCTGGGAGGGGTTGCTTTGAGTTCTCATTGGCTGGAGTTGGAGTCCTGTTCTGACCCTTCACATAGCGTTCCAGTCTTCTTCTTCTAATGTGTTCTTCGATCAAGTCCCGAAGATGGTGGCATTCATTGGTGTCATGTCCGTGGGATTCGTGGAAGCGACAGAACTTTCCGGACTTGAGTGCGTTATCTGATTCTTTCTTATGCGGGGGGCGCTTGTATCCTAGTTCGCCCTGAGTGGCTAGGAAGATATTTTCGATTGTGTCATTCAAAGGAGTGTAGGAGTCAAATCTCGGTCCTGGTCGATATTGGCGTTTTTCGACCTTTCTGCCCCCAGCATTGTCTCTAGATTCATTTCTTCGAGCGTCCTTAGCCGCAGTGGGAACCTTGTCCTGAACTGTCTTACCTTGTTGCCCTGACTGCCTCTCCGTAGCAGCGTCTTCAAGTCTCATATACTTTCCAGCTTCATGGAAGAAATCAGGCAAGGTAGCTGGTTTTTCCTTAGTTAATCTTCTGGCAAACTTGGTGTCTGGATGTACACCACTACAGAGGGCCATTAGAGTGAGTTTTTCATCGGCATCTTGAACTGCTGCCGCTGCGGCGTTGAACCGCGTTAGATATTGTTGCAGCATCTCTCCGAATTTCTGTTTGACATTGGATAGAGAATAAGCATCCTTGGGTTGTTCCACATGGATGCGGAACTGGCTAATAAACCTTTCTTTCAACATCACCCATGAGCTGATGGATCCTTGGGGTAGATGGCAGAACCAGGAGGTAGCTAGATCTGCTAGGAATAGCGGAAAGCATTTACATAATACTCCTTCTGTTGCTCCACTCATGAGCATATGCTGGGTGTATCTCTGCAAGTGTACGATGGGGTCGGATGTTCCTTTGTAAGGTTCCATGGTTGGCATTTTCCATTCCCGGGGAGTGATGGCAGTTTCGATATTTCGGGTAAAGGGGCTGGTGACCCTAGCGCCTAATCCCCGGTCCCTTTGCTCTCGTTGGACACACTCTCTGAATAATCGTGCCATTCGTTCGTTAGAACTTGGAGCGGACAAAAATGAGCTTGGCTCTTCCCTGCGGGATCTATCTCGTCCAGATGACCTGTAGGGATGGTACAGTCTATCACTTCTAGCATTATCCAGTGGTTGTCTTTGGCTGCTCGGATGCACGCTAGGACCAGCTACAGTTGCCCCTTGCCTTGATCTTCCCCTGTAGGGTTCTGTTTCGAGCACATCCATGGGGTCAACTTGGGGTGGGTTCTAGCTCGGCTCCGTTCAGCGGGGTTTCTATGATTAGGTGGCATGACTGGCTCAGCTACATCCGACCCTCGCCTGGTGCCTCCCCCACTGGGTTCGGTTCCAAGGGCTTCCTCGAGTCGGAATTCGGGCTGATTCCGGGTGCGGCCCCTATCATTGTTGTTCCTGTTGATAGCTTCTTCGAAGAGGGAAGACCTTTGTTGCCTCCGAGATCCTCCAGATTGGGATTCACCCCATGATTCAGTGTTGCGGTTGGACTCTTCAGCATTCCTTAAGCGTGACATGAGTTGGTCCACCAAAGCTTCTTGTTGGGATGTGAAGCGGTTAGTTACTTCAGCCACAACTCTGTCCAGATCTGCCCTAGTGATTGGTTGTTCCGTTGCGGGACCAGTTGGATTTTCCTGATTTTCATCTGGTACCGCTGTTGAAGTGGGCTGATCTGCGATCGCAGGATCTGGAAGGCTGCTAGTTGCGATGTTCTTTCCTTTGTTAACATCCTTTCTCTGTTTGGAAGGCATGATTTCTAAGCAACGAGCGATGTTGTTAGGAAGAAGGTTGAGTGGGAGAAGATGAAGCTTGAGTTCACTTCTCAGTGAAAAGCACCAAAAATGTTTGCACAAAAAATGGACAAACACCTCCAAGTCGTATTATTTAGTTGATTATATGTGATTTTCAATGGTTTAGAAGAGTTATGTAAATATGATAAAAGTAGGGGCTGAAATGTAAAAGACACGCAGATTTATAGTGGTTCGGCCGGAATATGCCTACGTCCACTTTATATGTTATTATCCTCTTTCTTTCGGATTACAAGTACAATGCTTCGTATACAAGTATATGAAAGTAGTTTGAAAGTTCCTTCCTTGCTTGAGCTCTCAAACCTGTCTGCCATTGTTGTACCCCTGCCCCTCTATTTATAGAATGAGGTAGGGGGCAGGGATCTTGGAAGTATATAACTGCTGGTGGGCCCGGGCTGAAGCAATCTGGACTGGCAATCATCTGGTTCGGCGGAGCTCCATTCGGTGGTAGGTATGGACCGGTGGTATGTATGGACCGGTGGTAATGAGGTGGTTCGGTGCTCGTTTGATTCGGTGATGGCCTTGGGAGTTGGTTCGGCGGTGTTTGGTCCGGTGGTGTTGGGTCCGGTGGTGTTTGGTCCGGCACCAAACAAGTTTGGTGGTAGGGCGATGAGGGGGAATACCGAATGCTATCACGCCGGATGGACCTTAACTTGGAGTGCCGAATGAGCCCATATCCTTGCATAGCCGGATGAACCTGTATACCGAATGAGCCCTCACTGCCGAATGGAACTTGTTCTTTCGAATCGCCGATAGGAGCTGATGGAATGGAGGTTGCAAACCCGGGTGAAAATGACACTTCTTGGTCTCGAGATTTTCTGGGTGAGAATTCGCCCAACACAATATTTCAACAAAATTTTCAAGTAAAGTATGGACGCAAATGGTTGTTGTTCCATGCCCTTGGAATTTGATCTCCATCAACAGTAGTGAGTTTGAATGTGCTGTCAAGAAGCTTCTGACCTATTACACACGGTCCTTCCCAATTTGGCCCAAACACACCTGTCGCTGTCATAATTCTCTTCAGGACTAGGTCTCCAATCTCAAAGCTGCGTTGGCGAACTTTGGAATTAAAATGTCTGGCTATTCTTTGCTGATGAGCTGCAATTCTGAGATTAGCCTCATCTCTTTTTTCATCAAGGAAGTCTAGTGCTTCAAGCTGTAGCCTTTCGTTCTCTGCTTGGTTGAAATGGATCCTTCTGTGTGAAGGAACCTCTGTTTCTACCGGGATCATTGCTTCCGACCCGTATGCTAATGAGAAAGGAGTGTGTCCAGTCGCAGTTTTGTGAGTGGTTCTGTATGCCCATAGTGCAAGTGGTAGCTTATCGACCCAACCACCTTTTGCTTTTTCAAGTTGCTTTTTGATGGTTGATTTGATGATCTTGTTTACTGCTTCCACTTGCCCGTTTGCCTGCGGATGAGCAACTGCTGAAAAGCTTTTCTGGATTTTGAATCGCCTGCAAAAATCTTGGAATTCCTCGCTTTCAAACTGAGTACCATTGTCTGTGATTATTTTCTGAGGCACACCATACCTGCAAATGATATTCTTGGTCACGAAACTTATCATCTTCTTAGAGGTGATAGTAGCCAATGGTTCAGCTTCAGCCCATTTAGTAAAATAATCAACTGCAACAATAGCATATTTAATCCCTGATTTGGCAGTCGGTAGCGGCCCAATGAGATCCATTCCCCAAATTGCAAATGGCCATGGACTGACCATTTGTGTGAGTTCAGTTGAAGGCGCTCTAGGAATTTTGGCAAATCTTTGGCATCTGTCACACTTTCGGGAATAGCTTGCAGCATCATGATTAATTTCTGGCCAAAAATATCCGTATCGGAGAATTTTCTTTGCTAATGTTTGACGACCTGAATGATCACCACATTCTCCTCCATGTACCTCAGCTAGGATTGTTTTGGACTCTTCCCTGGATACACATCGAAGCAATGGCATTGAGAATCCCCGTCTGTATAATCGGCCATCCTGAATTACATAGCGAGAGGCTTTCCTTAGTAGCTTCCGTCTCTCTATCGAATTTTCTGGCAGAGAACCTCTGAGTAGGTAGTCCAGTATTGGAGTCATCCATGACTCTTGTTCTTGAGATACATTCATAATCCAGTCAATATCCATCTCGTCTATACTTGGTGCTGAAAGGACTTCTACGGGGACCAATCCCAATAGTTGAGCTTCACCAGAACTTGAATACTTTGCGAGGGAATCTGCCTTCATATTCTCTTCCCGAGGAATGTGGCTTATTGAATAGTGATCGAGCTCACACAGAAGTTCCCAAACCTTTGACAAGTAAGCGGGCAGGTTTCCCCCTTTCGTTTGAAATTCCTTCTTGACTTGGCATACAATAAGCTGAGAATCACTAAAGATCTGTAACGCTCGTATGTTTAGTTCTTTAGCGATTTTCAGTCCTGCGATAAGAGCTTCATATTCTGCTTCATTGTTTGTTGAAGGAAATTCCAATCTTAGTGCATAGCATAATGACCGACCTTCAGGAGTCTCAAGTACAACTCCGGCTCCAGAACAGTAATCATTTCTTGCACCATCGACATATAACTTCCACTGGATCGGGGAATTGTCGAACGTTTCTTCCTCACTGTTACCCTTATCTGTAAATTCTGCAATGAAATCCGCTAAAGCTTGTCCATTGATTGCTTTCCGAGGATGATAAGTGATGTCATACTGACTGAGTTCAATATTCCACTTTAGAAGACGACCTGAAGTTTCAGGGCGAAACAGGACTTGCTTTAAAGGTTGATCAGTGAGGACTCTGATAGGATGAGCTTGAAAATATTGCCTCAATTTCCTAGATGCAATTAGTAAGCAATAGGCGAGTTTTTCCAACTTAGAGTAATTCATCTCTGCCCCAGTGAGTCTTTTGCTGATATAGTAAACTGGATGTTGAATCCTTTTGTCTTCCCGTATCAGCGCTGCACTTAAAGCGTGTGATGATACTGCCAAGTATATAAGAAGATCCTCGCCATCGCCAGGCCTAGAAAGTATTGGAGGTGTCTCCATATGGTGAATCAATTCATCAAAGGCTTTTTGGCATTCGGGAGTCCAATTGAAGTTTTTCTTTCCTTTGTTTAGGGCGTCAAAGAATGGGATGCATTTATCTGTGGCCTTGGAAATGAACCGACTCAAGGCGGCAACTTTTCCATTGAGACTTTGCAATTCCTTCTTTGTTCTAGGAGCTTTGACTTCTTTCAAGGCAGTAATTTGAGCTGGACTAGCCTCAATGCCCCTAGCGCTGACGATAAACCCTAAGAACTTTCCGGACTCGACCCCAAATGTGCATTTCAGAGGGTTAAGCTTCATTCTGTATTTCCGGAGGACTGCGAACATTTCTGCCAAGTGTTCAATGTGATCCGCTGCTTTCTTAGACTTTACTAACATGTCGTCGACGTAGACTTCCATAGTTTTGCCCAATTGCGGTTTGAACATAGCATTAACAAGTCTTTGGTAGGTTGCCCCTGCATTCTTCAATCCGAAGGGCATAACTCTGTAGCAATAAAGACCAACATCGGTGATAAAGCTCGTGTCCTCCTGATCCGGTTCATGCATCATGATCTGGTTATATCCGGAGTAGGCATCCATGAAAGATAACAATTCATGTCCCGCTGTTCCATCTACCAGTTGATCGATCCTGGGTAAAGGAAAGCAATCTTTGGGGCAGGCCTTGTTCAGATCTGAAAAATCGATGCACACTCTCCATTTTCCATTAGCTTTCTTAACCAACACAGGATTTGAAACCCAATTCGGATATGTAGATTCTTTGATGAAGTTATTTTCCATGAGTCGATCAATTTCCTCTTTTAATGCTGCTGACCTTTCTGGACCTTGGGTTCTTCTTTTCTGTTTTACTGGTGTAAACTTTGGGTCAATATTCAGAGCGTGTACTACAATTTCTGGAGATATTCCACACATATCAGCATGAGTCCAAGCGAAGACATCCAGATTTGCTTTCAAGAAAGATATCAAGATATTCTGAATTGACACATTAAGTTGTGAACCCACATTCAACACCTTATTTGGGTCCTTCGGGTCAACAGGTACCGGTACCGTCGTTTCAACCGGCACCACTCTATTCTCCCCTGCACTGGCTTTTCTGGGATCCATCTCTTTCCGTGCCCCGCTATGCTCGCCAGTGCAGGGTCCACCCCGTAATTGCTACAAGGCTGGCTCTTTGATGCGGACCGGGGTGGCCGCATCCTTTCCCATTTCCCTTTTTCTTGACTCTCGCAACTTTGTCAAATAGCACTCTCGCGCAGCATTTTGATCCCCTTTTATAACTCCTACTCCATTGTCTGTAGGAAATTTAATAGTGAGGCACCACGGGGCTAGGATAGCTTTGAACGCTGCGAGCGTTGGACGGCCAAGGAAAGCATTATAAGCAGAAAATTCATCGACAATCACAAATGTTTGCTTGCGGACTACTTTCCTTTCTCCTTCCCCAAGTTCTACAAGCAGATCGATAGTTCCTATTGGTTGCTTTGGCTCCCCGGTGAAGCCAGCGATCTTCTGCGATGAGGCTTGTACATCGACCATAGGGATTTTCATTTGGTCGAATGTCTTCATGAAGAGGATATTACATGATGCTCCGCAGTCAATGAGAACTCTTCTGACAATGGCCGGTCCGATACCAGCTGAGATGACCAAGGGATCTAGGGTAGGAGCTTCGATACCTGAGGAATCTCTGGCTCTGAATATAATATCATCACTGAAAGTTTTCTGTTGTTTCAGGGGCGTAGTGTCTTCTAAAACAAAGACGTCTTCTTCGGCTGGAACATATTTCAAAGCCCTGGTATATCTCTCCATCTCACCCCAGCTCTTGCCAGTTGGGTGAGGTCCTCCTGTAATGACATTGATAATGGGCCTTCCAGATTCATGCCCCGTAGCTTTCTCACCTATCCTAGGCTGATGAACAGGAGCCTGTTGCCCCTGACTTGACGATGCAGGATTGTTGCTATTCTTTTTCACGAATTGCTGCAGCTTGTTTTCTCTTAGCAATTCTTCAATCAGATTTTTCAACCGGCGGCATTCATCGGTCTCATGACCGGGTTGATTATGGAAGCGGCGGAACTTCCCACTTTGTATAGCCTTTTTTCCTGTCCTCAAAGGGATAGGTTTAGGGAGGTCAACAGAATCTTTAATGGCAAGGTAGATATGCTCCGGCGTATCTGATAAAGGAGTATACTCTGATGGCTTGAAGGATCGGGGCTTCTTCAGATTACTCTGTTTCTTCCCATTGTTATTTTCCCTTTTTTGCCCTACAGATTCATTCTTGCGTGGAGCAACAGTGTTATCTTCAGTTTTTTCCGACACTGCCTTCACCGGTACAGGACGGCTTTCCAGGCGTATGAATTCATCTGCCTTTTTGTAGAACTTTTCGAGGGAGGTTGGCTCCTTCATGTTTAGCCATTTCCCAAATTCGCTCGACTTATCAACAGCCCTCATCAGATAAGTCAATATCATTCGCGGTTCAGCATTGTCCACCTCTGCCAGCGCTATATTAAAGCGGTTCAAGAAAGATCTGATAGATTCACCGGGATTCTGTTCTATACTTGACAATGACATGATGTCCTTGGCCTTTGAAGCATATAGTCTAAACTGCTCCTTGAATTTTCGGGTCAAGTCTGAAAACTGATCAATAGATCGGACTGGCAACTTGGTGAACCACAGTAGAGCCACACCCTCAAGGTACACGGGGAAATATCGGCACTTTATCTCGTCAGAGGCTCTGGCACCTGTCATGTGCCAATCATATTTATACAAGAATTCGTTCGGATCACTTGTCCCTTTGTAAGCTGGGATAGTTGGAGGGACAAACTTCCTTGGAAATTCCGCCTTTAAGATTTTCTCAGTAAATGGAGTTTTACTTGGGGCGAAACCCCATTCTTTCTCATCTTCAACCCTTTGCATACTTTCTTTCATGATTTGCCGGACCATTCCAGAAAGATACTCCTCATCATGTCGAGTTCCAGATCCACCAACTTCAGGAAGCGTTTGCTCAAAGGGACTGGAAGCCCTTTCTGGAGCATTCCTTTCATTAGCATCATTAATGTTGCCAGCATAATTCCTTCCATTACCAGCTGGTTGATTGTTTGCCCCGAGCAAATCATTCAACTTATTCAGAATTAGGGCATTTTGGGCACTCTGAGCCTCTAATTGTGCATTCTGGGCGTTTATCTGCTGGTTCAGCCCTAATATTACAGCATCCAACTCCGCTTTCGTAACCCCAGCAGACGGAGTGGGTTGATTAGGTACAGGAGAAGCGGAGGTTCCCTCTTGAATATTCCCAGATCTGACAGATCTACTCTTCCTTCCAGGAGCCATTATTTCGGATAGACTTCTGGTTTTCAGGGAAATTCTCTCTACAAACCTCTGTGAAGCAATGATGATAACTTGCCTGAGTTCAATTCTCAGTGAAAGCACCAAAAATGTTAACGCTAAAATTTGAACGCTAACACCCCGGTGTATGAGTTGCAGTTGTGAAAGCACCACCCGACGACTCGGGAACAGATTACAAGCAGATAATAGCAGAAAAGCGGTAAACAACAACAATTTTATAGTGGTTCGGCTTAAGGGTATAGCCTACGTCCACTTTAAGTACTTTTATTAATAATCTCGTTACAAGCTGATACAATTCTTCCCAAATACAATACACTTTGAATTACAAGAGACTTAGAACAAGTAGCTTAAACTTCGATGAAGATGAGAGTTTTCGAATCCATGTTGGATGTATGTGATCTCTTCTTGAAGTTGTTTGTAGCGTTCTTAATGTCTTGAGAGCTTCAAGTGTTGGATTGGATTGATTTGGAATGCAGCAGAGTAACGGCCTTTGAAGAAAATGAGCCCCCCCAAAAAAAAGTCCCTTGAAAGTTGGATATGGCACTATATTTATAGAGAATTCTAGGCAGGAAACATTACCAAGTCCTAAGTCGTCACCGACCTAAGTTGGGTTGTGGACGACTTAAACTAAGTCATGGGTCAGTTGCCACTTAAATGCTGGGTCGAGACTTCTTAAAGGCATCCTTGCTGAACCCTGGATATATCACAAGTCCTAAGTCGCAAATGAGTCAACCGGTCCTCTCATAAGCTATGTGGCATTGAACCTTAACTTCGTAGTCTTAAGTCGTGTACGACTTACCATAGGTCGTAGGTCGTGACCGACCTAAACTGATTCTCGGCTTGTGGCTTAACTGGAGTTAACGAATCATGGTGCAGTATTGAATTTGCCTCTGTAGCCTTAGGTCGTGAACGACCTAGCAAAGGTCGTAAGTCCGTCACGACTTAGGTGTAGTCGTCTTAACTCCTCGTCCCTTGAGTCGTTAAGTCATAGTCCCTTTAGGTTGTTGGACCGTTACTCCCTTGGGTCATTTAGGTTGTAATTTCTTAAGTCGTAAACTTCCTTAAGTCGTGCCATCCCTAACTAGTAAGATTGTGCAGACCTTAGGTCGTTAGGCTGTAATGTTCTTAGGTTGTGAAGGCCTTAAGTCGTAGATCCTTATCTCGTAGACTCCTTAACTCGTAGAGGCCTTAAGTCGTAGATTCTTATCTCGTAGACTCCTTAACTCGTAGAGGCTTTAAGTCGTAGATCCTTATCTCGTAGACTCCTTAACTCGTAGAGGAAACTGGGTTAACAGTCCCTACCCCTTTTAACATACTGTTGGAGCTTGTTCTCTTTCAACAGTTGCTCCATTACTTCCTTCAACTGTCGGCATTCGTTAGTGTCATGACCAGGCTGATTGTGAAACTGACAGAATCTTCCACTTTTCTCCATTTTACCTCCAACCCTCATCTTAGGTGGAGTAGGATAACTGATATTATCTTTGGTTGCAAAGAAGATATTTTCAGGGGTATCAGTCAAGGGTGTGAAGTTGAAAGCTCGACCCTTCTTTGCATCCCCTTGTTTCTTTCCGCCGTCATTCCCCCTTTTCTGAGCATTGGATTCCTTTTTGTCTGGAGCGTTACTATCATTCTTAGTTTCTGCTGACGCCACCTTAGCCGATGCTTGAAGGCTTTCCAAGCGCATGAACTCATCGGCTTTTTTATAGAATTTATCGAGTGAATTTGGTTCTTTCATTTTCAACCATTCTCCAAACTTGCTCGATTTATCAATTGCCCTCATCAAGTATGTTAAGACCATGCGTGGCTTAGCATTATCAACCTCGGCCAAAGCTATGTTGAATCGATTCAAAAACGATTTGATGGATTCTCCTGGGTTTTGCTCCAGACTTGACAATGACATTATATCCTTTGCTTTAGAGGCGTACAACTGAAACTGCTCCTTGAACTTCTTAGTTAAGTCCGAGAACTGATCAATGGATCTAACTGCCAGCTTGGTAAACCATAATAAAGCTACTCCTTCCAAATACACCGGAAAGTACCGGCACTTAATCTCATCGGATGCCCTGGCGCCAGTCATATGCCAGTCATACTTATACAGAAATTCGTTAGGATCACCTGTTCCTTTGTAAGCTGGAATAGTGGGCGGAACAAATTTTCTCGGGAATTCAGCTTTCAGAATCCTCTCGGTGAATGGAGTTTTGCTTGGAGCAAAGCCCCACTCTTTCTCATCCTCGTCCTTTCGCATACTTTCTTTCATGATTTGACGGACCATCCCTGAAAAATACTCTTCATCATCCACAGGCCCTGCGGGGAAAACGTCAGCCATTCTTTCAGAGTTCTGCCTTGACAGTCGTTCACGAAGGGTCGGTTGAGGTCCCGGTCCTCCATCCTGAGGAAGTGGCCTTTCAACGGGGCTTACCGCCCTTTGAGAAGTATTCCCTCTAACATCCTGAGCTCTATCAGCAGAGTTTCCTTCTTTATTTGTTGGCTGACGATTAGCCTCGAGCAAATCATTTAGCTTATTCAATATCAAGGTATTCTGAGCATTCTGAGCCTCTAATTGTTGATTCAATCCTAAAACCACAGCGTCCAATTCCGCTCGCGTAACTCCCATAGTTGGAGTTGTCTGACTCAGAGGAGGAGAAGTGGCGGTGTTCTCTTGAACATCATCAGATCTGGCAGATCTACGTTTCCTTCCGGGAGCCATAATTTCTGTTAGACTTCTGGTCTTAACGGAGATTCTTTCCTCAAAGTTTGATGAAGCAATGATGTAAATACCCTAAGTTCAATCCTCTCAGTGAAAGCACCAAAAATGTTAACGTGAAATTCCGATGCTAACACCTCGGTGTGTATAGAAACAGTGTGAAAGCACCACCCATGAATGAGGGAATCAAGAAACAGCAGTAAGTAACAGAAAATGCAGTAAATGAACACAGAGTTTATAGTGGTTCGGCTTATGATGAAGCCTACGTCCACTTCAATCCTTTTATTGCTGATTGGATTACAACTTATTACAATCTCTTCCAATTACAATTCAATTCCATTCAAAAGACAAGTAGCTAGAGAAAACTTCGATGCAACAAAGTTCTTCGAATCCATGATTGAATGTGTTGAATCTTTGTGTGAAGTTTTATCTAAGCGTCTTGCGTGAGCTTGAAGTGATGGAGTGTAGCTTGCTTTGAAGATAGTAAAGTTCCAATGCCTTGAAGAAAAATGATTCCCCCCCTCCCCAAAAGTCCCTTGAATGTTGGAGGTGGTCACGTATTTATAGGGGTTTTCCTCCTTAAGTCGTAGGCCGTGCTTGACTCATGGTTAACTCGTGGCCGAGTCAAGTTGGGTCGTGGACGACTTAACTGGCTGAGTCCAAGCTTGGTATCAGAGCGCCCTCGGTCTCCTGGATATAGCACAAGTCCTAAGTCGTCCACGAGTCAATCCTCTTTGACACAAGTATTGTGACAGCGGGCTACGACTCAGTGGTTTTAGGTTGTAGGCGAGTCATACTGAGTCGTGAGTCGTGAGTCGTGGCCTATGTGCAACTCTAACTTCTTACTGTCTCGAGTCCTTAAGTTGTGAACT
The DNA here is from genome assembly GCA_030765085.1 of Allium cepa. Lineage (NCBI taxonomy): Eukaryota > Viridiplantae > Streptophyta > Magnoliopsida > Asparagales > Amaryllidaceae > Allium > Allium cepa. Next base: position 912,947,037 of record CM060943.1, read on the forward strand.
TGTTGAGTTGGTAACTAATTAGGTCGTTGAGTCGATAGTCTTGATGAGTCGTGTATCAGTTAAGTCGCAATACTTTTTAGATCGTGTACCCACTGAATCGCTGACCTCTTCAAGTTGCTTGGGGCTTCAAGTCTCTAACTCGTTAAGTCGGTGATTCACTGAGTCGACCTGTCTCATGAACCGTTCCCTCCTTGAGTCGTTTTGTTCCTCTAAGTTGCCTTAAGCCTTAGCTCGTCGGCTAATTGAGTCGCAACCAGTTGAGTCGGTTCATTCTTTAAGTTGCTGAGGCTTATTGAGTTGCAGGTCCACTGAGTCGTCAAGGACCTTAAGTGGATGAGTCGGCCTAGATTTCAACTCGTTGGCAGAACGGGGTTAACAGTTACATTTGCCCACAAATTACGCTATGAAAATATACCATTACTTCCCAAAAATTTCATTATTCCATAAATATTTCCAAATCTATTTATAAAACTTCTCTAATAATTTCAAAGTTTAATTTAGAGAAATATTCCTTTACAAATTTTAAACCATTTGTAATCTACCTTTACAAATTTCAAAAATTATCGATTATACTTATTTATAATCCAACTAACAAATTATTACTCCTTTATTGAATTCAGATTCATTTTTGAAGTTTTCGTATCTGAACAATTTGGAAATTCCTTTCCTATAATTTTCTTATGTTCTTGAATTCGATTATAAGATTTTTTTTTCTCATAAAATCACGTCCATTCAATACAATCCTATTTACAAATCTCGCGAGTATTTATAAGTAATTTCAATAAGTTTCCAAAACTCTACCTTTTTAATATAAGTATTCTAAAGCAAAATAACAAATTTTCAAACACATTTATGTAGTTATTTAAAATATCACCACCACTTGTTAATTAATAATGATATAAAATTTTAATTCATTCATAAATAATAATAAGATTTTCAAAGCTTATTATGAAATTTGGAATCTATTTCGATCAACATTAAATATTTAAGTAACTAACTTCCTGGAATATTTTAGCCCAATTAATAGTTTAATGAATAAAAATCCTTTTCTAAAACAACTTCTCTTCTTGATGAAAATATATTTTTAAAATCTAATATAACCATTTTTATACTTATAAATCTCCTCGATATATCACAATCTGATTTACATTTCAAAATTCACAGCTATTTCCAAATTCCAAAATAAAATCCACTATTTCTGTCACGATCTGAAATCCAATGTTCGAAAATTGACACTAAATACCTCACTTGTATTCGACTGCCAAAGATTCAAACATCGAACTCCAGTCGGATGGAGCTTATAACAACATTAGATGAATATAAAATAGCGGAAACAATAATGAATATCATACATTACATCACAGATACAACATCATCATAATATCCATTACTACATCAGAGTGTTTTTATACATATAACACAACTCCAAATAGAGCATCATAATAGTACAACAAGTGATCATATGCCAAAAAGACTTCAAAGAAACGAAACGATAGTGAACTCCCAAAAAATAAGCACCTTAAGATCCAAAAGCCTCCAAAATATCTCCAAGGTAAAAGTCTACAAAAATTGCTAACACCAGAACACGGAAACCTGCTACTAGGCTGCCCGTGTGGAAATTACGGGCACCCAAAGTTTAGAAAGAAACAATAAACTCCAGGTCAGTCATGGGATTGGTATGATAAACAAAACAGTTGCTATTAAATAAACAAGATTTATAAAAGAAAACCATTTATGCATTTGGAAAATGAAACTACCATAAGGCCTCCCGGCATACACACAGTACAATCGCACATTTGGGGGAGATTTCCCATTATGATAGTCAAATATGCTTATTACGAGAAAAGTTCTTTGATATTATTACTAGTGCATAGTGTGAAAATTTTTTGAAAATATAATATTAATCATAGCCAGCATAGGTACCATTGTACTATGCCTACTATAGCTGCCATGTTAAATGGCAAATTCTACAACTAAAACCGTACTGAGTTCGTATTGGGAATTGGATTTCCAACAAATGGTCAGGCTAAGGAACTTCCTACTGCCACACATGGGTACGCCTCTGGAGGGACGCCCGAGAACCTACCCGGCACTCTGCCAACACAAGACCGGGTTACCTCTATAACTAGGTAACTACTACTCGAGTATGCCACCCCCCGGTCATTTACGACCTTTATCCGAGGCTTCAACACCAACAACCACAGAGTAATAAATTTGCAGTAACCACATAGGTTAAGTATCCGAGCTCCATACCATGATACCACCTTTTTCCAGAAGGAAATGACATACCCTAAAGGGTGCGACCCTCATAACCTTGCCACATCTTTCCAATTTCGACCATTTCCGGGGTTTGAGGTTCGATGAGGTCTCGTCCACAAAGCTACGTTTTACACGAAAGCCATGCTTTGATCACAAATGATCATCAACACACAGTAGCACTTAGCATGCAACACTACCAAATTGGGAGTATATCGATGATAACCTTTAACTACGTAACCTCTGAGCTCGTACGTCTCAGAGAAGGGTGTTATGCTAAGAGAATAAATTCTACGCCACCAACAGATATTTGTTTGAAAGAAATCTGCTTTATATCTCAAGGTGTACTGTCAGACATAACACAATACAAGTCTGTTCCAGGTTCGAACAGAACCGAAGGCACTTCGTCCAATAAAGGAAGAAGCCCTTGCAATCCGGGTATCCACAATCCCAATCGGACTTCCCATCACTTAAGGAATCTCTATACCGTAGCTACTCGATGTAGGGACAATATCCTATCGTTTTCGAAGACACCCGGTCTTCAACACCGTCTTCAATGCTATTAATTTCGTCGTATCACTATTCGGAATGGGTTATATGACACAAAGGTCCTCTCCCGGCTAATCTGAATAGTGAACGCTTAATTTTAAAACACGTGGTATATCAGTTACAAAGATTCATATTCAGCGTTCGATGTGGGTTTTGGATAATTAACTGAAATCCGACTCCCTGTCGCATCGAAGTTTGATTTTCACATCAATACATAATTAGATCACAAATCATAGTTCAGCACAAAGCAACTCACATCACACAGCATCACAGCCACAACAAAAATATCAATCCAGTGCACAACAATAGTTAAATATTTTTTCAATCACGGGGAATGTGATTTAAATGAATTAACCACATAACTATTTTTATTAATTAATTTAAATCAATGAATAATTCTTCTTAATGATAAATTAATTAAATATTAATCAACTTTATTAATTAATTATTCCTTAATTAATTAACTTAATTAACTATTAATTACAAATTAATTAACTTTAATAATCTAATAAACAATTCTTAGTTACAAATTAGCTAAACACTTAATTATTAATTAACCAATCTGAAATTACAATAATAAATAAATCATTCTTGATTACTTTCCAAAACAATTAGTTGATAATAATTATTTATCTTAATTAACATTCAAAAATCTTCCTTAAACTTTGAAATCAATTTATTACTAACTTGAAAACTTTAATGATAATTAAATTTAATACTTCACTTAAGTTAATTAAAATATTAATTAAGATTTTAAAACATTCTTACGTATTCACTTAATTAATTAAAACTTGAAATAACCTCTTAACTTAAAATAGTCAACAATAATTATTTCATAAATACTAGAATTTGTTTAACATTATAAACTTGAAATTTATTGGGCTTAGCCCATTTTGAAAACAACCCGTGAATGCGCAGATTTTACTCGAGTGTACCTCGAGTTTCCCCTTACATTTCCCCGAGTCACTCTCTTGTGCCTGACATGCTTTCCTCTTCTTCTTCTTGTTTTGTTTTCTAGCTTAAGTTACAAATTGTTGAATTCATTCCATACGAATGCGAGAAACCTGAGCCAACCCATCTCCTGCTGGAGCACTCCTTCGAGTTCCTCCCCAGCCCAAACTTCCTGACTCAAAGCCGACGTCGTGCACGGCATCGCACCGTCGTTCCGGAGAACTCCAAAATCTTCGGCAAGTCACAAAACTCCACCATACTCGAAATCCAAACTGGATTCGCCATCAAAATTTACAAATCGAAATTAAGCGTTTCATTTAAAAAAAACAAAACTCGTCCCATCCTACAAAACCACCTCGCGGCAGTTGCTTAGACCACCGGAGCTGCCCCAACTCCGTCCACACCAAGTCAACACCCCATTCTACCATTCCCTTGAGTTTCGAGAAGCTTGGTCAATCAGAGGAGACGAACTCGTCTCGTTTCTTGACTATATCAACTTCAAGCCTAAAACCCTAAATTGAACTCGTCCCACCAATTCGTACAATAGAAAAATCATTTGATAATTTTCCCGAATTCAACGATGTTCAAACCTGCTTCGCGCAAAATTTCAACATCCAGTATTGGATCGATCATCATAAAATGATCAAAATGCATATTTTGTTCAATTATGAACTGCGCTTGGAATACTTAACTAAAAATCATCATATTAATTTTAAAAATCCTATCTTCATATGTAGATTCAAGTTATATGATCAAATAAAAAAATTAAAATATTTGAATTAATCAAATAATTCCCTTTTTACTGTAAAACTGGGTTTACAGAGTCCATATTCCATTATCAAGCTTCAAAAAAAATTCTAGGCTGTAATTCAAGTTTAAACAAACTTATTTTGTTTAAAAATCCTAAGTTAAAAAATGTTTGTATGAAGATTTATTAGATTTTTTTCTAATTCACTTTGCTCTGAAACCAAAAGTACAGAAAAACAAGTCTTATAAACATTTTCAGTATCACAGAAAACATACAGAACAAATTTTTTCCAACATACAGCAAAGCACAAAGTTCATGAACTAAATACCCAGATTTCAGTTTTAAAATAATAGGTTTACTCACTTGAAATATTTTGAAACAGAGAATTGCTCTTGTTTTGAAAACTGCAGATTGATTTTCCTTGATCTTCTTTTCTGTTTTTTTTTTCTAGATGAATGGATTTGAGTTTATAAGAATGGTGATGTTTACTTCTTTTTTTCCTTTTCTTTCTGGCTTTTCTATATTGTTGAACGAACTAGAAAAAAGAGGATTGATATATATAGAAACAGTTTTACAGGCTTTGTATTCTACTGGTACACAATTTGGTCAGAGATTTTTCTTTCTGTTAGGAGGCTAAAATGATTTTTCTCCACATTTCCAATGACCATATTTGTGCTGAGATGATAGTGGAAAATGCATATGCTTCCTTTCTTGTTTACACACTTATTCTATTGGCTTTTTTTTGTATATATTTTTTTTTATTATCTTTTGGCTTGCATAATATACATACACACTTGTTTAATTGGTTTGCTTTGCTTAATAAAAGAAATTGATTTAGTTATTTTTATTGGTTTGCTTTGCTCATATAGAATTCACAGCAACATACTTTCATTCTTGTCTTATTTTATTTTATACCCTTGTTCTTAATTTAAAAATTGTTATAATTATTGATATGTATTTATCTTATGTTGCCATATAACCATATAATTTTATTACTAACATAAATCCTAATTTTTATTTCTATTCAAAGTTTAGCTATCAAACATTTAATTTATATCCATATATTTTTATAATTATATTTTATTTGCTTTGAAACCTTTCAAATTAAATTTCAAAAGTTTAAATAAGTTACCCAATTTAAATTAATAAATTTTGGGATGTTACAGATATCCCCCATTAAGAAAATTTCATCCTTGAAATTTGAAAGAGAAAGAAAAGCAAACAAAGAACATATGAATTCAGAAAAGGATACAGAAACGGCTTACCAGTTTAAGCTGAGATATCCACTCTTCAATTGGGATATGATTTCTACATGTTATCATCAGTTTCCCAAGTGCAGTCCTTTGGATTGCCACTCCACTGTACTTTAACTAGTTTCACAACTTTGTTTCTCAATTGCTTTTCATCACGAACTACAATCTTTATTGGTTCTCTTTTAACTGTTAAATTGGGAGTAATTTCGAGATCCTGCTGAGCGGCTTCTTCAATAATACTATCTGGATCGTGCACATACTTCCGAAGATTAGAAATGTGGAACACATCATGCACACCAGATAACCAGCTAGGCAACTGCACTCAATAGGCTAAAGAACCGATCCTCTCGAGATTAGGAAAAGGACCAATATATCGTGGTGCTAGCTTACCAATCCACCCAAACCTTAATACTCCTCGCATTGGAGATACTTTGAGAAAAATAGAATCTCCAATCTGGAATTCCAAATCCCTTCTTCTGCGATCATAATAACTCTTTTGAGGACTTTGAGCCATTTTCAATTTTTCCATATAAAATCAACTTTTTCAGTGGCTTCTTTAATCATATCTGGTCCAAGGAAGAGTCTATCACCTGCCTCGATCCAGCATACCAGTGATTGACAATGTAACATGTCTGATTTCTCGACGCCCGAAAGTCGACATCGATACGTCCACTGTATTAAATGCCGCACAATCGAATGCCCAAAAGCCAAACCGTTAGGGTTAAAGAAGAAGAAGATAGAAGAAGAAATAGAAACAATAAACAGAATCTCACATTTCGCAGTGGAACAATATACAATAGATAAATAATCTTTAAAACAAAAGGCTTGTATATTTTATTACAATACAACATCAGAGTACAACAACAACACACGCACTGGCAGTTATAATGACTTGCCTACAAAGAAATTTGTCCCATACAAACCCGAACGCAGTAGATACTACATAGTATAGATAATAAGTCTCGCCATCCAACTTGCCTCTTGAGCTCCACAGCAACTCCTAAATTCCAGAATGACCTGATAACCTGTCTCTAAGCTACCTATGTGGAAATTGGTGGGCACCCAGAGTTTAGAAAGGGAACAATAAACTCCTGGTCAGTCGTGGGACTGGTGTGAGATCTTAAAACAGTTATTTTTCATAAAGAAAGGAAAATAAATCCGCTATGATTTTTGGAAAATGAAACTACCATAAGGTCTCCCGCCACACACACAATGCAAACGTAGAATTGGAGGAGATTTCTCCTTATGATAGTCAAACATGCTTGATACGAAAATCCTTTGATATTACTATTATTATTAGTGCATGGTATGGAAAACATTTCGAAAGTATAATATTAATCTTAGCCAGCATAGGCATTTCGCACTTATGCCTACTATAGCTACCATGTTCAATAGCAGGTTACCGCCACATTCCATGGCAAGTTATACAACTAAAACCGTAAAGGCGCGTATTGTTTCTTTGGATTTCTAACAAATGGTCAGGCTAAGGAACTTCCTACTGTGACATGGGTACGCCTCTGGAGGGACGTCCCGAGAACCTACCCGGATCTCTGCCAACACAAGGCCGGGTTACATCTGTGACTAGGTAACTACTACTCAAGTATGCCATCCCCCATTCCATTGGGACTTTATCCACGGATCCACAACCACAAAGCACCAACCACAAAGTGTAATAGATTTTTCCTCAACCAAATAGGTTAAATATCTAGGTTCCATACCATGATATCACCCTTTTCCAAAAGGAAATGACATACCCTAAGGGGCGCGACCCTCATAACCTTGCCGCATCTTTTATGTTTTGACCATTTCCGGGGTGTGAGTCCGACGAAGTCTCGTTTACAAAGCTAAACTTTTTCAAAAAGTCATGCTTTGATCAACAAATGATCGGCAACACTTCGTATGCCACATTACCAAATTGGGAATGTACCACTAGTAACTATCAACTACATAACCTTTGAGCTCGTACGTCTCAGAGAAGGGTGTTAAGCTAAGAGAATAAATTCTCCGCCACCAACAGAAATGCATTTGATAGAAACCAGCATTACATCTCAAAGTCTAATGTCAGACACACATCCATACAAGTCCGTTCCGGGATCGAACGGAACCGAGGGCACTTCAAAGAAGCCCTTGCAAATCCGGATATTCACTAATCACGTCCGGAATTCCCATCGCAAAGGGTGATAAAATCTCTATACCGGAGCAACCCGATGCAGAGACATTCGACAAGTAATCCTTTCGTTTTCGAAAATACCTGGTCTTCAACACCATCTTCAAATGCTATCCCATTTCATTGTATTGTTATTTGGAATTGGTTTTATGACACAAGACCCTCTCCCGGCTAATCCGAAAAACGAGCGCTTATTTTAAAAATAAGTGTTACATTCAGATTCAATCAAATCACAACAATTTCCAATTTGATCTTTTAAAGAAAAGATCCATCATAATCACAAAGGTTCGATGTGGTTTTTGGATATCCACTTGGAATCCGACCCCCGGTCGCATCGAAACTCAAATGCCATTAAAAAAGCCAATATTGATAGTCGGTTATTTAACTATCAATCATCATTCACAACCATCACTGGATTTCAAATAATTTTTCCCCAATTATTATTTTTCAAAATATCTTCGCAAGATATAATTTTAACACTTCAGCACTTTGAAAACAACTTTCAAATCAATTTCCACATTTCAATCCTTTGAAAACAAATTTCAAATTATTTCCCTTATGCGGAATATATTTCCAAATATTTATTTATTTCCACTGGAAATCTGTAAGAGTTAAAATAATTTAAATCACCTGTCCAAAATATTCTTTGAACATTTAAAATAAAACCATCTTAAATACTTGCGTAAAATATTGGTTATGAGAACATTATACTAGTTAGTACATATAAGATTTTAAGTCCCAACTAATTTTAAAATAAAATTAGTAGATAAGGTATAACTATTTAAATAATCGTTTCCTAAAACAAATATCAATTTTAATCTTTAAAATAATCACGTCTATAAGTAATGAAATAAATTCATACTTTATAGATTTGAAACCATCTAAGAAAAAAATTTGTCCAAAGTATCCTTTCTAAAACCATCCCTAAAAATTTTCAGTTTATATTTATAGGCTACTTCGAAATCATAATCAGCTTTCTAATGAAAATACATTTTCCATTTCAAAATGGTTCATTCAAATCAATTAATAAATCTTTCTTGATTTATTTAAATTTACGTTCCGAATCCATAAATTCCTTTCACACTTGTAAAAATAAGCGAATGTTTATTTTTAAAACAAATTTCCCTTTTCTTTATAAATTCCCATTGTGAATTTAAATTCCCAAATATCCACTGATATATGATTTTTTTTAATCAATTTCAAAAAAAATCGTTTACAAACACCAAGTCAATTTCCAATTTGATTTCAAATTTAATTTTAAACACCAATTTGAAAACAGCAAATCAAATTTTTATTTGACTTACAAATCTATTGCCTTTAAAAATAAATTCCTTTATTAAATCTTTTCCCCTTTTTTTGGAATCTATTCAATAGGATTTCACTATAGATTTTCTACTTAATTTAAAAATCCAATTTTATTTATTTCTGGTATCTTACGATACCAAAAATATATTCGGCTAAATTTTAGCCTTCAACGATTTCAATCACAGTATAATCACACATAGATTTTAAATAAATCAACACACAATATTGAAACAAATTCAAATATTTGAGGAATCCAGTTGGATCCCTCCAACCTGTTTCCCTGCATCCACAGATGTTAGCACAACAATTAGATACCAATTCCACTTCGAGGTGGAATATAACGTTATATGGGATTTATATAATATCATCCGCTATTATGCGGCGCATAGGGTCTCATCCACTATATAATGCGGGTAATCAATCACTCCAAATATATATATAATACCAATTCCACTTCGAGGTGGAATATCGCGGTATATGAGTTTAATATAATATCATCCGTTAATATGCAGCGCATAAGGTCAAGACTAATATAACCGATAATAAACTAATCATCCAAGCACGCAGTCAATCAATTTTAAATTTAACTATTTAAAATTAAATCAGAAGAGTCTGATTGAGTGAGAAGATCTCATCTTTGCTTTTTATTACGCCATCCATTTCCATTTCGGCTTGATTCCATTCAGATATTGACCTTTTATAAATATTAGATAATTTAATTAATATTTGAAATCAACCGAAAAATTAATTTCCCTTTAAATAAGTTTATTTAACTAAGATTAAATTAAAATTAAATTTCCTCTTTAATAAATTAACCAAAAATATTTCTTTTTTCAGATTCCAAAAACAAATTTTACATAGAATTTTCAACAATTTAAAATTTCTATAATTCCTTTAAAACTGTCTAGATATATATACACATTAAAATTTCAAAACATTTTCGTTTAAAACTTTATATATATACTTACTGTACCTGTGTATATTTTCTTACTATATATAAATCAAAACAAAATGGCTTTTACATACATATTTTTTCACTGTATACTTATATTTCTCTTTACTGAAAAGTAAATAAATAAATAAATCAGTATTACCTACTGCATATTGAACGAAACCCTAACCCCGGTCGAGCCGCCTCCTCCCTTTCGATTTCAACCTCGAGATTACGAAACAATGCAGCCCTAAATCCACGCGCGCCACCAATACGTGCCCCCACTTCTTACGAACTCCGGCCTTGCCTCGAAGCCGTCGTTGTCGAAAAAAATAGCACCCCAATAAACGCAGCAGCCTCCATCGCGCTCACCCCTCGTCGACATCGCCGCTTTCAATCGATCGCACGTCGCCTAAACTTGCTCTCGACCTTCACCAGAATTGTCGATTCATATTTCGTCGTTCCAGATTGAACGACTACTCCTCTCCCCTGTCGCAGCGCATGCGAGCGCGAGCTCTCCTTCGCGATTTGGTATGATGATTTGGGGGAAAAGGAAACAGGGATTCGCTGTAAGCTTCCCCCCCTTTTCTTTTGAAATTTTTGAGCGATGTGGGAGTTAAATTAGGGAAGATGAAGGAAACGTGGGGAGGGGGTTCGAACTGCTGGCATATTTTTTTTCTTTTCGATTTCGGTTCGTCGCCATTTTTCTTTTCTGATTATGTTTGAATGGAAAGATTTGCTCGTGAGTTTTAAAAAGAAGAAGGAGGGGAGACCGTGATTTAAAAGAAAGGAGATGGGCGTGCTTTCTTCTGTAATGAATGTCTGCTGCTGGGAAGGCATAAAGTTGCGATAGTGAAGGGAGCAGGCTGATGGGAAAAGAAGAAAGGCATCTGACTAAAGTATTTGAATATATATATATATATATATATATATATTAATATTTAAATTCAAATCGTCTCGATAAACGCAACTTAAAATTTCAAACTCCTATCGAGGCATGCTGCTTGGCATTTATAATGTTATAACTCTATTCCAAAGGCATAGAAAAGGTTTCGAGTCCTAATCCGATCATATGGAGAAGATAGCTTTTTGAACCCAACTATTAAATTAAATTTCGATTTAATTTTCAACGCGTTTGCTTATCGTACGGCCAAACGACAACACCAAACATTACGGAAATTGAAATCCAATAATAATACAATATTACGGATCCAATGAAACTGGTTTCGTCGAAATCCGAGACTGTGCCTCGGAATGTTATCTTTTAAATATCGATTTAAACTATATAATTTCAAAACTGAACAAATCATTTCCAAATTCAATTCTGAAGCTTCAATTATCTTCAGTATCATCAATATAAATTTTCTAATCCTTTAAAACTATTTTTAATCAGCTTAAAACTGAAGATTCAAATTTTTACCCAACCTCAATAAATTAAATTCAATAATTTAATTGCCAAATTCATAGTTAATTTTGAAATTCAAGTTAAATTAACTTCCAAGAATTTAAAATCTATTAAATATTTTAGTTTTAAATGTTCCAAATTCTAGGTTGTCACATCCTTCCCGCCTTAAAAGAATTTCATCCCGAAATTACTAGTTAAGAAGAAGGGACCTTAACCCGTTTACTATTTATCCAAAACCAAACAGTTCTGTTAACTTACCAAAATAAATCTTTTATTTAAAACCCTTCATTACTTCAACTAACTTTCCAAATTCAATCATAGGTTCCAAACAATATTGTTTATGCAACCATTCAAATTTCAATTCAAATTCAAATTTTAAATTTTCAAAATTTTCTCAAAAATTTTCTAACTCCCAAAATTTTCGAAAACTTTCGCCAGCTTCTCCTTTGCGCGGCTAGCTCGGTACGACTACAAAATGGCACCACGGGCCTCCAGATTTCAAAAAGAAAACGAAAAGCCATCTGGCTACACAAGAAAGTCATCAAATTTCATACTAGAATTTAAATTCATACATTTTTCCAAGCAATTTCAAATTTATCTTCGAAAATCAAGACCCAATTCCTTTTCCTTTATAATACTTGTATGTTATTTAACAATCATATCCAAGTTCTATATTCAAAAATCTTTTTGCACATTCCATTACAAAATTTTCAATATATACTTCTTATACCATTTTTCACTTCACTATTGAAGTTATATATCTATTTTCATTCAATCTTACCCTTTCAGTTTTATTTGAATTCAATGTACTTTCAGAATATTGACTTTTTTATCGACTATCTTTCATTCTTTCATATCACTATTTTAAATTAGTTTCATTCGCTAATTCATTACAAATTCCAATTCATTTTATCTCAAACGATTTCTTTATTTCCACCTTTATTACCTTTAGTTCACTTGAATTAATTTTTACAACTTCATTTTATTTCACACAATTCAAATTGGTTTTCAATATTCAGTTTCAATTCCAATTTTATTCTTTTGTTCATTCCCAAAAATTTATTTTCAATTCACCATTTTGGTCTATGACCACTTATATTAAACTGGATTTCCCATTCTATATGAATTTAATTTACCCTTTATTTATAATTATTGAATTAAATTCCTTTATCTTCCATTAGTTTCACTTACTAATTTATTTCAATACTTTGCTTTATTCATCACAAATCCAACTCAATTCCAATTCCAGTTCTATTTATTTACACATTGGAAATGAATTTCAACATTCCATTTCCAATACTCAGTTTTAATTCGAACTTTTGAACTTCGATAAGTATTCCAACTTATTTACATTTCACACTATTTCAATTTTGACTTTTCTTTAATTTTCACTTCATTTAATTAATTCACTTATACTCATTTTAATTTAACTCCATCCTTCACATTAAATTTATTCTATCAAAGTCAAATTGTATAAGTTATCAATTCATTTACTAATTCCATAAATATTTAAAATTGGATTCCAGAGTCTTTCCAACATTTCAAAACCATTTTTGAGATCAATTCAAATTATCTTTGAATTTCCAAAACCAAACCCAAATTTTCCAAACAACTTCCATTTAAAACAATTTGGCAGCAATTCCTCTTTTGCAAACCAGAAAATGAACATCAATGATGCTGCAGTCATCACCGAAGTTATTTTTCAGTGATCGAAAGGAGTTTAGAGCTATCATCCCTTCAAAAAAATTTTCAAAACCTTTGAAAATCATCCTCGAAATCAAAAGGGATTCAAACTTTCCAAATCTCCAAAATATTCAAATTCTTTTCAAAACATTTCCAAATACTTCTCTGGAATTCCATTTCAAATTGTAAATCACATTTACAATTTATATTTTGAGATTCCATTTGTATGTGAATTTATTTCTTCAATTTGGAGTTACGATCTCAATTTCCTATTCAAATGATAATAATATTATCACTTCCTAACAAACAAGCAACCATATATTATAATAATTTACAAAGAATATTTCCTTTATCTACGAAAATAGTTTTGGGTAAAATTATTTCATTTGCCCTATTTTAAAACAATATCGTGCCGAATTATTCTGTACAAGTGTTTAGAGATCCCTATCGATAGAGTTGTACGGGCTATACCGACCAGAATCCATACACCACTCAACAAACCAATCATCACAATATAATATAATTTCGTTATTCACTAACAAATAGGCGCTCATATCTATTATTGCACTCAAATCATTCTAGAGTACTGCTGACTCCATCTCTAATGTGTAACACCCAACGGAGCCAAGGTTATGCTTAACCAAATGCTCTGATACCACATGTAACATGTCTGATTTCTCGACGCCCGAAAGTCGACATCGATACGTCCACTGTATCAAATGCCGCACAATCGAATGCCTAAAAACCGAACCGTTAGGGTTAAATAAGAAGAAGATAGAAAAAGAAATAGAAACAATAAACAGAATCTCACATTTCGACACGGAACAATATACAATAGATAAATAGTCTTTAAAATAAAAGGCATGTATATATTATTACAATACAACATCATATTACAACAACAACACACACACTGGCAGTTATAATGACTTGCCTACATTGAAATTTGTCTCACACAAACCTGAATGCAGCAGATACAACATAGTATAGATTATACGTCTCGCCATCCAGCTTGCCTCTTGAGCTCCACGGCAACTCCTGAATTATAGAATGACCTGATAACCTTCTCTAGGCTGCCCATGTGGAAATTGGTGGGCACCTAGAGTTTAGAAAGGGAACAATAAACTCCAGGTCAGTCGTGGGACTAGTGTGAGATCTTAAAACAGTTATTTTTCACAAAGAAAGGAAAGAAATCCGCTATGCTTTTTGGAAAATTAAACTACCATAAGGCCTCCCGCCACACACACACAATGCAAACGCAGAATTGGAGGAGATTTCTCCTTATGATAGTCAAACATGCTTGATACGCAAAATCCTTTGATATTATTATTATTAGTGCATAGTGTGGAGAACATTTTGAAAGTATAATATTAATCTTAGCCAGCATAGGCATTTCGCACTTATGCCTACTATAGCTACCATGTTCAATAGCATGTTACCGCCAAATTCCATGGCAGGTTATACAACTAAAACCGTACAGACGCGTATTGTTTCTTTTGATTTCCAACAAATGGTCAGGATAAGGAACTTCCTACTGTCACATGGGTACGCCTCTGGAGGGACGTCCCGAGACCCTACCCGGATCTCTGCCAACACAAGGCCGGTTACTTCTGTAACTAGGTAACTACTACATAGGTTAAACATCTGGGCTCCATACCATGATATAACCCTTTTCCAGAAGGAAATGACATACGCTAAAGGGCGCGACCCTCGTAACCTTGCAGTATCTTTCCTGTTTTAACCATTTCCGGGCTGTGAGGTCCGACGAAGTCTCGTCCAAAAAGCTACACTTTTTCACAAAGTCAGGCTTTAATCAACAAATGATCAGCATCACTTCGTATGTCACATTACCAAATTGGGAATGTACCACTAGTAACCATCAACTACATAACCTCTGAGCTCGTACGTCTCAGAGAAGGGTGTGAAGCTAAGAGAATAAATTCTCCGCCACCAACAGAAATGTATTTGATAGAAACTAGCTTTACATCTCAAAGTGTAATGTCAGACACACATCCATTCTAGTCCGTTCCGGGATCGAAGAGAACCGAAGGCACTTAAAAGAAGCCCTTGCAAATCCGGATATTCACTAATCACGTCCGGAATTTCCATCACAAAGGGTGATAAAATCTCTATACCGGAGCAACCCGGTGCAGAGACATTCGATAGGTAATCCATTCATTTTCGAAAATACCCAGTCAACACCATCTTCTAATGCAATCCCATTTCGTCGTATTGCTATTCGGAATGGGTTTTATGACACAAGGTCCTCTCCCGGCTAATCCGAATAAGGAGTTATTTTAAAAATAAGTGTTACATTCAGATTTCAAACAGATCACAACAATTTCCAATTTGATCTTTTAAACAAAAGATCCATCACGATCACAAAGGTTCAATGTAGTTTTCGAATATCCACTTGTAATCCGACCCCCGGTCGCATCGAAATTCAAATGCCATTAAAAAAGCCAATATCGATAGTCGATTATTTAACTATCAATCATCATTATCAACCATCGCTGGATTTCAAATAATTTTTCCCCAATTATTATTTTTCAAAATATCTTCGCAAGATATAATTTTAACACTTCAACACTTTGAAAACAAATTTCAAATCAATTTCCACATTTCAATCCTTTGAAAACAAATTTCAAATTATGTCCCTTGCGCTGGATATATTTCCAAATATTTTTTCATTTCTATTGGAAATCTGACGAGTTAAAATAATTCAAATCACTTATCTAGAATATTCTTGGAACATTTAAAATAAAATCATCTCAAATACTTACTTAAAATATTGGTTATAAGAACATTATACTAGTTAGCACATATAAGATTTTTAAGTCCCAACTAATTTTAAAGTAAAATTAGTAGATAAGGTATAACTATTTGAATAATCGTTTCCTAAAACAAATATCAATTTTAAACATTAAAATAATCACTTCTATAAGTAATTAAATAAATTCATACTTTAAAGATTTGAAACCAGTTAAGAAAATTTTTTATCCAAAGTATCCTTTCTAAAACCATCCTTAAAAAATTTCAGTTTATATTTATAGGCTATTTCGAAATCATACTCAGCTTTCCAAGGTAAATACATTTTCCACTTCAAAATGATTCATTCAAATCAATTAATAAATCTTTCTTGATTTATTTAAATTTACGTTCCGAATCCATAAATTCCTTTCACACTTTTAAAAATAACCAAATGTTTATTTTTAAAACAAATTTCCTTTCCTTAATAAATTCCCATCGTGAATTTAAATTCCCAAATATCCACTAATATTTGATTCTTTTTAATCGATTTCAAAAAAAAGCGTTTACAAACACCAAACCAATTTCTAATTTGATTTCAAATTTAATTTTAGATACCAAATCAAATTCCAAATTGATTTCCCAAAGATTTATTTAAAAACACCAAATCAAATTTTTATTTGATTTACAAATTTATTGCCTCTAAAAATAAATTCCTCTATTAAATCTTTTCCCTTTTTTTGGAATTTATTCAATAGGATTTCACTATAGATTTTCTACTTTATTTAAAAATCCAATTTTATTTGTTTCTGGTATCTAACGATACCAAAAATATATTCGGCTAAATTTTAGCCTTCTACGATTTCAATCACAGTATAATCACATACAGATTTTAAATAAGTCAACACATAATATTGAAAAAATTCAAATATTTGAGGAATCCAATTGGATCCCTCCAACCTGTTTCCCTGCATCCACGGATGTTAGCACAACAATTAAATACCAATTCCACTTCAAGGTGGAATATTGCGGTATATGGGATTTTTATAATATCATCCGCTATCATGCGGCGCATAGGGTCTCATACGTTATATAATGTGGAAAATCAATCGCTCCAAATATATATATGATACAATTCCACTTCGAGGTGGAATATCGCGTTATATGGGTTTAATATAATATCATCCACTACTATGCGGCACATAGGGTGTAAACTAATATAACTGATAATAAACTAATCATCCAAGCACACAGTCAATCAATATTAAATTTAACTATTTAAAATTAAATCAGAAGAGTCTGATTGAGTGAGAAGATCTCACCTTTGCTATTTATTATGCCGTCCATTTCCATTTCGGCTTGATTCCATTCAGATATTGACCTTGTATAAATATTAGATAATTTAATTATTATTTGAAATCAATCGAAAAATTAATTTCCCTTTAAATAAATTTATTTACCAAGATTAAACTAAAACTAATTTCCTCTTCAATGAATTAACCAAAAATATTTTTTTCAGATTCCAAAAACAAATTTTACATAGAATTTTCAACAATTTAAAATTTCTATATTTTCTTTAAAACTGTCTAGATATATATATACACATTAAAATTTCAAAACAGTTTTGTTTAAAACTTTATATATATACTTACTATAACTGTATATATTTTCTTACTGTATATAAATCAAAACAAAATGGCTTTTACATATATATTTTTTCACTTTATACTTATATTTCTCTTTGCTGAAAAGTAAATAAATAAATCAGTATTACCTACTGCATATTGAACGAAACCCTTCCCCCGATGGAGTCGCCTCCTCCCTATCGATTTCAACCTCGAGATTGCGAAACACTGCAGTACTAATTCCACGTGCGCCACCAATACGAGTCCCCACTTCTCACGAACTCTGGCCTTGCCTCGTAGCCACCGTTGCCGAAAAAATAGCACCCCAATAAACACTACAGCCTCCATCGCGCTCACCCCTCGTCGACGTCGCCGCTTTCAATCGATCGCACGCCTCCCAAACTTGCTCTCGACCCTCACCAGAATCGTCGATTCAAACTTCGTCATTCCAGATTGAACGACTACTCCTCTCCCTTGTCGCAGCGCACGCGAGTTCTCCTTCGCGATTTGGTATGATGATTTGGGGGAAAAGGATACAGGGATTCGCTGTAAGCTTCCACCCTTTTCTTTTGAAATTTTTAACCGATGTCGGAGTTACATTAGGGAAGACGAAGGAACCGCGGGGGTGGGGGGTGGAGGGGGTTCAAACTAATGCCATATTTTTTTTTCTTTTCGATTTCAATTCGTCGCCCTTTTTTTCTTTTCTGATTATGTTTGAATGGAAAGGTAAGCTCGCAAGTTAAAAAAAAGGAGGGGAGACCGTGATTTAACAGAAAGGAGATGGGCGTGCTTTCTTCTGTAATGAATGTCTGCTACTGGGAAGGCAAAAAGTTGTGATAGTGAAGGGAGCAGGCTGATGGGAAAAGAAGAAAGGCAGCTGACTAAAGTATTTGAATATATATATTATTTAAATTTAATTTTAAATCGTCTCGATAAACCCAACTTAAAATTTAAAACTCCTATCAAGGTGTGCTGCTAGAAGTTTATAATGTTCTACCCCTATTCTGAACGTATTGGAAAATGTTTCGAGCCCTAATCCGATCATATGGAGAAGATAGCTTTTTGAACCCAGCTATTAAACTAAATTTCGATTTAATTTTCAACGCGTTTTCTTACCGTACGGCCAAACGACGACTCCAAACATTACAAAAGTTGAAATCCGGTAATAATACAGTTACGGATCCAATGAAATTGGTTTCGTCGAAATCCAAGACTGTGCCTTGGAATGCTATTTTTTAAATATCGATTTAAACTATACAATTTCAAAACTAAACAAATCGTTTCCAAATTCAATTTTGAAGCTTCCATTGTCTTCAGTATCATCAATATAAATTTTCTAAGCCTTTAAAAATATTTTTAATCAGCTTAAAACTGAAGATTCAAATTTTTACCCAACTTCAATAAATTAAATTCAATAACTAAATTGCCAAATTCGTAGTTAAGTTTGAAATTCAAGTTAAACTAACTTCCAAATATTTAAAATCAATTAAATATTTCGATTTTAAATTTTCAAAATTTTGGGTCGTCATAGATACAGACGACCATATAAAGCCTCAAAAGGAGCCATCTCTATACTGGCCTGATAGTTATTGTTATATGAGAATTCGACCAGATGTAAATGGTCCTCCAAAGAACTTTCAAAATCAAGTATACAAGCATGCAATAATAGGTCTTCTAAGATTCGGTTAATCCTCTCAGTCTGCCAATTAGACTATGGGTGATAAGCAGTGCAGAAATTCAGTTTTGTTCCCAATGCGTCTTGAAATGCCTCCCAAAATCTACTAGTGAAATCGGGTCACGATCACTCACTGTACTGCTAGGAATACCGTGGAGACGGACAATTTCTTTCACATATAACTCGGCTAAACTTGTTGCCGTGCGGGTAGATTTCACTAGTAAGAAGTGGCTGTCTTAGTCAAACGGTCCATAATGACACAAATTACTTCATTGCCTTTTCGAGTATGAGGCTACCCGTCGATGATATCCATCGATACTTGGTTCCATTTCCACTTGGGTGCCTCTAAAGGCTAAAGTAAAACCGCCATTTTCTTTTGATCACTTTTGATTTGTTGGCAAGTGGCACAGCGACTCACATATATAGATATGTCCCTTTTCATTGTCTTCCACCAGAAAGTTCTTTTGATATCCCTATACATTTTATTGACTCCTGGATGGATGCTGAATTTATATTTGTGACATTCATATAAAACTTCACGTTTCAGATCAGGGACGTCTGGGACACATATTCTGCCTTTCATCCTTATAACTCCATTATCATCAATTGCAAAACTAGAATCTTCATCTCGACGAATTCTCCCATATATTTCCTGAAGAAACTTGTCCTCTTTTTGCTTGTCGGTGATCTTTTCAAGAAGAGTAGGAGCAATGACAAGGTGAGCAAGAATAGCATGCTTTCTGCTCAAGGCGTCGGCAGCTACATTGGCATTTCCGAACGTATATAGAATGTCTAGGTCATAAGATGCTAGAAATTCCATCCAACGTTGTTGTCGTAGATTTAAATCTTTCTGGGTGAAGAGATATTTCAAAGATTCATTATCAGTGAATAATTCAAATTTTTCACCTAAAGAAAGAGAGTTCATTGGGTATATTTATTAAGTTAAATTAAATTCGTAAATTGTTAAGAAAGCTGAAAAGATTCTTACCCAGAAGATAATGTCGCCATATTTTCAATGCGAAGATAACGACTAAGAGTTCCAAATCATGGGCTGGGTATAATTGTCTACTCGCGTAGGCAATTACCTTCCCATTCTGCATTAATACCGCAACCAAACCATCACCACAAGCATCGGTATAAATAGATAATCCCTAGTTCCCGTTGATAATAGCGAGAACAGAAGCGGTAGTTAATCTCTTCTTCAACTCCTAAAAAGCTTCGTCACATTTCGGAGTCCAGTTGAACTTTACATCCTTCATTGTTAGCTTAGTTAACGGACTAGCTATCTTGAAAAAGTCCTGAATAAACTTCCGATAATAACCTGCCAAACACAAAAATCTTCGAACCTCTTTTGGGGTAGTGGGTTTCCTCCAATCAAGAAAAGCGGAAATTTTGCTAGGATCAACATAAATCCCTTCTTCATTAACAATATGGCCGAGAAATTTAACTTCTTTGACCCAGAAATGGCATTTGGAAAATTTTGCGAATAGAATATTTCTCCTCAATATCTCCAAAATGATTCTAAGATGCTTGGCATGTTCCTCCTCGATCTTGGAATAGACCAAAATATCATCAATAAACACGAGCACAAATTTATCCAATACTTCCCGGAACACACGGGTCATAAGATCTACGAAGTATGCTGGAGCATTAGTTAGCCCGAAAGGCATGACTAACCATTCGTAGAACATATTAGGACCCCTGAAAGCGGCCAAATGAACACAATCTTCGGCGATTCGTAGTTGATGGAACCCCTGGGCTAGATCTATCTTTGAAAAGAAACCAGCGTCGTCCAATTGATCAAATAGATCATCAATTCTAGGTAGAGGAAATTTGTTCTTGAGAGTCAGCTTATTGAGATCGCAGTAATCTACACACAATCTCAAAGATCCATCTGATTTAGAAACAAACACGATGGCTGAACCCCATTCAGAAACAGTAGGTCGAATTAACCCTTTTGCCAGTAGATCATTGGTTTGCTGAACTAATTCAACCCTTTCCCTAGGTGTCATCCTACGATTTGCATGAACGACATGACGAGCATTGGGTACTAGGTCAATTCTGAATTCTATTTATTGATGTGGGGGTAAAGATTTCACTTCTTCGAACACGTCCGGAAAATCTCTAACAATGGGTATGGACTCCAGACTGGGTACGGGATAACCCAAGTTATACATCAACCCTTCTCTTTTAGGACTAGGGTCCTCATAAGAAAATTCGATGAAATCTCCAAATTCGGTTTTAATTGAAATCAATCGATTATTGCAATCCAATTTGGCTTCGAATTTTGCTAGCCAATCCATTCCGAGGAAGACTTCAAACTCGTTAAAATCAAGGACAAAGAGACCGATAGGGAATTGTTAACAAGAATATGAGATAGGAACGTCTCTACATCAAAGACAAAGGTTCGCGGGACCTCCAACTGGATTCTTTATGCATATAGGCTCATCAACAAAATCAGTTTCAAGATTTAATTCATTTATAACTTGATGAGAGATAAAACTATGTGTAGCGCCCATGTCAAATAGAACTCTAACAATGGTATCATAAATAGTAAGATTACCTTCCAGAACTCCTTTCCCCTTTTCTTCTTTGGAAGAGGCAGGTTGGTCTTTGACTATGTACACCTTGGCTGTTTGAGCTTGCTACATGACTGGGCAGTCTTTAACTTCGTGTCCCAATTTCTGACAATAATAACATTTCCTGGGTTTTGGTTAAACGCATTGATCTCTCTTTAGCGTCTTGCAGCTGTTTGAGTAGTGGCCTTTTTCTAAACAATTGAAGCAAGTGACATTTTCTGCTGATTGCTCTTCTTTTTCTCCTTACCTTGCCATGGTTTCTTGCCTCCAAATTTCCTCTTCTTCCAATTTTGATTGCTCGAATTTCCTTTCTCCACCGGGGCTTCTTGCATATCATGTGTAGCATATTTGTACCCCATGTCAATCGGATCTAAAAAGGATTCTTTGACATGGCCAGTCATTCTTTCGTGGAACTTCTGATTCATCCCACGAATGAACCTCTCACTTTTCTTTAAAAGTGTGTTCACCGATTCTGGACCGAAACGAGACAATTCATTGAATTTGTTTAGATACTCCTCGAATGACAAACTTCCCTACTTTAAGTCCATGAATTCCTGGTACATCCAAGAAATTCCGGCCGATGGCATATAGAGCTTCTCAAATATTTCTTTAAATTTTTCCCAAGTAAACTCGTCTTTTGGCTTATCTATAGTAGTTGTCTCCCACCATGCTAAGGCTTCCTCTTGAAGTTGCCAAGAAGCTATGAGTCGCATCTAATCGTCTTGCAACTTTAGCCCTCTAAAGATTCTTTCACATGATTTGATCCATGCTTGGGCCTCAACAATCGACTCTTTGCCGGTGAACGGCTTACCACCAAGCCTTGAGAAACTCTTATATAAATCAGCCAGATTCGGCTGATGCTGAGTAGGTAAAGCTGCTTCTGCTGTTGGAGGAATTTGACTAGGTGCTATGGCATTTCCTCGCCCTCCAGCTCTTCCTCTTCGTCCGCTCATCCTTACTATCTGTATTAGTAAGAAAATTGGTTTAGATATACGGACAAGATATCTTAAGGAATATCAGCAGTTAAAGGAAATAAACTAAGAAAATTTGAGGTTTCGGTCTCGGTTATACTCAATCTAGGGTATACTTCACCCTATCTCTAATGAGCCATCTAATGTGTTATACTCCGTAGCTAAAGTTCTTACTCAACCTTTAGCTTTGATACCACTTGTCACGATCCGAAATCCAATGTTCGAAAATTGACACTAAATGCCTCACTTGTATTCGACTGCCAAAGATTCAAACATCGAACTCCAGTCGGATGGTGCTTATAACAACATTAGATGAATATAAAACAGCGGAAACAATAATGAATATCATACATTACATCACAGGTACAACATTATCCATTACTATATCAGATTGTTTTTATACATATAACACAACTCCAAATAGAACATCATAATAGTACGGTAAGTGATCATATGCCAAAAAGTCTTCAAAGAAATGAAGCGATAGCGAACTTCCAAACACTAAGCACCTTAAGATCCAAAAGCCTCCAAAATATATCCAAGGTAAAAGTCTCCAAAAACTGCTAAAACTAAAACACGGAAACCTGCTACTAGGCTGCCCATGTGGAAATTATGGGCACCCAGAGTTTAGAAAGAAACAATAAACTCCAGGTTAGTCATGGGACTGGTATGAGTAAACGAAACAGTTGCTTTTAAATAAACAAGATTTATAAAAGAAAATCGTTTATGTCCTTGAAAAACGAAGCTACCATAAGGCCTCCCGGCACACACACAATGCAATCGCACACTTGGGGAGATTTCCCCTTATGATAGTCAAATATGCTTATTACGAGAAAAGTTCTTTGATATTATTACTAGTGCATAGTGTGAAAACATTTTGAAAATATAATATAATATTAATCTTAGCCAGCATAGGTACCATTATACTATGCCTACTATAGCTACCATGTTAAATGGCAGGCTCTACAACTATACCGTACTGAGTTCGTATTGGGAATTGGAATTCCAACTAATGGTCAGGCTAAGGAACTTCCTACTGCCACATGGGCACGCCCCTTGAGGGATGTCCCGAGAACCTACCCGGCTCTCTGCCAACACAAGGCCGGGTTACCTCTGTAACTAGGTAACTACTACTCGAGTATGCCACCCCTCGGTGGTTTGTGACCTTTATTCGAGGCCTCGACACCAACAACCACAAAGTAATAAATTTGCAGTAACCACATAGGTTAAGTATCTGGGCTCCATACCATGATACCACCTTTTTCCAGAAGGAAATGACATACCCTAAAGGGTGCGACCCTCATAACCATGCCGCGTCTTCTTGTTTCGACCATTTCCGGGGTGTGAGGTCCGATGAGGTCTCGTCCACAAACCTACGCTTTACACGAAAGCCATGCTTTGATCACAAATGATCAACAAATGATCATCAACACGCAGCAGCACTTAGCATGCCACACTACCAAATTGGTAGTATATCGCTAATAACCTTCAACTACGTAACCTCTGAGCTAGTATGTCTCAGAGAAGGGTATTAAGCTAAGAGAATAAATTCTCCGCCACCAACAGATATGTATTTGAAAGAAATCTGCTTTATATCTCAAGGTGTTGTGATGTCCCGGAAATTTAGGCAATAATTATTTAATAATTATTTTAAAATGTGAAATATTGATTTAGTAAATTAATCCAAACAGAAATTCTCTTTTGAAAATTTATAATTATTTAGTTTAATGATATTATTTTCCAATGTTAAAAATATTTAAGTAACAAATTTATCTTTCTATGCTAATTCAAAAATATTTATTTATAATGTATAAAATGTTTATACATTGTAAATAGAGGATTTGGTTTTAATTTTAATTTATATTAAATAAAGGATATTTTCTAATTATTATATAAATGTATAATTTGTAAATTGATTTAATTGATTTAAATTAGTATTGTAACTTTTCAAAAAGGTTTGTTTTAAAAATCTTTCTTATATTTTTTTTTATAGAAATGTAAGTAAGAATTTATTTGTTTATAAAAACAAATATAGTTTAGATTTTATTTTATAATAAAAGTTTGTTTTGTTTATTTTAAAATTGCTTTTCTTTTAAAGTAAGATTTAATTCATTCTTGTTTAAGTATAACATTTGATTTAAAAACTCTTGAATAAAATCTAATTCAACATTTCTTTTTCTTCTTAAAATCTTTCCTTTTGAAATTTAGTTTTATAAAGAATATTATTTTAAAAATAATTAAACAAACATTTAAATGTAAGTGTATAATTTTATAAAGAAGTTTATATGTTATTATTTAAGACCAATGTTAATACAACATTTAAATCTTGCTAAAATAAGTTTGAAATAGTTTAAGATAAATTCAAATACATTTAGAAATTTAAATTTTCTTTTAAATATTGAAATGAACATGTATTAGCTTCTTAAACATAAAGAGACACTTGTAAATTATCTACACCTAACATAACAAGTGGCATTTGTTTTAAAACTTTTTATTTTAATTTATTTTGATAATAAAACATAACAAATAAATTTGGATTAAAACACTTTTTCTTCATATAGAAAACCTGAAAATTCAAATTTCAGTAAGATCAAAACCTCAAACTTCATATCTGCAGTCTAAAATCTGCATACAACTTCAAATTTCTGCAATCAAAATACAAATTAATTTCTACAAAGCATGTTAAAATCTTCAATCAAATTCCTCATTTCTGCATGCTAAGTTCAACATCAAATCTGGAGCTCAACTCCAATTCAAAATCTGAGCAAGAAATGGGTCTGCATGCATACATCAAACAGAGAATCAACTTCAAGAGTAATTTAATGGAAGAAAACCAGATTCAACTTGCAATCTGCTGTTCAATGAAATCTGCACCTAAATTGTTTCTGCTTCTTCAAATTTTAAAAGTGAGTCAACCTTTATTTTTAAAAACAGTTTTTCTTTTTAAATTAATGCTTAAGCAAGAACAATATCTAAAGACTAATGCATACTGTTTAAAAAAAAAAATCAAACTGCAGTATCATTATTATTATGTTTAGTGAGTAAGCTCACTATTGAAAAGTTATTTAGAATTTTCTGTTGCATGTGTATAAATTTGAACTAAGTTACTTAAATGGTTTCTATTGTGATGGATATTTTGTGAGGTTATATATACAAACACATATATATGGTTACAGGTATTTTATTACCTGATTTTGTTTTTAGATTCTTGAATTGATTCTCTGTGGGATTTGTTATGAAATTGAGGGATGTTTGTTTAGTATAGATTAGGCTTAGAAATCATAATTAAGATTTAAATTTAAAATCTGTTTTCACTGTAAACTGTAAAGGACAGTTAACAAAAAGAAATCAAAATCAAATCAAGAAATCTTAAACTTCTTAAATCATTGAAACAAGTTTATAACCCGAATACATGGATGAAGTCATGATTTCTGAAACAAAAACCCATTTTTTTTTAAGTAACTGTGGGATTTGAAAATTCTGTTTTGAACAGGATTAGAAATTTGGGGTTTTGACTGTTAGGATAGTTAATGTTATGTGTTAGGATGCTTCATGTTAGTGGAGTGTTGATGTGAGAAATGATGGAATTAGGTGATAAATGATCAGAAGTTGTTTCAGAGGAGATGGTGATTGAAATTGAGGTTTCCAGGTTTTCAAAAACCTGATTTTAAGTGTGCAGTTCTTAGCATTTGCATAAGGTCTATGTTGCATCGAGTAGGAGGGGAATTTGGGAGGTTGTAGAAGGGTTGTAGATGGAGCTATAGCCGGAGTTGTAAGTGGTCTGGTGATTGGTGATTTGGTTGCAAGATGTTGACAGGTTGGTCTTGGTTGCAGTGGTAACTCAGGTGAACTATTGGGGTGTGCAGGGTTTTGACCCGAAGTAGAACTCGGGTGTTTTTGCTTTTGACTCGAAGCAGGGGGGTTGGAACTCGAAGTAAAGTGGGGGTTGCTCGGGTATAGGGCTACAGAGTTAAAACCAGAGAGTTTGCAGTTTTTTTTTAAAAATGTTGATTGAGATTCAAAACTTTAGTGCAGTTTTGATTTAAGTGAGAGTTAAATCTGAATTCAAATGGAGTTTGAGTTCAAGGTTTTAAAAATGGAATTTTTATATTTTAAACAAGTTTTAATTCTATTTTAAATCAAAATTTAAAATATTTTTCAGGTTTAAACCTGAGAGATTTGCAGTTTTAAATTTTTGAATAAATTCATATTTTAAGTTGAAACTTGATTCAGGTAATACTTGAATCTGAATTCAAATATGTAACGACCCAGGATTTTAATTTATTAAAATTTGAATATTTAATTGATTTTAAATATTAATAAGTGAATTTTTAAGTCGAATAATTTATTTATCGAATATTGGATTTAATTGAATAATTAAATCAATAATTTAATATGTTAAATTATGGAAATAATTGAAAATTGAGTTAAATATGATTGAAAATGATTTGTAAAATTTTATTTTATCATGTTGAAGTTAGAATGATATTTTAGAACTTTTAAAATCGAATTAAAAGTTAATTTGTGAAAATTAAATATTTTAATATTAAATCGACTAGTGAAAATAGTCAATTTTTGAACAGTCTCAGAATTGGACGAAACCAGTTCCATTGGATCCGTAATAGTTAGTTATTACCGGATTTCAATTTTCGTGTCAATCGAAGCTATCGTTTGATCGTGGCAGCTCGAAACGCATCGAATTATTTTTAATATTAATTTGGCAAGTTAAAATAGCCATTTTTCAAAAAGTCTCGGATTTCGACGAAACCAGTTTCATCGGATCCGTAATGTGATATTATTGTATGTTTTCAAATTTCGTGTCAATCGGATTTACCGTTTGTCCGGTACAAATTAAAACGCCTAGAAAATCGTTTAAATTGGTTTAATTTAAATTGAACGTTTATAGCCATAACTCGCACAGATGTCCGAATTAGCTTCCGAAACATGTTCCATTGTGTCCGGAATGCGGGATAAACCCTAGAAACGCTAGTTACGGCGCGTAAATCGGAGTTCGGAATTCCCTGATGAATAGTGTTCGTTCGGTTCTCTATAAATAGGCCTTAAAATTCACAAAAATAAAAAAAAAGAATCAAAACCCTAATTCTTTAACCTAGCCGCCAGAAATGAAACCAATGGCCAGAAATCATCCTCCTTTCCTCCTCAATTACTTCCAATCCGTCGATAATTAGCCAAAGTGTTCAACACGGAAGTCGAAGAGCGCGAAGAGAGCTTTCAATCTATACGGTGATGATGGGGTATGGCGCGACGTGGAGGGAGCTAGGGGCGTGCGTGCGTGGCCGTTCATCTTCGTGCACGCCCGTGTAGGGGTGGCCGATCTTCATGCTCTTTGGGCCGTGTGTGGCTCTTGCGAAGGGGGTCGAGATGGTGGTAGTTGATCGAGTTCAAATTGCGTGTGGGTGGAGTATAATTTAACCCTAATGGGCGGCTATGGGTTCTAGGTTGCGTGCATCAACCTGTAGGAGAGAACAAAGAAGAAAGGGGTAGGAGAGTGCGGCCCTGATGCAAGCAAATGAAATCTAACGGCCAATATTAATTTAGGTTAAGAAAATTGAATTTATGTTGAAATTATTATATAAAAATCGTGTAAAACTTCATAAAATCGTATCTTTTTCATACGAGTTCAAAAACGCGCGAAACCAGTTGCGTTGGAATCGTATGGACGAGCACTACGCGATGAAATTGGATTGGAGTCGTTTGGAGTTAGTGAGAATTTCAGGTAAAATTAAACGTCCGTTTAATTTTATTCGAAATAAATCGCTAAAACGAAATTAAAATCAAGGTGAGAACTTCTCACTCAATCGAATCAGTTTCGATTTTATTTTAAATAGTTAAATTTAAAATATTTGAATGCATGTTTGAATGTTGATTGATATCTATTGATTGTTAAAATAGACATTATGCGCCGTTAGTAAGCGGATGTTATTTATTAAAAACATATACCGCGAATATTTCATGAACAGTGAAATTGGTATTATATATAATAGCAATATATATATATTGGCATATGTATATATTGGAGTTATTGATTTCCCGCATTGCATAGCGGATGAGACCCTATTGCGCCGTCTATTAAGCGGATAATATTTTTAAATTCCATATACCGCGATAATTTCGTACTGGAGCGGAATTGGTATTGTGCTAATGTTTGTGGATGCAGGAAAACAGGTTGGAGGGATCCAACTGGATTCCTCAACAGTTTTTAATTGATTTCAGATATTTTGATATTTGATGGATTATCATATCGATATATGATATCGTTGTTGTCGTGATTGGCTATTTGGTATGTAGCATCATTGGACCAAATTTTGGGATTTTCAAATGATTTTAAAGTGATTTTTGAAAGTATACGTTTATAAAATATTTTTGGAATTGATTCATTTTAAATAAATAAACGTTATAATTTTTAAAGTTATAAAAATTATGATTTTGAGAAATACGGTTAAAGATTTATTTTTGAGAAATATGGGTTAAAGTTTTTATAAAGTAGTTAAATTGGATTTCTGAATTTATTGTAAAAAGATTAAATATAGGATTTATAAAATTTGATTATTTTATAAATCAAAATGATGAAGTTTTTAAAGGAGTTTAAAGACGTTTTGAAAGAATAATATAAATTGATTTATTTAAGAGAGTTATAAATGGATATTTATAAATTGAAATATTGACATTATAAAACGAGTTTTTATAAGTGTTTGAATGAAGTGAAAATAGATTGCATAAGTGAATGGAATTTATAGAATTATAAACGGTGAAGTTATAAATGGAATTTTATAAGCAGTAGTTTTATAAAATTTATAAAGTCATTAAAAGAATGGTTTTGGATAAATCATTGAATCCTATAAGTTATAGGATTTATAATTATGAAGTTCAAAGGAACGATTTTTTTGCAAACAAATAAATTATAAGTATTTGACTTATAATATGAATTTTTAGTATATCATTTAGATATGAAATTGAATAGGTTAATAAAGGAAATTTAAAAAAGGGAAGTTTTTATAGAATAAATAGAAATGGAATTTATAAACGTTGTTTTATAAATCCGCAAACGACTTATTTTGATAAGTAAATTGTTGTAACCTATTAATGGAGTTATATTCACGTTTTTGACTGTGAATAAACCTTTGAAATAAAATGAATAGAAGTGATGAGATTTGTAACGTAGTATATTCACGTTTTTGAATAGTGAATAATATGTTAAAGAAAATGTTTAGATTTGATGTTTTAAATAGAATTAAAACGATCTAACGATGTTTTAAAATGTGTTGAGATTCGAAACCATAGATTTCAACATTTATTGTTGAAATAGACGTTTTCGAGAAATAAAAGGAAATAGTGGACTATAACACTGTTGTTATAGTAAATGATTTCCGAAAGGAAATGTTTTGTATAGTATTGGGATTTATATATCTATTTTAATTTCGAATCCCTATACTAGTGATTTTGGGTTGTCGTAACGATGTTTTACGTAACATTCGTTTTGGCCCAAATAAATATGTTTAAGAGAATGATTTCCTTAAAGAATGAAGTATATACTTAATCTCGATTTAAGTATATTGAATATTTTCCAAGTGTCGAAAATAAATAGGTTTGTGAATTACTTATTTAATAAGTATGGAAATGTTTTCCAATATAAAGTGAATATTTTGAGAATTTATCTTTTTGAAGATAAATTGAAAAGGAATATTGAAACCTATTGAAAATCGTATATCGGTAGATATTATGAAATATAAATTCACTATGGAATTTATAAAAGAAAGGGGAACTTGTTTAAAAATAAATATTGATTTATTTTTGAAGTGTGAAAATTTTATATCTTGTAAAGATATTTTGGAAAATAAATAATTTGGAAAATTATTTGGAAACTGGTGATGTGTGCATATCCATTGATAGTTCAATAACCGACTATCAATATTTCCCTTTGAATGGGTATTTGATGTGATTTGTTTGAATTTGAATGCCACACTTATTTTTGAATAAGCGCTCACTATTCGGGTTAACCGGGAAAGGACCATGGGGTCGTATAATCCATTCCGAATATGTGATACGTCGTTATGAATTGCATTTGAAGACCGGTGTTGAAGACCGGATCTTTTTGAAAGCAAAAGGACAACTCGTCGATTGTCTTTGCACCGAGTAGCTACGGTATAGAGACTCCCTATGTGATGGGAAGTCCGGACGTGATTAGAGATTATCCGGATTGCAAGGACTTCTTTGTAAGTGCCTTCGGTTCTGTTCGAGCCCGGAACAGACTTGTATGGATTGTATGTTTGACATTACAAATTGAGATATAAAGCAGATTTCTTTCAAATATATTTCTGTTGGTGGCGGAGAATTTATTCTTTTAGCTAAACACCCTTCTCTGAGACGTACGAGCTCAGAGGTTATGTAGTTGAATGTTATCAGCGATATATTCCCAATTTGGTAATGTGACATACTGAGTGTTGCTGTAAATGATCATTGTGTTGATTATTTGTGATAGGATCGTTTATTTGATCGTCTATCTTGGTGATCATTTCTATGATCATTTGTTGACCCAAAGCATGGCTTTTGTATAAAGTATGTTTTTGTGGACATGACTTCGTCGAGCCTCACATCCCGGGAATGGTCAAAACAGGAAAGATGCGGCAAGGTTATGAGGGGTAGCGCCCTTTAGGATATGTGCATTTCCTTCTGGAAAAGGGTGGTATCATGGTATGGAGCCCAGATACTTGCTCATGTTGAAAACACTTTATGATTGTGTGAATTGATTGCGAGCGCTCGGTGAAAGGTCCCAAAGGACCGGGGGATGGCATATTCGGTCAGTTGTTACTCAGTTAGGGGTAACCCGGCCTTGTGTTGGTAGAGATCCGGTTTGGTTCTCGGGGATGTCCATCCAGAGGCATTCTCATGTGGCATTGGGAAGTTCCTTGGCCTGATCATTCGTTGGAAATCCAAAGAAACAATACGATCTTGTACGGTATTAGTTGTAGAACCTATCATTCACTTATGGTGGCGCCCCACTGTTTGGATGGTAGCTATAGTAGGCATAGTTCGAAATGTCTATGCTGGCTAAGATTTATATTCTACTTTCGAAATAAAATTTTCCTACACTATGCACTAGTAATAATATCAAATGTTCTTTTTAATACGTATCAAGCATCTTTGACTATCATAAGGAGAAATCTCATCCGATTCTGCGTTTGCATTGTGTGTGTGTGCGGGAGGCCTTATGGTGGTCTCATTTTTAAAAGCATTGCGAATTGACTTTAAAAAAATATTCCTCTATTTTGATTTTAAAGATAAATAAACTGTTTTGAGTTCTCACACCAGTCACATGACTGACTCGGAGTTTATTGTTTTCCTTCCTAAACTCTGGGTGCCCACCAATTTTCACACGGGCAGTTAAGAGTTAGGTTTATCAGGATATTCTGGATATTCTGGAGTTGCTGGAGGCAAGCTGGATGGCATGGCGTATTACTAGTATATAGTATTTCTTTTTCCGCTGCACTGTTTGTTGTTGTTTGTTGTTGTACACTCTGATGATATGATGTAATGAAATGTAATGTATAAAATGTAATAACTGATATAGTTCTTTGTTTAAAGATTATTCATTTATTATTATATGTTGTTCCGCTGCGAATTGTGAGATTCTGATGTTGTTCTGTTTTTTCTATTCCGTTCTATTTTCTATTTTCTTTTCTCTCTATTTTCTATCTTTTCTGTCTTTTTCTTTTTCTTAAAACCCTAAGTGTTCGGTTTTCCGTCGTTCGATTGCTCGGCAGTCGATAAAGTGAGTATCGATGTTGAATTTTCGAAAGACGAAGAATCGGGTCCTTACATCTGGTATCAGAGCATATGGTTAAGCGACAACCATGGTTCTGTTGTGTATTACTCATTAGAGATAGAGTCAGTAGTACTCTAGAATGAGTTGAGTGTAATAATAGCTATGAGAGCGTATTTGTTAGTGAATATGAAATTGTTTTATATTGTGATGATTGGTTTATTGAGTGGTATATGAACTTTCGTCAGCGCGGTCTGCAAAACTATGCCGAAGGGGTTTCTAAACACTTGAATAGAACAATTCGACATAATATTGTTTAAAATTAGGTAAATGAAATAATTTTGCCTTGATTATATTTTATATATAAAGGATAATTTTCAGAATTATTAAAGTGTATATAAGTTGATTGTTTAGTTGTTTGAATAATCTAAATAAAAGAATTATTGTATAAGCAAAAGAATTATAAGAATTGAATTATAATTAAAGTGATTTACAATTGTGAAATAAACTTATATATATGAGAAGAGAGACTATATGAATATATTTATGAATATGAATTGTAAATAAAAATGAATTTAAAGTTAAATGGAATATAACTTAAGAGATGTTGAATGAAGTTGATATTAGTATCAAAGTAAATTAATGAAGTTAAGTGATAGATATGAACTTGAGTTATATGTAAATGAAATTCAACTTTTGTAATTGAATTAAATGAATGGATTGAATGTAAATCAATTAAATGTAAATTAAGTTGATATAAAAAAATGAATATAAGTGTTAATTCATTAAAATCTAATGTTATTGAAAGTTGAATAATTAAATGAAAATCAATCTAATTAAACCAACTGAAAGCAAAGGAATTTGGTTGTAATGAATATACATTGATTGTTATTTGATTGTTAGTTGATTGTATGTAACTCATTAAGTATTAATGGAATTGAAGGCTAAAGTAATTGAAATTCAATTGGAAGTTAAGTGAATTTTAAATAGAATTGAATTTTATTTGGAAGTGAACCAACTTAAATATGAATTAGTGAATATGAACTAATTGAAAATGAATGTTAGTAAAAACATCCACTGCTAATGAATCAAATGTGATTAAATTGAAAACCTATTTCATTGAATATTAATAAGAATATGAATGAATATTGATTTGGTTATGGATTTGTTGGATGATAGTTGGTTGATGTTTGCATTTATTGCTTTTGTTTCAATTGCTATGTTGGCATATATAGTTATTATGTTGCTATATGTTGTATATCGATACTATTGTCTATATACATGATTCTCATGTTGTTTGTTGAGTGTTTAGTAGGTGCGGATCGCGTTTGCTTCGTATTTGGAGCTCGCTTTCGCGCTATATTAGCCGTATATGCTCGCTAATAAAATATAAGGTACATATCTCGGATTACATACCGTACTTTTATACTTTTTTCCCTTCGGGATGCCTCATTACTTGATGAGATGTATATTTGTGATATATATACTGTCATTTTTTTCGGATCGAGCCGCGCAAAGGAGACTATGACGAATTTTTCCGAAAATTTAAGGCGTTAGAAAAAATTTGAGAAAATTTGGAAAATTTTGAAAACTTTAACTTTGATTTGGAATTGAAAGTTAAACAATAGTAGTTGTTTTTGAAAAGATAACTAAGTATGATTTGAAAACTTAGTAAAGATTTTATAAGAAGTTTAACGATGAATTTTGGAAAATTAATAGATTCTGTAACTTTTCTTACTTGATAATTTCGAGGACGAAATTCTTTTAAGGGGGGAAGATTGTAACGACCCAGGATTTTAATTTATTAAAATTTGAATATTTAATTGATTTTAAATATTAATAAGTGAATTTTAAGTCGAATAATTTATTTATCGAATATTGGATTTAATTGAATAATTAAATCAATAATTTAATATGTTAAATTATGGAAATAATTGAAAGTTGAGTTAAATATGATTGAAAATGATTTGTAAAATTTTATTTTATCATGTTGAAGTTAGAATGATATTTTAGAACTTTTAAAATCGAATTAAAAGTTAATTTGTGAAAATTGAATATTTTAATATTAAATCGACTAGTGAAAATAGTCAATTTTTGAACAGTCTTAGAATTGGACGAAACCAGTTCCATTAGATCCGTAATGGTTAGTTATTACCGGATTTCAATTTTCGTGTCAATCGGAGCTATCGTTTGATCGTGGCAGCTCGAAACGCATCGAATTATTT
Source organism: Allium cepa (assembly GCA_030765085.1). Classification (NCBI taxonomy): domain Eukaryota; kingdom Viridiplantae; phylum Streptophyta; class Magnoliopsida; order Asparagales; family Amaryllidaceae; genus Allium; species Allium cepa. The sequence goes on from CM060943.1 coordinate 912,981,889, forward strand.
TTAATATTAATTTGGCGAGTTAAAATAGCCATTTTTCAAAAATTCTCGGATTTCGACGAAACTAGTTTCATCGGATCCGTAATGTGATATTATTGTATGGTTTCAAATTTCGTGTCAATCGGATTTACCGTTTGTCCGGTACAAATTAAAACGCCTAGAAAATCGTTTAAATCGGTTTAATTTAAATTGAACGTTTATAGCCATAACTCACACAGATGTCCGAATTAGCTTCCGAAACCTGTTCCATTGTGTCCGGAACGCGGGGTAAACCCTAGAAACGCTGGTTACGGCGCGTAAATCGGAGTTCGGAATTCCCGGATGAATAGTGTTCGTTCGGTTCTCTATAAATAGGCCTTAAAATTCACAAAAATAAAAAAAAAAGTATCAAAACCCTAATTCTTTAACCTAGCCGCCAGAAATGAAACCAATGGCCAGAAATCATCCTCCTTTCCTCCTCAATTACTTCCAATCCGTCGATAATTAGCCAAAGTGTTCAACACGGAAGTCGAAGAGCGTGAAGAGAGCTTTCAATCTATACGGTGATGATGGGGTATGGCGCGACGTGGAGGGAGCTAGGGGCGTGCGTGCGTGGCCGTTCATCTTCGTGCGTGCGCGTGTAGGGGTGGGCGAGCTTCATGCTCTTTGGGCCGTGTTTGGCTCTTGCGAAGGGGGTCGAGATGGTGGTAGTTGATCGAGTTCAAATTGCGTGTGGGTGGAGTATAATTTAACCCTAATGGGCGGCTATGGGTTCTAGGTTGCGTGCATCAACCTGTAGGAGAGAACGAAGAAGAAAGGGGTAGGGGAGTGCGGCCCTGATGCAAGCAAATGAAATCTAACGGCCAATATTAATTTAGGTTAAGAAAATTGAATTTATGTTGAAATTATTATATAAAAATCATGTAAAACTTCATAAAATCATATCTTTTCATACGAGGTCGAAAACGCGCGAAACCAGTTGCCTTGGAATCGTATGGACGAGCACTACGCGATGAAATTGGATTGGAGTCGTTTGGAGTTAGTGAGAATTTCGGGTAAAATTAAACGTCCGTTTAATTTTATTCGAAATAAATCGCTAAAACGAAATTAAAATCAAGGTGGGAACTTCTCACTCAATCGAATCAGTTTCGATTTTATTTTAAATAGTTAAATTTAAAATATTTGAATGCATGTTTGAATGTTGATTGATATCTATTGATTGTTAAAATAGACATTATGCGCCGTTAGTAAGCGGATGTTATTTATTAAAAACATATACCGCGAATATTTCATAAACAGTGAAATTGGTATTATATATAATAGCAATATATATATATATTGGCATATGTATATATTGGAGTTATTGATTTCCCGCATTGCATAGCGGATGAGACCCTATTGCGCCGTCTATTAAGCGGATAATATTTTTAAATCCCATATACCGCGATAATTTCGTACTGGAGCGGAATTGGTATTGTGCTAATGTTTGTGGATGCAGGAAAACAGGTTGGAGGGATCCAACTGGATTCCTCAACAGTTTTTAATTGATTTCAGATATTTTGATATTTGATGGATTATCATATCGATATATGATATCGTTGTTGTCGTGATTGGCTATTTGGTATGTAGCATCATTGGACCAAATTTTGGGATTTTCAAATGATTTTAAAGTGATTTTTGAAAGTATACGTTTATAAAATATTTTTGGAATTGATTCATTTTAAATAAATAAACGTTATAATTTTTAAAGTTATAAAAATTATGATTTTGAGAAATACGGTTAAAGATTTATTTTTGAGAAATATGGGTTAATGTTTTTATAAAATAATTAAATTGGATTTCTGAATTTATTGTAAAAAGTTTAAATATAGGATTTATAAAATTTGATTATTTTATAAATCAAAATGATGAAGTTTTTAAAGGAGTTTAAAGACGTTTTGAAAGAATAATATAAATTGATTTATTTAAGAGATTTATAAATGGATATTTATAAATTGAAATATTGACATTATAAAACGAGTTTTTATAAGTGTTTGAATGAAGTGAAAATAGATTGCATAAGTGAATGGAATTTATAGAATTATAAACGGTGAAGTTATAAATGGAATTTTATAAGCAGTAGTTTTATAAAATTTATAAAGTCATTAAAAGAATGGTTTTGGATAAATCATTGAATCCTATAAGTTATAGGATTTATAATTATGAAGTTCAAAGGAACGATTTTTTGCAAACAAATAAATTATAAGTATTTGACTTATAATATGAATTTTTAGTATATCATTTAAATATGAAATTGAATAGGTTAATAAAGGAAATTTAAAAAAGGGAAGTTTTTATAGAATAAATAGAAATGGAATATATAAACGTTGTTTTATAAATCCGCAAACGACTTATTTTGATAAGTAAATTGTTGTAACCTATTAATGGAGTTATATTCACGTTTTTGACTGTGAATAAACCTTTGAAATAAAATGAATAGAAGTGATGAGATTTGTAACGTAGTATATTCACGTTTTTGAATAGTGAATAATATGTTAAAGAAAATGTTTAGATTTGATGTTTTAAATAGAATTAAAACGATCTAACGATGTTTTAAAATGTGTTGAGATTCAAAACAATAGATTTCAACATTTATTGTTGAAATAGACGTTTTCGAGAAATAAAAGGAAATAGTGGACTATGACACTGTTGTTATAGTAAATGATTTCCGAAAGGAAATGTTTTGTATAGTATTGGGATTTATATATCTATTTTAATTTCGAATCCCTATACTAGTGATTTTGGGTTGTCGTAACGATGTTTTACGTAACATTCGTTTTGGCCCAAATAAATATGTTTAAGAGAATGATTTCCTTAAAGAATGAAGTATATACTTAATCTCGATTTAAGTATAATGAATATTTTCCAAGTGTTGAAAATAAATAGGTTTGTGAATTACTTATTTAATAAGTATGGAAATGTTTTCCAATATAAAGTGAATATTTTGAGAATTTATCTTTTTGAAGATAAATTGAAAAGCAATATTGAAACCTATTGAAAATCGTATATCGGTAGATATTATGAAATATAAATTCACTATGGAATTTATAAAAGAAAGGGGAACTTGTTTAAAAATAAATATTGATTTATTTTTGAAGTGTGAAAATTTTATATCTTGTAAAGATATTTTGGAAAATAAATAATTTGGAAAATTATTTGGAAACTGGTGATGTGTGCATATCCATTGATAGTTCAATAACCGACTATCAATATTTTCCTTTGAATGGGTATTTGATGTGATTTGTTTGAATTTGAATGCCACACTTATTTTTGAATAAACGCTCACTATTCGGGTTAACCGGGAAAGGACCATGGAGTCGTATAACCCATTCCGAATATGTGATACGTCGTTATGAATTGCATTTGAAGACCGGTGTTGAAGACCGTACCTTTTTGAAAGCGAAAGGACAACTCGTCGATTGTCTTTGCACCGAGTAGCTACGGTATAGAGACTCCCTATGTGATGGGAAGTCCGGACGTGATTAGAGATTATCCGAATTGCAAGGACTTCTTTATAAGTGCCTTCGGTTCTGTTCGAGCCCGGAACAGACTTGTATGGATTGTATGTTTGACATTACAATTGGAGATATAAAGCAGATTTCTTTCAAATATATTTTTGTTGGTGGCGGAGAATTTATTCTTTTAGCTTAACACCCTTCTCTGAGACGTAGGAGCTCAGAGGTTATGTAGTTGAATGTTATCAGCGATATATTCCCAATTTGGTAATGTGACATACTGAGTGTTGCTGTAAATGATCATTGTGTTGATTATTTGTGATAGGATCGTTTATTTGATCGTCTATCTTGGTGATCATTTCTATGATCATTTGTTGACCCAAAGCATGGCTTTTGTATAAAGTATGTTTTTGTGGACGTGACTTCGTCGAGCCTCACATCCCGGGAATGGTCAAAACAGGAAAGATGTGGCAAGGTTATGAGGGGTAGCTCCCTTTAGGATATGTGCATTTCCTTCTGGAAAAGGGTGGTATCATGGTATGGAGCCCAGATACTTACTCATGTTGAAAACACTTTATGATTGTGTGAATTGATTGCGAGCGCTCGGTGAAAGGTCCCAAAGGACCGGGGGATGGCATATTCGGTCAGTTGTTACTCAGTTAGGGGTAACCCGGCCTTATGTTGGTAGGGATCCGGTTTGGTTCTCGGGGATGTCCATCCAGAGGCATTCTCATGTGGCAATGGGAAGTTCCTTGGCCTGATGATTCGTTGGAAATCCAAAGAAACAATACGATCTTGTGCGGTATTAGTTGTAGAACCTATCATTCACTTATGGTGGCGCCCCACTGTTTGGATGGTAGCTATAGTAGGCATAGTTCGAAATGTCTATGCTGGCTAAGATTTATATTCTACTTTCGAAATAAATTTTTCCTACACTATGCACTAGTAATAATATCAAATGTTCTTTTTAATACGTATCAAGCATCTTTGACTATCATAAGGAGAAATCTCCTCCGATTCTGCGTTTGCATTGTGTGTGTGTGCGGGAGGCCTTATGGTAGTCTCATTTTTAAAATCATTGCGAATTGACTTTAAAAAAATATTCCTCTATTTTGATTTTAAAGATAAATAAACTGTTTTGAGTTCTCACACCAGTCACATGACTGACTCGGAGTTTATTGTTTTCCTTCCTAAACTCTAGGTGCCCACCAATTTCCACACGGGCAGTTAAGAGTTAGGTTTATCAGGATATTCTGGATATTCTGGAGTTGCTGGAGGCAAGCTGGATGGCATGGCGTATTACTAGTATATAGTATTTCTTTTTCCGCTGCACTGTTTGTTGTTGTTTGTTGTTGTACACTCTGATGATATGATGTAATGAAATGTAATGTATAAAATGTAATAACTGATATAGTTCTTTGTTTAAAGATTATTCATTTATTATTATATGTTGTTCCGCTGTGAATTGTGAGATTCTGATGTTGTTCTGTTTTTTTCTATTCCGTTCTATTTTCTATTTTCTTTTCTCTCTATTTTCTATCTTTTCTGTCTTTTTCTTTTTCTTAAAACCCTAAGTGTTCGGTTTTCCGTCGTTCGATTGCTCGGCAGTCGATAAAGTGAGTATCGATGTTGAATTTTCGAAAGACGAAGAATCGGGTCCTTACAAAATATAGTTTTGAGTTCTAAAGTTTTTAAAAATGAAATCTTAAAATTAAATTCAGTTTTAAATTAAAATTAAAATAGTTTGCAGGTTTTAAACCAGAGGATTATGAAGTTTTAATTTTTGAATGAATCCATCTTTTTAAAGTTGGATTTTGATTCAAGCATATGTTGTAACTGAATTCAAATGTAGTTGTGAATTCAAAGTTTTTAAAAATGAAAATCTAAAATTTAAACAAGTTTTAAATTCAGATTTGAAGACAAGTCTAAAACAGTTTCAGGTTTGTCTTTTTAAAACCAGAATTAGATTTAAAAACAGTTTTGTAAGTTTTAAAGGTATGAACAGATTTAAATGTTGAAGTAAAACTTAAATTTGTTTTTGAATTCAGATTAAAAACTGTTTTTCAAGTTTCTTTGAAAACCAGTTTTGAATTCAACAGTTTGTAAATTTAAAAATGAATGAACATATTCAAAAGTTTAAAAGAATTTGATTTTAAATAAGTTTCAAAACTTGGAAGAATTTATTCCCATTAGTATTTGAATTAAAATATGAATTGTTTAATTTAAATTTGAAAGTGGAAATAATCAATTTATTTTCAAAGCTTAATTTATTTTAATCAAGTAAATTTATTTTAAACCTTCCTTATATTTAAGTAATGAATGTTTTTAACATTCATTTTATTTTTAAGGTTTATAATTATTTAAATTTGGTTTATTGTTTGATGATTAAACATTTTAAATATTTAATTTTTAAATGGAATTTGAATTTAAATTTTGAAATGTATTGTTTAATACATTTTAAATATAAATGAGTCATTTAATAAGTAATTAAATTATTTTGAAAATATTTAATAATTAAGGATTTTACTTAATTATTTGACTTTTAAATAATGGTTTAGATTAATTTTAATTGGAAATGATTTATTTATAATTAATCTAATTCAAATTTCCTTAAGTATATAATTAATGAAATGTTAATTGATAATTGGTGATAATTATATAAGGATAATTAAGTAATTAATTAATGTAATTAATTTTAATATGGTGATTTATTTAAGTTAATTAATTTAGTTTAATTAATTTTAATAAATCATTTGATGATTTTAAGAGTGTAATTACTTAATGTAATTAATGGAGCAGGATTACTTAGAGAAGTAATAATGATAATTACTGGGATGCAATTTGTAATTTGGATAATTACTTTCGTAATTAATTAAGGAATTAATTAATGATTAATTATTGGATAATTAATTTGATTAATATGTAATTAAAGATAGTTAATTACTTAATTGAATATTAATCAAGGTGATTAATAATTAGATTAAATTCTAAATGTAATTAATTTTAATAAAGTAATTTATTTAAATATTAGAGATCGTTAATTATTAAAATTAATGATGTAATTAAGGATTGTTTGATTAAGTAATAATTAATTAATTAAGTGATTAATTAATTATAATTAATTAAGGATAAATATAAATTAATTATAATTAATTAATAAATGAGTAATTAAATATTAATTACTTATGATTAAGGTTAATTAATTTATAAAACTAGTTAAGGACTAATTACTTATTGTAATTAGTGAATGATAAACCCAAGATATTTAATCAAGTTAAATACTTAGTGGATAATTAATTAACTGGGTTAATTAATTAATGGATGTTAAGCAAGATTTTGAATATGTTAACTAATTTAATTTATTTTAAATTAATTAGAGATGGTTGTAATTAATTTAATTCATTTTAAATTAATTATAATTGTTGGTTGGTAAATCATTACTTATGGATATTATTGGTTGAATGGTTGTGATCTCAGTAATGAGATTAGTTGTATCTGTATGATATGGATGATTGGTTTAAGTGTGATGGTTTGTGATGGATTATTTAGTTGAGATGATTATCTGTTTGTGATGATACAGATTATCTGCGTATGATATGAATGTGATTATCTATTGTGAGATGTAGTTTATATATCTATGTGAAATAGATAATAATGAAATAAGTTAATTGTTTAAAACCCTTAACTACAACTTGGACATTAAAATGGCGTTTGGTTTCGATGAGACCGGGATCGGGTTTCCATATTTGGATATCTGAAAACCACACCGATTCCAATTAAACGTTAGGTCGTTAATCCAAGTGGAGTAAGTGAAGACTCGAGGTGTAAGGCCTATACGTCAGTATAACTCTATGGGTGATTCCGTAATGAGTTTGACGGAATAGTACTTATAGATTCGAGATGGTGATTTAGAGTGCAAGGGTTATCGGCGTTAACTCTAAGGATGATTCCAATACGAGTGTAACGAGATAATGCCTTCGGTTTCGTTCGAACCCGGAACGAACTTGTATGGATTGAATGCTTTCAGAACATCGTCAGGTGGACGATGAGCATTCTAAGATTGATATGTCCTAAAGGTAATCGTAACCTCAAGCCTCATCAACCGGGAATGGCTAAAACAGGGGAGGTGCAGCAAGGCTTTGTGGGTAGCCCCCACTTGAGAGCAAGATTTATCCCTGTCTAGAGGTCCCTTTATATTCGGTTGTGTGGCAGTTGGTGACGACCAATCTACTGGGTAGTCTTGTTCGGAACTATTCAGTAAGGAACGGGTCCGGCTTTGTGTTGCAGGGGAGTGGGAGTACTCCTCGGTACGGTGATCTAGGCCACGTACTGTGACAGGCGGTACCCCAGTAGCCCTGCCATTGATGGAAACCCATTTTCCCTACGAGACCCTACGGTTTTGATTGTATTACCCACTTTTGTGGCTAGTAGCTGGAATTTAATAGATGTAACAATTTCGGCTATTTCTTATTTACTTGAAAACCCTAAACACTATTATAATATCACTAGATTTCCTATCAAATGTTTTGGTTAGCGTAAGGTAAAAACTTTTCCATGTTTATGTGTGGGAAGTCTTACGTGATACCTTTTGTTTTCAAAGGATTTTCTAAAGTTAAGCAACATTTATCCCCGTTTACTCACACCAGACCCCTGTCTGACCTGAGTGTTTATTTTCTATTTTATTAAACTCTTGGGTACTCATATTATGTATGAGTAGTCAAGTGATTCAGGATTGCTTTGACGAGTTTCTAGAGGAGATAATGGAGCAGGAGGCTTCAGCGTGTAGATATATTTAGTGGTTCCGCTGTGTTTAAGTTGTATCTGGTTCTCTCTGATGTACTTGAATTGTAATTGCTAGACAGAAGTTTATAACTGTCTAGTTTGTGTAGTATTAGCTGTTTAACTCTGATGTATATGATACTATGTAAAGTTTTATGTGATATATTATAATTTATTCGATTCCGCTGTGAGATTCTGATGTTGTCTGTTCTTTCTTTCCTTTCTTTTCTCTTTTCTATCCCTTTCTTTCTTCTTAGCGATGCGACTTCCTGGAGTATGGAAGTTGGGTTGTTACAACGTGGTATCAGAGCAATAGGTTGAGCGAATACCTATGCTCTGGAGTGGTGTCCTTCTTGAGAGAGCGTATTTATAATTTTGAATATATATATATATATATATATATATATATATATATCTATTTATTTCTACCTATTAGATTGAGTTACCTGTTCGGGTTTTCCAAATAAGTAATCAAGGTAGATAGGGTAGTGGTCTGTGCAACACAACTACCAATGGTTAGAGTCCGAGTGTTTGAGGTTGGAAGTGATCTGCTAGGGCAGTGTTGGGCATCTTGAATAGTTTGGCAGTTTGGTGAAGGATTTCACCAATCTCTGAAGGAAATCTTTTAAGATTTGAAGTTTATTTTTGGATTGTAAGCTTGGTGGCACTCGTGTGAGTGGATTCTCTTGAGTTTGGATTAGTTGGGAGTTCTGAAGCCAGCAATGGTGCCTTGGAAAACTTTAGAAAGGAGTTCTGTCTGTATTTGAGTTTGAGACTCAGTTTGGAAGAGTGTTTTGAGCTTGGTTTGGTAGCGAGTTTCCTGAGAGATATCTGTCTATCTGGAAGGCTCTATTGTGAAGAGGCTGGTGTAGTTTTGAGGTTCGATGAGCTTTTGGTTAAGGAAGTTTTGGCAGCAGTAGCAGCAGTGAGTGGCCTGTTCTTCGATGGTCAGAAATCTCTGTGATTCTTATGTCAGTAGTCCGGGCATATGGTGGAGCTTGTCCATTTCTTCTAGAAGCTCAGTTGGGAGTAATGTTAGTGGTTAAGAGGTAGACCACTAGTTCTTCTTTTGGATAGAAGGCTTTAGCTGTTCTGATTTAGTAGTGAGAACGATTTCTTGGAATCTGAACTATGTGGAATCGCAAAAGTGACTTGCGATGGTTCGGAAGTTCTCTTAGTGTTCTTTGTTTGGATTGAAGCATCTCTAGTGGATGTTTGAGTTTTCGAAGTGGTATTTTCTGGATATCTTCGAAGAAGTTAATATTTGCATCCGCATCAAGAGTTTGAGTTCTGTTTCAACTTGATTCTTGGGGTTTTACAGGTGGATCAGATTAGTAAGAGGTTCTTTAAGAGAATCTGTTGGAGTTGGCAGGATTTATTGGGTCCAGTTTTCTGGTTGAATTTTTGTTGTGTGTTGTGACCAAATCGGATAGGTCACTGAGATTTATGGAATTTGATGAACAATATTCCGGGATAAGTTGATCAAGTTGTACTTGTGTTCATCAACAGCATTCTTGAATTAGAGTTGCACAGTGGAAGCATGGTGGCAGCTATTCCAGAATAGTATGCCTGGAGTCTTCTGATGATTCTGTAGTTGAGTTGTGTGGTGGATTTGATTGATCCATAGGTTGGAAGCAGCCCAGGATCGTCAGGAGAGATTTGTGGATATGAGTAGTGGATCTTTCTGTTTCCTCTTGAGAGTTAAGTGTTTGGTCTACGGGATTGAATTGCCAGTTCGGACGGCTGGAATTTGTTTTGTTTTTCATGTATCTCTGAGGGAGTACGTGCATGGTTTATCTCTGGTTTTAGAATCAGTAGTTCTATGAGATTTGGGAGTTGATCAGGACTTGTCTGTGGTCCAATTTTCTATTTAGATTTGTAGATCTAGATATTTAGGAGCTCTAGATCTGAATGGTGTAGCTAGTTTAGATTCTGTAGGGCGAGTGTCCCGGTGTTTGTACCTGGGAAACTCTAGGGAATTCTATCCGGAATTTTATCTAGATAATTAGAGTAGTTTGTTTGAATTGGTTGCTATGATTGCTAGTATTTGGTTGAAAGCATATGTTTGCTATTTTTAAAATTTAAAATCTGTATGGGATTATTAAATTACCTTTGCTTTTAAATTTCTGGGACGAAATTCTTTTAAGGGGGGAGGAATGTGATGTCCCAGAAATTTAGGCAATAATTATTTAATAATTATTTTAAAATGTGAAATATTGATTTAATAAATTAATCCAAACAGAAATTCTCTTTTGAAAATTTATAATTATTTAGTTTAATGATATTCTTTTCCAATGTTAAAAATATTTAAGTAATAAATTTATCTTTCTATGCTCATTCAAAAATATTTATTTATAATGTATAAAATGTTTATACATTGTAAATAGAGAATTTGGTTTTAATTTTAATTTATATTAAATAAAGGATATTTTCTTATTATTATATAAATGTATAATTTGTAAATTGATTTAATTTATTTAAATTAGTATTGTAACTTTTCAGAAAGGTTTGTTTTAAAAATCTTTCTTATATTTTTTTTATAGAAATGTAAGTAAGAATTTATTTGTTTATAAAAATAAATATAGTTTAGATTTTGTTTTATAATAAAAGTTTGTTTTGTCTATTTTAAAATTGCTTTTCTTTTAAAATAAGATTTAATTCATTCTTGTTTAAGTATAACATTTGATTTAAAAACTCTTGAATAAAATCTAATTCAACATTTCTTTTTCTTCTTAAAATCTTTCCTTTTGAAATTTAGTTTTACAAAGAATATTATTTTAAAAATAATTAAACAAACATTTAAATGTAAGCGTATAATTTTATAAAGAAGTTTATATGTTATTATTTAAGACTAATGTTAATACAACATTTAAATCTTGCTAAAATAAGTTTGAAATAGTTTAAGATAAATTCAAATACATTTATAAATTTAAATTTTCTTTTAAATATTGAAATGAACATGTGTTAGCTTCTTAAACATAAAGAGACACTTGTAAATTATCTACACCTAACATAACAAGTGGCCTTTGTTTTAAAAAAATTTATTTTAATTTATTTTGATAATAAAATATAACAAATACATTTGGATTAAAACACTTTTTCTTCATATAGAAAACCTGAAAATTCAAATTTCAGTAAGATCAAAACCTCAAACTTCATATCTGCAGTCTAAAATCTGCATACAACTTCAAATTTCTGCAATCAAAATACAAATTAATTTCTACAAAGCATGTTAAAATCTTCAATCAAATTCCTCATTTCTGCATGCTAAGTTCAACATCAAATCTGGAGCTCAACTCCAATTTAAAATCTGAGCAAGAAATGGGTCTGCGTGCATACATCAACCAGAGAATCAACTTCAAGAGTAATTTAATGGAAGCAAACCAGATTCAACTTGCAATCTGCTGTTCAATGAAATCTGCACCTAAATTGTTTCTGCTTCTTCAAATTTTAAAAGTGAGTAAACCTTTATTTTTAAAAACAGTTTTTCTTTTTAAATTAATGGTTAAGCAAGAACAATATCTAAAGACTAATGCATACTGTTTAAAAAAAAAAAGAAATCAAACTGCAGTATCATTATAATTATGTTTAGTGAGTAAGCTCACTATTGAAAAGTTATTTAGAATTTTCTGTTGCATGTGTATAAATTTGAACTAAGTTACTTAAATGGTTTCTATTGTGATGGATATTTTGTGAGGATATATATACAAACACATATATATGGTTACAGGTATTTTATTACCTGATTTTGTTTTTAGATTCTTGAATTGATTCTCTGTGGTATTTGTTATGAAATTGAGGGATGTTTGTTTAGTATAGATTAAGCTTATAAATCATAATTAAGATTGAAATTTAAAATCTGTTTTCACTGTAAACTGTAAAGGACAGTTAACAAAAAAAAATCAAAATCAAATCAAGAAATCTTAAACTTCTTAAATCATTGAAACAAGTTTATAACCTGAATACATGGATGAAGTCATGATTTCTGAAACAAAAACCCATTTTTTTAAGTAACTGTGGGATTTAAAAATTCTGTTTTGAACAGGATTAGAAATTTTGGGTTTTGACTGTTAGGATAGTTAATGTTAGGTGTTAGGATGCTTCATGTTAGTGGAGTGTTGATGTGAGAAATGATGGAATTAGGTGATAAATGATCAGAAGTTGTTTCAGAGGAGATGGTGATTGAAATTGAGGTTTCCAGGTTTTCAAAAACCTGATTTTAAGTGTGAAGTTCTTAGCATTTGCATAAGCTCTATGTTGCATCGAGTAGGAGGGGAATTTGGGAGGTTGCAGAAGGGTTGTTGATGGAGCTATAGCCGGAGTTGTAAGTGGTCTGATGATCGGTGATTTGGTTGCAAGATGTTGACCGGTTGGTCTTGGTTGCAGTGGTAACTCAGGTGAACTATTGGGGTGTGCAGGGTTTTGACCCGAAGTAGAACTCGGGTGTTTTTGCTTTTGACTCGAAGCAGGGGGGTTGGAACTCGAAGTAAAGAGGGGGTTGCTCGGGTATAGGGCTACAGAGTTAAAACCAGAGAGTTTGCAGTTTTTTTTTTAAATGTTGATTGAGATTCAAAACTTTAGTGCAGTTTTGATTTAAGTGAGAGTTAAATCTGAATTCAAATGGAGTTTGAGTTCAAGGTTTTAAAAATGGAATTTTTTGATTTTAAACAAGTTTTAATTCTGTTTTAAATCAAAATTTAAAACAGTTTTTAGGTTTAAACCTGAGAGATTTGCAGTTTTAAAATTTTGAATAAATTCATATTTTAAGTTGAAACTTGATTCAGGTAATACTTGAATCTGAATTCAAATATAGTTTTGAGTCCAAAAGTTTTTAAAAATGAAATCTTAAAATTAAATTCAGTTTTAAATCAAAATTAAAACAATTTGCAGGTTTTAAACCAGAGGATTATGCAGTTTTAATTTTTGAATGAATCCATCTTCTTAAAGTTGGATTTTGATTCAAGCATAAGTTGTAACTGAATTCAAATGTAGTTGTGAATTCAAAGTTTTTAAAAATGAAAATCTAAAATTTAAACAAGTTTTAAATTCAAATTTGAAGACAATTCTGAAACAGTTTCAGGTTTGTCTTTTTAAAACCAGAATTAGATTTAAAAACAGTTTTGTAAGTTTTAAAGGTATGAACAGATTTAGATGTTGAAGTAAAACTTAAATTTGTTTTTGAATTCAGATTAAGAACTGTTTTTCAAGTTTCTTTGAAAACCAGTTTTGAATTCAACAGTTTGTAAATTTAAAAATGAATGAACATATTCAAAATTTTAAAAGAATTTGATTTTAAATAAGTTTCAAAACTTGGAAGAATTTATTCCCATTAGTATTTGAATTAAAATATGAATTGTTTAATTTAAATTTAAAAGTGGAAATAATCAATTTATTTTCAAAGCTTAATTTATTTTAATCAAGTAAATTTATTTTAAACCTTCCTTATATTTAAGTAATGAATGTTTTTAACATTCATTTTATTTTTAAGGTTTATAATTATTTAAATTTGGTTTATTGTTTGATGATTAAACATTTTAAATATTTAATTTTTAAATGGAATTTGAATTTAAATTTTGAAATGTATTGTTTAATACATTTTAAATATAAATGAGTCATTTAATAAGTAATTAAATTATTTTGAAAATATTTAATAATTAAGGATTTTACTTAATTATTTGACTTTTAAATAATGGTTTAGATTAATTTTAATTGGAAATGATTTATTTATAATTAATCTAATTCAAATTTCCTTAAGTATATAATTAATGAAATGTTAATTGATAATTGGTGATAATTATATAAGGATAATTAAGTAATTAATTAATGTAATTAATTTTAATATTGTGATTTATTTAAGTTAATTAATTTAGTTTAATTAATTTTAATAAATCATTTGATGATTTTAAGAGTGTAATTACTTAATGTAATTAATGGAGCAGGATTACTTAGAGAAGTAATAATGATAATTACTGGGATGCAATTAGTAATTTGGATAATTACTTTCATAATTAATTAAGGAATTAATTAATAATTAATTATTGGATAATTAATTTGATTAATATGTAATTAAAGATAGTTAATTACTTGATTGAATATTAATCAAGGTGATTAATAATTAGATTAAATTCTAAATGTAATTAATTTTAATAAAGTAATTTATTTAAATATTAGAGATCGTTAATTATTAAAATTAATGATGTAATTAAGGATTGTTTGATTAAGTAATAATTAATTAATTAAGTGATTAACTAATTGAAATTAATTAAGGATAAATATAAATTAATTATAATTAATTAATAAATGAGTAATTAAATATTAATTACTTATGATTAAGGTTAATTAATTTATAAAACTAATTAAGGACTAATTACTTATTGTAATTAGTGAATGATAAACCCAAGATATTTAATCAAGTTAAATACTTAGTGGATAATTAATTAACTGGGTTAATTAATTAATGGATGTTAAGCAAGATTTTGAATATGTTAACTAATTTAATTTATTTTAAATTAATTAGAGATGGTTGTAATTAATTTAATTCATTTTAAATTATTTATAATTGTTGGTTGGTAAATCATTGCTTATGGATATTATTGGTTGAATGGTTGTGATCTCAGTAATGAGATTAGTTGTATCTGTATGATATGGATGATTGGTTTAAGTGTGATGGTTTGTGATGGATTATTTAGTTGAGATGATTATCTGTTTGTGATGATACAGATTATCTGCGTATGATATGAATGTGATTATCTATTGTGAGATATAGTTTATATATCTATGTGAAATAGATAATAATGAAATAAGTTAATTGTTTAAAACCTTTAACTACAACTTGGACATTAAAATGGCGTTTGGTTTCGATGAGACCGGGATCAGGTTTCCATATTTGGATATCCAAAAACCACATCGATTCCAATTAAACGTTAGGTCGTTAATCCAAGTGGAGCAAGTGAAGACTCGAGGTGTAAGGCCTATACGTCAGTATAACTCTGTGGATGATTCCGTAATGAGTTTGACGGAATAGTACTTATAGATTCGAGATGGTGATTTAGAGTGCAAGGGTTATCGTCGTTAACTCTGAGGGTGATTCCAATACGAGTGTAACATGATAATGCCTTCGGTTTCGTTCGAACCTGGAACGAACTTGTATGGATTGAATGCTTTCAGAACATCGTCAGGTGGACGATGAGCATTCTAAGATTGATATGTCCTAAAGGTAATCGTAACCTCACGCCTCAAAAACCGGGAATGGCTAAAACAGGGGAGGTGCAGCAAGGCTTCGTGGGTAGCCCCCACTTGAGAGCAAGATTTATCCCTGTCTAGAGGTCCCTTTATATTCGGTTGTGTGGCAGTTGGTGACGACCAATCTACGGGGTAGTCTTGTTCGAAACTGTTCAGTAAGGAACGGGTCCGGCTTTGTGTTGCAGGGGAGTGGAAGTACTCCTCGGTACGGTGATCTAGGCCACGTACTGTGACGGACGGTACCCCAATAGCCCTGCCATTGATGGAAACCCATTTTCTCTACGAGACCCTACGGTTTTGATTGTATTACCCACTTTTGTGGTAGTAGCTGGAATTTAATAGATGTAACAATTTCGGCTATTTCTTATTTACTTGAAAACCCTAGACACTATTATAATATCACTGGATTTCCTATCAATTGTTTTGGTTACGTAAGGTAAAAACTTTTCCATGTTTATGTGTGGGAAGTCTTACGTGATACCTTTTGTTTTCAAAGGATTTTCTAAAGTTAAGCAACATTTATCCCCGTTTACTCACACCAGACCCCTGTCTGACCTGAGTGTTTATTTTCTGTTTTATTAAACTCTTGGGTACTCATATTATGTATGAGTAGTCAAGTGATTCAGGATTGCTTTGACGAGTTTCTGGAGGAGATAATGGAGCAGGAGGCTTCAGCGTGTAGATATATTTAGTGGTTCCGCTGTGTTTGAGTTGTATCTGGTTCTCTCTGATGTACTTGAATTGTAATTGCTAGACAAAAGTTTATAACTGTCTAGTTTGTGTAGTATTAGGTGTTTAACTCTGATGTATACGATACTATGTAAAGTTTTATGTGATATATTATAATTTATTCGATTCCGCTGTGAGATTCTGATGTTGTCTATTCTTTCTTTCCTTTCTTTTCTCTTTTCTATCCCTTTCTTTCTTCTTAGCGATGCGACTTCCTGGAGTATGGAAGTTGGGACGTTACAGGTGTAGAGTCAGACATACAACCATACAAGTCTGTTTCGGGTTTGAACAGAACCGAAGGCACTTCGTCCAAAAAAGGAAGAAGCCCTTGCAATACGGGCATCCACAATCCCGATAGGACTTCCCATCACTTAAGGAATCTCTATACCGTAGCTACTAAGTGTAGAGACAATCGATAGGTTATCCTATCGTTTTCGAAGACACCCGGTCTTCAACACCATTTTCAAAAGCTATTAATTTCGTCGTATCACTATTCGGAATGGGTTATATGACACAAAGGTCCTCTCTCGGCTAATCCGAATAGTGAACGCTTAATTTTAAAACACGTGATATATCAATTGCAAAGATTCGTATTCAGGATTCGATGTGGGTTTCGGATAACTAACTGAAATCCGACTCCCTGTTGCATCGAAGTTTAAATTCCGTTTTACGTGCAAAAGGGTTTTCACATTAATACAGAATTAGATCACAAATCACAGTTCAGCACAAAGCAACTCACATCACACAGCATCACAGCCACAACAAAAATATCAATCCAGTGCACAACAATAGTCAAATATTTTTTCAATCACGGGGAATGTGATTTTAATGAATTAACCACATTACTATTTTTATTAATTATTTTAAATCGATGATTAATTATTCTTAATGATAAACTAACTAAATCTCAATCAACTTTATTAATTAATTATTCCTTAATTAATTAACTTAATTAACTATTAATTACAAATTAATTAACTTTACTTATCTAATAAACAATTCTTAACTACAAATTAGTTAAACACTTAATTATTAACCAATCTGAAATTACAATTATAAATAAATCATTCTTAATTACTTTCCAATACAATTAGTTAATAATAATTATTTATCTTAATTAACATTCAAAAATCTTCCTTAAACTTTGAAATCAATTTATTACTAACTTGAAAACTTTAATGATAATTAAATTTAATACTTCACTTAAGTTAATTAAAATATTAATTAAGATTTTAAAACATTCTTTCGTATTCACTTAATTAATTAAAACTTGAAATAATCTCCTAACTTAAAATAGTCAACATTAATTATTTCATAAATACTAAAATTTGTTTAACATTATGAACTTGAAATTTATTAGGCTTAGCCCATCTTGAAAACAAACCGTGAACGCCCAGATTTTACTTGAGTGTTGCTCGAGTTTCCCCTTACATTTCCCCGAGTCACTCACTCGTGCCTGACATACTTTCTTCTTCTTCTTCTTTTTGTATTTTTCTAGCTTATGTTACAAACTGCTGAATTCATTACATACGAACGCGAGAAACCTGTGCCAACCCATCTCCTACTCAAGCACTCCTTTAAGTTCCTCCCCAGCCCAAACTTCCTGACACAAAGCTGACGTTGTGCACGTGCACGTCATCGCGCCGTCGTTCCGGCGAACTACAAAATCTTCGGCAAGTCGCAAAACTCCACCGTACTCGAAATCCAAACTGGATTCGCCATCAAAATTTCTAAATCGAAATTAAGCGTTTCATTCAATAAAACTGCAACTCAGCTCATCCCACGAAACCACCTCGCCGCAGTTGCTCAGACCACCATAGCTGCACCAACTCCGTCCACACCACGTCAACACCCCATTCTACCATTCCCTTGAGTTTCGAGAAGCTCGGTCAATCAGAGGAGATGAACTCGTCTCATTTCCTGAGCCTAAAACCCTAAATTGAAATCGTCCCACCAATTCGTACAATAGAAAAATCATTTGGTAATTTTCCCGAAATCAACGATGTTCAAACCTGCTTCGCGCAAAATTTCAACATCCAGTATTGGATCGATCATTAAAAAATGATCAAAATGCATATTTTGTTTAATTATGAACTGCACTTGGAATACTTAACTAAAAATCATCATATTAATTTTAAAAATCCTATCTTCATATGTAGATTCAAGTTTTATGATCAAATCAAAATTTTAAAATATTCGAATTAATCAAATAATTCCCTTTTTACTGTAAAACTGGGTTTATAGAGTTCATATTCCATTATCAATTTTCAAAACAAATTCTAGGCTGTGATTCAAGTTTAAACAAACTTATTTTGTTTACAAATCCTAAGTTAAAAAATGTTTGTATGAAGATTTATTAGATTTTTTTTCTAATTCACTTTGCTTTGAAACCAAAAGTATAGAAAAACAAGTCATATAAACATTTACAGTATCACAGAAAACATATAGAACAAATTTTTTTCAACATACAGCAAAGCACAAAGTTCATGAACTAAATACCCAGATTTCAGTTTTAAAATAATAGGTTTACTCTCTAAATACCCAAATTTCTTTCTAAACCAGTTTCCTTATCTCATTTTAAATTCACACTGAATTTATATTTCCCATTTATCAAATGATAATCATTCCACTTATTTACAAACATCGTTTGTAAATTTTCATAAACTCGTTCCTAGTTTATACAGGTTAATACAACAAAAAAACCTATTTATAAATCAATTTCTAATTAAAATTCCATATATAAAATGTTAACGTAAAAATCTGACGCTAACACCTCGGTGCAAGTAAAGCTAGTGTGAAAGCACCACCCGATGGTACGGGAATCAGAAATAAGCAGGAAAATATCAGAAAGACAGTAAAAGACACAGTTTTTATAGTGGTTCGGCTAATAGTCAAACCTACGTCCACTTTATATCTCTTTATTGCTGACTCAAGTACAACCTATATAACTTTCTTCAATTACAACACACTTTAGACTAGTAGTTCAAACTTTGATGGAGAATAATCTTTCGAATCCATGTTGAATGATGTAGATTTTCTCTTGAAGTTTGTCGTAGTGTCCTTGGTGTTTGGAGTGCTTGAAGTGCTGTTCGAGTTGAGAAAATGGCAGAGTATCGGCGCTTCGAGAATGAGCCAAAAGATCCCCCCAATGTCGTAGCTCATAATGTATTTATAGGGGTTTTCGGACAGGCCTTAAGTCGTGAGCGACTTAAGGTAAGTCGTAAGTCGAAGGCTACGACTTAAGAGGGGTCATGAGTCGTCAGCGAGCTAAGGGGATATGAGTTACGACCTAACTGGCTCATATTTGGTCATTTGAACTAGCTGGTGAGTCATAACGACCTAGAGGAAAGCGGCATGATTTTAACATCAAGTACTAGGTCGTGAAAGACCTAGGGTAGGTCGGTGATGACTCAGGGGAGTAGTTAGCGACTTAACAATGATGAGATATCCAATGTATCGACCTAGGGTAGGTCGTTGAGCCTCTTTACTCCTTATATCGTTAATTCAGTAGGTCTTGGGAAGCTGGACCATTGAGTCAGGTTGTTAGGTCGCTGGACCATCTAATCCTTTAGGTCGCTGCTTTCTTTAAGTCGTTACCTGCTAGGTCGCTTGCCAGTGTTCCACTTTTTAAGTCACTGGAGCTTTTAGGTCGCTGAGGACTAAGGTCATTAGGTCGCTCAACTTTTAGGTCGCGGGGTCCATAATTGTTAACTTGTTTATGCTTTAAGTCGCTTTCGAGCCGCTTCATGTGTTAGGTCGTTAGGTCTTTATCTTGTTAACTTGTAGGTTGCTTCGGTCTTTAAGTTGCTAAGTCATGATGCAGAGCCTCATTCCAGTTGCCCCGCTATTGCCTTGGGTCGCTTTCTTCCTTGGGTCGCTGAGTCGCTTAGCATAGGAGTTAACATTTGCCCCTCGAAGTACACGCCTAGGTCGTAGGTTGTGTGCTTTGATCTAGTTTTGTTAGGTCATGAGCGACCCAAGAGATAAAACCTTTCGTCTTCTTCTTTTTGCCCTTTTTAAACCATTGGCTCGCTCCCTCTCCTTTGCTGAACAGTCTTAATAACCTCCTCCGCCATTAACAATCTTTCGAGCTTCCTAAGGCGAAACCTTTCCAATCAAGCTGTTAATCCATTCCAACTACCATTTTACGTAAGTGATTCCGTCTTTTGCTTACCTCACGATTGTGACTAAATCGCGAGTTCTGGATTTTCATTTCATATTCTTATGTTTTCCTTGTAAACCATGCCGTGATTGATCTCTGATGGAATTGAGGTGGCTTGATTCAGTTTTGGGGTGATTTTCAATGATCCGAGGAGGAGATGATGGATTACAGTATGTTAGGCTAACTGATTCATGATCCTGGAGGGAGCGAGGAGATTATTAACGGGTTAGCGAGTTATGAGGGATGAGACTTAGGGTTTCTCCAAGGGGAAATGGCCTGAGACTACTGAGCGACCTCTGGGACAATCGAGTCAAAGATTCTCGGAATCCAGGGGAAAACGAACGACACACCATCTTACGACTTAGCGTGCCCGCGACCTTTCTTTCTCGCGACTTATCACACTTGGACGACTTAGGCTTTAAAGTAGAACGACCTTATTTAACAACGACCTATCTGTCAACGGCATAAGGATTAGGTCGTTCCCGAGCTAAGACTTGGACTGATTTTACATCACTCTGACCTGAGCCCCTTTTTCCTTCAATATGCATCACAACCTGAAGAGCTTACGACTTAGCATCTTAGGTCGTGTTAGCGACCTAGGCTTTAGGTCATGTAGAGGACTTAGGACTTGAACAATTGTCTAACTACTTCTTGCTTCCTAGATCTGCTTTGACTTTCATGCTAGGTCGTGAACGACCTAGGACTTGAATAACTTGAGAGCTTCAAAATCTTGATAGAACTTGATTGCACTACAAACTTAAACTTTGAATTTCCGAGATAACTTACATGACCTTGTTATGCCTTCTTAACAGATTATACCAAATTTGACGCTAATAACCTACTAAATACAACATTTGCAGAAAACTAGGGCGAATATACTGTCATTGACCGCCCACATCGAATAACAGATTAGTCGATAAAAGATAATTAACTCAACTTAAGGAAATTGTATGAAATGCTGTGAGTCAACAAATTCAAGTGAAGTAGTAAAGCAATGTTAATCAACTAAAGCCGATCTTTTTGCATTAATACTGCACTTGTACTTGGACTTAGAGCGACAAGTCTCGAAATGTAACAATTGACACATGTTCATTAGTTTGATTTCAGTTGTATTTACTTAACGCTTTATTAGTTTTACACAACACTTCACACATTTAGGAAACGTGCATCTTCATATTTGAATATCCAGTTCCTTGTGTAGAATGTATTCTCGTCAAGAGGAAGAAGTAGTACAAACCGGAGAGGCCCTCCCGATGGCTGGTCCACTGGTCAACCCACCAGAAAGAACTCCAACTACCCTGAGTCACCGGGTGTTCAACCAGTTACGCGCCCAATTTGGGATTGTAGAAGCAGATGCTATTCTCCCTGGGCCAAATGATTTTGTTGATAGTCCTCCCTTCGGCTTTGTTGCCGTTAAACGCCAAATGTGCCTTTGTGGTGCCATTCCTCCTTTCAACAATTTTCTCCAACAACTCTTTCGTCGATTGGCTATTTCTCCTTTTCAATTGCACCCCAACGGCTACGCCATTTTGATGGGATTATGCATTCTCTTCAGAAGGACGCTTGACCGCCTCCCAAGCTTTGAAGAAATCTTCTATTTATGCACATTTGTGAGAAGTAAAGACCATCCTTCCATTATATATGTGAGAAGCGCCAAAAATCGCAAGCTTATCACTGATCTCTCTGATAGCGCTCATAGTTTCCTAAACCAGTTCTTCTTTGTCCGTTGCCTCCAGGGATTTTATGCTATCTGGAGAGTAGGGGGTAGGCTTACTTATCCCCGTCCTTTCCTTTTCTGAGCTTTGCGAGATCCAAATTGCTAAATGTTAACTTCGCTTTCTACTTTTGCAGCCCTTCCTCCTCCTTGTAGAGATCCAAGCCACAAGCAGATTTTTGAAAGACTGAACGCTGTGGCTGCTGAGGAGAGAAGTATAAAATTTCTGCTGAAGGATGAATTCCTACATCAGTTCGGACTTTTACACCCTTCCCGCTCTACTCAGCCTTATGAAGTTCCTGATTCTCCGTCCGAGGCACCGAATGTCCCAGTTTCTACTGAGGATCCTACAGTGAAAGAAACTACTCCTGAGGCTTCTCTGGTGAAGTGCTCTACTTCTACTGATGTTGCGGGGTCATCTGGCAAATTTGCACTTGCCCCGGTCATTGAAGAAGAAGAGCCGCGAGAATCTCCCCAACATTCAGGGAAGTCCGGTGATGAAGGAGCCGGGAAAACAAGTCCTGTCAAGCAGAGCGGGGATGACACTTTTGAAGGGTTGAGCGAACTATTTTTCACCTCACAGGAGCTCTTTAAAGATGACCCTGTTACCACTAGGGTTTCCTCTTCAGTGGTTGAAGCAACTTCTATCTTGCAACAGATTCCGTCGACTCAAGAGTTGACGTTAGCTACTACACCCATCATTTCTCCGCAACCAAGGAGTGGTAGTTTGACGCGCGTAGTCTGCACGTTACACACACTTAGGATTTTTCAGCACTCATATGTACTCTCATGCACTTTACTTCCAAGATTTTCAAGTTTTACCTCTTTCTCATTTTCAGGTTCTCCAATGGGGCGTAGCGGTTCCTATTATGTCGACTTTCAACAGTACGGAATGCATGGTCAGTATGATTATAGGCGCTATCTTCCCGCTCACATGGAAACTGATGAAGAGAGAGCTGCTCGAAAAGCTCAAGAAAGAAGAGCGTATGAAGAAAGGTACGGAAGAAGGGATGAGCAACATGACTCTTCTCGCAGAGGCGATGACTCTCGTAAAAGAAAAACTTGTGACGATAGAGGAAAGAGTCATGACATCGGAGATCCAAGCAAGCGGGCCAGGCTTGATGAAAAGACTGCATCTGCAACTTTCGAAAAGGCCGCTGCTCTCATTTCTCTTAAAATTCCTTCAAAGTCTCCTGCCCTTGAAGGAGCCGATATTCAGACACTTCTCGGCAAACCCTCATATCAAGTTGAGAGAGTTCCGCCAACCCTTCAAAGTCGGTTCCCGCATTGGTGCTTAAAGGGAGTCCGCTTCGACCTTGACTTGGTTCCCATCGTCCAAGAGGCCATGCTACGAAATCTTGACACTGTTAAACTTGATATTGAGAGAATGTCAGGGTGGCAAAAGCTCGTCGATGAGCTTCAGAGGGTGAACCGGGCCAACCTTGAAGCTATGTTGACGATGGAGGACGACAAGTCTGAATGGCAGAAAATTCATGATCAGCACAATACCGAAATGAAAAACATCGCTGAGTACAACGAAAAGCTTGAGGCGGAGGTCGAGAAACCTAAGCACGAGCTTGCTACTTCTTCCACCTCTTATACTCAAAAGGAAGAAGTGCTTCAGAAGCAAGTTCGAGATGCTCATGCCGCTTAACGGTATGTCGAAACCCAGCTTGAAGCTACACAGAAGACGGTGGAAAAATATCGTGCTGACTTTGTTGAGCTACGGGAGAAAGCTAACTCTCAGGACTTAGAAATCATGAGGCTGAAAGCTCAACTATTAAAGACTGAGAAAGAACGTGATGAGGCCATGGTTGGAAGAAGGGCCGCTGAACAATCTCATGAAGAGACAAAAGCCAACTTCAGCTCTACTCTGTTTGATTTTTACGTCCAAAGCGTCTTGGGGCATGGCAGCCTTGCATTTTTGGGGCCTAAATATGAAATCACTTTGGCTGAAGTGTGGGAGGCTGTAATGGATATGCTCAAAGGTGCCTGTTATTCCGAAGATGAACTTGAGGCGCATTACTTTGATGACGAAACTCGTGCTGCTCTTGCCAGAGGAAGGGAGCAGCTCGTTAAAGTACGAGCCGAAACGATGGAAGGGGAGCATCCACAGGAAGAAGCACCTTTAATTGCCCCTGTCCCTCCTTCGACTTCGTCCGACATTGATATCATAGGCTCCAGCTCCCATTCTCCGCTCACGGCTAAAGTCGTAACTGAGATTACAAGCGCACAGGGCGGAGACGAAGGCGAAGAAATCACTGAAGCACAAGCTTATGAAATTGACGTTAGAAAGCCAACTTCTCCAGGTAACTTTAATGCTGATCTTGCTCAAGTAGACTGCTCATTTGCTTCATATGAGTTTGATGAGCTTCTTGATTATTTCCTGAATCTCAACGAGCCTTTATCTCCTATCTTTACTGATTTTAACTTCTTTTCTTCTGTAGAGAAAGATCTGAGCATTGTTCAGACTTCCCCTCCTCCGATTATTCCTCCCCCGTCTCTTCAAGTCACTCCTCCTTCTGCCTCTCAACCGGGGTCATAAGAGGAGCAAATAGAAGCTCTCCAAGACTTGGACGATCCCTTTGCTTCACAAGAACATAGGGGAGAAGAAACTAAAGAGGGCGAAAAGACTCCGAAACTAACTGGTTCTGACGATGCGCCGTTGGCCACATTTTTTACTCCAGAAAGCGTGCCTTCTTCTAAGAAAAGGGGAAAAAGTGGAGTCTCAAATAAGAAAGAAGCTTCAGCTGGCGAGAAAAAAGCAGAAACAAGTTTGATTGTTCCCTTTTCTCCTTCTTCCCCTACTCTTTCTAGCCGGCGCAAGAAGTTGGTCATCCGGCCAGGTGCAGGCCCAAAAGGAGGAGGGAAGAAAAAATGATGGCTTTGGTCTTGTGCTTTTTATCTTGCTCTTTGCTTTTTGCTTGTATATAAGCTTGTGTTGACTGGAGATTGTGCGGGTACCAGTCCCCGCTTTCTTTTACTTTGAAACCTGCATATGTATAAAATTCTCATAGTATGGAATAAAATGGTTCTTTTACTTATACAAATTTCTGTCTGTATTCGAGAATGCTTTTATTTTCTGTTTTCATGCAAGTTTCTTTATCCTCTTTATGTGAAGTTGCAGTAAACCTATGGTATGTTTCTTGAGCATTGTTTTCATTTTTGTGATGACTATATTGTATTGCCCCCATACCATGGTTTATTGCAATCTCTTTCACATTGGCAAAGTTTCAGAGAACAACTCTTCTATTTCGAGAAGACTTGTACTCTTCCTTCAGAGAACAACTCTTCCATTTGAAGGAAATTTGCATTTGTACTTTATAGGATAATATTTCCGTTCCAAGAAAATATTTTTCTAATTTAGTAGAATGCACTTCATATTGGAGGAGTCTTCTCTTCTTCTTTTTTTTTGTTGCAAAGTTTTTACACTTCACTTTTGGAAAAAGTCACTTTTGCTTTGGCAAGTGAATTTTACTTCATAGTACAGTGGGCCTTCCGAAAAAGGGCTTCAACCTGCTTGAGCCTCCAAAGAGGGTTTTTTTTTATTATTCCTCTGGGAAGAGGTCTTTTTGTTTGGTTACGCCTCTGGGAAGAGGTCTTTTTGTTTGATTGTGCCTCTAGGAAGAGATCTTTTTTGTTTCTGCCTCTTGGGAGAGGCATTTATCTTTTCCCTGTTCGCTGGGAAGCGGGCCTCCGAAGAGGGCTTTTCACATTTCAACTCGTGTGAAGTTTTATTTCAGATCACGGTGAAATGTGTGCCTCTGGGTAGAGCTTTTGCCTGGAAGTTTGGAGCTTCCTTCTCTTAGTTGGATGAATTCACGGGGCAGACACAAGTGTCATGTCCCACCGATAAATCTGCAACTTTCTGTCAAGAAAGAACTCTCTTTTTCTGGCGAGGCCCGCTAGAGGTCTTTTAGCATCTCAACTATGGTGAAATGGGCCTCCGAAGAGGGCTTTTCACATTCCAGCACTTGTGAAGTTTTATTTCAAATCTCGGTGGAATGCGTGCCTCCGAGTAAGCTTGGAAGTTTCTTCCTCATGGTTGGCTGGATTCACAGGGCAGACGCAAGTTACTTGGACATTTATTTGCGCAGATTGTCTCGGTTAGTGAACGAGCGCCTTGCCTTTCACTTGGGAAGGTGCCTCCGATCATCGTATGGATTCACGGGGCGGACGCAAGTTACTTAGACGCTTGTCTGCGCAAACTGTCTCAGCTAGTGAACAAGCGCCTTGCCTTCCAGTTGTGAAGGTGCTCCAGGTCATTCCATACCAATCTTTTTTGTTGAGAAAGTTTTATGGCATGCCTCGTTCGAGGTCTTTATCCTCCGAAGAGTTGTGCCTCCGAAGAGGGCTTGTGCCTATGAAGAGGTCTTTTGCTGTTTGATGCTTGCTCACCCATGTCTCTTTGCCATCTATTCGTATCGACGATCCCCGTCATCTTTTCCAAATACACTTCTCTTTTAATTGCCAACAATTTCTTTTATCCAAAGAAGTATACTTCATAGTTAAGCGAGTTGGTGGGGGCAGACACAGGCTATTCAACTGGATGCTCATTTGTACAAACATCCATAATTAGTTAGCAAGGGCCCACTTCCAGCAGAATCACTAACTTTTTGCTTGAAGCACTTCTTTCTTAGGATTTGAGTATGGACATTTTGAACGGCTTAGCGTTTGCTTGCTGGGTGATGTCAGGGATTGCTTGGTCTTGTGATGGGTAAGCTTTGTTTTTAGGGCCTGCATTATTAAATCGACATTTTAGTAATACAATTGACGTATTTTATATATTGAAATAAAACAAAGAAGTTTATAATAGTAAAGAACACAAGATTTATAGTGGTTCGGCCAAGAACTCGGCCTACATCCACTTTATAGTTCTTATTATTCACTTGCACTGGCTTTACAATGGCTTTCAATACAAGAATCATACATTCATCATTCTATAACAGTATTTCATTAAAGCTTTTAAGTAAAATATGGGCGCAAATGATTGTTATTACAAGCTCTTGGAATTGGATCTCCTTCGACAGTTATTAGTTTGAAAGTGCCATCGAGAAGTTTTTTGCCTATGACATATGGCCCTTCCCAGTTCGGCCCAAACACGCCTGTAGGCATCATAATTCTTTTTAAGATTAGATCCCCAACTTCAAAGCAGCGTTGGCGAACTTTGGAGTTGAAGTGCCTGGCTATTCTTTGCTGGTGAGCCGCAATTCTGAGCTCAGCTTCTTCTCTTTTTTCATCAAGGAAGTCAAGGGCTTCAAGTTGCAGCTTTTCATTTTCGGCTTGATTGAAATGAATTCTTCTATGTGAAGGGACCTCTATTTCTACCGGAATCATTGCCTTTGATCCGTATGCCAATGAAAATGGAGTGTGCCCCGTCGCAGTTTTATGTGTAGTTCTATATGCCCATAGTGCTAGTGGAAGCTTATCGACCCAACCACCTTTCGCTTTTTCCAGTTGTTTTTTGATGGTCGACTTGATAATTTTGTTTACTGCTTCCACTTGCCCGTTTGCCTGCGGATGAGCTACTGCTGAGAAGCTTTTCTGGATCTTGAATTTCTTGCAAAAATCTTGGAACTCTTCACTTTCGAATTGGGTTCCATTATTTGTGATTATCTTTTGAGGCACACCATACCTGCAAATGATATTCTTAGTTACAAAGTTTATCATTTTCTTAGAGGTAATAGTAGCTAATGGTTCAGATTCAGCCCCTTTAGTAAAATAATCAACAGCAACAATAGCATATCTGATTCCGGATTTTGCAGTTGGCAAAGGCCCGATGAGATCTATTCCCCAAATAGCAAATGGCCATGGACTGACCATCTGTGTTATCTCAGTGGAAGGTGCTCTTGGTATTTTTGCAAATCTCTGGCATCAGTCACATTTTCGGGCGTAACTTGCGGCATCACGATTAATATCTGGCCAAAAATACCCATAACGGAGAATTTTCTTTGCTAAAGTTTGACCACCTGAATGATCTCCACACTCTCCTTCGTGTACCTCAGTTAGAATTGTCTCAGCTTCTTCCTTGGTCACACATCAGAGTAATGGCATTGAGAATCCCCGCCTATACAATCGACCATCTTGAATTATATATCTGGATGCTTTTCTTAGCAACTTCTGCCGTTCTTTTGAGTTTCCTGGTAGAGAACCTTCGTGCAGATATTTCAATATCGGAGTCATCCATGATTCTCGCTCCTGTGATATAGTCATGATCCAGTCAATATCCATTTCATCAATGCTTGGAGTTGACAGGACTTCCACAGGAACTAATCCCAATAATTGAGCTTCACCAGTGCTTGCATACTTTGCGAGGGAATCTGCCTTCATGTTTTCTTCCCGGGGTATATGGTTTATCGTATAATGGTCCAAGTCATCGAGAATCTCCCAGGCTCCTGACAAATAAGCAGGCAGATTTCCCCCTTTAGTCTGAAACTCTTTTTTGACTTGACATACAATAAGTTGTGAATCACTGAAGATTTGTAACATTTTGACGTTCAATTCTTTAGCGATTCTTAAACCGACAATAATAGCTTTATACTCTGCTTAATTGTTTGTCGAAGGGAATTCCAATCGTAAAGCATAGCACAATGACTGCCCATCAGGGGTTTCAAGCACAACCCCAGCCCGGAATAGTAATCGTTTCTTGCGCCATCAACATACAATTTCCATAGAATTGGGGAATTATCGGTTACTACCTCCTCACTATCACCTTTGTCTGTACATTCTGCGATGAAATCTGCCAAAGCTTGTCCATTGATTGCTCTCCAGGGATGATAAGTGATGTCGTATTGACTGAGTTCGATATTCCACTTCAGAAGGCGACCCGAAGTCTCAGGGCGAAAGAGGACTTACTTCAGAGGCTGATCAGTGAGGACTTTGATTGGATGAGCTTGAAAATATGGCCTCAATTTTCTTGATGCGATCAGTAGAAAATAGGCAAGCTTCTCCAACTTCGTATAATTCATTTCTGCCCCAGTAAACCTTTTGCTAATATAGTAGACAGGGTGCTGAATTTTGGCGTCTTCTCGCGCCAATGCCGCACTAAGAGCATGAGCTGAGATCGCCAAGTATACAAAGAGATCTTCACCATCGTCGGGTTTAGAAAGTATCGGAGGCGTTTCCAAATGAAAAATTAACTCATCGAAAGCTTTCTGGCATTCTGGAGTCCAGTCAAAGTTTTTCCTTCCTTTCTTCAGAGCATCAAAGAATGGAATGCATTTATCAGTAGCTTTGGAAATGAATCGACTTAGGGCAGCGACTTTTCCATTGAGACTTTGCAATTCCTTCTTCGTTCTAGGAGCTTTGACTTCTCTTAAGGCAGTGATCTGAGCAGGATTAGCCTCAATGCCCCTAGCGCTCACAATGAAACCCAAGAACTTTCCGGACTCTACCCCAAATGAGCACTTCAAAGGATTAAGCTTCATACCATACTTTCGGAGGATTGAGAACATCTCTGCCAAGTGATCCATGTGGTCCACTGCTCTCTTCGATTTTACCAGCATATCGTCAACATAAACTTCCATGGTCTTTCCAATCGGTGGCTTGAACATCACATTAACAAGCCTTTGGTAAGTTGCCCCTGCATTCTTCAGTCCGAAGGGCATGACTCTGTAGCAGTAGAGACCGACATCGGTAATAAATCTCGTGTCCTCTTGATCTGGCTCATGTGTCGTGATCTGGTTATATCCGGAGTAAGCATCCATAAAAGATAACAATTCATGTCCCGTTGTTCCGTCAACCAACTGGTCAATCCGAGGTAGCGGAAAGCAGTCTTTGGGACAGGCTTTGTTTAAATCTGAAAAGTCGATGCATACCTTCCACTTTCCTTAGCTTTCTTAACCAGTACCGGATTTGAAACCCAATTCGGATAAGTCGATTTTCTGATAAAGTCATTCTCCATGAGCCGATCCACCTCTTCTCTCAATGTTGCTGACCTTTCGGGACCCTGAGTTCTTCTTTTCTGCTTTACAGGTGTAAACTTTGGATCAATATTCAAAGTATGTACTGCAACTTCAGGTGATATTCCACACATAGCAGCATGGGTCCAGGCGAATACATCCAGATTTGCTTTCAGGAATGATATTAAAATATTCTGAACTACCGCAGTAAGTTGTGAACCCACATTCAGCACTTTGTTTGGGTCATTTGGGTCAACAGGTACTGGTACCATTACTTCCACTGGCACCACTCGATTCTCCCCTGCACTGGCTTTTCTGGGATCCATTTTTCTTCGTGCTTCGCTACATTCGCCAGTACAGGGTCCGCCCTGTAATTGCTACAAGGTTGATACTTTGATGCGGACTGGGGCTGCCGCATCCTTTCCCATCTCTCTCTTTCTTGCTTCACGCAGTTCTATCAGATAACATTCCCGCCCCGCATTCTGATCCCCTTTAACAACACCAACTCCATTATCTGTGGGGAATTTCATGGTAAGGTACCACGGGGCGAGGATTGCTTTAAAGGCTGTAAGATTTGGACGGCCTAGGAAGGCGTTGTAAGCAGAAAGTTCATCAACAATTACAAAAGTCTTCCTTCGAACGACCTTCTTCTACCCCTCTCCAAGTTCCGCGAACGGGTCAATAGTCCCAACCGGCTGCCTGGGTTCCCCAGTAAACCCAACGATCTTTTGCGATGAGGCTTGAACATCAGCCATTGGGATCTTCATCTGATCAAAAGTCTTCTTGAAAAGAATATTGCAAGAAGCACCATAATCAACAAGTACTCTTCTTACAATAGCTGGCCCAATGCCAGCAGAAATAACCAAGGGATCTATGGTGGCGGCTTCAACACCCATAGAATCCCTGACTCTGAAGACAATGTCATCATTAAAAGTTTTCTGCTAATTCAGAGGTGCAGCATCTTCCAACACAAAAACGTTCTCCTCTGTTGGGGTATATTTCAATGCACGAGCGTACCGTTCCATCTCACCCCAGCTTCTGCCAGTTGGGTGAGGTCCTCCTATAATCACATTAATAACGGGCCTTCCAGATTCATAATCCGCTGCCTTTTCACTTGAGCTAGGACGATGAACAGGAGCCTGTTGTCCTTGAGTTGGCGAAGTTGGGCCATTCTTGTTCCTCCTTACCTATTGCTGGAGCTTTTTTTCTTTCAATAGTTCCTCAATCAATTCCTTCAAGTGACGGCACTCATTGGTATCATGCCCGGGTTGGTTGTGGAACTGGCAAAACCTTCAATTCTTCTCGGTTTTCTTATCAACCCTTTGCTTAGTTGGTGCGGGGAACTCGACTCTGTCTTTGTTTGCAAAGTAGATGTTTTCCGGGGTATCTGTCATAAGGGTGAAGTTGAAAGGATGACTTTTCTTTGCATCTCCTTGCTTTCTCTGACCATCATTTCCCCTCTTCTGATTGCCAGATTCCTTCCTATTTGGAATAGCATTACTATTTCCAGCCCCTATCGATACCGCCTTAGCCGGTGCTTGGAGGCTTTCCAGGCGCATGAATTCATCGGCTTTCTTATAAAACTTGTCAAGCGAATTTGGTTCTTTCATTTTCAATCACCCCCCGAACTCACTTGTCTTATCAATAGCCTTCATCAGGTACGTCAAAATCATTCTTGGCTCTGCGTTGTCTACTTCAGCCAGAGCTATATTGAAGCGATTCAAGAAAGCTCTAATGGATTCTCCAGGATTCTGCTCCAAGCTGGATAACGACATTATATCTTTCGCCTTCGAAGCGTACAATCTGAATTGTTCCTTAAACTTTCGAGTCAAATCAGAAAATTGGTCTATCGACCGGACCGGCAGTTTTGTGAACCAGAGAAGAGCAACTCCCTCTAGGTATACCGGAAAATATCGTTATTTGATCTCATCTGAAGCTCTGGCACTAGTCATGTGCCAATCATACTTGTATAGAAATTCATTAGGGTCACTTGTCCCCTTATAAGCCGGTATGGTAGGAGGAACAAACTTCCTAGGAAATTCTGCTTTCAAAATCCTTTCAGTGAATGGAGTCTTGCTCGGAGCGAACCCCCATTCTTTTTCGTCTTCCTCCCTTTGCATACTTTCCTTCATGATTTGTCGGACCATCCCTGAGAAATATTCCTCATCATTAAGGGGCTCAGCAGGACAACATCGGCCATTTTTCCAGAAGTCTGCCTTGACAGGCGCTCACGGGAAGTTGGCTGTTGTCCCGATCCTCCAACTTGGGGAGGTGTGTCTTTGACTGGGCCAGCTGCCCTTTGAGGAACATCTCTTTCTTCCACATCATGAACATTACCAGCAAAGTTTGGTTCGTTATTCACTGGTTGACGGTTAGCCCCAAGCAAAGCGTTCAACCTTTCCAACATCAGATTGTTCTGGGCTTCCATCTGTTGATATAGCCCAGAAACCGCGGCATCCAATTCTGCTCGCGTTACCCCAACAGTTGGAGTTGTTTGACTTAAAGGAGGAGAAGTGGCAGTAGTCTCGCGAACATCGTCGGATCTAACAGACTTGCGCTTTCTTCCAGGAGCCATTATTTCTGACAAACTTCTGGTTTTTAGAGAGATCCTTTCCACAAATTTCTGCGAAGCTATGATGATAGTATCCTGAGTTGGGTTCTCAGTGAAAGCACCTAAAATGTTAACGTACAAATCTGACGCTAACACCCCGGTGCAAGTAAAGCTAGTGTGAAATCACTACCCGATGGTACGGTAATCAGAAATAAGCAGGAAAATATCAGAAAGACAGTAAAAGACACATTTTTTATAGTGGTTCGGCTAATAGTCAAGCCTACGTCCACTTTATATCTCTTTATTGCTGACTCAAGTATAACTTATATAACTTTCTTCAATTACAACACACTTTAGACTAGTAGTTCAAACTTTGATGGAAAATAATCTTTCGAATCCATGTTGAATGATGTAGATTTTCTCTTGAAGTTTGTCGTAGTGTCCTTGGTGTTTGGAGTACTTGAAGTGCTGTTTGAGTTGAGGAAATGGCATAGTATCGGCGCTTCGAGAATGAGCCAAAAGATCCGCCCAATGTCGTAGCTCATGCTGTATTTATAGGGGTTTTCGGATAGGCCTTAAGTCGTGAGCGACTTAAGGTAAGTCGTAAGTCGAAGGCTACGACTTAAGAGGGGTCATGAGTCATCAGCGAGCTAAGGGGATATGAGTTACGACCTAACTGGCTCATATTTGGTCATTTGAACTAGCTGGCGAGTCATAACGACCTAGAGGAAAGCGGCACGATTTTAACATCAAGTTCTAGGTCGTGAACGACCTAGGGTAGGTCGGTGATGACTCAGGGGAGTAGTTAGCGACTTAACAATGATGAGATATCCAATGTATCGACCTAGGGTAGATCGTTGAGCCTCTTTACTCCTTATATCGTTAATTCAGTTGGTCGTGGGTCGCTGGGCCATTGAGTCGCCTAGCCTTCAGGTTGTTAGGTCGCTGGGCCATCTAATCCTTTAGGTCGCCGCTTTCTTTAAGTCGTTACCTGTTAGGTCGCTTGCCAATGTTCCACTTTTTAAGTCGCCGGAGCTCTTAGGTCGATGAGGACTAAGGTCATTAGGGCGCTCAACATTTAGGTCGCGGGGTCCATAATTGTTAACTTGTTTATGCTTTAAGTCGCTTTCGAGCCGCTTCATGTGTTAGGTCGTTAGGTCTTTATCTTGTTAACTCGTAGGTCGCTTCGGTCTTTAAGTTGCTAATTCGTGATGAAGAGCCTCATTCCAGTTGCCCCGCTATTGCCTTGGGTCGCTTTCTTCCTTGGGTCGCTGAGTCGCTTAACATAGGAGTTAACATAAATCTAATTCTTAAATAATCCAAACTATATTCCAAAACTATTCAAATCTCGATTCCGACTTCCATTTCGTATTCCATAAATCCCAACTAAAAATCCACTATCTAAAAATACTCAAATTAGATTTTCGATTTGAAACCATTTTATAGAATGCTAAAAAAATATCAAAAATCAAATCGTTTATTTTATCCAAATCAATTTCCTTTTAAATAATCCCAAAATTAAATATAATTATTTCCATTTCCAAATTCGCCTTTAAATTCCTTTGTGAATTCTAAAGTATTATTTATGGTATTTGTAATACCAAAATTTAGGACAATGCTACTATAGCATCAAATAAATAAAATCATATCATAGTCTATCACATATTATTCAAACACATCATATATCACTATATATGAAATAAAAATCAACGTTTTTGGGGAATCAAGTTGGATCCCTTCAATCTGTTTCCCTGCATCCACAGATGTTACATGATCCCAAAATACCAATCCCGCTTCGAGGTGGGATATCACGGTAAAATAGGGTCATATGCTGATATGCATGGCGCATAGTGCCTCAACCGCTCCAATCGACGAGAATATTCAATACAACTACTAATATATATACTAATATATATATATATTATATAATATAATATAACATTCAGCTGTTAATAACATATCAATTCAACCAATCGTTTAATTTTTAATTTTCAATATTATAAAATTAAAAGCAACAATCCAAATGTGTGAGATTTACTCACATTTATTTTCTGTTGTCGCCGAGGCATTCTAGTTTGGAATTAAAACCGGACGACGTCCGATTTTAGCCAAAATTTCCATAGTCTCCAAATCCGTCCAAACTAGCTCAATTTCGAAGCTCTCATCATCACGATCGCAATGCAATAAGTTTTGTCCTAATCGGACCTCGTATGAGAGAGATATGCAATTTGTAAGTTATCGATAATTAAAATTTAAATCAAACAACTTAAAATTGAATTACGCTTTTACCTTCTCTATACCTGAAGTTTTAGAGTTACTCACCTGTCTTTTTGGAAAACAGAGAAAACCCTTTTTTTATTTTTTACAGAAAGTTGCTTAAGCTTTTGAAACCAGAAAGTTGTTAGATTATGAACTGTAGCTTGAACTTGCTTAAAATTTGATACTGAGCTACTTTGATTCTTCACTTGATGAATTAGCTTTGAGTTTTGGTTGAATTTGCTACTTCAGGTTTAAAATATTTTGAAGGATATTGTTTATTTTCATTTCCTGGTTCGCATTATTTTACAGCCCCTTTGATTTCTGGTCTAAAACTGAGTACAGGCTATTTCTTTTGT
The DNA here is from genome assembly GCA_030765085.1 of Allium cepa. Classification (NCBI taxonomy): domain Eukaryota; kingdom Viridiplantae; phylum Streptophyta; class Magnoliopsida; order Asparagales; family Amaryllidaceae; genus Allium; species Allium cepa. The sequence goes on from CM060943.1 coordinate 913,017,052, forward strand.
GTTTAGAAATTGAAGATAGAAAAGAAAATGGAGGAGAGAGTATAGATGTATTTATAGCATTAATTATGATTTTTATGAAAATAGAAGAAAATAAATGAAATTGTGACACTTGTTTATTAGGCTTACAATTGTCCTCAACATAATATAATTAATTTACACTTGTAATAACATAACATTATTAGCTTACATTTTCCATTTATGTTGCATTAATATTTTTTATGCATATTTATATAATATCTATAATTTAGTTTATATTTATTCATGCCTTTATATTTAACCTTTCTTTTATTTATCTATGTGTTACTTAAAAGAAAATAAAACAAAAACCCAATTTAAATACTTAAAAAAATTATATATACACACTAGCTTTTCTTAATTTATAAAATCTTTTGAGGAAAATAATATGGAACCAATTATATTCTAAATAAAATCATAATAAATAAAAAAATTAAAATAATAATTTGTAATTATATTTCGAAATTATCAAATAAATATTTATTCAGATATAAATTTTTATCATTAGATTTATTTGATCAATCTGTAAATAAATATTTTTAATTGCTAAATCAGAAAATTATCCAATTATCTGTTGCCCAAAAATCCGGGTTGTCCCATTCCTCCCCCCTATGAATCCTTTGGTCCTCGAAAAGGAATGAAGCCATAATTTATTATAAATACTTAATATCAATTAAATTTTCTTTTTGAACATTTTTAAAAAAACTTTAAAATCCAAATAATATTGCCAAAATAGTTTTATAAAAATATCATTTTATAACTCGATGTTTCAACCAGTCCATCCTTGTTCTCATAGAAATTCGGTCAAACGTTGATCAGGCGTAAGACTGAAAATCTATAAGTACTTGGTAAACCCATTTTCAACACCCAGTGAAAATACTTGGAAAATTATTTTATTGAAAATATAGAAAACATTTTTGAAAATAGAGGGAACATCTTTAGTGAGAATGCTCTGGAAATCATCACCCGCATCCATGGTCGCAGTTAACCCGATGGTTACGTTGCCATCCCGGCAAAATCCATAGATAACTGTAGGCACTCCGCGCCCCTCGATTACGCCATTGAACCTGCTACAGATCGCAGTTACATCCTGGGTTACGTTGCCATCACAGAAAAAGTCCATGTAACTGTAGGCATCAGCGCCCTCGAATTTCGCTGCCAAATAAATGAAACTTCTCCACTCCACTCGACCATAGATCGTAGTCTACTGATGTTACGTTGCTTTCCTGGGAAAATCAAACGTAGACCGTTGACACTCATCTCCACACGTTTTCCGCTATGGTCCACAGCAGATCGCAGCGACATCGAGTTACACTGTCATCACAGCATAACCCAAATGCCTCTGTAGGCATCAGCGCCCTCGACTTTCGCTATCCAATAATCCTTAGGAACTTTAGTTTGTCCGGACTTTCTCACATGATCCACTTTAGAGCCTCCCCCCTTTTGAGGCTCAACGCAGTACCAACCTATGATACTCCTAAGAAGTTCATTTCAAGGGTGCGCCTTTTTTTCTAGAGCCATTTTCATAAACACTTTATACTATACACATATAGTATCTTCCAAATCATACACCTAGTATGAATCCCATATAAATCTTTTTTTCCTCAAAATCAATTACCCCAAAATCGATAATTCTCAACTAGGCTTTCCAAATTTCCAAAATTGATTTTTCCCCAAAAATCAAAAGCCTTTCCAAAATCCATAGGTTCCATAAACCTTTTCTCTCAAATCATTCTCATAAGATCCTTCATATATTTATAAAAGGGACATTTCACTAGAAGGACAAACTTTGCAGTCCAATTAGTTTCTAGGACACACATCCACATGAATTAATTTTAAGGCCATAGTCAGCAGAATAATCACTTTTAAGGACAAAGTCAACCGTCCAATTACTTTCAAGGACAAAATTTCATAGGTTTTTAAGCATTAGAAACTAATTATTTTGCATTTTATCCTTAAAAGTAATTATTTCAGTGTGTGTCCTAGAAAACTAATTGCACATGCTAAAGAGGCCCTTGTGGCTAATTTGCACTTTATAAAAATATATATAACTTTGAAAATCTTTGGATCACTTCAAACTTGTATAAATTCCCTTTTTAGACTTCAAATATTTTCAAAAACCTTTTTATTCTGGCTATAGATTCAACAAGGGGAGTTATCAATTATATAACAAAGATACATAACTTTGTTTATTCCAAATCGAATATTCAAATTTTGATTACTCATTACTTTTCTTAATAAAGTGAACTTTTAATTATAGAAATATCCAATTTCCATTTTTCTTCAACATATATTTTTAAAATATACCTTTCATTTCAAAAATCATTTTACAGTTCTTATCCACAAATTTTCAATATCAATTTTCAAATTGGATTGGGAAGATTAGGGTTTGCAGCCATTGGAATGAGGAAGAGCATACGTATAGATATGAGAAATAAGCAATGACCTAGGGCTTATAACGACATATATATAGGCAAAACAGAATAGAAAGAATGGGCTAGGTTGGATTTGGGTTTTGAACAATAATTGACCCGAAAAGCCCGTTTCGATTCCGGAACGGAAAAGGGTAAACCCATGTATCAAAATATATGTTTTAAATGATTTTAAAATCGATGGAACAGGTTTCAAGTCCAAATTCCATCGCATGAAGAAGTTATGAAAAATTCAGTTTATTTCAAATTGATTTCAATTGATTTCAATTTAATTTATTTCTAGGCGTTTCAAGCCCGTACGATCAAACAACAAGCCCGAACATTATGAAACTTGAAATCATACAATAATTCACCGTTACGGATCCGATGAAACTGGTTTCGTCGAAATTCGAGTCAGTGGCCAAAATGGCTATTTTTACATTAATTAAATAAATTAGAAATAAATTAATTAAACGTAACATCCCGCCTTTTCGCACGCTTTAATAGACACACGTGCCGATTTAAACCATATGGAAGTGCGGATTGTTATGGGGTAAATAAGGAAAAACAGAGAAAGAAAAGGTACAAAATAGAATCTTGCAGCGGAATGATAAAATATAATAATCAAATATACAGTTTGTAAAGCTGTTTTACAAAATATTCGATTATACTTATACAACATATATCAGAGTTACACATACGAATAACAATGCAGCGGAACAGTATGAATGTAGTGGAATATTATAATAAATAATAATAATATATTCGTCTTCGTCCTCCAGAATACGGTCTTCCAAATCCTGAAATGCTCGGACTGACCCGAGCGAATTGAAAAGACAAAACACTCGAGTCAGAACTAAAATATCTTACGTGAGTTAAATCAACAAAAATAAATATGAGTGCAGTAACTTAAGAGATGCTCGGGATTCACATCTCCTAAGGATCAGTTAAACTATTTACTATGTAGTAATATTTCGCTATTATAATAGTGTCTATTAATAAAATAAACTTACTTTTAAAAGCGTTAAGGCTTTACATTTTCCACCTTAACACGTAATAATGTCAATAGTTTATAGAGTACGGTAATACCTCCTGATCGGGAGGCTACAAGAGGATACTCCAAAGGTACGACACAAATAGAAACTCGTACAAGGCGCGCTAGGGTAGGTGACATGGCACAACTAGGCAATGTCAGGGTAAATATGCCAATTACGCTTCCGGGTCGGTGGTAACGCATAGCGCGCAGCTACTGCCCACATCGAACAACACCCCCAAATCAAGGAAATCAAAAGTGGCCACCGAATCAATCCAAAAGTCAAAGTATAATATCGAAGGGATGTGTTCGATCAAAGGTGCCACTTCATTAACCCGTCAATCGCTCCAGTTTTAGCCACCTAAAGCCAACTCACGGGAGTTGGGTCCACGTATTTACCTCAAAGGAAACGCCGCAACCATCCTACTTCATTCTGAAATCTCCACCGCATACACGGTTGTTAAAGTGGTTTTCGGAGTTGGCAGAGAGTATGACAACTTCCGATCCCGGTCTCTTCAACAACCAAACGTTATTATAACACCGCGGTCTTTCAAAATAATTTATACTTCAAAACCAGAATAGAATATCTATTTCAAAAACTTATAAAAACGATATCATTTCCATTTTTAAAACCCAAATCAATATGATATCTTTTTTTTATTTCAAATATATCTTTTTCCAAAAATCATAGCACTTTCAAATCTATATAACTTGAAACCCATAGCTTTGAAACATAACTTTTAATACTTAATGGTTTAAATACTATATTACTATATATAATAAAATAGCTTCTTTAAATTTCTCAATAAATTCCAAATATCGATTTAAACCTCCAAATAAACCATTTCAATTCATATATTTCAAAGCTTTAACTGTTCCACCATTTCAAACTAATTCTTTGATAATTCCATATACATCAAATTAGATTACAATTATTTAGATTTGAAATGTTTACTTAATGAATCAAATAAAATTTAATTAAAACTTTTAACATCAAACAGCTGGATATTCTTTAAATTTTATTTTACTTGATATATTCGTTTATCACAACTTTATATTCATATAAAACACTTTAAAACAAATCAAGTTATAGGAATCATACCCTTTAACATCTCAACTTATATTTAAATTTATTCAAGTACGATTCTTACATAATTCAAATTTAACCAATTTCATGTTTATCTTCCAACTTAAACTTCATTTAAGTCATTTAACTCTATATATACAATATCTTAAATAAGTACTAAACCATATAATATAAAACAATCAAACTCCATTATTAAACACATTTTTATAAATCAATTTTATACATAGCCTAAATTCAAGAATTTAACTATATATATCAATAATATTTATATAACATCAAAAATTAATATTTATTAATCCATATATTCCTTTCCAAAACCATAGAAATCATTTCAAATATTTTTATATATATAAACCGCGCTGTCTGTATATAATTTTCTATCCTATGGTCAAGTGATACGCATATTTATCATTTCAATCCATATTTTAAAATAAAAACTACGGTTATATCATTTCAAACCTCAATCCCGAATGAAATGAAAATGCATAATAACTTGCAGTTTATAACAATCTATAATACAGCATCCATTCATCCAATATCAACCATCAACCATTTATCACAATCATCATCCAAATTCAAACAATACATCAATATATAAAGGTGATAATAATAGGCATCAACAATCAGTTTATATTCAAAAATAAATTATAACTATTTAACTGGAAGTTTTATTCAATAAAATAAATAATAATTTAACTTGCAGTAAATATGCAATGAATAGTTCAGTAATAATTAAATTAAATAATTTAATTTTACTGGGATGATGATTAAAATATGCCAAACAACCATAGATAAATTTCAAATAACATCATATATCAATTTAACAAACATAAGAAATTTTAGAAGTTGTGAGTGGGTTAAAACACTCACCTTTTGAATTTAAATTGAATTTAAATTCAATTTAAACCCAAAAATTTGACCGTCTCGGAAATTGTCAAAACCAGCGTAATCAAGTCCAAAATTCCAATACGAACCTAGCGGAGAAAACCTCACGTGAAACGGACCTCATATGCAAATATTATAGATATAAGTTCATCACAAGATTTAAATTAAATTAAATTAGATAAAATAATAAATAATACACGTCACTTTCGTTACCCAGTAACACGCAGCCCGCTTCATCGTGTTAGAACCGAAGGTAGCCGCTCCTTCAGGAAACCCTAACCCGTTACCCTTCAACCGCCACGAATACCACGTCACTGAACGCCGCTACCCCTGATCTGACCTCGCCTCCTCGATAGCCACCACCGGCCGCACCTCAGGTGAACTCGCGCGAGCCTCCGGTTCGACCTAGCCACCACGGCCTGCACACGAACTACGGCCAAAATCGACAACATTTTAAACCCTAGGACACAGTTGAAGCCGCCATATCCTCTCGCCTTAGCACCCTCTACCCTTTTGCGCAACCTGATCGTTAAACGAGCGACAATCCACCGTCCGATCCATCGACCTCTTATGAACGGCCGAAAATAAACCTTCGATTTTTGGACAATCAGTGCGACTAATCGAAAAACGGACAGTACCAGAAGATTACGCTCATTGAGAGCTTCAATGTATATTTTTTCAAATGTTTCTGAGGACTTTGAAATTTATGCTTTGGATTTGATTTGCAATTTGATTTGGAAATATATAATTTTGGGTGCCATTGAAGTGAGGAGGTGAATAGAACGTATAGAATGAGGAATAGAGGCTGCTAGGGTTTATAGCAGGATATGTGTGTGTGTGTGTGTGTGTGTGTGTGTGTGCGCGCGCGCGCGTGTGTGTGTAGGGTTGACGTTTGAACGGATGGATAAGATAGATTTACGCGCTAACGCCAAAGTGGCCCAAAAACCCCGTTCTGACTCTGGACCGAAATTGGGTAAACCCATTTATCAAAATAGATGTTTTAAAATATTTTAAACACGATGGAAAAGGTTTCAGGTTCAAATTCCATCGTATGAAGAAGTTATGCAAAAATCAATATTTTCCAAATTGATTTCAACTGATTTCAATTAAATCGATTTCAAGGCGTTTCGCGTTCGTACGATCAAACGACAAGTCCGATCGTTACGAAACTTGAAATCCTATAATAATTCACCGTTACAGATCCGATGAAACTGGTTTCCTCGAAATCCAAGTCCATGGCCAAATTGGCTATTTTTCCAGTAATTAAATAAATAAATTAATTAAATCCAATTTTTAATTTAAATCTTAAAATTGACAAATTTTATCACTTTTATATTTCTCAATCAATTTCAAATTAAAGTCAATTTAAAGTTGATTATCTTATCGATTTAGTATTTTCCTCACTTCCATTCAAATTCAGAAATTATAAATTTAATTTCCAAAATTTCTATTAAATTAAATTAACAAATCATTTTTCCGTTCATTATTGTCAAATAGATGGATTTAACATTGGATTCAAAACTATTTACATTAATATCCTTACATTTAATCTAAATTCCCATTTTAAATATTAAATCCATTAAACTGCAATTTAATCCTTTCATTAAATTTTAAATTCCAATAAATTAATAAAGCTTTATTCCATTTCTATTTTCATCTTTATTTAATTGCATAACATTTATTCCAATTTTACTGTATTTGCCAAAAACGTACATTAGTTATTATTGATATTCTCCCTTAATTATTTACTTGCTTTTATACTTTAAATTCATTCGAATAAATCAATAAATCTTGATTTACAATCTTTACCTCAACCAATATTCATATTATAAATGGAAATGTCATTATTTTCAAAAATTACTTAAATTAACGTTAACGTAAAAATTTATTTATATTTATTGCAATTGATTAAGAGTTATAATTTAATATACTTGTCTAAAAGGTTAACTTACAATACTTGTTACCCTTTAACGTTTATTTCACTCATAAGCTATTATTAACAAGCAAATGTTTAAATTTGATTTAGACCAAATTCAATGCATTACATGAATGGGTAAATGATTAAAGTTTTATACTATTGCCTCTTTTTCTTTATTTGTATTAATGGCTATGTTTCAAATGTGAAATATTATTAATTACCCACATAAATTAAGGTTTTAAAACCAAACCTTAGTTCCATTCCCCTTTTTTTAATTTGTTACTTATGAAAAATTTTCCGTTTCTATTTATTTATCACATACCTACCTTCAGTCGTTGCATTAATTCTCATAAACATTACATTATTAATATCCAAAAAAAATTTTGATTTAGTAAACCCATTTGTTACACTTTACTTACATTAACACTATTTCTCTTATTTTGGTTATTATTTCATACGTAGATCACCAGTTTACATTTCTTTATACCATCTTATGAAATAATATACATTTCTAATACTTTATTACATTTATTGGAATTAAATTTCCAAATTTACTAGATACAACAAACTATGACTTTACAGTTATTTCAATTAATTGGGATTGTGCTAAAGTAATTATTTATGACTTACATTAACATAATTGCAAAAATTTACATTCGGTTACAAATAAATCAATGTATTATTCCACCCATAAATACAATAATTGCATTTGTTCTTATTATATTCCATTTATAGCTAAGTTCTAATATTTGAATTTTAATTAGTAACGTTCATTCAAGTTCATTAAATATTAACTTGCATTAACACATTTCCTAAATTTACAATCAAATACCATTAACAATGTTTTATTACATTAATCCATTTAATACTTTCCTTTATTTCTCATATACAATTACATCCGGGTAAAACCTTTTCACTACTTTCATTCATTAGAACTCTATTCAAATTTCAAGTTCTTACAATAACTCATTTACTATAAATTTGCATACCAATAAATAAGGTTCCAATAAATAGGATTTATTCAATTCAACCTTTTGCATTAAGTCTATTTTAATCAATATAATATTTCATAGGTTAATTCTTAACATTTGCTTCATTACAAATTATAACAATTATACTTCTTTATAAATTTAATTCCAAAATCTTACTAATATGACAAATTTAATTAACGAAATTCACGGGTCGTTACATTAAATCACTTTTCAATTTCAACTCTATAATTAGAAAATTTTATCAATTTTAACTTTCTTAATCATTTACACTAATTTAACCAAATTCAAATGTCAATTTAGAGTTGATTAATTTATCAACTTCAGTGTTAAATTTTCAATTTCATTGTATTCAAAAATTAAAATTAAAATTCTCAATAATCCCATTGAATTTACTTTTCATTCTTATTACTTAATTCATTAATATCCAACGGATGAAATTTACATTGGTTTTGGTTTATTACATTATTATCCTCAAATTTCATCCTAATCTCAATTAACGCAATAATGAAATACTAAATTTCATTAAATTGCAATTACTCCAATTATTATTATAGTTCAAATCCCAATAAATTGATAAATCTTGATTTCCATTCTTCTTATCCAACCAATTGCTTTAATTAATTGGGATTGCACTAATTAAGTCAATTACTACAATTGCTTTCAAATTAAATTCTATGAACTAAACAAATAGGTAATTTATAACAATTGTAACCATTAAACTTAAATTAACTTTAAGTTTATTACTTTCAAACAAATATTATAATTACTCACAGAATATTGATTTTATTCAATTACCATTTATTAAAATTTAAATTCACTAATTAATTCAATGCTTACATTTTTTTCATTATTCAATTTGTAGCTAAGTATAACATCTACATTATTCCCACTGATTTGAATTAAATTCCCATCTTTATACTCTGCCTATAATTGCTCTATAAACTAGTTATTATTGTTTACCTTTCATTTACTTGTCATATTCTCATTCCCATTATTGTAACCTTTATTTATATTCATTAAAATTTAGTTTCAATTCCAATTCAATCAACAAATTCAACATGCAACGTATAATAATTGCTTACAAGCCAAGGTTACGCTTAAGTTTCTTATACTTCAGCCAATCGTCATATTATGAATGGAATTAACATTAATTTAAAATATTATCTTAATTTACATTAACATAATAATTAATTACCTTTAATGAAATTTATTTCCCAATTTATTAAATGCAATCAAATTTGACCTTACAATTGTTTCAATTAATTGGGATTGCACTAAATTAATTATTTATTGAACCATATAAACTCTATTACCTAAACTTACATTAACAAAACATTAAATTTATATTTATTGCGATTGATCACCAAAATTTATTTAACACATTAAATGAATGAACAAACTATATTCATTGACACCTGTTTGCTTCTAATTGCATTTATAAGTTTGTTACTTATAAACCCAGGTTATAATTCCATATATAACCCTAATTTTATTCCACTACTATTTATGATATATTTGCATTACATACTTCAATATTTTCATCTTCATCTTAATTCCAATTCACTGTAGTATCAAATTTCAATTTCTTACAATAAACCCATTTATTATAAATTTACATACCAATTAATTAGTTTCAAATAAATAGATTGATTCAATTCAACTCTTTTTTTAAGTCTATATCAATCAATATAATATTTCATTGGTTAATTCAAATCTTACTTTTAATTACTTATTTTCCATTTTATACCCAAGTGCAAAATTTACACTTTTACATTATTATTGCGATTTCACTTCAATTGTCAATAATTAGTTTTAATAACCATTGCTACACTTAATTCTTAACATCTACTTCATTATAAATTATAAAAAATTATGTCTTTTTAAATTTAATTACAAAATCTTATTAAAATGACAAATTTAATTATCGAAATTTACGGGTCATTACACTCTCCCCCACTCAAAACTTTTCGTCCCCGAAAAGGAAAAAGAAGGGAAAAGAAGAATTAAGAAATCAATATATCTTAATTAAATATTAAATTTATAAACAAATAAATTTACAAAATTAATTAATTTAAATAAAATATACCAATTTATAACTATTAGATCTTTTTATACTCAAATTAATAAAGTTTGGAAAGAATTTTCAAAATATTTTCTAAGTCCAAAATTTACGAAATTTTTTGGCAGAGTCTCCTTTGAGGGAGAGGCTCGGGAGAAATATAATATCAAATATAACAATATATAAAATGTATTTTCCAAAATAATATATATCCCAACACGGGAAAAATAATATAATAGCGCTATAAACCATAATCCGAAAAACGTGCCTATTTAATAGGCAAACAACGCTTATTTTATGAAACCAAGTGCAGTAGCAATTGCTTCCATAACTTGTATTTCACTTATGTAATCTATAGAGTTAATAATTATACAAAATGAAATATTAAAGTTATTTGAACCACTAACAAACAAATCAGTATAACAACGACCCATTGCAACCAACAACATACACATCAAATACAAATCAACCATCCAAGCAAGGAAATCGAATAGTTGTTCGGTTTAAAACTTTAAATTGTAGAGAATGTAAGATAAACTATTAAGTGCACCATTTACTCAACAGTCTTAGATGAAACTACATAGATTATTCATACATCCAAACAAATTTAAAGCCTCCTTGCCCAAACAACCATAAATCAACAAACACCAATTTCAAACAATAGATAAAATTCATTATTATTTATTCCATTCCATATCATTCATTGTTCAAGCTCCCTTTCATTCATATAATGATTCATCTTTAAATTTACATTTACTTCTTACAACCTTTTACTTTTGTTCATTGGTTCAATATTTATTTCATTTATTTTCATTTATTACTTAGAAATCTTATTGCATTTATTAATGCCATCATTTATTAATTATTACATAATTTCATTTATTAATATTCATTTACTTAAGTTTAAAATCTTATACTTACAATACTTACTTCTTATTACCATTATTTCAGCAACATTTCAATTATAACTTAAGTTCACAACAATTTCAACATCAAATTCTTATTTATAAAAGATTTTCATTAAATACTTTCATTACATCAAATTTTTACTTGTATATTATTCTATTACATTTCCTTATTAAACATTGTAACTTTTATTATTTGGTAAGTTATATATATATATATATATATATATATATATATATATGCTTTTAAGAATGTAATTGAAAGTTATACAAGTTTTCTCACTTTTTTTAATAAATTTAATGTTCAATAATCATATCATTTGTTTATAGGTTTCTAATTTCAACTTCTAGAAATTCCATTTATAACCTAGCATTTAATCTTTTGTTTTAATTAGAGTTTCCAAATATTAAATAGCTACAACCCATTTCACTGCAATAACCGAAACTATTAATCAATGGTAACTTAAGAACTAGATATCGGGTTAATTTTAAATCATTTAAATGTATATCCTTACAACTTATATATCTAATTATATTTAAAACAATTTAAATTTTACATTTGTTTATCAAAATAATCCGTAGTAAAACTACCAAAGTGGCCTTCCCACTTCGAAACTCGAAGTTGAATGTCGATGATGCGTGCAGTCATCACTGAATTTATTTTCCAGCGACAGAGAGAAAAGTACATGACTTATGATACTTTTCAAAATTTCTTTAAAATAATTCTTTCAATTCTTATTGAAATATTTATATCAAAAAATACTTATAAAGAATATTATTATATTCCAAAATCCTTTGAAAGCAAAATTTTAAAAATCCAGGAACTAAGTTCTAAAATTTCCAATTTGATTTATTTTATTTTCAATCTTATTTCAACTATTATTTATTCATTACCTGACAACCAATATATTGCAACCAAATATATATATCATTTATAAAATTTTATTTTATATATAGAAAATATAGTAGGCAAAATTATTTCATTCACCTATATTAAAAACAAATATTATGTCGGTCTGTCCTATTAAGTGTTTAGAAATCCCTATTGATGTCATAGCGTCCCATGCACCAACCAGAATTTATAAATACAAAATGGAACAGATTAACATAATATTAAAACCTTTTTATAACACTAAGAAGTACGCTCTCTCATATGTATAGACACACACACACACTCAGCGACTCTCCATAGGACTACCCTATTAGTAAAGAGTCAAACCCCGCAAAGCTAAGGTTTTCACTAAACCTCACTTTGATACCAGATGTAATGTCCCGCCTTTTTGTACGCTTTAAATCGACGATAAACCACACACGTCAGACTTAAACCATACATAACGGCGGATGTTATGGGGTAAATAAGAAAAAGCAGAGAAAGAAAAAAAACAAAATAGAATCTTGAAGCGAAACGATAAATATAATAATCAAATAAACAGTTCATGAAGCTGTTTTACAAAATATTCAATTATTCTTATACAATACATATCAGAGTTACACATACCAGAAAATAATCGATAACAATGCAGCGGAACCATTTGAATGTAGTGGAATAATATAATAGGGAATAATAATAAAATCTTCATCTTCGTCCTCCAGAACAAAATCTTCAAATCCTGAAATGCTCGGACTGACCCGAGCGAATTGAAAAACAAAACACTCGAGTCAGAACTAAAAGATCTTATGTAAGTTAAATCAATGGTAAAATATGAGTGGAACGGCGTCAGAGATGTTTACGGGATTCGACATCTCCTATCCAGTGTCTAACGTAAGTGCAGTAACTTAAGAGATGTTCGGGATTCACATCTCCTAAGGATCCGTTAAACTATCTACTATGTAGTAATATACGCTATTATAATAGTGTCTAAAGTAAAGTATAATATACTGAAAATAGCGTTAAGGCTTTACATTTTCCACCTTAACACACTTTTATATTCCTATAGTCTATACAGTACTGTAATCTCCCCCGTACGTCAGAGGGCACTCCATAGGTATGGTACAAAACAAAATCGTATAAGGCACGCTAGGGTTGGTGACACGGCACAACTAGGCAATGCCAGGGTAGATATACCATTATGCATCTGGACCGGTGGTAACGCGTAGCTGCTACTACCGCCTACCTCTAACAACACCCCCAAATCAAAGAAATCAAAAGTGGCCACCGAATCAATCCAAAAGTCAAAGCATAATATCGAAGGGATATGTCCGATCAAAGGTGCTACCTCATTAGCCCGTCAATCGCTCCTGTTTTAGCCACCTTATGCCAACTCACATGAGTTGGGTCCACGTATATACCTGAAAGGAAACGCCGCCGCCATCCTACTTCATTCTGGAATCTCCACCGCATACACGGTTGTTAAAGTGGTTTTCGGAGTTGGCAAAGAGTATGACAACTTCCGATCCCAGTCTCTTTAACAAACAAACGCTATTATAACACCGCGGTATTTTCAAAATAGTTTATACTTTAAAATCAGAATATAATATCCATTTCAGAACCATATAAATACGATATCCTTTCCATTTCTAAAACCAAATCATTTTGATATCATTTTTATAAAAACCCAATCAATATAATATCATTTTATTTCAAAGATATCATTTTCCCAAAATCATAGCATTTTCAATCATAATACCTTGAAACCCATAACTTTGAACATAACTTCCAATACTTAAAGGATTTAATATTAAATTACTTTATAAATTAAATTAGCTTCTTAAATTTCACAAATCAATTCCAAATACAGATTTAAATCCTCAAATAAACCATTTCAAATTCCATATACTTCAAAGCTTTAAATATTCCACCATTTCAAAACAAATTCTTTGATAATCCCATATACATCAAATTCAATTATTATTATTTAGATTTGAAGTGTTTGCATAATAAATCCAATATCATTTAAGAAAATTTTTAACTTCACATAACTGGAAATTCTTTCAATTTTTTTAACTCGATATATTCATTTAAATCAATTTTATATTCATTTAAAACACTCTAAACCAAATCAAGCTATAAGAATCATACCCTTTAAAATCTCAATTTTATAAAAATTTCAAATCAAATTTATTCGAGTATAATTCGTAAATAATTCAATTCAAACCAATTTCATATTTATCTTCCAACTTAATTTTTATTTAAGTCATTAAAACTCTATATATACAATATCTTAAACATGTACTTAACCATATAATATAAAACAATCAAACTCCATTATAAAGCTTATTTAGTAAACAAATTTATACATAGCTTAAATTCAAGAATTTAACTATATATATATATATATATAATAATATTTATATAATATCCAAAATTAATATTTATTAACCGTATATTTCTTTCCAAAACCATAGAAATCATTTCAAAATATTTTTATATATAGATCATGGTGTCTGTATAAGATTATCTATCCTATGGTCAAGTGATACAGATATTTATCATTTCAATCCGTAATTTAAATATAAAATACGGTTATATATCATTTCAAACCGCAATCCCGAATAAATAAAAAGCATAACAACTTGCAGTTTATAACAATATATAATGCAACATCCATTCATCCAATATCAATCATCAACCATTTGTGCCAATCATCATCCAATTCAACCAATAACATCAATATATAACGGATAATAAACAGCATGTATTAACTTGTAGTTTATATTCAATAACAAATTAAATAACTGTTAAACTTGCAGTTTATATGAAATAAATAAATAAATAACAATTTAACTGGTAGTTTATATCCAATGAATAATTAAATAACAATTTAATTAATAAATTTAATTTAACTAGGATGAGGATTAAAAATATGACAAACAGTCATAATAATTTCTAAACACATCATAAATCAATTTAACAAACATAAAAAAATTTAGAAGTTGTGAGTGTGTTAAAACACTCACCTTTTGAATTTAAATTGAATTTAAATCCAATTTAAACCCAAAAATTTCACAGTCTCCAAATTCACCTATACCAGCGCTAAAATGTCAAAAATTTCGATATGATCCCAGCAAAACAAACTGCGCATGAATCCGAGCTCGTATGAAAAAGTTAGGAAAATTAGAAGATTGGAAAATTCTGGTCCTAAGTCTACTTCGGGTTCAACTTCGGTCAAACGCCTCAATTCCCTAGTGCTTGCTTGGAGTTTTTGCCAAAACGACCCGGAGCGACCGAGTCATTTTCTTCCTGACCCAAAGTAGATGCATCATTTTTGCCTCTGAAACTCGAAGCGCGACCAGAAGTTGCTGCAGATCCGCAATTTTTTTTTAAATTGAAATTGGATTGGGAAGATTAGGGTTTGCAGCCATTGGAATGAGGAAGAACATACGTACAGAAATGAGGAATAAGCAATGACCTAGGGTTTATAATGACATATATATAGGCAAAACAGAATAGAAAGAATGAGCTAGGTTGGATTTGGGTTTTGAACGATAATTGACCCGAAAATCCTATTTCGATTCTGGAACGGAAAAGGGTCAACCCATATATCAAAATATATGTTTTAAATGATTTTAAAATCGATGGAATAGGTTTCAAGTCCATCATATGAAGAAGTTATGCAAAATTCAGTTTATTTCACGTTGATTACAAATAATTTCAATTTAATTTATTTCTAGGCGTTTCAAGCTCGTACGATCAAACGACAAGCCTGATCGTTATGAAACTTGAAATCCTACAATAATTCACCGTTACGGATCCGATGAAACTGGTTTCATCGAAATTTGAGTCAATGGCCAAAATGGATATTTTTACATTAATTAAAAATAAATTAATTAAATCACTTTTCAATTTCAACTCTATAATTAACAAATTTCATCAATTTTAACTTTCTTAGTCATTTATACTAATTTAACCAAATTCAAATATCAATTTAGAGTTGTAATTTATCAATTTCAGTGTTAAATTTTCAATTTCATTATATTCACAAATTGCAATTAAAATTCTCAATAATCCCATTGAATTTACTTTTCATTCTTATTATTCAATTCATTATTATCCAACGGATGAAATTTACATTGCTTTATGGTTTATTACATTATTATCCTCAAATTTCATCTTAATCTCAATTAACGCGATAATTAAATAGTAAATTTCATTAAATTGCAATTACTCCAATTATTATTATAGTTCAAATCCCAATAAATTGATAAATCTTGATTTCCATTCTTATTATCGAATTAATTGCTTTAATTAATTGGGATTGCACTAATTAAGTCAATTACTACAATTGCTTTCAAATTAAATTCTACGAACTAAGCAAATAGGTAATTTATAACAATTGTAACCATTAAACTTAAATTAACTTTTAGTTTATTACTTTCAAACAAATATTATAATTACTTGCAGAATATTGATTTTATTCAATTACCATTTATTAAAATTTAAATTCGTTAATTAATTCAATGCTTACATTTGTTTTCATTATTCAATTTGTAGTTAAGTATAACATCTACATTATTCCCATTGATTTGAATTAAATTCCCATCTTCATACTCTGCCATTATTGCTCTATAAACTAGTTACTATTGTTTACCTTTCATTTACTTGTCATATTTTCATTCCCATTATTGTAACATTTATTTATATTCATTAAAATTTAATTTCAATTCCAATTCAATCAACAAATTCAACATGCAACTTATAATAATTGCTTACAAGCCAAGGTTACGCTTAAGTTTCTTATACTTCAACTAATTGTCATATTATGAATAGAATTAAAATTAATTTAAATTATTATCTTAATTTACATTAACATAATAATTAATTACCTTTAATGAAATTTATTGCCCAATTTATTAAATGCAATCAAATTTGACCTTACAATTGTTTCAATTAATTGGGACTGCGCTAAATTAATTATTTATTGACCCGTATAAACTTTATTACCTAAATTTCCGTTAACAAAACGTTAAATTTAGATTTATTGCGATTGATTACCAAAATTTATTTAACACATTAAATAAATGAACAACCTATATTCATTGTCACCTGTTTGGTTTTAATTGCATTTATAAGTTTGTTGCTTATCAACCCAGGTTATAATTCCATATATAACCCTAATTTTATTCCACTACTATTTATGATATATTTGCATTACATACTTCAATATTTTCATTTTCATCTTAATTCCAGTTCACTGCAGTATCAAATTTCAATTTCTTACAATAAACCCATTTATTATAAATTTGCATACCAATTAATTAGTTTCAGATAAATAGATTGATTCAATTCAACTCTTTTACTAAGTCTATATCAATCAACATAATATTTCATTAGTCAACTCAAATCTTACTTTTAATTACTTATTTTCCATTTTATAGCCAAGTGCAACAATTTGCACTATTTCATTATCATTGCGATTTCACTTCAATTGTCAATAATTAGTTTTAATAACCATTGCTACACTTAATTCTTAACATTTACTTCATTATAAATTATAAAAAAATTATTTATTTTTAAATTTAATTACAAAATCTTATTAAAATGACAAATTTATCGTAATTTACGGGTCATTACAAATTAATTTTTGAAAAAAGAGTTTGGATACATGAATCTTTCTGATAAAAGAAATTTGTATTAATGCTGCCTTCTGCAAGGGTTCTCTCGCTATTCTCATAATGGAGAGAAAATCTCAAATAGGAGACTAGAAGGTCATGATTCATAAAATAATAAATTTAGTCGAGAATAGGATTCTTTAATCTAAGGTTTTTTTTGTCAATAAACTTTTGATAGTTTTAAAACTTTTCTTGAAAAGGTATGAATAGGCTTCTCTTCGCCAAAGGTTCTAGAAAACTTTGAAACATCTAGTTGCTTTGTTAATAATTCTTTGTGTGCATTCACTAATGCTATATATTTCTTTGGAAGATTGCACAAATTAGTTCTTGAAATATACAGACATTTGTCTTCTCTTGATTGAGGTGTAACTGAAAATAGTCTTTCTATGAAAATACGTTTGAGAAATTTCTTTTGAATTTTTTTTCCAAAAATAGAGTTGGTGTATATGGTTTTTCTCATGCATTGGTGAAGGATTAATAGCTGCCTGAGATTTCATGGAATCGAGCCTTTGAGTTGCATTGATTGAAATATTGACAGTCATCTTGTATCATGCATTTGAGTTGTCTTTCCCAGGTAGCTAGAAGTTTAATGTGGTCCAAGAGTATGTTGAATGCTATGGACTTATTTTGTTTTACCTGTAATGACACTCAAAGTTTGAATCGGTACATGACTAATCTCCAGGACAAATCAAAGTACAAATCAAAATACAAATCACATTAAAAAGTAATGAATAGAGAATGTTCATAGTTGAGCTAATGTTGCAAGACTTCATGATTTGATACAGGTCCGCAATTTGAGGTTGCTAAGCTACTTTCTTATTAGCTTGAACAAGAAGTTTCTTTAATTTTCTTTGGTAAACTCTTTTAGGAATCTCGACCTAATAATGCCTTGAATTGCTTCAGCTAAGATGCAGCATTTATCTGTTTCATATCCATTTGCTTTACGGTAATCACAGTAACTTCCTCCTTTATTTGGCTCAGGAAAATTCTGGATCTTATAAGGAATAGGAAAATTTTCATTGTCCTTTGCCATAGTGAATATTTGAGAGAGGGGCTTGTTTAGGACTACATAATTGTATTTAGAAATCTCTTTTTGACTCCTCTTCTAGTTTCCACTTTTCCTTGGTCTCTTATCGAGATGCTTAAAGTCGGATTTTTCTTCTCTACATTCACGATGAAATTTTCTCATAACATGATGCGTCTCATCTATTTGCATAGCTTTTCGGCTCGGAGATAAAAAAGTTGTAAATCTTTGCATCCATTAACATAAAGGTCTTTCCAGAAAGGGGTTTGTTTGATCAATCCTAATCAAATTGCATTAAGCTTTTCTCTATCTATTGTATTCTTTTCCTTTAATACTTTTCTGTTGAATCTATTCAAGTATTCGGCAAGCAATTCTCCCGGTACTTGTTTGGTTGTAACCAACAAGCTAAAGTCCATGGTTGAATCTCTGAATATAGAAAATTGTGTCATGAAATCATAAGAAAAATGTTCCCAAGAACAGGAGGTTTCAACTTGGTGATTCTTGTACTATTTGATAGCTGCTCCTTGAAAAATAATTGGGAAAAGTTTGCAGCGAATTGGCCCAGGAGCATTATATAAGTTCATCCGGTTTTCAAAAGCTACAAGGTGATCGTCTAGATCAGTAGTTCCATCATACTTTAGCGGAGGAATTTGAATAGGGGAGGGAGACTAACTGCTATTATTTCTTTCTAAAAGGGAGTCTTTTGCAGGATAACATATTTCTCTATATCGAAAATTCATTTTTCCTTACACATTCCATTTGGTGTAAGATGTCTTCACGGTTGGCTTTGTTTTTATGGTAACCTTTACTATTTCTTTTGATTGGACTATTTGATTGCTCGAGGACCCTTTAGCTTGACTTCCTTGGTTTAACTCTTCATATTTTATCTCATTTGGAGGTTGCGCTTCATCTTCTCCTTCCATAATCCTTAATGATTCTTGAGATGGAGCTCTTTCAAGAAGTTCTTGTATTGCTATCATTGGTTTGGTAGATTCTGGACTTTAATCTCATTCTTTTCTAATCATATTTGGGCGGAAGGTTGCCCAATTTTCATATTTTCTAAGTTGACGTTTGGCACTATGTTATCTTCCAAGGTTGATTATGATGCAGCTTCTTCATTTGGATTATTATTATTCCTTGCTCTTACCATTTTCTTCTTTTAAATGAAGAACTCTATGCGATTAATTTTATGATGAAAGTGATTGGGAAGCGGAGGTTCGACCCCTCCTTCTAGCACCAAAAATGTTAACAAGAAAACATGTAAACTTCTCAATGTGGAGTTTGAAGTGTAAGTGATTCCTTTGAAACCTCTTTTCGAACATATAGAAAAGGCTAATGCTTGTTGACTCTTTCAAGTTTTCATTTTGAATTTTATGTAATAGACAAAACCACTTCTTTTATGATCTTTCGACGTGGTCGAAACATTCAACTCTCTTTTATAATGCTTTTCGAGCTTATTCAAATGGTTTTGGACTTCATCGAAGCCACCTTTCAAAGTTATTAAGGTGGCTTTAGGTAGGGATCTAACAGTTTTGGTAAAACTGGTCAAATGGAGTGGTTTTCGATTTGATCGAATGGAACCTTTCGTCGAGGTCAAATCCAGATGTTCATAATGGTGTGTAAATAAAATTCCAAAGTTGTTATATAACCTAGATTATTATAATCTCTCTTTTATTGAACAAAGTTGTACAAATTAGTCAAATGCCCAATTCGATTTTGAAATTAGTGTTTACCAACTTTTAAAAAAACAAGTGAGAATTTAAAGAAATCGACCCCCTAAAACATAACTCTAGGGTCTTATTTATAGGTGCAGGTCAGCACCTTTCGACCCCTTGCTTTCAACATGGTGGGAAGGTTTGCTTCCCCTCTTTTGCAAGCCTCACTTAAATTGCTTTCAGATTTGGTCGAAAAGGGCTATGTTGATATCCATTTGCTACCGTTGAAGACTGGGCTTCCTTATTCCTTTCGACTTCGTTGAAAAGCATATTATTCGACCGCTTTTGACTTCATCGAAAGGTATTGCTTTATTACTTTCAACTTCATCGACAGATGTATAGATGCGCCCCTATTTTAGCTGTTTACGTGCTATGATAGTTAACATAGGAATTGGCCTCTGATGCTATCGAAACATATACGTTGTGTGTTTCGATTGAGTTGAAATAGAAACTAGCTGCAAGTGCCACCATTCGAAAGCACCCTATCTGACTGATTCAGAATCCTATGCTTTAATATACTCGAGGACGTTACGCTAAACTCATATATTTCTTCTTTCATTAGTGAGGATGGCTTTAACCAATCCAAAAGGCTAATATATGCTTTTGAAAACGTTGAGTTGGCTGAAAATATTTACAATTAAGGTAAATGAAGGCGAAACCAATTGATTTGAATGATTTAGCGTAAATGCAGAAAGTGTGGTGTTCATTGCTCTCGAAAGGTACCTTTTAAATTTTTAGAAAGATCTTTTCTTATCCTAAACATTATTGAAGCATCCTTTTGACCTCTTCGAAAAGTGTTGCTGGCGCTAGCGACTTCTTGTCGAAAGCTTTGTTTAATGTTAGCATAGACTACTTCTAATGTCTTCTGATCCTTATCAATGCTTTTGCGCCTTTCATACTTTCAGTCTTGAGATTAATTTATAGATAACATGGTTAATTTTCATATTATAACAATCTATAAAATTTGTCACTCACCTTTTAAAAGTGATTCAAATCTCCAGATCAGAAGTAGAACCATTGATTCATCTACAAATCCTTTTTAATCTAAGAGATATGTATAAAAGATTATATATATATACACACCAGAATTATAGATCTGAGAAGAGATTTGGGATAGGGATAGAAAGTAGATACAAATATATAGATGACCTCAAATACGTTTATGGTTGATTCTCTTCTCTTTTATATTAAATTTTTATTCTTCTCCAATTTGTATGAATATAGATACAAATATCTTATCATTATAATTTAGAAAGAAAGTGAAGAAAGAAGAAATGACATTGTTTCACTACCGCCTTTAGGAAAATATTAGGCCTGAATTTACAGACGTAATAATCAATCTCAACTGTACGATTTAAAATAGTAAATCCAGGTGGTTGTGGCTAGCGTTATTGCGGCGGTTGTGGATAGGGTTATTGCGCCCACGATTACCCAACTAGTCGACCACCTTGTATGCACCTATCAATCCCTATATGGCCAGTAGTAGTGAACGGTCGGCTTATGGGCTCAAGCGAATAATAATAAATGTTAATTTTTCTTATTTATTTTCATTCTGAATTCGTTTTTTGTCCGTAATTTCTTTGTTTGGACTCAGATCGTAAAATTCCAAATATGAAAGTTGCTTAGAATTCCACCACGAATGCAATGATGAAAGTTTCATGCTCAAATTCCATCATTTGCACAAATTCTATTTTTGGAGCCTATTAATTAACTAACTAATTAAGTAACTAACGTCAAAATTACGGGATGTTACATATAGCCTCTCGTTATTGCCAGAGACAAATGGAAATTCTAATTTTTAATTTACTCTCATATCCTGTTGCCTAAAGCTAAATAGGAGTCTTGTAGCCCAAAGCTAAAAAGTGGGCCCCAAGCCACTAGTCCATGGTATTCAGATCCACTCTATTGATCCATGGGCCTCCCCACTTATAATACCTCTACTTCGAGTATAATAGAAAACACTTTGAGTATCGATGATTCCTTAGCACATACATCCAAGCCTTCCTTCGCATCATTCGAATCCAAGCCCTTCCTTTGCTCAATCCAGAATCCATTATTTGTAAATCTTCACATTCTGATTCCATGGCTCCTTCATTTATCGAGCCAGTATCTTCGGTACTTACTCCCTTCACGAGTCACCAACCGAAGATACAAAGCATTTATCATGTTGTTACATCACCATCCAATCCTCAAGCGAATAAGCCAACACCTCCAGTATGATCTAAAGAGTCTCTTGCTTCCTCCTTGTACAAGCTTAACCCCATTGCAACCAACAAAATAACTTGGTACATAGTTAAAATGAATCGGCATCGAGTCATTTACTTAGCCACTTCTGGCTAATTTAATCTCTCTACTTCCAATACCCCCTTTTTCCAAATGCTTTAGACCCCGACCTATCTTCTAAAAAACTCGGTCTTCATTTTAAAGCTCCTTTTTCAATTCCTGAAAACAACTCTACATATCTCTATTACTTAACCAATCTCCTGCATTTTGCTATGGACCACCTCCATTAGCCATGCTTTAAAGTCCCATGCCAACCACCGAACTATCTGGCCCTTCAAAATGACTCAGTGCCAACTCTTCAACTAAGACCCGAGTTAAATCCTTAGCCAATATTGAGATGTGAATTATTTTGCAAGCTCCTTTCATTTTTGAGAGCCTCTCCTCCAAGTTTCGTCCAATTACGATAAATTTTGCTTTCGATTTTCCAAATTCATTGACCTATATTTCTAAACATCCAAATCACTAGCAAACAACATCAAAGCACAATATACAAGCATAGATCAACTTGCATATACAATCAATCACACAATAATGCATACAACTATATCAATCAAGCATATTCTAATCCAAATCTAAGTAATCTATGAATATATGAATATGAATAAGGTTGAATTACAAAACAAATCCTAAAGATCATATTAAAATTCATAAATTTACATCATAAACATATGTTATAACATGTTATTAAAGTTAGAAAAGGATTTTAAGGTCAAAAATCTTGTTAAAATCTATAATTATACCATATAAATATGCATACGATAGTGAGAAGGCAAACCACTCACCAATAACTAAAATCAACCAATATAATTATGTATATCTTATAATTGATGATCTTCTCTCCAATTAATGATTTAGCTTGATTTAAGAGTAATTTTGTGATTTTAGATGAATCTAGAGTTACTGAGGGTTTAGATCTGGTTTGAAAAGAAGTGAATAGTTTTAATTTGACCCCTACCGCCCTCTATTCATACTAATACCGAATTAGACTAATAAGTCTACTTATGGGCTTAATTAATTATACAGTAATATTGGTCAGCAACTGTCTAAATTTAAAACGGGCATAACTTCCTACACATAAATCTATTTTCCTTTTATGATCACTCTGTGGAATGAGAAACCATCATCCTGAAGCAATGGAACTGGTTTGAGATCCTAATTCAACTCCTATCAGAAGTTATAAACCAAAAAAAATTCTAGTGTTCAAATTGTCATGTAGAAATTCAGAAAAATTATAGGTGTATAAAATGTCCCTAATTGTCATATGCCAGAATTATAGAATCATACAATCTAATATAAATAAAATAAAATTATTTTATGATCCTCCAATACGTAAAATATGGTTCGTTATAATTTATTGAATGATTTAAACTTTGATATTTTACATTAATAAGCACACCTATAGTACTTATTAAAACAACAAACAAACCATTATGATTTCTTCCAAAATTAACTTTAAAAATTGCTGAACATAAGGCATTTTCAATGCGCGTTCATAGCGACATTTTCGCTTCTACTTTCACAAATTTGTTTCACAAATTCTACAACTTTCCAAACCTTTTCCTTGCTATACCATACACATTTATTAGTGTAAATAACAATCAAAATATAATTGTTTGTGTGTGTGTGTGTGTGTGTGTATTCACAAATAACCACATTGAACAAGTTTAAACGCTAGGGTATTCAAAGTGTGCTTATAACGACATTTTTCACTTCAAACACTTACAACGCAATTCAAATTCACATACAATCACAACAACCACATAAACACAAAGTCTAGGCCACAATACATATTTTAGAGGGTAATACAAGAGACAATAATATAATATAAGTTATCATTTCCTTTCCAAAGCAAGGATCCAAAAGTTGTAACATTCATTATTTTTTATATAACTTTACATTCATGCGCATACACACACACACACACACACACACACACATACATATACATGTGTGTGTCTATGTATCCACACACACAACATATACAATCAAATGGTGAGTTAACCATCCAAAATCAAGCCAACAAATAAGCATAACCCACTAGAAACTCAAACATCACTTCCTACCATCACCAAACCTTCACATCTACTTCCTTTCGGCTTCATAAGTCAAGCCATGCTCCATCTTCCTTCCTAAAGCTCATGGCCCAAAATGACTAGGGAATTTGTGCTCTACTTCTTCATCATTTGAGTTGCTTTACATGCTTCCTAAGATGATCTAAGGTCTTCGTTAAAGTTTGAAAGGATTTTGAGTTGATTTTCTTAAGGAAAAAGAAGATTGAAGAGAGAAAGAGAGCTTGAATACTTAGTCATTTTTTCATAAAACTTGAAAATAAACTTATGAACCATATAAGATATGTTACACGAACTTTAACAAAGGCAGAAGACACTCCATGACCCTCCTAATTTTGGTCAAAACATCCCCTATGTGTTTTCTTTACACCTCGCCATTGACAAAAATAAATATCTAAAACACCGTTCATGAAAATATCTCATCCTTAAACCATTTGCTAATCTCCTTTTACCACTCACATTTAGTTAGTCATATCATAGAAAATATTTTTAGTTTCTAATTAATTACACACTAATATATTAGGAAGGTACAATAAGTTCGAACAACTTTTATTGAGAAAAAACTGTTTATTGATAAAACAATTTTCAGTTACATTATCGATGTTTTTTCGAGCTATTTATTTTTGTAAATATTTTTCAAAAAAAAAAAGTTTACTTTTATTAGTTATTAATAAAAAAGTCGTTAACAAGGTTATTAAATCAATTTAATCACATTAGATACAAGATTCAAATATTTAAATAATTCAGATATTTAAGTATGAAATGTTTAAAATTCCGGGTTGTTACACCATTAGTTGGCAAATCCCTTAGGTTACTTGCTTGAGTAGTTAAGTGTCGATTCTTTTCTTATTATTCTGTTGTAATTCCTCATAATTGTAAGGAAATCATGTAGTAAGAAAGCTTCCTTTGTCTTAGGTAGTTTTGTCGAACAACTTTACATCTTGTGTGATTTAGCTTTAAATGCTCACTTTCCCTCATCTTAGCTCTTAAGCTAGCGATCAGCAAGTAACCTTTGCTCTTCACGACACATCATCATAATTCCAATGCTGACGAAAACAACATCCAGTAGACCTTATTCACCATAACCAATTCGTTCTAGTACTGAACCGTTGCTTTGTTCCAACTTCGAGTTGAACTCATGTACGTATTGTCTCTCCATTCGCTTCTCTTTGTCCCGCTCTTCAACTAGCACAATCAGAAGCTTTACTAGAATGTGACATTTCTATGCTTCCTTGTTCTCTTGATCATGATCTTTCTCGTTGTTCAGTGCTGTAATCGACTGTTTGCTACTACCCCAAGCGTGTCTAGAATTGGCTCGCCATTGCATGTTGTTAGGCAGCGGACTAATCTTTGAATTCAGCCATAACTCTGTCCAAGTTGCCTCTCGGCTAGCGTGGGAGTGCTCGTTGAATGTTTGCCTTGATTGGTTGTAAGTGAATTAGGTGAATTGTTGTTCCCAACACCCTGGTCAGTAGCACTGGATCTGGATTTTGACTTAAGAAGCATGCTAATAAGGTTCTTGGTGAAGGCACTGTTCCCTTCACTTAACAAAATTCGGTTTTTTGTTCTACTTTTCTTCAAGCCAAATTTCGATCATCATATCTCTTTGATTTACCTCTCTGATCATGTGATAACAATCTTTTCTTGAATCTTCCAGCAATTTCTACGTCTTTTGATGTTTTTTTCATTTCCTTCATGCTGTTGGCGAAATGCCTTTAACATCTATGTAAATGAATTTCAAGCTAAAGTGATATTTGAAAAACTTTAAAAGGGGGGTTGGTGGTTGAATGGTCAGCTTTACGAAATGAGGTGGTAAAAGAAACAAACTTCGATGGTTTGAGTATGAAAAAAGAAATTGACGTATTTGTGTTTGAACGATTTTATATAGTCCATGTGGAGATAAATGAAGTGTAAACAGAGATGATCTTTCAAAGCAAGTGAGGTGTTTATCAACAGCCTGATGATGAGTAAAAATTATAATTTTGCATAACATTCATGATCATGTTTCTCTTTACAATATAAAAATATTCATGCCTTCAACCGATAAAAGCCCAATCATCCAAGCGTATTGGAGACATTTATTCAGATTTTGGCTGCTATGATAAAAAGGAAATTATGTCAAAATGTAGGAATAGCATATTTGAAGGAATTGATGATTTGATAATTTGTTATGTGGTCCTTCTAATTTTATTTTTTCTGGTACACAATTTGACAAAACAATTTTTGTCCGTCGTAGTAGCATTTTTCCATTTATCCAGTACAAAATGAAAGCAAAATCCGACCGTTGCGTAACGGTCTAATTTCCGAAGCCTCAACCGCCGCATAATTGAGGAGCGATGTAACCAAATTTCAGTTTTTCTTACTTAATTTCACTCATTATTCTTACAAATTTCGATAACTCCATTTCGATAATTCCATACTTCTTTTGATTCCTTTCTCTCCTCCTCTCTCTTGCTTTAACATCTCTACCAAAGATTTCCAGGCATTTTACCGTCTTTTTCATCAATTTGTCTTTTGGGTTCGGAACTTGGATTCAAGAATCAAACTTGAGGTAATCTTGACGCTTAAGGTTTCATTGCTATCTACAACTTCATTCGTTTATTGTTTATTGTTATAAACGAAACTTAAATTGATTGTAAGCAGAACATTGCCAATTGAGATTATTGTTTGAGATGGTGTACAGTAAGTTAGCAAATTATTGTTAAACTTTATTTAGGAAATAAAGTATATTTGAAGAAGCTATATGTTATCCAAGATAGAACACTCAATGGAATTTACAATCTTTTGTTAGTTATATGTATCAATGTAAAATCCGTCAATATCAAATTTTTTAACAGAAAGAATCGTTTATTAAACTGCAGTTATAATGGCAGCACTAGCCCCAGGAGTAATTCTGAAACTACTAGATGGAATGAACAAAGGCACAAAAAAACCAGTAGGTGAACACAGGAGTGCTCTTCTTCAAGTAACAGATATTTTACCAGCAGAACTAGACGAAAATGACTTCTACCCGAAACATGGATTCTATATAAAAGTATCTGATTCCTCGAACTCTATATATGTGAACCTGCCACTAGACCAAGATGACTTAGTTTTAAGCAACAAAATTCAACTTGGTCAGTTCATTTATGTTGATAGATTGGAAGGTGGGCAGCCCGTTCCGATCCTTATGGGTGCAAGACCGATACCGGGTCGACACCCGTTAATTGGAACACCCGAACCTATAGTTAAGACATCAGTTCATAGAAGAGGTTCTTGGGGTTCTGAGAATTTAAGTGTTGGTGCTGCTTCTCCTATGCATCTTAAAGTGAAACCAACAACTTTAAATTTTGAAGAAAAGACTCCTGTTAAAAACATACGATCTTCGAGTAATAGCAGTTTTCTGAAGGGTGAAGAGTGTAAAGAAGTGAACTTGAGTGCTGCTTCAGTTAGAAAAAGTTGTGTTTTTTCAAAGATTCCAAGGAGTAAGAACTTGAAAGAGAGTCCTTATTCAACTGTATGTACCTGAAAACTGAATTTTTAAGCGTACTGTAATTAACTGATTTATTGAATTAATTTTTTGTTTTTGACTGAAATATTGCAGGAGAAGAATGGTTCTAGTATTGCTTCAAGATTGAGAAGTGGAAGATTTTCTTCTCCGATTTCTAGGGAAAATAGAAGAAATACTAATGTTAATCAGTTGTCTGGTAAAATTGGATTACTGCAAAAGGTATTAATCATTTATTTGACTTGATTAGTTTGCAACCTTGAAAGTTATACATTGGGGATAACATCGTTGGTATGAACTTACTTGTTTGATTTCGTTATGTCATGATGCTGAAAGCAGCAACCCACTTGACTCAAAATTAATTTAAGAGATGGGCACAAATTCACATTATTGGTTCTTTGTTCTAATTTCATCAAACTATTGCATCATAAAAAGCACTTTAAGCAATGTTCTTTAATATATCACAAATGTATGATTAAGCACTAAATTTTTTGCAATTCAGGAAGCAACAAAAAATAGAGAAGAAGCTCAAAGGATAGCTGTTCAAGCATTGAAAGATGCTTCTGCCTCAGAAACTCTTGTTCGCGTCCTCAAGTAAATTCTATGTAGTTTTATTAAAAGGGAATCTTTATTTTCTGTAGTTTATATTCATATACACGTTCAAAAAATTTACAGGATATTTTCTGACTTGAGCACAAATGCAAAGCCAAATTCTCCTGCAATCTCATTTGACAACTTTCTCAACTTCCATTACGAAATTGCGCATGCAATATTAGAAATGGAGAAATATCAAGTCATAAAGGATGAAGACTCATCTTCCATATTGCAAGAAATAAGATCTAATGCAACTAAAAGGAATGATGTTTCATCTTTGAGTTTGAGAATTTCGATTAAGCTTGCTAAAGAATTGCAACGTGAAGCAGCAAATTGGTTTATGGATTTTCTGGAAATGTCATTAGAGAACGGATTGAAGAAAGTAAGAGGGGAGAAGAAGGAAAACAATTCTTGTCCTCAGTCTTTGATACTGAAGGTGATTAATTGGGTTGAAGTTGAGCAAAGTGATGTTCATCCTAGAGCTACACAGATTGCTAGAAAGTTAAGGATTAAAGCAAAAAATCCTTAAATTTCAATGATTATACGTCTGTCTGTTTGATTCAAAAATAGTGTTTTGTGCTAGGGACAGTATACCGTATTATTGATTTGTAAAAGTTTGTAACTACAATTCATCAAGCTACGTTTATGTTCTGTTTATTTCACAACACTTGAATCAGTTTTGAAATTTTATTTTTGATATTCATCAATATTGGCGATTTTAACAGTCCTGCGCTATTTTTTCGGAGCGGCTTGTTTGAATATGACTTGCTTATGTTGTCGAAACAGCGAGGTTGTTTTTCTTTATTCCACGTTGGTGCTCAATGCAACGACATATCTTACGTCCTATTTATCTTTTTCCATGTGCCATATACATTCCAGTCGGTATTTTAATCAAAAATCATTCATATGATATCGTGGATCCGTTGATTCGTTATTTTGTTTCGATAAATGACTGAAATCTTATGGCACACGAAAACATGTAATAAGGGAACAGAAGATTTGAACTCATGCAATGACATGATATGGCTTTAGAACCTTGCTAGCAAGTCTAGCGCATGAATGCCTTGATCTTCCCTTGTCCCCAAGTCCTGCTAGTATCCTCACTGCATTTTTGCAAGGCCTAAACAAAACCATTCAATAGTGAAACCTTGTACCGTTGGATCAAGACAGTCTCAGGTCAAGAAAAACTTACAATAGAGACGAAAACCGACTCAAAATCCTTTGATTTTAGGTATCTTCACTTTCTATTAATTAATTGAATAATATGTTTTATTGTACTTCTTACAATAGAGACGAAAACCGACTCAAAATCCTTTGGTTTTAGGTATCTTCACTTTCTGTTAATTAATTGAATAATATGTTTATTGTACACCATTGCCAACAACTTTAATAGTAGAACTTTAAGTAATACTAATAAAATCATGTTTTGTTGCTTAATGAAGGTTGGTCATTCTTATCATCTTGTCAAGGGCAACCAAAAGGGATGGTGCGGCATTGGAGCTATCAAATCACATATGTTATATTCCATCTCATTCACTATCAATTCTTGTTACTTCTAGTCAATTATTTCTATCCAGTCAATAAACGAACATTTTCTACTGTCTTACACAACAACAAAAGCAATGATGTTCTCATAGTCGCATCAATCACCAAGCTATACTTCGCACCGGTGAAATTATTCGCCATAATATATCGAATCAAATTGTTTATTTCCAATTAAAGTCGGATGTTATTTTCAAAAAAAAAAAATTTTTTGGTAAAAAACTTCAAAGTTTCTTCCTATCGAAGCCATCTTTCTTCTATATAATTGCAGCAGCTTTATTCATTATTATGAACAAATAAAATGATAGAAAATACATTTTTTTTTAATCTAGTAATCTTCTCTTCTAATTTTATATCTCAGTTGTATCTCCTCAAATTCATTAATAAATGAAAGATTTCGGTCCAATTATGTGTTCTTGTAATCGAATCTATAATTATTCATATCAACGATCTTTTAGTTGCATAACTGGTGGTTCTAGGTCATTTCAGTAAATTACATTAACGGTTGGTATCAGAGTCAGGGAGTCGTTGAATGTTAAATTTTAATATTAAATAGTTTAAGAAGGAGATGACTTTTAAAATAGTTTAAGAGCTAGATAAATTAGAAGGCTATCAACAAAGGAATTTGATGAGAAGGAAGAAGAAGCCCTTACTGCCATTCAATTGTGTCTTTCAAATGATATCATTGTATAGTTTCCCAACATAAAGAAGGTGAAGAAGTTATGTGATGCTTTGACAACGTATATTGTAACACCCCATAAATTTTAATGTTAAATTAAATTATTAAGAAAAATATAAAAATATAATTTTACATAAAAACGCAAAATAGCAAATTTTCATAAACAGTGGAATTAAGCTACAAAGCTATTCCATAGCGTCCAGAATGTCGTTAACAGTTAAAAAAATATATAATTTGTTAAATTTTATAAAACACGTCAAAATAAGTGAAATTGCAACCGGTGGCACTTTCATAATTTTTAGGCTCGAATTTAGATTAGACAACCCTAGTTTTCAGCTATAAATTAGACTCTAACCCTCAACCTTTATTCTAAACCATAACCGTTGCGTCCTTATTCTATAGTACAATTCTTCTGAAGACCACCCTACACCTGCAACACTTAATATAACTGAATAGTGCACTGCAACGGTGTACGATCGATGTAAGACGGTTGCCGATGGTGAAAAGAAGAGAAATAATAACAGAACTTGTCATGTATCTCACAGCACATTAAATAAAATATAATAATAATAATAAACATCACATATAAAATAAGCAAAATGGTAATAACTAAAATAAACCACAATATCAGAGTATATACGTTTACAAAGTAATATAAGATAATTATATAGTATATACAGCTGATAGTAAACTCAAACTTTCTTTGAATATGATAGACGAACACTGTCTAGGCTCCATAGTGTCACACAACAGAATAAGCATAAGTATGCATATATATAGTATGAGAAAGCTTTATCATGCGCGTTCTCAGCACTACCACCGCGTACCACCTAGATCTACTATCTAGTATACGCATTTAAGAGCACACGAGATGATAAGAAGAAAAACATAAAATATCGAGTTAGACAGTCTGGTATGAATGACAAGAAATCTCAAAATACTACAAAAGTCGATGTAGTATGAAATAAAAGTATATGAAGCATACCCGACCTGTCACTGCAATTAAAGAGTTAGCACAAAACATTGATAACATGCTGCTTTTCAAATATCATGAAGGTGTACATCCTAAGTTCAACATTAAGTGTCTAGGTATCTGCATCCACGATACCTACATCATATCACATCCCGAAAGTGAGAGATAACAAGAAAAGTAACCATAACAAACATGACAACCGTCAAACAACTCTCACTTTTACTCAATGTGCTCTTAATATATTATAACTCGTACGAAAATTCCTCAATCGAGAATTAATGGAAAAATTACAGTTTTCAACGTACTTGCCCATCAACACATAGCTGACACTAGAGCTATTCCATCAGTCTAAAGTATACAAATCCATTCCACCATCTGGGGTAGCGATTCTAAATACCCGAGAGCAACATCACAACACCCTTGCTTAGAGTATAATAGAAAGCACTCTGAGTACGAATGATCCACTAGCGTACGTATTCGAGCTCTTTCTATGCTCGATCTTGTTTCCATTCATCCTTAAGTAATCATTCCATATTCCTTTCTTTCCACAATAGAACCTTTCAACATTATGTAAAGACCCGTAATTTGATCACTTTAATTAAGGATATTTACATTATTTTAGATATTCAAATATAGAATATTTTCAACAAATAATCAAGTTTTATGTGATAAAATAATGATGAACTTATTTTTGGAAATAAAATGTATTTATCAAAAAGTCATTATTTATAATAATTGAATTATGAAATTAAATTAAGATTTAATGATTTAATAATTATTCTAATTACTCCAGTAATTATTTTAAAATGATAATAAGTCATTTTAACTAATCATACAACGATAATAAATCAATTATAATAGCTTTATAAAAGTGAATACTTGATTTGAAAATATAAGAAAAATTCGTTTCACTTTAACGATATTTTTAACCATAAAATCTACTTAAAAGTAGAAGTATGAAAGAGGGATAATAAGATTGAAGTTTTTATGAAGGGATAGGCCAAGTTATCTTGAAATACTTATAAAGGATGTTTAGAAGATCCAACCACTTATACAGTGCGAAGTCCTTCGACCTGGATGAAAACAAATAAGATCTTCCGCCACAACCAACCTTTCGACACAGATGAGATAACTCTAGAGTCCCTTCGAAAACAATCGATAGGGTTCCTCTCAACCACATATTAAACCTTTTGAAGGAATTGAAAGGATGCAGTCCTCAGAGTTTGACAGCCTCAAACCTTTCGAAGGGGTCGAAAGGTTCCATTTCTCAGTAGCCAGGGAGTTCTTACCTTTTGATGAGGAAGAAGAAGTCAAAGCAAGTGCGAGCAGCTCCATGGAGAGCTTTTCAAGAGCATAGTAAGCCTTTCGAATAGGTAAAAGCATATCCATGATACCTTTCGACTACGTCGTAAAGTTCTATGAAGAATGCAACACTTAAAAGTTAGAAAAAGCAAAGGAATGAAGGAAAACCTTTTGATAACATTGAAAGAAAATACAGCTCTCGACAACAACAAGTAAAGACAAACCTCTCGTCAAAGTCTAAGGGTTCATGAAGTCATTGTAATAGCCTGAAGTTTTAACAAGTATTTTTCACTTTAATTATAAAACTTTGGGGGTTTATTATATAAAAATCTAAATTTTGAATTGATTAAAATCATTGCCCAAATTTTTAAATAAAAGATAAGATTTCTGAAATTTTAACTTTGGTTAAGGATTAACTTTAATTGGAAATTTGGTTTATTTTGTTGAAATGGTAAACAACTTAATTTTAAGCAAAATCATGTTTAATTAAGAAATAAAATCTTTGCATACTTTTATTTTGCTTAAATAAATTTTAAAATGGAATAAAATACTAACATTCAAAATTCACGTATAGCATTTTCATTCGCGTATAACTTCCTACTTTCCTTTACTTCAATTTGTTTAATATGTATATAATCTTTTTGACTCTTCCAGAGAGCCGTTAAATTTCATTTAAAGCTTGATTGAAATTAGCGTGTAAACATTCCACCTTTCTTTAGCTCTCCTAATTTAATAGAAACGTTATCCAAAAATTTCATAATCATTCACATTTAATTCTTACCATTGTTCTCAAATCAACGGAAGTTTTTATTTATAAAGCGCGTTCAAAAAAATTCAGGTATTTCCTTTGATTCGCGTGTAACTATGGAATAAAATATTTAAAATTTCCTCTGACGATTTATAAATTATTCTTTGCTATTTTATTTCACCTAAATTCCCGTAAACATATGCAAAACTTCCCTATTTAAATATAAACCCGCGCACCCCTTTAATAATAAAAGAAATCATTTTCCTTTAATGTTCAAAATTTTGAATCCGGGCTTGCCTTAAATTACGCACACATTTAATTGTGCTTACCCACTTTAGCAACCTGAAGTTCACATATAAAAACCTTTGATTCACGTAGCCGTTCCAACAAATTATTTTTCTTGCCAAAATTTTCCTCCCTGATTTAAGTTTAGCCCATTTATTCCTTGCCTATATAATCCGCAATTTAAAAATAAAAATATTGCATGCGCCACCTTTATGTATCACTGCCGTGAATTGCATGTTGCCCACATAAGAAATGCCACCTTTTTATTAACACTTCATAATATTTTGTATAAAAGGGTAAAAAAAAGAATAGAGTATAAATTTATTTTGTAAATTTTGATTTGGAAAAATATATGGGAAGGCCGAGCTTTTGTTTTAATGGGTCAAGTCGTGCGGTGGAGTGGTCGAGCAATTTGAGTCAATTTTTATTTTATTTTTAGCTCGTTCCAATTTTGTTTTATTTAAAAATTTGCTTTGCCCGTAATTGCAATTCGCATACTCAGTTTTATTTATCTTGTTTCAAGATCGAAATCAGTTTGTCTCATCTTTCAATATTTGGTCGTGCTTTCTATGCTGTTTTAGTGTGGTTATCTTAGTTTTGAGTCTAATCTTCGGCGGCGAAAAGGTGAGTATTTGTAACGATCCAGAATTTTTATTAATTTAAATTTAAATATTTAATTGATTTTAAATATTAATATGTGAAATTTATAAGTCGAATAAATTTTATTTCGAATATTGGATTTAATTGAATAATTAAATCGATAATTTAATATGTTAAATTATGGAAATAATTTAAAATAGGGTTAAAAATGGTTAAAATTGATTTGTAAAATTTTATTTTATCATGTTGGAGTTAGAACGATATTATAGAACTTTTAAAATTGAATTTGGAGTTAATCTGTGAAAATTGAATATTTTAATATTTAGTTATCGACCGAAAAATAGCCAATTTTCGAACAGTCTCAGAATTGGATGAGACTAGTTCCATTGGATCCATAATAGTTTGTTATTACCGGATTTCAATTTTCGTGTCAATCGGAGTTGTCGTTTGATCGTGGCAGCTCGAAACGCATCGAAATTGTTTTTAATATTAATTTGGCGAGTTAAAATAGCCATTTTTCAAATAGTCTCGGATTTCGACGAAACCAGTTTCATCGGATCCGTAATGTGATAATATTGTATGGTTTCAAATTTCGTGTCAATCGAATTTATCGTTTGTCCGGTGCAAGCTAAAACGCCTAGAAAATCGTTTAATCGGTTTAATTTTAAATTGAACGTTTATTGCCATAACTCGCGCAGATGACCGAATTAGCTCCCGAAACACGTTCCATTGTGTCCGGAACGTGGGGTAAACCCTAGAAACGCCAGCCGGCACGCTTCGTTTGGAGTTCGGAAATTTTTCGATGAATAGTGTTTTGAGAAATTTTCTATGTAAGGACCTCAATATTTCATTTTGCACTCAAGCCCTAGGTTTTGCTTCAGCCGGCCCTAATTTTCCAATGGCTGAGAATTTTCGAAACTTTCTTCCTCAATCTCTCTCAATCCGTAAGGAATTAGCAAAAACTCTCAACTACAAAGTTGTAGAGGACGATGAAAGCTTCAAATCCATACGGAGATGATCGAAAATCGAGCGACGAATCAACGGAAATTTGCATTCAAAGTTGTGCGTTTTTCCTCGATTTGCGTGCAGCAGAGATGGCCGAGCTCCACCCTACTCTGGCCGATGGTAGCTTCTTTGAAGGCCTTCGACGTGGTATGCTTTGATCGTCTTCTAGTGGGACGTGGTGATGGCTATAATTCGATGAAGAAGGAGGGTTATGGGTTTCTAAACCCTACAGGTGCGTACGTGAAAAAAAAACTGGGAGGAGAGATGGTGCGTGTGGCCTGATCTTGGTGAAGAAAATGAAGGGCTGTGATTGAAGGTTGTAAAAATAAAAGAAAAAAAAATGTGAATATTATTATATTAAAATACGTACAAACTTTAAAACTTTGTAACTCCTTCGTACGAGGTCGGAATTCGACGAAACTTTTTGCATTGGAATCGTATTGACGAGCTCTTCGCAATGGAATTGGATTGGAGTCGTTTGGAGTTAGTGAGAATTTCGGGTAAAATTAAACGCGCGTTTAATTTTATTCGAAATAAAAGCTGAAAACGAAATTGAAATCAAGGTGAGAACTTCTCACTCAATCAAATCGGTTTCGATTTTATTTTAAATAGTTATATTTAAAATTGTTGAATGCATGTTTGAATGATGATTGTTATCTATTGATTGTTAAAATAGACATTATGCGCCGTTAGTAAGCGGATGTTATTTAATAAAAACATATACCGCGAATATTTCATAAACAGTGAAATTGGTATTATATATAATAGCAATATATATATATATATTGGCATATGTATTTATTGCAGTTGTTGATTTCCCGCATTGTATAGCGGATGAGACCCTATTGCGCCGTCTATTAAGCGGATAATATTTTATAAATCTCATATACCGCGATAATTCCGTACTGGAGCGGAATTGGTATTGTGCTAACATCTTTGGATGCAGGAAAACAGGTTGGAGGGATCCAACTGGATTCCTCAACTGTATTGATTTATTTACAGATATTTTGATATTTGTTGATTATCATATCGATATATGATATTTGGATGTCGTGATTGACTATTTGGTGATGTTGCATCATCGGATCCATTTTTGAAGTTTTAAAATAATGATTTTTGTTTTTAAAAGGAATTTTAAAGTGATTTTCAAAAGTATATGTTTTATTTAAATTTGAATTGTTAAAATAAATAAACGTTAAAATTTTATTTTCATAAAAGTTATGATTTTTGGAAAATAATGCTTAAGTATGATTTTAAAGTATATAAGCTCTAAATAACGATTTTTAAGTTATTAAAAGAATAAATTGGTTTAAACTGGGATTTTTGAATTATTAAAAACGATGTGTATAAAAGACTTATAAAATTGATATTTTATAAATTAAAAATATTGGAATATTAAAACAAGTTTTATAAGTATTAAAAATGAAATAAAAATTGGTTTCATAAGTGAACGCAATTTATAGATTTATAAATTATGAATTATAAAATGGATAGATTTTGTAAAATATAAGATTTATAAGTAATCAACTTATAAATCGGATTTTGGCATTTAAAATGAGTTATAAAAAGGATTTTTATAAATAGAAGTTTATAAAAATATAAATGGAGTTTATAAACGTTGTTTATAAATCTGAAATCAATTGAATTTGATAAGTTCGATATAGGAATATATGAAAGGAATTATATTCACAATTTTGGACAGTGAATATATTATTAAATGAAATGGATATGTTTTTGGGGAAGGAACGTCAAAAAATGAAGTTAATGATTTTTAAGATGGTTTAAAATGCATTAAGTATCGAATACATTGATTTCAACATTCATTGTTGAAATAGACGTTTTTGAGAAATAGAAGGAAATGGTGGACTATAACACTGTTGTTATAGTAAATGGTTTCCGAAAGGAAATGTTTTGTATAGTATTGGGATTTATATATCTATTTAAACTTTGAATCCCTATACTAGTGATTTTGGGTCGTCGTAACGATGTTTTACGTAACATTCGTTTTGGCCCAAACAAATGTGTTAAGAGAATGATTTCTTAAAGAATGAAATATATACTTAATTTTCGATTTAAGTATATTGAATATTTTCCAAGTGTTGAAATTGAATGGATTTGCGAATTACTTATGAATAAATAAGTATGGGAATGTTCTTCCAATATGAACTGAATATTTTGAGACCTTATCTTTTAAAGATAAATTGAAAATGAATAATAGAAATCGATTTGGATAATCGTATATTCATAGATATTTTGGAATGTAAATTCACTATGGAATTTATAAATGAAAAGGGGAATTAATTTACGGATTTGGAACGTAAATATAAAGTAAATCGTTAAGGATTTATTTAATTGGTTTAAATGAACCATGTTGAAATGAAAGTATTTCGCATAAGGAAAATGATTGAAATTTGTTTTCAAAAGTGATAATGGATTGAAAAGTGATTTGAAAATTTGTTTTCAAATGGTTGAAGTGTGGAAATTTTATATCTAGTAAAGATATTTTGGAAAGTAAATAATTTGGGAAATTATTTGGAATTCGGTGATGTTGAGCATGCCTATTGATAGTTAAATAATCCGACTATCAATATTTACCTTTAAATAGGTATTTGTTGTGATTTGTTTGAATTTGAATGCCACACATATTTTTGAATAAGCGCTCACTATTCGGGTTAGCCGGGAAAGGATCTTGGGGTCGTATAACCCATTCCGAATATGTGATACGTCGTTATGGATTACATTTGATGACCGGTGTTGAAGACCGGATGTCTGTGAAAATGGAAGGATTACCGTCGAGTTACTCTACATCGGCTGATCTCCGATATAGAGGTTTTATCACCCTTAGCGACGGGAAGCCCGGTCGTGATTAGTGAATATCCGGATTGCAAGGACTTCTTTGTAAGTGCCTTCGGTTCTGTTCGATCCCGAAACAGACTTGTATGATTGTATGTCTGACATTACAAATTGAGATATAAAGCTGATTTCTTTCAAATATATTTCTGTTGGTGGCGGAGAATTTATTCTCTTAGCTTAACACCCTTCTCTGAGACGTACGAGCTCAGAGGTTATATAGTTGAAGGTTATTAGTGATATACTCCCAATTTGGTAGTGTGGCATGCTGAGTGTTGCTGAGAAATGATCATTGTTTGATCATTTGTGATAGGATCATTTATTTGATCATTTATCTTGGTGATTATTTCTATGATCATTTGTTGACCTAAAGCACGGCTTTTGTATAAAGTGTGGCTTTGTGGACGAGACTTCGTCGGACCTCACACCCCGGAAATGGTCAAAACAGGAAGGATGCGGCAAGGTTATTAGGGGGTAGCGCCCCTTTAGTGTATGTCATTCCTTCTGGATAGAGGTGGTATCATGGTATGGAGCCCAGATATTTAACCTATGTTGTTGCTGCATATTTTGTGGTTGTTGGAAATCGAGGATCCTCAGATAGATCGGTTACGATCGGGGGATGACATATTCGTGTCAGTAGTTACCCAGTTAGGGGTAACCCGGCCTTGTGTTGGCAGAGATCCGGTTTGGTTCTCAGGGACGTCATTCCAGAGGCATTTCCATGTGGCAATGGGAAGTTCCTTGGCCTGACCATTTGTTGGAAATCCAAAGAAACAATACGATTTTGTACGGTTTTAGTTGTAGAACCTATCATTCACTTATGGTGGCGCCCCACTGTTTGGATGGTAGTTATAGTAGGCATAGTTCGAAATGTCTATGCTGGCTAAGATTTATATCTTTATTTTCGAAATGATTTTCTCTACACTATGCACTAGTAATAATATCAAATGTTTCTTTTTAATGCGTATCAAGCAACTTTGACTATCATAAGGAGAAATCTCCTCCGATTCTGTGTTGGCATTGTGTGTGTGTGTGGAAGGCCTTATGGTAGTCTCATTTTTAAAAGCATTGCGAATTGACTTTAAAAATATTCCTCTATTTTTGATTTTAAAGATAAACTGTTTTGAGTTCTCACACCAGTCACATGACTGACTCGGAGTTTATTGTTTTCCTTCCTAAACTCTGGGTGCCCACCAATTTCCATACGGGCAGTCAAGAGTTAAGGTTTATTCAGGATATTCAGGAGTTGCTGGAGGCAAGCTGGATGGCTTGGCGTATTACTAGTATATAGTATTTCTTTTCCGCTGTTGATGTTGTTTGTTGTTGTACACTCTGATGATGTAATGTAATGTAATATGATGAAATGTAATAACTGATATAGTTCTTTGTTTAAAGATTATTCATTTATCTATTATATGTTGTTCCGCTGCGATTGTGAGATTCTAACATTGTTCTGTTGTTTCTGTTCTGTTCTATCTTTCTCTCTCTTCTTCTACCTCTTTCTTCTTCTTTAACCCTAAGAATTCGTTTTTCCGTTCATCTTGAGTTAATCACTGGAGATTAATGTCTATTCAAGGAGTATGGATTAGCGGGTTTTTACATTTGGTATCAGAGCTTATGGTTAAGCGACAACTATGGCTCTGTTGGGTATTACTCATTAGAGATAGAGTCAGTAGTACTCTAGAATGAGTGTAAGTGTAATAATAAATACGAGCGCGTATTTGTTAGTGAATATAAATTGTTTTATATTGTGATGATTGGTTTGTTGAGTGGTATATGGATTTTGGTCAACACGAGTAATTAACGTTGTTGATAGGGATCTTTAAACACTTGAATAGAACAATTCGATACAATATTGAATTGAAAATTGGGTAAATGAAATAATTTTACCTTGATTATATTTTATATATAAAGGAATGATTTTTCAGAATTGTTTAAAGTGTATATGAATTGATTGTTTGGTTGTTAAATAAAACACCAATTTTAAAAGAATAATTGTATATGCAAATGAATTATAAGCATGGAATTATAATTGAAGTAATTTACAATTGTAAAATAACCTTATATATAAGAAGTGAAATTATATAAGTAAAAGGTTTGTAAATGTGATTTATAATCTGAAATAAAATTCCAGGGAATGTTTTTGAAAGGATTTGATATATTTGGAAAATTGTTTTGAAGAGAAATTAAAGCTCTAAACTCTTTTCGGTCGCTGGAAAATAATCCTGATGATGATGGCCACATCATTAGAATTCATTTTCGGGTTTCCAAAAGAGAAATTGCTGCCAAATTGTTTTAAATAAAAGTTGTTCGGAAAATTTTGAGTTTGTGTTTTGAAATTCAAAAGATAATTGAATTGATTTCAAAAATGGTTTTGAAAGATTGAAAGGACTCTGGAATCCTATTTAAATATTATGGAAATGATAAATGAGTTGATAACTTATACAAATTGAATTTCGATAGAATAAATTTAACTAAAAGGATGAAGTTAAATTAAAGGAAGTATAAGTAAATCAATAAAATCCAAGTAGTAATTGTTGAATATAAGTTGTATAACTTATAAGTTGATGAATATAAGTGAAATAAGTTTTGAACTTATGATAGGAGTTAATAAATTTAGCTTTGGTAAAAAGTTAAATAGGATTGGAATTTGAATTGTATTAATAAGTGAAAACTTAAGTTAAATTAAACAAAAGGTGTTTGGAATGAAATATAACTTAAGTGATGTTGAATGAAGTTGAATTTTGGTATCGAAGTAAATTAATAAGTAAATTAATGAAGTGAAGTCATTAAGAATTTGAGCTTGAGTTATATGAATGAAATTCAACTTTATATTGATAAAGGAATTAGCTATTGAACTAATGAATGAATTGAATGTAAATCAATTGAATGTAAACAATTGATATGAAATAATAAATATATAAGTGTTAATTCATTAAAAGCTAGTTGCATAAATTGAATGGAAGTCAATTTAATATGATCCAATTGGAATTAAAAGTGTTGAACCAAAATGAATGTAAAATGAATAAATTTGGAGCTCGCTTTCGCGCTATATTAGCCGTATATGCTCGCTAATAAAATATAAGGTACATATCTCGGATTAAATATCGTACTTTTACACTTTTTTCCCTACGGGATGCCTCATCACTTGATGAGATGTATATTTGTGATATATATACTGTCATTTTTTTTTTCGGATCGAGCCGCGCAAAGGAGACTATGGCGAATTTTTCCGAAAATTTAAGGCGTAAGAAAATTTTTCAGAAAATTTAGGAAATTTGTGAAAACTATAACTTTGATTTTGGAATTGAAAGTTAAAGGATATAGTTTGGTTTTGAAAGATAACTAAGTATAGATTTGAAAACTTAGTAAAGTATGGTAAGAAGTTTAAACTTGTTTTGGAAAGTTAATGAATTCTGTAACTTTTTCTTACTTGATAATTTCGAGGACGAAATTCTTTCAGGGGGGAAAGTCATGATGTAACGATTGCGGATTTTTCGTTGCCGAAAAACCGAAATGTTATGGTTTAAGAAGAAGAAGAAGGCAGAAGAAGAGAGAAGAGGATAGAAAATGGAGAGGAAAGAAAATATTTGGATAAATAATTGAATCTTATAAGTTATAAGATTTATAATTATGAAGTTTAAAGGAACGATTGTGCAAACAAATAAATTATAGGTGTTTAACTTATAATATGAATTTTGTTTTATAATTGAGTTATAAATTGAATAGGTTAATAAAGGAATTTATAAACGTTGTTTTATAAATTCGCAAACGACTTATTTTGATAAGTAAATTGTTATAACTTATTTATGGAGTTATATTCACGTTTTTGAACTGTGAACAATCCTTTAAAATAAAATGAATAAAAGGATGAAATTGTTAACGAAGTTTATTCACGTTTTTGAATAGTGAATAATATGTTAAAAAATTGTTTTGAATGTGATGTTTTTAAATAGAATTAAAACAATTTAACGATGTTTTAATTGGGTTGAGATTCGAAACCATAGATTTCAACATTGATTGTTGAAATAGACGTTCTCGAGAAATAGAAGGAAATGGTGGACTATAACACTGTTGTTATAGTAAATGATTTCCGGAAGGAAATGTTTTGTATAGTATTGGGATTTATATATCTATTTTAATTTCAAATCCCTATACTGGTGATTTTGGGAAGTTGTAACGATGTTTTACGCAACATTCGTTTTGGCCCAAATAAATATGGTTAAGAGAATGATTTCCTTAAAGAATGAAATATATACTTAATCTCGATTTAAGTATATTGAATATTTTCTAAGTATTGAAAATAAATAAAATTCGTGAATTACTTATTAAATAAGTATGGAAATCTTTTTCCAATATAAAGTGAATATTAGAGAATTTATCTTTTTGAAGATAAATTGAAATGAATAATTGAAATCATATATTCATAGATATTGTGAAATATAAATTCACTATGGAATTTATGAATAGAAAGTGGAATTTGTTAAAACAATAAATATTGATTTATTTTGAAGTATTGAAAATTATATATCTTATAAAGATATTTTGGAAAATAAATAATTTGGAAAATTATTTGGAATCTGGTGATGTGTGCATATCAATTGATAGTTCAATAACCGACTATCAATATTTCCCTTTGAATGGGTATTTATTGTGATTTGTTTGAATTTGAATGCCACACTTATTTTTGAATAAGCGCTCACTATTCGGGTTAACCGGGAAAGGACCATGGGGTCGTATAACCCATTCCGAATATGTGATATGTCGTTATGAATTGCATTTGAAGATTGGTGTTGAAGACCCGGTATTTACGAGAGCGATAGGATGACCTGTCGATTGACTCTACACCGAGTTGCTCCGGTATTGAGTTCTCCATATGTGATGGGAAATCCGATCAGGATTGTGAATATCCGGATTGCAAGGACTTCTTTGTAAGTGCCTTCGGTTTTGTTCGAGCCCGGAACAGACTTGTATGGATTGTATGCCTGACATTACAAATTGAGATATAAAGCCGATTTCTTTCAAATATATTTCTGTTGGTGGCGGAGAATTTATTCTTTTAGCTTAACACCCTTCTCTGAGACGTACGAGCTCAGAGGTTATGTAGTTGAATGTTATCAGCGATATATTCCCAATTTGGTAATGTGACATGCTGAGTGTTGCTGTGAAATGATCATTGTGTTGATTATTTGTGATAGGATCATTTATTTGATCGTCTATCCTAGTGATCATTTCTATGATCATTTGTTGACCCAAAGCATGGCTTTTGTATAAAGTATGTTTTTGTGGACGTGACTTCGTCGAGCCTCACACCCCGTGAATGGTCAAAACAGGAAAGATGCAGCAAGGTTATGAGGGGTAGCGCCCTTTAGGATATGTGCATTTCCTTCTGGAAAAGGGTGGTATCATGGTATGGATCC
Source organism: Allium cepa (assembly GCA_030765085.1). Lineage (NCBI taxonomy): Eukaryota > Viridiplantae > Streptophyta > Magnoliopsida > Asparagales > Amaryllidaceae > Allium > Allium cepa. Next base: position 913,061,482 of record CM060943.1, read on the forward strand.
CAGATACTTACTCATGTTGAAAACACTTTATGATTGTGTGAATTGATTGCGAGCGCTCGGTGAAAGGTCCCAAAGGACCGGGGGATGGCATATTCGGTCAGTTGTTACTCAGTTAGGGGTAACCCGGCCTTGTGTTGGTAGAGATCCGGTTTGGTTCTCGGGGATGTCCATCCAGAAGCATTCTCATGTGGCAATGGGAAGTTCCTTGGCCTGATCATTCGTTGGAAATCCAAAGAAACAATACGATCTTGTACGGTATTAGTTGTAGAACCTATCATTCACTTATGGTGGCGCCCCACTGTTTGGATGGTAGCTATAGTAGGCATAGTTCGGAATGTCTATGCTGGCTAAGATTTATAATCTACTTTCGAAATGAATTTTTCTCTACACTATGCACTAGTAATAATATCAAATGTTCTTTTAAATGCGTATCAAGCATCTTTGACTATCATAAGGAGAAATCTCCTCCGATTCTGCGTTTGCATTGTGTGTGTGTGCGGGAGGCCTTATGTTAGTCTCATTTTTAAAAGCACTGCGAATTGACTTTAAAAATATTCTTCTATTTTGATTTTAAAGATAAATAAACTGTTTTGAGTTCTCACACCAGTCACATGACTGACTCGGAGTTTATTGTTTTCCTTCCTAAACTCTGGGTGCCCACCAATTTCCACACGGGCAGTCAAGAGTTAGGTTTATCAGGATATTCAGGAGTTGCTGGAGGCAAGCTGGATGGCATGGTGTATTACTAGTTTATATAATATTTCTTTTTCCGCTGTTTGATGTTGTTTGTTGTTGTTGTACACTCTGATGTAATGATGATATGATGTAATGTAATAACTGATATAGTTCTTTGTTTAAAGATTATTCATTTATTATTATATGTTGTTCCGCTGCGAATTGTGAGATTCTGTTGTTGTTCTGTTGTTTTCTATTCCGTTCTATTTTCTATTTTCTTTTCTCTCTATTTTCTCTCTTCTTCTACCTCTTTCTTTTTCTTAAACCATAACATTTCGGGTTTCCGGCCTTCGATTTCTCGGCAGTCGATAAAGTGAGTATCGATGTTGAATTTTCGAAAGTCGAAAATTTCCGGGACGTTACATTTGGTATCAGAGCCAGGTTTCGATCCTGGGACCTGTGGGTTATGGGCCCACCACGCTTCCGCTGCGCCACTCTGATGGGACCTGTTGGATTGGAGTCGTTTGGAGTTAGTGAGAATTTCGGGTAAAATTAAACGCGCGTTTAATTTTATTCGAAATAAAAGCTGAAAACGAAATTGAAATCAAGGTGAGAACTTCTCACTCAATCAAATCGGTTTCGATTTTATTTTAAATAGTTATATTTAAAATTGTTGAATGCATGTTTGAATGATGATTGTTATCTATTGATTGTTAAAATAGACATTATGCGCCGTTAGTAAGCGGATGCTATTTAATAAAAACATATACCGCGAATATTTCAAAAACAGTGAAATTGGTATTATATATAATAGCAATATATATATATTGGCATATGTATATATTGTAGTTGTTGATTTCCCGCATTGTATAGCGGATGAGACCCTATTGCGCCAGCTATTAAGCGGATAATATTTTATAAATCCCATATACCGCGATAATTCCGTACTGGAGCGGAATTGGTATTGTGCTAACATCTTTGGATGCAGGAAAACAGGTTGGAGGGATCCAACTGGATTCCTCAACTGTATTGATTTATTTACAGATATTTTGATATTTGTTGATTATCATATCGATATATGATATTTTGGATGTCGTGATTGACTATTTGGTGATGTTGCATCATCGGATCCATTTTTGAAGTTTTAAAACAATGATTTTTGGTTTTAAAAGGAATTTTAAAGTGATTTTCAAAAGTATATGTTTTATTTAAATTTGAATTGTTAAAATAAATAAACGTTAAAATTTTATTTTCATAAAAGTTATGATTTTTGGAAAATAATGCTTAAGTATGATTTTAAAGTATATAAGCTTTAAATAACGATTTTTAAGTTATTAAAAGAATAAATTGGTTTAAATTGGGATTTTTGAATTATTAAAAACGATGTGTATAAAAGACTTATAAAATTGATATTTTATAAATTAAAAATATTGGAATATTAAAACAAGTTTTATAAGTATTAAAAATGAAATAAAAATTGGTTTCATAAGTGAACGCAATTTATAGATTTATAAATTGTGAATTATAAAATGGATAGATTTTGTAAAATATAAGATTTATAAGTAATCAACTTATAAATCGGATTTTGGCATTTAAAATGAGATATAAAAAGGATTTTTATAAATAGAAGTTTATAAAAATATAAATGGAGTTTATAAACGTTGTTTATAAATCTGAAATCAATTGAATTTGATAAGTTGGATATAGGAATATATGAAAGGAATTATATTCACAATTTTGGACAGTGAATATATTATTAAATGAAATGGATATGTTTTTGGGGAAGGAACATCATGAAATGAAGTTAATGATTTTTAAGATGGTTTAAAATGCATTAAGTATCGAATACATTGATTTCAACATTCATTGTTGAAATAGACGTTTTTGAGAAATAGAAGGAAATGGTGGACTATAACACTGTTGTTATAGTAAATGGTTTCCGAAAGGAAATGTTTTGTATAGTATTGGGATTTATATATCTATTTAAACTTTGAATCCCTATACTAGTGATTTTGGGTCGTCGTAACGATGTTTTACGTAACATTCGTTTTGGCCCAAACAAATGTGTTAAGAGAATGATTTCTTAAAGAATGAAATATATACTTAATTTTCGATTTAAGTATATTGAATATTTTCCAAGTGTTGAAATTGAATGGATTTGTGAATTACTTATGAATAAATAAGTATGGGAATGTTCTTCCAATATGAACTGAATATTTTGAGACCTTATCTTTTAAAGATAAATTGAAAATGAATAATAGAAATCGATTTGGATAATCGTATATTCAAAGATATTTTGGAATGTAAATTCACTATGGAATTTATAAATGAAAAGGGGAATTAATGTACGGATTTGGAACGTAAATATAAAGTAAATCGTTAAGGATTTATTTAATTGGTTTAAATGAACCATGTTGAAATGAAAGTATTTCGCATAAGGAAAATGATTGAAATTTGTTTTCAAAAGTGATAATGGATTGAAAAGTGATTTGAAAATTTGTTTTCAAATGGTTGAAGTGTGGAAATTTTATATCTAGTAAAGATATTTTGGAAAGTAAATAATTTGGGAAATTATTTGGAATTCGGTGATGTTGAGCATGCCTATTGATAGTTAAATAATCCGACTATCAATATTTACCTTTAAATAGGTATTTGTTGTGATTTGTTTGAATTTGAATGCCACACTTATTTTTGAATAAGCGCTCACTATTCGGGTTAGCCGGGAAAGGATCTTGGGGTCGTATAACCCATTCCGAATATGTGATACGTCGTTATGGATTGCATTTGATGACCGGTGTTGAAGACCGGATGTCTGTGAAAATGGAAGGATTACCGTCGAGTTACTCTACATCGGCTGATCTCCGATATAGAGGTTTTATCACCCTTAGCGACGGGAAGTCCGGTCGTGATTAGTGAATATCCGGATTGCAAGGACTTCTTTGTAAGTGCCTTCGGTTCTGTTCGATCCCGGAACAGACTTGTATGATTGTATGTCTGACATTACAAATTGAGATATAAAGCTGATTTCTTTCAAATATATTTCTGTTGGTGGCGGAGAATTTATTCTCTTAGCTTAACACCCTTCTCTGAGACGTACGAGCTCAGAGGTTATATAGTTGAAGGTTATTAGTGATATCCTCCCAATTTGGTAGTGTGGCATGCTGAGTGTTGCTGAGAAATGATCATTGTTTGATCATTTGTGATAGGATCATTTATTTGATCATTTATCTTGGTGATTATTTCTATGATCATTTGTTGACCTAAAGCACGGCTTTTGTATAAAGTGTGGCTTTGTGGACGAGACTTCGTCGGACCTCACACCCCGGAAATGGTCAAAACAGGAAGGATGCGGCAAGGTTATTAGGGGGTAGCGCCCCTTTAGTGTATGTCATTCCTTCTGGATAGAGGTGGTATCATGGTATGGAGCACAGATATTTAGCCTATGTTGTTGCTGCATATTTTGTGGTTGTTGGAAATCGAGGATCCTCAGATAGATCGGTTACGATCGAGGGATGACATATTCGTGTCAGTAGTTACCCAGTTAGGGGTAACCCGACCTTGTGTTGGCAGAGATCCGGTTTGGTTCTCGGGGACGTCATTCCAGAGGCGTTTCCATGTGGCAATGGGAAGTTCCTTGGCCTGACCATTTGTTGGAAATCCAAAGAAACAATACGATCTTGTACGGTTTTAGTTGTAGAACCTATCATTCACTTATGGTGGCGCCCCACTGTTTGGATGGTAGTTATAGTAGGCATAGTTCGAAATGTCTATGCTGGCAAAGATTTATATCTTTATTTTCGAAATGATTTTCTCTACACTATGCACTAGTAATAATATCAAATGTTTCTTTTTAATGCGTATCAAGCAACTTTGACTATCATAAGGAGAAATCTCCTCCGATTCTGTGTTTGCATTGTGTGTGTGTGTGGGAGGCCTTATGGTAGTCTCATTTTTAAAAGCATTGCGAATTGACTTTAAAAATATTCCTCTATTTTTGATTTCAAAGATAAACGGTTTTGAGTTCTCACACCAGTCACATGACTGACTCGGAGTTTATTGTTTTCCTTCCTAAACTCTGGGTGCCCACCAATTTCCACACGGGCAATCAAGAGTTAAGGTTTATTCAGGATATTCAGGAGTTGCTGGAGGCAAGCTGGATGGCATGGCGTATTACTAGTATATAGTATTTCTTTTCCGCTGTTGATGTTGTTTGTTGTTGTACACTCTGATGATGTAATGTAATGTAATATGATAAAATGTAATAACTGATATAGTTCTTTGTTTAAAGATTATTCATTTATCTATTATATGTTGTTCCGCTGCGATTGTGAGATTCTAATATTGTTCTGTTGTTTCTGTTCTGTTCTATCTTTCTCTCTCTTCTTCTACCTCTTTCTTCTTCTTTAACCCTAAGAATTCGTTTTTCCGTTCATCTTGAGTTAATTACTGGAGATTAATGTCTATTCAAGGAGTACGGATTAGCGGGTTTTTACAGTATTTCTCACCCGACAAACATACTTATAGATCGGTTAATTAATAACAAGTGTAATTGTAAAATAGTTATATTTTATATTTTGCTTGCCCATGATATAAATTTATGATGTTAAAAACCCTATTATCACATTTACACATCATCAGTTATATTATCTACTGTTATATGTATGCTGATTTTTATTTATTTATTTACTGTTTATCATATTGCAAGTTCCCTGTAGAATATAATCGTTACGGTCTGAAATGATAGGCCTGAACGATATTTATTTATTTATTTATTTATTTAACTTGGATTGCGGGTTTGAAATGATAGAACCCGGATTTTCTTTATAAATTATGGATTGAAATGATATATTACCCATATCACTTGACCTAGGTTGGAAAATATTATACAGACCCGTGGTTATTTATATATATATTTTGGAAATATTAAATATTTTTAAATTAGAATGTTATTATATTTTGTTTAAAAATTTGATTAAAATGATTCTTATAAGTGTAGTGATATTATACAAGTTAAAGATGAAAATAAATAAATGTTAAGAATTTAAAGTATAAATTTACTTTGTAAAGTTTGATTTGTAAAATAAAAATGGAATGCTAGTTGAGTAATAAATTATGATGTTTTGGTAAAATTTTACATATAAGTAAATAAATAAAGGGTTATGTTGCTATGAATTAATAGTTAAATAAAGTGAATACTTAGAATGGAAATTGGAATATAGCTAAATTTTGAATATAAAGTGGTAAGTTAAGAAATTGATTAGAAATTTAGTTTACTTTGAAGTGGTAATTGAACTTAATTATTAAGTAAAATATTATAGGAAATTTTGCACTTGATTTTAATAAGTAAAGCATAGAGAGGTTAGATATATATTTGTAAAATGTACTTTATAAAAATCATAATTTATTGAGCAAATTTAAATGACTATTTAAAGGTGGAATATGATTAATTAGTTAAATTATTGTTGAAACTATATTGAAGTTTAAAATTTAATTTACTCAAATCTGTGTAAAGGATATTACCGCATTGCACAAGTGTTGTAGTTTAAAATGAAGTAAGACATAACATGTGGGATGCATATTGGATTTTATAAGAATTATAACTTCACTTTTAAATAGTTTAAAATGAAGTATTTGATTTAAAAATATAAACTATTTTGGAATTTATAACCACGGGTAATAATAACGTTGGTTGTTAAAGAGACCGGGATCGGATATGGGCATACTCTCTGTCGATATCGAAAACCACTTTGAAACAGTGAACGCGGTGGAGATTCCAGAATGAAGTAGGATGGTGGTGACGTTTCCTTTGAGGTAAATACGTGGACCCGACTCCCATGAGTTGGCATAAGGTGGCTAAAATAGGAGCGACTGACGACATAAAGTGAAGGACATGGAGGACCCCACTTACCCACCTACCTTAATGCACAAATTAGAGGCTAATGCACATGCTTGTGGAATTTATGGCTTCATATACACTTAAATGATGATTAGTATAAGCTAATGATTACTTGGCCTGTAACAACCCGGGGTTTTATAACAATTAATTATCGTCATTAGGCGATTAAATTGGCTAGCTAATTGCTATTTGGAATTTTTAAATCGAGTTGAAATTCTTTTAAAGAATCTTTAAAGTTATTCGGGCTTTCAATTGTATCTTGGCCCACGTATCTTTGCTTAGGGCTAAGATGATCATCAAAAGCTTGCAACCGATCCCCCTTTATTCATTTTCGAAAACCCTAAAAAAAAACAACGCATGAAAAAAAAGAGAAGAAAAACGGCGGCTCGTTCTTTTCCCTTTCGATCTGAAATTAGGGCTTTTTGAAGTTGCGCCTTTTTGTTGATCGATAAGTGGTTATTCGCGTGGGCTTCGTTCTCGTTTGTTCGCTCTCGGCCGCTTCTATTTAGTGGAGTTCGACTTCGATTATGGTGAGTGAATTTTCACTCACATCTAGTTCATCCTTAGTATTGTGCTTCTATAGTCGATTTTGTTTCGATGTTGATGTTTTCTTTGATTTAATCAAATTTATATATATTGATACTTATTATAGATTGATTCAATTATACCGATTTGATGATTATTGAACTGTTGACTTCGGTCTTGATTTTGGGTATGGGATTCCACGACTTCGGTCATCACCATTACTTCGATATTGATTTGTACTCTGTGGATTTTAGCCATACTGTCCACTGTTCGACCTTGTTTGATTTCACCTGCTGTTTTAGGTCTTCGGCTCTTTTGTCTTTGACTATTGTATCATTTTGTTGGTGAAGCTCGACTGTTGAACTTTGACCATGGTTGAACCTTCTTGATTTTTGATGTTGATCTTGTTCGACTATACTTGACTTTGACTTGTTAATTACTGCTTTGAGACACGGTTGCATTCATGTGTACATCACCTGTTGCTGTTGCATATGGTTGTTCCCGACCTGTTGCAGTGTAATCTTCATGTGTATACTTTTTGAAGCTTGCACTGTCAAGTTTTACAATTGCATACATGTTATATCTTGGTTTATCTCTGTAACATCGTTCCTTGTCATCATGATGCATTGCATTTGATATTGAACTGTAGCTGTTTACTTGTTAAGCACTGCTTTGATTTGTATTTTGTGTCGAAATCGCCTTGGCTTGTTACTCTGACCACTTGATATTCACTAGTCTGCATTGGCCCATTGTCTTCACTCGGCTTCGACTTTGGTTATTTTGTTGCTTCTGCTTCAATGAATCTTTATTGACTTGTATATTTGAGTCTGAACTGATGCATTTTATTTTCATGTTGCACCTCTAATTGCCTTCACCACTTTCTGTTGTAAGTGTTCAAGCTTCATATTGGGGCTGCACTTGCTCTTGTACAACTGCCTTGTGCACTTGTGTTGTTGGATCAGGCCATTGGATCAAGTACTCGAATGAGTACTTGTTTGTTTGGTCCCTTGTTGGATTTAAGTTTTGATTGTGTAGTTTGGTTTCACTTCATGTTACCTTGACTACACTATCTTCACATTTAAAAACAACGTATGTATACTTGTGTTAATACAAGTGTACGCACTCATTTTTGTACTATGTATTTGACAGCCTTGTGCCTTTGTGACAATTGCAGTTTTGAGTTTCGTGTAGCATTTGGGTTCCATTGACCACTCATGTGCCATTTCTTTGCTTACATCTGCACATCCATGTCATACTTGTGGATGGCTGTGGATTGTTGTGTTTTTGGGTTCATGCACATTGTCACTTGACCATTTTATTGCCCTTCCAGTACTGTCGGTTTCATGTAGTATTTGGGTTTCACGATACAGTGGGGTAGTGATGTGTATTTATCGGTCTTTCATTGTTGCCCAGACCGACCTTGTTGGATTTCTTGGTGTTACTGTTGCATGGATATTACTGCAGCATTATACAGTAGCCCTGCGTGTGCAATTATGTTTTGTGATGGCACTGACCAGTCGAGTTTGAGTCGTATAACTCAAACTTGATCTCGTGATGGTTCCAGTTGCTTTTGATTCGCAGAGCTTTTGCGTAATTTATACTATAGTGGCGAGGCAGTGCACACGAGCGTGTACCACAGCCACACAGTATTGCTTTTATTGATATTCTATTTGCTTTTGATTTATTGAGCTTTTGCGTATTCCAGATGCTGTAGTGGCGAGGCAGTACACGCAGCCCTACCCGGATTGACGTTTTAATTGATATTTCAATTGTTTGAATTATTTCGTGTGTCCAATTCAATATTTTGAATCGCATTTTGATTTGGTTTAATTTGATGATTTTGTTGATATCTAATTATCTTTTTGATAATTAGATTATGAGTTTCTAGTTATTTATTTAATAATTAGATTTTGTTTTTAATTGCCGTTTAGGCAATTCTGTTGTTTTCCAAATTATCTTCATTGATAACCCTTCTATTTATCTTTGTTGATAATTTGAATTTGTTGGTTTGTTGTTTAACACTGTTACGTGTTATATGTACCGTTATCCGATTTCCTTATTTAAGGATTGGATAGGTGAATTTATTTTGACTGTCGTCTAATTGTTATTTAATTATTATTGCTTCCGTGCATTAATATTTGAGTTTGAATTAGACTGACTCGTGTATTATTTTATTTTGAATTTAATACTCGGGTCAGACTGAGTTATTTACAGGTAGTTGATATCTTACTTTGGGGTTGCTGCTTGAGCTATGTACTCTCTTTATATCTTTTGGAGTAGTTGTTGTCATAGTATAGGATGTTATGTATTCATGTATATTATTCACGATAATGTACTTGTATATGTAACTTCCAGTGTTGACAGCTGTAGTTGTACGTATCATATGTATTGTATCACGTGTATTGTAACTGATTTCAGTTATATATATATATATATATATATATATATATATGAGATTTGTTATTATCTGTGTTCCGCATTTAGCTTATCTGCGTTATTATTATATATATTGTCCTAAACAATTATGAACCATCGTAGTTCGTTTTAGACTGGAATTGGATATGTCGATGGGAGTAAATAAATAAGAGATGAAAAATAAAGAATATATACCACTCCTATCGAGATAACCAATTCTACTGTAAGGCCTAACTACGGATGGCCGCTCCTATCCAGCCTTGTTCTTCGTAGTAATAGATAGTATTTCCTTAAATACTCTTTGTTATTGTGAGCATAGAGGTGGGGCGTCACATGGACTCCACACTTTCTCAAGGGTATTTTGGGCATTCTCCAAAATTATGAATTACGGTTTAACACATGTATATATACCCCTTATGTTTCATGTAATCCTCCTCTTAGTTAGTCTCTCTTTAGTTTAGTTTAGGCTCAAAATAAAAGACAAGTTCTCTTTCTCTTTTCCATGGCTACTTAGCCATTTTTATTTTCCATGTAACTTTTATTTTTTCTATGCAATGTTAATTAGTGCTCTCTTTCTTTTACATACTTCTTTTGTTTATTTACTTTCATGTTAGTAGATTCATTTTTCATGTAAGTAGAATAGTTTTGTTTTTCTTTACTTTGCTCTCTTTTTCATTTTCTTTTTCTTTCATGTTGCAAGCTATATTTGTTGTTTTGATAACAAATATGAGATGCTAATCCCTTCAATTTAGGGGTAATGAAGCCTCTAATCATGTAGCTTCAATATTTTGATAATTATAGCTCTCTTTTTATGCTTAATGACAATGCTTGAAGTGGTTTAATTTGTTGTTTTTGTTTGAATTTGATAGCCTACATTTTGACACCAAATAGGCTATGCTTTGGACGAAATGTTCGAAATATTGTGGAGGTATCAAATGAAGTTAAATCTGCAAAAGTGCTCTTTCGGGGTCCATTTTGGAAAAAATTTAGGCTACTTGGTAAGTGCTCAAGGGATAGAGGCAAGTCCCGACCAAATTCAAGCTATAAGGGATATGGTCAAACCAAAAACTAGCAAAGAAGTGATGAGCTTAAATGGAAGAGTAGCTGCCTTAAGTAGGTTTATCTTCAAAGCTACTGATAAATGCATACCTTTGTTCGATGTAATTAAGAAAAGGAAGAACTTCGAATGGGGAGAAGATTGCAGAAAGGCTTTCCTTGAATGAAAAGCCATTTGGAGAAATTGTCGATACTCTCAAGACCCGAGAGTGGGGAAACTTGATATCTATATATGGTAATATTAGAACATGTGATTAGTTCAGTACTCATTCGAGAAGACAAAGGAGCACAACTCCCGGTATACTATGTAAGCAGGCGGTTGAAGGATGCGGAAGATCGATACCGAGTTATAGAGAAATTAGCTTATTTCTTGATTCTTATAGCTTGAAAGCATAGAGCATATTTCCAAGCATATTCGATCAGGGTATTGACAAATTTTCCTCTTAAGCAAGTTTTCAGTAAGCTCGAGACCTTAGGAAGATTGGTAAAATAGGGGATTGAACTCAGCCAATACGAAATAGAGTTTTAACCAAGGGCTGCAATCAAAGGCCATGTCCTAGCAGATTTTGTTAATGAATGCACCGACTTTAAAAAGGAACAATCGAAAAAGGAGAAAGACCAGAAGCCCATGTGGAAACTATTTGTGGATGGGGCATCAAATGAGCTAGGTGTCGGAGAAGGATATATAATTATAACCCCAAACGGACATCGACTGCACTATGCCATGAAATTGGGATTTCCCGCAACCGATAATGTGGCAGAATATGAGTCAACCGTAGCGGGACTAACTTTGGCATTAGAATTGAAAATCCCATGGATGTAGATTTTCAATGACTCATAACTAATGGTAAATCAAGTGAAGCAAGTATACCAATCAAAGGACCCCAAGCTATCTTTATACGTGAAGAAGACATTGCAAATGCTCGCCTTGTTTGAGGATTTTTGGATAAATCAAGTTCTAAGGGTAGAGAATGCACATGCAGACTCTTTAGCAAAATCAACTAGCTCAAGAGGAGCCCCAAAAACACGAATTGTTCCCATTGGATATCAAGCCGAGCATTGAAAAAGAGACATCCGAACAAGGAAAAGAATTGTTGGTTATGACAATATCTCAAAACAAGTTTCAAAGGAGAGAAGAAAGAGAAAGTAGTGGTGAGCTGAGAAATGAAAGAATGGAGTCCACATAGAACATATGATGGCACATGGATGTCACCCATTGTTAAGTATTTAGTTAAAGGGACATTACCTATCGGTAAAGGAAAAGCAAGAAAAACTAAACAGCAGGCTCCAATCTTCATTATGGTGGACGAAATCATCTATAAAAAGGGATATGCTCTGCCTTATTTTCATTGTGTGAGCACAATGATGGATAAGACTAATGATTGAAGCGCATAAGGGGCTATGTAGTGATCATTAAAATGAAACATAGCTTGCAAAGAAAGTAATGTGGCAAGGATTTTATTGGCCACACATGGTGAGCCAAGCAATAGACTATGTGACACGATGCGGGAAATGCCAGAAGTTTTCAAAAATAACCAGGTTGCCTCCAAGTCAATTTAACTCCAATCACAAGTCCACGGCCCTTTGATGTTTGGGGAATAGATTTGATCGGCCAGTTGCCAATTTCAAAAGGAGGAGCTAAATGTGCCGTAGTCGCTATTGACTATTATATCAAAATGGTTGAAGCCGAACCACTTCCAAAAATCACTTCGAGAAAAGTATTGAGACTTGTCATTAAGAATATCATAACCAGGTTTGGAATTCCACAAAAGATAACCTATGATAATGGGATGCAATTTGAAAGCAAAGAATTCTTTCGATTCTGCCACAAAAATGGGACTATTAAATATTCTCATCTGTCGCACATCCAAAAGCTAATGGAGCGGTTGAAGCTGCAAATAAGACCATACAAACCATTCTAAAAAGTGGCTGAATAATGCAAAAGGAAATTGGGTAGAAGAACTACCATTAGTGTTATGGGCCTACCGAACATCTACTAAGGTGGCAACGGGGCATACACTGTATTCTTTGACATACGAGTGCGAGGCAATGTGTAACAACTCGAATTTTTCGATATTGGATTTGGAATATTTAAATGGTTTTAAATATTCAAATTGAATTATAGATTAGTTTTGAATATGGAAACTTAGGTTTATTTAATAAAATAGATTCAGAATTTAGATATAGTGATTTATTGGACAATTCAACTTTTGAATTTAATAATTGGGATTCGGGTAAATTATTGTACCTCGAGTTTTAAGCTTGATAAAAATAATTTCAAGGCTTGGAAAATTTATACTAATAATACGGAAGACAATGCAACTTTTAAAATCGAAACTAAAAATGATCTGTTCATTTTTAAAAATATATCGTTTAAATTGACATTTAAAAATAGCCTTCCGGGGCACAGTCTCGGAATTTAACGAAACCGGTTCCATTGAATCCGTAATATTATATTATTATCGGATTTCAAAATTTATAGCTTTCGGAGTTATCGTGTGGTAGTACGATTTATAAACGCGCTGAAATTTATGTCGAAAATTTAATATAATAACTGGGTCCAAAATCAATCTTCTCCATACGATCGAACCAGGATTCAAAACCTTTTCCATTATGTTCAGAAAAGGGGTATACTGTTATAAATGCCTAGTGGCATGCCTCGATAGGACCTCGAAATTTTGAGTTACGTAAATTGAGACGTTTGGAATTTAAATAAAAATATTGCTTAGTCAACCCTCTTTTCAGCCGCAATTCCCTTCACATCAACTTTTTCCTTTTTCAGAACACTGTAGCAAGCCTGTGCAGCCACCCTAATTGACCAATCCTATTCACTTTTCTTTTCAAGCACGTGAGCGTCTTTTCCTATTCCCCGCTCTCCCTCTTTAAATCACGAGTAGTTTCAAAGAAAAATTGAATTCACCGAAAAAATGACCAAATAAAATCAGATCGATTAAAAAAAATGGCAGCTGCTCTCTTCATTTACGATTCACGAGGAAAAAAATTCGCTGCCTTCCTTTCGAAATACTCGATGTTCGAATGAAATCAGAAAGGGGCGGTGTAATCGAAGTCATGCTCGTTGGCACGGCGGTGGGCTACGGGCAGATGGACGCGAGGCCGACGTCGGCACTGGAGGAGGTCGTAGGGATTGGTAGCTCGGAGGAGGCGTTGCGTGGAGACCAAAGGCAACGATGGGGCGAGTATGGGAAGTTTGAATTCAAGCTCGGTGGTAGGGCGTCGACGCGTGGAGTTCGCTTGAGGGAGGCATTCGATCGAGATGAAGTGGAGGAATGGTGGTCCGGTGATGAGGCAAGGCGCGAGCGAGCATCGATCGAGAGGCTGGGGTTTCGCTTCGATAAATCAGTGAGGTAGAGCAGAGATATTTTCTTTTAGTTAATTTATATATATGTATGTGTATATATATATATATTGGTCAGTAAATATATATATATATATATATATATCATAGTAATTGATCTTATAGTAAGGTGTATAAAACTATGTGTTCTTCAAATTAAAGATTTATATATATACAGTAACGAGGGAAAAAAATTATTTATAGTAAAGGAATAAAATAATTCACCAAGTAAATATTTATAGGTGAAACAGTAAATTTGTATATGTATATGATTTTTAGAAAATATAGGAATTTTAAAATGTTGGAAGTTTATATAAAATTAGATTTTTGAAATATATAATTCAATTTGTAGTATATATGTAGTTTCAACAAAATAAATATACATATTTTAACTTATCATTTAATTTTAAAAATAATTTATTTAGATGATTAATTTGTTTAATTAACTTATTTAATTATTTTAGTTACTAAGAAATTATTGAAATAAAATTAGTTTAAACTAAATATTAGCTAATTAAATTATTAAATGAAAACTAATTAACCGTTTATTTCAAATATTAATAAACCGTATAATGTTTATACAAGGTCAAAAACTGTGAAACCAAGTCGAGATTGAAGTGGATCGCAAACAAAAATAAAGGTGAGATTTTCTCACTCATTCGGATTACCTTGTTAAAATTAAATGTTAAATTTGAATCATTGGAAGGCTGACTTGATTGATAAATTTATAATTTTTCCGTTGGATGTTATTTATATATAGTAGCATATATATAAATATTGGAGTGATTGATATTCCCGTATTATATAGCGGATGAGACCCTTTGCGATCCGTATAATAGCGGACGAACCCTATATGTCGCGATAACGCCCTCGAAGTGGGATTGATATTTTATATTGTTGACCAACATCTGTGGATGCAGGGAAAAACGGGTTGGAGGGATCCAACTGGATTTCTCAAAAATATTTATTGTTTATATATATATATATATTGATATATGATATGATGGATAAATTGATATGGATTGTGTGAATTGAACCGTTAAATGTTAAATAGCCTGGGCAATGAATTGGTATTTTAAATATCATAAATAATTAAATTGAAGGAATTTAAAAGGAAATTGAAAGAAATTATTTATATTGGAAATTTGATTTTTTTAAAGGGGAATCAAGTAGAATAAAAATATGTTAACTAAGTAGAGTTGTACTTAGTTATTTGAAATTGGTTTAAGTAGAAACTTGAAATAAAACTATATATTAAGTATTTGAAGAGACATTGGAATCGATAAATTGATTTGAATAAAATGGAATTTTATTAAGGGAAGGTTATAAAATGGAATTACAAATAGAATTTGTTTTTAAATAAAAGAAAAACTTAAAGCAGTTTATAAATTTATAAACGGGGTTTATAAATAGATAAAACGATATCAGTGGATATGTGGAAAATATATAAGTTAATGGTCTGAACTTATATCGCGAAATGGAAATTGTTTTGAAAAGAAATAGTGGAATATTATTTCAAATAAGAGAAAGGGTGATTAAATTTGGACATAGCCGATGTGATACAAATCAAGAGGAATTTATGAATTTAATTGGTGAATACTGGATTTTTCGAAAAGTAGACTTTTGTTGAGTAAATTGAAATCATTTAAAAGGAATTTTTAAAATCTATTATACTATATAATTTTAAAATATTATTAGAATTTAGAATATAGAAAAAGTTAGTTAATCGGCTTTGTAAATAAATTAGTAACTGGATATGAATTTTAATGCCTTAAGATGTTGATATTTTAGTTTACCTAAAACCATATTTTGAAAACAAACCATTTTTCTTATTTCATTTACCATTTTAAATGTTTTAATTCAATTATAAAACCCTCTCGAGATGGGAAGCGAAGTTTAGTAAAAATAGATAAGATTTTGGGAAAATTATCTTATAGCGGGTTATAGGAACTTAAATAAATTTCCACGAATAAGATAAACGAACTTCGAAAGGTGGAATAAAATTCAAGGGAAGTAGAAGTGAAACTAGAATTTGAAATAAGCATAAGCATCTTTGGAAATATTAAAGGAAGTTGACTAAGGAATTCTGGGATTTCTAGAATTCGTGTGAAACGGGTTGGAATTTTACAAATAAAGTTGTAAATGATTTTTTAGGAAAGAAATAGAAAATAAATGAATATTTTCCAACTGTTAAGTAACTAATGAAGTGGGAAAAATATGCTTAGTATTGGATAAAGGTTGGAATTTGTTCCGTAAGAATAAAAAGAGATTTGAAAACTATTTTCAAAATGTGAAGTATGAAAATAATATCATTTGAAGGTATTTTGAGATGAATAATTTGGAGAATTATTTAAGGCCTGATGGTTGCTTGTGAATGTTATTTGATAGTTAAATAACCGACTATCAATATTGGCCAATGCGCTTATCATTTCGAAGAGATCGGGATCAGATTTTTTATTTCGAAAACCACTTCGATCCGGTTTGAACGTAGCGACTGAAGACCTTGAAGATGATGAAGAAGGTGATTCAGTTTGTACATATCCAGGGCAAGTTGTATGGATGAATGCTATCAGACCATTGTCATTAGAGGACGATGAGCATTCTAAGTGAATGTGTTCTAAAAAGGTAACGCATAGCCTCAAGCCTCATTAACCGGGAATGGCAAAAACATGGGAGGTGCAGTAAGGCTAAGTGTGTAGCACCGAAATAGGGTAAGATTTCCCCAATCTAGATATCCCTTTATTTCGGCTGTGTGGGTGGTTGCTGATCCCAACCGCGGGTTGATCTTATTCGGACTATCCAGTAAGGGGTAGCTCCGGTCTTGTGTTGCAGATCTAGGCCAGGTACTGTGACGGGCGGTACCACAGTAGCCCTGCCATGTATGGAATCCAATCTCCAATAAGCACCCGTACGGTTTTGATTGTCTCCAACTATTGCTGGAACGTGAGATGCAAGCATTTTAGCTAGATTCTGTTTTACTTTCTATAGACACTATTATAATATCATACGAATTTGGTAAAAATGTTTTGGTTATCATAAGGTAAAAACCCGACATATTTATTTGTGGCTTGGTCTTACGAGATACCTTTTTTTTCAAAGGCTTTTCAAAAAAATGTAATAATCCAATTGATTGTGATTTTCTCACGTTGGTTTTCCAGACTGACTCGGATGTTGTTTTATAATGATGCTCGGGTCAGACCGAGTTGAACAGATTCAGAATAGGATGCTATGGAGCCCAAGAGACGAGCTGGATGACAGAGTCGTATCTCCATCTTGAATTATTATTTCTATTTTGTAAGGACAGATAATAAGCTGTCCAAAGTGATGGATGATTGTTGTAATCCGATATGGTATGTATATATGACAGTACAGATTTCTTTGTATTCAAAGATGTTATTTTATATTATATTTTGTTCTGCTGCGATTGTGAGATTCTGATGTTGTTTTTATCTTCTTCTACCTCTTTCTTCTTTTACCCTAGTTATTCGCTCTTTCGTACACTTTGGATTGAACGAGGAAGAACTGTTATCAACTCAAGGGGTATGGAACCGCGGGTCGCTACATGTGGTATCAGAGCTGAAGGTTAAGCGAGAACCTTGGCTTTGGTGGGGATTACTCATTAGAGATAGAAGTCAGCAGTACTCTAGAATGAGTTTGAGTGTATTAATAGATATGAGCGCGTATTTGTTAGTGAATAAAAATGTTTGAATATTGTGTTGACTTATTGGTTGAGTGGTATATAAATTCTTGTCGAGTAGGGTGACGCCGCTATTCCGATAGGAGTTTATAAACACTTGAACACGATAAACTGACACAATATGGTTTTGAAGTCGGTGAATGAAATAATTTTGCCCAAAAATATATTTTGATATAAAAGAAATAATTTTCTAAAATTATTATAATGTATTTAGAGTGTTTGGATAATAATATTGTAATCAAAATAAAAATTATAAAATTGAAATGGTATATATATTTATAACTATATGGCAATTGTATAAGTATGGATTATACAATTGAATTAAAAAATAAAATTTGATTAAAAACAAGAGTTTGAAATATTAAATCCCGCAGGTTTTGGTAAAGTTTTCGAAAGAGTTTGAAATTAAAAAATAGCAATATTACTTTTGAAAGGATTTTGAACAAAAAAATGGTTTAAATTATATGGCACTGAACTCACTACAGTCGCTAGAAAATAATGCTGGTGATGACTGCGCAACATCATCGGTATTCATTTTCGAGTTTCTAAAGTGACGGATTGCTACTAGTATGGTTTGATATGGGGATTTTTGGGAGAACAAGTTTTGTTTTGAAAATTCCGAAGAAAACTTGTTTGATGCTTTGGTAAAGGAAACTAAAATCCCGACTCGAGTTATAAAATAAAATTTAACCCAAGTAAAACAGTTGAAGTGATATTTTTGAAAAAAAATTGAAATAGAAAACCTAAAATAAAGATTGTTTGATATTTTGAAAATTAAAAGAAAATTAAAATTGGAATTATAAAATAAATTTGAACTCAAAAAAATTAAATGAAGTGATTTTTTTGGAAATAAAGATCCAAGATTAAATTGCAAATCGAAAGTGAACCATTTAGATAATAAAATAGTTAATTGAATGGGTTAATATAGACTGGTAATTAAAAATGGACTTCTGAGATAAAGTTGGAATTATCAATAGAATTCGACATATACTGTAATGAATTAAATATGATTGAAATATAGTCAAATGAAATGGAATTGGATTAAAATAGGAATGGTTTGAGTTGCAAATAAAATCCAGGCGAGCAGAAATAAATTGAAAATGGCCTTGTATTAATAAAAAAGGGACAGTTTGGCACAAGTCCCTAATAAGTTTCAAAATATACAAAAACCACAGTAAAAATTAGTTTGTAAATTAGGTCCATGGAATTAAGTTACTGAATAATGACATACACTTATGCAATTATTTAGTAAATAATTGCAGACATTTATGCAATTATATCAAAAAGTTGCAGATATTTCCACAATTATTTACGGGAAAAATTGCAAAAATTTCCGCAACATTTTCAAAAAATTGCGGAAATTTACGCAATTATTCACTAAAAAATTTGCGGAAAATTCCGCAACTTTTGCAAAAAATTACGGAAAATTCCGCTATTATTCAAAAAAAAAAAATTGTGGAAAATTTCACAATTATTTACTGAAAATTTGCACAAATTAATGCAACTTTTGGATATAATTGCACAAATGTCTACAATTATTCAGTGAATAATTGCACAACTATATGCAATACTTAGCAACTTAATTCTAGGGACCTAATTTACATACTTTTTTTTACTGCGTTTTTTTGTATTTTGAAACTTATTAGGGACCTGAGCCTAATATTCAGTAAAAAAAATCAGAAATGAATTAAGAATGTGAATTAAAATTTAAAATGGATTGAATAAATGGATTAATTGAATTAATGAGTAAATGGATGAAATTTGGTTGAATACAAATCAAATCAAAGATTTAAATTGGAATTTGGTTATAAGAAAAATAAACTTAAGTTATGGGGTGAAATAATTTGAAGAAAATAAATAACTTAAGTAAATATTTGAATGCTTTCAGCTTAATAATGTGGTTTTGGATGAAATGAATGCGAATATGGAATAAAATGCAATGAAAGGGTTGTGAACAAAATTAAAATGGAATGGGATTAAATGTAAATTGAGTTGAAATCAATTTAATAGAGCTATAAGCTTAAGTGATTATTTACTTGAATGAATATCATCAAATTGCATAGGAAAATTGGTTGTTCGACATGAGTAGAAGTAAATAAAATTCTATGAGTGATAGAAGCAAATAAAATTGATTTTTTAATCAATTTGAATGAATATTAGTTTGTTTGGTTTGAAAATGAATTGAATGTAAGAAAGTAGGTTGTAAACCATTCGGATAAAATGGAAATGACATATGAATTTTTTGAAAGCAATTAACATTAAAGGCGGAATCTTATAATTGCTTATGAATATTGTTTAATATGCATTGTTTAATATGCATTGCATTGTTTAATGTGCAGGTTGTTCTGATCTCGAGCCTACTCCGAGGAGCGACGTCACCAAGAAGGTGAAGGAAAAAACAAGTGAGGCTACTCAAGCAGGAGAGGCTCCCGGTCCAGATGCTCAGGTGATCTGAGCGCTTGATGAAGATAAGTTCGAGACTTCCTCCCCCATCGATGGGAGTTATGAAATCGAGATTACATACGCCTCTGAACATACATCTAAACTGAGCATGAAGGAGCAGCTTGAGAAGGAGAAGAGAAAAACGGCCAAAATCAAAGTTGAGCCTCAAGTCGTTGAAAGTCATCCTCCCTGGCGGGTCCAGGCCATTGGAGGCTCCCCGTACTTCTTTAGTCATTACCTCCCCATCAAAGAAAATTACCAAGGGAAAACGAACGGGAGAGGAGTCGTGAGAAGACGAAGAAGGGGAAGAAGTCGAAGAAATCTAAGAAGTGATTGTTACTCTCATTCAGCGGGATTCAGTTTAGATTATGTAATTATTTTTATTTACTTTCGTAGTTCATGTAAATAAACTTTTGACTCTGAGTTTCGGAGTAGTTGTAATAGAAACTTATTTTTGATGAATAAAACTTAATTCTTTTGCCTTTCAAAAGACTTCTGTTGTTCGTTTTTCTTTATGATCGTGGTCGAAACTCGAGCTATTGTGAGTTAAATAAACTTCGATTCATCTTCAAAAAAGTTGATAATTCTTTAGCATCGCACATTCTTTATTCCACGCTCCGGGTACTTAGAATATTTTCCAGTCCTCACGCCAAGGACTCGATGACTTCAAGTCATTTGTATCCAGTCCGCACTCAGGGGACTTGCATATTTAATTGTTTATAATCTAGTCCACGCTCTGGGGACTTAGAGTACTCCAGTCCGCACTCAGGGGACTTAGAGGTTTAAGTCGTTTATACTCTAGTTTGCGCTCTGGGGACGTAGAGTACTCCAGTCCGCACTCAGGGGACTTGGAGATTTAAGTCGTTTATACTCTAGTCCGCGCTCTGGGGACTTAAAGTACTCCAATTCACGCTCAGGGGAATTGGAGATTTAAGTCGTTTAAACTCTAGTTCATGCTCTGGGACTTAGAGTACTCCAGTTCGCATCAGGGGACTTAGAGATTTAAGTTGTTTATACTCTAGTCCATGCTCTAGGGACTTAGAGTACTCCAGTCTGCACTCAGGGGAATTGGAGATTTAAGTCGTTTATACTCTAGTCCGCGCTCTGGGGACTTTGAGTACTCCAGTCCGCACTCAGAGGACTTGAAGATTTAAGTCGTTTATACTCTAGTCCGCGCTATGGGACTTAGAGTACTCCAGTCTGCACTGAAGGGACTTGGAGATTTAAGTCGTTTATACTCTAGTCCGCACTCTAGGGACTTAGAGTACTCCAGTCTGCACTCAGGGGACTTGGAGATTTAAGTCGTTTATACTCTAGTCCGCACTCTGGGGACTTAGAGTACTCCAGTCCGCACTCAGCGGACTTGGAGATTTAAGTCATTTATACTCTAGTCCACACTCTAGGGACTCAGAGTACTCCAGTCCGCACTCAGGGGACTTGGAGATTTAAGTGTTCGTATGCGTTCGTACGTCAAACAGAATAATATAACTCTAGTTACATTGTAGAATTATCATACACAGAAACATCAATAATTCATGGAAAAGATGGCTTCAAGCCTTTATTAATGAAAATAAGCTAAATTGTCTTATTACATGCCGTGAACTAGAAACAAAAGTATTCCGAAAACAAATGCAACTAAAGTATGAAAGAAATGAACTAAGTGTAATAATGCTGCAAATGCTCGCTATTCCATGCTCGGGGAAGTGTCGCACCATCAACGATCGTTAGCTTGAAAGTTCCCTCTCCAAGCTTCCATTCAATGACGTATGGACCTTCTCATTCGGGATTTATATGTGATGGAACCGGGAAAACTCGTTTCAAAACGAGGTCACCCACATAAAAATTCTCGGCCGGACCTTTTCATTATAATATCGAGCGACTCGGTGTCTGTATGTAGTCGCTCTTAAATCAGCTTCCTTACATTTTTTATCAATGAAGTCCAATGATTCGAGTAAAAGAGCCCAATTCCACCCAGGGTCGTAATAAGTTACTCGATGTGACAGAACTTCAAGTTTAACGGGTATAATAGCTTCCATGCCATATGTCAATGCGATTGGAGTGTGGGTAGTGTGGACTTGTGGGTGGTTCTATAAGCCCAAAGCGCTGTTGGAAGTTTATCCAACCACTTGTCTCTAGCCTTTTCCAAACACTTTTTTAATATGGATTTGATTATCTTATTCACGGCTTCCACTTGTCCGTTGGCTTTTGGATGAGCAACTGCTGCAAACTTTTTCTCAATGCCATATTTCCAGCAAAATTCTTTGAACTCTTTGCTTTTGAATTGAGTTCCATTTCTGCAATGATAGTTCGTGGAAGGCCAAAACGGCGTATAATGTTTCCTACAACGAAATTAATGACCTTTTTGGTGGTTATTGTGGCCAGAAGCTCAGCTTCTGCCCATTTGGTAAAGTAATCGACCGCAACTATCGCATATTTCGCACCACCTTTAGATATAGGTAAAGAACCGACTATGTCGATCCCCCACATTGAAAATGGTCAGGGACTGACCATTTGTGTGAGTTCCTTTGGCCAAGCTCTCGGGATTTTTGCATATTTCTAGCATTCGTCACATCTTCTTACATAGTCTGCTGCATCCCGATTAACAGTTGGCCAATAGTATCCATATCGGAGGATTTTCTTTGCTAACGTCTGCCCCCATTATGGTCACCACATTCTCCTTCATGGACTTCCCTCAGAACTCGCTTTATCTCATCGTGGGAAACGCACTGGAGTAAGGGGGTCGAGAATCCCTTCTGATACATCATTCCGCCCTACATCACATATCATGAAGCCTTACGAATGACTTGTCATGCAACGAACCTGAATTTTGTGATTTATTTTAATTATTTATTTTGATTATTTTATTTGAAATTTTCATTGACAAACTTTATTTTATTTATTAAAATGAATAAGTTATGTTATTTTAAATATAAATGTTGATTTTTATGTGAATTATAGTTTCAAACTTGTATAAATTGGATATTTTACTAAAAGGTGGATTTCTGGTCAAATTAGTCAAACTTTGAGTTTTAAATTTCAAATTTAAATATATAAATTCTTAAATTTTATCTTTTATTATGAAAATAGATTTAATAACATGAATACTGCTTTTCGTTTCGTTGGAAACGGATTTAAATTATGAAAGCTATGTATATTTCAACATTGAGTACAATTTGAGCTATTTAGCAAATTTGGTATTTTAAATTATAAAAATTATATTTTCCTTGTCATATTTTATTTTAATATGTGTTAATATGTTATTGTATGTATATTTTTGTCTTATAATATTTTTAAAATAAAGTAAATAATTTTCCAAAGCCATTAGTAAATTTCTTGTAATTTTTATGTCCTGTTTGCTATTTTAAACAATTTCTTTTTTTTCCTTTCTCTATTTTTATCCAATTTAATTATTTATTTTATTTTGAAAATGATAAATAAATTATTTTATTTCAAATTTTCATTTAAATGAAGTGGATATTTTTCCAACACTAGTAGTGATTTATTTGTAATTTCTGGTCACTGTTTCGTATTTTTAAGTAATTTTTTTCATTCTTTTTTTTAATTAATTAATTATTTTTATATTTTTACTTGGTTTCGGTTTGTAAAGTATATTTCTGAGTTATTTTGTTTTTATAAAATCAAAGAGAAAATGAAATACCAAAGGTTTTAAAAAAGTGCAAAACATAAGTCCTTTCACCTTCAAAACTTTTCAAATGCCATAACCTTCACTTTAATTCATTTTTGCTGTCCACTTCTTCAGTTTTGGAAGTGTACTATTTTTCTTTTCACGTGAAAAACAACTCAGCACTTCTCATTCTCATGGCTTCTTTAAACTAGCTTGGTAATGGCCTTCTCTTTTTGCACATTTTCTTCCATTTTTTTCATACTTTTGTCTTGTTTCTCTCTACTATTTGCATGGCCTCCTCACCATAGCCACGGCCACCATTCCATACACTCTTCCTTGGCATCATCACCACCCACCACTTCAGATTAGACAATGGCCGAACCCTCCTTGAAGCCAAACTTCACCAAAAATGCAAACAATGTCCAAAACAATGCGTAGCCGAGCACCTAGTTGATCACCCCTCCATTTTCCATCACCACCACCACCTTTGGCTGCCGCCACCACCTTGTCCAGACCCTACCTCATCACTCCAGCCGCTGATCTACCACCTGGATCCTCTGGCCGAGCCCAAGGACTCATGGCCGAACCCTTTTGTTGAACCAAAACTTCACTACATTGCCTAAAACCCTTCACATTCCTACCTTGTAACTTCCTCCACATGTTCTAGCCTTTATGCCATGCATTCCTATGTTCAAACCTAAGCCAAAGCCATGTCAAACCTGACCTAAATAAACCCCTAGGCCGTGCAAAGCATTGTAGAAAACAAGGCAAAAGATTTGACATTCATATCTCTTTTTTTCTTCAAAGTTATTCCTATTCAATGTTGTATTGAGTTGTAATATTATTTTGTTTTGTTTTGGGTTGTAACACAAGTTCTAAGCTCGGATCTCTTTCCACTTGAGCCTATTGTTGTGTCATCGTGCCTTCTTGAATCTGTTGTGTCATTTGTATTGCAATCTCCAGCACAAAAAGGGTGAGTAAAACTCACGCGACGTTTATACTTATGCAGTTGTGAAATAACAACAATTGAATGTGTAGAAAATCATATGATGTATAACTGCCTGTGATTATTTATATATGATGTTAAAGCTGTTAAATTTCATGTCATATCATCTGTTATTATATATATGTTCTGTTTATCACACTGCAAGTTCCCTATAGATTAGAAATCACTATGGTTTGAAATGATACGTACCCGAACGGACTTTCGAATAGGGAAAAATCATTATGGGCTAAAATGATAGGCCTGAACGGTTTTTATTTAATTTATTTAAAGTGGGATTGCGGGTTTGAAATGATAGAACCTGGATTTTTCTTTTTAAACCGCGGATTGAAATGATACATATCTGTATCACTTGACTTAGGTTAGAAAACTATATACAGACCCGTGGTTATTTTATAAAGTGTTTTTGGATATTTTTAAGTATTTTAGAAAGATAAGTTTATGAAATTCGATTTAAATAGATTTTGAAATGTTTTAAAATTAAGAAACTATGATTTTTATATGAGTAAAAAAATGTAATTAATGAATGGTTAAATTGGATTATTGAAATATAACTTAAGTTTGGAAATTTGGAAATTTGGTTAAAAATGATATTTAAGTTATATAAATAAAATGGAAATTTAAATTTTTATTTGGAAAATAGCAAATATGATAATCTGATTTAAATTTGAATTTAAGTGATTTATTAAAGTATTATTGATTTTTCTATGAATTTAAGTGGTTAAATAAATGAATGCTTAAAGTGAAATTTTAAAATATAACTTGACTTAGAAATGTCAAATTTGATTTTAATCAAAGATTTAAATTAATTAAATAAATTGGAAATTTAGTTAAATTTGTGAAATAGTAATTTAAATTTGAAGTATTAAGTATATTTGTTGAAAAGTGACGAAAGGAAATTATACACTTGAACTAATAAGTGGGATTACTAATATATGGATTTATTTATAAGAAATTGGTTTTATAAAAATCAATATGTTTAATGATATGTTAATGAACATTTTTAATGTTAAATTATGATTTTTAAAATGTTTAAAGAGTTTAAAATGAAGTTATTTATTTGTTGGAAATACACTATAATTTGGAATTCACTTTTAATAGCATTCAGAAATGCCATGGTTTCTAAATTGAACTAAAACTGAGTAAAAAGAGCTATTATAGCATTTCTGTAATGTTGTAGTTGCTGTAGTTGAACTTATAGGCTAAAATTGAACTCAGGCCTATTACAGCAGTTCTGTAATTGCTGTAGTGGTCTGCTATCTTTGTTGAAACTAATAAAAACCTTTAATTTGAAACCTGAGCTATTACAACATTTCCGAAAATGTTGTCTTAGCCGAATTGAACTAATTTTCAACTAAAATTGAGTTTTTAATAGCAGTTTTAAATGCTGCCTTTGCTGAATTAAAATGTTTTCTAGTATAACTTATAATAGTTTTTTTCTATATGCTGTGGAAGGTTGAAATTTTCAATGTTTATGGTTTTTAACTTAGTAAATGAGCTCAGAATGATTTGAAACTTTGGAAATTGAATAATTGATTTGAAAGTTTAATAATTACACTTTTAAAATGATTTTAATTGAATTAAATTGATGGAAGATAAATTATTTAAAAGGTGATTTGAGATGATAATAAATGAATGTTATCTTTGAATTTAAAGATGTTTAAGATATGATATATTGAAATGATTTGAAATGAAGTTTTGGAAAGATGTGATATATTAAAAATGATTTGAAATAAAGTTTTGGAAAGATATGATATATTGAAACGATTTGAAATGATTTGAAATGAAGTTTTGGAAAGATGTAATATATTAAAAATGATTTGAAATGAAGTTTTGGAAAGATATGATATACTGAAACGATTTGAAATGATTTGAAACGAAGTTTTGGAAAGATATGATATTTTTGATATATTGAAATGAAGTTTTGGAAAGATATGATATTTTGATATATTGAAATGATTTGAAAATGATATAATCTTTATTTTGATAAAGATTTGGATTTGAAATGATGTTTTATTTTGAAGAAATTTTTTATTTTAAAGTTATAACCACGGGTTATAATAACGATTGGTTGCCAAAGAGACCGGGATCGGATATGGGCATACTCTCTGTCGATATCGAAAACCACTTTGACAACCGTGTACGCGATGGAGATTCCAGAATGAAGTAGGATGTCGGCGACGTTCTTGAGGTATATTATGTGGACCCAACTCCCGTGAGTTGGCATAAGGTGGCTAAAACAGGAGTGGTCTCGGGCCAGTTGAGGTCGCACCTCGTAGTGGACGCATTTCTTCGATACTATACTCATATTTATGATTGATTAGATGGCCATCCTCCGATATTGATTGGGAGTGTGTTCCGCGGTGGGCGTATGTGGCTGCTGTGTTACCACTAGCCCGAGTGTCGTAAACGGTATATCTACCCTGGCATTGCCTTGTGTGCCGTGTCACCTACCATACCGAGCCTTTACTACGAGTTTGGATTTCTTCCGTAGCTCGTGGGGTATTTAGGGTAGTCTCCCGATCTGGAGATATGCTGATACTAGACGGACTACTGGGACTATTACATGTTAAGGTGGAAAATGTAAAGCCTTAATGCTATTTAAAAGTATGTTTATTTTACTGATAGACATTATTATAATAGCGAAATATTACTACATAACAAATAGTTTAACGGATCCTTAGAGGATGGACGGTCCTAAGCATCTTCTAAGTTACTTGTACTTTTACTACAGTTCACTTGAGTTGGTTTACATTGTATAAGTATGTATGTCCTGACTCAAGTGTTTGTATTTTTATTTACGCTCGGGTTAGCCTGAGTATTCACAGAATTAGATTCCATTTTCTGGAGATTGGAATCGTCGGAGATTATCTACTTATCTAGTCTTATCTATTTCAGTTCGGTTGTTCTATTCAGCTTGTACTTGGTTATCATATTGAAACTTCTGTTGTACTTTATTTCTTCTGTTGTTTAACTCTGATATATTTATATAGTAGCTTCATGAACTACTATCTCTTTTACTTCCGCCGCATTATTATATACTCTGTGTCAGTGATCTGTGATTTTATTTATTGTATATTCTGAGATTTGCCAAATTTTTATTTACAACACGGTTTTTTGAGCAATTCAATTCCGGCATGAGTGTCTACCTATACACTTATAATGGATGTGAATGGTTGAAAATACCAAGTCGTCACAGTTGGTATCAGAGCCAGGCTTTAGGCAAAACTAAGTATGTAGGGTAGATTTAATTTCAGAATCACTTTCGTTCGAGATTGAATCCTTCTTCTTCAATTCGGTTTCCTTTGAATTTTGGAACGTTCCCTGTGGTTCCAAAATCCATGCATGTCCTTCAATATTCATCTTCTTTTGATTTTGGAATATCCCATAACTCCACTTCAAAAGGATCTTTATAATGAGTCGGTGGTCTCGCCAATCTCAAATTGATTTGTAAAGGGGTGAAACTGCTTTACAACAGCATCGATTTACCAAAGATTTTATATCCAAAGTTTAGATGCTAGTATCTCTTATTATCCCAAACTCTATTTCCTGAGGTCGAATGTAGATTTACCCCAGAAAATCCACATCGATCTTATTCTTTAAGTCACGGTTGACCGGTTAAGGTTGCCTGCGATTTATATAAGCTTATCCATCTTCTTATTCTGTTATTTAATCATCTCATCCTTGTTTCCAACTTATTTTCAAATCAGAATTTCCTTTGATTTGAGTTAATCATATTTAAATCTCTATGTTTCTTTGAAAAACTATTCATGTATAGTGTATTTGTAAACTAATATTTAAAAATTAAAATGTTTTATATATTGTGTTGTTTAAGTTGTTGATGTGGAATTGGGTTTCTGATCGATTCGTCTAATCAACGCCGTCGATAAGATTTCCAAAACACTTTGACAGAACAAACTGACACAATATTATTTTAGAATTTGGTTGATGAAATAAATTTAGATATATAAGTAAATTTATGGAACTTAATAAACTGATTTAAATTGATTATTTGAAATGATAATACATGATTTATCATTTATTGTTCTGTAAAGGAATTTATAAATAGTTGTTTATAAATTAATTTGGGAACTGAAATGAATTTAAAACAAGAAATTTGAGAATTTAATTTCCGATGGTTTCAAACCTTGTGTTTAAGGTTTTAAAAGGTTACATTATCTAAAGTATTTTCGAATAGTGTTTTCAAAGAATTTTAAAGTATAAAAAAAAATTAGTGCTCTTCTCTTTGTCGCTGGAAAATAACTTCGGTGATGACTGCGACATCATCGATGTTCATTTTCGAGTTTCGAAGTGAAGAGACCGTTCTGTAGTCTTGCTACAGCTTCATTTTGGGAAATTTAATTGATTTGAATTTCTAAAATATGACTTGATTTATAATATATATAGATGTATGATTTAAAATTGATTTGACATATTATGTATATATAATTACTTATCTCCAAATGGTTTGGAGATAATTGGAAATTTAGTTCTTAAATTTTAGCTTGAAGAATAATTTCAATTATAAAAAGAAAATAAAAAATTTGGATAAATGATTCAAACTTGAGATAATTGAATTTGAAAGTTTTATTTGTATAACACACAATCTCATTCCAATATAACTTACCTTAATTTTCAGAAGTTGAATATGTAATTGGATAATATACAATATAAAAAGATTTTATAAATAAAGTTTGAGTGGTTACAATAATTGTTATACACTTAAATTTTAGTTATTAAAGATTAATAGAGGTAAATAAAGAAAAAGGAATTTAAAGAATTTTATTTGAATAACTTAATAATCAAATTTGATCTAATATGGAACCTTAAGTCTAACCTAGAAATTTTAATAAAAATTATTTCCTAGAATGAGTATGTTTGTATAATAAATAATGTATCTTTGAATAGGTAAAATAAAATATATTTGAATGGGATATTTCGTAACAATTTTTTTTTAACTTGGAATCATAGTTTAATTGATGTCTAAATGAATAAATGTGTAAAGAAATTTTATTGTTATATTTGCTATGATAAATATTTTATTTATGTAATAGATATGTCTTGAAAAATGAATAATTATGGCTTAAATAGAAAATGTATTTTTAATATCACTAAATTTAGATAATTGAGAATTTGGTTTTCAAATTGAATTTTAAGTGTAACTTATTGAAGGAATATCTTATTTATGAAATGACTATTTTAAATAAAGTGTTAGGTAATTTGTAAAATTAAGAGTTAAATAAAATAGTGAACTTTGACTTAATAAATGAAGTATAGTTTATATGGATATTTCATTCATAAAAGTTTGTTTTTAATAAATCATAAGTTAAATGATATCCAAATGAATATTTCTAAAATTGAACTGATTTGAAATACTAATATATCTACTGTAGCATATTATAAGTGCTGCTGTTTCTGAAAATACAACGTTTTGGAAATTTTATAATTGAATGAATGAACTTAGAAATGTTACAATTTTGAAATGAATAATATTTGACCTTGAATTTAAATGGTTTAAATGAAGATTATTTTAAAGGTGTTATGATTTTCTAAGTATTATGGTTTTTAAAAAATAATATTTCCAAAGTTTTATGAGTTTTAGTTGTATGATTTCCAAATGATAATATCTCTAAATTGTTATGATTTCAAAGTATTATGATTTCAAAGCATTATGATTTCAAATTTATTATCTTATTTGTTTTTCAAACTATCTTTTGGTTGTCCTCATTTCTCTTTTCTTGTTACAGAATGGGAAAGCTATTGCTTATACCAGTATGTTTAGAAATCTTTCTGTAATCTTTGGTACTCATTTTTGAATGTGAGCACTGCTTGCCATCCACAGACCACCGGTCAAACGGGAAGGGTGAATCAGATTCTAGAAGACCTTTTTCGTGCTTGTGTTTTGATTCTAGAAGATCTTGGAAGATCATCTCTACCTTGTTAAACTTACATATAACAACAGTTATCAGGTACAATTTCAATCTTCTTGTCATCTTATCTTAATCCTATTTCACTCTATTAACGCTAAAATTTGAACGCTAACACCCCGGTGTATGAAGTGAGATTGTGAAAGCACCACCCGATAGCTCGGGAACAGATTATAAGCAGATAATAGCGAAAAAGCAGTAAACAACAGCAATTTTATAGTGGTTCGGCTTAAGAGAGAGCCTACGTCCACTTTGAATATCTTTATTGACGATTTGATTACAAGTCGATGCAATTACACTTTGATTACAACACACTTCGAGTTACAAGTGACTTAGAACAAGTAGCCTAAACTTCAATGTCGATCCAAATCCTTGAACTCATGTTGGACATCTATCATTTCTTCGTGAAGTTCCTTGAGGTGTTCTTTATCTCTCCAAAGCTTTAAGTGTTGGAGTAGTTCAAAATGCAGCAGAGTAACAGCGCTTGGAATGAATGAGCAGAAAAGTCCTCTGAATGTTGGAGATGGCCATGTATTTATAGGAGTTTTCAGCCCTGAGTCGTGAGTCGTGTTCGACTCATGCTTGGCTCGTGGCCGAGTCAAATTAGGTCGTGGCCGACTCACTAAGTCAACCCTTGATTTCTCCATGGCTTATTCCTCTGCTGGATTTTATGCCAAGTTCTGAGTCGTTTACGAGTCAAGCCTTATTGGCATCGGCACTGTGGCAATGGACTACGACTCGATGGCTTTAAGTCGTGGACGAGTCATTCTGAGTCATGAGTCGTTAAGTCGTTAACGACTTATCAGGTAGCGGTATATAGGTGAAGCGGCACAAGGGTCCACCTTCTTATGTCGTTACTTCCACCGAGTCGTCTCATATGATAAGTCGCTAACTTATTGAGTCGTTGATCCACTGAGTAGATGAGTCGGTCTGCGCCATAAACCACTAACTAGTTAAGCCACTCTGCTCCTCTAAGGCATTAACTCGTTGAGTCGGTAACTCACTGTGTCGGCCTATCTCATGAACCGTTAATCCCCATGAGTCGTTCCATTCCTTTAAGTCGCCGCGAACCTTAACTCGTTAGCTAATTAAGTCGTAACCAGTTGAGTCGGCCTGAGTCTTAACTCGTTAAAGAAAAACGGGGTTAACATTTGCCCCTCGAAGTACACGCCTAAGTCGTAGGTCGTGTACTTCGACTCATCTTGACTCGCATGCGCCGACTCACGTTCCACTATCCTGGTATAAAAGGCATGAATCGTCACTTTTATCTTCTTCTTCTCATACCAATCTCGTAAGTCGTTTTCTGCCATTAACATTCCTCCGAGCTTTCGAAAGCAATTCTATTCCTACTCCCTGCTAATAATCTTTGTTGCGTAAGTGAGCCTGATTCTCTTTCGATTCCTTACTGTTATTGAATTACGAATCCGGATTCCCCATTTTTATGACCCTGATGCATCTTTGTGCCATGTTCCATTGCGACTCATGCTTTTTTGATTGATTTACAACTGCCATCGATTATATTATTGTTATTGTTCGCGATAACATAACAGCGCGTCAGATTCGTCGCAAACTTGAAGCGATTCGAATTGATCCTTTGAGTGATTTTCTGATGGCGTGAGGTGAAGACAATGGATTATAGTGCCTTGAATTATCTGGTCTGCGATTTTGGAAGATATGAAATGATCCTTAACGGGTTAAAGGGTTAGAGAGAAGATGACCGGTCGAGGAAATGACCTAGGATTCTCATGACCTAGTTGGCTTTTTGGATGACTTAGGTTTTTGGTCGTACAAGCGACTCAGCCCATTAGATCCTCACCGCGACTCATCCTTTGAACCGTGAACGACTCAAGCCACAGGCCATGAACGACTCAACTCATAGGTCGTGAACGACTCAGCACTTGGACTATTTTTCATACCGAGTTGCTCCTTGTGGTTTGAACCTATGACCGGCTCAATTAGATACAACCTAGGATTTGAGTCGCGGCCGACACAGGACTTGGAGAATTTCACACTGCTTTGAACTAAAAAATTTCTCCCATTACTGTGCCTTACGACTTAGAGAACCAGTGACTCAAGGCATCAATGTCTTGGAGCATAAACAACCTAGCTTAACTTGCTTCATAACCTTTAAAACATGGACGAGTTATCACATTGTACTGCTTTGAAGCATAATTCTGACTCGATCTTTGACTTGAGTTGCTGAAATAAACTGCCTGAATATTGAATTGTTTGGACTTTAACCTGCTAAACTTTGTTGCATATTTTAATTTTACAGATTGCTTCAGTTTGCAAGTATACAACCTGTTTAATACAACAATCACAGAGAATCGGGACGAATATACTGCCATTGATTGCCCACATCCAATGACAAATTAGTCAATAGAAGATAAATGTTAAATAGATTGCGTGAATGAAGTACTTTAAACCAACGAATCCAAGTAGAGTGCCAAAGCAATGTTGAAATAGTCAACTGAAATTGACCAGTTTGCACTAACACTATACCTGAAACTTTAAATTAACAAGTCCTGAAATTTAGTAATTGATCAATTGCCAACTAGCTTAACTTCAGTTATATTTACTTGTTTATCTTCATTAGTTCTGCACAACACTTCACACTTTTAGGAAATGTGCACCATCGCATTTGAACATCCAGTTGCTTGTGTAGAATGACTTCTCAACAAGAAGAACCGATGGGCCAGGCTTAAGATGTCTTCCCAGTAGCCAACCCATTGGATAACCCTCCGGAGAGAACTTCCACAACTCTGAATCAGCGGGTGTTTAACCAATTGCGCATCCAGTTTGGCATTGCCGAAGCTGATGCCTTACTACCGGGGCCAAATGATACTGCAGATAGGCCCCCTCTTGGCTTTATTGCTGTCAATCGCCAAATGTGCTTGAGCGGTGCCATCCCACCTTTTAATGACTTCCTTCAGCAGTTCCTGCTTCGGTTATCTATCTCTCCATTCCAATTGCACCCCAACGGCCATGCCATTCTGATGGGGTTATGTGTGCTATTTAGGAGAGTTTTGGACCGATTACCGAGCTTTGGGGAAATCTGCTACCTCTGCTCATTCACGAAAATTAAAGATCATCCATCTATCGTAGTTATAAGGAGTGCTCGAAACCGCAAACTCATCACTGATCTTCCTGAAAGCGTTCATGGATTTCTAAATCAGTTTTTCTTTGTTCGCTGTCCTCCAGGGTTTTATGCCATCTGGAGAGTAGGAAGTAAGATTTCCTGCCTTTATTTCTCCATTCTTGAGCTTTTCGAAATCTGAGTTGCTAAATGCTAACTTCGCTTCTTGTTTTCCTGTTTTAGCACTTCCTCCTCCCTCTAGAGATCCGTGCTATAAGCAAATTTTTGAAAGACTGAATGCCGTGGCGGCAGAAGAGAGGAGTATAAAGTTTTTGTTAAATGATGAATTTTTACATCAATATGGGCTTCTTCATTCCTCTCGCTTCACTCAGCCTCATGAAGTTCCAACTGAAATTTCCGATTCTCCGATGGAAACTCCTGATGCCCCGGTCTCTACTAAAGAGCACATGCGGGGAGGAACCTCTACAGAAACTTCACTAGTGAAGTGTTCAACTCCGAAGGATGCTGCGGGGCCGTCTGACAAGTCTGTACTTGCCCCAGTTATCAAAGAGGAAGAACCTCCACGATCTTCCGGGAGATCTGCTAACGAAGGAGTCGAGAAAGCAAGTCCCAAAAAGCATGATGGTGATGATGTTTTTGAGGGGTTGAGCGACCTAATTGTGACTTCACAAGAACTTTTTAAAGATGATGTTTCCAAAACTATCTCTTCTGTAATCGAGGCGACATCTTCTCTACAACAAATGCCAACTCCTCCTACTCAAGTTATCACCACCTCTACTCCACAGAGTGGTCTGTAGCTTGATGCGTGTAGTTTACACATTACACAACACTTAGGATTTTTCAGCACTTCTACGCACTTATCTTCTTATACTTTAAAGATTTCTAAAGCTTATTTTTTTTTATTTTCAGATTCTCCAATGGGGCGCAGCAGCTCATATTATGATGATTTCCAGCGCTACGGGAGCCGTAGCCAATATGATTATAGGCGTTACCTCCCCTCTTACAGAGAATCCGATGAAGAAAGAGCTGCCCGAAAGGCTCAAGAGAAGAGGGCTCAAGAGGAGCGCTACGAAAGAAGGGAGAGGGAAGAGCGCCATGATTCTTCACAGAGAGGTGACGATTCCCATAAAAGAAAAACCCATGATGACAGAGCAAAAGGTCATGTGGTTGGAGATTCGAGCAAGCGAGCGCGACATGGTGAGAAGCACACCACTATAACTCCTGAAAAGGTTACCGCCCTTGCCTCGCTTGATATCCCTTCCGGCTCTCCCGCTCTCGGGAAGCCGGACATCCAAACTATAATTAGCAGACCCAAATTCCAAGTTGGACCGGGTCCTGCCACTTTGCAA
Organism: Allium cepa; assembly: GCA_030765085.1. NCBI lineage: Eukaryota > Viridiplantae > Streptophyta > Magnoliopsida > Asparagales > Amaryllidaceae > Allium > Allium cepa. The sequence continues at coordinate 913,096,544 of CM060943.1, forward strand.
AGCCGATTTCCTCAGTGGTGTCTGAAGGGAGTAAGGTTTGACCTTGACTTGGTCCCCATTGACAAGTCTGCCATGTTACAAAACCTTGACGCTGTTAAACTTCACATTGAGAGGATGTCGAACTGGCAGAAACTTGTTGACGAGCTTCAGAGGGTTAATCGTGCGAACATAGAGGCCATGCTCACCATGGAAAATGATAAAGCCGAATGGCAAAAGGTGCTCGAGCAACATGACACCGAGATGAGAAGCATTGCTTCTTACAATGAGGAGCTTGAAGCGAAAGTTGAAGAACTGAAACAAGAGCTTGTTGCTTCCTCTACTTCTTATTCTCAAAAAGAAGAAGTGCTCCTCAAACAAGTGAGAAATGCCCACGCTAGCCAAAGGGATGCCGAAGACAGGCTCGAAGTGCAAAAAAGAATTAGTGAGGGCTATGTTGCCGACATTGTAGAGCTTCGGAAGAAAAATAGCTCCCAAGAGGTGGAGATTCAAATGCTTAAGCTTCAACTTTCTAAAGATGAAATGGAGCGTGATGAGGCCGTTGCCGGCAAAATTGCAGCTGAAGATTCTCACGAGGCAACGAAAGCCAACATTAGCTCAACATTATTTGATTTCTATCTGCACAGCATTTTGGGGCATGGTAGCCTTGCCTTTCTAGGCCCTAAGTACGAAATTACACTGGCTGAAGTTTGGGAAGCAGCACTCGATATGCTCGGTGGTAAAGGCGCTGGCTACGCTGAGTCAGCTCTTGAAGAGCATTATCTTGATGATGATGCCCGCGCCGCTCTTGCCAAGGGGAGAGAACAGCTTGCAAGATTGAGAGCCGAAACAGCGGCAGGAGAATATTCAGGAAAAATCACCTCGACTACTCCAATGCAACCTTCTCCTTCAGCCGAAATTGATATTATCAGTTCTAGTTCTCATTCCCCTTCTCCTACTAAAGTCACCACTGATATTACATGCATACAAGGTGGAGATGGGGCGGCGAGAGTGCTGAGGCACAGGCTTATGAAGTTGACATCAGGGAACCGACTTCTGCAGGTAACCCTACTGACAATCTTGCCCAAGTAGACTGCTCATCTGTTTCTTATGAACTTGATGGGCTTTTCGACTACTTCTTGAATCTCGACGAACCTTTATCTCCGCTTTTTGCTGACTTAAACTTTTTTCCTTCTGCAGAGAAAACGTTGGGCATTGTTCAAGCTTCTCCTCCTCCAATTATTCCTTCTCCGCTTCCTAAGGTCACTCCTCCTTCTGCCTCGCAACCCGGGTCACAGGAAGAGCAAATAGAAGCCCTTCACGGCTTTGATGACCCCGTTGCTTCTCAAGATCCGAAAGGAGAAGAAACTGAAGGAAGCGAGAAGACGCCAGAACCCACTAGCTCCGACGCTGAACCGTTATCCAAACTTTTTTCTCCAGGGAGTGGGCCTTCCTCCAAAAAGAGAGGGAAGCAGGGAGTTTCCAAGAAGAAGGATAAGAAGGAATCTCTAACTGGTGAAGGAGAGACGGAAGAAAGTTCGATCGAGCCTCTTTCTCCTTCATCCCCTACCCTTACAAGCCGACCTAAAAAGTTGGTCATTCGGCCAGGTGCGGGCTCAAAAGGTGGGCGGAAGAAGAAATGATGGCTCTGGTTCTGTGGCTTTCATATCGCTTTTTTGCCCTTTTTGCATGCAATGACCGGAAATTGTGCGGGTACCGGCCCCCCGCTTTTCTTTTGTTGGAACCTGTACCTGTATATAAAATAGTGTTGAATAAAATGATTCTTTTTCCTTTGTATATGCTCCTGTCTGAATTTGAGAATGAATTTATTATTCATTTTTGCACAAGTTTATTTATATGATATTGCAGCGGGCTTATGGCATGTTGTTTGAGCATTACTTTCGTCGATGTGGCTATACCATATTGTATATAACTATACCATGTTGCCCCCATACCACAAGCTTGCTGCAATATTTTATACTTCGAGGGGACTTGCACTCTTATTTTCTGAAGAATAATTATTTCATTCTTGAAGAAATTCTTCGTAGAGTACAACTCCCTTCATATAAGTTTTTACGCTTTGTCCTTCGAAGAAATCACTTTTTCTTTTGCTTATGTACACGTTTTACCAAGTGAATTCTTCTATGAGGTAAAGCGGGCCTCTGAAGCGTACTTTAACTTTCTTTTTTTTTTCTTTTTTTTTTGAGGAAGGTTATTTTCCAGAATAGGTAAATCACACTTCCTTTGAAAGTTAAAGTGTGCGCTTGATGAGGATTTTTTTCTTACATAGAAAGTTGTACCTCTGAGGAGGGATTTTTCACGTTTCAACACTTGGAAGTTTTATTTCAATCTTGGTGAAACGTGTACCTCCAAAGAGTTGTGACTTTGAAGGAAGCCTTTTCACGTTTCAACACTTGGAAGTTTAATTTCAATCTCGGTGAAACGTGGGCTTCCGAAGAGGTCTTTCTTCTTGATTGTGTCTCCGGGAGGAGGTTTTTTTTTTGTTTGTTTTTGTTTGCATTTCAACTCTGGCGAAGTGAAATTCCGAAGAGCGGCTGTTACACTTCAACTCCTGGTGAAATGTGCCTCCGAAGAGGTCTTTATTTTGTTTGCATTTCAACTCTGGTGAAGTGAAATTCCGAAGAGCGGCTGTTACACTTCAACTCCTGGTGAAATGGGCCTCCGAAGAGGGCTTTTATTTTGTTTTACATTTTAACTCTGGTGAAGTGAAATTCCGAAGAGCGGCTGTTACACTTCAACTCCTGGTGAAATGTGTCTCCGAAGAGGTCTTTATTTTGTTTGCATTTCAACTCTGGTGAAGTGAAATTCCGAAGAGCGGTTGTTACACTTCAACTCCTGGTGAAATGGGCCTCCGAAGAGGGCTTTTATTTTGTTTTACATTTCAATTCTGGTGAAGTGAAATTCCGAAGAGTGGTCGTAACACTTCAACTCCTGGTGAAATGGGCCTCCGAAGAGGGCTTTTATTTTGTTTTACATTTCAACTCTGGTGAAGTGAAATTCCGAAGAGCGGTCGTAACACTTCAACTCCTGGTGAAATGGGCCTCCGAAGAGGGCTTTTATTTTGTTTGCATTTCAACTCTGGTGAAGTGAAATTCCGAAGAGCGGCTGTTACACTTCAACTCCTGGTGAAATGTGCCTCCGAAGATTGCCTGGAAGTTACTCTCTCATGGTTGGAGGGTCATGACTCCTCCAATCTTTTTTGGTTGAGTAGAGAACTTTCTTTTTTACGGCATATGCTTCGTTTGACGTCTTTATCCTCCGAAGAGTTGTGCCTCCGAAGAGGACTTTAGTTGTTCCTTGTCCACTTGCTTATGCCTTTTCAGTGATCCTCTATTTTTTTTTGGGTTGCACTCCCTTCTCTTACAAGTAGCCTGTTTAATCCAAAGAAGTGTAATTCATTGCTAGGCCAGTTCACGAGAACGGACATAAGCTTCTTAATTGGATGTTTGTTTGTTCAAACTTCTCAATTTATTAGCTAAAGCCCGTTTTCGGCGAAATCATTGACCGTTTAATTGAAGCACTTCTTATCTAGGATTTAAGCTCGGGAATTTTGCGACTTGGAATTTGTTTGTTGAATGATAACAAGAATCACTTGGTCTTGTAATGTGCAAGTTTTATTTTCGTTGCCTGCAAAAATTTAAATCGGTATTTCAGTAATACATTTAATGTATTTTTCATATCGAAAATAAAGCAAACATGTAATAATAATAAGGAACACAAGATTTATAGTGGTTCGGCCAAGAATTTGGGCCTACATCCACTTTATAGTCTTTCATTATTCACTTGCATCAGTTTTACAATTGCTTTCAATTACAGGAATCATACATTCATAATTCTTTCTACAATATTTCAACAAAGCTATCAAGTAAAGTATGGACGCAAGTGATTGCTGTTCCAAGCTCTTGGAATTTGATCTCCTTCGACAGTAGTGAGTTTGAATGTGCCGTCCAGAAGCTTTTGACCTATGACATATGGTCCTTCCCAATTTGTCCCAAACACACCTGTTGCTGTCATAATTCTCTTTAGGACTAGATCTCCAATTTCAAAGCTGCGTTGGCGAACTTTGGAATTAAAATGTCTGGCTATCCTTTGCTGATGAGATGCGATTCTGAGCTCAGCTTCTTCTCTTTTTTCATCTAGGAGATCTAGTGCCTCAAGCTGTAGTTTCTCATTCTCTGCTTGATTGAAATGGATTCTTCTATGTGAAGGGACCTCTGTTTCTACTGGAATCATCGCCTCTGATCCATATGCCAATGAAAATGGAGTATGCCCGGTCGCAGTTTTGTGGGTAGTTCTGTATGCCCATAGTGCTAGCGGTAGCTTATCGACCCAACCACCCTTTGCTTTTTCAAGTTGCTTCTTGATGGTTGACTTGATAATTTTATTTACTGCTTCCACCTGCCCATTTGCCTATGGATGGGCTACTGCTGAGAAGCTCTTTCGGATTTTGAATCGTTTGCAAAAATCTTGAAATTCTTCACTTTCAAACTGAGTACCATTGTCTGTAATTATTTTTTGAGGCACACCGTATCTGCAAATGATACTTTTAGTCACAAAACTTATCATCTTTTTTGAAGTGATAGTAGCCAGTGGTTCAGCCTCTGCCCACTTAGTAAAATAATCTACAGCAACAATGGCATATTTAATTCCAGATTTGGCAGTTGGTAATGGTCCTACAAGGTCTATCCCCCATATTGCAAACGGCCATGGACTGACCATCTGTGTGAGTTCAGTGGAAGGAGCTCTAGGAATTTTGGCGAATCTTTGGCATCTGTCACATTTTTGGGAATAGTCTGCTGCATCTCGATTAATTTCTGGCCAAAAATATCCGTATTGGAGAATCTTTTTCACTAAAGTTTGACCACCTAAATGATCGCCACATTCTCCCCCATGCACCTCAGCTAGGATTGTTTTGGACTCTTCCCTAGATACACATTGAAGTAACGGCATTGAGAATCCCCGTCTGTATAACTGGCCATCCTGGACTATATAGCGAGAGGCTTTCCTCAGTAGCTTCTTTCGTTCTTTTGAACTTTCCGGTAAAGATCCATTGAGCAGGTATTTTGCTATTGGAGTCATCCATGATTCTTGCTCTTGAGACACGCTCATGATCCAATCAATATCCATCTCATCAATGCTTGGGGTCGACAGGATCTCCACTAGAGTTAACCCCAGAAATTGAGCTTCGCCTGTGCTAGAATACTTTGCGAGAGAATCTGCTTTCATGTTATCTTCTCGAGGAATGTGACTTATCATGTAATGATCGAAATCACCCAGGAGTTCCCAAGCCTTTGACAAGTAGGGGGCAGATTCCCCCCTTTTGCTTGGAATTCCTTTTTGACTTGGCATACGATAAGCTGAGAATCACTAAAGATCTGTAATGCTCGGATGCTTAGTTCTTTAGCAATCCTTAAGCCAACAATAAGGGCTTCGTATTCTGCTTCATTGTTTGTTGAAGGAAATTCCAATCTTAGTGCATAGCATAATGATCGACCTTCAGGGGTCTCAAGTACAACTCCGGCTCCAGAACAGCAGTCGTTTCTTGCGCCATCGACATATAACTTCCATTGGATTGGGGAATCGTCGATCGTTTCCTCCTCACTGTTACCCTTATCTGTGAATTCTGCGATGAAATCCGCTAAAGCTTGTCTATTGATCGCTTTTCGGGGATGATAAGTGATGTCATATTGACTGAGTTCAATATTCCACTTTAGAAGACGACCCGAAGTCTCAGGACGAAACAGTACTTGCTTTAAAGGTTGATCAGTGAGGACTCTGATAGGATGAGCTTGGAAATATTGCCTCAACTTCCTAGATGCAATTAGTAGGCAATAGGCGAGTTTTTCCAACTTAGAGTAATTCATCTCTGCCCCAGTGAGTCATTTGCTGATATAGTAAACTGGATGTTGAATCCTCTTGTCTTCTCGTATCAGCGCTGCACTTAAAGCATGAGATGATACTGCCAAGTATATAAGAAGATCCTCGCCATCGCCAGGCCTAGAAAGTATTGGAGGCGTTTCCATATGGCGAATCAATTCATCAAAGGCTTTTTGGCATTCGGGAGTCCAATCGAAGTTTTTCTTTCCTTTCTTTAGGGCGTCAAAGAATGGGATGCATTTATCTGTGGCTTTGGAAATGAACCGACTCAAGGCGGCGACTTTTCCATTGAGACTTTGCAATTCCTTCTTTGTTCTAGGAGCTTTGACTTCCTTTAAGGCGGTAATTTGAGCTGGACTAGCCTCAATGCCCCTAGCGCTCACGATGAAACCTAAAAACTTGCCGGATTCCACTCCAAATGAACATTTTAAAGGATTGAGCTTCATTCCATATTTTCGGAGGACTGCGAACATGTCTGCTAAGTGTTCTATGTGATCCACTGCTTTCTTTGACTTTACTAACATGTCATCGACGTAGACTTCCATAGTCTTGCCCAATTGTGGTTTGAACATAGCATTAACAAGTCTTTGGTATGTTGCCCCTGCATTCTTCAGCCCGAAGGGTGTTTGCGTAAAAAATGGTCGCAAACACCCAAAGTCGTATGAGTTGGTTGATTTTGTGTTGTATTTAGTGATTTGGGCGATTTATGCAAATATATAAAAAGCAGGGACTAAACTGTAAAAGACACACAGATTTATAGTGGTTCGGCCAGAACGTGCCTACGTCCACTTTATATGTTATTCTCCTTTTTCTCTTCAGATTACAAGTACAAAGCTTTGATTACAAGTATCTAAAGTTGTTTGAGAGTTCCTTCCAGGCTTGAGCTCCCAAACTTGTCTGCCATTGTTGTACCCCTGCCCCTCTATTTATAGAGTGAGGCTGGGGGCAGGGGTCTTGGATGTTTATAGCTGCTGGTGGGCCTGGGCTGATGCAATCTGGACTGGTAATTATCTGGTTCGGCGAAGCTTGGTCCGGTCTTGAGTGTGTGGTGCTGGACCGGTAGGACGTTGGTCCGGTACCAACCTGGTCCGGTGTTAGGAGTGTTGACCGGTTGTAGGAGATGGTCTGGTCCGGTGGAGTGTGGGGAGAAGGTTGGATCGGCATGTGTTTGGTCCGGTGAGGCTTATGCCGAATGAGCTTGTGTTGAGAATGCCGGATGGGCACCTATGCTTGAATTGCCGAATAAGGCTTTGCCGAATGAAACCTTAAACTTCTTAATACCGAATGAGCTTTTGCACTTGGGTTATGAATGAAATCTTCGACTTGTATACGCTTGCTGGCTGCTTCTTCGTGGTGGAAACGCGCACAACATTGATACTCCAGTTTTGACCAAAAATGGGATAACAAAGGGCATAACTCTGTAGCAGTAAAGACCAATGTCAGTGATAAAGCTCGTGTCCTCCTGATCTAGCTCATGCATCATGATCTGGTTATATCCGGAGTAGGCATCCATAAAAGATAACAATTCGTGTCCCGCTGTTCCGTCAACCAGTTGATCGATCCTGGGTAAAGGGAAGCAGTCTTTGGGGCAGGCCTTGTTTAGATCTGAAATATCGATGCATACTCTCCATTTTCCGTTGGCTTTCTTAACCAGCACTGGATTTGAAACCCAATTCGGATAGGTAGATTCTTTGATAAAATCATTCTCCATGAGCCGATCAACTTCTTCTTTTAATGCTGCCGACCTTTCTGGACCTTGAGTTCTCCTTTTCTGCTTCACAGGTGTAAATTTTTGATCAATATTCAGAGCGTGTACTGCAACTTCTGGGGATATCCCGCACATATCGGCATGAGTCCAAGCAAAAACATCCAAATTTGCCTTTAAAAAAGATATTAAGATATTCTGGATTGACACATTAAGTTGTGATCCCACATTCAACACCTTGTTTGGGTCCTTTGGGTCAACAGGTACTGGTATTGTCATTTCCACTGGTACCACTCTATTCTCCCCTGCACTGACTTTTCTAGGATCCATCTCTTTCCTTGCTCCGCTGTGCTCGCCAGTGCAGGGTCCGCCCCGTAATTGCTACAAGGCTGGTTCTTTGATGCGGACTGGGGCTGCCGCATCCTTTCCCATTTCTCTTTTTCTGGTTTCTCGTAGCTCTGTTAGATAACATTCCCGCCCCGCATTTTGATCCCCTTTTATAACTCCCACTCCATTATCTGTGGGAAATTTAATGGTGAGGCACCATGGGGCCAGAACAACTTTGAATGCTGCGAGAGTTGGACGGCCAAGGAAAGCATTGTAAGCAGAAAATTCGTCGACAATCACAAAAGTTTGCTTGCGGACCACTTTTCTCTCTCCTTCTCCAAGTTCCACAAACAAATCAACGGTTCCTATCGGCTGTTTTGGCTCCCTAGTGAAGCCAGCGATTTTCTGCGATGAGGCTTGCACATCAGCCATAGGGATCTTCATTTGGTCGAATGTTTTCTTGAAGAGGATATTGCAGGATGCGCCACAATCAATGAGAACTCTTCTGACAATAGCTGGCCCGATACCAGCCGAGATGACTAAGGGATCCAAGGTAGGAGCTTCAATACCTGCGGAATCCCTGGCTCTGAACACAATATCATCATTGAAAGTTCTTTGTTGCTTCAGGGGCATAGCACCTTCCAAAATGAATACATCTTCCTCGGTCGGTACATATTTCAAAGCTCGGGTATACCTTTCCATCTCACCCCAGCTTCTGCCTGCTGGGTGAGGTCCTCCTGTAATGACATTGATAATGGGCCTTCCAGGTTCATGCCCTGTAGCCTTCTCACCCGTCCTAGGCTGATGAGCAGGAGCTTGTTGCCCCTGACTAGACGAAGCAGGATTGTTGCTATTCCTTTTCGCAAATTGCTGCAGCTTGTTTTCCCTTAGCAACTCTTCAATCAGATTTTTCAACTGGCGGCATTCGTCGGTCTCATGACCGGGTTGATTATGGAAGCGGCAGAACTTGCCACTCTGTATAGCCTTTTTCCCGGTCCTCAGAGGAAGAGGTTTAGGAAAATCAACAGAATCTTTAGTGGCAAGGTAGATATGCTCCGACGTATCTGATAAAGGAGTATACTCTGATGGCTTGAAGGATCGAGGCTTCTTCAGATTACTCTGTTTCTTCCCATTGTTATTTTCCCTTTTTTGCCCTACAGATTCATTCTTGCGTGGAGCAACAGTGTTATCTTCAGCTTTTTCCAACACTGCCTTTACCGGTACGGGACGGCTTTCCAGGCGTATGAATTCATCTGCTTTTTTATAGAATTTTTCAAGGGAATTTGGTTCCTTCATGTTTAGCCATTTCCCAAATTCGCTCGACTTGTCAATAGCCCTCATCAGATAAGTCAATATCATTCGCGGTTCTGCATTGTCCACCTTGGCCAGTGCTATATTAAAGTGGTTTAAGAAAGATCTGATAGTCTCTCCTGGATTCTGTTCTAAACTTGACAACGACATGATGTCCTTGGCTTTTGAAGCATATAGTCTGAACTGCTCCTTGAATTTCCGGGTCAAGTCCGAAAACTGATCAATAAATCGGACTGGTAGCTTGGTGAACCACAGTAGAGCCACACCTTCTAGATATACAGGAAAATATCGGCACTTTATCTCATCAGAGGCTCTGGCACCTGTCATGTGCCAATCATACTTGTATAAGAATTCGTTCGGATCGCTTGTCCCCTTGTAAGCTGGAATGGTTGGAGGGACAAACTTCCTTGGGAATTCAGCCTTTAAGATTTTCTCAGTAAATGGAGTTTTACTTGGGGCAAAACCCCATTCTTTCTCGTCTTCAACCCTCTGCATACTCTCTTTCATGATTTGTCGGACCATTCCAGAAAGATACTCCTCATCACGTCGAGTTCTAGATCCACCAACCCAGGAAGTGTTTGTTCAAAGGGGCTAGCAGCCCTTTCAGAAGCATTCCTTTCTTCAGCATCATGAATGTTGCCAGCAAAGTTCCTTTCATTACCTGCCGGTTGACGGTTTGCCCCAAGCAAATCGTTCAACCTATTCAGAATTAGGGCATTTTGGGCATTCTGAGCCTCTAATTGTGCATTTTGGGCATTTATCTGCTGGTTCAGCCCTAAGATTGGAGCATCCAGCTCTGCCTTTGTAACTCCGACAGCTGGAGTGGCTTGATTCGATACAGGGGAAGCGGACGTTCCCTCTTGAGCATTTCCAGATCTTACAGATCTACTCTTTCTCCCCGAAGCCATGATTTCGGATAAACTTCTAGTCTTCAGAGAGGTTACTTCAACAAACTTTCGTGGAGCAATGATGACGATTTGCCTGTTCAATTCTCGGTGAAAGCACCAAAAATGTTAACGCTAAAATTTGAACGCTAACACCCCGGTGTATGAAGTGAGATTGTGAAAGCACCACCCGATAGCTCGGGAACAGATTATAAGCAGATGATAGCGAAAAAGCAGTAAACAACAGCAATTTTATAGTGGTTCGGCTTAAGAGAGAGCCTACGTCCACTTTGAATATCTTTATTGACGATTTGATTACAAGTCGATGCAATTACACTTTGATTACAACACACTTCGAGTTACAAGTGACTTAGAACAAGTAGCCTAAACTTCAATGTCGATCCAAATCCTTGAACTCATGTTGGACATCTATCATTTCTTCGTGAAGTTCCTTGAGGTGTTCTTTATCTCTCCAAAGCTTTAAGTGTTGGAGTAGTTCAAAATGCAGCAGAGTAACAGCGCTTGGAATGAATGAGAAGAAAAGTCCTCTGAATGTTGGAGGTGGCCATGTATTTATAGGAGTTTTCAGCCCTGAGTCGTGAGTCATGTTCGACTCATGCTTGGCTCGTGGCCGAGTCAAATTAGGTCGTGGCCGACTCACTGAGTCAACCCTTGATTTCTCCATGGCTTATTCCTCTGCTGGATTTTATGCCAAGTTCTGAGTCGTTTACTAGTCAAGCCTTATTGGCATCGGCACTGTGGCAATGGACTACGACTCGATGGCTTTAAGTCGTGGACGAGTCATTCTGAGTCATGAGTCGTTAAGTCGTTAATGACTTATCAGGTAGCGGTATATAGGTGAAGCGGCACAAGGGTCCACCTTCTTATGTCGTTACTCCCACTGAGTCGTCTCATATGATAGGTCGCTAACTTATTGAGTCGTTGATCCACTGAGTAGATGAGTCGGTCTGCGCCATAAACCACTAACTAGTTAAGCCACTCTGCTCCTCTAAGGCATTAACTCGTTGAGTCGGTAACTCACTGTGTTGGCCTGTCTCATGAACCGTTAATCCCCATGAGTCGTTCCATTCCTTTAAGGCGCCGCGAACCTTAACTCGTTAGCTAATTAAGTCGTAACCAGTTGAGTCGGCCTGAGTCTTAACTCGTTAAAGAAAAATGGGGTTAACACACTCTATCCTTTCTTGTGCTTTCCCGTACCTCATTCCTTTTCGGAACGAAAAGTTTTGAGTGGGGGAGAGTGTAATAACCCGGAATTTTGTGATTTATTTTAATTGTTGATTTTGATTATTTTATTTGAAATTTTGCTTTAAAGACTTTATTTTATTTATTAAAATGAATAATTTATGTTATTTTAAATATAAATGTTGATTTTTACGTGAATTATAGTTTCAAACTTGTATAAATTGGATATTTTACTGAAAGGTGGATTTCTGGTAAAATTAGTCAAACTTTGACTTTTAAATTTCAAATTTAAATATTTAAATTCTTAAATTGTATATTTTATTATGAAAATAGATTTAATAACATGAATACTGCTTTTCGTTTTGTTGGAAATGGATTTAAATTGCGAAAGTTATGTATATTTCAATATTGAGTACAATTTGAGTTATTTAGCAATTTTGGTTATTTTAAATTATAAAAATTATATTTCCCTTGTCATATTTTATTTTAATATGTGTTAATATGTTATTGTATGTATATTATTGTCTTATAATATTTCTAAAATGAAGTAAATAATTTTCCAAAGCCATTGGTAAATTTCTTGTAATTTTTATGTCCTGTTTGCTATTTTTTAACAATTTTTTTTCCTTTTTTCTATTTTTCCTCCAATTTAATTATTTATTATATTTTGAAAATGATAAATAAGTTATTTAATTTCAATTTTTCATTTCATAATATTTTTAAAATGAAGTTGATATTTTTCCAAGACCAGTAGTGATTTATTTGTAATTTCTGGACACTGTTTTGTATTTTTAAGTAATTTCTTTCATTCTTTTTATATTTTCTTTAAAATTAATTAATTATTTTCTTATATTTTTACTTGGTTTTGGTTTGTAAATTATAATTCTGAATTATTTTATTTTTATAAAATCAAAGAGAAAAGGAAATACCAAAGGTTTTAAAAAAGTGCAAAACATAAGTCCTTTCACCTTCAAAACTTTTCAAATGCCATAACCTTCACTTTAATTCATTTTTGCTGTCCACTTCTTCAGTTTTGGCCGTGTATTATTTTACTATTTACGTTAAAAACAACTCAGCACTTCTCATTCTCATGGCTTCTTCAAACTTCCTTGGTAATGGCCTCCTCTTTTTGCACTTTTTCTTCCATTTTTTTCATACTTTTGCCTTGTTTCTCTCTTCTATTTGCATGGCCTCCTCACCATAGCCACGGCCACAATCCCATACCATTCTTCCTTGGCATCATCGCCACCCACCACTTCAGGTTAGACCATGGCTGAACCCTCTTTGAAGCCAAACTTCACCAAAAATGCAAACAATGTCCAAAACAATGCATAGCCGAGCACCTAGTTGATCACCACTCCATTTTCCATCACCACCACCACCTTTGGCCGCCAACACTACCTTGTCCAGACCCTACCTCATCAATTCAGCCCTTGATCTACCACCTGGACCCTCTGGCCGAGCCCAAGGAACCATGGCCGAACCCTTTTGTTGAACCAAAACTTCACTACATTGCCTAAAACCCTTCACATTCCTACCTTGTAACTTCCTCCACATGTTCTAGCCTTTATGCTATGCATTCCTATGTTCAAACCTAAGCCAAAGCCATGTCAAACCTGACCTAAATAAACCCCTAGGCCATGCAAAGCATTGTAAAAAACAAGGCAAAAGATTTGACATTCATATCTCTTTTTATTTCAAAGTTATTCCTTTTCAATGTTGTATTGAGTTGTAATATTATTTTGTTTTGTTTTGGGTTGTAACACAAGTTCTAAGCTTGAATCTCTTTCCATTTGAGCCTTTTGTTGTGTCATCATGCCTTCTTGAATCCGTTATGTCATTTGTATTGCAATCTCCAGCACCAAAAAGGTGAGTAAAACTCATACGACGTTTATACTTATGTAGTTGTGAAACAACAACAATTGATGTGTAGAAAATCGTATGATGTATAACTGCTTGTGATTATTTATATATGATGTCAAACCTGTTAAATTTCATGTCATATCATCTGTTATTATATATATATATTTATATATATGTTGTTACTGTTCATTTATATCTGTTTATCACACTGCAAGTTCCCTGAAGATTAGAAATCACTATGGGTTGAAATGATACATACCCGAACGGACTTTAGATTAGGGAAAAATCGTTATGGGCTGAAATGATAAGCCTGAGCGGTTTTTATTTAATTTATTTAACTTGTGATTGCTGGTTTGAAATGATAGAACCTGGATTTTTCTTTTTAAACTGCGGATTGAAATGATACATATCCGTATCACTTGACCTAGGTTAGAAAACTATATACAGACCCGTGGTTATTTTATAAAGTGTCTTTTCGATATTTTTAAGTATTTTAAAAATATAAATTTATGAAATTTGATTTAAATAGATTTTGAAATGTCTTAAAATAAAGAAATTATGATTTTTGTATGAGTAAAAAATGTAATTAATGAATGGTTATATTGGATTATTGAAATATAACTAAAGTTTGGAAATTTGGAATTTTGGTTAAAACTGATATTATGGTTATATAAATAAAATGGAAATTTAAATTTTATTTGGAAAATGGTAAATATGGTAATTTGATTTGAATTTGAATTTAAGTTATTTATTAAAGTATGATTGATTTTTCTATGAATTTAAGTGGTTAGATAAATGAATGCTTAAAGTGAAATTTTAAAATACAACTTGACTTGGAAATGTGAAATTTGAGTTTAGTTAAAGATTTAAATTAATTAAATAAATTGGAAATTTAGTTAAATTTGCAAAATGGTAATTTAAATTTGAAGTGTTAAGTTTATTTGTTGAAAAGCGAAGAAAGTAAATTATACACTTGAACTAATAAGTGGAATTATTGAAATTTGGATTTATTTATAAGAAATTGGTTTTATAAAAATCAATATGTTTAATGATATGTTAATGAACATTTTTAATGTTAAATTATGATTTTTAAAGTGTTTAAAGAGTTTTAGATGAAGTTATTTATTTGCTGGATATATACTAAAATCTGGAATTCATTTTTAATAGCATTCAGAAATGCCATGGTTTCTAAATTGAAATAAAACTGAGTAAAAAGAGCTATTATAGCATTTCTGTAATGCTTTAGTAGCTGTAGTTGAACTTTTAGGATAAAACTGAACTCAGGCCTATTACAACAGTTCTGTAATTGCTGTAGTGGTCTGATATCTTTGCTGATACTAATAAAAACCTTTAATTTGAAACCTAAGCTATTACAACATTTATGGAAATGCTGTCTTAGCTGAATTGAACTAATTATCAACTAAAATTGATTTTTTCACAACAGTTTTAAATGCTGTCTTTGCTGAATTTAAATGTTTTCAAGTATAACTTAATAGGTTTTTCTATATGCTGTGAAAGGCTGAAATTTTCAATGTTTATGGTTTTTAACTTAGTAAATGAGCTCAGAATGATTTGAAACTTTGAAAATTGTATACTTGATTTGAAAGTATAATAATTACACTTTTAAAATGATTTTAATTGAATTAAATTGATGGAAGATAAATTATTTAAAAGGTGATTTGAGATGATAATAAATGAATGTTATCTTTGAATATAAAGATGTTTAAGATATGATATATTGAAATGATTTGAAATGAAGTTTTGAAAAGATGTGATATATTAAAAATGATTTGAAATGAAGTTTTGGAAAGATATGATACATTGAAATGATTTGAAATGAAGTTTTGGAAAGATGTGATATATTAAAATAATTTGAAATGATGTTTTGGAAATATATGATAAACTGAAATGATTTGAAATGAAGTTTTGGATAGATATGATATTTTTAATATATTGAAATGATTTTTAAAGAAGTTTTGGAAAGATATGATATTTTGATATATTGAAATGATTTCGAAATGATATAATCTTTATTTTGTTAAAGATTTGGATTTGAAATGATGTTTTATTTTGAAGAAAAGTATTTTTTAAAGTTATAACCATGGGTTATAATAAGATTGGTTGGCAAAGAGACCGGGATCGGATATGGGCATACTCTCTGTCGATACCGAAAACCACTTTGACAACTATGTACGTGGTGGAGATTCCAGAATGAAGTAGGATGGTGGCGACGTTCTTGAGGTATATTACGTGGACCCAACTCCCATGGGTTGGCATAAGGTGGCTAAAACAGGAGCGGTCTCGGGCCAGTTGAGGTCGCACGTCGTAGAGGACGCATCTCTTCGATACTACACTCATACTTATGATTGATTAGATGGCCATCCTTCGATTTTGATTAGGAGTGTGTTCCGCGGTGGGCTTATGTGGCTGCTGCGTTACCACCAGCCCGAGTGTTGTAAATAGTATATCTATCCTGGCATTGCCTTGTGTGCCGTGTCACCTACCATACCGAGCCTTTACTGTGAGTTTGGATTTCTCCCGTAGCCCGTGGAGTATTTAGGGTAGTCTCCCGTCTGGAGATATGCTGATACTGGATGGACTACTGGGACTATTACGTGCTAAGGTGGAAAATGTAAATCCTTAATGCTATTTAAAAGTATGTTTATTTTACTGTTAGACATTATTATAATAGCGAAATATTACTACATAATAAATAGTTTAACGGATCCTTAGAGGATGGGCGGTCCCAAGCATCTTCTAAGTTACTTGTACTTTTACTACAGTTCACTTGAGTTGGTTTACATTGTATAAGTATGTATGTCTTGACTCGAGTGTTTGTATTTTTATTTACGCTCGGGTCAGCCTGAGTATTCATAGATTTGGATTCCACTTTCTGGAGATTGGAATCGCTGGAGATTATCTGGTTATGTAGTCTTATCTATTTCAGTTCGGTTGTTCTATTCAACTTGTACTTGGTTATCATATTGAAACTTCTGTTGTACTTTATTTCTTCTGTTGTTTAACTCTAATATATTTATATAGTAGCTTCATGAACTAATATCTCTTTTACTTCCGCTACATTATTATATACTCTATGTCCGTGATCTGTGATTTTATTTACTGTATATTCTGAGATTTGCCAAATTTTTATTTACAATGCATTACGTTGAGCAATTCAATTCTGGCATGAGTGTCTACCTATACATTTATAATGGATGTGAATGGTTGAAAATACCAGGTCGTTACATGTCATCTCTTTCTCCTTCTTTCGGGTACGACCCCGTGTAACTTGTACTGCTTGAATGGGGTCATCCATGATTCCTTCTTGATTTCTGTTTCTAACATGAAATCTACCTCCATCATGTTTATGCTTGGCGCATGTACGGTTTCAACGGGAAACAATCCCATTTGTTGTGCATCGCCCGTGCTTGCAAATTTTGCCAATGAATCGGTTGCTCTGTTTTGCTCATGCGGGACATGCCACGACCCAAAATTCGTCGCTCAAAAGTCGACATCAAATACCTCACTTGTATTCAACTGCCGGAGATTCGAACGTCAAATTTCAGTTCAGATGGAGCTTATAACAACATCAGATGAATATAAAACAGCGGAATAGAATGAATATCATGCATATATCACAGATACAACAGTATAATATCCATTACTATATCAGAATATTAAATACAAACACCTCAACTTCAAATAAACATCAAAATAATACAACAATAATCATATATCCAAAAAGTCTTCAAATGAAAGAAGTGATAACGAACTCCCAAAAGCTAAACACCTGAGATCTCCAAAAGCTTCTAGAATATCTCCAAGATAAGAGCTCCAAAATACAGGTACACCATATCACGGAAACCTGCTACTAGGCTGCCCGTGTGGAAATTATGGGCACCCAGAGTTTAGGAAAGAAACAATAACTTTAGGTCAGTCATGGGACTGATATGAGTAAACAAAAACAATTTCTTTTAAAGAAACAAGATTTATAAAAGAATTTCGGTGTGCTTTTAAAAATGAAACTACCATAAGACCTCCTGCCACACACAGAATGCAAACGTAAAATTGGAGGAGATTTCTTCTTATGATAGTCAAATATTCTTGATACAAGAAAAAGTTCTTTGATATTATTACTAGTTCATGGTGTAGAAAGCATTTCGAAAGTATAATATTAATCTTAGCCAGCATAGACATTCTGAACTATGCCTATTGTAGCTACCATGTTTTGTGGCAGGTTACCGCCACGCAACATGGCAGGTTATACAACTAAAACCATACAGGGCTCGTATTGTTTCTTTGGATTTCCAACAAATGGTCAGGCTAAGGAACTTCCTGGGCCACATGGGTACGCCTCTGGAAGGACGCCCCGAGAACCTAACCGGATCTCTGCCAACACAAGGCCGGGTTAACTCTAACTAGGTAACTACTGACACGAGTATGCCATCCCCCGGTTGTAACCAACCTTTATCCAGGGCCCCAACAGCAATCACTAAGTAATATATATATATATATATATATATATATATGTTTGCGATATCCACATAAGTTAAGTATCTGGACTCCATACTATGATACCACTTCTATCCAGAAGGAAATACACATACCCTAAGCGGTTGTGAGGTTCAACCATTACCTCACTATTCGATATCCACATATGTTTCCTGTTTCGACCATTACCAGGTTGTGAGGTTCGACGAAGTCTCTTTCACAAAGCTAAGCTTTTCACGAAAGCCACGCTTTGATCAACAAATGATCAGCAGCACTTAGCATGCCACATTACCAAGTTGGGAATATATTACTGATAACCTTCAACTACATAACCTCTGAGCTCGTACGTCTCAGAGAAGGGTGTTAAGCTAAGAGAATAAATTTTCCGCCACCAATAGAAATGTATTTGAAAGAAATCTGCTTTATATCTAAAAAGTAATGTCAGACATACAATCCATACAAGTCTGTTCTGGGTTCGAACAGAACTGAAGGCACTTCCAAAGAAGCCCTTATAAATTCGGGAATTCACAATCCCGATCGGACTTCCCATCACTTAGGGAATCTCTATACCGGAGCAACTCAGTGAAGAGACAATCAATAGGTCATCCTATCATTCTCGCAAATACCTGGTCTTCACCACCGGTCTTCAAATGCTATCCATAATGTCGAATCACATATTCAGAATGGGCTATATGATACAAAGGTCCTCTCTTGGCTAAACCGAATGGTGAGCGCAATATTTACAAATACATGGATATGGGATTCCAATTAAGTCACAACTTAAAAATCCAAAGCTTTTCTTTCAAATGGTTAAACAAATTGCAATTTTAAATCTTTTAAACAAAAAGATTTATTTCACAAAGTTCACACAGTTTCACAAAGATCCATTTACAGATTTCAAAAAATTTCCATTTCAATTTGATTAATTCATTAAATCTTTAAATCAAAGATTTAACTTATAGCTTTCAAAATTCGTTTCCAAAGATTCATTCATAGCCTTCAAAACATTTTAATTTCATTTCAAACTCGAAACCTTTCAAAACCAATTGGAAGTTCATTACTGATTGACAGCTTTTATTATTTGAAAACAAATGGTTTTTGTTTTAGAAAAATCCAATTTTATTTGCACGAGTTAAAGCCCTTGAATTAAATTCAAATCCCTAAACCAATATATTTGAAATGGTTTAACCCGTATATAACTAGTATACCATCTTTAATCCCTAGTTTCAAATCATAGAATTTAATTTCAAATCCTGAATTTAAGCTTAAATCAAATTAATTTTAACTTCAAGGCGTAATCAAGTTATTCAAAAATAAACATTATCTCTGAAATTCCTTTTCAAAAGCTTTTCATTTTAAACCCAATCCATTTCCAAAACATTTGAATTTAAGAATTCAAATTCAAACTTTTTTTTAAAAAAATCTGTGACTTAATCGATTTCCTCGTGAAATCCATATTTGTGTGTGTATAGTGTGGTCCAGGGGTTTTACACAATAGTGCAACATCATTCAATCATTTTAGATCAAAATGCAGAAATATAGTTGATAAGCAGTATAAACTATAACGCTTATCTTACAGATCACAGATATATATCACAGATAATAAACTACATCTATCCCAGGTAAATAAATTGCATTACCAATCTCAACACAATTCATTATATATCATAAAGCATCACATATCGAGAAATCAAACAATTTATCCATTCAATAAAAATCCAAACATACATAAGTACTATTTATTAATCAACCAATCAATTTAAATCAGATTTATTCTTATGAATAATTTACTAATCCTGGTTAATTAATATTAATTAATTACAATAATTAATTAATTAATCCTTATTTAAAATCATTTCTTAATCACTTTCATTAGTTAATTAACCTTTAATAAATTAATTCTACTCAAATTAATTACCTTAATTAATGATTTAAACCTTTAATTACTTATTTAATTAATCCAAATCATTACTTTATTAAATAATTAAATTGTCCATTTTAAATTCACATGTTTAAAAATACACTTTAACATGTATTTAATTTAAACATTTAAATTTATAAAACTTACTTCATTTCAAAATCGAGAATTCAAATTTAAATCTCCTTTTAAATACACTTAAATACTTAACCACTTTTAAGTTATTAAAACAATTTAATTTAAAAACTTTATTATTCATAAACTAAGTTTCAAACTGAACTTGAGTTCATATTTAAAACTTTGATTTTTTTAAAGACTCGGTTTAAAAAAAACCAAAGTACTACAGGTTTCTGGAAAAAAAACTGTGACAAAATATAACCCGAGCCTTGACAATACTTGCTTTGAGTAAAACGCAGAAGTGCTTCGAGTATAACCCTCAATGACTCGAGTAAAAACCGAGAAAACCATGATCTCCTCCTTTCCCAAACTCAACCGCTGATACACATAAATGGGTGCACGTGCACGTCGCCAACGTCACCTCCGGTCGTTTTCAAATCATCGAGTCAAGTCAACGATACTCCACGAGTCACTTTTCCGACCACCAAATCTCCTCATCATCTCGAAATTAAAATCGAGTACAAACTCGAAACCTGGAAACGCAAGAGCGTCACCACCCCAAAACCTGTCATCGCCACGCTTGCAATATTTCGACAACCGTATGTTCTGAAACTCCGGCCACAGCTTCGACTATCACCCATCTACCCATCCCCAATAGCACGATGCACTCGGTCAATCGTAGGGAACGAACGAATCAAAGTACGAACCCTCATCAAAACTAAGGTTAGAAATTTCAAATGCTTGCCGCTATCACAACTGTGGCCGTGGCTACCTCCAACTATTTTTCCTCGACTCACCGTAGGCTTGCCCACCTCCACGCGAAGCCTCGATCATCAACCACCCTCCGATCGCCTGGATTTTGACGAAAACCCATCTTCGTTCAACTCAAAACTGCTCTCAACATACAAATTGAAAAATCAAAACTTCTGTTTTAAAAATCATAATTTTCCATGATGATTCAATGTTATATTCGATTCAACAAATTGTAATACTCGAATTCTTCATGTTTTTTATATTTTCCTCAGAACTATGAAACTTCAGACCTCCACTTGAATTTATTTTGCTAAAAATAATTTTTTCTACTTTGGTTTATGAACAAACAACATTTTGTATTTGAAGCCTTTAGCTTAACAGAGATCAATTGATTAGATATTTGGGTTTTGATCAAGTTGGATGCTCTGAAACTAAAGAAACATAGAGTTTTCATATGAGCAGGCATATGCACTTGTATATATTTATTCGCAGAGGAAAAATTCATGTATATATATACATACATAGCAACTGCAAACTCAGGCTTCATAAGCAATAAACATATACATTCTTAGTTGGATTAAATTAGTTACTCACTAAGTTGATTTCCAAAAGAAAAATGACAGAGCTTCCTTTATGTTGGAACTGATTTTGGAAATTGATAGCTGAAGATCTTCTTCCTCTGGTTTGTATTGATTTGTTTGATGAATTTTGTATTTACTTTATATTTTTCTTAGCTTTGAATGAACGAATTGAGGTAGGAGGTGATGCATATAAAGAGAAGTATGCAGTATAATCTTGTTTGTACAATCGGCATGTTGAAGATGCTTGCATTAAATGCTTTGCTGGTTAGATGCATTTCGATTTGACCTTGGTTTGTTGCTAGAGATGGAAACATGTAATGCATATGTACCTTTGTCCTACTTCCCATTTTTTGTTTACAACCTACATACTTATCCTTTATTTGCTTGTATTTATATTTTCATTTATTTGCTTTGTAAGTGTTCATACTTAAGTATATTATTATCTTCTTGCTTTGTAATCTAAGTGAAGTTCTATTTATGGTTTAACTATCAAGTATTAAATTTATAACATACATTTTATTCTATTCACTTATATTCAATATTGATAAGTAGTTTTTATTTTAAACATTTAAAAATCAGTAACTTTTAAAATAAATGAATGAAATACAATTTATACATTTAATAAAAATCATATATATTATTCTTTCTAAAGTACAATTTATAAATACAATTTCAATTTATTTTTAGTTTCAAATAAAATTCAAAAAATAAATAAGTATACGTTTCTTATTAAATTCAAAAAATTCAAATATACACACAATTTAACCCAAGAATTTAATTAAATTACAAATTCAAATTCGTCTCTATATCGGGATCGTTACAGATTCCCCTCCTTAAGAAATTTCGCCCTCGAAATTGAAAGAGTGAGAAATGCAAACAAAGAATATACAGATTCAAAAAAAATAAGGAAATGGCCTACCAGTTTAAGCCGAGATATCCACTCTGCAGTTGGGATACGATTTCTTCATATTATCTTCAGTTTCCCAAGTGCAGTCCTTTGTAACGCCACTCCACTGAACTTTGACCAGTTTCACAACTTTGTTTCTCAATCGCTCCTCATCACGATCTACAATTTTTATCGGCTCTTTTTTAACTGCCATGTTGGAGGTGATCTCATGATCCTGCTGAACAGCTTCTTCAATAATACTATTTGGATCGTACACATATTTTCGAAGACTAGAAACGTGAAACACATCATGCACGCCAGACAACCAGTTGGGTAACTGTACATGATATGCTAGAGGACCAATCTCTTCCAGAATAGGAAAAGGACTAATATAACGCGGTCCTACTTTCCAGTTTTCCCGAACCTCAATACACCCCGCATCGGAGACACTTTTAGAAATACAGAATCTCCAACTTGAAATTCCAAATCTCTTCTTCGGCGGTCATAATAACTCTTCTGACGACCTTGAGAAGCTATTAATTTCTTTCAAATAAAATCAACCTTCTCCGTGGCTTCTTTAATCATGTCTGGTCCAAGGACGAGTCTATCACCTGATTCAATCCAGCATATAGGTGATCGACACGGACGACCATATAAAGCTTCGAAAGGAGCCATTTCTATACTGGCCTGATAGCTATTGTTATAAGAGAATTCGACCAGATGTAAATGGTCCTCCCAAGAACCACCAAAATCGAGAATGCAAGCACGCAATAGGTCTTCTAGAATTCGGTTAACCCTTTCAGTTTTCCCATCAGATTGTGGGTGATAAGTAGTACTGAAATTCAATTTTGTTCCCAAAGCGGTTTGGAATGCCTCCCAAAATCTACTAGTGAAGATCGGGTCATGATCAGTCACTATACTGCTGGGAATACCATGGAGATGAACAATTTCCCTTATATATAGCTCTGCTAAGCTGGCTGCTGTCCAAGTGGATTTCACTGGAATAAAGTGCAGTTTTGGTTAGACGGTCCACTATAACCTAAATTGCTTCATTTCCCTTCTTGGTTCGTGGCAATCCGTCAATGAAATCCATCGATACCTGATCCCATTTCCATTTCGGTACTTCCAAAGGCTGAAGTAAATATGCCACTTTCTTTTGATCGCTTTTGATTTGTTGACAAATAGCACAGCGACTCACATATATGGATATGTCTCTTTTCATTGTCTTCCACCAGAAAGTCCTTTTTATATCTTTATACATTTTATTAACTCCTGGATGGATACTGAGTTTGGACTTGTGGTATTCGTCCAAAACTTCACGTTTCAGCTCTGGAATGTCAGGGATACAAATTCTGCCTTTCATCCTTATAACTCCTCTATTATCCATCTCAAAACTAGTGTCTTCTCCTTGGCAAATTCTTTTATAAATTCCCCGAAGAAACTCATCTTCATATTGCTTGCTCGCGATCCTCTCGAGGAGAGTAGGAGTGATAACAAGATATGCAAGAATAGCA
Source organism: Allium cepa (assembly GCA_030765085.1). Lineage (NCBI taxonomy): Eukaryota > Viridiplantae > Streptophyta > Magnoliopsida > Asparagales > Amaryllidaceae > Allium > Allium cepa. Next base: position 913,119,971 of record CM060943.1, read on the forward strand.
TCTCTCATACTTAAAGCATCGACAACTACATTGGCTTTTCCGGGCGTATATTGAATATCTAAGTCATCTGCCAGAAATTCCAACCAACATTGTTGTCGCAGATTCAGATCTTTCTGGGTAAAGAGATATTTCAGGGATTTATGGTCGGTGAATGATTCAAATTTTTCACCTAAAACAAAGAGAGTTTATTAAGTATATTGTTTAAGTTAGTTAATTTCATAAATTGTTAAGAAAGCTGAAAAGATTCTCACCCAGAAGATAGTGTCGCCAGATTTTTAAAGCGAAAACAACAGCCAAAAGTTCTTAATCATGTGTTGGGTAGTTTCTCTCGTGCGGACGTAATTGTCTACTCATGTAGGCAACTACCTTCCCATTCTGCATTAATACTGCACCTACCCCATCACCATACTCGTTAGTATAGACAGATAAGCCTTGATTCCTGTTAATGATAGCGAGAACAGGAGCAGTAGTTAATCTCTTTTTCAATTCCTGGAAAGCTTCATCACATTTTGGAGTCCAATCAAATTTAGCATTCTTCATTGTTAGCTTAGTCGATGGTCTAGCCAACTTAGAAAAATCCTGTCCAAACTTTCTATAATATCCCGCTAAACCTAGAAACCTTAGAACTTCTCTAGGAGTGGTGGGTTGCTTCCAGTCCAGAATTGCAGAAATCTTGCTTAGATCAACAGAAATTCTTTCTTCATTAACAATATGACCGAGAAATCTGACTTCTTTGACCCAAAAGCGACACTTAGAAAATTTAGCGAATAGGATATTCCTCCTTAATATCTCCAAAACAATTCTGAGATGTTCAACACGCTCCTCTTCAGTTTTGGAGTAAATCAAGATATCATCAATAAATACAAGGACAAATTTGTTCAATACTTCTCGAAACACTCGGGTCATTAAATCTACGAAGTACACGGGAGCGTTGGTCAGTCCGAAAGGCATAACTAACCATTCATAGAACATGTCAGGACCCCTAAAGGCAGTTATATGAACACAATCCTCGGCTATTCGCAGCTGATGGAATCCCTGAGCTAAATCCATCGTAAAAAAGAATCAGCACCATGAAGTTTATCGAATATATCGTCAATTCTAGGTAAAGGGAATTTGTTCTTGAGAGTTTGTTTATTGAGATCGCGGTAATTTACACACAATCTCAAAGATCCGTCCGATTTAGCCACAAATACAACAGCTGAACCCCATTTGGAAACACTAGGGCGAATCAATCCTTTCTTTAGCAAATCTCGAGTTTGTTGACTAATTCAATTCTTTCCCTAGGTGCCATCCTGCGACTTGCATGAACAATAGGACGTGCATTGGGTACTAAGTCAATTCGGAAATTTATTTCTCGGTGTGGAGGTAAGGATTTTACTTCTTCAAATACGTCGGAAAATTCTCAAACAACGGGTATAGGCTGCAATCTAGGTTCAGGATATCCCAAAGTATATATCAATCTATCTCTTTTTGGACTCGGATCCTCACAAGAGATTTCAATAAAATTTCCAAGGCTTGTTTTGACTAAAACTGTCCGATTATCACAATCCAATTTAGCTTCGTATTTCTATAACCAGTTCATTCCGAGTAAGATTTCAAATTCATTAAATTCGAGAACATAAAGGTTGATAGGAAATTGATAGCAAGCATATGAAATAGGAACTTTCTTACAATACAAACAAAGATTTGCGGGACCTCCAACCGAAATTTTCACTCAAATGGGGTCGTCAACAAATTCAGTTTTAAGTTCTAATTCACTTACGTTTTGTTGGGAGATAAAGCAACGTGAAGCTCCCGTGTCAAATAAAACTCTAACAGCTCTATCATAAATAGTAAGGTTACCTTCTAGAACACCTTTTCCTTTATCTGCTTTCGAAGTTGAAGGGTCTTTCTTTATCGCATACACATTTGCCACCTGAGCTTGCTTCATTACTGGGCAATTTTTAATAACATGTCCAGGCCTGTGACAATTATATCATTCTTTAGCTCCTTGAAATTTCCTCACGGGTTGTTCCTTCTTAACTTGCTTCTTCGGGTTTTTGCAGCTGTTTGAACAATGGCCCTTCTCTTGGCAATTGTAACAATTTATGTTCCTAGCCGGATTTCCTTGACTGCTCTTCTTATCCCTGTCTTGTTGTGGCCTCTTTCTCCCAGACTTCATTTTCTTCCAATTCTGGTTACTTGAATTTCCTCATTCCCTTAGAATCTCCTGCATATCCAGTGTGGCATACCTATATCCCATATCAATAAGATTAGAAAAAGATTCTTTGACGTGTGTTGTCATCCTTTCGTGATACTTCTTGTTCGTTCCACGGATGAACCTTTCATTTTTCTTAAGAGGCATGTTTAACAACTCTGGACCGAAACGGGATAGTTCGTTGAACTTGCTTAAGTACTCCTCAAGTGACAAGCTTTCTTGTTTTAAATTCATAAATTCTTTATACATTCTAGAAATTCCTACCGACGGCACATAACGCTTTTCAAACACCTTCTTAAAACGATTCCAAGTAAACTCTTCTTCTGGTTCATCTATAATGACTGTTTCCCACCAGGCTTAGGCTTCTTCTTGGAGTTGCCAAGAAGCTATGAGTTGCTTCTGCCTGTCTTGCAGCTTTAGCCCTTTAAAGATTTTCTCACATGATCTTACCCATGCTTGAGCCTCAACAATTGACTCCTTGTCGGTGAATGGTTTGCCACCAAGCTTTGAGAAATTTTTATATAAATCAGCCAGATTCGGCTGATTCTGAGTAGGTATTGCTGCTTCTACTACTGGAGGAATTTGATTAGGTGCTGCATTCCCTTGACCCTAACTCTTCCTCTTCGTCCGCTCATTCTTACTATCCGTACTTTAGTAAGAAAATTGATTTAGATATATGAACGAGGTATCTTAAGCAATATCAGCAGTAAAGAGAAATGAACTAAGAAAATTTAGAGTTTCAGTCTTGGTTATACTCATTCTAGGGCATACTTCACCCTATCTCCAATGAGCCATCTAATGTGTTATACTCCGTAGCTAAAGTTCTTACTCAACCTTCGGCTTTGATACCAATTTGTTACGACCCAAAATTCATCGTTCAAAAGTCGACATGAAATACCTCACTTGTATTCAACTGCCGGAGATTCGAACGTCAAATTTCAGTTCGGATGGAGCTTATAACTACATCAGATGAATATAAAAAAGCGAAACAGAGTGAATATCATGCATATATCACAGATACAACAGTATAATATCCATTACTATATCAGAGTATTTAATACAAACACCTCAACTCCAAATAAACATCAAGATAATACAACAGTGATCATATATCCAAAAAGTCTTCAAATTACAGAAGTGATAACGAACTCCCAAAAGCTAAACACCTAAGATCTCCAAAAGCTTCTAGAATATCTCCAAGATAAGAGCTCCAAAATACTGCTACACCATATCATGGAAAACTCCTACTAGGCTGCCCGTGTGGAAATTAAGGGCACCCAGAGTTTAGGAAAGAAACAATAACTCTAGATCAGTCATGTGACTGGTATGAGTAAACAAAAACAATTGCTTTTAAAGAAACTAGATTTATAAAAGAATTTCGGTATGCTTTTAAAAATGAAACTACCTGTAACGATGATGGTTTTTTGTCGATGAAGGTCGACATTAATACGTCCACTGTATCAACTGCCGAGCAATCGAAGGCCGGAAAACCGTACAGTTAGGGTTAAAGAGGAGGTAGAAAATAGAAGAAGAAAGAAAGAAAAAGAAAACAATAGAAACAACATCAGAATCTCACAATCGCAGCGGAACAACATATAATAGATAAATGAATATCTTCAAACAAAGAACTACAACAATTATTTCATTACATCACATTACATTGCATTATCAGAGTTTACAACAACAAATAGCGGAAAAGAAAGACTATATGCTAGTTGATACGCTATGCCATCCAGCTTGCTTCCAGATCTCTACAGCAACTCCTGAATTCCAGAATATCCTGATAACCTAACTCTAGACTGCCCGTGTTAAAATTGGTGGGCACCTAGAGTTTAGGAAGAGAACAATAAACTCCAGGTCAGTCATGGGACTGGTGTGAGAACTTAAAACAGTTTATCTTTAAAAATCATCAAAGCAATATTTTGAATTAGATTCGCAAAGCTTTTTAGAAGATGATACTACCATAAGGCCCCCCGCACACACACACAATGCAAACGCAGAATCGAAGGAGATTTCTCCTTATGTAGTCAAATATGCTTGATACGTAGAAATTTTCTTTGATACTATTATTTTAAGTGCAATTTGCAGGAAAACATTTCGAAAGTAAAGGTATAAATCTTTGCCAGCATAGGCATTCCGCACTTATGCCTACTATAGCTACCATGTTCAATAGCAGGCTACCGCCACAATCCATGGCAGGTTATACAGCTAAAACCGTACAGGGTGCGTATTGGAGTTTGGATTTCCAACAAATGGTCAGGCCAAGGAACTTCCCATTGCCACATTGAAACACCTTTGGAAAGACGCCCTGAGAACCTAACCTAACATTACGGTTAGATCTCGGCCAACACAAGGCCGGGTTACCCTTTGCTGGGTAACTACTGACACTAATATGCCATCCCCCGGTTGCGACCGACCTAAATCCCGGGATTCATCAACAACCACAAAGTAATAAGTTTGCAGCAACAACATATGTGACGCCCCACCTCTATACCCACGCTAGCCAAGAACACTACGGTGTAGTGTTATCAACTAGCGCGGAGAATAAGGCTGTTGAGGAGCGGCCATCCGTAGTTAGGCCTTACAATAGTATTGGTTATCTCGATAGGAGTGGTATATATATATTCTTTCATTTTTCACCTCTGGTTTATTTACTCCCATCGACATACCCCAATTCCTGTATAAAACGAACTACGATGGTTCATAATAGTTTAGGACAGTAAATATAATAATAACACAGATAATATAAATGCGGAACACAGATAAAACGGAAAGTCTCATATATACAATAACTGATGTCAGTTACAATACATGTGATACAATACATATGATACAACTACAACCGTCGACTATGGAAGTTACATATACAAGTACATTATTGACAATAATATACATGAATACATATCATCCTATACTATGACACATCTACTCCAAATGATATAAAGAAACTTCATAGATCTAGAAGCAACCCAAAGCAAGATATCTACAACCTGCAATAACTCGGTCTGACCCGAGTATTAAATTCAAAAGAAAATAATACACGGGTCAGTCTAATTCAAACTCAGTTATTAGTGCACAGAAGCAATAATAATTGAATAAAAATTAGACGACAGTCACAATAAATTTACCTATCCGATTCTTAAATAAGGAAATCGGATAACGGTAAATATAACACGTAACGGTGTTAAACAACAAATCAACAAATTCAAATCATTGAACTGGAAACACGAATCATTTCAAACAATTGAAACATCAATTAAAAGGTCAACACGGGTAGGGCTGTTGTACACGCACGCATGTACTGCCTCGCCACTACAGTAATTAAATACACAAAAGATCAATAACTCAAAAGCAATAGAATATCAATAAAAGCAATTGTAACGACCCGTTAAATTTATGATATTTAATAAAATGAATTAATATAATTTCTAATTTGGTTAAAATAAATGTAGAAATTTGGTATAGTGGTTGCAATTTAGTGTAACTATAAAAATTTATGATAATAGATGTGGATAATGTAAATTGTCACAACTTGATTTAAAGTAATTTTTAAGAAACAAATAAATGTTGAATTTGTGAATGTTAGAATAAATATTAACTTAAATGGTGTTCATTAATACAAAGATGTAATTAGTGTAGATAGTAATAATTTATGCCTGTAGTGAAAGGAAAAGAAAACTAATAGAAACATAAAATTTATTTTATGTAAACAAAAGTATAGTTTTGAACAAACTTATGATAATTGATAGAAACAGTGTTTGTAATCAGTTTGGTTATTTTATATTTGAAAGATAGAGATGTGTAAATACGTTAATGAATTTATAATGGGAAGGAATGGTAGAATGAAAAGAATATATATAATAATAAGCATTTGATTCAATTAAGGGAATTAAATTATAATAAATGGTCATTTAATAAATTCAACGTTTGTGAGAAATCATAATAGTTGTGTAAAATGTGTACAAACTTGGATTTGGAAGTTTATTGGATTTATAATGGTTTTGTTATTAAGTGTATGAGTTTAGAAGTTATTCCCTTTTGTAAAGTTATAGAAGAATGCATAAAGATATAAACAGGGCTTAATAGAATTGACACTTAATGAATTGAATAAATTACCCATTTATGTAGATATGTATAGTGAAATAAATGGCCTAAGAAAATTAAAATGGGATAATCATTGAGATTTGTACTATGAAAATAAATAGTAACATTTATTTGCAAGGAATAAAAGACTATTTAGGTGACTAGAATTTGGAGTAATGACTATTGTATGTTACCTACCCTTGTTTCTTGTTAATTTAGATTTTGGGAATCAAATTCAATTTATCCGCCAATTTACCGCAGTTAAAGTGAAATGAATTGGTGATTGAGAAATGTTAAATACAAATAAGATGTAAACCAAAGAAAATCCCATTTGTAATAAATTATGTAGAATAAAGTAAAGAAACTAGGAAATGAAAATGTGAAAATGTGGATGCAGTGAGATCTTAAGTGATAATAACCTTGTTAGGCAAGTGATAACGGAATTTTGTGTATATGTAATATTTACTGGTGTGTCAAGTAATAAACACATAGATGCAAGAAAAGGAAAGTTGGTAGCAATCTATATATGTTATTTATCTTACTTAGTATATTAAATAAGGTTTGGAATTCAAATTTTAATTAAAGGAGTTGGTAGCACGTTAGTAGGAAATAATTGTAAGGGTGGGATAACAACTACTATAAACTACCTAATTTAAATGAGTCAATGAACTTATTTGAAATAACGTTCATCTAAATATGAGTAATTAAAATGGCGGGGTCAACAATAAACGTTACTTTAGAATTAATTTATATTTTAACGGAAGTGTGAAAGTAAAGCAATATAAGCGTAAACTTATCAAGGTAGAATTTAGTAGCGTAATGAAAAAATGTTAAGAATGTTATAGTATAATGATTGATTGGAAATCAAAATTTACTTGTTTGAATGTAACTATAGGGAAATTGGATTTAATTAAAATAAAAAGGAAGAAAAAAAAATTGGATGAAATTTAATGTTGGAATATTATGTAAATATAAACTTAGATAAAATTTAAGGATATCTACGTAATAGAGTGTAAAACCAATGTTAATTTCATCTATTTAATACTAATAGGTTAATAATAGAATGAAGAGTAAATTTAATGTTAAGTTAATATGAATTAAGGTAATATTGGGGAATAATGTGAATTTTCTTCATAATATGATAAGTTGTAGAATACAACGTAAACTTAAGTATAACCTTTGGATTGAAAACATTGTTGAGGGTTACCTGTTAAATTTGGATGGAATTGGCAATAAATGTTACACTTATGGGTAAGGAAATAAAAATGTCCAGAATTTGAGTATATTAAAAAATGGGGATTGAAATTGAAATCTTGCAACGAATCTAATAATACGTTACATAAGTGTTAAATTAAGGTAACATTTGGAAAATATGATAATGATTTTCAAATTGAACAAGTTGTGGAATTAATAAGGATGGAAGAAAAAAAAATCAAGATTTAATCTATTTATTGGAATGAAAAATTTATAATTTGATTTATTGCGAATAACTGAAATTTAATTTGGTAATTGGCGAAATGATTAATGATTGAATTAACATAGAACTTGTTGTTAGTTATTAAAATTGTTTAAGAAATCAAAGGAGAGAAATTTTATAAAATTTTAAATTTTGTAATTGGATTGGCTAAAGTGGGAAAGTGGAATTAATCAACGTTGTTACTTTTATCTCCTTCCCTATTAGATCCTTATGTGATTGCATCCACATTTATTGTTGATTATTCCTATATATTGTCACCAATTAATCGTACTTGATGTATGTTTAGCAATTTTGTCACACAGTTAAAGTATGAATATATATATATGATGTATTCAAATTTTTCTGTATCTAGCACTTAATTAATTTAGAATCAAACTAACGAAACGTGTCATTTATTTTTGTCCCTCCATATTCATTTTCTTTCTAATTAATAAATACCTCTTTTTAATACCTGCTACTTTAAAAAAAAAAAGGACTGTTCATATTTGCTATATTTCAATACCAAGTGTTCATATTCACTTTATTTCTAATTAATAGCAGCCTCTCCTTTCAAATCTATTTGTCCCTAAACCTAACTCTAACCTTATAAATAACCTACTTCTTATTCTTCTATTACATTTTGTTTCTCCTAACTCTAACCCTAGCCTCCATGCTATTCTTCTTCTTCTTCTTCTTTTTTCTTGTTTTTCTCAAAGCTCCTTATTATCTCTCATTTTAATTTTTTTTCTTTCTCTTCAAATATTCTTCTTCTTCTTCTTCAAATTTACTTCTATTTCAAACTTTCTTCTTTTCAAATCTAGATCTTCTCTTCCGTTTTCAGTTCTTATTTTAATCATTTTTTTTCAATTCTTCTTTTTCAAATCTTCTTTTTCTCTCAAACCTTTTAAAATACATACATTCATATAATAAGGAGGAAAATTAAAGTAAATCGAAATAAAAGAAAAATTACGGAACAAAGTTAGCAATCAAGAAGAAGCATATGCGTTTTTCACGAGGGAAGGTGGATGTGGCACGGTATTTTATTTTTGTTTTGTTTATTTTTTTTTTTATTTCAATTGCAAATCGTTTAATTGTGATAACTTTCACATACGAACTCCGTTTCACACGAAATTTCTTTTGTTAGGATCGTAATTAAATTCCGGATCTGATGACGCTGGTTTGGATAAATTTAGAGACCGTCAAATTTTGGGTTTAAATCGGATTTACATTCGATTTAAATTCAAAAGGTGAGTGTTTTAACCCACTCACAACTTCTAGAAGCTTTTATGTTTGTTAAATAAATTTTAGAAATGAATAGAAATTTATTTATGAGTATTTGGCATGTTTATTTCATTCATACCTGTTGAATTGCATTTTATTAAATTTAACTGTTAATTTAATTGATTTATTGTGTATTAATTGACTGTTGAAAATTTTTGTTGCATATGAATTGCTAGTTAACAGTTGTATAAATTATTACTGAATAAACTGTTAGATTAATAGTTGATAAATTTAATTTGAATAAACTGCCAGTTATCACCTGTTATATATGATCATATATATAATTGTTATTGATTGATATTGATCGATGTTGTGATTGGATGATGGATGTGTTGTTGAATGAATGTTTTATTTGGATATCATTAAACTGCAAGTTAGTATGCATTTACATTTCATTCGGGATTGCAGTTTGAAATGATATACAACCGCAGTTTTATTTTTTTAAATTGCGGATTGAAATGATAAATATCCGTATCACTTGACCATAGGATAGAAAACTATATACAGGCATCGCGGTCTGTATATAATTATTTTTAATGTGATTTCTATGGTTTGGATGGAATACGGTTTATAAAAAATTTTAAATTTTATACTGAATAAATGTTTTCTTCCATATTTATATACATACGAAGTTGAAAAATTTGAAATAAAAAGGTGTGTAAATCTCTTTATTAAAATGGAAGAAAATTTAGAAAATGGAGTTTGATAATTTATATCCTATGTTTAAATGTTAAGTTGGAAATTTTAAGATATGATATTTATAATTGGATTTTCCCAAAATAAATTAAAATGAATATTCTAGTATAACTTGAATTAGAAAATATATATAATTTATTACTAGAAATTGAAGTCTTATAAATTATGGATTCTATGTGAATATTCAAGGCTAATTAATAGAACATTTGATTTGAAAGAATAAAATCCAACTTTAGTTGAAATAGTTATACTCAAAATGGATATACGTATATATATGAATTTATTGAAATGGTTTTGGAACTTGAAGCGATATTAAATTTTGGTTTTAACTTTAAATAAAGAAATGTATTGTAAAGCCACGAGAAATATTTCTTTTCAAAGTAACATTTAAGTTAAACCACTTATTTTATATACTGTTGAATATCCAAACCATTTAGTTTTGAAAGTAATGGTTTTAAAAACTATGGATTTCGAAGTATTATGTTGAAAGTTAATATTCAAATATTTGGTTACAAGGAATTATAAATTTTAAAAGTGGCATAATTTTTGGAAAGATTTATATTTGGGAAATGATATCACTGATTTGGGTTTTATAAAATAATATCAAAATGAATCTTTTTGGGTTTTAAAGAAGAAATGATATCGTAATATTATGGTTTTGAAATGGATTATATTCTGGTTTTAAAGTATAAACTATTTTTAAATGACCGCGGTGTTATAATAACGATTGGTTGGCAAAGAGACCGGGATCGGATATGGACATACTCTCTGTCGATACCGAAAACCACTTTGACTAACCGTGTACGCGATGGAGATTCCAGAATGAAGTAGGTTGGGGCGACGTTTCCTGTAAGGTAAATACGTGGACCCGACTCCCGTGAGTTGGCATAAGGTGGCTAAAACAGGAGCGTTTGACGGGTTAATGAGGTCATTCCTCTGATCGGACACTCCTCTTCGATATTATACTTCGACTTTGGATTGATTCAGTGGCCACTTCTATTTTTGATTTTGGGGGAGTTTGTTCGAGGTGGGCGGTAGCTGCGGCTACGCGTTACCATCGACCCGGAAGCGTAATTGGTATATCTACCCTGGCATTGCCTAGTTGTGCCGTGTCACCTACGCTATCGCGCCTTATACGATTTTGGTTTTGTACCATACCTATGGAGTGCCCTCTGACGACGCCCAGTACGGGGGAGATTACGGTACTGTATAGACTATGGGAATATATTCTGTGTTAAGGTGGAAAATGTAAAGCCTTAACGCTATTTAAAAGTAAGTTTATTTTACAATTAGACACTATTATAATAGCGCAATATACTACATAGTAAATAGTTTAACGGATCCTTAGGAGATGTAAATCCCGAGCATCTCTTAAGTTACAGTACTCATATTTATTTCTGTAAAATTTAACTTACATAAGATCTTTTAGTTCTGACTCGAGTGTTTTTGTCTTTTCAAATTCGCTCGGGTCAGTCCGAGCGTTTCAGGATTTGAAGATTTAGCTTTGGAGGATGAAGACGAAGATTTGTATTATTATTATTTATACTAGTGCACTACACCATTTAATTCCGCTGCATTGTTGTATTGGTATGTGTAACTCTGATATTTATTGCACAAGAAAAATAAATTATTTTGTAAAACAGTTTCATGAACTGTATATTTGATTATTATATTTTATCCTTCCGCTGTGAGATTCTGTTTTGTTTTATTTCTTCTCTATCTTTCTCATTTACCCCATAACAATCCGACCTTCCGTATGGTTTGAATTGGCACGTGTGTCGGTTTAAAGTGTGCGAAAAGGCAGGATGTTACATCTGGTATCAGAGCTTTGGTTTAACGATAAACCTTGGCTTTGTGGGGTTTGACTCTTTGTTAATAGGGTAGAAATATCCTATGGGAGTCGCTGAGTGTATATATATGAGAGAGCGTATTTGTTAGTATTAATAAAAAGATTTTTATATTGTGTTAATCTGTTCCGCTTTGTATTTATAAATTCTGGTTGATGCATGGGACGCTATGTCATCAATAGGGATTTCTAAACACTTAATAGGACAGACCAACATAATATTTGTTTTAATATAGGTGAATGAAAGAATTTTGCCTATTATATTTTCTATATATAAAAATATTTTTATAAAGATATATATATATTTGGTTGCTATAGATTGGGTGTTAGGGAATAAAATATTTATAATAACTGAAGCTAAGTTGAAATTATGATAAATCAAATTGAAGATTTTAGAACTTAAGTCCGGGATTTTTTCCAAATCTGCTTTCAAAGAATTTGTGAAATTTATTGATTTGGTTTATAAGAAATTTCTTATATAAATATTTCGTATAATTTGGAAGAATTGTTTTAAAGAAGATTTTGGGAAAAAAAAAAAATTAAATTCTGTACTTTCCTCTCTGTCGCTGGAAAATAAATTCGGTGATGACGGCCGCATCATCGACTTTCATTTCGAGTTTCGAAGGGGAAAGGCCACTGTAGTAAATTTTACTGCAGATTTATTTTGAACTTTTCTAAAAATTTTCTTTTATTGCTCTAACTATAATTAGAGATATTGAGTTGTAAGAACTTATTTATCTATTATTTTGAAATAAATTGAAATTTAACCCGGTATTTAATTCTAAATTTTTCCGTTAATTAATTGTTTAAAATTTGTTAGTGAAATAAAAGTTAAGTAATAAATGAATTGAAACCTCTAATTGAAATAAGAGAATAATTGCAAAGCTATAAAGAGGAATTTGCATACATATGAGACAAAGAGTAATATCGATAAACATTAAATTTAATTAAAAGAATGGAGATTAAACTTGTATAAGTTCAATTGCAATTTCCTTAACATAAATAACTTACCCAAATATAAAAGTTGAAGTGTTAAATGAGAAACTGGAATTGAATATTTTACAAGTAGGAATTTAGAAAAATGAAGTATTCAATAAATTACTGTTATAATAAGAATTTAATGGTATAAACTTAGGTTATCATTGAAATTTTACTGAAAAAGGGTTAAGAATTATTAATAGATGATATGAACCTAAGTATATAAAATGAAATTCAAAATAAGAATTGATTGTATGATTATTGACTTAAGTATGTTTTAATCTTCCCTATTCTAATATAATGGAAAGTAGGAAGAATTTAAATGACTGTAATCCACAGTTAATAGATAAATAAAAACTTCCACTTGTAAGAATGAATGTTAGCAGATTAAGAATTTAAGGGAAACCTTACAAGTAAAGAGTAAAGAAAGGAAGATATTCAAAATATTTGTTGTTATTAATGAGAATTATTTTATAAACTTATGTAATAAAAAGGAAATACAAATATAATAAATTTGGTGATAATTGGAAAATAAAACTTGTAAGAACAAAGAAATCCCTCATAAATGAAGGGAAGAAAATCAAACCACTGAAGTATGAAATAAATGTAAATAAACTATTTTGGTGTTGGTTTGGATTGTTTGGTTGATGTATGTTGGGTGGGTAAGAAATTTTGGAGTTATGGGATGAACAAATAATCTATCTTTGTTCCATCTAAGACTGTTGAGTAACGGATGCAATTGATAGTTATTCTTTATTCCGTACAATTTCAAAATTTGAACCCGAACAACAAATTGATTGTTTGATTGAATGGTTGTCTGTTGGTGGCATGTGCTGTTTGTTAAAATTTATGGTTGTTGCATTTGATTGGATATGAATGATTGAATCTACCCAAACATTTCACTGTAATATAAATATTTAACTTTTAGACTATATAAGTGAATACAGGTGATGGAAGCAACTGCTACTGCTTTTGGTTCCAAAATAAAAAAACGTATAGTGTCCGACAAATAGGTACGTTTCCGGATTTCGTATAAAGCGCTATTTTATATATTTTCCCGTGTTGGGATATTTTATTTTGGATATATATGTAATATATTGTATATTTGGATATTATATTTTCTCCAGAGTCCCTCCGTACAAAGGAGACTCTGCCAAAAATTTTCGTAAATTTTGGACTTAGAATTTTGTGAAAGTATTTTTCCAACTTTAATAATTCAAGTATTAAAGGATATAATGATTATAAAACAAGTATATTTCATTAAAGGAAATTAATCCAGTAAAATATTGTTTATAAGTTAATATTTGAAATAAGATGCACTGTAAATCTTCCTCCTCCCTTCTTTTTCCTTTTCGGGGACGAAAAGTTTTGAGTGGGGGAGATTGTAACGACCCGTTAAATTTATGATATTTAATAAAATGAATTAATATAATTTCTAGTTTGGTTAAAATAAATGTAGAAATTTGGTATAGTGGTTGCAATTTAGTGTAACTATAAAAATTTATGATAATTGATGTGGATAATGTAAATTGTCACAACTTGATTTAAAGTAATTTTTAAGAAACAAATAAATGTTGAATTTGTGAATGTTAGAATAAATATTAACTTAAATGGTGTTCATTAATACAAAGATGTAATTAGTGTAGATAGTAATAATTTATGCCTGTAGTGAAAGGAAAAGAAAACTAATAGAAACATAAAATTTATTTTATGTAAACAAAAGTATAGTTTTGAACAAACTTATGAAAATTGATAGAAACAGTGTTTGTAATCAGTTTGGTTATTTTATATTTGAAAGATAGAGATGTGTAAATACGTTAATGAATTTATAATGGGAAGGAATGGTAGAATGAAAAGAATATATATAATAATAAGCATTTGATTCAATTAAGGGAATTAAATTATAATAAATGGTCATTTAATAAATTCAACGTTTGTGAGAAATCATAATAGTTGTGTAAAATGTGTACAAACTTGGATTTGGAAGTTTATTGGATTTATAACGGTTTTGTTATTAAGTGTATGAGTTTAAAAGTTATTCCCTTTTGTAAAGTTATAGAAGAATGCATAAAGATATAAACAGGGCTTAATAGAATTGACAATTAATGAATTGAATAAATTACCGATTTATGTAGATATGTATAGTGAAATAAATGGCCTAAGCAAATTAAAATGGGATAATCATTGAGATTTGTACTATGAAAATAAATAGTAACATTTATTTGCAAGGAATAAAAGACTATTTAGGTGACTAGAATTTGGAGTAATGACTATTGTATGTTACCTACCCTTGTTTCTTGTTAATTTAGATTTTGGGAATCAAATTCAATTTATCCGCCAATTTACCGCAGTTAAAGTGAAATGAATTGGTGATTGAGAAATGTTAAATACAAATAAGATGTAAAACAAAGAAAATCCCATTTGTAATAAATTATGTAGAATAAAGTAAAGAAACTAGGAAATGAAAATGTGAAAATGTGGATGCAGTGAGATCTTAAGTGATAATAACCTTGTTAGGCAAGTGATAACGGAATTTTGTGTATATGTAATATTTACTGGTGTGTCAAGTAATAAACACATAGATGCAAGAAAAGGAAAGTTGGTAGCAATCTATATATGTTATTTATCTTACTTAGTATATTAAATAAGGTTTGGAATTCAAATTTTAATTAAAGGAGTTGGTAGCACGTTAGTAGGAAATAATTGTAAGGGTGGGATAACAACTACTATAAACTACCTAATTTAAATGAGTCAATGAACTTATTTGAAATAACGTTCATCTAAATATGAGTAATTAAAATGGCGGGGTCAACAATAAACGTTACTTTAGAATTAATTTATATTTTAACGGAAGTGTGAAAGTAAGGCAATATAAGCGTAAACTTATCAAGGTAGAATTTAGTAGTGTAATGAAAAAATGTTAAGAATGTTATAGTATAATGATTGATTGGAAATCAAAATTTACTTGTTTGAATGTAACTTTAGGGAAATTGGATTTAATTAAAATAAAAAGGAAGAAAAAAAAATTGGATGAAATTTAATGTTGGAATATTATGTATAAACTTAGATAAAATTTAAGGATATCTACGTAATAGAGTGTAAAACCAATGTTAATTTCATCTATTTAATACTAATAGGTTAATAATAGAATGAAGAGTAAATTTAATGTTAAGTTAATATGAATTAAGGTAATATTGGGGAATAATGTGAATTTTCTTCATAATATGATAAGTTGTAGAATACAACGTAAACTTAAGTATAACCTTTGGATTGAAAACATTGTTAAGGGTTACCTGTTAAATTTGGATGGAATTGGCAATAAATGTTACACTTATGGGTAAGGAAATAAAAATGTCCAGAATTTGAGTATATTAAGAAATGGGGATTGAAATTGAAATCTTGCAACGAATCTAATAATACGTTACATAAGTGTTAAATTAAGGTAACATTTGGAAAATATGATAATGATTTTCAAATTGAACAAGTTGTGGAATTAATAAGGATGGAAGAAAAAAAAATCAAGATTTATTCTATTTATTGGAATGAAAAATTTATAATTTGATTTATTGCGAATAATTGAAATTTAATTTGGTAATTGGCGAAATGATTAATGATTGAATTAACATAGAACTTGTTGTTAGTTATTAAAATTGTTTAAGAAATCAAAGGAGAGAAATTTTATAAAATTTTAAATTTTGTAATTGGATTGGCTAAAGTGGGAAAGTGGAATTAATCAACGTTGTTACTTTTATCTCCTTCCCTATTAGATCCTTATGTGATTGAATCCACATTTATTGTTGATTATTCCTATATATTGTCACCAATTAATCGTACTTGATGTATGTTTAGCAATTTTGTCACACAGTTAAAGTATGAATATATATATATATATGATGTATTCAAATTTTTCTGTATCTAGCACTTAATTAATTTAGAATCAAACTAACGAAACGTGTCATTTATTTTTGTCCCTCCATATTCATTTTCTTTCTAATTAATAAATACCTCTTTTTAATACCTGCTACTTTAAAAAAAAAAGGACTGTTCATATTTGCTATATTTCAATACCAAGTGTTCATATTCACTTTATTTCTAATTAATAGCAGCCTCTCCTTTCAAATCTATTTGTCCCTAAACCTAACTCTAACCTTATAAATAACCTACTTCTTATTCTTCTATTACATTTTGTTTCTCCTAACTCTAACCCTAGCCTCCATGCTATTCTTCTTCTTCTTCTTCTTCTTCTTCTTTTTTCTTGTTTTTCTCAAAGCTCCTTATTATCTCTCATTTTAATTTTTTTTCTTTCTCTTCAAATATTCTTCTTCTTCTTCTTCAAATTTACTTCTATTTCAAACTTTCTTCTTTTCAAATCTAGATCTTCTCTTCCGTTTTCAGTTCTTATTTTAATCATTTTTTTTTTCAATTCTTCTTTTTCAAATCTTCTTTTTCTCTCAAACCTTTTAAAATACATACATTCATATAATAAGGAGGAAAATTAAAGTAAATCGAAATAAAAGAAAAATTACGGAACAAAGTTAGCAATCAAGAAGAAGCATATGCGTTTTTCACGAGGGAAGGTGGATGTGGCACGGTATTTTATTTTTGTTTTGTTTATTTTTAATTTTTTTTTATTTCAATTGCAAATCGTTTAATTGTGATAACTTTCACATACGAACTCCGTTTCACACGAAATTTCTTTTGTTAGGATCGTAATTAAATTCCGGATCTGATGACGCTGGTTTGGATAAATTTAGAGACCGTCAAATTTTGGGTTTAAATCGGATTTACATTCGATTTAAATTCAAAAGGTGAGTGTTTTAACCCACTCACAATTTCTAGAAGCTTTTATGTTTGTTAAATAAATTTTAGAAATGAATAGAAATTTATTTATGAGTATTTGGCATGTTTATTTCATTCATACCTGTTGAATTGCATTTTATTAAATTTAACTGTTAAGTTAATTGATTTATTGTGTACTAATTGACTGTTGAAAATTTTTGTTGCATATGAATTGCTAGTTAACAGTTGTATAAATTATTACCGAATAAACTGTTAGATTAATAGTTCATAAATTTAATTTGAATAAACTGCCAGTTATCACCTGTTATATATGATCATATATATAATTGTTATTGATTGATATTGATCAATGTTGTGATTGGATGATGGATGTGTTGTTGAATGAATGTTTTATTTGGATATCATTAAACTGCAAGTTAGTATGCATTTACATTTCATTCGGGATTGCGGTTTGAAATGATATACAACCGCAGTTTTATTTTTTTAAATTGCGGATTGAAATGATAAATATCCGAATCACTTGACCATAGGATAGAAAACTATATACAGGCATCGCGGTCTATATATAACTATTTTTAATGTGATTTCTATGGTTTGGATGGAATACGGTTTATAAAAAATCTTAAATTTTATACTGAATAAATGTTTTCTTCCATATTTATATACATATGAAGTTGAAAAATTTGAAATAAAAAGGTGTATAAATCTCTTTATTAAAATGGAAGAAAATTTAGAAAATGGAGTTTGATAATTTATATCCTATGTTTAAATGTTAAGTTGGAAATTTTAAGATATGATATTTATAATTGGATTTTCCCAAAATAAATTAAAATGAATATTCTAGTATAACTTGAATTGGAAAATATATATAATTTATTACTAGAAATTGAAGTCTTATAAATTATGGATTCTATGTGAATATTCAAGGCTAATTAATAGAACATTTGATTTGAAAGAATAAAATCCAACTTTAGTTGAAATATTTATACTCAAAATGGATATACGTATATATATGAATTTATTGAAATGGTTTTGGAACTTGAAGCGATATTAAATTTTGGTTTTAACTTTAAATAAAGAAATGTATTATAAAGCCACGAGAAATATTTCTTTTCAAAGTAACATTTAAGTTAAACCACTTATTTTATATACTGTTGAATATCCAAACCATTTAGTTTTGAAAGTAATGGTTTTAAAAACTATGGATTTCGAAGTATTATGTTGAAAGTTAATATTCAAATATTTGGTTACAAGGAATTATAAATTTTAAAAGTGGCATAATTTTTGGAAAGATTTATATTTGGGAAATGATATCATTGATTTGGGTTTTATAAAATAATATCAAAACGAATCTTTTTGGGTTTTAAAGAAGAAATGATATCGTAATATTATGGTTTTGAAATGGATTATATTCTGGTTTTAAAGTATAAACTATTTTTAAATGACCGCGGTGTTATAATAACGATTGGTTGGCAAAGAGACGGGGATCGGATATGGACATACTCTCTGTCGATACCGAAAACCACTTTGACTAACCGTGTACGCGGTGGATATTCCAGAATGAAGTAGGTTGGGGCGACGTTTCCTGTAAGGTAAATACGTGGACCCGACTCCCGTGAGTTGGCATAAGGTGGCTAAAACAGGAGCGATTGACAGGTTAATGAGGTCATTCCTCTGATCGGACACTCCTCTTCGATATTATACTTCGACTTTGGATTGATTCAGTGGCCACTTCTATTTTTGATTTTGGGGGAGTTTGTTCGAGGTGGGCGGTAGCTGCGGCTACGCGTTACCATCGACCCGGAAGCGTAATTGGTATATCTACCCTGGCATTGCCTAGTTGTGCCGTGTCACCTACCTTATCGCGCCTTATACGATTTTGGTTTTGTACCATACCTATGGAGTGCCCTCTGACGACGCCCAGTACGGGGGAGATTACGGTACTGTATAGACTATGGGAATATATTCTATGTTAAGGTGGAAAATGTAAAGCCTTAACGCTATTTAAAAGTAAGTTTATTTTACAATTAGACACTATTATAATAGCGCAATATACTACATAGTAAATAGTTTAACGGATCCTTAGGAGATGTAAATCCCGAGCATCTCTTAAGTTACAGTACTCATATTTATTTCTGTAAAATTTAACTTACATAAGATCTTTTAGTTCTGACTCGAGTGTTTTTGTCTTTTCAAATTCGCTCGGGTCAGTCCGAGCGTTTCAGGATTTGAAGATTTAGCTTTGGAGGACGAAGACGAAGATTTGTATTATTATTATTTATACTAGTGCACTACACCATTTAATTCCGCTGCATTGTTGTATTGGTATGTGTAACTCTGATATTTATTGCACAAGAAAAATAAATTATTTTGTAAAACAGTTTCATGAACTGTATATTTGATTATTATATTTTATCCTTCCGCTGTGAGATTCTGTTTTGTTTTATTTCTTCTCTATCTTTCTCATTTACCCCATAACAATCCGACCTTCCGTATGGTTTGAATTGGCACGTGTGTCGGTTTAAAGTGTGCGAAAAGGTAGGATGTTACAGCAATACTGTATGACTGCAGTTCACGCTTGTGGGCACTGCCTTGCCACATTTAAAACGTTAAATCTGTGCGGCTGCAGTACACGCACGCGTGTGTTGCCTCGCCACTACAGCATGTGATATCATCACAACAGTGAATACTAACAGCAATCAAAACCGCAGAGGTCAAGTCACGACTATCGTGATTCAACACAACTACGAAGAACTGAACCTGAGGAAGTCTAGATATAAAGCAACAGCAAACTCAAAACAACACAAAAGTCCTCAAATTCTACACGATAGTAAGCATCAGTGCACAAGGGCAATGACCCGTACGTATACATGAACCAGCAGAAGCAATTGAAGTGCTACAATGGAACAAAAAGGTACAAAGGACACAGGTTGGAAACACATGAATTTAACTCAGATGCAAGCACACTCAAGGCAAAGTGCACATCAAACCAGAAGTGTGCTCAAAGCAAATCCAGTGCCAACATGAACAAAGACCAGAAGAAAATCAACATGAATGCGGTAACAACCACCGAGACTAAATGCAACACAGTGGCAACTACACAATGTTAATCAGAGAGGAACATGAAATAGCACCAGACAAAGACCAACATCAATGCCCAAGCTCAAAACTATATATATTCTCATATATGAAGATCAATATCAATTGAAGACTTAAGTCCACATATAATGATCAAAATGCTTTACAGATCAGAATGCTCAAAGTGAAAATAACAAATGTATCATGAACAAATGACCATGAAAAATCAAAACTGCTCAGGGATGAATACAGAAATAATCAAGTATAGCGAATAACAGTAGCTACCACCAAAATGTCCGAGAATGTAACCAAATGTACAAGAATGCCTGAGCTGAGAAAACAAAACCAAGTCAAAGCAAGGCCAACACAGTTTCAAATCAAATCAATGCAGAGATTTCAAGCTGAGCAAGGCAGTGGCCGAAGCCATCAGAAGAATGAAAGTGAGATTCTTGTCTCAAAATAGTTTTCACAGAAAAATAAGTGAAACTTTATCTCAAATAATTTTCACAGAAACCAAGTTTAATATGAATTAGAAATAGGATATACAGGAAATCCAAATATACCAAATCATGGCCGCAAGTAATCATATGCCCAAGGATGTCGAAGTCTAATGTCTTCAACACAAAATACCACCAAAAACAGAACTTGACAAGCACAACATCAAGGAAAATCAATTCAAAGTCGAAGACAACTTTAGTCAAGTAATTTGAAATTCAACAAAGTCAAAACAATTACTTTTATTCTAATTTAAGTTTTAAACTGTCATAGAAGCAAAAATGTAAAATCACCTAGAAACCGCAAGTGATAAGAAACCAATTCAATTACTGGCCGAGATAAAACAACATCGAAACAACATCAAGTATGCAAAGTCCAAATGCAACAGTTCGAACAATACCAAAGTCAAAGAGAAAGTCACGGAATCAAAATGTCAACAGCAGTATCATCGGAGCTCAAGCCGAGATATAGGCCAAAAAGAAACAATACCGTGTCAATCAAGCAATCCAGTACATACGCATATGAATTAGTCACAGAAAAATCATGAGCATCTAAGTAAAATCGAGTGGAATTAGATGTGAGCGATAAGGAATCACTTACCTTTTTACGACAATCTGAAGCAGAGACGAACTCGACAACAGGAGCAGTCGTGAAGGATCCAAGCTACTCGCGAGTACCCACCGATCGATCAATAGAGGTGCGACCTCGAAGAATTTTGAAAGCCCTAATTTGGAGAAAGAAGAACGAACGGCAGCCATTTATTTAATTTTATTTTTTCTTCGTTTGTTTGATTACTTAGGGTTGTGAAACAAAGTGATTGAATAAAGGAACTCGTGGTGGCCAAGTAAATGATCACACCACTATCTAAAAACATGGGCCAAGATTCAATTGTAGCCCGCAAAACATTTCAATAAATTTATGAAAATAATATCAACCGATAAAAATTCCAAACAGCAAATAGCTATCAACATTAATCGTTTAACGATGATTATAAATTGATGAAAAATTCCTGGGTTGTTACAGACTCCCTTCCTTAAAGAAATTGCATCCTCGCAATCATAAGGAATAATGAACAAATGGTAACAACCGTAAAGAACATCATCACAAGATGATGAAATATGAAATAGGAAGTTCGCCATAAAGAGCTTGAAAGAGTAAGCCTGAACGTGTTTGCTCGACGAATTCTCAGGACCCCTAAGTGCAATCCTTAGGATTTGAGAACCATTGAACTTCCGCAAGAAAAACATCTTTATTTCGATGGTGCTACACCCCCGAAGCCATGATGTGAATAGAAGGTTGCTCAAAAGTCAAATAGGAAAAACTTCCATTTCTTCAATAACACTGGGCTCAAGAATAAAAATCGAAAATCCCTAAGGCATTTCCGTAATTGGAAGACGTGGAAAACGTCGTGAATAGCAGAAAATTGAGCCGGTACACCGGCGTAGTACAATATAAACACCAAAGAAATCTTTTAATTTCATAAAAGAAATTCACAAATTCTCTACAAAATTTAATTATCAAATAGATAATCAAAATACAGAAATCACAAAACAGCAATATCTAATTATCGATACGATAATTAGAAGACAGCAAAATCTAATTATCAACAAAGATAATTAGAAAACAAAAATCACATGTCGTAATATTGCAAATATCTAATTACCAAAAACGATAATTAGAAACCTCAAATCAACAAATATCCAATTATCAAATACGATAATCGAAAACAACAAATATTTAATTATCAAAAACGATAATCAAATCTTAAATCACAAATATTTAATTATCAAAAACGATAACTAAATCTCAAACATCTAAATATCACAAGCGATAATCAGAAACAACAAATATCTGATTATCAAAAACGATAAATCAGAAATCACAAACATTCGATTATCAAAAACGAAAATTAAAAATCACAAATATCCGATTATCAAAAACGATAATCAGAAATCATAAATATCCGATTAT
This sequence comes from Allium cepa, assembly GCA_030765085.1. Classification (NCBI taxonomy): domain Eukaryota; kingdom Viridiplantae; phylum Streptophyta; class Magnoliopsida; order Asparagales; family Amaryllidaceae; genus Allium; species Allium cepa. Next base: position 913,142,852 of record CM060943.1, read on the forward strand.
CAGAAACGATAATCAAAACCACAAATATTTCAATTAACGAGTCTGGAATTAACCGAAATAGCAAACGCACATGTCCCATAACCACGAGTTTTACTAAATCGTTTAATTCACTTCATCATTACCTTGAAAGTGCAAAATTGTGTATTCTAAAAATAACATTTCACATTCTCAAACGGACAAATCCGGAATTAAGCGAATCAGTAAAAGAAAGGGGTCATAGTCCTTGATTTTTCTGAAACGTTTAAATCGCTTCCTCATTCTTTTGAAAGTGCAAAGTGCAAAACTTCTGAAAACCATTTTCATTTATTTTATAAAAATAATAATTTACATTCTCAAACGAAAAAGTCAGGAATTAAGCGAATCAGCAAAAGATAGGGGTCGTAGTCCTCGATTTTGCTGAAATGTTTAAATCGCTTCCTCATTCTTTTGAAAACGTAAACCGTAAAAATTTGGAAATGATTTTTATTTTGAAACAATTTTTAAAACACGTGATTAAAACAGCAACATCTGTAGTAACTTCGACAAGTAAATTGCACTTCTCAAAATACCGTAAAAACGGACAACAAAATAAGCATCGCGGGATAACCGCTTGAAAAACCATTTAAAAATTGTCGGTTACTGAAGTCAAAGCGACAGTAATTTTTGTACGTCAAAATCTCATCAAAATAATTGGCATCAAAATACAATACCAAAGAATTTTCATTCATCAAAAATGTCACAAGAATCTTCTCAAAGATAGAAAGGGGTATCAAACCCTAAACTTGTATCCATAACAAGTCAATAACACACGAATTCACCAATGCACAAAAATTGATAAAACATATCAATAGAAATCACGAAAATTGGTGAAGCGTAAATTTCTGGAAATCATCACAAGAAATCTAGAGAACACAAATTCTAGAAATCTACACAAGAAATCCAGAAAACACAAATTCTAGAAATCTATACAAGAAATCCAGAAAACACAAATTCTAGAAATCTATACAAGAAATCCAGAAATCACAGAAAAAGGAAAAGAGGCCTATCACATGACGGTCCGAAGACCATGGAGAGCTACCCCATATGGGTGAGTCTGAATCACCCAGATGAGGTCTAGACTAACCAAAAATCAAAAAGGTATGTGTGAGTGGAATCACACAAGTGGTGTCTAGTCTAACCTCGCAAACAAAAAGAAAGTATGTGTGAGTGGAGTCACACAGATGAGGTCTAGACTAACCAAAAATCAAAAAGGTATGTGTGAGTGGAATCACACAAATGGTGTCTAGTCTGACCTCGCAAACAAAAAGGTAAGTGTGAGTGGAATCACACAGATGGTGTCTAGGCTAACCAAAAAGTAAAAAGGTATGTGTGAGTGGAATCACACAAATGGAGTCTAGCCTACCCTTGCAAAAAAAGAGACATCGCACAATCGCTAGTCTAAATCATAAAAATGGGAAGTCCTATGACAAAATGGGAGCATGAAAACTCCCCAACCGGTATCACAAAACGAGACGCTATCTCATGGTGGCCAACCATTATTTTGACACACGAATGGCCCAAAGACCGTGGGGCGCTACCCCACATATGTGATGGCGAAACATTACACAAATGCGATGGCAAAACATCACAAGAGCAGGGTCTAGTCTCCCTCGCAGACAAAGAGACATCACACAGTTGCTAGTCAAAATCACAAAAATGATCGTCATGATCATCAAGAAGTGTCAATTACGCTAAGTTGGTAAATATAAAAGTTTAGCTTCATGTCCCATAACCACTTGCTTAACTTAAATATTCACGAACAAACTCTAAATCTTCACTAGAAAATTGTCACAAAAGATTCAATCGAACAAGTCCAACAATTAACGACGAAGCAAACGCAAGCGTTTCATACCACTTGTTTTACTAAGCCATTTAATTCAATTTCTCATACGAGTGAGGTAAAGGTTTGTATATACTAATAGATTGGAAAATGGTTTAGGAAAAGAGCTTTGTAGTAAAATAGTTTTGAAATCGTTTGGAGAAAAGGGTTTTGATATTTACTACTAGTATAGAAAACCTTTATATTTTTAAAGTGACAAATCACAAAAATGATTTTAGAAACAATCAATCACAAGAATTCACATACAAAGATGCAAATAGAACCAAAGAAATCGATACCGAATTCATCAAAAGTTATGTTCACGAAAATCCCGAAGAAAATGTCACCAAAGTCGCTAACAAATGATAGCAACAAATCGGGGAATTAACACAAATCGATTAAATTTGGAAACCAAATCTATTCACTAAAATTCACATTTGAAGACGTGAATAAAATCCAAAGAATTCGATTCCAAATCCATCAAAGTAGAAATACCCAAAAATTCCAGAAATAGAAGTTATAACAACTAATCGGAAAAGAATAATCGATTAACAATTGGAAAAACAAAGAAAAACGAGCATAAATGCATAAATGACTTCAACAAAAATAAAAATCAAGTCAATGCCGAAGTCAACAATTATTGGCCACAGTCGAATACAAAACGAATCAACATACTCATCAAAGAATTCAACGACAAACAAAGTCAGAGTCTTGGAAATCAAGAAACTAGCAATTTCATGAAAACAAAGTGACCGAAGTCGAATGGAAATCTAGCCGAGGAAAACACAAAATATCAAGTTCAAAATCGCTGAGATTCGAACAAGATGTGAGTGAAAAATCAAAATCACTCAATTTGCAACCGATCGAGCTATTTTCATCACAGTGTAATAGGTACACAATGACACCCATAGCATAGCACAAAAGTGGAACAAAGTCCAGAGGTACAAATAACTTTAATTGGCCAAATTCGAACAAAATCAACATCGGCTAAATCAATACAAAGCCGAAAACACAAGAACAAAATCCTCATCATCAAAAACCCAACTTGAGATCACAAAGCAAACGGAGGCCGAAGCCAAAATACTTTCATGAAATAAAAATCAAATGCATATGAATAAACGTTAGGAATTCATACCTAACAAGCAAAGATAATCATAGGTAAAGATGAGAAATAAACATCGACAAATAGTTGTAACACATGTTCCATCTGAGTTATGTTTTATATTATGTCCATAAACCCCAGGCTTTGATACCAAGCTGTGATGCCCCCCCTCTATACCCAGAATAGCCAAGAACACTATGGTGTAATGTTGTCAACTAGCGTGGAGAATACGGCTATTGAGGAGCGGCCATCCGTAGTTAGGCCATACACTAGTATTGGTTATCTCGATAGGAGTGGTATATATATATATATATATTCTTTCATTTTTCACCTCTGATTTATTTACTCCCATCGACATACCCCAATTCCAGTATAAAACGAACTACGATGGTTCATAATAATTTAGGATAGTAAATATAATAATAACACAGATAATATAAATGCGGAACACAGATAAAACAGAAAGTCTCATATATACAATAACCGATGTCAGTTACAATACATGTGATACAATACATATGATACAACTACAACTGTCGATTCTGGAAGTTACATATACAAGTACATTATTGACAATAATATACATGAATACATATCATCCTATACTATGACACATCTACTCCAAATGATATAAAGAAACTTCATAGCTCTAGCAGCAACCCAAAGCAAGATATCTACAACCTGTAATAACTCGGTCTGACCCGAGTATTAAATTCAAAAGAAAATAATACAAGGGTCAGTCTAATTCAAACTCAGTTATTAGTGCACAGAAGCAATAGTAATTAAATAAAAATTAGACGACGGTCACAATAAATTTTCCTATCCGATTCTTAAATAAGGAAATCAGATAACGGTAAATATAACACGTAACAGTGTTAAACAACAAATCAACAAATTCAAATTATTGAATTGGAAACACGAATCATTTCAAACAATTGAAACATCGATTAAAAGGTCAGCACGGGTAGGGCTGCAGTACACGCACGCGTGTACTGCCTCGCCACTACAGTAATTAAATACACAAAAGATCAATAACTCAAAAGCAATAGAATATTAATAAAAGCAATACTGTGTGGCCGCAGTTCACGCTTGCGTGCACTGCCTTGCCACATTTAAAACGTTAAATCTGTGTGGCTGTAGTACACGCACGCGTGTGTTGCCTCGCCACTACAGCATGTGAAATCATCACAACAGTGAAAACTAACAGCAATCAAAACTGCAGAGTTCAAATCACGACTATCGTGACTCAACACAACTACAAAGAAATGAACTAGAGGAAGTCTAGATATAAAGCAACAACAAACTCAAAACAACACAAAAGTCCTTAAATTCTACACGACGGTAAGCATCTGTGCACAAGGGCAACGTCCACTACGTATACATGAACCAGCAGAAGCAATTGAAGTGCTACAGTGGAACAAAAAGGTACAAAGGACCCAGGTTGTAAACACATGAATTTAACTCAGATGCAAGCACACTCAAGGCAAAGTGCACATCAAACCAGAAGTGTGCTCAAAGCAAATCCGGTGCCAACATGAACAAAGACCAGAAGAAAATCAACATGAATGCAGTAACAACCACCGAGTCTAAATGCAACACAGTGGCAGCTACACAATGCTAACCAAAGAGGAACATGAAATAGCACCAGACAAAGACCAACATCAATGCCCAAGCTCAAAACTGTATATATGCTCATATATGAAGATCAATATCAATTGAAGACTTGAGTCAACATATAATGATCAAAATGCTTCACAAATCAGAATGCTCAAAGTGAAAATAACAAATGTATCATGAACAAATGACCATGAAAAATCAAAACTGCTCGGGGATGAATACAGAAATAATCAAGTATAGCCAATAACAGCAGCTACCACCAAAATGTCCGAGAATGTAACCAAATGTACAAGAATGCCTGAGCTGAGAAAACAAAACCAAGTCAAAGCGAGGCTAACACAGTTTCAAATCAAATCAATGCAGAAATTTCAAGCTGAGCAAGGCAGTGGCCGAAGCCATCAGAAGAATGAAAGTGAGATTCTTGTCTCAAAATAGTTTTCACAGAAAAATAAGTGAAACTCTTATCTCAAATAGTTTTCACAGAAACCAAGATTAATATGAATTAGAAATAGGACATACAGGAAATCCAAATATACCAAATCATAGCTGCTAGTAATCATATGCCCAAGGATGTCGAAGTCTGATGTCTTCAACACAAAATACCACCGAAAACAGAACTTAACAAGCACAACATCAAGAAAAATCAATTCAAAGTCGAAGACAGCTTTACGCAAGTAATTTCAAATTCAACAAAGTCAAAACAATTACTTTTATTCTAAAGTAAGTTTTAAACTGTCATAGAAGCAAAATTGTAAAATCACCTAGAAACCGCAACTCCAATCAATGTTGTTTAAATCCGTGACAATTATGAGCAAGTGATAAGAAACCAATTCAATTACTGGCCGAGATAAAACAACATCGAAACAACACCAAGTATGCTAAGTCCAAATGCAACAGTTCGAACAATACCAAAGTCAAAGAGAAAGTCACGGAATCAAAATGTCAACAGCAGTATCATCGGAGCTCAAGCCGAGATATAGGCAAAAGAAAAACAATACCGTGTCTATCAAGCAATCCAGTACATACGCATATGAATTAGTCACAGAAAAATCACGAGCATCTAAGTAAAATCGAGTGGAATTAGATGTGAGCGATATGGAATCACTCACCTTTTTACGACAATCTGAAGCAGAGACGAACTCGACAACAGGAGGAGCCGCGAACGATCCAAGCTACTCGCGAGTACCCACCGATCGATCAACAGAGGTGCAACCTCAAAGAATTTCGAAAGCCCTAATTTGGACAAAGAAGAACGAACGACAGCCATTTATTTTATTTTATTTTTTCTTCGTTTGTTTGATTACTTAGGGTTGCGAAAGAAAGTGATTGAATAAAGGAACTCGTAGTGGCCAAGTAAATGATCACAACACTATCTAAAAACTTGGGCCAAGATTCAATTGAAGCCCGCAAAACATTTCATTAAATTTATGAAAAGAATATCAACCGATAAAAATTCCAAACAACAAATAGCTAACAACATTAATCGTTTAACGATGATTATAAATTGGTGAAAAATTCCTGGGTTGTTACAACATAGGTTAAGTATCAGGGCTCCATACCATAATACCACCTCTATCCAGAAGGAAATGACATATACTAAGGGGGCGCGATCCCCTAATAACCTGGCCGCATCCTTCCAGTTTTGACCATTATCGGCGTGTGAGGTCTGACGAAGTCACGTCCACAAAGCCACGCTTTATACAAAAGCTGTGCTTTGATCAACAAATGCTCAACAGCACTTCGTATGCCACATTACCAATTTGGAAATATATCACTAGTAACCATCAACTACATAACCTCTAAGCTCGTACGTCTCAAAGAAGGGTGTTAAGCTAAGAGAATAAATTCTCTGCCACCAACAGAAATAAACTTGATAGAAACCAGCTTTACATCTAAAATTGTAATGTCATACACACATCCATACAAGTCCGTTCTGGGTTCAAACAAAACCGAAGGCACTTCCAAAGAAGCCCTTGCAATCCGGACATTCACTAATCACGACCGGACTTCCCGTCACAAAGGGTGATAAAATCTCTATATCGGAGATCAGCCGATGCAGAGTCCTTCGACGGTAATCCTTCCGTTTTCAAAAATACCTGGTCTTCAACACCGGTCTTCAAATGCTATCCATTACGACATATCACTTATTCGGAATGGGATTTATGACACAAAGGTCCTCTCCCGGCTAAGCTGAATAATGAGCGCTTATTTTCAAAATAAGTGTAGCATTCATATTCAAGCAATCATAACAAATACCCATTTAAAGGTAAATATTGATAGTCGGTTATTCAACTATCAAGGCCATCAACCAACCATCTAGCACCATAACAATCACTAGGCCCTTTTGATTAATCTTCCATAAATAAATAACTTGCCAGATATTAACTTCAATTTATCTTTAAAAAGATAAATTCTCTAAACCCTTTCAATTTCATATTAGAAAAAAAACAATTCCATACTTATTTAACAATAAGTAATTCACAAATCCATTTATTTTCAATACTTAGAAAATATTCAATATACTTAAATCACAATTAAGTATATATTTCATTCTTTAAGGAAAACATTCTCTTAAACACATTTATTTGGGTCCAAACGAATGTTGCGTAAAACATCGTTACGACAACCCAAAATCACTAGTATAGGGATTCGAAATTTAGATAGATATATAAATCCCAATACTATACAAAAACATTTCCTTTCGAAAATCATTTATTATAACAACAGTGTTATAGTCCGTCTTTTCCTTGTTTCTCGAAAAAGTCTATTTCAACAATGAATGTTGAAATCTAGGGTTTCGATCCTTAACACATTTTAAAACAACTTCAAATCATTTTAATTCCATTTAAAAGATCACTCCCTAAACATTCCTTCAATATATTATTCACTGTTTAAGACCGTGAATATAAATCATTAACCAAATTCAACACTTTTACATATTCAATTTAAAAATTATCCACTGTCCCAAAATCATGAATATACTCCTTTAATAAGCTATAAAAATTAACTTATCAAATTCAATAAATCTTGAATGTATAAATCAATGTTTATAAATTCACATTTATATATTATAAAAACTACAAGTTATAAAAAGTCACTTTATTTACAAATTCTATCATATCTTATTTAATTGCCAAATCCAAATTATAAGTAAATCCACTTATAAACCTCTTATTTAGAAAATTAATTCTTTAATAACTTCATCAATTATAAATCTGTAAATCTTATTTACTTATAAACCCATTTATACTACATTTTAACGTTTATAAAAACTCATTTTATAATTCTAATATTTTCAACTTATAAATATCAATTTTATAAATCTTTTATATAAACCGTTTATAAAAAATTCAAAAATCTCAATTTAAACTATTTTATAAAATCATTAACTCCATATTTCAAAAATAAATTTGTACTATATTATCCCAAAAATCATAAATTTTATAACATTAAAATTATAACATTCATCTATTTAAAATGAAACAATTCCAAAAATTTAAATAAAATGTATACTTTCAAAAAATCACTTGAAAATCCTTTTTAAAATCAACTCCAAAAAATCACTTGAAAAGATCTTTTTAAAATCCTTTTTAACATATTTTTTAAAACTCCAAAAATAGGCCCAATGCTGCAACAGCACTAAATATAACAATCACGGCATCCAAACGTCATATATCAATATGATAACAGAATATATCACAATATATGTAAATAAATCAATTACTGTTGAGGAATCCAGTTGGATCCCTCCAACCTGTTTCCCTGCATCCACAGATGTTAGCACAATACCAATTCCGTTCCAATACGGAATATCGCTGTATATGGGTTCATAAAATATTATCCGCTATTATGCGACGCAATAGAGTGTCATCCGCTATATAATGCGGGAAAATCAACTCCAAGTATATATATAATACCAATTCCAATCAAGATGGAATTATCGCGGTATATGTTTTTAATAAATAACATCCGCTTAATATACGGCGTATAGGGTCTATTTAAAACAACAGATAATAATTTATCATTCAATAGTACATATATAATACCAATTCCAATAAAGATGGAATTATCGTGGTATTTGTTTTTAATAAATAACATCTGCTTAACATACGGCGTTTAGGGTCTATCTAAAAAAACAGATAATAATTTATCATTCAATCATACAATCAAGGAATCCTAAATCTAACTATTTAAAATATAAATCGAAACAATTTCGATTGAGTGAGAAGTTCTCACCTTGGTTTCAATAACAGTTTCAACTTTTTATTTCGAATAAAATTAAACGCGCGTTTAATTTTATCCAAAATTTTCACTAGCTCCAATCAACCCAATCCAACTCCATCGCGTAGTGTTCGTCCATACGAACCAAACGCAATTCGTTTCGTGCGTTTTCAACCTCGTATGAAAAAGTTATTGATTTTTAAAGTTACACGAATTATAATATAATTAAATTACAATTTCTTTATTTTTTTATAACCTAATCAAATCCTGGCCGTCCATTTCTGCAACAAGAGATCAGGGCCATTCTTCCTATTTCTTCCCCTTCTAGTAACCTACGCGCACACGAGACCCATAGGCCGCCATCGAGGGTTTGAAACCACGACCACCACAACGCACGAGACTACGAGCAAAGACCTCCACCACGAAGCCCCACTCGAGAGCCACCTTCACCGTGAATAGCATCAAGCTCGGCCTTGCCATTCTCATGAAATACGTGCGTGAACAATAGCAGAAAGCGGCCGATTTGGAACCTCTACGATGCTTCGTTTATCATCATCACCGTTAGATTTATAGAGCTCGATGCTCTCTAAAATTTTGTAGTTGATAAGTTTTTGAATTGGTTGACGAATTCGAAGAAATCAAAGAGGAAAGGAAATGAAGATATCGGCCATTGATGATAACTGGCGGCTAGGGTTAGCTCTGATTAGGGTTTTGCAAAATGAAAATAGTTAGGTCCTTTTATAGAAAATTTCCGTGCACTATTCACCCGAAATTTTTCCGAACACCAAATGAAGCATGCCGCCTGCCATTTATAATGTTTTACCCCCATTCCGAATGTAATGGAATATATATTGGGAGCCAATTCGATCAAATTTGGAAGATAAGTTTTTGAATCGACTATTTAAATTTAAAAATTCACTCGAATCGATTTCTATGCGTTTTACCTTGCCACGGACAAACCGTAAGTCTGATTGACACGAAATTTGAAACCATACAATAATATAACATTACGGATCCGATGAAACTGGTTTCGTCGAAATCCGGGACTGTTTGAAAAATGGCTATTTTTACTCGTCAATCAAATATTAAAATATTCAATTTCTGCAAATTAACTTTTAATTCGATTTTAAAAGTTCTATAACATCATTATAACTTCAATATGATTTTATAAAACATTACAAATCATTTTTGATCACATTAAACCCAATTTTCAATTATTTCTGTAATTTCATATATAAATTTATCGATTTAATTATCCAATTAAATCCAGATATTCGAAATAAAATTGATCCGACTTACAAATTTTACTTGTTAATATTTAAAATCAATTAAATATACGAATTTCAATTGACGGAAATTCTGGGTCGTTACAAACTCCCCCCCTTAAAAGAATTTCGTCCTCGAAATTACCAAGTAAGAAAAAATTACAGAATCCATTAACTTTTCAAAACCATTCAAATAGATTTCAAATTCACTTAAGTGTTTAACTTTCCCAAAATCCAATAGTTAAACTTCTTACAATAACTTTACTAAGTTTTCAAATCATACTTAGTTATCTTTTCAAAACCAACTATATTGTTTAACTTTTCAACTCAAAATCAAAACTATAGTTTTCAAAAAATTTCCAATTTTCTCAAAAATATTCTAACGCCTTAAATTTTTAGAAAAATTCGCCATAGCCTCCTTTGCGCGGCTCGATCCGAAAAAAAATGATAGTATATATATCACAAATATACATCTCATCAAGTAATGAGGCATCCCGTAGGGAAAAAAGTGTAAAAGTACAATACATAATCCGAGATATGTACCTTATATATTTATTTGCGAGCATATATGGCTAATATAGCGTGAAAGCGAGCTCCAAATGTGAAGCAATGCGCAATCTGCACCTACTAAACACTCAACAATAATGAGAACATGTATATAGGCAAGTGATATCAATATTCAACATATACCAACAACTATATATATGTCAATATAGCAAATGCAACAAACGGCAACAAATGCAATCATCAACCAAATATCATCCACTAACATCCAACAAATCAATGTCTATCCAAATCAATTCATAACCAAATCAATATAAATTCACTTAAGTTATTTTCCATTTCAAACGTCGTTTGTTTAACTTAACTTAAATTTCCACCTATAAATCCAATTCAGATTCCAATTCCAGTTCTATTTACTTACAAATTCGAAATTGTAATATCTCGGAATTTTGGACAATATAAATTTAATAATCTGTGTTTAAATTTAAATTGAATTGATAATTTTTGTTAATAAACATGAATTGATTCTATAACTTCTTAATTTAAGTATTTAGTTTGTGAATTTATTTTTAATAAACTAATGAAACTATTTTCTATTTAATAATGTATATGTATTTATATATATTTTAAATAGATAGGTTGTTTTTAATTAAATTAGTATAGCATAATTTTAATATTTTGAAATTGGGAATTGTGATTTATTTTTGGATTTAAGCTTTTCAAAAATATTTAATAAAATACTAAATGATTTTAAATATGAGATAAATGTTTTATTGGTTTAAAATTCATTTTAACTTAAGTTTGAATATTAAAGTAAGTTACAAAAATGTTTGTGATATTCTTTTTGAAATATTGATTTATAAAATGTGATTTGTAAATTTAATATGAAATTCAAAATACAATTTAAAATATGATACATGCATCCATTTAAGTTACAACCTCTTTTATAAATTTATTTTAATTGTTTAAAAGTATCTTTGACAAATGATTTATTTGTATATTGTTTTATTTATAAGAACACTTTGCTTTATCCTTTAGAAATTAATTATATGCATAACTAGGTGTTAAAGGAAATAATTAATTAAGTTTAATTTTCTTTAACACATAATTAAAATTACAAAACATTTAAAAGACTTGTGTAAGTAGTTTAAGATATAAGTTAACATGTGTTAAGTATTTAAGCAAGATATTTATAAGTGTTAATAGCTTAAGCCAAGTGTCAAATTATATCTTTTATTTTTCTTTGTCTTTAATAAATCATAAATTTAGTTTATAAAACATTGCATTCTTTCATTCCTGGCTTTTTCTCAGTTTCATTTCTTAACTAAAGAAACCTTTCAACTGAAAACATCTCACACCAAAGTAATCTTCATTCTATTGAAAATCAGTAAACAAAAACTCCTCAAAATGCAAATCATTACCCTGTAACTCCTCAAACCAGAAATACATCTCAAATCCCTTATCCATTTTCAAAATCTGCAAAATTATTCCCTGTGCATCATACAAAAGTCTGCATTCATGAATTCTTTAAATCCGAAAGCATTTTTAAAACAAGTTTAAGGGCATCAAACAACTGAAGCTCAAAGTTTCAAAGGGCATTCAAAACATTTGCAAAGAATGTTCTTCATGTTAAAAATCTGGGCTCTGCATAATTATAGGTGAGTAACTCATTTATAAATTTATTTAATAGGTAAAATTCTACATGCTTTTAAAATTATAAATGAATTTATATGAAATTGCTGGAATATTATACCTGTTAATATATGCCTGTATACATGATGATGATTGTTGCATGTTTGTTCTTCAAAATTTCAAACTCATGTTTGATCCCTGAATTCTCTTCTTTGACTTGTTTGCTGTTATGACTTAAACATTTGAATAAAACTTGTTTATTTTAGAATAGAGTAAGTTTAAATTTTATATAAATTAAATGGAATTGTCTGTAACCTGGAAAATTAAGTTATACAGAGCAAATTAGCATAGAGTGAAATTCAAACCTTATAATTTAATATTTCAGGTTTATTAATAGAAACATCAAGTAAATTCATGAATTTTAAATCAAATATTACAATTTAAAGTGTTTTAAACAAAGTGCAGTTTTGAATTTACAGTATTTTACATATTGTTTAAGCACGGTTGATGCTTGCATTTGATTTGGGTGAATTTTCTTCTAAAGATGGTGTAACCATCAAAGATTATAGGAAAATTCTTAGATCGAGCTGACATTAAATTTTGGTGATATAATTTGGGATTGTCATTTATGAACCCTAGTTTTACTGGGTTTAAGAATTTGAGCACTTCGGCTTCAACTAAGGATCGAGTTCTTAGATCTTTAGGGCATTGCTAGATGAGGGATTGATGGAGTTGTTGACGGAGTTTCAAGGGTGATAGTAGCCGGAGTTGGGAGGTCTCGCCGTTGACAGGTCAGGCTTTGAAAAGGGGAATGTTATTCCAGGTTTTTGTTTTAAACTTGAATTCAAATTCGAGTTGAATTTTTGGTGATCTAAGGTTTGAAGGGTGATGTGGGGTTACTGGTCGATGGGGAATGGCCATTGAGGATGGCCAGAGGTGGCCGGAGTTGATGAACGGGTGCATGGGGAGGAATTGTGCATGTTGGTGTTGATTTTTGGGTTACAGGGTTTTATACCTCGTGATGGTCTCGGGAGTTTCGAGTTTTAACTCGAAGCGGATGGGATTTTGACTCGAAGTAAATAATAGTGACTAGAGTATTTGAATGTTTCTGCTTTTATTAGAAACAAAACCTGTTTCAGTTTCTAAAATCTTAAAGTAAAAAAAAGTAAAATGCAAACAAAAATCTGAAATAAGTCTTGGACCTGAAATTGAATTTGAATTCAATAAGTTTAAATTTCAGATCTTAGAAATAAATTTGAAATGCTTTAAAACTCAAGTTTGGTTTTAAACCAAAATAGAAACTGTCTTTCTATTTTTAAAAAATTAAAATTAAAGTTTCAAATTGTAAGTGGAAGTTCAAACTTGAATTTTTAAACCTGTAATTTAATTATGAATTTAATAATTTAAATCTTGGATTTTGAATCATTTTTGAATTAAAAAATTTAAGATGTTTAAACCAAAACAGGAAACTGTTTTTCTGTTTTAAATTTAAAAGTAAATTTTTTAAAATGCAATTGAAAATTTTAAACAAAGTTTAAAATCTGGGAACAGAAATATGAAGCTCAGGTAGATGAATCTAAGTTTGAATTTGATTTAGATCTGGAAAGTTAAATTTAGATTTTAAACTTTTTAAAGTATAAAGGAACATGGGTTTTGAATTTGAACTATGAGTTTTAAATTTATGAAATAAGAATTTAGAATAAGTTAAATTCAGTTTTAAAACCTGAAATTTTATTTTAATGTCAGTTTTTTTAAAAGTGTTTTTAAATTTAAATTTGTTTTAACTATTTTAGAAAAGGTTAAATAATTTGAAAATGAAGATAGAAGTGCAAGTAAAGTTTTTAAAATTTTTAAGTTTGAATCTGGAATGAAAATTTAAAACTTTGTTTCAGTTTGAATTTTTTTTAAAAAAAAGAAGAAATTTTAAATTTTAATTTGTTCGAAATAAATTTGTTTAAAATACTTTATATAAGAAGGATGTTTCTTAATTTAGAACTTAAGAAATTAGTTTCATTTAAATTATTAAATTAATGTAAATGAAATATTAATTATTTAATTAATGAATAATGTGGATGTTTAATTAAGTAATTAATAATTTTTAAGTTAATTAATTAGATTTGAGATTAATTAATTAAGGTTAATTAATCTATAATTAAGGATGGTTAGTTAAATTTTAATTAATGATTAAGATTTATTTAAATCAAGTGATTAAAAATAATTTAGATTTTAATTAACACTTAATTAATTAATAATTAGAGATTAATTAAATTGTAATTAAATATTAATAAATTAATAATGATTTATATGAGTTAATTCTTAATTAAGTAATTAAGAAATGTTAATGAAGGTCATTAACTTAAGATTATTTAACAATTAATTAATGTGATTAATTTTGATAATTAATTTAATTAATTAATTAATAATAATCAATTGTTTAATTACTTATGAAAGTAATTAATGAATTAATTACTTGGTGTAATTAATTTGATAAATGTGATTAGTTTAGATTAATTAAGTTAAATTAATTTAAACATTTGTGGATTGTTTGATAATTACTTTATGTAATTTATGGATTTGTAATTACTTAGGGAAGTAATTAATTAAATAATTACTGAATGTAATTAAAGATATTAATTATGGAAGTAATTTAAATTTACTTTGAAAATTTATCAAGGGATAAATGGAAATAATTTATTAAGAGTAATTAATTTATGGAAAGAGTAATTAAAGTAGTTAATTACTGAATGGTTATTAATCATGGGTGATTAATATATATGTGTGGATTAATTTCAGATTAATTACTTATGTAATTAATTTATATTGAGAGATTGATTTAATGTAATCAGAAATCATTAATTAATTAATTAATGATGTAATTTAGAATTGAGTATTAAGGTATAATTAATAATGAATAAATGATTAATGCAATTAATTTTAGCTAATTAATTAATTAAGTAATCACAAGTTAATTATTTGCAAAGGGTTTAATATAATAACCTTGTGTAAGTAATATTAAAGGCCAATTATTTATTGTAATTAGAGATGGTTAATCAATAAGGTTAAGTGAAATGAATATTGAGATGGTGTTTTATCTTATTGTTTTGTAATCAATTAATGGTTCAGATAAGTAGGATTTTAATGATGAAGTAATTAATTTAATTTATTTTAAATTAATTAGAGATTAAGTAATTAATTTAGTTCATTTTAAATTAATTATAGAAGGTGTGATCATTAGACCATTGTTTATGTTTGATGATTGGTATTGGTTGTATGGTATGGTTTGTAATCTCAGCTATGAGATGGAAAATGTATGGATGTATTGGTTGCTTTTGGATGATAATATGGATTATCTGATTATGATATGAATTATCTATTGATGATAATGTTGATTATCTATTGTGTTGTGAATTATCTATCTGTGTGTATATAGATAATTAAATTGAATTGTTTTAAACTTAAAACAACTTGGACCTAAAAGACACGCTTTGGATTTCGATGAGACCGGGATCAGGTTTCCATATTTGGGATCCGAAAACCACATCGATTCCAATTAAACGTTAGGACGTGAATTCAAGTGGAGGAAGTGAAGACTCGAGGTGTAAGAACTATACGTCAGTATAACTCTGTGGGTGATTCCGTAATGAGCTTGACGGAATAGTACTTATAGGTTCGAGATGGTGATTTAGAGTGCAAGGGTTATCGTCGTTAACTCTGAGGGTGATTCCAAAACGAGTGTAACGAGATAATGCCTTCGGTTTCGTTCGAACCCGGAACAAACTTGTATGGATTGAATGCTTTTAGAACATCGTCAGGTGGACGATGAGCATTCTAAGTGATATGTCCTATAGAGGTAATCGTAGCCTCAAGCCTCATCAACCAGGAATGGCTAAAATAGGGGAGGTGTAGCAAGGCTTCGTGGGTAGCTCCCACTTGAGAGCGAGATTTACCCCTGTTTAGATGTCCCTTATTTCGGCTTAGTGGTACGGTTGCTGATCACAACTGCGGGGTGGTCTTGTTTGGAACTGTTCAGTAAGGAATGGTTCCAGCTTTGTGTTGCAGGGGAGCGGGCGTACACCTCGGTACGGTGATCTAGGCCACGTACTGTGACGGGCGGTACCCCCAGTAGCCCAGCCATTGATGGAATCCAAAATCCAATAAGTGCCAACGGTTTTGATTGTATTACCCACTTTTGTGGCTAGTAGCTGGAATTTAATAGATGTAATAATTTCGGCTATTTCATATTTACTTGAAAACCCTAGACACTATTATAATATCGTCGGATTTCCTATCAAATGTTTTTGTTAGCATTAGGTAAAAACTTTTCCATGTTTATATGTGGGAAGTCTAACGTGATACCTTTTCTTTTCAAAGGTTTTTCAAAAGTTAAGCAACTTTAACCTGTTACTCACACCAGACCCATATCTGGCCCGGAGTTATTTCTGTTTTTCTTTAACTCTTGGGTACTCAAATTTTTACGAGTAGCCAAGGGAATTTAGGTTAGCTTTGACGAATTGTGGAGGAGCATATGGAGCAGGAGGCTTCTGCGTATAGTTATATAGTTTTCCGCTGTGTTGGTATCTTTGAGTGTTTATCTGTTATGTATTGAGTTGTAATAACTAGACAGCTGTTTATAACTGTCTAGTATGTGTTGTATTGTCTGTGTAACTCTGATAATTTATGTATACTATGTAATAATTATGTTATTAATATAATTTATTCGTTCCGCTGTTGAGATTCTTGTGTTGTTTCTTCTTTCTCTTCTTTCTTTTCTCTTTTCTATCCCTTTCTTTCTTAAGGATGATACGAATTTTTGTGGAGAAAAAGTCGGGTCGTCTCAGTTGGTATCAGAGCATTAGGTTGAGTGAATACCTTGGCTCTGTAGTGGTGTCTATCTTGAGAGAGCGTATTTGTATTTATATATATATATTTATGGTTCTACCTATTTGTCGGTTTACCTGTTCGGGTCTTCCAATATAAATTATAAAGGTAGATGAGGTAGAAGTGTGTGTAACAAGACTACCATTGGTTGGAGTTTGAATGGATGAGGTTGGACGTGTATTTGTCAAGACTGTAGGCCTAATACCCTCTCGAGTAAGTTTTGCTTGGTGTAAGGACTTGATCATCGATCTCTGAAGGAAACCTTCTAAAGGTTCGGAGTTCATCTTTGAAGTGCAGAATTGAATTTTGATCTGTCGATAAGGCTGAAGCAAGCAAGTGATGATATCTTGATATCTCAGGAAGTTGTAGCTGCGTGATGAGATGCAGCGACTATATATTTCCGAAGATGTTTCTTTGGAACAAGAGTAAGGACGTGAGTCTGCTTGGTGTTGTTGCTGAGATCAGAAGAATATGCTGTTTGCTTTGAGGTCCGAGTTTCTCGAAAATCTTTGGATTGAGAATTCTTTGGCTTTGGTGTTAGCGGAGCAGCTCGGAGTGTTCTGTGTTAGCAGGAAGTCTTTTGGTTGAATAGTTTTTCTGAAGTGGAGTTCAGAAGCGGCAGAGTGGACTCATTTCTCTGGTAAGTTGGTTAGGCCAGCATAAGCTGTTCTGTTTGGTTGAGAGAGAGTAGTTTCTTTGGATTTAGGCTGAGTTGATCGCAAAAGTGACTTGCGATAGTGTTCTCTTGAGTTGCTGGAGATTGTCCGGATTTCTTCCAGAAAGTCAGAAGTTTGTCCACATCTGGAGATCGAGTTTTCTTTCCAGGAATGGAACTGGTGGTTCAGTTAGTAGATGGATGGTTCCTTGAGATAAAAGTTGGTGAAGCAACTCAGGTTTCGTAGAAACATCTGAGTTTTCTTTATGGATATGTGGAACCATATTTCTGTGCTGGGTTGTCTAGTCTGTGCTTGTGCTCTTCGTCGACATTTTTTCTACTTCGAATCAGAGTTGTGCAGCTGAAGCAGTATGGGGGTGTTTCTGTTTTATCTTTTCCGGATAAGAAGGAGTTTGTTCTGTCTTCTGTTGTTGAGAAGCAAGGTGTGTGTTCTTGGTTTTTGAGTGATCTTGAGGAGATCATTGGATTGTTTTGATCCAGTCTGTTTCTAGAAGCATCAGCGTAGAGATTAGGCTGATCAGGAAGGATGTTGGTAGCCCAGGATCGTCCTAAGAGTTTTTATGGATAACAGACGGAGAAATTTGTATTCTTGAGTCGGAGATTGGGGTTAGGTTAATTTTTTCTCTGATCCATAGAGCTATAATATTTTGGAGGGACTTTTTGATTTCTTCTGTGATTGGTAAGATAAGTGTTTGGTTTTCTAGAGTTGAATTGCTAATTTGGATAACTGGGATTCAATGTGTTTCACGTATCTCTAAGGGAGTACGTGTTTGATATTTCTGGTTGTAGAACCAGCAGTTCAGGAGGTTTGTTTGTTGAGTCAGACTCGTATGTAGTCTGATATTCTGTTAAGAATTGTTGATAGGAGCTCTATAGCTTAGTAGTATTGATTGATTGGATTCTATAGCGCGAGTATCCCGATATATATATATGTATATATATATATATCTATGTATGTATGTATGTATGTATGTATGTATGTGTGTATGTATGTATATATATACCGGGGAAACTCGTGAAGGTTTTATCCAAAATTCTTTTGGATAATTAGATTTGTTTTGATTGTGTGAATTGGTTGCATTGGCTGTTGGCATATGATTAACATATGCCATATTTTAATAAAATCTGTAAATAGATTATTAAATTACCTTTGTTTTAAATTTCGGGGACGAAATTCTTTTAAGTGGGAAGGATTGTAATATCCCGAAATTTTGGATAATATAAATTTAAAAATCTGTGTTTAAATTTAAATTGAATTGATAATTTTTGTTAATAAACTTGAATTGATTCTATAGTCTTCTTTATTCAAGTGTTTAATTTGTGAGTTTATTTTTAATAAACTAATGAATCTATTTTCCATTTAATAATGTATATGTATTTATATATATTTTAAATTGATAATTTGTTTTTAATTAAATTAGTATAGCATTATTTGAATATTTTGAAATTGGGAATTGTGATTTATTTCTGGATTTAAGCTTTTCAAAAATATTCAATAAAATACTAAATGATTTTAAATATGATAAAAATGTTTTATTGGTTTAAAATTCATTTTAACTTAAGTTTGAATATTAAAGTAAGTTACAAAAATGTTTGCGTTATTCTTTTTAAAATATTGTTTTATAAAATGTGATTTGTAAATTTAATATGAAATTTAAAATACAATTTAAAATATGATACATGCATTCATTTAAGTTACAACCTCTTTTATAAATTTATTTTAATTGTTTAAAAGTATCTTTGACAAATGATTTATTTGTGTATTGTTTTATTTATAAGAACACTTTGCTTTATCCTTTAGAAATTAATTGTATGCATAACTAGGTGTTAATGGAACTAATTAATTAAGTTTAATTTTCTTTAACACATAATTAAAATAACAAAACATTTAAAAGACTTGTGTAAGTAATTTAAGATATAAGTTAACATGTGTTAAGTATTTAAGCAAGATATTTACAAGTGTTAATAGCTTAAGCCAAGTATCAAATTATATCTTTTATTTTTCTTTGTTTTTAATAAATCATAAATTTAGTTTATAAAACATTGCATTTTTTCATTCCTGGCTTTTTCTCAGTTTCATTTCTTAACTAAAGAAACCTTTCAACTGAAAACATCTCGCACCAAAGTAATCTTCATTCTATTGAAAATCAGTAAACAAAAACTCCTCAAAATGCAAATCATTATCCTGTAACTCCTCAAACCAGAAATACATCTCAAATCCCTTATCCATTTTCAAAATCTGCAAAATTATTCCCTGTGCATCATACAAAAGTCTGCATTCATGAATTCTTTAAATCCGAAAGCATTTTTAAAACAAGTTTAAAGGCATCAAACAACTGAAGCTCAAAGTTTCAAAGGGCATTCAAAACATTTGCAAAGCATGTTCTACATGTTAAAAATCTGGGCTCTGCATAATTACAGGTGAGTAACTCATTTATAAATTTATTTAATAGGTAAAGTTGTACATGCTTTTAAAATTAGAAATGAATTTATATGTGCTGGAATATTATACACGTAAATATATGCCTGTATACATGATGATGACTGTTGCATGTTTGTTCTTCAAAATTTCAAACTCATGTTTGATCCCTGAATTCTCTTTTTTGACTTGTTTGCTGTTATGACTTAAACGTTTGAATAAAACTTGTTTATTTTAGAATAGAGTAAGTTTAAATTTTATATAAATTAAATAGAATTGTCTGTAACCTGGAAAATTAAGTTATACAGAGCAAATTAGCATAGAGTGAAATTCAAACTTTATAATTTAATGTTTCAGGTTTATTAATAGAAACATCAAGTAAATTCATGAATTTTAAATCAAATATTACAATTTAAAGTGTTTTAAACAAAGTGCAGTTTTGAATTTACTGTATTTTACATATTGGTTAAGCACGGTTGATGCTTGCATTTGATTTGGGTGAATTTGCTTCTGAAGATGGTGTAACCATCAAAGATTATAGGAAAATTCTTAGATTGAGTTGACATTAAATTTTGGTGATATAATTTGGGATTGTCAGTTATGAACCCTAGTTTCACCGGGTTTAAGAATTTGAGTACTTCGGCTTCAACTAAGGATCGAGTTCTTAGATCTTTAGGGCAATGCTAGATGAGGGATTGATGGAGTTGTTGACGGAGTTTCAAGGGTGATAGTGGCCGGAGTTGGGAGGTCACGCCGTTGACAGGTCAGGCTTTGAAAGGGGGAATGCTGTTCCAGGTTTGGGTTTTAAACTTGAATTCAAATTCAAGTTGAATTTTTGGGTATCAAAGGTTTGAAAGGTGATGTTGGGTTACTGGTCGATGGGGAATGGCCATTGAGGATGGCCAGAGGTGGCCGGAGTTGATAAATGGGTGCACGGGGAGGAGTTGTGCATGTTGGTGTTGATTTTTGGGTTACAGGGTTTTATACCTCGTGATGGTCTCGGGAGTTTCGAGATTTAACTCGAAGCGGATGGGATTTCGACTAGTAGTAAATAATAGTGACTCGAGTATTTCAATGTTTCAGGTTTTATTAGAAACAAAACCTGTTTCAGTTTTTAAAATCTTAAAGTAAAAAAAAGTAAAATGCAAACAAAAATCTGAAATAAGCCTTGAACCTGAAATTGAATTTGAATTCAATAATTTTAAATTTTAGATCTTGGAAATAAATTTGAAATGCTTTTAGACTCAAGTTTGGTTTTAAACCAAAGCAGAAACTGTCTTTCTGTTTTAAAAAAAATTAAAAGTAAAGTTCAAATTGTAAGTGGAAGTTCAAACTGGAATTTTTAAACCTGTAATTTAATTATGAATTCAATAATCTAAATCTTGGATTTTGAATCATTTTTGAATTCAAAAATTTTAGATGCTTAAACCAAAGCAGGAAACTGTTTTTCTATTTTAAATTTAAAAGTAAATTTTTTAAAATGAAACTGAAAATTTAAAACAAAGTTTAAAATCTGGGAACAGAAATATGAAGCTCAGGTAGATAAATCTAAGTTTGAATTTAATTTTGATCTGGAAAGTTAAATTTAGATTTTAAACTTTTTAAAGTATAAAGGAACATGGGTTTTGAATTTGAACTACGAGTTTTAAATTTATGAAATAAGAATTTAAAATAAGTTTAAATTCAGTTTTAAAACCTAAAATTTTATTTTAATGTCAGTTTTTTTAAAAGTGTTTTTAAATTTAAATTTGTTTTAACTATTTTAGAAAAGGTTTAATAATTTGAAAATGAAGATGGAAGTGTAAGTAAAGTTTTTAAAATTTTTAAGTTTGAATCTGGAATGAAAATTTAAAACTGTATTTCAGTTTGAAATTTTTTTCTAAAAAAGAAATTTTAAAATTTAATTTGTTTGAAATAAATTTGTTTAAAATACTTTATATAAGAAGGATGTTTCTTAATTTAGAACTTAAGAAATTGGTTTCATTTAAATTATTAAATTAATTTAAACGAAATATTAATTATTTAATTAATTTAAAATAATACGGATGTTTAATTAAGTAATTAATAATTTTTAAGTTAATTAATTAGATTTGAGATTAATTAATTAAGGTTAATTAATCTATAGATGGTTAATTAAATTTTAATTAATGATTAAGATTAAAGATAATTTTGATTTTAATTTACACTTAATTAATTAATAATTAGAGATTAATTAAATTGTAATTAAATATTAATAAATTAATAATTAATAATAATTTATATAAGTTAATTCTTAATTAAGTAATTAAGAAATGTTAATGAAGGTTATTAACTTAAGATTATTTAACAATTAATTAATGTGATTAATTTTGATAATTAATTTAATTAATTAATTAATAATAATCAATTGTTTAATTACTTATGAAAGTAATTAATGAATTAATTACTTGGTGTAATTAATTTGATAAATGTGATTAGTTTAGATTAATTAAGTTAAATGAATTTAAACATTTGTGGATTGTTTGATAATTACTTTATGTAATTTATGGATTTGTAATTACTTAGGGAAGTAATTAATTAAATAATTACTGGATGTAATTAAAGATATTAATTATGGATGTAATTTAAATTTACTTTGAAAATTTATCAAGGGATAAATGGAAATAGTTTATTAAGAGTAATTAATTTATGGAAAGAGTAATTAAAGTAGTTAATTAGTGAATGGTTATTAATCATGGGTGATTAATATATATGTGTGGAGTAATTTCAGATTAATTAATTATGTAATTAATTTATATTGAGAGATTGATTAAATGTAATCAGAAATCATTAATTAATTAATTAATGATGTAATTTAGAATTGATTAATTAAGGTATAATTAATAATGAATAAATGATTAATGTAATTAATTTTAGCTAATTAATTAATTAAGTAATCACAAGTTAATTATTTGCAAAGGGTTTAATATAATTAACTTGTGCAAGTAATATTAAAGGCTAATTATTTATTGTAATTAGAGATGGTTAATCAATAAGGTTAATTGAAATGAATATCGAGATGGTGTTTTATCTTATCGATTTGTAATCAATTAATGGTTCAGATAAGTAGGATTTTAATGATGAAGTAATTAATTTAATTTATTTTAAATTAATTAGGGATTAAGTAATTAATTTAATTCACTTTAAATTATTATAGAAGGTGTGATCATTAGATCATTGCTTATGTTTGATGATTGGTATTGGTTGTCTGGTATGGTTTGTAATCTCAGCTATGAGATGGAAAATGTATGGATGTATTGGTTTCTTTTGGATGATAATATGGATTATCTGATTATGATATGAATTATATGTTGATGATAATGTTGATTATCTATTGTGTTGTGAATTAGCTATCTGTGTGTATATAGATAATTAAATTGAATTGTTTTAAACTTAAAACAACTTGGACCTAAAAGACACGCTTTGGATTTCGATGAGACAGGGATTGGGTTTCCATATTTAGGATCCGAAAACCACATCGATTCTAATTAAACATTAGGACGTAAATTCTAGTGGAGCAAGTGAAGACTCGAGGTGTAAGAACGGTACGTCAGTATAACTCTATGGGTGATTCCGTAATGAGTTTGACGGAATAGTACTTATAGGTTCGAGATGGTGATTTAGAGTGCAAGGGTTATCGTCGTTAACTCTAAGGGTGATTCCAAAACGAGTGTAACGAGATAATGCCTTCGGTTTCGTTCGAACCCGGAACGAACTTGTATGGATTGAATGCTTTCAGAACATCGTCAGGTGGACGATGAGCATTCTATGCGATATGTCCTATAAAGGTAATCGTAGCCTCAAGCCTCATCAACCGAGAATGGCTAAAACAGGGGAGGTGCAGCAAGGCTTCATGGGTAGCTCCCACTTGAGAGCGAGATTTACCCCTGTCTAGATATTCCTTATTTCGGCTTAGTGGTGCGGTTGCTGATCACAACTGCGGGGTGGTCTTGTTCGGAACTGTTCAGTAAGGAATGGTTCCGGCTTTGTGTTGCAGGGGAGCGGACGTATTCCTCGGTACGGTGATCTAGGCCACGTACTGTGACGGGCAGTACCCCCAGTAGCCCAGCCATTGATGGAATCCAAAATCCAATAAGTGCCAACGGTTTTGATTGTATTACCCACTTTTGTGGCTAGTAGCTGGAATTTAATAGATGTAACAATTTCGGCTATTTCATATTTACTTGAAAACCCTAGACACTATTATAATATCATCGGATTTCCTATTAAATGTTTTGGTTAGCGTAAGGTCAAAAAAATTCCATGTTTATGTATGGGAAGTCTTACGTGATACCTTTTCTTTTCAAAGGTTTTTCGAAAGTTAAGCAACTTTAACCTGTTACTCACACCAGACCCATGTCTGACTTGGAGTTATTTCTGTTTTTCTTTAACTCTTGGGTACTCAAATTTTTACGAGTAGTCAAGGGAATTCAGGTTAGCTTTGACGAATTGTGGAGGAGCATATGGAGAAGGAGGCTTCTGCGTATAGTTATATAATTTTCCATTGTGTTGGTATCTCTGAGTGTTTATCTGTTATGTATTGAGTTGTAATAACTAGACAGGTGTTTACAACTGTCTAGTATGTGTTGTATTGTCTGTGTAACTCTGATAATTGATGTATACTATGTAATACATATGTTATCAATATAATTTATTCGTTCCGCTATTGAGATTCTTGTGTCGTTTCTTCTTTCTCTTCTTTCTTTTCTCTTTTCTATCCCTTTATTTCTTAAGGATGATACGACTTTTTGTGGAGAAAAAGTCGGGTCATCTCAGAAATGGATTTCAATTTCATTTTCTTGCACTTGCAAATTTTATTTATTCATTCACAATTCATTTTCAACCTTAATAATTGTATTCCAATCATTTTATATTACATTCCAGTGTCTTTTCAATCTTTCAAAACCATTTTTGAAACCAATTCAATTATCCTTTGAATTTCAAAACCAAACCCAAATTTTCAAACAAATTTCATTTAAAAAATTCGGTAGCAGTTCCTCTTTTGGAAACCCGAAAATGAACACCGACAATGTCGCGATCATCATCGGAATTATTTTCCAGCGACCGAAAAGAGTTTAGCGCTTTTATCCCTCCAAAAATATTTTTCCAAATCTTTGAAAACCATTTTCAAACTCAAAAAGGAATTTAATCTTTTCCAAATTGCAAACCCTTTCAAAACATTTCCAAATATTCCTCTGGAATTTTACTTCAAATTACAAATCACATTTACAAACTTTTTGCTTATATAATTTCACTTATTGTATATATAAGATTTATTTCACAATTGTAAATTATATTAATTATAATTCCAACTTAATAATTCATTTGCTTATACAATTTATTCTTTTAATTAACTTATATATATATACATATTCTTACATTTCAACAACCAAACAATCAATTTATATACACTTCAATAATTTCTGAAAAATTATTTACTTTATATGTGAAATATAATCAAGGTAAAATTATTTCATTTACCCTATTTTAAACCGATATTGTGTCAAATTGTTCTGTACAAGTGTTTAGAGATCCCTATCGATAACGTTAATTACTCATATTGACCAGAATCCATATACCACTCAACAAACCGACTAACAAATATAAAACAATTTTTATGTTCACTTAAAAATACGCTCTCATAGCTATTATTACACTCAAACTCATTCTAGAGTACTACTAACTCTATCTCTAATGAGTAATTCCCAACAGAGCCAAGGCTGTCACTTAACCATATGCTCTGATAACAAATGTAACGATCACGGTTTTTCATCCACGAAGGTCGACATTAATACGTCCACTGTATCAACAGCCGAGCAATCGAAGGCCGGAAAACCGTACCGTTAGGGTTAAAGAGGAGGTAGAAAATAGAAGAAGAAAGAAAGAAAAAGAAAATAACAGAAACAACATCAGAATCTCACAATCGCAGCAGAACAACATATAATAGATAAATGAATATCTTTAAACAAAGAACTATATCAGTTATTTCATTACATCACATTACATTGCATAATCAAAGTTTACAACAACAAACAGTGAAAAAGAAATACTATATACTAGTTGATACGCTAAGCCATCCAGCTTGCTTCCTGATCTCTACAGCAAATCCTGAATTCCAGAATATCCTGATAACCTAACTCTAGACTGCCCGTGTTAAAATTGGTGGGCACCCAGAGTTTAGGAAGAGAACAATAAACTCCAGGTCAGTCATGGGACTGGTGTGAGAACTTAATACAGTTTATCTTTAAAAATCATCAAAGAAATATTTTAAATTAGATTCGCAATGCTTTTTGGAAGATGAGACTACCATAAGGCCTCCCACACACACACACAATGCAAATGCAGAATCAGAGGAGATTTCTCCTTATGATAGTCAAATATACTTGATACGTAGAAATTTTCTTTGATACTATTATTATAAGTGCAATTTGTAGGAAAACATTTCGAAAGTAAAGATATAAATCTTAGCCAGCACAGGCATTCTGCACTTATGCCTACTATAGCTACCATGTTCAATAGTAGGTTACCGCCGCATTCCATGGCAGGTTATACAACTAAAACCGTACAGGGTGCGTATTGGAGTTTGGATTTCCAAAAAATGGCCAGGCCAAGGAACTTCCCATTGCCACATGCAAATGCCTCTGGAAAGACGCCCCGAAAACCTAACCTAACATTACGGTTAGATCTTGGCCAACACAAGGCTGGGTTACCCTTAGTTGGGTAACTACTGACACAAATATGCCATCCCCCGGTCACAACCGGCCTAAATCCTGGGATTCACCAACAACCACAAAGTAATAAGTTTGCAGCAACAACATAGATTAAGTATCATGGCACCATACCATAATACCACCTCTATCCAGAAGGAAATGACATAAACATAGGGGGCGCGATCCCCTAATAACCTTGCCGCATCCTTCCTGTTTTGACCATTATCGGGGTGTGAGGTCTGACAAAGTCTCGTCCACAAAGCCACGCTTTATACAAAAGCTGTGCTTTGATCAACAAATGCTCAACAGCACTTCGTATGCCACATTACCAATTTTGGAATATATCACTAGTAACCATCAACTACATAACCTCTGAGCTCGTATGTCTCAGAGAAGGGTGTTAAGCTAAGAGAATAAATTCTCCGCCACCAACAGAAATATATTTGATAGAAATCAGCTTTACATCTCAAATTGTAATGTCAGACACATCCATACAAGTCCATTCTGGGTTCGAACAGAACCGAAGGCACTTCCAAAGAAGCCCTTGCAATCCGGATATTCACTAATCACGACCGAACTTCCCGTCACAAAGGGTGATAAAATCTCTATATCGGAGATCAGCCGATGCAGAGTCATTCGACGGTAACCCTTCCGTTTTCAAAAATACCCGGTCTTCAACACCGGTCTTCAAATGCTATCCATTATGACATATCACTTATTCAGAATGGGATTTATGACACAAAGGTCCTCTCCCGGCAAAGCCGAATGATGAGCGCTTATTTTCAAAATAAGTGTAGCATTCATATTCAAGCAATCATAACAAATACCCATTTAAAGGTAAATATTGATAATCAGTTATTTAACTATCAAGGCCAACAACCAATTGTCCAGCACCATAACAATCAATAGGCCCTTTTGATAAATCTTCCATAAATAAATAACTTGCCAGATATTCACTTCAATTTATCTTTAAAAAGATTTATTCTCTAAACCCTTTCAATTTCATATTAGAAAAATAATAATTCCATACTTATTTAACAATAAGTAATTCACAAGTCCATTTATTTTCAATGATTAGAAAATATTCAATATACTTAAATCACGATTAAGTATATATTTCATTCTTTAAGGAAAACATTCTCTTAAACACATTTATTTGGGTCCAAACGAATGTTGCGTAAAACATCGTTATGACAACCCAAAATCATTAGTATAGGGATTCGAAATTTAGATAGTTATATAAATCCCAATACTATACAAAAACATTTCCTTTCGAAAATCATTTATTATAACAATAGTGTTATAGTCCGTCTTTTGCTTGTTTCTCGAAAAAGTCTATTTCAACAATGAACGCTGAAATCTTGGGTTTTGATCCTTAACACATTTTAAAACAACTTCAAATCATTTTAATTCCATTTAAAAGATCACTCCCTAAACATTCCTTTAATATATTATTCACTATTCAAGATCGTGAACATAAATCATTAACAAAATTCAACACTTTTACATATTCAATTTAAAAATTATCCATTGTCCCAAAATCGTGAATATACTCCTTTAATAAGCTATAAAAATTAACTTATCAAATTCAATCAATCTTGAATTTATAAATCAATGTTTATAAATTCACATTTATATATTATAAAAACTTCAAGTTATAAAATGTCACTTTATTTACAAATTCTATCATATCTTATTTAATTGCCAAATCCAAATTATAAGTAAATCCACTTATAAACCTCTTGTTTAGAAAATTAATTCTTTAATAACTTCATCAATTATAAATCTTTAAATCTTATTTACTTATAAAACCCATTTATTGTAACAACCCGCATATTTATCGATTTTATATTTAAATATTTTATTTAAAAATTTTGTCGTTAATCGGATATTGGTCCAAAAAGCTACTTTCTTCAAACGGTCAAATTAGGACTCGAGACCACTTCCATTGAGTTCGAAATGCCGTTTACAACTTTTTTAAGTATAAACATTGATAGGATTGGAGTTAGTGGAATTTCACTTACTTTTCCCGCTTTGGACTTTGGGTTAGATTAGCCATTATAACTCAAGCCCACTTCTCTCTTTCTCCTCACTCTTCATAAATTTCCTAACAACCAAGCTTAAGCATTAATGGTGAGTGGAAAGAGAAATTAAAATTCCAAGCTCAAATTCTCTTGCAAATCCAACATTCAATTCCAAATTCAAGAAGAAGACATTGGATTCAAGCTTATGATTACTTCTCCATTGCTTTCAAGCTTTTCTTCATAAATTTGGTGAAAAGGTGAGATTTTTATCTCACAAATCTAGCCTATAACTATCTTGGACCGTTGGGAATGAATCCTTATCATGTTTGCATGTACATTTGCATTTGGTTTGGATTGGATTGGCGAAAAACCCCAAATTTTAGTGTTTTTTGTGAAAAACTGCACTTAGGTCGTTCTGCCTATGCTAGGTCGTTCGCGTGGAAAAGTCACGGCCTCAAAATAACTCGTTTCCGACCTTAAAATGGCCTACAACGTTAGGTCGCTCGGCACTCGGAATTAGGTCGTAGGTCGTTTGGTTTTAGGTCGCTAGGTCGTTGGGCTTTAGGTCGAATGGACCTTAGGTCGTAGGTCGTTCTGGCCATTTCTAACGTCTTCGGAGTTAGGTCGTATGGACCTTAGGTTGTTAGGTCGTATGGCTTTAGGTTGCTAGGTCGTATGACTCTTGGTCGTTAGGTCGTATGGCTTTAGGTCGCTAGGTCGTTAGGTCCTATGGCATTTTAGGTCTTGTGATCATCTTACCTGTTAGGTTGTTGGACCTACATCCTGTTAGGTCGTTGAACCTTTAGCTTGTAGGTCGCTAGGCATTATCTCCTTAGGTCGTGTGACCCATCTTCTTTAAACCACTAGGTCGCTAGACCACGTTTCCAGTTAGGTCGCAAGACCTTGTAAACCGTTAGGCCGCGTGACCTATATTCCGTAGGTCATTGACCCACTTAAGTCGCTTGTCCCTCATAGGTCGCGTTTCCTGCTTAGGACGCTAGGTCGCGTGCCTTTAGGTCGCATTCCTTTATTAGGTCGCGTGTCTCTGTTAGGTCGTTGACCTCCTTAACTCGCATGACCTAACCCGTAGGTCATTGGACTCGATTCTATTTAAGTCGCTGCTTCTTATAGGTCGCTCGGCCCCTTATTTTCTTTAGGTCGTTTGAGTGTTAAGTCGCGAACCCATTTTAGGTCGCATGACCTTTACCCTTTAGGTCACTGGACCACTAGGTCGTGCCCCTTTAATCACTAGGTCGTACCATTTTCGACGGGGCGCTGCTCCGCACCCGCCGAGGGCACTGCCCCCTGGACCCCCGCGACCTGACCGGGCAGGTCGAACCCCGTAGCAAGGGCGTTGCCCCCGCACCCCCACCTTGGGGGGTTGCCACCCCCTGGACCCCCCCTCCGTAGGGGATCTTATCTGAAAAACATTCAATAGAACTTGCTTTGTTGAGATGCTGAGTTGACCATTCTTCGAGACAAACTATGTAACAACCCACATATTTATCGATTTTTATATTTAAATATTTTATTTAAATATTTTATCGATACTCGGAATTTAGTCCGAAAAGCTACTTTTTGCATATGGTCGAATTAGGACTCGGGACCACCCCCATTGAGTTCAAAATGACGTTTGCGATCTTTTTAAGTGTAAGCTTCGATATGTTTGGAGTTAGTCAAGTTTTGCTAACTTTTCACTTTGGGTTTGGGTTTGGGTTCAGCCCTATGTTTAACTTATACTCAAATCTGAACCACTCCCCGCATTCACTCTCACTTCCTCCTCTTTTCAGTTCTAAAGCATCAATGGTGGGAGAGATGGGAAATTAAAACTCCAAAACCCTAGTCTTCCTTAGCAAATCCAACTTCTAGCTCTGAATTCATGAGAACCCTTTGGTAAGTTTC
This sequence comes from Allium cepa, assembly GCA_030765085.1. Taxonomy (NCBI): domain Eukaryota; kingdom Viridiplantae; phylum Streptophyta; class Magnoliopsida; order Asparagales; family Amaryllidaceae; genus Allium; species Allium cepa. The sequence goes on from CM060943.1 coordinate 913,173,657, forward strand.
TCTTCATCTTCTCCAACTCATTCTCTTAATTAATTTCAGAAATTCCTAAACCTAATTTTGGGAATGTTCTTCTTGTAGGCTTAGAATCAAGCTTCTTGAGTTAGATTTGAAGATTGGTTGATTCGCCTTTCCTTTCAAGCTTCTTCTTTAATCGTTTGAGTTCAAAGGTGAGATTTTTATCTCATATCTTTGTTAATAATTATCTTCGATTGTTATGTATGAATTCCTAACACTTATTCTTGTGGAACTGATTTTGGTTTGGATTGATTTGGTGTATATTCCAATTTTTGGTGTTTTGAAATCAAAATCTTTGAAAATCCTATTATGGATATTTGGACATTGATATTTGAGGCGTATCGAAGAGCCGTTAAGGCTGGGTTGTCGCGTGGCGTAAATCCTTAGTCGTCATTTGCTCGTTCGATCGTTTACGATATTCGTTTGGCCATTTTTGGTCGAGGTTCAGGAAATCCTCAAAATTCCAGTTTCAGACGTCTGAATCTGGGATTTCAGACGTCTGAATTGGCTCATTCTCAAACAGAAAGAAAATAGGCTAAAAAGGCCTATTTCAGATGTCTGAAACATTTGGTTCAGACGTCTGAATCACGTTCTGGAAATTTTTAAATTTTCCAAATTCAGACGTCTGAACCACTTGTTTCAGACGTCTTGAACTATAGTGTTTTGCCTGCTTGCTTTTTGTTTAAGAATTCCAATTTAAATCGATTCGTGATGATCCTATTTGTTGTTATCATTTATTATGACTTTGATGACTCCTTTTTAGGGATTTTTGAGTATCCATTTCGATGGATCCTTTATCGGTTTCGTTGAAGTTTATTCACGTCTTCGAATGTGAATTTTAGTGATTGATTGTTCCTACAATCTTCTTTGTGATTTGCCAGTTTAAAAATATAAAGGTTTCAATACTAGTAGTAAATATCAAAATTCTTTCATCAAAACGATTTCAACACTATTTTATTACAAAGCTCGTTTCTTAAACCGTTTTCCAATCTACTAATATATACAAGCCTTTACCACACTCGTATGAGAAATCTAAATTAACGACCTAGTAAAACGAGTGGTATGAAACGCTTGCGTTTACTTCGTCGGTTAATTCTTGGACTTGTTCGATTGAATCTCTCGTGACAATTTTCTAGTGGAGATCTACAGTTAGTTCGTAAATATTTAAGTTAAGCAAGTGGTTATGGGACATGAAGCTAAACTCATATATTTACTAGCTTAGTGTAATTGACACTTCTTGTTGATCATGACGATCATTTTTGTGATTTAGACTAGCAATGTGCGATGTCTCTTTGTCTGCGAGGAAGACTAAACCCCGTTTTGTGGAGTTTCGACTCAAATTGGTGGGGTAGCAACCCATGGTCTTCGGGCCGTTTGTGGAGCTTCGGCTCAATTTGTGATGGTTAGCAACCATGGAATTAGCGTTCCGTTTGTGATGCACGTGTTGGTGAGCTTTATGCTCCCGTTTGTGATAGGCCTTCCCCCTTTTTGTCATTTCTGGATTTCTTGAGATGATTTCTAGAATTTATGCTTCACCAATTTTAGTGGTTTTCATTGATAAGTTTTATCAATATTTGTGCATTGGTGAATTTGTGTGTCATTGACTTTTGTGATTGACATTGATATAATCTTCAATATTTATGGTTTGGTGAACGAAATAAGGAGTATGACATTTCTTTGATCTTTGAGTAGATTTTTGTGATATTGATTAATCTCTTGTTGATTTTCAATTACTTATTTATCATAGCTTGGCATTGTGATTATTATGTGTTTAGTCATACCTCTTATTCTATATCGCTTCATCTGATATTTATAGTTAGACTGATCCGTTTATTATTTTCTTATTAAATAATACTCGGGTCAAACCGAGATGTTACAGGTGCTTCTGCTTGACCTCTTACTTGGGATTGATTTCTCTGACATATGGCTAACTACTTAGATTAGCAGTTTTTGTTGTTTACACAAGAGATATAGACTCATAGTTGTATTCTTTTGTATAGAACGTGTTGCTATTCTTCTGTATTATTGTGGATCTTTTTGACCACTACTCTGATGAACACTTTGATGTGTTATATATATATTCATGTCTATTTCCGCCTTTGTGATATGAATTATTTGTGATTGATTTGTGTTATGCTTATTTCTATACTTGTTTCCGAAAATTATTATAGCCACTGTGTAGTAGCCTTGAGTTTATATAGTTGTGTCGGATTTCCTCCTTAAATGAAATATGCTTTACTATCTGACATATCGGTGCTCGCACAAGGAAATTGCACGGATGGTCGCTCCTCAACAGCCTTATTCTCCATGCTAGTTGACGGCACTACCCCGTTGTGTCCTTGGCTAGCGTGGGTATAGAGGTGGGGTGTCACAGCTTGGTATCAGAGCCAAACTTCAGAACAATATGGAATATTATAACAAGGATCATCGTCCTAAGTCCATCTTAGGAGTCGTGCTTTAGGATTTAATTCGAGTCTTCGTATCGATTCATCCTATTTTCTTTATGATTCCTTGTTTTGTCTATCAAGATTGCTTAATATTCATTTGGTGAATAACCTTTTTCTTCTTCTTTGTTTCTTTCTAAAGGAAGAGAAATGGTTAGACCTGGCCGTCCCAGCGCCGGTCAATCTAGTGCTACTCCCCAAGATGGAGTTTTTATGACTGCCCAACAACTTCTTGACCTTGCCACGAATGCTCAAGCAGATGGTTCTAATCCGGAACCTACTCACCCTAAATCTGGGTTTGGATGTATGTGCAATGATTACACCAATCTGGGTGGGAAGCCATTTAAAGGTTCTGAAACTATTACTGAAGTCCAGGCTTGGTTAAGGACATGCGATCGAATCTTTTCTCGCATGAACCTCATTGATCTTCACCGAGTTCAGGTGGCTTCTAGTATGCTCCAAGAAAGAGCATTAGACTGGTACGAGCTTCTGATTTCTGAAATAAATGAAGCGGACCTCACTTGGGAGAAATTCCGAGAGCGTTTCGAGCTAAAATTCGTACCAAAAGCCGAGAAGGTGACTTTGGCTCGCCGTTTTATTGACCTTGTTCAAGGTGAATCTTCCATGACTGACTATGTCGCGCATTTTGAATCTCTCTCTAAATACGGGGTTGAATATATCAACACCCCATTGGAGAAGAACCAGAGATTTGTCTATGGCTTAAACAAAAATCTCAAGAAGCCATTACTTCTAAAATTAGAAGTTTCTTTCGACCAACTCATTGATATCGCTCTTCGTCTTGAAGAGGCAGATAGGGAGAATGATGTTGAAGTGGTGGGTTCCAAACCAAGCTTCAACCAACAAGAAAAGGCCTAATAAATTCAAGGGACCTTATCCCAATAAGAAAGGGAAGCCAACAACCTCTGTGGCAAAGACTTCTTCCTTTGGTCGTGGGGAATGCTATAATTGTTGTTTGAAGGACCATTATGTGAACAAGTGCCTAAGGTATCTCTCTTGTCGCTACTGCAAAGTTCCCGGTCATGTTATATCTTCATGCCCCAAGCTTCAAGGCAAGAAGGAGGGAAAGTTAAATGTTGCTCAAGCCCTTGGCAACACATCTCGTGGTCAAGGTTGTCTTATTCTATCCTTAATGGCACCATTATATTTCGTGATCAACCCGTTCGAGTTCTTTTTGATACGGGTGCATCCCATTCTTTTATATGAAAAGAACTTGTTGATACCTTTTCTTTAAGTGTTGTTGCTTTAATGACTTCTTTGAGAATTTCGAATCCAGTTGGCGGATCTGCAACTCTTAGTTTGCTTTGTAAAGATGTCGAGATTATTTTGTGTGATTCTTCTTTCCTAACCGATTTGCATGTCATGCCTTATTTAGGCTTTGGAATGATTTTGGGAATGGATTGGCTTAACCATTATGAAGCTCATATCCTATGTCCTGAGCGGACTATTCATCTTCGACATCCTCAATCTGTTAAGAAGATTTCCATTAATCTTAAAGATTCGGATTCCAGCTTAGTTGCATCTTTATATTCTTTAAATCCTCGTGATGATGATAATGATGACGAGGAAGATATTATTTCTCTTATTCACGTTGTTCGTGAATTTTCCGACATATTTAAGCCCGTTTTAGGATTACCACTTAAGCGAGCAATTGAGTTCAGAATTAATCTTATCCCTGGAGCTCAACCTATCACTCGTCCTCCTTCTCGTATGTCCAATAAAGAAAATGAGGAGATGCGGAAACAATTATCTGAATTGGAGACGAAGCAATTTATTCGCTCTAGTTCCTCACCTTGAGGAGCTTCAGCTATTTTTGTGAAGAAATCTGATGGTACGCTTAGGCTTTGCGTTGACTACCGCAAGCTTAATGATCTTACTATCAAAAATAAATATCCTTTACCTCGGATTGATGATCTATTCGATCAACTTAGTGGTGCTAGAGTCTTTTCACAATTAGACTTAGCTACTGGATTTCATCAGCTTCGTATTGCAGAGGATAGCATTCCTTTGACATCGTTCCGTACTCGTTATGGATCTTATGAATGGCTTGTTATGCCATTTGGTCCAACAAATGCTCCGGCTTATTTCGTTGACCTTATGATAGAGTTTTCAAAGACTTCGTCAACCAGTTTGTTCTCATCTTTATTGAAGATATTCTTGTGTATTCAAAAACCAAGGAGGAACATGAGAAGCATCTTCGGATTGTGTTGGAAACTCTTAGGAGTAATCAATTAAAGGCAAAATTTTCTAAATGCCATTTTTGGCAATCTCGTGTGAAGTTTCACGGTCATATTATTTCCGAATCCAGAATTTCCGTGGATCCTTCAAAGAATGAAGCGATTCAAGATTGGAAGAGACCGGAGAGTGTGATGGAGATTCGTAGTTTTCTTGGATTGGCGGGTTATTACCGCCGTTTTATCAAAGACTTTTCTAAGATTGTCGTTCCTCTCACTAGCTTAACGAAGAAAGGTGTAAAATACATTTGGTCGGACAAATGTGAAACTTCTTTTCAGAAACTGAAGGAACTTCTTTCTGATGCTCCTATTCTTGTTATTCCCGAGGGGAATCAAGATTTCGTTGTTTATACCGATGCTAGTCGCCTTGGTTTGGGTGCTGTTCTTATGCAAAAGGAACGTGTTGTTGCTTATGCTTCTAGGCAATTAAAGCCGGCCGAGACTCGATATGCCACACATGATTTAGAGCTCGCGGCCATTGTTTTCGCCCTTCGAATTTGGCGTCATTATCTCTTAGGAGAAAAATTTATTCTTTACACGGATCATTAGTCTTTGAAATATTGATTTTCTCAAAAGGAACTTAATTTGCGTCAACAACGTTGGCTCGAGTTCCTTGCTCCCTATGATCTTGATATTCTTTATACACCCAGTAAGGGTAATCGTGTCGCCGATGCTCTTAGCCGAAAACAACAAGCCGTTGTTTCTATGATGATATCCGAATGGAACGATCTCGAGATTTTATCCACTTGTGAAATTCGAGACCGTGTTTCCGATTTATGTTTATCTCTTGTGTTATGTAGCCTTGAGGCCCATCCTTCTCTTTTAGACCGCATTCTTGAAGCTCAAAGGCTAGATCTCGAATTGGCTCTTCTTGGCCAAAATATTAAGGATAAAATTGATATTGAAGGTTTGAAAGACTTTGATATTGATTCTCGTGGTGGCATTCGGAAATTTGGTAGACTTATCGTGCCAAATATTAGTGATCTTCGTGAAGATATTTTAAAAGATTCTCATCATTCTAAATTTACCATTCATCTCGGTAGTAGTAAAATGTACGCGGATATGAAGCGACTTTATTATTGGGAGGGAATGAAATCTGATATTGCTAACTTTGTTAAGCGTTGCATGACTTGCCAACTTGTTAAGGCCGAACATCAAAGGCCCGGTGGGTTATTGCAACCTTTGGAAATTCCAATTTGGAAGTGGGACCAAATTTCCATGGATTTTACATATGGCCTTCCCCGTTCTCGTTCGGGTCATGATAGCTTATGGGCGATCGTTGATAGACTTACTAAATCCGCCCATTTTATTCCCGTTCGGTCTAACCGAACCGTTCCTCTTTTGGCCAAACTCTTTGTTAAAGAGATTGTTAAATTACATGGAGTTCCTACTTCTATTGTTAGCGATCGTGATCCAATGTTTACTAGTGGATTTTGGAAGAGTCTTCAAAAAGCTTTGGGAACGACGCTTAATTTTAGCACTGCTTATCACCCCCAGTCCGATGGACAAACCGAGAATGTGAATCAAACTCTTGAAGATCTTCTTCGTGCTTGTGTGCTCGATTTCGGTGGAAGTTGGGAAGATCATATTTCTCTTGTTGAGTTTTCCTATAATAATAGCTTCCAATCTAGTATTGGTATGGCACCTTTCGAGGCACTCTATGGAAGGCCATGCCGATCTCCTTCTTGTTGGCTTGAGGCCAGTGAGAAGCTGGTTTTAGGTCCAGATTTGGTTCGGGATTCCACAGAGAAAATTGACCTTATTCGACATAGGATGAAAGATGCCCAGAGTAGACAAAAATCCTATGCCGTTAATCGGAGAAGGAGGTTATAATTTCCTATGGGAGATCTTGTGGTCATTCGTATTTCACCTATGAAAGGTGTTGTACGTTTCAGTCGACCGGGAAAGTTAGCGCCTCGATATATTGGGCCGTTTCCTATCACTGAACGTATTGGTTCCATGGCTTATCGCCTTTCTTTACCGGCTCAGTTTTCTGCCATGCACTTTCACGTTTCTCGATTACGGAAATGTCTTCGAGATTCCGATTCTATTCTTGAGCTTGGTGTTGTGGAAGAAATTGAAGTTTCACCTAATTTAACTTGTGAGCAACATCCTATTCGTATTATTACTTCGGAGGTCAAACGTCTTCGAAATAAGGATGTTCCGCTTGTGAAAGTTCAATGGTCTTCAAATCCTAAGGATTGTTCTTGGGAATCTAGAGAGTTCATCGAGCGATCACATCCGGACTTGCTTTCCCGTGCTCTTTAAGGTGAACCTTTTATTTCAAATTTCTTTTGTGTTTAATATGCTTTTATGGTTGTTACTTTATATTTTCTTCTTAAATATTGCGAGGACGCAATTTCTTTAAGGAGGGAGTCTGTAACAACCCGCATATTTATCGATCTTTATATTTAAATATTTTATTTAAATATTTTATCGATACTCGGAATTTAGTCCGAAAAGCTACTTTTTGCATACGGTCGAATTAGGACTCGGGACCACCCCCATTGAGTTCAAAATGACGTTTGCGATCTTTTTAAGTGTAAGCTTCGATATGTATGGAGTTAGTCAAGTTTTGCTACCTTTTCACTTTGGGTTTGGGTTTGGGTTCAGCCCTATGTTTAACTTATACTCAAATCTGAACCACTCCCCCCATTCACTCTCACTTCCTCCTCTTTTCAGTTCTAAAGCGTTAATGGTGGGAGAGATGGGAAATTAATACTCCAAAACCCTAGTCTTCCTTAGCAAATCCAACTTCTAGCTCTGAATTCAAGAGAACCCTTTGGTAAGTTTCTCTTCATCTTCTCCAACTCATTCTCTTAATCAATTTCAGAAATTCCTAAACCTAATTTTGGGAATGTTCTTCTTGTAAGCTTAGAATCAAGCTTCTTGAGTTGGATTTGAAGAGTGGTTGATTCGCCTTTCCTTTCAAGCTTCTTCTTCAATCGTTTGGGTTCAAAGGTGAGATTTTTATCTCACATCTTTGTCAATAATTATCTTCGATTGTTAGGTATGAATTCCTAACACTTATTCTTGTGCAATTGATTTTGGTTTGGATTGATTTGGTGTATATTCCAATTTTTGGTGTTTTGAAATCAAAATCTATGAAAATCCTATTATGGATATTTGGACATTGATATTTGAGGCGTATCGAAGAGCCGTTAAGGCTGGGTTATCGCGTGGCGTAAATCCTTAGTCGTCATTTGCTCGTTCGATCGTTTCCGGTATTCGTTTGGCCATTTTTGGTCGAGGTTCAGGAAATCCTCAAAATTCCAGTTTCAAACGTCTGAATCTGGGATTTCAGACGTCTGAATTGGCTTATTTTCAAACAGAAAGAAAATAGGCTAAAAAGGCCTATTTCAGACGTCTGAAACATTTGGTTCAGACGTCTGAATCACGTTCTGGAAATTTTTAAATTTTCCAAATTCAGATGTCTGAACCACTTGTTTCAGACGTCTTGAACTGTAGTGTTTTGCCTGCTTGCTTTTTGTTTAAGAATTCCAATTTAAATCGATTCGTGATGATCCTATTTGTTGTTATCATTTATTATGACTTTGATGACTCCTTTTTAGGGATTTTTGAGTATCCATTTCGATGGATCCTTTATCGGTTTCTTTGGAGTTTATTCACGTCTTCGAATGTGAATTTTAGTGATTGATTGTTCCTACAATCTTCTTTGTGATTTGTCACTTTAAAAATATAAAGGTTTCAATACTAGTAGTAAATATCAAAATTCTTTCATCAAAACGATTTCAACACTATTTTATTACAAAGCTCGTTTCTTAAACCGTTTTCCAATCTACTAATATATACAAGCCTTTACCTCACTCGTATGAGAAATCTAAATTAACGACCTAGTAAAACGAGTAGTATGAAACGCTTGCGTTTACTTCGTCGGTTAATTCTTGGACTTGTTCGATGGAATTTCTTGTGACAATTTTCTAGTGGAGATCTACAGTTAGTTCGTAAATATTTAAGTTAAGCAAGTTGTTACGGGACATGAAGCTAAACTCATATATTTACTAGCTTAGTGTAATTGACACTTCTTGTTGATCATGACGATCATTTTTGAGATTTAGACTAGCAATGTGCGATGTCTCTTTGTCTGCGAGGGAGACTAAACCCCGTTTTGTGGAGTTTCGACTCAAATTGGTGGGGTAGCAATCCATGGTCTTCGGGCCGTTTGTGGAGCTTCGGCTCAATTTGTGATGGTTAGCAACCATGGAATTAGCGTTCCGTTTGTGATACACGTGTTGGTGAGCTTTATGCTCCCGTTTGTGATAGGCCTTCCCCCTTTTTGTGATTTCTGGATTTCTTGAGATGATTTCTAGAATTTATGCTTCACCAATTTTAGTGATTTTCATTGATAAGTTTTATCAATATTTGTGCAATGGTGAATTTGTGTGTCATTGACTTTTGTGATTGACATTGATATAATCGTCAATATTTATGGTTTGGTGAACGAAATAAGGAGTATGACATTTCTTTGATCTTTGAGTAGATTTTTGTGATATTGATTAATCTCTTGTTGATTTTCAATTACTTATTTATCACAGCTTGGCATTGTGATTATTATGTGTTTATTCATACCTATTATTCTATATCGCTTCATCTGATATTTATAGTTAGACTGATCCGTTTATTATTTTCTTATTAAATAATACTCGGGCCAGACCGAGATGTTACTGGTTCTTTTGCTTGACCTCTTACTTGGGATTGATTTCTCTGACTTTTGGCTAACTTCTTAGATTAGCAGTTTTTGTTGTTTACACTTGAGATATAGACTCATAGTTGTATTCTTTTGTATAGCACGTGTTGCTATTCTTCTGTGTTATTGTGGATCTTTTTGACCACTACTCTGATGAACACTTTGATGTGTTATATATATATTCATGTCTATTTCCGCCTTTGTGATATGAATTATTCGTGACTGATTTGTGTTATGCTTATTTCTATATTTGTTTCCGAAGATTATTATAGCCACTGTGTAGTAGCCTTGAGTTTGTATCGGTGTGTCGGATTTCCTCCTTAAATGAAATATGCTTTACTATCTGACATATCGGTGCTCGTACAAGGCAATTGCATGGATGGTCTCTCCTCAATAGCCTTATTCTCCGTGCTAGTTGACGGCATTACCCCGTAGTGTCCTTGGCTAGCGTGGGTATAGAGGTGGGGCGCCACAAACTATCTTGGGCTTCTTGGTCGATTTTATGGATTTTTGAATATCTATTTCGATGCATTCTTTATCGGTTTCTTTGGATTTTATTCACGTCTTCGTATGTGAATTTTTATGATTGATTGTTTCTACAGTCACTTCTATGATTTGTCACTCTAAAATATGAAGGTTTCAATACTAGTAGTAAATATCAAAACTCTTTCAACAAAATGATTTCAACTCTATTTTCAATAACAACGCTCTTTTCTTAAACCATTTTCCAATCTACTAGTATATACAAACCTTTACCTCACTCGTATGAGAAATTGAATTAAACGGCTTAGTAAAACAAGTGGTATGAAATGCTTGCGTTTGCTTCGTCGGTTAACTCTTGGACTTGTTCGATTGAACCTTTTTGTGACAATTTTCTAGTTAAGATCTACAGTTTGTTTGTAAATATTTGAGTTAAGCAAGTGGTTATGGGACATGAAGCTAAACTTTTATATTTACTAGCTTAGTGTAATTGACACTTCTCGTTGATCATGACGATCATTTTGTGATTTAGGCTAGACACCATTTGTGTGATTCCATTCACACATACCTTTTTGCTTTTTGGTTAGCCTAGACACCATTTGTGTGATTCCACTCACACATACCTTTTTGTTGCGAGGTCAGGCTAGACACCATTTGTGTTATTCCATTCACACATACCTTTTTGCTTTTTGGTTAGCCTAGACCTCATCTGGGTAATTCCGACTCATCCATATGGGGTAGCTCCCCATGGTCTTCGGACCGTCATGTGATAGGCCTCTTTCCCTTTTGCTGTGATTTCTGGATTTCTTGTGTTGATTTCTGGAATTTATGTCATTAACTTGTTATGAGTACAAGTTTAGGGTATGATGCCCTCTTTGGATCTTTGAGAAGATTCTTGTGATATCGATTTATCTCCTATTGATTGATCTTCTGTTGATCATCATTTGCATACTTATAGTAGTATGTCAGTATGGATATTTTATGTTTATGCCATATCTTTTATTTTATACCATGTCATCTGATATTTATAGCTAGACTGATCCATTTATTATTTTCTTAAATAATACTCGGGTCAAACCGAGATGTTACAGGTGCTTCTGCTTGACTTCTTCCCGGGGTTTGCTACTTTAACTTTTGGCTAACTATTTAGATTAGTAGTTTTTGTTGTATACACTTGAGATATAGACTCATAGTTGTATTATTTTGTATAGCACGTGTTGCCATCCTTTTGTAATATTGTGGATCTTTTTGACCACTACTCTGATGTACACTTTCATGTGTTAGTTATATATTCATATCTTCTTCCGCCTTTTTGATATGGATGTCTATGACTGATTTGTGCTATGCTTATTTCTATGTTTGTTTCCGAAGATTATTTATAGCCACCGTGTGATAAGCAATCACATGGATGGTCGCTCCTCAACAACCTTATTCTCCGTGCTAGTTGACAGCACTACACCGTAGTGTTCTTGGCTAGCGTGGGTATAGAGGTGGGGCGTCACATTTATACTACATTTTAACGTTTATAAAAAATTGTTTTATAATTCGACTATTTTTAGCTTATAAATATCAATTTTATAAATATTTTATATAAACCGTTTATAAAAAGTTCAAAAATATCAAGTTAAACTATTTTATATAATCATTAACTCCATATTTCAAAAATCAACTTTTACTATATTATCCCAAAAATCATAAATTTTATAACATTAAAATTATAACGTTTATTTATTTAAAATGAATCAATTCCAAAAATTTAAATAAAACATATACTTTCAAAAAATCGCTTGAAAATCCTTTTTAAAATCAAAATCGTTACTTTGACATTTTTTTTAAAACTCCAAAAATAGGCGAGTGCTGCAACAACACTAAATATAACAATCACGACATCCAAACATCATATATCAATGTGATAACAGAATATACTGCAATATCTGTAAATAAATCAATTACTGTTGAGGAATCCAGTTGGATCCGTCCAACCTGTTTCCCTGCATCCACAGATGTTAGCACAATACCAATTCTGTTCCAATACGGAATATCGCTGTATATGGGTTCATAAAATATTATCCGCTATTATGCGACGCAATAGAGTCTCATCCGCTATATAATGCGGGAAAATCAACTCCAAGTATATATATAATACCAGTTCCAATCAAGATGGAATTATCGCGGTATATGTTTTTAATAAATAACATCCGCTTAATATACGACGTATAGGGTCTATTTAAAACAATAGATAATAAGTTATCATTCAATAGTACATATATAATACCAATTCCAATCGAGATGGAATTATCGCGGTATATGTTTTTAATAAATAACATCCGCTTAATATACGGCGTATAGGGTCTACTTAAAACAACAGATAATAATTTATCATTCAATCAAGCAATTTTAAATCTAATTATTTAAATTTTAAATCAAAACAATTTCGATTGAGTGAGAAGTTCTCACCTTGGTTTCAATAACAGTTTCAACGTTTTATTTCGAATAAAATTAAACGTGCGTTTGATTTTACCCAAAATTTTCACTAGCTCCAATCAACTCCAATCCAGCTCCATCGTGTAGTGTTCATCGATACGAACCCAACACAATTCGTTTCGTGTGTTTTTGACCTAGTATGAAAAAGTTATTGAATTTTAAAGTTACACGAATTATATTATAATTAAATTACAATTTTTTTTTATAACCTAATCCAATCCCGGCCGTCCATTTCTGCAACATGAGATCAGGGCCGTGCTTCCTATTTCTTCCCCTTCCAGTAACATACGCGCACACGAGACCCATAGGCCGCCATCTAGGGTTTGAAACCACGGCCACCACAACGCACGAGAATACGATCAAACACCTCCACCACGAAGCCCCACTCGAGAGCCACCTTCACCGTGAATAGCATCAAGCTCGGCCTTTCCACTTTCATGAAAAGCGTGCGTGAACAACAGCAGGACGCGGCCGATTTTGACCTCTAGGATGCTTCGTTTATCATCATCACCGTTAAATTTATAAAGCTCGATGCTCTCTAAAATTTTGTAGTTGATAAGTTTTTGAATTGGTTGACGAATTCGAAGAAATCAAAGAGGAAAGGAAATGAGGATATCGGCCATTGATGATAACTGGCGGCTAGGGTTAGCTCTGATTAGGGTTTTGCAAAATGAAAATAGTTAGGTCCTTTTACAGAAAATTTCCCTGCACTATTCACCCGAAAATTTTCCGAACTCCAAACGAAGCATGCCGCCCGGCGTTTATAATGTTTTACCCCCAGTCCGAATGCAATGGAATATATATCGGGAGCCAATTCGATCAAATTTGGAAGATAAGTTTTTGAATCGACTATTTAAATTTAAAAATTCACTCGAATCGATTTCTACGCGTTTTAGCTTGCCCTTGACAAACTGTAAGTCCGATTGACACGAAATTTGAAACCATACAATAATGTAACATTACGGATCTGGTGAAGCTGGTTTCGTCAGAATCCGAAACTGTTTGAAAAATGGCCATTTTTACTCGTCAATCAAATATTAAAATATTCAATTTCTGCAAATTAACTTTTAATTGGATTTTAAAAGTTCTATAACATTATTCTAACTTCAATATGATTTAATACAATGTTAGAAATCCTTTTTATTCACATTAAACCCAATTCCAATTATTTCTGTAATTTCATATATTAATTTATCGATTTAATTATCCAATTAAATCCAGATATTCGAAATAAAATTTATTCGACTTACAAATTTTACTTGTTAATATTTAAAATCAATTAAATATACGAATTTCAATTGACAAAAATTATGTGTCATTACACTACCATAAGACCTCCCGCCACACCCACAACGCGAACACAGAATTGGAGGAGATTTCTTCTTATGATAGTCAAATACGCTTGATGCGAGAAAAAGTTCTTTGATATTATTACTAGTGCATAGTGTAGAAAGCATTTCGAAAGTATAATATTAATCTTGGCCAGCATAGACATTCCGAACTATGCCTACTATAGCTACTATGTTTTGTGGCAGGATACCGCCACGCTGCATGGCAGGTTATGCCACTAAAACCGTACAGGGCTTGTATTGTTTCTTTGGATTTCCAACAAATGTTCAGGCTAAGGAACTTGCTGGGCCACATTGGCACGCCTCTGGAAGGACGCCCCGAGAACCTAACAGGATCTCTGCCATCACAAGGCCGGGTTACCTCTAACTAGGTAACTACTGACACGAGTATGCCATCCCCCGGTTGTAACCAACCTTTATCCGAGGCCCCAACAACAATCACAAAGTAAAAAATATATATGTTTGCGATATCCACATAAGTTAAGTATCTGGGCTCCATACCATGTGTGAAGCCCCACCTCTATGCTCACAATAACAAAGAGTATTAAAGGAAATACTGTCTGTTATTACGAAGAATAAGGTTGGATAGGAGCGGCCATCCGTAGTTAGGCCTTACACTAGTATTGGTTATCTCGATAGGAGTGGTATAGATTTTTATTTTTCATCTCTTATTTATTTATTCCCATCGACATACCCAATTCCAGTATAAAACGAACTACGATGGTTCATAATAGTTTAGGACAATATATATAATAATAACACAGATAAGCTAAATGCAGAACACGGATAATAAAAAGTCTCATATATATATAAACTGATGTCAGTTACAATACATGTGATACAATACATATGACAACTATAACTGTCGACTCAGGAGTTATATATACAAGTACATTATTGACAATAATATACATGAATACATATCATCCTATTTTATGATAACGACTACTCCAAAAGATATGAAGAGACTTCACAGCTCTAGCAGCAACCCAAAGCACAGTATCTACAACCTGTAATAACTCAGTCGGACCCGAGTATTAAATTAAAAAGAAAATAACACACGGGTCAGTCTAATTCAAACTCAGTTATTAATGCACGGAAACAAAAATAATTAAACAACAATTAGACGACAATCACAATAAATTCACCTATCCAATCCTTTAATAAGGAAATCGGATAACGGTAAATATAACACGTAACAATGTTAAACAATAAATCAACAAATTCACACTATCAAGGAAGATAAATGAAAGAATTATCAAGGAAGATAATTTAGAAAACAACAGAATTGCCTAAATGGCAATTTACGACCAAATCTAATTATTAAATAAATAATTAGTAACTCATAATCTAATTATCAAGAAGATAATTAGATAACAACAAAACGATCAAATTTGACCAAATCAAAATGCAATTTCAAAATATTGAATTGGACACACAAAACAATTCAAACAATTGAAATATCACTTAAAAAGTCAATACTGTGTGGCTGCAGTACACTCGCGTGCACTGCCTCGCCACTACAGTGATGAATTACCCAAAAGCTCAGAGAATCAAAATGCAAATGAATACAGTGGTCAATGCAATGCATGACCCAATCTAAACTGTAGCCACCACAAGAATACAAGGGCAAAACTGCAACAAGAACTACAGCCACCACAAGATCACAAGGGCAAGACTGCAACAAAAACTCAGATGCAAGCACACTAAAGGCACAGTGCACCATAGTGACACATCACTAAAAACTGCATATACAACCAAGTAGTCAACAAATGAATCTCCGGTAAATCAGGCTTTAAAACGAACAAATACAAATCAATGCCAACAACATGAAACTGGACAGAGAAAAATACAGTGTTCAAGGGTGAAATAAACTAAAGCAACCATCACCGAGCTAGCAACAGAAAAACTTCGGGCCAAACACTTCAAATCGCTAAGTAAATTCTCGAGTTACCAGAGGCTATATGCCAACATCTCAACTAAACAAAATATGAAAACAGGTAATGTAACAGGCACAAAGCATTTCACAAGCTAAGGCCATAGTCTCAAACAAACTGGAAATCAATCCAACTCCGGGTACAAGCAGGGTGGAAAAATACTAGTATGAAGTACAAATCACACTCAAGTCAATGGCAGCATCACTACAGGCTCCAGGTCAGAGAGACAACAGAGGGAAGCTCAATAAAGTCAAGTGGATAACCAATGCAAAAGCTTAGATCAGTGAACACTTCATATATGCAGACCAGATTAGTGTGACAACAAGTACTATCTCAACCAAGTCAAGTGGATAACCAGAGTGGCAATGCATACTACAGGTCAGGGTAACATGAATGTATAATCACACATGTAAAAAATTAACTTGCAGGGATATAAAACCAAACAATGTACACAGTGGCCAGTATATCTGCCCCAGACTTTGATGCATTTACATGAAGGCAGTGCTGAAGTCAGATAATGGTAAAGTCAAAGCCCAAAGTGAACATTGTAAGCACAGACAAATGAACACAGTGAACCGTACATAGGCAGTGCCCATATAAACATATGTAACTACAAACCGTATAGTGATACATGAATGAGCAGTCGAAGCAAATCAACACTTACATCAATGGTGCACCTGTATACCCAAGTACAAACTGCACATGAGACATCAAACTACATGAAGACCAGACCGCATAATGCAATCAAATTTGTATACAACATGAACAGCTAATGTTGCATAAATATAGACTCAAATGAACAAGGTCGAAAGTGCTACCAGAGGCAGTGAATAGTATGGCAAAAGTCGAACAAGATCAACATAACAAAATCAAGTTTGCAGTCGAAGACTACTGCAGATCAAAGTCAATGCCGAAGTCAGAAAGAAATCAATACCGTGATGTCCAAGGATATTGAACAACTCAAAATCAAAACAAAGAGCATCAAGTATCAAATTTATTCAGATTTGTTAAAATCAGAGAAAACATCAACATCCAAACGAAATAGAATGGCCAACGCAAATTAGTTAACAACTTCAAACAAATATATATACGAACGCAAATAAGGAGATTGAACTCATATAAACGAAATCAAGATTTTCGAATGAATTAGATGTGAGTGAAATCGAAATTCACTGACCTTGACTCGACGAGCGCAACGATTGATCGGCAAGCAAAACCCACCAAATCGAAGAATTAACGTCGGCGTCTTCGATTTGACCAAGACTCTAAATTTGTCGAAGAGGAATGAATATGAGCCTCCATTATTTTCTTTCTTATCTTTTAGTGTTACGAATGGAAAATGATAAAGGAGGAATGGTTTTTCCCCTTGATAATTATCACAGCCCCTAGAAATACAAATGTGGGCCAAGATTTAAATTTGTAAAGCCCACATAATCACTTGACAATTTAAAACAAAGAATTTCAATCTGGTTAAAAACTCCAAATATCCATTAACAACCAATTTAATCGTCATTTGACGATAATTAATTGTTACAAAACCCCGGGTTGTTACACCATGATACCACTTCTATCCAGAAGGAAATGCACATACCCTAAGGGGCGCTACTCCCAATAACCTTGCTGCATCTTTCCTGTTTCAACCATTACCATGTTGTGAGGTTCGACGAAGTCTCGTTCACAAAGCTACGCTTTTCACAAAAGCCACGCTTTGATCAACAATTGATCAACATCACTCAGCATGCCACATTACCAAGTTGGGAATATATTACTGATAACCTTCAACTACATAATCTTTGAGCTCGTACATCATAGAGCAGGGTGTTAAGATAAGAGAATAAATTCTCTCCCACCAACAGAAATGTATTTGAAATAAATCTGCTTTATATCTCAAAAGTAATGTTAGACATACAATCTATACAAATCTGTTCGGGGTTCGAACAGAACCGAAGGCACTTCCAAAGAAGCCCTTGTAAATCTGGGTATTCACAATTCCGATCGGACTTCCTATCACTTAGGGAATCTCTATACCGGAGAAACTCGATGCAAAGACAATCGATAGGTCATCCTATCATTCTCTCAAATACCCGGTCTTCACCACCAGTCTTTAAATGCTATCCATAACGTCGAATCACATATTCGGAATGGGCTATATGACACAAAGGTCCTCTCCCGGCTAAACCGAATAGTGAGCGCAATATTTACAAATACATGGATATGGGATTCCAGTTAAGTCACAACTTAAAAATCCAAAGCTTTTCTTTCAAATGGTTAAACAAATTGCCATTTTAAATATTTTAAACAAAAAGATTTATTTCACAAAGTTCGCACAGTTTCACAAAGATACATTTAAGGATTTCAAAACAATTTCCATTTCAATTGGATTAATTCATTAAATCTTTAAATCAAAGATTTAACTTATAGCTTTCAAAATTCGTTTCCAAAGATTCATTCATAGCCTTCAAAACATTTCAATTTCATTTCAAACTCGAAACCTTTCAACACCAATTGGAAGTTCATTACTGACTAACAGCTTTTATTATTTGAAAACAAATGGTTTTTTTTCTTGAAAAATCCAATTTTATTTGCACGAGTTAAAGCCTTGAATTAAATTCAAATCCCGAAACCAATATATTTAAAATGGTTTAACCCATGTATAACTAGTATAACATCTTTAATCCCTAGTTTCAAATCATAGAATTTAATTTCAAATCTTGAATTTAAGTTTAAATCAAATTAACTTAAACTTCAAGGCATAATCAAGTTATTCAAAAATAAACTTTATCTCTGAAATTCCTTTTCGAAAGCTTTTCATTTTAAACCCAATCCATTTCCAAAACATTTGAATTTAAAAATACAAATTCAAACTTTTTAAAAAAAAAAATGTGACTTAATCGATTTTATTGTGAAATCCATATTTATGTGTGTATGGTGTGGTCCAGGGGTTTTACACAATAGTGCAACATCATTCAATCATTATAGATCAAAACACAGAAATATAGTCGATAAGCAGTATAATTATAACGCTTATCTTACAGATCACAGATATATATATCACAGATAATAAATTACATCTATCCTAGTAAATAAATTGCATTACCAGTTGAGATATATATCACAAAGTGTCACATATCGAGAAATCAAACAATTTATCCATTCAATAAAAATCCAAATATACATAAGTACTATTTATTAATCAACCGACTAATTTAAATAAGATTTATTCTTATGAATAATTTACTAATCCTGGTTAATTGATATTATTAGTTACGACAATTAATTAATTAATACTTAATTTAAAATCATTTCTTAATCACTTTCATTAGTTAATTAACCTTTAATAAATTAATTCATCTCAAATTAATTACCTTAATTAATGATTCAAACCATTAATTACTTTTTTAATTAATCCAAGTCATTACTTTATTAAATAATTAAATTATCCATTTTAAATTCACATGTTTAAAAATACACTTTAACATGTATTTAATTTAAACATTTAAATTTATAAAACTTACTTGATTTTAAAATCGAGAATTCAAATTTAAATCTCTTTTTAAATACACTTAAATACTTAAGCACTTTTAAGTTATTAAAACAATTTAATTTAAAAACTTTATTACTCATAAACTAAGTTTCAAACTGAACTTGAGTTCATATTCAAAACATTGATTTTTTTAAAGACTGAGTTTAAATAAAACCAAAGTACTATAGGTTTCTGGAAAAAAAACTATAACAAAATATAACCCGAGCCTTGACAATACTTGCTTCGAGTAAAACGCAGAAATGCTTCGAGTAAAACCCTCAATTACTCGAGTAAAAACCCCAGAAAACCATGAAGTCCTCCTTTCCCAAACTCAACTGCTGATACACATAAATGGGTGCACGTGCACATCACCGACGTCACCTCCGGTCATTTTCAAATCATGGAGTCAAGTCGACGATCCTCCACGAGTCACTTTTCCGACCACCAAATCACCTCATCATCCCGAAACTAAAATCGAGCACAAACTCGAAACCAGGAAACGCAAGAGCGTCACCACCCCAAAACCTGTCATCGCCACGCTTGCAAAATTTCGACCACCGTAGGTTCTGAAACTCCGGCCACAGCTTCGACTATCACCTACCTACCCATTCCCAAAAGCACGATGCACTATGTCAATCATGGGGAACGAACGAATCAAAGTACAAACCCTCGTCTAATCTAGGGTTAGAAAATTCAAATGCTTGCCGCTATCGCCACCATGGCCGTGGCCACCTCCAACTATTTTTCCTCGACTCATCGTAGGCTCGCCCACCTCCACGCGAAGCCTCGATCATCAACCACCCTCCGATCGCCTGGATTTTGACGAAAACCCATCTTCGTTCAACTTAAAACTTCTCTCAACATACAAATTGAAAAATCAAAACTTTTTTTTTAAAAATCATAATTTTCCATGATGATTCAATGTATATATTCGATTCCACAAATTGTTATACTCGAATTCTTCATGTTTTATATATTTTCCTAAGAACTATGAAACATCAGACCTCCACTTGAATTTATTTTGCTAAAAATAATTTTTTTCTACTTTGGTTTATGAACAAACAACATTTTGTATTTGAATCCTTTAGGTTAACAGAGATCAAGTGATTAGATATTTGGGTTTTGATCAAGTTGGATGCTCTGAAAGTAAAGAAATAGAGAGTTTTCATATGAGCAGCATTTGCACTTGTATATATTTATTCGCGGAGGAAAAATTCATGTATATATATACATACATAGCGACTGCAAACTCAGACTTCATAAGCAATAAATAGATACATTCTTAGTTGGATTAAATTAGTTACTCATTAAGTTTATTTCCAAAAGAAAAATGACAGAGCTTCCTTTATGTTGGAACTGATTTTGGAAATTGATAGCTGAAGATCTTCTTCTTCTGGTTTGTATTGATTTGTTTGATGAATTTTGTTTTAGTTTGAATGATATTATTTACTTTATATTTTTCTTAGCTTTGAATGAACGAACTGAGGTAGGAGGTGATGCATATAAATAGAAGTATGTAGTATAATCTTGTTTGTACAATAGGCATGCTGAAGATGCTTGCATTAAATGCTTTGCAGGTTTGATGCATTTCTAGTTGACCTTGGTTTGTTGCTAGAGATGGAAACATGTAATGCAAATGTACCTTTGTCCTACTTCCCATTTTTGGTTTACAGCCTACATACTTGTCCTTTATTTGCTTGTACTTATATTTTCATTTGTTTGCTTTGTAAGTGTTCATACTTAAGTATGTTATTGTCTTCTTGCTTTGTAATCCAAGTGAAGTTCTATTTATGGTTTAACTATCAAGTATTAAATTTATAACATACATTTTATTCTATACACTTATATTCTATATTGATAAGTAGTTTTTATTTTAAACATTTAAAAATAAGTAACTTAAAAAAAATGAGTGAAATACAATTTATACATTTTATAAAATCATATATATTATTCTTTCTAAAGTACAACTTATAAATCCAATTTTAATTTATTTTGAGTTTCAAATCAAATTCAAAAACAAATAAGTACGTGTTTCTTATTAAATTGAAAAAATTCAAATAAACACACAATTTAACCCAAGAATTCAATTAAATTACAAATTTGAATTCTTCTTTAAATCGGGATCGTTACAGGACATGTGAAATATCATAATATTCCCGATTCGCCAGCAGCTCTTGAACCCATGCCAAATATAGGGCAACTCTCTACCCCTTTGCTTGATAGGCCCCCTGTACTTGGTACAACACCAGTTGCGAGTCACAAAAGATTTCAAGCAATTTTACTCCTAGTTCTTTGATAAATCTCAAGCCAGCAACTATTGCTTCATACTCGGCTTTGTTATTTGTCGCTGGGAATTCGAGCTTCAAAGCATAACAAACTGATTGGTTTTCAAGATTCACAAGAACTGTGCCATCTCCCGAGCAACGGTCGTTAGATGCCTCGTCGGTGTACATCTTTCATCGAACGGGTGGTATGACATTGTGACCATTTGATTCGTCTGACATAGTGAATTCAGCAATGAAGTCTGCCTAGTGTTTGCCCTTGTATGGCCCTTCGCGGCAGATAGGTAATATCGAACTGACTTAACTCAATATTCCATTTTAACATCCTTCTAGAAGTTTCCGGTCGCTGGAGCACCTGCCGCAAGGTTTGATCAATGTAAACACTGATCGAGTGTGCCTGAAAATATTGACGAAGCTTGCGTGATGCAATCACCAAGCAATAGGATAATTTCTCGAACTTGGGATAATTTCTTTCCGCCCCCGTCAGACATTTACTAACATAGTAAACTAGCCTTTGAACTCGGTCCTCCTCGCGAACCAGAGCCGTACAGATGGCATGCTGGGATACTGCCAAGTGCACATACAACACCCCGTGGTCTATCGGTTTCGATAGCACCGGGGGACTTTCTAAATGCCTTACCATAGCTTATAATGCCTCCTTACAATCAGATGTCCAGTCGAAATTTTTCTTTCCTTTCTTTATCACATCGAAGAAAGGAATAAACTTGCCTGTAGCTCTGGATATGAATCGACTCAGTGCAGCCACCTTTCCATTCAAGCTTTGTACCTGCTTTATAGTTCTGGGTACTTGTATGTCTCGGCTAGCTTGAATATTCTCTGGGTTAGCTTCGATTCCCCGCAGATTCATTATGAAACCCAAAAACTTTCCCGACGCTATGCCAAATTAACACTTCGAAAGATTGATTTTCATTCCATAATACCTGAGTATATCAAACATCTCCGTTAAGTCTCGGATGTGGTCGTTTGACTACCGTGACTTCACGAGCACGTCATCCACATAGACTTCCATCGTTCTACCAATCTCATCTTTAAATATTCGATTCACCAGGCGCTGATAAGTTGCTCCCACATTTTTCAATCCAAAAGGCATTACTACGTAGCAATATAGCCCCACATCTGTGACAAAACTGGGTGTTCTTGGTCTGGAATGTGCATTGGGATCTGATTGTATCCTGAATACGCATTCGTAGATGACAATAATTCGTGTTCGGCGGTAGAGTCGACGAGTTGGTCGATTCTAGGTAAAGGAAAATTATCCTTCGGGCATGCTTTATTCTAATCAGAGTAATCAACATAAGTTCTCCACTTCCTATTTTCTTTCCTCACAAGCACAGGGTTAGGCACCCATTCAGGGTAGAGGGCGTCGCGGACAAGCCCATTGGCTTTGAGTTTTTCGATCTCCTCTCTAAGAGAGCGAACCTCTCCGGGTCAATACCTCTCCTTTTTTATTTTACAGGAACATGTTTCGGGTCTATGTTAAACATATGACGCGCAATAGTAGGAGAAATCCTGCACATATCAAAATGTGTCCAAGCGAAAACATCCAGATTCGCTGGAAGGAAATCAGTAAGATTCTCTGCCATTGAGGGGTCGAGTTGTGATCCAATCTTAAGAACTTGTGACGGGTCATTCCGGCAGACTGGTATGTCAATCGTCAGCTCAGCCGGTGCTGTATTCACTTCCTTGGGTTCCCCATCATCGTCTCTCGGATCTATGTCTCAATCCGAGAATGTCGCCTGAGCCAGGGCTCGAGCACTACTTGTCAATTGTCAGTATTTAGGACGCGGACAGAGTTGTCCACAACCTTTCCTTTCTCGCTCCGCTGAGCCTCTCTCAGCTCAGCCACATAACATGCACGACCGGTCGCCTGATCGCCATGTACCACACCAACTCCCTTGTCTGTCGGAAATTTTAAAGTCAAACACCATAGGGCCAATGCTGCCCTAAACTCCGCCAGGGCCGGACGACCCATAAATACAATGTACGGATAGTCAACATCCATCACTATGAATGGTAGGATTCGCACTCTCCTACGTTCACCTTCTCCCAATTCAACTGGAAACTCGATATACCCCATTACATCAGTCGCTGCACCATTGAAGCCGTGGATACGGGCTTTAGATGGTTTTAAATCTTTTGTCTTCATCTTCATTTGATCATAATCCTTCTTGATGATGATGTTGACAGAGCTTCCAAAATCAATCAAAATCCTTTTGGTGTAAGTTGGCCCGATCATCGCAGATATGACCATCGAGTCAATATTAGGAGCCTCCACCTTGTCTGCATCTTGACTCCTAAACACTATATCGTCTGTCATTATGCATTATTTTTTGCAGAGGTTCCATCTTCCACATTCGAGCAACATTCATAATCCACATGCCTCAAGGAGGTAGCATATCGTTCCATCTCCTACCAATTGTTGTCTGTAGGATGAGGTCCTCTGACTATAGTGTTTATGATCAACCTACCCATGGTTCGGGCAGGTTCCTCTAGATGGCGTGGAGCCAGCCCACGTCCGGGGTCTAGTGCTCCTTGCCTACCCTCTTGTGGGTTCTTAACAGATTCCTGCAGCTTTTTCCGCCTGATCAACTTTTCTATGGCGTCATGGAGGTGTCTGCACTACTCAGTATTGTGCCCGTGGGTCTCATGGAAGCGGCAGCACTTCTCCGTCCGCTTTTGTTCCTCTATGGACTCCTTTGGGTGCGGCTTTCTGTATTGAAAGGTGTTACAGGTAGATTGGGAAATATTTTCAAGAGACGTATTCAATGGGGTATATTCATTGTAGGTTGGAATCCTCGACTTCCATTTCCCCTCTTCTTTTTTCTTTAATGAATTTCCAACTCCAGATCATTTAGATTGACCAAGCCTGTTCTGGACGTTGACTTGAACTTTTCTCGAGTTGTCGCCGGATTGCTTCACGGTGACGTTACTTTTCACAGTCTCCTGAACAGGCCCTGGCTCTTTATCTCACCTTGTCCATCGAGCTTCCTCCCTCCTAATGAATTGATGAGCATTCGAAAAGAACCGCTCCAACGTAGTTAGGGGATTTTCCACCAACCAATCTCCAAATTCTGAGTTTGGATCTACACCTCGCATTATCGCCATTAAAATTGCATGGTCATTAGGTGTTAATGGTAAAAATAGCTTTAACGCTAACACCCGGTGTATATCGTGATGAAGTGAAAGCACCACCCGCTTGCACGGGAATCAAATAAACAGAAAATAGCAGAAAAGTAAAAGAGACAGAGATTTTTATAGTGGTTCGGCTTCTAGCAAGCCTACATCCACTTTACATCCTCCATTATCTTCTTTGAGCACACTTTTACAAGACTACAACACCTTTAAAACACGATTGATTGATTACAACACCTTTACAATTCACTTTCGAGTTTACAACACAATTGAAGAAGGAGATTAGAACTTTGATCATAGATTGTTCCTCGGATCCATGCTGAATGGAGTAGATGCATTGATGAAGAATCTTCAATGGTTGAGGTGCTCGGAGAGTCGAGAAATCAGCAGAGTGTAGGCGCCTTGAAATCCAGAAAAGTCCCTCCCGAATGTGGAGTTGTTGGAGTAT
Source organism: Allium cepa (assembly GCA_030765085.1). Lineage (NCBI taxonomy): Eukaryota > Viridiplantae > Streptophyta > Magnoliopsida > Asparagales > Amaryllidaceae > Allium > Allium cepa. The sequence continues at coordinate 913,198,732 of CM060943.1, forward strand.
TTATAGGTGATTTTTGGGTTAGGTCGGTCGGAGCGACCTATATAGTCAGTCCCTTAGGTCGTCCATGACCTAACGACCTACCTTAGGTCGCTCCGGCCGACCTAACCCAGAAATCACCTATAAATACTCCACCAACTCCACATTCGGCGGGGACTTTTCTGGATTTCAATGCGCCGACACTCTGCTGATTTCTCGACTCTCCGAGCACCTCAACCATTGAAGATTCTTCATCAATGCATCTACTCCATTCAGCATGGATCCAAGGAACAATCTATGATCAAAGTTCTAATCTCCTTCTTCAATTGTGTTGTAAACTCGAAAGTGATTTGTAAAGGTGTTGTAATCAATCAATCGTGTTGTAAAGGTGTTGTAATCTTGTAAAAGTGGGCTCGAAGAAGATAATGGAGGATGTAAAGTGGATGTAGGCTTGCTAGAAGACGACCCACTATAAAAATCTCTGTCTCTTTTACTTTTCTGCTATTTTCTGTTTACTTTGATTCCCGTGCAAGCGGGTGGTGCTTTCACTTCATCACGATAAACACCGGGTGTTAGCGTTAAAGCTATTTTTACCGTTAACGTTAGGATTGCTAACTTCAGTAGCAGCAACATGAAGTCTCTGCAAGTATGCCTTCAATGATTCTTCCGGAGCTTGGATTACGCTAGATAAGGACATCACATCTTTTAGACGAGTAGCATGTTTCCTGAATTGTTCTACCAATTTCATTGCCAACTCGTCAAAGCTGGATATAGACCGTGGTGGAAGTCGAGTATACCACACAGTGGCGATGCCAGATAAAGTGATAGGGAAGCACCTACACTTGATCGCGTCATTTGCTCGGGCAGAATCCATCGTCCAATCATACCTCATTACGTGCTGTCGGAGATCAGTCTTCCCTTTGTTGGCCAGTATAGTTGGCATACTAAATTTCCTTGGATACTCGGCCTGCAGGATAGTATCCGTGAAGGGAGTATGACTCCTAGAGACTCCCCGATCTTCATTGGTCAAGGCTTGATTCTCTCTCATTAACTGCCTGACCATGGCTGATAAGTCCGGAGTTTGTATGGAGGTTGGAAGTTTGGGTTCCATTCCACAAGACCGCTCGGGTTGGTGTCCCCTCTACTGGCGATCAGCCAAATGTGCATCCTGAAGGCCAGCTTCATTAGGATCTTGGTGAGCCGGGCGTCCGGTCTCCTCACATGCTTGATCCCTAGTTGATCGATCAGTGGCACTTGCCTGTGCAGTTTCAGTCTTACGGTATCTATGCCTAAGAGGTTCATCAGTTGAGGTCGAGCTATCAGATGAAGAATAAGGAGCAGGGCTATCTCTAGCATTCTGATGCTGTTGCTGAGTAAGTATAGTCATGAGATTAGCGTTGGCCTGAATCTGCTCAACAAGCTGCCTTCTACTTTCCCTGAGTTCTCTCATCAAGTCGTCGAACTCTGTCCGGGTAATGACTTCCGTTTGATTTTGGGTGGAGGTTCCTGCACCTTGAATTGCTTGTTGGTTGCTAGGCCCTATCTGTTGTACACTTGCAGTTTCGTTGACGTCCGTGCCATGAGAGGCTAATCAGGTACGTGGTCTTCCCACAGTAGAGTTGTTGGTCGTAACTCTGAGTAGGTTCAACAGACGTCCTGTGAATAACTTGGATCTCCTTCAGGGATTTATTCAATCCAGTAGTTGTAAAGTAGATCGTAACGACCTGAGAATTCGATCCTCAGTGAAATCACCAAAATGTTACCACCGGAATTGTTCACTAACACCCTTAAGAGAGATTGTGTAGAGATATTAATGAAGAAGTTAAAACTAAAAGGAGAATTGTATGCTAAATTAATTGCAGAAAATAAGAACACCAGATTTATAGTGGTTCGGTGTAATTTCCTACGTCCACTTTAAGGTTAATCTTTATTGCTTTTCTTAACAACTGGTTACAGATACAATCCGTACACCAACTATTTGAATACAACTGATAAGTAAAAAAGATAAGTCTTGAATGGTCTTGAATGCAGCAGAGTCGTCTCGGTGTTTTCGAAAAAAGGTCCCTTTCCTTTTTCCCCTGACTCCCTATTTATGGACGAAGATGGGTTGGACTTCCTTGATGGGCCTTGTAGCAAGATATCTCGGCCCAAAATGAGTGACTTCTGTGTGCCGAGCCGCAAATGTCGTGTGGCAAATGCCGAGCTATATCCCCAAGCCGAACGAGGCAGTATATTGACTGAAATGTGTAGGCCGAACGAGATCCGACGTCGAATGAGGGGAGATGCCGAGCGGCATGCTTATGCCAAGCGAGGCCATGTGCCGAACGAGGCTGGAATGCTGAGCGAGGCTTCATGCTGGTCGAGACTGAAAGCCAAACGAGGTTCATGCCGGTCGAGAATGAATGCCGAACGAGGCTTCATGCCGGTTGTTAACCCCGTTAAGACAACGACTTATGACTTGAGGCCACCATGATCTAACAGTTAAAAGCACTCTGCGACTTAACAAGTTAAGGACTCAAGTTATGGACGATCTATGACTTATGAAAGGTACGACTTAACGGTTTAACGTGTTAAACAAATGGCCGACTCAACGACTCGAGGGGAACAACAACTCAATGGATCACGGAGGGTACACGACTTAGGGTCTGGACGAGTTAACGAGTTAAGGTCCAGACCACTTAAGAATTGGAACGGACCAAGAAGTCTACGACTTAAGGAAATCTACGACTTAAGAGATGGCCTGACTCAAGAGGGAAATAAGTTAAAGACCTAAAGCTGTCTATGACTTACGACCTAGCATGAGTCGTAAACGACTTAGGCAAACAAAGCGACTCACATCTCAGAGAAATCCGCGACTTAAAGCCTCTGCGACTTAAGATATGTCATGTCTCAGGGAAAGCTTACGAGTTAAGGAGCTAACGACCTAACAGGATTAAGACCTAAGCGACTTAGGGAATGTCACGACTTAAGAAAGTCCACGACTTAAAGACGTTACGACCTAAGACTTAGAGAACAAGTTCAATACCATGCCGTAATAAGATGACTCGTTGACGACTTACGACCTAGTTTAAGTCGTACACGACCTAAAACCGCAGAGCCAAGATTTTAGTGCTGCCTCACTTTAAACCGTGACCTCTTAACCCGCGAACGAGTTAGGACTTGCATCCAGATGAACGAAGAAAAGCTCAGAACCACTTCACTTACCCCACTGCCTGCTGACTCTTGAACCTTGAGTTGAGATCGACTTACGACTCTCCATGAGTCATGCACGACTCATGACTTGAGAGAAAAACTACTGCCCAGAATCACACCTATAAATACGCGACCACCTCCAACGTTCAAAGGACTTCTTTGGGCTGATTCTCTCCAAGCACCGATACTTGCTACATTCCAAACCGAATCGACACTCAAAGCTTTCAAGACACGTAGAACGCCATGAACAACTTCAAGAAGGAATCTCATACATCCGACATGGATTTGAAGACCTTCACTTACATTGAAGTTTAAGATAAACGTTCAAAGTGTTTAGTAATTCAAAGTGTATTGTACTTGGGAAGAATTGTATCGACTTGTAACGAAATCATCAATAAAGATATTCAGAGTGGACGTAGGCAAACTATTGAGCCGAACCACTATAAAATCGCTGTTATTTACTGCTTTTTCTGTGGTTTTCTGCTTATACTCTGTTCCCGAATCATCGGGTGGTGCTTTCACAACTACACTTTACACACCGGGGTGTTAGCGTTCAAATTAGAGCATTAACACCGGTCGAGACTGAATGCTGAATGGGACTGGAATGCCAAACAAGGCATGAAAGTTGAACGAGGTTGGAATGCCGAATGAGGCATGAATGCCAAGCGAGGCTTCATGCCGCTCGAGACTGAATGCCGAACGGGGCATGAATGTCGAGCGAGGCTGGAATGCCGAACGACCTTGCTATACAGAGCGAGGTTGGAATGTCGAACGACCTTGCTATGCCGAGCGACCTTGGTATGCTGAGCGACTCTGCTATACCGAACGACCCTGCTATGCCGAACGTTGCTGGATGTCGAACGCGGTTCTAATGCCGAATGAGGTTTCATGCCGGTCGAGCCCGAATGCCGAACGAGGCATGAATGCCGAGCGAGGCTGGAATGCCGAACGAATTTACTATGAAGAGCGAGGCTGGAATGCCGAACGACCATGCTATGCCGAGTGACTTTGCTATGCCGAGCGACCCTGCTATGCTGAATGACCCTGCTATGTCGAACGGTGCTGGATGCCGAACGAGTTTCGTGCCGAGCGAGGCTGGAATGCCGAATGACCATGCTGTGCCGAACGGCCCTTGATGCCGAACGAGGCTTCCACATTAAGCCTCTGTTTACTTGGTCAGGTCATTAGGTAACAATACGAAAGATAATGCAACTTTTAAAATCGAAATTAAAAGTGATTTGTTCAGTTTTTAAAATATATCATTTAAATTGACATTTAAAAATAGCTTTTCAAGGCACAACCTCGGAATTTGACAAACCCGTTCCATTGGATCCGTAATATTGTATTATTATCGGATTTCAAATTTCGTAGCTTTCGAAGTTATCGTGTGGCTGTACGTTTTGTAAACACGCTGAAATTTATATCAAAAATTTAATATAATAATTAAGTTCAAAAAGCTATCTTCTCCATACGATCGAATTAGGACCCGAAACCTTTTCCATTGCGTTCGGAATAGGGCTATAACTTTATAAACGCCTAGCAGCATGCCTCAACAGGGCCTCGAGATTTTGAATTGCGTAAATCGAGACGTTTGGAATTTAAATAAAAATATTGCTTAGTCAACACACTTTTCAGCCGAAATTCCCTTCACATTAACTTTTTGCTTTTTCAGAACACTGTAGCAAGCTTGTGCAGCCACCCTAGCCGACCAATCATGTCCCCTTTGCTTATTCAAGCACGTTAGCGTCTTTTCCTGTTCCCCACTCTCCCTCTTTAAATCACGAGCAGTTTCAAAAAAATTAAATTCACCGAAAAAATGGCGAATAAAATCAGATCGATTCAAAAAAATGGCAGCTGCTTTCTTCATTTACGATTCATGAAGAAAAAAATTCGTGACCTTCCTTTTGAAATACTCGATGTTTGAACGAAATCAGAAAGGAGCGGAGAAATCGAAGTCGCGCTATTTGGCACGGTGGTGGGCTACGGGTCGATGGATGCGAGGCTGACGTCGGCAATGGAGGAGGTCGCAGTGGTTGGTAGCTTGGAGGAGGCACTGCATGGAGACCAATGGCAACGATGGGGCGAGCATGGGAAGTTTGGATTCGAGCTCGGTGGTAGGGCGCCGGCGCGTGGAGTTCGCCTGATGTAGGCATTCGATCGAGATGAAGTGGAGGAGCGGTGGTCTGGTGATGAGGCAAGGTGCGAGCGTGCATCGGTCGCGAGGCTGGGGTTTCGCTTCGATAAATCAGTGAGGTAGAGCAAAGGTATTTTTTATTTAATTTATATCCATGTATGTATATATATAGGTCAGAATATATATGTGTGTATATATATATAACACAGTAATTGATCTTACAGTAAGGTGTATAAAACTATATGTTTTTCAAATTAAATATTTATATATATTTGTATATATATACAGTAATGAGGAAAAAATATATTTTTACAGTAGAGGTATAAAATAATTATATTTTAATCACATATATATATGTATGTATGTATGTGCGTGCGTGTGTGTGTATGTGTGTGAAACAGTAAATATGTATATGTATATGATTTTAGGAAAATATAGGAATTTTGAAACGTTGGAAGTTTATATAAAATTAGATTTTTGAAATCTATAATTCATTTTGTAAGTATATATGTAGTTTCAATAAAATAAATATACATATTTTAACTTACCATTTAATTTTAAAAATAATTTATTTAGGTGATTAATTTGTTTAATTAACTTATTTAATTATTTTCGTTACTAAGAAATTATTAAAGGAAAATTAGTTTAAACTAAACTATTAGCTAATTAAGTTATTAAATGAAAATTAATTGTCCGTTTATTTAAAATTTTAATAAACCGTACAATGTTTATACAAGGTCAAAAACCATGAAACGAAGTCGAGATTGTAGTAAATTGCAAAAAAAATAAAGTAGAGATTTTCTCATTCATTCGGATTGCGTTGTTAAAATTAAATGTTAAATTTAAATCATTGGATACCTGACTTGATTGATAAATTTATAATTTATCTGTTCAATGTTATTTATATATAGTAGTATATATATATTGGAGTGATTGATATTTCCGCATTATATAGCGGATGAGACCTTATGCGTCCCGCATAATAGCGAATGACCATATATGCCACGATATCCCTCTCGAAGTGGGATTAGTATTTTATATTGTTGACCAACGTCTGTGGATGCAGGGAGAAACAGGTTTGAGGGATCCAACTGGATTCCTCAAAAATATTTATTGTTTATATATATATATTGATATATGATATGGTGGATAAATTCATATGGATTGTGTGAATTGAACTGTTAAATGTTAAATAGCCTGGGAATTGAATTGGTATTTTAAATATCATAAATAATTAGATTGAAGGAATTTAAAAGGAAATTGAAAGAAATTATTTATATTGGAAATTTGATTTATTCTAAAGGCGAATCAAGTAGAATAAATATATGTTAACTAACTAGAGTTAAACTTAGCTATTTGAAATAGGTTTAAATAGAGACTTGAAATAAAACTATATATTAAGTACGTTAAGAGACATTGGAATCGATAAGTAGATTTGAATAAAATGTAACTTTATTAAGGGAAGGTTATAAAATGGAATTATAAATAGAATTTGTTTTTAAATAGAAGAAAAACTCAAAGGAGTTTATAAATTTATAAACGGGGTTTATAAATAAGACAAAATGATATCAGTGGATATGTGGAAAATATATAAGTTAATGGTGTGAACTTCTATCGCAAAGTGGAAATTGTTTTGAAAAAAATAGTGGAATATTATTTCAAATAAGAGAAATGGTGATTAAATTTGGATATAGTCGATGTGATACGAATCAAGAGGAATTTATGAATTGAATTGGTGAATATTGGAGTTTTCTAAAACTAGACTTTTGTTGAGTAAATTGAAATTGTTCGAAAGCAATTTTTAACATCTACTATACTATATAATTTTAAACTATCATTTGAATTTAGAATATACCAAAAGTTAGTTAATCAGATTTGTAAATAAATTAGTAACTGGATACGAATTTTAAATGCCTTAAGATGTTGATATTTTAGTTTACCTAAGACCATATTTTGAAAACAAACCATTTTTCTTTTTTCATATGCAATATAAATGTTTTAAATTCAATTATAAAACCATCTCGAGATGGGAAGCGAAGTTTAATAAAAACAGATAAGATTTTAGGAAAAAGATCTTGTAGGGTTGTGGGAACTTAAATAAATTTCCACGAATAAGATAGACGAACTTCGAAAGGTGGAATAAAATTCAAGGGAAGTAGAATGGAAACTGGAATTTGAAATAAGCATAAACGGCTTTGGAAATATTAAAGGAAGTTGACTAAGGAATTCTGAGATTTATAGAATTCGTGTGAAACGGGTTGGAATTTCACAAATAAATTTGTAAATGATTTTTGTGGAAAGAAATAGAAAATAAATGAATATTTTCCAAGTGTTAAGTAACTAATAAAGTGAGAAAAATACGCTAAGTATTGGAAAAAGGTTGGAATTTGTTCCATAAGAATAAAAAGAGATTTGAAAACTATTTTCAAAATGTGAAGTATGAAAATAATATCATTTGAAGGTATTTTGAGATGAATAATTTGTAGAATAATTTAAGGCCTTATGGTTTCTTGTGAATGTTATTTGATAGTTAAATAACCAACTATCAATATTGGCCCATGCGATGATCGTTTCGAAAAGACCTGGATCGAATTTAATTTTTCGAAAACCACTTTGATCTGGTTTGAACGTAGCGATTGAAGACCGTAAAGATGATGAACACGGTGATTCGGTTTGTCTAGATCCGAGGCAACTTGTATGGACGAATGCTATCAGACCATCGTCATTAGAAGACGATGAGCATTCTAAGTGAATGTGTTCTAAAAAGGTAATGCATAGCCTCAAGCCTCATCAACCGGGAATGGATAAAAAAAGGGAGGTGCAGTAAGGCTAATAGGGTAGCACCCAAGCAGGGTAAGATTTCTCCTGTCTAGATGTCCCTTTTATTTCGGCTGTGTTGGCGGTTGCTGATCCCAACCGTGGGGTGATCTTATTGAGATTATCCAGTAAGGGGTAGCTTCGTTCTTGTGTTGCAGGGGATCGGGAGTGGTCTTCGGTACTCTAATCTAGACTAGGTACTGTGACGGGTGGTACCCAAGTAGCCCTTCCATTGTATGGAATCCAATCTCCGATAAGCGCTCGTACAATTTTGATTGTGCCCGACTATTGCTGGAATGTGAGATGTAAGCATTTCAGCTAGATTCTATTTTACTTTCTATAGACAATATTATAATATCAGACGAATTTGATTAAAATGTTTTGGTTATCGTAAGGTAAAACCTGGCATATTTGTTTATGGCGTTGTCTTACGAGGTAACTTATTTTTCAAAGGGTTTTCAAAAATGTAATAATCCAATTTAGTGTGATTTTCTCAAGCCGGTTTTTCATACTGACTCGGGTGCTGTTTTATCATGATGCTCGAGTCAGACCGAGTTGAACAGATTCAGAATAGGATGCTATGGAGCTCAGAAGACGAACTGGATGAAAGAGACGTATCTCCGTAATTGAATTATTATTTCCGCTGTGTAAGGACAGATAATAAGCTATCTAAAGTGATGGATGATTGTTGTACTCTGATAATGGTACGTATATTTGACAGCACAGATTTCTTTTTATTTAACGCTGTTATTATATATTATATTTTGTTCCGCTGCGATTGTGAGATTCTGATGTTGTTTTGGTCATCTTCTACCTCTTTCTTCTTTAACCCTAGCTATTCGGTCTTTCATACACTTTGAGTTGAACGAGGAAGAATTGTTATCAGCTCAAGGGGTATGGAACCGCGGGTCGCTACACAATGCTACCAATAGAGATTGAAATACCCTCACGCCGAAGGATTGCCTATGCATTTGATAAAAATCAAGAATTGAAGAAAGAACTGCTACACATGATACATAAGCTAAGAGATAAAGCAACGGTAAGAACTGCCGCATATCAGAAGAGAATCTTTAAATATTACAACTCGATAGTAAGAACTCGGTCATTTCATGAAGGGGATTTAGTACTCCCAAAGTAATGGCCATTACCAAGAATCCTTCAGATGGACCCCTAGGACCAAACTGGAAGGGGCCATTAATCATATGCCAAATAATCCCCCTAGGAGCCTACAAGTTATGTCGCCCAGATTGTAATATAGTGCCTAGAACATCGAATGCTGAACATTTAAGGCCATATTTTCCAAAAATGGATTAACAAAGAACAACTTATTATAAAAGAGAAAAAATCTACATGATTGGGAGTGAAATGTTCCTCAAATTTGGATACTGTCTAAGATGGTAGAAAAAATTCTGTCCATGGTGAGATGGCCAGGGCAGAGCACCTCCCGAAGGGAGGGCGGGTAAGCCTTTAACCGCGTCATGAGATGGCTAGCTTAAAGCACCGGACAAGCCCTTGGCAGCGCCTCTGGTCAGGTCAAGGTGCCTCCTAGAGGAAGGACGGGTAAGCCTTTATCCGCACCATAAGATGGCCAGGTTAAAGCACTGAACAAGCCCTTATCCACGCCACGCTAAGGCCAAGTTAAGGTACCTCTTAGAGGGAGGATGGAGTAAGCCTCTATACGCGCTATAAGATGGCCAGGGTAGAGCATCGAACAAGCCACTGTCCGCACCGCAAAAGGGCCAGGACACGACGCCTCTTGGAGAGAGGTCGGGTAAGTCCTTAGTTCCAGCCTCTAATATAAGCTAACCAAGAGTACTAGACAATATGGACTAAGACGTCCAAGCACGTAAAGAGGCTCCAAAAATAATGGGCTAAGATGTCCAAGCCCGAGAAGTTTCTCAGTCAATAATGGACTAAGATGTCGAAGCTCGAGAAGAAGTACAACCGATAATGGACTAAGATGTCCAAGACCGAGAAGAGGCTCAATAAATAATGGATATAGATTTCTAAGTCCGAGAGGAGGCTCAAGAAATAATGGACTGCGATGTCCAAGCCTAAGAAGAAGCACACCCAACAATGGACTAAGATGTCCAGGCCCGAGAAGAGGCACAATCAACTGAGGACTAAGATGTCCTAGCTCAGATAAAGGATCATCAAATTATGGACTAATATGTTAAAGCTCAAGAGGTAGCTAATCAAATTATTTCTATGCAAAACCTGAAGGTTTCTTATTTGTTGAAAAAGACAAAAGCAAAGGAGTAAAACGAATCTCCATTGATTATTACCCGAATCTGAGTTTCGGGACGTTCTTAACATCATCTATTAATACCCAAATCTAGATTTCGGGACTTTCCTAACATCATTTATTAATACCCGAATCTGGTTTTTGTGACTTTCTTAACATCATCTATTAATGCCCAAATTTGGGCTTCTGGATTCTTATATACGAATTTCAAAATCTAATACCCGAATCTTGGTTTTGGGATTTTATCAATCATCATCTCTACTAAGCCCAAATCAGCGCATGAGAACATTATTGGTCATTACAATTCTTAATACTCGTACTTGAGTCTTAGAATTATTATCTGAGTTTGCCTTAATATCCTAATCTGGGTACATGATATTTATTATGAAGACTATTTTCATGAGCTTTTAGTTATTCGAAATACGCCCTAATACGGGTAAGGGTAGCAATAATCCGCTTACATGAGTATGTTCCCTAATTTGGGCTGAAGATTCTTACTACAAAGAGATTGACCAAATATGTCCTGATCTAGACTCAAAGTTTAATATGGGAATCATACTACTAATTCTTCTTTAATTGGCTATAAAAACCTGAATCTGGGTTTAGAAATACCATATATAAAACTATTCTCGGGATACCGCTATTTGGAATTTGAAAATCACGTTATCAATATCTAAACTTCACAAGTTAATGCCCTAATCTTCGTTAGATCTCATGGATGATATAATGTAATTGAATCTATTGCAGGCAACCAAAAATCTCGAACGGATCTTGTTAATGCCAAAATTGAAAGTTGGTATTCATAAATTCAAAATGAGGCTTATCAGGAAAATAAGGGCATTAATCCACTGATCAACGACTAAGCAGACTTGTAAGTATAATAATAACAACAATGGCGCCTTTAATTTTGAATTTTGCAGGAAAGACAAAATTATGAAGAGTAAGAGAGATATGGAAACTTTGTCCCAAAGATCAAAAGCCTCTCCCATACAAGGGAAAGGATAAAAATATTAACCATAAAATCTACATAAAAGCAGAATTACGAAAGATGGATAATAAAATCGAAGTTTTGACGAAGAGATAGGCCAAGTTATCATGAAAGACTAAAAAAGATGTTTAATAGATCCAACCACTTATACAATGCAAAGTCATTCGACCCAGATGAAAATAAATAAGAACTTCCACCACAACCAACCTTCTGACACAGATGAGAAACTCCAGAGTCCCTTTCAAAAACAATCGATAGTGTTCCTCTCAACCACATAGTAAACATTTTGAAGGAGTCAAAGGGATGCAGTCCTCAGAGTTTAATAGCCTCAAAACTTTCAAAGGGTTCGAAAGGTTCCATTTCTCATTACCCAGGGGGTTCTTACCTTTCGATGAGGATGAAGAAGTCAAAGCAAGTGCAAGCAGCTTCATGGGGACCTTTTCGAGAATATAGTCAGCCTTTCGAACCGGTTAAAGCACATCCTGGATATCTTTCGACTGCGTCGTAAGGTTATATGAAGAAAGCAACACTTAGATGTAAGAAAATGCAAAGGAATGAAGGAAAACCTTTCGATAACATTGAAGGAACATACAACTCTCGAAAATCACAAGTAAAGACAAGCCTCTCGTCAAAGTCGAAGGGTTCATGAAGTTATGTACAAAGCAAACCTTTCGACAAAGTGAAGGTCCATAAAGGCAAAAGAAGGGAAAACCATTCGACAATTTCGAAAGGATCGGAAGAACATGTTGAAAAAAAACCTTCCAAAAATGCCGAAAGGTTCAAGAAAGCGTATGGAAGGTAAACCTTTCAACAATGTCGAAAGGTTCACGACAGCATATAGAGAGGGGACCTTTCGACAAGGTTGAAGACAAAGAGGAAAAAGGGATGAACCAAAGAGCATAAGGGATTCATAATCTTTCAACCCTGACGAAGGGTTCATAACCTTCCAATGAAATCGAAAGGTTTAAGGCGGCATATAAAGAGGGACCTTTCAACTCAGTCGAAAGCATGGAGTTGAAAAGGAGGACCGCCTGCATCTATAAATAAGACCCAAGGGGTCCAGTTGTAGGGGCCGAATTCTGGATACTGAATTCATCTTCTTTTCTCCACTTTTATAAGGATATTTGTACTTGTAAAACCCAAAATTGAATTGGGGAGAGAGCTCAATTTCTTGTAACTCATTTTGATAATGAATAAAATGGAGATGGCTTGTTCATGATGGATATTGGCAACGAGGAGAATCATTTAGATCATTAGCTAGACTAATGATCAATTTCGCATGATTTCAACCTTTTTCTCATAATGTCTTTTGATCTATGCTATGTATAAGATCGACTTAGTCACTCCCCATTGAAATACGTCATCATTGAAATCCATACTTAACAATGGTAGTTAAGGTGATGATGATGTATCGTATATGTTGAATGCATTGATATGGGAATAGCTAATGATCTTAGATAAGAAGAGTAAAGGGGTTAAAGATTGAAACTTGGACTGCATAGAAAGGAGGAAAACCTTTCGACTTAATCGAAAGGTCTACTTCCTAATGGAATCCTGGGTTATATATCATATAACCGCTTATGATGGACTCCATTCCAAGAAAATCTACTTCCTTAAGCATTAGTAAACACTTCGAATTGATTCCTTAGAATGAACATGGACATAAAAGGGGCTAAAGGCAGTTAGGGTTGGAAAATGAGCTATGCATCTCCCTACAACGACGTTAATAGTTTTTACACGTTACCTTTCGACATGATTAAAAAGGAAGTGGTAGACATCAACCATAACTGTTTTTGACTCTAAAGGGAGATGGAATTCAACAAATTACTGATTTCTAGAAGCTAAATGACTAAGAATTATATCAACCTGAACGAAAGGTGGGAAAAGCATTGTCACACCTTTCAACAAAGTCGAAAGATTTTACAACTTACTTCCATTCCAACCTTGTTAAAAGGTTGAAGTGTTCTTGTTAACAATGTTAACAACCTTTCGACAATGTCGAAAGGTTGAGCTATTTCCCTCTACACCAACTTAGATGGAAGATTCGGGTGGTCATGCTAGTAACCTTTCGACATGGTCGTAAGGTTGGACAATCTAGTTTTTAAACAACCCGATCGAAGGGTTAATGTATCCTCATTAACCTTTCGACAAGGTCGAAAGATATGACCATTCCTGTTCTTTTCATCCAGATCAACTTGATTAGTATATTTTATCCAAAAATACACTTCCAGAAATGAAAATCATCTCAACACATGGTTATGCTCAAACAAAATTATCTTATCAAAGCATTAGGGATGTTGAGAAGATTTCTTATTAACAGATATAATAGCGATTTTTGTAAATAGTTGTTAGTATTAATTCTCATGGTTTTATAAATGAAATGTGATCATTTTAATTAGTTAAAAGTAATAAGAAATTTATTTTCAAATTTATTTACATTAAATGTAATTTAAAATATAGTGAAAATGTGACCAGGAATCGGTTTCCCGATTTTCAACGATTTGATGAACAAAAGTTGTTTTAAATCGTTGCAACCTTGTTTTTATGTCATGTGCATACATATAGCATATATACATACACACCTACATACATACAAACATACAGACACACACACATATCCTAACATGCACATGAATATATGTACACATACATATATACTTATACACTTAAATATACATACATAATCAAAATATCAAAGATATTTTTAGTTTTCTTACTACATAAGTATACAAAAGTCAATGTATGCATGCCTTAAAGTGATGGAAGTGATGTGCACATGGGGGACAGGCTTGTGGGTGTGCATGGTGATGTAGGAGGGGAGAGAATGGATGAATTTATGGTGAGGTATTTGCAAATATATATATCATGATATTTTAATTCTAACTTTTTTCTTATAAATACCACCCCTCTTCTCATAAATTCCTAACACGTTCTTCATCTTCCTCTTCCTTTATCTTAAGAGCCTCTCTAATGTTTTCTTATTCACTGAAACAAATGTAAAAAGTAGGGAAATATATTGAGAATAAAAGAGAAATATATATACAATAGTTTATAATACCAATCCACTTTAAACCTAGTTTAAATCACCTCCCTACCACCACCCAAACCCACGGCCACAACCCACTACCATCTTAGGCCATGAGTTCCACCTCTTCCAAGTTCTGCCTGCACATCTAGGGGACTTAGGGCAGGTTTCATAGGCTCTGGTGCGAAGGTAGTGGAGCTATAGCCGATTTAAAATTCGATCAATCAAATATAAGGTGAGAAACTCTTACTTCTATTATATTTTGGATGATGATATGATATTTGCAATGGATTTTTAATATTCTTTGACCATCAAGTTTGGTTGTTTAATATTGTTGTTGAATATATATACAAGTCACGTTTAAATACACATCGATAAGCACAAAGGAAATCACTTTCCTTACGAAATGCTCTATATGAATGTTTAAACCTCATATAAATGGTTCAATTTGATTTAGAAATGTTATATAAATATTTAAAAGTATTCTGGAAAATTTTAAATGAACATTGAAAATTGAGTCAAAAATAGACGCGTCGCGTACTGGTAGTTCGCAATTTCGCACTGTAAAAGCCAAACGAATGTGTAGAATGGAATATAGGTCGGAGTTCTTGGATATAAGAATTATTTGAAATATTATGTCCGTAGTTTTCAAAAAAAGAAAGAAAATCAAAATTTTGATAAGTAAATTTAGGAATATGAGTAAAAAAAGTTTATGGAAAAATCGCGGTCTTGTAATTTGGAATTCGTAGGAAGATCTTTAAAAGTGATATTTAATTTTTTTTAAAAATATAAAATAAATTCTCAAAATCTTTTAAAATGATTTAAAGGTGATTTGAGTTATAAAAATGAATTTCAAAATGATAGAAAAGTTTTTTTGATCAATATGGCCTAAAAAGCACTTATCGTAGCACTTTTTCACAGCACTTTTCTATTACTTTTGAAATCTAGTTTTAAACACAACCGTTTTTTTCCAAATCTTTTATAAATGTTTATAAATGATTAATAAATTATTTTAATGGTGATTTGAAGGAATTATCGAATGGTTAAGTAAATGTTTAATTATTTAGAGTCGATCAAATAATTTGACTGCCTTATGGGTAACAGAGAGATAATGTCTAGGCTTGAGTTTGGAAAACCAGTTTCTTGCTCCCTTTGGCTACCTGAACTAGCTCGATAGAGTGGATAATAAATTTGATTTACTTAGATAAAACATTTCCAAAGTATAAAGGATATAATTTTCCAAATATAAATAACTTGGATTTTATGGTGATAATCTTCTTATACTTGGTATTAACGCCCAAAGAGGGGACCCGTACTACTCGTGGAATTTAAAAGGTGATTATGCCAATATTCCACCCCTATTACTTTCTTAATATGGGAAATAATATTGAGTAGAATTAGCTGATTTTTATAGATTCTGCTCACTTAATATTTACTGGTTTTGGATTAACATCCTAAATAACATGGTTTTAACTCAATCAAAATTTTTAGTTTTGAATTAAGAAATATTGTTAAGATTTAAATAATATGATTTGGAAATATTTTCTTAAATGAAAAATGGAATGATTTAGAATTACCTAAGATTTAAAAAGTTTTTATCTAACCAAAGGGTTTGATAAATGAGGTTTGATGATTCCAAATATACTGAAAAGAAAGTTTTAAAGATATCTATATTTTGAAGATATTTTTGATAAAAGGAAGTAATAAATCAAAATAATAATTCCATATTTACTTAACATTTCTTCATCGATGATTGGTTCGAAAGGAACCGAGATCGAATTTAAAGTGATTCTTATTCGAAAACCACTTTGAACCAATTTTGGTATTCGTAGTGAAGACATGGAAATGATTTGGAAGATGGGATGTAGGTCTGTATGTCACTGATCCTCGAGGAAAATTTCCAATATCATATTATATGGCGGTATTTCTTCATATGAGATCTTTGATGCAAGGACTTCTCGCTACTAATCCTAGGGGTAATCCCGTCAGGATGTGGTAGGAGAGTACCATAGGTTTGTTTTGTTTCTAGACTACTTGAATGGACGAATGCCTGACGTTGCATTTCTAATCACATTGATTAATCTCTATGAACATATTATCTGTTGGTGGCGGAGAAGGCAACTTCTCCTAGCTTAACACCCTTTCCTAAGACGTACGAGCTCAAAAGTTATACGTTTGCAGAAATCAGTTGTGTGATCATGGAATGGCAATGTGGCATTCAAAGTGGAATGTGCTATGTGAAAGGTAATCGCTACCTCAGTCCTCATCAACTGGAAATGGCTTAAAGATGGCATCCCATAAGGCTAAGTGGGTCGAGCCCATTAGTGTATGGTCATCACCTTTCTAACTTACTCTTTATATGCCAAGTATGTTGTGCATGCTATGGGATCCTGGATAGGTCGGTTATAACTAGAGTGATGTCATATTCGGTTCTATCCACCATTATCGTACATGTCGGTAGGCCAGTCTTACTAGGTGCATAGTGTTTGAAGACATCGATCCTCGATGCATCCCTCTAGAGGTGTACTGTATGGAAGGTAGTCCCTTACCTACCATTGTACGGAATCCATTCTCGGAACGCGCCTTATAAGAGTTTTTTTGTAGAGCCTAACATATCTGGAATTTAATAATGGTAACAATTTCGGCTAAGATTAATAATTTTACTTGCAAATATTTTCAAAGGAATGCCATTAAAAATAATATCAGGTGATTTTTGAATAGGAAATGTTTTGGTTACCGTAAACTTGTTCCGTTTTTGTATGGCATGGTCTTATGAGATACCTTTTCTTTTCAAAACGCGTATTTCAAGTTTCTCACACCAGTCCCATGATTGACCCAGAGTTTATTTTCTT
Source organism: Allium cepa (assembly GCA_030765085.1). Taxonomy (NCBI): domain Eukaryota; kingdom Viridiplantae; phylum Streptophyta; class Magnoliopsida; order Asparagales; family Amaryllidaceae; genus Allium; species Allium cepa. Next base: position 913,215,961 of record CM060943.1, read on the forward strand.
TTCCCCATAAACTCTAGGTGCCCAAATTTTTCTCAAGCAGCCAAGTAGTTAGTAAAGCTTTGAGAATTTTGGGATGGAATAGGAACTTTCTATAACTATCCTAGCTTATTTAGCACCTGCCTTATGTTTGATAGATCATTTGAAGTGATTGTGTGTACTTTCTATATGTATAATTAAAAAGTTGGATGTGATAGATTTAACTTTTTTCCATCTTCTATCTTTATTTTCTTTTACCTCACGATAATCTCCCTCTCCGGCACTTGGAGTTGCAGCATATGAATACCGAGTATGCATTAATGTCAATTTCTAAGAGTCGAGGAGGCGGGTCTTCACATTGGTATCAAAGCATACCGTTGAGTGAATACCTAGGCCTTAATGGGGTCAACTCATTAGAGATAAGTTTAGTAATACCCTAGAATGAGTTTTGTCTGAGAGAGTGCACATTTAAAATTCCTATCCGAAAAAGTTCCTTCAAATTTTATGAAAATTCCTTAAAACATCTTATTTGTATATTCTAAAGATGTTTCCTTACTATCGCAGATAGTAGTAGATGAGTGGAAGAAGAGGATGAGGTAGGGGAAAGGGAGGTAGCAGTACCACAAATAAAAATGGTCGAACTCCCGCCATCACAATAATCAAATAAGTAACGATTCCAATGCAACCCCAAATCAACTTCCAACTTTATGGAAAGAATATACTAGTTTGGTATGTAAACTATTCAAGGGAATGAAATCCATTACAGAAGTTCATGCTTGGATCTGCTCTTGTGAAAGAATTTTCAATGGGCTAAATATTGGAGATGAGAAAAAGAGATTCCTGACTTCTTGGCAATTAGAGGATAGGGCTCTAATATAGTATAAATGAATCAGAGGGCAATTTTTTCTTGGGCATGATTCAAGGACGTCTTAGAAGAGCAGTATATGCCTGCATCTAGAAAATCATGCCTTTATAGAAGCTTTATGGATTTAAAACAGGGAAAGTTATCCATAGAAGAGTATTCTAACAAATTTAATGAATTGTCTTGATTTGGACCAGGTCTAATAGACGCTTCTTTGAAAAAGAATGAAATGTTTATCTTTGGAATGAAGAAGCAATATCGAAATAGAACGGCGGTGCATGTGAAAGGGACTTTTGTAGATTTGGTGGATATGGGTTTCCGATATGAAACCCTAGAAAAGAAAAATCCACCCACAATTCAAAGCAGTAGCAACAATAATTGGAAGAAGAGGAAGTTTCACCAGCAAGAAAAGAAACCGGGGCAAGGCAAGCCGGAAGGAGATCATTTGAAAGATGTAATTTGTTTTAATTGCTAACAGAAGGGCCACTACTCCAACACCTGTAAGAATCCAAGGATACAGAATGAAACCTGTTATAATTATCACCACCCAAGACACCAGAAGAAGGATTTCCCACTTATAAAGAAGGTAGAATAGGTCCGGGTTTTTACTATCAAAGATGAACCCTCGATTTCGACCGATGTGAATGGCAAGAGAGCCCTAGAAGGTAATATCTGCAATAATGAAATCTAGTTAGAGTATTATATGATACTAGGGATTTATATAGTTTTATATCTAAAGAATTGGTCGATAAATTGAAACTTACCCTAAAGATATTGGACACCCCCATCTATCTCTCTAATCCTATAGGTTGTAAAACTATTCTTGGTATGGTTTGTAGAAGGGTACAAGTATAAGGCTATTTTATTACGATCTAAATTTTTCCTATGATCTAATCATACTCGATTTTATTGGATTTGATATTATACTCGGAATGGGTTGGTTTTCTAAGTATAAGGCTATTTTAAACTGTGTCAAAATGACAGTACAATTACAAAATAAAAGAGGCAAACCTTTGAAATTAACGCATGTAGAACCAAGTCCATTAATGGACAGTTTATGTATGCCTTGTATTCTTTTCAAAAACAACTAAAAGAAATACAAATTGTTATGGAATTTTCAGATGTTTTTGATGAAGTTAAAAGTTTACCCCGCATTGGGAAATTAAGTTTAGAATCGGTTTGATTCTTAGTGCAAGACCTATTTTTCACTCTTCTCGAAGAATGGCCCCAAAAGAAGAAACCGAATTAAGGAAACAAAGTGATGAATTATTAAAGAAATAACTAATAAGACCCAGTCGCTCAAGTTGGAGCTCAGCAACAGTATTCGTTGCGAAGTTAGATGGCTCCTTGAGATTGTGTGTAGACTAACGAGACCTAAATAAGAAATCAATTAATAATAACTATCCTTTACAACGTATTGATGACTTGTTTGATCATCTTCATGGTGCTTGGGCATTCTCCAAATGGATCTAGCAACTGGATTTCACCAATTAAGGATAGCAGAAGACTGCATTCCTTTAACCGCATTTAGAGGACCAAACGATTTCTATGAATGGTTGGTTATGCCTTTTGGGCTGACCAATGCCCCCACTTATTTTGTGGACTTTTGAATAGAGTATTCAGAGAAGTGATTCACAAGTTCATATTGGTTTTTATTGATGACATTCTTGTCTATTCTATGAGTGAAGAGGAACACGAGAGGCATCTAGAGATAGTGCTAGAAATATTGAGGAGAATGTACTCAAAGCTATGTTCTTGAAATGCCACTTCTGGGAAGAGAAGGTAAGGTTCCTTAGGCATGCTGTGTCAAAGGAAGGAATCTCGGTAGATCCAGGAAAAATTATAGCCATTTTGGATTGGAAGCGACATTAAACTCTGAAGAACATTCGCAGTATCTTAGGATTGGTAGGATACTACCGGAGATTTATTCAGGACTTAAAAATTTTCTATCACCTAACGAAGCTGACTATGAAAGATGCCAAATTTGAATGGACCTTGAAATGTGAAGAAGCTTTCCAAGAACACAAAAGGAGGTTGACTACCACTCTAGTCTTGACCATTATTGATGAAATCGACGTGCTAAACGTATATAATGATGCTTGTGGGGAAGGTGTTAGTGCGGTTTTGATGTAGCATGGAAAGGTCATCACTTACACAAGTTAATAATTGAAGATCCATGAAAGGAATTATGTAACACCTGACTTAGGGATATTAGCCGTGGTATTTTCATTAAAAATGTGGAGACTTTATCTATTGGGTAAGAATTTATTATAGTTTAATTTAAATAAACTTTAATTGACCCGAGTAAATAATATTCCTTCTTTAATAGGTGAAAAGTTTGAACTCTTCACAGATAACAAATCTTTGAAGTATCTTATCACCCAGAAGGACTTTTTTATGAGACAAAAACGTTGACTATAATTTCTCGCTTCATATGATCCTAATATCTTACATACACCCGTGAAGGCCAATGTAACGTTTTTGATTTTTCGTCCACGAAGGTCGACATCAATACGTCCACTGTATCAACTGCCGAGCAATCAAAGGCCGGAAAACCGTACCGTTAGGGTTAAAGAATAGGTAGGAGATAGAAGAAGAAAGAAAGAGAAAAAAACAACAGAAACAATATCAGAATCTCACAATCGCAGCGGAACAACATATAATACATAAATGAATAATCCTTAAAACAAAAAACTATATCAGTTATTACATTACATTACATTACAATACTGAATCAGAGTGTACAACAACAAACAACGGAAAAGAAATACTATATACTAGTTGATACGCCATGCCATCCAGCTTGCCTCCAGATCTCTACAGCAACTCCTGAATTCCAGAATAACCTGATAACCTGACTCTAGACTTCACGTGTTAAAATTAGTGGGCACCCAGAGTTTAGGAAGAGAAAAATAAACTCCAGGTCAGTCATGGGACTGGTGTGAGAACTTAAAAGAGTTTATGTTTTAAAAATAAACAAAGAAATATTTTAAATTAGATTCGCAATCATTTTTTGAAAATGAGACTACCATAAGGCCTCCCGCACACACACACACACACAATGCAAATGCAGAATCAGAGGATATTTCTCCTTATGATAGTCAAACGTGCTTGATACGCAAATTTTTTTCTTTGATATTATTATTATAAGTGGAAAGTGTAGGAAAACATTTCGAAAGTAAAGATATATATCTTAGCCAACATACGACCATTATCGTATGCCTACTATAGCTACCATCTAAACAGTGGGGCGCCACCATAAGTAAATGGCAGGTTCTACACCTAAAACCGTACAGGGTTTCGTATTGGAGTTTGGATTTCCAACAAATGGTCAGGCCAACAAACTACCCATTGCCACATAGGTACGCCTTTGGAAAGATGCCACGAGAACTTAACCTAACATTACGGTTAGATTACTGCCAACACAAGGCTGGGTTACCCCTAGTTGGGTAATTACTTACACGAATATGCCATCTCCCGTTCGCAACCGACCTAAATCCCAGGATTCACCAACAACCACAAAGTAATAAGTTTGCAGCAACAACATAGATTAAGTATTAGGGCTCCATACCATAATACCACCTCTATCCAGAAGGAAACGACATATACTAAAGGGACGCGATCCCCTAATAACCTTGCCGCATCTTTCCTGTTTTGACCATTTTGGGGTGTGAGGTCCAATGAAGTCTCGTCCACAAAGCTACGCTTTTCATAAAAGCCACGCTTTGATCAACAAATGCTCAACAATACTTCGTATGCCACCTTACCAATTTGTGAATGTATCACTAGTAACCATCAACTACATAACCTCTGAGCTCGTACGTCTCAGAGAAGGCTGTTAAGCTAAGAGAATAAATTCTCCTCCACCAATAGAAATATATTTGATAGAAACCATCTTTACATCTCAAATTGTAATGTCAGACACACATCCATACATGTCCATTCTGGGTTCGAACAAAACTGAAGGCACTTCCAAAGAAGCCCTTGCAATCCGGATATTCTCTAATCACGACCGGACTTCCCATCACAAAGGGTGATAAAATTTCTATACCGGAGATCAGCCGCTACAGAGTCATTCGACGGTAATCCTTCCATTTTCAAAAATACCCGGTCTTCAACACCGGTCTTCAAATGCTATCCATTGCGACATATCACTTATTCGGAATGGGATTTATGACACAAAGGTCCTCTCCCGGCTAAACCGAATAACGAGCGCTTATTTTAAAAATAAGTATAGCATTCAAATTCAAGCAAATCACACGAATAGCCATTTAAAGGTTGTTAACGTAAAAAGTCTGACGCTAACACCCCGATGCAAATAGAGATTGAATGAAAGCACCACCCGTTAACACGGGAAATAGAAAAAGCAGTAATTCACTGAAAAAGCAGTAAGAGACACAGAGTTTATAGTGGTTCGGCTTACAATCAAGCCTACGTCCACTTCAATACTTCTTTATTGCTTATATGATTACAATCCTTTACAATTTCCTTCAATTACAATTCACTTCAAAAGACAAGTAGCTAGAAAAACTTCGATGCAAGAGAATTCTCCGAATTCATGGTTGAATATGTTGAATCCCTGCTTGAAGTTGACTGAAGCTTCTTGTGATTTTCGAATGTTGGAGTAAGGCTCGGCTTGAAGATGGCAGAGTCTCGATGCTTTGAAGAAAATGATCGGAAAGTCCCCTTAATGTTGGAGCACATGCCGTATTTATAGAGAGTCCTCTACTGACCTTAAGTCGTTTGTGACTTAAAGTAAGTTGTAAGTCGCGGGTTATGACTTAGGATGGGCCATAGGTCGCCACCGGGTTAAGGGGTGAGTAGTTACGACTTTACTGGTTCATACATGACCCTTTGCACTAACTGATGGGTATTCGCGACTTATAGAAGGCAGCATAGTTCAATCACCAAGTATAAGGTTCTGAACGACTCATCGTAGGCCGTGAAAGCTTTAATTCCTTAGGTTGTCAAACCCTTAAGTCGCTAGGTCGTGCCACCGTTTAACTCGCTAGGTCATGGACCTCTTAAGTTGTAAGGTCGATAACTCGGTGAGTCATTTACCAGTTAAGCCGCTGCTCTCCCTAAGTCGCTTACCCATTGAGTCGCTGACCTCCTTAAGTCGTTGCTTCATTTCAGAAGTTAGGTCGCTCGGCCCACCGCATGTGTTAACTCGTAGGTCGCCTTTGTCCTTAAGTCGCTAAGTCGTGATGCAAGTCTTCGTTTTAGTTGCTACGCTATTGTCTTGAGTCGCTTGCCACCTTGGGTCGCTAAGTAGCTTAGCCTAGGAGTCAACATTTAACCCTCGAAGTACGCGCCTAAGTCGTAGGTCGTGTACTTCGATTTAGTTTCCTTAGGTCGTGAGCGACTCAAGAGGTAACTCGTATGGCTATTCGCCTCCCTTCTTCTGTGCTATTTAAACCACTGACTCGCTCTTTCCTCTTTACTAAGTCGCCTTGATAACTCTTTCCGCCATTAACGATCTCTTGAGCTCCCAAAGGTGAAACCGATCCATTCTGCCGTCAATCCATCCTTTCTTTTGCATTGTGTAAGTGAATTTGATCTCCATTCAACCCAAAATCACCGTCGAACCATAAATTTTCACTTTCTGCTCCCAGTTCACTATCCATACATCACATTCCCTTTCCGAGCTATGCTGTGATCGGTTTTAGATTGCGATTAACTACGCTGTTGTGTGGCTCACGAGGGTCCAACGGTGTATTGGAATTGCGATGGGTATGTAATGATTTGGACTGGCATTAGGTGATTTTACGGTATCGATAGACAATGGGTTTCGTCGCTCAGATGATAACGGGTTATTGGGTTGTAGGTCGACGATTTACCGATTAGATAGGAGATTTGTCGGTTGAGACACTAGCTTGAACACAACCCAGCAATTTTGGGTGACCTACGAACCTTCGCGACTTATCTTTTGACCGACTTAACTAGATGCGACATAAGCCTTGAGTCGTGGCCGAGTTAGGACTTGGAGAAATTCTTATCACTTTGAACTGAAGCCTTTTCCCCTTACTATGCCCCACGACTTAAAGAACCAATGATTTAAAGAACCAACAACTTAACTCGCAGGAAATCTTTTAAGTCGTGGACGAGTTAGTACTTGGATGCTCAACTCGAATTCACACTTAGAAGCATAATCTCAACTTGAGTGCTTAACTTGAACTGCCGGATTGAATTGCCTAAATTCTGGATTGCTCGAACATTGTTGCACTTTTTCACAGATCACATTAACTTATAAGCTAACAACCTGCTGAAAACAACAATTACAGAAAACCAGGGCGAATATACTGCCATTGACTGCCCACATCAAATGACAGATTAGTCGACATAGAATAATCAACTTAAACAAACTATATGAAATGCTGTGAACCAATCAACTAAAGAGAAGTATTAATGCAAAGCATCGTTAACTTGAACTGATTTGTTTGCATCAACATTACACTTGCATATTTGGACTTAAAACAACAAGCCCTAAAACTTTATAACTGACAAATGCTTGCTAGTCTTAATTCCAGTTATATTTGCTTATTGCTTTGTTGATTTTACACAACACTTCACACATTTTAGGAAACGTGCACCTTCACTTTTGAATATCCAGTTGTTTATGTAGAATGGATTCACATCAAGAAGAAGTAACAGAACAAACTGGAGAGGACCTTCCGATAGCTGTTCCACTGAACAATCCTCCAGAAAGAGTTTCAACTTCCTTGAGTCAACGGGTGTTTATTCAATTACGCATCCAATTTGGCATTGCCGAAACAGATGCTTTACTACCTGGACCAAATGATTTTGCTGATAGACCACCTCATGTCTTTGTTGCTGTTAACCGCCAAATGTGCATGTGCGGTGCCATTCCTCCCTTCAATGACTTTCTTCAACAGCTCCTACTTCGATTGACCATCTCTCCGTTCCAATTGCACTCCAATGGCTATGCCATCTTATGGGGTTGTGCGTTTTATTCAGGAGAACTCTGGATCAACTGCCATGTTTCGAGGAAATTTGTTACTTATGTTCATTCACAAAAAATAAAGATCATCCCTCCATTATTGTTGTAAGAAGCGCTAGGAATCGCAAACTCATTACCGATCTTTCCGAAAGTGCACATGGCTTCTTGAATTAGTTTTTCTTTGTTCGCTGCCCCTCAGGGTTTTATGCTATCTGGAGAGTAGGAAGTAAGATTACCTGCTTCTATTTTTTCCATTCCTGAGCTTTTCGAGATCTGAGTTGCTAAGTGCTAATTTCACTCTTTCCTTTTTCAGCACTTCCTCCCCCCTCTAGAGATCCAGGCCACAAGCAAATTTTTGAAAGACTGAATGCCGTGGCCGCAGAGGAAAGAAGTATAAAGTTTTTGTTGAGGGACGAATTTTTACATCAGTTTGGACTTTTGCATTCTTCTCTCTCTACACACCTCCATGAGGTCCCAGACTCCCCAGCTAAAGCATTAGATGCCTCAGTTTCTACTAACGAACCCACACTAAAAGAACCTGCTTCTGAGGCTTCCCTGGTGAAGTTCTCTACTTCTACCGACGTGGCGGGGTCATCTGGCAAATTTGCACTTGCCCCGGTCATTGAAGAAGAAGAAGAGCATCAGGGATCTCCCCAACATTCGAAGAAGTCTGGTGATGAAGGAGCCGGGAAAACAAGTCCTATCAAGCAGAGCGGGGATGACACTTTTAAGGGGTTGAGTGACCTGTTTATCACGTCACAGGAGCTCTTTAAAGACGATCCTATTACTACTAGGGTTTCCTCTTCAGTAGTTGAAGCAACTTCTATTTTGCGACAAACTCCATCGACTCAAGAGTTGACGTTAGCTACTACCCCCATCCTTCCCCCGCGATCGAAGAGTGGTTCGTAGTTTGACGCGCGTAGTTTGCACATTACACACACTTAGGACTTTTCAGCACCTATATGCACTTAACTCCTTGCAATTTGAAGATTCTCAAGTTATGCTTTTTCTTTTATTTCAGGTTCTCCAATGGGGCGAAGTGGCTCGTATTATGATGACTTTAAGCAGTATGGAAGGCGCAGTCAATATGATTACAGGCGTTATCTTCCCCCTCATAGGGAAACTGATGAAGAGAGGGCTGCTCGGAAAGCTCAGGAGAGAAGAACATACGAAGAACGGTACGGGAGAGGGGATGAACGTCACGACTCTTCCCACAGAGAGGGTGATTCCCTTAAACGAAAATCCCACGATGACAAAGGGAAGAGCCATGCCGCCGAAGATTCGAGCAAACGGACCAAACATGGTGAAAAGTCATCAGCTGACATTCTTAAAGAGCCCATTGCTTCGGTGCCTCCTCAATCTCCTGCTCTTTCTCGTACCGACATTCAGACGATCATTGGCAGGCCCTCATATCAGGTCGGACCAGGCCCAGCTACTCTTCAAAGCCGATTTCCAAACTGGTGCTTGAAGAGAGTTCGCTTTGATCTTGATTTGGTTCCAATCGACAAACCAGCCATGTTGCGAAATCTTGATGCTGTCAAGCTTGATTTGAGAGAATGTCGAATTGGCTGAAACTTGTTGATGAACTCCAGAGAGTGAATCGCGCGAACCTTGAGGCTATGTTGACCATGGAGAACGATAAATCTGAATGGCAAAAGACTCTCGATCAACCTAACGCAGAGATGAGGAGCATCGCCGCTTATAATGAAAAGCTCGAAGCGGAAGTTGGAAAACTTAAAGAGGAGCTTGCTACTTCCTCCACTTCCTACTCTCAAAGGGAAAGTGTGCTTCAGCAACAAGTGCGAGATGCTCATGCTAGCCAACGAGAAGCCGAAGATAAACTCAAGTGGAAGGAAAAGGTTGTAGAAGATTATCGCGTTAAAGTTGCACAGTTGCGACAATAGACCAGCCCCCAGAACCTCGAAATTGAGACACTAAAAACTCCCCTTGCTACAGTCGAGAAAGAGCGCGATGAGGCAGTTACCGGTAAAATTGCAGCCGAAGAAGCTCATCAAGCCAGTAAAGCCGATGTCAGTTCGACATTGTTTGACTTCTACTTGCAAAGTGTCCTAGGGCGTGGCAGTCTCGCATTTTTGGGCCCCAAATATGAAATCACTTTGGCTGAAGTATTGGAAGCCACGCTTGATATGTTTAAAGATGCTGGGTATGCCGAAGAAGAACTCGAGGCACATTATCTGGATGACGGAGCTCGTGCAGCCCTTGCCAGAGGAAAAGAGCAGCTTGCTACAGAGCGTGCTGGGACGATGAGAGAGGAGCATCCAGAGAAAGAAGCACCATTAATTGCCCCTGTCCCTCCTCCAATTTCGGTCGACGTTGATATCACAGGCTCCGGTTCCCATTCCCCATCCCCTGCTAAAGTCATAACTAGATTACAAGTGCACAGGGTGGAGATGAAGGCGAAGAAAGCACCGAAGCACAAGCTTATGAAGTTGACATTAGGAAGCCGACTTCTCCAGGTAACTCTTCTATTAATCTTGCTCAAGTGGACTACTTGTTTGCTTCGACCGAGTTTTACGAGCTTCTCGGTTATTTTTTAAATCTCAACGAGCCTTTATCTCCTCTCTTTACTGATTATAATCTCTTTTCTTCTGTAGAGAAAGTGCCCAGCGTCATAGAAACTTCTCCTCCTCCAGTTGTTCCTCCTCCAACCTTTCAAATTACTCCTACTTCCCAACCGGGATCGCAGGAAGAATTAATTGGAGCCCTTCAAGACTTGGACAATCCAACCGCTTCGCAGGAGCAGAAGGCCGAAGGACTTGAAGGAGGCGAAGTATCTCCGGAGCGAACCCTTTCTGAGGACATAAAATTGTCTTCTCTTGTCACTCAGGGGAGTGAGTCTTCTTCAAAGAGGAGGAGGAAGCGTACAACTTCAAAGAAGAAAGGGAGAAGCATTTCTGTTACTGAAAAGGAAACGGAAGTTGATCCAGCACTAGCTTTCTCTCCTTCTCCCCCAATTCTACCAAGCCGGCCTGAAAAATTGCCTATTAAGCCAGGTGAAGGCTCTAAAGGTGGTGGGAGAAAGAAGTGATGAGTCCCGCTTTCCCTTCTTTGCTTTACTTTTTGCTTTTTGCATGTACTGGCCGGAGATTGTGCGGGTACCGGCCCCCGCTTTTCTTTATCCTGAAACCTGTACCTGTATAAAATTTTCGTAGTATTGAATAAAAATGTTCCTTTTACCTATACAAACTTCTGTCTGTATTTGAGAATACATTTATTCTTTATCTTTATACAAGTTCCTTGTTTCCTTTGTGTGATATTGCAATGAGCCTATGGTATGTTGTTTGAGCATTGTTTCCATTCTTGTACCTATAATGTGCTGCCCCCATACCATGGTTTATTGCAATCTTTTTCACATTGGCAAAGTTTTTAGAGAACAATTCCTTTATTTCGAGAAGACTTGTACTCTTTCTTTAGAGAACAACTTTTTCGTTTGAAAGAGGTTTGCATCTGTACTTTATAGGATAATATTTCCATTTCAAGGAAATATTTTTCGTATTTAGTAGGATGCACCTCATTTTGGAGGAGTTTTTTCTCTTTTCTTTTTTTGTTGCGAAGTTTTTACACTTCACTTTTTTGGAGAAAATCACTTTTGTTTTGGCGAGTGAATTTTTTTTCGTGGTAAAGTGGGCTTCGACTTGCTTGTTCCTCTGGTTAGAGGCTTTTTATTTGATTGTGCCTCTGGGGAGAGGGCTTTTTGTTTGATTGTGCCTCTGGGAAGAGGGCTTTTTGTTTGATTGTGCCTCTGGGAAGAGGGCTTTTTGTTTCTGCCTGTGGGGAGAGGCTTTTAATTTTTCCCTGTTCGTTGGGAAGCGGGCCTCCGAAGAGGGCTATTCACATTTCGACTCGTGTGAAGTTTTATTTCAGATCACGGTGAAATGTGTGCCTCTGAGTAGGGCTTTTTCCTGGAAGTTTGGAGCTTCTTTCTCTTAGTTGGATGGATTCACGGGGCGGGCACAAGTGTCATGTGCCACCGATCAGTCTGCAACTTTATGTCGACAAAGAACTCTCTTTTTCTGGCGAGGCCCGCTCGAGGTCTTTTAGCATTTCAACTACGGTGAAATGGGCCTCCGAAGAGGGCTTTTCACATTCCATCACTTGTGAAGTTTTATTTCAGATCTCGATGGAATGCATGCCTCCGAGTCAACCGGGAAATTTCTTCCTCATGGTTGGCCGGATTCACGGGGCGGACGCAAGTTACTTAGATGCTTATTTGCGCAGATCGTCTCAGCTAGTGAACAAGCGCCTTACCTTCCACTTGGGAAGGTGCCTCCGATCATCGTATGGATTCACGGGGCGGATGCAAGTTACTTGGACGCTTGTCTGCACAAACTGTCTCAGCTAGTAACAAGAGCCTTGCCTTCCAGTCGGGAAGGTGCTCCCGGTCACTCCATACCAATCTTTTTCGTTGAGAAAGTCTACTGGCATGCCCCGTTTGAGGTCTTTATCCTCCGAAGAGTTGTGCCTCCGAAGAGGTCTTTTCTGTTTGATGCTTGCTCGCCCATGTTTCTTTGCCATCTATTCATATCGGCGATCCCCATTATCTTTTTCAAATACCATTCCCTTTTAGTTGCCAACAACTTCCCTTATCCAAAGAAATATACTTCATAGTTAAGCGAGTTGGTGGTGGTAGACACAGGCCATTTAACTGGATGCTCGTTTGTACAAACATTCACAGTTAGTTAGCAATGGCCCACTTCAAGCCGAATCGCTAACTTTTGTTCGAAGCACTTCTTTCGTAGGATTTCAGTATGGAAATTTTGAATGGCTTAGCGTTTGCTTGTTGGGTGATGTCGAGGATTGCTTGGTCTCGTGATGGGTAAGCTTTGTTTTTATGGCCTGCATTATTAAATCGACCTTTTAGTAATACAATTGACGCATTTTATATATCGAAATAAAGCAAAGCAGTATATAATAGTAAAGAACACAAGATTTATAGTGGTTAGGCCAAGCACTGGGCCTACATCCACTTTATAGTTCTTATCATTCACTTGCACTGACTTTACAACGGCTTTCAATACAAGAATCATACATTCATCATTCTTTTACAATATTTCATTAAAGCCTTTAAGTAAAATATGGGCGCAGATGATTGCTGTTCCAAGCTCTTGGAATTGGGTCTCCTTCGACGGTTACAAGTTTGAATGTGCCATCAAGAAGTTTTTGGCCTATAACATACGGCCCTTCCCAGTTTGGTCCAAGCACGCCTGTAGGTGTCATAATTCTTTTTAAGATTAGATCCCCCACTTCAAAGCTGCGCCGTCGAACTTTGGAATTGAAGTGCCTGGTTATTCTTTGCTGGTGAGCTGCAGTTCTGAGCTCAGCTTCTTCCCTTTTCTCATCAAGGAAGTCAAGAGCTTAAAGTTGCAGCTTTTCATTTTCGGCTTGATTGAAATGGATTCTTTTATGTGAAGGGACCTCTATTTCTACCGAAATCATTGCCTCTGATCCATATGCCAATGAAAATGGAGTGTGCCCCGTCGCAGTTTTATATGTAGTTCTATATGCCCATAGTGCTAGCGGAAGTTTATCGACCCAACCACCTTTTGCTTTTTCCAGCTGTTTTTTGATGGTTGATTTGATAATTTTGTTTACTGCTTCCACTTGCCCGTTTGCCTGCGGATGAGCCACTGCTGAGAAACTTTTCTGGATCTTAAATTTTTTGCAAAAATCTTGGAACTCTTCACTTTCAAATTGGGTTTCATTTTCTGTGATTATCTTTTGAGGTACTCCATACCTGTTAATGATATTCTTAGTTACAAAGTTTATCATTTTCTTAGAGGTAATAGTAGCTAAGGGTTCAGATTCAGCCCATTTAGTAAAATAATCCACAGCAACAATAACATATCTGATTCCGGATTTCGCAGTTGGCAGAGGCCCGATGAGATCCATTCCCCAAATAGCAAATGGCCACGGACTGACCATCTGTGTTATCTCAGTGGAAGGTGCTCTTGGGATTTTAGCAAATCTCTGGCATTTTTCGCACTTTCGGGAGTAGTCTGCAGCATCTCAGTTGATATTCGGCCAAAAGTATCCATAACGGAGAATTTTCTTTGCTAAAGTTTGACCACCTATATGATCTCCACATTCCCCTCCATGTACCTCAGCTAGAATTGTCTTAGCTTCTTCTTCAGTCACACATCGGAGTAATGGCATTGAAAATCCTCGTCGGAATAATCGGCCATCTTGAATTATATACCTTGAAGCCTTTCTTAACAGTTTCCGACGTTCTTTTGAACTCTATGGCGCAGATCCGTTGAGCAGATAATCCTTTATCGGAGTCATCCATGATTCCTGTTCTTGAGATATGGTCATGATCCATACTATATCCATTTCATCAATGCTTTGAGTTGACAGGACTTCCGTAGGAACTAATCCTAATAATTGAGCTTCACCAGTGCTTGCATACTTTGCGAGAGAATCTGCCTTCATATTCTCTTCCCGGGGGATATGGCTTATTGTGTAATGGTCGAAATCATCAAGAAGCTCCCAGGCCTTGGACAAATATGTGGGTAGATTCCCCCCTTTGGCATGAAACTCTTTCTTGACTTGACACACGATAAGCTGTGAATCACTGAAGATCTGCAATGCCCCGATGTTCAGTTCTTTAGCAATTCTTAAACCGGCAATAAGAGCTTCATACTCTGCTTCATTGTTTGTCGAAGGGAATTCCAATCTTAAAGCATAACACAGCGACCGTCTTTCAGGGGTTTCAAGCACAACCCCGGCCCCGGAACAGTAATCGTTTCTTACGCCATCAACATACAATTTCCATAGAAGTGGGGAATTATTGGTTACTGCCTCCTCACTATCACCTTTGTCTATACATTCTGCGATGAAGTCTGCCAAAGCTTGTCCGTTAATTTCCCTTCGGGGATGATAAGTGATGTCATATTGACTGAGCTCAATATTCCACTTCAAAAGACGACCCGAAGTCTCAGGACAAAACAGAACTTGCTTCAACGGCTGATCGGTGAGGACTTTGATGGGATGAGCTTGGAAATATGGCCTCAATTTTCTTGATGCAATCAATAGACAATAGGCGAGCTTTTCCAATTTTGAATAGTTCAATTCTGCCCCAGTGAATCTCTTGCTGATGTAGTAGACCGGGCGCTGAATTTTCGCATCCTCCCGTACCAAAGCTGCACTGAGGGAATGAGACGAGATTGCCAAATATACAAAAAGATTTTCACCATTGTCAGGCTTAGAAAGTATAGGAGGCGTTTCCATACGACGAATCATCTCATCGAAAGCTTTCTGGCATTTCAGAGTCCAATCAAAGTTTTTTCTTCCCTTCTTTAGAGCATCGAAGAATGGAATGCATTTATCAGTAGCTCTGGAAATGAACCGACTCAAGGCTGCAATTTTTCAATTGAGACTTTGCAATTCCTTCTTTGTTCTGGGAGCTTTGACTTCTCCTAAGGCAGTTATCTGAGCAGGATTAGCTTCAATCCCTTGCACTCACAATGAAACCCAAAAACTTTCCAGATTCTACCCCAAATGAACATTTCAATGGATTAAGCTTCATACCATACTTTCGGAGGATTGAGAACATCTCTGCCAAGTGATCCATGTGATCCACTGCTTTCTTTGACTTTTCCAGCATATCGTCGACATAAACTTCCATAGTCTTGCCAATCTGTGGTTTAAACATGGCATTAACAAGTCTTTGGTAAGTTGCCCCCGCATTCTTAAGTCTGAAAGGCATGACTCCGTAGCAGTAGAGACCAACATAGGTGATAAAGCTTGTGTCCTCCTGGTCTGGCTCATGCATCATGATCTGGTTATATCCGGAGTAGGCATCCATAAAAGATAGCAATTCATGCCCTGCCGTTCCATCCACCAACTGGTCAATACTGGGTAACGGGAAGCAGTCTTTGGGGCAGGCTTTATTTAGATCTGAAAAGTCAATGCACACTCTCCATTTCCCATTAGCTTTTTTAACCAGTACAGGAGTTGAGACCCAATTCGGATAAGTAGATTCCTAGATAAAACCATTCTCCATGAGCCGATCAACCTCTTCTTTCAATGCCGCTGACCTTTCGGGACCCTGAGTTCTTCTTTTCTGCTTTTCCGGTGTAAAATTTGGATCAATATTCAAGGTATGCACTACAATTTCTGGAGATATTCCACACATATCAGCATGAGTCCAAGCGAATACATCCAGATTTGCTTTCAAAAATGATATCAAAACATTTTGAACTGTTGCATTAAGCTGCGAACCCACGTTTAACACTTTGTTCAGGTCTTTAGGGTCAACAGGTACCGGCACTGTCACTTCAACTGGTACCACTCTATTCTCCCCTGCACAGGATTTTCTGGGATCCATCTCTCTTCGTGCATCACTATGTTCGCCTGTGCAAGGTCCATCCTGTAATTGCTACAAGGTTGATTCTTTGATGCAGACTGGGGCCGCCGCATCTTTTCCCATATCTCTCTTCCTTGCTTCGCGCAACTCTGTAAGATAACATTCCCGTCCAACATTCTGATCCCCTTTCACCACACCGACTCCATTATCTGTGGGGAATTTTATGGTCAGACACCATGGGGCAAGAATTTCTTTAAATGCTGCCAGAGTTGGTCGGCCTAGGAAGGCATTGTAGGCAGAAAACTCTTCAACAATAACAAAGGTCTGTTTTCGAGCCACCTTTCTCTGCCCCTCTCCAAGCTCTACAAACAAATCAATAGTCCTGATTGGCTGTTTCGGCTCCACAGAAAAACCAGCAATCTTTAGTGATGAAGCTTGAACGTCAGCCATTACAATCTTCATCTGATCAAAAGTCTTCTTGAAGAGAATGTTGCACGAAGCTCCATAATCAGCCAAAACTCTTTTCACAATAGCTGGCCCAATGCCAGCGGAGATGACCAAAGGATCAATGGTAGGAGCTTCAACACCCATCGAATCCCTAACACTGAATATAATGTCATCATTAGAAGTTTTCTGCTGCTTCAGGGTTGTAGCATCTTCTAACACAAAAACACTTTCATCTGCCGGTGCATACTTCAAAGCACAGGCGTATCTTTCCATCTCACCCCAACTCCTGCCAGCTGGGTGAGGGCCCCCTGTAACCACATTTATAACAGGCCTCTTTGATTCATGAGCTGCCGCCCTTTCGCTTGAGCTGGGACGATGAATAGGAACTTGTTGTCCTTGAGTTGACGAAGTCGGGCCATTCTTGTTCCTTTTTACATATTGCTGGAGCTTGTTTTCCTTCAATAGTTCCTCAATTACCTCCTTCAAGTGACGGCACTCGTTAGTATCATGCCCGGGTTGGTTATGGAATCGGCAAAACCTTCCATTCTTCTCAGCTTTCCTATTAACTCTTTGCTTAGCTGGTGCGGGGAATTCAACCGTGTCTTTGGTCGCAAAGTAGATGCTCTCCGGGGTATCAGTTAGAGGGGTGAAGTTGAGGGGACGACCTTTCTTTGCATCTCCTTGCTTCTTCTGGCCATCATTCCTCCTCTTCTGATTACCAGATTCCTTCTTATTCGAAACAACATCACCACTTCCAGCCCCTGTCGATACCATCTTCGCCGGTGCTTGAAGGCTTCCCAAGCGCATGAATTCATCCGCTTTCTTATAAAACTTGTCGAGCAAATTTGGTTCTTTCATTTTCAGCCACTTTCCAAATTCACTTGATTTATCAATCGCCCTCATCAAGTATGTCAGAATCATGCGTGGCTCTGCATTATCCACCTCGGCCAAAGATATGTTAAAGCGATTCAAGAATGACCTGATAGATTCTCCAGGATTTTGCTCAAGGCTGGAGAGTGACATTATATCCTTTGCCTTCGACGCATACAATCAAAATTGTTCCTTGAATTTCCGAGTTAAATCAGAAAATTGGTCTATCGACCGGACCGGCAACTTTGTGAACCACAATAGAGTGACTCCTTCCAGGTATATCGGAAAATACCGGCATTTGACTTCATCAGAGGCTCTGGCACCCGTCATGTGCCAATCATACTTATACAGAAACTCATTAGGATCGCTCGTTCCCTTGTAAGCTGGAATAATTGGTGGGACAAACTTCCTTGGGAATTCTGCTTGTAGGATCTAGATTAAC
Source organism: Allium cepa (assembly GCA_030765085.1). Lineage (NCBI taxonomy): Eukaryota > Viridiplantae > Streptophyta > Magnoliopsida > Asparagales > Amaryllidaceae > Allium > Allium cepa. Next base: position 913,233,845 of record CM060943.1, read on the forward strand.
CCTAGAGGGGGTTGAATAGGGTTATAGCAAATTTTCTCGAATTAAACACAGAAGTATAATAGCAGAAATAGATATGCTGAAAAGTAAATCACACACAAAATTTACCCAGCTTCGGCAACCCCTGCCTATTGCTACATCCACAGATTTCTATTAGAATTAAACAGTATCACGCTTACAAACACTCTACTAGACTCGCAGACCCTTTTGCTCCCGCTCACAAACACTCTACTAGACTCGCACACCCTGCTCCCGCCTATAGAGTTTCGCTCACTCGCAAACACTGCTCCCGCCTATAGAGCTTTGCAAACTCGCACTCCCAGCTCACTGAACTAATTCTAAATAGACAATCTGACACTACCTAATCCCTAGGTGGTGATTTATAGATTCTTCGACTCGAAAAGAAAAAACAACTTCAAAAATAACACTGGAGCAAAAATTAAACTACAACTTGAATGCGTGATTTTTGCTCAAAATAAAATAACTAAAAAACCCCTTTACTAATTGAACCCTAAACAAAAAACTTAAGCCCTTTTATAAAAAACAAGGCCGGCCCCTTGTTTTTATTAACCCGATCCACTTTAGCTTTGACCCATTCCTTCTTTTGCTTGTAAAAATGTCGGCCTTTCTACGTCGAATTAGGGCTTCGGCTTCTTTCTCGAATTAGTGCTTCGTTCTGATGATCTGATTGACTTGGAGATTGCGTTGCTCGGCTTGCACGTTCTCTGACAATTGATTTGCGTCGACTTCGAGGTTCTTCGATGATCGAGTTGTTGATGATTCGGTATGTTATTTCTTTTCGTTGCTGGTTTTAATGATTTGCTTGACTCTATAACTCGATGCCTATGATGAACTAGGGTTCGTGTTTGGATTTGATTCGATTTTCTCCTTACAGCCGATGATGATTTTGGGATTGTATTTATATGAATTCTGGACACTTGATTTTGCTTGTATCGATTCGATACTTTCCTAAATTATGCTTTCCTGATTTTAACTATACCTTGATACGCACGGCTTTGATTGTGTTGCGTTCGATTCTTCTTGATTCACACGGCATTAAAACTTCCCCTTTTTCATTGCTGACTTTTTCAAAGACGAATATATTTGTTGAATTCTCTGTCTTGACTTTAGCATCCTATTTTCGAAAATTCTGACTTCACTGCTTCGGCCATCTTGTGTTTGCCCCTGTCTTCATCTCTGGCCATCTTCACTATCACTTGGTACTGCTGCATCCATTCTGTTGCACTTTGATGTTGTATATGTGATGCATTCATTACTGCAAAACTTGTTGCACTTTAGTTGTTCACCATGTTGCATTCACTCCATTTTGCATTGCATTTGTGATTGATGCAGTTTTGACATTTGGTCATGTTGCAGTATTCATTGTTGTTGTGTTCCTTACTGATGCATTGTTGTAACTCCATCTTGACTTGGGCTTTTTCACTGTAACAGATGCTACACTTGTTCATGTATATATTACTTTGTTTCACTGGTGGCCTATGTGCATGCTTCACTGTTCTTTGCATTTGTTCATATGAGTGTGCTCACTTGATCTATCACACTGTTGCATTCATTTGCATTGTATATATTCTATTCCTGTTTGCATTTGAGTTTATAGCTTGGTGTCATGTTTGTTTTGAGTCTGCAACTTGTAGCTGGACTTGATTTGTGCCTTGTCCATTCTCATGTGTTCATCCCTGTAGTATATGTTAGTGATACCTTTTGAAGTTGGTTCATGTTGCACTGCACTTTGATGTTGTAGTCTCTGACTTGAGCATGTTTATATTGAACTGCCTCCTGTACTTGCAGTTTGGTCCATTGAGTTGTTGCAATTGAATTCAAGTTTCTTGTACTTGTGCACTGTTGTGTCTGGTTCTTTTCATTCATGTTGCAACTCAAATGTTTCACTCTGATATGTTTATGCATTTGCCACTGAGCTTGATTCATGCTTACTGTCACTACTGCTTCGAGTCAGTTTCATGGTCACTTATGCAGTTTGAAGCTTGCCACTGACTTTGGTTCTTCGCTTGCATCGTTGTAGTTGCATTTATGTCACGTAGTTGCATACTTTGACTTGATGCTGCATATATGTTTGTTGCAGTCCCTTTTTGCTGTTGCTATCCACATTGAACTGCTTTTGATGCACTTTTGAACTTTGTTGCAACTTGGTCTTGAGTTGTTTAATGAATAGATTGAACTTGCATACTTCATGTAGCCTTTTGGTCTGACTGTTGCTTCATGTAGTTGACATATCTCATGCTCAAAGACTACTACTTGATCATGTTGCTGTTGCTATGCAGTTACTATGCTTTGCTTGGTCTCTGATCTCTGTTGCTTCACCACTGAACATTTGTCACTTCACTGTTGCACTTTTGTGCTTTGAGTCATTTTCATTGTTGCTCTATGTTCATGTTCTTGCAGTCTTCATGACTGTATGTTGCAGTCGAGTTGTATTCATGTACACTTGTGGCTTGAACTTGATTCACTTCATGTTGTTGTTTGGACATTTGCATTTGTACACTCCATACTTGGTCGTGTTGCTGTTGCATTTGTTAGTGGCTTTAGTCTTGAACTGTTTGTAGTCAATTGCTTTGTCTATTTGCCTTGAGTTGAACCTATCTTGGGTTTGACCTTGTTTTTGATTTCTGTGCTTTTGTTTGATTTTTTGTACACGAGTTGGCGAGGCAGTGCACACGTATACGAATGTACACGTGTGTACTGCAGCCACTTATAGTTACCTGTCCCTGATAAAAATACTGATATGCACAGATATTGCACAGTCAAAAATGATGACGAACAACCCAAATAACTGAGGCAAACAATGTTTTCAAAATCATCGTTTCTTTCAAATTTCAAAAATATTTCTCTTTCAATTTTACTGCGTTTGAAAATATTTTTGCAGATTACTCAGATGCTGGATTCAAACCGGAATGCAGTTAAAGACAAAATACGAGTGTGAGTGATATGTAGTGAGGTTAACTTTAAATGTAAAATGCGATGTGATTGTAATCAAAAATGTATATGTATAGTGAGAGCATGTAATTGTATTATTTTAAAATTGTAATAAATATTATTTTGAATAAAATATTCGTTTGAATTCAAAATCTATGTAACTTGTTCTGTTTGAATTCAAATTCAAATTCTGTGTAATTTATTTTATTCAACAAATATTTATTTAATCTATGAAAAACAAAATAGTACATTACCAAATACATTTAAATGAATATATATGTTTATTATCATCAAACAAAAACATATAAGCGCATATTCAACAATCTCCCCCTTTTGATGATAATAAACATATATTTAAGATTTTGACCGTGTTAAATGTATTTGACCAATTTATATACTGTAATTGCTCCCCCTATTTAAATGCTTCCTCTCTACATGATGCTCCCCCTACATATATGCATACGAATAGAAATATTCAAATAAGCCTACATGCAAATGGAAAATTATTTGACCTTTGCTTGATTCTATTTGACAAAATCTTAACTTTTCTCTCCCCCTTTTGTTATCAGCAAAAGAATAATAGTGTGAGAGAAAAATAGAGATAAAGTGATCGATATTAATCCAATATTAATCTCAAATTGAATATAAATATTAAACTTCAAAATGAGTCAAACAAAAACCATAATTACCCTTATTAGGCGCATATTCCACTTCTAGAAATGATGGATATGATGTTCATATAAAATCATATAGTTGAATCAACTTGTGGTACATTTATATCAGGAATTTGAATATCTACTAATCATGCATAACCGTTAGGACTTTTAAATGAGATTAGTAGTATTCGAATTTAATTTTAAAAAATGAAATCAAGTATCTTCTAACCACGCATGACCGTGAGGACTTTTAAATGGGATTAGAATCAACTTGTCTATTTAAGCAATTTAATTTTGATATGCGTTCCATACATGCATAACCGTAAGGACTTTTAAATGAGCATGGAAGCACAAAAATAATCAAGTAATTCACCCATGCATAACCGTGAGGACTTTTAAATGAGAGTGAATACTTTGGATATTTATTTATTTATTTAAAAAATATGACATGAAAAACAAATGATTCCTGATTATAGTACCACATATCGACAAACTATATTGAATATTTGATAAACCATGGTCGATAGAAATAATGATAGATATAGAAATGGTCATGGAATCTTTACCCAACAAAAAGTTTTATAATTCTTGTTTTAATTCCTAAAGAAATTTTCCAAATATACTCTCTTGAGTAATGTATGTTAAATATCAACACTCATCACTTTTTCAATCACTATTTATCTCTTTGATAATTAGTAGGGAGTCGGATCAGTCAAAATTTGTCATTTAAAATCAAATTAAAATGACTGATCTGAAAGTATGGTCAAACAATTATTTTCTCGAAGGGGTTATATGAGAAAAAAAATTATGCTAAATGAAAATTTATTTCAAGTGAAAAATATGCAGATATTCTCTTTGGAAAAAAACGATGCAGCAAATGAATGTTTCAAAAATTAATCACGTTCAACTCGTAAGTTTTCTATCAACTAGATTACCAGTATTAACTGCATCTGAATTTCTTTTTCAATCCAAAATATCACTAACTGGATTTGGTAAACCATACATGAAGTGTGCATCAAAAATTTCAAACCCAATTTTTAGCAACAATTTAAATGACATTCTTTGGATTTTGAATTGAAGCCATGTTCACACTCAAACAAATATCATGGTTTTAAACTTAGAAACCATAGGATGAACAACTATCAACAGTCATTAAAACTTCATTATTATTTCAGAGCAATTTCTTGAAGTTTCAACAATTTCTTAAAATCCTTTTTCACATGAATATGAAATCATGCAAATTTACAAGCAGTGATCAAAATGTCAAAATATATCTACGTGTAGCATGAGTAATCAAGGATCAATAAAATACCATCATTTGACCAAACATATTAAGTTCAATGATGAAAGGATGGTTGGTCTACTTTTAAGCACAAATCAAAGTAAGAACAAGTCAAAAAAAATCATATCAATAAGTCAGAATTAAAGTCATCATCACATCATTATCACAATTTTGGCTGATTTAATTCAGAATATGGTGCAGATTATCACATTTAATATACCTTCACCTGTTTTACCTTTACGATAATTTCTCGTGATTGCCCATTGTGATTCTGTCACCTTTATACTAGGCTAAGGAACTTTGCTTTGTTGCCCGTTGTGTTTCTGGAACAGCCAAAATCCAGAGAACACCGTTGTCGTTCCTTAGCCTGCCACCACACCTACACGATGAAAGATTTTTGTGACCTATTTCTAGGTCTATGATTGTTAGTGGCAGAAACATTATGAATAAACAAACCCTTTGGAACCCAAACTTGTTTAAACTTTTCATTCTTGTTCCAATAGACATGAAATTTGTTTGTAGAATTCTTAGGAACCCAAACTTGTATAAATTTTGTGTTCTTGTTCCTATGACTACAATTTTCAACATGATGTCCAATTATTTCACATTTATCAAAGACACTTTTCCCTTTTGCATTATCCTCAGCTTGTGTTTTTCCAAAACCAAGTCCTTTTCTGTTGTTAGCAAAAATTTGATTTCCAAATAGCACGTTGAAAGATTTTTCGCCTCTTGAAAAGCTATTCAAAGATTTCTCAAGATTTTGGACTTTGGTTTTTAGTGTTGTATTTTCAGTGACAAGTGAGGTGCATCGATTTATAAAATCCTTTTTCCTAGTGTCGATGGTTTCCTTAAGATTCAAGTTTTCTTTTTCAAGATTCTCAGAGTTATTCTTAAGTCTTGTCAATTCTGAATCTAAAACTTTACATCTTCTACATTCTAGGTTTTGAATATTTTCAAGTTCAGTTTCTAACCTAAAATTTTTACGAGCAAGTTCTCTCCTATCAGTTTTCAGTTTTTCAATTTTAGATTCAAGAGCATCAACTACTTTAGTGAGATCAGAACACATAAAAACAAGATCTCTATAGGAATACTCACCTTCCTCACTAGATTCCTCTGAGCTTGAATCTGAATTTGATTTCGCCATAAGACACAAGTAAGCCTCCTCTGAGCTGCTATCCGAAGCTTCTTCTCCTTCTTCATCATCCCAAGTCGCTGCAAATACCTTTTTCGCCTTTTTCTTTCCTTTGTTTTTTTTGAGAAGTGGGCATTTTTGTATGAAGTGTCCGGGCTTCTTGCAATTAAAGCACGTCGGTTCATTATCGGAGTTGTCAGAACCTTTTGGCCTATTACGATTTGTTTTCTTCTTGCGTGGCTTGAATCTCGACCATTTTCTAAGATTATTGACAGCCATTGCAAGCTCTTCAATTGGATCTTCTCCTTCTTCATCGCTTTCTTCTTTGCTCTTTAAGGCGATCGTCTTCTTCTTTGGTTCGGAGTTGTTGCGTTCTTCCTTTGCTTTTAACTCAAGCTCATATGTCATCAAGTTGCCAATCAACTCCTCCATGCTTAGTTTGCTCAGATCTTTTGATTCTTGGATTGCTGTGACTTTTGCCTCAAAGTTCATTGGTAAAACTCGTAGCATCTTCCGCACAAGCTCTACCTCAGTGAATACCTTCCCAAGCGCTCTAGCATTGTATACCAAGGTTGAAAAACGTCCAAACATATCCTTTATGCTCTCGCCTTTGTCCATCACAAAGTTTTCGTATTCGTTGCTGAATAGGGCTAGACGAGACTCCTTGACTTGAGAAGTTCCTTCGTGTGTCACCTCCAAAGTGTGCCAAATTTCCTGTGCTGTTGTACAATGAGAAATTCAATTAAATTCATTTTTATCAAGAGCACATATCAAAGCATTCATGGCTTTAGCATTTGTCGTTTTCAATCTCTTATCGTTAGCATCCCACCTATCCTTAGGTTTAGGAATCTCAGTATCACCAACGATTATAGTGGGAGATTTATAGCCAGTTTCAATAATATCCCAAACATCATAATCAACGGAACTAAGGTAAATACTCATCCTAACTTTCCAATAAGCATAATCGTTCCCGTTAAACATGGGTGGCCTAACGATAGATTGCCCCTTAGAAAAAGCATTATTTGATGGATTCATGACTCTAGAGTTAAATAAAAATACCAGGCTCTGATACCACTTGTAGGATCTAGATTAACCCTAGAGGGGGGGGGGTGAATAGGGTTATAGCAAATTTTCTCGAATTAAACACAGAAATATAATAGCAGAAATAGATATGCTGAAAAGTAAATCACACACAAAATTTACCCAGCTTCGGCAACCCCTGCCTACTGCTGCATTCACAGATTTCTATTAGAATTAAACAGTATCACGCTTACAAACACTCTACTAGACTCGCAGACCCTTTTGCTCCCGCTCACAAACACTCTACTAGACTCGCACACCCTGCTCCCGCCTATAGAGTTTCGCTCACTCGCAAACACTGCTCCCGTCTATAGAGCTTTGCAAACTCGCACTCCCTGCTTACTGAACTAATTCTAAATAGACAATCTGACACTACCTAATCCCTAGGTGGTGATTTACAGATTCTTCGACTCGAAAAGAAAAAACAACTTCAAAAATAACACCGGAGCAAAAATTAAACTACAACTTGAATGCGTGATTTTTGCTCAAAATAAAATAACTAAAAAACCCCTTTACTAATTGAACCCTAAACAAAAAACTTAAGCCCTTTTATAAAAAACAAGGCCGGCCCCTTGTTTTTATTAACCCGATCCACTTTAGCTTTGACCCGTTCCTTCTTTTGCTTGTAAAAATGTCGGCCTTTCTACGTCGAATTAGGGCTTCGGCTTCTTTCTCGAATTAGTGCTTCGTTCTGATGATCTGGTTGACTTGGAGATTGCGTTGCTCGGCTTGGACGTTCTCTGACAATTGATTTGCGTCGACTTCGAGGTTCTTCGGTGATCGAGTTGTTGATGATTCGGTATGTTATTTCTTTTCGTTGCTGGTTTTAATGATTTGCTTGACTCTATAACTCGATGCCTATGATGAACTTGGGTTTGTGTTTGGATTTGATTCGATTTTCTCCTTACAGCCGATGATGATTTTGGGATTGTATTTATATGAATTCTGGACACTTGATTTTGCTTGTATCGATTCGATACTTTCCTAAATTATGCTTTCCTGATTTTAACTATACCTTGATACGCACGGCTTTGATTGTGTTGCGTTCGATTCTTCTTGATTCACATGGCATTAAAACTTCCCCTTTTTCATTGCTGACTTTTTCAAAGATGAATATATTTGTTGAATTCTCTGTCTTGACTTTAGCATCCTATTTTCGAAAATTCTGACTTCACTGCTTCGGCCATCTTGTGTTTGCCCCTGTCTTCATCTCTGGCCATCTTCACTATCACTTGGTACTGCTGCATCCATTCTGTTGCACTTTGATGTTGTATATGTGATGCATTCATTACTGCAATACTTGTTGCACTTTAGTTGTTCACCATGTTGCATTCACTCCATTTTGCATTGCATTTGTGATTGATGCAGTTTTGACATTTGGTCATGTTGCAGTATTCATTGTTGTTGTGTTCCTTACTGATGCATTGTTGTAACTCCATCTTGACTTGGGCTTTTTCACTGTAACAGATGCTACACTTGTTCATGTATATATTACTTTGATTCACTGGTGGCCTATGTGCATGCTTCACTGTTCTTTGCATTTGTTCATATGAGTGTGCTCACTTGATCTATCACACTGTTGCATACATTTGCATTGTATATATTCTATTCCTGTTTGCATTTGAGTTTGTAGCTTGGTGTCATGTTTGTTTTGAGTCTGCAACTTGTAGTTGGACTTGATTTGTGCCTTGTCCATTCTCATGTGTTCATCCCTGTAGTATATGTTAGTGATACCTCTTGAAGTTGGTTCATGTTGCACTGCACTTTGATGTTGTAGTCTCTGACTTGAGCATGTTTATATTGAACTGCCTCCTGTACTTGCAGTTTGGTCCATTGAGTTGTTGCAATTGAATTCAAGTTTCTTGTACTTGTGCACTGTTGTGTCTGGTTCTTTTCATTCATGTTGCAACTCAAATGTTTCACTCTGATATGTTTATGCATTTGCCTCTGAGCTTGATTCATGCTTACTGTCACTACTGCTTCGAGTCAGTTTCATGGTCACTTATGCTGTTTGAAGCTTGCCACTGACTTTGGTTCTTCGCTTGCATCGTTGTAGTTGCATTTATGTCGCGTAGTTGCATACTTTGACTTGATGCTGCATATATGTTTGTTGCAGTCCCTTTTTTCTGTTGCTATCCACATTGAACTGCTTTTGATGCACTTTTGAACTTTGTTGCAACTTGGTCTTGAGTTGTTTAATGAATAGATTGAACTTGCATACTTCATGTAGCCTTTTGGTCTGACTGTTGCTTCATGTAGTTGACATTTCTCATGCTCAAAGACTACTACTTGATCATGTTGCTGTTGCTATGCAGTTACTATGCTTTGCTTGGTCTCTGATCTCTGTTGCTTCACCACTGAACATTTGTCACTTCATGTTGCACTTTTGTGCTTTGAGTCAGTTTCATTGTTGCTCTATGTTCATGTTCTTGCAGTCTTCATGACTGTACTGTTGCAGTCGAGTTGTATTCATGTACACTTGTGGCTTGAACTTGATTCACTTCATGTTGTTGTTTGGACATTTGCATTTGTACACTCCATACTTGGTCGTGTTGCTGTTGCATTTGTTAGTGGCTTTAGTCTTGAACTGTTTGTAGTCAATTGCTTTGTCTATTTGCCTTGAGTTGAACCTATCTTGGGTTTGACCTTGTTTTTGATTTCTGTGCTTTTGTTTGATTTTTTGTACACGAGTTGGCGAGGCAGTGCACACGTATACGAATGTACATGTGTGTACTGCAGCCACTTATAGTTACCTGTCCCTGATAAAAATACTGATATGCACAGATATTGCACAGTCAAAAATGATGACGAACAACCCAAATAACTGAGGCAAACAATGTTTTCAAAATCATCATTTCTTTCAAATTTCAAAAATATTTCTCTTTCAATTTTACTGCGTTTGAAAATATTTTTGCAGATTACTAAGATGCTGGATTCAAACCGGAATGCAGTTGAAGACAAAATACGAGTGTGAGTGATATGTCGTGAGGTTAACTGTAAATGTGAAATGTGATGTGATTGTAATCAAAAATGTATATGTATAGTGAGAGCATGTAATTGTACTATTTTAAAATTGTAATAAATATTAGTTTGAATAAAATATTCGTTTGAATTCAAAATCTGTGTAACTTGTTCTTTTTGAATTCAAATTCAAATTCTGTGTAATTTATTTTATTCAACAAATATTTATTTAATCTATGAAAAACAAAATAGTACATTACCAAATACATTTAAATGAATATATATGTTTATTATCATCAAACAAAAACATATAAGCGCATATTCAACACTGCTTTCAAGATCTTTTCAGTGAATGGAGTTTTTCTCGAAGCGAAACCCCACTCTTTCTCATCTACGACTCTCTGCATACTTTCCTTCATAATCTGGCGAACCATGCCTGAGAAATACTCTTCATCATTTTGAGGCTCAGCGGGACAAATATCAGCCATCCTCTCCGAATTTTGTCTTGACAATCATTCGCGGAGGGTTGGTTGATGTCCCAATCCTCCGGCTTGGGGAGGTGTCCTTTCCACCGGGTCAGCTGGCCTTTGAGGGATATTTCTTCCTTCCACATTCTACACTTCATCAGCAAGGTTTCCCTCCTTAGTCACCGGCTGACGGTTTGCCTCAAATAAAGCATTCAACCTTTCCATCATTAGGTTATTCTGAGCTTCCATTTGTCGATGTAGCCCAGACACCACGGCATCTAGCTCTGCTCGTGTAACTCTGACAGTCGGAGTTGTTTGACTTAAAGGAGGAGAAGTGGCAGTGGTCTCGTGAACATCATCAGATTCGACAGATTTTCGCTTTCTTCTGGGGGCCATTATTTATGATAAACTCCTAGTTCTTAGAGAGATCCTTTCCACAAACTTTTGTGAAGCAATGATGAAAATAGCCTGAGTTGGGTTCTCGGTGAAAGCACCAAAAAATGTTAACTTAAAAAGTCTGACGCTAACACCCCGATGCAAATAGAGATTGAATGAAAGCACCACCCATTAACACGGGAAACAGAAAAAGCAGTAATTCACTGAAAAAGCAGTAAGAGACACAGAGTTTATAGTGGTTCGGCTTATAATCAAGCCTACGCCCACTTCAGTCCTTCTTTATTGCTTATATGATTACAATCCTTTACAATTTCCTTCAATTACAATTCACTTCAAAAGACAAGTAGCTAGAAAAACTTCGATGCAAGAGAATTCTCCGAATTCATGGTTGAATATGTTGAATCCCTGCTTGAAGTTGACTGAAGCTTCTTGTGAGTTTCAAATCTTGGAGTAAGGCTTGGCTTGAAGATGGCAGAGTCTCGATGCTTTGAAGAAAATGATCGGAAAGTCCCCTTAATGTTGGAGCACATGCCGTATTTGTAGAGAGTCCTCTACTGACCTTAAGTCGTTTGTGACTTAAAGTAAGTCGTAAGTCGCGGGTTATGACTTAGGATGGGCCGTAGGTCGCCACTGGGTTAAGGGGTGAGTAGTTACGACTTTACTGGTTCATACATGACCCTTTGTACTAACTGATGGGTATTCGCGACTTATAGAAGGCGGCATAGTTCAATCACCAAGTATAAGGTTGTGAACGACTCATTGTAGGCTGTGAAAGCTTTAATTCCTTAGGTTGTCAAACCCTTAAGTCGCTAGGTCGTGCCACCCTTTAACTCGCTAGGTCATGGACCTCTTAAGTCATAAGGTCGATAACTCGGTGAGTCATTTACCAGTTAAGCCGCTGCTCTCCCTAAGGCGCTTACCCATTGAGTCGCTGACCTCCTTAAGTCGTTGCTTCATTTCAGAAGTTTAGTCGCTCGGCCCGCCTCATGTGTTAACTCGTAGGTCGCCTTTGTCCTTAATTCGCTAAGTCGCGATGCAGGGCTTCGTTTTAGTTGCTACGCTATTGTCTTGAGCCGCTTGCCTCCTTGGGTCGCTAAGTCGCTTAGCCTAGGAGTCAACATTGGTAAATATTGATAGTCGGTTATTTAACTATCAAGGCCAACAACCAAATATCCAGCACCATAACAATCATTAGGCCCTTTTTATTAATCTTCCATAAATTAAATAACTTGCCAGATATTCACTTCAATCTATCTTTAAAAAGATATATTCTCTAACCCTGTTCAATTTCTACATTGGAAAACATTTCCAAATACTTATTTAACAATAAGTAATTCACAAATCTACTTATTTTCAATACTTAGAAAATATTCAATATACTTAAACCACGATTAACTATATATTTCATTCTTTAAGGGAAACATTCTCTTAAACACATTTATTGGGGTCCAAACGAATGTTGCGTAAAACATCGTTATGACAACTCAAAATCACTAGTATAAGGATTCAAAATTAAGATAGATATATAAATCCCAATACTATACAAAAAATTTCCTTTCGGAAATCATTTACTATAACAACTGTGTTATAGTCCACTATTTCCTTTTATTCCTCGAAAACGTCTATTTCAAAAATGAATGTTGAAATCTATGGTTCGACACTTATACATTTAAAAATACTTCAAAACTTTTTAAATTCTATTTAAAATATCACTTCCCCAAAACACTTTAATATATCATTCACTGTCCCAAAATCGTGAATATAAATCGTTAACCAAATTCAATACTTCTACATATTTAATTTAAAGGATTATCCACTGTCCAAAATCGTGAATATATTTCTTTAATAAACTATAAAAATTAACTTATCAAATTCAATCAATCTTGAATTTATAAATCAATGTTTATAAATTCACATTTATATATTATGAAAACTTCAAGTTACAAAAATCTCTTTATTAACTAATTCTATTTAAATCTCATTTAAATGCCAAAAGTCAAAATTTCAAGTTAATTATTTATCATTTTCTATTTTACAAAATCTATTCATTTTATAACTTTACAATTTATAAATCTATAATGTCATCCATTTATGAAATCCATTTATACTTCTTTTTAACGCTTATAAAAACTCGTTTTAAAATTTCAATATTTTGAAATTATAAATATCAATTTTATAAATCTTTTATATAAACCGTTTATAAAAATTCAAAAATCTCAATTTAAACTATTTTATAAAATCTAATAACTCTATATTTCAAAAAATCACATTCTAACTATATTTCTCAAAAATCATAAATTTTATAACATTAAAATTATAACGTTTATTTATTTAAAATGAATCAATTCCAAAATTTTAAATAAAACGTATACTTTCAAAAATCACTTGAAAATCCTTTTAAATTCAAAATCATTACTTTAACCTATTTTTTAAAACTCCAAAAATAGGCCCAATGCTGCAACAGCACTAAATATAACAATCGCGGCATCCAAACATCATTTATCAATATGATAACAGAATATATCACAATATGTGTAAATAAATCAATTACTGTTGAGGAATCCAGTTGGATCCCTCCAACCTGTTTCCCTGCATCCATAGATGTTAGCACAATACCAATTCCGTTTCAATACGGAATATCGCGGTATATGGTATTTATAAAAATATTATCCGCTATTATGCGGAGCAATAGGGTCTCATCCATTATATAATGCGGGAAAATCAACTCCAAGTACATGTATAATACCAATTCCAATCAAGATGGAATTATCGCGGTATATGTTTTTAATATATAACATACGCTTAACATACGGTGTATAGGGTCTATTTAAAACAATAGATAATAATTTATCATTCAATCATACAATCAAGAAATTTTAAGTCTAACTATTTAAAATTTAAATCGAAACAATTTCGATTGTGTGAGAAGTTCTCACCTTGGTTTCAATAATAGTTTCAGTGTTTTATTTCGAATAAAATTAAATGTGCGTTTAATTTTACCTAAAATTTTCACTAGCTCCAAACGATTCCAATCCAGCTCCATCGCGTAGTATTCGTCAATATAAACCCGACGCAATTTGTTTCGTGCGTTTTCGACCTCGTATGAAAAAGATATTGATTTTTAAATTTACACGAACTATAATATAATTAAATTACAATTTCTTTTAAATTTTAACATAAAATCCATCAGTGCCGTTGATTATTGCTTTCTTCAATCAGGGCCGCACCTTTTACTTTCTTCCCCATCGTTCAAAGCCGTGCAAGATGAACCCAAGCCACCTTTACTTCGTGAATTTCCGTGACCACCACGATCACTTATGCATCGATCAACTACCACCACTCCAACGCCCATCACATGAGGTACATCCACCATGAATGCGGTAGAGCTCAGCCTCCCCTGCATCTTGAATATCGTGCACGAACTGTAGGAGAACGCGGCCCCCTAGTGACCACCTCGACGCTCCAAATCGAATCTCCACCGTTGGATAGGAAGATCTCTTCCTCCTCTATAATGTTGTAGTTTAAAGTTTTTTGTATAGGATGATGGATTGGAAGAAAATAGAGGAAGAAGATCAGCCAATTTCGGCCATTAAAATGAAGGAGGCGGCGGCTATAACTAGGGTTAGGGTTTTGAGCAAAAACAATGATATGAGGTCCTTATATAGAAAATTACGCGACACTACTCACCCGAAATTTTTCCGAACTCCAAACGAAGCGTGCTTCCTGGCGTTTATAATGTTTTACCCCCATTCCGAATGCAATGAAATATATATTGGGAGCCAATTCGATCAAATTTGGAAGATACGATTTTGAATCGAATTATTTAAATTCAAAATTCACTCGAATCGATTTCTGTGCGTTTTAGCTTACCACGGACAAACCGAAAATCCGATTGACACAAATTTGAAATCATACAATAATATAACATTACGGATCCGATGAAACTAGTTTCGTCGAAATCCGAGACTGTTTGAAAAATGGCTATTTTAACTCGTCAATTAAATATTAAAATATTCAATTTTCGCAAATTAACTTTTAATTCAATTTTAAAAGTTCTAAAATATCGTTCTAACTCTAATATGATTTAACATAACTTTACAAATCATTTTTAATCAAATTAAACCCAATTTCCAATTATTCCTGAAATCTCACATATTAATTATCGATTTAATTATCCAATTAAATCCAAATATTCAAATCTAATTTATTCGACTTACAATTTTTACTTGTTAATATTCAAAATCAATTAAATATTACGAATTTCAAATGACTGAAATTCTGGGTCGTTACAAACTTCCCCCCTTAAAAGAATTTCGTCCTCGAAATTACCAAGTCAAAAAAAGTTACAGAATCCATTAACTTTTCAAAACCATTCATTAGATTTCAAATTCACTTAAATGTTTAACTTTCCCAAAATCCAATAGTTAAACTTCTTACAATAACTTTACTAAGTTTTCACATCATGCTTAGTTATCTTTTCAAAACCAGCTATATTGTTTAACTTTTCAACTCAAAATCAAAACTATAGTTTTCAAAAAAATTCCAATTTTCTCAAAAATATTCTAACGCCTTAAATTTTCAGAAAAATTCGCCATAGCCTCCTTTACGCGGCTCGATTCGAAAAAAAATGATAATATATATATCACAAATATACATCTCATCAAGTAATGAGGCATCCCACAGGGAAAAAAGTGTAAACGTACGATATGTAATCCGAGATATGTACCTTATATATTATTAGCGAGCATATACGGCTAATATAGCGTGAAAGAGAGCTCCAAATGCGAAGCAAGCGCAATCCACACCTACTAAACACTCAACAAATCATGAGAAACATGCATATATGAAAATAATGTCAATATACAACATATACCAACAACTATATATGCCAATATATCAAATGCAATCAAAAGCAATAAACTCAACCATCAACCAACTATCATCCAACTACATCCAATATCTATCCAATTAATCAATATTCATTCATATTCAATTAGTTTACATTCATTAATTCACATACAAGTTGGTTCACTTCCACATTCAAATCAAATCTATTTAAGATTCACTTAACTTCCAATTTGATTCCAATTACTTGAGTTTTTCAACTTCATTAATTCAACTTCATATGGATTTTTATTCAACCCACTGAAAATCATCTAACAAACAATGTATATCCAACATTATCCAATTTCTTTACTTTGCTTACATTCATTCAATTTGGTCATCACTTTTAATTAGCTTTAATGAATTAACACTTACATTCATTGTTCTATATCAATTTATTTACATTCAATTGATTTACATTCAATCCATTTATTAATTCAATTGCTAATTCCTTTAACAAATAAGGTTGAATCTCATTTATATAACTCAAGTTCACATCCATTTAATTCACTTTATTAATTTACTTCGATACCAAAATCAACTTCATTCAACATTATTTAAGTTATATTCCATCTCAAACATCATTCGTTTAACTTAACTTAAATTTCCACTTGTAAATCCAATGCAGATTCAAATTCTAAAGTAAATTCTATTTAACTTTCCTTTAGTTAAATTCTAAATATATATTTATCATACTAACCCAAATCCAAATTTTCCAAACAACTTTCATTTAAAACAATTTGGCAGCAATCCCTCTTTTGGAAACCCGAAAATGAACATCGATGATGTTGCAATCATCATCGGAATTATTTTCCGGCGACCGAAAATAGTTTAGAGCTTTTATCCCTCCAAAAACATTTTTCCAAACCTTTGAAAACCATTTTCAAACTCAAAAAGGAATTTAATCTTTTCCAAATTGCAAACCCTTTCAAAACATTTCCAAATATTCCTCTGAAATTTTACGTCAAATTACAAATCACATTTACAAATCTTTTACTTATATAATTTCACTTATTGTATATATAAGATTATTTCACAATTGTAAATTATATTAATTATAATTCCATCTTAATAATTCATTTGCTTATACAATTTATTCTTTTAATTAACTTATATATATATTCTTACATTTCAACAACCAAACAATCAATTTATACACTTCAATAGTTTCTGAAAAATTATTTACTTTATATGTAAAATATGATCAAAGTAAAATTATTTCATTTACCCTATTTTAAACCGATATTGTGTCAAATTGTTCTGTACAAGTGTTTAGAGATCCCTATCAACAACGTTAATTACTCGTATTGACCATAATCCATATACCACTCAACAAACCAATTAACAAATATAAAACAATTTTTATATTCACTAACAAATACGCTCTCATAGCTATTAATACACTCAAACTCATTCTAGAGTACTACTGACTCTATCTCTAATGAGTAATTCCCAACAGAGCCAAGGTTGTCACTTAACCATAGGCTCTGATACTAAATGTAGTGTTTTCGATTTTTCGTCCACGCGACATTAATACGTCCACTGTATCAACTGCCGAGCAATCGAAGGCCGAAAAACCGTACCGTTAGGGTTAAAGAAGAGGTAGGAGATAGAAGAAGAAAGAAAGAGAAAAAAACAGCAGAAACAACATCAGAATCTCACAATCGCAGCGGAACAACATATAATAGATAAATGAATAATCTTTAAAACAAAGAACTATATCAGTAATTACATTACGTCACATTACATTCCATTACATAATCGGAGTGTACAACAAAAAACAGCGGAAAAGAAATACTATATACTTGTTGATACGCCATGCCATCCAGCTTGCCTCTAGATCTCTACAACAACTCCTGAATTCCAGAATGACCTGATAACCTGACTCTTGACTGCCCGTGTTAAAAATGGTGGGCACCCAGAGTTTAGGAAGAGAACAATAAACTCCAGGTCAGTCATGGGACTGGTGTGAGAACTTAAAACAGTTTATCTTTTAAAAATAAACAAAGAAATATTTTAAATTAGATTCGTAATGCTTTTTAGAAAATGTGACTACCATAAGGCCTCCCGCACACACACACAATGCAAACGCAGAATTGGAGGTGATTTCTCCTTATGATAGTCAAACATGCGTGATATGCAAAAAAAATTGATATTATTATTATATAAGTGCAAAGTGTAGGAAAACATTTCGAAAGTAAAGATATAAATCTTAGCCAGCATACGACCATTATCGTATGCCTACTATAGCTACCATCTAAACAGTGGGGCACCACCGTAAGTAAATGGCATGTTCTACAACTAAAACCGTACAGGGTTTCGTATTGGAATTTGGATTTCCAACAAATGGTCAGGCCAAGGAACTTCCCATAGCCACATAGGTACGCCTCTGGAAAGACGCCCCGAGAACCTAACCTAACATTACAGTTAGATCTCTTCCAACACAAGGCCGGGTTACCCCTAGCTGGGTAACTACTGACACGAATATGCCATCCCCCGGTCGCAACCAACCTAAATCCCAGGATTCACCAACAACCACAAAGTAATAAGTTTGCAGCAACAACTTAGGTTAAGTATCAAGGCTCCATACCATAATACCACCTCTATCCAGAAGGAAATGACATACACTAAAGGGACGCGATCCCCTAATAACCTTGCCACATCTTTCCTGTTTTGACCATTTTCGGGGTGTGAAGTGCGATGAAGTCTTGTCCACAAAGCTACGCTTTTCATAAAAGCCACGCTTTGATCAAAAAATGCTCAACAGCACTTCGTATGCCACATTGCCAATTTGGGAATGTATCACTAGTAACCATCAACTACATAACCTCTGAGCTCGTACGTCTCAGAGAAGGGTGTTAGCTAAGAGAATAAATTCTCCGCCACCAACAGAAATATATTTGATAGAAACCAGCTTTACAACTCAAATTGTAATGTCAGACACATATTCATACAAGTCCATTCGAGGTTCGAACAGAACCGAAGGCACTTCCAAAGAAGCCCTTGCAACCGGATATTCACTAATCACAACCGGACTTCCCATCACAAAGGGTGATAAAATCTCTATATCGAAGATCAGCCGATGCAGATTCATTCGACGGTAATCCTTCCGTTTTCAAAAATACCCGGTCTTCAACACCGGTCTTCAAATGCTATCCATTGCGACATATCACTTATTCAGAATTGGATTTATGACACAAATTTCCTCTCCGGGCTAAACCGAATAACGAGCGCTTATTTTAAAAATAAGTGTAGCATTCAAATTCAAGCAAATCACACAAATACCCATTCAAAGGTAAATATTGAGTCGGTTATTTAACTATCAAGGCCAACAACCAAATATCCGACACCATAACAATCATTAGGCCCTTTTTATTAATCTTCCATAAATTAACTAACTTGCCAGATATTCACTTCAATCTATCTTTAAAAAGATATATTCTCTAACCCAGTTCAATTTCGACATTGGAAAACATTTCCAACTTATTTAACAATAAGTAATTCACAAATCTACTTATTTTCAATACTTAGAAAATATTCAATATACTTAAATCACGATTATGTATATATTTCATTTGTAACAGCCCACAAATCCGTACCCCTTGAGTCAACACTATTCTACATCACTCAACTCAAGTTGTACAGAAATACGAACCATTTGGGTTAAAGAAGAAGAGGTAGAAGAAGAAAATAGAAAAAAACAATAGAATCTAACCATTGCAGCGGAATAAAATATAATAGGTAATGAATATTTACACAAAAATCAAATATCTCTGTTTATATATTACATCATCAGAGTACATCAATCACAGCTCAACATCAATATCATACAAATGGATACACAACAACTCAACACAGCGGAATATATGCATATAAACAAGTACGCAAGTATGTATTGTCATCTTGCTCGTCTCCTGAGCTCCACAGCATCATATCCTGTATTCTATAATACTCGGTCTGACCCGAGCATTACAGTTAAATAACACCCGAGTCAGTCTGGAATACCAGCATGAGAAAATCATACCCAATTGATTATTAAAGTTTCAAAAATCCTCTGAAAACAAAAGCATCTCGTAAGACCACGCCACAAATAAACATGTCGGGTTTTTACCTTACGATAGCTAAAACAATTTTTATAGAAATCCCCTGATATTATAATAGGGTCTATATACAAATACTTATAAAATAGCCGAAATTGTTACATCTATTAAATTCCAGCTACTAGCCACAGAGTGGGTAATACAAACAAAACTCGTAAAATGGTCGTAGGGAGAATGGATTCCAACTAATGACTAGGCACTGGGGTACCACCTGGCACAGTACGGGGCCTAGATCACCGTACCGAGGAGTACGCCCGCTCCCCTGCAACGCAAGGCCGGGACTACCCCTTACTGGATAATCCCGAGTGAGATCACCCCGCGGTTAGGATCGGCAACCGCCCACTAAGCCGAAAATAAAAAGGGACATCTAGACTGGAATGACCTCACCCTGCTTGGGTGCTACCCACCTAGCCTTGCTGCATAGCCCCTGATTTTAAGTCATTCCCGGTTGATGAAGCTTAAAGCTAAGCGTTACCTTTTTAGAACATATTCCTTAGAATGCCCATCGTCCACCTGACGATGTTTCGCAAGCATTCATCCATACAAGTCCATCCCGGGTTCGAATGGAACCGAAGGCACTATTCCTACTACATCCATATTGGAAATATCACTACTACAAAACAGGCCATTTGCATCGGTTGTTTACCCCCCTTTTGCATCAGTTCAACAACCGATGCATATGCAACCGATGCAACAAGCTTAACACTTTTGCATCGGTTCTGAAACCGATGCAAAAAGGTCCTTTTTGCATCGGTTGTTACTTACAACTGATGCAAAATATCATGGTTGGTTGCTTGAACACAACCCCCATGTTGCATCGGTTGTAATAAAAACTGATGCAACAAAGTAACTTGTTGCATCGGTTTTTTATAACAACCGATGCAAAATAATATCTCTATTGCATCAGCTATTTATACCTGATGCAAAAAAGTCATTCTCAGAAACCATTATTACAGTGAACACACACACACACACACACACACACATATATATATATATTATTGATTATAACAAATAATTATTGCACACAATATTACAATCATTCAAAATTAAATTTGATGGCGAATACAAACTGAATAACATAATACCTCACCATCATCTCATCAGACTGCCACAAGCCAACACCACATACAAACTTCCCAAACCACTTCTAAGCAATATTCCTCAGACCAACGTTACTGCCATCAACCAACCACCACCATCTTCAACTTCTAGCAACTTCACTGCCAAGAACTTCAACAACTCCACAACATTTCTGCCTGCACTTCAATCCTGCCACCATCCATTGCCTTCTACTTGCATATCCCACTGCAAAATCCACCAAAACACTGCCTCTTCCTTTCCTCTGCCATTCACAGTACATCACCATCCAAACAAAACTATCAACCCCCTACCAATAACAAAACTAACCACAACACTTCAAATTCCTTGTTGCATATCACCATCCAATGCACAGTAACACACACCTTCACCAATTCAACCACCTACTTCATTAACACTGTGCACTGTGCATTTTCTGTGCACATACATTGTCAACTGACCAACTGCATACCTGACCACCACCCCTCACTGCCATAAACGCTTCATACAATCCATCAACATCTACACTGCTACCAACCCCTCTTCTGCCATCCCTGAATACAGCTTCACCTACCCTTGCCACATCAAAGCACAAACGGCCACCAACCCAAAGACAACTGCATACTTCAACTGCACACACCACCTTATTGCCTCAAAACACTTCATATCCTCTATCTCCATCTTGCACATATCACATCATACCCTCCACACTTAACGCTGCCAACAATTCCCTGCCACCAATTCAAACACCACAATTCAACTTAACACAGCATCAACACTACCCCAATTCACCGGACTCAACCACCTTCATATTGCCACCATTTCCCCCAAGTCATATAACTACACATCAGCCACTGGAACCACCTTCTCCACAACACTCCAAACCGCCTCCTGTAAAAAGACTGCATTATATTTCTGCTGTGAAAAGACTGCCACGACAAACCATATATACCATATCCCCTGACCTCTGCATACAACATTCACCTGAGCCTCCGACATCAGTTATTCAACATCATACCCTACCACCCTTCATACTGCCTGTTCCACAGACCCTTCACCATAGACTCTTCCATGTTTTCACCGGGCTTGGAACTGCCCCTAAAATGGTTACTCCTGCATCATGATCATAACAGAAAATTACTAATCTTAAGTATCCATATAGTGTCCACTTTACTAGGATAAACGGAGTGGATATATACTGAAACTCAAATATAAAAAATAACGCATGATACTACAGCACATCTGAAACGTCAAACATACTGTGCCATCCACTGCCAAACAGGATCTCAAACATACTTTTGCAGCAGTAGGCTTGACACTAACGCATGTACTCCATATAAGTAACAGGGACTAAAATAATTCAGTTAGACAATGCATTATCAAATCTCAACATGGCAGGGACGTATGTCCTAATATATCTAATTAGAGAATGCATGAAAAATATATTTTTGTAGTTTGCAACACAGCAGAGATGTACCACTTCATAGGGCAGAGAGGCAGGGACGAAATTATATAAAGAAAAGAGTGCTTAAGTTTGGCCATTTTCATTTTCTAAGGCAAAATACGCATTCCCAAATTCATATACAAGGTGTCAGGTTGTTAATATATGCATATGCCTAGAGATGAATAGTTAAGCTATAAAAAAGACATGGATAGGAACGAAATTTTTAAGTAAACGACATACAACTACAAAGAATAAGCTCGACTACAAATAACAAATAGACCATAGCAAATTAGATAGAAAAAATTTGTGAGATATTTGCATTACTGATTCATTCATTGAGTAGTAATGCTCTTTGCAAGATTCCTAGGTTGATCTACATCGAATCCTCTCAAAACAGTTAGATGATAAGCAAGCAACTGCAACAAAACAAAGGTATTTGTTAGTTTAGTCCCAAAAAAAATGTAATATGTATTACCGAATTAAAACTTATTAGCAATTCAGGTATATAAAGCTATGTAAAGTACGGAGCCCACTATATTTGTTTTTCTGACATGGGTGATCACTTCAAAAGGGTATTCTTGGGGCTTACAACTGATTTTTCTTAAAAAAGAATTTATCTATCAAATAAGATAACTACTGTATTTTTTTCTCAACTATCAAATGTATATACACATTGGAAGGAGTTCAAGGAAGCCTATTATTAAACTAAACTATTTATCAAAATGATAAATTTTAACCGGTATCAGCATCAAAGTCCATACAATTTCGCAACTTACACAACTGAAAGAAAAATAACTACAATGCACATGTCAGAATAATGACTGGCCTTATGTACTCATGATATGCATGCATGTTCGAACAATATCGATCATTGCAGAATGGAGCTATTGTCAAATATGTCATTACCATAAGAGGTACAACAGAAATATAAGGCATGTACTAAAATTTGATATAAGAGAAATTATTAACTAAAGTCCAACCTGTAATGGAATTATGTTTATAACAGGTTGAAGGCAATCAATAACTTAAGGAACCTCGATCGTTCTGCAAGATCCACTAGAAACGGACGATAAATCTCCTTCTGAACACATCACTATTAAACGACCTTTACGTCCATGAAGTTGTTGAATTACTGATTGTTGTTTACTGCAAGAAAATGATTGTGTCAGAAAAATTTACTTAGATCTACTTAGCAAAAGAATATTAAACAGATAAAGTTTTGGTTGAAACTATATAGTTTAAGCTTCTATTGGAACAATGTTCAAGAAAAATTTTAAGCTATAAAAAAGACAAGTTGTTTAGAAAATAAATTATGTAAACCAGACAATTTTAAGTTGAAGTTCAGTAATATTAACTTACATTACTTGCTGTTAATGTTTCGCTGTCTTCGGTGGCAGTTTCTTGTAAGGAATTCTCGCTCAAAAGTGCATCGTTTCTGACTGGTAAAGAAAAAGTTTTGTGTGTGTTTGCATTTTAAAAAAATTGTTTGTTATGTTTTTTTGTTCTTGTGCATTTTTTGTTTTCATTTGCATTTGCATTTAAAAAAAATTGCATACTCATTTAAAAAAAAAATCATTTTATTTACAACTTTCGTTTCAATTTACATACCCATTTCATTGACTGTTTTACTCAACAGATTTACAACTTCCATTTATATACTGTGCACTGTGCACATTGATACCACTATTTTATTCAACAGATTATGCCTTTGCCTACATTTCCCCAACCATCATTTGCCTTCCTTCACACAATATTTACCATACTTAACCTGTCTGCTACCACAATCCATCAACCATAACCATACTTGCCTCCCGTAACATTCATTTATACTGACCATACTTCATTTCTACAAACACGTTGCCTTTTCCCCCATCTTCACTCAACACTCAACACAACCCAGTCCATCCAAACATCAAATACCAGAACACTACTCGCCATTACTTCACTCCATACAGCAGTGTTGCTACTTTTATCACCTACTGCCACCGAACTGCCTCACCATACCAGTCAGGCATAAACTCCTCCAGCCATCAAAATATTTCACCCTTTTCGTCTATTTCACTACTGCTGTAACTTTTGTTCCCCATCGGGTGAAAACACTTCAATCCAACACTAACCACCAAGCCTCGAAACGACACATGCTTCTCGACCGCAGTTCCCACAAACTCACCTTCATCAGTTCAAAGTTCCACTGCCAAAACATACTAACAGCAGTATCCACCACCAGTACAATCGGCAGAACAGCCACCAATTCTCAATCTCCTTATCCTGTACAATAAACCCATTGACTGCCCTCACTACCACCATACCTTCACTCCCCATCCATTACATTGAACCACCACCTTGTAACCCTCCTCACCATCTTCTAAAATTCTATCAAAACCTCTCCAGCACATAACAACTCAACTGCCCAGAACAATCTCTTCCTTACAAACCATCCTCTGTGCACATTCCACTGTAACCATCTGCTCAAACTTCCTACAGTTACCATTCAATCACTTCACATATCATCTCTGACCACCACAGCCTAACCGAACTACTGCGGTAACCACCAAGCTCCCCCTTGCTCAACTACAACTCCAACATTTAACCTTATTCACTACACACACAATCATCTCTCTCATGCAAACACTCTGCACATACCACACTACTTCGACATTCACATCAGACAACATTCATCACTACAATAACTCAGACTACCACTGCAATATCATTGCAAAACTGCTGTCTGACTGTTTGCCTAACCTCCCACTACAATAACAAGTTCATCCATTTCATCATCGACCTCACATCGACTTTCCATACCAACCCGCATTCAAATCGAATCCTCTCCTGTAACCCAAGACACAAAACAATATTTCAGAAAGAAAACAGAGAAGGAGAACAAGAAGAAAGAAAGAAAGAAAACAGAGAACCGGTTAAATATTTATGGAAACATTACAAATATTTCTCAAGCATTTCAATCACAGTATTATATTAGGTGCTTGGGGGAAATACATGAAGAAACTTCAAAAGTGCTTACCCTGGCCTTGTTGAAAGATGGAAACCTGGAGAAAGCTTTAGTAAGAACATCATCACTAACTTCATTGCCAAGATCTCCACAAAACAATCTGTAATCATCTGCAGAAAGAAAAACTTTAATACAAACATGATGAAGATAGAAAATTATTTTATAAATAGTACACAAACAATAACAGAAAAAAAGTTAAAGGATATACAAATGTTCAAAGGTGTAAACTAGCATTTGGCACATTCTAACTCAATTAAGTCCCAAACACACAATAGCATCAAACACATTCAGTTAGTGATAATCCCAAAGAGTATTTGGCATGCAGCACAATGGTCATCTAGGTAATATTGAGTCATACATACGACCAGTTGTGATAACACTGAGGATTTTGAACTGTATTCTGCCACAAGCTAAGGGGGGAAAACCATACCATCATGACATCTAAAATGATTCCAATATTGAACATGTCTCGAAAACATTATTGGAAAAACTCCTTACTAAATCTGCAGAACTCAACTTAGAACAAACAATAGTCAGCAAATCCTAACTGAACAAAGATAATTTTGGTTTTCTATTTATAAGCAAGTTATGTACTTGCATCACTAAATAATATAATTAGTTGTGACATTTTAAAAAAACATATATTTCATTTCAACTTTGTGGTGATTGCTATGTGATTTGAATATATATAAGTTTCAATTTGAACGTTAGAAAGTAAAGAGCATACGGAAACTTCGAATAAAGCAGAATTGCCTTCCCTTGATTTGAAGAGAGGTTCACCAGCCAAACAATGAATACAGGATAAGCATCCATCTACAAAGAAATAAATAGAAGCAATTTATTGACTTGTCAATGGTAAATGTGTAGAAATGTAAGGCGGAAGAGTGTAACCATTCAATTCCCGAGTGCAATTTTGAATACCTGGGTAGAATCAAGAATACTCACTCATGTAACCATTCAATTTCCGAGTGCAATTTTGAAATACAAGAGTGCAACTTTGTAAATTATTTGATTTTCACATGTAATTAATATTGAAATTCAAAACATAAATATGTATTATGTAATTAATAATAAATATTAATAAACATATTATTATTATTTCAGTGAATATCAGGTTGAAGAAATAACATATAAAAAATCAACTATGTTTTCTGATATGGAGACGAACCAGTGATCATAAATGACAATATTACACTGGTCCATATACAACATTTGAATGATCAAGGGAGTTTTGAATCGGGAATTAACTCAGAATCATATAGTTCTAGAAAGCACTGCAAACATAGAAACATATAGCGCACATGATGATATTAACACATGAAATAAAAGCAGATCACAAATATGCAGTGCATGGAATGGCATGAAAACGTGAAATAACAGCTATATTTTTATTTATAGTTGTCAAATAAAACATGAAATAACAGCAAATTACAGAAGAATGGCTTAGTCTAGCCTGGACATCTGCTTCCACTTTACCGCCATAAGATATGCTCTTTCAACGCAAGAAGAAGGAAGCTGGAATAAGAAAACATATTCAGCATCAGAAAAGTGAACCGATATGAGAAAAGTTACTCATTTCTGTTCTTTGCATTAGTGCAGCTGGAGATGTGTAACTGGAGCCGTTTTCCACCAATCTTCTCTCCAGCAGCTAAAACCCTAGCCAATGATTTCTGCATCAGTTCGTTGAATGCAACAATGGACGGATCTGAAGAAGAACTTTACCTCAAATCGACCAGCAACGCAACAATCTACTCGCCACACCTCAAAACACTCCAACCGAAGCACTCAATTCCATTCATTTCATCAAAAACCACTGCTTCAATTTGAATCCTACACTCCATCTCCTTCAGCCGACCGCAACTCCATACCCTCCAAACCCAATTCGAATCGTTTAAATGAGAATTTGCAATTGATTTGAATTTCAAACGAAAATTTGCAATTGATTTGGATTTGAGAATTTTGGTGGAGGGATAAATGAAAGCTAAGCGGGAACGAAAAGTTAGGGGAGGGAAAATGAAAGCTGAAGTAGCAAGCCAATGGAAAATGAATGCAAACCAACGTAGTTGCATCGGTTGAATTTAAAACCGATGCGACCAAAACTATTTACACGTACCAATTGCATCGGTTGTTGGTGACAACTGATGCAAAATTGATTTTTTTATTACCTATTGCTTTTCATGTACCAATTGCATCGGTTATTAAGATGGAACTGATGCAAATAGTTCTATTTGCATCAGTTTTTACTTCAACTGATGCAAATGAGGCGAAGCAATATGCACTTTTTGTACTAGTGTATCCTCAGGATTAGTAGCGACTAGCCCTTGCACTTCACCGCCCCATCTTCGAATCCAAAATCGTTTTCATGAAACGTACAAACCAGATCGAAGTGGTTTTCGAGAAATTAATCTCGATCCCGGACTCTTCGAAACGATCAACGCATTTTTGTCCAATATTGATAGTCGGTGATTTAACTATCAATTAATATTCACAAACAACCATCGAACAATAAATAATTTCCCAAATTATTTATTAACCTCAAAATATCTTCACAAGATATATTTCTATTTTCAATCCTTAGGAAACAGTTTCAAAACCATCCTTCTTTTCAGAATAAACTTTCCCAAATATTTTCTATCTCCTCTGAAATCACCAAGCACAAAATTAGATTTCTAAAATAATTTAAAACACTTTACTTTGAAATATACTTTAAAACATTTAAGTTAAAACTACAACAATAATTTATTAAAAATACCATACTATAGGAATATTTGAAGATAAGGTTACTTCATAAATATAAAACTAGATTTATACTTCTAAAAGCATAATATTAAGTCATTCATTAAATAATTACTAATAAAATAAATTAGGAGAAAATACTTACTTTAGACATTAAATATTAGAAATAATAAATTTTACAAACCATACTTTTTAAACAACTTCAAAATCTTTTAACTTATATTTAGTTTTTTTTACTTTGAAACGTACTTGGTTATCCAAAGAGAATTTCAAGTCTCAATCACTTAAATCAATTTCCCAAATTGATTTCCAATTTATTTTATTTGAAATAAATTCTTTTACTTATCAATTCATTTCCAAATTCAGTAGTTATGAACTTTATTATTATTACTATTTTATTCTTCTTTACTGTTTCAATAATCCAAATCTTAAATTCTAAATAAATGTTTGTTCTTTTTAATTAATAATACTGCATTTTAAAATTCATTAACTTTCTGTTTATACAAATTTTCCCTTCCATTCTCAGGATTCATTTATTAGAATTTTAAAGTCACTTTATTTCTGTTCCAGGTTATTCTTAAATTTATTCTTTAATTATTTTACTTGCAATTTCACTTCTTTTATTTTCATTTCCAAAATCAAATTTATAATTTTTTTGTAATTCATTATACCCAATTATATCAACCAAGCCATAGCATTCAATACATCCACATAATTCATTATGGAACATCAAATAATCAGAGCAGAGAATATTAAATAATTTAAATAAACGTTGAGGGGTCCAATTGGATCCCTCCAACCTGTTTTTCCCGTCATCCACAGACGTTAACATCACATAATATGCCAGTTTGAAATTATACTATACAATATCACATCAATCAATCCAACCATACAATCCATTATTTAACTTTAACCTTTTGAATTTAAATTTAAACTGAGTGAGATTAAATCACCTTTGATTTCTGATTTGCAATCCACCCTAACCCGGCTTGTTTTCTTCATTATTTTGACCTTGTATAAACAATTTATGGTTTATTAATATTTGAATTGATCGAATAATTAATTTCTATTTGTTTAATTATTTTAAACTAATAATTTAGATCTAATTTAACAAATACATCCTCATTAGTTTATAATTAACTAGTAAATGGAAATAGATATATATGTATATTTATTCACTTTTGAAATTACATGTATATGTATAAAAATAATAATCCATAGATTTCAAAATCTAATTTTATATAAATTTCAACATTTTCAAATCCCTATTATTCTTTTCAAACCTTATCTATACAAAATTATTTCCTATTAATTTCCATATTATTTATTTATTAATTATTATGTATATTTTTTAGAGTTTCTGGAATGAATGAAATAGACTCGAATTATCTAACACTACTTTAAATTTGGCATTTTAAATTTTAGAAAAAAAAATTATACCTTACCATCGAACGCCAAAATCCCCTCGAGCTCGAAGGCCACCAGAGCTACAGCTGCTCCTCCCTTCGAACGCGAGCGCTACACCATCAAACCCTAACTCGATCACCTGAGGAGTTCACCACCCCTCTACCTGCCGAGTCTACTCACCTTCCAGATCGCGAGCGCCCCTCTAAAAT
This sequence comes from Allium cepa, assembly GCA_030765085.1. NCBI lineage: Eukaryota > Viridiplantae > Streptophyta > Magnoliopsida > Asparagales > Amaryllidaceae > Allium > Allium cepa. The sequence goes on from CM060943.1 coordinate 913,263,638, forward strand.
TTGCGTCGCCAAGTCTCGATCACGAGCTCCTCTCGCGTGCGCGAGCACGCAAGTGCTTCTTCGATTCGTTGCTCTTCCTCGATTGCACGAGAGTCCAATTCTTGGATCGGGATTCGATTTTGAAGCGGACTTCCATGCCTTTTTTTTGTTTTCTAGGAATGAAATCATCTTCATTTGTATTTGAAAGAAATGGACGGCCGACTATTATAATTTTTTGTTTTCGGTAATCAATTTGAAGATGAAAGTGGGATTTCGTTCCTAAAAATGGGAAAGAGACGGAAACAAATTTTGAGGAGCGACATTATCTCTTGAATGATGGATTGGGATAGAAGAGTGAGGGCTCGGCTTTGATTTATTAAAGAGGGAAGCGTAATAGTGAAAGAAAGTCGGCTGAAAAATAAAAAAGGAAGCGTATACAAGAAGACACCGATGACATTGATTTGATCAATTAAAGTTTATTAAATTTTCAACGCGTTTACTTATCTTATGCTCACACAACCACTCCGATCAATACGAAATTTGAAATCCAATAATAATACAATATTACGGACCCAATGGAACTGGTTTCGTCGAATTCCGAGACTATGCCTCGGACGGCTATTTGTAAATTCAATTTAAACGATATTAAATTTCAAAACTTAACAGATAATTTCAAATTTGATTTCAACACTTCTATTCTCTTCAGTAATATCAACCTAAATTTTATAAGCCTTCAAATTATTATTATTAACCGGCTTAAAACTTCATATTACATATTTTACCCAATTCCAAATTATTTAATTTAATAATTTAATCATCAATTGAATTGTGATATTTGAATTCATGTTAAAAAAATTATCCTTTCAAATATTTTAAAATTAATTAAATATTCCTATTTCAAACGCTCAAAAATTCCGGGTAGTCACATTCCTCCCCCGTTAAAAGAATTTCGTCCCCAAAATTACTAGTTAGGAAGAATGGTCCAAAACCGGTTACTATTTCTCCAAAACCAACAATTTAACATTCTACCAACTATCCTTTAATAAAAGACCCATTAACAATCCTATTAGCTTCTAAAATTTCCCCATAGTTTTCAAACCATATTATTTGCTCGAGCATTCAAATTTCAATTCTAAATCAAATTTAAAATTATCAGAATTTTCTCAAAAATTTTCTAACTCTCTAAATTTCCGAAAAATTTCCCCAGTGTCTCCTTTGCACGGCTAGCTCGATACAGCTACAAAAGGCCTCTACGGGCTCCTAAATCCAAAAAGAAAACAAAAGGCCAAGTGGCTCAATCCAAATCCCAATCAAATTTCACACCAAATTTAAAATACATAGCTTTTGTCGGGCAATTCATATTTATCTTTCTGAAATCAAAAGCAAATCTCTTTTCCTTTTATATTACTTGCATATCCTGCTAAGCACTAATATCCAATCACAACTTTCAAAAACATTTTATCGATTTTCTCACAAAATGCCAATATCTATTCATTCCAATTATTGACTTAATTTATATTGGTAGTATCAATTTCCATTTAAGAATTCACCATTCCCTCTTAGGTTTAGTATAAGCATTTTATATACTTCTTTATTTATTCTCATCTTACCATTTTAATTTATATCTATTTCTATTCACATTGATTATTCCATTTCCATACGAATTCAATTTAACTTTAACTTTAAATATTGAATTTTATTTTCCATTTATAACTAATTCATGTCATTATTTTAGTTAGTTTCATTTACTAATTTATTTTAGTTGCCAATTTAAATTCGTTTTGTCGTTAACAAAATTTTCCAAAATTTTCAAAAATTTTCTAACTCCCAAAATTTCTTAAATGTTTTGCAGAGTCCCCTTTGTACGGAGGAGCTTTTGGAATTTGACAAAAGAGATAAATATATACATCGACCCACACGGTCGGAAAAACAAAAAAACAGTTCATATTTCCTATTTTTATTGCATAGGCGTACCTTATTTAACATTTTTAAGCAAACAGCTTATTTATTAGCAATTAGCGTGCCCAAAATCCAGCCACGCGGCTTCCCAGCACCTGTACTTACTCAATTTAAACATGTAAGTGCTAAATATATGAAGTTTAACAATATGTCACTTGTTTGCAATAATTAAACACATGATTCTAAAAGTAATTCACAACAAACATTTTTCCGTAAGCAACTTATACAATTTTCATACTAATTTCCACTGTTCCAATTAATTTATAAATCATTTCCATTCAATTTGAATGGTTTCCAATCCATTCGTATACAACTTTATCAATTTGAATGGTTTAAAACTCAATCGCTTACATTTAATTTATTTTTTAAGCAAACTGAATTCATATTTAATCCAATTGATCTCAAAATCAATTCATTTTACCCATATCAACACATAGAATTTTAGTTACCTCCATTTACATCCAACGACAATTTATTCCATGCAATTCGACGAGATTTATGTGAATAAATAAGTATTTACGTTTATAACCAATTTAAATTGATTTCAACTCAATTTATACTTAATTCTATTCCATTTTTAAATTTATTCACAATTCATATATTCTCATTTTCAATGCATTTTAAATTTTGAATCTATTCACTTACATTTTATTTTACTTAACCAAACCAGTTCATTTAAAACCATTAACAACTTAGATTCATCTTCATTACCAATTAAATTTCCTTTTATTTCAATTCATTCACAACCATTTATTTAGCTTGACGCATTTCATTTCAATTTTATTCACAATCCATTCATTTACATTCCATTCCATATTTGTTTATTCCAAACTGTTTTATTTAGCTCAAAGACAATCTAAGCTATTTCATTCAATAACCATTTTAAATTTTCTTATAGACTCCAAGTTATTTCAATTCCTTAACAATTTAAATGGTTTACAATTATTTATTTAAGAATTTTCTTTCCATTAAATATTATCGGCAACTCACCGAATTTTATTTCAATTAAAATCATTTTTACTTGATTTAAATCCAACCCAATATCATTACACTTAGTTTAAGTTGAATTTAATCCCACTCTTCCATTTATTTAGCTTAAGTCAATTTACTTCACTTTATACTTAAGCTCATTTTCATTTTACAATTTTTTTTTTCTATTCAACTTAATTTTCTCTCCCAAGTAAATCTCATTTTCAATTTTCCAATTTATCTTCACTTATTTGGATTTTATTTGCAATTTATACCATTTCCATTTATACTTTTATTCGATACATTTCAATTATATTTAATTTGTTAACACTTCAAGTTAAAATTTAATTTATAACTCAAATTCTGAATCCACTATCCATTTTCAATTTACCACCCAATTTCATGAACTCACAATTCAGTTACATTTACTTTACCCACAATTTGAGTCGAATTCCATTGATAACTTGAGTTTTATTTCCAATCTTCACTTAATTTTCTTAGGTTCAAATTTATTTAATAATTCAAGTTTGGATTTTTATTTTCGTTTTATTATCCAAAATATCGAACAATATTTATTTTGGATTTTGCATTCCACTTTCAATTTTGTAAGTCATACTTGTTATTTACTCAATTCCATTCATTATAGGCTTGAATATATTCTTACTCAAGTCTTATGCTTATTTATAACCCAAGCATATTTTATTTCTATGGATTTTTAATTCTTTTATAAGTTATTCTGGTTTATTTATTTCAACTCCAATCCTTATTCTATTTATTTTTCATTTGTTCAGGTAAAAATTTAATTTCATTCATTAATTCAATTGAATTCTCATTCCAATTCAATTTTACTTTAACTCAGTTTTATTTAACCCAATTCGATTTCAACTTAATTCGAATACAATTGGATATTATTTTCAGCTTATCCGATTAATGTCAATCCCGTCAAATTTTTATTTCCCATCCAAGTTAATTTCACTTTTAACCATTCTCTTTAAATTTAAATTTCAACATCCAAAACTTATATTCCCTTCCTGATTTAAAAATCATCTTCATTTATAAGCTTACAACTAACTCATCAAGATTTTTAAGCACCTGACTTTTGGTTGCAAATCATTTTGAAATCTTCAACATTTCAAATCACATTTCTCAAAAATTTTAAACCAATCCTGGTTTTATTCTCAACAAGTTTACTTTGATGTTTTCAAAAACAATTAGGTTTCCCTGAAAAAATCAATTTGGTAGCAATCCATCACTTAGAAATTCGAAAATGATTACTGATGATGCGGCCGTCTTCATCAGAATTTATTTCCCAATTATCCAAGTGATTTCAATGCTATATCTGTTCAAAAATCCATTTTAAAACAAATTTCCTTTCACAAATAACCCAAAAACAACAATACTACTATTTATCTTCAAAATACTTCCAAAATCTCTGGGTTTAAGTTTTCAAATTCTGTTTTAATTCTAATTTTAAGTATAATGCATTTGTATAGTTTATGTTTATACAAATTCCCATTTAATTATATTTCAATTTATAATTTACATTTATAATTCATATTTATGAATTCCATTTTATAAGGAATTTATTCCCTTAAATTTTAGTTATATTTCAATTTCTAGTTAAATTTTCACCTAACAATGATAATACTTTAATATTATCATTTCTAATATCCAAGCAACCATATATTAGTTAAATAGTTTACAAAAACTTTTCTTTATATCAAAAATATATTTTGGGTAAAATTATTTCATTTACCCATATTTAAAACAATACCGTGTCGATTTTTCTATTCAAGTGTTTAGAAACCCCTTCGATACAGTTGTCGAGACTGTGCCGATGAAGGTTGATATGCCACTCAATAAACCGATCAACACAATATTAAAACAATTTATATTCACTAACAAATACGCGCTCATACCTATTAATACACTCAGACTCATTATACGGTACTACGGACTCTATTTTAAATGAGTAATTCCCACCAGAGCCAAGGTTATCTCCAACCTACGCTCTGATACCAAGTGTAACAGCTCGCAAATCCGTACCCCTTGAGTCAACACTATTCTACATCACTCAACTCATGCTGTACAGAAATACGAGCCATTTGGGTTAAAGAAGAAGAGGTAGAAGAAGAAAATAGAAAAAAACAACATAATCTAACCATCGCAGCGGAATAAAATATAATAGGTAATGAATATTTACACAAAAATCAAATATCTCTGTTCATATATTACATCATCAGAGTACATCAATCACAGCTCAACATCAATATCATACAAATGGATACACAATAACTCAACGCAGCGGAATATATGCATATAAACAAGTACGCGAGTACGTATCGTCATCTTGCTCGTCTCCTGAGCTCCACAGCATCATATCTTGTATTCTATAATACTCGGTCTGACCCGAGCATTACAGTTAAATAACACCCGAGTCAGTCTGGAATACCAGCATGAGAAAATCATACCCAATTGATTATTAAAGTTTCAAAAATTCTCTGAAAACAAAAGCATCTCGTAAGACCACGCCACAAATAAACATGTCGGGTTTTTACCTTACGATAGCTAAAACAATTTTTATAGAAATCCCCTGATATTATAATAGGGTCTATATACAAATACTTATAAAATAGCTGAAATTGTTACATCTATTAAATTCCAGCTACTAGCCACAGAGTGGGTAATGCAAACAAAACTCGTAAAAGGGTCGTAGGGAGAATGGATTCCAACGAATGACTAGGCACTGGGGTACCACCTGTCACAGTACGGGGCCTAGATCACCGTACCGAAGAGTACGCCCGCTCCCCTGCAACACAAGGCTGGGACTACCGCTTACTGGATAATCTCGAGTGAGATCACCCCGCGGTTGGGATCAGCAACCGCCCACTAATCCAAAATAAAAAGGGACATCTAGACTGGAATGACCTCACCCTGCTTGGGTGCTAACCACCTAGCCTTGCTGCATAACCCCTGATTTTCAGTCATTCCCGGTTGATGAGGCTTGAGGCTAAGCGTTACCTTTTTAGAACATATCCCTTAGAATGCCCATCGTTCACCTGACGATGTTTCGCAAGCATTCATCCATACAAGTCCGTCCCGGGTTCGAACGGAACCGAAGGCACTATTCCTTCTACATCCATTTTGGAAATATCCTCACGATTAGTAGCGACTAGCCATTGCACTTCACCGCTCCATCTTCGAATCCAAAATCGTTTTCACGAAACGTACAAACCGGATCAAAGTGGTTTTCGAGAAATTAATCTCGATCCCGGACTCTTCGAAACGATCAACGCATTTTTGTCCAATATTGATAGTCGGTGATTTAACTATCAATTAATATTCACAAACAACCATCGAACAATAAATAATTTCCCAAATTATTTATTAACCTCAAAATATCTTCACAAGATATATTTCTACTTTCAATCCTTAGGAAACAGTTTCAAAACCATCCTTCTTTTCAGAATGAACTTTCCCAAATATTTTCTATCTCCTCTGAAATCACCAAGCACAAAATTAGATTTCTAAAATAATTTAAAACACTTTACTTTGAAATATACTTTAAAACATTTAAGTTAAAACTACAACAATAATTTATTAAAAATACCATACTATAGGAATATTTGAAAATAAGGTCACTTCATAAATATAAAACTAGATTCATACTTTTAAAAACATAATATTAAGTCATTCTTTAAATAATTACTAATAAAATAAATTAGGAGAAAATACTTACTTTAGACTTTAAATATTAGAAATAATAAATTTTACAAACCATACATTTTAAACAGCTTCAAAATCTTTAACCTTATATTTAAAAAAAATTACTTTGAAACGTACTTGGTTATCAAGAGAGAATTTCAAATCTCAATCACTTAAATCAATTTCCCAAATTGATTTCCAATTTATTTTATTTGAAATAAATTCTTTTACTTATCAGTTCATTTCCAAATTCAGTAGTTATGGACTTTATTATTATTATTTTACTCTTCTTTATTGTTTCAATAATCCAAATCTTAAATTCTAAATAAATGTTTGTTCTTTTTAATTAATAATACTGCATTTTAAAATTCATTAACTTCCTATTTATACAAATTTTCCCTTCCATTCTCAGGATTCATTTATTAAAATTTTAAAGTCGCTTTATTTCTGTTCCAGGTTATTCTTAAATTTATTCTATAATTATTTTACTTGCAATTTCACTTCTTTTATTTTCATTTCCAGAATCAAATTTATAATTTTTTTGTAATTCATTATACCCAATTATATCAACCAAGCCATAGCATTCAATACTTCCACATAATTCATTATGGAACATCAAAAAATCAGAGTAGAGAATACTAAATAATTTAAATGAACGTTGAGGGGTCAAGTTGGATCCCTCCAACCGGTTTTTCCCTGCATCCACAGACGTTAGCATCACATAATATCCAATTTCAAATTATACTATACCATATCACATCAATATATTCAACCATACAATCCATTATTTAACTTTAATCTTTTGAATTTAAATTTAAACTGAGTGAGATTAACTCACCTTTGATTTCTGATTTGCAATCCACCCTAACCCTGCTTGTTTTCTTCATTATTTTGACCTTGTATAAACAATTTATGGTTTATTAATATTTGAATTGATTGAATAATTAATTTCTATTTGTTTAGTTATTTTAAACTAATATTTTAGATCTAATTTAACAAATACATCCTCATTAGTTTAAAATTAACTAGTAAATGGAAATAGATATATATGTATATTTATTCACTTTTGAAATTACATGTATACGTATAAAAATAATAATATATAGATTTCAAAATCTAATTTTATATAAATTTAAACATTTTCAAATCCCTATTATTTTTTTCAAACCTTATCTATAAAAAATAATTTCCTGTTAATTTCCATATTATTTATTTATTAATTATTATATTTTTTTTAGAGTTTCTAGAATCAATGAAATAGATTCGAATTATCTAACACTACTTTAAATATGGCATTTTAAAGTTTAGAAAAAAAACATTGTACCTTACTTCCAAACGCCAAAATCCCCTCGAGCTCGAAGGCCATCAGAGCTACAGCTGCTCCTCCCTTCGAACGCGAGCGCTACACCATCAAACCCTAACTCGATCACCTGAGGAATTCACCACCCTTCTGCCTGCCGAGTCTACTCACGTTCCAGATCGCGAGCGCCCCTCCAAAATTTGCGTCGTCGAGTCTCGATCACGAGCTCCTCTCGCGTGCGCGAGCACTCAAGTGCTTCTTTGATTCGTTGCTCTTCCTTGATTGCACGAGAGTCCAATTCTTGGATCGGGATTCGATTTTGAAGCGGACTGCCATGCACTTTTTTTTGTTTTCGAGGAATGAAATCATCTTCGTTTGGATTTGAAAAAAATGAAAGGCCGGCTATTATAATTTTTTGTTTTCGGTAATCAATTTGAAGATGAAAGTGGGATTTCGTTCCTAAAAATGGGAAAGAGAAGGAAAAAAATTTGAGGAGCGGCCATTTTCTCTTGAACGATGGATTGGGAAAGAAGAGTGAGGGCTCGGCTTTGATTTATTAAAGACGGAAGCGTAATAGTGAAAGAAAGTCGGCTGAAAAATAGAAAGGGAAGCGTATACAAGAAGACACCGATGACATTGATTTGATCAATTAAAGTTTATTAAATTTTCAACGCGTTTACTTATCGTATGCTCACACAACCACTCCGATCACTACGAAATTTGAAATCCGATAATAATACAATATTACGGACCCAATGGAACTGGTTTCGTCGAATTCCGAGACTATGCCTCGGACGGCTATTTTTAAATTCAAGTCAAACGATATTAAATTTCAAAACTTAATAGATAATTTCAAATTTGATTTCAACACTTCTATTCTCTTCAGTAATATCAATATAAATTTTATAAGCCTTCAAATTATTATTATTAACCGGCTTAAAACTTCAGATTACATATTTTACCCAATTCCAAATTATTTAATTTAATAATTTAATCATTAATTGAATTGTGATATTTGAATTTAGGTTAAAAAATTATCCTTTCAAATATTTTAAAATTAATTAAATATTCCTATTTCAAACGCTCAAAAATTCCGGGTCGTCACATCATTCTTTAAGGAAAACATTCTCTTAAACACATTTATTTGGATCCAAAACGAATGTTGCGTAAAACATCGTTACGACAACCCAAAATCACTAGTATAGGGATTTGAAATTAAGATAGATATATTAATCCCAATACTATACAAAACTTTTCCTTTCGGAAATCATTTACTATAACAACAGTGCTATAGTCCACTATTTACTTTTATTCCTCGAAAATGTCTATTTCAACAATGAATGTTGAAACCTATGGTTTCGACACTTATACATTTTAAACACTTCAAATCGTTTTAAATTCTATTTAAAATATCATTTCCCCAAAACACTATAATACATCATTCACTGTCCCAAAATCGTGAAAGTAAATCGTTAACCAAATTCAATACTTCTACATATTTAATTTAATGGATTATCCGCTGTCCAAAATCGTGAATATATTTCTTTAATAAACTATAAAAATTAACTTATCAAATTCAATCAATCTTGTATTTATGAATCAATGTTTATAAATTCACACTTATATATTATAAAAACTTCAAGTTACAAAACTCTCTTTATTAACCAATTCTATTTAAATCTCATTTAAATGCCAAAAATCAAATTTTCAAGTTAATTATTTATAATTTTTTATTTTACAAAATCTATTCATTTTATAACTTCACAATTTATAAATCTATAATTTCATCTATTTATGAAATCCATTTATACTTCTTTTTAACGCTTATAAAAACTCGTTTTAAAATTTCAATTTGAAATTATAAATATCAATTTTATAAATCTTTTATATAAACCGTTTATAAAAATTCAAAAATATCAATTTAAACTATTTTATAAAATCTATTAACTCTATATTTCAAAAGATCACATTTTAACTATATTTCTCAAAAATCGTAAATTTTATAACTTTAAAATTATAAATTTTATTTATTTAAAATGAATCAATTCCACAAATTTAAATAAAACGTATACTTTCAAAAATCACTTGAAAATCCTATTGAATTCAAAATCGTTACTTTAACCCTTTTTTTTAAACTCCAAAAATAGGCCCAATGCTGCAACAGCACTAAATATAACAATCACGGCATCCAAACATTATATATCAATATGATAACAGAATATATCACAATATGTGTAAATAAATCAATTACTGTCAATTACTGTTAAGGAATACAGTTGGATCCCTCCAACCTGTTTCCCTGCATCCACAAATGTTAGCACAATACCAATTCCATTTCAATACGGAATATCGCGGTATATGGGACTTATAAAAATATTATACGCTATTATGCGGTGCAATAGGGTCTCATCCACTATATAATGCGGGAAAATCATCTCCAAGTACATATATAATACCAATTCCTATCAAGATGGAATTATCGCGGTATATGTTTTTAATAAATAACATCCGCTTAATATACGGCGTATAGTGTCTATTTAAAACAATAGATAATAATTTATCATTCAATCATACAATCAAGAAATTTTAAATCTAACTATTTAAAATTTAAATCGAATCAATTTCGATTGAGTGAGAAGTTCTCACCTTGGTTTCAATAACAGTTTCAGTGTTTTATTTCGAATAAAATTAAACGTGCGTTTAATTTTACCCAAAATTTTCACTAGCTCCAAACGATTCCAATCTAGCTCCGTCGCGTAGTATTCGTCAACACAAAGCCGACGCAATTCGTTTCATGCGTTTTTGACCTCGTATGAAAAAGATATTGATTTTTAAAGTTACACGAATTATAATATAATTAAATTACAATTTCTTTTAAATTTTAACCTAAAATCCATCACTGCCATTGATTATTGCTTTCTTCAATCAGGGCCGCACCTTTTACTTTCTTCCCCATCGTTCAAAGTTGTGCAAGATGAACCCAACCCGCCTTTACTTCGTGAATTTCCATGACCACCACAGTCACTTCTGCATCGATCAACTACCACCACTCCAACGCCCATCACACGAGCAACAACTACCATGAATGCGGCAGAGCTCGGCCTCCCCTACATCTTGAATTTCATGCGCGGACTGTAGGAGGACGCGGCCCCCTAGGGACCACCTCGACGCTCCAAATCCAATCTGCACCGTTGGATAGGAAGATCTGTTCGTCCTTTACAATATTGTAGTTCAAAGTTTTTTGTATAGGATGACGGATTGGAAGAAAATAGAGGAAGAAGATCAGCCAATTTCGGCCATTAAAATGAAGGAGGCGGCGGCTGTAACTAAGGTTAGGGTTTTGAGCAAAAACAAATATATGAGGTCCTTATATTTAGGGTTTTGAGCAAAAACAAATATATGAGGTCCTTTTATAGAAAATTACGCGACACTATTCACCCGAAATTTTTTCGAACTCCAAACGAAGCATGTCGCCAGGTGTTTATAATGTTTTACCCCCATTACTAACGCAATGGAATATATGTTGGGAACCAATTCGATCAAATTTGGAAGATTCGATTTCGAATCGAATTATTTAAATTCAAAATTCACTCGAATCGATTTCTACGCGTTTTAGCTTGCCCCGGACAAACCGTAAATCCGATTGACACGAAATCTGAAACCATATAATAATATAACATTACAGATCCAATGAAACTAGTTTCGTCTAAATCCGAGACTGTTTAAAAAATGGCTATTTTAACTCGTCAATTAAATATTAAAATATTCAATTTTCACAAATTAACTTTTAATTCAATTTTGAAAGGTCTAAAATATCGTTCTAACTCCAATATGATTTAACATAACTTTATAAATCATTTCTAATCAAATTAAACCCAATTTCCAATTATTCCTGAAATTTCACGTATTAATTATCGATTTAATTATCCAATTAAATCCAGATATTTAAAATCTAATTTATTCGACTTACAAATTTTACATGTTAATATTCAAAATCAATTAAATACTACGAATTTTAAATGACTGAAATTCTAGGTCGTTACAGCCAACGTGGTAGAGGATGTATTCGGTAGAAAGCATGGTGTTATAGCTTATCCCACGGTTACCCTGACTCTTCCAGAAAGAATCACCAACAAGTAGAAAGAAGATCAGCAGCCAAGGCGGATTTTTAAAAGTTTATGCCATTTGCAGAGCTCAAGCTTTGAAATCGATAATCGTGGGATATTACGGTTAAAAGGGTGAATTTCTATCCCAGACGTTGACAACTTTAGACAAGAAGTGTTGATAGAATGTCGTCGATCAAAACTTAATATCTACGTAAGAGTTAACAAAATGTACAAGGACGTAAAATAGTCATTTTGGTGGAAAAGCATGAAGAGGGATATCTCCATTCATGTTATCAGATGTACGAATTGTCATCAGATAAAGAGTGATCAACAAAAGATTGCTGGACTACTACAACCTCTTGAAATTTCAACTTGGAAATAAGAACATATATCGATGGATTTCAACGATGGCTTACCTTGATCAAGAAAGGGAGATAAAGGCATTTGAGTTATCATAGATCAATTAACCAAGAGCGCATGCTTTATTTGTAAAGGCCTGTATCTCCGCACCCTTTGAGTCGACCATAATTCACATCAGTTTAACGCAAATTGAATGAAAATGCGAATCTTTAGAGGTGAAGAAGAAAAGGTAGAAGAAAATATAAAGAACAACACAGAATCTCACAATCGCAGTGGAACAGAATATAATATATAATAACAGACTTTTATACAAAAGAATCTATAACTGTTTTATACTTACAATCATCAGAGTACAACAATCAATACATCAATCTGGATAGTTATAATAAATTGTCCTCATACAACGGAAATATAAACAAAGTATGGAAATACGTCTCCGTCGTCCAGTTCGTCTCCTGAGCTCCATAACATTCTATCTTGAATCTGTGATAATTGGTTTGACCGAGCATTATAACAAAATAACACTCGAGTCAATCTGGAAAACCAGCGTGAGAAGACACACTTAATTTGAATTATTAAAGTTATCAAAACCTTTTGAAAAACAAAGGTATCTCGTAAGACCGCGTCATACATAAACACGACGGGTTTTTCCCTTACGATAACCAAAACATTTTATTGAAAATCCAGTGATATTATAAGAGTGTCTACCAAACTTATTCAAATAGCCGAAATTGTTACATTAATTAAATTCCAGCATACCAGGCTCTACAAACAAAGCCGTAAAGGCTCATATTGGAGAATGGATTCCATAGAATGACTGGACTACTAGGGTACCGTCCGTTACAGTACACCTCTAGAAAAATGTACTGAGGACCTCGCCGGGATCCCCTACTGCACAAGACCGGCCTACCCCTAACCTAGATAGAACCGAATATGTTATCACCCCAGGTGTTCCACCCTTAAAAGTCGAGCGCTCCCTTTTTCATGCACAACCATATCCATATTTTATATATATTTGTGAGAGTATTTAGAAACGTGGTAACATAACCTAATTGGGTGCGACCCACTTAGCCTTGCTGCATCTTCCCTGTTTTAGTCATTCCCGGTTGATGAGGCTTTAGGCTAACGTTACCTTTCAAGAATAATTCCACTTAGAATGCTCATCGTCCTCCAGCGACGATGTTCTGATAGCTTTCATCCATACAAGTTGTTCTGGGTGTGGACAAACCAAATCATTGTCTTCACCATCTTCACGATATCTATTCGTATCGTTTAAACCGGATCGAAGTGGTTTTCTGATAATTAAGTCTGATCCCGGTTTCTACGAAACAATTAACGAAATTGGCTAATATTGATAGTCAGTTATTTAACTATCAGATAACGTCCATAGGCAGTCACTAGGCCATTATTTATAATTTTTCAAATTTATTTTCAAAATACCTTTATAAGATATATATTCAAATTTCTTCCAATATTCAAAATTCGAAAACCAATTCAAATTCTAATACCTATAACAGGCTTTTCCCGAACCATCTCCATATCTTAATAATATTTTCCTTAAATTACATTTACAATTCAATACTTGCAAATAATTCTATAATAATAATAATCTCGTAGGAGAAATTTTCAAATCCTTCCAGTTCGATACTTAGGAAATAATTATAAGTATATTTTCCAAAAATCAATTTATCTTCAATACTTAGTAAATTTTCCATTTATTTCACAATTCACAAGTCCTTTACAAATTTCATTTGTAAATCCCCTAACTCATTTTCAACGAATTTTATAAGTTTCGGAATTCGTTAATTAACTCCTTTTTTAAATTTCCCAAGTCAATTTCACTTGCCTAACCCTCAATTCCCATTTCAAACTCCTTTTATAAATCCTAAATCCATTTTGAATATCTATATTTAATCACCTTAGAAATTAACTTAAATTTTCGGATTTCACTATAACATTCCTTTTTCAAACCACTCTCCGTCTACCAACTTAACTTACAAATCTCGGGGTAACTATAAATCGCTTCAATCTTTTTCCTTCAAACCAAATATATATATATATATATATATATATATATATATTAAATATTTTGAATAAAAATAACTAAATTTCAAAACCTGGTTAAGTACCATTAAAATATCAAAGCACCGTTAATTAAGAATTGATAACTCATTTCCAATTCATTTTAAATAAAAGCAATTTGTTTACAAGCTTATTAATAAAACTTAAATTTTCTTTAACCCACTTTTTGAAATATTCCAATACTAACTAGTTTTAAAATTTCATAGTTTAATAAATAAATTTTCCTTTCTTTTAAAAAAAACTTAACTTCTAAATAAAAATATATTTTTAAAATTCCAATGACCAATTTCAATTTATAAATTCCTCTCGATTCACAACACATTGATTTCATTTCGATCCCTTTAACCATTTTCACTTTTCAAAAATAGTATCCGCTATTTTCCCCAACCATATTTCCATATCCTAATATAAATTCACCCTATGATTTTTATATTCCCAAATTGTCATCTGATATCGATTCCCTTTATTTATAACATTATTTATAAATTTATAACTCCCTCAAGCTTCACTTTTTGTAACTAATCTCATTTATATAATCTCATTTATAAAATCTCATTTTATAAATCCATTCCTTAATAAATTCCATTGATTTTTCAAATTTATCTTTAATATCGATTTTAAACTCCTTATCCATATTTTTAAAAATATCCCTTTTAAATCCATAGTTAAAAATCCCTTATATAGATTATTTTAAAAGTCCCATTAAAAATATTTTCCGAACATTTAAGTACAAACCCAAGAATCAAATAGTTATTTTATCCAACTCGATTTCCTTTAAAATAAACCAAATTCCAGTATAAATATTTTATATCTAAAATCCCTTTAATTCCTTCAAATTCAAAAAAATATTTATGGCATTTAAAGCCAAACTTTAGGCCAGTGCTATTATAGCATCCAATAATTCACATCACAGTAATAATCTATAATAGATTATTCTAACACATCATATACTGCTATATATGAAAAGCAATTAATATAAATTTTAGGGAATCTAGTTGGATCCCTCCAACCTGTTTTCCTGTATCCGCAGATGTTTTCCTGTATCCACAGATGTTAATACAACTATAACAACCCGTAATTTTTGATATTTAAAAATAGTTAATTTAATAATGCTTTGTGATTTAAGGTAGGAAGAAATAAAATTTATGATTTAATAATAAGAATATAATTGGAATGAAATGTAATAGTATTAATTTAAGGTATTAATAACTGCTTTAAATGTAATTCCAACTAATTGAAATGATTAAAGAGTTATACTTGCTAATAGATTATAAATTAATTGTAATAATGTGTGTATTAATTGATAATTGGATTAAAGGAGTAATTGATAATTTGAATATTGTATTAATTAATGAAATAGTAAGTAATAAATTGTACTGAATAAAATTAGTGTTATGTAAATAACTATAACATTCGTGTGTAGATGACAAACATACAAAAGTGATTAAATATAAAAATGGTGACAATTATTTTATGTTACCTATTATTTAGCCTGCTAAATTAAATTGGAAATCAATTGCAATTGAATATAATTAAATATTGTGTTAAAATTGGTTAAAGCGATAACTGTAAAACGTAAATGTAATCAAATGTTCAAAAATGTCAATTATATACATAAGGCAATAATTGATTTACTAATAAGTGTGGAACTAAGATAAGTTAATTTATTGGGATTTAAAATTTTAATAAAATTGACAAAAATTCAATATAATTAAAATATTGCAACTAATGTGGAAAATGATGATAATTGTAGATTATTAATGTAATAAAATATAAAAAAATGTTAACCATGTCTATAGAGATGATTGAATGAACAAAGAAATTGAAATCAAAATTAAATCAATTTATTTGAATTAAAAAATTATAAGTTATTTGATTTAATTACAGTTGAAATTGAAGACGGTAATTAGTCTAATATTTAACACTGAATTGATATGTAAATTTGTTTTAAATTATTATATATGTCCAAGTAATCAAAAATGATAAAATCTATTAATTATAATATTTGAAATTAAAAAGTGATTTAATCAATTTAATAATAATTTATTTAATTAATGTGAAAATAGCCATCTTGGCCACTGTCTCGGATTTTGACGAAACCGTTTTCATCGGATCCGTAACAGTGAATTATTGTTGCATTTCAAGTTTCGTAGCAGTCGGACTTGTCGGTTGATCGTACGGGCTCAGAATGTGTAGTGATCAATTTAGTAAAATTTATTAGAAATCAATTTGAAATCAGTTGATTTTAAGCTAACTTCTTTATACGATGGAATTAGGATTTGAAGCCTATCCCATTGAATTTAAAAAAAATTCTACTTTGATATATGGGGTGATCCATTTTCATTACGGGAATGAAACGGGATTTTCGATTTTTTATCGTTCCATTCCAAACCGATCTGGTCCATTCTTTCTATTTTTCAACCTTGCCTACATATAGGCTATTATAAACCCTATTTATTTATTATTCTATTATTCTGTACGCACAGTGCAATCTGACTGTTCCTTCTCTCTTCCTCAATGGTAGAAACCCAATTTTCATTAAAACCAAAATTCAATCTTCAAATCAATTTCAAAAATTTAAACTGCTCTAAACCTTGACAAATTATATATCAATTCGAAGAAGTCGACCAGCGCAACTCAAATCTGAAATATGTCTTTCGATTCGGTTTATCGCTTGGCCAGAAATTGGCGATTTATTTTCGGCCTTTCATGTTAGGGCTTGAGATTGGACGGTGGATCTTCGTCCTGCGAATGAGCGGAGGGCACTACATCAGAGAGGAAGTCGAGGGGAGTCATCGGTACGGCTACTTGGGTCTGGAGGTGCATGACTTCGCCGTGATTAGCCAGGAAAGTTCATGGTGGCGGTTCGTGTGGGGTCACGTGGGCATTGTAACAACCCGCATATTTATCGATTTTTATTTAAATATTTTGTTGTTAATCGGATATTGGTCCGAAAAGCTACTTTTTGCAAACGGTCAAATTAGGACCCGAGACCACTTCCATTGAGTTCGAAATGCCGTTTACAATCTTTTTAAGTATAAACTTTGATATGTTTGGGGTTAGTGGAATTTCACTAACTTTTCCCGTTTTGGACTTTGGGTTGGTTTAGCCTATTAAACCTAAGTTCCAACCCCTTCTCCTCATCTCTTCATAAATTCCTACCTAAATCTAGTTTTAGCATTAATGGTGAGTGGAAAGGGAAATTAAAATTCCAAGCCCAAGTTTATTAGCAAATTCAACATCCAACTCCAAAATCAAACTAAAGACATTGGATTCAAGCTTGTAGTTGCTTCTCTATTGACTTCAAGCTTCTTCTTCATTGAATTTGTGCAAAGGTGAGATTTTTATCTCACATTCTTGCCTATATCTATCGTGGATGTTTGAGAATGATTTCCTATCACTTTAGCATGTACATTTGCATTTGGATTAGATTGGCGAAAAACTCAAATTTTTAGCGTTTTTGTGATTTTCTACACTTAGGTCGCACTGGCGCAAATTGTTGTTCGGAGCCAGGTCGCTAGGTCGTAGGTCGTATGCCGCTAGGTCGTGGGTCGTGTGTCGCTAGGTCGTTAGGTCGCATGACCGTCATCCAGTTTGGTCGCATGACGTTATAAACCGTTAGGTCGCTTGACCTATACACCCTAGGTCGTTAGACCTTATTTCCCCCTAGGTCGCAGGACCTTTATCCCTTAGGTCGTGACGCCTTAATTCCTTTAGGTCGTTAAGGCCTTAACTCTCCCGACCTAGTTAGGTCGTTAGGTCGCGTGGCACATTAGGTCGCTAGGTCGCGACAGTCGTTCCACTTTGGCCTTTGCAACTTTAGGTCGTTCAACCACTAGGTCGCGTGCCTCTTTGGGTCGTTCCCACGTTAGGTCGTAAACCCATAGGTCGTGTGCCCGTTAGGTCGCATGACCTCTTAAGTCGCTTTAGGGTTAAACCGTTAGGTCGCTCGAGTGATAAACCCCTTAGGTCGTGTGCCGTTGGGTCGTTCCACCTTGACCCTGCTTGAGCCCATTAGGTCGTAGGTTGCTAGACATTAGGTCGCTAGGCCTTCAACCTTAGGCCGTTCAACTTAGGTCGCTCGACCGTGCTAATGATAGGTCGTGAGCTTCTTAAGTCGCTCGATCCTATCCTCCCCTAGGTCTTCACTATGTCGTACCGTTTTGGACGGGGAGCCGCCCCTTGGACCCCCGCGACCTAACTGGGCAGGTCGAACCCCGTAGCGGGGGTGTTGCCCCCGCACCCCCACCTTGGGGGGATGCCACCCCCTGGACCCCCCCTCCGTAGGGGATCTTATCTGAAAAACATTCAACAGAACTTGCTTTGTTGAGATGCTGAGTTGACCATTCTTCGAGACAAACTATCTTGGGCTTTTCGGTCGATTTTATGGTATCATGGCCTTGGTAAAAAGGCGGGATAACGACTTTAGAAACTTGAAGGTTTTAATACTAGTAGTAAATATCAAAACTCTTTCAACAAAATGATTTCAACTCTATTTTCAAGAAGAAAGCTCTTTTCTTAAACCGTTTTCCAATCTACTAGTATATACAAACCTTTACCTCACTCGGATGAGAAATCTAATTAAACGACTTAGTAAAACAAGTGGTATGAAACGCTTGCGTTCACTTCGTCGGTTAACTCTTGGACTTGTTCGATAAAACCTCTTGTGACAATTTTATAGTGAAGATTTACAGTTTGTTCGTAAATATTTAAGTTAAGCAAGCGGTTATGGGACACGAAGATAAACTTTTATATTTACTATCTTAGTGTAATTGACACTTCTCGTTGATCATGACGATCATTTTATGATTTAGACTAGCAATTGTGCGATGTCTCTTGGTTTGCAAGGTTAGACTAGACCTCATGGGTGTGATTTCGACTCACACATATCTCTTTGTCCGCAAGGATAGTCTAGACACCATTTGTGTGATTCCACTCACACATACCTTTTTGTTGCGAGGTTAGTCTAGACACCATTTGTGTGATTCCACTCACACATACCTTTTTGGTTTTTGGTTAGCCTAGATCGCATCTGGGTGATTCCGACTCACCCATATGGGGTAGCTCCCCATGTTCTTCGGACCGTCATGTAATAGGCCTCTTTTCCTTTTTCTGTGATTTCTGGATTTCTTGTGTTGATTTCTGGAATTTATGTCATTGACTTGTTATGAGTACAAGTTTAGGGTATGATGCCCTCTTTGGATCTTTGAGAAGATTCTTGTGATATTGATTTATCTCTTATAGATTGATCTTTTGTTGATCATCATTTGCATACCTATAGTAGTATGTCAGTATGGATATTTTATGTTTATGTCATATCTTTTATTTTATACCATGTCATCTGATATTTATAGCTAGACCGATCCGTTTATTATTTTCTTAAATAATACTCGGGTCAGACCGAGATGTTACACGTGCTTCTGCTTGATTTCTTCCCGGGATTTGCTACTCTGACTTTTGGCTAACTATTTAGATTAGCAGTTTGTTGTATACACTTGAGATATAGACTCATAGTTGTATTCTTTTGTATAGCACGTGTTGCTATTCTTTTGTATTATTGTGGATCTTTTTGACCATTACTCTGATGTACACTTTCATGTGTTAGTTATATATTCATATCTTCTTCCGCCTTTGTGATATGGATGTCTGTGACTGATTTGTGTTATGCTTATTTCTATGTTTGTTTTCGAAGATTATTTATAACCACCGTGTGATAAGCAATCACATGGATGGTCGCTCCTCAACAGCCTTATTCTCCGTGCTAGTTGACAGCACTACACCGTAGTGTTCTTGGCTAGCGTGGGTATAGAGGTGGGGCGTCACAGGCATGCTGCTCATGGGGCAAAGAGGCAGTCATGGATGGTGGGTTGAGTGGCTAGGTCAGATCGAAGGTCAGGTCAACGGTTGATCGGCGATTTTGAGGTTCAGGTCAGTGGCGGCTCTGTTCAAAGCGATTAAAATCGCGTATTAGGGTTTACACGGCTTTCTAGTGACTTGGTATTAATTTTATTTTAACTTAATTTTTGATTTTCATTGTTCTAATATACATAACTTTTGTGTACGAGCTCTAATTTACGCGTAGTTTGTTTTGTTGGGATCGTACTGAAATTCCGGACATTTTGGAACAAGTTTAGATAAATTTTGAGATTGTTCAAGTGAGCCTTTATTTGGATCTTAATTCGATTTAAAATCAAAGGTGAGTGTTTTGACCACTCACAACTTCTAGATTATTTGATGTTAGTTATATTAAATTATGATGTGATTAGAAATTTATTCATTGATGTTTGGTATGTTTAAATTGTCATTCTAGTTAATATTGACTTTCATTGCATTTAATCATCGTTTAATTTAATATCGAATTTAATTGTCAGTGTAATACCTGTTAATGATAATTAGTTATTTATTGATGTTTATTGGTTGATTTGAATGACGATTGTGATGGATGTTTGATTTGTTGATATTGGATGAGTGGATGTTGTATTTTTATATTGTTATAATACTGCAAGTTCCCTATGGGTTGAAATGTTACATAGCGGAACGATCTATAATTAGGGAAAAATCGTTCTGGGTTGAAATCATAGACTCGAATGATTTGACGGATTTTATTTATTTTAGGATTTCAGTTTGAAACGATATATAGCCGTAAAATTTTAATTTATGGATTGAAATGATTAATATCTGTATCACTTGACCATAAGGTAGAAAATTATATACGGACACCAGATCGTTTAAATTAAATGAGTTTTAATTCTTTAAATCTTGAATTCATTTAACTGGCATTTGGAAATAGAAATTGATTTATATAAACTGAATTATTTTCAATAATCCAAGTGTTAATGCTAAAATTGGAATTGATTTAATGAATTGTCTAAAAGATTTGAATTTGAATTTCAAAGTTGAAGTGTCAAATATAATTGAATTTATCAAGAAAAGAGTTATTGAAAATGTTGGTATAACTTTGAAATCTATTTTAAACTAATTTAAACTATTTTAATTAAATTAACTATTTTAATCAATTTAAAACTATTTTAATTTATTTTAATCTATTATAACCTATTTAATCCAATTTAATCTATTTTACCTATTTTAAACAGATTAAACTTATTTAATCTATTTTAAATCTATTTAATATAATTTAAATCATTTTAATCTATTTTAAATTTATTTAATCTATTTTAAATCTATTTAATATAATTTAAATCTATTTAATCAATTTAAATTTATTTAATCTATTTAAATCTATTTAAGATGATTTAAATCTATATAATCTATTTTAAATCTATATAAATCATTTTAAAAATATAATTAAATAAAATTTAAATCTATTTTAATCTATTTCTAGTATTTAAACTGTTAAATCTATTTATGACTATCTAAACTATTTTCTAAAATTTCAGACTGTGTGAAGTTAAAGTACTTATATTTAGATCCTTGAAGATGAGACAACCTAAGTTGGAATTTGTAATTGATACCTTTTTGTGAAATGACATATTTGAGTAAACACGATTTTTTTAAAGTGAATATGATTTTGGAAGTGAATGTGATTTCGAAACTAAATATGATTCGAAAGTGATATGGTTTTGAGAATATGATATTTGATATCATTTATGAATTGGTTTTGGAAAATGTAAAAGAACTAACCGATGTGAAATAAGCGTTTGGTCGTTAAAGAGACCAGGATCAGATATTGTCATACTCTCCACCAATACCGAAAACCACTTTTACAACTATGTACGTGGTGGAGATTACAGAAATGAGTTAGGATGGTTTGGCGAATGATTCTGTATGAGGTATTTACTTGACCTTGATTCCCATGAGTCAGCTTAGATATGACTAAATTAGAAGCCACGTTGGGCCAATTGAGGTCGCACCTCTGATCAGACACATTTCTTCGATGCCATATTATGACTTTGTGATGATTTGGTGGCCACCCCTCGATTTTGATTATGGGAGTATGTTCCGAGATGGGCGGTAGTAGCTGCTATGTGTTACCACTGGTCCGGATCAGCAATTGGTATATCTACCCTAGCATTGCCTCGAGTTCCGTGTTCATATGACCTATCGTGCCATATACGAGTTTGGTTTGTACCATACCTATGAAGTGCCCTCTGATAGTCCTTTAATTTATGGAGGAATTATGGTACTGTATAGACCACGAGAATATACAAAATTGTGTTAAGGGGGATATAAGTAACGCCTTAATGCTATTTTAATATTTTACTTTAATGTAGATACTATCATAATAGCATATTGTCCTACATAGTAGATAGTTTAACGGATCCTTAGGAGATGGTAATCCCGAACATCTCTTAAGTTATTGCACTCACGTTAGACAGTGGATATGAGATGTCAAACCCCGTAAATATCACTGAAGCCGTTGCGTTCATAGTTTTTCACTATTGATTTAGCTTACATAAGATCTTTTAGTTCTTGACTCGAGTGTCTTGTCTTTTCAATTCGCCTAAGTCAGCCTGAATTTTTCAGTTTATCGAAGACCACTTTTTGGAGGATGAAGAAATAGAGTTTGTACTATGCTTATTTATTATATTTATTCCACCGCATCTTGTTGTTCCGCTGTATTTGTTTATTATTTATTCTTGTTGTATGTAACTTCGAACTATATTATAAAGTTTAATCAATATTATTTGTAAAAGGCTTCATGAACTGTTTATTTGAATAGTATAATTTGTCATTCCATCGTGAGATTCTATATTTTTTTCTTTCTTTATCTTTTTTTCTTATTTACCCCATAACAATCTGCCCTTTTTAATGGTTTGAGTCTGAAGTGTGTGGTTTATCATCGATTTAGACCGTCTAAAAAGGCAGGTCTTTATAGTTTGTATCAGAGCTTTGGTTTAGCGATAACCTTAGCTTTGTGGGATCTGACTCATTGGAGAATAGGGTAGTAATACCCCAGAATGAGTCGTTGCGTGTATATTTATGAGTTGTTAGTGTATAAAAGGTTTCTGTATTATGTTAATTTGTTCTGTTTTGAAATATAGGCAAATGAAATAATTTTTCCTATTATATATTTTGTATATAAAATAATAAATTTTATAAATGATATAGTTGGATGTTATATGTTGTTTGATAGAAAGTCAACATTTTATAAACTTTGTTGTAAAATGATATTGTAAATAAAATGAATATCAATTGAAAGTTGAGAACTCAAGTTCCGGGAGTTCGGAAATTTCTTGTAACGTCCCGCCTTTTGTACGCTTTAAATCGACGATAAAACACACACGTCCGACTTAAACCATGCAGAAGGGTGGATTGTTATTGGGGTGAATAAGAAAAGGCAGAGAACGAAAAACAAAACAGAATCTTGCAGAAGAACGACAAAATATAATAATCAAATAAACAGTTCATGAAGCAGTTTTACAAAACATTTGATTTTACTTATACAACACATATCAGACGTTGGGCGCATTTCCGCCACCGGACCAGAAGCAAGGGAAAGATGCCACCGGACCGGACGAAGGAAAGCCAATACCGAACCAACCTTTTCTCGTGCCAGCCGAACCAAACCCCAGCCTCTACCACCAAACCAAAGCCTCTCCTCCATCACCGGATCAACCTCACACCACCTACTACCGGTCCAAATGACATACCAACTCCGAACCGAACCTACCGAGGCACCGAACCAACCCATATCCTCACCACTACCGAACCATCTCACCTCCAAGACCAAGCCGGACCAACCACCACCGAAGCAGGGCCTTGCCGATCCAACGTTGCCAGGCCAGATTGCTTCAGCCCAGGCCCACCAGCAGCCATATACTTCCTAGACCCCTGCCCCCAGCCTCACTCTATAAATAGAGGGGCAGGGGTACAACAATGGGGACAAGTTTGAGAGCTCAAGCACGAACGAAACTTTCAAACAACTTTCATATACTGATATACAAAGCTTTGTACTTGTAATCTGAATACAAAAAAGGAGAATAACATATAAAGTGGACGTAGGCACGTTCTGGCCGAACCACTATAAATCTGTGTGTCTTTTACAGTTTAGTCCCTGCTTTTTACATATTTGCATAAATCACCCAAATCACTAAGAACAACATATAACCGACTAAATCACACGACTTGGAGGTGTTTGCCCATTTTTTGTGCAAACATTTTTGGTGCTTTCACTGAGAAAGGAGCTCAGGAGCTCGGAGCTTCAGCTTCTCCCACTTAACCCTTTTCCTATCAGCTTCTTCATTGCTTGGAAAACATGCCTCTCGGACGGAAGAAAGATGCTAACAAAGGAAAGAACATCGCAACTGGTAGTATCCCAGATCCAGTGATCAGAGACCAAGGCAATCGTCCGGTTCCAACAGAAAATGTAAATAAGGCGAATCCAACAGCCCCTGCTACGGAACAACCAATTACAAGGGCGGATCTGGACAGGGTTGTGGCTGAAGTAACTAACCGCTTCGCATCTCAACAAGAAGACTTGGTGAATCAACTCATGTCACACTTAAGGGATGTTGAAGAAACCAACCGCAACACTGAATCATGGGGTAAGTCCCGGTTTGGAGGATCTGGGAGACGACAAAGGTCTTTCTTCTTCGAAGAGGCTAAAAACAGAAACAACTATGGTAGGAGCCGAGCCCGGACTCAGCCCGAATTTCGACCCGAGGAAACCCTTGGAACCGAACCCAACAGGGGAGGTACCAGACAGGGGTCGGATGTGGCTGAGCCCGTCATGCTACCTAACCACGAAAACACCAATGGACGGGGCCGAGCTGGAGTCCCGCCTGAAGTTGGACCCGAAGAAGTGCTGAGAACAGAACCCAGCAGGGGAAGATCAAGGCAAGGGCCAACTGTGGCTGACCCCAGTGTGCCCCCGAAAGACCAGATGCAGCCACTGGAGAATGTTAGGAGTGATAGACGATACCATCCCTACAGGACATCTGGACGGAGTCAATCCCGCAGGGAAGAACCAAACTCATTTCTCTCCGTTCCAAGTTCTGATGAAAGGATGACACGGTTGTTCAGAGAGTGCATCCAACGAGAACAAAGGGATCGAGGGATAGGCGCTAGGGTAACCAGCCCCTTCACCCGCAATATCGAAACTGCCATCACCCTCCGGGAATGGAAAATGCCAACAATCGAACCTTACAAAGGAAACTCTGACCCCGTTGTACACTTGCAGAGATACACACAGCATATGCTCATGAGCGAAGCAACAGAGGGAGTGTTGTGTAAATGCTTTCCACTATTCTTGGCAAATCTAGCTACCTCCTGGTTCTGCCATCTACCCCAAGGATCCATCAGCTCATGGAAATGTTGAAAGAAAAGCTCATCAGCCAGTTCCGCATTCATGTGGAATAACCCAAGGACGCTTATTCCCTATCTAAAATCAAACAGAAACCCGGAGAGACAGTGCAGCAATACCTAACCCGATTCAACGCCGCAGGGGCCGCAGTCTAAGATGCCGACGAGAAACTTATCCTAATGGCCCTCTGCAGTGGTGTACACCCGGATACTAAATTTGCTAGGAGACTAACGAAAGAAAAGCCAGCTACCTTACCCGATTTCTTCCATGAAGTCGGGAAATATGTGAGACTTGAAGACGCTACCATCAAAAGGAAGACAGGGCAACAAACCAAGGCAGCTCATGCAACACATCCGTAGTAGCAAAGGACGTTCGAAGAAATGACTCCAGGGATAGTGCTGGGGGCAAGAAGGGGGAAAAGCGCTTATATAGGCCAGGACCGAGATTTGACTCTTACACTCCTCTAAATGAAACAATCGAAAACATCTTTTTGGCTACCCAGGACGAAGTTAGATATAAGCGCCCCCGCACAAGAAGGAATCAGATAATGCAATTAAGTTTGGAAAGTTCGGATGATTCCACTAATCTCATGGGCATGACACCAATGAATGCCATCATCTCCGGGACTTGATTGAAGAACACATCAGAAGGAAGAG
Source organism: Allium cepa (assembly GCA_030765085.1). Classification (NCBI taxonomy): domain Eukaryota; kingdom Viridiplantae; phylum Streptophyta; class Magnoliopsida; order Asparagales; family Amaryllidaceae; genus Allium; species Allium cepa. The sequence continues at coordinate 913,290,017 of CM060943.1, forward strand.
ACTAGAGCGTTATGTGAAAGGTCAGAACAGGACTTCAACTCCTGTCAATGAAAACCCAGCGCTGCCCCTCCCGGAAGTAGGCGGAGGAAATCGCAACACCAGCGGCTCCAGTCAAGAGAAGATATTGGTCCTTACCATATCAGGAGGACCACACATCGCAGACGGAAGCTGGGCAGAGATGGAGAGATACGGTAAGTCATTTAGAAACAATGAAGGGTACGTTAATTCTGTTACAGAAGAACGCGACGCAAAACGAAAAGAGAATGATGACATCACATTCAGTAGGCGTGATCTAGAGGGAAGGCAGTACCCTCACATGGATCCTATGGTCATCTCTGCCTGGTTCGGTCCAGCAAAGGTTTTCCGAATTCTAGTAGACACTGGAAGCTTAGTAAATATCCTATTCAAGCATGCTTTCGACAAAATGAAGCTGTCAATGAAGGATGTGTCTCCCTGCAGCAAACCGCTACATGGTTTCACTGGAGATGCGAAGATGCCCCTCGGGCAACTGGACCTCTTTGTCGAAATAGGAAGTCATCCCCGCTCCGTTGTGCGAAAACAAACATTTGTGCTAATAGAGAACCACTCGGCCTACAACGCCTTTTTGGGAAGGCCAGCCTTGTCAAACTTCCAAATTGTCCTAGCCTCGTGGTGCCTGAAGATGAAATTTCCAATGGATAACGAAATAGGAGAAATAGAGGGAGATCACGACGCCGCTCGAGATTGCTATGTAACTGACTTCGCAATAACCGCAGGAAGGATAAAGGGAAGGATGCAGAGACTTCTCTCTGCAAGAAAAACTTGGAAGCGTAGCAATTAAAGAAAGCCCCTCCTCTTCGATATACCAGCGATCCTTTCAACGAATTAGACCCCAGGGACAAGGAGGAGGAGGCCACCACCGAGCCTGCAGAGGCTATGGAATTTTTATCTGTAGACAAACATGACCCAAGTAAACTACTGAGAGTCGGGTCTCAGTTAAGAGCAGAATTGAAGGATCAACTCGTCAATTTTCTTCGCCACAACATGGATGTATTTGCATGGACACACGCTGACATGACTGGAATCTCCCCAAACATATCATGCCACGTACTGAACATCGATCCTACCAAGGTGCCAGTAAAACAGAAAAAGAGAAGCATGGGAGTAGAACGATCAGCAGCCCTCGAGGAAGAAGTAAAGAATCTACTTGCCAATAACTTCATGCGAGAAGCCATCTACCCAGAATGGATCGCCAACCCGGTACTGGTAAAGAAGGCTAATGGGAAGTGGCGAACATGCATCGAATTCTCCAACTTAAATGATGCTTGCCCGAAGGACTGCTTCCCACTCCTCCGAATCGACCAACTCGTGGACAGCACAGCCGGACACGAACTCTTATCCTTTATGGACGCATACTCAGGATATAACCAGATCCCTATGCATGCCTTTTGGACTTAAAAACGCCGGAGCTACTTATCAGTGCCTCGTCAACAAGATGTTTGCGGAATTAATAGGACGAACTATGGAAGTTTATGTGGATTTTATGCTGGTAAAATTGAGAAAAGCCAACGATCATATAAACCACCTGGACGAGATGTTTCAAGTACTTCGCCAATAGGAATGAAGCTGAATCCTTTAAAGTGCTCCTTCGGAGTATCGTCGGGAAAGTTCTTGGGATTCATCGTCCATGCCCGGGGGATTGAAGCAAACCCCGAACAAGTCCGGGCTTTGCAGGATATCAAGATACCATCCACTCGAAGAGATATGGAAAGCCTAAACGGGAAAGTGGCCGCCCTAAGCAGGTTCATCTCTAAAGCATCCGACAAATGCATCCCTTTCTTTGAAGCTCTAAAGAAAGACAAAGGAAAGTTCGAATGGACCGACGAATGCTCGACAGCCTTCCTTAACCTAATCAAACACCTCCAAAGACCACCAGTATTCTCAACTCCAAATGAAGGCGAGGAACTATACCTATACCTTGCTGTATCATCCATGCTTTAAGCGCCGCTTTGGTGAGAGAAGACAACCGCGCGCAGCGGCCCGTATACTTTGTAAGCAAGAGATTTACAAGGGCAGAAGCCAGGTACCCTAAACTTGAGAAGCTAGCATACTGTCTGCTAATCACGTCACGAAAGCTGCGACACTATTTCCAGTCTCATTCCATTATAATTTAACCGATCAACCGCTAAGGCAGGTACTCCATCGCCCGGACGCTTCTGGGTGACTACTTAAGTGGTGCATTGTACTGAGTCAATATGATATCACCTACCATCCTCGCACCGCCATCAAAGGACAAGCCATGGCTGATTTCATTGCTGAATTCACGTCCAACGAAGGTAAGGATCAATCTGAAGTAGCAAAAGATATCAAGTGGAATCTCTTTGTGGATGGAGCATCGAACGAACAGGGCTCGGGGGCAGGTATTGTGATAATCACCCCCAGGGGACGGAAGCTGCACTATGCCCTAACGTTGGAATTCGCTGCCACCAACAACGATGCAGAATATGAAGCAGTAATAGCAGGACTGGAACTTGCCTTAGAAATTGGTGTCGGTTCTTTATGTCTCCATAGCGATTCTCAACTTATTGTAAATCTAATACTGGGAGAATTCCAGACTCGAGGAGAACGACTCACAGCATATCTAAAGAAGACCAAGCTGTTGCTCAATCAATTGGATCACTATTTAATCAAACACGTTCCTCGAGAAGAGAACCGAGAGGCCGACGAACTGGCAAAGCAAGCTAGCATGAAGAACAACACCATTTCTGGAACGGTAGCCATCTTAAAACAACTAGCCCCAAGTTTCGAACAAGAGGATCTGATAGCTGCAATCGAAGAAGAAACTTGGATGACTCCTATCCGGAAATACTTGCAAGATGGCCCACTACCCAACGAGCATAATGAAGTCAGGAAAATCTTAAGGAGTGCTTCCCGCTACACGATACAAGAAGGCATCCTCTATCGGCGCGGCTTCTCTAACCCCTTATTAAGATGTGTCGCCGGAAGGGAAGCCAAGGAAATCTTATCCCACATCCATCAAGGAAGTTGCGGAGACCACACTGGAGGGCAGACTCTGGCAAAGAAGATACTCCGATATGGATATTTCTGGCCCACCTTAAACAAAGACGCCTTGGACTTCGTCAAAAAATGCGACAGATGTCAGAAATTTGCTAAATTCCTCGACTACCAACCAACGAGATTACTCAGATGACCAGTCTTTGGCCCTTTGCGGTATAGGGAATTGACCTGATTGGCGAACTGCCGATGGGCCGAGGCCGAGCCAAATATGCTATAGTGGCAGTCGACTATTTCACCAAATGGGTGGAAGCGGAACCTTTAAATAAAATATCTTCGGCAAAAGTTAATTAAATTCTTGATCAAAAATGTTTTATGCAGGTACGGGGTTCCACTCAAAATCATATCGGACAATGGACTTCAATTTGACAGCGAGGAAATCATCGACTGGTGCCGAGAGCACGGAATTCACAAAAGCTTCTCATCTGTAGCTTATCCCCAGGCAAACGGACAAGTCGAAGTTGTCAACAAAATTCTCAAAACTCTAATCAAGAAGAAACTTGAAAAGTCAAAGGCGCTTGGGTGGATGAACTTTATACAGCACTTTGGGCCTACCGCACATCTTACAGAACATCAACAGGACATACTCTTTTCTCTTTGGCATACGGATCGGAAGCCATGCTCCCAGTTGAAACTGTAGTGCCCTCCCACCGTAGGATCCACTACAACCTAGAAGAGAATGAAGAACTCCTACACATGTCTTTGGACCTAATTGAAGAAAGAAGAAATGATGCAGTATTCAAAGTGGCAGCTCACAAGCAAAAAGCGGCAGCACAATACAACTCCAAGGTCAAACACCGCAGCTTACAAGAAGGAGATCTTGTCCTCAAACGGATCTTTCCGTGCCCCGAAGCGCTAGATCCAATCTGGGATGGACCCTATGTAATTCATAAAGATCTCCACAATGGAGCTTACATTTTGTCAACAGTGGACGGTGAGGTGTTCCAGAGGGCATGGAACATCCAACACCTTCGTCGATACTTTTCTTAACTTGTACTACCCATATGAAGTGAATTAATAAAGAGAATCAGTGGATGTAGGCATTTTCGTGCCGAACCACTCTAAAAATCTTGTCTCTTTTTTAACTTGTTCCATTATATCTTGGCTGCTTGTTAAGCTTTATCCTTTTCTGTTGAACAAAATCCTGTATAATGGCATTTCCATTCTGGACACTTCACGACACAACCTCACCTGGACAAGACCCAACAGGTACTATACGAATCTATGCCCTCGTCAATGAGACACATTTACTCCAGCATCCCTCTGCTGTGCGTTAACTCATTGCTTCGACGGCCCTCAAAGCCAACTGTAATGAGCCGATCATAATCCACCGAGATGGCCGACTATAGCCAAGGCAGCTCATTATGGCGTTCGGCTCGCCGGCGACTGTGAACCGATTATAAGCCCCAACATAAGGTGTGGCTAGCTAGGGGCAGTTCACAGTTGACGATCGGCACCCACGCTAGCGGGCCACGGTAAATCGAATAATACCCACGATTATGGGCCATAATGGCCCGGGTAGTTATTTTGCGCGATCTCAGCTCCGATGTGTCTTAAGTACGGCTATGGTGAAAAAGAAAACTCCCCGCAGAGGCGTAAGATGGGTGACGAATGTCTCTAAGACCCACAGCTAGGGAAAGTGACTACAAAACCCGTTCGCCACGAACTTAAGCACATCGAAGGCCTTCCGTGATTGGAAGTTTTACCATTTCTTATATTTCCATTTTATTTATAAAAACTTTCCTCCTATCCTCTATAACGATCACTAAAGTACAGGACACAAAATGGGAGACACTCGCTAGTGGAAAGGAGAACTCACAACTGGATAACAGGTCACTCAGCTACATTCCATCCTCAGCCACACAAGACATTCAAAGCTACCGTCTACAACTAAAACATGAAGGGCGGTACTTCCTTTTCTTGTACATAAACATGTAGCTATAGCCTATTCACACATCACACTAACATTACGAGACATGAAATTATATTTTAAGCAAGAACTTAGCATCAAACACGATTAAAGCACATGCATATACACAGCTATATTTCTTATGTAACACATCAAAATACCGACAGCATTCAAATATGACAGAATCGGCTTATGTTATATAAGAATAAAACCATTCGCTACAACGGCATAATTACATAATTACAGCCTGAAAGTACATTAATGTTTTGGACTAGTATATTCAGGAATGCCAAGTAAACCAAAAAAGTAGTCCGCTGCAGCAGGGCTCCGCCTCTATCCTGCTAGCCCTCCGGGATCTACTTGACCACAGGGAACTCCCAGCATGCTGGCCAGAGGTCCCACCTGTCTGATTCAGGAGAAGAATCCATCAGATAAAAAATACGCAATCAAGTTAAGAAAAGATTGAGAGGGAAGACTTAACAGCATCTGCTCCCTGATCATCATCCCCCAACTGCACACCCACTTCCTCGATGGTAAGCAGACGCATGCCCTCCTTCACTGCCACTTTCTACTCCTCAGTAAACTGGGCCGTGACCACATCCATCTGAAAGCTACACCACCCTCCTTATCCGCCTCAGCCTTGGCCACCTACAAAGCCCGGAGATATATCCTAGCCATGACCCGGGGATAATCGTCCATCCAGAATAGGTTGCCCTGCTTCCAAGTACGGAAGTACATGTCCTTGAGCATCTCATCCATCATCCACTCGTTCTCCTCAAACTCCCTCATCCGGGCCTCGGAAGCCGACAGCCTTGCAACGGCAGCATCTCTCTCCAATCGGTATCTCGAGCAGTCAGCCTGAAGGGATTTCCGCATCGCCTCCATCTCCTCCTTCAGCTTGGCTTGAGCAAGCTCTGCGGCCTCAAGCCTCCCAGATAACTCCTCTACCTGCTCAAGATCCGATCTCCGAACCTCATCCACCGTGGCAATGGCCATATCGATTCGTTCTGTGCAGGTGGCCTCCATTTTTCGCAGCTCGGCTCTGCTAGCCTCCTCCATAGTTTTCTTTAGCCGTTTGGAGGCCGCCTCATGCTGGGAGATCTAAATGGCCTGATCGGCAAGCTGTTTGGCCTGATCGAAAACCATTAGCCGCAGCCGAATGTTAGCACTTCTGATTTCCTCTCCAGCCTTGACCAGTCGGGCTTGATGTCCCATCAACTTCTTGGTCTCTTCAGCCACCCGATCGATGTTTGCCTTGGCCTCATCCCCCATAGTCACAATCCGAGTGGTCAACAAGTCGAGATCCAAAGACTTAGCCTCATCAAGCACCCTTACCGTAGGATTGCGAGGTAGGAGGTGCTCACCGGTAACCTCATCGAAGGAAATATCATGAGAACTCGGGCCCAGATCTGGATGACCCGCAAGTGGGTTACGAGCCAAGCCAGGACGATCAACATGAGTAACGGAAGGGTTCTCTGATGGATGCGGAGATGGTATGGACTCAGTATCCTCCCCCGTGATGTCATGAATAGGCTGGGTTGGGGCTGAGGTCCAAGTGAAGGTTTGAACATGGAACACCTCCTCTTTCTCTTTTGAATATCCTCTTCAATGACTCCGAGAAGAGGACGGTAGCCGACTATGCCCCCGGAACGGTCAATCGAGGGCTTCGGTTTAGCAGAAGCTTTGAAGAGTTTGAATTGCTCGAGGCGGTGCCGAATGTCTGATGTTTTCGCCGCCTTACCCGTTCCTGGAATAAAAACCAAGTGTTACAAGCGTGCATGAGACTATAATACAAGAAACATGTGAAGTTAAAAGAGGAGTCGAAAATTCACCTTGAACCGCCCGAGTTGCCCTAGCTGAAATGCTCTCAGAAGATGGACTGGCACCAGTCCCGGCCTTATCAGATTTCTTCGGTTTCTCCACCAAGGCCGACCCTTCCTTTAACCCCTCAAAGGCTTGGCAGAAAGCATCATCCGTCCACTCTTGCATCTCACCTGCTTGCCCATAGTTCAAGGCACCAACTCCACTACCACTCTGTCCTTCGCCACCGTTACCACCATCACCTTCTCCATCGCCTCCGCTCTCCTCCTCGCCTCTTTCCTCCTCCCCACTTTCCTCCTCCGGAACATCTAGGCATGTGCTAGGAGAGGGTCCATCAGATTTCTTGAGCTTCTTCCCCCCGACGACTGGAGGTATCGAGAAGGGTCTCCTTTTGCTGCTCTTTGTCGTGGCCCCTCCTTTGGCTTTGGCGGCTCTTTCCTCAGCCGTATCCCTCTACCTGACCACAGACTGATGTGGTAGAATCAAGTTGTGTTCTAAGAGAGTGGAATTCCTGATTAGGTAAGAAGCTGACCTATCCCTTCCCGAAATGGCCTCTATCTCCGCGGCCATCTGAACCAGGTGATCATTCTCCACGACCGCAAAGCCTCCTGTCGCCAGCAAGAAATAATAACCATAAGAAAAAGCATCTCAGTCAGAACAAAAATTATAAATAAGCTTCAACTTACAGCCAAAGGTGAAGCGGTGGATCGAAACGGTGTCATCCTGGACGAAGAACCATTCCTTCTTAAACATGGTGAACTTTGAATACAAGTCCTGGACCAGCTTGTAGGACACGGCCGATTCCAAGCTGATGCATGGAGACCCCTTTTGTAACCCCTCAAGTTATATAGATATCGAATTTCCCGGTTAGAAGGGGGGCGCCCGTACTTTCTCTGGAAAATCACGAATAAGCACACCAAGATAGCGTAGGAGTTAGGCTGGAGCTGGAAAGGGGACACCTTTAAATAGGTGACGAAGCTAACTATCCAAGCATTGATTGGAGGAATGGCCCTGCACATGCAGTGGTACCTACTATAAGAGAAGTATCCTTCGGAGGGATTATATGGCATGACCCCCTTCCCTGGCAATAGCATGCGTGCTCCATCAATCCCAAAGGAGCGGGGGATAACATCAAGCTGCTCCTCTCTGAGAGAGCTAGGAAAGAAGTCAGGCGGAGAAATCAGAAGCTCTTGGGGACCATACCCATCTACTAGCGAACTCGGGGTGGGTCCGCGACGTTCCGGCCCTGGCTGAGCCGGGTGTACTGCGGAGGACTCCCCTTCGTCCTTGGATTTCCTTTTTTCTGATCGAGTTTCCACTTTATAAGACATTTATCTGCAATACAAGAAAGTACATCATTAAAACATATAAACCATGTAGTCTGGGATTTCACTTGTAACTCAAACATTAGTTCAAGGGAAAAAGGTCATTCGGCAAGTTCATTCGGTAATTGAGGGCCCTGAACTCATTCGGTAAATCAAAGCTTTCAGGTTCATTCGGTACACTAGGTCCCCGAGTCCATTCGGTAATTAAAAACGAAAGTTCATTTAGCAGAGTAGGGACTCACCTAGTTCGGTGAAGATAAGGGTTTGATTCGGCTAACACGTTCGATTCGGCAGAAAAGATAGTTTGATCCGGCAAAGACAGGGGGGTGGTTCGGCTGATGAGGAAAAAACGGAAGCGTTAGGCCCCTGTTTATAAGCAAATATCAATGACCGGACCAGTTGGATCGGCGTTAGAGACCGGATGGAAACACCCAAGTTCAAGACAAAGCACGCCATGTGCATGCACATGCCCTACTTTTGGGGGCAAGTGTTGGACGCATTTCCACCACCGGGCCAGAAGCAAGGGAAAGATGCCAGCGGACCGGACGAAGGATAGCCAATACCGAACCAACCTTTTCTCGTGCCAGCCGAACCAAACGCCAGCCTCTACCACCGAACCAAAGCCTCTCCTCCATCACCCGACCAACCCTCACACCACCTACTACCGGTCCAAACGACATACCAACTCCTAACCGAACCAACCGAGGCACCGAACCAACCCATATCCTCACCACTACCGAACCATCTCACCTCTAAGACCAAGCCGGACCAACCGCCACCGAACCAAGGCCTTGCTGATCCAACGTTGCCAGGCCAGATTGCTTCAGCCCAGACCCACCAACAGCCATTTACGTCCAAGACCCCTGCCCCCAGCCTCACTCTATAAATAGAGGGGCATGGGTACAACAATGGGGACAAGTTTGAGAGCTCAAGCACGGACGGAACTTTCAAACAACTTTCATATACTGATATACAAAGGTTTGTACTTGTAATCTGAATACAAAAAAGGAGAATAACATATAAAGTGGACGTAGGCACGTTCTGGCCGAACCACTATAAATCTGTGTGTCTTTTACAGTTTAGTCTCTAATTTTTACATATTTGCATAAATCACCCAAATCACTAAGAACAACATATAACCGACTAAATTACACGACTTGGAGGTGTTTGCCCATTTTTTGTGAAAACATCAGAGTTACACATACCGGAGAATAATAAATAACAATGCTACGGAACAGTGCGAATGTAGTGGAATAATAATAAATAACAGTAATACAATCTTCGTCTTCGTCCTCCAGAAATAAAGTCTTCAAACCCTGAAATGCTCAGACTAACCCGAGCGCATTGAAAAGACAAAACACTCGAGTCAGAACTAAAAGATCTTATGTAAGTTAAATAAACGGAAATAATATGAGTGTAACGACGTCGGAGATGTTTACGGGATTTGACATCTCCTATCCAGTGTCAACGTGAGTGCAGCAACTTAAGAGATGCTCGAGATTCACATCTCCCAAGGATCCGTTAAACTATTTACTATGTAGTAATATTTCGCTATTATAATAATGTCTATGGTAAAATAAACTTACTTTTAAATAGCGTTAAGGAGTGACCCAATATTCCCCTTAACACGTAATAGTTCCAGTAATCCAGTATCATAGTCCCTCCTGATCGGGAAGCCACCATAGGATGCCACATGGGCTACGGGTGAAAACCAAACTCGTACAAGGCGCGCTATGGTAGGTGACATGGCACAACTAGGCAATGCCAGGGTAGATATAACAATTACACTTTCGAGCCGGTGATAAAGCGTAACAGCTACTACTTCCCACCTCGACCCACACCCCCAGATCAAAAGAATCAAAAGTGCCCACCAAATAAATCTCAAAGTCAGAATATAATATCGAAGGAGTATGTCCGATTAGAGGAATGACCTCATTAGCCTGTCAATTCCTCCTGTTTTAGCGATATTATGCCAACTCACGGCAGTCGGGTCAATGTATGTACCTCAAAGGAACGCCGCCGCCATCCTACTTCATTCTGGAATCTCTACCACGTACATGGTTGTTAAAGTGGTTTCGGAGTTGGCAGAGAGTATGACAACTTTTGATCCCGATCTCTTAAACAACCAAACATTATTATCACACCGCGGTCATTTCAAAATAATTATACTTCAAAAACCAGAATATAATATCCACTTCAAAACCATATAAAATACGATATCATTTCCATTTCAAAACCCAAACCAATATGATATCATTTTTATTAAACCCAAATCAATACAATAACATTTTTATTTCAAATATATCCCTTCCAAAAATCATAGCACTTTCAACGTTATAACACTTCGTAATCAAAATTTTTGAAATATAATACCTTCAAATCATAATAGCTGGAAACGCCTAACTTTGAAACATAACTTCCACCACTTAAACGGTTAAATATTAAAATACTTTATATAATAAAATAGCTTCTTCAATTTCACAAATCAATTCCAAATACCGGTATGAACCCCGAAATAAACTATTTCAATTTTCATATATTTCAAAGCTTCAAATATTCCACCACTTCAAAACTAATTCTTTGATAATTCCATATATTTCAAATTCAATCACTATTATTTAGATTTGAAATGTATGCATAATAAATCCCTTATCATTTAAGTAAAACTTTTAAACTTTAAATAACTAGATATTCTTATAGTTAATTTAACTTGATATATTCATTTAAATCAACTTGATATTCATTTAAATCACTCTAAACCAAAATCAAGTTATAAAAATCATACCCTTTAATTCTCAATTTTATTTAAATTTCAAGTCAAATTTATTCGAGTATAATTCTTAAATAATTTAATTCAAGTCAATTTCATATTTATCCTCCAACATTAATTTTATTTAAGTCGTTATAAACTCTATATACAATATAATTAAAAATGATACTAAACCATATTGTATAAAACAATCAAACTTTATTATTTAACTTAATTTATATTTCAAAACAAATTTATACATTGCTAAAAATCAACAATAAAATAACATTTATATAACATCAAAAATCAATATTTACATAACCCATATATTTCTTTACAAAACCATAGAAATCATTTCAAAATATTTTGTATATAAACTGCGGTGTCTGTATAAAATTTTCTATCCTATGGTCAAGTGATACGGATATTTATCATTTCAATCCGCAATTCAAAATATAAGTACGGTTATATAACATTTCAAACCGCAATCCCGAATGAAAAAAAAATGCATAACAACTTGCAGTTTATAACAATATAAAATACAACATCCATTCATTCAATATCAACCATCAACCATTTATCACAATCATCCTCCAATTCAAACAACAACATCAATATAGAACAGATAATAAACAACAGGTATTTACTGGCAGTTATATTCAATAGTAAATTAATTAACAATTTAACTGGCAGTTTATATGCAATAATAAATTAAATAACCATTTAATTCAATAAATTCAATTTAACTAAGATGATGATTAAAAATACGCCAAACAGTCATAAATAAATTTCTAATCACACCATAAATCAATTTAACAAACATAAGAAATTTTAGAGGTTGTGAGTGGGTTAAAACACTCACCTTTCGAATTTAAATTGAATTTAAATCCAATTTAAACCCAAAATTTGAACAGTCTTAGAATTCATCCAAACCAGCGTTAAAATATCCATAATTCCGATACGATCCCAGCAAAACAAACCACGCATGAATCCAAGCTCGTATGAAAAAGTTATGAAAATTAGAAGATTGGAAATTTCTGGTCCTGGATCGACTTCGGGTTCAACTTCGGTCCGCCGCCTCAAATCCCCGGTGCTTGCACTGAGTTTTCGCCAAAATGACCTAGAGCGACCAGAGTCATTTTTTCCCGACCCGAAGTTGCTGCATGGTTTTTGCCTCTGAAACCCAAAGCGCGACCCGAAGTTGATGCAGATCCGCTAATTTAATTTAATTTTTTTTGAAATTGAAATTAATTTTTGGAATTTGGAAATTAGGTTTTGCAGCCATTGGGAAGAGGGAAGCAAATGGAATTGTACGTACTGAAATCAGAAATAAGAAATGAACTAGGGTTTATAACAGGCTATTTATAGGCAAAGCTGAAAATAGAATGAGCGGACCCATAAAGCCCGTTCTGCCTCCGGAAAGAAAATGGGTCGAATTATGTACCAAAATAGATGTTTTTAAATATTTTAAATTCAATGAAACAGGTTTCAAGTCTAATTCCATCGTACGAAGAAGTTACGCTAAAATAAAGTTATTTCAAATTGATTTCAATTTCATTGATTTCTAGGCATTTCGAGCCCGTACGATCAAACGACAAGTCCGATCGCTACGAAACTTTAAATCCTACAGTAATTCACCATTATGGATTTGATGAAACTGTTTTTCTTGAAATCCAAGTCGTGGCCAAAATGGCTATTTTCCAGTTAATTAAATAATTTAATATTAAATTAATTAATCACTTCTCTAATCCAAATTTAATTATTTACCATTTCTATTATTTTTGATTAAAAATAAACTTCTAATTCATTAACCAAAATTTCCATATCAATCAAATAAGGTTTATTTCAAAAGTAATAGTGTTTACCTTCAATTTAAGTAAATTCAAATAAATTATATTTTTAATTTCAATTAAATTAATACAATTGGTATTCAATCTCTTTGTTCAATCATTCATTATATTATGTATAAATTTAACATTAGTATATATCCGACTACCCTAATATTTTTACGGCCATCAACTAAATTCATATTAAAGTTGTTTTTTATTACGTTTAATTGCAATGGATTTAGATCTAGTTCAATAGATTAAATAAATGGGTAAACAACTAATGATTATCACCATTTGCCTAATTTAATCCCATTCGTACTTTATTATCAAATAACAGATATTATAATTACTTATCTAACATTGATTCTATCAAATCACAATTTATTACGTAATATTTCATCAATTAATATAACTTTGAATTTATTTCCCAATTTGCTAATTACAATCAATTATAACCTTACAATTGGTTTCAATTAATTGAGATTGCAATAAATTAATTATTTATTAACTTGCATTAACATTATTACCTTAATTTTAGATTCAGTTACTGTTAACATTGTGTTATTTCATTAATTAATTCAATACTTACTTTTATTTTCTCATATTCAATTTATAACCAGGTATAACACTTTTACTACTTCATTTATTCGAATTTTATTCAAATTGTTAATAATTAGTTTTAATTACCATAAATTATATACAAATTTATTTATTTATATAACACTTACCCTTGTTTACTTATATTCCATTTTATACCCAAATGTAACATTTACAACTATAATAATAGACCAATTAAACCGCAACTTACCACCGTTACTATAACTTTAAATCATACTTGTGACGCCCCACCTCTATACCCACGCTAGCCAAGAACACTCCGGAGTAGTGCTGTCAACTAGCACGGAGAATAAGGCTGTTGAGGAGCGACCATCCATGTAATTGCTTATCACACGGTGGCTATAAATAATCTTCGGAAACAAACATAGAAATAATCATATCACAAATCAGTCACAGATATCCATATCACAAAGGCGGAAGAAGATATGAATATATAACTAACACATGAAAGTGTACATCAGAGTAGTGGTCAGTAAGATCCACGATAATACAAAAGAATAGCAACACGTGCTATACAAAAGAATACAACTATGAGTCTATATCTCAAGTGTATACAACAAAAACTGCTAATCTAAACAGTTAGCCAAAAGTCAGAGTGATGAATCCCTGGGAAGAAGTCAAGCAGAAGCACCTGTAACATCTCGGTCTGACCCGAGTATTATTTAAGAAAATAATAAACGGATCAGTCTAGCTATAAATATCAGATGACATGATATAACATAAAAGATATGGCATAAACATAAACATCCATAACGACATACCACTATAAGTATGTAAATAATGATCAACAGAAGATCAATCAATAAGAGATAATCAATATCACAAGAATCTTCTCAAAGATTCGAAGAGGGCATCATACCCTAAACTTGTACTCATAACAAGTCAATGACATAAATTCCAGAAATCAACACGAGAAATCCAGAAATCATAAAAAGGGAAAGAGGCCTATCACATGACGGTCCGAAGACCATGGGGAGCTACCCCGCATGTGTGAATGGAATCACACAGATTGAGGTCAAGACTAACCAAAAAGCAGAAAGGTATGTGTGAATGGAATCACACAAGTGGTGTCTAGTCTAACCTTGCAATGAAAGAGACATCGCGCAATTGCTAGTCTAATTCATAAAGCGATCATCAAGATCAACGAGAAGTGTCAATTACACTAAGCTAGTAAATATAGAAGTTTAGCTTCATGTCCCATAACCACTTGCTTAACTTAAATATTTACGAACAAACTGTAAATCTTCACTAATAAAATTGTCACAAGAGGTTCAATCGAACAAGTCCAAGAATTAACCGACGAAGTGAACGCAAGCGTTTCATACCACTTGTTTTACTAAGTCGTTTAATTAGATTTCTCATCCGAGTGAGGTAAAGGCTTGTATATACTAATAGATTGGAAAACGGTTTAAGAAAAGAGCTTTGTTATTAAAAATAGAGTTTAAATTGTTTGTTAAAAGAGTTTTGATATTCACTACTAGTATTGAAACCTTTATATTATAAAGTGACAAAACACATAAGCAAGTGTAGAAACAATCAGTCACAAAGATCGCATACAGAGATGCGAATAAAATCCAAGGAAATCAGCTAAATGTTTTTCAGATAAGATCCCCTACGGAGGGGGGTCCGGGGGGGTGGCAACCCCCCCAAGGTGGGGGTGCGGGGGCAACGCCACCGCTTACGGGGTTCGACCTGCCCGGTCAGGTCGCGGGGGTCCAGGGGGCAGCGCCCTCGGCGGGGTGCGGGGCAGCGCCCCGACCAAAACGGTACGACCTAGTGAAGACAAGCAACCTAGTGAAGCCAAGCGACCTAAGGGGCCATGCGACCTAATGGGTCATGCGACCTAAGTTTAAAAAGGTGGGCGACTTAACAAAGTGGCCGAGCGACCTAACTGGAGCAAGTGGCCATAGGTCATGCGACCTAAAGGTAAGCGACCTATCACGGTCACGCGACTTAAGGGATAGGACCGACCGACCTAACGACCTAGGCAAGGTCGACCGACTTAATGGTTGCGAACTAAAAATACAACAGGGTCGAGCGACCTAGTGGGATGCGCAACCTAAGAAGGTACGCGAGCTAAGGGTGAGCGACCTAACAAGGTCGTGCGACCTAAGTGGTCACAATGCCAAGCGACCTAAGGACTTAAATACTCGCGACCTAGCGCGTGCATCGGCCGAGCGACCTAAGGGTTTAACACGCGAGCGACTTAAGGTTTTAACACACGAGCGACCTAAAGTGATGCGCGACCTACGACCTAGCAGGATCGAGCGACCTAGAGCCGCCTTGTGATATAAGGTCGAAAACGACCTAATTCCGAGGCTAACGACCTAACGCTGCAGGGGGGATTTAAGGCCAGAAACGACCTACGACCTAAAGTGAAACGACCTAACTCCGATGTGAAGATTCAAGGCAGTGCGACCTAGCGCGATAACACGCGAGCGACCTAAGGGTTAGGTCGCGAGCGACCTATACGCGAACGACCTAAAGTCCAACGACCTACGACCTAAATCCGAGGCGAACAAAATATGCAGGCCGTGACTTTTCCACGCACGCGAGCTAATGATTCCGAGCGACCTAACCTAGGCAGAGCGACCTAAGCTCAGGAAATTCACCAAACAACTAAAAAATGGAGTTTTTCGCCAATCCAATCCAAATCAAATGCAAATGTACATGCTAAAGTGATGGGGAATCATTCCTAACAGTCCAATATAGTTATAGACTAGAATTGTGAGATAAAAATCTCACCTTTGCACTAAAATTTATGAAGATGAAGCTTGAAAGCAAGGAGAAGAAAGGAGAAGCAATCCAAAGCTTGAATCCAATATCTTCTACTTGAATTTGGAGTTGAATGTTGGATTTGCAATTGAATTTGTGCTTGGAGTTTTAATTTCCAATTCTTTTCACCATTAATGCCCAAGCTTGAGTTAGTTAGGAAATTTATGAAGAGTGAGGAGAAGAGGGTTGGAACTTGGGCTTAATAGGCTAAACTAACCCAAAGTCCAAAGCGGGAAAAGTTAGTGAAATTTCACTAACTCCAAACCTATCGATGTTTATACTTAAAAAAGTTGTAAACGACATTTCGAACTCAATGGAAGTGGTCTCGAGTCCTAATTTGACCGTTTGCAAAAAGTAGCTTTTCGGACCAAAATCCGATTAACGAGTTAATATATAAATAAAATATTTAAATACAAACTCGATAAATATGCGGGTTGTTACAGACTCCCCTCCTTAAAGAAATTGCGTCCTCGCAATATATATAAGATGGAATTAAAAAGTAACAACCATAAAAGCATATTAACACAAGAGGGATTTTGAAATAAGAAGTTCACCTCAAGGAGCAGGAGTAAGCAAGTCCGGATGTGTACGCTCGATGAATTCTCTGGATTCCCAAGAACAATCCTTAGGATTTGAGGACCATTGAACCTTCACAAGCGGAACATCTTTATTTCGAAGTCGTTTAACCTCAGAAGCTATAATTCGAATAGGATGCTGCTCATAAGTTAAATTCGGCGAAACTTCAATTTCTTCCACAACAGCAGGCTCAAGAATAGAATCGGAATCCCGAAGGCATTTCCGTAATTGAGAAACGTGAAATACATCATGCATAGCAGAAAACTGAGCCAGCAATGCAAGGCGATAAGCCATGGAACCAATACGTTCAGTGATAGGAAATGGCCCAATATATCGAGGCGCTAACTTCCCCGATCGACTGAAACGTACAACACCCTTCATAGGTGAAACACGAATAAAAACAGGATCCCCAACAGAAAATTCTAATTTCCTTCTTCGATTATCGGCATAGGATTTTTGTCTACTCTGGGCTTCTTTCATCCTATGTCGAATAAGTTCAATCTTTTCCGTGGAATCACGAATAAAGTCTGGACCTAAAACCAGCTTCTCACCGGCCTCAAGCCAACAAGAAGGAGATCGGCATGGCCTTCCGTAGAGTGCCTCGAAAGGTGCCATACCAATACTAGATTGGAAGCTATTATTATAGGAAAATTCAACAAGTGAAATATGATCTTCCCAACTTCCACCAAAATCAAGCACACAAACACGAAGAAGATCTTCAAGAGTTTGATTCACACGCTCGGTTTGTCCATCGGACTGGGGGTGATAAGCGGTGCTAAAATTAAGCTTCGTTCCTAAAGCTTTTTGAAGACTCTTCCAAAATCCACTAGTAAACAATGGATCACGATCGCTAACAATAGAAGTAGGAACTCCATGCAATTTTACAATTTCCTTGACAAATAGTTTGGCCAAAAGAGGAACGGTTCGGTTAGACTGAATTGGAATAAAATGGGCGGATTTAGTAATTCTATCAACAATCACCCATAAGCTATCATGACCCGAACGAGAACGGGGAAGGCCATCTATAAAGTCCATGGAAATTTGATCCCACTTCCAAATTGGAATTTCTAAAGGTTGCAATAACCCACCAGGCCTTTGATGTTCGGCCTTGACAAGTTGGCAAGTCATGCAACACTTAACAAAGTTAGCAATATCAGATTTCATTCCCTCCCAATAATAAAGTCGCTTCATATCAGCGTACATTTTACTACTACCGGGATGAATGGTGAATTTAGAACAATGGGAATCTTCTAAAATATCTTTACGAAGATCTCCAATATTTGGTACAATAAGCCTACCAAATTTTCGAATGCCGCCATGAGAATCAATATCATAGTCTTTCAAACCTTCAATATCTATTTTATCCTTAACATTTTTGCCAAGAAGAGCCAATTCAGAATCTAGCCCTTGAGCTTCAAGAATGCGGTCTAAAAGAGAAGGATGAGCCTCAAGGCTACATAAAACAAGCGATGAGCATAAATCGGATACGCGCTCTCGAATCTCACAAGTGGATAAGATCTCGAGATCGTTCCATTCGGATATCATCATAGAAACAACTGCTTGTTGCTTACGGCTAAGAGCATCGGCGACTCGATTACCCTTACTGGGGGTATAAAGAATATCAAGATCATAAGGTGCAAGGAACTCGAGCCAACGCTGTTGACGTAAATTAAGTTCTTTTTGAGAAAATAAATATTTCAAAGACTTATGATCCGTGTAAAGAATAAATTTCTCTCCCAATAGATAATGACGCCACATTCGAAGGGCGAAAACAATAGCCGCGAGCTCTAGATCATGTGTGGCATATCTAGTCTCGGCCGGCTTCAATTGCCTAGAAGCATAAGCAACAACACGTTCTTTTTGCATAAGAACGACACCCAAACCAACGTGACTAGCATCGGTATAAACAACAAAATCTTGATTCCCCTCGGGAATCACAAGAATAGGAGCATCGGAAAGGAGTTCTTTCAATTTCTGAAAAGGGGCTTCACATTTGTCCGACCAAATGTATTTAACTCCCTTCTTAGTCAAGCCAGTAAGAGGCACGGCAATCTTAGAAAAGTCTTTAATAAAACGGCGGTAATAGCCCGCCAATCCGAGAAAACTACGAATCTCTGTCACACTCTCCGGTCTCTTCCAATCTTGAATCGCTTCAATCTTTGAAGGATCCACGGATATCCCGGATTCGGAAATAATATGACCCAGAAACTTCACACGAGATTGCCAAAAGTGGCATTTAGAAAATTTCGCCTTTAATTGATTACTCCTAAGTGTTTCCAATACAATCCGAAGATGTTTCTCATGTTCCTCCTCGGTTTTTGAATACACAAGAATATCATCAATGAATATGAGAACAAACCGATCGAGGAAATCTTTGAAAACTCGATTCATGAGGTCAACGAAATAAGCTGGAGCATTCGTTAACCCAAATGGCATAACAAGCCATTCATAAGATCCATATCGAGTACGGAATGATGTCAACGGAATGCTATCCTCGGCGATACGAAGCTGATGGAAACCGGTAGCCAAGTCCAATTGTGAAAAGACCTTAGCACCACTAAGCTGATCGAATAGATCATCAATCCGAGGTAAAGGACATTTGTTTTTAATAGTAAGATCGTTAAGCTTGCGATAATCTACGCAGAGCCTCAGAGTACCATCGGATTTCTTTACGAAAATAGCCGAAGCTCCCCAAGGCGAGGAACTAGAGCGAATAAATTGCCTCGTCTCCAACTCAGATAATTGTTTACGCATCTCCTCATTTTCCTTATTGGACATGCGATAAGGAGGACGAGTAATAGGTTGAGCTCCAGAAACAAGATTAATTCTGAACTCAATTGCTCGTTTAGGTGGTAAACCTAAAACGGGCTCGAATATGTCGGAAAATTCACGAACAACATGAATACGAGAAATAATATCATCTTCATCATCATCATCGTTATCACGAGGATTTAAAGAATATAAAGATGCCACCAAACATGATTCTGAATCTTTAAGATTAACAGAAATCTGTTTAACAGATTGTGGATGTCGGAGATGGATAGTCCGCTTAGGACATAGGATATGGGCTTGATAACGGTTAAACCAATCCATTCCCAAAATTATTCCAAAGCCTAAGTAACGCATGACATGCAAATCGGCTAGGAAAGAAAAATCACATAAAATAATCTCCACATCTTTACAAAGCAAACTAAGAGTTGCGGATCCACCAACAGGATTCGCAATTTTTAAAGAAGTCATCAATGCAGTAACACTTAAGGAAAAAGTGTCTACCAGTTCCTTTGATATAAAAGAATGGGATGCACCCGTATCAAAGAGAACTCTAATAGGTTGATCATGAAATAAAATAATACCATCAAGAATGGAATGAGAAATACCTTGGCCACGAGATGTGTTGCCAGGGGCTTGAGCCACATTTAACTTTCCCTCATTCCTGCTTTTACGTTTGAGGCATTGATGTATAAAGTGATCTGGGCTCTTACAATAGCGACAAGATTTGGGCTTAGAGCACTTATTCGCATAATGATCCCCAGACCCACAGTTGAAGCAACTCGCACCACTAGAAGGAGACTTTGCCGCAGGGGTTGCCTGCTTACCCTTTTTGTTGGGATAAGGACCCTTGAATTTGTTTGGCCTCTTCTTGTTGTTGAAGTTTGGTTTAGCGCCTTCCACTTCAACATCACTCTCTCTATCAGCCTCTTCAAGACGAAGAGCGATATCGACGAGTTGATCAAATGCGACTTCTAGTTTCAGGAGCAGTGGCTTCTTAAGACTCTTATTTAAGCCATAAACGAACCTCTGGTTCTTCTTCAATGGGGTGTTGATGTATTCAACCCCATATTTGGCAAGCGACTCGAAGGCTGCGACGTAATCAGTCACAGAGGATTGACCTTGAACAAGGTCTATAAAACGTCGAGCCAAGGTTACTTTTCCAGCTTCTG
Source organism: Allium cepa (assembly GCA_030765085.1). NCBI lineage: Eukaryota > Viridiplantae > Streptophyta > Magnoliopsida > Asparagales > Amaryllidaceae > Allium > Allium cepa. The sequence continues at coordinate 913,310,614 of CM060943.1, forward strand.
GTACAAACTTTAACTCGAAGCGTCCCTGAAATTGCTCCCAGGTGAGATCCGCTTCATTAATTTCTGAAATAAGGAGTTCGTACCAGTCCAATGCTCTCTCCTGGAGCATGCTGGAAGCCACCTGAACGCGGTGGAGATCGATAAGGTTCATGCGAGAAAAGATTCGATCGCATGATTTTAACCAAGCCTGGAACTCGATGATATTTTCCGAACCTTTGAAGGGCTTCCCACCCAAGTTGGTGTAATCGCTGCACAAGCGTGCAAATCCCGACTTTGGGTGAGTAGGTTCCGGGTTAGCTCCAGCTGCTTGAGCATTAGTTACTAAATCAAGAAGCTGTTGAGCAGTCATAAAAACTCCATCCGGAGGAGCAGCACCAGATGATCCAGTTCTGGGACGGCATGGTCTAGACATTCTCTTCCTCAAAGAAAGAAAGAAGAGAAGTAAGAAGGTTATTTACCAATGAACATCAAGTAATCTTGATAGATAAAACAAGGAATCATAAAGGAAATAGGATGAATCGGTACGAAGACTCGAATTAATCCTATGGTATGACTCCTAAGATAGACCTAGGACGATGATCCTTGTTAAGTTATTCTACATTGTTCCGAAGTTTGGCTCTGATACCAAGCTGTGACGCCCCACCTCTATACCCACGCTAGCCAAGAACACTCCGGAGTAGTGCTGTCAACTAGCACGGAGAATAAGGCTGTTGAGGAGCGACCATCCATGTAATTGCTTATCACACGGTGGCTATAAATAATCTTCGGAAACAAACATAGAAATAATCATATCACAAATCAGTCACAGATATCCATATCACAAAGGCGGAAGAAGATATGAATATATAACTAACACATGAAAGTGTACATCAGAGTAGTGGTCAGTAAGATCCACGATAATACAAAAGAATAGCAACACGTGCTATACAAAAGAATACAACTATGAGTCTATATCTCAAGTGTATACAACAAAAACTGCTAATCTAAACAGTTAGCCAAAAGTCAGAGTGATGAATCCCTGGGAAGAAGTCAAGCAGAAGCACCTGTAACATCTCGGTCTGACCCGAGTATTATTTAAGAAAATAATAAACGGATCAGTCTAGCTATAAATATCAGATGACATGATATAACATAAAAGATATGGCATAAACATAAACATCCATAACGACATACCACTATAAGTATGTAAATAATGATCAACAGAAGATCAATCAATAAGAGATAATCAATATCACAAGAATCTTCTCAAAGATTCGAAGAGGGCATCATACCCTAAACTTGTACTCATAACAAGTCAATGACATAAATTCCAGAAATCAACACGAGAAATCCAGAAATCATAAAAAGGGAAAGAGGCCTATCACATGACGGTCCGAAGACCATGGGGAGCTACCCCGCATGTGTGAATGGAATCACACAGATTGAGGTCAAGACTAACCAAAAAGCAGAAAGGTATGTGTGAATGGAATCACACAAGTGGTGTCTAGTCTAACCTTGCAATGAAAGAGACATCGCGCAATTGCTAGTCTAATTCATAAAGCGATCATCAAGATCAACGAGAAGTGTCAATTACACTAAGCTAGTAAATATAGAAGTTTAGCTTCATGTCCCATAACCACTTGCTTAACTTAAATATTTACGAACAAACTGTAAATCTTCACTAATAAAATTGTCACAAGAGGTTCAATCGAACAAGTCCAAGAATTAACCGACGAAGTGAACGCAAGCGTTTCATACCACTTGTTTTACTAAGTCGTTTAATTAGATTTCTCATCCGAGTGAGGTAAAGGCTTGTATATACTAATAGATTGGAAAACGGTTTAACAAAAGAGCTTTGTTATTAAAAATAGAGTTTAAATTGTTTGTTAAAAGAGTTTTGATATTCACTACTAGTATTGAAACCTTTATATTATAAAGTGACAAAACACATAAGCAAGTGTAGAAACAATCAGTCACAAAGATCGCATACAGAGATGCGAATAAAATCCAAGGAAATCAGCTAAATGTTTTTCAGATAAGATCCCCTACGGAGGGGGGGTCCGGGGGGGGGTGGCAACCCCCCCAAGGTGGGGGTGCGGGGGCAACGCCACCGCTTACGGGGTTCGACCTGCCCGGTCAGGTCGCGGGGGTCCAGGGGGCAGCGCCCTCGGCGGGGTGCGGGGCAGCGCCCCGACCAAAACGGTACGACCTAGTGAAGACAAGCAACCTAGTGAAGCCAAGCGACCTAAGGGGCCATGCGACCTAATGGGTCATGCGACCTAAGTTTAAAAAGGTGGGCGACTTAACAAAGTGGCCGAGCGACCTAACTGGAGCAAGTGGCCATAGGTCATGCGACCTAAAGGTAAGCGACCTATCACGGTCACGCGACTTAAGGGATAGGACCGACCGACCTAACGACCTAGGCAAGGTCGACCGACTTAATGGTTGCGAACTAAAAATACAACAGGGTCGAGCGACCTAGTGGGATGCGCAACCTAAGAAGGTACGCGAGCTAAGGGTGAGCGACCTAACAAGGTCGTGCGACCTAAGTGGTCACAATGCCAAGCGACCTAAGGACTTAAATACTCGCGACCTAGCGCGTGCATCGGCCGAGCGACCTAAGGGTTTAACACGCGAGCGACTTAAGGTTTTAACACACGAGCGACCTAAAGTGATGCGCGACCTACGACCTAGCAGGATCGAGCGACCTAGAGCCGCCTTGTGATATAAGGTCGAAAACGACCTAATTCCGAGGCTAACGACCTAACGCTGCAGGGGGGATTTAAGGCCAGAAACGACCTACGACCTAAAGTGAAACGACCTAACTCCGATGTGAAGATTCAAGGCAGTGCGACCTAGCGCGATAACACGCGAGCGACCTAAGGGTTAGGTCGCGAGCGACCTATACGCGAACGACCTAAAGTCCAACGACCTACGACCTAAATCCGAGGCGAACAAAATATGCAGGCCGTGACTTTTCCACGCACGCGAGCTAATGATTCCGAGCGACCTAACCTAGGCAGAGCGACCTAAGCTCAGGAAATTCACCAAACAACTAAAAAATGGAGTTTTTCGCCAATCCAATCCAAATCAAATGCAAATGTACATGCTAAAGTGATGGGGAATCATTCCTAACAGTCCAATATAGTTATAGACTAGAATTGTGAGATAAAAATCTCACCTTTGCACTAAAATTTATGAAGATGAAGCTTGAAAGCAAGGAGAAGAAAGGAGAAGCAATCCAAAGCTTGAATCCAATATCTTCTACTTGAATTTGGAGTTGAATGTTGGATTTGCAATTGAATTTGTGCTTGGAGTTTTAATTTCCAATTCTTTTCACCATTAATGCCCAAGCTTGAGTTAGTTAGGAAATTTATGAAGAGTGAGGAGAAGAGGGTTGGAACTTGGGCTTAATAGGCTAAACTAACCCAAAGTCCAAAGCGGGAAAAGTTAGTGAAATTTCACTAACTCCAAACCTATCGATGTTTATACTTAAAAAAGTTGTAAACGACATTTCGAACTCAATGGAAGTGGTCTCGAGTCCTAATTTGACCGTTTGCAAAAAGTAGCTTTTCGGACCAAAATCCGATTAACGAGTTAATATATAAATAAAATATTTAAATACAAACTCGATAAATATGCGGGTTGTTACAATACTTTTGAATTCATGGTTACATTTCATTTTAACATTCCTTTCATTGTTAAATTACAAAGTTTTTTTCTTCCATATTAAATTACTAAGACTTATTAATTTAACCATTTTAATTATTGAAATTTACGGGTCATTACACTCCCCCACTCAAAACTTTTCGTCCCCGAAAAGGAAAAATGAAGGGAAAAGAAAGAACTAAGTAGACAATATATCTTATTTAAAATGTTAACTTTATAAAAAAATAAATTTACAAAATTAATTGATTTAAATAAAATATACTAATTTATAACCATTAAATCTTTTTGTACACAAATTAACAAAGTTTGGAAAACATTTTCAAAAATTTTCTGAGTCCAAAATTTACGGAAAGTTTTGGCAGAGTCTCCTTTGTACGAAGAGGCTCGGGGGAAAATAAAATATCAAATATAACAACATATCACAATATTACAAAATAATATATCCCAACAGCGGGAAAAAAAATATAACAGCACTATAAAACCGTAACCGAAAACATACCTGTTTGTCGGGCCAATGACGCTTATATTATGCAACCAAAAGCATTAGCAATTGCTTCTACAACCTGTATTTCACTTATATAATCCAAAAGATTTAATAATTATATAAAATGAAATATTTATAGTTGTTTCAACCATTTCAATATATAAAACAACAATCATTTGCAACCACAACATATAATCATCAATATAAGATCAACACAAATCAATTAGCCATCCATATAAAACAAAACAAACAGTTATCCGGGTTCAAAAACTTTAAAATATACAGAATGGAAAATAAACTATTAAGTGCACCATTACTCAGCAGTCTTAGATGAAACTAAATAGATTATTCATACATTCAAACAATTTTAAAGTATCCTTGCCCAAACAACCATAGACCAAACAAACAACAATTCCAAACAATAGATCAAGTTCATTTATTACCAATTTCATTTCATTACATTTGTTGTTTGATTTCCTTTTCATTCATATAATGATTTATCTTTTTAATTTTACATTTATTTCTTGCAAGTTTTCATTTCCATCTATTGATTCAGTGTTTATTTCACTTATTTGCACTTATACTTACATGAATTCAATTTTATTTATTCATATTATATAAATTTTCTTTTTATTGCATTACATTCATTCATTTCTCAATTTCATTTATTTTCATTCATTTATCCATAGTATTCATATTCAATTCAGTTACTTGGCATATCAATTTCATTTACTTTAGTTTTTAATTACTTTCTTACAATACTTACTTTCTACCACAATTTTTCATAGTAATACATCAATTATAACATATGTTTATAACAACTACAACATCAAATTCTTATTTATTAAGGAATTTCATTGAATACTTTTCATTACTTCAAGTTTACTAGTATAATATCCTATTACATTTCTTATAAGCATTAGAACTTTTAATATTTCGTAAGTTATATATATGCTTTTAAGGATGTAATTGAAAGTTACACAAGTTTGACTTACTTATTTTAATTAGTAAAATATTCAATAATCATATCTTTCAGATTTTCATCCTTTTGATTTACAGGTTAGAAGTTTCAATTCTTGTATATTTCATTCATAACTTATCTTTTAATTTCCTATTTTTATTTAGTAGTTCCCATTATTAATTAGTTACATTCCATTTCACTCCAATAATTGAACTGTTAATTAATGAAAAACTTAAGAACTAAATACCGGGTTTAATTCCAAATCATTTTAAAATAATAGATAAATGTATACACTTACAATTTATATATCCAGTTATATTTAAAACAATTTGAAATTTGTATTTTTTTATCAAAATGAATCTGTTGTAAAACTACTACAGTGCACTTCCCACTTTGAAACTCGAAAATGAATGTCGATGATGCGTGCACTCATCACCGAAATTATTTTCCAGTGATAGAGAAGGGAGAACAGAACTTATTTCATTGCAAAATCTTCTTTAGAATAATTCTTTCAAACCATATTGAAATATTTATATCAGAACATACATATAAATAATATTATTATATTCCAAAATCCTTTGAAAGAAATTTTTAAAATCCCGGAACTTAAGTTCTAAATTTCCAATCTCTCATTTGTTTTATTTCAAATCTTATTTTCAACTAATATCTAAAAATTTCACTACCTAACAACAATTAAATTACAACCAAAAATATATGTCATTTATAAAAAATATATTTTATATATAGAAAATATAATAGGAAAAATTATTTCATTCAACTATATTCAAAACAAATATTGTGTCGGTCTGTCCTATTAAGTGTTTAGAAATCCCTATTGATGTCATAGCGTCCCATGCATCAACAAGAGTTTATAAAAACAGAACGGAACAAATTAACATAATATCAAAACCTTTTTCTAACACTAACAAATACGCTCTCTCATATATATACGCTCAATGACTCATCATAGGGTATTACTTCCCTATTACTAAAGAGTCAGACCCCACAAAGCTAAGGTTTATCGCAAAACCGAAGCTCTGATACCAGATGTAACGTCTCGCCTTTTTGTACCGTTCAAATCGACGATAAACCACACATGTCCGACTTAAACCATACAGAAGGGCGGACTGTTATTGGGGGTGAATAAGAAAAAGCAGAGAAGAAAAAAATTCAAAACAGAATCTTGCAGCGGAATGACAAAATATAATAATCAAATAAACAATTCACGATGCTGTTTTACAAAACATTTGATTTTACTTATACAACACATATCAGAGTTACACATACCGAAGAATAATAAATAACAATGTAGAGGAATCGTGTGAATGTAGTGGAATAATAATAAATAATAGTAATACAATCTTCATCTTCGTCCTACAGAAATAAAGTCTTCAAATCCTGAAATGCTCAGACTGACCCAAGCGATTTGAAAAGACAAAACACTCGAGTTATAACTAAAAGATCATATGTAAGTTAAATCAACGGAAATAAATACGAGTGTAATGGCGTCAGAGATGTTTACGGGATTTGACATCTCCTATCCAGTGTCAACGTGAGTGCAACAACATAAGAGATGCTCGGGATTCGCATCTCCTAAGGATCCGTTAAACTATTTACCATGCAGTAATATTTCGCTATTATAATAATGTCTATAGTAAAATAAACTTACTTTTAAATAGAGTTAAGGAGTAACCCAATATTCCCCTTAACACGTAATTGTCCCGGTAGTCCATCCAGTACCATAGTCTCTCCTGATCGGGAATCCACCAAAGGATACCACACGGGCTACGGGAGAAAACAAAACATGTACAAGGCGCGCTATGGTAGGTGACACGACACAACTAGGCAATGTCCGGATAGATATACCAATTACACTTCCAGGCCGTTGGTAACGCGTAGCGGCTACTACCGCCAACCTTGAGCCACACCACCAAATCAAAAGAATCAAAAGTGGCCACCGAATAAATCTAAAAGTCGGAATATAATATCGAAGGAGTGTATCTGATCAGAAGAATGACCTTATTAGCCTGTCAATTGCTCCTGTTTTAGCCACCTTATGCCAACTCACGGGAGTTGAGTCCACGTATTACCTCAAAGCAACGCCGTCACCATTCTACTTCATTCGGGAATCTCCACCGCGTACACGGTTGTCAAAGTGGTTCCGGAGTTAGCAGAGAGTATGACAACTTCTGATCCCGATCTCTTTAACAACCAAACGTTATTATCACACTGCGGTCATTTCAAAATAATTATACTTCAAAAACCAGAACATAATATCCATTTCAAAATCATATAAAATACAATATCATTTCCATTTCAAAACTCAAACCAATATGATATCATTTTTATTAAACCCAAATCAATATAATAACATTTTTATTTCAAATATATCCCTTCCAAAAGTCATAGCACTTTCAACGTTATGACACTTCGTTATCAATTTTTTTGAAATATAATACCTTCAAATCATAATAGTTGGAAACTACTAACTTTGAAACATAACTTCCACCACTTAAATGGATTAAATATTAAATACTTTATATAATAAAATAGCTTCTTCAACTTCACAAATCAATTCCAAATACCGGTATGAACCCCCAGATAAACCATTTCAATTTCCATATATTTCAAAGCTTTAAATATTCCACCATGTCAAAACTAATTCTTTGATAATTCCATATATATCAAATTCAATTACTATTATTTAGATTTGAAATGTATACTTAATAAATCAATATCATTAAAGTACAAATTTTAAACTTCAAATAACTAGGTATTCTTACAATTTATTTAACTCGATATATTCATTTAAATCAACTTGATATTCATTTAAATCACTCTAAACCAAAATCATGTTATAAAAATCATACCCTTTAAATCTCAATTTTATTTAAATTTCAAGTCAAATTTATTCGAGTATAATTCTTAAACAATTTAATTCAAATCAATTTCATATTTATCCTCCTACCTTAATATTATTTAAGTCATTATAAACTCTATATACAATATAATTTAAACAGATACTTAACCATATTATATAAAACAATCAAACTTTATTATTTAACATAATTTATATTTCAAAACAAATTTATACATACCTAAAAATCAACAATAAAATAACATTTATATAGCATCAAAAATCAATATTTATATGACCGTATATTTCTTTACAAAACCATAGAAATCATTTCAAAATATTTTGTATATAGACCACGGTGTTTGTATAAAATTTTCTATCCTATGGTCAAGTGATACGGATATTTATCATTACAATTAGCAATTTAAAATATAAATACGGTTATATATCATTTCAAACCACAATCCCGAATGAAATAAAATGCATAACAACTTGCGGTTTGTAATAATATAAAATACAACATCCATTCATCCAAGATCAACCATCAACCATTTATCACAATCATCCTCCAATTCAAACAATAACATCAATATAGAACAGATAATAGACAATAGGTATTTACTGGCAGTTATATTCAATAATAAATTAAATAACAATTTAACTGGCAGTTTGTATGCAATAATAAATTTAATAACAATTTAACTGGCAGTTTATATGCAATAATAAATTAAATAACCATTTATTCCAATAAATTCAATTTAACTGAGATGATGATTAAAAATACGCCAAACAGTCATAAATAAATTTCTAATCACATGATAAATCAATTTAACAAACGTAAGAAATTTTAGAGGTTTTGAGTGGGCTAAAACACTCACGTTTAGAATTTAAATTGAATTTAAATCCAATTTAAACCCAAAATTTAAACACTCTTAGAATTTGTCCAAACCAGCGCCACAATATCCAAAATTCCGATACGATCCCAGCAAAACAAACCGCGCATGAATCCGAGCTCATATGAAAAAGTTATGAAAATTAGAAGATTGGAAAATTCTGGTCCTGGATCGACTTCGGGATCAACTTCGGTCCGCCGCCTCAAATCCCCGGTGCTTGCTCTGAGATTTCGCCAAAACCACCTGGAGTGACTCGAGTTATTTTCTTCCTGACCCGAAGTTGCTACAGGGTTTTTGCCTTTGAAACCCAAAGCGCGACCAGAAGTTGCTGCAGATCCGCTAAATTTTTTTTCAAATTGAAATTAATTTTTGGAATTTGGGTTGTAGCCATTGGGAAGGGAGAAGCAAATGGAATTTTACGTACTGAAATCAGAAATAAGAAATGAACTAGGGTTTATAACAGGCTATTTATAGGCAAAGCTGAAAATAGAATGAGCGGACCCGAAAAGCCCGTTCTGCCTCCGGAAAGAAAATGGGTCGAATTATGTACCAAAATAGATGTTTTTAAATATTTTAAATTCAATGAAACAGGTTTCAAGTCTAATTCCATCGTATGAAGAAGTTACGCTAAAATCAAGTTATTTCAAATTGATTTCAATTTCATTGATTTCTAGGCATTTCGAGCCCGTACGATCAAACGACAAGTCCGATCGCTACGAAACTTTAAATCCTACAGTAATTCACCATTATGGATTTGATGAAACTGTTTTTCTTGAAATCCAAGTCGTGGCCAAAATGGCTATTTTCCAGTTAATTAAATAATTTAATATTAAATTAATTAATCACTTCTCTAATCCAAATTTAATTATTTACCATTTCTATTATTTTTGATTAAAAATAAACTTCTAATTCATTAACCAAAATTTCCATATCAATCAAATAAGGTTTATTTCAAAAGTAATAGTGTTTACCTTCAATTTAAGTAAATTCAAATAAATTATATTTTTAGTTTCAATTAAATTAATACAATTTGTATTCAATCTCTTTGTTCAATCAATCATTATATTGTGGATAAATTTAACATTAGTACATATCCGATTACCCTAATATTTTTACGGTCATCAACTAAATTCATGTTAACGTAGTTTTTAATTACGTTTAATTGCAATGGGTTTAGATCTAATTCAATAGATTAATTAAATGGGTAAACAATTAATAATTATCACCATTTGCCTAATTTAATCCCATTCACACTTTATTATCAAATAACAAATATTATAATTACTTATCTAACATTGATTCTATCAAATTACAATTTATTACGTATTATTTCATCAATTAATATAACTTTGAATTTATTTCCCAATTTACTAATTACAATCAATTATAACCTTACAATTGGTTTCAATTAACTGGGATTGCACTAAATCAATTATTTATTAACTTGCATTAACATTGTTACCTTAATTTTACATTCAATTACTGTTAACATTGTGTTATTTCATTAATTAAATCAATAATTACTTTTATTTTCTCAAATTCAATTTATAAGCAGGTATAACACTTTCACTACTTCATTTATTAGAATTTTATTCAAATTGTTAATAATTAGTTTTAATTACCATCGATTATATACAAATTAATTTATTTATATAACACTTACCCTTGTTTACTTATATTCCATTTTATACCCAAATGTAACATTTACAACAAGATTAATAGACCAATTAAACCGCAACTTACCACCGTTACTATAACATTAAATCATACTTTTGAATTCATGGTCACATTTCATTTTAGCATTCCTTTCATTATTAAATTACAAAGTTTTTTTTCTTCCATATTAAATTACTAAGACTTATTAATTTAACAATATTAATTATTGAAATTTACGGGTCGCTACATTTCTTTCCAATGATTTTGGTATATAATAATAATATTATATAGAAGTGTATTTTGATATAAATATTTGAAGATGATTTGAAAGAAATGTTTAAAAAAGGAAACTTTAGAAGGAAATAAGTTATGTACTTCCCTCTCTATCATTGGAAAATAATTTCGGTGATGAGTACATGCACCATCGATGTTTATTTTCAGTTTCAAAGTGGGTAGATGGTTGTTGTAGTTTTACTGCCCATTTGTTTTGACCAACAAACCTTAATTTTTATTTCCAAATATGACTTGATCTATAAAGGATATATATTATTTTCAATTTGACTAAAATAGATCCGGGATTCAGTTCTTAAACTTTCTGATAATTAGTTGTTTTCAGTTATTGTAATAGAATGTAATCTTAACTATTTTAATAGTTGGAGGCTGCTAAAATGGAAAATAAGAAACTAGATGTTAAATGATTAATGAAGTATAAAGAAATAGAAGGTTGTCACTTATAAATTAAGTAATGAAAATATGAAAATGTCACTATTGAACATTTTGTTAATTAACATAAATGAGATAAATTGTGTAACTTTCAATTGCATTCTCAAAACATATATATAACTTACCAACATATTAAAAGTTGAAAATGTTAATAAGAATATTTGATAGAATATTATACAAGTAAAATGTAGAAAAAGTAAAGTATTCAATGGAATTACCTCTATAAATAAGAATTCTAATGTTATAAATTGTTATAAACTAAAGTTAATAGTTTGAAATGCTACTAAGTAAATGAAATAAAAGTGAATAATGTAAGAAAAATGATTATAAGCTTAAGTTAACATTTAAGCTATCTATATTCAGATTGAATAGTAAAGGTGAATATTGTAATTAAATAATTATAAACTTAAATTAATGTTGAAGCCATTTATAATTAAAGCGAGTACTATATTAATTGAATTATTATAACTTCAGGAAACATTGAAATGATTTTAAAATGGATTTAATGTTAAATAATACTATATATGGAAAATGTGAAAAAGGAATAATCTATTAATGGTGAATTATATGGTAAAGAAACTTACCTAATAATGGATAATCCAATAATTGAAATAGAAATAACTTATATAAGCAATGATTGTAACAACCATGTTTAGAGATTATTTGTCAATATTGAATTATAATGATAATTATAATTTAATATTGTGATTTAAATTAAAATTGGAGGAATTAAATTGTTTTTTTGGAATAAAAATGAATTCTGGAATTTAAATGAGAAAATGAAATTCCAAGCTTTAATTTATTTTCTCACTTAGACAAATATTTCAAACCATTTCCAAACATAATTTAGAGACAACACATATTTTTAAACCAATTTCCACCTTTTAGTTCAATAAACCACCTTTAAAAATTACATACTTCTTTTAAAAATTATTGAAAGAAGCATATGGGCAATAATTAATATAATTATTGCATTTTCTCTAAAGTAAAATCATTTTCATTATTTAAATCCCATATTCCATTTATTATCACTCCAAACAAAATAAAACAAAGCTTGGAATTTCATTTTCTCATTTTAAATTCGAAAATTCATTGTTTATTAAACAATTTAATTTCTCCAAACAAAGATTGTTACTGGGTAATACTGTCTGCTAATGTGGAGAATAGAGCTGGTTAGGACCGACCATCTATAGCCTTGTCTTAAATATCTATTGAATATGTCGACAAATGCTACATATTTTTTTCTGTCTTAAGACGATCGACATGTGCAATAAATACAATACACAACCATAGGTAGCTACAGGATCTATCAGAACAAAATACAACAACTCAAATGCAAAACGCATCACATAACAGTAGATCGTCACACACACACACATACAGATACATCACAGAGTATACAAAATGATACATGTCAAGCGGTATAGCAACCATGATATACAAGCGATTCAAAAGAATATACATATCAGAGAAGCAAAAAAAAGGACTACATAAAAAGCTATAACAAAAAGAGCTAGCAGAATAGTCCATGCGGAAGCAGAATATGCTATGTCCAAAAGTACCTAACTTGAAAGACCTCGGTTTGACCCGAGTACAAAATACGTAGGTCAGTATAACTAAACAAATTATTTTAAGAGGATAAACAATAACAAAAGCATAAGGCAAGGTGATAATCTTCTCAATTGAGAAGAAATAATTCAAGGGTATATGGTTACTTCACAAGGCACAATTAAGTAAGTATAGTAATTTCAAGTGATATAAGGATATCACTATATGAATGCAACTCAAAGAAATCACCATCTCCAAATATGCCACAAGGCTAATTGTAACAACCCGGTATTTCGCGTCTATTTTTAATCGACATTAAATAATTAATATTATTGCAAATTTCCTTTTTGAAGTTTTTAAATTTGAATTTAAATTCTTTTATAAATTTTTTAAAAGGAATTTTGGGCTTTGAAAATCAAGTAGTGGCCCATGTTTTTAAATGTTGCCGTGAAATTAGCAAAATGAATAATCGATCCCCTTTTCTTGTTTTCATTCATTTCAAACCCGATCCCCTCTTTCTTTTTTTTCGAACCCTAATTAAAACAACACGAGAGAAAAATATGGCGCCTCGTGTTCATCGTCCAAATTAGGGTTTTGAGCTAAATCGAAGGCCGACTTCAACTGCACGATTCGACTTGGTGCTCGCCGATACTAGGGTGAGTGGTTCCACTCACATTCTAATTCAAGCCCTAGTGCTTTGCTGTAGTCAATTGATTTCCTTTAAATAATGTTGGTTTCTCTGTTTTTTTTTGTGGTTTTGAACTGTGATATGATTCGACTTTTCGATTGCTAGGATTTTCTGGCACTGGTGGGTTTTCGTGGCCATTTTGGTTTCACATGTTTTCATTACTTTACTGGGTTTACGCGAGTTGAATCTAGACATTGGTTTAGGTTGTAACTTGGTTTTCGGATCTCTGTAGCATTTATCTAGGCTACAACATGTTCATAAGTTTACACAAAGCACGGTGGTGCACTGTAAAATTCCAGTGTGCTTCAGTATACTTTGATCTCTGACTTTGGCCACTTCGTTGATTTTAAACTAGTGACTTCGGTCTTGATTGTGGTGATGGTTTTAGATTATCACTACACATCTTTCTTTTGCATTAATTCTGACCTGTTGGCACACAGTTTTCATTCTATTTAGTTTGTGTCAAGTCAGCCGCGTTCATAAATTTCTGTAGTTCACTGTGTTTTGGCTACCGGTGCATTGTTTTAACGGCCTTGTTCAATCTGTGATACATGTGCACTGATGCATTGTATTCATTTGTATTTGGTACAACTGCCATGTGCACTGTGTTGTTTGGGTCGAGTTCCTTCATGCTGTTAGTATACATAACTGTCTGTTTCCTTTATTACCTGTTCTCCAAGGCATGTAGTCTGGGGATAATTTGATTTATCACTTGCTGTGTGTGAGACAGCCATCCACTTCATTTCAAGGTTGTACCTCTTGATCTTTGATTGGAGTTCAGTAGTTTGCCTTCATTTTGGCTGGGTCTTCATGGACCCTTTTATATTTGAGCATGTTGTATAGGTGTTGCATATCTAGCTTTGTTGTCTCGACCATATTTGGTTTTCTATTCTACCTGATTTTGTCTTCGAGACAATCTGCAGTGTTTTATGATGTAGCTTCTTCTTATTACATCATATAGTTTTCCCTTATGAACTACATGTGTAGTTGTTATTGGTGCCATGTATCTGTACCATTATGTTCTTGTACATTGGTGCTGCTCCCTGATCGTATGCATTTGTGTCATGCTGTGCATATGTGCATTTGTAACCTTGAGTATGGTGTCACCTTTATTGGCCTATATGTCTGCATTCCATTTGCACCTCTGATTCATTTGTCAATGTGCAGTGTTATTACATTCCCTTAGTGGCATTTGGTTTGCATTCCATTTGCACTGTGCAGCCCTACCCACTGCTGCATTTGTTTCGATTGTGCATCTGAGTTTTTGGTTGTGGTCTTGCCCTTATGACCTTGAGGTGGCTGTCGTTTTGTTGCAGTTGCCTTGAGTTCTTGTGGTGACTGCAGTACTTCTGATTTTTTTAGTGGTTGCACTGAAATTGATTCTTCAATGATTTTGGTTCGTTGAGCTTTTGTGTACATCATCACTTTAGTGGCAAGGCAGTGCACGCAAGCGTGAACTGCAGCCACACGGTATTCGGTTGAGTACATCATCACTATAGTGGCAAGGCAGTGCACGCAAGCGTGAACTGCAGCCACACGGTATGGTTTTGTGATATTCTATTTGTTTTGACTTATGGATCTTTTTGCGTATTCCATATTCTGTAGTGGCGAGGCAGTGCACGCGTGCGTGTACTGCAGCCCTACTTGAATTAATATTTTATTGATATTTCAATGGTTTGAACTGTTTGTTCATTTCAATTTAATATTCTGAATTGCATTCTGATTTGGTTTAATTACTGTCGTCTATTCAGTATTTATTTATTATTGCTTCTGTGCACTAATAACTGAGTTTGAATTAGACTGACCCGAGTATTATTTTCTTTTGAATTTAATACTCGGGTCAGACCGAGTATTTCAGGTTGTAGATATTCTGCTTTGGGTTGCTGCTAGAGCTATGAAGTTCTTTCATATCTTTTGGAGTAGTCGTCGTCATTTGTAGTAGTATGTAAAATTGTATAGGAAGATATGTATTCATGTATATTATATACGTTAATGTACTTGTATATGTAACTTCCTGAGTCGACTGTTGTAGTTGTATCATATGTACCGTGTCAAATGTATTGTAACTGACATCAGTTATTATATATATATGAGACCTTCTGTTTCATCTGTGTTCCGCATTTACATTATCTGTGTTGTTATTTTATATTTAATGTTCTAAACTATTATGAACCATCGTAGTTCGTTTTATACTGGAATTGGGGTATTTCGATGGGAGAAAATAAACCAGAGATGAAAAATGAAAGAATATATATATCACTCCTATCGAGATAACCAATACTAGTGTAAGGCCAACTATTGATGGCCGCTCCTCAACAGCCTTATTCTCCGTGCTAGTTGACAGCACTACACCGTAGTGTTCTTGGCTAGCGTGGGTATAGAGGTGGGACGTCACAGCTTGGTATCAGAGCCTGGGGTTTAGAACAAATATAAAACATAACTTAGATAGTACATGTGTTACAACTATTTGTCGATGTTTTATTTCACATCTTTGTCTTAAGATCATCTTTGATTGTTAGGAATGAATTCCTAACGCTTATTCGTGAGCATTGCTGCTATTCTCTATCGCACTTGCTCACTTGAGTTTACACTTCTCAGTATCAGTGTATATATGCTCTACCAAGTTGCATATTGCTGCAACTAGTACCCACTTCGATTTGAACTCGCATTGTTTATTCGAACTGCTATATATATGCATTCTTATCTCTGATTCGTGTACTTAATGCAGTTTCCATACAATTGGGTTTTGGGTATCAATCTTTGAGACAAATTGCATTCCAATTGTCGACTCTGTCTTTTTATCCATGGTTTGTTGGTTTTCATGTGCCTCTCTCTGATAGTTTTAAAATTTCTTTGGTATAAAAGAAATTGTCTTGGTCTTTGCCTTGTCGATATCGACGTTGACTTGACTTTTACTTTTGCTAAAGTCATTCAAGCATTTATACTCGTTCTGCTTTGTTTTTCCAATTGTTGATCGGTTCTTCTTTTCCGGTTAGTTGTTATCACCTTTGTCGACTTTGATAACTTCTATTTCAGGAATTTTGGGTATTCCTACTTTGATGGATTTGGAATCGAATTCTTTGTATTTTATTCACGTCTTCGAATGTGAATCTTAGTGAATTGATTTGGTTTTCGAATTTAATCGATTCTTGATTATTTCCCGATTTGTTGCTATCATTTATTAGCAACTTTGATGACCTTTTCTTCGGGATTTTTGTGAACATACCTTTCGATGAATTCGGTATCGATTTCTTTGGATTCTATTCACGTCTTCGTATGTGAATTCTTGTGATTGATTGTTTCTACAATCATTTTTGTGATTTGTCACTTTAAAAATATAAAGGTTTCAATACTAGTAGTAAATATCAAAACTCTTTTATCAAAATGTTTTCAACTCTATTTTCAATACCAAACTCGTTTTTTGAAACCGTTTTCCAATCTATTAGTATATACAAATCTTTATTTCACTCGTATGAGAAATCTAATTAAACGGCTTAGTAAAACAAGTGGTATGAAACGCTTGCGTTTATTTCGTCGGTTAATTGTTGGACTTGTTCGATTGAACCTCTAGTGACAAATTTTATTAGTGAAGATTTACAGTTTGTTCGTAAATATTTAAGTTAAGCAAGTGGTTATGGGACATGAAGCTAAACTTTTATATTTACTAGCTTAGTGTAATTGACACTTCTCGTTGATCATGACGATCATTTTTACGGTTAGACTAGGCCTCATCGGTGTGATTTCGTCTCACACATATCTCTTGGGCTTTGAGGATTGTCTAGACACCACTTGTGTGATTTCATTCACACATACTTTTCTTTTGATTGTGAGGTTAGACTAGACACCACTTGTGTGATTCCACTCACACATACCTCTTTTGATTTTTGGTTAGTCTGGACCTCAATCTGTGTGATTTCGACTCACACATGTGGGGTAGCGCCCCACGGTCTTCGGGCCATTCGTGTGTCAAAATTAATGGCTTGCAACCATGAGATAGCGTCTCGCTTTGCGTTGCACGTGTTGATGATTTTTCATGCTCGCGGGTAGGTGAGATTCCGTGCTCCCGTTCTCGCTTTGCGTTGCACGTGTTGATGATTTTTCATGCTCGCGTGTAGGTGAGATTCCGTGCTCCCGTTCTCGCTTTGCGTTGCCCGTGTTGGTGATTTTCATGCTCACGTGTAGGTGAGATTCCGTGCTCCCGTTCTCGCTTTGCCTTGCACGTGTTGGTGATTTTCATGCTCATGTGTAGGTGAGATTCCGTGCTCCCGTTCTCGCTTTGCGTTGCACGTGTTGATGATTTTTCATGCTCGCGGGTAGGTGAGATTCCGTGCTCCCGTTCTCGCTTTGCGTTGCACGTGTTGATGATTTTTCATGCTCGCGTGTAGGTGAGATTCCGTGCTCCCGTTCTCGCTTTGCGTTGCCCGTGTTGGTGATTTTCATGCTCACGTGTAGGTGAGATTCTGTGCTCCCGTTCTCGCTTTGCGTTACATGTGTTGATGAATTTTCATGCTCGCGTGTTGGTGAGTTTCCATACTCTCCTTTGAGTTTTCATACTCCATTCGAGTTTTCATACTCCGTTCGAGTTTTCATACTCCGTTCGAGTTTTCATACTCCGTTCGAGTTTTCATACTCCGTTCGAGTTTTCATACTCCGTTCGAGTTTCCATACTCTCCTTCGAGTTTTCATACTCCGTTTGAGTTTTCATACTCCGTTCGAGTTTTCATACTCCGTTCGAGTTTTCATACTCCGTTCGAGTTTTCATACTCCGTTTGAGTTTTCATACTCCGGTTCGAGTTTTCATACTCGCGTTCGAGTTTTCATACTCCGGTTCGAGTTTTCATACTCGCGTTCGAGTTTTCATACTCCGGTTCGAGTTTTCATACTCGCGTTCGAGTTCTCATACTCTTAGCTTGTGTTATCTGGATTTCTTGTGAGGATTTCTAGAATTTGTGCTTCACCAATTTTCGTGATTTCTATTGATAAGTTTTATCAATTCTTGTGCATTGGTGAATTCGTGTGTTATTGATTTGTTATGAATACAAGTTTAGGGTATGATACCCCTTTCTATCTTTGAAAAGATTCTTGTGACTCTTTGGATAAATGAAAATCCACTTATCGAAGTTGCTTCTGATGTCGTTGTTTTAATCACATATTTTAAAAATTGTTTCAAAATAAAAATCGTTTTCAAAATTTTTATAGTTTACGCTTTCAAAGGAATGAGGAAGCGATTTAAACGTTTCAGCAAAATCGAGGACTATGACCCCTTTCTTTTACTGGTTCGTTTAATTCCGGACTTGTCCGTTTGAGGGTGAAAATTTGTAAATTCCTTTTATAAAATTAAAAGAATGTTTTGTGATTGTATTGCCTATTGAGTGCTTTAAGAATTCTGGTCGATGCGCTTGATCAACGTTATCGATAGGAATCTCCTAGACGCTTTGATGAGACAACCAGACACAATAAATTAAATTATAAAATGTAAATTTTTATGAAAAGATAATTACATAAAGTAAATTGTAAATTTCGAAAGTTTTAACTTTTCGGGAAAGAATATTATTTAAAACAACTCTTTTCTGATACTTCTATTCTTGTGATTCCCGAGGGAATCAAGACTTTATCGTTTGTACCAATGCTAATCGTATTGGTTTGCATGCCAGTCTCTTGCATAAGAGAACGTGCTGTCTCTTGTGTTTCTAAATCATAAATGCCTATTGAGACTAGATATGCCACGCTTGATCTAGTGCTCGTGGCTATTGATTTCGTACTTAAAAATTTGGCATCATTATTTTGGGTGAGAAATTTGTTCTCTACCCTGATCATGAATCTTGGGAATATTTATTTTCTCATGAGGAACATGATTTGCGTCAACCGCGTTGACTCGAGCTCCATACATCTTATGATCTTGATATTATTTACCACTCCCGGATGAGAAATCGTGTTGCCGATGCACTTAGTCGTAGGCAACAAGTGGTTGTTTCTTTGGTGATGTCCGTATGGAATCATCTTTTTACCAAGTTCATCAGACGTTTCGATGTACTTCGTTTTATTGAGCTTCGTCTCATTCCTTTTAGGGACTTACGTCTGATTATCTTTTATGTTGATCGGTTCATTGGACGTACCGTTTTTGTACTACGTCGGCGTTTTGAATTAATGAAGCTTTGATTCATCTGGCGTATCGTTATTGTACTACGCTGTTGTTCCAAATTATTCGTGTTTCACCTATGATAGGTGTTGTGCGTTTCAGTCGGTCGGGGAAGTTAGTGCCTCGATATATTGGGCCATTTCCTATCACTGAACGTATTGGTTTCTTGGCTTATCGCCTCTTATTACCGGCTCAATTTTCTGTTATTCATGACGTTTTCCACGTCTTCCAATTACGGAAATGCCTTTGGGATTTCCGATCTTTATTCTTGAGCCCGGTATTATTGAAGAAATTGAAGTTTCACCAGATTTGACGTTGATCAACATTCTATTCACATCAATGTTTCGGGGGTTCGGCACCTTCGAAATAAAGATGTTTTCTCGTGAAAGTTTATTGGTTCTCAAATCCTTTGAATTTCACTTTGGAATCCAGAGAATTCATCGAGCAATCACGATCAGGCTTTCTCTATCATGCTCTTTATGGTGAACTTCCTACTTCGAATTTCTTCATCTTGTGATGATATGCTCTTTTGGTTGTTACCTTTTATCCGTTGTTCCTTATGATTGCGAGGACGCAATTTCTTTAAGGAGGGGAGTCTGTAACAACCCGGTATTTCGCATCTATTTTTAATCGACATTAAATAATTAATATTATTGCAAATTTCCCTTTTGAAGTTTTTAAATTTGAATTTAAATTCTTTTATAAATTTTTTAAAAGGAATTTTGGGCTTTGAAAATCAAGTAGTGGCCCATGTTTTTAAATGTTGCCGTGAAATTAGCAAAATGAATAATCGATCCCCTTTTCTTGTTTTCATTCATTTCAAACCCGATCCCCTCTTTCTTTTTTTTCGAACCCTAATTAAAACAACACGAGAGAAAAATATGGCGCCTCGTGTTCATCGTCCAAATTAGGGTTTTGAGCTAAATCGAAGGCCGACTTCAACTGCACGATTCGACTTGGTGCTCGCCGATACTAGGGTGAGTGGTTCCACTCACATTCTAATTCAAGCCCTAGTGCTTTGCTGTAGTCAATTGATTTCCTTTAAATAATGTTGGTTTCTCTGTTTTTTTTTGTGGTTTTGAACTGTGATATGATTCGACTTTTCGATTGCTAGGATTTTCTGGCACTGGTGGGTTTTCGTGGCCATTTTGGTTTCACATGTTTTCATTACTTTACTGGGTTTACGCGAGTTGAATCTAGACATTGGTTTAGGTTGTAACTTGGTTTTCGGATCTCTGTAGCATTTATCTAGGCTACAACATGTTCATAAGTTTACACAAAGCACGGTGGTGCACTGTAAAATTCCATTGTGCTTCAGTATACTTTGATCTCTGACTTTGGCCACTTCGTTGATTTTAAACTAGTGACTTCGGTCTTGATTGTGGTGATGGTTTTAGATTATAACTACAAATCTTTCTTTTGCATTAATTCTGACCTGTTGGCACACAGTTTTCATTCTATTTAGTTTGTGTCAAGTCAGCCGCGTTCATAAATTTCTGTAGTTCACTGTGTTTTGGCTACCGGTGCATTGTTTTGACGGCCTTGTTCAATCTGTGATACATGTGCACTGATGCATTGTGTTCATTTGTATTTGGTACAACTGCCATGTGCACTGTGTTGTTTGGGTCGAGTTCCTTCATGCTGTTAGTATACATAACTGTCTGTTTCCTTTATTACCTGTTCTCCAAGGCATGTAGTCTGGGGATAATTTGATTTATCACTTGCTGTGTGTGAGACAGCCATCCACTTCATTTCAAGGTTGTACCTCTTGATCTTTGATTGGAGTTTAGTAGTTTGCCTTCATTTTGGCTGGGTCTTCATGGACCCTTTTATATTTGAGCATGTTGTATAGGTGTTGCATATCTAGCTTTGTTGTCTCGACCATATTTGGTTTTCTATTCTACCTGATTTTGTCTTCGAGACAATCTGCAGTGTTTTATGATGTAGCTTCTTCTTATTACATCATATAGTTTTCCCTTATGAACTACATGTGTAGTTGTTATTGGTGCCATGTATCTGTACCATTATGTTCTTGTACATTGGTGCTGCTCCCTGATCGTATGCATTTGTGTCATGCTGTGCATATGTGCATTTGTAACCTTGAGTATGGTGTCACCTTTATTGGCCTATATGTCTGCATTCCATTTGCACCTCTGATTCATTTGTCAATGTGCAGTGTTATTACATTCCCTTAGTGGCATTTGGTTTGCATTCCATTTGCACTGTGCAGCCCTACCCACTGCTGCATTTGTTTCGATTGTGCATCTGAGTTTTTGGTTGTGGTCTTGCCCTTATGACCTTGAGGTGGCTGTCGTTTTGTTGCAGTTGCCTTGAGTTCTTGTGGTGACTGCAGTACTTCTGATTTTTTTAGTGGTTGCACTGAAATTGATTCTTCAATGATTTTGGTTCGTTGAGCTTTTGTGTACATCATCACTTTAGTGGCAAGGCAGTGCACGCAAGCGTGAACTGCAGCCACACGGTATTCGGTTGAGTACATCATCACTATAGTGGCAAGGCAGTGCACGCAAGCGTGAACTGCAGCCACACGGTATGGTTTTGTGATATTCTATTTGTTTTGACTTATGGATCTTTTTGCGTATTCCATATTCTGTAGTGGCGAGGCAGTGCACGCGTGCGTGTACTGCAGCCCTACTTGAATTAATATTTTATTGATATTTCAATGGTTTGAACTGTTTGTTCATTTCAATTTAATATTCTGAATTGCATTCTGATTTGGTTTAATTACTGTCGTCTATTCAGTATTTATTTATTATTGCTTCTGTGCACTAATAACTGAGTTTGAATTAGACTGACCCGAGTATTATTTTCTTTTGAATTTAATACTCGGGTCAGACCGAGTATTTCAGGTTGTAGATATTCTGCTTTGGGTTGCTGCTAGAGCTATGAAGTTCTTTCATATCTTTTGGAGTAGTCGTCGTCATTTGTAGTAGTATGTAAAATTGTATAGGAAGATATGTATTCATGTATATTATATACGTTAATGTACTTGTATATGTAACTTCCTGAGTCGACTGTTGTAGTTGTATCATATGTACCGTGTCAAATGTATTGTAACTGACATCAGTTATTATATATATATGAGACCTTCTGTTTCATCTGTGTTCCGCATTTACATTATCTGTGTTGTTATTTTATATTTAATGTTCTAAACTATTATGAACCATCGTAGTTCGTTTTATACTGGAATTGGGGTATTTCGATGGGAGAAAATAAACCAGAGATGAAAAATGAAAGAATATATATATCACTCCTATCGAGATAACCAATACTAGTGTAAGGCCAACTATTAATGGCCGCTCCTCAACAGCCTTATTCTCCGTGCTAGTTGACAGCACTACACCGTAGTGTTCTTGGCTAGCGTGGGTATAGAGGTGGGGCGTCACACTAACATATCTCCAAATAGGAGATTAAAATCTCAAATACACGCCATATCAGCAATCTCAGTAGAACGCCAATGTAGGCAACTGAAATCTCAAAGGAAGAACTCACAAGAGTTCAAATTCCCATAAGGTAATCGCCGTATATATATAATATCCTAAACGGCTCGAATGGCCAATAATAAAAAGGCGATACACTTGGGAAACCAGAGAGTTTATCGAGCGATCCTATCTTGGTTTTCTATCTTCCCATGGCGATGGTGAAAATGTCTCTTTATCTCAAGCTTATTTTATTTTCTTTTGAGTGATAAAATTAAATAGTTGAATACAAATTCTTCTCTAGGAATTGCAAGGACGCAATTATGTTAAGGGGGAGTCTGTAGCAACCTGGGTTTGGAGATTACCTGTCAATATTGAATTATAATGATAATTATAATTTAATGTTGTTATTTAAATTAAAATTGGAGAAATTAAATTATTTATTTGGAATAAACAATGATGTTCGGAATTTAAAATGAGAAAATGAAATTCCAAGCTTTATTTTATTTTATTTGGAGTGATAATAAATGGAATATGGGCTTTAAATAATGAAAATGATTTTAATTTAGAGAAAATGCAATAATTATATTAATTATTGACCATTTTCTTCTTAATAATTTTTAAAAGAAGTATGTAATTTTTAAAGTCGGTTTATTGAAATAAAAGGTGGAAATTGTTTAAAAATATGTGTAGGCTATAAATTATGTTTGGAATGGTTTGAAATATTTATCTAAGTGAGAAAATAAATTTTGTGGAATTTTAGAAGTTAAGAACAATGTTTTATTCACTTATTTGACTAAATAGTGCATTTTTGTTAAATAAAGGAATTTAATAATGAAAATAATAAAAAATTACAAATTATCTCTTTATATGATAGAAAATGTTATGAAATTGTTTTCCTTTAAAAGAAATAGAAATGTTTGGTAATTATTATTTTGAAGTTATATTACATAAAAGTGATTTATATAAGAATGATTTTATAAAAATGTTTTATAAAACGGAATGAACTTCGAGGACTAAACCCGATGGTTTTAAGATGATTTTTGAACGGATTTGGGAAATGAAAATTATTATAGATTTGAAAGTACTTGTGAATATTAGCGTGAAATGATTTATTTCTTCGGGATATAAAATGATTTATTATGTTACTGATGATTTGGGTAACCCGTAACTAAAAAGTAGGCACATGTCTATGGTATAACCCGCTCTTGGAATAGAGGGACGTACTTATTTATCGATTTTATGAAGGCTGAGACCCATTTGCCTTTTTATTGGGAGAAACCTCCCGATCTGGTTGCATAAAGTCCAAAGAGATAATTTCCATAAAGATAATTAGATTTGAAAATCTTTAATTGATGATTAAGACTAAGTGGGTCGTTCCCAACTAGGGTATCGGATTTGCTTGATTATGTTCAGCATGATAGGAGATTCTCGCTACGTAAACAGTGACGAAGCTTAGACTCTTACCCCTACATGTCCCAAGTGTGAAATGGTTGGTTGATATTCGAGAGGCTTGTCGTAAAAGTAGATCCGAGGTACCACTTGTAGTCACCTCCATGTTGAAAAGCAGGAGTGCCTCCATGTTGAAAAGCAGAAGGGTAGCGGGATGGTTTAAAAGCCTACCGGGACGGGTCCGAAAATCCCGTTCGTTATAGTAATAAAATGAAAGGAAAATGACATTGTATGAATAAATAATAAATAAACTTTTGTAAAAAATAATGAATGTAACTTAATGAAAATAAACATTATATGAATGAGAAAATAACAGTAATTGATATGTAATGAAAAAAAGGAAAAAAGGGGAACAAACTTAAATAACATTGAAATTATTATTATTTGGCTTATGGATTTTTGGGAAAGGATACTTCTATTTTGTAGAGAGATGTATAAATAATCTATAAAGTTTTATCTATGACTATTAAGTGCATGGTTTACTTTATAGTTCATTTATCATTTTATATAATTAGAAGTTCTGAACCTGAACAAACCATTTGTTTTGGTTGCTATGGATGGATGATTGATTTCTTGGTGGAAATGATATTTGTATTGTATGTTTGCAAATGATTATCGTTATGTTGTGATGTTTTGTTTGCTATTTATTGAAACAACTTAAATATTTCTCTTTTACTTAATTATTGACTTCTTTGGATTATATAAGTGTAATATAGGTTTATGGAAGAAATTGTCACTGCTCTTGGTTTCATAAATTAAGCCTTGTTTGCCCGACAATGTAACGACCTAGCATTTCGAACCGTTCGCATCTATACATGTCGGACTTGAATTGCTTAAAATATCAGATTGTTAATTTTTATTTGGCAAAACTCAGCATATATAGTAAATAAATCAATCATAGAATCACAGACACAGAGTATTACAATAGTAAATAGCATAATAGATAAATAGTAGTTCATGAAGTTACTATATACAAAAAAAGAGTTTGAACAAAGTACAACAGAATATCTCAAATACAATGTCATCTGAAATACAAACATATGACAAATTTGAACAAAACAACTGAAAAAGCTGCTTAGATAAAACAGATCTTCAAGCAATGCTCCAATCTCCAAAGGTGAGTCTCAAATGTTGTGACACTCAGTTTGACCCGAGCATAAAACAAAAGACAAAACACTCGAATCAGGATTAAAATTGTTATATTAATAAATTCAGCTCCAGTGAAGTGTCAACTGAAATACAAGTAACTTAAATGATAGTTGGGATTTCCATACTTTAAGGATCCGTGGAAGATGTTCTATGTAGTAATATACACTATTATAATATGTATATAGTAAAGTAAACTAT
Organism: Allium cepa; assembly: GCA_030765085.1. Taxonomy (NCBI): domain Eukaryota; kingdom Viridiplantae; phylum Streptophyta; class Magnoliopsida; order Asparagales; family Amaryllidaceae; genus Allium; species Allium cepa. The sequence continues at coordinate 913,336,447 of CM060943.1, forward strand.
TAAAATAGCGTTAAGGCGTTACCCATATGTAACAACCCGATATTTTCAACCATTCGCATCCGCACATGTCAGACTTGAATTGCTTAAAATACCCCGTTGTAAATAAAATTTGGCAAATCTCAGAACATACAGTAAATAATAATCACAGAACATAGACACAGAGTAAGAAATGCAGCGGAAGTAAAAGAGATAGTAGTTCATGAAGCTACTATGTAAATATATTAGAGTTAAATAAAATACAATAGAATAAATAGTACAACAGAAGTTTCAAGATGATAACCAAGTACAAGCTGAATAGAACAACATAACTGGAATAGATAAAACTAGATAAGCAGATAATCTCCAGCGATTCCAATCTCCAGAAAGTGGAATCCAAACCTGTGAATAACTCAGGCTGACCCGAGCGTAAATAAAAATACAAACACTCGAGTCAGGACAATATATACTTATATAATGTAAACCAACTTAAGTGAACTATAATAAGGTACAAGTAACTTAAAGGATGCCTGGGACTGCCCATCCTCTAAGGATCCGTTAAACTATTTACTATGTAGTAATATTGCGCTATTATAATAAAGTCTACAGCAAAATAAACTTACTTTTAAATAGCGTTCTGGGCTACCCATATCACCCTTCACACATAATAGTCCCAGTAGTCCATCCAATATCATGATATCTCTAGATCGGCAAACTATTAGAGGATACCACACGGGCTACGGGAGAAAAAACAAACTCATAGCAAAGGTTCGGTATGGTAGGTGACACGGCACACAAGGCAATGCCAGGGTAGATATACCAATTACGCACACAGGCTGGTGGTAACGCAGCAGCCACATACGCCCACCTCGGAACACACTCCCATATCAAAATCAGAGGATGGCCATCTAATCAATCATAAGTAAGAGTATAGTATCGAAGGAATGTGTCCGACCAGAGGAGCTATGTAAAGATCGTGATTTTTCGTTGCCGAAAAACCGAACCTTTATGGTTTTTTAAGAAGAAGAAAGAGATAGAAGAAGAGAGAAGGAAGAGAGAAGAAGAAAACAGAACAACAACAGAAACAACAGAAAGAAAAATAAAACAATAACAGAATCTCACAATCGCAGCGGAACAACATATAATAGATAAATGAATAATCTTTAAACAAAGAACTATATCAGTTATTACATTACATCACATTACATTACATCAGAGTGTACAACAACAAACAACAACAAATAGCGGAAAAGAAATACTATATACTAGTAATATGCCATGCCATCCATCTTGCCTCCACCAACTCCTGAATATCCTGAATGACCTGATAACCTAACTCTAGACTGCCCGTGTGGAAATTGGTGGGCACCCAGAGTTTAGGAAGGGAACAATAAACTCTAGGTCAGTCATGTGACTGGTGTGAGAACTAAAACAGTTATTTATCTTTAAAACAAAGGATAGGATAATTTTTAAATAAATTCGCAATGCTTTTTAGAAAATGAGACTACCATAAGGCCTCCCACACGCACACACAATGCAAACGCAGAATCGGAGGAGATTTCTCCTTATGATAGTCAAAGATGCTTGATACGCATTAAAATCCAATCAATTTTTGATATTATTATTAGTGCATAGTGTAGGCAAAATTCATTTCGAAAATAGGATATAAATCCTAGCCAACATACGACCATTATCGTATGCCTACTATAGCTACCATCTAAACAGTGGTGACCACCATAAGTAAATGGCAGGTTCTACAACTAAAACCGTACAGGGTTTCGTATTGGGAATTGGATTTCCAACAAATGGTTAGGCCAAGGAACTTCCCATTGCCACATGGAAAAGCCTCTGGAATGACGTCCCAAGAACCTAACCGGATCTCTGCCAACACAAGGCCGGGTTACCCCTAACTGGGTAACAACTGACACGAATATGTCATTTCTCGATCGTAACCGATCTATATCCGAGGATCCCCGATTTCCAACAACCACAAAGTAATAAATTTGCAGTAACCACATAGGTTAAGTATCTGGGCTCCATACCATGATACCACCTCTATCCAGAAGGAATGACATACACTAAAGGGGTGCTACCCCCTAATAACCTTGCTGCATCTTTCCTGTTTTGACCATTTCCGGGGTGTGAGGCTCGATGAAGTCTCGTCCACAAAGCCACACTTTATACAAAAGCAGCTTTGGGTCAACAAATGATCAAAGCAATGATCATCAAGATAGACGATCAAACAAATGATCCTATCACAAACGATCAACCAATGATCATTTCACAGCATCACTCAGCATGCCACAATACCAATTTGGGAATGTATCACTAGTGACCATCAACTATATAACCTCTAAGCTCGTACGTCTCAGAGAAGGGTGTTAAGCTAAGAGAATAAATTCTCCGCCACCAACAGAAATATATTTGATAGAAACTAGCTTTACATCTCAAATTGTAACGTCAGACATACAATCCATACAAGTCCGTTCCGGGATCGAACGGAACCGAAGGCACTTCCAAAGAAGCCCTTGCAATCCGGATATTCACTTATCACATCCGGACAACCCGTCACTAAGGGTGATAAAACCTCAATATCGGAGATCAGCCGATGCGGAGTAACTCGACGGTAATCCATCCGTTTTCACAAATATCCGGTCTTCAACACCGGTCTTTAATTGCAATTCATAACGTCGTATCACATATTCGGAGTAGGTTATACGACCCCATTGTCCTTTCACGGTTAACCCGAATAGTGAGCGCTTATTTTAAAAATAAGTGTGGCATCCAATTCAAGCAATCACAACAAATACTCATTTAAGGGTGAATATTGATAGTAAGTTATTTAACTATCAATAAAGATGCGCAACATCACCAGATTCCAAATAATTTCTCAAATTATTTATTTTTCCAAAAATATCTTTACAAGATATATAATTTTCCATACTTCAAAAATAAACAACGTTTATTTTGAAACCAATTTTCCCTTTCCATTTATAAATTCCATAGTGAATTTATATTTCAAAATATCCACCGATCTACAGTTTTCAATAGATTTCAAATATTCAATTCCAATTTATCTTCAAAAAGATAAATTCTTAAAAACATTCCATTTCATACTGGGAAAGCAATTCCATACTTATTTAAAAGTAAGCGATTCACAAATATTATTTATTTTCACAATTTGAAAATATTCGATATACTTAAACCATAGTTAAGTATATATTTCATTCTTTAAGGAAAACATTCTCTTATTCGCATTTATTTGGGTCAAAACCAATGTTGCGTAAAACATCGTTACGACAACCCAAAAACACTAGTATAGGGATTCAAAATTTAAAATAGATATATAAATCCCAATACTAGATAAAACATTTCCTTTCGGAAATCATTTACTATAACAACAGTGTTATAGTCCACCATTTCCTTATTTTTCTCGAAAACGTCTATTTCAACAATGAATGTTGAAATCTATGTATTCGATTCATAATACATTTTAAAACATCCTTTAAAATAATTAACTTCATTTAATAATATCGTTTTCCCAAAACATATCTATTTTATTTCATAATATATTCACGGTCCAAAAATCGTGAATATACTTTCTTTAATAAATTTCTATGTTCTATTCATCAAATTCAATTGATTTCGAATTTATAAACAATGTCTATAAATTCCATTCCTATTTTATAACTTCGATTTATAAATTTCCTATATCAATCCAATTCAATTTATATAACTCAATTTTATACCAAAAGTCTATATTATAAGCTAAACACTTATAATATCATTTATTTACGAAATCGTTCTTTTTAAAACTTCACAAATTATAAATCTTGTTACTTATAAGATTCCGTTTATATTTTAGGACAACTTCAACTTATAAAATCTCCTTTACTAAAAATTTCTATTAATATCCTATTTAAATGCCAAAATCCAGTTTATAAGTTAATTACTTATAAATCCTTTATTTTACAACATCTATTCATTTTATAATACTTATAACACTCGTTTTATAATTTCAATATTTTAAATTCATAAATATCAAAAAAAAATCTTTTATATAAACCGTTTATAATAATAATTCAAAAAACTCAATTTAAACCATTTCATAAATTTACTAACTACTTATCTCAAAAATAATATTTTGGTTATATTTTACAAAAATCCTAAATTCTATAACTTTTAAAAATTGAAATTTGAATTTATTTTAAAATGAATCCATTCAAAATTTTAATAAAACATATACTTTGAAAAATCACTTTAAAACCCTTTTTAATTCAAAATCGTTATTTTTAACTTTAAAAATGGATCCGATGACGCCACAGCATCCAATAATTAATCACGGCACAGATATCATATATCGATATGATAATCAATAATCACACAATATCTATAATCACATAAATATTTGTGAGGAATCCAGTTGGATCCCTCCAACCTGTTTCCCTGCATCCACAGATGTTAGCACAATACCAATTCCACATCGAGGTGGAATATCGCGGTATATGGGATTTATAAAATATATCATCCGCTTACTAACAGCGCAATAGGGTCTCATCCGCTATATAATGCGGGAAATCAATCAACTGCAATATATACATATGCCAATATACATATACTGCTATATATAGATATATCCTACTATATCTAATATCACAATCAAGCAATTAATCAATCAATCAACAAATTTTAAATATAACTATTTAAAATTTTAAAAACCCTTTTGAGTGAGAAGTTCTCACCTTTGCTTTTATTTTTCCATCCAATCCATCTTGACTTGATTTTTCTTGATTTATACCTTGTATAAACAATTTTATATAATTCGTTAATATTCGGATAAAATCGAACTATTAATTTTCACTTGATAATTTAATTAACCCGTGATTTTATTTTGATTAATAATTTCCTTTTAACAATTTGATTTAACAAAAATTTAAATTCCTTTTCATCCAATTAAATTTCTAACAAATCTTCTTTCACAAAAAATATTTTTCTTTACTGTAACTATTTTTTTCTGTATATATTCAATTTAATTATACTTACTCCTTACTGTAAAAAAATAACTGATATCTTAAATTAAAAATTTAAACCACCTTAAAATAAATTTTTAAACATATCAATGTTTTGGATTACCTGAAATATACAGGAACTCCAAAATCGCAAGTTCAACCCTCGAACGAAACTGCTGCCCACTCGCGAGCTTCCCCAGATCTGGCCCCCTTTTCGACAACGCGAAACCTAGTTATTCTGCCTTCAACGCGAGCACGAGCGCGCATCATCGTGAGTTTCCCCTCCCCCATGTTCTCCGCCTTTGCTCGATTTAGCCTCCAACAGCAGCGGCGACTCACGAGCCACGAATACCTCTAGCCGTCTCCCACGCGATTCCACCTCGCGTTTGCCCAAAGTCGCCGCACGCCCATTACCCCTTCTGACCTCGCAAAGCCCCTTTTTTTTCGAACGAAAGAATTAGGGGAGCGGCCATTGTTTTTCGATTTTGAACTGAGGAAATATGAATTGAAGCTGTGTGATAATTTAAAATGATGGGCAAGTATCGGCATTATAAAATAGAACGACATGATTTTTGAAGTACGTGATTTAACTATTGGTAGGGCAGCGGCTGCAGGAGTAGGGTGGCTGATGTTGACAATTTATATGTTTAAATTCAAATTGAATTTGATTCAAATCCCATTGCATTTACACGTCGTGTGCTCACATAACAGCTTCGAAAAATACGAAACTTGAAATCTGGTAATAATACAATATTACGGACCCAATGGAACTGGTTTCGTCGAATTCCGAGACTGTATGAAAATTAACTATTTTTAAATATCGATTTAAACGATATAAATTCAAAACTGAACAATTCACTATTAATTTCAAATTTGAAGCTTCTATTATCTTCAATATTATCAATATGAATTTTACAAGCCTTTGAAATATTTTTAATCAGCTTAAAATTGAAGATTCAAATTTTCATTCAACTTTCAATAGATTAAATTTTATAATTTAATCGTCAAATTCAAAGCTATATTGAAAATTCAATCCAAACTATTATTCAAATATTTAAAATTAATTAAATACTTTCAATTTAAATTGTTCAAAATTCTGGGTCGTTATAACCTTCCCCCCTTAAAAGAATTTCGTCCCGAAATTGCAAGTTAGGAAGAAATGGTCCTTAACTGGTTTACTATTTTCCACAATTCAAATAGTTTTATCAACTTACTAACCTAAGTCTTTTTATTAGAGATTCATCATCATTTCAACAAGCTTTCCAACTTAAGTTATAAGTTTCAACAATATTGTTTACTTCACAATTCAAATTTAAATTCAAATTCAAATTTTAAACTTTCAAAATTTTCTCAAAAATTTCTAACACCCTAAATTTTCGAAAAATTTCGCCAGCTTCTCCTTTGCGCGGCTCGATCGGTACGACTACAAAATGGCACCACGGACCCTCAGAATCAAAAAGAAAAGAGAAAGCCAAGTGGCTGGAGAAGGAAATCATCAAATCTCATACTAAAATTGAAATACGTACCTTTTTGTCGAGCAATTCAATTTTTTTATCTTTGAAATCAAAATCCCAATTCCTTTATAACACCTGTATAACCTGCTAGTAGTAGTATCCAATTCCAGCATTCAAACCATTTTGCACATTTCCTTTACAAAATATTCAATATATGCTTCTTATACATTTTTACTTCACTATTGAAGTTACATATTTACTCTCATTCAATTTTACATTTCAATTTCATTTGAATTCAATTTAACTTCTGAATATTGGATTTTTATCTTTCAATTGCATCTCTCATTTACAATTCATTCATATTAGTTTGAATTAGTTTCATTCACTAATTTACTTCAATTTGGAATTTATCAAGTTTCAATACAAATTTTAGTCGCTTTCATCAAATTTTACATTAAATTCAATGGCTTACAATGCAGTTTCCTAATATTCGATTCAATTTTTTTTAAACAAAACGAATTCATATTCATTCTAGTTTATAACTAATTTAAATTGATACCAATTCAATTTATTTTAATTCTACTTCATTTGCAATTGATTCCATTCAATTTTGTTTACATTCCATATTCATATTCATCTCGAATTTACTTAAGCTAGTTCACTTCAAACTCAAGTTCATTTCCTTGTAAACAATTTCCAATTTATTTATGAATGTAGCTTCATTTGTTCATCCACCGTTCATTTTATCTCAATTAATTAAGCCCATTAGATTAAATTCTCAAATTTACTTTTATCCAAATTTATTCACTTATACATACTTTAATTTAAATCTATTCTTTAAATTAAATTTATTCTATCAACATTTAAGTTGTATAAGTTATCAACTCATTTATTATTCCAAAAATATTTTAAATAGGATTCCAGTGTCTTTTTTCAACTTTTTTCAAAACCATTATTGAAAATAATTCAAATTATCCTTTGAATTTCCAAAACCAAACCCAAATTTTCCAAACAACTTTCATTTAAAATATTCGGCAGCAATTCCTCTTTTGGAAACTCGAAAATGAACATCGATAATGCTGCAGCCATTACCGAAGTTATTTTCCAGCGACCGAAAAGAGTTTAGAGCTTTTCATTCGTTCAAAAATTCTTTTCAAAACCTTTGAAATTTTTTTTTTCAAAAAGGAATTAATCTCTAAAATTTCCAAATTCTTCCCAAAAACTTCTCTGGAATTATATTTTCAATTATAAGTCACATTTATAATTTTCATTATTCAAATTTCATTTGTATATGGATTTCATTTTCTTATTTTTTTTATCTCAATTTTCATATAACAATGATTTCAATTCTATTTCAATTTCAATGGTAATAGTTTAATATTATTACTACCTAACATCCAAGCAACCATATATTACAATAATTTACAGAAAATTATTTCATTTATATACAAAAATAGCTTTGGGTAAAATTATTTCATTTACCCGATTTTCAAAACAATACTGTGTCGAATTGTTCTATTCAAGTGTTTAGAAACCCCTTCGATCCAGTTGTCCAGACTGTGCCGACGAAGGTTCATATGCCACTCAATAAACCAATCATCACAATATAAAACAAATTTTATATTCACTAACAAATACGCGCTCATATCTATTATTACACTCACACTCATTCTAGAGTACTACTGACTCTATCTCTAATGAGTAACACCCAACAGAGCCATGGTTGTCGCTTAACCATATGCTCTGATACCACTTGTAAAGATCGTGATTTTTCGTTGTCGAAAAACCGAACCTTTACGGTTTTTTAAGAAGAAGAAAGAGATAGAAGACGAGAGAAGGAAGAGAGAAGAAGAAAACAGAACAGCAACAGAAACAACAGAAAGAACAATAAAACAATATCAGAATCTCACAATCGCAGCGGAACAACATATAATAGGTAAATGAATAATCTTTAAACAAAGAACTATATCAGTTATTACATTACATCACATTACATTACATCAGAGTGTACAACAACAAACAACAACAAACAGCGGAATAGAAATACTATATACTAGTAATACGCCATGCCATCCATCTTGCCTCCAGCAACTCCTGAATATCCTGAATGACCTGATAACCTAACTCTAGACTGCCCGTGTGGAAATTGGTGGGCACCCAGAGTTTAGGAAGGGAACAATAAACTCCAGGTCAGTCATGTGACTGGTGTGAGAACTAAAACAGTTATTTATCTTTAAAACAAAGGATAGGATAATTTTTAAATAAATTCGCAATGCTTTTTAGAAAATGAGACTACCATAAGGACTCCGCACACACACACACACAACGCAAACGCAGAATCGGAGGAGATTTCTCCTTATGATAGTCAAAGATGCTTGATACGCATTAAAATCAAATCAATTTTTGATATTATTATTAGTGCATACTGTAGGCAAAATTCATTTCGAAAATAGAATATAAATCTTAGCCAACATACGACCATTATCGTATGCCTACTGTAACTACCATCTAAACAGTGGTGACCACCATAAGTAAATGGCAGGTTCTACAACTAAAACCGTACAGGGTTTCGTACTGGGAATTGGATTTCCAACAAATGGTCAGGCCATGGAACTTCCCATTGCCACATGGAAACGCCTCTGGAATGACGTCCCGAGAACCTAACCGGATCTCTGCCAACACAAGGCCGGGTTACCCCTAACTGGGTAACAACTGACACGAATATGTCATTCCCCGATCGTAACCGATCTATATCCGAGGATCCCCGATTTCCAACAACCACAAAGTAATAAATTTGTAGTAACCACATAGGTTAAGTATCTGGGCTCCATACCATGATACCACCTCTATCCAGAAGGAATGACATACACTAAAGGGGTGCTACCCCCAAATAACCTTGCTGCATCTTTCCTGTTTTGACCATTTCCGGGGTGTGAGGCTCGATGAAGTCTCGTCCACAAAGCCACGCTTTATACAAAAACTACTTTGGGTCAACAAATGATCAAAGCAATGATCATCAATGTAGACGATCAAACAAATGATCCTATCACAAACGATCAACCAATGATCATTTCACAACATCACTCAGCATGCCACATTACCAATTTGGGAATGTATCACTAGTGACCATCAACTATATAACCTCTGAGCTCGTAAGTCTCAGAGAAGGGTGTTAAGCTAAGAGAATAAATTCTGCGCCACCAACAGAAATATATTTGATAGAAACCAGCTTTACATCTCAAATTGTAACGTCAGACATACAATCCATACAAGTCCGTTTCGGGATCGAACGGAACCGAAGGCACTTCCAAAGAAGCCCTTGCAATCCGGATATTCACTAATCACGTCCGAACAACCCGTCACTAAGGGTGATAAAACCTCTATATCGAAGATCAGCCGATGCAGAGTAACTCGACGGTAATCCATCTGTTTTCACAAATATCCGGTCTTCAACACCGGTCTTTAATTGCAATTCATAACGACGTATCACATATTCGGAGTGGGTTATACGACCCCATGGTCCTTTCCCGGTTAACCCAAATAGTGAGCGCTTATTTTAAAAATAAGTGTGGCATCCAATTCAAGCAATCACAACAAATACTCATTTAAGGGTAAATATTGATAGTCGGTTATTTAACTATCAATAAAGATGCGCAACATCACCAGATTCCAAATAATTTCTCAAATTATTTATTTTTCCAAAAATATCTTTACAAGATATATAATTTTCCGTACTTCAAAAATAAACAACGTTTATTTTGAAACCAATTTTCCATTTCCATTTATAAATTCCATAGTGAATTTATATTTCAAAATATCCATTGATCTACAGTTTTCAATAGATTTCAAATATTCAATTCCAATTTATCTTCAAAAGGATAAATTCTTAAAAACATTCCATTTCATATTGGAAAACCAATTCCATACTTATTTAAAATACTTATTTAAAAGTAAGTGATTCACAAATATTATTTATTTTCACAATTTGAAAATATTCGATATACTTAAACCATAGTTAAGTATATATTTCATTCTTTAAGGAAAACACTCTCTTATTCACATTTATTTAGGTCAAAACGAATGTTGCGTAAAACATCGTTATGAAAACCCAAAAACACTAGTATAGGGATTCAAAATTCAAAATAGATATATAAATCCCAATACTAGATAAAACATTTCCTTTCGGAAATCATTTACTATAACAACAGTGTTATAGTCCACCATTTCCTTATTTTTCTCGAAAACGTCTATTTCAACAATGAATGTTGAAATCTATGTATTCGATTCATAATACATTTTAAAACATCCTTTAAAATAATTAACTTCATTTAATAATATCGTTTTCCCAAAACATATCTATTTTATTTCATAATATATTCACGGTCCAAAAATCGTGAATATACTTTCTTTAATAAATTTCTATGTTCTATTCATCAAATTCAATTGATTTCGAATTTATAAACAATGTCTATAAATTCCATTCCTATTTTATAACTTCGATTTATAAATTTCCTTTATCAATCCAATTCAATTTATATAACTCAATTTTATACCAAAAGTCTATATTATAAGCTAAACACTTATAATATCATTTATTTACGAAATCGTTCTTTTTAAAACTTCACAAATTATAAATCTTGTTACTTATAAGATTCCGTTTATATTTTAGAACAACTTCAACTTATAAAATCTCCTTTACTAAAGATTTCTATTAATATCCTATTTAAATGCTAAAATCTGGTTTATAAGTCAATTACTTATAAATCCTTTATTTTACAACATCTATTCATTTTATAATACTTATAACACTCGTTTTATAATTTCAATATTTTAAATTCATAAATATCAAAAAAAAAATCTTTTATATAAACCGTTTATAATAATAATTCAAAAATCTCAATTTAAACCATTTCATTAATTTATTAACTACTTATCTCAAAAATAATATTTTGGTTATATTTTACAAAAATCCTAAATTCTATAACTTTTAAAAATTGAAATTTGAATTTATTTTAAAATGAATCCATTCAAAATTTTAATAAAACATATACTTTGAAAAATCACTTTAAAACCCTTTTTAATTCAAAATCGTTATTTTTAACTTTAAAAATGGATCCGATGACGCCACAGCATCCAATAGTCAATCACGGCACAGATATCATATATCGATATGAGAATCAATAATCACACAATATCTATAATCACATAATTATTTGTGAGGAATCCAGTTGGATCCCTCCAACCTGTTTCCCTGCATCCATAGATGTTAGCACAATACCAATTCCACTTCGAGATGGAATATCGCAGTATATGGGATTTATAAAATATATCATCCGCTTACTAACGGCGCAATAGGGTCTCATCCGCTATATAATGCGGGAAATCAATCAACTGCAATATATACATATGCCAATATATATATATTGCTATATATAGATATATCCTACTATATCTAATATCACAATCAAGCAATTAATCAATCAATCAACAAATTTTAAATATAACTATTTAAAATTTTAAATACCCTTTTGAGTGAGAAGTTCTCACCTTTGCTTTTATTTTTCCATCCAATCCATCTTGACTTGATTTTTCTTGATTTATACCTTGTATAAACAATTTTATATAATTCGTTAATATTCGGATAAAATCGAACTATTAATTTTCACTTGATAATTTAATTAACCCGTGATTTTATTTTGACTAACAATTTCCTTTTAACAATTTGATTTAACAAAAATTTAAATTCCTTTTCATCCAATTAAATTTCTAACAAATCTTCTTTTACAAAAAAATATTTTTCTTTACTGTAACTATTTTTTTTCTGTATATATTCAATTTAATTATACTTACTCCTTACTGTAAAAAAAATAACTGATATCTTAAATTAAAAATTTAAACCACCTTAAAATAAATTTTTAAACATATCAATGTTTTGGATTACCTGAAATATATAGGAACTCCAAAATCAAGAGTTCAACCCTCGAACGAAACTGCTGCCCACTCGCGAGCTTCCCCAGATCTGGCCCCCTTTTCGACAACGCGAACCCTAGCTATTCTGCCTTCAACGCGAGCACGAGCGCGCATCATCGTGAGTTTACCCTCCCCGCTGTTCTCCGCCTTTGCTCGATTTAGCCTCCAACAGCAGTGGCGACTCACGAGCCACGAATACCTCTAGCCGTCTCCCAGGCGATTCCACCTCGCGTTTGCCCAAAGTCGCTGCACGCCCATCACCCCTTCTGACCTCGCAACGCCCCTTTGTTTTTTTTTCGAACGAAAGAATTAGGGGAGCGGCCATTGTTTTTCGATTTTGAACTGAGGAAATATGAATTGAAGCTGCGTGATAATTTAAAATGATGGGCAAGTATCGGCATTATAAAATAGAACGACATGATTTTTGAAGTATGTGATTTCACTATTGGTAGGGCAGCGGCTGCAGGAGTAGGGTGGCTGATGTTGACAATTTATTTGTTTAAATTCAAATTGAATTTGATTCAAATCCCATTGCATTTACACGTCGTGTGCTCACATAACATCTCCGAAAAATACAAAACTTGAAATCTGGTAATAATACAATATTACGGACCCAATGGAACTGGTTTCGTCGAATTCCGAGACTGTATGAAAAATGACTATTTATAAATATCGATTTAAACGATATAAATTCAAAACTAAACAATTCACTATTAATTTCAAATCTGAAGCTTCTATTATCTTCAATATTATCAATATGAATTTTACAAGCCTTTGAAATATTTTTAATCAGCTTAAAATTGAAGATTCAAATTTTCATTCAACTTTCAATAGATTAAATTTTATAATTTAATCGTCAAATTCAAAGCTATATTGAAAATTCAATCCAAACTATTATTCAAATATTTAAAATTAATTAAATATTTTCAATTTAAATTGTTCAAAATTCTAGGTCGTTACAAGCTACCCTTTTTGGCCCGAGATCGCTCCTTTTTTAGCCACCTCAAGCCAACTCACAGGAGTCGGGTCCACGTAATATACCTCAAGAATGTCGCCACCATCCTACTTCATTATGGAATCTCCATCGCGTACACGGTTGTCAAAGTGGTTTTCGGTATCGACAGAAAGTATGCCAGATATCCGATCCTGGTCTCTTTGCCAACCAATCGTTATTATAACCCACGGTTATAAATTTTAGAATAATATTTATACTTCAAAATAGAATATCATTTCAAATCCAAATCTTTATAAAAATAAAGATTAAATTAATTCCAAACCATTTCAAAAACATCATATCTTTCTAAAACTTCCTGTCAAATCATTTCAATATATAAAAAATCATATCTTTACAAAACTTCATTTCCAATCATTTTAATATATCAAAATATCATATCTTTACAAAACTTCATTTCCAATCATTTCAATATATCAAAATCATATCTTTACAAAACCTTATTTCCAATCATTTTAATATATCAAAATATCATATCTTTACAAAACTTCATTTCCAATCATTTCAATATATCAAAATCATATCTTTACAAAACTTAATTTCCAATCATTTTAATATATCAAAATATCATATCTTTACAAAACTTCATTTCCAATCATTTTAATATATATCAAAATATAGTATCTTTACAAAACTTCATTGCCAATGATTTTAATATATCAAAATATCATATCTTTACAAAACTTCATTTCCAATCATTTTAATATATCAAAATAACATATCTTTGCAAAACTTCATTTCCAATCATTTTAATATATCAAAATATCATATCTTTACAAAACTTCATTTCCAATCATTTTAATATATCAAAATATCATATCTTTTCAAAACTTCATTTCAAATCATTATTCATTTCATTGAATTTAAAATACCATTTCAATTCACATTTCAAAACATTTTATATTTCAAAAATCATTTTAAATCATTAAAAATGAAGTTATTATATTTAATAATTAAATTATTAAATTTTCAAAATTTTCAACTTTCAAAGTTCATTTATTAACTTAAGTTTATCAAAACAGTGAAAATTCACTTTTCGCAGCATTTAGAAAATGCTAAGGAAAGTTGCACTCAAAACAGTTCAATTTAACAAAAGACAGCATTTTAAAAATGCTGTAATAGGGTTTACTTAAATTTCAAATAAACTTAGTTAAATTCAACAATTATAGAGCTTACATAAATTGCTATAATATCCTTTAATTCAATTTAGCTTTTTAGTTCATTATCATCAACTACAACATTTTCAAATGCTATAATATCATTTACAATGCAATTAATAGCAATTCAAAAATGCAATTAATTAACTTCAAATATTCAATATAATTTCACAACCAATTATATTTTTATTTAAAACATTTTTAACCTATAAAATCATACATTTTCACATTTATAAACATCATTTAATTTTCCTTAAGTTCATGATCTTATAAAGTTAAACTTCCATTCAAAAATCAAGTTTTAATAATAACTCACTTATTAAATTTCAACATTAAATTTTAAATTCATTGAATTAAATTTCAACTTAACACTTAAGTTTAAAATTTCAAAATATAACTTAATTTCAATTTTATTTATTTAACTTAAAATTCACTTTTAAGCCAAATTCACAAATTCCTATTTTGCTTATATTTCAAAATTTCAACTTAAATAATCATTCATTCCACATTTTAACTTTATTCAAAAATCATTAATATATTATAAAATCACCTAAATTCATTTTTAAATTCAAATTATCATAAATTTATCATAATTTCATATTTAGTTTAATTTCTAATTATAATTAAATCAAAATTTTCAAAATGACTTACATTCGAATTTTCTAACTTTTCCATAATTTATTTAACTAAATTTCCAAAAAATCAATAATACATTACAAAAATTATTTTTAGTTAATTTTAAATCAAAATATTATAATAATTACATTTATAAAATATTTTAAATTTTTCAGAAAAACACATTTTAACTACGGGCCTATATATAATTTTCTACGCTATGTAAAGTGATACAGGTAATATATCATTTCAACAAGTAATTTACAAAGAAAATCCGAGTTTTATCATTTCAAACCTGCAGTCCTAAGTAAATGAAAATAATTGAAAATCATTCCAGCTATCATTTCTGTCCATAACGATTTTCCCCTATTCTAAAGTCCGTTCAGGTATGTATTATTTCAACCCATAGTGATTCTAATCTAAAGGGAACTTGTAGTGTGATAAACTGATATAAACAATAAAACAACATAATATAACAGTAACATATGATATAACAGGTGTTTAAGCATGGGTGAACACCATATTATCATAATATAGCAGGTGTAACATGATAATGTATTTTACAGATTCAAAAGGGGTCAATTTACTAGTTATATATATACATATTAACATGATAATGTATTTTACAGATTCAAAAGGGGTCAATTTACTAGTTATATATGTACATATTGTCTGGTGAGAATAACTCACTTGTATAAGCTGGAGACAACGATCAAAAGCACAAACTGAGATCTTCAGAGGCACGATAGCATGACAAAGATTCAAGTTTCTGAGAGCCAAAGATTAATTGCCCTGAACACATTCAAACAAGACAATACAAACAACATAAGTTTTCAACTAAAAATACGATTAAACAATGTTAGAGATAAATGCAAAATCATCTCCAAAGTCTTTGCACTTGCCTTCTACCACTAATGCTTCAGATATAGGTCAGAAAGGCATGGCTAAAGTAAGGACAAGGATCTAGTTTTGGTTCATAAGAGGTCGGCCAAACATGTATGGGATGGAGCAAAAGTGATGATGCATGAGATATGTGCAAGGATTACAACTAAAAGGCAAAATATCATGAATTCAAGGCAACATTGGCTCGGCCCAAGCAAGACCAGGCATGGCCATCTCTGTAGTGGGCTAGAGAATGGTGTGGCAGAGGGTTTCAGGTCTTCCATGGGTGGTGGAGGTGGAGTTGGTGGTAAGGAAGGTTGAAGGTGATGAAGGCATAGGTGTTGGCTATGGTGCATATAGGTGAAGTTTGTTTAGATTTAGGTGGAGTTTGATCAACTATTGGGCACGGACAGTGGCTTGGGGCTGGAGAGGAGGTGGTGGGTGGTTCAGGTGGAGGAGCAAGTGGCCATGGTGGCTGGAGTGGTGGGGCTGAACCTGAAGTAGAAGAGAAGGCAAGTAAAAAATCAACATAAACAAGTAGAAAAACAAGAAGAAAAACAATGGAAAAAGAAATAAAATTTACCAAACTCTTGGAGATGGTGGAGCCTGAAATTTTTTTCAGATGGGAAGAAAAATGTTTTATATGAATGAGAAAAAAAAATAGGCGCCCGATGAAATGAGGAGATGTGGCCAATTGAATGAAAAGTAAGGTTGAAATGTGAAAAGGTTGGAGTTAAAGAGCCATTGGAAACCAAAAGTCAAAACCTTTTCACATTACCTTTAACTTAGTTATATAAGTTTAAATTACTGAGAAAAATAATAATTTCAGTAAAAATTTAGAAAATGCAACAAAATATAAAATATAAATAAATAATTACTAATTATATAAGGTAAAAATAAGAAAATAGCTCAGAAAATGCAAACTAGTCAAGCAAATTTTAAAATAAACAGAATAAATTTTGGAAAAATTATATGGACTTGGAAAATATTAAAAATAAATATAAGAACACAAAATAAACATGCCTTCACAAAATAAATAAATAAATTTTAATTAAATATAGTTTAAATGAAGAAAATAGCAAAGAAAACAGAAACTAGGCATTAAAATAGAAAATAAATTCAATAAGCTTTGGAAAAATTCAAACATCACTTTAAAAATATTTAAAAGTCAAAATATACATAATATAACATAAATATAAAAATTAGAATAAGATATATCAAGTAAAATGTCGTTTATATAAATTAAAACAAAGAATATTGTTAAATAACCCTATATACACACAATATCGTATAGGGTATAACTTTCGCAATTTAAATCCAATTTCAACGAAATAAAAAGCATTATTCATGATATTAAATATATCTTAATAATAAAATATAAAATTCAATAATTCAAATATTTAAATTTAAAATTTAAAAGTCAAAGTTTGACCAGTTTTGCCCACAATTCCATTTTCAGGAAAATATTCAATTTATACCAGTTTGAAATTATAATTCGTATAATAATCAAAATTTATATTTAACAATAAAATGTTTGAAATAAAATAAGTTTAAAATAATTTAAAAATAAAACAAAGTCAAATTTAAATTATATGCAGAAAAATCTAGGGTTGTTACACCATATCCCCTTTAACACATTTTATATAATGTCGTAGTATATACAGATATTGTAAACTCCTATCGCAAGTGGGCTATCATGGAGCACTCCATAGGTATGACACAAAACAAACTCGTAGAAGGCACGATAGGGCATGTGACAAGGCATGCGAAACAATGCCAGGGTAGATATACCATTTGCACTCCCGGACTGTTGGTAACGCATATCAACTACTACCGCCACCTCGTGACACACTCCCAAATCAAAGGTGCACCCAATCAAATCACAAAAGAAATAGAATAGTATCGAAGAAATGTACCCGATTGGGAGAATGGACCCATTTGGTCTTGTATAGATCCTGTTTCAGCCACATCAAGCGGACTCATGGGAGTCAGCGCTACGTAAATACCATATAGAATCATCGTCAGACCATCCTACTTCGTTCTGGAATCTCTACCACGTACACAGTTGTTAAAATGGTTTTCGGTATTGGCAGAGAGTATGACAATATCTGATCCCATTCTTTTTAACAACCAACGCTTATTTCACACCATGGTCATTTCATTTCAAATAGTTCATAATTCATATCAAAATATAATATTCATTTCCAGAATCATAACACTTTCAAAATTATAACACTTTTGAAATCATAACACTTTCGACTTAAATAGTTTAGATATCGAAAGTATACTATATATTTTAAAATAGTTATATATCAAAATAGTTTATATATTAAAATGATATATATTAAAATAGTTTATATATAATAAAAATACTTTATATAATAAAAATAGTTCCTCCGATTTCTTCAATCGATTCAAATCAGCTTAAATTCCAAAAAACAATTTAAATCAATTCCATTCACCACTTTCAATTTAAAGGTTAAAGATTCAATTCAAATTCTTAATAAACCATTTCACATTATATCGATTTCAAATCCAAGTTTGAAATTTCATTTCAATTCCAATAAGATTCTAGTGTAAATATTCAAATATTTGCAATATAAATTTCATTTACATTTCAACATTTAAGTTTTATTTTTTTTCAAATTGGAAAATATTCGCTTAATCATTTCAATAACAATTTATTTAAATCCCAATTTATATATTTAACTAAATGTTAAATATTAAATCTTAATTTATATATTTAACTCAATGTTAAATATTAAATCTCAATTTCATTTCAATTTGAGAATATTCATTTAATCATTTTGTATCAAATCAAGTTATAAATCATATTTTCAAAATCTCAAAATCAATAAGTTCAAAAAAATTCTTATCTAAATTCAATTATCAACCAATTTAAATTCCAAGTCAACGTTCATTTTTCTTCCCAACCTTTATTAAGTTATAGAAAAATCTATTTTTAAAATATTAATATTAATTTAAAGAAATACTTAAACATATAATAAACCAATTAAGTTAAACTTTACTAAATTAAATGTTATTGTTAAATGTATTTTGTATCAAATATTATTTTATACATTTTCAAAATAACAAAATTATAAGAAAAATCTTGAAAATTTATATTTCAAAGCTAACTCATAAATCTAAAATTTCCAAAACATATAATTTTAAAAATCTAAATTTTTAACATGTAAGAAAATAAATTCTTTTTATTATAATTTAAAAACAATATTTAATAAAATCCATATATTTCCTTTCAAACTTTGGAAATCATTTAAAAAATATAGACCAACGGTGTCCGTGTATAATTTTCTATCCGTTGGTCAAGTGATACAGATATTTATCATTTCAATTCGCAATTTAAATATCTACAGGTATATATCATTTCAACCCCCAATCCTAAAAATTAAAATCAATAAAATCGCTTGGGTTTATTATTTCAACCCATAACGATTTTCCCCTAATATACGATATCGTTCGGGTATTATCATTTCAATCCATAGAGATTTCTAACTAACAGGGAACTTGCGGAGTGAGAACAAATATAATTATAATATCATATCAACAACATGAATATATCATGAGTAACGGATTTAAATATAATACAAATAACAGGTTATGGTGTCATATATCACAGGTGAATATTTACAAATAAAGGCGTATCATGTATAACAATTAAATAATTAACAATTCAAATTTAACAGCAAATTTCAATTGTCATTTCAGTGTGAATTAATTTATTAAATATAAGAATGTTAATCATGAGTGATTGTTCACCTTCCGAGGCTAGAGAACTATGATAACGAACTGAGCTACGAATCCTAGCAACGAATTTCCAAAGTAAAGTAGGATGAACAAGAATTTGACGATCAAAGCAAAGTTGGAAGTTTGGAATTGACGGAAAACAAATCAAACTGGATTAATATAAATTAAACCTAATATATGTTATATGTATATAGTTTCAAAAATCAATTTTAAAACATATATTTTGATATAAAATCTATATGTATACTTTCAAATCAATCTTTAATTTAAACACATATAAAATAGAGTCCCTATATATATTTGAAAACCAAGTTCGTGCACTTATATATATAAACTAGTGTATAACTTATATACATATTATATCAAAATGTCTATATATATACAGTTAATATTAATATTTCTTAAAAAATCAATGTTCTTTTTATGCATGCATATATATATGTGTGTGTGTGTGTGTGTGTGTGTTTGTGTGTGTGTGTGTGTGTGTGCGCGCGCTACTCGAATTCATATCCAGGCTATATATATATTAAACAAACATGTGCGAGCTTCTTCAAAAACACTTATGCAGGCCACCATGTATATATATCTATGCGAACAATGTATATATTTAGTGTATATTATAGTGTCAGCATAGATGAGCTTACATATATATATATGTGTGTGTGTGTAAGCTAATCTATGCTGACACTATAATATACACTAAATATATACATGTACGTGCTAATATATGCAGACACGTATATAATATATATAAATATCCATATGTATGTTATTCTAACACAAGTGCATATTATATGGTAAACAACTTTATACAGACAACGCAACAAAATATATATGTGTATATGTGGGCTTCTTAACAAAAGATATGCAGACAAATATATAATATAACAGATATATATTTTAAGCTACCAAAAATCATGCAAATAAACATACCCGCAACAAATATATACATACGTACATATATATATATATACATATACATACATATATATATTTATAGGCTGTCAGGGTGATGCACGCGGGTGTGGTGCGGAAGGCAAGTCGATGATGGGTTTCAAGAGGAATAGAAGGGGTGGCCGATGGTTGAAAGGAGTTGGAGAATAGAGATGTTGTTTATGGTTGAGCGGCGAAGCAAAGGTCGGAAGATGGAAGCTGAGAGGAAGGGTAGATGAACTGTCAAGGAGGGGACTGCTGCATGTCCATCCTTTTTTTCTTTTTTCTTTTTTTTCTCAGCTACTTTCCGTTCATGAGGCAGGGGCTACAAGGGTGTAGGGGAAGCACATGTGGATCTAGGTGGTCGAGTGGGGTCAGGGGAGAAATGCGGCTGCTTGGTGGCGGAGGAGATGGTAGGCGCAACATGAAGGTCGAGAAGGAAGAGAGCACGAAAATTAAAAGAATAGATGCAAACTTAGTTTCATTTTCAAATTTTTTATACCAAGATGAGGACGAAAAAATGGAGGAAGATCAAATACAATGTTAAAGGGTATGAAAATATGCAGCTTGTAATATAAAACATTTTATAAGAATGTAACAGAGGAGAGAAGGTGGGAGGACGTGGCAAATAAAGGTAGGAAGACGAGTATACGAGCAGGCTTATCACATTTTACTTTATATATCCTATATATACTTTTACTCAAGAGGAAAGTGACAGGAAGGAACGCATGCATCAGGTAGGTTAAATATTTTTTACAGCAAACAAAGAATACACTACATATCTTTTATATATAAATTTTAATTTTCTCAATGAACAGTGCGCTAGAGTTGAAAGGACAACCGAGAGTAGTATAATGGATGTTGAAAGGCGATACATTTTCGAATTATTAGAAATAAAATGGATGTTGGGTTTATACATGTTGGAAATTGAATGGACACATGAACCCATAAGGCACGAATCGGATACCAATACGATTATTGTTTTCACAATTTCCACCGCGTATTGGACTCTGAAAGACACAAATGAATATACTATGGAGATCAGCATGATGAGACGAACAGAATGGCACACAGATATCGTCGACACGATCATCCTATCAAAAGTTGATATTCTCTGCCAAACTACTGCTACTTCGTCGAAAATAAGATAATCGGAGCCAGAGAAGTCCAAATTTGAGAAAACGAATTATGACGCCTCACTCAGAAAATAGTTTACATTTTTATTATGTAAAAATATTCAAATTTTTAAAATATTTTATTTCCATTAGTTTAACTGATTTTAAATCGAAAATTACACAACATAACGAACATTTGTATTTTCTAATGAAAATCTGCTATTTGCTATATTTAAGTAGACGCGTACCAAATATCAAATTTCATCATAAAATATTATAATTTATTTTCAAGCAAAATTTTAGTTAATTACGTTATAAAACCGTTAAAATTTACGAGTCGTTACTGTAACGATCGCGATTTTTCGTTGCCGAAAAACCGAAATGTTAGGGTTAAAGAAGAAGAAAAGGTAGAAGAAGAGAGAGAAAAAAATAGAAGAAGAACAGAAAAGAACAACAGAATATCAGAATCTCACAATTCGCAGCGGAACAACATATAATAGATAAATGAATAAACTTTTACAAAAGAAATATATCAGTTATTACATTACATCACATTACATTAAATCATCAGAGTGTACAACAACAACAACAAACAACGGAAAAGAAATACTATATACTAGTAATACGCCATGCCATCCAGCTTGCCTCCTTCAACCCCTGAATTCCAGAATATCCTGATAAACCTTAACTCTTGACTGCCCGTGTGGAAATTGGTGGGCACCCAGAGTTTAGGAAGGAAAACAATAAACTCCAAGTCAGTCATGTGACTGGTGTGAGAACTCAAAATAGTTTATTTTTCTTTAAAATCAAAATAGAGGAATATTTTTAAAGTCAATTCGCAATGCTTTTAAAAATGAGACTACCATAAGGCCTCCCGCGCGCACACACAATGCAAACGCAGAATCGGAGGAGATTTCTCCTTATGATAGTCAAAGATGCTTGATACGCATTAAAAAGAAACATTTGATATTATTACTAGTGCATAGTGTAGAAAAAATTCATTTCGAAAGTAAAGATATAAATCTTAGCCGGCATAGACATTTCGCACTTATGCCTACTATAGCTACCATATTCAATAGCAGGTTCCACCACATTCCATGGCAAGTTATACAACTAAAACCGTACAAGATCGTATTATTTCTTTGGATTTCCAACAAATGGTCAGGCCAAGGAACTTCCTATTGCCACATGGAAACGCCTCTGGAATGACGTCCCGAGAACCAAACCGGATCTCTGCCAACACAAGGCCGGGTTACCCCTAACTGGGTAACTACTGACACGAATATGTCATCCCCCGATCGTAACTGATCTATCCGAGGATCCTCGATTTCCAACAACCACAAAATTTGCAGCAACAACATAGGTTAAGTACCTGGGCTCCATTCCATGATACCACCTCTATCCAGAAGGAATGACATACACTAGAGGGGCGCTACCCCTAATAACCTTGCCGCATCCTTCCTGTGTTGACCATTTCGGGGGTGTGAGGTCCGACGAAGTCTCGTCTACAAAGCCACGCTTTATACAAAAACCGTGCTTTGGGTCAACAAATGATCACCAAGATAAATGATCAAACAAATGATCATATCAAAAATGATCAAACAATGATCATTTCACAGCAACACTCAGCATGCCACACTACCAAATTGGGAGTATATCACTAATAACCTTCAACTATATAACATCTAAGCTCGTACGTCTCAGAGAATGGTGTTAAGCTAAGAGAATAAATTCTCTGCCACCAACAGAAATATATTTGAAAGAAATCAGCTTTATATCTCAACTTGTAATGTCAGACATACAATCCATACAAGTCTGTTCCGGGCTCGAACAGAACCGAAGGCACTTCCAAAGAAGTCCTTGCAATCCGAATATTCACTAATCACGACCGGACTTCCCGTCACTAAGGATGATAAAACCTCTATATCGGAGAACAGCCGATGTAGAGTAACTCGACGGTAATCCTTCCGTTTTCACAAATATCTGGTCTTCAACACCGGTCATCAAATGCAATCCATTACGACGTATCACATATTCGGAATGGGTTATACGACCCCAAGGTCATTTCCCGGCTAACCCGAATAGTGAGCACTTATTTTGAAAATAAGTGTGGCATTCAAATTCAAACAATCACAACAAATACCTATTTAAAGGTAAATATTGATAGTCGGATTATTTAACTATCAATTAGGCATGTTCAACATCACCAAATTCCAAATAATTTCCCAAATTATTTACTTTCCAAAATATCTTTACTAGATATAAAATTTCCACAATTCAACCATTTAAAAACAAATTACAAATCAATTTCCTTAAACGGAAACACTTCTAATTATTTATCCATTTTAAATATAAAATGGGTCATTTAAATAAATCAAATAAATCCTAACTGATTTACTTTTTATTTACGTTCCAAATCCGTAAATTTATTCCCACAGTTCAAAAATAAATCAACGTTTATTTTTAAACCAATTCCCCTTTTTATTTATAAATTCCATAGTGAATTTACATTCCAAAATATTTATGAATATATGATTCCAAATCGATTTCAAATATTCATTTTCAATTTGTCTTCAAAAAGATAAATTCTCAAAACGTTCCATTTCACATTGGAAAAATATTTCCATACTTATTTATTAATAAGTAATTCACAAATCCATTTATTTCCAATATTTAGAAAATATTCAATATACTTAATATCGAAATTAAGTATATATTTCATTCTTTTAAGGAAACCATTCTCTTAACACATTTATTTGGGTCAAAAATGAATGTTGCGTAAAACATCGTTACGACGACCAAAAACCACTAGTATAGGGATTCAAAGTTTAAATAGATATATAAATCCCAATACTATACAAAACATTTCCTTTCGGAAACCATTTACTATAACAACAGTGTTATAGTCCACCATTTCCTTCTTTCTCGAAAACGTCTATTTCAATGATAAATGTTGAAATCTATGGTTTCGATTCATAATACATTTTAAAACATCTTTAAAATAATTAACTTCATTCTATAATATTCATTTTGCCAAACATGACTATTTTATTCAATAATGTATTCACTGTTCAAAATCGTGAATATATTTCCTTTAATAAACTTCAATATTCAATTTGTCAAATTAAATTGATTTCGAACTTATAAACAATGTTTATAAATTACATTTCTATTTATAAGCTTCGATTTATAAATCTCATTATTAACAAATTCCATTTATATCTCATTTAAATGCCAAAATCCGATTTATACGATAATTACTTATTGTTAACACCGCCTTAACCATGACTCACCGATCTAGTGCATCAGGAGGTTCCGACCTAATAGTTAGAAGCATGCCGACCTAAAGCTCAACAGGGGGTGCCGACCTAAGGCCTAAGGGTATGCCGACTTAACACTTCAACGAGGCTACCGACTCAACATAGATACCGACCCAACAGCCTTAACTCATTGCCGACCTAAAATGAATGACGACTCAATAGTTACCGACTTAATGACTCAGAAGGGACAGCGACTCAATGCCCTTACAAAGTTCCCGACCTAAGGCCCTAAATGGATAACGACCTAATGCCTTAAAGGATGTCGACTTAGGAAGTCTACTGACCTAACTTAAGTACCGATCTAATTACCTAAAGGAGTTGCCGACCTAACTGATCAGGACATGGAAAGGTGCACGACCTATACTTAAGTCGCAACCGACTTAAGACTTATGCCAAGCCGTTCCCGACCCAGGCAAATGAAGGCAAATCCTATACAGCTACTTGACACGCGCATGTTAACTCAGCAATGACCCAAGTCACAACCGATCCAGCTCCCCAGTTATCTCGTTCAGACCGTGACTTGCGACTTACCAAGTTAACTCGTCCACGACCTAATATAAGCCTGATGCCATGTTACTGAGAAGAGGTGGTGTTGACTCGGAGGCGACCTTAGACCGGTCACGACTCACCTTAAGTCGGCTGCGTCTTAACTTGAGTCGGCCGCGGTTTAGGACTTGGCAAATTTCAGAATCAGAACTCTCTATAAATAGGCACCCATCTCCAACATTCAAGGGACTTTTGGCACATTCTCTTCACACACCGTTACCTTGCTGCATTGAGAACTTCATCAACACTTAGAGCTTCCAAGATTAGAGGAATACCTCAAAGAAATTCACGAAGAAACCACACATCTTCAACATGAATCTAAGAACTTTAATCGACATTGAAGCTTAAGACTTGTTCCAAATCACTTGTAACTTGAAGTGTATTGTACTTGAGAAGAATTGTATCACTTTGTAACGGGATTATTAATAAAAGTACTTAGAGTGGACGTAGGCTATACCCTTAAGCCGAACCACTATAAAATCGTTGTTGTTTACTGCTTTTCTGCTATTACTTGCTTGTAATTCTTTCCCGATCTATCGGGTGGTGCTTTCACAACTACACTTTACACACCGGGGTGTTAGCGTTCACATTTTAGCGTTAACATTTTTGGTGCTTTCACTGAGAATTGAACTCAGGACAACTGTCATCATTGCTTCACAGAGATTTGAAGAAAGAATTTCCTTAAAAACCAGAAGTCTATCTGAAATTATGGCTCCTGGAAGGAAAAGTAGATCTATCAGATCTGGAAACATTCAAGAGGGAACCTCCGCTTCCCCTGTACCTAATCAACCCACTCCGTCTGTTGGAGTTACGAAAGCGGAGTTGGATGCTGTGATTCTAGGGCTAAACCAGCAGATAAACGCCCAAAATGCACAATTAGAGGCTCAAAGTGCCCAGAATGCTCTGATTCTGAATAAGTTGAACGATTTACTTGGGGCAAACAATCAACCAGCTGGTAATGAAAGGAACTATGCTGGCAACATTCATGATGTTAGTGAGAGGAATGCTCCGGAAAGGGCTACTAGTCCCTTTGAGCAGGCAGTTCCTGAGGCTGGTGGACCTAGAACTCGGCATGATGAGGAATATCTTTCTGGAATGGTCCGGCAGATCATGAAAGAAAGTATGCAAAGGGTTGAAGATGAGAAGGAATGGAGTTTCACCCCAAGTAAAACTCCGTTTACTGAAAAAATCTTGAAGGCGGAATTTCCAAGGAAGTTTGTCCCTCCGACTATTCCAGCTTACAAAGGGACAAGTGATCCGAATGAGTTCTTGTATAAATATGATTGGCACATGACAGTTGCCAGGGCCTCTGACGAAATAAAGTGTCGATATTTCCCCGTATACCTAGAAGGTGTGGCTCTACTATGGTTCACCAAGTTGCCAGTCCGATCTATCGATCAGTTTTCAGACTTGACCAGAAAATTCAAGGAGCAGTTTAGACTATATGCTTCGAAGGCCAAGGACATTATGTCACTATCGAGTTTAGAGCAGAATCCTGGTGAGTCTATCAGATCTTTCTTGAACCGCTTTAATATAGCGCTGGCCGAGGTGGACAATGCTGAACCACGAATGATATTGACTTATCTGATGAGAGCTATTGATAAGTCAAGCGAATTTGGAAAATGGTTGAATATGAAAGAGCCAACCTCCCTCGAAAAGTTCTACAAAAAAGCAGATGAATTCATTCGCTTGGAAAGTCGTCCTTTGCCAGTAAAGACAGTGTTGGAGAAAGCAGAAGACAACACCGTCGCTCCACGCAAGAATGAATTGGTGGGGCAAAAAAGGGAGAATAATAATGGGAAGAAACAGGGTAATCTGAAGAAGCCCCGATCCTTCAAGACATCAGAGTATACTCCATTATCACATACGCCGGAGCACATCTACCTTGCCACTAAAGATTCCGTCGATTTCCCTAAACCTATCCCTTTGAGGACCGGGAAAAAAGCCATACAGAGTGGGAAATTCTGTCGCTTCCACAATCAACCCGGTCATGAAACTGATGAATGCCGTCAGTTGAAAAATCTGATTGAAGAGTTGCTAAGAGAGAACAAACTGCAGCAATTCGTGAAGAAAAATAGCAACAATCCTGCATCGTCAAGTCAGGGGCAACAGGTTCCTGTTCATCAGCCTAGGACAGGTGAGAAAGCTACGGGACATGAATCTGGAAGGCCCGTTATCAATGTCATTACAGGAGGGCCTCACCCAGCTGGCAAGAGCTGGGGTGAGATGGAGAGATATTCCAGGGCTTTGAAATATGCTCCAGCCGAAGAAGACGTCTTTGTTTTAGAAGACACTACGCCCCTGAAACAACAGAAAACTTTCAGCGATGATATTGTTTTCAGAGCCAGAGATTCCACAGGTATAGAAGCTCCTACCCTAGATCCCTTGGTCATCTCGGCTGGTATTGGACCGGCCATTGTCAGAAGAGTCCTCATTGACTGCGGAGCATCATGTAATATCCTCTTCAAGAAGACATTTGACCAGATGAAAATCCCTATGATTGATGTACAAGCCTCATCACAGAAGATCGCTGGCTTCACTGGGGAGCCAAAACAACCAATTGGGACCATCGATCTGCTTGTAGAACTTGGGGAAGCAGAAAGGAAAGTGGTCCGCAAGCAAACATTTGTGATTGTCGATGAGTTTTCTGCTTATAATGCTTTTCTTGGCCGTCCAACACTCGCAGCATTCAAAGCTATCCTAGCCCCGTGGTGCCTCACTATTAAATTCCCTACTGACAATGGAGTAGGAGTTATAAAAGGGGATCAAAATGCTGCGCGAGAATGCTATTTGACAGAGCTGCGAGAGTCAAGAAAAAGAGAAATGGGGAAGGATGCGGCAACCCCAGTCCGCATCAAAGAACCAGCCTTGTAGCAATTACGGGGCGGACCCTGCACTGGCGAGCACAGCGGGGCACGGAAAGAAATGGATTCCAGAAAAGCCAGTGCAGGGGAGAATAGAGTGGTACCAGTGGAAACGACAGTTCCGGTACCTGTTGACCCGAAGGACCCAAATAAGGTGTTAAATGTGGGTTCACAGCTTAATGTGTCAATTCAGAATATCTTGATATCTTTCCTGAAAGCAAATCTGGATGTCTTTGCTTGGGCTCATGCCGATATGTGTGGAATATCCCCAGAAGTTGCAGTACACGCTCTGAATATTGACCCAAAGTTTACGCCAGTTAAACAGAAAAGAAGAACCCAAGGTCCAGAAAGGTCAGCAGCATTAAAAGAAGAAGTTGATCGACTCATAGAAAATAACTTCATCAAAGAATCTACATATCCGAATTGGGTTTCAAATCCTGTGTTGGTCAAGAAAGCTAATGGAAAATGGAGAGTGTGCATTGATTTTTCTGATCTAAACAAGGCTTGCCCCAAAGATTGCTTCCCATTACCCAGGATCGATCAACTGGTAGACGGAACTGCGGGACATGAATTGTTATCTTTCATGGATGCCTACTCCGGTTATAACCAAATCATGATGCACGAGCCGGATCAGGAGGATACAAGCTTTATCACAGATGTTGGACTTTATTGCTACAGAGTTATGCCCTTCGGATTGAAAAATGCAGGGGCAACCTACCAAAGACTTGTTAATGCTATGTTCAAACCGCAATTGGGCAAAACTATGGAAGTCTACGTCGACGACATGTTAGTGAAGTCCAGGAAAGCAGCGGATCACATTGAACACTTAGCAGAAATGTTCGCAGTCCTCCGGAAATACAGAATGAAACTTAACCCTCTGAAATGTACATTTGGGGTCGAGTCCGGAAAGTTCTTAGGTTTCATCGTCAGTGCTAGGGGCATTGAGGCTAGTCCAGCTCAAATTACTGCCTTGAAAGAAGTTAAAGCTCCTAGAACGAAGAAGGAATTGCAGAGTCTCAACGGAAAGGTCGCCGCCCTGAGTCGGTTCGTTTCCAAAGCCATTGATAAATGCATCCCATTCTTTGACGCCCTGAAGAAAGGAAAGAAGAATTTTGAATGGACTTCCGAATGCCAAAAAGCCTTCGATGAGTTGATCCGTCATATGGAAACGCCTCCAATACTTTCTAGGCCAGGCAATGGTGAGGATCTTCTTATATACTTGGCAGTATCATCTCATGCTCTAAGTGCAGCGCTGATACGGGAAGACAAAAGGATTCAACATCCGGTTTACTATATCAGTAAAAGACTCACTGGGGCAGTGCTGAATTAATCCAAGTTGGAAAAACTCGCCTATTGCCTACTAGTTGCATCAAGGAAACTGAGGCAATATTTCCAAGCTCATCCTATCAAAGTACTCACTGATCAACCTCTAAAGCAAGTCCTATTTCGCCCTGAAACTTCGGGTCGCCTTCTAAAATGGAACATTGAACTCAGTCAATATGACATCACCTATCACCCCCGAAAAGCAATCAACGGACAAGCTTTAGCTGATTTCATTGCAGAATTCACAGAGAAAGATAATGGTGAGGAAGAAACGATCAATGATCCCCCAATTCAGTGGAAGATGTATGTTGATGGCGCAAGAAATGACTACTGTTCTGGAGCCGGAATGGTACTTGAAACTCCTGAGGGTCGATCATTATGTTATGCATTAAGATTGGAATTTCCTTCAACAAACAATGAAGCAGAATATGAAGCTCTTATTGCAGGTCTGAAAATCGCTAAAGAGCTAAACATTCGAGCATTACAGATCTTCAGTGATTCTCAGCTTATTGTATGCCAAGTCAAGAAGGAATTTCAAGCAAAAGGTGGAAACCTGCCTTCCTACTTGTCAAAGGCTTGGGAACTCCTATGTGAACTTGATCACTATTCAATAAGCCACATTCCTCGGGAAGAGAATATGAAGGCAGATTCCCTCGCAAAGTATTCAAGTTCTGGTGAAGCTCAACTATTGGGGTTGGTCCCTGTAGAAGTCCTTTCAGCACCAAGTATAGACGAGATGGATATAGACTGGATTATGAATGTATCTCAAGAACAAGAGTCATGGATGACTCCAATACTGGACTACCTACTCAGAGGTTCTCTGCCAGAAAATTCGATAGAAAGACGAAAGCTACTAAGGAAAGCCTCTCGCTATGTAATTCAGGATGGCCGATTGTACAGACGGGGATTCTGTAACGACCCACTATTTTGTACCATTCGAATTCGACAAATTTAATGGTTGTCGAGCTGGAATAGTTCAAAACAATAGATTGTAAATATAGCTAAAGAACAAATGAAATCAAATACACCGAATCACAGACACATATATCAGAATCTCACAGCGGAATATAAAATAATACAGTGGTTCATGAAGCCACTTAAAAACTTTTACCAAACAGAAATACATTGTTCATAGACTTCAATACAATTTTAAGCCATAAGCAAATATAAAGTCTTCAAAGGTCTTGAATTACATAAAAGATAGAGATGAAACTGATACAAAGCTTCTGGTAGCACGAATGAAACGAGTGTCCTAGCTCTGGAGAGAAAGCTGAAACTGCAAACTCAGGCTGACCCGAGCGTAAAATAAAACAAAACACTCGAGTCAAGACATACATACTTATATAATGTAAGCTAAATCAAGTGTACTGTAATATAGAGCAAGTAACTTAAAGGATGCTTGGGATCGCCCATCCTCTAAGGATCCGTTAAACTATTTACTATGTAGTATATTGCGCTATTATAATAGTGTCTACAGTAAAATAAACATACTTTTTAAATAGCGTTAAGGCTTTACATTTTCCACCTTAACACGTAATAGTCCCAGTAGTCCATCCAATATCATAGTCCCTCCTGATCGGGAAGCCACTAGAGGATACCACACGGGCTACGGGAGAAAACCAAACTCGTACAAGGCTCGATATGGTAGGTGACACGGCACAACTAGGCAATGCCAGGGTAGATATACCAATTACGCTTCCGGACCGATGGTAACGCGAAGCCGCAGCAACCGCCCACCTCGAACAACACTCCCAAATCAAAGGTGCGCACCAAAACAATCACAAGAGTAATAGAATGGCATACGAAGAAGTGTGTTCGATCAGAGGAGCTACCTCATTAATCCGTCGATCGCTCCTGTTTTAGCCACCTTAAGCCAACTCACGGGAGTCGGGTCCACGTATTTACCTTTCAAGAAACCGTCACCACCATCCTACTTCATTCTGGAATCTCCACCGCGTACACGGTTAGTCAAAGTGGTTTTCGGTATCGACAGAGAGTATGTCCATATCCGATCCCGGTCCCTTTGCCAACCAACGTTATTATAACCCGTGGTTATAGTTTTGAAAAATGGTATTTATACTTCCAAATCATATATATTACGAAATACCTTTAATTTCAAATCCTTGATTAAAACATTTCCTTTGATAATATACCATTTCAATTTATTCAATTAAATTTGGAGTTTATTGCTTTTATCAAAAGAATAGAAATCAATTTCTTCTTTTAATTCTTTCCAAACTCAATTTCTTATTTTATTAGCAATTTCATATTTTAAATTCCAAATCTTAACGTATTCCCAAAATAGATATGAAATTTTAAATAAATCAATTTCAATTTCTACACCATCTAGGAAATGCTATCTAAAGTTACGGGTTTAAAATGGTCAAATTTTAAAAGACAGCATTAAATGCTGTAGTAGACCTTTAGCTAAAAATCAAATTTCAAATATAACTTATTATTTATTATATCTTAATTGAAATCCTTTCCTTTTCGAAAATACAGAATTTCTAAACAAGTTATATTCAAAATTTTAATTCAACATTTATTTATTTAACCCCTTTTTACATCATATAAATCTTATAAAAATCCTTTATATAAATTAAGCCAAAATATCATCAATTTCTAAATTTAAAATAATTTAAAAATAATTTCAGAAAATAATATATAAACCACGGGCCTGTATAAGATTTTCTAGCCTAGGTCAAGTGAAACGGATTTATATCATTTCAATCCGATATTTATACAACCCCGGGTTCTATCATTTCGAACCCGCAATCCCAAGATAATTTACAGCAGTTAACAGAACAAGTGAACAATAATAATCAATTAGGCCTATCCTTTCAGCCCATACCATCTATAATAACAGGGAAACTTGCAGTGGTGATTTAGGCAGTAAATAAACAATAACATAACTGAAGAAATAATATAACAGATAATACTGATGAGGTGTCAATTTAAATGGGGTCCATCATTCTATATTACACTACAGACAGATAATAGTGAAATACAATTTTACACATACACTTGCAATAATTTACCAAAATATATGTACGTATGTCTGGTGAGAAATACTCACCTGGATTTTGCAGAAAATTTTGAAAATTTTAAAACGACTGTTCACCGGTACAGAGTAACAGAAGGTAACGATCAAAATTCCCGGACGTCGCCTAGATCCAAATCTAGAATAAAATTCAAAATATTGAAACGCGACTTTAGAATTTTTAGTCAACGAAAGATTAAAAAGAGAACGAGAATTCGTTTGCTTGCTCGACCACCCTACCGCGCATAAGATCAAACAACACATTTTTAACTTTACTGTTGCCTATCCTATTTCAACCTATATTCACGTTTTCCAGAAAATACTACACCTATTATATCATGCTTTCTCAATCCCTCACCAATCCGCCTTCCAGACTTTACACAATCATCCTCCTGCAAGCCTACCCCAACCCACTGACACTGCCTCACTGCCGTGCCTCCCACTTCCACCAAACCCTATGCCTTTGCCAAACATAGTCCAGTTCCAAAGCAAATCAAACCCAGCAACTCATAGATATATCCAGCTATTGAAAGTGCACAGGTGAAAACTGAAATGTACATGCACAGACTTCACTCTCTTCCTATATGCCGGCTGTGTTATGTTTTCCCCCTTTCTTTTTTTTTTCTAATCTTGACTCTTAACTTATTTTACACTGGTTTATAATATTTTTCTTTTTATCCTAAATCTACTCTCCAGATTCAACTGAAATATGCAGATGACAAAAGTATGCAGAGGTCTCTCCTACTACCCGAGCCACCACATATTTGCTTCGAGTCACCTCCTCCTCTACTTCGGGTCAATCAGTGAATTTCTTCGGGAAATTTTGTAAAATCTCCGAGTCAAATTTTTGAGGCCTCACCTGTGTCTCAACAACACTGATCTGAATGCTCACTTCTTATATTTTTTTTTCTCACAAACTCTCCCCTTCTCTGAACTTCCCAACTAACTAACCCCTTCCCTTTTTATTTGCATCAACCCCTCACTTCAATTATGTATCACAATTCCAGGCTTCAACAGACTTCCAGGTTTCACCAAACTGTCATGTGTACATGCACTTCCTCAACATGCACAGGGACCCTCTCCAACTCCACTACTCCAGATGTCTACACTGTCCAGCCTTCAAACTAAAATATGCAAGACAACTACCCAAACCCAGTGCTACCAAACCCACTGTCATGCCCATGTTTTATGAATGCACAGACTCACTGAACATGTATGCATGACCTCTCACTGTTCCAGACCATCAAGCTACTCAATCTTCCTTCCTTAATTCTTATAAATATGTTTTTTTTTTCAGCATGTCCTATAACATGAATGCAGACAAATTCCTAAAACCAATTTCAGCCTATCTCAAAATCAATGCAGACTGGAAAACAGCACCTCTGCCTATACCATACACACCAGATCTCGCCATCTATTAGTGGCCGAGCAAACAAAAGGCAGAGAAACTTAGAAGAGAAAAGATGAAATAAAATTTACCTGATGGCTTTGAGCAGAGGAAAAGAATGAAAAGCAGATCAAAATGTGGAAGACTGATGGGTGGGTATATGGATATATATAGGCAGTGCTTTGCGAGATTTGGGGAGTGTCAGTTTTATTTGTATTAATACTATTGGTGTGGACGAGAATTCATTCTCATCAGTTACACAAGAATAACACAAGCATTGATCTCTGATTTATGGAAGTCAGGCTTTGAATTTGATTTGCCATATGGTAAAATTCTTGCTCACATTTATCAATTCATTCAAGGCCGAGATAAATGCTTTGATAACTGAAAGGCTGAAGTAAAGGAAGGATTGATGCTTGTTTCAGTTTTATATCGTGCATTAAATTTGATAACTGATGAAAGCGGGGTTTTAAAAACAAAGTTTGATATTCGATACAAGTATTTGCGTGATTCTTGGCAACGTAGGCAACATTGATTTGAAGAAAACTGATCATATGATAAAGGCTTGCGAGATAAATGTTTGGTAACTGATGAGATAGAGGTAGAAGAAAAGAATCAGATGCATGCTCCAGTTTTTTTTTCAAGCGTGCATTTTATTTTCGAACATTTATTCTATGAATTTTCTCAAACTCATATATATATGTGTTATGATTTAGTTTGAAGTCAAAATTTTTTTAAGAGGTGAACATTTGTGTAGGCTTGATATATAAAAAAAAAACGTATGCAAAGTTATAAACAAATGGTCCTTTAAAATGAAATAACGTTCGTCTTAAAATCACGGACCAATATTTTTCTTCAGAAAAATTTGAAAATATTATTTTTACACTACGTTCAACAGACGCAGTCTAAAACATCAAAAATTTTCACAAAAGTAACATTTTTTAAAAACACACGTTTCATTACATTGTTTATACCCTATAACTGACGCGTCTTTTGAACGCGAAATTTAACCGTTCAAACCTAGCTTAAATTTCATAGTTATTATTTAATTTTTTTGACATATAAAATTTTATAAAAATATATCTCCAATTTAACTAATTAAACTATATTGTTAAATACAATTATATAAAATATATATCAAAATTTAAATAATTAAGATAAAATAAATCGCTAAAACTAGGGTTGTTACACTCTCCCCCACTCAAGAACTTTTCGTCCTCGAAAAGGAACGAAAGAAAAGAATCAAAGGAAGATAAGCTAAATAAACAAGTACCTTAAACGAATAGTTCCGGATTTGAAGCACGAATGCTCTCCTCCGTCTCCCATGTGCAATCTCGCTCATCGGTGCTCCATTGCACTTTGACCAAAGGGACAGACTTCCTTCTAAGCTGTTTCGTACCTCGATCGATGATACGAAGCGGCTTCCTTTCAATAGTTAAATCAGGTTCGATGTCCAAACCATCAAGAGCAGTAGGCTGGATGACAAGAGATGGATCGTGAAGACAGCGACGAAGGTGAGATACATGGAATACATTGTGAATTCCAGCAAATTTCTCGGGTAGATCCAGTCGATAAGCAAGAGATCCAATCTTCTCTAAAATACGGAATGGACCGATGAATCTAGGGGCCAGCTTTCCTCTTCGACCAAACCGAACTACATTCCTTAAAGGAGAGATTTTCAGAAATACCAAATCACCAACATCAAACTCCAACTTCCTTCTACGCCGATCAGCATACTTCTTTTGTCTATCTTGAGCAACCTTTAATCTCCTCTTAATCTCCTCTACTTTCTCTGAAGCTTCTAGAATCATCTCAGGACCAACAACTAGGCGGTTACCAGACTCAATCCAACACGAAGGAGATCTACACGGTCTCCCGTATAGAGCAGCAAAAGGGGACATCTTAAGACTAGCCTGAAAAGATAGAATGAGATAGATAGAGAATAAGATAAGATAAGAACAAGGGATTGGAAATTTATACCTGGTAACTATTGTTATAGGTGAATTCCACAAGATGGAGATGGTCTTCCCAAGATCCTCCATAATCCTATATGCAAGCACGAAGAAGATCTTCTAGAATCTGATTTACCCTTTCAGTTTGACCGTTAGTTTGTGGGTGATAAGCGGTGCTCAGGTTCAAACGA
Source organism: Allium cepa (assembly GCA_030765085.1). Lineage (NCBI taxonomy): Eukaryota > Viridiplantae > Streptophyta > Magnoliopsida > Asparagales > Amaryllidaceae > Allium > Allium cepa. The sequence continues at coordinate 913,372,961 of CM060943.1, forward strand.
GTACCCAAGGACTCTTGGAACGCTTTCCAAAACTGACTGGTGAAAATAGGGTCTCGATCGCAAACGATGCTAAGAGGAACACCATGGAGACGAACAATCTCCCTCATATAAATCTCAGATAAACTCGAAGCTGTGCGGGTAGATCTGACTGGGATGAAATGAGCGGACTTAGTTAGTCTATCTACAATGACCCAAATGCTTTCATTTCCCCTCCGAGATCTCGGTAAACCATCGATAAAATCCATAGAAACTTGCTCCCACTTCCAGTTTGGAATCTCTAAAGGTTGTAACAAACCGGGTGTCTTCTGATGGTCTGTTTTGACTTGCTGACAAGTCGCACATCTACTCACAAAGATAGAGACATCTCGCTTCATACCTCTCCACCAATATAGCTTCTTCAAATCCTGATACATCTTGGCTATGCCAGGATGGATGGAATGTCGGGACTGGTGATGTTCCCGAAGCAATTCCTGCCTTAAACCATCAACATTTGGGACACAAATCCTTCCATTTATCCTTAAAATCCCTCTATCATCAATCTGAGCTCCCTTTCCATCAGAACTACTACTACCTCTGCTCCGGACATTCTCCTTCATAGCTCTAAGCCTCCCATCTTCATCTTGTTTAGCCACGATACGGTCCAAAAGAGGAGAAGAAACAATAAGTTGGCACAACAAAGACTTCTTCCTACTCAGCGCATCAGCCACTACATTTGCTTTTCCGGGAGTATAGTTGATGTCGAGATCATAAGAAGCAAGAAACTCGAGCCATCGCACTTGTCTCTGATTTAAATCCTTCTGGGTAAAGATATATTTCAGAGATTTATGATCAGTGAAGAGATCAAACTTAGCTCCCAAGAGATGGTGTCTCCAAAGCTTCAAAGCAAATACAACAGCTAACAATTCTAAATCGTGGGAAGCATAGTTAGCTTCATGTGTCTTCAGCTGACGACTAGCATAAGCAATTACTCTCCCATCTTGCATTAGCACTGCTCCCAAACCTTCTCGACAAGCATCGGTGAATACCGTTAATCTTTCACTTCCATTTGGTACAGTAAGTACTGGTGCGGAGGTGAGCTTATCTTTTAATTCCTGGAAAGCAGCTTTACACTTACTACTCCATACAAACTTGACGTTCTTCCGAGTTAGAGCAGGCAGAGGTGCCGAAATCCGTTCAAAATTTTCAATGAACCTTCGATAGTAGCCGGCAAGGCCTAGAAAACTGCGGATGTCGGTAGGAGTCTTAGGTTCTTCCCAATCTTTGATTGTAGCGATCTTGACTGGATCAACAGAAACTCCTCCTCTAGAGACAATATGCCCGAGGAATCAGACTTCTTCTTCCCAGAAATGACATTTAGAGAACTTAGCCTTCAATTGGTGATTCCGAAGAGTCTCTAAAACATACTTCAAATGAACTCTATGTTCTTCCTCAGACTTGGAGAAAACAAGGATGTCATCAATAAAGACAAGGACAAATTTATTTAGTACATCGCGGAAGACACGATTCATCAAGTCTACGAAGAAAGCAGGGGCATTAGTCAAGCCAAAAGGCATAACTAGCCATTCAAAGAAGCCATTTTCGGTACGGAAAGCGGTTTTGGGGATGCTCTCCTCAGCAATTCTAAGCTGATGGAAACCTGTGGCTAGGTCAAGCTGAGAGAAAACAGTCGCTCCATAGAGTTGATCGAACATATCGTTCATACGGGGCATAGGATATCTGTTCTTCATGGTAAGCTTGTTGAGTTCCCTATAATCAACACACATCCGGAGGGAACCATCAGTCTTGGTGACAAAGACTACAGCTGCTCCCCATTCCGAGAAGCTAGGTCTGATCAGACCTTTGGAGGATAAGTCTTGGATCTGCTTCCTTAATTCGCTCTTTTCCCGTGGTGCTATTCTTCTTGGTGGAAGGACTACAGGTCGTGCTCCAGGGATAAGATCGATACGGAAATCAATTTCCCGTTTTGGAGGTAAAGAAGTGACTTCACCAAACACGTCGGGAAAAAGTTTGACTACAGGGGTCGAATGGATATCATCTGGGAAAGTGTCGAGAGAATAAATGAAACTACCAGCAAACTCTTGAGGCAGCTTACACTGGATTTCTAATGGATTTCCCAAATCATCCTTAAGAGCAACAGTACGAGAACTACAAGTGATTTCTGCACCATGCCTATCTAACCAATCGCCTCCGAGTAGAAGATCGAAAGCGTCGAATCCCAAAACATAAAAGTCTCCAGTGAAACGATAACTCCCAAGGAAGAGTTTCACGTCCCTACAAACTTTATTAAGGTTCGCAGGACCGCCAATGGGGTTTGAGACACATAAAGGTACAGAAGAATATTCAGGAGAGAGGAGATGTTCAAATCTATCACAGTAGTCTGACGAAATGAAACTGTGGGAAGCTCCGGTATCGAAGAGAACTCTTACAGGACAAAAATACAAGGTAAAAGAACTCTAGAGTGTACCTTGTGAGTCATTTAGAGCTGGAGTTGGAGCGGGTGCAGGTGCCGGCTGTGGAGCTGGTGAGGATGCAGAAGTCACCGCAAAGACCCCTGATGCTGTGCCCTTCTTTTGAGTGGGACAATCCTTCTTGTAGTGTCCCGGCTAGAGGCAGATATGACAAAGGTCTCTCCTAGCAAACTGAGCTGGTGGAGGAATGGCAGCACCCAAAGTAGGACAACTACTAGCGTAGTGTCCCTTTTTGTCGCATCGGTAGCAAGTAATGGTAGACAGATCTACAGGTGGCCTCGTAGAAGCAGAAGATGATGATGATCCCAACCCTTGAGTCCTGTTCTTCTCATTACGGAAGAAATTTGACTTCCTCTTTCTTGAGTTTCCAGAGGACTGGGCTGATGCAGACTGGGCAGCTGGAGTGGTCTTAGATGTAGGGTTCTCATACCGGAGAGCCATATCCATCAATGCCGTGAATGACCCATGAACATGAGTAACGAGTCGATCGTAGAACTCAGGTCGAGCTCCAGCGATAAACTTCTCGTTCAGCTTGAGCGGGGTGTCAATCAGGTTCAGGCCATACTGTGAGAGTTCATTAAACTTTCTCTCATACTCTGTGAATGTCATATTGCCTTGCTTAAGATCCATGAATTCCCTATAGAGCTGAGACTTGCCCGCTTCGGGCATCCACTTGGCCAGAAAGGCCTCCCTAAAGCACGATAAGAGTTTAAAAGATAGATTCGAAAAATGGGATTTCAAATCCGAATTTTGGACAACCAAAAGATACCTAAATTGCTCCCAAGTGAGGTCAGCCTCATTTGTTTGAGCAGTACTAGATAGCCACCAATTCAAGGCAGCGCCCTTCATTTGCCAGGCTGCGAGTTGCCTCTGCTGGGAATTAGTGATCTCGAGGCAGGAGAAAATCCTTTCTAAGTCCCCAAGCCATTGTTGAGCTTCTATGATGGTTTCTGTTCCCATAAATTTTGTGCCACCAAGCTCAACATAGTCCTTGCACAACTTAGTGAATCGGACAGGGGCAGCAGGAGGAGGAATAGCTTGCCCTCGACCCCGATTGTTTCTTCTATTCATCCTGAAAGATTAAGGATGGATACTAAGGATAGAGAAAAATATTAAGATATTCTAGGATAAGGTAAAATTAAGCAACTAATAAAAGCTTGAGTATAACGATGGAGAAAAAGAAGAAGTGTTTGGAAACTTATGTTAAAATAGGAAGTTTATACTAAAATACTTCTTTAAAAATCCTTTTGAAAATTACTTTATACTTTTAAAATACGTTCTCTCATAACGAAAAGATTCTGGAATTTAACTTCACTCATTCTAGGGTATTGCTACCCTATCTCTAATGAGTTTTTGTTCCTTAGGCTATGGTTTAAACCTGGCTCTCATACCAACTGTAACGACCCACTATTTTGTACCATTCGAATTCGACAAATTTAATGGTTGTCGAGCTGGAATAGTTCAAAACAATAGATTGTAAATATAGCTAAAGAACAAATGAAATCAAATACACCGAATCACAGACACATATATCAGAATCTCACAGCGGAATATAAAATAATACAGTGGTTCATGAAGCCACTTAAAAACTTTTACCAAACAGAAATACATTGTTCGTAGACTTCAATACAATTTTAAGCCATAAGCAAATATAAAGTCTTCAAAGGTCTTGAATTACATAAAAGATAGAGATGAAACTGATACAAAGCTTCTGGTAGCACGAATGAAACGAGTGTCCTAGCTCTGGAGAGAAAGCTGAAACTGCAAACTCAGGCTGACCCGAGCGTAAAATAAAACAAAACACTCGAGTCAAGACATACATACTTATATAATGTAAGCTAAATCAAGTGTACTGTAATATAGAGCAAGTAACTTAAAGGATGCTTGGGATCGCCCATCCTCTAAGGATCCGTTAAACTATTTACTATGTAGTATATTGCGCTATTATAATAGTGTCTACAGTAAAATAAACATACTTTTTAAATAGCGTTAAGGCTTTACATTTTCCACCTTAACACGTAATAGTCCCAGTAGTCCATCCAATATCATAGTCCCTCCTGATCGGGAAGCCACTAGAGGATACCACACGGGCTACGGGAGAAAACCAAACTCGTACAAGGCTCGATATGGTAGGTGACACGGCACAACTAGGCAATGCCAGGGTAGATATACCAATTACGCTTCCGGACCGATGGTAACGCGAAGCCGCAGCAACCGCCCACCTCGAACAACACTCCCAAATCAAAGGTGCGCACCAAAACAATCACAAGAGTAATAGAATGGCATACGAAGAAGTGTGTTCGATCAGAGGAGCTACCTCATTAATCCGTCGATCGCTCCTGTTTTAGCCACCTTAAGCCAACTCACGGGAGTCAGGTCCACGTATTTACCTTTCAAGAAACCGTCACCACCATCCTACTTCATTCTGGAATCTCCACCGCGTACACGGTTAGTCAAAGTGGTTTTCGGTATCGACAGAGAGTATGTCCATATCTGATCCCGGTCCCTTTGCCAACCAACGTTATTATAACCCGTGGTTATAGTTTTGAAAAATGGTATTTATACTTCCAAATCATATATATTACGAAATACCTTTAATTTCAAATCCTTGATTAAAACATTTCCTTTGATAATATACCATTTCAATTTATTCAATTAAATTTGGAGTTTATTGCTTTTATCAAAAGAATAGAAATCAATTTCTTCTTTTAATTCTTTCCAAACTCAATTTCTTATTTTATTAGCAATTTCATATTTTAAATTCCAAATCTTAACGTATTCCCAAAATAGATATGAAATTTTAAATAAATCAATTTCAATTTCTACACCATCTAGGAAATGCTATCTAAAGTTACGGGTTTAAAATGGTCAAATTTTAAAAGACAGCATTAAATGCTGTAGTAGACCTTTAGCTAAAAATCAAATTTCAAATATAACTTATTATTTATTATATCTTAATTGAAATCCTTTCCTTTTCGGAAATACAGAATTTCTAAACAAGTTATATTCAAAATTTTAATTCAACATTTATTTATTTAACCCCTTTTTACATCATATAAATCTTATAAAAATCCTTTATATAAATTAAGCCAAAATATCATCAATTTCTAAATTTAAAATAATTTAAAAATAATTTCAGAAAATAATATATAAACCACGGGCCTGTATAAGATTTTCTAGCCTCGGTCAAGTGAAACGGATTTATATCATTTCAATCCGATATTTATACAACCCCGGGTTCTATCATTTCGAACCCACAATCCCAAGATAATTTACAGCAGTTAACAGAACAAGTGAACAATAATAATCAATTAGGCCTATCCTTTCAGCCCATACCATCTATAATAACAGGGAAACTTGCAGTGGTGATTTAGGCAGTAAATAAACAATAACATAACTGAAGAAATAATATAACAGATAATACTGATGAGGTGTCAATTTAAATGGGGTCCATCATTCTATATTACACTACAGACAGATAATAGTGAAATACAATTTTACACATACACTTGCAATAATTTACCAAAATATATGTACGTATGTCTGGTGAGAAATACTCACCTGGATTTTTGCAGAAAATTTTGAAATTTTTAAAACGACTGTTTACCGGTACAGAGTAACAGAAGGTAACGATCAAAATTCCCGGACGTCGCCTAGATCCAAATCTAGAATAAAATTCAAAATATTGAAACGCGACTTTAGAATTTTTAGTCAACGAAAGATTAAAAAGAGAACGAGAATTCGTTTGCTTGCTCGACCACCCTACCGCGCATAAGATCAAACAGCACATTTTTAACTTTACTGTTGCCTATCCTATTTCAACCTATATTCACGTTTTCCAGAAAATACTACACCTATTATATCATGCTTTCTCAATCCCTCACCAATCCGCCTTCCAGACTTTACACAATCATCCTCCTGCAAGCCTACCCCAACCCACTGACACTGCCTCACTGCCGTGCCTCCCACTTCCACCAAACCCTATGCCTTTGCCAAACATAGTCCAGTTCCAAAGCAAATCAAACCCAGCAACTCATAGATATATCCAGCTATTGAAAGTGCACAGGTGAAAACTGAAATGTACATGCACAGACTTCACTCTCTTCCTATATGCCGGCTGTGTTATGTTTTCCCCCTTTCTTTTTTTTTTCTAATCTTGACTCTTAACTTATTTTACACTGGTTTATAATATTTTTCTTTTTATCCTAAATCTACTCTCCAGATTCAACTGAAATATGCAGATGACAAAAGTATGCAGAGGTCTCTCCTACTACCCGAGCCACCACATATTTGCTTCGAGTCACCTCCTCCTCTACTTCGGGTCAATCAGTGAATTTCTTCGGGAAATTTTGTAAAATCTCCGAGTCAAATTTTTGAGGCCTCACCTGTGTCTCAACAACACTGATCTGAATGCTCACTTCTTATATTTTTTTTTCTCACAAACTCTCCCCTTCTCTGAACTTCCCAACTAACTAACCCCTTCCCTTTTTATTTGCATCAACCCCTCACTTCAATTATGTATCACAATTCCAGGCTTCAACAGACTTCCAGGTTTCACCAAACTGTCATGTGTACATGCACTTCCTCAACATGCACAGGGACCCTCTCCAACTCCACTACTCCAGATGTCTACACTGTCCAGCCTTCAAACTAAAATATGCAAGACAACTACCCAAACCCAGTGCTACCAAACCCACTGTCATGCCCATGTTTTATGAATGCACAGACTCACTGAACATGTATGCATGACCTCTCACTGTTCCAGACCATCAAGCTACTCAATCTTCCTTCCTTAATTCTTATAAATATGTTTTTTTTTTCAGCATGTCCTATAACATGAATGCAGACAAATTCCTAAAACCAATTTCAGCCTATCTCAAAATCAATGCAGACTGGAAAACAGCACCTCTGCCTATACCATACACACCAGATCTCGCCATCTATTAGTGGCCGAGCAAACAAAAGGCAGAGAAACTTAGAAGAGAAAAGATGAAATAAAATTTACCTGATGGCTTTGAGCAGAGGAAAAGAATGAAAAGCAGATCAAAATGTGGAAGACTGATGGGTGGGTATATGGATATATATAGGCAGTGCTTTGCGAGATTTGGGGAGTGTCAGTTTTATTTGTATTAATACTATTGGTGTGGACGAGAATTCATTCTCATCAGTTACACAAGAATAACACAAGCATTGATCTCTGATTTATGGAAGTCAGGCTTTGAATTTGATTTGCCATATGGTAAAATTCTTGCTCACATTTATCAATTCATTCAAGGCCGAGATAAATGCTTTGATAACTGAAAGGCTGAAGTAAAGGAAGGATTGATGCTTGTTTCAGTTTTATATCGTGCATTAAATTTGAAAACTGATGAAAGCGGGGTTTTAAAAACAAAGTTTGATATTCGATACAAGTATTTGCGTGATTCTTGGCAACGTAGGCAACATTGATTTGAAGAAAACTAATCATATGATAAAGGCTTGCGAGATAAATGTTTGGTAACTGATGAGATAGAGGTAGAAGAAAAGAATCAGATGCATGCTCCAGTTTTTTTTTCAAGCGTGCATTTTATTTTCGAACATTTATTCTATGAATTTTCTCAAACTCATATATATGTGTGTTATGATTTAGTTTGAAGTCAAAATTTTTTTAAGAGGTGAACATTTGTGTAGGCTTGATATATAAAAAAAAACGTATGCAAAGTTATAAACAAATGGTCCTTTAAAATGAAATAACGTTCGTCTTAAAATCACGGACCAATATTTTTCTTCAGAAAAATTTGAAAATATTATTTTTACACTACGTTCAACAGACGCAGTCTAAAACATCAAAAATTTTCACAAAAGTAACATTTTTTAAAAACACACGTTTCATTACATTGTTTATACCCTATAACTGACGCGTCTTTTGAACGCGAAATTTAACCGTTCAAACCTAGCTTAAATTTCACAGTTATTATTTAATTTTTTTGACATATAAAATTTTATAAAAATATATCTCCAATTTAACTAATTAAACTATATTGTTAAATACAATTATATAAAATATATATCAAAATTTAAATAATTAAGATAAAATAAATCGCTAAAACTAGGGTTGTTACAGATTCTCAATGCCATTGCTTCGATGTGTATCCCGGGAAGAGTCCAAAACAATCCTAGCTGAGGTGCATGGAGGAGAATGTGGTGAACATTCAGGTGGTCAAACATTAGCAAAGAAAATTCTCCGATACGGATATTTTTGGCCAGAAATTAATCGAGATGCTGCAGATTACTCCCGAAAATGTGACAAATGCCAAAGATTTGCCAAAATTCCTAGAGCACCTTCTACCGAACTCACACAGATGGTCAGTCCATGGCCATTTGCAATTTGGGGAATGGATCTCATTGGGCCGTTACCAACTGCTAAATCAGGGATTAAATATGCTATTGTTGCAGTTGATTACTTTACTAAATGGGCTGAAGCTGAACCATTGGCTACTATCACTTCTAAGAAAATGATAAGCTTTGTGACCAAAAATATCATTTGCAGATACGGTGTGCCTCAGAAAATAATCACAGACAATGGTACTCAGTTTGAAAGCGAGGAATTCCAGGATTTTTGCAAACGATTCAAAATCCAGAAAAGCTTTTCGGCAGTAGCTCATTCGCAGGCAAACGGGCAAGTGGAAGCAGTGAACAAGATCATCAAATCAACCATCAAAAAGCAACTCGAAAGTGCAAAAGGTGGTTGGGTCGATAAACTACCACTTGCACTATGGGCATACAGAACTACTCACAAAACTACAACTAGGCATACTCCTTTTTCGTTAGCATACGGATCGGAAGCAATGGTCCCGGTTGAAACAGAGGTCCCTTCACACAGAAGAATCCATTTCAATCAAGCAGAAAATGAGAAGCTACAACTTGAAGCGCTGGATCTCCTTGACGAAAAAAGAGATGAAGCTAACCTCAGAGTTGCAGCTCATCAGCAAAGGATAGCCAGACATTTCAATTCCAAAGTTCGTCAACGCAGCTTTGAAATTGGAGATCTAGTCCTGAAAAGAATTATGACCGCGACAGGTGTGTTTGGGCCAAATTGGGAAGGACCGTATGTAATAGGTCAGAAGCTTCTTGACGGCACATTCAAGCTCACCACTGTTGATGGAGATCAAATTCCAAGGGCATGGAACAGCAACCATTTGCGTCCATACTTTACTTGAAAATTTTGTTGAAACATTGTAAAAAGAATTATGAATGTATGATTCTTGTAATTGAAAGCAATTGTGAAACTGATGCAAGTAAATAATGAAAGAATATAAAGTGGATGTAGGCCCAATTTCATGGCCGAACCACTATAAATCTTGTGTTCCTTATTATTATTATATGTTTGCTTTGTTTTCGATATAAAAATACATAAAATGTATTGCTGAAATGTCGATTTAAATTTTTGCAGACAATGGAAATAAAACTTGCGCATAATAAGACCGAGTGATTCTCACCATCATTCAACAAACAAATTTCAAGTCATAAAGGCCCCGAATTCAAATCCTAGATAGGAAATACTTCAATTGAACGGCTTATGATTTCGATAGAAACGAGCCCTTGCTAATAAATTGAGACTGTTTGAACGAACAAACATCCAATTAGGAAGCTAGTGCCCGTTCTCACGAACTTGCCTGACAATGAAGTACGCTTCCTTGGATTAAACAAGCCACTTGCGAGAAAAGGGGAATGAAAACTTGAAAAGAAAAAAAAAAGGAGGATCGCTGAAAAGGCATAAGCAAGTGAACAGAGGAACAACCAAAGCTACCATCAGCAACACAAGTCCTCTTCGGAGGCGCAACTCTTCGGAGGATAAAAGACCTCTAATGGGTCATACGCCACAAAAAAGAAAGTTCTCTACTCAACAAAAAAGATTGGAGGAGTCATGACCCTCCAACCATGAGAGAGTAACTTCCAGGCGATGAAAACCCTCTCTGAGGCACATTTCACCAGGAGTTGAAGTGTTATGACCGCTCTTCGGGATTTCACTTCACCAGAGTTGAAATGCCAAAAAATAAAAGCCCTCTTCGGAGGCCCATTTCACCAGGAGTTGAAGTGTTATGACCGCTCTTCGGGATTTCACTTCACCAGAGTTGAAATGTAAACAAAATAAAAGCCCTCTTCGGAGGCACATTTCGCCAGGAGTTGAAGTGTAACAATCGCTCTTCGGAATTTCACTTCACCAAAGTTGAAATGCAAAAACAAAATAAAGACCTTCCTGAAAGCCCACGTTTCACCGAGATTGAAATAAAACTTCCAAGTGTTGAAACGTGAAAAGGCTTTCTTCGAAGGCACAACTCTTTGGAGGTACACGTTTCACCAAAATTGAAATAAAACTTCCAAGTGTTGAAACGTGAAAAATCCCTCCTTAGAGGTACAACCCCCTCCCGGGGACACAATTCAAAGGAAAGACCTCTTCGAGGGCACAATCAAGAAGAAAGACCTCTTCGGAAGCCCACGTTTCACCAAGATTGAAATAAAACTTCCAAGTGTTGAAACGTGAAAGGGCTTTCTTCAAAGGCACAACTCTTTGGAGGTACACGTTTCACCGAGATTGAAATAAAACTTCCAAGTGTTGAAACGTGAAAAATCCCTCCTCAGAGGTACAACTTTGTATAAAAAAATCCTCATCAAAAGCGTACTTTAACTTTCAAAGGAAGAGTAATTTACCTACTATGGAAAATGATCGTCAAAAAAAAAAAAAAAAAAAGGAAAAAGAAAAGGAGTTAAAGTACCCTTCAGAGGACCGCTTTACCACATAGAGGAATTCACTTGGTAAAATATGCACATAAGCAAAAGAAAAAAGTGATTTCTTCGAACGACAAAGCGTAGAAACTTATACGAAGGGAGTTGTACTCTACAAAAATTTTCTTTAAAGAATAAAATAATTATTCTTTAGCAAATAAGAGTGCAAGTCCCCTCGAAGTATAAAATATTGCAGCAAGCTTAAGGTATGGGGGCAACATGGTATAATAGTATAGCTGCATCAGTAAAGTAATACTCAAACAACATACTATAAGCCCGCTGCAATATCATATAAATAAACTTGTGCAAAAATGAATAATAAATGCATACTCAAATTAAAACAGAAGTATGTACAAATAAAGAATCATTTTATTCAATTGCAGATATTGCAGATACAGGTTTCAAAATAAGAAGCAGGGGCCGGTGCCTGCACAACATCCGACCATTACACAAAAAAGGAATCAAAAAGCTCAACTCTTCATTTCTTCTTGCCGCCTTTAGACCCTTTACCCGGCCGAGTGGTTAGCTTTTCGGGTCTTCCAGGTTGGTCTGAAGGCATGAGGGAAGAAGGGGAGGGAGGTACAACTGGCGCAATTTCCGGTTCCTCTTCAGTGGTGATAATTTTCTTCCCCCTCCTCTTCGATGTCCCAAGCTTCTTTCTTCTCTGCGAAGAAGACTCACTCCCCGGAGTAACGAGAGCGGACAAAACTACGTCGTCAGAAGGAGTCCGCTCCGGAGAGATCTCGCCTCCTTCGAGTCCCTCATCTTTTTGCTCCTGCGAGGCAACAGGGTCATCCAAACCATGAAGAGCCTCAATTTTCTCCTCTTGTGACCCAGGTTGTGAAGCAGAAGGAGGGGTCACCTGAAGAGATGGAAGAGGAATAACCAGAGAAGGCGAAGCCTGCACGGCACTTGTTGTTTCAACTGCAGAAGAAGAAAAATTGAAAATGTTAGTATCTTCCCGAAAGAAGGGAGATATGGGTTCATCGAGATTCAGGAGGTAATCGAGAAGCTCATCAAATTTTTGAGGAATAAGCAGGCAATCCACCTGAATCGGACCAATGTCGAAATTACCTGAAGATATTGGCTTTGTCAGTTCAATCTCATAATTCTGAGCCCCAATGTCCTCCAGAGCCTCTTCATCAGTAGGGGTGATTACCCCAGTTCTTGTAGGAGGCGGCAAATGAGCACTAGGGCCTGTAATGTCCACCTCGGGAGAAACTAGAGGACATTCGGAGATGGTAGGCGGTACTTCTTTTTCAGAACGCTCTTCTTCCGCCATCCCGGCCCGCGCTCTGGCAAGCTGCTCCTTACCCTTGGCAAGAGCGGCACGGGCTTCGTCATCAAGATAATGCTCTTCAAGGGCTGACTCAGCATATCCAGCACCTTTACCACCGAGCATATCAAGTGCTGTCTCCCAAACTTCAGCCAGTGTGATTTCATACTTGGGGCCTAGAAAGGCAAGGCTTCCACGCCCCAAGACGCTGTGCAAGTAGAAGTCGAATAATGTTGAGCTGATGCTGTTTTTAGTCGCCTCATGAGATTCTTCAGCTGCGATTCTGCCGGCGACAGCCTCATCACGCTCCCTTTCAGTTTTGGCAAGCTGAAGCTTAAGCATTTGTATCTCCGCCTCCTGGGAGTTATTTTTCTTTCGGAGCTCAGCAATATCAGTAGCATAGCCTTCACTGATTCTTTTTTGTACTTCTAGCCTGTCTTCGGCATCCCTTTGGCTAGCGTGAGCGTCTCTCACTTGTTTCAGGAGCACTTCTTCTTTTTGAGAATAGGAAGTAGAGGAAGCAACAAGCTCATGTTTCAATTCCTCGACTTTTGCTTCAAGCTCCTCATTGTAAGAAGCAATGTTCCTCATCTCGGTGTCGTGTTGCTCAACGACCTTTTGCCATTCGGCCTTATCGTTTTCCATAGTAAGCATGGCCTCTATGTTGGCACGGTTAACTCTTTGAAGCTCATCGACAAGCTTCTGCCAGTTTGACATCCTCTCGATATCGAGCTTGACGGCATCAAGATTGCGCAACATAGCAGACTTGTCGATGGGGACCAAGTCTAGGTCGAACCTCACCCCCTTAAGGCACCATTGAGGAAATCGGCTCTGCAGAGTGGCAGGACCCGGTCCAACTTGAAATTTGGGCCTGCTAATTATCGTTTGAATATCTGATTTCCCAAGAGCGGGAGAGTCAGAAGGAATGTCGAGTGAGGCAGGAATGGTAACTTTCTCAGGAGTAGTAGAGGCCTGCTTTTCACTATGACGGGCTCGTTTGCTTAAGTCTTCACTCATGTGACCTTTTCCTCGATCGTCATGAGATTTTCTCTTGTGAGAGTCATCGCCTTTTTGCCAAGAATCATGGCGCTCTTCTCTCTCCCTTCTTTAACGATGTTCTTCTTCAGTCCTCCTTTCATGAGCCTTTCGGGCAGCCCTCTCTTCATCCGACTCTCTGTAGGAAGGAAGGTAACGCCTGTAATCATACTGGCTACGCCTCCCGTAGCGCTGGAAATCGTCATAGTACGAGCCGCTGCGCCCCATAGGAGAATCTGGAATTAAAATAATAAGCTTTAGAAATCTTTAAAGTGCAAGAAGATAAGTGCATAGGAGTGATGAGAAATTCTAAGTGTGTGTGTTGTGCAAACTACGCGCATTAATCTACGAACCACTCTTTATTTGGGGAGTGGTTGTGGGTGTAATAGTTAACGTCAACTCTTGAGTCGACGACGGCTGTTGCAAAATAGAAGTAGCTTCAACTACTGAAGAAGAAATCCCGGCAGTAGTAGGGTCATCTTTGAAGATCTCTTGTGAAGTAGCGAAGAGGTCGCTCAATCCTTCGAAGGTATCGTCCCTGCTTTGCTTGACATGACTGGATTTCTTAGCCTTTTCACCAGATTCTTGTGAATGGTGAGAGGATCCCTGAGGCTCTTCTTCCTCGATAACCGGGGCAAGTTTACCAGATGGCCCCGCAACATCGACCGAAGTGGAGCACTTCACCAGCGAAGATTCAGGAGTCTTTATCGGAGAATCGGGGACTTCCGTTGGAACTTCATGAGCATGCATAGAGCGAGAAGTGTGTAGAAGCCCATGTTGATGTAAAAATTCATCCCTCAACAGAAATTTTGTGCTCCTCTCTTCTGTGGCCACGGCACTCAACCTCTCAAAAACTTGCTTGTGAATTGGGTCTCTAGAAGGGAGAGGAAGTGCTGAAAGGAACAAAGAATGAAATTAGCAACTGAAAGTTCGGATCTCGAAAAAGTTTCAAAACGGAAAAAATAGAAACACTAATCTTACTTCCTACTCTCCAGATGGCATAAAACCCTGAGGGACAGCGGGCAAAGAAAAACTGGTTCAAAAATCCATGAACGCTTTTAGTAAGATCGGAATTGAGCTTGCGGTTTTTGGCACTTCTCACAGTAATAAGGGAAGGATGATCTTTACTCTTTGCAAACGAGCACAGATAACGAATTTCTTCAAAACTCGGTAGGCGATCAAGGGTTCTTCTAAACAAAACACATAACCCCGTCAAGATGGCATAGCCATTGGGATGAAGTTGAAACGGAGAGATTGTCAACCGAAGGAGAAGAGTTCGAAGGAAGTCGTTAAAAGGAGGAATCGCCCCACTTAAGCACATTTGGCGATTGACTGCAACAAAGCCATAGGGAGGATTGTCAGCAGTATCACTTGGCCCAGGGAGAAGAACATCACTTTCAGCAAAGCCAAATTGAGTGCGCAGCTGGACAAACGCTCTCGAAGTTAGAATAGTCGGGGTTCTCTCCGGAGGATTCTCTATGGGAACAGCTACCGGAAAAGTTTCTTCCTCTTGAGTTACCACTTCTTCTTCTCGGTGGGAAGTCATTCTACATAAACAACTGGGTATTCAAACATGAAGGTGCACGTTTCCTAAAGTGTGTGAAGTGTTGTGTAAAATCAATCAAGCAGTGAACAAATATAACTGGAATAAAAACTAGCAAGCATTTGTTAGTTATGAAATCCAGGGACTATTGTTTTAAGCCTAAATATACAAGTATGATGTTGATGCAGACAAATCAGTCCAGATTGTTGATACTTTGCATTAATGTTTAACTTTAATTGATTGATTCACAAACATTTCATGCAATATATTTAAGTTGCTTGTCTTGTTTCGACTAATCTGTCATCTGACGTGGGCAATCAATGGCAGTATTTTCGCCTTGGTTTTCTTTGTTTGTTATTTTCAGCAGGTTAGCAGCTTATAAGTTAATGCGGCCTGTGAAATAATACAATGAGATTCAAGCAAGTTTAAAGTTGGGGCAGTTCAAAATTCAAACAATATAGTTCGGTAGCTCAAGACAAATGCTCAAAGTGGGTCTATGCTCCTAAATGATAACACGTCTAAAGCTCAAGTATTAAGTCGGCTACGGTTCAAAAGTTTTTCGCGAGATAAGGCTAGGTCGGTAGCGGGTCAGAATCTAAGCATTTTAATTTGGCAACTCAGTCCTCTAGGTCGCAAGGGAGAGATAAGAATGTAAGCTCCGGTCCGAAAGACAGGAACCTTTCCAAGTATTAACTCGGTCACGATTCAGGCCTAAAAGTTTAAATCGGCAAGTGTTCTTCAAGCACTATCTCGGCCACGACTTAAGGTTGCTAAGAGCCAGGTCGGCTAAAGGACAAGCCACCCAAAATCACTGACTCGCTCCCGAACCAACATCGCACACCATCTACCCATTAACCCGATAACCATTCCATCAACAACAGCCTTCATTCATGCTATCGAATCACCCAATACAACAGTTCGAAGTTGTCACAAATCCAATTCCCTGCCATCAGAGATCATCAAGCCTAAGGTGATAAATCACCTTCGTTGTATCAGCGATCATCTGAAGCCGGATTGAGTAACCTAGGCTCCATCAGCTATAAACGTAATGAGATTCGTGATGGAGCGTCATATAGGGAGGCGATTCGAGTTTAGGCAACAGAATTCACGAATCAATGGTAATCTATGGTCGAAAAAAGAATGAAATCGCTTACGCAATGAATAGCAGATGTTTTCAGTAGTTGATTGGAATTAAATCGTCTTTTTTGAGCCCGGAAGATTTTTAATGGCAGAATTGAGCAAGGTAGTAAGTAATGAAAAGGAAGAAGAAGATGGATGTTTTATACCTTACAGTAGGGAGAACTGAAGCGGCAGATGCGGTCTAACTGTTGGGTCGCGTACGACCTACCGACCTAAGAGGGGACGGGTTAAGGACTATCGAAGCACACGACCTAACATTTAGGCGTATACTTCGAGGGGCAAATGTTAACACCGCCTTAACCATGACTCACCGATCTAGTGCATCAGGAGGTTCTGACCTAACAGTTAGAAGCATGCCGACCTAAAGCTCAACAGGGGGTGCCGACCTAAGGCCTAAGGGTATGCCGACTTAACACTTCAACGAGGCTACCGACTCAACATAGATACCGACCCAACAGCCTTAGCTCATTGCCGACCTAAAATGAATGACGACTCAATAGTTACCGACTTAATGACTCAGAAGGGACAGCGACTCAATGCCCTTACAAAGTTCCCGACCTAAGGCCCTAAATGGATAACGACCTAATGCCTTAAAGGATGCCGACTTAGGAAGTCTACTGACCTAACTTAAGTACCGATCTAATTACCTAAAGGAGTTGCCGACCTAACTGATCAGGACATGGAAAGGTGCACGACCTATACTTAAGTCGCAACCGACTTAAGACTTATGCCAAGCCGTTCACGACCCAGGCAAATGAAGGCAAATCCTATACAGCTACTTGACACGCGCATGTTAACTCAGCAACGACCCAAGTCACAACCGATCCAACTCCCCAGTTATCTCGTTCAGACCGTGACTTGCGACTTACCAAGTTAACTCGTCCACGACCTAATATAAGCCCGATGCCACGTTACTGAGAAGAGGTGGTGTTGACTCGGAGGCGACCTTAGACCGGTCACGACTCACCTTAAGTCGGCTGCGTCTTAACTTGAGTCGGCCGCGGTTTAGGACTTGGCAAATTTCAGAATCAGAACTCTCTATAAATAGGCACCCATCTCCAACATTCAAGGGACTTTTGGCACATTCTCTTCACACACCGTTACCTTGCTGCATTGAGAACTTCATCAACACTTAGAGCTTCCAAGATTAGAGGAATACCTCAAAGAAATTCACGAAGAAACCACACATCTTCAACATGAATCTAAGAACTTTAATCGACATTGAAGCTTAAGACTTGTTCCAAATCACTTGTAACTTGAAGTGTATTGTACTTGAGAAGAATTGTATCAGTTTGTAACGGGATTATTAATAAAAGTACTTAGAGTGGACGTAGGCTATACCCTTAAGCCGAACCACTATAAAATCGTTGTTGTTTACTGCTTTTCTGCTATTACTTGCTTGTAATTCTTTCCCGATCTATCGGGTGGTGCTTTCACAACTACACTTTACACACCGGGGTGTTAGCGTTCACATTTTAGCGTTAACACTTATAAATCTTCTATTTCACAAAAATCTATTCGTTTTATAACTTCACAATTTATAAATCTATAAATTTCGTTCACTTATGAAATCCATTTTTATTTCATTTTTACACTTATAAAAACTCGTTTTAATATTCCAATATTTTTAATTTATAAATATCCATTTTATAAATCTTTTATAAAAATTGTTTGCAATAGTCCAAAAATTCCAATTTAAACCATTTCATAAATTTATTAACTATTTATTTCAAAAATCACTTTTCGCTTTCATTTCATAAAAATCATACTTTTATAACATTAAAATTGTAATGTTTATTTATTTTTAACAATTCAAAATTTAATAAAACGTATACTTTCGAAAATCACTTTAAAATTCCTTTTAAAACCAAAATCATTATTTTAAAACTTCAGAAATGGATCCGATGATGCAGCAGCACAAAAGTCAATCACGACATCCAAATATCATATATCGATATGATAATCAACAAATATCACAATATCTGCAAATAAATCAATACAGTTGAGGAATCCAGTTGGATCCCTCCAACCTGTTTCCCTGCATCCAAAGATGTTAGCACAATACCAATTCCGCTCAAGTATGAAATTATCGCGGTATATGGGATTTATAAATTATTATCCGCTTAATAGGCGGCGGAATAGGGTCTCATCCGCTATACAATGCGGGAAATCAATTCCATGTACATAAATAATACCAATTTCACTGTACTGTGAAATATTCGCGGTATATGTTTTTAATAAATAACCTCCGCTTACTAACGGCGCATAATGTCTATTTTTAACAATCAATAGATAACATTCATCATTCAAACATACAATTAAGAATTTTAAATCTAACTATTTAAAATATAAACCGAAACTATTCGATTGAGTGAGAAGTTCTCACCCTGATTTTAATTTCGTTTTAGCGATTTATTTCGAATAAAATTAAACGTGCGCTTAATTTTACCCAAAATTCTCACTAACTCCAAACGACTCCAATCCAATTCCATAGCGTAGTGCTCGTCCATACGATTCCAACGCAACTGGTTTCGCGCGTTTTCGACCTCGTATGAAAAAGATATGGCATTTTAAAGTTTAAACGAATTAAAAGATAATCGATTTCAATTTCTATTTTTATTTTAAACCCTACTCAATCTGGACCATCCATTTCATCTTGCTAGATCTAGGCCGCACCTTTCTTTCTCTTCTCCAGCAAACTCACATACTCACATTGAACCCACGGCCGCCCTTCTTCAACGAATTATTGCGACCTCCACACTCGACTTGAAGACGATCGGAGACCATCGTTGCGAAGCCCCGCTCGAGAGCCACCATCGGCTGCCACCATGTTGAACTCGGCCTCCCCTATCACCTCGATTTGCGTGAAAAATGCAGCCCCTTCTTGCTCGATTTCCCGTTGATTCGAAGCTCCGTTTTCGATCATCTCCGTACGGATTTGAAGCTTTCATCGTCCTCTACAACTTTGTAGTTGAGAGTTTTTGCTGATTGTTGATGGATTGAGAGGAAAATGAGAAAGAAGTTTCGAAATTTTCTGGCCATTAATCAAGAGGGTGGCGGCTGTAACCCTAGCCTTGTTTTTATATGCAAAAATGAAGTTTGAGGTCCTTTTATAGAAAAATACGCGACACTATTCATCCCGGATTTTCCGAACTCCAAACGAAGTGTGTCGGTTGGCATTTCTAAGGTTTACCCCGCGTTCCGAACACAATGGAACGTGTTTTGGGAGCTAAGTCGGTCATTTGTGCGAGTTATCGCAATAAACGTTCAATTTTAAATTAAACCGATTAAACGATTTTCTAGGCGTTTTAGCTTGCACCGGACAAACGTCGATTGACTTGAAATTTGAAACCTTACAATAATATCACATTACGGATACGATGAAACTGGTTTCGTCGAAATCCGAGACTTTTTGAAAAATGACTATTTTAACTCGCCAAATTAATATTAAAACAATTTCGATGCGTTTCGAGCTGCCACGGTCAAACGATAACTCCAATTGCTACGAAAATTGAAATTCGATAATAACAAACTATTACGGATCAAATGGAACTGGTTTCATCCAATTCTGAGACTGTTCGAAAATTGGCTATTTTACAGTCGATAATTAAATATTAAAATATTAAATTTTCACCAATTAAATTTTAATTCGATTTTAAAAGTTCTAAAATATCATTCTAACTTCAATATGATAAAATAAAATTTTACAAATCATTTTCAATCATATTTAACCAAATTTTGAATTATTTCTGTAATTTCAACTACTAAATTATCGATTTAATTATCCAATTAAATCCAATTATTCGAAATAAAATTTATTCGACTTATAAATTTCACTTATTAATATTTACATTCAATTAAATATACAAATTTAAATTAACAAAAATTCTGGGTCGTTACAAACTTCCAGGTCGTTACAGACTTCCCCCCTTAAAAGAATTTAGTCCTCGAAATTACCAAGTAAGAAAAGTTACAGAATCTATTAACTTTCCCAAAATTCATAATTAAATTTCTTACAATACTTTACTAAGTTTCCAAATCATACTTAGTTATCTTTTCAAAAATATTTACTATCGTTTAACTTCCAATTCCAAAATCAAAGTTATAGTTTTCATAAATTTTCCCAAATTTTCCAAAAATATTCTAACGCCTTAAATTTTCGGAAAAATTCGCCATAGTCTCCTTTGCGCAGCTCGATCCGAAAAAAAATGACAGTATATATATCACACATATATATCTCATCAAGTGATGAGGCATCCCGCAGGGAAAAAAGTGTAAAAGTACGATATTTAATCCGAGATATGTACCTTATTTATTATTGGCGAGCATATACGGCTAATATAGCACAAAAGCGAGCTCCAAATGCGAAGCAAGCGCAATCCGCACCTACTAAACACTCAACAACAACATGAGAATCATGCATATATGAAAATAGTACCAATATACAACATATAGCAACATAACAACTACATATGCCAACATAGCAAATGCAACAAAACAACAAATGCAAGTATCAACCAACTATCATTCATAACCAAATCAATATTCATTCATATTCTCATTAATATTCAATGAATTGGTTTTCAATTTAAATCACATTTGATTTATTTACATTGGATTTACTAACATTCATTCATATTCAATTTTCAATTAGTTTGCATTCACTAATTTAAATCCAATTCACGTTCAATTCTATTCAAATTTATTTACTTTCAATTTGAATTCAATTACTTTAGCTTCTAATTTAGCTAATTCAATTTCATTAACACTTAATGAATTTATATACATCAATCAACAATCAAATAACAACCAATGTTTATTCAATACAACCAAATTTATTCACTTTACATTCAATTTGGTTCAACACATTCAATTCCAATTGGATCATATTAAATTGACTTTCATTCTTGCTAATAACATTAGCTTCTAATGAATTAACACTTACATTCATTATTTCATATCAATTATTTACATTTAATTGATTAACATTCAATCCATTAGTTCAATTCAATTGCTAATTCCTTTAACAATATAATGTTGAATTTCATTCATATAACTCAAGTTCAAATTCTTAATGACTTCATTTCATTAATTCACTTATTACTTTACTTTGACACCAAAAATCAACTTCATTCAACATCACTTAAGTTATATTCCATTTCAAACATCTTATCAAATCCAAATCAAATCCAAATTATCCAAACAACTTTCTTTTAAACAATTTGGCAGCAATCCCTCTTTTGGAAACCCGAAAATGAACACCGATGATGTTGCAATCATCATCGAAATTATTTTCCAACGACCGAAAAGAGTTTAGAGCTTTAATTTCTCCAAAACAATTTCCCAAAATATCAAATCCTTTCAAAACACTTCTCTGGAATTTTTTTTTAAGATTATAAATCACATTTACAAAACCTTTTACTTATATAATTTCACTTCTTATATATAAGATTATTTCACAAGTGTAAATTATTTTAATTATAACTTCATACTTATAATTTGATTGCTTATACAATTCATTCTTTTACAATTGTTGTTTTAATTTAACTTATTCAACAACCAAATAATCATTTCATATACACTTTAATAATCCTGAAAAATTATTCCTTTATATATAAAATATAATTGAGGTAAAATTATTTCATTTACCTAATTTAAAACAATACTGTGTCGAATTGTTCTATTCAAGTGTTTAGAGATCCCTATCAACAACGTTAATTACTCGTGTTCACCAAAATCCATATACCACTCAACAAACCAATCATCACAATATAAAACAATTTATATTCACTAACAAATACGCGCTCGTATCTATTATTACACTCAAACTCATTCTAGAGTACTACTGACTCCATCTCTAATGAGTAATACCCAACAGAGCCATGGTTGTCGCTTAACCATAAGCTCTGATACCAAATGTAACGATCGCGATTTTTCGTTGCCGAAAAACCGAAATGTTAGGGATAAAGAAGAAGAAAAGGTAGAAGAAGAGAGAAAAAAATAGAAGAAGAACAGAAAAGAACAACAGAATATCAGAATCTCACAATTCGCAGCGGAACAACATATAATAGATAAATGAATAAACTTTTACAAAAGAACTATATCAGTTATTACATTACATCACATTACATTACATCATCAGAGTGTACAACAACAACAACAACAAACAGCGGAAAAGAAATACTATATACTAGTAATACGCTATGTCATCCAGCTTTCCTCCTGCAACCCCTGAATTCTAGAATATCCTGATAAACCTTAACTCTTGACTGCCCGTGTGGAAATTGGTGGGCACACAGAGTTTAGGAAGGAAAACAATAAACTCCGAGTTAGTCATGTGACTGGTGTGAGAACTCAAAACAGTTTATTTTTAAAATCGAAATAGAGGAATATTTTTAAAGTCAATTCGCAATGCTTTCAAAAATGAGACCACCATAAGGCCTCCCGCACACACACACACACAATGCAAATGCAGAATCGGAGGAGATTTCTCCTTATGATAGTCAAAGATGCTTGATACGCATTAAAAAGAAACATTTGATATTATTACTAGTGCATAGTGTAGGAAAAATTCATTTCGAAAGTAAAGATATAAATCTTAGCCAGCATAGACATTTCACACTTATGCCTACTATAGCTACCATGTTCAATAGCAGGTAACCGCCACATTCCATGGCAGGTTATACAACTAAAACCGTACAAGATCGTATTGTTTCTTTGGATTTCCAACAAATGGTCAGGCCAAGGAACTTCCCATTGCCACATGGAAACGCCTCTGGAATGACGTCCCGAGAACCAAACCGGATCTCTGCCAACACAAGGCCGGGTTCCCCCTAACTGGGTAACCACTGACACGAATATGTCATCCCCCGATCATAACCGATCTATCCGAGGATCCTCGATTTCCAACAACCGCAAAATTTGCAGCAACAACATAGGTTAAGTATCTAGGCTCCATTCCATGATACCACCTCTATCCAGAAGGAATGACATACACTAAAGAGGCGCTACCCCCTAATAACCTTGCCGCATCCCTCCTTTTTTGACCATTTCCGGGGTGTGAGGTCCGACAAAGTCTCGTCCATAAAGCCACGTTTTATACAAAAACCGTGCTTTGGGTCAACAAATGATCATAGAAATGATCACCAAGATAAATGATCAAACAAATGATCATATCACAAATGATCAAACAATGATCATTTCACAGCAACATTCAGCATGTCACACTACCAAATTGGGAGTATATCACTAATAACCTTCAACTATATAACCTCTGAGCTCGTACGTCTCAGAGAAGGGTGTTAAGCTAAGAGAATAAATTCTCCGCCACCAACAGAAATACATTTGAAAGAAATCAGATTTATATCTCAACTTGCAATGTCAGACATACAATCCATACAAGTCTGTTCCGGGCTTGAACAGAACCGAAGGCACTTCCAAAGAAGTCCTTGCAATCCGGATATTCAGTAATCACGACCGGACTTCCCGTCACTAAGGGTGATAAAACCTCTATATCGGAGATCAGCCGATGTAGAGTAACTCGACGGTAATCCTTCCGTTTTCACAAATATTCGGTCTTCAACACCGGTCATCAAATGCAATCCATTACGACGTATCACATATTCGGAATGGGTTATATGACCCCAAGGTCCTTTCCCGGCTAACCCGAATAGTGAGCGTGTAACAGCCCGCAAATCTGTACCCCTTGAATTAACACTATTTAACCTCTATTAACTCAAGTGGTACAGAATTACGAACCATTAGGGTTAAAGAAGAAGAGATAGAGGAAGAAGAAACTAAAACAATATCAGAATCTCATAGTCGCAGCGGAATAAAATATAATAGTAAATATAGAACTTTACACAAAATGAAATCTATTACTGTTTATACATCATATCATCAGAGTATCTCATACATCATCAAATACCAATCAGACATACCATACCATAACAACAGCGGAATATATATATACATATATACGTCTCGGACTCCAGCTCTGATCCTGCTCCATAGCAACCTAACCTGAACATATAATACTCGGTCTGACCCGAGCATTATAATGAAATAACACCCGAGTCAGTCTGGAATACCAGCTGATAATAATGCATCCAAATTGATTATTAAAGTTTCAAAAATCCTTTGAAAAACAAAAGCATCTCGTAAGACCACGCCACAAATAAACATGTCGGGTTTTTACCTTACGATAGCTAAAACACTTTTTATAGAAATCCTCTGATATTATAATAGGGTCTATTTACAAATACTTATAAAATAGCCGAAATTGTTACCTTCATTAAATTCCAGCTACTAGCCACCGAAGTGGGTAATACAAACAAAACTCGTACAAGGCTCGTAGGGTGAATGGATTTCCAACAATGACTAGGCACTGGGGTACCACCTGTCACAGTACGGGGCCTAGATCACCGTACCGAGGACTACTCCCTTCATCCCCTGCAACACAAGGCCGGAACCATTCCTTACTGAACAGTCCCGAACAAGATAAACCCCGTGGTTGGCGCGACCAACCACCCACTAAGCCGAAATAAAAAGGGACATCTAGACAGGGGAAATATCTTGTCCTGCTTGGGCATGACCCACCTAACCTTGCTGCATATCCCCTGATTTTCAGTCATTCCCGGTTGATGAGGCTTGAGGCTAAGCGTTACCTTTAGAACGTTTTCACTTAGAATGCTCATCGCCCACCTGACGATGTTTCGCAAGCATTCATCCATACAAGTCCGTCCCGGGTTCGAACGGAACCGAAGGCACTATTCCTACTACATCCATTTTGGAAATATCCTCAGGATTAGTAGTGACTAGCCCTTGCACTTCACTCTCCATCTTCGACTCCGAACACGTTTTTCGCACGAAACGTACAAACCGGATCGAAGTGGTTTTCGAGAAATAAATCTCGATCTCGGCCTCTTCGAAACGATCACGCATTGTCCCATATTGATAGTCGGTGATTTAACTATCAATTTATATTCATAAACATCCATAAGCATCCATCACACAATAAATAATTCCCACATTATTTATTTAACCAAATATCTTTACAAGATATATTTTCCATCTTCCAAAACTCATTTGAAACAATTTCCCAAAATTCTTCCTTTACAAGGTAAATCCTTTACTATATATTTCCATTGGAATAACCAAGTTCAAACAACTTAGTTTGAAAACAGTTAAAAACATTTTATATTGAAATATACTTTAAAATACGTAAATTCACTTCTAGTTACTTACTCAAAATAAGATTCAAAATATGTACAGTAAAACCATTTATTTAGATATCAACTTTGATTTAACTAAATTTAAAAGTAGTGTTTTAATAAGATAAATACTAATTTCAAATGACTTAAGTCCAAAACTAGTCTTTTAAACAAATCCATTTATAAAAATAATTATTAAGGTATTTATAAAATCTTCTATTTCTAATTCATAAATTATCACTATAAAATAATAACTTCCAAAACACTCTCATTTAAACAAGTTTTAAATTTTAAAACTTTCTTTTTTATAAAATCGGTTTAAACTCGAACTTGGTTTTTCCCAGGAAATCTCATTTCCACATAAACATCACAGAAATCCTTCTCACGATTTCTGTCAAACTATTTTAATTTAGTTTAATATTTTAATAACATAAATATTATTTTCCCATTTATCAACTAATAACCTTTCTTTTTATTAATCATTCCAGATTTTACAATTTTTCAGTTCCATTCTAAATAGATTTCAAATTTTAAATCTTTTAAATTCATTATTTAACAATATCACTTATTTCTCTAAAATTCAATTTATCCATTTAAATTAGATTTTGGATTTATAATTTATTCACCAACATTCCAATACAATTTTATTTCGGTTTTCCATCCAAACAGATTCCAATGTTTGTATTCCCTTAAATTCCTTATTTATTAATTTCTTAATTTCTTTTGAAACCCAATTTAATTTCTTATAATCAAAACTCCAATTTTCTTTATAATTAACATTCTGGGTTTAATTTATACCACAATATCACAACGCAATTCAATTCCAAATTTATCAATCACAATATAAAAACAGGCATCATCATTAACTTTAAAAATATTACTACATTGTGAGGAATCCAGTTGGATCCCTCCAACCTGTTTTCCCTACATCCACAAATATTAGCACATCACATACATAAATATCAATTCAGACTGATAATAACAATAATATGCAACCAATCACTCAGATATTTAAATATTTATTATTTAAATCAGCCAATATCCAGATGTGAGTGAGAATAACTCACCTTGAGTTTCGGCGAGCGTTCGAAATTTAAATTAAACCGAACGACGTTCGATTTAACCCAAATTTCTACTTTCCCGTAACGAATCCGGAACTGCACCATCGCATAGTACCCGTCTCTGCGATTCCGGCGCTTCCTAATTCGCTGAATTCTGAATAGGTATGCACAAGTTATGAATTATTAAAGTTTGAATATAATTTGAAAACAAATTTCTTTATTTTATATATATATATGTATATTACCAAAATAAAACACGACCGCTCCTGTTGCTTATCTTCCTTCACGCGCGCTACAGCATGAAGCACGAACGCAACCCAACACTCGCCCCTAGGGCTTGCAACCGCACCCCTCACGATCACCTAGAGGACGATCAGGTACTACCGTTTCGTTCGCCTACCACAACTCCATCCTCGTCCCAAGCGGCTCCAATATCGATTCCCCTAGACGTGGAAAAGCGTGAACGAACGCACGTTTGTCACGGCCCGATCGTGGCCACCACGCAACTCGAAACACCATCTCTACCGCACAACTCGAAGATCTCAAAGCCCTCTTCGAACTTCATGTTGGAAGTTTCCGCGATTGTTTGACGAATTGATCGCAAATTGGAAGATAAAATCGATAATTTTCGGCCATTCAAAGTTAAGAGGTGGCGGCTCACGAAAATGGGCTAGGGTTTAAGCAAATGCAACTTATATACTATTAGTTTAATATTATTATATTAATAAAATTCTCTTTTTAATATCGTAATGCAAACAAACTCCAATTCACGCGTTCCGATAGACGATTCTAGGGTTTTTCCGCGTTTCGAACACAATGGAACAGGTTTCGTAAGCTAATTCGGTCGTATACACGAGTTACGGAATTAAACGATCAATTTTAAATTAAATCGATTAAAACGATTTCGATGCGTTTCGAGCTGCCACGGCCACACAATAACCCCAATTACTACGAAAATTGAAATCCGATAATAATTAACTATTACGGATCCAATGAAACTGGTTTCGTCGAATTCCGAGACTATGCCCCGGAAGGCTATTTCAACTCGTCTATTAAATCGAGCGATTTCCGAAATTTACGAAAACACTTAAAATTTCCACTTTTAAAATTTTATTACCTTAACAATAATTCATATATAATTTATAATCACATTGTAACGACCCATAATTTTTAGAAATTAAAATATGAATATTTAATTAATTTTAAATATTAATAAGTAAATTTATAAGTCAAATAAATTTTATTTTGAATTATTGGATTTAATTGGATAATTTAATCGATAATTTAATAGGTTAAATCATGGAAATAATTGAAAATTGAGTTAAATATGATTGAAAATGATTTGTAAAATTTTATTTTATCATATAGAAGTTAGAACAATATTTTAGAACTTTTAAAATCGAATTTAAAGTTAATTTGTGAAAATTGAATATTTTAATAATTAAATCGACTGGTGAAAATAGTCAATTTTTGAACAGTCTCAGAATTGAACGAAACCAGTTCCATTGGATCCGTAATAGTTAGTTATTACCGGATTTCAAATTTTGTGTCAATCGGAGATACCGTTTGACCGTGGCAGCTCGAAACGCATCGATTTATTTTTAATTTAAATTTGACGAGTGAAAATAGCCATTTTTCAAAAAGTCTCGGATTTCGACGAAACCAGTTTCATCGGATCCGTAATGTGATATTATTGTGAGGTTTCAAATTTCAAGTCAATTGGATTTACCGTTTGTCCGGTACAAATTAAAACGCCTAGAAATCGACTTAAATCGGTTTAATTTAAATTGAGCGTTTATAGCCATAACTCGCACATACTTCCGAATTAGCTTCCGAAACCTGTTCCATTGTGTCCGGAACGCAGGGTAAACCCTAGAAACGTTGGTTACAGTGCGTAAATCGGAGTTCGGAATTTCCGCGATGAATAGTGTTTCGTCGGTTCCTTGTAAATAGCCCACTATCTCAAAAAAATAAAAATAAAAATATACAAAACCCTAATACAAAACTGCAGCCGCCACTTTAGCAATGTATGGCTAGAAAACACCCACATTCATTCATTAATCTCTCTCAATCCGTAAAGAATTAGCCAAAGTGTTCAACACGAAAGTCGAAGAGCTCGACGAGAGCTTCGATTCCATACGGTGATGATCGGAAATGGTGCATCGGAGGGGGAGAAAAAGGAGGCCGTTTGCAGCAGCTCACGCACGTTTTCCTAGGCACTAGAGGTGGCCGAGCTCCACCATAGGGGGGCCGAACATAGTGCAAGTCGAGTGCTACGCGATGGTGGTTGTGTGATGGAGTTTAGTCGTGAGATGGTGTTGCAAATTGTAACCCTAATCCTAAGAGTTGGGTTCGGCCATAACGTGTATAACCTGGAGCTTGTTGCGTGATGGGGAAGGAGAAGGGAGGGGCCTTGGATGCAGATCACACGGCCTGGAATGGTTTGATATTTTAAAAAATAAAGTTAGTTATAAATTTGTGTATATAAATCGTGTAAACTTTATAAATTCATAACTTTTTCATACGAGGTCGAAAAAATGCGAAACTAGTTGCGTTGGAATCGTATGGACGAGCACTACGTGATGGAGTTGGTTTGGAGTCGTTTGGAGTTAGTGAGAATTTTGGGTAAAATTAAACGTCCGTTTAATTTTATTCGAAATAAATCGCTAAAAACGGAAATAAAATCAAGGTGAGAACTTCTCACTCAATCGAATCAGTTTCGATTATTATTTTAAATAGTTAGATTTAAAATATTTGAATGCATGTTTGAATGATGATTAATATCTATTGATTGTTAAAATAGACATTATACGCCGTTAGTAAGCGGATGTTATTTATTAAAAACATATACCGCGAATATTTCATAAACAGTGAAATTGGTATTATATATAATAGCAATATATATATATTGGCATATGTATATATTGGAATTGTTGATTTCCCGCATTTTTTTGTTTAGCGGATGAGACCCTATTGCGTCGTTATTAAGCGGATAATATTTAATAAGAACATATACCGCGATAATTTCGTACTGGAGCGAAATTGGTATTGTGCTAATGTTTGTGGATGCAGGAAAACAGGTTGGAGGGATCCAACTGGATTCCTCAACAGTTTTTATTTGATTTCAGATATTTTGATATTTGATGGATTATCATATCGATATATGATATCGTTGTTGTCGTGATTGACTATTTGATGTGTAGCATCATTGGACCAAGTTTTGAAATTTTAAAATGATTTATAAAGTGATTTTTGAGAATATACTATATTTTGGAATTGATCCATTTTATATAAATAAACGTTATAATTTTTAAAAGTTATAAAAATTATGATTTTTAAGAAATATAGTTAAAAACTGATTTTTGAGAATATGATGCTAACGATTTTATAAAATAGTTTAATCAGGATTTTAGAATTATTGTGAAAAGTTTAAATATAGGATTTATAAAATTTAATTATTTTATGAATCAAAATGGTGAAATAATAAAGGAGATTAAAGACGTTTTAAAGAATAATATAAATTGAATTATATTAAGAGATTTATAAATGGATATTTATAAATTGAAATATAGACATTATAAAACGAATTTTTATAAGTGTTTGAATGAAGTGAAAATGAATTTCATAAATGAATGAAATTTATAGAATTATAAACTGTGAAGTTATAAATAAAATTTATAAATAGTAAGAATTATAAATTTGTGAAGTTATATTGAAGGAATGGATTTGGTTAAATAAATGAATCTTATAAGTTATAAGATTTATGGTTTGGGAAGTTAAAAAGAACGATTTTGTAAAATAATCGTTTTATAAGCATTTAACTTATAATATGAACTTTTAGTTTTTAATTGAGTTATAAACTGAAATAGGTTAATAAAAGAATTTATAAAAAAGGAAACTTTTATAAATAAATAGAAATGGAATTTATAAACGTTGTTTTATAAATTCGCAAATGACTTATTTTGATAAGTTAATTGTTGAAACCTATTAATGGAGTTATATTCACATTTTTAACTGTGAATAATCCTTGGAAATGAAATATATAGAAATGATGAAATTTGTTAACAAAGAATATTCACGTTTTTAAATAGTGAATAATATGTTAAAGAAATTGTTTTGAATGTGATATTTGAAATTGAATTAAAACGATCTAACGATGTTTTAAAATGTGTTGAGATTCGAAACCATAGATTTCAACATTTATTGTTGAAATAGACGTTTTCGAGAAATAGAAGGAAATAGTGGACTATAACACTGTTGTTATAGTAAATGATTTCCGAAAGGAAAAGTTTTGTATAGTATTGGGATTTATATATCTATTTTAATTTCGAATCCCTATACTAGTGAATTTGGGTTGTCGTAACGATGTTTTACGTAACATTCGTTTTGGCCCAAACAAATATGTTTAAGAGAATGATTTCCTTAATAGAATGAAATATATACTTAATCTCGATTTAAGTCTATTGAATATTTTCTAAGTGTTGAAAATAAAAAGATTTGTGAATTACTTATTTTTAATAAGTATGGAATTGTTTTCCAATATGAAGTGAATAATTAGAATTTATCTTTTTGAAGATAAATTGAAAATGGATAATTGAAATCGTATATGCATGAATATTTGAGGATATAAATTCATTATGGAATTTATAAATGAAAAGTGGAATTGGTTTAGAAAAATAAATATTGATTTATTTTTGAAGTATTGAAATTATATATCTAGTGAAGATAATTTTGGAAAATAAATAATTTGGAAAATTATTTGGAATCTGGTGATGTGTGCATATCCAGTGATAGTTCAATAACCGACTATCAATATTTCCCTTTGAATGGGTAATTGATGTGATTTGTTGAATGTGAATGCCACACTTATTTTTAAATAAGCGCTCACTATTCGAGTTAACCGGGAAAGGACCATGGGGTCGTATAACCCATCCCGAATATGTGATACGTCGTTGTGAATTGCATTGAAGATCGGTGTTGAAGACCCGGTATTTGCAAGAGCGATAGGATGACCTGTCGATTTACTCTGCACCGAGTTGCTCCGGTATAGAGTTCTCCATATGTGATGGTGAATACGATCAGGATTGTGAATATCCGGATTGCAAGGACTTCTTTGTAAGTGCCTTCGGTTTTGTTCGAGCCCGGAACAGACTTGTATGGATTGTGTATCTGACATTACAAGTTGAGATATAAAGCCGATTTCTTTCAAATATATTTCTGTTGGTGGCGAAGAATTTATTCTTTTAGCTTAACACCCTTCTCTGAGACGTACGAGCTCAGAGGTTATATAGTTGAAGTTATCAGCGATATATTCCCAATTTGGTAATGTGATATGCTGAGTGTTGCTGAAATGATCATTGTGTTGATTATTGTGATAGGATCGTTTATTTGATCGTCTATCTTAGTGATCATTGTGTTGATCATTTGTTGACCCAAAGCATGACTTTTGTATAAAGTATGTTTTTGTGGACGTGACTTCGTCGAACCTCACACCCCGAAATGGTCAAAACAGGAAAGATGCAGCAAGGTTATGAGGGGTAGCACCCTTTAGGGTATGTACATTTCCTTCTGGATAGAGGTGGTATCATGGTATGGAGCCCAGATATTTAACCTATGTGGTTACTACGAATTTATTACTTTGTGGTTGTTGGTTTTCGGGATCCCGTGAGAAAGGTCGTTTACGATCGGGGAATGGCGTGCTCGTGTCAGTAGTTACCCAGTTAGGGGTAACCCGGCCTTGTGTTGGCAGAGTTCCGGTTTGGTTCTCGGGGATGTCTTTCCAGAGGCATTCTCATGTGGCAATGGGAAGTTCCTTGGCCTGACCATTTGTTGAAAATCCAATTCCCAATACGAAACTTGTACGGTTTTAGTTGTAGAACCTATCATTCACTTATGGTGGTCACCACTGTTTGGATGGTAGCTATAGTAGGCATAGTTCGAAATGTCTATGTTGGCTAAGATTTATATTCTACTTTCGAAATGAATTTCTTCTACACTATGCACTAGTAATAATATCAAATGTTATTTTAAATGCGTATCAAGCATCTTTGACTATCATAAGGAGAAATCTCCTCCGATTCTGCGTTTGCATTGTGTGTGTGTGCGGGAGGCCTTATGGTAGTCTCATTTTTTAAAAGCACTGCGAATTGAATTTAAAAATATTCCTCTATTTTGATTTTAAAGATAAATAAACTGTTTTGAGTTCTCACACCAGTCACATGACTGACTTGGAGTTTGTTGTTTTCCTTCCTAAACTCTAGGTGCCCACCAATTTCCACACGGGCAGTCAAGAGTAAGGTTTATCAGGATATTCTGGATATTCTGGAGTTGCTGGAGGCAAGCTGGATGGCATGGCATATTACTTATATAGTATTTCTTTTTCCGCTGCACTGTTTGTTGTTGTTGTACACTCTGATGATATGATGTAATGAAATGTGATGTAATGTAATAACCGATATAGTTCTTTGTTTAAAGATTATTCATTTATTATTATATGTTGTTCCGCTGCGAATTGTGAGATTCTTGTGTTCTGTTTCTGTTCCGTCCTATTTTCTTCTGTTTTTCTTTTTCCTCTATTCTCTTTTTCTTCTATTTCCCTCTATTTTAAAATGTTCTATCTTCTGTCTTCTCTCCTCCCTAATTTCTACCTTCTTCTCTTCTCTTTTCCTAAATTTTTTTTAAAAAAAAACCATAACTATTCGGTTTTTCGGCAACGAAAAATCCGCGTGCGTTACATTTGGTATCAGAGCATATGGTTAAGCGACAACCATGGTTCTGTTGGGTATTACTCATTAGAGATAGAGTCAGTAGTACTCTAGAATGAGTTTGAGTGTAATAATAGCTATGAGAGCGTATTTGTTAGTGAATATAAAAATTGTTTTATATTGTGAAGATTGGTTTGTTGAGTGGTATATAGATTCTGGTTAATACGAGAAATTAACGTTGTTGATAGGAATCTCTAAACACTTGAATAGAACAATTCGGCACAGTATTGTTTTAAATTGGGTAAATGAAATAGTTTTACCTTGAGTATATTTTGTATATAAAGAAATAATTTTTCAGAATTATAAAAGTGTATATAAGTTGATTGTTTAGTTGTTTGAATAATCTAAATAAAAGAATAATTGTATAAGTAAAAAGAATTATAAGAATTGAATTATAATTAAAGTGATCTACAATTGTGAAATAAACTTATATATATAAGAAGTGAAACTATATGAATATATTTATGAATATGAGTTGTAAATAAAAGTGAATTTAAAGTTAAATGGAACATAACTTAAGAGATGTTGAATGAAGTTGATATTGGTATCAAAGTAAATTAATAAAGGTTAATGATAAATGTAAACTTGAGTTATATAAAAGAAGTTCAACTTTGTAATTGAATTGAATTAATGGATTGAATGATTAATCAATTAAATGTGAATTAAATTGGATATGGAATAATGAATATAAGTGTTAATTCATTAAAATCTAATGTTATTAGAAAGTTGAATAGTTGAATGAAAATCAATTAAATTAAACCAATTGTAAGCAAAGGAATTTGGTTATAATTAATATACATTGGTTGTTATATGATTGTTAGTTGATTGTATATAATTCATTAAGTATTAATGAAATTTAAAGCTATGTAATTGAATTCAAATTAGAAGTAAATAAATTTGAATAGAATTGAATTTGAATTGGAAGTGAACCAACTTGAATATGAATTAGTAAATGTTAACTAATTGAAATATGAATGAAAGTTGATAAAATCCAATGTTGATAAATCAAATGTGATTTGAATTGAAAACCCTTTCATTGAATATTAATGAGAGTATAAATGAATATATATTGATTATGAATTTGTTGAATGCTAGTTGGTTGATGTTTAAATATGTTGCATTTGCTATGTGACATATATAGTTGTTATGGAGATATATGTTGTATATTGATATTATTTTCATATATGCATGTTCTCATGTTGTTTGTTGAGTGATTAGTAGGTGCGGATCGCGTTTGCTTCGCATTTGGAGCTCGCTTTTGCGCTATATTAGCCGTATATGCTCGCTAATAAAATATAAGGTACATATCTCGGATTAAATATCGTACTTTTACACTTTTTTCCCTACGGGATGCCTCATTACTTGATGAGATGTATATTTGTGATATATATATACTGTCATTTTTTTTCGGATCGAGCCGCGCAAAGGAGACTATGGCGAATTTTTCCGGAAATTTAAGGCGTTAGAAAAATTTGAGAAAAATTGGAAAATTGTGAAAACTATAACTTTGATTTTGGAATTGAAAGTTAAACAATGATAGTTGTTTTTGAAAAGATAACTAAGTATGATTTGAAAACTTAGTAAAGTTATTATAAGAAGTTTAAATTTATTTTGGGAAAGTTAATAAATTCTATAACTTTTCTTACTTATAATTTCGAGGACGAAATTCTTTTAAGTGGGGAAGATTGTAACGACCCAGAATTTTTAGAAATTAAAATATGAATATTTAATTAATTTTAAATATTAATAAGTAAATTTATAAGTCAAATAAATTTTATTTTGAATTATTGGATTTAATTGGATAATTTAATCGATAATTTAATAGGTTAAATCATGGAAATAATTGAAAATTGAGTTAAATATGATTGAAAATGATTTGTAAAAATTTATTTTATCATATAGAAGTTAGAACAATATTTTAGAACTTTTAAAATCGAATTTAAAGTTAATTTGTGAAAATTGAATATTTTAATAATTAAGTCGACTAGTGAAAATAGTCAATTTTTGAACAGTCTCAGAATTGAACGAAAGCAGTTCCATTGGATCCGTAATAGTTAGTTATTATCGGATTTCAAATTTCGTGTCAATCGGACTTACCATTTGACCGTGGCAGCTCGAAACGCATCGATTTATTTCTAATTTAAATTTGACGAGTGAAAATAGCCATTTTTCAAAAAGTCTCGGATTTCGACGAAACCAGTTTCATCGGATCCGTAATGTGATATTATTGTAAGGTTTCAAATTTCAAGTCAATTGGATTTACCGTTTGTCCGGTACAAATTAAAACGCCTAGAAATCGACTTAAATCGGTTTAATTTAAATTGAGCGTTTATAGCCATAACTCGCACATACTTCCGAATTAGCTTCCGAAACCTGTTCCATTGTGTCCGGAACGCGGGGTAAACCCTAGAAACGCTGGTTACGGCGCGTAAATCGGAGTTCGGAATTTTCGGGATGAATAGTGTTTCGTCGGTTCCTTATAAATAGCCCACTATCTCAAAAAAATAAAAAAAAAATATACAAAACCCTAATACAAAACTGCAGCCGCCACTTTAGCAATGTATGGCCAGAAA
Organism: Allium cepa; assembly: GCA_030765085.1. NCBI lineage: Eukaryota > Viridiplantae > Streptophyta > Magnoliopsida > Asparagales > Amaryllidaceae > Allium > Allium cepa. Next base: position 913,408,799 of record CM060943.1, read on the forward strand.
ACACCCACATTCATTCATTAATCTCTCTCAATCCGTAAAGAATTAGCCAAAGTGTTCAACACGAAAGTCGAAGAGCTCGACGAGAGCTTCGATTCCATACGGTGATGATCGGAAATGGTGCATCGGAGGGGGAGAAAAAGGAGGCCGTTTGCAGCAGCTCACGCACGTTTTCCTAGGCACTAGAGGTGGCCGAGCTCCACCATAGGGGGGCCGAACATAGTGCAAGTCGAGTGCTACGCGATGGTGGTTGTGTGATGGAATTTAGTCGTGAGATGGTGTTGCAAATTGTAACCCTAATCCTAAGAGTTGGGTTCGGCCATAACATGTATAACCTGGAGCTTGTTGCGTGATGGGGAAGGAGAAGGGAGGGGCCTTGGATGCAGATCACACGGCCTGGAATGGTTTGATATTTTAAAAAATAAAGTTAGTTATAAATTTGTGTATATAAATCGTGTAAACTTTATAAATTCATAACTTTTTCATACGAGGTCGAAAAAATGCGAAACCAGTTGCGTTGGAATCGTATGGACGAGCACTTCGCGATGGAGTTGGTTTGGAGTCGTTTGGAGTTAGTGAGAATTTTGGGTAAAATTAAACGTCCGTTTAATTTTATTCGAAATAAATCGCTAAAAACGGAAATAAAATCAAGGTGAGAACTTCTCACTCAATCGAATCAGTTTCGATTATTATTTTAAATAGTTAGATTTAAAATATTTGAATGCATGTTTGAATGATGATTAATATCTATTGATTGTTAAAATAGACATTATACGCCGTTAGTAAGCGGATGTTATTTATTAAAAACATATACCGCGAATATTTCATAAACAGTGAAATTGGTATTATATATAATAGCAATATATATATATTGGCATATGTATATATTGGAATTGTTGATTTCCCGCATTTTTTTGTTTAGCGGATGAGACCCTATTACGCCGTTATTAAGCGGATAATATTTAATAAGAACATATACCGCGATAATTTCATACTGGAGCGAAATTGGTGTTGTGCTAATGTTTGTGGATGCAGGAAAACAGGTTGGAGGGATCCAACTGGATTCCTCAACAGTTTTTATTTGATTTCAGATATTTTGATATTTGATGGATTATCATATCGATATATGATATCGTTGTTGTCGTGATTGACTATTTGATGTGTAGCATCATTGGACCAAGTTTTGAAATTTTAAAATGATTTATAAAGTGATTTTTGAGAATATACTATATTTTGGAATTGATCCATTTTATATAAATAAACGTTATAATTTTTAAAAGTTATAAAAATTATGATTTTTAAGAAATATAGTTAAAAACTGATTTTTGAGAATATGATGCTAACGATTTTATAAAATAGTTTAATCAGGATTTTAGAATTATTGTGAAAAGTTTAAATATAGGATTTATAAAATTTAATTATTTTATGAATCAAAATGGTGAAATAATAAAGGAGATTAAAGACGTTTTAAAGAATAATATAAATTGAATTATATTAAGAGATTTATAAATGGATATTTATAAATTGAAATATAGACATTATAAAACGAGTTTTTATAAGTGTTTGAATGAAGTGAAAATGAATTTCATAAATGAATGAAATTTATAGAATTATAAACTGTGAAGTTATAAATAAAATTTATAAATAGTAAGAATTATAAATTTGTGAAGTTATATTGAAGGAATGGATTTGGTTAAATAAATGAATCTTATAAGTTATAAGATTTATGGTTTGGGAAGTTAAAAAGAACGATTTTGTAAAATAATCGTTTTATAAGCATTTAACTTATAATATGAACTTTTAGTTTATAATTGAGTTATAAACTGAAATAGGTTAATAAAAGAATTTATAAAAAAGGAAACTTTTATAAATAAATAGAAATGGAATTTATAAACGTTGTTTTATAAATTCGCAAATGACTTATTTTGATAAGTTAATTGTTGAAACCTATTAATGGAGTTATATTCACATTTTTAACTGTGAATAATCCTTGGAAATGAAATATATAGAAATGATGAAATTTGTTAACAAAGAATATTCACGTTTTTAAATAGTGAATAATATGTTAAAGAAATTGTTTTGAATGTGATATTTGAAATTGAATTAAAACGATCTAACGATGTTTTAAAATGTGTTGAGATTCGAAACCATAGATTTCAACATTTATTGTTGAAATAGACGTTTTCGAGAAATAGAAGGAAATAGTGGACTATAACACTGTTGTTATAGTAAATGATTTCCGAAAGGAAAAGTTTTGTATAGTATTGGGATTTATATATCTATTTTAATTTCGAATCCCTATATTAGTGAATTTGGGTTGTCGTAACGATGTTTTACGTAACATTCGTTTTGGCCCAAATAAATATGTTTAAGAGAATGATTTCCTTAATAGAATGAAATATATACTTAATCTCGATTTAAGTATATTGAATATTTTCTAAGTGTTGAAAATAAAAAGATTTGTGAATTACTTATTTTTAATAAGTATGGAATTGTTTTCCAATATGATGTGAATAATTAGAATTTATCTTTTTGAAGATAAATTGAAAATGGATAATTGAAATCGTATATGCATGAATATTTGAGGATATAAATTCATTATGGAATTTATAAATGAAAAGTGGAATTGGTTTAGAAAAATAAATATTGATTTATTTTTTAAGTATTGAAATTATATATCTAGTGAAGATAATTTTGGAAAATAAATAATTTGGAAAATTATTTGGAATCTGGTGATGTGTGCATATCCAGTGATAGTTCAATAACCGACTATCAATTTTCCCTTTGAATGGGTAATTGATGTGATTTGTTGAATGTGAACGCCACACTTATTTTTAAATAAGCGCTCACTATTCGGGTTAACCGGGAAAGGACCATGGGGTCGTATAACCCATCCCGAATATGTGATACGTCGTTGTGAATTGCATTGAAGATCGGTGTTGAAGACCCGGTATTTGCGAGAGCGATAGGATGACCTGTCGATTTACTCTGCACCGAGTTGCTCCGGTATAGAGTTCTCCATATGTGATGGTGAATCCGATCAGGATTGTGAATATCCGGATTGCAAGGACTTCTTTGTAAGTGCCTTCGGTTTTGTTCGAGCCCGGAACAGACTTGTATGGATTGTGTATCTGACATTACAAGTTGAGATATAAAGCCGATTTCTTTCAAATATATTTCTGTTGGTGGCGAAGAATTTATTCTTTTAGCTTAACACCCTTCTCTGAGACGTACGAGCTCAGAGGTTATATAGTTGAAGTTATCAGCGATATATTCCCAATTTGGTAATGTGATATGCTGAGTGTTGCTGAAATGATCATTGTGTTGATTATTGTGATAGGATCGTTTATTTGATCGTCTATCTTAGTGATCATTGTGTTGATCATTTGTTGACCCAAAGCATGGCTTTTGTATAAAGTATGTTTTTGTGGACGTGACTTCGTCGAACCTCACACCCCGAAATGGTCAAAACAGGAAAGATGCAGCAAGGTTATGAGGGGTAGCACCCTTTAGGGTATGTACATTTCCTTCTGGATAGAGGTGGTATCATGGTATGGAGCCCAGATATTTAACCTATGTGGTTACTACGAATTTATTACTTTGTGGTTGTTGGTTTTCGGGATCCCGTGAGAAAGGTCGTTTACGATCGGGGAATGGCGTGCTCGTGTCAGTAGTTACCCAGTTAGGGGTAACCCGGCCTTGTGTTGGCAGAGTTCCGGTTTGGTTCTCGGGGATGTCTTTCCAGAGGCATTCTCATGTGGCAATGGGAAGTTCCTTGGCCTGACCATTTGTTGGAAATCCAATTCCCAATACGAAACTTGTACGGTTTTAGTTATAGAACCTATCATTCACTTATGGTGGTCACCACTGTTTGGATGGTAGCTATAGTAGGCATAGTTCGAAATGTCTATGTTGGCTAAGATTTATATTCTACTTTCGAAATGAATTTCTTCTACTCTATGCACTAGTAATAATATCAAATGTTATTTTAAATGCGTATCAAGCATCTTTGACTATCATAAGGAGAAATCTCCTCCGATTCTGCGTTTGCATTGTGTGTGTGTGCGGGAGGCCTTATGGTAGTCTCATTTTTTAAAAGCACTGCGAATTGAATTTAAAAATATTCCTCTATTTTGATTTTAAAGATAAATAAACTGTTTTGAGTTCTCACACCAGTCACATGACTAACTTGGAGTATATTGTTTTCCTTCCTAAACTCTGGGTGCCCACCAATTTCCACACGGGCAGTCAAGAGTAAGGTTTATCAGGATATTCTAGATATTCTGGAGTTGCTGGAGGCAAGCTGGATGGCATGGCATATTACTTATATAGTATTTCTTTTTCCGCTGCACTGTTTGTTGTTGTTGTACACTCTGATGATATGATGTAATGAAATGTGATGTAATGTAATAACCGATATAGTTCTTTGTTTAAAGATTATTCATTTATTATTATATGTTGTTCCGTTGCGAATTGTGAGATTCTGGTGTTCTGTTTCTGTTCCGTCCTATTTTCTTCTGTTTTTCTTTTTCCTCTATTCTCTTTTTCTTCTATTTCCCTCTATTTCAAAATGTTCTATCTTCTATCTTCTCTCCTCCCTAATTTCTACCTTCTTCTCTTCTCTTTTCCTAAATTTTTTTTTAAAAAAACCATAACTATTCGGTTTTTCGACAACGAAAAATCCGCGTGCGTTACACACATTAAAAATCATTCTGGCTCATTCCGGACTAAAATCTGATTTATTGCATTTTAATAATATTAAATTCATTTTTAAATTATTATAAAATTCCAAATAATAACTTATCAACTTTTAAATTCTTCCAAAAAAAAAACCAATAATATCAATTATGTCCAATTGAACTTAAATACTCATTTAAACATCATTTTTTTTATAACCATTCACATCCAATTTCTCAAATTCTCTCAGTCCAATATTCAATTATTATTATTCCATTTCAAATTAAATTCCAGCCTTAACAATTATAACTTGTTATTATAATTTAAACTAATTCCTTTAGTTCAAAATAAATCTTAAACCCATAGTAAACATTTAAAATGCATTAAATGTTCACAAATCCCGTGTTAAAAATTCCGGAATGTTACATTCCTCCCCCCTTATAAATATTTCGTCCCCGAAATTTGTATAAGGTAGAACATACTCTCAAACCCATTTACTTACCCCATTTGCTTAGTTAAAAGCTTATATACACTTCACAAAATCCTTTTTCTCAATTCCCAAACCTTTTTGCTTTACTTCCCTAAAGCTTTAATTTCAACTTATAACTCCCAAGTTGCTTAACTTTTCCCAAAACCCAAAAATATTCTAACTCCCAAAATTTCTGGAAAATTTTGGCAGAGTCTCCCCTGTACGGAGGAGCTTTCGCGATATCGCGATACAAAGAAATATATATACATCGTCCCACACGGACGGAAATCAAAGTATATCACAATATATATATCATTTCCCAATTATATTTGCGTAGGCGTACCTTTTAGAAAATTTTAAAAGCAAGCGGCTAATATACCGCAATATATGCGCTCCAACTCTCTCGAACGCCTACCGCACCTGTACTTACTCAACAAACTCATTAGTTATCAAAATATTAGCATTTTAACATCATTTTCAATATAAATGTAAGCCAAACATAACTATTTACATTCCAAACAACACTTTGCATAATTTCCTAAGTAAATCCATATTTTATAACATGCACAAGGTTCATTTTCCAATGCTAACTCTATTTCATTTCACATCAAAGATTTTCAAACAAGTTTCGCAATTCCAAATCAATACTTTACCCAATTTTCCGAATTGATTCCCAAACAAGTTTTATTACAATTTGATACATTTGCATTTCTATTATAACTCACTTACATTTATGCTCAAATTCATTTGTTAAGTTTTTAGCCCATTCTACTTCGTCCCAACTAACTTCATTTACTTCACTTGAATGATTTACATTCAAGTTTACTATATACCATTTATATTAATCACAACCAATTCGTTTCTATTTCAAAATGATTAACATATGCTTCACTAACATCAATCTATTTCAATTCAATTTCAAATTGATTCATAAACCAATTCTTATTTTTAAACTTGAAACTTTTTGCATTACTTTGATGATTCATTTTCATTTATGTGCAAACATTGCTTATTAGAATGTTAATTCGTTTCAAATTGATTCAAAATCAATTCCATTTGCTGCTTGAAACCAATTCACTTGCATTTATATACAAACTCATAGAATTAGATTCCAATCCATATTAAATTATTCAAAAATCCATTTCAATTGCTTGTTAAGCAACTCAATTCCAAATACATGCCATTCTATTTTATTTACAGCCCAATATTCTTGCTTTATCACAATTATTGAATTATACCTCAAATCTTATATTTCCAATTCATTATCCAATAGATTTATATGAATATCATTCCATTCTGGATTATTGACAACTCATACATCTTTAATTTATCTCATAAATTAATTAATACCATTTCACTTGCAATTTAAAATTTTATTATCTAACAAATTTAATTCAACATTACTTAATAAAGCTCTTTGTTTAATTATCCAATCCATGTTAAGTTTATCTTATTAACAAAGAGACCATTTAAATTATTTCTCTCATTCGAATTTACTTACAATTCAAAACCATCATTATTATAGCTAATTCCATTATCTTCTTATAAAGCAAATTTTATTCTCATTTGATTCACACCCAATACACTTTTAATCCATTTACAAAGTTTAATACACTTTGTTTATTTATTCAATCCATTTTTAGATTTATTTTATTGGCAAAGAAACCACTTTAAATTATTTCACTCGTTGGAATTTATTTACCACAAATTTAAATCCCATGCCACAATTGGATTTTTATTTACTTTCCAAATTTTGATCAATTATCAAAATTCTATTCATTTCAATACAATTCCCAATTAATTGTAATTTAACTTAGCAACTAACCTAATCCATATTAGGTTTTAATTCACTTCCTCAATTCATTTTGAATTCATTTATAATATCACCATTTTTCCCATATATAAGTCCAAGACTTATTTGCTAACTCAAGAACATCCACATTTATGTTCCCACTTTACATTTCATTTATGGACAAATTTTGAATTTGCCACACCATTCAACTCTCTCCATTTATGGATTAAAATTTTACTTTCATTCAAGATTTTAGATTTCTTATCTAAGTTCATTTCCATTTTATATTGACAAGTTAAATTATAACACTTAATAACTTAAGTATGTGAATTTCTTTAGGTAATAATAAGCTATTCACATTTCACCTTTATATCCAATTCAAATTAATTCCAATTCATTTAAATTTAATTAAATTTTCAAATTCTCAAATTTTAATTCTCCATATACAAGTTCAAAACTTGTTTACTAAGTGAAGTTCATTCACTTCTTTATATCCCACTTTACCTTATCTCAATTCACATTTCATTTGAGATTAGATTTTAATTTACCATACCATTTCACTATTTCCTCATTGTAATTATAATTCCATTTTTATTTATATAAGTTCACCAACTTATTTATTTTAAAAGCTTATATAGCTCTCTTTTAATCCATCTACATCTTATAATCACAATTTCAGATTCACATATATATATATCGCTGAATTATTAAGGATATAAGTTTTCTCTCACCTGAATCCTTTGCTAATACCAAATCCATAGTTTCAAACTATAAGCATAACACCTGATAGCTCAGGAGTTCAATTCATTTCACAATGACCGTCAATTCCAAGGTCATCTTACATTTAATTTAATTCAAATCAACTATATTTTAAGTCCAATTTATTTATCTTATCCAATTTGAATTCAAATTTCTATTTACTTCAATATATTTTATCCACCTCCATTTACTTAAGTTAAATTTTAATTCTAAGATTACAATTTTCATTTCTTCTTATTGGTATTAACTTCACTTAATAAGTTTAATAGTTAATTCATTTCAACTTTACACATTATGAAATTAGAATTTCCCAGAATTCAATTTCCCGGTTTTATTTCAAAACCATTTTGAAATATATCAATTATATACCTATTCGGTATATCAATCAAATCTCAGATTTCCAAAATAATTCGTTTATACCAAAACAAATTTTCCTCCTTTTTGAAATGTCCAAAACAACGAATATACCCAACAAATCCAAACAACACCATAACCAAATACTAGGGAAGCAATCCATCACTTTAGAAACTCGAAAATGAATTCTAATGATGTGGCCAGCATCATCAGGATTATTTTCCAGCGACTGAAGTGAGTTCAATGCTTTTTACTTTCCCAAATTCATTTCAAACAGTTTTCCATTCAAACATATTACTCAAAATAATATTTCATCATTGCCTTCAATACATTGGAAAAGATTTCAAACCTTCCCAGAATTTTAAATTTCCCAAACCCTTTTTTCCAGTTTATTTAAAATCTTTTTCAAAACTTCCGGGATTTAAATTCTGGTTTAGTTTAAATCAAGTTATTCTTCTTTTGTATAGTTTATACTTACAGGATTTTTTTGGTTATAACCATTTCCAGCTTAAGATTAAATGTTGGATTCTTATTTGCATCATATTTAATAAATTCTATTTGATTATAAACCATTTTAGTATTTTGTATTCTTATTAGCTTATTATTTCAAATTTAGATCAAATTCAAAATTCTTACTTGATCATGGTATTAACAAACCAAAAAAAAACACCCAATATATAATAAGCTAGAAAATCATTTCTTTTATATCCAAATATAATTTTAGGTAAAATTATTTCATTTACCCTCTTTAAAAACAATACTATGTCGGTTTATCTTGTTCAAGAATTTAGAAACCCCTATCGATACGGTTGTACTTCCCGCACCGACCAGAATTCATAAACACTCAACTGATAAGTCAACACAGTATAAAAACAATTTTTATATGCACTAACAAGTACGCTCTCATATCTATTATTACACTCAACTCATTATAGAGTACTATCGACTCTGTTTTAATGAGTAATTTCCCCACCAAAGCCTAGGTTTTCGCCAACCTAAGCTCTGATACCAAGTGTAACAGCCCGCAAATCCGTACCCCTTGAATTAACACTATTTAACCACTAATAACTCAAGTGGTACAGAATTACGAACCATTAGGGTTAAAGAAGAAGAGATAGAGGAAGAAGAAACTAAAACAATATCAGAATCTCAAAGTTGCAGCGGAATAAAATATAATAGTAAATATAGAACTTTACACAAAATGAAATCTATTACTGTTTATACATCATATCATCAGAGTATCTCATACATCATCAAATACCAACCAGACATACCATACCATAACAACAGCGGAATATATATATACATATATACGTCTCGGACTCCAGCTCCTCTCTACTGCTCCATAGCAACCTAACCTGAACATATAATACTCGGTCTGACCCGAGCATTATAATGAAATAACACCCGAGTCAGTCTGGAATACCAGTTGATAATAATGCATCCAAATTGATTATTAAAGTTTCAAAAATCCTTTGAAAAACGAAAGCATCTCGTAAGACCACGCCACAAATAAACATGTCGGGTTTTTACCTTACGATAGCTAAAACACTTTTTATATAAATCCTCTGATATTATAATAGGGTCTATTTACAACTACTTATAAAATAGCCGAAATTGTTACATTCATTAAATTCCAGCTACTAGCCACCGAAGTGGGTAATACAAACAAAACTCGTACAAGGCTCGTAGGGTGAATGGATTTCCAACAATGACTAGGCACTAGGGTACCACCTGTCACAGTACGGGGCCTAGATCACCGTACCGAGGACTACTCCCTTCATCCCCTGCAACACAAGGCCGGAACCATTCCTTACTGAACAGTCCCGAACAAGATAAACCCCGTGGTTGGCGCGACCAACCACCCACTAAGCCGAAATAAAAAGGGACATCTAGACAGGGGAAATATCTTGTCCTGCTTGGGCATGACCCACCTAACCTTGCTGCATATCCCTTGATTTTCAGTCATTCCCGGTTGATGAGGCTTGAGGCTAAGCGTTACCTTTAGAACGTTTTCACTTAGAATGCTCATCGCCCACCTGACGATGTTTCGCAAGCATTCATCCATACAAGTCCGTCCCGGGTTCGAACGGAACCGAAGGCACTATTCCTACTACATCCATTTTGGAAATATCCTCAGGATTAGTAGCGACTAGCCCTTGTACTTCACTGCTCCATCTTCGACTCCGAACACGTTTTTCGCACGAAACGTACAAACCGGATCGAAGTGGTTTTCGAGAAATAAATCTCGATCTCGGTCTCTTCGAAACGATCACGCATTGTCCCATATTGATAGTCGGTGATTTAACTATCAATTTATATTCATAAACATCCATAAGCATCCATCACACAATAAATAATTCCCACATTATTTATTTAACCAAATATCTTTAAAAGATATATTTTCCATCTTCCAAAACTCATTTGAAACAATTTCCTAAAATTCTTCCTTTACAAGGTAAATCCTTTACTATATATTTCCATTGGAATAACCAAGTTCAAACAACATAGTTTGAAAACAGTTAAAAACATTTTATATTGAAATATACTTTAAAATACGTAAATTCACTTCTAGTTACTTACTCAAAATAAGATTCAGAATATGTACAGTAAAACCATTTATTTAGATATCAACTTTGATTTAACTAAATTTAAAAGTAGTGTTTTAATAAGATAAATACTAATTTCAAATGACTTAAGTGCAAAACTAGTCTTTTAAACAAATCCATTTATAAAAATAATTATTAAGGTATTTATAAAATCTTCTATTGCTAATTCATAAATTATCACTATAAAATAATAACTTCCAAAACACTCTCATTTAAACAAGTTTTAAATTTTTAAAACTTTCTTTTTTATAAAATTGGTTTAAACTCGAACTTGGTTTTTCCCAGGAAATCTCATTTCCACATAAACATCACAGAAATCCTTCTCACGATTTCTGTCAAACTATTTTAATTTAGTTTTATATTTTAATAACATAAATATTATTTTCCCATTTATCAACTAATAACCTTTCTTTTTATTAATCATTCCAGATTTTACAATTTTTCAGTTCCATTCTAAATAGATTTCAAATTTTAATTCTTTTAAATTCATTATTTAACAATATCACTTATTTCTCTAAAATTCAATTTATCCATTTAAATTAGATTTTGGACTTATAATTTATTCAGCAACATTCCAATACAATTTTATTTCAGTTTTCCATCCAAACAGATTCCAATGTTTGTATTCCCTTAAATTCCTTATTTATTAATTTCTTAATTTCTTTTGAAAACCAATTTAATTTCTTATAATCAAAACTCCAATTTTCTTTATAATTAACATTCTGGGTTTAAAGTTTATACCACAATATCACAATGCAATTCAATTCCAAATTTATCAATCACAATATAAAAACAGGCATCATCATTAACTTTAAAAATATTACTACGTTGTGAGGAATCCAGTTGGATCCCTCCAACCTGTTTTCCCTGCATCCACAAATATTAGCACATCACATATATAAATATCAATTCAGACTGATAATAACAATAATATGCAACCAATCACTCAGATATTTAAATATTTATTATTTAAATCAGCCAATATCCAGATGTGAGTGAGAATAACTCACCTTGAGTTTCGGCGAGCGTTCGAAATTTAAATTAAACCGAACGACGTTCGATTTAACCCAAATTTCTACTTGCCCGTAACGAATCCGGAACTGCACCATCGCGTAGTACCCGTCTCTGCGATTCCGGCGCTTCCTAATTCGCTGAATTCTGAATAGGTATGCACAAGTTATGAATTATTAAAGTTTGAGTATAATTTGAAAACAAATTTCTTTTATATATATATATATATATATATTACCAAAATAAAACACGGCCGCTCCTGTTGCTTATCTTCCTTCACGCGCACTACAGCATGAAGCACGAACGCAACTCAACACTCGCCCCTAGGGCTTGCAACCGCACCCCTCACGATCAACTAGAGGACGATCAGGTACTGCCGTTTCGTTCGCCTACCACAACTCCATCCTCGTCCCAAGCGGCTCCAATCTCGATTTCCCCTAGACGTGGAAAAGCGTGAACGAACGCACGTTCGTCACGGCCAGATCGTGGCCACCACGCAACTCGAAACACCATCTCTACCGCACACCTCGAAGATCTCAAAGCCCTCTTCGAACTTCATGTTGGAAGTTTCCTTGATTGTTTGACGAATTGATCGCAAATTGGAAGATAAAATCGATAATTTTCGGCCATTCAAAGTTAAGAGGTGGCGGCTCACGAAAATGGGCTAGGGTTTAAGCAAATGCAACTTATATACTATTAGATTAATATTATTTTATTAATAAAATTCTCTTTTTAATATCGTAATGCAAACAAACTCCAATTCACGCGTTCCGATAGACGATTCTAGGGTTTTTCCACGTTCCGAACACAATGGAACAAGTTTCGTAAGCTAATTCGGTCGTATACACGAGTTACGGAATTAAACGATCAATTTTTAATTAAATCGATTAAAACGATTTCGATGCGTTTCGAGCTGCCACGGCCACACAATAACCCCAATTACAACGAAAATTGAAATCCGATAATAATTAACTATTACGGATCCAATGAAACTGGTTTCGTCGAATTCGGAGATTGTGCCCCGGAAGGCTATTTCAACTCGTCTATTAAATCGAGCGATTTCCGAAACTTACGAAAACGCTTAAAATTTCCACTTTTAAAATTTTATTACCTTAACAATAATTCATATAAAATTTATAATCACATTAAAAATCATTCTGGCTCATTCCGGACTAAAATCTGATTTATTGCATTTTAATAATATTAAATTCATTTTTAAATTATTATAAAATTCCAAATAATAACTTATCAACTTTTAAATTCTTCCAAAAAAAAACCAATAATATCAATTATGTCCAATTGAACTTAAAAACTCATTTAAACATCATTTTTTTTATAACCATTCACATCCAATTTCTCAAATTCTCTCAGTCCAATATTCAATTATTATTATTCCATTTCAAATTAAATTCCGGCCTTAACAATTATAACTTGTTATTATAATTTAAACTAATTCCTTTAGTTCAAAATAAATCTTAAACCCATAGTAAACATTTAAAATGCATTAAATGTTCACAAATCCCGTGTTAAAAATTCCGAAATGTTATAGAGCGCTTATTTTGAAAATAAGTATGGCATTCAAATTCAAACAATCACAACAAATACCTATTTAAAGGTAAATATTGATAGTCGGATTATTTAACTATCAATTAGGCATGCTCAACATCACCAAATTCCAATTAATTTCCCAAATTATTTACTTTCAAAAATATCTTTACTAAATATAAAATTTCCACACTTCAACCATTTGAAAACAAATTTCAAATCAATTTCTTTAAACAGAAACACTTCCAATTATTTATCCATTTTAAATTTAAAATGGTTCATTTAAATAAATCAAATAAATCCTTACTGATTTACTTTTTATTTACGTTCCAAATCCGTAAATTTATTCCCACAGTTCAAAAATAAATCAACGTTTATTTTTAAACCAATACCCCTTTTTATTTATAAATTCCGTAGTGAATTTACATTCCAAATATTTATGAATATATGATTCCCAAATCGATTTCAAATATTCATTTTCAATTTGACTTCAAAAAGATAAATTCTCAAAACATTCCATTTCACATTGGAAAAACATTTCCATACTTATTTATTAATAAGTATTTCACAAATCCATTTATTTCCAATACTTAGAAAATATTCAATATACTTAATATCGAAATTAAGTATATATTTCATTCTTTTGAGGAAATCATTATCTTAACACATTTATTTGGGTCAAAAACGAATGTTGCGTAAAACATCGTTACGACGACCCAAAACCACTAGTATAGGGATTCAAAGTTTAAATAGATATATAAATCCCAATACTATACAAAACATTTCCTTTCGGAAACCATTTACTATAACAACAGTGTTATAGTCCACCATTTCCTTCTTTCTCGAAAACATCTATTTCAACGATAAATGTTGAAATCTATGGTTTCGATTCATAATACATTTTAAAACATCTTTAAAATAATTAACTTCATTCTATAATATTCATTTTGCCAAACATGACAATTTTATTCAATAATGTATTCACTGTCCAAAATCGTGGATATATTTCCTTTAATAAACTCCAATATTCAATTTGTCAAATTAAATTGATTTCGAATTTATAAACAATGTTTATAAATTACATTTCTATTTATAAGCTTCGATTTATAAATCTCATTATTAACAAATTCCATTTATATCTCATTTAAATGCCAAAATCCGATTTATAAGATAATTACTTATAAATCTTCTATTTCACAAAAATCTATTCGTTTTATAACTTCACAATTTATAAATCTATAAATTCCGTTCACTTATGAAATCCATTTTTATTTCATTTTTACACTTATAAAAACTCGTTTTAATATTCCAATATTTTTAATTTATAAATATCCATTTTATAAATCTTTTATAAAAATTGTTTGTAATAGTCCAAAAATTCCAATTTAAACCATTTCATAAATTTATTAACTATTTATTTCAAAAATCACTTTTCGCTTTCATTTCATAAAGATCATACTTTTATAACATTAAAATTTTAATGTTTGTTTATTTTTAACAATTCAAAATTTAATAAAATGTATACTTTCGAAAATCACTTTAAAATTCCTTTTAAAACCAAAATCATTATTTTAAAACTTCAGAAATGGATCCGATGATGCAGCAGCACCAAATAGTCAATCACGACATCCAAATATCATATATCGATATGATAATCAACAAATATCACAATATCTGCAAATAAATCAATACAGTTGAGGAATCCAGTTGGATCCCTCCAACATGTTTCCCTACATCCAAAGATGTTAGCACAATACCAATTCCGCTCCAGTACGGAATTATCGCGGTATATGGGATTTATAAATTATTATCCGCTTAATAGGCGGCGCAATAGGGTTTCATCCGCTATACAATGCGGGAAATCAATTCCAAGTACATAAATAATAAAAATTTCACTGCACTGTGAAATATTCGCGGTATATGTTTTTAATAAATAACCTCCGCTTACTAACGGCGCATAATGTCTATTTTTAACAATCAATAGATAACAATCATCATTCAAACATACAATCAAGAATTTTAAATCTAACTATTTAAAATATAAATCGAAACTATTCGATTGAGTGAGAAGTTCTCACCCTTATTTCAATTTCGTTTTAGCGATTTATTTCTAATAAAATTAAACGTGCGCTTAATTTTACCCGAAATTCTCACTAACTCCAAACGACTCCAATCCAATTCCATAGCGTAGTGCTCGTCCATACGATTCCAACGCAACTGGTTTCGCGCGTTTTCGACCTCGTATGAAAAAGATATGGCATTTTAAAGTTTAAACGAATTAAAAGATAATAGATTTCAATTTCTATTTTTATTTTAAACCCTACTCAATCTTGACCATCCATTTCATCTTACTAGATCCAGGCTGCACCTTTCTTTCTCTTCTCCAGCAAACTCACGTACTCACGTTGAACCCACGGCCGCCCTTCTTCAACGAATTATTGCGACCTCCACACTCGACTTGAAGACGATCAGAGACCATCGTTGCGAAGCCCCGCTCGAGAGCCACCATCGGCTGCCACCATTTTGAACTCGGCCTCCCTTATCACCTCGATTTGCGTGAAAAACGCAGCCCCTTCTTGCTCGATTTCCCGTTGATTCGAAGCTCCATTTTCGATCATCTCCGTATGGATTCGAAACTTTCATCGTACTCTACAACTTTGTAGTTGAGAGTTTTTGCTAATTGTTGATGGATTGAGAGGAAAATGAGAAATAATTTTCGAAATTTTCTGGCCATTAATCAAGAGGGTGGCGGCTGTAACCCTAGCCTTGTTTTTATTTGCAAAAATGAAGATTGAGGTCCTTTTATAGAAAAATACGCGACACTATTCATCCCGGATTTTCCGAACTCCAAACGAAGCGTGCCGGTTGGCGTTTCTGAGGTTTACCCCGCGTTTCGAACACAATGGAATGTGTTTCGGGAGCTAATTTGGTCATATGTGCGAGTTATGGCAATAAACATTCAATTTTAAATTAAACCGATTAAACGATTTTCTAGGCGTTTTAGCTTGCACCGGACAAACGATAAATCTGATTGACTTGAAATTTAAAACCTTACAATAATATCACATTACGTATTCGATGAAACTTGTTTCGTCCGAATCCGAGACTTTTTGAAAAATGACTATTTTAACTCGCCAAATTAATATTAAAACAATTTCGATGCGTTTCGAGCTGCCACGTTCAAACGATAACTCCAATTACTAAGAAAATTGAAATCTGATATTAACAAAATATTACGGATCAAATGGAACTTGTTTCATCCAATTCTGAGACTGTTCGAAAATTGGCTATTTTACAGTCGATAATTAAATATCAAAATATTAAAATTTCACCAGTTAACTTTTAATTGGATTTTAAAAGTTCTAAAATATCATTCTAACTTCAATATGATAAAATAAAATTTTACAAATCATTTTCAATCATATTTAACCAAGTTTTCAATTATTTCTGTAATTTCAACTATTAAATTATCGATTTAATTATCCAATTAAATCCAATTATTCGAAATAAAATTTATTAGACTTATAAATTTTACTTATTAATATTTACATTCAATTAAATATACAAATTTAAATTAACAAAAATTCTGGGTCGTTACAAACTTCCAGGTCGTTACAGTTACCAACAAATAGTTACGTTTTTGGATTAAAGTTTTCTAGCACTATTATTATTTTCTCGTGGTTTGGGATATATTAATTTGATACATATGATATATTGTTATTATTAATACTATTATTTCTCCCAGACCTCTCCGTACAAAGGAGACTTTGCCGAATTTTTTCATGAATTTTGGACTTGGAAAATTTTGTGAAAAAAAGAAAAATGTTTTCAAACTTTTATTAACTGAATATCAAAGGAAATTAAGTATTTATAAATTGATATATTTTATCTTAATTATTTTATTAAGTAAATTGATTGTTTATAAATTTAATATTTTGAGGAAGATATATTGATTTCTTTTCCTTTCTTTTCCCTTTTTGAGGATGAAAAGTTTTGAGCGGGGGAGAGTGTAACAACCCGTAATTTTCGATAATTAAAAATAGTTAATTTAATTAAGTTTTGTGATTTAAGGCAAGAAGAAATAAAAATTTGTGATTTAATAATAATGTTAACTCCTATGTTAAGCGACTCAAAAAGGCTCACGACTCAAAAAGGCTCACGACTCAAAAAGGCTCACGACTTAAGGAGGTCAACGACTCAATGGATAAGCAACTCAATGAGTTAACGACTTAAGTTATGAAGCGACTTAATGAGTTAATGGACCAACATCAGGTTAACGACTTAAAGGTGGACGACTTACCGACTTAAGGGAACCATAACTTAGCGGGTGAAGAGAATGGGCCGACCTAACAGTTTAAGTGAATGAACGACCCACGACCTACCAAGCTAACGACCTAACCATAGAAGCAGGGTAACGACTTAAAGAGCTAGAAGAGTGAGCGACCTAGAAGGATAAAAGGGGGCTTACGACTTAACTGCTTAAACGACTTAAGAGGAAGCGACTTACAGAATGCAGCGGCCTAGTAACTAAGTAGACACAGCAACCTAGTTAAGCCTTATCTCGGAAACACGACTTACGACCTATCCCTAAGTCGCTGCCGGATTATAACTTGCCTTAGGTCGCTCACAACCTGACACTTAGAGGATAAGTGATGCCGCTTCCCATGAGTCGTTAACTTGTACCCGTTAGCTTATATGGAAAAGGGGATATCACTTAGGTCGTGACTCGCGCTCTCTTAGCTCACCAACGACTCAAGTCCTATCATAGGTCGCTCGCGACCTATGCCAAGCGACTTAATCCCGAGTCCCCCTATAAATACACCGTTAGCTCCAACATTCAAAGGACTTTTGGGGGGGATCATTTTCCTCAAGAGATTGAGACTTCACCATCTTCAAAGCAATCTACACTCCATCGCTTCAAGCATGCGCAAGACGCTTAGATCAACTTCGCACAGGAATTTAACACATTCAATCATGGATTCGAAGAACCCTGTCACGACGAAGTTTTCCTTAGCTACTTGTTTTATGAATTGAATTGGGTTGTAATTGAAAGAGATTGTAATAAGTTGTAATCCGATCGGCAATAAAAAGGATTGAAGTGGACGTAGGCTTGATCATAAGCCAAACCACTATAAACCCTGTGCACATTTACTGCATTTTCTGTTACTTACTGTTATTTCTTGATTCCCGTATTACGGGTGGTGCTTTCACATCGTTTTTACACACACCGGGGTGTTAGCGTCAGATTTTCACGTTAACATTTTTGGTGCTTTCACTGAGAACTGAACTTAGGTGAATTATCATCATTGCTCCACGAAAGTTCGTTGAAGTAATCTCTCTGAAGACTAGAAGTTTATCTGAAATCATGGCTCCAGGGAGAAGGAGTAGATCTGTTAGATCTGGAAATGTTCAAGAGGGAACCTCCGCTTCCCCAGTACCTAATCAAGCCACTCCACCTGTTGGGGTTACAAAAGCAGAGTTGGATGCTGTAATCTTAGGGCTGAACCAGCAGATAAATGCCCAAAATGCACAATTGGAGGTTCAGAATGCCCAAAATGCTCTAATTTTGAATAGGTTGAACGATTTGCTTGGGGCAAACCATCAACCAATGAGTAATGAAAGGAACTTTGCTGGCAATGTTCATGATGCTGAAGAAAGGAACGTTCCTGATAGGTCCGCCAGCCCCTTTGAGCAGACACTTCCTGAAGTTGGTGGATCTAAAGCTCGAAATGATGAGGGGTATCTTTCTGAAATGGTTCGACAAATCATGAAAGAGAGCATGCAAAGGGACGAAGATGAGAAAGAATGGGGTTTCGCTCCAAGTAAAACCCCGTTTACCGAAAGGATCTTAAAGGCTGAGTTTCCGAGGAAGTTCGTCCCTCCAACCATTCCAACTTACAAGGGGACAAGCGATCCGAACAAATTCTTGTATAAGTATGATTGGCACATGACAGGTGCCAGGGCTTCTGATGAAATAAAGTGCCGATATTTTCCTATATATCTGGAAGGTGTAGCTCTGCTTTGGTTCACCAAGCTACCAATCCGGTCTATAGATCAGTTTTCTGACCTAACCCAGAAATTCAAGGAGCAGTTCACGCTATATGCTTCGAAAGCCAAAGATATCATGTCATTGTCAAGTTTAGAACAGAATCCAGGAGAAACTATCAGATCTTTCTTGAATCGCTTTAACATAGAGGGCCGAGGTAGACAATGCAGAACCACAGATGATCTTGATTTATCTGATGAGGGCCATTGACAAATCGAGCGAATTTGGAAAATGGCTGAACATGAAGGAACCGAATTCCCTTGAAAAATTCTACAAGAAAGCAGATGAGTTCATACGCCTGGAAAGCCGTCCTGTACCGGTAAAGGCAGTATTGGAAGAAGCTGAAGATAACATTGCTGCTCCACGCAAGAATGAATTGTAGGACAGAAAAGGGAAAATATCGATGGGAAGAAACAGAGAAATCTGAAGAAGCCTCGTTCCTTCAAGCCATCGGAATATACTCCTTTATTAGATACGCCGGAGCGTATTTACTTTGCCACTAAGGATTCTGTTAACTATCCTAAACCTCCTGTTCTGAGAACTGGGAAAAGAGCTATACAAAGCGGGAAGTTCTGCCGCTTCCATAACCAACCCGGTCATGATACCGATGAATGCCGCCAATTGAAGAATTTGATTGAAGAGTTGATAAGGGAAAACAAGCTGCAGCAATTTGTGGAAAAGAATAGCAGCAATCCTGCTTCGTCTAGTCAGGGGCAACAAGCTCCTGCTCATCAACCTAGGACAAGTGAGAAGACTGCAGGGCATGAATCCGGAAGGCCTGTTATCAATGTCATTACGGAAGGACCTCACCCAGCGGGCAGGAGCTGGGGTGAGATGGAAAGGTATACCCGGGCTTTGAAATATGTACCGGCCGAAGAAGATGTCTTTGTTTTGGAAGACGCTACGCCCCTGAAACAAAAAATAACTTTCAATGATGATATTGTGTTCAGAGCCAGGGACTCCACAGGTGTTGAAGCTCCTACCTTGGATCCCTTAGTCATCTCGGCTGGTATCGGGCCAGCTATTGTCAGAAGAGTTCTCATTGATTGCGGCGCATCCTGCAATATCCTCTTCAAGAAAACATTCGACCAAATGAAGATCCCTATGGCTGATGTGCAGGCCTCATCGCAGAAAATCGCTGGCTTCACTGGAGAGCCAAAGCAGCCCATAGGAACCGTTGATTTGCTTGTAGAACTTGGAGAGGGAGAAAGAAAAGTAGTCCGCAAGCAAACTTTTGTGATTGTCGACGAATTTTCTGCTTATAATGCTTTCCTTGGCCGTCCAGCTCTTGCAGCGTTCAAAGCTGTTCTGGCCCCATGGTGCCTCACCATTAAATTCCCCACAGACAATGGAGTAGGAGTTATAAAAGGGGATCAAAATGCTGGGCGGGAGTGTTATCTGACAGAGCTGCGAGAGGCAAGAAAAAGAGAAATGGGAAAGGGTGCGGCAACCCCAGTCCGCATCAAAGAACCAACCTTGTAGCAATTACAAGGCGGACCCTGCACCGGCGAGCATAGCGGAGCACGAAAAGAGATGGATCCTAGAAAAGCCAGTGCAGGGGAAAATAGAGTGGTACCGGTGGAGACGACGGTACCGGTACCTGTTGACCCGAAGGAGCCAAATATGGTGTTAAATGTGGGTTCACAACTTAATGTGTCGATTCAGAATATCTTAATATCTTTTTTGAAAGCAAATTTGGATGTTTTCACTTGGACTCATGCCGATATGTGCGGAATATCTCTAGAAGTTGCAGTACACGCTCTGAATATTGATCCAAAGTTTACGCCTGTGAAACAGAAAAGAAGAACCCAAGGTCCAGAAAGGTCAGCCGCATTAAAAGAAGAAGTTGATCGGCTCATGGAGAATGACTTTATCAAAGAATCTACATATCCGAATTGGGTTTCAAATCCAGTGCTGGTTAAGAAAGCCAACGGAAAATAGAGAGTGTGCATCGATTTTTCAGATCTAAAGAAGGCCTGCCCCAAAGACTGCTTCCCATTACCCAGGATCGATCAACTGGTAGATGGGACAGCGGGATATGAATTGTTATCTTTTATGGATGCCTACTCCGGATATAACCAGATCATGATGCATGAGCCAGATCAGGAGGACACGAGATTTATCACTGATGTTGGTCTTTACTGCTACAAAGTTATGCCCTTCGGGCTGAAGAATGCGGGGGCAACCTACCAAAGACTTGTTAATGCTATGTTCAAACTGCAATTGGGCAAGACTATGGAAGTCTACGTCGACGACATGTTAGTAAAGTCTAAGAAAGCAGTGGATCACATAGAACACTTAGCAGAAATGTTCGCAGTCCTTCGGAAATATGGAATGAAGCTTAACCCTTTAAAATGTTCGTTTGGGGTGGAGTCCGGAAAGTTCCTAGGTTTCATTGTGAGCGCTAGGGGCATTGAAGCTAGTCCGGCTCAAATTACTGCCTTAAAAGAAGTCAAAGCTCCTAGAACGAAGAAGGAATTGCAAAGTCTCAACGGAAAAGTTGCCGCCTTGAGTCGGCTCATTTCCAAAGCTACTGATAAATCATCCCATTCTTTGACGCTCTAAAGAAAGGAAAGAAAAACTTTGATTGGACTCCCGAATGCCAAAAAGCCTTTGATGAATTGATTCGTCATATGGAAACGCCTCCAATACTTTCTTGGCCCGGCGATGGTGAGGATCTTCTTATATACTTGGCAGTATCATCTCATGCTCTAAGCGTAGCGCTGATACGAGAAGACAAGAGGATTCAACATCCGATTTACTATATCAGCAAAAGACTCACTGGGGCAGAGATGAATTACTCCAAGTTGGAAAAACTCGCCTATTGTCTACTGATTGCATCGAGGAAGTTGAGGAAATATTTCCAAGCTCATCCTATCAGAGTCCTCACTGATCAACCTCTAAAGCAAGTCCTGTTTCGCCCTGAGACTTCGGGTCGTCCTCTAAAGTGGAACATTGAACTCAGTCAATATGACATCACTTATCACCCCCGAAAAGCAATCAATGGACAAGCTTTAGCGGATTTCATCGCAGAATTCACAGATAAGGGTAACGGTGAGGAAGAAACGATCGATAATTCCCCAATCCAGTAGAAATTATATGTTGATGGCGCGAGAAATGACTACTGTTCTGGAGCCGGGGTTGTACTTGAAACCCCTGAAGGTCGGTCATTATGCTATGCGCTAAGATTGGAATTTCCTTCAACGAACAATGAAGCAGAATACGAAGCTCTTATCGCTGGCTTGAGAATTGCTAAAGAACTAAACATCCGAGCATTACAGATCTTCAGTGATTCTCAGCTTATTGTATGCCAGGTCAAGAAGGAATTTCAAGCGAAAGGGGGAAATCTGCCTGCCTACTTGTCAAAGGCCTGGGAACTTCTATGTGACTTCGATCATTACACGATAAGCCATATTCCTCGAGAAGAAAACACGAAAGCAGATTCTCTCGCAAAGTACTCTAGCACAGGCGAACCTCAATTTCTGGGGTTAACTCCAGTGGAAGTCCTGTCGGCTCCAAGCATTAATGAGATGGATATTGATTGGATCATGAGTGTGTCTCAAGAGCAAGAATCATGGATGACTCCAATAACAGAATATCTGCTCAATGGCTCTTTACCAGAAAATTCAAAAGAATGACAGAAGCTACTGAGGAAAGCCTCTCGCTATATAGTCCAGGATGGCCAATTATACAGACGGGGATTCTCAATGCCATTACTTCGATGTGTATCCAGGGAAGAGTCCAAAACAATCCTAGCTGAGGTACATGGAGGAGAATGTGGTGATCATTTAGGTGGTCAAACTTTAGCAAAAAAGGTTCTCCGATACAGATATTTTTGGCCAGAAATTAATCGAGATGCTGTAGACTATTCCCGAAAATGTGATAAGTGCCAGAGATTTGCCAAAATTCCTAGAGCACCTTCCACTGAACTCACACAGATGGTCAGTCAATGGCCATTTGCAATATGGGTGATAGACCTTGTAGGACCTTTACCAACTGCCAAATTTGGAATCAAATATGCCGTTGTTGCTGTAGATTATTTTACTAAATGGGCTGAAGCTGAACCATTGGCTACTATCACCTCTAAAAAGATGATAAATTTTGTGACTAAAAGTATCATTTGCAGATATGGTGTGCCTCAAAAGATAATTACATACAATGGTACTCAATTCGAATGTGAAGAATTCCAAGATTTTTGCAAGCGATTCAAAATCCGAAAAAGCTTCTCAGCAGTGGCTCATCCGCAGGCAAACGGGCAGGTGGAAGCAGTAAACAAAATTATTAAGTCAACCATCAAGAAGCAACTCGAAAGAGCAAAAGGTGGTTGGATCGATAAGCTACCACTAGCACTATGGGCGTACAGAACCACCCACAAAACTGCGACTGGGCATACTCCGTTTTCATTGGCATACGGGTCAGAAGCAATGATTCCGGTAGAAACAAAGGTCCCTTCACATAGAAGAATCCATTTCAATCAAGCGGATAATGAAAAACTACAGCTTGAGGCACTAGATCTCCTTGATGAAAAAAGAGAAGAGGCTAAGCTCAGAATTGCAGCTCATCAGCAAAGGATAGCCAGACATTTCAATTCCAAAGTTCGCCAACGCAGCTTTGAGATTGGATATCTAGTCCTGAAGAGATTATGACGGCAACAGGTGTGTTTGGGCCAAATTGGGAAGGACCATATGTCATAGGTCAGAAGCTTCTTGACAGCACATTCAAACTCACTACTCTCGAAGGAGATCAAATTCCAAGGGCTTGGAATAGCAATCACTTGCGTCCATACTTTACTTGAAAGCTTTGTTGAAATATTGTAAAAAAAAAGAAAATTATGAATGTATGAATCTTGTAATTGAAAGCAATTGTAAAGACGGTGCAAGTGAATAATGAAAGACTATAAAGTGGATGTAGGCCCAAATTCTTGGTCGAACCACGATAAATCTTGTGTTCCTTATTATTATTACATGTTTGCTTTATTTTCGATATGAAAAGTACATTAAATGTATTGCTGAAATGTCGATTTAAATTTTTGCAGACAATGAAAATAAAACTTGCACACTACAAGACCAAGAGGTTCTTGTTATCAGTCAACGAACAAATTTCGAGCCACAAAAGCCCCGAATTCAAATCCTAGATAGGAAGTGCTTCAATTGAACAGCCAATGATTTCGCTGAAAACGGGCCCTTGCTAATAAATTGAGATCGTTTGAACAAACAAACATCCAATTAAGAAGCTTATGCCCGTTCTCGCGAACTTGCCTAGCAATGAAGTACACTTCTTTGGATTAAACAAACTACTTGTAAGAGAAGGGAGTGTGAGCTTGAAAAGAAAAATAGAGGATCGTTGAAAAGGCATAAGCAAGTGGACAAGGAACAACTAAAGCCCTCTTCGGAGGCACAAGCCCTCTTCGGAGCCACAACTCTTCGGAGGATAAAGACGTCAAACGAGGCATATGCCGCAAAAAAGAAAGTTCTCTACTCAACAAAAAAGATTGGAGGAGTCATGACCCTCCAACCATGAGAGAGTAACTTCCAGGCAATCAAAGCCCTCTTCGGAGGCACATTTCACCAGGAGTTGAAGTGTAAGAGCCCCTCTTCGGAGGCCCACTTCACCAAAGTTGAAATGCCAAACAAAATAAAGCCCTCTTCGGAGGCACATTTCACTAGGAGTTGAAGTGTAAGAGCCGCTCTTCGGAGGTCCACTTCACCAGAGTTGAAATGCAAAACAAAGCAAAGCCCTCTTCGGAGGCACATTTCACCAAGAGTTGAAGTGCAACAGCCGCTCTTCGGAGTTTCACTTCACCAAAGCTGAAATACAAAATAAAAAAATAAAAAAATGAATAAATAAAAGACCTCTTCCCAGAGGCAGAAATGAAAAGACCTCTTCCCGGAGGCACAATCAAGCAGAAAGACCTCTTCGGAGGCACACGTTTCACCAAGATTGAAATAAAACTTCCAGGTGTTGAAACATGAAAAAGCCTTCCTCAGAGGTGCAACTTTTTGAAGAAACAAAAATCAAAAAGCCCTTTACTGTGGTATATAAAAAAAATATCCTCATCAAAGGCACACTTTAACTTTCAAAGGAAGAATGAATTACCTATTCTGGAAAATTCTCTTCCTCAAAAAGAAGTTAAAGTACCTTTCAAATACCCGCTTTACCACATAGAAGAATTCATTCAGTAAAATGTGTATATGCACAAAAGAAAAAGTGATATCTTCGAAGGATGAAGCGTAAAAACTTATTTGTACTCTGTTTTTTAACGAAATAATATTCCTCCAAATGTGGAATAATTATTTTTAAAAAAATAAAAGTACAAGTTCCTCATAAAATAAAATATTACAATGAGCTTATGGTATAGGGGCAACATGGTATAACTACATCGGTAAAATTGCGCTCGAACAGTATACCACAAGCTCACTGCAATATCATGCAAAGAAACTTGTATAAAAGTGAATAATAACCGCATTCTCAAATTTAAACAAGAAGTTTGTACAAATAAAGAATCATTTTATTTAATTCTGTTACAATTTCTTACAGATACATGTTTCGAAATAAAGAAAACGGGGGCCGGTACCCGCACAATTTCCGGTCAGTACATGCAAAAAAAGGCAAAAAGCGATATGAAAGCCACAGAACCAGAGCCATCATTTCTTCTTCCGTCCACCTTTTGAACCCGCACCCGGCCGGATAACCAACTTCTTAGGCCGGCTTGTAAGAGTAGGGGATGAAGGAGAAAGGAGCTCAGTCGGACTTTCTTCCATTTCTTCTTCGCCAGTTAAGGATCCCTTCTTCTTCTTCTTCTTGGAAGCTCCCTGCTTTCCACTCTTCTTGGAGGAAGACCCACTCCCTGGAGAAAAAAGTTTAGCTAATGGTTCATCATCGGAACCAGTTGCTTCTGGAGTCTTCTCACTCCCTTCAGTTTCTTCTCCCTTGTGTTCTTGTAAAGAAATGGGATCGTCCAAGTCTTGAAGAGCTTCTATTTGCTCCTCTTGTGATCTCGGTTGCGAGGCAGAAGGAGGAGTCACCTGAATAGATGGAGGAGGAATAATTGGAGGTGGGGAAGTTTGAACGATTCTCGACGTTTTCTCTACAGAAGGAAAAAAGTTCAAGTCAGTAAAAAGCGGAGATAAAGGTTCGCTGAGGTTCAAGAAGTAGTCAAGAAGCTCATCAAGCTCGTAAGAAACAGATGAGCAGTCTACTTGGGCAAGATTAACAGTAGGGTTACCTGCAGAAGCCGGTTTCCTGACATCAACTTCGTAAGCCTGTGCCTCGGCACTCTCGTCACCTTTATCCCCACCTTGTATGCTTGTGATCTCGGCAGTAACTTTGGTAGGAGATAGAGAATGAGAACTGGAACCGATAATGTCAATCTCGGCCGAAGGAGAAGGCTGAATTGGAACAGTTGAGACTGTTTTTCCTGAATATTCTCCTGCCGCTGTTTCGGCCCTTAATTTTGCAAGCTGTTCTCTCCCCCTGGCGAGAGCGGCGCGAGCATCATCATCAAGATAATGCTCCTCAAGAGCTGACTCAGCATAGCCAGCGCCTTTACTGCCAAGCATATCGAGTGCGGCCTCCCAAACTTCAGCTAGAGTAATTTCATACTTGGGCCTAGAAAGGCGAGGCTACCGCGCCCCAAGATGCTATAAAGGTAGAAATCAAATAATGTTGAGCTGATGTTGGTCCTCGTTGCCTCGTGAGATTCTTCAGCTGCAATTTTGCCGGCAACGGCCTCATCACGCTCTCTTTCAGCTTTGGAAAGTTGAAGCTTAAGCATTTGAATCTCCGCCTCTTGGGAGCTGTTTTTCTTCCAAAGCTCTTCAATATCAGCAACATAGCACTCACTAATTCTTTTTTGCACTTCAAGCCTGTCTTCGGCATCACTTTGGCTGGCATGAGCATCTCTCACTTGTTTTAGGAGCACTTCTTCTTTTTGAGAATAGGAAGTAGAGGAAGTAGCAAGCTCTTGTTTTAGTTCCTCAACTTTTGCTTCAAGCTCTTCATTGTAAGAAGCAATGCTCCTCATTTCAGTATCGTGTTGCTCGAGAACCTTTTGCCATTCGGCTTTATCATTTTCCATAGTGAGCATGGCCTCTATATTTGCACGATTAACCCTTTGAAGCTCGTCAACAAGTTTTTGCCAGTTCGACATCCTCTCAATATCAAGCTTGACGGCATCGAGATTTCGTAACATGGCAGACTTGTCAATGGGGACCAAGTCAAGGTCGAACCTCACTCCCTTCAGGAACCACTGTGGAAACCGGCTTTGCAAAGTGGCCGGGCCCGGTCCAACTTGGAATTTGGGCCTGCTAATTATTGTTTGAATATCTGCTTTCCCAAGAGCAGGAGAGCTAGAAGGAATGTCAAGCGAGGCGGGGGCAGTAAACTTTTCAGGAGTTGTAGAGGTGTGCTTCTCACCATGTCGGGCTCGCTTGCTCGAATCTTCAACCATATGACTTTTTCCTCGGTCATCATGGGATTTTCTTTTATGGGAATCGTCGCCTCTCTGCGAAGAATCGTGGCGCTCCTCCCTCTCTCTTCTTTCATAATGCTGCTCTTGAGCCCTCTTCTCTTCAGCCTTTCGGGCGGCGCTTTCTTCATTGGATTCTCTGTAAGAGGGGAGGTAACGCCTATAATCATATTGGCAACGCCTCCCGTAGCGCTGGAAATCATCATAGTAGGATCCGCTGCGTCCCATCGGAGGATCTGAAATAAAAAAGAGCTAAATTTTAGAATTCTTCAAAGTACAAAAAGTCAGAAGCATAAAAGTGCTAAAAGATTCTAAGTGAGTGTAATGTGCAAACTACGCGCATCAAACTACGAACCACTCTTTAATTGTGGAGTAGTTATGGGTGTAGAAGTTAACATCAACTCTTGAGTTGACGGAGTCTGTTGCAGAATAGAAGTCGCCTCGACTACTGAAGAAGAAACCTCGGTAGTAATAGGATCATCTTTAAAGATCTCTTGCGAGGTGGCAAAGAGGTCACTCAGTCCTTCGAAAGTGTCGTCCCTACTCTGCTTAACAGGGCTGGTTTTCTCGACTTCTTCGTCATCAGACTTCTTTGAATGCGGAGGAGAATCCCGAGGCTCTTCTTCTTCAGTGACTGGGGCAAGTTTGCCAGATGCCCCCGCGACATCAACAGAAGTGGAGCACTTCACTAGAGAAGCCTCAGAAGCAGGTTCTTTCGTTGTGGATGTATCAATAGAAACGGGGGCATCCGATGCTCTAGCCGGAGAGTCTGGGACTTCGTGGGGGTGTGTAGAGCGAGAGGTATGCAAAAGCCCGTATTGGTGCAGAAATTCATCCCTCAATAAGAATTTTACACTTCTTTCTTCCGTGGCCACGGCACTCAGTCTCTTAAAAACTTGCTTATGGCCTGGATCTCTGGATAGGGAAGGAAGCGCTGAAAATAAAAAAAGAAGCGGAGTTAGCACTTAACAAGTCAGTCTCGCAAAAGTCGGATAACAAGCATAGTAAGAATGGTTAATCTTACTTCCTTCCCTCCATACAGCGTAAAACCCCGAGGGGCAACGAACATAGAAAAATTGAGTCAAAAACCCCTGAGCGTTGTCAGGAAGACCGATGATCAATCTACGATTTCGAACACTTCTCACGACAGTAATAGAGGGGTGATCTTTAGTCCTGCTGAAAGTGCATAGGAAGCAAATCTCGTCAAAGCTTGGGAATCGATCAAGCGTCCTCCTAAACAGTACACACAACCCCATTAAAATGGCATAGCCATTAGGGTGTAATTGGGATGGGGCGATGGCCAATTGACGAAGAAGTTGTTGGAAAAAGTCATTGAAAGGAGGAACGCCCCCACTCAGGCACATTTGTCGATTGACCGTCACAAAGCCAGGGGGTGCTATGTCAGCAGTGTTACTTCTCTCGGGAAGAATGGCATCTGATTCAGCAATGCCAAACTGAGCACACAACTGGCGAAAAACTTTGTATGATAGCGTGGTAGGGGCTCTTTCAGGAGGATTGACTAGTGGTGCCGGAAAAACAGTTGCCTCTCCAGTCTGAACTGTTGTATCTTCTTCCTGAGAAGTCATTCTACACAAGCAACTGGATATTCAAATGTGAAGGTGCACGTTTCCTAAAAGTGTGAAGTGTCATGCAGAACTAATAAAAATAACAAATAAATATAACTGGAATTAAACTAGTCGACGATTGGTCGCCTACAAAATTTCAGAACTTGTTAATCTAAAGTTCAAGCATAATATTAGTGCAAGCTGGTCAGTTTCAATTGACTATTTCAGTGTTGCTTTAATATTTTACTTGAAATTGATGAGTTGAAAGCACTTTGTTCACACAATTTATTTAAGTTAATTATCTGTTATTAACTAATCTGTCATTTGATATGGGCAGTCAATGGTAGTATATTCGTCCCAATTTTCTGCAAATATTGTGTTTAACAGGTAATTAGCGTTAGAGATAATCTGCAAAGAAATACAACAAAATTCAAGTCCAAATAGTTCAAAGTTCAAACAAGCTCAAACAAAGTTGTCTCAGGATTTCACAAGTCCTAGGTCGTCCAGCGACCTAGCATAGGTCGGAACCTTCTTAAGTCGCGCTGTGCAAAGTAAAGGATAAGGCATTTCAAACTTGTCCTGATGTTAACTCGGCCGCGACCTAAAGCCTATGTCGCAAGAAAGATTAGGTCATGCAGTTCTTAGCTCGAGTAATTCCTAGCTCATGCAAAGTCCTAAGACGCACAAATATTAGGTCGTTCAGCGACCTAGTGTAGGTCGAAACTATTCCTTAAGTCGCAAGGGTCCTTAGATCGCGAATTATCTTAAGTTGCTCAAATTCACCAGGTCGCTAACTTCCTCTCCACGCAATGCTTCACCAGACCCGATAACCCGCTATCAACTACACAGAAGTCCATCATCCTATTCATGAAGTTCGTCATCTTCTCATACCACCAAATCACTCGGAAACCAATTCAACATATCTCCGATCCATCATAAATCTAACTCACTACTGTGCGTTCGTGAATCACAACAACAACAGTAACCAGAGACGATCAAAAATCGATCATAACATGACTCAAAGTGAAGCACGACGCACAAAATTGGTCTGGGGTTCGGAGGTTAGAGTTAGTGGTTCGATGGTGATCATGGAATGGATAAAGATCGAAGATACTTACGTAATTTGATAGTAAGGACGAATCGCTGAGTGATTAACTTGAATTCGTCTTTAAAATTGTGGAATTCTGTTAATGGCGGCGCAGGAAATTGAAGCAAGTGAGTAAGGAGGGAGTAGCGACCTAACAAATTTATATGGGGCTGAAAGAAGAAGATGAGTAGACGCGCGAGTTAGTATATGTTTTAGGTCGCTCACGACCTAGCAAAATTAGGTCGAAGCACACAACCTATGACATAGGCCTGTACTTCGAGGGGCAAATGTTAACTCCCATGTTAAGCGACTCAAAAAGGCACACGACTCAAAAAGGCTCATGACTCAAAAAGGCTCACGACTTAAGGAGGTCAACGACTCAATGGATAAGCAACTCAATGAGTTAACGACTTAAGTTATGAAGCGACTTAATGAGTTAATGGACCAACATCAGGTTAACGACTTAAAGGTGGACGACTTACCGACTTAAGGGAACCATAACTTAGCGGGTTAAGAGAATGGGCCGACCTAATAGTTTAAGTGAATGAACGACCCATGACCTACCAAGCTAACGACCTAACCACAGAAGCAGGGTAACGACTTAAAGAGCTAGAAGAGTGAGCGACCTAGAAGGATAAAAGGGGGCTTACGACTTAACTGCTTAAACGACTTAAGAGGAAGCGACTTATAGAATGCAGTGGCCTAGTAACTAAGTAGACACAGCAACCTAGTTAAGCCTTATCTCGGAAACACGACTTACGACCTATCCCTAAGTCGCTGCCGGCTTATAACTTGCCTTAGGTCGCTCACGACCTGACACTTAGAGGATAAGTGATGCCGCTTCCCATGAGTCGTTAACTTGTACCCGTTAGCTTATATGGAAAAGGGGATATCACTTAGGTCGTGACTCGCGCTCTCTTAGCTCACCAACGACTCAAGTCCTATCATAGGTCGCTCGCGACCTATGCCAAGCGACTTAATCCCGAGTCCCCCTATAAATACACCGTTAGCTCCAACATTCAAAGGACTTTTGAGGGGGGGGATCATTTTCCTCAAGAGATTGAGACTTCACCATCTTCAAAGCAATCTGCACTCCATCGCTTCAAGCATACGCAAGACGCTTAGATCAACTTCGCACAGGAATTTAACACATTCAATCATGGATTCGAAGAACCATATCACGACGAAGTTTTCCTTAGCTACTTGTTTTTTGAATTGAATAGGATTGTAATTGAAAGAGATTGTAATAAGTTGTAATCCGATCAACAATAAAAAGGATTGAAGTGGACATAGGCTTGATCATAAGCCGAACCAATATAAACCCTATGCACATTTACTGCATTTTCTGTTACTTACTGTTATTTCTTGATTCTCGTATTACGGGTGGTGCTTTCACATCGTTTTTACACACACCGGGGTGTTAGCGTCAGATTTTCACGTTAACAAATAATATTATAATTAGAATGAAATGTAATAGTATTAATTTAAGGTATTGATAACTACTTTAAATGTAATTCCAATTAATTGAAATGATTGAAGAGTTATAATTGGTAATAAATTATAAATTAATTGTAATAATGTGTGTATTAATTGATAATTCGATTAAAAGAGCAATTGATAATTTGAATGTTGTATTAATTAATGAAATAGTAAGTAATAAATTGTAACTGAATAAAATTAGTATTGTGTAAATAACTATAACATTTCTTTGTAGATAAGAAACATACAAATGTGATTAAATATAGAAATGGTGATAATAATTTTATGTCACCTATTTATTGAATTTGTTAAATTAAATTAGAAATCAATTTCAATTGAATATAATTAAATCTTACGTTAAAATTGGTTAAAGCGATAACTGTAAAATGCGAATGTAATCAAATGTACAGAAATGTCAATTATATACATAAGGCAATAATTGATTTAACAATAAGTGTGGAACTAAGATAAGTTAATTTATTGGGATTTAATTTTTTTAATAAAATCGACAAAAATTCAATATAATTGAACTATTGCAACTAATGTGGTAAATGATGATAATTATAGTATACCAATGTTATAAAATATAAAAAAATGTTAACTATGTCTGCAGAGAAATGACTGATTGAATAAAAAGATTGAAATCAAAATTAAATCAATTTATTAGAATTAAAAATTATAATTTATTTGATTTAATTACTGTTGAAATTGAAGTTGAGTGTAATATTTAACACTGAATTGATATGTAAAATGGTTTTAAATTACTATAAATGTCCAAGTAATCAAAAATGATAAAATCTGTTAATTATAAGATTTGAAATTAAAAAAATGATTTAATTAATTTAATAATAATTTATTTAATTAATGTGAAAATAGTCATTTTGGCCACTGTCTCGGATTTCGATGAAACTAGTTTCATCGGATCCGTAATAGTGAATTATTGTAGGATTTCAAGTTTTGCAGTGTCAGACTTGTTGGTTGATCGTACAGTATCGAAATGCGTAGAAATCAATTTAATAAAATTTAATTGAAATCAATTTGAAATAAGCCGATTTTAACTAATTTTTTTATACGATGGAATTGAGACTTGATGTAACGACCCAGAATTTTTGATAATTAAAATTTGTATATTTAATTAATTTTAAATATAAATAAGTGAAATTTATAAGTCGAATAATTTATTTATCGAATATTGGATTTAATTTGATAAATAAATCGATTATTTAATAGTTGAATTTACAGAAATAATTGTAAATTGGGTTTAAAATGATTAAAAATGATTTGTAAAATTTTATTTAATCATACTGGAGTTATAGTGATGTTATAGAACTTTTAAAATTGAATTTAGAGTTAATCTGTGAAAATTGAATATTTTAATTTTTAATTATCGACTGAAAAATAGCCAATTTTTGAACAGTCTCAGAATTGGACGAAACTAGTTCCATTGGATCCGTAATAGTTTGTTATTATCGGATTTCAATTTTCGTAGCAATCGGAGTTGTCGTTTGATCGTGGCAGCTCGAAACGCATCGAAATTGTTTTAATATTAATTTGGCGAGTTAAAATAGTCATTTTTCAAAAAGTTATGGATTTCGACGAAACTAGTTTCATTGGATCCGTAATGTGATATTATTGTAAGGTTTCAAATTTCAAGTCAATCGGATTTACCATTTGTCCGGGGCAAGCGAAAACGCCTAGAAAATCGTTTAATCGGTTTAATTTTAAATTGAACGTTTATTGGCATAACTCGCACAGATGACCGAATTAACTCCCGAAACACGTTCCATTGTGTTCGGAACGCGGGGTAAACCTTAGAAACGCCAACCGGCACGCTTCGTTTGGAGTTCGGAAAATTTTCGATGAATAGTGTACGTCGTTTTTTCTATAAAAGGCCCCATATTTCACAATTTTACACTCAAGCCCAGAACCCTAACCCTAGCCGCCATTATATTTTCAATGGCCAGAAATCTCTAATCTTCTCTCCTTAATCTCTTCTAATCCATCAACAATTAGCAAAAACTCTCAACTACAAAGTTGTAGAGGACGATGAAAGCTTCAAATCCATACGGAGATGATCGAAAACGGAGCAACGAATCAACGAGAAATCAAGCGAGAAGGGGCTGCTTTTTCACGCAAATCGAGGTGATAGGGGAGGCCGAGTTCAACATGGTGGCAGCCGATGGTGGCTCTCGAGCGGGGCTTCGCAACGATGGTCTCCGATCGTCTTCAAGTTGAGTGTGGAGGTCGCAATAATTCGAAGAAGGGTGGCGGCTATGGGTTCATATGTGCGTTCTATCACCTTGAAATGAACGTAAGTGGAAGAAGGAAAAACATGCGGCTCTGATTTCCGGATGTAGAAACGTGTGGCTGTGATTGAATCTGGGTATAAAAATAAAAAGAAATTGTGAATTAATTTATATTAAAATGTGTACGAACTTTAAAAATTCATAACTTTGTCATACGAGGTCGGAATTCAACGAAACTTTTTGCGTTGGAATCGTTTTGTCGAGCTCTACGCGATGGAGCTGAATTGGAGTTAATTGGAGCTAGTAAAAATTTGGGGTAAAATTAAACGCGCGTTTAATTTTATTCGAAATAAAACGCTACAAATTGCTATCGGAAAATCAAGGTGAGAACTTCTCACTCAATCGAACAGTTTCGATTTATATTTTAAATAGTTAGATTTAAAATTGCTTGAATGTATGTTAAATGATAATTGCAGTTATTGATTGCTGTTTGATTGTAATAGTATATATAGCAGGATATATCTATATATAACAATATATATATTGCATATGTATATATTGGAGTTGATTTCCCGCATTATATAGCGGATGAGACCCTATTGCGCCGCCTATTAAGCGGATAATATTTTAAAATCCCATATACCGCGATAATTCCGTACTGGAGCGGAATTGGTATTGTGCTAACATCTGTGGATGCAGGGAAACAGGTTGGAGGGATCCAACTGGATTCCTCAACTGTATTGATTTATTTACAGATATTGTGACATTTGTTGATTATCATATTGATATATGATGTTTAGATGTCGTGATTGACTATTTGGTGATGTTGCATCATCGGATCCATTTTAGAAGTTTAAAAATAACGATTTTTGATTTTTAAAGAGATTTTTAAAGTAATATTTGAAAGTATATGTTTTATTAAAATTTTAAATTGTCTTCCTTTAAAACAGATAAATATTAAAATTTTAATGTTATAAAGTTAGGATTTTTGAGAAATATAACCGAAAAAGATTTTAGAAATAAATAGTAAATTAATTTATAAAATGGTTTAAATTGGGATTTTTGAATTATTAAAAATGACGTATATAAAAGACTTATAAAATTGATATTTTGTAAATTAAAAATATTGGAATATTAAAACGAGTTTTTATAAGTGCTAACAATGAAATAAAAATGGATTTCATAAGTGAATGGAATTTATAGATTTATAGATTGTGAAGTTATAAAATGAATAGATTTTGTAAAATAGAAGATTTATAAGTAATTATCTTATAAATCGGATTTTGGCATTTAAATGAGATATAAATGGAATTTGTTAATAATGAGATTTATAAATCGAAGCTTATAAATAGAAATGGAATTTATAAACATTGTTTATAAATTCAAAATCAATTGAATTTGATAAATTGAATATTGAAGTTTATTAAGGGAAATATATTCACGATTTTGGACTGGGGAAAATCCTTTAATTAAATATGTGGAAGAGTTGAATTTGATAAACGATGTGTATCCACGATTTTGGACAGTGGATAATCTTTTGATAAAAGTGTAGAAATACTGAATTGGGTAAATAAGGTATATTCACGATTTTGGACAGTGAATATATTATTGAATAAAATGGATATGTTTTAGGAAAGTGACATTAAAAATGAAGTTAATTGTTTTAACGATGTTTTAAAATGTATTAACTATCGAAACCACAGATTTCAACATTCATTGTTGAAATAGACGTTTTCGAGAAAGAAGGAAATGGTGGACTATAACACTGTTGTTATAGTAAATGATTTCCGAAAGGAAATGTTTTATATAGTATTGGGATTTATATATCTATTTAAACATTGAATCCCTATACTAGTGATTTTGGGTCGTCGTAACGATGTTTTACGTAACATTCGTTTTGACTCAAATTTATGTGTTAAGAAAATGATTCCTTAAAGAATGAAATATATACTTAATTTTGATTTAAGTATATTGAATATTTTCAAATGTTGAAAATAAATAGATTTGTGAATTACTTATTCTTAAATAAGTATGGAAATATTTTTTCCAATGTGAAATGAACGTTTTAGAATTTATCCTTGTAAAGATAAATTGGAAGTGAATATTTGAAATCGATTGAAAATCGTATATCATAGATATTTTGGAATTATAAATTCACTATGGAATTTATAAAAGAAAGGGGAATTTGTTTAAAAATAAATGTTGATTTATTTTTAAAGTATGGGAATAAATTTACGGATTTGGAACGTAAATATAAAGTAAATCGGTAAGGATTTATTTAATTGGTTTAAATGAACCATTTGGAATTGAAAGTATTTCCGAGTAAGGAAAATGATTGAAATTTGTTTTCAAAAGTGATAAAGGATTGAAAAGTGATTTGAAAATTTGTTTTCAAATGGTTAAAGTGTGGAAATTATATATCTAGTAAAGATATTTTGGAAAATAAATAATTTGGAAAATTATTTGGAATTTGGTGATGTTGAGCATGCCTATTGATAGTTAAATATCCGACTATCAATATTTACCTTTAAATAGGTATTTGTTGCGAATTGCTCGAATTTGAATGCCACACTTATTTTTGAATAAGCGCGCACTATTCGGGTTAGCCGGGAAAGGACCTTGGGGTCGTATAACCCATTCCGAATATGTGATACGTCGTTATGAATTGCATTTGATGACCGGTGTTGAAGACCGAATATTTGTGAAAACAGATTGATTACCGTCGAGTTACTCTGCATTGGCTGATCTCCGATACAGAGGTTTTATCACCCTTAGTGGCGGGAAGTCCGGATGTGATTAGTGAATATCCGGATTGCAAGGGCTTCTTTGGAAGTGCCTTCGGTTCTGTTCGATCCCGGAACCGACTTGTATGGATTGTATGTCTGACATTACAAATTGAGATTTAAAGCTGATTTCTTTCAAATATATTTCTGTTGGTGGCGGAGAATTTATTCTCTTAGCTTAACACCCTTCTCTGAGACGTACGAGCTCAGAGGTTATATAGTTGAAGGTTATTAGTGATATACTCCCAATTTGGTAGTGTGGAATGCTGAGTGTTGCTGTGAAATGATCATTGTTTGATCATTTGTGATAGGATCATTTATTTGATCATTTATCTTTGTGATCATTTCTATGATCATTTGTTGACCTAAAGCACGGTTTTTGTATAAAGCATGGCTTTGTGGACGAGACTTCGTCGGACCTCACACCCCGAAAATGGTCAAAACAGGAAGGATGCGGCAAGGTTATTAGGGGGTAGCGCCCCTTTAGTGTATGTCATTCCTTCTGGATAGAGGTGGTACCATGGTATGGAGCCCAGATATTTAACCTATGTTGTTGCTGCAAATTTTGTGGTTGTTGGAAATCGAGGATCCTCGGATAGATCGGTTACGATTGGGGGATGACATATTCGTGTCAGTAGTTACCCAGTTAGGGGTAACCCGGCCTTGTGCTGGCAAAGATTCGGTTTGGTTCTCGGGACGTCATTCCAGAGGCGTTTCCATGTGGCAATGGGAAGTTCCTTGGCCTGACCATTTGTTGGAAATCCAAAGAAACAATACGATTCTTGTACGGTTTTAGTTGTAGAACCTGCCATGGAATGTGGCGGTAACCTGCTATTGAACATGGTAGCTATAGTAGGCATACGATAATGGTCGTATGTTGGCTAAGATTTATATCTTTACTTTCGAAATAATTTTTCTACACTATGCACTAGTAATAATATCAAATGTTTCTTTTTAATGCGTATCAAGCATCTTTGACTATCATAAGGAGAAATCTCCTCCGATTCTGCGTTTGCATTGTGTGTGTGCGGGAGGCCTTATGGTAGTCTCATTTTTAAAAGCATTGCGAATTGACTTTAAAAAAAAATATTCCTCTATTTTGATTTTAAAGAAAAATAAACTGTTTTAGTTCTCACACCAGTCACATGACTGACTCGGAGTTTATTGTTTTCCTTCCTAAACTCTGGGTGCCCACCAATTTCCATACGGGCAGTCATGAGTTAAGGTTTATCAAGATATTCTGGAATTCAGGAGTTGCTGGAGGCAAGCTGGATAGCATGGCGTATTACTAGTACATAGTATTTCTTTTCCGCTGTTCGATGTTGTTTGTTGTTGTACACGCTGATGATGTAATATGATGTAATGTAATAACTGATATAGTTCTTTGTTTAAAGATTATTCATTTATCTATTATATGTTGTTCCGCTGCGAATTGTGAGATTCTGATATTGTTCTGTTATTTCTGTTCTGTTCTATCTTTTTCTCTCTTCTTTTATCGTTTTCTTCTTCTTAAACCCTAACCTTTCGGTTTTTCGGCAACGAAAAATCACAAACATTACATTTGGTATCGGAGCTTATGGTTAAGCGACAACCTTAGCTCTGTTGGGTATTACTCATTAGAGATAGAGTCAGTAGTACTCTAGGATGAGTATGAGTGTAATAATAGATACGAGTGCGTATTTGTTAGTGAATATAAATTGTTTTATATTGTGATGATTGGTTTGTGGAGTGGTATATGGATTTTGGTCAACACGAGTAATTAACGTTGTTGATAGGGATCTCTAAACACTTGTACAGAACAAGTTGACACGATATTGTTTTGAAGTGGGTAAATGAAAAAAAATTACCTTGATTATATTTTGTATATAAAGGAATAATTTTTTCAGAATTATTAAAGTATATAATTGATTGTTTGGTTGTTGAATAAGTTAAATAAAAATAACAGCTGTAAAAGAATGAATTGTATAAGCAAATGAATTGTAAGTATGGAACTATAATTAATGTAATTTACAATTGTGAAATAATCTTATACATATAAGAAGTGAAATTATATAAGTAAAAGATTTATAAATGTGATTTATAATCTGAAAATAAAATTCCAGAGAAGTGTTTTGAAAGGATTAGATATTTTGGAAAATTGTTTTGGAAAGATGAAAGCTCTAAACTCTTTTCGGTCGCTGGAAAATAATTCCGATGATGATTGCAACATCATCGGTGTTCATTTTCGAGTTTCCAAAAGAGGGATTGCTGCCAAATTATTTTAAATAAAAGTTGTTTGGATTTGGTTTTGGAAATTCAAAAGGTAATTTGAATTGATTTCAAAAAAATTGGTTTTGAAAGATTGAAATGACTCTGGAATCTTATTTAAAATATTATGAGAATAATAAATGAGTTGATAACTTATACAATTTGAATTTCGATAGAATAAATTTAACTTAAAGGATGAGGTTAAATTAAAGGAAGTATAAGTAAATCAATAAAATCCAAGTAGTAACTATTGAATATAAGTTGTATAACTTATAAGATGATGAATATAAATGAAATTAGTTTTGAACTTATGATAGGAGTTAACAAATTTAGCTTTGGTAAAAAATTAAATAGGATTGGAATTTGAATTGGATTTATAAGTGAAAACTTAAGTTAAATTAAAACAAAAGGTATTTGGAATGAAATATAACTTAAGTGATGTTGAATAAAGTTGATTTTGGTGTCAAAGTAAATTAATAAGTGAATTAATGAAGTGAAGTCATTAAGAATTTGAACTTGAGTTATATAAATGAAATTCAACATCTTATTGTTAAAGGAATTAGCAATTGAATTAATAAATGGATTGAATGTTAATAAATCGAATGTAAAAGGATTTACATGGGATAATGAATGTAAGTGTTAATTCATTAAAAGTTAATGTTATTGGAAGTTGAATAAACTGAATGAAAATCAATTTAATTAAACCAATTGTGTAACGACCCTAGATTTTAATTTAATTTAAATTGATAATTTAAATGAATTTTTGAATCAAAATTTGTAAAATTGATTATAAATGATGCGAGTTTCCCCGAATCAAATAGAAAATATTAAGTCGTATGAAATTGAAAATTTGTATATATTGGATTTTAAATAAATTCTTAAATAAATGATTTTGAAAAATAAATAATATACTTTAGACACAAGTATAGAAATAAATAAATAAATTGATTTAAAAATTTATAAATGATGATAATTTGAGTTATATAAAATATATGTGTACAAAGAGAAATGTAAAACAATAATTTTTAAAGTAAAATTTATGATAAATATTTAAGTTATAAATAGAGAAAAATTAGGCAAGTTAAAAAGTCATTTCAGAAGATAAAATTGGTTATGTAAACTATAAAATGTAAAATATACACATGAAACAAATTAGTTAAAAATTTAAACAATATATTGACAATAGAAATTTATGTTCATATACAAGCAAAACATTAGTATAAAAATAAAATAATATATGTATGTACTTTGGGAAACTATGATTGTAAATATAAAATAAATCTTATAAAAATGTACATAAGTTTGAAATAATTTTAAGTAAATTAAGTATTTAATAATATAAGTTTAAAAATAAAGGAAAGGTAAGATTTTAAAACTTTGTTTAAGTATAAAAGTGTGTTTATACTTGAGTTAAAATTTTATAAACAAATAACTGTAACTAAGGCAATGCAAATAAAAGTATTCAAAAAAAATAAATAAGCAAAATAA
The DNA here is from genome assembly GCA_030765085.1 of Allium cepa. NCBI lineage: Eukaryota > Viridiplantae > Streptophyta > Magnoliopsida > Asparagales > Amaryllidaceae > Allium > Allium cepa. The sequence continues at coordinate 913,449,420 of CM060943.1, forward strand.
ACAAAACAAAGTGAAATAACAAACAATAGCATATCAGCCACCCTAGAAAAGAAAGAACAAGGCAAGAAATAACAAATGTATATAAGCATGGACAAGATCGCATCAGCCGAGATAAAGGATAAACAGAGTAATATGTACCAGAGCAATTAATGCATTACACCTCTAGCAATAAATATAATGCAGCCATAACTTTAGTACATGGAAGAGATAACATCGCCTGTACACTTTCTACTTTATATCAACTCCTCACTTCAGTTCATTATCACAACTAAGCAAACCAAAACATGCATGCATTCTTAAATCCTGAGAAAAGATCAGAAGTAAACAATAGCTCAACAATTTCAGTTTTCTCAGACTTTTGTTCTCTGCTTTGTCATCTTCTCAAAACTGTGAGCTAAACTCCTCAACCTATATTATGATATGAAGTATGCTTGCATGAATCATAATTTGCTTACATTTATATATATGTATGTGTCATTGATATGTTGCCTGGACATATAAATAGATGTCTCTGTTTTCTTTCTTTTGAACAATGTGAGCAACTTTCCACCCATGATCTACTTCTATATCTTGATATTGTGGTTGGTACTTGAATGCATTATGAAATGTTGTTAGCTGTTAAATATGTATGTATGTTTTGAGCATGAATGCTCTTCTCTGTTCAGTTACAGGGTCAGAAATTAAAAATCAAAAGAAGAAAAAAAACTCACTAAATATTTGTACATCTAGTCACTGATGGACTTAAGGTCTAAAACAAAATAAATTGGTATAATCATCATTCAAGTTGCAAACATGTTTAAATATTCTTAGATTGTAAAATACTGTAAAGCCAGTAAATACAGTAAGATTTTGAAAAGAAGTGATAAAATCAACTACTTTGTTTCGTGGATTCAGGCATATAGTTCGAATCAATTCTGGGAAACTCGATTTTTAAAATTAAAATCACGAGTTTTAAATTAGTTTTGGGTTTGCAATTTGGGTTTGATTAGTTTTGGGTTTCGACTAAATTTCTGGTGACTGGTGGAACTTTGGAGGTCGGTGTTTTGGTTGGTGATGGAGGAGCCTATTGTGGTGATGAAAAAAATAGGTGGAGGTGCCATCGGTGACGGTGGTGAAGGCGGCGAGCATTTTAAATTTCTAAACCTAGTTTTAATATGGTGCGGTATTTTGTCTCGTTCGTCAACAAGAAGTGATCGAGTGCTTCGGGGTTTGGAGCGAAGGAAGCTGGGGTGTAGATGAGGCGGTGGCCGGAGTTGCACGAACTCCGGTGGACGAGGCGGCGAGGACGTGGCATTGCCAGGGTTGATATCGAAACCTGAACGTGTTTCCAGGTTTGGATTATTGGTCGATTTTAGATTTCAAGGTTGTAACATGGTTCTGGCGATCGAAGACTGGTATTTGGATGGACTACGACCTGCTCGACCTAGTGGCGATGGCCGGAGATGGGTACCGGAGCTGTACACGTGCACGAGCACGGTTGCTCTGATAGTCTGCAATTTTGTTACTTTGGGGATGAAGCAGGATAGGTGACTCGAGTTTTTACTCGAGTATTTTCATGTTTGGCCCGAAGCACTAGGGTGTTAGACTCGAAGTCATCTTCGTTTGGCTCGGGTGGGATACTGGTAACAGGTTTTTAACCTGTCCAGTTTTCAAAATTTTAAAATGATTGAACGTAAATTTATAAATCCAGGTTTAAACTGAGTTTAAACTTTAAGTTAAAATGTAAATTCAAGTTTAGTTTTGAAACTTAGTTTAAAAATTTAAATAAATAAAAAAGTTGTTTTAAATAGAAGTTTTTAAGCAATTAAGGTATAATTTAAAGAATTTGAATTTAAATTGGAATTTGAAAGTTATAAAGAAATGAATTGTAACAAAGATTTAATCAAAGATTTAATTTGGGTTTAAATCTAAATTTGAATTCAAGATTTTGAATATAATAAAGTTTATAAATTTAAATGTTTAAATAAGTTTAAATGTTAAAATTCCTTTAATATGTGAATTTAGTAAGGAAATTGATTTAAATTCTTTTAAATTTTCTTTATAATAAAATATCGCTTCAACAAGTAATTTAAAGGATTTTAAAATTAGTTTCAAACTTTACTAAAGATAAATGAGGGTTCATTTTAAGTCTTGCGTTTAAAATGAAGTTTAGATTGAAATTAAAAAGGGTTTCAAACATATGTGTAAATAATGTTTAAATCACTACTAAGAATGAGTTCACCTTAAATTTAATAAAAAATTAAATGATTTGTAATACATTAATTATTAAGTTAATTAGAATGGATAATCAATGGTTTGATTCAATTTAATTAGTAATTGTAAGTTTAACTTTATTAATTAAGGTTTAATTTCTTTAAATAATTAATTAAAGTTAATTAATTAGGAAATTGGTTTAAAATGTTGATTTAATTAATATGATAAATTAAGAGGTTAATTAAGTAAGGTAATTGATCAATTAATTTATATTAAATGATTAATTCATCAGGATTGGATAATTATTTCATAAGTAATTAATTTAATTGGAAATAAATAGAATTGATTTGGATTAAACGATTAATTAATCCTGCTTATAAATTACTATTGAATACATAATCATACTTATGAATGATTGTATCATATGTGATGCCTTGAATTGATTGTCCTAACTGATTGTGATATTTTTTACTGTGGATTGAGCTATGTATGATTCATTCATTTATTTACATTGTATATTATCTGTGAATCTGTGAATGAGCGATAAGCGTTATAGCTATATCGCTTATCAATTATATCTCTATGTTTTAATCTGTGATGATTGAATAATGTTGCACTATTGTGTTAAACCCCTGGACCACACCATACACACACAATATGGATTTCACGAGGAAATCGGTTAAATCACAGATTTTGAAATAGTTTAAAATTTTGAATTTTTAAATTCAAATGTTTTGGAAATGGAATCGGAATAAATGTGAAAAGCTTTTAGAATGAAATTTCAAAATAAAATTTATTATTTTTAAATTACTTGATTAAGTTTTGGAATTTAAATAATTTGATTTAAATTTAAATTCAATACTTGAAATTGAATTCTGTAATTTGAAACTAGGGATTAATGATATTATACTAGTCATTATGAGTTAAATCATTTTTAAAGTATTATTTTTGGGAATTTGAACTTAACCCAAGGATTTCAACTCGTATAAATGAATCAGATTTCCAAAATGAAAACTGTTGTTTTCAAATGATAAACACTTTTAGATAAGAACTGAGATTCCAGTTAATTAGGGGAATTTCAAGATTGAATAGAGAAATGATTTTCCTAAGTTATGAATGAATTCTTTTTGAAAGCTATGAATTAAATCTGTTTATTTTTAACAGATTTAAATTGATGATTTGTTTAAATCAAATAGAAATGAAATTGTTTTGAAAGCTATAAGTTAAATCTTTGATTTAAAGATTTAACGAGTTAATCAAATTGAAACGAAAATAGATTTGGAAAATCTGTGAATGAATCTTTTGTTTAAAAGATTAAAATGTGAAAATTGTTTAAACCGTTAAAGGTTGTGAAAATGAATCTTTTTGTTTAAAGATTGAAATGGTAATTAGTTAAACCATTTGAAAGAAAGTTTGAATTATTAAGTTGTGACTTAATTGAAATCCCATTATCCATTTGTTTTTGAAATATCGTGCTCACTATTCGGTTTAGCCGGGAAAGGACCTTTGTGTCGTATAACCCATTCCGAATATGTGATACGTCGTTATGGATAGCATTTGAAGACCGGTGATGAAGACCGGGTATTTGCGAAAGCGATAGGATGACCTATCGATTGTTTCTGCACCGAGTCGTGCCGGTATAGAGACTTCCTAAGTGATGGGAAATTCGATCGGGATTGTGGATATCCGGATTGCAAGGACTTCTTTATAAGTGCCTTCGGTTCTGTTCAAACCCAGAACAGACTTGTACGGATAGTATGTCTGACATTACAAATTGAGATATAAAGCCGATTTCTTTCAAATATATTTCTGTTGGTGGCGGAGAATTTATTCTTTTAGCTTAACACCCTTCTCTGAGACGTACGAGCTCAGAGGTTATGTAGTTGAAGGTTATCAGCAATATACTCCCAATTTGGTAATGTGACATACTGAGTGTTGCTGTGAAATGATCATTGTGTTGATTATTTGTGATAGGATCATTTATTTGATCGTCTATCTTGATGATCATTTCTATGATCATTTGTTGACCCAAAGCACGGCTATTGTATAAAGTGTGTTTTTGTGGACGTTACTTCGTCGAGCCTCACACCCCGTGAATGGTCAAAACAGGAAAGATGCAGCAAGGTTATGAGGGGTAGCGCCCTTTAGGATATGTGCATTTCCTTCTGGAAAAGGGTGGTATCATGGTATGGAGCCTAGATACTTACTCATGTTGAAAACACTTTATGATTGTGTGAATTGATTACGAGCGCTCGGTGAAAGGTCCCAAAGGACCGGGGGATGGCATATTCGGTCAGTTGTTACTCAGTTAGGGGTAACCCGGCCTTGTGTTGGTAGAGATCCGGTTTGGTTCTCGGGGATGTCCATCCAGAGGCATTCTCATGTGGTAATGGGAAGTTCCTTGGCCTGATCATTCGTTGGAAATCCAAAGAAACAATACGAACCTTGTATAGTATTAGTTGTATAACCTGCCATGGAATGTGGCGGTAACCTGCTATTGAACATGGTTAGCTATAGTAGGCATACGATAATGGTCGTATGTTGGCTAAGATTTATATTCTACTTTCGAAATGAATTTTTCCTACACTATGCACTAATAATAATATCAAATGTCTTTTTAATGCGTATCAAGCATCTTTGACTATCATAAGGAGAAATCTCCTCCGATTCTGCGTTTGCATTGTGTGTGTGCGGGAGGCCTTATGGTAGTCTCATTTCTAAAAGCATTGCGAATTGATTTTAAAAATATTCCTCTATTTTGATTTTAAAGAAAAATAAACTGTTTTTGTTACTCATACCAGTCCCACGACTGATCCGGAGTTTATTGTTTCTTTCCTAAACTCTGGGTGCTCACTATTTTCTACACGAGCAGTCTAGAGTTGGGTTTTTTTTCAGATAGTCAGGTTTAGTAGATTATATGAAGTTAGTTCAGTATTTGGATCGCACCAGTCTTGCTTACGCTAGGTGATTGGTTATTGGGAGTTCGAGCTATTGCTGGATTGATTCTTGGAAATGGAGTTGCAGTTATTTTTGGAGTTCTTCCTCGAAGACTATTTTAGAGTTATTTGTTCCGTATGCCAGATGTTATCTATCGTTTTCTTTTCCGCTGCTATTTTATTGTATCATATCTCTGATGTATATTGATATTCATTGTACCATTCTGTTGTACCAGATGTTGTATAAGTATTGTATATCAATGTATTATTCTTTTATTCCGCTATGTTATTTACTTAATGATTGTTATAAGCTCCGGCGAATCGGATTTGAACGGTCGAATCTATGGCATTCGAATACGATTTGAAGTATGGATGTCGATTTTCGAGCGGGCAAAAACCGAGTCGTTACATTTGGTATCAGAGCTAAGGGTTGAACTTTAGCTCAGGAGTGTAACACATTAAGTAACTCATCAGAGATAGGGTGAAGTAAATCCTAGAATGAGTAATCCTTAAGATATCCGTTTTAACGCCTCAGTAAATTCTCTTACTATCTACTGATAGTAAGTATGAGTGCAAGAAGAGAACGAGATAGAGGACAGGGGAATGCGACTATAATTGGTCAATACTCTGTAACAACAGTGGAAACAACTTTCTTCTCAATCTCTTTTGATTCATTTCCTAAATTCTTTTGATTGCTTCGTACCAGCTACAGAAAGAAGTTTCGATATGATTGTGGCCTTACGAATCGTTGTAAGAAATTTTTACTTCGTATCTTTATCGGTTTCTTATCAGCTTTTTGATTTAAAACTTTAATGAATATGAATTTGAAAATTGAAATTGGAAATTTTAAATGAATTAGAAATTTTAAATTGATTTAAATTGATTAATAGAAGATGAAGGATAATTTGAATAGTATCAATTAAACGATTTCGTTTAAAACCAAAATTTGAAATTTTATTATAATTTCTTGTATCTATTGTTGATATTCTGATTTGGTGAGCCAAATGCAGAATTGATATCCAGCTTGATTTGAAAAGATATTTCTTCTATCTTTCGTCTATTTCTGTGTTGTTTTCGTGCCTGCGAATTTCGAGGACGAAATTCTTTTAAGGGGGTAAGTTTGTAACGACCCTAGATTTTAATTTAATTTAAATTGATAATTTAAATGAATTTTTGAATTAAAATTTGTAAAATTGATTATAAATGATGCGAGTTTCCCCGAATCAAATAGAAAATATTAAGTCGTATGAAATTGAAAATTTGTATATATTGGATTTTAAATAAATTCTTAAATAAATGATTTTGAAAAATAAATAATATACTTTAGACACAAGTATAGAAATAAATAAATAAATTGATTTAAAAATTTATAAATGATGATAATTTGAGTTATATAAAATATATGTGTACAAAGAGAAATGTAAAACAATAATTTTTAAAGTAAAATTTATGATAAATATTTAAGTTATAAATAGAGATAAATTAGGCAAGTTAAAAAGTCATTTCAGAAGATAAAATTGGTTATGTAAACTATAAAATGTAAAATATACACATGAAACAAATTAGTTAAAAATTTAAACAATATATTGACAATAGAAATTTATGTTCATATACAAGCAAAACATTAGTATAAAAATAAAATAATATATGTATGTACTTTGGGAAACTATGATTGTAAATATAAAATAAATCTTATAAAAATGTACATAAGTTTGAAATAATTTTAAGTAAATTAAGTATTTAATAATATAAGTTTAAAAATAAAGGAAAGGTAAGATTTTAAAACTTTGTCTAAGTATAAAAGTGTGTTTATACTTGAGTTAAAATTTTATAAACAAATAACTGTAACTAAGGCAATGCAAATAAAAGTATTCAAAAAAAAAATAAGCAAAGTAAACAAAACAAAGTGAAATAACAAACAATAGCATATCAGCCACCCTAGAAAAGAAAGAACAAGGCAAGAAATAACAAATGTATATAAGCATGGACAAGATCACTTCAGCCGAGATAAAGGATAAACAGAGTAATATGTACCAGAGCAATTAATGCATTACACCTCTAGCAATAAATATAATGCAGCCATAACTTTAGTACAGGGAAGAGATAACATCACCTGTACACTTTCTACTTTATATCAACTCCTCACTTCAGTTCATTATCACAACTAAGCAAACCAAAACATGCATGCATTCTTAAATCCTGAGAAAAGATCAGAAGTAAACAATAGCTCAACAATTTCAGTTTTCTCAGACTTTTGTTCTCTGCTTTGTCATCTTCTCAAAACTGTGAGCTAAACTCCTCAACCTATATTATGATATGAAGTATGCTTGCATGAATCATAATTTGCTTACATTTATATATATGTATGTGTCATTGATATGTTGCCTGGACATATAAATAGATGTCTCTGTTTTCTTTCTTTTGAACAATGTGAGCAACTTTCCACCCATGATCTACTTCTATATCTTGATATTGTGGTTGGTACTTGAATGCATTATGAAATGTTGTTAGCTGTTAAATATGTCTGTATGTTTTGAGCATGAATGCTCTTCTCTGTTTAGTTACAGGGTCAGAAATTAAAAATCAAAAGAAAAAAAAAACTCACTCAATATATGTACATCTAGTCACTGATGGACTTAAGGTCTAAAACAAAATAAATTGGTATAATCATCATTCAAGTTGCAAACATGTTTAAATATTCTTAGACTGTAAAATACTGTAAAGCCAGTAAATACAGTAAGATTTTGAAAAGAAGTGATAAAATCAACTACTTTGTTTCGTGGATTCAGGCATATAGTTCGAATCAATTCTGGGAAACTCGATTTTTAAAATTAAAATCACGAGTTTTAAATTAGTTTTGGGTTTGCAATTTGGGTTTGATTAGTTTTGGGTTTCGACTAAATTTCCGGTGACTGGTGGAACTTTGGAGGTCGGTGTTTTGGTTGGTGATGGAGGAGCCTATAGTGGTGATGAAAAAAATAGGTGGAGGTGCCATCGGTGACGGTGGTGAGGGCGGCGAGCATTTTAAATTTCTAAACCTAGTTTTAATATGGTGCGTTATTTGGTCTCGTTCGTCACCAAGAAGTGATCGAGTGCTTCGGGGTTTGGAGCGAAGGAAGCTGGGGTGTAGATGAGGCGGTGGCCGGAGTTGCACGAACTCCGGTGGACGAGGCGGCGAGGACGTGGCATTGCCAGGGTTGATATCGAAACCTGAACGTGTTTCCAGGTTTGGATTTTTGGTCGATTTTAGATTTCAAGGTTGTAACATGGTTCTGGCGATCGAAGACTGGTATTTGGATGGACTACGACTTGCTCGACCTAGTGGCAATGGCCGGAGATGGGTACCGGAGCTGTACACGTGCACGAGCACGGTTGCACTGATGGTCTGCAATTTTGTTAGTTTGGGGATGAAGCAGGATAGGTGACTCGAGTTTTTACTCGAGTATTTTCATGTTTGGCCCGAAGCACTAGGGTGTTAGACTCGAAGTCATCTTCGTTTGGCTCGGGTAGGATACTGGTAACAGGTTTTTAACCTGTCCAGTTTTCAAAATTTTAAAATGATTGAACGTAAATTTATAAATCTAGGTTTAAACTGAGTTTAAACTTTAAGTTAAAATGTAAATTCAAGTTTAGTTTTGAAACTTAGTTTAAAAATTTAAATAAATAAAAAATTTGTTTTAAATAGAAGTTTTTAAGCAATTAAGGTATAATTTAAAGAATTTGAATTTAAATTGGAATTTGAAAGTTATAAAGAAATGAATTGTAACAAAGATTTAATCAAAGATTTAATTTGGATTTAAATCTAAATTTGAATTCAAGATTTTGAATATAATAAAGTTTATAAATTTAAATGTTTAAATAAGTTTAAATGTTAAAATTCCTTTAATATGTGAATTTAGGTAGGAAATTGATTTAAATTCTTTTAAATTTTCTTTATAATAAAATATCACTTCAACAAGTAATTTAAAGGATTTTAAAATTAGTTTCAAACTTTACTAAAGATAAATGAGGGTTCATTTTAAGTCTTGGGTTTAAAATAAAGTTTAGATTGAATTTAAAAAGGGTTTCAAACATATGTGTAAATAATGTTTAAATCACTACTAAGAATGTGTTCACCTTAAATTTAATAAAAAATTAATTGATTTGTAATACATTAATTATTAAGTTAATTAGAATGGATAATCAATGGTTTGATTCAATTTAATTAGTAATTGTAAGTTTAACTTTATTAATTAAGGTTTAATTTCTTTAAATAATTAAAGTTAATTAATTAGGAAATTGGTTTAAAATGTTGATTTAATTAATATGATAAATTAAGAGGTTAATTAAGTAAGGTAATTGATCAATTAATTTATATTAAATGATTAATTCATCAGGATTGGATAATTATTTCATAAGTAATTAATTTAATTGGAAATAAATTGAATTGATTTGGATTAAACGATTAATTAATCCTGCTTATAAATGACTATTGAATACGTAATCATACTTATGAATGATTGTATCATATGTGATGCCTTGAATTGATTGTCCTAACTGATTGTGATATTTTGTACTGTGGATTGAGCTGTGTATGATTCATTCATTTATTTACATTGTATATTATCTGTGAATCTGTGAATGAGCGATAAGCGTTATAGCTATATCGCTTATCAATTATATCTCTATGTTTTAATCTGTGATGATTGAATAATGTTGGACTATTGTGTTAAACCCCTAGACCACACCATACACACACGATATGGATTTCACGAGGAAATCGGTTAAATCACAGATTTTGATAAAAATTTGAATTTTTAAATTCAAATGTTTTGGAAATGGAATCGGAATAAATGTGAAAAGCTTTTAGAATGAAATTTCAAAATAAAATTTATTATTTTTAAATTACTTGATTAAGTTTTGGAATTTAAATAATTTGATTTAAATTTAAATTCAATACTTGAAATTGAATTCTGTAATTTGAAACTAGGGATTAATGATATTATACTAGTCATTATGAGTTAAATCATTTTTAAAGTATTATTTTTGGGAATTTGAACTTAACCCAAGGATTTCAACTCGTATAAATGAATCAGATTTCCAAAATGAAAACTGTTGTTTTCAAATGATAAACACTTTTAGATAAGAACTGAGATTCCAGTTAATTAGGGAATTTCAAGATTGAATAGAGAAATGATTTTCCTAAGTTATGAATGAATTCTTTTTGAAAGCTATGAATTAAACTGTTTATTTTTAACAGATTTAAATTGATGATTTGTTTAAATCAAATAGAAATGAAATTGTTTTGAAAGCTATAAGTTAAATCTTTGATTTAAAGATTTAACGAGTTAATCAAATTGAAACGAAAATAGATTTGGAAAATCTGTGAATGAATCTTTTGTTTAAAAGATTAAAATGTGAAAATTGTTTAAACCGTTAAAGGTTGTGAAAATGAATCTTTTTGTTTAAAGATTGAAATGGTAATTAGTTAAACCATTTGAAAGAAAGTTTGAATTATTAAGTTGTGACTTAATTGAAATCCCATTATCCATTTGTTTTTGAAATATCGTGCTCACTATTCGGTTTAGCCGGGAAAGGACCTTTGTGTCGTATAACCCATTCCGAATATGTGATACGTCGTTATGGATAGCATTTGAAGACCGGTGATGAAGACCGGGTATTTGCGAAAGTGATAGGATGACCTATCGATTGTTTCTGCACCGAGTCGCGCCGGTATAGAGACTTCCTAAGTGATGGGAAATTCGATCGGGATTGTGGATATCCGGATTGCAAGGACTTCTTTGTAAGTGCCTTCGGTTCTGTTCAAACCCAGAACAGACTTGTATGGATAGTATGTCTGACATTACAAATTGAGATATAAAGCCGATTTCTTTCAAATATATTTCTGTTGGTGGCGGAGAATTTATTCTTTTAGCTTAACACCCTTCTCTGAGACGTACGAGCTCAGAGGTTATGTAGTTGAAGGTTATCAGCAATATACTCCCAATTTGGTAATGTGACATACTGAGTGTTGCTGTGAAATGATCATTGTGTTGATTATTTGTGATAGGATCATTTATTTGATCGTCTATCTTGGTGATCATTTCTATGATCATTTGTTGACCCAAAGCACGGCTTTTGTATAAAGTGTGTTTTTGTGGACGTGACTTCGTCGAGCCTCACACCCCGTGAATGGTCAAAACAGGAAAGATGCAGCAAGGTTATGAGGGGTAGCGCCCTTTAGGATATGTGCATTTCCTTCTGGAAAAGGGTGGTATCATGGTATGGAGCCCAGATACTTACTCATGTTGAAAACACTTTATGATTGTGTGAATTGATTACGAGCGCTCGGTGAAAGTCCCCAAAGGACCGGGGGATGGCATATTCGGTCAGTTGTTACTCAGTTAGGGGTAACCTGGCCTTGTGTTGGTAGAGATCCGGTTTGGTTCTCGGGGATGTCCATCCAGAGGCATTCTCATGTGGCAATGGGAAGTTCCTTGGCCTGATCATTCGTTGGAAATCCAAAGAAACAATACGAACCTTGTACAGTATTAGTTGTATAACCTGCCATGGAATGTGGCGGTAACCTGCTATTGAACATGGTTAGCTATAGTAGGCATACGATAATGGTCGTATGTTGGCTAAGATTTATATTCTACTTTCGAAATGAATTTTTCCTACACTATGCACTAATAATAATATCAAATGTCTTTTTAATGCGTATCAAGCATCTTTGACTATCATAAGGAGAAATCTCCTCCGATTCTGCGTTTGCATTGTGTGTGTGTGCGGGAGGCCTAATGGTAGTCTCATTTTTAAAAGCATTGCGAATTGATTTTAAAAATATTCCTCTATTTTTATTTTAAAGAAAAATAAACTGTTTTTGTTACTCATACCAGTCCCACGACTGATCCGGAGTTTATTGTTTCTTTCCTAAACTCTGGGTGCTCACTATTTTCTACACGAGTAGTCTAGAGTTGGGTTTTTTTTTAGATAGTCAGGTTTAGTAGATTATATGGAGTTAGTTCAGTATTTGGATCGCACCAGTCTTGCTTACGCTAGGTGATTGGTTATTGGGAGTTCGAGCTATTGCTGGATTGATTCTTGGAAATGGAGTTGCAGTTATTTTTGGAGTTCTTCCTCGAAGACTATTTTAGAGTTATTTGTTCCGTATGCCAGATGTTATCTACCGTTTTCTTTTCCGCTGCTATTTTATTGTATCATATCTCTGATGTATATTGATATTCATTGTACCATTCTGTTGTACCAGATGTTGTATCAGTATTGTATATCAATGTATTATTCTTTTATTCCGCTGTGTTATTTACTTAATGATTGTTATAAGCTCTGGCGAATCGGATTTGAACGGTCGAATCTATGGCATTCGAATACGATTTGAAGTATGGATGTCGATTTTCGAGCGGGCAAAAACTGAGTCGTTACAAGTTGAAAGTAAAGGTGTTAAACCAAATTGAATGAATATAAGCAAAGGAATTTGGTTGTAATGAATATACATTGGTTGTTATATGGTTGTTAGTTGATTGTATATAATTCATTAAGTGTTACTGAAAGTGAATTAATGAAATTGGAAGCTAAAGAAATTGAATAAAACTTGGAAGAAAATGAACTTGGATGTAATTAAATTCAAATTGAAAGTAAATAAATTTGAATAGAATTGAATGTGAATTGGATTTAAATTAGTGAATGTAAACTAATTGAAAATGGATGTTGATAAAATCCAATGTAAATGAATCAAATGTGATTTAAATTGAAAACCAATTCATTGAATATTAATGAGAATATGAATGAATATTGATTTGGTTATGGATGATAGTTGGTTGATGTTTGCATTTGTTGTTTTGTTGCATTTGCTATATTGGCACATGTAGTTGTTATGTTGCTATATGTTTTATATTGATACTATTTTCATATATACATGTTCTCATGTCGTTGTTGAGTGTTTAGTAGGTGCGGATGGCGTTGCTTCGCGTTTGCAGCTCGCTTTCGCGCTATATTAGCCGTATATGCTCGCTAATAACAAATAAGGTACATATCTCGAATCACATACCGTACTTTTACACTTTTTTCCCTACGGGATGCCTCATCACTTGATGAGATGTATATTTGTGATATATATAATGTCATTTTTTTTCGGATCGAGCCGCGCAATGGAGACTATGGCGAATTTTTTCAAAAATTTAAGACGTTAGAATATTTTTGAGAAAAATTAGGAAAATTTTGAAAACTAAATTTTGTTTTGGAATTGAAAGTTAAACAATAAGAGTTGTTTTTGAAAAGATAATTAAGTATGATTTGAAAACTTAGTAAAGTTATTGTAAGAAGTTTAACTATGAATTTTGGGAAAGTTAATAGATTCTGTAATTTTTCTTACTTGGTAATTTCGAGGACGAAATTCTTTTAAGGGGGGAAGTATGTAACGACCCAGAATTTTTGATAATTAAAATTTGTATATTTAATTAATTTTAAATATAAATAAATGAAATTTATAAGTCGAATAATTTATTTATCGAATATTGGATTTAATTTGATAAATAAATCGATTATTTAATAGTTGAATTTATAGAAATAATTGTAAATTGGGTTTAAAATGATTTAAAATGATTTGTAAAATTTTATTTAACTATACTGGAGTTATAGTGATGCTATAGAACTTTTAAAATTGAATTTAGAGTTAATCTGTGAAAATTGAATATTTTAATATTTAATTATCGACTGAAAAATAGCCAATTTTTGAACAGTCTCAGAATTGGACGAAACCAGTTCCATTGGATCCATAATAGTTTGTTATTATCGGATTTCAATTTTCGTAGCAATCGGAGTTGTCGTTTGATCGTGGCAGCTCGAAACGCATCGAAATTGTATTAATATTAATTTGACGAGTTAAAATAGTCAATTTTCAAAAAGTCACGGATTTCGATGAAACTAGTTTCATCGGATCCGTAATGTGATATTATTGTAAGGTTTCAAATTTCAAGTCAATCGGATTTACCATTTGTCCGGGGCAAGCGAAAACGCCTAGAAAATCGTTTAATCGGTTTAATTTTAAATTGAACGTTTATTGCCATAACTCGCACAGATGACCGAATTAGCTCCCGAAACACATTCCATTGTGTTCGGAACGCGGGGTAAACCTTAGAAACGCCAACCGGCACGCTTCGTTTGGAGTTCGGAAAATTTTCGATGAATAGTGTACGTCGTTTTTTCTATAAAAGGCCCCATATTTCACAATTTTACACTCAAGCCCAGAACCCTAACCCTAGCCGCCATTATATTTTCAATGGCCAGAAATCTCTAATCTTCTCTCCTTAATCTCTTCTAATCCATCAACAATTAGCAAAAACTCTCAACTACAAAGTTGTAGAGGACGATGAAAGCTTCAAATCCATACGGAGATGATCGAAAACGGAGCAACGAATCAACGAGAAATCAAGCAAGAAGGGGCTGCGTTTTTCACGCAAATCGAGGTGATAGGGGAGGCCGAGTTCAACATGGTGGCAGCCGATGGTGGCTCTCGAGCGGGGCTTCGCAACGATGGTCTCCAATCGTCTTCAAGTCGAGTGTGGAGGTCGCAATAATTCGAAGAAGGGTGGCGGCTATGGGTTCCTATGTGCGTTCTATCACCTTGAAATGAACGTAAGTGGAAGAAGGAAAAACATGCGGCTCTGATGTCCAGATGTAGAAACGTGTGGCTGTGATTGAATCTGGGTATAAAAATAAAAAGAAAATGTGAATTAATTTATATTAAAATGTGTACGAACTTTAAAATTTCATTACTTTGTCATACGAGGTCGGAATTCGACGAAACTTTTTGCGTTTGAATCGTTTTGTCGAGCTCTACGCGATGAAGCTGGATTGGAGTTGATTGGAGCTAGTAAAAATTTTGGGTAAAATTAAACGCGCGTTTAATTTTATTCGAAATAAAACGCTACAAATTGCTATCGGAAAATCAAGGTGAGAACTTCTCACTCAATCGAACAGTTTCGATTTATATTTTAAATAGTTAGATTTAAAATTGCTTGAATGTATGTTGAATGATAATTGCAGTTATTGATTGCTGTTTGATTGTGATAGTATATATAGCAGGATATATCTATATATAACAATATATATATATATATATATATATATATATATATATATATATATATATATATTGGCATATGTATATATTGGAGTTGATTTCCCGCATTATATAGCGGATGAGACCCTATTGCGCCGCCTATTAAGCGGATAATATTTTAAAATCCCATATACCGCGATAATTTCATACTGGAGCGGAATTGGTATTGTGCTAACATCTGTGGATGTAGGGAAACAGGTTGGAGGGATCCAACTGGATTCCTCAACTGTATTGATTTATTTACAGATATTGTGATATTTGTTGATTATCATATTGATATATGATGTTTAGATGTCGTGATTGACTATTTGGTGATGTTGCATCATCGGATCCATTTTTGAAGTTTAAAAATAACGATTTTTGATTTTTAAAGAGATTTTTAAAGTAATATTTGAAAGTATATGTTTTATTAAAATTTTAAATTGTCTTCCTTTAAAATAAACAAATATTAAAATTTTAATGTTATAAAGTTATCATTTCTGACAAATATAACCGAAAAAGATTTTAGAAATAAATAGTAAATTAATTTATAAAATGGTTTAAATTGGGATTTTTGAATTATTAAAAACGACGTATATAAAAGACTTACAAAATTGATATTTTATAAATTAAAAATATTGGAATATTAAAGCGAGTTTTTATAAGTGTTAAAAATGAAATAAAAATGGATTTCATAAGTGAACGGAATTTATAGATTTATAGATTGTGAAGTTATAAAATGAATAGATTTTGTAAAATAGAAGATTTATAAGTAATTATCTTATAAATCGGATTTTGGCATTTAAATGAGATATAAATGGAATTTGTTAATAATGAGATTTATAAATCGAAGCTTATAAATAGAAATGGAATTTATAAACATTGTTTATAAATTCGAAATCAATTGAATTTGATAAATTGAATATTGAAGTTTATTAAGGGAAATATATTCATGATTTTGGACTGTGGAAAATCCTTTAATTAAATATGTGGAAGAGTTGAATTTGATAAACGATGTATATCCACGATTTTGGAAAGTGGATAATCTTTTGATAAAAGTGTAGAAATACTGAATTGGGTAAATAAGGTATATTCACGATTTTGGACAATGAATATATTATTGAATAAAACGGATATGTTTTAGGAAAGTGACATTAAAAATGAAGTTAATTGTTTTAACGATGTTTTAAAATGTATTAACTATCGAAACCATATATTTCAACATTCATTGTTGAAATAGACGTTTTAGAGAAAGAAGGAAATGGTGGACTATAACACTGTTGTTATAGTAAATGATTTCCGAAAGGAAATGTTCTATATAGTATTGGGATTTATATATCTATTTAAACTTTGAATCCCTATACTAGTGATTTTGGGTCGTCGTAACGATGTTTTACGTAACATTCGTTTTGACTCAAATTCATGTGTTAAGAAAATGATTCCTTAAAGAATGAAATATATACTTAATTTTGATTTAAGTATATTGAATATTTTCAAATGTTGAAAATAAATAGATTTGTGAATTACTTATTATTAAATAAGTATGGAAATATTTTTTCCAATGTGAAATGAACGTTTTAGAATTTATCCTTGTAAAGATAAATTGGAAGTGAATATTTGAAATCGATTGAAAATCGTATATCATAGATATTTTGGAATTATAAATTCACTATGGAATTTATAAAAGAAAGGGGAATTTGTTTAAAAATAAACGTTGATTTATTTTTAAAGTATGGGAATAAATTTACGGATTTGGAACGTAAATATAAAGTAAATCGGTAAGGATTTATTTAATTGCTTTAAATGAACCTTTTGGAATTGAAAGTATTTCCGAGTAAGGAAAATGATTGAAATTTGTTTTCAAAAGTGATAAAGGATTGAAAAGTGATTTGAAAATTTGTTTTCAAATGGTTAAAGTGTGGAAATTTTATATCTAGTAAAGATATTTTGGAAAATAAATAATTTGGAAAATTATTTGGAATTTGGTGATGTTGAGCATGCCTATTGATAGTTAAATATCCGACTATCAATATTTACCTTTAAATAGGTATTTGTTTTGAATTGCTTGAATTTGAATGCCACACTTATTTTTGAATAAGCGCGCACTATTCGGGTTAGCCGGGAAAGGACCTTGGGGTCGTATAACCCATTCCGAATATGTGATACGTCGTTATGAATTGCATTTGATGACCGGTGTTGAAGACCGGATATTTGTGAAAACGGATGGATTACCGTCGAGTTACTCTTCATCGGCTGATCTCCGATACAGAGGTTTTATCACCCTTAGTGACAGGAAGTCCGGATGTGATTAGTGAATATCCGGATTGCAAGGGCTTCTTTGGAAGTGCCTTCGGTTCTGTTCGATCCCGGAACAGACTTGTATGGATTGTATGTCTGACATTACAAATTGAGATTTAAAGCTGATTTCTTTCAAATATATTTCTGTTGGTGGCGGAGAATTTATTCTCTTAGCTTAACACCCTTCTCTGAGACGTACGAGCCCAGAGGTTATGTAGTTGAAGGTTATTAGTGATATACTCCCAATTTGGTAGTGTGGCATGCTGAGTGTTGCTGTGAAATGATCATTTGTGATAGGATCATTTATTTGATCATTTATCTTTGTGATCATTTCTACGATCATTTGTTGACCTAAAGCACGGTTTTTGTATAAAGCGTGGCTTTGTGGACGAGACTTCGTCGGACCTCACACCCCGAAAATGGTCAAAACAGGAAGGATGCGGCAAGGTTATTAGGGGGTAGCGCCCCTTTAGTGTATGTTATTCCTTCTGGATAGAGGTGGTATCATGGTATGGAGCCCGGATATTTAACCTATGTTGTTGCTGCAAATTTTGTGGTTATTGGAAATCGAGGATCCTCGGATAGATCGGTTACGATCGAGGGATGATAAATTCGTGTCAGTAGTTACCCAGTTAGGGGTAACCCGGCCTTGTGTTGGCAGAGATTCGGTTTGGTTCTCGGGACGTCATTCCAGAGGCGTTTCCATGTGGCAATGGGAAGTTCCTTGGCCTGACCATTTGTTGGAAATCCAAAGAAACAATACGATTCTTGTACGGTTTTAGTTGTAGAACCTTCCATGGAATGTGGCGGTAACCTGCTATTGAACATGGTAGCTATAGTAGGCATACGATAATGGTCGTATGTTGGCTGAGATTTATATTTTTACTTTCGAAATAATTTTTCTACACTATGCACTAGTAATAATATCAAATGTTTCTTTTTAATGCGTATCAAGCATCTTTGACTATCATAAGGAGAAATCTCCTCCGATTCTGCGTTTGCATTGTGTGTGTGTGTGCGGGAGGCCTTATGGTAGTCTCATTTTTAAAAGCATTGCGAATTGACTTTAAAAAAAAATATTCCTCTATTTTGATTTCAAAGAAAAATAAACTGTTTTAGTTCTCACACCAGTCACATGACTGACTCGGAGTTTATTGTTTTCCTTCCTAAACTCTGGGTGCCCAACAATTTCCACACGGGCAGTCAAGAGTTAAGGTTTATGAGGATATTCTGGAATTCAGGAGTTGCTGGAGGCAAGCTGGATAGCATGGCGTATTGCTAGTATATAGTATTTCCTTTCCGCTGTTCGATGTTGTTTGTTGTTGTACACTCTAATGATGTAATATGATGTAATGTAATAACTGATATAGTTCTTTGTTTAAAGATTATTCATTTATCTATTATATGTTGTTCCGCTGCGAATTGTGAGATTCTGATATTGTTCTGTTGTTTCTGTTCTGTTCTATCTTTTTCTCTCTTCTTTGATCTTTTTCTTCTTCTTAAACCCTAACCTTTCGGTTTTTCGGCAACGAAAAATCGCAAACGTTACACTTGAAGCATATCCCATTGAACTTAAAAATATTGAAAACTTCTATTTTAATATATGGTGTGACCAATTTTCGATTCAGGAACGAAACAGCTTTTCAGGTTGTTTATCGTTTCATTCCAAATCAATCTGGTCCATTCTTTCTATTTTTCAGTCTCGCCTTAGGCTATTATAAACCCTATTTTTTTATTATTCCATTATTCTGTACATACAGTTTTATCCAACTGTTCCTTCCCTCTTCCTTAATGGTAGACACCAAACTTACATTCAAACCCAAAATTAA
Organism: Allium cepa; assembly: GCA_030765085.1. Classification (NCBI taxonomy): domain Eukaryota; kingdom Viridiplantae; phylum Streptophyta; class Magnoliopsida; order Asparagales; family Amaryllidaceae; genus Allium; species Allium cepa. The sequence continues at coordinate 913,468,775 of CM060943.1, forward strand.
ATCAACAAATCAATTTCTAAAATTTAAACTCCTCCGAACCTTGACAAATTATATATCAATTTAAAGCTCTCGACGAGCGGAACTCAAATCTACAATTTTTTCCGATTTGGTTTACCATTTGGCCAGAAATTGGTGGTTAATTTTCGTCCGTTCATGTAAGGGCTTGAGATTGGACGGTGGATCTTCGTCTTGAGAACGATCGGAGGGCACTGCATTGGAGAGGACGTCGAGGGGAGTCAATCGGTACTGCTAATGGGGTTGGAGGTACATGACTTCGCCGTGATTGGCTAGGAAAGTTCGTGGTGGCGGTTCGTGTGGGCGTGTCGCGTGTGGGGCCAAGAGGCGGTCGTGGATGGCGGGTCAAGTGGCTTGGTCAAATCAAAGATGAGTGTTTTGACCCACTCACAACTAATCGATTATCTGATGTTGGTTAAATTAAATTATAATGTGATTAGAAATTTATCGATTGATGTTTGGTATGTTTAAATTGTCATTCTAGTTAAATTTGGATTTTAATGCATTTAATCATCGTTTTATTTAATACTGAATTTAATAGTCAATTTAATACCTGTTAATGATAGTCAGTTATCTATTGATATTTATTGGTTGATTTGGATGATGATGTGATGGATGTTTGATTTGTTGATATTGGATCACTGGATGTTGTATTTTTATATTGTTACAACACTACAAGTTCCCTATGGGTTGAAATGATACATACCTGAACGATCTATAGATTAGGCGGAAAATTGTTACGGGTTGAAATGATAGTCTCGAACGATTTTATGGACTTTTATTTAATTCGAGATTACGATTGAAATGATATATAACTGTAAAATTTTAAATTGTGTATTGGAATGATAAATATTCGTATCACTTGACCATATGGTAGAGAATTATATACAAACACTGGATCGGTTAAATTAAATGATTTTTAGTTAAATTTTGAATTCTATTAACTGGCATTTTGAAATAGAAATTAATTTATTTAAAATGAATTATTTTCAATAATCCAAGCTTTAATGCTGAAATTGGAATTGATTTAATGAACTGTTCAAAGGATCTAAACTGGAATTTCGAAGTTGAAGGGTCAAATATAAATGAATTTATCAAGAATTGAATTATTGAAAATGTTCGGATATAACTTTGAAATCTATTTTAAACTAATTTAAACTATTTTAATTAAATTAACTATTTTAATCAATTCAAAACTATTTACTTTAATCTATTTAATCTAATTTAATATATTTTACCTATTTTAAACTAATTAAATTTATTTAATCTATTTTAAATCTATTTAATATGATTTAAATCTATTCAATTTATTTTAAATTTATTAAATCTATTTTAAATCTATTTAAATCTATTTAATCTGTTTAAATCTATTTAATCTATTTAAATCTATTTAATCTATTTAAGATAATTTAAATCTATATAATCTATTTTAAATCTATATAAATCATTTTAAGAATATAATTAAATCAGATTTAAATCTATTTTAAACTATTTCTACCATTTAAACTATTTTAATCCATTTTAATCTATTTTCAAACTATTAAAACTATTTATGACTATCTAAACTCTTTTCTAAAATTTTAGACTCTATAAAGTTGAAGTATTTATATTTAAATGCTTGATGACGAGACAATGTAACGACCCGTAAATTTACCACTTTGAAAATGGAATATTTAATTTATTTAAATATTCAAATATAGAATTTTCAAACTTAAACTATCAAGTTTTATATGATAAATAAGAAGCGTAAACTTATTTTTGATATTGAATAAAGATTTTGGATTTCCATTGTAAAATTGACAAAAGTCGGATTCCAATAAAGAAGATAAATATTCATGAAATTTGTTTAAAGGATAAATAATTCCTTTTAAATATATATATATATATAATCGATATCAAACTCATTTGATAATAATATTAATTTAATTTATAATGGTTTGATAAATATATAAAACTTGTTTTATAAAAATTGACAAATTTCGTCGCATATCGATAAATCGACATCGTATTTTTATAAAACGATTTGGATATTGTTTTATATTATTTTATAAGATAAATATGCTTGTTTTAATTATTGAAAGATAATAATAAATTTATTTTGAAGTTTGGTTTATATAGATAAATAGTTGAACAAAAACGTCAAAATATGACCGTAAAACGTTTTGTCGAAAATTAATGTTTTATCGATTAAAAGTTGTCGCAACGTTATTGCATCTTTGTTAACATCTTTTAACATGTATATTACACATTTTAATAACTAAACATGTTTACTTTTACTAAATATAATTAGAAAACTTCTAGAAGTCATTAGTAAAAGTAACTAAGAATTAACAAAAGTAAGAAAAAGTAAACATCAAATCACATCAAATCAAAGCCAACTTAATTATGATATTCTTTACTTAATATTTAAGTGACTAATACATAAAGTAAGGATGTGAAAGATGATGTTAATTATTGAAAAACTGAAGATTCCTTTAGGTTGAAGTAAGATTAGTTTGGTAATTTGATAAGACGTTATTTTGATAAATTACCACTTTTTTCTGTAAATACCCACCTACTTCTTCACATTCATTCACATTTCTTCTTCTTATTTTCTCAAGCTTCTTCATCTTCTTCCTCTTCTCTTTAATGGCTTCCAAGTCATAGAAAAAAATTAGAAAGAGATAATGTCAAAATATTTACAAAATATTCAAAAGAAATAAATGTTCATCCTCTTCAAATCAAACTCTTTTTTCTCCACATTTTACCTCTTCTTCTCTCGACCATAACTTCTTCAAAAATGAACCAGAATACAAAATTCTTTTCCTAAAATCATATATTTTTCCAGTGGCTACAACTTTCATATTGGCCACCTTTTCTCATTCTAAAAGTAACCATGATAAAAAACCACTTCTTTCTAGTTATTTTCTGGCCCAGTTTTCAAGCTAGAGAATAAGCCATTTTATTTTGATCATAACTTGATCATAATTGATCCAAATTAAGAAATTCTTTTTTTTTTAAAAACATATGAAATTGTAGTGGCTATAACTTTTATGTTGATTACTTTTTCCAGTATTGAGTTTTCTATATCCGAAACTCAATTCTTGAAAGTGCGTTTTCGGGCTTTATTTTTGTCGATCCGACAATATCCCTTCTTCGTTCTATCATATCTTCCTCAAAAAATATCAAAATCAAGTGACTATTTTTTTGCAAATTTAAGAGAAAGTTATTTGCAACAACTTTTCAATTAATAAGTTGTTCAAATTTTAAGAGTAAGAGAGTCAAAAACAAGAGAGAAATGACTTATTTTTTGGATCTAAATCTTGGGGATTCAAGTTCAAAGCTCTACCGCTTCTTCTCTATATTTTCGGCCAACCTCCATCTCAAGCCTCGGCCAAGCTATTGGAAGGTAGAGGGTGTTGTTTGCTAGTTTTTAATGGAGTAGGAATTAATTAGTGAAGTGTTGGTTGATTAGAATGTTGGTAGGAAGTTAATCGCTTTGGTTTATGGTGAGAAACTCTATTTAGCATATATATATATATATATATATATATATATATATATATATATGTTTGATGTTGTGTTATGATTGCTATGGATGCTTATATATGCTTTGATCATCAAGTATTGATTGTTTGATATGATTGTTAAATTGTTTTACCAAGTCACGTTAATACACGTCGATAAGCACAAATGAAATTACTTTCCTTTTGAAAATGAAATGGTGTATATGGAACGCTTAAAACATTTGGAAATAGTTTTAAAATGAGTTAGAAATGTTTTATAAACATTTAAATACGTTTAAAGAAATAAAGGAAGAAAATCAAAATTTTATCTTGTATATTTTAAATATGTCCAAAGTAATTTTTCCGATAAAATCGTGCCTTTGCGGTAAAGTGACCAAAGTTTAAAATTGATATTTTAAATGTTGTAAAAATATGAAATAAATTCGATAAATCGGATAAAATGGTTTAAAATATATTTAAGTTGAAAATATGGATTTCTAAAAGATATAAAAGTCATTTTGAAGAATACAGCTTTTAAAACGCTATTTGCAACACTTTTCGTAGCAGTTTGAAATAACTTTTGAAATGCAGTTTTAAACTTAACAATTCTTTCCTATATATTTTGTGAATGATTTAAAGAATAATTAGGTCATTTAAAGATGATTTGGAAGTTCTAATGAGAGTTTGAATAAACGGAAATGAGAAATTGTTTATACCACTTAAACAATAAGTGAAGTAGATTGAACATAATAAAAAAACCGTGTAATGCAGAAACGACTAGTACATTTGTCCCACCTGTAAGATTTGGAAGATAAAACAAAGTTTTTAACTAAGGTTAGAAATGGAGCAACCAGTGCCCTGAACTTACCTGGCCTATATTTTCTCTTCTTAGGCGAGGGGTGGAACATATCGAAAGGAAAGCCCGAATGCTCTAAAAGATCATATTAAGTTTTTCATAAGATAAAAAAAGAAATAATTCTTTGAATTTATTATAAATGGTCTATATATAAGATTTATAAAATCGATATTTTATAAATAAAAGTAATGGAATTATAAAAGTGTATTATATATATTAAATGAGATTGTAATCAAATTTATATATGGGTTTACAATTGAAATTTAGAAAAGAATTTATACTGGGTTTTATAAATAATAAGATTTGAAAGGAATGAATTTGTAAGTAAGAGTTTTATAAGTAATTAAAGTATAATTGGATTTTGACTTATAAATGAAATATAAATGGAATTTGTTAATAAAGAAATTTTGTATATTGAAGTTTATAAAATATAAATGGAATTCATAAACACCGTTTTGTAAATCTGAAATCAATTTAAATTGATAAGTTAAATGTGAAAGTTTATTAAAGGAACTAAATCCACGATTTTTGTAACGACCCGTTAAATTAATAATATTAAATGAATTGAATTAATATAATTTCTAATCTAATCTAATTTAGAATAAATGTAGAAATTTGGTATAGTAGTTGTAATTTGGTGTAACAATAAAATTTTATGACAATAGACTTGGATAATGTAATTTGTCACTTTTTGTTAAAAAGTAAATTATAAGAAATCAATAAATGTTGAGTTGAAAATATTAATAAAAATATTAACTAAAATGAGATTCATTAATATAAAATCAGTAGTGAAGAGGTTACCTTTGGTTGTAATAAAGGTGAATTCTATTAGTGGATGTCAACACTTAATAAAATTTATTTAGAATAAAAGGGTTTCAAATGCATGTTTGCATTGAATATGTAATTGATGGATTAAGGGTAAGTAATTAGAATTTAATCCTATAAGATTTGGAACTAAATGTATGAAGATAATTTGGTAGAAATAATTAATTGACCTCTTAATTGTGCATACCCAATATAATATAAATAACAACAGGACTAGAACTTGATTTGCCTAGGTATGTATATAGGTTTATAAACTATAACCAAGTGAGAAATTTGTTAGTAAATAGGGGATAAGTTGACTAAGGCAATTAGTAATTTAATAAATGAATGCATAGTAAGTAAGTGGAAATGTATGCATAAAAATATTTTCATATATGGGATAATTACAAAAGTTTACCCATTTATCTAATGTATATAATTGAATCTAAATTTAGCGCAACATTTTGTTATTAATGGTATAAGTGAATTTGAATAAAAGGGTAAAATTTTATATAGATTTAACATGTATTGAGTATATAGCTAAGAAGGGCATTCGATGTAAATGAATCTAAATTAATGTGTCTAGTCAATAAAGGAGAACTTTAAGGGAATAAATATAAATGGATGTATTTGGGGAATGGAGTCCTTTTTATATGTTGAATAGTATAACGTTGTTATTAAGAATGAACGTTACTTTAGTAATTATTAATATGGTAACGGAAGAGTGTATAAATTTTATAGTAACGTAAAAACGTATTGTAAGATAATAATTAAGTGTAGACTTATAAAATATATTTATGACAACAAATTTTGTAAGTTATTTATTCTATTAGTTGTTAAGTTTTATTTATGTGTAAGTTAACAATATTACAATTCAATTGAATACAGTAATTTATGCAAACAAAGGATGAACATTTGGAAGTATTACAGTAGTGATATATATATAAGAAACGGTAACTTTGTAGTTGGGGAATAATTGATTTATTTGTGAGCTGTAATCAAATAGAGTCAAATTTATTAGAATTTATTGCAATTTATGGGATTAATTGCAGTAACCTTTGAAGATTTATTCACTAAAATAATTGACGATGGAAATTATATGTAAATTCGCTTTTAGTTAATTAAAATATCCAGAGGGCTAGAAATGACACAAATCTACTAGTTTAGAAATTTACAATAAAAAGTGGTAAGTAATTTTTCTAAATATTTAGATAGTAGGAAGATGTAGATTTAGATAGGATTTATTATTTAACTATTTCATAAGTTGAGATCTAAGTTTAGAATTGAGATTTTTAATGTATAGATATTGAGCCAATGTTAGTTTCATTAAATTGACATCAATAACTTTGAATAATAGAAAGAAAGTGAATTTAATAAATTTAATCAAACGTATAATGTTGAATTTATTAAAAATTGGAATTTAACCTTTAAGTAAGGATTAACATCTAAATTGATGAATAGAACAACTATGTATTGACACTTGAATTGTTTAGAATTGGAGTAAATAATTAAGAAAATTTAAAGGGAGAAAATTTGGTCAATTTTTGAATTTAGATGTAAAAATTGGATTTTTATAATTTATTTAATTTATTTAATGAATATTAAAAATAGCCAATTTGGCCACGGACTCGGATTTCGACGAAACCAGTTTCATCGGATCCGTATCGGTGAATTATTGTAGGGTTTCAAGTTTCGTATCGATCGGACTTGTTGTTCGATCGTACGGGTGTGAAACGCCTTGAAATCAATTTTAATAAAATCAATTTGAAATCAATTTGGAAATTTTGTTTTCAGCACAACTTCTTCATACGATCAAATTTGGACGTGAAACTTTTTCCATCGCGTTCAGAATATTTTAAAATACCTATTTGGATATATGGGTTTAATAAATTTTGTTCCGGAGGCTATACGTGCTTTATGGGCCATAGTTTGTGGCGTACGTTCATCCTTCTAGTCTATACGCTCTAACCCAACCCTAACTATAAATATACAGTTATAAACCCTAGCTCCATCCTATTGCCATTGGCTGTACGTACATTTTTCTTCATCTCCTTCTCAACTCCTCATTCTAATGGCAGAAAAAAAACCTAATTCTCAAATTCCAAAAAAATAATTTCAATTTCAAAAAAAAAAAAAAATGCGGATCTGCAGCAGCTTCTGGTCGCGCTTCGGGTTTCAGGGGAGAAAACCCTAGAGCAACTTCGGGTCAGGAAGAAAATGACTCGGGTCGCTCCGGGTCGTTTTAGCGAAAACTCCAAGCAAGCACCGGGGAATTGAGGCGGCGCACCGAAGTCGAACCCGAAGTCGACCCAGGACCAGAATTTGCCATTTTTCATATTTTCATAACTTTTGCATACGAGCTCGGATTGGCGCGCGGTTTATTTTGATTGGATCGTATCGGAATTTCTGACGTTTTGGCACTAGTTTGGATGAATTTGGATACTGTCCAAATTTTGGGTTTAAATTGGATTTGAATTCAATTTAAATCCCAAAGGTGAGTGTTTTAACCCACTCACAACTACTAGAAGCTTTTATGTTTGTTAAATTAATTTTAGAAATGAATAGAAATTTATTTATGGGTATTTGGCATGTTTATTTTATTCATATCTGTTGAACTGCATTTATTAAATTTAACTGTTAATTTAATTAATTTATTGCGTATAAATTTACAGTTAAAATTTATTTGTTTGTATATGAACTGCTAGTTAACAGTTATATAATTTATTACTGAATATAGACTGTAGATTAATAGCTGTTAAATTTAATCTGAATAAAATTGCCAGTTATTACCTGCTATATATTATCAAATATAAATTGTTATTGATTGATATTGCTTGATGATTGTGATTGGATGATGGGTGATGTTGATGGATGTTTTGTTGTATATCATTAAATTGCAAATTATCATGCATATTTCATTTCATTCGGGATTGTGGTTTGAAATGATATATAACCGCAAAATTTTATATTTTTAAATTGCGGATTGAAATGATAAATATCCGTATCACTTGACCATAGGATAGAAAATTTTATACAGGCACCGCGGTCTATATATAACTATTTTAATGTGATTTCTATGGTTTGGATGGAATACGATTTATAATAATCTTAAATTTTATAATGTATAAATATTTTTCTTTCATATATATATACATATAAAGTTGAAAATTTTGAAATTAAAAGGTGTATAAAAATCTTTATTAAAAATGGAAGAAAATTAAGAAAATGGAGTTTAATAATTTATATCATATGTTTAAATGTTAAGTTTGGAAATTTTAAGATATGATATTTATAATTGGATTTTTCCCAAAATAAATTGAAATGAATATTCTAGTATAATTTGAATTGGGAAAATATATATATTTTATTACTAGAAATTGAAGTCTTATTATTTATGGATTTTATGTGAATATTCAAGACTAATTAATAGAACAATTGATCTGTTGAAAGAATAAAATCCAATTTTAGTTTGAAATATTGTTACTCAAAATGGATATACGTATATATAAATAAATTGAAGTGGTTTTGGAACTTGAGAGAGATAATACAAATTTTGGTTTAGACTTTAATAAAGAAATGTATTTGTAAAGCCATGAGAACTATTTTCTTTACAAAGTAACATTTAAGTTAAACCTTTTAATTCATATACCGTTGAATATCCAAACCATTCAAGTTTTAAAAGTTATGGTTTTAAATTATGAATTTCGAAATATTATGCTTGAAAGGATATTTGGCTTTCAGACGTTATAAATTTTAAAGCATTTGGATTTTTGAAAAGGTTTATATTTGGGATAAAGGATATCATATTGTTTTGGGTTTTAAAATGATATCGTATTCATAATTTTAAAATGGAAATGTTTATTCTGGTTTTAAAGTATGAGCTATTTTTAAATGACCGCGGTGTTATAATAACGATGGGTTGGCAAAGAGACCGGGATCGGATATGGACATACTCTCTGTCGATACCGAAAACCACTTTGACTAACCGTGTACGCGGTGGAGATTCCAGAATGAAGTAGGTGGTGGTGACGTTTCCTGTGAGGTAAATACGTGGACCCGACTCCCGTGAGTTGGCATAAGGTGGCTAAAACAGGAGCGATTCTCAGGCCAATGAGGTCATTCCTCTGATCGGACCCTCCTCTTCGATATTATACTTTGACTTGGATTGATTCAGTGGCCACTTCTATATTTTGATTTTGGGGAGTTAGTCCGAGGTGGGCGGTAACTACGGCTACGCGTTTCCACTAGCCTGGATAGCAATTGGTATATCTACCCTGGCATTGCCTAGTTGTGCCGTGTCACCTACCATACCGAGCCTTTACTACGAGTTTCTATTTGTGTCGTACCTATGGAGTATCCTCTGGTAGCCTCCCGATCAGGAGGTATTACGGTATTGTATAGACTATTGGCATTTTACGTGTTAAGGTGGAAAATGTAAAGCCTTAACGCTATTTAAAAGTAAGTTTATTTTATGAATAGACACTATTATAATAGCGCAATATACTACATAGTAAATAGTTTAACGGATCCTTAGGAGATGTAAATCCCAAACATCTCTTGAGTTACTGTACTTATATTTATTTCTGTTAATTTAACTCACATAAGATCCTTTAGTCTGACTCGAGTGTTTTTGTCTTTTCAAATTCGCTCGGGTCAGTCCGAGCATTTCAGGATCGAAGACTTTAGCTTTGAAGGACGAAGACGAAGGAGTCGTATTATTATTATATATAGTATTGCACCACACTCATACTGTTCCGCTGCATTGATTGTATTGGTATGTGTAACTCTGATATTTATCGTATAAAGCAAATCAAGTGTTTGTAAACTGTTTTGAACTGTATATTTATTATTATATTTTATCCTTCCGCTGTGAGATTCTGTTTCGTTTTTATTTCTTCTCTGTTTTTCTTATTTACCCCATAACAGTCCGTGTAACAACCCGCATATTTATCGATTTTTATATTTAAATATTTTATTTAAATATTTTATCGTTAATCGGATTTTGGTCCGAAGCTACTTTTTGCAAATGGTCAAATTAGGACTCGAGACCACTTCCATTGAGTTCGAAACATCGTTTGCAATCTTCTAAGTATAAACATTGATATGTTTGGGGTTAGTGGAATTTCACCACTTTTTCACTCGAGCCTTTGGTTTGGACTTTTAGCCCATTAGGCCCAATTTCCACCCCCCTTCTTCTTCATTGCTTCATTTCATTTCCTAACACTAAAGCTTCAACAAAAATGGTGAATGGAATGAGAAATTAAAACTCCAAAGTCTTTGTTTTATTGCAACTCCAACATTCAACTCCAAATTCAAGAAGAAGACATCGGATTCAATCTTGTGGTTGCTTCTCCATTTGCCTTCAAGCTTTGTTCTTCATTTTCATTGAGTTTTGGAGCAAAGGTGAGATTTTTATCTCACAATTCTAGCCTATAACTATATTGGACTGTTGGGAATGATTCCCTATCATTTTAGCATGCATGTTAGCATTTGGTTTGGATTGGATTGGCGAAAAACTCCAATTTTTAGCGTTTTGTTGAATTTTCCGCACTTGAGTCGTTCTGGCCATTTTTAGGTCGTTCGGAGTTAAGTCGTTCGTCCATAGGTCGTGAGTCGTTCACGAGTTAACCCTTAAGTCGTGCAGCCCTTCAGTCACGCAACCCTTAAGTCGGTTACGAGTTATACCGATGGGTCGCTGGACCCTTAACTCGTTGAGTCGTTGGACCCTTGAGTCGTTGAGTCGTTGAGTCGTTGGACCCTTGAGTCGTTGAGACGTTGAGTCGTTGGACCCTTGAGTCGTTGAGACGTTGAGTCGTTGGACCCTTGAGTCGTTGAGTCGTTGAGTCGTTGGACCCTTGAGTCGTTGAGACGTTGAGTCGTTGGACCCTTGAGTCGTTGAGTCGTTGAGTCGTTGGATCCTTGAGTCGTTAGGTCGTTTGGCCATAGCTCGTTAGGTCGTATGACCCTTGAGTCGTAAGGTCGTATGACCCTTGAGTCGTTAGGTCGTTAGACCCTTGAGTCCTTAGGTCATTAGACCTCATTTTATCTTCACTAGGTCGTACCGTTTTGGTCGGGGCGCAGCCCCGCACCCCGCCGGGGGCGCTGCCCCCTGGACCCCCGCGACCTGACCGGGCAGGTCGAACCCCGTAAGCGGTGGCGTTGCCCCCGCACCCCCACCTTGGGGGGTTGCCACCCCCCCTGGACCCCCCCTCCGTAGGGGATCTTATCTGAAAAATATTGAGCTGATTTCCTTGGATTTTATTCGCATCTCCGTATGCGATCTTTGTGACTGATTGTTTCTACACTTGCTTATGTGTTTTGTCACTTTATAATATAAAGGTTTCAATACTAGTAGTAAATATCAAAACTCTTTTAACAAACAATTTCAACTCTATTTTTAATAACGAAGCTCTTTTCTTAAACCGTTTTCCAATCTATTAGTATATATAAGCCTTTACCTCACTCGGATGAGAAATCTAATTAAACGACTTAGTAAAACAAGTGGTATGAAACGCTTGCGTTCACTTCGTCGGTTAATTCTTGGACTTGTTCGATTGAACCTCTTGTGACAATTTTATTAGTGAAGATTTACAGTTTGTTCGTAAATATTTAAGTTAAGAAAGTGGTTATGGGACATGAAGCTAAACTTCTATATTTACTAGCTTAGTGTAATTGACACTTCTCGTTGATCTTGATGATCGCTTTATGAATTAGACTAGCAATTGCGCGATGTCTCTTTCATTGCAAGGTTAGGCTAGACACCACTTGTGTGATTCCACTCACACATACCTTTTTGCTTTTTGGTTAGCCTTGACCTCATTCGGGTGACTCAGACTCATCCATATGGGGTAGCTCCCCATGGTCTTCGGACCGTCATGTGATAGGCCTCTTTCCCTTTTTATGATTTCTGGATTTCTTGTGTTGATTTCTGGAATTTATCTCTTTGACTTGTCATGAGTACAAGTTTAGGGTATGATGCCCTCTTTGGATCTTTGAGAAGATTCTTGTGATATTGATTTATCTCTTATCGGTTGATCTCCTGTTGATCATTATTTGCATACTTATAGTAGTATGTCAGTATGGATATTTTATGTTTATGCCATATCTTTTATTTTATATCATGTCATCCGATATTTATAGCTAGACTGATCCGTTTATTATTTTCTTATAAATAATACTCGGGTCAGACCGAGATGTTACAGGTGCTACTGCTTGACTCCTCCCCCAGTGATTCCCTACTCAGACTTTTGGCTACTTGTTTAGATTAGCAGCTTTTGTTGTTTACACTTGAGATATAGACTCATAGTTGTATTCTTTTGTATAGCACGCGTTGCTATTCTTTTGTATTATCGTGGATCTTCTTAGACCACTACTCTGATGTACACTTTTATGTGATATTTATTCATATCTCTTTCCGCCTTTGTGATATGGATATCTGTGATTGATTCGCATGTTATGCTTACTTCTATATTTGTTTCCGAAGATTATTTTATAGCCACTGTGTGATAAGGAATTACATGGATGGTCGCTCCTCAACAGCCTTATTCTCCGCGCTAGTTGACAGCACTACACCGTAGTGTTCTTGGCTAGCGTGGGTATAGAGGTGGGGCGTCACAGTCCGCCCTTGCGTATGCTTTGAATTGGCACGTGTGTCGGTTTAAAGTGTGCGAAAAGGCGGGATGTTACAGTTGGTATCAGAGCTTTGGTTTAGCGATAAACCTTGGTTTTGTGGGGTTTGACTCTTTGTTAATAGGGTAGCAATACCCTATGGGAGTCGCTGAGTGTATATATATGAGAGAGCGTATTTGTTAGTGTTAATAAAGATTTTGATATTGTGTTAATCTGTTCCGCTTTGTATTTATAAATTCTGGTTGATGCATGGGACGCTATGATATCAATAGGGATTTCTAAACACTTAATAGGACAGACCGACATAATATTTGTTTTTAATATAGGTGAATGAAATAATTTTGCCTATTATATTTTCTATATATAAAAATATTTTTATAAAGATATATTTTGGTTGCTATAGTTGGGTGTTAGGTAATAAAAATATTTGTAATGAATTAAAGCTAAGTTGAATTTAATAAATCAAATTGGAGATTTTAGAACTTAAGTCCGGGATTTTTGAAATCTTCTTTCAAAGGATTTATGAAATATAATGATTTGGTTTATAAATATTTTCTTATATAAATATTTAGTATAATTCGAAAGAATTGGTTTAAGAGGATTTTGAAGAAAATAAGTTTGTACTTTCCTCTCTGTCGCTGGAAAATAATTTCGGTGATGACGGCCGCATCATCGACTTTCATTTTCGAGTTTCGAAGGGAAAGGCCACTGTAGTAAACTCTACTGCAGATTTGTTTTGAAATTATTTAAAATTTTAATTGTTTAAAGGTAATTAGAGATATAAAAGTTGTAAGAAATTAATTATCTATTATTTTAAAGTAATTTTGGAATTTGACCCGGTATTAATTCTTGAATTTCCATTAATTAGTTGTAAAAAAAAAAAATTTAGGTCAGTAAAATAAAGGTTAAGTAATCAATGAATTAAAAAGGTTGACATTAAACTTGTATAAGTTCTTTTGCTTTTTCTTTAACATAAATAACTTACCAAGTATAAAAAGTTGAAATGTAAATTAAGAGTGGAATAGAATATTATGCAAGTAGAATTTTGGAAAAAAAATGAAGTATTCAATAAATTACTGTTATAAATAAGAATTTAATGGTATTAACTTAAGTGATGATCGGAATTTTACTAAAATTAAAGGTTGTATTATTAATAGGTGATTTTAACCTTAAGAAAGTAAAAATGAAATTCCTTAATTTATAAAGTTTGATTGTAGGGTTATTAACTTAAGTATGCTTTAATTCCCCCTATTCTAATATAATGGAAAGTAGGAAAAATATAAATGACTGCACTCCATAGTTAATGAATGAGTAAAATCTTTCACTTATAGGAATGCAGGTTATAAGGTTAATAAATTAAGTGGAATTAGAGGGTTATTGTAAATAAATATAATAGGAACGTAAACATTAAGTAAATGAATGAAATTAAAGGTAAGTCGAAATTGTAATTTATAAAACAAATATATATTAATTAAAGGAATGGAGAAGAAACTTGTAAATTTTCACTTACATTCTTAAAACATACATAACTTACCATATAATAAAAAGTTGCAATGTTAGTAGGAAAATGTAAGGGGAAATCTTACAAGTGAAGAGTAAGGTAATAAAGGTATTCTATTAATTTTCTATTATTAATGAGAATTAATTGTATAGACTTAAGTTAAATTGGAAATTTTACTATAAGTAAAGGTAAGTAGTATAAATAGATGATAGAAACTTTAGTAAATAATTGGAATACAAATATAATGAATTTTGTGATAAATGGAAAATGAAAATTTGTAAGAAATAAAGAAATCACTCCATAAATGAAAGAAAGAAAATCAAACCATTGAAGCATGAGATAAATGTATAATAAATAAATTTGGGTGTTGGTTTGAATTGTGTTGTTTGATTTATGTTGTTGGGTAAGAAATTTGAAGTGGTTAAATGAATAAGTATCTATTTTTGTTCCATCTAAGACTGTTGAGTAAAGGATGCACTTGATAGTTAATTTCATTTCATACAAATTTCAAGTTTGAACCCAAACAACTATTTGTTTGATGGATTAAATGGTTGCTTTGTTTGTGTATGTATGTTGTTTGTAAGGTTGATGGTTGTTGAATTGTTTGGTTGATTAATGATTGAATCCACTTGAATAGTTCACTTTAAAATAAATATTTAACCTTTTAGATTATATAGTGTATACAGGTGATGGAAGCAACTACTACTGCTTTTGGTTCCAAAATAATAAGCGTATATTGCCCGACAAATAGGTACGTTTTCGGATTTCGTTTTATAGCGCCATTTTATATAATTTCCCGTGTTGGGATATAATATTTTGATAATATATGTAATATATTTGTATATTTGGATATTATATTTTCTCTAGAGTCTCTCCGTACAAAGGAGACTCTGCCAAACTTTAAATTTTGAACTTAGAATTTTGTTGAAAATGATTTCCAAACTTTAATAATTAAGTATAAAATAATATAATGATTATAAACAGGTATATTTTATTTTAGAAAATAAATTTAGTAAATTATTGTTATAAGTTAATATTTGGAATAAGATGTACTGTTTTATTCTTCCTTCTCCCTTCTTTTTCCTTTTCGGGGATGAAAAGTTTTGAGTGGGGGAGATTGTAACGACCCGTTAAATTAATAATATTAAATGAATTGAATTAATATAATTTCTAATCTAATCTAATTTAGAATAAATGTAGAAATTTGGTATAGTAGTTGTAATTTGGTGTAACAATAAAATTTTATGACAATAGACTTGGATAATGTAATTTGTCACTTTTTGTTAAAAAGTAAATTATAAGAAATCAATAAATGTTGAATTGAAAATATTAATAAAAATACTAACTAAAATGAGATTCATTAATATAAAATCAGTAGTGAAGAGGTTACCTTTGGTTGTAATAAAGGTGAATTCTATTAGTGAATGTCAACACTTAATAAAATTTATTTAGAATAAAAGGGTTTCAAATGCATGTTTGCATTGAATATGTAATTGATGGATTAAGGGTAAGTAATTAGAATTTAATCCTATTAGATTTGGAACTAAATGTATGAAGATAATTTGGTAAAAATAATTAATTAACCTCTTAATTGTGCATACCCAATATAATATAAATAACAACAGGACTAGAACTTGATTTGCCTAGGTATGTATATAGGTTTATAAACTATAACCAAGTGAGAAATTTGGTAGTAAATAGGGGATAAGTTGACTAAGGCAATTAGTAATTTAATAAATGAATGCATACTAAGTAAGTTGAAATGTATGCATAAAAATATTTTCATATATGGGATAATTACAAAAGTTTACCCATTTATCTAATGTATATAATTGAATCTAAATTTAGGGCAACATTTTGTTATTGATGGTATAAGTGAATTTGAATAGAAGGGTAAAAATTTATGTAGATTTAACATGTATTGAGTATATAGCTAAGAAGGGCATTCAATGTAAATGAATCTAAATTAATGTGTCTAATCAATAAAGGAGAACTTTAAGGGAATAAATATAAATGAATGTATTTGGGGAATGGAGTCCTTTTATATGTTGAATACTCTAATGTTGTTATTAAGAATGAACGTTACTTTAGTAATTATTAATATGGTAACGGAAGAGTGTATAAATTTTATAGTAACGTAAAAACGTATTGTAAGATAATAATTAAGTGTAGACTTATAAAATATATTTATGACAACAAATTTTGTAAGTTATTTATTCTATTAGTTGTTAAGTTTTATTTATGTGTAAGTTAACAATATTACAATTCAATTGAATACAGTAATTTATGCAAATAAAGGATGAACATTTTGAAGTATTACTGTAGTGATATATATATATAAGAAACGGTAACTTTGTAGTTGGGGAATAATTGATTTATTTGTGAGTTGTAATCAAATAGAGTCAAATTTATTAGAATTTATTGCAATTTATGGGATTAATTGTAGTAACCTTTGAAGATTTATTCACTAAAATAATTGACGATGGAAATTATATGTAAATTTACTTTTAGTTAATTTAAAATATCCAAAGGGCTAGAAATGACACAAATCTACTAGTTTAGAAATTTACAATAAAAAGTGGTAAGTAATTTTTCTAAATATTTAGATAGTAGGAAGATGTAGATTTAGATGGAATTTATTATTTAACTATTTCATAAGTTGAGATCTAAGTTTAGAATTGAGATTTTTAATGTATAGATATTGAGCCAATGTTAGTTTCATTAAATTGACATCAATAACTTTGAATAATAGAAAGAAAGTGAATTTAATAAATTTAATCAAACGTATAATGTTGAATTTATTAAAAATTGGAATTTAACCTTTAAGTAAGGATTAACATCTAAATTGATGAATAGAACAACTATGTATTGACACTTGAATTGTTTAGAATTAGAGTAAATAATTAAGAAAATTTAATGGGAGAAAATTTGGTCAATTTTTGAATTTAGATGTAAAAATTGGATTTTTATAATTTATTTAATTTATTTAATGAATATTAAAAATAGCCATTTTGGCCACGGACTCGGATTTCGACGAAACCAGTTTCATCGGATCCGTATCGGTGAATTATTATAGGGTTTCAAGTTTCGTATCGATCGGACTTGTTGTTTGATCGTACGGGCGTGAAACGCCTTGAAATCAATTTTAATAAAATCAATTTGAAATCAATTTGGAAATTTTGTTTTCAGCACAACTTCTGTATACGATCAAATTTGGACGTGAAACTTTTTCCATCGCGTTCGGAATATTTTAAAATACCTATTTGGATATATGGGTTTAATAAATTTTGTTCCGGAGGCTATACGTGCTTTATGGGCCATAGTTTGTGGCGTACGTTCATCCTTCTAGTCTATACGCTCTAACCCAACCCTAACTATAAATATACAGTTATAAACCCTAGCTCCATCCTATTGCCATTGGCTGTACGTACATTTTTCTTCATCTCCTTCTCAACTCCTCATTCTAATGGCAGAAAAAAAACCTAATTCTCAAATTCCAAAAAAATAATTTTAATTTCAAAAAAAAAAAAAAAAAAATTGCGGATCTGCAACAGCTTCTGGTCGCGCTTCGGGTTTCAGGGGAGAAAACCCTAGAGCAACTTCGGGTCAGGAAGAAAATGACTCGGGTCGCTCCGGGTCGTTTTGGCGAAAACTCCAAGCAAGCACCAGGGAATTGAGGCGGTGCACCGAAGTCGAACCCGAAGTCGACCCAGGACCAGAATTTGCCATTTTTCAAATTTTCATAACTTTTGCATACGAGCTCGGATTCGCGCGCGGTTTGTTTTGATGGGATCGTATCGGAATTTCTGACGTTTTGGCACTAGTTTGGATGAATTTGGATACTGTCCAAATTTTGGGTTTAAATTGGATTTGAATTCAATTTAAATCCCAAAGGTGAGTGTTTTAACCCACTCACAACTACTAGAAGCTTTTATGTTTGTTAAATTAATTTTAGAAATGAATAGAAATTTATTTATGGGTATTTGGCATGTTTATTTTATTCATATCTGTTGAATTGCATTTATTAAATTTAACTGTTAATTTAATTAATTTATTGCGTATAAATTTACAGTTAAAATTTATTTGTTTGTATATGAACTGCTAGTTAACAGTTATATAATTTATTACTGAATATAGACTGTAGATTAATAGCTGTTAAATTTAATCTGAATAAAATTGCCAGTTATTACCTACTATATATTATCAAATATAAATTGTTATTGATTGATATTGCTTGATGATTGTGATTGGATGATGGGTGATGTTGATGGATGTTTTATTGTATATCATTAAATTGCAAATTATCATGCATATTTCATTTCATTCGGGATTGTGGTTTGAAATGATATATAACCGCAAAATTTTATATTTTTAAATTGCGGATTGAAATGATAAATATCCGTATCACTTGACCATAGGATAGAAAATTTTATACAGGCACCGCGGTCTATATATAACTATTTTAATGTGATTTCTATGGTTTGGATGGAATACGGTTTATAATAATCTTAAATTTTATATTGTATAAATATTTTTCTTCCATATATATATATACATATGAAGTTGAAAATTTTGAAATTAAAAGGTGTATAAAAATCTTTATTAAAAATGGAAGAAAATTAAGAAAATGGAGTTTAATAATTTATATCATATGTTTAAATGTTAAGTTTGGAAATTTTAAGATATGATATTTATAATTGGATTTTTCCCAAAATAAATTGAAATGATTATTCTAGTATAATTTGAATTGGGAAAATGTATATATTTAATTACTAGAAATTGAAGTCTTATTATTTATGGATTTTATGTGAATATTCAAGACTAATTAATGGAACAATTGATCTGTTGAAAGAATAAAATACAATTTTAGTTTGAAATATTGTTACTCAAAATGGATATACGTATATATAAATAAATTGAAGTGGTTTTGGAACTTGAGAGAGATAATACAAATTTTGGTTTAGACTTTAATAAAGAAATGTATTTGTAAAGCCATGAGAACTAGTTTCTTTACAAAGTAACATTTAAGTTAAACCTTTTAATTCATATACCATTGAATATCCAAACCATTCAAGTTTTAAAAGTTATGGTTTTAAATTATGAATTTCGAAATATTATGCTTGAAAGGATATTTGGCTTTCAGACGTTATAAATTTTAAAGCATTTGGATTTTTGAAAAGGTTTATATTTGGGATAAAGGATATCATATTGTTTTGGGTTTTAAAATGATATCGTATTCATAATTTTAAAATGGAAATGTTTATTCTGGTTTTAAAGTATGAGCTATTTTTAAATGACCGCGGTGTTATAATAACGATGGGTTGGCAAAGAGACCGGGATCAGATATGGACATACTCTCTGTCGATACCGAAAACCACTTTGACTAACCGTGTACGCGGTGGAGATTCCAGAATGAAGTAGGTGGTGGTGACGTTTCCTGTGAGGTAAATACGTGGACCCGACTCCCGTGAGTTGGCATAAGGTGGCTAAAACAGGAGCGATTCTCAGGCCAATGAGGTCATTCCTCTGATCGGACCCTCCTCTTCGATATTATACTTTGACTTGGATTGATTCAGTGGCCACTTCTATATTTGGATTTTGGGGAGTTAGTCCGAGGTGGGCGGTAACTGCGGCTACGCGTTTCCACCAGCCTGGATAGCAATTGGTATATCTACCCTGGCATTGCCTAGTTGTGCCGTGTCACCTACCATACTGAGCCTTTACTACGAGTTTCTATTTGTGTCGTACCTATGGAGTATCCTCTGGTAGCCTCCCGATCAGGAGGTATTACGGTACTGTATAGACTATTGGCATTTTACGTGTTAAGGTGGAAAATGTAAAGTCTTAACGCTATTTAAAAGTAAGTTTATTTTATGAAAAGACACTATTATAATAGCGCAATATACTACATAGTAAATAGTTTAACGGATCCTTAGGAGATGTAAATCCTGAACATCTCTTGAGTTACTGTACTCATATTTATTTCTGTTAATTTAACTCACATAAGATCTTTTAGTCTGACTCGAGTGTTTTTGTCTTTTCAAATTCGCTCGGGTCAGTCCGAGCGTTTCAGGATCGAAGACTTTAGCTTTGAAGGACGAAGACGAAGGAGTCGTATTATTATTATATATAGTATTGCACCACACTCATACTGTTCCGCTGCATTGATTGTATTGGTATGTGTAACTCTGTTATTTATTGTATAAAGCAAATCAAGTGTTTGTAAACTGTTTTGAACTGTATATTTATTATTATATTTTATCCTTCCGCTGTGAGATTCTGTTTTGTTTTTATTTCTTCTCTGTTTTTCTTATTTACCCCATAACAGTCCGCCCTTGCGTATGCTTTGAATTGGCACGTGTGTCGGTTTAAAGTGTGCGAAAAGGCGGGATGTTACAATTTTAGACAATGAATAATCCTTTAAATTAAATGAATGTTTTGAAAAGTGATAATATAAAAGGGAATATTTTCCCTAAGTTAAAAGTTAAGAAAGAAAATCTTTGATTAAGATTTAATAAATGATTTGGAAAGTTTTCCTATGTAAAAGAGAAAATGATTTAGAATTATTCCAGGATTTAAGAAAGGTTTAAATAAACCAAATGATTTGATAAATGAGGCTTAACGATTCCTTATACTTTTGAAAAGAAAATGGAATAAATTGAAAAGAATATATCTAACAAAGATATTTTATAAAAGATGAAGTAAATGCTTGATGATTGATATCCACATATGAACTTAACATCTTTTAAAACGATAATTGGCTTCAAAGGAACCGGGGTCGGATTTGGATAATTCATATCCGAAAACCACTTTGAACCAATGTATACGTTCGAATATGAAGACATGTTGAATGTAACGACCCGTAAATTTTCAATAATTAAATTGGGTTATTTAATAAAAATTTTGTAATTAAATTTAGAAAGGGAATTTTTTTTATGAATGTATGTTAATTGTTGATAACTTGGATGTAATTCCGATAAGTGAAACAATGTAAATGTTAATTTTATTCATTAATAAAAGAACGTTACCAAAATGAAATGATTAATTTGATTTAAAATCTTAATTAATGTGTGCATTAATTTATAATTGGATATAAAAGGAAAATTAATACTTTAAAAAGTTGACTTACTAATAAATTTATGTATAATGAATGGAAATGGGATGAATTAGTGTATGAACTAATGGTAGCACTTGTTGTAAGCTAATAAGTAAATTTAAAATGTAACAGTGCTAATTTAGGTTTATATTTAATAGGTTTAAAGCAATGACAATTAATTGAAATGAGAAATCAAATTTTAACAAATATGAACAAAAATTACGTTATATAAGGAGTAATACAATGTTTGGAAGTTGTTAATTTAGAGGACATTAAGAATTAGGAATTGAATTTTGAATCAGTTGCAATAAAAATAAAGAAAATGTTACGTTAATGTTAACAAAGGAAATTTTTAATAAATTGAATGAAATTCAAATCAATGGAAATAATGTAGATGGATACCTAGCGACAAATTGAATATATGAAAACAAAATGTAAACATTGAATGTTATTAAGGAAATTAAATTATAATAAATGGTCATTTAGTAAAACCAATGTTCTGGGAGTAATTATAATAGTTGTTTGAAATATGTATAAACTTTGATTGGAAATCAATTGGATTTAAAATGAAATTTGGTATTACATTTATGAGTTCATATGTTATTTTATTGTGTAAAGTAATAAATGATGGAATAAAAGAATGCATCAAGATATAACTAATGCTAATTAAGGCTAATACTTAATGGATTGAATGAAATAACAATTTATGAAGATCTGTTATACTTGACTATAAATGGCATAAGCGAACAAATGGAATATTAGATGAATTAGTACTATGAAATTAAATGGTAACATTTACTTGTAAGTAATAAAAGCTTATTAATGCGACTAGAGTTTAGCGTAACGATTATTGTATGTTACCTATTCTTGTTGCTTGTTAATTTAAATTGGAAATCAGTTACCATAAGTCTAATGTAATATTAAGTTAATATTAATTAAGGTAATATTTAGAAATAATATTAATGTTATTCATAATTGGGAAATTTGTTGAATTATAAGAGCGGAAATAAATATTTATCAATTTATTTGGATTTGAACTATATTAATAATTGGATTTATTGCAATTAAGTGAAATTTAATATTTAATTTTTGCGTTAATTGAGATTTAGATGAAATTTAGGAATATTATTGTAATAGTCTGAATCCAATGTTAATTTTTTTCCATTTGATAGCAACGAAGTGAATAACATAATGAAAAGTCAATTAAATGGAATTATTGGTAATTTTATTTATAATTTCTGATTTTAGTGGAATTTAAATTAAACACGGAAAGTGATGAATTAATCAACTTTGATTTACATCTAAATTTGTTTAAGTTCTGTAATTGTTTAAGAAATCTAAAAATGATAAGGTTATAAATTTTGAGAATTGAAATTGAACATTCGATTTAATTAATTAATTTTAAATTTATTTAATTAATGGAAAAATAGCCATTTTGGCCACTGACTCGCATTTCGACGAAATCAATTTCATCGGATCCGTAACGGTGAATTATTGTAGGATTTCAAGTTGATCGGGCTTGTCGTCTGATCGTAGGGACTCAAAACGCTCAGAAATCAATTAATTGAAATCAATTGAAATCAATTTGAAAAATATTGATTTTTAGCATAACTTGTTCATACGATGGAATTTGAGTTGAAATTTGTTCCATCGAGTTTAAAATATTTTAAAACATCTATTTGGATATATGGTTTGACGCAGTTTCGTTCCGGAGGTAGGACGGGCTTTTCGGGCCATATATCGTTCAACACGTTTAAATCGGGTCCATCTATTCTATTTCAACTCTGTTTATAAATATCCTGCTATAAACCCTAGCAGCCTCCGTTCCTCATTTATATACGTTCTTTTGGCTCCTCTTTCCAATGTCTACAAATTCTAATTCCCAAATACAATTCCAAATCAAATCCAACGCACAAATTTCAAACTCCACAAACCATGTCAAATTTTATATGGATTCGAAGCTCTCGAAGAGCGCATCTCAATTCTATGATTCATTTTTCAAATTGAGCGATGGTTTGTCCCGAAATTGAAGAACCAGTCACGGCCGTTCCTTACGTCATGATGGACTTCGTCGGATCGTCAAATCGTTGATACTATTGGATAGAGATCGTCGAGGGGATTCGATTTGAGTCATTCGTAGGCGAATATAGTAGGTGGATCGACGACGACAATTCAATTAGGGTTGTGGGTTCATAGCTGCGGCTGGGTTTAGGTGTGATCGGAGAGCCAGGGATCGTGCGCCATGGATGCGGCCTGAGTTGGTGAGCTCGGGGCGGGGGGGGGGGGGGGGGGGGATGATCGGTTTGAGGTATAGGGCGGCGTAGATGGAGTTATTCACGGTCAACGGTTGGTCAAGGTGAAGTATCGGCTCTATTCTCTAGGGTTCGAATGCTTTGACCTGTTGTGCAAGAAGATGGTGACGTGGAAATGGTGTGAGCTTCTTGTTTTCTTTTTATTCTAATTTTATTTTATTTGAAATTCAAGCACATTTATCGCTATAACCTTTACATATGAACACCAATTCACGCGCGGTTTTCTCCGCTAGGTTCGTATTGGGATTTCGGACACTTTGACGCTGGTTTGGACGAATTTGGAGACTGTCCAATTTTTGGGTTTAAATTGGATCTGAATTCAATTTAAATTCAAAGAGGTGAGTGTTTTAACCCACTCACAACCTCTAAAATTTCTTATGTTTGTTAAATTGATTTATGGCGTGCTTAGGAATTCATTTATGACTGTTTGACATATTTTAATCATCATCTCAGTTAATTACATTTATTTAAATTAAATTGTTATTCAATTTATTATTGCATATAAACTGCAGTTAGATAGATTGTTTAACTTTTTTTAATATAAACTGTCAGTAATTACCTGTTATTTATTATATGCTCTATATTGATGTTGTTTAAATTGGATGATGATTGTAACAAATGGTTGATGATTGATATTGGGTGAATGGATGCTGTATTTTATATTGTTATAAACTGCAAGTTATTATGCATTCTTATTTCGTTCGAGATTGCGGTTTGAAATGATATATAACCGTAATTTTTATTTTTAAATTACGTATTGAAATGATAAATATCCGTATCACCTGACCATAGGGTAGAAAATTATATACAGACACCGCGATCTATATATATAAAAAAATTTGAAATGATTTCTATGGTTTTGTAAAGAAATATACGGGTTATTTAAATATTGATTGTTGATGTTATATAAACGTCAAATTTGTTATTGATTCTAGCTGTATATAAATATGCTTTGAAACATAAAATAAACCCAATAATAAAGTTTGATTATTTTATATAATTCGGTTTAATAAATATTGATTTTTGAGATTATATAAATATTATTTTTATATAAAGTTGAACGCTTGAATTTAAGCTATGATAAGTTTGTCAAATAAAAATTAAGTTTAATAGTAGAGTTTGATTTTTTATTAATAAAATTTGAGTTAGTATTTTTTTTTATATAAAGTGTAAATGATTTAAATAAATTAAGGTTGGGAGATAAATTAGAGATTTATTTGAAATTGAAATTATTTAAGAATTAAACTCTAAAAGGTTGATGTGAAATTTATTAAATTGAGAATTTTAAAGGTATAAATTATTGTAACTTGATTTTGGGTCTAGGTGAATTAAATGATTATTTCAAGTATAAATGAATTGAAAAAATATTTAGTTATTTGAAATTTGAGTTTTGTTTAAATGAAAATGGATTTATTATGTAAAATATTTCAAACTAAATAATAGAAGATTTGATTTTTGAATCTAAATTATCAAATTTAGTTTTGGAATTTTGGAATATTAAAACCATGAAATATATCGAAATTGAAATGTTTTATCGAAATTGAAATGTTTCAAAGTTATGAATTTCAAAGTATTATGGTTTAAGAGTGTTATAATTTCAAATGTTTGGTTTCAAGGTATATAGATTTTTGAAGTGCTATGATTTTGAAAAAGGATATATTTTGAAATAAAAATGATATCAAAATGATTTGGGTTTCTAAAATAGAAATGATATCGTAGATAAATGGTTTTGAAATTGATATTATATTCTGGTTTTTAAAGGTATAAACTATTTGAAAGACCGCGGTGTTATAATAACGATTGGTTGTGGAAGAGACTGGGATCGGAAGTTGTCATACTCTCTGCCAACTTTGAAAACCACTTTAACAACCGTGTACGTGGAGGAGATTCTAGAATGAAGTAGGATGGCGGCGACGTTCTATTAAGGTATATACGTGGACCCGACTCCCATGAGTTGGCATAAGGTGGCTAAAACAGGAGCGATTCTCAGGCAAAGGAGGTAGCCCCTCTTATCGGACACATCCCCTTCGATATTATGCTCTTACTTTTGGATTGATTCGGTGGCCACTTTTGATTCTTATTTTTGGGGTGTGGCTCGAGGTGGGCGGTTGTAACTATCCCGTATTTTTATAAATTTTAAATTGATAATTAAATTAAAATTTGATTTAAAATGGTAAAAATTTATTGATAAATTGATTTGAAAATTAAAAACGAAGTCTTTAAAAAAAATATATAAATATCTCAAATAATCTATAGTAATATAAAATAGAAATTTATTTATATTTAACATATTTAACAAATTAATACAATACAAGAAACAAAAGAAATAAAACATAGAATAAAACACATTAAACAAATTAGTTAAGAAACAAACATAACTAAAACAACTTTTATAATATGTACATAAAGTAAAATAAATATCTATCAAGCATAAACAAAGCAAACAAATGGAAATAGAAAAAAAGTGATATGCATAAGCATATAAAACAAGGCAATATAAAAGCAAAGACAAAAGATAAGATTAAAAGATATTCAACTATAAGTATGTTTTGTACACTTGTAAAAGAAAACAAAAGTATGCAAGATGATAAAAAGAAAAGGAAGTAAGTATATGTACTACTGCTATCTTTTCAACCGAAGGCTAAAATCATCTCAGCCTCCTTAGCTTGCAAGAAGATATACAAATGAAGTATGATATGAACAATAAAAGGGTAAGCATGTAAAATCAAATTAGATGAGAATGATAGTATGTACAAACCAATAAGGTATAAATATGATAAAGTGAAACGAGACAAATAAAATATTAAAATGGCAAGTATGTTTGCTGTGTAAAAGAAACAAGAAGCCTCAACCTGAAAAACAACTCAACGGTTAAACCTGTCATCATAACAAAACAAGAAAAGAAAAAAATATCTATGTACATAATATCACCTCCAACACATACTAGATCACTTCAGCCAAAAAAAAAAGATAGAATAAGGTAAGGATGGAGAGACATACCTTGGCATTAAATGCTAGCACAAGAAGTATCACCAGCCTCCATACCAATATCTCGGGCCAAAGATTTAGAAAAAAAGTAAAGAAAATTTTGTACCTGCTTTGTATATAAAAATGATCAGTCTGTACATTCAATTTATATACATCCACTTCTCATTTTAAATTTGTTCATTCTTGGCTAAGGAAAACTGAAGAAAAACATCTCAAACTTAAACCAGAAATTTGCTTTGAACAAAACAACAATTTAATTAAAATCAGAGATCAAAGTAGAAGATTTGCAACTGGAAATTGTAAAAGCCTGGAAAGGAAAAAGAACCAAGCTCTGTCCATCTTCTCAGCAACAACTGTGAGTAACCTTACACTTTTAAAATCTTTGAGTAGACTCTTGTTTATGTAGTGGTCTGGAAAGTATGTGCTTCCTCTGTGTGTGTATATATATATATATATATATAAATGTTTGGCAACCTCTCCGTGTGTATATATATATATATATATATATATATATATGGATGTGTGTATATGTGTATTTGCATTGCCTGTAACATTTCTGTTACCAAAATTTCAAGCTAATGACTTATTTGAAAATCAATATCTCTTGAGCCAACCTATATTTTGATTTAAGTATTAAATGAAACATCTTAGTTAAAACCATAGAGTTTAATTTAAAAACTTGTTTAAGTTAAAAAAAAAACAAAGTAGTGTCGTTCTGGAAATACAAAACCACAGTATGAACTTAATATAAGTCAAAAATTCAAACATCTTGATTTTTAAATTCAAGGATGTAAATTGACTCCTCGACAAAAAATATGATTTTTAAAACTAAAATGTTGTGTTTTAGTTGAGTAGGCAGGGAGCAGTTCACTGTTGAACTAAAAACGTAAATATGGGTAAATCTGGTGATCTCTGGGATTGGTGAGGTTGGAGTTTCTTCTGGAGGAAGAGAAGTGAACGGTAAGGTCAGGAAAATTGGCAGGAAGTTGATCAGTAGCCGAAGGTGACGATGGTGGCTGGTTTTATTTTCTAAACCTAGTTTTAGCTAAGTGGAGTTTTTGGGCCTGTTCAAACGCGACGAGGCGTCGAGTTCAACGGAGGTTTGGGAATGCGTAGAGGGATGGTAAGCGAAATCGTGGCCGGTGGTGGTGATTCTCTGGTGGTCGGAGCGTTGAGCAGGGGAAGTTGCCAGGTTTTTTGGTGGGTCGTTTTCATGTTTCCAGGTTTTGGGTTTTTTTTTCCTTCTCGATTTTG
Source organism: Allium cepa (assembly GCA_030765085.1). NCBI lineage: Eukaryota > Viridiplantae > Streptophyta > Magnoliopsida > Asparagales > Amaryllidaceae > Allium > Allium cepa. Next base: position 913,496,715 of record CM060943.1, read on the forward strand.
ATTCGCAGATTATTGTTCGATTTGACTGTTCGTGGCAGCTCAGGGATTGACGACTGATCGGTCGACGGTCGCAGTTGTAACGATCCCGAGTTTTAATTTATTTTAATTCGACAATTAATTTAATTTTTGAATAAAAATTGTGTAATAATTGGTAATTTATACAAAATGTTAGTAAAATTTTAATAATCGGGTATTTGAAAATTATAAAATAGTCGATAGTTAAACTTAACAAGGAAATAAAGTTTGTGTTGATGTTAAACAAATATTTAAGTAAATTTATAGTTATATAATTATGAAATGAATATATAAAAAGTTTTAGAAGTAAATATTTAAGTTAAAATAGAAGTAAATGTTTAAAATAGAATAAACCATATAAATATTAAAAAGCATAAGTAGAAAATATAAAATGATAACAAATAAAATACATTCACTTATGTATTAAGATTGGACAGGTATGTTGTCAGACAAAACAAGATAATGAAAAGACAATGTTATAGTTCATGTCAAACAAATCAAAGACATAAGTAAGAAAAGAAAACAAAATAAGCTGCAGCCACCAAAATAATACAAAGTATAAGCTAGTAAACAAATGAAAATCAGCTAGCCTCTTTAGCTTGCAAGAAGATATACAAATGAAGTATGGCTGAAATAAGCAAATCTTTAGCACCATACCTCTAGCATACAAAAGAAAAGTATGATAATATAAAAATAGTATAAATATCTTTAAGATTATAAAATAAAGCAAAGGTAATTAATGAAATATCTTTAGCACCCTAGTATGTCATCTCAGCAGCCCATGATTTTAGTACAAGAAAAAGATAACATCGTCCCTGTACATTTCTTTTTATATATCACCTAAGCTTTTATTTAGCACCCTGTACAAGATATGGGATCACTTGTACCAGCAAGGAGTTACAAGCCTACATACATCTTCTATATATCAATCACTTTCTTCATTTTTGGTTCGTCCATCTTCAGAGCTGTGAGAAAAAAAGAAAAAAAAATTGAAGTAAACAATATCTTAAAACCCATAAACAAATTCAAACTTCAACCTGAAATGAGTGAGAGCTTCAACCTCAAAACAAATCAACCTTAAAACAATTTATATTCACAAGTTTACAAGCCTGTAGTATAATCTGTAGTTCATGCAAGATCAAGCTTCAACAAGCTTCAGATTTAAAAGTTCAAAGTTCAAACCCAAAGTAAAGATTCAAATGCAATTTCTAGTTTTCAAACACATCATTTCCAGGCATGAATCATCACTGTCTCTGCTTCAGAATTTTAAAGGTGAGTAACATTTTAAATTAAAAACTAAGTCTGCTTGCTTGTGAAGTCCTGAGATGGATGATGCCTTGTTAAAGCATAATAAGTGGTAAATCTGTGTTTATGAAAATATGCAGGTCTGCATATCTGATATGTATATCTGTAGCATTGAACAGCTCTGTTCTTGTTCGAAGCTTACAAATTTTGATCAATCCTAAAAACATTTTATCTGCTCAATATTAATCCTTGTATTTTTAAACAAAATAAGTTGTTCAAACTTAAATCATGATCTAGCAATTGCCTTAAGCTTGATTACGAAGAGTTTACTCTGTAAACTCAGTTTTACAGTAAAAAGATAGATCATATGATAAACTCGAATATTTTAAAACATTAATTCGATCATATAATATGAATCTACATTCAAAGATAGGATTTTTAAAACGAAAATGGGAATCTTTAGATTTGCATACAAGGGGCAGTTCATAGATGAACTAAAAATGGGTTTTTATCAATTTCTGTTAATTCAATGAATTTTAATCGTTGAAATTTGTTGAGAAGGTAGCTTGTCCCTTTTCGAATCAAGGAAAAATATTGGAAAAAATTTCTAATGCGAGGATTATGGGGATGCGAATGATTTAGGGTTCGAATATTGCTTTTGGGTCGCTAGGTTTGTGAAGCCGCCGCGATTTGCCTAGGCGACCGAGTTCGCCGTGACTTTGGGTGGGGGTAGAGGGGATATTGGAGAGTGGGTAGCCGGAGTTTGAAGCTTCCTAGTGGTCGACGTTTCGTGAACGAGCCGTGTTTCTAGGATGATGGCGAAACCTGGTTACGTTTCCAGGTTTGAGTTTGAACAACTCAAATTTGATTTCGCATGCGTAAGGAAGTTTGGATGGTTAGAGGTGGATGCGTGGGTGCTGGCTGGTGTGTAGAAGCCATCGGCGATGACTGGAGCCGGCCAACGTCATTGTGCACGTGCACGAGTTGAAGTTCTGTGCATCTGGGGTTTTTCGCATTGATGAAGAAGATGGGTTCGAATTTATGAAGGGGGGAAACTCGAAGCAGGCTGTTGATTTTCTCGGGGAAGCTTCACGTGTTGCTCGAAGTAGATAAGGGGGAGGCTCGGGTTGAAGTTGTTCAGGTTTTAAACCTGTAACAGTTTTGAACAGATTTAAATTCTAGTTTTTAAATTTAAAATCTAATAAATCTGAGTCTAAATAAAACTTTAAGTATAATTCAAGTTAGATTGTACAATTAGATTTTGATAAAATAAAGTTTGTTTTTTTTACTCAAATTGTTTAAGGCATTGAGTGGTTAAGTAAGAAGAAAGAGGAAAAAAAAGGGTTGAAGTTAAATGGAAGGTTATTTGTTTGTTTTTAAACTTAAAATTTGCAAGTTAAAAATGTAATTTGATTTAAAAGCTTAAAATTTAAGTAATTGAATTTAAAGGCTTTCCTTATATAAGTTTCCTATGAAAATAATAAATGTTCTTTATATTATTTTAAGGTTTATAAATTGATATTTAAATTGGTTAATATTTAAATACATATTCGTCTTAAATCTTAAATTCAAATGGAATTTGAATTTAAAAGTGTAATGTTTAAATTACACTTAAAGGATTAATGAAAATCATTAATGAAGAAATTTATTATCTTTGAGATAATCAAGGTAATAAAATGGTTTAATAAATATGGTAATTAAAGAATGATTTATTTGATTTTAAATTTTAAATTTAGATTAATTTAAAATCAGAAATGATTAATAATGAATTAATCTAAGATAATTTGTTAAGAAAGTGATTAAAGAAATATTAGTAGTTAACAAAGATAATTAACTAGAGATTATTAAATAATTAAATTAATGCGATAAATCTTGATAATTAATTAGATTAATTAATTTAGATAATCAATTATACATTGTTAAAATGAAATTACTTCATGAAAGTAATTAAGGATTAATCACTTATAGTGACTAATTTTGGATATTTTTATTAATTACAGTTAATTAATTATATAATTGGTTCAAAAGTTAATTTAATTAATATGATTGATTAAGAATAATTTAATAAATTAAAGTGTTTGATAAATTAATTTATATCAAATGATTTGGAATTGATAAGTCAAAACTGGATAATAAATTCAAAAGTAATTAATTTAATTGGAGATAAATTGAATTAATTAGGATTAAACAATCCTGTTTATAAATGATTATTGAATGCTTGACCTTAATTATGAATGACTATATCGTATGAAATGCCTTGAATAGATTGTCCTATCTGATCTGTGATATTTTATTCCGCTGTGTTATTTACTTAATGTTGTTATAAGTTCCGGCGAATCGGATTTGAACGGTCAAATCTATGGCATTCGAATACTATATGAAGTATGGATGTCGATTATCGAGCGGGCAAAATCCGTTCTCGTCACATTTGGTATCAGAGCTAAGGTTAAACTTTAGCTCAGGAGTATAACAAATTAAGTAACTCATTAGAGATAGGGTGAAGTATACCCTAGAATGAGTAATCCCTAAGATATCCATTTTAACGCCTTAGTAAATTCTCTTACTATCCACTGATAGTGAGTATGAGTGCAAGAAGAGGCTGTGACGCCCCACCTCTATACCCACGCTAGCCAAGAACATTACGGTGAATGCTGTCAACTAGCACGGAGAATAAGGCTGTTGAGGAGCGACCATCCGTGTAATTGCTTTGTGAGAGCATCGATATGTCAGATAGTATAACATGCAATACTTTATCAAGAGGAAATCCGACATACCGACACAAACTCAAAGCTACTACACAGTGGCTATAATATCTTCGAAAACAAATACAGAAATAAACATAACATAAATCAGTCACAGACAATTCATATCACAAAGGCGGAAATAGATATGAATATTACACTAGGAAGTGTACATCAGAGTAGTGGTCTAAAAAGATCCACAATATCACAAAAGAATAGTTACATGAACTACACAAAAGAATAAGTATACATTATGGAGTCTATATCTCTAATGTATACAACAAAAACTACTAATCTAAGTAGTCAACCAAAAGTCAGAGAAATCAATCCCAAGAGAGAAGTCAAGCTGAAGCACTTGCAACATCTTGGTCTGACCCGAGTATTATTTAATAAGAAAATAATAAACGGATCAGTCTAACTATAAATATCAGATGAAACGATATAGAATCAGAGTTATGACTAAACACATAATAATCACAAGGCCAAGCTGTGATATATAAGTAGTTGGTAATCAACAAGAGATTAATCAATATCACAAAATCTACACAAGAATCAAAGAAGTGTCATAATCTTTATTTCGTTCATCAAACCACAAATATTGACGATAATATCAATGTCAATCACAAAAGTCAATGACGCACAAATTCCAGAAGACTACACAAGAAATCCAGAAACCACTAAAGTCAACGACACACGAATTCACCAATGCACAAATATCGATAAGGCTTATCAATGGAAATCACGAAAAATTGGTGAAACACAAATTCTAGAAATCTACACAAGAAATCCAGAAATCACAAAGGGGGGGAGGCCTATCACAAACGGGAGCATAAAGCTCACCAACACGTGTATCACAAACGGAACGCTAATTCCATGGTCGCTAACCATCACAAATTGAGCCGAAGTTCCACAAACGGCCCGAAGACCATGGGTTGCTACCCCATCACAAATTGAGTCGAAACTCCACAAAACGGGGTTTAGTCTCCCTCGCAGACAAAGAGACATCGCACATTGCTAGTCTAAATCACAAAGATGATCGTCATGATCAACGAGAAGTGTCAATTACACTAAGCTAGTAAATATATGGGTTTAACTTCATGTCCCATAACCACTTGCTTAACTTAAATATTTACGAACAAACTGTAAATTTCCCCTAGAAAATTGTCACAAGGGTTTCAATCGAACAAGTCCAAGAATTAACCAACAAAGTGAACGCAAGTGTTTCATACCACTTGTTTTACTAAGCCTTTAATTAGATTTCTCATACGAGTGAAGTAAAGGTTTATATATACTAATAGATTGGAAAACGGTTTTATAAACGAATTTGGTATTAAAATAGTGTTGAAATCGTTTGAGGAAAGAGTTTTGATATTTACTACTAGTATAGAAAACCTTTATATTTTTAAAGTGACAAATCACAAAGAAGATTGTAGGAACAATCAATCACTAAGATTCACATTCGAAAACGTGAATAAAATCTAAAGAAATCGATATAAAATCCATCAAAGTGGATATATCTAAAATTCCCAAAGAAAAGTTCATCTAAGTCGATAATAAATGACAACAACAAAAGGGAGACAACACGAATCGATTAAAGTTGGATATTCAAACGGATTAGCAAAATAGGCTAATCTGGCAATTAACAGCAGGTCGGTCGACCGGACTCCCTGTGTCGGCCGACCGAGCCTTAAACAGATGAGTGCTTATGCACTCGGCAGCAGGTCGGTCGGCCGACTCAGGGAGCTCGGTCGACCGGACCTGTTACCAGCCTCTTCCCAGCCCATAGTAATGAGCTCCAACCTCGTCCAAATTTCATTCTCTCGAGCAACGGCACTAAGGGTTTATGCCAATCGACTACCCGGCCCTATATGCTCCTCGATGCATCACCAAAAACATGTTCAAACATAGAAGTTAGGATTTTTAACGAATTGAACTCAAAACACCAAAAATTGGAATATACACCAATTCAATCCAAACCAAAAGCAAATGCACACGAATAAGTGTTAGGAATTTACCTAACATTCGAAGATAATTCATAGACTTAGATGTGAGATTAAAAATCTCACCTTTTCACAAAATCAAACGAGAAGAAGCTTGAAAGCAAATGGAGAATCAACCTCTCTTCAACACAACCCAAATGAGCTTGAATCTATGCTCAAAACAAGAACATTCCCAAAATTAGGTTTAGGAATTTCTGAAATTGGTAAGAGGATAAGTTGGAGAAGAAGAAGAGAAGCTTACCAATGGGTTCTTCTTGAGTTTGGAGCTAGGAATTTGATTTGCACGAGAAACTAGGGTTTTGGAGTTTTAATTTCCAATCTCTCCCACCATTAATGCTAAGAAAACTGAAAAGAGAAGAGAATGAGGGTGAATGGGGTAGAGTGGCTCAGATTTGAGCATAAGTAAAACATAGGGCTGAGCCCAAAAACCAAACCCAAAGTGAAAAGTAGCAAAAATCAACTTTCTCCAAACATATCAAAGCTTATACTCAAAAAGGTCGCAAACGGCATTTTAAACTCAATGGGAGTGGTCCCGAGTCCTAATTCGACCATATGCAAAAAGTAGCTTTTCGGACTAAAATCCGACTAACGATAAAATATTTAAATATAAAATCGATAAATATGCGGGTTGTTACAGACTCCCCTCCTTAAAGAAATTGCGTCCTCGCAATATTTAAGAAGAGAACATAAAGTAACAACCATAAAAGCATATTCAACACAAAAGAAATTTGAAATAAGAAGTTCACCTCAAAGAACACGAGAAAGTAAGTCCGGATGTGTTCGCTCGATGTACTCTCTAGATTCCCAAGAACAATCCTTAGGATTTGAAGACCATTGAACTTTAACAAGCGGAACATCTTTATTTCGAAGTCGTTTGACCTCCGAAGCAATGATACGAATAGGATGTTGCTCATAAGTTAAATTAGGCGAAACTTCAATCTCTTCCACAACACCGGGCTCAAGAACAGAATCGGAATCTCGAAGACATTTCCGAAGTTGTGAAACGTGAAACACGTCATGAATAGCAGAAAATTGAGCCGGCAATAAAAGGCGATAAGCCATGGAACCAATACGTTCAATGATAGGAAATGGCCCAATATATCGAGGCGCCAATTTTCCCGATCGACTGAAACGTACAACACCTTTCATAGGTGAAACACGAAAGAACACAAGATCTCCCTCAGAAAACTATAACTTCCTTCTCCGGTTATCGGCATAGGATTTTTGTCTACTCTTGGCTTCTTTCATTCTATGTCGAATAAGTTCAATTTTCTCTGTGGAATCACGAATAAAATCTGGACCTAAAATCAGCTTCTCATCGGCCTCAAGCCAACAAGAAGGAGATCGGCATGGCCTTCCGTAGAGTGCCTCAAAAGGTGCCATACCAATACTAGATTGGAAGCTATTATTATAGGAAAATTCAACAAGTGAAATATGATCTTCCCAACTTCCCCCAAAATCAAGCACACAAGCACGAAGAAGATCTTCAAGAGTTTGATTCACGCGCTCAGTTTGTCCATCGGACTGAGGATGATAAGCGGTGCTTAAATTAAGCTTCGTTCCCAAAGCTTTTTGAAGACTCTTCCAAAATCCACTAGTAAACAATGGATCACGATCGCTAACAATAGAAGTAGGAACCCCATGCAATTTAACAATCTCTTTGATAAAGAGCTTGGCCAAGAGAGGAACGGTTCGGTTAGACCGAACGGGAATAAAATGGGCAGATTTAGTAAGCCTATCAAAAATCACCCATAAGCTTTCATGACCCGAACGAGAACGGGGAAGACCATCTATAAAATCCATGGAAATATTGTCCCACTTCCAAATTGGAATTTCTAAAGGTTGCAATAACCCACCGGGCCTTTGATGTTCGGCCTTAACGAGTTGGCAAGTCATGCAACGCTTAACGAAGTTAGCGATGTCAAGTTTCATTCCCTCCCAAAAATAAAGTCGCTTCATATCCACGTACATTTTACTACTACCGGGATGAATGGTAAATTTAGAACGATGTGAATCTTCTAAAACATCTCTACGAAGATCACAAATATTTGGTACGATAAGTCTACCAAATCTCCGAATGCCGCCACGGGAATCGATATCAAAGTCCTTCAAACCTTCAATATCAATCTTATCCTTAATATTTTGGCTAAGAAGAGCCAATTCGGGATCCAGCCTTTGAGCTTCAAGAATGCGGTCTAAAAGAGAAGGATGAGCCTTAAGGCTACATAAAACAAATGATGAGCATAGATCGGATACGCGGTCTCGAATCTCACAATTGGATAAGATCTCGAGATCGTTCCATTCGGATATCATCATAGAAACAACAGCTTGTTGTTTATGGCTAAGAGCATCGGCGACACGATTACCCTTGCCGGGAGTATAAAGAATATCAAGATCATATGGTGTGTTAACCCTGTTCTTCCAACGAGATGAAACTTGGGCCGACTCATCCACTTAAGGTCTTTAACGACTCATTGGATTTACGACTCAAGGGGTTTAAGCAACTTAAGGAAAGGACCGACTCAGCTGGTAGCGACTCGATTGGCTGACGAGCTAAGGCTCAAGGCGACTTAGAGGAATGGAACAACTCATGGAGGTTAGCGGTTCATGATACAGGCCGACTCATTGAGTTACCGACTCAACGAAGTTCACGGCTCATACGAGACGACTCAGGAAGCCTCACGAGTCATCGAGTCACCGACTCAATAAGTCAATGACCTAAAGCTCAGAGCGACTTAAAGGGTTACGACTCAAGGGGTTAACGGTTCACAAGGCAGACCGACTCAGTGCATTACCGACTAATCAAGGCTATCGCTTCAGCGACTCAACAAGTCCACGACCCATCATAAGAAACGACTCAAGAGGATTGACAACCTAAGAAGATAAGTCCCTAAGTCGCTTCACCTATGCACCGCTACCTGATAAGTCGTCAACGACTTAACGACTCATGACTCAGAATGACTCGTCCGCGACTTAAAGCCATTGAATCATATTCCATTGCCACAGTACCTATTCCTATGAGAACTGACTCGTAGGCGACTCATGACTTGGAATTCTGGAAAGCGAACAATTGAGAGACCAAAGGCTTAAGCAGATAAACTGACCACGACTCAACTTGACTCGGCCACGGCTTAGCCTAAGTCGGTCACGACTCAGGACTTGGGCGAAAAACTTCTATCCAGATTTGCCTATAAATGCATGGCCACCCCCAACATTCAAAGGACTTTTTTTGGCCGATTCATTTCAAGCTCCGTTACTCTGCTGCATTCTAGACTACTTCAACACCTTCAAGAAACTTCACGAAGAAATCAAACATGTCAAACATGTGTTCAAAGATTTGGATCGACATTGAAGTTTAGGCTACTTGTTCAAAGTCACTTGAAACTCAAAGTTTGTTGTAATCAAAGTGTAACTGCATTGACTTGTAATCAAATCGTCAATAAAGATGTTCAAAGTGGACGTAGGCTATCTCTCAAGCCGAACCACTATAAAATTGCTGTTGTTTACTGTTTTTTCACTATTATCTGCTTATAATCTGTTCCCGAGTTATCGGGTGGTGCTTTCACGATCTCACTTTATACACCGGGGTGTTAGCGTTCAAATTTTAGCGTTAACATTTTTGGTGCTTTCACTGAGAATTGAACTCAGGCGAGTTATCATCATTGCTTCACAGAGGTTTGTAGAAAGAATTTCCTTGAAAACCATAAGCTTATTCGAGATTATGGCTCCTGGAAGGAAAAGTAGATCTGTCAGATCTGGGAATATTCAACAGGGAACCTCCGCTTCCCCCATATCGAATCAAGCCACTCCAGCTGTCGGAGTTACAAAGGCAGAGCTGGATGCTGCAATCTTAGGGCTGAACCAATAGATAAATGCCCAAAATGCATAATTCGAGGCTCAGAATGCCCAGAATGCTCTAATTCTTAATAGGTTGAACGATTTGCTTGGGGCAAACCGCCAACCAGCAGGTAATGAAAGGAATTTCGCTGGCAACATTCATGATGCTGAAGAAAGAAATGCTCCTGAAAGGGCTGCTAGCCCCTTTGAACAAACACTTCCAGAGGTTGGTGGGTCTAGAGCTCGGCATGATGAGGAGTATCTTTCTGGAATGGTCCGACAAATTATGAAAGAGAGTATGCAGAGGGTTGAAGACGAGAAAGAATGGGGTTTCGCCCCAAGTAAAACTCCGTTTACTGAGAAAATCTTAAAGGCCGAATTCCCAAGGAAGTTTGTCCCTCCAACCATTCCAGCTTACAAGGCGACAAGTGATCCGAACGAATTCTTATACAAGTATGATTGGCACATGACAGGTGCCAGAGCCTCTGATGAAATAAAGTGCCGATATTTTCCTGTGTATCTCGAAGGTGTAGCTCATCTTTGGTTCACCAAACTTCCAGTCCGATCTATCGATCAGTTTTCTGACTTAACCCGGAAGTTCAAGGAGCAGTTCAGACTATACGCCTCAAAAGCCAAGGATATCATGTCACTGTCAAGTTTGGAGCAGAATCCAGGAGAGACTATCAAATCTTTCTTAAACCGCTTTAATATAGCGCTAGCTGAGGTGGACAATGCAGAACCGCGAATGATATTGACTTATCTGATGAAGGGTATTGACAAGTCGAGCGAGTTTGGGAAATGGCTAAACATGAAGGAACCAAATTCCCTTGAAAAGTTCTATAAAAAAGCAGATGAATTCATACGCTTAGAAAGCCGTCCCATACCGGTAAAGGCAGTGTTGGAAAAAGCCGAAGATAACACTGTTGTTCCACGCAAGAATGAATCTGTAGGGCAAAAAAGGGAAAATAACAACGGGAAGAAGCAGAGTAATCTGAAGAAGCCCCTCCTTCAAGCCATCAGAATATACTCCTTTATCAGATACGCCGGAACGTATCTACCTTGCCACTAAAGATTCTATTGACTTTCCTAAACCTCCTCCTCTAAGGACCTGGAAAAAGGCTATACAGAGTGGGAAGTTCTGCCGCTTCCATAATCAACCCGGTCACGAAACCGACGAATGCCGCCAGTTGAAAAATCTGATTGAAGAGTTGCTAAGGGAAAACAAACTGCAGCAATTTGTGAAAAAGAATAGCAACAATCCTGCTTCATCTAGTCAGGGGCAACAGGCTCCTATTCATCAGCCTAGGACGACTGAGAAGGCTGCAGGGCATGAATCTGGAAGGCCCATTATCAATGTCATTACAGGAGGACCTCACCCAGCGGGCAGAAGCTGGGGTGAGATGGAAAGGTATACCCGAGCTTTAAAGTATGTACCGACAGAGGAAGATGTATTCGTTTTGGAAGGCGCTACGCCCTTGAAGCAACAAAGAACTCTTGATGATGATATTGTATTCAAAGCTAAGGATTCCGCATGTATTGAAGCTCCTACCTTGGACCCCTTAGTCATCTCGGCTGGTATCGGGCCAGCTATTGTCAGAAGAGTTCTCATTGATTGTGGTGCATCCTGCAATATCCTCTTCAAGAAAAAATTCGACCAAATGAAGATCCCTATGGCTGATGTGCAAGCTTCATCGCAGAAAATCGCTGGCTTTACTGGGGAGCCAAAACAGCCGGTAGGAACCATTGATTTGTTTGTGGAACTTGGAGAAGGAGAGAGAAAAATGGTCCGCAAGCAAACTTTTGTGATTGTCGACGAATTTTCTGCTTACAATGCTTTCCTTGGTCGTCCAACTCTGGTAGCGTTCAAAGCTGTTCTTGCCCCGTGGTGCCTCACTATTAAATTCCCTACAGACAATGGAGTGGGAGTTATAAAAGGGGATCAAAATGTTGGGCGAGAGTGTTATCTGACAGAGCTACGAGAAACCAGAAAAAGAGAAATGGGAAAGAATGCGGCAGCCCCAGTCCGCATCAAAGAACCAGCCTTGCAGCATTTACAGGGCGGACCCTGCACTAGCGAGCACAGCGGAGGAAGGAAAGAGATGGACCCTAGAAAAGTCAGTGCAGGGGAAAATAGAGTGGTACCAGTGGAAACGACAATACCAATACCTGTTGACCCAAAGGACCCAAACAAGGTGTTGAATGTGGGTTCACAACTTAATGTGTCAATTCAGAATATCTTAATATCTTTTTTAAAGACAAATCTGGATGTTTTTGCTTGGACTCATGCCGATATGTGCGGAATATCCCCAGAAGTTGCAGTGCATGCTCTAAATACTGATCCAAAATTTACACCTGTGAAACAGAAGAGGAGAACTCAAGGTCCAGAAAGGTCAGCGGCATTAAAAGAAGAAGTTGATCGGCTCATGGAGAATAATTTTATCAAAGAATCTACCTATCCGAATTGGGTTTCAAATCCAGTGCTGGTTAAGAAAGCCAACGGAAAATGTAGAGTATGCATCGATTTTTCAGATCTAAACAAGGCCTGCCCCAAAGACTGCTTCCCATTACGCAGAATCGATCAACTGGTAGACGGAACAGCGGGACACGAATTGTTATCTTTTATGGATGCTTACTCCGGATATAACCAGATTATGATGCATGAGCCAGATCAGGAGGACACGAGCTTTATCACCGACATTGGTCTTTACTGCTACAGAGTTATGCCCTTCGGGCTAAAGAATGCAGGGGCAACATACCAAAGACTTGTTAATGCTATGTTCAAACAGCAATTAGGCAAGACTATGGAAGTCTACGTCGATGACATGTTAGTAAAGTCTAAGAAAGCAGTGGATCACATAGAACACTTAGCAGACATGTTCGCAGTCCTCCGAAAATACGGAATGAAGCTCAATCCTTTGAAATGTTCATTTGGAGTGGAATCCGACAAGTTTTTAGGTTTCATCGTGAGCGCTAGGGGCATTGAGGCCAGTCCAGCTCAAATTACTGCACTGAAAGAAGTCAAAGCCCCTAGAACAAAAAAGGAATTCCAAAGTCTCAATGGAAAAGTCGCCGCCTTGAGTCGGTTCGTTTCCAAAGCCACAGATAAATGCATCCCATTCTTTGACGCCCTAAAGAAAGGAAAGAAAAACTTCGATTGGACTCCCGAATGCCAAAAAGCCTTTGATGAATTGATTCGCCATATGGAAACACCTCCAATACTTTCTAGGCCTGGCGATGGCGAGGATCTTCTTATATACTTGGCAGTATCATCTCATGCTTTAAGTGCAGCGCTGATACGAGAAGACAAAAGGATTCAACATCCAGTTTACTATATCAGCAAAAGACTCACTGGGGCAGAGATGAATTACTCTAAGTTGGAAAAACTCGCCTATTGCCTACTAATTGCATCTAGAAAGTTGAGGCAATATTTTCAAGCTCATCCTATCAGAGTCCTCACTGATCAACCTTTAAAGCAAGTCCTGTTTCGCCCTGAGACTTCGGGTCGTCTTCTAATGTGGAATATTGAACTCAGTCAGTATGACATCACTTATCACCCCCGAAAAGCAATCAATGGACAAGCTTTAGCGGATTTCATCGCAGAATTCACAGATAAGGGTAACAGTGAGGAGAAAACGGTCGACGATTCCCCAATCCAATGGAAGTTATATGTCGATGGTGCGAGAAACGACTACTGTTCTGGAGCCGGAGTTGCACTTGAGACCCCTGAAGGCCGATCATTATGCTATGCACTAAGATTGGAATTTCCTTGAACAAAAAACGAAGCAGAATACGAAGCCCTTATCTCTGGCTTAAGGATTGCTAAAGAATTAAACATTCGAGCGTTGCAGATATTCAGTGATTCTCAGCTTATTGTATGCCAAGTCAAAAAGGAATTCCAAGCAAAAGTGGGGAATCTGCCCGCCTACTTGTCAAAGGCTTGGGAACTCCTGGGTGATTTCGATCATTACATGATAAGTCACATTCCTCGAGAAGAAAACGTGAAAGCAGATTCTCTCGCAAAGTATTCTAGCACCGGCGAAGCTCAATTTCTGGGGTTAACTCCGGTGGAGGTCCTGTCGGCTCCCAGCATTGATGAGATGGACATTGATTGGATCATGAGCATGCTCAAGGGCACGAATCATGGATGACTCCGATAACAGAATATCTGCTCAATGGATCCTTACCAGGGAACTCAAAAGAACGACAAAAGCTACTAAGAAAAGCCTCTCGATACATAATCCAGGATGGCCGATTATACAGACGAGGATTCTCAATGCCATTACTTCGATGTGTATCCAGGGAAGAGTCCAAAGCAATCCTAGCAGAGGTACACGGAGGAGAGTGTGGTGATCATTCAGGTGGCCTAACATTAGCAAAGAAAATTCTCCGATACGGATATTTTTGGCCAGAAATTAATCAAGATGCAGCAGAGTATTCCCGAAAATGTGACAGATGCCAAAGATTCGCCAAAATTCCTAGAGCTCCTTCCACTGAACTCACACAGATGGTCAGTCAATGGCTGTTTCCAATATGGGGGAAAGACCTTGTAGGACCGTTACCAACTGCCAAATCTGGAATTAAATATGCCATTGTTGCTGTAGATTATTTTACTAAGTGGGTAGAAGCTGAACCACTGGCTACTGTCACCTCAAAGAAGATGATAAGTTTTGTAACTAAAAACATCATTTGCAGATACGGTGTGCCTCAAAAAATAATTACAGACAATGGTACTCAGTTTGAAAGTGAAGAATTCCAAGATTTTTGCAAGCGATTCAAAATCCGAAAAAGCTTCTCAGCAGTGGCTCATCCGCAGGCAAACGGGCAAGTGGAAGCCGTGAATAAAATTATTAAGTCAACCATCAAAAAGCAACTTGAAAGAGCAAAAGGTGGTTGGGTCGATAAGCTACCACTGGCACTATGGGCATACAGAACCACTCACAAAACTGCAACTGGGCACACCCCGTTTTCATTAGCATACGGGTCGGAGGCAATGATTCCGGTAGAAGTAGAGGTCCCTTCACATAGAAGAATCCATTTCAATCAAGCAGAAAACGAAAAGCTACAACTTGAAGCGCTAGATCTCCTTGATGAAAAAAGAGATGAGGCTAATCTTAGAATTGCAGCTCATCAGCAAAGGATAGCCAGACATTTCAATTCCAAAGTTCGCCAACGCAACTTTGAGATTGGAGACCAAGTCCTGAAGAGAATTATGACAGCGACAGGCGTGTTTGGGCCAAATTGGGAAGGACCGTATGTCATAGGTCAGAAGCTTCTTGACGGCACATTCAAACTCACTACTGTCGAAGGAGATCAAATTCCAAGGGCATGGAACAGCAATCATTTGCGTCCATACTTTACTTGAAAGTTTTGTCGAAATATTGTAAAAAGAATTATGAATGTATGATTCTTGTAATTGAAGGCAATTGTAAAACTGATGCAAGTAAATAATGAAAAAATATAAAGTGGATGTAGGCCCAATTTCCTGGCCGAACCATTATAAATCTTGTGTTCCTTATTATTATTACATGTTTGCTTTATTTTCGATATAAAAAGTACATAGAATGTATTGCTGAAATGTCGATTTAAATTTTTGCAGACAATGGAAGTGAAACTTGCACATAATAAGACCCAGTGATTCTCGCCAAATTTCAAGTCACAAAAGCTCCAAATTCAAATCCTAGATAGGAAGTAGTTCAATTGAACGGCCCATGGTTTCGACAGAAACGGGCCTTTGCTAATAAATTGAGATCGTTTGAACAAACAAACATCCAATTAAGAAGCTGATGCTCGTTCTCACAAACTTGCCTGACAATGAAGTACACTTACTTGGATTAAACAAGTTACTTGTAAAAAAAAAAAAAAGAGGATCGCTGAAAAGGCATAAGCAAGTGGACAAGGGAACAACCAAAGCCATCATCGGCAGCACAAGTCCTCTTCGGAGGCATAACTCTTCGGAGGATAAAGACCTCTAATGGGTCATACGCCACAAAAAAGAAAGTTCTCTACTCAACAAAAAAGATTGGAGGAGTCATGACCCTCCAACCATGAGAGAGTAACTTCCAGGCGATGAAAACCCTCTCTGAGGCACATTTCACCAGGAGTTGAAGTGTTACGACCGCTCTTCGGAATTTCACTTCACCAGAGTTGAAATGTAAACAAAATAAAAGCCCTCTTCGGAGGCCCATTTCACCAGGAGTTGAAGTGTAACAGCCGCTCTTCGGAATTTTACTTCACCAAAGTTGAAATGCAAAACAAAATAAAGACCTTTCTGGAAGCCCACGTTTCACCGAGATTGAAATAAAACTTCCAAGTGTTGAAACGTGGAAAGGCTTTCTTCAAAGGCACAACTCTTTGGAGGTACACGTTTCGCCAAGATTGAAATAAAACTTCCAAGTGCTGAAACGTAGAAAATCCCTCCTCAAAGGTACAACCCCCTCCCGGGGACACAATAAAAAAGAAAGACTTCTTCGGAAGCCCACGTTTCACCGATATTGAAATAAAACTTCCAAGTGCTGAAACGTGGAAAATCCCTCCTCAGAGGTACAACCCCCTACCGGGGACACAATCAAAAAGAAAGACTTCTTCGGAAGCCCACGTTTCACTGAGATTGAAATAAAACTTCCAAGTGTTGAAACGTGAAAAGGCTTTCTTCGAAGGCGCAATTCTTTGGAGGTACACGTTTCACCAAGATTGAAATAAAACTTCCAAGTGTTGAAACGTGAAAAATCACTCCTCAGAAGTACAAATTTCTATTTCAAATATATATATATATATATATATATATATATATATATATATATATCCTCATCAAGGGCATACTTTAACTTTCAAAGGAAAAGTGATTTACCTATTCTAGAAAATAACCTTCCTAAAAAAATAAAAATAAATAAATAAATAAAAATAAAAAAAAAGAGAGGAAGAAAGTTAAAGTACCCTTCAGAGGCCCGCTTTACCACATAGAAGAATTCAATTGGCAAAATGCATACATAAGTAAAAAAAGAAGAAGTGATTTCTTCGAAGAACAAAGCGTAAGGATTTATGTGAAGGAGGTTGTACTCTACGAAAAATTTCTTCAAGAATGAAGCAAATACTCTTCAGAAAATAAGAGTGCAAGTCCCCTCAAAGTATAAAATATTGCAGCAAGCTTACGGTATGGGGGCAACATGGTATAGTTACATACAAAATGGTATAACTATATCGATAAAATACGCTCAAGCAACATACCACAAGTTCACCGCGATATCATATAAATAAACTTGTGCAAAAATGAATAATAAATGCATTCTCAAATTCAAACAAGAGTCTGTACAAATAAAGGGTCATTTTATTCAATTGCAGATACAGGTTTCAAAATAAAAAAAAAAAAGCAGGGGCCGATGCCTGCACAACATCCGACCATTACACAAAAAAGGAGTCAAAAAGCCCGAAGTCCGACTCTTCACTTCTTCTTACCACCTTTGGACCCTTTGCCTGGCCGAATGATTAGTTTTTCAGGTCTATCTATAGGCATAAGGGAAGAAGGAGAGGGAGGTGCAACCGGTGCAACTTCTGGTTCCTCTTCAGTAGTGATGATTTTCTTCCCCCTCCTCTTCGATGTTCTGTGCTTCTTTCTTCTCTTCGAAGAAGACTCACTCCCTGGAGTAACAAGAGCGGACAAAACTACGTCATCAGAAGGAGTCCTCTCCGGAGAGATCTCGTCTCCTTCAAGTCCCTCATCCTTCTGCTCTTGCGAAGCGATAGGGTCATCCAAGCCATGAAGAGCCTCAATCTGCTCCTTTTCTGACCCGGGCTGTGAAGCAGGAGGAGGAGTCACCTGAAGAGACGGAGGAGGGATAACCGGAGGAAGTGAAGTCTGCACAGCACTTGGTGTTTCAACTGCAGAAGAAGAGAAATTAAAAATATTAGTATCTCCCCGAAAGAAGGGAGATATGGGTTCGTCGAGATTCAAGAAGTAATCGGGAAGCTCATCAAACTTTTGAGGAGTAAGCAAGCGATCCACCTGAATCGGACCAATGTCAAAATTACCTGAAGATGTTTGTTTCGTTAATTCAATCTCATAATTCTGAGCCCCGATATCCTCCAAAGCCTCATCATCAGTAGGGGTGATTACCCCGGTTCTTGTAGGAGGCAGCGGATGAGCACTGGAACCTGTAATGTCCACTTCGGAAGAAACTAAAGGACGTTCAGAAGTGGTAGGTGGTATTTCTTTCTCAGAACGTTCCCCTTCCGCCATTCCGGCCCGTACCCTGGCGAGTTGCTCTTTTCCCTTGGCAAGAGCGGCGCGGGCATCATCATCGAGATAATGCTCTTCAAGAGCTGTCTCAGCGTAGCCAGCACCTTTACCACCTAGCATATCGAGTGCTGCCTCCCAAACTTCAGCTAATGTAATTTCATACTTAGGGCCTAGAAAGGCAAGGCTGCCACGCCCCAAAATGTTGTGCAGATAGAAATCAAATAATGTGGAGCTAATGCAGCTTTGGTTGCTTGATGGGCCTCTTCGGCCGCGAGTTTACCAGCAACAGCCTCGTCACGCTCCTTTTCGGCCATAGCAAGTCGAGCTTTTAGCATCTCTATCTCCAAGCTTTGAGAGCCGGTCTGTTCTCGCAGCTGTAAAGTTTCAGCGCGTTATTCTTCTATGACCTTCTCCTGGTGTGTAAGCTTATCTTCGACTGCCCTTTGACTGGCATGCGCATCTCGTACTTGTTGCTGAAGCATGCTCTCCTTTTGAGAATGGAAAGTAGATGAAGTAGCTAATTCTTCCTTAAGCTTTTCTACTTCCGCTTCCAGCTTTTCATTATAGGAAGCAATACTTCTCATTTCGGCGTCATGCTGTTCAAGAGTCTTCTGCCACTCAGCCTTATTGTTCTCCATTGTGAGCATGGCCTCGAGATTGGCTCGGTTAACCCTCTGAAGCTCGTCGACAAGTTTTTGCCAGTTCGACATTCTTTCAATATCGGTCCTGACAGCGTCAAGATTTCGTAGCATAGCCGATTTGTCAAGAGGAACCAAGTCGAGATCAAATCGAACCCCTCTCAGGCACCACTGAGGGAATCAACTTTGAAGAGTGGGAGGACCTTGCCCAACTTGGTATGCGGGCCGGTTGATGATTGTTTGAATGTCGGAACGAACGGGGGCAGGAGATTCAGCAGGAACATTTTAAGAAACTGTCGGCATTGTTTCTTCAGTAAGTTTAGCCCGCTTGCTAGAAGAATCGTCCATGTGATCTTTACCTCTCTCATCGTGAGTCTTTCTTTTTTGGGTATCATCATCTCTGTGGGGAGGGTCATGGCTTTCTTGTTCTCTTCGGTGACGTTCTTCATATGCTCGTCTCTCGTCTGCTTTCCTGATGGCCCTCTCTTCATCCGATTCTCTGTAAGAGGGGAGGTGACGCCTATAATCATATTGGCTACGCCTCCCATAGCACTGGAAATCATCATAGTATGAACTGCTGCTCCCCATTGGAGAATCTGGAATAAAAATAATAAGCTTTAGAAATCTTTAAAAGCATAAGAAGATGAATGCGTAGAAGTGCTGAAAAATCCTAAGTGTTGTGTAACGTGTAAACTACACGCATCAAGTTACAGACCACTCTGTGGAGTAGTGGTAGTAATAACTTGAGTGGAAGGAGTTGACATTTGTTGTAGAGAAGATGTCGCCTCAATTACAGAAGAGATAGTTTTGGAAACATCATCTTTGAAAAGTTCTTGAGAAGTCACAATTAAATCGCTCAACCCCTCGAAAACATCATCACCATCATGTTTTTTGGGACTGGCTTTCTCAACTCCTTCGTCAGCAGATCTTCCGGAAGATCGTGCAGTTTCTTCCTCTTCGATAACTGGGGCAAGTGCAGACTTGTCAGACGGCCCCGCAACGTCCTTCGGAATTGAACACTTCACTAGTGGAGTTTCTATAGAGGTTCCTCCCTGTATGTGCTCTTTAGTAGAGACCGGGGCATCAGGGGTTTCCGCCGGAGAATCGGGAATTTCAGTTGGGATTTCACGAAGCTGAGTGAAGCGAGAGGAATGAAGAAGCCCATATTGATGTAGAAATCCATCATTTAACAAAAACTTTATACTCCTCTCTTCTGCCGCCACAGCGTTCAATCTCTCAAAAATTTGTTTATAGCATGGATCTCTAGAGGGAGGAGGAAGCGCTAAAACAGGAAAAAACAAAGAAGCCAAGTTAGCATTTAGCATCTCAGATTTCGAAAAGCCCGAGAATGGAGAAATGAAAAGAGGAAAATCTTACTTCCTACTCTCTAGATGGCATAAAACCCTGGAGGGCAACGAACAAAGAAATACTGGTTTAGAAATCCATGAACACTTTCAGGAAGATCGGTGATGAGCTTGCGGTTTCGAGCACTCCTTATAACTATGATAGAGGGATGATCTTTAATTTTTGTGAATGAGAAGAAGTAGCAGATTTCCTCAAAGCTCGGTAATCGGCCGAGAACTCTATTAAATAGCACACATAACCCCATCAGAATGGCATGACCATTGGGGTGCAATTGGAATGGAGAGATAGACAATCGAAGCAGGAACTGCTGAAGGAAGTCATTGAAAGGTGGTATGGCACCGCTCAAGCACATTTGGCGGTTGACAGCAATAAAGCCAGAAGGGGGCCTATCCGCAGTATCATTTGGCCCCGGCAGTAAGGCATCAGCTTCGGCAATGCCAAACTGGATGAGCAATTGGTTAAACACCCGCTGATTCAGAGTTGTGGGAGTTCTCTCCGGAGGGTTATCCAACAGGTTGGCTACTGGGAATACATCTTCAGCCTGGCCCATCGGTTCTTCTTGTTGAGATGTCATTCTACACAAGCAACTGGATGTTCAAATGCGAAGGTGCATGTTTCCTAAAAGTGTGAAGTGTTGTGCAGAACTAATGAAAATAACAAGTAAATACAACTGGAATTAAACTGGTTGACGATTGATCGACTATGGTAATTTCAGAACTTGTTAATTTAAAGTTCAAGCATAATATTAGTGCAGGCTGGTCAGTTTCAATTGACTATTTCAGTGTTGCTTTAATATTCTACTTGAAATCGATAGCACTTCGTTCACACGATTTGTTTAAGTTAATTATCTGTTATTAACTAATCTGTCATTTGATATGGGCAGTCGATGACAGTATATTCGTCCCAGTTTTCTGTGAATGTTGTATTGAACAGATTGTTAGCCTGCAAGTCAAAATAACCTGTGAATGAATGCAATAAAATTCAACAGTTCAAAGTTTATGCAATGGTTCAAAGTTCGAGCAGAATTCACGCAAGTCCTAACTCGTTAACGGCTCAAAAATTTTGAGTCGGCAGTGCCCTAAGTCGTAAGTCGTAAGTCGCGAGTCGTAAGTCGTGTCTCGGCCACGACTCAAGGCTTAGGCCGTGGAGCATGTTGGGTCGGATCATGGTTGTTGGATCATACAAAAATGACCGAGTCGTACCTAAAGCAGTATTCGAATCAATCTGACCAACTAATCACCTAACTCCTAACCAGGTTACCTTCTAACCCATAAACCATTTCACTCCTAACTCCTACCCCGTTAATCTTCCAACTTTTAACCCATTAACCCAATAAGATCTCAATCAACAATCCTAGCTCTATCGCACCACTAAACCGCCTCGAATCGTAAACCATCAGAACAAATAACCCTAAGTCCATTGACGACCAGAGCAACCAAATTCGCAGGGCTCAAAGGGGCAAATCGAAGATGGAGATGGGGCGCATAAGCTAGGGATAATCGAAAATCATAAGGAGAGCGAGATCGCTTACGCTATATGATGATAGGGATGATCAATGGAGAATTTGGTCGAAATCGCTTTTGAAAGCTTGAATGCGCGTTAATGGCAGACACGGTTTAAAGGATAGGGAATGAGAAGAAAAGGTGAACGACTCAGGTTTTTATAACGTTGGGCAGTAGAGTTTGAGTCGGCACACGAGTTAAGATAAGTCGAAGCACACGACCTACGACTTAGGCGTCTACTTCGAGGGGCAAATGTTAACCCTGTTCTTCCAACGAGATGAAACTTGGGCCGACTCATCCACTTAAGGTCTTTAACGACTCATTGGATTTACGACTCAAGGGGTTTAAGCAACTTAAGGAAAGGACCGACTCAGCTGGTAGCGACTCGATTGGATGACGAGCTAAGGCTCAAGGCGACTTAGAGGAATGGAACAACTCATGGAGGTTAGCGGTTCATGATACAAGCCGACTCATTGAGTTACCGACTCAACGAAGTTCACGGCTCATACGAGACGACTCAGGAAGCCTCACGACTCATCGAGTCACCGACTCAATAAATCAATGACCTAAAGCTCAGAGCGACTTAAAGGGTTACGACTCAAGGGGTTAACGGTTCACAAGGCAGACCGACTCAGTGCATTACCGACTCATCAAGGCTATCGCTTCAGCGACTCAACAAGTCCACGACCCATCATAAGAAACGACTCAAGAGGATTGACAACCTAAGAAGATAAGTCCCTAAGTCGCTTCACCTATGCACCGCTACCTGATAAGTCGTCAACGACTTAACGACTCATGACTCAGAATGACTCGTCCGCGACTTAAAGCCATTGAATCATATTCCATTGCCATAGTACCTATTCCTATGGGAACTGACTCGTAGGCGACTCATGACTTGGAATTCTTGAAAGCGAACTATTGAGAGACCAAAGGCTTAAGCAGATAAACCGGCCACGACTCAACTTGACTCGGCCACGGCTTAGCCTAAGTCGGTCACGACTCAGGACTTGGGCGAAAAACTTCTATCCAGATTTGCCTATAAATGCATGGCCACCCCCAACATTCAAAGGACTTTTTTTGGCTGATTCATTTCAAGCGCCGTTACTCTGCTGCATTCTAGACTACTTCAACACCTTCAAGAAACTTCACGAAGAAATCAAACATGTCAAACATGTGTTCAAAGATTTGGATCGACATTGAAGTTTAGGCTACTTGTTCAAAGTCACTTGAAACTCAAAGTTTGTTGTAATCAATGTGTAACTGCATTGACTTGTAATCAAATCGTCAATAAAGATATTCAAAGTGGACGTAGGCTATCTCTCAAGCGGAACCACTATAAAATTGCTGTTGTTTACTGTTTTTTCACTATTATCTGCTTATAATCTGTTCCCGAGTTATCGGGTGGTGCTTTCACGATCTCACTTTATACACCGGGGTGTTAGCGTTCAAATTTTAGCGTTAACATGGTGCAAGAAATTCGAGCCAACGCTGTTGACGCAAATTAAGTTCCTTTTGAGAGAATAAATACTTCAAAGATTTATGATCGGTATAAAGAACAAATTTCTCTCCCAAAAGATAATGACGCCAAATCCGAAGAGCAAAAACAATAGCCGCGAGTTCTAAATCATGAGTGGCATATCTAGTCTCGGCAGGCTTTAATTGCCTAGAAGCATAAGCAATAACACGTTCTCTTTGCATAAGAACGGCACCCAAACTGACGCGACTAGCATCGGTATAAACAACAAAATCTTGATTCCCCTCGGGAATAACAAGAATAGGAGCATCAGAAAAGAGTTCTTTTAATTTCTGAGAAGAAGCTTCACATTTGTCCGACCAAATGTATTTAACACCTTTCTTAGTCAAGCTAGTGAGAGGCACGACAATCTTAGAAAAGTCTTTGATAAAACGACGGTAATAACGTGCCAATCCAAGAAAACTACGAATCTCCGTGACACTCTCCGGTCTCTTGCAATCTTGAATCGCTTCAATCTTTGAAGGATCCACGGATCTGGATTCGGAAATAATGTGACCGAGAAACTTCACACGAGATTTCCAAAAGTGGCATTTAGAAAATTTTGCCTTTAATTGATTACTCCTAAGAGTTTCCAAAACAATCCGAAGATGTTTTTCATGCTCCTCCTCGGTTTTAGAATACACAAGATTATCATCAATAAAGATGAGAACAAATCGATCGAGGAAGTCTTTAAAAACTCGATTCATTAAGTCAACGAAATAAGCCGGGGCATTCGTTAAGCCAAATGGCATAACAAGCCATTCATAAGATCCATAACGAGTACGGAACGATGTCAAAGGAATACTATCCTTTGCAATACGAAGCCGATGAAATCCAGTAGCTAAGTCTAGTTGTGAAAAGACTCTAGCACCACTAAGTTGATCGAATAGATCATCAATCCGAGGTAAAGGATATTTATTTTTGATAGTAAGATCATTAAGCTTGCGGTAATCAACGCAAAGCCTAAGTGTACCATCGGATTTCTTCATAAAAATAGCTGAAGCTCCCCAAGGCGAGGAACTAGAGAGAATAAATTGCTTCGTCTCCAATTCAGATAATTGTTTACGCATCTCCTCGTTTTCTTTATTGGACATACGATACAGAGGGCGAGTGATAGGTTGAGCTCCACGAATAAGATTAATTCTGAACTCAATTGCTCGCTTAGGTGGTAATCCTAAAACGGGTTCAAATATGTCGAAAAATTCACGAACGACGTGAATAAGAGAAATAATATCACCCTCATCATCATCATCGTCATCACGAGGATTTAAAGAATATAAAGATGCGACCAAGCTGGAAACTGAACCTCGAAGATTAATAGAAATCTGCTTAACAGATTGAGGATGTCGAAGATGAATAGTCCGCTCAGGACATAGGATATGAGCTTCATAACGGTTAAGCCAATCCATTCCCAAAATCATTCCAAAGCCTAAATAACGCATGACATGCAAATCGGCACGGAAAGAAAAATCACACAAAATAATCTCGACATCTTTACACAATAAACTGATTGTTGCGGATCCACCAACCAGATTCGCAATTCTCAAAGAAGTCATTAAACACAAAACATCCAAAGAAAAAGTATCAACAAGTTCTTTTGATATAAAAGAATGGGACGCACCCGTATCAAAAAGAACTCGAATAGGATAATCACGAAATAAAATAATTCCATCCAGAATAGAATGAGAAATACCTTGGACATGAGATGTGTTGCCAGGGGCTTGAGCAACATTAAGCTTTCCCTCCTTCTTGCCCTGAAGCTTGGGGCATGAAGATATAACATGACCGGGAACTTTGTAGTAGCGACAAGAGAGAGACCTTGGGCACTTGTTCGCATAATGGTCCTTTGAACCACAATTATAGCATTCCCCACGGCCAAAGGAAGAAGTCTTTGCCACGGAGGTTGCTTGCTTCCCTTTCTTATTGGGATAAGGTCCTTTGAATTTATTTGGCCTCTTCTTGTTGTTGAAGTTTGGTTTGGAACCCACCACTTCAACATCATTCTCCCCATCCGCCTCTTCAAGATGAAGAGCGATATCAACGAGTTGGTCGAAAGAAACTTCTAATTTTAGAAGTAATGGCTTCTTGAGATTTTTGTTTAAGCCATAGACGAATCTTTGGTTCTTCTTTAAAGGGGTGTTGATGTATTCAACCCCATATTTGGAAAGCGACTCGAAGGAGGAGACGTAATCAGTCGCAGAGGACTCACCTTGAACAAGGTCTATAAATCGTCGAGCCAATGTCACTTTCTCAGCTTCTGGTACAAATTTTAACTCGAAGCGTTCTCGGAATTTCTCCCAAGTGAGATCCGCTTCATTAATCTCAGAAATAAGAAGCTCGTACCAGTCCAATGCTCTTTCTCGGAGCATACTAGAGGCCACCTGAACTCGGTGAAGGTCAATAAGATTCATGCGAGAAAAGATTCGATCGCATGACCTTAGCCAAGCCTGTACTTCAATAACAGTTTCGGGACCTTTGAATGGCTTCTAACCCAAATTAGTGTAATCGCTACACAAGCGTGCAGATCCCGACTTTGGGTGAGTAGGTTCCGGATTAGCTCCAGCTACTTGAGCATTTGTCACTAAATCAAGAAGCTGTTGAGCAGTCATAAAAACTCCATCTTGGGGTGGAACACTAGATGGTCCAGCTCTAGGACGACCTGGTCTAGACATTCCTCTTCCTTAGAAACAAAGAAGAGCAAGAAGAAGATTATTCACCAATTTGAATATCAAGCAATCTTGATAGATAAACAAGGAATCATAAGGAAAATAGGATGAATCGGTACGAAGACTCGAATTAAATCCTAAAGCACGACTCCTAAGATGGACTTAGGACGATGATCCTTGTTATAATATTCCATATTGTTCCGAAGTTTGGCTCCGATACCAAGCTGTGATGCCCCACCTCTATACCCACGCTAGCCAAGAACATTACGGTGAATGCTGTCAATTAGCACGGAGAATAAGGCTGTTGAGGAGCGACCATCTGTGTAATTGCTTTGTGCGAGCATCGATATGTCAGATAGTATAACATGCAATACTTTATCAAGAGGAAATCCGACATACCGACACAAACTCAAAGCTACTAC
Source organism: Allium cepa (assembly GCA_030765085.1). Taxonomy (NCBI): domain Eukaryota; kingdom Viridiplantae; phylum Streptophyta; class Magnoliopsida; order Asparagales; family Amaryllidaceae; genus Allium; species Allium cepa. The sequence continues at coordinate 913,522,892 of CM060943.1, forward strand.
ACAGTGGCTATAATATCTTCGGAAACAAATACAGAAATAAACATAACATAAATCAGTCACAGACAATTCATATCACAAAGGCGGAAATAGATATGAATATTACACTAGGAAGTGTACATCAGAGTAGTGGTCTAAAAAGATCCACAATATCACAAAAGAATAGTTACATGAACTACACAAAAGAATAAGTATACATTATGGAGTCTATATCTCTAATGTATACATCAAAAACTACTAATCTAAGTAGTCAACCAAAAGTCAGAGAAATCAATCCCAAGAGAGAAGTCAAGCTGAAGCACCTGTAACATCTCGGTCTGACCCAAGCATTATTTAATAAGAAAATAATAAACGGATCAGTCTAACTATAAATATCAGATGAAACGATATAGAATCAGAGTTATGACTAAACACATAATAATCACAAGGCCAAGCTGTGATATATAAGTAGTTGATAATCAACAAGAGATTAATCAATATCACAAAATCTACACAAGAATCAAAGAAGTGTCATATTCTTTATTTCGTTCATCAAACCACAAATATTGACGATAATATCAATGTCAATCACAAAAGTCAATGACGCACAAATTCCAGAAGACTACACAAGAAATCCAGAAACCACTAAAGTCAATGACACACAAATTCACCAATGCACAAATATCGATAAGGCTTATCAATGGAAATCATGAAAAATTGGTGAAACACAAATTCTAGAAATCTACATAAGAAATCTAGAAATCACAAGGGGGGAGGCCTATCACAAATGGGAGCATAAAGCTCACCAACACGTGTATCACAAACGGAACGCTAATTCCATGGTCGCTAACCATCACAAATTGAGCCGAAGCTCCACAAAGGGCTCGAAGACCATGGGTTGCTACCCCATCACAAATTGAGTCGAAACTCCACAAAACGGGGTTTAGTCTCCCTCGCAGACAAAGAGACATCGCACATTGCTAGTCTAAATCACAAAGATGATCGTCATGATCAACGAGAAGTGTCAATTACACTAAGCTAGTAAATATATGAGTTTAGCTTCATGTCCCATAACCACTTGCTTAACTTAAATATTTACGAACAAACTGTAAATTTCCACTAGAAAATTGTCACAAGGGTTTCAATCGAACAAGTCCAAGAATTAACCAACAAAGTGAACGCAAGCGTTTCATATCACTTGTTTTACTAAGTCGTTTAATTAGATTTCTCATACGAGTGAAGTAAAGGTTTACATATACTAATAGATTGGAAAACGGTTTTATAAACGAATTTGGTATTAAAATAGTGTTGAAATCATTTGAGGTAAGAGTTTTGATATTTACTACTAGTATAGAAAACCTTTATATTTTTAAAGTGACAAATCACAAAGAAGATTGTAGGAACAATCAATCACTAAGATTCACATTCGAAAACGCGAATAAAATCCAAAGAAATCGATATAAAATCCATCAAAGTGGATATATCTAAAATTCCCAAAGAAAAGGTCATCTAAGTCGATAATAAATGACAACAACAAAAGGGAGACAATACGAATCGATTAAAGTTGGATATTCAAACGGATTAGCAAAATAGGCTAATCTAGCAATTAACAGCAGGTCGGTCTACCGGACTCCCTATGTCGGTCGACCGAGCCTTAAACACAGGAGTGCTTATGCACTCGGCAGCAGGTCGGTCGGCCGACTCAGGGAGCTCGGTCGACCGGACCTGTTGCCAGCCTCTTCCCAGCCCATAGTAATGAGCTCTAACCTCGTCCAAATTTCATTCTCTCGAGCAACGGCGCTAAGGGTTTATGCCAATCGACTACCCGGCCCTATATGCTCCTCGATGCATCACCAAAAACATGTTCAAACATAGAAGTTAGGATTTTTAACGAATTGAACTCAAAACACCAAAAATTGGAATATACACCAATTCAATCCAAACCAAAAGCAAATGCACACGAATAAGTGTTAGGAATTTACCTAACATTCGAAGATAATTCATAGACTTAAATGTGAGATTAAAAATCTCACCTTTTCACAAAATCAAACGAGAAGAAGCTTGAAAGAAAATGGAGAATCAACCTCTCTTCAACACAACCCAAATGAGCTTGAATCTATGCTCAAAACAAGAACATTCCCAAAATTAGGTTTAGGAATTTCTGAAATTGGTAAGAGGATAAGTTGGAGAAGAAGAAGAGAAGCTTACCAATGGGCTCTTCTTGAGTTTGGAGCTAGGAATTTGATTTGCAAGAGAAACTAGGGTTTTGGAGTTTTAATTTCCAATCTCTCCCACCATTAATGCTAAGAAAACTGAAAAGAGAAGAGAATGAGGGTGAATGGGGAAGAGTGGCTCAGATTTGAGCATAAGTAAAACATAGGGCTGAGCCCAAAAACCAAACCCAAAGTGAAAAGTAGCAAAAATCAACTTTCTCCAAACATATCGAGGCTTATACTCAAAAAGGTCGCAAACGGCATTTTAAACTCAATGGGAGTTGTCCCGAATCGACCATATGCAAAAAGTAGCTTTTCGGACTAAAATCCGACTAACGATAAAATATTTAAATATAAAATCGATAAATATGCGGGTTGTTACAGAGGACGAGATAGGGGACAGGAAAATACGACTATAATTGGTCAATGCTCTGTAACAACAGTGGAAACAACTTTCTTATCAATTTTCTTTGATTCGTTTCCAAATTCTTTTGATTGCTTCAAGAAAGCTCTAGAAAGAAGTTCGGTGCGTTGATGCTTTATGAATCGTTATAGGAAATTCTTATTTCGTATCTTCGTCGATTTCTTTTCAGTTTTTGATTTGAAACTTTAGTGAATATGAATTTGAAAATTGAAATTGGAAATTTTGAATAAATTTGAAATTTCAATTGAGTTAAATTGGTTAATGAAATATAAGGATAAATTGAATTGTATCGATGAAACGATTTCGTTTAAAATCAAATTTTAGATTTCTGTTATAACTTCTTGGGTAGAATAAAATCTGAAATATAAACTTTGTTGTATTTCTCAACCTATAAAATTCTAAAACCATTAGGATCTTAATATTTAGATTTTGATTTTAATTGTAGAGATTGAGTCTATCTCTGTGTTGTTTTCATGCCTGCGAATTTCGAGGACGAAATTTTTTTAAGGGGGGAAGTCTGTAACGATCCCGAGTTTTAATTTATTTTAATTCGATAATTAATTTAATTTTTAAGTAAAAATTGTGTAATAATTGGTAATTTGTACAAAATGTTAGTAAAATTTTAAGAATCGAGTATTTGAAAATTATAAAATAGTCTATAGTTAAACTTAACAAGGAAATAAAGTTTGTGTTGATGTTAAACAAATATTTAAGTAAATTTATAGTTATATAAATTATGAAATGAACATATAAAAAGTTCTAGAAGTAAATATTTAAGTTAAAATAGAAGCAAATGTTTAAAATAGAATAAACCATATAAATATTAAAAAGCATAAGTAGAAAATATAAAATGATAACAAATAAAATACATTCACTTATGTATTAAAATTGGATAGGTATTTAACCAGACAAAACAAGATAATAAAAAGACAATGTTATAGTTCATGTCAAACAAATCAAAGACATAAGTAAGAAAAGCAAACAAAATAAGCTGCAACCACCAAAAAAATACAAAGTATAAGCTAGTAAACAAATGAAAATCAGCTTGCCTCCTTAGCTTGCAAGAAGATATACAAATGAAGTATGGCTGAAATAAGCAAATCTTTAGCACCATACCTCTAGCATACAAAAGAAAAGTATGATAATATAAAAATAGTATAAATATCTTTAAGATTATAAAACAAAGCAAAGGTAATTAATGAAATATCTTTAGCACCCTAGTATGTCATCTCAGCAGCCCATGATTTTAGTACAAGGAAAAGATAACATCGTCCCTGTACATTTCTTTTTATATATCACCTAAGCTTTTATTTAGCACCCTGTACAAGATATGGGATCACTTGTACCAGCAAGGAGTTACAAGCCTACATACATCTTCTATATATCAATCACTTTCTTCATTTTTGGTTCGTCCATCTTCAGAGCTGTGAGAAAAAAAGAAAAAAAAATTGAAGTAAACAGTATCTTAAAAACCCATAAACAAATTCAAACTTCAACCTGAAATGAGTGAGAGCTTCAACCTCAAAACAAATCAACCAGAAAACAATTTATATTCACAAGTTTACAAGCCTGTAGTATAATCTGTAGTTCATGCAAGATCAAGCTTCAACAAGCTTCAGATTTAAAAGTTCAAAGTTCAAACCCAAAGTAAAGATTCAAATGCAATTTCCAGTTTTCAAACACATAATTTCCAGGCATGAATCATCACTGTCTCTGCTTCAGAATTTTAAAGGTGAGTAACATTTTAAATTAAAAACTAAGTCTGCTTGCTTGTGAAGCCCTGAGATGGATGATGCCTTGTTTATGCATAATAAGTGATAAATCTGTGTTTATGAAAATATGTATGTCTACATATCTGATATGTATATCTGTAGCATTGAACAGCTCTGTTCTTGTTCGAAGCTTACAAATTTTAATCAAAATCCCAAAAACATTTTATCTGTTCAATATTAATCCTTGGATTTTTAAACAAAATAAGTTGTTCAAACTTAAATCATGATCTAGGAATTGCCTTAAGCTTGATTACGAAGAGTTTACTCTGTAAACTCAGTTTTACAGTAAAAAGATAGATCATATGATAAACTTGAATATTTTAAAACATTAATTCGATCATATAATATGAATCTACATTCAAAGATAAGATTTTTAAAACGAAAATGGGAATATTTAGATTTGCATACAAGGGGCAGTTCATAGATGAACTAAAAATGGGTTTTTATCAATTTCTGTTAATTCAATGAATTTTAATCGTTGAAATTTGTTGAGAAGGTAGTTTGCCCATTTACGAATCAAGGAAAAATATTGGGAAAAATTTCTAATGCGAGGATTTTGGGGATGAGAATGATTTAGGGTTTGAATATTGCTTTCGGGTCGCTAGGTTTGTGAAGCCGCCGCGATTTGCCTAGGCGACCGAGTTCGCCGTGACTTTGGGTGGGGGTAGAGGGGATATTTGAGAGTGGGTAGCCGGAGTTTGAAGCTTCCTGGTGGTCGACGTTTCGTGAACGAGCCGTGTTTCTAGGATGATGCCGAAACCTGGTCACGTTTCCAGGTTTGAGTTTGAACAACTCAAATTAGATTTCGCGTGCGTAAGGAAGTTTGGATGGTCAGAGGTGGATGCGTGGGTGCTGGCTGGTGTGTAGAAGCCATCGGCGATGACTGGAGCCGGCCAACGTCATTGTGCACGTGCACGAGTTGAAGTTTTGTGCATCTAGGGTTTTTTGCATTGATGAAGAAGATGGGTTCGAATTTATGAAGGGGGGAAACTCGAAGCAGGCTGTTGATTTTCTCGGGGAAACTTCACGTGTTGCTCGAAGTAGATAAGGGGGAGGCTCGGGTTGAAGTTGCTCAGGTTTTAAACCTGTAACAGTTTTGAACAGATTTAAATTCTAGTTTTTAAATTTAAAATCAAATAAATCTGAGTCTAAATAAAACTTTAAGTATAATTCAAGTTAGATTGTACAATTAGATTTTGATAAAATAAAGTTTGTTTTTTTAACTCAAATTGTTTGAGGCATTGAGTGGTTAAGTAAGAAGAAAGAGAAAAAAAAAGGGTTGAAGTTAAATGGAAGGTTAAATGTTTGTTTTTAAACTTGAAATTTGCAAGTTAAAAATGTAATTTGATTTAAAAGCTTAAAATTTAAGTAATTGAATTTAAAGGCTTTCCTTATATAAGTTTCCTATGAAAATAATAAATGTTCTTTACATTATTTTAAGGTTTATAAATTGATATTTAAATTGGTTAATATTTAAATACATATTCGTCTTAAATCTTAAATTCAAATGGAATTTGAATTTAAAAGTGTAATGTTTAAATTACACTTAAAGGATTAATGAAAATCATTAATGAAGAAATTTATTATCTTAGAGATAATCAAGGTAATCTATTGGTTTAATAAATATGGTAATTAAAGAATGATTTAGTTGATTTTAAATTTTAAATTTAGATTAATTTAAAATCAGAAATGATTAATAATGAATTAATCTAAGATAATTTCTTAAGAAAGTGATTAAAGAAATATTAGTAGTTAATAAAGATAATTAACTAGAGATTATTAAGTAATTAAATTAATGTAATAAATCTTGATAATTAATTAGATTAATTAATTTAGATAATCAATTATACATTGTTAAAATGAAATTACTTCATGAAAGTAATTAAGGATTAATCACTTATAGTGATTAATTTTGGATATTTTTATTAATTACAGTTAATTAATTATATAATTGGTTCAAAAGTTAATTTAATTAATATGATTGATTAAGAATAATTTAATAAATTAAAGTGTTTGATAAATTAATTTATATCAAATGATTTGGAATTAATAAATCAGAATTGGATAATAAATTCATAAGTAATTAACTTAATTGGAGATAAATTGAATTAATTAGGATTAAACAATCCTATTTATAAATGATTATTGAATGCCTGACCTTACTTATGAATGATTATATTGTATGAAATGCCTTGAATTGTTTGTCCTATCTGATCTGTGATATTTTATTCCGTGGATTGAGTTGTATAAAATTTATTCATTTATTGATGATACATCTGTATATTATCTATGAATCTGTGAATGAAAGATAAGCGTTATAGTTTATATCGCTTATCAACTATATTTCTATGTTTTAATCTGTAATGGTTGAATGATGTTGCACTATTGTGTTAAACCCCTGGACCACACCATACACACACAATGATGGATTTCACGAGGAAATCGGTTAAGTCACAGATTTTGAAATAGTTTAAAATTTGAACTTTTAAATTCAAATGTTTTGGAAATGGAATCGGAATAAATGTGAAAAGCTTTTGGAATGGAATTTCAAGATAAAAAAATTATTTTTAAATTACTTGATTAAGTTTTGGAATTTAAATAATTTGATTTAAATTTGAATTCATAATTTGGAATTGAATTCTATGATTTGAAACTAGGGATTAAAGATGTTACACTAATTATATTTATGTTAAACCATTTTAAAGATATTAATTTGGGAATTTGAATTTAAATTGAAGGGCTTTAACTCGTGTAAATATAATTGGATTTTTCTGAAACGGAAACTATTTGTTTTCAAATAATAAAAGCTTTCACATAAGTAATGAACTTCTGATTTGTGTTAAAGGGATTTCAAGTTTAATTGAAAATGATTTTCCAAGTTATGGAAACGATTTGAAAGCTATAAGTTAAATCTTTAATTTAAAGATTCTAAACGAGTTAATCCAATTGAAACGGAATTATTTTGAAATCCGCGAATGAATATTGTGAAAATAGGTGAACTTTATGAAATAAATCTTTTTGTTAAAGATTTGAAATGGTAATTGGTTTAAACCATTTGAAAAGAAAGTTTTGAATTATTAAGTTGTGACTTAATTGAAATCCCATATCCATATGTTTTAATTATTGCACTCACTATTCGGTTTAGCCGGGAAAGGACCTTTGTGTCATATAACCCATTCCGAATATGTGATTCGTCGTTATGGATAACATTTGAAGACCGGTGGTGAAGACCGGGTATTTGCTAGAAAGATAGGATGACCTATCGATTGTCTCTGCACTAAGTCGCGCCGGTATAAAGACTCCCTAAGTGATGGGAAATCCGATCGGGATTGTGAATACCCGGATTTCAAGGACTTCTTTGGAAGTGCCTTGGGTTCTGTTCGAGCCCGGAACAGACTTGTATGGATTGTATGTCTGACGTTACAAATTGAGATATAAAGCAGATTTCTTTCAAATACATTTCTGTTGGTGACGGAGAATTTATTCTTTTAGCTTAACACCCTTCTCTGAGACGTACGAGCTCAGAGGTTATGTAGTTGAAGGTTATCAGCGATATATCCCCAATTAGGTAATGTGACATGCTGAGTGTTGCTGTCAAATGATCATTGTTTGATCATTTGTGATATGATCATTTGTTTGATCACTTATCTTGGTGATCATTTCTATGATCATTTGTTGACCCAAAGCATGGATTTTGTATAAAGCGTGGATTTGTGGACGAGACTTCGTCGAGCCTCACACCCCGGAATGGTCAAAACAGGAAAGATGCGGCAAGGTTACGAGGGGTAGCTCCCTTTAGGGTATGTGCATTTCCTTCTGGAAAAGGGTGGTATCATGGTATGGAGCCCATATACTTACTCATGTTGAAACACTTATTATTTTGGTATCATGGTATCATGGCATTTCACTTTGGGTTTGGTTTTGGGCTCAGCCCTATGTTTAACTTATGCTCAAATCTGAGCCACTCTTCCCTATTCACCCTCACTCTCTTCTCATTTCAGTTTTTAGAGCATTAATGGTGGGAGAGATTGGAAATTAAAACTCCAAAACCCTAGTTCCTTTTGCAATCCTTGCTCCAAACTCAAGAAGAACCCATTGGTAAGCTTCTCTTCTTCTCCAACTTATTCTCTTACCAATTTCAGAAATTCCTAAACCTAATTTTGGGAATGTTCTTGTTTTTGAGCTTAGATTCAAGCTCAATTGGGTTGTGTTGAAGAGAGGTTGATTCTCCATTTGCTTTCAAGCTTCTTCTTGTTTGATTTTGTGAAAAGGTGAGATTTTTATCTCACATCTATGTCTATATCCATCTTTGTGGTTAGGTATGAATTCGTAACATTTGTACATATTCATTTGCTTTTGATTTGGATCGAATGGGTGAATATTCCAATTTTTGTGAAAATCCTTTTATGGATGTTTGGTTACGATATTTGAGGTGTATCGAAGAGCCTATAAGGCCGGGTTGTCATTTGACGTAAATCCTTATTCGTCGTTGCTCGCTCGATCGCTCCCGACATCGTTTGGGCCATATGGCCTAGGCAAATTGTTGCCCTTACCAGGTTTTCAGACGTATGGAGACCAATGCCAGACGTCTGGTTTTGCAACCTGGAGAAAAATAAAATACGTCAGAATAATAAATAAAGTAGTGGCTAATTTCAGACGTCTGAATTATTGTTTCAGACGTCTGGAATAAGGTTAGACGTCTGATTTGTGCTTTCAGACGTCTGGTTGGTTTTCTGGAATATTTCCAGAAACCAAAACCAGACGTCTGGACTTTCCTCCGGACGTCTGAATGTTTTTCAAACGTCTGATTTTAGGTTTCAGACGTCTGGATGGTTTTCTGGGAAATTTCCAGAAACCAAATCCAGACGTCTGGACAACCCCTCAGACGTCTGGAAATCCCTAGTTTTGCCTATTTGCCAAATTTTGAGTATATTACCAACTTTAATCGATTCGTATTGATTCCCTTTTTGTTGTTATCATTTGTGATTGACTTTGATGACATTTTCTTCGTGATTTTTGGGAATATCCCTTTCTATGGATTTGGTATCGATTTCTTTGGATTTTATTCACGTCTTCGAATGTGAATTTTAGTGATTGATTGTTCTACAATCATTTTTGTGATTTGTCACTTTAAAAATATAAAGGTTTCAATTCTAGTATTAAATATCAAAACCTCTTCATCAAAACGATTTCAACTATATTTTCAATATCAAACACGTTTATAAAACTGTTTTCCAATCTACTAGTATACACAAACCTTTACCTCACTCGTATGAGAAATCTAATTAAACGGCTTAGTAAAACAAGTGGTATGAAACGCTTGCGTTTACTTGTTCGGTGAATTCTTGGACTTGTTCGATTGAATCTCTTGTGACAATTTTCTAGTGGAAACTTACAATTTGTTCGTAAATATTTAAGTTAAGCTAGTGGTTATGGGACATGATGCTAAACTCATATATTTACTAGCTTAGTGTAATTGACACTTCTTGATGATCATGACGATCATCTTTGTGATTTAGACTAGCAATGTGCGATGTCTCTTTGTCTGCGAGGGAGACTAAACCCCGTTTTGTGGAGTTTCGACTCAATTTGGTGGGGTAGCAACCCACGGTCTTCGGACCATTCGTGTGTCAAATTAATGGCTAGCTACCATGAGATAGCTTATCGTTCGTGTGTTACAGCTGTTGGTGAGTTTTCATGCTCCCGTTCATGTGATAGGCCTCCTCCCCCTTATTTTGTGTGATTTCTGGATTTCGTGTGTCGAATTCTGGAATTTTCTTCTTCACCTGTTTTAGTGATTTCTATTGATATGAGTTATCAATTCTTGTGCATAGATGAATTCGTGTGTCATTGACTGGATTTCTTGAGATGATTTCTAGAATTTATGCTTCACCAATTTTAGCGATTTTCATTTATATGATTTATTAATTATTGTGTATTGGTGAATTCGTGTGTCATTAACTTGTTGTGAATACATGTTTTGGATATGATACCCTTTTTGGTTCTTTGAGAAGATTCTTTGATATTGATTAATCGTTTGTTGAGTATCGTTTACATACTTATAGTAGTATGCCATTATGGATATTATACGTCTATGCCATATCTTATATGTCATTTGTTGTGGCTTGGTGAATGAAATTAGGAGTATGACATTCCTTTTTATCTTGAGTAGATTATTGTGATATTGATTAATTTCTTATTGATTTTCAATTACTTATATATATCACAGCTTGGCATTGTGATTATTATGTGTTTAGTCATATCTCCTATTCTATATCATGTTATCTGATATTTATAGCTAGACTGATCCGTTTATTATTTTCTTATAAATAATACTCGGGTCAGACCGAGATGTTGTAGGTGCTTCGACTTGACTTCTCTCCGGGGATCCATTACTCTGACCTTTTGTTTACTACTTAGATTAGTAGTTTTTGTTGTATACTCTTGAGATATTGACTCATTGATGTATTCTTTTGTATAGCACATGTCGCTATTATTTTGTGTTATTGTGGATCCTTCTTACCACTACTCTGATGTACACTTTTATGTGTAATATTCATATCTTCTTCCGCCTTTGTGATATGAATTATCTATGACTAATTTGTGTTATGTTTAATTCTATATTTGTTTCCGAAGATATTATAGCCACTGTGTAGTGGCTTTGAGTTTGTGTCGGTATGTCGGGTTTCCCTCTTGATAAAGAAATGCATTCTATACTATCTGACATATCGATGCTCGCGCAAATAAATTACATGGTCGGTCGCTCCTCAACAGCCTTATTCTCCGTGCTAGTTGACAGCATTCCCCGTAATGTTCTTGTCTAGCGTGGGTATAGAGGTGGGGCGTCACAGCTTGGTATCAGAGCCAAACTTCGGAACAATATGGAATATTATAACAAGGATCATCGTCCTAAGTCCATCTTAGGAGTCGTGCTTTAGGATTTTATTCGGGTCTACGTACCGTCCTATCCTGTTTTCTTTTATTGATTCCTTGTTTTATTTATCAAGATTGCTTGATATTCATTTGGTGAATAACCTTCTTCCTCTTCTTTCTTTCTAAAGGAAGAGAAATGCCTAGACCTGGCCGCCCCAGAGCCGTGCCATCTAGCACTCCACCCCAGGACGGAGTTTTTGTGACTGCTCAACAGCTTCTTGATTTGGTAAATAATGCTCAAGCAGCTGGAGCTAACCCGGAACCTACTCACCCAAAGTCGGGATTTGCACGCTTTTGCAGCGATTACACCAGTTTGGGTGGGGAGCCATTCAAAGGTTTCGAAACTGTTATTGAAGTCCAAGCTTGGCTTAGAACATGCGATCGCATCTTTTCGCGCATGAATCTTATTGACCTTCACCGAGTTCAGGTGGCCTCTAGTATGCTCCGAGAAAGAGCATTGGACTGGTACGAGCTTTTTATTTCGGAGATTAATGAAGAGGATCTCACCTGGGAGCAATTCCGGGAACACTTCGAATTAAAATTCGTGCCAGAAGCTGAGAAAGTGACATTGGCTCGACGATTTATAGACCTTGTTCAAGGTGAGTCCTCCGTGACTGATTACGTCGCCTCCTTCGAGTCGCTTTCCAAATATGGGGTTGAATACATCAACACCCCTCTGAAGAAGAATCAGAAATTTGTTTATGGCTTAAACAAATGTCTCAAGAAGCCATTACTTCTAAAATTAGAAGTTTCTTTTGACCAACTCGTTGATATTGCTCTTCGTCTTGAAGAGGTGGATAGGGAGAATGATGTTGAAGTGGTGGGTTCCAAACCAAACTTCAACAACAAGAAGAGGTCAAACAAATTTAAAGGCCCTTATCCTAATAAGAAAGGGAGGCAAGCAACTCCTACTGAAAAGACCTTTTCCTCTACTCAAGGGAAATGCTATAATTGCGGTTCGAAAGACCATTTTGCGAACAAGTGTTCAAAGCCTCGTACTTGTCGCTATTGCAAAAGCCCGGACCATTTTATGCATGTATGTCCCAAACTTCAAAATAGGAAGGAGGGAAAGCTTAATGTTGCTCAAGCCCCTAGCAGCACATCTCGTGGCCAAGGTATTTCTCATTCTATTTTGGATGGAATTATTTTATTTCGTGATCATCCTATTCGAGTTCTTTTTGGTACGGGTGCGTCCCATTCTTTTATATCAAAAGAACTTGTTGATACTTTTTCTTTGGATGTTTTGTGTTTAATGACTTCTTTGAGAATTGCGAATCCGGTTGGTGGATCCGCAATAATCAGTTTATTGTGTAAAGATGTCGAGATTATTTTGTGTGGTTTTTCTTTCCTAGCCGATTTGCATGTCATGCGTTATTTAGGCTTTGGAATGATTTTGGGAATGGATTGGCTTAACCGTTATGAAGCTCATATCCTATGTCCTGAACGGACTATTCATCTTCGACATCCTCAATCTGTTAAGCAGATTTCTATTAATCTTCAATATTCAGTTTCCAGCTTGGTTGCATCTTTATATTCTTTAAATCCTCGTGATGACGATGATGATGATGAGGGTGATATTATTTCTCTTATTCACGTCGTTCGTGAATTTTCCGACATATTCGAGCCCGTTTTAGGATTACCACCTAAGCGAGCAATTGAGTTCAAAATCAATCTTATTCCTGGAGCTCAACCTATTACCCGTCCTCCTTATCGTATGTCCAATAAAGAAAACGAGGAGATGCGTAAACAATTATCCGAATTGGGGACGAAGCAATTTATTCACTCTAGTTCCTCGCCTTGGGGAGCTACAGCTATTTTTGTGAAGAAATCCGATGGAACACTTAGGCTTTGCGTTGACTACCGCAAGCTTAATGATCTTACTATCAAAAATAAATATCCTTTACCTCGGATTGATGATCTATTCGATCAACTTAGTGGTGCCAAAGTCTTTTCACAATTAGACTTAGCTACTGGATTTCATCAGCTTCGTATTGCAGAGGATAGCATTCCTTTGACATCGTTCCGTACTCGTTATGGATCTTATGAATGGCTTGTTATGCCATTTGGTCTAACGAATGTTCCGGCTTATTTCGTTGACCTTATGAATAGAGTTTTCAAAGACTTCCTCGACTGGTTTGTTCTCATCTTTATCGATGATATTCTTGTGTATTCTAAAACCGAGGAGGAGCATGAAAGACATCTTCGGATTATATTGGAAACTCTTAGGAGTAATCAATTAAAAGCAAAATTTTCTAAATGCCACTTTTGGCAATCTCGTGTGAAGTTTCTCGGTCAGATTATTTTCGAATCCGGAATTTCCGTGGATCCTTCAAAGATTGAAGCGATTCAAGATTGGAAGAGACCGGAGAGTGTGACAGAGATTCGTAGTTTTCTCGGCTTGGCGGGCTATTACCGCCGATTTATCAAAGACTTTTCTAAGATTGCTGTGCCTCTCACTAGCTTAACAAAGAAAGGTGTTAAATACATTTGTTCGGACAAATGTGAAACTTCTTTTCAGAAATTAAAAGAACTTCTTTCTGATGCTCCTATTCTCGTTATTCCCGAGGGGAATCAAGATTTCGTTGTTTATACCGATGCTAGACGCGTTGGTTTGGGTGCCGTTCTTATGCAAAGAGAACGTGTTATTGCTTATGCTTCTAGGCAATTGAAGCCTGCTGAGACTAGATATGCCACTCATGATTTAGAACTCGCGGCTATTGTTTTCGCTCTTCGGATCTGGCGTCATTATCTTTTAGGAGAGAAATTTGTTATTTACACGGATAATAAGTCTTTGAAATATTTATTTTCTCAAAAGGAACTTAACTTACGTCAACAACGTTGGCTCGAGTTCCTTGCTCCTTATGATCTTGATATTCTTTATACACCCGGTAAGGGTAATCGTGTCGCCGATGCTCTTATCCGTAAACAATAAGCTGTTGTTTCTATGATGATATCCGAATGGAAGGATCTCGAGATCTTATCCACTTGTGAGATTCGAGACCGCGTATCCGATTTATGCTCATCATTTGTTTTATGTAGCCTTGAGGCTCACCCTTCTCTCTTAGACCGCATTCTTGAAGCTCAAAGGCTAGATCCCGAATTGGCTTTTCTTGGCCAAAATATTAAGGATAAAATTGATATTGAAGGTTTGAAAAACTTTGATATCGATTCTCGTGGCGGCATTCGGAGATTTGGTAGACTTATCGTACCAAATATTAGTGATCTTCGTAAAGATATTTTAGAAGATTCTCATTAGTCTAGGTTTACCATTCGTCCCGGTAGTAGTAAAATGTACGCGGATATGAGGCGACTTTATTATTGGGAGGGAATGAAATTTGACATCGCTAATTCGTTAAGCGTTGCATGACTTGCCAACTCGTTAAGGCCGAACATCAAAGGCCTGGTGGGTTATTGCAACCTTTAGAAATTCCAATTTGGAAGTGGGATCAAATTTCCATGGATTTTATAGATGGCCTTCCCCGTTCTCGATCGGGTCATGATAGATTATGGGTGATTGTTGATAGACTTACTAAATCCGCCCATTTTATTCCCGTTCGGTCTAACCGAACCGTACCTTTTTTGGCCAAACTCTTAATCAAAGAAATTGTTAAATTGCATGGAGTTCCTACTTCTATTGTTAGCGATCGTGATCCATTGTTTACTAGTGGATTTTGGAAGAGTCTTCAAAAAGCTTTGGGAACGAAGCTTAATTTTAGCACCGCTTATCATCCCCAGTCCGATGGACAAACCGAGCGTGTGAATCAAACTCTTAAAGACCTTCTTCGTGCTTGTGTGCTTGATTTCGGTGGAAGTTGGGAAGATCATATTTTCTTGTTGAATTTTCCTATAATAATAGCTTCCAATCTAGTATTGGTATGGCACCTTTTGAGGCCCTCTACGGAAGGCCATGCCGATATCCTTCTTGTTGGCTTGAGACCGGTGAGAAACTGGTTTTAGGTCCAGATTTTATTCGTGATTCCACAGAGAAAATTGAACTTATTCGACATAGGATGAAAGAAACCCAGAGTAGACAAAAATCCTATGCCGATAACCGGAGAAGGAAATTAGAATTTTCTGAGGGAGATCTCGTGTTTGTTCGTGTTTCGTCTATGAAGGGTGTTGTGCGATTCAGTCGATCGGGAAAACTAGCGCCTCGATATATTGGGCCATTTCCTATCACCGAACGTATTGGTTCCATGGCTTATCGCCTTTTATTACCGGCTCAATTTTCTGCTATTCATGACGTGTTTCACGTTTCTCAATTACGGAAGTGCCTTCGAGATTCTAATTCTGTTCTTGAGCCCGGTGTTGTGGAAGAGATTGAAGTTTCGCCTAATTTAACTTATGAGCAACGTCCTGTTCGTATCATTGCTTCGGAGGTCAAACGACTTCGAAATAAAGATGTTCCGCTTGTTAAAGTTCAATGGTCTTCAAATCCTAAGGATTGTTCTTGGGAATCTAGAGAGTACATCGAGCGAACACATACGGACTTACTTTCTCGTGCTCTTTGAGGTGAACTTCTTATTTCAAATTTCTTTTGTGTTGAATATGCTTTTATGGTTGTTACTTTATGTTCTCTTCTTAAAATATTACGAGGATGCAATTTCTTTAAGGAGGGGAGTCTGTAACAACCCGCATATTTATCGATTTTATATTTAAATATTTTATTTAAATATTTTATCGTTAGTCGGATTTTAATCCAAAAAGCTACTTTTTGCATACGGTCGAGTTAGGACTCGGGACCACTCGCATTGAGTTTAAAATGCCGTTTGCGACCTTTTTGAGTATAAGCTTTGATATGTTTGGACAAAGTTGATTTTTGCAACTTTTCACTTTGGGTTTGCTTTTGGGCTCAGCCCTATGTTTAACTTATGCTCAAATCTGAGCCACTCTTCCCCATTCACCCTCATTCTCTTCTCATTTCAGTTTTTAGAGCATTAATGGTGGGAGAGATTGGAAATTAAAACTCCAAAACCCTAGTTCCTTTTGCAATCCTTGCTCCAAACTCAAGAAGAACCCATTGGTAAGCTTCTCTTCTTCTTCTCCAACTTATTCTCTTACCAATTTCAGAAATTCCGAAGCCTAATTTTGGGAATGTTCTTGTTTTTGAGCTTAGATTCAAGCTCAATTGGGTTGTGTTGAAGAGAGGTTGATTCTCCATTTGCTTTCAAGCTTCTTCTTGTTTGATTTTGTGAAAAGGTGAGATTTTTATCTCACATCTATGTCTATATCCATCTTTGTGGTTAGGTATGAATTCGTAACATTTGTGCATATTCATTTGCTTTTGATTTGGATCGAATGGGTGAATATTCCAATTTTTGTGAAAATCCTTTTATGGATGTTTGGTTACGATATTTGAGGTGTATCGAAGAGCCTATAAGGCCGGGTTGTCATTTGACGTAAATCCTTATTCGTCGTTGCTCGCTCGATCGCTCCCGACATCGTTTGGGCCATATGGCCTAGGCAAATTGTTGCCCTTACCAGGTTTTCAGACGTATGGAGACCAATGCCAGACGTCTGGTTTTGCAACGTGGAGAAAAATAAAATACGTCAGAATAATAAATAAAGCAGTGGCTAATTTCAGACGTCTGAATTATTGTTTCAGACGTCTGGAATAAGGTTAGACGTCTGATTTGTGCTTTCAGACGTCTGGTTGGTTTTCTGGAATATTTCCAGAAACCAAAACCAGACGTCTGGACTTTCCTCCGGACGTCTGAATGTTTTTCAGACGTTTGATTTTAGGTTTCAGACGTCTGGATGATTTTCTGGGAAATTTCCAGAAACCAAATCCAGACGTCTGGACAACCCCTCAGACGTCTGGAAATCCCTAGTTTTGCCTATTTGCCAAATTTTGAGTATATTTCCAACTTTAATCGATTCGTGTTGATTCCCTTTTTGTTGTTATCATTTGTGATTGACTTTGATGACATTTTCTTCGTGATTTTTGGGAATATCCATTTCTGTGGATTTGGTATCGATTTCTTTGGATTTTATTCACGTCTTCGAATGTGAATTTTAGTGATTGATTGTTCTACAATCATTTTTGTGATTTGTCACTTTAAAAATATAAAGGTTTCAATTCTAGTATTAAATATCAAAACCTCTTCATCAAAACGATTTCAACTATATTTTCAATATCAAACGCGTTTATTAAACTGTTTTCCAATCTACTTGTATACACAAACCTTTACCTCACTCGTATGAGAAATCTAATTAAACGGCTTAGTAAAACAAGTGGTATGAAACGCTTGCGTTTACTTGTTCGGTTAATTCTTGGACTTGTTTGATTGAATCTCTTGTGACAATTTTCTAGTGGAAACTTACAATTTGTTCGTAAATATTTAAGTTAGGCTAGTGGTTATGGGACATGATGCTAAACTCATATATTTACTAGCTTAGTGTAATTGACACTTCTTGATGATCATGACGATCATCTTTGTGATTTAGACTAGCAATGTGCGATGTCTCTTTGTCTGCGAGGGAGACTAAACCCCGTTTTGTGGAGTTTCGATTCAATTTGGTGGGGTAGCAACCCACGGTCTTCGGACCATTCGTGTGTCAGGTCTTCGGACCATTCGTGTGTCAAATTAATGGCTAGCTACCATGAAATAGCTTCTCGTTCGTGTGTTACAGCTGTTGGTGAGTTTTCATGCTCCCGTTCATGTGATAGGCCTGCTCCCCCTTATTTTGTGTGATTTCTGGATTTTGTGTGTCGAATTCTGGAATTTTCTTCTTCACCTGTTTTAGTGATTTCTATTGATATGAGTTATCAATTCTTGTGCATAGGTGAATTAGTGTGTCATTGACTGGATTTCTTGAGATGATTTCTAGAATTTATGCTTCACCAATTTTAGCGATTTTCATTTATATGATTTATTAATTATTGTGTATTGGTGAATTCGTGTGTTATTAACTTGTTGTGAATACAAGTTTTGGGTATGATACCCTTTTTGGTTCTTTGAGAAGATTCTTTGATATTGATTAATCGTTTGTTGAGTATCATTTACATACTTATAGTAGTATGCCATTATGGATATTATACGTCTATGCCATATCTTATATGTCATTTATTGTGGCTTGGTGAATGAAATTAGGAGTATGACATTCCTTTTTATCTTGAGTAGATTATTGTGATATTGATTAATCTCTTATTGATTTTCAATTACTTATATATATCACAGCTTGGCATTGTGGTTATTATGTGTTTAGTCATATCTCCTATTCTATATCATGTTATCTGATATTTATAGCTAGACTGATCCGTTTATTATTTTCTTATAAATAATACTCGGGTCAGACCGAGATGTTGCAGGTGCTTCGACTTGACTTCTCTCCGGGGATCCATTACTCTGACCTTTTGTTTACTACTTAGATTTGTAGTTTTTGTTGTATACTCTTGAGATATTGACTCATTGATGTATTCTTTTGTATAGCACATGTCGCTATTATTTTGTGTTATTGTGGATCCTTCTTACCACTACTCTGATGTACACTTTTACGTGTAATATTCATATCTTCTTCCGCCTTTGTGATATGAATTATCTGTGACTGATTTGTGTTATGTTTAATTCTATATTTGTTTCCGAAGATATTATAGCCACTGTGTAGTGGCTTTGAGTTTGTTTCGGTATGTCGGGTTTCCCTCTTGATAAAGAAATGCATTCTATACTATCTGACATATCGATGCTCGCGCAAATAAATTACATGGTCGGTCGCTCCTCAACAGCCTTATTCTTCGTGCTAGTTGACAGCATTCCCCGTAATGTTCTTGTCTAGCGTGGGTATAGAGGTGGGGCGTTACAGCTTGGTATCAGAGCCAAACTTCGGAACAATATGGAATATTATAACAAGGATCATCGTCCTAAGTCCATCTTAGGAGTCGTGCTTTAGGATTTTATTCGGGTCTACGTACCGTCCTATCCTGTTTTCTTTTATTGATTCCTTGTTTTATTTATCAAGATTGCTTGATATTCATTTGGTGAATAACCTTCTTTCTCTTCTTTCTTTCTAAAGGAAGAGAAATGCCTAGACCTGGCCGCCCCAGAGCCGTGCCATCTAGCACTCCACCCCAGGACGGAGTTTTTGTGACTGCTCAACAGCTTCTTGATTTGGTAACTAATGCTCAAGCAGCTGGAGCTAACCCGGAACCTACTCACCCAAAGTCGGGATTTGCACGCTTTTGCAGCGATTACACCAGTTTGGGTGGGGAGCCATTCAAAGGTTTCGAAACTGTTATTGAAGTCCAAGCTTGGCTTAGAACATGCGATCGCATCTTTTCGCGCATGAATCTTATTGACCTTCATCGAGTTCAGGTGGCCTCTAGTATGCTCCGAGAAAGAGCATTGGACTGGTACGAGCTTCTTATTTCTGAGATTAATGAAGAGGATCTCACCTGGGAGCAATTCCGGGAACACTTCAAATTAAAATTCGTGCCAGAAGCTGAGAAAGTGACATTGGCTCGACGATATATAGACCTTGTTCAAGGTGAGTCCTCCGTGACTGATTACGTCGCCTCCTTCGAGTCGCTTTCCAAATATGGGGTTGAATACATCAACACCCCTCTGAAGAAGAATCAAAAATTTGTTTATGGCTTAAACAAAAGTCTCAAGAATCCATTACTTCTAAAATTAGAAGTTTCTTTCGACCAACTCGTTGATATTGCTCTTCGTCTTGAAGAGGCGGATAGGGAGAATGATGTTGAAGTGGTGGGTTCCAAACCAAACTTCAACAACAAGAAGAGGTCAAACAAATTTAAAGGCCCTTATCCTAATAAGAAAGGGAGGCATGCAACTCCTGCTGAAAAGACCTTTTCCTCTACTCAAGGGAAATGCTATAATTGCGGTTCGAAAGACCATTTTGCGAACAAGTGTTCAAAGCCTCGTACTTTTCGCTATTGCAAAAGCCCAGCCCATTTTATGCATGTATGTCCCAAACTTCAAAATAGGAAGGAGGGAAAGCTTAATGTTGCTCAAGCCCCTGGCAGCACATCTCGTGGCCAAGGTATTTCTCATTCTATTTTGGATGGAATTATTTTATTTCGTGATCATCCTATTCGAGTTCTTTTTGATACGGGTGCGTCCCATTCTTTTATATCAAAAGAACTTGTTGATACTTTTTCTTTGGATGTTTTGTGTTTAATGACTTCTTTGAGAATTGCGAATCCGGTTGGTGGATCCGCAACAATCAGTTTATTGTGTAAAGATGTCGAGATTATTTTGTGTGGTTTTTCTTTCCTAGCCGATTTGCATGTCATGCGTTATTTAGGCTTTGGAATGATTTTGGGAATGGATTTGCTTAACCGTTATGGAGCTCATATCCTATGTCCTGAACGGACTATTCATCTTCGACATCCTCAATCTGTTAAGCAGATTTCTATTAATCTTCAATATTCAGTTTCCAGCTTAGTCGCATCTTTATATTCTTTAAATCCTCGTGATGACGATGATGATGATGAGGGTGATATTATTTCTCTTATTCACGTCGTTCGTGAATTTTCCGACATATTCGAGCCCGTTTTAGGATTACCACCTAAGCGAGCAATTGAGTTCAAAATCAATCTTATTCCTGGAGCTCAACCTATTACCCGTCCTCCTTATCGTATGTCCAATAAAGAAAACGAGGAGATGCGTCAACAATTATCCGAATTGGAGACGAAGCAATTTATTCACTCTAGTTCCTCGCCTTGGGGAGCTTCAGCTATTTTTGTGAAGAAATCCGATGGAACACTTAGGCTTTGCGTTGACTACCGCAAGCTTAATGATCTTACTATCAAAAATAAATATCCTTTACCTCGGATTGATGATCTATTCGATCAACTTAGTGGTGCCAAAGTCTTTTCACAATTAGACATAGCTACTGGATTTCATCAGCTTCGTATTGCAGAGGATAGCATTCCTTTGACATCGTTCCGTACTCGTTATGGATCTTATGAATGGCTTGTTATGCCATTTGGTCTAACGAATGCTCCGGCTTATTTCGTTGACCTTATGAATAGAGTTTTCAAAGACTTCCTCGACTGGTTTGTCCTCATCTTTATCGATGATATTCTTGTGTATTCTAAAACCGAGGAGGAGCATGAAAGACATCTTCGGATTATATTGGAAACTCTTAGGAGTAAAAGCAAAATTTTCTAAATGCCACTTTTGGCAATCTCGTGTGAAGTTTCTCGGTCATATTATTTCCGAATCCGGAATTTCCGTGGATCCTTCAAAGATTGAAGCGATTCAAGATTGGAAGAGACCGGAGAGTGTGACAGAGATTCGTAGTTTTCTCGGCTTGGCGGGCTATTACCGCCGATTTATCAAAGACTTTTCTAAGATTGTTGTGCCTCTCACTAGCTTAACAAAGAAAGGTGTTAAATACATTTGGTCGGACAAATGTGAAACTTCTTTTCAGAAATTAAAAGAACTTCTTTCTGATGCTCCTATTCTCGTTATTCCCGAGGGGAATCAAGATTTCGTTGTTTATACCAATGCTAGTCGCGTTGATTTGGGTGCCGTTCTTATGCAAAGAGAACGTGTTATTGCTTATGCTTCTAGGCAATTGAAGCCTGCTGAGACTAGATATGCCACTTATGATTTAGAACTCGCGGCTATTGTTTTCGCTCTTCGGATCTGGCGTCATTATCTTTTAGGAGAGAAATTTGTTCTTTACACGGATCATAAGTCTTTGAAATATTTATTTTCTCAAAAGGAACTTAACTTACGTCAACAACGTTGGCTCGAGTTCCTTGCTCCTTATGATCTTGATATTCTTTATACACCCGGTAAGGGTAATCGTGTCGCCGATGCTCTTAGCCGTAAACAATATGCTGTTGTTTCTATGATGATATCCGAATGGAACGATCTCGAGATCTTATCCACTTGTGAGATTCGAGACCGCGTATCCGATTTATGCTCATCATTTGTTTTATGTAGCCTTGAGGCTCACCCTTCTTCTTAGACCGCATTCTTGAAGCTCAAAGGCTAGATCCCGAATTGGCTTTTCTTGGCCAAAATATTAAGGATAAAATTGATATTGAAGGTTTGAAAAACTTTGATATCGATTCTCGTGGCGGCATTCGGAGATTTGGTAGACTTATCGTACCAAATATTAGTGATCTTCGTAAAGATATTTTAGAAGATTCTCATTAGTCTAGGTTTACCATTCATCCCGGTAGTAGTAAAATGTACGCGGATATGAAGCGACTTTATTATTGGGAGGGAATGAAATTTGACATCGCTAATTCGTTAAGCGTTGCATGACTTGCCAACTCGTTAAGGCCGAACATCAAAGGCCTGGTGGGTTATTGCAACCTTTAGAAATTCCAATTTGGAAGTGGGATCAAATTTCCATGGATTTTATAGATGGCCTTCCCCGTTCTCGATCGGGTCATGATAGCTTATGGGTGATTGTTGATAGACTTACTAAATCCGCCCATTTTATTCCCGTTCGGTCTAACCGAACCGTACATTTTTTGGCCAAACTCTTAATCAAAGAAATTGTTAAATTGCATGGAGTTCCTACTTCTATTATTAGCGATCGTGATCCATGGTTTACTATTGGATTTTGGAAGAGTCTTCAAAAAGCTTTGGGAACGAAGCTTAATTTTAGCACCGCTTATCATCCCCAGTCCGATGGACAAACCGAGCATGTGAATCAAACTCTTGAAGACCTTCTTCGTGCTTGTGTGCTTGATTTCGGTGGAAGTTGGGAAGATCATATTTTCTTGTTGAATTTTCCTATAATAATTGCTTCCAATCTAGTATTGGTATGGCACCTTTTGAGGCACTCTACGGAAGGCCATGCCGATATCTTTCTTGTTGGCTTGAGACCGGTGAGAAACTGGTTTTAGGTCCAGATTTTATTCGTGATTCCATAAAGAAAATTGAACTTATTCGACATAGGATGAAAGAAGCCCAGAGTAGACAAAAATCCTATGCCGATAACCGGAGAAGGAAATAAGAATTTTCTGAGGGAGATCTCGTGTTTGTTCGTGTTTCGCCTATGAAGGGTGTTGTGCGATTCAGTCGATCGGGAAAACTAGCGCCTCGATATATTGGGCCATTTCCTATCACCGAACGTATTGGTTCCATGGCTTATCGCCTTTTATTACCGGCTCAATTTTCTGCTATTCATGACGTGTTTCACGTTTCTCAATTGCGGAAGTGCCTTCGAGATTCCGATTCTGTTCTTGAGCCCGGTGTTGTGGAAGAGATTGAAGTTTCGCCTAATTTAACTTATGAGCAACGTCCTGTTCGTATCATTGCTTCGGAGGTCAAACGACTTCGAAATAAAGATGTTCCGCTTGTTAAAGTTCAATGGTCTTCAAATCCTAAGGATTGTTCTTGGGAATCTAGAGAGTACATCGAGCGAACACATCCGGACTTACTTTCTCGTGCTCTTTGAGGTGAACTTCTTATTTCAAATTTCTTTTGTGTTGAATATGCTTTTATGGTTGTTACTTTATGTTCTCTTCTTAAAATATTACGAGGATGCAATTTCTTTAAGGAGGGGAGTCTGTAACAACCCGCATATTTATCGATTTTATATTTAAATATTTTATCGTTAGTCGGATTTTAGTCCAAAAAGCTACTTTTTGCATACGGTCGAATTAGGACTCGGGACCACTCGCATTGAGTTTAAAATGCCGTTTGCGACCTTTTTGAGTATAAGCTTCGATATGTTTGGAGAAAGTTGATTTTTGCAACTTTTCACTTTGGGTTTGCTTTTGGGCTCAGCCCTATGTTTAACTTATGCTCAAAT
Source organism: Allium cepa (assembly GCA_030765085.1). Classification (NCBI taxonomy): domain Eukaryota; kingdom Viridiplantae; phylum Streptophyta; class Magnoliopsida; order Asparagales; family Amaryllidaceae; genus Allium; species Allium cepa. Next base: position 913,546,954 of record CM060943.1, read on the forward strand.
CTGAGCCACTCTTCCCCATTCACCCTCATTCTCTTCTCATTTCAGTTTTTAGAGCATTAATGGTGGGAGAGATTGGAAATTAAAACTCCAAAACCCTAGTTCCTTTTGCAATCCTTGCTCCAAACTCAAGAAGAACCCATTGGTAAGCTTCTCTTCTTCTTCTCCAACTTATTCTCTTACCAATTTCAGAAATTCCTAAACCTAATTTTGGGAATGTTCTTGTTTTTGAGCTTAGATTCAAGCTCAATTGGGTTGTGTTGAAGAGAGGTTGATTCTCCATTTGCTTTCAAGCTTCTTCTTGTTTGATTTTGTGAAAAGGTGAGATTTTTATCTCACATCTATGTCTATATCCATCTTTGTGGTGAGGTATGAATTCGTAACATTTGTGCATATTCATTTGCTTTTGATTTGGATCGAATGGGTGAATATTCCAATTTTTGTGAAAATCCTTTTATGGATGTTTGGTTACGATATTTGGGGTGTATCGAAGAGCCTATAAGGCCGCGCTGTCATTTGACGTAAATCCTTAGTCGTCGTTGCTCGCTCGATCGCTCCCGACATCGTTTGGGCCATATGGCCTAGGCAAATTGTTTCCCTTACCAGGTTTTCAAACGTCTGGAGACCAATGCCAGATGTCTGGTTTTGCAACCTGGAGAAAAATAAAATACGGCAGAATAATAAATAAGGCAGTGGCTAATTTCAGACGTCTGAATTATTGTTTCAGACGTCTGGAATAAGGTTAGACGTCTGATTTGTGCTCTCAGACGTCTGGTTGGTTTTCTGGAATATTTCCAGAAACCAAAACCAGAAGTCTGGACTTTCCTCTAGACGTCCGAATGTTTTTCAAACGTCTGATTTTAGGTTTCAGACGTCTGGATGGTTTTCTGGGAAATTTCCAGAAACCAAATCCATACGTCTGGACAACCCCTCAAACGTTTGGAAATCCCTAGTTTTGCCTATTTCCAAATTTTGAGTATATTTCCAACTTTAATCGATTCGTGTTGATTCCCTTTTTGTTGTTATCATTTGTGATTGACTTTGATGACATTTTCTTCATGATTTTTGGGAATATCCATTTCTGTGGATTTGGTATCGATTTCTTTGGATTTTATTCACGTCTTCGAATGTGAATTTTAGTGATTGATTGTTCTACAATCATTTTTGTGATTTGTCACTTTAAAAATATAAAGGTTTCAATTCTAGTATTAAATATCAAAACCTCTTCATCAAAATGATTTCAACTATATTTTCAATATCAAACACGTTTATAAAACCGTTTTCCAATCTACTAGTATACACAAACCTTTACCTCGCTCGTATGAGAAATCTAATTAAACGGCTTAGTAAAACAAGTGGTATGAAACGCTTGCGTTTACTTGTTTGGTTAATTCTTAGACTTGTTCGATTGAATCTCTTGTGACAATTTTTTAGTGGAAACTTACAATTTGTTCGTAAATATTTAAGTTAAGCTAGTTGTTATGGGACATGATGCTAAACTCATATATTTACTAGCTTATTGTAATTGACACTTCTTGATGATCATGACGATCATCTTTGTGATTTAGACTAGCAATGTGCGATGTCTCTTTGTCTGCGAGGGAGACTAAACCCCGTTTTGTGGAGTTTCGACTCAATTTGGTGAGGTAGCAACCCACGGTCTTCGGACCATTCGTGTGTCAGGTCTTCGGACCATTCGTGTGTCAAATTAATGGCTAGCTACCATGAGATAGCTTCTCGTTCGTGTGTTACAGCTGTTGGTGAGTTTTCATGCTCCCGTTCATGTGATAAGGCCTCCCCCCTTATTTTGTGTGATTTCTGGATTTCGTGTGTCGAATTCTGAAATTTTCTTCTTTACCTATTTTAGTGATTTCTATTGATATGAGTTATCAATTCTTGTGCATAGGTGAATTCGTGTGTCATTGACTAGATTTCTTGAGATGATTTCTAGAATTTATGCTTCACCAATTTTAGTGATTTTCATTTATATGATTTATCAATTATTGTGTATTGGTGAATTCGTGTGTCATTAACTTGTTGTGAATACAAGTTTTGGGTATGATACCGTTTTTGGATCTTTGAGAAGATTCTTTGATATTGATTAATCGTTTGTTGAGTATCATTTACATACTTATAGTAGTATGCCATTATGGATATTATACGTCTATGCCATATCTTATATGTCATTTATTGTGGCTTGGTGAATGAAATTAGGAGTATGACATTCCTATTTATCTTGAGTAGATTATTGTGATATTGATTAATCTCTTGTTGATTTTCAATTACTTATATATATCGCAGCTTGGAATTGTGATTATTATGTGTTTAGTAATATCTCCTATTCTATATCATTTTATCTGATATTTATAGCTAGACTGATCCGTTTATTATTTTCTTATAAATAATACTCGGGTCAGACCGAGATGTTGCAGGTGTTTCGACTTGACTTCTTTCCGGGGATCCATTACTCTGACCTTTTGTTTACTACTTAGATTAGTAGTTTTTGTTGTATACTCTTGAGATATTGACTCATTGATGTATTCTTTTGTATAGCACATGTCCCTATTATTTTGTGTTATTGTGGATCCTTCTTACCACTACTCTGATGTACACTTTTATGTGTAATATTCATATCTTCTTCCGCCTTTGTGATATGAATTATCTGTGACTGATTTGTGTTATGTTTAATTCTATATTTGTTTCCGAAGATATTATAGCCACTGTGTAGTAGCTTTGAGTTTGTGTCGGTATGTTGGGTTTCCCTCTTGATAAAGAAATGTATGCTATACTGTTTGACATATCGATGCTCGCGCAAAGAAATTACATGGTCGGTCGCTCCTCAACAGCCTTATTCTCCGTGCTAGTTGACAGCATTCCCCGTAATGTTCTTGTCTAGCGTGGGTATAGAGGTGGGGCGTCACATGTGCGGTATTAGTTGTAGAACCTATCATTCACTTATGGTGGCGCCCCACTGTTTGGATGGTAGCTATAGTAGGCATAAGTGCGGAATGCCTATGCTGGCTAAGATTTATATCTTTACTTTCGAAATGATTTTTACTACTTTATGCACTAGTAATAATATCAAATGTTTCTTTTAATGCGTATCAAGCATCTTTGACTATCATAAGGAGAAATCTCCTCGGATTCTGCTTTTGCATTGTGTGTGCGTGCGGGAGGTCTTATGGTAGTCTCATTTCTAAAAAGCATTGCGAATTGATTTTTAAATATTCCGTTGTTTGTTTTTAAAGATAAACTGTTTTTGTTGCTAACACCAGTCCCATGACTGATCCAGAGTTTATTGTTTCTTTCCTAAACTCTGGGTGCTCAAAATTTTTCTACACGAGCAGTCTAGAGTTGGGTTTTTCAGATAGTTAGATATAGTGGATTATCTGAAGTTTGTTCAGTCTCTGGACCACACCGCACTTGCTTATCTTTGTGCATCGTTATGGGGAGTTCGAGCTATTGCTGGATTAGTTCTTGGAAATGGAGTTGCAGTTCTCGGAGTTCTCTTTTGAAGACTATCTTAGAGTTATATTGTTCCGCTGCTAGATGTCATCTATTTTCTTTTCTGCTGCTATTTTTATTGTATAATATCTCTGATGTATATTGATATCTATTGGATCATCTGTTGTATCAGATATTGTATCAAAGCTGTATATCAATGTAATATTCTTTTATTCCGCTGTGTTATTTACTTAATGTTGTTATAAGCTCCGGCGAATCGGATTTGAACGGTCGAATCTATGGTATTCGAATATGATATGAAGTATGGATGTCGATTTTCGAGCGGGCAAAATCCGTTCTCGTCACAGCAGCATTGGCCGAAACTTCGGCGAGTGGTTGTGCACGTATACGTGCATTTGCGTGGGACTGGGTTCGAATAATTTTGGAGAAGAAGGAAGAAACGCGGGGTATGTTGCGTGCAAATGAAGGATTTTCTCGAAGTGGTGAAAGCGTGGACTTGCCTGGGTCCAAACTCGAAGTGGATTGGGTTTTTTTCTCGAAGAAAAATTTTAGTTGCTCGGGTACAACATGTTTTCCAGGTTTGGACATAAATTTGTTTCTGTTTTGAAAATTTAAAAACTAAAATTTGAATCTATAAATCCAGGTTTTGAACTAAGTTTGAATTTAAGTTAAAATGTAAATTCAAGTTCAGTTTTGAAACTTAGTTTGAAAATTTAAATTTAATTTTTTTTGATAAAAGTGTTTGAGCAATTAAAGTATGTTTTAAAGAAGTTGAATTTAAAATGGAATTTGAAAAATATAAAGAAATGAATTAACAAAGATTTAATCAAAGTTTAAATCTAAATTTGAATTCAAGATTTGGAATAAAATAAAGTTCATAAATTTAAATGTTTAAATAAGTTTAAATGAAAAAAAATACTTTTAAATATGTAAAATTAAAAGAAAATTTGACTCTAATTCTTTAAAGGTCCTTTTATAACAAAATATTACTTTAACAAGTAAATTTAAAGGTTTTGAAAATCAGTTTAAACTTTAGAAAATAAAAATAAATTGGGATCCATTTTGAATCTTGGAATTTAAATTTAAAAAAAATTAAATGAGTTTTAACTTAAGTGATGAAAATAAAATGATAATTTATAATTCATCTATTATTAAGTCAATAAAAATGGATAATTTATTTATTTAATTAATTAATGATTGGATTAATTAAATAAGTAATTAAAGGTTTAAATTACTTAATTGGGGGTTAATTTTAAATTAAGGAAAAAAATTATTTTGCACATTAAGGATTATTGATTAGATATTAATTTATGATTAAAAAAATGATAAATCAAGTGATTAAGCAATAAATTGATTTAAGGATAATATGGTAAATAAATTGGGTAATGTATTTGAGAATTATTAATTCATTTAAAGGTTAATGGATTTAATGAAAGTGATTAAAGATTTGTTTATTAATTAAGGAGAAATTACTATGTTATTGCAAATTAATTAGGAATGATTAATTGAGGATTAATTATTAACTAAGGGTTGATTAATGATTTATTAAAGGATAGTTTTAATAAATGTTTTGTAATTAATTGATTATTAATCTACCATGACCAGCAAATTTTGCCATAGAAACTTAATCTGATTTAAACCCATCAGATAATTAAATTGACCATATTTATGGATGTTTGAATTATATTGGATGTTGAATTGTTTGATATCCCTGATATATGATGCTTTGTGACATATCGTGATTATGTTGTGATCTGTAATGTAATTAATTATCTATAATATAATTAATTATCTGTGATATATATATATATATATATATATATATATATATCTGTGGTCTGTGTATGAAAGACAAGCGTTATAGTTTTTACCGCTTATCAAATATATTGCTGTATTTTGATCTGTGATGATTGAATGATGTTGCACTATTGTGTTAAACCCCTGGACCACACTTATACACACACCAATATGGATTTCACGAGGAAATCGATTAAGTCACAGATTTTTGAAAATAATTTCTAAACAGACAAATTTGAATTCAAATGTTTTGGAAATAGACTGGGTTTAAAGTGAAAAGATTTGAAATGGAATTTCACAGACGAAATTTATTTTTAGCTTAATTGAGTTTTGGAATTTGAATATTTTGATTTAAATTTGAATTCAATATTTGAAATTGAATTCTATGATATAGAAACTAGGGTCTAAAGATGTTATACCAGTTTATATGGGTTAAACTATTTTAAAGGTATTGATTTGTGAATTTGAATTTAAATTCAAAGGCTTTAACTTGTGTAAATAAAATTGGATCTTTCTGAAATGAAACTATTGTTTTCAAATAATAAAAGCTTTCATATAGGAAGTGAACTTCCTAATTGTGTTAAAAAGGATTTCAAGTTAAAAATGAAAATGATTTCCCAAGTTATGGAAACTGTTTGAAAACTATGAAACAAATCTTTGATTTAAAGATTTAAATGAATTAATCCAATTGAGATGGAATTGTTTTGAAACTTATGAATGAACCTTTGAGAAACTGGGTGAATTTTTGTGAAATTGATCTTTTGTTTAAAAGATTGGAAATGGTAATTGGTTTAAATCATTTGAAAGAAAATTTTGAGTTATTAAGTTATGACTTAATCGAAATCCCATATCCATATGTTTTAAATGTTGCGCTCACTAATCGGGTTAGTTGGAAAGGACCTTTGGGTCGTATAACCCATTCCAAATATGTGATACGTCGTTATGGATAGCATTTGAAGACCAGTGGTGAAGACCGGGTATTTGCGAGAACGATATGATGACCTATTGATTGTCTCTGCACCAAGTAGCTACGGTATAGAGATTCCCTAAGTTACAGGAAGTCCAATCGGGATTGTGAACACCCGGATTGCAAGGGCTTCTTTGGAAGTGCCTTCGGTTCTGTTCAAACCCAGAACAGACTTGTATGGATTGTGTGTCTAACATTACATTTTGAGATATAAAGCAGATTTCTTTCAAATACATTTCTGTTGGTGGCGGAGAATTTATTCTCTTAGCATTAACACCCTTCTCTTAGATGTACGAGCTCAGAGGTTATGTAGTTGAAGGTTATCAGTGATATATTCCCAACTTGGTAATGTGGCATGCCGAGTGCTGCTGATCATTTGTTGATCAAAGCCTGGCTTTTGTGAAAAGCGTAGCTTTGTGGACAAGACTTCGTCGGACCTCACACCTCGAAAATGGTCAAAACAGGATGGATGCAGCAAGGATATTAGGGGGTAGCGCCCCTTTAGTGTATGTCATTCCTTCTGGATAGAGGTGGTGTCATGGTATGGAGCCCAGATACTTAACCTATGTTGTTGCTGCAAATTTATTACTTTGTGGTTGTTGAAATCGAGGATCCTCGTATATAGACCGGTTATGATCGGGGAATGACATATTCGTGTCAGTAGTTACCCAGTTTGAAGGGTAACCCGGCCTTGTGTTGGCAGAGAACCGGTTAGGTTCTCGGGGCGTCTTTCCAGAGGCGTTTCCATGTGGCAATGGGAAGTTCCTTGGCCTGACCATTTATTGGAAATCCAAAGAAACAATACGATCTTGTACAGTTTTAGTTGTAGAACCTATCATTCACTTATGGTGGTCATCACTGTTTGGATGGTAGCTATAGTAGGCATAAGTGCGGAATGCCTATGCTGGCTAAGATTTATATCTTTACTTTCGAAATGATTTTTTCTACACTATGCACTAGTAATAATATCAAATGTTTCTTTTTAATGCGTATCAAGAATCTTTGACTATCATAAGGAGAAATCTCCTCCGATTCTGCTTTTGCATTGTGTGTGTGCGGGAGGCCTTATGGTAGCCTCATTTTCAAAAAAAAAGCATTGCGAATCTATTTTAAAATATTTCGTTGTTTGTTTTTAAAAGATAAACTGTTTTTGTTGCTCACACCGGTCCCATGACTGATCCAGAGTTTAATCTCTCTTTCCTAAACTCTGGGTGCTCAAAATTTTATACACGGGCAGTCTAGAGTTGGGTTTTTCAGATAGTCAGATTAGTAGGTTATTTGGAGCTAGTTCAATCTTTGGATGTGGATGAGACTTGCTTGTCTTGGTGAAATGTGATGGTGGTCCGAGCTGCTACTGGAGTTCTCTTTTGAAGACTATCTGGAGTTATTTGTTCTGTTGTTAATATTATCTTTTTTCTTTTCCGCTACTATTTTATTGTATCATATCTCTGATGTTTATTGATATCTATTGGATCATCTGTTTGTATCCGATATTGTTTCAAAGCCGTATATCAATGTATTATTCTTTTTATTCCACTGTGTTGTTTAATTAATGTTGTTATAAGCTCCGTCGAATTGGATTTGAACGGTCGAATCTACGGCATTCGAGTACGATGTAAAGTACGGATGTCGATTTTCGAGCGAGCAAAATCCCTCTCGTCACATGTGGTATCAGAGCTAAGGTTAAAACTTTAGCTCAGGAGTATAACAACATTAAGTTGCTCATTAGAGATAGGGTGAAGTAAACCCTAGAATGAGTAATCCCTAAGATATCCGTTCGAATACCTCAGTAAATTCTCCTACTATCCACTGATAGTGAGTATGAGTGCAAGAAGAGAACGAGATAGGGGACAGGGTGATACGACTATAAATGGTCAATACCCTGCAACAGTGGAAACAATCTTTCTCTATCAATTTTCTTTGATTAGATTTTAGATTCTTTTGATTACTTCGTGACAACTCCAGGAAGAAGCTTCGATGTGATGGCAGCCCTACGAATCGTAATAGGAAAATTCTTACTTAGTATTTCATCAGTTTCATATCAATTTTTGATTTAAACCTTAATGAACAGGAATTGAAATTTAAAATTGGAAATTTTAATTTGAGTTAAATTGATTAATAGAATATAGAGCTAAATTTAAATTGAATCGATAAAACGATTTCGTTAAAAATCAAATTTGAAATTCTATTATAATTTCTTGTATCTATTGTTGATATTCTGATTTGGTGAGCAAAATGCAGAATTGATATCCAGTTCGATCTGGAAATATATTTCTCTATCTTTCATCTATCTTCATTATCTCTCACTGGCGAATTTCGACGACGAAATTCCTTTTAAGGGGGGAAATCTGTAACGATCCCGGATATTTATAAATTTTAAGTTGTTAATTAAATTAAATTTTTATTTAAAATGTTAAAAATTTATTGATAAATTGATTTGAAAATAAAAAATGAAGTCTTTAAGAAAAATATCTCAAATAATCTATAGTAATATAAAATAGAAATTTATTTATATTTAACATATTTAATAAATTAACACAATACCAGAAACAAAAGAAATAAAACATAGAATAAAACACATTAAACAAATTAGTTAAGAAATAAACATAACTAAAACAACTTTTATAATATGTACATAAAGTAAAATAAATATCCATCAAGCATAAACAAAGCAAACAAATGGAAATAGAAAAAAAGTGATATGCATAAGCATATAAAACAAGGCAATATAAAAGCAAAGACAAAAGATAAGATTAAAAGATATTCAACTATAAGTATGTTATGTACACTTGTAAAAGAAAACAAAAGTATGCAAGATGATAAAAAGAAAAAGAAGTAAGTATATGTACTACTGCTATCTTTTCAGCCGAAGGCTAAAATCATCTCAGCCTCCTTAGCTTGCAAGAAGATATACAAATGAAGTATGGTATGAACAATAAAAGGGTAAGCATGTAAAATCAAATTAGATGAGAATGATAGTATGTACAAACCAATAAAGTATAAATGTGATAAAGTGAAACGAGACAAAATAAAATATTAAAATGGCAAGTATGTTTGCTGTGTAAAACAAACAAGAAGCCTCAACTTGAAAAACAACTCAACAGTTAAACCTATCATCGTAAAGAAACAAGAAAAGAAAAAAATATCTATGTACATAATATCACCTCCAACACATACAAGATCACTTCAACCGAAAAAAAGAAGATAGAACAAGGTAAGGATGGCATACCTTGGCATTAAATGCTAGCACAACAAGTATCACCAGCCTCCATACCAATATCTCTGGCCAAAGATTTTTTTAAAAAAAGTAAAGAAAATCTTGTACCTGCTTTGTATATACAAATGATCACTCTGTACATTCAATTTATATACATCCACTTCTCATTTTAAATTTGTTTATTCTTGGCTAAGGAAAACTGAAGCAAAACATCTCAAACTTAAACCAGAAATTTGCTTTGAACAAAACAACAATTTAATTAAAACCAGAGATCAAAGTAGAAGGTTTGCAACTGGAAATTGTAAAAGCCTGGAAAGGAAAAAAAACAAGCTCTGTCCATCTTCTCAACAACAACTGTGAGTAACCTTACACTTTTAAAATCTTTGAGTAGACTCTTGTTTATGTAGTGGTCTGGAAAGTATGTGCTTCCTGTATATATATATATATATATATATATATATATATATATATATATATGTATGTATGTATGTATGTATATAAATGTTTGGCAACCTCTCTGTATATATAAATGGATGTGTGTATATGTGTATTTGCATTGCCTGTAACATTTCTGTTACCAAAATTTCAAGCTAAAGTGTGACGCCCCACCTCTATACCCACGCTAGCCAAGAACACTACGGTGTAGTGCTGTCAACTAGCACGGAGAATAAGGCTGTTGAGGAGCGACCATCCATGTGATTGCTTATCACGTGGTGGCTATAAATGATCTTCGGAAACAAACACAGAAATAAGCATAACACAAATCAGTCACAGACATCCCTATCACAAAGGCGGAAGAAGATATGAATATATAACTAACACATGAAAGTGTACATCAGAGTAATGGTCAAAAAGATCCACAATAATACAAAAGAATAGCAACACGTGCTATACAAAAGAATACAACTATGAGTCTATATCTCAAGTGTATAATACAAAAATTGCTAATCCAAATAGTTAGCCAAAAGTCAGAGTAGCAAATCCCGGGAAGAAGTCAAGCAGAAGCACCTGCAACATCTCGGTCTGACCCGAGTATTATTTAAGAAATAAATGGATCAGTCTAGCTATAAATATCAGATGACATGGTAGAAAATAAAATATATGGCATAAACATAAAATATCCATTCCGACATACTACTATAAGTATGCAAATGATGATCAACAGAAGATCAATCAATAAGAGATAAATCAATATCACAAAAATCTTCTCGAAGATCCAAGAGGGCATCATACCCTAAACTTGTACTCATAAAAAGTCAATGACATAAATTCCAAAAATCAACACAAGAAATCCAGAAATCACAGAAAAAGGGAAAGAGGCCTATCACATGACGGTCCGAAGACCATGGGGAGCTACCCCATATGGGTGAGTCAGAATCACCCAGATGAGGCTAACCAAAAAGCAAAAAGGTATGTGTGAGTGGAATCACACAAATGGTATCTGGCCTAACCTCGCAATAAAAAGGTATGTGTGAGTGGAATAACACAAATGGTGTCTTGACTAACCTTGCGGACAAAGAGATATGTGTGAGTCGGAATCACACCAATGAGGTCTAGTCTAACCTTGCGAACAAAGAGACATCGCACAATTGCTAGTCTAAATCATAAAATGATCTTCATGATCAACGAGAAGTGTCAATTACACTAAGCTAGTAAATATAAAAGTCTAGCTTCGTGTCCCATAACCACTTGCTTAACTTAAATATTTACGAACGAACTGTAAATCTTCGCTAGAAAATTGTCACAAGAGGTTTAATCGAACAAGTCCAAGAACTAACCGACGAAGTGAACACAAGCGTTTCATACCACTTGTTTTACAAAGCCGTTTTATTAGATTTCTCATCCGAGTGAGGTAAAGGTTTGTATATACTAGTAGATTGGAAAACGGTTTAAGAAAAGAGCTTTGTTATTGAAAATAGGGTTGAAATCATTTTGTTGAAAGAGTTTTGATATTTACTACTAGTATAGAAAACCTTTATATTTAAAAGTGACAAATCATAGAAGTGATTGTAGAAACAATCAACCATAAAAATTCACATTCGAAGACATGAATAAAATCCAGAGAAACCGATAAAGAATCCATCGAAATAGATATTCAAAAATCCATAAAATCGACCGAGAAGCCCAACATAGTTTGTCTCGAAGAATCGTCAACTCAGCATCTCAACAAAGCAAGTTCTGTTGAATGTTTTTCATATAAGATCCCCTACGAAGGGGGGGTCCAGGGGGGTGGCAAACCCCCAAGGTGGGGGTGCGGGGGCAACGCCCCCACTACGGGGTTCGACCTGCCCGGTCAGGTCATGAGGGTCCAGGGGGCAGCGCCCCCGGCGGTGTGCGGGGCAACGCCCCGTCCAAAACGATACGACTTAGTGAAGACCTAAGGGTGGATAGGATCGAGTGACCTACGAGTATAAGGGGTCGAGCGACCTAGAGGTGTTCGCGACCTAACGACATAAACAAGGTCGAGCGAGTTAAGGTGATGCACGACCTAACGGAGGCGAGCGACTTAAGGGGTCATGCGACCTAACTGGAATGGCCAAGCGACCTAACAACCCAGGCAAGGTCGAGCGACTTAAATTGGTAAGCATGCGGCCTAGGTGGATGCGACCTAATGGTCATGCGACCTAGAGGGATGAGCGACTTAAGCGAGCGACCTAAGGATTTAACACGCGAGCGACCTAAGGATTTTAACACGCGAGCGACCTATCGGTTTTAACACACGAGCGACCTATCGGTTTTAACATGCGAGCGACCTATCATCCCAAGGCCTAACGACCTAACTCCGAACGAGCCAAATATGCAGGCAAGTCAACCTATAGGCGAACGACCTAGAGGCAACGACCTAACGGTATAAAGGCCTAAACCATGCGAACGACTCAAGGTCATACGACCTAAAGGGGAACGACCTAAGGTCACGCGACCTACGACCTAGGGAAATGACCTAATTCTGAGGCGTCATTCCGAGGCAGTGCGACCTAACTGCAGTTTTTGGCCAAAAACACTAAAAATTGGAGTTTTTCGCCAATCCAATCCAAACCAAGTGCAAATGTACATGCTAAAGTGATGGGGAATTATTTCCAACAGACCAATATAATTATAGACTAGAATTGTGAGACAAAAATCTCACATTTGCACCAAATTTATGAAGAAAAGCTTGAAAGCATTGGAGAAGTAATCACAAGCTTAAATCCAATATCTTCTTCTTGAATTTGGAATTGAATGTTGGATTTGCAAGAGAATTTGAGCTTGGAATATTAATTTCCCCTTTCACTCACCATTAATGCTAAAGCTTGGTTGTTAGGAAATTTATGAAGAGTGAGGAGAAGGAGAGAAGTGAGTTTGAGTTATAATGGCTAATCTAATCCAAAGTCCAAAGTGGGAAAAGTAAGTGAAATTCCACTAACTCCAAACCTATCAATGTTTATAGTTAAAAAAATTGTAAACGACATTTCGAACTCAATGGAAGTGGTCTCGAGTCCTAATTTTACCATTTGCAAAAATTAGCTTTTCGGACCAATATCCGGTTAACGAAAAAATATTTAAATAAAATATTTAAATATAAAATCGATAAATATGCGGGTTGTTACATAAAGACTTATTTGAAAATCAATATCTCTTGAGCCAACCTATATTTTAATTTAAGTATTAAATGAAACATGTTAGTTAAAACCATAGAGTTTAATTTAAAAACTGGTTTAAGTTAAAAAAAAAACAAAGTAGTATCGTTCTGGAAATACAAAACCACAGTACGAACTTAATATAAGTCAAAATTCAAACATCTTGATTTTTAAATTCGGGGATGTAAATTGACTCCTCAACAAAAAATATGATTTTTAAAACTAAAATGGTGTGTTTTAGTTGAGTAGGCAGGGAGCAGTTCATTGTTGAACTAAAAATGTAAATATGGGTAAATCTGGTGATCTCTGGTATTGTTGAGGTTGGAGTTCCTTCTGGAGGAAGAGAAGTGAACGGTGAGGCCAGGAAAATTGGCAGGAAGTAGATCGGTAGCCGGAGGTGACGATGGTGGCTGGTTTTATTTTCGAAACCTAGTTTTAGCCGAGTGGAGTTTTTGGGTCTGTTTTAACGCCACGAGGCGTCGAGTTCAACGGAGGTTTGGGAATGCGTAGAGGGATGGTAGGCGAAGTCGTGGCCAGTGGTGGTGATTCTCTGGTGGTCAGAGCATTGAACAAAGGGAGTTGCCAAGTCTTTTGGAGTGGGTCGTTTTCGTGTTTCCAGGTTTTGGGTTTTTTTTGCTTCTCGATTTTGATTCGCATGATTATTGTTCGATTTGATTGTTCGTGGCCGCTCAGGGATTGACAAGTGATCGGTCGACTGTCGCAATGTTGGCCGAAACTTCGGCGAGTGGTTGTGCACGTATACGTGCATTTGCATGCTACTGGGTTCGAATAATTTTGGAGAAGAAGGAAGAAACGCGGGGTATGTTACGTGCAAATGAAGGATTTGCTCGAAGTGGTGAAAGCGTGGACTTGCCCGGGTCCAAACTCGAAGTGGATTGGGTTTTTTTCTCGAAGAAAAATTTTAGTTGCTCGGGTACAACCTTTTTTCCAGGTTTGGATAGAAATTTGTTTCTGTTTTGAAAATTTAAAAACTAAAATTTGAATCTATAAATCCAGGTTTTGAACTAAGTTTGAATTTAAGTTAAAATGTAAATTCAAGTTCAGTTTTGAAACTTAGTTTGAAAATTTAAATTTAATTTTTGTTATAAAAGTGTTTGAGCAATTAAAGTATGTTTTAAAGAAGTTGAATTTAAAATGGAATTTGAAAAATATAAAGAAATGAATTAACAAAGATTTAATCAAAGTTTAAATCTAAATTTAAATTCAAGATTTGGAATAAAATAAAGTTCATAAATTCAAATGTTTAAGTAAGTGTAAATAAAAAAAATATGTAAAATTAAAAGAAAATTTGACTCTAATTCTTTAAAGGTCCTTTTATAACAAAATATTACTTTAACAAATAAATTTAAAGGTTTTGAAAATCAGTTTAAACTTTAGAAAATAAAAATAAATTGGGATCAATTTTGAATCTTGGAAATTGAATTTAAAAAAAATTAAATGAGTTTTAATTTAAGTGATGAAAATAAAATGATGATTTATAATTCATCTATTATTAAGTCAATAAAAATGGATAATTTACTTATTTAATTAATTGATGATTGGATTAATTAAATAAGTGATTAAAGGTTTAAATTACTTAATTGGGGGTTAATTTTAAATTAAGGAAAAAAATTATTTTGTACATTAAGGATTATTGATTAGATATTAATTTATGATTAAGAAAAGGATAAATCAAGTGATTAAGCAATAAATTGATTTAAGGATAATATGGTAAATAAATTGGGTAATGTATTTGAGAATTATTAATTCATTTAAAGGTTAATGGATTTAATGAAAGTGATTAAAGATTTTTTTATTAATTAAGGAGAAATTTATAAGTTATTGCAAATTAATTAGGAATGATTAATTGAGGATTAATTATTAACTAAGGGTTGATTAATGATTTATTAAAGGATAGTTTAATAAATGTTTTGTAATTAATTGATTATTAATTTACCATGACCAGAAAATTTATTCATAGAAACTTAATCTGATTTAAACCCATTAGATAATTAAATTGACTATTTAAGGATGTTTGAGTTATACTGGATGTTGAATTGTTTGATATCCCTGATATATGATGCTTTGTGATATATCCTGATTGTGTTGTGATCTGTAATGTAACTAATTTTCTGTAATATAATTAATTATCTGTGATATATATATATGTATATGTTTGTGGTCTGCGTATGAAAGACGAGCGTTTTAGTTTATACCGCTTATCAAATATATTGCTGTATTTTGATCTGTGATGATTGAATGATGTTGCACTATTGTGTTAAACCCCTGGACCACACTTATACACACACCAATATGGATTTCATGAGGAAATCGATTAAGTCACAGATTTTTGAAAATAATTTCTAAATAAACAAATTTGAATTCAAATGTTTTGGAAATAGATTGGGTTTAAAGTGAAAAGCTTTTGAAATGGAATTTCACAGATGAAATTTGTTTTTAGCTTGATTGAGTTTTGGAATTTGAAGATTTTGATTTAAATTTGAAATCAATATTTGAAATTGAATTCTATGATTTAGAAACTAGGGTCTAAAGATGTTATACCGGTTTATATGGGTTAAACTATTTTAAAGGTATTGATTTGTGAATTTGAATTTAAATTCAAAGGTTTTAACTTATGTAAATAAAATTGGGTCTTTCTGAAATGAAACTATTGTTTTCAAATAATAAATGCTTTCATATAGGAAGTGAACTTCCAAATTGTGTTAAAAAGGATTTCAAGTTAAAAATGAAAATGATTTCCCAAGTTATGGAAACTGTTTGAAAACTATGAAACAAATCTTTGATTTAAAGATTTAAATGAATTAATCCAATTGAGATGGAATTGTTTTGAAATTTATGAATGAACCTTTGAGAAACTGGGTGAATTTTTGTGAAATTGATCTTTTGTTTAAAAGATTGGAAATGGTAATTGGTTTAAATCATTTGAAAGAAAATTTTGAATTATTAAGTTGTGACTTAATCGAAATCCCATATCCATATGTTTTAAATGTTGCGCTCACTATTCGGGTTAGCCAGGAAAGGACCTTTGGGTCATATAACCCATTCCAAATATGTTATACGTCGTTATGGATAGCATTTGAAGACCGATGGTGAAGACCGGGTATTTGCGAGAATGATATGATGACCTATTGATTGTCTCTGCACCGAGTAGCTATGGTATAGAGATTCCCTAAGTGACGGGAAGTCCAATCGGGATTGTGAACACCCGGATTGCAAGGGCTTCTTTGGAAGTGCCTTCGGTTCTGTTCGAACCCAGAACAGACTTGTATGAAATTTGTGTCTAACATTACATTTTGAGATATAAAGCAGATTTCTTTCAAATACATTTCTGTTGGTGGCGGAGAATTTATTCTCTTAGCATTAACACCCTTCTCTGAGACGTACGAGCTCAGAGGTTATGTAGTTGAAGGTTATCAGTGATATATTCCCAACTTGGTAATGTGGCATCCCGAGTGCTGCTGATCATTTGTTGATCAAAGCGTGGCTTTTGTGAAAAGCGTAGCTTTGTGGACGAGACTTCGTCGGACCTCACACCCCGAAAATGGTCAAAACAGGAAGGATGCAGCAAGGTTATTAGGGGGTAGTGCCCCTTTAGTGTATTTCATTCCTTCTGGATAGTGGTGGTGTCATGGTATGGAGCCCAGATACTTAACCTATGTTGTTGCTGCAAATTTATTATTTGTGGTTGTTGGAATCGAGGATCCTCGTATATAGATCGGTTACGATCGGGGAATGACATATTTGTGTCAGTAGTTACCCAGTTCGAAGGGTAACCCGGCCTTGTGTTGGCAGAGATCCGTTTAGGTTCTCGGGGCGTCTTTCCAGAGGCGTTTCCATGTGGCAATGTGAAGTTCCTTGGCCGGACCATTTGTTGGAAATCCAAAGAAACAATACGTTCTTGTACAGTTTTAGTTGTAGAACCTATCATTCACTTATGGTGGTCACCACTGTTTGGATGGTAGCTATAGTAGGCATAAGTACAGAATGCCTATGCTGGTTAAGATTTATATCTTTACTTTCGAAATGATTTTTTCTACACTATGCACTAGTAATAATATCAAATGTTTCTTTTTAATGCGTATCAAGCATCTTTGACTATCATAAGGAGAAATCTCCTCCGATTCTGCGTTTGCATTGTGTGTGTGTGCGGGAGGCCTTATGGTAGTCTCATTTTCAAAAGAAAAAGCATTGCGAATCTATTTTAAAATATTTCGTTGTTTGTTTTTAAAAGATAAACTATTTTTGTTGCTCACACCAGTCCCATGACTGATCCAGAGTTTATTTTCTCTTTCCTAAACTCTGGGTGCTCAAAATTTTCTACACGGGCAGTCTAGAGTTGGGTTTTTCAGATAGTCAAATTAGTAGGTTATCTGGAGCTAGTACAGTCTTTGGATGTGGACGAGACTTGCTTGTCTTGGTGAAATGTGATGGTGGTCCGAGCTGCTACTGGAGTTCTCTTTTGAAGACTATCTGGAGTTATTTGTTCTGTTGTTAATGTTATCTATTTTCTTTTCCGCTACTATTTTATTGTATCATATCTCTGATGTATATTGATATCTATTGGATCATCTGTTGTATCAGATATTGTATCAAAGCCGTATATCAATGTATTATTCTTTTTATTCCGCTATGTTGTTTACTTAATGTTGTTATAAGCTCCGGCGAATCGGATTTGAACAGTCGAATTTATGGCATTCGAGTACGATGTAAAGTATGGATGTCAATTTTCGAGCGTGCAGAATCCCTCTCGTCACAGCGGTAGTAGTTGCTATGCGTTTCAACCAGCGCGGATGAGTAATTGGTATATCTACCATGGCATTGCCTAGTTGTGTCGTGTTAACTACCCTAGCGTGCCTTATACGATTTTTTCGTACCATACCTATGGAGTGCCCTCTGACGACGCCCAGTACGGGGGAGATTACGGTACTGTATAGACTATGGGAATATAAAAATGTATTAAGGGGGATATGGGTAACGCCTTAACGCTATTTTAATACTTTTACTTTACTGCAGACATATTATAATAGCGTATTTTACTACATAGTAAATAGTTTAACGGATCCTTAGAAGATGTGAATCCCGAACATCTTTTAAGTTACTGCACTCACGTTAGACACTGGATAGGAGATGTCAAATCCCGTAAACATCTCTGACGCCGTTGTACTCATATTTTACTGTTGATTTAACTTACATAAGATCTTTTAGTTCTGACTCAAGTGTTTTTTCTTTTCAATTCGCTCGGGTTAGTCCGAGCTGTGATGCCCCACCTCTATACCAGCGCTAGCCAAGGACGCTACAAGGTAATGCTGTCAACTAACATGGAGAATAAGGCTGGTTAGGAGCGACCATCTATAGCCTTGCCCTAACTATCTATTGAATACATCGATAATAGACATACCAAGCAGGTCGACATATCCAATGAATACTTAAAACAAAACCATAAGTGGTTGGAGGATCTATAGAACAGAGTATAACAACTCAAATGTAATATACATCACAGAACAATAGATCATCATATACACATATACTGATACATAACAGAGTATACACTGATACACGCCAAGTGGTATAGCAAACCACAATATACAGACGAATCCAAAAGAATACATATATCAGAGTTACAACAAAAGGACTACACAAAAAGCCGTAACAAAAGAAGCTAGCGAAGTAGTCCATGCAGAAGCAAAATAGGCCAACTCCAAAAGCACCTAACCTGAAACAACTCGGTCTGACCCGAGTATAAATACGTGGGTCAGTCTAGCTAAAAAAATCAGTTAGATAAACTGAACAACAATAAACCTGCAAGGTCATAAAGTATAACAAATATCTCAAAAAGGGATATGACAATCATCTAACAAAAGATGAATCATAACAAGGCAAGCCTCATATCATCGGCAACACAAATAAAGAAAGGATATGAATATCCCAAAACAAGCCAAAAAGGCAATAACAAATACCAATGAAGGTAACACAAGTTCCACAAGGTAATCGCTATATATCATGCGGCTCAAAAAGACCAACACCGAAGGGAGATACCTAGGGAATATACATATCAATAAAACAACAGAAAATTTGCACGTGCTCAGTACTGTATAAACAAGGATCCATTAGCCCGAAGGCTACAAACCCGAAGGTGCAAACCCGAAGGCAACACACCCGAAGGCAACAAACCTGAAGGTGCAAAACCTAAGGCAACACACCCGAAGGCAACAAACTTGAAGGTGCAAACCCGAAGGCAACACATGCGAAGGCAACAAACCTGTAGGTGCAAACCCGAAGGCAACCCACCCGAAGGCAACGAACCTGAAGGTGCAAACCCGAAGGCAACACACCCGAAGGCAACGAACCTGAAGGTGCAAACCCGAAGGCAACACACCCGAAGGCAACAAACTGCAATGGTGAAGGTTCGAAGGCCCAGTACTGGACACCACTAACTGGCGGAATGTGTCATAACTCTCAAAAAGGAATCCGAAAAGTGGTAATGTGAGTCCCATAATCACTTGTTTGCACTAAAAGGTTTACTATCCGTTAGTTAATTTCACATTCAAAGCAGTACAAAGTTTACCTCACCTCATCGGTAAACTAGACCAAAAGGCCAAAACGATCAATCGAATAGGTCGGGGATTAACCGAAAATTTAAATGCATGGATTCATGATCTGTGTTTTACCTAACCATTTAATCTCCCTTCCACTCCGCTCGAAGTGCAAAATTGTGTGTGCGCGTTTTAAAATAAGATTTATAAATTAGAGAAGCAAGCTTTTAATACAATTTCAAAGATTATTTTATAAAAACGCGTGGATGAGGTCAAAAAGGAATCATCAAGGTCAACTATGAATAAACAACTAATTGGAATCAACTTAGATCAATAAAAGTTGGAATCACAAACAAATAGGCACACTTTGCAAAACAGGGAAACAAGAGCAGGTCGGTTGACCAGACTTTCGTGTTGGCCGACCGAAATAGCCCAGAATGTTTCGGCTACAGCTTCGGTCGACCGACCAGAGTGTTCGGTGGATCGAACCCCAAGTTCTTGCATTTTTCCACCCTATTAACTGAAGTGCAAACTCTCCCAGTTTGCAACCGGTCGAGCAATGGACCTAAGGAGCTTTTGCCAATAGATAACCCAGCCCCATTGGCTCTCCAATTCGCCACCAAAAACATGTTCAAACATCAAAGTTAGGATCTTTAAAGATTTGAACCAAAACACTAAAAATTGGGATATTCACCAATTCAATCCAAACCAAAAGAAAGTGCACATGAATAAGTGTTAGGAATTCACACCCAACAATCAAAGATAGTTATAGACAAAGATGTGAGATAAAAATCTCACCTTTTAACTCAAAAACAAAGATGAAGAAGCTCAATTGCAAGGAGAATACCAACCATCTCCACTTCAACTCTACTCGCTTCAATCTAAGATCAAAACAAGTACTTTCCTTAGTTACTTTAGGAAACTTTCTGAAATTGAAGGAGAAAGAGTTGGAGAAGATGAAAAGGAGGCTTACCAATAGCTTCTCTTAGATTATGGAGCAAGAATTCAAGTTTGCAAGAAGAACTAGGGCTTGGAATTTCTAATTCCTCTTCCTTTCCCCCATTTTCAGTTGTGTTGAGCTTGAAAAATGAAAATGAGTGAGTGGAGAGAAGAGAGACCGAGTTACGGTATTTAATTAGCTATTGGGCTGAACCCAAACCCAAAACCCAACTAGAAAAAGTAGCAAAATTCAACTTACTCCAAACATATCAAAGTTTATACTCAAAAAGATCGCAAACGCCATTTTGAACTCAACGGAAATGGTTTCATGTCCCAATTCGGCCGTTTGCAAAAAGTAACATTTCGGACCTAAATCCGGCTAATGACGCTATATTTAAATAAAACATTTAAATATATAATCGTTAAATACGCGGGTTGTTACAGATCTCCCCTCCTAACAAAATTGCGTCCCCGCAATTCCTAGAGATGATATTTGCAACAACTACATACATACAACAAAAAGAAAAGGAAATAAGCTTGAGACGAAAAGATATTCTCACCATTGCCAAGCAAAGATAGAAAACCTGGATGGGATCCTCGATAAGCTCTCTGGTTTCCCAAGTACAGTCATTGGGAATAGCAGACCATTGAACTTTAATGAGCGGCACGTCCTTGTTTCGAAGGTGTCGCACCCCCGTGTCATGTACACGAATAGGGTGCTGTACAATAGATAAGTCTGGTGAGATCTCAAGATCTTGCAAATCAGGAGAAACGATAACAGAATCCGACTCCCGAAGACACTTCCGAAGTTGAGAGACGTGAAACACGTCGTGAATCTAGATAATTGAGCAGAAAGTGAAACTCTATAAGCCACATGGCCAATATGTTCAGTAATAGAAAATGGTCCTATAAAACGAGGAGCCTATTTCCCAGTCGTACTGAAACGCATAACCCCTTTCAAAGGAGAAACACGAATAAAAACAAGATCACCAATCGAGAACTCGAGAGGCTTCCTACGGTTGTATGCATAGGATTTATGGCGGCTCTATGCCTCTTTCATTCTCAACCGAATAAGATCAACCTTCTCGGAAGAATCACGAAAAAAATCTGGGCCAAGAATAAGCTTCTCCCCAGATTCCAACCAACAAGAAGGTGATCGACATGGCCTTCCGTATAAGGCTTCGAAAGGAGCCATACCAATACCGGAATGAAAACTATTATTGTAGGAGAACTCTACAAGAGGTAAGTGATCCTCCCAACTACCACCGAAATCAAAAGTACAAATACGGAGGAGATCTTCTAAGATACGATCCACCAATTCAGTCTTCCCATTAGGCTATGGATGATAAGCCGTGCTAAAATTAATCTTTGTTCCTAAAGCTTGCTAAAGACTCTGCCAAAAATGACTCGTAAATAAAGGATCACGGTCACTCACAATAGAACTAGGAACACCGTGAAGTCTCACGATTTCCTTGACATACAACTTAGCCAAATACGAAGCAGTCCTATTAGACTTAATTTGAACAAAATGAGCAGATTTGGTGAGGCGATCAACAATAACCCAGATGCTAGGATGGACTGATCTCGAACGAGGCAGGCCATCAATGAAATCCATAGAAATCTGATCCCATTTCCACAATGGAATCCCTAGAGGCTGAAGAAGACCAGAAGGACGCTGATGTTCGTCCTTAAAACACTGACAAGTTACGCAATTACTCACATAATTCGCCACATAGTGCTTCATGCCCCCCAAAAATTAAGGCGACGCATGTCGGCATACATCTTACTACTACCAAGATGGATGGTGTACTTAGAACGGTGATAGTCATCAAGAACGTCATGTCTAAGTGCAAAATCAGAAGGCATAAAAAAACTGTTCTTCTTACGAAGACACCCATGAGAATAAATGCTGAAATCCCACTGTAACGACCCCGGATTTTTATGAATTTAAATTGATAATTTAAATGAATTTTTGAATAAAAAAATTGTAAATTGATTATAAATGGAAGCGAGTTTCCCCGAGTTCAAATATATTCTATATAAATCATTTAAATTTTTAGATATTGTATATATATGTATATATGTGAATATATATATATATATATATGTGTGTGTGTGTGTGTGTATTTGGGTATATATGAGTCAATTTGAAATTATAAAATCTTATGTGTATATATATATATTTTGATTTGAATTTAAATCTTAGATGAATGGTTTAATAAATATTTGGGTTATAAAATAAATTAAGAAAAATATATATATAGTAACTCATAAATAAATTTTAACAACATGTTAAAATAGAAGTTATTCATACTATAAAGTAATAAGACAAAGCAGTGGAACAAAACGTATATATGAATAAACTTGCAAAACAAACCAGCTATATTTAAACATTAAAACAAAATGTGTGAGCAAATAAAATGAAGCAAGACAAGAAACAAGTAAACATATAAATGTAGTATTCCAAAACAAAAATACATATAAGTAATAAAGCTTGCATAATATACAAAGAAAATAAAAGAGATGTATATGCAGGCAAATAGAAAGTAAGTATAATGAACAAAACAAAGTGTGAAAGCTTGTATGAGTCTGCTAATAGTATTTTCATATTATGTACAAGCTAAAGGGAACAATAAGTACTAAGGCATGCAATGCCATTACCTTTAGTACACAAAATTTTATTTTCCCAGTCAAAACAAATACATGCAAGTGTAGGCAAGCATGGGAACGAAGTACTGATACATTTAATGCTTGAATCTTTAGCATGCCATAATGTATTTTCAGCCACCCTATTAATAAAAATAAAAATGAATGAACCTGTTGTACTAACTACAGCCTGCATACTTCTCTTTATATACATCCACTTCTTCATTTCATCAGTTTAGTCCATCATAAACAAAAATAAAGTGGCATCATTTCAAAACTCAAACAAACTACAACTAGAGAAATCAAAGAAGGTGATTTCAGCTGGCAATTTCAAAAGCCTGATTCAAAGTAAAAGCCCTGTTCAATCTAAGCAAGTGAGTAACATTTGTTTTAAATTTTAAAAATATTGATTTGTATTGTGATAAGTATGTTTGGTCATAAACATTAATGCTCTGTGTATACTGATTTATGAATATGGATGTGTAGGCTGATGTTATAAATACTCTCTGTTTAAAGATTTTTAAACACAGGATTTTGATTCAAAAATCCATTATCACTTGATCTAATCAAGGTTAAAACTTAGCATTAAAACAAACATTGTCAGTATAACATATACTTAAGGTACAAATTTAATTAAGTTGAAAAAATTTTGAAGTGCTTCTGGAAACCAAGAAGAAACTGGGCAAACTCAAAATTTGTCAAAATATAAATCTCTGGTTCCATGAATTCAGGTATGTAAGTCGAATTCACACACATTAATATGAATTTTAAAGCAGTAATTCAGATTTTTAGTGATTTGGATTAAGGGCAATTTGTGTTTATCTGTTTTGGGCATTTCGAGTCGCCGTGGTCGGTCACGATGATGGGAGAGGCCAGGATTTGGGCTGGAGACGCGGGAGCTTATGGAGGTGCTGGGAAAAATGGGTAGTGGCGTCAGTGATGAAGGTGGTGGCGATAGCCGTGGTTCAAAGTTTTTAAACCTAATTTTCTGGGTTGTGTGTTTTGGTTTGGGTCGACCACTCGGGTTGATCGAGTGTTGAGATACTTCGGGAAGTTGAAGTTCAGGTGTTGTCGATGACGAGGCCGGAGGTGGAAGCTCTCAGATGGTCGGAGTTGGGAGGAGGCAGTGTTGACAGGTTTGGTTGTGGTGAGGTCTCTGTGTTGCCAGATTTTGGGTCAAGCTTCTCGAATTTGATTTCGAGAAGTCTGGGTAGTTCAGGCGATCGGGATGGGTTGCGAGTTTGGATTGCGACTTATGGAGATGGTCGTTGATGGTTGGCGTCGGTCGTTGGAGCTATGCAGGTGCACAAAGATGAGGGGATGTCTGGGTTGTTTAAATGTTTGGTGAGTTGTTTGGTTTCAGTATTGTCTCGAGTATTTCTCGAAGATGATAGGTGTTGGTCTCGAAGCAAAAACAGGGGTGCTTCGGGACATATGTGTTTACAGTTGAAAACTGTACCTGTTGAAGTAAGACTAAATTTTAAATTAAAATCAGGTTTAAACTGAGTTTAAAAAGCAAAGTTTAAAATGTGAACTCAAGTTCAGCTTAAAACTCAGTTTGTGAACAAATTAAGTTTTAAAAATTTAAACTTGTTTTTATTACTTTGAAGTATTTAAAGGGTTAAAAAGAATTTGCATTTAAACATGGCATTTGAAATTGTAAACAAAGATTTAGATCAAAGCTTAAATCAAAAAATTTCCACATGTACTAAAATCTGGAAGTTTCGAAATGAATTTGGATTTCAAAGTTAAAGGCAAATTTTAAAAATCAAAAGATTTAAATCAAAGTTTAAAGCCATGTTTAATCAAACGACTTTTTAAACTGATTTGCTTTCAATTAAATATTTGAATTGGATTTGGATAAAGTTCTTGTATAAGCTGATAATTAAAATTGGTAAATGTTTAAATATATGATCATTTTGAATCTTTGAATTCATGATGAAGTTTGAATCTAAGATTAGAAGGGTAATGTTTTAATACACCTAAATATTAACTAAGTCATCAATAAAGGATGATTTATCTTAGAGATAATTAAGGTAATTAAAATGATTTACTTAATAAGGTAATTAAATAATGATTATTTTATTTATAAATTAATAAATTAAAAATAATTAAAAATGAACTAATCTAAGATAATTCTTTAAGAGAGTGATTAAGAAATGTTATTGGTTAATAAAGATAATTAACTGAGGATCATTAAGTGTTGATTAAGGTGATTAATTTTAATAATTTATTGTATTGATTAATTCAGATGATCAATTATAAATTGTGTAAATATAATTACTAAATGAAAGTATTTAAGGATTAATCACTTATAGTAATTAAATTAGATCTTTTGATCTATTAAAGTTAATTAATTATGTAATTGGTTTAAAGGGTTGATTTAATTGATATGATTAATCACGAATGATTAAATTAATTAAGTTGATCAATTTATTCATTTTGAATGATTTGTAATAATGTAATTAGAATTGGATAATTTATTCATAAGTAATTAATTTAATTGGAGATAAATTGAATTAATTAGGATTAAACAATCCTTTTTATAAATGATTATTGAATGCTTGACCTTACTTATGAATGATTATATTGTATGAAATGCCTTGAATTGATTGTCCTATCTGATATGTGATGCTTTGTTTTGAGCTGTGTATATTTATTTGCATCTATATATTATCTGTGATCTGTGAATGAAGATAAGCGTTATAATTTATATTGCTTATCAGATATATTGTTGTATTTGATCTGTCATGATTGAATGATGTGCACTACTGTGTATAACCCCTGGACCACACCATACACACACAAATATGGATTTCACGAGGAAATCGATTAAGTCACAGATTTTGAAATGATTTATAAAAATTGAATATTTGAATTCAAATGTTTTGGAAATGGAATCGGAATAAATGTGAAAAGCTTTTAGAATGAAATTTCAAGTTAAAATTTATCTTAATTTACTTGATTAAGTTTTGAAATTAAATAATTCAATTTAAATTTGAATTCGATATTTGGAATTGAATTCGATGATTGGAAATTATGGTTAAAGATATTATAAACAGGTTTGTATGAATTTAAACCATTTTTAAAGGTATGGTTTTGGGAATTTGAATTTAACCCAAGGATTTCAACTCGTATAAATGAATCAGATTTCCAAAATGAAAACTGTTGTTTTCAAATGATAAACACTTTTAGATAAGAACTGAGATTCCAGTTAATTAGGGGAATTTCAAGATTGAATATAGAAATGATTTTCCTAAGTTATAAATGAATTCTTTTTGAAAACTATGAATTAAATCTGTTTATTTTTAACAGATTTAAATTGGTGATTTGTTTAAATCAAATTGAAATGAAATTGTTTTGAAGGCTATAAGTAAAATCTTTGATTTAAAGATTTAACGAGTTAATCAAATTGAAATGAAAATTGATTTGGAAAATCTGTGAATGAATCTTTTATTTAAAAGATTAAAATGTGAAAATTGTTTAAAACCGTTAAAGGTTGTGAAAATGAATCTTTTTGTTTAAAGATTGAAAATGGTAATTTGTTAAGCCATTTGAAGAAAAGTTTTGGGTAATAAGTTGTGACTTAATTGAAATCCCATATCCATATGTTTTGAAAATATTTTCGCTCACTATTCGGTTTAGCTGGGAAAGGACCTTTGTGTCGTATAACCCATTCCGAATATGTGATTTGACGTTATGGATAGCATTTGAAGACCGGTGATGAAGACCGGGTATTTGCGAAAGCGATAGGATGACCTATCGATTGTTTCTGCACCGAGTCGCACCGGTATAGAAACTCCCTAAGTGATGGGAAATCCGATCGGGATTGTGAATATCCGGATTTCAAGGACTTCTTTGGAAGTACCTTCGGTTCTGTTCGAACCCAGAACAGACTTGTATGGATAGTATGTCTGACATTACAAATTGAGATATAAAGCCGATTTCTTTCAAATATATTTCTGTTGGTGGCGGAGAATTTATTCTTTTAGCTTAACACCCTTCTCTGTGACGTACGAGCTCAGAGGTTATATAGTTGAAGGTTATCAGCGATATATTCCCAATTTGGTAATGTGACATGCTGAGTGTTGCTGTGAAATGATCATTGTGTTGATTATTTATGATAGGATCATTTGTTTGATCGTCTATTCTAGTGATCATTTCTATGATCATTTGTTGACCCAAAGCATGGCTTTTGTATAAAGTATGTTTTTGTGGACGAGACTTCGTCGAGCCTCACACCCCGGAAATGGTCAAAACAGGAAAGATGCGGCAAGGTTATGAGGGGTAGCTCCCTTTAGGGTATGTGCATTTCCTTCTGGACAGAGGTGGTATCATGGTATGGAGCCCAGATATTTAACCTATGTGGTTACTGCGAATTTATTACTTTGTGGTTGTTGGTTATCGGGATCCCGTGAGAAAGGTCGTTTACGATCGGGGGATGACATACTCGTGTCAGTAGTTACCCAGTTAAGGGTAACCCGGCCTTGTGTTGGTAGAGATCCGGTTTGGTTCTCGGGGATGTCCATCCAGAGGCATTCTTATGTGGCAATGGGAAGTTCCTTGGCCTGATCATTTGTTGGAAATCCAATTCCCAATACGAAACCCTGTACAGTGTTAGTTGTAGAACCTGCCATTTACTTATGGTGGCGCCCCACTGTTTAGATGGTAGCTATAGTAGGCATACGATAATGGTCGTATGTTGGCTAAGATTTATATCTTTACTTTCGAAATATTTTTCTACACTATGCAATAGTAATAATATCAAATGTTCTTTTTAATACGTATTAAGCATCTTTGACTATCATAAGGAGAAATCTCCTCTGATTCTGCGTTTGCATTGTGTGTGTGCGGGAGGCCTTATGGTAGTCTCATTTTTAAAAAGCATTGCGAATTGAATTTAAAAATATTTCTTTGAATGTTTTAAAAGATAAACTTTTTTTGTTGCTCACACCAGTCCCACGACTGATCCGGAGTTTATTGTTTCTTTCCTAAATTCTGGGTGCTCATTATTTTCTACACGAGCAGTCTAGAGTTGGGTTTTTCAGATAGTCAGATGTAGTAGATTATCTGGAGTTAGTTCAGTCATTGGATCGCACCAGTCTTGCTGAGCTTGGTGCAATCGTTATTGGGGGTTCGAGCTATTGCTGGATTGATTCTTGGAGATGGAGTTGCAGTTCTCGGAGTTCTCTTTTGAAGACTACCTTAGAGTTATATTGTTCTGCTGCTAGATGTTATCTATCGTTTTCTTTTCCGCTGCTATTTTATTGTATCATATCTCTGATGTAGATTGATATCTATTGGATCATCTGTTGTATCAAAGCTGTATATCAATATATTATTCTTTTATTCCGCTGTGTTGTTTACTTAATGATTGTTATAAGCTCCGGCGAATCAGATTTGAACGGTCGAATCTTTGGCATTCGAATACGATATGAAGTATGGATGTCGATTTTCGAGCGGGCAAAATCCGAGTCGTTACACCCACAACACCTCATTATAGGATCCAGACTTACAAAGCTGAATAAGATGCAACAAATCAAGATCACGCCGCTGAGCATCGAGCAATACGATCCAATAAAATGGGTCGAACTCCCAAACTAAGTAAAGAATAGGAGAATCAAAAGATGAATCTCAATCACTAATTTCACAAAAAGATAGACTCTCAAGAATATTCCATTCTGCGAGCATCAAAGAAACGACAGTCGAATGTTTGCGACTAAGCGCATCAGCAACACGATTACTCTTACCAGGGGTATACTGGATATCAAAATCATAGGAGGTAAGAAACTTGAGCCAACGTTGTTGACACAAATTAAGTTCCTTATGAGAAAATAAATATTTTAAAATTTTACGATCGAGGAGGAGAACAAATTTCTCCCCCAAAAACAATGACGCCACACTAAAAGTGAAATCAATAGCCATGAGCACTAGATCATAAGTGGTATACCTAGTCTCGATAGGATTCAATTATTTAGAATCATAAAAGATAGCACATTCTATTTTGCAAGAGAACGACACCCAAACCAATATGACTAGTATCGGTGCAAATAATGAAGTTTTGGTTATCGAAAAAGAGTTCTTTTGAATAATATTCTTTCCCGAAAAGCTAAAACTTCAAAAATTACAATTATCTTTATGTAATCATTTTTCTAGAAAAAAATTACTTTTTATAAGTCAATTTGTTGTGTCAAATTGTCTCATCAAAGCGTTTAGGATAATCCTATCGATAACTTTGATCAAGCGCATCGACCAGAATTCTTAAAGCACTCAATGGGCAATACAATCACAAAACCATCTTTTATATGATAAACATGTTTCTAAAAACTTTTTAAAAATTCTCTTTGTTCATTTCAAGAACAAAAATCCATTTATACTTCTAAATATCTTATGAAAAAGATTTGCAAAATTTTAAATTGTTGTTTTCCATCCAAAACAATAAATACAAGAATGGAGTCATCGAAATATTCATAGAATACTCGATTTATAAAATGGATGAAATGAGCTAGACAAACTAAATGACATAAAAAGTCATTCATAAGAATCATAACGAGCACGGAATGTGGTAAATGGAAGGCTAACTTCCACAACTCGAAACTAATGAAAGCCAGTGGCAAGGTCGAGCTGAAAAGACCTTAATGCCACTCTAAAGATTTCTTAGGAGATAATCCTAAGATAAGCTCAGAAATATCGAAAAATTCTACAAACTACCCAAATGAGAGAAATAACATTTTTCCTCGTCATGTGGGTTTAAAGAATAAAATGATGCCGTTCATTTGGAATCAAATCACAAAGAAAAATAGAAACCTTCCACAATAGATGGAGATATACCTTATCCTTGAGAAGAACCTCCAGAAGCATCTATTATATTTAGCTTGCCTGATTGAGACTTATTCGAAGTAATAAGACAAGTGGAAAGACGATGGCCGTTCTTCTGGCAGCAGCGGCATAAGAGAGGCTTAGGAAAAACTCGAATCATATGATCAGAAGAACCACAATTGAAACACTTCCGAATGGAAAGTGTTCCAACAGACTGAGAATTAGATTCAACGGGCTTTTTCTTCTTGGAGGGAAATTTTTTTGCTTATCGAATGGAAACTACTTCTTGTTGGTGTTCTTGCGAACCTCAACATCATCCCCACAATCACATCCTTCTCAAAGGCTTGAGATGAAGTGTCGAATCAACCAACTCCTCAAAAGAAAGCTTAAGCTGGAGCATTAAAGACTTCTTGAGACAATCCTTAAGACCCGATACAAACTTCAGATTCTTCTTATACGAGGTGCTAATGAATTCAAGACCATACCTATATAAGGCCTCGAATGATGCTACATACTCAAAAATGGAAGACTCCCCTTGCTTCAACTCGAGAAAGCGACGGGCCAATAAAACTTTCTCAGATTCAGGAACGAACCTGAGTTCGAATCGTTATCGAAACTGAGTCTAAGAAAGAGTAGACTCATCAAATTCGGCTAAAAGAAGCTCGTACCAATCAAGAGGATGCTCTTGCAATAAGATAGAAGTTACAAGAACTTTATCATGATCAGAAAGATCCATGCGAGAAAAATGTGCTCGTACATGCGAATCCAAGCTTGGACCTCTAGAACAATCTCGGAGCCTGTAAATGGCTTCCCTCCAAGATGATAAAAATCACTACACGATCGTGCGAAGGTGGACTTGCTTGGGGAAGATGTTCGAGTAGGAGTTGGAGTCCGTGTGCTCCAAAACCACACCAAAAACTGATCGGTAGACATATAAACGCCGTCCAGATGCGAGCTGCTGAATTGCCCTGCATTCGAGCGTCGTCCTCCGCCTCTTCCAGCCATAGGCTGAAAGTTAGATAAGAATAAGATTATTCACAAGGTAGATGTCATCAATTAAAATGTGGAATACTACGGAACAAAATGCATTCCTAGACGTATTCCCACATTCTATCTACTACCAAAGGCACAGAAGGAATATAGAGGCACGATGGTTCAAAGATTTGTAACACTTATACACTTTGATGTACCGGAATATGTGCTTCTATTCTGTGTTTATCATAGTTTGTTCTGAACCTTGCTCTGATACCAAGCTGTGACGCCCCAGCTCTATACCCACGCTAGCTAAGGACACTACAGGGTAATGCCGACAACTAACACGGAGAATTAAGCTGGTTAGGAGCGACCATCTATAGCCTTGCTCTAACTATCTATTGAATACATCGACAATAGACATACCAAGCAGGTCGAGATATCCAATGAATACTTAAAACAAAACCATAGGTGGTTGGAGGATCTATCAGAACAGAATATAACAACTCAAATGTAATATACATCACAGAACAATAGATCATCATATACACATATAATGATACATAACAGAGTATACAAACTGATACACGTCAAGTGGTATAGCAAACCACAATATACAGACGAATCCAAAAGAATACATATATCAAAGTTACAACAAAAGGACTACACAAAAAGCCATAACAAAAGAAGCTAGCGAAGTAGTCCATGCGGAAGCAAAATAGGCTAAGTCCAAAATCACCTAACCTGAAACAACTCGGTCTGACCCGAGTATAAATACACGGGTCAGTCTAGCTAAAAAATAAGTTAGATAAACTGAACAACAATAAACCTGTAAGGTCATAAAGTAAAACAAATATCTCAAAAAGGGATATCACAATCATTTAACTAAATATGAATCATAACAAGACAAGCCTCATATCATCAGCAACACAAATAAACAAAGGATATGAATATCCCAAAACAAGCCAAAAAGGCAATAACAAATACCAATGAAGGTAACACAAATTCCACAAGGTAATCGCTATATATCGTGCGACTCAAAAAGACCAACACCGAAGGGCGATACCTAGGGAATATACATATTAATGAAACATCAGAAAATTTGCACGTTCTCAGTACGGTATAAACAAAGATCCATTAGCCTGAAGGCTACAAACCCGAAGGTGCAAACCCGAAGGCAACACACCGGAAGGCAACAAACCAGAAGGT
Organism: Allium cepa; assembly: GCA_030765085.1. Lineage (NCBI taxonomy): Eukaryota > Viridiplantae > Streptophyta > Magnoliopsida > Asparagales > Amaryllidaceae > Allium > Allium cepa. The sequence goes on from CM060943.1 coordinate 913,579,153, forward strand.
GCAAACCCGAAGGCAACACACCCGAAGGCAACAAACCTGAAGGTGCAAACCCGAAGGCAACACACCCGAAGGCAACAAACCTGAAGGTAGAAACTCGAAGGCAACCCACCCGAAGGCAACAAACCTGAAGGTGCAAACCCGAAGGCAACACACCTGAAGGCAACAAACCTGAAGGTGCAAACCCAAAGGCAACACACCCGAAGGCAACAAACCGTAGTGGTGAAGGTCCGAAGGTCCAATACTGGACACCACTAACTGGTGGAATGTGTCGTAACTTTCAAAAAGGAATCCGAAAAGTCGTAACGTGAGTCCCATAACCACTTGTTCGCACTAAACGGTTTACTATCCGTTAGTTAATTTCACACTCAAAGCAGTACAAAGTTTACCTCATCTCATCGGTAAACCAGACAAAAAGGCCAAAACGATCAATCGAATAGGTCGGGGATTAATCGGAAAGATAAACGCATGGATTCATGATCCGTGTTTTACCTAACCATTTAATCTCCCTTCCACTCTGCTCGAAGTGCGAAATTGTGTATGCGCGTCTTAAAATAAGATTTATAAATTAGAGAAGCAAGCTTTAAATACAATTTCAAAGATTGTTTTATAAAAACCCATGGATGAAGTCAAAAAGGAATCATCAAGGTCAAATATGCATAAACAACTAATTGGAATCAACTTAGATTGATAAAAGTTGGAATCACAAACAAATAGGAACACTAGGCAAAACTGAGAAACAAGAGCAGGTCGGTTGACCGGACTTCCGAGTCGGCCGACCGAAGTAGCCCAAAATGTTTCGGCTACAGCTTCGGTCGACCAACCAGAGAGTTCGGTCGTCCAAACCCCAAGTTCCTGCATTTTTCCACCCTATTAATTGAAGTGAAAACTCTCCCAATTCGTAATCGGTCGAGCAATGGACCTAAGGGGCTTTTGCGAATCGATAACCCAGCCCCATTGGCTCTCCGATTCGCCACCAAAAACATGTTCAAACATCAAAGTTAGGATCTTTAAAGATTTAAACCCAAACACTAAAAATTTGGATATTCACCAATTCAATCCAAACCAAAAGCAAGTGCACATGAATAAGTGTTAGGAATTCACACCCAACAACCAAAGATAGTTATAGACAAAGATGTGAGATAAAAACATCACCTTTTAACTCAAAAACAAAGATGAAGAAGCTCAATTGCAAGGAGAAGACCAACCACTCTCCACTTCAACTCTACTAGCTTCAATCTAAGATCAAAACAACTACTTTCCTAAGGTAGGTTTAGGAGACTTTCTGAAATTGAAGGAGAAAGAGTTGGGGAAGATGAAGAGGAGGCTTACCAATAGCTTCTCATGGATTATGGATCAAGAATTCAAGTTTGCAAGAATAACTAGGGCTTGGAATTTCTAATTCCTCTTCCTTTCACCCATTTTCAGTTGTATTGAGCTTGAGAAATGAAAATGAGTGAATGGAGAGAAGAGAGACCGAGTTAGGGTATTTAGTTAGCTAGTGGGCTGAACCCAAACCCAAAACACAACTAGAAAAGGTAGCAAAATTCAACTTACTCCAAACATATCAAAGTTTATACTCAAAAAGATCGCAAACGCCATTTTGAACTCAACGGAAGTGGTTTCAAGTGCCAATTCGGCCGTTTGCAAAAAGTAACATTTTAGACCTAAATCCAGCTAACGACGCTATATTTAACTAAAACATTTAAATATATAATCGTTAAATATGCGGGTTGTTACACGAGCATTTCAGGATTTGAAGATTTTATTCTAGAGGACGAAGATGAAGGTTTGTATTACTATTATCTATTATATTATTCCACTGCACCATTTTATTCTGCTGCATTATTAATATTCTTTGGTATGTGTAACTCTGATATGTATTGTATAAGTATAATCAAATATTTTGTAAAATAGGTTCATGAACTGTATATTTGAATATTATATTTTATCGTTCCGCTGCAAGATCCTATTTTTTTCCTTTCCCTGCTATTTTCTTGTTTACCCATCACAATCCGCCATTCTGTATGGTTTAAGTCTGGCGTGTGTGGTTTATCGTCGATTTAAATCGTACGAAAATGCGGGTTGTTTTATCTGGTATCAGAGCTTTGGTTTAGCGATAAAACATAGCTTTATAGTGTTTGGCTCTTTACTAATAGGGTAGTAATAGCCTATGATGAGTCGCTAAGCGTATATATATGAGAGAGCGTATTTGTTGGTGTTATAAAAAGGTTTTAATATTCTGTTAATCTGTTCCATTTGTTTTTATAAATTTTGGTTGGTGCATGGGACGCTATGACTTCGATAGGGATTTCTAAACACTTAATAGGACAGATCGACGTAATATTTGTTTTAATATAGGTGAATGAAATAATTTCTCCTATTATATTTTCTATATATATAAAGTAAATTTTTATAAATGATATATGTATTAGGTTGCAATATATTGGTTGTTAGGTAATGAATTTATAAATAATAGTGAAATAAGATTTAAAATAAATGGAAATCGGAAAGTTAGGATCTAAGTTCCGGGGTTTCGAAAATTTCTTTTGAATGATTTTGAAATATGAAAATAATATTATTAGAAGTATTTCTAAGATAAATATTTCAATATAATTTGGAAGGATTGTTTTAAAGAAGATTTTGGAAACAAAAGTTATGTACTTCCCTCTTTGTTGCTAGAAAATAATTTCGGTGATGGCAGCCGCATCATCGACTTTAATTTTCGAGTTTCAAAGTGGGAAGGCCACTATAGTTGTTTTACTACAGATTCATTTTGATAAACAAATATAATTTTTAAATTGTTTTAAATATAATTGGATATATAAACTGTAAGCATGTACATTTATCTATTATTTTAAAATAATTTGGAATTAAACCCGGTATTTAGTTCTTAAGTTTCCAATTAATTAATAACTTTAGTTAGTGTAGTAAAATGGAATTTAACTAATAATTGAAACCTCTAAATGAAATAAGAAATGTAATGCTGTAACAACCCGGGGTTTTGCACCGGTTAATTATCGTCATTAGACGATTAATTCTGCTGGCTAATTGCTGTTGGGAGTTTTGAATCGGGTTGAAATTCTTTTCAAAAATTTGTTAATTGTTGCGTGGGCTTTAAATAAAATTTTAGCCCGCGTTTTATTATTGGTGCTGGGTTGTATTAAGTAAATACCAGTTACCGTTCCTCCCATGATTCATTTTTGCAAGGCCTAAAATAAGCAAACGAAAATGGCCGTGTTCGTTCTTTCTTCAGAAATTAGGGTTTTCGGTAATTTGATGATGCCGATTACAAATGCTGGATTCAACTCGATTTCGTGTCTTGTTAGTTAATCGTCTCTTGAGATGCTTGCGGCTGCTTGATTGAATTCATCTTTGCTTCGAAATGAGGTGAGTGATTTCCACTCACAATTCTAATTCAATTTCGTATATTTGTGATTTCCACGGCTTTGAATTCTCTGATACTTTGACTTCGGTCACTTTGATTTTGTGAAAGTATTTTGGCTTCGGCCTCCTTTTGATTTGCGAACTCAATTTGGGTTTTTGTTGATGGTTGCCGCTGCTATCAAAAAAAAAGCTTTGAATGATGATTGCTGGTTGAGCTTGCCGCTAATTCGAACTCTATACTTCTTTGTAAGTATCTCTTATGGTATTTTTGCGATCGAATATTTGATTCGAGATGAAATTGATTTGGGGATTTGCTTTTATGCTTTCTTGCTTGTGTTCGAATCTGTGAATTTGCCGATGATGTTACTCGAAATATATAGGATTGTAAAACCCAATATTTCATTCAACTTTGTGCTGTTTGGATTCTCTGTGAATTTAATCCTATGCGTTTTTAATATTCATCAACGCTTGGTTTTCTGGAATTCATTCAAGATAGTGTATATAATTTTATTTTTGTACAAATGTACATCTCGGCCCTGAACATGATTTTGCTCTGTGATTGTTCATCTCGGTTGTGCTTGCTTGTTCCTGCTATTTTGAATTGTGATGTATGAATCTGTTTTAACTAGATTGCTTGATGCTCCTGACCACTGCATAAACTTGTAATATATATGTATATATATGTATATGTATATATATATTCCTTTTAGTTTGTGAGTTCCTGCTGATATGGAATTGTTGCTTCTTTCCAATGAAGTTCATACATTTATGGTTGTGTTGTTTTGTTCTCACTTCTGGCCTGTTTCACTGTCATGCGTATTTCTTTCTAGCTTTGAATTAAACTGTTGTATTCATGGAGTTAATGCAGCTTCATGGTAGCTGTCTTGACCATTTGAAGCAGTCTGGATATTTTTTTCATGTAGTTGCTGTGTCACTATATTGGTTTCATGAACATTTGGATGTTCAGGTGGCGTGCACAATTCATGTGTTGCCAACCTGTGTCCTTTGTACCTTGTTGCTATTCCTTTATATGTATGCTGGGCTTTTGTAGTTTAATTGAGTACATTTGTGTTTTTTAACTTCTGCTTCCCTGTCTTGTTTGAATTGCAGTAATACTACTTGCACTTTGGTCTGTTGGCACTGATTCGTGTATATGAGCAGTTTCACTTTATGTTGTAGCTGTCTTGACCATTTGAACTTAGTAGATGTTTTAGTTTTGAAATTTCAGGTTCATTGTTGTAGTTGTTGCCAGTTGCCTCTTGTTTGAGTTTTGTTTTTATACTTCATGCGTACTTTGGAGCTTTAGTTGAGACTTGTGATTGCACTCGGTTTTGTCATTTGATGCATGTACAGTCTGCGACATTTTTGTTCCACTGGTGCATGTATCTTGTACTCGTGATGCAGTGCATTTAATTGGATTTTGAGTTGCATTGAATTTTGGTAGTACTTGAGCATTGCCTCAGTTTTGCTTGAGAACTTTTGAGTTGTGCTTTGTTTGGTGCACATCTTTGACCTGTTGCAGTGTTCAACCTAGTTTGTAAATGTGTCAGGTTGGTGTGCATTGCATCATATATTTGTTGCATCCATTTTTGGTTGCTGTAGTTTGTCCCATTCGAGGCATTTGACAATTTTGTTTCATGATACTTATGGGCAGTGATGTGAACTTATTGGTCATTCATTGTTGCCCAGTACTGACCTTGTGTGATTTCTTGGTATTGCTGTTAGCTTGGTTTGGTCTTGCAGTTGTTTTGAGTCATGACAGTGGTGACTTGACCTTTGCATTTTGTTAATGATTTGGCTTTGCAATTTCGACTGCTATTAATATTTGGAGTTGTGATGACATCATATGCTGTAGTGGCGAGGCAGTGCACGTGAGCGTGTACTACAGCAAAAAAGAATTGACTTTTTAATTGATATTTCAATTGGTTGAATTGTTTCGTATGACCAAATCAACATTTTGAAATTGTACTTTGATTTGGTTTAATTTAATTATTTTTTTGCTGTCTAATTATCTGCTAAATAATTAGATTATGTGTTTTCTAATTATCGTATCGATAACTAGATTTTGTTGTTTATGCTGTTTCACTGGCTTGGGTTTTGCTTTGGCCACTTGCTGTTAATTGCTGTTTAGGCAATTATGTTGTTTTTTAAATTATCTTCATTGATAATCCTTTTATTTATCTTTGTTGATGATTTGGTTTGCTAATTCGTTGTTTATTGCTGTTACGTGTTATTTCTACCGTTATCTGATTCTCTTATTGAAGGATTGGATATGTGAGATTTATTGTGACTGTCGTCTATTTGTGATTTAATTATTATTGCTTCCGTGCATTAATAATTGAGTTTGAATTAGACTGGCCCGCGTATTATTTTCTTTTGAATTAATACTCGGGTCAGACCGAGTTATTTCATGTTGTTGATATCTCGCTGTGGGTTGCTAATTGAGCTACGAAGTCTCTTTATATTTTTTGGAGTAGTCGTTGTCATTTTATAGGATGATATGTATTCATGTATATTATTTACAATAATGTACTTGTATATGTAACTTACAGTGTCGACAGTTGTATTGTATCACATGTATTGTAACTGACTTCAGTTATACATATATGAGATTTGATATTATCTGTGTTCTGTGTTTAGCTTATCTGTGTTATAATTATATATGTGTCCTAAACTATTATGAACCATCGTAGTTCGTTTTATACTGGAATTGAATATGTCGATGGGAGTGAATAAATATACCACTCCTATCGAGATAATCAATACTAGCATAAGGCCTAACTACGGATGGCCGCTCCTATCTAGCCTTATTCTTTGTAATAACAGACGGTGTTTCCTTTTAATACTCTTTGTTATTGTGAGCATAGAGGTGGGGCGCAACAGTTGGTATCAGAGCGAGGGGTTTATGGACATAATATAGAACATAACTTAGATGGAACATGTGTTACAACTATTTGTTGATGTTTTTATTTGTTCCTTGAGTCAAAACTAAAGTTTTGAATTTTGACAAATTTTTTAAATATCTTTATTTAAAAATAATGGTGAAATTGTGTTTTGATGATTGATTGATTTGTGTTCTGTTTATCTGAGTGCGCAGCGGAAACAGTGAGACTGTCTTCTCTGAGTACAGCTGATAACCCTTTTGATTTAAAAATCAAAATATGAAAATGAAATAAATTTCATTGTGTTGTTACATAGATGTGTTTATTTAGTTTTGTTTGAAAATTTGAATCCGATTTGAGGATCCGAAGCGATTGCAGTTATGTGACTTGTAGAGATTTTGCTGTTTTAAATTATCTTCATTGAAGATATAATCGAATGATTTCTTTTTTCATCTTGTAGTGTGCGTGCAAATATGAATTTCACGTTACTTCATTAATTTTTGAACCAGTGTTTCGTTTTAAAACGTATTTGGTTGCCGTCATTTTTACAACTGGATTTTTTCACTGGTAGTATAATTCGATGCAAATTATTTTGATGAGATTTTGACGTATAAAAATTACTGTCGCCTTGACTTCAGTAACCGTTAAATTTTAAAGTGAATTTTAAGCAGTTATTCCACAACGTTGATTTAGTACCCGTTTTTACGGTGCTTTGAGAAGTGCAATTTCCTTATCGAAATTGCCACAGATGTGGCTATTTTAATCACGTGTTTCAAAAATCATTTTAAAACAAAAATTGTTTCCAAAATTTTTACAGTTTGCGCTTTCAAAATAATGAGGAAGCGATTTAAACGCTTCAGCAAAATTGGGGACTATGAACCCTCACTTTTGCTGATTCCCTTAATTCCGGTTTTCCGTTTGAGAACATAAAATGTTATTTATTTAAAATACACAATTTTGCACTTTCAATGAAACGATGAAGAGATTTAAACGATTTAGCAAAAGTGTGGAGTATGGAACCACACTTTTACTATTTTGGTTAATTCCGGACTCATTAATTGAAACATCTGATGTTTGATGATTTTGATGATTTTGTTGGGCTTTCGTGCCACTCTGCTGGACCTTCGAGTCATTTGTTGGGCTTTCGGGCCACTCTGCTGGACCTTCAGGTCATTTGTTGAGTTTTCGGGCCACTCTGCGGACCTTCGGGTCAAATACCAGTACTAGACCTTCGGGTCACTCTGCGGACCTTCGGGTCAAATACCAGTACTAGACCTTCGGGTCACTCTACGGACCTTCGGGTCATCTGATGGGCGCCAAAAATTTATAGTACTTGGTAGGCTTCGGCCATTTGAGATACATGTGCGGCGTAGCTAAAACTCGCCATCTGCTGGGATCCATCGATCTTTAATGTTGATTTTCTAGATTATCTTAATTGATTTCTAGATATTTGTTGTTTCTATTTATGTGAAGGTAATTAGATATTTGTTGATTTGAGTTCTAATTATCTTTGTTGATAGTTAGATATTTGCTGATTTGAGTTCTAGTTATTTTTGTTGATAATTAGATATTTGCCGATTTGTGTTCTAATTATCTTCGTTGATAATTAGAAATTTGTTGATTTGAGTTCTAATTATCTTTGTTGATAATTAGATATTTGTTGATTTGAGTTATAATTATCTTTGTTGATAATTAGATAATTGTTGATTTGATTTCTATTCACCTTTGTTGATAATTAGATATTTGCTGATTTGAGTTCTAATTATCTTTGTTGATAATTAGATATTTGTGTTTTCTAATTATCATTTTTGATAATTAGCTATTCGAGTTTTCTGATTATCGTTTTTGATAATTAGATATTTGTGTTTTCTGATTATCGTTTTTGATAATTAGATATTTGTGTATTTTGATTATCTATTTGATAATTAGATTTTGTGAGAATTTGTGAATTTCTTTTATGAAATTAAAAGATTTCTCTGGTGTTTGTATTCTTGACCTTTATTTTTCTAGCTTAACCAGTTTATCTTAGAAAAATAATTGCTATTGACGACTTTAATTATGAAAATTGCGGGGACACAATTTTTATAAGGAGGGGAGTCCGTAACAATCCGGGATTTTGCACCGGTTAATTATCTTCATTAGATGATTAATTCTGCTGGCTAATTGCTGTTGGGAGTTTTGAATCGGGTTGAAATTCTTTTCAAAAATTTGTTAAACGTTGTGTGGGCTTTAAATAAATTTTGGCCCGCGTTTTATTATAGATGCTGGGTTGTATTAAGTAAATATCGGTTACCGTTCCTCCTTTGATTCATTTTCGCAAGCCCTAAAATAAACGAAAATGGCTGTGCTCGTTCTTTCTTCAGAAATTAGGGTTTTCGGTAATTTGAGATGCCGATTACAAATTCTCGATTCAACTCGATTTCTTTGCTTGTTAGTTGATCGTCTCTTGAGATGCTTGTGGCTGCTTGATTGAGTTCATCTTTGCTTCGAAATTAGGTGAGTGGTTTCCACTCACAATTCTAATTTAACTTCTTACATTTTTTATTTTGTGATTTCCATGAGTTTGAATTCTTTGGTACTTTGCCTTCATCACTTTGATTTTGTGAAAGTATTTTGGCTTCGGCCTCCTTTTTCTTTGCGAACTCAATTTGGGTTTTTGTTGATGGTTGCTGCTGCTATCAAAAATCGAACTTTGAATGATGATTGCTGATTGAGCTTGTGGCTAATTCGAAATCTATATTTCTTTGTATGTATCTCTTATGGTATTTTTGCGTTCGAATATTTGATTCGAGATGAAAATTGATTTGGGGATTTGCTTTTATGCTTTCTTGCTTGTGTTCGAATCTGTGAATTTGCCGATGATGTTACTCGAAATATATAGGATTGTAAAACCTAATATTTCGTTCAACTTTGTGTTGTTTGGATTCTCTGTGAATTTAATCCTATGCGTTGTTAATATTCATCAAAGCCTGGTTTTTTGGAATTCATTTAAGATACTGTATGTAATTTTATTTTTGTACAAATGTACATCTCGGACCTGAACATGATTTTGCTCAATGATTGTTCATTTCGGCTGTGCTTGCGTGTTCCTGCTGTTTTGAAATGTGATGTATGAATCTGTTTTAACTGGATTGCTTGATGCTCCTGACCACTGCTTAAACTTGCAATATATATTTGCCTTTTGGTTCGTGAGTTCCTACTGATTTGGAATTGTTGCTTCTTTCCAGTGAAGTTCATACATGTATAGTTGTGTTGTTTTGTTCTCACTTCTGGCTTGTTTCACTGTCATGCGTATTTCTTTCTAGCTTTGACTTGAACTGTTGTATTCATGGAGTTAATGCAGCTTCATGGTAGCTGTCTTGACCATTTGAAGCAGTTTGGATATTTGTTTCATGTAGTTGTTGTGCTAATGTATTGGTTTCATGAACATTTGGATGTTCAGGTTGCGTGCACAATTCATGTGTTGCCAACCTGTGTCCTTTGTACCTTGTTGCTATTCCTTTATATGTGTGCTGGGCATTTGTAGTTTAATGGAGTACATTTTTGTTTGTTAACTTCTGCTTCCCTGTCTTGTTCGAATTGCAGTAATACTGCTTGCACTTTGGTCTGTTGGCAGTGATTCGTGTATATGAGCAGTCTCACTTTATGTTGTAGCTGTCTTGACCATTAGAACTTTGTAGATATTTTGGTTTTGAAATTTTTGGTTTATTGTTGTAGTTGTTTCCAGTTGCCTCTGGTTTGAGATTTACTTGTATACTTCATGCGTGCTTTGGAGTTTTAGTTGAGACTTGTGATTGCACTCGGTTTTGTTATTTGATTCATGTACAGTCTGCGACATTTTTGTTTCACTGGTGCATGTATCTTGTACTCGTGATGCAGTGCATTTGATTGGATTTTGAGTTTCATTTAATTTTTGTAGTACTTAAGCATTGCCTCAGTTTTGCTTGAAAACTTTTGAGTTGTGCTTTGTTTGGTGCACATCTTTAACCTGTTGCAGTGTTCAACCTAGTTTGTAACTATGTCAGGTTACTGTGCATTGCATCATATATTTTTTGCATCCATTTTCGGTTGCTGTAGTTTGTACCATTCGAGGCATTTGACAATTTTGTTTCATGATACATATGGGCAGTGATGTGAACTTATTTTTCATTCATTGTTGCCCAGTCCTGATCTTGTGTGATTTCTTGGTATTGCTGTTAGATTGGTTTGGTCTTGCAGTTGTGTTGAGTCATGATAGTAGTTACTTGACCTTTTCATTTTGTTAATGATTTGGCTTTGCAATTTCGACTACTGTTAATATTTGGAGTTGTGATGACATCATATGTTGTAGTGGCGAGGAAGTGCACGTGAGCATGTACTGTAGCCAAACAGAATTGACTTTTAATTGATATTTCAATTGCTTGAATTGTTTCGTATGTCCAAATCAATATATTGAAATTATGCTTTGATTTGGTTTAATTTAATTATTTTTTTGCTATCTAATTGTCTGCTAAATAATTAGATTATGTGTTTTCTAATTATCGTATCGATAATTAGATTTTGTTGTTTATGCCGTTTCACTGGCTTGGGTTTCGCTTTGGCCACTTGCTGTTAATTGCTGTTTAGGCAATTCTGTTGTTTTCTAAATTATCTTCATTGTTAATCCTTTTATTTATCTTTGTTGATGATTTGGTTTTGCTAATTCGTTGTTTATTGCTGTTACATTTTATTTCTACCGTTATCCGATTCTCCTATTGAAGGATTGGATATGCGAGATTTATTGTGACTGTCGTCTATTTGTGATTTAATTATTATTGCTTCCCTGCATTAGTAACTGAGTTTGAATTAGACTAATCCGCGTATTATTTTCTTTTGAATTAATACTCGGGTCAGACCGAGTTATTTCAGGCTGTTGATATCTCGCTTTGGGTTGCTGATTGAGATATGAAATCTCTTTATATCTTTTGGAGTAGTCGTTGTCATTTTATAGGATGATATGCATTCATGTATATTATTTACAATAATGTATTTGTGTACGTAACGTACAGCGTCGACAGTTGTATTGTATCACATGTATTATATCACACGTATTGTAACTGACTTCAGTTATATATATATATATACACGAGATTTGATATTATCCGTATTTTGTATTTTTCTTATCTGTGTTATTATTATATATGTGTGCTAAACTATTATGAACCATCGTAGTTCATTTTATATTGGAATTGAATATGTCGATGGGAGTGAATAAATATACCACTCCTATCGAGATAATCAATACTAGCGTAAGGCCTAACTACGGATGGCCGCTCCTATCCAGCATTATTCTTCGTAATGACAGACAGTATTTCCTTTTATTACTCTTTGTTATTGCGAGCATAGAGGTGGGGTGCCACAAATGCTAAGTTATAAATGAGAATAGTAGAAGTTGAAATTGTTACTTATAAGACAAAAGATAAAATTATTGAACATCTAATTAATTAAAAGAAATAAGATAAACTTGTATGATTTCAATTACATTCTTTAAAAGCATATATATAACTTACCAAATATTAAAAGTTTAAATCTTTACTAAGAAAATGTAAAGGAAATTGTACAGGCAAAAGTATGTAATGAATCGTTCAATAAATTGCTTTTATTTATAAGAATTGATGTTGTAATTGTTATAAACTTAAGTTATAATGGAAATCTTACTATAATAAAATATGACTGAAGGTAAATGTTTCAAGTAAAGTAATTATAGACTTAAGAAAATGTTGAAGTTAATTATTTTAGTAAACAGAAAGATGAATACTATAAATAAATGAAATTAAGCAGTGAATAAATGAATGTAATATAATGAAAAGGAAATCAAACAACAAATGTATGAAATGAAATTAAAATGAGTAAATTTGATCTATTTTCTGAAACTGTGATTGTTTGTTTTGGGTTTATGGTTGCTTGGGCAAGGATACTTTGAATTTGTTTGGATGTATGAATAATCTATTTCATTTCATCTAAGACTGTTGAGTAAATGGTGAACTTGATAGTTTATTTTTCATTCCGTACAATTTAAAGTTTGAACCCGAACAACTATTTGTTTTGTTTTGCTTGAATGGTTGATTTGTATCTGCTGTGTACGTTGTTTGTTGCAATTGATGGTTGTTGTATTGATTTTTTTGTTAATGATTGAAACAACTTAAATATTTCATTTTATATAGTTATTATTAACTCTTTAGATTATATAATGAAATGCAGGTTATGGAAGCAATTGTGGCTGCATTTGGTTTCATAATATAAGCGTAAATTTCCGAACAAATAGGTACTCCTTCGGATTATGGTTTATAGCGTTGTTATGTTGTTTTTCCTGTGTTAGGATATATATTATTTTGGAAAACATACGTTGTATATTATTATATTTGATATTATATTTCCTCTTGAGCCTCCTTGTACAAAGGTGACTTTGCCAAAAAAATTCCGTAAATTTTGGACTTAGAAAATTTTGAAAATGTTTTCCAAACTTTATTAATTTAAGTATAAGAAGATTTATGGGTACAAATTGGTACATTTTATTTAAATTAATAAATTTTGTAAATTTATTTGATTATAAATTTAATATTTAAGTAAGATATATGGACTTCTTTATTCTTTTCTTTTCCCTTCTTTCCTTTTCGCGGACGAAAAGTTTTGAGTGGGGGAGAGTGTAATGACCCGTAAATTTTCAGTAATTAAATTGGGTTATTTAATAAAAAATTTGTAATTAGATTTAGAAAGAGAATTTTTTTTATGAATGTATATTAATTGTTGATAACTTGGATGTAATTCTGATTAGTGAAACAATGTAAATGTTAATTTTGTTCTTATTGTAATAAAAGAATGTTACCAAGATGAAATGATTAATTTGATTTAAAATCTTAATTAATATGTGCATTAATTTATAATGGGATATAAAAGGTAAATTAATAATTTAAAATGTTGACTTCCTAATAAATTTATGTATAATGAATGGAAATGGGATGAATTAGTGTATGAACTAATCGTAGCATTTGTTGTAAACTAATAAGTATTTAAAATGTAACAATGCTAATTTAGGTTTATAATTAACAGGTTTGAAGAAATGATAATTAATTGAAATAAGAAATCAAATTTTAACAAATATGAACAAAAATTACGTTAATGTAAGGAGTAATACAATGTTTGAAAGTTGTTAACTTAGAGGACATTAAGAATTAGGAATTGAATTTTGAATCAATTGTAATAAAAATAAAGAAAATGTTACGTTAATGTTAACTAAGGAAATTTTAAATAAATTGAATGAAATTCAAACCAATGGAAATAATGTAGATGGGTACTTAGCGACAAATTGAATATATGAAAACAAAATGTAAACATTGAATTTAATTAAGGAAAATAAATTATAATAAATGGTCATTTAATAAAACCAATGTTCTGGGAGTAATTATAATAGTTGTTTGAAATATGTATAAACTTTGATTGGAAATCAATTGGATTTAAAATGAAATTTGGTATTACATTTATGAGTTTAAATGTTATTTTATTGCGTAAAATAATAAATGATGGAATAAAAGAATGCATCAAGATATAACCAATGCTAATTAAGATTAATACTTAATGGATTGAATGAAATGGCAATTTATGAAGATATGTTATACTTGACTATAAATGGCATAAGAGAATAAATGGAATATTAGATGAAATTAGTACTATGAAATTAAATGGTAACATTTACTTGTTAGTAATAAAAGCTTATTAATGTGACTAAAGTTTAGTGTAACGATTATTATATGTTACCTATTCTTGTTGCTTGTTAATTTAAATTGGAAATAAGTTACCATAAGTCTAATGTAATATTACATTAATATTAATTAAGGTAGTATTTAGAAATTATATTAATGTTATTCATAATTAGAAATTTGTTGAATTGTAAGAGTGGGAATAAATATTTATCAATTTATTTGGATTTGAACTATATTAATAATTGGATTTATTGCAATTAAGTGAAATTTAGTATTTAATTTTTTGCGTTAATTGAGATTTAGATGAAATTTAAAAATATTAATGTAATAGTCTGAATCCAATGTTAATTTTTTTCCATGTGATAGCAATGAAGTGAATAACATAATGAAAAGTCAATTAAATGGAATTATTGGTAATTTTATTTATAATTTCCGATTTTAGTGGAATTTAAATTAAGCACGGAAAGCGATGAATTAATCAACTTTGATTTACATATGAATTTATTTAAGTTCCGTAATTGTTTTAGAAATTTAAAAATGATAAGATTATAAATTTTAAGAATTGAAATTGAAAATTTGAATTAATTAATTAGTTTTAAATTTATTTAATTAATGGAAAAATAGCCATTTTGGCCACTGACTCAAATTTCGACGAAACCAGTTTCATCGGTTCCGTAACGGTGAATTATTGTAGGATTTCGAGTTTCGTAACGATCAGGCTTGTCGTCTGATCGTACGGACTCGAAACGCTCAGAAATCAATTAACTGAAATAAATTGAAATCAATTTGAAAAATGTTGATTTTAGCATAACTTCTTCATATGATGGAACTTGGACTTGAAACTTGTTCCATCGAGTTTAAAATATTTTAAAACATCTATTTGGATATATGGGTTGAACCAATTTCGTTCTGGAGGCAGAACGCGCTTTTCGGGCCATATATCATTCAGCGCGTTTAAATCGGGTCCATATATTCTATTTCAACTTTGTCTATAAATATCCTCCTACAAACCCTAACAGCCTCTTTTCCTCATTTCTGTATGTTCTATTGGCTCATCTTTTCAATGGGTGCAAACGCTAGTTTCCAAATAAAATTCCAAAACAAATCCAAAGCAAAAATTTCAAACTTCATGTTAGACACTAGATAAGAGATGTCAAATCCCGTAAACCTCTCTGACGCCGTTCCACTCGTATTTTACTGTTGATTTAACTTACATAAGATCTTTTTGTTCCGACTCCAGTGTTTTGTCTTTTCAATTCGCTCGGGTCAGTCCGAGCATTTCAGGATTTGAAGATTTTATTCTAGAGGACGAAGACCAAGATTTGTATTACTATTATCTGCTATATTATTCCACTACACCATTTTATTATGCTACATTATTAATATTCTTTGGTGTTTGTAACTCTGATATGTATTGTATAAGTATAATCAATATTTTGTAAAACAGCTTCATGAACTGTATATTTGATTATTATATTTTATCGTTCCGCTGCATATCATATTTTGTTTTTCTTTCCCTGCTTTTTTCTTATTTACCCCATAACAATCCGCCCTTCTATATGGTTTAAGTCTGACGTGTGTGGTTGTGATGACCCGCCCTTCTAACTACCAGAAAGATGTATCATCATTAAGAAAGAAAGGGATAGAAATAGAAAAGAATAGAAAAGAAAGAAACAAAACATCAGAATCTCACAGCGGAACGGACAAAATATAATGTATCACATATCTATTACATAGATTTACATATATCAGAGTTATGTAATATCAATACACATGACAATCATACATACATCTGTCACTATATACATCAGAGATACAGCATACATCAACTAACACAGCGGAACTAGATAGATATCTACAATGCTGAAGCCTCCTGCTCCATTGCTCCTCCAGAAGTCGTCAAAGCTAACCTGAATCCTTTGGCTACCCGTAAAAATTTGGGTACCCGAAAGTTTATGAAAACAAAAATAAACTCCGAGTCAGACATGGGTCTGGTATGAGTAAACTGTTTAAATTGTTTAACTATAAAAACCATTTAAAAACAAAGGTATCACGTAAGACTCCCCATAAATAAATACGGGTAAGTTTTTACCTTACGCTAACCAAAACATTTTATAGGAAATCCAGTGATATTATAATAGTGTCTAGGGTTTTCAAGTAAAATACAGAAATAGCTGAAATGCTTACATCTCACATTTCAACATAGTTGGGCACAATCAAAACGTACGGCGCTTATTGGAAATTGGATCCCATACAATGGCAGGGCTACTGGGGTACCGCCCGTCAGAGTACGTAGTCTAGATCACTGTACCGAGGAGCCACCCTAACTCCCCTGCAACACAAGGCCGGAACCATTCCTTACTGAACAGTTCCGAACAAGATAATCCCGCAGTTGGTGCGCATATCCAACCGCCCACACAGCCGAAATAAAGGGACATCTAGACAGGGGTATATCTCGTCCTGCTTGGGCATGACCCACCTAACCTTGCTGCACCTCCCCTGTTTTAGCAATTCCCGGTTGATGAGGCTTAAGGCTGCGATTACCTTTATAGGACAAATTTCTTAGAATGGTCATCGTCCGCCTGACGATGTGCTGAAAGCATTCAGTCCATACAAGTTCGTTCCGGGTTCGAATGAAACCGAAGGCATTATCTCGTCACACTTATTTTGGAATCACCCTCAGAGTCAACGACGATAACCCTTGCATTCAGAAAGCACCATCTTGATCTTCACTTGAGAATTCACGACCTATCGTTTAATTTGGATGGATGTGGTTTTTGGAATATCAATTGGATACCCGATCCCGGTCTCATCGAAATCCAAACGTCATTTTCAAGGCCAAGTTGTCTAATCAACTTAACAGTTTAATAATTTAAATTCAACAATTAAATTAATATAACACTTATCACAGATAATTCATACACAATTGCCATGGATATATTAAAGCATATCAGAGAGCATCACAGAATATCATCAATAAACATCACCAACAAATATACAACACATACAACATCCATAAGCACTCATCTCGAATTCTAAATTTAGTCAATTCAATTAAAACAATTACTTGAGGATTAGCCTCTTAATCCTGTTAAATTAATCATTAGTAAATAATTCATTACTTATTCCATTTCAAATTATTTAATTAATAATCAACTCTTAATTAACAATTATATCTTAATTACTTAGTTAATTCTCCTAATTATTAAATAATAACTTTAATTATTAACTTATAGAACTTAACTATCCATCGGTTACTTAATTGCTTGAGAGTTAATCTCTTAACCTTGTTTAATTACTTATTTCCCTTCAAATTATTTAATCAACAAATCATTTCTTAATTAGTATATATATGTCTTAATTGCTTAATTGCTTAATTACTTAATTACATTATTCACATTATTTAACTAATTACTTTCTTAATCAAGTTATCCAACTTTAATTACTTAAGTAAATATTTCTTAATTACTATTCTTCGACCTAAATAGAACTTAATCACCTGTTTATTTATTGCTAATTGCTTCATTAATCATTTTTCAATTCTTAATTAAATCACTTGATTAATTACTATTACTCGTTTATTAATTAATTAAGTGGTTAATTACAATTTCACTTATTATTTATAATACATTACTAATTAAAATTACAAAGTAATTACTCTTAATTACTTTTAAATTCAATCAATCACTATTTATTATTTACTTAATTAACATTCGAGTTTTCTTAAACTTTGATATCAATTATATCACTAACTGAAACATTATTTGTTAATTCACTTAATTTATTACCATGATTTTAAAACATGGTTAAGCTTAAACAAAATAATTTGTTAATTCAAATAGTTAATTACGAGTTAAAAACTAATGTTAAGTCTTAACTAGGCTAATTAATACTTGGATTAAATTTAAACTAAAACTTTGAACAGTAGTTGTTTTTCACTGTGATACCTTACTGAATCCCATATTTATTAACAAATTTTATAAACAGCTTATACTCAAGTATAAAAGGACCTGAGACTTCCCAGCAAAACTCAAGTGTTGCTTCGAGTTGATCGCTCCTTCACCCGAGTCACCAACCAGAAACGTAAAATCATCTTCTTCCCTTAGTTTGATTTACGGCAAGCTTTTATATAAATTTAATTAAAGGATAACTATCAGAAGCTTTACGCACTCGAACTCGAAATATAACCTGAAGCACCCAATAAAAATTCTCGAGTATAACTCGAGACAGTACCCCCCTCTCCCCAACTTCAAACGTTAATATGCCTCGGTGCTATACACGTGTACAGCGCCGCTCGTGGCACCGGCGAGCTTCTGAGGCGTCGCGCAAATCCCAACTAACATGAATACGAGAAACTCTAAGTCGCATTACCTCCAAACAATCAAAATCAAAATTTTGCTGTTCGTATGAAAAGGGAAAGTCGACCACTCTGAACCAAAACGATACGCCACCCACGCACAGTTCACCAGAGGCGATGGAAACTCGACTACACCATGTCAACGTCCCAAGCAACCTTCCCACCAAGCCATGAATCACTCGGTCACGTGCGCGAGTCGAAATCCATACTTTACTGGCATGAACGAAAATGTGCAGTAAAACCCTATTTCGATCTCATATCAAAATTCTATGCAACAGAAAAATTAATGAATATTTTTCCTAAGATCACATACAATCAAACTTGCTTCGATTTGAATTTCAACAATTTATATTGAGTAATTTTCGAGAATTCCATAAAAGTTTAATTTTTGTTCAACAAAAAATTGCACTTGATATATTGAGCTTAAAATTCCCATTCGACCTTTAAAAATCATAACTTGTAGTCGTAATTCAGGATATAAGTTTGAATTAGCTTTTCATATGATTGAATTTATCAGTGTTTTTCTTGCTTGACTGTAAACAGTTAAGTATGAGTTACTAATATGTTTGAACCAGATTTTTAAAAATTATGATTGAAGTGCAAGCAACAAGTTTTGATGAAAAACAAATTCAAAACTTACCATAATCAGATAAAAACAATTCAAAGATTAATTGTTTTCATCCTGTAACATAAAGCAGAGAACAACACCTTCAACATTTTAGTTACAGCTTGTATAAAATCTCAAATACATATCACAATAAGGCATATTCACACATATATAAATTTCATGCAATTATCTTACTGTTTTAATTACTTATGCTTTGAAAAGTTAAGTTTACTCACCCCATAAACTATTGAACTGAAATCCCTTGGATGCCTTGAATTGCAGTTGAAAAACTGTCTGTGCTAGTTCATGAATCTGCTCTTCTTTTAGATTTGAATGTGTTTCCATCTCTTGTTTTAGCTTCTTTTGATTTCTTTTTTTTTTCTTTTTGTTTCTGTAGTTATAACTGAACTAAATGGTAAGAACAGATGCATACATTTTTTATAACTTTGAACAATATGTCTTCTTTAACAAGCTTTTACTTGGCAAAATATCTTTCTTTATTATATTAATGTTTACTGTCACAATTGTAACTTGTACAAAAATCTGAGATGCATTAAGAATTTCGGCTGAAAGATTGTATTAACCCTGAAAGGAAAATATGCAGTACTAAATAAATGTTTGTGTTTACATTTAAGTTAACACATGATTAATGCTAGCTGACACAACAATGTACATAAAGATTTTTGCAGACTTTGGTCTGTTCTTTAAGTTGCAGGCCAGCATAGCTTGCACAAGAAGCTTTTCATTAGTTTATATTTGTTTTGTACCTTAATTAGTTTGCATAATTATTAAAAATGTTTACATAATTATCATGTTTTGTTATGTATAAGAAGTTTGTATGTAAGTATATTTGCAGGTATAAGACCTGTGCTTCTCTGTTTTACATTTGCAAATAGAGTGGCTTATGAAGACATTTGTAAAAGTATTTGTTTTAACAGCTTCTAGTTTGCTTATGTTCAAGTAGACTCATGCTTACAACTATATTTTATGTTATACTTATATTACATATTTATAAGTTTATTTTATTTTAATTCTAGACATTGTTATTTTATTTTATATTATATTATTATTTTTCTACTCCATGCTTTGTTCTTAATTTAGTTATAGTCATGAGTTATAGTTAATATTCTTATATTTATATTTAAATTAGATCCGAGAGTTCACTCCCTCTTTATATTTATTTTATTTGTATTGAACTATAAATATTTCAATTATGAATAATATGATTTATTTACATTTATACTTATTTATCTCCATTTGTATTTTATTTAAATTATAAGCATAAGTTAATTTATATTTCACATTTATATTTTATATTGATTAACTTTGATTCTATTTCAAACATCATCATTCATATGTATACTTAATAAATATAAACAAAGTAAGATATTTTGATTCAATCATAAAAGACAAATTTTATTATGAACATTATTGAGAAAATTTATTAAACTTCTGAATCAATTTCCTTTTAAAAATACCACTTATATAAACAATGGCAATTATTTTCAACATCACATCCGTTTCAAATGATTAAGTATACCTTTTATTTAAATTCATTTGAATATTTATTAACATAAATAGGGCCAAAATCCAGGGTCGTTACATTCCTCCCCCCTTAAAAGAATTTCGTCCCCGAAATTTAAAACAAAGATAATTTAAAAGTTGTCATATCAACCATTCAAACATATATATCATTCATATATTAGCAAACAACCAACATCTATCCTAACAAACATCGCTAGCCATCCAGACACAAATCCAAATAAGCTTTTAAAAACTATACAGAGTTTCCTGGGTGAAATTCCGAAATCCTCGCTCCACTATACTATGAGAAGCTACTCTACTATATTCCTGAGTTGCCTTCTACCTTAACTAACAATCCGAACTGAATTCTATCCACAGTCACATTCGGCTCATATTTCCAGTCTTCCTGTACTATTGATTCTACAACTAATACTGAATCAAGAACAAATTTCTTTAGATGGGTCACACAGAATACACTATGAATTCCATACATCTGTTCGGACAATTCAACTCTGCAAGCTACAGTTCCAATCTTTTCAATATCCGAAATAGTCCAATATATCTCGAGTCAAGTTTATTTTCCCGCCTTCCGAATCTAATAGTTCCTTTTTAATTGGGAAACTTTGGTCAAAACAAATTACCAAACTCAAATTCCAATTGTCTCCTTCTTATCTGCGTACTTCTTCTGACGGTCTTGAGAAGCTCTTATCTTACCCTTTGATAAACCTAACCTTATCAGAAACTTCACAAAACAAAACTGATCCGAACACAAGATAGTCTTTCCACAATTCACCAAAATCCAAAACTCAAACTTACCGCATATCCTCTAAAATACGGTTCAGTCTCTCTGTTCGTCCATCTGAGGATGATAGGCTATACTAAATTTCAAACTCGATCCCAAAGTCAATTGTAGAACCCTACAGAAATTTGTTGGTGAAAAATAGGGTTACGATCACTTATTATGCTAACAGGAACACCAAACAATTTTACTATTTTCTTCAAGAAAATTTTGGCCTGAAACTGTAGTCTGAGTTACCTTAACTGGTATAGAATGAGCATTCTTAGTTAATCGATCCACAATAATCCATATTCCATCGTTTCCTTTCTTGGTTCTTGGCAAACCGTCGATGAAATCCATCGAAATCATCTCCCACTTCCATCTGAGATTTCTAAAGATTGCAATAATCTTGGGCAACTTGTAATGATCACTTTAACTTGCTGATAGAAAATACAACTATAAACGAAAGCAACTACAACCCTCTTCATGCTCGGTCTCCAGAAAATTCTTCTCATATCTTTGTACATCCTAAAGATTCTTGGTGATTATTCAGTCTGGAGTGATATCATTCACCTAAAACTTATTGCCTCAATTCATCTATATCAAGCACACAAACGGCCACTAATCCTTTAGGCACCATGATCATCCACTCACAATCTGAACACCGTCTATCCTTAGTTTAAGAATCAATTCCTTAAAAGATCTATCCTCCCTTAGCTTACTTATGATTCTGCCCTGGAGAGAAGAAACAATTTCTAAAAGAACAATACCGCATTTATGCTAATAGCATCAACTACCACATTCCCTTATCCTGGGTATACAGCACATCCATCCATATGATGCCAGAAACTCGACTCATCATTGCTGCCTCAGATTAACATCCTCTTAGAGAAAAAGAATATTTCAATAGTTTGTGATCCGTTAATAACCCAACTTCTCTCCCAACAAATAGTGCCTCTAAATTTTCAAAACAAACACAATGGCTAACTACTTAAGGTCATGCGTAGCGTAGTTCCCTTCATGTTGCTTTAATTACTGACACGCATACGCAGTTACTCTTCTATCTTGCATCAACGCTGCTTCCCAAATCAATTATACAAGCATTCGTATAAATTCCAAAGCTGCCCTTTCCTTCCGGAATAACAATCACTGGAGCTCTGGTTAGCCTCATCTTCCATTCTTAGAATAGATTCTCCCCTTCGCTGGGTCTACAGAGATATCTTCACCCATAATAATGTGCCTCAAAATAACTTCCGATTTCCAAAAATGGCACTAAAAGAACTCGCCTTCAAAACATGCCTCTTCAGTGTCTCCAACAATATTCTCGAATACAGCTTGAGCTCTTCTTCAAACTTAGGATATACATAAACAAATTTATTCATACTCTTATCGATCCTAAATCTGTTCAACTAACTCTACTTCCTTTCTCAGAACAATCCTCTAACTAGACTGAATTACTAGCACTACCCTGAAATCAAATCAACGCGAAGCTCTATCTCTCTTCCCATTTGGATCACAACAATAACTTATTCTTTTTGAGAAGCCCCAACGCCAAATAAAAGGCTACTCAAATGTATTACAGAATTGTCGCACAACACTCTGGCAATTCTACCCAGATAAGTATGTTCTCCCTTCACAATCCTGAACAGTCTATACTGTTTGGTAATGAAACCACTCTGCTACTTCTGAAATCACCTCAAGAAAACCGCTAATCAATAACCTTCTCGACAGCACACAGAACACTTCCAGCCATAGGGTTAACCTCAATGTCCAAAGACTTCTATTTAAAGCTCTTCGAGAAACTCGGGCCTCATCCAAACAAAAATACCCTTCTGGATTTAGTCACCATTCCGAAACGGACATACTTCCTTAACTTGTTCCAAAGAAACATCTTCGGAGACATCCAAACTCACTGAGTCTCATTATACATCTACAACACCTGGAGATATCAGGATATCATGACTTGCTCTTGTCTATCCGATAGATCCAAACTCAAGCTCGTCCCAAAATTACATTCCAACAATGAAATCCTCCCATTACCCAAAGCTCACTCGAGACAGTAATAAATCTACAGTCTCGGCAGATACACTCCAACTACAAATATTCAAAACTCCAACCATCGGTAGTCGTGTTTCACACACCACTATCTTATCTACCTTTATAACTTATATTGGAAAACCTAAACAGGTAACCCAATAAATCGGTAGAAATATATATATATATATATATATATATATATATATATCAAAATTACGAATACGCTCTCTCAAGAAAGAAATCACTCAAGAGCCTAGGTATTCACTCAACCTAGCGCTCTGATACCAAGTGTGATGACCCGACCTTCTAACTACCAAAAAGACGTATCATCATTAAGAAAGAAAGGGATAGAAATAGAAAAGAATAGAAAAGAAAGAAACAAAACATCAGAATCTCACAGCGGAACGGACAAAATATAATATATCACATATCTATTACATAGATTTACATATACCAGTGTTATATAATATCAATACACATGACAATCATACATACATCTGTCCCTATATACATCAGAGATACAGCATACATCAACTAACACAGCGGAACTAGATAGATATCTACAACGCTGAAGCCTCCTACTCCATTGCTCCTCCAGAAGTCGTCAAAGCTAACCTGAATCCCTTGGCTACCCATAAAAATTTGGGTACCTGAAAGTTTATGAAAACAAAAATAAACTCCGGGTCAGACATGGGTCTGGTACGAGTAAACGGTTTAAATTGTTTAACTTTGAAAACCATTTAAAAACAAAGGTATCACGTAAGACTCCCCACAAATAAATACGGGTAAGTTTTTACCTTACGCTAACCAAAACATTTTATAGGAAATCCAGTGATATTATAATAGTGTCTAGGGTTTTCAAGTAAAATACAGAAATAGCTGAAATGCTTACATCTCACATTTCAACATAGTTGGGCAAAATCAAAACGTATGGCGCTTATTGGAAATTGGATCCCATACAATGGCAGGGCTACTGGGGTACCGCTCGTCACAGTACGTGGTCTAGATCACTGTACCGAGGAGCCACCCTAACTCCCCTGCAACACAAGGCCGGAACCATTCCTTACTGAACAGTCCCGAATAAGATAACCCCACAGTTGGTGCGCATATCCAACCGCCCACACAGCCGAAATAAAGGGACATCTAGACAGGGGTATATCTCGTCCTGCTTGGGCATGACCCACCTAACCTTGCTGCACCTCCCCTGTTTTAGCCATTCCCGTTTGTTGAGGCATGAGGCTGCGATTACCTTTATAGGACAAATTTCTTAGAATGCTCATCGTCCGCCTGACAATGTGCTTAAAGCATTCAGTCCATACAAGTTCGTTCCGGGTTCGAACGAAACCGAAGGCATTATCTCGTCACACTCATTTTGGAATCACCCTCAGAGTCAACGATGATAACCCTTGCATTCATAAAGCACCATCTTGATCTTCACTTGAGAATTCATAACCTATCGTTTAATTTGGATCGATGTGGTTTTCGAAATATCAATTGGATACCCGATCCCGGTCTCATCGAAATCCAAACGCCATTTTAAAGGCCAAGTTGTCTAATCAACTTAACAATTTAATAATTTAAATTCAACAATTGAATTAATATAACACTTATCACAGATAATTCATACACAATTGCCATGGATATATTAAAGCATTTCAGAGAGCATCACAGAATATCATCAATAAACATCACCAACAAATATACAACACATACAACATCCATAAGCACTCATCTCGAATTCTAAATTTAGTCAATTCAATTAAAACAATTACTTGAGGATTAGCCTCTTAATCCTGTTAAATTAATCATTAGTAAATAATTCATTACTTATTCCATTTCAAATTATTTAATTAATAATCAACTCTTAATTAACAATTATATCTTAATTACTTAGTTAATTCTCCTAATTATTAATTAATAACTTTATTTATTAACTTATAGAACTTAACTATCCATCGGTTACTTAATTGCTTGAGAGTTAATCTCTTAACCCTGTTTAATTACTTATTTCCCTTCAAATTATTTAATCAACAAATCATTTCTTAATTAGTATGTATATGTCTTAATTGCTTAATTGCTTAATTACTTAATTACTTTATTCACATTATTTAACTAATTACTTTCTTAATCAAGTTATCCAACTTTAATTACTTAAGTAAATATTTCTTAATTACTATTCTTCGACCTAAATAGAACTTAATCACCTGTTTATTTATTGCTAATTGCTTCATTAATCATTTTTCAATTCTTAATTAAATCACTTGATTAATTACTATTACTCGTTTATTAATTAATTAAGTGGTTAATTACAATTTCACTTATTATTTATAATACATTACTAATTAAAATTACAAAGTAATTACTCTTAATTACTTTTGAATTCAATCAATCACTATTGATTATTTACTTAATTAACATTCGAGTTTTCTTAAACTTTGATATCAATTATATCACTAACTGAAACATTATTTGTTAATTCACTTAATTTATTACCAAGATTTTAAAACATGGTTAAGCTTAAACAAAATAATTTGTGAATTCAAATAGTTAATCACGAGTTAAAAACTAATGTTAAGTCTTAACTAGGTTAATTAATACTTGGATTAAATTTAAACTAAAACTTTGAACAGTATTTGTTTTTCACTGTGATACCTTACTGAATCCCATATTTATTAACAAATTTTATAAACAGCTTATACTCAAGTATAAAAGGACCCGAGACTTCCCAGCAAAACTCAAGTGTTGTTTCGAGTAGATCGCTCTTTCACCCGAGTCACCAACCAGAAACGTAAAATCACCTTCTTCCCTCAGTTTGATTTACAGCAAGCTTTTATATAAACTTAATTAAAGGATAGCTATCAGAAGCTTTACGCACTCGAACTCGAAAGATAACCCGAAGCACCCAATAAAAATTCTCGAGTATAACTCGAGACAGTACCCCCCTCTCCCCAACTTCAAACGTTAATACGCCTCGGTGCTATACACGTGTGGTAACGACCCTGACTCGACCTTCGAAAATCGGCACCGAATACGACACTCGTATTCAAATGCCGCAGATCCAAACGCCGAACCTGGTTCGCACAGGTTCGGCCGGAGCTTATAACACAATAAGTACAACACAGCGGAAGAAATATGAATAATACATTTGATATACAACACCGATACAATATCAGATACAACAGAATACAATAGAATGGTACAATGGATAACAATACTATCAGAGATACAAGAAAACAGCAGCAGAAAGATAGTGTCTTCAATGCCAAACTCCAAAAACTCCATCTTCAATCCAAAGCTAGCTCGAACCCTTATCACATTGCATAAAGAGAGCAAGACTGGTGTGATGCTAAAGTGTAGCAAATACAATCCACTAGTCCAAAAGGCTGGAAGCTATCGAATCTAGACCTACTATGGGATTATCTGAAAACCCCAACTCTAGACTGCCCGTGTGGAAAATAGTGGGCACCCAGAGTTTAGGAAAGGAACAATAAACTCCAGGTCAGTCATGGGACTGGTGTGAGCAAACAAAACAATTTGGTCTTTTAAAACAACAAAAGAATTTAAATTTTGAAATCCGCAATGCTTTTTAGAAAATGAAACTACCATAAGGCCTCCCACCACACACACAATGCAATCGCAGAATTGGAGGAGATTTCTCCTTATGATAGTCAAACATGCTTAATACGATAAAAATTCTTTGATATTATTACTATAAGTGCATAGTGTGGAAAAACCATTTCGAAAGTATAATATTAATCCTAGCCAGCATAGACATTTCGAACTATGCCTACTATAGCTACCATCCAAACAGTGGGGCGCCACCATAAGTAGATGGCAGGTAATACAACTAAAATCGTACAAGGCGCGTATTGGATGAATGGATTTCCAACAAATGGTCAGGCTAAGGAACTTCCTATTGCCACATGGGAACGCCTCTGGCGGGACGCCACGAGAACCAACCTATTCTCTGCTGTCACAAGGCCGGCTACCCCCTTCCCGGGGAATAAAACCTGAGATATGCCACCCCCGGTCCTTTGGGACCTTTACCCGAGGGACCTCCAACAACATCACACAGTAATAAATATACTAGTGTCCACATAAGTAAGTATCTGGGCTCCAAACCATGATACTACCCTTTTCCAGAAGGAATGGTCATACAATAGGGGAGCTACCCCTGAAACCTTGCCGCATCTTTCCTGTTTCGACCATTTCCGGTTTGTGAGGCTCGATGAGGTCTCGACCACAAAGCTACGCTTTTTCATCATCAACACACAGCAGCACTTAGCATGCCACACTACCAAATTGGGAGTATATCGCTGATAACCTTCAACTACATAACCTCTGAGCTCGTGCGTCTCAGAGAAGGGTGTTAAGCTAAGAGAATCAATTCTCCGCCACCAACAGATATGTATTTGAAAGAAATCGGCTTTATATCTCAAAGTGCAGTGTCAGACACACGACCATACAACTCTGTTTCGGGCTCGAACAGAACCGAAGGCACTTCCGAAGAAGCCCTTGCAAATCCGGGTATCCACAATCCCGATCGGACTTCCCATCACTTAGGAAGTCTCTATACCGGCGCGACTCAGTGCAGAGACAATCGACGGGTTATCCTTTCGTTCTCGAAAACACCCGGTCTTCACCACCGGTCTTCAAATGCTATCCATAACGACGTATCATTATTCGGAATGGGTTATATGACACAAAGGTCCTCTCCCAGCTAAACCGAATAATGAGCGCAATATTTAAAAACATATGGATATGAGATTTCAGTTAAGTCACGACTTATTATCGAAAACCTTCCTTTTAAAATGGTTTAACAAATGACCATTTTAAATCTTTTAAACAAAAAGATTCATTTTACAAAGTTTACCGATTTTCCACAAAGGTACATCAATGGCTTTTAAAACAATTTCATTTTAAGTTGGATTAACTTACCCAAATCTTAAATTTAAAGATTAAATTAATAACTTTCAAACCATTTCCAATCCAATCTTTTATATGAAAGATATACTATTTAAAATCCTCTTAGATTTTCAAAACAAGGGTTAATAATCTTTCACTTAAGTTAAAGCCGATTACCTTTATATAAGTTAAAGCCATTCAAGTATAAAACTTGGGTTTGGATTTAAATTTCCAAAACAATACCTTTGAAAGGTTAAAAACCCATATAACACCTTTATAACTTATATAATCTTCTTAACTCATAATTCCAAATCATAGAATTCAATTTCAAATATTGAATTCAAATTCAAATCAAATTATTTTTAAATTTCAAAACTTTATTAAGTTATAAAATAACCTTTATTGTCTTTTTGAAACTCATTTTCCAAAAGTTTACAATCCTAATTTCAAACCATTTTGGATTCAAAAATTCAATTTTTAAAAATTATTTCAAAATCTGTGACTTAACCCATTTCCACGTGCAATCCGTATTAGTGTGTGTATAGTGTGGTCCAGGGGTTCAACACAATAGTGCACAACATCAATCATCACAGATTCAGTCATATCTATAAGCGGTATAACCCATAACGCTTATCTTTATTCACAGATTCATAGATAAATAAATTTATCAATCACAAAGATTTACCATTACAATTCGATGTGGGTTTCGGATTACAAACTAAAATCCGACTCCCTGTCGCATCGAAATTAAATGTCATTTTACGGGTCAAGGGTTTTGCATATTCATATAACAATATATTCATCACAAATATATCAGCTCAGCATAAAGCATCACATAGCATCACATCATATAACAAATATATCAATCCATCACACAACATTCAAAAGCAATCAAACAACTTTGATTAAGGTGAATAAATCGTATGGTTTTAAATTTATCACTCACATAATTACTTTCATTAGTAATCTTTAATCAATGATTAATTATCATAAACTTCAATTGATTAAGTTTTAATCACCTTATTTAATTAATCATTTCTTTAATCAATTCTCCTAATTAATTAACCCTTAATTATAATTAATTGAATCTTAATTACTATTATTAATTAATTATACCTTGATTAATCACTTTAATAAATAAACCCTTAATTATTAGTTAAATCTTAATTATAATTAATTATCCTTAATTGATTAATTTATAGATTTATCATTCCTTAATTGATTATAATAATTAATTACTCCTAGATTAATAATGATTTTTTAATCACTTCCATTAATTACATCCAGTAATTATCAATTAATTACTTTACTAAGTAATTACCATCCACTAATTACATTAAGTAAATAAATTTTTTCTTCCAAATCATCTAGTGTTTAAATTAATTAAACTTAATTAATTAATTCAAACCAATCCCATTAAACTCAATTAATTACATTATGTAATTAATTCCTTAATTACTTTCATTAGGTAATTAACTTAGATTAACCATTGTTAATCACAAATTTATTAATCTTTAATTATCCATTTATGTATCTCTAATCATCTAATTGATGATCTTATTTCTAAAATTAATTTATCTTAATTAATTAATTTCAACCTTAATTAATTAATTCAAATTCTTAACCATTTACCAACTTTCTTTAAATCATATGTTAAAGACATACTCACTTCATAAAAGAAACTTAAAGAATTTAAACCAAATTTACTTTTAAATTCTTACCATTAAAACACCCTTTAAACAACTAAAGTTATTAAAACAATTTAATTTATCAATCTTCCTTTTTATTTCAAAACTCTTATATAGATTTAATTCCATATCAAACTTAGATTTAAAATTCACTTACATTGTAAATCTTTATTTTTAAATTCAAATTAATTAAACAATTTAAGGTTGTGAAAACAATTTAATTTAAAAAAAAACTTCATTTTATTTTTGAACTGAGATTCAAATTAAAACTTTAAACAGACTTAAATTTAGGTTTAAAACTTGTTTAAACCATTCAGTTTTACTCTTTAAAAACAGGTCAGGTTTTTAAATCTATAGCCAAACATTCATCCCAAGCTACTAAGTAAAATGCTTTGAGTCAAATGCTAACGACTTCGAGTCAAATTCTTGAATCAACCGAGAGATACTCGAAACCCAACACCAACAGACCCCAACCCAACTGTCACCTTACTTACTTCGAGCAAAACCTTTCACTACTTCGAGTCAAACGCTCTTCTGCACGCACACGAGCCCGAGAAGCCATCGTCTTCTCCACTACCATGTTTTCCAAATGCACCGAGTTTCGTGCGTGCATATGCACAGTTCATCAGAGCAATTCTGATCATGGTGACCTTCTTCGGCATGTCGACGCACACTCCTCCATCCCTCTCTGACACTCAAAATTCTCAATTCAACAAGCAATCGAAATCGAGTAAAATTTCGAAAGCAATGCTACTTCCTGAACCTACAGAACCACCTTAATCCCCTTCGCTCCGCCACGATAAGCCACCAGAAACCACGCGGACTCGACCAAAACTTCGTCGCTCACTCACAAACCCCCTACCTTTGATCCGACCCCACTCGATGCCACGATGGCGTCGCAGTCCCCTCGCAAACCTGAACGACCACACCCCCATTTCAAACCCTAAATTGATCTCTTCCGACCACTACAATCCACAAAAAAAATTACGAATATTTTTCCCTTGATCGTGGACGCTTGTTCCACGTTCTGACCAGAACTCGAACAACATAACCACGCCGATCATCATAATTTGGCGAAGTTGTCATCTCAATTCAACTCACGAATTCTCGAAATTCCCAATTCTAAAAATTTTGATTTAACCTTTAAAAATCACGGTTTTTGATGATGATTACATTTATATAAGTAAATCAAGTAATTAAGGAAATCAAATTTTTGATCACGCATTGAACTTTACTGTATATTCATACTTCTAGATGGTTTATATACAAATTGAACTTGAAACTATTTTTAGAATGCAGATCTTACAAATCTAAACTATTTATGTTGTACAAAAAAGCCTGAAACAAATCAGGGGATGGTTGTTTGAAGGGTTTCTTTTATTTTCTTTTGAATCTATAAAACAACAGAGGGTATATCTCCCTATTTCAATCATGCACACATGATTTATATATATTCATTCCATTCAAATCTAAACAACATGCAAGCATTATATCACATCACAGATATCAAGAAGATTGGTTCAAGAGTAAGTTTGCTCACCTTTCCCTGAAGAAAGAAAGGCTCTTGACAGTTTTCAAAAACAGAATTGAAGGCCTACAACCCCTTTTTCTTTTCCTTTACTTTAATTCTTTTCAGATAGTTGAAACTTTATATACAGAGAAACTTTTTTTTTTCTGCAACTTGAAATCCAGAAACAAATTAATTCCTTGGGTCTTGATTCCCTTTAAATTGCTTCAGAAGTCACTGCCAAACCTGAAGCTTACAACTCTGCAGTTTTGATCATATTTCCCTCAGTTAAAGAATAATAAAGTTAATTATTATTTTTAATTGCTTCACAATTTAAATTTAAATCTTTCACTTATGAGTTTGCTAAATTTTACCTGAGCTGTTGAAGTTAGGCTTTGATTGATTTTAGTTGCTGAGATGAATTTGCACATGCTTGATCTGGAAATTTATATCTGACCTGAAGCTTGATTGTTTACAGGCTTTTGTATTTGCTTGCAGATTTAGAATCTTAACTTGATCAAATTGATTTCAAAATTGTGAACATTGATATTTTTTTTTCTGGTTTTCTTTGATCAGGTTTCGAAATTAAGAATGAAGAGAATTTTTTTTAAAGTCTTATTAAGGTAATAACTGAAATGAGCAACCTGGTTTTCTTTTTGAACAGCTCTTTGGTTTTGAAACTTGTGAAGCAAAATCTTTTTTTTTAAGATTTTGCTAAGATACCCATGATTACATATGGGGAAATGAAAGGCTTCTTGTAATTTTAAATTTGATTATTTTACAAGAGTAATGATATAGAATGCCATTTGTATAAAAATGATCATGAGGCCTAAACACTTGTACATTCATACTTACATATGTATGTTTACTTCTTTACTTATGTATAAGTTTACATTTAAAATTTTTAAAGACAAAAGAATGTTTTTAAACGAACTTCATATCATATTTGCTTTGTAAATGAATATACCTCTTTATTCATTTATATGTGTACACATACAATGTTGAAAGAAAAATTGTTTTACCAAATATTTATATAATATACATTACTCCTTAATGATTTTGAATGCCACTTACTTCTAAAACTTTTACTTTAAATTTTATACTTTGGTACATTTACAAACAATATTCTCAAATGAAATTGTTCAATTTTATACAACCAAGATTATTTTAAACTTTTATTCCTTGTTTTGTACACATTTTTTTATTATTAATTTCTACTTCTTATATTACAAATAAAACAAATTTTCCTATTGGTATTAAATTCGTAGAGTTTCCCAATCCAATATATTTATAAATATTTACATTTTGAATTTTCCAAATCAAAATTCCTTTTACAAATTTTAACTTTCAATCTATATATATATTTATTCAAAAATTTCAAATTAAACCCAAAATTAAATTTTATAGTTTGATGTAATTTTTCAAAGTGTTTATTTTCAATTTCCAATTAGAAATTCTATTTTAAAACCATATTTACATTGATAAACAAACAAGAATCTATTAAATCCTGGAAAATACCAAATTAATTCACAATTTAATTTCTAAAATAAATTAAATTCTCAATTTAAATTTGATTTAAAAACGGGAATGTTACAGGTTCCCCTCCTTAAGAAATTTCATCCCCGAAATTTGCAAGGAAGACGAGCAAGAATAGACGATAGATAAATACACAATTTATCAGATCAGGCCGAAATATTTATTCTGTATTCAGTTTACCAAATCAGAATATCAATAATATGAGAACAAACTCATTCGATACTACACAAGATGCTCGGGTCACCAGATCAACGAAATATGCAAGGGCGCTGGTTAGTTCGAAAGAATAACTAACCGTTCGTAGTATATGCCTGGACCCAAACAATAGATGAATGGATTCAATTTAAATTGAAACATCCCAAAGTGTATACATAATTTGTCCCTCTTCGGACTTGACAAGAAATGACAACAAAACTTCACATTTGGTTTTAACCGATATCATTTTATCGATACAATTTATTTAACTTTATATCTTAGTTACCAATTTATTTCAAATTAAATTTCAATTTTTCTAAAGTTAAAATCGAAAAGTTGATAGAAATTTGGCGAAGAGAATACGGAATAGAGACTTATCTATACGATTCGTAGGGCCACCATCACACCGAAGCTTCTTCCTCGAGTTGCTACGAAGAAATCAAAGAATTTGGAATCGAATCAAAGGAGATTGATAGAGAAGATATTTTCGTTGTTGCATGGCATTGACCATTTAATGGTATTTCCCTGTCCCCTATCTCGTCCTCTTCTTGCACTCATACTTACTATCTGTGAATAGTAAGAGAATTTACTGAGGCATTCGAACGGATATCTTAGGGATATACTCATTCTAGGGTATACTTCACCCTATCTTTAATGAGTTACTTAATGTGTTATACTCTTGAGCTAAAGTTTTAACCTTCAGCTCTGATACCACTGTAACGACCCTGACTCGACCTTCGAAAATAGGCACCGAATACGACACTCGTATTCAAATGCCGCAGATCCAAACGCCGAACCTGGTTCGCCGGAGCTTATAACACAATAAGTACAACACAGCGGAAGAAATATGAATAATACATTTGATATACAACACTGATACAATATCAGATACAATAGAATACAATAGAATGGTACAATGGATAACAATACTATCAGAGATACAAGAAAACAGCAGCGGAAAGATAGTGTCTTCAATGCCAAACTCCAAAAACTCCATCTTAAATCCAAAGCTAGCTCGAACCCATATCACATTGCACAAAGAGAGCAAGACTGGTGTGATGCTGAAGTGTAGCAAATACGATCCACAAGTCCAAAAGGCTGGAAGCTATCGAATCTACACCTACTATGGGATTATCTGAAAACCCCAACTCTAGACTGCCCGTGTGGAAAATAGTGGGCACCCAGAGTTTAGGAAAGGAACAATAAACTCTAGGTCAGTCGTGGGACTGTGTGAGAAAACAAAACGATTTGGTCTTTTAAAACAACAAAAGAATTTAAATTTTGAAATCCGCAATGCTTTTTAGAAAATGAAACTACCATAAGGCCTCCCACCACACACACCATGCAAACGCAGAATTGGAGGAGATTTCTCCTTATGATAGTCAAACATGCTTAATACGATAAAAATTCTTTGATATTATTACTATAAGTGCACAGTGTGGAAAAACCATTTTGAAAGTATAATATTAATCCTAGCCAGCATAGACATTTCGAACTATGCCTACTATAGCTACCATCCAAACAGTGGGGCGCCACCATAAGTAGATGGCAGGTAATACAACTAAAACCGTACAAGGCGCCTATTGGATGAATGGATTTCCAACAAATGGTAAGGCTAAGGACTTCCTATTGCCACATGGGAACGCCTCTGGCGGGACGCCCCGAGAACCAACCTGTTCTCTGCTGTCACAAGGCCGGCTACCCCCTTCCCGGGGATAAAACCTGAGATATGCCACCCTCGGTCCTTTGGGACCTTTATCCGAGGGCCCTCCAACAAAATCACACAGTAATAAATATACTAGTGTCCACATGAGTAAGTATCTGGGCTCCATACCATGATACTACCCTTTTCCAGAAGGAATGGTCATACCCTAGGGGAGCTACCCCTGAAACCTTGCCGCATCTTTCCTATTTCGACCATTTCCGGTTTGTGAGGCTCGATGAGGTCTCGACCACAAAGCTACGCTTTTTCACAAAGCCATGCTTTGATCAACAAATGATCAACAATTGATCATCAACACACAGCGGCACTTAGGATGCCACACTACCAAATTGGGAGTATATCGCTGATAACCTTCAACTACATAACCTCTGAGCTCGTGCGTCTCAGAGAAGGGTGTTAAGCTAAGAGAATAAATTCTCCGCCACCAACAGATTTGTATTTGAAAGAAATCGGCTTTATATCTCAAAGTGTAGTGTCAGACACACGACCATACAAGTCTGTTCCGGG
Organism: Allium cepa; assembly: GCA_030765085.1. NCBI lineage: Eukaryota > Viridiplantae > Streptophyta > Magnoliopsida > Asparagales > Amaryllidaceae > Allium > Allium cepa. The sequence continues at coordinate 913,614,501 of CM060943.1, forward strand.
CTCGAACAGAACCGAAGGCACTTCCGAAGAAGCCCTTGCAAATCCGGGTATCCACAATCCCGATCGGACTTCCCATCACTTAGGAAGTCTCTATACCGGCGCGACTCAATGCAGATACAATCGACGGGTTATCCTTTCGTTCTCGAAAACACCCGGCCTTCACCACCGGTCTTCAAATGCTATCCATAACGACGTATCATTATTCGGAATGGGTTATATGACACAAAGGTCCTCTCTCGGCTAAACCGAATAATGAGCGCAATATTTAAAAACATATGGATATAAGTTTTCAGTTAAGTCACGACTTATTATCGAAAACCTACCTTTTCAAATGGTTTAACAAATTACCATTTTAAATCTTTTAAACAAAAAGATTCATTTTACAAAGTTTACCGATTTCCACAAAGGTACATCCATGGCTTTTAAAAGAATTTCATTTTAAGTTGGATTAACTTACCCAAATCTTAAATTTAAAGATTAAATTAATAACTTTCAAACCATTTCCAATCCAATCTTTTATATGAAGGATATACTATTTAAAATCCTCTTAGATTTTCAAAAAAAGTGTAACGACCCACTATTTTGTACCATTCGAATTCGACAATAATAGAACATGTCAAGCTGGAATAGTTCAAAATAATAGATTGTAAATATAGCTACGGAACAAATGAAACCAAATACACAGAATCACAGACACAGATATCAGAATCTCACAGCGGAATATAAAATAATACAGTGGTTCATGAAGCCACTGAAAACCATTACCAACAGAAATACATTGTTTACAAATCTTTAGTACAATTTTTAAGCCATAAGCAAAAATAGTTCCCAAATGTCTTGAATTACAAAATAGATAAAGACGAAGAAGCTTCCAACTAGCAAGAGTGATCTAGTCCTAGCTCCAGAAAGAAAAGCTGAATCTGCAACTCAGGCTGACCCGAGCGTACAATAAAACAAAACACTCGAGTCAGGACATACATACTTATATAATGTAAGCTAAATCAAATGTACTGTAATGTAAAGAGCAAGTAACTTAAAGGATGCTTGGGATCGCCCATCCTCTAAGGATCCGTTAAACTATTTACTATATAGTATATTGCGCTATTATAATAGTGTCTATATTAAAATAAACTTACTTTTTAATAGCGTTAAGGGGTTACCCATATAGCCCTTAACACGTAATAGTCCCAGTAGTCCATCCAATATCATAGCTCCTCCTGATCGGGAAGCAACTAGAGGATACCACACGGGCTACGGGAGAAAACCAAACTCGTACAAGGCTCGATATGGTAGGTGACACGGCACAACTAGGCAATGCCAGGGTAGATATACCAATTGCTATCCGGACCGGTGGTAACGCGAAGCCGCAGCAACCGCCCACCTCGAACAACACTCCCAAATCAAAGGTGCGCACCAAAACAATCACAAGAGTAATAGAATGGCATACGAAGAAGTGCGTTCGATCAGAGGAGCTACCTCATTAATCCGAGAATCGCTCCTGTTTTAGCCACCTTAAGCCAACTCACGGGAGTCGGGTCCACGTATATACCTTTAAGAAACCGTCACCACCAACCTACTTCATTCTGGAATCTCCACCGCGTACACGGTTGTCAAAGTGGTTTTTGGTATCGACAGAGAGTATGTCCATATCCGATCCCGGTCTCTTTGCCAACCAAACGTTATTATAACCCGTGGTTATAGTTTGAAAAATGGTATTTATTTTTCCAAATCAATATATATTTCAAATACCTTAAATTTTCAAATCCTTGATTTAAACATTTTCTTTAAAAATATACCATTTCAATTTATTCAATCAAATTTGGAATTTATTTCTTTTATAATAGAAATCATATTTTCCTTTAAAATCTATCCAAACTCAATTTCTAGATTCTTTTATTTATTACATATTTAAATTCCAAAGTTTAACTTATTCTCAAAAATCTTCCATAGATTTTCAAATAAATCCATCTTAATTTCTACAGCATTCAGGAAATGCTGTCTAAAGTTATGAGTTTAACCTAGTCAAATTTCAAAAGATAGCATTTAAATGCGGTTGTAGATTTTTAGATTTAAAATCTATTTCTAAATATAACTTGTTATATATATATAATTCTCTAAATTTAAATCTTATTCTTTCAAAACTCCAGAATTTTTGGAACAAGTTATACTAAAATTTTATTCTATATTTATTTATTTTTAACATTTAAAACATTATAAAAATTTTACTAGAATATCCTCAATTTCTTAAAAATAATTTAAAATATTTCCAGAAAATAATATATATAAACCACGGGCCTATATAAGATTTTCTAGCCTAGGTCAAGTGAAACGGATCTATATCATTTCAATCCGATATTTACACAACTCCGGGTTCTATCATTTCGAACCCGCAATCCCAAGATAATTTACAGCAGTTAACCGAACAAGTGAACAATAATAACCAATTAGGCCTATCATTTCAGCCCATACCATCTATAATAACAGGGAACTTGCAGTGGTGATTTAAGCAGTAAATAAACAATAACATAACTGCAGAAATAATATAACAGATAATACTGATGAGATGTCAATTTTAAACGGGTCCATCATTCTATATTACACTACAGACAGATAATAGTGAAATGCAATCATACACATACACTTGCAATAATTTACGAAATATAAATACGTATGTCTGGTGAGAAATACTCACCTGGATGTTGCAGAAATTTGAATTCAAAAATGACAATTCACCGGTACAGACTAACAGAGAGTAACGGTCAAATTTCCCGGGCGTCGCCTAGATTTAGATCTAGAACAATTTCAAAATATAGGAACGCGACTTAGTTTTTAGTTAACGAAGAATTAAAGATAGGAAAAGAAGTTTGACTTGCTCGACCAATATTTTTCTAAACTCGATTGCAAAATGTATGAATGCGAGAACAAATGCTTCCCCTAACTTGCCTAACCCATACCTATGCACATCCTACTTCTTCATTCATACATCATTTCATTTTTTTTTTTCTCTTTTTTTTTTCTTTCACAAAGGTTTCCAATATCCATCAAAAATCATTTCAGATCACACTGTGCTAAACAGACTCTACAATATTACAACCCGAGTTTTCCCCTCATTCTGCTTCGAGTCAAAACAGGGTTTTCTTCGAGTCACCCATCACTCTACTTCGGGTCATTTGGTATCTGCTTCGAGTTGAAATCTGGAATTGTTGAATCACATATATTTCCAGGCACCCATCCTTCTCTGGCCTTCACTGCCCCTGCTACCTCCTACCACTGCCTTCTCTAGTCCATCCACCTCCTATACACCAAGCTATGGTGTCAGACCCATCAGTGCCTGGATTTTTTTGAGTGCCCTGATGTGTGCACAGACCTTTGTGCACGTGCACACTTGGATATGCAACTTTGGCACCTATCTCCCCTTCCAAATTTCCAGACCTGGCAGCTTCACCAACCTGATCTGCCTCTTCCCTTGCTTCATCTTTCAGATATTCACCATCATCACTATACTCAACTAGCCTTCGGTCACATGCTCCTGTCTCTCATGCTATCAGTGCTACATCTAATATGTGTGCAGACTTAAATGGTGGTGAGTCTGGACTTAACATGCCTACACATGCACTGACATCATATTCATATGCAAGTCTGACTACTAATATGATTTATACATATACCCTATCATGATGTAGACAACTCTTATGCAAAATTATATGAATGGTGGGTCTGAACACTTAATGTGTATATAGATGCAAACTAAAACATATGCCTACCTGATGCACTAAAACACTGACTACCACTATGATTTATCACAGGCCTTATCATGATACAAGACACCCTCTTACACCACTTCATAGCCTATTCCAACACCTGTAGGCTTCATCAAAACACACACACCCCAGATCTATAACTGATATCATGTTTTCACCAGATTAGCTATCAACTATAGATTGCCTATCCTATATGTCCACTGTAAAGCTACAGACAATACACCCAGAGAACTTATACCAAAATGGTATGGCCGAGCAAATCAAGAGATAAAGAGACATAGGATAAGAAAGAAAAGAAAGGTGATTACCTGATTTTTATCAAAAGAGTTGAACTGGAATTTGCAGAAGAAGATGTAGAGGAAAGATGCAAATATATAGGCAGAGACTTAGAAAAATTAGAGGAAAACAAGTCAGTTACTTATGTAATAACTCTGGAAAAATTTCGAGCAAATTGAGCTAGCAGTTTCAAAGTAAATATATGATACGTGATCATAGCCATTGATGGTGAGATGGATAGCTAATGACAAGGCAGAGCATGATTTAAGGCCGAGCCAGTGTTTTGCAATTGCCTAAATTTCAAAGCATACTAAGGCTTATCGGTTTCAACATTTGAGGTATAACTGATTGCTTTGATCTGGAACAATTAATGGCTGTTTATATTTTAAGAAACTGATCAAAGTAACAAGCGAGATATAGGCTATGGTATTGAATGCAGAGATAAAGGAATGGGTGGGTTGATATGTCAGTTTTTTTTTTTTTTTTTTATCTCCAGTGCATTTTCTACTTTCGAGCAAAATCAGTGGTACTGATTTATTTGTTTGCATTTGGTCAGTTTCAAAAAGAAATTTCACGCATTGATCTTCTGGCGTGATTAAAGAAGAGGCATGCATCAGTTTGACTTAGTGTTGTGATTAGTGTTTGTGATAGGGCCGATGATTTTGCAAGCTACAGTTTGAATATGAGAAATGTACAAGTGAAACAGCCGAGAGAATAGACATGAAAGTTTGAACGCTGAATATATATAAATGTTGTGATTTAATTTAGTTAAATCTTTCCTTGATTCTAGATTGATATTTTTAAATGTAACGTTACATTTTTATGTAGTCAGTTAAAATTTAACGTATGTCAAAAATTATATAAAACAACGGTCCTTTAAAACGAACCAACGTCCGTCTTAAAATCACTGACCAAAAATTTTCTTCAGAAAAATTTGAAAATATTATTTTTACACTGCGTTAAACAGACGCAGTCTAAAATATCAAAAATTTTCACAAAAATAACATTTTGAAAACACACGTTTTATAACGTCACTTTAACCCGATAAATCACGCGTCTTTCAAACTCGAAATTTAACGGTTCAATCCTAGCTTAAAATTTTACAGTTATTATTTAATTTTATTGTCATATAAAAATTTTCAAAATATATCTCAAATTTAAATATTTAACTATATTGGTAAACCCAATTTATAAAATATATTATTTAAAAATAAAAACAAATTAAATAAATTAAATAAAATAACAACTGAACTAGGGTTGTTACACTCTCCCCCACTTAAGAACTTTTCGTCCTCGAAAAGGAACGAAAGAAAAAGAACAAAGGAAGAATAAGCTAGATAGATAGGTACCTTAAACGAATAGTTCTGGATTTGAAGCACGGATGCTCTCCTCCGTTTCCCATGTGCAATCTCGCCCATCAGTGCTCCACTGCACTTTGACCAATGGGACTGATTTTCTTCTGAGCTGTTTCGTACCTTGATCGACGATACGAAGCGGCTTCCTTTCCATAGTCAAATCAGGCTCGATGTCCAGACCATCGAGAGCAGTAGGCTGGATGACTAAAGATGGATCGTGAAGACAGCGGCGAAGGTGAGATACATGGAAGACATTGTGAATTCCGGCAAATTTCTCTGGTAGATCCAGTCTATATGCCAGAGATCCAATTCTCTCCAAGATACGGAATGGACCGATGAATCTAGGTGCTAGCTTTCCTCTCCGACCAAACCGGACTACATTCTTTAAAGGAGAGATCTTCAGAAACACCAAATCACCAACATCAAATTCTAACCTCCTTCTACGCCGATCAGCGTACTTCTTTTGTCTGTCTTGAGCAACTTTTAATCTCCTCTTAATCTCCTCTACCTTCTCTGAAGCTTCTAGAATCATCTCGGGACCAAGAACTAAGCGGTTACCAGACTCAATCCAGCACGAAGGAGATCTACACGGTCTCCCGTATAGAGCAGCAAAAGGAGACATCTTAAGACTAGCCTGATAACTATTGTTATAGGTGAATTCCACAAGATGAAGATGGTCTTCCCAAGATCCTCCATAGTCCAAGATGCAAGCACGAAGAAGATCTTCAAGAATCTGATTTACCCTTTCAGTCTGACCGTCAGTTTGTGGGTGATAAGCGGTGCTCAGGTTCAAACGAGTACCCAAGGACTCTTGGAACGCTTTCCAAAACTGACTAGTGAAAATAGGGTCTCGATCGCAAACAATGCTAAGAGGAACGCCATGGAGACGAACAATCTCCCTCATATAAATCTCAGATAAACTCGAAGCTGTGCGGGTAGATCTGACTGGAATAAAATGAGAGGACTTAGTCAACCTATCCACAATAACCCATATGCTTTCATTACCCCTTCTAGATCTCGGCAAACCATCGATAAAATCCATAGAAACTTGCTCCCACTTCCAGTTTGGAATTTCCAAAGGCTGCAATAAACCGGGTGTTTTCTGATGGTCTGCCTTAACTTGCTGGCAAGTCGCACATCTACTGACAAAGATGGAGACATCTCGCTTCATACCCTTCCACCAGTATAGCTTCTTCAAATCCTGATACATTTTAGCTACGCCAGGATGAATGGAGAGTCGGGACTGATGATGTTCCCGGAGTAATTCCTGCCTTAAACCGTCAACGTTAGGGACACAAATCCTTCCATTGATCCTTAAAATTCCTTTATCATCAATCTGAGCTCCACTGCCATCAGAGCTATTTCCACCAATTCTGCTACGAACACTTCCCTTCATACGCCTAAGCATCTCGTCTTCATCTTGTTTAGCCACAATCCGGTCCAATAGAGGAGATGAGACAGAAATCTGACACAGCAAAGATTTCTTTCTGCTCAGCGCATCTGCCACTACACTGGATCTTTAAAGGATTCCCAATATCATCTTTAAGAGCAACAGTCCGAGAACTACAAGATATCTTTGCATCATGCTTATCTAACCAATCGCCTCCGAGCAGAAGATCGAAAGCGTCGAAACCCAAAACATAAAAGTCTCCAGTGAAGCATTGTTGGGAATGGAGGAGCTTCACATCCCTACACACTTTACTAAGGTTCGCAGGACCATCGATAGGGTTTGAGACACATAAAGGTATAGAAGAAAGTTCAGGAGAAAGGCGATGTTCAAATCTATTACAGAGATCGGATGAAATGAAGCTGTGGGAAGCTCCGGTATCGAATAAAACTCGAACAGGTAATTTGAACAAAGTAAAAGATCCCAGAAGAGTACCTTGAGAATCATCTGGAGCTGGAGCTGGTGCAGGTGCAGGCTGCGGAGCTGTAGAAGATGCAGCAGTTACTGCAAAGACTCCGGATGTTGTGCCCTTCTTCTGAGTGGGACAATCCTTCTTGTAGTGTCCTGGCTGGAGGCAGATATGACATAGATCTTTCCTAGCAAACTGAGCTGGTGGTGGAATGGCAGCACCCAAAGTAGGACAGCGGTTAGCAAAATGTCCTTTCTGGTGGCATCTGTGGCATGTGATGGTCGACAAATCCACTGGTGGCCTTGCTGAAGCAGAAGATGATGATGAACCTAGCCCTTGAGTCTTGTTCCTCTTATTGCGGTAGAAATTTGACTTCCTCTTTCTTGAATTACCGGAAGACTGGGTCGATGCAGACGGGGTAGCAAAAGTGGCCTTAGATGTAGGGTTCTCATACCGGAGAGCCATATCCATCAATGCCGTGAATGACCCATGCACATGAGTAATGAGTCGATCGTAGAACTCGGGTCGAGCTCCAGCGATAAACTTCTCGTTCAACTTGAGCGGGGTGTCAATCAGGTTCAGGCCATACTGTGAGAGTTCATTAAACTTTCTCTCATACTCTGTGAAGGTCATGCTGCCTTGCTTAAGATCCATGAAGTCTCTATAGAGCTGAGACTTTCCCGCTTCGGGCATCCACTTGGCCAGAAAGGCCTCCCTAAAGCACGATAAAAGTTTAAAAGATAGATTCGAAAAATGGGATTTCAAATCCGAATTTGGACAACCAAAGAAGATACCTAAATTGCTCCCAATTGAGGTCAGCCTCATTTGTTTGAGCAGTAATAGATAGCCACCAATTCAAGGCAGCACCTTTCATCTGCCAAGCTGCGAGTTGCCTCTGCTGGGCATTAGTAATCTCGAGGCAGGAGAAAATTCTTTCTAAGTCCCCAAGCCATTGTTGAGCTTCTATGATGGTTTCTGTTCCCATAAATTTTGTGCCACCTAACTCAACATAGTCCTTGCACAATTTAGTGAATCGGACTGGGGCAGCAGGAGGAGGAACAGCTTGCCCTCGACCTCGATTGTTTCTCCTATTCATCCTGAAAGGTCAAGAATGAATTCTAAGGACAGAAGAAAAAATCAAGATATTCTAGGATAAGACAAAGTCTAAGCAATTTACAAAAGCTCGAATATAACGATGAAGAGAAGGCAGAAGGGTTTGGAAAACTTATTTTAAAACACGAAGTTTTATACCAAAATACTTCTTTTAAAATCTTTTTGAAAATCATTTTATACCTTTAAAATACGTTCTCTCACAAGAAAAGATTCCGGAATTTGGCTTCACTCATTCTAGAGTATTGCTACTCTATCTCTAATGGGTTTTTGTTCCTTAGGCTATGGTTTAAACCTGGCTCTGATACCAACTGTAACGACCCACTATTTTGTACCATTCGAATTCGACAATAATAGAACATGTCAAGCTGGAATAGTTCAAAATAATAGATTGTAAATATAGCTACGGAACAAATGAAACCAAATACACAGAATCACAGACACAGATATCAGAATCTCACAGCGGAATATAAAATAATACAGTGGTTCATGAAGCCACTGAAAACCATTACCAACGGAAATACATTGTTTACAAATCTTTAGTACAATTTTTAAGCCATAAGCAAAAATAGTTCCCAAATGTCTTGAATTACAAAATAGATAAAGACGAAGAAGCTTCCAACTAGCAAGAGTGATCTAGTCCTAGCTCCAGAAAGAAAAGCTGAATCTGCAACTCAGGCTGACCCGAGCGTACAATAAAACAAAACACTCGAGTCAGGACATACATACTTATATAATGTAAGCTAAATCAAATGTACTGTAATGTAAAGAGCAAGTAACTTAAAGGATGCTTGGGATCGCCCATCCTCTAAGGATCCGTTAAACTATTTACTATATAGTATATTGCGCTATTATAATAGTGTCTATATTAAAATAAACTTACTTTTTAATAGCGTTAAGGGGTTACCCATATAGCCCTTAACACGTAATAGTCCCAGTAGTCCATCCAATATCATAGCTCCTCCTGATCGGGAAGCAACTAGAGGATACCACACGGGCTACGGGAGAAAACCAAACTCGTACAAGGCTCGATATGGTAGGTGACACGGCACAACTAGGCAATGCCAGGGTAGATATACCAATTGCTATCCGGACCGGTGGTAACGCGAAGCCGCAGCAACCGCCCACCTCGAACAACACTCCCAAATCAAAGGTGCGCACCAAAACAATCACAAGAGTAATAGAATGGCATACGAAGAAGTGCGTTCGATCAGAGGAGCTACCTCATTAATCCGAGAATCGCTCCTGTTTTAGCCACCTTAAGCCAACTCACGGGAGTCGGGTCCACGTATATACCTTTAAGAAACCGTCACCACCAACCTACTTCATTCTGGAATCTCCACCGCGTACACGGTTGTCAAAGTGGTTTTTGGTATCGACAGAGAGTATGTCCATATCCGATCCCGGTCTCTTTGCCAACCAAACGTTATTATAACCCGTGGTTATAGTTTGAAAAATGGTATTTATTTTTCCAAATCAATATATATTTCAAATACCTTAAATTTTCAAATCCTTGATTTAAACATTTTCTTTAAAAATATACCATTTCAATTTATTCAATCAAATTTGGAATTTATTTCTTTTATAATAGAAATCATATTTTCCTTTAAAATCTATCCAAACTCAATTTCTAGATTCTTTTATGTATTACATATTTAAATTCCAAAGTTTAACTTATTCTCAAAAATCTTCCATAGATTTTCAAATAAATCCATCTTAATTTCTACAGCATTCAGGAAATGCTGTCTAAAGTTATGAGTTTAACCTAGTCAAATTTCAAAAGATAGCATTTAAATGCGGTTGTAGATTTTTAGATTTAAAATCTATTTCTAAATATAACTTGTTATATATATATAATTCTCTAAATTTAAATCTTATTCTTTCAAAACTCCAGAATTTTTGGAACAAGTTATACTAAAATTTTATTCTATATTTATTTATTTTTAACATTTAAAACATTATAAAAATTTTACTAGAATATCCTCAATTTCTTAAAAATAATTTAAAATATTTCCAGAAAATAATATATATAAACCACGGGCCTGTATAAGATTTTCTAGCCTAGGTCAAGTGAAACGGATCTATATCATTTCAATCCGATATTTACACAACTCCGGGTTCTATCATTTCGAACCCGCAATCCCAAGATAATTTACAGCAGTTAACCGAACAAGTGAACAATAATAACCAATTAGGCCTATCATTTCAGCCCATACCATCTATAATAACAGGGAACTTGCAGTGGTGATTTAAGCAGTAAATAAACAATAACATAACTACAGAAATAATATAACAGATAATACTGATGAGATGTCAATTTTAAACGGGTCCATCATTCTATATTACACTACAGACAGATAATAGTGAAATGCAATCATACACATACACTTGCAATAATTTACGAAATATAAATACGTATGTCTGGTGAGAAATACTCACCTGGATGTTGCAGAAAATTTGAATTCAAAAATGACAATTCACCGGTACAGACTAACAGAGAGTAACGGTCAAATTTCCCGGGCGTCGCCTAGATTTAGATCTAGAACAATTTCAAAATATAGGAACGCGACTTAGTTTTTAGTTAACGAAGAATTAAAGATAGGAAAAGAAGTTTGACTTGCTCGACCAATATTTTTCTAAACTCGATTGCAAAATGTATGAATGCGAGAACAAATGCTTCCCCTAACTTGCCTAACCCATACCTATGCACATCCTACTTCTTCATTCATACATCATTTCATTTTTTTTTTTCTCTTTTTTTTTTTCTTTCACAAATGGTTTCCAATATCCATCAAAAATCATTTCAGATCACACTGTGCTAAACAGACTCTACAATATTACAACCCGAGTTTTCCCCTCATTCTGCTTCGAGTCAAAACAGGGTTTTCTTCGAGTCACCCATCACTCTGCTTCGGGTCATTTGGTATCTGCTTCGAGTTGAAATCTGGAATTGTTGAATCACATATATTTCCAGGCACCCATCCTTCTCTGGCCTTCACTGCCCCTGCTACCTCCTACCACTGCCTTCTCTAGTCCATCCACCTCCTATACACCAAGCTATGGTGTCAGACCCATCAGTGCCTGGATTTTTTTGAGTGCCCTGATGTGTGCACAGACCTTTGTGCACGTGCACACTTGGATATGCAACTTTGGCACCTATCTCCCCTTCCAAATTTCCAGACCTGGCAGCTTCACCAACCTGATCTGCCTCTTCCCTTGCTTCATCTTTCAGATATTCACCATCATCACTATAGTCAACTAGCCTTCAGTCACATGCTCCTGTCTCTCATGCTATCAGTGCTACATCTAATGTGTGTGCAGACTTAAATGGTGGTGAGTCTGGACTTAACATGCCTACACATGCACTGACATCATATTCATATGCAAGTCTGACTACTAATATGATTTATACATATACCCTATCATGATGTAGACAACTCTTATGCAAAATTATATGAATGGTGGGTCTGAACACTTAATGTGTATATAGATGCAAACTAAAACATATGCCTACCTGATGCACTAAAACACTGACTACCACTATGATTTATCACAGGCCTTATCATGATACAAGACACCCTCTTACACCACTTCATAGCCTATTCCAACACCTGTAGGCTTCATCAAAACACACACACCCCAGATCTATAACTGATATCATGTTTTCACCAGATTAGCTATCAACTATAGATTGCCTATCCTATATGTCCACTGTAAAGCTACAGACAATACACCCAGAGAACTTATACCAAAATGGTATGGCCGAGCAAATCAAGAGATAAAGAGACATAGGATAAGAAAGAAAAGAAAGGTGATTACCTGATTTTTATCAAAAGAGTTGAACTGGAATTTGCAGAAGAAGATGTAGAGGAAAGATGCAAATATATAGGCAGAGACTTAGAAAAATTAGAGGAAAACAAGTCAGTTACTTATGTAATAACTCTGGAAAAATTTCGAGCAAATTGAGCTAGCAGTTTCAAAGTAAATATATGATACGTGATCATAGCCATTGATGGTGAGATGGATAGCTAATGACAAGGCAGAGCATGATTTAAGGCCGAGCCAGTGTTTTGCAATTGCCTAAATTTCAAAGCATACTAAGGCTTATCGGTTTCAACATTTGAGGTATAACTGATTGCTTTGATCTGGAACAATTAATGGCTGTTTATATTTTAAGAAACTGATCAAAGTAACAAGCGAGATATAGGCTATGGTATTGAATGCAGAGATAAAGGAATGGGTGGGTTGATATGTCAGTTTTTTTTTTCTTTTTTTATATCTCCAGTGCATTTTCTACTTTCGAGCAAAATCAGTGGTACTGATTTATTTGTTTGCATTTGGTCAGTTTCAAAAAGAAAGTTCACGCATTGATCTTCTGGCGTGATTAAAGAAGAGGCATGCATCAGTTTGACTTAGTGTTGTGATTAGTGTTTGTGATAGGGCCGATGATTTTGCAAGCTACAGTTTGAATATGAGAAATGTACAAGTGAAACAGCCGAGAGAATAGACATGAAAGTTTGAACGCTGAATATATATAAATGTTGTGATTTAATTTAGTTAAATCTTTCCTTGATTCTAGATTGATATTTTTAAATGTAACGTTACGTTTTTATGTAGTCAGTTAAAATTTAACGTATGTCAAAAATTATATAAAACAACGGTCCTTTAAAACGAACCAACGTCCGTCTTAAAATCACTGACCAAAAATTTTCTTCAGAAAAATTTGAAAATATTATTTTTACACTGCGTTAAACAGACGCAGTCTAAAACATCAAAAATTTTCACAAAAATAACATTTTGAAAACACACGTTTTATAACGTCACTTTAACCCGATAAATCACGCGTCTTTCAAACTCGAAATTTAACGGTTCAATCCTAGCTTAAAATTTTACAGTTATTATTTAATTTTATTGTCATATAAAAATTTTCAAAATATATCTCAAATTTAAATATTTAACTATATTGGTAAACCCAATTTATAAAATATATTATTTAAAAATAAAAACAAATTAAATAAATTAAATAAAATAACAACTGAACTAGGGTTGTTACAAAAAGGGTTAATAATCTTCCACTTAAGTTAAAGCCGATTACCTTTATATAAGTTAAAGCAATTCAAGTATAAAACTTGGGTTTGGATTTAAATTTCCAAAACAATACCTTTAGAAGGTTAAAAACCCATATAACACCTTTATAACTTATATAATCTTTTTAACCCATAATTCCAAATCATAGAATTCAATTTCAAATATTGAATTCAAATTCAAATCAAATTATTTTTAAATTTCAAAAATTTATTAAGTTATAAAATAACCTTTATTGTCTTTTTGAAACTCATTTTCCAATAGTTTACAATCCTAATTTCAAACCATTTTGGATTCAAAAATTCAATTTTTAAAAATTATTTCAAAATCTGCGACTTAACCCATTTCCACGTGCAATCCATATTAGTGTGTGTTTAGTGTGGTCCAGGGGTTCAACACAATAGTGCACAACATCAATCATCACAGATTCAGTCATATCGATAAGCGGTATAACCCATAACGCTTATCTTTATTCACAGATTCATAGATAAATAAATTTATCAATCACAAAGATTTACCATTACAATTCGATGTGGGTTTCGGATTGCAAACTAAAATCCGACTCCCTGTCGCATCGAAATTAAATGTCATTTTATGGGTCAAGGGTTTTGCATATTCATATAACAATATATTCATCACAAATATATCAACTCAGCATAAAGCATCACATAGCATCACATTATATAACAAATATATCAATCCATCACACAACATTCAAAAGCAATCAAACAACTTTGATTAAGATGAATAAATCGTATGGTTTTAAATTTATCACTCACATAATTACTTTCATTAGTAATCTTTAATCAATGATTAATTATCATAAACTTCAATTGATTAAGTTTTAATCACCTTATTTAATTAATCATTTCTTTAATCAATTCTCCTAATTAATTAACCCTTAATTATAATTAATTGAATCTTAATTACTATTATTAATTAATTATACCTTGATTAATCACTTTAATACATAAACCCTTAATTATTAGTTAAATCTTAATTATAATTAATTATCCTTAATTGATTAATTTATAGATTTATCATTCCTTAATTGATTATAATAATTAATCACTCCTTGATTAATAATGATTTTTTAATCACTTCCATTAATTACATCCAGTAATTATCAATTAATTACTTTACTAAGTAATTACCATCCACTAATTACATTAAGTAAATAATTTTTTTTTCCAAATCATCTAGTGTTTAAATTAATTAAACTTAATTAATTGATTCAAACCAATCCCATTAAACTCAATTAATTACATTAAGTAATTAATTCCTTAATTACTTTCATTAGGTAATTAACTTAGATTAACCATTGTTAATCACAAATTTATTAATCTTTAATTATCCATTTATTTATCTCTAATTATCTAATTGATGATCTTATTTCCAAAATTAATTTATCTTAATTAATTAATTTCAAACTTAATTAATTAATTCAAATTCTTAACCATTTACCAACTTTCTTTAAATCATATGTTAAAGACATACTCACTTCATAAAAGAAACTTAAAGAATTTAAACCAAATTTACTTTTAAATTCTTACCATTAAAACACCCTTTAAACAACTAAAGTTATTAAAACAATTTAATTTATCAATCTTCCTTTTTATTTCAAAACTCACATATAGATTTAATTCCATATCAAACTTAGATTTAAAATTCACTTACATTGTAAATCTTTATTTTTAAATTCAAATTAATTAAACAATTTAAGGTTGTTAAAACAATATAATTTAAAAAAAAACTTCATTTTACTTTTGAATTGAGATTCAAATTAAAACTTTAAACAGACTTAAATTTAGGTCTAAAACTTGTTTAAACCATTCAGTTTTACTCTTTAAAAACAGGTCAGGTTTTTAAATCTGTAGCCAAACATTCATCCCAAGCTACTAAGTAAAATGCTTTGGGTCAAATGCTAACGACTTCGAGTCAAATTCTTGAATCAACCGAGAGATACTCGAAACCCAACACCAACAGACCCCAACCCAACTGTCACCTTACTTACTTCGAGCAAAACCTTTTATTACTTCGTGTCAAACGCTCTTCTGCACGTACACTAGCCCGAGAAGCCATCGTCCTCTCCACTACCATGTTTTCCAAATGCACCGAGTTTCGTGCGTGCATATGCACAGTTCATCGGAGCAATTCCGATCATCGTGACCTTCTTCGGCATGTCGGCGCACATGCCTCCATCCCTCTCTGACACTCAAAATTCTCAATTCAACAAGCAATAGAAATCGAGTAAAATTTCGAAAGCTATGCTACTTCATGAACCTACAGAACCACCTTAATCCCCTTCGCTCCGCCACGACAAGCCACCAGAAACCACGCGGACTCGACCAAAACTTCGTCACTCACTCACAAACCCCCTCCCCTTGATCCGACCCCACTCGATGCCACGATGGCGTCGCAGTCCCCTCGCAAACCTGAACGACCACACCCCCATTTCAAACCCTAATTTGATCTCTTCCGACCACTACAATCCACAAAAAAATTACGAATATTTTCCCTTGATCGTGGACGCTTGTTCCACGTTCTGACCAAAACTCGAACAACATAACCACGCTGATCATCATAATTTGGCGAAATTGTCATCTCAACTCAACTCACGAATTCTCGAAATTCCCAATTCTAAAATTTTTGATTTAACCTTTAAAAATCACAGTTTTTGATGATGATTACATTTATATAAGTAAATCAAGTAATTAAGGAAATCAAATTTTTGATCATGCATTGTACTTTACTGTATATTCATACTTCTAGATGGTTTATATACAAATTGAACTTGAAACTATTTTTAGAATGCAGATCTTACAAATCTAAACTATTTATGTTGTACAAAAAAGCCTGAAACAAATCAGGGGATGGTTGTTTGAAGGGTTTCTTTTATTTTTCTTTTGAATCTGTAAAACAACAGAGGGTATATCTCCCTGTTTCAATCATGCACACATGATTTATATATATTCATTCCATTCAAATCTAAACAACATGCAAGCATTATATCACATCACAGATATCAAGAAGATTGGTTCAAGAGTAAGTTTGCTCACCTTTCCCTGAAGAAAGAAAGGCTCTTGACAGTTTTCAAAAACAGAATTGAAGGCCTGCAACCCCTTTTTCTTTTCCTTTACTTTAATTCTTTTCAGATAGTTGAAACTTTATATACAGAGAAACTTTTTTTTTTCTGCAACTTGAAATCCAGAAACAAATTAATTCCTTGGGTCTTGATTCCCTTTAAATTGCTTCAGAAGTCACTGCCAAACCTTAAGCTTACAACTCTGCAGTTTTGATCATATTTCCCTCAGGTAAAGAATACTAAAGTTAATTATTATTTTTAATTGCTTCACAATTTAAATTTAAATCTTTCACTTGTGAGTTTGCTAAATTTTACCTGAGCTGTTGAAGTCAGGCTTTGATTGATTTTAGTTGCTGAGATGAATTTGCACATGCTTGATCTGGAAATTTGTATTTGACCTGAAGCTTGATTGTTTATAGGCTTTTGTATTTGCTTGCAGATTTAGAATCTTAACTTTCTCAAATTGGTTTGAAAATTGTGAACATTGATATTTTTTTTGGTTTTCTTTGATCAGGTTTCGAAATTAAGAATGAAGAGAATTTTTTTTCAAAGTCTTATTAAGGTAATAACTGAAATGAGCAACCTGGTTTTCTTTTTGAACAGCTCTTTGGTTTTGAAACTTGTGAAGCAAAATCTTTTTTTTTCCAGATTTTGCTAAGATACCCATGATTACATATGGGGAAATGAAAGGCTTCTTGTAATTTTAAATTTGATTATTTTACAAAAGTAATGATATGGAATGCCATTTGTATAAAAATGATCATAAGGCCTAAACACTTGTACATTCATACTTACATATGTATGTTTACTTCTTTACTTATGTATAAGTTTACATTTAAAATTTTTAAAGACAAAAGAATGTTTTTAACAAACTT
The DNA here is from genome assembly GCA_030765085.1 of Allium cepa. Classification (NCBI taxonomy): domain Eukaryota; kingdom Viridiplantae; phylum Streptophyta; class Magnoliopsida; order Asparagales; family Amaryllidaceae; genus Allium; species Allium cepa. The sequence continues at coordinate 913,631,904 of CM060943.1, forward strand.
CATATCATATTTGCTTTGTAAATGAATATACCTCTTTATTAATTTGTATGTGTACACATACAATGTTGAAAGAAAAATTGTTTTACCCAATATTTATATAATATACATTACTCCTTAATGATTTTGAATGCCACTTACTTCTAAAACTTTTACTTTAAATTTTATACTTTGGTACATTTACAAACAATATTCTCAAATGAAATTGTTCAATTTTCTACAACCAAGATTATTTTAAACTTTTATTCCTTGTTTTGTACACATTTTTTTATATTAATTTCTACTTCTTATATTACAAATAAAACAAATTTTCCTATTGGTATTAAATTCGTACAGTTTCCCAATCTAATATACTTATAAATATTTACATTTTGAATTTTCCAAATTAAAATTCCTTTTACAAATTTTAACTTTCAATCTATATATATTTATTCAAAAATTTCAAATTAAACCCAAAATTAAATTTTATAGTTTGATGTAATTTTTCAAAGTGTTTATTTTCAATTTCCAATTAGAAATTCTATTTTAAAACCATATTTACATTGATAAACAAACAAGAATCTATTAAATCCAGGAAAATACCAAATTAATTCACAATTTAATTTCTAAAATAAATTAAATTCTCAATTTAAATTTGATTTAAAAACGGGAATGTTACACGTGTACAGCGCCGCTCGTGGCTCCGGCGAGCTTCTGAGGCGTCGCGCAAATCCCAACTAAGATGAATACGAGAAACTCTAAGTCGCATTACCTCCAAACAATCAAAATCAAAATTTTGCAGTTCGTATGAAAAGGGAAAGTCGACCACTCTGAAGCAAAACGATACGCCACCCACGCACAGTTCACCAGAGGCGATGGAAACTCGACTACACCATGTCAACGTCCCAAGCAACCTTCCCACCAAGCCATGAATTACTCGGTCACGTGCGCGAGTCGAAATCCATACTTTACTAGCATGAACGAAAATGTGCAATAAAACCCTATTTCGATCTCATATCAAAATTCTATGAAATAGAAAAATTAATGAATATTTTTCCTAAGATCACATACAATCAAACTTGCTTCGATTTGAATTTCAACAATTTATATTGAGTAATTTTCGAGAATTCCATAAAAGTTTAATTTTTGTTCAACAACAAATTGCACTTGATATATTGAGCTTAAAATTCCCATTCAACCTTTAAAAATCATAACTTGTAGGCATAATTCAGGATATAAGTTTGAATTAGCTTTTCATATGATTGAATTTATCGGTGTTTTTCTTGCTTGACTGTAAACAGTTAAGTATGAGTTACTAATATGTTTGAAACAGATTTTTAAAAATTATGATTGAAGTGCAAGCAATAAGTTTTGATGAAAACAAATTCAAAACTTACCATAATCAGATAAAAACAATTCAAAGATTAATTGTTTTCATCCTGTAACATAAAGCAGAGAACAACACCTTCAACATTTTAGTTACAGCTTGTATAAAATCTTAAATACATATCACAATAAGGCATATTCACACATATATAAATTTCATGCAATTATCTTACTGTTTTAATTAGCTTATGCTTTGAAAAGTTAAGTTTACTCACCCCATAAACTGTTGAACTGAAATCCCTTGGATGCCTTGAATTGCAGTTGAAAAACTGTCTGTGCTAGTTCATGAATCTGCTCTTCTTTTAGATTTGAATGTGTTTCCTTCTCTTGTTTTAGCTTCTTTTGATATCCTTTTTTTTCTTTTTGTTTCTGTAGTTATAACTGAACTAAATGGTAAGAACAGATGCATACATTTTTTATAACTTTGAACAATATGTCTTCTTTAACAAGCTTTTACTTGGCAAAATATCTTGCTTTATTATATTAATGTTTACTGTCACAATTGTAACTTGCACAAAAATATGAGATGCATTAATAATTTCGGCTGAAAGATTGTATTAACCCTGAAAGGACAATATGCAGTGCTAAATAAATGTTTGTGTTTACATTTAAGTTAACACGTGATTAATGCTAGCTGACACAATAATATACATAAAGATTTTTGCAGACTTTGGTCTGTTCTTTAAGTTGCAGGCCAGCATAGCTTGCACAAGAATCTTTTCATTAATTTATATTTGTTTTGTACCTTAATTTGTTTGCATAATTATTAAAAATGTTTACATAATTATCATGTTTTGTTATGTATGAGAAGTTTGTATGTAAGTATACTTGCAGGTATAAGACCTGTGCTTCTCTGTTTTACATTTGCAAATAGAGTGGCTTATGAAGACATTTGTAAAAGTATTTGTTTTAACAGCTTCTAGTTTGCTTATGTTCAAGTAGACTCATGTTTACAACTATATTTTATTATTTTATTATTTTATTTTAATTCTAGACATTGTTATTTTATTTTATATTATATTATTATTTTTCTACTCCATGCTTTGTTCTTAATTTAGTTATAGTCATGAGTTATAGTTAATATTCTTATATTTATATTTAAATTAGATCCGAGAGTTCACTCCCTCTTTATATTTATTTTATTTGTATTGAACTATAAATATTTCAATTATGAATAATATGATTTATTTACATTTATACTTATTTATCTCCATTTGTATTTTATTTAAAACATAAGCATAAGTTAATTTATATTTCACATTTATATTTTATATTGATTAACTTTGATTCTATTTCAAACAGCATCATTCATATGTATACTTACTAAATATAAACAAAGTAAGATATTTTGATTCAATCATAAAAGACAAATTTTATTATGAACATTATTGAGAAAATTTATTAAACTTCTGAATCAATTTCCTTTTAAAAATACCACTTATATAAACAATGGTAATTATTTTCAACATCACATCCGTTTCAAATGATTAAGTATACCTTTTATTTAAACTGATTTGAATATTTATTAACATAAATAGGGCCAAAATCCAGGGTCGTTACAGTGGTTTATCGTCTATTTAAATCATACGAAAAGGCAGGATGTTACATTGAAGATGATGATTATTGAAGACCGTGGAACTTCATAGTATGAGGACTGCTTGTTGACATGCTCTGGGTAGCTCCCATTATAGAGTTATTTATAGCAGTGGTCTCCATATGTGGAGATTTTTCAGATTGCAAGGACTACTCGCTACTAGTGGTAGTAGGAGAGTACCTTCGGTTTGTCCTGTTCCTATACAACTTGTATGGACGTTTGTCTTACATTGCATTTCTAACGATTACGTACATTGGTTCTTACAAATGTACATCAGTGGTGGTGGAGAAGGCAACTTCTCATAGCTTAACACCATCCTTGAGACGTACGAGCTAAAGTGTTGTATTTTTGTGGAAGGCAATTAGTAGTTAACGGAAATGGCAATGTGGCATTCAAAGATATGAGCTATGTGAAAAGGTAATCATTACCTCAAGCCTCATCAAATCGGAAATGACCGAAACAGGATTAGATGCAGCAAGGCTAAGTGGGTCATTCCCAAATAGGGTATGGTCATCCCATTCTAGATATATTTCTTCCCGCTATGACGTTTGGTATGTAAAATAACGTGGTTTATATGATGTGAGGGCCCTCGGATAAAGGTCGGTATCGATCGGTGGACGACATATTTAGTACTATCTAGTTACAGAGGTAGGGCGGTCTTATGTTGGTAGAGGTTCGTTTGTGCTGTTCCTTGAGGCATCCATCTAAAGGTGTACCCATTTCGAAAGGTAGATCCTTCACCTGGTAATTTGTATGGAAATCCATTCTCCAATAAGAACCTACGGTTTTGTTTGTATTGGCCTAATGAATAGACTCGAAATGCTATATGGGTAATTATTTTAGATAAGATTAATAAGTTTATTTGCAAATGTTTTCAAAGAGATGTCATTGGAAATAATATCTAATGTTTCGATATAAAAGTGTTTTAGTTATCATAAGGTAAAACTCGTTCGTGTTTATGTGTGGGCATGGTCTTATAAGTTACTCTTTATTTTTAATGGATTTTATCCAAAGGCTGATATATGACAATGTCATATATTATTGAGTTTTTCTCACACAGGTTTATCAAGCCTGATTCAGGTATTTTCAATACTTGGGACAGATTCGAGTAGTTTCAGGTTTAGTCGAAGACGAATGGAGTTTCAGAGGAGAGCTGGAGATATTGATCCATGTATGACATATTCTATTATCCGCCGTGCTTTGATAGTTTTAGTTTGATGTTTGTCAGCAATTGTAAGGACAGATGTTTATAACTGTCCAAGCTGAATTTAGGTTAGACTCTGATATATGTATATAAAAGTTTTCCGCTGTAAAGATATTGTTCCATATTATTTGTTATTCCATTCGTTTGAGATTCTATTCTGCCTTTTTTTCTTTATTGCCCTTCATGTTCCGTCTTTACATGCAATTTGAGTTGGATATGTGTGGTTTATCGTCGATTCAAAGGGTATGGAAAAATGAGTCGTGACAGACAACCTAAGTTGGGATTTGAAATTGATACCTTTTGTGAAATGACATATTTGAGTAATATGATATTTTTAAAGTGAATATGATTTTGGAAGTGAATGTGATTTTGAAAGTGAATATGATTCAAAAGTGATATGGTTTTGAGAATATGATATTTTGATATGAATTATGAATTGGTTTTGGAAAATGTAAAAGAACCATCCGGTGTGAAATAAGTATTTGGTTATTAAAGAGACCGGGATCAGATATTGTCATACTCTCTGCCAATACCGAAAACCACTTTAACAACTTTGTATGTGGTAGAGATTCAAGAAATTAAGTAGGATGGTTTGGCGAATGATTATGTATGAGATATTTAGGTGACCCCGACTCCCGTGAGTCAGCTTAGATGTGACTAAAACAGGAGCCACGCCGGGCCAAGTAAGGTTGCACCTCCGACCGGACACATTTCTTCGATACCATATTATGACTTTGTGATGATTTAATGGCCATCCCATGATTTTGATTATGGAAGTGTGTTTCTAGGTGGGAGGTAGTAGATGTTATGCGTTACCACAAGTCCGGATCCGTGATTGGTATATCTAACCTAGCATTTCCTCGAGTGCCGTGTTCACATGCCCTATTGCGCCTTCTACGAGTTTGGTTTGTGCCTTACCTATGGAGTGCCCTCTGATAGCCTTCCAGTTTACGGAGGAATTACAGTACTTCATAGACTGTGGGAATATAAAAAAATGTGTTAAGGGGGATATATGTAATGCCTTAACACTATTTTAACACTTTACTTTACCGTAGACACTATTATAATAGCATATTGTACTACATAGTAGATAGTTTAACGAATACTTAGGAGATGGTAATCCCGAACATCTCTTAAGTTATTGCACTCATGGTGGACACTGAATAGGAGATGTCAAACGCCGTAAACATCTCCAGAGCCGTTGCACTCATATTTATTACTGTTGATAGCTTACAAAAGATCTACTAGTCCTGACTCGATATTATGTCTTTTTAATTCGCTCGGCCAAGCCTGGTTTTTCAGCTTATCGAAGACCACTTTTTGGAGGATGAAGACAAAGAGTTTGTGCTATTATTATTTATTATATTTATTCCATTACATCATGTTGTTCTGCTGTATTTATTTATTATTTATTCTTGTTGTATATAATTCTGATCTGTATTATAAAGTTTAATCAGTGTTACTTGTAAATAGCTTCATGAAGTGTTTATTTCATTATAATAATTTCTCATTCCGCTGCGAGACTATGCATTTGTTTCCTTTCTTTCTCTATTTTTCTTATTAACCCCATAACAATTTGCCCTTTTTAATGGTTTGAGTCTGACGTGTGTGGTTTATCGTCGATTTAAATCATCCAAAAAGACAGGTCATTAGAACAACATAAAAAAGTACCAATCCCACTTCGAGGAGGATATCGCGGTATATAGGATCATTCGCTATTATGCGGAGTGCATAGTGCCTCATCCGCTAAAATATGTGGGAACATCAATCCAACTACTAATATATACACTACCATATATATATAACATCCAACAGATAATAATTTATAAATTAAACCAGCATTCAATAATTCATTTTAACTATTTAAAATAAATTCTAGGAATCCAATGAGCGAAAATTTCTCACCTTGACTTTTATTTGCAAACCATTCCAATCTCGACTTGTATTCACGATTTTTAGACGTCGTATAAATGAATTACGAATTTATTAACATTTGAGGTTGCATAATTTATTTAATAACTTAATAAAATTAAATTATCATAATTACCATTATTAAGCTATACCCTGCAATTACGTTCCTCATCGTACCAGATAGTAGGCTCAATTGTGACTTCCTATACACGCCGCCACTCTCATCGGAGCACTGCCGTACGTCACCTTTGCCTCGATAGGCTCCGCTCCAGTCACAACAAATTGAGCACACTCTCCCCGAGTGCATCACAACCCCCTAATGCTCGATCGTCGTATCTTAATTCGAACGCCATCAGCTTGAGCGCGAACTCGAACCTGCCTTCGTCCCTAAATTCGAGTACGCCATTGCCTCCTTGCCTTTACACCTCCACGCGCCCATCATCGAAACCCTAATACCATCGATCACTTCCAGGGACCATGCACCCATAGCAACTCCCTCCATCGATCGCCTCCATCATGTGCTCGGTCGTGACTTCGGCTTTAGCTTCGCCTAGGGTCACGATCCTCTCGAGTTTAAATATTCGATCGATACACTTTCTTTTCTTCTTCTAAGAACAATTTAATTTGAAGAGAAATAATGGTAAGTTTGGTTTTTAAACTGAAGGAGGGAGATGGGAAAGGAGAAAGGATAGGCGGAGGTTACGTGTTATAGGCGTTGAAAGGAAAGAAGTACAACCGTTTGATTTAACCATAAAAAAATGTAATTTAAATTTAAAATGTCTTGTTTAAACCAGCTTAAAATTATGTACTCCTATCATGGTGTGCCGCTAGGCATTTATAATGTTATACCCCTATTTCAAATGCAATGGAAAAGGATTCGTGTCCAAATTTGATCGTATGGAGAAGATAGCTTTTTGAACCCAATTATTATACTGAATTTTCGATATAAATTCCAATGCATTTCTATACCGTACGACCAAAAGATAACTCTAAATGCTACGAAATTTGAAATGCAATAATAATGCACTATTACAAAACTAATGGAACTGGTTTTGTCGAATTTCGAAAGTGTGCCCCGAATCGCTACTTTAACACGTCGATTAAATCGACGATTCAAAAATTGACCAAATCACTTGAAATTTCAATTTGCAAACGCTTATTAACTCAGTTATAAGTTCCAAATTCATTATTTAAACCATTTAAATATTCCGAATTAAACATCCAAAAATCCGGGTCGTTAAAAAATCCGGGTCGTTACATTATACCAGTAAAATCAATGAGAACATCTACAAGTCTAGCAAAATAAATGCGAGGGAAACTATTTAATTGCATGGTGTTCAATGTAACAACCCTATATTTTCAACCATTCGCATCCACACATGTCGGACTTGAATTGTTCAAAATATCGCGTTGTAAAAAATTTTTTGGCAATTCTCAGAATATACAGTAAATACATAATCACAGAATCACAGACATAGAAATCAGAATACTCGCCGCGGAATTTAAAAATAACTTAGTGGTTCATGAAGCCACAATCAATAGTCTTAAAATAAGTATGAAGTACATAGCCTTAAACCAAATATAGTTTGAAATCACCACAAAAAATATCAAAATTCAATTATCTCGATTACAAAAGCTAAAATACGAACTCAAAAGAAACTTGACAGCAGCTTGAAAGGAGATAATCTTTAGAAGTCCTAGCTCCAGAGAAAGAGGTCCGAATTAAAACTCAAGCTGACCCGAGCGTAAAATAAACATAAACACTCGAGTCAGGACATACATACTTATACAGTGTAAGCTAATTCAAATGAACTGTAATATAAAGACAAGTAACTTAAGGGATGCTTAGGACCGCCCATCCACTAAGGATCCGTTAAACTATTTACTATGTAGTAATATTTCGCTATTATAATAATGTATATAATTAAAATAAACTTACTTTAAAATAGCGTTAAGGAGTGACCCAATATTCCCCTAAACACATAATATATTCCCATAGTCCATACAGTACCGTAATCTCCCCCGTACTGGCCGTCGTCAGAGGGCACTCCATAGGTATAGTAAAAAACCAAAATCGTATAAGGCTCGCTAGGGTAGGTGACATGGCACAACTAGGCAATGTCAGGGTAGATATACCAATTACACTTCCGGACCGGTGGTAGCGCGTAGCTGCTACTACCGCCCACCTCGAACAACACTCCCAAATCAAAGGTGTGCACCAAAGAATCACAGAGTAATAGAATGGCATACGAAGAAGTGCGTCCGATAAGATGTGCTACCTCCTTAGCCCGTCGATCGCTTCTGTTTTAGCCACCTTATGCCAACTCATGGGAGTCGGGTCCATGTACATACCTTAATAGAACGTCACCACCATCCTACTTCATTCTGGAATCTCCACCGCGTACACGGTTGTCAAAGTGGTTTTCGGTATCGATAGAGAGTATGCCCATATCCGATCCCGATTTCTTTAACAACCAACGTTATTAATACCCATGGTTATAAATTCCAAAATAGTTAATATTAAATCAAAATACTTCATTTTAACTTTTAAAAATGAAGTTATTATATTTACGCATCGAATATCCAAAAATCCCAATTTCAGCCACTATAACACTTAACAAGTGCTACTGTAACTTTTTATTCATTCGGGTTTAATTTAAATTTTGCGACCACGGCACTTACCTAGTACTGCAATATCCCTTAATTAATTTTTAGCTTTTTGTTCATTTGCATCAACTACCGCACTTACAAAGTGCGGTAACATCCCTTACAACAATTTTCAGTTAATTAATTTTTTTTAGACTTCAATATAAATTCTTCAATAATTAAACTTAAATTTTAAATAAATTAACTTATAAAAAAAATCATATTATCCATTTGAAATAGTCAATTAAATCTACCCAAAGATTTAAGATTTTTATGAAGTATATTCCACTAATAAATATCAACCTCTCAAGGCTTTACTTATTAAAATTAAATGCCTAAATTTCTATATTTTTTGCTATATTCAAAATTTTCTTAACCATTTAGTTGAATTACCATTTCAAAATATAGCTAAATTTCCTCTTTATTTATTAACCTACCTTTTATTCTTAAACCAAACTTCCATTTCTAAATTAAGATATATTTCAAATTTTATGCTTATGTATTTATTTATTTAACTATTAAATTCATAGAAAATTCAGTAACACCTTATTAATTTATTTAAATTCCAATTTACATCGAAATTTATTTCATTTACATAATTAGCTTGAATTCCATCAATATTTTAAATGAATTTATTACTTCAAATTCTAACTTAGCATTTATTTATTTATACATTTAACTTGTATAAGACCACCAACAATTATTTTAACCCAATTAAAATCAAAATATTATTATATATATATATATATATATATATTTAAAATACTTAAAATTTCCAAAAATATATATATATATAATAACCACGGGTCTGTATAATATTTTCTAACCTAGGTCACGTGATACGGATGATATATATCATTTCAATCCATAATTTACAAAGAAAAGCCCGGGTTTTATCATTTCAAACCCGCAACCCCAAGTTAAGTAAATAAAAAAAATAAACAATATCGTTCAGACCTATCATTTCAGCCTGTAATGATTTCTATTCTAAAGGGAACTTGCATTGATAAACAATAAATAAATAAATAGTATAACAGCTTAAATATAACATTATATAATATGACTGATTTTGTGTCAAATTAATAACAGGGTTTTTAACATCATAAATTTATATCACAGGAAAGGAAATTAAAACTTACGCTTGTTATTAATTTACAGATCTATAAGTACGTTTGTATGGTGAGAATACTCACCTTTACGCTGTTGGAGTTTTGATACAAAATAACGAATATCTACACGGGAAAGCGTATAGAAGGCACGATCAATTTTCAAAGGATGTGACAACCCAATTTCGATCTTGAACAATATAAATAAACAATTTAAGGGAATTCAAAATGATCATAGAAAATTAAAAATAGCAACAGGAACTAAAATTGGAAAAAAAATTGACACACGCTGTACAAGGATGGAAATAAAAGGAAAACTAAAGAAGAAAAATAAGAAAGGAGAAGGAGAGCAGCTATTTACCTGACGTAGCTCGCGCTAGGGAGAGGAGATTGAACCCAAACAAGAAGGAACAGAACTTTATACATTTGTTTATACTTAAATCGGTGAGGTGGCGATTTAATTTATGAACATGGGTTATGAATTTATATAGGAAAGTTTTCATACGGGTTGCGTGAATTAAGGAGGAGAAGTGGCAAGAAAAAAAAGTCAAATATTACTTTAGTGGTATACATACGTGACTGAGAAAAAAAACATGCATTGATTTGGATCTGTACATTTGAAAGGATATTATTCGTATTATAAAATAGGAAGCCAAGAAGAAGTATAGACAATTTTGTTGCGCGATGATTGAGTTAATGAAGAGGTAATTGCGTTAATAAATAAATTAAAGAATGCACGAAATAATGATGTTTGAACGGTAAGGAAATATGGAATTTGCAAACGTGTTTTTTTTCTTTGAAATTTAAACGAAGTAATAGCGTTGATTAATTGGAAGCAATTGGCAAGAAATAAAATTTTCTTTTGAAATGGTCGGGAGATTTCTCTGCATGATGTTTGCGTTTATAGAATGATAATTGGGTTGGATAGATTAAATAAAGAAACGCACGAATTAATGGTATAGAAACATTAAGGAAATAAAAGAATTTCGTTTGAACGGTAAGGAAGAATCAAAGATTTTGTTCCTATTAATTGCAAAGGAGTAAATGGAAAGGAAGAGACACTTATACACGTGAATTTCAAGCAATCTCGAAATGGATTTAGAACGTCTAAAGAGAAATAAATTTGCTTGAAAAGGCTACGCGAATTTTTATTCCTATTATAAAAATGACGAAAAAGGGAAGAGTAGAAATTTACACGTAACTTATCAAACTAGATTTAAAAGAAATTGAAAGGCTAGGGAAATCATTTCTTTCCCACTTGGAATTGCAAGGCTACAGATAAATTTATTTATTTAGTTAAGGTAATATATTTTATTAAGAATGTGCACTATAGATGCATTAATCAAATCAACCATACGCCCACATTTAAACAAAAGTAATGCATTTAAATTTATACGTTGTCTTATGTAGTAAATATGTGTTAAAATATTCCATCAATTAACGCGCCATTTAAAGGCGAAATTAACAGCTTATTAATACACTATTTATTACTAGATTTGAAATTTAAATTTCTTGACATTGGTTTGATTTACTTAACATTTAACAAATAGACTGATGCATATACGTAAAATTTATTTCCTTTACAATATTTATTACTTAATTTAAAAGTATACAACCAATATCAGTAAAACAACCGCAAAATAAGTATTGTACATACATATATATATTTATATAAAAGATTAGATTTTATTAGCTAAGGTATGAAATTTTTGAGCGCGTACTAGATGCAAAATTTTAATTGAAACGTACACTCAAATAATTGGCAAAAATATCCTGATGAAAACCATTCGTTTCTTATTTATTTCTTTTACCCAATATTAATTTCATAATAAAAAAGTATATAACCAAATTCAAAAGAATCAAAGTGGAATAAAATGTTGTACGAATATATTCAGTTAAATTAAAAGATTTGGAAAAATTTCTATCACACTTTAATACAAAAAAAAAATCAGTGAATAAAATAAAACAAATTGAAATAAAGTGAAAAGAAAGTAAATAATTATATTTTAGGAAAATATAATGTTAAATAAAGAAAATAGCTTAATTTATTGAAACTAGCTTAAGAAAATTGCAAACATAATTCACTTAACTTTAGGAAATTACAACTCTTCTTAGAAATGTTTTAAAATAAGCCTTTGAAAAACAAAATAAAGTGAGAATGAGAATAAAATAAATTCTTCAGAAAATATGAAAAAAATAAAGAATTTCTTAAATTAATTGAAGTTGGAAATTAGAAATTGTAAACAAAATACAACTGACACTAGAAAATGTCAATTACACTTTTAAAAACGTTTTAAAACCAAAATATATACAAAAAAAGTTATTATACCCCTAAAAACATAAATTAGAACACTACATGACTACATAAAATATTATTTATATAATTTAAAGTAAACAATTTTGTTAAATACAGCAAATTACACACAATAGTTAAAACGGCATAACTTTCACATTATAAATCAAATCTCAACGAAGCGAAAAGCAGTATTCTTAAAATTTTATTTACTTTCAAAATAAAAGATAAAATTCAAAAAAAATAAATTTAAAAGTCAAAGTTTGACCATATTGACAAAATTCATATTTTCGAAAAATATTCTATCAATTCATGTGTAGAATCCTAATCCACACCAAATATATATTTTAATTTTTTTTAATCTAAAGTAGATAAATAAAACATTTATTAAATTTTTTGGGTTGATACATAGATGATTTGGATGGCAAGCAAAGTGAGAGTAAATGCTAAGAAATAGAAAAGGCATAAGTTAAGGAAAAAGAAACGTATATATGTTTTATTCTTAAATGCAAATGAAAATGAGGAGTTCTGAAATGAGAAATAAATCTTCTTGTACATGATTTGCAAGTGAGAAATACACGGCTAGGAAAACATTTGTAAGGCTAAATCAAGAAATAAAGAGGCCATGTAGAAAAAGGCAAGAAATCAAGCAATGACCTGATGGATTTAATTAATTTCTTTACTTTGTATTAACAGTTGTTCTTAATTATATTGAATTTGTTAAATGTGTTCATTTATTATGATTGAATCCTCAAATAAATTCATTCAGATAAGTTTCATTCTTCTATATCACCTTATGAATAAAATATGCATTTCCACTTTAACATTCCTTCCTTATTTTATTACAAAGTTTATTTTTCATTATAGTAAATTACCAAAATTTTATCAATTTAACAATTTTAATTATTAAAAATTTATGGGTCATTACACTCTCCCCCACTCAAAACTTTTCGTCCTCGAAAAGGAAGAAGGTAGGGGAATAGAAACAACCTGAAAGAAAACTAAATTGAAACTCAAAATAGAATCATTAATCTAAACCATACAAATTAAATTTTAAATTAATAACTGGTTTCATCTATTTAATTTCACTTAAGTTAAATTTAACTATTTCAAATTTCATTACTTCTTCTTCAAATTATCTTAAAATAAAAATTTCTAAAATCATAAGTTTGAAAATCATTTGTTATACTCAAAAATGTGTTCAGTACATTAATTTCTTCTTCATTCCTAATTATAATTAAATTTATTTCTCTCAATATGTTTTTATCATCTATGTTAAATATGTTACACTTATTACAACTGCTTAAATTTATTCTTAGTTCCTTTAACATCAATTTATATTGTAAATTATTCCATTAGCCTTTTATTCTATTTACCTCCGTTAATCTTTTTATAACTAGAATTTAAGTGTATAACATTTATTATAAACACTCATATTTTATTTATAAATTCTTTTTATATTGTATATTATCCAATTACATTGTTAACTTCTGAAAATCAAGGTAAGTTATATTGAAATGTAATTGAGTATTATACAAATAAAACATTCAAATTCAATGATCTCAAGTTTGAATCATGTATCCAAAAATTTGATTTTCTTTTTATAATTGAAATTATTCCTCAAGATAAAATTTAAGAATTAAATTTCTGTTTCCCTTCAAACCATTTAGAGATAAATAAATATGTGTACATAATATGTGAAATCAAGATTAAATCATATATCTATATATTATAAATCAAGTCATATTTTAGATATTCAAATCAATTAAATTCTCAAGGTAACACTGTAGCTAGACTACATAATAGTCTCTTCACTTTGAAACTCGAAAATGAATGTTGATGATGCTACAGTCATCACCGAAATTATTTCCTAGCGACAAAGAGAAGAGCACTGATTTTTAAACCTTTAAACTTCTTTGGAAACAAATTTCGATTCGAAAATAATTTAAATATTATATCCTTTTAAAACTTTAAACTTTGAAACCATCGAAAATTGAATTCTCAAGTTCTTGTTTTAATTTCATTTCTATTTCCAAATTAATTTATAACCATTGTTTATAGTTCAATTATTTATATGAGACAAAACCCATGGTTTACAAAACCATAAATAAAATCAAAGACTAATATCTCTTGACAACTAGTTAAATTAATTATAAAATTCTGAAAATTATACTTATATATATATAATATTAGATTTTTTTCCAAATATAGGAATAAATTTTTCAAAACAAGGATAGATATTCAAATTTGGTGGACTCAAATCAAAGATAATTTTGATTTAAAGATAAGTTGGAATCAGAAGATCCGATGATTAAATAACAGAATAAGGAACTGGATAAGTTTATAAATCGCGGGCAACCTTAATCGGGTCAACCGTGACTTAAAGAATAAGATCGATGTGGATTCTCTGGGGTGAATCTAAAATTGATCTGAAGAGATAGAGTTTGGAATAACCAAAGATACTAGCATCTAAACCGAGGATAAATATAAATCTCTGGTGAATCAGTGCTAATTGTAAAGGAGTTTCACCCCTTTATTAGAATATTGGCGAGACCGCCAATTCACTATAAAGATCATCCGAAGTGGAGTTATGGGATACTTCAGAATCGAAAGAAGATGAATAGTGAGGGACATGAATGAACTTTGGAACCGTAGGGAACGCTCCAAAATTCAAAGGAAATCGAATCAAAAGGAAGAGATTCAAGCTCGAATGAAAGTGATTCTGTAAATCAAATTTACCATATATGCTAAGTTTTGCCTAGGGCCAAAGCTTTAATGCCAAATGTAACGGGCCGCGCCAATGGGGTAATGCCCACCATAGCATACACTGGTATCTGTGTTCTGCCTTTACGGCCAGCCTCTCGACTGCACCACCAACCCCCACGGGGACATGTAGGAGTAAGAGACAACCGTTCGCTACCAAACCAGCAAGCGAGACCCCCTATCATGCTGCACCCTCCAAGTGCAATGGAAGACACACATATCGGACTTGAATTGTTCAAAATACCGCGTTGCAAATTTTTTTTGGCAAATCTTGGAATATACAGTAAATACATAATCACAGAATCATAGACACAGAAATCAGAATACTCGCAGCGGAATTTAAAAATAACTTAGTGGTTCATGAAGCCACTATTAATAGTCTCAAAATACGTATAAAATACATAGTCTTAAACCAAATGTAGTTTGAAATCACCACAGAAAATTTCAAAATTCAATTATCTCGATTACAAAAGCTAAAATAAGAGCTGAACAGAAACTTGACAGCAGCTTGAAAGGAGATAATCTTCAGAAGTCCTAGCTACGGAGAAAGAGGTCCGAACTGAAACTCAGGCTGACCCGAGCGTAAAATAAACATAAACACTCGAGTCGGGACATACATGCTTATACAGTGTAAGCTAATTCAAGTGAACTGTAATAAAAAGACAAGTAACTTAAAGGATGCTTGGGACCGCCCATCCTCTAAGGATCCTTTAAACTATTTACTATGTAGTAATATTTTGCTATTATAATAATGTATATAATTAAGATAAACTTACTTTAAAATAGCGTTAAGGAGTGACCCAATATTCCCCTTAACACATAATATATTCCCATAGTCCATACAGTACCGTAATCTCCCCCGTACTGGGCGTCGTCAGAGGACACTCCATAGGTATGGTAAAAAACCAAAATCGTACAAGGCTCGCTAGGGTAGGTGACACGGCACAACTAGGCAATGCTAGGGTAGATATACCAATTACGCTTTCGGACCGGTGGTAGCGCGTAGCTGCTACTACCGCCCACCTCGAACAAAACTTCCAAATCAAAGGTGCGCACCAAACAATCACAGAGTAATAGAATGGCATACGAAGAAGTGCGTCCGATAAGATGTGCTACCACCTTAGCCCGTCGATCGCTCCTGTTTTAGCCACCTTATGCCAACTCACGGGAGTTGGGTCCACGTACATACCTTAATAGAACGTCACCACCATCCTACTTCAATCTGGAATCTCCACCGCGTACACCATTGTCAAAGTGGTTTTCGGTATCGACAGAGAGTATGCCCATATCCGATCCTGATCTCTTTAACGAGAAAAGTTATTAATACCCGTGGTTATAAATTCCAAAATAGTTAATATTAAATCAAAATACTTCATTTCAACCTTTGAAAGTGAAGTTATTATATTTACAAATCAAATATCCAAAAATCTCAATTTTCGCCACTAAACACTTAACAAGTGCTACTGTAACCATTTTATTCATTTGGGTTTAATTTAAATTTCGCGACCACAGCACTTACCAAGTACGGCAATAGCCCTTAATTAACTTTTAGCTTTTAGTACATTTGCATCAACTACGTCACTTACAAAGTGCGGTAATATCCCTTACAACAGTTTTCAGTTACTTAATTTTTTTAGTCTTCAATATAAATTCATCAATAATTGTTTGCACAAAAAATGGGCAAACAACTCAAAGTCCTACGATTTAGTTGATTATATGTTGTTCTTAGCGATTTGGATGATTTATGCAAATATGTAAAAAGCAGGGACGAAACTGTAAAAGACACAGATTTATAGTGTTCCGGCCAGAACGTGCCTACATCCACTTTATATGTTATTCTCCTCTTTCTCTTCAGTTTACAAGTACAAAGATTTGGTTACAAGTATATGAAAGTTGTTTGAAAGTTCCTTCCGTGCTTGAGCTCTCAAACTTGTCTCCCATTGTTGTACCCCTGCCCCTCTATTTATAGAGTGAGGCTGGGGGTAGAGGTCTTGGATGTATATAGCTTCTGGTGGACCTGGGCCGAAGCAATCTGGTCTGGCAACATTGGTTCGGTAACACCCTGGTTCGGCGGTGAGTGGAGTGTTGATTGGACCGGTAGTGTGTGGAGCGTGGGTTGGTTCGGCAGCTCCGGTCCGGTAGTGGTTGGTTTGGTGGAGGTTGACTCGGTGGTGAGTTGGTTCGGTGTGGCCTTGGACCGGTGGAGCTTGGTCCGGTGGAGATGATTCGGTGGAGCTCGTTCGGTAGTACATGGAAGTGTGGTTGGTTCGGCTAGGAAGGGAAGTGGAGTTGGTTCGGTATTGTGTACTTAGTTCGGCAGTGAGTTGGGAATGCCGAATGAACTTCTATATTTGGGAGTGCCGAATGAGCTCTTGTATTGGGAACGCCGGATGAACCAAGGCATCTTGGATGCCGAATGAGATTTTGCTCTACATTGCCGAATGAAACTTTAAACCTTTGATACCGAATGGACTTTTATACTTGAATCATGAGTGAAATCCCAGACTTATATACGCTTGCTGGCTGCTTCTTCTTGGTTCGGTCGTGGTGGAAACACACCCAACACTGGTATTCCACTTTTGACCAAAAATGGGATAACACTTTGCCCCCCAAAACATGCCTTGCGGTAGGAAGGCGTGTTTTGTAATGCCATGAGCTGGATGTTCATATCCTGTTGATGTCCTCATGCCTTGCGGTAGGAAGGCGTGTTTTGTAATGCCATGAGCTGGATGTTCATATCCTGTTGATGTCCTGCAAAGGAATTTATAGTTTTATGTGATCTCAAATGACGACCGTTCGGGAACGAGATATTTGAGATGAACTGCGACCGTTTATGGTCAAGCGCCTAACTTCAAATGACGATCGTTCGAGATTAAGCCATTCGAGGTGAAGTGCGACCGTGCGCGGTCAAGTGGCGGACCTCAAATGACGACCGTTCTTGATCGAGCCATTTGAGGTGAAATGTGACCATTCACGGCCGGTGCCGTTCGCGGCAAAAGATGGAATAGGACCGTTCGCGGTCAAGTGCATTACTTCGAATGACGATCGTTCGAGATCGAGCCATTCGTGGTAAGGTGCGACTGTTGGCGGTCAGGGGGTGGACCTCAAATGGCGACCTTTCGCGATCGAGCCAGTTGTGGCGAGATGAGTTGTGCCGTTCGAGGCGAGTTTGTGACAGTTCGAAGTTAGGTGCCGTTCGAGGCGAATTGTGACCGTTCGAGGTCGGGTGCCGTTCGAGGCGAGTTGTGACCGTTCGAGGTCGGGTGCCGTTCTGGGCGAGTTGTGATCGTTCGCGATCGGGTGCCGTTCGAGGTGAATTGTAACGATCGGCCGTCTGACCGCCTCCAGTCGGTAATTAAACCAACTAGAAACGTTCAAAATGACGGATTGTTATTTAGTTTATAACATTTAAACATAATCAGTCACAGAATCACAGAATAATAATCATAATTCTCATAAATGAACTTTTCTTTTATATACAAATATCAGAGTTATATAATGAATTGCATTTAATACAGCGGAACAATTTTATTTTTTTAAAGTACAAGAAAATTTTTCTGAAAAGCTTTAGTGTGCGGTAATCCCCTCTCTCTAACTTCGCTGCCCGAAAATCTTCAAGCTGTAAAAATACTCGGTCTGACCCGAGCGTTTTATGCAAAACACAAAAACACTCGAGTCAGGATTAATCTTTATTCAAGTAAATAAATTTGCAATGAACTGAATAAAATAGTAACAGCAGTAAAGCATGAACATGTGTGGACAATGGTTAAGCTCGAGGCATAGCGATGAATGGATGAAGAGACCAACAGTGAATACAACAAACACAGAGGCAACAGTGATGCATGCTGCAGCATACCAGAGCACAAAGAAGTACAAAATGAAAACTACAGGAAATCATGTATGCAGACCAAATGCTCAATGTCACAAATATACAACAACAAGCATCAGAGTGCAAAGTGCTCGAGTACAATGAACAAAGAACAACATGCACCAGTGATGAAAGTTACAAACAGAGACTACAAGGCAGTGAACACTTGAATGCATCAATAACAAATTGGAAGACCTCAAGTGTACATGGAACAATGCAACACAGTGACCATTATCACTGACTCAATTAAACAAGACACATACTGCAGTGGACAGACAAAATGCAACAGGATGAACCGCAAAGCCAAACAAGTGCAGGTGAACAAGTGATACCAGCTACAAATAAGCTAAGACCATATGGTCAGTGCACAAGAATAAGGCCCAACAAAATCACAAACCAAGTGCAACTGGAAATAACAACATACAATGCATGACTACAACTACAAAGGTTCAAGGCTGAGACAAACCCAATGCACCAATGCAACATCATACGAGGTGCAGACAACTCGACTCAACAGCAATGCATGACTACAACTACAGAGACCATAGTTACTACACAACACAGCAGCAATCAAGATGGTGGCAAATGTACACAAGTGATACATGAACCAGAACAGAGTTTTTTTTTCACTTTGAATAACATTAACTGTTGTTTTATACTTACATTGAGATTTTTAAAATTTAATTTAACTTAAACCAAATTTTAAAACATGCTGTGTGACATAACAACAAGTTTTACTTAAATTCTAAGTACTAACATCAAAGAGTTCAAGAGAATATGAATTTTGATCCAAGTTTTAAGCTTGAAAACTGGTAATAGAGATAACAATGGGACATGTACATATATATATACAGGAAATCATCACATTCATTCCAGGTCTCATCATGCAACCATAATTTTTACTTTGGATTTAAAGAGTGAAGTTACTCAAATTTCACATGCAAACACATCACACAAAATTCTTTCAAGTACCACCAAATTGTAACAGATCTTAGTCTTAAGTTTTTTTTAAAGTTTTGTCCACATTAGTTTGAAAACAGAGGAGCCAATTAGCATCAATCAGGCATACAAAAACATATGGTGGTGCAGACTACAAATGAGTGCAAACAAAATAAACCAAATGCAACAGTTATACCAACATAATGCAACAATGAAGCACTGAAGTATGCAGACCAGCACCAGGGTTAAACATATATGGATGGAGTGGAATCAAGTCAAAGCATACCAACACAGGTAAGACAAGAACCAGTTTTAAGTGTTTGCAAAAAATTTCATTAATAAGTCCAAATATAGTGCCACAACTTGTAACAACAGTATGGAAATTCACAGAAAGGTTGGGCTTACTTTTTTTCAGTAAAAGAAAGAAAATTTCAAAACTTACTTAGTTTGTTACTAAACATGGTGCAAGTTTAAGGCACAAAACCAGAGATTAAAAAGTACACAGTCAACATATAAAACAAAATATTCATTCATATATCTAGGATGCAATACAACTTTAACTCCCTACATCTCAGCAACCAAAGATTTAAAAGAACAAAGGTTTACTCACAGCTTTAATTACTGAAATGTGGCACATGGTTAAACAACATTTTTTTTTCTTAACTGTTTGCTTTTATTTCAGAAACAAAAATGGAAGAGGGAGATTTGGGTTATAATATGGTTTACCTTGTACTTCTGAAAATAAATGCAACTCAGTTCAATGACCCATAGTTTTTACTTTGATTAGTTGCTGAAAACACATAGTATATCCAAACCATAGATTATCATTCAAAGCCTGGCATGGTTTGCACTGTAACACAGAGTGTTACAGGTAACATAAGAACAAAAATCAACATTTACAGGGAAAGAAAACTTAAGCATAGCAACCATTCACAAGCCAAAATGATTCACATTCATACATGTATATTATCACTTATACAAAACAATTCCAGGTACCAAACCAAAAATCACAACACACACCAGGCCTAAGTCATTTATTTACAGGTAAACAGAGAAAAAAGGATTTGGTTTGCTAAGTATATCAGGTTGTAAAAGAATCAAGCCTTTGATTTTCAAGCTTTGCCTTAAAACTTTTAAAAACTGCAGTTGCCCCAAGCCAAAGTCCCATACTATATTCAAGATTTTTCTTTCTTTCTTTAGTTTGAAAACTACAAACTGGATTGAGCTTATCTTTAAGCATACACACAAGTGTGCAGTGTATTTCAAATCAAAAATCCAGTTAAAACAACCATGCCACCAATAGTCACAATTGAACATACATTTATCAAAGCATACTTCGATATTAACTCGAACTTCCACCTAAATAACCAAGTTAAGAAGTTTACTCACAAGTATTAATTTTCTTTACTACATTTTCCTTAACCAGATTTAAAGATCCATCACATGCAGCAGCAACAAACAAGCAAAGTTTTTGATATAGCATCTGTTCTTATCAGATTTTAATGATAGCATCTGCTCTCAATAGTTTAAATTCAAGCAATCGAGCAAATGATAGCAAATAACAACAAAAACCATACATGCAGAGACTTATCTGTTCTTATCAGTTTTAAAAGCAAATTAACCGAGCAAATGGAAGCCAAATAACACCAAATCATAGCATGCAACCAAGCACCCAATTCAAACAAATTTAAAAAACTTGAATAACGATTAATCGTGAGACAACTCACCTTTGCTAGCTGGGTAGAAGACGACACAGCCAGAGAGAGCAACGATAAAACGATCGAGCAAGGCAACGCAATCGAACGAAGGCCCCAAATTATCACAAGCCCTAACTTAGTCGATCGGAGGAAGAAGAAAACTGAGAGCCGCCATTATTAATCTTTTTTTTTCCGTTTAAGTTTTCGAATGAGAAGGTAAAGAGGGACGGGTATACTTAATCACGGCACCAGTATCAAACGTGGGCCAACCAAAATTTTCAAAGCCCAAACAACAATTAACAAATTTTCCTTTTATATTTTTATTTTGAATTTCAATTGGTTTTGTAAATTTTGTTGTTTGAATTTTTAACTGTTTATTTCTTTATCTAATTTGTATTGATTAAAATTTTATTCCTTTTTATTTTAAAGAAAAGAAAAAAATGTTATTTAAAATTAACCATCCATTTATAAATTTATATAAATAATAATTCTTGTATCCAAATTATTTTTCTAAGTCATTAGATTGAATTTAAAATACAAATTCAATATTCAATTTCAACTCTAAAGTCAAATTTAAATTTTTATTCAGCATTTTATAGATTAAAGTTTAATATTTAATCGCCAAATTCATAGTTATATTGGGAATTCAATTTAAATTACCATTCAAATATTTAAAATTAATTAAATATTTTCAATTTAAATTGTTCAAAAATTCAGGATCGTTACAATCTCCCCTCCTCAAAAGAATTTCGTCCCGAAATTACAAGTAAGGAAAAATGATTGTTAAAATTTCACTAATATTTATACCCTACTCAATTTTATCAAGTTTGAAAATTATTAAAAAATAAATAAATAAGTATAGGATTCATTCTATTTGTTTTGTCTCATTAGCTTTGTTAATTAACTCTTGTTCATTAATTTCTAAAATCAAGACGCAAAAGTCGTCTACTAAAATTTCCAACTTAAAAAAAAAACTCAATTTTAAACTTGAAACGCTTCATTTACATATTGTATCTTTTCCAAAGCTGTGGACTTTCAAAACATTTCAAAAATCCTCTTCCTTAGTTTATTAAGTTGGAATTATGTAATTTTACTTTCAGACTATTGATTTTCTATTTAAAGTTTGAAAATACTTGCTAACTCGAAATTTAACAAGTCTATTGTCGTTCTTAAAGACATTAGGCATATGCTGGCTAGGCGCAAGTCTAAAAATCTCCAAGTACTAAATATACTTGCTTCAATTCCCAGTAAAAATACTTAAAAATTCTTTTAAAATTGGATATGGAAAGCACATTCCCCCATGGATCACAGTTACCCGACGGTTACGCTACTATCCCAGTAGAATCGCTTGTAACCGTAGATTTCTCATCTCTCGTGAATTTCGCCATGGTTGTTGCCATAGATCGCGGTCCACACGGCGGTTACGCTACTATCCCCGTAGAATCGCTTATGACCGTGGGCATCTCGCCCCATGAATTACGCTTTGGTTTTTAGATTGCAGTTTACACGGCGGTTGCGCCACTATCCCAGTGGAATCGCTTGTAACTGTAGGCATCTCGCCCCTCAAATTACGCTAGTCACTCCAACTAATGGAAAACCAATGGCCAATCCAACTAATGGAAATCAAATGGTCAATCCAACTAATGGAAATCAAATGGTCAATCCAACTAATGGAATTCTACGTAGCTACGATTTTCAAATGGCCACTCATCTCGAGTTCCAACAACCTTCACAAAATTTAAATGGAAGGTACTTTTCCATATCCTCAATTTAGAAAACATAATATCATACATACATATATAATATTTCATTTCACATTTTGTACATATCATACCCATGTACTTACATAAGTTTTCCATAACAATTACCTTCCAAACTAATGGTTTTCGAATTTATCGTATTCTCATATATACGTTATGAAAACCACAATATCTCATACCCATGACAAATAGAGGATTCACAAATTTTCCATTTCATTATCCATTTAAAATTTTCCTCTAAGTCGATTTGGAAATTTAAGATTATCTCAAACCTAATTCACATTCATAATCCAATTTATTATCGACTTCACACTCGATTTGGATTTCATGTTACATCGTCAATTCTCAACACATAATTGATGTCTATCGATATATAACCTCTGAGCTCGTACGTCTCAGAGAAGGGTGTTAAGCTAAGAGAATAAATTCTCCGCCACCAAACAGATATATATTTAATAGAGATCAATTGATATGTCATCAATTCACAATGTTAGACATACAATCCAAATCGACCATCCAAAATTCAAAGTTCAACTTATATTGTCTTTGGGGTCGAAGTTAAACTCAATTTAACTCAAGATTCAATCTTTTTGAAAATTTCAAGTTAAACTAATTGTTCAAATTTCCCAAAAATATCTTTACAAGCTATATATTTTCCACACTTAACCATTTGAAAACAAATTTCAAATCATTTCTCACCTTTCAATCTTTGAAAACAAATTCCAAAGCAATTTCCTTAAACGGAAACATTTCCAAATATTTATCCATTTTAAACTTAAAATGGTTCATTTAAATTAATCAAATAAATCCTTACCGATTTATTTTAAACTTACGTTCCAAATCAGTAAATTTATTTTCACACTTCAAAAATAAATCATGTTTATTTTTAACAAATTTCCCTTTCTTTTATAAATTCCATAATGAATTTACATTTCCAAAATATCTATTAATATACGATTTTCAAATCGATTTCTAATATTCATTTTCAATTTATCTTTAAAAGATAAAATCTCAAAACATTCACTTTTCACTTTATCTTTAAAAAATAAAATTTCAAACCTTTCATTTCATATTGGAAAATATTTCCATACTTATTTAATAATAAGTAATTTACAAATCCATTTCTTTTCAACACTTGAAAAGTATTCAATATACTTAAATCATAATCAAGTATATATTTCATTCTTAAAGGAAATCATTCTTTAAACACATTAACTTGAGGCAAAACGAATGTTGCGTAAAACATCGTTACGACGACCCAAAATCACTAGTATAGGGATTCGAATTTAAAATAGATATATAAATCCCAATATTATATAAAACATTTCCTTTCGGAAACCATTTACTATAACAACAATGTTATAGTCCACCATTTCCTTTTATTTCTCTCGAAAATGTCTATTTCAACAATGAATGTTGAAATCAATGTTTTCGATAGTTAATACATTTTAAAAGAACTTCAAATGGATTTACTTCATTTTCTGCACGTTCAAATTCAAATTCATCACTGAATCTATTAAATCTATTATGGATTTTCATATTGACAAATTTTAATTTGAAATCTAAATCTCATTTGAACTTCGCATTTGCTTTCTATTCCAAAAATAATTAACTAATTCTTTAGTAAACCACTCATCGACTTGGTTCCATTAGATTTATATCTCCATATTAACTATTTTAGACACTAGTCTAAACTTGAAATATAAGCTTTACATCAAAACTTGTTTTATTCATACAGTTAAGTCGACAATTAAATTTCCTATCAAAATTTGCAATCCTCATTAGCAAAGGTCGGATCATTCAATCATTTTCCCAAGACATAACCGATTTATTTAATAATATATTCACTGTCCAAAATTACGAATATATCTCCTTTAACAACTTCTATGTTTCATTTATCAAATTCAATTGGTTTCAAATTTATAAACAATCTTTACAAATTCCACTTCTATTTATAAAACTTCGATTATAATCCCCTTCATTAACTTGATTCAATCTATATAACTCAGTTATATACCAAAATCCATATTATAAGTTAAATACTTATAATCCATTTATTTACTAAATCGTTCTTCACAACGTTTGAATCAATTTTTCAAAAGAATTCAGAATCAAATCCCCAAGTTATAGTTTAATAATTCTCTTGATTACAACCAAATTAACACGTTATTTCATTTCCCAATTGTTACTTTGGAGATATTCAAAATATTTGGTTTAAACCAATTCATCAATTCACTTAACTCATATTTCATTTTTCATAAATCTCAACAATTCGATAATGAGTTTTCAAATGATCGAGACTCAAATCTAAGGAGACATCACCGAAGAGAACTATCGCAAACCTAAATTTAGAGAGGGGAATTTTCAAAAATAATTCTAATTTTCAAAATACTTTTTATTTTAAAGAAAACAATTTTAAACTTCTTTAGATTTGAAAACACTTTCTTTAAAGTGATTCTAGTAACTATTCATATTAAACGCCATAAACTAAGCTTTGTGTAAACCAAAGCTCTTATACCACTTTTGTAACGACCCGCCGCTCTGACGGCCTCCAGTCGGTAATTAAACCAACTAGAAACGTTCAAAATGACGGATTGTTATTTAGTTTATAACATTTAAACAGAATCAGTCAGAGAATCACAGAATAATAATCATATTTCTCATAAATGAACTTTTCTTTTATATACAAATATCAGAGTTATACAATGAATTGCATTTAATACAGCGGAACAATTTTTTTTTTAAAGCACAAGAAAAATTTTCTGAAAAGCTTTAGTGATGCGGTAATCCCCCTCTCTCTAACTTCGCTGCCCGAAAATCTTCAAGCTGTAAAAATACTCGGTCTGACCCGAGCATTTTATGCAAAACACAAAAACACTCGAGTCAGGATTAATCTTTATTCAAGTAAATAAATTTGCAATGAACTGAATAAAATAGTAACAGCAGTAAAGCATGAACATGTGTGGACAATGGTTAAGGTCGAGGCATAGCGATGAATGGATGATGTTAACGCTCAAATTTAAACGCTAACACCCTGGTGTATAGGATATGATTGTGAAAGCACCACCCGTTCGTACGGGAAACAGAAATAAGCAGAAAGTATGCAGAAAAACAGTAAGAGACACAGTATTTATAGTGGTTCGGCTTATAATCCAGCCTACGTCCACTTTAATCTTTTTATCACTAGTTTGATTACAATCCTTTACAAGATCTTTCAATTACAACACACTTCAAGTGATAGGATATGTAAAACAAGTAGCTCAAGCTTTGATGTTGACAATCATCTTCAAATCCATGGTGAATGTGGATGATTCCATCATGGAGTTCCTTTAGAAGTTTGTTGGATCTAAAAAGCTTTGAAGTAGTCTGGAATTCGGCAGAGTAATGGCGCTTGAAGAGAATGAGCCAAAAAAGTCCTCCGCATGTTGGAGATGGTTGCATATTTATAGAGAGTTCTGGGCGAAAAAAAGTGCTAAGTCCTAACTCGTGGCCGACTTAAGATAAGTCGTGTTCGACTTAAGGTAAGTCGTCCCCGAGTCACTGAGCCGAGTCTATGGCAGTTCCCCTTTTTTGAACCCATCCCTAAGTTCTAAGTCGTGTACGAGTTATCTGGCTGCAATTGCTAATTTCCTTTCTTAAGTCGTATACGACTCTTTCTATGTCGTAAGTCGTAGTCGACTTAACTAATTGCAACTGGTTTAAAGCAAGTCTTAACTCGTAGACGAGTTAAGAGGTGTGTCTTTAGGTCGTATCCTCTTTAAGTCGTAACTCTTGTTAACTCGTTCAAGCTTTAACCCGTTAAGCTGTAACTTCCTTAAGTCGTAAGGGTCTTAAGTCGTACAAACTGCAGTTATCATTAAGTCGTAGGCCATCCATTTCCTTAAGTCGTAAAGACCTTAAGTCGTTAGCTTTTCTTAACTCGTATGCCTGCTAACTCGTAGAAGATCTTAACTCGCAGAGGATTAACTCGTAGAGGCTTAACTCGTGGAGGATTAACTCGTGGAAGATCTTAACTCGTACACTTGCTAATTCGTAGAGGTCTTTAAGTCGTAGGAAGTTGCTGACTCGTGTATCCTTTAACTCGTACATGCCTTGAGTCGTACATGCCTTGAGTCGTACATGCCTTAACTCGTGGACCTGTTAACTTGTGAACGAGTTAGGGTTAACATTTGCCCCTCGAAGCACATGCTTAAATCGTAAGTCGTGTGCTTCGACTTATCATAACTCGGTCATGTCGTTTCAAATCCCAACCTTTCCAGATATAAAAGCCTGAGTCGTCCTTCTTCTCATCACTTAACCTTTTAAACTGCTTTCTGCCATTAACGCATCTTCAGGCTCTCCGAGGCGATTTCGACCCGATTCATCTCCGATTCTTTCTAGCATCAAACAATCGTAAGAGATCTTGCTTCAAACTTCGACCGTTAACCATTGTTACTTTATGTATTCAGTTCTTCATCTTTGGTTTGCCCCATTCAAACCCTGCGAATTCTATTCGAATTGATTACCGATGAACTAAAATTCATCTGATTTGGCCTATGGTGATTCGCGCTTTGGGGCGATTCATAGTGTAACGGGTTAAGGTTGTCGCTGCTGAAGAAGCCAAGGATGAACAGGTTAAGAGATTTGAAAGGGAGGCGAGTTGGTCGAATAGGTTGATTGAAAATAACAAGGGATCGTCTCATATATGACTCAGCTTCTTCCATGTGACTTAGCGATTTCCATGAGCCGTAGCCGGGTTAAGACTTGGAGGATTTCTAGTTGTTTTGGATCAGAGCCTTTCTCCTGTTCCCCGAGTTACGACTTAGGACTTAGAGGATAAGCAGCTTGATGTGTTTGATGGCTGAGGATAGGAACGACTCATCCCTTGAGTCGGTTGCGACTTAGTACTTGAGTCGGTTTTGACTTAGTACTTGAGTCCGATACGACTTAGCACTTGTGTTTTTTAGGATCTGCCTAAACTTTGAATTGTTGCAGTGATGTTGAACTGTTGAACTTTGATGCCTTCTTCTACAAATTACTTTAATCTGCAAGCTAACAACCTATCCAACACAACATTTACAGAAAGCCGGGGCGAATATACTGCCATTGATCGCCCTCTTCGAATGACAGATTAGCTAATAACAGTCATTAAACTTAAACAGATTGTGTGAATGAAGTGCTCAACTTATTAACTTCAAGTAAAATACTAAAGCAATACTGAAATAGTCAATTAAAATTGACCAGCTCGCATTAATATTATACTTGAACTAAAGACTAACAAGTTCTGAAATTTTTGTAATCGATCAATCGTCGACTAGTCTTATTTCAGTTATATTTACTTGTTATTTTTTATTAGTTTTTTGCACAACACTTCACACTTTTTTAGGAAACGTGCACCTTCATATTTGAATATCCAGTTGTTTGTGTAGAATGACTTCTCAGGAAGGTGATGCAACAGTTCGGACTGGAGAGGTAACTGTTCTTCCGGCTCCACTGGTTAATCCTCCCGAAAGAGCTCCTACTTCACTATCATACAAAGTTTTTCGCCAGTTGTGTGCTCAGTTTGGTATCGTTGAATCAGATGCCATTCTTCCCGAAAGAAATAACACTGCCGATATAGCTCCTTCTGGCTTTATGACAATTAACCGGCAAATGTGCCTAAGTGGAGGCATTCCTCCTTTCAACGACTTTTTCCAACAACTTCTCCATCAACTGGCCATTGCTCCATCCCAGCTACACCCCAATGGCTATGCCATTCTAATGGGGTTGTGTGTGCTTTTTAGGAGAACACTTGATCGACTTCCAAGCTTTGGTGAAGTTTGTTATCTATGCTCTTTTACTCGGACTAAGGATCATCCTTCCATTACTGTTGTGAGGAGCGCCCGAAACCGCAAACTGATTGTTGGCCTCCCTGATACTGCTCACGGGTTTTTAACCCAATTCTTCTATGTTCGTTGCCCTCCGGGGTTTTATGGTGTGTGGAGAGTTGGAAGTAAGGGCGTTCAGCTTTATTCCTGACACATGTTTTCCTTATAAAATCTTTTCATAGCCTGAGTAGTTAGATGTTAATTTCCCTTTTTACTTTTCAGCGCTTCCACCTCCTTCTAGAGACCCAGGCTATAAGCAAATTTTTGAAAGATTGAATGCTGTGCCAGTAGAAGAGAGGAGTATAAAGTTTTTGCTGAGAGATGACTTTTTACATCAATACGGGCTTCTTCACTCTTCTCGCTATACTCAGCCTCATGAAGCCCCGACTGAAGTTCCCGATTCCCCGACTGAAGCATCGGATGCCCCCGTTACTATCGAACAACCCTCATCAAAAGAGTCTAACATCGAAGCTTCATTGGTGAAATGTTCCACCCCTACCGACATTAGGGGGTCATCTAGTAAGACGGCACTTGCCCCGATTGAGGAAGAAGAAGAACCTTCACAGCCTCTCGGGGGATTAGCTGATGTAGGAACTGAGAAAACAAGTCTCACCGAGCATGATGGTGACGATGTTTATGATGGGTTGAGCGACATAATAGTGACCTCACAGGAGCTTTTTAGAGATGACGTGTCTAAAACTATCTCTCCTATAATTGAGGCGACGTCCCTTCTTCGACTAACACCAACACAAACACCAACTCCTCATACCCAAGCTATCATCACCTCTACACCAATGAGTGGTTTGTAGCTTAATGCGCGTAGCTTGCACATCACACAACACTTAGGATTTTTTGGCATTTGTTCACATTTAACTTCTTTTCTCCGGAAGTTTCTAAGACTTGCTATTTTTGCCTTTTCAGATTCCTCTATGGGGCGCAGCGGCAGCGGTTCTTATTACAAAGACTTTCGACGCTATGGAGGGCGTGGCAGCTATGATTACAAGCAATACTATACCGATCCCAGAGAGACCAATGAACAGAGAGCTGCGCGAAAAGCTGAAGAGAGGAGAAGGTATGAAGAACGTCATGAGGGAGCGGGCACGCGACATGAATCCTTCCCAAGGGATGATGATTCCCATAAACGTAAAACGCACGATGATAGGGGGAAGAGCCATATTGAGGATTCGAGAAAGCGGACCAAACTTGGCGAGGAGCACGTGCCCGTGACATCTGAGAGACCTGGCGCCTCAGTTTCTATTGACATCCCTTCCAAATCTCCTGCTCTTGAAGGAAGTGCCATCCAAACACTTCTCAACAGGCCTTCATACCATGTTGAAAGGGGCCCCCCGACTTTGCAGAGCCGATTCCCGAACTGGTGTTTGAGGGGGGTACGCTTCGACCTTGATTTGGTCCCCATTGACAAAGAAGCTATGTACAGAAATCTCGATGCTGTCAAGCTTGATATCGATAGAATGTCTGGATGGCAAAAGCTGGTTGATGAACTTCAAAGAGTTAATCGGGCTAACATCGAAGCAATGCTGACCATGGAAAATGACAAATCAGAATGGCAGAAGATTCTTGATCAACACAACGCTGAGATGAAGGAGATAGCCGAATACAATGAAAAACTCGAAGCTGAAGTAAAGCAGCTCAAAGATGATCTTGCCTCTTCTACTAATACTTACACCCAAAGAGAAGAGGTATTGCAAAAACAAGTGCGAGATGCGCACGCCAGCCAGAGGGACGCTGAAGCTAAAGCTGAGAGGTTAGAACAAGCTGTAGAGAACCACCGCACTGATGTCACCCAGTTGCAGAATAAACTGAGCGCCCGGGACATGGAGATTGAAGCGCTAAAAGCCCAACTTGCTCAGACCGAAAAAGATCGAGATGAGGCCATGGCTGGCAAAATTGCAGCCGAAGAAACTGCTCAGACCATGGAAACCGATATCAATTCGACTTTATTCGATTTTTATTTACACTGTGTCTTGGGACGCGGCAGCCTCTCTTTTCTTGGTCCTAAGTATGAAATCACCCTGGCCGAGGTGTGGGAAGCTGCTCTTAACATGTTTAAAGGCGCCGGGTATGGCGATGAAGATTTTGAGGCGCGTTACCTGGATGAGGAAGCTCGCGTTGCTCTTGCGAAGGGGCGAGAACAACTTGCCAGGATGAGAACTGGAATGGCGGAAGAGGAACATTCTGGAAAGGAATTAACGCTTACTTCCTCTGTCCAACCTCCAGTTTCTCCTGTGGTTGACATCACGGGTTCTAGCTCCTATACTCCGCCTGCAACTAAGACAGTAACTGAAACTACAAGTGCACAAGGCGGGGATGAAGGTGGTGAAAGCAACGAAGCACAGCGATATGAAATCAGCCTCAGAGATCCAACTGCCCCAGGTAAACTTGACACCGGACCAGCCCAAGTGGTGAACTGCTCGTTCGCTCCTTGTGAACTTGACGATCTTCTTGATTATTTTTCAAATGTCAATGAATTCCCGACTTTTGATTATTCCTCAAATGTCAATGAATTCCCGACTTTTGACGAGCCGTCATCCCCTCTCTTTTCGAAAGATACTGATATTTTAAGTTTTTTCTCCTTTGTAGAGAAAGCACCGAGTCAAACTCAAGCTTCTTCTCCCCCGGTGATCCTTCCTCCATCTCTTCAAGTGGCGCCTCCTTCTGCCTCGCAACCTGGGTCACAAGAAGAACAAATAGAGGCTCTTCACGGCTTGGATGATCCCATTGCTTCACAAGAGCAGAAAGATGAAAGGCCTGAGGGAGGTGACACATCTTCAGAGCGAACTCCCTCTGACGAGATTGTTCTATCTAAACTTGTCACTCCCGGGAGTGAGTCTTCCTCAAAAAGAAGAAAAAAGAAGCGTGGGACACCAAAGAGGAGGGGGAAGATAGTCACCACCACTGAAGAGGAGCCGAAAGCTGGACCGGTTGCGCCTTCCTCTCCCACTTCCCTTATGCCCACCGACCGCCCTGATAAGCTGATCATTCGGCCGGGTAAAGGGTCTAAAGGCAGCAAAAAGAAGTGAAGATCTTCAGTTTCTAGTTTTTTGTGTTTTGCATGTACTGGCCGAGAATTGTGCGGGTACCGGCCCTCGCTTTTCTTTATTTTGAAACCTGTACCTGCATTGTAATTGAATAACAAATGATTCCTCGTTTGTACAAACTTTTGTTTGAACTAAAGAATACATTTGTTATTCGTTTTGGCATGAGTTTATTTGATATTGCAGCGAGCTTATGGTATGTTACTTGAGCGTTACCTTTTGCTGGTTTAGTTATACCATATCGTGTGTAATTATACTATATTGCCCCCATTCCATAAGTATGCTGCAATATTCTATACCTCGAGGGGACTTGCACTCTTATTTGCTAAAGAATAATTATTTTATTTTTATTTTAAAAAGAATTCTTGTAGAGTGCAACCCCCTTCATATGAGTTTCTACGCGCTTTGTCCTTTGAAGAAATCACTTCTTTCTTTTTTGCTTAAGTACATTTTCTTTTTTACCGAGTGATTTCTTTTATGTAGCAAAGCGGACCTCTGAAGGGTACTTTAACTCCCTTTTCTCTTCTTCTTCTTCCTTTTTTTTTTTTTTTTTTTTTTTTTTTTAAAAGAAGATCATTTTCCAGAATAGGTAAATTACTCTTCCTTTGTGAGTTAAAGCATGCCCCTGATGAGGATTTTTCTTTTTTTTATATATGGAAAGTTGTACCTCTACGGAGGGATTTTTTCACGTTTCAACACTTGGAAGTTTTATTTCAATCTCGGCGAAACGTGTACCTCCAAAGAGTTTTGCCTTAGAAAGCTTTTCCACGTTTCAACACTTGGAAGTTTTATTTCAATCTCGGCGAAACGTGGGCTTCCGAAGAGGTCTTTCTTCTTGATTGTGCCTCCGAAGAGGTCCTTATTTTGCTTGTCTTTCAACTCCGGTGAAGTGAAATTCCGAAGAGCGGCTGTTACACTTCAACTCCTGGTGAAATATGCCTCCGAAGAGGTCTTTATTTTATTTGCATTTCAACTTTGGTGGAGTGAAACTCTGAAGAGTAACTACCCCAACTCTTGGTGAAATGTGCCCCCGAAGAGGTCTTTATTTTGTTTGCATTTCAACTTTGGTGAAGTGAAACTCCGAAGAGCAACTACTTCGACTCCTGGTGAAATGTGCCTCCGAAGAGGTCTTTATTTTATTTGCATTTCAACTTTGGTGAAGTGAAACTCCGAAGAGCAACTACTTCGACTCCTGGTGAAATGTGCCTCCGAAGAGGTCTTTATTTTATTTGCATTTCAACTTTGGTGAAGTGAAACTCTGAAGAGTAACTACCCCAACTCTTGGTGAAATGTGCCCCCGAAGAGGTCTTTATTTTGTTTGCATTTCAACTTTGGTGAAGTGATACTCCGAAGAGTAACTACTTCGACTCCTGGTGAAATGTGCCTCAGAGAGGGTTTTCATCGCCTGGAAGTTGCTCTCTCATGGTTGGAGGGTCATGACTCCTCCAATCTTTTTTATTGAGTAGAGAACTTTCTTTTTTGTGGCATATGACCCATTAGAGGCCTTTTATCCTCCGAAGAGTTGTGCCTCTGAAGAGGACTTGTGTTGCTGATGATGGATTTTGGTTGTTTCCTCGTCTTCTTGCTTATGCCTTTCAATTCCTCTATTTTTCCTTTCCAAGTCGTCATTTCCCCTTTTTTGCAAGTAGCTGGTTTAATCCAAGGAAGTATACTTCATTGACAGGCAAGTTCGTGAGAACGGGCACTAGCTTCCTAATTGGATGTTTGTTTGTTCAAACAATCTCAATTTATTAGCAAGGGCTCGTTTTTACGAAATCATTAGCCGTTCAATTGAAATATTTCCTATCTAGGATTTGAATTCGGGTTTTTTATGACTTGAAATTTGTTTGTTGAATGATGGAGTGAATTGCTCGGTCTTATTATGTGCAAGTTTTACTTCCATTGTCTGCAAAAATTTAAATCGACATTTTAGCAATACATTCTATGTACTTTTTATATCGAAAATAAAGCAAACATGTAATAAAAGTAAGGAACACAAGATTTATAGTGGTTCGGCCAAAAATCTGGGCCTACATCCACTTTATATTCATTCATCATTCACTTTCATCAGTTTTACAATTGCTTTCAATTACAAGAATCATACATTCACAATTCTTTTTACAATATTTCAACAAGAATTTCAAGTAAAATATGGACGCAAATGATTGCTGTTCCATGCCCTTGGAATTTGATCTCCTTCAACAGTAGTGAGTTTGAATGTGCCGTCAAGAAGCTTCTGACCTATCACATACGGTCCTTCCCAATTGGGCCCAAACACACCTGTCGCGGTCATAATTCTTTTCAGGACTAGATCTCCGATTTCAAAGCTGCGTTGGCGAACTTTAGAATTGAAATGTCTGGCTATTCTTTGTTGATGAGCTGCAACTCTGAGTTCTGCTTCTTCTCTTTTCTCATCAAGAAGATCTAGTGCTTCAGATTGCAACTTTTCATTTTCCATTTGACTGAAGTGGATTCTTCTATGTGAAGGGATCTCTGTTTCTACCGGAATCATTGCTTCCGACCCGTATGCTAATGAAAACGGAGTATGCCCAGTTGCAGTTTTGTGGGTAGTTCTATATGCCCATAGTGCTAGTGGTAGCTTATCGACCCAACCACCCTTAGCTCTTTCAAGTTGCTTTTTGATGGTTGACTTGATAATTTTATTTACTGCTTCCACTTGCCCGTTTGCCTGCGGATGAGCTACTGCTGAGAAGCTTTTCAGGATTTTGAATCGTTTACAAAAATCTTGGAATTCTTCACTTTCAAATTGAGTACCATTATCTGTAATTATCTTTTGAGGCACACCGTATCTGCAAATGATATTCTCAGTCACAAAATTTATCATCTTTTTGGAGGTGATGGTTGCCAATGGTTCAGCTTCAGCCCATTTAGTGAAATAATCTACAGCAACAATGGCATATTTGATTCCAGATTTGGCGGTTGGTAAAGGTCCGATCAAATCTATTCCCCAAATTGCAAACGGCCACGGACTGGTCATTTGTGTGAGTTCAGTAGAAGGTGCTCTAGGAATTTTGGCAAATCTTTGACATCTGTCACATTTTCGAGAGTAATCTGCAGCATCTCGATTAATTTCTGGCCAAAAATATCCATATCGGAGAATTTTCTTTGCTAAAGTTTGACCACCTGAATGATCCCCACATTCTCCTCCATGTACCTCTGATAGGATTATTTTGGCTTCTTCTTTGGATACACATCGAAGTAGTGGCATTGAGAATCCTCGTCTGTATAATTGACCATCCTGGATTATATATCGAGAAGCTTTTCTCAGTAGCTTTTGTCGTTCTTTAGAGTTTTCTGGTAAAGAGCCATTGAGTAGATACTTTGTTATTGGAGTCATCCATGATTCTTGCTCTTGCGACATACTCTGTAACGACCCGTATTTTACGTGTTGATAAATCGTAGAATTTGCAGGTCGTTAGTGTTGTTTGTGTTGTCTCTAGCTTGAGTCGTTTAGAAGTTAACCCGAGTGCAAGTGATGAGTCGTGACCGACTCATAGAGGACCGACCTATAGGTGTTGCCGAGTTAGTAGGCTTAGCCGGGTTAAGAAATTCAACGACCTAAAAGTTAGGCGACTTAGTGATGGTGACCGACCTATAGTAAGTCGTAGACGACCTTAGGAACTGGCCGAGTTTAGTGTGGAGCGACCTAAGGTAGATAGGTCGGGAGAGCGACCTAAGGTAGATAGGTCGGTAGAGCGACCTATAGGAATGACCGACTCATAGGAGGGGCGGCTTATAGGTTTGGGCCGACTCAGTGGTGAACGACTCATAGGATGGTGGTTTAGGCCTGTGGAACGACCTAAGGGGTTAGGTCGTATGGGAGATAAGTCGTGAACGACTTATGGTTTTGTTAGGTCGCTAGGCCGTAGCATAGTTAGGTCGTTTGGCATTGTTGAGTCGGCTAGGACTTAGGTCGGCACTAGGCTATGCCGTGTTCTTTTTAGGTCGGCAGCTAGTTAGGTCGTATGGCCCGTGTTGTTGTTATGTCGCTTGAGTTTTAAGTCGGCAGTGTGTTAGGTCGTTGGATGAGATGAGTCGTAGGTCGCGTGGTTGGTTGAGTCGTATAGGTCGGCAGCGACCTATGTTAGGTCGGAGTCTTTTAGGTCGGCAACGACCTAATAGCGAGCTCCGACTTAGGGGCGACGACCTAAGGGGTTTTCAGCCTATAAATAGAGGGGTTTGGCTCACTTTTTGGCACCGGTTTTTGAAGCGACGAAGTGCTGCCATTTTGAGAGCTCGACTACAACATTTCTTCATCTTCTTTTCTCCATTCCAATCAAGTGTTAGCATCCATCCAAGATCGAAGATTCAAGTGTCCAAGTTGAAGATCTTCATCCGTTCGAGCTAGATTTCATCGTTTCAAGTGAGATTTCGCCGGATCAAGCCTTGATCTTCGCTGTCCAGATCTGAAGTGTTTAGTTTTTAGGTTGTTTTGGTGATTTGGTGAGTGGTAGTTATCTCTCACGCGGATCCAAAGGAGTATATGGGATTGGTGACTTGTTTATGTGTTAAAGTTAGCGTTTTCTCGCATTTTCCTTAAGTCTGCATGTAGATCCATCATATTTGAAGATGTTTATCTATAGAAGTTATTTATCAAGTATTAGAGACAAAACCCATGTTTTAGATTTGATAGATCTATGTTAAAAACCATGATTTCACATATGTTGGACTTTTGCTCACTTAATTACGAAATTTCCATTATAGTTAATATTGCTTAATATATCTTGTTTGAATGCTTGAATGTTTGAATGTATGTTAGATTTGATTGCTCCAAGTTAGCTTGTAGTTGATTTGGAACAAGATGGTTGAAGATGATTCAAAAGCTAAGTGGAAAGGCTCTTGAATGGTGAAAGCTGCCAATGGCATATGAAGCGGATGTGGAAGCTCATATGGATGGATTCGAGGATGTGGGATCTTGCCATGATGCGAGAAGGCAAAGCATGGTTGAGTTGGGACTTTGCGATGATATGATGAGGCAAGGCTTGTGTTGAGATGGGACGGGTCATGATGACGTTCCAAGTTGAGAGACTTTGCTATGATGTGATGAGGCAAGACATATGTTGTGATGGGACGGGTCACGAAGACGTTCCAAGCACGGGTCATGATGACGTGCAAAGTTATAACTCGGTGATGCGGTCCGGGTTGGGGTGGATAATGGTTAGCTTGAGAGGCGCTTAAGCTAGTATGAAAGTAGTCGTCAAGGAGGATGACT
The DNA here is from genome assembly GCA_030765085.1 of Allium cepa. Taxonomy (NCBI): domain Eukaryota; kingdom Viridiplantae; phylum Streptophyta; class Magnoliopsida; order Asparagales; family Amaryllidaceae; genus Allium; species Allium cepa. The sequence continues at coordinate 913,669,182 of CM060943.1, forward strand.
AGGAGGCTAAGATCTCATCGTTGCTGAAGGTTCTAGCATACTCAAAGCAAGGGTACGTTGGAACGGGTCACGATGACGTTCCAGGCACGGGTCATGATGACGTGCTAGTACTCTGGGCTGATGCGTTCGGCTTAGGCACGGGTCACTATGACGTGCGGAGTTATGACTAAACCGGGGTTACCATTAGCCCTTGACAGGCGGTCATTCAACTAACGGTGAAATCAAGGCAATGATAACAGTGATAGCCAGAGTCATGGATGTTTGGTTGTTTGGTTGTATCATCATTCGGCTTCAAGAGCGGTGTTTTCTGGGTGCTTATCTGATCTTGGTTTAGGCCTTGGGGGTTTGTATTTGGAAAACATCGTCCTTGACTCGAGTGATTGTTGCTTTACCTTACTTATCTGCTATGTTATGCTTGCTTCTCTTTAGTGTGTGTCTGGGGGCTATCACTGTAGAAAGAGGTGGAGTGGGATGGTTTGGTTCCTATTCCTTTATTTCCTTATGCTCTTTTGGTATGCTTGATTGTTAATTTACTGCTCACTAAGACTTTGTCTGACTCAAGGTTTTATGTCTCCTCTTATTACCTTGGGCTGTTCATCCATGTTTGGGATGGGCAGACTAGGTAGCAGGTGGCAGGTGCTGTGCTTAGAGTTTTTCCGTTGAAGATGACGAAGACGAGCAGGAGGCTATGCATATTATTTTCTTATATGTACTGGGTATCCGCTGCTGTATTTGATGAGTGCTTGTAGTGAGGTCTTGATGTATGGATTTGTTGAGATGATTGTATAAAACTTCTGTGATGCTTATATGATGATTTTCTGTTATGAGACTTCACTATATATTTCTCTATTGTATTTTATCCATGCGCTGTGAGTTACGATAGAGATTCTGCGATTTTATTTTACCCTGACTATCGTCCATGGCTGCCTGGCACACCTTTCAGCGCTCTATTCTCTTGTTTTGGTGCGGGAGTCATGGGCGGTCGTCACATTTGGTATCAGAGCTTTGGTTAATCGATTTTAGCCAACGCTCGCTGACGTAACTACGTAAGAGAGACGTAATTGTATTTTGATGGATGATTACTATATATAATATAGTAGCTTAGATGGATTTGAACTCCTTATGCAGTTGTTTCTTAAGGTGTTCTAATCATTCTTTTTACAGATATTAAGGATGAGCAGAAGTGAGAGACAAGCTGCGAGAGATAGTCGGGCTGCTAGGGAAGCTGTTGACTATGCTGCGATGTTCGAAGCAATGATGACTTCAATCATGAGGAGAATACCAGCTTCAGGATCATCTGTGGATGTGGGAGTTCAAGTCCAAGCTCCGAGACCGGTGGATTTTGCCAAGCTTTGCAAGGATTATACTTCTCTTGGAGGAAAAGCTTTCTTAGGGACGGAGTCGACTATTGAGGTGCAGAGATGGATTGATGCTTGCCGAAGGATTTTTGGTGATCTAGGGATTGAGGATGCAACCAAGAGACAGCTTGCATCGAGGCAGCTTCAAGGGAGAGCTGCGGATTGGTGGAATTCTATCACCATAGATACACCAGAAGAGGATATTACTTGGGAGCAGTTCCAAGTTAGATTTGAAGCCAAGTTCATCTCTACTGCTCAGAGATCTGTTTTGTTTAAGAGGTTTGTAGAGCTCAAACAAGGCGGGAGGCCTGTTCTGGAGTACATTTCTGAGTTCGAAGCTTTGTCTAAGTATGCCAGATCATATATTGATTCTCCCTACCAGAAGAATGAAAAGTTTGTGACTGGTCTGGATGCTTATCTGGGAAGGCAGTTGGTGGATCACTTGGACGATCCATTTGAAAAGCTTGTGGAGAAAGCTTTGAGGCATGAGAGCTTGTTTCCTAGGGAAAGTTCTGTTGTTGCTGTAACCAGGGAAGGATCTAAACCACAGCAGAATGGCAACAAGAAGAGGAAGCAGCAGCAACAGAAGGGAAAGGATGGCCAGAAGAAGCCTAAGGGCGAAGTGACTTGTTATAACTGCCGTCAGAAGGGTCATCTTTCTCGGGATTGCAAGAATCCGAAGGTGCAGTTGAAGTGTTACAACTGTGATAAGCTGGGACACATTAAGAAGGACTGTCCAGAGCCGAGGAAAGATAGGCAGGTTGTGCAAGCCTATGCTTTGGAAGCTGTGCCGTCGTCTTCAAGAGTTCCTACTGCTGAGGAGAAGGGGAAGAGTGTGGTGGTTCAAGGTACTCTTTCTATTTGTGGTGTTCCAGTTAGAGTGTTGTTTGATACTGGAGCGTCGCATTCTTTTGTTTGTGATGATTTGGTAAGCCGGTTAGGTATGAAACCGGATATTGTTGATAGGCCATTGGTTGTGACTAATCCGGTTGGGGGTTCGTCATGTTTGTGTATGATATGCCGTGGTCTAGTTGTGTCGAGTCATGATTGCTCGTTTGTTTGTGATTGCTTTGTTCTGAACTTTGCGGGGTTCGGAATTATTTTGGGTATGGACTGGCTTAGGAAGTATGCGGCAAGGATTGATTGTGAGAGGCTGGAGGTGACAGTCGGGAATGTGGAAGGGCGAAAGGTTGTGATACGATGTAAGCATGAGGAAGGCGTCTTCATGAGCTTCATGTATTCGCTGGTTGTTCCACGGGATGGACTGTCATCAGTGCCTATTGTGAATGAGTTTGGTGATGTCTTTGAGGAAGTCAAAGGGTTGCCGCCGCATAGGGAGATCGAGTTTCGTATCGATCTAGTTGAGGGAGCCAGACCTGTTGTGATGCCTCTTAGGCGGATGGCACCGAGGGAGCAGCAAGAGCTGAAGGTGCAGGTTGATGACCTTTTGCGGAAAGGATTCATTCGGAGAAGTGTGTCCGAATGGGGTGCGCCAGTTGTGTTCGCAACCAAAACGGATGGATCGTTGAGGTTGTGTGTTGATTATCGTGAGCTGAATAAGGTGACTAAGAAGAACAAGTATCCATTGCCGAGAATAGATGACTTGTTTGATCAGCTTCACGAGGCTAAGGTGTTTTCTCAGATGGATTTGGCAACGGGATTTCACCAGTTGAGAGTGGCAAAGGATAGTGTGCCGAAGACTGCTTTCAGGACACCATCCGGGTTTTATGAGTGGCTGGTAATGCCGTTTGGATTGACTAACGCGCCAGCATATTTTGTGGATCTTATGAATAGGGTATTCAGAGATCAGTTGAATAAGTTCGTGCTTGTGTTCGTGGATGATATTTTGGTTTACTCCAGAACCGAGGAAGAGCACAAGACGCACTTGAGGATTGTTTTGGGAATTTTGTGGAAACATCAGCTGAAGGCTAAGTTTTCGAAGTGTCACTTCTGGAAGAGTGAAGTGAGGTTCTTAGGCCATGTTATCTCTGGAAATGGAATAGCGGTTGACCCCGCTAAGGTGGCAGCGATCCAGGATTGGGTTAGACCTAAGAATGCATCTGATGTGAGAAGTTTTCTTGGATTAGCAGGATATTATCGTCGGTTTATCAAAGACTTTTCCAAGATAGCTGCACCGTTGACAGGATTGACGAAAAAGAACCAAGTGTTCAAATGGGATGATAAGTGTGAGCAAGCTTTCGTAATCCTGAAAGAACGACTGACAAGTGCTCCTGTTTTGACTATTCCGAGTGGGAATGATGAGATGGTGGTTTACACCGATGCATGTGGCACTGGACTAGGAGCAGTGCTAATGCAGAAGGATAAAGTTGTTGCGTATGCTAGTCGACAACTGAAGCCGCATGAAAGGAACTATCCAACTCATGATTTGGAGTTAGCGGCGATTGTGTTTGCCTTGAAGATGTGGAGACACTACCTATTGGGGGTTAGATTTGAGTTGTTTACAGATCATAAGTCGTTGAAGTATCTGTTCTCCTAAAAGGATTTGAATCTTCGACAGCAACGGTGGCTAGAGTTCCTAGCATCTTATGATTTTGGTATAGCCTATACTCCGGGAAAAGGTAACGCAGTGGCTGATGCGTTGAGTCGAAGACATGCAGGATTGGGAGCCATGTTTTCGGAATGAAAGAGTCTTGAGTATTTGGCTGGATTTGATTTCAGGCCTAGATGCGAGTTGGAACCTGAGATGTTGGCAAACTTATCGATAAGGCCTACTCTTGTGGAAAGAATTGGTGAAAGCCAAAAGAGAGATGATAAGCTTGTCAAGATTATCCGTGATTTGGAATCTGGATTGGATCCAGAGAAGGATAAAGGATTCGAGGTCGATCGAGAGGGTTGGCTTCGAAAGCAAGGACGATTGGTTGTTCCCGATATTGATGGATTGAGAGATGAAGTTCTGAGGGAAAGTCATCACTCGAAGTTGACAATTCATCCAGGTGGAAATAAGATGTATCGGGATATGAAGAGAGCTTACTACTGGGAAGGTATGAAGAAGGATGTTGGAAATTTTATTTCCAAGTGTATGAATTGCCAGTTGGTGAAAGCTGAGCAGAAGAAGCCCAGTGGATTGCTTCAGCCATTGGAGGTTCCTACATGGAAGTGGGAGCAAGTGTCGATGGATTTTATTGATGGTCTACCTAGGACAAGAGCAGGGAATGAAGGGATTTGGGTCATTGTAGATCGTTTGACCAAGAGTGCAAGGTTTATTCCTGTTCGATCAACTAGGACTACATCGAAGTTGGCTGAGTTGTATGTGAAGTGGATAGTTCGTTTCCATGGTGTTCCGAAGAGTATAGTGAGCGATCGAGATCCATTGTTCACTAGTAGATTTTGGAAGAGCTTCCAGGAAGTTTTGGGAACTGAGTTGTGTTTGAGTACAGCTTATCACCCTCAAACAGATGGTCAGACTGAGAGAGTCAACCGAGTTTTGGAAGATCTTCTTAGAGCATGTGTTTTGGACTTCGGAGGATCATGGGAAGATCACCTTCATTTGGTGGAGTTTGCTTATAATAACAGTTATCAGTCGAGTATCAGTATGGCACCATATGAAGCATTATATGGAAGACCGTGTAACTCTCCGACATGTTGGTTGGAAACTGGAGAAAAGCTGATACTTGGGCCAGAAATGATTCGACAGACTTCGGATTGTATAGAGATCATTCGACAAAGAATGAAAGCAGCCCAGGATCGTCAGAAAAGTTATGCTGATAATCGTCGAAAGGATTTGGAGTTCGACGTAAGCGATATGGTTTTCGTGAAGATTTCTCCATTAAAGAATGTTATTAGATTCGGGAACAAAGGAAAGTTGACTCCGAGATTTGTTGGACCATTCCCGATTATCGAGCGAATTGGAAAGCTCGCTTATAGATTGGAGTTACCGGAAAAGATGGCGGGTGTGCACAGTGTTTTTCATGTATCTTATCTACGGAAGTATATGCACGACCCAACTACGGTGGTTTCTGCTGATAGCTGTGAAGACTTGGAGGTTGATCCAGTTGTTTCGAGACCTCGTAAGCCGCTTCGTATTGTTGAAACCGATACGAAACAGCTTAGGAGGAAGACGATTACGTTGCTCAAGGTACAATGGAGTGATGATGTTAACGACTGTACATGGGAGGAGGAAGAGAGGATGGAGGCAGCTCATCCCGGACTCTTCGAGGTATGGCCCTAAAGTGTCGTGACATCTCATGAATTTGTAGCTTGTTCTAAGTCTTAGAATTCTGCATGCTAGGATAGAATTGGATGCATGGTTTGTTGATTGCTAAGGATGGTAGGCATGCGGAATAATTTTGATGGCTGATGTTTGCTTGGAATTTCGGGGGCGAAATTCCTAAGGGGGAGAGAATGTAACGACCCGTATTTTACGTGTTGATAAATCGTAGAATTTGCAGGTCGTTAGTGTTGTTTGTGTTGTCTCTAGCTTGAGTCGTTTAGAAGTTAACCCGAGTGCAAGTGATGAGTCGTGACCGACTCATAGAGGACCGACCTATAGGTGTTGCCGAGTTAGTAGGCTTAGCCGGGTTAAGAAATTCAACGACCTAAAAGTTAGGCGACTTAGTGATGGTGACCGACCTATAGTAAGTCGTAGACGACCTTAGGAACTGGCCGAGTTTAGTGTGGAGCGACCTAAGGTAGATAGGTCGGGAGAGCGACCTAAGGTAGATAGGTCGGTAGAGCGACCTATAGGAATGACCGACTCATAGGAGGGGCGGCTTATAGGTTTGGGCCGACTCAGTGGTGAACGACTCATAGGATGGTGGTTTAGGCCTGTGGAACGACCTAAGGGGTTAGGTCGTATGGGAGATAAGTCGTGAACGACTTATGGTTTTGTTAGGTCGCTAGGCCGTAGCATAGTTAGGTCGTTTGGCATTGTTGAGTCGGCTAGGACTTAGGTCGGCACTAGGCTATGCCGTGTTCTTTTTAGGTCGGCAGCTAGTTAGGTCGTATGGCCCGTGTTGTTGTTATGTCGCTTGAGTTTTAAGTCGGCAGTGTGTTAGGTCGTTGGATGAGATGAGTCGTAGGTCGCGTGGTTGGTTGAGTCGTATAGGTCGGCAGCGACCTATGTTAGGTCGGAGTCTTTTAGCTCGGCAACGACCTAATAGCGAGCTCCGACTTAGGGGCGACGACCTAAGGGGTTTTCAGCCTATAAATAGAGGGGTTTGGCTCACTTTTTGGCACCGGTTTTTGAAGCGACGAAGTGCTGCCATTTTGAGAGCTCGACTACAACATTTCTTCATCTTCTTTTCTCCATTCCAATCAAGTGTTAGCATCCATCCAAGATCGAAGATTCAAGTGTCCAAGTTGAAGATCTTCATCCGTTCGAGCTAGATTTCATCGTTTCAAGTGAGATTTCGCCGGATCAAGCCTTGATCTTCGCTGTCCAGATCTGAAGTGTTTAGTTTTTAGGTTGTTTTGGTGATTTGGTGAGTGGTAGTTATCTCTCACGCGGATCCAAAGGAGTATATGGGATTGGTGACTTGTTTATGTGTTAAAGTTAGCGTTTTCTCGCATTTTCCTTAAGTCTGCATGTAGATCCATCATATTTGAAGATGGTTATCTATAGAAGTTATTTATCAAGTATTAGAGACAAAACCCATGTTTTAGATTTGATAGATCTATGTTAAAAACCATGATTTCACATATGTTGGACTTTTGCTCACTTAATTACGAAATTTCCATTATAGTTAATATTGCTTAATATATCTTGTTTGAATGCTTGAATGTTTGAATGTATGTTAGATTTGATTGCTCCAAGTTAGCTTGTAGTTGATTTGGAACAAGATGGTTGAAGATGATTCAAAAGCTAAGTGGAAAGGCTCTTGAATGGTGAAAGCTGCCAATGGCATATGAAGCGGATGTGGAAGCTCATATGGATGGATTCGAGGATGTGGGATCTTGCCATGATGCGAGAAGGCAAAGCATGGTTGAGTTGGGACTTTGCGATGATATGATGAGGCAAGGCTTGTGTTGAGATGGGACGGGTCATGATGACGTTCCAAGTTGAGAGACTTTGCTATGATGTGATGAGGCAAGACATATGTTGTGATGGGACGGGTCACGAAGACGTTCCAAGCACGGGTCATGATGACGTGCAAAGTTATAACTCGGTGATGCGGTCCGGGTTGGGGTGGATAATGGTTAGCTTGAGAGGCGCTTAAGCTAGTATGAAAGTAGTCGTCAAGGAGGATGACTAGGAGGCTAAGATCTCATCGTTGCTGAAGGTTCTAGCATACTCAAAGCAAGGGTACGTTGGAACGGGTCACGATGACGTTCCAGGCACGGGTCATGATGACGTGCTAGTACTCTGGGCTGATGCGTTCGGCTTAGGCACGGGTCACTATGACGTGCGGAGTTATGACTAAACCGGGGTTACCATTAGCCCTTGACAGGCGGTCATTCAACTAACGGTGAAATCAAGGCAATGATAACAGTGATAGCCAGAGTCATGGATGTTTGGTTGTTTGGTTGTATCATCATTCGGCTTCAAGAGCGGTGTTTTCTGGGTGCTTATCTGATCTTGGTTTAGGCCTTGGGGGTTTGTATTTGGAAAACATCGTCCTTGACTCGAGTGATTGTTGCTTTACCTTACTTATCTGCTATGTTATGCTTGCTTCTCTTTAGTGTGTGTCTGGGGGCTATCACTGTAGAAAGAGGTGGAGTGGGATGGTTTGGTTCCTATTCCTTTATTTCCTTATGCTCTTTTGGTATGCTTGATTGTTAATTTACTGCTCACTAAGACTTTGTCTGACTCAAGGTTTTATGTCTCCTCTTATTACCTTGGGCTGTTCATCCATGTTTGGGATGGGCAGACTAGGTAGCAGGTGGCAGGTGCTGTGCTTAGAGTTTTTCCGTTGAAGATGACGAAGACGAGCAGGAGGCTATGCATATTATTTTCTTATATGTACTGGGTATCCGCTGCTGTATTTGATGAGTGCTTGTAGTGAGGTCTTGATGTATGGATTTGTTGAGATGATTGTATAAAACTTCTGTGATGCTTATATGATGATTTTCTGTTATGAGACTTCACTATATATTTCTCTATTGTATTTTATCCATGCGCTGTGAGTTACGATAGAGATTCTGCGATTTTATTTTACCCTGACTATCGTCCATGGCTGCCTGGCACACCTTTCAGCGCTCTATTCTCTTGTTTTGGTGCGGGAGTCATGGGCGGTCGTCACATACTCATAACCCAATCGATATCCATTTCATCAATGCTTGGATTTGACAAAACTTCCACTGGAACTAACCCTAAGGATTGGGCTTCGCCAGAACTTGAGTATTTTGCGAGAGAATCTGCTTTCATGTTTTCTTCTCGAGGAATATGACTTATCGTGTAATGGTCGAATTCACATAAAAGTTCCCAAGCCTTTGACACATAAGCGGGCAGATTTCCTCCTTTCGTTTGAAACTCCTTCTTGACTTGGCATACTATAAGCTGAGAATCACTGAAGATCTGTAACGCTCGAATGTTTAGTTCTTTAGCAATTTTCAAACCAGCAATCAGAGCTTCATATTCTGCTTCATTGTTTGTTGAAGGAAATTCTAATCTTAGCGCATAGCATAGTGACCGGCCTTCAGGAGTTTCAAGAACAATTCCAGCACCTGAACAGTAATCATTTCTTGCGCCATCTACAAATAACTTCCACTGGATTGGGGAGTTCTCGATTGTTTCTTCCTCGCTGTTACCCTTGTCTGTAAATTCTGCAATAAAATCTGCCAAAGCTTGTCCGTTGATCGCTTTTCTAGGATGATAAGTGATGTCATATTGGCTCAATTCAATATTCCACTTTAAAAGGCGGCCCGAAGTCTCGGGGCGAAACAAGACTTGCTTTAAAGGTTGATCAGTGAGGACTTTGATAGGATGAGCCTGGAAATATTGCCTCAACTTTCTTGAGGCAATCAATAGACAATAGGCGAGTTTTTCCAACTTGGAGTAATTCATTTCTGCCCCAGTGAGTCTTTTGCTGATATAGTAAACTGGATGTTGAATCCTTTTGTCTTCCCGTACCAGCGCTGCACTTAAAGCATGAGATGAAACTGCCAAGTATATAAGAAGATCCTCGCCATCGCCGGGCCTAGAAAGTATTGGAGGCTTTTCCATATGTTGAATCAATTCTTCAAAAGCTTTCTGGCATTCAGGAGTCCAGTCAAAGTTTTTCTTTCCTTTCTTTAGAGCGTCGAAGAATGGAATGCATTTATCAGTAGCTTTGGATATGAACCGACTTAAGGCGGCAATTTTTCCATTGAGACTTTGCAATTCCCTCTTTGTTTTAGGAGCTTTGACTTCTTTTAAAGCAGTGATTTGAGCTGGACTAGCTTCAATGCCCCTAGCGCTCACGATGAAACCCAAGAACTTTCCAGATTCTACCCCGAAAGAACATTTTAAAGGGTTAAGCTTCATTCCGTATCTTCGGAGGATTGCGAACATTTCTGCTAAGTGTTCGATGTGATCCACTGCTTTCTTAGATTTTACTAGCATGTCATCAACGTAAACTTCCATAGTCTTTCCCAACTGCGGTTTGAACATAGCATTGACCAGTCTTTGGTATGTTGCCCCCGCATTCTTCAACCCAAAGGGCATAACTCTGTAACAGTAAAGACCGACATCGGTGATAAAGCTTGTGTCCTCCTGATCTGGCTCATGCATCATGATCTGATTATATCCGGAGTAGGCATCCATAAAAGACAACAATTCATGACCCGCTGTTCCATCTACCAGTTGATCGATCCTGGGTAATGGGAAGCAGTCTTTGGGACAGGCCTTGTTTAGATCTGAAAAGTCGATGCACACTCTCCATTTACCATTGGCTTTCTTAACCAGCACTGGATTTGAAACCCAATTTGGATAGGTAGATTCTCTGATGAAATTATTCTCCATGAGCCGGTCAACTTCCTCTTTCAATGCTGTCGACCTTTCTGGACCTTGGATTCTTCTTTTCTGCTTTACTGGCGTGAACTTTGGGTCAATATTCAGAGCATGTACCGCAACTTCTGGGGATATTCCGCACATATCGGCGTGGGTCCAAGCGAAAACATCCAGGTTTGCTTTCAAAAAAGATATCAAGGCATTCTGAACTGACACATTAAGTTGTGAACCCACATTCAGCACCTTGTTTGGGTCCTTCAGATCAACGGGCACCGGTATCGTTGTTTCTGCTGGTACCACCCTACTCTCCCCCGCACTGGCCTTTCTAGGATCCATCGCTTTTCGTGCCCCGCTATGCTCGCCAGTGCAGGGTCCGCCCTGTAGTTGCTATAGGGTTGGTGTTTTGATGCGGATTGGGGTTGCCGCATCTTTTCCCATTTCTCTCTTCCTTGTTTCTCGCAGCTCTGTCATATAACATTCTCGCCCAGCGTTCTGGTCTCCTTTAATAACTCCTACCCCATTGTCTGTAGGGAATTTAATAGTAAGACACCATGGGGCAAGGATAGCTTTGAATGCAGCAAGAATAGGTCGACCAAAGAAAGCATTATAAGCAGAAAATTCATCTACTATCACAAAAGTCTGCTTGCGAACTACTTTTCTTTCTCCTTCTCCGAGTTCCACAAGCAAGTCAATGGTTCCTACTGGTTGCTTTGGCTCCCCTGCGAAGCCAGCAATTTTTTGCAATGATGCCTGCACTTCAACCATAGGAATCTTCATCTGGTCGAAGGTTTTCTTAAAGAGGATATTACAGGATGCGCCGCTGTCGATAAGAATCCTTCTGACGATGGCTGGCCCAATGCCAGCCGAGATGACCAAAGGATCCAAGGTTGGGGCTTCAATACCGATGGAATCCCTGGTTTTGAATACAATGTCATCATTGAATGTCTTTCGTTGCTTCAAAGGCGTAGTGTCTTCTAGAACAAAAACATTTTCTTCCTCCGGTGCATATTTCAGGGCCCGGGAATACCTTTCCATCTCACCCCAGCTTTTGCCCGCTGGGTGAGGTCCTCCTGTGATGATATTGATAACAGGCCTTCCAGACTCAAAACTTGCGTCTTTGCCATTAGTTCCGGATTGATGTGCAGGAGTTTGCTGCCCCTGATTCGACGAAGCAGGATTATTATTATCATTCTTCTTCACAAATTGCTGTAGCTTATTCTCCCTTAACAATTCTTCAATTAGATTCTTCAATTGGCGGCAGTCATCAGTATCATGACCGGGCTGATTGTGGAAGCGACAGAACCTCCCACTTTGCACAGCTTTTTTCCCGGTTCTCAAGACAGGGGGTTTAGGATAATTCACAGAATCTTTGGTAGCCAGGTAGATTCGTTCTGGAGTATCTGACAAAGGTGTGTATTCTGATGGCTTGAAGGATCTATGCCTCTTCTGATTATTCTGTTGTTTTCCATTGTTGTTCTCCCTCTTCTGTCCCACAGACTCATTTTTGCGTGGAGCATTGGTGTTAGCTTCAGCCTTTTCCAACGCTGCTTTTGTCGATACAGGGCGGCTCTCCAGACGCATGAACTCGTCTGCTTTCTTGTAGAACTTTTCGAGAGAGCTTGGTTCCTTCATATTCAACCATCTTCCAAACTCACTAGATTTATCTATGGCCCTCATCAAATAGGTCAAGACCATGCGGGGTTCTGCATTATCCACCTCAGCTAACGCTATATTAAAGCGATTTAAAAAAGACTTGATAGTTTCCCCCGGGTTCTGTTCCAAACCGGATAACGACATGATGTCTTTTGCCTTTGAAGCATATAGCCTAAATTGCTCTTTAAATTTCCTGGTTAGGTCTGAAAATTGATCGATGGACCGGACAGGTAGTTTTGTGAACCAAAGCAGAGCTACGCCTTCCAAATATACGGGGAAATATCTGCATTTTACTTCATCTGAGGCTCGGGCACCCGTCATATGCCAATCATACTTATACAGAAATTCGTTTGGATCACTTGTCCCCCTATAAGCTGGGATAGTTGGAGGAGCAAATTTTCGTGGGAATTCAGCTTTTAGGATCTTTTCAGTAAACGGAGTCTTGCTCGGAGCGAAACCCCACTCTTTCTCATGTTCGACCCTTTGCATACTTTCTTTCATGATTTGTCTAACCATTCCAGAAAGATATTCTTCATCATTCCGGGCCCTAGATCCACCAACTTCGGGAAGTGTTTGCTCAAAAGGACTGGCAGGCCTTTCAGGAATGTTCCTATTTTCAGCATCATGGACATTACCGACAAAGTTCCTTTCATTATTCGCAGGTTGACGGTTTGCCCCGAGCAAATCATTTAACCTATTCAGAATCAGAGCATTCTGAGCATTCTGAGCTTCCAATTGAGCATTTTGAGCATTTATTTGTTGATTCAACCCAAAGATTGCAGCGTCCAGCTCTGCTTTTGAAACTCCAACAGCCGGAGTGGCCAGAGTAGGTACTGGGGAAGCGGAGGTTCCCTCTTGAGCATTTCCAGATCTCAGAGATCTACTTCTTCTCCCTGGAGCCATTATTTCAGATAAACTCCTAGTTTTCAGAGAGATTCTTTCAACAAACTTCCGTGGAGCAATGATGATAACAACCTGAGTTCAACTCTCAATGAAAGCACCAAAATGTTAACGCTCAAATTTAAACGCTAACACCCTGGTGTATAGGATATGATTGTGAAAGCACCACCCGTTCGTACGGGAAACAGAAATAAGCAGAAAGTATGCAGAAAAACAGTAAGAGACACAGTATTTATAGTGGTTCGGCTTATAATCCAGCCTACGTCCACTTTAATCTTTTTATCACTAGTTTGATTACAATCCTTTACAAGATCTTTCAATTACAACACACTTCAAGTGATAGGATATGTAAAACAAGTAGCTCAAGCTTTGATGTTGACAATCATCTTCAAATCCATGGTGAATGTGGGTGATTCCATCATGGAGTTCCTTTAGAAGTTTGTTGGATCTAAAAAGCTTTGAAGTAGTCTGGAATTCGGCAGAGTAATGGCGCTTGAAGAGAATGAGCCAAAAAAGTCCTCCGCATGTTGGAGATGGTTGCATATTTATAGAGAGTTCTGGGCGAAAAAAAGTGCTAAGTCCTAACTCGTGGCCGACTTAAGATAAGTCGTGTTCGACTTAAGGTAAGTCGTCCCCGAGTCACTGAGCCGAGTCTATGGCAGTTCCCCTTTTTTGAACCCATCCCTAAGTTCTAAGTCGTGTACGAGTTATCTGGCTGCAATTGCTAATTTCCTTTCTTAAGTCGTATACGACTCTTTCTATGTCGTAAGTCGTAGTCGACTTAACTAATTGCAACTGGTTTAAAGCAAGTCTTAACTCGTAGACGAGTTAAGAGGTGTGTCTTTAGGTCGTATCCTCTTTAAGTCGTAACTCTTGTTAACTCGTTCAAGCTTTAACCCGTTAAGCTGTAACTTCCTTAAGTCGTAAGGGTCTTAAGTCGTACAAACTGCAGTTATCATTAAGTCGTAGGCCATCCATTTCCTTAAGTCGTAAAGACCTTAAGTCGTTAGCTTTTCTTAACTCGTATGCCTGCTAACTCGTAGAAGATCTTAACTCGCAGAGGATTAACTCGTAGAGGCTTAACTCGTGGAGGATTAACTCGTGGAAGATCTTAACTCGTACACTTGCTAATTCGTAGAGGTCTTTAAGTCGTAGGAAGTTGCTGACTCGTGTATCCTTTAACTCGTACATGCCTTGAGTCGTACATGCCTTGAGTCGTACATGCCTTAACTCGTGGACCTGTTAACTTGTGAACGAGTTAGGGTTAACAGATGAGGAGACCAGCAGTGAATACAACAAACACAGAGGCAACAATGATGCATGCTGCAGCATACCAGAGCACAAAGAAGTACAAAATGAAAACTACAAGAAATCATGTATGCAGACCAAATGCTCAATGTCACAAATATACAACAACAAGCATCAGAGTGCAAAGTGCTCGAGTACAATGAACAAAGAACAGCATGCACCAGTGATGAAAGTTACAAAGAGAGACTACAAGGCAGTGAACACTTGAATGCATCAATAACAAATTGCAAGACCTCAAGTGTACATGGAACAATGCAACACAGTGACCATTATCACTGACTCAATTAAACAAGACACATACTGCAGTGGACAGACCAAAATGCAACAGGATGAACCGCAAAGCCAAACAAGTGCTGGTGAACAAGTGATACCAGCTACAAATAAGCAAAGACCATATGGTCAGTGCACAAGAACAAGGCCCAACAAAATCACAAACCAAGTGCAACTGGAAATAACAACATACAATGCTTGACTACAACTACAAAGGTTCAAGGCTGAGACAAACCCAATGCACCAATGCAACAGCATACGAGGGGCGGACAACTCGACTCAACAGCAATGCATGACTACAACTACAGAGACCACAGTTACTACACAACACAGCAGCAATCAAGATGGTGGCAAATGTATACAAGTGATACATGAACCAGAACAAAGTTTTTTTTTCACTTTGAATAACATTCACTGTTGTTTTATACTTACAGTGAGATTTTTAAAATTTAATTTAACTTAAACCAAATTTTAAAACATGCTGTGTGACATAACAACAAGTTTTACTTAAATTCTAAGTACTAACATCAAAGAGTTCAAGAGAATATGAATTTTGATCCAAGTTTTAAGCTTGAAAACTGGTAACAGAGATAACAATCGGACATGTACATATATATATACAGAAAATCATCACATTCATTCCAGGTCTCATCATGCAACCATAATTTTTACTTTGGATTTAAAGAGTGAAGTTACTCAAATTTCACATCCAAACACATCACACAAAATTCTTTCAAGTACCACCAAATTGTAACAGATCTTAGTCTTAAGTTTTTTTAAAGTTTTGTCCACATTAGTTTGAAAACAGAGGAGCCAATTAGCATCAATCAGGCATAAAAAAACATATGGTGGTGCAGACAACAAATGAGTGCAAACAAAATAAACCAAATGCAACAGTTATACCAACATAATGCAACAATGAAGCACTGAAGTTTGCAGACCAGCACCAGGGTTAAACATATATGGATAGAGTGGAATCAAGTCAAAGCATACCAACACAGGTAAGACAAGAACCAGTTTTAAGTGTTTGCAAAAAAATTCATTAATAAGTCCAAATATAGTGCCACAACTTGTAACCATAGTATGGAAATTTACAGAATGGTTGGGCTTACATTTTTTTTCAGTAAAAGAAATAAAATTTCAAAACTTACTTAGTTTGTTACCAAACATGGTGCAAGTTTAAGGCACAAAACCAGAGATTAAAAAGTACACAGTCAACATGCAAAACAAAATATTCATTCATATATCTAGGATGCAATACAACTTTAACTCCCTACATCTCAGCAACCAAAGATTTAAAAGAACAAAGGTTTACTCACAGTTTTAATTACTGAAATGTGGAACATGGTTAAACAAAATTTTTTTTCTTAACTGTTTGCTTTTATTTCAGAAACAAAAATGGAAGAGGGAGATTTGGGTTATAATATGGTTTACCTTGTACTTCTGAAAATAAATGCAACTCAGTTCAATGACCCATAGTTTTTACTTTGATTAATTGCTGAAAACACATAGTATATCCAAACCATAGATTATCATTCAAAGCCTGGCATGGTTTGCACTGTAACATAGAGTGTTACAGGTAACAGAAGAACGAAAATCAACATTTACAGGGAAAGAAAACTTAAGCATAGCAACCATTCACAAGCCAAAATGATTCACATTCATACATGTATATTATCACTTATACAAAACAATTCTAGGTACCAAACCAAAAATCACAACACACACTAGGCCTAAGTCATTTATTTACAGGTAAACAGAGAAAAAATGATTTGGTTTGCTAAGTCGATTTCAGGTTGTAAAAGAATCAAGCCTTTGATTTTCAAGATTTGCCTTAAAACTTTTAAAAACTGCAGTTGCCCCAAGCCAAAATCCCATACTATATTCAAGATTTTTTTTCTTTCTTTAGTTTGAAAACTACAAACTGGATTGAGCTTATCTTTAAGCATACACACAAGTGTGCAGTGTATTTCAAATCAAAAATCTAGTTAAAACAACCATGCAACCAATAGTCACAATTGAACATACATTTATCAAAGCATACTTCGATATTAACTCGAACTTCCACCTAAATAACCAAGTTAAGAAGTTTACTCACAGGTATTAATTTTCTTTACTACATTTTCCTTAACCAGATTTAAAGATCCATCACATGCGGCAACAACAAACAAGCAAAGTTTTTGATATAGCATCTGTTCTTATCAGATTTTAATGATAGCATCTGCTCTCAACAGTTTAAATTCAAGAAATCGAGCAAATGATAGCAAATAACACCAACAACCATACATGCAGAGACTTATCTGTTCTTATCAGTTTTAAAAGCAAATTAACCGAGCAAATGGATGCCAAATAACACCAAATCATAGCATGCAACCAAGCACCCAATTCAAACAAATTTAAAAAACTTGAATAACGATTAATCGTGAGACAACTCACCTTTGCTAGTTTGGTAGAAGACGACGCAGCCAGAGAGAGCAACGATAAAACGATCGAGCAAGGCAACGCAATCGAACGAAGGCCCCAAATTATCACAAGCCCTAACTTAGTCGATCGGAGGAAGAAGAAAATTGAGAGCCGCCATTATTGATTTTTTTTTTTTCGTTTAGGTTTTCGACTGAGAAGGTAAAGAGGGACGGGTATACTTAATCACGGCACCAATATCAAACGTGGGCCAACCAAAATTTTCAAAGCCCAAACAACAATTAACAAATTTTCCTTTTATATTTTTATTTTGTATTTCAATTGGTTTTGTAAATTTTGTTGTTTGAATTTTTAACTGTGTATTTCTTTATCTAATTTGTATTGATTAAAATTTTATTCCTTTTTATTTTAAAGAAAATAAAAAAATGTTATTTAAAACTAACCATCCATTTATAAATTTATATAAATAATAATTCTTGTTTCCAAATTATTTTTCTAAGTCATTAGATTGAATTTAAAATACAAATTCAATATTCAATTTCTACTCTAAACTCAAATTTAAATTTTTATTCAACATTTTATAGATCAAAGTTTAATATTTAATCGCCAAATTAACAGTTATATTGGGAATTCAATTTAAATTACCATTCAAATATTTAAAATTAATTAAATATTTTCAATTTAAATTGTTCAAAAATTCAGGATCGTTACACGAATTGTGACTGTTCGAAGTCGGGTGCCGTTCGAGGCGAGAAAGTGTGCCCAGGAGGGCTTGGGGTGCCGTTCGAGGCGAGAAAGTGTGCCCAGGAGGGCTTGGGGTGCCGTTCGAGGCGAGAAAGTGTGCCCAGGAGGGTTTGGTATTACTGATGCCAGACTCACGTTCGAGTAGGTCCTTGGATCGTTTGTGTGCCTATTGGAGGCGAGTAAGTGTGGCGGGGGGCTTGGTATTGTTGATACCAGGTTCATGTTCGAGTGGGTCCCTGGATCGTTTGCCAGATTTCATGTTCGGGGGAGTTTCTGAATCAAATACTTTGGCGGTTCATCGCCATACAAGAGGTGCTTGTGGAACGTTCGCGATCCAACGGGCATACGAATAAATTTGCAATTATCAAAGCAATAACCATACGAATTCCACAACAAGAATGTTCAAGTCAAGATTAAAGCAAGAGCAAGACGAGGATGTCAAAGCGTAAATTCTTACTATGGTGCGGTCAGTAGTCATTCAGAGCATGCCTATGGATCGTGCGTGATCGCTTACATGTGTAAATGATCTAACCGTGCTAGTGAGAGGTTTGCGACTTGTTCATCGCTTTCGACCTGCCCCTCGAATTCAGGAGGAAATTTTACCTGCTCCCTGGATGAGCGTTCATTCCTTACCAGGTTGCTCAGAGGCCCCTATCTCTCTCTCTGGGATTGGATCAACATGCTCCAAGTGTGGTGCCCCCATGCAGGATCGATGCCTGATTAGCTTCTGAAGAAGCCTCTTGATTTTCCTTCATGTTCACATCTCTCTGGCCTTGGCTTTCTGCTTGATTGTCTTGCCATGACTCTTCCAATCGGAATCTCTAAACTCTCAAGTTCGAATTCCAAGCGGTAGAATCCTTGAGTTCAATTCTCAGTGAAAGCACCAAAAATGTTTGCACAAAAAATGGGCAAACACCTCAAAGTCGTACGATTTTGTTGATTATATGTTGTTCTTAGCGATTTGGGTGATTTATGCAAATATGTAAAAAGCAGGGACGAAACTGTAAAAGACACACAGATTTATAGTGGTCTGGCCAGAACGTGCCTACATCCACTTTATATGTTATTCTCCTCTTTCTCTTCAGATTACAAGTACAAAGCTTTGGTTGCAAGTATATGAAAGTTGTTTGAAAGTTCCTTCCGTGCTTGAGCTCTCAAACTTGTCTCCCATTGCTGTACCCCTGCCCCTCTATTTATAGAGTGAGGCTGGGGGTAGTGGTCTTGGATGTATATAGCTGCTGGTGGACCTGGGCCGAAGCAATCTGGTCTGCGACGTTAGTTCGGCAACACCCTGGTTCGGCGGTGAGTGGAGTGTTGATTGGACCGATAGTGTGCGGAGTGTGGGTTGGTTCAGCAGCTTCGGTCCGGTAGTGGTTGGTTTGGTGGAGGTTGACTCGGTGGTGAGTTGGTTCGGTGTGGCCTTGGACCGGTGGAGCTTGGTCCGGTGGAGGTGATTCGGTGGAGCTCGTTCGGTAGTACATGGAAGTGTGGTTGGTTCGGCTACGAAGGGAAGTGGAGTTGGATCGGTATTGTGTACTTAGTTCGGCAGTGAGTTGGGAATGTCGAATGAACTTCTATATTTGGGAGTGCCGAATGATCTCTTGTATTGGGAACGCCGGATGAACCAAGGCATCTTGGATGCCGAATGAGATTTCGCTCTACATTGCTGAATGAAACTTTAAACCTTTGATACCGAATGGACTTTTATACTTGAATCATGAGTGAAATCCCAGACTTATATACGCTTGCTAGCTGCTTCTTCTTGGTTCGGTCGTGGTGGAAACGCACCCAACACTGATATACCAGTTTTGACCAAAAATGGGATAACAATAATTAAAATTAAATTTTAATTAAATTAACTTATAAAAAAATCATATTATCCATTTGAAATAGTCAATTAAATCAACCCAAAAATTTATGATTTTTACAAAGTATATTCCACTAATAAATATCAACCTCTCAAGGCTTTACTTATTAAAGTTAAATGCCTAAATTTCTATATTTTTCTGTATTCAAAATTTTCTTAACCATTTAGTTGAATTACCATTTCAAAATATAGCTAAATTTCCTCTTTATTTATTAACCTACCTTTTATTCTTAAACCAAACTTCCATTTCTAAATTAAGATATATTTCAAATTTTGTGCTTAAGTATTTATTTAATTAACTGTTAAATTCATAGAAAATTCAATAACACCTTATTAATTTATTTAAAGTCCAATTTACATCAAAATTTATTACATTTACACACTTAGCCAGAATTCCATCAAAATTTCCGAAATGAATTTATTACTTCAAATTCCAACTTATCATTTATTTATTTATACATCTAACTTGTATAAGACCACCAACAATTATTTTAACCATATTTAAATCAAAATATTAAAATATATATTTAAAATACTTAAAATTTCCAAAAAAATATATATATAATAACTACGAGTCTGTATAATATTTTCTAACCTAGGTCAAGTGATACGGATAATATATCATTTCAATCCGTAATTTACAAAGAAAAGCCCGAGTTCTATCATTTCAAACCCGCAATCCCAAGTTAAGTAAATAAATAAAAAATATCGTTCAGACCTATCATTTCAGCCCGTAACGATTTCTATTCTACAGGGAACTTGCGGTGATAAAAGTAAATAAATAAATAGTATAACAGCTTGAATATAACAGTATATAATATGACTGAGGATGTGTCAAATTAATAACAGGGTTTTTAACATCATATATTTATATCACCGGCAAGAAAAATAAAATATAAATATTCTGCAATTACACTTGTTATTAATTTACAGATCTATAAGTCGTTTGTCTGGTGAGAATACTCACCTTTACGCTGCTGGAGTTTTGATACAAAATAACGAATATCTACACGGAAAAGCATACCGAAGGCACGATCAATTTTCAGAGGATGTGACAACCCAATTCCTATCTTGAACATAATAAATAAACAATTTACACGAATTCAAAACGATCATAGAAAATTTTAAATAACAACAGGAACTAAGGTTGGAAAAAAAATTTGACACACATGGAACAAGGATGGAAATAAAAGGAAAACTAAAGAAGAAAAATAAGAAAGGAGAAGGAGAGCAGCTATTTACCTGATGTAGCTCGTGCTAGAAAGAGGAGATTGAACCCAAACGAGATGGAACAGAACTTTATACGTGGGTTTATACTTAAATCAGTGAGGTGGCGATTTAATTTTATGAACACGGGTTATGAATTTATATTGGAAAGTTCGCATATGGGTTGCGTGAATTAAGGAGGAGAAGTGGCAAGAAAAAATAAAGTCAAATATTGCTTCAGTGGTATACATACATGACTGAGAAAAAAAAAAAGAAACTTGCATTGATTTGGATCTGTACATTTGAAAGGATATTATTCCTATTATAAAATAGGAAGCCAAGAAGAATTATAGACAATTTTGTTGCGCGATGATTGAGTTAATGGAGAGATAATTGCGTTAATAAATAAATTAAAGAACACACGAAATAATGATGTTTGAAAGGTAAGGAAATATGGAATTTGCGAACGTGTTTTTTTTTCTTTGAAATTTAAACGAAGTAATAGCGTTGATTAATTGGAAGCAATTGGCAAGAAATAAATTTTTCTTTTGAAACGGTCAGGAGATTCCTCTGCGTGATGTTTGCATTTATGGGATGGTAATTGTGTTGGATAGATTAAATAAAGAAATGCACAAATTAATGGTATAAGAATATTAAGGAAATAAAAGAATTTCATTTGAACGGTAAGGAAAAATCAAAGATTTTGTTCCTATTGATTGCAAAGGAGTAAATGGAAAGGAAGATATACTTATACACGTGAATTTCAAGCAATCTTGAAACGTATTTTGAATGTCTAAAGAGAAATAATTTTGCTTGAAACGGCTACGCGAATTTTTATTCCTATTATAAAAATGAGAAAAAAGGGAAGCGTAGAAATTTACACGTAACTTATCAAAGCTAGATTTAAAAGAAATTGAATGGCTAGTGAAATCATTTCTTCCCCACTTGGAATTGCAAGGCTACAGATAAATTTATTTATTTAGTTAATGTAATAAATTTTATTAAGAATGCGCACTATAGATTCATTAATCAAATCAACCACACGCCCACATTTAAATAAAAGTAACAATTTAAATTTATACGTTTTCTTATGTAGCAAATATACGTTAAAATATTCCATCAATTAACGTGCCATTTAAACGCGAAATTAACAGCTTATTAATACACTATTTATTACTAAATTTGAAATTTAAATTTGTTGAACTTGGTTTGATTTACTTAACATTTAACAAATAGACTGATGTATATACGTAAAATTTATTTCTTTTCACAATATTTATTACTTACTTTAAAAAGTATACAACCAATATCAGTAAAACAACTGCAAAATAAGTATTGTACATACATACATACATACATACATACATACATACATACATACATATATATATATATGTATATAAGATTTGATTTTATTAGCTAAGGTATGAAATTTCTGAGCGCGTACTAGATGAATTTTTTTAATTGAAACGTACTCTCAAATAATTGGCAAAAGTAACGTGATTAAAACTATTCGTTTCTTATTTATTTCTTTTACCCAATATTAATTTCTTAATTAAAAAGATATATAACCAAATTCAAAAGAATCAAAGTGGAATAAAATGTTGTACGAATATATTGAGTTAAATTAAAAGATTTAGAAAAATTTCAACCACACTTTAAAACAAATAAAAAAATCAGTGAATAAAATAAAACAAACCGAAATAAAGTGAAAAAGAAATTAAATAATTATATTTCAGGAAAATAGAAAGATAAATAAAGAAAATAGCTTAATTTATTGAAACTAGCTTAAGAAAATTGCAAACATAATACACTTAACTTTGGGAAATTACAACTCTTCTTGAAAATGGTTTAAAATAAATCTTGGTGAAACAAAATAAAGAGAGAATGAGAATAAAATAAATTCGTACGAAAAATATGAAATAAATAAAGAATTTCTTAAATTAATTGAAGTTGGAAATTAGAAATTGTAAACAAAATACAACTGACACTGGAAAATGTCAATTACACTTTTAAAAACGTTTTAAAACCGAAATATATACAGAACAAGTTATTTTACCCCTAGAAACATAAATTTAAACATTACATGACTACGTAAAATATTAATTATATACTTTAAAGTAAACAATTTTGTTAAATACAGCAAATTACACACAATAGTTAAAAAGACATAACTTTTACATTGTAATTCAGATTTCAACGAAATGAAAAGCAGTATTCTTTAAAAAAAAATTACTTTCAAAATGAAAGATAAAATTCAAATTTTTTAAAATTTTAAATTTAAAAGTCAAAGTTTGACCATATTGACAAAATTCATATTTCCGGAAAATATTCTATTAATTCATGTGTGGAATCCTAATCCACACCAAATTTATATTTAAAAAAATTATCTAAATTAAATAAATAAAACATTTATTAAAGTTTTTGGGTTGATACATAGATGGTTTGGATGGCAAGCAAAGTGAGAGTAAATGCTAAGAATAGAAAAGGCATAAGTTAAGGGGAAAGAAACGTATATATGTTTTATTCTTAAATGCAAATGAAAATGAGGAGTTTTGAAATGAGAAATAAATCTTCTTGTACATGATTTGCAAAAGAGAAATACATGGCTAGGAATAAGTTTGTATGGCTAAAGAAAGAAATAAAGAGGCCATGTAGAAAAAGGCAAGAAATCAAGCAATGACTTGATGGATTTAATTAATTTCTTTCCTTTGTATTAACAGTTGTTCTTAATTATATTGAATTTGTTAAATGTGTTCATTTATTATGATCGAATCCTCAAATAAATTCATTCAGATATGTTTCATTCTTTTATATTACCTTATGAATAAAATATGCATTTCCACTTTAACATTCATTCCTTATTTTATTACAAAGTTTATTTTTCATCATATTAAATTACCAAAATTTTATCAATTTAACAATTTTAATTATTAAAAATTTATGGGTCATTACACTGTATGTAGCATAGTTCGTTATAGAGACCCAATCTTTACTAGTAAGTTCTAGGAGGCATTACAGATAGGTTTTGGAACGAAGCTGAACATTAGTATCGCATATCACCTCTAGACCGTTGGACAAACTAAAAGGGTAAATCGAGTGATGGAAGATCCTCTACGAGCTTATATCTTAGATTTTGGAGGTTTATAGGAAAGCTACCTTCATCTGATATAATTTTCTTATAATAACAGTTATCAAGCAAGTATTAGCATGGCCCTATACGAAGCTTATAATGGTCGTCCATGTAAATCCCTAATATGTTGGATCAAGACCGGAGATTGGTTGGTAATAGGACCAAACGTGATTAGAGAAGCTTAGAAAAATGTTGACATGATCAGAAAGAAGATGAAAGAAGCCCAAAGTAGGCAAAAGAGTTATGCAGATAGGAGGCGTAGAAACTTGGAATTCTTGATAAGAGATTTTGTATTCCTGAAGGTTTCTCCAATAAGAGGACTGGAGAGATTTTAGAGAATTGGAAAATTTGTACTTCGATATATTGGATCTTTTCCCATTCTCGAGCGGATTGGCTCATCAGTTTATCATATGGAATTGCCCAAAAGACTATATGGTGTGCACAATGTCTTTCACATATCTCACCTATGAAAATATGTGCATGATTCAGAGAAAATTATAGAAACAACCGCCTAAGAAGATTTAAAAGTTGAACCTAATTTAACAGTTATCAGGCGACTAATGTGTATCATAGATCTCGATGTGAAGCGATTAAGAAGGAAGATTGTAAGTTTGGTTAAAGTCCAATGGAGTGGTGATGTTGAAGACTGCAAATGGAAGATAGAAAAAGAATGTGGAAAGTGTATCCTGGGTTTAGGATTAATAAGTTATGCGTTCTATCAACATAGTGTACTCACCGCCCTGTGGTATAGTCACTTGTCATATCTTATATATATATATATATATATATATATATTATCTTGTTATATATATACACATATTTTCGAGTTATCTTCTTCTTATCCTTAGTTTTGAGAATGAAATTCTTTTAAGGGTGGAAGTATGTAACGACCCGTAATTTGATCACTTTAATTAATGTATTTAAATTATTTTAGATATTCAAATATAGATTATTTTCAACAAATAATCAAGTTTTATGTGATAAATAATAATGCTGAACTTATTCTTGGAAAATGAAATGTATTTATCAAAAAAGTCATTTTTTATAATAGTTATATTATGAAATTTAATTAAGTTTTAATGATTTAATGATTATTCTAATTGTTCAAATAATTATTTTAAAATGATAACAAGTCATTTTAATTAATGATTTTATCGATATAATAGCAATTGTTATAAATATTTGTTATTATTAATTTATATAGTCGATCATATTAATCAGTTAAAAATGATGAGAAATTTATTTTTAAATTTTGTATACATATATATGTAATTTAAAATGCAAGTAAAAATGTGATCGAGAACCGGTGTTTCAATTTTCAACGGTTAACAAAAGAAAGTTGTTTTAAATCGTGGCAACCATTTTTTGTGTCATATGCACATATACAACATACATACATACATATATATTCTAACATGCACATGAACATATGTATACATATATATACACTTATACACTTAAATATACAACATAATTAAAATATCTATGATATTTTTAGTTGTCTTACTACTTAATTACGTAAAATTCAATATGCATGCCTTAAAGTGATGGAACTGATGTGCACATAGGGAATGTAACCAACCAACTTTTTGGATAGTTTAAATTGATAATAAACCATACATGTCGATTCCAAATCATTCAAAAGGGAGGATTGTTATGGGCACTATGTCACAAAATGAATCAAACAACGGTGATCACCCAACATAAGATTGATTTGCTGTTGTCCTAACATTTTCCACTGTTTCACACAACATATGGAAAAAATAATCTATTGTTTGAATAGCTCCTGAAATCTCAATGTTCGTGCTTGTAATTCAGACAACATCTTATCTGTTGTCTGATTGAAGTTGTCAAAAAAATCAGTTTTGGCTCCGTATTTTACCTCTAAATATTTTGGTCGCAACCTATTTTCCCTCTAATATATCTGTTGACTGATTAAAGTTATCAAAAGAATTTGGCTCTATATTTCACCTCAAAATATTTCGGTAGCTTTTCCCTTTGATATTTTGGTGGCCGCATTCCTTAAATTATTTCCCTCTCAATATTTTTCGTTCTCTCTTCTTTCCCTCTCAAAACAAAATCAGCAAAACACTTTAATCTCATTCTCAAAATCAAATTGGCATAAAAAGTTTGACCACATTCCCTCTTTCCTCCTTTCTCACTCTAAATAAATGGATGGTCGTTTTCCCTCTTCATTCGGATATAAGGTTTCTAGATCGAAATCCGCCGCTTGGAATTTGAAGTGCGCATGATACTCCTTCTTCTTTGATGCTCACACACTTCGATTAGCCGTGATTACTGCATGGTTGCTTTCTTTGTCGAGTTGATTGCGATTGATTTGGTATGTTTAGCAATTTTCCCCCTTTTAATTTTATGCTCGAACTAGGTTAAATTTGCCGATGATGATGTGGATTGACTTAAAGGGTTTGAATCCTTATATTTTCATTTTGAAATTTCTGAATCTATTTCAAATATAATTTGGACATTGATTTTACTGACTTTGGCCTTGATTTTTTTGATTTTTTGATTTTCAATTTCGAACAGATTCATTTTTTGCTTTATTTCCTGTGATTTCAATTTCGAAATTCCTGATTTCTTCGCTGAAATGCTTGTGTTCATGAACCGGTTTTGTGTACATTTTCTTTTTGGGCCCTTGCTCTTGATTACTGCATCCGCATATGTATATGCTGCCTATTTATGTATCCATCATGATGTTTGCACATGTATATGTTGCCTATTTATCTATGTCATGATGTTTTCGTGATCTTGTACCTGGTTCTGCTTGCAATTTACTTTGTGACTTTGTGGTACTTGCACCTTGTTGCTTGATCTTGGTTGATGATTCTAGCTTATGCTACCTTGCCTGATTTTGGTGATTTCTTCCTTTTGATGCTAATTTATGCTCTAAAGCTTGCTGTTTGGTTTGCTTGTCCCTTAAGGCTTCCAAATTTCTGATTGAAAAGGAATTTGCACTTATTGTATCAAATCATCACTGTTGAACTAGTTGGTGCTAACCTATTGCATTATGCTAGTTGTTGTTGAACTAGTTGATGCCACCCCTCGGACCCCCCTTCATTGGGTCAATCAATTTAAATTGCTGGACCATTTTGATTTTCTAAACCATTTTTAGTTGAACTTGTTTTTTCTGAACCACTTTATGTTCCTTGGCACTTGTTGTTTTGTCTGAGCTTGTTTATGTGCACTATCTTTAACTCTTGCCTAGTAGAACTTGCTTTTCTAAAACATTTTGATTTTGGTACCTGAGTGTGCTTGTTACTGCTATATGCATTCTTCTTGCTTGTTACTTCCATGTATATACACATGTATATGTATGTATGTATATATGTGTGAAATATTAGCGTCTTTTGTATTTTGTACATGTGTATATGTGCATATGTTTGTTGCTCACATATACTTTTGATGCTCCATGGTTTGGCAATCTGTTTTGAACTGAAATGAAATACGCATATGTACTTGTTTTTCACATATACGTGGCTTTTTGAACTGCACTTCTACACTTTTATGTCCTCGGTACATACTTGTACATACTATTATATACATGCATACTTGTACAATATTTTGAATTGTCTTGAGCTGCTTTTGAATTGTTCATGTGTTCATTAATAAAACTGCTGCTGTGACATTGTATGCACCAGAGTGTGCATCTGAGTTTGATTTTCTACTTTGTATATTTTTGGTTTGATTTTCTGGTTTGAGTTCCATTTCCTTGTGCACCTGAGTTGAGCCAAATGAGGCTTGGGCTTGACCTTGTGCACATTTGCACTGTGTTGAGCCTTCGGGGTTGACCTTTGCAATAGTCTATGAGATTTAATTGACGTCCGGCCTTCGGATATTCATAGTGATACATTGTGCATATCATAAGCTGTCCATATATATTTGTCCAGCCATGTCAAAAACATGAAGAGAAAACAAACCCATAAACAGAGGCAATATTAATATTCAAATTTAATTTAATTTTTGCAATTTATATTTGTTTCCTTTTCCATTTTACTGCGTTGTTTATTTGACAAGTTTAAGAGATGACTGGACACAAGCTGGAGCAAGCAAATGAAGGCCAATGCCAAAAATAAACTCGAGTGAGTGTAAGTGAGTGCTAGCAAATAAAAATGTTATGTATAGGAGTGTAGAGAAAAGTTGTATATATGAGATTGTAGAGAAAAGTTGTATAGATGAGAGTGATAGTGAAAGGTTTATTGTATTTGAAAATGTAAGAATGGTGAAAGTTGTATTGTATTTGAAAGAGCAAGTATAGTGAAATTTTTTTTTATGTGAATTTGATTTGAAATAAAATATATTTAAATAAAATTGCGATTCATTTATTTTATTCTTCAAATATATAATATAATTGTAATTGGTATGCATATATAAAAAATTCTGAAATGATACTATGACATCAAACAACGTAAAACTGTTATTTTATTAACTTTTAAACAACATATAATATTCATCTCTACTATTTGTAAAACAAGAACAACACATCAGACAACGGATCATATATGTGGTCTGATATGTAATGAGACGGCATGGAAACAGACGATAGATAGGTATTCATTCAGACAATGGAGCATATCTCTAGTCTGATTTGTTTTTTCTCATATTGGGGGTAAATAAAAAAAGAAGAGAAAAGAAAGAAATTGTTAACCCACCTTCTGTTAAGGTCATAGATAGGCAGATTCAACCAAACCAACTTCACGATTATCGAGGCTGGAATATGATGAATTCTATTTAAATGGATGAAACTCGCTTGGATGGGTCTCTCGACACTGAGGTTCGGTCAGGGTCGCTTGGCATTGAGGTGAGAACAGGGTCGCTTGGCATTGAGGTGAGAAGAGGGTCGCTCGGCATTGAGGGGAGAGTAGGGTCGCTCGGCATTAAGGTGAGAATATGGTGGCTCGGCATTGAGTTGAGAACAGGTCGCTTGGCATTGTGGTTCGGTCGGGGTTGCTCGGCGTTGAGGTCCGTCGCTTGGCATGGTGGTGGCACGACTCAGCATTGGTGGAATGGTTCGACATTGGAGGTGGCTCGGTATGGTTTGGGTTTGCACGATGATGTGGGTCGGCATAGGACATCGCTCGGCATATGACGTCGCTCGGCATGACATCGTTCGGCAGCCTCATGTTCAAGTAGTTGTTGTTTTAGGTCAACTTCGTAGGATGTGGCTCGGTGTAGTTGGTTCACCGAGTGCCGCTCGGTTACTTGGTGGTGTGGATCGACATACTAGAGTATGGAGTGGATCAATATAGGTCGGTCGGCACGGCAGTGTGGGTCGGTCATAATGAAGGGTTTAGGATCGGCTATGGACCTGATGGGCCCGGACTACTTAGGAAGCCCAGTAACTTGGGATTTGCCTATAAATGCAGCATATGGGGGTTCAGAAAAGGGACCTTCTTTCTGCTCTCTAGCTTTTTATTTTTGAAGGCATGGACTACTCTGCCATTTTGTAACTATAATCCATTATTACAGCAATAAAAAGGAAATTTCCGGAGTGGACGTAGGCCGGAGTCATTCGACCCATTGTAAAAGCTATTGGTCTTTACTGCTTTCATTTTAGTTTTTACTGCTCTTCATATTTATAATCTCTACATACACTCTATCTGTGAGTTGTGACTGGTATTTGGTGCTTACATTTGGATTTAGGTGTCAGCGAACAATTTGGTGCAAACATTTTGGTGCTTTCACTGAGTAGGTAAGCATTCAGGAATTTTGGAGCTAGGAATCTGGATTCTAGAAATCAATGGCTAGACCACCAACAAGAAAGCAAGAAGTAGAAAGGAGCAACCAGGAGGGAAGTCAAGCAGCCTCTTCTGGGGTCGGAGAGGATCATGCATCCATCTGCATAACTCGGGACGAGATGCAGGTTACGATGAATTCTATACAGGAGCAGATGATGAAACGGAAAGAGGAGATGATCCAGGCTCTTCTTAGGCAATTTGGACAAGTAGGAGCTGCAGGAGTTCAGATCCGTGGAGCTGGATCAGAGGCACCCAACCAACAGATAGTTGGAGTGGTTCAGCAGGGGGCAGCTCCCAATCAACAAACAACTAACAATTTGGATGGACCTAGACTCGGGGGCACACCACCAGATAATGCTGGACCAGTCCATGGAGGGATGTCGGATCAATCTACACGACCCGACGCTGATAGGAATACCGGAGTACGTGACGAGGAATATGTGCCAGAATTTCCCTATAGACTTGGAGGGCAGTTAGGAAACATGGAAAAGGGGCAACCCTTGGTAGGTAGCACTGGATTGGTTGATATCATCAGAGGAACCATTCATGGAGGTCTGATAAATAGAGATTTGGAGGGAGTCAACAAAGGTCCGTTTATCCGGAACATCAGAATAGCTAGGAATCCACCCGATTTCTAGCTGCCCACTCTGGAAGTATACAACGGGAAGACGGATCCCATTGACCACTTGACCAGGTACACGAGGCATATGGAAGTGCTGGGGGCAACAGAGGAGGTCATGGCTCGGTGTTTCCCCTTGTATTGACCGACATAGCCGTTATGTGATTCAGAAAGCTAGAGGATGGATCTATTGGGACGTGGACATAACTGATGGATAAGTTGTTGAGAAGTTCCGAGTTCACATAAAAAGGCCAAAGAATGTGATGACACTAACTTCAGTCAAGCAGAGGGCGGATGAATCGCTCAGGAATTTTTTAACCCGGTTTAATGCAGCGGGTCGCTTCGGTGGATCGGTTGGATCCATCAATGGTTTTGGTGGCTGTAGTGTCAGAAGTCAAGGATAATTCGGATTTCAAAGTGTCATTGGTACGATATCCACCATTGGATCTCAAGGAATTCTTTCATGAAGTTGAAAGATTTCTTCGACAAGAGGATGCATGTCTGGACATGAAATCAAAGGAAGTAAACATGGTTAAGGATGGAGGACCGTCCAGTGAAAGCTCGTGTAAAGACAATGATAAAGGGAAAAGGAAGCGCTGGGGAGAACTAAAATTCTCCACTTACACAGGATTGAATGCAACAGCAGAACGGATATTCTTGGATACTCGGGATCGCCTTCCTTATCGAAGGCCAACAAGAAGGGAGCCCTCAGAACGCGAAAGGGCATCAGGAAGGCACTGTCTCTTTCATGAGTTGGACGGGCGTCATACTGATAGCTGTAGGCATCTAAAGAATATAATCGAGGAACATGTAAGGAATGGTCAGTTTCAACAATATGTCAGAACGCGAAATAGGCAATGGAACAGGAGTGGCCACCGCCTACCTTAAACGACAAGGGCATAAGGCCCAGGAATGGTGGTTGGTTGGTTATCAACTAATCGGGATGGTTGGGAATAAGTAACAAACTCCGGGCAAATGGCTAAATCACTTTCTCATGTACGGGGTTGGAGATAACCCTTAGGCATGCTCTGAGATGATGGTCACCGAGACGCTCCAGTTTGTGAAATTTGATTTTCCTTGTGACTTGGACATTTGCTTTATCTGCTTTGGTTTTGGAGTTTTGAATGAACTTCCGTTTTTGTTGGTTTTATGGTTTGGATTCCGTTTTGGATGTCTGATTTTTGATTTGGATTTGGACTTTTGATATGGAATTCTGTTTTTCTGGTTGGATCTGGATTTCGGACTCGATTTTGATTGGATTTTTTCTTGATATTGGCTAAAAGGTCGTCGAGCATGGGTTCTGCTCGGCAAGGGTCCGAAGAGACAGGATACGAAATTGGATATCGACTCAGAGCAGTCTAGATTAGAATAGGATACGGTGATGGTACTTGGATAAAATGGATTGGGTTAAGAATCAAAAAGTATGGATGTGGATAACATACAGACTTTGGATATCGGATTTAAGTTTATTCAAAACACGCCTTCCAATAGCAAGGCATGTTTTGGAGGGAAAACGTTAACCCACCTTCTGTCAAGGCCATAAACATGCTGATTCAACCTAACCAAATTCACGTTTATCGAGGCTAGAATATAATGGATTCGTTTTAAACGGATGAAAATCACTTGGATCGGTCACTCGGCATTGAGGTTCGGTCAGGGTTGCTTGGCATTGAGGTGAGAACAGGGTCGCTCGGTATTGAGGTGAGACCAGAGTCGCTCGGCATTGAGGTGACGAAAAGGTCACCTGGCATTGAGGTGAAAACAGGGTTGCTCGGCATTGAGGTGAGAACTAGGTGGCTCGGAATTAAGGTGAGAACAGGGTCACTCGACATTGTGGTTCGGTCGGGGTCGCTCGGCATTGAGGTTCATCGCTGTCGCTCGGTATTGTGGTGGCACGGCTCGTCATTGGTGGCATGGTTCGGCATTGGAGGTGGCTCGGTATGATTTGGGTTTGCAAGATGATGTGGGTCGGCATAGGACATCGCTCGGCATAGCATCGTTCGGCAGCCTCGTGTCCAAGTAGTTGTTGTTTCGGGTAAACTTCGTAGGATGTGGCTCGGTGTAGTTGGTTCGGCGAGTGCCGCTCGGTGACTTGGTGGTGTGGATCGGCATACTAGAGTATGGAGTGGATCGGCATAGGTCGGTCGGCACGGCTGTGTGGGTCAGTCATAATGAGGGGTATAGGCTCGGCTATGGACTTGATGGGCCCGGACTACTTAGGAAGCCCAATAACTCGGAATTTGCCTTTAAATACAACATGTGGGGGTTCGGAAAAGGGATCTTCTTTCTTCTCTATGGCTTTCTATTTTTGAAGGCTAGGACTACTCCTCCACTTTGTAACTGTAATCAATTATTACAGCAATAAAAAGGAAATTTCTGGAGTTGACGTAGGCCGAAGTCAGCAGAACCACTATAAAATCTATTGTTCTTTACTGCTTTCATTTTAATTTTTATTGTTCTTCGTATTTATAAACTCTACACACACTCTATCTGTGATCTGTGACTGGTATTTGGTGCTTTCATTTGGATTTGGGTGTTAGCGACCAATTTTGGCGCTAACTGAAAACAAAACAAAGAATCTCACAACGGAATGACAAAATATAATAATCAAATAAACAGTTCCTGAAGCTGTTTTACAAATACATTTGATTACACTTTATAATACAATCAGAGTTATTCATGCAACAGGAATAAATAAATAATGCAACGAAACAACATGATGCAATGGAATAAATATAATAAATAGATAATATACTAAGTCTTCATCTTCATCTTCCAGAAAATAGTCTTCAATAGGCTATAAAGCTCAGAGTGACCCGAACGTAATGAAAAAGACAGAACACTCGAGTTTGAACTAAAAGATCTTACGTAAGTTAAATAAACAGTAAATAAATATGAGTAAAACGGCTTCAGAGATGTTTACGGGATTTTACATCTCCTATCTAGTGTAAAACGTGCATGTAATAACTTAAGAGATGTTCGGGATTCCATCTACTAAGGATCCGTTAAACTATCTACTATGTAGTAATAAAAATAAAGCATTAAAATAACATTAAGGTGTTACCATATCCCTGTTAATACATTTTTATATAAATGTCGTAGTCTATGCAAATACTATAAACTCCACCAAACTGGTGGGCTATCAGGAAGCACTCCATAGGTACGGTACAAACCAAAATCTTAATGGGCACGATAAGGCATGTGACAAGGCATGCGAGACAATGCCAGGGTAGGATTCTACCATTTGCAGAACCGAGCTAGTGGTAACGCATAGCAGCCACTAACACCTACCTTGGAACACACTCCCATAATCAAATTGAGGGGTGGCTACCAAATCAATCACAAAGCAACAGATATGGTATCGAAGAAGCATGTCCAATCGGAGTTGCGACCTCACTTGGCCTAGGTATATCTCCTGTTTTAGTCGCATTAAGCTAATCGAGGGAGTCAGGGCTATGTTAATACCTTATATAGAATCTTTCGCCAAACCATCCTACTTTATTCTGGTATCTCCACCACGTACATAGTTGTTAAAGTGGTTTCGGTATTGGCAGAGAGTAAGAAAATATCAGATCCCGGTATCTTTAACAGTCAAACGCTTATTTCACACCGGATGAGTTTTTTACATTTCCAAAACCAATTCATAATTGATATCAAAATATCATATTTTACTTCAAAAATCATATCACTTTCGAAATCATACTTACTTTCGAAATCATATCCACAAAATGGGTAAACTCTCATTTCAAAATCATCATATTTACTCAAATATGCCATTTCACTAGAAAGTATCCTTTCAAATCCCAACTTAGTGCATAGTTTAAATTTTTGAAAATAGTTTAGATAGTCATAAATGGTTTTAAATAGTTTAAATAGTTTAGTTTAAAGATACTTTAAAAATAGTTTAACAGGTTTAAATAGTTTAAAATAGACTAAATTATTAAAATAGTTTTAAAATAGGTTTATATAGTTTAACTAGATTAAAATAGTTTAAAAGATATTAAAATAGTTTAATATAAAATGGTTTGATTACTGAAATGGCATATATAGTGAATATTTTGAAAATATAAATAAATTTAAGTTTGAAATAGTATATCTTTAAACGGTTTATATTGAAATAATTAATTTGAAAATAATATCAATTCAGACTGTTTCATCCATTTATACAAATCTGGACCATATTCAGATTTCAAATCAACAAACTCAATTTAAGTCTTTCCATTTAAATACCCATTAAAACCATTTTAATTTATATTGATTTCATGTCCCTGTTTGAACTATAAATTTAAACCCCTTCAAATTCAATAGATTTCAAAGTTAAATATTCAACTTTAAATTTTCCATTTAAATTCCTTAAACAATTCATTAAACCAATTCCAATTTAAACATTTAAAGCTTGGATTTAGAAAAATACTTCGGTTTATACAAATCAAATTTTAGTTTCTAATATTATTTAACTGAATTCAAATTTAAGAATTTAAAATCATTTAATTTAACCAATCTAGCGTCTGTATATAATTTTCTTCCCTGTGATCAAGTGATATTGATGTATATCATTTCAACTCGCAATAATTTTAAATTCTACGGGTATACATCATTCAACCCACAATCTCGAGTTAAAATTCAAAAATCCATAACATCGCTCGAGTCTATCATTTCGACCCATAATGATTTTTCTCTAATCTATAGATCGTTTGGGTATGTATCATTTCAACCTATAGTGATTTACTAACAATAAACTAAGGGAACTTGCAGTGTGTTAACAAATAATAAATTTAAACATACATCCACTCATCCAAATATCAACTATTAAACATCCATCACAATCATCATTCAAATCAGCCAATAAATAACAACAATTAGTTGTTTATCATTTTTATGTATTTAATTAACAATTTAAATACAATATTAAATTAAATGCAATTAAATTCAATATAAATTCAAATTAAACTTGAATGACAATTTAAATATACAAAACATCAATTAATTAGCGGCCGGCCTATAGAACGAGAATGCCGTGTCGTCCAGCGGAGCTTAGAAGAAGGTGACTCGGAGCCTAGAAGAAGGTGACTCGCGCAGACAGCTGACTCCTTTTCATTTCAATAGAAAGGAATAGCCAAACCAACCCAGCTGGCTGGTCAATCTCAGTGATCGAGGTTCCGCTCCGCAGCCTCCGTTTTTGGTAGTTCAATTGTACCGACAACTTATACATAAAAAACGAGCTACAATGCGAGTTTTCCATCTTGGATGTGTGTGTGTGTTGTGTGATTTGATTCATCATTGAAAGTGCTTATCGAAGATTCTGTTAAAGGAATTTGTTCATCGCTCCCAGACCGATCAATGGGAGAACTCAGTGAACGAGCGCAGAACAAAGAAAGTAATCACATCATAAATTTAATTTAACTTACATAGGACAATTTAGTAGTTGTGAGTGGGTTGAAACACTCACCTTTGGTTCAAATCGATTTAAAATTCAAATGAAGGCCCAAATTTGAATAGCCTCAAAATTTGTCCAAACAAATTCCATAATGTCCGAAATTTCGATACGATCCCAACGAAATAAACCGCACGTGAATCCGACCTCGTATGTATAAGTTATAGACATTAGAATATTTAAATTTCAACATATTTTAATAATTAAATAAATAACAGGATTTACACGTCACAACATATTTTCCTCCATATGATAACCTACAGGCAACGATCGAGTTCGAACCCTAGTAGCCACCGCTACTTCCTTGAATTTTTTCAACCACTCAGATCATCTACGACTAGATCGACCATTGCCACCATCCTCCTTGCTCCAAACCACACCCAGAATTCCCATCTCGATAGTTGCGGTGCCGCCATCCACCTCTGCCGTCATTGCCATTTAACTGCAAATCGAGGCACCTCCAAGCCCCTCTAATAAGATGCAAAGCTATGGATCAACGCTATTTGTTAACTGCCCTTCATTAGCGACCTAGGACCTAAAGATATGGAGCGACCTAACAACAGGAATGACTTAGCGATTTAAAGATGACTCGACCTAGGAAGGGGGGAGGCGACCTATCAGGCTTTGCGACCTAACAAGAAGCTGCGACCTAAATGAGGCTACGACCTAAGAATGAGTGCGACCTAAAGACTTAAGCACTGTCACGACCTATGATCTATGGAGAGTAGCGACCTAACGGTTCCCAGCGACCTAAGAAAGGCCGCGACCTAACGGTTCCCAGCGACCTAAGAAAGGCCGCGACCTAATGATTCTCAGCGACCTAAGAAAGGACGCGACCTAATGATTCTCAGCGACCTAAGGAAGGCCGCGACCTAGCGGTTTAAAGACTTCACAACCTAACGACCTAAGGGATCGACTAAGGCTGCAGGAAAACACTCACGACCTATGTTAGGTCGTTAACGACCTAAACACGTAAGTAAAGAGGCCGCCTCTACTATGTCACTGGGTGTTAGGTCGTGTGCGACCTACAACTTGTTGGAAAAAAGATGCGCTTACACATGAAGAAGGAAAGCCGAAGCTCCATAGGTCGAAGACGACCTACGACCTATGATAGGTCGCTCATGACCTAGATACATAGAGGAGAAAGCCACTTATGCCAAGCCGCTAGAAGATAGGTCGTTCACGACCTAGGACTTGTCGTATTCAGCATGCGTACTCTAGTGGAAGATGAAAGAAGAACCAGTACTCTTTAGGTCGAGGGCGACCTACGACCTACTTAGGTCGGGCGCGACCTATGGCCCTAATCCAAAGTTGCCTATAAATAGAACCCTAACTCCAACAATTCAGGGACTCTTTTTTTTGGCACATTCTCTTGAGAGACCGTGACCTTGCTGCATTGAGAGCTCCATCAACACTTAGAGCTTTCGAGATCAAAGGAATACTTCGAAGAACTTCATGAAGAAACTACACATCTTCAACATGAATTCAAGGACTTTAATCGACATAGAAGCTTGAGCTACTTGTTCCAAGTCTCTTGTAACTTGAAATATATTGTATTTAAGAAGAATTGTATCAGCTTGTAACGAGATCATTAATAAAAGTACTTAAAGTGGACGTAGGCTATACCCCTAAGCCGAACCACTATAAAATTGTTGTTGTTTGCTGCTTTTCTACTGTTTTCTGCTTATAATCTGTTCCCGAGCTTTCGGGTGGTTCTTTCACAACTATAACTCATACACCGGGGTGTTAGCGTTCAAATTTTTTGGTGCTTTCACTGAGAATTGAACTCAGGGCAAACTTCAACCATTGTTCAACAAAATTCTAACAGAAACCATGGCTTCAGAAAGGAAACGGAAGTTTTTGAGGTTTGAAGGTACTTGCAGCAATGCCATTGCTCTTCCCACGCTAAGTGAAACAGCTTCAAGTATTGGAGTCACAAGGGCTGAATTAAACGCCGTGATATATGGAATATATCAACACATGGAAGTTCAAAGCAATAGGATACTGGATAAGATGAACGCATTGCAGGAAGAAGTCCATCGACTAGAAAGTGATATAAAAACCATTGCCAAAGAGGCCCAGGTTTCAGAAGAATGGAATACTCCTCAACGAGCAACTGGCATTACTATTGGAACATTCCCCCAAACAGAGAATTCATGGCCACGACCAACTATCCACGAACGTTTGTCAAGGCGAACTTTTGAAAGAATAGTTGATGATTACCCATTGAGTCCCGGTAACGATGAAGAATACAAACCGGAAATGATTGAACAGAAAGAGAAGAATGGGGGAAGGAGAAAGCAGAAACTCTTGAAAAAAGCTCGACGCTTCATACCCTCCAACTTCACTCCCTTGACCGACACTCCGGAAAGTATCTTCTTGACAACAAAGGATGTTGTCGTGTACCCCAAACCATCTCTGATGAGGAGAAGCGCGACAGACAATGGGAAATTCTGTCAATTTCACAATCAACCTGGTCATGAAACTAACCAATGTCGCCATTTAAGGAAGGAGATTGAAGAATTGATCAAGCAGAATGAACTGCAACAGTATGTGAAAAAAGATGGAATTAACTACTCCTCATCCTCTAAGGTGCAGCTGGTTCCCGCTAAACAATGTAGCTCAAACAAAAGAACCGTTGCACAGGGAGATGAAGGTCCTATCATCAGTATCATCACAGCAAGCCCTCACGAGGCAGGAAAAAATTGGATGAGGCGGGAAGACGTGCTCACGCTTCAAGGAGACCTTCAAAGTGAAAGGAAGTTTCGATTCTGAAAGAAGTTGCCACCCAGTCCTCTCATGCCAAAAGATTCAATCCCTAAAGCCTGGGGCAGCAATTGCTTCTATACTTTACTTGAACACTTAGTTTCAAATTTATAAAAAAAAAAGTGCTGATCCAATGATTCTTGTATCAAAATCTGTAGTAAAAAAACAATGCCAATAAATAATAAAAACTATAAGTCTTGCTTTCCCTATTATTACAAGTCGCTTATTTTATTTCGATATGTGAAATATTCTGAGAATATCACTAAGATTATCGATCTAAATTTGCAGGCAATCAATACCAAGCTGATTCATTGCAATATCAAGCAACCCTTGGTAGCATTTAAAAGCAAGCCTTAAACAACAGAATTCCAGGGTCAAATCCTGAATAAGAAGTACTCTAAGCAAACAAATAAGATTTGGGCTAGAATATGTTTCTTCAGTTAAAACCACCCGCCAACAGAAGAAGATGATGCACACTTAAAGACGGCACTAAGGAATTGCTAATATAATCAATCAAATTCGCAACTGTCAAAAGAGAACCAATTCCAAGAACTTGGAACAGCAACCATTTACATCCATATTTTACTTGAAAACTTTGCTGAAATATTGCAAAGAATTTACAAATATATGATTCTCTTGTTAAGGGCAGTTGCAAGGCAGGCGAATAACAAAAGCTATAAAGTGGATATAGGCCCAGTTTCGGCTAAACCACTATAATTCTTATGTTCCCTACTATTATAAACTGCTTTGTTTTATTTCGGCAGATGAAATACGTTAATCGTGTTACTAAAAAAAAACGATTTAATAATGCAGGCCATAAAAACAAAGCTTACCGGTCACGAGACCAAGCGATCCGCAACATCATCCGGCAGTCAAGCACTGGGCCATTCAAAGTTCCCATATTCAAATCCTACAAAAGGAGGACTTCAAACGAAAGTAAGCAAGGTGGATAGAAGCAGATCATATATATCTAACTACAAATGTTTGAACAAACAAACAGCAAGTTAAAGAACCCAAATCTGCCACCACCAATTCGCTTAACTATAAAATATACTCCTTTGGGTAAGGGAGAGGCCTCGTAGCTGAAAGTGGTGACACTTGCGAAGCAATGGGGATTGTCAACATGAATCAACGGCAAAGAGACATGCGAGAGCAAGCGTCAGCCAGCAAAAAGAATATTTCAGAAGCACAAGCCCTCTTTGAAGGCATAACTCCTCAGAGGATAAAGACCTCAAGCGGGCTTCACCGAAAAAAAGGCGTCTTTCTCGTTACAAAGTCGTGGAGTTATCGGTCGACACACTCCCGAGAATCCATCCAACCGAGAAAAGGAAACTCCAAACTTCCTGACAATAACCCTACTTAGGGGCACGCATTTCACCACAACCGGTCAACATACTCCCGTGAGATGAAATGTGAAAAACCCTCTTCGGAGGCAAAGTGCTTCTCTACGGAGACCGAATGCTTCTCCTCAGAGACCAAAGCCCTCTTCGGAGGCGAAATGCTTCTCTACGGAGACCGAATGCTTCTCCTCAGAGACCGAAGCCCTCTTCGGAGGCAAAAAGCTTCTCTACGGAGACCGAATGCTTCTCCTCAGAGACCGAAGCCCTCTTCGGAGGCAAAAAGCTTCTCTACGGAGACCGAATGCTTCTCCTCAGAGACCAAAGCCCTCTTTGGAGGCGAAATGCTTCTCTACGGAGACCGAATGCTTCTCCTCAGAGACCGAAGCCCTCTTCGGAGGCAAAAAGCTTCTCTACGGAGACCGAATGCTTCTCCTCAGAGACCGAAGCCCTCTTCGGAGGCAAAAAGCTTCTCTACAGAGACCAAATGCTTCTCCTCAGAGACTAAGCCCTCTTCGGAGGCGAAATGCTTCTCTACGGAGACCGAATGCTTCTCCTCAGAGACCAAAGCCCGCTTTGGAGGCGAAATGCTTCTCTACGGAGACCGAACGCTTCTCCTCAGAGACCGAAGCCCTCTTCGGAGGCAAAAAGCTTCTCTACGGAGACCAAATGCTTCTCCTCAGAGACCAAAGCCCTCTTCGGAGGCAAAGTGCTTCTCTACGGAGACCGAATGCTTCTCCTCAGAGACCAAAGCCCTCTTCAGAGGCAAAATGCTCCTCTTCGGAGGCATAACTCTTCGAAGGACAAAGACCTCTAGTGGGACATATGCCACAAAAAAGAAAGTTCTCTACTCAACAAAAAAGATTGGAGGAGTCATGACCCACCAACCATGAGAGAGTAACTTCCAGGCAATGCAAACCCTCTCTGGGGCACATTTCACCAGGAGTTGAAGTGTAACAGCCGCTCTTCGGAATTTCACTTCACCAGAGTTGAAATGCAAACAAAATAAAAGCCCTCTTCGGAGGCCCATTTCACCAGGAGTTGAAGTGTTATGACCGCTCTTCGGATTTCACTTCACCAGAGTTGAAATGCAAACAAAATAAAAGCCCTCTTCGGAGGCACATTTCGCCAGGAGTTGAAGTGTAACAACCGCTCTTCGGAATTTCACTTCACCAAAGTTGAAAAACAAAACAAGATAAAGACCTTCCTGGAAGCCCATGTTTCACTGAGATTGAAATAAAACTTCCAAGTGTCGAAACGTGAAAAGGCTTTCCTCGAAGGCACAACTCTTTGGAGGTACACGTTTCACCAAGATTGAAATAAAACTTCCAAGTGTTGAAACGTGAGAAATCCCTCCTCAGAGGTACAACCCCCTCCCGGGGACACAATCAAGAAGAAAGACCTCTTCGGAAGCCCACGTTTCGCCGAGATTGAAATAAAACTTCCAAGTGTTGAAACGTGAAAAGGCTTTCTAAGGCAAAACTCTTTGGAGGTACACGTTTCACCGAGATTGAAATAAAACTTCCGAGTGTTGAAACGTAAAAAATCCCTCCTCAGAGGTACAACTTTCTATAAAAAAAAAATCCTCATCAGGGGCATACTTTAACTTCCGAAGAAAGAGTAATTTACCTATTCTGGGGAATAATCTTCCTCGAAAAAAAAAAGAAGAGAGAAAAAGAGAGAGAGGGAGTTAAAGTACCCTTCAGAGGTCCGCTTTACCGCATAAAAGAATTCACTTGGTAAAAAATGTACTTAAGCAAACGAAAGAAGTGATTTCTTCAAAGGTCAAAGCGCAGAAACTTATACGAAGAGGGTTGTACTTTGCAAAAATTTTCTTTAAAGAATAAAATAATTATTCTTTAGCAAATATGAGTGCAAGTTCCCTCGAAGTATAGAATATTGCAGCAAACTTATGAAATGGGGGCAAGCGTGGGTTTTATTGATGGCCCCATGTCATCTCTTGGAACAGAACACTTTATTAGTGAAGTTTTTATAGAAATTTCTCCTTGTGTGTGTTCTCCAGTAGAGACCGGGGCATCAGGAATTATCGCTGGAGAATCAGGAACTTCCGTCGGAGCTTCATGAGCTTGAATTGAACGAGAAATATGTAGAAGCCCGAACTGATGAAGAAATTCATCCGTTAATAGAAATTTAAAGCTCCTCTCTTCAGCCGGGATAGCGCTCAATCTCTCAAACATCGCCTTATGGCTTGGGTCCCTAGATGGAGGAGGAAGTGCTGTAAAGATAAGAAATGGAATCAGCACTTGGCAATACGAAACATGAAAAACTTAGAGTAAAATTGAAGAATGAAGGAAAAAAGATCTCACTTCCTACTCTCCAGTCAGCGTAAAATTCTGCGGGGCAACGAACGTAGAAGTATTGATTCAGGAAGCCATGTGCACTCTCCGGCAAATCTAAAATAAGTTTGCGGTTCCTCGCACCTCTTACAAGTACAATTGAAGGGTGGTCCTTGTTCTTTGCAAAAGTACACAAGTAACAAATCTCCTCGAAACTCGGAAGACGGTCAAGAGTCCTCCTGAACAAAACGCACAATCCCATCAAAATGGCATAGCCATTGGGATGCAACTGGAAAGGAGAGATCGTCAATCGGAGAAAGGTTTGTCGAAGAAATTCATTAAAAGGAGGAATTGCTCCACTTAAGCACATTTGGCGATTTATGGCAATAAAACCATAAGGCGGTCTATCAGCGAAATCATTTGGTCCAGGAAGTAAAACTTCTGCCTCGGCAATGCCAAATTGAACGCATAATTGATTAAGTGTCCGCTGTTTCAGAAGAGTAGGAGTTCTTTCTGGAGAGTTTTCTAATGGAATAGCAATCGGGAAAGTCCCTTCGGCATATTCTATCATCTCTTCTTGTTCTTGTTAAGACGTCATTCTACATAAGCAACTGGATGATTCAGATGAAAAGGTGCACGTTTCCTAAAAAGTGTGAAGTGTTGTGCAAAAAAATAATAATAAAAACAAGAGAAAGTCAAACATAACTGAAATTAAGTTGGTTGACAGTTAGTCGACTATGAGATTTCAAGACTTGTTAATATAAAGCTCAAGTATAGTGTTAATGCAAACGAATCAGCTTTAACTGGATATTTTAAGTTTTGCTTTAGCATTTCACTTGAGTTCATTGGTTCACAACATTTCATTCACACAGTTCATTTAAGTTAATTACTCTTTATCGACTAATCTGTCATTTGATGTGGGCAGTCAATGGCAGTATATTCGTCCCAGTTTTCTGCAAATATTATGTTTAACAGGTTATTAGCATTGGAGATAATCTACGACAAAGTGCAACAGAATTTGAGATCAAACAATTCAATTCGATTCAAACAAGTCTTCACAGATTTTCATAAGTCATAGGTCGTCCAGCGACCTAGCATAGGTCGAAGCCTCCTTAAGTCGCGCTGTGTAAAGTAAAGGATAAAGCGTTTCAATCTCGTCACCGTGTTAACTCGGCCGCGACCTAGAATCTATGTCGCAGGAAAGTTAGGTCGTGCAGGTCCTAACTAAGTATAACTCTCAGCTTATGGAAAGCCCTAGGTCGTTTAGCAACCTAATGTAGGTCGAGACTACTCCTTAGGTCGCAAGGGTTCTTAGATCGTGAATTGTCTTGAATCGCTCACATTAACTAGGTCGCAGACTTCTTCTCCACGCAATACTTCACCGAACCCGATAACCCACTATCCACCACACTTGGATCCACCATCTTATTCGTGAGATTCGTCGTCTTTCCATACCACCATACCATTTGAAAACCAACTCAAAATACCTCCGATCTACCATAAATCAAACTCGCTACTGTTCGTTCGTGAGACACTACAACAGCAATAACCACTGACGATCAAAAATCGATCACAACGCGGCTCAAAGAGGAGCACGACGTACAAAATTGATTTGGGGTTCGGTAGTTAGAGCTTGGGATTCGATGATGATCGTGGGGTGGAAAGAAATCGAAGACACTTACGTAATTTGGTAGCAAGGATGAATCGATGAATGAGTAAACTTGAATTCGCCTTTTGAAGTTCGAAGAATCGTTGATGGTGGTAGGAGGTCAGAGCAGTGAGGAGAAGAAGAATTAAAGCGACCTAACATATTTATATGAGGTAAAAATGGGAAGGCAAATAGGCACGCATGCTGATACAA
Source organism: Allium cepa (assembly GCA_030765085.1). Classification (NCBI taxonomy): domain Eukaryota; kingdom Viridiplantae; phylum Streptophyta; class Magnoliopsida; order Asparagales; family Amaryllidaceae; genus Allium; species Allium cepa. Next base: position 913,712,996 of record CM060943.1, read on the forward strand.
GTGTTAGGTCGCCCACGACCTAGCTAAGCCGAGTCGAAGCACGCGACCTATGTCATAGGCCCATACTTCGAGGGGCAAATGTTAACTGCTCTTCATTAGCGACCTAGGACCTAAAGATATGGAGCGACCTAACAACAGGAATGACTTAGCGATTTAAAGATGACTCGACCTAGGAAGGGGGGAGGCGACCTATCAGGCTTTGCGACCTAACAAGAAGCTGCGACCTAAATGAGGCTACGACCTAAGAATGAGTGCGACCTAAAGACTTAAGCACTGTCACGACCTATGATCTATGGAGAGTAGCGACCTAACGGTTCCCAGCGACCTAAGAAAGGCCGCGACCTAACGGTTCCCAGCGACCTAAGAAAGGCCGCGACCTAATGATTCTCAGCGACCTAAGAAAGGCCGCGACCTAATGATTCTCAGCGACCTAAGGAAGGCCGCGACCTAGCGGTTTAAAGACTTCACAACCTAACGACCTAAGGGATCGACTAAGGCTGCAGGAAAACACTCACGACCTAAGTTAGGTCGTTAACGACCTAAACACGTAAGTAAAGAGGCCGCCTCTACTATGTCACTGGGTGTTAGGTCGTGTGCGACCTACAACTTGTTGGAAAAAAGATGCGCTTACACATGAAGAAGGAAAGCCGGAGCTCCATAGGTCGAAGACGATCTACGACCTATGATACGTCGCTCATGACCTAGATACATAGAGGAGAAAGCCACTTATGCCAAGCCGCTAGAAGATAGGTCGTTCACGACCTAGGACTTGTCGTATTCAGCATGCGTACTCTAGTGGAAGATGAAAGAAGAACCAGTACTCTTTAGGTCGAGGGCGACCTACAACCTACTTAGGTCGGGCGCGACCTATGGCCCTAATCCAAAGTTGCCTATAAATAGAACCCTAACTCCAACAATTCAGGGACTCTTTTTTTTGGCACATTCTCTTGAGAGACCGTGACCTTGCTGCATTGAGAGCTCCATCAACACTTAGAGCTTTCGAGATCAAAGGAATACTTCGAAGAACTTCATGAAGAAACTACACATCTTCAACATGAATTCAAGGACTTTAATCGACATAGAAGCTTGAGCTACTTGTTCCAAGTCTCTTGTAACTTGAAATATATTGTATTTAAGAAGAATTGTATCAGCTTGTAACGAGATCATTAATAAAAGTACTTAAAGTGGACGTAGGCTATACCCCTAAGCCGAACCACTATAAAATTGTTGTTGTTTGCTGCTTTTCTACTATTTTCTGCTTATAATCTGTTCCCGAGCTTTCGGGTGGTGCTTTCACAACTATAACTCATACACCGGGGTGTTAGCGTTCAAATTTTAGCGTTAACACTATTCAACACCCTCCTTGCAACCACGATTGGACAACGATCCGCCGTTTGATCAAAAACCCAAGTTTTCGATGACCGAGACTTCTTCCTCGATTTTTGGTCAGACGATGCACCGAACTAAAAAAAATCAATGCAGTGGATTACGCTCATCGAGAGCTTTCCAACGATATATAACTTGCTATAGTTTGAAGAGTTTGAATTTTGAAATTGGTTTTAAATTTGAATTAGGGTTTTGGATCTACAGCCATTAGGAGAACGAAGTAGCCGATCACTGAATAGACATATACGTACGATAATAAGAAATAAAAAGGCTGCTAGGGTTAGGAACAACTATTTATATAGACAAGGCCCAATAAAAGTGAATAACATATCGAATTTGTTCGAAACTTCAATAACGAACCGAAAAGCCCGTTTCGTTCGTTCCTGAAACGAAAGTAGGTCATCCCATATATCGAAATAGATGTTTTTGATATTTTTAAATTCAATGGAATAGGTTTCAGGTACTAAATCCATTTTATGAAGAAGTTAGCTTTTAAAATCAGCTTATTTTAGATTGAATTCATTAAATTGATTTATACGCATTTCGAGCATGCACGATCAAACGACAAGTCCGATCGCTACGAAATTTGAAATCCTCCAATTACTCACTATTACGGATACGATGAAACTGTTTTGTCAAAATTCGAGATAGTAACCAAAATGGATTTTTTCTATGTTAATTGAATAAATTATTATTAAATTGATTTTATCACTTTTCAAATTCAAATTTTATAACTAATAAATTTTGCCATTTTCAATTACCTATAAACTTATAATCATTTAAAACAAATTTTCCATGTCAAATATTGCACTAATGATGGTGTTCAATTTCAATTGCAATAAATTCATTAATTATAATTTAAAATTCAAATAAATTCATTTATTTTAATTTACATCTTTGTTCTTCACGCAAGTATCATCTTACGGATATATTTAACATTGGTTTACCATTTCATTACCTCAATCTTCTACAATTACCATCTTAATTCATATTAACTACAACATTAAGTAGATTAATTTCAATTGATTTCCAATTTAGTTTCAACAGGTTAAATAAAAATGTAATAAATGACAATTGTTGCCTTTTACTTAAAATCACATTCATAAGTTTATTATCTATTAACAAATGTTATGATTACTTACACAACATTGATTATATTCAATTTCAATTCATTACATATTATCTCACCATTAAATACAACATTGAATTTATTTCCTTATTTACGATTTACAACCAAATTTTAAGTTTACAATCATTTCAACTGATTGGGATTGCGTTCAGTTAGCTATTATTAACATTCAACCAACATTATTAAATCATGTTTTAACTATTTTCCCATTCATAAATCATAAATTTTAAATTTCATACAATATTAAATCTTACTTAATTAATTTTTTTAATTATCGAAGAAAAAAATGCGGGTCGTTATAAGGGGGTTGTGGCTGTGCATGGTGATTTAGGAGGCGAGATAATATATGATGTTATGGTGAGGTATTTGCAAATAAATATCACGATATTTTAACTCTAAATTTTTCTTTTAAATACCACCCCTCTAATCGTAAATTTCTAACATATTCTTTATTTTTCTCTTTATTCTTCTTAATCTTTCTAAGAGCTTCTCTAATGGCTTCTTTGTAACATCCCACATCTGGAGGTCCAAATCTAACGGCTATGGGTGCTGTAATCATCCATAATTATTAATTCTCGAAGACCAAAAACGGTAATGCTAGATACACTGATATAACAGAAACACATGGATATGAATAATTTTTAAACCGTCTAACAAATTTCCATTCCATTTGAAATTCATTACATAATCCCAAATTTGCGAACCACATTCAAAAAATATAATTATTATCAAATATGCCAAGGGAGATATATGAAGATGCCCCTTGGATGATTAGAGTATATAGATAGGCAATAAACAACTTTGCCTTTACATCCAAACAAAGTGGAATCAAATAGAAAGGAACTCCTATTAGCTAGCTTGCCTTATACACATCTCCGGAAGCTGATTCGCCTAAAGGAGAACCTAGAAACCTCAACTCTCAAACTACTCATAATCAATTGAGCACCTGATAATTTAAGGGAGAAACATAAACTTCGAGTTAGATAAAAAGCATGGTATGAATAATAACCAACCATCTTGAACCATTTAGATATCTAGTAAGACCACGCCACTTAGTGGAACAGTTTCCCCCCTTACTAGTATCATACCCAAAAATTTATATAACCATATGCTGTACACCTGCATCCATAATGGTTAAAAACATAGAAATTTAAAATATCACGATGATAAGAAAATAAGAAAAATATCCTAGATTTACCATCCCCATTCATTTGACTATCTGTCTCAATTGTAGTTTCTAGGGCCCCTATTAACATAGTTGTTCTCATGGGTAACTAATAACCTGTTCTAAAGTTATGGACTATCTGTCCAGTTTTATAGTTGTCATGGGATCACTAAGAACCTTTTAGTTTTCATGGGCTGACTAATAACCTGTTTAAAACTTATGGACTATCTATTCAGTATCATTGTTTTCATGGGATCACTAAGAACCTATTGACCCCTGCCAATAACTTCATTATTTCATGAGTTCTCCCTGAACCTATTGTTATCCCCAATAACTTCTCTTATATCATAGTTTTTATGGGTTAACAACGAACCTATTGACATCTGTCAATAACTTTATCCAGATATAGTTTTCATGGGATCACTACGAACCTACTGGCCTTTGCTAATAACTCTTTCCAAACATAGTTTGCATGAGTTCACTATGAACCAGTCCATCTGACAAGTTCTTGATAAGTTTTTTGGCATCCTATGTTTTGGTCTACCCGACCTCCTGGGTGCAATTCGACTCATATAGGAGTTAACTCAATTTATATTCATTACCGAAATTATTTCCTAGCGACAAAGAGAAGAGCACTGATTTTTAAACCTTTAAACTTCTTTGGAAACAAATTTCGATTCGAAAATAATTTAAATAATATATCCTTTTAAAACTTTAAACCCAATGTTTGAAACTATCGAAAATTGAATTCTCAAGTTCTTGTTTTAATTTCATTTCTGTTTCCAAATTAATTTATAACCATTGTTTATAGTTCAATTATTTATATGAGACAAAACCCATGGTTTACAAAACCATAAATAAAATCAAAGACTAATATCTCTTGACAACTAGTTAAATTAATTATAAAATTCTGAAAATTATACTTATATATATATAATATTAGATTTTTTTCCAAATATAGGAATAAATTTTTCAAAACAAGGATAGAGATTCAAAGTTGGTGGACTCAAATCAAAGATAATTTTGATTTAAAGATAAGTTGGAATCAGAAGATCCGATGATTAAATAACAGAATAAGGAACTGGATAAGTTTATATAAATCGCGGGCAACCTTAACCGGGTCAACCGTGACTTAAAGAATAAGATCGATGTGGATTCTCTGGGGTGAATCTAAATTTGATCTGAAGAGATAGAGTTTGGAATAACCAAAGATACTAGCATCTAAACCGAGGATAAATATAAATCTCTGGTGAATCAGTGCTAATTGTAAAGGAGTTTCACCCCTTTATTAGAATATTGGCGAGACCGCCAATTCACTATAAAGATCATCCGAAGTGGAGTTATGGGATACTTCAGAATCGAAAGAAGATGAATAGTGAGGGACATGAATGAACTTTGGAACCGTAGGGAACGTTCCAAAATTCAAAGGAAATCGAATCAAAAGGAAGAGATTCAAGCTCGAATGAAAGTGATTCTGTAAATCAAATTTACCATGCATGCTAAGTTTTGCCTAGGGCCAAAGCTTTGATGCCAAATGTAACGGGCCACACCAATGGGGTAATGCCCACCATAGCATACACTGGTACCTATGTTCTGCCTTTACGGCTAGCCTCTCGACTGCACCACCAACCCCCACGGAGACATGTAGGAGTAAGAGACAACCGTTCGCTACCAAACCAGCAAGCGAGACCCCCTATCATGCTGCACCCTCCAAGTGCAATGGCAGACACACATATCGGACTTGAATTGTTCAAAATACCGCGTTGCAAAATTTTTTTGGCAAATCTTGGAATATACAGTAAATACATAATCACAGAATCATAGACACAGAAATCAGAATACTCGCAGCGGAATTTAAAAATAACTTAGTGGTTCATGAAGCCACTATTAATAGTCTCAAAATACATATAAAGTACACAGTCTTAAACCAATTGTAGTTTGAAATCACCACAGAAAATTTCAAAATTCAATTATCTCGATTACAAAAGCTAAAATAAGAGCTGAACAGAAACTTGACAGCAGCTTGAAAGGAGATAATCTTCAGAAGTCCTAGCTACGGAGAAAGAGGTCCGAACTGAAACTCAGGCTGACCCGAGCGTAAAATAAACATAAACACTCGAGTCGAGACATACATGCTTATACAATGTAAGCTAATTCAAGTGAACTGTAATAAAAAGACAAGTAACTTAAAGGATGCTTGGGACCGCCCATCCTCTAAGGATCCGTTAAACTATTTACTATGTAGTAATATTTTGCCATTATAATAATGTATATAATTAAAATAAACTTACTTTAAAATAGCGTTAAAGAGTGACCCAATATTCCCCTTAACACATAATATATTCCCATAGTCCATACAGTACCATAATCTCCCTCGTACTGGGCGTCGTCAGAGGGCACTCCAGAGTTATGGTAAAAAACCAAAATCGTACAAGGCTCGCTAGGGTAGGTGACACGGCACAACTAGGCAATGCTAGGGTAGATATACCAATTGCGCTTCCGGACCGGTGGTAGCGCGTAGCTGCTACTGCCGCCCACCTCGAACAAAACTTCCAAATCAAAGGTGCGCACCAAACAATCACAGAGTAATAGAATGGCATACGAAGAAGTGCGTCCGATAAGGTGTGCGACCACCTTAGCCCGCCGATCGCTCCTGTTTTAGCCACCTTATGCCAACTCACGGGAGTCGGGTCCATGTACATACCTTAATAGAACGTCACCACCATCCTACTTCATTCTGGAATCTCCACCGCGTACACCATTGTCAAAGTGGTTTTCGGCATTGACAGAGAGTATGCCCATATCCGATCCTGATCTCCTTAACGAGCAAAGTTATTGATACCCGTGGTTATAAATTCCAAAATAGTTAATATTAAATCAAAATACTTCATTTCAACCTTTGAAAGTGAAGTTATTATATTTACAAATCAAATATCCAAAAATCTCAATTTCCGCCACTAAAGACTTAACAAGTGCTACTGTAACCATTTTATTCATTTGGGTTTAATTTAAATTTCGTGACCACAGCACTTACCAAGTACGGCAATAGCCCTTAATTAACTTTTAGCTTTTAGTACATTTGCATCAACTACGTCACTTACAAAGTGCGGTAATATCCCTTACAACAGTTTTCGGTTACTTAATTTTTTTAGTCTTCAATATAAATTCATCAATAATTGTTTGCACAAAAAATGGGCAAACACCTCAAAGTCCTACGATTTAGTTGATTATATGCTGTTCTTAGCGATTTGGGTGACTTATGCAAATATGTAAAAAGCAGGGACTAAACTGTAAAAGACACACAGATTTATAGTGGTTCGGCCAGAACGTGCCTACATCCACTTTATATGTTATTCTCCTCCTTCTCTTCAGATTACAAGTACAAAGATTTGGTTACAAGTATATGAAAGTTGTTTGAAAGTTCCTTCCGTGCTTGAGCTCTCAAACTTGTCTCCCATTGTTGTACCCCTGCCCCTCTATTTATAGAGTGAGGCTGGGGGTAGAGGTCTTGGATGTATATAGATGTTGGTGGACCTGGGCCGAAGCAATCTGGTCTGGCAACGTTGGTTCGGCAACACCCTGGTTCGGCGGTGAGTGGAGTGTTGATTGGACCGATAGTGTGTAGAGCGTGGGTTGGTTCGGCAGCTCCGGTCCGGTAGTGGTTGGTTTGGTGGAGGTTGACTCGGTGGTGAGTTGGTTCGGTGTGGCCTTGGACCGGTGGAGCTTGGTCTGGTGGAGGTGATTCGGTGGAGCTCGTTCGGTAGTACATGGAAGTGTGGTTGGTTCGGCTAGGAAGGGAAGTGGAGTTGGTTCGGTATTGTGTACTTAGTTCGGCAGTGAGTTGGGAATGCCGAATGAACTTCTATATTTGGGAGTGCCGAATGAGCTCTTGTATTGGGAACGCCGGATGAACCAAGGCATCTTGGATGCCGAATGAGATTTCGCTCTACATTGCCGAATGAAACTTTAAACCTTTGATACCGAATGGACTTTTATACTTGAATCATGAGTGAAATCCCAGACTTATATACGCTTGCTGGCTGCTTCTTCTTGGTTCGGTCATGGTGGAAACGCACCCAACACTGGTATTCCAGTTTTGACCAAAAATGGGATAACACTTTTGCCCCCCAAAACATGCCTTGCGGTAGGAAGGCGTGTTTTGTAATGCCATGAGCTGGATGTTCATATCCTGTTGATGTCCTCATGCCTTGCGGTAGGAAGGCGTGTTTTGTAATGCCATGAGCTGGATGTTCATATCCTGTTGATGTCCTGCAAAGGAATTTATAGTTTTATGTGATCTCAAATGACGACCGTTCGGGATCGAGATATTTGAGATGAACTGCGACCGTTCATGGTCAAGCGCCTAACTTCAAATGACGATCGTTCGGGATCGAGCCATTCGAGGTGAAGTGCGACCGTGCGCGGTCAAGTGGCGGACCTCAAATGACGACCGTTCGTGATCGAGCCATTTGAGGTGAAATGTGACCATTCACGGCCGGTGCCGTTCGCGGCAAAAGATGGAATAGGACCGTTCGCGGTCAAGTGCATTACTTCGAATGACGATCGTTCGAGATCGAGCCATTCATGGTAAGGTGCGAATGTTGGCGGTCAGGGGGTGGACCTCAAATGGCGACCTTTCGCGATCGAGCCGTTTGTGGCGAGATGAGTTGTGCCGTTCGAGGCGAATTGTGACCGTTCGAGGTCGGGTGTCGTTCGAGGCGAATTGTGACCGTTCGAGGTCGGGTGTCGTTCGAGGCGAGTTGTGACCGTTCGAGGTCGGGTGCCGTTCTAGGCGAGTTGTGACCGTTCGAGGTCGGGTGCCGTTCGAGGCGAGTTGTGACCGTTCGAGGTCGGGGGCCGTTCTAGGCGAGTTGTGATCGTTCGCGATCGGGTGCCGTTCGAGGCGAATTGTAACGATCCGCCGCTCTGACCGCCTCCAGTCGGTAATTAAACCAACTAGAAACGTTCAAAATGACGGATTGTTATTTAGTTTATAACATTTAAACATAATCAATCACAGAATAATAATCATATTTCTCATAAATGAACTTTTCTTTTATATACAAATATCAGAGTTATACAATGAATTGCATTTAATACAGCGGAACAATTTTATTTTTTTAAAGTACAAGAAAATTTTTCTGAAAAGCTTTAGTGTGCGGTAATCCCCCTCTCTCTAACTTCGCTGCCCGAAAATCTTCAAGCTGTAAAAATACTCGGTCTGACCCGAGCGTTTTATGCAAAACACAAAAACACTCGAGTCAGGATTAATCTTTATTCAAGTAAATAAATTTGCAATGAACTGAATAAAATAGTAACAGCAGTAAAGCATGAACATGTGTGGACAATGGTTAAGGTCGAGGCATAGCGATGAATGGATGAAGAGACCAACAGTGAATACAACAAACACAGAGGCAACAGTGATGCATGCTGCAGCATACCAGAGCACAAAGAAGTACAAAATGAAAACTACAAGAAATCATGTATGCAGACCAAATGCTCAATGTCGCAAATATACAACAACAAGCATCAGAGTGCAAAAGTGCTCGAGTACAATGAACAAAGAACAACATGCACCAGTGATGAAAGTTACAAACAGAGACTACAAGGCAGTGATAACTTGAATGCATCAATAACAAATTGACCTCAAGTGTACATGGAACAATGCAACACAGTGACCAATATCACTGACTCAATTAAACAAGACACATACTGCAGTGGACAGACAAAATGCAACAGGATGAACCGCAAAGCCAAACAAGTGCAGGTGAACAAGTGATACCAGCTACAAATAAGCAAAGACCATATGGTCAGTGCACAAGAATAAAGCCCAACAAAATCACAAACCAAGTGCAACTGGAAATAACAACATACAATGCATGACTACAACCACAAAGGTTCAAGGCTGAGACAAACCCAATGCACCAATGCAACAACATACGAGGTGCAGACAACTCGACTCAACAGCAATGCATGACTACAACTACAGAGACCACAGTTACTAAACAACACAGCAGCAATCAAGATGGTGGCAAATGTACACAAGTGATACATGAACCAGAACAGAGTTTTTTTTTCACTTTGAATAACATTAACTTTTGTTTTATACTTACATTGAGATTTTTAAAATTTAATTTAACTTAAACCAAATTTTAAAACATGATGTGTGACATAACAACAAGTTTTACTTAAATTCTAAGTACTAACATCAAAGAGTTCAAGAGAATATGAATTTTGATCCAAGTTTTAAGCTTGAAAACTGGTAACAGAGATAACAATGGGACATGTACATATATATATACAGGAAATCATCACATTCATTCCAGGTCTCATCATGCAACCATAATTTTTACTTTGGATTTAAAGAGTGAAGTTACTCAAATTTCATATGCAAACACATCACACAAAATTCTTTCAAGTACCACCAAATTGTAACAGATCTTAGTCTTAAGTTTTTTTAAAGTTTTGTCCACATTAGTTTGAAAACAGAGGAGCCAATTAGCATCAATCAGGCATACAAAATCATATGGTGGTGCAGACTACAAATGAGTGCAAACAAAATAAACCAATTGCAACAGTTATACCAACATAATGCAACAATGAAGCACTGAAGTATGCAGACCAGCACCAGGGTTAAACATATATGGATAGAGTGGAATCAAGTCAAAGCACACCAACACAGGTAAAACAAGAACCAGTTTTAAGTGTTTGCAAAAATTTTCATTAATAAGTCCAAATATAGTGCCACAACTTGTAACAACAGTATGGAAATTTACAGAAAGGTTGGGCTTACTTTTTTTTCAGTAAAAGAAAGAAAATTTCAAAACTTACTTAGTTTGTTACTAAACATGTTGCAAGTTTAAGGCACAAAACCAGAGATTAAAAAGTACACAGTCAACACGCAAAAAAAAATATTCATTCATATATCTAGGATGCAATACAATTTTAACTCCCTACATCTCAGCAACCAAAAATTTAAAAGAACAAAGGTTTACTCACAGCTTTAATTACTGAAATGTGGCACATGGTTAAACAACATTTTTTTTCCTTAACTGTTTGCTTTTATTTCAGAAACAAAAATGGAAGAGAGAGATTTGGGTTATAATATGGTTTACCTTGTACTTCTGAAAATAAATGCAACTCAGTTCAATGACCCATAGTTTTTACTTTGATTAGTTGCTGAAAACACATAGTATATCCAAACCATAGATTATCATTCAAAGCCTTGCATGGTTTGCACTGTAACACAGAGTGTTACAGGTAACAGAAGAACAAAAATCAATATTTACAGGGAAAGAAAACTTAAGCATAGCAACCATTCACAAGCCAAAATGATTCACATTCATACATGTATATTATAACTTATACAAAACAATTCCAGGTACCAAACCAAAAATCACAACACACACCAGGCCTAAGTCATTTATTTACAGGTAAACGGAGAAAAAAGTATTTGGTTTGCTAAGTCGATACCAGGTTGTAAAAGAATCAAGCCTTTGATTTTCAAGCTTTGCTTAAAACTTTTAAAAACTGCAGTTGCCCCAAGCCAAAGTCCCATACTATATTCAAGATTTTTTTTTCTTTCTTTAGTTTGAAAACTACAAACTGGATTGAGCTTATCTTTAAGCATACACACAAGTGTGCAGTGTATTTCAAATCAAAAATCCAGTTAAAACAACCATGCCACCAATAGTCACAATTGAACATACATTTATCAAAGCATACTTCCATATTAACTCGAACTTCCACCTAAATAACCAAGTTAAGAAGTTTACTCACAAGTATTAATTTTCTTTACTACATTTTCCTTAACCAGATTTAAAGATCCATCACATGCAGCAACAACAAACAAGCAAAGTTTTTGATATAGCATCTGTTCTTATCAGATTTTAATGATAGCATCCGCTCTCAGCAGTTTAAATTCAAGCAATCGAGCAAATGATAGCAAATAACACCAACAACCATACATGCAGAGACTTATCTGTTCTTATCAGTTTTAAAAGCAAATTAACCGAGCAAATGGAAGCCAAATAACACCAAATCATAGCATACAACCAAGCACCCAATTCAAACAAATTTAAAAAACTTGAATAACGATTAATCGTGAGACAACTCAACTTTGCTAGCTGGGTAGAAGACGACGCAGCCAGAGAGAGCAACGATAAAACGATCGAGCAAGGCAACGCAATCGAACGAAGGCCCCAAATTATCACAAGCCCTAACTTAGTCGATCGGAGGAAGAAGAAAACTGAGAGCCGCCATTATTAATCTTTTTTTTTCCGTTTAGGTTTTCAAATGAGAAGGTAAAGAGGGACGGGTATACTTAATCACGGCACCAATATCAAACGTGGGCCAACCAAAATTTTCAAAGCCCAAACAACAATTAACAAATTTTCCTTTTATATTTTTATTTTGAATTTCAATTGGTTTTGTAAATTTTGTTGTTTGAATTTTTAACCGTTTATTTCTTTATCTAATTTGTATTGATTAAAATTTTATTCCTTTTTATTTTAAAGAAAAGAAAAAAATGTTATTTAAAATTAACCATCCATTTATAAATTTATATAAATAATAATTTTTGTATCCAAATTATTTTTCTAAGTCATTAGATTGAATTTAAAATACAAATTCAATATTCAATTTCAACTCTAAAGTCAAATTTAATTTTTTATTCAGCATTTTATAGATTAAAGTTTAATATTTAATCGCCAAATTCACAGTTATATTGGGAATTCAATTTAAATTACCATTCAAATATTTAAAATTAATTAAATATTTTCAATTTAAATTGTTCAAAAATTCAGGATCGTTACAATCTCCCCTCCTCAAAAGAATTTCGTCCCGAAATTACAAGTAAGGAAAAATGATTGTTAAAATTTCACTAATATTTATACCCTACTCAATTTTATCAAGTTTGAAACTTATTAAAAAATAAATAAATAAGTATAGGATTCATTCTATTTGTTTTGTCTCATTAGCTTTGTTAATTAACTCTTGTTCATTAATTTCTAAAATCAAGACGCAAAAGTCGTCTACTAAAATTTCCAACTTAAAAAAAAACTCAATTTTAAACTTGAAACGCTTCATTTACATAGTGTATCTTTTCCAAAGCTGTGGACTTTCAAAACATTTCAAAAATCCTCTTCCTTAGTTTATTAAGTTGGAATTATGTAATTTTACTTTCAGACTATTGATTTTCTATTTAAAGTTTGAAAATACTTGCTAACTCGAAATTTAACAAGTCTATTGTCGTTCTTAAAGACATTAGGCATACGCTGGCCAGGCGCAAGTCTAAAAATCTCCAAGTACTAAATATACTTACTTCAATTCCCAGTGAAAATACATAAAAATTCTTTTAAAAATGGATGTGGAAAGCACATTCCCCCATGGATCACAGTTACCCGGCGGTTACGCTACTATCCCAGTAGAATCGCTTGTAACCGTGGATTTCTCATCTCTCTTGAATTTCGCCATAGTTGTTGCCATAGATCGCGGTCCACACGGTGGTTACGCTACTATCCCAGTAGAATCGCTTGTGTACGTAGGCATCTCGCCCCATGAATTACGCTTTGGTTTTTAGATTGCAGTTTACACGGCGGTTGCGCCACTATCCCAGTGGAATCGCTTGTAACTGTAGGCATCTCGCCCCTCAAATTACGCTAGTCACTCCAACTAATGGAAAACCAATGGCCAATCCAACTAGTGGAAATCAAATGGTCAATCCAACTAATGGAAATCAAATGGTCAATCCAACTAATGGAATTCTACGTAGCTACGATTTTCAAATGGACACTCATCTCGAGTTCCAACAACCTTCACAAAATTTAAATGGAAGGTACTTTTCCATATCCTCAATTTAGAAAACATAATATCATACATACATATATAATATTTCATTTCACATTTCGTACATATCATACCCATATACTTACATAAGTTTTCCATAACAATTACCTTCCAAACTAATGGTTTTCGAATTTATCGTATTCTCATATATACGTTATGAAAACCACAATATCTCATACCCATGACAAATAGAGGATTCACAAATTTTCCATTTCATTATCCATTTAAAATTTTCCTCTAAGTCGATTTGGAAATTTAAGGTTATCTCAAACCTAATTCACATTCATAATCCAATTTATTATCGACTTCACACTCGATTTGGATTTCATGTTACATCGTCAATTCTCAACACATAATTGATGTCTATCGATATATAACCTCTGAGCTCGTACGTCTCAGAGAAGGGTGTTAAGCTAAGAGAATAAATTCTCTGCCACCAAACAGATATATATTTAATAGAGATCAATTGATATGTCATCAATTCACAATGTTAGACATACAATCCAAATTGACCATCCAAAATTCAAAGTTCAACTTATATTGTCTTTGGGGTCGAAGTTAAACTCAATTTAACTCAAGAATCAATCTTTTTGAAAATTTCAAGTTGAACTAATTGTTAAAATTTCCCAAAAATATCTTTACAAGTTATATATTTTCCACACTTAACCATTTGAAAACAAATTTCAAATCATTTCTCACCTTTCAATCTTTGAAAACAAATTCCAAAGCAATTTCCTTAAACGGAAACATTTCCAAATATTTATCCATTTTAAACTTAAAATAGTTCATTCAAATTAATCAAATAAATCCTTACTGATTTATTTTAAACTTACGTTCCAAATCAGTAAATTTATTTTCACACTTCAAAAATAAATCATGTTTATTTTTAACAAATTTCCCTTTCTTTTATAAATTCCATAATGAATTTACATTTCCAAAATATCTATGAATATACGATTTTCAAATCGATTTCTAATATTCATTTTCAATTTATCTTTAAAAGATAAAATCTCAAAACATTCACTTTTCACTTTATCTTTAAAAAATAAAATTTCAAACCTTTCATTTCATATTGGAAAATATTTCCATACTTATTTAATAATAAGTAATTTACAAATCCATTTCTTTTCAACACTTGAAAAGTATTCAATATACTTAAATCATAATCAAGTATATATTTCATTCTTAAAGGAAATCATTCTTTAAACACATTAACTTGAGTCAAAACGAATGTTGCGTAAAACATCGTTACGACGACCCAAAATCACTAGTATAGGGATTCGAATTTAAAATAGATATATAAATCCCAATATTATATAAAACATTTCCTTTCGGAAACCATTTACTATAACAACAATGTTATAGTCCACCATTTCCTTTTATTTCTCTCGAAAATGTCTATTTCAACAATGAATGTTGAAATCTATGTTTTCGATAGTTAATACATTTTAAAACAACTTCAAATGGATTTACTTCATTTTCTGCACGTTCAAATTCAAATTCATCACTGAATCTATTAAATCTATTATGGATTTTCATATTGACAAATTTTAATTTGAAATCTAAATCTCATTTGAACTTCGCATTTGCTTTCTATTCCAAAAATAATTAACTAATTCTTTAGTAAACCACTCATCGACTTGGTTCCATTAGATTTATATCTCCATATTAACTATTTTAGACATTAGTCTAAACTTGAAATATAAGCTTTACATCAAAACTTGTTTTATTCATACAGTTAAGTCGACAATTAAATTTCCTATCAAAATTTGCAATCCTCATTAGCAAAGGTCGGATCATTCAATCATTTTCCCAAGACATAACCGATTTATTTAATAATATATTCACTGTCCAAAATTACGAATATATCTCCTTTAACAACTTCTATGTTTCATTTATCAAATTCAATTGGTTTCAAATTTATAAACAATCTTTACAAATTCCACTTCTATTTATAAAACTTCGATTATAATCCCCTTCATTAACTTGATTCAATCTATATAACTCAGTTATATACCAAAATCCATATTATAAGTTAAATACTTATAATCCATTTATTTACTAAATCGTTCTTCACAACGTTTGAAATCAATTTTTCAAAAGAATTCAGAATCAAATCCCCAAGTTATAGTTTAATAATTCTCTTGATTACAACCAAATTGACACGTTATTTCATTTCCCAATTGTTACTTTGGTGATATTCAAAATATTTGGTTTAAACCAATTCATCAATTCACTTAACTCATATTTCATTTTTCATAAATCTCAACAATTCGATAATGAGTTTTCAAATGATCGAGACTCAAATCTAAGGAGACATCACCGAAGAGAACTATCGCAAACCTAAATTTAGAGAGGGGAATTTTCAAAAATAATTCTAATTTTCAAAATACTTTTTATTTTAAAGAAAACAATTTTAAACTTCTTTAGATTTGAAAACACATTCTTCAAAGTGATTCTAGTAACTATTCATATTAAACGCCATAAACTAAGCTTTGTGTAAACCAAAGCTCTTATACCACTTTTGTAACGACCCGCCGCTCTGACGGCCTCCAGTCGGTAATTAAACCAACTAGAAACGTTCAAAATGACGGATTGTTATTTAGTTTATAACATTTAAACAGAATCAGTCAGAGAATCACAGAATAATAATCATATTTCTCATAAATGAACTTTTCTTTTATATACAAAAATCAGAGTTATACAATGAATTGCATTTAATACAGCGGAACAATTTTTTTTTAAAGCACAAGAAAAATTTTCTGAAAAGCTTTAGTGATGCGGTAATCCCCCTCTCTCTAACTTCGCTGCCCGAAAATCTTCAAGCTGTAAAAATACTCGGTCTGACCCGAGCGTTTTATGCAAAACACAAAAACACTCGAGTCAGGATTAATCTTTATTCAAGTAAATAAATTTGCAATGAACTGAATAAAATAGTAACAGCAGTAAAGAATGAACATGTGTGGACAATGGTTAAGGTCGAGGCATAGCGATGAATGGATGAAGAGACCAGCAGTGAATACAACAAACACAGAGGCAACAGTGATGCATGCTGCAGCATACCAGAGCACAAAGAAGTACAAAATGAAAACTACAAGAAATCATGTATGCAGACCAAATGCTCAATGTCACAAATATACAACAACAAGCATCAGAGTGCAAAGTGCTCGAGTACAATGAACAAAGAACAGCATGCACCAGTGATGAAAGTTACAAACAGAGACTACAAGGCAGTGAACACTTGAATGCATCAATAACAAATTGCAAGACCTCTAGTGTACATGGAACAATGCAACACAGTGACCATTATCACTGACTCAATTAAACAAGACACATACTGCAGTGGACAGATCAAAATGCAACAGGATGAACCGCAAAGCCAAACAAGTGCAGGTGAACAAGTGATACCAGCTACAAATAAGCAAAGACCATATGGTCAGTGCACAAGAACAAGGCCCAACAAAATCTCAAACCAAGTGCAACTGGAAATAACAACATATAATGCATGACTACAACTACAAAGGTTCAAGGCTGAGACAAACCCAATGCACCAATGCAACAGCATACGAGGTGCAGACAACTCGACTCAACAGCAATGCATGACTACAACTACAGAGACCACAGTTACTACACAACACAGCAGCAATCAAGATGGTGGCAAATGTATACAAGTGATACATGAACCATAACAAAGTTTTTTTTCACTTTGAATAACATTCACTGTTGTTTTATACTTACAGTGAGATTTTTAAAATTTAATTTAACCTAAACCAAATTTTAAAACATGCTGTGTGACATAACAACAAGTTTTACTTAAATTCTAAGTACTAACATCAAAGAGTTCAAGAGAATATGAATTTTGATCCAAGTTTTAAGCTTGAAAACTGGTAACAGAGATAACAATGGGACATGTACATATATATATACAGAAAATCATCACATTCATTCCAGGTCTCATCATGCAACCATAATTTTTACTTTGGATTTGAAGAGTGAAGTTACTCAAATTTCACATGCAAACACATCACACAAAATTCTTTCAAGTACCACCAAATTGTAACAGATCTTAGTCTTAAGTTTTTTTAAAGTTTTGTCCACATTAGTTTGAAAACAGAGGAGCCAATTAGCGTCAATCAGGCATAAAAAAACATATGGTGGTGCAGATTACAAATGAGTGCAAACAAAATAAACCAAATGCAACAGTTATACCAACATAATGCAACAATGAAGCACTGAAGTTTGCAGACCAGCACCAGGGTTAAACATATATGGATAGAGTGGAATCAAGTCAAAGCATACCAACACAGGTAAGACAAGAACCAGTTTTAAGTGTTTGCAAAAAATTTCATTAATAAGTCCAAATATAGTGCCACAACTTGTAACAATAGTATGGAAATTTACAGAAAGGTTGGGCTTACATTTTTTTTCAGTAAAAGAAAGAATATTTCAAAACTTACTTAGTTTGTTACTAATCATGGTGCAAGTTTAAGGCACAAAACCAGAGATTAAAAAGTACACAGCCAGCATGCAAAACAAAATATTCATTCATATATCTAGGATGCAATACATCTTTAACTCCCTACATCTCAGCAACCAGATTTAAAAGAACAAAGGTTTACTCACAACTTTAATTACTGAAATGTGGCACATGGTTAAACAACAATTTTTTTCTTGACTGTTTGCTTTTATTTCAGAAACAAAAATGGAAGAGGGAGATTTGGGTTATAATATGGTTTACCTTGTACTTCTGAAAATAAATGCAACTCAGTTCAATGACCCATAGTTTTTACTTTGATTAATTGCTGAAAACACATAGTATATCCAAACCATAGATTATCATTCAAAGCCTGGCATGGTTTGCACTGTAACATAGAGTGTTACAGGTAACAGAAGAACAAAAATCAACATTTACAGGGAAAGAAAACTTAAGCATAGCAACCATTCACAAGCCAAAATGATTCACATTCATACATGTATATTATCACTTATACAAAACAATTCCAGGTACCAAACCAAAAATCACAACACACACTAGGCCTAAGTCATTTATTTACAGGTAAACAGAGAAAAAATGATTTGGTTTGCTAAGTCGATTTCAGGTTGTAAAAGAATCAAGCCTTTGATTTTCAAGCTTTGCCTTAAAACTTTTAAAAACTGCAGTTGCCCCAAGCCAAAATCCCATACTATATTCAAGATTTTTTTTTCTTTCTTTAGTTTGAAAACTACAAACTTGATTGAGCTTATCTTTAAGCATACACACAAGTGTGCAGTGTATTTCAAATCAAAAATCCAGTTAAAACAACCATGCAACCAATAGTCACAATTGAACATACATTTATCAAAGCATACTTCGATATTAACTCGAACTTCCACCTAAATAACCAAGTTAAGAAGTTTACTCACAAGTATTAATTTTCTTTACTACATTTTCCTTAACCAGATTTAAAGATCCATCACATGAAGCAACAACAAACAAGCAAAGTTTTTGATATAGCATCTGTTCTTATCAGATTTTAATGATAGCATCTGCTCTCAACAGTTTAAATTCAAGCAATCGAGCAAATGATAGCAAATAACACCAACAACCATACATGCAGAGACTTATCTGTTCTTATCAGTTTTAAAAGCAAATTAACCGAGCAAATGGATGCCAAATAACACCAAATCATAGCATGCAACCAAGCACCCAATTCAAACAAATTTAAAAAACTTGAATAACGATTAATCGTGAGACAACTCACCTTTGCTAGTTGGGTAGAAGACGACGCAGCCAGAGAGAGCAACGATAAAACGATCGAGCAAGGCAACGCAATCGAACGAAGGCCCCAAATTATCACAAGCCCTAACTTAGTCGATCGGAGGAAGAAGAAAATTGAGAGCTGCCATTATTAATCTTTTTTTTCCGTTTAGGTTTTCGAATGAGAAGGTAAAGAGGGACGGGTATACTTAATCACGGCACCAATATCAAACGTGGGCCAACCAAAATTTTCAAAGCCCAAACAACAATTAACAAATTTTCCTTTTATATTTTTATTTTGAATTTCAATTGGTTTTGTAAATTTTGTTGTTTGAATTTTTAACTGTGTATTTCTTTATCTAATTTGTATTGATTAAAATTTTATTCCTTTTTATTTTAAAGAAAATAAAAAATGTTATTTAAAACTAACCATCCATTTATAAATTTATATCAATAATAATTCTTGTATCCAAATTATTTTTCTAAGTCATTAGATTGAATTTAAAATACAAATTCAATATTCAATTTCGACTCTAAAGTCAAATTTAAATTTTTATACAACATTTTATAGATCAAAGTTTAATATTTAATCGCCAAATTAACAATTATATTGGGAATTCAATTTAAATTACCATTCAAATATTTTCAATTTAAATTGTTCAAAAATTCAGGATCGTTACACGAATTGTGACTGTTCGAAGTCGGGTGCCGTTCGAGGCGAGAAAGTGTGCCCAGGAGGGCTTGGGGTGCCGTTCGAGGGGAGAAAGTGTGCCCAGGAGGGCTTGGGGTGCCGTTCGAGGCGAGAAAGTGTGCCCAGGAGGGCTTGGGGTGTCGTTCGAGGCGAGAAAGTGTGCCTAGGAGCGCTTGGTATTACTGATGCCAGGCTCACGTTCGAGTGGGTCCTTGGATCATTTGTGTGCCTATTGGAGGCGAGTAAGTGTGCCGGGGGGCTTGGTATTGTTGATACCAGGTTCATGTTCGAGTGGGTCCCTGGATCGTTTGCCAGATTTCATGTTCGGGGGAGTTTCTGAATCAAATACTTTGGCGGTTCATCGCCATACAAGAGGTGCTTGTGGAACGTTCGCGATCCAACGGGCATACAAGTAAATTTGCAAATATCAAAGCAATAACCATACGAATTCCACAACAAGAATGTTCAAGTCAAGATCAAAGCAAGAGCAAGACGAGGATGTCAAAGCGTAAATTCTTACTATGGTGCGGTCAGTAGTCATTCAGAGCATGCCTATGGATCGTGCGCGATCGCTTACATGTGTAAATGATCTAACCTTGCTAGTGAGAGGTTTGCGACTTGTTCATCGCTTTCGACCTGCCCCTCGAATTCAGGAGGAAATTTTACCTGCTCCCTGGATGAGCGTTCATTCCTTACCAGGTTGCTCAGAGGCCCCTATCTCTCTCTCTGGGATTGGATCAACATGCTCCAAGTGTGGTGCCCCTATGCAGGATTGATGCCTGATTAGCTTCTGAAGAAGCCTCTTGATTTTCCTTCATGTTCACATCTCTCTGGCCTTGGCCTTCTGCTTGATTGTCTTGCCATGACTCTTCCAATCTGAATCTCTAAACTCTCAAGTTCGAATTCCAAGCGGTAGAATCCTTTAGTTCAATTCTCAGTGAAAGCACCAAAAATGTTTGCACAAAAAATGGGCAAACACCTCAAAATCGTACGATTTTGTTGATTATATGTTGTTCTTAGCGATTTGGGTGATTTATGCAAATATGTAAAAAGCAGGGACGAAACTGTAAAAGACACACAGATTTATAATGGTCCGGCCAGAACGTGCCTACATCCACTTTATATGTTATTCTCCTCTTTCTCTTCAGATTACAAGTACAAAGCTTTGGTTGCAAGTATATGAAAGTTGTTTGAAAGTTCCTTCCGTGCTTGAGCTCTCAAACTTGTCTCCCATTGTTTTAACCCTGCCCCTCTATTTATAGAGTGAGGCTGGGGGTAGAGGTCTTGGATGTATATAGCTGCTGGTGGACCTGGGCCGAAGCAATCTGGTCTGGCGACGTTGGTTCGGTAACACCCTGGTTCGGCGGTGAGTGGAGTGTTGATTGGACCGGTAGTGTGCGGAGCGTGGGTTGGTTCGGCAGCTCCGGTCCGGTAGTGGTTGGTTTGGTGGAGGTTGACTCGGTGGTGAGTTGGTTCGGTGTGGCCTTGGACCGGTGGAGCTTGGTCCGGTGGAGGTGATTCGGTGGAGCTCGTTCGGTAGTACATGGAAGTGTGGTTGGTTCGACTACGAAGGGAAGTGGAGTTGGTTCGGTATTGTGTACTTAGTTCGGCAGTGAGTTGGGAATGTCGAATGAACTTCTATATTTGGGAGTGCCGAATGAGCTCTTGTATTGGGAACGCCGGATGAACCAAGGCATCTTGGATGCCGAATGAGATTTCGCTCTACATTGCTGAATGAAACTTTAAACCTTTGATACCGAATGGACTTTTATACTTGAATCATGAGTGAAATCCCAGACTTATATACGCTTGCTGGCTGCTTCTTCTTGGTTCGGTCGTGGTGGAAACGCACCCAACACTGATATACCAGTTTTGACAAAAAATGGGATAACAATAATTAAAATTAAATTTTAAGTAAATTAACTTATAAAAAAAATCATATTATCCATTTGAAATAGTCAATTAAATCAACCCAAAAATTTATGATTTTTACAAAGTATATTCCACTAATAAATATCAACCTCTCAAGGCTTTACTTATTAAAGTTAAATGCCTAAATTTCTATATTTTTCTATATTCAAAATTTTCTTAACCATTTAGTTGAATTACCATTTCAAAATATAGCTAAATTTCCTCTTTATTTATTAACCTACCTTTTATTCTTAAACCAAACTTCCATTTCTAAATTAAGATATATTTCAAATTTTGTGCTTAAGTATTTATTTAATTAACTGTTAAATTCATAGAAAATTCAATAACACCTTATTAATTTATTTAAAGTCCAATTTACATCAAAATTTATTTCATTTACACACTTAGCCAGAATTCCATCAAAATTTCCGAAATGAATTTATTACTTCAAATTCCAACTTATCATTTATTTATTTGTACATTTAACTTGTATAAGACCACCAACAATTATTTTAACCATATTTAAATCAAAATATTAAAATATATATTTAAAATACTTAAAATTTCCAAACAAATATATATATAATAACTACAAGTCTGTATAATATTTTCTAACCTAGGTCAAGTGATACGGATAATGTACATTTCAATCCGAAATTTACAAAGAAAAGCCCGAGTTCTATCATTTCAAACCCGCAATCCCAAGTTAAGTAAATAAATAAAAAATATCGTTCAGACCTATCATTTCAGCCCGTAACGATTTCTATTCTACAGGGAACTTGCAGTGATAAAAGTAAATAAATAAATAGTATAACAGCTTGAATATAACAGTGTATAATATGGCTGAGGATGTGTCAAATTAATAACAGGGTTTTTAACATCATAAATTTATATCACCGGCAAGAAAAATAAAATATAAATATTCTGCAATTACACTTGTTATTAATTTACAGATCTATAAGTCGTTTGTCTGGTGAGAATACTCACCTTTACGCTGCTGGAGTTTTGATACAAAATAACGAATATCTACACGGAAAAGCATACAGAAGGCACGATCAATTTTCAGAGGATGTGACAACCCAATTCCTATCTTGAACATAATAAATAAACAATTTACACGAATTCAAAACGATCATAGAAAATTTTAAATAACAATAGGAACTAAGGTTGGAAAAAAATTTTGACACACATGGAACAAGGATGGAAATAAAAGGAAAACTAAAGAAGAAAAATAAGAAAGGAGAAGGAGACCGGCTATTTACCTGATATAGCCCGTGCTAGAGAGAGGAGATTGAACCCAAACGAGATGGAATAGAACTTTATACGTGGGTTTATACTTAAATCAGTGAGGTGGCGATTTAATTTTATGAACACGGGTTATGAATTTATATAGGAAAGTTCGCATATGGGTTGCGTGAATTAAGGAGGAGAAGTGGCAAGAAAAAATAAAGTCAAATATTACTTCAGTGGTATACATACGTGACTGAGAAAAAAAAAAGAAACTTGCATTGATTTGGATCTGTACATTTGAAAGGATATTATTCCTATTATAAAATATGAAGCCAAGAAGAATTATAGACAATTTTGTTGCGCGATGATTGAGTTAATGAAGAGATAATTGCGTTAATAAATAAATTAAAGAACACATGAAATAATGGTGTTTGAAAGGTAAGGAAATATGGAATTTGCGAACGTGTTTTTTTTTCTTTGAAATTTAAACGAAGTAATAGCGTTGATTAATTGGAAGCAACTGGCAAGAAATAAACTTTTCTTTTGAAACGGTCAGAAGATTCCTCTGCGTGACGTTTGCATTTATGGGATGGTAATTGTGTTGGATAGATTAAATAAAGAAATGCACGAATTAATGGTATAAGAATATTAAGGAAATAAAAGAATTTCATTTGAACGGTAAGGAAAAATCAAAGATTTTGTTCCTATTAATTGCAAAGGAGTAAATGGAAAGGAAGAGATACTTATACACGTGAATTTCAAGCAATCTTGAAACGTATTTTGAACGTCTAAAGAGAAATAATTTTGCTTGAAACGGCTACGCGAATTTTTATTCCTATTATAAAAATGAGAAAAAAGGGAAGCGTAGAAATTTACACGTAACTTATCAAAGCTAGATTTAAAACAAATTGAATGGCTAGTGAAATCATTTCTTCCCCACTTGGAATTGCAAGGCTACAGATAAATTTATTTATTTAGTTAATGTAATAAATTTTATTAAGAATGCGCACTATAGATGCATTAATCAAATCAACCACACGCCCACATTTAAATAAAAGTAACAATTTAAATTTATACGTTTTCTTATGTAGCAAATATACGTTAAAATATTCCATCAATTAACGTGCCATTTAAACGCGAAATTAACAGCTTATTAATACACTATTTATTACTGAATTTGAAATTTAAATTTGTTGAACTTGGTTTGATTTACTTAACATTTAACAAATAGACTAATGTATATACGTAAAATTTATTTCCTTTCACAATATTTATTACTTACTTTAAAAAGTATACAACCAATATCAGTAAAACAACTGCAAAATAAGTATTGTACATACATACATACATATATATATATATATATAAGATTTGATTTTATTAGCTAAGGTATGAAATTTTTGAGCGCGTACTAGATGAATTTTTTTAATTGAAACGTACTCTCAAATAATTGGCAAAAGTAACGTGATTAAAACTATTTGTTTCTTATTTATTTCTTCTACCCAATATTAATTTCTTAATTAAAAAGATATATAACCAAATTCAAAAGAATCAAAGTGGAATAAAATGTTGTACGAATATATTCGGTTAAATTAAAAGATTTAGAAAAATTTCAACCACACTTTAAAACGAATAAAAAAATCAGTGAATAAAATAAAACAAACTGAAATAAAGTGAAAAAGAAATTAAATAATTATATTTCAGGAAAATAGAAAGATAAATAAAGAAAATAGCTTAATTTATTGAAACTAGCTTAAGAAAATTGCAAACATAATACACTTAACTTTGGGAAATTACAACTCTTCTTGAAAATGGTTTAAAATAAATCTTGGTGAAACAAAATAAAGAGAGAATGAGAATAAAATAAATTCGTACGAAAAATATGAAATAAATAAAGAATTTCATAAATTAATTGAAGTTGGAAATTAGAAATTGTAAACAAAATACAACTGACACTGGAAAATGTCAATTACACTTTTAAAAACGTTTTAAAACCGAAATATATACAGAACAAGTTATTTTACCCTTAGAAACATAAATTTAAACATTACATGACTACGTAAAATATTATTTATATACTTTAAAGTAAACAATTTTGTTAAATACAGCAAATTACACACAATAGTTAAAAAGGCATAACTTTTACATTATAAATCAGATTTCAACGAAATGAAAAGCAGTATTCTTTAAAAAAAATTTACTTTCAAAATAAAAGATAAAATTCAAATTTTTTAAAATTTTAAATTTAAAAGTCAAAGTTTGACCATATTGACAAAATTCATATTTCCGGAGAATATTCTATTAATTCATGTGTGGAATCCTAATCCACACCAAATTTATATTTAAAATTTTTTATCTAAATTAAATAAATAAAACATTTATTAAAGTTTTTGGGTTGATACATAGATGGTTTGGATGGCAAGCAAAGTGAGAGTAAATGCTAAGAATAGAAAAGGCATAAGTTAAGGGGAAAGAAACGTATATATGTTTTATTCTTAAATGCAAATGAAAATGAGGAGTATTGAAATGAGAAATAAATCTTCTTGTACATGATTTGCAAAAGAGAAATACATGGCTAGGAATAAGTTTGTATGGCTAAAGAAAGAAATAAAGAGGCCATGTAGAAAAAGGCAAGAAATCAAGCAATGACTTGATGGATTTATTTAATTTCTTTCCTTTGTATTAACAGTTGTTCTTAATTATATTGAATTTGTTAAATGTGTTCATTATGATTGAATCCTCAAAAAAATTCATTCAGATAAGTTTCATTCTTTTATATTACCTTATGAATAAAATATGCATTTCCACTTTAACATTCATTCCTTATTTTATTACAAAGTTTATTTTTCATCATATTAAATTACCAAAATTTTATCAATTTAACAATTTTAATTATTAAAAATTTATGGGTCATTACACTGTATGTAGCATAGTTCGTGATAGAGATCCAATCTTTACTAGTAAGTTCTAGGAGGCATTACAGATAGGTTTTGGAATGAAGCTGAACATTAGTATCGCATATCACCTCTAGACCGTTGGACAAACTAAAAGGGTAAATCGAGTGATGGAAGATCCTCTACGAGCTTATATCTTAGATTTTGGAGGTTTATAGGAAAGCTACCTTCATCTGATATAATTTTCTTATAATAACAGTTATCAAGCAAGTATTAGCATGGCCCTATACGAAGCTTATAATGGTCGTCCATGTAAATCCCTAATATGTTGGATCAAGACCGGAGATTGGTTGGTAATAGGACCAAACGTGATTAGAGAAGCTTAGAAAAAGGTTGACATGATCAGAAAGAAGATGAAAGAAGCCCAAAGTAGGCAAAAGAGTTATGCATATAGGAGGCGTAGAAACTTGGAATTCTCGATAAGAGATTTTGTATTCCTGAAGGTTTCTCCAATAAGAGGACTGGAGAGATTTTAGAGAATTGGAAAATTTGTACTTCGATATATTGGATCTTTTCCCATTCTCGAGCGGATTGGCTCATCAGTTTGTCATATGGAATTGCCCAAAAGACTATATGGTGTGCACAATGTCTTTCACATATCTCACCTATGAAAATATGTGCATGATTCAGAGAAAATTATAGAAACAACTGCCTAAGAAGATTTAAAAGTTGAACCTAATTTAACAGTTATCAGGCGACTAATGTGTATCATAGATCTCGATGTGAAGCGATTAAGAAGGAAGATTGTAAGTTTGGTTAAAGTCCAATGGAGTGGTGATGTTGAAGACTGCAAATGGAAGATAGAAAAAGAATGTGGAAAGTGTATCCTGGGTTTAGGATTAATAAGTTATGTGTTCTATCAACATAGTCTACTCACCGCCCTGTAGTATAGTCACTTGTCATATCTTATATATAAATATATATTATCTTGTTATATATATATACATATTTTCGAGTTATCTTCTTCTTATCCTTAGTTTTGAGAATGAAATTCTTTTAAGGGTGGAAGTATGTAACGACCCGTAATTTGATCACTTTAATTAATGTATTTAAATTATTTTACATATTCAAATATAGATTATTTTCAACAAATAATCAAGTTTTATGTGATAAATAATAATGCTGAACTTATTCTTGGAAAATGAAATGTATTTATCAAAAAAGTCATTTTTTATAATAGTTATATTATGAAATTAAATTAAGTTTTAATGATTTAATGATTATTCTAATTGTTCAAATAATTATTTTAAAATGATAATAAGTCATTTTAATTAATGATTTTATCGATATAATAGCAATTGTTATAAATATTTGTTATTATTAATTTATATAGTCGATCATATTAATCAGTTAAAAATGATGAGAAATTTATTTTTAAATTTTGTATACATATATATGTAATTTAAAATGCAAGTAAAAATGTGATCGAGAACCGGTGTTTCGATTTTCATCGGTTAAGAAAAGAAAGTTGTTTTAAATCGTGGCAACCATTTTTTGTGCCATATGCACATATACAACATACATACATACATATATATTCTAACATGCACATGAACATATGTATACATATATATACACTTAAATATACAACATAATTAAAATATCTATGATATTTTTAGTTGTCTTACTACTTAATTACGTAAAATTCAATATGCATGCCTTAAAGTGATGGAACTGATGTGCACATAGGGAATGTAACCAACCAACTTTTTGGATAGTTTAAATTGATAAGAAACCATACATGTCGATTCCAAATCATTCAAAAGGGAGGATTGTTATGGGCACTATGTCACAAAATGAATCAAACAACGGTGATCACCCAACATAAGATTGATTTGCTGTTGTCCTAACATTTTCCACTGTTTCACACAACATATGGAAAAAATAATCTATTGTTTGAATAGCTCCTGAAATCTCAATGTTCGTGCTTGTAATTCAGACAACATATTATCTGTTGTCTGATTGAAGTTATTAAAAAAATCAGTTTTGGCTCCGTATTTTCCCTCTAAATATTTTGGTCGCTACCTATTTTCCCTCTAATATATCTGTTGACTGATTAAAGTTATCAAAAAAATTTGGCTCTATATTTCACCTCAAAATATTTCGGTAGCTTTTCCCTTTGATATTTTGGTGGCCGCATTCCTTAAATTATTTCCCTCTCAATATTTTTCGTTCTCTCTTCTTTCCCTCTCAAAACAAAATCAGCAAAACACTTTAATCTCATTCTCAAAATCAAATTGGCATAAAAAAATTGACCACATTCCCTCTTTCCTCTTTTCTCACTCTAAATAAATTGATGGTCGTTTTCCCTCTTCATTCGGATATAAGGTTTCTAGATCGAAATCTGCCGCCTGGAATTTGAAGTGCGAATGATACTCCTTCTTCTTTGATGCTCACACACTTCGATTAGCCGTGATTACTGCATGTTGCTTTCTTTGTCGAGTTGATTGCGATTGATTTGGTATGTTTAGCAATTTTTCCCCTTTTAATTTTATGCTCGAACTAGGTTAAATTTGCCGATGATGATGTGGATTGACTTAAAGGGTTTGAATCCTCATATTTTCATTTTGAAATTTCTGAATCTATTTCAAATATAATTTGGACATTGATTTTACTGACTTTGGCCTTGATTTTTTTGATTTTTTGATTTTCGATTTCGAACAGATTCATTTTTTGCTTTATTTCCTGTGATTTCAATTTCGAAATTCCTAATTTCTTCGCTGAAATGCTTGTGTTCATGAACCGGTTTTGTGTACATTTTCTTTTTGGGCCCTTGCTCTTGATTACTGCATCCGCATATGTATATGCTGCCTATTTATGTATCCATCATAATGTTTGCACATGTATATGTTGCCTATTTATCTATGTCATGATGTTTTCGTGATCTTGTACCTGGTTCTGCTTGCAATTTACTTTGTGATTTTGTGGTACTTGCACCTTGTTGCTTGATCTTGGTTGATGATTCTAGCTTATGCTACCGTGCCTGATTTTTGGTGATTTCTTCCTTTTGATGCTAATTTATGCTCTAAAGCTTGCTGTTTGGTTTGCTTGTCCCTTAAGGCTTCCAAATTTCTGATTGAAAAGGAATTTGCACTTATTGTATCAAATCATCACTGTTGAACTAGTTGGTGCTAACCTATTGCATTATGCTAGTTGTTATTGAACTAGTTGATGCCACCCCTCGGACCCTCCTTCATTGGGTCAATCAATTTAAATTGCTGGACCATTTTGATTTTCTAAACCATTTTTAGTTGAACTTGTTTTTTCTGAACCACTTTATGTGCCTTGGCACTTGTTGTTTTGTCTGAGCTTGTTTATGTGCACTATCTTTAACTCTTGCCTAGTAGAACTTGCTTTTCGAAAACATTTTGATTTTGGTACCTGAGTGTGCTTGTTACTGCTATATGCATTCTTCTTGCTTGTTACTTCCATGTATATACACATGTATATGTATGTATGTATATATGTGTGAAATATTAGCGTCTTTTGTATTTTGTACATGTGTATATGTGCATATGTTTGTTGCTCACATATACTTTTGATGCTCCATGGTTTGGCAATCTGTTTTGAACTGAAATGAAATACGCATATGTACTTGTTTTTCACATATACGTGACTTTTTGAACTGCACTTCTACACTTTTATGTCCTCGGTACATACTTGTACATACTATTATATACATACATACTTGTACAATATTTTGAATTGTCTTGAGCTGCTTTTGAATTGTTCATGTGTTCATTAATAGAACTGCTGCTGTGACATTGTATGCACCAGAGTGTGCATCTGAGTTTGATTTTCTACTTTGTATATTTTTGGTTTGATTTTCTGGTTTGAGTTCCATTTCCTTGTGCACCTGAGTTGAGCCAAATGAGGCTTGGGCTTGACCTTGTGCACATTTGCACTGTGTTGAGCCTTCGGGGTTGACCTTTGCAATAGTCTATGAGATTTAATCGATGTCCGGCCTTGTGATATTCATAGTGATACATTGTGCATATCATAAGCTGTCCATATATATTTGTCCGGCCATGTCAAAAACATGAAGAGAAAACAAACCCATAAACGGAGGCAATATTAATATTCAAATTTAATTTAATTTTTGCAATTTATATTTGTTTCCATTTCCATTTTACTGCGTTGTTTATTTGACAAGTTTAAGAGATGACTGGACACAAGCTGGAGCAAGCGAATGAAGGCCAATGCTAAAAATAAACTCGAGTGAGTGTAAGTGAGTGCTAGCAAATAAAAATGTTATGTATAGGAGTGTAGAGAAAAGTTGTATATATGAGATTGTAGAGAAAAGTTGTATAGATGAGAGTGATAGTGAAAGGTTTATTGTATTTGAAAATGTAAGAATGGTGAAAGTTGTATTGTATTTGAAAGAGCAAGTATAGTGAAATTTTTTTGTATGTGAATTTGATTTGAAATAAAATATATTTAAATAAAATTGAGATTCATTTATTTTATTCTTCAAATATATAATATAATTGTAATTGGTATGCATATATAAAAAATTCAGAAATGATACTATGACATCAAACAACGTAAAACTGTTATTTTATTAACTTTTAAACAACATATAATATTCATCTCTACTATTTGTAAAACAAGAACAACACATCAGACAACAGATCAAATATGTGGTCTGATATGTAATGAGACGGCATGGAAACAGACGATAGATAGGTATTCATTCAGACAATGGAGCATATCTCTAGTCTGATTTGTTTTTTCTCATATTGGGGGTAAATAAAAAAAGAAGAGAAAAGAAAGAAATTGTTAACCCACCTTCTGTTAAGGCCATAGATAGGCAGATTCAACCAAACCAACTTCACGATTATCGAGGCTGGAATATGATGAATTCTGTTTAAATGGATGAAACTCGCTTGGATGGGTCTCTCGACACTGAGGTTCGGTTAGGGTCGCTTGGCATTGAGGTGAGAACAGGGTCGCTTGGCATTGAGGTGAGAAGAGGGTCGCTCGGCATTGAGGTGAGAGTAGGGTCGCTCGGCATTAAGGTGAGAATATGGTGGCTTGGCATTGATGTGAGAACAGGTCGCTCGGCATTGTGGTTCGGTCGGGGTTGCTCGACGTTGAGGTCCGTCGCTTGGCATGGTGGTGGCACGACTCAGCATTAGTGGAATGGTTCGACATTAGAGGTGGCTCGGTATGGTTTGGGTTTGCACGATGATGTGGGTCGGCATAGGACATCGCTCGGCATATGACGTCTCTCGGCATGACATCGTTCGGCAGCCTCATGTTCAAGTAGTTGTTGTTTTAGGTGAACTTCGTAGGATGTGGCTCGGTGTAGTGGTTCACCGAGTGTCGCTCGGTGACTTGGTGGTGTGGATCGACATACTAGAGTATGGAGTGGATCAACATAGGTCGGTCGGCACGGCAGTGTGGGTCGGTCATAATGAAGGGTTTTGGATCGGCTATGGACCTGATGGGCCCGGACTACTTAGGAAGCCTAGTAACTTGGGATTTGCCTATAAATACAGCATATGGGGGTTCAGAAAAGGGATCTTCTTTCTGCTCTCTAGCTTTTTATTTTTGAAGGCATCGACTACTCTGCCATTTTGTAACTATAATCCATTATTACAGCAATAAAAAGGAAATTTCCGGAGTGGACGTAGGGCGGAGTCAGTCGACCCATTGTAAAAGCTGTTGGTCTTTACTGCTTTCATTTTAGTTTTTACTGCTCTTCATATTTATAATCTCTACATACACTCTATATGTGAGTTGTGACTGGTATTTGGTGCTTACATTTGGATTTAGGTGTCAGCGACCAATTTTGGTGCAAACATTTTGGTGCTTTCACTGAGAAGGTAAGCATTCAGGAATTTTGGAGCTAGGAATCTGGATTCTAGAAATCAATGGCTAGACCACCAACAAGAAAGCAAGAAGTAGAAAGGAGCAACCAGGAGGGAAGTCAAGTAGCCTCTTCTGGGGTCGGAGAGGATCATGCATCCATCTGCATAACTCGGGACGAGATGGAGGTTACGATGAATTCTATGCAGGAGCAGATGATGAAACGGAAAGAGGAGATGATCCAGGCTCTTCTTAGGCAATTTGGACAAGTAGGAGCTACAGGAGTTCAGATCCGTGGAGCTGGATCAGAGGCACTCAACCAACAGATAGTTGGAGTGGTTCAGCAGGGAGCAGCTCCCAATCATCAAACAACTAACAATTTGGATGGACCTAGACTCGGGGGCACACCACCAGATAATGCTGGACCAGTCCATGGAGGGATGTCGGATCAATCTACACGACCCGACGCTGATAGGAATACCGGAGTACGTGACGAGGAATATGTGCCAGAATTTCCCTATGGACTTGGAGGGCAGTTAGGAAACATGGAAAAGGGGCAACCCTTGGTAGGTAGCACTGGATTGGTTGATATCATCAGAGGAACCATTCATGGAGGTCTGATAAATAGAGATTTGGAGGGAGTCAACAAAGGTCCGTTTCTCCGGAACATCAGAATAGCTAGGAATCCACCCGATTTCTAGCTGCCCACTCTGGAAGTATACAACGGGAAGACGGATCCCATTGACCACTTGATGAGGTACACGAGGCATATGGAAGTGCTGGGGGCAACAGAGGAGGTCATGGCTCGGTGTTTCCCCTTGTACTTGACCGACATAGCCGTTATGTGATTCAGACAGCTAGAGGATGGATCTATTGGGACGTGGACATAACTGATGGATAAGTTGTTGAGAAGTTCCGAGTTCACATAAAAAGGCCAAAGAATGTGATGACACTAACTTCAGTCAAGCAGAGGGCGGATGAATCGCTCAGGACTTTTTTAACCCAGTTTAATGCAGCAGTTGCTTCGGTGGATCGGTTGGATCCATCAATGGTTTTGGTGGCTGTAGTGTCAGAAGTCAAGGATAATTCGGATTTCAAAGTGTCATTGGTACGATATCCACCATTGGATCTCAAGGAATTCTTTCATGAAGTTGAAAGATTTCTTCGACAAGAGGATGCATGTCTGGACATGAAATCAAAGGAAGTAAACATGGTTAAGGATGGAGGACCGTCCAGTGAAAGCTCGTGTAAAGACAATGATAAAGGGAAAAGGAAGCGCTGGGGAGAACTAAAATTCTCCACTTACACAGGATAGAATGCAACACCAGAACGGATATTCTTGGATACTTGGGATCGCCTTCCTTATCGAAGGCCAACAAGAAGGGAGCCCTCAGAACGCGAAAGGGCATCAGGAAGGCACTATCTCTTTCATGAGTTGGACGGGCGTCATACTGACAACTGTAGGCATCTAAAGAATATAATCGAGGAACATGTAAGGAATGGTCAGTTTCAACAATATGTCAGAACTCGAAATAGGCAATGGAACAGGAGTGGCCACCGCCTACCTTAAACGACAAGGGCATAAGGCCCAGGAATGGTGGTTGGTTGGTTATCAACTAATCGGGATGGTTGGGAATAAGTAACAAACTCCGGGCAAATGGCTAAATCACTTTCTCATGTACGGGTTTGGAGATAACCCTTAGGCATGCTCTGAGATGATGGTCACTGAGACGCTCCAATTTGTGAAATTTGATTTTCCTTGTGACTTGGACATTTGCTTTATCTGCTTTGGTTTTGGAGTTTTGAATGAACTTCCGTTTTTGTTGGTTTTATGGTTTGGATTCCGGTTTGGATGTTTGATTTTTGATTTGGATTTGGACTTCTGATATGGAATTCTGTTTTTCTGGTTGGATCTGGATTTCGGACTCGATTTTGATTGGATTTTTTCTTGATATTGGCTAAAAGGTCGTCGAGCATGGGCTCTGCTCGGCAAGGGTCCGAAGAGACAAGATACGAAATTGGATATCGACTCAGAGCAGTCTAGATTAGAATAGGATACGGTGATGGTACTTGGATAAAATGGATTGGGTTAAGAATCAAAAAGTATGGATGTGGATAACATACAGACTTTGGATATCGGATTTAAGTTTATTCAAAACACGCCTTCCAATAGCAAGGCATGTTTTGGAGGGAAAACGTTAACCCACCTTCTATCAAGGCCATAAACATGCTGATTCAACCTAACCAAATTCACGTTTATCGAGGCTAGAATATGATGGATTCGTTTTAAACGGATGAAAATCAATTGGATCGGTCACTCGGCATTGAGGTTCGGTCAGGGTCGCTTGGCATTGAGGTGAGAACAGGGTCGCTCGGTATTGAGGTGAGACCAGAGTCGCTAGGCATTGAGGTGACAAAAAGGTCACCTGGCATTGAGGTGAAAACAGGGTTGCTCGGCATTGAGGTGAGAACTAGGTGGCTCGGAATTAAGGTGAGAACAGGGTCACTCGACATTGTGGTTCGGTCGGGGTCGCTCGGCATTGAGGTTCATCGCTGTGGCTAGGTATTGTGGTGGCACGGCTCGTCATTGGTGGGATGGTTTGGCATTGGAGGTGGCTCGGTATGATTTGGGTTGGCAAGATGATGTGGGTCGGCATAGGACATCGCTCGGCATAGCATCGTTCGGCAGCCTCGTGTCCAAGTAGTTGTTGTTTCGGGTCAACTTCGTAGGATGTGGCTCGGTGTAGTTGGTCCGGCGAGTGCCGCTCGGTGACTTGGTGGTGTGGATCGGCATACTAGAGTATGGAGTGGATCGGCATAGGTCGGTCGGCACGGCTATGTGGATCAGTCATAATGAGGTTATAGGCTCGGCTATGGACTTGATGGGCCCGGACTACTTAGGAAGCCCAATAACTCGGAATTTGCCTTTAAATACAACATGTGGGGGTTCGGAAAAGGGATCTTCTTTCTTCTCTATGGCTTTCTATTTTTGAAGGCTAGGACTACTCTGCCACTTTGTAACTGTAATCGATTATTACAGCAATAAAAAGGAAATTTCTGGAGTTGACGTAGGCCGAAGTCAGCAGAACCACTATAAAATCTGTTGTTCTTTACTGCTTTCATTTTAATTTTTATTGTTCTTCGTATTTATAAACTCTACACACACTCTATCTGTGATCTGTGACTGGTATTTGGTGCTTTCATTTGGATTTGGGTGTTAGCGACCAATTTTAGCGCTAACTGAAAACAAAACAAAGAATCTCACAACGGAATGACAAAATATAATAATCAAATAAACAGTTCCTGAAGCTGTTTTACAAATACAATTGATTATACTTTATAATACAATCAGAGTTATTCATGCAACAGGAATAAAAAAATAATGCAACGAAACAACATAATGCAATGGAATAAATATAATAAATAGATAATATACTAAGTCTTCATCTTCATCCTCCAGAAAATAGTCTTCAATAGGCTATAAAGCTCAGAGTGACCCGAACGTAATGAAAAAGACAGAACACTCGAGTTAGAACTAAAAGATCTTACTTAAGTTAAATCAACAGTGAATAAATATGAGTAAAGCGGCTTCAGAGATGTTTACGGGATTTTACATCACCTATCTAGTGTAAAACGTGCATGTAATAACTTAAGAGATGTTCGGGATTCCATCTACTAAGGATCCGTTAAACTATCTACTATGTAGTAATAAAAGTAAAACGTTAAAATAACATTAAGGTGTTACCATGTCCCTGTTAATACATTTTTATATAAATGCCGTAGTCTATGCAAATACTATAAACTCCACCAAATTGGTGGGCTATCAGGAAGCACTCCATAGGTACGGTACAAACCAAAATCTTAATGGGCACGATAAGGCATGTGACAAGGCATGCGAGACAATGCCAGGGTAGGATTCTACCATTTACAGAACCGAGCTAGTGGTAACGCATAGCAGCCACTATCGCCTACCTTGGAACACACTCCCATAATCAAATTGAGGGGTGGCTACCAAATCAATCACAAAGCAACAGATATGGTATCGAAGAAGCATGTCCGATCGGAGTTGCGACCTCACTTGGCCTAGGTATATCTCCTGTTATAGTCACATTAAGCTAATCGAGGGAGTCAGGGCTATGTTAATACCTCATATAGAATCTTTCGCCAAACCATCCTACTTTATTCTGGTATCTCCACCACGTACATAGTTGTTAAAGTGGTTTCGGTATTGGCAGAGAGTAAGAAAATATCTGATCCCGGTCTCTTTAACAGTCAAACGCTTATTTCACACCGGATGAGTTTTTTACATTTCCAAAATCAATTCATAATTGATATCAAAATATCATATTTTACTTCAAAAATCATATCACTTTCGAAATCATACTTACTTTCGAAATCATATCCACAAAATGGGTAAACTCTCATTTCAAAATCATCATATTTACTCAAATATGCCATTTCACTAGAAAGTATCCTTTCAAATCCCAACTTAGTGCATAGTTTAAATTTTTGAAAATAGTTTAGATAGTCATAAATGGTTTTAAATAGTTTAAATAGTTTAGTTTAAAGATACTTTAAAAATAGTTTAACAGGTTTAAATAGTTTAAAATAGATTAAATTATTAAAATAGTTTTAAAATAGGTTTATATAGTTTAACTAGATTAAAATAGTTTAAAAGATATTAAAATAGTTTAATATAAAATGGTTTGATTACTGAAATGGTATATATAGTGAATATTTTGAAAATATAAATAAATTTAAGTTTGAAATAATATATCTTTAAATGGTTTATATTGAAATAATTAATTTGAAAATAATATCAATTCAGACTATTTCATCCATTTATACAAATCTGGACGATATTCAGATTCAAATCAACAAACTCAATTTAAGTCTTTCCATTTAAATACCCATTAAAACCATTTTAATTTATATCGATTTCATGTCCCTGTTTGAACTATAAATTTAAACCCCTTCAAATTCAATAGATTTCAAAGTTAAATATTCAAATTTAAATTTTCCATTTAAATTCCTTAAACAATTCATTAAACCAATTCCAATTTAAACATTTAAAGCTTGGATTTAGAAAAATACTTCGGTTTATACAAATCAAATTTTATTTTCTAATATTATTTAACTGAATTCAAATTTAAGAATTTAAAATCATTAAATTTAACCAATCTAGCGTCTGTATATAATTTTCTTCCCTGTGATCAAGTGATATTGATGTATATCATTTCAACTCGCAATAATTTTAAATTCTACGGGTATACATCATTCAACCCACAATCTCGAGTTAAAATTCAAAAATCCATAACATCGCTCGAGTCTATCATTTCGACCCATAATGATTTTTCTCTAATCTATAGATCGTTTGGGTATGTATCATTTCAACCTATAGTGATTTACTAACAATAAACTATGGGAACTTGCAGTGTGTTAACAATATATAATTTAAACATACATCCAATCATCCAAATATCGACTATTAAACATCCATCACAATCGTCATTCAAATCAGCCAATAAATAACAACAATTAGTTGTTTATCATTTTTATGTATTTAATTAACAATTTAAATACAATATTAAATTAAATGCAATTAAATTCAATATAAATTCAAATTAAACTTGAATGACAATTTAAATATACAAAACATCAATTAATTAGTTTCTAATCACATCATAAATTTAATTTAACTTACATAGGACAATTTAGTAGTTGTGAGTGGGTTGAAACACTCACCTTTGGTTCAAATCGATTTAAAATTCAAACGAAGGCCCAAATTTGAACAGCCTCAAAATTTGTCCAAACAAATTCCATAATGTCCGAAATTTCGATACGATCCCAACGAAACAAACCGCACGTGAATCCGACCTCGTATGTATAAGTTATAGACATTAGAATATTTAAATTTCAACATATTTTAATAATTAAATAAATAACAGGATTTACACGTCACAACATATTTTCGTTCATATGATAACCTACAGGCAACGATCGAGTTCGAACCCTAGTAGCCACCGCTACTTCCTTGAATTTTTTCCACCACTCAGATCATCTACGACTAGATCGACCATTGCCACCATCCTCCTTGCTCCAAACCACACCCAGAATTCCCATCTCGATAGTTGCGGTGCCGCCATCCACCTCTGTCGTCATTGCCATTTAACTGCAAATCGAGGCACCTCCAAGCCCCTCTAATAAGATGCAAAGCTATGGATCAACGCTATTCAGCACCCTCCTTGCAACCACGATTGGACAACGATCCGCCGTTTGATCAAAAACCCAAGTTTTCGATGGCAGAGACTTCTTCCTCGATTTTTGGTCAGACGATGCACCGAACTAAAAAAAATCAATGCAGTGGATTACGCTCATCGAGAGCTTTCCAACGATATATAACTTGCTATAGTTTGAAGAGTTTGAATTTTGAAATTGGTTTTGAATTTGAATTAGGGTTTTGGATCTACAGCCATTAGGAGAACGAAGTAGCCGATCACTGAATAGACATATACGTACGATAATAAGAAATAAAAAGGCTGCTAGGGTTAAGAACAACTATTTATATAGACAAGGCCCAATAAAAGTGAATAACATATCGAATTTGTTCGAAACTTCAATAACGACCCGAAAAGCCCGTTTCGTTCGTTCCTGAAACGAAAGTACGTCATCCCATATATCGAAATAGATGTTTTTGATATTTTTAAATTCAATGGAATAGGTTTCAGGTACTAATTCCATTTTATGAAGAAGTTAGCTTTTAAAATCAGCTTATTTTAGATTGAATTCATTAAATTGATTTATACACATTTCGAGCATGCACGATCAAACGACAAGTCCGATCGCTACGAAATTTGAAATCCTCCAATTAATCACTATTACGGATACGATGAAACTGTTTTGTCAAAATTCGAGATAGTAACCAAAATGGATTTTTTCTATGTTAATTGAATAAATTATTATTAAATTGATTTTATCACTTTTCAAATTCAAATTTTATAACTAATAAATTTTATAAACTTATAATCATTTAAAACAAATTTTCCATGTCAAATCTAATGTCAAATATTGCACTAATGATGGTGTTCAATTTCAATTGCAATAAATTCATTAATTATAATTTAAAATTCAAATAAGTTCATTTATTTTAATTTACATCTTTGTTCTTCACTCAAGTATCATCTTACGGATATATTTAACATTGGTTTACCATTTCATTACCTCAATCTTCTACAATTACCATCTTAATTCATATTAACTACAACACTAAGTAGATTAATTTCAATTGATTTCCAATTTAGTTTCAACAGGTTAAATAAAAATGTAATAAATGACAATTGTTGCCTTTTACTTAAAATCACATTCATAAGTTTATTATCTATTAACAAATGTTATGATTACTTACACGGCATTGATTATATTCAATTTCAATTCATTACATATTATCTCACCATTAAATACAACATTGAATTTATTTCCTTATTTACGATTTACAACCAAATTTTAAGTTTACAATCATTTCAACTGATTGGGATTGCGTTCAGTTAGCTATTATTAACATTCAATCAACATTATTAAATCATGTTTTAACTATTTTCCCATTCATAAATCATAAATTTTAAATTTCATACAATATTAAATCTTACTTAATTAATATTTTTAATTATCGAAGAAAAAAATGCGGGTCGTTATAAGGGGGTTGTGGCTATGCATGGTGATTTAGGAGGCGATATAATATATGATGTTATGGTGAGGTATTTGCAAATAAATATCACGATATTTTAACTCTAAATTTTTCTTTTAAATACCACCCCTCTAATCGTAAATTTCTAACATATTCTTTATTTTTCTCTTTATTCTTCTTAATCTTTCTAAGAGCTTCTCTAATGGCTTCTTTGTAACATCCCCCATCTGGAGGTCCAAATCTAACGGCTATGGGTGCTGTAATCATCCATAATTATTAATTCTCGAAGACCAAAAAGGGTAATGCTAGATACACTGATATAACAGAAACACATGGATATGAATAATTTTTAAACCGTCTAACAAATTTCCATTCCATTTGAAATTCATTACATAATCCCAAATTTAAGAACCACATTCAAAAAATATAATTATTATCAAATATGCCAAGGGAGATATATGAAATGCCCCTTGGATGATTAGACTATATAGATAGGCAATAAACAACTTTGCCTTTACATCCAAACAAAGTGGAATCAAATAGAAAGGAACTCCTATTAGCTAGCTTGCCTTATACACATCTCCGGAAGCTGATTCGCCTAAAGGAGAACCTAGAAACCTCAACTCTCAAACTACTCATAATCAATTGAGCACCTGATAATTTAAGGGAGAAACATAAACTTCGAGTTAGATAAAAAGCATGGTATGAATAATAACCAACCATCTTGAACCATTTAGATATCTAGTAAGACCACGCCACTTAGTGGAACAGTTTCCCCCCTTACTAGTATCATACCCAAAAATTTATATAACCATATGCTGTACACCTGCATCCATAATGGTTAAAAACATAGAAATTTAAAATATCACGATGATAAGAAAATAAGAAAAATATCCTAGATTTACCATCCCCATTCATTTGACTATCTGTCTCAATTGTAGTTTCTAGGGCCCCTATTAACATAGTTGTTCTCATGGGTAACTAATAACCTGTTCTAAAGTTATGGACTATCTGTCCAGTTTTATAGTTGTCATGGGATCACTAAGAAACTTTTAGTTTTCATGGGCTGACTAATAACCTGTTTAAAACTTATGGACTGTCTATTCAGTTTCATTGTTTTCATGGGATCACTAAGAACCTATTGACCCCTGCCAATAACTTCATTATTTCATGAGTTCTCCCTGAACCTATTGTTATCCCCAATAACTTCTCTTATGTCATAGTTTTTATGGGTTGACAACGAACCTATTGACATCTGTCAATAACTTTATCCAGATATACTTTTCATGGGATCACTACGAACCTACTGGCCTTTGCTAATAACTCTTTCCAAACATAGTTTGCATGAGTTCACTATGAACCAGTCCATCTGACAAGTTCTTGATAAGTTTTTTTGCATCCTATGTTTTGGTCTACCCGACCTCCTGGGTGCAATTCGACTCATATAGAGTTAACTCAATTTATATTCATTACTAGGTCAACCTAGCTAGTTATTCTGCCCTTTCTCCCCAAAATACAGTTATGGGTCCATTGTATAATGAATATGTTTATAGAAGAAGCACATAGAATCTCTGATTATGACAAAAATAATGCCAACATTTATGGTTTAATATCCTTGAAGTCATTTTCACATAAAACATGGTTAATCCCTTTAACCCACTATTCTTATCGTGGAAAGCTTGTTCAAAAACTCCAAAATTACATGTCATTTCAAAGCTCTTTTATGTTGCCATGGGTTTCCCTTTAAAAATGAGATTGGATTCTTTATTTTGAAAACTAGGCTTTGAAAAACTTAGACATTTACTTTCAAAACCTTCGAAAGCATTCAAATCTTCTTTTCAAAACAATAAGCATATGCCTTTCGAAACACTTTAAAACATCTCTTTTGAAAGCATCAAAACCTTCCTTTCAAACCATTAAAACATCCCTTTCTAAAGTATTAAAGCATCAATTTCCAACTTATAGAAGCATAGCTTCGAAACTGTTTGAAAGTACCTTTTTCGAAACCATTGGGTTTAATCTTAAACATAACCTTTTGGTCAAAGTGAACATAAGTAAAAGTAACCCTTTCGAAACCACTAATCTTCAAACAAAAGAATTTGGGGAAAACAGATGGTTTCAAAACCATCCTTTTGAAAGCATTAGCCTTTAAGTAAAACGATTGAAAGGATAGTTTCGAAACACCATTTGAAGCCATAGCGTTCGAAAATTTTAGTATAATTGGCTACTGGAGCGTTTTAGAAAGCATTGGCAAGCCGCTTTTATATTTATAAAACAAAAGCTTACTTTCGAACTCAATGAAAACTTTAATCAATTCGAAAGGCATGAAGATGGCAGCAAGGTTTCGACTAAGTTCAAAACTACCCTTTCGAAAGCTCATCCTTAAAACATAATATACAACAACTCATTTGAAAGCAACGCTTCTAAAAAAAGGCAATAGCCCCTTTGAAAGCTATATATAAGTGATTCAACCCTGTCAAAAGCATCCTTTTAAAAGCAAGGAAAACGACATCTCTTTTGAAAACAAAACAAAGGCCTTTGAAAGCTATTTAAAAATGGCTTTTCCCCTTCAAAAGCATGGTTTTGACTCTATACCAACACCTTTCTCCAATGCATTACGTACCAAAGCATTGATACCATGTGTATTGGTTATGACTAGGTTGGGGGCGAAGATATAGCATCAAAAGATTGCAACTGGCAGTGGCGAAGCATTGAATCTATACAAAACTGTTTTGTTGCCTTTTTAAGTAAAATATTTTCAACTAACTTGCCTATTTATAAAAATATAATTGGTTACAATAAACGTTACAAAAAATCTTTTCTAAAAGACTACCGAATACATCCAGAGTTAATTAAAATAATAAACAAAAAAACCCTTCCCTTAACAAAACAATTAAGACATTTAAGTTTTTCAACATTACTTAATTTAATTTCCATAGTAAATCACTTAGGAAAATCCCCAAAAATCATTATAAATCACTTTTAATACGTTATCTAACATATATACATTTCAGATTCAAAATCTTTATATAATAGCCGAAATAAACTTTAAACCCAATTATTTATTTCTTCCATCAAAAATTCAAAATAAATTATCCATAGCATGGATAATTATGAAAATTTAAACTCATCTTCAAAATAATGTTTTACATAAAAGATTAAATCCTCATAACATTCGAACTCCACCAAATACGTTTTTAGCCTTAAAATCGAGTAAAACATTTATCAAACATACTTTTTTGAATCAAACATATCATATAATTCAAGCATATTATCATTAAAATCATCTTAAAGGTTTTAAACTTAAATCCTGAAACCAAAATGTTCTTTAAAACAAAAATGAGATGATTT
The DNA here is from genome assembly GCA_030765085.1 of Allium cepa. Taxonomy (NCBI): domain Eukaryota; kingdom Viridiplantae; phylum Streptophyta; class Magnoliopsida; order Asparagales; family Amaryllidaceae; genus Allium; species Allium cepa. Next base: position 913,755,891 of record CM060943.1, read on the forward strand.
TTATTATTATTCACCTTGCTTTTGGTAAGGAACTTGAGATTTGGCCTTGCTTAATCTTTCTTGCTTGATTCCTTAGCTTTCAATTGATTTTTATTCTCCTTTCTCCTATATTGTGGCCGGCTTTCTCTTTGGTTTATGTTTAGAATAATGATAGTATGGAATGAAGATATGAATAAGGTTTTAGGGGTTATATGATTGTAGTGGACGACTATTTCCCACAATACCCTTGCCTTACTCTCTTATTAGTTAACATATAAAACCATTTCCATAAACCCATTATTTTAATTTTATTTAATTAAGCATGACCTCTATTTTAGTTTCTCAATCTCTTTATCACTCTAATCTTGACATTATTATATTTAATTTATCTAATTAAATCTCTTGAACAATGTTATTTAAAATTATAGGTGTTACATTCTTATTCATAGAAAAAATATATAGAAAACTTAGGGAAAAATATTGAAAACAAAAGAGAAGATATATACAATAGTTTATACTTCAAAACTAGTTAAAATCACATCCTTACCACCACCTTAGGCCATGAGTTCCACCTCTTCCAAGCTTGGTCGTGCACATCTAAGGGTCTTAGGACCAGTTTCATAAGCTTCGGTGCGACGATAGCGGGGTTGTGGGCGATTTAAAATTCGATCGACCAAATATAACGTGAGAAACTCTTACTTTGCAATGGATGTTTAATATGTTTTTACCATCAACTTTGTTTTTTTAATATTGTTGTTGAGTATATATACAAGTCACGTTTAAATACACGTCGATAAGCACAAAGGAAATCACTTTCCTTTGTTGAATGAAATGGTGTATATGGGATGTTTAAACCTCTTAAAAATGTTTTAATAAGAATTAGAAATGCTTTATAAACATTTAGAAGTGTCTTGGCAAAATTTAAATGAATATTGAAAATCGAGTCAAAAATAAGCGCGTTGTATAACGACAATTCGCGATTTCGCGTTGTAAAAGTCAAATGAATGGGATATAGATCTGAATTCTTCGAGATCAAAATTTTCTAAACTACTATATCCAGAGTTTTTAAAATAAGAAAGAAATGGAGATTACAATAAGTAGATTTTGAAATATGAGCACAAGTTTTTGGAAAAATCGCAGTTTTGGAGTTCAAAATCCATAATGGGATTTTTTTAAAATGATATTTTAAAATTGGTTGAAAATACGAAATAAATTCTAAAAATATTTTAAAATGTTTTCAAGGTGTTTTGAGTTATAAAAATGAATTTCCAAATGAAAGAAAAGTCGTTTTGATCAATATAGCTTAAAATGCACTTTTCATAGCTCTTTTTCGCCGCACTTTTCTATAACTTTTGAAATATAGTTTTAAATGCAGCCATTCTTTTCTACATCTTTTGTAAATGTTTTTAAATGATTAATAACATATGTTAAAGGGGGTTTGAAGGATTTATGGAATGGTTGAATAAATGTTAAATAATTTAGAGTCGATCAAATAATTTGACCGCCATATATGGGTGATAGAGAGATAGTGTCTAGGCTTAAGTTTGGAAAATTAGTTTCCTTCTTTCCCTAGCTATCTGGATTTGCCCAAAGGAGGGGATGGTAAATTTTATTTGATCTGATCAAAATTTTCCAAATCATAAAGGATATAATTTTCTAAATATAAATAACTTGGATTTTATGGAGATAATCTCTTTATACTTGATATTAAAGCCCATAGAGGGAACTCGTACTATTCATGGAATTTAAAAGTTGATTTCACTATTATTTCACCCCTAGTACTTATTGAATATGGGAGTTGATATTTGGTAGAAGTAGATTATTTCCATAGATTCTACTCACTTAATATTTAATAGTTTCGGATTAACATCCTAAATAACATGTTTTTACCTTAATCAAAGTTTTAAGTTTTGAACTAAGAAACCTTGTTAAGATTTAAATAAAATGATTTGGAAATATTTTTGTAAATGAAATTACTTAGAATTATCCCAAGATTTAAAAAGGTTTTATAAGTAACCAAAGGGTTTGATAAATGAGGTTTAATGATTCCACATATACTGAAAAGAAATTTTAAAGATATATATCACTTGAAGATATTTCTGAAAAAAAGAAAGCAGTAAATCAGAAGAATAATTCCCTATTTACTTAATATTTCTTTATCGATGATTGGTTCGAAGGAACCGGGGTCGGATTTGAAGCGATTCTTATCCGAAAACCACTTCGAATCAATTTACATATTTGAAATGAAGACATGGAAATTATTTGGAAGATGGTATGTAGGGCTGCTTGTCACTGACCCTTTGGGAAATTTTACCATATCATACTATGTTTCTTTATTTGAGATCTTCAATGTAAGAACTTCTCACTACTAATCTTAGGGGTAATCCCAACAGGATGTGGTAGGAGATTGCCTTCGGTTTGTCTCGTTTCTAGATAATTTGTATGGACGACTGTCTGATGTAACATTTCTAATCACATTAACTGATCTCTATGAAGGTTTTATCCATTGGTGGCAGAGAAGGCAACTTCTCTTAGCTTAACACCTTTTACTGACATGTATACGCTGAGGAGTTATACGTTTGTAGAAATCAACTATGTGATCATGGAATGGCAGTGTGGCATTCAAAGTGGAATGTGCTATATGAAAGGTAATCGCTACCCCAGGCCTCATCAATCGGAAACGGCTTAAACAGGACAGGTCATGAGGCTAAGTGGGCCGTGCCCATTAGGGTATGGTCATCACCTTAGATTACTCTTTATATGTCAAGTATGTTGTTTATGCTATAGGATACCGAATAGGTTGGACACGACCAAGGTGACGTCATAATCGGTTCTATCCACCACCTGGAGGGTCTGTAGGTAGGCCGTTCTTGCTGGGTGTAGTGGTTTTGAAGATGTCGATCCTTGGTACATCCCTCTAGAGGTGTATTGTACGGAAGGTAGTCCCTTGCCTGCCACTGTATGGAATCCATTCCCCAAATAAGCCTTATAAGAGTTTTTTTTAGAGCCTAACATATCCGAAATTTAATAATGGTAATAATTTTGGCTAAGATTAATAAGTTTACTTGCAAATATTTTCAAAGGAATGTCATTAAAAATAATATGAAATGATTTTTGTATAGCAAATGTTTTGGTTATCATAATGTAAAACCCGTTCCGTGTTTACGTGCGGTGTGATCTTATGAGATACCTTTTCTTTTTATAACGCGTATTTCGAGTTTCTCACATCAGTCCCATGGTTGACCCGAAATTTCTTTTCTTTTTCCCATAAACTCCATGCGCCCTAATTTTTCCCAAGCAACCAAGTAGTTAGGAAAGCTTAAAGAATTTTGGGATAGACATAAATAGACAAAGACAAAACATAGGTTAGACATAAAGCCTGGTGTAAGGGGAACTATCTCAAAATACCATATATCAAAACTATACACATATAGAGCGAGTACCGATAAGGTAAAACCCGCCCTCTCCAAGAGTTGGTGGTGAAAGCATATGCTTTGGATGTTTTCCCGACTCCATTGAGTGCTCTCGTGATGAAGGAAAGGGGAAATATGTCACCATTCAAGGTATGCATTTTATTTATGGTGTTTCCATAGGTGTTTTATTCGATACCATAGCTTTACATTCCGTTATATCTAGTGATCTAGTTGAGGTTGTGACCCGAAATAGTTGACCGACCTTTAGTCGTGAAGAACCTATTAGATGCCTCACTGATCTTTGTATGGTTTTTCGTGGTATGGTCTTATTGAGTCATGGATACTGTTTTGATTGTGAATGCTTTGTTTTGGGTCATTGGATTAGGGATTATCTCGAGGATAGACTGGTTGAAGAAGCATGCAGTAGTGGTGAACAACAAGAAGGTGTTGGTGACAATTGGGCTAAGGAGGAGTGGATGGTAGTGATTGGCTGCGCATTAGAGGATGAGGTTATGTATAACGACCTGGAAATTTTTAACGTTTCAAACGAGAATATTTTATAACGACCTCGAATTTCACCGCTTTGATTTGCAAATATTTAATTAATTTTAAATATTCAAATAATAGATTTAGTAATTAAAACAAAAATTTTCTAAATAATAAATAATGATGGTGAAATATTTTTAAAATTTTGTTTGTAAAAATATTTAGTTAGAAGAAAATCGAAAATGTGACTAGAATTTGTTTTCCATATTTTCGATTTTTCATCAGCCAAAAAGTTGTCGACAACATTGTGAACTCTTTAATATAAATATTCACATTCATTTACAAATGAGATAGTATATATGTTATACGATGTATGAATATGTATTTATACTTAAGTATGTAAGGTCTAAAATAAAATTAAGAAGGTGTTTAAATTTAAAATATTCTTTAGGATAATATAATTAAATGTTGTATTATAAATGTAAAGAAAACATGAAAAGGTAAAGAGAAACATTAGTAAACATTAAGCACACTTAAGCATCAAATAATGTTGGCATGTTCATGAGGAAGGGATGACATGGGGAGGTGTGCAAGTACTAGGAGAGGAGGTGTCAAAGCGAGGTGGCAAGCTCAGAGAGGAGGGCATGTTCTAAGGGGTATTTTGGTATCTACTAAATGTATTTCATATAAAAGAGATTTTACAAATTTTCTTTTTCATTTTCCGTTTGCATGAAACTCCATCCTCCTTCCTTAAATTTTTCATGGCTTCTTGATTAGTTTTCAGATGATAAGAAATCATCTCTTTCATATTTTAAATTCATGAAAACATAGTTTAACGCCTCCTCTTCTTCTCTACAACCTCCTCTTTCCAAAACAAGACCCTAAACATCCTTTCACCATTTCATGGCCGAGCAAATATGCACCTTGATTAAACCTCTAGGCCTCTTAGGGTCTCTAAAAGAAAGTTTTTTCCAAGAAAATTCAAAGTTCTAGGTCGTATGTGAAGACTGGTGAAAGATGGGAGTGTCTAGGTTAGCTTTAGGTGAAAAAAGCGTGCCTTTTACCTGAAGTTTTGAACTTTAAATTATTGCTTACTTGGTTGATAATATGTTGCTTGTTATGATGGATGGATATTAATCTATATGGGTAATATGTGCTTGAATATATATGTATATGCTTGGAGGTGAATATTGTGTAAAGTGCAAATGAAAATTAGTTAGCTGTAAAGTTAGATTCTTACTAAATTAGGTAATGATGGCATACATTTTAGTTGAAATCATTGTGTAGTATATGCTAAAACCTAGCTCTTGACTTGTTGAAGCAAGTGAGAGATCCATAGAAATTTGAAACTTAGTTTAATAGCTTAAATTTCTAAAAAGAAATTTCAAGTTTTCTAACTTTATTTAGTTTGAAACTCCTTGCTTTTGTTTCCAAAAAAGTTACTAAGTTTATAAAATAGTTAAGGTATAAAAGACATTGATTTTTAAGATATATGTTGTAAACACTAGTTTTAAAAATTACGGGTTCCATAGCGATAGTCGTTATAAATGTATTCGTGGAAACAAACTTCTACGTAAAATTGAAAACTATTTTTATCTAAGAATCCTCTTTAAAAGCATTTTCAAATCTTATATTAAGTATTTAAAAATGATATTTATTTATCTATTATTAAATTATTTGTTTAATTATTATTTTATTAATTAATTAGGTAAGGTAATTAGCACTTAATCATTTGTTAATAAAGGTAATTGGTTCTTAAGTGTAATCAAGTAAGTTAATTATAATTAGTTAAATAGTTATAGGCTAATTAATATTTAATTAATTATTTAAGGATTAATTGTTATTTTCATTAATTAATTATTTATTTATAAAAGAGTATAATTATTAATTAAGTTAATTAAGATTTAATTAAAACTTAATTAAGATTTAGTTATTACTAAACAAATGTTTAAATTATTATTAATTAAAGACTACTTATTTATTTAATTATTATTTAAGGACTAACTATCAGTTTAAATATTTATTTAAAGGATAATAATTATTTATTTATTAATTTAGTATTTAATTACTATTTACTTATTAATTAAATATTTAATTATTATTAAATAAAGAGTTCAATGGTTATTCAATTATTAAATAAATTTTTAGATTTTTAAACCATTTTGTTTCTAAAGATTGGCTCTTGTTTTAAAGCAAGCTCTCTTTTAAAGAATATTTTACATCCAACAGATTTCTTTTTCAACTACCCTTAAGTAACCCCAATTTAAAATGAAACCTAATAACATCTGTTTAGCAGAATAAATATATGTTCTGCTAATTAAGTTATATTGACATCTGTTTAGCAAATTAAACCACCATTCTGCTATAATTTGCTGCATAGATTATGTTGACATCTATTAAGTAGAAATAAAATCTAGTTCTGTTATTTTGCTAACCTAGACATTTTACTATTCGTTGCTTGATTGGTATTGGCTGATTCCTTTTATATGTCTGCTTGTTATGTAAACACCCATGTTATAATTTGGAGAAATTAAACTCATTTGAATGAATCATTGTGGTCACTAAGCCTCTGTCTAATTTTGTGAAGTAACTATTTTTTAATCCTTTTTGATGTGTTTTAAAGTTTATTATAATGTTAAATATGATATTTAAAGAACAACATTATTTTATTTAAATGTCTGAAGTTAATTTTATATCATTAAAATGATTGTTTAAAATCATTATTTCATTAATTGGTTTAGAATGATTTATTGATTTAAATTTATTAAAGAAGTTTTCTTTTGAATAATGAAAGATTGTAAACGGAAGTTTTATAAATTTAAAATATATCTTGAACTTTGAGAAAGAAATTTTAGATATTTATAAAAAAGTATATAAATAAACTTCGAAATCTGTAAAGTGTTTTATAATGAGGTTTGGAATTAAAGTAAAGGAGATTTCATAAATGAAAGAGATTTATTAAAGAAATATTAAAATGCAATTTAAGATGTGTTTCCCTTAACCGACCTACTTAATATGGTGATGTGGACATTTGTTCCATGCTTAATACCGAAGGAACAGTGTTTGGGATTATCCTTTTCTCTAATTTAAATAACCCTTATTTGATCCTTTTAATAGGATTTTGGGATAAGAAATCTTTCACAAGTGTTTTGTGAATATACTTATGCCAGTGGGATAAGTATATGAATATATTAATAAATATGAAAGCGATTTAAAATAAATCAAAGATTTGTTTTGAGGCTTAGTGGTTGCTATGTGTATTTAAATCTCTAAATTGCTATTGTTTGATTATTTGGTAGTTAATCTTGATCTGTTTTGAATAAGGAAGTATGATTGAATATTCGAGTTCCTTAGTGATGATTCAAATACTTATTGCATACTTCCAAAGAACTAGAAATGAGGTAGCTGGAAATTATCTCTTGGTTTGGGGACAATGATTTTCCGGATTTATCTAAACCAATCCAAACTAATAACATTCGTGATGAAGTATGTTGTGGAGTAGTACTGTTCTTCTTAAGGGTGATTTCAAAATGGAAGATAGTAAATTCTGAATTTTTGTTCGACCCCGGAACAAATTTTACGGATGAATGCTGGAATCGCATCTATACCATTAGGGTAGTTTTAATATTCCAAGATGATCTACTAGTTGAAAAGTTAAAAGTGAAGCCGTAAGCCTCACAAACCGGAATTTAATTTTAAAAGGAGCCGTCAACCCATTCTAGATTGTCACCTTAGAGTTGTTTTGTACGTACTCCCTGAGGTGCAAATTAAAGCAGCCTCGATGCCAAGGGATGAGGTAATCTAGCTTATTTTATTAAAAGGGCAGGCTGGATCTATGTATTAGAGGAGCAGATCATTTGTAGCCCTCAAGTACATTTTCTAGAGGTATGCCATCGGAAGGTGGTACTTTGTTATAATTGGAATACATTTTCAAATACGAGCCTTCGGACTTGATTGTACATCTATTATGCTGGAATTTAATTAAGGGTAAGTTTGGCTCACATCCCTAATAAGTTTCAAAATAGAGAAAACATCCTTCCCAAACTAAACTTACATTTTCGGTGCCTATTTTCAAATTCGCGCACGCAAAACGACCCAAATACCCATTATGTTTCCAACATTTCAAACGCGTATAACGTTATGTAGAAAAATCGGATCAACATAACATTTCCACCAAAAAATCAAAAATTTTATGATCTTTAAAATGAGATCTATTGTTGATACCAAAAATTCATATTTCTGTAAAGGTGCAATTATTTCATATATTTGCAGACAATTCAGCAAATTTTGAACACTTTCGATTTTTTTTCAAATTTACAACATTTGCAAATAATTGCAGACATTTTTGCAACTATATAGTATAGTTGCAGAAATGTTTGCAACTATTGCATATAGTTGAAAAAATTTCCGCAACTATATGGTATAGTTGCAGAAATGTCTGCAACTATTGCATATAGTTGCAGACATTTCTACAAATATTGCATATTTGCAGAAATGCAACTATTGGAAATAGTTGTAGAAATGTCTGCAACTATTGCATATAGTTGTAAAAATTTCTGTAAGTATATGGCATAGTTGAAGAGATGTCTACAACTATTGCGTATAGTTGCAGACATTTCTGCAACTATTGCATATAGTTGCAGAAATGCAACTATTGCATATACATGCAGAAATGTCTGCAACTATTGCATATAGTTGAAGAAATTTTGCAACTATATGGTATAGTTGTAGAAATGTCTTCAACAATTGCATTTAGTTGCTGAATTGTCTACAACTATTTCATATAATTGTAGACATTTATGCAACTATTGTGTATAATTGCAGTTTTCCATTGAAATCGAGAAAGCTAAGCTCGCCATTGAAGAAGAAGATAAAATCAAGAAACATAAGTTCGCCAATGAAGAAGAAGATGAAATCAAGAAAGATAAACTAGTTATTAAAATCAATCACGCAAGAAGCGGAGGGGTATTTTAGGGAAAAATACAGCCGAAATGAAAAATAGGGACATGCAATTTATGTTTTCTCGTTGAAGGATTTTTGGTGAATTAAGTTTGCTTTTAGAGATGCGTGCCTAATATTCACTTTAATTAATGTAACAATTTCAGCTATGATTCAATATTTATGTAAACCTAGATATTACAATAATATTATTGGATTTTCTATGGAAAACTTTTGGTTATCGTAAGGTGAAAACCCATCCTTGTTATGTACGGCATGGTCTTATGAGATATCTTTGATTTTAAAGGGTATTGTAAGTTAGATAAATAAAATTCTTAAGATTTGAGTTTCTCACGCTGGTTTTACTAGAATGACCCGGGCGTTGTTTTCCTATAATGCTCGGGTTAGCTCGAGCATATTTTCCAGATTTAGCTAGACACTTTGGAGCTTTTAGAAGATGAGCTGATTCTCTAAGATGTATTCACGTATCTTATATTATTCTGCTGTTTTTGTTGCTTTGATTTCTGTTTGTGTTAGTTAGCATTTGTAAGGACATGGTGTTTAAACTGTCTAGGTTGATAATAGGTTAGTGTACTCTGATGTTGTGTATACAATAAAGTTAATTTCCTTTTGTAAAGATCATTTATCATATTATATATTTCTCATCACATTTGTGAGATTCCATTCTGTCATTTCTTTCTTTAACTCCAAATAACCAGCCTTTCGGACATCTAAATGATCAATACATGAATATTAAGGATGTATTAAGTGTCATCTTTAGATGTAAGAAAGGAAAATCATTACATGTGTTATCAAACCTTAGGTTCAGCGAACACCTATGCTTTGACGGGGCAAACTCATTTAAGATCGGGAAAGTGTGACCCTAGAATGAGTCTTAGTATATTATATATATATATATATAGTGCGTATTTGTTAGTGCAATAAAAATGATTTATATTGCGTTGATTTATCTGTTGAGTGGATTACGGGTTCTGGTTGATATAGAAGGTACAAATGTGTCGATGGGGGTTTCTAAATACTTAAACGAGGCAAACTGACATGGTATTGTTTTCAAATTGGGTAAATGAAATAATGTGTAACGAAGCGGATTTTGTCCGTTCGAAAATCGACATCCATACTTTACATCGTACTCGAATGCCGTAGATTCGACCGTTCAAATCCGAGTCGCCGGAGCTTATAACACAATTAAGTAAACAACACAGCGGAAGAAATAATGAATATCAATACACAACATCCGATACAACATCCAGATACAACAGATGATACAATAGATATCGATATATATCAGAGATATGATAAAATAAAATAGCAGCGGAAAAGAAATAGATAACACTAACAGCAGAACAAATAACTCAAGATAGTCTTCAAGAAAGAACTCCAAAACTGCAACTCCAACTCCAAGAACCAATCCAGAAATAGCACGAACTCCCAATAACGATGGACTAAGATAAGAAAGTCTCGTCCACATCCAAAGACTGAACTAACCTCAGATCATCTACCAAACCTAACTATCTGAAGAAAAAAACCCAACTCTAGACTGCTCGTGTGGAAAATAGTGAGCAACCAGAGTTTAGGAAAGGAACAATAAACTCCGGATCAGTCATGGGACTGGTGTGAGCAACAAAAATAGTTTATCTTTAAAATAAACAAGATTTATAAAAGAAAATCTGATATGCTTTTTATAGAAAATGAAACTACCATAAGACCTCCCGCCACACACACAATGCAAACGCAGACTTGGAGGAGATTTCTTCTTATGATAGTCAAAGATGCTTACTACGCAAAATAATTTGATTTTTATTATTATTAGTGCATAGTGTAGAAAACATTTCGAAAGTAGAATATAAATCTTAGCCAGCATAGGTACCATTATATTATGCCCGCTATAGCTACCTCCTGAGGAGGCAGGTTATACAATTGAAATTATAAAAGGCTCGTATAGTTTCTTTGGATTTTCCAACAAATGGTCAGGCTAAGGAACTTCCTACTGCCACATGGGATCGCCTCTGGTGTGACGTCCCAAGAACCTAGCCGGATCTCTGCCAACACAAGGCCGGGTACCTCTGTAACTAGGTAACTACTACTCGAGTAAGCCATTCCCCGGTCCTTTGGGACCTTTATCCGAGGCGCCTCTAAGCAACAACCACACAGTAAATGAGATTGGAGCTACCACATAGGTTAAATATCAGGGCTCCATACCTAATACCACCCTTTTCTAGAAGGGAATGACACACCCTAAAGGGCGCGACCCTCATAACCTTGTCGCATCTTTCCTGTTTTGACCATTTCCGGGGTGTGAGGTCCTGATGCAGTCTCGTCCACAAAGCTACGCTTTGGTACAAAGCCATGCTTTGGGTCAACAAATGATCAAAGTAATGATCACAAAGATAAATTGTAACGACCCGCCGCTCTGACCGCCTCTAGTCGGTAATTAAACCAACTAGAAACGTTCAAAATGACGGATTGTTATTTAGTTTATAACATTTAAACAGAATCAGTCACAGAATCACAGAAACAATAATATATATCATAAATGAACTTTCTTTTATGTACAATATCAGAGTTATACAATGAATTACATTTTATACAGCGGAACAATTTTTATTAAGTACAAGAAAATTTTTCTGAAAAGCTTTAGTGAAGTGCTTTCCCCTCTCTCTCTCTAACTTCGCTACGAGAAAATCTCCAAGCTGTAAAAATACTCGGTCTGACCCGAGCGTTTATTGCAAAACACAAAAACACTCGAGTCAGGATTAATCTTAATTCAAGTAAATAAATTTGCAATGAATTGAAATAAAATGGTAACAGCCCAAAATATAGTGTGTAAAATATGCAACAGAGATGATGAATCACATGAATCAATTTAAATCTATTATGGATTTTCAGGTTAACAACTTCAATTTTTAAAATCTGTCAATCCTGTGTGGCTGCAGTACACACGTATATTTATACACATCTGCACTGCCTCGCCAACTCGTGTGCACCAAACAAAAGCACAGCTATCAGATCAAAACAAGGTCAAACCCAAGTTTCAAAACTAGGTTCAACTCCAGGCCAATGCACAGATAAAAGAGTCAAGAAGGCATCAGACAAAGCAACACAAACAACAAATGTTGAAACATGCTATCAAAGGCAGAGGCTCAGAAATGCCAAAGACATGAAGCAACGAAAGATTCACAAATACAACTCAAAGTTTACAGAGTGCAGACCAAAATGAGCACAACTCATTAAGCTCATAACAACAAAGAAATAGACCATAAGAAATGCATCAGTGAATCAACATATATGAGCAAGTGAACTAGTCAACATGCATATATCTCAAAAACAAAGGGACTGCACTGTTTCAAATGAGACAACAATTTCAAACTCAAGTGAACAGTATAGCAAAACACATGTTCAACAAAGATCAGGCTACAAAAGCATATGGTGGTGCAGACTACAAATGAGTGCAACAAAATAAACCAAATGCAACAGGGTATTAGAGTGTACAAAAGAAAAAGAACAAGGCACTTGGTAATGGTTGTGTGATAAAAATTTCAAGCATTAGGGAATTGCACAGGCAGGGACGTACAAAACAAGGATATAGGCAACTGGAATTGCTTGACCAAATTTTCACAAGTTGGTTCATCTTTACTGAATTTAATTGTTCCAATTTGTATTGCCTAAATATAAACATCTGGACCATATTTTTAAAAATCAACTAACATCTGTATAATCGTGATTTTAGTTTTTAAAAAATCATGATTTCAATATATGCATTCAAGTTTTAACTGGATTGAATAATTAAAGATGTTTGATAATCTTACTTTTGAAAATCAACCACATGCATTTTTAAAATAGATTAAAGGTTTTAAATTAGAAATTTGCTCACAGTTTTAACACAACAGAGGTGGCATATATATGCATATACACAAGCAGATTTCACAACTTGGTTCAAGCATGCATCAAGTCATAAATCAAATCAGAAGGTAAGGTTTGCTCTTATGTAAGTGACTTTTAACTTCATCTCAGACATGCAGTTATATTTCACAAACAAACAATCAAAATAAACCACATTCCAAACAATGTAAAAGAAAGGGGTGTAAGAGTTTGCTCACTGGTTAAAGAAGCAAAAAGAATCTGGATGTAGCAATTTACAACAGAGAGGTAACTTAATATATACAGTAACATGTATATGCATAAACTCATATTCACATGTATACTTTCAATCCCATACCTAAACAACATTCGAGCATCACACAATGGATTCAAGGATTATAGCAATGCATCAGATTCATCAAAGAAATATTTTAAGCTTGTAAATTTTGTTATTTTCAGGATGTAGGACATTTTACAGAGGTTTAAAAACTGGGTTTCTCAGGCTTTTGAACTGGAATCATTCACATATGGCATGCAAGCATAATACACAGCAAACAACAAAGAACACCACAAGCAGAGATCAATAAGTATTGAAACAATTCACTTCCAAGTACTTCCAAATTTCCTTTTTAAGGTTAAAATGAATAAAATTTAAATAAAAATAAAAACAAAATTTCTCATTTCAAAACTGGATACAACTTAAATTTAATTCTAGATTAAACTTTAATCTAAAACTTTTACTCATATCTTTAATGAACCTTAATTCGAAAATTGTTTAGAACAAAACACTACAGGTTTTAAAGCATAAGTCATGAACAAAGGCACAAACCCTTTCATAAGGAATAAGTGGAGAGTGGTATCAGTTTTCATTTAAACGTTTAAAGCTAATATGAATTAGATTTGTATATATTGAAATTTTTAAACAGAACCTTCACAGTAAATCAACAGAGAACACTTGAATGCGTATAAACAGAATATAAAATGTAAATGCACAAAGATGTAAATATGTAAAACATAAAGCATGCAGGAAGTTTTTAATATGAAGCACTTCAGATCTGGGGAACAATGTAAACTTGAAGATCTGAGGATTTAAAACAAAAGGAAATTATGAAGGATTCAAAACTGAGAATTTCAAGCTGAAGATCAAGCTTGTTTACAGAACAAAAAAACAAATTCTAGTTGTAGTTCGAATCTGGTGCATGCCAAGGAATGAAGTTCAAAATCATGTAGCAAGCAAATTCAAATTTTCAAACAAAATGATCTGTAGCTAAAACCAGAAAATCTCAACTCAAAATCTACAAGCAAATACAAAGTCAACGTGTCAATCTAGTTTTGGCATGGTTTACACTGTAAACCATGGTGTTACAGGAAACAGAAGAACTGGAAACAACATTTCCAAGCAAATATAAACACAAGCATAACCATTCATTCACATGCAAAAGCTATTCACATTTATGTAAGCATTCAAACACAAAGAACTGAATTAAGCATAGGTTTACTCACAGCTTTAATTACTGAAATGTAATACAAGTTTGAAACAATATTTCAACTTGTGTGCAATCCCGGTTAGAATCAAAGAGGAGGAGATTTAGATTTTCTTTGATATAAGTTGACCTGTAAACAAAATTTTTTTTTTTGGAAGAAACTTCACAACTTTACTTTGATTTATTACTGAAACACATATTACAGATATATTTAAAATTTTGATATGGTTTACTTGTTGAGCCTGATACTCATTTCCTAGTAGAAGAAAAAAAAAACTTCAAAACTTGCTTTAAATTTTATTTCTGGCTCACTAGTGCAAGTTTTAAAAACTTAAACATGTTTCATAATCAAGATGGAGATTAAACTCAACAAATTTGTTTGAAAACTCAAGGCTGCAAAGTTTTTATATGGAAAGTTGAATCTTCTTTTATTTATTTTAAAACTCTGTAACCAGGTATGAACAGAGAATCAAGTTATGCAGAGTCAAAAGCATTCATAACCCCAGTTTCAAACTACTGCCTATACATGCAGGAATCCTTATAGATTCTTGCTTCTCATATTTTAATTTTTATTTTACAATTTAAATATTGCAGGTTTAAGACAAATTTTGTTAAAACTTCTCAACATAAAATGAACCAGAAGAGGAACTAACTAGTTTTTGAGTTTATTTTACACCCTGTAGTTTCAAAACAGAAAAAAAACTAACATGCACACACATTAACATATTCATATATATTCAATATGCAGTAATATCACAACAAGCATCATTATTACAGCAACCACTTAAGCAACCATATTATCTTACTTAATATTTAAATTTAGATGTTTGCTCACATGCAAAGAGATTTAAATTAAAAATGGGTGTTTGCTCACAAGTATTCATTTTCCTTACTACATTACCTTAACCAGATTCAAAGATCCATCACATGCAGCCATAACAAAAACTAGCAAAACTTTTTTGACAGCATCTGTCCTCATCAGTTCTAAAAGCAAGATTTGATTGCATCTGTTCTTATAAGTTTAAAAACAAAATTTATAGCATCTGCTCTCATCAGTTTAAAAAGCAAATTTCAACTAACATCTTGTTCTTATCAGTTTTACATCAATTTAACAGAGCAAATGATAGCAAATAACACCCAACAAACAACATGCAGTGGTTTATCTATTCTTATTAGTTTAAGTTCAAATAACCGAGCAGATGATAACAAATAACACCCCAAATCATAGCATGCAACCAAGCACCCAATTCAAACCAATTTAAAAACTTGAATAACGTTTAATCGTGAGAAAAAACTCACCTTTATAATCGAAACAAGGAGACGAACTCGACCCAACAAGGAGCACGCGGTCGAAGGAAGTTCAACAGAGACGAAAGCCCTAAATTCTTCTTTTGAACGAAGGAACGAAGATGAGAATCGAAGCCGCCATTATTGTTCGTTTCTTTTTTTTAGTTTAGGGTTTTCGAAATGAAGAAGGAAAAAGGGATCGGGTCTGCCTAATCACAACATCAATATCAAAAGTGGGCTGGTATTATTTCAAAGCCCACTTAAGCCCTAAAAAAAAAAATTGAAAGGAATTTAAATCAATTTACAAACTCCTAGCTCAAATTTTAAATTCAAATATGTTCTTCATATTAAACTTGAAAAATTCAAATAACTCCATAGTTTCAAATCAAAATTTAATTCAATTATAAATTTGCATAAGTAATAATCCTTAAATTCAAATTTTTTTTTTACGTCATCTATTCAAATTTTAAATACACATTTAATATTCAATTTCCAACTCCAAAGTCAAATTTAAATTTTTATTCAATTCTTTATAGATTAAATTTTAAAATTTAATCACCAAATTCATTGTTATATTTGGAATTCAATTTAAATTATCATTCAAATATTTAAAATTAATTAAATATTTCCAATTTAAATTGTTAAAATTCAGGATCGTTACAATCTCCCCTCCTTAAAAGAATTTCGTCCCGAAATTACAAGTAAGGAAAAATGATTGTTAAAATTTCAGTAATATTTATACCCTACTCAATTTTATCAGGTTTGAAACTTATTAAAAATAAATGAGTATAAAATTCATTCTATTTGTTTTATCTTACTAACTTTGTTAATTAACTCATTTGCTCATCATTTTCTACAATCAAGACGCAAAAGTCTTTTACTAAAGTTTTCAACTTACAAAACCCAAATTTTAAATTTTAAATTCTTCATTTAAGAAATTTACATAGTATAACTTTTCCAAAGCTATGGACTTTCAAAACATTTCAAAAATCCCCTTCCTTAGTTCACTGGGTTGGAATTTATGTTACTTTAATTTCAGATTATTGATTTTCTATTTAAAGTTTGAAAATACTTGTTAACTCGAAATTTAACAAGTCTATTGTCGTTCTTAAAGACATTAGGCATACGCTGGCGAGGCGCAAGTCTAAAAATCTCCAAGTACTAAATACACTTGCTTCAATTCCCAGTGAAAATACTTTAAAAATCCTTTTTTTTTTAAAAAAAAATGGATATGGAAAGCACATTCCCCCATGGATCACAGTTTACCCGGCGGATACGCTACTATCACAGTAGAATCGCTTGTAAACTATAGATTTCTCATCTCTTGAATTTCGCCATGGTTGTTGCCATAGATCGCGGTCCACACGGCGGTTACGCTACTATCCCAGTAGAATCGCTTGTGACCGTAGCAATCTCGCCCCTCGAATTTCGCTTTGGCTTCTAGATTGCAGTTTATATGGCGGTTGCGCCACTATCCCAGTGGAATCGCTTGTAACTGTAGGCATCGCGCCCCTCTAATTACGCTAGTCACTCCAACTAACGGAAAACAAATGGCCAATCCAACTAATGGAAAACAAATGGCCAATCCAACTAATGGAAAACAAATGGTAAGTCCAACTAATGGAATTCAAATGGTCAGTCCAACTAATGGAATTCTACGTAGCTACGATCTTCAAATGGACACTCATCTCGAGTTCCAACAACCTTCACAAATTTTAAATGGAAGGTACTTTTCCATATCCTCAATTTGGAAAACATAATATCATATATACATATATAATATTTCATTCACATTTCATACATATCATACTCATGTACTTACATAAGTTTTCCATAACAATTTCTTTCCAAACTAATGGTTTTCGAATTTATCGTATTCTCATATATACGTTCTGAAAACCTCAATATCTCATACCCATAACAAATAGAGGATTCACAAATTTCCCATTTCATTATCCATTTAAAATTTTCCTTTAAGTCGATTTGGAAATTTAAGGTTATCTCAAACCTAATTCACATTCATAATCCAATTTATTATCGACTTCACACTCGATTTGGATTTCATGTTACATCGTCAATTCTCAACACATAATTGATGTCTATCGATATATAACCTTTGAGCTCGTACGTCTCAGAGAAGGGTGTTAAGCTAAGAGAATAAATTCTCCGCCACCAACAGATATATATTTAATAGAGATCAATTGCTATGTCGTTAATTCACAATGTTAGACATACAATCCAAATCAACCATTCAAAATTCAACTTATATTGTTTTTGGGTGTCAAAGTTAAACTCAATTTAACTCAAAATTCAATCCTTTGAAAATTTCCAAGTTGAACTAATTGTTCAAATTTCCCAAAAAAAAATATCTACACAAGATATATATAATTTTTTTCCACACTTAACCATTTGAAAACAAATTTCAAATCATTTTGCACCTTTCAATCTTTGAAAACAAATTTCAAAGCAATTTCCTTAAACGGAAACATTTCCAAATATTTATCCATTTTAAACTTAAAATGGTTCACTTAAATCAATCAAATAAATCCTTACCGATTTAGTTTAAACTTACGTTCCAAATCCGTAAATTTATTTCCACATTTCAAAAATAAATCAATGTTTATTTTTAACAAATTTCCCTTTCTTTTATAAATTCCATAATGAATTTACATTTCCAAAATATCTATGAATATACGATTTTCAAATCGATTTCACATATTCATTTTCAATTTATCTTTAAAAGATAAAATCTCAAAACATTCACTTTTCACTTTATCTTTAGAAGATAAAATTTCAAACCTTTCATTTCATATTGGAAAATATTTCCATACTTATTCAATAATAAGTAATTCACAAATCCATTTATTTTCAACACTTGGAAAACATTCAATATACTTAAATCATAATCAAGTATATATTTCATTCTTTAAGGAAATCATTCTTTAAACACATTTATTTTGAGTCAAAACGAATGTTGCGTAAAACATCATTACGACGACCCAAAATCACTAGTATAGGGATTCAAATTTAAGATAGATATATAAATCCCAATATTATATAAAACATTCTTTTCAAAAAAAAACCATTTACTATAACAACAGTGTTATAGTCCACCATTTCCTTTTATTTCTCTCGAAAACGTCTATTTCAACAATGAATGTTGAAATCTATGCCTTCGATTCTTAACACATTTTAAAACAACTTCAAATGGATTTACTCCATTTCATAATGTTATTTCCCCAAAACATTCCCATTTAAGTTTTTTCAACTTCGACTTAATTCATAGTTTGAATTCTGCATACATTTCACAATATTGGTTTTAAGCCAACTTCAATTTTGAAATCTAAATCTCATTTGAACTTTGCATTTGCTTTCTATTTCCAAAATAGACAACTAGTTCTTTAGTAAACCATTTATCGACTTGGTTTCATTAGATTCATATCTCCACATTTATTTATAAAACTTCAATTTATAATCTCCTTTATTAATTCAATTCGATTCAATTTATATAACTCAGTTATTTACCCAAGTCCATATTATAAGTTAAATATTTATAATCCATTTATTTACTAAATCGTTCTTCACAACATTTGAAATCAATTTTCAAAAGAATCCAGAATCAAATTTCCAAGTTATAGTTCAATAATTCTCTTGGTTATAACCAAATTAACATGTCCTTTTATTTTCCAATTATTACTTTGGAGATATTCACAATATTTGATTCAAACCAATTTATCAATTCACTTAACTTATATTTCATTTTTCATAAATCTCAACAATTCGATAATGATTTTTCGAACGATCGGGACTCAAATCTAAGGAGACCTCGCCGAAAAGAAACTATCGCAAACCTAAATTTAGAGAGGGGAATTTTCAAAAATAATTCTAATTTTCAAAATACTTTTATTTTAAAGAAAACAATTTTAAACTTCTTTAGATTTGAAAACACTTTCTTTAAAGTGATTCTAGTAACTATTCATATTAAACGCCATAAACTAAGCTTTGTGTAAACCAAAGCTCTGATACCACTTTTGTAACGACCCGCCGCTCTGACCGCCTCTAGTCGGTAATTAAACCAACTAGAAACGTTCAAAATGACGGATTGTTATTTAGTGTATAACATTTAAACAGAATCAGTCATAGAATCACAGAAACAATAATATATATCATAAATGAACTTTCTTTTATATACAAATATTAGAGTTATACAATGAATTACATTTTATACAGCGGAACAATTTTTATTAAGTACAAGAAAATTTTTCTAAAAAGCTTTAGTGAAGTGCTTTCCCCTCTCTCTCTAACTTCGCTGCGAGAAAATCTCCAAGCTGTAAAAATACTCGGTCTGACCCGAGCGTTTATTGCAAAACACAAAAACACTCGAGTCCGGGTTAATCTTAATTCAAGTAAATAAATTTGCAATGAATTGAAATAAAATGGTAACAACCCAAAATACAGTGTGTAAAATTTGCAACACAGATGATGAATCACATGAATCAATTTAAATCTATTATGGATTTTCAGGTTAACAACTTCAATTTTTAAAATCTGTCAATCCTGTGTGGGTGCAGTACACACGTATATATATACACATGTGCACTGCCTCGCCAACTCGTGTGCACCAAACAAAAGCACAGCTATCAGATCAAAACAAGGTCAAACCCAAGTTTCAAAACTAGGTTCAACTTAAGGCCAATGCACAGATAAAAGAGTCAAGAAGGCATCAGACAAAGCAATACAAACAGCAAATGTTGAAACAGGCTATCAAAGGCAGAGGCTCAGAAATGCCAAAGACATGAGGCAACGAAAGATTCACATTTTACAGAGGTTTAAAAACTGGGTTTCTCAGGCTTTTGAACTGGAATCATTCACATAAGGCATGCAAGCATAATACACAGCAAACAACAAAGAACACCACAAGCAGAGATCAATAAGTATTGAAACAATTCACTTCCAAGTACTTCCAAATTTCCTTTTTAAGGTTAAAATTAATAAAATTTAAATAAAAATAAAAACAAAATTTCTCATTTCAAAACTGGATACAACTTAAATTTAATTCCAGATTAAACTTTAATCTAAAACTTTTACTCATATCTTTAATGAACCTTAATTCGAAAATTGTTTAGAACAAAACACTACAGGTTTTAAAGCTTAAGTCATGAACAAAGGCACAAACCCTTTCATAAGGAATAAGTGGAGAGTGGTATCAGTTTTCATTTAAACGTTTAAAGCTAATATGAATTAGATTTGTATATATTGAAATTTTTAAACAGAACCTTCACAGTAAATCAACAGAGAACGCTTGAATGCGTATAAACAGAATATAAAATTTAAATGCACAAAGATGTAAATATGTAAAACATAAAGCATGCAGGAAGTTTTTAATATGAAGCACTTCAGATCTGGGGAACAATGTAAACTTGAAGATCTGAGGATTTAAAACAAAAGGAAATTATGAAGGATTCAAAACTGAGAATTTCAAGCTGAAGATCAAGCTTGTTTACAGAACAAAAAAAACAAATTCTAGTTATAGTTCGAATCTGGTGCATGCCAGGGAATGAAGTTCAAAATCATGTGGCAAGCAAATTCAAATTTTCAAACAAAATGATCTGTAGCTAAAACTAGAAAATCTCAACTCAAAATCTATAAGCAAATACAAAGTCCCCGTGTCAATCTAGTTTTGGCATGGTTTACACTGTAAACCATGGTGTTACAGGAAATAGAAGAACTGGAAACAACATTTCCAAGCAAATATAAACACAAGCATAACCATTCATTCACATGCAAAAGCTATTCACGTTTATGTAAGCATTCAAACACAAAGAACTGAATTAAGCATAGGTTTACTCACAGCTTTAATTACTGAAATGTAATACAAGTTTGAAACAATATTTCAACTTGTGTGCAATCCCTGTTAGAATCAAAGAGGAGGAGATTTAGATTTTCTTTGATATAAGTTGACCTGTAAACAAATTTTTTTTTTGGAAGAAACTTCACAACTTTACTTTGATTTATTACTGAAACACATATTACAGATAAATTTAAAATTTTGATATGGTTTACTTGTTGAGCCTGATACTCATTTCCTAGTAGAAGAAAAAAAAACTTCAAAACTTGCTTTAAATTTTATTTTTGGCTCACTAGTGCAAGTTTTAAAAACTTAAACATGTTTCATAATCAAGATGGAGATTAAACTCAACAAATTTGTTTGAAAACTCAAGGCTGCAAAGTTTTTATATGGAAAGTTGAATCTTCTTTTATTTATTTTAAAACTCTGTAACCAGGTATGAACAGAGAATCAAGTTATGCAGATTCAAATGCATTCATAACCCCAGTTTCAAACTACTGCCTATACATGCAGGAATCCTTATAGATTCTTGCTTCTCATATTTTTATTTTTATTTTACAATTTAAATATTGCAGGTTTAAGACAAATTTTGTTAAAACTTCTCAACATAAAATTAACCAGAAGAGGAACTAACTAGTTTTTGAGTTTATTTTGCACCCTGTAGTTTCAAAACAGAAAAAAAACTAACATGCACACACATTAACATATTCATATATATTCAATATGCAGTAATATCACAACAAGCATCATTATTACAGCAACCACTTAAGCAACCATATTATCTTACTTAATATTTAAATTTAGATGTTTGCTCACATGCAAAGAGATTTGAATTAGGAATGGGTGTTTGCTCACAAGTATTCATTTTCCTTACTACATTTCCTTAACCAGATTCAAAGATCCATCACATGCAGCCATAACAAAAACAAGCAAAAAAATTTTGATAGCATCTGTCCTCATCAGTTTTAAAAGCAAGATTTGATTGCATCTGTTCTTATCAGTTTAAAAACAAAATTTATAGCATCTGCTCTCATCGGTTTAAAAAGCAAATTTCAACTAACATCTTGTTCTTATCAGTTTTACATCAATTTATCAGAGAAAATGATAGCAAATAACACCCAACAAACAACATGCAGTGGTTTATCTATTCTTGTTAGTTTAAATTCAAATAACCGAGCAGATGATAACAAATAACACCCCAAATCATAGCATGCAACCAAGCACCCAATTCAAACCAATTTAAAAACTTGAATAACGATTAATCGTGAGAAAAAACTCATCTTTATAATCGAAACAAGGAGACGAACTCGACCCACCGAGGAGCACGCGGTCGAAGGAAGTTCAACAGAGACGAAAGCCCTAAATTCTTCTTTTGAACGAAGGAACGAAGATGAGAATCGAAGCTGCCATTATTGTTCGTTTCTTTTTTTTAGTTTAGGGTTTTCGAAATAAAGAAGGAAAAAGGGATCGGGTCTGCCTAATCACAACATCAATATCAAAAGTGGGCTGGTATTATTTCAAAGCCCACTTAACCCCTAAAAAAAATTGAAAGGAATTTAAATCAATTTACAAACTCCTAGCTCAAATTTTAAATTCAAATATGTTCTTCATTTAAACTTGAAAAATTCAAATAACTCCACAGTTTCAAATCAAAATTTAATTCAATTATAAATTTACATAAGTAATAATCCTTAAATTCAAAATTTTTTTTACGTCATCAATTCGAATTTTAAATACACATTTAATATTCAATTTCCAACTCCAAAGTCAAATTTAAATTTTTATTCAATTCTTTATAGATTAAATTTTAAAATTTAATCACCAAATTCATTGTTATATTTGGAATTCAATTTAAATTATCATTCAAATACTTAAAATTAATTAAATATTTGCAATTTAAATTGTTAAAATTCAGGATCGTTACATAAATGATCAAACAAATGATCATATCACAAATGATTAAACAATGATCATCAACACACAGCAGCGCTCAGCATGCCACACTACCAAATTGGGAGTATATTGCTGATAACCTTCAACTACATAACCTCTGAGCTCATACATCTCAGAGAAGGGTGTTAAGCTAAGAGAATAAATTCTCCGCCACCAACAGATATGTATTTGAAAGAAATCTGCTTTATATCTCAAAGTGTAGTGTCAGACATGTAACCATACAAGTCTGTTCCGGGTTCGAACAGAACCGAAGGCACTTCCAAAGAAGCCCTTGCAATCCGGGTATTCACAATCCCGATCGAACTTCCCATCACTTAGGAAATCTCTATACCGTAGCTACTCGGTGCATAGACAATCGATAGGTTATCCTATCGTTCTCGCAAACACCCGGTCTTCAACACTGGTCTTCAAATGCTATCCATATACGTCGAATCACATATTCGGAATGGGTTATATGACACAAAGGTCCTCTCCCGGCTAAACCGAATAGTGAGCGCAACTTTTAAAACATATGGATATGGGATTTCAATTAAGTCACAACTTAATAATCCAAAACTTTCTTTCAAATGGTTTAAACAAATTACCATTTTCAAATTTTTTAAACAAAAGATTTATTTCACTAAGTTCACCCAGTTTCGCAAAGATCCATTTACAGATTTTAAATCAATTCCCATTTCAATTGGATTAACTCGTTTAAAATCATTAAATTAAAGATTTAACTTATAACTTCCAAACCAATTCCATAACTTGGAAAATCATTTTCATTTTTAACTTGAAATTCCTTTTTACACAATTTGGAAGTTCATGACTTGGGTGAAAGCTTTTATTATTTGAAAACAATATTTTCAGTTCAAAAGAATCCAATTTTATTTACATGAGTTAAAGCCTTTCAATTCAAATTCTCAAATCAATACCCTTAAAATAGTTTAACCTATATAAACTGGTATAACATCCTTAGTCCCTAGTTTCCAGATCATAGAATTCAATTTCAAATATTGAATTCAAATTTAAATCAAAATATTTGAATTTCAAAACTCAATCAAGTTATTCAAAATAAATTTCATCTTTCAAATTTCATTTCAAAAGCTTTTCACTTAAAACCCAACCCATTTCAAAATATTTGAATTCAAATATTCAATTTAAAAATCATTTTAAAATCTGTGACTTAATCGATTTCCTCGTGAAATCCATATTTGTGTGTGTAAGTGTGGTCTAGGGGTTTAACACAATAGTGCAACATCATTCAATCATCACAGATCAAACACAGAACTATAATTGATAAGTGATATAAACTATAACGCTCATCGTCTATTCACCGAAAATATACAAATGTAAATAATCGAATGAATCATACACAGCTCAATTCACAATACAAAATATTACAAATCAGATAGGGCAATCAATTTAAGGCATCACATATAATACGATCATTCATAAGTAAGATCAAACAATTAATGATCATTTATAAATAGGATTAATTGATTGTTTTTAATCCTAACTAATTCAATTTATTTCCAATAAAATTTATTTACTTATGAATTAATTATTCAATCTCGATTTATTGATTACAAATCATTTGATATAAATAAATAAATAAATCAACTTAATTAATTAAATTATTATAAATTAATCATATTAATTATATCAATCTTTAAGCCAATTACACAATTAATTAACTTTAAATAAATCGAAATATCTACAATTAATTACAATAAGTGACAATCCTAATCACTTCCATTGATTAATCTTTAATTTATTGATTTATTGATCAATCACACCAACTAATTATCCTTGATTTCTTTTGTTAAGTAGTCATCTTTAAATAATTAATTACCTATAATTATTTTTAACAAATTTGTTACCCTTGAATTTATCACATTAATTATTTAGCCCTTAATAATTTATCATTAAATTTAATTATCCTTAATTAATTTCAATAGGTGATTATCCTAATCACTTATATAAATAAATCAAAATTTAGTTACTTTGAGTAATTATTCTTTAATCACTTGATTAATTGATTACTTTTAGTGTAAGTAATCTTCTTTAAGTAGTAAATTACTTTTAATTACTTTTATTAATAAATCTTAATTAATAAATTATCCTTTATTGTAATTAAACAAGTAATTACCCTTTAATTACATTAAATAATAAATCGCATTAAGTGATCATACATTAATTACTCATATTGATTACATCACCCTTACATTCACTAATTATCCAAATATGATTACTCAAAACCCGGAATAATTTCAAACGTTTTAAATTAAATCTTTAAAACCATTTGAAAACCTATCAACTCAACTACATAATCAATCTAATCTATAATTACCTTTAAACCAAACGATTTAAAACAATTTAAATCCAAAAAAAAAAACTTGTTCAACTTTACTTTACAAACCGGTAACTCGACTTATTAAAACACGAGCACCAGGAATATTTTCCGGAGCTTATTCCCGAGTGACCCTACTTTAGCTCATGCGTTAAATTTGATATCTTTTTTTTCTCATCATAAATTTTTTAACAGGCCGAAGCCCACAACCAAAATCAAACCACCTGTTCAACCTTTAAACAGCCCACTGAAGCCCAAACTCGAAAAACATTGGAACGGAACCGAAGTATACGAAACGCAGGCACCCATCCTTCTTCCCCAACCTTTCAACCAGAGGCACACATAAGCATGTACACATGCACAACTGCCGGAGCCACCTACCCCCTCTGACGAACCCTCCATCACATCCAACCTCATCGCGGCAACCTTCTCTGACCACTAAAACACCCTCACTCACCTCGAATCAAAATCGTGCTACTCAGTAAAACTGGATATCAAATCAGTCGCTAACAAAACCCTTCGTCTCCCTCACTTCGACCACCGTTTGCTAAGCGATTCCGGCTTCGCCTCGCCATCATCTCCCTCTACCATCTTCTCCAAACTCGTACGGCTCGATCCATCCACTACGACGAAATCATCGAGTTACAGAACACAAACTACAACTCGAGCAAAACCCTACTTTCGGCCCAACCAACTAATCCTTGCATTCGAAATTTTCTTTAGCATTTTTCCTATACTCGAGGATCATTAAGCTAGCCATACAACAAGTTGCAGCATTTAACATTTGTTGAATCTCCAGAAATTTACAAAAAAACATTTTCGTTCATTTTTTAAACTACACCTTAAACACATAACTAAAAATTGTCATATTCATTTTAAAAATCATATTTTGGTATTTGTATTTGATTCATAAACCTGAATTTATAGATCATGACAAATTATTTTTTTGATTAAATTTAAGTTTACACTGTATTTTACATTTCCAGAAGCAATATTAATTTCTTTAACTTAAACAAATTTTTAAGCTTAAAACTATGATACAACAAATATATTTGTTTGAAATTTAAATACGAACATGGAAAAACCATGTGAAAATGGGTTTGAACAATTCTTGAACCTGGAACTAAAGACAGTGCAATACAGAGGCAACATACACACATATATCTGCTCATATACTCACAGCAGAATTTCACTTATACATTGCATATTTATCACCAAGAATAACATGCTAACATATCAATACTTAAGTTATAAAAAAAAGAAGTTACTCATTGTTGTTTAAGAATTGAACAGAGAAGCTTTTATCTTGAAACAACTTTGAATATGCTTGCTGAAACTTCTTTCCTTGATTCTCTTCTTGAATTGATTGTGTTGATATTTTTAAGTTGAGTTTTGTTTAAGATCTAAATGATATTGCCTCAGTTTTAAAATGGACGAAATGATGAAGAGTGTGATATATAGGACTTGAGATTTATCTTGTACAAAAAGATATGGCTGAATATTGACAAGGGAAGGTGATATCTGGGTATAAGGTATTGTACAGGGTAACATTTTACTGTGTTTTGTACAAAAAATTTCAGAGATTTTTTTTTTGTTTGCCAATGGTGGCTAATAGGATATTAGTATATGCTAACATTAATTAGCTTTTGTCTTATTTCATAAGCTTATGCTTCTCACATTTTTTTCCTTTTCGGCTGAAATGATGTGTACTCTGTAAATATATTTGGCATTAATTGCTAGAGATGGAAACATGAAATGAACATGGCTGATATGGTGTGCTAAAGCCAGCATGTTAATTACCTTTATCTTTTTTTTTATATGCTTGCATTAATGAATTTGTACTTAAACATTTGTATATAGTTTTTCTTTCATTGGTTTACAGGTGATACAACTTGCTTATGGAGGCTGATATGATATGTTAGGGTGGCTGCAGCTTTGTCTTATTTTCTATTTAATTTTAAATCTACATACTTTATTTATTTGTACAAAGATATTTATTATCTTTTCTTTGCTTATGTTTAAACCCCAGCTTGCATATTCCAGTTAACACCTGAAGTGGCCCATGTATTTTCCTAAGCTTCTGTACTTCTTTTGTAAGCTATTTATATTAACCTTTGTTTTTATACTTCATGTATTTTATTTCTTTTGTTAATGTCATACTTCATTTGTATAACTCCTTTTGCAAGCTATTGAATATGTTTACATTTGTTTCTTTTGTTTGATACTTGAATGTACATCTTCTTTTGTTTTGTTTTGCAATACTTCTATATGTATGTTTCATATTTACTTTACAGGCAACACTCCTTTGCTTTGTTATTATTATTTTTATTGTCTTCTTATGCAAGCTTATGGATATTTTAACTTATTTTTTTCTTCAGGTTTTCATGTCAAATTGGTACATACTTGAAGTACATTACTGTCTTCATTTGCTTGTACATAAATATACTTCATTTTCTTACTTTAGTATTCGTCTTCATATCTATATATATTTGTTTGTATTATATTTTACAATTTATCTTATATATATAAATTTATTTCTAGCTTAATATTTATTTGTTTTATTATATTTTTAAAGACTTAATTTTGAATTTTAAAATCAATTTATAAATAAATTTCACCATTTTAAATCAAAAAAGAATTTAATTATCAATTTAAAATAAATTAAAATTCGGGATCGTTACATAATGTTTCCTAGATTCTATTTTATATATAAAAAAATGATTTCCAAAATTAATATAGTTATATTAATATGTTGATTGTTAGGGGATGTTAATATTTTATTATCATCATCTAAGGTTTATTTAGTTATGCTCATCCGGTTTGAGCATTAACTATTGTCGAATACTTCATAAGAAATTTTCCTTAGTATAGTATGCATTGGGTAGATAGTATTTGTAGGAACATTGAAACAAACACATGGTGAATTAAGTTTCACAATCTGGCTATAAGGCATTCATTGACAACGATGAGTTAAACTTAGGTTTTAATAAAATGTATTTATTAAAAGGAATTTTCAGGTGGTTTTATAAAATGTTGATTTTATAAATTAGGATTTTAAAATACGTTTTAAAATAAGATGAGTTTTTGGAGAATTTAAATCCCGATGGTTTTATAAAATTTGCAAATGATTTTTGGAAAAATAGTACTACTAGAAAATATTTTAGAGTATAAATATTTTGAAACGAAATTTAAGAATAAGATTTTTCTTTGGACAGTTTGGGGAATGAGTCTCGATCTGTATTATGATAATCAGAATAATCTTGTAAGTGACAATTGGATGTTTGCATTGACGAGCATTGTAGTGCATTGAGTAAATTATTCTCTTTGTCATTGTACGATTAAAACAAGTTCGAATTTGAACGAATCCAAAGCAAGTGGACGATAAATATTTTGTTAAAACCTATTAATTGGGAAATATGTATATATGGTATTGTTTCAAAAGGAGGATTTGAAATGAATAAATATTTTTATAACTAACTAGTTTGAGTGGCTCGGAAGTGACTAAAAATGGGCATGAGATGTGTTCGGATGGTAAACACTTCATTTGAGTATTATCCTTCCTAGTAAGGGGATATATGATACTACTTGGCAGTATCCAGTTCCTTGATATCATTTTGGATTACTCGAGTTATATGTATATTTTCTATAGGATAAATATATAGTATTATTTCGAAAAGATATTTGAAATAAAATCCGAGTATTTGGCTCTTAAATTTTCAAAATATAAAGGTATCTTGATTTAAATGGGTTAATTAATGAAGTTAAAATTAATTAATTTATTAAGAAAGTTTAATAAGCATTGTTTTATTAAACTATGTCTTTTGATTTAACATATAGGAAGTGAAAATTTACTTAATGTTATTGGGCCGGCTAATAAACATTTTTTTCCTTGGAGGTGTCTTAGAAAAAGTAGAGTCTAGGATGAAGTTTGGATACCGGCATCCCATTCTCCTCAGCTACTTACCAGACCGATGGGATAAAGAAGTTGAATTGGTCGACTCAGTTTTAAGGCCCAAATTATTTTGGGCCTACATCTGAATCGAATGATGGCAAATAAAACTAAAGATCAGGTGTTTTATATACACTCTTAGGGTGCATAAGAATTTTATACAAATTAATGAATTAAACTGATTTTATAAAAGGTTTCATAAATAAAGTTGTGTCATTTTTAAATGCTTGAACCTAAGTAGAAATTTTTAAGAAATGTTTTCATAAATATTTTTGGATGGGTAGAAAGTAGTTGGGTAGTAAGATCCAATAAGATAATTACATAAGTTGTACATAGGACCTTCCTCCTTTTCACATAATTCTTAATCCAAGATTCAAGTATATGACTTAAAGAGTTTCACACCATTCCGAAGATGGATTTATCACTCAATTATTGATGGAAAATACTTGGTGAGGGTTCTTAAGATGGAACTAAAAGTTTTTTATCATAGTATATAGGTATGTAAGGAGAACGAGGCTTCTAATTATGAAGCCTGATTGAAGTCCGTGCTAGGAATTTGGGTGAGCGATACTAGTTCGGAAGTAAAGTTATGTATTCAAGTAAGTAATTGAATTAGAATTTTCATTGGAGTGATCTTTGCACACCATATGGACTGATGAGTATTGATAAGTATTTCGGAATAGGGATGTGTAAAATTTTGGGGTTGAATTTCTTTTAAGGGAGGAGTGTAAAGACATGGAATTTCACTTCTTTGATTTGCGAATATTTAATTAATTTTAAATATTCGAATAATAGATTTTATAATTAGAATAAAAATCTTTTAAATAGTAAGTAATGATGGTGAAATAGTTTAAAAATTTTATTTATAAAAATATTTAGTTCGAAGAAAAATTAAAAAATTTGATCGGAATTCGTTTTCCAAAATTTTGACTTTTCATCGGCTAAAAAGTTCTCTAAAACACAGGAAGTCTTTAGTATAAATATTCACATTTTTTTACAAACGAGATAGTATATATATTATAGAATATAAACATATGTATTTATAGTTATGTATGTAATGTTTAAAATAAAAGTAAAAAGGTGTTTAGATTTAAAAGATGCTTTAGGATAATAAAATTAAATGTTGTTTTGTATGTGTAAAGAAAACTTGAAAAAGTAAGTTGAAATGTTAGCAAACATTAAGAACACTTTGCATAAAATCATGTTGGCATGTTCATGAAGAAGGAGGGACATAGAGTGGTGCGCATGTACTAGGGGAGGAGGTGTCATGGTGAGTTGCAAGCTTAGAGAGGAGGGCATGTTCTAAGTGGAATTTGGGTAATCTACTAAATGTGTTTTATATAAAAGAGATTTCACAAATTTTCTTTCTCATTTTTCTCATTTTCCATTTGCATGAAACTCCATCCTCCTTCGTTAAAATTTTCATGGCTTATTAGTTAGTTTACAAATGATTAGTAGTTCCCTCTTTCCTACTTTGAATTCATGAAAACATAGTTTAATGCCTCCTCTTCTTTTCTACATGTAACATCCCGAATCTAGAGGCCAAAAGCTAAGCGCTGCAGATGCTGCAGTCGTATATAGCATTAACTTCTGGTGATAAAATACGACAATGCTAATGGTACCCATAATATCATAAGCACTTGAATATGAACAAAATCGCAGATTTAGAAAAAAATTAGCTGATTACATTTTAAAACAATATCATATACATGTTACATAATCCCTTAACCTTTTCCCTGGTACTGGTCAAATATATTTACAATAATACGCCTGAGCGACATATGACGATGCCCCCTTGGATGATTAGGGAAATATAGACATAACTCTCTTAATATACACAACAGAAAAAATAAATAGAATAATATGAATTTCTAAAATAGCTATTCGATAGCCATCTGCTCGTATCCGGAAGCTTATTCGTCAAAATCTCAAAAACCAGAAAATCTAAACACTCAGTGTAACATCCCGCCTTTTTGTATGGTTTAAATCGACGATAAACCACATACGTTAGACTTAAACCATACAGAAGGGCGGATTGTTATGTGGTAAATAAAAAAAAGCAGGCAAAGAAAAAAATAAAATAGAATCTTGCAGCGGAACGATAAAATATAATAATAAAATATACAGTTCATGAAGCTGTTTACAAAATATTTGATTATACTTATACAATGTATGTCAGAGTTACACATACCATATAATATTAATGTATGCAGCGGAAATAGTATGAATGTAGTGGAATACTATTTTAAATAATAATAAATCTTCGTCTTCATCCTCCAGAATACGGTCTTCCAAATCCTGAAATGCTCAGGCTGACCCGAACGAATTGAAAAGACAAAACACTCGATTCAGAACTAAAACATCTTATGTAAGTTAAATTGACCGAAATAAATATGAGTGGAATAGCGTTAGAGATGTTTACGAGATTTGACATCTCCTATCCAGTGTCTATTGTGAGTGCAGTAACTTAAGAGGTGTTCGGGATTCACATTAAGGATCCGTTAAACTATCTACTATGTATTAATATACGCTATTATAATGATGTCTAAAGTAAAGTATAATATACTGAAAATAGCGTTAAAGTGTTACCCATATAGCCCTTAACACACTTTTATATTCTCATAGTCCATACAGTACCGTAATCTCCCCCGTACTGGGCGTCGTCAAAGGGCACTCCATAGGTATGGCACAAAACAAAATCGTATAAGGCGCGCTAGGGTAGGTGACACGGCACATCTAGGCAACGCCAAGGTAGATATATCAATTACGCTTCCGGACTGGTGGTAGCGCGTAGCAGCTACTACCGCCCACCTCGAACAAAACCCCCAAAATCAAAAATCAAAAGTGGCCATCGAATCAATCCAAAGTCATAGTATAATATCGAAGGGATGTTTTCGATAAAAGGTGCTGCCTTCTTAGCCCGTCGATCGCTCCTGTTTTAGCCACCTTATGCCAACTCACTGGAGTTGGGTCCATGTATTTACCTTAAAGGAAAGGCTGCCACCATCCTACTTCATTTTGGAATCTCCACTGTGTGCACGGTTGTTAAAGTGGTTTTTGGAGTTAGTAGAGAGTATGACAACTTCAAATCCCGGTCCCTTTAACAACCAAACGTTATTATAACACCGCGGTCAATTTAAAATGTTTATACTTCAAAACTAGGATATATCATCATTTCAAAATCATATAAGTACGATATCATTTCTATTTTAAAACCCAAACCAATATGATATCATTTTAAAATCATAGTATTTCAAAGTTATAAACTGTGACGCCCCACCTCTATGCTCACATTAACAAAGAGTATTAAAGGAAATACTGTCTGTTATCACGAAGAATAAGGCTAGATAGGAGCGGCCATCCGTAGTTGGGCCTTACACTAGTATTGGTTATTTCGATAGGAGTGGTACATATTTTTATTTTTCATCTCTTATTTATTTACTCCCATCTACATGCCCAATTCTAATATAAAACGAACTACGATAGTTCATAATAGTTTAGGACAATAAATATAATAATAACACAGATAATATAACTGCACAACATAGATAAAACAAAAAGTCTCATATATATAATAACTGATGTCAGTTACAATACATGTGATACAGTACATATGATACAACTACACTATCGACACTAGAAGTTACATATACAAGTACATTATCGTGAATAATATACATGAATATACAACATCTTATACTAAGACAACGACTACTCCAAAAAGTATGAAAAGACTTCATAGCTCTAGCAGCAACCCAAAGTAAGATATCAACAACCTGTAAATACTCGGTCTGACCCGAGTATTAAATTCAAAAAAACAATAATACACCTCAGCCTAATTCAAACTCAGTTGTTAATGCACAGAAGCAATAATAATTAAATAGCAATTAGACGATAGTCAAAATAAATCTCATCTATCCAATCCTTTAACAAGGAAATCGGATAATGGTAAATATAACATGTAACAGTGTTTAAACATCAAATCAGCAGATTCAAATCATCAACAAAGATAAGTGAAAAGAATATTAATGAAGATAATTTAGAAAAACATCAGAATTGCCTAAACGGCAATTAACAACGAAATCCAATTATTAAATAAATAATTAGAAACTCAGAATCTAATTATCAAATAGATAAGTAGACAACAACGAAATGATGAAATTAAACCAAATCAAAATACACTTCAGAATATATTGAATTGGCAACACGAAACAAATCCAGGAATTGAAATATTAATTTAAATTGTCAAATCTGAAAGGGCTACAGTACACGCTCGCGTACACTGCCTTTCAACATTAAAACATTAATTCTGTGTGGCTGCAGTACATGCACGCGTGTACTGCCTCGCCACTACCATATATGATGTCATCATAACTCCAACTATTGACGGCAGATCAATACTGCAGAGGT
The DNA here is from genome assembly GCA_030765085.1 of Allium cepa. Classification (NCBI taxonomy): domain Eukaryota; kingdom Viridiplantae; phylum Streptophyta; class Magnoliopsida; order Asparagales; family Amaryllidaceae; genus Allium; species Allium cepa. The sequence continues at coordinate 913,789,849 of CM060943.1, forward strand.
CAAGTCACAACTATGATGACTCAACACAACTGCAAACCAAATGAAACTGCAGGAATAATTCCAAGAAACGCAAAGCACATAAAGGCACCAGGGAGTATGCAACCTGAACATCAAAGTGCAGACAAGATGAAGTTAGTGCCAACAGTAGTGGCAGCACTCCATCAAGTCATGGTTTAAACCCAAAAATGCAAAATGTCCCGCATATGTTAAAGCAATACATGAACAAAGTAGTTCAGACCTGAGGCTATCAAGTAAAAAGAATATACACTCAAATGAGTGGGCGCACTGTGACGACCCACTATTTTGTACCATTCAAATTTGACGTTAAATTTAAACTTGTCAGACTTGAAGAGTTCAAAACAATAGACTGTAAATAAATTGGGAGCAAATGAAATCAAATCAAAGAATCACAGACACAGATATCAGAAAACTCGCAGCGGAATTTTAAATACTTAGTGGTTCATGAAGCCACTATAAATAGTCTCAAACAAATAAAAATTACATAGTCTTTGATCTCAGATATAGTTTAAATCATCAAATAGAAAATCCAGATATTCCATAGTCTTGATTACATAAATAAGATAACGGACTGAAAGTTTTGCCGGCAACTTGAAAAATCTACAGAAGTCCTAGCTCCGGGATGAAAGCTGAACTGCAACTCAGGCTGACCCGAGCGTAAAATAAAACATGAAAACTCGAGTCAGGACATACATACTTATATAGTGTAAGCTAATTCAAGTGTACTGTAATATAGAGCAAGTAACTGAAAGGATGCTTGGGACCGCCCATCCTCTAAGGATCCGTTGAACTATTTACTATGTAGTAATACCTCGCTATTATAATAGTGTCTATTTGTAAAATAAACTTACTTTTAAATAGTGTTAAGGCTTTACATTTTTCACCTTAACACATAAATAGTGCCAGTAGTCTATACAGTACATGTATATCTCCTGATCAAGAGACTACGAGAAGATACTCCATAGGTACGACACAAATCAAACTCGTACAAGGCTCGCTTTGGTAGGTGACAGGGCACAACTAGGCAATGCCAGGGTAGATATACCAATTGCTATCTGGACCGATGGAAACGCGCAGCGTGCAGCTGCCGCCCACCTCGAACAACACACCCAAATCAAAGGTGCGTACCAAAACAATCAGAAAAGTAATAGAATGGCATATGAAGTAGTCCGTCCGATCAGAGGTGCTACCTCATTAATCCGAGAATCGCTCCTGTTTTAGCCACCTTATGCCAACTCACGGGAGTCAGGTCCACGTATTTACCTCAAAGAAAACGTCACCGCCATCCTACTTCATTCTGGAATCTCCACCCAGTACACGGTTGTCAAAGTGGTATTCGGTATCGATAGAGAGTATGCCAGATATCTGATCCCGGTCTCTTTAACAACCAAGCGTTATTATAACCCGTGGTTACAACCTTTTTAAAAAATGGTATTTATACTTTAAAAATCAAAATAAATTTCAAATACCTTTCAATATCATAATATCATCTCGAACATCATTTATTTAAACATCAGTCATTCTATTTAATATAATATACCATTTAAATCTATTTAATTTATTCAGGAATTGATTGCCTTTCAACTCATATTTAAAAGTTAAAATCTTCCATTTAAAACCATTTAAAGTCAATTCCTTATTTTTATTAATTTACATAATTAATTCCACAATTTAAGCCTTTTTCCCAAAGATTATTTCCATTAAATTTTAATAAAACAATCAAAAATTCAGTTTCCACAGCACTTATAATATGCTACCTAAAGTTCTAGGTTAAAACAGTCCATTTACAAAAGACATCATTTAAGTGCTGTAATAGATTATTAACTTAAATTATTAAGTTTTAAATTCCCAAATATAACTTATTAATTTACTTAACTAAAATCTCACCTTTAACAAAAATTCAGAATTTCCCAAAATAAGTTATATTCCAAAATTTTACTTAAACATTTATTTATTTAACATCTTACCTCATTCAAAAATCATTATAAATTTTATAAAAATTCTTTAAATACATTTTAACCCAGAATATTATAAATTTCCCATTTAAAATAGTTTAAGAGATTTTAGAAAAATATTATATAAACCACGGGTCTGTATATAGTTTTCTAGCCTAGGTCACGTGATACGGATATATATCATTTCAATCCGCAATTTACAAAAACCAGGGTTCTATCATTTCAAACTTGCAATCCCAAGTTAAATAATAAATAATTAAATAATTAAACAAATAATTATCGTTCAGGCCTATCATTTCAGCCTATAACGATCTCAAATTTACAGGGAACTTGGAGTGTGATTAACAATAAATAAGCATTAAATAGTATAACTGCAATAATATTAAAATAAATAAACAACTGATGATGTGTCAATTAATAATGGGGTTTAACATCATACGTTTATATCACAGGCAGATAAAATTAAATAAAATAAATTTACAATTACACTTGTGATTAATTCACAAATATACAGGTATGTTTGTTTGGTGAGGAATACTCACCTTAAAGCTGCAGAGAATTTGATTCAAACGATTGTACCACTTGATAAAGAAACGTACAAATGGCACGATCAGATTTCCGCGGACGCAACGTATTGATTCAAATCTAGAACAAGATCCAAATACGCGACTTAAGTTATGGTCAAAGAAAATTTTCGAAACAACTCGAACGAATAGAATTTGACTTGACTCGACCACTCCCACTACTCGACTCGCCCACGTTCTCAAGGCCACGCAGTGAAATCTTAACTATTTACGTACCCATGAAAATTATAGTGGAAAGTTTTAGGCAAAAGCTGGAAAGAAAAAGGTGGACACAGTACGTTATTCTCTTTCTACAAACAGGTGGCGTACACTAAAATTCTTCAAAATTGATAACAGTGAAATTTGCAACTAATATATCTTTTTTTTCCTCTGTATAAATAAACACGTTGCATAAAAGTGAAGCATGTTGGTTCCCAAAGCTTGAACACGCAACATAGCACAACCCCTCCTACCTCATCTTTTAAAACACGCATTTCTCTTCTTTTCTTTTTTTTTTGAACGTTAAATTCTGGAAGCTTGCGATGAATACAGGGGAAAGACCAAAAGAAAATTGGAAGTAAATAATCTGTGCGTTAAAATTTGGGGATAACTTGCGGCATTCTAGGTAGGCAAGTATTCGATTTTCTTTGATTGAAATTAAGAAAATGGCAAGCAATAAAAATTTCCTTTGAACTGAAATGGAAGTTTCTTTTATTTATTTTATTTTATGAACGTTGAAAACTTTCCAGGTAAGAAAAGTTGATTGCGGGAGTGAGTATGGGAAGAAAATAATTATTTGCGTTGATTGATAAAAGAACGGTAAGGAAGCACGATTTGAAGAATTTCGAACGTTACCTTCTTTTTATATAATAACTCGCGTTGATTTGTCCGGTCAAAATTATTAGATTTGGAATGTTATCCCATCCAAAGATCCTATTTGATTTTGTTCGTGAATTATATGCGAAATCTTAGGTGGAGAAACGGCAGAATTAATTGCTGAGAATGTAAAAGGAAATCACATATTATATACCTATTAACCAAATGAAGTTGTACGTAGACCAGCATTGATTTATAAAGAAACGGTAAAGTTTTATTAGACAATTTAAAGAAAATTGAATGCGTTGATTTTTTTATTAATACGTTTTCCTATATACGTTATTTATACCATTAAAAATTTGTGCACTTTAAATGCGAAATTTCACGGTCTATAAATACACTAACTGGTCAAAAGTTATTACTTAACTTAAAATTAAATTCGTTTACATTCTTCGTATTTAAAATATACATAATTCATTTTTATTAAAATTCCAATTGGAGTTGTCTTTTAACAAAGTTAAAATTTCAAAACTTCCAATTTTATATTTAGACTTTTGGGAAATGATTCAATCAAATAAATAATTTAAAATAAATATATTTCATGGTTTTATAAATGCTAGAAAAACTAGGGCTATTACACTCTCTCCCACTCAGAACTTTTCGTCCTCGAAAAGGAACGAAAGAAGTAAAGGAAGATAAGATAATAAAGCAAAGTACCTTAAACGAATAATTCCGGATTCAAAGCATGAATGCTCTCCTCCGTTTCCCAGGTGCAATCCCGTTCATCGGTGCTCGATTGCACTTTGACCAGTAGGGCAGATTTTCTTCTTAGCTGTTTCGTACCTCGATCGACGACACGAAGCGGCTTCCTTTCAATAGTTAGGTCAGGCTCGATGTGCAAACTATCAAGAGTAGTAGGCTGGATACTAAAAGATGGATCGTGAAGACAGCGACGAAGGTGGGATACATGGAACACATTGTGTATTCCAGCAAATTTCTCGGGCAAATCCAGTCGATAAGCAAGAGATCCAATTCTTTCCAAGATGCGGAATGGACCGATGAACCTAGGGGCAAGCTTCCCTCTACGCCCAAACCGAACTACATTTCTTAAAGGGGAAACCTTAAGAAAAACCAAATCACCAACGGCAAACTCTAAACTTCTTCTACGACGATCCGCATACTTCTTCTGTCTATCCTGAGCAATCTTTAACCTTCACTTAATCTCCTCAAACTTTTCCGAAGCTTCCAAAATCATTTCGGGCCCAAGAACTAAGCGATTACCAGATTCAATCCAGCAAGACGGAGATCTACACGGTCTCCCGTACAGAGCAGCAAATGGGGACATCTTAAGACTAGCCTGATAACTACTGTTATAGGTGAATTCCACAAGATGGAGATGATCTTCCCAAGATCCTCCATAATCCAAGATACAAGCACGGAGAAGATCTTCTAAAATCTGATTTTCCCTTTCAGTTTGCCCGTCAGTTTGTGGGTGGTAAGCAGTGCTCAGATTTAAACGAGTACCCAAGGATTCTTGGAATACTTTCCAAAACTGACAAGTGAACATAGGGTCTCGATCGCAAACAATGCTAAGGGGAACGCCATGGAGGCGAACGATCTTCCTCATATAAATCTCAGGTAAACTTGAAGCCGTACGGGTAGACCTGACTGGAATAAAATGAGCGGGCTTAGTCAGTCTATCCACAATAACCCAGATACTTTCATTTCCCTTCCTAGATCTCGGCAAACCATCGATAAAATCCATAAAAACTTGCCCCCACTTCCAATCGGGAATCTCCAGAGGCTGCAAAAATCCCAGTGTCCTTTGATGATCAGCCTTGACTTGCTGGCAAGTCGCACACCTACTCACAAAAATAGAGACATCGCGCTTCATACCCTTCCACCAGTAAAGTTTCATTAAATCCTGATACATCTTTGCTACGCCAGGATGAATAGAAAGTCGGGATTGATGATGTTCCCGAAGTAGCTCCTGCCTCAAACCATCAACATTCGGGACACAAATCCGATTATTAATCCTTAGAATCCCTTTATCATCAATCTGAGCTCCACTACCATCAAGACTACTACCACCAACCCTGCTGCGAACATTCTCCTTGATCAATCTGATGATCCTATCCTCATCATGCTTAGCCTTGATCTGGTCCAAAAGGGGAGAAGAAACAATAAGTTGGCACAACAAAGACTTCTTTCTACTCAACCCATCCGCCACGACATTTGCTTTTCCCGGGGTATAGTTGATGTCGAGATAATAAGATGCAAGAAACTCGAGCCACCGTACTTGTCTCTGATTCAAATCTTTCTGGGTAAAGATATATTCCAAAGACTGATTATCGGTGAAGAGGTCAAACTTGGCCCCCAAAAGATGATGTCTCCACAGCTTCAGAGCAAAGACAACAAGCAGCAATTCTAAATCGTGGGCAGCATAATTTGCTTCATGGTTCTTCAATTGACGACTAGCATATGCAATTACCTTCCCATCTTGCATTAATACTGCTCCCAAACCCTCGCGACACGCATCAGTGAAAACCGTTAATCTCTCATTTCCATTTGGTACAGTAAGCACTGGTGCGGAAGTGAGCTTATCCTTTAACTCTTGGAATGCAGCTTTACACTTATTGCTCCATATAAACTTAGCATTCTTTCAAGTCAGAGCAGTCAGAGGTGCAGAAATCCGAGCAAAGTTCTCAATGAACCTCCGATAGTAACCGGCAAGGCCCAGAAAACTGTGAATATCAGTTGGAGTCTTCGGTTCTTCCCAATCTTTGATCGCAGCGATTTTGACTGGATCAACAAAAACTCCTTCACTAGAGACAATATGTCCGAGAAATCGGAATTCCTCTTCCCAGAAATGGCATTTGGAAAACTTAGCTTTTAATTGGTGATTTCGGAGAGTCTCTAAAACATAATTCAAATGGGACTCGTGCTCTTTCTTCGTCTTGGAGAAAACAAGGATATCATCAATAAAGACAAGAACGAATTTATTTAGCACGTCACGAAAAACCCGATTCATTAAGTCGACGAAAAAAGCAGGAGCGTTAGTCAAACCAAAAGGCATAACTAGCCATTCAAAGAAGCCATTCTCAGTACGGAAAGCAGTTTTGGGAATGCTCTCCTCTGCAACTCTAAGCTGGTGAAAACCTGTGGCTAAATCAAGCTGAGAGAAAATAGACGCTCCATAAAGTTGATCGAACATATCATTGATGCGGGGTATAGGATATCTGTTTTTCATAGTGAGCTTGTTCAGCTCTCTATAATCAAAACACATCCGAAGGGACCCATCTGATTTGGTGACGAAAACCACGGCTGTTCCCCATTCAGAAAAACTAGGTCTAATCAGACCTTTAGAGGACAAATCCTGAATTTGCTTCCTTAATTCGATCTTCTCCCGTGGAGCCATTCTTCTGGGTGGAAGGACTACAGGTCGTGCTCCAGGAATGAGATCGATACGGAAATCAATTTTCTTTTTCGGAGGTAGAGAAATGACTTAACCAAAAATGTCAGGAAATAGTTTGACTACTAGAGTCGAATGAATATCATCAGGGAAGGTGTCGAAAGAATAGATGAAGCTTCCAGCGAATTCTTTAGGTAAACTACCCTGGATCTTTAGAGAATTTCCAAAATCATCTTTGAGGGCAACCGTTCGAGAGCTACAAGAGATATCTGCATCATGCCTATCTAACCAATCACCTCCAAGCAAAAGATCGAAAGCGTCAAATCCCAAAACATAGAAGTCACCTGTGAAACACTGCTGGAAATGGACGAGATTCACATCCCTACAAACTTTACTAAGGTTCGCAGGGCCACCGATGGGGTTTGAAACACATAAAGGTACAGAAGAAAATTTAGGAGAAAGGAGATGCTCAAATCTATTACAGAGATCCGACGAGATGAAAGTATGGGAAGCTCCGGTATCGAATAAAACACGAACAGGAGATTTAAACAAAGTAAAAGAACCTTGAAGTGTACCTTGAGAGTCATTCGGAGCTGGAGCGAGTGCAGGTGCAGGCTGTGGGGCTGGAGAGGATGCAGAAGTCACCGCAAAGATTCCTGATGTCGTGCCCTTCTTTTGAGTGGGGCAGTCCTTCTTGAAGTGTCCCGGCTGAAGGCAGATGTGGCAGAGGTCTCGCCTAGCCAACTGAGAAGGAGGTGGAATAGCAACACCCAAAGTAGGACAACTATTACGTAGTGTCCTTTCTGGTCGCATTTACGGCAGGTGATGGTAGAAAGATCTACAGTCGGCCTCGCAGGTGCAGAAGATGATGATCCCAGCCCTTGAGTCCTGTTCCTCTTATGGAGGTAGAAATTTGACTTCCTTTTCTTAGCTTTTCCAGAAGACTGAGACGGTTCGGATTGGGCAGCTGGAGTGGCCTTAGAGGGAGTGTTCTCATACCGGAGAGCCATGTCCATCAAAGCGGTGAATGTCCCATGCACGTGGGTAATAAGCCGATCGTAAAACTCAGGGCGAGCACCAGGGATAAATTTCTCGTTCTTCTTAAGCGAGGTGTCAATCAAATTCAGGCCATACTGCGAGAGCTCATTAAATTTTCTCTCGTATTCCGTGAAGGACATATCGCCCTGCTGCAAATCCATAAAGTCTCGATAGAGCTTAGACTTGCCCGCCTCAGGCATCCATTTGACCAAAAAGGCCTCCCTAAATTGCTCCCAGGTGACGTCAGCCTCATTAGTGTGAGCAGTAACAGATAACCACCAATTCAAAGCAGCTCCCTTCATCTGTCAGGCCACCGATTGCCTCTGCTGGGTATTTGTGATTTCGAGACGGGAGAAGATTCTCTCCAAGTCTCTCAACCATTGCTGAGCATCTATTATGGATTCAGAACCCGTAAACTTAGTGCCACCAAGCTCAGTATAATCTTTGCATAGCTTAATAAATCTAACAGGGGCAGCGGGTGGAGGTGCTACCTCATTAATCAAAGGTGCGCACCAAAACGATCACAAAAGTAATAGAATGGCATACGAAGAAGTGCGTCCGATCAGAGGTGCTACCTCATTAATCCGAGAATCGCTCCTGTTTTAGCCACCTTATGCCAACTCACGGGAGTCGGGTCCACGTATTTACCTCAAAGAAAACGTCACCACCATCCTACTTCATTCTGGAATCTCCGCCGCGTACACGATTGTCAAAGTGGTTTTCGGTATTGACAGAGAGTATGCCAGATATCCGATCCCGGTCTCTTTAACAACCAAGCGTTATTATAACCCGTGGTTACAACCTTTTTAAAAATGGTATTTATAGTTTAAAAATCAAAATAAATTTCAAATACCTTTCAATATCATAATATCATCTCGAACATCATTTATTTAAACATCAGTCATTTTGTTTAATATAATATACCATTTAAATCTATTTAATTTATTCAGGAATTGATTGCCTTTCAACTCACATTTAAAAGTTAAAATCTTCCATTTAAAACCATTTAAAGCCAATTCCTTATTTTTTTTAATTTACATAATTAATTCCATAATTTAAGCCTTTTTCCCAAAGATTATTTCCATTATATTTTAATAAAACAATCAAAAATTCAGTTTCCATGGCACTTATAAAATGCTACCTAAAGTTATAGGTCAAAACAGTCCATTTACAAAAGACAGCATTTAAGTGCTGTAACAGATTATTAACTTAAATTATTAAGTTTTAAATTCCCAAATATAACTTATTAATTTGCTTAACTAAAATCTCACCTTTAACAAAAATTCAGAATTTCCCAAAATAAGTTATATTCCAAAATTTTACTTAAACATTTATTTATTTAACATCCTGCCTCATTCAAACATCATTATAAATTTTATAAAAATTCTTTAAATACATTTTAACCCAGAATATAATAAACTTCCCATTTAAAATAGTTTAAGAGATTTCAGAAAAATATTATATAAACCACGGGTCTGTATATAGTTTTCTAGCCTAGGTCAAGTGATACGGATATATATCATTTCAATCCGCAATTTACAAAAACCCGGGTTCTATCATTTCAAACCCGCAATCCCAAGTTAAATAATAAATAATTAAATAATTAAACAAATAATTATCGTTCAGGCCTATCATTTCAGCCTATAACGATCTCAAATTTACAGGGAACTTGCTGTGTGATTAACAGTAAATAAGCATTAAATAGTATAACTGCAATAATATTAAAATAAATAAACAACTGATGATGTGTCATTTAATAATGGGGTTTAACATCATACATTTTATCACAGGCAGATAAAATTAAATAAAATAAGTTTACAATTACACTTGTGATTAATTCACAAATATACAAGTTTGTTTGTCTGGTGAGGAATACTCACCTTAAAGCTGCAGAGAATTTGATTCAAACGATTGTATCACTTGATAAAGAAACGTACAAACGGCACAATCAGATTTCCACGGATGCAACGTCTTGATTCAAATCTAGAACAAGATCCAAATACGCGACTTAAGTTATGGTCAAAGCAAATTTTCGAAACAACTGGAACGAATAGAATTTGACTCGACTCGACCACTCCCACTACTCAACTCGCCCACGTTCTCAAGGCCAGGCAGTGAAATCTTAACTATTTACGTACCCATGAAAATTATAGTGGAAAGTTTTAGGCAAAAGCTGGAAAGAAAAAGGTGGACACAATACGTTTTTCCTTTTCTACAAACAGGTGGCGTACACTAAAATTCTTCAGAATTGATAACATTGAAATTTGCAACTAATATATCTTTTTTTTTCTATGTACAAATAAACACTTTGCATAAAAGTGAAGCATGTTGGTTCCCAAAGCTTGAACACGCAACATAGCACTGCCCCTCCTACCTCATCTTTTAAAACATGCATTTCTCTTTTTTTTTTTGAAAGTTAAATTCTGGAAGCTTGCGTTGAATACAGGGGAAAGACCAAAAGAAAATTGGAAGTAAATAATCTGTGCGTTAAAATTTGGGGATAACTTGCGGCATTCTAGGTAGGCAGGAATTCAATTTTCTTTGATTGAAATTAAGAAAACGGCAAGCAATAAAATTTCCTTTGAACTGAAATGGAAGTTTCTTTTATTTATTTTATTTTATGAACGTTGAAAACGTTCCAGGTAAGAAAAGTTGATTGCGGGAGTGAGTATGGGAAGAAAATAATTATTTGCATTGATTGATAAAAGAACGGTAAGGAAGCACGATTTGAAGAATTTCGAACATTACTTTCTTTTTATATAATAACTCGCATTGATTTGTCCGGTCAAAATTATTAGATTTGGAACGTTATCCCATCCAAATATCCTGTTTGATTTTGTTCGTGAGTTATATGTGATATCTTAGGTGGAGAAACGGCAGAATTAATTGCTGAGAATGTAAAAGGAAATCACAGATTATATACCTATTAACCAAATGAAGTTGTACGTAGACCAGCATTGATTTATAAAGAAACGGTAAAGTTTTATTAGACAATTTAAAGCAAATTGAATGCGTTGATTTTTTTTTATTAATACGTTTTCCTATATACGTTATTTATACCATTAAAAATTTGTGCCCTTTTAAATGCGAAATTTCACGGTCTATAAATACACTGACTTGTCAAAAGTTATTACTTAACTTAAAATTAAATTCGTTTACATTCTTCGTATTTAAAATATACATAACTCATTTTTATTAAAATTCCAATTGGAGTTGTCTTTTAACAAAGTAAAAATTTCAAAACTTCCAATTTTATATTTAGACTTTTGGGAAATGATTCAATCAAATAAATAATTTAAAATAAATAAATTTCACGGTTTTATGAATGCTAGAAAAACTAGGGCTGTTACAGTATCCTTAAGTTACTTGCTCTATATTACAGTACACTTGAATTAGCTTACACTATATAAGTATATATGTCCTGACTCGAGTGTTTATGTTTTATTTTACACTCGGTTCAGCCTGAGTTGCAGTTTAGCTTTCATCCCGGAGATAGGACTTCTGTTGATTTTTCAAGCTACCGGCAAAACTTTCAGTCCGTTATCTTATTTATTTAATCAAGACTATGGAATATCTGGATTTTCTATTTGACGATTTAAACTATATCTGAGATTAAAGACTATGTAATTTTTATTTGTTTGGGACTATTTATAGTGGCTTCACGAACCGCTAAGTATTTAAAATTCTGCTGCGAGTTTTCTGGTATCTGTGTCTGTGATTCTATGATTTGATTTCATTTGCTCCCAATTTATTTACAATCTATTGTTTTGAACTCTTCAAGTCTGACAAGTTTAAATTTATCGTCAAATTTGAATGGTACAAAATAGTGGGTCGTCACATGCACCAAAGACATGGCAACCCAACAACAAGGGCCAGTGTGACGCCCCACCTCTATACCCACGCTAGCTAAGAACATTACTGTGAATGCTGTCAACTAGCACGGAGAATAAGGCTGTTGAGGAGCGACCATCTGTATAATTGCTTTGTGCGAGTACCGATATACCGGATAAAAATATAACTTTTCGTCTCAAGAGGAAATCCGACATACCGACACAAACTCAAAGCTACTACACAGTGGCTATAATTTCTTCGGAAAAAAATATAGAAATAAACATAACATAAATCAGTCACAAACAATTCATATCACAAAGGCGGAAATAGATATGAATACTACACATGAAAGTGTACATCAGAGTAGTGGTCTAAAAAGATCCACATATCACAAAAGAAATAGTTACATGAACTACACAAAAGAATAAGTATACATTATCGAGTCTATCTCTCAAATGTGTACAACAAAAACTACTATTCTAAGTAGTTAGCCAAAAGTCAGAGGGATCAATCCCAAGAGAGAATTCAAGCAGAAGCACCTGTAACATCTCGGTCTGACCCGAGTATTATTTAATAAGAAAATAATAAACGGATCAGTCTAACTATAAATATCAGACGAAACGATATAGAATAAGAGATGTGACTAAACACATAATAATCACAATGCCAAGCTGTGATATATATATAAATATATACTTAGTTGATAATCATCAAGAGATTAATCAATGTCACCAGATCTACACAAGAATCAAAGAAGTGTCATACTCTTTATTTCGTTCATCAAACCACAAATATTGACGATAACATCAATGTCAATCACCAAAGTCAAAGACGCACAAATTCCAGAAGACTACACAAGAAATCCAGAAATCACAAAAGTCAATGACACACAAATTCACCAATGAACAAATATTGATAAAACTTATCAATGGAAATCACGAAAATTGGTGAAACACAAATTCTAGGAATCTACACAAGAAATCCAGAAATCACAAAGGGGGGGAAGGCCTATCACAAACGGGAGCATAAAGCTCACCAACACGTGTATCACAGACGGAACGCTAATTCCATGGTCGCTAACCATCACAAATTGAGCCGAAGCTCCACAAACGGCCCGAAGACCATTGGTTGCTACCCCATCACAAATTGAGTCGAAACTCCACAAAACGGGGTTTAGTCTCCCTCGCAGACAAAGAGACATCGCATATTGCTAGTCTAAATCACAAAGATGATCGTCATGATCAGCGAGAAGTGTCGATTAAACTAAGCTAGTAAATATATGAGTTTAGCTTCATGTCCCATAACCACTTACTTAACTTAAATATTTACGAACAAAGTGTAAGTCTCCAATAGAAAATTGTCACAAGAGGTTCAATTGAACAAGTCCAAGAATTAACCGACAAAGTAAACGCAAGCGTTTCATACCACTAGTTTTACTAAGCCGTTTAATTAGATTTCTCATACGAGTGAGGTAAAGGTTTGTATATACTAATAGATTGGAAAACGGTTTTATAAACGAATTTGGTATTAAAATAGTATTGAAATCGTTTGAGGAAAGAGTTTTGATATTTACTACTAGTATAGAAAACCTTTATATTTTTAAAGTGACAAAGCACAAGGGGGATTGTAGAAACAATCAATCACAAAGATCACATTCGAAGATGTGAATAAAAATCCAATGAAATCGATAAAGGATCCATCGAAGTGGATATATCTAAAATTCCCAAAGAAAATAAGCCATCAAAGATGATAATAAATGATGACAATAAATAGGATCATCACGAATCGATTTAAATAGGAAATTCAATCCAAAAAGGCAAATTGGACTAAAACAGCAGGTTCAGTCGACTGAACAGAGAATTTCAGTCGACTGACCCTGTACATGGAAATTTTCCAGGTTCAGGAAACTTTCTGTTTCCAGTTTCAGTCGACTGTGCAGAGTTTTTCAGTCGACTGAATCATGCCTGGAAACTCTCGGGTTTCAGGTTCAGTCGACTGAACAGAGATTTCAGTCGACTGAATCATGCCTGGGCTGTTTTTCAGCCTTATTCAAATGAAGAGCAAACTCTTCCAAAATGCAATCGGACGAACATTGGCTCTAAGGGTTTATGCCAATCGGCAACCTGGCCCTATATGCTCCTCGATGCATCACCAAAAGCATGATCAAACATCCATAAAAGGATTTTACACAAATTTGTCTTAAAAACCCAAAAATTGGAATATTCACAAAATCAATCCAAAACAAGAGCAAATGCACATGAAGAAGTGTTAGGAATTCATACCCAACAACCAAAGATAATTATAGTCATAGATGTGAGATAAAAATCTCACCTTTGAACTAAATTTATGAAGATGAAGCTTGAAAGCAATGGCAAGAACAAGCACTCTTCAATCTCAACACTAGAAGCTTGAATCTAAGCTAAAAAGAAGAACATTTCCTAAGTTAGGTTTAGGAAAATTCTGAAATTGAATGGAGAAAGAGTTGGAGAAGATGAAGGAGATGCTTACCAAAGGGTTCTTCTTGAGTTTGGAGCAAGGAGATGGATTTTCTAAGGAAGTTAGGGCTTGGAGTTTTAATTCTTTTTCCTCTCCACCATTTTCAGTTGGAGCTTGAGTTTGAGGTGTTGGAATGAAGTAATGAAGAGGAGAGGGGGATTGGGACTGAATACATAAGTGGGTTCAGCCCAAACCAAAGCCCAAAGCAAAAAGTAGCAAAATTCAACTTTCTCCAAACATATCGAAGCTTATACTCAAAAAGGTCGCAAACAGCATTTTGAACTCAATGGAGGTGGTCTCGAGTCCTAATTCTACCGTATGCAAAAAGTAGCTTTTCGGACTAAAAATCCGACTAACGATAAAATATTTAAATAAAATATTTAAATATAAAATCGATAAATATGCGGGTTGTTACAGACTCCCCTCCTTAAAGAAATTGCGTCCTCGCAATAAGTAAGAAGGAAATATAAGAAGTAACAACCATAGAAGCATATTAACACAAAAGAAAATTTGAAATAGTAAGTTCACCCTAAAGTGCACAAAAGAGTTAGCAGGAAATCTAGTGAAACTTCAATTTCCACAATAACACCGGGCTCAAGAATGAAAACCGGAATCCCTAAGGCATTCCCGTAAATAAAAGACGTTGGGAACGTCAAGAATAGCAAAAAAATTGAGCCGGTGCAACGGCGTAGTACAAAAACGGTACGCCCGAAAAACTAGAAACTCAAACAATTTGGGACATCAGCGTAGTACAAAAACGGTACGCCCAATGAACCAAAGGAAAGACATCGATGTAGTACAAACGGTACGTCCGATGAATCTAAAGCAAAGACATCGATGTAGTACAAATGGTACATCCGATGAATCAAAAGCAAAGACATCGATGTAGTACAACGGTACATCCGATGAATCAAATAGCAAAGACATCGATGTAGTACAACGGTACATCCGATGAATCAAAAGAAAAGACATCGATGTAGTACAACGGTACATCCGATGAATCAAAAGAAAAGACATCGATGTAGTACAACGGTACATCCGATGAATCAAATAGCAAAGACATCGATGTAGTACAAACGGTACATCCGATGAATCAAAAGCAAAGACATCGATGTAGTACAAACGGTACATCCGATGAATCAAAAAGCAAAGACATCGATGTAGTACAAACGGTACATCCGATGAATCAAAAGCAAAGACATCGATGTAGTACAAACGGTACATCCGATGAATCAAAAGCAAAGACATCGATGTAGTACAACGGTACATCCGATGAATCAAAAGCAAAGACATCGATGTAGTACAGCGGTACATCCGATGAATCAAAAGCAAAGACATCGATGTAGTACAAACGGTACATCCGATGAATCAAAAGCAAAGACATCGATGTAGTACAAAGGTACATCCGATGAATCAAATAGCAAAGACATCGATGTAGTACAACGGTACATCCGATGAATCAAAAGCAAAGACATCGATGTAGTACAACGGTACATCCGATGAATCAAATAGCAAAGACATTGATGTAGTACAACGGTACATCCGATGAATCAAAAGCAAAGACATCGATGTAGTACAACGGTACATCCGATGAATCAAAAGAAAAGACATCGATGTAGTACAACGGTACATCCGATGAATCAAAAGCAAAGACATCGATGTAGTACAACGGTACATCCGATGAATCAAAAGCAAAGACATCGATGTAGTACAACGGTACATCCGATGAATCAAAAGCAAAGACATCGATGTAGTACAACGGTACATCCGATGAATCAAATAGCAAAGACATCGATGTAGTACAAACGGTACATCCGATGAATCAAAAGCAAAGACATCGATGTAGTACAAACGGTACATCCGATGAATCGAAAAGCAAAGACATCGATGTAGTACAAACGGTACATCCGATGAATCCAAAAGCAACGACATCGATGTAGTACAAACGGTACATCCGATGAATCAAAAGCAAAGACATCGATGTAGTACAAACGGTACATCCGATGAATCAAAAGCAAAGACATCGATGTAGTACAACGGTACATCCGATGAATCAAAAAGCAAAGACATCGATGTAGTACAACGGTACATCCGATGAATCAAAAGCAAAGACATCGATGTAGTACAACGGTACATCCGATGAATCAAAAGCAAAGACATCGATGTAGTACAACGGTACATCCGATGAATCAAAAGAAAAGACATCGATGTAGTACAACGGTACATCCGATGAATCAAATAGCAAAGACATCGATGTAGTACAACGGTACATCCGATGAATCAAAAGCAAAGACATCGATGTAGTACAACGGTACATCCGATGAATCAAAAGAAAAGACATCGATGTAGTACAACGGTACATCCGATGAATCAAAAGCAAAGACATCGATGTAGTACAACGGTACATCCGATGAATCAAAAGCAAAGACATCGATGTAGTACAACGGTACATCCGATGAATCAAAAGCAAAGACATCGATGTAGTACAACGGTACATCCGATGAATCAAATAGCAAAGACATCGATGTAGTACAAACGGTACATCCGATGAATCAAAAGCAAAGACATCGATGTAGTACAACGGTACATCCGATGAATCAAATAGCAAAGACATCGATGTAGTACAAACGGTACATCCGATGAATCAAAAGCAAAGACATCGATGTAGTACAACGGTACATCCGATGAATCAAATAGCAAAGACATCGATGTAGTACAACGGTACATCCGATGAATCAAAAGCAAAGACATCGATGTAGTACAACGGTACATCCAATGAATCAAATGCAAAGACATCGATGTAGTACAACGGTACATCCGATGAATCAAAAGAAAAGACATCGATGTAGTACAACGGTACATCCGATGAATCAAATAGCAAAGACATCGATGTAGTACAACGGTACATCCGATGAATCAAAAGCAAAGACATCGATGTAGTACAACGGTACATCCGATGAATCAAAAGAAAAGACATCGATGTAGTACAACGGTACATCCGATGAATCAAAAGCAAAGACATCGATGTAGTACAACGGTACATCCGATGAATCAAAAGCAAAGACATCGATGTAGTACAACGGTACATCCGATGAATCAAAAGCAAAGACATCGATGTAGTACAACGGTACATCCGATGAATCAAATAGCAAAGACATCGATGTAGTACAAACGGTACATCCGATGAATCAAAAGCAAAGACATCGATGTAGTACAAATGGTACATCCGATGAATCGAAAAGCAAAGACATCGATGTAGTACAAACGGTACATCCGATGAATCCAAAAGCAAAGACATCGATGTAGTACAAACGGTACATCCGATGAATCAAAAGCAAAGACATCGATGTAGTACAAACGGTACATCCGATGAATCAAAAGCAAAGACATCGATGTAGTACAACGGTACATCCGATGAATCAAAAAGCAAAGACATCGATGTAGTACAATGGTACATCCGATGAATCAAAAGCAAAGACATCGATGTAGTACAACGGTACATCCGTTGAATCAAATGCAAAGACATCGATGTAGTACAACGGTACATCCGATGAATCAAAAGAAAAGACATCGATGTAGTACAACGGTACATCCGATGAATCAAATAGCAAAGACATCGATGTAGTACAACGGTACATCCGATGAATCAAAAGCAAAGACATCGATGTAGTACAACGGTACATCCGATGAATCAAAAGAAAAGACATCGATGTAGTACAACGGTACATGCGATGAATCAAATCCCAAATAATTCGGAACACTGACGCAGTACAAAAACGGTACGTCCAATGAACCGAAGCCCGAATGATTTTCGGAACACCGACGTAGTACAAAAACGGTACGTCCAATGAATCGAACACAATAAAAGGACATCGGGCGCTAGTCCTTAAAAGGAATGAGATAAAGCTCAATAAAACGAAGTATACCAAAACGTCCGATGAACTTGATAGAAAAATAATTCCATTCAGACAACATCAAAGAGTCCACCACTTGTTGCCTACGACAAAGCGCATTGGCAACACGATTTCCCTTCTCGGGAATAAAAGAATATCAAGATCATAGGAAGCTAGGAACTCGAGTCTACAAGTAGTTCCTTAAGAGAACATAAATATTCGAAAGATTTATGATCGAGATGGAGAACAAATTTCTTCCCCAAAGATGATGATGTCAAATTCCAAAAGCAAAAACAATAGCCTCGAACACTAGATCATGAGTGGCATATCTAGTCTCGATAAGCTATAATGATTTAGAAACACAAGCGATATCACATTTTCCTTTGCAAGAGAATGGCATTCCAAACCAATACGACTAGTATCGGTACAAATAGCAAAGTCTTGGTTCCCCTTCAGGAATCACAAGAAAGAATAAGAGTATCGAAAAGAAAGAACTTCTTTTAAATAATTCTCTTTC
The DNA here is from genome assembly GCA_030765085.1 of Allium cepa. Lineage (NCBI taxonomy): Eukaryota > Viridiplantae > Streptophyta > Magnoliopsida > Asparagales > Amaryllidaceae > Allium > Allium cepa. Next base: position 913,808,388 of record CM060943.1, read on the forward strand.
CCGAAAAGTTAAAACTTCCAAAATTACATTTATCATTATGTAATAATCTTTCTAGAAAAATTTACATTTTTACAAGTCAATATATCGTGCCTGACTGTCTCATCAAAGTGTTTAGGAGATTCCTATCGATAACGTTGATCAAGGGCATCGACCAAAATTCTTAAAGCACTCAACGGGCAATACAATCACAAAATATTCTTTTATAGGATAAATAAATCTCTTAAAAAGTTTTAAGAATATTCTTTGTTCGTTTCAAGAACAAAAATCCAGTTTTACTTATAAATAAATCTTATGAAAAAGATTTGCAAAATTTTAAATTACTATTTTCATCCAAAATCAATAAATACAAGAATGGTCTCATCGAAATATTCATAGAATATTCGATTTATAAAATGGATGAAATGAGTTGGACAAATTGAATGACATAATAATTCATTCATAGGAATCATAACGAGTGCGGAATGCGGTAAGTGGAACGCTAATTTCCGCAACTCGTAGCAAACGAAAACCGGTGGTAAAGTCAAACTGAAAAGACCTTAACACCACACAAAAGATTTCTTAGGTGATAATCCTAAGACAAACTCAAAAATACCGGAAAATTTCTCAAACTACATGAATGAGAGAAATAACACTTTCCTTATAAGTGGGCTTAAGGAATAAAATGATGCCATCAAGTTGGAATCAAAATCATAAAGGAAAAATAGAAATCTGCTTAACAGATTGACAATGTCGAAGATGAATAGTCCACTCGAAAAATAGGATATGGGCTTCACAATGATTAAGCCGATCCTTTCAAAAAAAATCAATTCCAAAGCTAAAGTAAAAATATCGGCTCGGAAAGAAAAGTCACATAAAACAATCTCGACATCTAAACAAAAGCAAATTGAGTGTTGCGGATCTACCATCCGGATTCACAATCCTCAAAGAAGTCATCAAGCCCAAAATATTCAAAGAAAAAGAATCGACAAGTTCTTTTGATATAAAAATAATGAGATGAAACCCATATCAAAAAGAACTCAAATAAGAAGATCATAAAATAAATGTAACCAAGGATTAAATGAGTAATACCTTGACCCCGAGAAGTGTTTCTAGGAGCTTGCACTACATTGAGCTCTCTCTCCTCCTTACTTTGAAGTACGGGACATGTAGTAATATGGTGACCCGAATTTTTGCAATAGCGACAAAAGAGGGGCCTCGGACACTCCCTTGCATAGTGGCTCGTGGAACCACAATTGTAGCATTGACCACGACTAGAGGTAGGAGTCTTTGCTACCGGAATTTCTTGCCTCCCTTTCTTGTAGGGAATGGGGCCTTTGAATTTGACAGGCCTCTTCGAGTTATTGTTGAAGTTCTGTTGGGCACGCACAACTTCAACATCACCTTCATTATCGGCCTCTTCAAGACGAAGATCGATATCAATAAGCTGATCAAACGAAACCTCAAGTTTCAGGAGTAATGGCTTCTTAAGATTCTTATTCAAGCCATAGACAAATCTCTGATTTTTCTTCATCGGGGTATTAATATACTCGACCCCGTACTTAGAGAGAGATTCGAAAGATGCGACGTAGTCTGTCACGGAAGATTCACCTTGAACAAGGTCTATGAAACGCCGGGCTAAGGTTACTTTTTCAGCCTCCGGCACAAATTTCGATTCGAATCTTTCCCTAAATTGCTCCTAAGTGAGATCCGCCTCAACGATTTCAGAAATTAAAAGCTCATACCAATCTAATGCTCTTTCTTGGAGCATGATAGAAGCCACTTGGACTCGATGTAGATCAATAAGGTTCATGCGAGAAAAGATGCGATCGCATGATTTGAGCCAAGCTTGAATTTCTATAACACTCTCGGATCCCCTGAATGGCCCTCCACCCAAATCGGTGTAGTCTCTGCACAAGCGTGCAAAACCGGATCTAGGATGAGTAGGCTCCTGATTGGGTCCGGCAGCTTGAGCGTTCTTCACGAGATCCAAAAGCTGCTGAGCATACATGAATACTCCATCCTGAGGAGTAGCGCTAGATTAACCGGCGCTGGAACGGCCAGGTCTAACCATTTCTCTTCTTTAAGAAAGAAAGAAAGAAGAGGAAAAGGTTATTCTCAAAATGAATATCAAGCAATCTTGATAGATAAAACAAGGAATCATAAAAGAAAGTAGGATAGAACAGGACGAAGACCCGAATAAAATCCTAAAGCACAACTCCTAAGAAAGACTTAGGACATGATCCTTGCTAAATTATTCTATATTGTTCCGAAATTTGGCTCTGATACCAAGCTGTGACGCCCCACCTCTATACCCACGCTAGCCAAGAACATTACTGTGAATGCTGTCAACTAGCACGGAAAATAAGGTTGTTGAGGAGCGACCATCTGTATAATTGCTTTGTGCGAGTACCGATATACCGGATAAAAATATAACTTTTCGTCTCAAGAGGAAATCCGACATACCGACACAAACTCAAAGCTACTACACAGTGGCTATAATTTCTTCGGAAACAAATATAGAAATAAACATAACATAAATCAGTCACAGACAATTCATATCACAAAGGCGGAAATAGATATGAATACTACACATGAAAGTGTACATCAGAGTAGTGGTCTAAAAAGATCCACATATCACAAAAGAAATAGTTACATGAACTACACAAAAGAATAAGTATACATTATGGAGTCTCTCTCAAATGTATACAACAAAAACTACTAATCTAAGTAGCCAAAAGTCAGAGGGATCAATCCCAAGAGAGAAGTCAAGCAGAAGCACCTGTAACATCTCGGTCTGACCCGAGTATTATTTAATAAGAAAATAATAAACGGATCAGTCTAACTATAAATATCAGATGAAACGATATAGAATAAGAGATGTGACTAAACACATAATAATCACAATGCCAAGCTCTGATATATATATAAATATATACTTAGTTGATAATCATCAAGAGATTAATCAATGTCACCAGATCTACACAAGAATCAAAGAAGTGTCATACTCTTTATTTCGTTCATCAAACCATAAATATTGACGATAACATCAATGTCAATCACCAAAGTCAAAGACGCACAAATTCCAGAAGACTACACAAGAAATCCAGAAATCACAAAAGTCAATGACACACAAATTCACCAATGCACAAATATTGATAAAACTTATCAATGGAAATCTCGAAAATTGGTGAAACACAAATTCTAGGAATCTACACAAGAAATCCAGAAATCACAAAAGGGGGGAAGGCCTATCACAAACGGGAGCATAAAGCTCACCAACATGTGTATCACAGACGGAACGCTAATTCCATGGTCGCTAACCATCACAAATTGAGCCGAAGCTCCACAAACGGCCCGAAGACCATGGGTTGCTACCCCATCACAAATTGAGTCGAAACTCCACAAAACGGGGTTTAGTCTCCCTCGCAGACAAAGAGACATCGCATATTGCTAGTCTAAATCACAAAGATGATCGTCATGATCAGCGAGAAGTGTCGATTACACTAAGCTAGTAAATATATGAGTTTAGCTTCATGTCCCATAACCACTTGCTTAACTTAAATATTTACGAACAAACTGTAAGTCTCCACTAGAAAATTGTCACAAGAGGTTCAATCGAACAAGTCCAAGAATTAACCGACAAAGTAAACGCAAGCGTTTCATCCCACTAGTTTTACTAAGCCGTTTAATTAGATTTCTCATATAAGTGAGGTAAAGGTTTGTATATACTAATAGATTGGAAAACGGTTTTATAAACGAATTTGGTATTAAAATAGTATTGAAATCGTTTGAGGAAAGAGTTTTGATATTTACTACTAGTATAGAAAACCTTTATATTTTTAAAGTGACAAAGCACAAGGGGGATTGTAGAAACAATCAATCACAAAGATCACATTCGAAGATGTGAATAAAAATCCAATGAAATCGATAAAGGATCCATCGAAGTGGATATATCTAAAATTCCCAAAGAAAATAAGTCATCAAAGATGATAATAAATGATGACAATAAATAGGATCATCACGAATCGATTTAAATAGGAAATTCAATCCAAAAAGGCAAATTGGACTAAAACAGCAGGTTCAGTCGACTGAACAGAGAATTTCAGTCGACTGACCCTGTACATGGAAATTTTCCAGGTTCAGGAAACTTTCTGTTTCCAGTTTCAGTCGACTGTGCAGAGTTTTTCAGTCGATTGAATCATGCCTGGAAACTCTCGGGTTTCAGGTTCAGTCGACTGAACAGAGATTTCAGTCGACTGAATCATGCCTGGGCTGTTTTTCAGCCTTATTCAAATGAAGAGCAAACTCTTCCAAAATGCAATCGGACGAACATTGGCTCTAAGGGTTTATGCCAATCGGCAACTCGGCCCTATATGCTCCTCGATGCATCACCAAAAGCATGATCGAACATCCATAAAAGGATTTTACACAAATTTGACTTAAAAACCCAAAAATTGGAATATTCACAAAATCAATCCAAAACAAGAGCAAATGCACATGAAGAAGTGTTAGGAATTCATACCCAACAACCAAAGATAATTATAGTCATAGATGTGAGATAAAAATCTCACCTTTGAACTAAATTTATGAAGATGAAGCTTGAAAGCAATGGCAAGAACAAGCACTCTTCAATCTCAACACTAGAAGCTTGAATCTAAGCTAAAAAGAAGAACATTTCCTAAGTTAGGTTTAGGAAATTTCTGAAATTGAATGGAGAAAGAGTTGGAGAAGGTGAAGGAGATGCTTACCAAAGGGTTCTTCTTGAGTTTGGAGTAAGGAGATGGATTTGCTAAGGAAGTTAGGGCTTGGAGTTTTAATTCTTTTTCCTCTCCACCATTTTCAGTTGGAGCTTGAGTTTGAGGAGTTGGAATGAAGTAATGAAGAGGAGAGGTGGATTGGGACTGAATACATAAGTGGGTTCAGCCCAAACCAAAGCCCAAAGCAAAAGGTAGCAAAATTTAACTTTCTCCAAACATATCGAAGCTTATACTCAAAAAGGTCGCAAACGGCATTTTGAACTCAATGAAGGTGGTCTCGAGTCCTAATTTTACCGTATGCAAAAAGTAGCTTTTCGGACCAAAAATCCGACTAACGATAAAATATTTAAATAAAATATTTAAATATAAAATCGATAAATATGCGGGTTGTTACAGCCAGGCAGCAAGCATTCATGAAACAAAAGTTCTAACAAACTCAAATATCACAAAACTTTGCAACAAAGATCAAGGCAACAAGTAAGCAACCCAGTGCCAACATAAGCACTGCCCAAATACCAAGTCCAGAACATGAATCTAGACCAGAATGAAGAATAAATGAATCAGAAGAAGTCCAAATATAATGCAACAGCTACTCAAAACAACATAAAAGTTTTCAACTTCAACATGTCAGTAAACATCAGTGCACACGACAATGACACATATATATACATGAACCAGCATAAGCAAAAGAAATGCAAGAGTCGACCAAACAACAAAGTGCCAAGATAATGAACGCAACTTTCAAATTAGGCAATGCAGACAACAGGGGTTTGAACTTATATGTACAAAGTCAGAGAAACAAGTGCAGTGATATACACAGTGCACAAAGGTAGTAGTGCAAATCTAACTGGAAGCACGCAATTTCTCATACCAGATACATCAACAAGTCATGCGATGCACCAGAGAAAATGACCGGTACACGTGAAAATGTGAGCTACCACCCAACGAATCAAATGATACATACTCAAGTGGAGCAAGCAACAAATGTATACAAGAAAAACAACATGAAACTAGATAGTACAAGTGTAGGACTCGACAGATCAGCCTCAACCATGAAATGGTCATGTTCACAACTCGATACAAGGGATTACGGGATGGAAAGCATGCAAGTAAGTGCAATGTGAACCAATGGTGAAGTACACAATGCAAATGACCAAGGCTATTATATGCTCAAATGAAGTCAACAATATCTAGAGTGAATGCAAGTCAATGATCTAACAAATCAAACCAGTTGTACACATGAATGAACACTAGTGGTAAACAAGTCAAACACATACCAAATTCAAAACAAAACTCATTGCTATGCACATAATCACTTCCAGATCAAACACCAGACGAAAAACCAACAAGTTTAAGCTACCGGAATGAATGAGCAACAGGAAGCCAGAAGTTCACACAACAAAACAAGTCGAAGTCAACTCGAAATCAACATAGTCAAAAGAATTCTACATCGAAAGACAAAAAGAACAGAATCAACATCAGCAAAACTCAAAACAAACCAAGAAATCACGGCCGAAGTCCGGTACCAAAAATTCAAGGCCGAAACACATAATCACCTATTTATGAATTCGAATTAGACGTGAGTAATTAAAAATTACTCACCTTTGCAAAATGAATTGGAGCAGCCGTTCGAATTGAGGAAGAGTCAAAGCCGTGGTCCTCAAGAAAGATCGACAATAGCCAGCACTCGTCGAATCAATCGAACACCTAAAGTCGACGCCTTTGATTTCACGAGCCCTAATTTTTTAAGACGAAAACGAGGCCGCCATTTTTATTTTTAGGGTTTTCCAATGAAAATTTTGAATAAAGGTTGGAACGGGTTTGCCTTTGATAAAACACGACACACAGTAGAAATAAAGAAACGTGGGCTACAATTTTATATTTAAGGCCCAAAAACACTAACAAATCTATAAAGAAATTTCAATCCGATTAAAAACTACAACTGCAATTAGTCAGCTAATTTAATCGTCATTTGACGATAATAAATTAACAGCAAAACCCCGGGTTGTTGCAGACTCCCCTCCTTATAAAAATTGCGTCCCCGCAATTTTCATAATTAAAGGCATCAATAACAATTATTTTTCTAACATAAACTGGTTAGGCTAGAAAAATACAGTCGGGAATACAAACGCCAAAGAAATCTTTTAATTCATAAAATAAATTCACAAAATCTCAACAAAATATAACTATCAAATAGATAATCAGAATACATAAATCTCAAAAGAGCAATATCTAATTATCGATACGATAATTAGAAAATAGCGAAACCTAATTATCAACAAAGACAATTAGAAAACACAAATCACAAATCGCAAAACCGCAAATATCTAGTTATCAGCTAGAAAAACACGAACTCCATAATCAGCAAACTCTAACTATCAACAAGGATAGATAGAAAACAACAAATATTGAATTACCAAAAACGATAATCAAATATCAAATCAACAAATATTCAATTATCAAAAACGATAATCAAATCTCAAATCAACAAATATTCAATTATCAAAAACGATAATAAAATCTCAAATCAACAAATATTTAATTATCAAAAACGATAATCAAATCTCAAATCAACAAATATTCGGTTATCAAAAACGATAATCAAATCTCAAATCAACAAATATTTAGATACCAAAAACGATAATCAAATCTCAAATCAACAAATATTCAATTATCAAAAACGATAATCAAATTCAACAAATATCTAATTATCAAAAACGATAATCAGAATCAACAAATATTCGATTATCAAAAACGATAATCAGAAATTTCAAATCAAAAAATATTTAATTATCAAAAACGATAATCAAATCTCAAACCAACAAATATTCAATTATCAAAAACGATAATCAAAAATCTCAAATCAACAAATATCTAATTATCAAAAACGATAATCAAATCTCAAATCAACAAATATTCAATTATCAAAAACAATAATCAAATCTCAAATCAACAAATATTTAATTATCAAAACGATAATCAAATCTCAAATCAAAAAATATTCAATTATCAAAAACTATAATCAAATCTCAAATCAACAAATATTTAGTTATCAAAAGCGATAATCAAATCTCAAATCAACAAATATTCAATTATCAAAAACGATAATCAAATTCAATAAATATCTAATTATCAAAAACGATAATCAGAATCAACAAATATCCGATTATCAAAAACGATAATCAGAAATCTCAAATCAACAGATATTTAATTATCAAAAACTATAATCAAATCTCAAATCAACAAATATTCAATTATCAAAAATGATAATCAAAAATCTCAAATCAACAAATATCTAATTATCAAAAACAATAATCAAATCTCAAATCAACAAATATTAAATTATCAAAAATGATAATCAAATCTCAAATCGACAAATATTTAATTATCCAAAACGATAATCAAATCTCAAATCAACAAATATTCAATTATCAAAAACGATAATCAAATCTCAAATCGACAAATATTTAATTATCGAAAATGGTAATCAAATCTCAAATCAACAAATATTCAATTATCAAAAACGATAATCAAATTCAACAAATATCTAATTATCAAAAACGATAATCAGAATCAACAAATATCCGATTATCAAAAACGATAATCTGAAATCTTAAATCAACAAATATTTAATTATCAAAAACGATAATCAAATCACAAATCAACAAATATTTAATTATCAAAAACGATAATCAAATCTCAAATCAACAAATGTTCAATTATCAAAAACGATAATCAAATCTCAAATCAGCAAATATTCAATTATCAAAAACGATAATCAAAAATCTCAAATCAACAAATATTTAATTATCAAAAACGATAATCAAATCTCAAATCAACAAATATTCTGTTATCAAAAACGATAATCAAATCTCAAATCAACAAATACTGAATTATCAAAAACTATAATCAAATCTCAAATCAACAAATATTCAATTATCGAAAACGATAATCAAATCACAAATCCACAAATATTCAATTATCGAAAACGATAATCAGATCTCAAATCAACAAATATTCAATTATCAAAAACGATAATAAAATTCAACAAATATCTAATTATCGAAAACGATAATTAGAATCAACAAATATCCGACTATCAAAAACAACAATCAGAAATCTCAAATCAACAAATATTTAATTATCAAAAACGATAATCAAATCTCAAATCAACAAATATTCAATTATCAAAAACGATAATCAAATCTCAAATCAACAAATATTCAATTATCAAAAACGATAATCAAAAATCTCAAATCAACAAATATCTAATTATCAAAAACGATAATCAAATCTCAAATAAACAAATATTCAATTATCAAAAACGATAATCAAATTCAACAAATATCTAATTATGAAAAACGATAATCAGAATCAACAAATATCCGATTATCAAAAACGATAATCAGAAATCTCAAATCAACAAATATTTAATTATCAAAAACGATAATCAAATCTCAAATCAACAAATATTCAATTATCAAAAACGATAATCAAATTCAACAAATATCTAATTATCAAAAACGATAATCAGAAACAGTAAATATCCGATTATCAAAAACGATAATCAGAACTCATATCAACAAATATCCAATTACATGCAGATAATTGGAAACAACAAATATCTAGAAATCAATTGAGATGACTAGAAAATCAACTTAAAAGGTTGGATCGATCCCGTCAGATGGCGAGTTTTAGCTACGCCGCACGTGCATCTCAGAGTGGCCGAAGCCTACCAAGTACTATAAATTTTGGCGCCCATCAGATTGACCCAATGGTCTGCAGAGTGACCCGAAGGTCTAGTATTGGTATTTGACCCGAAGGTCCGCAGAGTGGCCCGAATGCCCAACAAATAACCCGAAGGTCCATCATATGACCCGAAGGTCCAACATGTGACCCGAAGGTCCATCAGAGTGGCTCGAAAGCCAAATAAAATCATAAAAATATCAAACAGCAGAGTTTTCAATTAACGAGTCCGTAATTAACCAAAATAGCAAACGCACATGTCCCATAACCACGAATTTTACTAAATCGTTTAATTCTCTTCATCGTTTCCTTGAAAGTGCAAAATTGTGTATTCCAAAAATAACATTTCACATTAACAAACGGACAAGTCCGGAATTAAGCGAAACAATAAAAGAAAGGGGTCTTAACCCTCGATTTTGCTGAAACGTTTAAATCGCTTCCTCATTCTTTTGAAAGCGCAAACTGCAAAACTTCTGAAAACATTTTCATTTATTTTATAAAAGTAACAATTTACATTCTCAAACGGACAAGTTCGGAATTAAGCGAATCAGTAAAAAAAAGGGTTCATAGTCCTTGATTTTGCTAAATAGTTTAAATCGCTTCCTCATTTTTTTGAAAGCGTAAACTATAAAAATTTTGGAAAACAATTTTATTTTTAAAACGATTTGCAAATCCGTGATAAAAACAGCAGCATTAATGACAATTTCGATAAAGAAATTGTACTTCTTAAAACACCGTAGAAACGGATCTCAAAATCAGCATTGCGGGACAACCGCTTAAAAATCCACTTTAAAATTTGATGGCCACTAAAGTCAAAGCGACAATAAATTTTAAACGTCAAAATCCCATCAAAATAATTCGCATCAAAATATAACACCAGTGAATTTCCATTCAGTAAAAAGGTCAACAAAACACCGAGCTTCAAAAATTTAGCACCGGCGTAAAAATCCCGTTATAAAAATAATGGCAACAAAATACGTTAAAAACCAAACATCGGTTCAACGTAAAATTAATGCAATAACGTGGAACTCAAATTTGTACGTACACTACAAGATGAGCAAAGAAATCATTCGAATATATCTTCAATGAAGATAATTCTAAAACAGCAAAAATCGCCACAAATTCACATAACTGCAATCGCTTCGGATCCTTAAATCGGATTCGAAATTTTCAAAGAAACCATATTAAAAACAGCTATGTAAACAGCAAATGAAATTTATTTCAATTTCATATTTTGATTTTTAAATCAAAAAGGTTATCAGTTGTACTCAGCGAAGACAGTCTCACTGTTTCCGCTGCGCACTCTGATAAACAAAACACAATCAACCAATCATCAAAACACAATTTTCACTTTTATTTTTAAATAAGATATTTAAAAATTTCATCATAATTTCAAAACTTTAGTTTTGACTCAAAGCACAATAAAACATCGACTAATAGTTGTAACACATGTTTCATCTAAGTTATGTTTTATATTATGTCCATAAACCCCAAGCTCTGATACCAACTGTGACGCCCCACGTCTATGCTCACAATAACAAAGAGTATTAAAGGAAATACTGTCTGTTATCACGAAGAATAAGGCAGGATAGGAGCGGCCATCAGTAGTTGGGCCTTACACTAGTATTTGTTATTTCAATAGGAGTGGTACATATTTTTATTTTTCATCTCTTATTTATTTACTCCCATCTAAATGCCCAATTCCAGTATAAAACGAACTACGATGGTTCATAATAGTTTAGGACAATAAATATAATAATAACACAGGTAATATAATTGCAAAACACAGATAAAACAAAAAGTCTCATATATATAATAACTGATGTCAATTACAATACATGTGATACAGTACATATGATACAACTACACTGTCGACACTAGAAGTTACATATACAAGCACATTATCGTGAATAATATACATGAATATACAACATCCTATACTAAGACAACGACTACTCCAAAAAGTATGAAAAGACTTCATAGCTCTAGTAGCAACCCAAAGTAAGATATCAACAACTTGTAAATACTCGGCTAACCCGAGTATTAAATTCAAAAGAAAATAATACACGGGTCAGTCTAATTCAAACTTAGTTATTGTAACGACTGCGGATTTTCGTTGCCGAAAAACCGAATAGTTATGGGTTTTAAAAAGAAAAGAAAAGAAAGAAGAGAGAAAAAGAAGAAAGAAAAAGAAAAATAGAGGGAAAAGAAGATAGACAATTTTTAGAAAACTGAGAAAGAAAACAGAGAATTTGAAAAATAGAAGATAGAAGGATTTTAAAATAGAAGAAAAAGAGAATAGAGGAAAAAGAAAAAAACAGAAGAAAATAGGACGGGACAGAAAACAACAGAACAACATCAGAATCTCACAATTCGCAGCGGAACAACATATAATAATAAATGAATAATCTTTAAACAAAGAACTATATCAGTTATTACATTTTATACATTACATTACATCATATCATCAGAGTGTACAACATCATACAACAACAAACAGTGCAGCGGAAAAGAAATACTATATAAATAATACGCCATGCCATCCAGCTTGCCTCCAGCAACTCCAGAATATCCAGAATATTTTGATAAACCTAACTCTTAACTGCCCGTGTGGAAATTGGTGGGCACCCAGAGTTTAGGAAGGAAAACAATAAACTCCGAGTCAGTCATGTGACTGGTGTGAGAACTCAAAACAGTTTATTTATCTTTGAAAACAAAATAGAGGAATATTTTTAAATCAATTCGCAATGCTTTTAAAAATGAGACTACCATAAGGCCTCCCGCACACACACACATGCAAACGCAGAATCGGAGGAGATTTCTCCTTATGATAGTCAAAGATGCTTGATACGCATTTAAAATAACATTTGATATTATTATTAGTGTATAGTGTAGAAAAAATTCATTTCGAAAGTAGAATATAAATCTTAGCCAGCATAGACATTTCGAACTATGCCTACTATAGCTACCATCCAAACAGTGGTGACCACCATAAGTGAATAGCAGGTTCTACAACTAATACCGTACAAGTTTCGTATTGGGAATTGGATTTCCAACAAATGGTCAGGCCAAGGAACTTCCCATTGCCACTGAGAATGCCTCTGGAAAGACATCCCCGAGAACCAAACCGGATCTCTGCCAACACAAGGCCGGGTTACCCCTAACTGGGTAACTACTGACACGAGCACGCCATTCCCCGGTCCTTTAGGACCTTTTCAACCGAGCGCTCGATATCCAATTCACACAATCATAAAGTGTTTTCAACATGAGTAAGTATCTGGGCTCCATACCATGATACCACCCCTTTCCAGAAGGAAATGCACATACCCTAAGGGGAGCTACAGCAACCCCTAATAACCTTGCTGCATCTTTCCTGTTTTGACCATTTCCGGGATGTGAGGCTCGACGAAGTCACGTCCACAAAAACATACTTTATACAAAAGCCATGCTTTGGGTCAACAAATGATCAACACAATGATCACTAGGATAGACGATCAAATAAACAATCCTATCACAAATAATCAACACAATGATCATTTCAGCATCACTCAGCATGTCACATTACCAAAATGGGATATATCGCTGATAACTTCAACTATATAACCTTTGAGCACATACGTCTCAAAGAAGGGTGTTAAGCAAAGAATAAATTCTCCGCCACCAACAGAAATATATTTGAAAGAAATCGGCTTTATATCTCAAATTGTAATGTCAGACATACAATCCATACAAGTCTGTTCCGGGATCGAACAGAACCGAAGGCACTTACAAAGAAGTCCTTGCAATCCGGATATTCACAATCCTGATCGGATTCACCATCACATATGGAGAACTCAATACCGTAGCTACTCGGTGCAGAGTCAATCGATAGTTCATCCTATCACTCTCGCAAATACCGGTCTTCAACACCGATCTTCAAATGCGATTCACAACGACGTATCACATATTCGGAGTGGGTTATACGACCCCATGGTCCTTTCCCGGTTAACCCGAATAGTGAGCGCTTATTCAAAAATAAGTGTGCATTCAAATTCAAACAATTCACATCCAATACCCATTCAAAGGGAAATACTGATAGTCGGTTATTGAACTATCACTGGATATGCATACATCACCAGATTCCAAATAATTTTCCAAATTATTTATTTTCCAAAATATCTTTCCAAGATATATAATTTCAACACTTTAAAAATAAATCAATATTTATTTTTAAACAAATTCCACTTTCACATATAAATTCCATAATGAATTTATGTTTCAAAATATCCATGCATATTATTTAAATAATTCATTTCAATTTATCTTCAAAAAGATAAATTCTAATTATTCACTTCATATTGGAAAACTTTTCCATACTTATTAAAAATAAGTAATTCACAAATCTTTTTATTTTCAACACTTAGAAAATATTCAATATACTTAAATCAAATTAAGTATATCTTTCATTCTTTTAAGGAAATCATTCACTTAACATATTTATTTGGGCCAAAACGAATGTTGCGTAAAACATCGTTACAACGTCCCAAAATCACTAGTATAGGGATTCGAAATTAAAATAGATATATAAATTCCAATACTATACAAAACATTTCCTTTCGGAAATCATTTACTATAACAACGGTGTTATAGTCCACATTTCCTTTTATTTCTCGAAAACGTCTATTTCAACAATAAATGTTGAAATCTATGGTTTCGAATCTCAACACCTTTTAAAACATCGTTAGATCGTTTTAATTCTATTTAAAACATCATATCTAAAACAATTTCTTTAACGTATTATTCACTGTTCAAAAACGTGAATATACTACCTTAACAAATTTCATCATTTCTATTCACTTTAACTTAAAGGATTATTCACTGTTCAAAATGTGAATATAACTCTATCTCTAAGTTATAACAATTAACTTATCAAAATAAGTCATTAGCGGATTTATAAAACAACGTTTATAAATTCCGTTTCTATTTATTAATAAAAACTTCCTTTATAAATCTTCTTTATTTATCTATTCGATTTATAATCTTAATTATAAACCAAAAGTCCAAATTATAAGTCAAACACTTATAATTTATTTATTTGCAAAAATCGTTCCTTTGAACTTTACAAATTTTATAAACCTATTGTTTATAAAATTCCATTTATAACTTCACCGTTATATAATTCTATAAATTTCATTCATAAATGAATTTCATTTTCACTTCATTCAAACACTTATAAAGACTCGTTTTAAAATGTCAATATTTCGATTTATAAATATCCGTTTATAAATCTCTTAATATAAATCAATTAATATTATTCTTTAAAACATCTTTTAATTTCCTTTATAATTTCATCATTTCGATTTATAAAATAATCAAATTTTATAAATCCTATATTTAAACTTTTATCATATATTCAAAAATCCAATCTAAATTATTTTATAAAATCATTAGTTCATATTTCTCAAAAATCGACTTTTAATCGTATTTCTAAAAATCAGCTTTTTTTTACTATATTTCACAAAAACCATAATTTTTATAACTTTAAAAATTATAACGTTTATTTATTTATAATGGATCAATTCCAAAAATATAGTATATTTTCAAAATCACTTTTAAAATCATTTTAAAATCCCAAAATCTGGGTCCAATGATGCTACACACCAAATAGTCAATCACGACTAACAACGATATCATATATCGATATGATAATCCATCAAATATCAAAATATCTGAAATAAAATAAATACTGTTGAGGAATCCGTTGGATCCCTCCAACCTGTTTCCTGCATCCAAAACATTAGCACAATACCAATTTCGCTCCAGTACGAAATTATCGCGGTACATGTTCTTATTAAATATTATCCGCTTAATAACGGCGTAATAGGGTCTCATCCGCTAAACAAAAAATGCGGGAAATCAACAACTGCAATATATACATATGCCAATATATATATATTGATACTATATATAATACCAATTTCACTGTTTATGAAATATTCGCGGTATATGTTTTTATTAAATAACATCCGCTTACTAACGGCGCATAATGTCTATTTTAACAATCAATATATACAGTCATCATTCAAACATGCATTCAAATATTTTAAATCTAACTATTTAAAATAAAATCAGAATCTATTCGATTGAGTGAGAAATTCTCACCTTGGTTTTAATTTCCGTTTTAGCGATTTATTTCGAATAAAATTAAACGCGCGTTTAATTTTACCCACAATTCTCACTAACTCCAAACGACTCCAAACCAACTCCATCGCGTAGTGCTCGTCCATACGATTCCAACGCAACTGAGTTTGCATTTTTTCGACCTCGTATGAAAAAGTTATGATTTTTACAAGTTCGTACACGATTTTAATAGCTTAAATTCAACATAACTTAATTATTTTCAACATACAATCAACATGGGCCCTTGGATTTGCACTGCATCATCAAGGCCGTGACTTCCCATCCTCCATCTCCCTCACGCAACATATCCAGATAATCAAAATGCAAGAGAACCCACCCCATCTCAAACTAGGGTTAATTAATTCGCCATTAATACTCGACGAAACCCGATCATACCAACACCATGACGAAGCTCCTCACCTTAGCTATGTTCGGCCTGACCCTGGTGGAGCTCGGCCCAAAGATTGGCCTAGAATCTCGTGCGCACGGCAGCAAGGTCGGCCCCACCTAGCTCCTCCTCCGATGCTCCAAACTCGATCTCAACCGTTGATCTCGTAGCTCTCGTCGTGCTCTTCATCTTTGTAGTTGAAACCTAAGGCTAAATGTCGACGGATTGGAAGATAATCGAGGTGGAAGTCGAGTGTTTTTTGGCCATCCATCATAAAGTGGCGGCTGGCAATAGTTAGGGTTTTAAATTTCTTTTCTTTTTTTTATTTTTTTGAGAGGGTGGGGGTCTATTTATAAGGAACGAGCGACACTATTCATCCCGGATTTTCCGAACTCCGATTTAGACGCCGTAACCAGCGTACCTAGGGTTTATCCCACGTTCCGGACACAATGGAACGGGTTTCGGAAGCTAATTCGGAAGTATGTGCGAGTTATGGCTATAAACGCTCAATTTGAATTAAACCGATTTAAGTCGATTTCTAGGCGTTTTAATTCGTACCGGACAAACGGTAAATCCAATTGACTTGAAATTTGAAATCTTACAATAATATCACATTACGGATCCGATGAAATTGGTTTCGTCGAAATCCGAGACTTTTTGAAAAATGGCTATTTTGACTCGCCAAATTTAAATTAAAAATAATTCGATGCGTTTCGAGCTGCCACGATCAAACGATAACTCCGATTGACACGAAAATTGAAATCCGGTAATAACTAACTATTACGGATCCAATGGAACTGGTTTCGTTCAATTCTGAGACTGTCCAAAAATTGGCTATTTTACAGTCGATTATTAAATATTAAAATATTCAATTTTCACAAATTAACTTTTAATTCGATTTTAAAAGTTCTAAAATATTTCTATAACTCCAGTATGATTAAATAAAATTTTACAAATCATTTTCTGTCATATTTAACTCTATTTTCAATTATTTCCATAATTTAACATATTAAATTATCGATTTAATTATCCAATTAAATCCAATAATTCAAATTAAAATTTATTTGACTTATAAATTCACTTATTAATATTTAAAATAAATTAAATATTCAAATTTAAATTATTAAAAATTCTGGGTTGTTACAATCTTTCCCCCTTAAAAGAATTTCGTCCTCGAAATTACAAGTAAGAAAAGTTACAGAATCTATTAACTTTCCAAAATTTATAATTAAACTTCTTACAATTCTTTACTAAGTTTTTCAAATCATACTTAGTTATCATTTCAAAAACAATTATATCATTTAACTTTCAACTTTAAAACAAAGTTTAAAGTTTTCAAAATTTTCCAATTTTTCTCAAATTTTTCTAACGCCTTAAATTTTCGGAAAAATTCGCCATAGTCTCCTTTGCGCGGCTCGATCCGAAAAAAAAATGACAGTATATATATCACAAATATACATCTCATCAAGTAATGAGGCATCCCGAAGGGAAAAAAGTGTAAAAGTACGATATTTAATCCGAGATATGTACCTTATACTTTATTAGCAAGCATATACGGCTAATATAGCGCAAAAGCGAGCTCCAAATGCGAAGCAACGCGATCCGCACCTACTCAACACTTAACAAACAACATGAGAACATGCACATATGCAAATAATCTCAATATACAACATATAGCAACATATCAACTATATATGTCACATAGCAAATGCAACAATAGCAATATATATTCAACCATCATCCAATTACCATTCAACAAATTCATAACCAATATATTCATTCATATTTTCATTCATATACAATGAATTGGTTTTCACTTTAAATCACATTTGATTTGTTTACATTGGATTTACTAACATTCATTCTCAATTCTAATTAGTTTCAATTTGTTAACATTCACTAATTAAATCCCATTCACATTCAATTCTATTCAAATTTATTTACTTCTAATTTGAATTCAATTTCATAGTTTTCAATTTCATTAACTCTTAATGACTTTTATACAATCATATAACAATCATATAACAACCAATTTATATTAATTACAACCAAATTCTTTTCACTTATATTCATTCAATTTGGTTTAACATTAAATTGATTTCCATTCCAATTTATTCAACTTCTAATAAAATTAGATTTTAATGAATTAACACTTTCATTAATTATTCCTTATCAACTTAAATTACATTCAATTGTTTTAACATTCAATCCATTCATTCAATTCAATTACAAAGTTGAATTCTATTACATAACTCAAGTTCATATTCATTTAATCCACTTGATTATTTACTTCGATACCAAAATCAATCTTAATTCAATATCTCTTAAGTTATATTCCGTTTAACTTTAAATCACTTCTTATATATATAAGTTTATTTCACAATTGTAAACACTTTAATTATAATTCAATTCTTATAATTCATTTGCTTATACAATTATTCTTTTATTTAGATTATTCAAACAACCTAACAATCAACTTGTATATACACTTTAATAATTCTGAAAAATTATTCCTTTATATATAAAAATATAATCGAGGCAAAATTATTTCATTTACCCAATTTTAAAATCAATATTATGTCGAATTGTTCTATTCAAGTGTTTAGAAACCCCTTCGGCAAAGTTGTACATACCGTGCTGAGGAAGGTTCATATGCCACTCAATAAACCAATCATCACAGTATAAAACAATTTCATATCACTAACAAATACGCACTCGTATCTATTATTACACTCAAACTCATTCTAGAGTACTACTGACTCTATCTCTAATGAGTAATACCCTACAGAACCATGGTTGTCGCTTAACCATATGCTCTGATACCAAATGTAACGACTGCGGATTTTCGTTGCCGAAAAACCGAATAGTTATGGGTTTTAAAAAGAAAAGAAAAGAAAGAAGAGAGAAAAAGAAGAAAGAAAAAGAAAAATAGAGGGAAAAGAAGATAGACAATTTTTAGAAAACAGAGAAAGAAAACAGAGAATTTGAAAAATAGAAGATAGAAGGATTTTAAAATAGAAGAAAAAGAGAATAGAGGAAAAAGAAAAAAACAGAAGAAAATAGGACGGGACAGAAAACAACAGAACAACATCAGAATCTCACAATTCGCAGCGGAACAACATATAATAATAAATGAATAATCTTTAAACAAAGAACTATATCAGTTATTACATTTTATACATTACATTACATCATATCATCAGAGTGTACAACATCATACAACAACAAACAGTGCAGCGGAAAAGAAATACTATATAAATAATACGCCATGCCATCCAGCTTGCCTCCAGCAACTCCAGAATATCCAGAATATCCTGATAAACCTAACTCTTAACTGCCCGTGTGGAAATTGGTGGGCACCCAGAGTTTAGGAAGGAAAACAATAAACTCCGAGTCAGTCATGTGACTGGTGTGAGAACTCAAAACAGTTTATTTATCTTTGAAAACAAAATAGAGGAATATTTTTAAATCAATTCGCAATGCTTTTAAAAATGAGACTACCATAAGGCCTCCCGCACACACACACATGCAAACGCAGAATCGGAGGAGATTTCTCCTTATGATAGTCAAAGATGCTTGATACGCATTTAAAATAACATTTGATATTATTATTAGTGTATAGTGTAGAAAAAATTCATTTCGAAAGTAGAATATAAATCTTAGCCAGCATAGACATTTCGAACTATGCCTACTATAGCTACCATCCAAACAGTGGTGACCACCATAAGTGAATAGCAGGTTCTACAACTAATACCGTACAAGTTTCGTATTGGGAATTGGATTTCCAACAAATGGTCAGGCCAAGGAACTTCCCATTGCCACTGAGAATGCCTCTGGAAAGACATCCCCGAGAACCAAACCGGATCTCTTCCAACACAAGGCCGGGTTACCCCTAACTGGGTAACTACTGACACGAGCACGCCATTCCCCGGTCCTTTAGGACCTTTTCAACCGAGCGCTCGATATCCAATTCACACAATCATAAAGTGTTTTCAACATGAGTAAGTATCTGGGCTCCATACCATGATACCACCCCTTTCCAGAAGGAAATGCACATACCCTAAGGGGAGCTACAGCAACCCCTAATAACCTTGCTGCATCTTTCCTGTTTTGACCATTTCCGGGATGTGAGGCTCGACGAAGTCACGTCCACAAAAACATACTTTATACAAAAGCCATGCTTTGGGTCAACAAATGATCAACACAATGATCACTAGGATAGACGATCAAATAAACAATCCTATCACAAATAATCAACACAATGATCATTTCAGCATCACTCAGCATGTCACATTACCAAAATGGGATATATCGCTGATAACTTCAACTATATAACCTTTGAGCACATACGTCTCAAAGAAGGGTGTTAAGCAAAGAATAAATTCTCCGCCACCAACAGAAATATATTTGAAAGAAATCGGCTTTATATCTCAAATTGTAATGTCAGACATACAATCCATACAAGTCTGTTCCGGGATCGAACAGAACCGAAGGCACTTACAAAGAAGTCCTTGCAATCCGGATATTCACAATCCTGATCGGATTCACCATCACATATGGAGAACTCAATACCGTAGCTACTCGGTGCAGAGTCAATCGATAGTTCATCCTATCACTCTCGCAAATACCGGTCTTCAACACCGATCTTCAAATGCGATTCACAACGACGTATCACATATTCGGAGTGGGTTATACGACCCCATGGTCCTTTCCCGGTTAACCCGAATAGTGAGCGCTTATTCAAAAATAAGTGTGCATTCAAATTCAAACAATTCACATCCAATACCCATTCAAAGGGAAATACTGATAGTCGGTTATTGAACTATCACTGGATATGCATACATCACCAGATTCCAAATAATTTTCCAAATTATTTATTTTCCAAAATATCTTTCCAAGATATATAATTTCAACACTTTAAAAATAAATCAATATTTATTTTTAAACAAATTCCACTTTCACATATAAATTCCATAATGAATTTATGTTTCAAAATATCCATGCATATTATTTAAATAATTCATTTCAATTTATCTTCAAAAAGATAAATTCTAATTATTCACTTCATATTGGAAAACTTTTCCATACTTATTAAAAATAAGTAATTCACAAATCTTTTTATTTTCAACACTTAGAAAATATTCAATATACTTAAATCAAATTAAGTATATCTTTCATTCTTTTAAGGAAATCATTCACTTAACATATTTATTTGGGCCAAAACGAATGTTGCGTAAAACATCGTTACAACGTCCCAAAATCACTAGTATAGGGATTCGAAATTAAAATAGATATATAAATTCCAATACTATACAAAACATTTCCTTTCGGAAATCATTTACTATAACAACAGTGTTATAGTCCACATTTCCTTTTATTTCTCGAAAACGTCTATTTCAACAATAAATGTTGAAATCTATGGTTTCGAATCTCAACACCTTTTAAAACATCGTTAGATCGTTTTAATTCTATTTAAAACATCATATCTAAAACAATTTCTTTAACGTATTATTCACTGTTCAAAAACGTGAATATACTACCTTAACAAATTTCATCATTTCTATTCACTTTAACTTAAAGGATTATTCACTGTTCAAAATGTGAATATAACTCTATCTCTAAGTTATAACAATTAACTTATCAAAATAAGTCATTAGCGGATTTATAAAACAACGTTTATAAATTCCGTTTCTATTTATTTATAAAAACTTCCTTTATAAATCTTCTTTATTTACCTATTCGATTTATAATCTTAATTATAAACCAAAAGTCCAAATTATAAGTCAAACACTTATAATTTATTTATTTGCAAAAATCGTTCCTTTGAACTTTACAAATTTTATAAACCTATTGTTTATAAAATTCCATTTATAACTTCACCGTTATATAATTCTATAAATTTCATTCATAAATGAATTTCATTTTCACTTCATTCAAACACTTATAAAGACTCGTTTTAAAATGTCAATATTTCGATTTATAAGTATCCGTTTATAAATCTCTTAATATAAATCAATTAATATTATTCTTTAAAACATCTTTTAATTTCCTTTATAATTTCATCATTTCGATTTATAAAATAATCAAATTTTATAAATCCTATATTTAAACTTTTATCATATATTCAAAAATCCAATCTAAATTATTTTATAAAATCATTAGTTCATATTTCTCAAAAATCGACTTTTAATCGTATTTCTAAAAATCAGCTTTTTTTTACTATATTTCACAAAAACCATAATTTTTATAACTTTAAAAATTATAACGTTTATTTATTTATAATGGATCAATTCCAAAAATATAGTATATTTTCAAAATCACTTTTAAAATCATTTTAAAATCCCAAAATCTGGGTCCAATGATGCTACACACCAAATAGTCAATCACGACTAACAACGATATCATATATCGATATGATAATCCATCAAATATCAAAATATCTGAAATAAAATAAATACTGTTGAGGAATCCAGTTGGATCCCTCCAACCTGTTTCCTGCATCCAAAACATTAGCACAATACTAATTTCGCTCCAGTACGAAATTATCGCGGTACATGTTCTTATTAAATATTATCCGCTTAATAACGGCGTAATAGGGTCTCATCTGCTAAACAAAAAATGCGGGAAATCAACAACTGCAATATATACATATGCCAATATATATATATTGATACTATATATAATACCAATTTCACTGTTTATGAAATATTCGCGGTATATGTTTTTATTAAATAACATCCGCTTACTAACGGCGCATAATGTCTATTTTAACAATCAATATATACAGTCATCATTCAAACATGCATTCAAATATTTTAAATCTAACTATTTAAAATAAAATCGGAATCTATTCGATTGAGTGAGAAATTCTCACCTTGGTTTTAATTTCCGTTTTAGCGATTTATTTCGAATAAAATTAAACGCGCGTTTAATTTTACCCAAAATTCTCACTAACTCCAAACGACTCCAAACCAACTCCATCGCGTAGTGCTCGTCCATACGATTCCAACGCAACTGAGTTTGCATTTTTTCGACCTCGTATGAAAAAGTTATGATTTTTACAAGTTCGTACACGATTTTAATAGCTTAAATTCAACATAACTTAATTATTTTCAACATACAATCAACATGGGCCCTTGGATTTGCACTGCATCATCAAGGCCGTGACTTCCCATCCTCCATCTCCCTCACGCAACATATCCAGATAATCAAAACGCAAGAGAACCCACCCCATCTCAAACTAGGGTTAATTAATTCGCCATTAATACTCGACGAAACCCGATCATACCAACACCATGACGAAGCTCCTCACCTTAGCTATGTTCGGCCTGACCCTGGTGGAGCTCGGCCCAAAGATTGGCCTAGAATCTCGTATGCACGGCAGCAAGGTCGGCCCCACCTAGCTCCTCCTCCGATGCTCCAAACTCGATCTCAACCGTTGATCTCGTAGCTCTCGTCGTGCTCTTCATCTTTGTAGTTGAAACCTAAGGCTAAATGTCGACGGATTGGAAGATAATCGAGGTGGAAGTCGAGTGTTTTCTGGCCATCCATCATAAAGTGGCGGCTGGCAATAGTTAGGGTTTTAAATTTCTTTTTTTTTTTTTTTTTTTGAGAGGGTGGGGGTCTATTTATAAGGAACGAGGGACACTATTCATCCCGGATTTTCCGAACTCCGATTTAGACGCCGTAACCAGCGTACCTAGGGTTTATCCCACGTTCCGGACACAATGGAACGGGTTTCGGAAGCTAATTCGGAAGTATGTGCGAGTTATGGCTATAAACGCTCAATTTGAATTAAACCGATTTAAGTCGATTTCTAGGCGTTTTAATTCGTACCGGACAAACGGTAAATCCAATTGACTTGAAATTTGAAATCTTACAATAATATCACATTACGGATCCGATGAAACTGGTTTCGTCGAAATCCGAGACTTTTTGAAAAATGGCTATTTTGACTCGCCAAATTTAAATTAAAAATAATTCGATGCGTTTCGAGCTGCCACGATCAAACGATAACTCCGATTGACACGAAAATTGAAATCCGGTAATAACTAACTATTACGGATCCAATGGAACTGGTTTCATTCAATTCTGAGACTGTCCAAAAATTGGCTATTTTACAGTCGATTATTAAATATTAAAATATTCAATTTTCACAAATTAACTTTTAATTCGATTTTAAAAGTTCTAAAATATTTCTATAACTCCAGTATGATTAAATAAAATTTTACAAATCATTTTCTATCATATTTAACTCTATTTTCAATTATTTCCATAATTTAACATATTAAATTATCGATTTAATTATCCAATTAAATCCAATAATTCAAATTAAAATTTATTTGACTTATAAATTCACTTATTAATATTTAAAATAAATTAAATATTCAAATTTAAATTATTAAAAATTCTGGGTCGTTACAGTTATTAATGCATAGAAGCAATAATAATTAAATAGCAATTAGACGACAGTCAAAATAAATCTCGTCTATCCAATCCTTTAACAAGGAAAACAGATAACGGTAAATATAACACGTAACAGTGTTTAAACAACAAATCATCAGATTCAAATCATCAACAAAGATAAGTGAAAAGAATATCAATGAAGATAATTTAGAAAAACATCAGAATTTCCTAAACGGCAATTAATAACAAAATCCAATTATTAAATAAATAATTAGAAACTCAAAATCTAATTATCAAATAGATAATTAGACAACAACAAAATGATCAAATTAAACCAAATCAAAATACACTTCAAAATATATTGAATTGGCAACACGAAACAAATCCAGCAATTGAAATATCAGTTTAAATTGTCAAATCTGATAGGGCTACAATACACGCTCGCGTGCACTCCTTGCCACATTAAAACGTTAATTCTGTGTGGCTACAGTACACGCACACGTGTACGGCCTCGCCACTACCGTATAAGATGTCATCATAACTCCAACTATTGACAGCAAATCAATACTGCAGAGGTCAAGTCACAACTATTATGACTCAACACAACTACAAACCAAATGAAACCGCAGGAATAATTCCAAGAAACGCAAAGCACATAAAGTCACCAGGGAGTATGCAACCTGATCATCAAAGTGCAGACAAGATGAAGTTAGTGCCAACAGTAATGGCAGCATTCCATCAAGTCATGGTTCAAAGCCAATAATGCAAAATGTCCCATATATGTTAAAGCAATACATGAATAAAGTAGTTCAAACCTGAGGCTATCAAGTAAACAAGATATAAACTCAAATGAGTGGGTGCACCAGAGACATGGCAACCCAGCAACAAAGGCCAGGCAACAAGCACTCATGAAACAAAAGTGCTAACTGACTCAAATATCACAAAACTCTGCAACAAAGATCAAGGCAACAAGTAGCAAACCAGTGCCAACATAAGCACTTCCCAAAAACCAAGTCCAGAACATGAATCTAGACTAGAATGAAGAATAAATGAATCAGAAGAAGTCCAAATATAATGCAACAGCAACTCAAAACAACACAAAAGTTTTCAACTTCAACATGTCAGTAAACATCAGTGCACACGACAATGGCACATATATATACATGAACCAGCATAAGCAAAAGAAATGCAAGAGTCGACCAAACAACACAGTGCCATCATAATGAACCCAACTGTAACGAACCGGAAATTTTCGAAACCGAAAATTCCAGATAGTTAGAAAGAAGAAGAAACAAGAAAATGACACAGAAACCTCACATTCGCAGCGGATCAAAATATAATATCACATAATAATAACATTTAAACAAAGAGAAACTATATCTATCAATTTTCATCGATATATCAGAGTTACAATTACAAAATATTGGACAGATACAATTTAACATGTTTAGATATATATAATATCATAGTGGAAATTCTGCATACGTCCCTGCGATCCAGCTCGCCTCCTGAGCTCCAGAACGTACTTACCTAAAAATCTATAATACTCGGTCTGACCCGAGCATTACATCAAAGTAACACCGGGTCAGGCTGGAAAACCAGCGTGAGTAAACCAATCTAACATGAAATACAAAAGCATACAGCATATATAAACCCGGGGTAACTTATATCAATTTACAACTTTACAAGTTGTTATAGACATCAATCATTTTACACATCAATTCCTAAGTGCCAAAACTTAGATTTAAATGGTCCAATTCACTTAAGTCATTCCACTTCAGCCTATTAGTTTCACATATCAAATTATAAGAATCGAAGTGG
Source organism: Allium cepa (assembly GCA_030765085.1). Taxonomy (NCBI): domain Eukaryota; kingdom Viridiplantae; phylum Streptophyta; class Magnoliopsida; order Asparagales; family Amaryllidaceae; genus Allium; species Allium cepa. Next base: position 913,834,644 of record CM060943.1, read on the forward strand.
TTTCGGGTATTAACTAATACACGACTCCGGTCTCTTCGAACCCATTGTCAACTTAACTTACATTATTCAAGTGAAATACAACTCTACTTTTAATACTGGATGTCATAGTAATTCATCATCAATAGATAATCACATCTTCGCAGTTTAAATCAAACATATCACATAGCATCACGAACCACCTATTAGGGATAACAATTAATCAAGGCTTCCGATATCACTCTATTTATCCTTTAATTACATTTAAGTAATTAGCCCTTAATTAATTTCACAAATTAATTATCCTTAACCAAATACAGTAATTAACCTTTAATTACTTCATTAATTAATTATTAACCATAATTATTAATCACGCTTGATTTATAACATCTAGTAATTAACTGCCCTTAATTACTTTATTCCAAAAAATATTAATTACCCTTAATTAATTATCTTAATTAATCCCCGGATTAAATACATGGTAATTTAATCCAAATTACTTTCATCATCAACCTCTTTAATTACATCCAGTAATTACCATTAGTTACTTCCTTAAGTAATTACACTTCCATTGATCACATTAAGTAATTATTCATCAATCATCAAGTGTTTAAATTAATTAAACTTAATTAATTAATCTAAACTAATCACATTAAACCCAAATAATTAATTTCTTAATTACTTTTATTGAGTACTTAAACTTAAACAATTCCTCAATTGATTATTATCAATTAATTAATCTAATTAATTATTAAAATTAATCACATTAATTATTTGTTAAATGACCATCATTAACTATTCTTTAATTCTTTCTTAAGCAATTAACTAACTATCATTAATTACAAATTAATTAATATTTAATTATCAATTAATTAATCCCTAATTATTTAATTAATTAAGTGTTAACTACAATCTTAATTAATGCTTTATTACTTGATTAATCAATTCTTAATTATTAATTAAAATTCAATTAATAATCTCTAATTACAGATTAATTAACCTTAATTTATTAATCTCATTCATTAATTAATTAATTTAAAAACTCTTAATTACCTAATTAATCATCCATTCCATTAATCGATTAAGTAATTAATTATCCATTAAGTTACCCTAATAATTAAAAGAAACTACAAATCATTAAATTCTAAAGCTACTTTAAGATAAAACTTTGTTCTTATTAATAATCAAGTTATCATTTACAAGGTATTTAAAACAACTTACTCTAAATTTACCTTCAAAATTTCATTTTAAATTTAAGGGTTTAAAATGAATACAAATAATCTTTAACAAAGTTTCAAACACATTTCTAAAACTCTTTATTTTACAAGTTAAAGAAATACTTATTTAATAAAGACGTTTAAAAGGATTTAAAATCAAATGCGTATTTAAATTCTAATCAATTTGAGCTATACTTTAAATATTTCAAATTATTTAAAACATTTTAAATTTTAAAACTTTCCTTTAGTTCTAAAATTTGAATACATATTTGAATTTGAATTTAGATAACCCTTTAGATTTTAAAACTCTTCTTAAAATTTAATACTTTATTTTAAAAATTCAAACTAGTTAAACACTTTTAAAGTATTTAACCATTCAAATTTAAAGTATTGATTTATTTCAAACTTAGATTCAAACAACTTAAATTCATATTCAACTTGGGTTTTAAGAATATTTTAAATCTCAGTTTACATTTAAACTTAATTTTTTTTTTTAAAAAAAAAAAAACTGAAACAGTTTTCTGTTTTACTTAAAACCTGGAACATAAGCTACCCGAGCCAACTCTAAAATAACTTCGGGTTCCAAACTAAACTTCCCCGAGAAATCTTTCCCACCACTTCGAATTTCCCTTTCTTCTTCTCCTTAACCCTGTTTTCCATTTTATCTTTAAAACTACTGCTCATACTAAACAGGCGAACAACACAGCAATATACTCGAGCAACACCCAAGGAATCTCGAGTTCATCTTCGATCCTACAACCTTCCTCCCCAAACACAAAAACTACCTGATACTTCTGATGCACGTATACGTGCACAACCACGCTAACACCTGCCGAACGATGACGAACCCACCATAACATCACCGATGATCCCCTCAAACCTTCCAATCAACCAAGTTCACCTAAATCGACCGGAAACAAAATCGAGCTTGTCGAACCTCCCTAAAACCCAAACCTGATGATGAAATCCCCTTTGCCTTGTCGGTCTAGATCATCAGAAACCCCAACACCTTGTCCCAAACTTCGCCGTCAACCAACACTACTTTTCCCCTCTTCCTGACCAAGTCCGATGTACCCCAGCCACCGCGACGATCCAAAAAAAAAAACAATGACAGCCCTTCCAGGTCTTAAACCCTATAATCATCTAATCCAGCCACCACCGTCAATTCAAAAATGCATCACCATTTTTTTAGAACTCCATGACCTCCAAACCTGCTTTGACCTAAATCCTAACATCGAAAGCTTCCGCGATCGTCAGTAATCGACGAAATCCTAACCTACGTTCAGTACTCAAAATCTCTTGGACCACTTAATTAATATTCATGATTTTAATTTTAAAAATCTTAGAATTCGAAAATAAAAACACTTATGTACCTGAAGCAAATGATTATTATGATTGGGATTTTGTACTATTTCCATAGTTACTTGTTCCTTTACTTACTGCTTCAACCAATTGCTGGTTTAACATGAAATTTTTTTTATTATTGATATCTTAATGAAACACACAATTTTTGTTTACAAATTAAACCCTAAAGAAAATCAGGAAGGAAGATCTTATAATTTTAATCAGATTATTTCCTGAACCAAATAGAACATTAATTTAATGTAAATATGCACACACACTTCACTATATATATATATATATATATATATATATATATATGTATGTATATGTATTCAGCATAAAACAAACATGCACTCATATTTTCAAACATGCATGTAGAAAACTTCTCAGACATTAAGGCTAAATTTAACTAGAGGTCGACATACTGATTTTGATGGGTTGATCATCCTTGAAAACTAAACAGAGGCAATACTCAGTAAAAATAATAATAATAAACAAATATACTCAAACATTCTATAAATTCAACCACACATCAAGTATCATATGCAGACCAGAAAATAGACAAGATTAAAATGTTAAAGGGTGGTTTACTCACCTGTTACAATATGAAGAACAACAACTTAAAACTGAGATGCTCTGATTTTTGGAATAACCGATTCTTTTGAAAACTTGATTGTTGCTTAGTTGAGTTAATCCTTCTTTAATCTGGGATGAGATTATTCTGCTAGCTGAGAAGATTCAAGCTTTGATAAATTTTATTTTCTGATTTTGAAAATGTTTACATGCTCTTTTGTTTTAGCAACAGGCTGTTGAGGATGTTTTGTATTGGAGTTCAAATATGGTTTGCATATTTTTTTTCTAGCCTTTGATTTCTGGTTTTAGTGCACATGTCATTATTTCTCTTAGATTTACCTTCCTTTTTTCCCAAAATGAAGAAAGGGAAAACTTTTTGATATTAAAGAAAGAAGACACTTGTCTAATTTATCAACACTTGTCATTTGAATTTGCTAATTATCTTACATTTGTAGCTTTGCATGCAAAATCAATTTATAAATGTAAATAAAGCTTTTGTTGATTAATTTCCTAATATCTAAGTATTTATTTATTTATTTTTTTAAGAAAATAGAATAAGACAAAGTATACATATACATATATATCATCTCTTTTGAAATCTCAAATATAAATTCAATTCTTTTTTTTATACCATTTAAATTAATTTTAAAATCAATTTGATATATGTATTTAAACAACCCCCCTTTCAATTTAAAAATAATGTTCTACTTAAAATTTATAATCACACACACACACATATATATATATATATATTGTTGAAATAACAAACTTGCCAATTTTGATTAAATTTATAAAGGAGATTATCGCCTTGAATTGCTTCAAATTTTCAGGGATATCACATTTCAATAGTTAAACTCGAATAATTATTCAATTATCTGGTACCTAAAAATCTGGGTTATTACATTCCTTCCCCCTTTGAATCTTTTCGTCCTCGAAAAGGAATGAAAGTAGATTTTATTAAATATTTTGAAAACCAGTTAAAATATTCTTTGATCATTTTTAAAACATTTTTAAAAAAATCTAATAGTGCTATCAAAAATAGTTTTATAAAAATATCATTCTATAACTCGATGTTTCAAGAAGTCCATCTTCATTCTCACAGAAATACGGTCATACGTTGATCAGACGTAGGACTGAAAATCTACAAGTGCTTGGCAGACCCGTTTTCAACATCTAGTGAAAATACTTTGAAAATAGTTTTATTGAAAATATAGAAAACAGTTTTTGAAAATAGAGGATATATCTTTGGTGAAAATGCTCTGGAAATCATCAGCCCCATCCATGGTCACAGTTACATTCCAGGGTTACGTTGCCGTCGCAGCAAAAGTCCATGTAACTGCAGGCTCTCCGCGGCCTCTCGATTACACCATGAATCCCACACAACAGATCACAGTTACACCCAGGGTTACTTTGCCGTCACAACAAAAGTCCATGTAACTGCAGGCTCTCAGCGGCCTTTGATTTTCGCTGTCGAAATGAAACCTCTCCACTCCTACATAGGTCGCAGTCTGCCGATATAAAACCAAACACAGACTGTTGGCTCTCAGCGGCACACACGACATTCGCTATGTTATACCATAGGTCGCAGTTAAATCCTAGGTTACGTTGCCATCGTAGCAAAAGTCCATGTAACTGTTGCCTCTCAGCGGCACACACGACTTACACTATGGTATACTCAACTCATAATCCTCAGGAACTAGTTTTGTCCGGACTCCTCACAGGATCAACTTTAGAACCCTCCCCCCCTTGGGGCTCAAGGCACCACCACCTGGTGGTACTCCTGAGAAGCTCATTTCAAGGAAGCGCCTTTTTCCCCAGAGCCATCATCAAAACATTTTATACTATACACATATATTATCTTCAAATCATACACCTAGTATGATCTCATACAAAGCTCCTTTACACAAAATCGATTATCCCAAAAATCGATAATTCTCAAACTAGGCTTTCCAAATTCAATATTGATTTTACCCAAAAATCAAAAGCCTTTCCAAATCCATAGGTTCCCAAAACCTTTTTCCAAAATCCTCATAAGATCCTTTGTACATATATAGATATAATTTTTAAAACTTTGGATCTTTTCAAACCTGTATAAAACCATTTTTATACTTCAAACATTTTCAAAAACCCTTTTCTTCTGGCAAAAGATTCAACAAGGGGAGTTTCATTTTATAAAACGAAGATATTTAACTTTTTTTACTCAAAACCAAATATTCAAATTTGATTACTCTCTCAATATCATTTTCATTCAAATCCGTACGATATACACATATCATCCGTACGCTATACCAATCTGATCGCTCGCTCGATCACACAATTTCACTTCCGAACTAGTATCGTCCACCCGACTTCCTAGTGCGGACACAGATCTGGTTTCTTGATCAGAAACCGTCATTCTCCTTGCATGGTCATAACTATGATAGAGAATATCCAGAACCAATCAGCAACCCTTACCCAGGTTCGCCGTCGAAAATCGAGTAAAAAAAAATCCTAACTCGGATCGATATACTATCTCGAAATTCTGTGTTCGAATCTGGATCAAATCACTATGCGAATAGAATAACATACGTATACCCTACGTATTTATCTTTATTGGTTATTAGCAAAATCAATTTCTCTGTCTATTCACATTCACTTTAATTTTCATTCACTTATTCACAATCGTTTAAATCCATTCGGATTATCACCTCTATTCTTATCTCGATTGGGTGTTTAAATAATAACAGTTTAAACTCCGACCAGTTAATTTAGAAAATAACTTGAAATATTTAAAAATAGATAAGTAGTTGGAAAATAATTACTACTTTGTAAAATAGATGTAAAATAGTTAGAAAATAGTTTTAAACAATTATAGAAATTTTGGATAATTGCAAAATAATAGTAAGATAGTAATTAGTTTTGTAAAATAGTTGAAATATAGTAATTAGTTTATAAAACAGTTGGAAAATTGCTAAACAGTTTCAAAAATAATTGTAAACAAATATAAGATAGTTTGGTTTTTAAAAGAAATGTTGTATATATAATGAATAGCTTGGAAAATAAGTTTATATTAAAACAATTTATATTAAAAATAGTCCAGAGTCAAAACTGCTCACTTCCCAATCTCATTCTCATCAATTCAATTTAAATCTCTATTTCCATTTAAATTGACTTAACATCAATTCAAATAACTTCAATTTTCCATTAAAATTGATTCAACCCCAATTCAAGTTGCTTCTTTCCAAATTTAACTTTATTCAACTAATTCAAATAAATTTCAATTGAACTAGTTCCAATTTCAATTCATTTCATCTCTAGTTTGAATTAATCCCAATCTCAAATTCCATTTCCAGATCAAGTTGAAATATTCTTGATTTCTTCCCAAATTCAATTCAAATTCCATTTGAATTTAAAACTTATTCAACTTTAATTACAATATCAAATTATTCAAATCAATTTGGACTAATTTCAAATTGAACCCTCTTCAATTTCAAATCATTTCAAATTAATCCAATTCAAATTTTTCATTTGAATTTTTATACTTATATATCATTAATCACAAATTTCAATTAATTCAAATCAAATTCAGTTTGAACTAATTTCAAATTTTAAGTTCACATTCCAGAATTTCATTTTAAATTAATTTAATTTTTTAAAAACCAATTTATTATTCAAATTCAACCTTAAAACAAATTTTCAACAATTTCCATTGAAACTCTATTTTAAACACCCAAATCTCAAGTCCAAAGTGATTCCATCTCTCTATTTCCAAACTAAAGTTAAATTTTCTTTTTATCTAAATAATAGATATATTACTACAGTGTATTTCAATTTCTAGATCTCAAACCCATTTTGAGATTACTCAAACTTCCTAATTCAAATCAACTATATAACTTCCCAAGTTAAATCTTAATTTCATCTTGAAATTTTCAAAACAGGTTGATCATTCCAACTTATTTAACCTTTCCAAAGTCAAACTCAATTCACCTAATCCAGTCAACCTTACCCAGTTTGAACTTCCATTTCACATTTTGAACTTCACATAAATAATCTTCCCACTTATTAAGTTCAAAAACTTATCACTTTTGGTATCATATCTTATTCCAAATTCAAAACTCAACATTTGGTAATTAACTTATTTCTTAATTACCTTTATTAACTAATTATCCTTTAAATTACTTACCTCTAGTTACATCATTAAGTAATTCCCTCTTTATTTATCATTTTCAATTATTATCCATTAATAAATCTCATTAAATAAAGTTTAATTAATTACATAAATTAATTGATTATCCTTATCCTGAAACCTTTCCTAAATTCAAGATTTAATTTCAGTTTGAATCCATTTCAAACTTGTCTTGAATTTAATTTCAATTTGGTTGTAATTCTATTGCCACTTAATTCTCACTATTACTTTTAGTTTAATTAATACTACAACCAATTTCCTTATAATATATAATCTATTTCTTATATAAGATTCATTTACTTTTAAAATCATTTAAAAACCTTTATATAAGAAAATAACAAGTACGCTCTCTCATAGACACACACACACACACACTCAACTCATTCTAGGATGCCACTTACCCTATCCTTAATGTGTAATCCCAACAGAGCCAACGTTCTCGCTTAACCTTCAGCTCTGATACCAAATGTAACGACCCGGAAATTTTCGAAACCGAAAATTCCAGATAGTTAGAAAGAAGAAGAAACAAGAAAATGACACAGAAACCTCACTTTCGCAGCGGATCAAAATATAATATCATATAATAATAACAGTTATACAAAGAGAAACTGTATCTATCAATTTTCATCGATATATAAGAGATCAATTACATAATATTGGACAGATACAATTTAACATGTCTTAGATATATATAATATCATAGTGGAAATTCTCCATACGTCTCTGCCATCCAGCTCGCCTCCTGAGCTCCAGAATGTACTTACCTGAAAATCTGTAATACTCGGTCAGACCCGAGCATTACATCAAAGTAACACCCGGGTTAGGCTGGAAAACCAGCGTGAGTAAACCCATCTAACATGAAATACAAAAGCATACAACATATATAAACCCGGGGTAACTTATATCAATTTACAACTTCACAAGTTGTTATAGACATCAATCATTTTACACATCAATTCCTATGTGCCAAAACTTAGATTTAAATGGTCCAATTTACTTAAGTCATTCCACTTCAGCCTATTAGTTTCACATATCAAATTATAAGAATCGAAGTGGTTTTGGGTATTTACTAATACCCGACTCCGGTCTCTTCGAACCCATTGTCAACTTAGCTTACATTATTCAAGTAAAATACAACTCTACTTTTAATACTGGATGTCATAGTAATTCATCATCAATAGATAATCACATCTTCACAGTTTAAATCAAACATACCATATAGCATCACGAACCACCTATTAGGATAACAATTAATCAAGGCTTCCGATATCATTCTATTTATCCTTTAATTACATTTAAGTAATTAGCCCTTAATTAATTTCACAAATTAATTATCCTTAACCAAATACAGTAATTAACCTTTAATAACTTCATTAATTAATTATTAATCACCCTTGATTTATAACATCCAGTAATTAACTGCCCTTAATTACTTTATTCCAAAAAAAATTAATTACCCTTAATTAATTATCTTAATTAATCCGCTGATTAATTACGTAGGAAATTAATCCGAATTACTTTCATCATCAACCTCTTTAATTACATCCAGTAGTTACCATTAATTACTTCCTTAAGTAATTACACTTCCATTGATCACATTAAGTAATTATTCATCAATCATCAAGTGTTTAAATTAATTAAACTTAATTAATTAATCTAAACTAATCACATTAAACCCAAATAATTAATTTCTTAGTTACTTTTATTGAGTACTTAAACTTAAACAATTCCTCAATTGATTATTATCAATTAATTAATCTAATTAATTATTAAAATTAATCACATTAATTATTTGTTAAATGACCATCATTAACTATTCTTTAATTCTTTCTTAAGCAATTAACTAACTATCATTAATTACTAAATAATTAATATTAATTATCAATTAATTAATCCCTAATTATTTAATTAATTAAGTGTTAACTACAATCTTAATTAATCCTTTATTACTTGATTAATCAATTCTTAATTATTAATTAAAATTCAATTAATAATCCCTAATTATAGATTAATTAACCTTAATTAATTAATCTCATTCATTAATTAATTAATTTAAAAACTCTTAATTACCTAATTAATCATCCATTCCATTAATCAATTAAGTAATTAATTATCCATTAAGTTACCCTAATAATTAAATGAAATTACAAATCATTAAATTCTAAAGTTACTTTAGGATAAAACTGTGTTCTTATTAATAATCAAGTTATCATTTACAAGGTATTCAAAACAACTTACTCTAAATTTACCTTTAAAATTTCATTTTAAATTTAAGGTTTTAAAATGAATACAAATAATCTTTAACAAAGTTTCAAACACATTTCTAAAACACTTTTATTTTACAAGTTAAAGAAATACTTATTTAATAAAGACGTTTAAAAGGATTTAAAGTCAAATGCATATTTAAATTCTAATCAATTTGAGTTATACTTTAAATATTTCAAATTATTTAAAACATTTTAAATTTTAAAACTTTCGTTCACTTCTAAAATTTGAATACATATTTAAATTTTAATTTAGATAACCCTTTAGATTTTAAAACTCTTCTTACAATTTAAAACTTTATTTTCAATATTCAAACTAGTTAAACACTTTTAAAGTATTTAACCATTCAAATTTAAAGTCTTAATTTATTTCAAACTCAGATTCAAACAACTTAAATTCATATTCAACTTGGGTTTTAAGCTTATTTTTAATCTCAGTTTACATTTAAACTTAATTTTCTTTTTTTTTAAAAAACAGAAACAGTTTTCTGTTTTACTTAAAACCTGGAACATAAGCTAGCTAGGCCAACTCTAAAATAACTTCGGGTTCCAAACTAAACTTCCCCGAGAAATCTTTCCCACCACTTCGAATTTCCCTTTCTTCTTCTCTTTAACCCTGTTTTCCATTTTACCTTTAAAACTACTGCTCATACTAAACAGGCGAACAACGCAGCAATATACTCGAGCAACACCCAAGGAAACTCGAGTTCATCTTCGATCCTACAACCTTCCTCCCCAAACCCAAAAACTACCTGATACTTCTGATGCACGTATACGTGCACAACCATGCTAACACCTGTCGGACGATGACGAACCCACCATAACATCACCGACGATCCCCTCAAACCTTCCAATCAACCACGTTCATGTAAATCGACCGGAAACAAAATCGAGCTTGTCGAACCTCCCTTGAACCCAAACCTGATGATGAAATTCCCTTTTCCTTGTCGGTCTAGATCATCAAAAACCCCATCACCTTGTCCCAAACTTCGCCGTCGACCAACACTACTTTTCCCCTCTTCCTGACCAAGTCCGATGTACCCCAACCATCGCGACGATCCAAAAAAAAACAATGACAGCCCTTCCAGGTCTTAAACCCTACAATCATCTCATCCAGCCACCACCGCCAATTTAAAAATGCATCACCATTTTTTTAGAACTCCATGACCTCCAAACCTGCTTTGACCTAAATCCTAACATTGAAAGCCTCCACGATCGTCAGTAATCGACGAAATCCCAACCTACGTTCAGTACTCAAAATCTCTTGGACCACTTAATTAAAATTCATGATTTTATTTTTAAAAATCCTAGAATTGGAAAATAAAAACACATATGTACCTGAAGCAAATGATTATTATGATTGGGATTTTGTACTATTTCCATAGTTACTTGTTCCTTTACTTACTACTTCAACCAATTGGTGGTTTAACTTGAAATTGTTTTTATTATTGATATCTTAATGAAACACACAATTTTTGTTTACAAATTAAACCCTAAAGAAAATCAGGAAGGAAGATCTTATAATTTTGATCAGATTACTGCCTGAACGAAACAGAACATTAATTTAATATAAATAGCACACACACTTCACTATATACATATATATGTATATGTATTCAGCATAAAACAAACATGAACTCATATTTTCAAACATGCATGTAGAAAACTTCTCAGATATTAAGGCCTAAATTTAACTAGAGGCGAGATACTGATTTTGATGGGTTGATCATCCTGGAAAACTAAACAGAGGCAATACTCAGTAAAAAATAATAATAAATAAATGTACTCAAACATTCTATAAATTCAACCACACATCAAGTATCATATGCAGATCAGAAAATAGACAAGATTAGGATGTTAAAGGGTGGTTTACTCACCTGTTACAATATGAGAACAACAACTTAAAACTGAGATGCTCTGATTTTTGGAATCACTGATTCTTTTGAAAACTTGATTGTTGCTTAGTTGAGTTAATCCTTCTTTAATCTGGGATGAGATTATTCTGCTAGCTGAGAAGATTCAAGCTTTGATAAATTTTATTTTCTGATTTTGAAAATGTTTACATGCTCTTTTGTTTTAGCAACAGGTTGTTGAGGATGGTTTGTATTGGAGTTGAAATCTGGTTTGCATATTATTTTTTTCTAGCCTTTGATTTCTGGTTTTAGTACACAGGTCATTATTTCTCTTAGATTTACCTTCCTTTTTTCCCAAAATGTAGAAAGGGAAAATTTCTTGATATTAAAGAAAGAAGACACTTGTCTAATTTATCAACACTTGTCATTTGAATTTGCTAATTATCTTACATTTGTAACTTTACATGCAAAATCAATTTATAAATGTAAATAAAGCTTTTGTTAATTAATTTCCTAATATCTAAATATTTATTTAATTTTTTTTAAGAAAATAGAATAAGACTAAGTATACATATACATATATGTCATCTCTATTGAAATCTCAAATATAAATTCAATTCTTTTTTTATACCATTTAAATTAATTGTAAAATCAATTTGATATATGTATTTAAACAACTCCCCTTTCAATTTAAAATTATTGTTCTACTTAAAATTTATAATTACACACACACACACACACACACACATATATATATATATATATATTTGAAATAACAAACTTGCCAATTTTGATTAAATTTATAAAGGAGATTATCGCCTTGAATTGCTTCAAATTTTCAGGGATATCACATTTTAATAGTTAAACTCGGATAATTATTCAATTATCTGATACCTAAAAATCTGGGTTATTACACCAACTTTCAAATTAGGCAATGCAGACAACAGGGGTCTGAACTTATATGTGCAAAGTCAGAGAAACAAGTGCAGTGATATACACAGTGCACAAAGGCAGTAGTGCAAATCTAACTGGAAGCACACAATTTCACATACCAGATACATCAACAAGTCATGCGATGCACAAGAGAAAATGACTGGTACACGTGAAAATGTGAGCTACCACCCAATGAATCAAATGATACATACTCAAGTGGAGCAAGCAACAAATGTACAAAAGAAAAACAACATGAAACTGGACAGTACAAGTGTAGGACTCGACAGACCAGCCTCAACCATGAAATGGTCATTTTCACAACTCGATACAAGGGACTACGGGATGGACAAGCATGCAAGTAAGTGCAACGTGAACCAACAGTGAAGTACACAATGCAAATGACCAAGGCTACTATATGCTCAAGGGAAGTCAACAACATCTGGAGTGAATGCAAGTCAATGATCTAACAAATCAAACCAGTTATACACATGAATGAACACTAGAGGTAAACAAGTCAAACACAGACCAAATTCGAAACAAAGCTCAGTGCTATGCACATAACCACTTCCAGATCAAATGCCAGAAGTAAAACCAACAAGTTCAAGCTACCGAAATGAATGAGCAACAGGAAGCCAGAAGTTCACACAACAAAACAAGTCGAAGTCAACTCGAAATCAGCATAGTCAAAAGAATTCAACATCGAAAGACAACAAGAACAGAATCAACATCAGCAAAACTCAAAACAAACCAAGAAATCACGACCGAAGTCAGGTACCAAAAATTCAAGGCCGAAACACAAAATCACCTATTTATGAATTCGAATTAGATGTGAGTAATTAAAAATTACTCACCTTTGCAAAACGAATTGGAGCAGCCGTTCGAATTGAGGAAGAGTCGAAGCCGTGGTCCTCAAGAACGATCGACAACAGCCGGCAACTCGTCGAATCAATCGAACACCTAAAGTCGATGCCTTTGATTTCACGAGCCCTAGTTTTTTAAGACGAAAACGAGGCCGCCATTTTTATTTTTAGGGTTTTCCAATGAAAATTTTGAATAGAGGTTGGAACGGGTTTGCCTTTGGTAAAACACAACACCCGGTAGAATTAAAGAAACGTGTGCTACAATTTTATATTTAAGGCCCAAACAACACTAACAAATCTATAAAGGAATTTCAATCCGATTAAAAACTACCTACTGCAATTAGTCAACTAATTTAATCGTCATTTCACGATAATAAATTAACAGCAAAACCCCAGGATGTTACATAAAATTTCGAAACCAAAGACTAAAAATATAATACTTCCAAATGTAACTTTGAAATTAATAACTTTGAAACATAACTTCCACCTTTACATTGTGTAAATATTAAAATATTTTATAAAATAAACTATCTTCTTAAATTTCGCAAATCAGTTCAAAACAACCCGAACTTCTAAATTTTGAATTTAACCAAATCCCCAAATCATAAATTTCAATTCAATCCGGTTTTCAAATAGACCATTCCAAATTATATCGATTTCAAAACAGATTTGATCCACAAATTGAACCATTTCAAATTCAATATATTTCAAAGCTTAAATATTCAATATTTCAAAACTAATTTTTTTTTCATATAAATATACCAAATTCGCTTTACTATTATTTAGTTTTGAAATATTTACTTAATAAAACCCAGTATTCTTTAAATAAAACTTCAAATTTCAATAATTGAACATTCCTCAATTTATCCGCTTAAATTCTCTTAAACCCGAATTAAGTTATAAAACCATATTCTTTTAAAATGTCAATTTTAATAAGTTCCAAATGGATTCTTATTAAATAAAATTCTTAATTAGATAAAATCTCAATAAATTTCAAAACTATCTTCTCAACCTTGATTTATAAAATCAATCTAAACTCTATATTAAAATATGATTTAAGTAAATACTAATCCATATTATATTTTAATAAAACAAAACTTTATTATTAAACCTTTTTTACACTTTAAACAAATTTTATTTACAGATTAAAACCAAGAATTTAACTATGTATAAACAACATTTATAAAATATCCAAATCAATATCTCATAAATCATATATTTCTTTACAAAATCATAGAAATCATTTCAAAATACTTTTATATATAGGCCGCGGTGTCTGTACATAATTTTCTATCCTATGGTCAAGTCATATGGACATTTATCATTTCCATCCGCAATTTAAAATAAAAATGCGGTTGTATATCATTTAAAACCGCAATCCCGAATCAGTTAAATGCATAACAACAGGGGATTATGACAATATAAATAAAACATCAATTCATCCATCATAAAATCATACATCTATCACAATCATTAAACAAAATAATCAATCAATATCAATATATAACAGATAATATATAACAGGTAATTAACTGGCAGTTATATCCAAAATTAAATTAAATAACTATTTAATTTAAGTAAATGCAATTAACTAGGATGATGATTAAAAATATACAAACAGTCGTAAAAAATTTCATAATCACAACATAAATTAATTTAACAAACATAAGAAATTTTTGAAGTTGTGAGTGGGTTAAAACACTCACCTTTTGAATTTAAATTGAGTTTAAATTCAAATTAAACCCAAAAATTTCACAGTTATAGAATTCGTCCAAACCAGCTAAAAAATGTTTGAAATTTCAATATGATCCTAACAAAAAAACCGCGCATGAATTAGTGTTCGTATGCGAAAGATATAGCGATAAATGTGTTTGAATTTAAATTATAAAAATTAAAAAAGGAAGAACACTTTATCTTACCCTCACTGCCACATCATCACCATTTCAATTCTCTTCCCAAGCAACACACGTAACTACCGAGCTTCCAGAACCAACACACGCACCAACCGAACGAAACCCTAGCATGCAAATCAACAAGTCGCGCTCGACTACAATCACAGCCGCCACTTCGATGCTGTTCTGCGCGTCGCCCCCACCTATCGCCGACCGACGTCCAAAAATCACACAGCCGCCACCCATAAATTGATGCCCTAATTGAATTTAGCAAGCAATCCAACCATCAAAAAGCAAAACAAAGCACACCGATGAACTCCCCATCGTCCACTCTCCAAAACCCAAAAATGGTTCGTCGATCCGACAAGGTTCATCGACGCCGATGGACGACCATGAATTAAACCTCAATTTATGGCCACCCAAAAACTCAGATCGAGAAACGGACTACAGATCTGTCTTGCGCTCTTCGAGAGCTTCGATATATAATTTTTCTGAATTTTTTTAAGGAGTTTGAAATTTCACTTTGATTTTTGAATTGCAATTGATATCACGTATTTGTCTGCCATTAAAATGAGGAGGTAAAAGAAATTGTACGCGCAGACAATTAAGAAATAGAGGTAGGTTAGGGTTTATAATAGGGTATTTGTAGGTAGTTGTAATAGAATAGATGGACCCGATTTATAAACGCGCTGAACGATGAATAGAATATTCTATGGTATGTGTAACTCTGATATACATTGCATAAGTATAATCAAATATTTTGTAAACAGCTTCATGAACTGTATATTTGATTATTATATTTTATTGTTTTTCCAGACAGCGACTGGATCGATCAGAAATCGTGGTTAAAGTCAATTAGGGCGTTTTAATTTCGTCGCCAATCGACGAAATTGGGACATAGGTTTTGAAGGGCTCGGGAAGGGGAGTCATTTGGTGGTAGCCGCTTGGCCTATATCGAAGTGTGGTGGCCGAAAATCATGATTAGGGTTTCGAAATCCTAACCCTTAGGCGGCGGCGCACGCAATTCAGGGCGACTGTAACGACCCAGAATTTCTGTCAATTAAAATTTCTATATTTAATTGATTTTAAATATTAATAAGTGAAATTTAACAGTCGAATAAATTTTATTTCGAATAATTGGATTTAATTGGATAATTAAATCGATAATTTAATAGTTGAAATCACAAAAATAATTGGAAATTGGGTTAAATATGATTGAAAATGATTTGTAAAATTTTATTTAATCATGTTGGAATTAGAATGATGTTATAGAACTTTTAAAATTGAATTTAAAGTTGATTTGTGAAAATTGAATATTTTAATATTTAATTGACGAGTTGAAATAGTCATTTTTCAAACAGTCTCGGATTTCGACGAAACTAGTTTCATCGGATCCATAATGTCAAATTCTAGTAAGCTTTCAAATTTTGTGTCAATCGGATTTACCGTTTGTCCGGGGCAAGCCAAAACGCATAAAAATTTGATTTAATCGATTTAAATTAAAATTGATCGTTATTGTCGTAACTCGCACATATTGTAACAACCCGCATATTTATCGATCTTATATTTAAATATTTTATTTAAATATTTTATCGTTAGTCGGATTTTAGTCCGAAAATCTACTTTTTGCATACGGTCGAATTAGGACTCGGGACCACTCCCATTGAGTTTAAAATGCCGTTTGCGACCTTTTTGAGTATAAGCTTCGATATGTTTGGAGAAAGTTGATTTTTGCTACTTTTCACTTTGGGTTTGGTTTGGGCTCAGCCCTATGTTAACTTATGCTCAAATCTGAGCCACTCTTCCCCACTCACCCTCATTCTCTTCTCATTTCAGTCTTCTTAGCATTAATGGTGGGAGAGATTGGAAATTAAAACTCCAAAACCCTAGTTTCTCTTGCAAATCAAATTCCTAGCTCCAAACTCAAGAAGAACCCATTGGTAAGCTTCTCTTCTTCTTCTCCAACTTATTCTCTTACCAATTTCAAAAATTCCTAAACCTAATTTTAAGAATGTTCTTGTTTTGAGCATAGATTCAAGCTCATTTGGGTTGTGTTGAAGAGAGGTTGATTCTCCATTTGCTTTCAAGCTTCTTCTTGTTTGATTTTGAGAAAAGGTGAGATTTTTATCTCACATCTATGACTATAATTATCTTTGGTTGTTAGGTTTGAATTCCTAACACTTCTTCATGAGAATTTGCTCTTAATTTGGATTGGTTTTGTGAATATTCCAATTTTTGGGTTTTTAAGTCAAATTTGTGTGAAAATCCTTTTATGGATGTTTGATCATGCTTTTTAAGGATGCACCGAGTAGCATATAGGGCCGGGTTGCCGATTGGCATAAACCCTTAGAGCCAATGTTCGTCCGGTTGCATTTTAGAAGAATTTGCTCTTCATTTGAATAGGCTGAAAAACGGCCCAGGCATGATTCAGTCGACTGAAAACTCTGTTCAGTCGACTGAACCTGGAAACAGAAAGTTTCCTGAACCTGGAAAATTTCCAGGCACAAGGTCAGTCGACTGAAAACTCTGTTCAGTCGACTGAACCTGCTGTTTGAGTCCAATTTGCCTTTTTGGATTGAATTTTCAATTTAAATCGATTCGTGATGATCCTATTTATTGTCATCATTTATTATCATCTTTGATGACTTATTTTCTTTGGGAATTTTAGATATATCCACTTCGATGGATCCTTTATCGATTTCGTTGGATTTTTATTCACATCTTCGAATGTGATCTTTGTGATTGATTGTTTCTACAATCCCCCTTGTGCTTTGTCACTTTAAAAATATAAAGGTTTTCTATACTAGTAGTAAATATCAAAACTCTTTCCTCAAACGATTTCAATACTATTTTAATACCAGATTCGTTTATAAAACCGTTTTCCAATCTATTAGTATATATAAACCTTTACCTCACTCGTAGGAGAAATCTAATTAAACGACTTAGTAAAACAAGTGGTATGATACGCTTGCGTTCACTTTGTTGGTTAATTCTTGGACTTGTTCGATTGAAACTCTTGTGACAATTTTTTAGTGGATACATACAATTTGTTCGTAAAAATTTAAGTTAAGCTAGTGGTTATGGGACATGATGCTAAGCTCATATATTTACTAGCTTACTGTAATCGACACTGCTCGTTGATCATGACGATCATCTTTGTGATTTAGACTAGCAATGTGCGATGTCTCTTTGTCTGCGTGGGAGACTAAACCCTGTTTTGTGGAGTTTCGACTCAATTTGGTGGGGTAGCAACCCATGGTCTTCGGACCGTTTGTGGAGCTTCGGCTCAATTTGTGATGGTTAGCGACCATGGAATTAGCGTTCCGTTTGTGATACACGTGTTGGTGAGCTTTATGCTCCCGTTTGTGATAGGCCTCCCCCTCTTTGTGATTTCTGGATTTCTTGAGATGATTTCTAGAATTTGTGTTTCACCAATTTTCGTGATTTCCATTGATACATTTTATCAATATTTGTGCATTGGTGAATTTGTGTGTCATTGACTTTTGTGATTGACATTGATATTATTGTCAATATTTGTGCATTGGTGAATTTGTGTGTCATTGACTTTTGTGATTGCATTGATATTATCGTCAATATTTGTGGTTTGGTGAACGAAATAAGGAGTATGACATTTCTTTGATTCTTGTGTAGACTTGGTGATATTGATTAATCTCTTGTTGATTTTCAATTACTTATATATATCACAACTTGGAATTGTGATTATTATGTGTTTAGTCATACCTCTTATTCTATATCGTTTCATCTGATATCTATAGTTAGACTGATCCGTTTATTATTTTCTTTTTAAATAATACTCGGGTCAGACCGAGATGTTACAGGTGCTTCTGCTTGACTTCTCTCTTGGGATTGATTTCTCTGACTTTTGGCTTACTACTTAGATTAGTAGTTTATTTTGGTGTATACATTCGAGATATAGACTCCATAATGTAAACTTATTCTTTTGTGTAGTTCATTTAACTATTCTTTTGTGATATTGTGGATCTTTTTGACCACTACTCTGATATACACTTTCATGTGTTAGTGTTATATTCATATCTATTTCCTCCTTTGTGATATGAATTGTCTGTGACTGATTCGTGTTATGTTTATTTCTATATCTGTTTCCGAAGACCTTTATAGCCACTGTGTAGTAGCTTTGAGTTTGTGTCGGTATGTCGGATTTCCTCTTGAGATGAAAAGTTATATTTTTATCCGGTATATCGGTACTCGCACAAAGCAATTACATAGATGGTCGCTCCTCAACAGCCTTATTCTCCGTGCTAGTTGACAGCATTCACAGTAATGTTCTTGGCTAGCGTGGGTATAGAGGTGGGGCGTCACAGCTTGGTATCAGAGCCAAACTTCGAAACAATATGGAATATTATAACAAGGATCATTGTCCTAAGTCGATCTTAGGAGTCGTGCTTTAGGATTTAATTCGAGTCTTCATACCGATTCATCCTATTTTCCTTATGATTCCTTGTTTATCTATCAAGATTGCTTGATATTCAATTTGGTGAATAACCTTTTTCTTCTTCTTCTTTCTTTCTAAAGGAAGAGAAATGTCTAGACCAGGCCGCCCCAGAGCCGTGCCATCTAGCACTCCACCCCAGGATGGAGTTTTTATGACTGCTCAACAGCTTCTTGATTTGGTAACTAATGCTCAAGCAGCTGGAGCTAACCCGGAACCTACTCACCCAAAGTCGGGATTTGCATGCTTGTGCAGCGATTACACCAATTTGGGTGGGGAGCCATTCAAAGGTTCCGAAACTGTTATTGAAGTCCAAGCTTGGCTTAGAACATGCGATCGCGTCTTTTCGCGCATGAATCTTATTGACCTTCACCGAGTTTAGGTGGCCTCTAGCATGCTCCGAGAAAGAGCATTGGACTGGTACGAGCTTCTTATTTCTGAGATTAATGAAGCGGATCTCACTTGGGAGAAATTCCGAGAACGCTTCGAGTTGAAATTCGTACCGGAAGCTGAGAAAGTGACATTGGCTCGACGATTTATAGACCTTGTTCAAGGTGAGTCCTCCGTGACTGATTACGTCGCCTCTTTCGAGTCGCTTTCCAAATATGGGGTTGAATATATCAACACCCCTTTAAAGAAGAACCAGAGATTCGTCTATGGCTTAAACAAAAATCTTAAGAAGCCATTACTTCTAAAGTTAGAAGTTTCTTTCGACCAACTCGTTGATATTGCTCTTCGTCTTGAAGAGGCGGATAAGGAGAATGATGTTGAAGTGGTGGGTTCCAAACCAAACTTCAACAATAACAAGAAGAGGCCATACAAATTTAAAAGTCCTTATCCCAATAAAAAGGGGAAACAAGCAACCTCCGTGGAAAAGACTTCTTCCTTTGGCCGTGGGGAATGCTATAATTGTGGTTCGAAGGACCATTATGCAAACAAGTGCCTAAAGTCTTTCTCTTGTCGCTACTGCAAAGTTCCCGGACATGTTATATCTTCATGCCCCAAGCTTCAGGGCAGGAAGGAGGGAAAGTTAAATGTTTCTCAAGCCCCTGGCAACACATCTCGTGGTCAAGGTATGCCTCATTCTGTCCTTGATGGAATTATTTTATTTCGTGATCATCCTATTCGAGTTCTTTTTGATGCGGGTGCGTCCCATTCTTTTATATCAAAAGAACTTGTAGATACTTTTTCTTTGGATATTTTGTGTTTAATGACTTCTTTGAGAATTGCGAATCCGATGGGTGGATCCGCAACAATCAGTTTATTGTGTAAAGATGTCGAAATTATTTTGTGTGATTTTCCTTTCCTAACCGATTTGCATGTCATGCGTTATTTAGGCTTTGGAATGATTTTAGGAATGGATTGGCTTAACCGTTATGAAGCTCATATCCTATGTCCTGAGCGGACTATTCATCTTCGACATCCTCAATCTGTTAAGCAGATTTCTATTAATCTTAAAGATTCAGATTCCAGCTTGGTTGCATCTTTATATTCTTTAAATCCTCGAGATAACGATGATGACGATGAGGGTGATATTATTTATCTTATTCACGTCGTTCGTGAATTTTCTGACATATTCGAGCCCGTTTTAGGATTACCACCTAAGCGAGCAATTGAGTTCAAAATTAATCTTATTCCTGGAGCTCAACCTATCACTCGTCCTCCGTATCGTATGTCCAATAAAGAAAACGAGGAGATGCGTAAACAATTATCCGAATTGGAGACGAAGCAATTTATTCGCTCTAGTTCTTCGCCTTGGGGAGCTTCGGCTATTTTTGTGAAGAAATCTGATGGAACACTTAGGCTTTGCATTGACTACCGCAAGCTTAATGATCTTACTATCAAAAATAAATATCCTTTACCTCAGATTGATGATCTATTCGATCAACTTAGTGGTGCTAGAGTCTTTTCACAATTAGACTTAGCTACTGGATTTCATCAGCTTCGTATTGCAGAGGATAGTATTCCATTGACCTCGTTCCGTACTCGTTATGGATCTTATGAATAGCTTGTGATGCCATTTGGGTTAACGAATGCCCCAGCTTATTTCGTTGACTTAATGAATCGAGTTTTTAAAGACTTTCTCGATCGATTTGTTCTCATCTTTATTGATGATATTCTTGTGTATTCTAAAACCGAGGAGGAGCATGAAAAACATCTTCGGATTGTGTTGGAAACTCTTAGGAGTAATCAATTAAAGGCAAAATTTTCTAAGTGCCACTTTTGGCAATCTCGTGTGAAGTTTCTCGGTCACATTATTTCCGAATCCGGAATTTCCGTGGATCCTTCAAAGATTGAATCGATTCAAGATTGGAAGAGACCGGAGAGTGTGACAGAGATTCGTAGTTTTCTTGGATTGGCGGGCTATTACCGTCGTTTTATTAAAGACTCTTCTAAGATTGCCGTGCCTCTCACTAGCTTGACGAAGAAAGGTGTTAAATACATTTGGTCGGACAAATGTGAAGCTTCTTTTCATAAATTAAAAGAGCTTCTTTCAGATGCTCCTATTCTTGTTATTCCCGAGGGGAATCAGGATTTCATTGTTTATACCGATGCTAGTCGCGTTGGTTTGGGTGCCGTTCTTATGCAAAGAGAACGTGTTATTGCTTATGCTTCTAGGCAATTGAAGCCTGCCGAGACTAGATATGCCACTCATGATTTAGAACTCGCGGCTATTGTTTTCGCTCTTCGGGTTTGGCGTCATTATCTCTTAGGAGAGAAATTTGTTCTTTACACAGATCATAAGTCTTTGAAATATTTATTCTCTCAAAAGGAACTTAATTTGCGTCAACAGCGTTGGCTCGAATTTCTTGCACATATGATCCTGATATTCTTTATACTCCCGGTAAGGGTAATCGTGTCGCCGATGCTCTTTGCCGTAAACAACAAGCTGTTGTTTCTATGATGATATCCGAATGGAACGATCTCGAGATCTTATCCACTTGTGAGATTCGAGGCCGTGTTCCCGATTTATGTTCATCTCTTGCTTTATGTAGCCTTGAGGCTCATCCTTCTCTTTTAGACCGCATTCTTGAAGCTCAAAGGGCAAATCCTGAATTGGCTGTTCTTGACCAAAATATTAAGGATAAAATTGATATTGAAGGTTTGAAAGACTTTGATATTGATCCTCGTGGCGGCATTCGAAAATTTGGTAGACTTATCGTACCAAATACTGTTGATCTTCGTAGAGACATTTTAGAAGATTCCCATCGTTCGAAATTTACCATTCATCCCGGTAGTAGTAAAATGTACGCGGATATGAAGTGGCTTTATTATTGGGAGGGAATGAAACTTGACATCGCTAACTTCGTTAAGCGTTGCATGACTTGCCAACTCGTTAAGGCCGAACATCAAAGGCCCAGTGGGTTATTGCAACCTTTAGAAATTCCAATTTGGAAGTGGGACCAGATTTCCATGGATTTTATAGATGGCCTTCCCCGTTCTCGTTCGGGTCATGATAGCTTATGGGTGATCGTTGATAGACTTACTAAATCCGCCCATTTTATTCCCGTTCGATCTAATCGAACCGTTCCTCTTTTGGCCAAAATCTTTATCAAAGAAATTGTTAAATTGCATCGAGTTCCTACTCTATTGTTAGCGATCGTGATCCATTGTTTACTAGTGGATTTTGGAAGAGTCTTCAAAAAGTTTTAGGAACGAATCTTAATTTTAGCACCGCTTATCAACCCAGTCCGATGGACAAACCGAGCGTGTGAATCAAACTCTTGAAGATCTTCTTCGTGCTTGTGTTCTTGATTTTGGTGGAAGTTGGGAAGATCATATTTCACTTGTTGAATTTTCTTATAATAATAGCTTCCAATCTAGTATTGGTATGGCACCTTTTGAGGCACTCTACGGAAGGCCATGCCGATCTCCTTCTTGTTGGCTTGAGGCCGGTGAGAAGCTGGTTTTAGGTCCAGATTTTATTCGTGATAGCACAGAAAAGATTGATCTTATTCGTCATAGGATGAAAGAAGCCCAGAGTAGACAAAAATCCTATGCCGATAACCGGAGAAGGAAGTTAGAATTTTCTAAGGGAGATCTTGTGTTCATTCGTGTTTCACCTATGAAAGGTGTTGTACGTTTCAGTCGATCGGGAAAATTGGCGCCTCGATATATTGGGTCATTTCCTATCATTGAACGTATTGGTTACATGGCTTATCACCTTTTATTACCGGCTCAATTTTCTGCTATCCATGACGTGTTTCACGTTTCTCAACTTCGGAAATGTCTTCGAGATTCCGATTCTGTTCTTGAGCCCGGTGTTGTGGAAGAGATTGAAGTTTCGCCTAATTTAACTTATGAGCAACATCCTATTCGTATCATTACTTCAGAAGTCAAACGACTTCGAAATAAAGATGTTCCGCTTGTTAAAGTTCGATGGTCTTCAAATCCTAAGGATTGTTCTTGGGAATCTAGAGAGTACATCGAGCGAACACACCCGGACTTACTTTCTCGTGCTCTTTGAGGTGAACTTCTTATTTCAAACTTCTGTTATGTTGAATATGCTTTTATGGTTGTTACTATATATCTTCTTCTTGTAATATTGCGAGGACGCAATTTCTTTAAGGAGGGGAGTCTGTAACAACCCGCATATTTATCGATTTTATATTTAAATATTTTATTTAAATATTTTATCGTTAGTCGGATTTTAGTCCGAAAAGCTACTTTTTGCATATAGTCGAATTAGGAGTCGGGACCACTTCCATTGAGTTTAAAATGCCGTTTGCGACCTTTTTTAGTATAAGCTTCGATATGTTTGGAGAAAGTTGATTTTTGCTACTTTTCACTTTGGGTTTGGTTTGGGCTCATCCCTATGTTAACTTATGCTCAAATCTGAGCCACTCTTCCCCACTCACCCTCATTCTCTTCACATTTCAGTCTTCTTAGCACTAATGGTTGGAGAGATTGGAAATTAAAACTCCAAAACCCTAGTTTCTCTTGCAAATCAAATTCCTAGCTCCAAACTCAAGAAGAACCCATTGGTAAGCTTCTCTTCTTCTTCTCCAACTTATTCTCTTACCAATTTCAGAAATTCCTAAACCTAATTTTGGGAATGTTCTTGTTTTTGAGCATAGATTCAAGCTCATTTGGGTTGTGTTGAAGAGAGGTTGATTCTCCATTTGCTTTCAAGCTTCTTCTTGTTTGATTTTGAGAAAAGGTGAGATTTTTATCTCACATCTATGACTATAATTATCTTTGGTTGTTAGGTTTGAATTCCTAACACTTCTGCATGAGAATTTGCTCTTGATTTGGATTGGTTTTGTGAATATTCCAATTTTTGGGTTTTTAAGTCAAATTTGTGTGAAAATCCTTTTATGGATGTTTGATCATGCTTTTAGTGATGCACCGAGGAGCATATAGGGCCGGGTTGCCGATTGGCATAAACCCTTAGAGCCAATGTTCGTCCGGTTGCATTTTGGAAGAATTTGCTCTTCATTTGAATAGGCTGAAAAACAGCCCAGGCATGATTCAGTCGACTGAAAACTCTGTTCAGTCGACTGAACCTGGAAATAGAAAGTTTCCTGAACCTGGAAAATTTCCAGGCACATGGTCAGTCGACTGAAAACTCTGTTCAGTCGACTGAACCTGCTGTTTGAGTCCAATTTGCCTTTTTGGATTGAATTTCCAATTGAAATCGATTCGTGATGATCCTATTTATTGTCATCATTTATTATCATCTTTGATGACTTATTTTCTTTGGGAATTTTAGATATATCCACTTCGATGGATCCTTTATCGATTTCGTTGGATTTTTATTCACATCTTCAAATGTGATCTTTGTGATTGATTGTTTCTACAATCCCCCTTGTGCTTTGTCACTTCAAAAATATAAAGGTTTTCTATACTAGTAGTAAATATCAAAACTCTTTCCTCAAACGATTTCAATACTATTTTAATACCAAATTCGTTTATAAAACCGTTTTCCAATCTATTAGTATGTATAAACCTTTACCTCACTCGTATGAGAAATCTAATTAAACGACTTAGTAAAACAAGTGGTATGAAACGCTTGCGTTTCACTTTGTTGGTTAATTCTTGGACTTGTTCGATTGAAACTCTTGTGACAATTTTCTAGTGGAGATATACAATTTGTTCGTAAATATTTAAGTTAAGCTAGTGGTTATGGGACATGATGCTAAGCTCATATATTTACTAGCTTACTGTAATCGACACTGCTCGTTGATCATGACGATCATCTTTGTGATTTAGACTAGCAATGTGCGATGTCTCTTTGTCTGCGTGGGAGTCTAAACCCCGTTTTGTGGAGTTTCGACTCAATTTGGTGGGGTAGCAACCCATGGTCTTCGGAACGTTTGTGGAGCTTCAGCACAATTTGTGATGGTTAGCGACCATGGAATTAGCGTTCCGTTTGTGATACATGTGTTGGTGAGCTTTATGCTCCCGTTTGTGATAGGCCTCCCCCCCTTTGTGATTTCTTGATTTCTTGAGATGATTTCTAGAATTTGTGTTTCACCAATTTTCGTGATTTCCATTGATAAGTTTTATCAATATTTGTGCATTGGTGAATTTGTGTGTCATTGACTTTTGTGATTGACATTGATATTATTGTCAATATTTGTGCATTGGTGAATTTGTGTGTCATTGACTTTTGTGATTGACACTGATATTATCGTCAATATTTGTGGTTTGGTGAACGAAATTAGGAGTATGACATTTCTTTGATTCTTGTGTGGACTTGGTGATATTGATTAATCTCTTGTTGATTTTCAATTACTTATATATATCACAGCTTGGAATTGTGATTATTATGTGTCTAGTCATATCTCTTATTCTATATCGTTTCATCTGATATCTATAGTTAGACTGATCCGTTTATTATTTTCTTATTAAATAATACTCGGGTCAGACCGAGATGTTACAGGTGCTTCTGCTTGACTTCTCTCTTGGGATTGATTTCTCTGACTTTTGGCTTACTACTTAGATTAGTAGTTTATTTTGGTGTATACATTCGAGATATAGACTCCATAATGTATACTTATTCTTTTGTGTAGTTCATTTAACTATTCTTTTGTGATATTGTGGATCTTTTTGACCACTACTCTGATATACACTTTCATGTGTTAGTGTTATATTCATATCTATTTCCTCCTTTGTGATATGAATTGTCTGTGACTGATTTGTGTTATGTTTATTTCTATATTTGTTTCCGAAGACCTTTATAGCCACTGTGTAGTAGCTTTGAGTTTGTGTTGGTATGTCGGATTTCCTCTTGAGATGAAAAGTTATATTTTTATCCGGTATATCGGTACTCGCACAAAGCAATTACACAGATGGTCGCTCCTCAACAGCCTTATTCTCCGTGCTAGTTGACAGCATTCACAGTAATGTTCTTGGCTAGCATGGGTATAGAGGTGGGGCGTCACACATAAGATCGAATTGGCTCCCGAAATATATTCCATTGTGTTCAGAACACGGGGTAAACTCTAGAAACGCCAGTCACCGCGTGAGATTTGGAGTTCGGAAAATTTTAGATGAATAGTAATTTGGAAATTTTCTATAAAAGCCCCTTTGTTTTCACTTTTGCAAAAAAAAAACCTAACCCAAACTACTTCAGGCCGCCACCATTGTTTTAATGGCCGAAACTATTGTTCTTTCTTCCTTAAATTTCTTCAAATCCACAAAGCAATTCAAGAAACTTCCAATATGAAAGTCGTAGATGGTGGTGAGATCTTCCACTTCAACGGTTCTGATCGAAAATGGAGTTTCGTATCTGTAACGGCCCATAAAATTTTATTAATTTTTAATTGGTTTTATAACGTATTTAATTTGGATTTTGAGAAATTTTAATAATAATATTTCGAAACAAAGTTTTAATATTTGGTTTACGTATAATTAAATATAGCAAATGGTAAATTTTCAATTAATTATTTAAGGTTTATTTATTATATAATTCTATTAAATTCAAATCAGTTAATAATTGGTGAAAATAAATTTATTTTCAAGACCTGAATATTTTTACATAGAAAAATTCTAAATCATCTTCTGACTGAGACGTCATTTTTCGTTTTCCCAAATTTGAACTTCTATAGCTCCGTCGATCTTATTTTCTACATTTTTACTACATTTTTTCTGCTTGTGAAAATTTGAATTTTTATAATTCAATCGTACCACCAATATCTATATACCATTTTGATCGTCTCGTTGTACTGATCACTACGGTATATTTATTTCTATATTTTGAGATCCAATACGCGACGGAAACAATAAAAACGTACGTCATCAGTGCTGAAATTTATGACTTGGATTTATCTACTTTTCAAATTTGAAACCGTACAACTCGTAAAATATTAAATTTATTTTAAAGGTTTTAGCTAAATCTATGGGTGAGCGTTGCCACACCTTTCCACCATATATTTAATTCTCTACCGTTTCAATTTGCATTCTATCCATTCACATTTCATTTATTCATTTTCTACCATATATTCCATTATCTCTTTGTGCTATTTGCTAATTGCTATTTTCTCATTCACGCGATTAATTAGTTGAAATCAAAATTTCAACCCTTACTTCTCTTTTCTTTTCAAATTTGAAACATACTATTAAATCAAGCCATTAATTGCTTTTATTTTTTTTCCTTAAATCAACGTACAGCTCACACAATTATAAATTGCAT
Source organism: Allium cepa (assembly GCA_030765085.1). Taxonomy (NCBI): domain Eukaryota; kingdom Viridiplantae; phylum Streptophyta; class Magnoliopsida; order Asparagales; family Amaryllidaceae; genus Allium; species Allium cepa. The sequence goes on from CM060943.1 coordinate 913,862,830, forward strand.
TAAATTTTCTGATGAACCACACCATGACTGTTTATATTACATTCATTTGGAATATATTCATTTGTTTGAAATCTTTCCCTTTCTCTCTCGTCTCAATTGGGAATAAAATAAATTTCAGCAGAAACCACGTTTCAATGCTTTTAACTCTGTATAACTTTTGATAAAATTTTCTGTCCTTTTTGAAACTAAAACGTATAGAGATATACGTTTCTCATTTATTAATTTCTAAATTGTCCTGTTGTCCTTTTCATGTATGTTGTATTTATTTATATTTTAACATTTTCTATTTATTTCACTCATCTCCTTACACGTTTCTATTTATTTGCTAATTTGTTACATACGTTTTGTTTTGGAAAAATGCGGTTCGTTCCTATTTATTTCATTTCTCACATTTATTTCATCTTTTACTAAAATTCGACCGTTGCCACGTCATACCATTTTGGAAGTATGAATGTATAAAACATGCATATGTTTTATCTTTGCTTAAATTTCTCTGTCCATCCCTTCTTCCATTTTAATATCCCAGCCTTTCCAAACTCATTACGTACTGTCCAAACAAACAAAAATTTATTGCTTTAATTATTCAGCTCAATCTGAGGGACCGTTACTATTTAAATCACTTTATATTTATGGTATACGTTTCTTATCTTTATTTGGCAATGGTTCTTTTCTTTTATTTCCTTAAACACTTTGCTGAATTAATGGACAACCATTCCTATTAAAATTTTCTTTTGATCTGATCTATGACGTACGTTGCTTTGAAATAAATATTTAGATATCATAGCATCTGTCACTTCCATTTCCCACTTTGAATCATTTATTTACCTATTCCTTTTCTGTACTTACATGTTATCAAATAAATAAAGTATATATTTATAATCAAGCTTTCATCTTCTCAGATCCAATTCATGTTGTTGAAAGCTTTTGCATCCTCTTCCCCTGTTTCAACCTGAACGACGTGCAAACCATCCTTCTTCCCTGATGTCATCTCCAAACTTTTGTTCCTCCTCCTCTTCTTCTAGTGCAGCAGGTGAGTAATATATAAGCTAGAACTATATAGTTTTCTTTTTTCTTTTTTTTTTCAACTGTTTACAATTAATACAAGGCATATCTATATGAAAGTATTATATAATTTTCTATGTTCAAAGATGTAACGACCCAGAATTTTAATTAATTAAAATTTGAATATTTAATTTATTTTAAATATTAATAAGTGAAATTTATAAGTTGAATAAACTTTATTTCGAATAATTTGATTTAATTGGATAATTAAATCGATAATTAATTAGTTGGAAATATAGAAATAATTGAAAATTGAGTTAAATATGATTGAAAATGATTTGTAAAATTTTATTTTATCATACTGAAGTTATAATGATGTTATAGAACTTTTAAAATTGAATTAAGAGTTTATTTGTGAAAATTGAATATTTTAATATTTAATCGACTAGTGAAATTGGTCAATTTTCGAACAGTCTCAGATTTCGACGAAACCAGTTTCATCGGATCCGTAATGTGATATTATTGTATGGTCTCAAATTTCGTGTCAATCGGATTTACCATTTGTCCCGTGCAAGCTAAAACGCCTAGAAATTTGATTTACCGATTTAATTTTAAATCGAACGTTTATTGCCATAACTCGCACAGATGACCGAATTAGCTCCCGAAACACGTTCATTGTGTTCGGAACGCGGGGTAAACCTTAGAAACGCCAACCGGTACGCTTCGTTTGGAGTTCGGAAAATCCGGGATGAATAGTGTCGCGTGAATTTTCTATATAAGCCCATGTTCTTCATAAATTTGCAAAGGAAAAAAAAACCCTAGTTCCATCTGCAGGCCGCCGCCTCATATATGTTTAATGGCGAAAAAACAACCTTCTTCTTCCTCAAATTTCTCTCTGTCCATCAACAATTAGGAAAAACTTTCAACATGAAAGTTGTAGAGCATGACAAGATCCTTATATTCAACGGGCATGATCGTGTTTGGAGCGTCAGAGGGGGAGCTAGGGGGGCCAACGGCTGCGTGTTGCACACGCAAATCGAGGGTGAGGGTGTGGCCGAGTTCACCAAGGTTATAGCCGAGTGTAGCTTGCTTGATGCTCTTCAAGATGCAAGTTTCTGATCGTCTTCGAAACACTCGTAGAAGGAGCATAATTAAACCCTAATTCATGAAGTTGGGTTTTGTTGTTCGGCCTGTAGATGAACATGTGCATGTGGAGATGATGGGGTGCGGCCCTGATGCATTCAAACAAGATCCAACGGCCTAGGTTAAAAATTAAAATAAAATGTTGTAATTTATGTATATATAAATTCGTGAATCTTTAAAAATTCATATCTTTTTCATACGAGGTCGAAAACGCACGAAACCAGTTGCGTTGGGTTCGTATTGACGAATAATACGCTATGGAATTGAATTGGAGTCGTTTGGAGTTAGCAAAAATTTCGGGTGAAATTAAACATCCGTTTAATTTTATTCGAAATAAATCGCTAAAACGAGATTGAAATCAAGGTGAGAACTTCTCACTCAATCGAATCGGTTTCGATTTTAATTTTAAATAGTTAGATTTAAAATACTTGAATGCTTGTTTGAATGATGATTGTTATCTATTGATTGTTAAAATAGACATTATACGCCGTTAGTTAGCGGATGTTATTTATTAAAAACATATACCGCGAATATTTCATAAACAGTGAAATTGGTATTATTTATGTACTTGGAATTGATTTCCCGCAGTATAAAGCAGATGAGACCCTATTGCGCCGTCTATTAAGCGGATAATATTTTTAAATCCCATATACCGCGATAATTCCGTACTGGAACGGAATTGGTATTGTGCTAACATCTTTGGATGTAGGAAAACAGGTTGGAGGGATCCAACTGGATTCCTCAACAGTATTTATTTGATTTCAGATATTTTGATATTTGATTGATTATCATATCGATATATGATGTCGTTGTTGTCGTGATTGACTATTTGGTGTGTAGCATCACTCGGCCAATTTAGGAATTTTAAAAGCATTTTTAAAGTGATTTTTGAAAGCATACGTTATAAAATATTTTTGGAATTGATCCATTTTAAATAAATAAACGTTATAATTTTAATGTTATAAAAATTATGATTTTTGAGAAATACAGTGAAAAGTTGATTTTTGAAAATATGGGGTTAATAATTTTATAAAATAGTTTAAATTGGGATTTCTGAATTTATTGTAAAAAGTTTAAATATAGGATTTATGAAATTTGATAATTTTATAAATCAAAGAGAATGATGAAATTATAAAGGAGTTTAAATACGTTTTAAAAGAATAATATAAATTGATTTATATAAAAGGTTTATAAAACTGATATTTGTAAATTTAAAACATTTGAATTATAAAATGAGTTTTTATAAGTGTTAGAATGAATTGTAAATGAATTTCATAAATGAACGAAATTTATAGGATTATAAACGGTGAAGTTATAAATGAAATTTTATAAGCAGTAGGTTTATAAAATTTGTAAAGTTATTTGAAGAATAAATATGGGTAAATAAATGAATCTTATAAGTTATAAGATTTGTAACTTGGGAAGTTTAAAAGAACGGTTTTGTAAACAAATAAATTACAAGCGTTTAACTTATAATATGAACTTTTGGCATATAATTGAGTTATAAATTGAATAGGTTAATAAAGGAGATTTATAAAAGGAAGTTGTTATAAAATAAATAGAAATAGAATTTATAAACATTGTTTTATAAATTCACAAACGGCTTATTTTGATAAGTAAATTGTTGTAACTTATTAAATGAGTTATATTCACGTTTTAGACAGTGAATAATCCTTTAATATAAAATGTATAAAAATGATGAAATTGGTTGACGAAGTATGTTCACGTTTTTAAATAGTGAATAATACGTTAAAGAAATGTTTTGGATGTGATGTTTTAAATAGAATTAAAACGATCTAATGATGTTTTTAAAATGTGTGAAGATACGAAACCATAGATTTCAACATTCATTGTTGAAATAGACGTTTTCGAGAAATAGAAGGAAATGGTGGACTATAACACTGTTGTTATAGTAAATGATTTCCGAAAGGAAATGTTTTGTATGGTATTAGGATTTATATATCTATTTTAATTTCGAATCCCTATACTAGTGATTTTGGGTTGTCGTAACGATGTTTTACGCAACATTCGTTTTGGCCCAAATAAATATGTTTAAGAGAATGATTTCCATAAAGAATGAAATATATACTTAATTTCGATTTAAGTATATTGAATATTTTCCAAATGTAGAAAATAAAAGAGATTTGTGAATTACTTATGAATAAATAAGTATGGAAATGTTTTTCCAATGTGAAATAAAACGTTTTGACAATTTATCTTTTTGAAGATAAATTGAAAATGAATAATTGAAATTGTATATTCATAAATATTTTGGAATATAAATTCACTATGGAATTTATAAATGAAAAGGGGAATTTTTTAAAAAATAAGCGTTGATTTATTTTTGAAGAGTGGGAATAAATTTACGGATTTGAAACGTAAATATAAAGTAAATCGTTAAGGATTTATTTAATTGGATTAAATGAACCATGTTGAAATGAAAGTATTTTCGCATAAGGAAATGTTTGAAATTTGTTTTCAAAAGTGGTAAAGGTGAAAAGTGATTTGAAAATTGTTTTCAAATGGTTGAACTGTGAAAATTATATATCTTGTAAAGATATTTTTGGGAAATAAATAATTTGGAAAATTATTTGGAATCTGGTGATGTTGTGCATATCCATTGATAGTTCAATAACCGACTATCAATATTACCTTTGAATGGGTATTTGTTGTTATTTGCTTGAATTTGAATGCCACACTTATTTTTAAATAAGCGCTCACTATTCGGGTTAGCCGAGAAAAGACCTTGGGGTCGTGTAACCCATTCCGAATACGTGATACGTCATTACGAATTGCATTTGAAGGCCGGTGTTGAAGACCGGATATTTTTGAAAGCGAAAGGACAACTCGTCGAATGTCTTTGCATCGACTGGTCCCTGGTATAGAGACTCCATATGTGATGGGAAGTCCGGTCGTGATTAGTGAATATCCGGATTGCAAGGACTTCTTTGTAAGTGCCTTCGGTTCTATTCTATCCCGGAACGGACTTGTATTGATTATATGTCTGACATTACAATTTGAGATATAAAGCAGATTTCTTTCAAATACATTTCTATTGGTGGCAGAGAATTTATTCTCTTAGCTTAATACCCTTCTCTGAGACGTACGAGCTCAGAGGTTATATAGTTGAAGGTTATCAGCAATATATTCCCAATTTGGTAATGTGACATGCTGAGTGTTGCTGTGAAATGATCATTGTTTGGTCATTTGTGATATGATCATTTGTTTGATCATTTATCTTTGTGACCATTTCTATGATCATTTGTTTGACCCAAAGCATGGCTTTGTACCAAAGCGTGGCTTTGTGGACGTGACTTCGTCGAACCTCACACCCTGGAATGGTCAAAACAGGAAAGATGCAGCAAGGTTATTGGGGGTAGCGCCCCTTAGGGTATGTGCATTTCCTTCTGGAAAAGGGTGGTATCATGGTATGGAGCCCAGATACTTACTCATGTTGAAACACTTTATTTATGATTTTGTGATGTTGGTTACGAGCGCTCGGATAAAGGTCCCAAAGGACCGGGGGATGGCATATTCGTGTCAGTAGTTACCCAGTTAGGGGTAACCCGGCCTTGTGTTGGCAGAGATCCGATTTGGTTCTCGGGACGTCCTTCCAGAGGCGTTCTCATGTGGCAATGGGAAGTTCCTTGGCCTGACCATTTGTTGGAAATCCAAAGAAACAATACGATCTTGTACGGTTTTAGTTGTAGAACCTGCTTCCTCAGGAGGTAGCTATAGCAGGCATAATATAATGGTACCTATGCTGGCTAAGATTTATATTCTACTTTCGAAATGATTTGTTCTACACTATGCACTAGTAATAATATCAAATGTTTCTTTTTAATGCGTAGTAAGCATCTTTGACTAACATAAGAAGAAATCTCCTCCAAGTCTGCGTTTGCATTGTGTGTGTGGCGGGAGGTCTTATGGTAGTCTCATTTTTAAAAGCATTGCGAATTGACTTTAAAAAAAATATTCCTCTATTTTTTTTAAAGATAAATAAACTGTTTTGAGTTCTCACACCAGTCACATGACTGACTCGGAGTTTATTGTTTCCCTTCCTAAACTCTGGGTGCCCACCAATTTCCACACGGGCAGTCAAGAGTTAAGGTTTATTAGGATATTCTGGAATTCAGGAGTTGCTGAAGGCAAGATGGATGGCTTGGCGTATTTACTAGTATATAGTATTTCTTTTCCGTTGCATTGTTTGTTGTTGTACACTCTGATGATGATATAATGTAATGTGATGTGATGTAATGTAATAAATGATATAGTTCTTTGTTTAAAGATTATTCATTTATCTATTATGTGTTGTTCCGCTGCGAATGTGAGATTCTGATATTGTTCTGTTGTTATCCTTTTGTTCTATCTTTTCTCTCTTCTTTTTCTTTTTCTTTTTTTAAAAACCATAAGTGTTCGGTTTTTCGGCATTCGATTGCTCGGCAGTTGATACAGTGGACGTATTGATGTCAGTTTTCGGAAGTCGAAGAATCGGGTCCTTATTATGTGGTATCAAAGCATATGGTTAAGCGACAACCATGGTTCTGTTGGGTATTACTCATTAGAGATAGAGTCAGTAGTACTCTAGAATGAGTTTGAGTGTAATGATAGCTATGAGGGCGTATTTGTTAGTGAATATAAAAATTGTTTTATATTGTGATGATTGGTTTTTTGAGTGGTGTATGGATTCTGGTTAATACGTGTGATCAGCGTTGCTGATAGGGATCTCTAAACACTTGTACAGAACAATTCGACACAATATTGTTTTAAATTGGGTAAATGAAATAATTTTACCTTGAGTATATTTTATATATAAAGGGATAATTTTTCAGAATTATTAAAGTGTATATAAGTTGATTGTTCAGTTGTTTGAATAATCTAAATTAAGGAATAATTGTATAAGTAAATTAATTGAATTATAATTAAAGTGATTTACAATTGTGAAATAAATTTTTATATATAAGAAATGAAACTATATGAATATATTTATGAATATGAGTTGTAAATAAAAATGAATTTAAAGTTAAATGGAAATTTACTTAGAATGGGAATCTGAAATTGATTTATAAGTGGGAATTTAAGTTAAGAAAAACAAGTGATGTTTGTAAAATGGGAATATAACTTAAGTGATGTTGAATGAAGTTGATTTTGGTATCGAAGTAAATTAATAAAGTTAAGTGATAAATGTGAACTTAAGTTATATAAATGAAATTCAACTTTAGTGATTGAATTGAACGAATGGATTGAATGTTAATCAATTGAATGTAAATTAAGTTGATATGAAATAATGGATGTAGGTGTTAATTCATTAATACCTAATGTTATTGGAAAATTGAATGAAACTCAATTTAATTGAACCAATTGAAAGTGAAGGTGTTAAACCAAATTGAATGAATATGAGCAAAGCAATTTGGTTGTAATTAGTATAGATTGGTTGATATATGATTGTTAGTTGATTGTATATAATTCATTAAGTTAATGAAATTGAAAGCTAAAGTAATTTATATTCAATTGGAAGTTAAGTGAATCTTAAATAGAATTGAATTTGGTTTGGAAGTGAACCAACTTGAATATGAATTAGTAAATATAAACTAATTGAAAATGAATGTTAGTAAAAACATCCACTGTTAATGAATCGAATGTGATTAAATTGAAAACCCATTTCATTGAATATTAATGAGAATATGAATGAATATTTATTGGTTATGGATGTTAGTTGAATGCTAGTTGGATGATAGTTGGTTGATGGTTGAATATATTGCTTTTGCTACATTTGCTATGTTGGCTTATATTGTTATTATGTTGCTATATGTTGTATATCGATACTATGGTCTATATACATGTTTCTCATCTATTTGTTGAGTGTTTAGTAGGTACGGATCGCGTTTGCTTCGCATTTGGGGCTCGCTTTCACGCTATATTAGCCGTATATGCTCGCTAATAAAATATAAGGTACATATCTCGGATTAAATATCGTACTTTTACAATTTTTTCCCTGTGGGATGCCTCATCACTTGATGAGATGTATATTGTGATATATATACTGTCATTTTTTTTTCGGATCGAGCCGCGCAAAGGAGACTATGGCGAATTTTTCCGAAAATTTAAGGCGTTAGAAAAATTTGAGAAAAATTGGAAAATTTGTGAAAACTATAACTTTGATTTGGAGTTGAAAGTTAAACAATAGTAGTTGTTTTTGAAAAGATAACTAAGTATGATTTGAAAACTTAGTAAAGTTATTATAAGAAGTTTAACCATGGATTTTGGAAAAGTTAATGAATTCTGTAACTTTTTCTTACTTGATAATTTCGAGGACGAAATTCTTTTAAGGGGGAAGTCTGTAACGACCTCGAATTTTAATTAATTAAAATTTGAATATTTAATTTATTTTAAATATTAATAAGTGAAATTTATAAGTCGAATAAATTTTATTTCGAATAATTTGATTTAATTGGATAATTAAATCGATAATTAAATAGTTGGAAATACAGAAATAATTGAAAATTGAGTTAAATATGATTGAAAATGATTTGTAAAATTTTATTTTATCATATTGAAGTTATAATGATGTTGTAGAACTTTTAAAATTGAATTAAGAGTTTATTTGTGAAAATTGAATATTTTAATATTTAATCGACTAGTGAAATTAGACAATTTTCGAACAGTCTCAGATTTCGATGAAACCAGTTTCATCGGATCCGTAATGTGATATTATTGTATGGTTTCAAATTTCGTGTCAATCGGATTTACCGTTTGTCCGGTGCAAGCTAAAACGCCTAGAAATTTGATTTACCGATTTAATTTTAAATCGAACGTTTATTGCCATAACTCGCACAGATGACCGAATTAGCTCTCGAAACACATTCCATTGTGTTCGGAACGCGGGGTAAACCTTAGAAATGCCAACCGGCACGCTTCGTTTGGAGTTCGGAAAATCCGGGATGAATAGTGTCGCGTGAATTTTCTATATAAGCCCATGTTCTTCATAAATTTGCAAAGAAAAAAAAACCCTAGTTCCATCTGCAGGCCGCCGCCTCATATACGTTTAATGGCCAGAAAACAACCTTCTTCTTCCTCAAATTTCTCTCAATCCATCAACAATTAGGAAAAACTTTCAACATGAAAGTTGTGGAGCATGACAAGATCCTTATATTCAACGGTCATGATCGTGTTTGGAGCGTAAGAGGGGGAGCTAGGGGGCCAACGGATGCGTGTTGCGCACGCAAATCGAGGGTGAGGGTGTGGCCGAGTTCACCTAGGTTATACCCGAGTATAGCTTGCTTGATGCTCTTCAAGATGCAAGTTTCTGATCGTCTTCGAAACACTCGTAGAAGGAGCATAATTAAACCCTAATTCATGAAGTTGGGTTTTGTTGTTCGGCCTGTAGATGAACGTGTGCGTGAGGAGATGATGGGGTGCGGCCCTGATGCATTCAAACAAGATCCAATGGCCTAGGTTAAAAATTCAAATAAAATGTTGTAATTTATGTATATATAAATTCGTGAATCTTTAAAAACTCATATCTTTTTCATACGAGGTCGAAAACGCACGAAACTAGTTGCGTTGGATTCGTATTGACGAATACTACGCTATCGAATTGGATTGGAGTCGTTTGGATTTAGCGAAAATTTCAGGTGAAATTTCGGGTGAAATTTCGATGAGACCCTATTGCGCCGTCTATTAAGCGGATAATATTTTTAAATCCCATATACCGCGATAATTCCGTACTGGAACGGAATTGGTATTGTGCTAACATCTTTGGATGCAGGAAAACAGGTTGGAGGGATCCAACTGGATTCCTCAACAGTATTTATTTGATTTCAGATATTTTGATATTTGATTGATTATCATATCGATATATGATGTCGTTGTTGTCGTGATTGACTATTTGGTGTGTAGCATCACTGGGCCAATTTTGGAATTTTAAAAGGATTTTTAAAGTGATTTTTGAAAGTATACGTTATAAAATATTTTTGGAATTGATCCATTTTAAATAAATAAACGTTATAATTTTAATGTTATAAAAATTATGATTTTTGAGAAATATAGTTAAAAGTTGATTTTTGAAAATATGGGGTTACTAATTTTATAAAATAGTTTAAATTGGGATTTCTGAATTTATTGTAAAAAGTTTAAATATAGGACTTATGAAATTTGATTATTTTATAAATCAAAGAGAATGATGAAATTATAAAGGAGTTTAAAGACGTTTTAAAAGAATAATATAAATTGATTTATACAAAAGGTTTATAAAACTGATATTTGTAAATTTAAAATATTTGAATTATAAAACGAGTTTTTATAAGTGTTAGAATGAAATGTAAATGAATTTCATAAATGAATGAAATTTATAGGATTATAAACGGTGAAGTTATAAATGGAATTTTATAAGCAGTAGGTTTATAAAATTTGTAAAGTTATTTGAAGAATTGATATGGGTAAATAAATGAGTCTTATAAGTTATAAGATTTATAATTTGGGAAGTTTAAAAGAACGGTTTTGTAAGCAAATAAATTATAAGCGTTTAACTTATAATATATACTTTTGGCATATAATTGAGTTATAAATTGAATAGGTTAATAAAGGAGATTTATAAAAGGAAGTTGTTATAAAATAAATAGAAATAGAATTTATAAACATTGTTTTATAAATTCGCAAACGGCTTATTTTGATAAGTAAATTTTTGTAACTTATTAAATGAGTTATATTCACGTTTTAGACAGTGAATAATCCTTTAATATAAAATGTATAAAAATGATGAAATTGGTTGACGAAGTATGTTCACGTTTTTAAATAGTGAATAATACGTTAAAGAAATGTTTTGGATGTGATGTTTTAAATAGAATTAAAACGATCTAATGATGTTTTTAAAATGTGTTAAGATTCGAAACCATAGATGTCAACATTCATTGTTGAAATAGACGTTTTCGAGAAATAAAAGGAAATGGTGGACTATAACACTGTTGTTATAGTAAATGATTTCCGAAAGGAAATGTTTTGTATAGTATTGGGATTTATATATCTATTTCAATTTCGAATCCCTATACTAGTGATTTTGGGTTGTCGTAACGATGTTTTAAGCAACATTCGTTTTGGCCCAAATAAATATGTTTAAGAGAATGATTTCCTTAAAGAATGAAATATATACTTAATTTCGATTTAAGTATATTGAATATTTTCCAAGTGTAGAAAATAAAAGAGATTAGTGAATTACTTATGAATAAATAAGTATGGAAATGTTTTTCCAGTGTGAAATAAAACGTTTTGACAATTTATCTTTTTGAAGATAAATTGAAAATGAATAATTGAAATTGTATATTCATAAATATTTTGGAATATAAATTCACTATTGAATTTATAAATGAAAAGGGGAATTTGTTTAAAAATAAGCGTTGATTTATTTTTGAAGAGTGGGAATAAATTTACGGATTTGAAACGTAAATATAAAGTAAATCGTTACGGCTTTATTTAATTGGTTTAAATGAACCATGTTGAAATGAAAGTATTTTCGCATAAGAAAATGTTTGAAATTTGTTTTCAAAAGTGGTAAAGGTGAAAAGTGATTTGAAAATTGTTTCCAAATGGTTGAAGTGTGAAAATTATATATCTTGTAAAGATATTTTTGGGAAATAAATAATTTGGAAAATTATTTGGAATCTGGTGATGTTGTGCGTATCCATTGATAGTTCAATAACCGACTATCAATATTACCTTTGAATGGGTATTTGTTGTTATTTGCTTGAATTTGAATGCCACACTTATTTTTAAATAAGCTCTCACTATTCGGGTTAGCCGGGAAAAGACCTTGGGGCCGTATAACCCATTCCGAATACGTGATACGTCGTTATGAATTGCATTTGAAGACCGATGTTGAATATTGGATATTTTTGAAAGCGAAAGGACAACTCGTCGAATGTCTTTGCATCGACTGGTTCCCGGTATAGAGACTCCATATGTGATGGGAAGTCCGGTCGTGATTAGTGAATATCCGGATTGCAAGGACTTCTTTGTAAGTGCCTTCGGTTCTGTTCGATCTCGGAACGGACTTGTATTGATTGTATGTCTGACATTACAATTTGAGATTTAAAGAAGATTTCTTTCAAATACATTTCTGTTGGTGGCGGAGAATTTATTCTCTTAGCTTAACACCCTTCTTTGAGACGTACGAGCTCAGAGGTTATGTAGTTGAAGGTTATCAGCAATATATTCCCAATTTGGTAATGTGACAGGCTAAGTGTTGCTGTGAAATGATCATTGTTTGATCATTTGTGATATGATCATTTGTTTGATCATTTATCTTTGTGATCATTTCTTTGATCATTTGTTTGACGCAAAGCATGGCTTTGTACCAAAGCGTGGCTTTGTGGACGTGACTTCGTCGAACTTCACACCCCGGAATGGTCAAAACAGGAAAGATGCAGCAAGGTTATTGGGGTTAGCGCCCCTTAGGGTATGTGCATTTCCTTTTGGAAAAGGGTGGTATCATGGTATGGAGCCCAGATACTTACTCATGTTGAAACACTTTATTTATGTTTGTGTGATGTTGGTTACGAGCGCTCGGATAAAGGTCCCAAAGGACCGGGGGATGGCATATTCGTGTCAGTAGTTAGCCAGTTAGGGGTAACCCGGCCTTGTGTTGACAGAGATCCGGTTTGGTTCTCGGGACGTCCTTACAGAGGCGTTCTCATGTGGCAATGGGAAGTTCCTTGGCCGGAACATTTGTTGGAAATCCAAAGAAACAATACGATCTTGTACGGTTTTAGTTGTAGAACCTGCTTCCTCAGGAGGTAGCTATAGCAGGCATAATATAATGGTATCTATGCTGGCTAAGATTTATATTCTACTTTCGAAATGATTTGTTCTACACTATGCACTAGTAATAATATCAAATGGTTCTTTTTAATGCGTAGTAAGCATCTTTGACTAACATAAGAAGAAATCTCCTCCAAGTCTGCATTTGCATTGTGTGTGTGTGGTGGGAGGTCTTATGGTAGTCTCATTTTTAAAAGCATTGCGAATTGACTTTAAAAAAATATTCCTCTATTTCGTTTTAAAGATAAATAAACTGTTTTGAGTTCTCACACCAGTCACATGACTGACTCGGAGTTTATTGTTTCCCTTTCTAAACTCTGGGCGCCCACCAATTTCCACACGGGCAGTCAAGAGTTAAGGTTTATCAGGATATTCTGGAATTCAGGAGTTGCTGGAGGCAAGATGGATGGCTTGGCGTATTTACTAGTATATAGTATTTCTTTTCCCCTGCATTGTTTGTTGTTGTACACTCTGATGATGATATAATGTAATGTGAAGTGATGTAATGTAAGAACTGGTATAGTTCTTTGTTTTTTCATTTATCTATTATATGTTGTTCCGCTGCGATTGTGGGATTATGATATTGTTCTGTTGTTTTCCTTCTGTTCTGTTCTATCTTTTCTCTCTTCTTTTTCTTTTTCTTTTTTTAAAAACCCTAAGTGTTCGGTTTTCCGGCATTCGATTGCTCGGCAGTTGATACCGTGGACGTATTGATGTCAGTTTTCTGAAGTCGAAGAATCGGGTCCTTACAAAAGATATATTTTCTTTGTATGTTTTAAACTTATTTTAGTTTGTATATATATATTTCATATGGGACAGAGAATATATATGTACATGTTTTGTATTATAATAGTATATAAGTATATATTATATGCGTTTTAAGTATTATATAGATTATTGTATTTCATTTGCAGTAATATACATAGGAATAAAGTACTGTTTATTTGAGATTCAATTGTTTATATCCTACTTACTTACAAATTTCAATAGTATACGTATGATTTTATATTATTCGTTTATGCATAAGTTTACAACTATGTATACGTGTAATTATATACTTTAGCCATAAATTTTCTAAGTATATATACATTGGTTTGTAGTGATTTATAGTATTGATTTTTATAAAATATATATGTGCGTGGTTTACAAAGTCATGGGATTTAACAGTTCTGTTACATATGTTATTTTGTTTTATATAAAATAATAAAACTGTTATGTTAGCGTTTGTAGCTTTCTTTGTTATAGTAATATATAAAGTTATTTTGTAAAGTGGTCTCATCATTTCTTTAAACTTGTATATGTTTATGTATATTTCTATATAAAAGTTACAGCATTTATTTCAAATTTTATTATATTTGATTTTAATACACGTGTTTAATACAAACCAATGATTTTTCTTACATACGTATTTTATTTTGATATTTGACTTAAAAAGAAGTATTAATTTAATAAGAAAATAATAATGTTATATTTTCAATTTATGTCAATCTGATTTGGATTTGTTCACGTAAAATTCTGTTGTCAGCTCTATCCATCGAATTCGTGCCAATCCTGCTTTGCTTTGAAACTTGTGCTTGGATTCGTAAATTTATCCCACTTTCGTTCATCTCTTGCCTCGAAAGATGAGCAATCACTTACGATTAGCGTTCTGTTATTTATTAAATTTGATTTCAATTGAAATGACAATTGAAATATGAGGCTGTAGGTATTTAAATTGTTATATATATGCTATTATCTATAATTGTTCACTTATGGGATATGACACCATATCCTATTGTTTATATTTATTTTGATGATATATGCCTGTTGTTATTATTATTTTCATATCTGTTATCACTCTGCAAGTTCCCTGTTAGTATAGAAATCATTATGGGTTGAAATGATACATACCCGAACGGACTTTACAATAGGAGAAAATCGTTATGGGTTGAAGTAATAAACCCAAGTGATTTTCATTTAATTGAATTTGGGATTATGGGTTGAAATGATATCTGCCCGTATATATTTAGTGTACTGATTGAAATGATAAATATTCGTAGCACTTGACTATATGATAGGAATATAGACTCCGTTGGTCCATATAAATATTTTGAAACTAAATTTCTACAGTTGAAAAGAAATATATGGGATTTAATAAATATTGGTTCTTAAAATATTATTTATATAAATGGAAATTATATATATATATTTAATAATAATATTATTGAGATTAATTTCATCCATATAATTAAGATTTATATTTCAAAATTTACCGTTGTAAAAAGTTGAATAATTAAGATTGGGAGATATATTTGGGTTTATTAAAAATGGTATTTTAAATAAGGATTTATTTAACTAAATCGATTTGAAACTATTAAATGGAAAATTTAAAGGTATGATTTTGTAACTGGATTTTTGATTTAAGTGATTTAATGAATATTTCACGTTATAGAATTAAAGAAAATATTGAGTAAAATGAAATTTAAGGTTACCTAAATGATATTGAATCTAATAAGGGAGTATTTCAAGACTAATTATAATAAGGATAAATCGAGATCTATATGAAACTATTATATAGAACATTTAAATATTAAAGCCTAGAACTATATTGAAATTTAAATGGTTTATGTTGAGATTCGGATCTGTATTTGAAATCAACGTAGTTAAATTTGTTATTTAGCAACTAAATTGAATTAAAGTGAAATTTAGGGTGAAGCAAGTTTGGATTTATTACTTAGAAAACTAAATTGAATAAAAATTTAATTGAAACGTTAAATACTTAAAGTTTTGAAATATATTGAAATATAAAGGGGTATTTTTGTGATTACAAATCCAAATTTGAAATCGATAAATTGAAGTGTTTATTTTAGGAATTGAGTTGAATTTAATTTTATAAATTGAGATTGAATTTAATTTAAATTGGAAGGTCGGGTTGATATTTAAACGATTTGTTAAGTTGAGGGAATTGAAAATACTTTATTGTATAAATTATTCAATATATATATGTATTGTTTTGGGAAATATAGAGATATTTGAAGTGAAAATGATATTTGGTTTTGAAGTATACATTAAGCTGAAATGACCATGGTGTTATAGTGTATATTTCTACCTTGTAGATAGTTCCATGGACCCTTAGAGGATGGTTATCCCAAACATCCTTTAAGTTATTTGTATTTCAGTTGATATTTCACTTGAGTTGGATTTATTGATATAAGAATGTTAATCCTGACTCGAGTGTTTTTTGTTTTGCTTTACGCTCGGGTCAGACTGAGTGACACAGCATTAGAGACTCTCCTTTAGAGTTTGGGTTTTCATTTGGAGGTCCAATTATCGATTCAGATTCCAGCCTTTCTAGTTGATTGGTTCAGAGAAGTCATATGTTGCATTGGAGACTTCACTGCATTTGAACTATTCGGTTGTATTTTATTTCTAACTCCGATGTATATAGTAGATTCATGAACTACTATTCTTTATCTATTCCGCTGCAATATAATACTCTGTGAACTGTGATTGATTTATTTATTGTATATCTTATGTTTTGCCAAATTTTAATTAACAATTCGGTATTTCGAATTATTCAAGTGGGATATGTATGGTTTTATTGTCGATTTGAATGGTCCAAAATAGCGGGTCGTTGATGGATCAATGGGAATCTGCATTCAAAGTCACACGTTTACTCTCGTTTTGCGTGCAAGGGGGGAGGCCGAGGTTCACTTGCTCTTGGCCGAAGGTGGAGGCATGGCCAAGCTTCAAAACCCTTGTCTCTGATCGTTGCCTAGGCGTTCGTCGAGGTGGTGGTTTCAAACCCTAAGTGGTGGCTCCATGGGTTCACTACGCACACGTAGTTTACTGGGAAGGAAAAGATTTCGGGAACGACCTTGATTTCCTAGGCAAAAACGTGCGGCCCAGATCAAGCGTAGGGTTCAATATTAAAAAGATTTGTAAATTTAATTATATATAAATTTGTGTAAACTTATAATATCATAACTTTTTTCTACGAGGTCGGAAAATTACGAAACGAATTGCGTTGGCTTTGTTTTGCCGAGCACTATGCAATGGAGCAAGTTTGTAGCCGTTTGGAGCTGGTAAAAATTTCGGGTAAAATTAAACGCGTGTTTGATTTTATTCGAAATAAAACACTGAAACTGAATTGAACCCAAGGTGAGAACTTCTCACTTAATCGAATTAGTTTTGATTTAAATTTTAAATAGTTAGATTTAAAATTAATGATTGTATGCCTGGATGATAAATTATTATATGTTGATGATTGAAATAGACATTATATGTCGTATATTAAGCGGATGTTATTTATTAAAAAGGGGTTTTTAGGCTCAAGGAAAAAGTTAGAGAAAAATTTAGTCTTAGAGACAAGAAGTTTGTTTTTTAGGTTGAATGACACTTTTTAGTGTAATTCACAGAATGATAGTTATAACTATCATTTTCAGTTTACACTAAAAAGTGTCCTTCAAACTAAAAAGCAAACTTGTTGTCCTTGAGACAAATTTTTTTTGCAACTTCTTCCTTGTGCCTAATTACCAGTATTAAAAACATATACCACGATAATTCCATCTTGATTGGAATTGTTATTATATATGTACTTGGAGTTGATTTTCCAGCATTATATAGCGGATAAGACACTATTGCGCCGTATAATAGCGGATAATATTTTATGAATCACATATACCGCGATATTCCGTATTGGAACAGAATTGGTATTGTGCTAACATCTGTGGATGCAGGGAAACAGTTGGAGGGATCCAACTAGATTCCTCAACTGTATTGTTTTATTTACAGATCTTGTGAAATTTGTTGATTATCATATTGATATATGATGTTTTGATTGTCGTGATTGATATATTGTTGTAATTGCAGCATTGGCCTATTTTTGGATTTTTAAAAATATTAAAGTAACAATTTTGAATTTAAAAGGATTTTAAAGTGATTTTTGAAGGTATACGTTTATTAAATTTTGAATTGTTAAAATAAATAAACGTTATAGTTTTTATTATTATAAAGGTTATATTTTTGGAAAATAATACTTAAGTATGATTTTGGAGTTATTTATAAGCTTTAATAACGATTTGTAAATTATTAAAAAGAATGGTTTAAATTGGGACCTTTGAATTATTATAAAAGGTTTATATAAAAGATTTATAAAATTGATATTTATAAATTAAAAATAATAGAATATAAAACGAGTTTTTTTTGTGTTAAAATGAAATAGTAAATGGATGGATTAGTAAGTAGTGAAATTTATAGATTATAAATTGAAAAGTTATAAAACGAATAGATTTTGTAAAATAAAAGATTTATAGTTAAATTTACTTATAATATGGATTTTGGCGTGTAAATGGGATATGGATAAAATTGTGAATAAAGTGATTCTATAACTTGAAGTTTTTATAATACATAAATGTGAATTTATAAACATTGATTTATAAATTCAAGATTGATTGAATTTGATAAGTAAATTTTTATAGCTCATTAAAGGAGTATATTCACGATTTTGCGACAGTGGATAATTTTTGAATTGAATATGTAAAAATGTTGAATTTGGTTAACGAAGAATATTCACGATTTTGGGAAAGTGAATAATATATTAAAGTGTTTTGGGGAAGTGATATTTTAAATGGAATTAAAACAACTTGAAATTGTTTCAAAATGCATTAAGTGTCGAAAACATAGATTTCAACATTCATTGTTGAAATAGACGTTTTCGAGAAATATAAGGAAATAGTGGACTATAACACTGTTGTTTTAGTAAATGATTTCCGAAAGTAAATATTTTATATAGTATTGGGATTTATATATCTATTTTAAGTTTGAATCCCTATACTAGTGATTTTGGGTCGTCGTAAAGATGTTTTACGCAACATTCATTTTGACTCAAATAAATGTGTTTAAGCGCACATTTTCTTTAAAGAAAGAAATATATACTTAATTTCGATTTAAGTATATTGAATATTTTCTAAGTATTCAAAATAAATGGATTTGTGAATTACTTATTATTATTAGATAAGTATGGAAATCTTTTCCAATATGAAGTGAATATTTTGAGATTTTATCTTTTAAAGATAAATTGGAAATGAATATTAGAAATCGATTTGGAAATCGTATATTCATAGATATTTTGGAATTGTAATTTCACTATGGAATTTATAAAACGAAGGGAAATTTGTTTAAAAATAAACATTGATTTATTTTTGAAGTGTGGAAATGAAATTTATGGATGTGGAACATAAATATAAAGTAAATCATTAAGGATTTATTCAATTGGTTTAAATGAACCATTTTGAAATGAAAGTATTTCCACGTAAGGAAAATGATTGAAATTTGTTTTCAAAAGTGGTAAAGGTGCAAAGTGATTTGAAAATTTGTTTTCAAATGGTTGAAGTGTGGAAATTATATATATATAGTAAAGATATTATGGAAAATAAATAATTTGGAAAATTATTTGGAATTTGGTGATGTTGTGCACGCCTATTGATAGTTAAATAACCGACTATCAATATTTACCTTTAAATAGTTATTTGTTGTGACTTGCTTGAATTTGAATGCCACACTTATTTTCAAAAATAAGCGCTCACTATTCGGGTAAGCCGGGAAAGGACCTTTGGGCCGTATAACCCATTCTGAATGTGTGATACATCGTTATGGATTACATTTGATGACCGGTGTTGAAGGCCGGATATTTATGAAAACGGAAGGATTTTCATCGAATGTT
Source organism: Allium cepa (assembly GCA_030765085.1). NCBI lineage: Eukaryota > Viridiplantae > Streptophyta > Magnoliopsida > Asparagales > Amaryllidaceae > Allium > Allium cepa. The sequence continues at coordinate 913,882,490 of CM060943.1, forward strand.
TCTGCATCGGCTGATCTTCGATATAGAAATTTATCACCCTTTATTATGGGAAGTCTGGTCGTGATTAGTGAATATTCGGATTGCAAGGACTTCTTTGTAAGTGCCTTCGGTTCCGTTCGATCCCGGAACGGATTTGTATGGGTGTGTGTGTGACGTTACAGTTTGAGATGTGAAGCTGGTTTCTATCAAATATGTTCTCGTTGGTGGCGGAGAATTTATTCTCTTAGCTTAACACCGTTAGTGGTTATGTAGTTGGTGGTTACTAGTGATACATTCCAAATTGGTAATGTGGCATAGGAAGTGCTGTTGAGCATTTGATAAACAAAGCACAGCTTTTGTATAAAGTGTGGCTTTTGTGGATGAGACTTCGCCGGACCTCACACCTCGGAAATGGTCAAAACAGGAAGGATGCAGCAAGGTTATTAAGGGGTAGTACCCCTTTAGTGTATGTCATTCCTTCTGGACAGAGGTGGTATCATGGTATGGAGCCCAGATATTTAACCTATGTTGGTGCTGCAAATTTATTACTTTGTGGTTGTTTGAATCGATGATCCTCGAATATAGATCGGTTAGATCGGGGAATGACATATTCGTGTCAGTGGTTACCCAGTTTGAAAGGTAACCCGGCCTTGTGTTGGCAGAGATCTAACCGTAACGTTAGGTTCTCGGGTCCTCTTTACAGAGGCATACCCATGTGGCAATGGAAAGTTCCTTGGCCTAACCATTTGTTGGAAATCCAAAGAAACAATATGATCCTGTACGGTTTTAGTTGTAGAACCTATCATTCACTTATGGTGGTCACCACTGTTTGGATGGTAGCTATAGTAGGCATAAGTGAGAAATGCCTATGCTGGCTAAGATTTATATCTTTACTTTCGAAATGTTTTCTACACTATGCACTAGTAATAATATCAAATTTTTCTTTTTAATGCATATCAAGCATCTTTGACTATCATAAGGAGAAATATCCTCCGATTCTGCGTTTGCATTGTGTGTGTGTGCGGGAGGCCTTATGGTAGTCTCATTTTCCAAAAAGCGTTGCGAATCTATTTTGAAATATTCATGTTGTTATTTTAAAGATAAATAACTGTTTTAAGTTCTCATACCAGTCTTGTTCATCTTAGTGAAACGTGATGGGGGGTTGTAGCTTCGCGATTAGGTGGCGAACGGGAGACTCTTACCCCTACATGTCCTCTCTTTGTGAATAGGGGTTGGTTAGGCATAAACCGTGACAGTCAAAAGGCTGGCCGTAAAAGAAAGTTTGGGATACCAGTGTAAGCCACGGCAGGTCTGGGATGGTTGCAAAGCCTACCGGTCGCCGCTGTTTTCAAAACGTTACATTTGGTATTAGAGCATTTGGTTAAGCGACAACCTTAGCTCTTTTGGGTATTACTCATTAGAGATAGAGTCAGTAGTACTATAGAATGAGTGTGAGTGTAATAATAGCTATGAGCATGTATTAGTTAGTGAATATAAAAATGTTTTATATTGTGTTTGCTTATCCATTCAGTTGTTTGTGAATTCTAGTCGGTAGATGGGACGCCATATTATCGATAAGGGTTTCTAAAATCTTAAACGAGATAAACCGACATAGTATCATTTTAAAATAGGGTGAATGAAATAATTTTACCTTGATTATATTTTATATATAAAGGAATAATTTTTCAAAATTATTGAAGTGTATATAAAATTGATTGTTTGGTTATTGAAATGTAAGAATACATATATAAGTTAATTAAAAGATGTTCGAATAAGTTAAATGAAACATATTGTAAAAGAATAAATTATATAAGCAAATGAATTATAAGTATGAAGTTATAGTTAAAATGATTTACACTTGTGAAATATTCTTATATATAAGAAGTGAAATTATATAAGTAAAAGATTTATAAATGTGATTTATAATCTAAAAACAAAATTCGAAAAAAGTGTTTTGAAAGGATTTGATATTTTGGAAAATTGTTTTGGAGAAATTAAAGCTCTAAACTCTTTTCGGTCGCTGAAAAATAATTCCGATGATGATCGCGACATCATCGGTGTTCATTTTCGGGTTTCCAAAAGAGGAATTGCTGCTTGATTATTTTAAATGAAAGTTGTCTGGAAAATTTGGATTTGGTTTTGGAAATTCAAAAGATAATTTGAATTGATTTCAAAAATGGTCTTGAAAGATTGAAAAGACTCTGGAATGTTATATAAAATGATTGGAATACAATTATTAAGTTGGAAAATAAATTGCGAATGAATAAATAAAATTTGCAAGTGCAAGGAAATGAAATTGAAATCCATTTCGAATTGGTAAGTAAATAGAATTGGAATTGGGATATGAATTTGATTTATATGTGGAATATAACTTAAGTGAAGTTGAATAAAGTTGATATTGGTGTCGAAGTAAATTAATAAGTGAATTAATGAAATGAAGTCATTAAGAATATGAACTTGAGTTATATAAATGAAATTCAACCTTATTTGTTAAAGGAATTAGCAATTGAATTGATAAATGGATGGAAAATTAATCAATCGAATGTAAAATAATCGATATGGGATAATGAACGTAAGTGTAAATTCATTAGAAGCTAATGAAGTTGAGAAGTTGAATAATTGAATAAAAAATCAATTTAATATAAACCAATTGGAATTAAAAGTGTTGGACCAAATTGAATGTAAATTAGTGAATACAAACTAAGTGAAATTGAATATGATTGAATGTTAGTAAATCCAATGTTAATGAATCAAATGTGATTTAAATTGGAAACTTGGTTATGGATTTGTTGGATGTTTATTGGTTGGATTTATTGCTTTTGATTGCAATTGCTATGTGGCACATGTAGTTGTTATGTTTCAATATGATGTATATTTATATTATATTCATATATACATGTTCTCATTTGTTTGATTGAGTGTTTAGTAGGTGCGGATGGCTTATGCTTCGCATTTGGAGCTCGCTTTCGTGCTATATTAGCCGTATGTGCTCGCTAATAATATATAAGGTACATATCTCGGATAACATACCGTACTTTTACACTTTTTTTTCCCTGCGGGATGCCTCATCACTTAATGAGATGTATATTTGTGATATGCATACTGTCATTTTTTGCGGATCGAGCCGCGCAAAGGAGACACTGGCGAATTTTTCTGGAAATTTAAGGCGTTAGAATATTTTTGAGAAAATTGGGAAATTTTTGAAAACTAAGTTTGGATTTGGAAACTTAGTAAAGATTTTGTAAGAAGTTTAACTATGAATTTTGGAAAAGTTAAACACTTAAAAGATTTGAAAAATCCAATTTGAATGGTTTGTTTTGAAAAGTTAATGGATTCTGTAACTTTTTCTTACTTGATAGTTTTGAGGACGAAATTCTTTTAAGGGGGGAAGTTTGTAACGACCCAGAATTTCTTTCAATTAATTTTTTTTATATTTAATTGATTTTAAATACTAATAAGTGAAATTAAATAGTCGAATAAATTTTATTTCGAATAATTGGATTTAATTGGATAATTAAACCGATAATTTAATAGTTGAAATTACAGAAATAATTGGAAATTGGGTTAAATATGATTGAAAATGATTTGTAAAATTTTATTTAATCATGTTGGAGTTAGAATGATGTTTTAGAACTTTTAAAACTGAATTTAAAGTTGATTTGTGAAAATTGAATATTTTAATATTTAATTGACGAGTTAAAATAGCCATTTTTCAAACAGTCTCGGATTTTGACCAAACTAGTTTCATCGGATCCGTAATGTCAAATTATTGTATGGTTTCAAATTTCGTGTCAATCGGATTTACCATTTGTCCGGGGCAAGCCAAAACGCATAGAAATTTGATTTAATCGATTTATATTAAAATTGATGTTTATTTCCGTAACTCGCACATATGATCGAATTGGCTCCCGAAACATATTCCATTGTGTTTGAAACGCGGGGTAAACCCTAGAAATGCTAGTCACCGCGCTAGATTTGGAGTTCGGAAAATTTTGGATGAATAGTAATTTGGAATTTTTTTATAAAAGCCCCTTTATTTTCACTTTTTCAAAAGAAAACCTAACCCTAACTACTTCAGGCCGCCACCATTGTTTTAATGGTCGAAATTGTTCCTCTTTCTTCCTCAAATTTCTTCAAATCCACAAAGCAATTCAAGAAACTTTCAACATGAAAGTCGTAGAGGGTGGTGAGGTCATCCACTTCAACGGTTGTGATCGAAAATGGAGCTCCGGATCGATGGGAATCTGCATTCAAAGTCGCACGTTTACTCTCGTTTTGCATCCAAGGGGGGAGGCCGAGCTTCACTTGCCCTTGGCCGAAGGTGGAGGCGTGGCCAAGCTTCAAAACCCGAGCCTCTGATCGTTGCCTAGGCGTTCGTCGAGGTGGTGGTTTCAAACCCTAAGTGGCGGCTGCATGGGTTCATTGCGCACGCGTTGTTTACTGGGAAAGAGAAGATTTCGGGAACGGCCTTGATTTCCTACGCGAAAACGTGCGGCCCAGATCAAGCGTAGGGTTTAATATTAAAAAGATTTGTAAATTTAATTATATATAAATTTGTGTAAACTTATAAATATCATAACTTTTTGCTACGAGGTCGGAAAATTACGAAACGAATTGCGTTGGCTTCGCTTTGTCGAGCAATACGCAATGGAGGTTGTTTGGAGTCGTTTGGAGCTAGTGAAAATTTCGGGTGAAATTAAACGCGTGTTTAATTTTATTCGAAATAAAACGCTAAAACTGAATTGAACCCAAGGTGAGAACTTCTCACTCAATCTAATTAGTTTCGATTTAGATTTTAAATAGTTAGATTTGAAATTGATGATTGTATGCCTGGATGATAAATTATTATATGTTGATGATTGAAATAGACATTATACGCCGTATATTAAGTGGATGTTATTTATTAAAAACATATACCGCGATACTTCCATCTTGATTGGAATTGGTATTATATATGTACTTGGAGTTCATTTCCTGCATTATATAGCGGATGATATCCTATTGCGCCGTATAATAGCGGATAATATTTTATGAATCCCATATACCACGATATTCTGTATTGGAACAGAATTGGTATTGTGCTAGCATCTATGGATGCAGGGATACAGGTTGGACGGATCCACTGGATTCCTCAACTATATTGATTTATTTACAGATCTGGTGATATTTGTTGGTTATCATATTGATATATGATGTTTTCATTGTCGTGATTGATATATTGTTTCTGTTGCAGCATTGGCCTATTTTTGGAGTTTTAAAAATAATAAAGTAACGATTTTGAATTTAAAAGGATTTTAAAGTGAATTTTGAAGGTATACGTTTACTAAATTTTGAATTGTTAAAATAAATAAACGTTATAATTTTTATTGTTGTAAAAGTTATATTTTTGGAAAATAGTACTTAAGTATGATTTTGGAGTTATCTATAAGCTTTAATAACGATTTGTGAATTATTACAAAGAATGGTTTAAATTGGGATCTTTAAATTGTTACAAACGGTTTATATAAAAGATTTATAAAATTGATATTTATCAATTAAAAATAATAGAATTATAAAATGATTTTTTTTTGTGTTAAAATGAAATAGTAAATGGATGGATTAGTATGTAGTGAAATTTATAGACTATAAATTGAAAAGTTATAAAATGAATAGATTTTGTAAAATAAAAGATTTATAGTTAAATTTACTTATAATATGGATTTTGGCGTGTTAATGGGATATGGATAAAATTGTGAATAAAGTGATTCTATAACTTGAAGTTTTTACAATATATAAATGTGAATTTATAAACATTGATGTATAAATTCAAGATTGATTGAATTTCATAATTAAATTTTGTTAGCTCATTAAAGGAGTATATTCACGATTTTGCGACAGTGGATAATTTTTGAATTGAATATGTAAAAATGTTGAATTTGGTTAATGAGAATATTCACGATTTTGGGACAGTGAATAATATATTAAAGTGTTTTGGGGAAGTGATATTTTAAATAGAATTAAAACGATTTGAAATTGTTTTAAAATGCATTAAGTGTCTAAACCATAGATTTCAACATTTATTGTTGAAATAGACGTTTTCGAGAAATAGAAGGAAATTGTGGACTATAACACTGTTGTTATAGTAAATGATTTCCGAAGGGAAATGTTTTATGTAGTATTTAGATTTATATATCTATCTTAATTTTGAATCCCTATACTAGTGATTTTGGGTCGTCGTAACGATGTTTTACGCAACATTCATTTTGACTCAAATAAATGTGTTTAAGCGCAATTTTTCTTTAAAGAATGAAATATATACTTAATTTTTATTTAAGTATATTGAATATTTTCCAAGTGTTGAAAATAAATGGATTTGTGAATTACTTATTATTATTATATAAGTATGGAAATGTTTTCCAATATGAAGTGAATATTTTGAGATTTTATCTTTTAAAGATAAATTGAAAATGAATATTAGAAATCGATTTGGAAGTAAAATTGAAAGTGAATATCCGGATTGCAAGGAATTCTTTGTAAGTGCCTTCGGTTTCGTTCGATCCCGGAACGGACTTGTATGGATGTGTGTCTGACGTTACATTTTTAGATGTAAAGCTGGTTTCTATCAAATATACTCCCCTTGGTGGCGGAGAATTTATTCTCTTAGCTTAACACCCTTAGAGGTTATGCAGTTGATGGTTACTAGTGATACATTCCCAAATTGGTAATGTGGCATACGAAGTGTTGTTGAGCAATTGATGAACAAAGCACAGCTTTTGTATAAAGCTTGGCTTTTGTGGACGAGACTTTGTCGGACCTCACACCCCGAAAATGGTCAAAACATGAAGGATGCAGGAAGGTTATTAGGGGGTAGCGCCCCTTTAGTGTATGTCATTCCGTCTGGATAGAGGTGGTATCATGGTATGGAGCCTAGATATTTAACCTATGTTGTTGCTGCAAATTTGTTACTTTGTGGTTGTTGGAAACGAGGTCAACAGATATAGATCGGTTACGATCGGGGAATGACATATTTGTGTCAGTAGTTACCCAGTTTGAAGGGTAAACCGGCCTTGTGTTGGAAGAGATCTAACCATAACGTTTGATTCTCGGGTCGTCTTTCCAGAGGCGTACCTATGTGGCAATGCGAAGTTCCTTAGCCTGAACATTTGTTGGAAATCCAAAGAAACAATACGATCTTGTACGTTTTTAGTTGTAGAACCTATCATTCACTTATGGTGGTCACCACTGTTTGGATGGTAGCTATAGTAGGCATAAGTGCGAAATGCCTATGCTGGCTAAGATTTATATCGTTACTTTCGAAATGTTTTCTACACTATGCACTAGTAATAATATCAAATGTTTCTTTCTAATGCGTATCAAGCATCTTTAACTATCATAAGGAGAAATCTCCTCTGATTCTGCGTTTGCATTGTATTTTTGTACGGGAGGCCTTATGGTAGTCTCATTATCCAAAAAGCATTGCGAATCTATTTTGAAATATTCCTGTTATTGTCTTAAAGATAAATAATTGTTTTAAGTTCTCACACCATTCCCATGACTGACCTGGAGTTTATTGTTTTCCTTCCTAAACTCTGGGTGGCTACCAATTTCCACATGGACAGTCTAGAGTTAGGTTGTCAGGATATTCTGGAATTCAGGAGTTGCTGGAGGCAAGCTGGATGGCATGGCGTAGTATATCAACTAGTATATAGTATTTCTTTTCCGTTGTTTGCTGTTGTACACTCTGATGATGTAATGTAATGTAATATGATGTAATGTAATAACTGATATAGTTCTTTGTTTAAAGATCATTCATTTATCTATTATATGTTGTTCCGCTGCGATTGTGAGATTCTGATATTGTTCTGTTATTTCTTTCTGTTCTGTTCTATCTTTTCTCTCTTCTTCTATCTTTTTCTTCTTCTTTAATCATAACGGTACGGTTTTCCGGCATTCGATTGCTCGGCACTTGATACAGCGGATGTATTAATATCGACCTTCCTGTTCGAAAAGTCTCGATCGTTACAGCGATCGAAAGGTGGGTCGTGGCCATGGGGAGGTGTGGCTCGTCTTGGGCTCGAAGATGGTAGTGGTTGGAGGTGGCCAGGTGGTCGGAGTTGATCGAATTTATCGTCAAAGTTTCGGCAGTGATGGGTTCTTTACGGTGGGGCGCGCTATGTTCGTTAGGAAGAAGGGTGCACGCGTTTCTGATGACGTGGCTGCTGTGATTCATTTTCTTTTTTACTTTATTTTATTTTTAATTTCGAATTCAGTTGTTCAAACCTTATTATCTTTCACATACGAACACCAATTCACTCGCGGTTCTCCGCTTGGTTCGTATTGGAATTCCGTACATTTTGACGCTAGTTTGGACGGATTTTGAGACTTTTGAATTTTTGGGTTTAAATTGGATTTGAATTCAATTTAAATTCAAAAGGTGAGTGTTTTAACCTACTCACAACTTCTAAAATTTCTTATGTTTGTTTAATTGATTTTTGATATGATTAGAAATTTATTTATGACTGTCTGGCATAGTTCTAATCATCATCTCAGTTAATTGCATTTATTTCGTTATTTAATTTATTTTTGAATAGAACTGTCATTTAACTACCTATTATATATTATAAGCTATATATTGATATTGATTGATTGTTTTGGATGATGATTGCGATGAATGTATGATTTTACGATGGATGAATGGATGTTTTGTTTATATCATCATAATCTGCAAGTTCTTTATTGATTTCTCATTATTTCATCCGGGATTGCGGTTTGAAATGATATATAACCGCATTTTATTTTAAATTGCGGATTGAAATGATAAATATCTGCATCACATGACCATAGGATAGAAAATTTTATACAGACACCGCGGTCTATATATATAAAAATATTTTTAGATGATTTCTATAGTTTGGAAAGAAATATACGGGTTATATAAATATTGATTTTTTGATGTTATATAAACGTCAAATTTATTGTTGATTTCTAGATATATATAAATATGCTTTGTAACAACCCGATATTTTCAGCCATTCGCATCCACACATGCCGGACTTAAATTGCTCAAAATACGACATTGTAAATAAATTTGGAGCAAATGAAATACAAATCACAAAATCACAGACACAGAAATATCAGAATAACTCGCAGCGGAAATTAAAATAACATAGTAGTTCATGAAGCTACTATAACAAAATCTCAAAACATAATACATAATATCGGTCTGAAAAACATATACAATAGAATCTCAAATACATAGCAGTTTATAAACACCAGAGCTGAAATAGAAAAACTAAAACCGAAAGGAAACAGATACTAGACAAGCAGAATCTCCAACAATTCCTAGCTCCAGGAAAGAAATCCAAAGCTAAGCTCTAAATACTCAGGCTGACCTGAGGGTAAAGTAATACACAAAACACTCGAGTCAGGACATATATACATATATAATGTAAATCAACTCAAGTGAACTGTAGTAGAAATGCACAATAACTTAAATTAAATACATCCTGTGGTTAAAATTTCAAAATGGTATTTTAGACTTAGAAATCAAATATCATTTCAAAATTCTATATTATTCAAATCCATTTAAAAATATCTAAATATCGTATCTTCCAAACCACATTCATTTACTTAAAATACCATTTCAACACACATTTCAAAATAGTTTATATTTAAAAAGAAATTACTTCATTTAAATCATAAAAATGAAGTTATTATATTTAATAATTAAATTATTAAATTTTCAAAATTTTAATCTTTTAAAATTCATTTATTCACTTAAATTTATTAAAACAATGAAAATTCAACTTTCGTGGCATTTAGAAAAATGCTACGAAAAGTTACTTTTAAAACACTTTGTTAACGCTAAAATTTAAACGCTAACACCCCAGTGTGTAGATAGCAGTTATGAAAGCACCACCCGTTGGTACGGGAATAAGATACAAGTAGAGAAATTGTAGAAAAGCAGTAAAAGACAACAGTATTATAGTGGTTCGGCCTAAAATCGAGCCTACGTCCACTTTGATCTCTTTATTGCTGAAACAAGTACAACTTATACAACTTTCTTCAATTACAATCCACTCTAGTCTGTTAGTACAAACTTTGACGGAGAATTATCTTTCAAACTCATGATGAATGATGTAGATTCTCTCTCTTGGAATTTGATGTAATGTCTTCGATGTTTGGAGTGCTTGAAGTGTTGCTTGAGTCGAGAAAATGGCAGAGTTTTGGCGCTTCGAGAATGAACCAAAAGTCCCCCCAGAGTTGGAGGTGGATGTCTATTTATAGAGAGTTCTGGGTGAAAAAAGTTGCTAAGTCCTAACTCGTTGCCGACTTAAGGTAAGTCGCTGCTGACTTAGGATGAGTCGTGACCGACTCATTGAGCTGAGTCTCTGGTTTGTAGAGAGCTTCCTGCCTTTTTCGAACCCACGCTTCAAGTACTAGGTCGTTTACGAGTTATCTGGTTGTAGTCTCTGGCTTGTTTGTATAAGTCGTATACGACTCATCATAAGTCGTAGGTCGTGGTTGACTTAACCAGCTGCCTTCGGCTTAAAGCTGAGTTCAGGCTTTGTGAAGGCGAGTCCTAACTCGTAGACGAGTTAAGAGATAGTGCCTTTAGGTCGTACACCTTTTTTAAGTCGTAACACTTGTTAACTCGGTCAAGCTTTAACCTGTTATGTCGTAGCTCCCTTAAGTCGTATAGACTCCTTAGGTCATCAGGGTCTTAAGTCGTTATCTCTTCTTAACTCGTGAGCCGCTTATCTCGTAAGCAGCCTAACTCGGGTACTCCTTAACTCGTAGAGGCTTTGAGTCGTAGGAAGCTTAACTCGTAAGGCTTCCTATCCCGTAGAGTCCTTAAGTCGTACAAATCCTTAGGTCGTGTGTTTCTTTAAGTCGTAACATGTCCAAAGCCACACAATCCTTTTAAGCCGTAGACCATTCATTTCCTTAAGTCGTGAAGCCTTTTGAGTCGTGAGCTGCTTAACTCATGGACCTGTTAACTCGTGAACGAGATAGGGTTAACATTTGCCCCTCGAAGCACACGCTTAGGTCGTAAGTCGTGTGCTTCGACTTATCATAACCCGGGCATGCCGACTCAAATTCCAACATTTCCAGATATAAAAGCCTGAGTCGTCCTTCCTCTTTCCTTCTTCTCATCACTTAACTTTTAAACTGTTTTCTGCCATTAACGCATCTCTGAGCTCTCCAAGGCGATTTCGATCCAAACTTCATCCGATTCCTTTTATCATCATACAATCGTAAGTGATCCTCTTCCCTCTTCGACCGTTAGCCGTTGTTACCTTACATGTTCAGTCCCTCGTTTTTGGCTTGTCCTTTCAAATCCTACGAGCTTTATCAAATCGGTCATTGACGAACTTAAACTCGTTTGACTTGACATAAGGTGATTCGCGATTTGAGGCGACTTGTAGTGTGATAGGTTAAGGCTATTGCTGTTGAGGTGGCCGTGGGTGAACAGGTTAGAAGGGAAGGCAGGTTGGTTGAAAAACTTTGTTCGAATAGAGTGAGGAATCGTCCCATATACAACTCAGAGATTTTCCATGCGACCTAGCAATTTTCATGAGCCGTAGCCGAGTTAAGACTTAAGGGATTTCCAGTTGCTTAGAATCAGAGCCTTTCTTCTGTTCCTTGAGTTACGACTTAGGATTTAGAGCATAATCAGTTTGATGTGTTGACGACTTAAGACAGGAACGACTTAACTCTTGAGTCGGTTACGACTTAACTCTTGAGTCGGTTACGACTTAACTCTTGAGTCGATTACGACTTAGCACATGTATTTTTTAAACTCCACTTGAACCTTGAACTGCTGCTTGAATCTTTTGCAGATTGCTTTGACTTGTAAGCTAATAACCTGTTAATATAACATTCACAGAAAACTGGGACGAATATACTGTCATTGATTGCCCACATCGAACGACAGATTAGTTAATGATAGATGATTAACTTAAATAAATCGTGTGAACGAAGTGCTATCGATTTCAAGTGGAATATTAAAGCAGCACTGGATTAGTCAATTGAAACTGACCAGCCCTCATTAATATTATGCTTGAGTTTTTAAATAACAAGTTCCGAAATTACCGTAGTCAATCAGTCGTCAACCAGTTTAATTCCAGTTATCTTTACTTGTTATTATTATTATTTTTTATTAGCTTTGCACGACACTTCACACTTTTTAGGAAACGTGCACCTTCGCATTTGAACATCCAGTTGCTTGTGTAGAATGACCTCTCATCAAGAAGAGCCGATGGGCCAGGCAGAAGATGTCTTCCCAGTAGCCATCCCTATAGACAACCCTCCGGAGAGAACATCCACAACTTTGAATCAGCGGGTGTTTAACCAACTGCGCGTCCAGTTTGGCATTGACGATGTTGACATCTTATTTCCGGGGCCAAATGACACCGCGGATAGGCCCCCTCTTGGCTTTGTTGCTGTTAATCGCCAAATGTGCTTGAACGGCGCTATTCCTCCCTTTAATGACTTTCTCCAACAGTTCCTGCTTCGGTTGTCTATCTCTCCATTCCAATTACACCCCAATGGCTACGCCATTCTGATGGGGTTATGTGTTCTATTTGGGAGAGTTTTGGATCGATTACCAAGCTTCGGGGAGATCTGCTATTTTTGCTCATTCACGAAAACTAAAGACCATCCCTCCATCGTGGTTATAAGAAGCGCTCGAAACCGCAAACTTATTACTGATCTCTCCGAAAGCGCTCACGGATTTTTGAATCAGTTTTTCTTTGTTCGCTGCCCTCCAGGGTTTTATGCCATTTGGAGAGTGGGAAGTAAGATTTCCTGTCTTTACTTTTTCCGCTTTGAAACCTTCTCGAGATCTGAACTCTCAATTGCTAATTTCATTCTTTTCCTGTTTTAGCACTTCCACCCCCTGCCAGGGACCCAAGTCTTAACCAAATTTTTGAAAGATTAAATGCTGTGCCGGTAGAAGAGAGGAGCATAAAGTTTCTGCTAAACGATGAATTTTTACATCAATACGGACTCCTCCATCCCTCTCGCTTTACTCGGCCTCGTGAAGCTCCAACGGAGGTTCCTGATTCTCCGGTGAAAACTCCTGATCTTCCGATCTCCACCAAAGAGCACATGCGAGGAGAAATTTCTGCAGAAGCCTTACTAGTAAAGTGCTCTACTCCAAGAGACGATACGGGACCCTCCGAAAAGCCCGCACTTGCTCCCATAATTGAAGAAGAAGAGGAGCCCCTTTCCCCAACCAGGAAGAGTGCCGACAAAGGAGCTGATGGAGGGAATCAGGTTGGGCATGATGGTGATGACGTCTTTGGGGATTTAAGTGACATAATCGTCACTTCCCAAGAGCTCTTTAAAGATGACCCTGCCTGTGGTAAAACTGTACCCCTGACGATTGAAGCGACATCTGCCCTCCAACAGACTCCGACTCCTTTATCTCAAGAATTGTCACCAACAGTGAAACTTATCACTTCCCCCCAACAGAGGAGTGGTTCGTTAGTCCAACGCGAGTAGCTTGCACTTCACACACAACTAAGGATTTTCCAGCACATTTATGCACTTATCTTCTTATACTTTAAAGATTTCTAAAGCTTATCTTTTCTTATTTCAGATTCTTCAATGACACGCGGCGGATCATATTATCAGGATTTCCAACGCTACGGGGGGCGTGGTCAATATGATTATCGGCGTTACTTTCCCTCCTATAGAGAGTCCGACGAAGAGAGGGCTGCTCGAAAGGCTCGTGAAAGGAGGGATGCAGAAGAGCGTTATGACAGAAGGGATAGGGATGAGCACCATGATTCTCTGCAGAGAAGTGACGACTCTCATAAAAGGAAATCTCACGACGACCGAGGAAAGGGTCATGTAGCTGAAGATTCAGGCAAACGAGCCCGATATGGTGAGAGACATGCTTCCACTATTCCCGAAAAGCCTATTGCCCCTGCCCCTCTTGACATTCCTTCCGACTCGCCTGCTCTCGGGAAGGAGGACATCCAGACAATAATAAGCAGGCCTAAATTTCAAGTGGGACCTGGCCCAGCCACTTTACAAAGTCGTTTTCCACAATGGTGCTTAAAGGGTGTGAGATTCGACCTTGACCTGGTTCCTATTGACAAGCCTGCCATGCTACGAAATCTTGACGCCGTCAAACTTGATATCGAGAGGATGTCAAACTGGCAGAAGCTTGTTGATGAGCTTCAAAGAGTTAACCGTGCCAACTTAGAGGCCATGCTCACCATGGAAAATGATAAGGCCGAATGGCAAAAGGTCGTTGAGCAACACGACACCGAAATGAGGAACATTGCTTCTTACAATGAGGAGCTTGAAGCAAAAGTCGAGGAATTAAAACATGAGCTTGCTGCTTCCTCTACTTCATATTCTCAGAAAGAAGAAGTGCTCCTCAAGCAAGTGAGAGACGCTCACGCTAGCCAGAGGGATGCCGAAGACAGGCTCGAAGCACAAAAAAGAATCAGTGAAGGCTATGTCTCTGATATTGCTGAGCTTCGAAAGAAAAACAACTCCCAGGAGGCGGAGATACAAATGCTTAAGCTTCAGCTTGCCAAAACTGAAAGGGAGCGCGATGAGGCTGTCGCCGGCAAAATCGCAGCCGAAGAATCTCATGAGGCGACCAAAAACAGCTTCGGCTCAACATTATTCGACTTCTACTTGCATAGCGTCTTGGGGCGTGGAAGCCTCACTTTTCTTGGTCCTAAGTATGAAATCACTTTAGCTGAAGTGTGGGAGGCCGCTCTTGAGATGCTTGGTGCTGAAGGTGCCGGTTACGACGAATCAGCCCTGGAAATGCATTATTTTGATGATGACGCTCGCGCTGCCCTTGCCAAGGGAAAGGAACAACTTGCCAAATTAAGAACTGAAGTGACGGAAGGGGACCGGCTGGGGAAAACCACTTCAACTACTCTAGTCCAACCACCTTCTTCGTCTGAAGTCGACATTATTGGTTCCAGTTCCCATCTTGCATCTCCCACCAAAGTTACTACTGATATTACAAGCATACAAGGTGGAGACGAGGGTGAAGAGAGCGCTGATGCGCAAGCTTATGAAGTCGATATCAGGAAACCAGCTTCTCCAGGTAACTTCACTGTTAATTTCGCTACTATCAATTCTGCTCAAGCGGGTTACTCATTTATTTCGCATGAGTTTCACGAGCTCCTTGGCTATTTTCTCAACCTTGACGAGCCTTCATCTCCTCTCTTTACTGACTTCATTGGTGAACCTTCATCTCCTCTTTTTACTGACTTTAACCTCTTTTCTTCTGTAGAAAAAGTATCAAGCACTGCTCAAATCTCTACTTCTCCGGTAATCCCTCCTCCATCTCCTCAGGTGGCTCCTCCTTCTGCTTCGCAGCCTGGATCACAGGAGGAACAAATAGAGGCTCTCCATGGCCTGGATGATCCCATTGCTTCGCAAGAGCAAAAAGATGAGGGACTTGAGGGAGGTGACATATCTCCGGAGCGGACTCCTTCTGACGATATAACTCTATCTAAACTTGTCACTCCAGGAAGTGAGTCTTCCTCAAAGAGGAGAAGGAAGCAAGGAGCATCAAAGAGGAGAGGGAAGATAATCACTGCCACTGAAGAGGAGCCAGAAGTTGGGCCAGCTGCGCCTACCTCTCCTTCCTCCCCAATACCCACTGGTCGACCTGAAAAGCTGGTCATTCGGCCGGGTAAAGGGTCCAAAGGCAGTAAAAAGAAGTGAAGACTTTAGCTTTTTGTCTTTTGCATGAACTGGCCGAGAGTTGTGCGGGTATCGGCCCCCGCTTTTATTTTGAAAACCTGTATCTGCATTATAGTTGAATAAAATGATTCTTCGTTTGTACAAACTCCTGTTTGAATTTGAGTATGCATTTATTATTTATTTTTGCACAAGTTTATTTATATGATATTGCAGCGGGCTTATGGTATGTTGTTTGAGTATTACTTTACTGATGCAGCTATACTACTATACCATGTTGCCCCCATACCTTAAGCTTGCTGCAATATTTTATACTTCGAGGGGACTTGCACTCTTATTTGTTAAAGAATAATTATTTTAT
This sequence comes from Allium cepa, assembly GCA_030765085.1. Classification (NCBI taxonomy): domain Eukaryota; kingdom Viridiplantae; phylum Streptophyta; class Magnoliopsida; order Asparagales; family Amaryllidaceae; genus Allium; species Allium cepa. Next base: position 913,898,496 of record CM060943.1, read on the forward strand.
TCTTTAAAGAAAATTTTTGTAGAGTACAACTCCCTTCGTCTAAGTTTTTACGCTTTTACGTTCGAAGAAATCACCTTTTTCTTTTGCTTATGTGCATATTTTACCAAGTGAATTCCTCTATGTGGTAAAGCGGACCTCTGAAGGGTACTTTAACTTTTTTTTTTTTTTTTTTTTTTTTTTACGGTCATTTTCCATAGTAGGCAAATTACTCTTCCTTTGAAAGTTAAAGTACGCTTTTGATGAGGATTTTTTTTTATACAAAGTTGTACCTTCGAGGAGGGATTTTTCACGTTTCAACACTTGGAAGTTTTATTTCGATCTCGGTGAAACGTGTACCTCCAAAGAGTTGTGCCTCTGAAGAAAGCCTTTTCACGTTTCAACACTTGGAAGTTTTATTTCAATCTTGGTGAAACGTGGGCTTCCGAAGAGGTCTTTCTTCTTGATTGTGTCCCCGGGAGGGGGTTGTACCTCTAAGGAGGGATTTTTCACGTTTCAACACTTGGAAGTTTTACTTCAATCTTGGTGAAACGTGTACCTCCAAAGAGTTGTGCCTTCGAAGAAAGCCTTTTCGCGTTTCAACACTTGGAAGTTTTATTTCAATCTTGGTGAAACGTGGGCTTTCAGGAAGGTCTTTATTTTGTTTTTGCATTTCAACTTTGGTGAAGTGAAATTCCGAAGAGCGGTTATTACACTTGAACTCCTGGCGAAATGTGCCTCCGAAGAGGGCTTTTATTTTGTTTACATTTCAACTCTGGTGAAGTGATATCCCGAAGAGCGGTCATAACACTTCAACTCCTGGTGAAATGGGCCTCCGAAGAGGGCTTTTATTTTTTGGCATTTCAACTCCGGTGAAGTGAAATCCCGAAGAGCGGTCATAACACTTCAACTCCTGGTGAAATGTGCCTCAGAGAGGGTTTTCATCGCCTGGAAGTTACTCTCTCATGGTTGGAGGGTCATGACTCCTCCAATCTTTTTTGTTGAGTAGAGAACTTTCTTTTTTTGTGGCGTATCACCCATTAGAGGTCTTTTATCCTCCGAAGAGGACTTGTGCCGCTGATGGTAGCTTTGGTTGTTCCTCTGTTCACTTGCTTATGCCTTTTCAGCGATCCTCTCTCTTTTTTTCCTTTTCAAGTTTTCTTTCCCCTTTTCTTGCAAATGGCTTGTTTAATCCAAGGAAGTGTACTTCATTGTTAGGCAAGTTCGTGAGAACGGGCACTAGCTTCCTAATTGGATATTTGTTTGTCCAAACAATCTCAATTTATCAGCAAGGGCCCGTTTCTATCGAAATCATTAGCCGTTCAATTGAAGTATTTCCTATCTAGGATTTGAATTCGGGGTCTTTACGACTTGAAATTTGTTTGTTGAATGATGGTGAGAATCGCTCGGTCTTATTATGCGCAAGTTCTTTTTCCATTGTCTGCAAAAATTTAAATCGACATTTCAGCAATACATTTTATGTACTTTTATATCGAAAATAAAGCAAACATGTAATAAAAATAAGGAACACAAGATTTATAGTGGTTCGGCCAAGAATTTGGGCCTACATCCACTTTATATTCTTTCATTATTTACTTGCATCAGTTTCACAATTGCTTTCAATTACAAGAATCATACATTCATAATTCTTTTTACAATGTTTCAACAGAATTTTCAAGTAAAGTATGGACGCAAGTGATTGCTGTTCCATGCCCTTGGGATTTGATCTCCATCAACAGTGGTGAGCTTGAATGTGCCGTCAAGAAGTTTCTGACCTATTACATACGGTCCTTCCCAATTTGGCCCAAACACACCTGTCGCGGTCATAATTCTTTTCAGGACTAGATCTCCAATTTCAAAGCCGCGTTGTCGAACTTTGGAATTGAAATGTCTGGCTATCCTTTGCTGATGAGCTGCAACTCTGAGATTAGCTTCATCTCTTTTTTCATCAAGGAGATCCAGCGCTTCAAGTTGTAGCTTTTCATTTTCTGCTTGATTGAAATGGATTCTTCTGTGTGAAGAGACCTCTGTTTCAACCGGGATCATTGCTTCCGATCTGTATGCTAACGAAAAAGGAGTATGGCCAGTTGCAGTTTTGTGAGTAGTTCTGTATGCCCATAGTGCAAGTGGTAGTTTATCGACCCAACCAACTTTTGCTCTTTCGAGTTGCTTTTTGATGGTTGATTTGATGATCTTGTTCACTGCTTCCACTTGCCCGTATGCCTGCGGATGAGCTACTGCCGAAAAGCTTTTCTGGATTTTGAATCGTTTGCAAAAATCCTGGAATTCCTCGCTTTCAAACTGAGTACCATTGTCTGTGATTATTTTCTGAGGCACACCGTATCTGCAAATGATATTCTTGGTCACAAAGCTTATCATTTTCTTTGAAGTGATAGTAGCCAATGGTTCAGCTTCAGCCCACTTAGTAAAATAATCAACTGCAACAATAGCATATTTAATCCCTGATTTAGCAGTTGGTAGCGGCCCAATGAGATCCATTCCCCAAATTGCAAATGGCCATGGACTGACCATCTGTGTGAGTTCGGTAGAAGGTGCTCTAGGAATTTTGGCATATCTTTGGCATTTGTCACATTTTCGGGAGTAATCTGCAGCATCCCGATTAATTTCTGGCCAAAAATATCCGTATCGGAGAATTTTCTTTGCTAATGTTTGACCACTTGAATGATCACCGCATTCTCCTCCATGCACTTCAGCTAGGATTGTTTTGGACTCTTCCCGGGATACACATCGAAGCAATGGCATTGAGAATCCCCGTCTGTACAATCGGCCATCCTGAATTACATAGCGAGAGGCCTTCCTTAGTAGCTTTTGTCTTTCTATCGAGTTTTCTGGCAGAGAACCTCTGAGTAGGTAATCCAGTATTGGAGTCATCCATGACTCTTGTTCTTGAGATACATTCATAATCCAGTCTATATCCATCTCGTCTATACTTGGCGCTGAAAGGACTTCTACAGGGACCAATCCCAATAGTTGAGCTTCACCAGAACTTGAATACTTTGCGAGGGAATCTGCCTTCATATTCTCTTCCCGAGGAATGTGGCTTATTGAATAGTGATCGAGTTCACATAGGAGTTCCCAAGCCTTTGACAAGTAGGAAGGCAGGTTTCCACCTTTTGCTTGAAATTCCTTCTTGACTTGGCATACAATAAGCTGAGAATCACTGAAAATTTGTAATGCTCGAATGTTTAGCTCTTTAGCGATTTTCAGACCTGCAATAAGAGCTTCATATTCTGCTTCATTGTTTGTTGAAGGAAATTCCAGTCTTAGTGCATAACATAATGATCGACCTTAAGGAGTTTCAAGTACCACTCCGGCTCCAGAACAGTAGTCATTTCTTGCGCCATCAACATACATCTTCCACTGGATTGGAGAATCATTGATCGCTTTTTCCTCACCATTATCTTTCTCTGTGAATTCTGCAATGAAATCAGCTAAAGCTTGTCCGTTGATTGCTTTTCGGGGATGATAAGTGATGTCATATTGACTGAGTTCAATGTTCCATTTTAGAAGGCGACCCGAAGTTTCTGGGCGAAATAGGACTTCCTTTAGAGGTTGATCAGTGAGCACTTTGATAGGACAAGCTTGGAAATATTGCCTCAGTTTCCTCGATGCAACTAGTAGGCAATAGGCGAGTTTTTCCAACTTGGAGTAATTCAGCTCTGCCCCAGTGAGTCTTTTGCTGATATAGTAAACTGGATGTTGAATCCTTTTGTCTTCCCGTATCAGCGCTGCACTTAGAGCATGAGATGATACTGCCAAGTATATAAGAAGATCCTCACCATTACCTGGTCTAGAAAGTATCGGAGGCGTTTCCATATGACGGATCAACTCTTCAAATGCTTTTTGGCATTCGGGCGTCCATTCAAAGTTCTTCTTTCCTTTTTTCAGGGCATCGAAGAATGGGATGCATTTATCAGTAGCTTTGGAAATGAACCGACTCAGGGCGGCGATCTTTCCGTTGAGACTCTGCAATTCCTTCTTTATTCTAGGAGCTTTAACTTCTTTCAAGGCAGTAATTTGAGCTGGACTGACCTCAATGCCCCTAGCACTGACGATAAAACCTAAGAACTTTCCGGATTCGACCCCAAATGTACATTTCAGGGGGTTAAGCTTCATTCTGTATTTCCGGAGGACTGCGAACATTTCTGCTAAGTGTTCAATGTGATCCGCTGCTTTCCTGGACTTCACTAACATGTCGTCGACATAGACTTCCATAGTTTTGCCCAATTGCGGTTTGAACATAGCATTGACAAGTCTTTGGTAGGTTGCCCCTGCGTTTTTCAATCCGAAGGGCATAACTCTGTAGCAATAAAGTCCAACATCTGTAATAAAGCTTGTATCCTCCTGATCCGGCTCATGCATCATGATTTGGTTATAACCGGAGTAGGCATCCATGAAGGATAACAATTCATGTCCCGCAGTTCCGTCTACCAGTTGATCGATCCTGGGTAATGGGAAGCAATCTTTGGGGCAAGCCTTGTTTAGATCAGAAAAATCGATGCACACTCTCCATTTTCCATTAGCTTTCTTGACCAACACAGGATTTGAAACCCAATTTGGATATGTAGATTCTTTGATGAAGTTATTTTCCATGAGTCGATCAACTTCTTCTTTTAATGCTGCTGACCTTTCTGGACCTTGGGTTCTTCTTTTCTGTTTAACTGGCGTAAACTTTGGGTCAATATTCAGAGCGTGTACTGCAACTTCTGGGGGTATTCCACACATATCGGCATGAGTCCAAGCAAAGACATCCAGATTTGCCTTCAGGAAAGATATCAAGATACTCTGAATTGACACATTAAGCTGTGAACCCACATTCAACACCTTATTTGGGTCCTTCGGGTCAACAGGTACCGGAACTGTCGTTTCCACCGGTACTACTCTATTCTCCCCTGTACTGGCTTTTCTGGGATCCATTTCTTTCCGTGCCCCGCTGTGCTCGCCAGTGCAGGGTCCGCTCTGTAATTGCTACAAGGCTGGGTCCCTGATGCGGACTGGGGTTGCCGCATCCTTTCCCATTTCTCTTTTTCTTGACTCTCGCAGCTCTGTCAAGTAACATTCTCGCGCAGCATTTTGATCCCCTTTTATAACTCCTACTCCATTGTCAGTAGGGAATTTAATAGTGAGGCACCACGGGGCTAGGATAACTTTGAATGCTGCGAGTGTTGGACGGCCAAGAAAAGCATTATAAGCAGAATATTCATCGACGATCACAAAGGTTTGCTTTCGGACCACTTTCCTTTCTCCCTCCCCAAGTTCTACAAACAGATCGATGGTTCCTACTGGTTGCTTTGGCTCCCCAGTGAAGCCAACGATTTTCTGTGATGAGGCTTGCACATCGATCATAGGGATTTTCATCTGGTCAAACGTCTTTTTGAAGAGGATATTACATGATGCTCCACAGTCAATGAGGACTCTTCTGACAATGGCTGGTCCAATACCAGCCGAGATGACCAAGGGATCTAAAGTAGGAGCTTCAATACCTGTAGAATCTCTGGCTCTGAAAATAATATCATCGCTGAAAGTTTTCTGTTGTTTAAGGGGCGTAGTGTCTTCTAGGACAAAGACGTCTTCTTCGGCTGGAGCATATTTCAAAGCCCTGGAATATCTCTCCATCTCACCCCAACTCTTGCCAGCTGGGTGAGGTCCTCCTGAAATGACATTGATAACGGGCCTTCCAGATTCATGCCCCGTAGCTTTCTCACCTGCCCCAGGCTGATGAACAGGAGCCCGCTGCCCCTGACCCGACGATGCAGGATTGTTGCTATTCTTTTTCACGAATTGCTGCAACTTGTTTTCTCTTAGCAACTCTTCAATCAGATTTTTCAGCTGGCGGCATTCATCAGTTTCATGACCTGGTTGATTGTGGAAGCGACAGAATTTCCCACTCTGTATGGCTTTTTTCCCGGTTCTCAAAGGGATAGGTTTAGGGAAATCGACGGAATCTTTAGTGGCCAGGTAGATGTGCTCCGGTGTATGTGATAATGGAGTATATTCTGATGGCTTGAAGGATCGGGGCTTCTTCAGATTACCCTGTTTCTTCCCATTACTATTCTCCCTTTTTTGCCCCACCGATTCATTCTTGCGTGGAGCGACAGTGTTGTCTTCTGCTTTTTCCAACCCTGTCTTTACTGGTAAAGGACGGCTTTCCAAGCGAATGAATTCATCTGCTTTTTTGTAGAACTTTTCGAGAGAGGTTGGCTCCTTCATATTTAACCATTTCCCAAATTCGCTTGACTTATCAATTGCCCTCATCAGATAAGTCAATATCATTCGTGGTTCAGCATTGTCCACCTCAGCCAGTGCTATATTGAAACGGTTCAAGAAGGATCTGATAGACTCACCAGGATTCTGCTCTAAACTCGATAGTGACATAATGTCCTTGGCCTTCGAAGCATATAGTCTAAACTGCTCCTTGAATTTTCTGGTCAAGTCTGAAAACTGATCGATAGATCGGACTGGCAACTTGGTGAACCACAGTAAAGCCACACCTTCCAGATATACGGGGAAATATCGGCACTTTATTTCGTCGGAGGCCCTGGCACCTGTCATGTGCCAATCATATTTATACAAGAACTCGTTCGGATCACTTGTCCCTTTGTAAGCTGGAATAGTCGGAGGGACAAACTTCCTTGGAAATTCCGCCTTCAAGATTTTTTCAGTAAACGGAGTTTTACTTGGGGCGAAACCCCATTCCTTCTCATCTTCAACCCTTTGCATACTTTCTTTCATGATCTGCCGGACCATTTCAGAAAGATATTCCTCATCATGCCGAGTTCTAGATCCACCAGCCTCAGGGACTGCCTGCTCAAAGGGACTAGTAGCCCTTTCCGGAGCATTCCTCTCACTAACATCATCAATGTTGCCAGCATAGTTCCTTTCATTTCCAGCTGGTTGATTGTTTGCCCCAAGTAAATCGTTCAACTTATTCAGAATCAGAGCGTTCTGGGCACTTTGAGCCTCTAATTGTACATTTTGGGCGTTTATCTGCTGGTTTAGCCCTAGAATCACAGCATCCAACTCCGCTTTCGTAACTCCAACAGACGGAGTGGGTTGATTAGGTACAGGGGAAGCGGAGGTTCCCTCTTGGATGTTTCCAGATCTGATAGATCTACTTTTCCTTCCAGGAGCCATAATCTCAGATATACTTCTGGTTTTTAAGGAAATTCTTTCTTCAAATCTCTGCGAAGCAATGATGACAGTTGTCCTGAGTTCAATTCTTAGTGAAAGCACCAAAAATGTTAACGCTAAAATTTAAACGCTAACACCCCAGTGTGTAGATAGCAGTTATGAAAGCACCACCCGTTGGTACGGGAACAAGATACAAGTAGAGAAATTGTAGAAAAGCAGTAAAAGACAACAGTTTTATAGTGGTTCGGCCTAAAATCGAGCCTACGTCCACTTTGATCTCTTTATTGCTGAAACAAGTACAACTTATACAACTTTCTTCAATTACAATCCACTCTAGTCTGTTAGTACAAACTTTGACGGAGAATTATCTTTCAAACTCATGATGAATGATGTAGATTCTCTCTCTTGGAATTTGATGTAATGTCTTCGATGTTTGGAGTGCTTGAAGTGTTGCTTGAGTCGAGAAAATGGCAGAGTTTTGGCGCTTCGAGAATGAACCAAAAGTCCCCCCAGAGTTGGAGGTGGATGTCTATTTATAGAGAGTTCTGGGTGAAAAAAGTTGCTAAGTCCTAACTCGTTGCCGACTTAAGGTAAGTCGCTGCTGACTTAGGATGAGTCGTGACCGACTCATTGAGCTGAGTCTCTGGTTTGTAGAGAGCTTCCTGCCTTTTTCGAACCCACGCTTCAAGTACTAGGTCGTTTACGAGTTATCTGGTTGTAGTCTCTGGCTTGTTTGTATAAGTCGTATACGACTCATCATAAGTCGTAGGTCGTGGTTGACTTAACCAGCTGCCTTCGGCTTAAAGCTGAGTTCAGGCTTTGTGAAGGCGAGTCCTAACTCGTAGACGAGTTAAGAGATAGTGCCTTTAGGTCGTACACCTTTTTTAAGTCGTAACACTTGTTAACTCGGTCAAGCTTTAACCTGTTATGTCGTAGCTCCCTTAAGTCGTATAGACTCCTTAGGTCATCAGGGTCTTAAGTCGTTATCTCTTCTTAACTCGTGAGCCGCTTATCTCGTAAGCAGCCTAACTCGGGTACTCCTTAACTCGTAGAGGCTTTGAGTCGTAGGAAGCTTAACTCGTAAGGCTTCCTATCCCGTAGAGTCCTTAAGTCGTACAAATCCTTAGGTCGTGTGTTTCTTTAAGTCGTAACATGTCCAAAGCCACACAATCCTTTTAAGCCGTAGACCATTCATTTCCTTAAGTCGTGAAGCCTTTTGAGTCGTGAGCTGCTTAACTCATGGACCTGTTAACTCGTGAACGAGATAGGGTTAACACACTTCAATTTAACAAAAGACAGCATTCAAAAATGCTGTAATAGGGTTACATTAATTCAAACAAAACTTTAGTTAAATTCAACAATTATAACACTTACAAAGTGCTATAATAGCCTTTAATTCAATTTAGCCCTTTAGTTCATTTATATTAAGTACATCATTTACAAATGTTGTAATATCCTTTACTTTAGAAATAATAACATTTAAAAATGCTGTTAATTAAATTCCAAATATTCACTATACTTTCACAAACCATTAAATTTTTATTTAAACCTTTTGAACTTATAAAATCATATATTTTCACATTTATAACCAACATTTAATTTTCCTTAAATTCGTGATTTTATAAAGTTAAATTTCCATTCAAAATCAATATTTAATAATAATTCAATTATTAAATTCCAACATTCAATTTCAATTCATATGATTAAATTATTAATTTAAAACCTAAGTTTAAATTTAAAATATAACTTATTTACATTTTATTTACTTAACTTCAAAATTCACTTTTAAACAAAATTCAAAATTTTCCAATTTAAGTTATATTTCAAAATTCAACTCAATATTCTTTTGTTTCACATTTTTAACTTATTCAAAATCATTAATATATTATAAAAATAATCTTTTATTGATTTTAATCCAAATTATCATAATTTATCATATTTCCACAATTAATTTAAATTCATTTATCACCATATAACTTACATTTCACATTTTCTAACTTTACCATTAATTTATTTCACTTATCGATTTCCAAAAAATTAATAATACTTTACAAAAACATTTTTCATCAAATTTAAGTCAAAATATTATAATATTTACATTTCTAAAATATTTTAAATTTTTTAGAAAAACATATTTTAACTACGGGTTTGTATTTCATTTTCTAGCGTAGGTAAAGTGAATACGAGTAATATATCATTTCAACCCGTAATTTACAAAGAAAACCCAGGTTTGATCATTTCAAACCCACAATCCCAAGTAAATGAAAATAATTGAAAATTATTCAGGCCTATCATTTTAGCCCATAACCATTTTCTCCTATTCTAAAGTCCGTTCAGGTATGTATCATTTCAACCCATAGTGATTCTAATCTAAAGGGAACTTGCAGTGTGATAAACTGATATAAATAATAGAACAACATAATATAATAGCAACAGATGATATAACAGATGTTAAGCACGGGTGAAAATCATATAATCATAACATAGCAGATATAATATGGTGATGCATTCTGCAGATTCAAAAGTGGTCAATTTAGTAGTTATATAGGTACGGATTGTCTTGTGAGAATAACTCACTTGTTTAAGCTGAGATGGCAAACAACTACACCCAACAGAGATCCGTAAAAGCACGAGAGCACGATAATGATTTGAGTGTGAGAGAGACAAGAATAAATGCCTTGAATACATGAGACAAAACAATTTAAATATACATTAATAAACACTATACATACTTTTAAACAACTTATAAATTCAAGCACGAAACAAATCCAAACCAATTGCACTTGCCTTCATCCAGCATAGTCTCAGCCATTGCTGGAAAATACATGACTAAAGCTTGCTCTAAGGTCTGGTTATGGACCAACAGGGGTCGGCCTATCCTAGAGAAAGTGGTGCAAAGGTTTGTGAGGCAAGAGGCTAATGTTCAAAGGCAAAAGCAAGGGTTTCTATGCAACTTGGGGCTCGGCCAAGGAAAAGGAAGGCACGACTACTTCAGGTATGGTCAGATAAGGGTATGCAAAGGTGTGTTAGGTCGAGATCAGGCCAGTGGTGGTGGTGGTTGGTCGGCCTAGGTGGTTGAGAGAGGTGGTGCTAGACCTAAGTGCTCGGCTTATACATATGTAGGTGATGTTGCTTCATTTTAAGGTGGTCCTTCATCACATAGGGGTCGGCTATGGCATGGGAAGGGGCTGGAGGTGAAGTTGGTCAGAGGGGATGGTGGTGGAGGCAGCCAAGGTGGTGGAGGAGAGAGGAGCCGAGCTAATAGGGATGAAGACAAGTGCAAAATTAATATGAAAACATGAGAAAACATGAAAAAGGAAAAGAGTTTTTACCAAAAAAATTCAACCAATGGAGGCCGGTATTTTTTTTGAGTTGAGAAAGATTCGTCTACGTGAATGAAAGGAAAAATAATCAGCTGAAAGAAATGTGGAAGTCGGCCAAAGGAATTGAATACAAGAGGTTGGAAAATGAAGAGACGAGAAAACAAAGGGTCTTAAGCAACTATAGAGACATAAACCTTTCAAATTTCCTTTAATTTATTTAGTAATCTATAAATACATAAAAAATTGAGAAATAAGGATAACAATTCAGAAATGAAAATAAATATATAAAGTAAATAATTAAATTTTAATTAAACAGAATTTAAATTAAGAAAATGGCTTAAAATTGCAAACTAGAAGTTAAAAATTAGAAATAAATTCAATAAGATTTGGAAAAATTTAAAAATCACTTTAAAAATATTTAAATGGCAAAATATATATAACATAACATATATATACAATTTAGAGTAAGATATAACAAATAAAATATTATTTATATAAGTTAAATAAACAGTATTATTAAATAAATCAATTTACACCCAATATTGTAAAAAGTATAACTTCCACAATTTAAATCCAATTTCGAAGAAATGAAAAGCTGTATTCTTGAAATTTAAACTATTTTCATAATAAAACATAAAATTCAAATGTTCAAAATTTAAAATTTAAAATTCAAAATTTAAAAGTCAAAGTTTGACCAGATTGACCAAAATCCACATTTCTGGAAATATCCTATTTATTCAGGTTTGAAATTATAATTCACACAAAATCAAAATATACTTTTAAAATAACAAAATTTTCATTTTAATAAATAAAATAAAGTTTTTAAATCGGGAGTTTCAATTTAAATAATTAAAATAAACAATTAAAATAATCACAAAATACAGGGTTGTTACACTCTCCGCCACTCAAATCTTTTCGTCCTCGAAAAGAATGAACAAGGAAAAATAAGGAAAAGCACGATAGACAACAAATATTACCAGGAAAAACAAATTCAGATTCGAAGCACAAATGCTCTCCTCCATTTCTCGTGTACAATCTAGATCATCAGTACCCCATCGTACCTCGATCAGATTAACAGATTTCCTTCATAGCTGCTTCGTACCTCTGTCGACAATACGAAGTGGCTTACTCTCGACAGTCAGGTTAGTCTCAATATCCCAACCATTAAGAGCAGAAGGACCGAACAAAAGAGAAAGGTCAAGAAGATACTAGAGAAGATGTGAGACGTGAAATACATCATGCACTCCAGAATGCTTCTTGGGCAAATTCGAACGATAAGCCAAAGAACCAATTCTTTCCCCAATGCGGAAAGGACCCTCGAAAAGTAAGAAGAAGGGAGGAATAGCTAGAAGGGAAAATAGGTTGAAAGACAAGGATGAACCATATTTTTAAAACTATATAAACTTCGATTAAATTTTTTATAACATTTTAATAATTTTATAAAATGATGAACAGTCATTTGATTCAATTTTAATAGTTCGAAGTAAACAATATTTAAACAATTTAAATCATGATTAGAATATCCTTTATATAATACTTTACCGAAATACTTTTATAACTCGTTGTCTTAACATGTTTACTTTCGTTCCTTCAGACTCTGGCCATGCGTTGATCAGGCGCAAAGCTAGAATTTTTTAGGTACTTAATAGACTTGTTTCAACTCCCAGTGAAAATACTGGAAAACTCATTTAAAAATAGATATGGAAAGTACAATCCAAACAAATCAACAAAACCGAAACAGTTTTCTAACCATGGATCGTAGATACACAACGGTTACGCCTGGATCCCCTAGGTAACAATCTGTATCCCTAAGTTTTCTCAGCCCTGCGAGTTACGCCATGATGACTAGTAGAATGCAGGATACACAATAGTTACGCCTGGATCCCCCAGGAAACAATCTGTACCCCTAGGCCATCTCCGCCAGGCAGTTTTGCTGCTATTGCGACCTACATTAGATTGTAGGATACATAATGGTTACGCCTGGATCCCCCAGAAAACAATCTGTACCCCTAGGCCAGCACAGCCAGGCAGTTGCGCTATGCAGTCGCGCTCGTAAGACATGGAGATCGCCATGGAATTCGATGGACACTCGAGTATCATATCCAAAAAACCCAAATCAGAGAGAGAATAATATCGATAGAATGAATCCAAAGTGTGGCCACAAAGCGGATATCAAACAGAAGGAACTTTCCATATCTTTACTTCGAAAATATGTATCATATAGTACCTTTCAAAATCGATTTCAAATATCATACTTATATAAAGTCCATTATATATAAGATTTCATTTCAAATCGAATATTTTTCAAAATCAATTGTATATCAAATCATACTTATATAGATTTCGATTATATAGGATTTCAATTTACAAATTGAGTACCCTTTTCAAATCAATAGTTCCAAATCAACTTCATACTTATATAAATCCATTTTATATAAGTTCAATAACTCTCAAATCAGGTATTTAGTAAATCAAGGTTCTCAATTTTTATTTGTTTCAATAACTTTCAGTCTTCAAATTCATATATGATTTCGCCAAATCATTATATATTCAGTTTCAAAGTTACCAAAATAATAAGTTAGAAAAATAATCCAAAATTCCAAATCAACAAAATTTAGGTCAAACAAATTCATTCCATTTGAAACATATATTCACTTTCTAAAATCTTAATACTTTCAAAGTTATAAATCTTTCGAAACCAAAATACTTGAAATCATTACGCCTTGAAAATCATAACCTTTTGAAATTATACATTTGAAATCATAAAATATTCCTTTAGTTCTTTACATTTGACAAATTTATTCAATTTAAACCCAAATCTAAAATTTCCATTTTTCATTCAATTCAAACCATCAGTTTCAATTCAATTTAGTTTTTCAACAACGCCATTTCAAATATTATCAAAAATTCAAATAAAGATTTGATTTAGAAAATAAACTATTCAATCATTAATATATTTCAAAGCTTAAATATACCATATTCCAAAACTGAATTTTATAATTTCATATATCACAAATTTTACTGCATTATTACCTAGTTTTGAAATATTCCCTTCATAAATCCATCATTTTTAAATAAATTCAAATTACAAGTAAACCAAATATCCTTTCATACAAACATAAACTTCAATATTCATTTATCAAAATCAATTATCATTTCAAATTCACATTCTTTATCAAAATAAAGATTAAATCATTTCCAAACCATTTTAATAATCAAAATATGTAAAATGGTTACTAATTTTAAAATCATCTCTTTTTAAATCCTTTGAACTATTTATTTCCATATGGAAAATCCAATTTACCATTGGAAATATTATTATTCTATATATATACTTTATTAAAACATTTCAAATCTAGATTTCATACCAGTATTATTCAAAATAGTCTTATTTATTTCACTTAACAAACAGTTTCAAACTTATATAAATCATATTACTTTATACTTTAATCATACAAAACTAACTTATATTCTTTATCAAATACCATATACCATTCAAAATTACATAGCTTTGAAAAGTTAACCTTGATTTGGAAGTGCTCGAACCTTCAAAATAGTCAAAGAAATCATATTTCAATCCAAGAGTTGGAAATCACCAACAAATCGGTAAACCAATTCCAAAAGGTAGGGTTACACCAAAACGAATCTGAATCTCAAGGACTGAACACCGGCTTAATTTAAATTATTTCAAATATATATATACAAACATATATCTTTTGAACATCAAATAATACTTCGAAATCTGAAATCAAAATTTGGTTTCACAAAATCACTCGCATAGCAACGCTACTAGAGTGGCCTCTCCCCCACTCAGAAAATCGAAAATCAATGTCGATAATGCATACATTCATCACCAAAATTATTTTCCAGTGACATAATTAGGTCCTGGACTTTTATTTTCATGAAACTTATTTGAAATTACTTTGAAATCATTGGAATTCATTTGAATACATTTTAAACATTTCTTATTCAGAAAAATATCTTTAAATCATATTATTATTATATATTTTCCAAAATCTTAAAACCGATTTCAAAACACTGGAGTTCGATTTCTTGAAATTCAACATTCAAAACATTTCAGTTATAAATCATTTTATATAAGTCAAATTCTTATATATTTTCAAAATTTCAAATCCTTTCGAAATTTCAAATTTCCATTTAAAGGATATATAATCTTTACCAAAAACATTTCACTTTTATATACAAAATAGGATCATCCTTATCAAAACAATAATTTCGATGAATGCACAAACAAACACAAATTCCCAAAGAATGATTCGAGGATAGATTTCAAACAAACAGAGATTAAAATTTAGAGGATTCTAATTAATTAGAATTCTGGTTCGAAGATAAGCTCGAACAAAGATGAGATAATTTTATTACCAAATAGAAGATGGATAAGCCTTTATAAATCGTGGGTGACCTTAACCAGTCAACCGAGACTTCAGGAATATAATCATTTCGGAAATCTAAGGCAAATCAACGTTCGATTGCCGGAGATAGAATCTGGGTAGAGCAGGAGACAGATAGTATCGTAAACCGAGGATATAGAAATCTTCGGTGAATCAATGCTCATTGTAAAGGAGTTTCACCCCTTTACAAATCATTCAAAGATTGGCGGAATCATCGATCTTTAGAAAGGTCATTCCAAAGTGGAGTTAAGGAATGTCCCAAAATCAAAAAGATAAAATACGAAAGACAAGACTGGACTTCAGAACAAGTGGGAGCGCTCCAAAGTTCAAGTAATCCTAGTCGATAAGAATCCTAACGAAGAGATTTCTAACAAAATGGATACCGAAGGGATGAAGCTTAGAAATCCTTGATTCCAAAGTAAGAAAATTTTTATACCAAAATAATCTTTGAAAAAACTTTAAAAATCATTTGGAAATCATTTATACTTTGAAAATACGTTCTCTCACAAAGAAAGGATTCTGAGATTGATTTCACTCATTCTAGGGTAATTCTACCCTATTTCTAATGAGTTTTTGCTCCGCAAGCTAAAGTTTGCCTAAAAACCAAAGCTTTGATACCAAATGTAACGTGCCGCGCCAGTGGGTAACGCCCACCGTAGCATACATTGGTACCTGTGTTTTGCCTTTACGGCCAGCCTCTCGACTGCACCACCAACACCCACGGGGACATGTAGGAGTAAGAGTCAACCGTTCGCTATCAAACAAGGAAGTGAGAACCCCCTATCATGCTGCACCCTCCAAGTGCAATGGCAGACACATATGTCAGACTTGAATTGCTCAAAATACCGCATTGAAAATAAATTTGGAGCAAATGAAATACATAAATTACAGAACCACAGACACAGAAATAACAGAATAACTCACGGCGGAAATTAAAGTAACATAGTAGTTCATGAAGCTACTGTAAGAAACTCTCAAAACATAATACATAATATCGGTCTGAAAAACATATACAATAGAATCTCAAATACGTAGCAGTTTATAAACACCAGAGCTGAAATAGAAAAGCTGAAACTGAAAGGAAACAGATACTAGACAAGCATAATCTCCAGCGATTCCTAGCTCCAGGAAAGAAATCCAAAGCTAAGTTGTAAATACTCAGGCTGACCCGAGCGTAATGTAAAACACAGAACACTCGAGTCAGGACACATATACGTATATAATGTAAACCAACTCAAGTGAACTATAGTAGAAATGCACAATAACCTAAATTAAATACATCACGTGGTTTAAATTTCAAAATGGTATTTTATACTTAGAAATCAAATATCATTTCAAAATTCAATATCAATCAAATCCATTTCAAAATATCTAAATATCGTATCTTCCAAGCCACATTCATTTATTTAAAATACCATTTCAACACACATTTCAAAGTAGTTTATATTTTAAAAGAAATTATTTCATTTAAATCATAAAAATGATGTTATTATATTTAATAATTAAATTATTAAATTTCCAAAATTTAATCTTTTAAAATTCATTTATTCACTTAAATTTATTAAAATAATGAAAATTCAACTTTCGCAGCATTTAGAAAAATGCTACGAAAAGTTACTTTTAAAACACTTCAATTTAGCAAAAGACAGCATTCCAAAATGCTGTAATAGGGTTACGTTAATTCAAACAAAACTTTAGTTAAATTCAACAATTATAACACTTACAAAGTGCTATAATAGCCTTTAATTCAATTTAGGCCTTTAATTCATTTATATTAACTACATCATTTACAAATGATGTAATATCCTTTACTTTAGAAATAGTAGCATTTAAAAATGCTGTTAATTAAATTCCAAATATTCACTATACTTTCACAAACCATTAAATTTTTATGTAAACCATTTCAACTTATAAAATAATATTTTTTCACATTTATAACCATCATTTAAATTTTCTTAAATTCATGATTTTATAAAGTTAAATTTCCATTTAAAATCAATATTTAATAATAATTCACTTATTAAATTCCAACATTCAATTTCAATACATATAATTAAATTTTTAACTTAACACCTAAGTTTAAATTTCAAATATATCTTATTTACATTTTATTTACTTAACTTCCAAATTCACTTTTAAACAAAATTCAAAATTTTCCAATTTAAGTTATATTTTAAAATTCAACTCAATATTCATTTATTTCACATTTTTAACTTATTCAAAATCATTAATATATTATAAAAATCATTTTTAATTCATTTTAATCCAAATTGTCATAATTTATCATATTTCCACATTTAATTTAAATTCAATTATCACCAAATTATAATTTCTAAAATAACTTACATTTCACATTTTCTAACTTTACCATTAATTTATTTCACTTATAAATTTTTAGAAAACTAATAATACTTTACAAAAATCATTTTTAATCAAATTTAAATCAAAATATTATAATATTTACATTTCTAAAATATTTTAAATTTTTTAGAAAAACAAATTTTAACTACAGTCTGTATTTCATTTTCTAGCCTAGGTAAAGTGAATACGAGTAATATATCATTTCAACCCATAATTTACAAAGAAAATGTAACAACCCGCATATTTAACGATTATATATTTAAATGTTTTATTTAAATATAGCGTCGTTAGTCGGATTTTAGGTCCGAAATGTTACTTTTTGCAAACGGCCGAATTGGGGCTCGATACCACTTCCATTTAGTCCAAAATGGCGTTTGCGATCTTTTTGAGTATAAAGTTTGATATGTTTGGAGTAAGTCGAGTTTTACTACTTTTTCTAATTGGGTTTTGGGTTTAGGTTCAGCCCATTTGCTAGTTTAATAACCTAACTCAGTCCCTCTCTTCCCCATTCACTCATTTTCACTTCTAAACTCTAGCTAAAACTGAAAATGGGGGAAGGAAGAGGAATTAGAAATTCCAAGCCCTAGTTTACTTTGTAAACTTGAATTCTTGCTCCAAAATCAAAGAGAAGCTATTGGTAAGCCTCCTCTTCATCTTGTCCAACTCTTTTCCTCTTTAATTTCAGAAAGTTTCCTAAACCTAACTTAGGAAATACTTATTTTGATCTTAGATTGAAGCTTGTTGGGTTGAAGTAGAGATTGGTTGGTCTTCTCCTTGTGATTGAGCTTCTTCTTCTTCGTTTTGGGTTAAAGGTGAGATTTTTATCTCACATCTATGTTTTATATCTATCTTTGATTTTGGGTATGAATTCCTAACACTTGTTCATGTGCACTTACTTTTGGTTTGGATTGAATTAGTGAATATCCAATTTTTTAGTGTTTGGGTTCAATTCTTTTAAGATCCTAACTTTGATGTTTGAACATGTTTTTGGTGGCGAATCGGAGAGCCAATGGAGTTGGGGTATCGATTGGAAAAAGCTCCTTAGGTCCATTGCTCGACCGCTTGCATTTTGGGAGTGTTTGCACTTCGATGAAATAGGGCAGAATAATGCAAGGCATCTGGTTCGGCCGACCGAACCCCCTGGGACGGTCGACCGAAGCTGTAGCCGAAACTTTCTGTTTCAGGTCCGGCCAGCCGACTCAGGGAGTCCGGTCAACCGACTGGCTCCTGTTTCCCTGTTTTGCCTTGTGTGCCTATTTGTTTGTGATTCCAACTTTTATCGATCCAAGTTGATTCCAATTAGTTGTTTATGCATATTTGTCCTTTATGATTCCTTTTTGACTTCATCCACGGGTTTTTATAAATAATCTTTTAAATTTTATTAAAGCTTGCTTCTCTAATTTATAAATTCTATTTAAAACGCACACAAACAATTTTGCACTTCAAGCGGAGTGGAAAGGGGATTAAATGATTAAGTAAAACACGGAGCATGAATCCGCGCGTTTATCTTTCCGATTAATCCCCAACCTATTCGATTGATTGTTTTGACCTTTTGGTCTGGTTTACTAATGAGATGAGGTAAACTTTGTACTGCTTTGAGTGTGAAATTAACGAATGGATAGTAAACCGTTTAGTGCGAACGGGTGGTTATGGGACTCACGTTACCACTTTTCGGATTCCTTTTCGAGAGTTGTGACACATTCTGCCAGTTGGTGGTGTCTAGTACTGGGCCTCCGGACCTTCACCACTACGGTTTGTCGCCTTTGGGACAGTGTCTTCCGACTGTCTCCTTCAGTTTTGTTGCCTTCGGGTATGTTGCCTTTGGGTATGTTACCTTCGGGTTTGTGCCTTCGGGTTTGTGCCTTTGGGTTTGTGCCTTCGGGTTTATGCCTTCGGGTTTCTTGCCCTATTGTATCGCTTTCGGAGTTGGTCTTTATTAGCCGCTCGAGTGATATTTGGGTTTGGAGCCTTCGGGCTTATGGATCCTTGTTTATACAGTACTGAGCACGTGCAAATTTTCTGATGTTTCATTGATATGTATATTCCCTAGGTATTTCCCTTCGGTGTTGGTCTTTTTGAGCCGCACGATATATAGCGATTACCTTGTGGAACTAGTGTTACCTTCATTGATATTTGTTATTGCCTTTTGGCTTGTTTGGGATATTCATATCCTTCGTTTATTTGTGTTGCCGATGATACGAGGCTTGTCTTATTTTGATTCATTTTTTGTTAGATGATTGTTGTATCTCTTTTAGAGATATTTGTTATACTGTGTGACCTTGCAGGTTATTGTTGTTCAGTTTATCTAACTGATTTGTTTAGCTAGACTGACCCGTGTATTTTATTCTCAGGTCAGACCGAGATGTTTCAGGTTAGATGCTTTTGGACTTTGCCTATTTTGCTTCCGCATGGACTATTCAGCTTGTTCCTTTTTGTTGAAGCTTTTTGAGTAGTCCTTTTTGTTGTAACTATGATATATGTATTCTTTTGGATTCGTCTGTATATTGTGGTTTGCTATACCACTTGACGTGTATCAGTTTGTATACTCTATTATGTAAGAGTATATGTTTATATGATGATCTATTGTTCTGTGATATATATTACATTTGAGTTGTTATATTCTGTTCTGATAGATCCTCCAACCACCTATGGTTTTGTTGTAAGTATTCATTGGATATGTCGATCTGGTTTGTATGATTATTGTCGATGTATTCAATAGATAGTTAAAGCAAGGCTACAGATGGTCGCTCCTAACGAGCCTTATTCTCCGTGTTAGTTGACGGCATTACCCTGTAGTGTCCTTGGCTAACGTTGGTATAGAGGTGGGGCGTCACAGAAAACCCGGATTTGATCATTTCAAACTCGTAGTCCCAAGTAAATGAAAATAATTGAAAATCATTTAGACCTATCATTTCAGCCCATAATGATTTTCTCCTATTCTAAAGTCCGTTCGGGTATGTATCATTTCAACCCATAGTGATTCTAATGTAAAGGGAACTTGTAGTGTGATAAACTGATATAAATAACAGGACAACATAATATAATAGCAATAGATGATATAACAGATGTTTAAGCATGGTTGAACATCATATAATCATAACATAACAGATATAATATGGTGATGCATTCTACAGATTCAAAAGTGGTCAATTTACTAGTTATATAGGTACAGATTGTCTGGTGAGAATAACTCACTTGTTTAAACTGGAGATGGCAAACCACTACATTCAACAGAGATCCATAAAAGCACGAAAGCACGATAATGATTTGAGTGTGAGAGAGACAAGACTAAATGCCTTGAATACATGAGACAAAACAATTCAAATATACATTAATAAACACTACACATACTTTTAAACGATTTATAAATTCAAGCACGAAACAAATCCAAACAAATCGCACTTGCCTTCATCCAGCATAGGCTCTGCCATGGCTGGAAAATACACGAGTAAAGCTTGCTCTAAGGTCTATTTGTGGACCTATAAGGGTCGGCCTATCCTAGAGAAAGTGGTGCAAAGGTTTGTGAGGCAAGAGGCTAATGTTCAAAGGCAAAAGCAAGGGTTTCTATGTAACTTTGGGCTCGGCCAAGGCTATGGAGGGCACGACCACTTCAGGCATGGTCAGGTGAGGGTGTGTAGAGGTGTGTTAGGTCGAGATCAGGCCAGTGGTGGTGGTGGTTAGTCTGCCTAGGTGGTTGAGAGAGGTGGTGCTAGACCTAAGTGCTCGGCTTGTACATATGTAGGTGATGTTGCTTCATTTTAAGGTGGTTCTTCATTACATAGGGGCTCGGCTATGGCATGGGAAGGGGCTGGACGTGATGTTGGTCAGAGGGGATGGTGGTGGAGGCAGCCAAGATGGTGGAGGAGAGAGGAGCCGGGCCATATAGTGATGAAGACAAGTGCAAAATAAATATGAAAACAAGAGAAAACATGAAAAAGGAAAATAGTTTTTACCAAAAATTTTCAAGCAATGGAGGCCGGCTATTTTTTTTTTAGTTGAGAAATATTTGTGTATGTGAATGAAAGGAAAAATAATCAGCTGAAAGAAATGTGGAAGTCGGCCAAAGCAATTGAATACAAGAGGTTGGAAAATGAAGAGACGGGAAAACAAAGGGTCTTAAGCAACTAAACAGAAATTAACCATTCAAATTTCCTTTTATTTATTTAGTAATCTATAAATGCATATAAAATTGAAGAATAAAGATAACAACTCAAAAATGAAAATATTTTAATTAAACAGAATTTAAATTAAGAAAATGGCTTAAAATTGCAAACTAGGCGTTAAAAATTAGAAATAAATTCAATAAGCTTTGGAAAAATTTAAACATCACTCTAAAAATATTTAAATGACAAAATATATATAACATAACATATATATACAAATTAGAGTAAGATATAACAAATAAAATATTATTTATATAAGTTAAATAAACAATATTGTTAAATAAATCAATTTACACCCAATATTGTAAAAAGTATAACTTTCACAATTTAAATTCAATATCAACGAAAGGAAATGAGATATTCTTGAAATTTAATCTATTTTCATAATAAAATTCAAAAATTTAAAAATTCAAAATTTTAAATTTTAAATTTTAAAGTCAAAATTTGACCAAATTGACCAAAATCCACATTTCTGGAAATATCCTATTTATTCAGGTTTGAAATTATAATTCACACAAAATAAAAATATACTTTTAAAATAAAAAAAATTCATTTTAATAAATAAAATAAAGTTTTTAAATCAGGAGTTTCAATTTAAATAATTAAAATAAATAATTAAAATAATCACAAAATACTGGGTTGTTACATGCTTTGAAACATAAAATAAGCCAAATAATAAAGTTTGATTATTTTATATAATATGGTTTAGTGAATATCGATTTTTGAGAATTTATAATATTATTTTGATATATAGTGGAATGCTTGAATCTAAGCTATGTATAAGCGTGTTAAATAAAAAAATTAAGCTTAATAATAGAGTTTGCTTTTATTAAAATAAATGTGAGTAAGTATTTAAACCTTATTTTAATATAGAGAAAGAAATATACGGTTTAATAAATATTAATTTGTGATATTATATAAATGTTATTTTATACATATATAGTTAAATTCTTCAATCTAAAGCTATGTATAAATTGGCTTAATAAAAATAAGTTGAATAATGGAGTTGATGGTTTTATATTATATGGTTAAGTAACTATTTAAGACGTTGTATATATAGGGTTTTTTAAATGACTTAAAGGAAATTTAAGTTGGAATAAATATGAAATTGGTTTAAATTAAATTATTTAATAATTGTACTTGAATAAATTATTGTAGATGATTTGAAATATAAATAAAAGCGGAGATTTTAAAGGGTATGATTCTATAACTTGATTTGGTTTAAGTGATTTAAATAAATATAAAGTTGAGGTAAATGAATATATCAAGTTAAATAAATTGAAAGAATATCCAATTGTTTGAAGTTAAAGGTTTTACTTCAATTATATTGGATTTATTAAATAAACATTTCAAATCTAAATAATAGCAATTGAAATTGATATATATATGGAATTATCAAAGAATTAGTTTTGAAATGGTCAAATATATAAAGCTTTGAAATATATAGAATTAAATAGTTATTTTGGGATTCGAATTTAAAATTGGAATTTGGTTTGTGAAGGTGAAGAAGCCATTTTATTATATAAAGTAA
The DNA here is from genome assembly GCA_030765085.1 of Allium cepa. NCBI lineage: Eukaryota > Viridiplantae > Streptophyta > Magnoliopsida > Asparagales > Amaryllidaceae > Allium > Allium cepa. The sequence continues at coordinate 913,921,414 of CM060943.1, forward strand.
TTTAATATTTAAACCATTTAAGTATTAGAAGTTATGTTTCAAAGCAATGGTTTCAAGTTATAAAGATTTGAAAGGGTTATTATTTTGGAAAAAGAATATATTTTGAAGTAAAAATAATATCATATTGATTTGGGTTTTAAAACAGAAATGATATCGCATTTATAGTTTTTGAAATGGATATTATATTCTGCTTTTAAAGTTATAAACTACTTTGAGAAGACCGCGGTGTTATAATAACGTTTGGTTGTTGAGGAGACCGGGATCGAAGGTTGTCATGCCCTCTGCCAACTCCGAAAACCACTTTAACAACCGTGTACGCGGTGGAGATTCCAGAATGAAGTAGGATGGTGGCGACTTTCCTTTGAGGTATATACGTAGATCCAACTCCCGTGAGTTGGCATAAGGTGGCTAAAACAGGAGCGATCTCGGGCCATTGAGGTCATTCCTCCGATCGGACACATCCCTTCGATAATATACTCTGACTTTTGGATTGATTCGGTGGCCACTTTTGATTTTTTTTTAATTTGGGGGTGTAGCTCGAGGTGGGCGGTAGCTGCGCACGGCGCGTTTCCACCAGCCCGTGTGCATAATTGGTATATCTACCCTGGCATTTCCTCGTGTGCCATGTCACCTACCCTAGCGTGCCTTGTACGAGTTTGGTTTTCTCCCGTAGCCCGTGTGGTATCCTCTGGTAGCTTCCTGATCAGGAGACACTATGGTACTGGAAGGACTACGGGACTATTACGTGTTAAGGTGGAAAATGTAAAGCCTTAATGCTATTTAAAAGTAAGTTTATTTTAGCATAGACATTATTATAATAGCGAAATATTACTACATAGTAAATAGTTTAACGGATCCTTAGGAGATGTGAATCTCGACATCTCTTAAGTTACTGCACTCACGTCAGACACTGGATAGGAGATGTCATATCCCGTAAACATCTCTGACGCCGTTCCACTCATATTTACCGTTGATTTAACTTACATAAGATCTTTTTAGTTCTGACTCGAGTGTTTTGTCTTTTCAATTCACTCGGATCAGCCTGTGCATTTTAGGGTTTGAAGACTTTGCTTATGGAGGACGAAGACGGAGATTGTATTACTATTATCTATCATATTACTCCACTACACCATTTTATTCCGCTACATTATTATTTATTGTTCTTTGGTATGTGTAAATCTGATATGTATTGTATAAGTATAATCGAATATTTTGTAAAACAGCTTCATGAACTGTATATTTGATTATTATATTTTATCGTTCCGCTGCAAGATTCTGTTTTTTGATTTCTTTCTTTCTTTTTATTATCTACCCTATAACAATCCGCCCTTCTATATGGTTTAAGTCTAACGTGTGTGGTTTATCGTCGATATAAAGCATACAAAAAGGCGGGAGTTACAAAGAATCAACCTTCCTCGGTCTCCAACCAACATATGGGAAATTTGCATGGCCTTACATACAAAGCTTCAAACGGTGCCATCCAAATACTAGTATGATAACTATTGTTATAGGAAAGCTCGTATAGATGTAGATGGTCCTCCCACGATCCCCTGGAATCTAGATCACATGCTCTTTACAAATCCTCTACGATCTTATTAACTCTTTCCATTTTCCCATCTGTCTACAAGTGGTAAGCGGTACCCATCTAAAGCATGGTTCCCAAAACTTCATGTAGACTCTTCCAAAACTTGCTAGTTAAGAATCACTATCACAAATTATACCGCTAGGAACTCCATGCAATCTAACCACATTCTTCATGAACAACCTCGCTAAAATAAGTCCGTCCTGGTTGACCTAACTGGAAGGAAATGGGAACTCTTGGTCAATCTGTCCACCATGAGCCATATACTTTCATTCCCTCTTTTCGACCTTAGCAACCCTTCAATGAAGTCAATGGAGATAGAATCTGTAACGACCCACTATTTTGGACCATTCAAATCGACAATAATCCACACATGTCAAACTTGAATAATTCAAAATAGCAGATTGTAATAAAATTTGGAGCAAATAAAATCATTCATAGAATCACAAACACAGAAATATCAGAATACTCGCAGCGGAAATAAAATACCATAGTAGTTCATGAAGCTACTATATACATGCTCTCAAACCATATACAAAATATCATAGTAAAATAGATACAATAGAAGTCAGGATACAAACAACAATACAGAGACAAATACCGAATAGGAACTAACTGGAAGAAGTAGACGAATAGATAGACAGATAAGCTCCAGCAAAAATCTGGCTCCAAAAGGTGAATCAAAAGCTGTGGTTCTCAGGCTGACCCGAGCATAAAGTAAAACACAAACACTCGAGTCAGGACATACATACTTATACAATGTAAACCAACTCAAGTGAACTGTAATAGCAATGCACAATAACTTAAAGGATGCTTAGGATCGCCCATCCTTTATGGATCAGTCAAACCATAAATTAAGTAGTAATAAACACTATCCTAGAAATATCCATATTAAAGTAAGCAATGCAAATAACAGTGTTATTGTGACTAGGGTGGCGTAGAGCTGTAGTAACCACTCACCTCTAGCCACACTCTTAAAATCAAAGGTTTGCATCAAACATTCACAAGGAAATCACATGACAAATAAAGCAGTGTACCCGTGGTTATAAATATCAAAATAATTTGTAATTCCGAATTAAAATCATTCATTTAAACCATTAAAAAGTGAAGTCGTTAATTCTTCAAATCAAATATCCAATTCCCAAAAATTTAGCCTTTTCTGAGTTCATTTATTCAGTTAAACACTTCAAATATTGAAATTTCAGCTTTTCGCAGCACTAAGAAAATGCTACGGTAAGTTATAATTGAAAACAATTCACTTCGGCAAAGACAACATTTAAAACTGTTGTAATAGTTCAGTTTTAGTTGCAAAATAGTTCAATTTTGCAAAGACAGCTTTTACAAAACTTCTGTAATAGTTCAGGGTTCAATTTAAAAGGTTTAGTTCAATTACGTTCAAAAATTACATTTCAGCCAACTGCAGCACTTAACAAATGCTACAATAGCTCTGTTATTAGTGTCAGGTTTAAATTTAGATCCTGCTACTACAGTACTTACAAAGTGCTGCAATAGCCCTTAGTTCATTTTAGCCTTTTATTTCACTTCTGCAACTACAGCACTTGCAAAGTTCTGCAGATTCTTATTAGTTCAGATTTTAGAAATTTTTCAGAAACGATAGCATTTCTGAAGTGCCACTAAAGACATTCCAGATTTACGGTAGAATTTCAGTCACAAATAAACTTCAATTTCAACCATTTTTAACTTATAAAATTTCATATTTTCCACTATAAAAATGGTTATTTAAATACCCTTGAAGTTATGATTTTTATAAAGTAAATTTCACAAATAAATATCAATAATTTCACTTATTAAATTCAAGTGTACAAATTTCCCATTCTTTACCTTTTAACAATTATTTATCACTTAAATTTCAAATTACCATTTCATACATTAAACTAAATTTCCCTTTTATTTAATTTACTTAAACTTCCATTTTAAAACCAAATCTCACAATTCCAAGTCAAGTTAAATTCCAAAATTTCCATTTAACTATCCATTTATTTAACATTTTAAACTAATTACATAAATTCAAAATACACTATAAGTTTCTTAACTTTATTTTACAAATAACTTGATATTTTCTTTTACTTTATATTTATCCAATTCATACATCAATTATATAAATTACCAAGTTAAGCTTATAATTCCATTTTTACTTAAATTCCCATTATTAAGTTAAATCAAACTCTCACACTACAACTCAAACCATCTATTAACTTATAACACTTAACGTTTTAGAAAATCACTGCTTAACCATTTTAAATCCAATATAAGTCAAATTTCGTATTATTTTTTTTCTTTCATTTACAATACATGAAATTTATAAGAAATCGTATTTTGAAATCAACCACGGGTTCGGATAATATTTCACATCTAAATCAAGTGATACGAAATTATCATTTAAATCCGTAATCAGTACCGGGTTTTGATAATTTCAAACTCGAAATCCCAAGACAAATACAAATAATAAAATCACCTAGGCCAATCGTTTCGGCACGTAATGATTTTTCTTATTTTAAAGTCCATTCGGGTATGTATCATTTCAACCCATAGTGATTCTATTCTACAGTGAACTTTTAGTGTGAGAAACAGAAATAAATACATAATATAACAGAATAAAACATAATAGATGATGAGACAAGTTTATAACGAGGTTTAACATCACATAATTAACATCATAGGCATGTATAACTTGATATAACAATTCTACACATTCACTTGTTGTCACTTCACTAATTATATAAGTATAAATGTCATGAGTGAAAACTCACCTTTTATGCTGGAGTTAGCAAATCAAAACACACAAACGAATTCCAGCAACACGATACAACTTTTGATTTAAGTGGGGAGAGAGAACCAAGACGTTAATCTTTATTCAACAACAAAACAAAGCCATATATAAATGTAGATATAATACCAAAGTTTATATTGAAACAAATTACGGAAATATAATTAACAAATGGACATCACCAAGCTTTTTAAATAAATTTTTGCTTGACATGCTCACACTTTTGCTCGGCCACACATGCTTTAGGCTTGGCCATGATGGTCTGATTGGTGGAAATTGGTCTGGTTTGGCACATATAGGCATGGAAAGCAAGAGAATACAAGGGATTTGGGAGTTACATGTGAGAAATGCAAGCAGACAAGGCAAAAGTGGAACATTTGTTCAACATAGGCTAGGCCTTGGGTCACATCTAGGTTCGGCCATGGCATGTACAGGTCAAGTAGTGGCTGGAGAGATGGCTAGTAGTGGTGAATAATGAAGTGGTGATGGCTCAGGAGGAGGCCAATGTGGAAAATGAAGGGTATGTGCAAACTAGGTTTGGCTATGGCATATTTTTCAAGGATTTTGCAACTTTATGAGATGATTGCACCATTGGATGGCCATGGCCAATATAGTTCAGAAGAGAGGGATGTCAGGCTTTATATGGTGGTGGGAACAAGGTGGGATGGTGGTTGGAGGATGTAACAACCCGCATATTTAACGATTTTATATTTAAATATTTTACTTATATATAGCGTCGTTAGTCGGATTTTTAGATCCGAAAAGTTACTTTTTGCAAATGGTCGAATTAGAACTCGAAACCATTTCCATTGGTTCCAAAATGGCGTTTGCGACCTTTTTGAGTATAAGCTTTGATATGTTTTGAGTAAGTTGAATTTTGACTCTTTTTCTATTGGGTTTTGGGTTTGGGTTCAGCCCACTAGCTAACTAAACCCCCTAGCTCATTAACTCTTCATCCATTCACCCTCATTTCATTTCTTAAGCTTAAGAAAACTGAAAATGGTGGAAGGGAAAGGGAAATAGATATTCCAAGCCCGAGTTTTTCTTGCAAACTTGAATTCTTGCTCCAAATCAAAGAGAACCTATTGGTAAGCCTCTTCTTCATCTTCTCCAACACTTCTCCTCTTCAATTTCTGAAAGTTTTCCTAAACCTAACTTTTGGGAAATATGTGTTTTATTCTTAGATTGAACTTTGTAGAGTTGAAGTGAAGAGTAGTTTGTCTCCTTCTTGTGTTTGAGCTTCTCTATTCTTGTTTTGAATTAAAAGGTGAGTTGTGAACTCACATCTACTTCTCTTGATATTATTGATGTTAGGTGAGATTTTTATCTCATATCTATGTTTACAACTATGTTGGATTGTTAGGTATGAGTTCCTAACACTTATTCATGTGCATTCGCCTTTGGTTTGAATTGAATTGGTGAACATTTAACTCTTTGTTGTTTTGGAGTCATATCCTTGAAAATCATAACTTTGATGTTTGATCATGTTTTGGTGGTGAATCGGAGTCAATGGGTTGGGTTATCGATTGGCAAAAGCCCCTCAAGTCCATTGCTCGACAGGTTGCAAATGGGGTGAGTTTGCTAATCCATTTGCTAGGCTGGAAAACATTTCTAGCTACAGCCAGTCGACTGACCCCCTATAGTCAGTCGACTGACTGCAGAGTTTAAAAACTCTCGGGTTATGGTTCAGTCGACTGACTGCAGTAGGCTAGTCGACTGACCTGCTTCATTTTGTCCAGTGTGCCTATTTGTTTGTGATTTCCACTTTTATCGATTTAGATTGATTCCAATTAGTGCTTTATGCATATTTGACCTTGATGATTTCTTTTTTTACTTCATCCACGGGTTTTATAAAATAATCTTCAAATTGCATTAAAAGCTCGTTTCTCTAATTTATAAATTCTATTTAAAACGCACACACACAATTTCGCACTTCGAGCGGAGTGGAAAGGAGATTAAATGGTTAGGTAAAACACAGACCATGAATCCATGCGTTTATCTCTCCGATTAATTCCAGACCTATTCAATTGATCGTTTTGACCTTCGGGTTTGGTTTACCGATGATATGAGGTGAACTTTGTACTGCTTTGAGTGTGAAATTGACTAACGAATAGTAAACTGTTTAGTGCGAACGAGTGGTTATGGGACTCACGTTACCACTTTTCAGATTCCTTTTTGAGAGTTATGACACATTCTGCCAGTTAGTGGTGTCCAGTACTGGGCCTCCGGACCTTGACCACTACGGTTTGTTGCCTTTGGAATAGTGTCTTCGGACTGTCTCCTTCAGGTTTGTTGCCTTCAGGTATGTGCCTTCGGGTTTGTTCCTTCGGGTTTGTTGCCCTTTAGTATCGCTTCCGACGTTGGTCGTTATGAGCCGCATGGGTGATATTGGGTTGCCCTTTAATATCGCTTCCGATGTTGGTCGTTATGAGCCGCATGGGTGGTATTGGGTTTGGAGTCTTCGGGCTCATGGAACCTTGTTTGTACAGTACTGAGCTCGAGAAATTTTCTGATGTTTCATTCATATGTATATTCCCTAGGTATCACCCTTCAGTGTTGGTCTTTTGAGCCGCATGATGCGTAGCGTTTACCTTGTGGAACTTGTATACCTGATGGGTATTTGTTATTGCCTTTATGGCTTGTTTTGGGATATTCCTAGCCTTTGTTTCTGTGAGTTGCCGATGATATGAGGCTTGTTACCATATAATTCGTCTTTTGCTAGATGATTGTGTTATCTCCTTTGGAGATATTTGTTGTACCTTGTAACCTTGCAGGTTTATTGTTGTTTAGTTTATCTAACTGATTTGTTTAGCTAGACTGACCCGTGTATTTTATACTCGGGTCAGACCGAGATGTTTCAAGTTAGGTGCTTTTGGACTTAGCCTATTTTGCTTCCGCATGGACTATTCAGCTTGTTCCTTTTTGTTAAATCTTTTTGTGCAGTCCTTTTATTGTAACTCTGATGTATGTATTCTTTTGACTCGTTTGTATGTTGTGGTTAGCTATACCACTTAACATGTATTATTTTGTGTACCGTGTTATGTATCAATATATGTGTATATGATGATCTACTGTTCTATGATGTATATTACATTTGAGTTGTTATATTCCGTTCTGATAGATCCTCCAACCACCTATGGTTTTGTTTTAAGTATTCATTGGGTATGTCGACCTGCTTGGTATGACTATTGTCGATGTGTTCAATAGATAGGTAGAGCAAGGCTATAGATGGTCGCTCCTAACCAGCCTTATTCTCTGTGTTAGTTGACGGCATTACCCTGTAGTGTCCTTGGCTAGCGTGGGTATAGAGGTGGGGCCTTGTTCCTTTTCGTTAAAGCTTTTTGTGTAGTCCTTTTATTGTAACTCTGACACATGTATTCTTTTGACTCGTCTGTATATTGTGGTTTTCTATACCACTTAACATGTATTATTTTGTGTACTCTGTTATGTATCAATATATGTGTATATGATGATCTTCTGTTCTGTGATGTATATTACATTTGAGTTGTTATATTCTGTTCTGATAGATCCTTCAACCACCTATGGTTTTGTTTTAAGTATTCATTGGATATGTCGATCCGTTTGGTGTGATTATTGTCGATGTATTCAATAGATAGTTAGAGCAAGGCTATAGATGGTCGCTCCTAACCAGCCTTATTCTCTGTGTTAGTTGACGGCATTACCCTGTAGTGTCCTTGGCTAGCGTGGGTATAGAGGTGGGGCGTCACAGCGTGGCATTACCCTGTAGTGTCCAATGTTGGTCGTTATGAGCCGCATGGGTGATATTGGGTTGCCCTTTAGTATCTCTTCCGATGTTGGTCGTTATGAGCCGCAAGGGTGATATTGGGTTTGGAGTCTTCGGGCTCATGGATCCTTGTTTATACTGTACTGAGCTTGAGCAAATTTTCTGATGTTTCATTCATATGTATATTCCATAGGTATCGCCCTTCGGTGTTGGTCTTTTTGAGCCGCATGATGCGTAGCGTTTACCTTGTGGAACTTGTATACCTTATGGGTGTTTGTTATTGCCTTTATGGCTTGTTTTGGGATATTCCTATCCTTTGTTTCTATGAGTTGCCGATGATATGAGGCTTGTTACCATATGATTCGTCTTTTGCTATGTGATTGTGTTATCTCCTTTGGAGATATTTGTTATACCTTGTAACATTGCAGGTTTATTGTTGTTCAGTTTATCTAACTGATTTGTTTAGCTAGACTGACCCGTGTATTTTAAACTCGGGTAAGACCGAGATGTTTCAGGTTAGGTGCTTTTGGACTTAGCCTATTTTGCTTCCGCATGGACTATTCAGCTTGTTCCTTTTTGTTAAAGCTTTTTGTGTAGTCTTTTTATTGTAACTCTGATATATGTATTCTTTTGACTCGTCTGTATATTGTGGTTTGCTATACCACTTAACATGTATTATTTTGTGTACTCTGTTATGTATCAATATATGTCTATATGATGATCTACTGTTATGTGATGTATATTATATTTGAGTTGTTATATTCTGTTCTGATAGATCCTCCAACCACATATGGTTTTGTTTTAAATATTCATTGGGTATGTCGACCTGCTTGGTATGACTATTGTCGATGTATTCAATAGATAGTTAGAGCAAGGCTATAGATGGTCGCTCCTAACCAGCCTTATTCTCCATGTTAGTTGACGGCATTACCCTGTAGTGTCCTTGGCTAGCGTAGGTATAGAGGTGGGGCGTCACAGCGTGGTATCTGTGCTGAGTTCAGGACAAAATATGATAAACACAGAATAGATGCACATATTATGGTACATCAAAGTGTGTAAGTGATACAAATCTTTGAATCATCGTGCCTTTCTATTCCTTCTACCATCAAAGGTTAGATAGAATTTGGGAAATACATCTAGGAATGCATTTTATTCCGTAGTATTCCGCATTGAAGTATCTACCTTGTGATTAATCTTGTTCTTATCTTACTTTCAACGTATGGCTGGAAGAGGCAGGGGACGACGTTCAAATGCTGGGCTATCTAGTGGTTCACATCCAGATGGCGTTTATATATCTGCCGATCATTTTTTGGTATTGTTTAGGAGCACTCAGCCTCCAGTTCCTCCTCGAGTGTCTCCACCTCGCAAGTCTGCCTTTGCACGTCAGTGCAGTGATTTTGCTCATCTTGGGGGAAAGCCGTTTATGGGCTCCGACTCTATTCTTGAAGTCCAAGCTTGGTTTCGCACGTGCGAGCGTATCTTCTCTCGCATGGATCTTTCTGACCATGATAGAGTTCTTGTAACTTCTAGCTTATTACAAGAGCGTGCTCTTGATTGGTATGAGCTTCTTGTAGCTGAAATTGATGAGTCTACTCTTTCTTGGACTCAGTTTCGAGAGCGATTTGAACTCAAGTGTTCGTTCCTGAATCTGAAAAAGTTTTATTGACCCGGCGCTTCCTTGAGTTGAAGCAAGCGAAATCTTCTGTTTCTGAGTATGTTGCATCATTCGAGGCTTTATCTCAGTATGGTCTTGAATTCATTAGCACTTCTTATAAGAAGAATTTGAAGTTCGTTTCTAGTCTTAGGAAATATCTTAAGAAGTCTTTGTTGCTCCAGCATAAGCTTTCTTTTGAGGAGTTGGTTGATTCGGCACTTTTTCTCGGGACCGTCGAGAAGGAGTGTGATAGTGATGTTGGTGTTGAGGGTTCCAAGAACCCCAACAAGAGGCAGTTTCCATTTCAGAAGTCCAGGTCTTTTCCTTCTAAGAAGAAGAAGACTGGTAGTTCTAGCTCTCAGCCTCAGTCTGTTGGAACACCTTTCATCCGGAAGTGTTTTAATTGTGGTTCTCCGGATCATATTATTCGACCTTGTCCTAAGCCTCTCTTTTGCTGCTATTGCAAGGAGGAAGGTCATCATGTTTCAGCTTGCCCTACTGTTCCGGCTGGTGCCAAGTCAAGCATGCTTTATGCTGCTAAGGCTTCTGAAGGTCCTTCTCAGCCCAAAGTTATATCTCCATCTATTTTGGAAGGTTCTATTTTATTTCATGATCGTAGTATACGAGTTCTTTTGATACGGGTGCATCACATTCTTTCGTATCAAAAAATCTCGTTGATGATTTACCTTTGGATGTTTCTTGTTTGGTTACTTCTTTAAGGATTGCGAATCCTATTGAGGGATCCACGACCCTTAGCCTACTTTGTGATGATGTTGAGATTGTTTTATGTGGCTTTTCTTTTCGTGCGAATCTGCACGTTATTTCTTGTCTAGGATTTGATATGATTTTGGGTATGGATTGGCTAGTGAGATATGATGCCAGGATTATTTGTTCGGAGAGAATTTTGTATCATTGACATCCGGATTCGCCTACTTAGCAATCTCTTGTTCTTCAGAATATGGATAATTCCGAAATGGCTTTATATTCTCTTAACTTGCGAGATGATGATAATATATCTCGTATTCCTATTGCTTGTGACTTTTCTGATGTTTTTGAGCCTGTCTCGGGTTTGCCACCTAAGCGGGCAATTGAGTTCCGCATTGATCTCATTCCAGGCGCGCAGCCAATTAGTCGTCCTCCCACGAGGATGTCTACAAGGGAAAATGAGGAACTCAAGAAGCAGCTTTTAGAGCTTGAGTCCAAGCAGTTGATTCGGTCCAGTTTTTCTCCTTGGGGATCCGCGGTCGTCTTCGTGAAGAAGTTTGATGGAACTCTTAGGCTTTGCATTGATTATCGCAAGCTTAACGAGTTGACCATCAGGAATAGGTATCCATTGCCTAGGATCGATGATATGTTCAATCTATTGAGTGGTGCTTAGGTCTTTTCTCGGCTTGACCTTGCCACAGGTTTTCATCAGTTACGAGTCGTGGAGAATAGCATTCCTCTCACCGCTTTCCGCACTCATTATGGTTCTTTTGAGTGGCTCGTTATGCCGTTCGGGTTGACGAATGCTCCTACTTTCTTTGTCGATCTCATGAATCGAGTATTCCGGGAATATCTCGATAAGTTCGTCCTTGTCTTCATTGATGATATCCTTATTTATTCTAAGTCTGATGCTGAGCATGCTAATCACTTGAGAATTGTCTTGAGTACCCTCCGTCACCATCAGCTTAGAGACAAATTCTCCAAGTGCCTTTTTTGGGAGAATAAGGTTAAGTTCTTAGGCCATGTTGTATCTTTCGATGGCATTTCTGTGATCCCTCAAAGATCGAAGCCATCCAGAATTGGAAGAGGCCTGAGAATGTGCATGAGATTCGTAGTTTCCTTGGATTGGCGGGTTATTACCGTCGGTTCATTAAGGATTTTTCCCATGTTGTGCTTCCTCTCACCTGCCTTACTCGGAAAGGCATTCGTTTTATTTGGTCCGACAAGTGTGAAACTTCCTTTTAGACTTTGAAGGAACTTCTCACTAATGCTCCTATTCTTGTGGTTCTCGAGGAGAATCATGATCTTGTTGTCTACACCGATTCTTGTGGTAGTGGTCTCGGTGCTGTTCTCATGCAGAAGGATCGGGTAGTTGCTTATGCTTCTAGGCAACTGCGTCCGAATGAAGTTCGCTATGCCACTTATGATCTTGAGTTAGCCGCCACTGTCTTCGCCTTGACGATTTGGCGACACTATTTATTGGGCGAGCGCTTCATTCTCTATACCGATCATAAATCTTTGAAGTATTTGTTCACTCAGAAGGAACTCAATATGAGACAACAGCGTTGGCTCGAGTTTCTTGCTTCCTATGACTTTGTTATCCGGTATACCCCTGGTAAGGGTAATCGTGTTGCTGATGCGCTTAGTCGCAAACATTCGGCTGTTATTTCTATGATGCTTGCCGAATGGGATATTCTTGAGACTCTATCTTTTTGTAAAATTCGTGATCGTGGTTCATCTTCTGATTCTCCTATTTTATTATTTAGTTTGGGAGCTCGACCTATTTTATTGGATCGTATTGCCGATGCTCAGCGGCGTGATCCTGATTTTTTGCATCTTATTCAGCTTTGTGAGTCTGGATCCTGTGATGAGGCGTTGCGGGATTTCAGCATTGATTCTCATGGGTGTCTTCGCAAGAAGAACCGTCTTTTTGTGCCTTCTGATTTTGCACTTAGGCATGACATTCTTGACTGTCATCGTTCTAAGTATACCATTCATCCTGGCAGTAGTAAGATGTATGCCGATATACGTCGTCTTTATTATTGGGAAGGCATAAAGCGCGATGTGGCGGGTTATGTGAGTAATTACATAACTTGTCAGCGTTTTAAGGCCGGACATCAGCGTCTTTCGGGTCTTCTTCAGCCTCTAGAGATTCTATTGTGGAAATGGGATCATATTTCTATCGATTTCATTGACGGCCTACCTCATTCGAGATCGGCCCATTCTAGTATCTGGGTTATTGTTGATCGCCTCACCAAGTCTGCTCATTTTGTTCCTATTAAGTCTAATAGGACTGCCTCGCATTTGGCTAAGTTGTATATCAAGGAAATCGTGAGACTTCACGGTGTTCCTAGTTCTATTGTGAGTGATCGTGATCCTTTATTCACGAGTCATTTTTGGAAGAGTCTTCAGCAAGCTTTGGGAACAAAGCTTAATTTTAGTACAGCTTATCATCCGCAGTCTAACGGAGAGACTGAACGGGTGAATCGTATCTTGGAAGATCTTCTCCGTATTTGTATTTTTGATTTCGGTTGTTGTTGGGAGGATCACCTACCTCCTGTAGAGTTCTCCTACAACAATAGTTTTCAATCTAGTATCGGTATGGCTCCTTTCGAAGCCTTATACGGAAGGCCATGTCGATCGCCTTCTTGTTGGTTGGAATCTAGGGAGAAGCTTATTCTTGGTCCAGATTTTGTTCGTGATTCTTCCGAGAAGAATTGATCTTATCCGGGTGAGAATGAAAGAGGCACAGAGTCGCCAGAAATCCTACGCGGATAGCCGTAGGAAGTCTCTCGACTTCTCGATTGGTGATCTTATCTTTATTCGTGTTTCTCCTTTGAAAGGGGTTATGCGTTTCAGTACGACTGGGAATTTGGCTCCTCGCTTTATAGGACCATTTCCTATTACTAAACGTATTGGCCCTGTGGCTAATAGAGTTTAACTTCCTGCTCATTTATCTGGCATTCATGACGTGTTTCACGTCTCTCAACTTCGGAAATGTCTTCGAGAATCGGATTATGTTATTGATTCTCCTAATTTGCTTGAGCTTGAGGTCTCACCGGACTTATCCATTGTACAACAGCCTATTCGCGTACTTGACACGGAGGTGCGACACCTTCGGAACAAGGACATGCCGCTCGTTAAAGTTCAATGGTCCGCTAATCCCAATGACTGTACTTGGGAAACCAGAGATTTTATTGAGCGATCCTATCCGAGTTTTCTATCTTTGCTTGGAAACAGTGAGTATATTTTTTCATCTCAAGCTTATTTTCTTTTCTTTTGAATGTTGTATGTATGTAGTTATCACAAGTATCGTCTCTAGGAATTTGTTAGGAGGGGAGATCTGTAACAACCCGCATATTTAACGATTTTATATTTAAATATTTTATTTAAATATAGCGTCGTTAGTCAGATTTTTGGATCCGAAAAGTTACTTTTTGCAAATGGTCGAATTGGAACAAAAAACCATTTCCATTGGTTCCAAAATGGCGTTTGCGACCTTTTTGAGTATAAGCTTTGATATGTTTGGAGTAAGTTGAATTTTGACACTTTTTCAATTGGGTTTTGGGTTTTGGTTAAGCCCACTAGCTAACTAAACCCCCTAGCTCATTAACTCTTCATCCATTCACCCTCATTTCATTTCTTAAGCTTAAGAAAACTGAAAATGGTGGAAGGGAAAGGGAAATAGAAATTCCAAGCCCTAGTTTTTCTTGCAAACTTGAATTCTTGCTCCAAATCAAAGATAAGCTATTGGTAATCTTCTTCTTCATCTTCTCCAACTCTTCTCCTCTTCAATTTCTGAAAGTTTTCCTAAACCTAACTTTTGGGAAATATGTGTTTTATTCTTAGATTGAAGCTTGTAGAGTTGAAGTGAAGAGTAGTTTGTCTCCTTCTTGTGTTTGAGCTTCTCTGTTCTTGTTTTGAATTAAAAGGTGAGTTGTGAACTCACATCTACTTCTCTTGATATTATTGATATTAGGTGAGATTTTTATCTCACATCTATGTTTACAACTATGTTGGATTGTTAGGTATGAGTTCCTAACACTTATTCATATGCATTTGCCTTTGGTTTGAATTGAATTGGTGAACATTTCACTTTTTGGTGTTTTGGAGTCATATCCTTGAAAATCATAACTTTGATGTTTGATCATGTTTTGGTGGTGAATCGGAGTCAATGGTGTTGGGTTATCGATTGGCAAAAGCCCCTCAAGTCCATTGCTCGATAGGTTGCAAATGGGGTGAGTTTGCTCCTCAATTTGCTAGGCTGGAAAACATTTCCAGCTACAGCCATTCGACTAACCCCTTGCAGTCAGTCGATTGACTGCAGAGTTTAAAAACTCTCGGGTTATGGTTCAGTCGACGGACTGCAGTAGGCCAGTCGACTGACCTGCTTCATTTTGTCCAGTGTGCCTATTTGTTTGTGATTTCCGCTTTTATCGATTTAGATTGATTCCAATTAGCGGTTTACGCATATTTGACCTTGATGATTTCTTTTTTTTACTTCATCCATGGGTTTTATAAAATAATCTTCAAATTGCATTAAAAGCTCGTTTCTCTAATTTATAAATTCTATTTAAAACGCACACACACAATTTCGCACTTCGAGCGGAGTGGAAAGGAGATTAAATGGTTAGGTAAAACACGGACCATGAATCCATGCGTTTATCTCTCCGATTAATCCCTGACCTATTCAATTGATCGTTTTGACCTTCGGGTTTGGTTTACCGATGATATGAGGTGAACTTTGTACTGCTTTGAGTGTGAAATTGACTGACGAATAGTAAACCGTTTAGTGCGAACGAGTGGTTATGGGACTCACGTTACCACTTTTCGGATTCCTTTTTGACAGTTATGACACATTCTGCCAGTTAGTGGTGTCCAGTACTGGGCCTCCGGACCTTCACCACTACGGTTTGTTTCCTTTGGGATAGCGTCTTCGGACTGTCTCCTTCAGGTTTGTTGCCTTCGGGTATGTGCCTTTGGGTTTGTGCCTTCGGGTTTGTTGCCCTTTAGTATCGCTTCTGATGTTGGTCGTTATGAGCCGCATGGGTGATATTGGGTTGCCCTTTAGTATCGCTTCCGATGTTGGTTGTTATGAGCCGCATGGGTGATATTGGGTTGCCCTTTAGTATCGCTTCCGATATTGGTCGTTATGAGCCGCATGGGTGATATTGGGTTTGGACTCTTCGGGCTCATGGATCCTTGTTTATACAGTACTGAGCTCGGGCAAATTTTCTGATGATTCATTCATATGTATATTCCCTAGGTATCACCCTTCGGTGTTGGTATTTTTGAGCCGCATGATGCGTAGCGTTTACCTTGTGGAACTTGTATACCTTATGGGTATTTTTTATTGCCTTCATGGCTTGTTTTGGGATATTCCTATCCTTTGTTTCTATGAGTTGCCGATGATATGAGGCTTATTACCATATGATTCGTCTTTTGCTAGATGATTGTGTTATCTCCTTTGGAGATATTTGTTATACCTTGTAACCTTGCAGGTTTATTGTTGTTCAGTTTATCTAACTGATTTGTTTAGCTAGACTGACCCGTGTATTTTATACTCGGGTCAGGCCGAGATGTTTCAGCTTAGGTGCTTTTGGACTTAGCCTATTTTTTTCCGCGTGGACTATTCAGCTTGTTCCTTTTTGTTAAAGCTTTTTGTGTAGTCCTTTTATTGTAACTCTGATATATGTAATCTTTTGACTCGTCTGTATATTGTGGTTTGCTATACCATTTAACATGTATTATTTTGTGTACTCTGTTATGTATCAATATATATGTATATGATGATCTACTGTTCTGTGATGTATATTACATTTGAGTTGTTATATTCTATTCTGATAGATCCTCCAACCACCTATGGTTTTGTTTTAAATATTCATTGGTTATGTCGACCTGCTTGGTATGACTATTGTCGATGTATTCAATAGATGGTTAGAGCAAGGCTATAGATGGTCGCTCCTAACCAGCCTTAATCTCCGTGTTAGTTGATGACATTACCCTGTTGTGTCCTTGGCTAGCGTGGGTATAGAGGTGGGGCGTCACAGAGGAGGTGGTGAGGTGATAACCGAGCAAAATACATGGAGAAACAAACAAAAATAATTGAAAAATCAGTAGAAAAGGTGAAAGAAAAAGTAGAAAAAACATGAGAAGAAGACATTATCTTTCTCAGATTTTAAATTCATGAATGATGAATGAGAAAGAGATGTTTTGCGTGATATACAAAAAGAACTCACGGCTATAGGTTAAGGAAAGAATAGCACAAATTATGGAGAAGTTATGGTATGAAATCAATGGATGGAAAGATAAAAAGGTAATAAATCAAAACGTAACGTATGCCTTTAATTAAAAATAGGAAACATATCTTAATTTATACGTTTCCTATATATTAAAGAAAGGTGTATACAAGAAGCTTTCACAGCCAAATAAATATAATAACGTTAAATAAATACATTTTAAAGATATGCCTTTTAAAGCAATAACGTATATGTATATTTGAAATTTCTTTCCAAGAAACGAATAAGGATCTAAGCACTTACCATTTAATTAATAAATGAATGCCTAAATAAAAAAAACAAGGTAGAGATAAATATTATGAAAAAGAAATAAATATTTTCAGGAAAAGTAGGAAATAAATGGAGAAAATACTCTATTTAATGGAAACGAGAATTAAAAATTGAACACAATATACAATCAACATTTGAAAATTATAACTATACTTTAAAAATGTTTTAAAAATAAAATATATGCATAACATATCATGTTACACAAATTAGACCATGATTTTACAAACAAAAATATTATTACATAAATTAAAATAAACAAATTTGTTAAATAAAACAATTTACACACAATATTGTAAAAAGAATAACTTTCACAATATTAATCCGATTTCAACGAAACGAAAAGCAGTATTCTTAAAATTTTATTTACTTTCATAATAAAAGATAAAACCAAAAAATTAGAGCTTTTAGATTTTTAAATTTGAAACTCAAAGTTTGACCATGTTGATCGGAATCCACTTTTTTGGAAATATTCCATTTATTCATGTTTGTAATTATAATTCACATAGAAATCAAAATTTATATTTAAATAACAAAATTTATGATTTTAATAAATAAAAAAGTTTTTTTTTTAAAATTAGAAAATTCAATTTAAAGCAATTAAAATATACAATTAAAATAACCATAAAATACAGGGTTGTTACACTCTCCCCCACTCAAATCTTTCCGTCCTCGAAAAGGAATGAGGTACGGAAAACACAGAAAAAGGTAGAATGAAATAGGATTAAGAAAAGATGACAAGAAGATTAAAACTATACTTGATAACTGCTGTTATAGGTTAGTTTAACAAAGTGGTGAATAAGAATAGCTAGAAGGGAAAATAGGTTGAAAGCCAAGGATGAACCATTATTTTAAAGCTATATAAATTCCAATTATTTGGAAAGGTAAAATAAATGATCAAAATATCCTTTATATAATACTTTAAAAATACTTTTATATCTCGATGTCTTAACAAGTTTATCCTTGTTCCCGTAGACTCTGGCAGTGCGTTGGTCAGGCGCAAAGCTAGAATTCCCAGATACTTAGTAGACTTGTTTCAACACCCTGTGAAAATAATGGAAAAACTTTTAAAAACAGATATGGAAAGTACAATCCAAATAAAACAACCAAACCAAAACCTTTGTCTAACCATGGATCGTAGATACACAATGGTTACGCTTGGATACCCCAGGAAACAATCCATATCCGTAAGATTTCTCTGCCCTGCGAATTATGCCATGATGACTAATAGACCGCATGATACATAATGATTACGCCTGGATCCACCAGGAAACAATCCGTGCCCCTAGGCCACGTCAGCTAGGCGGATTTCGCTACTAATGCGACCTACATAGATCACAGGATGCACAATGATTACGCCTGGATCCCCCAGGAAACTATCTGTACCCCTAGGCCATCTCAGCCAGGCGAATTACGCTATGCAGTCGCGCTTAAAAGAAAAACCATGGGTTATGCCATAGTAGGACACTCGAGTATCACATCTGGAAAACAAAAATCAGAGAGAATAATATCATAGAATGAATCCACAATGTACCCACAGAGCAGATATCAAGCAGAAGGCACTTCCCATATCTTTACTTCGAAAATATATATCATATAGTACCTTTTCAAATCACTTTCAAATATCATACTTATATGAGGTCCATTGTATATAGGATTCCATTTTCGAATCGAATACTTTCCAAATCTACAGTATATCAAATCACACTTATATAGGCTTCGATTATATAAGATTTCTCTTTCCAAATTGAGTACCTTTCAAATTAATAGTTTTCAAATCAACTTCGTACTTATACAAATCCATTTTATATAAGTTTGACAACTCCCAAATCTAGTACAAGGTTCTCAATTTCAAATCATTTCAATATCAATTCAGTTTCAAAATTATATACGATTTCACCATGTTATTTCTTCCAAATTAAACATCTTCAATATCGAAGTTTACAAAAATAATAGGTTTAGAAAATAACCCAAGTTTCCATATTAACATAATTTAAGTCAAACAAATTCATTTCCAAAATCATCATATAAATACTGGGTTTTACATTCCAATCTGTTTTCAAAACCAAATATTTCTCAAAATCAACTATACCCAAAATGGTTTCCAAATTTATAACTAACCCTTCAAAACCTTCAAACTATTTATTTCTATTCAAAAGATCCAATTTTCCTTTTGCAAATTATCTACTTAACAAAAGTTTCAAATTTATTTAAGTCATACTCCTCATACTTTAAGCATACAAAACTAAACTTATATACTTTATTAAATATTTTATACTCTTCGAAATTTCTTAGCTTTGAAAATTAAACCTCGATTTGGAAATGTTCGAACCTTCAAAATAGTCGGTGAAATTAAATTTCAAATCCAAGAGTTGGAAATCAGCAAAAAATCAGTAAATCAATTCCAAAAGATAGGGTTATATCAATCAAATTTGAAACTCAAGAACTGAACACCGGCCCAATTCAAAACTGTGTCACATATATATGCATATATCTTTTCGAAAATCAAATTATACTTCGGTATTTGAAATCAAACTGGTTTCATAAAATCACTCGCATAGCAAAGCTATTAGAGTGGCCTCTCCCTCACTCAGAAACTCGAAAATCAATGTCGATGATGCATGTATTCATCACCGAAATTACTTTCCAGCGACATAAGTGAGTTTTGGACTTTTATTTTCTCGAAAACTTCTTTTGAAATTTCTTCGAAATCATTGAAACTCATTAAAATTATTTGAAACATTTCTTATTCGAAAAAATACTTTCAAATCGTATTATTATATATTTTCAAAACCTTTAACCAATTTACAAATGCTGGAGTTCAATCTCTCAAATTCAATTTCAAAACCATTCCATTAAAAATCATTTTTATATAAACGAAATTCCTATATAATTTTCAAAAATTTCAAAATCTTTCAAAACTTCAAATTCTCATTTTAAAATGGCATATAATCCTTATCGAAAACATTTCACCTTTATATAAAAATATGGTCATCCTTATCTAAATGATAATTTCGATGTATACAAACTTGAAAATACAACCAGACACAGATTTCCAAGGGATGATTCAAGGATTGATTTCAAACAAACAGAGATTCAAATTTAGAGGAATTTAAATCAAATAGAATGCTAATTTGAAGATAAGCTCAAACGAAGATGAGATAATTATTAAATAGGAGATGGATATGTGTATATAAATCGCGGGCGACCTTAACCGGTCAACCGTGACTTCAGGAATATAATCAATGCGGAAATCTAAGGTAAATCAACATTCGATCGCCAGAGATAAAATCTAGGTAGAGCAAGAGATAGATAGCATCCACATCCGAGGATACAGAAATCTCTGGTGAATCAATGCCAATTGTAATGGAGTCTCGCCACTTTGCAAATCATTCAAAGATTTGCGGAATCACCGATCTTTATAGTTGTCATTCCAAAGTTGAGTTATGGAATGCCCAAAGTCAAAAGGATAAAAATAGGGTAGACAAGACTGGATTTCAGAACAAGTGGGAGCGTTCCAAAATTCAAGGAATCCTAATCGATAAGAATCCTAACCAAGAGATTACTAACAAGGTGGATAGAGAAGGGATGAAGTTTAGAAAATCTTGATTTCAAAATAAGAAAATTCATACGAATATAATCTTTGAAAATCCTTTAAAATCATTCGGAAATCATTTTATACTTCGAAAATACGTTCTCTCGTAAAGAAATAATTCCGAGATTGATTTCACTCATTCTAGGATATTTTTACCCTATCTCTCATGAGTTTTTTCTCTGCAGGCTAGGGTTTGCCAAAACCAATCTCTGATACCAAATGTAACGACACACTATTTTGGACCACTCAAATCGACAATAATCCACACATGTCAGACTTGAATAATTCAAAATAGAAGATTGTACTAAAATTTGGAGCAAATAAAATCATTCACAGAATCACAGACACGGAAATATCAGAATACTCGCAGCGGAAATAAAATACCATAGTAGTTCATGAAGCTACTATATACATTCTCTTAGAACATATACAGAATCTCATAGTGAAATAGATACAATAGAACATGGGATACATAAACTACAATATAGAGACAGATGCCGAATAGGAACTAACTGGAAGAAGTAGGCGAATAGATAGACAGATAAGCTCCAGTGAAACTCTGGCTCCAGAAGGTGAATCCAAAGCTGTGATTCTTAGGCTGACCCGAGCGTAAAGTAAAACACAAACACTCGAGTCAGGACATACATACTTATACAATGTAAACCAACTCAAGTGAACTGTAATGGCAAGGCACGATAACTTAAAGGATGCTTGGGATCGCCCATCCTTTAAGGACCAGTCAAACCATAAATTAAGTAGTAACAAACACTATCCTAGAAATATCCATATTAATGTAAACAATGCAAATAATAGTGTTATTATGACTAGGGTAGCGTAGAGTTGTAGTAACCACTCACCTCTAGCCACACTCTTAAAATCAAAGGTGTGCATCAAACAATCATAAGGAAATCACATGATACACAAAGCAGTGTACCCGTGGTTATAAATTTCAAAATGATTTGTAATTCCGAATTAAAATCATTTATTTAAACCATTAAAAAGTGAAGTCATTATTCCTTTAAATCAAATATTCAATTCGCAAAAATTTAGCCCTTTCCAAGTTCATTTAATCGGTTAAACACTTTAAATATAGAAATTTTAACTTTTCGCAGCACTTAGAAAATGCTACGGTAAGTTATAATTGAAAACAATTCACTTCAGTAAAGACAACATTTAAAACTGCTCTAATAGTTCAGTTTTAGTTGCAAAATAGTTCAATACAACAAAGACAGCTTTTACAAAACTGCCATAATAGTTCAGTTTTAGTTGCGAAATAGTTCAATTCAGTAAAGACAGCTTTTACAAAACTGCTGCAATAGTTCAGGGTTCAATTTAAAAGGTTCAGTTCAATTAGATTCAAAAATCACATTTTAGCCAACTGCAGCACTTAACAAGTGCTACAATAGCTCTATTATTAGTTTCAGGTTCAAATTTAGATCCTGCTACTACAGCACTTACAAAGTGCTACAATAGCCCTTAGTTCATTTTAGCCTTTTATTTCACTTCTGCAACTACAGCACTTGCAAAGTGCTGCAGATTCTTATGAGTTTAGATATTAGAAATTTTTCATAAACGATAGCATTTTTGAAGTGCTACTAAAGACATTTCCAGATTTACAATAGAATTTCACCCGCAAATAAACTTCAATTTAAACCATTTTTAACTTATAAAATTTCATATTTTCCACTATAAAAATGGTCATTTAAATACCCTTAAACTTATGATTTTTATAAAGTAAATTTCACAAATAAATATCAATAATTTCACTTAAGTGTACAAATTTCCCATTCTTTACCTTTTAACAATTATTTATCACTTAAATTTCAAATTACCATTTCATAAATTAAACTAAATTTTCCTTTTATTTAATTTACATAAACTTCCATTTTAAAACCAAATCTCACAATTCCTAGTCAAGTTAAATTCCAAAATTTTCATTTAACTATCCATTTATTTAACATTCTAAACTAATTACATAAATTCAAAATACTGTAAGTTGCTTAACTTTATTTTACAAATAACTTGATATTTTATTTTACTTTATATTTATCCAATTCATACATCAATTATATTAATTACCAATTTAAGCTTATAATTCCATTTTTACTTAAATTCCCAATATTAAGTTAAATCAAACTCTCACACTACAACTCAAACCATCTATTAACTTATAACATTTTACCATTTAGAAAATCACTGCTTAACCATTTTGAATCCAATATAAGTCAAATTTCATATTATTTTCTTTCATTTACAATACATGAAATTTATAAGAAATCGTATTTTGAAATCAACCACGGGTCTGGATAATATTTCACACCTAAATCAAGTAATACAGAAATTATCATTTAAATCCGTAATCAGTAAAATTTTCGGGTTTCGATTATTTCATACTCGAAATCCCAAGACAAATACAAATAAGAAAAAATCACCCAGGCCTATCATTTCAGCCCGAAATGAATTATCATATTCTAAAGTACGTTCGGGTATGTATCATTTCAACCCATAGCGATTCTATCGTACAGAGAACTTGTAGTGTGAGAAACAGAAATAAATACACAGTATAAAAGAATAAAACATAACAGATGATGAGACAAGTTTATAACAGGATTTAACATCACATAATTAACATCACAGCCAGGTATAACATGATATAAAAATTCTACACATTCACTTGTTGTCACTTCACTAATTATATAAGTATAAATGTCATGAGTGAAAACTCACCTTTTATGCTGGAGTTAGCAAATCAAAACACACAAACGAATTCCAGAAAGCACCACACGGCTTTTGATTTGAGTGGAGAGTCAGAACGAGGATGTTAATCTTGTATTTAACAACAAAACAAATCCATATATAAATATAGATACAATACCAAATTATATATTGAAAAAAGTGGAAATAGAATTAACAAATGGACATCACCAAGCTTTTTAAATAAATTTTTGCTTGACTTGCTCACACTATTGCTCGGCCATAATGGTCTAATTGGTGGGAATAGGTCAGGTTTGGTACGTATAGGCACAACAAGCAAAAGAATACAAGGGATTTGGGAGTTACATGTGAGGAATGCAAGGAGACAAGGCAAAAGTGGAACTTTTGTTCAAAATAGGCTAGGCATATGGTCACATCTAGTTTCGGCCATGGCATGCACATGTCAGGTAGTGGCTGGAGAGATGGCTAGTGGTGGTGAACAAGCAAGTGGTGATGGCTAAAGAGGAGGCCAAAGTGGAAAATGAATGGTATGTGCAAACTAGGTTTGGCTTTGGCATATTTTTCAAGGATTTTGCAACTTTTTGGGATGATTGCACCATTGGATGGCCACGGCCAACATAGGTCAGAGGAGAGGGATGTTAGGCCTTGTATGGTAGTGGGAAGAAGTTGGTGTGGTGATTGGAGAAGGTGGTGAGGTGATAGCCAAGCAAAATACATGAAGAAACAAGCAAAATTAATTGAAAAATCAATAGAAAAAGTGAAAGAAAAAGTAGAAAAAATATGAGAAGAAGACATTACCTTTCTCAGATCTGAAATGTGTGAATGATGAATGAGAAAGAGATGTTTTACGTGAAATACAAAAAGAACTCATGGCTATAGGTTAAGGAAAGAATAGCATAAATTGTGGAGAAGTTATGGTATGAAATCAATGGATGGAAAGATAAAGAGGTAATAAATCAAGATGTAACGTATGCCCTTAATTAAAAATAGGTAATGTATCTTAATTTATGTGTTTCTATATATTAAAGAAAGTTGTATACAAGAAGCTTTCACAACCAAATAAATATAATAACGTTAAATAAATACATTTTAAAGATATGCCTTTTAAAGCAATAATGTATATGTATATTTTAAATTTCTTTCCAAGAAATAAATAAGGATCTAAAAAATTACCATTTAATTAATAAATGAATGCCTAAATGAAAAAAATAAGGTAGAGATAGATATTATGGAAAATAAATAAATAGTTTTAGGAAATAAATAAAGAAAATACTCTATTTAATGGAAACTAGAATTAAAAATTGAACACAATATACAATCAACATTTGAAAATTATAACTATACTTTAAAAATGTTTTAAAAATAAAATATATGCATAAAATATCATGTTACACAAATTAGACCATGATTTTACAAAAAAAAATATTATTTATATAAACTGAAATAAACAAATTTGTTAAATAAAACAATTTACACACAATATTGTAAAAAGCATAACTTTCACAATATTAATCCGATTTCAACGAAACGAAAAGAAGTATTCTTAAAATTTTATTTACTTCCATAATAAAAGACAAAATTCAAAAATTCAAACTTTTAAATTTTTAAATTTGAAAGTCGAAGTTTGACCATATTGACCAGAATCCACTTTTTTGACAATTTTCCATTTACTCATGTTTGGAATTATAATTCACATAGGAATCAAAATTTATATTTAAATAAAAAAAATTATGCTTTTAATAAATAAAATAAACTTTTTTTTAAATCAGAAAATTCAATTTAAAATAATTAAAATATATTATTAAAATAATCACAAAATACAAGGTTGTTACAGAATCCCACTTCCATATTGGAATATCTATGGCTAAAGAAAACCACTTGGCTTCTGGTGTTTCGCCTTTATCTGTTGGAAATTCAAGCACTACTTTACACATAAGCCAATATCCCACTTCATATCTTCCCAAAAGAAACTCCGCTTCATATCCTGATATATCTTAGTACCTCCTGGATAAATGGTGAACTTCGAACGATGGCATTCCTCTAAGACTTCTTTCCTCATGCTTCCTACACTCAAAACACATAATCTTCCTTTCTTTCTCGACCACTCATTATGGTCAAGACTGAAATCTTCCAAGTCATTGCTCTCGGTTCTTTCTCTTAACTTTTTGATCCATTCAGCCAATACTGGATCCTCCATCTTCTTGGAAGCAATCCGCTCGATCAACATTAGTCAAAATTCAAGATAATACAACTGTATCCCCACTAGACCCAACCTCGGATCTCCACTGCACTTTGCCATCTGCCGGTGCTTTCAAATCCTTCCACTCAGCAATCATCGCTTACACTTCATTCTAATGTTTCCTGCTAAGTGCTGCGGCAACCTTATTGCCCTTTCCTGGGGTGTACTCAATCCCAAAATCATAAGTGGCTGTAAACTCTAACCATCACTACTGTCTCATGTTCAGCTCCTTTTGAGAGAACAAATACTTCAGCGACTTATGATCTATATATGACTCAAACCTTTATCCCAAAAGGTAATGTCTATACACCTTCACTGCAAAATCACCGCAGCCAATTCCAAATCACGAGTCAGATATCCGACCTCATGCGGTCTAAGCTGTCTAGAAGCATAAGCAATTGCTTTACCTCTCTGCATTAGCACAGCTCCTAATCCTGTTCCACATGCATCTGTGTAAACCACCAAATCATGATTCACTTCCAGAACAACCAACACAGGTGCATAGGTCAATAAGCGTTTCAAACTGTAGAATACTTCCTCACACTTATCGGTC
This sequence comes from Allium cepa, assembly GCA_030765085.1. Taxonomy (NCBI): domain Eukaryota; kingdom Viridiplantae; phylum Streptophyta; class Magnoliopsida; order Asparagales; family Amaryllidaceae; genus Allium; species Allium cepa. Next base: position 913,947,556 of record CM060943.1, read on the forward strand.
CACACAAACTACACATCTTTCCTAATTAGATTATTCATCGGTGCCGCTATCCGCGAGAAATCCTTAACAAAACTTCGATAATAGCCAGCCAACCCAAGGAAACTCTTTATCTCAGTTACTGTCTCGGGTCTCTTCTAACTATTTGCTAGATCGATCTTACTCGGATCTACAAATAACCTTCTCTCTGAGACTACATGACCAAAAAACTTCACCTCTTTCTTCTAGAATTGACACTTCGAAATCTTCGCGTTCAACTGATGCTTCCTCAAAGTCTCGAGCACCACTCTAAGATGAACTTCATGCTCTCTTTCATCCTTAGATTATACCAAGATATCATCTATAAAAACCAATACAAACATATCGAAGTGCTCTTGGAAAATCTGGTTCATCAAATCTACAAAGAAAGCCGGCGCATTCGTCAGTCTGAATGGAAACATGTTGACAAATCCAACTGAGAAAATACCTTTGCTCCACACAATTGGTCGAACAAATCGTCAACCCTGGGCAATGGATATCGATTATTTATCGTCTTCTCATTCAACTTACGATAATCGATACATAGCCTCAAAGATTCGTCAGGCTTCTTAGCAAACACTGCTGCTACACCCAAGGTGAACTACTTGGCCTGATAAAACTCTTGCCTTCCAGATCCACCAACTAAATTGTCAACTCTCTCATCTTCATAGAGGTTATCCTACTCGGCGACCTACTCATTGGTTCTGCTCCCGAAAACAAATCTATTTGAAACTCAATTGGCTCTTTCCGGTGGCAATCCTACTACAGGCTCAAAAACAACAGCGAATTCTCTAACCATGAAAACTGGGCTCAACTCATCATTTGAATCCATAGCACCTAACGAAGCAACCACCTTACCGATAGTACCTTCTACGATATAAACAATCCTGTCGCGGCAATTAGGGTGTCTAAGAGATAACTTTCTATCTTGAAAAAATATCCTAACCTCGTACGCACTTAACCATTCCATACCAAGGGTAATCCCGAACCCCATGAAATCAAATACATGCAAAATGCAAGTAAAAAGATGACCTAACAGGTCAAACTCTAACTGGTCACATCTCAAACCTAAAGATGCATACCCCTCTATTGGATTCGCAACCTGTAAGGAAGTAACTAAGTATGTAAGTTCAATTAGCTTATCTATCAAACATCTAGATATTAAAGAATGCGATGCACCAGTATCAAATAAAACGCCAATAGACATACCATGAATCTGAAGTGTACCTCCCAAAATATTCTTTCCTTTCTCCTGAGCCATTGGCCTAGAAGTAGCAGGCTTCAATTCATACACCTTGCCCTTTCCATCCTTAGCTGGCTCCTTGCACTAGTTCTTATAGTGGCCTACCTGATCGTAGTTGAAGCAACTAATGTTCTTCTTCCCGACCACTTCCTTAGCCTTTCCAAAATGACACTCATCGTAACATCCCGCCTTTTCGCATGCTTTAAATCAACAATCGTGCCAATTCAAACCATTCGGAAGGGCGGATTGTTATGGGGAGAGAAAGAAATAAAACAAAACAGAATCTCAAAGCGGAAGGGTAAAATATAATTATCAAATATACAGTTTATAAAGCTGTTTTAAAATATTCGATTATACTTATACAACATACATTAGAGCTACACATACCATATAATAATGCAGCGGAACAATATGAGTGAGCAGAATATAATAAATAATAAAAATAGAAATCTCCGTCTTCGTCCTCCAGAGCTAATGTCTTTGATCCTGAAACGCTCGGACTGACCCAAGCGAATTGAAAAGACAAAACACTCGAGTCAGAACTAAAATATTTTATGTAAGTTAAATCAACATGAATAAATATGAGTGCAGTAACTCAAGAGATGCTTAGGATTTACATCTCCTAAGGATCCGTTAAACTATTTACCATGTAGTGTATTTCGCTAATATAATAGTGTCTAATTGTAAAATAAACTTACTTTTTTCTTAGCATTAAGGGGTTACCTATATAGGCCTTAACACGTAATAGTCCCAGTAGTCCATCCAAAATCAGCGCATCTCCAGATCGGGAGACTACCCTAAATATTCCACGGGCTACGGGAGAAAACCAAACTCGTACAAGGCGTGATAGGGTAATTGACACGACACAACTAGGCAATGCCAGGGTAGATATACCAATTATGCTTCCGGGCTGGTGGTAACGCGTAGCCGCAGCTACCGCCCACCTCGGACAAACTCCCCCCTAAAATCAAAAATCAAAAGCGGCCACCGAATCAGTCCAAAGTCAGAGTATAGTAACGAAGAGGAGTATCCGATAAAGGCGCTAACCCTCTTGGCCCGTCAATCGTTCCTGTTTTAGCCACCTTGTGCCAACTCACGGGAGTTGGGTCCATGTGTTTACCTCAAAGGATACGCCGCCACCATCCTACTTCATTCGGGAATCTCCACCGCGTACACGGTTGTTAAAGTGGTTTTCGGGGTTGGCAGAGAGTATGACAACTCCCAATCCTGGTCTCTTCAACAACCAATCGTTATTATAACACCGCGATAATCATTTATACCTTTAAAAACCAGAAGAAAATATTCATTTCAAAACTATATAAATACGATATCATTTATATTTTAAAGACCCAAATCAATATGATATCACTCTTATTTCAAATATATCTTTTCCAAAAATCATAGCCTTTTCAAAACTATATACCTTGAAACCATAGATTTGAAACATAACTTTTAATACTTAATGGTTCAAATACTATATTACTTTATAAAATAAACAGCTTCTTCAAATTTCACAATAAAATCCCACTATCAATTTGAACCTCCAAATAAACCATTTAATTCCCATATATTTCAAAGCTTAAATATTCTATATTTCAAAACTTTATAGTTCATAATTTCAATCTTTAAATGTTCCACTATTTCAAAATGGATTCTTTGATAATTTAATATACATCAAATCCAATTCCTATTATTTAAATTTGAAATATTTACTTGCTAAACAAATATTATTCAGGTAAAACCCTTAAACTTCAATAATAGAATATTCTTTTTATTAAATTGACTTGATAATATTCTTTAAATTAATTTGATATTCGTTTAAATCTTCAAATCAAAAAAAATCAAGTTATAAGATAATACCTTTTAAATCTTAATTTATTTACATTTCAAAACAAATTTTTCGAGGAAAATTCTTAAATACTTTAATTCAAATCATATTCATTTATCTTCAACCTTACTTTTATTTGAGTTATTATAAACTCTATATACAATAGAATTTCAAATATATTCTTAACCCTATTATATAAACAAAATCAACTTCATTATTTATCTTATTTTAAAATTCGAAACAAATTTATACATAGCTAAATTCAAGAATTTTTACTATATATATATCAAAATTTAATATTTATTAAACCGTATTCTTTCCAAAACCATAGAAAATCATTTCAAAATATTTTATATATATATCATGGTGCCTGTATAAAATTTTCTATCTTATGGTCAAGTGATACGTGTATTTGTCATTTCAATCCGCAATTTAAAAATAAAAATGCGGATGTATATCATTTCAAACTGCAATCCCGAATGAAATGAAATGCATGATATCTTGCAGTTTATACAATATAAATGCAGCATCCACTCATCTATCATATCAATCATCAAACGTTTATCAATTTATCATCCAACTCAAACAATCACATAAATAAATAATAATTAATTACTAACAGTTAATTTTTCAATAATGAATTAAATAACTATTTAACTGTAGTTTATATGCAATAATAAATAAATTTATACTAGTAGTTTATATGCCATAATAAATTCACTAAAATTTTAACTAGCAGTTATATGCAAAAAAAATGAATTAAATAACAAGTAAATTATATGAATGCAAATTAACCGAGATAATGATGAATATATGCCAACAGTTATAAACTAACTTCTAAACACATCACAAATCAATTAAACAAACATAAGAAATCTTAGAAGTTGTGAGTGGGTTAAAACACTCACCTTTTGAATTAAATTGAATTTAAATCCGATTTAAACCCAAAAATTTGACACTCTCCAAATTTGTCCAAACCAGCGCTAAAATGTCCGGAATTCAGATACGATCCTAACAAAAAAAAAATCGTGCGTGAAACGTAGTTCGTATGTGAATGTTATTCGAGTTAAATCGTTTGAAAACAAAAATTTAATTAAACCCAACTTACCTAAATTTATTAGCCACGTCATCATCTCCCTGTTCACACGTAAATCACGCATCCCTCTTGTTCGAAATCTCTTGTACGCTAACCAGAAATTTGCGCTGCCACCTTCAAAACCTACCCTCAATTATTGCCGCCGCTACAATTCCTTCCGTGACCATCGACCACCACCACTAGCTTCTCCACTCAAAGCCGCCTCTCCCTAGCAAACTCCCACGCCCCGAAGTGCCCTAGGCGATGACGCCGCCATCTCCATTTGCATGCTGATTCCAGTGAACCCATGACCATCTACGCTGAGCAAAGGTCATCACAAGGTCTGCTCGACTCTCTCTTCACAGCGGCGTTGGCCGATCGTCTTGAAATTGCAGATCCACCGTTGGATCGAGATGGTGGCCTATGAACGGCCGAGGAGAAAACCATGATTTCTGAACAAACCGAAACCCGAATCGAAAAACGTACAGTCGCAGGATATTACGCTAGTCGAGAGCTTCAACATATAATTTTTCTATATTTTTTTGAGGAATTTGAATTTTTGACTTTGACTTTGAATTGTGATTGGATCTAGGGTTTGCATCCATTGAAGAAGCAGAGAGCTGATGAAATTTTACGCACAAAAAAATGAGAATAGGCGGAGGCTAGGGTTTAGCAGGGTATTTAAAGGTAAAGTTGGAATAGATAGATGGATCCGAATTATAAACGTGCTCAACGATAATTGGCCCAAAAAGCCCGTTCTGATTCCGAAACGAAATTGGGTAAACTCATATATCAAAATAGATGTTTGAAAATATTTTAAACGCGATGGAAAAAATTTCACGTTCAAATTCCATCGTATGAAGAAGTTTGTTGAAATCAATATTTTCAAATTGATTTCAATTGATTTTAATTAAATTGATTTCAAGGTGTTTCAAGCCCATACGATCAAACGGCAAATCTGATCGATACGAAACTTGAAATCCTACAATAATTCACCGTTAAGCATCCGATGAAACTGGTTTCATCGAAATCCGAGCTAGTGGCCCAAATGGCTATTTTTACATTGATTAAATAAATTAAAAATAAATTAATTAAATAATTCAAATTTTAATTTCACTTCTATAATAGACAAATTTATCAACTTTGATTCCTTAATCTTTTAAAATGTTTTAACAAATTCGGATGCAAATATACAGTTGATTAATTTATAAATTTCAGTGTTAACTTCCAATTTCATTAAGTTTCAAATTATAAATAAAATTACCAAAATTTCCATTTAATTTAGTTTACCAAAAATTATTACATTCATAATTGTCAAATAGATTGGTTTACCATTTGATTCAACTATTACATTAAATATTCTCATATTCCAGCTAAATTTCAAATAAGCTATTTTAGTTTCGTTTAATTGCAATTATCATATTATCAGAAATTAAACTCAAATAAATCCATACAACCTTCCTTCCATTCTTTTAATTTAACAAATTATCATATTTTGAATAAAGTTTACGTTATTTCCACCTATAAGCTACTAATAACAACGAATGTTGCATTTGATTAAGATCTAATTAAATAAATTAAAGGAATGGGTAAAAATTAAAATTTTTCACTATTGCCCAATTTATTCCCATTCATGCTTAAATTACCAACTAACGATCATTAAATTTACCTATCTAGTATTGATTCCATTAAATTTATTTGCCTCGAGTTAGTTACTGCATTTGTCAAATTCCAATTTCGTAATCACCTTAAATTCATAAATTGGTATTGCAATTACATTTAAATTTTATTAGCTTATATCAACACTATTATCATTATTTGCAAATGTGTTACCAATTTTAGTCACTACCCTAAATAACTAGCATATATTAATCTACATTATTCCTAAGTTACAAACTTTGAATTAATTACTATTTATTATTATTGCTTCACTGATTAATCCAAAAATGGCATTGGTTTTTCTTATATTAAATTTATTACCCATATTAATAAACGTTTTAAAATAATTAATAAAATTTCCTTTTATATATACAATTTAACAATCTCTTAAACATGGTATTACATTTCACATAAATGTAACATTCATTTACATTTATAAAAATTAAATTTTCAACTCCATCAAAATAGGTAACTTATAAAATTTTGATATCCTCAGCTATCAATCACATTTTCACAAGTTCAAATCATTTCTAAACAAATGTTGTAATTTCTTTTAATTGAACATATTAATTAAGGTTTTTAAATAATTTATACTCTATAAATTACTTTACATACTCTTCGTATTAATTTCTCAATTAACATAATTTGAACTTATTTCCCAATCCACCAGTTATTTCTTAAAATCAAATTTACGCTTCTATAATTTACAATCACACTTCCATTATTATATTATTAATTTTTAAAGTAACGTTTATTATTAATAACAACATTATAATTACTTAACATTTAAGAGGACTTTACTTCCAATAACTTCATTGACAAATAAATTTAGGTAATTTATAATAGTTGTTATCCTACCCTTAATTTTTTTTTCACACTACAATTTCATTTACTTATGTTCTATCCAAACATGCCTTTATATTTATTTCCATTAATACTATTGCAAATTTTTATTTCTTTCCATATTAGTTACACAGTCATATTTAATTTCTAACATTCACTCCAATATACATTATGAGAATTTCGTTTTTTTCTTCATTAAATTACCAAAAATAAAATTAAAATAACAAATTAAATGGTCGAAATTTACGGGTCGTTACACTCTCCCCCATTCAAAACTTTTCATCCTCGAAAAGGAAAAGAAGGTAAAAGGAAGAACTAAGAAATCAATATATCTTATTCAAAACATTAACTTTATAAACAATTTATTTTTACGAAATTAATTAATTTAGATAAAATATCTCAATTTATAACCATTATATCTTTTTTATATTTAGATTTATAAAGTTTGGAAAACATTTTCAAAATATTTCTATGTCCAAAATTTACGGAAAATGTTTGGCAGAGTCTCATTTGTATGGGGTGGCTCCGAAGGAAATACAATATCAAATATAACAAATATCACATATAATATCCAAAATATTATATCCCAACACGAGAAAATATATAAAATAGCACTATAAAACCATAATCCGAGAACGTACCTATTTGTCGGGCAATTAACGCTTAATTATGAAACCAAAAGCAGTAGCAATTGCATCCATAACCTGTATTTCACTTATGTAATCCAAAATAGTTAATAATTATATAAAATGAAATATTTAGCGTTGTTTCAATCAATAACAAACAAATCCATCAATCACTAGCAACAAAGCAAACAACCATCATATAAAAATCAACCCACATCAATCATTCATTCATATCAAACAAAACAAATAGTTATTCGGGTTCAAAACTTCAAATCATAGGAATGAAAAATAAACTACTAATTGTACCCTTCACTCAACAGTCTTAGGTGAAACTAAATAGATTATTCATTCATCAAACAATTTTAATGTATCCTTACCCAACAACCATAGACCAAACAACAATAAATTCCAAACAATAAATCAAGTTAATTTTTGTTAATTTCATTTCAAACAATTGTTCTTTGATTTCCTTTTTATCAATATACTGATTTATCTTTTTTATCATTTTACATTATTTCTTGTAGATTTTCATTTTTAATTTGATTCCTTTGCATATTACTTCATTTATTTACTACTTAATTTCATTTATTTACGGTATTCCTCTTTCTGTTTATTAAAATAATTAACTTCAACATTTACTTAAGTCTATAATTACTTGTTTACAACACTTATTTTATATTATTTTTCATTATAGTAAGATTTCCATTATACTTATGTTTATAACAATTACAACATCAATTCTTAAGAATAAAAGAAATTTTATTGAACACTTCATTACATACTTTAACTTGTACCACTTCCATTACATTTTCTTGTTAAACATTTCAACTTTTAATAATCGGTAAGTTATATATATGTTTTTAAGGATGTAATTTGAAAGTTATACAAATTTTCTCATTTTTTGTTTAATCAATTCATTGTTCAATAATATTTTTCTTTGTTTCATAGATTACAGTTTCAACTTACCTTTAATTTCATTCATAACCTAGTATTAAATTACTTATTTTAATTAAAGGTTCTAATTATAAATTAGTTACATTCAATTTCACTATGATAATTGAAATTATTAATTAACGGAAACTTAAGAACTAAATACCAGGTTTTTATTAAAAATCATTTAAAATAATAGATAAATTTATATCCTTACAACTTATATATCCATTATATTTAAACAACTCAAATTTATATTTGTTTGTCTGTAGTCGAACTGCTACATGGCCTTCCCACTTCGAAACTCGAAAATGAATGTCGATGATGCGTGCACTCATCATCGAAATTATTTTCCAACGACAGAGAGGGGAGTACAACTTTTATTTCCAAAAATTCCTTTTAAAAATAATTCTTTCAAATCTTATTGAAATATTTATATCAGAAAATACTTCTAAACTAGTATTACTATTCCAAAATTATTCGAAAGAAATTTCAATAACCCAGAACTTAAATTCTAAATTTCCAATTTCATTTATTTTATTTTGTTTTCAATCTTATTTCACTTTTATTTATAAATTTCATTATCTAATAAACAATATAATACAACCAAATATAACCTTTATAAAATTTACTTTATATACAGAAAATATAATAGGAAAAACTATTCCATTCACCTATGTTAAAACAAATATTATGTCGGTCTGTCCTATTAAGTGTTTAGAAATTCCTATTGATGTCACAGCGTCCCATGCACCAATTAGAATTTATAAATACAAAACGGAACAGATTAACACAATATTAAAACCTTTTTATAACACTAACACGTATGCTCTCTCATATATATACGCTCTGTGACTCCCATAGGGTATTACTACCCTATTAGTAAAGAGTCAGACCCCACAAAGCTAAGGTTTATCGCTAAACCAAAGCTCTGATACCACATTGTGACATCCCGCCTTTTTGCACGCTTTAAATGACACATATGCCAATTCAAACCGTTCGGAATGGCGGATTGTTATGGGGTAAATAAGACAAATGAGAAAGAAATAAAACAAAACAGAATCTCACAGCAGAAGGATAAAATATAATAATCAAATATAAAGTTTATAAAGCTGTTTTAAAATATTCGATTATACTTATACTACATACATCAGAGTTACACATACCATATAACAATGTAGCGGAACAATATGAGTGTAGTGGAATATAATAAACAATAACAATAGAAATCTCTGTCTTCGTCCTCCAAAGCTAAAGTCTTCGATCCTGAAACGCTCGGACTGACCCGAGCGAATTGAAAAGACAAAACACTCGAGTCAGAACTAAAATATCTTATGTAAGTTGAATCAACAGGAATAAATATGAGTGCAGTAACTCAAGAGATGCCCGGGATTTACATCTCCTAAGGATCCGTTAAACTATTTACTATGTAATATATTTCGCTATTATAATAGTGTCTAATTGTAAAATAAACTTACTTTTTTCCTAGCATTAAGGGGTTACCCATATAGCCCTTAACACGTAATAGTCCCAGTAGTCCATCCAATATCAGCGCATCATCAGATCGGGAGACTACCCAAAATATTCCACAGGCTATGGGAGAAAACCAAACTCGTACAAGGCGCGATAGGGTAGGTGACACGGCACAACTAGGCAATACCAGGGTAGATATACCAATTACGCTTCCGGGATGGTGGTAACGCGTAGCCGCAGCTACCGCCCACCTTGGAAAAACTCCCACCTAAAATCAAAAATCAAAAGTGGCCACCGAATCAATCCAAAGTCAGAGTATAGTAACGAAGAGGAGTATCCGATAAAGGGCGCTAACTCCCTTGGCCCGTCAATCGCTCCTGTTTGAACCACCTTATGCCAGCTCACAGGAGTTGGGTCCATGTATTTACCTCAAAGGAAACGCCGCCATCATCCTACTTCATTCTGGAATCTCCACCGCGTACACGGTTGTTAAGGTGGTTTTCGGGGTTGATAGAGAGTATGAAAACTCCCGATCCCGGTCTCTTCAACAACCAATCATTATTATAACACCGCGGTTATCATTTATACCTTTAAAAACCAGAATAAAATATTCATTTCAAAACTATATAAATACGATATCATTTATATTTTAAACACCCAAATCAATATGATATCACACTTATTTCAAATATATCTTTTCCAAAAATCATAGCCTTTTCAAAACTATATATGTAACAACCCGCATATTTTACGATTGAATATTTTAATATTTTATCGTTAGTCAGATTTTAGTCCGAAAAGTTACTTTTTGCATACGGTCGAATTAGGACTCGGAACCACTTCCATTGGGTCCAAAACACCGTTTGCGATCTTTTTGAGTATAAACTTTGATATGTTTGGGCTTTGGGTTTGGTTTAGCCCATTAGCCTAAACTATTTACTCTAGCTCAACCCCCTTCCCTTCATAACTTCACTTTCATTTCCTAACACTCAAGCTTTATCAAAAATGAAGGAAGGAATGGGAAATTAAAACTCCAAGCTCAAGTTCATTTGCAAATTCAACATCCAACTTCAAATTCAAAGAGAAGCCATTGATTCTTCCTTTTCTTTCAAGCTTCTTCTTCATAGATTTTGTGTAAAGGTGAGATTTTAATCTCACATCTTTGTCTATAACTATCTTTGATTGTTGGGTATGAATTCCTAACACTTTGACATATGCAATTGCTTTTAGTTTGGATTGAATTGGTGACAATCCCAATTTTTAGTGGTTTGGGTTCAAATCCTTAAAAATCCATTTTTTGATGTTGGAACACATTTTTGGTGATGCATCGAGGAGCCAATATGACCGGGTAGCCGATATGACCCTAGCGTTCGTGCTCGTCCGGTTGCAAATTGAGAGAGCTTGCACTTTTATTGCTTAGGTCGTTTTCGGCCTACAGCTAGGTCGCTCGGCCTGAAACCACAAAGACACTCGGCCTTCTACGCATAGGTCGTTCCACCACTTGGTCGGTCGGCTAGGTCGTTGCAACCACTAAGTCGCTCGGACTTTCTACAGTTAGGTCGCTCCGTGTTAGCTCGCAACCACTGGGTCGCGCCAACATAGGTCGCAACCCTTAGGTGTTAGGTCGCTCGGACCATTAAGTCGCGCTTGCACCTTAGGTCGTTGCTCGGCCTTGTAACCTTTAGGTCGTTAGGTCGCTCGGACCATTAAGTCGCGCTTGCACCTTAGGTCGTTGCTCGTCCTTGTATCCTTTAGGTCGTTAGGTTGTTGATCGGCCTTCTTTGCACTTAGGTCGATAGGTCGCTCGGCCTTGTTTAGTCGTTAGGTCGCACGCCCATAAGTCGCTCGGCCTTCTCATACGCCTTAGGTCGTTAGGTCGCAACCCCCCTTAGGTTGTAAATCCCTAGGTCGCTCGGCTTGTTTTTTGGTTAGTCGCGCGTTCGGCCATTTAGTTGCTCTACCGCTTAGGTCGCGCCATGCTAGGTCGCGCCTTGCTTGGTCGCTTATGTTAGGCCGCTCGCACCATTAGGTCGCACCATTCCTTAGGTCGCTCGCCCCTGCACTTATGCTGTTACCTCTTAGGTTGCTCATCTGCTAGGCCACGCCGTGTCGAGTAGCAAGGGTATTTCCACTTTGATAAATTTGGAATCGAATTCTTTGGATTTCTTTCACGTCTTCGTATGTGAATTTTTGTGATTTATTGTTTCTACAATCATTTTTGTGATTTGTCACTCCATCTCACTCGTACGAGAAATCTAATTAACGGCTTAATAAAACAAATGGTATGAAACGCTTGATTTACTTCATCGGTTAATTCTTGGACATGTTCGATTGAATCTCTTGTGACAATTTTCTTGTGGAAACTTACAATTTGTTCATAAATATTTAAGTTAAGCTAGTGGTTATGGGACATGAGTCTAAGCTTATATAGTTATTATCTTACTATAATTGGCACTTCTTGATGATCGTTGATGATCATTTTTGTGATTTAGACTAGCAAATGTGCGATGTCTCTTTGTCTAAGAGGGAGACTAAACCCCATTTCTGTGGAGCTTTGGCTCAAATTGGTGGGGTAGCAACCTATGGTCTTCGTGTCGTTTTGTGGAGCTTCGGCTCAAAATTAATGGTTAGCAACCATGAAATAGAGTTCCATTTTGTGATACACGTGTTGGTGAGTTTTTATGCTCCCGTTTTGTGATAGGCCTCCCCCCTTTTTGTGATTTCTGGATTTCCGTTGATGAATTCTAAAATTTTGCGTTTCACCAATTCTCATAATTTACATTGATAAGTTTTATCAATATTTGTGCATTGGTGAATTTGTGTGTCATTAACTTTTGTGATTGGCATTGGTAGTATTGTCAATATTTATAGTTTGGTGGTTTGGTAAATAAAGAGTATGACATTCCTTTTGATCTTTGAGAACATTCTCGTGATATTGATTAATCCCTAGTTGATTCCCAATTGCATACTTATCATGGTATAGCTTTATGGTTATCATATATTTATGTCATATCTCTTATTCTATATCATTTTATTTGATATTTATAGCCAGACTGATCCGTTTATTATTTTCTTATTAAATAATACTTGGGTCAGACCGAGATGTTACAGGTGCTTCTGCTTGACTTCACATCTGGGGTTATCACCCTGACTTTTGGCTAACTACTTAGATTACTAGATTTTGTTGTATACATTTGAGATATAGACTCATTGATGTATCCATATTCTTTTGTCAAGCACCTGTAGCTATTCTTTTGTGACATTGTGGATCTTGTTTGACCACTACTCTGATGCACACTTTCATGTGTTATATATTCATATCTATTTCCGCCTTTGTGATATGGATGTCTATGACTGATTTGTGTTATGTTTATTTCTATATTTATTTCCGAAGAATATATATAGCCACTGGGTAGTAGTTTTGAGTTTGCATCGATACGTCAGATTTCCTCCTCAAACCATATGCTTGTAGTACTATCTGACATATCGGTGCTCGCACAAAGCAAATACACGGAGGGTCGTTCCTCAAAAGCCTTTTCCTCCGCGCTAGTTGGCGGCATTACCCCGTAGTGTCTTTGGCTAGCGTGGGTATACAGGTGGGGCGTCACAGTTTGGTATCAAAGCCAATCTTCGGAACAATGTAGAATAATCTAGCAAGGATCATCGTCCTAAGTCCATCTTAGGAGTCGTGCTTTAGGATTTAATTCGAATCTTCGTACCGATTCACCCTATTTTCTTTATGATTCCTTGTTTATCTATCAAGATTGCTTGATATTCATTTGGTGAATAACCGTGTCCTTCTTCTTTCTTTCTTTCAAAAGGAAGAGAAATGGTTAGACCTACCATCCCAGCGCCGGTCAATCTCATGCTACTCCCCAAGATGGAGTATTTATGTCTGCCCAGCAGCTTCTTGATCTAGTAAGGAATGCTCAAGAAGTCGGATCTAATCCAGAGTCTACTCACCCTAAGTCTGGATTTGCACGTTTGTACAGTGATTATACCAATTTGGGTGGAAAGCCATTCAAAGGTGCTGAAACCATTATTGAAGTCAAGGCTTGGCTGAGATCGTGCGATCGAATCTTTTCTCGCATGAATCTTGTTGATCTTCACCGTGTTCAGGTGGCCTCTAGTATGCTCCAAGGAAGAGCATTAGATTGGAATGAGCTTCTAATTTCTGAAATAAATGAAGCGGATCTTACTAGGGAAAAATTCCGAGAATGCTTCGAATTAAAATTTGTGCCAGAAGCTGAGAAGGCGACTTTGGCTCGCCGTTTCATTGACCTTGTTCAAGGTAAATCCTCTATGACTGACTATGTCGCATCATTCAAGTCCCTTTCTAAATATGGGGTCGAGTACGTAAACAACCCCATTGAAGAAAAACCAATGATTTGTCTATGGCTTGAATAAAAATCTGAAGAAGCCATTACTTCTAAAATTAGAAGTTTCTTTTGATCAACTCGTTGATTTCGCTCTTCGTCTTGAAGAGGCAGATATGGAGAGTGATGTTGAAGTTATGAGTGCCAAACCAAACTTCAACAACAAGAAAAGGCCTAATAAGTTCAAAAGTCCTTATCCCAACAATAAGAAAGGGAAGCAAGCCTCTTTGGCAACTAAGACTTCTACCCCTAGTGGTGGGCAATGCTAACTATGGTTCTAAGGACCATTATGCGAACAAGTGTTTGAAGCCTTGTATTTGTCGCTATTGCAAAAGCCCAGATCATTATTTATCTTCTTGTCCCAAACTTCAAAATAGGAAGGAGGGAAAGCTTAATGTTGCTCAAGCCCCTGGCAACACATCTGGTGGTAAAGGTATTTCTCATTCTATCCTTGATGGCATTATTTTATTTCGTGGTCATCCTATTCGAGTTCTTTTTGATATGGGTGCGTCCCACTCTTTTATTTCAAAAGAACTTTTTGATACTTTTTCTTTGGATGTTTTGTGTTTAATGACTTCTTTGAGAATTGCGAATCCGGTTGGAGGATCCGCAACAATTAGTTTGCTTTGTAAAGATGTCGAGATTATTTTGTGTGATTTTTCTTTCCGAGCCGATTTGCATGTTATGCGCTACTTAGGCTTTGGAATGATTTTGGTAATGGGTTGGCTTAACCGCTATGAGGCCCAAATCCTATGTCGTGAGCGGACTATTCATCTTCGACATCCTCAATCTGTTAAGCATATTTCAATTGACCTTAAAGATTCGGATTCCAGCTTAGTTGCATCTTTATATTCTTTAAATCCTCATGATGACGATAATGATGACGAGGAAGATATTATTTCTCTTATTCACGTTGTTCATGAATTTTCTGACATATTTGAGCCCGTTTTAGGATTACCACCTAAGAGAGCAATTGAGTTTAGAATTAATCTCATCCCTGGAGCTTGACCTATTACTCGTCCTCCTTATCGTATGTCCAATAAAGAAAATTGCGCAAACAATTATCCGAATTGGGGACGAAGCAATTTATTCGCTCTAGTTCCTCTCCTTTGAGAGCTTCGGCTATTTTGGTGAAGAAATCCGATGGTACACTTAAGATTTGCGTTAACTATTGGAAGCTTAATGATCTTACTATTAAGAATAAATATCCTTTACCTTGGATTGATGATCTACTCGATCAACTTAGTGGTGCTGGAGTATTTTCACAATTAGACTTAGCAACTGGTTTTCATCAGCTTCGTGTTGTAGAGGGTAGCATTCCTTTGACATCGTTCCGTACTCGTTATGGATCTTATGAATGGCTTGTTATGCCATTTGGTTTAATGAATGCTCCGGCTTATTTCATTGACCTTATGAATCGAGTTTTCAAAGACTTCCTCGATCGATTTGTTCTCATCTTTATTGATGATATTCTTGTGTATTCTAAAATCGAGGAGGAGCATGAAAAGCATCTTCGAATTGTGTTGGAAACTCTTAGGAGCAATCAACTAAAAGAAAATTTTTCTAAATGCCACTTTTGGTAATCTCATGTGAAGTTTATCGGTCATATTATTTCTGAATTCAGAATTTCTATGGATCCTTCAAAGATTGAAGCGATTCAAAACTGGAAGAGACCGGAGAGTGTGACGGAAATTCGTAGTTTCCTTGGATTGGCAGGTTATTACCGCCGTTTCATAAAGAACTTTTCCAAAATTTCTGTGCCTCTTACTAGTTTGACAAAGAAGGGAGTCAAATACGTTTGGTGGAAAAATGTGAAGCTTCTTTTCAAAAATTAAAAGAACTCCTTTCCAGTGCTCCTATTCTTGTGATTCTCGCGGGAAACCAAGATTTTATTGTTTATACCGATGCTAGTCACGTTGGTTTCGGTGCCGTTCTTATGCAAAGGGAACGTGTTATTGCTTATGCTTCTAGGCAACTGAAGCCAGTCGAGACTAGATATGCCACTCATGATTTAGAGCTCGCGGCTATTGTTTTCACCCTTCGTATTTGGCGTCATTATCTTTTGGGAGAAAAATTTATTCTTTACACCGATCATAAATCCTTGAGGTATCTATTTTCTCAAAAGGAACTTAATTTGCGTCAACAACGTTGGCTCGAATTTCTTGCAGCTTATGATCTTGATATCCTTTATACTCCTAGAAAAGGGAAATCGTGTTGCGGATGCACTAAGTCATAAGCAACAAGCGGTTGTTTCTATGATGATATCCTAATGGAATGATCTCAGAATTATGTCCACTTCTAAGATTCGAGATCGTGTTTCTGATTAATGTTCATCTCTTGTTTTGTGTAGCCTTGAGGCTCATCCTTCACTTTTAAACCGCATTCTTGAAGCTCAAAAGTTAGATCTCGAATTGGCTCATCTTCGCCAAAATCTTAGGAATAAAATTGATATTGAAGGTTTGAAAGACTTTGATATTGATTCTCGTGGCGGTATTCGAAAATTTGGTAGACTTATCGTGCCAAATATTAGTAATCTTCGTAAAGATATTTTAGAAGATTCTCATCGTTCTAAATTTACCATTCATTCCGGTAGTAGTAAAATGTACACGGATATGAAGTGACTTTATTATTGGGAGGGAATGAAATCTGATATTGCTAACTTTGTTAAGTGTTGCATGACTTGCCACTTGTCAAGGCTGAACACCAAAGGCCCGGCGGGTTATTGCAACCTTTAGAAATTCCAATTTGGAAGTGGGACCAAATTTCCATGGATTTTATAGACGGCCTTCCCCGTTCTCGTTCAGGTTATGATAGCTTATGGGTGATAGTCGATAGACTTACTAAATCCGCCCATTTTATTCCCGTTCGGTCCAATCGAGCCGTTCCTCTCTTGGCCAAACTCTTTATCAAAGAAATTGTTAAATTGCATGGAGTTCCTACTTCAATTATTAGTTATCGTTATCCATTGTTTACTAGTGGGTTTTGGAAGAGTCTTCAAAAAGCTTTAGGAACGAAGCTTAATTTTAGCACCGCTTATCATCCCCAATCCGATGGACAAACTGAGCGTGTGAATCAAACTCTTGAAGATCTTCTTCATGCATGTGTTCTTGATTTTGGTGGAAGTTGGGAAGATCATATTTCTCTTGTTGAGTTTAGCTATAATAATAGTTTCCAATCTAGTATTGGTATTGCATCTTTCGAGGCACTCTATGGAAGGCCATGCTGATCTCTTTCTTGTTGGCTTGATGCCAGTGAGAAGCTGGTTTTAGGTCTAGATTTTATTCGTGATTCCACAGAGAAGATTGACCTTATTCGCCATAGGATGAGAGAAACCCAGAATAGACAAAAATCCTATGCCGATAACCAAAGAAGGAAATTAGAATTTTCTGTGGGAGATTTTGTGTTTGTTCGTGTTTCACCTATGAAGGGTGTTGTGCGTTTCAGTCGATCGGGAAAGTTAGCACCTCGATATATTGGTCCATTTCCCGTCATCGAACGTATTGGTTCCGTGGTTATCGCCTTTTATTACCGACTCAGTTTTTTGCTATTCATGAGGTGTTTCACGTTTCTCAATTACGGAAATGTCTTTGAGATCCCGATTCTATTCTTGAGCCCGGTGTTGTGGAAGAAATTGAAGTGTCACCTAATTTAACTTATGAGCAACATCCTATACGTGTTATTACTTCGGAGGTCAAGCGCCTTCGAAATAAAGATGTTCTGCTTGTTAAAGTCCAATGGTCGTCAAATCCTAAGGATTGCTCTTGAGAATCTAGAGAGTTCATCATGCGAACACATCCGGACTTACTTTCTCGTGCTCTATGAGGTGAATTTCTTATTTCAAATTTCTTTTGTGTTGATATGCTTTCATGATTGCTACCTTATTTTTTCTTCTTAATTATTGCGAGGACGCAATTTCTTTAAGGAGGAGAGTCTGTAACAACCCGCATATTTTACGATTGAATATTTAAATATTGTATTTAAATATTTTATCGTTAGTCGGATTTTTGTCCGAAAAGTTACTTTTTGCATACGGTCGAATTAGGACTCGGAAGCACTTCCATTGGGTCCAAAACACCGTTTCGATCTTTTTGAGTATAAACTTTGATATATTTGGAGTTAGTGGAATTTTGCTACTTTTTCACTTTGGGCTTTGGGTTTGGTTTAGCCCATTGGCCTAAACTATTTACTTTAACTCAACCCGCTTCCCTTCATAACTTCACTTTCATTTCCTAACACTCAAGCTTCATCAAAAATGGAGGAAGGAATGGGAAATTAAAACTCCGAGCTCAAGTTCATTTTCAAATTCAACATCCAACTCCAAATTCAAAGAGAAGCCATTGATTCTTCCTTTGCTTTCAAGCTTCTTCTTCATAGATTCTGTGTAAAGGTGAGATTTTTATCTCACATCTTTGTCTACAACTATCTTTGATTGTTGGGTATGAATTCCTAACACTTTTACGTATGCAATTGCTTTTGATTTGGATTGAATTGGTGAAAATCCCAATTTTTAGTGGTTTGGGTTCAAATCATTAAAAATCCAATTTTTGATGCTGGAATACGTTTTTGGTGATGCATCGAGGAGCCAATAGGACCGGGTAGCCGATAGGTGTAATCTCCTAGTGTTCGTGCTCGTTCGGTTGCAAATTGAGAGTGTTTGCACTTTTATTGCTTAGGTCGTTTTCGGCCTGCTGCTAGGTCGCTCGGCCTGCAACCACAAAGACACTCGGCCTTTTGCACATAGGTTGTTCCACCATTAGGTCGCTCGTCTAGGTCGTTGCAACCACTAAGTCGCACAGACTTTCTACAGTTAGGTCGCTCTGTGTTAGCTCGCAACCACTAGGTCGCGCCAACATAGGTCGCAACCCTTAGGTCGTTAGGTCGCTCGGACCATTAAGTCGCGCTTGCACCATAGGTCGTTGCTCGGCCTTTTAACCTTTAGGTCGTTAGGTCGCTCGAACCATTAAGTCGCGCTTGCACCTTAGGTCATTGCTCGGCCTTGTATCTTTTAGGTCGTTAGGTCGTTGATCGGCCTTCTTTACCCTTAGGTCGATAGGTTGCTCGACCTTGTTTAGTCGTTAGGTCCCACGCCCCATAAGTCGCTCGGCCTTCTCCTATGCCTTAGGTCGTTAGGTTGCAACCCCCCTTAGGTCGTAACACCCAAGGTCGCTCGGCCTTCTCCTACGCCTTAGGTCGTTAGGTTGCAACCCCCCTTAGGTCGTAACTCCCAAGGTCGCTCGGCTTGTTTTCTGGTTAGGTCGCGCGTTCGGCCATTTAGTCACTCTGCCGCCTTGGTTGCGCCATGCTTGGTCGCTATTGTTAGGCCGCTCGCACCATTAGGTCGCACCATTCCTTAGGTCGCACGCCCCTGTACTTATGCCGTTACCTCTTAGGTCGCTCATCTGCTAGGCCGCGCTGTGTCGAGTAGCAAGGGTATTTCTACTTTGATGAATTTGGAATCGAATTCTTTGGATTTCATTCACGTCTTTATATGTGAATTTTTATGATTTATTGTTTCTACAATCATTTTTGTGATTTGTCACTCCATCTCACTCGTACGAAAAATCTAAGTAAACGGCTTAGTAAAACAAATGGTATGAAAAGCTTGCATTTACTTCGCCGGTTAATTCTTGGACTTGTTCGATTGAATCTTGTTAACGTAAAAATCAGACGCTAACACCCCGGTGTAAATTGAAGTTGAGCAAAAGCACCACCCATGAACACGGGAACTAAAAACAAGTAGAAAAGTCACAGTGAAAGCAGAAAAGACAACAGCTTTTATAGTGGTTCGGCTTAGGGTAAGCCTACGTCCACTTTAATTCTCTTTATTACTGAATCGATTACAATTTTACAACAATTTTCAATTACAATTCTGATGAGACAAACAACTAGAACTTTGATGCAGAAGAATTCTTTGAATCCATGTAGATTGCGTTAGATTTCCTCTCGAAGTTAGTTGAGATGCCTTTCGAACTTAAAGTGTCGAGTGAGTTGAGAATTCAGCAGAGTATCGGCGCCTAAAGAGATTGGCCAAAGTCCCCCCCATGCTTGAGGTAGGTTGGTATTTATAGGGAAATCCCCCCCCCCTTTAGGTCGTAAGTCGTGACCGATCCAAGGTAAGTCGTGGCCGACTCATCTGGCCCCTCCATGGTTTCACAAAAGTTCACTTGTATAAGTCTCAGGTCGCCCCCGAGTCAACACAACCTTGTGTCAGTAATACGGCATCGGGCTTACATTTAGTAGCTTTAGGTCGTGAACGACTCAAGCTAGGTCGTGAGTCGTGAATGAGTTAACTGGCAAGTCGCAAGTCACGGCTTAATTGGTAAGTCCTGGATCGTGTACGAGTTAAAAGGCCACTACGCCAAGTAGCTGCATTGAACTTGTCTCCCTTTGCTCGGGTCGTGAACGATCTAATATAGGTCATAGGTCGGTTGTGACTTAGGTATAGTTCATAATCTTGTCCCTGTCTTGAGCAGTTAGAGCGGCAAACTTTCTGGATAGTTAGGTCGGCTCCTTAGGTCGGCAGCTATCTTAGGTCGGTGGCTATCTTAGATCGGCATCTTGTTTTAGGCAGTTGGGTCGGCGTTCTTGTTAAGCATTAAGTCGGCAACCTTGTTAAAGCATTAGGTCGGCAACTGTTCAGCCTTAAGTCGGTATCCCTCTTAGGCCTTAGGTCGGTAACTCCATGAGTCGCTTACTAGTTAAGTCGCTGCTCCCCTTAAGTCGCTCAAATCTCTTAAACTGATAAGTCGTTAAGCCCTTAAGTCGTCCAACTCTCCAATTCGCTGAGAATCTTAATACGTTAGGTCGTCCATTTTTAGGTCGCTGGAAAAGAGGAATTAACACTTACCCCTCGAAGTACACGCCTAGGTCGTAGGTCGTGTGCTTCGACCAAACTAAGTCGCGGGCGACTTAAGAGATGGCTTAATATTCACATCTATTTGCTTCTGCCCTATATAAGCGTTAGCTCGTTTTTTCCTCCTCATCAACTGCTCCATATCCTTTTCTGCCATTAGAGACTTTTCGAGTTCCCAAAGGCGAATCCAAGTTAATCGATTAACAATCCATCTTACTATTATCCCACGTAAGTGAATTTGGTCCCTTATTCAATCGCGACTATTACTGAAACATGAACCTTTACCTTCTGACCCCAAATCACCTTTGCACGCCTTTCCAGGCTCTCGAGTTAAGTTGCGATTGATTTCGATCGTTATTGGCAATGTCGTCATTGCAATTCATAGGATTACAGCACTGCGCTAGGTTTATGGTAACTCTATGATGATTTGGATCAGTATTTTGGGTTTTTCTTGAGAAGATGGTGGATTCTGTTGTTAATGGAAGATAACGGGTTATCGGGTTAGAGAGGAGTTAGTGGATTAAGGAGATAACCGAGATCGCTGGAAAACGCCAGAGACGACCTAAGGATTCTGAAAGTGGACGACCTAAAAATTCTTGCAACCCAACAGATACTGAACGACCTTCAGATTCGTGACCTAAACTCCTGCAGCACCACTCTTGCGACCTAACTTTTAGGTCATGTGAGCGACCTAGCCTTTAGATCATAATCACGGCTTTCCCTTTAGGTCGCGAACGACTTAACCTTTGGGTCGTGAACGACCTTGCACTTGGACAATTTTTCACTGCCTACTATTTCCCTCAGCCTAAACCAATTTCATCTCATCCTGTTAGGTCGTGGACGACTTAAGACTTACATAACTTTTGGACTTGACTACATGGCTTGAACAAAACTTGAAAACTTCGAGATGTTGATAGAACTTGATTGTACTTCCAACTTGAACTTTGAACTGCCGAAATAACTTGCATGACTTTGCTATGCTTTCCAAACAGATTATGCCAAATTTGATGCTAATAACCTGTTAAATACAACATTTGCAGAAAATTAGGCGAATACACTGCCACTGATTGCCCACAACAAATGACAGATTAGTCGATAAAGGATAATAAGCTTAAAGAAATTGTATGAAATGCTGTGAATCAACAAACTCAAGTTAAGTATTAAAACAATGTCAACCGACTAAAGTCGATTTGTTTGCGCTAATATTACACTTGCATTTGGATTTAATGCGATAAGTCTTCAAATATTGCCATTGACATATGTTTAATTTCAATTACATTTGCTTGTTACTTTGTTAGCTTTACATGGCACTTCACACATTTAGGAAACGTGCACCTTCATGTTTGAATATCCAGTTGTTTGTGTATAATGACTTCCCACCAATAAGAAGAAGTGGAAGCTCAAGCGGAAGAGACCTTTCAGATAGCTGTTCCTATAGAGAATTCTCCAGAGAGGACTTCGACTATCCTTACTCCGAGATCGTTTACTCAGCTACGTACTCAATTTGGTTTTGCTGAAAATGATGCCCTACTTCCCGGGCCAAATGACACTGCCGACAGTCCTCCCCATGGTTTTGTCGCAATCAATCGTTAAATGTGCCTAAGCGGGGCGATTCCCCCTTTTAACGACTTCCTTCGAACCCTTCTCCTTCGGTTGACAATTTCTCCGTTCCAACTTCATCCTAATGGCTATGCCATCTTGATGGGGTTGTGTGTCTTGTTCAGGAGAATTTTTGATCGCTTGCCAAGTTTTGAAGAAATTCGCTATTTATGCTCGTTTGCAAAGAGTAAAGACCATCCTTCCCTTATTATTGTGAGAAGTGCTAGAAACCGCAAGCTTATTTCTGATCTTACCGAAAGTGTTCATGGATTTTTGAACCAGTTTTTCTTTGCTCGCTACCCCCCAGGGTTTTATGCCATCTGGAGAGTAGGAAGTAAGATTACCTGTATCTATTTTCTCCATTTTCAAACTCTTTCGAGATCCAAATTACCAATTGCTAATTTCATTCTTTGCTCTTTTCAGCACTTCCTCTCCCCTCTAGAGATCCAAGCCACAAGCAAAATTTTGAAAGATTGAGTGCCGTGGCCGCAAAAGAGAGAAGTATAAAATTTTTGTTGAGGGATGAATTTTTGCATCAGTATGGACTTTTGCACGCTTCTCGCTCTACGCACCCCCATGAGGTTCCAGACTCCCCGCCTAAAGCATTAGATGCCCCAGTTTCCACTGACGAACCCTAACCAAAAGAAACTGCCTCCGAAGCTTCTCTGGTGAAGTGTTCTACCACTATTGATGTTGCGGGGTCATCTGGCAAATTCGCACTTGCCCCAGTTATTGAGGAAGAAGATCCTCAGGGATCTCCCCGACATTCACAGAAATCTGGCGAAGAAGCCGGGAACACAAGTCCTGTCAGGCAGAGCGGGGACAATACTTTCGAAGGGTTGAGCGACCTTTTTGCCACCTCACAGGAGATCTTTAAAGACGACCCTGTAACTACTAGAGTTTCTTCTTCAGTAGTGGAAGCGACTTCTTCTTTGCAACAAGCTCCGTCGACCCAAGAGTTGACGTTAACTACTACTCCCACGATTACTCCGCAGTCAAAGAGTGGTTCGTAGTTTGATGCCCATAGTTTGCACATCACACACTTAGAACCTTTCAGCACTTTCATGCACCTAACTCATTGTACTTTGAAGATTCTAAAGTTACATTTCTTTTCTCTGAAGACTTTTAAGACTTGTCTCTCTTTTTATTTCAGATTCTCCGATGGGACGCAACGGCTCTTACTATGACGACTTTCAGCGCTACGGGAGGCATAGTCAATATGATTATAGGCGCTACCTTCCCGTTCACAGAGAAACCGATGAAGAGAGAGCCGCTCGAATGGCTCAGGAGAGAAGGGATCAAGAAGAGCGTTATGAGAGAAAAGAAAGGGCGGAGCACCTTGATTCCTCCTAGAGAGGTGACGATTCTCACAAGAGAAAGTCGCATGATGATCGAGGAAGAAGCCATATAGTTGAGGACCCAAGCAAGCATGCCCGACACGGTGAAAAGCATGCTTCTACAACTCCTGAAAAGGTCACTGCCCCCGTCTCACTTGACATTCCTTCTGGCTCTCCTGCTCTCGGGAAGACAGACATTCAGACAATAATTAGCAGGTCTAAATTCCAAGTTGGATCAGGCCCGGCTACTCTGCAAAGCCGGTTCCCACACTGGTGCCTAAAGGGAGTGCGGTTCGATCTCGACTTGGTCCCTATTCACAAGCCTGCCATGCTGCGAAATCTCGATGCCGTCAGGCTTGATATTGAAAGGATGTCGAACTGGTAAAAGCTTGTTGACGAGCTTCAAAGGGTAAACCATGCGAATCTCGAGGCCATGCTTACTATGGAAAATGACAAAGCTGAATGGCAGAAGGTTCTTGAGCAGCATGATACTGAGATGAGGAGCATCACTACTTATAATGAAGAACTTGAGGCGAAGGTCGAGAAACTTAAAGAAGAACTCACCACTTCTTCTACTTCTTACACTCAAAAAGAAGAGGTGCTTCAGAAACAAGTGAGAGATGCTCATGCCGGCCAAAGATACGCCGAAGACAAGCTTGAAGTGCAAAAAAGAATCAATGAGGGCTATATTGCTGATATTGCAGAGCTTCGGAAGAAAACTGACTTTCAAGAGGCAGAGATCGAAATGCTTAAGCTTCAACTCTCCAAAGCTGAAAGAGAGCGTGATGAGGCCGTTGCCGGTAAAATTGCAGCTGAAGAATCTCATGAGGCAACGAAGGCCAGCATCAGCTCGATATTATTTGACTTCTATCTGCACGGCACCTTGGGGCATGGTAGTCACGCCTTTCTAGGTCCCAAATATGAAATTACTCTGGTTGAAGTGTGGGAGGCCGCACTTGACATGCTTGGCGGTGAAGGTGCTGGCTATGCCGAATCAGCTCTTGAGAAGCATTACTTGGATGACGATGCTCGCGCCGCTCTCGGCAAGGGAAAAGAACAACTTGCAAAATTAAGAGCTGAAATGGCAGAAGGGGAACGGTTAGGAAAAACTACTTCAACTATTCCAGTCCAGCCTTGTCCTTCGGCCGAAATCGACATTATTGGCTCCAGTTCTCATTCTCCATCCCTGGTCAAAGTTACAACTGAGATTACAAGTACATAGGGTGGAGATGAAGGTGAAGAGAGCACCGAAGCACAGGCTTATGAGGTTGATATCAGGAAGTCGGCTTCTCCAGGTAACTCTACTGTTAATCTTGCCCAAGTAGACTGCTCATTTGCTTCTTATGAGTTCGATGAGCTTCTCGACTATTTCCTGAACCTCAATGAGCATTTATCTCCTCTCTTTACTGACTTTAACTTCTTTTCTTCTGTAGAGAAAGCATCGAGCATTGTTCAAACTTCCCCTCCTCCAATTATTCCTCCTTCGGTTCTCCAGGTCACTCCTCCGTCCGCCTCTCAACCCGAGTCGCAAGAGGAGAAAATAGAAGCACTTCATGGCTTAGATGATTCTATTGCTTCTCAAGAACATGGGGGAGATGTTCTTGGAGAAGGCAATGAGTCTCCGGAGCGAACCACTTCTGATAACATAAAATTATCTGCTCTTGTTACTTCGGGAAATGAGTCTTCTTCAAGGAGGAGGAGGAGGAAGAGTGTCACTTCCAAGAAGAGAAGGAAAGACATTCTTGTTTCTGAGGAGGAAGCGAAAGTTGATCCGGCAGTAACCCTTTCTCCTTCATCCCCGACTCTCCCAAGCCGTCCTGAAAAGCTGCCTATTAGGTCAGGTGAAGGCTCTAAGGGTGGCGGAAAGAAGAAGTAAGGGGTCCTGCTTCGATTTATCTTTATTTTTTGCTTTTTGCATGTACTAGCCGGAGATTGTGCGGGTACCGGCCACCACTTTTCTTTTTCTTTTTATTTTGAAACCTGTACCTGTACAAAATTTTGACAGTATTGAATAAAATGATTCTTTTTGTTTGTACAAACTTCTGTCTGTATTTGATAATGCATTTACTATTCATTTTTGTACAAGTTTCATTATATGATATAGCAGTGAGCTTGTGGTATGTTGTTCGAGCGTAATTTTTACCAATGTAGCTATACCATGTTGCCCCTATACCATAAGCTCGTTGCAATATTTTATACTTTGAGGGGATTTGTACTCTTATTTTCTAGAGAATAACTATTCCATACTTGGAGGAATACTATTCTGCTCAAAATAGAGTACAGCTCACTCCATATGAGTTTCTACGCTTCATCCTTCGAAGATATCACTTTTTCTTTTGTGCTTTCACACATTTTACCGAGTGAATTCTTCTATGTGGTAAAGCGGGCCTCTGAAGGGCACTTTAACTTCTTTTTGAGGAAGAGTATTTTCGAGAATAGAAGAACCAGTCTTCCTTTGAAAGTTAAAGTGTGCCTTTGAAGAGGGCTTCTTCTCTTCTTTTTTTTATATTGCGCCCCGGTGGAGGACTTTTGATCTTTGCTTTGCATTTCTGGTGAAATGCTTCTTTGAAAAGTTGTACCTCTGAGGAGAGCTTTTTCACGTTTCAACACTTGGAAGTTTTATTTCAATCTCGGTGAAACGTGTGCCTCCGAAGAGTTATGCCTCCGAGGAGGGCTTTCCACGTTTCGACACTTGGAAGTTTTATTTCAATCTCGGTGAAACGTGTGCCTCCGAAGAAGTCTTTCTGTTTGATTGCACCTCTGGGAAGAGGTTTTTTGTTTGATTGTGCCCATGGGAAGGGGTCTTTTTGTTTGTGTTAACTCCGCCTCGGTTTGGACTCAGCGACTTGAAACGATACCGACCTAAGACTCAAAGAGATGCCGACCTAAGGCCTAAGGGGCATGCCGACCTGACACTTCAACAAGTATGCCGACCTAATACTTTAAAAAGGCTACCGACTCAACATAGATACCGACCTAACAGTCTAGGGAGATTGCCGACTTAACTGGTTGCCGACCTAACTGCCTTAACAGGAATGCCGACCTAAGGCCGAAAAGGGATACCGACTTAAGAGAAGTGCAGACCCAATGCTCTAGCATGTATACCAACCTAAGACCTAAAAGAAACACCGACTCAATGACTTGACCAAGTTACCGATATAATGCTTTACCAAGCTGCCGGCCTAAGTCACAGCCGACCTAGGACCAATGTTAGCTCGTTCACGACTCAAGGAAAGGAAGATGAGTTCAATGCAGCTACTCAGCACAGCAGCCTCTTAACTCGTGCACAATTCAGCTCCCAGTTATCTCGGTCACGACTCACGACCTAATTTGAGTCGTGAACGACTTAAAGCTATTAAATGCAAACCCGAGGCCGTATTACTAAGAAGGGGTGGTGTTGACTCGGAGGCGACCTAGGACTTGTGCAAGTGAACTCCTGTGAAGCCATGAAGGGGCCAGATGGACCGGCCACGACTCATATTAAGTCGGCTAGACTTAACTTAAATCGGCCACGACTTAGGACTTGGCAATAATTCCAGACCGAAACTCTCTATAAATAGGCAACCACCTCAAACATTCAAGGGACTTTTGGGCACATTCTCTTGAGAGACCGTGACCTTGCTGCATCGAGAACTCCATCAACACTTAGAGCTTTCGAGATCAAAGGAATTCTTCGAAGAACTTCACGGAGAAACTACACATCTTCAATTTGAATTCAAGGATTTTAATCGACATAGAAGCTTGAGCTACTTATTCCAAAACTCTTGTAACTTGAAATATATTGTACTTGAGAAGAATTGTATCAGCTTGTAACGAGATCATTAATAAAAGTACTTAAAGTGGACGTAGGCTATACCCTTAAGCCGAACCACTATAAAATTGTTGTCGTTTACTGCTTTTCCATTGTTTTCTGCTTGTAATCTGTTCCCGAGCTTTCGGGTGGTGCTTTCACAACTATAGCTCATACACCGGGGTGTTAGCGTTCAAATTTTAGCGTTATTGGACTCAGCGACTTGAAACGATACCGACCTAAGACTCAAAGAGATGCCGACCTAAGGCCTAAGGGGCATGCCGACCTGACACTTCAACAAGTATGCCGACCTAATACTTTAAAAAGGCTACCGACTCAACATAGATACCGACCTAACAGTCTAGGGAGATTGCCGACTTAACTGGTTGCCGACCTAACTGCCTTAACAGGAATGCCGACCTAAGGCCGAAAAGGGATACCGACTTAAGAGAAGTGCCGACCCAATGCTCTAGCATGTATACCAACCTAAGAACTAAAAGAAACACCGACTCAATGACTTGACCAAGTTACCGATATAATGCTTTACCAAGCTGCCGACCTAAGTCACAGCCGACCTAGGACCAATGTTAGCTCGTTCACGACTCAAGGAAAGGAAGATGAGTTCAATGCAGCTACTCAGCACAGCAGCCTCTTAACTCGTGCACAATTCAGCTCCCAGTTATCTCGGTCACGACTCACGACCTAATTCGAGTCGTGAACGACTTAAAGCTATTAAATGCAAACCCGAGGCCGTATTACTAAGAAGGGGTGGTGTTGACTCGGAGGCGACCTAGGACTTGTGCAAGTGAACTCCTGTGAAGCCATGAAGGGGCCAGATGGACCGGCCACGACTCATATTAAGTCGGCTACGACTTAACTTAAATCGGCCACGACTTAGGACTTGGCAATAATTCCAGACCGAAACTCTCTATAAATAGGCAACCACCTCCAACATTCAAGGGACTTTTGGGCACATTCTCTTAAGAGACCGTGACCTTGCTGCATCGAGAACTCCATCAACACTTAGAGCTTTCGAGATCAAAGGAATTCTTCGAAGAACTTCACGGAGAAACTACACATCTTCAATTTGAATTCAAGGATTTTAATCGACATAGAAGCTTGAGCTACTTGTTCCAAAACTCTTGTAACTTGAAATATATTGTACTTGAGAAGAATTGTATCAGCTTGTAACGAGATCATTAATAAAAGTACTTAAAGTGGACGTAGGCTATACCCTTAAGCCGAACCACTATAAAATTGTTGTCGTTTACCGCTTTTCCATTGTTTTCTGCTTGTAATCTGTTCCCGAGCTTTCGGGTGGTGCTTTCACAACTATAGCTCATACACCGGGGTGTTAGCGTTCAAATTTTAGCGTTAACATTTTTGGTGCTTTCACTGAGAATTGAACTCAGGGGCAAACTTCAACCATTGTTCAACAAAATTCTAACAGAAATCATGGCTTCAGAAAGGAAACGGAAGTTGTTAAGGTTTGAAGGTACTTGCAACAATGCCATTGCTCTTCCCACGCTAAGTGAAACAGCTTCAAGTATTGGAGTCACAAGGGCTGAATTAAATGTCGTGATATATGGAATATATCAACACAAGGAAGTTCAAAGCAATAGGATACTGGATAAGATGAACGCATTGCAGGAAGAAGTCCATCGACTAGAAAGTGATATAAAAACCATTGCCAAAGAGGCCCAAGTTTCAGAGGAATGGAATGCTCCTCAACGAGCAACTGGCATTACTATTTGAACATTCCCCCAAACAGAGAATTCATGGCCACGACCAACTATCCACGAACGTTTGTCAAGGCGAACTTTTGAAAGAATAGTTGATGATTACCCATTAAGTCCTGGTAACGATGAAGAATACATACCGGAAATGATTGAACAGAAAGAGAAGAATGGGGGAAGGAGAAAACAGAAACTCTTGAAAAAAGCTCGACGCTTCACACCCTCCAACTTCACTCCCTTGACCGACACTCCGGAAAGTATCTTCTTGGCAACAAAGGACGTTGTTGTTTACCCCAAACCATCTCTGATGAGGAGAAGCGCGACAGACAATGGGAAATTCTGTCAATTTCGCAATCAACCTGGCCATGAAACTAACCAATGTCGCCACCTAAGGAAGGAGATTGAAGGATTGATCAAGCAGAATGAACTGCAACAGTATGTGAAAAAAGATGGAATTAGCTACTCCTCATCCTCTAAAGTGCAGCTGGTTCCCGCTCAACAATGTAGCTCAAATAAAAGAACCGTGGCACAGGGAGATGAAGGTCCTATCATCAGTATCATCACAGCAAGCCCTCACCAGACAGGGAAAAATTGGATGAGGCGGGAAGACGCGCTCACGCTCCAAGGAGACCTTCAAAGTGAAAGGAAGTTTCGATTCTGAAAGATGTTGCCATCCAGTCCTCTTATGCCAAAAAATTCAATTCCTAAAGCCTGGGGCAACAATTGCTTCCATGCCTTACTTGAACACTTTGTTTCAAATTTGTAAAAGAGTGCTGATCCAATGATTCTTGTTTCAAAATCTGTAGTAAAAACAATGCCAATAAATAATAAAAAACTATAAGTCTTGCTTTCCCTATTATTACGAGTCGCTTATTTTATTTCGATATGTGAAATATTCTGAGAATATCACTAAGATTATCGATCTAAATTTGCAGGCAATCAATACCAAGCTGATTCATTACAATATCAAGCAACCCTTGGTAGCATTCAAAAGCAAGCCTTAAACAACAGAATTCCAGGGTCAAATCCCGAATAAGAAGTACTCTAAGCAAACAAATAAGATTTGGCTAGAGTATGTTTCTTCAGTTAAAACCACCCGCCAACAGAAGAAGATGATGCACACTTAAAGACGGCACTAAGGAATTGCTAATATAATCAATCAAATTCGCAACTGTCAAAAGAAAACCAATTCCAAGAACTTGGAACAGCAACCATTTACACCCATATTTTACATGAAAACTTTGCTAAGATATTGCAAAGAATTTACAAATATATGATTCTCTTGTTAAGGGCAATTGCAAGGCAGGCGAATAACAAAAGCTATAAAGTGGATATAGGCCCAGTTTCGGTTAAACCACTATAATTCTTATGTTCCTTACTATTATAAACTGCTTTGTTTTATTTCGGCATATGAAATACGTTAATCGTGTTACTAAAAAAAAAACGATTTAATAATGCAGGCCATAAAAACAAAGCTTACCAGTCACGAGACCAAGCGATCCGCAACATCATCCGGCAATCAAGCACTGGGCCATTCAAAATTCCCATATTTAAATCCTACAAAAGGAGAACTTCAAACGAAAGTAAGCAAGGTGGATAGAAGCAGATCATATATAACTAACTACAAATGCTTGAACAAACAAACAACAAGTTAAAGAACCTATATCTGCCACCACCAATTTGCTTAACTATAAAATATACTCCTTTGGGTAAGGGAGAGGCTTGGCAGCTGAAAGTGGTGACACTTGCGAAGCAATGGGGATTGTCAACATGAATCAATGACAAAGAGACATGCGAGAGTAAGCGTTAGCCAGCAAAAAGAATATTTCAGAAGCACAAGCCCTCTTTGAAGGCATAACTCCTTAGAGGATAAAGACCTCAAGCGGGCTTCACCGAAAAAAGGCGTCTTTCTCGTTACAAAGTCGTGGAGTTATCGGTCGACACACTCCCGAGAATCCATCCAACCGAGAAAAGGAAACTCCAAACTTCCTGACAATAACCCTACTTAGGGGCGCGCATTTCACCACAACCGGTCAACATACTCCTGTGAGATGAAATGTGAAAAGCCCTCTTCGGAGGCAAAATGCTTCTCTACGGGGACCGAATGCTTCTCCTCAGAGATCAAAGCCCTCTTCGGAGGCGAAAAGCTTCTCTTCGGAGACCGAATGCTTCTCCTCAGAGACCAAAGCCCTCTTCGGAGGTGAAATGCTTCTCTACGGAGACCGAATGCTTCTCCTCAGAGACCAAAGCCCTCTTCGGAGGCAAAATGCTTCTCTACGGAGACCGAATGCTTCTCCTCAGAGACCAAAGCCCTCTTCGGAGGCGAAATGCTTCTCTACGGAGACCGAATGCTTCTCCTCAGAGACCAAAGCCCTCTTCGGAGGCAAAATGCTTCTCTACGGAGACCGAATGCTTCTCCTCAGAGACCAAAGCCCTCTTCGGAGGCGAAATGCTTCTCTACGGAGACTGAATGCTTCTCCTCAGAGACCAAAGCCGTCTTGGGGGGCAAAATGCTTCTCTACGGAGACCGAGTGCTTCTCCTCAGAGATCAAAGCCCTCTACGGAGGTAAAATGCTTCTCTACGGAGACCGAATGCTTCTCCTCAGAGACCAAAGCCCTCTTCGGAGGCAAAAAAATTTCTCTACGGAGACCGAATGCTTCTCCTCAGAGACCAAAGCCCTCTTCGGAGGTGAAATGCTTCTCTACGGAGACCGAATGCTTCTCCTCAGAGACCAAAGCCCTCTTCGGGGGCAAAATGCTTCTCTACGGAGACCGAATGCTTCTCCTCAGAGATCAAAGCCCTCTACGGAGGTAAAATGCTTCTCTACGGAGACCGAATGCTTCTCCTCAGAGACCAAAGCCCTCTTCGGAGGCAAAAAAGTTTCTCTACGGGGACCGAATGCTTCTCCTCAGAGACCAAAGCCCTCTTCGGAGGCAAAATGCTCCTCTTCGGAGGCACAACTCTTCGGAGGACAAAGACCTCAAATGGGACATATGCCGCAAGAAAGAAAGTTCTCTACTCAACAAAAAAGATTGGAGGAGTCATGACCCACCAACCATGAGAGAGTAACTTCCAGGCAATGTAAACCATCTCTGGGGCACATTTCACCAGGAGTTGAAGCGTAACAGCCGCTCTTCGGAATTACACTTCACCAGAGTTGAAATGCAAACAAAATAAAGACCTCTTCGGGGGCACATTTCACCAGGAGTTGAAGTGTAACAGCCGCTCTTCGGAATTACACTTCACCAGAGTTGAAATGCAAACAAAATAAAGACCTCTTCGGGGGCACATTTCGCCAGGAGTTGAAGTGTAACAGCCGCTCTTCGGAATTACACTTCACCAGAGTTGAAATGCAAACAAAATAAAGACCTCTTCGGGGGCACATTTCGCCAGGAGTTGAAGTGTAACAGCCGCTCTTCGGAATTACACTTCACCAGAGTTGAAATGCAAACAAAATAAAGACCTCTTCGGGGGCACATTTCGCCAGGAGTTGAAGTGTAACAGCCGCTCTTCGGAATTACACTTCACCAAAGTTGAAATACAAAACAAGATAAAGACCTTCCTGGAAGCCCATGTTTCACCGAGATTGAAATAAAACTTCCAAGTGTCGAAACGTGAAAAGGCTTTCCTCGAAGGCACAACTCTTTGGAGGTACACGTTTCACCGAGATTGAAATAAAACATCCAAGTGTTGAAACGTGAAAAATCCCTCCTCAGAGGTACAACTTTCTATATATATATAAAAAAAAAATTAAAAAAAAAATCCTCATCAAGAGCATACTTTAACTTCCAAAGGAAAAGTAATTTACCTATTATGGAGAATGATCTGCCTAAAAAAAAAAAGGGGGGGGGGTTAAAGTACACTCAGAGGTCCGCTTTGCCACATAGAAGAATTCACTTGGCAAAATATATATACATATGCAAAAGACGAAAGTGATTTCTTCGAAGGACAAAGCGTAGAAACTTATATGAAGGAAGTTGTACTCTGCAAAAATTTTATTTAAAGAATAAAATAATTATTCTTTAGCAAATACGAGTGCAAGTCCCCTCGAAGTATAGAATATTGCAGCAAACTTATGGAATGGGGGCAATATAGTATAATTACACACAATATGGTATAGCCAAACCAGCAAAAGGTAACGCTCAAGTAACATGCCATAAGCTCGCTGCAATATCATGTAAAAGAACTTGTGCAAAAATGAATAATAAATGCATTCTCAAATTCAAACAAAAGTCTGTACAAATAAAGAATCATTTTATTCAATTGCAGATATTGCAGATACAGGTTTCAAAATAAGAAGCAGGGGCCGGTGCCTGCACAACATCCGACCATTACACAAAAAAGGAATCAAAAAGCTCAACTCTTCATTTCTTCTTGCCGCCTTTAGACCCTTTACCCGGCCGAGTGGTTAGCTTTTCGGGTCTTCCAGGTTGGTCTGAAGGCATAAGGGATGAAGGGGAGGGAGGTACAACTGGCGCAATTTCCGGTTCCTCTTCAGTGGTGATAATTTTCTTCCCCCTCCTCTTCGATGTCCCAAGCTTCTTTCTTCTCTGCGAAGAAGACTCACTCCCCGGAGTAACGAGAGCGGACAAAACTACGTCGTCAGAAGGAGTCCGCTCCGGAGAGATCTCGCCTCCTTCGAGTCCCTCATCTTTTTGCTCCTGCGAGGCAACAGGGTCATCCAAACCATGAAGAGCCTCAATTTTCTCCTCTTGTGACCCAGGTTGTGAAGCAGAAGGAGGAGTCACCTGAAGAGATGGAGGAGGAATAACCAGAGAAGGCGAAGTCTGCACGGCACTTGTTGTTTCAACTGCAGAAGAAGAAAAATTGAAAATGTTAGTATCTTCCCGAAAGAAGGGAGATATGGGTTCATCGAGATTCAAGAGGTAATCGAGGAGCTCATCAAATTTTTGAGGAATAAGCAGGCAATCCACCTGAATCGGACCAATGTCGAAATTACCTGAAGATATTGGCTTTGTTAGTTCAATCTCATAATTCTGAGCCCCAATGTCCTCCAAAGCCTCTTCATCAGTAGGGGTGATTACCCCAGTTCTTGTAGGAGGCGGCAAATGAGCACTAGGGCTTGTAATGTCCACCTCGGGAGAAACTAGAGGACGTTCGGAGATGGTAGGCGGTACTTCTTTTTTCAGAACGCTCCTCTTCCGCCATCCCGGCCCGCGCTCTGGCAAGCTGCTCCTTACCCTTGGCAAGAGCAGCACGGGCTTCGTCATCAAGATAATGCTCTTCAAGGGCTGACTCAGCATATCCAGCACCTTTACCACCGAGCATATCAAGTGCTGTCTCCCAAACTTCAGCCAGTGTGATTTCATACTTGGGGCCTAAAAAGGCAAGGCTTCCACGCCCCAAGACGCTGTGCAAGTAGAAGTCGAATAATGTTGAGCTGATGCTGTTTTTAGTCGCCTCATGAGATTCTTCAGCTGCGATTATGCCGGCGACAGCCTCATCACGCTCCCTTTCAGTTTTGGCAAGCTGAAGCTTAAGCATTTGTATCTCCGCCTCCTGGGAGTTGTTTTTCTTTCGGAGCTCAGCAATATCAGTAGCATAGCCTTCACTGATTCTTTTTTGTACTTCTAGCCTGTCTTCGGCATCCCTTTGGCTAGCGTGAGTGTCTCTCACTTGTTTCAGGAGCACTTCTTCTTTTTGAGAATAGGAAGTAGAGGAAGCAGCAAGCTCATGTTTCAATTCCTCGACTTTTGCTTCAAGCTCCTCATTGTAAGAAGCAATGTTCCACATCTCGGTGTCGTGTTGCTCAACGACCTTTTGCCATTCGGCCTTATCGTTTTCCATAGTAAGCATGGCCTCTATGTTGGCACGGTTAACTCTTTGAAGCTCATCGACAAGCTTCTGCCAGTTTGACATCCTCTCGATATCGAGCTTGACGGCATCAAGATTGCGCAACATAGCAGACTTGTCGATGGGGACCAAGTCTAGGTCGAACCTCACCCCCTTAAGGCACCATTGAGGAAATCGGCTCTGCAGAGTGGCAGGACCCGGTCCAACTTGAAATTTGGGCCTGCTAATTATCGTTTGAATATCTGATTTCCCAAGAGCGGGAGAGTCAGAAGGAATGTCGAGTGAGGCAGGAATAGTAACTTTCTCAGGAGTAGTAGA
Source organism: Allium cepa (assembly GCA_030765085.1). Classification (NCBI taxonomy): domain Eukaryota; kingdom Viridiplantae; phylum Streptophyta; class Magnoliopsida; order Asparagales; family Amaryllidaceae; genus Allium; species Allium cepa. The sequence continues at coordinate 913,983,072 of CM060943.1, forward strand.
GGCCTGCTTTTCACTGTGACGGGCTCATTTGCTTAAGTCTTCACTCATGTGACCTTTTCCTCGATCGTCATGAGATTTTCTCTTGTGAGAGTCATCGCCTTTTTGCCAAGAATCATGGCGCTCTTCTCTCTCCCTTCTTTCACGATGTTCTTCTTCAGTCCTCCTTTCATGAGCCTTTCGGGCAGCCCTCTCTTCATCCGACTCTCTGTAAGAAGGAAGGTAACGCCTGTGATCATACTGGCTACGCCTCCCGTAGCGCTGGAAATCGTCATAGTACGAGCCGCTGCGCCCCATAGGAGAATCTGGAATTAAAATAATAAGCTTTAGAAATCTTTAAAGTGCAAGAAGATAAGTGCATAGAAGTGATGAGAAATTCTAAGTGTGTGTGTTGTGCAAACTACGCGCATTAATCTACGAACCACTCTTTATTTGGGGAGTGGTTGTGGGTGTAATAGTTAACGTCAACTCTTGAGTCGACGACGGCTGTTGCAAAATAGAAGTAGCTTCAACTACTGAAGAAGAAATCCCGGCAGTAGTAGGGTCATCTTTGAAGATCTCTTGTGAAGTAGCGAAGAGGTCGCTCAATCCTTCGAAGGTATCGTCCCTGCTTTGCTTGACAGGACTGGATTTCTTAGCCTTTTCACCAGATTCTTGTGAATGGTGAGAGGATCCCTGAGGCTCTTCTTCCTCGATAACCGGGGCAAGTTTACCAGATGGCCCCGCAACATCAACAGAAGTGGAGCACTTCACCAGCGAAGATTCAGGAGTCTTTATCGGAGAATCGGGGACTTCCGTTTGAACTTCATGAGCATGCATAGAGCGAGAAGTGTGTAGAAGCCCATGTTGATGTAAAAATTCATCCCTCAACAGAAATTTTATGCTCCTCTCTTCTGTGGCCACGGCACTTAACCTCTCAAAAACTTGCTTATGAATTGGGTCTCTAGAAGGGAGAGGAAGTGCTGAAAGGAACAAAGAATGAAATTAGCAACTGAAAGTTCGGATCTCGAAAAAGTTTCAAAACGGAAAAAATAGAAACACTAATCTTACTTCCTACTCTCCAGATGGCATAAAACCCTTAGGGACAGCGGGCAAAGAAAAACTGGTTCAAAAATCCATGAACACTTTCAGTAAGATCGGAAATGAGCTTGCGGTTTCTGGCACTTCTCACAATAATAAGGGAAGGATGATCTTTACTCTTTGCAAACGAGCACAGATAACGAATTTCTTCAAAACTCGGTAGGCGATCAAGGGTTCTTCTAAACAAAACACATAACCCCGTCAAGATGGCATAGCCATTGGGATGAAGTTGAAACGGAGAGATTGTCAACCGAAGGAGAAGAGTTCGAAGGAAGTCGTTAAAAGGAGGAATCGCCCCACTTAAGCACATTTGGCGATTGACTGCAACAAAGCCATAGGGAGGATTGTCAGCAGTATCACTTGGCCCAGGGAGAAGAACATCACTTTCAGCAAAGCCAAATTGAGTGCGCAGCTGGACAAACGCTCTCAAAGTTAGAATAGTCGGGGTTCTCTCCGGAGGATTCTCTATGGGAACAGCTATCGGAAAAGTTTCTTCCTCTTGAGTTACCACTTCTTCTTCTCGGTGGGAAGTCATTCTACATAAACAACTGGGTATTCAAATATGAAGGTGCACGTTTCCTAAAGTGTGTGAAGTGTTGTGTAAAATCAATCAAGCAGTGAACAAATATAACTGGAATGAAAACTAGCAAGCATTCGTTAGTTATGAAATTCAGGGACTATTGTTTTAAGCCTAAATATGCAAGTAAGATGTTGATGCAGATAAATCAGTTCAGATTATTGATACTTTGCATTAATGTTTAACTTTAATTGATTGATTCACAAACATTTCATGCAGTGTAATTAAGTTGCTTGTCTTGTCTTGACTAATCTGTCATCTGACATGGGCAGTCAATGGCAGTATTTTTGCCTTGGTTTTCTTTGTTTGTTATTTTCAGCAGGTTAGCAGCTTATAAGTTAATGCGATCTGTGAAATAATACACTGAGATTCAAGCAAATTTAAAGTTGGGGCAGTTCAAAATTTAGGCAACTTAGTTTGGCAGTTCAAGTTAGAAACTCAAAGTGGATCTATGCTCTCAAAAAGTCAGCATGCCCAAAGCTTAAGTGTTAACTCGGCAGCGGTTTAAGGGCTTAGCTCAGCCACGGTATAAGGCTTAGATCGGCAGAAGAATAGGTTGGCAGATTTCCCCCAAGTGCTAACACGGCCACGATTTAAGGATTGGGTCGGCCAAAAGCTAAGTCACTTCAAATCACCGGGTCGCATCTAAATCAATACCTCGCCCCACTCAACCCGTTAACCCGTTAGCCACTCCCTCAGCCAAGAAACCCTCATTTCATTTATGCTATTTCATGCTATCGGATCATCCACTAAGTCAGTTCAAAATCACCCAAATTCAATGCTTAGCCATCCTAATGCAAATCAAAATCAACTAGCCAGAAGCAGTACACCATCTCCATCATCTCGTTGATCATTTAGAGCCAAAACCAAGCAAACTCAAGCTCACAAACTACTGGCGCAATGAGGTTCGCAGTAAAAAAGCGCGCAAGAGGTGGGTTCGATTTGAATAGAATTCGTGAATCGATGACAATAAGGGATCAAGAGAAGAGCAGGTTTTACTTACGTGATGAACAACAAAGATTATCGGTGATTGTTTGGAATGGAATCGCCTTTTGGAGCTCGAGAAAGTCTTTAATGGCAGAAGCAAGAGAGTAAGTAATGAGAAGAAAGGAGAGAATATGCGACTTATAGTAGAGAGACCTGAAGCGGCGCGTGTGACCAAACTGTTAGGTCGTAGAGGACCTACCGACCTAAAGAGTGGACGAGTTAGAGGATATCGAAGCACACGACCTAACCAGTAGGCGTATACTTCGAGGGGCAATTGTTAACTCCGCCTCGGTTTGGACTCAGCGACTTGAAACGATACCGACCTAAGACTCAAAGAGATGCCGACCTAAGGCCTAAGGGGCATGCCGACCTGACACTTCAACAAGTATGCCGACCTAATACTTTAAAAAGCCTACCGACTCAACATAGATACCGACCTAACAGTCTAGGGAGATTGCCGACTTAACTGGTTGCCGACCTAACTGCCTTAACAGGAATGCCGACCTAAGGCCGAAAAGGGATACCGACTTAAAAGAAGTGCCGACCCAATGCTCTAGCATGTATACCAACCTAAGACCTAAAAGAAACACCGACTCAATGACTTGACCAAGTTACCGATATAATGCTTTACCAAGCTGCCGACCTAAGTCACAGCCGACCTAGGACCAATGTTAGCTCGTTCACGACTCAAGGAAAGGAAGATGAGTTCAATGCAGCTACTCAGCACAGCAGCCTCTTAACTCGTGCACAATTCAGCTCCCAGTTATCTCGGTCACGACTCACGACCTAATTTGAGTCGTGAACGACTTAAAGCTATTAAATGCAAACCCGAGGCCGTATTACTAAGAAGGGGTGGTGTTGACTCGGAGGCGACCTAGGACTTGTGCAAGTGAACTCCTGTGAAGCCATGAAGGGGCCAGATGGACCGGCCACGACTCATATTAAGTCGGCTACGACTTAACTTAAATCGGCCACGACTTAGGACTTGGCAATAATTCCAGACCGAAACTCTCTATAAATAGGCAACCACCTCCAACATTCAAGGGACTTTTGGGCACATTCTCTTGAGAGACCGTGACCTTGCTGCATCGAGAACTCCATCAACACTTAGAGCTTTCGAGATCAAAGGAATTCTTCGAAGAACTTCACGGAGAAACTACACATCTTCAATTTGAATTCAAGGATTTTAATCGACATAGAAGCTTGAGCTACTTGTTCCAAAACTCTTGTAACTTGAAATATATTGTACTTGAGAAGAATTGTATCAGCTTGTAACGAGATCATTAATAAAAGTACTTAAAGTGGACGTAGGCTATACCCTTAAGCCGAACCACTATAAAATTGTTGTCGTTTACCGCTTTTCCATTGTTTTCTGCTTGTAATCTGTTCCCGAGCTTTCGGGTGGTGCTTTCACAACTATAGCTCATACACCGGGGTGTTAGCGTTCAAATTTTAGCGTTAACAGTTTGATTGTGCCCCTGGGAAGGGGTCTTTTGTTTCTGCCCCTTGGGAGAGGCTTTTATTTTTCCCTGTTCGCTGGGAAGCGGGCCTCCGAAGAGGGATTTTCACATTTCGTCTCACGGGAGTGTATCACCGATGACGGTGAAATGTGTGCCTCTGAGTAGGGTTTTTTCGTGGAAGTTTGGAGTTTCTTTCTCTCGGTTGGACGGATTCACGGGAGTGTATCGACCGATCAGTCCGCAACTTTGTATCGAGAAAGATCTCTCTTTTTCTTGTTTAGCCCGCTCGAGGTCTTTTAGCATTTCAACTGTGGTGAAATGGGCCTCCGAAGAGGGCTTTTCACGTTTCAACACTTGGAAGTTTTATTTCAATCTCGGTGAAACGTGTGCCTCGGAGTAGGGCTTTTGCCTGGAAGTTTGGAGTTTCTTTCTCTCGGTTGGACGGATTCACGGGAGTGTATCGACCGATCAGTCCGCAACTTTGTATCGAGAAAGATCTCTCTTTTTCTGGCTAAGCCCGCTCGAGGTGTTTATCCTCCGAATAGTTGTGCCTCCGTAGAGGGCTTGTGCCTCCGAAGTGGTCTTTTGATGTTTGATGCTTGCTCGCCCATGTCTCTTTGCCATTTATTCATGTCGGCGATCCCTGTTATCTTTTGCAAGTGTCATCCCTTTTTTAGTTGCCAACAATTTTCCTTATCCAAAGAAATATACTTCATAGTTAAGCGAGTTGGTGGTGGTAGACACAGGCTATTTAACTGGTTGTTTGTTTATTCAAACATTTGCAGTTAGTTAGAAATGGTCCACTTCCATCCACATTGCTAACTTTTGTTCGAAGCACTTCTTTTGTAGGATTTGAGTATGGAAATTTTGAATGGTTTAATGTTTGCTTGCTGAGTGATGTCGGAGATCGCTTGGTCTTGCGATGGGTAAGCTTTGTTTTTGTGGCCTGCATTATTAAATCGACATTTTAGTAACACAGTTAACGTATTTTATATGTCGAAATAAAACAAAGCAGTTTATAATAGTAGAGAACACAAGATTTATAGTGGTTCGGCCAAAAACTGGGCCTACATCCACTTTATAACTTTTCATTATTCACTTGCTTTATAATTGCTTTCAATACAAGAATCATATATTCATAATTCTTTTACAACATTTCAGCAAAGCTTTCAAGTAAAATAGGGACGCAAATGATTGCTGTTCAAAGCTCTTGGGATTGGTTCTCCTTCGACAGTTGTGAGTTTGAATGTGCCATCAAGAAGTTTCGCGCCTATAACATATGGCCCTTCCCAGTTTGGCCCAAACACACCTATGGCTGTCATAATTCTCTTCATGACTAAATCCCCAACTTCAAAGCTACGCTGACGAACTTTGGAATTGAAGTGCCTGGCTATTCTTTGCTAGTGAGCTGCAATTCTAAGCCTAGTGATGAAAATGGATCCGTCTGTGTGAGAGGACTTCAGTTTCCACCGGAATCATCGCTTCTGATCCGTATGCCAATGAAAATGGAGTATGCCCAGTCGCAGTTTTGTGAGTGGTCCTATATGCCCATAGTGCAAGCGGTAACTTATCGACCCAACCACCTTTTGCTTTTTCCAGCTGCTTTTTGATGGTTGATTTCATGATTTTGTTTACTGCTTCAACTTGCCCGTTTGCCTGCGGATGAGCTACTGCTGAGAAGCTTTTTCGAATCTTGAATCATTTGCAGAAATCTTGGAACTCCTCACTTTCAAATTGAGTACCATTGTCTGTGATTATCTTCTGAGGCACACCATACCTGAAAACGATATTTTTAGTCACAAAACTTATCATTTTCTTAGAGGTAATAGTAGCCAATGGTTCGGCTTCAGCCCATTTAGTGAAGTAATCAACAGTAACGACAGCATATTTAATCCCCGATTTGGCAGTCGGCAAAGGCCCAATGAGATCTATTCCCCAGATAGCAAATGGCCATGGACTGACCATTTGCGTTAGCTCAATGGAAGGTGCTCTAGGAATTTTAGCGAATCTCTGGCATTTATCACACTTTCGGGAATAGTCAGCACCATCCTGATTAATTTCTGGCCAAAAGTATCCATAACGGAGGATTTTCTTTGCTAAAGTTTGACAACCTGTATGATCCCCACATTCCCCTCCGTGTACTTCAGTCAGAATTGTCTTAGCTTCTTCCTTTGTCACACATCGGAGTAATGGCATTGAAAATCCTCGTCTGTACAAACGACCATCTTGAACTATATATCTGGAGGCTTTCCTCATCAACTTCTGTCGATCTTTTGAACTTTCTGGCAAAGAGCCATTGAGTAAATATTCAAGTATCAGAGTCATCCATGATTCTTGTTCTTGGGATACATTCATAATCCAATCAACATCCATTTCATCTGTTCTTGGAGCTGACAAGACTTCGACGGGAACTAATCCCAATAGTTGAGCTTCACCAGTACTCGAATACTTTGCAAGAGAATCCGCTTTCATGTTCTCTTCGCGGGGTATATGGTTTATTGAGTAATGGTCAAAATTTTAAAGAAGCTCCCAGGCTTTTGATAAATAGGCGGGTAGATTCCCTCCTTTAGCTTGAAATTCCTTCCTGACTTGGCAAACAATAAGTTGAGAATCACTGAAGATCTGCATTGCTTTGATATTTAGTTCTTTAGCGATCCTTAAACCAGCGATGAGAGCTTCATATTCGGCTTCATTGTTTGTCGAAGGGAATTCTAGTCTCAGCGCATAACATAGCGATCGCCCTTCTGGGGTTTCAAAGACAACCCCTGCTCCGAAACAGTAATCATTCCTTGCGCCATCGACGTACAATTTCCATTGGATTGGGACGTTATCAGTGATTTCTTCCTCACTATCACCCTTATCCGTACATTCTGCGATGAAATCTGCCAAAGCTTGTCCATTGATTGCTTTTCGGGGATGGTAAGTGATGTCATATTGGCTGAGCTCAATATTCCATTTCAAAAGACGGCCCGAAGTCTCAGGACGGAGTAGGACTTGCTTTAGAGGTTGATCAGTGAGGACTTCGATGCGATGAGCTTGGAAATACGGCCTCAATTTTCTTGATGCGATCAACAAACAATAGGCGTGCTTTTCTAATCTTGAATAATTCATCTTTGCCCCAGTGAATCTTTTGCTGTTATAATAGACTGGGCGTTGAATCCTTGCGTCTTCCCGTACCAATACTGCACTGAGAGCATGAGACGAAATTGCCAAATATATGAAGAGATCTTCACCACCGTCAGGCTTTGAAAGTATCGGAGGCACTTCCATATGACGAACCAACTCATCAAATGCTTTCTGACATTCAGGAGTCCACTCAAAGTTTTTTCTTCCTTTCTTCAGAGCATCAAAGAATGGAATGCATTTGTCAGTAGCTTTGGAAATGAACCGACTCAAAGCAGCAACCTTTCCATTGAGACTTTGCAATTCCTTCTTCGTTCTAGGAGCCTTGACCTCTCTCAAGGCAATGATTTGAGCTGGATTGGCTTCAATGCCCTAGCGCTCACAATGAAACCCAAAAACTTTCCGTACTCCACTCCAAATGAACATTTCAGGGGATTAAGCTTCATTCTGTATTTACGGAGTACTCCAAACATCTCTGCCAAGTGATCCATGTGGTCTACAGCTTTCTTAGACTTTACTAGCATATCATCAACATAAACTTTCATTGTCTTGCCAATCTGTGGTTTAAACATGGCATTAACAAGCCTTTGGAAAGTTGCCACTGCATTCTTGAGTCCGAAAGGCATGACCTTGTAGCAGTAAAGTCCAACATCTGTGATGAAGCTCGTATCCTCTTGATCTGGCTCATGGATCATAATCTGGTTATACCCGGAGTATGCATCCATAAAAGATAACAATTCATGCCCTACCGTCCCATCCACCAGCTGATCAATCCTGGGCAGCGGGAAACAGTCTTTGGGGCAGGCTTTGTTCAGATCTGAAAAGTCAATGCACACTCTCCACTTTCCGTTAGCTTTTTCCACCAGCACTGGATTTGATACCCAATTTGGATAAGTAGATTCTCTGATGAAACCGTTCTCCATGAGCCGATCAACTTCTTATTTTAATGCTACTGTCCTCTCAGGACCCTGAGTTCTTCTTTTCTGTTTCACACGTGTAAACTTTGGATCAATGTTCAGAGTGTGTACTACAATCTCTGGGGATATTCCACACATGTCAGCATGAGTTCAAGCGAATACATCCAAATTAGCCTTCAAAAACGAAATCAGAACATTCTGAACTGTTGTGTTGAGTTGTGAACCCACATTAAGCACTTTGTTTGGGTCCTTTGGGTCAACGGATACCGGCATTGTTACCTCTACCGGTACTACCCTATTCTCCCCTGCACTGGCTTTCCTTGGATCCATTCTCTTCGTGCCCCATTACATTCGCCAGTGCAGGGTCCACCCTATAATTACTACAAGGTTGGTTCCTTGATGCGGACCGGAGCCGCCGCACCTTTTCCCATTTCCCTTTTCCTTGATTCTCGCAACTCTGCAAAGTAACATTCTCGCCCCGCATCTTGGTCTCCCTTAATCACACCAACTCCGTTATCTGTGGGGAATTTCAGAGTCAGACACCATGGGGCAAGAACACCTTTAAATGCAGCAAGAGTTGGTCGGCCTAAAAAGGCATTGTAGGCAGAGAATTCTTCAACAATTATAAAAGTTTGTTTTCGAGCCACCTTCCTCAGTCCCTTTCCAAGTTATACAAACAAATCTGTGGTCCCAATCGGCTGTTTGGGTTCTCCAGCAAACCCAGCAATCTTAAGTGATGAAGCTTGAACGTCAGCCATTGGAATTTTCATTTGATCGAAGGTCTTCTTGAAGAGGATGTTGCATGAAGCTCCACAATCAACTAGAACTCTTCTCACAGTCGCCGGCCTAATACCAGCGGATATGACCAATGGATCTATGGTCGGAGCCTCGATCCCAAAGAATCCCTGGCACTGAACACAATATCATCTGTGGAAGTCTTTTGTTGCTTTAAAGGCGCATCATTCTCTAAGCCAAAAACATTCTCTTCAGCTGGTACATGCCTCAAGGCCCGGGCAAACCTTTCCATCTCGCCCCAGCTTTTGCCTGCTGGGTGAGGTCCTCCAATTATTATATTGATGACAGGCCTTTCTGATTCATGCTCTACGGCCTTCTCACTTGAACCAGGACGGTGAGTGGGAACTTGCTGTCCTTGAGTCGATGAGGTTGGGGCATTTCTATTTCTTTTCACATACTGCTGGAGCTTGTTCTCTTTCAAAAGTTGTTCAACTACCTCTTTCAACTGACGGCATTCGTTGGTATCATGGCCGGGTTGGTTGTGGAACCGGCAAAACCTTCCACTTTTTTCCATCCTAATCCCAACTCTCATTTTAGGTGGTGTCGGATAATTGACATCATCTTTGGTCGCAAAAAAGATGTTCTCAGGGGTATCGGTCAAGGGTGTGAAATTGAAAGGACGGCCTTTCATAGCATCTCCCTGTTTCTTTCCACCATCATTTCCCCTTTTCTGAGTGTTAGGTTCTTTCTTATTTGAAGCAGCACCATTGTTCCCGGCTTCCGCTGATACCACCTTAGTCGGTGTTTGGAGGCTCTCCAAGCGCATGAATTCATCCACTTTCTTGTAGAATTTGTCAAGTGAGTTTGATTCTTTCATTTTCAACCATTTTCCAAATTCACTTGATTTGTCAATCGCCCTCATCAAGTATGTCAGGACCATACTTGGCTCATCATTATCTACCTCAGCCAATGCTATGTTAAAGCGATTCAAAAATGATCTGATGGATTCTCCCGGATTTTGCTCTAGATTTGACAGCGACATTATATCCTTTTCTTTAGAAGCATACAATCGAAATTGCTCCTTGAATTTCCTGGTCAAATCGGAGAATTGATCGATGGACCTGACTAGCAGCTTTGTAAACCACAATAGAGCCACACCTTCGAGATATACCGGGAAATATCGACATTTAATTTCATCAAACGCCCTGGCACCAGTCATATGCCAGTCGTACTTATACAGAAACTCGTTAGGATCACTTGTCCCCTTGTAAGCCGGAATAGTAGGGGGAACGAATTTTCTTGGGAACTCTGCATTCAAGATCTTTTCAGTAAATGGAGTTTTGCTTGGAGCAAAACCCCACTCTTTCTCATCGTCATCTCTTCGCATATTTTCCTTCATGATTTGACGAACCATACCCGAAAAATACTCTTCATCATTTAGAGGCTCTGGAGGGCACACATCAGCCACTCTCTCTGAATTCTGCCTTGACAATCGTTCACGGAAGGTCGGCTGCGGCCCTGATCTTCCAGCTTGAGGAGGAGTCCTTTCTACAGGGTCTGCGGCTCTTTGAGAAATGTTCCCTTCAACATCCTGAACTCCCCACAGTAGGGTTCCCATCATTATTAACCGGTTGATGATTTGCCCCTAGTAGATCATTCAACTTACTCAAGATCAGGGCATTCTGGGCATTTTGGGCTTCCAACTGCGCATTCTGAGCATTCAATTGTTGATTCAACCCCAAAACTACGGCGTCCAACTCTGCTCGTGTAACTCCAACAGTTGGAGCTGCTTGACTTGAAGGAGGAGAGGTAGCAGTATTCTCTTGAACATTGTCAGATCATACGGAACTTCATTTTCTCCAAGGAGCCATTATTTCCAATAAACTTCTGGTTTTAAAAGAAATCCTTTCAATAGACCTTTGCGGAGCAATAGTGGAAGTTTCTTGAGTTGGGTTCTCAGTGAAAGCACCAAAAATGTTAATGTAAAAATCAGACGCTAACACCCCGGTGTAAATTGAAGTTGAGCGAAAGCACCACCCGTGAACACGGGAACTAAAAACAAGTAGAAAAGTCACAGTGAAAGCAGAAAAGACAACAGCTTTTATAGTGGTTCGGCTTAGGGTAAGCCTACGTCCACTTTAATTCTCTTTATTACTAAATCGATTATAACTTTACAACAATCTTCAATTACAATTCTGATGAGACAAACAACTAGAACTTTGATGCAGAAGAATTCTTTGAATCCATGTAGATTGCGTTAGATTTCCTCTCGAAGTTAGTTGAGATGCCTTTCGAACTTGAAGTGTCGAGTGAGTTGAGAATTCAGCAGAGTATCGGCGCATAAAGAGATTGGCCAAAGTCCCCCCATGCTTGAGGTAGGTTGGTATTTATTGGGAAATCCCCCCTTTAGGTCGTAAGTTGTGACCGGTCCAAGGTAAGTCGTGGCCGACTCATCTGGCCCCTCCATGGTATCACAAAAGTTCACTTGTATAAGTCTCAGGTCGCCCCCGAGTCAACACAACCTTGTGTCAGTAATACGACATCGGGCTTACAATTAGTAGCTTTAGGTCGTGAACGACTCAAGCTAGGTCGTGAGTCGTGAATGAGTTAACTGGCAAGTCGCAAGTCACGGCTTAATTGGTAAGTCCTGGATCGTGTACGAGTTAAAAGGCCACTGCGCCAAGTAGCTGCATTGAACTTGTCTCCCTTTGCTCGGGTCGTGAACGACCTAATATAGGTCATATGTCGGTTGCGACTTAGGTATAGTTCATAATCTTGTCCCTATCTTGAGCAGTTAGAGCAGCAAACTTTCTGGATAGTTAGGTCGGCTCCTTAGGTCGGCAACTATCTTAGGTCGGTAGCTATCTTAGATCGGCATCTTGTTTTAGGCAGTTGGGTCGGCGTTCTTGTTAAGCATTAAGTCGGCAACCTTGTTAAAGCATTAGGTCGGCAACTGTTCAGCCTTAAGTCGGTATCCCTCTTAGGCCTTAGGTCGGTAACTCCATGAGTCGCTTACTAGTTAAGTCGCTTCTCCCCTTAAGTCGCTCAAATCTCTTAAACTGATAAGTCGTTAAGCCCTTAAGTCGTCCAACTCTCTAATTCGCTGAGAATCTTAATACGTTAGGTCGTCCATTTTTAGGTCGCTGGAAAAGAGGAATTAACAAATCTCTTGTGACAATTTTCTTGTGGAAACTTACAATTTGTTCGTAAATATTTAAGTTAAGCTAGTGGTTATAGGACATGAGGCTAAGCTTATATAGTTACTAGCTTACTGTAATTGACACTTCTTGATGATCGTTGATGATCATTTTTGTGATTTAGACTAGCAAATGTGTGATGTCCCTTTGTCTGCGAGGAGACTAAACCCCGTTTCTGTAGAGCTTCGGCTCAAATTGGTGGGGTAGTGACACATGGTCTTCGGGCCGTTTTGTGGAGCTTCGGCTCAAAATTAATGGTTAGCAACCATGGAATAGCGTTCCATTTTGTGATACACATGTTGGCGAGTTTTCATTCTCCCATTTCATGATAGGCCTCCTCCCTTTTTGTGATTTCTGGATTTCCATTGATGATTTCTAGAATTTTATGTTTCACCAATTCTCGTGATTTACATTGATAAGTTTTATCAATATTTGTGCATTGGTGAATTTGTGTGTCATTAACTTTTGTGATTGGCATTGGTATTATTGTCAAAATTTATATTTTGGTGGTTTGGTAAATAAAGAGTATGACAATCCTTTTGATCTTTGAGAAGATTCTTGTGATATTGATTAATCCCTAAGTTATTTTCAATTGCATACTTATCATAGTATGGCTTTATGGTTATCGTATATTTATGGCATGTCTCTTATTCTATATCATTTTATCTGATATTTATAGCTAGACTGATCCGTTTATTATTTTCTTATTAAATAATACTCGGGTCAGACCGAGATGTTACAGGTGCTTCTGCTTGACTTTACGTCTGGGATTATCACCCTGACATTTGGCTAACTACTTAGATTATTAGATTTTGTTGTATACATTTGAGATATAGACTCATTGATGTATCCATATTCTTTCGTCAAGCACTTGTAGCTATTCTTTTGTGACATTGTGGATCTTGTTTGACCACTACTCTGATGTACACATGTGTTATATATTCATATCTATTTACGCCTTTGTGATATGGATGTCTGTGACTGATTTGTGTTATGTTTATTTCTATATTTGTTTTCGAAGAATATATATAGCCAGCAGGTAGTAGCTTTGAGTTTGAATCGGTATGTCAAATTTCCTCCTTAAGCCAGATGCTTGTTGTACTATCTGACATTTCAGTGCTCGCACAAAGCAATTACATGGAGGGTCGCTCCTCAACAGCCTTATCCTCCGTGCTAGTTGACGGCATTACCCCGTAGTGTCCTTGGCTAGCGTGGTTATAGAGGTGGGGAGTCACAATATACCTTGAAACCATAGCTTTGAAACATAACTTTTAATACTTAATGGTTCAAATACTATATTACTTGATAAAATAATCAGCTTCCTCAGATGCTAACGTAAAAAGTCAGACGCTAACACCCCGATGCAAATAAAGACTCAATGAAAGCACCACCCGTTATCACGGTAATCAGAAAAAGTAGTAATTCGCTGAAAAAGCAATAAGAGACACAGAGTTTATAGTGGTTCGGCTTATAATCAAGCCTACATCCACTTCAGTCCTTTTTTATTGCTTATATGATTACAATCCTTTACAATTTCCTTCAATAATAATTCACTTCAAAAGAAAAGTAGCTAGAAAAACTTCGATGCAAGGGAGTTCTCCGAATTCACGGTTGAATATTTTGAATCCCTGTTTGAAGTTGACCGAGGCTTCTTGTGAGTTTCAAATGTTGGAGTAAGGCTCGGCTTGAAGATGGCAGAGTCTCGATGCTTTGGGAAAGTGATCGAAAAAAGTCCCCTCAATGTTGGAGCATATGCCGTATTTATAGGAGATTTTCTGGGTGAGGTATAGGTTGCGCACGACCTAAGATAGGTCGTAGGTCGCTGGCGAGTTAAGGGGAAGCGAGTTACGACTTAACCGGTCCTTCCACTGTCATCTGAACTAGCTGATAGGCCGTAGCGACTTAGGAGGGAGCGGCATCATTTATTTACAAAGTACTAGATCGTGAACGACCTAATGCAGGTCGTAAGTCGGCGACGACCTAAGGGAGTAGCCAGTAACTTCACAATGCCGGGATAACCAATCTAGCGACTTAAGCTAAGTCGTTAAACCATACTGTCACTTAACTCGTTAGGTCGTGGATCGCCCCATTCCTTAGGTCGCTAAGTCGCTGTACTTTGTAGGTCGAGCACATAGTTTGGTCATTCCCCTTTTTAGGTCGCTAGGTCACTTTGTATTATAAGTCATTGAGTCGGTAGGAGGTTAGATAACTCCATCTCTTAAGTCGTTAGGTCGTGGTACTTTTTAGGCCGCATATATGGTTGAGTCGCTCCACATTTATCCCGTTAAGTCGCGTACTTCTTCGGGCTGTTTTCTCGCTGAGACCTTGGGTCGCTTAGCCGCAGAACTCCTTAGGTCTCTAGGTCGCGAGCTTATCAAAGTTAACATTTTCCCCTCGGAGTACACGCCTATTCCTTAGGTCGTGTGCTCCGATCCAGCCTTTAGGTCATTGGCGACTTATTAGGCTTGATAGGTCGCGTGTAGTTATGCATTTCTTTCACCCCGTATAAATTGCTTAGCTCGCTACTTCCTCATTTCATCTGCTCCAATTCTCTAAACCGCCATTAACAATCCTCCGCGGTCAAAGATTTAGCTCAAAGCTTTCTCCTCCTTCAACCGTTAATTCCATCAACGAATTTAGGTAATCTCGAGCATTTACTTACTGCACTTGTCGCCAATTCCACCATAACCGTTTCCACATGATTTTGTCGTTACGATGTAATTTGGTATTCGAATCCTCCTCTTGACTCTTCGTCAAATTGCTAGTGGCTACTGAAAGAATCAATCGGCCTAGGGTTCCATGGGGTTTCTGGACTTTGGAGGAGGCGAAGAGTTTCTTAGTCATTGGGTTATTGGATAGCGGGTTAAAGAATGTTAAGTGGAGAGAAGCAAACGGGCCAGAGAGGAACCGGGACCAGTTTAAGAGCGTCCATCGACCTTAAGCTTATTGGCTCAGATGCGAACTACCTAATTTAACTTTCTTGCGACCTAACCCACTTGCGACTTATCATATTTGCGACTTGGGTCTTAGGCCGTGGCCGAGTTAGGACTTAGATGATTTTGCACCGCCGAGAAGCTTCTTGTGGCTTTTACCAATCTCACTTACTTGTTAGGCCGTGAACGACCTAGCACTTGAGCAAACCTTCCACTGTCTTAATTTGATGCCTTGCGACTTAACCCTTAGGTCGCGTGAGTGACCTAAGACTTGGGCAATTTGAAAACGTCAAAATGCACACCGCCATGCCTTGCACTTTTTAACTAAAACCATGCGACCTAAGACTTGAGCAATTTGAAAACTTCAAAATTTTGACAGAACTTGATTGCCCTTTCAACTTGATCTTTAAACTGTTGAGACTACTTGCTTACCAAATTCGATGCTAATAACCTGTTAAATATAACATTTGCAGAAAACTAGGGCGAATATACTGCCACTGATTGCCCACATCAAATGACAGATTAATCGATAAAATATAATCAACTTAAAGAAATCGTATGAAATGCTGCGAATCAACGAATTCAAGTGAAGTAATAAAGCGATATTAACCAACTAGAGCTGATTTTTATTTTGCATCAATACTGCACTTGTATTCGGACAAGTCCTAAAATTTTTCATGTTTGTTAATTTAATTTCAGTCATGTTTGCTTGTCACTCTACTAGTTTTGCACAACACTTCACACATTTAGGAAACGTGCACCTTCATATTTGAATATCCGGATGCTTATGTAGAATGGTTTCTCATCAAGAAGAAGGAGTAGTACCAACTGGAGAGGCCCTCCCGATGGCTGGTCCACTGGTCAACCCACCAGAAAGAACTCCAACCACTCTGAGTTACCGGGTGTTTAACCAGTTACGCGCCCAATTTGGGATTGTAGAAACAGATGCTATTCTCCCTGTTGCCGTTAACCGCCAAATGTGCCTTTGTGGAGCCATTCCTCCTTTCAACGGTTTTCTCCAACAAATCCTTCGCCGATTGGCTATTTCTCCTTTTCAATTGCACCCTAATGGCTATGCCGTTTTGATGGGATTATGCGTTCTCTTCAGAAGGACACTTGATCGCCTCCTAAGCTTTGAAGAAATCTGCTATTTATGAACATTTGCGAGAAACAAAGACCATCCTTCCATTATATATGTGAGGAGCGCCAGAAAAAGCAAGCTTATTATCGGTCTCCCTGATAGCGCTCATGGTTTCCTAAACCAGTTCTTCTTTGTCTGTTGCCTCCAGGGATTCTATGCTATCTGGAGAGTAGGGGGTAAGCTTACTTAACCCCATTCTTTCCTCTTCTGAGCTTTGCGAGATCCAAATTGCTAAATGTTAACCTCGCTTTCTACTTTTGCAGTCCTTCCTCCTCTTTGTAGAGATCCAAGCCACAAGCAGACTTTTGAGAGCTTAACGTTGTGGCGGATGAGGAGAGAAGTATCAAGTTTTTGCTAAGAGACGAGTTCCTTCATCAATTCGGACTCTTACACCCTTTCCGCTCTACTCAGCCTTACGAAGTTCCTGATTCTCCGGCCGAGGCACCGGATGCCCCAGTTTCTGTTGAGGAGCCTACACTGAAAGATCCTGCTCCTGAGGCTTCTCTGGTGAAATGCTCTACTTCTACCGATGTCGCGGGGTCATCTAGCAAATTTTCACTTGCCCCGGTCATTGAAGAAGAAGAGCCTCGAGAATCCCACCAACATTCAGGGAAGTCCGGAGACGGAGGAGTCAGGAAAACAAGTCCTGCCAAGTAGAGCGGGGACGACACTTTTGAAGGGTTGAGCGACCTGCTTATCACCTCACAGGAACTCTTCAAAGATGATCCTGTTGCCACTAGGGTTACCTCTTCAGTGGTTGAAGCAACTTCTGTTTTGCAACAGATCCCGTCGACTCAAGAGTTGATGTTAGCTACTACCCCCATCATTCCTTCACAACCGAGGAGTGGTTCGTAGTTCAACGCGCGTAGTCTGCACGTTGCACACACTTAGGATTTTTCAGCACTTGTATGCACTTAACTCCTTGCAATTTGAAGATTCTCAAGTTATGTTTTTTTTTTAATTTCAGGTTCTCCAATGGGGCGAAGTGGCTCGTATTATGATGACTTTAAGCAGTGTGGAAGGCGCTGTCAATATGATTACATGCGCTATCTTCCCCCTCATAGGGAAACTGATGAAGAGTGGGCTGCTCGAAAAGCTCAGGAGAGAAGAACATACAAAGAACGGTACGGGAGAGGGAATGAACGTCACGACTCTTCCCACAGAGAGGGTGATTCCCTCAAACGAAAATCCCATGATGACAAAGGAAAGAGCCACGCTGTCGAAGATTCAAGCAAACGGACCAAGCATGGTGAAAAGTCATCATCTGACATTCTTAAAGAGCCTATTGCTTCAGTGCCTCCTCAATCTCCCGCTCTCGCTCGTACCGACATTCAGACGATCATTGGAAGGCCCTTATATCAGGTTGGACCAGGCCCAACTACTCTTCAAAGCCGATTTCCAAACTTGTGCTTGAAAGGAGTTCACTTTGATCATGATCTGGTTCCAATCGACAAACCAGCCATGTTGCGAAATCTTGATGCTGTCAAGCTTGATAATGAGAGAATGTCGAATTGGCAGAAACTTGTTGACGAACTCCAGAGAATGAATCACGCGAACCTTGAGGGTATGTTGAAAATGGAGAACTATAAATCCGAATGGCAAAAGTCTCTCGATCAACATGATGCAGAGATGAGGAGCATCGCCGCTTATAATGAAAAGCTTGAAGCGGAAGATGGAAAACTTAAAGAGGAGCTTGCTACTTCCTCCACTTCCAACTCTCAAAGGGAAAGTGTGCTTCAGCAACAAGTGCGGGATGCTCATGCTAGCCAACGAGAGGCCGAAGATAAACTCAAGTGGTAGGAAAAGGTTGTAGAAGATTATCGCGTTGAATTTGCACAGTTGCGACAACAGACTAGCTCCCAGAACCTCGAAATTGAGACATTAGAAACTCGACTTGCTATAGTTGAGAAAGAGCGCGATGAGGCTGTTGCCGGTAAAATTGCAGCTGTAGAAGCTCATCAAGCCACCTAAGCCGATATCAGTTCGACATTATTTGACTCTACTTGCAAAGTGTCCTAGGGCGTGGCAGTCTCGCATTTTTGGGCCCCAAATACGAAATCACTTTGGCTGAAGTATGGGAAGCTGCGCTTGATATGCTTAAAGATGCTGGGTATGCCGAAGAAGAACTCGAGGCACATTATCTGGATGACGGAGCTCGTGCAGCCATTACCAGAGGAAAAGAGCAGCTCGCTAGAGAGCGTGCTGGGACGATGAGAGAGGAGCATCCAGAGAAAGAAGCACCATTAATTGCCCCTGCCCCTCCTCCAATTTCGGTCGACGTTGATATCACAGGCTCCGGTTCCCATTCTCCGTCCCCTGCTAAAGTCATAACTGAGATTACCAGTGCACAGGGTGGAGATGAAGGGGCAAAGAAAGCACTGAAGCACAAGCTTATGAAGTTGACATTAGGAAGCCCACTTCTCTAGGTAATATTAACGTCCAACCAGGTCAAGCGGATTACTCATTTGCTTCGGCCGAGCTTGATGAATTCCTTGCTTATTATTTAAAACTCGATGGGTCGTTATCTCCTCTCTTCACGGGAGATACTAATATTTTTTGCTTTTCTTCTGTAGCGAAAACGCCTAGTGTCATAGAAACTTCTCCTCCTCCAGCTGTTCCTCCTCCATCCTTTCAAATCACTCCTACTTCCCAGACGGGATCGCAAGAAGAATTAATAGGAGCCCTTCAAGACTTGGACGATCTAACCGCTTCGCAGGAGCAGAAGGCTGAAGGACTTCAAGGAGGCGAAGTATCTCCGGAGCGAACCCTTTCTGATGACATAAAATTGTCTGCTCTTGTCACTCCGGGGAGTGAGTCTTCTTCGAAGAGGAGGAGGAAGCGTAAAACTTCAAAGAAGAAAGGGAGAAGCATTTATGTTACCGAAAAGGAAATGGAAGTTGATCCAGCACTAGCTCTCTCTCCTTCTCCCCCAACTCTCCCAAGCCGGCCTGAAAAATTGCCTATTAAGCCAGGTAAAAACTCTAAAGGTGGTGGGAGAAAGAAGCGATGAGTCCCGTTTTCCCTTCTTTGCTTTACTTTTTGCTTTTTTGCATGTATATAAGCTTGTGTTGACTGGAGATTGTGCGGGTACCAGTCCCTGCTTTCTTTTACTTTGAAACCTGCATATGTATAGAATTCTCATAGTATGGAATAAAATGGTTCTTTTACTTATACAAATTTTTGTCTGTATTTGAGAACGCTTTTACTTTCTGTTTTTATGCAAGTTTCTTTATCCTCTTTATGTGAGGTTGCAGTAAACCTATGGTATGTTTATTGAGGATTGTCTTCATTTTTGTGATGACTATACTGTATTGCCCCAATAGCATAGGTTTATTGCAATCTTTTTTCATATTGGCAACGTTTCGGAGAACAACTCTTCTATTTCAAGAAGACTTATACTCTTCCTTTAGAGAACAACTCATCCATTTGAAAGAAGTTTGCATTTGTACTTTACAGGATAATATTTCCATTTTAAGAAAATATTTTTCTAGCTTAGTAGTATACACTTCATATTGGAGGAGTCTTCTCCTTCTCTTTTTTTTTGTTGCAAAGATTTTACACTTCACTTTTTTGAAAAAAGTCTCTTTTGCTTTGGCAAGTGAATTTCACTTCATAGTGCAGTGGGCCTTTCGACAAAGGGGTTCCAACCTGCTTGAGCCTCTGAAGAGAGTTTTTGATTGTGCCTCTGGGAAGAGGTCTTTTTGTTTGGTTGCGCCTCTGGGAAGAGGTCTTTTTGTTTGATTGTGCCTCTGGGAAGAGGTCTTTTTGTTTCCGCCTCTTGGGAGAGGCTTTTATCTTTTCCCTGTTCGCTGGGAAGCGGGCCTCCGAAGAGGGATTTTCGCATTTCGACTCGTGTGAAGTTTTATTTCAGATCACGGTGAAATGTGTGCCTCTGAGTAGGGCTTTTGCCTGGAAGTTTGGAGCTTCTTTGTCTTAGTTGGATGGATTCACGAGGCGGACACAAGTGTTCTGTGCCACCGATCAGTCCACAACTTTATATCGAGAAAGAACTCTCTTTTTCTGGCGAGGCCCGCTCGAGGTCTTTTAGCATTTCAACTATGGTGAAATGGGCCTCCGAAGAGGGCTTTTCACATTCCAACACTTGTGAAGTTTTATTTCAAATCTCGGTGGAATGCATGCCTCCGATTCTACCTAGAAGTTTCTTCCTCATGGTTGGCCGGATTCACGGGGCGGATGCAAGTTACTTGGACGCTTATTTGTGCAGATTGTCTCAACAAGTGAACAAGCGCCTTGCCTTCCACTTGGGAAGGTGCCTCCGATCATCGTATGGATTCACGGGGCGGACGCAAGTTACTTGGACGCTTGTCTGCGCAAACTGTCTCAGCTAGTAAACAAGCGCCTTGCCTTCCAGTCGGGAAGGTGCTCCCAGTCATTCCATACCAATCTTTTTTGTTGAGAAAGTCTTCTGGCATGCCTCGTTTGAGGTCTATATCCTCCGAAGAGTTGTTCCTCTGAAGTGGGCTTGTGCCTCCGAAGAGGTCTTTTGCCGTTTGATGCTTCTGCCATCTATTCATACTGGCGATCCCCGTTATCTTTCCAAATACCATTCCCTTTTAGTTGCCAACAATTTCCCTTATCCAAAGAAATATACTTCATAGTTAAGTGAGTTGGTGGTGGCAGACACAGGCTATTTGACTGGATGCTCGTTTGTACAAACTCATAGTTAGTTAGCATTGGCCCACTTCCAGCCGAATCGCTAACTTTTGTTCGAAGCACTTCTTTCGTAGGATTTGAGTATGGAAATTTTGAATGACTTAGCGTTTGCTTGTTGGGTGATGTCAAGGATTGCTTGGTCTTGCGATGGGTAAGCTCTGTTTTTATGGCCTGCATTATTAAATCGACATTTTAGTAATACAATTGACGTATTTTATATATCGAAATAAAGCAAAGCAGTCGATAATAGTAAAGAACACAAGATTTATAGTGGTTCGGCCAAGAACTGGGCTTACATCCACTTTATAGTTCTTATTATTCACTTGCACTGGTTTTACAACGGCTTTCAATACTAGAATCATACATTCATCATTATTTTACAATATTTCATTAAAGCCTTTAAGTAAAATATGGGCGCAAATGATTGTTGTTCCAAGCTCTTGGAATTGGGTCTCCTTCGACAGTTACAAGTTTAAATGTGCCATCAAGAAGCTTTTGGCCTATAACATATGGCCCTTCCCAGTTTGGTCCAAGCACGCCTGTAGGTGTCATAATTCTTTTTAAGATTAGATCCCCAACTTCAAAGCTGCGTCGGCGAACTTTGGAATTCAAGTGCCTGGCTATTGTTTGCTGATGAGCCGCAATTCTGAGCTCAGCTTCTTCCCTTTTTTCATCAAGGAAGTCAAGGGCTTCAAGTTGAAGCTTTTCATTTTCGGCTTGATTGAAATGGATTCTTCTATGTGAAGGGACCTCTATTTCTACCGGAATCATTGCCTCTGATCCATATGCCAATGAAAATGGAGTGTGCCCCGTCGCAGTTTTATGTGTAGTTCTATATGCCCATAGTGCTAGCGGAAGTTTATCGACCCAACCACCTTTTGCTTTTTCCAGCTGTTTTTTGATGGTTGATTTGATAATTTTGTTTACTGCTTCCACTTGCCCGTTTGCCTGCGGATGAGCCACTGCTGAGAAACTTTTATGGATCTTGAATTTTTTGCAAAAATCTTGGAAATCTTCACTTTCAAATTGGGTTCCATTGTATGTGATTATCTTTTGAGGCACTCCGTACCTGCAAATGATATTCTTAGTTACAAAGTTTATCATCTTCTTAGAGGTAATAGTAGCTTAGGGTTCAGATTCAGCCCATTTAGTAAAATAATCAACAGCAACAATAGCATATCTGATTCCGGATTTTGCAGTTGGCAGAGGCCCGATGAGATCTATTCCCCAAATAGCAAATGGCCACGGACTGACCATCTGTGTTATCTCAGTGGAGGGTGTTCTTGGGATTTTTTGCAAATCTCTGGCACCGGTCACAATTTCGAGCATAACCCGCGGCATCACGATTAATATCTGGCCAAATATATCCATAACGAAGAATTTTCTTTGCTAAAGTTTGACCTCCTGAATGGTCTCCACACTCTCCTCCGTGTACCTCAGTTAGAATTGTTTCAGCTTCTTCCTTGGTCACACAACGAAGTAATGGCATTGAGAATCCCCGCCTATACAATCGGCCATCTTGAATTGTATACCTTGAAGCCTTTCTTAACAGTTTCTGACGCACTTTTGAACTTTCTGGCGCAGATCCGTTGAGCAGAAAATCCTTTATCGGAGTCATCCATAATTCCTGTTCTTGAGATATGGTCATGATCCAGTCTATATCCATTTTATCAATGCTTGGAGTTGACAGGACCTCCACAGGAACTAATCCCAATAATTAAGCTTCACCAGTGCTTGCATACTTCGCGAGGGAATTTGCCTTCATGTTTTCTTCCTGAGGTATATGGTTTATCGTATAATGGTCTAGGTCCTCAAGAAGCTCCCAGGCTCTTGACAAGTAAGCGGGTAGATTTTCCCCTTTGGTTTGAAACTCTTTCTTGACTTGACATACAATAAGGTGTGAATCACTGAAGATCTGCAATGCCCTGACGTTTAATTCTTTAGCAATTCTCAAACCGGCAATAAGAGCTTCATACTCTGCTTCATTGTTTGTCGAAGGGAATTCCAATCTTAAAGCATAACACAGTGACCGTCCTTCAAGGGTTTCAAGCACAACCCCGGCCCCGGAACTGTAGTCGTTTCTTGCCCCATCAACATACAATTTCCACCGGATTGAAGGATTTTCGGTCACTACTTCCTCACTATCACCATTTTCTATACATTCTGCGATGAAGTCTGCCAAAGCTTGTCCATTGATTGCTCTCCGGGGATGATAAGTGATGTCATATTGACTGAGCTCAATATTCCACTTCAAAAGACGATCCGAAGTCTTAGGACGAAACAGGACTTGCTTCAAGGGCTGATCGGTGAGGACTTTGATGGGATAAGATTGGAAATATGGCCTCTAATTTCTTGATGCAATTAGTAGACAATAGCCGAGCTTTTCCACCTTCGAATAGTTCTTTTCTGCCCCAGTGAATCTCTTGCTGATGTAGTAAACCGGGCACTAAATTTTCGCATCCTCTCGTACCAAAGCTGCGCTGAGGGCATGAGACGAGATCGCCAAATATACAAAAATATCTTCACCATTGTCGGGCTTAGAAAGTATAGGAGGTGTTTCCATGTGGCAAATCAGCTCATAGAAAGCTTTCTGGCATTCAGGAGTCCAGTCAAAGTTTTTTCTCCCTTTCTTTAGAGCATCAAAGAATGGAATGCATTTATCAGTAGCTTTGGAAATGACCGACTCAAGGCAGCAACTTTTCCATTGAGACTTTGCAATTCCTTCTTCGTTCTAGGAGCTTTGACTTCTCTTAAGGTAGTTGTCTGAGCAGGATTAGCTTCAATGCCCCTTGCACTTATAATGAAACCCAGAAACTTTCCAGATTCTACCCCAAATGAACACTTCAAAGGATTCAGCTTCATACCGTACTTTCGGAGGATTGAGAACATCTCTGCCAAGTGCTCCAGGTGGTCCACCACTTTCTTTGACTTTACCAGCATATCATCGACGTAAACTTCCATAGTCTTGCCAATCTGCGGTTTAAACATGGCATTAACAAGTCTTTGGTAAGTTGCCCCCGCATTCTTAAGTCCGAAAGGCATGACTCTGTAGCAGTAAAGACCAACATCAGTGATAAAGCTCGTGTCCTCTTGATCTGGCTAATGCATCATGATCTGGTTATATCCGGAGTAGGCATCCATAAAAGATAGCAATTCATGCCCCGCCATTCCATCCACCAACTGGTCAATCCTGGTTAACGGGAAGCAGTCTTTGGGGCAGGCTTCGTTTAGATCTGAAAAGTCAATGCACACTCTCCATTTCCCATTAGCTTTTTTAACCAGTAAAGGATTTGAGACCCAATTTAGATAAGTAGACTCCCTGATAAAACCATTCTCCATGAGCCGATCAACCTCTTCTTTCAATGCTGCTGACCTTTCAGGACCTTGTGTTCTTCTTTTCTGCTTTACCGGTGTAAACTTTGGATCAATATTTAAGGTATGCACTGCAATTTCTGGGGATATTCCACACATATCGGCATGAGTCCAGGCGAATACGTCCAGATTTGCTTTCAGAAATGACATCAAAACATTTTGAATCGTTGCATTAAACTGCGAACCCACATTCAACACTTTGTTCGGGTCTTTCGGGTCAACAGGTATCGGGACTGTCACTTCAACTGGTACCACTCTATTTTCCCCTGCACTGGCTTTTCTTGAATCCATCTCTCTTCGTGCACCGCTATGTTCGCTTGTGCAAGGTCCACCCTGTAATTGCTACAAGGTTGATTCTTTGATGCGGACTGGGGCTGCCGCATCTTTTCCCGTTTCTCTCTTCCTCGCTTCACGCAACTCTGTAAGATAACATTCCCGTCCAGCGTTTTGATCCCCTTTCACCACACCGACTCCATTATCTGTGGGGAATTTTACGGTCAGACGCCATGGGGCAAGAATAGCTTTAAATGCTGCCAGAGTTGGTCAGCCTAGGAAGGCATTGTAGGCAAAAAATTCTTCAAAAATAACAAAGGTCTGTTTTCGAGCCACTTTCCTCTGCCCCTCTCCAAGCTCTACGAACAAATCGATACTCCCAATTGGCTGTTTTGGCTCCCCAGTAAAGCCAGCAATCTTTAGTGATGAAGCCTGAACGTCGGCCATTGGAATCTTCATCTGATCAAAAGTCTTCTTGAAGAGAATGTTGCACGAAGCTCCACAATCAGCCAGAACTCTTTTCACAGTAGCTAGCGCAATGCCAGCGGAGATGACCAAAGGATCAATGGTAGGAGCTTCCAAACCCATCGAATCCCTAGTACTGATTATAATGTCATCATTAAAGGTTTTCTGCTGCTTCAGGGGCGCAGCATCTTCTAACACAAAAACACTTTCATCTGCCGGTGCATACTTCAAAGCACGGGCGTATCTTTCCATCTCGCCCCAACTCCTGCCAGCTGGGTGAGGGCCCCCTGTAACCACATTTATAACAGGCCTCTCTGATTCATGAGCTGTCACCTTTTCACTTGAGCTAGGACGATGAACAGGAACCTGTGGTCCTTGAGTTGACGATGTCGGGCCATTCGTGTTCCTTTTTACATATTGCTGGAGCTTGTTTTCCTTCAATAGTTCCTCAATTACCTCCTTCAAGTGACGGCACTCATTAGTATCATGCCCAGGTTGGTTATGGAACCGGCAAAACTTTCCATTCTTCTCAGCTTTCCTATTAACTCTTTGCTTAGCTGGTGCGGGGAATTCGACCGTGTCTTTGTTTGCAAAGTAGATGTTCTCCAGGGTATCAGTCAGAGGGGTGAAGTTGAAGGGGTGACCTTTCTTTGCATCTCCTTGTTTCTTCTGACCATCGTTTCCCCTCTTCTAATTGCCAGATTCCTTCTTATTTGGAACAGCATTAGTATTTCCAGCCCCTGTCGATACCACCTTAGCCGGTGCTTGGAGGCTTTCCAGGCGCATGAATTCATCAGCTTTCTTATAAAACTTGTCAAGCGGATTCGGTTCTTTCATTTTCAACCACCTCCCGAACTCACTCGTCTTATCAATAGCCTTCATCAGGTATGTCAAAATTATTCTCGGCTCTGCATTGTCCACTTCAGCCAGAGCTATATTGAAGCGATTCAAGAAAGCTCTAATGGATTCTCCAGGATTCTGCTCCAAGCTGGATAATGACATTATATCCTTTGCCTTTGACGCATACAATCGAAACTGTTCCTTGAATTTCCGAGTCAAATCAGAAAATTGGTCTATCGATCGGACCGGCAGCTTTGTGAACCAAAGTAAAGCAACTCCTTCCAGGTATACCGAAAAATACCGGAATTTGAGTTCATCAGAGGCTCTGGCACCCGTCATGTGCCAATCATACTTATAAAGAAACTCATTAGGATCGCTCGTTCCCATGTAAGCTGGAATAGTTGGAGGAACAAACTTCCTTGGGAATTCTGCCTTCAGGATATTTTCAGTGAATGGAGTTTTGCTCGGAGCGAAACCCCATTCTTTCACATCTTCATTTCTCTGCATACTTTCCTTCATAATCTGACGAACCACTCCTGAGAAATACTCTTCATCATTTTGAGGCTCAACGGGACAAATATCAGCCATTCTCTCCGAATTTTGTCATGACCACCGTTCACGGAGAGTTGGTTGCGGCCCCGATCCTCCGGCTTGGGGAGGTGTCCTTTCCACTGGATCAGCTGGCCTTTGAGGGATATTCCTTCCTTCCACAATCTGCACTTCATCGGCAAGGTTTCCCTCCTTAGTTGTCGGCTGGCGGTTTGCCTCAAATAAAGTATTCAACCTTTCCATCATTAGGTTATTCTGAGCTTCCATTTGTCGATGTAGCCCAGATACCACGGCATCCAGCTCTGCCCGTGTAACTCCGACGGTTGGAGTTGTTTGACTTAAAGGAAGAGAAGTGGCAGTGGTCTCGCGAACATCGTCAGATCTAACAGACTTGCGTTTTTTTCCGGGGGCCATTATTTCTGATAAACTCCTGGTTTTTAGAGAGATCCTTTCTGCAAATTTCTGTGAAGCTATGATTACATTATCCTGAGTTCAACTCTCAGTGAAAGCACCAAAAATGTTAACGTAAAAAGTCAGACGCTAACACCCCGATGCAAATAAAGACTGAGTGAAAGCACCACCCGTTATCACGGGAATCAGAAAAAGCAGTAATTCGCTGAAAAAGCAGTAAGAGACACAGAGTTTATAATGGTTCGGCTTATAATCAAGCCTACGTCCACTTCAATCCTTTTTTTATTGCTTATATGATTACAATCCTTTACAATTTCCTTCAATTACAATTCACTTCAAAAGACAAGTAGCTAGAAAAACTTCGATGCAAGGGAGTTCTCCGAATTCATGGTTGAATATGTTGAATCCCTGTTTGAAGTTAACTGAGGCTTCTTGTGAGTTTCGAATGTTGGAGTAAGGCTCGGCTTGAAGATGGCAGAGTCTCGATGCTTTAAAGAAAGTGATCGGAAAAAGTCCCCTCAATGTTGGAGCATATGCCGTATTTATATGAGATTTTCTGGGTGAGGTATAGGTTACGCACGAGCTAAGATAGGTCATAGGTCGCTGGCGAGTTAAGGGGGAGCGAGTTACGACTTAACCGGTCCTTCCACTGTCATCTGAACAGCTGATAGGCCGTAGCGACTTAGGAGGGAGCGGCATCATTTATTTACCAAGTACTAGATCGTGAACGACCTAATGCAGGTCGTAAGTTGGCGGCGACCTATGGGAGTAGCAGGTAACTTCACAATGCCGAGACAACCAATCTAGCGACTTAAGCTAAGTCGTTAAACCATATTGTCACTTAACTCGTTAGGTCGTGGATCGCCCCATTCCTTAGGTCGCCGAGTCGCTGTACTTTGTCGGTCGAGCACATAGTTTGGCCATTCCCCTTTTTAGGTCGCTAGGTCGCTTTTTACTATAAGTCGTTGAGTCGGTAGGAGGTTAGACAACTCCATCTCTTAAGTTGTTAGGTCGCAGTACTTTTTAGGCCGCATATATGGTTGAGTCGCTCTACATTTATCCCGTTAAGTCGCATACATCTTTGGGCTGTTTTCTCGCTGAGACCTTGGGTCGCTTAGCCGTAGAACTCCTTAGGTCGGTAGGTCGCGAGCCTATCGGAGT
This sequence comes from Allium cepa, assembly GCA_030765085.1. NCBI lineage: Eukaryota > Viridiplantae > Streptophyta > Magnoliopsida > Asparagales > Amaryllidaceae > Allium > Allium cepa. The sequence continues at coordinate 914,010,964 of CM060943.1, forward strand.
TTACATCAGATTTCACAGTAAATTCCCAATATCAATTTGAACCTCCAAATAAACCATTTTAATTCCCATATATTTCAAAGCTTAAATATTCTATATTTCAAAACTTTATAGTTCATATATTTCAATCTTTAAATATTCCACTATTTCAAAATGGATTCTTTGATAATTTAATATATATCAAATCCAATTCCTATTATTTAAATTTGAAACATTTACTTACTAAACAAATATTATTTAGGTAAAACCCTTAAACTTCAACAACATGATATTCTTTTAATTAAATTAACTTGATAATATTCATTAAATTAATTTGATATTCGTTTAAATCCTCAAATCAAAAAAATCAAGTTATATGATCATAGCTTTTAAATCTTAATTTATTCACATTTCAAAACAAATTTTTGAGGAAAATTGTTAAAACTTTAATTCAAATCATATTCACATTTATCTTCAACCATACTTTTATTTTAGTTATTATAAACTCTATATACAATAGAATTTCAAATATATTCTTAACCGTATTATATAAACAAAATCAACTTCATTATTTAGCTTATTTTAAAATTCGAAACAAATTTATACATAGCTAAATTCAAGAATTTTTACTATATATATATATATATATATATATCAAAATTTAATATTTATTAAACCGTATTCTTTCCAAAACCATAGAAAATCATTTCAAAATTTTTGATATATATCGCGGTGCCTGTATAAAATTTTCTATCCTATGGTCAAATGATACGGATATTTATCATTTCAATCCGCAATTTAAAAATAAAAATGCTGTTGTATATCATTTCAAATTGCAATCCCGAATGAAATGAAATGCATGATAACTTGCTATTTATACAATATAAATACAGCATCCATCATATCAATCATCAAACATTTATCAATTTATCATCCAATTCAAAAAATCACATAAATAAATAATAATTAATTACTGTTAGTTAATTTTTCAATTATGAATTAAATAACTGTTTAACTCTAGTTTATATGCAATAATAAATATATTTAACTAACAGTTTATATGCAATAATAAATTCACTAAAATTTTAACTGGCAGTTATATGCAAAAAAAATGAATTAAATAACAAGTAAATTATATGAATGCGAATTAACCGAGATAATGATGAAATATATGCCAACAGCTATAAATTAATTTATAGACACATCACAAATCAATTTAACAAAAATAAGAAATCTTATAAGTTGCGAGTGGGTTAAAACACTCAGCTTTTGAATTTAAATTGAATTTAAATCCAATTTAAACCTAAAAATTTGACAGTCACCAAATTTGTCCAAACCAGTTCTATTATGTCCGGAATTCAGATACGATCCTAACAAAAGAATTCGAGCGTGAAATGGAGTTTGTATGTGAAAGTTATTCGAGTTAAATCGTTTGAAAACAAAAATTAATTAAACAAAACTTACCAAAATTTAGTAGCCACGTCATCATCTCCCTGTTCACACGTAAATCACGCGTCCCTCTTGTTCGAAATCTCCTGTACGTGAACCAGAAATTTGCGCCGCCACCTTCAAACCCTACCCCCAATTTTTTCCGCCGCTACAATTCCTTCCGTGACCATCGGCCACCGCCACTAGCTTCTCCACTCAGAGCCGCCTCTCCCTAGCAAACGCGCACGCCCCGAAGTGCCCCAGGCGATGACGCCACCGTCTCCATTTGCACGCTGATTCCAGTGAACCCGTGACCATCTACGGTGAGCAAAGGTCATCACAAGGTCTGCTCAACTCTCTCTTCACAGTGGCATTGCTCGATCGTCTTGAAGTTGCAGATCCATCGTTGGATCGAGATGGTGGTCTATGAACGGCCGAGGAGAAAACCATGATTTCTGAACAAACCGAAACCCGAATCGAAAAACGAACAGTAGCAGGAGATTACGCTAGTCGAGAGATTCAACATATAATTTTTCCAGATTTTTCCGAGGACTTTGAATTTTTGACTTTGATTTTGAATTGTGATTGGATCTAGGGTTTGCATCCATTGAAGAAAAAGTGGAGCTGATGAAATTTTACCCGTAGATAAATGAGAATAGGTGGAGGCTAGGGTTTAGCAGGGTATTCATAGGTAAAGTTGGAATAGACAGATGGATCCGAACTATAAACGTGCTCAATGATAATTGGCCGAAAAAGCCCGTTCTGATTCCGGAACGAAATTGGGTAAATCCATATATCAAAATAGGTGTTTTAAAATATTTTAAACGCGGTGGAAAAAGTTTCACGTCCAAATTCGATCGTATGAAGAAGTTAAGCTGAAATTAATATTTTTTAATTGAGTTCAATTGATTTTAATTAAATTGATTTCAAGGCGTTTCAAGCCCATACGATCAAACGACAAATCCGATCGATACGAAACTTGAAATCCTACAATAATTCACCGTTACGGATCCGATGAAACTGGTTTCATCGAAATCCTAGTCAGTGGCCCAAATGTCTATTTTTATATTGATTAAATAAATTAAAAATAAATAAATTAAATAATTCAAATTTTAATTTCACTTCTATAATTGACAAATTTTATCAACTTTGATTCCTTAATCTTTTAAAATGTTTTAACAAATTCGGATGTAAATGTACAGTTGATTAATTTATAAATTTCAGTGTTAACTTCCAATTTCATTAAGTTTTCAAATTATAAATAAAATTACCAAAATTTACATTTAATTTAGTTAACCAAAAATTATTACATTCATAATTGTCAAAGAGATTGGTTTACTGTTTGATTCAACTATTACATTAAATATTCTCATCTTCTAGCTAAATTTCAAATAAGCTATTTTAATTTCGTTTAATTGCAATTATCATATTACCAGAAATTAAACTCAAATAAATCCATACAACCTGCCTTCCATTCTTTTAATTTAACAAATTATCATATTTTGAATAAAGTTTATGTTATTTCCACCTATAAGCTACTAATAACAACGAATGTTGCATTTGATTAAGATTCTAATTAAATAAATTAAAGGAATAGGTAAAAATTAAAAATTCTCACTATTGCCCAGTTTATTCCCATTCATGCTTAAATTACCAATTAATAATCATTAAATTTACCTATCTAGTATTGATTCCATAAGATTTATTTGCCCCGAGTTAGTTACTGCATTTGTCAAATTCCAATTTCATAATCACCTTGAATTCATAAATTAGTATTGCATTGACATTTAAATTTTATTAGCTTATATCAACACTATTACCATTAACTGCAAATGTATTACCAGTTTTAGTCACTACCCTAAATAACTAACGTATATTAATCTACATTATTCCCAAGTTACAAACTTTGAATTAATTACTATTTATTATTATTACTTCGCTGATTAATCCAAAAATGGCAATGGTTTTTCTTAAATTAAATTTATAACCCATATTAATTATGGTTTTAAAACAATTAATTAAATTTCCTTTTATATATACAATTTAACAATATCTTAAACATGGTATTACATTTCACATAAATGTAACATTCATTTATATTTATAAAAATTAAATTTTCAACTCCATCAAAATAGGTAACTTATAAAATTTTGATATCGCCGGCTATCAATCACATTCTCACAAGTTCAAATCATTTCCAAACAAATGTTGAAATTTCTTTCAATTGAACATACTAATTAAGGTCTTTAAATACTTTATACTCTATAAATTACTTTACATTCTCTTTGTATTAATTTCTCAATTAACATAATTTGAACTTATTTCCCAATCCACCAGTTATTTCTTAAAATCTAATTTACGCTTCTATAAATTTGCATTCACACTTTCGTTATTATATTAATAATTTTTAAAGCAACGTTTATTCTCAATAACAACATTATAATTACTTAACATTTAAGAAGACTTTACTTCCAATAAATTCATTGACAAATAAATTTAGGTAATTTATAATAGTTGTTATCCTATCCTTAAAAAAAATTTCATACTACAATTTCATTTACTTATGTTCTACCCAAACATGCATTTAGATTTATTTCCATTAATGATATTCCAAATTTTTATTTCTTTTCCGTATTAGTTACACAATCATATTTAATTTTGAACATTCGCTCCAATATACATTATGAGAATTTCATTCTTTCTTCATTAAATTACCAAAAATAAAATTAAAATAACAAATTAAGTGGTCGAAATTTACGGGTCGTTACACTCATTAGCAAAGTGCCCCTTCTTGTCGCACTTAAAACCAACCACCTTTGACTTTCCTCTCTTTGCTGCTCCACTCTTTTAAGCATCATTCTTATGGAAAAACTTCCGCTTCTAGCCCTGCCCAACCTTGACCTCCTTAGCCCAGCTTTTCTCTAGAGAATCAAGAATCTCCTCATGCCTCATGGCCATCTTCACAACCACATCACAGGGATCTCTGATATGGGACAATCTAGCCTTGGCCAACTCAGGCTTCGACCCCCAAATGAACTTACCGTTCCTCTTCATCACGGTGTCAACAAAAGCTTAACCATACCGGCCAACTTCTCAAACTTCCTGGTGTACTCCACAACTTACATCTCTCCCTGCTCTAACCCAGCAAACTTCCTGATCGGAGCTTGTTGTGCCATAACTGACATGAACCTTTCTTGGAACCTCCTCTTAAACTCTGCCCATGTCATCTCTTCCTCAACTACTGCTACTGTCACACAGTTCCACCAAAATAAAGTAGCACCCTGAAGCTGTCTAGATGCCAACCTCCTCTATTACTCATCATTGAGCCTCAGATCTATAAAAATTCTTTCATAGTGCAATAGCCAGTTCTCCACCTCAATTGCATCCTCGGTTCTAATAAAAGGCTTCCCTCCAAGCTTAGCTTAATCTCCATTTAGCTTAGCATAATCCTTGACAACTGGAACCTTTGGAACTCCTCCTTTTACTACGCCAGCAGCAACACCCTCTTGCACCATATTATAAAGAACTGATACATAACTTCCATTCCGACCCGTTGGACCCCAGCACCTACATTTTCTACTTATGCCTGACCTTGCTTTCTCTTGGCACTAGGTCCGGTATTCCATTTGGTGCTTCCCCTTCTTGGGTTATCTCTTCCTCTTCTACCATCCATATCTGTATTCAAATCTCATGAGATACAGAAAGATGACTTTAGCAAAGATAGGAGACTAGAGATAAAGGCAAACTTATATATAAAAAGTACGAGCACGTTACTATATCATTACCCCAAACCCCAATCGTACCCTAATTCTTTAGGATTATGATTTCTAAACCATTTTATTAAAATATTTTTTCATAAACCTAGGCTCTGATACCAAGTTGTAACATCCCGAATCTAATGGCCAAAATATAAGCGCTATAGATCGTACAGTCATCTATAGTATTAACTTCTAGTGACAAAATACGGCAATGCTAATAGTATCCATAATATCAAGAGCATTTGAATATGAACAAAATCACAAATTTCAAAAAAACAACATTTAGATGATTACCTTTTAAGAAAATCATATCCAAGTTACATAATCCCTTAATCGTTTCCTAAGTACTGATCATATATAATTTACAACAATACGCCAAGAGCGACATATGACGATGCCCCCTTAGACGATCGAAGAAATATTGACATAATTGTCTTAATATACACAGCAGAAAAAAATAAATATGATAATTTGAATTTCTAAAATAGCTATCCGACCTCCACCTGCTCGTCTCAAGATGCTTATTCGTCAAAATCTCAAAAACCTGAAAACTTAAATCCTTAGCCTACTCAAATCAATTTTTAGCACCCGAGAGTTTAAAGGGAAAAAAACTTCGAGTCAGACATAAAGCATGGTGTGAATAATACTTATCATCTTTGTTCATTTATGTTAAGTGACACTGCACCGATTAATGGAGCGAGTTTCCCATCACTAACATTCCTTTTAAAGCATATTTGTAACGACCCGTAAATTTAACTCGTTTTATTAACGTTATTTATTGAAATTTTTGAAATTTTAAATTATAAAATTTTGAAATACAAATTTAACATTTGGAATACATCTAATTAAACATAGCAAATAGTAAATCATCATCAGATAATATGATGGTTTATTTTCTTGTGGAATTATATTTTAATTTAATCAGTTAAAATTGATGATAAAAAAATGTTTTCCAAACCTAAATATTTTATTACAATAAATTTGTAAATCATCTTCTAAGTGAGATGTCATATTTCGTTTCTCTAAATTTTGACTGTTATTGCTCCGTTTATCTTATTTCTGACAAAATAGCAGCATTTTTGGTACCGATTATCGACTTTTGATTGGATGATCGTACCACTGATATATGTATACCGTTTTGATTGCCTCGTCAGGCCGATCTCCGTGGTATATTCACTTCTATGTTTCGATGTCTGATACACGTCAGAAAATAGGAAACGATTTTTATAACGGTACCCGTTTTAAAACCTTTTGAATTTCGTCCCTTCATCTACCTAACTGTTGAAATCAATAGACACTAACTTCTTAATATTCGTATAATTTACTTTTGATGCTTGGTTATCCACTATTCATTTATCTCTGATAAGATTTATCTTCCTTTCTATAGTATTGTTTATATCAGGAAAACAAGCTCTAAACTTTTTTTCCACTCTGACATATATTTGTAAATTCATCTTCGTGAGCATTGCCTTTTCTTTTCACCAAACAGCGAGCTGCGTCTCCACTCCATCTCAAAATCTCCTCCACCTCATCTTTTTCCGTCCGCGCCTCCATGATAACTCTCGGCCACCGTCCTTCCTTCGCCTCACCGTGATCTCTAAGGACGTAGCCTGTGTATATGGGGTAAATTGTTATATATATCTCTGTCTAATTTTACAAACCATAATTTTGTTGATGTTATAAGTTATAAATCATATTATATGTAGTATATGACGTGTTTACAGAGATAATGTTGTATATATTATATATAGAAGTGATGTTAAGAAGTACTATATATATAATCTCAATAGTATGCATGTTAGTATATTATATTATGTATATATGTTATATTCTGTTCGAAAATAAATATTTTGTACGTTACGCAAGCTATATCAAGATCTTCCTTTGGTTTATACAGTTTATAAAGTTATAAAGTTTTCAAATGATTTTGGGTACTGATTTTTTTTATAATATAAAGAAGAATATATATATATATATATATATATATATATGGGTGTCAGCCTTCATTTTTATTTATACCGAGGTATATATGCATATATGGTCCTCTTATATAATATTAGTGTGTCTTATAACCGAGATATATATGACGTGTTTTACTGTTGCTTGCATATTAGAGTTATCGACCTGTTCATTTTGTCATTTTTTTTCCAGTTTTACAATTATTTATATGTTAGTGTATGTATAATCTGTACATAATGCACTTATATAGATAAGCCATATTCTGTTATTTTGTTTAAAGATATATATATATATATATATATGTATATATGTATATATGTTTGTGTGTGTTCATCTCTATATTTGCTTTATATATGTTTTTTATGTACAAAACTGTATAAGTTATTATGTCTATGATATATACATATATATACACATATATTATTCTATGCCGATAGTACATATATATGGTTTATATGTCGAAAACAATGTTAACATTTTGATACGTATGTTGATGATCGTGTGTACAATATTCATGACAGAATTTATATTTTTCTTACGTTTTAGTTGTGTTGATTAATGATTATTATATGTGTCAGTATATACATAAGTGTATATTTTATTATTTGTTAGCTTATATAATGTACGTTGGTTGCGTGTTATAGTTTTATGCTTTACCATAGCATATATGTGTTTACAGGGTATATGAAATGAATTTTTGTTTTGTGATTTGAGTTGTTGTTTATATATATATTTTATATAAGATACATATATATTGGTTGTTCATACACACACACACACACACACACACACATATATAGGCAAGTACTTGAGTCTATGCTAATATATCCTTAGTTTTTATATGTAGTATATTATATATGTGCTTTCCATGTATATAGAGTATTTATGCTCTGATACTATATTATATTTTGTTAAAGTTATGTCAACCTATATATGAATTTTTTTATGAAGGTTATTTATATTCATGAATGTATATTAGCCATATATATTATTATTTTATCTTAAATTACATATGGCTTATATATATATCATTTGGTTTCAAATAGTTTATATATATATATATATATGTTTGACTTTAATATTTGAGTTTTAATTTAAATCAATGGATTTTGAAATGAATATATTTAATTTAGTCTATGTTGAAGTTAAAATATGATTTTTATTTAGTTATATATCAGTTTAGTTATTCCAATTTATCTTCATCAATTCCGTTCTAATTCGATTTCGTCTATTCCTATCTATCAGCTTGTCCGTTGAATCTGTATCAACCTAGCTTTGCTTTGGATTTTGTGCTTGGATTCGTAACTCATCTCAGCCTCGTTTATCTCTAGCCTCGAAAAGTGAGAAATCACTCACGATTAACGTTCTTATGTTTATTAAATTTGATTTCAATTTGAACGACAGTAGAAATATGCTGCTATTAGTTATTTACATTTTTATATGCTATTATCTATATCTATTCACCAATGACATCTTACACCATTATCTATTATTTATATTGATGATACATGCCTGTTATATTATTATCATATCTGTTATCACTTTGCAAGTTCACTGTTAGTATAGAATTCACTATGGGTTGAAATGATACATACCCGAACGATCTAAAGAGTAGTAAAAAATCATTATGGGTTGAAATGATAAACCCAAGCGATTTTCATTGAATTGAATTTGAGATTGCGGGTTCAAATGATATGTACCAGTATATTTTTTTTATATTACGGATTGAAATGATAAATATCCTTATCACTTGACCATAAGATAGAAAATTTTATACAGACACCGTGGTCTATATATATAAATATTTTGAGATGATTTCTATGGGTTTTTGAAATAAATATATGGTTTTATAAGAATATTGATTTTTGATATTATATAAATATTATATTTATATATGTAGTGAAATTCTTAATTTTAAGCTATGTATAAATTTGTTTAATATAAAATAAGTTTAATAATAAAGTTTGATTTTATTAAAATATAATATGGTTAAGTATTTATTTAAATTATATTTTAATATAGAGTTTATAATGATTTTAATAAATTAAGGTTGAGAAGATGGATTTGAAATTGTATTTAATTAAGAACTATAATTAATTAAAGTTGATTTGGAACTTATTGAATTTGAAAATTTAAAGGATATGATTTTATAACTTGATGTTGGTTTAAAGCGTTTAATAATATTTCAAGTTTGAGTTTTATTTAAATGATATTGAATTTATAAAGTAAATATTTCAAAACAAAATAATAGAAAATTGAATTAAGATATATATAAAATTATCACATTTAGTTTTGAAATTATGGAATATTTAAAGCTTTGAAATATATATTTCGAAATGGTTTATTTGCGGTTCAAATCTGTATTCGAAATCGATATAATTTTGAATGGTGTATTTAGAAGCTAAATTTGAATTAATGATTTGTGATGTGATTAAATTTGAATTTCTGAATTCGTGTTAATTTGGAATTAATTTGTGAAATTTGAGGAAAACAATTTATTATATATACTATTTTAATATTTAATCGGTTAAGTGGGAAGTATTATAATTTCATTGTATTATGTTTCAAAAGTGTTTTCATTTCAAGTGTTTAGTTTCGAAAATGTTATAACTTTGATGTGCTATGATTTTTGGAAGTCAATATATTTGAAATGGAAATGATGCCGTATTTGGTTTTGAAATGAAGATGATACCGTATTGATATGTTTTTTTTTTCTGAAATGGCAATGATATTTTGGTTTTGAAGTATAAACAATTTTGAAATGACCGTGGTGTTATAATAACGTTTGGTTGTTAAAGAGACCGAGATCGGAAGTTGTTGTAACAACTCGCATAGTTTACGATTGAATATTTAAATATTTTATTTAAATATTTTATCGTTAGTCGGATTTTAGTCCGAAAAGTTACTTTTTGCATACGGTAGAATAAGGACTCGGGACCACTTCCATTGGGTCCAAAACACTGTTTGCGATCTTTTTGAGTATAAACTTTGATATGTTTGGAGTTAGTGGAATTTTGCCACTTTTTCACTTTGGGCTTTGGGTTTGGTTTAGCCCATTAGCCTAAACTATTAACTCTAGCTCAACCTCTCTTCCCTTCATAACTTCACTTTCATTTCCTAACACTCAAGCTTCATCAAAAATGGAGGGAGGAATGGGAAATTAACATCCAAGCCCTAGTTCATTTGCTAATCCAACATCTAACTCCAAATTCAAAGAAAAGCCATTGATTCAAGCTTCTTGTGTTGAGATTGAAGTGTGGTTGATTCTTCCTTTGCTTTCAAGCTCTTCTTCATTGATTTTGTGTAAAGGTGAGATTTTTATCTCACATCTTTGTCTATAACTATCTTTAATTGTTGGGTATGAATTCCTAACACTTTTTCATATGCATTTGCTCTTGGTTTGGATGGAATTGGTGAAAATCCCAATTTTTAGTGTTTTGGGTTCAAATCTTTAAAAATCTTAACTTTGAGGTTTGAACACGTTTTTGGTGATGCATCGAGGAGCCAATAGGATCGGGTAGCCGATAGGCGTAATCCTCTAGTGTCCGTGCTCGACCGGTTGCAAATTGAGAGAGTTTTTGCACTTTCGTTCCTTAGGTCGTTCGGCCTGCATACATGAATCTCGGCCTGCAGTTAGGTCGGCCTGCTTTTAGGTTGCACCCCCTTAAGTCGCTCGGCCATTAAGTCACTCTGCCTGCTAGGTCGTGCCATGCTTGGGTCGCGCCATGTTTAGGTCATGCCATGTTTAGGTCGCGCCATGATTAGGTCGCACCTTAGTTCGCAACCACTAGGTCGCCGGCCGGCCTTAGGTCGCTCGTTCCTTAGGTTGCTCGGCCTGTTATGCCTCTTGCATCAGTTAGGTCGCTCGTTCCGTCTTAAGTCGCTCGGCCTTCTCTTACCCCTTAGGTCGCGCCATACTTAGGACGCGCTATACTTTGGTCGCGCCATACTTAGGTCGCACCATGCTTAGTTCGTTCCATTTTAAGTCGCTCGACCTTCTTACTTAAGTCGCTCGGCTTGGTCGCACCCCTTAGGTCGCACCACTTAGGTCGCTCGGTCTTCTCTTATGCTTTAAGTCGCACCAACTTAGGTCGCGCCATGCTATAGGTCGCGCCATGTTAAGTTGCTCAGTTGGGCCGCATGCTATTTCTTAAGTCGTTGATTCCTTAGGTCGTATGCCGTGGAGTCGCATGTGTTAAGCCGCTGATTTCTTGTAATTGACTTGTGTTAAGTCGTAAGTCGTGGCTGTTAAGTCGCAAGGGTATTTCCACTTTTATGGATTTGGAATCGAATTCTTTGGATTTTTATTCACGTCTTCGAATGTGAATTTTTGTGACTTATTGTTTCTACAATCATTTTTGTGATTTGTCACTTTAAAAATATGAAGCTTTCAATAGTAGTAGTAAATATCAAAACTCTTTCATCAAAACGATTTCAACCCTATTTTATTACAAAGCTCGTTTCTTAAACCGTTTTCCAATCTACTAGTATATACAAACCTTTAATTCACTCGTATGAGAAATCTAATTAAACGGCTTATGGGACGACCCGACTTTTTCTCCATAAAAAGTCGTATCATACTTAAGAAAGAAAGGGATAGAAAAGAGAAAAGAAAGAAGAGAAAGAAGAAACAACACAAGAATCTCAACAGCGGAATGAATAAATTATATTAACAACATAAGTATTACATAGTATACATCAATTATCAGAGTTACACATACAATACAACACATACTAGACAGTTATAAACACCTATCTAGTTATTACAACTCAAACACGAATACAGAAGACACTCAGAGTTACCAACACAGTGGAAAACTATATAACTATACGCAGAAGCCTCCTGCTCCATTGCTCCTTCACAATTCGTCAAAGCTAACCTGAATCCCTTGGCTACTCGTAAAAATTTGAGTACCCAAGAGTTAAAGAAAAACAGAAATAACTCTAGATCAGACATGGGTCTGGTGTGAGTAACATGTTAAAGTTGCTTAACTTTGAAAAACTTTGAAAAGAAAGGTATCATGTAAGACTTCCCACACATAAACATGGAAAATTTTTGCCTTACGCTAACCAAAACATTTGATAGGAAATCCGATGATATTATAATAGGTCTAGGGTTTTCAAGTAAATATGAAATAGCCGAAATTGTTACATTCATTAAATTCCAGCTACTAGCCACAAAAGTGGGTATTACAATCAAAACCGTTGGCACTTATTGGATTTTGGATTCCATACAATGGCTGCGCTACTGGGGTACCGCCCGTCACAGTACATGGCCTAGATCACCGTATCGAGGAGTACGCCCGCTCCCCCGCAACACAAAGCCGGAACCTTTCCTTACTGAACAGTTCCGAACAAGACCACCCCGCAGTTATGATCAGCAACCGCACCACTAAGCCGAAATAAAGGGACATCTAGACAGGGGTAAATCTTGCTCTCAAGTAGGGGCTACCCCACGAAGCTTTGCTGCACCTCCCTTGTTTTAGCCATTCCCGGTTGATAAGGCTTGAGGCTACGATTACCTTTATAAGACATAACACTTAGAATGCTCGTCGCCCACCTGACGATGTTCTGAAAGCATTCAATCCATACAAGTTCGTTCCGGGTTCGAACGAAACCGAAAGCATTATCTCGTTACACTCGTATTGGAATCACCCTCAGAGTTAACGACGATAAACCTTGCACTCTGAATCTTCATCCTCACTTCAGATTCATGACATAACATTAATTTGGATCGATGTGGTTTTCGGATATCCAAATATGGAAACCCGATCCCGGTCTCATCGAAATCCAAAATGTATCTTTTAAGGTCAAGTTGTTTTAGAGTTTAAAACAATTTCAATTCATTATCTATATATACACAGATAGATAATTTACAACACAATGGGTAATCAACATTATCATCAACAGATAATTCATATCATAATCAAATAACCCATATTATCATCCAAAAGCAACCAATGCATCCATATCACATACAATTCCCATCTCATAGCTGAGATTACAACCCATACATGGCAACCTATATCAATCATCAAACAGAAGCAATGATCTACTGATCACACCATTTATAATTAATTTAAAATGAATTAAATTAATTACCTTATCTTTAATTAATTTAAAATGAATTAAATTAATTACTTCATCATTAATCTTACTTATCTTAATCATTAATTGATTAGAAATCAATTATATAATACACCATCACATTAATCATTCCAATTAATCATTGCTGATTAATAATTCCCTAATTACAATGAGTAATTAGCTTTTAAATTAATTGCACAAGTAATTAACCTTCAATTTAAACCACATATATATTAATCACCCATGATTAATAACCATTCCATAATTAACTACTTTAATTACTCATCCCATAAGTTAATTACTCTTAATTAATTATCTCAATTAATCCTTGATTAATTTCAAAGTAATTAAATCTAAATTACTTTCATCATTAAACATCTTTAATTACATTCAGTAATTATCAATTAATTACTTCTCTAGGTAATTATAAACCCATTAGTTACATAAAGTAATTATTCATCAATTCTCACATGTTTAAATGAATTTAACTTAATTAATCTAAACTAATCACATTAATCAAATTAATTACACTAAGTAACTAATTCGTTAATCACTTTCATTAAGTAATTAAACTTAAACAATTGATTATTATTAATTACTTAATCTAATTAATTATTAAAAATTAATCACATTAATTAATTATTAAATAATCTTAAGTTAACGACCTTCATTAAAATTTCTTAATTACTTAATTAAGAATTGACTTATATAAATCATTATTAATTAATTAATACTTAATTATAAATAGTAAATCTCTAATTATAAATTAATTATGTGTTAATTAAAATCTTAATTATCTTTAATCACTTGACTAAATAAATCTTAATCATTAATTATAATTTAATTAACGATCCTTAATTATAGATTAATTAACCTAAAATTTATTAATTACTTAATTAAACATCCACATTATTAATTAAATAATTAGTATTCCATTTAAATTAATTTAATAATTTAAATGAATCCAATCTCTTAAGTTCTAATTTAAGAAATTTTTTCTTCTTATATGAAGTATTCTTAAAACAAATTGTTTCCAAATTTATTTTAAACTTCACTCTAAATTTCATTTTAAAATTTTATGATTTTAAAATAAATACAATTTATTTAAACAAGGTTTTTAAACAAATTTAAAATCCTTTTTATCTCACATGTTCAAGAACATACCTTTTATAAACTAAAGATTTAAAAGATTAAAAAACAAATTCATTTCAAACAAATTAAATTTAAAAATTTCCTTTTTAAATTTCAAACTGAAATACAATTTTAAATCTTTATTCCAAATTTAAACTTAGAACTTTAAAACTTTACTTACATTTCCATCTTCATTTATAAATTCAAGTATTTAACTTTTTGCTAAAATAGTTAAAACAAAATTAAATTTAAAAACTTATTTTATTTTTAAAACTAATATTAAAGTCAAATTCCAGGTTTCTAAAACTGGATTTAAACTTATTTTAAATTTTATTTCACAAATTTAACTCATAGTTTAAATTCAAAAACCAATGTTCTTTTATACTGTAAAAGTTTTAAAAAAAATCTAAATTTAAATTCCCAGATTTAAATTAAATTCAAACTCAGATTCATCTACTCTAAATTTCATATTTCAGTTTCCAGATTTTAAATTTTGTTTTAAATCTCCAGTTGCATTTTAAAATTTTACTTTTAAATTTAAAAACAGAAAAACAGTTTTCTGTTTTGGTTTAAAACATCTTAAACTTCCTGAATTCAAAATATTTCAAAACCCAAGATTTTAAACTATTGATTTCATATTTAAATTTCAGGATTAAAAATTCCAATTTTTGAACTTCAACTTACAATTTAAATTTTACTTTTAAAATTTTAAAACAGAAAACAGTTTCTGTTTTGGTTGAAAATCAAACTAGAGTTCAAATTTATTTCAAAGATCCAAAATTTGAACTAATTGTATTTATATCTAAATTCAGTTTAAATTTTAAACTTAGTTCCAGTTTAAAGTTTACATTTTAAAAACTTTTTACTTCTACTTTAAAAACTGTAATCAGTTTTTCTGTTTTATTTATCAAAACCTGAAACACAGGTAACTTGAGCAATTCCACAATTTACTTCGAGTCGACTCAACCCTTACTTCGAGTTATAAATCGATTTCCCCGAGATCATCACGAGGTCTAAAAACCTATAACCCAATAATAATCACCAACATGCACACTACCTCATTGTGCACCTATTCATCAACTCTGGCCATCACTAGCCACCATCAACGGTCATCTCCCATTGGCCAACAACCCCCACGTCACCCTACAAACCTCAGATCCTTCAGAATTCAACTCGAACTCGAATTCGAGTTAAAAATCAAAACGTGGAACATCAAACACAATATACTCATCAAAACCTATCAACAGCGATTCCTCCCATCTCCGGCCACCATCGCCACTCAAATTTCGATGACGACTTCGTCAACCCATCAACCTCCAATCACTAAAACCCCAAAACACTCGATCAAGTATTTTAGCAGAAAATTTCACTTTTTGAAACCACAGTAATACTAGGGTTTACCTTAAAACCTAAATCACAACAACAACAACAAAATTCCACCTAATCTAAAGTTTTTCCCAATATCACTGATCATTACACTATCACTAAAAGAAATTTCAACCCAAACGATCATCAAAATCAACAGAGCTCACCCATTTTATAAAATACCGAAATGTTTAAACTGCTCTCTGCAAAATTTTCTTTTAAAAATCATTAATTTGGAAGTAGTTTTGATTCCTAACCCTGAAACATTGCTTTGTGATATTTAAATTTTCCTCTTTTGCAAAATTTAGTTGTGTTGTTTATGTTTCCCGACAACACAAAAATTATTCAACTTATATAAAATTTTAAAATTTACTTTATCATGTTATAAACAAATTCCATTCAAATGCTAAATCATAATAGCAACCAGATCAAGGAAAAGAACTATTTATCAACTTGAACTTAAACTGTTACAGTTAGAACCATGGGTAATCAAACATGCCTCACAACCATATACACAGGAGATTCAAAGGCATATACATAATTGAACTTGTCAGATAATCTAGCATGCAATTCCTACTTAATTTATCTTTAAATTTGGAGTTACTCACCTGAATTAAAATGTAGAGCGGAGCAAAATATTCAGATTTTTAAAGGCTCTTGAATTATTTGAAACAGCTGTTGCAATTGTTTGAATGCCTTTAAACTTGAGCTTCAATTGATTTATGCTTTTAAAACTTGCTTCCTGATCTTATTTGTTACATGTAGGCCCTTGCTCGATTTTTGTATGCAGGCAAATTCTTTTCCCATATTTTACATGCAGGTTTGAGGAGCTACAGGCTTCGTTTGAAATGCAGAATTTAGAATTTGTTCTAAAATGAACAATGGTTTAGAAAATGGTTACTGATTTTAGATAGTTTTGTTTTTTGATTTGCATTATGGTATGAGGAGTTTGATTTTACAGGTTGATGAGAAACTGGATTCAGATTTGAGGAATGAAGAGTTTTGATTATGGGTTTTTAGTTGGAAATTTTTTTCTTAGTTTATGAAATGAAAAATGAGAAAAGAAAGGGGAATGAAAGCATGCAAGTTTAAATAACATTATTTTGATTTACATTAAAATTAAAGAAAAGTTAAAACTAAAATTTTGACACATGGCTAAAATGTTAACACTTGTAAATTACCTTGCTTAAATACTTAACACATGTTAATTCAT
The DNA here is from genome assembly GCA_030765085.1 of Allium cepa. Taxonomy (NCBI): domain Eukaryota; kingdom Viridiplantae; phylum Streptophyta; class Magnoliopsida; order Asparagales; family Amaryllidaceae; genus Allium; species Allium cepa. The sequence continues at coordinate 914,027,881 of CM060943.1, forward strand.
GTCCTAAATTACTTACACATGTCTTTATAAATGATTTGTTATTTTTAAATTAAAGTTAATGAATGTTTAAATTTAATTAATTAGTTTCTTTAATACCTATTTATAGAGATAAATAATTTCTAAAGAATAAACTAAGTATTATTGTAAATAAAAACAATATACAAATCAATTATTTAAAAATAATATTTTGATCACTTAAAATAAATTCATAAAGAGATTATAACTTGTTTGTTATTTGATTGAATACATGATTCATTTATTAATTGTATTCTAAATTTCATATTAAATTTACAAATCATATTTATCAATCAATAATTCAAAAAAGAATAACACAAACATTTTTGTAGCTTATTTTAAATATTCAACTTAATTCAATATATAATTTAAACCAAATAAACATTTATCTTATATATTTAAAATCATATAGTATTTTATTAAATATTTTTGAAAAGCGTAAATCAAAATAAATCACATTTTCCAATTTCAAAATATTAAAATTATGCTATACTAATTTAATTAAAAACAACTTATCTATTTAATATATATATAAATATACATACATATATAATAAATGGAAAACAGATTTATTAGCTTATTAAAAATAAATTCTCTAATTAATTATTTAAATAAAGAAGATTATAGAATCAAATTTCAATATATTAACAAAAATTATCAAATTAATTTAAATTTTAAACAAAGATTATTAAATTTAAATTTTCATAAATACCGGGATATTACAATCCTTCCCCCTTAAAGAATTTCGTCCCCGAAATTTAAATCAAAAGTAATTTTATAATCTATTTACAGATTTTATTTTAAAACACAGCATATGTTAATCATATATTGAAAATCAAAGCAACCAATTCATGCAATCAGAACAAATCTAATTATCCAAAAAGAATTTTGGATAAAATTTTCACGAGTTTCCCCGGTATATATATCGGGATACTCGCTTTATAGAATCCAAACAATCAATACCACTAAGCTATAGAGCTCCTATTAACAATTCTAAATAGGATATCAGACTACAAACGAGTCTGACTCATCAACCAAACCTTCAAAACTGCTGGTTCTACAACCAAAAATATCAAACACGTACTCCCTTAGAGATACGTGAAACACTCTGAATCCCAGTTATCCAAATTGGCAATTCAACTCTAGAAAATTAAACACTTATCATACCAAAACACAGAAGAAACCCAAAACACTTCTGAGCTAGCTTCACAGACTTATAGCTTCATGGATCGGAGAAACTTATCCCAAAACAAATCTCCGACTCCAAAATCAAATGTCTCCATCACTTATCCATAAATATTCTTCGGACGATCCTGGGCTACCAACATCCTTCTTGATCAGCTCAATTCTATGCTGGTGCATCTAGAAACTGACTAGACCAATCCAATCCATCAAATTGAACTTCTCAAGATAAATCCAAAATCAAGAACACAACCTCTACTCCTCAACGACAGAAGGCAGAACAAGTTTCTCCTTATCCGAAAAAGAAAACAGAAACACTCCAAACTGCTTCCATTGCACAACTCTGATCCGAAGTAGAAGAAAATGCTGACGAAGAGCACAAGCATTGACTAGACAACTTAGCACAGAAATATGGTTCCACGTATCAATAAAGAAAACTCAGAAGTTCCTCAAAAACCTGAGTTGCTTCACCTACTTCTATCTCAAGGAACCATCCATCTACTAACTGAACCTCTGGTACCAACCCTGGGATACAAATCGATAAGAAAACTCAATCTCCAGATGCGGACAAACTCTGACTTCCTTGAAGACATCTGGACAATCTCCAACAACTCAAGAGAACACTATCGCAACTCACTTTTGCGATCAACTCAATCGAAATCCAAAGAAAATGCTCTCTCTCAACAAATCAGAACAGCTTATGCTGGCCTGGCCAATTTCCCGAAGAAAAATATCCACTCTGCTGCTTCAGAACTCTACTTCAAAAAAACTACCCATCCAGAAGACTTCCTGCCAACTCAGAACACTTCGAGCTGCACTGCATCTCATCACGCAGCTACTACTTCCTAAGGTATCGAGATACCATCAGTTGCTTGCTTCTGCCCAACCGACGGATCCAAACTCAACTCATCCAACTCTGCACTTCAAAAATGAACTCCGAACCTTAAGCGTTTCCTTCAGAGATCGATGAAGTCTTTCATCACTACAGAACTCACTCGAGACGGTATTAGGTCTACAGTCTCGACAAATCCAATTCCAACCTCATCTATTCAAACTCCAGGCAATGATAGTTGTGTTCACACACCACTACCTTATCTACCTTTATATCTTATATTGGAAAAACCTGAACAGGTAACCCAATCAGATAGGTAGAAACATAAATATACAAACATACATATATATATATATATATATATATATATATATATATATTAATGTGTGTGTGTGTGTGTTAAAAATGCAAATACGCTCTCTCAAGATAGACACCACTCTAGAGACTAGGTATTCGCTCAACCTAGCGCTCTGATACCAACTGAGACGGCCCGACTTTTTCTCCACAAAAAGTCGTATCATCCTTAAGAAAGAAAGGGAAAGAAAAGAGAAAAGAAAGAAGAGAAACAAGAAACAACACAAGAATCTCAACAGCGGAACGAATAAATTATATTTATAACATAAGTATTACATAGTATACATCAATTGTCAGAGTTACACATATAATACAACACATACTAGACAGTTATAAACACCTGTCTAGTTATTAAAACTCAAACACGAATACAAAAGACACTTAGAGATACCAACACAGTGGAAAACTATATAACTATACGCAGAAGCCTCCTGCTCCATTGCTCCTCCACAATTGGTCAAAGCTAACTTGAATCCCTTGGCTACTCGTAAAAATTTGAGTACCCAAGAGTTAAAAGAAAAACAGAAATAACTCCGGGTCAGACATGGGTCTGGTGTGAGTAACAGGTTAAAGTTGCTTAACTTTGAAAACCTTTGAAAAGAAAGGTATCACGTAAGACTTCCCACACAAGAACATGGAAAAGTTTTTACCTTACGCTAACCAAAACATTTGATAGGAAATCCGATGGTATTATAATAGGTCTAGGGTTTTCAAGTAAATATGAAATAGCCGAAATTGTTACATTCATTAAATTCCAGCTACTAGCCACAAAAGTGGATAATACAATCAAAACCGCTGTTACTTATTGGATTTGGGATTCCATACAATGGCTGGGCTACTGAGGTACCGCCCGTCACAGTACGTGGCCTAGATCACCGTACCGAGGAGTACGCCCGCTCCCCTGCAGCACAAAGCCAGAACCATTCCTTACTGAACAGTTCCAAACAAGACCACCCCGCAGTTTTGATCAGCAACCGCACCCCTAAGCCTAAATAAAGGGACATCTAGATATGGGTAAATCTCGCTCTTAAGTGGGGGCTACCCACGAAGCTTTGCTGCACCTCCCCTGTTTTAGCTATTCCCGGTTGATCAGGCTTGACGCTACGATTACCTTTATAGGACATAACACTTAGAATGCTCATCGTCCACCTGACGATGTTCTGAAAGCATTCAATCCATACAAGTTCGTTCCGGGTTCGAACGAAACCGAAAGCATTATCTCGTTACACTCGTATTGGAATCACCCTCAAAGTTAACGACGATAACCCTTGCACTCTGAATCTTCATCCTCACTTCAGATTCATGACCTAACGTTAATTTGGATCGATGTGGTTTTCGGTTATCCAGATATGGAAACCCGATCCCGGTCTCATCGAAATCCAAAACGTGTCTTTTAAGGTCAAGTTGTTTTAGAGTTTAAAACAATTTCAATTCATTATATATATATATATATATATAGACACACAGATAGATAATTTACAACACAATGGGTAATCAACATTATCATCAACATATAATTCAAATCATAATCAGTTAATCCATATTATCATCCAAAAGCAACCAATGCATCCATATCACATACATTTCCCATGTCATAGCTGAGTTTACAACCCATACATGACAACTATATCAATCATCAAACATAAGCAATGATCTATTGATCACACCATTTATAATTAATTTTAAATGAATTAAATTAATTACCGTATCTTTAATTAATTTTAAATGGATTAAATTAATTACTTCATCATTAATCCTACTTATCTTAATCATTAATTGATTATAAATCAAATATATAATACACCATCACATTAATCGTTCCAATTAATCATTACTGATTAATAATTCCGTAATTACAGTAAGTAATTAGCTTTTAAATTAATTACACAAGTTAATTGTGATGCCCCACCTCTATGCTCGCAATAACAAAGAGTATTAAAAGAAATACTGTCTGTTATCACGAAGAATAAGGCTGGATAGGAGCGGCCATCCGTAGTTAGGCCTTACATTAGTATTGTGTACCTCGATGGGAGTGATTTATATTTTTCTTTTTTTCATCTCTTATTTATTTACTCCCATCGACATACCCAATTCCAGTATAAAACGAACTACGATGGTTCATAATAGTTTAGGACAATAAATATAAAAATGACACAGATAATATAAATGCGGAACACAGATAGAACAAAAAGTCTCATATATATAATAGCTGATGTCAGTTACAATACATTTGACACGGTACATATGATACAACTACAACTGTCGACTCTGGAAGATATATATACAAATACATTATCTACTAATGTACATGAATACATATCAACCTACAACGAATACACCGACTACTACTAAAATAGATGAAATTCACTTCAAAAGATATGAAAGGTCTTCATAGCTCAAACAGCAACTCAAAGCAGGATATCTAAAACCTGAAATAACTCGGGTCTGACCCGAGTATTAGATTCAAAAGAAAATAATACACGGGTCAGTCTAATTCAAACTCAGTTATTATGCACAGGAGCAATAATAATCAAATAATCAGATAGACGACAGTCACAATAATTCTCGTCTAACCGACTCTTTTAATAAAGAAATCGGATAACTGTAAAATATAACACTTAACAAAGTTAAACAACAAATCAGCAGAATCAAATCATCAACAAAGATAGATAAAAAGATTATCAATGAAGATAATTTAGAAAACATCAGAACTGCCTAACGGCAATCAACAACAACAAAATAATCAATTTAAAACATCAACTCGGGTAGGGCTGCAGTATACGCACGCGTATAATGCCTTGCCACTACAACCTAAAATACACAAAAGATCAACGAACTAAAATCAAATGAAGATTCAAATCTCAATGCCACAGACTCAATGGTCAAAGCAGACAGATATGGACAATGTGCACGTATGTACACATTGAAAATTCACAAACGATCACAAGGTCAAACCCAAGTCTTTGAGACTGGATTCAACTCAGTGTACAAATCAGTGTACAAATCACAATACAACACTGCCCAGACCAAATACTATCAATATGGCCGAACAGAGACTCCAAACATATAAAAAGATATGCACAGATCTGAAAACAAAAATGGCCAGACTTATATATATATATATATATACACACACACAACAAAATAGCAGGTCGAAATGTTCAGGAATGAATACAAATGACTAGAGTCGAACTAACATAGCAGCAATATGCTAAAACATACAGACAAGAATGCCTGATTTGTGAAACAAAGTTCATTACCAAAACTGCAATTGCCACAAAAGCACAGGGCCATCACCATTGAAATGGATCGAACAAGCGCAACCATTAAAATGTACTGTTTTTTTTTCGAAATATTTGAATTCAACCATGCAACAAAATGAGTGTGCAGACACCACGTAAATACAAGGGCAGAACTGCAATGAAACTGCAGCCGCCACAAGATCACTAGGGCAGAACTGCAATGAAACTACAAGCTACAGAGCTTTCAACTTGAAGTCAACATACATATAACAGAGAAATGAATAATGCAAGCAAAACCAAAAGGTAACTGCACAAGACAGGTTAGCAAGGTGCAGGCACAAGTGATGAACCAGTTATGCAACTACATGAATCTGTATGTTGCAAACTCAAATAGGAATTTGCATATACAGGAATGCAACAGTGGTGATGAAATGAAAACAACCTGAATGGTCATGCTAGGTCATGCTAGCCTTAAACAAGTGCATATAACCAACAGGTTAGCATGCAAGTGAAACAAAAAAAAACAAGTGTACCCCAAAAATATGACCAAAGCCAAACAACACAAGTGTACAACAAAAATGGAGCATTGCAGCTATAATTGAAGACAATGCACGCATTGACAAACTACACAAAAGTTCAAGTGAATCAAGTTCAGGTTAGACCAACCAGGATAGATGCAATAGTGAAACAAATGAACTCAAGGCTCAGGTCGATACAAATAGCATATCAAATGAAACAATGAACCAATATCAATCTCAAATGGCATATACCAGAACCATATATACAAATTTTAGGTAGAACAGAGAACTGCAGCAGTGAACTACAACAGTGCTTCAGACATATACAAAACGTGCAGACCCCAAATTCATATGCAACTAAGTTGCAGATCAAAAATGCTCGGGGGACGAATACAAAAATAACCCAAGTCGAAACAACACAACAACAATTTGTCAAAACATATAAGACCAGAATGCAAAGTTTACAAAGTATCAATGACTGAGCCGATAAATCAAAACATATAACCAAGTCAAAGTCGGTGGCCATCACAAAATCCAAATCAGTGCTTCAGGAATGAATACAAAGATGGCCAGAGACGAAGCTCACAGGGGCCAGAAAATCAAGGCCATAATTCACAGTGAAGTCAAAAGAAATGAACAGGCTATAGTCGAAATCATATATCACAAAGTTGAACAAAGTCAACAGAAAACGATCCGAGATGAAGCCGAGATCAACATAAATTCAAGAAAATCAAAATTCCAGAAAACAAAATCGTGAGCATCAATAAATCAAGCAACCAAAATCGCAAATTTAAACAATTTAATACGAACGAAAATCACATGAAACTAAACTCTAAAACTTGAGGCTAAATTAGATGTGAGCAATCGAGATTTTCACTCACTTATCAATCGGTCGAAAGTTTGTAGCCGGTGCTCCAGAAAATCGAAAGCCCAAATTATCGAAGAAGAATGAGCATCGGAATTGAAGCCACGACATCTCGAAGTTGAAAGAAGCCCTAATTGGAGACGAATGAAAATTTGAGCCGCCCACAATTATTTCTTCGTTCGATTTATTTTGTTTAGGGTTGTGAGGAATGAAAAAGAGAAATGGGGGACGGGTATTCGTTTTGATAACACAACCCAAACGAGAAACGTGGCCAATATTTTAAAGCCCTTAATCCCTTAACGAATTTTCAAAAGAATTTAAACTGGATTCAAGACGCCCAACAGCAATTAGCAACCAATTTATCGTTTAATGACGATAACCAATAGATGCAAAATATTGGGTTGTTACAGACTCCCCTCCTTATAAAAATTGCGTCCCCGCAATTTTCATAATGAAGGTCGTCATTAACAATAAATTTTCTAACATAAACTGGTTAAGCTAGAAAAATAAATGTAGAGAATTCAAACATGAAAGAAATCTTTTAATTTCATAAAAGAAATTCACATTTCTCAACAAAAATCTAACTATCAATAGATAGTCAGAAAACAACAAAGGCCTAATTATCAAAAACGATAGTTAGAAATCTCAAATCAGAAAATATTTGATTATCTTTAGAATAAATGTAGAGAATTCAAACATCAAAGAAATCTTTTAATTTCATAAAAGAAATTCACATTTCTCAACAAAAATCTAACTATCAATAGATAGTCAGAAAACAACAAAGGCCTAATTATCAAAAACGATAGTTAGAAATCTCAAATCAGCAAATATTTGATTATCTTTAGCGATAATTAAATCTCAAATCAGCAAATATTTAATTATCAAAAGCGATAATTAAATCTCAAATATCTAATTATCACAAGCGATAATCAGAAATCTCAAACCATCAAATCAACTAATATCGGATTATCAAAAACGATAATCAAATCAACAAATATCCAATTATCAAAAACGATAACCAGAACTCATATCACAAATATTCGATTATCAAAAACGATAATCAAATCAACAAATATTCGATTATCAAAAATGATAATCAAGTCAACAAATATTCGATTATCAAAAACGATAATCAAATCTCAAATCAACAAATATTCGATTATCAAAAACGATAATCAAATCAACAATTATTCGATTATCAAAAACGATAATCAATTCTCAAATCAACAAATATTCGATTATCAAAAACGATAATCAAATCAACAATTATTCGATTATCAAAAACGATAATCAAATCAACAATTATTCGATTATCAAAAATGATAATCAAATCTCAAATCAACAAATATTCGATTATCAAAAACGATAATCAAATCTCAAATCAACAAATATTCGATTATCAAAAAAGATAATCAAATCTCAAATCAACAATTATTCGATTATCAAAAACGATAATCAAATCTCAAATCAACAATTATTCGATTATCAAAAACGATAATCAAATCAACAAATATTCGATTATCAAAAACGATAATCAAATCTCAAATCAACAAATATTCGATTATCAAAAACGATAATCAAATCAACAAATATTCGATTATCAAAAACGATAATCAAATCAACAATTATTCGATTATCACAAGAGATAATCAAATCAACAAATATCTAATTATCAAAAACGATAATTAGAACTCATATCAACAAATATTCGATTATCACAAGCGATAATCAAATCAACAAATATCTAATTATCAAAAACGATAATTAGAACTCATATCAACAAATATTCGATTATCACAAGCGATAATCAAATCAACAAATATCTAATTTTCAAAAACGATAATTAGAACTCATATCAACAAATATCCAATTACCTGCAGATAATTGGAACAACAAATATCTAGAATCAATTAAGATAATCTAGAAAATCAACATAAAAGGTGGATCGATCCCGACAAATGGCGAGTTTTAGCTACGCCGCACGTGCATCAACATATGGCCGAAGCCTACCAAGTACCCAACATAATTTTGGCGCCCAACAAATGACCCGAAGGTCCAACATATGACCCGAAGGTCCGGTACTGGTATTGACCCGAAGGTCCAACATATATTCAATTAACGAGTCCGGAATTAACCGAAAAAGCAAACGCACATGTCCCATACCATGTGTTTTACTAAATCGTTTGATTCTCTTCATCGTTTCAATTTCATAATTTGATTTTCAAATCAAAAAGGTTGTCAGCCGTACTCAGCGAAGACAGTTTCACTGTTGCCACTACACACTCTGATAAACAGTCACAAATCAAACAAATCAACAAAACCCAAATTCACTTTTATTTTTAAATAAGATATTTAAAAATTTCAACATATTTTCAAAACTTTATTTTTGACTCAAAGCTCAAATAAAACATCGACTAATAGTTGTAACATACGTTCCATCTAAGTTATGTTTTATATTATGTCCATAACCCCAAGCTCCAACTGTGACGCCCCACCTCTATGCTCGCAATAACAATGAGTATTAAAAGAAATACTATCTGTTATCACGAAGAATAAGGCTGGATAGGAGCGGCCATCCGTAGTTAGGCCTTACATTAGTATTGGTTACCGCGATAGGAGTGATTTATATTTTTCTTTTTTTTCATCTCTTATTTATTTACTCCCATCGACATACCCAATCCCAGTATAAAACGAACTACGATGGTTCATAACAGTTTAGGACAGTAAATATAAAAATAACACAGATAATATAAATGCGGAACACAGATAGAACAAAAAGTCTCATATATATAATAACTGATGTCAGTTACAATACATTTGACACGGTACATATGATACAACTACAACTGTCGACTCTGGAAGATATATATACAAATACATTATCTACTAATGTACATGAATACATATCAACCTACAACGAATACACTGACTACTACTAAAATAGATGAAATTCACTTCAAAAGATATGAAAGGTCTTCATAGCTCAAATAGCAACTCAAAGCAGGATATCTACAACCTAAAATAACTCGGGTCTGACCCGAGTATTAGATTCAAAAGAAAATAATACACGGGCCAGTCTAATTAAAACTCAGTTATTATGCACAGGAGCAATAATAATCAAATAATCAGATAGGCGACAGTCACAATAATTCTCGTCTAACCGACTCTTTTAATAAAGAAATCGGATAACTATAAAATATAACACTTAACAAAGTTAAACAACAAATCAGCAGAATCAAATCATCAACAAAGATAGATAAAAAGATTATCAATGAAGATAATTTAGAAAACATCAGGACTGCCTAACGGCAATCAACAACAAAAAAATAATCAATTTCAAACATCAACTCGGGTAGGGCTGCAGTATACGCACGCGTATAATGCCTCGCCACTACAACCTGAAATACACAAAAGATCAACGGACTAAAATCAAATGAAGATTCAAATCTCAATGCCACGGACTCAATGGTCAAAGAAGACAGATATGGACAATGTGCATGTATGTACACATTGAAAATTCACAAACGATCACAAGGTCAAACCCAAGTCTTTGAGACTGGATTCAACTCAGTGTACAAATCAATGTACAAATCACAATACAACACTGCCTAGACCAAATACTATCAATATGGCCGAACAGAGACTCCAAACATATCAAAAGATATGCACAGATCTGAAAGCAAAAATGGCCAGACTTATATATATATAGACACACACACACAACAAAATAGCAGGTCGAAATGTTCAGGAATGAATACAAATGACTAGAGTCGAACTAACATAGCAGCAATATGCTAAAGCATACAGACAAGAATGCATGATTTGTGAAAAAAAGTTCATTACCAAAACTGCAATTGCCACAAAGGCACAAGGCCATCAACATTGAAACGGATCGAACAAGTGCAACCATTAAAATATACTATTTTTTTATCAAAATATTTGAATTCAACCATGCAACAAAATGAGTCTGCTGACACCATGTAAATACAAGGGCAGAACTGCAATGAAACTGCAGCCGCCACAAGATCACGAGGGAAGAACTGCAATGAAACTACAAGCTACAGAGCTTTCAACTTGAAGTCAACATACATATAACAGAGAAATGAATAATGCAAGCAAAACCAAAAGGTAACTGCACAAGATAGGTTAGCAAGGTGCAGGCACAAGTGATGAACCAGTTATGCAACTACATGTATCTGTATGTTGCAAACTCAAATAGGAATTTGCATATACATGAATGCAACAGTGGTGATGAAATGAAAACAACCTGAATGGTCATGCTAGGTCATGCTAGCCTTAAACAAGTGCATATAACCAATAGGTTAGCATGCAGGTGAAACAAAAAAACAAGTGTACCCCAAAAATATGACCAAAGCCAAACAACACAAGTGTACAACAAAAATGGAGCATTGCAGCTATAATTGAAGACAATGCACGCATTGACAAACTACACAAAAGTTCAAGTGAATCAAGTTCAGGTTAGACCAACCAGGATAGATGCAATAGTGAAACAAATGAACTCAAGGCTCAGGTCGATACAGATAGCATATCAAATGAAACAATGAACCAATATCAATCTCAAATGGCATATACCAGAACCATATATACAAATTTTAGGCAGAACAGAGAACTGCAACAGTGAACTACAACAGTGCTTCAGACATATACAAAACGTGCAGACCCCAAATTCATATGCAACTAAGTTGCAGATCAAAAATGCTCGGGGGACGAATACAAAAATAACCCAAGTCGAAACAACACAACAGCAATTTGTTAAAACATGTAAGACCAGAATGCAAAGTTTACAAAGTACCAATGACTGAGCCGATAAATCAAAACATATAACCAAGTCAAAGTCGGTGGCCATCACAAAATCCAAATCAGTGCTTCAGGAATGAATACAAAGATGGCCAGAGACGAAGCTCACAGGGGCCAGAAAATCAAGGCCATAATTCACAGTGAAGTCGAAAGAAACGAACAGGCTATAGTCGAAATCATATATCACAAAGTTGAACAAAGTCAACAGAAAATGATCCGAGATGAAGCCGAGATCAACATAAATTCACGAAAATCAAAATTCCAGAAAAAAAAATCGTGAGCAACAATAAATCAAGCAACCAAAATCGCAAATTTAAACAATTTAATACGAACGAAAATCACATGAAACTGAACTCCATAACTTGAGGCTAAATTAGATGTGAGTAATCGAGATTTTCACTCACCTTATCAATCGGTCGAAAGTTTGTAGCCGATGCTCCAGAAAATCGAAAGCCCAAATTATTGAAGAAGAATAAGCATCGGAATTAAAGCCACGACATCTCGAAGTTGAATGAAGCACTAATTGGAGACGAATGAAAAATTGAGCCGCCCCCAATTTTTTCTTCGTTCGATTTATCTTGTTTAGGGTTGTGAGGAATGAAAAAGAGAAATGGGGGACGGGTATTCGTTTTGATAACACAACCCAAACGAGAAACATGGCCAATATTTTAAAGCCCTTAATCCCTTAAGGAATTTTCAAAAGAATTTAAACTGGATTCAAGACGCCCAACAGCAATTAGCAACCAATTTATCGTTTAATGACGATAACCAATAGATGCAAAATATTGGGTTGTTACATTAATTATTCTTAACAATTTACAATAATTAACTTATAATCAATTAATTTACTAAAGTTAATTATAATAATCTTTTATTCATTATTAATTATTCCTTAATTAATCAATCCTAAATTACATCATTAATTAATTAATTAATTATTTCTAATTACAATTTAATTAATTCTCTATTTAAATAAAATACACAAGTAATTAACCTTCAAAACCGCATATATATTAATCACCCATGATTAATAACCATTTAGTAATTAACTACTTTAATTACTCATCCTATAAATTAATTACTCTTAATCAATTATCCCAATTAATCCTTGATTAATTTCAACGTAATTAGATCTAAATTACATTCATCATTGAACAATTACATTCAGTAATTATCAATTATTTACTTCTCTAAGTAATTATAAACCCATTAATTACATAAAGTAATTATTCATCAATCCACACATGTTTAAATTTATTTAACTTAATTAATCAAAATTGATCAGATTAATCAAATTAATTACACTAAGTAATTAATTCGTTAATTACTTTCATTAAGTAATTAAACTTAAACAATTGATTATTATTAGTTAATTAATCTAATTAATTATTAAAAATTAATCACATTATTTAATTATTAAATAATCTTAATTTAATGACCTTCATTAACATTTCTTAATTACTTAATTAAGAATTAACTTATATAAATCATTATTAATTAATTAATACTTAATTACAATTAGTAAATCTCTAATTATAAATTAATTATGTGTTAATTAAAATCTTAATTATCATTAATCACTTGATTAAATAAATCTTGCTCATTAATTAGAATTTATTTAACAATCCTTAATTATAGATTAATTAACATTAAATTTATTGAATACTTAATTAAACATCCACATTATTAATTAAATAATTAGTATTCCATTTAAATTAATTTAATAATTTAAATGAATCCAATCTCTTAAGTTCTAATTTAAGATATTTTTTCTTCTTATATAAGGTATTTTTAAAACAAATTGTTTCCAAATTTGTTTTAAACTTCACTTTAAATTTCATTTTAAAATTTTAAGATTTTAAAATGAATACAATTTATTTAAACAAGGTTTCTAAACAAATTTAAAATCCTTTTTATCTCACATATTCACGAACATACCTATTATAAACTAAAGATATAAAAGATTATAAAACAAATTCATTTCAAACAAATTCAATTTGAAAATTTCCTTTTTAAGTTTCAAACTTAAATACAATTTTAAATCTTTATTCCAAATTTAAACTTAGAACTTCAAAACTTTACTTACATTTCCATCGTCATTTTTAAATTCAAGTATTTAGCCTTTTGCTAAAATAGTTAAAAAAATTAAATTTAAAAACTTATTTTATTTTTAAAACTGATATTAAAGTCAAATTCCAGTTTTTTAAAACTGGATTTAAACTTATTTTAAATTTTATTTCATAAATTTAACTCATAGTTTAAATTCAAAAACCAATGTTCCTTTATACTGTAAAACTTTTAAAAAAAATCTAAATTTAAATTCCCAGATTTAAATTAAATTCAAACTCAGATTCATGTACTCTAAATTTCATATTTCAGTTTCCAGATTTTAAACTTCGTTTTAAATCTCCTTTTGGATTTTAAAATTTTACTTTTACATTTAAAAACAGAAAAACAATTTTATGTTTTGGTTTAAAACATCTTAAACTTCCTGAATTCAAAATATTTCAAAACCCAAGATTTTAAACTATTGATTTCATATTTAAGTTTCAGGATTAAAAATTCTAATTTTTGAACTTCAACTTACAATTAAAATTTTACTTTTAAAATTTTAAAATAGAAAACAGTTTCTGTTTTGCTTTAAAATCAAACTAGAGTTCAAATTTATTTCAAAGATCCAAAATTTAAACTAATTGTATTTATATCTAAATTCAGTTTAAATTTTGAACTTAGTTCAGGTTTAAAGTTTACATTTTAAAAACTTTTTACTTCTACTTTAAAAATTGTAAACAGTTTTTCTGTTTTATTTATCAAAACCTGAAACACAGGTAAATCGAGCAATTCCACATTTTACTTCGAGTCGACTCAACCTTTACTTCGAGTTATAACTCGATTTCCCCAAGATCATCACGAGGTCCAAAACCCTTTAACTCAATAACCATCACCAACATGCACACCACCTCACTGTACACCGATTCATCAACTCCGACCATCACTGGCCACCATCAACGGTCATCTCCCATCGTCCAACAACCCCACATCACCCTTCAAACATCAGATTCTTCAGAATTCAACTCAAACTCGAATTCGAGTAAAAAAATCAAAACCTAGAACATCAAACACAGTATACTCATCAAAACCTTTCAACGGCGATTCCTCCCACCTCCGGCCACCATCGCCACTCAAATTTCGATGACAACTTCGTCAACCCATTAACCTCCAATCACCACTCGATCAAGTATTTTAGCATAAAATTTCACTTTACGAAACCACAGTAATACTACGGTTTAAAACCTTAATACCTAAATCACAACAACAAAAACAAATTCCACTAAATCTAAAGTTTTTCCCAATATCACTGATCATTACACTATCACTAAAAGAAATTTCAACCCAAACGATCATCAAAATCAACAAAGCTCGCCCATTTTATAAAATACCAAAATGTTTAAACTGCTCTCTGTATATGGCGTTAAAAATTGAAAATTTTCTTTTAAAAATCATAAATTTGGAAGTTGTTTTGATTCCTAACCCTGTAACATTGCTTTGTGATATTTAAATTTTCCACTTTTACAAAATTTAGCTGTGTTGTTTATGTTTCCAAACAACACAAAAATTATTCAACTCATATAAAAATTTAAAATTTATTTTATCATGTTATAAACAAATTCCATTCAAATGCTAAATCATAATAGCAACCAGATCAAGGAAAAGAACTATTTATCAACTTGAACTTAAACTATAACAGTCAGAACCTTGTGTAATCAAACATGCCTCACAACCATATACATAGGAAATTTCAAAGGCATATACATAATTAAACTTGTCAGATAAACTAGCATGCAATTCCTACTTAATTTATTTTTAAATTTGGAGTTACTCACTTGAATTAAAATGTAGAGCAGAGCAAAATTTTCATATTTTTAAAGGCTCTTGAATTATTTGAAACCGCTGTTGCAATTGTTTGAATGCCTTTAAACATGAGCTTCAATTGATTTATGCTTTTAAAACTTGCTTCCTAATCTTATTTGTTACATGCAGGCCCTTGCTTGATTTTTGTATGCAGGCAAATTCTTTTGCCATATTTTACATGCAGGTTGGAGGAGCTACAGGCTTTGTTCGAAATGCAGAATTTAGAATTTGTTTGAAAATGAAAAATGGATTTAGAAAAGATAGTTTTGTTTTCAGATTTGCATTATGGTATGAGGAGTTTGATTTTACTGGTTGATGAGAAACTGGATTCTGATTTGAGGAATGAAGAGTCTTGATTATAGGTTTTTAGTTGGAAATTTTTTGCTTAGTCTATGAAATGAAAAATGAGGAAAGAAAGGGGAAAGAAAGCATGCAAGTTTAAATAACAATATTTTGATTTACATTAAAATTAAAGAAAAGTTAAAACTAAAATTTTGACACATGGCTAAAATGTTAACACTTGTAAATTACCTTGCTTAAATACTTAACACATGTTAATTCATGTCCTAAATTACTTACACGTGTCTCTATAAATGATTTGTTATTTTTAAATTAAAGTTAATGAATGTTTAAATTTAATTAATTTGTTTCTTTAATACCTAGTTATAGGGATAAATAATTTCTAAAGAATAAACCAAGTATTATTGTGAATAAAAACAATATACAAATTAATTATTTAAAAATCATATTTTGATCACTTAAAATAAATTCATAAAGAGATTATAACTTATTTGTTATTTAATTGAATACATGATTCATTTATTAATTGTATTCTAAATTTCATATTAAATTTACAAATCATATTTATCAATCAATAATTCAAAAAAGAATAACACAAACATATTTGTAGATTATTTTAAATATTCAACTTAAGTCAATATATAATTTAAACCAAATAAACATTACCTTATATATTTAAAATCATATAGTATTTTATTAAATATTTTTGAAAAACTTAAATCAAAAATAAATTACAATTCCCAATTTTAAAATATTAAAATTATGCTATACTAATTTAATTAAAAAGAACTTATCTATTTAATATATATATATATATATATATATATATAAATATATGTAAAAAATGGAAAACAGATTTATTAGCTTATTAAAAATAAATTCTCTAATTAATTATTTAAATAAAGAAGATTATAGAATCAAATTTCAATTTATTAACAAAAATTATCAAATTAATTTAAATTTTAAACAGAGATTACTAAATTTAAATTGCCATAAATTCCGGGATATTACAGCTTAGTAAAACAAGTGGTATGAAATGCTTGCGTTTACTTCGTTCCTTAATTCTTGGACTTGTTCGATTGAATCTCTTCTGACAATTTTCTAGTGGAAACTTACAATTTGTTCGTAAATATTTAAGTTAAGCTAGTTGTTATGGGACATGAAGCTAAGCTTTTATATTTACTAGCTTATTGTAATTGACACTTCTTGATGATCGTTGATGATCATTTTTGTGATTTAGACTAGCAAATGTGCGATGTCTTTTTGTCTACGAGGGAGACTAAACTCAGTTTCTGGGGAACATCGGCCCAATTTGGTGGGGTAGCGACCCATGGACTTCAGGCTGTTTTGTGGAGCTTGGCTCAAAATTAATGGTTAGCAACCATAGAATAGCGTTCCATTTTGCGATACACGTGTTGGTGGGCTTTCATGCTCCCATTTTGTGATAGGCCTCCCCCATTTTGTGATTTCTGGATTTCTATTGATGATTTCTTGAACTTGTGTTACACCAATTTTCGTGATTTACATTGATAAGTTTTATCAATATTTGTGTATTGGTGAATTTGTGTGTCATTAACTTTTGTTATTGGCATTGATATTATTGTCAATATTTATGGTTTGGTAAATATAAATAAAGAGTATGACATTCCTTTTGATCTTTAAAAATATTCTTATGATATTGATTAATCCCTAGTTATTTTCAATTGCATACTTATCGCAATATGGCTTTATGGTTATCATACGTTTTTGTCATATCACTTATTCTATATCATTTCATCTGATATTTATAGCTAGACTGATCCGTTTATTTATTTTTTATTAAATAATACTCGGGTCAGACCGAGATGTTGCGTGTGCTTCTGCTTGACTTCACATCTAGGATTATCACCCTGACTTTTGGCTAACTACTTAGATTAGTAGTTTTTGTTGTATACATTTGAGATATAGACTCATTGATGTATCCATATTCTTTTGTCTAGCACTTGTAGCTATTATTTTGTCTAGCACTTGTAGCTATTACTCGCCCTTAGTCTGGATTGGCACGTTTGTGCAGCCATTATACCGATTTGGGTGGGAAGCTATTCAAAGGATCTGAAACTATTATTGAAGTCCAGGCTTGGATGAGAACGTGCGATCGAATCTTTTCTCGCATGAATCTTATTGATCTTCACCGAGTTCAGGTGGCCTCTAGTATGCTCCAAGAAAGAGCATTAGACTGGTACGAGCTTCTGATTTCAAAAATAAATGAAGCGGATCTTACTTGGGAGAAATTCCGGGAACGCTTCGAATTAAAATTTGTGCCAGAAGCTGAGAAGGTGACAATGGCTCACCGTTTCATTGACCTTGTTCAAGGTGAATCCTCTGTGGCAGACTATGTCGTATCATTCGAGTCACTTTCTAAATACGGGGTCGAGTACACAAACACCCCATTGAAGAAAAACCAAAGATTTTTCTATGGATTGAATAAAAATCTCAAGAAGCCATTACTTCTAAAATTATAAATTTCTTTTGATCAGCTCATTGATATCGCTCTTTGACTTGAAGAGGCTGATGGAGTAAGTGATGTTGAGGTTGGGAGTGCTAAACCGAACTTCACCAACAAGAAAAGGCCTAATAAGTTCAAGGGTCCTTATCCCAACAATAAGAAAGGAAGCAAACCTCTCTGGCAACCGAGACTTCTACCTCAAGTGGTAGGCAACGCTACAATTGTGGTTCTAAGGACCATTATGCGAACAAGTGTTCAAAGCCTCGTGCTTGTCGCTATTGCAAAAGCCCGGATTATTATTTATCTTATTGTCCCAAACTTTAGAACAAGAAGGAGGGAAATCTTAATGTTTCTCAAGCCCCTGGCATCGCATCTCATGGTCAAGGTATTTCTCATTCTATCTTTGATGGCATAATTTTATTTCGTGATCTCCTATTCGAGTTCTTTTTGATACGGGTGCGTCCCACTCTTTTGTTTCAAAAGAACTTGTTGATACTTTTTCTTTCGATGTTTTGTGTTTAATGACTTCTTTGAGAATTGCGAATCCAGTTGGTGGATCCGCAACAATCAGTTTATTGTGTAAAGATGTCGAGATTATTTTGTGTGATTTTTCTTTCCGAGCCGATTTACATGTTATACGATACTTAGGCTTTGGAATGATTTTGGGAATGGATTGGCTTAACCGCTATGAAGCTCAAATCCTTTGTCCTGAGCGGACTATTCATCTTTGACATCCCCAATCTGTTAAGCAGATTTCTATTGATCTTAAAGATTCGGATTCCAGCGTGGTTGCATCTTTATATTCTTTAAATCCTCATGATGACGATAATGATGATGAGGAAGATATTATTTCTCTTATTCACGTTGTTCATGAATTTTCCGACATATTTGAGCCCGTTTTAGGATTACCACCTAAGCGAGCAATTAAGTAAAAAATTAATCTCATCCCTGGAGCTCAACCTATTACTCATCCTCCTTATCGTATGTCTAATAATGAAAATGAGGATATGCACGAACAATTTTCCGAATTGGAGACGAAGCAATTTATTCGCTCTAGTTCCTCGCCATGGGGAGCTTCGGCTATTTTTGTGAAGAAATCTGATGGTACACTTAGGCTTTGCGTTGACTACCGCAAGCTTAATGAGCTTACTATTAAGAATAAATATCCTTTACCTCGGATTGATGATTTATTTGATCAGCTTAGTGGTGCTAGAGTCTTTTCACAATTAGACTTAGATAAAAGTTTTCATCAGCTTCGTATTACAGAGGATAGCATTCCTTTGACATCGTTCCGTACTCGTTATGGATCTTATGAATGTCTTGTTATGCCATTTGGTTTAGCGAATGCTCCGGCATATTTTGTTGACCATATAAATCGAGTTTTCAGAGATTTCCTCGATCGATTTGTTCTCATCTTCATTGATGATATTCTTATGTATTCAAAAACCGAGGAGGAGCATGAAAAGCATCTTCGGATTGTGTTGGAAACTCTTAGGAGTAATTAATTAAAAGCAAAATTTTCTAAATGCCACTTTTGGCAATGTCATGTGAAGTTTCTCGGTCATATTATTTCCGAATTCAGAATTTACGTGTATCCTTCAAAGATTGAAGCGATTCAAAATTGGAATAGACCGGAGAGTGTGACGGAGGTCCGTAGCTTCCCTGGATTGGCGGGTTATTACTGTCGTTTTATAAAAGACTTTTCAAAAATTTCCGTGCCTCTTACTAGCTTGACAATGAAAGGTGTTAAATACATTTCGCCGGAAAAACGTGAAGCTTCTTTTCAGAAATTAAAAGAACTCCTTTCCGATGCTCCTATTCTTGTGATTCCCGAGGGAAACCAAGATTTTATTGTTTATACCGATGCTAGTCGTGTTGGTTTGGGTGCCATTTTTATGCAAAGAGAACGCGTTATTGCTTATGCTTCAAGGCAATTAAAGCCTGCCGAGACTAGATATGCCACTCATGATTTAGAGCTCGCGGCTATTGTTTTCGCCCTTCGTATTAGGCGTTACTATCTTTTGGGAGAAAAATTTATTCTTTACACCAATCATAAATCTTTGAAGTATCTATTTTCTCAAAATGAACTTAATTAACGTCAACAACGTTGGCTCGAATTTCTTGCAGCTTATGATCTTGATATTCTTTATACTCCCGGAATGGAAAATCGTGTTGCCGATGCACTTAGTCACAAGCAACAAGCGGTTGTTTCTATGATGATATCCGAATGGAATGATCTCGGGGTTTTTTCCACTTGTGAGATTCGAGATCGTGTTTCCAATTTATGTTCATCTCTTGTTTTATGTAGACTTGATGCTCATCCTTCTATTTTAGACCGCATTCTTGAAGCTCAAAAGCTAGATCCCGAATTGGCTCTTCTTGGCAAAAATTTTAGGGATAAAACTGATATTGAAGGTTTTAAAGACTTTGATATTGATTCTCGTGGCAGTATTCGAAAATTTGGTAGACTTATTATGTCAAATATTAGTGATCGTCGTAAAGACATATTAGAAGATTCTCATCGTTCTAAATTTACCGTTCATCCCGGTAGTAGTAAAATGTACGTGGATATGAAGCGAATTTATTGTTGAGGGGGAATGAAATATAATATTGCTAACTTTGTTAAGTGTTGCATGACTTGCCAACTCATTAAGGCCAAACATCAAAGGCCCGGTGGGTTATTGCAACCATTAGAAATTCCAATTTGGAAGTGCGACCAAATTTCCATGGATTTTATAGACGGCCTTCCCTGTTCTCGTTCGGGTCATGATAGCTTATGGGTGATAGTCGATAGACTTAGTAAATCCTCCCATTTTATTCCCGTTTGGTCCAATCGAACCGTGCCACTTTTGGCAAAACTGTTTATCAAAGAAATTGTTAAATTGCATGGAGTCCCTACTTCTATTGTTAGTGATCGTGATCCATTGTTTACTAGTGGATTTTGGAAGATTCTTCAAAAAGCTTTGGGAACGAAGCTTAATTTTAGCACCGCTTATCATCCCCTGTCCGATGGACAAACCGAGCGTGTGAATCAAACTCTTGAAGATTTTCTTCGTGCGCGTGTTCTTGATTTTGGTGGAAGTTGGGAAGATCATATTTCTCTTGTTGATTTTTCCTGTAATAAAGCTTCCAATCTAGTATTGGTATAGCACCTTTCGAGGCACTCAATGGAAGACCATGCCGATCTCCTTCTTTTTGGCTTGAGGCCGGTGAGAAGCTGGTTTTAGGTCCAGATTTTATTCATGATTCCACAGAGAAGATTGACCTTATTCGTCATAGGATGAAAGAAGCCCAGAGTAGAAAAAATCCTATGCAGATAACCGAAGAAGGAAATTATACTTTTCTGTTGGAGATCTTGTGTTTATTCGTGTTTCATCTATGAAGGGTGTTGTACGTTTCAATCGATCGGGAAAGTTAGCACCTCGATATATTGGTCCATTTCCCATCACCGAACGTATTAGTTCCATGGCTTATCGCCTTTTATTACTGGCTCAATTTTCTGCTCTTCATGACGTGTTTCAAGTTTCTCAATTACGGAAATTCCTTCTAGATTCCGATTCTATTCTTGAGCTCGGTGTTGTGGAAGAAATTGAAGTTTCGCCTAATTTAACTTATGAGCAACATCCTATTCGTATTATTGCTTCAGAGGTCAAGTGCCTTCAAAATAAAGATGTTCCGCTTGTTAAAGTTCAATGGTCCTCAAATCCTAAGGGTTGCTCTTGGGAATCTAGAGAGTTCATCGAGTGAACACATCCGGACTTACTTTCCCGTGCTCTTTAAGGTGAATTTCTTATTTCAAATTTCTTACGTGTTGATATGCTTTCATGGTTGTTACCTTATATTTTCTTCTTAAATATTGCGAGGACGCAATTTCTTCAAGGAGGGGAGTCTGTAACAACCCGCATATTTTACGATTGAATATTTAAATATTTTATTTAAATATTTTATCGTTAGTCGGATTTTAGTCCGAAAAGTTACTTTTTGCATACGGTCGAATTAGGACTCGGGACCACTTCCATTGGGTCCAAAACACCGTTTGTGATCTTTTTGAGTATAAACTTTGATATTATTGGAGTTAGTGGAATTTTTCCACTTTTTCACTTTGGGCTTTGGGTTTGGTTTAGCCCATTAGCCTAAACTATTAACTCTAGCTCAACCCTCTCTTCCCTTCATAACTTCACTTTCATTTCCCAACACTCAAGCTTCATCAAAAATGGAGGGAGGAATGGGAAATTAAAACTCCAAGCCCTAGTTCATTTGCAAATCCAACATCTAACTCCAAATTCAAAGAGAAGTCATTGATTCAAGCTTCTTATGTTGAGATTGAAGTGTGGTTGATTCTTCCTTTGCTTTCAAGCTTCTTCTTCATTGATTTTGTGTAAAGGTATGATTTTAGTCTCACATCTTTGTCTATAACTATCTTTAATTGTTGGGTATGAATTCCTAACACTTTTTCATATGCATTTGCTCTTGGTTTGGATTGAATTGGTGAAAATCCCAATTTTTAGTGTTTTGGGTTCAAATCCTTAAAAATCTTAACTTTGAGGTTTGAACATGTTTTTGGTGATGCATCGAGGAACCAATAGGACCGGGTAGCCGATAGGCGTAATTCCCTAGCGTCCGTGCTCGACCGGTTGCAAATTGAGAGAGTTTTTGCACTTTCGTTCCTTAGGTCGTTCGGCCTGCACACATGACTCTCGGCCTGCAGTTAGATCGGCCTGCTTTTAGGTCGCAACCCATTAAGTCGCTCGGCCATTAAGTCACTCTGCCTGTTAGGTCGCGCCATGCTTGGGTCGCGCCATGTTTAGGTCGCGCCATGATTAGGTTGCACCTGCTTCTTGTCGGCTTGCTGCATAGTCACACCATGTTAGGTCGCAAACACTAGGTCGCCCGGCCTGCCTTAGGTCGCTCGTTCCTTAGGTCGCTCGGTTAGTTATGCCGCTTGCATCAGTTAGGTCGCTCATTCCATCTTAAGTCGCTCGGCCTTCTTCTTACCCCTTAGGTCGCGCCATACTTGGGACGCGCCATACTAAGGTCGCGCCATACTTAGGTCGCGCCATGCTTAGGTCGTTCCATTTTAAGTCGCTCGGCCTTCTTACTTAAGTCGCTCGGCTTGGTTGCACCCCTTAGGTCGCACCACTTAGGTCGCTCGGCCTTCTCTTATACTTTAAGTCGAACCAACTTAGGTCGCGCCATGCTATAGGTCGTGCCATGTTAAGTTGCTCTGTTAGGCTGCATGCTATTTCTTAAGTCGCTGATTCCTTAGGTCGTATGCCGTGGCGTCTCATGTGTTGAGCCGCTGATTTCTTGTGATTGACTTGTGTTAAGTCGTAAGTCGTGGCTATTGAGTCGTAATGGTATTTCCACTTTGATTGATTTGGAATCGAATTCTTTGGATTTTTATTCACGTCTTCGAAGGTGAATTTTTGTGACTCGTTGTTTCTACAATCATTTTAATGATTTGTCACTTTAAAAATATAAAGGTTTCAATAGTAGTAGTAAATATCAAAACTCTTTCATCAAAACGATTTCAACCCTATTTTATTACAAAGCTCGTTTCTTAAAACATTTTCCGATCTACTAGTATATACAAACCTTTACCTCACTCGTACGAGAAATCTAATTAAACGGCTTAGTAAAACAAGTGGTATGAAACGCTTGCGTTTACTTCGTAGCTTAATTCTTGGACTTGTTCGATTGAATCTCTTGTGACAATTTTCTAGTGGAAACTTACAATTTGTTCATAAATATTTAAGTTAAGCTAGTTGTTATGGGACATGAACCTAAGCTTATATATTTACTAGCTTACTGTAATTAACACTTTTTGATGATAGCTGATGATCATTTTGGTGATTTAGACTAACAAATGTGCGATGTCTTTTTGTCTACGGGAGAGACTAAACCTCGTTTCTGTGGGGGCTTCGGCTCAATTTGATAGGATCGCGACCCATGGTCTTCAGGCCGTTTTGTGGAGCTTCGGCTCAAAATTAATGGTTAGCAACCATGGAATAGCGTTCCATTTCTTGATACACATGTTGGTGAGTTTTCATGCTCCCATTTTGTGATAGGCCTCCCCCTTTTTGCGATTTCTGGATTTCTATTGATGATTTCTCGAACTTGTGTTTCACCAATTTTCGTGATTTACATTGATAAGTTTTATCAATATCTATGTATTGGTGAATTTGTGGGTCATTAACTTTTGCGACTGGCATTGATATTATTGTCAATATTTATGGTTTGGTGAATACAAATAAAGAGTATGACATTCCTTTTGATCTTTGAGAAGATTCTTGTGATACTGATTAATCCCTAGTTATTTTCAATTGCATACTTATCACAGTACAGCTTTATGGTTATCATACGTTTTTTTCATATCTCTTATTCTATATCATTTCACCTGATATTTATAGCTAGACTGATCCGTTTATTATTTTCTTATTAAATAATAATCGGGTCAGACCGAGATGTTATATGTGCTTCTGCTTGACTTCACAATTGGGATTATCACCCTGACTTTTGGCTAACTACTTAGATTAGTGGTTATTGTTGTATACATTTGAGATATAGACTCATTGATGTATCCATATTCGTTTGTCTAGCACTTGTAGCTATTCTTTTGTTATATTGTGGATCTTGTTTGACCACTACTCTGATGTACACTTTCATGTGTTATATATTCATATCTATTTCCGCCTTTGTGATATGGATGTCGGTGACTGATTTGTGTTATGTTTATTTCTATATTTGTTTTCGAAGAATATATATAGCCACTGTGTAGTAGCTTTGAGTTTTTATCGGTACGTCGGATTTCCTCCTGAAACCAAATGCATGTTGTACTATTTGACGTATTGTTGCATGCACAAAGCAATTACACGGATGGTCGATCCTGAACAGCCTTATTCTCTGCACTAGTTGACGACATTACACCGTAGTGTCCTTGTCTAGAGTGGGTATAGAGGTGGGGTGTCACAGCTGTCATACTCTCTGCCAACTCTGAAAACCACTTTAACAACTGTGTGCACGGTGGAGATTCCAGAATGAAGTATGATGGTTGCGACATCCTATTCAGGTATATGCATGGACCTGAATCCCGTGAGTTGGCATAAGTTGGCTAAAATAGGAGCGATTCTGGGCTAATGAGGTAACTCCTCTGATCGGACACATTCCTTCGATACCATTCTATTACTTTGTGATTGACTGGGTGCACCTTTTGATTTTTTTTAGGAGTGCGGCTCGAGGTGGGCGGTAGTGGCTGCTATGCGTTACCACCAGTCCAGATGCGTAATTGGTATATCTACCCTAGAATTGCCTTGTTGTGCCATGTCACCTACCCTAGCATGCTTTACTACGATTTTTGATTTGTTTCGTACCTACAGAGTATTTATGGTAGCCTCCCGATCTGGAGGTACGATGGTATTGCGTAGGCTATTGGCACTATATATATGTTAAGGTGGAAAATGTGAAGCCTTAGCGCTATTTTTAAGTAAGTTTACTTTACTTTAGAAATTATTATAATAGTCTATATTACTACATAGTAGATAGTTTAACGGATCCTTAGAGGATGGTTATCCCAAACATCCTTTGAGTTACTTGTATTTTAGTTGTTATTTCACTTGAGTTGGATTTATTAATATAAGATGGTTAATCCTGACTCGAGTGTTTTGTGTTTTGCTTTACGCTTGGGTCAGACTAAGTGATACATCTTTTGAGACTCACCTTTGGAGTTGGAGCTTCGTTTGGAGATCCATCTACATCTTTTCAGCTTGTAGTTATTCAGTTGATTTCAGTGTGTATTCTGATCTTGTATTTGACTATTGTATTTGAGACTTCTGTTGTATCTTATTTAACTCTGATATATATATATATATATATATATATATAGTAGCTTCATGAACTACTATTCTTCAATTTCTACTGCATATTGCTATATTACTCTACGTCTGTGATTCTTTGATTATTTATTACTGTATATGTTGAGTTTTGCGAAATATAAATTAACAATCTGGTATTTTGATAAATTCAAATCCTGCATTTACGGATGTGAATGGTTGAAAATACCAGGTCGATACATTTTGTATCAGAGCTTTGGTTTTAGGCAAAACTCAGTATGTAGAGTAAATTTAATTATAGAATCACTTTCGTTCATGCTTGAATGTCTTCCTCTTTGACTCCGTTTCCTTTGAATTATTAAACGTTCCCTTTAGTTCCAAAATCCATCCTTATCTCTCCCTATTCCTATTCTGGAGTATCCCATAAATCCACTTCAAACAATCTTTATAATAAATCGACGGTCTCGCCAATGTTCGGATGATTTGTAAAGAGATGAAACTCCTTTACAATAGGCATTGATTTACCAGAGATTTCTGTATCCTCGGTTTATGATGCTATCTATCTCCTGCTATGCCTGAATTCTATCTCTAGCAATTGAATGTCGATTTGCCTCAGATTCCTGGATCGATCTTATTCTTGAAGTCAAGGTCGACCCGGTTAAGGTTGCCCGCGATTTATATAAACTTAACCATTTTTCGTTTTTGTTATTTAATCATTTTATCATTGTTTCGAACCTATCTTCGAATCAAAATTCTCTTTGATTGAGTGAAACGACCCGCCTTATTCTCCACAATAAGACGCATCATTTTTAAGAAGAAAGGGTTGGAGAAGAGAAAAGATGGAGAAGAAAGAAAGAAACAACATCAGAATCTCAACAACGGAACGAATAAATTATATTAATCACGTAGATATTATATAATATCATATATATAAGAGTTATACAGCTTGTACAACACATATTAGATAGTTATAAACACCTGTCTAGTTATACAACTCAATATACAATACAGATAAACGACTCAGAAAACACAAAGCGGAATACTATATATCTCCATGCTGAAGCCTCCTGCTCCATTGCTCCTCCAAAATTCGTCAAACCTAACCTTAATCCCTTGGCTACTCGTAAAAATTTGAGCACCCAAGAGTTTTAGAAAAACAGAATAAACTCCGGGTCAGACATGGGTCTGGTGTGAGTAAACGGGTTAAAGTTGCTTAACTTTAAAAACCTTTTGAAAGAAAAAGGTATCACGTAAGACTCCCCACGCATAAACGTGTGTAAGTTTTTACCTTACGCTAACCAAAACATTTGATATGAAATCCAATGATATTATAATAGGGTCTAGGGTTTTCAAATAAATAATAAATAGCCGAAATTGTTACATTTATTAAATTCCAGCTACATACGTATACAATCAAATCCGAGGGCGCTTATTGGAGTTTGGGTTTCCATATAATGGCAGGGCTACTAGGGTACCGCCCGTCACAGTACGTGGCGTAGATCATCGTACCGAGCATCCACCCTAAATCCCCTGCAGCACAAGGCCGGAACTATCCCTTACTGGACAGTCCCGAACAAGACAACCCCAGCGGTTGAAGCTATTCAACCGCCCACACAGCCGAAATAAAAGGGACTCTAGACAAGGGTTCATCTCATCCTACTTGGGCATGACCCACTTAGCCTTGCTGCACCTTCCCGTTTTAGCCATTCCCGGTTGATTAGGCTTGAGGCTACGATTACCTTTAGAGAAAACATCTCTTAGAATGCTTATCGTCCACCTGACGATGTTCTGAAAGCATTCAATCCATAAAAGTTCGTTCTGGGTTCGAATGAAACCGAAGGCATTATCTCATTACACTCATTTTGGAGTCACCCTCAGAGTTAACGACGATAACCATTGCACCCTGAATCTTCATCTCGAATCTGAAAGTACTACCCCGTTAAACTCGTATTGGAATCACCATCAAAGTTCTAACGATGAATAGTCCTTACACCTCGAGTTTTCACTCTTAATTTGAGATTCACGACCTATCGTAAATTTGGATCGATGTGGTTTTTGGATATCCAAATCGGGAAACCCGATCCCGGTCTCATCGAAATCCAAAGCGTATCTTTAAAGGCCATGTTTAAAGTTTAAAACAATTCAATTCTATTATCTATATACACATAGATAGATAATTCACAATATCACAATAGATAATCTACGTTATCATCATAGTAGATAATTCATATTATCATCTCAATTCAACCAAAGCATCCATATCACACAGTATCACTTATCTCAAATCTAAGATCTCAAACCATGCAAAACATCCAATATCAATCAGCATCCATAAGCAATGATTTATTAATCACCATTCTATAATTAATTTAAAATGAATGAAATTAATTACTTCATCTTTCATTAATTCAACATAAATTAAATTAATTACTTTTATCACAATAAATCTTGCTTACATATTAATTAGACCAAATAATTAATCTCCGTCCTAATTAATCAAGCTTGATTAATTTATCCTTTAATTACATTAAGTAATTAACCCTTAATTAATTATACAAATTAATTATCTTCAAACCATTGAGTAATCAACCTTAATTACTTCATTAAGTATAATGAATTACATTAATCCTTAATTAATTATTATTAATTAATTACCTTATAGTCACTTATTATTGATTAATTAATCTTAATTAATCAACCCTTAATTACCCTCATTAATTATATAAATTAATGATCTTTAATTAATTACTTCCATCAATTAATTAACTATAATTTATTACATTATTCTTTAATTAATTGCAATGATTAATTAAAATTTAACTAATTACTTCCATTGATCAACTTTAATTAATCATAAACAGTAATTATCAACCTGTAGTTACTTAACTTTGTTGAATATGCGCTTATATGATTTTTGTTTGATGATAATAAACATATATACATTCGTTTAAATGTATTTGATAATATACTATTTTATTTTTCACAGATTAAATAAATATTTGCTAAATAAAATAAATAACACGGAATTTGAATTCAAACGAATATTTTATTCAAACAAATATTTATTACATCTTTGAATAGTACAATTTCAAGCTCTCACTATTCACTATACAACTATGATACAAATTCAATTACATCACTATTTTACATCAGCACCTCACTACATATCACTCACACTCGTATTTATCTTCAACTGCATTCCAGTTTGAATCCAGCATCTGGGAAATCTGCAAAAATATAAACTAACGCAGTAAAATTGAAAATAAAATATTTTTGCAATATAAAATAAAAGATGAATTTTGAAAATAATATTTGCCTCAGTTATTTGGGTTGTTCGTCATAATTTAAATTTGAATTCATCATACACGAACAACTTGTGACATACACAGTGTATTACTGTATATGCCACAAGGCCGTGCTCGCCGATATATACACTTGATTGTTTTACAGGGACAGGTACGCACAGGTCAAACCCAAATGAAAAACCGGGTTCAACTCACGTGCAATAACATTGAAAATCACGACATGAGCACAAGGTCAAACCCGAGTTGTGAAACTGGATTCGGCACAGGGTCAAATTCAAAAATAAATTCGAATGCAATAAAATGGTCGGGAGTACACGTGCCAAGACTCAAGCCAACGAGAAACAAGACCAAGTCAGGCTACAACAGATGATTAAACTCAATGGACCATACTGCAACAGGTCAAGACTGTGTACCCAGCAAATGCAACGACCAAAATCTTCAATGAACAAAGACTCCAAGCCTACAAAACTGCATGCACACAGCAGTATCAAATACAATATGGACAGCAAAAGTGATCAACCTCAATGGACCAGTGATGCAACTAAGCACAAATCACTTACAACATGTATGCAGCCCAATAGACCAAAGTACAAGATCACACAATCAAACTACAACAGGCCAGAGGTGAAAACAATACAATACTGAAGTGATGAAGTGCATATAAACAACTGAAACACAGATGAATGCAAATACAGGAACTCGACAGGCACATATGAATACAAAGTACACACATGCAACAGTTCATGTACGAAACAGAGGCAACAAGACTATATGCAAGCAAAGCCTCTACATGGTGCAGCAGATATCAAGTGAAGGCCAGAAAATCAAGGAGCAATACAGTGAACAAGTTCATACAAGCTCAGACTCAAGTTCAATAAAATGACCAAAGGCACATTGGAATATACAGTGCAACAAAATGAAGTAGTGGAGATGTACACAGAGCAGTGTATATTAATCAACAAAGTGTGGATAAAGAAACCAGACTACAAAATGAACACATGAGTCAATGCTACAGAGACCAGGCCCAAATATACATGAATGCATTGAAACACTCAATGGTGAAGCAACTCGAGCTAGTATATCATATATAGAACAAGCTCCATATGGTACACAAAGTGAATGGCAAAAACATCAAAATTCAGTGGCAACAAAACATGAATGTTTACAGCAAAGTCAGAGAGACGACACAAGTATACAATATAGCATGTGCAACACTATGAAGATCAACAAGTAGAGGCCACACCAGAATGCATCAAAAGCAAACCGAGTACAGGCCATAACATGTCAATACAAGCACATGAGGTAATGAATCACTGAAGTAATGCATCCAGTACCAACCAGAAAAAGATGGCCAGAGACGAAATGATTCAAAGCCAAAAGCCAGCAGTAAAAAATCTCACGAAATCAACATGGTCAAAGCAAATCAACGCAATTCAAGTGAGGATGAAAAATTGACCAAGTCACAAATCAACACCATGATGAGCACGACAATTCAAAGCCGTGGGGATCGAACATCAGAAAAATACGATATTGAAAAAGTCAGAATTTATCGCAAACATCCAACAATAATCGAACGGCAACACAAGAAATTTTGAAGAAATCAGACGAACGTGATTTTAGGAAATTGACTCCTATAAAAACCCTAATCATCATCGGCATTTAATCCGATCAAATTCCAGAAAGCAAAAATCAAAAAGCAAAAAGAAAATAATACCGATTCAAGGAGAGAATTTGATCAACGAAGCAGCCGAAGTGAGCGACAATCGATCAACAGTACACGTGAAGAATCATTGAATTCATCAACAAATTATTGGAACTTCGAAAGCCCCAATTTGATCAAGGACGAAGCCCTAAAAAGGAACGGCCGCCATTACAAACAGAGAAATAAAAGAGACGGGTCAAATAGCAAAGGAGGCCGGCCTACTTTCTAAGGGAGTTTGTTTCAAGGGGTTTTTAATTTATAATTAGGGTTCAATTTTAATTTTAATTGTTTTTAAATTTATATTTTAAACTGTTTTATCTCTTTCTAGTCGTGTGACTAGGGTACAAACTAAGTGTTGTAGTTTGGGAATTCGCAACTCGGTAGTTGAGTTGTGGCCAGGGTTTTGAGCGTAGAGTTAGGATAGTCAATAGCGGGTATAGCGAGTTTACGTGTGTAAGCGAGGGACTTTCTAATTTCTAGTAGAAATCTTGGAGGCAGCACGTAGGCAGGGTTTTGCCGAAGCTGGGTAAATTCTGTGTTCTTCTTTTCTACATTTTATTATTCTGCTATTTATTTCTGTGCTGGTAATATTCTGTGATCTGTGTTAATATTTGTTTATAAGTTTCCGCATTTAATTTTTATAATTAACACGATCACCCTATTCACCCCCCCTCTAGGGTGAAATCGATCCTACAAGTGGTATCGGAGCTAGGAATAGAAGTCAACATTTGTTTAAAAAAAATTCAATTTTTTTGAAAAAAAAAATCAGTTTTTGTTTTAAAAATTTGAATTTTTAAAATGGCTTCTTTTAATAATGCTTTTGCAGAAGGTCAATCCATAGTTAGACCACCAATGTTCAATGGTGAATATGCTTTTTGGAAAAATAGGATGAATTTTTTTTTGAAAACCATTGACGCTTGGGATATTGTTGAGACGGGTTATAGAATACGAACTATAACTGTAGATGATCAGGAAATAGAGAAACCAAAGGAACAATGGACAGAACTAGAAAATAAATTACAGAATACTAATGCCAAAGCTATGAATTCTATTATCTGTTCATTAGATCAATTTGAATTTAATCGTGTCTGACATTGTCTAACTGCGCAGGAAATATGGCACATACTAGACGTGACTCATGAAGGAACATCTCAAGTCAAAGAATCTCGCCTTGCCATGCTTAGTAGCGAATACGAGAACTTTACAATGGCGAAAGAAGAAAATGTCAAAGAAATGTACGGACGACTTTCCAATATCGTATACAAATCAAAATCTCTCGGAAAAACATTCACCGAATTGGAAATAGTCCAGAAAATCCTCAGAGTCCTTCCACGAAGCTTTGAAGCGAAAGTAACTGCCATTCAAGAATAAAAAGATTTAAAACAACTCAAAGTTGAAGAACTCATCGGAAATCTCACCACTTATGAGCTAGAAATGAAATTCAAGGAAGAGCGTGAAGGTGGAGATACTCGAAAGAAATCAATAGCTCTCAAAGGAACAACTGGAAGTGATGATGATAACGATGATGATGATGATGGAGCAGCAGAGCTGGCACTACTAATAAAGAAATTCAAAAGGTGGAATCGCAAATACGGAAATCCAGCTCGAAACCATGAATTGGAAAGCAGAATAGGCAAAGCACTAGACAACCCAGAAGAACAGAAAATCATCTGTTACAAATGCAACAAACCCGGTCATATCAAGCCACAATGTCCTCAAAAACGATCAAATAAAGGAAAGAAACTAAAGAAGAAAATCTTTGCGGCTACTTGGGATGAAACTGACGAAGATGAAAGTGATAACACCGAGAGTGAGAGTCAAAAAGCAAACATGTGTCTTCATGGTGAAGTTACAGACAGTGATGACGACGAGCCAATATAGGTATCAAAACTCACTCATTCTGAATTACTAATTTATTTCCATGAAGTAAATGGCTGTTATGAACGACTTAGGGAAAAATATGCTAAACTAGAATCTCAAAAGGATACTTTGATAGAATGCAATAAACAACTTGATCAATTAGTTAAGAACTATCAATGTAGAATCCCTAAGTGTGATAAGTGTCCAACATTCGAAGAAGAAATTAAAAAATCGGAAATCAATATAAAATCACTTGAAAATGAAATTCTGATTTTAAAAGAGAATGAAAATACTAGGAGAGAGATTTCTATTAAAAAGTGCACACAGTTGTTAAACGAAAATGAATCTCTCAAAACACAAGTTCAACAACTATCAACGACCTTAGATAAATTTTCAAAAAGTGAAAAATCGTTGAATATGCTATTAGGAAAGCAAACTGTTAATATGGTTAGACAAGGACTTGGATATAATAATTCGAAAATTGTTGAAAGCAATATTAATCAAGTTAATTCTATGTGCACAATTTGTAGAAAATTTGGACACAATCACAATAATTGTTGGTATAGACCCAAACATATGAAAACTATACCGATTTGGGTTCCAAAAGGCACAAATATAAAATCTCTCGAAGTTAAACAAATTTGGGTGCCGAAAGGAACAATTATAAATAGTTTTGGGTCTCCACAAAATTATCGTTCTAAATATTTTGCAACTAACAATCATGGACCTATAAAAACAAATAGGTCACAAAACTCTCTTCTCGTGTAGGTATGCTGGCAGGCTAAGGAACAACAGCAATGGTACTTGGATTCTGGCTGTTCCAGGCACATGACAGGCGATAAATCGAAGTTTCTTAGCCTAGAAAAGTACAAAGGTGGCAGAGTCACAATGGGGAACAATGACAAGTGTAAAATTGTCGGTAAAGGTAAAGTAGGTAACAATACATTTACCTTGAATGACGTACTATATGTTGAAAATCTGCACCACAATTTGATATCAATCAGCCAGCTATGTGATAAAGGTATGAATGTTATCTTTGATTCTGACTTGTGCAAAATTGTTGACAAATCATCAAAAGAAATCTTATTTTCTGGAAAAAGGAAAGGTAATAAATATTCTCTATCTTTTGATGATCTCATCCTCTCTAAATGTTTGGTAGCTAAGGATATAGAAGTGAATTTATGGCATAGACGTTTAGGGCATGCTAGTATGAACTTATTAAACAAATTAAAAAGGAAAAGTTTGGTAAGAGTGTTGTCATCACATGAGTTTGAAACTGAAAACATTTGTAAAGCATGTACTTTGGGAAAACTTAAAAAATCATCGTTTCATGCCAAAAACAATGTAAGCACTTCTAGAGTCCTTGAACTAGTTCATATGGATCTATTCGGGCATAATGACATTGCTAGCTTAGGAGGTAAGAAATATTGCTTTGTGTTAGTTGATGACTACTCAAGATATACATGGGTATATTTCTTGGCTAAAAAACCAGAAACTTTTTCATACTTCACAAAATTCGCAAAATTTGTGCAAAATGAAAAAGAAGTCTCTATTGTTTCGTTAAGAAGTGATCATGGTGGAGAATTTGAAAATTATGAATTTGAAACTTTCTGTGATGAAAACGGAATCAAACATGAGTTCTCTGCACCACGTACTCCATAAAAAAATGGGGTAGTTGAGAGAAAGAATCGAACTTTGCAAGAATTGGCTAGGTCTATGTTAAATGAATATGAACTACCTCTGCATCTCTGGGCAGAAGCAGTAAATACAGCATGTTATGTAATGAATAGAGTTATGATTAGACCGATTCTTAACAAAACCCCCTATGAGCTATGGTTCAACAATAAACCAAACATCGCTTACTTCAAAGTGTTTGGATGTCCTTGCTATATTCTTAATACAGGTGAACAGTTAGGAAAATTTGAAGCAAAGGCTGATGAAGGCATCTTCATGGGTTACTCTTTGAGAAGCAAAGCTTATAGAGTCTACAACAAAAAGACTAAAACAATCGTGGAGTCAATCAATGTGAAATTTGATGAAGGAATTAATAATCAGGAAACATCTAAAAGCAACATTGAAGAGGAGAAAGAAAAAGATGAGCTTGAAAAACCAAAAGAAACTGCTGATGCTAGAGAAGTTACTACAATTCAAGAAGTCCGAAGAAATCTGGATCCAGAAAAACTGAAATACAAAACAGACCATCCACCAGAATTGGTAATTGGAAACCCTATAGCAGGTATACAAACTCGTTCATCCTTTAAAAATTTATGTGATCTGTGCTTATATAGTGGATTTATTTCAGAAATAGAACCAAATAACATAGATTCAGCTCTTAATGATGAAAACCGGTTCATGGCCATGCAAGAAGAGCTAAATCAGTTTGAACGAAATAATGTTTGGAGTCTAGCACCTGGACCTAAGGATTATCCAGTTATAGGAACAAAATGGATTTTTAAAAATAAATATGATGAATCTGGAAATATAATTAGAAATAAACCTAGACTAGTTGCTAAAGGATACAATCAAATTGAAGGAGTTGACTTTGATGAAACTTTTGCGCCTGTAGCTAGACTAGAATCAATTAGAATATTGTTAGCTTTTGCTTGTTACAAAGGATTTAAACTAAGACAAATGGACATTAAGAGTGCTTTTCTTAACGGAATTTTAAAAGAAGATGTGTTTGTTGAACAACCAGAAGGTTTTGAAAGTCATGAATATCCAAACCATGTATACAAGCTAAAGAAGGCATTATATGGATTAAAACAAGCTCCCAGAGCTTGGTATGAATGTCATAGTTCTTATCTCCTTGAAAATATGTTCAAAAAGGGATGTGTAGACACCACACTGTTTCTGTTGCATGAAAACGATGATCTTTTGACTGTTCAAATGTATGTTGATGACATCATTTATGGTGCTACTAACAAGTTATTGTGTGAGAAATTTGAAAAAGTCATGCAGGAAAAATTCGAAATGAGCTTGGTTGGAGATTTAAAATTCTTTTTAGGATTTCAAATCCAACAAAGCGATAAAGGCACATTCATTTCTCAAACAAAATATATTAGGGAACTTGTCAATAAATTTGGATTGAAAGATGCTAAACCAGCAAGAACTCCCATGAGCACAACACTTAAACTTGACAAGGATGAAAAGGGTAAGACAGTTGATCAAAAGCAGTACAGAGGTATGATTGGATCACTCCTTTATCTTACCGCCTCTAGACCTGACATCATGTTTTCTGTCTGCTTATGTGCGCGATTTCAATCTAACCCAAAAGAATCTCATTTAAAAGCTGTTAAAAGAATTATAAGATATTTGTTGCACACCCCACGATTTGGTCTTTGGTATCCATCAAACGATAGTTTTGAATTGAAAGGTTTTTCAGATGCTGATTATGCTGGAAATTTGGTTGATAGAAAAAGTACTAGTAGAGCATGTTTTATGTTAGGACATTCATTAGTCGCATGGTCGAGTAGAAAACAAAATTGTATTGCATTATCCACAACAGAGGTAGAGTATATTGCTTTGAGTGGTTGCTCTGCTCAAATCTTATGGATGATACAAACTTTGCATGACTATGGCCTAAATTTCAAACGTGTACCACTAATGTGTGATAGCAAAAGCGCAATTGATCTCACAAATAATCCTGTACATCACTCGCGAACAAAACATATAGATGTTAGACATCATTTTATTAGAGATCATATTTCCAAAGAAAATATCTGCATAAATTTTATTTCAACTGATTCTCAATTGGCAGACATCTTTACAAAACCCCTACTAGAAAATAGTTTTTGTAAACTACGACTCAGTCTAGGTGTTTTAGAAATTTGCTGAATATTTAACATTTTTTTCTCCCTACAAATCATCGAAGAAATAAATAGTGATTGAAAAATTGATGAGTATTGATATTTATCATATATTATTACTCGAGACGGTATAATTAGTAAAAAATTTTCAAATTAAACAAGAGTCATAAATTTTTTTGTTGGTAAAAAATTCCATGACCATCTCGATTTCTATCATATTTCTAACGACCATCACTCATCAAAATTCTATATAATTTGTCAATGTATGGTATTTTAAACAGGAATCGTTCGTTTTTCATTTTCACATTTTTTTAAAATAAAATAAAATAAATAAATAAAAAAATAAAATAAATACCAAAGTATTCACTCTTATTTAAAAGTCCTCACGGTTATGCATGGGTGAATTACTTTTAATTTGTTATGTGCTTCCATGCTCATTTAAAAGTCCTAACGGTTATGCATGTATGGAACGCATATCAAAAGTTGATTTTTTTTTTAAATAAACAAGTTGATTCTAATCCCATTTAAAAGTCCTCACGGTTATGCGTGGTTAGAAGATACTTGAATTCATTTTTTTTAAAAATAAAATTGGAATACTACTAATCTCATTTAAAAGTCCTAACGGTTATGCATGGTTAGTAGATATTCAAATTCCTGATATAAATATACCACAAATAGACACAAATGTATGGTTTATATGATGATATCATTCCTATCATTCTAAAAGTGGAATATGCGCCTAACAAAATATTTATGATTTTTGTTTGATTTTTTGTTGAAATTTAATATTTATATTCAATTGAGTTTTAATGTTGGATCAATATCAATTACTTTATCTCTATTTTCCCTAACACTATTATTCTTTTGCTGATAACAAAAGGGGGAGAGAAAAGTTAATATTTTGTCAAATAAAATCAAGCAAAGGTCAAATAATTTTCTATTTGCATCTAGACTCATTTGCATATTTTTATTTGTATGCACATATGTAGGGGGAGTTTTGTGTAGAAAGGAAGCATTTAAATAGGGGGAGCAATTAGGATACATCCATAATCAAATACATTTAATACATTCAAAATCTTAAATATATGTTTGTTATATCAAAAGGGGGAGATTGTTGAACATGCGCTTATATGATTTTTGTTTGATGATAATAAACATATATACATTCGTTTAAATGTATGTGATAGTATACTATTTTATTTTTCATAGATTAAATAAATATTTGCCAAATAAAATAAATAACACGGAATTTGAATTCAAACGAATATTTTATTCAAACAAATATTTATTACATCTTTGAATAGTACAATTTCAAGCTCTCACTATTCACTATACAACTATGATACAAATTCAATTACATCACTATTTTACATCAGCACCTCACTACATATCACTCACACTCGTATTTATCTTCAACTGCATTCCAGTTTGAATCCAGCATCTGGGCAATCTGCAAAATTATAAACTAACGCAGTAAAATTGAAAATAAATATTTTTGCAATATAAAATAAAAGATGAATTTTGAAAATAACATTTACCTCAGTTATTTGGGTTGTTCATCATAATTTAAATTTGAATTCATCATACACGAACAACTTGTGACATACACAGTGTATTACTGTATATGCCACAAGGCCGTGCTCGCCGATATATACACTTAATTGTTTTACAGGGACAAGTACGCACAGGTCAAACCCAAATGAAAAACCGGGTTCAACTCACGTGCAATAACATTGAAAATCACGACACGAGCACAAGGTCAAACCCGAGTTGTGAAACTGGATTCAACACAGGTGCAAATTCAAAAATGAATTCGAATGCAATAAAATGGTCGGGAGTACACATGCCCAGACTCAAGCCAACATGAAACAAGACCAAGTCAGGCTACAACAGATGATTAAACTCAATGGACCATACTGCAGCAGGTCAAGACTGTGTACCCAGCAAATGCAACGACCAAAATCATCAATGAACAAAGAC
Source organism: Allium cepa (assembly GCA_030765085.1). Taxonomy (NCBI): domain Eukaryota; kingdom Viridiplantae; phylum Streptophyta; class Magnoliopsida; order Asparagales; family Amaryllidaceae; genus Allium; species Allium cepa. The sequence goes on from CM060943.1 coordinate 914,066,886, forward strand.
TCCAAGCCTACAAAACTGCATGCACACAGCAGTATCAAATACAATATGGACAGCAAAAGTGATCAACCTCAATGGACCAGTGATGCAACTAAGCACAAATCACTTACAACATGTAAGCAGCCCAATAGACCAAAGTACAACATCACACAATCAAACTACAACAGGCCAAAGGTGAAAACAATACAATACTGAAGTGATGAAGTGCATATAAACAACTGAAACACAGATGAATGCAAATACAGGAACTCGACACGCACCTATGAATACAAAGTACACACGTGCAACGGTTCATGTATGCAACAGCGGCAACAAGACTATATGCAAGCAAAGCCTCTACATGGTGCAGTAGATATCAAGTGAAGGCCAGAAAATCAAGGAGCAATAAAATGAACAAGTTCATACAAGCTCAGACTCAAGTTCAATAAAATGACCAAAGGCACACTGGAATATACAGTGCAACAAAATGAAGTAATGGAGATGTACACAGAGCAGTGTATATTAATCAACAAAGTGTGGATAAAGAAACCATACTACAAAATGAACACATGAGTCAATGCTACAGAGACCAGGCCCAAATATACATGAATGCATTGAAACACTCAATGGTGAAGCAACTCGAGCTAGTATATCATATATACAACAAGCTCCATATGGTACACAAAGTGTGGCAAAAACATCAAAATTCAGTGGCAACCAAACATGAATGTTTACAGCAAAGTCAGAGAGACGACAGAAGTATACAATATAGCATGTGCAACACTATGAAGATCAACAAGTAGAGGCCACACCAGAATGCATCAAAAGCAAACCGAGTACAGGCCATAACATGTCAATACAAGCACACGAGGTAATGAATCACTAAAGTAATGCATCCAGTACCAACCAGAAAAAGATGGCCAGAGACGAAATGATTCAAAGCCAAAAGCCAGCAGTAAAAAATCTCACGAAATCAACATGGTCAAAGCAAATCAACGCAATTCAAGTGAGGATGAAAAATTGACCAAGTCACAAATCAATACTGTGATGAGCATGGCAATTCAAAGCCGTGGGGATCGAACATCAGAAAAATACGATATTGAAAAAGTCAGAATTCATCGCAAACATCCAACAATAATCGAACGGCAACGCAAGAAATTTTGAAGAAATCAGACGAACGTGATTTTAGGAAATTGACTCCTATAAAAACCCTAATCATCATCGGCATTTAATCCGATCAAATTCCAGAAAGCAAAAATCAAAAAGCAAAAAGAAAATAATACCGATTCAAGGAGAGAATTGGATCAACGAAGCAGCCGAAGTGAGCAACAATCGATCAACAGTACATGCGAAGAATCATTGAATTCATCAACAAATTATTGGCGCTTCGAAAGCCCCAATTTGATCAAGGACGAAGCCCTAAAAAGGAACGGCCGCCATTACAAACAGAGAAATAAAAGAGACGGGTCAAATAGCAAAGGAGGCCGGCCTACTTTCTAAGGGAGTTTGTTTTAAGGGGTTTTTAATTTATAATTAGGGTTCAATTTTAATTTTAATTATTTTTAAATTTATATTTTAAACTGTTTTATCTCTTTCTAGTCGTGTGACTAGGGTACAAACTACGTGTTGTAGTTTGGGAATTCGCAACTCGGTAGTTGAGTTGTGGCCAGGGTTTTGAGCGTAGAGTTAGGATAGTCAATAGCGGGTATAGCGAGTTTACGTGTGTAAGCGAGGGACTTTCTAATTTCTAGTAGAAATCTTGGAGGCAGCACGTAAGCAGGGTTTTGCCGAAGCTGGGTAAATTCTGTGTTGTTCTTTTCTACATTTTATTATTCTGCTATTTATTTCTGTGCTGGTAATATTCTATGATCTCTGTTAATATTAGTTTATAAGGTTCCGCATTTAATTTTTATAATTAACACTATCACCCTATTCACCCCCCCCCTCTTGGGTGAAATCGATCCTACAAGTGGTATCGGAGCTAGGAATAGAAGTCAACATTTGTTTTAAAAAAATTCGATTTTTTTGAAAAAAAAATCAGTTTTTGTTTTAAAAATTTGAATTTTTAAAATGGCTTCTTTTAATAATGCTTTTGCAGAAGGTCAATCCATAGTTAAACCACCAATGTTCAATGGTGAATATGCTTTTTAGAAAAATAGGATGAATTTTTTTTTGAAAACCATTGACACTTGGGATATTGTTGAGACGGGTTATAGAATACCAACTATAACTGTAGATGATCAGGAAATAGAGAAACCAAAGGAACAATGGACAGAACTAGAAAATAAATTACAGAATACTAATGCCAAAGCTATGAATTCTATTATCTGTTCATTAGATCAATTTGAATTTAATCGTGTCTCACATTGTCTAACTGCGTAGGAATTATGGCACATACTAGAAGTGACTCACGAAGGAACATCTCAAGTCAAAGAATCTCGCCTTGCCATGCTTAGTAGCGAATAAGAGAACTTTACAACGGCGAAAGAAGAAAATGTCAAAGAAATGTACGGATGACTTTCCAATATCGTATACAAATCAAAAGCTCTCGGAAAAACATACACCGAATTGGAAATAGTCCGGAAAATCCTCAGAATCCTTCCACGAAGCTTTGAAGCGAAAGTAACTTCCATTCAAGAATCAAAAGATTTAAAACAACTCAAAGTTGAAGAACTCATCGGAAATCTCACCACTTATGAGCTAGAAATGAAATTCAAGGAAGAGCGTGAAGGTGGAGATACTCGAAAGAAATCAATAGCTCTCAAAGGAACAACTGGAAGTGATGATGATAACGATGATGATGATGATGGAGCAGCAGAGCTGGCACTACTAATAAAGAAATTCAAAAGGTGGAATCGCAAATACGGAAATCCAGCTCGAAACCATGAATTGAAAAGCAGAATAGGCAAAGCACTAAACAACCCAGAAGAACAGAAAATCATCTGTTACAAATGCAACAAACCCGGTCATATCAAGCCACAATGTCCTAAAAAACGATCAAATAAAGGAAAGAAACTAAAGAAGAAAAGCTTTGCGGCTACTTGGGATGAAACTGACGAAGATGAAAGTGATAACACCGAGAGTGAGAGTGAAAAAGCAAACATGTTTCTTCATGGTGAAGTTACAGACAGTGATGACGACGAGCCAATATAGGTATCAAAACTCACTCATTCTGAATTACTAATTTATTTCCATGAAGTAAATGGCTGTTATGAACGACTTAGGGAAAAACATGCTAAACTAGAATCTCAAAAGGATACTTTGATAGAATGCAATAAACAACTTGATCAATTAGTTAAGAACTATCAATGTAGAATCCCTAAGTGTGATAAGTGTCCAACATTCGAAGAAGAAATTAAAAAATCGGAAATCAATATAAAATCACATGAAAATGAAATTCTGATTTTAAAAGAGAATGAAAATACTAGGAGAGAGATTTCTATTAAAAAGTGCACACAGTTGTTAAACGAAAATGAATCTCTCAAAACACAAGTTCAACAACTGTCAACGACCTTAGATAAATTTTCAAAAAGTGAAAAATCGTTGAATATGCTATTAGGAAAGCAAACTGTTAATATGGTTAGACAAGGACTTGGATATAATAATTCGAAAATTGTTGAAAGCAATATTAATCAAGTTAATTCTATGTGCACAATTTGTAGAAAATTTGGACACAATCACAATAATTGTTGGTATAGACCCAAACATATGAAAACTATACCTATTTGGGTTCCAAAAGGCACAAATATAAAATCTCTCGAAGTTAAACAAATTTGGGTGCCGAAGGGAACAATTATAAATAGTTTTGGGTCTCCACAAAATTATCGTTCTAAATATTTTGCCACTAACAATCATGGACCTATAAAAACAAATTGGTCACAAAACTCTCTTCTCGTGTAGGTATGCTGGCAGGCTAAGGAACAACAGCAATGGTACTTGGATTCTGGCTGTTCCAGGCACATGACAGGCGATAAATCGAAGTTCCTTAGCCTAGAAAAGTACAAAGGTGGCAGAGTCACAATGGGGAACAACGACAAGTGTAAAATTGTCGGTAAAGGTAAAGTAGGTAACAATACATTTACCTTGAATGACGTACTATATGTTGAAAATCTGCACCACAATTTGAAATCAATCAGGCAGCTATGTGATAAAGGTATGAATGTTATCTTTGATTCTGACTTGTGCAAAATTGTTGACAAATCATCAAAAGAAATCTTATTTTCTGGAAAAAGGAAAGGTAATATATATTCTCTATCTTTTGATGATCTCATCCTCTCTAAATGTTTGGTAGCTAAGGATATATAAGTGAATTTATGGCATAGACGTTCAGGGCATGCTAGTATGAACTTATTAAACAAATTAAAAAGGAAAAGTTTGGTAAGAGGGTTTCCATCACATGAGTTTGAAACTGAAAACATTTGTAAAGCATGTACTTTGGGAAAACTTAAAAAATTATCGTTTCATGCCAAAAACAATGTAAGCACTTCTAGAGTCCTTGAACTAGTTCATATGGATCTATTCGGGCCTAATGACATTGCTAGCTTAGGAGGTAAGAAATATTGCTTTGTGTTAGTTGATGACTACTCAAGATATACATGGGTATATCTCTATTGTTTCGTTAAGAAGTGATCATGGTGGAGAATTTGAAAATTATGAATTTGAAACTTTCTGTGATGAAAACGGAATCAAACATGAGTTCTCTGCACCACGTACACCACAAAAAAATGGGGTAGTTGAGAGAGAGAATCGAACTTTGCAAGAATTGGCTAGGTCTATGTTAAATGAATATGAACTACCTCTGCATCTCTGGGAAGAAGCAGTAAATACAGCATGTTATGTAATGAATAGAGTTATGATTAGACCGATTCTTAACAAAACCCCCTATGAGCTATGGTTCAACAATAAACCAAACATCGCTTACTTCAAAGTGTTTGGATGTCCTTGCTATATTCTTAATACAGGTGAACAGTTAGGAAAATTTGAAGCAAAGGTTGATGAAGGCATCTTCATGGGTTACTCTTCCAGAAGCAAAGCTTATAGAGTCTACAACAAAAAGACTAAAACAATCGTGGAGTCAATCAATGTGAAATTTAATGAAGGCATTGATAGTCAGGAAACATCTAAAAGCAAAATTGAAGAGGAGAAAGAAAAAGATGAGCTTGAAAAACCAAAAGAAACTGCTGATGCTAGAGAAGTTACTACAATTCAAGAAGTCCGAAGAAATCTGGATCCAGAAAAACTGAAATACAAAACAGACCATCCACCAGAATTGGTAATAGGAAACCCTATAGCAGGTATACAAACTCGTTCATCCTTTAAAAATTTATGTGATCTGTGCTTATATAGTGGATTTATTTCAGAAATAGAACCAAATAACATAGATTTAGCTCTTAATGATGAAAACTGGTTCATGGCCATGCAAGAAGAGCTAAATCAGTTTGAACGAAATAATGTTCAGAGTCTAGCACCTAGACCTAAGGATTATCCAATTATAGGAACAAAATGGATTTTTAAAAGTAAATATGATGAATCTGGAAATATAATTAGAAATAAAGCTAGACTAGTTGCTAAAGGATACAATCAAATTGAAGGAGTTGACTTTGACGAAACTTTTGCGCCTGTAGCTAGACTAGAATCAATTAGAATATTGTTAGATTTTGCTTGTTACAAAGGATTTAAACTAAGACAAATGGACATTAAGAGTGCTTTTCTTAACGGAATTTTAAAAGAAGATGTGTTTGTTGAACAACCAGAAGGTTTTGAAAGTCATGAATATCCAAACCATGTATACAAGCTAAAGAAGGCATTATATGGATTAAAACAAGCTCCCAGAGCTTGGTATGAATGTCTTAGTTCTTATCTCCTTGAAAATGGGTTCAAAAAGGGATGTGTAGACACCACACTGTTTCTGTTGCATGAAAACGATGATCTTTTGATTGTTCAAATATATGTTGATGACATCATTTATGGTGCTACTAACAAGTTATTGTGTGAGAAATTTGAAAAAGTCATGCAGGAAAAATTTGAAATGAGCTTGGTTGGAGAGTTAAAATTCTTTTTAGGATTTCAAATCCAACAAAGCGATAAAGGCACATTCATTTCTCAAACAAAATATATTAGGGAACTTGTCAACAAATTTGGATTGAAAGATGCTAAACCAGCAAGAACTCCCATGAGCACAACACTTAAACTTGACAAGGATGAAAAGTGTAAGATAGTTGATCAAAAGCAGTACAGAGGTATGATTGGATCACTCCTTTATCTTACCGTCTCTAGACCTGACATCATGTTTTCTGTCTGCTTATGTGCGCGATTTCAATCTAACCCAAAAGAATCTCATTTAAAAGTTGTTAAAAGAATTATAAGATATTTGTTGCACAACCCACGATTTGGTCTTTGGTATCCATCAAACGATAATTTTGAATTGAAAGGTTTTTCAGATGCTGATTATGCTGGAAATTTGGTTGACAGAAAAAGTACTAGTGGAGCAAGTTTTATGTTAGGACATTCATTAGTCGCATGGTCGAGTAGAAAACAAAATTGTATTGCATTATCCACAACAGAGGCAGAGTATATTGCTTTGAGTGGTTGTTCTGCTCAAATCTTATGGATGATACAAACTTTGCATGACTATGGCCTAAATTTTAAACGTGTACCACTAATGTGTGATAGCAAAAGCGCAATTGATCTCACAAATAATCCTGTACATCACTCGCGAACAAAACATATAGATGTTAGACATCATTTTATTAGAGATCATATTTCCAAAGAAAATATCTGCATAAATTTTATTTCAACTGATTCTCAATTGGCAGACATCTTTACAAAACCCCTACCAGAAAATAGTTTTTGTAAACTACGTGTAACGACCCGCCGCTCTGACCGCCTCCAGTCGGTAATTAAACCAACTTGAGACGTTCAAAATGACGGATTGTTAGTCAGTTTATAGAGTTTAAACAGAATCAGCCACAGAATCACAGAATAATCATAATATTTTACATAAATGAATTTTTTATATATATATCAGAGTTTGTACAATGAATCAGATTTTAATACAGCGGAACAGTTATCTATATATATATATATCTTTTAGAGTACAAAGAAAATTTTCTCGAAAAACTTTAGTGAAGTGCTTTCCCCTCTCTCTCTAACTTCTCGGCCTGAAAATCTTCAAGCTGTAAAAATACTCGGTCTGACCCGAGTATTATATTCAAAAGAAAATAATACACAGGTCAGTCTAATTCAAACTCAGTTATTAGTGCATAGAGGCAATAATAATCAACAATTAGATGACAGTCAAATATAATTTACCTATCCGATCCTTTAACAAGAAATCGGATAACGGTAAATGTAACACTTAACAGTGTTAAACATCAATTCAGTAGATTCAGATTATCAATGAGATAGATGAAGGGATTATTGATGAAGATAATTTAGAAAACAATCAAAATTTGCCTAAACGGCAATTAACAACAAAATCATCAAAATTGATTCAAAATATATTGAATTTGCAACATAAAATAATTTTCATCAAAGAAAACATCGATTTAAAACATTAAATTTGGTAGGGCTGCAGTACACACACGCGCGTACGGCCTCGCCACATTTAAAATTTCAATTCTGTGGCTGCAGTTCACGCTTGCGTGCACTGCCTCGCCACTACAACTTGTGAAATAAAACAAGTTTTTCAACAACTTATTACTGCACATTTCAACAAGTGCAAATTTTCATAAAAATGAAACTGCAGTCACTAATGAACACAAGGGCGAACTGCAACAACAACGCAGCCACCACAAGATCATAATGCAACAAAACTGTCTCGAAGCAACTTAGTCGAGACTATCAAACTTCAGCAAAATCAGAAGCAAGCTAAGCTCAACGCATCAAGAAACTCAATCAAGACAGTGACAATAAGGCACTGTAAATACAAAATGCACCACCACAAGTATGCATGGGCAACTGCAAACATAAACTACAGCCACCACAAATGCAAGTCTAAACCAACTCAGATATTCAAGGAAAAACTGCAAACCAAAACTGCAGCCCCCACTTGAATACAAGGGAGCCAGTACAAGGTACAAACGAATTAAACTGCAAATAATCTCAGTGCATCAATGCAATGCTACCAAGGAAAAATCTCAACAAAAAGCACTGCAGATGAAACAGGCAAGTAAACTCAAACTTATAACTTAATTGCAAGCTGCATAAACATGTATATATAAACATGCTATCAACAATTACTAAATGCAGAGGTCAAATCACAACTATCACGATTCAACACAACTGCCAAGCCACTCGATGATCCTGGAAAATCACATATGCAGTGATACATAAAGCACATGCATCACTACAGCAACCAAAGGCGAACTAGGCATATGTACTCAAACCAAAAGAACTTAGTGACAAGCAAAATGCAGCGTAAACAATGTCTAGCATACATATGAATCAATTTCATATGTGCAGCAAACACCCAAACAATGCAACATGATCAGTCACAATATACTGCAGCAACAGGGAAGTCAACAATGCATAAACGAAATAGTCAGGTGCTAGTTAAGGTCCAAGGAATCTACACATGGTGCAGTGACATATGCATAGTAGAAGTGTCAGGTTGTAGACAATTTATTTGCATGCTACAGAGAACAAAATGACTAGAGGTAATATCAGGAATGGCCAAAATCAAGTATGCTACCGGTTGTGAAATAAATTGCCAAACTAAATAAAACTTTATTTTCTAACTTTAGGCAGAAATTATGCACAAGTCTAAATGCTCAAATGTATCTGCATATAAAATATGCCACCCCTAAGTTGCAGTAAATATAACTAAATATGCAAGACCAAAGTTGTAATGAAACAACTAAATGCTCAAGTAACTACCAATGTACAGTGGAGACCAGACAATATGAACACAAAGACCAAGTGTGAACTGTACAAAGCAATGCTATGGAACTCGAGCTTATGCAAAGTCGACATACACAGTGCAGACTATGTCGAGTGTACACATTGACCAAAATGCTATCAGGACTTCAAGCCAAAAGCAAGAGAAAATTCAAAGAAACAGTTTCAAATAAAAATCAAAACCAAATGCAAAACAGTGACAAAAATATCACCATATAATTCATAGCTGAGAGACCCAAAAGCATAACCAAGTTGAATCGAACAAGGTCGAACAGGGGCAGTAAGGCCAAATCCACAGAGTACAACTCGAGTAAATCACAGTGGATATTACTCATACAACACATATATGCATACATAAGTGTATGTATACACATGGCAGTAAAAATATAATGCCTAGAAATAGCATGGCAAAAAGTCGAACAAGACCAACATCACAAAAAATCAAGATAGGCCTATTGTTTTCAGGCAACAAGACTTGTAAACTGAGTATATACTCATACCAAGTGTGTTCAAAACTTTAGTATTAATTATCCAATGAATTTCATATGCTGGAAATCATCCAACAAAGTCAAGTTCGAGTCAGAAAAATCAAGTGACTGAAATCATGTTTAAACAACAACAAAAATGAAACAGAAGAATCATGATGTTCAAACACTTCAAAAATCATCAAACCATAGTGGTCACGAGACAGGAAAACACAAAATCAACCCAAGCCAAAAATCAATATCCCAACAATTTTGAACGGCCGAGTAACATAATTGACAAAATCCATCAATTTTATACGAATTAAAACACAGAGTTTAAACCCTAAATACTTGAGTCTGAGCTAGATGTGAGTAATGAAATTACTCACCGTGATTCGAAGCGAAGACAAAATCGTTCGAAGAAAAGAGGCCGCGATCGAATCGAGTTGAAACCCTAATTTGAAGGCGAAGGGGAAGACGAAGACGCCATTAATTTTTTTTTTCTTCAGTTTGATTTGGTAGGGTTTTCGAATAAATTGATGGAGGAAGGGGTATCGTATGTAAAAGAGAAGGGGAACGTGAAATTTGCGGGGTTGAAGGCGTGTAAAGCGGCGTGTTTGTAGCTGATGCAAGTAAGGCAACGTATCCTTCTTATTTTATTATGTTTATTTTTATTTTTATATTTTTTTTTCTTTTTCTTTTTGAATGCAATTTTTGCTTTGTATATTTTGGCTTGATTAATCTTGTTAAAATTTTAACTAGTATATTCTTTATTTATTTTATTATATATATATTTATATTTTTATTTTTATTTTGAATTCAATTTTGTTTTGTATAAATTTTTTCTTTAAATAAACTTATAAACGTTTTGAAGTTCAATTATCAAGCACAAATTTATATTAACGTGTTTCTCAATTTATTTTATATTGATTAAAATTTTATTCATTTATTTAAGTTAAAGAAAAATGTTATTAAACTAACCATCCATTTATAAATTTTCATAAATAATAATTCGTAAATCCAAACTATTTTTCTTCTAAGTCGTTAGTTTGAATTTCAATACAAATCCCATATTCAATTTCAAACTTCAAGGTTAAATTCAAATTTCTATTCAACTTTAAATAGATTAAATTCAAAAATTTAATCGTCAACTTCATAGTTTTATTGGAATTCAATTTAAAATTATCTCAAATATTTAAAATAAATTAAATATCTTCATTTTTAAATTGTTTAAAATTCAGGATCGTTACACTACGACTCAGTCTAGGTGTTTTAGAAATTTGCTGAATATTTAACATTTTTTTCTCCCAACACATCATCGAAGAAATAAATAGTGATTGAAAAATTGATGAGTATTGATATTTATCATATATTATTACTCGAGACGGTATAATTAGTAAATTTTTTTCAAATTAAACAAGAATCATAAATTTTTTTGTTGGTAAAAAATTCCATGACCATCTCGATTTCTATCATATTTCTAACGACCATCACTCATCAAAATTCTATATAATTTGTCGATGTGTGGTATTTTAAACAGGAATCGTTCGTTTTTCATTTTGACATTTTTTTTAAAAAAATATAAAAAAATAAAAAAATAAAATAAATAAATACCAAAGTATTCACTCTCATTTAAAAGTCCTCACGGTTATGCATGGGTGAATTACTTGGAATTTGTTATGTGCTTCCATGCTCATTTAAAAGTCCTCACGGTTATGCATGTATGGAACGCATATCAAAAGTTGATTTTTTTTAAATAAACAAGTTGATTCTAATCCCATTTAAAAGTCCTCACGATTATGCATGGTTAGAAGATACTTGAATTCATTTTTTAAAAAAATAAAATTGGAATACTACTAATCTCATTTAAAAGTCCTAACGGTTATGCATGGTTAGTAGATATTCAAATTCCTGATATAAATATACCACAAATAGACACAACTGTATGGTTTTATATGATGATACCATTCCTATCATTCTAAAAGTGGAATATGCGCCTAACAAAATATTTATGATTTTTGTTTGATTTTTTGTTGAAATTTAATATTTATATTCAATTGAGTTTTAATGTTGGATTAATATCAATTACTTTATCTCTATTTTCCCTAACACTATTATTCTTTTGCTTATAACAAAAGGGGGAGAGAAAAGTTAAGATTTTGTCAAATAAAATCAAGCAAAGGTCAAATAATTTTATATTTGCATCTAGACACATTTGCATATTTTTATTTGTATGCATATATGTAGGGGGGGTTTTGTGTAGAAAGGAAGCATTTAAATAGGGGGAGCAATTAGGATATATCCATAATCAAATACATTTAATACATTCAAAATCTTAAATATATGTTTGTTATCATCAAAAGAGGGAGATTGTTGAATATGCGCTTATATGATTTTTGTTTGATGATAATAAACATATATACATTCGTTTAAATGTATTTGATAATATACTATTTTATTTTTCATAGATTAAATAAATATTTGCTAAATAAAATAAATAATACGGAATTTGAATTCAAACGAATATTTTATTCAAACAAATATTTATTACATCTTTGAATAGTACAATTTCAAGCTCTCACTATTCACTATACAACTATGATACAAATTCAATTACATCACTATTTTACATCAGCACCTCACTACATATCATTCACACTCGTATTTATCTTCAACTGCATTCTAGTTTGAATCCAGCATCTGGGCAATCTGCAAAAATATAAACTAACGCAGTAAAATTGAAAATAAAATATTTTTGCAATATAAAATAAAAGATGAATTTTGAAAATAATATTTGCCTCAGTTATTTTTGGGTTGTTCGTCATAATTTAAATTTGAATTCATCATACACGAACAACTTGTGACATACACAGTGTATTACTGTATGTGCCACAAGGCCGTGCTCACCGATATATACACTTGATTGTTTTACAGGGACAGGTACGCACAGGTCAAACCCAAATGAAAAACCGGGTTCAACTCACGTGCAATAACATTGAAAACCACGACACGAGCACAAGGCCAAACCCGAGTTGTGGAACTGGATTCAACACAGGTGCAAATTCAAAAATAAATTCGAATGCAATAAAATGGTCGGGAGTACACATGCCCAGACTCAAGCCAACATGAAACAAGACTAAGTCAGGCTACAACAGATGATTAAACTCAATGGACCATACTACAACAGGTCAAGACTGTGTACCCAGCAAATGCAACGACCAAAATCATCAATGAACAAAGACTCCAAGCCTACAAAACTGCATGCACACAGCAGTATCAAATACAATATGGACAGCAAAAGTGATCAACCTCAATGGACCAGTGATGCAACTAAGCACAAATCACTTACAACATGTATGCAGCCCAATAGACCAAAGTACAACATCACACAATCAAACTACAACAGGCCAGAGGTGAAAACAATACAATACCGAAGTGATGAAGTGCATATAAACAACTGAAACACAGATGAATGCAAATACAGGAACTCGACAGGCACATATGAATACAAAGTACACACGTGCAACAGTTCACGTATGAAACAGAGGCAACAATAATATATGCAAGCAAAGCCTCTACATGGTGCAGCAGATATCAAGTGAAGGCCAGAAAATCAAGGAGCAATACAATGAACAAGTTCATACAAGCTCAGACTCAAGTTCAATAAAATGACCAAAGGCACACTTGAATATACAGTGCAACAAAATGAAGTAGTGGAGATGTATACAGAGCAGTGTATATTAATCAACAAAGTGTGGATAAAGAAACCGGACTACAAAATGAACACATGAGTCAATGCTACAGAGACCAGGCCCAAATATACATGAATGCATTGAAACACTCAATGGTGAAGCAACTCGAGCTAGTATATCATATATACAACAAGCTCCATATGGTACACAAAGTGAATGGCAAAAACATCAAAATTCAGTGGCAACCAAACATGAATGTTTACAGCAAAGTCAGAGAGACGACATAAGTATACAATATAGCATGTCCAACACTATGAAGATCAACAAGTAGAGGCCACACCAGAATGCATCAAAAGCAAACCGAGTACAGGCTATAACATGTCAATACAAGCACATGAGGTAATGAATCACTGAAGTAATGCATCCAGTACCAACCAGAAAAAGATGGCCTGAGACGAAATGATTCAAAGCCAAAAGCCAGCAGTAAAAAATCTCACGAAATCAACATGGTCAAAGCAAATCAATGCAATTCAAGTGAAGATGAAAAATTGACCAAGTCACAAATCAACACCGTGATGAGCACGACAATTCAAAGCCGTAGGGATCGAACATCAGAAAAATACGATATTGAAAAAGTCAGAATTCATTGCAAACATCCAACAATAATCGAACGGCAACGCAAGAAATTTTGAAGAAATCAGACGAACGTGATTTTAGGAAATTGACTCCTATAAAAACCCTAATCATCATCGGCATTTAATCCGATCAAATTCCAGAAAGCAAAAATCAAAAAGCAAAAAGAAAATAATACCGATTCAAGGAGAGAATTTGATCAACGAAGCAGCCGAAGTGAGCAACAATCGATCAACAGTACACGCGAAGAATCATTGAATTCATCAACAAATTATTGGCACTTCGAAAGCCCCAATTTGATCAAGGACGAAGCCCTAAAAAGGAACGGCTGCCATTACAAACAGAGAAATAAAAGAGACGGGTCAAATAGCAAAGGAGGCCGGCCTACTTTCTAAAGGAGTTTGTTTTAAGGGGTTTTTAATTTATAATTAGGGTTCAATTTTAATTTTAATTGTTTTTAAATTTATATTTTAAACTGTTTTATCTCTTTCTAGTCGTGTGACTAGGGTACAAACTACGTGTTATAGTTTGGGAATTCGCAACTCGGTAGTTGAGTTGTGGCCAGGGTTTTGAGCGTAGAGTTAGGATAGTCAATAGCGGGTATCGCGAGTTTACGTGTGTAAGCGAGGGACTTTCTAATTTCTAGTAGAAATCTTGGAGGCAGCACGTAGGCAGGGTTTTGCCGAAGCTGGGTAAATTCTGTGTTGTTCTTTTCTACATTTTATTATTCTGCTATTTATTTCTGTGCTGGTAATATTCTGTGATCTGTGTTAATATTAGTTTATAAGTTTCCGCATTTAATTTTTATAATTAACACTATCACCCTATTCACCCCCCCTCTAGGGTGAAATCGATCCTACAAACTTAATTAAGTTAACGTGAAAATCGGACGCTAACACCTCGGTGTGTGTAGAAATGATGTGAAAGCACCACCCATGGATACGGGAATCAAGAAATAACAGTAGGTAACAGAAAATGCAGTAAATGAGCACAGAGTTTATAGTGGTTCGGCTTATGATCAAGCCTACGTCCACTTCAATCCTTTTTATTGCTGATCGGATTACAACTTATTACAATCTCTTTCAATTACAATCCAATTCAATTCAAAAAACAAGTAGCTAGAGAAAACTTCGATGTGACAGAGTTCTTCGAATTCATGATTGAATGTGTTGAATTCATGTGCGAAGTTGATCTAAGCGTCTTGCGTGTGCTCGAAGTGATGGAGTGTAGATTGCTTTGAAGATAGTGAAGTTTCAATGCCTTGGAGAAAATGATCCAAAAGTCCTCTGAAAGTTGGAGACAGTCGTGTATTTATAGGGATTCTTGGTGTCAAGTTGTAAGCAGCGGCCGAGATGAGTTGGATCGTGAGCCGGCTCCGGGTTAGGCTAGGTCGTAGGTTGCCCTTTCCCACCTATGCACGACCTACGGTTTAAATGGGAGGCGCATGTTCCCCTGGCTTCAAATCACCAAGTCCTAGATCGTTGCTGAGTGAACGTGCTATGTGTAAAGTTTTAACACCTCCTTCTCCTTTATCCCCTAGGTCATCGCCGAGTTGCGGACTCAAGTGTGAACCGATTTACTTTCGACATTCAGGTCGGCCACTAATTTGGGTAGATAGGTCGGTACACATGCTGAGTCAGAACCTTCTTTTGAGCATTAAGTCGGCACGCTTCTTAAGAGGTTAGGTCGGCATGCTTTTATCAGTTGGGCCGACAAACAATTCGAGTGGTTAGGTCGGCATCCCTCTTAAGCCCTACTCAGTTAGGTCGGTCTTCATGATAAGTTACTAGGTCGGCGAGTCATCACCGAGGTAGGGTTAACATTTGCCCCTCGAAGTATGCGCCTAAGGATTAGGTTGTGTGCTTCGATTGCCCTTAACCCGTCCCTTCTTAGGTTGGTAGGTCGTGTGCGACCTAACAGTTATACCGCGTACACTGCCCCAAGTGTTCCACTGTGGAGTATAAGTTGGCATTCCTTCTTCTTCTTCGTCCCTTATTTTCCTGCTTGATTCCTCCATTGAAGCATCCTCAAATTCTTAAAGGCGATTCTATTCCAACCAGTCACCGATAATCTCTACCGTTGATCGCGTAGGTAACCTCATTCTTCTTCCGATTGTTGGTCACTATTGATTCGTAAACCTTGTTGCTCGAACTCGAATCGTTCCTTTGCACGACGTCCCATCACGAAATCCATCATACTTATAATCGGCAAGGCGTAGGTTGCTCGAGGTGATCATTGATGCAACGAAGGCAGTTTATTACCTCAAGCTAGATGATCTCCGATGGCATGGCATCGAATTTGTGACAATTTTGTCGCATTATTGGGTGATTGGTCGACATGAATGAAGACGGCTGTTGATGGAATAGTTATTGGGTTAACGGGTTGAATGCCGTGGGATGTTGGTTCGGGAGCGAGTTAGTGAATTTGGGTGGCTTAGCCTTTGGCCGACCTGGCTCTTAAGTGACCTTAAGTCGTGGCTGAGATAATGCTTGAAGGAAGCTTGCCGATTTAAACTTTAAGGCCTGAATCGTGACCGAGTTAATACTTGGAGAAGTTCCTACCTTTTGAATCGGAGCTTGCATTCTTATCTCTCCCTTGCGACATAGAGGACTGAGTTGCCGAATTAAACTGCTTAGACTCCGACCCGCTAGCCTTATCTCGCGAAAGACTTTTAAATCATAGCCGAGTTAATACTTAAGCTTTGGACGTGTTGACATTTAGGAGCATAGACCCACTTTGAGTATTTGACTTGAACTGCCGAACTAAGTTGCTTAAATTTTGAACTGTCCCAACTTTAAATTTGCTTGAATCTCATTGTATTATTTCACAGACCGCATTAACTTATAAGCTGCCAACCTGTTGAAAATAACAAACAAAGAAAACCAAGGCGAAAATACTGCCATTGACTGCCCACATCAAATGACAGATTAGTCGAGACAAGATAAGCAACTTAATTACATTGCATGAAATGCTTGTGAATCAATCAACTAAAGTTAAATACCAATGCAAAGTATTAACAATTTGAACTGATTTGTCTGCATCAACATTATACTTGCATATTAGGGCTTAAAACAATAGTCCCTGGATTTCATAACTAACAAATGCTTGCTAGTTTTCATTTCCAGTTATATTCGTTTATTGCTTTGTTAATTTTATACAACACCTCACATATTTTAGGAAATGTGCACCTTGATGTTTGAATATCCAGTTGTTTATGTAGAATGACTTCCCATCAAGAAGAAATGGCAGCTCAAGAGGAAGAAACTTTTCCGACATCTCTTCCTATAGAGAACCCTCCAGAGAGAACCTCAACTATTCTAACTCCGAGAGCATTTACTCAGCTGCGTGTTCAATTTGGTTTTACTGAAAGTGACGTCCTACTCCCTGGGCCAAGTGATACTACCGACAATCCTCCCCATGGTTTTATTGCAATCAATCGTCAAATGTGCTTAAGCGGGGTGATCCCTCCTTTTAATGACTTTCTTCGAATTCTTCTCCTCCGGTTGTCAATCTCTCCGTCCCAACTTCATCCTAATGGCTATGCCATCTTGATGGGGTTGTGTGTTTTGTTTAGAAGAACTTTTGATCGCTTGCCAAGTTTTGAAGAAATTCGTTACTTATGCTCGTTTGCAAAGAGTAAAGATCATCCTTCCCTTATAATTGTGAGGAGTGCTAGAAACCGCAAACTTATTTCTGATCGTACCGAAAGCGTTCATGGATTTTTGAACCAATTTTTCTTTGCTCGCCGCCCCCCAGGGTTTTATGCCGTCTGGAGAGTAGGAAGTAAGATTACCTGTTTCCATTTTCTCCATTTTCAAGCTTTCTCGAGATCCGAATTACCAATTGCTAATTTCATTCTTTGCTCTTTTCAGCACTTCCTCTCCCCTCTAGAGATCCGGTCCATAAGCAGACTTTTGACAGATTGAGTGCCGTGGCCGTAAAAGAGAGAAGTGTAAAATTTTTGCTGAGGGATGAATTTCTACATCAGTATGGACTTTTACATACTTCTCGCTCTACGCACCCTCACGAAGCCCCGGATTCTCCAGCTAAAACTCCAGATGCCCCACCTCCTACTAAAGAGCCTGTGCAGGGAGAAACTACCATTGAGGCCTCGCTAGTGAAATGTTCGACTCCAAAAGACGCTGCGGGGCCCTCCAATAAGCCTGCACTTGCCCCAAACATTGAAGAAGAGGAACCTCTTCTTCAAACCGGGGAGAATGTTGAGAAAGGAGTTGATGGAGGGAGCTCCGCTAAGCATGGCGGTGATGACATCTTCGAAGATTTGAGCGACATAATGATCACCTCTCAAGAGCTCTTCAAAGATGACCTTGCTGTTACCAAAGTTATATCTCCGACAGTTGAAGCAACTTCTGCCCTTAAACAGGCCCCCTCATCCGGAGAATTGCCGTTAGCTATAAAACCTGTTGTTACCCCTCGACTGACGAGCGTTCGTGGTTCAGCGTGTGTAGTTTACACATCACACATGACTAGGATTCTTTGACATCTTACACACTTAGCTTTTCACACTTTCAAAAAATTCTAAAGTTGTGCATTTTCCAATTTCATGTTCTTCAATGAATCGAGGCGGCTCGTATTATGATGACTTCCAGCGATACGGGAGACGCGGCCAGTATGACTATAAGCGCTATCTTCCTGTTCACAGAGAGACTGATGAAGAGAAGGCCGCTCGGAAGGCTCGGGAGAGACGTGCCCATGAAGAACGTTATGGAAGACCGGATGACCGATATGATTCTTCCCACAAAGAGGGTGACACCCACAAACGCAAATCTCACGATGATAGAGGGAAGAGTCACATAACTGATGACACGAGTAAACGGGCTAAAGTCAGTGAGGAACCTATCCCTGCAACTTCGAAAAAGATTACTGCTCCTACTTCTTCTCAGTCTCCTGCCCCTTCCCGTACTGATATCCAGGCAATTATCAACAGGCCTTCTTACCAAGTTGGACTAGGTCCAGCCACTCTTCAAAGCCGATTTCCAAATTGGTGCTTAAAAGGAGTTCGCTTCGACCTTGACCTGGTTCCCATAGATAAAAATGCCATGTTATGGAACCTTGATGCCATCAGAATTGACATCGAGAGGATGTCAAATTGGCAAAAACTTGTTGATGAGCTTCAAAGGGTGAATCGGGCCAATCTCGAAGCTATGTTAACCATGGAGAATGACAAAACCGAATGGCAAAAGACCCTTGAGCAGCATGATGCGGAAATGAATAGCATTGCCGCCTACAACGAAAAACTTGAAGCGGAAGTGGAAAAGCTTAAAGAAGAACTTGTTACTTCTTTTGTTTCCTACTCTCAAAAAGAAAATGTGCTTCAACAACCAGTGCGGGATGCTCATGCTGCGCAAAGGGATGCCGAGGCCAAGGCTGATGGACTGGAGAGAATTGTAGCGGGCTGCCGTACTGACATTACTCAGTTGCAAGGGCAAACTAGCTTCCAGGTTGCGGAAATTGAAAAATTGAAAGCTCAACTATCTAAAGTCGAAAGGGAGCGAGATGAAGCGGTTGCTGGTAGAATTGCAGCTGAAGAAGCTCATGAAGCTACCAAAGCTGACATCGGCTCGACATTATTTGAATTCTATTTGCAAAGTGTGTTAGGGCGTGGCAGTCTTGCATTCCTGGGTCCCAAATATGAGGTTACCCAGGCTGAAGTATGGGAAGCCGTGCTTGATATGTTTAAAGGTGCCGGGTACATGGAAGAGGAGCTAGAGGCACACTATTTAGACATCGAAGCTCGTGCAGCCCTTGCAAGAGGGAAGGAGCAACTTGCTAAATCGCAAGCTAAAACGATGGGGGAAGAGCATCCAAAAAAGAAACAACTTTGACTGCCCCTGTCCCTCCTTCAACTTCAGTCGACGTTGACATTGCTGTTTCTAGCTCTCATACACCGATTCCTACTAAAGCTGATACCGGAGCCGCAATTACACAAGCTGTAGGTGAGCCCTAAGAGAGTGCTGAAGCTCTAGACTACGAAATTGATGTGATACCACCAACTTTTCCAGGTAACCCTAATAATGCTCAGAGGTATAACTTGCCAGTTTCTTACGGATTTGACGAGCTTCTTGATTATTTCTTTAATCTTGACGAGCCATTGTCTCCTCTTTTTGCGGGAAATACTGACACTTTTAACTTTTCCTTTGTAGAGAAAGCGCCGAGCGTCATTCAAACTGCTCCACCTCCAGTTAATGTTCCTCTGCCTCCCCCAATCACTCCTACTCCTCATTTGGGATCACAGGAAGAAATAATAGGTGCCCTTCGGGGCTTGGATGACCCAGCTGCTTCGCAAGAGCAAAAAGACGAAGGACTTGAGGGAGGTGAGATATCTCCGGAGCGGACTCCTTCTGATGACATAATTTTGTCTAAACTTGTTACTCCAGGAAGTGAATCTTCTTCAAAGAGGAAAAAGAAGCTCGGAACATCAAAGAAGAGGATGAAGAGCATCATTGCTACTGAAGAGGAACCGGAAGTTGAACCAGTTGTACCTCCCTCTCCTTCTTCCCTCATGCCTATAGATAGACCCATAAAGCTAACCATCCGGCTGGGTGAAGGGTCCAAAGGTGGCAAGAAGAAATGAAGATTCCAGTTTTTAGCTTTTTGTTTTTTGCACGTACTGGTTGGGGATTGTGCGGGTACCGGCCACCGCTTTCTTTATTTCGAAACTTGTATCTGTAATACAATTGAAATAATGATCCTTTATTTGTACAAACTCTTGTTTGAATTTGAGAATGCATTTATTATTCATTTTTGTACAAGTTTCTTTATATGATATTGCAGTGAGCTTGTGGTATGTTGTTCGAGCGTAATTTTACCAATGTAGCTATACCATGTTGTATGTAGGCTATACCATGTTGCCCCTATACCATAAGCTCGCTGCAATATTTTATACTTTGAGGGGACTTGTACTCTTATTTTCTGGAGAATAATTATTTCATACTTGGAGAAATATTATCTCGTTAAAAAAAACAGAGTACAACTCCCTCCATATATGTTTTTACGCTTCATCCTTCGAAGAAATCACTTTTTCTTTTGTGTATATACACATTTTACCAAGTGAATTCTTCCATGTGGTAAAGCGGGGCTCTGAAGGGTACTTTAACTTCTTTTTGAGGAAGAGTATTTTCCAGAATAGGTAAATCATTCTTCCTTTGAAAGTTAAAGTGTGCCTTTGATGAGGTTTTTTTTTTTGTGCCACAGTAAAGGGCTTTTTGATTTTTGCTTCTTTGAAAAGTTGCACCTCCGAGGGGGGCTTTTTCACGTTTCAACACTTGGAAGTTTTATTTCAATCTCGGTGAAACAAGTGCCTCCGAAGAGTTGTGCCTTCGAGGAGGGATTTTTCACGTTTCAACACCTGGAAATTTTATTTCAATCTTGGTGAAACGTGTGCCTCCGAAGAGGTCTTTCTGCTTGCTTGTGCCTCCGGGAGGAGGTCTTTTCATCTCTGCCTCTGGGAAGAGGTCTTTCTGTCTTGTTGTGCCTCTAGGAAGAGGTCTTTTTGTTTCTGCCCCTTGGGAGAGGCTTTTATTTTTCCCTGTTCGCTGAGAAGCGGGCCTCCGAAGAGGGCTTTCCACATTTCAACACTTGGAAGTTTTATTTCAATCTCGGTGAAATGTGTGCCTCTGAGTAGGGTTACTGCCTGGAAGTTTGGAGTTTCTTTCTCTCGGTTGGACGGATTCACGGGAGTGTATCGACCGATCATTCCGCAACTTTGTAACGAGAAAGATCTCTCTTTTTCTGGTTGGCCCGCTCGAGGTCTTTTGGTATTTCAACTGTGGTGAAATGGGCCTCCGAAGAGGGCTTTTTTCACGTTTCAACACCTGGAAATTTTATTTCAATCTCGGTGAAACGAGTGCCTCTGAGTAGGGCTTTTGTCTGGAAGTTTGGAGTTTCTTTCTCTCGGTTGGACGGATTCACGGGAGTGTGTCAACCGATCATTCCGCAACTTTGTAATGAGAAAGATCTCTCTTTTTCTGGCTAGGCCCGCTCGAGGTCTTTCTCCTCCAAAGAGTTGTGCCTCCGTAGAGGGCTTGTGCCTCCGAAGAGGGCTTTTGCTGATTGATGATTGCTCGCCCATGTCTCTTTTGCCATCCATTCACGTTGGTGATCCCCGTTGTCTTTTGCAAGTGTCAACACTTTTTAGTTGCCAATGATTTCCCTTATCCAAAGAAATACACTTCATAGTTAAGCAAGTTGGTGGTGGTAGACAAAGGCTATTTAACTGGTTGTTTGTTTGTTCAAACATTTGCAGTCAGTTAGAGATGGTCCACTTCCATCCGCATTGCCCACTTTTGTTTGAAGCACTTCTTTCGTAGGATTTGAGTATGGAAATTTTGCATGGTTTAGTGCTTGCTTGCTGAGTGGTGTGGGAGATCAATTGGTCTTACGACGGGTAAGCTTTATTTTTATAGCATGCATTATTGAGTCGACATTTTAATGACATAATTAATGTATTTTATATGTCGAAATAAAACAAAGCAGTTTATAATAGTAGAGAACACAAGATTTATAGTGGTTCGGCAGAAAACTGGGCCTACATCCACTTTATAGCTTTTCATTATTTACTTGCTTTACAATTGTTTTCGATACAAGAATCATATATTTGCAATTCTTTTACAACATTTCAGCAAAGCTTTTCAAGTAAAATAAGGACGCAAATGATTGCTGTTCCAAGCTCTTGGGATTGGTTCTCCTTCGACAGTTGTGAGTTTGAATGTGCCGTCAAGAAGCTTCGTGCCTATAACATATGGCCCTTCCCAGTTTGGCCCAAACACACCTGTAGCTGTCATGATTCTTTTCAGAACTAGGTCCCCAACTTCAAAGTTGCGCTGACGAACTTTGGAATTTAAGTGCCTGGCTATTCTTTGTTGATGAGCTGCAATTCTAAGTCTAGCCTCTTCTCTTCTTTCATCAAGGAGGTCAAGTGCTTCCAATTGCAGTTTTTCATTGTCATCTTGATCAAAATGGATCCTTCTGTGTGAGGGGACTTCAGTTTCCACTGGAATCATTGCTTCTGATCCATATGCCAATGAAAATGGAGTATGCCCAGTCGCAGTTTTGTGGGTGGTTCTGTATGCCCATAGTGCAAGCGGTAACTTATCGACCCAACCACCTTTTGCTTTTTCCAGCTGCTTTTTGATGGTTGATTTGATGATTTTGTTTACTTCTTCCACTTGCCCGTTTGCCTGCGGATGAGCTACTGCTGAGAAGCTTTTTCGGATTTTGAATCGTTTGCAAAAATCTTGGAATTCCTCGCTTTCAAACTGAGTACCATTGTCTGTGATTATCTTCTGAGGCACACCATACCTGCAAATGATATTCTTAGTTACAAAACTTATCATTTTCTTAGAGCTAATAGTGGCCAAGGGTTCGGCCTCAGCCCATTTAGTAAAATAATCAACAGCAACGATAGCATATTTAATCCCTGATTTGGCAGTCGGTAATGGCCCAATGAGATCCATTCCCCAAATGGCAAATGGCCACGGACTGACCATCTGTGTTAGCTCAGTGGAGGGTGCTCTAGGAATTTTGGCGAATCTCTGGCACTTGTCACATTTCCGAGAATATGCAGCAGCATCTCGATTAATTTCCGGCCAAAAATATCCATAACGGAGAATTTTCTTTGCTAATGTCTGACCACCCGTGTGATCTCCACATTCCCCTCCGTGTACTTCAGCTAGAATTGTCTTGGATTCATCTTTAGTTACACATTGGAGTAATGGCATTGAAAAACCCCACCTGTACAATCGGTCGTCTTGGACTATATATCTGGAGGCTTTCCTTAGAAGCTTGTCTTTCTCTCGAATTCTCTGGAAAAGAACCTCTAAGTAGATAGTCCAGTATTGGAGTCATCCATGATTCTTGTTCCTGAGATACATTCATAACCCAGTCAACATCCATCTCGTCTGTACTTCGTGCTGACAGGATTTCTACGGGGACTAATCCCAATAGTTGAGCTTCACCAGTACTTGAATACTTTGCGAGGGAATCTGCCATCATATTCTCTTCCCGGGGAATATGGCTTATTGAATAATGATCGAAATCCTCAAGAAGCTCCCAGGCCTTTGACAAATAAGCGGGTAGATTTCCTCCTTTAGCTTGGAATTCCTTCTTGACTTGGCATACGATAAGCTGAGAGTCACTGAAGATCTGTAATATTCTGATATTTAGCTCTTTAACGATTCTCAAACCTGCAATGAGAGCTTCATATTCTGCCTCATTATTCGTCGAAGGAAATTCCAGCCTCAGTGCATAACATAATGATCGTCCTTCAGGGGTTTCAAGGACAACCCCTGCCCCAGAACAGTAGTCATTCCTTGCGCCATCAACGTATAATTTCCATCCTACCGGGACGTCATTAGTTTCCCCTTCCTCACTATCACCTTTATCTGTGCATTCTGCAATGAAGTCTGCTAAAGCTTGTCCGTTGATAGCTCTTCGGGGATGGTAAGTGAGGTCATATTGACTGAGTTCAATATTCCACTTTAAAAGACGGCCCGAAGTCTGAGGGCGAAATAGGACTTGCTTCAGAGGTTGATCAGTGAGGACTTTGATGGGATGAGCTTGAAAATACGGCCTCAATTTCCGTGATGCAATCAATAGGCAATAGGCGAGTTTCTCCAGCTTCGAGTAATTCATCTCTGCGCTAGTGAATCTTTTACTAATGTAATAGACTGGTCGCTGGATTCTTGTATCTTCTCGAACCAATGCTGCACTCAGAGCGTGAGATGATATTGCCAGATATATGTAGAGATCTTCACCATTGTCCGGCTTTGAGAGTATTGGAGGCACTTCCATATGACGAACCAGCTCATCAAATGCGTTCTGGCACTCGGGAGTCCAATCAAAGTTTTTTCTTCCTTTCTTTAGAGCGTCAAAGAATTGAATGCATTTATCAGTAGCTTTAGATATGAATCGGCGCAAAGCAGCAACTTTTTCGTTAAGACTCCGCGGTTCCTTCTTTGTTCTAGGAGCTTTGACCTCCTTCAAGGCAGTGATTTGAGCAGGATTGGCCTCAATGATCCTAGCGCTCACAATAAATCCCAAAAACCTTCCGGACTCCACTCCGAATGAACATTTCAACGGGTTAAGCTTCATTACGTATCTCCGGAGGACCGCGAACATTTCCGCCAAGTGATCCATGTGGTCCATTGCTTTCTTTGACTTTACCAACATATCATCGACACAGACTTCCATTGTCTTTCCGATCCGCGGTTTAAACATGGTGTTAACAAGCCTTTGGTAAGTTGCCCCCGCATTATTGAGTCCGAAGGGCATGACTTTGTAGCAGTAAAGACCAACATCTGTTATGAAGCTCGTGTCCTCCTGATCTGGCTCATGCATCATGATCTGATTATACCCGGAGTAAGCATCCATAAAAGACAACAATTCATGTCCCGCCGTTCCGTCCACCAACTGATCAATTCTAGGCAGCGGGAAACAGTCTTTGGGGCAAGCTTTATTCAGATCTGAGAAGTCAATGCATACTCTCCACTTCCCGTTAGCCTTTTTAACCAGGACAGGATTTGAGACCCAATCCGGGTAAACTGATTCTTTGATGAAACCATTCTCCAGGATTCGCTCGACTTCTTCTTTCAACGTTGCTGACCTCTCTGGACCTTGAGTTCTTCTTTTCTGTTTTACTGGCGTGAACTTTGGATCGATGTTTAGAGCGTGTGCCGCAATCTTTGGTGATATTCCGCACATGTCCGCATGAGTCCAAGCAAATACATCTAAATTTGCCTTCAAGAACGAGATCAGAATATTCTGAGCTGTAGTGTTGAGTTGTGTACCCACATTCAGCACCTTGTTTGGGTCCTTTAAGTCAACAGGTACCGGCACTGTCACCTCTACCGGCACTACTCTATTCTCCCCTGCACTAGCTTTTCTTGGATCCATCTCTCTCCAGGCACCGCTATGTTCGCCAGTGCAGAGACCAACCTGTAGTTGCTACAAGGTTCGTTCTTTGATGCGGACTGATCTTTTCCCATTTCTCTCCTCTTTGTTTCACGTAGCTCTGCAAGATAGCACTCCCATCCCACGTTCTGATCCCCTTTAATTATCCCAATTCCGTTATCAGTGGGAAATTTTATAGTTAGACACCATGGGGCGAGAACAGCTTTGAATGCAGCCAGGGTCGGTCGGCCCAAGAAATCATTATAAGCAGAAAATTCTTGAACAATTATAAAGGTCTGCTTTCGAGCTACCTTTCTCGGCCCCTCTCCGAGCTCTACAATCAAGTCTATAGTCCCAATCGGCTGCTTTGGCTCCTCAGTGAAGCCAGCAATTTTCAATGACGAAGCCTGAACGTCAGCCATTGGTATCTTCATCTGGTCAAAAGTTTTCTTAAAGAGAATATTACACGAAGCCCCGCAATCGACCAGAATTCTTCTCACAGTGGCCGGGCCAATACCGGCGGAAATGACCAGAGGATCAATCGTAGGGGCTTCAATACCCATAGAGTCCCTGGCGCTAAATATGATGTCATCAGGGAAAGCTTTCTGTTGTTTCAATGGCGCAGCATCCTCTAACACAAAAACACTTTCCTCTGTGGGTTCATGCTTCAGTGCACGAGCATACCTTTCCATCTCACCCCAGCTCCTGCCTGCTGGGTGATGACCTCCCGTTATCACATTAATGACAGGCCTGTCTGACTCATGCTCTACGGCCTTCTCACTCGAGCTTGGATGGTGAGAGGGGACTTGATGCCTTTGGACTGATGAAGTTGTTGTGTCCCTACCCCTTTTAACATACTGTTGGAGCTTGTTCTCTTTCAACAGTTGCTCAATTACTTCCTTCAAGTGTCGGCATTCGTTAGTGTCATGACCAGGCTGATTGTGAAACTGACAGAATCTTCCACTTTTCTCCATTTTACCTCCAACCCTCATCTTAGGTGGCGTACGATAACTGATATTATCTTTGGTAGCGAAGAAGGTATTTTCAGGGGTATCAGTCAAGGGTGTGAAGTTGAAAGCTCGACCCTTCTTTGCATCCCCTTGTTTCTTTCCGCCGTCATTCCCCCTTTTCTGAGCATTGGATTCCTTTTTGTCTGGAGCGTTACTATCATTCTTAGTTTCTGCTGACGCCACCTTAGCCGATGCTTGAAGGCTTTCCAAGCGCATGAACTCATCGGCTTTTTTATAGAATTTATCGAGTGAATTTGGTTCTTTCATTTTCAGCCATTCTCCAAACTTGCTCGATTTATCAATTGCCCTCATCAAGTATGTTAGGACCATGCGTGGCTCAGCATTATCAACCTCGGCCAAAGCTATGTTGAATCGATTCAAAAACGATTTGATGGATTCCCTTGGGTTTTGCTCCAGACTTGACAATGACATTATATCCTTTTCTTTAGAGGCGTACAACCGAAACTGCTCCTTGAACTTCTTAGTTAAGTCCGAGAACTGATCAATGGATCTAACTGCCAGCTTGGTAAACTATAATAAAGCTACACCTTCGAAATATACCGGGAAGTACCAGCACTTAATCTTATCGGATGCCCTGGCGCCAGTCATATGCCAGTCATACTTATACAGAAATTCGTTAGGATCACTTGTTCCTTTGTAAGCTGGAATAGTGGGCGGAACAAATTTTCTCGGGAATTCGGCTTTCAGAATCCTCTCGGTGAATGGAGTTTTGCTTGGAGCAAAGCCCCACTCTTTCTCATCCTCGTCCTTTCGCATACTTCCTTTCATGATTTGACGGACCATCCCTGAAAAATACTCTTCATCATCCACAGGCCCTGCAGGGAAAACGTCAGCCATTCTTTCAGAGTTCTGCCTTGACAGTCGTTCACGAAGGGTTGGTTGAGGTCCCGATCCTCCATCCTGAGGAAGTGGCCTTTCAACGGGGCTTACCGCCTTTTGAGAAGTATTCCCTCTAACATCCTGAGCTTTATCAGCAGAGGTTCCTTCTTTATTTGTTGGCTGACGATTAGCCTCGAGAAAATCATTTAGCTTATTCAATATCAAGGTATTCTGAGCATTCTGAGCCTCTAATTGTGCATTCTGAGCATTTAACTGTTGATTCAATCCCAAAACCACAACGTCCAATTCCGCTCGCGTAACTCCCACAGTTGGAGTTGTCTGACTCAGAGGAGGAGAAGTGGCGGTGTTCTCTTGAACATCATCAGATCTGGCAGATCTACGTTTCCTTCCGGTAGCCATAATTTCTGTTAGACTTCTGGTCTTAACGGAGATTCTTTCCTTAAAGTTTGGTGAAGCAATGATGTAAATACCCTAAGTTCAATCCTCTCAATGAAAGCACCAAAAATGTTAACGTGAAAATCGGACGCTAACACCTCGGTGTGTGTAGAAATGATGCGAAAGAACCACCCGTGGATACGGGAATTAAGAAATAACAGTAGGTAACAGAAAATGTAGTAAATGAGCACAGAGTTTATAGTGGTTCGGCTTATGATCAAGCCTACGTCCACTTCAATCCTTTTTATTGCTGATCGGATTACAACTTATTACAATCTCTTTCAATTACAATCCAATTCAATTCAAAAAACAAGTAGCTAGAGAAAACTTCGATGTGACAGAGTTCTTCGAATTCATGATTGAATGTGTTGAATTCCTGTGCGAAGTTGATCTAAGCGTCTTGCGTGTGCTTGAAGTGATGGAGTGTAGATTGCTTTGAAGATAGTGAAGTTTCAATGCCTTGGAGAAAATGATCCAAAAGTCCTCTGAAAGTTGGAGATAGTCGTGTATTTATAGGGATTCTTGGTGTCAAGTTGTAAGCAACGGCCGAGATGAGTTGGATCGTGAGCCGGCTCCGGGTTAGGCTAGGTCGTAGGTTGCCCTTTCCCACCTATGCACGGCCTACGGTTTAAATGGGATGCGCATGTTCCCTGGCTTCAAATCTCCAAGTCCTAGGTCGTTGCTGAGTTAACGTGCTATGTGTTAAGTTTTAACTCCTCCTTCTCCTTTATCCCCTAGGTCATCGCCGAGTTGCCGAGTTGCCGACTCAAGTGTGAACCGATTTACTTTCGACATTCAGGTCGGCCACTAATTTGGGTAGATAGGTCGGTACACATGCTGATTCGGAACCTTCTTTTGAGCATTAAGTCGGCACGCTTCTTCAGAGGTTAGGCCGGGAAGCTTTTAGCAGTTGGGCCGGCAAACAATTCGAGTGGTTAGGTCGGCATCCCTCTTAAGCCCTACTCAGTTAGGTCGGTCTTCATGATAAGTTACTAGGTCGGCGAGTCATCACCGAGGTGGGGTTAACAATTAATTAACTCCTTAATTAATTATACCAATCCTTTGATTAATTACACTAAGTAATTAATCCTTAATAACTTCTACTAAGTAATTATTCTTTAATTACTTCCCATTAAGTTAGTCCTTTAATTAATTACATCCTGTAATTATACATTAATTACTTACCCTAAGCAATTACACTTATCCATCTCATTAAGTAATTGTACTTAATCAATCACCAAATAATTATCTTTAATTAGTCAACCCATTTGATTAACCCAAATTAATTACACTTATTTGATTAATTGCAATTGGGTAATTCATTCCTTAATTACCCCTTTCAAAAAAATTAATTAATCTTTAAATATAGATTAATTAATTCTTAATTATTAATTAATAAACCTTAATTAACAGTTAATAAAACTTAATGATTAATTAATTAATCCTTAATTAATTTGTTAATCAATCTTTAATAACAATTAATTAACTCTAAATAATAATTAATTAATTTTAATTATAGATTAATTATTCCCCAGTCATGAATTAATAAATCTTAATTATTAATTAATAAAACTTAATTACAAATTAATTACTTTTAAATTACAAGTTAATTAATCTCTAATTACTATTAATCAACCTTAATTGCTTAATTAATTAACTTTTACACATCAATTAATAACCTCTAATTATCTAATTAATTACACTTAATTATAAATTAATTAACCTATAATTACTTAATTTATAACCCTTATTTATTAATTTTAAATAAATAAATTAAATAAATTAATTTCTCTTAATTAATTCTTAATCATTATTAATTAAATTAATTAATTAAACTTAGCTTCCGTTAATTAACTTAATTAATTTCAAGATGATAAACTTTAACTCTCTTGAGATAAAACATTATCTTATTAATACCTTAATTGCCATTTAAATCACTTTTAAACCATTTTAATAATTTATTTTACTTAATTAAATCAAAAATTAAGTTTTAAAACAAAATAATCATTTTAACTTGATAAATTAAAGTTATCAAAACTTTAAAATACTAAAACATTTATCAAATAATAGTTTTAAAAGCTAGATTGAAATTTGAATTTAAAACTTGCTTTATATAAACCTTTAAAAATTCCACTTCTTAACTTAAATTTAAAATAACTTTAAATTCACTTAACAAGATTTAAATTTAACAAACTTCAAACTTCTTAATAACATGTTAAAGAAAACATTTATATTATAAAACATAGAATTCAAATACAAGATTTATTTCAAGGGTTAAAAACTTCCTTTATTTAAATTGGAAATTTTTTTTATAAAAACTTTTGAAAATTTCTTTTAAATCAAACCACTTCAGTTTGAATCCCGAGAACAACTCGAGTCATTCCAAGATCACTTTTTCTTTATTTCAAAAGTTGGTTTAAATTTTAATTTTAAAAAAACTGGAATCAAAACTGTTATTGGTTTCTAATCAACAAGGAACTACTCTAGTTCACATTCGAGACGCAAACACAAAATCACGAGCTTCTCTTCGAATCACAACCTAACCCAACCCAAAATCCTACAGACACCAAATCACCCTCGTGCACATGCACCAGCGCCGGAATCACCTTCCACCTCCGATGAACTCTCCAACGTAACGAACTTCAATGCAGCAACCATCTCCAATCCTCCAAACGCCATCACCAGCTTCAGATCCAAATTGAGCTATCTAGTTAAAAACTGGAATCAACAACCATGGCCAGCATCCACTTCGAAGTCACATCTCTGACCATCTGACGACTTGCAACTCTGGCTACTCCATCTCCAAACATCCACGAACCCATTCCCAAAATTTGATGCAACTCGATGCATCAGAGAAGAAGCACTAATCTCCTTTTCACAGTTCAACCCAACTAGGTTTACAACTTAGATTACATCATTGCCGACGCCACGGCCATCATAATCTTTACCTTCCATTTTTTCCTAAATCCCCATTACCTATTCCACCTCCAACAATATTCCCGACCACCCCAAACGTTGTGATCATAAGATATCACCCAAAACCCTAATTGCAGACAAATTCCAAATCCTCATTCGTTTCAATTTTAAAAATTGTGATTTTTATCTTAAAAATCCTAACTTTCCAAGATGATTCGAGATATATACTTGAATCAATATAAATTAGCATTCGATTTTATTACATTTTTAAGATTTCAACTATGTTTTCTTGTTTCCAGTAATTTTCTAAACTTAAAATACTAGAACTTGTTTTAAAAACTAGACGATGTTTAAACTAAACTAGCTTGATTGAACACCATAGTTCCATAGTGATTAAATTGAGAGTTTGAATTTTTTTTTTTTTTAAATCTCTGTAATCAAAAGGAAGAAACAGAGAGGTACAAAAAATCACACAAGTATACTCAAATACATTCATTTACATAGATTTATACTTCTATCTACACATGCAAGACATCATCGTCACAGCAATTTGTCAAGCAACAGATAATTAACCACTTAAGTTTTAGTAAAAATGTTTACTCACCTTAAAAATGCAGAGGGCCGTTTGAAGCTGGAATGAAATTTGCATGCTCTTGTTTTTTATTCCAGAAAACTTTGAATTCTTGTAACTTAAAAACTGAAAAACTCTGCATTGCCTTCTGTAAACTTTGATTACTTTAAACATGAAATGCTTTGATTTTCTGGAAAACTTTGAACTCTTGAAAAAAACTGGAACATGATGATCCAGGTTGTAGTTGAACTTGTTACAGCTTTGAGTATTGATTACAGATTATTTTTGGGTTGAAGCTTTGTTTCAGGAAAGATGTTTTCAGGTTAGTTACAGGATTTTGATTTGCACTGGAAAGTGTTTTGAGGAGATTGCCTTCAGGCTTTGGAAAAAAGGTTTATAGATTTTATAAATTTGATCCGAGGAGTGTTTTAGGCTTGATAAAATGATTACAAGCTTTGGAAAAAAAATAGTTTACGGATCTGCTTTGTTTTTTAGGAATAGATTAAAAAATTTGATAGAAGAGGAAGTGATTTCAGATCTGGCCATTATTGTCTTGCTATAAGAAATGAAGATATAAAAAAGAAAAATGACGAGGAAGATAGGGATTTTAAATAAGTTAATTTATATTTTAGTCAAATTTAAAGAAAAATAAAATAAAAGTTGACACTTGTCTCATACCTTATTTAATTTCCTAACAGATGATACTTTAAGTGGTTTAGATCTTAACACTTGTAATAATTCATTTTTTATATTATTTAAAATGATTTTAAAAGCCTTTCTTATTAAATTCCTACTTTACAAATACATTTATAAATTTATAAATGCTTTCTAAATTTATATAAATACAATCTTTAAAGAAAATAGAATATAAATCAATCATGATTTAAGTAAAAATCATTTACAATATTTTAAACTCATTT
The DNA here is from genome assembly GCA_030765085.1 of Allium cepa. Taxonomy (NCBI): domain Eukaryota; kingdom Viridiplantae; phylum Streptophyta; class Magnoliopsida; order Asparagales; family Amaryllidaceae; genus Allium; species Allium cepa. The sequence goes on from CM060943.1 coordinate 914,099,172, forward strand.
TTAAATTCTAATTTAAAAGCTTTTCTATTTATTCCTATTAAATAAATTCTTTTCCAAATTTCTATAAACAAATTTCTTTAAAAAAATAATATGAGATAAATCTTATTTAAAATAAAAATCTTATCCATATATTTTCAATCCAAACTATATTATTATTTTAAGATATATATATATTCCTTTAAATTCCATTTTTAAATTGAAATTCAAAGTCAGTTTAAAAATTCAATTTTAAAGTCAATTCAATTAAATATGGATATCAATTTTAAACAAACACATTATTATTTATAAATAATTTATTCTATTTAAAATCAATCTATAATCATAATTTAATGCATCACATTACCAATTGTTTGGCTATTTATATTTGAAAATCACAATTTTATCGATTTTAAACAATTTAATTAAGAGATTATCACATTTTAAATTCCTTGAAATTCTGGGATATCACATTCCTCCCCCCTTAAAAGAATTTCCTCCTCGAAATTTGAAACAAAGATAATATAAAGTTTTAATTTTATTTCAACGAATCCAAACATACATATCTGCCATACATAACCAAACAAACAATTTCATCCAAACAAACAATTCAATCAAACAACTCTAGCTATCTGGACACGGATCCGGATAATATTCCTAAAATTATCTCGAGTTTCCTAGGTACAGACGCAGGGATACCCACTCTACTAAATCTAAAATAGCTATACTACTAAGCTACTGAGCTCCTACTCATGTAGATCTATAATCTACATAAGATATCAGACCATATTCAAGTCCGAATCAACATCCAAACCCTCACAGAATGACTGGTTCCAAAACCAGTGATGGATCATACACGTACTCCCTCAGAGATACGTGAAATACATTGAATCCCAGTCTTCCAAATTGGCTATTCAACCCTTATAAGCCAAACACTTATCCTTACAAAAACTCAGAAGAATCCAATATACCTCGGAGCTAACTTCCTAGTCTTACCCCAATCTATTTGCTCCCTCTACCGAAAAAATTCTCAACAACATTGAAGTCTCAAATTTTGAATTCCAAATTCTTCCGTCTCTTAACCTCAAAACTCTTCTGACGATCCTGGGCTGCCTATAGATCCTTTTCGATCAGCTCAACCTTCGCTGATGCTTCTTGAAGCAAATTGGATCAAAAACAATCTAACACAAAGATTCTCTCAAGATTTACCCAAAATCAAAATCACAAATTCTACTCCATAAACATCCGTAGGCTCCACACTTACTTCTGTTATCCGAAAAAAACAGAACAAGATCACTCGCCAACTTGCCTCAGATCCTGAAAAACTCCAGCAGAAACTCTCTAATCCAAAACATTGCATCTTCCGGTTGCTTCCACTCTAGAACAGCTGCCACCTTACTTCCGTTGCACAACTATGATCTGGAGCAGATGGGAATGTCGTCAATGAACACAAGCACAGACTAGATAGCACATCCCAGAAATAAGGTTCAACAAATCGTAAGGAGAAAACTCAGAAATTCCAAGAAATACAGAGCTGTTTCATCAAAACGACATCCTAGGAGACATCTTTCTACCCAGCTGAATTACCGGTATCTTCATGAACCAAGTCAATACAGAACTCAATCCTCAATGCGGGAAAATCTCTAACTTCCCTGAAGATATCCAGAAAATATTCGACAACTCCATAACTCCTAGATCCTGTAGAGATGCCTCAAACCCAAGCAAAAGATTATCTAAAATAATCACCCAAACTATCGCAAGTCACTTTTGCGATCAACCCAGCCTAAATTCCAAAGATACTATTCTCTCTTCACCAATCAGAACAGCTTATCCTCGAGCAACTAATCCATCGTAGAAACAGGTCGTCTCTGTTGCTTCTGATTTCTACCTCTAGGAAACTACTAAGCCAAAAAGATTCCTGATGGAACACAAAACACTATGAACTGCAAAGCTGCCACAGATGCCGAAGACTTCCTAATCCAAAGCTCATGAGAAACTCAGACCTCCAACCAAACACATACATCCTGCTAAACTCATCCATAACACCGAAGCAGACACACTTCCTTAAACTTGTGCCAAAAGAAAACATCTTCGGAGACATCCATAGTCACTGCCTTCATCATGCAGTTACTACTTCCTGAGGTTGCCAAGATACCATCACTTGCTTCTGCCTAACTGACATATCCAAACTCTCAAAAATCCGCTCACATAAGCGCGATCAAACTTACACTTCAATGATAAACTCCGAACCTTAACAGGTTTTCTTCAGAGATCAATGAAATCCTTACACCATACTGCAAAGCTTACTCGAGACGGTATTAGGTCTACAATCTCGACAGATACACTTCCAGCCTCAAACATTTAAACTTCGACCATTGGTAGTCGTGCTATACACCACTACCCTATATACTTTTATAACTTATGTTGGAAAACCCGAACAGGTAACCCAACGGATAGGTAGAAATATATATATATATATAAATATATATAGTTATATATAAAAATTACAAGTACGCTCTCTCAAGGAAGACACCACTCCAGAGCCTAGGTATTCACTCAACCTATGCTCTGATACCAAGTGAAATGACCCGTCTTATTCTCCAAAATAAGACGCATCATTTTTAAGAAAGAAAGGGATAGAGAAGAGAAAAGATAGAGAAGAAAGAAAGAAGTAACATCAGAATCTCAACAGCGGAACAAGTAAATTATATTAATCAAATAGATATTATATAATATCATATATATCAGAGTTACACAGCTTACACAACACATATTAGACAGTTATAAACATCGTCTAGTTATACAACTCAATATAGAATACAGACAAATGACCTAGAGAAGACACACCGGAATACTATATCTCTCCATGCTGAAGCCTTCTGCTCCATTGCTTCTCCATAATTCGTCAAACCTAACCTGAATCCCTCGGCTACTCGTAAAAATTTGAGTACCCAAGAGTTTAAGAAAAATAGAATAAACTCTGGGTCAGACATGGGTCTGGTGCGAGTAAACGAGTTAAAGTTGCTTAACTTTAAAAACCTTTTGAAAGAAAAAGGTATCACGTAAGACTCCCCACACATAAACACGGGTAAGTTTTTACCTTACGCTAACCAAAACATTTGATAGGAAATCCACTGACATTATAATAGGGTCTAGGGTTTTCAAATAAATAAGAAATAGCCGAAATTGTTACATTTATTAAATTCCAGCTACATAGGTATACAATCAAATCCGAGGGCGCTTATTGGAGTTTGGGTTTCCATATAATGGCAGGGCTACTGGGGTACCGCCCCTCACAGTACGTGGCCTAGGTCACCGTATCGAGGATCCACCCTAAATCCTCTGCAACACAAGGCCAGAACCATCCCTTACTCGACAGTCCCGAACGAGACAACCCCGACGGTTGTAGCTATTCTACCGCCCACACAGCCGAAATAAAAGGGACTCTAGACAGGGGTTCATCTCGTCCTACTTAGGCATGACCCACTTAGCCTTGCTGCACCTCCCCTGTTTTAGCCATTCTCGGTTAATGAGTCTTGAGGCTATGATTACCTTTAGAGAACACAACTCTTAGAATGCTCATCGTCCACCTGACGATGTTCTAAAAGCATTCAATCCATAAAAGTTCGTTTCGAGTTCGAACGAAACCAAAGGCATTATCTCATTACACTCATTTTGGAATCACCCTCAGAGATAACGACGATAACACTTGCACCCTGAATCTTCATCTCGAATCTGAAAGTACTACCCCATTAAACTCGTATTGGAATCACGCTTAGAGTTTTAACGACGAATAGTCCTTACACCTCGAGTCTTCACTCTTCACTTGAGATTCCCGACCTACCGTAAATTTGGAACGATGTGGTTTTTGGATATCCAAATCTGGAAACCCGATCGCGGTCACATCGAAATCCAAAGCGCATCTTTTAAGGCCAAGTTGTTTTAAAGTTTAAAACAATTCAATTCTATTATCTATATATACATAGATAGATAATTCACAATATCACAATAAACAATCTACATTATCATCACAACAGATAATTCATATTATCATCATAATGTAACCAAAGCATCCATATCACACAGTATCACTTATCTCAAATCTGAGATCTCAAACCATGCAAAATATCCAATATCAATCAGCATCCATAAGCAATGATTTATTAATCACCATAATATAATTAATTTAAAATGAATTAAATGAACTAAATGAATTACTTCATCTTTAATTAATTCAACATAAATTAAATTAATTACTTTTATCACAATAAATCTTGCTTACATATTAATTAAACCAAATAATTAATCACCATCTTAATTAGTCAACCTTGATTAATTTATTCTTTAATTACATTAAGTAATTAACCCTTAATTAATTATACAACTTAATTATCTTCAAACCATTAAGTAATTAACCTTAATTACTTCATTAACTATAGTTAATTACATTAATCCTTAATTAATTATAACTAATTAATTACCTTATAGTCACTCATTATAGATTAATTAATCTTAATTAATCAACCCTTAATTAATCTCGTTAATTACATAAATTAATTATCTTTAATTAATTACTTCCATCAATTAATTAACTATAATTAATTACATTATTCTTTAATTAATTACATTAATTAATTAAACTTTAATTAATTACTTCCATTAATTAATCATAAATAGTAATTATAAACCTGTAATTACTTACCTTAATTAATTAACTCCTTAATAAATTATACCAATCCTTTTATTAATTACACTAAGTTATTAATCCTTAATTACTTCTACTAAGTAATTATACTTTAATTACTCCGCATTAAGTCATTCCTTTAATTCATTACATCCTGTAATTATACATTAATTACTTACCCTAAACAATTACACTTATCCATCTCATTAAGTAATTATACTTAATCAATCACCAAATGATTATCTTTAATTAATCAACCTATTTGATTAAGCCAAATTAATCACACTTATTTGATTAATTACAATTGGGTAATTCATCCCTTAATTAACCCTTTTAAAAAATTAATTAATCTTTAAATATAGATTAATTAATTGTTAATTATTAATTAATAATCCTTAATTATCAATTAATATAAATTAATGATAAATTAATTAATCCTTAATTAATTTGTTAATCAATCTTTAATAGCAATTAATTAACTCTAAATAATAGTTAATTAATCCTTAATTAATTTTAATTATAGATTAATTATTCCTTTATTATTAATTAATAAATCTTAATTATTAATTAATAAAACTTAAATACAAATTAATTACTTTTAAATTACAAGTTAATCAATCTCTAATTACTAATTAATCAACCTTAGTTACTTAATTAATTAACTTTTAAACATCAATTAATAACCTCTAATTATCTAATTAATTACACTTAATTATAAATTAATTAACCTATAATTACTTAATTTATAACACTTAATTATTAATTTTAAATAAATTAATTAAATCAATTAATTTCTCTTAATTAATTCCTTCATTAATTCTTAATCATTACTAATTAAATTATTTAATTAAACTTAACTTCCCTTAACTAACTTAATTAATTTCAAGATGATAAACTTTAATTATCTTTAGATAAAACATTATCTTATTAATACCTTAATTACCATTTAAATCACTTTTAAACCATTTTAATAATTGATTTTACTTAATTAAATCAAAAATTAAGTTTTAAAACAAAATAATCGTTTTAACTTGATAATTAAAGTTATCAAAACTTTAAAAAACTTAAACATTTGTCAAATAATACTTTTAAAAGCTAGATTTAAATTTGAATTTAAAATTTGCTTATATATAAACCTTTAAAAATTCCATTTCTTAACTTAAATTTAAAATTAATTTAAATTCAGTTAACAAGATTTAAATTTAACATACTTCAAACTTCTTAATAACATGTTAAAGAAAACATTTATATTTAAAAAATAGAATTCAAAAACCAGAATTATTTCAAGGGTTAAAAACTTCCTTTACTTAAGTTTGAAATTTGTTTTATAAAAACTTTTAAAAACTTTTGAAAATTTCTTTTAAATCAAACCACTTCATATTGAATCCCGAGAACTACTCGAGTCATTCCAAGATCACTTTTTCTTAATTTCAAAAGTTTGTTTAAATTTAAATTTAAAAAAAAAAACTGGAATCAAAACTATTACAGGTTTCTAATCAACAAAGGAACTACTCGAGTTCACACTCAAAATCACAAGCTTCTCTTCGAGTCACAACCTAACCTAAACCAAAATCCTACAGACATCAAATCACCCTCATGCACATGCACCAGCGTCGGAATCACCTTCCACCTCTGATGAACTCTCCAGCATAACGAACTTCAATGCAACAACCATCTCCAATCCTCCAAACGCCATCACCAGCTTCAGATCCAAATTGAGCTACCCAGTTAAAAACTGGAATCAACAACCATGGCCAACATCCACTTCGAAGTCACATCTCCGACCATCTGACAACTTGCAACTCTGGCCACTCCATCTCCAAACATCCACGAACCCAATCCCAAAATTTGATGTAACTCGATGCATCAGAGAAGAAGCACTAATCTCCTTTTCACAGTTCGACCCAACAAGGTTTACAACTTAGATTACATCATTGCCGACGCCACGACCATCAGACTCTTTACCTTCCATTTTTCCCTAAACCCCCATTACCTATTCCACCTCCAACAATATTCCCTACCACCCCAAACCTTGTGATCATCAGATATCACCCAAAACCCTAATTGCAGAAAAATTCCAAATCCTCATTTATTTCAGTTTTAAAAATTGTGATTTTTGCCTTAAAAATCCTAACTTTCCAAGATGATCCAAGAGATATACTTGAATCAATATAAATTAACATTTGATTTTATTACATTTTTAAGATTTCAACTGTGTTTTTTGTTTCCAGTAATTTTCTAAACTTAAAATACTAGAACTTGTTTTAAAAACTAGATGATGTTTAAACTAAACTAGCTTGATTGAACACCATAGTTCCATAATGATTAAATTGGGAGTTTGAATTTTTGTTTGTTTTAAAATCTCTATAATCAGAAGGAAGAAACAGAGAGGTACAAACAATCAGACAAGTATATTCAAATACATTCATTTACACAGATTTACACTTCTATCTACACATGCAAGACATCATCATCACAGCAATTTGTCAAGCAATAGATAATTAACCAATTAAGTTTTAGTAAAAATGTTTGCTCACCTTAAAAATGTAGAGACCCCTTTCAAGCTGGAAAGAAATTTGTATGCTCATGTTTTTGATTCCAGAAAACTTTGAATTCTTGTAACTTAAAAACTAAAAAACTCTACATTGCCTTCTGTAAACTATGATTACTTTAAACATGAAATGCTTTGATTTTCATGAAAACTTTGAATGCTTGAAAAAAAGTGGAACATGATGATCCAAGTTGCAGTTGAACTTGTTACAGCTTTGAGTATTGATTACATATTATTTTTGGGTTGAAGATTTGTTTCAGGAAAGATGTTTTCAGGTTGGTTACAAGTGTTTGCGTAAAAAATAGGCAAACACCTCAAAGTCGTATGATTTTGTTGATTATATGTTGTTCTTAGCGATTTGGGTGATTTATGCAAATACGTAAAAAGCAGGGACTAAACTGTAAAAGACACACAGATTTATAGTGGTTCGGCCAGAACGTACCTACATCCACTTTATATGTTATTCTCCTTTTCCGATCTGATTACAAGTACAAAGCTTTGGTTACAAGTATATCAAAGTTGTTTGAAAGTCCTTCCAGGCTTGAGCTCTCAAACTTGTCTGCCGTTGTTGTACCCCTGCCCCTCTATTTATAGAGTGAGGCTGGGGGTAGAGGTCTTAGATGTATATAGTTGTTGGTGGACCTGGGCTGATGCAATCTGGACTGGCAACTTTGGTTCGGCAAGGGCTTGGTTCGGTAGTTCATGGAAGTGGAGTTGGTCCGGTGGGACGTTGGTTCGGTGAAGGTGTATCCAGTGGTGAGTGGATGGAGCTTGGTTCGGCTATGCAGGGAGTGGTGTTGGGCCGGTAGGGCTTTGGTCCATGGTAGGAGTATGGTGGTTCGGCAAGGGCTCGTGTACTTTGGCTCGGCAGTGGCTAAGGTCTGGTTCGGTGGAAGATGGAGAAGCTTTTGGACCAGTGGTGCCTTCCTCCTGGATCGGTGGTGTGTAGTAGGTGGAGTGCCGAATGAACTATGCCAAATGAGATATGTGATGTACTACCGAATGAATCTTTAAGCCTTTGATACCGAATGGACTTTTATATCTGAGTCATGAGTGAAACCCTAGACTTATATACGCTTGCTGGCTGCTTCTTCTTGGTTCGGTCGTGGTGGAAACGCACACAACTTTGATATTCCAGTTTTGACCAAAAATGGGATAACACTTTGCCCCCCAAAACATGTCTTGCGATAGGAAGGCGTGTTTTGTAATGCCATGAGCTGGATGTTCATATCTTGCTGACAACCTGTAAAGAGCTTGATATTTTATATGGCCCCAAATGACGACCGTTCGGGATCGAGCTATTTGGGATGAAGCGCGGCCGTTCATGGTCAAGCACCTAACTTCAAATGACGACCGTTCGCGATCGAGTCATTTGAGGTGAAGTGTGACCGTTCGCGGTCAAGTGTCGAAATCCATGCGACGATCGTTCGAGATCGAGTCATTTGCGGTGGAATGTGATCGTTCACGGTTAAGCGCTTTACTTCAAATGACGACCGTTCGGGATCGAGCCATTCGAGGTAAAGTGCGACCGAGCCCGGTCAGAGGGTGGACCTCAAATGGCGACCGTTCGCAATCAAGCCACTTGGGGTGAAATGTGACCGTTCACGGTCGGTGGCGTTCGCGGCAAGAGATGAAATGGGACCGTTCGCGGTCAAGCGCCTTACTTCGGATGACGACCGTTCGAGATCGAGCCATTCGTGGTAAGGTGCAACTGTTGGCGGTCAGGGGGTGGACCTCAAATGGCGACCTTTCACGATCGAGCCATTTGTGGCGAGGTGAATTGTGCCGTTCGAGGCGAGTTTGTGATTGTTCGAAGTCGGGTGCCGTTCGAGGCGAATTGTGACCGTTCGAGGTCGGGTGCCGTTTGAGGCGAGTTTGTGACTGTTCGTAGTCGTGTGCCGTTCGAGGCGAGTTGTGACTGTTCGAAGTCGGGTGCCGTTCGAGGCGAATTGTGACTGTTCGTAGTCGGGTGCCGTTCGAGGCGAGTTGTGACCGTTCGAGGTCAGGTGCCATTCGAGGCAGATTGTGTATGCCCTGGGGGGACTTAATATTATCAGTGTCGGAGTTATTGTTTGGGGGAGTTTCCGAATCAAAGACTTCGGCAGTTTACTGCCATGCAAGAGGTGCTCGCGGACCGTTCGCGATCCACGGGCATACAAGTAATTTTTCCATAAAATTGTAAATGTTAAAGCAATAATCATATGAACCTTACAGCAGACATGTCCAAACGGGAAGAATTTAAATGTTCAAATCGAAATCAAAGCAAAGAGCAGAATGAAGATGTCAAAGCATAAACTCTTACTATAACGCGGCTGGTAGTCATTCAGAGCATGCCTATGGATCGTGCGCGATCGCTCACATGTGTAAATGATTTAACCGTGTTAGCGAGAGGTTTACAACTTGTTCATCGTTATTTTAATCAAGCAATCAATGGATAATCAAACGGTGCCCCGATCCAGGGTCACCTCTAGCCGATGTAGACGGTGGCCGCTCTGGCTCCACAGCTGGAGTTCGCCTCCTCACATACTGAAGGAGCATACCGTTCCTGATATGCCCTTCCACCTCGTCCTTCAAATGCCTACAATCATTTGTGTTATGACCGTTTAATTCATGGAATACACAAAACTTATCTGATTTTCTTTCGTCAGAGGTTGGATCCCTTCGTATTGGTCTACGATACGGAACATGCTCCTTGGTATCCTGATAAATTCGTTCCAGACTCTCATTCAGCTCAGTGTGAGTGGTGAATCACGGCTCCCTCCGTTGCCGCTTTGTCTTGTCGTCATTATCCTCAGCCTTTCTCTTTCCTTTGTTAGTCTCCGCACACTTTCCAGGTGGGTTTCCGCTCTTGATTGCGTAAACGTCATCTTCTTCCTCTCTTTCTGCACTAGCATCTTCCAAACGCAGAAACTTTTCAGCCTCATGATAGAACTCTCCAAGATTCATAGGCGGGTCCTTGGTTAATGAATTCTTGAACTCTGTACTATCAGCTATTCCAGATACAGCCACCATCATGACCATAGATAGATCTGGTCGATCCACAGATGCTGGCGCCGCATTAAATCGCGTTAGAAAGCTCCTCAAAGTCTCTCCAGTTTTCTGCTTCAAGGTTGCCAAAGTCATCACATTCTTGGGTCTCGCAATATGAACGCTGAATTGCCTCATGAATCTCTCGGTTAAATCTGCCCACGTTCCTATGGAGCCGCTCTCCAGTTGCCTAAACCATAACGCTGCAATGTCCGTCAAATACAGTGGAAAGCACCGGGCCATGATCTCCTGTGATGCCCCCAGCAGTTCCATGTGCCTCATATACTTAGTAAGATGGACCGTAGGGTCTGTCCTCCCATCGTACATCTCTATTGATGGTAGCTTGAACTCTGGTGGGTTCCTAGCCATCCTAATCGCAGAAGAGAAAGGACTCCTGTTTACATCTTCCAAGTCCCTGTTTACTAAACCGCCTCTCATAGCTCTTCTAACCATCTCTGCTAATCTGTCATTGTCTCCAAGCTGTAGCCCTCGTTCACTGCCTTCGACCTGCCCCCCGAGTCCACGGGAGTTTTCATGTGTATGCCTCCCTGGCTGAACGTTCATTCCTCTATTGCTACTAGGTGGCTCGGATGCCCCCATCTCTCTTCCCGGGGTCGGATCAACATGCTCTGCGTGAGTGCCCCCTAGCTCTGGTGCTACGCTAGATGGTCCTGCTCCATTCTGAACTCCAGTTGCTCCTTGGTTTTGTGCTCCAAGTTGCCCAATTTGCTGAAGCAAGTTCTGGATCATCTCTTCTTGTCTTCTCATCATAGCCTCCATCTCATCCCTGGTGATGAAGGCTGAAGCTTGGTTTGCTCCTGAGGAAGCCTCTTAACTCCCTTCCTGTTGACTCTGCTCTGGCCTTGGCCTTCTGCTTGATTGTCTCGCCATGACTCTTCCAATCTGAATCTCTAAACTCTCAAATTCAGCTTCCAAGCGGTAGGTCCCTTAGTTCAGTTCTCAGTGAGAGCACCAAAAATGTTTGCGCAAAAAAAGGGCAAACACCTCAAAGTCGTACGATTTAGTTGATTATATGTTGTTCTTAGTGATTTGGGTGATTTATGCAAATACGTAAAATGTAGGGACTAAACTGTAAAAGACACATAGATTTATAGTGGTTCGGCCAGAACGTGCCTACATCCACTTTATATGTTATTCTCCTTTTCCGATCTGATTACAAGTACAAAGCTTTGGTTACAAGTATATCAAAGTTGTTTGAAAGTTCCTTCCAGGCTTGAGCTCTCAAACTTGTCTGCCATTGTTGTACCCCTGCCCCTCTATTTATAGAGTGAGGCTGGGGGTAGAGGTCTTGGATGTATATAGCTGCTGGTGGACCTGGGCTGATGCAATCTGGACTGGCAACTTTGGTTCGGCAAGGTCTTGGTTCGGTAGTTCATGGAAGTGGAGTTGGTCCGGTGGGACGTTGGTTCGGTGAAGGTGTATCCGGTGGTGAGTGGATGGAGCTTGCTTCGGCTATGTAGGGAGTGGTGTTGGGCCGGCAGGGCTTTGGTCCAGTGGTAGGAGTATGGTGGTTCGGCAAGGGCTCGTGTACTTTGGTTCGGTAGTGGCTAAGGTCTGGTTCGGTGGAAGATGGAGAAGCTTTTGGACCGGTGGTGCCTTCCTCCTGGATCGGTGGTGTGTAGTAGGTGGAGTGCCGAATGAACTATGCCGAATGAGATATGTGATGTACTACCGAATGAATCTTTAAGCCTTTGATACCGAATGGACTTTTATATTTGAGTCATGAGTGAAACCCCCAGACTTATATACGCTTGCTGGCTGCTTCATCTTGGTTCGGTCGTGGTGGAAATGCACACAACATTGATATTCCAGTTTTGACCAAAAATGGGATAACAACAGGATTTTGATTTTGCACTTGAAAGTGTTATGAGGAGATTGCTTTCAGGCTATGGAAAAAAAGGTTTACAGATTTTATAAATTTGATCTGAGGAGTGTTTTAGGCTCGAGAAAATGATTACAAGCTTTGGAAAAAATTTACTTTACATAACTTCTTTGTTTTTGAGGAATAGATTACATATTTTGATAGAAGAGGAAGTGATTTCTGATCTGGCCATTATTTTTTGCTATAAGAAATGAATATAGAAAAAAGGAAAATGAAGAGGAAGATAGGGGTTTTAAATAAGTTTATTTAGATTTTGTTCAAATTTAAAGAAAAATAAAATAGAAGTTGACACTTGTCTCATACCTTAACTAATTTCCTAACACATGTTACTTTAAGTGGTTTAGACCTTAACACTTGTAATAATTCATTTTTTTATATTATTTAAACTAATTCTAAAAGCCTTTCTTATTAAATTCCTAATTAACTAATACATTTATAAATTTGTCAATGCTTTCTAAATTTATATAAATACAATATTTAAAGAAAATAGAATATAAACCAATCATGATTTAAATAAAAATCATATATAATATTTTAAACTCATTTTTAAATTCTAATTTAAAAGCTTTTCTATTTATTCCTATTAAATAAATTCTTTTCCAAATTTCTACAAACAAATTTCTTTTAAAGAAAATAATATGAGATAAATCTTATTTAAAATAAAATCTTATCCATATATTTTAAATCCAAACTATATTATTATTTTAAGATATATATATACACCTTTAAATTCCATTTTTAAATTCAAATTCAAAGTCAGTTTAAAAGTCCAAATTTAAAGTCAATTCAACTAAATATGGATATCAATTTTAAACAAATACATTATTATTTATAAATAATTTATTCTGTTTAGAATCAATCTATAATCATAATTTAAAACATCACATCACTAAATGTGTGGCTATTTATGTTTGAAAATAACAATTTTATCGATTTTAAACAATTTAATTAAGAGATTATCACATTTTAAATTCCTTGAAATTTCGGGATATCACATTGAGTCCATCAAACTCGAATCTCTAAATTTGTTTTGAAATCCATTCTGTATTATCAAGTGAGGGAGTATATTTGTAATTAATATTAAAATGTTTTATATATTGTGTTGTTTGAGTTGTTAATGTTGATTTGGGTTTTCGATCGATTCGTCTGATCAACGCTATCGATAGGATTTCCAAAACACTTGAACAAAACAAATTGACACAATATTTTTTTCAAATTTGGTAAATAAAATAATATTGTATGATTATATTATATATAAGTATAAATTTTTCTGAAATTAAATTGTTAATGAATTTGTTCTCAGAAATGATAATATTTGATTTTCATTTATTGTTTTATAAACCGTTGACTATTGCATAATATAAATAAATGAATTTATAAAACTTGATTTATAAATAGATATTGAACTTGAAATGAATGTAAATTAAGAATCTAAGAATTTAATTTTCGGTGATTTCAAACTTTGGTTTTAATAGTTTTAAAGTGCATATTATTTAAAGTGATTTCAAATTAAAATGGTTTACAAAGAATATTAAAGGTTTTAAATCAGTATTCTCCTTCATTGTCGTTGAAAAATAATCTTGGTGATGACTAGAGCATCATTGACATTCATTTTTGAGTTTCGAAGTGGAGAGACCACTCAGTAGCCCTGTTACACTTTTGTTTTGGAAAATAAATTGTTTTGAATTTCTGAAGTATGACTTGATTTATACTATATATATAGGTATGTGATAATAGTTTATATTTGATATATATAGTGTGTGTGTGTGTGTGTATATATATATATATAAATTTATCTCTAAATTGTTTGAAATTAATCGGGAATTTAATTCTTAAATTTATTATTAAAGGATAATTTCAATTAAAAAATGAAACCAAAATTTGGAATAAATATTTAATTTGAAATAATTGAATTGGAAAATTTTACTTGTATAATACTCAATTACATTCCAATATAACTTACCTAGATTATTCAGAATATGAATATGTAATTAGATAATATACAATATAAAATGATTTCATAAATAAAATTTGAGTGGTTATAATAAATGTTAGACACTTAAATTTTATTTATAAAAATGTTAACATAGTTAAATAGAATAATAAGTTAATTGAATAATAGATGTGATTTATAAAATAAATTTTGTTTTTAAATTTAATAAATCACAAGTAAATCAACTTAATGAAATACCTTGAATTTAAAAATCAATTATTTAATGTTAATTGATTTAAATTGAAAGTTATAAGGTTAAATTAATTGCTTTATTTTTTTCCCAATCTACTTTCTTTCTGGTTGTTTCTATTCTCCTACCTCGTTCCTTTTCGGGGACGAAACTTTTGAGTGGGGGAGTGTAACGACCCGTAAATTTAACAGGTTTTATTAATGATATTTGTTGAAATTTTATGAAATTTTAAATGATAAAATTTTTAAATACAAATTTAATATTTGGAATATGTCCAATTAAACATAGAAAATAGTAAATTTTCATCGGATAACGCGACAGATTATTTTCTTATGTAATTTTATTTTAATTTAATCAGTTCAAATTGATGATAATAAAATGTTTTCCAAACCTGAGTATATTATTACAATAAATTTGTAGATCATCTTCTGAGCGAGACTTCATATTTCATTTCTCCAAATTTTGATTGTTATTGCTCCGTTTATCTTATTTCTGATAAAATAGTAGCATTTTCGGTACTGATTATCGACTATTGATTGGGTGATCATACCACTGATATCTATATACCATTTTGATTGCCTCATCATGCTGATCTCTATGGTATATTCACTTCTATGTTTCGGTGTCTGATACAAATCGAAAAATCGGAAATGATTTTTATATTGTTACCCATTTTAAAGCCTTTTGAGTTTCGTCCCTTCATCTACCTAACTGCTTCAATCTATAGCCACTAATTTCTTAATATTCGTAAAATTTATTATTGATGCTTGGTTATCCACTAATTCATTTATCTCTTGTCAGTTTTATCTTCCTTTCTACAGTATTGTTCATATCAGAAAAAAAAGCTCCAAACATTTTTCTTCCACTCTTACATATATTTGTAAATTCATCTTCATGAGCAACGCCTTTTCTCTGCATCAAACAGCGAGCTGCATCTCCACTCCATCTCAAAATCACCTCTGCCTCATCTTTTTCCCTCTGCGCCTCTGTGACAACTCTCAGCCACCATCCTTCCTTCGCGTCACCATGATCTCTGAGAACGTAGCCTGTGTATATGGGGTAAATTGTTATATACATATCTCTCTAATTTTACAAATCAAATTTTTTTTGATGTTATAAGTTATAAATCACATTATATGCAGTGTATGACGTGTTTACAGAGATAATGTTGCAGATATTATATATGGAAGTGATGTTAAGAAGTACTATATGTATATATAATCTCAACAGTATGTAGTCAGTATTTTATACACTTATATATGTTATAAAGTTATATAGTTTTCACATGATTTTGGATACTGATTTTTTTATAATATAAAGAAGCATATATATATATATATATATATATATATATATATATGGGTGTCAGCCTTCATTCTTATTTATATCAAGATATATATGTGTATATGGTCCTTTTATATAATCTTAGTTATACTTTTGTAAAAGGACGTGTCTTATAACCGAGATATATATGACATGTTTTACTGTTGCGTGCATATTAGAGTTTTGCCCTGTTCATTTTGTCATTTTTCTTTCCGGTTTTACAGTTATTTATATGATAGTGTATGTATAATCTGTACATAATGCACTTATATAAATAAGCTATATTCAGTTATTTTGTTCAAAGATATATGTGTGTGTGTGTGTGTTCATTTGAATATTTTCTTTATATATGTTTTTTTATGTACAAAACCGTATAAGTTATTAAATATGTTATATATATATATATATATTATTCTATGCTGATAGTACATATATATGGTTTATATGTCGAAAACTATGTTAATAGTTTGATATATATGTTGATGATCATATGTACAAATATTCATGACAGAATTTATATTTTTCTTATTTTTAGTTTAGTTGATTAATGATTTTTATATGTATCAGTATATATATATATAAGTGTATATTTTATTATTTGTCAGCTTGTATATCTTAAGTTGGTTGGGTGTTATAGTTTTATGCTTTACCATAGCATATATGTGTTTATACGGTATATGAAACGAATTTTTGTTTTGTGATTTGAGTTGTTGTTTATATATATATATATTTTACGTAAGATACATATATACTGGTTGTTTATACATATATATAGGCAAGTACTTGATTCTATACTAATATATCCTTAGTTTATATATGTAGTATATTATATATGTGCTTTCCATGTATATAGAGTATTTATGCTCTGATACTATATTATATTTTGTTGAAGTTATGTCAGCCTATATCTGAATTTTTTTATGATGATTATGTATATTCATGAATTTATATTAGTCGTATATATTATTATTTTATCCTAAATTACATATGGCTTATATATATATCATTTGGTTTCAAACAGTTTATATATATATATATGTTTGACTTTAATATTTGAGTTTTAATTTAAGCCAATGGATTTTGAACGAATATATATTTAATTGCGTATATGTTGAAGTTAAAATATGATTTTTATTTAGTTATATATTAGATCAGTTATTCCAATTTATCTTCATCAGTTCCGTTCTAATTCGATATCGTCTATTCCTATCTATCAGCTTGTTCGTCGAATCCGTATCCATCTAGCTTTGCTTCGGATTTTGTGCTTGGATTCGTAACTCATCTCAGTCTCGTTCATTTCTAGCCTCGAAAGGTGAGCAATCACTCACGATTAACATTCTTATGTTTACTAAATTTGATTTCAGTTGGAACGACAATTGAAATATGCAGCTGTTAGTTATTTACATTTTTATATGCTATTATTTGTATCTGTTCACCTATGACATCTGACACCATTATCTATTATTTATATTGATGTTACATGCCTGTTATATTATTATCATATCTGTAATCACTCTGCAAGTTCCCTACTAGTATAGAATTCACTATGGATTGAAATGACATATACCCGAACGATCTGTAGAATAAGAGAAAATCGTTATGGGTTGAAATGATAAACCCAAGAGATTTTCATTGAATTGAATTTTGGATTGCGGGTTGAAATGATATATATATACGTACATACATATATATATATATATGTTAAATTGCGGATTGAAATGATAAATATCCATATCCCTTGACCGTAGGATAGAAAATTCTATACAGACACCGTGGTCTATATATATAAATATTTTGAAATGATTTCTTTGGGTTTTGGAAAGAAATATAAGGTTTTATACGAATATTGATTTTTGACATTATATAAATATTATTTATATATATATAGTGAAAATTCTTGATTTTAAGTTATGTATAAATTTGTTTAATATAAAATAAGTTTAATAATAAAGTTTGATTTTATTAAGATATAACTTGGTTAAGTATTTATTTAAATTATATTTTAATATAGAGTTTATAATGATTTTTATAAATTAAGGTTAAGAAGATGGATTTGAAATTGATTTGAAATTGTATTTAATTAATTATATTTAATTAAAATCGATTTGGAATTTATTGAATTTAAGATTTTAAAGGATATGATTTTATAACTTGATGTTGGTTTAAAGCAATTAATAAATATTTCAAGTTTGAGTTTTATTTAAAAGATATTGAATTTATTAAGTAAATATTTCAAAACTATATAATAGAAAATTGAATTAAGATATACGTAAAATTATCACATTTAGTTTTGAAATTATATAATATTTAAAGCTTTGAAATATATATTTTGAAATGGTTTACTTGTGGTTCAAATCTGTATTCGAAATCGATATAATTTTGAATGGTTTATTTAGAACTTAATTGTAATGATTTGAGATCTGATTAAATTTGAATTTTTGAATTCGAGTTAATTTGGAATTAATTTTTGAAATTTGAGGAAAACAATTTTATTATATATACTATTGTAATATTTAATCGGTTAATTGGGAAGTATTATGATTTCAAAGTATTATGCTTCGAAAGTGTTTTAATTTCAAGGGTTTAGCTTCGAAAATGTTATAACTTTGATGTCCTATGTTTTTTGGAAGTAAATATATTTGAAATGGAAATGAAACCGCGTATGATTTTGAAATGAAGATGATATCGCTTTGCCAAAAAAGAAATGAAGATGATATCGCATTGATATGTTTTTTTTGAAATGGCAATGTTATATTGGTTTTGAAGTATAACCTATTTTGAAATGACCGCGGTGTTATAAAAACGTTTGGTTGTTAAAGAGACCGGGATCAGAAGTGTCATACTCTCTGCCAACTCCGAATACCACTTTAACAACTATGTACGCGGTGGAGATTCCAGATTGAAGTAGTATGGTGGCGACGTCCTATTGAAGTATATACGTGGAACCGACTCCCGTGAGTTGGCATAAGGCGTCTAAAACAGGAGAAATTCCGGGCCAATGAGGTAGCTCCTCTGATCGGACACATTCCTTCGATACCATTCAATTACTTTGTGATTAATTGGGTGCACCTTTTGATTTTTTTGGAAGTGTGGCTCGAGGTGGGCGGTTGTCGTTGCTCCGCATTACCACCAGTCCGGATGCGTAATTGGTATATCTACCCTGGCATTGCCTAGTTGTGCCGTGTCACCTACCCTAGCATGCTTTGCTATGAGTTTTGATTTGTGTCGTACCTATGGAGTATTTACGATAGCCCCCCGATCTAGAGGTACGATGTTACTGTATAGACTATTGGCACTATATATATGTTAAGGTGCAAAATGTAAAGCCTTAACGCTATTTTTAAGTAAGTTTACTTTACTTTAGACATTATTATAATAGCGTATATTACTACATAGTAGATAGTTTAACAGATCCTTAGAGGATGGTTATTTCAAACATCCTTTGAGTTACTTGTATTTCAATTGTTATTTCACTTGAGTTGGATTTATCAATATAAAAAGGTTAATCCTGACTCGATTTGTGACGCCCCACCTCTATGCTCACAATAACAAAGAGTATTAAAAGGAAATACTGTCTGTTATAACGAAGAATAAGGCTGGATAGGAGGAGCCATCCGTAGTTAGGCCTTACGCTAGTATTGGTTATCTCGAAAGGAGTAGTATATATTTTGTTTTTTTTCCATCTATTATTTATTTACTCCCATCGATATACCCAATTCCAGTATAAAATGAATTACGATGGTTCATAATAGTTTAGGACAATATATATAATAATAACACAGATAAACTAAATGCGGAACATAGATAATATCAAATCTCATATATATATATATACACATATACATATACATATACATATATATATATATATATATATATATATATATATATGTTAACTCCTATTTCTACCACGACCTAAAACTCCACGACCTATAACTCAGCAGCCCAACGACCTAAGAATACCTGACGACTTAATGGTCTCAACGACCTAACGGCATAATTGTATTAGCGACCTAACTCCACGAAGCAGCTATGCGACCTAAAGACTTAAGCATTGTCACGACCTACGACCTATGGGGAGTAGCGACTTAATTCCTGAAGATATGGAGCGACCTATCAAGCTTTGCGACCTAACAGAGAGCTGCGACCTAAAGGAGGCCGCGACCTACCAAGCTTCACGACCTAACCAGATAAGCAAGCAAGCAACCTAAAGACTTTATGCGACCTAACTGTCCACCGACCTATGATGTTCCGCGACCTAAGGAAGACCGCGACCTATAGAATTCACACGACCTAGCGGAGTGCTTCGACCTAAGGAAGGTCGCGACCTAAGGTATTCAGCGACCTAAGATCAGCTATGGCTACAGGAAAGTACTCACGACCTAGGGGAGGTCGCTAACGACCTAAACACGTAAATAAAGAGGCCGCCTCTACTATGCCGTTGAGTGTTAGGTCGCGCACGACCTAGAACTTGTTGAAAAAAGCATGCGCCTACTCATGAAAAAGGAAAACCGGAGCTTCATAGGTCGGAGACGACCTACGACCTTACTTAGGTCGGTCACGACCTACGACCTAAGTCCGAGCAAAGCCTATAAATACACCCCTAATTCCAACTAGAAGAGGACTTTTGGCTCACTCTCTTCAAGCGCCGATACTCTGCTGCATTCCGAATCAATCTAACGCTTGAAGCTCTCAAGACACTAAGAACGCTACACACAACTTCAAGAAGAGATCACATACATCCAACATGGATTCGAAAACTCTCGTCTTCATCGAAGTTTAGGTTACTTGTTCTAAGTCTCTTGTAATTCAAAGTGTATTGAACTTGGAAAGAATTGTATCAGCTTGTAACGAGATCATCAATAAAAGTACTTAAAGTGGACGTAGGCTATACCCTTAAGCCGAACCACTATAAAATTGTTGTTGTTTACTGCTTTTCTGCTATTATCTGCTTGTAATCTGTTCCCGAGCTATCGGGTGGTGCTTTCACAACTATAACTCATACACCGGGGTGTTAGCGTTCAAATTTTAGCGTTAACATTTTTGGTGCTTTCACTAAGAATTGAACTCAGGTGAGTTATCATCATTGCTTCACAGAGATTTGTAGAGAGAATTTCCTTGAAAACCAGAAGTCTATCCGAGATTATGGCTCCTGGAAGGAAGAGTAAATCTGTCAGATCTGGGAACATTCAAGAGGGAACCTCCGCTTCCCCTATATCGAATCAAGCCACTCCAGATGTCGGAGTAACAAAGGCAGAGCTGGATGCTGCAATTTTAGGGCTGAACCAGCAGATCAATGCCCAAAATGCACAACTCGAGGCTCAAAATGCCCAGAATGCCCTAATTCTAAATAGGTTGAACGATCTGCTTGGGGCAAACCATCAACCAGCGGGTAATGAGAGGAATTTTGCTGGCAACCTTCATGATGCTGAAGAAAGAAATGCTCCTGAAAGGGCTGCTAGCCCCTTTGAACAAACACTTCCAGAGGTTGGTGGATCTAGAACTCGACAGGATGAGGAGTATCTTTCTGGAAAGGTCCGACAAATTATGAAAGAGAGTATGCAGAGGGTTGAAGACGAGAAAGAATGGGGTTTCGCCCCAAGTAAAACTCCATTTACCGAGAAAATCTTAAAGGCTGGATTCCCGAGGAAGTTTGTCCCACCAACCATTCCAGCTTACAGGGGGACGAGCGATCCGAACGAATTCTTATACAAGTATGATTGGCACATGACCGGTGCTAGAGCCTCTGATGAAATAAAGTGCCGATATTTTCCTGTGTATCTTGAAGGTGTAGCTCTGCTTTGGTTCACCAAACTTCCAGTCCGATCTATCGATCAGTTTTCTGACTTAACTCGGAAGTTCAAGGAGCAGTTCAGACTATACGCCTCAAAAGCTAAGGATATCATGTCATTGTCAAGTTTGGAACAGAATCCATGGGAAACTATCAGATCTTTCTTAAACCGCTTTAATATAGCGCTAGCTGAGGTGGACAATGCAGAACCGCGAATGATATTGACTTATCTGATGAAGGGTATTGACAAGTCAAGCGAATTTGGGAAATGGCTGAACATGAAGGAACCAAATTCCCTTGAAAAATTCTATAAAAAAGCAGATGAATTCATACGCTTAGAAAGCCGTCCCGTACCGGTAAAGGCAGTGTTGGAAAAAGCTGAAGATAACACTGTTGCTCCACGCAAGAATGAATCTGTAGGGAAAAAGAGGGAAAATAACAATGGGAAGAAACAGGGTAATCTGAAGAAGCCCCGATCCTTCAAGCCATCAGAGTATACTCCTTTATCAGATACGCCGGAACGTATCTACCTTGCCATTAAAGATTCCGTTGACTTTCCTAAACCTCCTCCTCTAAGGACAGGGAAAAAGGCTATACAGAGTGGGAAGTTCTGCCGCTTCCATAATCAACCCGGTCACGAGACCGATGAATGCCGCCAGTTGAAAAATCTGATTGAAGAGTTGCTAAGGGAAAACAAACTGCAGCAATTTGTGAAAAAGAATAACAACAATCCTGCTTCATCTAGTCAGGGGCAACAAGCTCCTACTCAACAGCCTAGGACGATTGAGAAGGCTGCAGGGCATGAATCTGGAGGCCCATTATTAATGTCATTACAGGAGGACCTCACCCAGCAGGCAGAAGCTGGGGTGAGATGGAAAGGTATGCCAGAGCTTTAAAGTATGTGCCGACTGAGGAAGATGTATTTGTTTTGGAAGGTGCTACGCCTTTGAAGCAACAAAGAACTTTCGATGATGATATTGTGTTCAGAGCCAGGGATTCCGCAGGTATTGAAGCTCCTACTTTGGATCCTCTAGTCATCTCGGCTGGTATCGGACCAGCTATTGTCAGAAGATTTCTCATTGATTGTGGCGCATCCTGCAATATTCTCTTTAAGAAAACATTCGACCAAATGAAGATCCCTATGGCTGATGTGCAAGCCTCATCGCAGAAAATTGCTGGTTTCACTGGGGAGCCAAAGCAGCCGGTAGGGACCATTGATTTGTTTGTGGAACTTGGAGAAGGAGAGAGAAAAGTGGTCCGCAAGCAAACTTTTGTGATTGTCGACGAATTTTCTGCTCACAATGCTTTCCTTAGTCGCCCAACTCTGGCAGCATTCAAAGCTGTTCTTGCCCCGTGGTGCCTCACTATTAAATTCCCTACAGACAATGGAGTAGGAGTTGTAAAAGGTGATCAAAATGCTGGGCGAGAGTGCTATCTGACAGAGCTACGAGAAAGCAGAAAAAGAGAAATGGGAAAGAATGCGGCAGCCCCAGTCCGCATCAAAGAACCAGCCTTGTAGCAATTACAGGGCGGACCCTGCACTGGCGAGCACAGCGGAGCAAGGAAGGAGATGGACCCTAGAAAAGTCAGTGCAGGGGAAAATAGAGTGGTACTGGTGGAAACGACAATACCAATACCTGTTGACCCAAAGGACCCAAACAAAGTGTTGAATGTGGGCTCACAACTTAATGCGTCAATTCAGAATATCTTAATCTCTTTTTTAAAAGCAAACCTGGATGTTTTTTCTTGGACTCACGCCGACATGTGCGGAATATCCCCAGAAGTTGCAGTGCATGCTCTAAATATTGATCCAAAATTTACACCGGTGAAGCAGAAAAGGAGAACTCAAGGTCCGGAAAGGTCAGCGGCATTAAAAGAAGAAGTTGATCGGCTCATGGAGAATAATTTTATCAAAGAATCTACATATCCGAATTGGGTTTCAAATCCAGTGCTGGTTGAGAAAGCCAATGGAAAATGGAGAGTATGCATCGATTTTTCAGATCTAAACAAGGCCTGCCCCAAAGACTGCTTCCCATTACCCAGAATCGATCAATTGGTAGACGGAACAGCGGGACACGAATTGTTATCTTTTATGGATGCTTACCGGATATAACCAAATCATGATGCATGAGCCAAATCAGGAGGACACGAGCTTTATCACCGACACCGGTCTTTACTGCTACAGAGTTATGCCCTTCGGATTGAAGAATGCAGGGGCAACATACCAAAGACTCGTTAATGCTATGTTCAAACCGCAGCTGGGCAAGACTATGGAAGTCTACGTCGACGACATGTTAGTAAAGTCTAAGAAAGCACTGGATCACATAGAACACTTAGCAGACATGTTCGCTGTCCTCCGAAAATACGGAATGAAGCTCAATCCTTTAAAATGTTCATTTGGAGTGGAATCCGGCAAGTTTTTAGGTTTCATCGTGAGCGCTAGGGGCATTGAGGCCAGTCCAGCTCAAATTACTGCATTGAAAGAAGTCAAAGCTCCTAGAACAAAGAAGGAATTGCAAAGTCTCAATGAAAAAGTCGCCGCCTTAAGTCGGTTCATTTCCAAAGCCACAGATAAATGCATCCCATTCTTCGACGCCCTAAAGAAAGGAAAGAAAAACTTCGATTGGACTCCCGAATGCCAAAAAGCCTTTGATGAATTGATTCGCCATATGGAGACGCCTCCAATACTTTCTAGGCCTGGCGATGGCGAGGATCTTCTTATATACTTGGCAGTATCATCTCATGCTTTAAGTGCAGCGCTGATACAGGAAGACAAAAGGATTCAACATCCAGTTTACTATATCAGCAAAAGACTCACTGGGGCAGAGATGAATTACTCTAAGTTGGAAAAACTCGCCTATTGCTTACTAATTGCATCTAGGAAGTTGAGGCAATATTTTCAAGCTCATCCTATCAGAGTCCTCACTGATCAACCTTTAAAGCAAGTCCTGTTTCGCCCTGAAACTTCGGGTCGTCTTCTAAAGTGGAATATTGAACTCAGTCAGTATGACATCACTTATCATCCCCGAAAAGTGATCAATGGACAAGCTTTAGCAGATTTCATTGCAGAATTTACAGATAAGGGTAACAGTGAGGAAGAAACGGTCGACAATTCCCCGATCCAGTGGAAGTTATATGTCGATGGTGCGAGAAACGACTACTGTTCTAGAGCCGGAGTTGTACTTGAGACTCCTGAAGGTCGATCATTATGCTATGCACTAAGATTGGAATTTCCTTCAACAAAAAATGAAGCAGAATACGAAGCCCTTATCGCTGGCTTAAGGATTGCTAAAGAATTAAACATCCGAGCGCTACATATATTCAGTGATTCTCAGATTATTGTATGCCAAGTCAAAAAGGAATTCCAAGTAAAAGGGGGGAATCTGCCCGCCTACTTGTCAAAGGCTTGGGAACTCCTGGGTGATTTCGATCATTACATAATAAGCCACATTCCTCGAGAAGAAAACATGAAAGCAGATTCTCTCGCGAAGTATTCGAGCACAGGTGAAGCTCAATTTCTGGGGCTAACTCCAGTGGAGGTCCTGTCGACTCCTAGCATTGATGAGATGGACATTGATTGGATCATGAGCATGTCTCAAGAGAAAGAATCATGGATGACTCCGATAATAGAATATCTGCTCAATGGATCCTTACCAGGGAACTCAAAAGAACGACAAAAGCTACTGAGAAAAGCCTTTCGATACGTAGTCCAGGATGGCCAGTTATACAGACGGGGATTCTCAATGCCATTACTTCGATGTGTATCCAGGGAAGAGTCTAAAGCAATCCTAGCAGAGGTACACGGAGGAGAATGTGGTGATCATTCAGGTGGCCAAACATTAGCAAAGAAAATTCTCCGGTACAGATATTTTTGGCTAGAAATTAATCGAGATGCAGCAAAGTATTCCCGAGAATGTGACAGATGTCAAAGATTTGCCAAAATTCCTAGAGCTCCTTCCACCGAACTCACACAGATGGTCAGTCCATGGCCGTTTGCAATATGGGGGATAGACCTTGTAGGATCGTTACCAACTGCCAAATCTGGAATTAAATATGCCATTGTTGCTGTAGATTATTTTACTAAGTGGGCAGAAGCTGAACCACTGGCTACTATCACCTCAAAGAAGATGATAAGTTTTGTGACTAAAAACATCATTTGCAGATACGGTGTGCCTCAAAAAATAATTACAGACAATGGAACTCAGTTTGAAAGTGAAGAATTCCAAGATTTTTGCAAGCGATTCAAAATCCGGAAAAGCTTCTCAGCGGTAGCTCATCCGCAGGCAAACGAGCAAGTGGAAGCCGTGAACAAAATTATTAAGTCAACCATCAAGAAGCAACTTGAAAGAGCAAAAGGTGGTTGGGTCGATAAGCTACCACTGGCACTATGGGCATACAGAACCACTCACAAAACTGCGACTGGGCACACCCCGTTTTCATTGGCATACGGGTCAGAGGCAATGATTCCGGTAGAAATAGAAGTCCCTTCACACAGAAGAATCCATTTTAATCAAGCAGAAAACGAAAAGCTACAGCTTGAAGCGCTAGATCTCCTTGATGAAAAAAGAGATGAGGCTAATCTCAGAATTGCAGCTCATCAGCAAAGAATAGCCAGACATTTCAATTCCAAAGTTCGCCAACGCAGCTTTGAGATTGGAGACCTAGTCCTGAAGGGAATTATGACAGCGACAGGTGTGTTTGAGCCAAATTGGGAAGGACCATATGTAATAGGTCAGAAGCTTCTTGACGGCACATTCAAACTCACCACTGTTGAAGGAGATCAAATTCCAAGGGCATGGAACAGCAACCATTTGCGTCCATACTTTACTTGAAAATTTTGTTGAAATATTGTAAAAAGAATTATGAATGTATGATTCTTGTAATTGAAAGCAATTGTAAAACTGATGCAAGTAAATAATGAAAGAATATAAAGTGGATGTAGGCCCAATTTCCTGGCCGAACCACTATAAATCTTGTGTTCCTTATTATTATTACATGTTTGCTTTATTTTCGATATAAAAAGTACATAGAATGTATTGCTGAAATGTCGATTTGAATTTTTGCAGACAATGGAAGTGAAACTTGCACATAAAAAGACCAAGTGATTCTCGCCAAATTTCAAGTCACAAGAGCCCCGAATTCAAATCCTAGATAGGAAGTACTTCAATTGAACGGCCTATGATTTCGACAGAAACGGGTCTTTGCTAATAAATTGAGATCGTTTGAACAAACAAACATCCAATTAAGAAGCTATTGCTCGTTCTCACGAAATTGCCTGACAATGAAGCACACTTCCTTGGATTAAACAAGTTACTTCTTAAAAAAAAAAAAAGGGGGCAGAGGATCATTGAAAAGGCATAAGCAAGTGAACAGAGGAACAACCAAAGCCGTCATCGGCAGCACAAGTCCTCTTCGGAGGCACAACTCTTCGGAGGATAAAGACCTCTAATGGGTCATACGCCACAAAAAAGAAAGTTCTCTACTCAACAAAAAAGATTGGAGGAGTCATGACCCTCCAACCATGAGAGAGTAACTTCCAGGTGATGAAAACCCTCTCTGAGGCACATTTCACCAGGAGTTGAAGTGTTATGACCGCTCTTCGGAATTTCACTTCACCAGAGTTGAAATGCAAACAAAATAAAAGCCCTCTTCGGAGGCCCATTTCACCAGGAGTTGAAGTGTTATGACCGCTCTTCGGAATTACACTTCACCAGAGTTGAAATGCAAACAAAATAAAAGCCCTCTTCGGAGGCACATTTCGTCAGGAGTTGAAGTGTAACAACCGCTCTTCGGAATTTCACTTCACCAAAGTTGAAATGCAAAACAAGATAAAGACCTTCCTGGAAGCCCATGTTTCACCGAGATTGAAATAAAACTTCCAAGTGTTGAAACGTAAAAAGGCTTTCCTCGAAGGCACAACTCTTTGGAGGTACACGTTTCACCAAGATTGAAATAAAACTTCCAAGTGTTGAAACGTGAGAAATCCCTCCTCAGAGGTACAACCCCCTCCCGGGGACACAATTAAAAAAAAAGACCTCTTTAGAAGCCCACGTTTCACCGAGATTGAAGTAAAACTTCCAAGTGTTGAAACGTGAAAAGGCTTTCTTCAAAGGCACAACTCTTTGGAGGAACACGTTTCACCAAGATTGAAATAAAACTTCCAAGTGTTGAAACGTGAAAAAATCTCTCCTCAGAGGCACAAATTTTTATTAAAAAAAAAGAAAAAATCCTCATCAAGAGCGTACTTTAACTTTCAAAGGAAGAGCGATTTACCTATTCTAAAAAAAAGAAGGGGGAAGAAAGTTAAAGTACATTCAGAGGTCCGCTTTACCACATAGAAGAATTCACTTGGCAAAATGTATACATGCGCAAAAGGAAAAAGTGATTTCTTCGAAGGACAAAGCGTAGAAACTTATATGAAGGAAGTTGCACTCTACGAAAATTCACTTCGAGAATGAAGTAATTATTCTTTAGAAAACGAGAGTGCAAGTCCCCTCAAAGTATACGATATTGCAGTAAGCTCATGGTATAGGGGCAACATGGTATAGTTACATACATAGTGGTATAGCTACGTCAGTAAAGTACGCTCAAACAACATACCACAAGCTCACCGCAATATCATATAAATAAACTTGTGCAAAAATGAATAAAGTCTGTACAAACAAAATGCATTCTCAAATTCAAACAAAAGTCTGTACAAATAAAGAATCATTTTATTCAATTGCAGATATTGCAGATACAGGTTTCAAAATAAAAAGCAGGGGCCGGTGCCTGCACACCATCCGACCATTACACAAAAAAGGAATCAAAAAGCTCAACTCTTCATTTCTTCTTGCTGCCTTTAGACCCTTTACCCGGCCGAATGGTTAGCTTTTCAGGTCTTTCAGGTTGGTCTGAAGGCATAAGGGAAGAAGGGGAGGGAGGTGCAACTGGTGCAATTTCCGGTTCCTCTTCAGTGGTGATAATTTTCTTCCCCCTCCTCTTCGATGTCCCATTCTTCTTTCTTCTCTTCGAAGAAGGCTCACTCCCCGGAGTAACGAGAGCGGACAAAACTACGTCGTCAGAAGGAGTCCGCTCCGGAGAGATCTCGCCTCCTTCGAGTCCCTCATCTTTTTGCTCCGGCGAAGCAATAGGGTCATCCAAGCCATGAAGAGCCTCAATTTTCTCCTCTTGTGACCCAGGGTGTGAAGCAGAAGGAGGAGTCACCCGAAGAGATGGAGGAGGAATAACCAGAGAAAGTGAAGTCTGCACGGCACTTGTTGTTTCAACTGCAGAAGAAGAAAAATTGAAAATGTTAGTATCTTCCCGAAAGAAGGGAGATATGGGTTCATCGAGATTCAAGAGGTAATCGAGAAGCTCATCAAATTTTTGAGGAATAAGCAGGTAATCCACCTGAATCGGACCAATGTCGAAATTACCTGAAGATGTTGGCTTCGTCAGTTCAATCTCATAATTCTGAGCCCCAATGTCCTCCAAAGCCTCTTCATCAGTAGGGGTAATTACCCCGGTTCTTGTAGGAGGCGGCGAATGAGCACTAGAGCCTGTAATGTCCACCTCAGGAGAAACTAGAGGACGTTCAGAGGTAGTAGGCGGTACTTCTTTCTCAGAACGCTCCTCTTCCGCCGTCCCGGCCCGCGCTCTGGCAAGCTGCTCATTTCCCTTGGCAAGAGCGGCACGGGCTTCATCATCAAGATAATGCTCTTCAAGGGCTGACTCAGCATATCCAGCACCTTTACCACCGAGCATATCAAGTGCTGCCTCCCAAACTTCAGCCAGTGTGATTTCATACTTGGGGCCTAGAAATGCAAGGCTGCCACGTCCCAAAATGCTGTGCAGATAAAAATCGAATAATGTGGAGCTAATATCAGCTTTGGTTGCCTGATGAGCCTCTTCGGCCGCAAGTTTACCAGCAACAACCCCGTCGCGCTCCTTTTCGGCCATAGCAAGTCGAGTTTTTAACAACTCTATTGTTTGCACCAAAATTGGGCAAACACCCTTCGGAAGTTTTTGAAGAGATAGTAAATGAAGAACTTGAATTGGAAATAGGGACTATCTAACAAAAACTCCAAGTCAGAGAAAAGTAAATTGCGCAGAAGACAAGGATTTAGAGTGGTTCGGCCATGCGCCTACGTCCACTATGAAGTTTTATCACTTTATTTCTTAATACTTGAAGATTACAAATGCTTTTCAGCAAATTACAACAGCAAATGGACTTAAATTCGAAATTAACAGCAATTGAGATAGTACGGAGTGATTCTGGCAGCGTTTAGGCTTGTTCTTCTTCTCCAAATTCTCCGACCCCTTCTCTGAATGACCAGGGGCTCTATTTATAGGTGTGGAAGGCCAAAATCCCGCCTAAATCATGGAGAGGCTGCTTGGCACGTGACGGGGGGCCCACAGGCCCGCGTTCTTGAAGTGCGTGCCCAGTTTGGGATCGATTCGAAGTGAACTTCGAATCGATCAAAAAATTGTCCAATTGCGATGAAACTTGGCATGGACGTTCTTCATCATGTAGACAAACTTCTGTAAAAATTTCATGGGATTTGGATTAGTATATTGGGAGTTATGATCGGTTCGAAATTGGGTGTCCGGCATGCTGTTTGGTTCGAATCGATGGAATCGATTAGTTCGAATCGATGCATGGCCGAAGCGAATACTTCGAATCGATTGGGGCGCGCTTGTCTTCGAGCCGATCCATGTTCATGCTAGCTTGGCCGCTTTGTTGGATTCGAAGGTCGTCTTCGAGCCGATCCATGTTCATGCTAGCTTGGCCGCTTTGTTGGATTCGAAGGTCGTCTTCGAATCGATGGAGTGGATTCGTTCGAATCGATCCAAATGCGCCCTGGATCGATTCGAAGTTGTCGAAGTCGATGGAGTCGAAGGTGAGTGATGGAGTCGAAGATGATGGATGGATTCGAAGGTGAGCGATGGAGTCGAGGCTGTGATGGGTTCGAAGCTATTAATGGATTCGAAGCTGTGGTGGATTCGAAGCATAGAAAGGACTCGAATTTGTGATGGATTCGAAGTAGGGAGTTCCTTAGATGGATTCGAATGTCGCCTCTTCCTATGGGTTCGAATATGATGGGTTCAAAATAGATGGTTTCGAACACGATGGTTTCGAACACGATGGGTTCGAATATGATGGGTTCGAGCATGATGGGTTCGAACCGAGCAATGTGCACCTTCTTAACTTGAATCCATCATAACTTGAGCGTATGACCTCGGATTGACTTGAAATTTGAAACGCGGACTTCTATGATCTTTCTGGTCATGTCCTATCAATTGTGGCTCGATCTGGACTCGGACAGAATTCATCGATATCCATAGCGAAGAGAAGTGCAACCAATCTCTGAGACGAACTGTCCTTTGTTTTTGGCCAATCTTTTGGTATCACGGCTTTGCCAAAAAGCGGGATAACATTTTTCCCCCCAAAGTACGTCTTGTGGGAACATGACGTGCTTTGAATAGCTTCCATTTCTTTCTGAAAAATCATTGCTCTCTTTTTGTTGAGACTCGTACGCTGTATTACTGCAACCTTTCCTTGATATGATTGATTGTTGTATAACAGCGCTTAGCCGTTGGATGTTGTAGTTGTAATAGGATGACTGTTTGATCCCTGTAAATGTCTAAAATCAAATGTTAGTTCGATAGGTATGCACATATACTAGTTTGACCCTTGTTAACGTCGTGCGTTCACGAGTCATGTCGGTTTTGTTCGCTATTGAATTTCGTATCGATTCTCTCCTGAATCGATTTTAGATTCAAGTCAAAGCATTGTTTTTACGGTTGTCTATGATTATCCTCTTGTATCAATCCTCTCCTGAATCGGTATACAAGGTAGACAAGTAATTTTTCAAATCATAGCGATTCATTTGCTCTCATAGACGTCCTTTGATGGATTCGAAGTCACGTCTGTTCGGATCGATCGTCTTCGAGTCGACGGTTTTTTAATCCAGCCTTTGCTTAGTGCTTCCTTGAATCGATGATTCCTCGCACCGATAAAGTTGGGATGGATTCGATCGTGTAAAGGTAGGAAGGCAATGGATTCGAAGTGAAATTTGAGTTGTAACAACGTTCGATGGTTGTTTTAAGTCCTTCCTTTTGTACCGATCCTCTCCTGGATCGATTTAGGATGTTAGAATGTATGCTTCGTATCGATGGATATGTAATATTGGATCTTGGATTGATGGATACAAGTGTAATGTTTTGTGTTGATGGAGTTGAACGATCCAGACATAATCGTGCAGTGATTGTTTGCGGAGGATATGCCATCTCCCATTCGTCTATTCAAGAAGAATTCCCCACGGTAGATAGCCTTTGATAGGAGTCACCCATGACCCCTTTCTTGGATCCATCTCTAAAATCTAGTCGATCTTCATCTTTCAGCGCTTGGAATAGTAAATATCTCTACTGGGATAAAGTCTGTTTGTTGCG
This sequence comes from Allium cepa, assembly GCA_030765085.1. Classification (NCBI taxonomy): domain Eukaryota; kingdom Viridiplantae; phylum Streptophyta; class Magnoliopsida; order Asparagales; family Amaryllidaceae; genus Allium; species Allium cepa. The sequence goes on from CM060943.1 coordinate 914,131,044, forward strand.
CATCCCCAGAGTTGGCTAGCTCAGCCAATGATTCGGCCTTTTCGTTTTGTTCTCTAACGATTGGGATAGTGGCGTAATACTAGAAGTCGGCTAGTATCTCTAGGATACAATTGAGATAAGGAGCAAGACGTTGCCCCCTAGTCAGATAGTCCTCCCTGACTTGGCACATTAAGAAGAAATCGTATATGATATGTAAAGCTTCCATTCCTATTCTTTTTGTAAGTCTTAGCTTGGCGACTAAGGCTTCATACTTAGCTTTATTATTCCATTTGAGTAAACTTTCAGACATTTAAGGTTGCCATTGGTCCCATTGTAACGGTTGGTCGGTACAAACATTAACAGGGTAAGCTTGTCAATAGCCAGCTTTCATTGCATATTAGTCTTTGGATTAGTTTATCTTCACATAGCATTGCGATGCTTATGGCGTGTGTTGACACGACCCAATTGAAGTGTAGATCTTCACGATCCAAGATCTTGGGCAAAATGGGAGGCCTCTCTGAGCGATCTATCAGAGCTGCTTGGTTTCCTCCATATACGGATGACTCTAATTATCAGCATTTTCTGACATTAGCCTCAATCCCACGGGAATTGATGACGAAACCCGAGAATTCATTTTATACAACGCTGAAAAGAGCCTTTCAAAGGATTAAATTTCATTCTGCGGTTGTTGGATAGCACTGAATATCTTTGTCAAGTGATCGATGCGGTCGCTTGATGGTCGCGATCTCACAAGCATGTTAACTACATATACTCTCATTGGTCGGCCGATCTGATTTTTGAATGATTTGTTAATCGTCCTTTGGTAAGTAGCATAAGCGTTCCAAAGTTTGAATCCAAGGAATGCAGCATAGCACTATAGGCTCGCATCAGTAATGAAACAATTGTATTCCTAGTCTGGGATATGTTTCGGTATCTGATTGTATCTGGAGTTTGCGTCCATGGATGAGAGTAATTCATGTATGATGGTTGAGTCTATTAGTTGGTTGATCATTAGATGTGGAAAGCTATGCTTTGCCATGCCTTGTGCAAATCTGAGTAGTCGGCGTACGTTCACTACTCTCCTTTTGTTTCTCGCACAAGCAAAGGAATGAATACTCATTTTGGGTAGAGGACACCGCGGATAAACCTATTGGTTTTGAGTAGATTCGCCTCCTCCTTAAGTGCAGGCATTAATCTGAGGATTCTATCTCTAAGCATCATTTCGGTTGTAACGTCAAGCTGTTATAAATACTAGGCACAAGCTATTGGGTTGAGTAGTTGTATCCAGCTCTTGGATGATCACATTCATGTCCCCAGTCTTGGGTTGATGGGTGTATTGCATGAATGATCGAGCCTAGCTTCTATTGTGTTTATACTGTAGTCCAAGTTGTAAGAGCTAGAGTTGTTTGATAAAAGATCAAATTATATTCATCTCATTTCTCGTGCATGCCCCCAAGTCTGGGGAATATCTCGATAAACAGCAAGGTAGATAGTGTTCGCTTCAATTTCACACTCTATCCCATTAAACCGTGATATCGAGTTAACCGATGGAAGGCCGAGCCGTGCCATATTCTGCATTCTGTCCTAGTTCTTTCCTCTAGGTAGAATACTTTGTTGCCTCATAGACATTCACTTTGTTGCTTATGTCGTCATTCTCTGGGTAGAAATTGAAGAGTGAATCGTCCAGTAAGATCCAATGTAGGATTGATACTTCCCTTATCGGACCGAGGGTAAGAATCGGTGCGTGGCCAGTTTTGTTGCACTCGTTGTGAAAAAGCTTGCTTAGTCGTATTATGGTAAGAGTCGATGAATGAATGGTCACATTGCATTCTTTCGGAGTTGGGTGATCAACCATGTCAGTTTTGAATTACGTTCTCCCGTCAGATCTACAGACAAAATTAGCTCAAATGCAGTCAAGTCATGCTCATCCAGTCTCATGCCCTTCCTGGTGGATCGAAGGAAGGCGACGGAGGACGAATAGTCAAGTCACACTCATTCGTGGTTCTATCCATGCTCTGGTGGTCGTAGGTATTCGATGGGCGCTCGTGTCACATCGAATTGCAGTCGAAGAGGATCGATATTGGCTGTGGATTTAGCGACACAATGTAGAATGTACGGACCTCATAGCATATCGATACAGGGGTATGACATGAATGATGCAGATCGATATTGCCCGTCGATCAGGCAGTACGGTGTAATTGGCTTCCTGTAACTTCGGGCATCGTTCTAATTGGTTAGCATTAAGGCCTCCTTGTAGTCATTGCCTTAAGTTGTGAAGGACCCTAAGCTAGCAATGTAGCGAGTCACCTTTCTCTTCTTTCAATGATTTGTTCTTCTGCCCCCAGTCTTGGTTTTAGCAGAGTTAGTTTGTGAACGGTCCAATTGCATCTGTAGCGAGTTTATACCCCTCTCGTCGACTTTAGGTCGGAGTTGGTAAATGAACGGTCGAATCGCATTCTTCATCTGTCTATCGTCGCAGTCGCACTCTGGGGACTAGAGGCAGTTGAAGGGCCATTAGTCACACCTATTTGATGTTCATACCCTTGTCCCTACTCTGGGGACTAAGAGTTTTAGTAGAAAATGGTCAACCGCATTTTCCTCGATTAATTCCTCTGGCACATTGCGGTCACATTGCGGCAACTTTAATTTGATGTTTCTCCGATTGAATTGGAGGAAGGAGTTGATTGGCAGATGGTTGGGTCACCTCCGTCCATGTTGCATGCACAACTCGCCAGATCGTTGGCTAGAGTTAGCGGATGTACGGTCGTGTCATGTTCATTTGCGGTAGGATAGGTAGTCATATCCATTTAGGATAAGGCGTTCAGCTAGGTCCGTTTTGCGAATCTACATCTCCCTGTCGAATCAAGGAAGAAATCTTGTCTTGCTCGGTTGGAGTGCATCTCTAAAAGATTATGTTATAGGTCCCGTGCCGGGAATAAGTGTTGATGCATGAACGGTCATGTCGTGCCCGCTTAGTGCTAGTTAGTCGGATCACAACCGATTTTTTATGATAAGTGTGCCCCCATGTCAGGGGAAGAGTTGGAAAGAAGAAAGTCTAACCACATCCGCTTTTTGTACTACAGAACTTGCTGCGGAATTAGAATTGATAGATGGACAATAAAATCGCATCCCTTCTGGTATTTATATTCCAATCCATGCTTCGAGGATTGGAGTTGGTTGATGTTTACAATCCAGTTCACACTCTGGGAATCTGGAATTAGTTGATGGGTGGTTAGTCATACCCATTTGGAATTCGTGCTCCAATCCGTGCTCTCAGGACTTGAGTGAGTCGTTGTTTTATATTCCAATTCATCCTCTGGGAATCTGGAGTTTATTGATGTTTATACTCCAGTTCGCACTCTGGGAATCTGGAGTTAGTTGATGTATGGCCGTTCACACCCATTTTAGTGTTTATACTCCAGTCCGCACTCTGGGGACTTAGAGTTATTAAATGTTTATACTCCAGTTCACAACTTTGACTTGGCATTCGCACTCTAATTCACACTCTGGGAATTTGGAGTTGGCATTTGTATTTTGGTCCGCGCTCCGGGAACCAGGAATTGATGTTTATACTCCACTTCACGCTCTAGGGAATTGGAGTTGACATTTGTATTTTCCAGTTCGCCCTCCGGTAACCTGGAATTGATGTTAATGCTCCGATTCACGCTCTAGGAGCCTGGAGTTAGCATTTGCATTTTGGTTCGCACTCCGGGAACCTGGAATTGATGTTTGTACTTGTAACATTCCTGAATTTTGAACAAGTTTAATTTGACAATTTATTTAATTTTGAAAATATAATTGTGGATTTAATTACGAATTTATTAGAAAATTTCTATTTTTGAATTATAAATAGAATTGAATTGGGAATTTAAGATTAAAAATATAATTGTGTTTAAATTTTCAAAATTAATAAAGATGTATTTTTTTCATATAAATATATTTTAAGATAGAATATTTGAAAATAAAATTGAGATTATCTTTTGAAAATTTGAATGAATAAATATATCTATTGTAAATAAAATTTATTAATTTGACATCAAATGGAATGTAAAGATATATTTAAAAAGGTATTTGATTATTTATTCATTTATAAGTACAAATTTATTCTATATTAAATTTTGAATTTGAATTAAAAATGTAAAAATTAGATTTGAATATAAAATTTGATTTGATTAAAAGATTTAAACCATTGGAACATAAAAAAAAATGTTATATTCAAATAAAACATGAACATGATTTGTAAGTTAAAAATAAAACAAGGTTTAAAAACAATTTGTAAATAAATTTATGAAAAGGGACTTTACATAATTTTGTTTAAACATAACAAATGTAAGAAAACTAACAAATGAAATTACAAATGTCAAACAAAGTTAAACAAGTGGCAAACCCATATTTATTCTAAAATAAAATTTAATTAGAATGTAATTAAAAGAAAAACAAATTCTTTTCTTATCTTTTCAAGTCCTGTTAACAAAATTACAAGAACAGAAATTTAATTTAAAACAAGTCTTTTTCTCAAGAAAACAAACCTGGGAATGAATTCATCTCAGAAATCAAAGCAAAGAAATTCAAAGAGAAATCAAAAACTTTCAAACTACAATCTGAAGCAAGTTACAGATCAAAATTCAACAAACAAAGTATTCTTAAAACAATTATGCGAATCTGAAAATCAAACACTTTCTGAAATCTGGAAATCAAGATCATGCATGCAGTTCTAATTTGGTTTTAAAAGCAACAAGATCAAATACAACACTAGCAAAAGAAGGATAGAGGTCAGCTGCTAAAATTCAATTCAACAGCAAGCTAAACATCTGAAGCAAATTTTCAGACCAGGCCTCTGTCTTCATCTACAAAATAGGTGAGCAAACTCTTAATTCTTTCTTTTATATTGGTTGGCATGTAATTTATTTGAATGTCTGTTTGTAAAATACAACTGCATGTCTAAAGTGAAGATTGAAAATCACTTGTATTTAAACAAACCTACATGTGTGCCTATGAAAATTTTGAAAACAGAGCATGTGTCTGTTTTTTAGCAAAACAGGTTTCAAAACCTGATTGAAAGATAAGAAAGATAAAAAAATCAGAAAGTAAAACAAACAATTTAAAAGGCCTGAAATCAATTTTTGAAAATCAGAGTTCAACATCAAAACAGATGCAAGTGAATTAAGTTCAAGTCACAAAATATCAAAGCCTGTCTCTGTCCAGACTTCAAAATATGTGAGCAAGCTACCCCATTTCTGTTTTCATCTCTGTTTATATCTTGATTGGGTGATGAATTTCCTAATGCTTGTGATTGGAATCATTATGGCATGTTGGTGTTGATGCAAAGTATCAGAGTATATATATATGTCTGGTATACAAGAAAAAGAAGAAGAAAAAAACACAAACCTCTGTTGTTTTTCAGGTTTCACTATAACTTAAATTCAATTCGATTTCTTGTTATACCATCAAATAGAAGCTTTGATTTTCAAATAAAGGATGATGGCAAGAATGTAAACTAAATTTTAAAATTAACTATAAGTGTAATTAGTTAAAGAATTTCTGGACAGGATGAAAACACAGTAGGATCGAAATTTTGTAAGAAAAATTAGTTGATTTAAATATGAACTTTGATTACAAAATCATATCCTACTTCCTAAATTATGAATTTTAAAAGAATAACCCAGATTGTAAATTCGTTTATGAGCAAGTAACTATAAGATGAACCAGAAACATTAATCTGTCAATTTCCAAAAATCAAAGTAATTATAAATCTTGGGATTTAAAGGGGAAGTATGTTGGAGGTCAATGATCGTTAGAAAAATGCTCGATTATTTTGAAATTCATCATGGGGAGCAAACGAGAGGGATTTAGGGTTTGTGGGCATGTTTGAGGTGCTCGCGTTCTCAAGCAAACTGCGTCATCATCGAGGGGTCTGAGATGATCGGTACCGGGGGAGAAGGTTCAGGGGTCATTGAGGCAACTATGGATGGGTTTGGTTAGGTTCTGGTGGCGTCAGGCGGCGGGGCGAGGTGAACTTGTGTGGTTCCATTCTGTTCCAGGTTGAATGGATTGTTCAAATTTTGTTCCAGGTAGCAAATGGTGGCTTTGGAGGGTTGTTTGGGTGGTGATGTTCGTTGATGACTTGGGGGTGGTAGGGGCTTTGATCGGAGATGATCTGAAGGTTGGTGCACGTACATGTGCACGTTTTCATTTCTGGAAATGATGCTTTGGGGAAGAAGCATCCTTCTCTGGTAGGAACTCGTGTAGGTGATAATATAACTCGAAGGAATGGGATGGGTTACTCGGAGTAAAATGTGTTTGGGCTCGAAGTCATGCTAGGGAAGGCTTGGTATATCCTATTGTTTCAGGTTTTTAAGCAAAACAGAAAACTGTTTCTGTTTTTAAAATTAAAAGCAAAGTTGAATACAAACTGGAATTTGAATTAGGATTTAAACCTGGATTGAATCTGAATTCAATAGTTGAATCTTGGTTTTTGAAATAATTTAAATTTTGAAATTTTAAATTTAGTTTTAAACAACTTTTAAGTATAAAAGAATATTGGTTTTGAATTTAAACTGGAAGTTTAAATTTAAATTATAGACTTTAAAATAAGTTTGAATCTAAAATTTAAAATCTGGAATTTGGTTTGAATTTCAGTTTTAAAATAAAATGAAGTTTTTAAATTTAAATTGTTTAACTACTTTAAAATTGGTTAAGTGATTTGGAATTTAAAATGAAGTTAAATATAAGTAAGTTTTTGAATGTAAGTAACTTGGAATTAAAATTCAGACATGTATTCAAGTTTAGAATAAAATGAAGTTTTTAGATAAAAAATATATATATATAATTTAAACAACTTTGAATGTCATAGTGTATTTTTAATTGATTTAAATTTTAAAAATGAATTGGGTTTTAAAACTTTTAAACCTCTTTTATAAAATGAATAATTCTTTAACTTGTGAGATACTTTGCTTAAGTTAAATTTGTAACCATTTTAAATCCTAAATTTAAAATGAAATTGAAAATAAATTTGAAAGCAAATTATTTTTAATGCTTTATTTAAGTAAGAGATGTTTTTATCTTAAAAATAAATAAATAGAATTTAATAATTCGGATTCATTGAATTATTAAGTCAATAAATCAAATAATTAATGAATGATCAAATGAAAATAATAAATACTTAGTGAAAATAATTAAGAGAAGATAATTAAAGGTTAAGGATTGATTTATCAAATATTTGAGATTAATTACTTTAAAGAATAATTAATTAATGTGGTTAATTAATTAAGAGAACTAAATCGATCAAGGTTAATTAACTTAAAGTGATTAAGAAATCATTATTAATTAGGGAATAATTAATTATTGAAATTAATTAGAGGAAAAATAAATCTATTTATTAAGGACAATTAATTTTAACTAAGATTTAATTAATCAATAATTAAAAGTTTATTACTTAAAGTAATTAATTGAGGAATAAGTAATTAAGATTAATTAATTACAATTAAAGGATAATTAAGATAATTAATTTAATAAATGATTAATAAATGAAGATGGTTAAGACTTAATTAATTTTAGTTAATGATAATTAATCATTGGTTTAAAGATTTCAAATAAAAGTAATTATGTGGGTAATAAATTTATAACCCCACGGTTTATTCATCTTAATTAAAGATGTTTGATTGTTAATGAATGTTGTGTGATGGATTGATATATTTTGATTTGTGATGTGATGCTATGTAATGCTTTTTGCTGAGCTGTTATATCTGTGATGTATACTGATATGCAAACCCTTGACCTGTAGACCGACATTTGAATTTCGATGCGAGAGGGAGTCGGATTCCAGTTGGTTATCCGAAACCCACATCGAATCATATTAGTGAATCCTTGTGATTGATAAATTTATTTTATCCATGAATCTGTGGATAAAGATAAGCGTTATGAGTTATACCGCTTATCGATATGATTGAATCTGTGATGATGATGTTGTGCACTATTGTGTTGAACCCCTGGACCACACTTATACACACACAAATATGGATTGCACGTGGAAATGGGTTAAGTCACAGATTTTTGAAATTGTTTTAAAAATTTGATTTTTGAATCCAAATTAGTTTTGGAATTGGAATTGAAGCTTTTGAAAATGAGTTTTCAAAAATGATAGTTATTTTAAATAACCTGATTGAATCTTGAAAATTAAATGAATTGGTATAAATTTGAATTCAATATTTGAAATTGAATTCTAAAATTTGGAAACTATTGTTTAAAAAGTTATTCAACTTACAAATGGGTTTATATGGGTTTTAAACCATTTTTAAAGGTGATGTTTTGAAATTTAAATTGAACTCAAGATTTCAACTTGTATAAATTAGATTTGCTTTCCTATAAGAAATGAACTTTCAATTTGTGTTAAAGGGCTTCAAGTCTAAAAATGAAAATGGTTTTCCAAGTTATAGATAAATCTTTGGAAACATGTTTTGAAAGCTATATATCTTTAATTTAAAGATTTAATTGGGTTAATCCATATTGAACGGGAATTGTTTTGAAATCTAGGGATAGATCTTTGTGAAACCGGGTGAAACTTTGTGAAATAAATCTTTTTGTTTAAAGATTTAAAGATGGTAATTTGTTTAACCATTTGAAAGAAAAGTTTTGGATGTTATAAGTTGTGACTTAGCTAAAATCCCATATCCATATGTTTTAAAAATATGACGCTCATTATTCGGTTTAGCCGGGAGAGGACCTTGTGTCATATAACCCATTCCGAATAGTGATACGACGTTATGGATAGCAATTGAAGACCGGTGGTGAAGGCCGGGTATTTGTGAGAACGATATGATAACCTATCGATTGTCTCTGCACCGAGTAGCTACGGTATAGAGATTCCCTTAGTGATGGGAAGTCCGATCGGGATTGTGGATACCCGGATTTGCAAGGGCTTCTTCGGAAGTGCCTTCGGTTCTGTTCGGACCCGGAACAGACTTGTATGGTTGTATGTCCGACATTACACTTTGAGATGTTAACTGATTTCTATCAAATACATTTCTGCTTGGTGGCGGAGAATTTATTCTCTTAGCTTAACACCCTTCTCTGAGACGTACGAACTCAGAGGTTTTGTAGTTGATATTTATCAGTGATATTCCCAATTTGGTAATGTGGCATGCTGAGTGCTGCTGTGTGATGATCATTGGTTGATCATTTGTGATATGATCATTTGTTTGATCATTTATCTTTGTGATCATTGCTTTGGTCATCTGTTGACCCAAAGCATGGCTTTGTTGCACAAAGCGTAGCTTTGTGGACGAGACTGCATCAGGACCTCACACCCCGGAAATGGTCGAAACAGGAAAGATGCGGCAAGGTTATGAGGGTCGCGCCCTTTAGGGTGTGTCATTCCCTTCTGGTAAAGGGTGGTATCATGGTATGGAGCCCAGATACTTACTCATGTTGATACACTATACCCATTACTGTGTGGTGTTGTTGTTGCGAGCGCTCGGATAAAGGTCCCAAAGGACCGGGGGATGGCATATTCGTGTAGTAGTTACCTAGTTACAGAGGTAACCCGGCCTTGTGTTGGCAGAGATCTAACCGTAACGTTAGTTCTCGGGACGTCCCGCCAGAGGCGATCCCATGTGGCAGTAGGAAGTTCCTTAGCCTGACCATTTGCTGGAAATCCATTCATCCAATACGTGCCTTGTACGGTTTTAGTTGTAGAACCTGCCATTTAACATGGCAGCTATAGTAGGCATAGTATCATGGTACCTATGCTGGCTAGGATTTATATTATACTTTCGAAAGATTTTCCACTATGCACTAGTAATAATATCAAATAATTTTCCTCGTAGTAAGCATGTTTGACTATCATAAGGAGAAATCTCCCCCATGTGTGCGTTTGCATTGTGTGTGTGCCGGGAGGCCTTATGGTAGTTTCATTTTCCAAAAAGCATTGCGGGTTTCAAATTTAAATTCTTTAGTTTGTTTTAAAGACCAAATGTTTTTGTTTGCTCATACCAGTCCCATGACTGACCTGGAGTTTATTGTTCCTTTCCTAAACTCTGGGTGCCCACTATTTCCCACACGGGCAGTCTAGAGTTGGGGTTTTCAGATAATCAGTAATAGGTGTAGATTCGATAGCTTTCAGCCTTAGGATTTGGCAATCGCATTTGGATCGAGTTGCTTCTCTTCATTTTGATTTGGGAGTTCGAGCTATTCTGGATTGGTGCTTTGGAGATTACCGATACTGGAGTTCTTCCTTGAAGACTATTTTGGAGATTTGTTCCGCTGCTGGTGTTATCTTTTATTTCCGCTGCTATTCTTTGTATCTCTGAAATGTTGATATCTATTGTACCATTCTGTTGTATCATTCATGTTGTATCAGTTATTGTATCAAATGTTGTATATTGATATGCATATTCTTTTCCTTCCGCTATGTTATTTACTTAATGTGTTATAAGCTCCGGCACGACTCGAATTTCGACGTTTGAATCTGCGGCATTCAAGTACAGTGGAGTACGGATGTCGATTTTCGAACGCTGGAATTTGGATCGTGACATTTTGGTATCAGAGCTGACGGTTAAAATCTTAGCTCAGGAGTATAACACATTAAGTAACTCATTAGAGATAGGGTGAAGTAAACCCTAGAATGAGTATATCCCTAAGATATCTGTTCGAACGCCTCAGTAAATTCTCTTACTATCCACTGATAGTGAGTATGAGTGCGAGAAGAGGACGAGATAGGGGACAGGGGAGTACCACTACAAATGGTCAATACCCTGCAACAGTGGAAATATCCTTTCTCTATCAATCTCCTTTGATTCGTCTTTTCAATCCTTTGATGATTCCTGGCAGTTTCAGGAAGAAGTTCTGATATATTTGCGTGGGACACAAACTCCAGATGGGTTAGAATTGTTTGTTTGGACGAATAGTTTGCTTTGGTTGCTATGGTTGATAGGTATATTTTGGTTGTTTAAACTAAAAGTTTTGGGATTGCATCCATATATCTGTTGGGTCTCGATATATTCTACAAATGGTTAAGTTATCCCTTCGAGCTAACTAGTGCCCATGTATATCCGTAGTTCTGGTGACTCGAATATCTTGTGTAATATTATATGAGTTCGTTCTCATAATTATTAGTGATATTCTGATTTGGTAAGCCAATGCAGAATAGATACCCAATTTGATTTGAAAACTGTTTCTCTATCTTTGTGCATCTATTCTTTGTTGTCTCTCTCTTTTAAATTTCGAGGACGAAATTCTTTTAAGGGGGGGAATCTGTAACATTCCTGAATTTTGAACAAGTTTAATTTGACAATTTATTTAATTTTGAAAATATAATTGTGGATTTAATTACGAATTTATTAGAAAATTTCTATTTTTGAATTATAAATAGAATTGAATTGGGAATTTAAGATTAAAAATATAATTGTGTTTAAATTTTCAAAATTAATAAAGATGTATTTTTTTCATATAAATATATTTTAAGATAGAATATTTGAAAATAAAATTGAGATTATCTTTTGAAAATTTGAATGAATAAATATATCTATTGTAAATAAAATTTATTAATTTGACATCAAATGGAATGTAAAGATATATTTAAAAAGGTATTTGATTATTTATTCATTTATAAGTACAAATTTATTCTATATTAAATTTTGAATTTGAATTAAAAATGTAAAAATTAGATTTGAATATAAAATTTGATTTGATTAAAAGATTTAAACCATTGGAACATAAAAAAAAATGTTATATTCAAATAAAACATGAACATGATTTGTAAGTTAAAAATAAAACAAGGTTTAAAAACAATTTGTAAATAAATTTATGAAAAGGGACTTTACATAATTTTGTTTAAACATAACAAATGTAAGAAAACTAACAAATGTAAGAAAACTAACAAATGAAATTACAAATGTCAAACAAAGTTAAACAAGTGGCAAACCCATATTTATTCTAAAATAAAATTTAATTAGAATGTAATTAAAAGAAAAACAAATTCTTTTCTTATCTTTTCAAGTCCTGTTAACAAAATTACAAGAACAGAAATTTAATTTAAAACAAGTCTTTTTCTCAAGAAAACAAACCTGGGAATGAATTCATCTCAGAAATCAAAGCAAAGAAATTCAAAGAGAAATCAAAAACTTTCAAACTACAATCTGAAGCAAGTTACAGATCAAAATTCAACAAACAAAGTATTCTTAAAACAATTATGCGAATCTGAAAATCAAACACTTTCTGAAATCTGGAAATCAAGATCATGCATGCAGTTCTAATTTGGTTTTAAAAGCAACAAGATCAAATACAACACTAGCAAAAGAAGGATAGAGGTCAGCTGCTAAAATTCAATTCAACAGCAAGCTAAACATCTGAAGCAAATTTTCAGACCAGGCCTCTGTCTTCATCTACAAAATAGGTGAGCAAACTCTTAATTCTTTCTTTTATATTGGTTGGCATGTAATTTATTTGAATGTCTGTTTGTAAAATACAACTGCATGTCTAAAGTGAAGATTGAAAATCACTTGTATTTAAACAAACCTACATGTGTGCCTATGAAAATTTTGAAAACAGAGCATGTGTCTGTTTTTTAGCAAAACAGGTTTCAAAACCTAATTGAAAGATAAGAAAGATAAAAAAATCAGAAAGTAAAACAAACAATTTAAAAGGCCTGAAATCAATTTTTGAAAATCAGAGTTCAACATCAAAACAGATGCAAGTGAATTAAGTTCAAGTCACAAAATATCAAAGCCTGTCTCTGTCCAGACTTCAAAATATGTGAGCAAGCTACCCCATTTCTGTTTTCATCTCTGTTTATATCTTGATTGGGTGATGAATTTCCTAATGCTTGTGATTGGAATCATTATGGCATGTTGGTGTTGATGCAAAGTATCAGAGTATATATATATATGTCTGGTATACAAGAAAAAGAAGAAAAAAAACACAAACCTCTGTTGTTTTTCAGGTTTCACTATAACTTAAATTCAATTCGATTTCTTGTTATACCATCAAATAGAAGCTTTGATTTTCAAATAAAGGATGATGGCAAGAATGTAAACTAAATTTTAAAATTAACTATAAGTGTAATTAGTTAAAGAATTTCTGGACAGGATGAAAACACAGTAGGATCGAAATTTTGTAAGAAAAATTAGTTGATTTAAATATGAACTTTGATTACAAAATCATATCCTACTTCCTAAATTATGAATTTTAAAAGAGTAACCCAGATTGTAAATTCGTTTATGAGCAAGTAACTATAAGATGAACCAGAAACATTAATCTGTCAATTTCCAAAAATCAAAGTAATTATAAATCTTGGGATTTAAAGGGGAAGTATGTTGGAGGTCAATGATCGTTAGAAAAATGCTCGATTATTTTGAAATTCATCATAGGGAGCAAACGAGAGGGATTTAGGGTTTGTGGGCATGTTTGAGGTGCTCGCGTTCTCAAGCAAACTGCGTCATCATCGAGGGGTCTGAGATGATCGGTACCGGGGGAGAAGGTTCAGGGGTCATTGAGGCAACTATGGATGGGTTTGGTTAGGTTCTGGTGGCGTCAGGCGGCGGGGCGAGGTGAACTTGTGTGGTTCCATTCTGTTCCAGGTTGAATGGATTGTTCAAATTTTGTTCCAGGTAGCAAATGGTGGCTTTGGAGGGTTGTTTGGGTGGTGATGTTCGTTGATGACTTGGGGGTGGTAGGGGCTTTGATCGGAGATGATCAGAAGGTTGGTGCACGTACATGTGCACGTTTTCATTTCTGGAAATGATGCTTTGGGGAAGAAGCATCCTTCTCTGGTAGGAACTCGTGTAGGTGATAATATAACTCGAAGGAATGGGATGGGTTACTCGGAGTAAAATGTGTTTGGGCTCGAAGTCATGCTAGGGAAGGCTTGGTATATCCTATTGTTTCAGGTTTTTAAGCAAAACAGAAAACTGTTTCTGTTTTTAAAATTAAAAGCAAAGTTGAATACAAACTGGAATTTGAATTAGGATTTAAACCTGGATTGAATCTGAATTCAATAGTTGAATCTTGGTTTTTGAAATAATTTAAATTTTGAAATTTTAAATTTAGTTTTAAATAACTTTTAAGTATAAAAGAATATTGGTTTTGAATTTAAACTGGAAGTTTAAATTTAAATTATAGACTTTAAAATAAGTTTGAATCTAAAATTTAAAATCTGGAATTTGGTTTGAATTTCAGTTTTAAAATAAAATGAAGTTTTTAAATTTAAATTGTTTAACTACTTTAAAATTGGTTAAGTGATTTGGAATTTAAAATGAAGTTAAATATAAGTAAGTTTTTGAATGTAAGTAACTTGGAATTAAAATTCAGACATGTATTCAAGTTTAGAATAAAATGAAGTTTTTAGATAAAAAATATATATATATAATTTAAACAACTTTGAATGTCATAGTGTATTTTTAATTGATTTAAATTTTAAAAATGAATTGGGTTTTAAAACTTTTAAACCTCTTTTATAAAATGAATAATTCTTTAACTTGTGAGATACTTTGCTTAAGTTAAATTTGTAACCATTTTAAATCCTAAATTTAAAATGAAATTTAAAATAAATTTGAAAGCAAATTATTTTTAATGCTTTATTTAAGTAAGAGATGTTTTTATCTTAAAAATAAATAAATAGAATTTAATAATTCGGATTCATTGAATTATTAAGTCAATAAATCAAATAATTAATGAATGATCAAATGAAAATAATAAATACTTAGTGAAAATAATTAAGAGAAGATAATTAAAGGTTAAGGATTGATTTATCAAATATTTGAGATTAATTACTTTAAAGAATAATTAATTAATGTGGTTAATTAATTAAGAGAACTAAATCGATCAAGGTTAATTAACTTAAAGTGATTAAGAAATCATTATTAATTAGGGAATAATTAATTATTGAAATTAATTAGAGGAAAAATAAATCTATTTATTAAGGACAATTAATTTTAACTAAGATTTAATTAATCAATAATTAAAAGTTTATTACTTAAAGTAATTAATTGAGGAATAAGTAATTAAGATTAATTAATTACAATTAAAGGATAATTAAGATAATTAATTTAATAAATGATTAATAAATGAAGATGGTTAAGACTTAATTAATTTTAGTTAATGATAATTAATCATTGGTTTAAAGATTTCAAATAAAAGTAATTATGTGGGTAATAAATTTATAACCCCACGGTTTATCCATCTTAATTAAAGATGTTTGATTGTTAATGAATGTTGTGTGATGGATTGATATATTTTGATTTGTGATGTGATGCTATGTAATGCTTTTTGCCGAGCTGTTATATCTGTGATGTATACTGATATGCAAACCCTTGACCTGTAGACCGACATTTGAATTTCGATGCGAGAGGGAGTCGGATTCCAGTTGGTTATCTGAAACCCACATCGAATCATATTAGTGAATCCTTGTGATTGATAAATTTATTTTATCCATGAATCTGTGGATAAAGATAAGCGTTATGAGTTATACCGCTTATCGATATGATTGAATCTGTGATGATGATGTTGTGCACTATTGTGTTGAACCCCTGGACCACACTTATACACACACAAATATGGATTGCACGTGGAAATGGGTTAAGTCACAGATTTTTGAAATTGTTTTAAAAATTTGATTTTTGAATCCAAATTAGTTTTGGAATTGGAATTGAAGCTTTTGAAAATGAGTTTTCAAAAATGATAGTTATTTTAAATAACCTGATTGAATCTTGAAAATTAAATGAATTGGTATAAATTTGAATTCAATATTTGAAATTGAATTCTAAAATTTGGAAACTATTGTTTAAAAAGTTATTCAACTTACAAATGGGTTTATATGGGTTTTAAACCATTTTTAAAGGTGATGTTTTGAAATTTAAATTCAACTCAAGATTTCAACTTGTATAAATTAGATTTGCTTTCCTATAAGAAATGAACTTTCAATTTGTGTTAAAGGGCTTCAAGTCTAAAAATGAAAATGGTTTTCCAAGTTATAGATAAATCTTTGGAAACATGTTTTGAAAGCTATATATCTTTAATTTAAAGATTTAATTGGGTTAATCCATATTGAACGGGAATTGTTTTGAAATCTAGGGATAGATCTTTGTGAAACCGGGTGAAACTTTGTGAAATAAATCTTTTTGTTTAAAGATTTAAAGATGGTAATTTGTTTAACCATTTGAAAGAAAAGTTTTGGATGTTATAAGTTGTGACTTAGCTAAAATCCCATATCCATATGTTTTAAAAATATGACGCTCATTATTCGGTTTAGCCGGGAGAGGACCTTGTGTCATATAACCCATTCCGAATAGTGATACGACGTTATGGATAGCAATTGAAGACCGGTGGTGAAGGCCGGGTATTTGTGAGAACGATATGATAACCTATCGATTGTCTCTGCACCGAGTAGCTACGGTATAGAGATTCCCTTAGTGATGGGAAGTCCGATCGGGATTGTGGATACCCGGATTTGCAAGGGCTTCTTCGGAAGTGCCTTCGGTTCTGTTCGGACCCGGAACAGACTTGTATGGTTGTATGTCCGACATTACACTTTGAGATGTTAACTGATTTCTATCAAATACATTTCTGCTTGGTGGCGGAGAATTTATTCTCTTAGCTTAACACCCTTCTCTGAGACGTACGAACTCAAAGGTTTTGTAGTTGATATTTATCAGTGATATTCCCAATTTGGTAATGTGGCATGCTGAGTGCTGCTGTGTGATGATCACTGGTTGATCATTTGTGATATGATCATTTGTTTGATCATTTATCTTTGTGATCATTGCTTTGGTCATCTGTTGACCCAAAGCATGGCTTTGTTGCACAAAGCGTAGCTTTGTGGACGAGACTGCATCAGGACCTCACACCCCGGAAATGGTCGAAACAGGAAAGATGCGGCAAGGTTATGAGGGTCGCGCCCTTTAGGGTGTGTCATTCCCTTCTGGTAAAGGGTGGTATCATGGTATGGAGCCCAGATACTTACTCATGTTGATACACTATACCCATTACTGTGTGGTGTTGTTGTTGCGAGCGCTCGGATAAAGGTCCCAAAGGACCGGGGGATGGCATATTCGTGTAGTAGTTACCTAGTTACAGAGGTAACCCGGCCTTGTGTTGGCAGAGATCCAACTGTAACGTTAGTTCTCGGGACGTCCCGCCAGAGGCGATCCCATGTGGCAGTAGGAAGTTCCTTAGCCTGACCATTTGTTGGAAATCCATTCATCCAATACGTGCCTTGTACGGTTTTAGTTGTAGAACCTGCCATTTAACATGGCAGCTATAGTAGGCATAGTATCATGGTACCTATGCTGGCTAGGATTTATATTATACTTTCGAAAGATTTTCCACTATGCACTAGTAATAATATCAAATAATTTTCCTCGTAGTAAGCATGTTTGACTATCATAAGGAGAAATCTCCCCCATGTGTGCGTTTGCATTGTGTGTGTGCCGGGAGGCCTTATGGTAGTTTCATTTTCCAAAAAGCATTGCGGGTTTCAAATTTAAATTCTTTAGTTTGTTTTAAAGACCAAATGTTTTTGTTTGCTCATACCAGTCCCATGACTGACCTGGAGTTTATTGTTCCTTTCCTAAACTCTGGGTGCCCACTATTTCCCACACGGGCAGTCTAGAGTTGGGGTTTTCAGATAATCAGTAATAGGTGTAGATTCGATAGCTTTCAGCCTTAGGATTTGGCAATCGCATTTGGATCGAGTTGCTTCTCTTCATTTTGATTTGGGAGTTCGAGCTATTCTGGATTGGTGCTTTGGAGATTACCGATACTGGAGTTCTTCCTTGAAGACTATTTTGGAGATTTGTTCCGCTGCTGGTGTTATCTTTTATTTCCGCTGCTATTCTTTGTATCTCTGAAATGTTGATATCTATTGTACCATTCTGTTGTATCATTCATGTTGTATCAGTTATTGTATCAAATGTTGTATATTGATTTGCATATTCTTTTCCTTCCGCTATGTTATTTACTTAATGTGTTATAAGCTCCGGCACGACTCGAATTTCGACGTTTGAATCTGCGGCATTCAAGTACAGTGGAGTACGGATGTCGATTTTCGAACGCTGGAATTTGGATCGTGACAGTACTCCGACTCGCGCTTTGGGAATCTGGAGTTAGCATGGATGCTTCGGTTCGTGCTCCGGGAACCTGTAATTTATGTTTATTGGATGTTTATACTCCAATTCACACTCTGGGAATTTGGAGTCCGTTCGCACTCTGGGAACGATTTATTGGATGTTTATACTCCAATTCACACTCTGGGAATTTGGAGTCCGTTCGCACTCTAGGAACGATTTATTGGATGTTTATACTCCAATTCAAACTCTGGGAAGTTGGAGTCCGTTCGCACTCTGGGAACAATTTATTGGATGTTTATACTCCAATTCACACTCTGGGAAGTTGGAGTCCGTTCGCACTCTGGGAACGATTTATTGGATGTTTATACTCCAATTCACACTCTGGGAATTTGGAGTCCGTTCGCACTCTGCGAACGATTTATTGGATGTTTATACTCCAATTCACACTCTGGGAAGTTGGAGTCCGTTCACACTCTGGGAACGATTTATTGGATGTTTATACTCCAATTCACACTCTGGAAAGTTGGAGTCCGTTCGCACTTTGGGAACGATTTATTGGATGTTTATACTCTGGTTCGCACTCTGGGAACCTAGAGTTGATTGCAGGACTGTCGTGTGTCAGTCCAGTTCGGCCATTGATGTGATGGCTTGCCCCCGAGAGGTGGGTTTCGCTTAGCAAATGATCGGTGGGATCTCGATTACTTTCCACTTATCTTCCATCAACGAAGGAGGAGACTTGGTTTATGGACGGATGAATCACATCCGTGTTCATTTGGATCCCGCTTCTGCCAAGCCTAAGGAGTAAGATTAGTGTTCTAGCAAGCTTTGAGCTCGAGCAGAGGAGAGGATGGCTGAACTACATCCACTTTGAGTTGTGTATTTTCCCTTAAGTTGGGGGCAAGAGTTGGAGAGTAGACGGTCGAGCCACGTCCACTTTACGCTTTGCACTCTTCCAGTCGAGTTGAGGAAGAGAGTTGGAACGATGGCTCATGATGGTTTGTGAGTAGTAGTCATTCATTGATGACTATAGATTGATGGTTGGCCCCTGATGAAGTTGGTTTAAGGCATGATTGTTTTGCCGAATCACAGATGCAAACTGGAGAGTGAATGATCAAATCATATCCACTTTAAACATATGTCCTCAAATTACCCCAAGTTCTAATGTAGGATTGGATGCATAGATGGCCATGTCACGTCGACTCTCGGTGTGATTTAAATTTTATTGGGCATCCGAGGAAGCATAAGTATTTTGGTGAGCTTCAAGTAAGAGATGGAGAGTGCATGGTTGGGCTACATAACTCCAAGTCTTTCTCAAATCTTCTAACTAAATTGCATAGGCATGTGAGTGGATGGTCGGTTGCATCCACTTCGTACTGGAGCCCTAAACTTGTCTGTCTCTTCCACTTTGATGGCCTGCCCCAAGTCAGGTGCGTATAGCAACCGACGAGAGGTTGAATTATGCTCGCCATGATGATACCTAAATGACTTTATCATAGTGCACGGAGGTTGTTTTGCACCCGTCCTTAAGTACTCGGTTACCTGCATCATTTGCAAGTAGTTTAATTCAAGTCGATTATATCTTGCAACATAAACGAGATAGAAATAGAAATAATTCAAAAGAGATCGGATAAAATCTCATTGATAAGTGAAGCGGCGTCGTATGCTCGCTATTGCACTTCGGTCCAGCCTTTCACAGTTGGGAGTCTAACGCAAATGGTTCAGTTTGATCAAAGTTCCAATTGAGGTCGGGGGTTCCCGGCTCTTCATTTTATGGGGCTTGAACATATTGCCAGAGCTATCCTTTCTGGAGCAGCCTTATGGCGTTGGCATCCATGATAGTCATATAAAGAAAAGGAGCTTCCCGATTTAGAGTATGGAGCAGGTTCCCTTGTATGTCGCCAAGTTGATCCTTCGTCTGATTCATCAACGTAATGTTGGCCTGGACATGTTGGTGTAGTCGTCGGCGACTATCCACCAATTCTGTTATCAAACTCTGGAAATAAGCTTTTGTGCTGATTTCATTTATTAGTGTTGGCAGCAACGGGCTGTAGATTTTGATCAGTTCATTGGCTGCCAGCTTCTTTATTCCCTTTAGCAATATGAGAAGTAGAAATGATATGCCTAACTACGATTGACAGTCTTCTTTGAGAAATAGGGGATACAACGCATTTGATGGTATTCATCACTTTTCGTGGACTCCATTCACCATTCTCACTTCATGAGGTAGTGGTGGAGGTTGAATTTCCATAGTACACGGACATAGTCGGCATGCAGAATTTTAGTTAGAAATTCTACGTGTAGGATGGTCTCAATGAATAGGCCCTGACTGGGAACGATACTCGAATCAACATTATCAAGTCCATTTTATAGTTACGGGGTCTTGTGATACTGGTGAATGATGTATGCCCGACTGCCTAATGTTCGAGTGGTTGGTAATGTCGATCGGATGGTGAGTGGATTAATATGGGCTCATTGATTGGTGATTATTTCTAATTTTCACCATGAAGGAGGCTCGCATAAGATAGTTAGGAAGTCCTCTTAGAGTTGTATGTCATGCTTTTAGTCATATGGACATGGAATGATTAAGATACGGGCATATGAAGATGGTTCAGTGGTGAACAACTATGTTTTGAGTTGGCAGAGTAGACAAGGCAGGGTAGTCGTAATACTAGCCATCGCACCATAATTGTCAGTTTAGGAGTTTTAAAAGCTGGTTAATTGGAGGAAGTTGCAGTCCACTTTAGAAGCATGATACATTAATCAACCCTAGTTCGTGCCATATTAGCTAGGTTCTCCAGCCTCTGGGAGCACCATTTGAATAGTATTTCAATACCCATTCCTTGATTGCAACTCAAAAATTTCCATTGTAATCTCCTACTTCCCGTCCAGTCATGGAACGACCTGAATGTTCCTTTATTTAAGTTGAGGTTTGGATTAACTATGCTGGTGCTCTGCGCTGCGGCTAGGGTTCGGGGGGATACGAAAAACAGATCGTACCCGAATTTTTTTTTTTTTTTTTTAAATGATGGATACGAAATGTTCGTTCGCATCGATGGTTCGAGCGCTTAAATGATGGATCGAACTAAAGGCAGATAGATGGATACAAACTGCATGTGCGTATTGATGCGAAATGGAGGAAGATGGATGGGTACGAAGTACCTGTGAGTATCGATTCGAATTGGAGGCAGATGGATGGATACGAAGTAGCGCTCCATGATGGATACGAAGTAGCGCTCCCTGATGGATACGAAGTAGCGCTCCGCGATGGATACGAAGTAGCGCTCCGTGATGGATACGAATTTCACCGCATTTCTGGATTCGAAGCTATGGATACGAAATTCACCACATTTCCTGGATTCGAAGTTATGGATACGAAATTCACCACATTTTCTGGATTCGAACCTATGGATACGAACTTCACCACATTTTCTGGATTCGAAAATATGGGTTCGAAAATGATCATATTTTCATGGATTCGAACATATGGATACGAAATTCACCATATTTTCTGGGTTCGAAAATATGGATACGAAAACCATCATTTTTTCATGGATACGAAAATATGGGTACGAAATTCATCATATTTTCATGGATACGAAAAACAGCATTTTTTTCTGGATTCGAAAATAGGGGTACGGACTGCATGATGAATATGGTTCTTCTTAGATTTTAGAGCAATCTGAATAGAATAGAAGGAACCCATGAACGATAGATCTGGATCTCTCTCTTAGATTTATTCAATCCGGTATCGATGACAGATCCAACGAGCAGGAGAAAATCTAGGTTTTCTCAGTGAAAGCACCAAAATGTTTGCACCAAAATTGGGCAAACACCCTTCGGAAGTTTTTGAAGAGATAGTAAATAAAGAAATTGAATTGGAAATAGGGACTATCTAAGAAAAACTCCAAGTCAGAGAAAAGTAAATTGCGCAGAAGACAAGGATTTAGAGTGGTTCGGCCATGCGCCTACGTCCACTATGAAGTTTTATCACTTTATTTCTAAATACTTGAAGATTACAAATGCTTTTCAGCAAATTACAACAGCAAATGGACTTAAATTCGAAATTAACAGTAATTGAGATAGTATGGAGTGATTCTGGCAGCGTTTAGGCTTGTTCTTCTTCTCCAAATTCTCCGACCCCTTCTCTGAATGACCAGGGGCTCTATTTATAGGTGTGGAAGGCCAAAATCCCACCTAAATCATGGAGAGGCTGCTTGGCACGTGACAGGGGGCCCACAGGCCCGCGTTCTTGAAGTGCGTGCCCAGTTTGGGATCGATTCGAAGTGAACTTCGAATCGATCAAAAAATTGTCCAATTGCGATGAAACTTGGCGTGGACGTTCTTTATCATGTAGACAAACTTCTGTAAAAATTTCATGGGATTTGGATCAGTATATTGGGAGTTATGATCGGTTCGAAATTTGGTTTTTGGCATGCTGTTTGGTTCGAATCGATGGAATCGATTCGTTCGAATCGATGCATGGCCGAAGCGAATACTTCGAATCGATTGGGGCGCGCTTGTCTTCGAGCCGATCCATGTTCGTGCTAGCTTCGCCACTTTGTTGGATTCGAAGGTCGTCTTCGAATCGATGGAGTGGATTCGTTCGAATCGATCCAAATGCGCCCTGGATCGATTCGAAGTTGTCGAAGTCGATGGAGTCGAAGGTGAGTGATGGAGTCGAAGATGATGGATGGATTCGAAGGTGAGCGATGGAGTCGAGGCTGTGATGGGTTCGAAGCTATTAATGGATTCGAAGCTGTGGTGGATTCGAAGCATAGAAAGGACTCGAATTTGTGATGGATTCGAAGTAGGGAGTTCCTTAGATGGATTCGAATGTCGCCTCTTCCTATGGGTTCGAATATGATGGGTTCGAAATAGATGGTTTCGAACACGATGGTTTCGAACACGATGGGTTCGAATATGATGGGTTCGAGCATGATGGGTTCGAACCGAGCAATGTGCACCTTCTTAACTTGAATCCATCATAACTTGAGCGTATGACCTCGGATTGACTTGAAATTTGAAACGCGGGCTTCTATGATCTTTCTGGTCATGTCCTATTAATTGTGGCTCGATCTGGACTCGGACAGAATTCATCGATATCCATAGCGAAGAGAAGTGCAACCAATCTCTGAGACGAACTGTCCTTTGTTTTTGGCCAATCTTTTGGTATCACGGCTTTGCCAAAAAGCGGGATAACATCTATCTCCAAGCTTTGAGAGCCGGTCTGTTCTCGCAGTTGTACAGTTTCAGCACGATATTCTTCCATGACCTTTTCCTTGTGTGCAAGCTTATCTTCGACTACTCTTTGACTGGCATGCGCATCTCGTACTTGTTGCTGAAGCATGCTCTCCTTTTGAGAATGGAAAGTAGATGAAGTAGCTAATTCTTCCTTAAGTTTTTCTACTTCCGCTTCCAGCTTTTCATTGTAGGAAGCAATACTTCTCATTTCGGCGTCATGCTGTTCGAGAGTCTTCTGCCACTCAGCCTTGTCATTCTCCATTGTTAGCATGGCCTCGAGATTGGCTCGGTTAACCCTCTGAAGTTCGTCGACGAGTTTTTGCCAGTTCGACATTCTTTCGATATCGGTCCTGACAGTATCAAGATTTCGCATCATAGCCGGTTTGTCGAGAGGAACCAAGTCGAGATCAAATCGAACCCCTCTCAGGCACCACTGAGGAAATCTACTTTGAAGAGTGGGAGGACCTTGCCCGACTTGGTATGCGGGCCGGTTGATGATTGCTTGAATGTCGGAGCGAGCGGGAGCAGGAGATTGAGCAGGGACATGTTCAGAAGCTGAAGGAGTTGTTTCTTCAGTAAGTCTAGCCCGCTTGCTAGAAGAATCGTCTATGTGACTCTTTCCTCTCTCATCATGAGCTTTTCTCTTTTGGCTATCATCATCTCTGTGGGGAAGATCATGTCTTTCTTGTTCCCTTCGGCGACGTTCTTCATATGCTCGTCTCTCGTCGGCTTTCCTGATGGCCCTCTCTTCATCCGACTCTCTGTAAGAAAGAAGGTAACGCCTGTAATCATACTGGCTACGCCTCCCGTAGCGCTGGAAATCATCATAATACGAGCCGCTGCGCCCCATAGGAGAATCTGGAATTAAAATAATAAGCTTTAGAAATCTTTAAAGTACAAGAAGATAAGTGCATAGAAGTGATGAGAAATCCAAAGTGTCGTGTAACGTGTAAACTATGCGCATCGAGTTACAAACCACTCTGTGGAATAGAGGAAGTGATAACTTGAGTAGGAGGGGTTGACATTTGTTGAAAAGAAGATGTCGCCTCGATTACAGAAGAGACAGTTTTAGAAACATCATCTTTGAAAAGTTCTTGAGATGTCACGATTAAATCGCTCAACCCCTCAAAAACATCATCTCCATCTTGTTTTTTGGAGCTTGCTTTCCTAACTCCTTCACTAGTAGATCGAGGGGGTTCTTCCTCTTCAGTAACTGGGGCAAGTACAGACTTGTCAGATGGCCCCGCAACATCTTTCGGAATTGAACACTTAACTAGTGAAGTTTCTATAGAGGTTCCTCCCTGCAAGTGCTCTTTAGTGGAGACTGGGGCATCAGGAGTGCTCGTCGGAGAATCAGGAACCTCCGTTGGAACTTCATGTATTTGAGTGGAATGAGAAGGATGTAGAAGCTCAAACTGATGAAGAAGTTCTTCTGTCAATAGAAATTTTGCGCTTCTTTCTTCAGCAGCCACAGTGCTTAGCCTTTCAAAAACTGACTTATGGCTGGAATCTCTAGAAGGAGGAGGAAGTGCTGGAAAGTTAAGGAATGGAATCAGCATCTAGCAATACGAACCAGGTAAAACTTAGAATAAAATTAAGAGAAAAAAGATCTCACTTCCTACTCTCCAGTCTGCGTAAAATTCTGCGGGGCAACGAATGTAGAAGTATTGGTTCAGGAATCCATGTGCACTCTCCGGCAAATCCAAAATAAGTTTGCGGTTCCTCGCACCTCTTACAAGTACAATTGAAGGATGGTCCTTGTTCTTCGCAAAAGTGGACAAGTAACAGATTTCCTCAAAACTCGGAAGACGATCAAGAGTCCTCCTGAACAGAACACACAATCCCATCAAAATAGCATAACCATTGGGGTGCAGCTGAAAAGGAGAGATCGTCAGTCGAAGTAGGATTTGCCGGAGAAATTCATTAAAAGGAGGAATTACTCCACTCAAGCACATTTGTCGATTAATGGCAACAAAACCGTAAGGTGGTCTATCAGCAGAGTCATTTGGTCCAGGGAGTAGAACTTCTGCCTCGGCAATGCCAAATTGAACGCATAATTGATTAAGCGCCCGCTGTTTCAAAAGGGTAGGAGTTCTTTCCGGAGGATTCTCTAATGGAATAGCAATCGGGAAAACCCCTTCAGCGTGTTCTATCATCTCTTCTTGTTGAGACATCATTTTACATAAGCGACTGGATGTTCAGATGAGAAGGTGCACGTTTCCTAAAAAGTGTGAAGTGTTGTGCAGAACTTTTAAAAAAAAAAAGAAAGCAAACATAACTGAAGTTAAACTAGTTGACAATTAGTCGACTATGAGATTTCAGGACTTGTTAATATAAAGCTCAAGTGAAGTGTTAATGCGAACGAATCAACTTTAACTGGATATTTTAGTTTTGCTTTAACACTTCACTTGAATTCATTGGTTCACAGCATTTCGTTCACACAATTCATTTAAGTTAATTACTCTTTATCGACTAATCTGTCATTCGATGTGGGCAGTCAATGGCAGTATATTCATCCCAGTTTTCTGCAAATATTATGTTTAACAGGTTATTAGCATTAGAGATAATCTGCAAGGAAGTACAACAAAATCCAAGTTCAAACAGTTCAATCAAAGTTATCTCAAAATGTCACAAGTCCTAGGTCGTCTGGCGACCTAGCATAGGTCGGAACCTTCTTAGGTCGCGCCGTGCAAAGTAAAGGATAAGGCATTTCAATCTCGTCATAGTGTTAGCTCGGCCGCGACCTAGAGTCTATGTCGCAAGAAAGTTAGGTCGTGCGGTTCCTAGCTCGAGTAACTCTTAGCTCATGAAAAGTCTTAGGTCGCGCAAATATTAGGTCGTTCAGCGACCTAGTATGGGTCGAAACTATTCCTTAGGTCGCAAGGGTTCTTAGATCACGAATTATCTCAAGCTGCTCAAATTCACTAGGTCGCTAGCTTCCTCTCCAAGTAATGCTTCACCGGACCTGATAACCTGCTATTAACTACACCGAAATCCATCATCCTGTTCGTGAAGTTCATCATCTTTTCATACCACCAAACCATTCGAAAACCGATTCAAAGTATCTCCGATCTATCATAAATCTAACTCACTACTGTGCATTCGTGAATCGCAACAACCACAATAACCAGTGACGATCAAAAATCGATCACATCGCAACTCAAAGTGAAGCGCGACGCGCAAAATCGATTTAAGGTTCAGAGGTTGGAGTTCGTGGTTCAATGGTGATTATGGAATGAGTAAAGATCGAAGATGCTTACGTAATTTGATAGCAAGAATGAATTGATGAATGATTTGGTTGAATTCGTCTTTAAAATCGCAGAATTCTGTTAATGGCAGAGCAAGAAATTGAAGCAGTTAAGTAATGGAGGAGAAACGACCTAGCAATTTATATGAATCTGAAAGAAGAAGGCGAGTAGACACGCGAGTTAGCATATGTTTTAGGTCACTTACGACCTAGCAAAGTTAAGTCGAAGCACACGACCTATGACATAGGCCTGTACTTCGAGGGGCAAATGTTAACTCCTATTTCTACCACGACCTAAAACTCCACGACCTATAACTCAGCAGCCCAACGACCTAAGAATACCTGACGACTTAATGGTCTCAACGACCTAACGGCATAATTGTATTAGCAACCTAACTCCACGAAGCAGCTATGCGACCTAAAGACTTAAGCATTGTCACGACCTACGACCTATGGGGAGTAGCGACTTAATTCCTAAAGATATGGAGTGACCTATCAAGCTTTGCGACCTAACAGAGAGCTGCGACCTAAAGGAGGCCGCGACCTACCAAGCTTCACGACCTAACCAGATAAGCAAGCAAGCAACCTAAAGACTTTATGCGACCTAACTGTCCACCGACCTATGAAGTTCCGCGACCTAAGGAAGACCGCGACCTATAGAATTCACACGACCTAGCGGAGTGCTTCGACCTAAGGAAGGTCGCGACCTAAGGGATTCAGCGACCTAAGATCAGCTATGGCTACAGGAAAGTACTCACGACCTAGGGTAGGTCGCTAACGACCTAAACACGTAAATAAAGAGGCCGCCTCTACTATGCCGTTGAGTGTTAGGTCGCGCACGACCTAGAACTTGTTGAAAAAAGCATGCGCCTACTCATGAAAAAGGAAAACCGGAGCTTCATAGGTCGGAGACGACCTACGACCTTACTTGGGTCGGTCACGACCTACGACCTAAGTCTGAGCAAAGCCTATAAACACACCCCTAATTCCAACTAGAAGAGGACTTTTGGCTCACTCTCTTCAAGCGCCGATACTCTGCTGCATTCCGAACCAATCTAACACTTGAAGCTCTCAAGACACTAAGAACGCTACAAACAACTTCAAGAAGAGATCACATACATCCAACATGGATTCGAAAACTCTCATCTTCATCGAAGTTTAGGTTACTTGTTCTAAGTCTCTTGTAATTCAAAGTGTATTGAACTTGGAAAGAATTGTATCAGCTTGTAACGAGATCATCAATAAAAGTACTTAAAGTGGACGTAGGCTATACCCTTAAGCCGAACCACTATAAAATTGTTGTTGTTTACTGCTTTTCTGCTATTATCTACTTGTAATCTGTTCCCGAGCTATCGGGTGGTGCTTTCACAACTATAACTCATACACTGGGGTGTTAGCGTTCAAATTTTAGCATTAACAATATATATATATATAACTGAAGTCAGTTACAATACACGTGATACAATACATACGATACAACTACAACTGTCGACGCAGGATGTTACATACGCAAGTACATTATCGTAAATAATATACATGAATACATACATCCTATAAAATGACAACGACTACTCCAAAAGATATGAAGAGACTTCATAGCTCAAGCAGCAACCCAAAGCAAGATATCAACAACCTGAAATAACTTGGTCTAAACCGAGTATTAAATTCAAAAGAAAATAATACGCGGGCCAGTCTAATTTAAACTCAGTTATTAATGCACGGAAGCAATAATAATTAAATAATCAAATAGACGACAGTCACAATAAATCTTACCTATCCAATCCTTTAATAAGGAAAATCAGATAACGATAAATATAATGCAATACAACATTAACAACGAATCAGCAAAGCCAAATCATCAACCAAGATAAATAAAAGGATTATCAATGAAGATTATTTAGAAAAGAACAGAATTGCCAAAACGACAATTAACAACAAAATCTAATTATTAAATAAATAATTAGAAACTCATAATCTAATTATCAAATAGATAATTAGACAACAACAAAATGATGAAATCAAACCAAATCAAAATACAATTTCAAAATATTGAATTGGACACACAAAAAAATTCAAACAATTGAAATATCACTTAAAAAGTCAATACTGTTTTGGCTGCAGTACACGCTCGCGTGCACTGCCTCGCCACTACAGTGATGAATTACACAAAAGTTAAATGAATCAAAATGCAAATGAAATATCAATAAAGTCAATACTGTATGGCTGTAGTACACGCTCGCGTGTACTACCTCGCCACTACAGTGATGATGTCATCACAACTCCAAATATTACAGCAAGTCAAAACTGCAAAGGTCAAGTCACGGCTACCATAACTCAACACAAATGCAAAGCAACTCAACTCGAATGACCAAGTGCACAAAGGTAGTGGTACGACTACATGAAGACATCAAAATGATGGTAAAAGCACCAAAGATATGACAACACAGCACATAGCATGGTCAATGAAACGAGCAACAGTGCAGATGATCAAAGGAGTAGATTAAACAGCAGAAGGAGTATGGTAAAGCAACTAAACTACACAACATCTATATGTACAACTCCAATGAGACTGCAAAAATGATCAATGTGACACAAATACACAGAGTATACATCACCAGACTAGCCACGATCAGAGAGAGGCAAAAGCAAGTGAACGAGGTGCACATGAATGCACAGTGCAAACTACAGCACCCAGTTAATGGCAACTAATGAAATAGTGAAACAACAATGGTGCAACAATATACATATATTTATGTATGATCGCAGATGTATGTATACAGTTAGTATCTGAAACAAATGACTCGAACTCAGGTGAATGGCAACAAGTGATGCTTCAGTGACTCCATTCAACATGACAAAAGTGGTGCAGTTACAACCCAAATCAAACTACAACAAAATGTAAAAGGTCAAGTCACAGACTCAATACAACTACTCTTGCCAAAAATGACTGTAGTCAAATAGCAGTTTTATCAAAATCGAACAATACAAAACTTCATCAGCGACATGACTCAATGCATAAGCACTTTGCAGAGCTCGAGGCTACCAAGTTAAACAAATTGTCTCAAAGGAACTCAAAGTCAATGATACTAAATCAAAAGGTGCGCAGGTATGCAATAGACAACTACATGTATGCAGTCTTAATCAAAGACCATGTATACTAAGTCGAACAGCGAACTGCATATGTATGTAGTATGACCAAATTCATAATAGCCGAAGCCATAAAGTAGCAATGTGATTGAAAAATACTCAAATGTAATATTCATGTCAACAAAGTTCAATGCAACATGGAGCTACAAACCAACAAGTATCTATACAACTCGAGCATAGTGAAGTCACAATTCAAACTCAGTTTGAATCAAGTACAAAGAGCAACACTATGAACACAGTGAACACAGTTAAGGCAGCAAGTAAATCAAGTTGAAGACTGCAATACTGTGGCCGAAATAAAATACCCAGATGAATTTCAACAAATCATAGATCAACAGTTTCAAACCGAAATAAAGGTCGAAGTCAACACTGAAAGCAATTGCAAAGCCAAAGTAAATTCTCATCTAAAATATTTTCACAAAATTAAGTTTGCAGATTTCAAAATAAATCAGTGCCGAAGACAACAAGAACGAACAAAATCAAGGAATTCAAACTCTTAATAAACTTAAGCTTGAATTAAAGATGTGAGTAATAAAAACACTCACCTTATCATTGAAAAGCGCAGGCGATGCCAAAAATTTTGCAACCGTAACGACCGAAAATCGATCAGTCTGGAGTTGAAGCCGAAAGCATATCAAGAGGCAATGGTCGAACAAAAGTCGGTACCACCAATTACGCGAAAGCCCTACAATTTTTTTTTAAGAAGAGGAATGAACAACGAATGAGAGCTGCCATTTTTTCGTTTGCTTTGGTTTATTGTTTTCGAATGAATCAAGGAGGAACGGGTATTGAATATTATCACGACACCAACAAAAAAACAAGGGCCAAGATGATTTTAGAGCCCACAAACCCTTAACGGATGTTTATAAAGAATTTCAGCCCAATTAAAATCTCCCAATATTAATTAGCAAGCAATTTTAATCGTTTCATGACGATTATATAAGGGTGCAAAACCCTGGGTTGTTACAAACTCCCCTCCTTATAAAAATTGCGTCTCTGCAATTTTCAGAGTTAAGGTCGTCAATAATAATTATTTTTCTAACATAAATTGGTTAAGCTAGAAAAATAAAGGTAAAAAACACAGACGCCAAAGAAATCTTTTAATTTCATAAAAGAAATTCGCAAATTGTCAACTAAATCTAATTATCAAATAGATAATCAGACAACAACAAAACTGAATAAATACAATTATCAGCAACATTTAATTATCAATTAGATAACTAGAATTCAGAGATCGCAAAACAGCAATATCTGATTATCGATACGATAATTAGAGAACAGCGAAATATAATTATCAACAAAGAGAATTAGGAAACACAAATCACAAATTGTAAAATCGCAAATATCTAGTTATCAACAACGATAATCAGAAAAATCAAATATCTAATTATCAAAAACGATTATCAGAAATCTCAAATCAACAAATATCTAATTATCAAAAACGATAATCAGAAATCTCAAATCAACAATTATCTAAATATCAAAAAGGATATTCAAAAATCACAAATCAACAAATATCTAATTACCAAAAATGATAATCAGAAATCTCAAATCAACAATTATCAAAGTATCAAAAACGATAAACAGAAATCTCAAATCAGCAAATATCTAATTATCAAAAACGATAATCAGAAATCTCAAATCAACAATTATCTATTTACCAAAAACAATAATGAGAAATCTCAAATCAACAAATATCTAACTACCAAAAACGATAATCAGAAATCTCAAATCAACAATTATCTAATTACCAAAAACGATAATCAGAAATCTCAAATCAACAATTATCTAATTATAAAAACGATAATCAGAAATCTCAAATCAACAAATATCTAATTATCAAAAACGATAATCAGAAATCACAAATAAAAATATATCTGTTTATCAAAAACGATAATCAAAAACAACAAATATCCAATTATCAAAAACAATAATCAGAAACAACAAATATCCAATTATCAAAAACGGTAATAAAAAACAACAAATATCCAATTACCTGCAGATAATTGGAAACAACAAATATCTAGAAATCAATTAAGATGACTAGAAGATCAACATAAGAGGTTGGATCGATCCCGTCAGATGGCGAGTTTTAGCTACGCCACGGATGCATCAACAAATGGCCGAAGCCTACCAAGTACTATATTTTTTTACGTCCAACGAATGACCCGAAGGTCCAACAAATGACCCGAAGGTCTAGTACCGGTATTGACCCGAAGGTCCAATAATAACCCGAAGGTCCAACAAAATGGCTCGAAAGCCCAACAAAATCATTAGAATAATCAAACAGCAGATGTTTCAATTAACGAGTCCGAAATTAATCGAAATAGCAAACGCACATGTCCCACACCACGAGTTTTACTATATCGTTTAATTCCCTTCATCGTTTCCTTGAAAGTGCAAAATTGTGTATTTTAAATAAATAACATTTTACGTTCTCAAACGGACAAGTCCGGAATTAAGCGAATCAGTAAAAGTAAGGGTTCATAGTCCTCGATTTTGCTGAATCGTTTAAATTGCTTCCTCATTCTTTTGAAAGCGCAAACTGTAGGAATTTTGGAAAACGATTTTTATTTTAAAAAGATTTTTTTTTAAATACGTGATTAAAATAGCAACATATGTAGCAATTTCAATAAGGAAATTGCACTTCTCAAAACACCGTAAAAACCGATCTCAAAATCAGCATTGCGGGATAACCGCTTGAAAATTCACTTTAAATTTGACGGTTACTGAAGTCAAAGCGACAGTAATTTTTATACATCAAAAACTCATCAAAATAATTCTCATCAAAATATAATACCAATGAATTTTCATTCATGAAAAATGTCCACAAAACATTGTGCATCAAAAATTTAGCACCGGTGCAGAAATCCCGTTATAAAATAACGGCAACAAAATACGTTTTAGAACCAAACACCGGTTCAATGTAAATTAAGGTAGTAACGTGCAACTCATATTTGCACGCATACTAAAAAATGATCAAAGAAACCATTCGATTATATCTTCAATGAAGATAATTTAGAACAACAAAAATCTCAACAAAATCACATAACTACAATCGGTTCGGATCCTCAAATTGGATTCAAAATTTTCAAAGAAAACAAAAATAAACACATCTATCTAACAACATAAAGAAATTTATTTCATTTTCATATTTTGATTTTTGAATCAAAAAGATTATCAGCTATATTCAGCGAAGATAGTCTCACTGTTTCCTCTGCGCACTCTGATAAACAGAACACAATTTAATCAATCATCAAAACACAATTTCACTTTTATTTTTAAATAAGGATATTTAAAAATTTCATCATAATTTCAAAACTTTAGTTTTGACTCAAGGCGTAAATAAAAACGTCAACGAATAGTTGTGACACATGTTCCATCTAAGTTAACTTATATATTATGTCCATAAACCCCTCGCTCTGATACCAACTCAAAAGGTGCGCAGGTATGCAACAGACAACTACATGTATGCAGTTTTGATGAAAGATCAAGTATACTAAGTCGAACAGCGAACTGTATATGTATGTAGTATGACCAAATGCATAATGGCCGAAGCCATTAAGTAGCAATGTGAATGAAAAATACTCAAATGTAATATTCATGTCCACAGAGTTCAATGCAACATGGAGCTACAAACCAACAAGTATGTATACAACTCGAACACGGTGAAGTCACAATTCAAGCTCAGTTTGAATCAAGTACAAAGAGCAACACTGTGAACACAATGAACACAGTTAAGGCAGCAAGTAAATCAAGTGGAAGACTGCAATATTGTGGCCGAAACAAAATACACAGACGAATTCCAACAGATCATAGATCAACAGTTTCAAACCCAAATAAAGGTCGAAGTCAACACTGAAAGCAATTGCAAAGCCAAAGTAAATTCTCATATAAAATATTTTCACAAAATTAAGTTTGCAAATTTCCAAATAAATCAATGCCGAAGGCAACAAGAATGAACAAAATCAAGGAATTCAAACTCTAAATAAACTTAAGTTTGAATTAAAGATGTGAGTGATAAAAACACTCACCTTATCATCGAAAAGCACAAGCGATGCCATAAATTTCGCAACCGTAACGACCGAAAATCGATCAGTCCGGAGTTGAAGCCGAAAGCATATCAAGAGGCAACGATCGAACAAAAGTCGGCTACCACCAATTACACGAAAACCCAAAAAAAATTCTGAAGAAGAGGAACGAACAACTAATGAGAGCCACCATTTTTTCGTTTGCTTTGGTTTTAGGGTTTTCGAATGAATCAAGGAGGAACGGGTATTGAATATTATCACCGCACTAACAAAAAAACATGGGCCAAGATGATTTTAAAGCCCAAAAACCCTTAACGGATGTTTAAAAAGAATTTCAGCCCAATTAAAATCACCCAATATTAATTAGCAAGCAATTTTAATCATTTCATGACAATTATATAAGGGTGCAAAACCCCGGGTTGTTACACGAGTGTTTTGTGTATTGCTTTATGCTCGGGTCAGACTGAGTGATACATCTTTTGAGACTCACCTCTGGAGTTGGAGCTTCGTTTGGAGATCCATCTGCATCTTTTCAACTTACAGTTATTCAATTAATTTCATTGATGTATTCTGATCTTATATTTGACTAATGTATTTGAGACTTCTGTTGTATCTTATTTAACTCTGATATATATATATATATATATATATATATATATATATTAGCTTCGTGAACTACTTTTCTTCTATTTCCGCTGCATATTGTTATATTACACTATGTCTGTGATTCTGTGATTATTTATTTACTATACATGCTGAGTTTTGCCAAATATATATTAACGATCTGGTATTTTGAGCAATTCAAATCCGGCATGCACGGATGCAAATGGTTGAAAATATCAGGTCGTTACAATATCTTTTTGCAATTCTTTTTCTATAACCAAAAGTGGTTAATCAGACTGATTATGATAATAAAATAACAACAAGATCTGTTATGCTATAACAGGTAATAAATGGACTAACCGTCTGAAATCTGGGCTGACTGTCCTTAACTAGACTAAGCTGGGCTAACTGCCCTTTGGCTGACTCGGGCCTACCTGATACCATATCAAATAATCTGAACAATTGTTAGACAATTTTTCTAGACGGTCTGTCCTTAACTTAATTCTTCAAGGGTCAACAGATCCTAGTGGTTTGTGGCTTACCTTGTGGCTTACCAATAACCTACCTCTGTACATAAATATTCCATTCTGTGTGTAACAAACATTTTAGTCTCACCTATGACTAAGACTTACATACTGGAATTCTAGGCTAAATTAACTAGGGGCTAATAGCTATTGAGCATAGGGCACGACCGTACACAAGTCCTATCTGGTCTTCTAATTTTAGTCAATCTAAGGGTTAACAACCCTTTAAAATTTTCTTTGAAAACCTTTTCAAAATGATTTGGTCCTTTAAATCATATATATGTATAAGGAAAATATATCTTTAGCTTTAATCTAAGCTATTTTGCCATGTTATATATACTTTACTCAATATAGTGTTGATGATATTCAATAACGATTACCAATTCTTTTAAAACAAGTTAAAGTCCTTTTTAACTTGAAAACACTAGGATATTCTACCTATTTATCAAGTTCGAAACCTCTGTTCAAAAACTCTAAACAACTCCTTCGAAACACTTGAAAGTATTCCTTTCGAAACCATTGGAAGTAACTCTTTCAAAACCTTTGTAAGTACACCTTTCGAAACCCTTGAAATTAACTCTTTCGAAACCAATAAAAGTCTTTCTTTCGAAAGATTAAAACCTTAGACATCCTCCTTTAAAACCATTTATATCTTGCCTTTCGAAACATAGGAAAAACCTTCCATTTCAACCTTTTCGAAACAATGAGGAACCACCCCTTTCTTAACCATTCATTAAAACCTTTCGAAAGCATCAAAAATCAACTCCTTTGAAAGCATTTGAGTTCAATTTTAAAACATGTGGTAACCTGTCAAAACCATTCAAAGTTGACTACTTCGAAACCCCTTTAAAACGTTTCGGTCGAAACCATTTGGATTATGTCTTTAAGTAAAGAAAAAGGATCAGAAATCAATAGAGTCGAATGAATCTATTTTAAAACCATTTCTTGAGTAATAAAATGATGGCGTTGAAACCATCGTTTCGAAAGCATTGGAGAGGTGGACAAATTTTAGAAAACAAGTAACCCCTTCGGAACCAACTAGGTCGAAAGGTAAAATGGCGGCACCTAGGTGTTTCGACTTAGTCAAAAGCATTCTCTTAAAAACAAAGATGCAACTCAATCGAAACCATTTCCTTTTAAACTATTTGACTTAGTCGAAACCCAACCAAGTCTAAAGCATCTTATTCGAAAGCAAGCGGTCGTATTTTCCTTTAAAACAAAACAAAGCCTCAACCCTTTTGGAACCCCATGGTACGAGCTTATACCTTACGCCCACGTGTAATTCATTACGTACCAATTGATTGATACCATATGCATTGGTTTCGACTGTGTCGGAGGCGATAGTATGGAAGCGAAACATGTTGCCGAAGGAGACAAAACAACGAAAATCCTAATTATTAGCACTTTTAAACTATTTCTTTTGTACCTAACCTGCCTTGTTTGTCTAAATTCGATTGGTTGCAATATTACTTTTTCAAAAGTGCTTCCATTTTCCAAAAATAACAATTTCAAATATTTTGCAAAATGCCCCTTTCTCCTTTTAAAATATATAAAACATTTAAGTCCCGTACCTTAAACAATTTTGAATACCTATCAAATGTCTTAGGAAAAATCTGGAAAGAATTCCAAAAATCAAATTATATATGTCTTCTAACATATAAAACTTTCAGACCCAAATAATTAATTATTTCCCCATAAATAATTTATAACCCAGAATTTCATTTTCTTTACTGGAAAATTCATATAAAATCCATATTAATTTCGAAAATTCTAAAAATTGAAACCTATTTCCAGATTAATATTTCCGATCTTCATAAAATTTGCAAGGCATAACGATGTCATTTAATATGGTTTTAATCTTAAAACATGTCAAAAAGTCTATATGAATAAATATAAATTATGACATATGACACCATAACCTGTTATTTATTTTATATTTATAATTCGTTACTTATGACATATGCATGTTGTGGATATGGTATACTATTATCATATTTGTTCTCACTTTGCAAGTTCCATGTCAGTTTATTAATTTCCTATAGGTTGAAATGATACATACCCAAACAATCTTATAGATAAAGGAAAATTCGTTATGGGTAGAAATGATAAACCCAAGCGATTTTCATTTCTTTGAAATTTTGGGATTGCAGGTTGAAATGATATATATCCGTAGATATTTAAATTGCAGATCAAAATGATAAATACCGTATCACTTGACCACAGGATAGAAAATTATATACGGACACCGTTGGCCTATACTTTAAAAATGATTTCTAAAGTTTGAAAGGAAATATATGGGTTTTTATAAATATTAATTTTTAAAATATAATATAAAATGATATTTTTATACATATGTATAAAATTAAGATTTTTAAAATAATATTTTCTCGAAATTTAATTTACTTTATTAGTTTGAAAATATAATTTTTAAGATTTTACTTATAATTTTATTATTTTAAAAATATATAAAACAAGATTTAATGTCAAAAAAATTTACTAGTAAGATTTAATTTAATAAAAATTTAATTTAATTAGTTTATAATATGTTTAAGTATTTATTTAAATTTATATTAATATTTTAAAAATATATATATATTTTAACTTTAATAATAAAGGTTGGGAAGATAAATTAATGTTGACTTGGTATTTAAATTGGTTAATAATTGAATTTAAATAAGAATTGATTTGAACTCATAGATTTTGAGATTTTGAAAGACATGATTGATAACTTGATTTGATAAAAAGGTGATTAAATGAATATTCTCAATTTTAAATAAAATTGAGACTGAATATTTAATATTGATTTAAATTTACAAATTGAGAGTTTATTGATATTAAAATGATTAAGTGAATATTTTCCAATCTGAATAAAATTAATGTTAATTGTTGACATCTAAATGAAACTTACATTGACAATGTTTGAATATTTAAACTTTGAAAATTATTGGAATTGAAGAGATACTTCAAACTTGGATTTGAAATCAATAAAAATTGAAATGGTTTATTAAGAAATCGAATTGAATCTTTAACCTTTTAAATTGAAAGTGTAGAACAGGGATTGATATAAATTGACTTTTGAATTTAAGTTGATTTGAATCTATTTGTGGAAGTGGATAAAACAATTCTAACTGGAAAACTATTTCAGTATAATATCTTTAAATAAATATAAACTATTTTTAATTTACAACTATTTTAATATATAAACTTTTTTAATATAGAAAATTTTACCAATATAGGCTTGTTTTAGAAATTAATAACAAAAACAGACCAGCTATAAAATTAATTACAGAAATAAACCATTTTTTTATGGTGTATTCAGTTGGCGATTTTACAAAAAACGCCGATAGGAGATTTTCAAAAAGTCACCCAAAGTAAATAACATATTTCCTAGTTGGCGACTTTTAGAAAATCGCCTACGGATGAAAGCATTTTTCTTTGGGCGATTTTTGAAAAATTGCCCAAAAGCTTAACTAACCCAACCAACAACCTACCTTTGTTTCTCACTTCCACCTTCTCCATAAAACTGAAAAAAAGATCTTTAATGGCAGCTCTATTCTGAAATCAACATTTATACTCTTTAACCTTGGTTTAGTGCTAAATCTTTAAATCCGGTCGACGTTGCTTAGCAAATTTCATCTAGTTGAAGGTAAAATCAGTAAACCCTAGTTTTATTTGTCTAATTTCGAAGTATTGTGAAGTTAGTAATTGGTTATAATAAGGTAAAAAATTGGTTTAATATGTACATACCGAACAATTTATATATTGATCTGTAGAATGGCCAGAAATATGATTCCTACGCTTTGCTACTACGACGGCGAACTAATTGTCGATGATCAAAGGAATGGTAAATATGTTGGTGGTATTTGAAAACCAGGAAAAGTGCGAAAAGGTTTCAAATCGAGGAATTAAAAGAAGTTGTGTACAAAATGACGAAGATTAATAAAGAAGAATTTGAACTTGAACTAATTATCAACTGGCCTATGGAATCAGGTTCTAAATCAATAGCATTAGCGGACGATGACGATCTGGAAGTAATGTTTTCTGCTGTTCCAAAATCTATTGAGTTATACATAGGGAAAGTTGCAAAGCAATAACAAGAACAGCATGTGGCATCTCTTATTGTGAGTACTAGAATTAGATACTATACACAGATGTTGGAGACTGTGGATCCATCTACTGGCTACGTGTAATGACCCACTATTTTGTACTATTCAAATTCGACAATAAAATAATAAAAAAAACATGTCAAACTTTAGTGGTTCAAAACAGTAGATTGTAATTAAATTTGGAGCAAATAAAATCATGTCGCAGAATCAGAGAGACAGACATCAAAATACTCGCAGCGGAATGAAATAACTTAGTGGTTCACGAAGCCACTATCAATGGTCTCAAAATAAGTATAAGTACATAGTCTTAAACCAATTATAGTTTTAAATCACCACAGAAAATCTTAATATTCAATTGTCTCCTTTTCAAAAGCTAAAATAAGAATGGAACAGAAACTTGACAGCAGCTTGAAAGGTGATCTGCAGAAGTCCTAACCCCGGGATTTTGTCCGAACTGAAACTCCGGCTAACTAGAGCGTAAAATAAAACATAAACACTCGAGTCAGGACATACATACTTATAAAGCGTAAGCTAATTCAAGTGAACTGTGATAGAGTGCAATTAACTTAAAGGATGCTTGGGATCGTCCATCCTCTAAGGATCCGTTAAACTATTTACTATGTAGTAATACTTCGCTATTATAATAGTGCCTATTAGTAAAATAAACTTACTTTTAAATAGCGTTAAGGGGTTAGCCATATAGCCCTTAACACATAAATAGTGTCAGTAGTCTATACAGTACCTGCATATCTCCTAATCGGGAGACTACAAGAAGGTACTCCATAGGTACAACACAAATCAAACTCGTACAAAGCTCGCTAGGGTAGGTGACACATCACAACTAGGAAATGCCAGGGTAGATATACCATTTACGCTTCCGGACCGGTGGCAACGCGTAGCTTCTACTATCACCCACCTCGAACAACACTCCCAAATCAATGGTGCGCACCAAACAATCACAAAGTAATAGAATGGCATACGAAGAAGTGCATCCGTTCAAAGGTACAACCTCATTAGTCCGTCGATCGCTCCTGCTTAGCCACCTTATGCCAACTCATGGGAGTCGGGTCCACGTATTTACCTCCTAGGAAGCGTCACCACCATCCTACTTCATTCTGGAATCTCCACCGCATACACGGTTTTCAAAGTGGTTTTCGGTATCGACAGAGAGTATGCCCATATCTGATCCCGGTCTCTTTAACAACCAACGTTATTATTACCCGTAGTTAAAAAAAATCCAAAATAGTTTTATATTTCAATCAAAATAATATATTTTAAACTATTTAAAGGTGAAGATATCCCTTACAACAGATTAAAGTAAATTAAATTTCAGACTTGAATAATTCCATCAATAATTAAACCTTAATTTAAACCAATTTAACTTATAAAATCATATTTTCCACTTTGAAATAGTCAATTATATTACACAATAATTTATGACTTTTTATAAAGTAAACTTTTACCAAGAACTATCAACTTCTCAAGGCTTCACTTCAAAGTCAATTACAAAATTTTCTATTCTTTGTATTCAAAGTTAACTTAACAATTACGTTTTATTACCATTTCAAATATAATTCCAATTTCAATTTATTTCTTAACTTACCGCTTTATTCTTAATCCAAACTCCGCCTTTCTAAGTGTAGTTACATTCAAAGTTTTATTTTTGTGTATTTATTTTATTTACCATTTATTGAAAATTTAAATAACGCCCTATTTATCCATTTAAATTCAATTTACATCAAACTTATTTTACTTTATTTACTTAACTTGAATTCCTTTACAAAAATTAATTTCCAAAATAAATTTATATTCCCCATTCCAACTTACCCATTTATTTATTTATATATATAACTTGTATAAATTACTAAAATCATTTTAATCCAATTTAAATCAAAATAATAAATATACCAATTTAAATTACTTAAATTTTCCAAAAACTATATATATATATATATATATTACCAATGGTCTATATAATATTTTCTAGCCTAGGTAAAGTTATACGAATAATCTATCATTTCAATCCGTACTTTACAAAGAAAATCCGGGTTCAATAATTTCAAACCCGCAATCTCAATTTAAATAATAAATAAATAAATAAATAAATAAATAAATATCGTTCAGACCTATCATTTCAGCCCGTAACGATTCTATTTTACAGGGAACTTGCAGTGATAAACAGTAAATAAATAAATAGCGTAACAGCATAAATAAAACAGTATATAATATAACTGATAATGTGTAGATTTAATAACAGGGTTTTAACATCATAAATTGATATCACTGTCAAATAAATGAAATATAATCATTCTACAATTACACTTGTTATTAATTTATAGATCTATATGTACGTTTGTCGGGTGAGAATACTCACCTTTTACGCTTCTGTTGTTTAGATTCAAGCGATGGTATCACATGATAAAGAAACGTACAGAAGGCACGATCAAATTGTTGCGGAGGCGACGACCAGATTTTATTCTTGAAAAGGAAATGAACCAATTATAAATCAAATCTAAGTAAAAAATTTAACAAGAAATTATCGAAACAAACTGGAACGAATGAAATCAGCTCGACCCATAGGCTCGACTACTCCACCACACGGCTCCACCAACACTACACACGCTTGGCTATTGTCCATCATCAAGGCTAAAATGCTCTTCCATTCAAGGCAGGGGATACCTAACATAGGTTGATATTGAATTATGCAAAAAAGTGGTGCACTCATACTAACCTCTTCTCTTTAAAGCACAGGTGACGGAAAAAAAAACATGCACGACTGACATGTATTCATGCGTTACTTCTCCTTCTTTCTTTTTTTTTTCTTTTTTTTATTATATATATGTTAATCCCGTTTCACCAACGAGTTAAAAGAGCCCACAAGATAAGATCTACGAGTTAAGGATGGCACGACTTAAGGAAATGAACGACCTACGACCTAAAACATGTTGCGACCTAACAATGGCTACGGTTGAACGGTCTAGGAAAGCACCGACTCATAGAGATAAGCAACTCAATAGACCAACGACTCAAAGCTGGCAGCGACTCAGTAGATTACCGACTCATCTACTTAAGGAAGGTACCGACTCATTTGATAGCGACTCAGTCAGCTGACTGAGTCGAAGGGTTAACGGTTCATAAAGAAAGCCGACTCAGTAAGTTGCCGACTCATCAAGACTATCGACTCACGACTTAAGGAGCCTAACGGGTTAAAGCATTAACGACTCATTGAAAGGGATGGCCTCAGCGACTCAACAGATCCACGACTCATCATAAGAAACGACTCAAGATGATTGACGACTCATAACCCGGGATGACTCGCCCGCGACTCAAAGCCACTGAGTCGTATTCCGTTACAACAATGCATGTCCTAGTAAGGGTTGACTCGCCAGCGACTCAAGACTCAACCTACAGATGAGTCGGTCACAACTCAACCTGACTCGGCCACGACCTAACTTGACTCGGGGACGACTCAGCTTGAGTCGGTTGCGACTCATGACTTGTACGCAGAATTCATGTCCAGGCCTGTCTATAAATACGTAGCCACCTCCAACGTTCAAAGGACTTTTGGTCAATCAATTTCAAGCACCATTTCTCTGCCGAATTTCAGACTACTTCAACACTTAAAGCTTTTTGAGATTCAAAGAACGTCTAAAAGAACTTCATGAAGAAATCATCTACATCCACCATGGATTTGAAGATTTTTGTCAACATCGAAGTTTGAGTTACTTGTTCTAAGTCTTTTGTAATTCAAAATGTGTTGTACTTGAGAAGATTTGTATCAACTTGTAACGTGATCATCAATAAAAGAACTTAAAGTGGACGTAGGCTATACCCATAAGCCGAACCACTATAAAATTGCTGTTGTTTACTGCTTTTCCGCTATTACTTGCTTATAAGTCTTTCCGATCTATCGGGTGGTGCTTTCACAACTATACTTCACACACCGGGGTGTTAGCGTTCAAATTTAAGCGTTAACATTTTTGGTGCTTTCACTGAGAATTGAACTCAGGACAGCTGTCATCATTGCTTCGCAGAGATTTGAAGAAAGAATTTCCTTAAAAACCAGAAGTATATCTGAGATTATGGCTCCTGGAAGGAAAAGTAGATCTATCAGATCTGGGAACATTCAAGAGGGAACCTCCGCTTCCCCTGTGCCTAATCTACCCACTCCGTCTGTTGGAGTTACAAAAGCGGAATTGGATGCTGTGATTCTAGGGCTAAACCAGCAGATAAACGCCCAAAATGCACAACTAGAGGCTCAAAGTGCCCAGAATGCTCTGATTCTAAATAAGCTGAACGACTTACTTGGGGCAAACAATCAACCGGCTGGTAATGAAAGGAACTATGCTGGCAACATTCATGATGTTAATGAAAGGAATGCTCCTGAAAGGCCTACTAGTCCCTTTGAGCAGGCAGTACCTGACGCCGGTGGATCTAGAACTCGGCATGATGAGGAATATCTTTCTGGAATGGTCCGGCAGATCATGAAAGAAAGTATGCAAAGGGTTGAAGATGAGAAGGAATGGGGTTTCGCTCCAAGTAAAACTCCGTTTACTGAAAAAATCTTGAAGGCGGAATTTCCAAGGAAGTTTGTCCCTCCGACTATTCCAGCTTACAATGGGACGAGTGATCCGAATGAGTTCCTGTATAAATATGACTGGCACATGACAGGTGCCAGGGCCTCCGACGAAATAAAGTGCCGATATTTCCCCGTATACCTGGAAGGCGTGGCTTTACTGTGGTTCACCAAGTTACCAGTCCGATCTATCGATCAGTTTTCAGACTTGACCAGCAAATTCAAGGAGCAGTTTAGACTATATGCTTCGAAGGCCAAGGATATTATGTCACTATCGAGTTTAGAGCAGAATCCTGGTGAGTCTATCAGATCCTTCTTGAACCGCTTCAATATAGCACTGGCTGAGGTGGACAATGCTGAACCACGAATGATATTGACTTATCTGATGAGGGCTATCGATAAGTCAAGCGAATTTGGGAAATGGTTAAATATGAAGGAGCCAACCTCTCTCGAAAAGTTCTACAAAAAAGCAGACGAATTCATTCGCTTGGAAAGCCGTCCTTTACCAGTAAAGACAGTGTTGGAAAAAGCAGAAGACAACACTGTCGCTCCACGCAAGAATGAATCGGTGG
This sequence comes from Allium cepa, assembly GCA_030765085.1. Lineage (NCBI taxonomy): Eukaryota > Viridiplantae > Streptophyta > Magnoliopsida > Asparagales > Amaryllidaceae > Allium > Allium cepa. The sequence goes on from CM060943.1 coordinate 914,175,129, forward strand.
GGCAAAAAAGGGAGAATAGTAATGGGAAGAAACAGGGTAATCTGAAGAAGCCCCGATCCTTCAAGCCATCAGAATATACTCCATTATCACATACACCGGAGCACATCTACCTCGCCACTAAAGATTCCGTCGATTTCCCTAAACCTATCCCTTTGAGAACTGGGAGAAAAGCCATACAAAGTGGGAAATTCTGCCGCTTCCACAATCAACCAGGTCATGAAACTGATGAATGCCGCCAGCTGAAAAATCTGATTGAAGAGTTGCTAAGAGAAAACAAGTTGCAGCAATTCGTAAAAAAGAATAGCAACAATCCTGCATCGTCGAGTCAGGGGCAGCGGGCCCCTGTTCATCAGCCTGGGGCAGGAGAGAAAGCTACGGGGCATGAATCTGGAAGGCCCGTTATCAATGTCATTTCAGGAGGACCTCACCCAGCTGGTAAAAGTTGGGGTGAGATGGAGAGATATTCCAGGGCTTTGAAATATGCTCCAGCCGAAGAAAACGTCTTTGTTCTAGAAGACACTACGCCCCTTAAACAACAGAAAACTTTCAGTGATGATATTATTTTCAGAGCCAGAGATTCTACAGGTATTGAAGCTCCTACTTTAGATCCCTTGGTCATCTCGGCTGGTATTGGACCAGCCATTGTCAGAAGAGTCCTCATTGACTGCGGAGCGTCATGTAATATTCTCTTCAAGAAGACATTTGACCAGATGAAAATCCCTATGATCGATGTGCAAGCCTCATCACAGAAAATCGTTGGCTTCACTGGGGAGCCAAAGCAACCAGTAGGAACCATCGATCTGTTTGTAGAACACAGCGGGGCACGGAAAGAAATGGATCCCAGAAAAGCCAATACAGGGGAGAATAGAGTAGTACCGGTGGAAACGACAATTCCGGTACCTGTTGACCCGAAGGACCCAAATAAGGTGTTGAATGTGGGTTCGCAGCTTAATGTGTCAATTCAGAACGTCTTAATATCTTTCCTGAAAGCAAATCTGGATGTCTTTGCTTGGACTCATGCCGATATGTGTGGGATATCCCCAGAAGTTGCAGTACACGCTCTGAATATTGACCCAAAGTTTACGCCAGTTAAACAGAAAAGAAGAACCCAAGGTCCAGAAAGGTCAGCAGCATTAAAAGAAGAAGTTGATCGACTCATGGAAAATAACTTCATCAAAGAATCTACGTATCCGAATTGGGTTTCAAATCCTGTGTTGGTCAAGAAAGCTAATGGAAAATGGAGAGTATGCATCGATTTTTCTGATCTAAACAAGGCTTGCCCCAAAGATTGCTTCCCATTACCCAGGATCGATCAACTGGTAGACGGAACTGCGGGACATGAATTGTTATCCTTCATGGATGCCTACTCCGGTTATAACCAAATCATGATGCATGAGCCGGATCAGGAGGATACAAGCTTTATCACAGATGTTGGACTTTATTGCTACAGAGTTATGCCCTTCGGATTGAAAAACGCAGGGGCAACCTACCAAAGACTTGTTAATGCTATGTTCAAACCGCAATTGGGCAAAACTATGGAAGTCTACGTCGACGACATGTTAGTGAAGTCCAGGAAAGCAGTGGATCACATTGAACACTTAGCAGAAATGTTCGCAGTCCTCCGGAAATACAGAATGAAACTTAACCCTCTGAAATGTACATTTGGGGTCGAATCCGGAAAGTTCTTAGGTTTTATCGTCAGTGCTAGGGGCATTGAGGCCAGTCCAGCTCAAATTACCGCCTTAAAAGAAGTTAAAGCTCCTAGAACGAAGAAGGAATTGCAAAGTCTCAACGGAAAGGTCGCCGCTTTGAGTCGGTTCATTTCCAAAGCTACTGATAAATGCATCCCATTCTTCGATGCCCTGAAAAAAGGAAAGAAGAACTTTGAATGGACTCCCGAATGCCAAAAAGCCTTTGAAGAGTTGATCCGTCATATGGAAACGCCTCCGATACTTTCTAGGCCAGGCAATGGTGAGGATCTTCTTATATACTTGGCAGTATCATCTCATGCTCTAAGTGCAGCGCTGATACGGGAAGACAAAAGGATTCAACATCCAGTTTACTATATCAGCAAAAGACTCACTGGGGCAGAGCTGAATTACTCCAAGTTGGAAAAACTCGCCTATTGCCTACTAGTTGCATCGAGGAAACTGAGGCAATATTTCCAAGCTCATCCTATCAAAGTACTCACTGATCAGCCTCTAAAGCAAGTCCTATTTCGCCCTGAAACTTCGGGTCGTCTTCTAAAATGGAACATTGAACTTAGTCAATATGACATCACCTATCACCCCCGAAAAGCAATCAACGGACAAGCTTTAGCTGATTTCATTGCAGAATTCACAGAGAAAGATAATGGTGAGGAAAAAGCGGTCAATGATTCTCCAATCCAGTGGAAGATGTATGTTGATGGCGCAAGAAATGACTACTGTTCTGGAGCCGGAGTGGTACTTGAAACTCCTGAAGGTCGATCATTATGTTATGCACTAAGACTGGAATTTCCTTCAACAAACAATGAAGCAGAATATGAAGCTCTTATTGCAGGTCTGAAAATCGCTAAAGAGCTGAACATTCGAGCATTACAAATTTTCAGTGATTCTCAGCTTATTGTATGCCAAGTCAAGAAAGAATTTCAAGCAAAAGGTGGAAATTTGCCTTCCTACTTGTCAAAGGCTTGGGAACTCCTATGTGAACTCGATCACTATTCAATAAGCCACATTCCTCGGGAAAAGAATATGAAGGCCGATTCCCTCGCAAAATATTCAAGTTCTGGTGAAGCTCAACTATTGGGATTGGTCCCTGTAGAAGTCCTTTCAGCGCCAAGTATAGACGAGATGGATATAGACTGGATTATGAATGTGTCTCAAGAACAAGAGTCATGGATGGCTCCAATACTGGATTACCTACTCAGAGGTTCTCAGCCGGAAAACTCGATAGAAAGACGAAAGCTACTAAGGAAGGCCTCTCGCTATGTAATTCAGGATGGCCGATTGTACAGACGGGGATTCTCAATGCCATTGCTTCGATGTGTATCCCGGGAAGAGTCCAAAACAATCCTAGCGGAAGTGCATGGAGGAGAATGTGGTGATCATTCAGGTGGTCAAACATTAGCAAAGAAAATTCTCCGATACGGATATTTTTGGCCCGAAATTAACCGGGATGCCGCAGATTACTCCCGAAAATGTGACAAGTGCCAAAGATATGCCAAAATTCCTAGAGCACCTTCTACCGAACTCACACAGATGGTCAGTCCATGGCCATTTGCAATTTGGGGAATGGATCTCATTGGGCCGCTACCAACTGCTAAATCAGGGATTAAATATGCTATTGTTGCAGTTGATTATTTTACTAAGTGGGCTGAAGCTGAACCATTAGCTACTATCACTTCTAAGAAAGTGATAAGCTTCGTGACCAAGAATATCATTTGCAGATACGGTGTGCCTCAGAAAATAATCACAGACAATGGTACTCAGTTTGAAAGCGAGGAATTCCAGGATTTTTGCAAGCGATTCAAAATCCAGAAAAGCTTTTCGGCAGTAGCTCATCCGCAGGCAAACGGGCAAGTGGAAGCAGTGAACAAGATCATCAAATCAACCATCAAAAAGCAACTCGAAAGAGCAAAAGGTGGTTGGGTCGATAAACTACCACTTGCACTATGGGCATACAGAACTACTCACAAAACTGCAACTGGGCATACTCCTTTTTCGTTAGCATACGGATCGGAAGCAATGATCCCGGTTGAAACAGAGGTCCCTTCACACAGAAGAATCCATTTCAATCAAGCAGAGAATGAAAAGCTACAACTGGAAGCGCTGGATCTCCTTGATGAAAAAAGAGATGAAGCTAACCTCAGAGTTGCAGCTCATCAGCAAAGGATAGCCAGACATTTCAATTCCAAAGTTCGTCAACGCAGCTTTGAAATTGGAGATCTAGTTCTGAAAAGAATTATGACCGCGACAGGTATGTTTGGGCCAAATTGGGAAGGACCATATGTAATAGGTCAGAAGCTTCTCGACGGCACATTCAAGCTCACCACTGTTGATGGAGATCAAATTCTAAGGGCATGGAACAGCAACCACTTGTGTCCATACTTTACTTGAAAATTTTGTTGAAACATTGTAAAAAGAATTATGAATGTATGATTCCTGTAATTGAAAGCAACTGTGAAACTGATGCAAGTAAATAATGAAAGAGTATAAAGTGGATGTAGGCCCAATTTCATGGCCGAACCACTATAAATCTTGTGTTCCTTATTACTATTATATGTTTGCTTTGTTTTCGATATAAAAATACATAAAATGTATTGCTGAAATGTCGATTTAAATTTTTGCAGACAATGGAAATAAAACTTGCGCATAATAAAACCGAGCGATTCTCACCATCATTCAACAAACAAATTTCAAGTCACAAAGACCCCGAATTCAAATCCTAGATAGAAAATACTTCAATTGAACGGCTAATGATTTCGATAGAAACGAGCCCTTGCTGATAAATTGAGATTGTTTGAACAAACAAACATCCAATTAGGAAGCTAGTGCCCGTTCTCACGAACTTGCCTGGCAATAAAGTAAACTTCCTTGGATTAAACAAGCCACTTGTGAGAAAAGGGGAATGAAGACTTGAAAGAAAAAAAAAAAAAAAAAAAAAAAAAAGAGAAAAGAGGATCGCTGAAAAGGCATAAGCAAGTGAACAGAGGAGCAACCAAAGCTACCATCAGCGGCACAAGTCCTCTTCGGAGGCGCAACTCTTCGGAGGAAAAAAGACCTCTAATGGGTCATACGCCACAAAAAAGAAAGTTCTCTACTCAACAAAAAAGATTGGAGAAGTCATGACCCTCCAACCATGAGAGAGTAACTTCCAGGCGATGAAAACCCTCTCTGAGGCACATTTCACCAGGAGTTGAAGTGTTATGACCGCTCTTCGGAATTTCACTTCACCAGAGTTGAAATGCAAACAAAATAAAAGCCCTCTTCGGAGGCCCATTTCACCAGGAGTTGAAGTGTTATGACCGCTCTTCGGAATTTCACTTCACCAGAGTTGAAATGCAAACAAAATAAAAGCCCTCTTCGGAGGCCCATTTCACCAGGAGTTGAAGTGTTGTGACCGCTTTTCGGAATTTCACTTCACCAGAGTTGAAATGTAAACAAAATAAAAGCCCTCTTCGGAGGCACATTTCGCCAGGAGTTGAAGTGTAACAACCGCTCTTCGGAATTTCACTTCACCAAAGTTGAAATGCAAAAACAAAGACCTTCTTGAAAGCACACGTTTCACCGAGATTGAAATAAAACTTCCAAGTGTTGAAACGTGAAAAGGCTTTCTTCGAAGGCACAACTCTTTGGGGGTACACGTTTCACCGAGATTGAAATAAAACTTCCAAGTGTTGAAACGTGAAAAATCCCTCCTCAGAGGTACAATTTTGTATAAAAAAAATTCCTCATCAAAAAGCGTACTTTAACTTTCAAATGGAAAATGATTGTAAAAAGAAAAGAAGTTAAAGTACCCTTCAGAGGTCCGCTTTACCACATAGAGGAATCCACTTGGTGAAATATGCACATAAGCAAAAGAGAAAAGTGATTTCTTCGAACGACAAAGCGTAAAAACTTATACGAAGGGAGTTGTACTCAATAAAAATTTTCTTTAAAAAATGAAATAATTATTCTTTAACAAATAAGAGTGCAAGTCCCCTCGAAGTATAAAATATTGCAACAAGCTTAAGGTATGGGGGCAACATGGTATAGTAGTATAGCTGCCTCAGTAAAGTAATACTCAAGCAACATACCATAAGCCCGCTGCAATACTATATAAACAAACTTGTGCAAAAATAAATAGTAAATGCATTCTCAAATTCAAACAGAAGTTTGTAGAAACGAAGAATCATTTTATTCAACTATAATGCAGATACAGGTTTCAAAATAAAAGCGGGGGCCGGTACCCGCACAACTCTCGGCCAGTTCATACAAAAGGCAAAAAGCTAAAATCTTCACTTCTTCTTCCCTCCTTTGGACCCTTTACTCGGTCGAATAACCAGCTTTTCAGGTCGGCCAGTGGGTATAAGTGAAGTAGGAGAGGCAGGTGTAACCGGTTCAACTTCCGGCTCCTCTTCAGTGGCGGTGATTTTCTTCCCCCTCCTCTTTGATGTCCCACGCTTCTCTCTCCTTTGTGAGGAAGACTCACTCCCCGGAGTGACAAGTTTTGATAGAACAATGTCGTCAGAAGGAGTCCGTTCCGGGGAAATGTCACCTCCCTCAGGTCTCTCATCTTTCTGCTCTTGCGAAGCGATGGGATCATCCAAGCCGTGAAGAGCCTCTATTTGTTCCTCCTGTGATCCAGGTTGCGAGGCAGAAGGAGGCACCGCCTGAGGAGATAAAGGAAGGATGACCGGAGGAGTAGAAGTTTGAGCAGTGCTTGGTACTTTCTCTACAGAAGAAAAAAGGTTAAAGTCAGTAAAAAGAGGAGATGAGGGTTCACCAATGAAGTCAGTAAAGAGAGGAGATGAAGGCTCGTCAAGGTTGAGAAAATAGCCAAGGAGCTCGTGAAACTCATGTGAAATAAACGAGTAATCAGCTTGAGCAGAATTGACAGTAGCGAGATTAACAGTGAAGTTACCTGGAGAAGCTGGTTTCCTGATATCGACTTCATAAGCTTGCGCATCAGCGCTCTCTTCACCCTCGTCTCCACCTTGTGTGCTTGTAATATCAGCGGTAACTTTGGTGGGAGATGCGAGATGGGAACTGGAACCAATAATGTCGACTTCAGACGAAGAAGGTGGCTGGACTAGAGTAGTTGAAGTGGTTTTCCCCAGCTGGTCCCCTTCCGTCACTTCGGTTCTTAGTTTGGCAAGTTGTTCCTTTCCCCTGGCAAGAGCAGCGCGAGCGTCTTCATCAAAATAATGCCTTTCCAGGGCTGGCTCGTCATAACCAGCACCTTCAGCACCAAGCATATCGAGGGCGACCTCCCACACTTCAGCTAAAGTGATCTCATACTTGGGACCAAGAAAGGCGAGGCTTCCACGCCCCAAGACGCTATGCAAGTAGAAGTCGAATAATGTTGAGCCGAAGCTGTTTTTGGTCGCCTCATGAGATTCTTCGGCTGCGATTTTGCCGGCGACAGCCTCATCGCGCTCCCTTTCAGTTCTGGCAAGCTGAAGCTTAAGCATTTGTATCTCCGACTCCTGGGAGTTGTTTTTCTTTCGAAGCTCAGCAATATCAGAGACATAGCCTTCACTGATTCTTTTTTGTGCCTCGAGCCTATCTTCGGCATCCCTCTGACTGGCATGAGCATCTCTAACTTGTCTGAGAAGCACTTCTTCTTTTTGAGAGTATGAAGTAGAGGAAGCAGCAAGCTCATCTTTCAACTTCTCAACCTTTGCTTCGAGCTCCTCGTTGTAGGAAGTAATGCTCCTCATTTCAGTGTCGTGCTGCTCAAGGACCTTTTGCCACTCAGCCTTATCATTTTCCATGGTGAGCATGGCCTCTAAGTTGGCACGATTAACTCTTTGAAGCTCATCAACAAGCTTCTGCCAGTTTGACATCCTCTCGATATCGAGCTTGACTGCATCAAGATTGCGCAACATAGCAGACTTGTCAATGGGGACCAAGTCTAGGTCGAATCTCACGCCCTTTAAGCACCATTGTGGAAAACGGCTTTGTAAAGTGGCTGGGCCAGGTCCCACTTGAAATTTAGGCCTGCTTATTATTGTCTGGATGTCCTCCTTCCCAAGAGCGGGAGAGTCGGAAGTAATGTCAAGAGGGGCAGGGGCAGTAGGCTTTTCGGGAATAGTGGAAGTATGTCTCTCACCATGTCGGGCTCGTTTGCCTGAATCTTCAGTTACATGACCTTTTCCTCGGTCGTCGTAAGATTTCCTTTTGTGAGAATCGTCACTCCTTTGCAGAGAATCATGGTGATCATCCCTATCCCTTCTGTCATAACGCTCTTCTGCATCCCTCCTTTCACGAGCCTTTCGAGCAGCCCTCTCTTCGTCAGACTCTCTATAAGAGGGAAAGTAACGCCGATAATCATATTGACCACGCCCCCCGTAGCGTTGGAAATCCTGATAATACGATCCGCCGCGAGTCATTGAAGAATCTGAAATAAGAAAAGATAAGCTTTAGAAATCTCTAAAGTATAAGAAGATAAGTGCATAAATGTGCTGGAAAATCCTTAGTTGTGTGTGAAGTGCAAGCTACTCGCGTTGGACTAACGAACCACTCCTCTGTTGGGGGGAAGTGATAGATTTCACTGTTGATGACAATTCTTGAGATGAAGGAGTAAGAGTCTGTTGGAGGGCAGATGTTGCTTCAATCGTCGGAGGTATAGCTTTACCATGAGCAGGGTCTTCTTTAAAGAGCTCTTGGGAAGTAATAATTATGTCACTTAAATCCCCAAAGACGTCATCACCGGCATGCCCAATCTGATTCCCTCCATCATCTCCTTTGTCAGCACTCTCCCTGGTTTGGGAAAGGGGCTCCTCTTCTTCTTCAATAATGGGAGCAAGTGCGGGCTTTTCGGAGGGTCCCGTATCGTCTCTGGGAGTAGAGCACTTTACTAATAAGGTTTCTGCAGAAATTTCTCCTCGTATGTGCTCTTTAGTGGAGATCGGAAGATCAGGAGTTTTCACCGGAGAGTCAGGAACCTCCGTTGGAGCTTCACGAGGCCGAGTAAAGCGAGAGAGATGGAGGAGTCCGTATTGATGTAAAAGTTCATCGTTTAGCAGAAACTTTATGCTCCTCTCTTCTACCGGCACGGCATTTAATCTTTCAAAAATTTGCTTGAGACTTGGGTCCCTAGCAGGGGGTGGAAGTGCTAAAAACAGGAAAAGAATGAAATTAGCAGCTGAGAGTTCAGATCTCGAGAAAGTTTCAAAACGGAAAAAGTAGAGACAGGAAATCTTACTTCCCACTCTCCAGATGGCATAAAACCCTGGAGGGCAGCGAACGAAGAAAAACTGATTCAAAAATCCGTGAGCGCTTTCGGAGAGATCAGTAATAAGTTTGCGATTTCGAGCGCTTCTTACAACCACGATGGAGGGATGGTCTTTAGTTTTCGTGAATGAGCAAAAATAGCAGATCTCCTCGAAGCTTGGTAACCGATCCAAAACTCTCCTGAATAGAACACATAACCCCATCAAAATGGCGTAGCCATTGGGGTGTAATTGGAATGGAGAGATAGACAACCGAAGCAGAAACTGTTGGAGAAAGTCGTTAAAAGGAGGAATCGCCCCACTTAAGCACATTTGGCGATTGACTGCAACAAAGCCGTAGGGAGGATTGTCAGCAGTGTCATTTGGCCCCGGAAATAAGGTGTCAGCATCATCAATGCCAAACTGGATGCGCAGTTGGTTAAACACCCGCTGATTCAAAGTTGTGGGTGTTCTCTCCGGAGGGTTGTCTATAGGGATGGCTACTGGAAAGACATCTTCAGCCTGACCCATCGGCTCTTCTTGATGAGAGGTCATTCTACACAAGCAACTGGATGTTCAAATGCGAAGGTGCACGTTTCCTAAAAAGTGTGAAGTGTCGTGCAAAGCTAATAAAAATAATAATAATAACAAGTAAAGATAACTGGAATTAAACTGGTTGACGATTGATTGACTATGGTAATTTCGGAACTTGTTATTTAAAGCTCAAGCATAATATTAATGCGGGCTGGTCAGTTTCAATTGACTAATCCAGTGCTGCTTTAATATTCCACTTGAAATCAGTAGCACTTCGTTCACACGATTTATTTAAGTTAATCATCTATCATTAACTAATCTGTCGTTCGATGTGGACAATCAATGACAGTATATTCGTCCCAGTTTTCTGTGAATGTTGTATTAACAGATTATTAGCTTACAAGTTGAAGTAATCTGTAAAAGAATGCAGCAGTATAGCAGTTCAGAGTCCATGCAATAATTCGGAGTTCAAACAAAATTTACAAGTACTAAGTCGTAAACGACTCAAGGATTCTTTGTACGGGTTAAGCTAAGTCGTTTGCTATTTGGGTGACTCGACTACGACCTAAGGAAAGTGAGGCGAGTTAAGTTAGGTTACTCCAACTCTAAACCACTGATGTTATAAGTCGGCAGTACTATGAGTCGTAAGTCAAAGAACAGGAGGAAGGCTCCAGATCAAAGCAATAAGAAACCTTCTAAGTTCTAACCCGGTTACGACTCATGGATTTTGTCGTAAAATTTGCTAAGTCGGATTAAAGTCGATAGTAAAGGCTACTGGGTCGCATGGAAGCCACTGAGTCGTACACGGCTTATGGTTTAAGTCGTGCACGGTTTAAAGGATAAGTCACGGGAAAGTAGCAAGTACTGAGTCGTTCACAGCTCATGGTTTGAATCATTCACGGCCTATGGCTTAAGTCGTTCACGACTTATAGCTTGAGTCATTTGTGGTTTATGGCTAAAAGCATTAAGTCGTGTACGGTTGTGATTGCAAGGTATTTCAGAATCAGTGGCCGAAAAGCAAAACCAACTTAGTCATGAGATCCTAAGTCATTTCCTCAACCAGTCAACTCCTTTCTAACCCGTTAACCCTTCGACTCAGTCAGCTGACTGAGTCGCTATCAAATGAGTCGGTACCTTCCTTAAGTAGATGAGTCGGTAATCTACTGAGTCGCTGCCTCAGTAAAGTAATACTCAAGCAACATACCATAAGCCCGCTGCAATACTATATAAACAAACTTGTGCAAAAATAAATAGTAAATGCATTCTCAAATTCAAACAGAAGTTTGTACAAACGAAGAATCATTTTATTCAACTATAATGCAGATACAGGTTTCAAAATAAAAGCGGGGGCCGGTACCCGCACAACTCTCGGCCAGTTCATACAAAAGGCAAAAAGCTAAAATCTTCACTTCTTCTTCCCTCCTTTGGACCCTTTACTCGGTCGAATAACCAGCTTTTCAGGTCGGCCAGTGGGTATAAGTGAAGTAGGAGAGGCAGGTGTAACCGGTTCAACTTCCGGCTCCTCTTCAGTGGCGGTGATTTTCTTCCCCCTCCTCTTTGATGTCCCACGCTTCTCTCTCCTTTGTGAGGAAGACTCACTCCCCGGAGTGACAAGTTTTGATAGAACAATGTCGTCAGAAGGAGTCCGTTCCGGGGAAATGTCACCTCCCTCAGGTCTCTCATCTTTCTGCTCTTGCGAAGCGATGGGATCATCCAAGCCGTGAAGAGCCTCTATTTGTTCCTCCTGTGATCCAGGTTGCGAGGCAGAAGGAGGCACCGCCTGAGGAGATAAAGGAAGGATGACCGGAGGAGTAGAAGTTTGAGCAGTGCTTGGTACTTTCTCTACAGAAGAAAAAAGGTTAAGGTCAGTAAAAAGAGGAGATGAGGGTTCACCAATGAAGTCAGTAAAGAGAGGAGATGAAGGCTCGTCAAGGTTGAGAAAATAGCCAAGGAGCTCGTGAAACTCATGTGAAATAAACGAGTAATCAGCTTGAGCAGAATTGACAGTAGCGAGATTAACAGTGAAGTTACCTGGAGAAGCTGGTTTCCTGATATCGACTTCATAAGCTTGCGCATCAGCGCTCTCTTCACCCTCATCTCCACCTTGTGTGCTTGTAATATCAGCGGTAACTTTGGTGGGAGATGCGAGATGGGAACTGGAACCAATAATGTCGACTTCAGACGAAGAAGGTGGCTGGACTAGAGTAGTTGAAGTGGTTTTCCCCAGCTGGTCCCCTTCCGTCACTTCGGTTCTTAGTTTGGCAAGTTGTTCCTTTCCCCTGGCAAGAGCAGCGCGAGCGTCTTCATCAAAATAATGCCTTTCCAGGGCTGGCTCGTCATAACCAGCACCTTCAGCACCAAGCATATCGAGGGCGGCCTCCCACACTTCAGCTAAAGTGATCTCATACTTGGGACCAAGAAAGGCGAGGCTTCCACGCCCCAAGACGCTATGCAAGTAGAAGTCGAATAATGTTGAGCCGAAGCTGTTTTTGGTCGCCTCATGAGATTCTTCGGCTGCGATTTTGCCGGCGACAGCCTCATCGCGCTCCCTTTCAGTTCTGGCAAGCTGAAGCTTAAGCATTTGTATCTCCGACTCCTGGGAGTTGTTTTTCTTTCGAAGCTCAGCAATATCAGAGACATAGCCTTCACTGATTCTTTTTTGTGCCTCGAGCCTATCTTCGGCATCCCTCTGACTGGCATGAGCATCTCTAACTTGTCTGAGAAGCACTTCTTCTTTTTGAGAGTATGAAGTAGAGGAAGCAGCAAGCTCATCTTTCAACTTCTCAACCTTTGCTTCGAGCTCCTCGTTGTAGGAAGTAATGCTCCTCATTTCAGTGTCGTGCTGCTCAAGGACCTTTTGCCACTCAGCCTTATCATTTTCCATGGTGAGCATGGCCTCTAAGTTGGCACGATTAACTCTTTGAAGCTCATCAACAAGCTTCTGCCAGTTTGACATCCTCTCGATATCGAGCTTGACTGCATCAAGATTGCGCAACATAGCAGACTTGTCAATGGGGACCAAGTCTAGGTCGAATCTCACGCCCTTTAAGCACCATTGTGGAAAACGGCTTTGTAAAGTGGCTGGGCCAGGTCCCACTTGAAATTTAGGCCTGCTTATTATTGTCTGGATGTCCTCCTTCCCAAGAGCGGGAGAGTCGGAAGTAATGTCAAGAGGGGCAGGGGCAGTAGGCTTTTCGGGAATAGTGGAAGTATGTCTCTCACCATGTCGGGCTCGTTTGCCTGAATCTTCAGTTACATGACCTTTTCCTCGGTCGTCGTAAGATTTCCTTTTGTGAGAATCGTCACTCCTTTGCAGAGAATCATGGTGATCATCCCTATCCCTTCTGTCATAACGCTCTTCTGCATCCCTCCTTTCACGAGCCTTTCGAGCAGCCCTCTCTTCGTCAGACTCTCTATAAGAGGGAAAGTAACGCCGATAATCATATTGACCACGCCCCCCGTAGCGTTGGAAATCCTGATAATACGATCCGCCGCGTGTCATTGAAGAATCTGAAATAAGAAAAGATAAGCTTTAGAAATCTCTAAAGTATAAGAAGATAAGTGCATAAATGTGCTGGAAAATCCTTAGTTGTGTGTGAAGTGCAAGCTACTCGCGTTGGACTAACGAACCACTCCTCTGTTGGGGGGAAGTGATAGATTTCACTGTTGATGACAATTCTTGAGATGAAGGAGTAAGAGTCTGTTGGAGGGCAGATGTTGCTTCAATCGTCGGAGGTATAGCTTTACCATGAGCAGGGTCTTCTTTAAAGAGCTCTTGGGAAGTAATAATTATGTCACTTAAATCCCCAAAGACGTCATCACCGGCATGCCCAATCTGATTCCCTCCATCATCTCCTTTGTCAGCACTCTCCCTGGTTTGGGAAAGGGGCTCCTCTTCTTCTTCAATAATGGGAGCAAGTGCGGGCTTTTCGGAGGGTCCCGTATCGTCTCTGGGAGTAGAGCACTTTACTAATAAGGTTTCTGCAGAAATTTCTCCTCGTATGTGCTCTTTAGTGGAGATCGGAAGATCAGGAGTTTTCACCGGAGAGTCAGGAACCTCCGTTGGAGCTTCACGAGGCCGAGTAAAGCGAGAGAGATGGAGGAGTCCGTATTGATGTAAAAGTTCATCGTTTAGCAGAAACTTTATGCTCCTCTCTTCTACCGGCACGGCATTTAATCTTTCAAAAATTTGCTTGAGACTTGGGTCCCTAGCAGGGGGTGGAAGTGCTAAAAACAGGAAAAGAATGAAATTAGCAGCTGAGAGTTCAGATCTCGAGAAAGTTTCAAAACGGAAAAAGTAGAGACAGGAAATCTTACTTCCCACTCTCCAGATGGCATAAAACCCTGGAGGGCAGCGAACGAAGAAAAACTGATTCAAAAATCCGTGAGCGCTTTCGGAGAGATCAGTAATAAGTTTGCGATTTCGAGCGCTTCTTACAACCACGATGGAGGGATGGTCTTTAGTTTTCGTGAATGAGCAAAAATAGCAGATCTCCTCGAAGCTTGGTAACCGATCCAAAACTCTCCTGAATAGAACACATAACCCCATCAAAATGGCGTAGCCATTGGGGTGTAATTGGAATGGAGAGATAGACAACCGAAGCAGAAACTGTTGGAGAAAGTCGTTAAAAGGAGGAATCGCCCCACTTAAGCACATTTGGCGATTGACTGCAACAAAGCCGTAGGGAGGATTGTCAGCAGTGTCATTTGGCCCCGGAAATAAGGTGTCAGCATCATCAATGCCAAACTGGATGCGCAGTTGGTTAAACACCCGCTGATTCAAAGTTGTGGGTGTTCTCTCCGGAGGGTTGTCTATAGGGATGGCTACTGGAAAGACATCTTCAGCCTGACCCATCGGCTCTTCTTGATGAGAGGTCATTCTACACAAGCAACTGGATGTTCAAATGCAAAGGTGCACGTTTCCTAAAAAGTGTGAAGTGTCGTGCAAAGCTAATAAAAATAATAATAATAACAAGTAAAGATAACTGGAATTAAACTGGTTGACGATTGATTGACTATGGTAATTTCGGAACTTGTTATTTAAAGCTCAAGCATAATATTAATGCGGGCTGGTCAGTTTCAATTGACTAATCCAGTGCTGCTTTAATATTCCACTTGAAATCGGTAGCACTTCGTTCACACGATTTATTTAAGTTAATCATCTATCATTAACTAATCTGTCGTTCGATGTGGACAATCAATGACAGTATATTCGTCCCAGTTTTCTGTGAATGTTGTATTAACAGATTATTAGCTTACAAGTTGAAGTAATCTGTAAAAGAATGCAGCAGTATAGCAGTTCAGAGTCCATGCAATAATTCGGAGTTCAAACAAAATTTACAAGTACTAAGTCGTAAACGACTCAAGGATTCTTTGTACGGGTTAAGCTAAGTCGTTGGCTATTTGGGTGACTCGACTACGACCTAAGGAAAGTGAGGCGAGTTAAGTTAGGTTACTCCAACTCTAAACCACTGATGTTATAAGTCGGCAGTACTATGAGTCGTAAGTCAAAGAACAGGAGGAAGGCTCCAGATCAAAGCAATAAGAAACCTTCTAAGTTCTAACCCGGTTACGACTCATGGATTTTGTCGTAAAATTTGCTAAGTCGGATTAAAGTCGATAGTAAAGGCTACTGGGTCGCATGGAAGCCACTGAGTCGTACACGGCTTATGGTTTAAGTCGTGCATGGTTTAAAGGATAAGTCACGGGAAAGTAGCAAGTACTGAGTCGTTCACAGCTCATGGTTTGAATCATTCACGGCCTATGGCTTAAGTCGTTCACGACTTATAGCTTGAGTCGTTTGTGGTTTATGGCTAAAAGCATTAAGTCGTGTACGGTTGTGATTGCAAGGTATTTCAGAATCAGTGGCCGAAAAGCAAAACCAACTTAGTCATGAGATCCTAAGTCATTTCCTCAACCAGTCAACTCCTTTCTAACCCGTTAACCCGTAAGAACTTCCTCATCTCCTCCGAACCCACAGGCCGGTCAAATCGAGATATTGTAATTCATCATCTTCTCCTCACATCACCAGAAAGCACCCAAAAACCAATTCGAATCGCTTCAAGTGTACGGCGAATCAAGCGCAATGTTATAATCTAAAGGATCACAACAACAACGTAGCCAGCAATGGTCAGAATCGTTCACAACTCAATTCAAAGCCCGAGTACGACATACGGCGGTGATTTGGGAACAGGAAGCAAAAATTTATGCCTTAGCGATGGTCGTGGTTGGATTGAAGTTCAAAATGACTTACGCGATGTGGAGGAAAGGATGAATTAATGATCAGTAAGCTCAGATTTGCTTTTGAGAGGTTGGAGAGTCTCTAATGGCGGATGCGGCTGCGAGATAAGAAGTGGGAGAGGAGAAACGACTCAAGCGTTTTTATACCTGGAGACACTGGAACTTGAATCGGCACGGGTTATGATGAGTCGAAGCGCACGACTTACGGCTTAAGACGTGTGCTTCGAGGGGCAAGTGTTAATCCCGTTTCACCAACGAGTTAAAAGAGCCCACAAGATAAGATCTACGAGTTAAGGATGGCACGACTTAAGGAAATGAACGACCTACGACCTAAAACATGTTGCGACCTAACAATGGCTACGGTTGAACGGTCTAGGAAAGCACCGACTCATAGAGATAAGCAACTCAATAGCCCAACGACTCAAAGCTGGCAGCGACTCAGTAGATTACCGACTCATCTACTTAAGGAAGGTACCGACTCATTTGATAGCGACTCAGTCAGCTGACTGAGTCGAAGGGTTAACGGTTCATAAAGAAAGCCGACTCAGTAAGTTGCCGACTCATCAAGACTATCGACTCACGACTTAAGGAGCCTAACGGGTTAAAGCATTAACGACTCATTGAAAGGGATGGCCTCAGCGACTCAACAGATCCACGACTCATCATAAGAAACGACTCAAGATGATTGACGACTCATAACCCGGGATGACTCGTCCGCGACTCAAAGCCACTGAGTCGTATTCCGTTACAACAATGCATGTCCTAGTAAGGGTTGACTCGCCAGCGACTCAAGACTCAACCTACAGATGAGTCGGTCACAACTCAACCTGACTCGGCCACGACCTAACTTGACTCGGGGACGACTCAGCTTGAGTCGGTTGCGACTCATGACTTGTACGCAGAATTCATGTCCAGGCCTGTCTATAAATACGTAGCCACCTCCAACGTTCAAAGGACTTTTGGTCAATCAATTTCAAGCACCATTTCTCTGCCGAATTTCAGACTACTTCAACACTTAAAGCTTTTTGAGATTCAAAGAACGTCTAAAAGAACTTCATGAAGAAATCATCTACATCCACCATGGATTTGAAGATTTTTGTCAACATCGAAGTTTGAGTTACTTGTTCTAAGTCTTTTGTAATTCAAAATGTGTTGTACTTGAGAAGATTTGTATCAACTTGTAACGTGATCATCAATAAAAGAACTTAAAGTGGACGTAGGCTATACCCATAAGCCGAACCACTATAAAATTGCTGTTGTTTACTGCTTTTCCGCTATTACTTGCTTATAAGTCTTTCCGATCTATCGGGTGGTGCTTTCACAACTATACTTCACACACCGGGGTGTTAGCGTTCAAATTTAAGCGTTAACAATATACAAAGGTGGTTGTGGCTTCATATGACGGAGGGAGAAATTTTAGGGCTCAGCTATGAATTCATTTGGAAGAGGTGGTGAAATTATGCTCAACCGTTCATACATCAGGTGGAGGAGATGGACTGCTCACGTCCATGGCCAGAACAAGAGAAAAGGGCAGAGGAGTGGTAGGCGGGGTCGAGTATGGTGATGGAGCAGTCGAGCATATGGATTGGCATAGCGAAACACACGAGAAACATGAAGAAAAAGAAAATAAATGAACAAGAGAATAAAGAAGAAAAAAATTATTTTGGCCATTACGTGATGAAGTTTGCGCAAGTGAAAATGTAACAATATTGAGGTGTTATGGAATTGTGAACGTGGGTTTTCATTTAAATTAGAGAAGTTGCGCAAATCAAGGAAAAAAATTTGGCAAGAAATTTTCGTACGTTCGAAAATCAAATGCAGAAAAAATGGCAAGCAAATATTGCCTTGATACATGATGGAATTTACGCGAAGGTGATTAGTATTTAAAGAGAACACCTTGCATTTATTGAGGTGAAAGAATAGGCAAGAAATAATGTTGAACCAGCCAAGGAATTTCATGATATTTTAATTTATGTAACTGCGTTTGATAAATGCAAGGAATAAATTTTGAAATGGCTATGGAAAAATGCACATGAGGTTTTGAATTTTACTGGAAGGTATGCGTTGATTTAGAGAAGGAATTTTGGTAAGCAATAACTGATTTTGGAACGGCTCTGAATTAAAGATTTAATACTGAATTTAAAACAATTGAAGACAATAGAAAGTGTAACGTTTATACGTGAATTCAGAGCAAGCTAAAAATTTGAACGGCTACAGTTAATTTCTTCCCTCCTTTGAAATGCCTGATTATTAACTGATTTATTTATTTTTCTATATCTACGTTATGAATTTTAAGAAGGCGTACTACAGACGCAATAAATTTACGCCCAAAATATAACGAAAATAACGTATTTATATTTATACGTTTTCTTATTTATTCGCTACTTATTTTAGTAAAATATACATTCAAAGAATACTTCATTAAATACGCACCATTTATGCCAACTAAATTAAACAGCCCGTATCAATTTTAAACGTGAAATTAAATAGCCTATTTATTCTTTATTGATTCGAAAATTTATTACTTCATTAACTTTTGATTTGTTTACATTGGTTTGATTTACTTAACATTTAACAAATAAACTGATGTATATACGTATACAAGAAAACTTAAAATTTATTTCCTACATATTATTCAGTTTAAAATTTTATTTATTAATCATTTAACTAAGAAACAAATGTGTATATGTATAAAGTTTATTTCTTTTACAGAATATTTATTACTTGATTTAAAGGTTTTAACCAATTTTTAAAAGAACAAAAATTGAAAATAAATGTGGTTACCAATATATCCAGTTAAATTAAAAGATTTGGGAGTAAAAAATTGAAGATTTAAAACTTCAATTTTGTTGGACTTTAAACAAAATAGGAATTATAGAATTTTTCTTATATTTAAAAATTCTTGGGTGATTTATTTATAGTTAAATTCAAAATTAAACTTTCGTAAATAAAACACCAGAGTTGTAAATAAAGAATAAAATACTTGTTAAAATTTTGGGCTATTACACTCTCCCCCACTCAGAACTTTTCGTCGTCGAAAAGGAATGAAAGAAGGAAAACAAAGGAAGATAAGATAATAGAGCAAAGAACATTAAATGAATAATTCCGGATTCGAAGCACGTATGCTCTCCTCTGTCTCCCAGGTGCAGTCCCGTTCATTAGTACTCCACTGCACTTTGACCGGGTGAACAGATTTTCTTCTTAGTTGTTTCATACCTCGATCGACGATACAAAGCAGCTTCCTTTCAATAGTTAGGTCAGGCTCGATGTCCAAACTATCAAGAGCAGAAGACTGGATAATAAGAGATGGATCATGTAGACAGCGACGAAGGTTGGATACATGGAGTACATTGTGTATTCTCGTGAAATTTCTCGAGCAAATTCAGTCGATAAGTGGGAGACCCAATCCTTTCCAAGACAAGGAATGGACCGATGAACCTAGGAGCAAGCTTTCCTCTACATCCAAACCGAACCACATTTCTTAGGGGAGAGTCCTTAAGAAAAACAGCTCACCGACAGCAAACTCCAAACTTCTTCTTCGACGATCATCATACTTCTTCTGCCTATCCTTAGCAATCCTTAACCTTCTCTTAATCTCCTCGACTTTCTCCGAAGCTTCCAAAATCATATCGGGACCAAGGACCAAGCGATTTCCGGATTCAATCCAACAGGATGGAGATCTATAGGGTCGCCCAAAAAGAGCAGCAAACGGGGACATCTTAAGACTAGCCTGAAGAAGATAGAATGAGATAGACAGGGAATTAAAATAAGGTATGACAGAGGATTGGAATTTTATACCTAATAACTATTGTTAGGTGAATTCCACAAGATGGAGATGATCTTCCTAAGATCCTCCATAATCCAAAATGCAAGCCCGGAGAAGATCCTCTAGAATCTGATTCACCCTTTCCCTTTGACCGTCAGTCTGTAGGTGGTAAGCAGTGCTCAGATTCAGACGAGTACCCAAGGATTCTTGGAAAGCTTTCCAAAACTGGCTAGTGAAGATAGAGTCTCGATCGCAAACAATGCTAAGGGGAACACCATGGAGACAAACAATCTCCCTCATATAGATCTCAGATAAGCTCGAAGCTGAAAGGTTAGACTTGACCGGAATAAAATGAGCGGTCTTGGTTAGTGTATCTACGATAACCCATATGCTCTCATTTCCCCTCTTAGATCTCGGTAAACCATCGATGAAATCCATAAAACTTGCTCCCACTTCCAATAGGGAATCTCTAGAGGCTGCAACAAACTCAGTATCTTCTGATGATCTGCCTTGACTGCTGACAAGTCGCACACCTACTAACAAAAATAGAGACATCGCGCTTCATACCCTTCCACCAATAGAGCTTCTTCAAATCCTGGTACATCTTCACCACACCAGGATGAATCGAAAGTCTGGATTGATGATGTTCCTGAAGTAATTCCTGCCTTAAACCATCAACATCCGGGACACAAATCCGATTATTAATCCTTAAAATCCCTTTATCATCAATCTGAGCTCCACTACCATTAAGACTACTACCACCAACCCTGCTGCGAACATTCTCCTTAATCAATATGATGATCCTATCCTCATCCTGCTTAGCCTTGATCCGGTCCAAAAGAGGAGAAGAAACAATAAGCTGACACAACAAAGACTTCTTCCCACTCAATGCATCTGCCATAACATTTGCTTTTCCAGGGGTATAGTTAATGTCAAGATCATAAGAAGCAAGAAACTCAAGCCACTGAACTTGTCTCTGATTCAAATCCTTTTGGGTGAAGATATATTTCAAAGACCGATGATCGATGAAGAGGTCAAATTTAGCACCCAAAAGGTGATGTCTCCAAAGCTTCAATGCAAAGACAACGGCTAGAAATTCTTAATCGTGGGCAGCATAATTAGCTTCATAGGTCTTCAACTAACGACTAGCATAGGCATTCACCTTCCCATCTTGCATCAATACTACTCCCAAACCCTCTCGACAAGCGTCGGTGTATACCGTCAATCTCTCATTTCCATTCGGTCGGTAAGCACTGGCGCGGAAGTAAGCTTGTCCTTTAACACTTGGAATGCGGCCTTACATTTATCACTCCAAATAAACTTAGCATTCTTTCGAGTTAGAGCAGTGAGTGGTGCAGAATTCCGAGCAAATTTCTCAATGAATCTCCGATAGTAACCATCAAGGCCCAAAAAACTGCAAATATCGGTTGGAGTCTTAGGTTCTTCCCAATCATTGATCGCAGCGATCTTGACTGGATCAACAGAAACTCCATCCTTAGAAACAATATGTTCGAGAAATCAGACTTCCTCTTCCCAGAAATGGCATTTCGAGAATTTAGCCTTTAATTGGTGATTTCGGAGAGTCTCTAAAACATATTTCAAATGTGACTCATGCTCTTTCTTCGTCTTGGAGAAAACAAGGATATCATCAATAAAGACAAGAACAAATTTATTGAGCACATCCCGAAAGACCCGATTCACCCAGTCGACAAAGAAAGAGGGAGCGTTAGTCAAACTAAAAGGCATGACTAGCCATTCAAAGTGTAACATTCTAAAATTTGTTTAAATTAAATTTGGTGACTTATTTGAACCTTTGTAAATTTATTTGAAAGGTTTCAAAACAAAATAAAATAATAATTAATATTACAAGAATATATGGGTATAAATAAATATTGGGTCGTTGAAGCTTTATATAATAATAATAATAAAGAAAGAAATATATAACAAACAAGAAACTGCCTTAAACCACAAAATAAAATATATGTCATAAATTACATGTTGATAGTTAAACTTTGAATAGAAAAAAAAAAATTAAAAAATGTATGTTTGTAATAAGATCTTATAGTTATAACATGACATATGGAATACACACAAGTGCATAAGGGTTTTATAAAACCAGGAAACAATTAAACAAAAGGATTTTTTGCAAAAACAAGACAAAATTAGATTACAAAATAACTTTAAATAAAAAAGATAGTACTTACAAAGAAATCAAATAGAGTTATATGTTAACTAAGAGGGAAACATAAGCATTTAATGCTATCTTCTCAAGCCGAAATCAAAGTTTGCTTAGCCACCAAAACAAGATCTTATCAGCCCCAAATAAAGTTTTGTCTGGTCAAAGAATTGTAGGCAAAGAAGAAAATCTAAGCAAATAAAAAAACAGAAAAACAGCTTAACCAGATAAGCCTTCCCTGTAAATTTTCTTTAATATATGCAATACAACTTAGTTTTATTCGTTCAAACCATAACATTGCAAACCTGAGAAAAAAGCATCATTGCCTTACAAAACTCAAATATCACTCAAGATCAAACACAAAGAAAAAGAAGAAAAATCAATACTGCAGTTTCAAATAGTAGTCTTTGTTAAAAACCCAAAAGTTATCCTTTGTTACCTTTTCAAGTGAGTAAACCTCTTTGGATTTGGATTTTAAAACTTGTTGTTTGAAGTTATGCCTGAGTGTATTTGAAGAATGCTTGCATAAGTGTATATTTGTATATGTACATATCTGGAAGTTATAAAACTTTAGTTCTGTTCCTCACTTACAGGTATCAAAACCTGTTCAAGAAAATAAAATAAACCAACTTCCATCCCTTTGATTCATTGCAGATGTTATGAACTAAATGAAACATGTTTTTGCTAACTTGGTTCACGTTTTAAAATTTAAGTTGAGCAAACTTATCAAAGATCTTCTAGGAATATGAAAATACAGTAAAAACTTAATATATGTTAAAAAATTCAACCAACGTGTTTTCTTGTTTAAACTATATCATCAAAATCGTTTTCGAAATTAATGATTTTTAAAGGTAGAATCGTCATTTTTAATCAAGTAATTTTTGAGGTAAACGAGGATGATCAGAATCGTCTTTTTCACCAAATTTCGGTGATCGGGGCAATGATGAATCTTCCGATCAAGGGTGGAGTATTCTTGAAGGTCAGAGATTATGGGAAAATTGCTAAATGATTTTTTAATTCATTGTGATGGGCTTAGGAGATCGAAATAGGGTTTTAACCAACCTTTTTATTCGCGGCAGAAACAGGTTCACCGTGATTTCATCAGACCACCTGAGTTGATCACTCCGGTGGGGATAGCAGCGTATGGTCGAGATGAAGCTTCAGTTAAGCTTTCATGGCCTCCGATGGCCAAAGGTAGATGAACTATGTGCTTTCTGGTGGCTTGGTTTGGTTACAGTTTGGGTGGTGATGTTCGATTGCAAGTTCGTTAAGGTTTGGGATGCCTGAGTGCTTGTGGGGTTCAGGTGAGTCGCCAACGACTCGATGGTGGTTGGAGCTGCGACCAACAACGGCGTCTTCGATTATGCATGTGCATGAAATTCTGATGGTATTAGGAGTGGGGTTTTTGGAGGGGATTTGGACTCGAAGTAAGTATCGGGAAGAATGAAGGGTGGATTGAATGTTAACTCGAGTAAAGTGATCAAAGCAGAAGTTAAAACACCCAGAAAATTTTTTAAGTGGAAAGTTTTGGCACTCGGGTTGGTTTTGATAAAAATCCGAAGCAAATGAAGCTTTTTATCACGCGTGATCGGAAGCAGGTCTCGAGACCAATATATAAACAGTTTTTACTCTAAAAAATTTCAAATCTTTAAGACAAATTTCAAATATGTCCAAACAATGATTTGATTTGAAATTTAAGCTAATTTAAGACTTAAGTGAAATTTCTCAAGAAATTAAATTTTAATTTATTTAGTTTTAATATAATATTGTTTATAAGATTATTTATATTAAATAAATAATGTAACTTAAAAGTAAATTTAGATCAGATGTTGTTTAAAACTAAATCTTAACCTTTTAAGGTGATTTATTGAACAAAGTTTAAAAAGATAATCAAAGTAATTTAAATTATCTTTTGGTTTATTAAACGGTTAATGATTTTGTAAATATAATTTCTTAAGAAATAATAAATAAATAAAGGTGATTAAGACTTAATCAATAGTAACTAATGATAATTAATCATTGATTAAAGAGTTCTAATGAAAGTAATAATGCGGTTAATAAATTTAAAACCACATAAGTTATTCATCTCAATTGAAGATGTTTTGACTATTCTTGAATGTTGTGTGTCGGATTTATTCTGATATGTGATGTGATGCTATGTAATATTGGATGCTTTGTGCTGAGCTGTGATATTGATATTGAATATACTGTTGTGTGATTGTGAAAACCCATTTAGCTCGTAAAACGGAAATTTAATTTCGATGCGACAAGGAGTCGGATTCCGGTTGGTTATCCGAAACCCACATCGAACCTGTGAATCTTTTTGAATTACATTTCCACATGTTTTTAAATTGAACGCTCACCAATAGATTTAGCCGGGAGAGGACCTTTATGTCGTATAACCCATTCCGAATATGTGATACGACGTTATGGATAGCATTTGAAGACCGGTGGTGAAGACCGGGTATTTGCGAGAACGATTGGATGACCTATCGATTGTCTCTGCACCGAGTAGCTACGGTATGAAGATTCCCTAAGTGATGGGAAGTCTGATCGGGATTGTGGATGCCCGGATTGCAAGGGCTTCTTTGGAAGTGCCTTCGGTTCTGTTCGAACCCAGAACAGACTTGTATGGTTGTATGTCTGACAATACAAATTGAGATATAAAGCTGATTTCTTTCAAATACATATCTGTTAGTGGCGGAGAATTTATTCTCTTAACTTATCACCCTTCTCTGAGACGTACGAGCTCAGAGGTTATGCAGTTGAAAGTTATTAGTGATATACTCCCAATTTGGTAGTGTGGCATGCTGAGTGCTGCTGATCATTTGTTGATCGAAGCATGGCTTAGTGAAAAAAGCACAGCTTTATGGACGACACGTTGTCGAACCCCATAACCCGGTTATGGTCGAAACAGGAATCGTGACAGCAAGGTTATTTTGGGGTTGCTCCACCTGAGGGTATGTCAATTTCCTTCTGGATTATGAGTGGTATCATGGTATGGAGCCCAGATACTTACTATGTGGTTGCTGCAAAACTTATTGCTTTGTGGTTGTCGGTTGTGAAGCACTTCGGATAAAGGTTGGTAACGACCGGGAGGTGGCATACTCGTGTCAGTTGTTACCTAGTTACCGAGGTAACCCGGCCTTGTGTAGCAGAGATCCGGTTAGGTTCTCGGGGACGTCCCTCTAGAGGCGTTCCATTTTCATGTGGGAAGTTCCTTTGCCCTACCATTTGTTGGAAATACAAACAAAACAATACGAGCCCTGTACGGTTTTAGTCGTATAACCTGCCATGCAGTGTGGCGGTAACCTGCTACAAAACATGGTAGCTATAGTAGGCATACGATGAAATGTGGTATGTTGGCTAAGATTAATATTATACTTTCGAAATTATTTTTGACACTATGTACTAATAATAATATCTAAACGTGTTTCCTCGTATTAAGCATATTTGAGTACCATAAAAAGATATCTCCTCAAAGTCTGCATTTACATTGTGTGTGGTGGGAGGTCTTATGGTAGTTTCATTTTCAAAAAGCATTGCGAATTTCCTTCAAATTCTTTTGTTTTCTTTTGATAAGAATAAACTGCTTTTATTTTAAAGCAACTGTTTTGTTTGCTCATACCAGTCCCATGACTTACCTGGAGTTTATTGTTCCTTTCCAAAACTCTGGGTGCCCATAATTTTTCACACGGGCAGCCTAGAAGCAGGTTATCCGTGTTTTGGAGCTAGCTTGGAATTGAAGTCCTCTGGAAGCTTTGGATTTGGAAATCTTTTGAAGTGTTGGAGTTTTTTTTGAAGACCTTGTCGAAGTGGAAGTATGTTGTAAACCTGTTAAAGTTTCTGTTGTCATATTATTGTTGTATCATATTTGTATCACTCTGATACTTGGGAAAGATGTTGTATTGGATATTGTATCATGTTGTATCTGTGTGGATATATGATACTCATTTTATTTTTGCTATTTATATTCATATGATGTAGTTATGAGCTCCATCCGACTGGAGTTCGATGTTTGAATCTTTGGCGGTCGAATACAAGTGAGGTATTTAGTGTCAATTTTCGAACGTCGGATTTCAGATCGTGACAAAGTGGTGTCAGAGCTGAAGGTTGAGTAAGAACTTTAGCTACGGAGTATAACACATTAGATGGCTCATTAGAGATAGGTTGAAGTATACCGTTGAATGAGTATAAACAGAAAGACTGAAACCCTAATTTTCCTTAGTCTATTCGTTTTAAACTGTTGATGTTTCCTAAGATACCTTGTCCGTATGCCTAAATCAAGTTTTCTTGCTATTTACAGATAGTGAGAATGAGCAGAAGAAGAGGACGAGGTAGGGAACGGGGGAATACCACCGTAGCTGATCAAGTCCCTACAACTGCAACTGTGCCTACTAATCTCAGCCGAATCTAGCTGATTTATGCAATAATTTCTCAAGACTTGGTGGAAAGCCGTTTACTGGCAAGGAATCTGTTGTAGAAGCCTAAGCCTGATCCGATCCGGTTAAATAATTTTCAAGGGATTGAAGTTGGAAGACGATCAAAAGCGACTAATAGTTTCTTGGAAACCCCAGGAGGAAGCATCAGCTTGGTGGGAGACAGTTATTGTGGATGAGTAAGAAGATAAGTTTACTTGGAGGCAATTTAACAAGTGTTTGAACAGCGATACGTTCCGTCTACTGGTATCTCTCGAATGTACCAGGAGTTCCCAGATTTGAAGCAAGGAAGTCTATCATTTGAGGAGTATCTGAATAAATTCGATGAATTATCTCGATTTGCTCCAGAGCTAGTGAGGACAACCCTGAAGAAAAGTGAAAGATTATTTCGAGGAATGAATAAGGAGTATCACGAGAGAATGACAGCCCACATTAAAGAGTCTTTTTCAGTCTTGATTGATATGGCTTATCGATATGCTACTCTAGATACGCAGAAAGTTTCGGAAGAGAAGGGGAGTTCAAGTAGTTCGAATTGGAAGAAAAGAAAATTCGAAGGAAAGAGACCGGTTCAAGGCAAGGAGAAGAAGAGGAGTAATCAAGAGAATTCAGCCTGAAACGTTACTTGTTATAAGGGTCAAAAGAAAGGCCATTTAACAAATGATTGTGAGAAGCCAAAGAAACAAATTAAGAAAAATCAACTTGTAAAGACAAGTCAAAGATCCAAAGAATGCTATTGTTGTTATCAGCCAGGTCATGAAGTTAAGAATTGCCCGAAAATGAAACAATTACAAATAGCAGAAGTGTGTGCAATAAAAGATAACCCCTCAACTTCAAAGGTGAATGAAGGAAAGGGAGTTTTGGAGGGTAATCTTATTATTGGTGAAAGAATTGTTAGAGTTTTATTAGACAAGGGAGCTTCACAGAGCTTTATCTCCCAACATATCGTGGATGAATTAAAACGTAAACTCAAGTTTGTCGATGAACCTATTTGTGTGAAGAATCCAGTGGGTGGTCCTGCAAATCTTTTTCTATATTGTAGGAGATTGCTTATCTCTTATGCTGGCCATCGCTTTACCATTAACCTTTATTTTCTCGACTTCAATGAATTTGAAATCCTACTCAGGATGAATTCGAGATACGAAACCAAATTAGATTGTAGCAATCGAATGATTCTAGTCAAAACTAAACTTGGAGATTCCGTTGAAATTTCTTATGAAGACCCTAGTCCGAAAAGAGATAAACTAATATATACCTTGGGATATCCAGAACCTAGTCTGGAGTCCATTTCTATTGTCCAGCATTTTTCCGATGTATTCAAAGAAGTAGAATCTTTACCCCCACATAGAGAAATTGAATTTAGAATTGATTTAATTCCAAATGCTTGTCCTGTCGTTCATGCTAGTCGAAGGATGGCACTGTGGGAAAGAATTGAACTAGCCAAACAAACCGGTGATTTACTTAAAAAGGGATTGATTCGTCCTAGTGTTTCTAAACGGGGTCCAGCGGTAGTATTTGTGGCTAAATCTGATGGGTCTTTGAGATTGTGTGTCGACTATCGTGATCTCAATAAGCAAACTCTTAAGAATAAGTTTCCTTTACCCAGAATCGACGATTTATTCGATCAACTTCATGGCGCACGATTCTTTTCTAAGATGGATCTAGCCCAGGGATTCCATCAGTTGCGAATTGCTGAAGATTGTGTTCACCTAACTGCTTTTAGGGGTCTAGATGTATTCTATGATTGGTTAGTCACGCCATTCGAACTAACTAACGCTCCCACGTACTTCGTAGATTTGATGACCCGTGTTTTCGGGAGGTGTTGAAAAAATTTGTTCTTGTATTTTATCGATAATATCCTAATCTATTCCAAAACCGAAGAGGAGCATGTTGAACATCTCAGAATTGTTTTGGAAACTTTGAGAAGGAATATCTTATTCGCTAAATTTTCGAAATGCCACTTTTAGGTCAAAAAAGTCAGATTTCTTGGCCATGCTGTTAATGAAGAAGGAATTTCTGTTGATCCGAGCAAAATTTCCGCTATTCTTGACTAGAAGCGACCCACGACTCCGAAAGAAGTTCGAAGTTTTCTGGGTTTAGCCTGCTATTACCGAAAGTTTGTTCAAGATTTTTCCAAGATTGCTAGCCCATTGAACAAGCTAAAAATGAAGAATGCCAAGTTCATTTGGACTCCAAAATGTGATGAAGCATTTCAGGAATTGAAAAAGAGATTGACTACTGCTCCTGTTCTCGCTATCATTAGCGGGAACCAAGGCATATCTGTCTATACTAACGCGTGTGGTGATGGGGTTGGTGCAGTACTAATGTAGAATGGGAAGGTAATCGCCTATGCGAGTAGACAATTGCGTCCGCAGGAGAGAAATTACCCAACACATGATTTGGGGCTTTTGGCTGTTATTTTCACCTTAAAGATCTGGCGACGTTATCTTCTGGGTGAAAATTTTAAATTATTCACCAAACACAAATCTTTAAAGTATCTCTTCACCTAGAAGGATTGAAATCTGCGACAACAACGTTGGTTACAATTTCTGGCATCCTATGACCTAGATATTCAATATACACCCGGAAAAGCCAATGTAGTTGCCGATGCTTTAAGTAGGAAGCATGCTGTTCTATCATGTTTGGTTATTAC
Source organism: Allium cepa (assembly GCA_030765085.1). NCBI lineage: Eukaryota > Viridiplantae > Streptophyta > Magnoliopsida > Asparagales > Amaryllidaceae > Allium > Allium cepa. Next base: position 914,203,830 of record CM060943.1, read on the forward strand.
TCCTACTCTCCTTGAAAAGATTGCTAGCAAACACAAGAAAGACCAATTTCTTCGTGGAATTTGTAAAAGAATATACCAAGTTGAGGATTCCAGTTTTGGAATCGATGATGATGGAGTTGTAAGCTTGAAAGGAAGAATGTGTGTCCCTGACATTCCGGAGCTGAAACGTGAAGTTTTGGACGAATGCCACAAATCCATACGTTGCATCCATCCAAGAGTCAATAAAATGTATCATGATGTTAAAAGAACATTTTTATGGAAGACAATGAAAAGAGACATATCTATTTATGTGAGTCGACGTGCTACTTGTCAGTAAATTAAAAGCGATCAAAAGAAAGTGGCCGGTTTACTTCCGTCTTTGGAAGTACCGAAATGGAAATGGGATCAGGTATTGATGCATTTCATTGATGTATTTCCACGAACCAAGAAGGGAAATGAAGCAATCTGGGTTATAGTGGACCGTCTAACCAAAACTGCTCACTTCATTCCAGTGAAATCCACTCGGACTGCAACAAGCTTAGCAGGGCTATACACAAAGGAAATTGTCCGTCTCCACGGTATTCCTAGCAGCATAGTGAGTGATCGTGACCCGATCTTCACTAGTAGATTTTGGGAGGCTTTCCAAGCCGCTTTGGAAACAAAGCTGAATTTCAGCACTGCTTATCACCCACAATCTGATTAGGCAGACTGAGAGGATTAACCGAAACCTTGAAGACCTTTTGCATGCTCGCATTCTTAATTTTGGCGGTTCTTGGGAGGACCATTTCCATCTGGTCGAGTTCTCTTATAACAATAGCTATCAAGCTAGTATTGAAGTGGCTCCGTTTGAAGCTTTATATGGTCGTCCATGTCGATCACCTGCATGTTGGACCGAATCAAGTGATAGACTCGTCCCTGGACCAGACACTATTAAAGAAGCCACGGAGAAGGTAGATTTTATTCGAAAGAAATTAATAACTGCTCAAAGTCGTCAGAAGAGCTATTATAACCACCGAAGAAGAGATTTGGAATTTCAAGTTGGGGATTCTGTATTTATGAAAGCGTCTCCGATGCGGGGTGTATTGAGGTTCGGGAAAACTGGAAAGCTAGCACCGCGTTATATTAGTCCTTTTTCTATTCTGGAGAGGATTGGTCCTTTAGCATGTCGAGTGCAGCTACCCAATTGGTTATCTAGCATGCACAACGTGTTTTGCATTTCTAACCTCCGAAAATTTGTGCATGATCCAGACAGTATTATTGAGGAAGCAGCTCCGCAGGATCTTGAGATCACTCTTAAATTGGCAGTAAAGAGGGAACCGATAAAGATTGTGGATCATGATGAAAAGCAATTCAGGAACAAAGTTGTAAAACTGGTTAAAGTGCAATGGAGTGGTGAAAGGACTGCACTTGGGAAACGGAAGATAGCATGAAGAAATTATATCCCAATTGCAGAGTGGATATCTCGGCTTAAACTGGTAAGCCATTTCTTTATCCTTTTCCGAATTCATATATTCTTTGTTTGTCTCTCTCTCTTTCAAATTTCGAGGACGAAATTTTATTAAGGGGGGAATATTTGTAACAATCCAAAATTTGTTTAAATTAAATTTGGTGACTTATTTGAACTTTTGTAAATTTATTTGAACGGTTTCAAAACAAAATAAAATAATAATTAATATTACAAGAATATATGGATATAAATAAATGTTGGGTAGTTTAAGCTTTATATAGTAATAATAATACTAATAATAATAAAAGAAATATATAACAAACAAGAAATTTCCTTAAACCATAAAATAAAATATATGTGATAAATTACATGTTGATAGTTAAACTTTGAATAGAAAAAAATTTAAAAAATGTATGTTTGTAATAAGATTTTATAGTTATAACATGACATATGGAATACACACAAGTGCATAAGGATTTTATAAAACCAGGAAATAGTTAAACGAAAGGATTGCATGCAAAAACAAGACAAAATTAGATTACAAAATATCTTTAAATAAAACAAAATAGTACTTACAAAGAAATCAAATAGAGTTATATGTTAACCAAGAGGGAAACATAAGCATTTAATGCTATCTTCTCAAGCCGAAATCAAAGTTTGCTTAGCCACCAAAACAAGATCTTATCAGCCCCCAAATAAAGTTTTGTCTGGTCAAAGAATTGTAGGCAAAGAAGAAAATATGAGCAAATAGTAATAACAAAAAAAAAAACAGAAAAACAGTTTAACCAGATAAGCCTCCCTTGTTAATTTTCTTTTATATATGCAATACAACTTAGTTTTATTCGTTCGAACCATAACTTTGCAAACCTGAGAAAAAAGCATCGTTATCTTACAAAACTCAAATATCACTCAAGATCAAACACAAAGAAAAAGAAAAAAAAAATCAATACTGCAGTTTCAAATAGTAGTCTCTGTTCAAAACCCAAAAGTTATCCTCTGTTCACTTTTCAGGTGAGTAAACCTCTTTGGATTTGGATTTTAAAACTTGTTGTTCGAAGTTATGCCTGAGTGTATGTGAAGAATGCTTCATAAGTGTATATTTGTATATATACATCTATGGAAGTTACAAAACTTTAGTTCTGTTCCTTACTTACAGGTATCAAAACCTGTTCAAGAAAAGAAAATAAATCAACTTCCATCCCTTTGATTCATTGTAGATGTTATGAACTAAATGAAACATGTTTTTGCTAACTTGTTACACGTTGCAAAATTTAAGTTGAGAAAATTTAATCAAAGATCTTCTGGGAATATGAAAATACAGTGAGAACTTAATATATGTCAACAAATTCAACCACCATTGTTAACGTAAAAATCAAACGCTAACACCCCGGTGCGAGTTGTGTAAGTGTGAAAGCACCGCCTGTCGATACGGGAATCAGAAATAAGCAGGAAAATCTCAGAAAAGCAGTAAAAGACACAGTTTTTATAGTGGTTGGGCTTATAGTCAAGCCTACATCCACTTTCAATCTCTTTATTGTTGACTCAAATACGACTTATACAACTCTCCTCAATTACAACACACTTTAGACTAATAGTTCAAACTTCGATGTAGAATAATCTTTCCAATCCATGTCAAATGATGCAGATTTTCTCTTGAAGTCCGTCGTAATGTCCTTGGTGTTTGTAGTGCTTGAAGTGCTGTTCGAGTTGAGAAAATGGTAGAGTACTGGCGATTTGAGAATGGGCCAAAAAGTTCCCCCCATGTTGGAGTAAGGGCTGTATTTATAGGAGATTTCTTGGGCGAGGTATAGGTCGTGCACGACCTAAGGTGGGTCTTTACTTGCTAGCGAGTTAAGGGAATACGAGCTACGACTTAACTAGTTCGCACTTGGTCATTTGAATTAGCTGGTAGATCGTAACGACCTATAGGAAAGCGACACGATTTTATCACCAAGTACTAGGTTGCGAACGACCTAAGGTAAGTCGTAGGTCGGTGGTGACTTAAAGGAGTAGTCAGTGCAAAATGTTGAGATATCCAATGTAGCGACTTAGGCTAGGTTGTTGAGCCACACTTTACTCCTTATACTGTTAGCTCAGTAGGTCGTGAGTCGTTGGACAATTGAGTCTCCTAGCCTTCAAGCTGTTACGTTGCTGGACCATCTAATCTTTTAGGTCGCTACTTTCCTTAAGTCGTTACCTGTTAGGTCGCTTGGCAGTGTTCTATCTTTTAAGTCGCTGGAGCTCTTAGGTCGTTGAGGACTGAAGTCATTAGGTCGTTCAAACTTTAGGTCGCGGGGTCCATAAATTTTAACTTGTTTATGCTTTAAGTCGCTTATGACCCGCTTCACGTGTTAGGTCGTTAGGTCCTTATCTTGTTAACTCGTAGGTCTCTACGGTCTTTAAGTCGCTAAGTCATGATGGAGAGTCTCATTCCAGTTGCCTCGCTATTGCCTTGGGTCGCCGAGTCGCTTGACATAGGAGTTAACATTTGCCCCTCGAAGTACACGCCTAGGTCGTAGGCCGTGTGCTTCGATCTATTTTCGTTAGGTCGTGAGCGACCCAAGAGATAATTCATATGGCCATTCGTATTCTTCTTTTTACCCTATTAAACCATTGACTCGCTCCTTCCCCTTAACTGAACTGTCTTAATAACCACCTCCACCATTAGTGATCTTTCGAGCTTCCTAAGGCAAATCCTCTCCAATCAAGCTGCCAATCCATTCCACCTACTATATTACGTAAGTGATTCCGTTTTCTACTTACTTCACGATCGTAACCAAATCACGAGTTCCAGATTCCCGTTTTTAAACTTTAGTTCCATTTCATATCCTTATGTTTTCTTCGTAAACCATGTCGTGATTGATTTCTAATGGAATTGAGGTGGTTTGATTTGATTTTTGGGTGATTTTCAATGATTCGAGTAGGAGATGATGGACTGTAGGACCCCAAGTTAGCTGGTTTGCGAGTTTGAAGTCATCCAGAAAGTTCTTGACAGGTTGAGGGGTTATTGGATCATTGGAGATTCAGAGGAGACGATGATGCTTCAAATGACGCAGCGGTTGGAGGACACGCGGCAAAGTGCAATTGGAGAGTAGGGCATAGCGGCTTTAACGGAAGGTAGCTTGGGATCGCTGCATCACTTCAGGAACGACCTAATAAATCCGAGCGACCTAAGGACCTTCATAACCTTACATATTTGGCCGACCTAAAAACTCCTACGACTTACTCTCTACGGCTTAATCTCTAGGTCGTGTAGGCGACTTAACACTTAGGTCGCGTAGGCGACTTAACACTTAGGTCGTGTAGGCGACTTAAGTAAATTTGCACTGCTAAGTTGCTTCTTGCGACCTATATCAATTTCGTCCTACTTGCCAGGTCGCGAGCGACCTAGGACTTGAGCAAATCTTCACCGCCTTGATTTTGAAGCTTTTGAACTTTGGACTTCTTGACTCGGATTGCGACTTAAGAACATTGAACATAACTTGAAAGCCTCAAAATTTTGAAAGGACTTGATTGAACTTCCAACTTAAACTTTGAACTACCGAGATAACTTGCATGACCTCGCTATGCTCTCTTGACAGATTAAATCAACTTCATGCTAATGACCTGTTAAATACAACATTTGCAGAAAATGGGACGAATATACTGCCACTGATTGCCCACATCGAATGACAGATTAGCCGATAAAATATAATCAACTTAAAGAAATTATATGAAATGCTGTGAACCAACAAATTTAAGTGAAGTAGTAATGCATTGTTAATCAACTAAAGTCGATTTGTTTGCATCAATACTGCACCTGCATCTGGACTTAAGGCGACAAGTCCTGAAATTGTACACTTGTCATATATTTATTAGTTTTAATTCCAGTTATACTTGCTTGTCACTTTGTTAGTTTCACACAACACTTCACACATTTTGGAAACGTGCACCTTCATATTTGAATATCCAGTTCCTTGTGTAGAATGTCTTCTCAAGAAGAAATAGTCGAGCAACCCGAAGGATTCTTCCCGATAGCTGAACCATTGGTTGATCCACCGGAGAGAACTCCAACTAACTTGAGTCAGCGGACATTCAATCATCTATGTGTTCAATTTGGGATTGCCGAAGCAGATGCTAGACTTCCTGGCCCAAATGATACTGCTGACAGGCCGCCTCTTGGTTTTGTTGCCGTCAACCGTCAGATGTGTCTTTGTGGTGCCATTCCCCCTTTCAACGAGTTTCTTCATCAACTCCTTTTCCGTGTAACCATCTCTCCCTTCCAACTACATCCCAATGGATACGCCATCCTGATGGGATTGTGTGTTTTATTCAGGAAGACGCTGAACCGCCTCCCGAGCTTCGAAGAAGTTTGCTACTTCTGCATATTTGCAAAGAATAAAGACCACCCCTCCTTTATATTTGTGAGAAGTGCCAGAAATCGCAAACTTATTACCGATCTTTCCGAAAGTGCTCACGGCTTTCTGAATCAATTCTTCTTTGTCCGCTGTCCTCTAGGGTTTTATGCCATCTGGAGAAAAGGAAGTGAGATTGCTCATCCCCGTTTCTTCGTTTCAGTTTTCAAAGATTCGAATTGCTAAGTGCTAACTTCATTCTTTTCTTTTACAGCACTTCCTCCTCCCTCTAGAAACCCCATTCGCAAGACGACCTTTGATAGATTAAGTGTCGTGCCGGCTGACGAAAGAAGTATTAAGTTTTTGCTGAGAGATGAACTTCTACATCAATACGAGCTTTTTCACTCTTCTCGCTCCACTCAACCTCATGAAGTTCCTGATTCTCCGGCCGAATCGCCAGATGCCCCCATTCATGCTGAGGAACCTATACTGAAGGAACCTACTTCTGAAGCTTTACTGTGAAGTGCTCTACTTCTTCTGATATTGCGTGGCCGTCTGACGAGCTCACACTTGCCCCGATCATCGAAGAGGAAGAGCCTTTTCATCATTTAGGGAAATCCGGTGATGAGGGAACTGAGAGAGCGAGTCCCGCCAAGCAGAGTGGGGATGACATTTTTGAAGGGTTGAGCGATCTGATGATCACTTCGCAGGAGCTCTTTAAAGAAGACCCTGTTTCTGCTAAAGCTACCTCTTCAGCAGTTGAAGCAACATCCACCTTACAACAGACCTCATCAGCTCAAGAGTTGACGTTAGCCATAAAACCCATCATTTCCCCGCAACCGAGGAGTGGTTCATAGTTCGACGCGCGTAGTTTGCACGTTTCACACACTTAGGATTTTTAGCATTCTTATGCACTTACATGCACTCTACTTCAAAGATTCTCAAGCTTTGCCTCTTTTCCATTTTCAGGTCTTTCAATGGGGCGACGCTCTTATTACGACAAATTTCAGAGCTATGGGAGACGCGGCTCTTTTTATCCCAAGAGATATCTTCCTTCTTATAAGGAAACTGACGAAGAAAGAGCCGCTCGAAAAGCTCGCGAAAGGTGTGCCTACGAAGAACGCCATGAAAGGCGGGACGAGCGACACGATTCTTCCTAGAGGGAAGATGATTCTCATAAACGGAAGTCCCGTGACGACAAGGGAAAAAGTCAGATTGCGAAAGATGTGAGTAAAAGAGCCAAACATGACGAAAAGCCAGCATCCAAGATTTCCGAACAACCTGCTGCTCCTGTACTGCCCCAATCTCCTGCCCTGGCACGTACTGATATTCGAACAATCATTGGAAGGCCCCCATATCGGGTTGGTCCAGGCCCAGCTACTCTTCAGGGCCGATTCCCTAACTGGTGCCTGAAAGGAGTGCGCTTTGATCTTGACCTGGTCCCGATCGATAAGCAGGCTATTCTGCGCAACCTTGATGCTGTCAAATTTGATATCGGAAGAATATCAGGTTGGCAAAAGCTTGTCCATGAGCTCCAAAGGGTAAATCGCGTGAATCTTGAAGCCATGTTAACAATGGAAAACGACAAATCTGAATGGCACAAGATCCTTAAGCAACATGATGCGGAAATGAGAAGCATTGCTACTTATAATGAACAGCTCGAAGCGGAAGTTGAAAAACTCAAAGAAGAGCTTGCCACTTCCTCCACTACCTATTCGCAAAGGGAGCAAGTGCTTCAACAACAGGTGCGAGATGCTCATGCCGCTCAAAGAGATGCCGAAGATAGGCTTGATGTGCAAAAAAGAATTAATGAGGGCCATATTGCTGACATCGCAGAGTTGCGAAAGAAACTTCAACTTTCTAAAGCTGAAAGAGAGCGTGATGAGGCTGTTGCCGGTAAAATTGCAGTTGAAGAGTCTCACGAAGCAACGAAGGCCAATATCAGCTCAACATTGTTTGAATTCTACTTGCATAGCGTCCTGGGGCGTGGTAGTCTCTCCTTTCTAGGCCCCAAATATGAAATAACTTTGGCCAAAGTGTGGGAGGCCATACTTGACATGTTTGGCAGTGCTGGCTATACTGAGGCGGATTTAGAGGCAAATTATCTTGATGACGATGCCCGCGCCGCTCTTGCCAGAGGAAAGGAGCAACTGGCCGAAGAGAGAGCCGAAATGGTCGAAAGAGAACATGTAGGAAAGGCAACTTTAACCGACCCAGTTCAACCTTCGATTTCAGCCGATATCGACATTATTGGTTCTGGTTCCCATTCTCCGCCTCCTACTAAAGCCATCACTTAAGTGCAACTGCTCACAATGGAGATGATAGTCAAGAGAGTGGTGACACGCGGGGCTTTGAAGTTGACATAGTAAAGCCTGCTTCGCCTGGTAACCTTACTGCTAATCTTGCTCAAATGGACCGCTCATTCGCTTCACTTGAGTTTGATGAACTTCTTGATTATTTTTTAAATCTCGGCACGCCACTAACTCCACTCTTTTCGAGAGATACTGATCTTAACTTCTTTTCTTCTGTAGAGAAAGTACCGAGCATTGTTCAAACTTCCCCTCCTCCAGTTATTCCTCCCCCGTCTCTTCAGGTCACTCCTCCTTCTGCCTCTCAACCGGGTCACAAGAGGAGCAAATAGAAGCTCTCCAAGACTTGGACGATCCCATTGCTTCACAAGAACATAGGGGAGAAGAAACTGAAGAGGGCGAAAAGACTCCGGAACTAACTGGTTCTGACGATACATCGTTAGCCACACTTTTTACTCCAGGAAGCGGGTCTTCTTCTAAGAAGAGGGGGAAAAGTGGAGTCTCAAAGAAGAAAGAAGCTTCAGCTGGAGAGGAAAAAGCAGAAACAAGTCCAGTTGTTCCCCTTTCTCCTTCTTCACCTACTCTTTCAAGCCGGCGCAAGAAGTTGGTCATCCGGCCAGGCGCAGGCTCAAAAGGTGGAGGGAAGAAGAAATGATGGCTTTGGTCCTGTGCTTTTTATCTCGCTCTTTGCTTTTTGCTTGTGTATAAGCTTGCATTGACTAGAGATTGTGCGGGTACCAGTCCCCGCCTTCTTTTACTCTGAAACCTGCATATGTATAAAATTCTCATAGTATGGAATAAAATGGTTCTTTTGCTTATACAAATTTCTGTCTGTATTTAAGAACACATTTATTTTCCGTTTTCATGCAAGTTTCTTTATCCTCTTTATGTGAAGTTGCAGTAAACCTATGGTATGTTGCTTGAGCGTTGTTCTTATTTTTGTGATGACTATATTATATTGCCCCCTTACTTTGGCTTATTGCAATCTCTTTTACATTGGCAAAGTTTAGGAGAACAACTCTTCTGTTTCGAGAAGACTTGTACTCTTCCTTTAGAGAACAACACTTCCATTTGAAGGAGGTTTGCATTTGTACTTTATAGTATAATATTTCCGTTCCAAGGAAATATTTTTCTAATTTAGTAGAATGCACTTCATATTGGAGGAGTCTTCTTTTTTTTGGCGAAGTTTTTACACTTCACTTTTGGAAAAAGTCACTTTTGCTTTGGCAAGTGAATTTTACTTCATAGTACAGTGGGCCTTCCGAAAAAGGGCTTCAACCTGCTCGTGCCTCCGAAGAGGGTTTTTTGTTTGATTGTGCCTCTGGGAAGAGGTCTTTTTGTTTGGTTGCGCCTCTGGAAAGAGGTCTTTTTGTTTGATTGTGCCTCTGGGAAGAGGTCTTTTTTGTATCTGCCTCTTGGTAGAGGCTTTTACCTTTTCCCTGTTCGCTGGGAAGCGGGCCTCCGAAGAGGGCTTTTCACATTTCGACTCGTGTGAAGTTTTATTTCAGATCACAGTGAAATGTGTGCCTCTGAGTAGGGCTTTTGCCTGGAAGTTTGGAGTTTCCTTCTCTTAGTTGGATGGATTCACTGGGCAGACACGAGCGTTCTGTGCCACCGATCAGTCCGCAACTTTCTGTCGAGAAAGAACTCTCTTTTTCTAGAGAGGCTTACTAGAGGTCTTTTAGCATTTCAACTATTGTGAAATGGGCCTCCGAATAGGGCTTTTCACATTCCAGTACTTGTGAAGTTTTATTTCAAATCTCGGTGGAATGCGTGCCTTCGAGTATGCCTGGAAGTTTCTTCCTCATGGTTGGCTAGATTCCCGGGGCGGACGCAAGTTACTTGGACGTTTATTTGCGCAGATTGTCTCAGCTAGTGAACAAGCACCTTGCCTTCCACTTGGGAAGGTGCCTCCGATCATTGAATGGATTCACGGGGCGGACGCAAGTTACTTGGACGCTTGTCTGCGTACACTGTCTCAGCCAGTGAACAAGCGCCTTGCCTTCCAGTTGGGAAGGTGCTCCCGGTCATTCCATACCAATCTTTTTTGTTGAGAAAGTTTTCTGGCATGCCCCGTTCGAGGTCTTTATCCTCCGAATAGTTGTGCCTTCAAAGTGGTCTTTGGCTGTTTGATGCTTGCTTGCCCATGTCTCTTTGCCATCTATTCATATTGGCGATCCCCGTTATCTTTTCCAAATGCACTTCTCTTTTAATTGCCAACAATTTCCTTTATCCAAAGAAGTATACTTTATAGTTAAGCGAGTTGGTGGGGGCAGACACAGGCTATTTAACTGGTGCTCGTTTTTACAAACAACCACAATTAGTTAGCAAGGGCCCACTTCCAACAGAATCAATAAATTTTTGCTTGAAGCACTTCTTCCGTAGGATTTGAGTATGGAAATTTTGAACGGCTTAGCGTTTGCTTGTTGGGTGATGTCAGGGATTGCTTGGTCTTGTGATGGGTAAGCTTTGTTTTTATGGCCTGCATTATTAAATCGACATTTTAGTAATACAATTGACATATTTTATATATCGAAATAAAACAAAGCAGTTTATAATAGTAAAGAACACAAGATTTATAGTGGTTCGACCAAGAACTGGGCCTACATCCACTTTATAGTTCTTATTATTCACTTGCACTGACTTTACAATGGCTTTCAATACAGAATCATATATTCATCATTCTTTTACAATATTTCATCAAAGCCTTTAAGTAAAATATGGGCGCGGATGATTGTTGTTCCAAGCTCTTGTAATTGGATCTCCTTCGACAGTTATTAGTTTAAAAGTGCCATCGAGAAGTTTTTTGCCTATGACATACGGCCCTTCCCAGTTTGGCGCAAACACTCCCGTTGCTGTCATGACCCTCTTCAAGACTAGATCTCCAATCTCAAAGCTGCGTTGGCGAACTATGGAATTAAAGTGCCTGGCAATTCTTTGCTGATGGGCCGCAATTCTGAGCTGAGCCTCTTCCCTTCTTTCATCAAGGAAGTCAAGTGCTTCAAGTTGTAACTCCTCATTTTTTTATTGGTTGGAACGAATTCTTCTATGCGAAGGACTTCTACTTCTACCGGAATCATTGCCTCTGATCCATATGCCAATGAAAATGGAGTGTGCCCCGTCGCAGTTTTATGTTTAGTTCTATATGCCCATAGTGCTAGTGGAAGCTTATCGACCCAACCACCTTTCGCTTTTTCCAGCTGTTTTTTGATGGTCGATTTGATAATTTTGTTTACTTCTTCCACTTACCTGTTTGCCTACGGATAAGCTACCGCTGAGAAGCTTTTCTGGATCATGAATTTCATGCAAAAATCTTGGAACTCTTCATTTTCGAATTGGGTTCCATTGTCTGTGATTATCTTTTGAGGCACACCATATCTGCAAATGATATTCGTAGTTATAAAGTTTATCATCTTCTTAGAAGTATTAGTAGCTAATGGTTCAGATTCATCCCATTTAGTAAAATAATCAACATCAACAATTGCATATCTGATTCCGAATTTGGCGGTTGGCAAAGGCCCGATGAGATCTATTCCCCAAATAGCAAATGGCCATGGGCTGACCATCTGCGTTATCTTAGTAGAAGGTGGCCTTGGGATTTTTGCAAATCTCTGGCATCGATCACATTTTCGGGCATAACTTGCAGCATCACGATTAATATCTGGCCAAAAAAACCCATAACGGAGAATTTTCTTCGCTAGAGTTTAACCACCTGAATGATCTCCACACTCTCCTTCGTGTACTTCAGTTAGAATTGTCTCAACTTCTTCCTTGGTCACACATCGGAGTAATGGGATTGAGAATCCCCGCCTATACAATCGACCATCTTGAATTATGTATATGGAGGCTTTTCTTAACAAATTCTGCCGTTCTTTTGAGTTTTCTGGTAGAGAACCGCTGCGTAGATATTTCAATATCGGAGTCATCCATGATTCTCGCTCCTGTGATATAGTCATGATCCAGTCAATATCCATCTCATCAATGCTTGGAGTTGATAGGACTTCCACAGGAACTAGTCCCAATAATTGAGCTTCACCAGTGCTTGCATACTTTGCAAGAGAATCTGTCTTCATGTTTTCTTCCCGGGGTATATGATTTATCGTATAATGGTCAAGGTCATCGAGAAGCTCCCAGGCTATTGACAAGTAAGCGGGCATATTTTCCCCTTTAGTTTGAAACTCTTTCTTGACTTGACATACAATAAGTTGTGGATCACTGAAGATCTGCAACATTTTGACATTCAATTCTTTAGAAATTCTCAAACCGGCAATAAGAGCTTCATACTCTGCTTCATTGTTTGTCGAAGGGAATTCCAATCTTAAAGCATAACACAATGACCGCCCTTCAGGGGTTTCAAGCACAACACCAGCACCAGAACAGTAATCGTTTCTTGCGCCATCAACATAAAATTTCCATCGAATTGGGGGATTATCGATCACTACTTCTTCGCTATCATCTTTGTTTGTACATTCTGCGATGAAATCTTCCAAAGCTTGTCCATTGATTGCTCTCCGGGGATGATAAGTGATGTCATGTTGACTGAGTTCAATATTCCACTTCAAAAGTCGACCCGAAGTCTCAGGGCGAAAGAGGACTTGCTTCAAAGGCTGATCAGTGAGGACTTTGATTGGATGAGCTTGAAAATATGTCCTCAATTTTCTTGATGCGATGAGTAGACAATAGGCGAGCTTCTCCAACTTTGAATAATTCATTTCTGCCCCAGTAAACCTTTTACTAATATAGTAGACTGCGTGCTGAATTTTGGCGTCATCTCGCACTAGTGTCGCACTAAGAGCATGAGCTGAGATCGCCAAGTGTACAAAAAGATCTTCGCCATCGTCGGGCTTAGAAAGTATCGGAGGAGTTTCCATATGACAAATTAATTCATCGAAAACTTTCTGGCATTCTGGAGTCCTGTCAAAGTTTTTCCTTCCTTTCTTCAGAGCATCAAAGAATGGAATGCATTTATCAGTAGCTTTGGAAATGAATCGACTTAAGGCAGCGACTTTTCCATTAAGACTTTGTAGTTCCTTCTTCGTTGTAGGAGCTTTGACTTCTCTTAAGGCGGTGATTTGAGCAGGATTAGCCTCAATGCCCCTAGCGCTCACAATGAAACCCAAGAACTTTCCGGACACCACCCCGAATGAACACTTCAAGGGATTAAGCCTCATTCCATACTTTCGTAGGACGGCGAACATTTCCGCTAAGTGGTCCATATGGTCTACTGCTCTCTTTGATTTAACCAACATATCGTCAACATAAACTTCCATGGTCTTTCCGATCTGTGGCTTGAACATCGCATTAACAAGCCTTTGGTAAGTTGCCCCTGCATTCTTCAGTCCGAAAGGCATGACTTTGTAGCAGTACAGACCTACATCGGTCATGAAACTCGTGTCCTCCTGATCTGGCTCATGCATCATGATCTGGTTATATCTGGAGTAAGCATCGATAAAAGATAACAATTCATGTCCCGCTGTTCCGTCAACCAACTGGTCAATCCAGGGTAGTGGAAAGCAGTCTTTGGGGCAGGCTTTGTTTAAATCTGAAAAGTCGATGCATACTCTCCACTTTCCATTAGCTTTCTTAACCAGTACCGGATTTGAAACCCAATTCAGATAAGTTGATTCTCTGATAAAGTCATTCTCCATGAGCCCATCCACCTCTTCTTTCAATGCTGCTGACCTTTCGGGACCCTGTTTTTCTTTTCTACTTCACAGGTGTAAACTTCGGATCAATATTCAAAGTATGTACTGCAACTTCAGGTGATATTCCACACATATCAGCATGGGTCCAAGCGAATACATCCAGATTTGCTTTCAGGAATGATATCAAAATATTCTGAACCGTCGTATTAAGTTGTGAACCCACATTCACCACCTTGTTTGGGTCTTTTGGGTCAACGGGTACTGGTACCGTTACTTCCATTGGCACCACTCGATTCTCCCCTGCACTGGCTTTTCTGGGATCCATCTTTCTTCGTGCTTCGCTACATTCGCCAGTACAGGGTCCGTCCTGTAATTGCTACAAGGTTGATTCTTTGATGCGGACTGGGGCTGCCGCATCCTTTCCCATCTCTCCTTTTTTGCTTCACGCAGTTCTATCAGATAACATTCCCGCCCCGCATTCTGATCCCCTTTAACCACACCGACTCCATTATCTGTGGGGAATTTCATGGTAAGGCACCACGGGGCGAGGATTGCTTTAAAGGCTGTAAGAGTTGGCCGGCCTAGGAAGGCGTTATAGGAAGAAAATTCATCAACAATTACAAAAGTCTGCCTTCGAACGACCTTCTTCTGCCCCTCTCCAAGTTCCACGAACAAGTCAATAGTCCCAAACGGCTACCTGGGTTCCCCAGTAAACCCAACAATCTTTTGCGGCGAAGCTTGAACATCAGCCATTGGGATCTTCATCTGATCGAAGGTCTTTTTGAAAAGAATATTGCAAGAAGCACCGCAATCAACAAGTACTCTTCTTACAATAGCTGGCCCAATGCCAGCAGAAATAACCAAGGGATCTATGGTAGGGGCTTCAACACCTATAGGATCCCTGACTCTGAAGACAATGTCATCATTAAAAGTTTTCTGCTGCTTCAGAGGTGCAGCATCTTCCAACACAAAAACACTTTCCACTGCTGGCGCAAACTTCATTGCATGAGCGTACCTTTCCATCTCACCCCAGCTTCTGCCAGCTGGGTGAGGTCCTCCTGTAATCACATTGATAACGGGCCTCTCTGATTCATGAGCTGCTGCCTTTTCACTTGAGATAGGACGATGAACATGAGCCTGTTGTCCTTGAGTTGATGAAGTTGGACCATTCCTATTCCTCTTTACATATTGCTGGAGCTTGTTTTCCCTTAATAGTTCCTCAACCAACTCTTTCTAGTGATGGCACTCATTGGTATCATGCTCGGGTTGGTTTTGGAACCGGCAAAACCTTCCATTCTTCTCAGCTTTCTTATTAACCCTCTACTTAGCTGGTGCGGGGAATTCAACCGTGTCCTTGTTTGCAAAGTAGATATTCTCCGGGGTATTAGTCAGAGGGGTGAAGTTGAAGGGACGATTTTTCTTTGCATCTCCTTGCTTCTTCTGACCATCGTTTCCCCTCTTCTGATTGCCAGATTCCTTCTTATTCGGAACAACATTACTATTTCCAGCCCCTGTCGATACCACCTTAGCCGGTGCTTGGAGGATTTCCAAGCGCATTAATTCATCGGCTTTCTTATAAAACTTGTCAAGCGAATTCGGTTCTTTCATTTGCAACCACTTCCCGAACTCACTTGCCTTGTCAATAGCCCTCATCAGGTACGTTAAAATCATTCTCGACACTGCGTTGTCTACTTCAGCCAAAGCTATATTGAAGCGATTCAAGAAAGATCTTATGGATTCTCCAGGATTTTGCTCCAAGCCGGATAACAACATTATATCTTTCGCCTTTGAAGCTTACAATCTGAACTGTTCCTTAAACTTTCGAGTCAAATCAGAAAACTGGTCTATCGACCGGACCGGCAGCTTTGTGAACCAAAGTAAAGCAACTCCATCCAGGTATACCGGAAAATAACGGCATTTGATCTCATCAGAAGCTCTGGCACCCATCATGTGCAAATCATACTTGTACAGAAATTCATTAGGGTCACTCGTCCCTTTATAAGCCGGAATGGTAGGAGGAACGAACTTTCTAGGAAACTCTGCTTTCAAAATCCTTTCAGTGAATGGAGTCTTGCTTGGAGCGAACCCCCATTCTTTTTCGTCTTCCTCCCTTTGCATGCTTTCCTTCATGATTTTTCGGACCATCCCTGAAAAATATTCCTCATCATTAAGGGGCTCAGCAGGACAGGCATCGGCCATCTTCTCAGAAGTTTGCCTTGACAGGCGCTCACGGAAAGTTGGCTGTTGTCCCGATCCTCCAACTTGGGGAGGTGTGTCTTTGACTGGGCCAGCTGCCCTTTGAGGAACATCCCTTTCTTGAACTTCATGAACATTATCAGCAAAGTTTGGTTCGTTATTCACTGGTTGACGGTTAGCCCCAAGTAAAGCGTTCAACCTTTCCAACATCATATTGTTTTGGGCTTCCATCTGCTGATATAGCCCAGAAACTGCAGCATCCAATTCTGCTTGCGTTACTCCAACAGTTTGAGTTGTTTGACTTAAAGGAGGAGAAGTGGCAGTAGTCTCACGAACATCGTCGGATCTAACAGACTTGCGCTTTCTTCCAGGAGCCATTATTTCTGATAAACTTCTGGTTTTTAGAGAGATCCTTTCTACAAATTTCTACGAAGCTATGATGACAGTATCCTGAGTTGGGTTCTCAGTGAAAGCACCAAAAATGTTAACGTAAAAATAAAACGCTAACACCCTGGTGCGAGTTGTGTAAGTGTGAAAGCACCACCCGTCGATACGGGAATCAGAAATAAGCAGGAAAATCTCAGAGAAGTAGTAAAAGACACATTTTTTATAGTGGTTCGGCTTATAGTCAAGCCTACGTCCACTTTCAATCTCCTTATTGCTGACTCAAATACAACTTATACAACTCTCCTCAATTACAACACACTTTAGACTAATAGTTCAAACTTCGATGCAGAATAATCTTTCGAATCCATTTCAAATGATGCAGATTTTCTCTTGAAGTCTGTCGTAATGTCCTTGGTGTTTGGAGCGCTTGAAGTGCTGTTCGAGTTGAGAAAATGGCAGAGTACTGGCGCTTCGAGAATGAGCCAAAAAGTCCCCCCTATGTTGGAGTAAGGGCTGTATTTATAGGAGATTTTTTGGGCGAGGTATTGGTCATGGACGACCTAAGGTGGGTCTTAACTCTCTTGCGAGTTAAGGGATTACGAGCTACGACTTAACTAGTTCGCACTTGGTCATTTGAATTAGCTGGTAGATCGTAACGACCTAGAGGAAAGCAGCACGATTTTATCACCAAGTACTAGGTCGCGAACGACCTAAGGTAAGTCGTAGGTCGGTGGTGACTTATGGGAGTAGTCAGCGAAAAATGTTGAGATATCCAATGTAGCGACTTAGGCTTGGTTGTTGAGCCACACTTTACTCCTTATATCGTTAGCTCGGTAGGTCGTGAGTCGTTGGACAATTGAGTCGCCTAGCCTTCAAGCTGTTAAGTCACTGGACCATCTAATCTTTTAGGCCAATGCTTTCCTTAATTCGTTACCTGTTAGGTCGCTTGGCAGTGTTCTACCTTTTATGTTGCTGGAGCTCTTAGGTCGTTGAGGACTGAAGTCATTATGTCGTTCTACCTTTAGGTCGTGGGGTCCATAATTGTTAACTTGTTTATGCTTTAAGTCTCTTATGAGCCGCTTCATGTGTTTGGTCGTTAGGTCCTTATCTTGTTAACTCGTAGGTCTCTTCGGTCTTTAAGTCGCTAAGTCGTGATGCGGAGTCTCAGTCCAGTTGCCTCGCTATTGCCTAGGGTCGCTGAGTCGCTTAACATAGAAGTTAACAACCATGTTTTCTAGTTTAAATTATATCAGCAAAATAGTTTTCGAAATTAATTATTTTTAAAGGTAGAATCATCATTTTTAATCAAGTAATTTTTGAGATAAACGGGGATGATCGGTATCGCCTTTTTCACCAAATTTCGGTGATCGGGGCAATGATGAATCTTGCGATCAAGGGTGAAGTATGTTCGAAGGTCAGAGATTATGGGAAAATAGCTAAATGATTTTATAATTCGTTGTGATTGGCTGAGGAGATCGAAATAGGGTTTTAACCCACATTTTTATTCGCGGCGGAAACAGGTTCATCGTGGTTTCATCAGACCACCGGAGTTGATCGCTCTAGTGGGGATAGCAGCTTATGGTCGAGACGAAACTTCAATTAAGCTTTCATGGCCTTCGATGGCCAGAGGTGGAAGAACGATGTGATTTCTGGTGGCCTGGTTTTGTTACAGTTTGGGTGGTGATGTTCGATCGCGAGTTCGTCAAGGTTTTGGCATCCTTGAGTGCTTGTGGGGTTCAGGTGAGTCGCCAACGACTCGATGGTGGTTGGAGTTGCGACCAACAACGACGTCTTAGATTTGCATGTGCACGAACTTCTGATGGTATCAGCATTGGGGTTTTGGGGAAGAGGGATTTGGACTCGAAGTAAGTATGAGGAAGAATGAAGGGTGGCTCGAGTGTTAACTCGAGTAAATTGATCGAAGCACAAGTTAAAACACTTAGAAAAAATTTTAAGTGGAAATTTTTGGCACTCGGGTTGGTTTTGATAAAAACCCGAAGCAAATGAAGCTTTCTATCGTGCGTGACCGAAAGCAGGTCTCGAGACCAATATATAAATAGTATTTACTCTAAAAATTTTCAAATCTTTAAGACAAATTTCAAATATGTTCAAACAATGATTTGATTTGAAATTTTAAGCTAATTTAAGACTCAAGTGAAGTGTCTCAAAAAATTAAATTT
Organism: Allium cepa; assembly: GCA_030765085.1. NCBI lineage: Eukaryota > Viridiplantae > Streptophyta > Magnoliopsida > Asparagales > Amaryllidaceae > Allium > Allium cepa. The sequence continues at coordinate 914,222,307 of CM060943.1, forward strand.
TAGTTTATTTGGTTTTAATATAATATTGTTTATAAGATTATTTATATTAAATAAATAATGTAACTTAACAGTATATTTAGATAAGATGTTGTTTAAAACTAAATCTTAACCTTTTAAGGTGATTTATTGAACAAAGTTTAAAAAGATAATCAAAGTAATTTAAATTATCTTTTGATTTATTAAAACGATTAATGATTTTGTTAATATAATTTTTAAGAAATGATAAATAAATAAAGGTGATTAAGACTTAATCAATAGTAATTAATGATAGTTAATCATTGATTAAATAGTTCTAATGAAAGTAACTATGCGGTTAGTAAATTTAAAACCACATAAGTTATTCATCTCAATTGAAAATGTTTTGACTGTTCTTGAATGTTGTGTGTTGGATTTATTCGATGTGATGCTATGTAATATTGAATGCTTTGTGCTGAGTTGTGATATTGATATTGAATATACTGCTGTGTGATTGTGTAAACCCATTTAGCCCGTAAAACGGCAATTGAATTTCGATGCGACAGGGAGTCGAATTCCGGTTGGTTATCCGAAACCCATATCGAACCTGTGAATCTTTGTGAACGACCTATCCACATGTTTTTAAATTAAACGCTCACTATTCGGTTTAGCTGAGAGAGGACCTTTGTGTCGTATAACCCATTATGGATATGTGACACGGTGTTATGGATTGCATTTGAAGACCGGTGGTGAAGACCAGGTATTTGCGAGAACGATAGGATGACCTATCGATTGTCTCTAACCGAGTAGGTATAGAGATTCCCTAAGTGATGGGAAGTTTGATCGTGATTGTGGATGCCCAGATTGCAAGGGCCTCGTTGGAAGTGCCTTCGGTTCTGTTCGAACCCGGAACAGACTTGTGTGGTTGTATGTCTAACAGTACAAATTGAGATACAAAGCTGATTTCTTTCAAATACATATCTGTTGGTGGCGGAGAATTTGTTCTTTTAGCTTAACACCCTTCTCTGACATGTACAAGCTCAAAGGTTATGTATTTGAAGGTTATTAGTGATATACTCCCAATTTGGTGGTGTGGCATGCTGAGTGTTGCTGATCATTTGTTGATCGAAGCGTGGCTTTGTGAAAAAAGCGTAGCTTTGTGGACGAGACTTCGTTGAACCTCACAACCCGGTTATGGTCGAAACAAGAATCGTGGCAGCAATGTTATTTGGGGCCAGCTCCCCTGAGGGTATGTCTATTTCCTTCTGGATTATGAGTAGTATCATGGTATGGAGCGCAGATACTTACTGTGTGGTTGTTGCGCTTTGTGGTTGTCTGTTGTGAAGCGCTTCGGATAAAGGTTGGTAATGACCGGGAGGTGGCATACTCGTGTCAATTGTTACCTAGTTATAGAGGTAACCTGGCCTTGTGTAGCAAGATGGTTAGGTTCTCGGGGACGTCCCTTCAGAGGCGTTCCATTTTCATGTGGGAAGTTCCTTTGCCCGACCGTTTGTTGGAAATCCAAAAAAAACAATACGAGCTCTGTACGGTTTTAGTTGTATAACCTGCCATGCAGCATGGCGGTAACCTGCTACAAAACATGGTAGCTATAGTAGGCATAGGATGAAATGTGGTATGCTGGCTAAGATTAATATTATACTTTCGAAATTTTTTTCTACACTATGTACTAATAATAATATCTGAAAGTGTTTCCTCGTATTAAGCATATTTGACTATCATAAGAAGAAATCTCCTCCAAGTCTGCGCTTGCATTGTGTGTGTGGTGCGAGGTCTTATGGTAGTTTCATTTGCAAATTTCTTTCAAATTCTTTTGTTTGCTTTTAATAAGAATAAACTGCTTTTTATTTTAAAGCAACTGTTTTGTTTACTCATACCAGTCCCATGACTGACCCGGAGTTTATTATGCCTTTCCTAAACTCTGGGTGCCCATAATTTTTCACACGGGCAGCCTAGAAGTAGGTTATCTATGTTTTGGAGCTAGCTTGAAATTGAAGTCCTCTGGAAGCTTTGGATTTGGAAATCTTTTGAAGTGTTGGTGATTTTTGTTTGAAGACCTTGTCGAAGTGGAAGTATGTTGGAAACCCGTTAAAGTTTCCGTTATCGTATTATTGTTGTATCATATTTGTATCACTCTGATACTTGTGATAGATGTTGTATTGGATATTGTATCATGTTGTATCTGTGTTGATATATAATATTCGTTTTGTTTCCGCTGTTTATATTCATCCGATGTTGTTATAAGCTCCATCCGACTGGAGTTCGATGTTTGAATCTTTGGCAGTCGAATACGAGTGAGGTATTTAGTATCAATTTTCGAATATTGGATTTCGGATCATGACACAAAGAAACCATTCTCAGTGCGAAAAGCAGTTTTGGGAATGCTCTCCTCAGCAACTCTGAGTTGGTGAAAACCTGTGGACAGATCTAGCTGAGAGAAAACAGTGGCTCCATAGAGCTGATCAAACATATCATTTATGCGAGGCATCAGATATCTATTCCTCATGGTGAGCTTGTTCAGCCCCCTATAATCAACACACATCCGGAGGGAAGCATCAAACTTGGTGACGAAAATTACGGATGCTCCCCATTTTGAAAAGCTAGGTCTGATCAGATCTTTAACGGACAAATCCTGAATCTGCTTTCTTAATTCGATCTTCTCCCAGGGTGCCATCCTTCTAGGTTGAAGAACTACAGGTCGTGCTCCAGGAATGAGATCGATATGGAAATCAATTTCCCTCTTCGGAGGCAGAGAAATGACCTCACCAAAAATGCTAGGAAATAGTTTGACTACTCGAGTCGAATGGATATCATCAGGGAAAGTATCGAGAGAATAAATGAAGCTACCGGCGAACTCCTGTGGCAAACTACACTGAATCACTAAAGAATCACCCTTATCACCACCAAGTGTGACAATTCGGGCACTACAAGAGATATGGGCATCATGCCTATCCAACCAATCACCTCCAAGCAGTAGATCGAAAGCGTCAAAACCCAAAACATAGAAGTCACCAATGAATCGATAATTATCGAGGAAGAGTTTCACATTCCTACAAACCTTACTAAGGTTCGCAGGGCCACCAGTAGGGTTTCAAACGCATAAAGGCACAGAAGTGTAGTCGGGAGAAAGAAGACTCTCAAATTTATTACACAGGTCAACTAAGAAAAGCTATGGGACGCCCCAGTATCGAATAAAACCCGAACAGGAGATTCAAACAAAGTAAAAGAACCCTGAAGTGTACCTTGAGAATCACTAGGAGCAGGAGCAGGAGCAGGCGTAGGTTATGGAGCTGGGGAGGATGCAGAAGTGATAGCGAAAATCCCTGATGCGTTGCCCTTCTTCTGAGTAGGGCAATCTCTTTTGAATGTCCCGGCTGAAGGCAGATGTGGCAGGGTTCTCGTCTAGCAAACTGAGAAGGAGGTGGAATAGCAGCACCCAAAGTTGGACATCTATTTGCATAGTGTCCCTTCTGGTGGCATTTATGGCAAGTGACGGTAGAAAGGTCTACAGGCTGCCTTTGAGATGCAAAAGACGATGATCCTGGCCTTGGAGTCCTATTCTTCATATGTCGGAAGAAGTTGGCTACCTTTTCTTAGAATTTCCAAAAGACTAAGATGGTGCAGATTGGGCAGCTGGAGGAGCCATAGAGGTAGGGTTCTTATACCTGATAGCCATATCCATCAGAGCAGTGAATGTACCATGCACGTGGGAGATGAGGCGATCGTAATACTCGGGTCATGCGCCACAAATAAATTTCTCATTTTTCTTCAGCGGGGTGTCTATCAGATTAAGACCATACTGCGATAGCTCATTAAATTTTCTCTCATACTCAGTAAAGGGCATATTGCCCTGCTTCAAATCCATAAAGTCTCGGTACAACTGAGACTTTCCCGCTTAGGGCATCCATTTCGCGAGGAAGGCATCCCTAAAGCATGATAAGAGATATAAGACAGATTTCAAAAGGGAGGAAACTGAACCATACTTGGTCAACCGAAAAAGATACCTAAATTGTTCCCAAGTGATGTCGGTCTCAGCAGTGTGAGCTGTAATGGACAGCCACCAATCCAAAGTTGCTCCCTTTAATTGTCAAGCTGCCAATTGTCGCTACAGGGCTTAGTGATTTCGAGACCGAAGAAGATTCTCTCCAAGTTTCTCAACCACTGTTGAGCTTCTATGATACTTTCATACCGTGTGAACTTGGTGCCACCAAGCTCGGTATATTATTTGCAAAGCTTAGAGAACCAAACTGGGGCAGGGGGTGCAGGAGCTGGGTCAGCACCTCATCCCCTACCTTTGGCATTTCCCCGATTCATCTTGAGAAATCAAGAAAGAATTTAAGGATAGAGGAAAATATAGAGGTCAAGATAGATTAGATAAGATAAAGTACAATTAGATGGGCATTTAACAAAGGACCCAATAATATAAGATGGAGAAAGGGGAAAGAAGTAGTTGGAAAATTTTATTTTAAAACAAGAAAGTTTTTATATCAAAATACTTCTTTGAAAATCCTTTAACATCATTTTATACTTTTTAAATACGTTCTCTCACAAGGAAAGGACTCTAGGATTTGACTTCACTCATTCTAAGGTATTTCTACCCTATCTCTAATGGGTTTTTGCTCTGTTCCTCCGATACCAACTGTAATAACCCACTATTTTGTACCATTCAAATTCGACAATAAAATAATAATAAAAACATGTCAAACTTGAATAGTTCAGAACAATAGATTGTAAATAAATTTGGAGCAAATGAAATCAAGTCACAGAATCACAGACATAGACATCAGAATACTCACAGCGGAATAAAACAACTTAGTGGTTCACGAAGCCACTATCAATAGTCTCAAAATAAGTATAAAGTGCATAGTCTTAAAACAATTATAGTTTGAAATCACCATAGAAAATCTTAATATTCAATTGACTCCATTTCAAAAGCTAAAATAAGAATGGAACAGAAACTCGACAGCCGCTTGAAAGGTGATATACAGAAGTCCTAGCTCCGGGGATGAAGTCCGAACTGAAACTCAGGCTGACCCGAGTGTAAAATAGAACATAAACACTCGAGTCAGGACATACATACTTATACAACGTAAGCTAATTCAAGTGAACCATGATAGAGTGCAATTAACTTAAAGGATGCTTGGGATCGCCATCCTCTAAGGATCCGTTAAACTATTTACTACGTAGTAATAATTCGCTATTATAATAGCTCCTATTAATAAAATAAACTTACTTTTAAATAGCGTTAAGGGGTTACCCATATAGCCCTTAACACATAAATAGTGCCAGTAGTCTATACAGTACCTGCATATCTCCTAATCGGGAGACTACGAGAAGATACTCCATAGGTACGACACAAATCAAACTCGTACAATGCTCGCTAGGGTAGGTGACACGACACAACTTGGCAATGCCAGGGTAGATATACCAATTACGCTTTCGGACCGATGGTAACGCGTAGCTGCTACTAACGCCCACCTCGAACAACACTCCCAAATCAAAGGTGTGCACCAAACAATCACAAAGTAATAGAATGGCATACGAAGAAGTGCGTCCGATCAATGGTGATACCTCATTTGTCCGTCGATCTCTCCCGTTTAACCACCTTATGCCAACTCGTTGGAGTCGGGTCCACGTATTATCCTCCAAGGAAACGTCACCACCGTCCTACTTCATTCTGGAATCTCCACCGTGTACACGGTTGTCAAAGTGGTTTTCGGTATCGATAGAGAGTATGCCCATATCCGATCCCGGTCTCATTAACAACCAACGTTATTATTACCCGTGGTTAAAAAAATCCAAAATAGTTTTATATTTCAATCAAATTACTACATTTTAAACTATTTAAAGGTGAAGTTATTATTCTTACAAAATCCAATATAAATCCCTAGGTTTCGCCTTAGTTTATTTGCATCAACTATAGCACTTCCAAGGTGCGGTAATATCCCTTACAACAGATTAAAGTAAATTAAATTTCAGACTTCAATAATTCCATCAATAATTAAATCTTAATTTAAACCAATTTAACTTATAAAATCATATTTCCCACTTTGAAATTGTCAACTATATTAATCAATAATTTATGATTTTTTATAAAGTAAACTTTTACCAAGAACTATCAACTTCTCAAGGCTACACTTCAAAGTCAATTACAAAATTTTCTATTCTTTGTATTCAAAGTTAACTTAACAATTACGTTTTACTACCATTTCAAATATAATTCTAATTTCAATTAATTTCTTAACTTACTCCTTTTATTCTTAATCCAATCTCTACCTTTCTAAGTGTAGTTACATTCAAAGTTATATTTTCGTGTATTTATTTTATTTACCATTTATAGAAAATTTAAATAACACCCTTTTTATCCGTTTAAATTCAATTTACATCAAATTTATTTTACTTTATTTACCTAACTTGAATTCCTTTACGAAAATCAATTTCTAAAATAAATTTATTTTCCCCATTCCAACTTACCCATTTATTTATTTATATATATAACTTGTATAAATCACTAAAATCATTTTAATCCAATTTAAACAAAAATGATAAATATACCAATTTAAATTACTTAAATTTTTCCAGAAAATATATAAATAACCACGGGTCTGTATAATATTTTCTAGCCTAGGTCAAGTGATACGGATAATATATCATTTCAATCCGTACTTTACAAAGAAAATTCGGGTTCTATCATTTCTTACCCGCAATCCCAAGTTAAATAATAAATGGATAAATAAATAAATATCGTTCAGGCATATCATTTCAGCCCGTAACGATTCCATTTTACAGGAAACTTGCAGTGATAAACAGTAAATAAATAAATTGCGTAACAACATAAATAGAACAGTATATAATATAACTGATAATGTGTAGATTTAATAAAAGGGTTTTAACAACATAAATTAATATCACAGTCAAATAAATGAAATATAATCATTCTACAATTATACTTTTATTAATTTACAGACCTATAAGTACGTTTATCGAGTGAGAATACTCACCTTTTACGCTGCTGAAGTTTAGATTCAAACGATGGTATCACTTGATAAAGAAACATACAGAAGGCACGATCAAATTGTTGCGGAGGTGACGACCAGATTTAATTCTTGAAAAGGAAATGAACCAATTATATCAAATCCAAGTAAAAATTTTAACAAGAAATTATCGAAACAAACTGGAACGAATGGAATCAACTCGACCCATAGGCTCGACCACTCCACCACACGGCTGCAACAACACTACACATGCTCGGCTATTGTCCATCATCAAGGCTAAAACACTCTTCCATTCAAGGCAAGGGATACTTAGGCATAGGTTGATATTGAATTATGCAAAAAGTGGTGCACTCATACTAACCTCTTCTCTCTAAAGCACATGTGACCGAAAATAAAAAAACATGCACGACTGACATGTATGCATGCGTTACTTCTCCTTCTTTCTTTTTTTCCTTTCTTTTTTTATATATAAAAAGGTGGTTGCGGCTTCATATGATGGAGGGACAAATTTTATGGCTCGGCTATGAATTCATTTGGAGGAGGTGGTGAAATTTTGCTCAGCCGTTCATACATCAAGTGCAGGAGATGGACTGCTCACGTCCATGGCCAGAACAAGAGAAAAGGGCGGAGGAGTGGTAGGTGGGGTCGAGTATGGTGATTGAGCAGTCGAGCATATGGATTGGCACAGCGAAACACATGAGAAACAGGAAGAAAAAGAAAATAAATAAACAAGAGAATAAAGAGAAATTTTTTTATTTTGGCCATTACCTGATGAAGCATGCGCAAGTGAAGATGTAACAATACTTGAGGTGGTGATCGAAATGTGAACATGGGTTTTCATTTAAATTAAAGAAGTTGCGCAATTCAAGAAAAAAAAAATTGGCAAGAAATTTTCGTACGTTCGAAAATCAAATGCAGAAAAAAGGGCAAGCAAATATTGCCTTGATACGTGATGGACTTTATGCGAAGGTGATTAGTTTTTAAAGAGAATACCTTGCGTTGATTAAGGTGAAAGAATAGGAAAGAAAATCATTTTGAACCGGTCAGGGAATTGCGTGATGTTTGAATTTATGTAATTGCGTTTGATAAATGCAAAGAATAAATTTTGAAACGGCTATGGAAAAATGCATGTGAGGTTTTGAATTTTACTGGAAGGTATGCGTTGATTTAGAGAAGGAATTTTGGTAAGCAATAACTGACTTTGGAACGGCTCTGAATCAATGATTTTATACCAAATTTAAAACAATTGAAGACAATGGAAAGTGTAACGTTTATACGTGAATTCAGGGCTAGCTATAAATTTGAACGGCTGTAGTTAATTTCTTCCCTCCTTTGAAATTCCTGATTATTAACTGATTGATTTATTTATTTATATCTGCAGCATGAATTTTAAGAATGCGTAGTGCAGAAGCAATAAATTTACGCCCAAAATATAACGAAAGTAACGTACTTAAATTAATACGTTTTCTTATTTATTCGCTATTTATTTTAGTAAAATATATATTCAAAGAATACTTCATTAATTACGCATCATTTATGCCAACTAAATTAAACAACACGTACCAATTTTAAACGTGAAATTAAATAGCCTATTTATACTCTATTAATTTGAAAATTTATTACCTAATTAACTTTTGATTGGTTTACACTGGTTTGATTTACTTAACATTTAACAAATAAACTGATGTACATACATATACAAGAAAACGTAAAATTTATTTCCTACATATTACTCAATCTAAAATTTTATTTATTAATCACTTAACTAAGAAACAAATGTGTATATGTATAAAGTTTATTTCTTTTACAGAATATTTATTACTTGATTTAAAGGTGTATAACCAATTTGTAAAAGAACAAAAATTGGAATAAAATGTTGTTACCAATATATCCAGTTAAATTAAAAGATTTGGGAGTAAAAATTAAAGATCTGAAACTTCAATTTTGTTAGACTTTAACCAAAATAGGAATTATAGAATTTTGCTTATATTTAAAAATTCTTGGGTGATTCATTTACAGTTAAATTCAAATTTTAACTTCCGTAAAATAAAACCCCAGAGTTGTAAATAAAGAATAAAATACTTGTTAAAATTTTGTGTTGCTACACTACGTTTCTCCTAGCTATAACAATCCTTATGCAACCGATGGAAGATGCCGTCCTCCATCTATGTACTACGGGTTTATGCCGTACAAAAACTCGCAGCCAATTATGCAACAAAGCAACATTTATTGCAGCCCACCTAGGGATGCAAATACGAGTGCGGGGCATGAATTTTTTGATGAATTGGTAAATGTACTATTATGTAGTTAATTTTGCTTATGCTTTGTCATAATTTAAACAGCCTTCAACAGGAAGACATTCAGCATGACGAAAGCGATGAACATGTTAATGCAAATTTGTCGCAGTCGATGTATCATAATCCATCTGAACTATATGATATGACTCAAAGGTATGTTCACAGATTGGGCTATATTTTTTGTCTCATTTGGTATGTATTGTTGGTTAGTTGACTTCTATATTTCAATCAGGTATAATACAGTTGATTCTGGTGCACAATGAAGTGTTGGACCATCCACTCTTTCTCCGTATGCAAATTTTGACAATGATATGGATGTTTTTGGGAATGAAGCCGTTGGTGAAGAACCACATGTAGATAGCATGGCCGTTGCTTTTATGAATTTTAATGAAGATTCTTGGATATAGAGAATGTAAGTAAACAATGAACCGTTGAACTATGACTTCCCTACATCAGATGACAATGATGTAGATAGTGATAAGCCAGAGCTGGAAGTGCCTTTGGATGATGATCTTTGCACCACTCAAATGTTGGCAAGATATGTTGTTGCTAATTTTCAATTTTTCGACAAACGATTTTCAACCGCTTGCATTCAAGGTGGTTTTAGTATTGGAATGGTTTTTGTGACAAAAGAGAAGTCATATCATCTTTAAGAAAGGAAGAGATAGAAAAGAGAAAAGAAAGAAGAGAAAAAAGAAACAACACCAGAATCTCAACAGCGGAACGAATAAATTATATTAATGACATAAATATTAAATAATATATAATACAAATCGGAGTTACACAGCATATACATCACATACTAGACAGTTATAAACACCAATCTAGTTATTACAACTCAATACAACTCAACAAAGAGATACCAACACAGAGAACACACAGCGGAAACTATATATGTAACGTCGAAGCCTCCTGCTCCATTGCTCCTCCACACTTCGTCAAAGCTAACCTGGATCCCTTGCCTACTTGTAAAAATTTGAGTATCCAAGAATTTAAGAAAACAGAAGATAAACTCCGGGTCAGACATGGGCCTGGTGTGAGTAACAGGTTATGGTTGCTTAACATTCAAAAACCTTTTGAAAAGAAAGGTATCACCTAAGACTTCCTATACATAAACATGGAAAAGGTTTTAACTTACGCTAAACAAAACATTTGATAGGAAATCCAGTGATATTATAATAGGTCTAGGGTTTTCAAGTAAATAGAAAATAGCCGAAATTGTTACATTATTAAATTCCAGCTACTAGGCACAAAAGTGGGTAATACAATCAAAACCATTGGCACTTACTGGATTTTGGATTCCATACAATGGCAGGGCTACTGGGGTACCGCCCATCACAGTACGTGGCCTAGATCACCGTACCGAGGAGCCACCCTAACTCCCCTGCAACACAAGGCCGGGACCATTTCTTACTGAACAGTCACGAATAAGACAACCCCGGCAGTTGTTGCAATCAACTGCCCCACACAGCCGAATATATAGGGACTTCTAGACAAGGGTAAATCTCATCCTACTTGGGCATGACCCACTTAACCTTGCTGCACCTCCCCTGTTTTAGCCATTCCCGGTTGATGAAGCTTGAGGGTACGATTACCTTTAGAGAACACATCTCTTAAAATGCTCATCGTCCACCTGACGGCGTTCTGAAAGCATTCGATCCATACAAGTTCATTTCGGGTTTGAACGAAACCAAAGGCATTATCTCGTTACACTAATTTTGGAATCACCATCAGAGTTAACGACGATAACCCTTGCACTCTGAATCTTCATCTTCACTTGAGATTCATGACCTATCGTTAATTTGGATCGATGTGGTTTTTGGATATACAAATATGGAAACCCGATCCCGGTCTCATCGAAATCCAAAACGCCATCTTTTAGGTCCAAGTTGTTTTAAAGTTAAAACAAATTCAATTCAATATTATCTATATACACACAGATTGATAACTCGCAATAGATAATCAACATTATCATCGTAAACAGATAATCCCTATTATCATCACAAACAGATAACCTACATTATCATCATCAATAGATAATTCATATTATCATTACAATGCAACCAAAGCATCCATATCACACAACATTATTTATCTCATATCTGAGATTCAAACCATTCAAGGAAATCTATATCATCCATATATAAACAAGGATTAATAATCACACCCTTTATAATTAATTTAAAATGAATTAAATAAATTATTCCATCACTAATTTATTTAAAGTAAATTAAATTAATTACTTCATTCTATAAATCCTGCTTATATAACCACTAATTAATTATAAATTAATTAATTAATTACCCTCTAATAAATCATCTTAATTAATCACCCATGATTAATTACCCTTTAATTACACTCAAGTAATTAGCTTCTAATTAATTTCACAAATTAACTATTCTAAACCAAATTCAGAAATTAACCTTTTAATTACTTCACTAATTAATTAACTATAATTAATTACATTAATCCTTAATTAATTACATTAATTAATTCCTTCATTGATTAATTTTTCTTAATTAATCAATCCTTAATTATATCATTATATTAATTAATGATCCTTAAATATTTTTATTTAAAATTACCCTATTTAAATTAATTACATTAAGCAATTAATAATTAATTAAATCATATTGATTAATCACTCTTGATTAATCACATTCAGTAATTAACTAACTCTAATTACTTCATTAGATAAATTAATTACTCCCTGATTAATTATATTTAATAATTAATTTTTAATTAATTATATTTATTAATCACCCTAGATTAATCTCATTAAGTAATTAATTACCCTTAATTAATTACACCTCTTAATTATCTTCAAATAACTTTATTAATCTATTCTTAATTAATTACAGTAAGTACTTAATTATTAATTACTTTTACCAAGTAATTGTTCTTTATATTAATTACACAAAGTAATAAATTTCTAAAACTATTCCATTACTTAATTGTCCTTCGATTTAATTACATTCAGTAATTATCTTCTTAATTACTTCACTAAGTAATTATTCTTTATAAATTACATTGAGTAATTGCTTCTTAAATTATCTAGTAATTATTTTAAATTAATTAAACTTAATTAATTAACTTAAACTAATCAAAATATACTTAATTAATTACACTTAGTAATTAATTTCTTAATTACTTTCATTAAGTAATTACATTTAAACAATTCACAAATGATTATTTTTAAATTAATTAATCTAAGTAATTATTAAAATTAATCACATTGATCAATTATTAAATAATCCTAATTTAAGGACCTTCATTAACCATTAACAAATCTTTAATTACATCTCTAAAGTATTTAACTGAGATTAAACATTATTAATTCCAAATTGAATTATCTATAAAACCCATTCATTATCTCTAATTAGTTAATTAATCAAGTGTTGGTCTATAACTTAGTTAATTTTTTTAATTACTTGATTAATTAAATTTCAAATCATTAATTTAAATTTTTTTATCTAATTAATGATTTCTTAATTACAAATCAATTAATCTTAATTAACTTACATAGTCATTAAATTAATTAAATTAAACCCTTAATTACTTAATCAATTACCCAAATCATTAATTAATAAAATTAACTAATATCCCATCTTAATTACCTTAATAATTTAATGAACTATGAATCATTAAGGCCTAATTGACTTTAAGATAAACCTTAATCTTATTCATGATTTAATTATCAGTAGAAAAATATTTTAAAAACAATTTGTCTTTAAATTTACTATTAAATTCCATTTTAAATTTAAGATCTAAAATGGAAACAAATTTTAAATTTAACAAAGCTTTTAAAACAATTCAAAAACCTTTGTATTACATGTTAAAGAAACTATTTGTCTTATAAAAGAAATTTAAAAGAATTTTAAAACCAAATTCATTTTTAAACTCAAACCATATTTTAAAAAATTAAAAGTTGTCTTAAAACAATTTAAATTCAAAAACTTTATTTTATTTCAAACTAGGATTCAAATTCATTTTTGAATCCAGATTTTAAATTTAGATTTGAAAACTCTGATTTAATCTTATATTCCAGATTTTAAAAGCATGTTATAAAGTACTTTAACATTCAAACTTAATTACAACATTTGAATTTATAAGCTTTATTTTCTTTTCAAAACCTAAGATTCAAATTCAATTTGATTTCATATTTAAAAATTCAGATTTAAATTTAAATTTATAATCTTGTTTAAATTTCATTTTCAGATTTTTAAAACCACGTTATAAAATACTGTAATAAATTTCTTGTTTGTTAAAAACATTCCATTATTATAAACTTATTTATTTTTAAACTAGAATTCAAACTCATTCGAATTCAGAATTAAACTTGTTTCAAACTTGCTTTGCTTCTCCTTTTTTTTAAATTTAGTTTAAATTTCAAAACTGAACATTGTCGGGTTTCTAAATCAAAACCTGAAACTAAACTTACTCGAGTCAGATTCTATTTCCTTCTAGTCTAACCTCACAAATCTTCGAGTAAGTACTCGTATTACTCGAGTGAGACGCGAGTAAAATCTGCATCCACCCAAACTAACAAAGAACCGGATCACCAGGAAATAAGTGCACCGTGCACATGCACGGTGCCGCCGAACTCCTCCGTTCATCACCAGAACTTCGAACACGTCGATGATCACCCAAGCACCCTGCCCCGACCACCAGAACTTCGCCATCCACCTGAATTCAAAATCGAAACTCAACACCCCAACTTAGAAAACAAAATCACCACAAACCCAAACCTGTCAACGCCACAACCACTGTCCTCCGACCACCGTAAGCGCTACATCTCCGACCATGCCCTCGACATCGATCCAACCACCATCTCTCAAAGCCCCATCTCACTCGATCAAACATAAAGACTGAGATGATCAAATTCCCAACTTGATCAAAAACTAGGGTTCAAATCAGTTTCTGATCACCACCGCCTCCACTGTGACTTGCACACCCATCGACCATTGTTCCCACACCCTCCGATCACTCCTCCACCATCAGAGAAGATCCTGACCTACCCTATCAACTAGATCACTAGAATTTCCCAAATTTCTCTCTTTAGTTCATCCCATAACTGTTCCCCAAATCCAAAACTAAAAATTATGATACTTGTTTTTAAAATCATGTTTTTGCATATGCATTCAGTTTATAATGCTGAATTTACAAATTAACAAGTTTGGGTTTTTACTTTATTTTGATATGCACTGATGTTTTATAATTTCAGAGAAAAACGGCTTCATTTTGACTTACGTAAAATTTTTAACAATTAATCCATGTTAAATCAAACAATTTTTGTTTGATAATCAAATCTTATCAAAATAAGATTAAGTAATAAGGGATTTAAATCAAATTCTGAGCCTAGGAACAATACAGAACAAAGCATATATACACAGCATGCATTCTATAAATAATCATATCAGATTTCACTAGTATAATCATGCAATACCTATTCATTTCAACCATATTAGCATGCAACCAAATTATAATTTTAAATTTTAAAAAGTTATTCACCTGATTTAAAAAAGCGACAGCCTCTTTAATTTTGAAAAGCTTTTGATACCATTAAAACTGAAATGCCCTTGAAACTTGTGTTGCTTAAATAAAAATGCTTTGATCTTAAAAACTGGAATGCTGCTTTGTTTTGATTTATGAAATGCAGTTGCATGCAAGCTTCCAGCTTTGAAAAAAAATGCAGGCTTGAATTTGGCACTAATCTACAGTTTTGCTTGCATGCTGATGATTTCCAGTATGTTGAAGTGGTATTAAATTTGAATTTTGAAACTAAACTATAGGTTGTTGAATTGATGAGATTACAGGTTTGTTTGTGATTTACATTTTTGGTTTGAGGAGTGTTACTTACTGATTTGAATATGTTTTTGGTTTTAGACATGATTTCAGATTAGATTAAGTTGTTCTGAGCTTTTGATTTTGAAAAAAGAGAATGAAGGGGAAAAGAATATGTTGATAAGGACTGGAATTTGATTTAACAAAATAAAAGAAAAAGACAAATGGAACTTAAATGACACTTGTTAAAACTTTTAACACTTGTCATTAGAGTTATTAGCTACTTAACACTTGTATAAACAAGTCTTTATAAACTTACATTTGTCTTTTAAGTATTAAGTGCTTATTTCTTATATTTTAAATGTAAATAAAAGTTTTATATAAATTTACTAAATACTTATTTATATACATATGTAACTTTAAAGAAAATGAGATCAATTATACTAATAAATAAAACTTATACAAATATCTTTAAATATCCAAAATATTTCAAATATCTGTTTATGTTTATAAAAATAAAGTATTATAATTATCATTTGAAAATAACAAATTTAACAATTTTAAATGATTTATAAAAGAGATTATAAATCACATCTATTATTAAATGAATTAAGACCATATGCTATATTATGACTTAAACTTATATATAAAATTTTCAAATCATATTTATCAAATAATATTTAAAAACAAATAAAACAAACTTTTTATTTTAAATTTTAAATTAAGCTAAGATATAATTTTAAGCAATTTAACATTTATTTTATGTATTTACAAACCATATAGTTATTAATTAAATAACTTTGAAAACCTTAATATTAATTTAAATCATAATTTCCCAATTATTAAATATATTATTAGAATTTGAAAACAAAACTTTTTATTCATTAAATTCCAAATCAAAGATTATCTATAATATATATACAAATATATATATACATTATAAATAGAAACATTTTATTAGCTTTTAAAAGATAAAATGACTAATTAAATATTTATTTAATTAGATTGTTAAACCAATTCATATTTTATTAATCAATATGATCAAATCAATTTTATTTTGAATAAAGATTATTAAATTGATATTGCCAAAAATTTCGGGATATCACATTCCTTCCCCCTTAAAAGAATTTCGTCCCCAAAATTTAAAACAAAGGTAATTTAATAATCTCATTAAAGATTTTAATTTTAAAACACAAGCATTTATTAACAACCATATGCTAACAACCATAGCAACCAATTCACCTAAACAAACAAATTTAACTATCCAGACAAAAATTGTGAATAGAATTTTCTCGAGTTTCCCAAGTATAAACACCGGGATACTCGCTGTTCAGAATCCGAACATTCAACACTACAAGCTCCTACTCATCTCGATCTACCAAACTAAAAAAGAAATCAGACTACAGACGAGTCTGACCCAACAACCGAATCTCCTAGAATAGCCGATTCCAAAACCAAAAATAGATCATACACGTACTCCCTCAGAGATACGTGCAACCTATCGAATTCCATTTGTCCAAACTGGCCATTCAATCCAGAAGTCCAAACACTTATTCTCACAAGAACACAGAAGAGACCCAAAACTCCTCGGAGCTAGCTTCCCAACCTTTCCCAATCTTATAGCTCCTAAAACCGAAGAAAACTTATCCAAAATAAGATCTCCGACTCAGATCCACAAAACTCTTCAGACGATCTTGGGCTACCTACATCCTTCCTGATCAGCTCAACCCTTGCAGATGTCTCAAGAAACAACTGGACCAAACCCAATCCACAATAATGATCTTCCAAGATCAAACAAGATAAATAATAACCTCCACTCACAATCATCAGAAGAAAACAAGCTTCTCCTATCCGAAAAGTAAAGCAGATGCACTCCCAAACTGCTTCCGCTGCATAACTCTGATCTGGAGTAACTGAAAATGTTGATGATGAACACAAGCACAAACTGGACAATACAACCCATAAAATCTCTGATAACCAAGAGAAAACTCAGAAGTTCCTCCAACCCTGAGCTGTTTCACCAAATTCCATCTCAAGGAACCAACCTTCAACTAGTTGAACCACCGGTACCACTCTTTGAATCCTGGTCGATAAGAAAACTAAAACTCTAGATGCAGACAACCTCTGACTTCCCTGAAGACATCCTAAAAAATATCTGAAAACACATGAGAACCCTCAAACTATCGCAAGTCACTTTTGCTATCAACCCAGCCTAGTTCCAAATAAAATTGCTCTCTCTTTACCAATCAGAACAGCTTACACTGGTCTAGCCAATCTGTCGAAGAAATGGATCCACTCAGCTGCTTCTGAACTCCACCTCCAGAAAACTGCTAAGCCAGAAAACTCTGCCGACACACAGAAAACTCTGAGATGCACTGCTGACACTAATGCCAAAGACATCCTAACCAAAGCTCTTCGAGAAACTCGGAGTTCAAACCAAACAGAAACATCCTACTGAACTCATCCACATCACCGAAGCAGACCTACTTCCTTAAACTTTTTCCAAAGAAATATCTTCGGAAACATCCATACCCACAGCATCTCATATCGCGGCTACTACTTCCTGAGGTATCAAGATACCATCACTCGCTTCTGCCCAACCGACAGATCCAAACTGTACTCAAAGATAGACTCCGAACCTTTACAAGTTACCTTCAGAGATCAATGAAGTCCTTTACCACATCAAAGCTCACTCGAGACGGTATTAGGTCTACAGTATCGACAGATACACTTCCAACCTCAAACATTCAAACTCCAACTAATGGTAGTAGCCGTGTTGCACACCACTACCTTATCTACCTTTATAACCTATATTTCAAAAACCCGAACAGGTAACCCAACAAATAGGTAGAGATAAATATATGTAATTATATTTAAAAAATAAAAGCACGCTCTCTAAAGGAAGAAATCACTCCAAAGCCTAGGTATTCACTCAACCTAGCGCTATGATACCAACTGTGACGATCCGATTTTTTCTCCACAGAAAGTCATATCATCTTTAAGAAAGAAAGGGATCAAAAAGAGAAAAGAAAGAAGAGAAAAAAAGAAACAATACCAGAATCTCAACAGCGGAACGAATAAATTATATTAATAACATAATATACATAATATATAATACAAATCAGAGTTACACAGCATATACATCACATACTAGGTAGTTATAAACACATGTCTAGTTATTACAACTCAACAAAGAGATACCAACACAGAGAACACACAGCGGAAACTATATATCTAACACCAAAGCCTCATGCTCCATTGCTCCTCCACACTTCGTCAAAGCTAACCTGAATCCCTTGGCTAATCGTAAAAATTTGAGTACCCAAGAGTTTAAGAAAATAGAAGATAAACTCCGGGTCAGACATGGGTCTGGTGTGAGTAACGGGTTATGGTTGCTTAACTTTCAAAAACCTTTTGAAAAGAAAGGTATCACATATGACTTCCCACATATAAACACGGAAAAGTTTTTACCTTACGCGAACTAAAACATTTGTTAGGAAATCCAGTGATATTATAATAGGTCTGGGGTTTTCAAGTAAATAGAAAATAGGCAAAATTTTTACATTATTAAATTCCAGCTACTAACCACAAAAGTGGGCAATACAATCAAAACCGTTGGCACTTATTGGATTTTGGATTCCATACAATGGCGGGGCTACTTCGGTACGCTCGTCACAGTACGTAGCCTAGATCAACGCACCGAGGAGCCACCCTAACTCCCCTGCAACATAAGGCATGGACCATTCCTTACTGAACAGTCCCGAACAAGACAACCCCGGCAGTTGTTGCAATCAACTGCCCTACACAGCTGAATATAAAGGGACTTCTAGATAGGGGTAAATCTCATCCTACTTGGGCATGACCCACTTAACCTTGCTGCACCTCCCCTATTTTAGCCATTCCCGGTTGATGAGGCTTGAGGCCACGATTACCTTTAGAGAACACATCTCTTAGAATGCTCATCGTCCACCTGACGACGTTCTGAAAGCATTCAATCCATACAAGTTCGTTCTGGATTCGAACGAAACCGAAGGCATTATCTCGTTACACTCATGTTAGAATCACCCTCGGAGTTAACGACGATAACCCTTGCACTATGAATCTTCATCTTCACTTGAGGTTCATGACCTTTCGTTAATTTGGATCGATGTGGTTTTCGGATATCCAAATATGGAAACCCGATCCCGGTCTCATCGAAATCCAAAACGCCATCTTTTAGGTCCAAGTTGTTTTAAAGTTAAAACAAATTCAATTTAATATTATTTATGTACACATAGATAGATAACTCACAATAGATAATCAACAATATCATCATAAACAGATAATCCCTATTATCATCACAAACAGAAAATCTACATTATCATCATCAATAGATAATTCATATTATCATCACAATGCAACCAAAGCATCCATATCAAATAACATTATTTATCTCATATCTGCAATTCAAACCATTCAAGAAAATCAATATCATCCATATATAAACAAGGATTAATAATCACACCCTTTATAATTAATTTAAAATGAATTAAATTAACTATTCCATCACTAATTAAATTAAGTAAATTAAATTAATTACTTCATTCTATAAATCTTGCTTATATAACCATCAATTAATTATAAATCAATTAATTAATTACCCTCTAATAAATTAACTTAATTAATCATCCCTGAATAATTACCCTTTGATTACACTCAAGCAATTAGCTTCTAATTAACTTCACAAATTAATTATTCTAAACCAAATTCAGTAATTAACCTTTTAATTACTTCATTAATTAATTAAATATAATTAATTACATTAATCCTTAATTAATTACATTAATCCTTAACTAATTACATTAATTAATACCTTCATTGATTAATTTTCTTAATTAATCAGTCCTTAGTTATATCATTATATTAATTAACGATCCTTCTTATTTTTTATTTAAAATTACCCTATTTAAATTAATTACAATAAGTAATTAATCATCAATTAAATCATGTTGATTAATCACTCTTGATTAATCACATTCACTAATTAACTACTTTTAATTAATTCATTAGATAAATTATTTACTCCCTAATTAATTATCTTTAATAATTAATTTTTAATTAATTATATTTTAATCACCCTAGATTAATCTCATTACGTAATTAATTACCCTTAGTTAATTACACCTCTTAATTATCTTCAAATAACTTTATTAATCTATTCTTAATTAATTACACTAAGTAGTTAATTATTAATTACTTTTGCCAAGTAATTGTTCTTTATATTAATTACACAAAGTAATGAATTTCCAAAACTCTACCATTACTAACTATCCTTTAATTTAATTACATCCAGTAATTATCTTCTTAATTACTAGACTAAGTAATTATTCTTTATTAATTACATTAAGTAATTACTTCTTAAATTATCCAATGATTATTTTAAATTAATTAAACTTAATTAATTAACTTAAACTAATCAAATAAACTTAATTAATTACAGTAAGTAATTAATTTCTTAATTACTTTCATTAAGTAATTACATTTAAACAATTCACAAATGATTATCTTTAAATTAATTAATCTATTAATTATTAAAATTAATCACATTAATTAATTATTAAATAATCCTAAGTTAATGACCTTCATTAACCATTAACAAATCTTTAATTACGTCTCTAAAGTAATTAACTGAGATTAATCATTATTCATTCTAAATTAAATTATCTATAAAACCCATTAATTAATATCTAATTATTTAATTAATCAAGTGTTAATCTATAACTTAATTAATTTTTTTAATTACTTGATTAATTAAATTTCAAATCATTAATTTAAAATCAAATTTTATCTAATTAATGATTTCTTAATTATAAATAAATTAATCTTAATTGACTTACTTAATTATTAAATTAATTAAATTAAACCCTTAATTACATAATTAATTACCCAAACCATTAATTAATTAAATTAACTAATAACCCATCTTAATTACCTTAACAATAGAATGAACTATAAATCATTAAGGCCTAATTAACTTTAAGTTAAACCTTAATCTTATTCATGATTTAATTATCATTAACAAAGTATTTTAAAAACAATTTGTCTTTGAATTTACTATTAAATTCCATTTTAAATTTAAGATCTAAAATGGAAACAAATTTTAACTTTAACAAAGCTTTTAAAACTATTCAAAAACCTTTGTATTACATGTTAAAGAACCTATTTGTCTTATAAAAGAAATTTAGAAGAATTTTAAAACCAAATTCATTTTTAAACTCAAACCATATTTTAAAACATTCAAAGTAGTCATAAAAAAATTTAAATTCAAAAACTTTATTTTATTTCAAACTAGGATTCAAATTCATTTTTAAATCCAGATTTTGAACTCAGATTTGAAAACTCTGATTTAATCTTATATTCCAGATTTTAAAAGCATGTTATAAAGTACTTTAATATTCAAACTTAATTACAACATTTGAATTTATAAGCTTTATTTTCTTTTCAAACCTAAGATTCAAATTCAATTTGATTTTAGATTTAAAAATTCAAATTTAAATTTAAATTTATAATCTTGTTTAAATCTCATTTTCGGATTTTTAAAACCACATTATAAAATACTGTAACAAATTTTTTAGTTGTTAAAAACATTCCATTGTTATAAACTTATTTATTTTAAAAACTAGAATTCAAACTCATATGAATTCAGATTTAAACTTGTTTCAAACTTTTGTTTAAAACTTGCTTTGCTTCTTTTTTTTAAAAAATTTAGTTTAAATTTCAAAACAGAACACTGTCGGGTTTCTAAAACAAAACCTGAAACTAAACTTACTCGAGCCAGATTCTGTTTCCTTCGAGTCTAACCTCACATATCTTCGAGTAAATACTCGAGTTACTCGAGTGAAACGCGAGTAAAATCTGCATCCACCCAAACTAACAAAGCAACAGATCAGCAAGAAATAAGTGCACCGTGCACATTCACAGTGCCCCCGACCTCCTCCGTTCATCACCAACTTCGAACCTGTCAATGATCACCCAAGCACGCTACCCCGACCACCAGAACTTCACCATCCACCTGAATTCAAAATTGAGACTCAACACCCCAACCTGGAAAACTGAACCACCACAAACCCAAATCTGTCAACGACACAACCACTGCAATCCAACCACCATAAGTGCTGCAGCTCCGACCATGCCTTCGACATCGATCCAGCTACCATCTCTCAAAGCCCCATCGCACTCGATCGAACATAGAGACTGAGATGATCAAATTTCCTAACTTGATCAAAAACTAGGGTTCAAATCAGTTTCTGATCACCGCTGCCTCCATTGTGACTTGCACACCCATCGGCCATTTTTCCCACACCCTCCGATCATTCCTCTACCACCAGAGAAGATCCTGACCTACCCTATCAACTAGATCACCAGAATTTCCCAAATTTCTCTCTTTAGTTCATCCCAGAACTGTTCCCCAAATCCCAAACTAAAAATTATGATACTTGTTTTTAAAATCATGTTTTTGCTTATGTATTCATTTTATAATACTAAATTTACAAATTAAAAGTTTGGGTTTTTACTTTATTTTAATTTGCACTGATGTTTTATAATTTCAGAGACAAACAGCTTCATTTAGACTTACTTAATATTTTTAACCATTAATCCATGTTAAATCAAACAATTTTTGTTTGATAATCAAATCTTATCAAAACAAGATTAAGTAATAAGGGATTTGATTCAAATTTTGAGCCTAGGAACAATACAGAACAAAGCACATATACACAGCTTGCATTCTGTAAATAATCATATCAGATTTCACTTGTATATTCATGCAATACCTATTCATTTCAACCATATTAGCATGCAACCAAATTATATTTTTAAATTTTAAAATGTACTCACCTGATTTAAAACAGAGACAGCCTCTTTAATTTTGAAAAGCTTTTAATACCATTAAAACTGAAATGCCCCTGAAACTTGTGTTGCTTAAATAAAAATGCTTTGATCTTAAAAACTGGAATGCTTCTTTGTTTTGATTTATGAAATGCAGTTGCATGCAGGCTTCCAGCTTTGAAAAGAAACGCAGGCTTGAATGTGGCAATGGTCTAGAGTTTTGCTTACATGTTGACGATTTCCAGTATGTTGAAGTGGTAATAAATTTGAATTTTGAAACTAAACTACAGGTTGAGTTGATGAGATTACAGGTTTGTTTTTGATTTACATTTTTGATTTGAGGAGTGTTACTTACTGATTTGAATATGTTTTTGGTTTTAGAGATGATTTCAGATTTGCTTAAGTTTTTCTTAGCTTTTGAGTTTGAAAAAGAGAATGAAGGGGAAAATAATATGTTTATTAGGGCTGAAATTTGATTTAACAAAATAAAATAAAAAGCAAATGGAAATTAAATGACACTTGTTAAAACTTTTAACACTTGTCATTAAAGTTATTAACTACTTAACACTTTTATAAACAAGTCTTTATAAACTTACATTTGTCTTTTAAGTATTAAATGATTATTTCTTATATTTTAAATGTAAATAAAAGTTTTATGTAAATTTACTAAATACTTATTTATATACATATATAACTTTAAAGAAAATGAGATCAATTGTACTTATAAATAAAACTTATACAAATATCTTTAAAAATCCAAAATATTTCAAATATCTGTTTATGTTTATAGAAATAAAGTCTTATAATTATCACTGAAAAATAACAAATTTAACAATTTTAAATAATTTATAAAAGAGATTATAAATCACTTCTATTATTAAATGAATTAAGACCATATGCTATATTGTGATTTAAACTTATATATAAAATTTTCAAATCATATTTATCAAATAATATTTAAAATGAAATAAAATAAACTTTTTATTTTAAATTTAAAATTAAGCAAAGATATAATTTTAAGCAATTTAACATTTATTTTAAGTATTTACAAACCATAATGTTATTAATTAAATAACTTTGAAAAGCTTAATATTAATTTGAATCATAATTTCCAAATTATTAAATATATTATTAGAATTTGAAAACAAAAATTTATTTATTTATTAAATTCCAAATCAAAGATTATCTATAATATATATACAAATATATATACACATTATAAATAGAAATATTTTATTAGCTTTTAAAAGATAAAATCACTAATTGAATATTTATTTAATTAGATTATTAAACCAATTCATATTTTATTAATCAATATGATCAATTCAATTTAATTTTAAATAAAGATTATTAAATTAATATTGCCAAAAATTCTGAGATATCACAATACTGCTATATGCAACATTGAAGGTAAATTGTCCTTGGAGAATACGTGCCATAGTTTCGAAAAAATCCGAGTCGGGATGGTGGGAAATTCGAAAGTATCCAAGCGAACACACTTGTGTCAACCCAATACTTAATTCCAACCATAAGCAAGCAATTTCGAAATTTCTTGTGACAAAAGTCATATCTTTTGTTAAAGCCGATTTGGATATTTAAGCTGGTACAGTTCAAGTGCTTGTGCACGATCAGTTGTACATTAACATAAGTTACATGAAAGCGCGGCGAGCATTAAGCAAAGCAATAGAGATAATTTATGGTGATTGGGCTGAATCATACTCGACTTTACCATAGTTCTTTGATGAGATAAAAATAACGAACCTGGCTCTATAGGTCATGTGACACACGATGATGGGAGTGTTTGATCGCGCTTTTTGGGCATTTGGGCCTTGCATTACAGGTTTTGTGCATTGTCGGCCTTTGCTCTGTATTGACAGGACGCACTTGTATGGTAAATACAAAGGCACGTTGCTTGTTGCAACCGCGGTAGATGTAGATGATTGCTGATTTCCTTTGGCATACGCAGTATTAGAATCGGAGTCGTGTGACTCTTGGGGTTGGTTTTTTCTTGCATGCTAGAATTCATACATAGTGTTTGTGGTCATTGTATTACTTTCATATCTGATAGGATGAAAGGAATTCCAAAAGCTTTACATAGAAAATGGCGACAACCACACAAACATCGTTATTGTGCAAGACATATAAAAGGCAACTTCCGAGCGGCAGGATTTAGAGAGAAGCGATTGACAGGGTTGTTTTATTCAGCAGTGCATGCGTCCGAGCTAGTTGAGTACATGAAAATTAGAGAAGAGATCAAAGAAAAAAGTTGGCGTGTGCATCAGTGGATTGAACGAAGTCTAGGAAATTTTGAAGAAAACCGGGCTTTGTGCAAAGATGATGGAGGACTCTTTCATGTAATGACAACTAATGTTTCTGAATGTTTTAAAGGTGTATTGAAAGGGGCTAGATCGCTACCTATAAAGGCTTTGGTTACACGGACATTCTATCGCTCGGTTCAATATTTCTGCAAGCGTCGCCAAATTGCAGATGAACTAGCGACGCGCTTTAATCTAAAGTGGGAAGCCAAAATAGCAGATAGAGCCAGTGAAGCGCGTCAATGCAGACTAGTACGATTTATCCAAACTAAATGGAAGGCAATTCGCTATTTTGATGATGAATACAAAGTTATAATCGACGGCACCAACTGCTCTCATCCCATCATTGGATTGCCTTCTAAGGCAAACCTAAAAGCACGGCCACATCCCCTAATGTGATCAACATCTCTCAGATAGGAAGATGGAATGTAGATGCCTCCACTCTCCATCTATCGACAAGAGTTGTGACCATATGATGATCTAACTGAAGGTAGCCTAATTGCTGTAACGTCCCGCCTTTTCGCACACTTTAAACCGACACACGTGCCAGTTCAAACCATATGGAAGGGCGGATTGTTATGGGGTAAATAAGAAAAACAGAGAAGAAATAAAAGGAAACAGAATCTCACAGCGGAAGGATAAAATATAATAACAAATATACAGTTCATAAACGGTTTACAAAACACTTGATTCGTCTTTATACAATAAATATCAGAGTTATGCATACCAGTACAATCAATGCAGCGGAACAGTATGAGTGTGGTGCAATACTATAAATAATAATAATACGAATTCTTCGTCTTCGTCCTCCAAAGCTAAAGTCTTCGATCCTGAAACGCTCGGACTGACCCGAGCGAATTTGAAAAGACAAAAACACTCGAGTCAGACTAAAAGATCTTATGTGAGTTAAATTAACAGAAATAAATATGAGTACAGTAACTCAAGAGATGTTCGGGATTTACATCTCCTAAGGATCCGTTAAACTATTTACTATGTAGTATATTGCGCTATTATAATAGTGTCTATTCATAAAATGAACTTACTTTTAAACAGCGTTAAGGCTTTACATTTTCCACCTTAACACGTAAAATGCCAATAGTCTATACAGTACCGTAATACCTCCTGATCGGGAGGCAGAGGATACTCCATAGGTACGACACAAATAGAAACTCGTAGTAAAGGCTCGGTATGGTAGGTGACACGGCACAACTAGGCAATGCCAGGGTAGATATACCAATTGCTATCCAGGCTGGTGGAAACGCGTAGCCGCAGTTACCGCCCACCTCGGACTAACTCCCCAAAATCAAAATATAGAAGTGGCCACTGAATCAATCCAAGTCAAAGTATAATATCGAAGAGGAGGGTCCGATCAGAGGAATGACCTCATTGGCCTGAGAATCGCTCCTGTATTAGCCACCTTATGCCAACTCACGGGAGTTGGGTCCACGTATTTACCTTACAGGAAACGTCGCCACCACCTACTTCATTCTGGAATCTCCACCGCGTACACGGTTAGTCAAAGTGGTTTTCGGTATCGACAGAGAGTATGTCCATATCCGATCCCGGTCTCTTTGCCAACCCCTCGTTATTATAACACCGCGGTCATTTTAAAAAAAAAATAGTTTATACTTTAAAACCAGAATAAACATTTCCATTTCAAAACTATGAATACGATATCAATTTAAAACTCAAAACCATATGATATCATTTTATCTCAAATGTTATTCTTTCCAAAATCATACGGGTTTAAAATTTAAAATATCTTGAAACCAAACATTTGATTTATACTTCCAAAACATAATATTTCGGAATTCATGCTTTGAAGCCATACTTTTAAAACTTGAATGGTTTGGACATTCAACGGTATATGAATTAAATGGTTTAACTTAAATGTTACTTTGTAAAGAAAATAGTTCTCATGGCTTTACAAATACATTTCTTTATTAAAGTCTAAACCAAAATTTATATTATCTCTCTCAAGTTCCAAAACCACTTCAATTTATTTATATATACGTATATCCATTTTGAGTATCAATATTTCAAACTAAAGTTGGATTTTATGCTTTCAACAAATCAATTGTTCTATTGATTAGTCTTGAAATTCATATAAAATCCATAAATAATAAGACTTCAATTTCTAGTAGTAAAATATATATATTTTTCCCAATTCAAATTATACTAGAATATTCATTTCAATTTATTTTGGGAAAAATCCAATTATAAATATCATATCTTAAAATTTCCAAACTAACATTTAAACATATGATATAAATTATTAAACTCCATTTTCTTAATTTTCTTCCATTTTTAATAAAGATTTTTATACACCTTTTAATTTCAAAATTTTCAACTTCGTATGTATATATATATGGAAGAAAAATATTTATACAATATAAAATTTAAGATTATTATAAACCGTATTCCATCCAAACCATAGAAATCACATTTAAATAGTTATATATATACCGCGGTGCCTGTATATAATTTTCTATCCTATGGTCTAGTGATATGGATATTTATCATTTCAATCCGCAATTTAAAAGATATAAAATTTTGCGGTTATATATCATTTCAAACCACAATCCCGAATGAAATGAATTATGCATGATAATTTGCAATTTAATGATATACAATAAACACCCATTCATCAACATCATCCATCATCCAAATCGCAATCATCAATCAATATCAATCAATAACAATATTATTTTTGGTACTACATAACAGGTAATACTGGCAATTTTATTCAAATTAAATTTAACAGCTATTAATCTACAGTCTGTATTCAGTAATAAATTATATAACTGTTAACTAGCAGTTCATATACAACAAATAAATTTCTAACTGTTAATTAATACGCAATAAATAAATTAAATTAACAGCTAAATTAAATAAATGCAATTTAACAGATATGATGAATTAAACATGCCAAATACTCATAAATAAATTTCTATTCATTTCTAAAATTAATTTAACAAACAAAAAAGCTTTTAGTAGTTGTGAGTGGGTTAAAACACTCACCTTTGGAATTTAAATCGAATTTAAATCCGATTTAAACCCAAAAATTCGACGGTCTCAGAATTTGTCCAAACCAGCGTCAATGGATCTGGAATTAAATTACGATCCTAACAAAAGAAATTTCGCGTGAATCGGAGAACGTATGAAAAAAAAAATTCATTTTAAACGATTTGAAAACAAAAACAAAAACAAAATAAAATAAAACAAAACCCACTTAACTTCAATGGCCGCGTCAGCTAAAAGCTACAGCACATCGTCGAATTTTTTCTGGTCAAACGAATATCCTAAACAGAAAACGAATTGTACAAGCAGATTACGTGTCTCGAGAACTTTATCATAAATTTTCTGGAATTTTTGTGGAGAGTTTGAATTTTATTAGAAAATTTGAATTGTAGATAGATTAGGTTTTGTAACCATTGAGGAAGAGAAAGAGATGAAGAAAAATGAACGTATAGCCAATTGACAATAGAAAGGAGGCTAGGGTTTATCACAGCATATTTACAGATAGATCGCAACAGGATAGGTGTGCACGAATTTTAACGTGCAAACAGAAGTGGTCCCAAAAGGATATTAATTATACACGTTACGGATTAAATTATTTCTTTCTCAACATTTACATTGCATTTTAAGCGTATTCACACATGTATAATTAGATGCTTCATTTAAATTTCCATATATATATTCACAATTCCATAAATTTCCAAATACGTAGATAAATTTCCAATTTCAACTAAATTCTAAATTACTGTAATAATTACAGATTAAATTTCTATCCATTCTCAATAGATTACGTTTACATACTAAAATCCACATTTCTATGTATATTTGAATTCCATATTATACATATTTTATATATCTTAATTACTTCCAACTTAAATTTCAATCAACATAAAACGTTTTATTCAGTTTCCAAAAATTTCAATCATGCTTTAAATCCAAATGAATAAATAACTTAATTCCCATTTAAGCATTTTTCATTTGATTTGCAATCAACCATTTATGATCAATTAAATCCCGATATATTAATTAAACGTTATTTCCATCATTCTTTATCCTATGAAGAAATTTAAGTTTTTCACACCTATTACTAAATTTCATATTAATGCACACAAATTTACATTTATTGCAATGGTTACCAAATATTTCCCTGCAATAATTCATTCCCCTATACATACTTACAATTTCACTTAAACTTTACTATACCCATTTATTTTCTCAACATTAAAACCAACGTTACCTCAATTCCACTAATGTACACTTATTCTATTATCACTTACTAACCATTCAAATTTTTATTAACAAATAGGCAGGTAATTCCTATGTTACAAATTTTTAATTCATCCTAATCCCTTACTATTGACATACATTTGCATTACTTACATATCATTTACAATGTTACCCAAAATCTCTATCCACTGTAATTAATACCTTAAATAAGTTTCATTTTGTATTCAAGTGAATACATTACCCTTTTTCGTTATGTCATCCATTTTTCACAAGAAACGTTTTATCGTTTCGACAACATTTTATTTCTAATTACCTACATTGATTTGTGTACGTCTCTACTATTTAAAGCATTACCATTCTCACCTTCATCTAAATCTTCATTTATGAATATTTAAAATAAATTTCACTTATTTCCTATTTATACACTTATAAATTCCAATTCCAATAAATAGATAAATCTCCGTTTGCACTACTTAAATCAAAAATCAGCGATTATCCTATCTATACATTTTAAGTGGATGGATCAAATGTTGTATTCAAAAATCTACTTCTTAATATTCTTAGATTTAAACTCAACTCTCTATTAACAGATGTTTAAACTTCTTTTATTACCATTAACTTATTATTATACATTAAACTTAAATATACCGACAAAGTTTATTTTTGGTACTCTTTTCATTTCCATAAATAAAATTAGCAGTGGATTCATACCTTATTATGTAATTATCTTTAATTCCACCTAACTAAATATTTACATAATCTTTTATTTGCAATAAATCAACTATTTTATATTAATTAAATTTAATCTTCCTGGTTTACTTATTCATAGTATGTAATTCAGTTACTCACCCTAACCTATTTATTTGAAATCCAATCTAGATTATTTTTACTAAGTTCCAATTTCCAAAGGTTACTGCAATTAATCCAATTAGTTGCAATAAATTCTAATAAATTTTATTTTATTGGATTACAACTCAAAATAAATCAATTATTACTCAACTACCTAATTAACATTTCGTTTATATTCCAATACATAAATATTTCCCAAAATTTCATCTTTTATTTGCATAACTTACCGTATCTAAATTTTATTGGAAATTTTGTTA
Source organism: Allium cepa (assembly GCA_030765085.1). Taxonomy (NCBI): domain Eukaryota; kingdom Viridiplantae; phylum Streptophyta; class Magnoliopsida; order Asparagales; family Amaryllidaceae; genus Allium; species Allium cepa. Next base: position 914,252,888 of record CM060943.1, read on the forward strand.
ACTTTACGCATAAATAAAGTTAGAACCTCAATTAATTCATTCCATTTTGGTTTCATTCTTTATATCACATTAATCATCATATTATGAATGGAAATTTATCTAGGTTACATCTTATTTATTCACTTACCAATATTCCACACTAACTGCAATAATTTAGTGCATTAATTGAAATTGATCAAAATAAAACTTAACAAACTAATAGAATAAATAACGTACAAAAATTTATTGTCATTAATCTATTTCATAAGTCTACATCAAATACTCACTTAAAATAAGTTTTACGTTTCCATTAATTCGCTTTCGCACACCCGTTACTATATTAAAAATTACTAAAGTAACGTTTTTCTTAATAACAACATTAAAATTTCTCAATATTTAAATGAACTTTATTTCCAATACATGCTACCTAATTGCATTTACTTATGATCTTATCCAAACATTCATTTATATTTTATTTCCATCAATTAGTTAATATTTACATCCATTTATTAACAATTTACTTCCATTATACAATTGCAATTTATTATAGTTATTATTACATTAAATACTATTTCAATTTTATTCTTTTAGTATTAATTAAACAATCATATTTAAATTAAGATATTATAATGTTTTTCACTATTTATTTACACTCCATTAAAACCCAACAGTCGTCTCAATCACATTTGAATTTGCATTAAATTGGTTGTCCAGCAACTTCCATTTGTATTACTATCTTAATTCTTATACAGTAACCGTTTTACCAATTTACTAATACATAGGTAATTTAAATTTTTGTCTTTAATTCTTTATATTTTATTCAAGTGCAACAAATTACACTATTCCTTTATTGATATTTCACCTAACCTTTCAACAATTAAGTTAAATAACCGTTTCTACAATTCATTATTAATTATAAATTTAATTCTCCTTTATTTATGCAACTTACACAAGGGTATAAATCTTCCATTATCTCAATCATTAGATTTCTATTAAATTTAACAATAATTAAGATTTTTAATTACCGTTGCTATAAATTTTCATTTAGCGTTCATCTAGTATTAATTTACCTCCTTTATATATATATATTTCCCTTTTCTACAAAATTTAAATTTCAAAATCCTTTTTAATTAAAAATTTAATTGTCGAAATTTACGGGTCGTTACACTCTCCCCCACTCAAAACTTTTCGTCCCCGAAAAGGAAAAGAAAGGAAAAGAAGAATTTCGAAATCAATATTTTAAATTTACAAAATTAGTTAATTTAGCTAAAATATACAAATTTATATAAAGTGAAATATTTAAGTGGTTTCAACCATTAAACAACCAAACAAAACAACAACCATCAACCTTACAAATAGCATACCTACACAAGACAAAGCAACCATTTAATTCATCAAACAAATAGTTATTCGGGTTCAGAACTTGAAATTTGTATGGAATGAAAATAACTATCAAGTGCATCCTTTACTCAACAGTCTTAGACGGAACAAAGATAGATTATTTATTCATCTAAAACTTCAAATTCCTTACCCAACAACCATAAATAAAACAATACAATTCAAACCAACAACCAAATTAACTTATTATACATTTAATTCATGCTTTAGTTGTTTGATTTTTTTTTTCATTTATGGAGGGATTTCTTCATTTCCTACAAATTTCATTTTCCATTTATTACAAAATTCATTATATTGGTATCCTATTTTATTTACTTAAGTTTATATCATCGATTTATAATCTTATCTTTACTTATATAGTAGAATTTCTAATTTAACTTAAGTTTATACAATTTAATTCTCATTTTATCATAGCAAATTCATTGATTACTTTCATTACCTTACTCTTCACTTGTAAGAATTTCCCTTACATTTTCTTACTAACTTTGCACTTTTCTTATATGGTAAGTTATATATGTTTTAAGAATGTAAGTGGAAATTTATACAAGTTTCTTCTCAATTCCTTTAAATAATTAATGGTTCATCAAATATATATTCGTTTTATAAATTAAAATTTCAACTTACCTTTAATTTCATTCATTTATTAAATGTTGACGTTTCTATTATATTTAATAGTAGCAACAATTTAATTTCCCACTTCCACTTATATTAAACTAGTAGCATTTAAATCACACTTAAGTTTATAACCCTACACATCAATCTTTATTTGTTAAAGAATTTCATTTTACTTACTTAAGTTTAAAATCACCTATTAACAATACTTATCTTAAATTATGGAAAAATTCAAATTATAACTTAAGTTTATACCATTATATTCTTATTTATAATAGCAATTCATTGAATCCTTCATTATTTCCCAGGATTCCTACTTGTAAAATATTCAATTCCAATCTCTCATTTAACATTTCAACTTTTTATATTTGGTAAGTTATATATATGTTAAAGAAAAATGCAATTGAACTTATACAAGTTTATCTAAATTCTTTTAATTCATTCATTGTTCAATAAATCTTTACCTCTCTTATAAGTTAAAATTTTAACTTCCTTTATAACTTAGCATTAATTCTCTAAATTAGATGTTTCACTTCATTAATTACTTACCTTTTATTTCACTAAAATAATTTAAACCATTAATTAATGGAAATTTAAGAATTAAATACCGGGTCAAATTTCAAATTATCTTAAAAAAATAATAAATAATTTCTTACTACTTTTATATCTCAATTATATTTGTAAAAATTAAAATTTTAGATATTTTCAAAATAAATCTGCAGTAGAATTTACTACAGTGGTCTTTCCCCTTCGAAACTTGAAAATGAAAGTCGATGATGCGGCCGCCATCACCGAAATTATTTTCCAGCGACAGAGAGGAAAGTACAAAATTTATTTTCTCCAAAATCTTCTTTAAAACAATTCTTCTGAATTAAAATGAAATATTTATAGAAGAAAATACTTATAAACCAAAGCATTATATTTCATAAATCCTTTGAAAGCAAATTTTTAAAATCCCGGACTTAAGTTCTAAAATCTCCAATTTGATTTATTCTAATTTCAACTTAGCTTCAATTATTATAAATATTTTTATTTCCTAACACCCAATCTATATCAATCAAATATATACATAATATAATTTAAAACTTTATTTTATATATAGAAAATATAATAGGCAAAATTATTTCATTCACCTATATTAAAACGGATATTATGTCGGTCTGTCCTATTAAGTGTTTAGAAATCCCTATTGATGACATAGCGTCCCATGCATCAACCAGAATTTATAAATACAAAGCGGAACAGGTCAACACAATATCAAAAATCCTTTTATAACACTAACAAATACGCTCTCTCATTTATATATACACTCAGCGACTCCCATAGGATATTTCTATCCTATTAACAAAGAGTCAAACCCCACAAAGCCAAAGTTTATCGCTAAACCAAAGCTCTGATACCAACTGTTACGTCCCGCCTTTTCGCACACTTTAAACCGACACACGTGCCAGTTCAAACCATACGGAAGGGCGGATTGTTATGGCGTAAATAAGAAAAACAAAGAAGAAATAAAAGGAAACAGAATCTCACAGCGGAAGGATAAATTATAATAATAAATATACAGTTCATAAACGGTTTACAAAACACTTGATTCTTCTTTATACAATAAATATCAGAGTTATGCATACCAATACAATCAATGCAGCGGAACAGTATGAGTGTGGTGCAATACTATAAATAATAATAATACGAATTCTTCGTCTTCGTCCTCCAAAGCTAAAGTCTTCGATCCTGAAACGCTCGGACTGACCCGAGCGAATTTGAAAAGACAAAAACACTCGAGTCAGACTAAAAGATCTTATGTGAGTTAAATTAACAGAAATAAATATGAGTACAGTAACTCAAGAGATGTTCGGGATTTACATCTCCTAAGGATCCGTTAAACTATTTACTATGTAGTATATTGTGCTATTATAATAGTGTCTATTCATAAAATAAACTTACTTTTAAATAGCGTTAAGGCTTTACATTTTCCACCTTAACACGTAAAATGCCAATAGTCTATACAGTACCGTAATACCTCCTGATCGGGAGGCTACCAGAGGATACTCCATAGGTACGACACAAATAGAAACTCGTAGTAAAGTCTCGGTATGGTAGGTGACACGGCACAACTAGGCAATGCCAGGGTAGATATACCAATTGCTATCCAGGCTGGTGGAAACGCGTAGCCGCAGTTACCGCCCACCTCGGACTAACTCCCCAAAATCAAAATATAGAAGTGGCCACTGAATCAATCCAAGTCAAAGTATAATATCGAAGAGGAGGGTCCGATCAGAGGAATGACCTCATTGGCCTGAGAATCGCTCCTGTTTTAGCCACCTTATGCCAACTCACGGGAGTCGGGTCCACGTATTTACCTTACAGGAAACGTCGCCACCACCTACTTCATTCTGGAATCTCCACCGCGTACACGGTTAGTCAAAGTGGTTTTCGGTATCGACAGAGAGTATGTCCATATCCGATCCCGGTCTCTTTGCCAAACCCTCGTTATTATAACACCGCGGTCATTTTAAAAAAAAATAGTTTATACTTTAAAACCAGAATAAACATTTCCATTTCAAAACTATGAATACGATATCAATTTAAAACTCAAAACCATATGATATCATTTTATCTCAAATGTTATTCTTTCCAAAATCATACGGGTTTAAAATTTAAAATATCTTGAAACCAAACATTTGAATTATACTTCCAAAACATAATATTTCGAAATTCATGCTTTAAAGCCATACTTTTAAAACTTGAATGGTTTGGACATTCAACGGTATATGAATTAAATGGTTTAACTTAAATGTTACTTTGTAAAGAAAATAGTTCTCATGGCTTTACAAATACATTTCTTTATTAAAGTCTAAACCAAAATTTATATTATCTCTCTCAAGCTTCAATTTATTTATATATACGTATATCCATTTTGAGTATCAATATTTCAAACTAAAGTTGGATTTTATGCTTTCAACAAATCAATTGTTCTATTCATTAGTCTTGAATATTCATATAAAATCCATAAATAATAAGACTTCAATTTCTAGTAATAAAATATATATATTTTTCCCAATTCAAATTATACTAGAATATTCATTTCAATTTATTTTGGGAAAAATCCAATTATAAATATCATATCTTAAAATTTCCAAACTAACATTTAAACATATGATATAAATTATTAAACTCCATTTTCTTAATTTTCTTCCATTTTTAATAAAGATTTTTATACACCTTTTAATTTCAAAATTTTCAACTTCATATGTATATATATATGGAAGAAAAATATTTATACAATATAAAATTTAAGATTATTATAAACTGTATTCCATCCAAACCATAGAAATCACATTTAAATAGTTATATATATACCGCGGTGCCTGTATATAATTTTCTATCCTTTGGTCAAGTGATACGGATATTTATCATTTCAATCCGCAATTTAAAAGATATAAAATTTTGCGGTTATATATCATTTCAAACCACAATCCCGAATGAAATGAAATATGCATGATAATTTGCAATTTAATGATATACAATAAACATCCATTCATCAACATCATCCATCATCCAAATCGCAATCATCAATCAATATCAATCAATAACAATATTATTTTTGGTACTACATAACAGGTAATACTGGCAATTTTATTCAAATTAAATTTAACAGCTATTAATCTACAGTCTGTATTCAGTAATAAATTATATAACTGTTAACTAGCAGTTCATATACAACAAATAAATTTCTAACTGTTAATTAATACGCAATAAATAAATTAAATTAACAGTTAAATTAAATAAATGCAATTTAACAGATATGATGAATTAAACATGCCAAATACTCATAAATAAATTTCTATTCATTTGTAAAATTAATTTAACAGACATAAAAGCTTTTAGTAGTTGTGAGTGGGTTAAAACACTCACCTTTGGAATTTAAATCGAATTTAAATCCGATTTAAACCCAAAAATTCGACGGTCTCAGAATTTGTCCAAACCAGCGTCAATTGATCTGGAATTAAATTACGATCCTAACAAAAGAAATTTCGCGTGAATCGGAGAACGTATGAAAAAAAATATTCATTTTAAACGATTTGAAAACAAAAATAAAAATAAAATAAAATAAAACAAAACCCACTTAACTTCAATGGCTGCGTCAGCTAAATGCTACAGCACATCGTCGAATTTTTTCTGGTCAAACGAATATCCAAAACAGAAAACGAATTGTACCAGCAGATTACGTGTCTCGAGAACTTTATCATAAATTTTCTGGAATTTTTGTGGAGAGTTTGAATTTTATTAGAAAATTTGAATTGTAGATAGATTAGGTTTTGTAACCATTGAGGAAGAGAAAGAGATGAAGAAAAATGAACGTATAGCCAATTGACAATAGAAAGGAGGCTAGGGTTTATCACAGCATATTTACAGATAGATCGCAACAGGATAGGTGTGCACGAATTTTAACGTGCAAACAGAATTGGTCCCAAAAGGATATTAATTATACACGTTACGGATTAAATTATTTCTTTCTCAACATTTACATTGCATTTTAAGCGTATTCACACATGTATAATTAGATGCTTCATTTAAATTTCCATATATATATTCACAATTCCATAAATTTCCAAATACGTAGATAAATTTCCAATTTCAACTAAATTCTAAATTACTGTAATAATTACAGATTAAATTTCTATCCATTCTCAATAGATTACGTTTACATACTGAAATCCACATTTCTATGTATATTTGAATTCCATATTATACATATTTTATTTATCTTAATTACTTCCAACTTAAATTTCAATCAACATAAAACGTTTTATTCAGTTTCCAAAAATTTCAATCATGCTTTAAATCCAAATGAATAAATAACTTAATTCCCATTTAAGCATTTTTCATTTGATTTGCAATCAACCATTTATGATCAATTAAATCCCGATATATTAATTAAACGTTATTTCCATCATTCTTTATCCTATGAAGAAATTTAAGTTATTCACACCTATTACTAAATTTCATATTAATGCACACAAATTTACATTTATTGCAATGGCTACCAAATATTTCCCTGCAATAATTCATTCCCCTATACATACTTACAATTTCACTTAAACTTTACTATACCCATTTATTTTCTCAACATTAAAACCAACGTTACCTCAATTCCACTAATGTACACTTATTCTATTATCACTTAATAACCATTCAAATTTTTATTAGCAAATAGGCAGGTAATTCCTATGTTACAAATTTTTAATTCATCCTAATCCCTTACTATTGACATACATTTGCATTACTTACATATCATTTACAATGTTACCCAAAATCTCTATCCACTGTAATTAATACCTTAAATAAGTTTCAATTTGTATTCAAGTGAATACATTACCCTTTTTCGTTATGTCATCCATTTTTCACAAGAAACGTTTTATCGTTTCGACAACATTTTATTTCTAATTACCTACATTGATTTGTGTACGTCTCTACTATTTAAAGCATTACCATTCTCACCTTCATCTAAATCTTCATTTATGAATATTTAAAATAAATTTCACTTATTTCCTATTTATACACTTATAAATTCCAATTCCAATAAATAGATAAATCTCCGTTTGCACTACTTAAATCAAAAATCAGCGATTATCCTATCTATACATTTTAAGTGGATGGATCAAATGTTGTATTCAAAAATCTACTTCTTAATATTCTTAGATTTAAACTCAACTCTCTATTAACAGATGTTTAAACTTCTTTTATTACCATTAACTTATTATTATACATTAAACTTAAATATACCGACAAAGCTTGTTTTCGGTACTCTTTTCATTTCCATAAATAAAATTAGCAGTGGATTCATACGTTATTATGTAATTATCTTTAATTCCACCTAACTAAATATTTACATAATCTTTTATTTGCAATAAATCAACTATTTTATATTAATTAAATTTAATCTTCCTGGTTTACTTATTCATAGTATGTAATTCAGTTACTCACCCTAACCTATTTATTTGAAATCCAATCCAGATTATTTTTACTAAGTTCCAATTTCCAAAGGTTACTGCAATTAATCCAATTAATTGCAATAAATTCTAATAAATTTGATTTTATTGGATTACAACTCAAAATAAATCAATTATTACTCAACTACCTAATTAACATTTCTTTTATATTCCAATACATAAATATTTCCCAAAATTTCATCTTTTATTTGCATAACTTACCGTATCTAAATTTTATTGGAAATTTTGTTAACTTTACGCATAAATAAAGTTAGAACCTCAATTAATTCATTCCATTTTGGTTTCATTCTTTATATCACATTAATCATCATATTATGAATGGAAATTTATCTAGGTTGCATCTTATTTATTCACTTACCAATATTCCACACTAACTGCAGTAATTTAGTGCATTAATTGAAATTGATCAAAATAAAACTTAACAAACTAATAGAATAAATAACGTACAAAAATTTATTGTCATTAATCTATTTCATAAGTCTACACTCAAATACTCACTTAAAATAAGTTTTACGTTTCCATTAGTTCGCGTTCGCACACCCGTTACTATATTAAAAATTACTAAAGTAACGTTTTTCTTAATAACAACATTAAAATTTCTCAATATTTAAATGAACTTTATTTCCAATACATGCTACCTAATTGCATTTACTTATGATCTTATCCAAACATTCATTTATATTTTATTTCCATCAATTAGTTAATATTTACATCCATTTATTAACAATTTACTTCCATTATACAATTGCAATTTATTATAGTTATTAATACATTAAATACTATTTCAATTTTATTCTTTTAGTATTAATTAAACAATCATATTTAAATTAAGATATTATAATGTTTTTCACTATTTATTTACACTCCATTAAAACCCAACAGTCGTCTTAATCACATTTGAATTTGCATTAAATTGGTTGTCCACCAACTGTCATTTGTATTACTATCTTAATTCTTATACAGTTACCGTTTTACCAATTTACTAATACATAGGTAATTTAAATTTTTGTCTTTAATTCTTTATATTTTATTCAAGTGCAACAAATTACACTATTCCTTTATTGATATTTCACCTAACCTTTCAACAATTAAGTTAAATAACCATTTCTACAATTCATTATTAATTATAAATTTAATTCTCCTTTATTTATGCAACTTACACAAGGGTATAAATCTTCCATTATCTCAATCATTAGATTTCTATTAAATTTAACAGTAATTAAGATTTTTAATTACCGTTGCTATAAATTTTCATTTAGCGTTCATCTAGTATTAATTTACCTCCTTTATATATATATATATATATATATATTTCCCTTTTCTACAAAATTTAAATTTCAAAATCCTTTTTAATTAAAAATTTAATCGTCGAAATTTACGGGTCATTACAATTGCAGTATTGTCGAAAAGCCAGCAAGATCAATCTCCTCTAATACTCTAGGATGATGCAAAGTGACTTTCTTAAGAGAAATAGAGTGATCGATGGTGAAATATGCTTCTTCGCTCTGTTTAACATTGCATGTACGTATATTAATATCGACACACTTTGTGAATGAAAATCATGGGAAATTGCCATCATATGCGCTTCACTAGACGTGCTGTGTCTAGGCTGTAAGCGCAACACGCTAGGGTCTACTGGATCGGGCTCCATCTCGATGTAATCTACAACCCAAAGATTAATGTATTCAACCCTTAATTATCATAAATTTAATTTTCTTCAATCTATACTAAAGTATACACAATTGAATGAACATACACTTGCAAAAAACCCCTAATTCAATCTACAACATATAGCTTTCACAAAATCTTGCAAAAATATGAAATCTAGAAAACCCTAAAAATTCCCTAAATCATGAAATTGGAGATGAGTGCATTACCAATATCCTCCACTATTCCGGATGTAGAAGCCATGGCCTGAATGAGCTTCAAATTTGATTAAAAAGCAATGAAAATTGAAATTTTTAGGAGGGAGAGAGCTGATACCCGAAATGGGTTTTTTTGAGTTAGCTTGAATGTTTCAAGAGTGAGGGGGGCTCAGCTGTCTGTTTTGTTCCAGGAAAAACAATGGGTGATTTTTCAAAAATCACCCACGTACGATTTTTGAAAAATCGCCAAAAGCTATTGTTGAAAAATCCAAACATATTTACTGCACCAACATATCCTACAACAATACGGGAACTACTCTATCGTGTATGCTCTACAGATTCCTCCAAACAACTCTATAAGACCATAAAAATTCATCCGACGACAATTACATGGATATAACAATCAATTTCAAAGAAAATCAAACATACATTCTGCAGAATATGAGAATATCCATGTAGAGTACTAATAACATATTGAACTAATAAAACAAAACTAATAACATACATTCTATGAAACATGAAAATATCCATCAATTACATGAAAATAAATAAACTACCCAACATAGGGTTCTTGATTAGAAACAGTTTGTCAAACGTACCCATTGCGAACATAAGCTAAAGATGAAATTTTCTTCTCTACCAGCATTTTCTTTTCATTCTTCAACTAACTTTTTCGAATGCCTAACTTCAGCTTGCATTTCAAGGGCGTATTCCACTCCTCGAGCACACAATGGAGGATCGATACACTTTATAAAATTACAGCACCCCACTTCGCCAGGATTCATCATGTGATCTTCGTACGAAGCACAACCGTAAAATCATATTCCGACATTAGTTTCAGTTTTGGCTATGACAACCACGCATTCATCGCCACATCGGCAAACTGGATATGCACCAGATGGTACCGCAGGACCTACAGGATTACCAGGACTTAGTATTTTACCGCCAACGGAAATTTGTTTGCTCGGTCTTTGGTTCGCTACAACTTCGCCTAAGAAAGTTTTGAGAGATGATGTTCCCGAGTGGAACTTTTTTTGTATCGGCTCAAATTGCATTTCTGGAACAAATTCTACATTAATTAGATGCGTAAGTCCCTTTGAGCTTCAAAATCATCATAGCATTTCAACATCGCCTCGTCATTTATCTCCTAATCATCCATGTCTAGTTCAACTACGAGTATGTCAGCATTGATTAGAATACACAACAACTCCAAATTAGGATTTTAGTTAGAATAAACAAATTATAAACATTACCTTGTACCGAAGATTACACCAAGTTGTTGAGAAGCTTAGATTATACCTTGCGAGAATCGGACTTTTTTTGAATTTTCTATGAAGAAGTAGGGTTTGAGAAGGTTCAAGAATTTGTTGATGAGTTTGGTAAAGTTGAGAGTGAAGAAGAAGGTAGGGTGCTGGTTGGTTTTATAGCAGGCTTTTGGGCGACTTTTCGAAAATCACCCGTTGTCAATTTTTGGAAAATCGCCAACTGAATAGACCAGAAAAAAGGTGGTCTATTTCTATAATTAATTAAACTATTTTAATTTGTACTATTTTAATACATATATATACACACTATTTTCAATATCTAAACTGTTTAAGTTGGAACTGTTATGATTTCAAAAGTGTTATGATTTCAAAAGTGTTATAATTTTTGAAGGTGTTACGATTCTGGAAATGAATATTATTTAAAGTAAATAATAATATCATATTGATATGATTTTGAAATGAATATGATATTTTGATATGAAGTATGAACTATTTGAAATGAAATGATCATTGTGTGAAATAAGAATTTGGTTGTAAAAGAGAACGGAACAGATATTGTCATACTCTCTGCCAATACAGAAAACCACTTTAACAGCTATGTACATTGTGGAGATTCCAGATCGAAGTAGGATGGTTTGGCGACGATTCTATACGAGGTTTTAGCGCAGCCTTAACTCTCATGAGTCAGTTTGATGTGGCTAAAACAGGAGCTATGCCGAGCTAAGTGGGTCATTCCCCCTATTAGACACATTTCTTCGATACCATTCTATTACTTTTTTTATTCGATTGGCTGCACGTTTGATTTGGGAGTGCGTTTCGCAGTGGGTGGTAGTAGCTGCTATGCGTTTCCACTAGTCCGGGAGTGCAAATGGTATTTCTACCCTAGCATTGCCTCGCGTGCCTTGTCACATGCCTTATCGCGCCTTCTACGAGTTTGGTTTTTGTCGTACCTATGGAGTGCTCCCTGATAGCCTACCTACGGATGGAGTTTACAATATCTGTGTAACGACTCGAATTTTGCCCGCTCAAAAATCGACATCCATACTTCAAATCGTATTCGAATGTCATAGATTCGACCGTTCAAATCCGATTCGCCGGAGCTTATAACAATCATTAAGTAAACAACACAGCGGAATAAAAGAATAACACATTGATATACAGCTTTGATACAATATCTGATACAACAGATGATCCAATAGATATCAATATACATCAGAGATATGATACAATAAAATAGCAGCGGAAAGAAAATAGATAACAACATCTAGCATACGAAACAAATAACTCTAAGATAGTCTTCAAAAGAGAACTCCGAGAACTGCAACTCCCTTTCCAAGAATCAATCCAGCAATAGCTCGAACTCCCAATCACGATGCACAAAGATAGGCAAGACTGGTGCGATCCAAAGACTGAACTAACTCCAGATAATCTACAAATCTGACTATCTGAAAAACCCAACTCTAGACTGCTCGTGTAGAAAATAATGAGCACCCAGAGTTTAGGAAAGAAACAATAAACTCCGGATCAGTCGTGGGATTGGTGTGAGCAACAAAAACAGTTTATCTTTTAAAACATTCAACAAAAGATTTTCAAAGTCAATTCGCAATGCTTTTTAAAAATGAGACTACCATAAGACCTCCCGCCACACACACAATGCAAACGCAGACTTGGAGGAGATTTCTTCTTATGTTAGTCAAAGATGCTTGATACGCATTAAAAAGAAACATTTGATATTATTATAAGTGCATAGTGTAGGAAAAATTCATTTTGAAAGTAGAATATAAATCTTAGCCAGCATAGGTACCATTATATTATGCTTACTATAGCTACCATATTAGATGGCAGGTTCTACAACTAAAACCGTACAAGTTTCGTATTGTTTCTTTGGATTTCCAACGAATGATCAGGCCAAGGAACTTCCCATTGCCACATGAGAATGCCTCTGGATGGACATCCCCGAGAACCAAACCGGAACTCTGCCAACACAAGGCCGGGTTACCCCTAACTGGGTATCTACTGACACGAGCACGCCATTCCCCGATCGTAAACGACCTTTCTCACGGGATCTCGGTAACCAACAACCATAAAGTAATAAATTCATAGTAACCACATAGGTTAAATATCTGGGCTCCATACCATGATACCACCTCTATCCAGAAGGAAATGCACATACCCTAAAGGGAGCTACCCCTCATAACCTTGCCGCATCTTTCCTATTTTGACCATTTCCGGGGTGTGAGGCTCGACGAAGTCACGTCCACAAAAACATACTTTATACAAAAGCCATGCTTTGGGTCAACAAATGATCATAGAAATGATCACCAGGATAGACGATCAAACAAATGATCCTATCACAAATAATCAACACAATGATCATTTCACAGCAACACTCAGTATGTCACATTACCAAATTAGGAACATATCGCTGATAACCTTCAACTATATAACCTTTGAGCTCGTACATCTCAGAGAAGGGTGTTAAGCTAAAAGAAAAAATTCTTCGCCACCAACAAGAATATATTTGAAAGAAATCGGCTTTATATCTCAATTTGTAATGTCAGACATACAATCCATACAAGTCTGTTCTGGGTTCGAACAGAACCGAAGGCACTTACAAAGAAGTCCTTGCAACCCGGATATTCACAATCCCGATCGGATTTTCCCATCACTTAGGGAGTTTCTATACCGGCGCGACTCGGTGCAGAAACAATCGATAGGTCATCCTATCGCTTTCACAAATACCCGGTCTTCATCACCGGTCTTCAAATGCTATCCATAACGACGTATCACATATTTGGAATGGGTTATACGACACAAAGGTCCTTTCCCGGCTAAACCGAATAGTGAGCGAAAACATTTCAAAAACAAATGGATAATGGGATTTCAATTAAGTCACAACTTATTACCCAAAACTTTTCTCAAATGGCTTAACAAATTACCATTTTCAATCTTTAAACAAAAAGATTCATTTTCACAACCTTTAACGGTTTAAACAATTTTCGCATTTTAATCTTTTAAATAAAAGATTCATTCACAGATTTTTCAAATCAATTTTCATTTCAATTTGATTTAACTCGTTAAATCTTTAAATCAAAGATTTAACTTATAGCCTTCAAAACAATTTCATTTCAATTTGATTTAAACAAATCATCAATTTAAATCTGTTAAAAATAAACAGATTTAATTCATAGCTTTCAAAAAGAATTCATTCATAACTTAGGAAAATCATTTCTCTATTCAATCTTGAAATTCCCCTAATTAACTGGAATCTCAGTTCTTATCTAAAAGTGTTTATCATTTGAAAACAACAGTTTTCATTTTGGAAATCTGATTCATTTATACGAGTTGAAATCCTGGGGTTAAATTCAAATTCCCAAAACCATACCTTTAAAAATGGTTTAAATTCATACAAACTTGTTTATAATATCTTTAACCATAATTTCCAATCATCGAATTCAATTCCAAATATTGAATTCAAATTCAAATTGAATTATTTAATTTCAAAACTTGATCAAGTAAATTAAAATAAATTTTAACTTGAAATTCCATTCCAAAAGCTTTTCACATTTATTCCGATTCCATTTCCAAAACATTTGAATTCAAATGTTCAATTTTTATAAATCATTTCAAAACCTGTGACTTAATCGATTTCCTCGTGAAATCCATATTGTGTGTGTATAAGTGTGGTCCAGGGGTTTAACACCATAGTGCACATCATTCAATCATGACAGATCAAATACAACAATATATCTGATAAGCGACATAAATTATAACGCTTATCTTCATTCATAGATCACAGATAATATATAGGTGCAAATAAATATACACAGCTCAAAACACAGAACAAAATATCACAGATCAGATAGGAAAATAAATTCAAGGTATCTCATACAATACAATCATTCATGAGTAAGTCAAGTATTCAATAGTCATTTATAAGCAGGATTAATTAAATCGTTTTTAATCCTAATCAATTTAATTTATTTCCAATTAAATTAATTATTTATGATTTAATCCAATTCTGATTAATAAATTACAAATCATTTGATATAAATTAATTTATTAATTACCTTGATTAATTACATCAATTAATCACCTCGTTATTAATTATCCCTTAATTGCTCATTATATAAATCAATTATCCCATAATAAATTATCCCCACAAATTAATCCATTGATAAATTACAAAGGTAATTACCCAAATTGCTCCATTTACAAATCATCTTCACTAATTACATTCCAGTAATTATCATTAACTACTTTCCCAAGTAATTATGCTCCATTAATTACACTAAGAAAATTACACTTATCAAATATTTTCTTAAACTAATTAAACTAAATTAATTAACTTAAAATTAATCATATTATCAAAATTAATTACAAGAAGTAATTAATTTTTCAATTACTGTTATCAAGTAATTTTATTTATCAATTTACAAATGATTGTCAAAATTGATTAATTTAATTAATTAAATAAAATTAACTTCATTAATTAATTATTTAAAAATCTTTAAAGTAATTGTAAATGACATTTATTACTTACATATGAAACTTATATAAGAAAAGTCTTTAACTAATTTACTTATTTAATTACTTAGTTAATTAATATTAACTTTGTTAATCAAAATACTTAAACTATTAAGGCATATAACCAGACCCGAGGAAAGTACCTCATTTACTCGAGTAAATCTCGAGTCATCCCCTACTTTTCCCCGCGTCTCACTCTTCTCCTCTTCTTCTACTCCTACCTGTTCTTTCTTCTTTTTTTTTCCAATTAATTTAAGTTACGTTTAAACTTATAAACTAGTATGTTACAGGATCCCTACGAGCGAAACAAACATCTTCACGAGAAAAAATCGATTACTTCCTCGAGCAAACTCTGGAGAACCCAATACTTTCTCAACCCCTAAACGTGCTCGCGACCCACCGTGCACATGCACACGAACCCCAAACCCCTCCGGCCACTGTCTCGATCATCAACAAGTCAACGTCGACGCCTTGAAGCCCCGCAACCACCCAAACGCGTGAGAAGATCAACGAATCGAAATCGAGCTTTAAACCCAAAACTGAACTAAAAGCCGAACCTGGAAATCATGGCATTGATGAGATTCCAACCACCAACGGCTACACAACTCCGGCCACCAACCCCTCGACGCTTCCTCTTCCATTACCCAGAACCGCTTCGCACTCGGTCAATCGAAGAAGATGAACGAATCGAGAAACCCAGCCTCTCCAAAATTAGGTTTACGAACAAGAAATGCCTGCCGCTACCTCCACGTCCAACAAACCACCACCGCACCATTTTTACCCTAGTCATCGATCCTAATACCATCACCAGAAGAATTCTCAACATCCCAGAGCCTCGAGATCAACATAGACACCCAATTTTCTGTTTCCTGGTTAAACCAAGAATACTCTCCAATCCCTTAATTAAAAATAATGATCTTTGTTTTAAAAATCAAATTTTGATTTCAGTATTTGATTCTTAAACCTGAATCCATCAAACATGATAATTGATTTTTAACTTTGTTTAAGTTTCACTGTTATTTTATATTTTTCCAAAGGCAAAACAATTTAGTTTAACCCAAAAAATTTTTAAACCTAAAACTATGATGTAACTAACATATTATGTTCAACATTTTGATCTTAACAAAACTTGGATTAAGAGCAAGTAATTTTTGATTTACTTTTGAGCCTAGAATTAAGCATCAGA
Source organism: Allium cepa (assembly GCA_030765085.1). NCBI lineage: Eukaryota > Viridiplantae > Streptophyta > Magnoliopsida > Asparagales > Amaryllidaceae > Allium > Allium cepa. The sequence continues at coordinate 914,269,734 of CM060943.1, forward strand.
GAAACAGAGACCAAACACATCTCATTCCTACAGTACACATACATATAGAAACAGGCACTTATATATATATTCACATCACAAACTCAATCCAGATAAAATCAAGCAACTTGATTGAACTTATATATGTTGTTACTCACCTTTTAGAAACAGAGCAGTTATTTGATTGTAACAGTTTTGAAAAATGAAAACTGTAATGCCTTTGCTTATTTATTTATTTTTCTTTGAAAATGATTTGTAGTCTTGCTTAAAAGAAAAATGAGTTACAGGCATTATCACAGATATACACCCAATTTAAACTTCATTCAGTCAAACTAGCATGCAACCCTAAATGAATATACTTAGGCATTTTAGAAAAGGAGTTACTCACAGATTCACAGCATTGAATTCAAGAACTGATTTTAAAACTTAAAGTTGCTCACATGGCTGATGAAGCAGAAATAAAAACTTGATAGACAGAGAAGCAATCCAATTTGTATTTTTAGTTGCCTGAAGCCTTAAATAGTTTGAATTTTTGTTTAAGTGAGAATATGATATTTGCTTCATATTTTCTGCTCAGCTGGAATGGAACGACATTGAAATGAGGAGAGGATGTATATATGGAAATGAGGCTTACAGGTGATGATATTACTCTATACAGGGTAATGATATGGTTTGTACAAAGGCATGGGTGAAGATAACTCAACCCTTTTTCTACTTGGCTGATATCTTTTTCTTTGATATGCTATTGTACTTTATTTGTTTTAGTTATGTTTTGGTTGTACTTATTTATGCATATGTATATTATAATTTTTTTTATGAAACAAGATCTCGGCTAGAATGATGTTGTTATGGTGAGCTGCAGCTTTGTACAATGTTTATGTATATTTATATTTTGATTTGTTACTTTTTCTTTTGTTTTTATATTTTACATAATTTTATAAATATGTGGTTTCTTCTTTGTATGTTATTTCTTTTGTTTGAATACTTGAATGTATCTTGTATTTTCTTTTCTTTTACTTTGCTTTTAATAACTTAAATAAATTTCTATTTTATATAACATAACTTGCTTGATTTAATTTACAAGCTCTTGTATTTGTTTATGCTTATATTTGTATTTGTTTGTATTATTTTGTATTGCATACTTTTGTTTATGTAAGGTTGTGATGAATATATTTTTTGACATATATATTGTTTTCTTGTTTTATAAAAGTTTCATATAAGTTTATATGTATGTCTAGGTCATTTTTTTATAACCATATATTTATTTGACACATTTATTGCTAATACTTATTTTACTTTGTTTATATATCTTACTTTGTTTTGTTTCTCATTTATGCATTCGTTTATTTATGTAAAAATATATACTTTTATTTTGCTTACTTAAATGTATTTGCTTTATTCTTGCATTTTAAATTTACTTCTATTTTTATTTTACTCTTATTACTTTTGTAGCCTACTCCATTTGTATTATCTTGTATTGATTTATTAATATAAGATTAAAATATATATATATATATTTACTTTATATTGTTATATCTTATATTTATTTACTTCTTATTTATTGTCTTGTATTTATTATATATATTTTATATAACTCAAATTATCATCATTTATAAATTTTTAAATCAATTTATTTATTTATTTCTATACTTGTGTCTAAAGTATATTATTTATTTTTCAAAATCATTTATTTAAGAATTTATTTAAAATCCAATATATACATATATATTCTCATATATACAAATTTTCAAACCCATATGACTTAATATATTTTCTATTTGATTCGGGGAAACTCGCATCATTTATAATTAATTTTATAAATTTTTATTCAAAATTTCATTTTATTATCAATTTAAATTAAATTAAAATCTAGGGTCATTACAGACTTCCCCCCTTAAAAGAATTTCGTCCTCAAAATTCGCAGGCACGAAAATAACAAAGATAGATAAAAGATAGAGAAATATCTTTTCAGATCAAACTGGATATCAGTTCTGCATTTGGCTTACCCAATCAGAACATCAATAATAGATACAAGAAATTATAATAAAATTTCAAATTTTGGTTTTAAACAAAATCATTTTATCGATACAATTCTAATCATTCTTCATATTCTATTAATCAATTTAATTCAATTAAAATTTCCAATTTATTTAAAATTTCCAATTTCTAATTCATTTATTAGAGTTTAAATCGAAAAGCCGATAAGAAATCGATAAAGATACGAAGTAAAAATTTCTTACAACGATTCGTAGGGCCATCATCACCGCATCGAAACTTCTTCTTGTAGCTGGTACGAAGAAATAAAAAGAATTTAGAAACGAATCAAAGAAATTTGATAAGAAAGATTGTTTCCACTGTTGTTACAGAGTGTTGACCAATTATAGTTGTATTCCCCTGTCCTCTATCTCGTTCTCTTCTTGCACTCATACTCACTATCAGTGGATAGTAAGAGAATTTACTGAGGCATTCAAACAGATATCTTAAGGATTACTCATTCTAGGATTTACTTCACCCTATCTCTAATGAGTTACTTAATGTGTTATACTCCTGAGCTAAAGTTTCACCTTAGCTCTGATACCAAATGTAACGAATCGAATTTTGCCCGCTCAAAAATCGACATCCATACTTCAAATCATATTCGAATGTCATAGATTCGACCGTTCAAATCCGATTCGCCGGAGCTTATAACAATCATTAAGTAAACAACACAGCGGAATAAAAGAATAACACATTGATATACAGCTTTGATACAATATCTGATACAACAGATGATCCAATAGATATCAATATACATCAGAGATATGATACAATAAAATAGCAGCGGAAAGAAAATAGATAACAACATCTAGCATACGAAACAAATAACTCTAAGATAGTCTTCAAAAGAGAACTCCGAGAACTGCAACTCCCTTTCCAAGAATCAATCCAGCAATAGCTCGAACTCCCAATCACGATGCACAAAGATAGGCAAGACTGGTGCGATCCAAAGACTGAACTAACTTCAGATATCTACAAATCTGACTATCTGAAAAACCCAACTCTAGACTGCTCGTGTAGAAAATAATGAGCACCCAGAGTTTAGGAAAGAAACAGTAAACTCCGGATCAGTCGTGGGACTGGTGTGAGCAACAAAAACAGTTTATCTTTTAAAACATTCAACAAAAGATTTTCAAAGTCAATTCGCAATGCTTTTTAAAAATGAGACTACCATAAGACCTCCCGCCACACACACAATGCAAACGCAGACTTGGAGGAGATTTCTTCTTATGTTAGTCAAAGATGCTTGATACGCATTAAAAAGAAACATTTGATATTATTATAAGTGCATAGTGTAGGAAAAATTCATTTTGAAAGTAGAATATAAATCTTAGCCAGCATAGGTACCATTATATTATGCTTACTATAGCTACCATATTAGATGGCAGGTTCTACAACTAAAACCGTACAAGTTTCGTATTGTTTCTTTGGATTTCCAACGAATGATCAGGCCAAGGAACTTCCCATTGCCACATGAGAATGCCTCTGGATGGACATCCCCGAGAACCAAACCGGATCTCTGCCAACACAAGGCCGGGTTACCCCTAACTGGGTAACTACTGACACGAGCACGCCATTCCCCGATCGTAAACGACCTTTCTCACGGGATCCCGATAACCAACAACCACAAAGTAATAAATTCGTAGTAACCACATAGGTTAAATATCTGGGATCCATACCATGATACCACCTCTATCCAGAAGGAAATGCACATACCCTAAAGGGAGCTACCCCTCATAACCTTGCCGCATCTTTCCTATTTTGACCATTTCCGGGGTGTGAGGCTCGACGAAGTCACGTCCACAAAAACATACTTTATACAAAAGCCATGCTTTGGGTCAACAAATGATCATAGAAATGGTCACCAGGATAGACGATCAAACAAATGATCCTATCACAAATAATCAACACAATGATCATTTCACAGCAACACTCAGTATGTCACATTACCAAATTGGGAACATATCGCTGATAACCTTTAACTATATAACCTCTGAGCTCGTACGTCTCAGAGGAGGGTGTTAAGCTAAAAGAATAAATTCTTCGCCACCAACAGAAATATATTTGAAAGAAATCGGCTTTATATCTCAATTTGTAATCTCAGACATACAATCCATACAAGTATGTTCTGGGTTCGAACAGAACCGAGGGCACTTACAAAGAAGTCCTTGCAACCCGGATATTCACAATCCCGATCGGATTTTCCCATCACTTAGGGAGTTTCTATACCGGCGCGACTCGGTGCAGAAACAATCGATAGGTCATCCTATCGCTTTCACAAATACCCGGTCTTCATCACCGGTCTTCAAATGCTATCCATAACGACGTATCACATATTCGGAATGGGTTATACCACACAAAGGTCCTTTCCCAGCTAAACCGAATAGTGAGCGAAAACATTTCAAAAACAAATAGATAATGGGATTTCAATTAAGTCACAACTTATTACCCAAAACTTTTCTCAAATGGCTTAACAAATTACCATTTTCAATCTTTAAACAAAAAGATTCATTTTCACAACCTTTAACGGTTTAAACAATTTTCGCATTTTAATCTTTTAAATAAAAGATTCATTCACAGATTTTCCAAATCTATTTTCATTTCAATTTGATTTAACTCGTTAAATCTTTAAATCAAAGATTTAACTTATAGCCTTCAAAACAATTTCATTTCAATTTGATTTAAACAAATCATCAATTTAAATCTGTTAAAAATAAACAGATTTAATTCATAGCTTTCAAAAAGAATTCATTCATAACTTAGGAAAATCATTTCTCTATTCAATCTTGAAATTCCCCTAATTAACTGGAATCTCAGTTCTTATCTAAAAGTGTTTATCATTTGAAAACAACAGTTTTCATTTTGGAAATCTGATTCATTTATACGAGTTGAAATCCTTGGGTTAAATTCAAATTCCCAAAACCATACCTTTAAAAATGGTTTAAATTCATACAAACTTGTTTGTAATATCTTTAACCATAATTTCCAATCATCGAATTCAATTCCAAATATTGAATTCAAATTCAAATTGAATTATTTAATTTCAAAACTTGATCAAGTAAATTAAAATAAATTTTAACTTGAAATTTCATTCCAAAAGCTTTTCACATTTATTCCGATTCCATTTCCAAAACATTTGAATTCAAATATTCAATTTTTATAAATCATTTCAAAATCTGTGACTTAATCGAATTCCTCGTGAAATACATATTGTGTGTGTATAAGTGTGGTCCAGGGGTTTAACACCATAGTGCACATCATTCAATCATGACAGATCAAATACAACAATATATCTGATAAGCGACATAAATTATAACGCTTATCTTCATTCACAGATCACAGATAATATATAGATGCAAATAAATATACACAGCTCAAAACACAGAACAAAATATCACAGATCAGATAGGAAAATAAATTCAAGGTATCTCATACAATACAATCATTCATGAGTAAGTCAAGTATTCAATAGTCATTTATAAGCAGGATTAATTAAATCGTTTTTAATCCTAATCAATTTAATTTATTTCCAATTAAATTAATTATTTATGAATTAATCCAATTCTGATTAATAAATTACAAATCATTTGATATAAATTAATTTATTAATTACCTTGATTAATTACATCAATTAATCACCTCGTTATTAATTATCCCTTAATTGCTCATTATATAAATCAATTATCCCATAATAAATTATCCCCACAAATTAATCCTTTGATAAATTACAAAGGTAATTACCCAAATTGCTCCATTTACAAATCATCCTCACTAATTACATTCCAGTAATTATCATTAACTACTTTCCCAAGTAATTATGCTCCATTAATTACACTAAGAAAATTACACTTATCAAATATTTTCTTAAACTAATTAAACTAAATTAATTAACTTAAATTAATCATATTATCAAAATTAATTACAAGAAGTAATTAATTTTTCAATTACTGTTATCAAGTAATTATATTTATCAATTTACAAATGATTGTCAAAATTGATTAATTTAATTAATTAAATAAAATTAACTTCATTAATTAATTATTTAAAAATCTTTAAAGTAATTGTAAATGACATTTATTACTTACATATGAAACTTATATAAGAAAAGTCTTTAACTAATTTACTTATTTAATTACTTAGTTAATTAATATTAACTTTGTTAATTAAAATACTTAAACTATTAAGGCATATCAACAGACCCGAGGAAAGTACCTTATTTACTCGAGTAAATCTCGAGTCATCCCCTACTTTTCCCCGCGTCTCACTCTTCTCCTCTTCTTCTACTCCTACCTGTTCTTTCTTCTTTTTCTTCTTCTCTTTTTTTTTTCCAGTTAATTTAAGTTACGTTTAAACTTATAAACTAGTATGTTACAGGATCCCTACGAGCGAAACAAACATCTTCACGAGAAAAAATCGATTACTTCCTCGAGCAAACTCTGGAGAACCCAATACTTTCTCAACCCCCAAACGTGCTCGCGACCCACCGTGCACATGCACACGAACCCCAAACCTCTCCGGCCACCGTCTCGATCATCAACAAGTCAACGTCGACGCCTTGAAGCCCCGCGACCACCCAAACGCGTGAGAAGATCATCGAATCGAAATCGAGCTTTAAACCCAAAACTGAACTAAAAGCCGAACCTGGAAATCACGGCATTGATGAGATTCCAACCACCAACGGCTACACAACTCCCGCCACCATCCCCTCGACGCTTCCTCTTCCATTACCCAGAACCGCTTCGCACTCGGTCAATCGAAGAAGATGAACGAATCGAGAAACCCAGCCTCTCCAAAATTAGGTTTACGAACAAGAAATGCCTGCCGCTACCTCCACGTCCAACAAACCACCACCGCACCATTTTTCCCCTAGTCACCGGTCCTAATACCATCACCAGAAGAATTCTCAACATCCCAGACACTCGAGATCAACATAGACACCCAATTTTCTGTTTCCTGGTTAAACCAAGAATACTCTCCAATCCCTTAATTAAAAATAATGATCTTTGTTTTAAAAATCAAATTTTGATTTCAGTATTTGATTCTTAAACCTGAATCCATCAAACATGATAATTGATTTTTAACTTTGTTTAAGTTTCACTGTTATTTTATATTTTTCCAAAGGCAAAACAATTTAGTTTAACCCAAAAAATTTTTAAACCTAAAACTATGATGTAACTAACATATTCTGTTCAACATTTCGATCTTAACAAAACTTGGATTAAGAGCAAGTAATTTTTGATTTACTTTTGAGCCTAGAATTAAGCATTAGAGAAACAGAGACCAAACACATCTCATTCCTACAGTACACATACATATAGAAACAGGCACTTATATATATATTCACATCACAAACTCAATCCAGATAAAATCAAGCAACTTGATTGAACTTATATATGTTGTTACTCACCTTTTAGAAACAGAGCAGTTATTTGATTGTAACAGTTTTGAAAAATGAAAACTGTAATGCCTTTGCTTATTTATTTATTTTTCTTTGAAAATGATTTGTAGTCTCGCTTAAAAGAAAAATGAGTTACAGGCATTATCACAGATATACACCCAATTTAAACTTCATTCAGTCAAACTAGCATGCAACCCTAAATGAATATACTTAGGCATTTTAGAAAAGGAGTTACTCACAGATTCACAGCATTGAATTCAAGAACTGATTTTAAAACTTAAAGTTGCTCACATGGCTGATGAAGCAGAAATAAAAACTTGATAGACAGAGAAGCAATCCAATTTGTATTTTTAGCTGCCTGAAGCCTTAAATAGTTTGTATTTTTGTTTAAGTGAGAATATGATATTTGCTTCATATTTTCTGCTCAGCTGGAATGGAACGACATTGAAATGAGGAGAGGATGTATATATGGAAATGAGGCTTACAGGTGATGATATTACTCTATACAGGGTAATGATATGGTTTGTACAAAGGCATGGGTGAAGATAACTCAACCCTTTTTCTACTTGGCTGATATCTTTTTCTTTGATATGCTATTGTACTTTATTTGTTTTAGTTATGTTTTGGTTGTACTTATTTATGCATATGTGTATTATAATTTGTTTTATGAAACAAGATCTCGGCTAGAATGATGTTGTTATGGTGAGCTGCAGCTTTGTACAATGTTTATGTATATTTATATTTTGATTTGTTACTTTTTCTTTTGTTTTTATATTTTACATAATTTTATAAATATGTGGTTTCTTCTTTGTATGTCATTTCTTTTGTTTGAATACTTGAATGTATCTTGTATTTTCTTTTCTTTTGCTTTGCTTTTAATAACTTAAATTAATTTCTATTTTATATAACATAACTTGCTTGATTTAATTTACAAGCTCTTGTATTTTTTTATGCTTATATTTGTATTTGTTTGTATTATTTTGTATTGCATACTTTTGTTTATGTAAGGTTGTGATGAATATTTTTTTTGACATATATATTGTTTTCTTGTTTTATAAAAGTTTCATATAAGTTTATATGTATGTCTAGGTCATTTTTTTATAACCATATATTTATTTGAAACATTTATTGCTAATACTTATTTTACTTTGTTTATATATCTTACTTTGTTTTGTTTCTCATTTATGCATTTGTTTATTTATGTAAAAATATATACTTTTATTTTGCTTACATAAATGTATTTGCTTTATTCTTGCATTTTAAATTTACTTCTATTTTTATTTTACTCTTATTACTTTTGTAGCCTACTCCATTTGTATTATCTTGTATTGATTTATTAATATGAGATTAAAATATATACATATATATATTTACTTTATATTGTTATATCTTATATTTTATTTACTTCTTATTTATTGTCTTGTATTTATTATATATATTTTATATAACTCAAATTATCATCATTTATAAATTTTTAAATCAATTTATTTATTTATTTCTATACTTGTGTCTAAAGTATATTATTTATTTTTCAAAATCATTTATTTAAGAATTTATTTAAAATCCAATATATACATATATATTCTCATATATGCAAATTTTCAAACCCATATGACTTAATATATTTTCTATTTGATTCGGGGAAACTCGCATCATTTATAATTAATTTTATAAATTTTTATTCAAAATTTCATTTAATTATCAATTTAAATTAAATTAAAATCTAGGGTCGTTACAATCTGTGTAGACTAGTACATTATATAAAATGTGTTAAGGGGGATATGGGTAATGGCTTAATGCTATTTTAATACTTTACTTTATTGATAGACATATTATAATAGCGTATATTACTGTATAGTAGATAGTTCCATGGATCCTTAGAGGATGGATATTCCAAACATCCTTTAAGTTACCTTGTATTTTAGTCGACATTTCACTTGAGTAAATTTACTGGTATAAAAATGTTAATCCTGACTCGAGTGTTTTGTGTTTTGCTTTGTGCTCGGGTCAGATTGAGTATCAAATCAATTGAGACTCACCTTTGGAGATTGGAGCTTTGTTTGAAGATCTATCTATCCAGCTTTTAGTTATTTCAGTTTATTCCAGTCATTTATTTTTAGACTCGTTATTAGCTTATGTATTAGAGATTCAATTGTATTTGAGATTCTATTGTATTTTGTTTCAAACTCTGATGTTTTATGGTAGCCTCATGAACTACTATTTATCTATTCCGGTGCATATTATTATGCTACTCCGCGTCCGTGATTCTTTGATTGGTAAATTTACTGTATATGCTAAGTTTTCCTAAATAATAAATTAATATTCTGATATTTTGAGCAATTCAATTTTGGCATGTGCAGATGCAAATGGTTCGAAATAGCGGGACGTTACATAAAAACTAATTTGTTCAATTTTAAAATTAGCTCGTTTAAATTGACGAGTAAAAATAGCCTCCCAGGGCACAATCTCGAAATTTGACGAAACTATTTCCATTAGATCCAAAATAGTGTATTATTATCGGATTTCAAATTTCTTATCGTTTAGTGTTGTCATTTGTTCTAGGTATAGAAACGCACTGAAATTAATATCGAAAACTCACTATAATAATTGGGTCCAAAAAGCTTTGTTCTCCACACGATCGAACTAGGACTTGAAACCTTTTCCATTACGTTCGAAATAGGGGTATAACTTCATAAATGCCTAGCAGAACGCCTCGACTAGGGTTCAAATTTTGAACTATGTAAATCGATATACTTGCAATTAAATAATAATTTTGAATTATTTAAGGTCAATCATAGCCGTATTCTCTCCAATCAGATGTGCCTTTATCTTCTACATCACGCAACCCCATTTTCTTCATTTTAAAAACACACACAAGTTACACAGTGAAGGAAGGAAAAAAAGAAAAAGAATGAAACTTTAAAAATTGATTTCTTCAATTCTACTCAACGAAAAATTGTGAAACCTTCTTTAAAAATCGTATTTTGCTAAGAGCTTTGAGCGAATATGTATTTCGAGATCTTCGACCGAGTGAGGTGGTGTGCATTTTTTGATAGTAAAGGTTGAACGTTTTTTTTAGCCTAGGGTTGGAGAATTCTCAAAATTTAGGCAATAGCTTGAAGAATCGATGTAACAACCCGCATATTTTACGATTGACTACTTATATATTTATTTAAATATTTCATCGTTAGTCAGATTTTAGTCCGAAAAGCTACTTTTTGCAAATAGTCAAATTAGGACTCGAGACCACCCCCATTGAGTTCAAAATGACGTTTGCGATCTTTTTGAGTATAAACTTCGATATGTTTGGAGATAGTAGAATTTTGCTACTTTTTCACTTAGGGCTTTGGTTTTGTTTCAGCCCATTAGATCCAAGCTTCACCCCACTTCTCTTCATTACTTCCTTTCTATTTCCTAATACTCAAGCTTTAGCAACAATGGAGAGAGGAATTGGAAATTAAAACTCCAAGCCCTAGTTTCCATCTACAAATCAAGTTCTAGCTCCAAATCAATAGAAGAAGCATTGGTAAGCCTCCTTTTCTACTTCTCCAACTCATTCTCTTATCAATTTCAGAAATTCCTAAACCTAACTTAGGAAATGTTTCTTTTTTTAGCTTAGATTCAAGCTTATTGGGTTGGAATTGAAGAGTGATTGTCCTTGCCTTTGCTTTATAGCTTCTTCTTCATTTGTTTTGGGTTCCAAGGTGAGATTTTTATCTCACATCTTAGTCTATAATTATCTTTGATTGTTAGTTATGAATTCCTAACACTTATTCTTGTGCAATTGATTTTGGTTTGGATTGATTTCGTGTATATTCCATTTTTTGGTGTTTTGAAATCAAAATCAATGAAAATCCTATTATGGATATTTGGATATTGATATTTGAGGCGTATCGAAGAGCCGTTAAGGCTGGGTTGTCACGTGGCGTAAATCCTTTGTCGTCATTTGCTCGTCCGATCGCTTTCGATATTCATTTAACCATTTTTGGTCGAGGTTCAGGAAATGCTCTGAAATCCAGTTTCAGACGACTGAATATGGAATTTCAGACGTCTGAATTGGCTCGATTTCAAACAGAAAGGAAATAGGCTAAAAACATCTATTTCAGACGTCTGAAACATTTGGTTCAGACATCTGAATTTCGTTTTGGAAAACTTCTAATTTTCCAGATTCAGACGTCTGAACCAAATGTTTCAGACGTCTGAATATGCTGTGTTTTGCCTGCTTGCCCATTTTGTTTAGGAATTCCAATTTTTATCGATTCGGGTTGATTCCCTCTTGTTGTTATCATCTATTATCGACTTTGATGACATTTTCTTTGGGATTTTTGGAAATATCCATTTTGATGGATTTGATATCGATTTCTTTGGAGTTAATTCACGTCTTCGTATGTGAATTTTGGTGATTGATTGTTCTACAATCATTTTGTGATTCGTCACTTTAAAAATTTAAAGGTTTCAATACTAGTAGTAAATATCAAAACTCTTTCATCAAAACGATTTCAACACTATTTTGTTACAAAGCTCGTTTCTTAAACCGTTTTCCAATCTACTAGTATATACAAATCTTTACCTCACTCGTATGAGAAATCTAATTAAACGACATAGTAAAACAAGTGGTATGAAACGTTTGCGTTTACTTCGTCGGTTAATTCTTGAACTTGTTCGATTGAATTTCCTGTGACAATTTTCGAGTGGAGCCTTATAGTTTGTTCGTAAATATTTAAGTTAAGATAGTGGTTATGGGACATGAAGCTAAGCTCATATATTTACTTGCTTAGTGTAATTGACACTTCTTGATGATCGATGATGAACATTTTGTGATTTAGACTAGCAATGTACGATGTCTCTTTGTCTGCGAGGGAGACTAAACCCCGTTTCTGTGGAGCTTCTGCTCAATTTGGTAAGGTAGCGACCCATGGTCTTCGGGCCGTTTTGTGGAGCCTCGGCTTAAAATTAATGGTTAGCTACCATGGAATAGCATTCCGTTTGATACACGTGTTGGTGAGTTTTCATACTCCCATTTTGTGATAGGCCTCCCCCTATTTGTGATTTATGGATTTCCATTGATGATTTCTAGAATTTTTGTTTCACCAATTTTCACGATTTACATTTGATAAGTTTTATCAATATTTGTGCATTGGTGAATTTGTTTGTCATTAACTTTTGTGATTGGCATTGATATAATTGTCAATAATTATGGTTTGGTTAATAAAAATAAAGAGTATGTCATTCTTTTTTATCTTTGAGAAGACTCTTGTGATACTGATTAATCTATTGTTGATTTTCAATTACATACTTATCACAGTATGACGTTATGGTTATCATACGTTTTTGCCATATCTCTTATTCTATATCATTTTATTTGATATTTATAGTTAGACTGATCCGTTTATTACTTTCTTATTAAAGAATACTCGGGTCAGACCGTGATGTTACAGGTGCTTCTGCTTGACTTCTTATCTGGGATTATTATCCTGACTTTTGGCTAACTACTTAGATTAGTAGTTTTTGGTTGTATACATTTGAGATATAGACTCATTGATGTATACTTATTTTTTTTTGTAGCACTTGTAACTATCCTTTTATGATATTGTGGGTCTTGTTTGACCACTACTCTCATATACACTTTCATATGTAATATTCATATCTGTTTCCGCCTTTGAGATATGAAATTCTGTGACTGATTTATGTTATGTTTATTTCTATGTTTGTTTCCGAAGAATATATATGCCACTGTTTAGTAGTTTTGAGTTTGTATCGGTATGTCGGATTCCCTCTTGAAAAGAAAATGCATGTTATACTCTCTGACAAATCGGTGCTTGCACTAAGCAATTACACGGATGGTCGCTCCTCAACAGCCTTATTCTCCGTGCTAGTTGACGGCATTACCCCGTAGTGTCCTTGGCTAGCGTGGGTATAGAGGTAGGGCGTCATAGCTTGGTATCAGAGCCAAATTTCGAAATAATGTAGAATAATTTAACAAGGATCATCTTCCTAAGTCCATCTTAGAAGTCGTGCCTTAGGATTTAATTCGTGTCTTCGTACCGTTCTGCGACGTCGCACCTCTATACCCACGCTAGCCAAGAACACTACGGAGTAATGCTGTCAACTAGCACGGAGAATAAGGCTGTGGAGGAGCGACCATCCATGTAATTTCTTTGTGCGAGCACCGATATGTTAGATAATATAGCATGCATTTCATTTAAGGAGGAAATCCGACATACCAATACAAACTCAAAGCTACTACACAGTGGGTATATATAATCTTCGGAAACAAATATAGAAATAAACATAACACAAATCATTCACAGACATCCATATCACAAAGGCGGAAAAAGATATGAATATATAACACATGAAAGTGTACATCAGAGTAGTGGTCTGAAAGATCCACAATAACACAAAAGAATAGCAACATGTGCTATACAAAAGAATACATCTATGAGTCGATATCTCAAATGTATACAATAAAAACTACTAATCTTAGTAGTTAGCCAAAAGTCAGAATAATAGATCCCTGGAGAGAAGTCAAGCAGAAGCACCTGTAACATCTCTGTCTAACCCTGTGCATTATTTCATAAAAAAATAATAAACGGATCAGTCTAGCTATAAATATCAGATGACATGATATAGAATAAGAGATATGGCATAAACGTATAATAACCATAATGGCATACTACTATAAGTATGTAAATGATAATCAACAAGAGATTAATCAATATCACAAGAATCTTCTCAAAGATCCAAATCCACAAAAAGGTAATGACACAACAATTCACCTATGCAAAAAAATTGATAAACTTATCAATGAAAATCACGAAAATTGGTGAAGCGCAAATTTCAGAAATCAACACACGAAATCCAGAAATCAAAAAAAGGGGCAGGCCTATCACAAAACGGGAGTATGAAACCTCACCAACACGTGTATCACAAAACGAGACACTATCTCATGGTAGCTAACCATTAATTTTGAGCTGAGGATCCACAAGAATGGCCCGAAGACCGTGGGGCGCTACCCAACATATGTGAGTCGAAACATCACACAAAGGGGGTTTAGTCTCCCTCGTAGACAAAGAGACATCGCACAATTGCTAGTCTAAATCACAAAAATGATCGTCATTGATCTTAAAGAAGTGTCAATTACACTAAGCTAGTAAATAGATGAGTTTAGCTTCATGTCCCATAAACACTTGCTTAACTTAAATATTTACGAACAAACTATAGATCTTCACTAGAAAATTGTCACAAGAGGTTCAATCGAACAAGTCCAAGAATTAACCGACGAAGTAAACGCAAGCGTTTCGAATCACTTGTTTTACTAAGTCGTTTAATTAGATTTCTCATACGAATAAGGTAAAGGTTTGTACATACTAGTAGATTGGAAAACGGTTTACGAAATGTGCTTTGTAATAAAATAGCGTTGAAATTTTTTGATGAAAGAGTATTGATATTTACTACTAGTATTTAAACCTTTATATTTTTAAAGTGACAAATCACAAAAATTATTGTAGAAATAATCAGTCACAAAAATTCACATTCGAAGACGCGAATGAAATCCATGGAAATCAGCTCAAAATGCGTCAAAGTGGAAGTGCCCCTGCGACAAAACAAAATTCAACACAGGAATTAGGCGCGACCAAGATGGCGCGACCTAACACGGCCGAGCTAAAGATGCAATGGAACGACCTAAAGGTCAAGCGACCTAAGGTAAGACAGGTCGAGCGACCTAGTGGAAACGAGGTCATGCGACCTAATGGAAGTGAGGCGAAGTGACATGAGCGAGCGACCTAAGGGTTGAGAGAGCTAACGTCTGAAACAGGGCCGAGCGAACTAACGAGTCACGACCTATTGGAACGAGCTTTCATAGCCGAGCAACCCAAGGTATGTGACCTAAATTGGGGATGGGGTCAAGCGACCTAAAGTGGAGATGGGGTCAAGCGACCTAACGGATCGCGACCTAATGTGAAAAAGGGCCGAGCGACCTAACCCATGGCGAACGACTTAAGGTCTAACGACCTAAAGGGAAGCAACCTAAGGTGGGTAGGCCGAGGGCTTTGTGGCCGAGAGACCTAGCTCGTAGCGAGCTAAACGTAGGCAGAACGACCTAAGGGCTAGCGACCTAATGCATGGCCGAGCTAACGAGCTAGTACCGCGGTGACTTTTCGACCAGAATGAACTAAGCCCAGAAATTCACCAAGAACACTAAAAATTGGAGTTTTTGGCCAATCCAATCCAAACCAAATGCAAATGTACATGCTAAAGTGATAGGAATTCATTCCCAACAATCCAATATAGTTATAGACCAGAATGTGAGATAAAAATCTCACCTTTTCACAATTTAAATGAAAAATCAAGCTTGAAAGCAAAAGAAGAAGCAATCCTACTTCACTCTCAACATAAGGAGCTTGAATCAATGGCTTCTCTCTAGATTTGGAGTTGGATGATGGATTTGCAAGAGAACCTTGAGCTTGGAATTTTAATTTCCCATTCCACTCACCATTTTTGATGAAGCTTTAGTGTTAGGAAATTTATGAAGGAATGAAGAGAAGAGGGAGTGGAGGTTGGGTTTAATAGGCTAAGTCTAAACTAAAGTCCAAAGCGAAAAAAGTAGTGAAATTCCACCAACTCCAAACATATCTAAGTTTATACCTAAAAAGATTGCAAATGTCATTTCGAACTCAATGGAAGTGGTCTCGAGTCCTAATTTGACCGTTTGCAAAAGGTAGCTTTTCGGACTAAGTTCCAACTAACGATAAAATATTTAAATATAAAATCGATAAATATGCAGGTTGTTACATACTCCCCTCCTTAAAGAAATTGCGTCCTCGCAATATATAAGATGGAAATAAAAAGTAACAACCATAAAAGCATATTAACACAAAAGAAATATGAAATAAGACGTTCACCTTAAGGAGCATGAGAAAGTAAATCTGGATGTGTTCGCTCGATGAATTCTCTAGATTCCCAAGAGCAATCTTTAGGATTTGAGGGCCATTGAACTTTAACAAGAGGAACATCTTTATTTCGAAGTCGTTTGACCTCCGAAGCAATAATACGAACAGGATGTTGCTCATACGTTAAATTCGACGAAACTTCAATTTCTTCCACAACACCAGGCTCAAAAATAGAATCAGAATCTCGAAGACATTTTCGTAATTGAGAAACGTGAAACACGTCATGAATAGAAGAAAACTGAGCCGGTAATAAAAGGCGATAATCCATGGAACCAATACGTTCGGTGATAGGAAATGGCCCAATATATCGAGGCACTAATTTTCCCGATCGACTGAAACGTACAACACCCTTCATAGGTGAAACACGGATAAACACAAGATCTCCCACAGAATATTCCAATTTTCTTCTCCGGTTGTCGGCGTAGGATTTTTGTCTCCTCTGGGCATCTTTTATCCTATGAGGAATAAGGTCAATCTTTTCTGTGGAATCACGAATAAAATCTGGACCTAAAACCAGCCTCTCACTGGCCTCAAGCCAACAAGAAGGAGATCGGCATGGCCTTCCATAGAGTGCCTCAAAAGGTGCCATACCAATACTAGATTGGAAGCTATTGTTATAGGAAAACTTAACAACAGAAATATGATCTTCCCAGCTTCCACCAAAATCAAGCACAGAAGCACGAAGAAGATCTTCAAGAGCTTGATTCACACGCTCGATTTGTCCATCGGATTGGAGATGATAAGCGGTGCTAAAATTAAGCTTCGTTCCCAAAGCTTTTTGAAGAATCTTCCAAAATCCACTAGTAAACAATGGACCACGATCACTAATAATAGAGTAGTGACTCCATGCAATTTAACAAATTCTTTGATAAAAAGTTTGGCTAAGAGAGGAATGTTTTAATTGGACCGAACGGGAATAAAATGTGCGGATTTAGTAAGTCTATCAACTATCACCCATAAGCTATCATGACCCGAACGAGAACGGGGAAGGCCGTCTATAAAATCCATGGAAATTTGATCCCACTTTCAAATTGGAATTTCTAAAGGTTGCAACAACCCACCGGGCCTTTGATGTTCGGCCTTGACAAGTTGGCAAGTCATGCAACACTTAACAAAGTTTGCAATATCAGATTTCATTCCCTCTCAATAATAAAGTCGCTTCATATCCCACATTTTACTACTACCGGGACGAATGGTAAATTTAGAACGATGAGAATCTTCTAAAATATCTTTTCGAAGATCACTAATATTTGGCACGATAATTCTACCAAATCTTCGAATGCCGCCACGGAAATCAATATCAGAGTCTTTAAAATCTTCAATATCAATTTTATCCCTCAATCTTTGGCTAAGAAGAACCAATACAGGATCTAGTCCTTGGGTTTCAAGAATGCGGTCTAAAAGAGAAGGACGAGCCTCTAGACTACATAAAACAAGGGATGAATATAAATCGAAAACTCGATCTCGAATTTCACAAGTGGATAAAATTCCGACATCATTCCATTCAGGTATCATCATTGAAACAACCGCTTGTTGCTTGCGACTAAGTGCATCGGCAACTTGATATCCCTTTTCGAGAGTATAAAGAATATCAAGATCATAAGTTGCAAGAAATTCGAGCCAACATTGTTGACGCAAATTTAGTTCCTTTTGAGAAAATAGATACTTCAAGGACTTATGATCGGTATAAAGAACGAATTTCTCTCCTAAAAGATAATGACGGCAAATCCGAAGGGCGAAAAAAATAGCGTGGGCTCTAAATCATGAGTGGCATATCTAGTCTCGGCTGGTTTCAATTGCCTAGAAGCATAAGCAATAACACGTTCTCTTTGCATAAGAACGGCTCCCAAACCAACGCGACTAGCATTGGTATAAACAACAAAATCTTGATTCCCCTCGGGAATAAGAAGAATAGGAGCATCGTAAAGGTGTTCTTTTAATTTCTGGAAAGTAGCTTCACATTTGTCCGACCAAACGTATTTAACACCTTTCTTGGTCAAACCAGTAAGAGGCACGAAAATTTTGGAATAGTCCTTTATGAAACGGCGGTAATAACCTGCCAATCCGAGAAAACTACGAATTTCCGTCACTCACTACGGTCTCTTCCAATTTTGAATCGTTTCAATCTTTGAAGGATCCATAGAAATTCCGGATTCGGAAATAATATGACAGAGAAACTTCACACGAGATTGCCAAAAGTGGCATTTAGAATAAATTTCTTTCAATTGATTGTTCCTAAGAGTTTCCAACACAATCCGAAGATGTTTTTCATGCTCCTCCCCGGTTTTAGAATACACAAGAATATCGTCAATAAAGATGAGAACAAACCGATAGAGGAAGTTTTTGAAAACTCTATTCATAAGGTCAACGAAATAAGCCGGAGCATTCGTCAAACCATATGGCATAACAGGCCATTCATAAGATCCATAACGTGTACGGAAAGATGTCAAAGGAATGTTATCCTCTGCAATAAGAAGCTGATGAAAACCGGTAGCTAAGTCTAATTGTGAAAAGACTCTAGCACCACTAAGTTGGTCAAATAAATCATCAATCCGAGGTAAAGAATATTTATTCTTGATAGTAAGATCTTTAAGCTTGCGGTAGTCAACGCAAAGCCTAAGTGTATCAGATTCTTCACAAAAATTGCTGAAGCTCCCCAAGGGGAGGAACTAGAGCGAAAAAATTGGTTCGTCTCCAATTCGGATAATTGTTTGCGCATCTCCTCATTTTCCTTATTCGACATACGATAAGGAGGACGAGTGATAGGTTGAGCTCCAGGAATGAGATTAATTCTGAACTCAATTGCTCGCTTAGGTGGTAATCCTAAAACCGGCTCAAATATGTCAGAAAATTCACGAACAACGTGAATAAGAGAAATAATATCTTCCTCATCATCATTATCGTCATCAAGAGGATTTAAATAATATAAAGATGCAACCAAACTGGAATTCGAATCTTTAAGGTCAATATAAATCTGCTTAACAGATTGAGGATGTCGAAGATAAATAGTCCACTCAGGACATAGGATTTGGTCTTCATAACGGTTAAGCCAATCCATTCCCAAAATCATTCCAAAGCCTAAGTAGCGCATAACATGCAAGTCGGCTCGGAAAGAAAGATCACACAAAATAATCTCGACATCTTTACACAATAAACTGATTTTTGCGGATCCACCAACCGGATTCGCAATTCTCAAAAAAGTCATTAAACACATAACATCCAAAGAAAAAGTATCAACAAGTTCTTTTGATATAAAAGAATGGGACGCACCCGTATCAAAAAGAACTCGAATAGGATGATCACGAAATAAAATAATGCCATCAAGGATAGAATGAGAAATACCTTTACCACAAGATGTGTTGCCAGGGGCTTGAGCGACATTAAGCTTTCCCTTCTTCCTGCCTTGAAGTTTTGGACAAGAAGATAAATAATGATCCGGGCTTTTGCAATAGCGACATGCACGAGGCTTTGAACACTTGTTCGCATAATGGTCCTTAGAACCACAGTTGTAGCATTGCCCACTACTAGAAGTAGGAGTCTTAGCTGCGAAAGAGGCTTGCTTCCCTTCCTTATTGTTGGGATAAGGACCCTTGAATTTACTAGGCCTTTTCTTGTTGTTGAAGTTTGGTTTGGAACTCACAACTTCAACATCACTCTCTTTATCTGCCTCTTCAAGACGAAGAGCGATATCAACGAGTTGATCAAAAGAGACTTCTAATTTAAAAGTAATGGCTTCTTAAGATTTTTATTCAAGCCATAAACAAATCGTTGGTTCTTCTTCAATGGGGTGTTTATGTATTCAACCCCGTACTTAGAAAGTGACTCGAAGGATGCGACATAATCTGTCACAGAAGATTCACCTTGAACAGGGTCTATAAAATGGCGAGCCAAAGTCACCTTCTCAGCTTCTGGCACAAATTTTAATTCGAAGCATTCCCGGAATTTCTCCTAAGCAAGATCCGCTTCAACAATTTCAGAAATAAGAAGCTCATATCATTCTAATGCTCTTTCTTAGAGCATACTAGAGGCCACCTGAACACGGTGAAGATCAATAAGATTCATGCGAGAAAAGATTCGATCGCACGATCTCAACCAAGCCTGGACTTCAATAATTGTTTCAGAACCTTTGAATGGCTTCCCACCCAAATTGGTATAATCGCTGCACAAACGTGCAAATCCAGACCTAGGGTGAGTAGACTCTGGATTAGATCTGTCTTCTTAAGCATTCCTCACTAGATCAAGAAGCTGTTGAGCAGACATAAATACTCCATCTTGGGGAGTAGCACGAGATTGACTGGCGCTGGGACGGCCAGGTCTAACCATTTCTCTTCCTTTTTGAAAGAAAGAAAGAAGAAGGATAAGGTGATTTACCAAACGAATATCAAGCAACCTTGATAGATAAACAAGGATTCATAAAGAAAATAGAATGAATCGGTTCGAAGACTCGAATTAAATCCTAATGCACTATTCCTAATATGGACTTAGGACGATGATCCTTGCTAGATTATCCTACATTGTTCCGAAGTTTGGCTCTGATACCACGCTGTGACGCCCCACCTCTATACCCATGCTAGCAAAGAACACTACGGAGTAATGCTGTCAACTAGCACGGAGAATAAGGCTGTGGAGGAGCGACCATCCATGTAATTTCTTTGTGCGAGTACCGATATGTCAGATAGTATAGCATGCATTTCATTTAAGGAGGAAATCCGACATACCGATACAAACTCAAAGCTACTACACAGTGGCTATATATAATCTTCGAAAACAAATATAGAAATAAACATAACACAAATCAGTCACAGACATCCATATCACAAAGGCGGAAAAAGATATGAATATATAACACATGAAAGTGTACATCAGAGTAGTTGTCTAAAAGATCCACAATAACAAAAAAATAGCAACATGTGCTATACAAAAGAATACATCTATGAGTCGATATCTCAAATGTATACAACAAAAACTACTAATCTAAGTAGTTAGCCAAAAGTCAGAGTAATAGATCCCGGGAGAGAAGTCAAGCAGAAGCACCTGTAACATCTCGGTCTGACCCGAGTATTATTTCATAAGAAAATAATAAACGGATCAGTCTAGCTATAAATATCAGATGACATGATATAGAATAAGAGATATGGCATAAACGTATAATAACCATAATGGCATACTACTATAAATATGTAAATGATAATCAACAAGAGATTAATCAATATCACAAGAATCTTCTCAAAGATCCAAATCAACAAAAAGTAATGACACACGAATTCACCTATGCACAAAAATTGATAAAACTTACCAATGAAAATCACGAAAATTGGTGAAGCACAAATTCCAGAAATCAACACACGAAATCCAGAAATCACAAAAAGCAGGAGGCCTATCACAAAACGGGAGTATGAAAACTCACCAACACGTGTATCACAAAACGAGACGCTATCCCGTGGTAGCTAACCATTAATTTTGAGCCGATGCACCACAAGAATGGCCCGAAGACCGTGGGGCGCTACCCAACATATGTGAGTCGAAACATCACACAAACGGGGTCTAGTCTCCCCCGTAGACAAAGAGACATCGCACAATTACTAGTTTAAATCACAAAAATGATCGTCATTGATCATAAAGAAGTGTCAATTACACTAAGCTAGTAAATATATGAGTTTAGCTTCATGTCCCATAACCACTTGCTTAACTTAAATATTTACAAACAAACTGTAGATCTTCACTAGAAAATTGTCACAAGAGGTTCAATCGAACAAGTCCAAGAATTAAACGACGAAGTAAACGCAAGCGTTTCATATCACTTGTTTCACTAAGTCGTTTAATTAGATTTCTCATACAAATGAGGTAAAGGTTTTTATATACTAGTAGATTGGAAAACGGTCTGCGAAACGTGCTTTGTAATAAAATAGTGTTGAAATCGTTTTGATGAAAGAGTTTTGATATTTACTACTAGTATTGAAACCTTTATATTTTTAAAGTGACAAATCACAAAAATGATTGTAGAAACAATCAGTCACAAAAATTCACATTCGAAGACGTGAAAGAAATCCAAGGAAATCAGCTCAAAATGCTTCAAAGTGAAGTTCCCCTGCGACATAACAAAATTCAACAACGGAATTAGGCGCATCCAAGATAGCGCGACCTAACACGGCCGAGCTAAAGATGCAATGGAATGACCTACAGGTCAAGCGACCTATGGTAAGACAGGTTGAGCGACCTAGCGGAAATGAGGTAATGCGACCAAATGGAAGTGAGGCCAAGTGACATGAGTGAGCGACCTAAGGGTTGAGCGAGCTAACGTCTGAAACAAGGCCGAGCGACCTAACGAGTCACGACCTACTGGAACGAGCTTTCATAGCCGAGCAACCAAAGGTGAAGCAACCTAAAGTGGAGATGGGGTCAAGCGACCTAAAGTGGAGATGGGGTCAAGCAACCTAATGTGAAAAGGGGCCGAGCGACCTATCCCATGGCGAACGACTTAAGGTCTAACGACCTAAAGGGAAACGACCTAAGATGGGTAGGCCGAGCGGCTTTGTGGCCGAGCGTCCTAGCTCGTGGCGAGCTAAACGTAGGCAGAACGACCTAAGGGCTAGCAACCTAATGCATGGCCGAGCTAACGACCTAATACCGAGGTGACTTTTCCACCAGAACGACCTAAGTCCAGAAATTAACCAAGAACACTAGAAATTGGAGTTTTTCGCCAATCCAATCCAAACCAAATGCAAGTGTGCATGCTAAAGCGATAGGAATTCATTCCCAACAATCCAAGATATTCATAGACAAGAATGTGAGATAAAAATCTCACCTTTTCACAATCTAAATGAAAAATCAAGCTTGAAAGCAAAAGAAGAAGCAATCCTGCTTCAATCTCAACACAAGAAGCTTGAATCAATGGCTTCTCTCTAGATTTGGAGTTGGATGATGGATTTGCAAGAGAACTTGAGCATGGAATTTTAATTTCCCATTCCACTCACCATTTTTGATGAAGCTTTAGTGTTAGGAAATTTATGAAGGAATGAAGAGAAGAGGGAGTGGAGGTTGGGTCTAATAGGCTAAGTCCAAACTAAAGTCCAAAGCGAAAAAGTAGTGAAATTCCACCAACTCCAAACATATCAAAGTTATACCTAAAAAGATTGCAAATGTCATTTCAAACTCAATGGAAGTGGTCTCGAGTCCTACTTTGACCATTTGCAAAAAGTAGCTTTTCGGACTAAATTCCGACTAACGATAAAATATTTGAATATAAAATCGATAAATATGAGGGTTGTTACACGTTCTCTCCTATTTTCTTTTATGATTCCTTGTTTTAACAATCATTAATGTTTTATATTCAATTTGTGAATAACCTTTTTCTTCTTCCTTCTTCTTTCTTAAGGAAGAGAAATGGTTAGACAAGGCCGTCCCAACGCCGGTCAATCTAATGTTGCTCCTCAAGATGGAGTTTTTATGTCTGCCCAGCAGCTTCTTGATCCAGTAAAGAATGCTCAAGCAGCCGGTTCTAATCCGGAACCTACTCACCCTATGTCTGGATTTGCACGCTTGTGTAACGATTATACCAACTTAGGTGGGAAGCCATTTAAAGGTTCTGAAACCATTATTGAAGTCCAGGCTTGGCTAAGAACATGCGATTCAATCTTTTCACGCATGAATCTTCTTAATCTTCACCGTGTTCGGGTGGCCTCTAGTATGCTCTAAGAAATAGCCTTAGATTGGTACGAGCTTCTGGTCTTTGAAATAAATGAAGCGGATCTTACTTGGGAGAAATTCCGGGAACGCTTCGAATTAGAATTTGTTCCAGAAGCTGAGTAGGTGACTTTGGCTCGCCGTTTCATTGACCTTGTTCAAGGTGAATCCTCTGTGGCAAATTATGTCGCATCATTCGAGTCACTTTCTAAATACCGATTCAAATATATAAACCCCCCATTGAAGAAGAACCAAAGATTTGTCTATGTATTGAACAAAAATCTCAAGAAGCCATTATTCCTAAAGTTAGACGTTTCTTTTGATAAACTCGTTGATATCGCTCTTCGACTTGAAGAGGCAGATAAAGAAAGTGATGTTGAAGTTGTGGGTGCCAAACCAAAATTCAACAACAAGAAAAGGCCTAGTAAGTTCAAAGGTCCTTATCACAATAAGAAAGGGAAGCAAGCAACTCCGGTGGCAAAGACTTCTCCCTCTAGTAGTGGGAAATGCTACAACTATGGTTCTAAGGACCATTTTGCGAACAAGTGTTCAAAGCCCCGTGCTTGTCGCTATTGCAAAAGCCCGGATAATTATTTATCTTCTTGTCCCAAACTTCAAGTCAAGAAGGAGGGAAAGCATAATGTTGCTCAAGCCCCTAGCAACACTTCTCATGGTCATGATATTTCTCATTTTATCCTTGATGGCATTATTATATTTCGTGATCAACCTATTCGAGTTCTTTTTGATACGGGTGCGTCCCATTCTTTTATATCAAAGGAACTTGTTGATGCTTTTTCTTTGAGTGTTGTTGCTTTAATGACTTCTTTGAGCATCGTGAATCCGGTTGGTGGATCCACAACACTCGGTTTACTTTGTAAAGATGTCGAGATTGTTTTATGTGATTTTTCTTTCCAAGCTGATTTGCATGTCATGCGTTACTTAGTCTTTGGAATTATTTTGGGAATGGATTGGCTTAGCCGTTATGAAGCTCAAATCCTATGTCCTGAGCGGACTATTCATCTTCGACATCCTCAATCTGTTAAGCAGATTTCTATTGATCTTAAAGCTTCGGATTCAAACTTGATTTCATCTTTATAGTCTTTAAATCCTCATCATGACGATAATGATGATGAGGAAGATGTCATTTCTCTTATTCACGTTGTTCGTGAATTTTCCGACCTATTTGAGCCCGTTTTAGGATTGCCACCTAAGCGAGCAATTGAGTTCAGAATTAATCTCATCCTTGGAGCTCAACCTATCATTCATCCTCCTTATCGCATGTCCAATAAGGAAAATGAGGAGATGCGCAAACAACTGTCTGAATTGGAGATGAAGCAATTTATTCGCTCTAGTTCCTCGCCTTGGGAGCTTCAGCTATTTTCGTGAAGAAATCCGATGGTACACTTAGACTTTGCGTTGACTACCGCAAGCTTAATGATCTTACTATCAAAAATAAATATCCTTTACCTCGGATTGATGATCTATTCGATCAACTTAGTGGTGCTAAAGTCTTTTCACAATTGGACTTGGCTACCGGTTCTCATCAGCTTCGTATTGCAGAGGATAGTATTCCTTTGACATCGTTCCGTACTCGTTATGGATTTATGAATGGCTTGTTATGCCATTTGGTTTAACGAATGCACTGGCTTATTTCATTGACCTTATGAATCGAGTTTTCAAAGATTTCCTCGATCGATGTGTTCTCATCTTTATTGATGATATTCTTGTGTATTCAAAAACCAAGGAGGAGCATGAATAGCATCTTTGGATTGTATTGGAAACTCTTAGGAGTAATCAATTAAAAGCAAAATTTTCTAAATGCCACTTTTGGCAATCTCATGTGAAGTTTCTCGGTCATATCATTTCTGAATCCGGAATTTCCATAGATCCTTCAAAGATTGAAGCGATTCATAATTGGAAGAGACCGGAGAGTGTGATGGAAATCCGTAGTTTTCTCGGATTGGCGGGTTATTACCATCGTTTATTAATGACTTTTCAAAAATTGTCGTGCCTCTTAGCAGCTTGACAAAGAAGGGAGTTAAATACATTTGGTCGGATAAATGTGAAGCTTCTTTTCAGAAATTAAAAGAACTCCTTTCCGATGCTCATATTCTTGTTATTCCGGAGGGGAATCAAGATTTTATTGATTATAGCGGTGCTACTCGTGTTGGTTTAGGTGTCGTTCTTATGCAAAGGGAACGTGTTATTGCTTATGCTTCTAGGCAATTGAAGCCAGCCGATACTAGATATGCCACTCATAATTTAGAGCTCGCGGCTATTGTTTTCGCCCTTTGAATTTGGCGTCATTATCTTTTGGGAGCAAAATTTGTTCTTTACACCGATCATAAATCTTCGAAATATTTAGTTTCTCAAAATGAAAATAATTTGCGTCAACAGCGTTGGCTCGAGTTCCTTGCATCTTATGATCTTGATATTCTTTATACTCCCGGAAAGAGAAATCGGGTTGCCGATGCACTTAGTCACAAGCAACAAGCGGTTGTTTCCATGATGATATCCGAATGGAATGATCTCGAGATTTTATCCACTTGTGAGATTAGAGATCGTGTATCCGATTTATGTTCATCTCTCGTTTTATGTAGCCTTGAGGCTCATCCTTCTCTTCTAGACCGCATTCTTGAAGCCCAAAGTTTAGATCCCGAATTGGCTCTTCATGGCCAGAATTGTAGGGATAAAATTGATATTGAAGGTATGAAAGACTTTGATACTGATTCTCGTGGCGTCATTCGAAAATTTGGTAGAATTATCGTGCCAAATATTAGTGATCTTCATAAAGACATTTTAGAAGATTCTCATCGTTCTAAATCTGCCATTCATCCCGGTAGTAGTAAAATGTACGCGAATATGAAGCGACTTTATTATTGGGAGGGAATGAAATCTGATATTGCTAGCTTTGTTAAGTGTTGCATGATTTGCCAACTTGTCAAGGCCGAGCATCAAAGGACCGGTGGGTTATTGCAACCTTTTGAAATTCCAATTTGGAAGTGGGATCAAATTTCCATGGATTTTATTGACGGCCTTCCCCGTTCTCGTTCGGGTCATGATAGCTTATGGGTGATAGTTGATAGACTTACTAAATGTGCCAATTTTATTCTCGTTCGGTCTAACGGACCGTTCCTCTTTTGGCCAAACTCTTTATTAAAGAGATTGTTAAATTACATAGAGTTCCTACTTCTATTGTTATTGATCGTGATCCATTGTTTACTAGTGTATTTTGGAAGAGTCTTCAAAAAGCTTTGGGAACGAAGCTTAATTTTAGCACCGCTTATCATCCTCAGTCCGATGGACAAACAGAGCGTGTGAATCAAACTCTTGAAGATCTTCTTCGTGCATGTGTTCTTGATTTTGGTGGAAGTTGGGAAGATCATATTGCTCTCGTTGAGTTTTCCTATAATAATAGCTTCCAATCTATTATTGGTATGACACCTTCTGAGGCACTCTATGGAAGGCCATGCCGTTCTCCTTCTTGTTGGCTTGAGGCCGATGAGAAGCTGGTTTTAGGTCCAGACTTTATTCATGATTCCACAAAAAAGATTGATCTCATTCGCCATAGGATGAAAGAAGCTAAGAGTAGGCAAAAATCCTATGCCGATAACCGAAGAAGGAAATAAGAATTTTCTGTAGGAGATTTTGTGTTTGTTCGTGTTTCACCTATGAAGGGTGTTGTACGTTTCAATCGATCGGGAAAGTTAGCACCTCGATTTATTGGTCCATTTCCCATCACCGAATGTATTTGTTCCGTGGCTTATCGCCTTTTATTACCGGCTCAATTTTCTGCTATTCATTACGTGTTTCACATTTCTCAATTTCGGAAATGCCTTCGAGATTTCGATTCTATTCTTGAGCCCGGTGTTGCGGAAGAAATTGAAGTTTCGCCTAATTTAACTTATGAGCAACATCTTATTCGAATTATTGCTTCGGAAGACAAACACCTTTGAAATAAAGATGTCCCACTTGAGAAAGTTCAATGGTCCTCAAATCCTAAGGATTGCTCTTGGGAATCTAGAGAATTCATTGAGCGAACACATCCGGACTTACTTTCTCATGCTCTTTGAGGTGAACTTTTTATTTTAAAAATTTCTTCTTTTTGTGTTGATATGCTTTTATGGTTGTTACTTTTTGTTCATTTATTCCTTATGATTGCGAGGACGCAATTTCTCTAAGAAGGGGAGTCTGTAACAACCCGCATATTTTACGTTTGAGTATTTAAATATTTTATTTAAATATTTCATCGTAGTCGGATTTTAGTCCGTAAAGCTACTTTTTGCAAACTGTCAAATTAGGACTCGAGACCACCCGCCATTGAGTTCAAAATAGCATTTGTGATTTTTTGAGTATAAACTTCGATATGTTTGGAGATAGTAGAATTTTGCTACTTTTTCACTTAGGGCTTTGGTTTTGTTTCAGCCCATTAGACCCAAGCTTCACCCCTCTTCTCTTCATTACTTCCTTTCTATTTCCTAATACTCAAGCCTTAGCAACAATGGAGATAGGAATGGGAAATTAAAACCCCAAGCCCTAGTATCCATCTACAAATCAAGTTCTAGCTCCAAATCAATAGAAGAAGCTATGTTAAGTCTCCTCTTCTTCTCCAACTCATTCTCTTATCAATTTCAGAAATCCCTAAACCTAACTTAAGAAATTTTTCTCTTTTTAGCATAGATTCAAGCTTGTTGGGTTGGAATTGAAGAGTGATTGTCCTTGCCTTTGCTTTATAGCTTCTTCTTCATTTGTTTTGGGTTCAAATGTGAGATTTTTGTCTCACATCTTAGTCTATAATTATCTTCGATTGTTAGGTATGAATTCCTAACACTTATTCTCGTTCAATTGATTTTGGTTTGGATTGATTTGGTGTATATTCCATTTTTTGGTGTTTTGAAATCAAAATCTATGAAAATCCTATTATGGATATTTGGACATTGATATTTGAGGCGTATCGAAGAGCCGTTAAGGCTGGGTTGTCGCATGGCGTAAATCCTTAGTCGTCATTTGCTCGTCCGATCGCTTTCGATATTCATTTAGTCATTTTTGGTCGAGGTTCAAGAAATGCTCTGAAATCCAGTTTTAGACGACTGAATCTGTAGTTTCAGACGTCTGAATTGGCTCGATTTCAAACAGAAAGGAAATAGGCTAAAAACATCTATTTCAGACGTCTGAAACATTTGGTTCAGACGTTTAAATTTCGTTCAAGAAAACTTCTAATTTTCCTGATTCAGACGTCTGAACCAAATGTTTCAAACGTCTGAATATACTGTGTTTTGCCTGCTTGCCTATTTTGTTTAGGAATTCCAATTTTTATCGATTCGTGTTGACTCCCTTTTGTTGTTATCATCTATTATCGACTTTGATGACATTTTCTTTGGGATTTTTGTAAATATCCATTTTGATGGATTTGATATCGATTTCTTTGGAGTTAATTCACGTCTTCATATGTGAATTTTGTTGATTGATTGCTCTACAATCATTTTGTGATTTGTCACTTAAAAATATAAAGGTTTCAATACCAGTTGTAAATATCAAAACTCTTTCATCAAAACGATTTCAACACTATTTTATTACAAAGCTCGTTTCATAACCCTTTTTCCAATCCACTAGTACATACAAACCTTTACCTCACTCGTATGAGAAATCTAATTAAACGACTTAGTAAAACTAGTGGTATGAAACGCTTGCATTTACTTCGTCGGTTAATTCTTGAACTTGTTCGATTGAATTTCTTGTGTCAATTTTCGAGTGGAGACTTACAGTTTGTTCGTAAATATTTAAGTTAAGCTAGTGGTTATAGGACATGAAGCTAAGCTCATATATTTACTAGCTTAGTGTAATTGACACTTCTTGATGATCGATGATGGACATTTTGTGATTTAGACTAGCAATGTGCGATGTCTCTTTGTCTGCAAGGGGGACTAAACCCCGTTTCTGTGGAGCTTCTACTCAATTTGGTGGGGTAGCGATCCATGGTCTTTGGGCCGTTTTATGGATCCTCGGCTCAAAATTAATGGTTAACTACCATGGAATAGCGTTATGTTTTGTGATACACGTGTTGGTGAGTTTTCATACTCCCATTTTGTGATAGACCTCCCCCTTTTTGTGATTTCTGGATTTCCATTGATGATTTCTAGAATTTGCGTTTCACCAATTTTCGTGATTTACATTTGATAAGTTTTATCAATATTTGTGCATTGGTGAATTTGTGTTTCATTAACTTTTGTGATTGGCATTGATATAATTGTCAATATTTATGGTTTGGTGAATAAAAATAAAGAGTATGACATTCTTTTTTAACTTTGAGAAGATTCTTGTGATACTGATTAATCTCTT
Organism: Allium cepa; assembly: GCA_030765085.1. NCBI lineage: Eukaryota > Viridiplantae > Streptophyta > Magnoliopsida > Asparagales > Amaryllidaceae > Allium > Allium cepa. Next base: position 914,300,124 of record CM060943.1, read on the forward strand.
GTTGATTTTCAATAACATACTTATCACAATATGGCTTTATGGTTATCATACGTTTTTGCCATATCTCTTATTCTATATCATTTTATTTGATATTTATACTTAGACTGATCCGTTTATTATTTTCTTATTAAATAATACTCGGGTCAGACCGAGTTGTTACAGGTGCTTCTGCTTGACTTCTCATTTGGGATTATTATCCTGACTTTTGGCTAACTACGTAGATTAGTAATTTTTGGTTGTATACATTTGAGATATAGATTCATTGATGTATACTTATTTTTTTGTGTAGCACTTGTAACTATCCTTTTGTGATATTGCGGGTCTCGTTTGATCACTACTCTGATATACACTTTCGTGTGTAATATTCATATCTGTTCCACCTTTGAGGTATGAACTTCAGTGACTGATTTATGTTATGTTTATTTCTACGTTTGTTTTCGAAGATTATATATAGCCACCGTGTAGTAGTTTTGAGTTTGTATCGTTATGTCGGATTCCCTCTTGAAAAGAAAACGCATGTTATACTATCTGACATATCGGTGCTCGCACTAAGCAATTACACGGATGGTCCCTCCTCAACAGCCTTATACTCCGTGCTAGTTGATGGCATTACCCCGTAGTGTCCTTGGCTAGCGTGGGTATAGAGGTGCGGCGTCACAATCGAAGTGACATTTTTTTGTGATAGAATTTTGCACCTCTGACAGGATTTCTATGGGTTTTGGTTTTGTCTAGGGGAGTGCGATTATGCATGGTGGTGTGGGGAGGAGGCGGAGGTCGTGATCTGCTATGGGGTGCCAAGCTCAAAGATATGGATATGGGCGAGTGTGGTTTGTCGAGAGAAGCTCGTCACAGAAGGCGGAATTCATATTCGTAGCCTGTAGCAATGTACAAAAAGTGCATGCGTGGTGATGGGTTTGTGGTACAGGCAATGTTCGAAGGAAAGAAGAAGGCTCAGGGGAGACTGGGCCGAGCTTGTGGAGTTCATCGAGGGAAGCAAGATAGCGGTTTCTATTTGCCTCAACGTCGACTAGATATCTGTTTCAGTGTTTGTTGTGCACGGTTGGATGTTCGTTCGTGCATAGGGAGGTGGAGCAGTTATGTGGAAAATGAAGTTTATGTGTGCCGAGTTTGAGAATGTGTGGTATGAGTTTTAGAGAATTAATAATTTATGTGTTTAATTTAATTAATTTGTCATTTAAAAAAATTTATAACTCCTGCATGCAACGTCGAAATTGGACAAAACATTTTGCGTTGCGATCGTGGTTACGAGAGCCTTGAAATGAAACTAGTTTGGACGGATTTTTAGATAGTCAGAATTTAGGCTAAAATCGGGCGTCGTCCGATTTTAGTTCTGACCGAAACGTCCGGCGACATCAGAAAATTAATGTGAGTAAATCTCACTCATTTGGATGATTAGCATTAATTATAAATAGTTGAAATTAATTATTGATTGATTGGTTTAATTGATAAATTACTATCAGATGAATGTTATGTTATATATTGTAGTATATGTATTAGTAGTTGGTTTGACTATTCCCGCCTATTAGAGCGGATGAGACCCTATGCGCCTCGCATAATAGCGGATGACCCATTATTACCGTGACATCCCATCTCGAAGTGGGATTGGTATTTTTATGTTGTGTTAACATCTGCGGCTGTAGTAAAACAGGTTGGAGGGATCCAACTGGATTCCTTAAAAATGTTGAATTTACTTTATATATAGTGATATAATATATGTTTGAATAATCAGTGGTAGACTATAGCGTGATTTGAATTTATTAGATGCTATAGGAGTTTTGGCCTAGATTTTGGTATTTTTAAATACCAATAATATATGTTTTGAAATTGAAAAGAAATTGAAAAGGGATTTTGAAAGTGAAGTGTGTATATAGAGTTTTGAACTCTTTAAAGGAAAATGATTGGAATAAAATAAATATATGGACGTTAAATTTGTACTTAACTATTTCGTGTTATTGTAAATAGAAATTTGGGAAAAAGTATATAAAGAATTAAAAAAAAAATTCTTAGGTTATACTTATTTAAATATAAAAGGTTTTAAAAATTGAGATTTAAATAGGTTGGGAGAATAAAAGGGGATTTTGAAAATAAATATAATATTTGTTATACTGAATCTTAAATAAGATTCTAAATTACGAAATAGAAGTAAAATTGTGATTTGGTTGGTTTGGAGTTTAGTTTGGTTATTTAAGAAGTTAATTTATAAATGGAATTTAATTCATAAATCTATTTATAATCGGTTTAAGTGAGGTAAAACCGTTATAAACTGGAAATGAGATCGTGGGATTTATAAACAATGCTTATAAATAGGGTGAATGGTTATCATTTGATAAAATGAAGATATAAATTCACGGTAAGAATTGATAATGAGATGGGTAAATCGGTTTAAAAAGAAATGATAGAATTTTCTTTTGGAAATATGAAAAACGAATTTATGAAATTAGAAACGTAAATCGTTTGGCGATAAATCAAGAGAGATTTATAAGTATTAGATTGCTTATATTAGAATTGAGAAAGTATATTTTTATTGAGAAGTTGGGTTTCTTTTAAAAAGAGGATTTTTAATTATTAACTAGGTAATTTAAAAAGTGTTTAAAAATATTATTGAAAATTAGTTATTCAATTATTTTAAAATGTTTAAAGTATATTTAATTATTAATTAAGTTAAATTATAATGTTTTGTTTTAAAGGTAATTACTATTTAAGAATTAAACGATATTATTATTTTAAAAGATAAATTATTCAATATTAATATTGTTTATATAGTAACTTTTATTAAAGAGTGTTTGCTTAAGTTAAACTTGGACCAATTGTTATATACACTTTATAAGCATTATTTTGAGATAATGATCAAATAAGTGTTACGGAAATTAATGGTATACTTTCATTGCGAAATTCAGAGGCAGAGATTGCCTGTAGTTAAGTTTAGATTTATCTGGGACAGAGACCTAATCATTGAGCTGTGAATCCATGGTTGATACCGCGTGGTGCTTTCCATATTTATTTTAAAACGTTTTTCAAATATTTTTGAAGGAAATGGTTTGTTAATATACTTATTTCGGTGAGATAAGTATACACTTTTGAAATAAGATGTAACGTCCCGCCTTTTTGTATGCTTTAAATCGACGATAAACCAAACACGCCAGACTCAAACCATACGGAATGGCGGATTGTTATGGGGTAAATAAGAAAAAGCAGAGAAAGAAAAAAATAGAATCTTGCAGCGGAACAATAAAATATAATAATCAATAAACAGTTTATGAAGTTGTTTTACAAAATATTCGAGTATACTTATACAATACATATCAGAGTCACACATGCCAGAGAATAATAAATAATGCAGTGGAACAATGTGTTGCAGTGAAATAATAATAAATAGTAATAATAAAATCTTCTTCTTCATCCTCAAGAAGTAAAGTCTCCAAATCCTGAAATGCTCAGGCTGACCCGAGCGAATTGAAAACAAAACACTCGAGTCAAAACTAAAAGATCTTATGTAAGTTAAATCAAAGGTAAAATATGAGTGTAACGGCGTCATAGATGTTTACGGGATTTGACATCTCCTATCCAGTGCCTAACGTGAGTGCGGTTACTTAAGAGATGCTCAGGATTCACATCTCCTAAGGATCCGTTAAACTATTTACTATATAGTAATATTTCGCTATTATAATAATGTCTATAGTAAAATGAACTTACTTTTAAGTAGCATTAAGGCTTTACGTTTTCCACCTTAACACGTAATAGTCCCAGTAGTCCATCCAGCATCAGCGCATCTCCAGATCGAGAGACTGCCCTAAATACTCCACGGGCCACGGGAGAAAAACCAAACTCGTACAAGCCGCGCTATTTTAGGTGACACGGCACCACTAGGCAATGCCAGGGTAGATATACCAATTACGCTTTCGGACCGGTGGTAGCGCACAACAGCTACTACCGCCCACCTCGAGCAACACCCTTAAAATCAAAAAGGGTCCCCGAACAATCACAAAGTAATAGAATGGTATCGAAGGAGTGTGTCCGATAAAAGGTGCTACCTTCTTAACCCGTCAATCGCTCCTGTTTTAGCCACCTTATGCCAACTCACGGGAGTCGGCTCCACGTATTTACCTCAAAGGAAACATTGCCACCATCCTACTTCTTTCTGGAATCTCCACCACGTAAGCGGTTGTTTAAGTAGTTTTCAGAGTTGGCAGAGAGTATGACAACTTCCGAACCCGGTCTCTTCAACAACCAAACGTTATTATAACACCGCGGTCATTTCAAAACAGTTTATACTTCAAACTCGAATATAATATCCATTTCAAAACCATATAAATACAATATCATTTCCATTTCAAAACCAAACCAATATGATATCATTTTAAAACTCATAGTATTTCAAAGTTATAAAATTTCGAAACCAAAGACTTAAAACTATAGCACTTCCAAAATGTAATACTTTAAAATTATTAACTTTGAAACATAACTTCCACCGCTTAGATGTTTTAAATATTAAAATATTTTACAAAATAAACTAGCTTCTTAAATTTCACAAATCAATTCCAAAAAATCTCGAATTTCTAAATTTCAAATTTAACCTGTAACAACCCTGTATTTTGTGATTTATTTTTTTGTATATTTTAATTATTTTAATTGAATTTTTGATTTAAAAACTTATTTTATTTATTTTGAATGATAAACATTAGTTTTGTTATGAATTATCATTCTAAAGCATGACTAAAAAGAATATTTTCCAAAACGTGAATTTTTGGTCAAAATAGTCAAACTTTGACTTTTAATTTAAATTTTTAAAAGTTTGAAAATTTAAATTTTATCTTTTATTATGAAAGTACATAAAATTTTAAGAACACTGCTTTTTGTTTCGTTGGAAACGGATTTAAATTGTGAAAGTTATGTATATTTCAATATTGAGTGCAATTTGTTTATTCTGCAATTTTATTATTTTAAATAGTATAAATTTTATTTTTCTTTGTCATATTTTATTGTAATATGTATTGATATATTATTTTATGTATGTTTTTGTCTTTTAATATTTTTGAAGTGGGGTAGGAATTTTTCTAGAGCTAGTAGTATTTTTCTTGTAATTTCCATGCCCTGTTTTCAATTTTTAAACATTTTCTTTAGTTCTTTTCTATTTTTCTCCAATTTAATTAATTATTTTATTTTACAAATGATAAATAAATTATTTTATTTCAAAATTTTGCTTTAGAATATTTTTAAAATGAAGTAGATATTTTTTTAAAGCCATTGATGTTTTAATTGTAATTTTTGAACCCTGTTTCAATTTTTAAGCAATTTCCTTAGTTCTTTTTATATTTTCTTTAAACTTAATTATATATTTTTATTTTATTTCACTTTGTTTAGGTTTTTAGATGTACTTGCTGAATTTTGTTTTGTTTTACTTGATTTAAAAGAAAAGAAAGTATGGAAGGTTTTAAAAGCTAAGAAATGTAAAGTCGTTTCACATTTCTTTTACTTTTTCTTTTTCAATCAATACATCAATTATTTTGGCCGTTCCTTATACTATCTTCAGCCGACTTCTTTTATTCATTTTCACGAATCACCAAAGATTCTCAACCCTAAAAAAAAATCATGGCCTCCATCTTGCAAAAATTTGGTAAAATCTTCTTCTCTTCTCTTGTTTTCTAGTATTTCTATGTGATTTTGCAACTTGTTCTCTACTTCATGGCTCTACTCCTCCTCAAGCAGATCTAGGCCAACCTCCACCACTTTATTCTCTGATCATCATCCACCCTAGATCACCACCATGGCAGGCCAAGCAACCCCAAGGCAAGCACCACCACCAAAATCCACAAATCCATCACCTATGCACTCATGCTGACCTAGTTTTGGTACCATCACCTTCATCCACCTTTTGCCGCCACTTCCACCAACACCACCTGCTCTGACCTAACCACCACCCCCTAGCACATCAGCCATCACCACTTGAGTCTCTGACCATGACCTAGAGCCTATGGCCAAACCAAATTGTAGCATAGAGTTGTTGAATTTGCCTTGAAATTGCCATGTAGTGTTGACTTATTGCACCTATAAATCTCCACACTTTTAGACCATGATAGACTGACCACTATGGACCCAAACCAGACCTTTATACATGCCTTGGCTGTACTGTTTCAGTTCATAACTGAAGTATGTGAAGTTGAGAACAAGTGCAAAGCATTTGTCTTCGTTTTGGGCTTTGATTCCTAGTGTCCTTTAGTGTAATTTGGCTTTCAAAAACTTATGTATTTGGAATTATTTTGTTTATATGTATACAAGGCAATTATATTTGTCTCTCCACTCTCAAATCATGGTAGTGTTGTCATGCCTTCGTTGTGTCTATATCGTGTGCTTTGGTGTCGTTCTCCAGCTTGTGAAATGTGAGTATTTCTCACCAGACATTATGTACTTATATAAGTAGTAAATTGACACCCTGTGAATTGGTAGAACTATATTGACATGTGATAACTGCTTATAATTTTATCGTATGATATTCACACCTGTTATATCATATGTTACTGTTATTTCATGCTATTCTATTTATTTTATCTGTTCATCACACTGCAAGTTCCCTTTAGATTAGAATCACTACGGGTTGAAATGATACATACCGGAACGGACTTTAGAGTAAGGGACAATTGTTATGGGCTGAAATGATAGGCCTGAACGATTTTCAATTTAATCCATTTACTTGGGACTGCGGGTTTGAAATGATAAAACCCGGATTTTTCTTTGTAAATTACGGGTTGAAATGATATATTACCTGTATCACTTTACCCAGCGTAGAAAATTATATACAGGCCCGTAGTTAAGATATGTTTTTCTAAAAATTTAAAATACTTTATAAATTTAATTATTATATTATTTTGATTTAAAATTAAATAAAAATATGATTTTTGTAAATATTATTGATTTTCTGAATAATTGTAAGTGAAATGAATTAATGAAAAAGTTAGAAAATTTTGAATGTAAGTTATTTTGGAAATTTTGATTTAATTTTTAATGGAAATTAAATTAACTTTGGAAATATGATAAATTTATGATATTTTGAATTTTAATGAATTTAAAGTGATTTTATATCATATTAATGATTTTTTATAAAGTTGAAATGTGAATTGAATGAATATTTGAGTTGGCATTTTGAAATATAACTAAAATTGGAAATTTATGAAATTGACTTAAAAGTGAAATTTTAGTTAAGTAAATAAAAATAAAACTATGTAATATTTGAGAATTTGAGCTTAAGAATTAAGTTGAAATTTAATGTAATGAATTTAAATTTGAATGCTGAAATTTAATAAGTGAATTATTAATAAATATTGATTTTTGAAAGGAAACTTAACTTTATAAAATCATGAATTTGAGGAAAATTTAACGATGCTTATAAGTGTGAAAATGTATGATTTTGTATGTTAAAAATGAATTAAATAAAAAAATAGTGTTTGTGAAATTCTATTGAATATTTGAAGTTAATTAACAGCATTTTGAATGCTGTATTTTGTTAAATTGAATTGGTTTGAATGTAACTTTCCGTAGCATTTCTAAATGCTGAGAAACTTGAATTTTCATTGTTTTAATAAATTTAAGTGCATAAATGAACATTGAAAAGTTTAAACTTTTGGAATTTAATAATTTAATTATTAAATGTAATAACTTCATTTTTATGATTTAATAATGAAGTAATTTGTTTTGAAATATAACTATTTGATATATTAAAATGATTGAAATGTGGGTTCGAAAGATACGATATTTTGATATATTAAAATGATTGAAATGTGGTTTTGAAAGATATGATATTTTATATTAAATGATTTGAAAAATGGAGTTTTGAAAGATATGATATTTTGATGTTAAAATGTTTTGAAATGAAGTTCTGAAAGATATGATATTTTGGAAATGAAGCTTTGAAAGGTTATGATCTTTTGATATATTAAAATGATTTGAAAGGAAGTTTTGAAAGGATATGATAATTTAATATATTGAAATGGTTAGAAATGACTTGATATTTATTTTGATAAATATTTGAATTGAAAGATATGTTATGATGATATATTGAAATGGTTTGGAAATGATTTAATCTTTATTTTGATAAAGATTTGGGTTGAAATGATATTTTATTTTGAAGTATATAATATTGTTTTAAAGTTATAACTACGGGTTATAATAACGATTGGTTGTTAAAGAGACCGGGATCGGATATTGTCTTATAGCCGGCGAATACCGAAAACCACTTTAACAACTGTGTACACGGTGGGGATTTCAGAATGAAGTATGATGGTGGCGACGTTCTCGAGGTATATTACGTGGACCCAACTCCCGTGAGTTGGCATAAATGACTAAAACAAGAGCTATACCAGGCTACACAAATGGTCGCACCCTTTCATCGAGCATGCTCCATCGGAAACCATTCTATTACTTTTGTGATTCGATATGTGGCGCCACTTTGATTCGGGGGTATTGTTCGAGGTGGACGGAAGCTGCCGGCTTGCCGTCACCACCGGTCCGGGAGTGCAAACGGTGTATCCACCCTGGCATTGCCTCGCATGCCATGTCATATCCTTATATCGAGCCCACTACGATTTTGGTTTTAAAGATCCGACCGCGTTAAGGTTCACCATCCCCTTAACGCTATTTTCTATATGATTATACTTTACTGAATAGACACTACTGTATATAGCGTATATTACTACATAGTAAATAGTTTAACGGAACCTTAGAGGATGGGCGGTCCCAAGCATCTTCTAAGTTACTTGTACCTTTACTACAGTTCACTTGAGTTACATTGTATAAGTATGTATGTCCAGACTCGAGTGTTTGTATTTTTATTTACGCTCGGGTCAGCCTGAGTTATTCATAGATTTGGATTTCCACTTTCTGGAGATTGGAATCGCTGGAGATTATCTACTTGTCAAGTTTCAACTTTTCAGTTCGGTTGTTCTATTCAACTTGTACTTGGTTATCATATTTAAACTTCTGTTGTACTTTATTTCTTTAATTGTATCTTATGTAACTCCAATATATTTATATAGTAGCTTCATGAACAACTATCTCTTTTACTTCCGCTGCATTATTATTACTCTGTGTCTGTGATTTTTATTTACTGCATATTTTGAGATTTGCCAAATTTTTATTTACAACGCGGTATTTTGAGCAATTCAATTCCGGCATGAGTGTCTACCTATACAATTATAGTGGATGCGAATGGTTGAAAATATCGGGTCGTTACAGTTGGTATTAGAGCATTGGTAGCTCTAGGCAAAACTCAACATATGGAGTGAATGTATTTACAGAATCACTTTCATTCGAGTTTGAATCTCTCCCTTTTGACTCGATTCCTTTGAATTTTGGAACGTTCCCTACGGTTCCAAAATCCATTCGTATCCCTCGCTATTCATCTTCTTTTGACTTTGGAGTATTCCATAACTCCGCGTCGAATGATCTTTTTAGTGAGTCGTCGGTCACGCCATTTTCAAATTGAATTGAAAATGGGGGAAAACTCCTTTACATTTAGCATCGATTCACCAGAGATTTATATCTATCCTTGGTTTAGATGCTAATATCTTTTGTTATCCCAAACTCTAACTCTTGAGATCAATGTAGATTTACCCTAGAGAAAATCCACATCGATCTTATTATTTAAGTCATGGTTGACCCGGTTAAGGTTGCCCGCGATTTATTTAAGCTTACCCACCTCCTACTCTGTTATTAAATCATCTTGTCTTTTGTTTCCAATCTATTCTTCCAAACATTTTGAATTATACTTGTATATCTATGTTTTGTTTTATATATTGTGTTGTTTGAGTTGTTGATGTTGAGTTGGGTTTCTGATCAATTCATCTGATCAACGCTATCGATCGGATTTCTAAAACACATTGACAGAACAAACTTACACAATATATTTTAAAATTTTGGTCAATGAAATAAATTTTGTTATATAAGTACATTTATGAAACTTAATAAACTGATTTAAATTGAATATTTGAAGTGATAATACTTGATTTGAGAACTGAAATGAATTTAGAACAAGAAATTTGAGAATTTAATTTCTGATGGTTTCAAACCATGTGTTTAATGTTTAAAAGGTTATATTACTTAACGTATTTTCAAATAGAAATTTGTTTCCAAAGAATTATAAGTTTAAAATTAGCGCTCTTCTCATTATCGCTGGGAAATAACTTCGGTGATGACTGCAGCATCATCGACGTTCATTTTCGAGTTTCGAAGTGAAGAGACTGCTCTATAATCTTGCTATAGCTTTGTTTTGGAAATCAATTTGATTTGAATTTCTAAAATATGACTTGATTTATAATATATATAGATATATGATGTAACAACCCGCATATTTATCGATTTTTTATATTTAAATATTTTAATCGATACTCGGAATTTAGTCCGAAAAGCTACTTTTTGCATACGGTCGAATTAGGACTCGGGACTACTCCCATTGAGTTTAAAATGCCATTTGCGACTTTTTTGAGTATAAGCTTCGATATGTTTGGAGTAAGTTGATTTTTGCTACTTTTTCACTTAGAGCTTTGGTTTGGGCTGAGCCCAATAACCCCACTTATGTGTTCAGTCCCAACCCCTTCTCCTCTTCATTACTTTATTTCTTATTCCTAATATTCAAGCATTCATAACAATGGAGAGTGGAAGACGAAATTAAAACTCCAAGCCCTAGTTTTCTTTTGCAAATCAAACTCTAGCTTCAAACTAATAGAAGAACCCATTGGTAAGCTTCTCTTCTTCTTCTCCAACTGATTCTCTTATCAATTTCAGAAATCCCTAAACCTAACTTTGGGAATGTTCTTCTTTTAAAGCTTAGAATCAAGCTTCTTGAGTTGGATTTGAAGAGTGGTTGATTCTCCTTTGCTTTAGAGCTTCTTCTTCATTTGTTTGGGTTCAAAGGTGAGATTTTTATCTCACATCTATGTCTATGATTATCTCCGATTGTTAGGTATGAATTCCTAACACATATTCATGTGCATTTGATTTTGGTTTGAATTGATTTGGTGTATATTCCAATTTTTGGTGTTTTGAAAACCAAAATCTATGAAAATCATAGTTTTATTGTTTGAACATGTTTTTGGTGATGCATCGTGAAGCTTATAGGGCCGGGTAGTCGATTGACATAAATCCCTTGTGTCCATTGCTCGTCCGGTTGCATTTTGGAGAAGATTGCATCTTCATTTCATAGTCTAAGAAAACAGCCTTGTGCCAGTTAGTCGACTGGTTTTAAAATTCAGTCGACTGGCTGTAGCACATAGGCATTCCGAAGGCAAATTCCAGACGCTCGGGTCCTCTGTTTCCCTGCATTCAGTCGACTGGATTTTTAGGTCAGTCGACTGACTGCAGGAAATGAAATTTTCTTGTTTATGCTTCAGTCGACTGACTGTAGAGGGCCAGTCGACTGATTTTCTCCTATTTTCCTATTGTGCCTATTTGTGCATATTTTTTGCTCGGATTCCAAATTTAATCGATTCGTGATTATCCGATTTGTTGATTTTCATTTATTATCGACTTTGATGTCTTTTATATCGAGATTTTTGGGAATATCCATTTTGATGGATTTGATATCGATTTATTGGAATTAATTCACGTCTTCGAATGTGAACTTTGATGATTGATTATTCCTACAATCATTTCTATGATTTGTCACTTAAAAAATATAAAGGTTTCGATACTAGTAGTAAATATCAAAACTCTTTCATCAAAATGATTTCAACACTATTTTATTACAAAGCTCGTTCTCTTAAATCGTTTTCCAATCTATTAGTATATACAAACCTTTACCTCACTCGTATAAGAAATAATTAAACGACTTAGTAAAACAAGTGGTATGAAATGCTTGCGTTTACTTCGTCGGTTAATTCTTGAACTTGTTCGATTGAATCTCTTGTGACAATTTTCTAGTGGAGATCTACAATTTGTTCGTAATTATTTAAGTTAAGCTAGTGGTTATGGGACATGAAGCCAAGCTCATATATTTACTAGCTTACTGTAACTGACACTTCTTGATGATCATGACGATCATTTTTGTGATTTAGACTAGCAATGTGCGATGTCTCTTTGTCTGCAAGGGAGACTAAACCCCGTTTTGTGGAGTTTCGACTCATATTGATAGGGTAGCGCCCCAGGGTCTTTGGGCCGTTCGTGTGTCAAAAATAAATGGCTAGCTACCATGAGATAGCGTCTCGTTCGTGTGATACATATGTTGGTGAGTTTTCATGCTCCCGTTCGTGTGATAGGCCTCCCCCCTATTTTGTGTGATTTCTGGATTTCGTGTGTCGAATTCTGTAACTTTCTTCTCCACCTATTTTTGTGATTTCTATTGATATGATTTATCAATTTTGTGCATAGGTGAATTCGTGTGTCATTGACTGGATTTCTTGAGATGATTTCTAGAATTTGTGCTCCACCTATTTTTGTGATTTCTATTGATATGATTTATCAATTTTCTACATAGGTGAATTCGTGTGTCATTGACTGGATTTCTTGAGATGATTTCTACAATTTGTGCTCCACCTATTTTTGTGATTTCTATTGATATGATTTATCAATTTTGTGCATAGGTGAATTCGTGTGTCATTGACTGGATTTCTTGAGATGATTTCTAGAATTTGTGCTTCACCTATTTTTGTGATTTCTATTGATTTGATTTATCAATTTTGTGCATAGGTGAATTCGTGTGTCATAGACTTTTGTGATTGACATTGATATAACCGACAATATTTATGGTTTGGTGAACAAAATAAGGAGTATGACATTACCTTTGATTCTTGTGTGGATTTGGTGATATTGATTAATCTCTTGTTGATTTTCAATTACTTATATATATCACAGCTTGGCATTGTGATTATTATGTGTTTTGTCATATCTCTTACTTTATATCGTTTCATCTGATATTTATAGTTAGACTGATCCATTTATTATTTTCTTATTAAATAATACTCGGGTCAGACCGAGATGTTACAGGTGCTTCTGCTTGACTCCACATCCGGGATTACCTGCTTGACTTTTGGTTAACTACTTAGATTAGTAGTTTTTTTGTTGTATACATTTGAGTTATAGACTCCATAGTGTATACTTATTCTTTTGTGTAGTTCGTGTAACTATTCTTTTGTGATATTTTGGATCTTTTTAGACCACTACTCTGATGCACACTTCCTAGTGTTATATTCATATCTATTTCCGCCTTTGTGATATGAATTATCTGTGACTGCTTTATGTTATGTTTATTTCTATATTTGTTTCTGAAGATATTGTAGCCACTGTGTAGTAGCTTTGAGTTTGTGTCGGTATGTCGGATTTCCCTCTCGATAAAGAAATGCATGTTATACTATCTGACATATCGATGCTCTCGCAAAGCAATTACATGGATGGTCGCTCCTCAACAGCCTTATTCTCAGAGCTATCTGACAGCATTACTCTGTAGTGTTCTTGGCTAGCGTGGGTATAGAGGTGGGGCGTCACAGCTTGGTATCAGAGCCAAACTTCGAAACTATATGAAATATTATAACAAGGATCATCGTCCTAAGTCTTTCTTAGGAGTCGTGCCTTAGGATTTTATTCGAGTCTTCGTACCGATTCATCCTATTTTCTTTTATGATTCCTTGTTTTATCTATCAAGATTGCTTGATATTCATTAGTGAATAATCTTCTTCTTGTTCTTCTTTCTTTCTAAAGGAAGAGAAATGTTTAGACCATGCCGCCCCAGAGCCGTACCATCTAGCACTCTACCCCAGGATGGAGTTTTTATGACTGCTCAACAGCTTCTTGATTTAGTGACGAATGCTCAAGCAGCTAGTTCTAATCCGGAACCTACTCACCCTAAATCTGGGTTTGCACGTTTGTGCAATGATTACACCAACCTGGGTGGGAAGCCATTTAAAGGTTCTGAAACTATTGTTGAAGTACAGGCTTGGTTAAGGTCATGCGATCGAATCTTTTCTCGCATGAACCTCATTGATCTTCACCAAGTTCAGGTGGCTTCTAGCATGCTCCAAGAAAGAGCATTAGACTGGTACGAGCTTCTGATTGCTGAAATAAATGAAGCAGATCTCACATGGGAGAAATTCCGAGAGCGCTTCGAGTTAAAATTCGTACCAGAAGCTGAGAAGTTTACTTTGGCTCGCCGTTTTATTGACCTCATTCAAGGTGAATCTTCCGTTACGGACTATGTCGCGTCTTTTGAATCTCTCTCTAAATATGGAGTTGAGTACATCAGCACCCCTTTAAAGAAGAACCAGAGGTTCGTCTATGGCTTAAACAAAAATCTCAAGAAGCCATTACTTCTAAAATTAGAAGTTCCTTTCGACCAACTCATTGATATCGCTCTTCGTCTTGAAGAGGCGGATAGGGAAAGTGATGTTGAAGTGGTGGGTTCCAAACCAAACTTCAACAACAAGAAGAGGCCAAACAAATTCAAAGGTCCTTATCCCAATAAGAAAGGGAGGCAAGCAAATCCTGTTGCAAAGACCTTTTCCTCTGCTAAAGGGAAATGCTTTAACTGTGGTTCCAGAGACCATTTTGCGAATAAGTGTTCAAAGCCTCGTACTTGTCGCTATTGTAAAAGCCCGGACCATTTTATGCATATATGTCCCAAACTTCAAAATAGGAAGGAGGGAAAGCTTAATGTTGCTCAATCCCCTGGCAACACATCTCCTGGTCAAGGTATGTCTCATTCTATCCTTGATGGTATTATTATATTTCGTGATCAACCTATTCGAGTTCTTTTTGATACGGGAGCATCCCATTCTTTTATATCTAAAGAGCTTGTTGATACCTTTTCTTTAAGTGTTGTTGCTTTAATGACTTCTTTGAGAATTGCGAATCCTGTTGGTGGATCCGCAACAATCAGTTTATTGTGTAATGATGTCGAGATTATTTTGTGTGATTTTTCTTTCCGAGCCGATTTGCACGTCATGCGTTATTTAGGCTTTGGAATGATTTTGGGAATGGATTGGCTTAACCGTTATGAAGCTCATATCCTATGTCCTGAGCGGACTATTCATCTTCGACATCCTCTATCTGTTAAGCAGATTTCTATTAATCTTAAAGATTCGGATTCCAGCTTGGTTGCGTCTTTATATTCTTTAAATCCTCGTGATGACGATAATGATGATGAGGAAGATATAATTTCTCTTATTCACGTTGTTCGTGAATTTTCCGACATATTTGAGCCCGTTTTAGGATTACCACCTAAGCGAGCAATCGAGTTCAGAATTAATCTTATCCCTGGAGCTCAACCTATTACTCGTCCTCCTTATCGTATGTCCAATAAAGAAAACGAGGAGATGTGTAAACAATTATCCGAATTGGAGACAAAGCAATTTATTCGCTCTAGTTCCTCGCCTTGGGGAGCTTCAGCTATTTTTGTGAAGAAATCCGATGGAACACTTAGGCTTTGCGTTGACTACCACAAGCTTAATGATCTTACTATCAAAAATAAATATCCTTTACCTCGGATTGATGATCTATTCGATCAACTTAGTGGTGCTAGAGTCTTTTCACAATTGGACTTGGCTACCGGTTTCCATCAGCTTCGTATTGCAGGGGATAGCATTCCTTTGACATCGTTCCGTACCCGTTATGGATCTTATGAATGGCTTGTTATGCCATTTGGATTAACGAATGCTCCGGCTTATTTCGTTGACCTTATGAATCAAGTTTTCAAAGATTTTCTCCATCGGTTTGTTCTCATCTTTATTGATGATATTCTTGTGTATTCAAAAACCGAGGAGGAACATGAGAAGCATCTTCAGATTGTATTGGAAACTTTGGAGTAATCAATTAAAAGAGAAATTTTCTAAATGTCATTTTTGGCAATCTCGTGTGAAGTTTCTCGGTTATATTATTTCCGAATCCAGAATTTCCGTGGATCCTTCAAAGATTGAAGCGATCCAAGATTGGAAGAGACCGGGGAGTGTGACAGAGATTCGTTGTTTCCTTGGATTGGCAGGTTATTACTGCCGTTTTATCAAAGACTTTTCTAAGATTGTCGCGCCTCTTGCTGGCTTGACTAAGAAAGGTGTTAAATACGTTTGGTCGGACAAATGTGAAACTTCTTTTCAGAAATTAAAAGAACTCCTTTCCGATGCTCCTATTCTTGTGATTCCCGAGGGGAATCAAGATTTCGTTGTTTATAACGATGCTAGTCGCATTGGTTTGGGTGCCGTTCTTATGCAAAAAGAACGTGTAATTGCTTATGCTTCAAGGCAATTGAAGCCGGCCGAGACTAGATATGCCACGCATGATTTAGAACTCGCGGCTATTGTTTTCGCCCTTCGAATTTGGCGTCATTACCTATTGGGAGAGAAATTTATTCTTTACACGGATCATAAGTCTTTGAAGTATGTATTCTCTCAAAAGGAACTTAATTTGCGTCAACAACGTTGGCTCGAATTTCTTGCACCATATGATCTTGATATCCTTTATACTCCCGGAAAGGGAAATCGCGTTGCGGATGCACTTAGTCGAAAGCAACAAGCGGTTGTTTCTATGATGATATCCGAATGGAACGATCTCGAGATTTTATCCACGTGCGAAATTCGAGACCGTGTTTCCGATTTATGTTCATCTCTTTTTTTATGTAGCCTTGAGGCTCATCCTTCTCTTTTAGACCCCATTCTTGAAGTACAAAGGCTAGATCCCGAATTGGCTCTTCTTGGCCAAAATGTTAAGGATAAAATTGATATTGAAGGTTTGAAAGACTTTGATATTGATTCTCGTGGCGGTATTCGAAAATTTGGTAGACTTATCGTACCAAATATTGGTGATCTTCGCAAAGATATTTTAGAGGATTCCCATCGTTCTAAATTTACCATTCATCCCGGTAGCAGTAAAATGTACGCGGATATGAAGTGACTTTATTATTGGGAGGGAATGAAACTTGACATCGCTAACTTCATTAAGCGTTGCATGACTTGCCAACTCGTTAAGGCCGAACATTAAAGGCCCGGTGGGTTATTGCAACCTTTATAAATTCAAATTTGGAAGTGGGATCAGATTTCCATGGATTTTATAGATGGCCTTCCCCGTTCTCGTTCGGGTCATGATAGCTTATGGGTGATTGTTGATAGACTTACTAAATCCACCCATTTTATTCCCGTTCGGTCTAACCGAACCTTACCTCTTTTGGCAAAACTTTTTATTAAAGAAATTGTTAAATTGCATGGAGTTCCTACTTCTATTGTTAGTGATCGTGATCCATTGTTTACTAGTGTATTTTGGAAGAGTCTTCAAAAAGTTTTGGGAACGAAGCTTCATTTTAGCACCGCTTATCACCCCCAGTCCGATGGACAAACCGAGCGTGTGAATAAAACTCTTGAAGATCTTCTTCGTGCATGTGTTCTTGATTTTGGTGGAAGTTGGGAAGATCATATTTCTCTTTTTGAATTTTCCTATAATAATAGCTTCCAATCTAGTATTGGTATGGCACCTTTCGAGGCACTCTATGGAAGGCCATGCCGATCTCCTTCTTGTTGGCTTGAGGCCGGTGAGAAGCTGGTTTTAGGTCCAGACTTTATTCGTGATTCCACAAAAAAGATTGAACTTATTCGACATAGGATGAAAGAAGCCCAAAGTAGACAAAAATCCTATGCCGATAACCGGAGAAGGAAGTTAGAATTTTCTGTGGGAGATCTTGTGTTCACTTGTGTTTCACCTATGAAAGGTGTTGTACGTTTCAGTCGATCGGGAAAATTGGCGCCTCGATATATTGGGCCATTTCCTATCACTGAACGTATTGGTTCCATGGCTTATCGCCTATCATTACCGGCTAGGTTTTCTGCCATACATGACGTGTTTCACATTTCTCAATTACGGAAATGTCTTCGAGATTCTGATTCTATTCTTGAGCCCGGTGTTGTGGAAGAGATTGAAGTTTCGCCTAATTTAACTAATGAGCAACGTCCTATTCGTGTTATTGATTCGGAGGTCAAACGCCTTCGAAATAAAGATGTTCCGCTTGTGAAAGTTCAATGGTCTTCAAATCCTAAGGATTGTTCTTGGGAGTCTAGAGAGTTCATCGAGCGAACACATCCGGAATTACTTTCTCGTGCTCTTTGAGGTGAACTTTTTATTTCAAGCTTCTTTTGTGTTGAATATGCTTTTATGGATGTTACTATATATCTTCTTCTTAAATATTGCGAGGACGCAATTTCTTTAAGGAGGGGAGTCTGTAACAACCCGCATATTTATCGATTTTTTATATTTAAATATTTTAATCGATACTCGGAATTTAGTCCGAAAAGCTACTTTTTGCATACGGTGGAATTAGGACTCGTGACTACTCCCATTGAGTTTAAAATGCCGTTTGCGACCTTTTTTAGTATAAGCTTCGATATGTTTGGAGTAAGTTGATTTTTGCTACTTTTTCACTTAGAGCGTTGGTTTGGGCTGAGCCCAATAACCCCACTTATGTGTTCAGTCCCAACCCCTTCTCCTCTTCATTACTTCATTTCTTATTCTTAATATTCAAGCTTTCATAACAATGGAGAGTGGAAGAGGAAATTAAAACTCCAAGCCCTAGTTTTCTTTTGCAAATCAAACTCTAGCTCCAAACTAACAGAAGAACCCATTGGTAAGCTTCTCTTCTTCATCTCCAACTCATTTTCTTATCAATTTCAGAAATCCCTAAACCTAACTTTGGGAATGTTCTTCTTTTAAAGCTTAGAATCAAGCTTCTTGAGTTGGATTTGAAGAGTGGTTGATTCTCCTTTGCTTTAGAGCTTCTTCTTCATTTGTTTGGGTTCAAAGGTGAGATTTTCATCTCACATCTTTGTTTATGATTATCTCCGATTGTTAGGTATGAATTCCTAACACATATTCATGTGCATTTGATTTTGGTTTGAATTGATTTGGTGTATATTCCAATTTTTGGTGTTTTGAAAACCAAAATCTATGAAAATCATAGTTTTATTATTTGAACATGTTTTTGGTGATGCATCGTGAAGCTTATAGGGCCGGGTAGTCGATTGACATAAATCCCTTTTGTCCGTTGCTCGTCCGGTTGCATTTTGGAGAAGATTGCATCTTCATTTCATAGGCTAAGAAAACAGCCTTGGTGCTAGTCAGTCGACTGGTTTTGAAATTCAGTCGACTGGCTGTAGCACATAGGCATTCCGAAGGCAAATTCCATAGGCTCGGGTCCTCTGTTTCCCTGCATTCAGTCGACTGGATTTTTAGGTCAGTCGACTGACTGCAGGAAATGAAATTTTCATGTTTCTGCTTCAGTCGACTGACTTTAGAGGGCCAGTCGACTGATTTTCTCCTATTTTCCTATTGTGCCTATTTGTGCATATTTTTTGCTCGGATTCCAAATTTAATCGTTTCGTGATTATCCGATTTGTTGATTTTCATTTATTATCGACTTTGATGTCTTTTATATCGGGATTTTTGGGAATATCCATTTTGATGGATTTGATATCGATTTATTGGAATTAATTCACGTCTTCGAATGTGAACTTTGATGATTGATTGTTTCTACAATCATTTCTACGATTTGTCACTTTTAAAATATAAAGGTTTCAATACTAGTAGTATATATCAAAACTCTTTCATCAAAATGATTTCAACACTATTTTATTACAAAGCTCGTTCTCTTAAACCGTTTTCCAATCTATTAGTATGTACAAAACTTTACCTCACTCGTATAAGAAATCTAATTAAACGACTTAGTAAAACAAGTGGTATGAAACGCTTGCGTTTACTTCGTCGGTTAATTCTTGGACTTGTTCGATTGAATCTCTTGTGACAATTTTCTAGTGGAGATCTATAATTTGTTCGTAAATATTTAAGTTAAGCTAATGGTTATGGGACATGAAGCTAAGCTCATATATTTACTAGCTTACTGTAATTGACACTTCTTGATGATCATGACGATCATTTTTGTGATTTAGACTAGCAATGTGCAATGTCTCTTTGTCTGCGAGGGAGACTAAACCCCGTTTTTTGGAGTTTCGACTCATATTGATAGGGTAGCGCCCCAGGGTCTTCGGGCCGTTCGTGTGACAAAAATAAATGGCTAGCTACCATGAGATAGCGTCTCGTTCGTGTGATACATATGTTGGTGAGTTTTCATGCCCCCGTTCGTGTGATAGGCCTCCCCCTCTATTTTGTGTGATTTCTGGATTTCGTGTGTCGAATTGTGGAACTTTCTTCTCCACCTATTTTTGTGATTTCTATTGATATGATTTATCAATTTTGTGCATAGGTGAATTCGTGTGTCATTGACTGGATTTCTTGAGATGATTTCTAGAATTTGTGCTCCACCTATTTTTGTGATTTCTATTGATATGATTTATCAATTTTGTGCATAGGTGAATTCGTGTGTCATTGACTGGATTTCTTGAGATGATTTCTACAATTTGTGCTCCACCTATTTTTGTGATTTCTATTGATATGATTTATCAATTTTGTGCATAGGTGAATTCGTGTGTCATTGACTGGATTTCTTGAGATGATTTCTAGAATTTGTGCTTCACCTATTTTTGTGATTTCTATTGATATGATTTATCTATTTTGTGCATAGGTGAATTCGTGTGTCATTGACTTTTGTGATTGACATTGATATAACCGACAATATTTATGGTTTGGTGAACGAAATAAGGAGTATGACATTTCCTTTGATTCTTGTGTGGATTTGGTGATATTGATTAATCTCTTGTTGATTTTCAATTACTTATATATATATATCACAGCTTGGCATTGTGATTATTATGTGTTTTGTCATATCTCTTACTCTATATCGTTTCATCTTATATTTATAGTTAGACTGATTCGTTTATTATTTTCTTATTAAATAATACTCGGGTCAGACCGAGATGTTACAAGTGCTTCTGCTTGACTCCACATCCGGGATTACCTACTTGACTTTTGGTTAACTACTTAGATTAGTAGTTTTTTTGTTGTATACATTTGAGTTATAGACTCCATAGTGTATACCTATTCTTTTGTGTAGTTCGTGTAACTATTCTTTTGTGATATTGTGGATCTTTTTAGACCACTACTCTGATGCACACTTCCTAGTGTTATATTCATATCTATTTCCGCCTTTGTGATATGAATTATCTGTGACTGCTTTATGTTATGTTTATTTCTATATTTGTTTCTGAAGATATTGTAGCCACTGTGTAGTAGCTTTGAGTTTGTGTCGGTATGTCGGATTTCCCTCTCGATAAAGAAATGCATGTTATACTATCTGACATATCGATGCTCTCGCAAAGCAATTACACGGATGGTCGCTCCTCAACAGCCTTATTCTCAGTGCTAGGTGACAGCATTACTCCGTAGTGTTCTTGGCTAGCGTGGGTATAGAGGTGGGGCGTCACTTATGATTTAAATTTGATTTGATAAACCATGTACATACATTTAGTTATCTCTAAAATGGTTAGAAAAAATCGGAAATTTAATTCTTAAATTTTATTTTCAAAGAATAATTTCAATTATAAAAAAAAGAAAATCAAAAATTTTGAATAAATGATTTAAGCTTGAAATGATTGAATTGAAAGTTTTATTTGTATAATACTCAATTGCATTCAAATATAACTTACCTTAATTTCAGAAGTTAAAAATGTAATTGGATAATATACAATATAAAAAGATTTATAAATAAAATTTGAGTGGTTATAATAAATGTTATATACTTAAATTTTAATTATAAAATGATTAACAGAGGTAATATAATAAAGGGTAATTGGATAACTTACAATAAAATAATGTTAAAATAACTAAGAATAAATCAAAGCAGTTATAATAAGTGTAAGTATATTTAACATAAGTAATAAATATATTGAAAGGAATAAATTTAATTTTAATTAGGAATAAAGAAGAATTAAATGTATTAAGTACATTATGAGTATAATAAATGATTATTTTTCAAACCCTTTGGTTTTAAAAATTGTTAATTTAAGATGATTAGATAATAAGATAATGAAATTTGAGATAGCTAACGATTTATTTTACTTATGAAAAAATAAGAAAAAAAAATTAAGTTGAAATTTCCATGGTTTCAAATTTATTTCCTTATTTTGTTTTGCAAACTATCTTTTGTCGTCCTTATTATTCTTATCTTCCTACAGATTGGTATAGGCATCTTTCTATAATCTTTCTGTTTAGAAATCTTTCTATAATCTTTGATAGATCTTTGGTAATCATTTTGAATCCACCTTTTCGTGCTTGTGTTCTTAATTTTGGAGAATCTGGGAAGATCATCTCCACCTTGTAAAACTTACCTATAACAATAGCCATCATGTATAATTTCAATCTCCTTGTCATCTTGTCCTAATCTTGTTTCACTCTATCTTTTTCTGTGCTTTCCTGTACCTCATTCCTTTTCGGGGACGAAAAGTTTTGAGTGGGGGAGAGTGTAACAACCCTGTATTTTGCGATTTATTTTTTTGTATATTTTAATTATTTTAATTGAATTTTTGATTTAAAAACTTATTTTATTTATTTTGAATGATAAACTTCAGTTTTGATATGAATTATCATTCCAAAGCATGACTAAAAAGAATATTTTCCAAAAAGTGAATTTTTGGTCAAAATAGTCAAACTATGACTTTTAATTTAAAATTTTAAAAGTTTGAAAATTTAAATTTTATCTTTTATTATGAAAGTACATATTTTAAGAATACTGCTTTTTGTTTCGTTGGAAACGGATTTAAATTGTGAAAGTTATGTATATTTCAATATTGAGTGCAATTTTTTTATTCTGCAATTTTATTATTTTAAATAGTATAAATTTTATTTTTCTTTGTCATATTTTATTGTAATATGTATTGATATGTTATTTTATGTATGTTTTTATCTTTTAATATTTTTGAAGTGAGGTAGGAATTTTTCTAGAGCTAGTAGTATTTTTCTTGTAATTTCCATGCCTTGTTTTCAATTATTAAACATTTTCTTTAGTTCTTTTCTATTTTTCTCCAATTTAATTATTTATTTTATTTTAGAAATGATAAATAAATTATTTTATTTCAAAATTTTGCTTTAGAATATTTTTAAAATGAAGTAGATATTTTTTTAAAGCCATTGATGTTTTAATTGTAATTTTTGAACTCTGTTTTCTATTTTTAAGCAATTTCCTTAATTCTTTTTATATTTTCTTTAGATTTAATTATATATTTTTATTTTATTTCACTTTGTTTTGGTTTTTAGATGTACTGGCTGATGTTTATTTTGTTTTACTTGATTTAGAAGAATAGGAAGTATGGAAGGTTTTAAAAGCTAAGAAACATAAAGTCGTTTCACCATTTCTTTTTCAATCAATACATCAATTATTTTGGCCGTTCCTTATACTAACTTCAGCTGACTTCTTTTCTTCATTTTCATGAATTACCAAAGCTTCTCAACCCTAAAAAAAAATCATGGCCTCCATCTTGCAAAAATTTGGTAAAATCTTCTTCTCTTCTCTTGTTTTCTAGTTTTTCTATGTGATTTTGCAACTTGTTCTCTACTTCATGGCTCCACTCCTCCTCAACCAGATCTAGGCCAACCTCCACCACTTTATTCTCTGATCATCATCCACCCTAGATCACCACCATGGCAGGACAAGCAACCCCAAGGCAAGCACCACCACCAAAATCCACAAATCCACTACCTATGCACTCAAGCTGACCTAGTTTTGGTACCATCACCTTCATCCACCTTTTGCCGCCACTTCCACAACCACCACCAGCTTTGACCTGAACACCACCCCCTGGCACATCAGCCATCACCACCTGAGTCTCTTACCATGACCCTAGAGTGTTACGACCCGTAAATTTTCGATAATTAAAATAGCTAATTTAATAAGATTTCGTGATTTAGTGTTAGAAAAAAATTGTAAGTCGTTTGGAATAATAATAACTGGAATGAATTGCAACAATAATTATCCAAGTAATTATTTATAGATTGAATAAAGTTCTAATCTAATTGAATTGACTCAAATGTTATAACTTGGTTAAGGGGATATGGAAATACAAATGTAAATAAGTGAATAAGAATTGTGATTTATTTAGGTAGAAATACAAATTTTGGTAGATTGGTTTCGAAGATTTAAATTGTAATAAGTATTGAAAAATAAATGCTACTTAGTGAATGCCTTTGCAATCAATAGTTGGATAGGATAATAAATGTTGAATTCATTGGGTACAATAGAGTAATTGATTGATAAGCAAAATCTATTTAAAATCAAATAATTGAATATTGAACAGGTAAATTGTTTAAAGTAAATATTTAAAACTTATTGAATAATTGAATAACTGTAAATTGGAAATAGTGTGCTAAGATGTGAATTCGTTTTAAAAGTTGAATCTTATAAGTTCAGTTTCAAATATTTCAAAGGATAATGAATTATTGGACAATCAAAATTGTTTAAATTTAATATTTGGAATTTATTGAATAATTGAATAACGGGTTTAATATGATTAAAAATTATTTGTAAAATTTTATTTTATCATATTAAAGATAGAATGATGTTGTAGAACTTTTAAAATCGACTTAAAAGTAAATTTATGAAAATTGAATATTTTAATATTAAATTGACGAGTTAAATTAACCATTTTTCAAACAGTCTCGGATTTCGACGAAACTAGTTTCATCGGATCCATAATGGCATATTATTGTAAGGTTTCAAATTTCGTGTCAATCGGATTTATGGTTTGTCCGGGGCAAGCCAAAACGCCTAGAAATTTAGTTAATCGGTTTAATTTTAAATCGATCGTTTATTTCCGTAACTCGCACATACGATCGAATTAGCCTCCGAAACCTATTCCATTATGTTCGGAACGCGGGGTAAACCCTAGAAACGCCGGTCACCGCATGAGATTTGGAGTTCGGAAATTCCGGATGAATAGTAATTCGAGAATTTTTCTATAAAAGCACCATCCTCTTTGCAAAAAAATTCCGAAACCCTAATTTCTTTATACGCAGCCGCCACTTCAAATTCGAAGGCCAGAATTTCATCCCCTTCTCCTCCAATTTCCCTCCAATCCGTCGACATTTACGCAAAGTTGTCAACTACAACATCGAAGAGGGCAAGGAGATCTAGCTAATCAACGGGGGAGATTGGATTTGGAGCAGTGTGGTGGTCGCCAGGGGGCTGTGTGGGCTGTGCGTTCAAGCACGAATTTCGAGGCCATAAGGAGGCCGAGCTCCATGGTATTGGGCGCGATGGTGGAGTCGAATGCAAGCTTCATAATGGTGGTTGCTGATCGTCTTCAATGGGAGCGTGGTGGTCGCGTTAATTGATGAAGATGGGCGGCTCATGGGTAGTTTTATGCGTGCAAAACCTGAAGGCAACGTGAAAGAGGTGAGGTGGAGAGAGCGGCCAGAACGGGAGCAAATCAATACATGCGGCCTTGATGAAACTAGGTTTAAAAAGGAAAATAAATTTGTAAATTATATATATTATAATTTGTATAAACTTCTAAAAATCATAACTTTGTCATACGAGGTCGAAAAGTTACGAAACTTTTTGCGTTGGAATCGTATGGAGGAGAACTACGCTATGGAATGGGATTGGAATCGTTTGGAGCTAGTGAAAATTTCGGGTAAAATTAAACGCTCGTTTAATTTTATTCGAAATAAAACGCTGGAACTACATTGAAATCAAGTGAGTGTTTTATAACGCTCACAACGTACTAAATATCTTTATGCTAGTTAAATTTGACATTATGAAGTGTTACGAATTTTATTTTCCATTGTTTGATAAAATTTAATTGTCATATAGATTGTCATTTGAATTAACCGTTGAAAATTTAATTGATAGTTAAACTGAAATTGAAATTGAATTGCGATTAAATTACGTGACATTGATAACTATGAAATTATCATGAATTGTATTGTCTATTGGATGATGTATTTCGATGGATGCTATTGGTTGATATTTAAATGTTTGGATGTTTATTTTGCTTATATATATATCCCGTTATGCATACATATGAAACTATGATTCGATTTAAGTGATATATATTCATCCCTGCCATTTAATTGAAATAAATAATTACTGGGCTATAGGATAGAAAATTATATACGGACACCGAATTGGCTAAATTTATAATTTTTAAAATCTTCGATTTGAAATTTATTTAAATGTTTTGATTTAAAAGTTATAAATAGAAATAAATTTATAGAAATCGAATTTATCGAAAATTGAGTTTGGAATGTTGAAATAAATTTTGGTTAAAAGAAATTGTTAAATAATTAAAGTGGAGACTTTGGAATTTAAAAATCGGGATATGATTGAATTTCGAAAATTGATTTGTTTAAAGGTTTAACCTTAATTCGAGCTTTGAATATTACTAAGTAAAAGCGATATAAAATGATATTTTTTAATTGAGCTTGAAATTGAATCGTATTTGTAATTGGGATTTAAATTTGAATATTGAAGGATAATTTTGTTAAGTGTTAAAAATTGATATTTTGAAAAATCAAGCTAAAAATCAATATAAGTTGAAATTGAATAAATTGAAGGTGAATGTAAAATTGAATTAATTTGAAGTCAAAGTTGACATTGATTTGAATTGAAATCGAAATTGAATCGGTAGAATGGAAATTGAAATTGATTTGAATTGGGAAGTTATAATTGAAATGGTTTGGTTTTGAAGCTGTTTTATTTTGTTTTCCAAATTACTCAGTTATATAAACCACTTTTGAATACTTAAACTATTTTAATCTATTTTTAATCTACTTAACCTAATTTAAATTATTTTAAACTAATTTATCTATTTGAAATCCATTTAAAGATTTTAAGTATTTTTAACTACTTTAATTATTTAAACTACTTAAAAATATTTTCTAAAATTCCAAGCTCGTTAATAAGGTGAAATGTTATGTTTAAATCTTGAATTTAAATACGAATTGGGTTAAATGAAGTTGCAATCTAAATTGAAATTCGAAATGATTTTGAAATCGAAATGAGATATTGAGGCGAGAAATGATTTTTGAAAAGGAACCTTATATTTTGAATGGCTATGACGATATTTGAAATGGATTTGTTTTGAAGCGAATATGATATTTTGATATCAATTATGAATCGATTTGAAATGTAAAAGAGCCAACAGTGTAATAATACGTAGTTATTAAAGAGACCGGGATCGGATATGGACATACTCTCTGTCGATACCGAACACCACTTTAATAACTATTATACGCGGAGTGTTGATCCAGAATGAAGTGGATGGTTTGGTGAACGCGTTGACTGAAGAA
This sequence comes from Allium cepa, assembly GCA_030765085.1. Lineage (NCBI taxonomy): Eukaryota > Viridiplantae > Streptophyta > Magnoliopsida > Asparagales > Amaryllidaceae > Allium > Allium cepa. The sequence goes on from CM060943.1 coordinate 914,327,331, forward strand.
AGAGAACGATATTGGATGACCCCTGACATGAAATAAACAGGAGCCGCACCAGGCCATTGAGGTTCGCCATCTCTAGCGGACACACTTCTTCGATACCATATCTATTACATTTGTGATTCGATTTGGGTGCACCCCTTGATTTGGGAGTGTTGTTTCGCGGTGTTGGGGTAGCTGCTGGCTATGCTCAACATCAGTCCGGATCACGCAACTACTAGTATCTTAGTTGGTATCGCCTCATGTACCTTGTCATACTGATTACCCTATTCGCGACCACTACATTATGTTTTGTGTTATACCTATGGGGTACCCTCTGATAACCACCAGTTTACGGTGGGGCTTACGGTGCTGTATAGACTATGACATTATAAAAATGTGTTAAAGGGGGTTATTGTAACGCCTTCACGCTATTTTGATACTTTATATTACTTATAGGCATTATCTACTTAGTGTACATTACTACATAGTAGATAGTTTAACGGATCCTTAAGAGATGGAAAATCCCGTAACATCTCTTGAGTTATTGCACGCATGTTGACACTGGATATGAGATGTCAAACTCCGTAAACATCTCTGACGCCGTTACACTCATATTTATTTACGATTGATTTAACTTTCGTAAGGATATTTTAGTCCTGACTAGAGTGTTTTGTCTTTTCATTATGCTCGGGTCAGTCCTGAGTTTTACAGATTTTTGAAGATCTATTCTGCAGGATGAAGACGAAGATTTGGTATACTATTACTATTATTACCCTTGCATCATGCTATCTGCTGCATTATTTTAATTTTTCTGTTGTATATGTATAACTCTGATAAATGTTGTATAAAGAATTGTCAAAGCATAGTAAATAGCTTCATGAACTGTTTATTTGACTATTATATTTTATCGTTCCGCTGCGAGATTCTGTGTTGTTTCATTTCCCTTATTTCTCTTTCTTTTCTTTTCTTATTTACCCCCAATAACCATCTGCCCTTTTGAAAGGTTTGAAATCGGCATGTGTATTTGATCGTTGGTTTAAACTGTCCAAAAAGGCGGGTCGTTACATAGAGCCTATGGCCGAACCAAATTGTAGCATAGAGTTGTTGAATTTGCCTTGAAATTGCCTTGTAGTGTTGACTTGTTGCACCTATAAATCTCCACACTTTTAAACCATGATAGACTGACGACTATGGACCCAAACCAGACCTTTATACATGCCTTGGCTGTGCTATTTCAGTTCATAACTGAAGTATGTGAAGTTGAGAACAAGTGCAAAGCATTTGTCTTTGTTTTGGGCTTTGATTCCTAGTGTCGTTTAGTGTAATTTGGCTTTGAAAAACTTATGTATTTTGAATTGTTTTGTTTATATGTATACAAGGCAATTATATTTGTCTCTCCACTCTCAAATCATGGTAGTGTTGTCGTGCCTTCGTTGTGTCTGTATCGTGTGCTTTGGTGTCGTTCTCCAGCTTGTGAAATGTGAGTATTTCTCACTAGACATTATGTACTTATATAAGTAGTAAATTGACAACCTGTGAATCTATAGAACTATATTAACATGTTATAACTGCTTATATTATTATTATATGATGTTCACACCTGTTATTACACCTGTTATATCATATGTTACTTTTATTTCATGCTATTCTGTTTATTTTATATGTTCATCACACTGCAAGTTCCCTTTAGATTAGAATCACTATGGGTTGAAATGATACATACCCGAACGGACTTTAGAGTAAGGGAAAATTGTTATGGGCAGAAATGATAGGCCTGAACGATTTTCAATTTATTTCATTTACTTGGGACTGCGGGTTTGAAATGATAAAACCCGGATTTTTCTTTGTAAATTACGTGTTGAAATGATATATTACCCGTATCACTTTACCTAGCCTAGAAAATTATATACTGGCCCGTAGTTAAGATATGTTTTTCTAAAAATTTAAAATACTTTAGAAATTTAATTATTATAATATTTTGATTTAAAATTAAATAAAAATATGATTTTTGTAAATACTGTTGATTTTCTGAATAATTGTAAGTGAAGTGAATTAATGAAAAAGTTAGAAAATTTTGAATGTAAGTTATTTTGGAAATTTTGATTTAATTTTTATTGGAAATTAGATTAACTTTGGAAATATGATAAATTTATGATATTTTGAATTTAAATGAATTTAAAGTGATTTTATATCATATTAATGATTTTTAATAAAGTTGAAGTGTGAAATGAATGAATATTTGAGTTGGAATTTTGAAATATAACTAAAATTGGAAATTTATGAAATTGACTTAAAAGTGAAATTTTAGTTAAGTAAATAAAAATAAAACTATGTAATATTTGAGAATTTGAGCTTAAGAATTAAGTTGAAATTTAATGTATTGAATTTAAATTTGAATGCTGAAATTTAATAAGTGAATTATTAATAAATATTGATTTTTGAAAGGAAACTTAACTTTATAAAATCATGAATTTAAGGAAAATTTAATGATGCTTATAAGTGTGAAAATGTATGATTTTGTATGTTAAAAATGAATTAAATAAAAAAATAGTGTTTGTGAAATTCTATTGAATATTTGAAGTTAATTAAAAGCATTTTGAATGCTGTATTTTGTTAAATTGAATTGGTTTGAATGTAACTTTCCGTAGCATTTCTAAATGCTGAGAAACTTGAATTTTCATTGTTTTAATAAATTTAAGTGCATAAATGAACATTGAAAAGTTTAAACTTTTGGAATTTAATAATTTAATTATTAAATGTAATAACTTCATTTTTATGATTTAATAATGAAGTAATTTGTTTTGAAATATAACTATTTGATATATTAAAATGATTGAAATGTGGGTTCGAAAGATATGATATTTTGATATATTAAAATGATTGAAATGTGGTTTTGAAAGATACGATATTTTGATATTAAATGATTTGAAAAATGGAGTTTTGAAAGATACGATATTTTGATGTTAAAATGTTTTGAAATGAAGTTCTGAAAGATATGATATTTTGGAAATGAAGCTTTGAAAGGTTATGATCTTTTGATATATTAAAATGATTTGAAAGGAAGTTTTGAAAGGATATGATAATTTAATATATTGAAATGGTTAGAAATGACTTGATATTTATTTTGATAAATATTTGAATTGAAAGATATGTTATGATGATATATTGAAATGGTTTGGAAATGATTTAATCTTTATTTTGATAAAGATTTGGGTTGAAATGATATTTTATTTTGAAGTATATAATATTGTTTTAAAGTTATAACTACGGGTTATAATAACGATTGGTTGTTAAAGAGACCGGGATCGGATATTGTCTTATAGCCGGCGAATACCGAAAACCACTTTAACAACTATGTACGCGGTGGGGATTCCAGAATGAAGTATGATGGTGGCGACGTTCTCGAGGTATATTACGTGGACCCAACTCCCGTGAGTTGGCATAAATGACTAAAACAAGAGCTATACCGGGCTACACAAAGGGTCGCACCCTTCCATCGAGCATGCTCCATTGGAAACCATTCTATTACTTTTGTGATTCGATATGCGGCGCCACTTTGATTCGAGGGTATTGTTCGAGGTGGGCGGAAGCTGCTGGCTTGCCGTCACCACTGGTCCGGGAGTGCAAACGGTGTATCCACCCTGGCATTGCCTCGCGTGCCGTGTCATCTCCTTATATTGAGCCTACTACGATTTTGGTTTTAAAGATCCGACCGCGTTAAGGTTCACCATCCCCTTTACGCTATTTTCTACATGATTATACTTTACTGATTAGACACTACTGTATATAGCATATATTACTACATAGTAAATAGTTTAACGGATCCTTAGAGGATGGGCGGTCCCAAGCATCTTCTAAGTTACTTGTACCTTTACTACAGTTCACTTGAGTTGGTTTACATTGTATAAGTATGTATGTCCTGACTCGAGTGTTTGTATTTTTATTTACGCTCGGGTCAGCCTGAGTTATTCATAGATTTGGATTTCCACTTTCTGGAGATTGGAATCGCTGGAGATTATCTACTTGTCAAGTTTCATATTTTCAGTTCGATTGTTCTATTCAGCTTGTACTTGGTTATCATATTTAAACTTCTATTGTACTTTATTTCTTCTATTGTATCTTATGTAACTCTGATATTTTTATATAGTAGCTTCTTGAACTACTATCTCTTTTACTTCCGCTGCATTATTATTACTCTGTGTCTGTGATCTGTGATTTTTATTTACTGCATATTCTGAGATTTGCCAAATTTTTATTTACAACGCGGTATTTTGAGCAATTCAATTTCGGCATGAGTGTCTACCTATACACTTATAATGGATGCAAATGGTTGAAAATACCGGGTCGTTACATAACCAATCCCCAAATCATAAATTTCAATTCAATTCGGTTTTCAAATAGACTGTTCCAAATTATATCGGTTCAAAACAGATTTGATCCACAGAATAACCCATTTCAAATTCAATATATTTCAAAGCTTAAATATCCAATATTTCCAAACTAAATTTTATAATTCATATATATATAACACAAATTTACTTTACTATTATTTAGTTTTGAAATATTTTCTTAACAAATCCAATATCCTTTAAATAAAACTTCAAATTTTAATAATTGAATATTCCTCAATTTATTTAGACTTGATATATTCACTTAAATCACCTCAAACCCGAATTAAGTTATAAAACCATATTCCTTTAAAATCTCAATTTCAATACGTTCCAAATGGATTTTTGTTAAATGTAACTCTTAATTAAATAAAATCTCAAATCAATTTCAAAACTATCTTCTCAACCTTGATTTATTAGAAAATCGATATAACTCTATATTAAAATATAATTTAAGTAAATACTTATCCATATTATATTTTTATAAAATCAAACTTTATTACTAAACTTATTTTATACTTTAAATTTTTTTATTCATAGCTTAAAACCAAGAATTTAACTATATATATAATAACATTTATAAAATATCCAAATCAATATCTCAAAAAATCATATATTTCTTTACAAAGCCAAAGAAATCATTTCAAAATATTTTTATATATAAACCGCGGTGTGTGTATAAAATTTTCTATCCTATGGTCAAGTGATACAGATATTTATCATTTCAATCCGCAATTTAAAATAAAAATGCGGTTATATATCATTTCAAACCGCAATCCCGAATGAAATAAAATGCATAACAACTTGCAGTTTGTTAACGCTAAAATGTGAACGCTAACACCCCGGTGTGTGAAGTGTAGTTGTGAAAGCACCACCCGATAGATCGGGAAAGAATTACAAGCAAGTAATAGCAGAAAAGCAGTAAACAACAACAATTTTATAGTGGTTCGGCTTAAGGGTATAGCCTACGTCCACTTTAAGTACTTTTATTAATAATCTTGTTACAAGCTGATACACTTCTTCTCAAGTACAATATACTTCAAGCTACAAGTGATTTGGAACAAGTCTTCAGCTTCAATGTCGATTAAAGTCTTTAAATTCATGTTGAAGATGTGTGGTTTCTTCGTGAAGTTCTTTGATGTATTCCTCTAATCTTGAAAGCTCTAAGTGTTGATGAAGTTCTCAATGCAGCAAGGTAACGGTGTATGAAGAGAATGTGCCAAAAGTCCTTTGAATGTTGGAGGTGGCTATGTATTTATAGGCAAGCTTGGACATGAATTCTGCGCATAAGTCCTGAGTCGTGACCGACTCAAGCTAAGTCGTCCCCGAGTCAGGCTAAGTCGTGGTTGACTTATAAAACCAACCTTTCCCCTCTTCATGGCTTATTCCTCTGCTGGATTTCATGACAAGTCTTGAGTCGTGTCCGAGTCAATTTTCCTAGGCATTGTGGCGATGGGTTACGACTCAACGATTTTGAGTCGTGGACGAGTCATGGTGAGTCGCCCCATGTTAACTCAAGGTCGAACTGCTGGCTTGGTCCCAAGAGATAAGTCGTTCCCGAGTCAACTTATCATAGCCCTCTCATATTAGCATGTGTCGTACTCGACTTATCATAAGTCGTAGGTATCCATAAGTCGTGACATTCCTTAGGTCGTTCCTTAGGATGAGTCGCGAACCTGTTGAGTCGTTGAACCATGAGTCGTTGAGTCATGAGTTGCTGAGTCAGAAACTTCCATAAGTCGCACAACAGTTGAGTCGGAGACTAGCTGAGTCGGTCTTTGATGAGTCGGACCTAGATCATATGAGTTGGTGAGTTCCTTCTTCGGTCATTGAGTCGTACGTGAGTTAATTGTACTTGGCTTTCTGATTTGCACACTTGAACCGCTAACGACTCATGGTGAGTCTTAAATCTTCTGAGTCGCTTAATGCTTTATCTGATGAGTCGGCCCAAGCTTCAGTGGGGTTAACATTCGCCCCTCGAAGCACACGCCTAAGTCGTAGGTCGCGTGCTTCGACTTATCTTACCCCGCGTGTACCGACTCATATCCTACTACCTTGGTATATAAATAGCATGAATCGTCATTCTTATCTTCTTCTTCTTTTACCGATCTCGTGAGTCGTTTTCCGCCATTAACACATCTCCAAGCTCCCAAAAGCAATTTCAACTCAAAATCTCCTCCGATCATCTCTGACATCACACCACGTAAGCAATTTCGCCTCCTTTCTGATTGTCGATCATCATTTCCCTGTGCGCACCGTCCTTATCTTCAATTTATCCCCTTGAGCTTTGCGAGTTAGGTTGCCCTAATCATTGATGGATTGAGGATTGTCTGATCCAATGATCTGCGACTCGAGGCGATCTACTTGATGCGATAAGACTAGGGTTGTAGAATGAGGGTTTATTGGGTTAATGGGTCGGATGGTTGATTCGAATGCTGCTGTAGGTTTGACTCGGCTCCTTTCGTATGACCCAGTGACCCTCACGATTTAATCATGGTACGACTCATCATGCTCCTCGACTTGAGCCTTGAGTCGCGACCGAGACAGAACCCCTGAATTGTGGCCGAGATAAAACCTTTGAATCGCGGCCGAGATAAAACCTTTGAGTCGCGGCCGAGATAAAACTTAGAGATTTCCTAATTATTTTGACCCAGAGCTCCTTTAACATACTCCATGACTTAAGCCCTGAGTCGTTGCCGAGATAAGACTTAGCCTTGAGTCGTTGCCGAGATAAGACTTGGAGATAATCTCCTTATCTCCACGACTCATGGCTTAGGGCACTGCCGACTCTGAACTTTTGAACCGTTGATGGGTTATGACTTGTGTAAATTCTGTTTGAACATTGGACCATTGCATTAACTTCGAACTATTGAATTTTATTGCACTCATTCACAGGTTATTTTGAATTGCAGGCTAATAACCTGTTCAATACAACATTCACAGAAAACTGGGACGAATATACTTGTCATTGACTGCCCACATCGAATGACAGATTAGTTAACAATAGATGATTAATTTGAATAAATTGTGTGTATGAAGTGCCTTTAACTTATCAATTTCAAACAAAATACCAAAGCAATGCTGAAATAGTCAATAGAAATCGACCCGCTTGCACTAATATTATGCTTGAGCTTTAGATTAACAAGTTCTGAAATGTTTACAATCGATCAAGCATCGATCAGTATAATTCCAGTTAAATATACTTGTCACTTTTTATTAGTCTTGCACAACACTTCACACTTTTTGGGAAACGCGCACCTTCGCATTTGAACATCCAGTTGCTTGTGTAGAATGACCTCTCATCAAGAAGAGCCGATGGGCCAGGCTGAAGATGTCTTCCCAGTAGCTATCCCTGTAGATAACCCTCCGGAGAGAACATCCACAACTTTGAATCAGCGGGTGTTTAACCAACTGCGCGTCCAGTTTGGCATTGATGATGCTGACGTCTTACTTCCGGGGCCAAATGACACCGCGGATAGGCCCCCTCTTGGCTTTGTTGCTGTTAATCGCCAAATGTGCTTGAACGGCGCTATTCCTCCTTTTAATGACTTTCTTCAACAGTTCCTGCTCCGGTTGTCTATCTCTCCATTCCAATTACACCCCAATGGCTACGCCATTCTGATGGGGTTATGTGTTCTATTTAGGAGAGTTTTGGATCGATTACCAAGCTTCGGGGAGATCTGCTATTTTTGCTCATTCACGAAAATTAAAGACCATCCCTCCATCGTGGTTATAAGAAGCGCTCGAAACCGCAAACTTATTACTGATCTCTCCGAAAGCGCTCACGGATTTTTGAATTAGTTTTTCTTTGTTCGCTGCCCTCCAGGGTTTTATGCCATCTGGAGAGTGGGAAGTAAGATTTCCTGTCTTTACTTTTTCCGTTTTGAAACTTTCTCGAGATCTGAACTCTCAGTTGCTAATTTCATTCTTTTCCTGTTTTAGCACTTCCACCCCCTGCTAGGGACCCAAGTCTTAAGCAAATTTTTGAAAGATTAAATGCCGTGCCGGTAGAAGAGAGGAGCATAAAGTTTCTGCTAAACGATGAATTTTTACATCAATACGGACTCCTCCATCCCTCTCGCTTTACTCAGCCTCATGAAGCTCCAACGGAGGTTCCTGATTCTCCGGTGAAAACTCCTGATCTTCCGATCTCCACTAAAGAGCACATGCGAGGAGAAATTTCTGCAGAAACCTTACTAGTAAAGTGCTCTACTCCAAGAGATGATGCGGGACCCTCCGAAAAGCCCGCACTTGCTCCTATAATTGAAGAAGAAGAGGAGCCCCTTTCCCAAACCAGGAAGAGTGCTGACAAAGGAGCTGATGGAGGGAATCAGGTTGGGCATGATGGTGATGACGTCTTTGGGGATTTAAGTGACATAATCGTCACTTCCCAAGAGCTCTTTAAAGATGACCCTGCCTGTGGTAAAACTGTACCCCCGATGATTGAAGCGACATCTGCCCTCCAACAGACTCCAACTCCTTTATCCCAAGAATTGTCACCGACAGTGGGACCTATTACTTCCCCCCAACTGAGGAGTGGTTCGTTAGTCCAACGCGAGTAGTTTGCACTTCACACACAACTAAGGATTTTCCAGCACATTTATGCACTTATCTTCTCATACTTTAAAGATTTCTAAAGCTTATCTTTTCTTATTTCAGATCCTTCAATGACACGCGGCGGATCATATTATCAGGATTTCCAACGCTACGGGGGGCGTGGTCAATATGATTATAGGCGTTACTTTTCCTCCTACAGAGAATCTGATGAAGAAAGGGCTGCCCGAAAGGCTCATGAAAGGAGGACTGAAGAAGAACGTCGTGAAAGAAGGGAGAGAGAAGAGCGCCATGATTCTGGGCAAAAAGGCGATGACTTCCACAAGAGAAAATCTCATGACGATCGAGGAAAAGGTCACATGGGTGAAGACTTAAGCAAACGAGCCCGTCACAGTGAAAAGCAGGCCTCTACTACTCCTGAGAAAGTTACTACTCCTGCCTCGCTCGACATTCCTTCTGACTCTCCCGCTCTTGGGAAATCAGACATTCAAACGATAATTAGTAGGCCCAAATTTCAAGTTGGACCGGGTCCTGCCACTCTGCAGAGCCGGTTTCCTCAATGGTGCCTTAAGGGAGTGAGGTTCGACCTAGACTTGGTCCCCATCGACAAGTCTGCCATGTTGCGCAATCTTGATGCCGTCAAGCTCGATATTGAGAGGATGTCGAACTGGCAAAAACTTGTTGACGAGCTTCAAAGGGTTAACCGTGCCAACATAGAGGCCATGCTTACTATGGAAAACGATAAGGCCGAATGGCAAAAGGTCGTTGAGCAACACGACACCGAAATGAGGAGCATTGCTTCTTACAATGAGGAGCTTGAAGCAAAAGTCGAGGAATTGAAACATGAGCTTGCTGCTTCCTCTACTTCCTATTCTCAAAAAGAAGAAGTGCTCCTGAAACAAGTGAGAGACGCTCACGCTAGCCAAAGGGATGCCGAAGACAGGCTCGAAGTACAAAAAAGAATCAGTGAAGGCTATGCTACTGATATTGCTGAGATCCAAAGAAAAACAACTCCCAGGAGGCGGAGATACAAATGCTTAAGCTTCAGCTTGCCAAAACTGAAAGGGAGCGTGATGAGGCTGTCGCCGGCAGAATCGCAGCTGAAGAATCTCATGAGGCGACCAAAAACAGCATCAGCTCAACATTATTCGACTTCTACTTGCACAGCGTCTTGGGGCGTGGAAGCCTCGCTTTTCTAGGTCCCAAGTATGAAATCACATTAGCTGAGGTGTGGGAGGCCGCCCTTAATATGCTTGGTGCTGAAGGTGCTGGTTATGACGAATCAGCCCTGGAAAGGCATTACTTTGATGATGACGCTCGCGTTGCCCTTGCCAAAGGAAAGGAACAACTTGCCAAATTAAGAACTGAAGTGACGGAAGGGGACCGGCTGGGAAAAACCACTTCAACTACTCTAGTCCAGCCACCTTCTTCGTCTGAAGTCGACATTATTGGTTCCAGTTCCCATCTTGCATCTCCCACCAAAGTTACCACTGAGATTACAAGCATACAAGGTGGAGACGAGGGTAATGAGAGCGCTGATGCGCAAGCTTATGAAGTCGATATCAGGAAACCAGCTTCTCCAGGTAACTTCACTGTTAATCTCGCTACTGTCAATTCTGCTCAAGCGGGTTACTCATTTATTTCGCATGAGTTTCATGAGCTCCTTGGCTATTTTCTCAACCTTGATGAGCCTTCATCTCCTCTCTTTACTGACTTTATTGGTGAACCTTCATCTCCTCTCTTTACTGACTTTAACCTCTTTTCTTCTGTAGAGAAAGTATCAAGCACTGCTCAAATCTCTACTTCTCCGGTAATCCCTCCTCCATCTCTTCACGTGGCTCCTCCTTTTGCTTCGCAGCCTGGATCACAGGAGGAACAAATAGAGGCTCTCCATGGCCTGGATGATCCCATTGCTTCGCAAGAGCAGAAAGATGAGAGACTTGAGGGAGGCGACATATCTCCGGAGCGGACTCCTTCTGACGACATAACTCTATCTAAACTTGTCACTCCAGGAAATGAGTCTTCCTCAAAGAGGAGAAAGAAGCAAGGAGCATCAAGGAGGAGAGGGAAGATAATCACTGCCACTGAAGAGGAGCCAGAAGTTGGGCCAGCTGCGCCTACCTCTCCTTCCTCCCTTATACCCACTGGCCGACCTGAAAAGCTGGTCATTCGGCCGGGTAAAGGGTCCAAAGGCAGTAAAAAGAAGTGAAGACTTTAGCTTTTTGTCTTTTGTATGAACTGGCCGAGAGTTGTGCGGGTACCGGCCCCCGCTTTTATTTTGAAACCTGTATCTGCATTATAGTTGAATAAAATGATTCTTCGTTTGTACAAACTTCTGTTTGAATTTGAGAATGCATTTACTATTTATTTTTTGCACAAGTTTATTTACACGATATTGCAGCGAGCTTATGGCATGTTACTTGAGCGTTACCTTTTGCTGGTTTGGCTATACCATATTGTGTGTAATTATACTATATTGCCCCCATTCCATAAGTTTGCTGCAATATTCTATACTTCGAGGGGACTTGCACTCATATTTGCTAAAGAATAATTATTTTATTATTTAAATAAAATTTTTGCAGAGTACAACCCCCTTCGTATAAGTTTCTGCGCTTTGACCTTTGAAGAAATCACTTCTTTCTTTTGCTTAAGTACATTTTTTACCAAGTGAATTCTTTTATGCGGTAAAGCGGACCTCTGAAGGGTACTTTAACTCCCTCTCTCTCTTTTTCTCTCTTCTTTTTTTTCGAGGAAGATTATTCCCCAGAATAGGTAAATTAATCTTTCTTCGAAAGTTAAAGTATGCCCCTGATAAGGAATTTTTTTTTTTTTATAGAAAGTTGTACCTCTGAGGAGGGATTTTTTACGTTTCAACACTCGGAAGTTTTATTTCAATCTCGGTGAAACGTGTACCTCCAAAGAGTTTTGCCTTAGAAAGCCTTTTCACGTTTCAACACTTGGAAGTTTTATTTCAATCTTGGCGAAACGTGTGCTTCCGAAGAGGTCTTTCTTCTTGATTGTGCCTCCGAAGAGGTCTTTATTTTGTTTGTTTTTCAACTCTGGTGAAGTGAAATTCCGAAGAGCGACTGTTACACTTCAACTCCTGGTGAAATATGCCTCCGAAGAGGTTTTTATTTTGTTTGCATTTCAACTTTGGCGAAGTGAAACTCCGAAGAGTAACTACTCCGACTCCTGGTGAAATATGCCTCCGAAGAGGTCTTTTTCTTTGTTTGCATTTCGACTCTGGTGAAGTGAAATTCCGAAGAGCAGCTATTTCACTTCAACTCCTGGTGAAATGTGCCTCAGAAAGGGTTTTCATTGCCTGGAAGTTACTCTCTCATGGTTGGAGGGTCATGACTCCTCCAATCTTTTTTGTTGAGTAGAGAACTTTCTTTTTTGTGGCATATGACCCATTAGAGGTCTTTTATCCTCCGAAGAGTTGTGCCTCTGAAGAGGACTTGTGCTGCCGATGATGGATTTTGGTTGTTTCCTTGTCTTCTTGCTTATGCCTTTTCACCTCACCTCTTTTTTTTTTTTTCTCTTTTCAAGTTTTCATTCCCCTTTTCTTGCAAGTAGCTTGTTTAATCCAAGGAAGTGTACTTCATTGTCAGGCAAGTTCGTGAGAACGGCACTAGCTTCCTAATTGGATGTTTGTTTGTTCAAACAATCTCAATTTATCAGCAAGGGCTCGTTTCTATCGAAATCATTAGCCGTTCAACTGAAGTATTTCCTATCTAGGATTTGAATTCGGGGTGTTTGTGACTTGAAATTTGTTTGTTGAATGATGGTGAGAATCGCTCGGTCTTATTATGTGCAAGTTTTTATTTCCATTGTCTGCAAAAATTTAAATCGACATTTCAGCAATACATTTTATGTACTTTTATATCGAAAATAAAGAAAACATGTAATAAAAATAAGGAACACAAGATTTATAGTGGTTCGGCCAAGAATTTGGGCCTACATCCACTTTATATTCTTTCATTAATCACTTGCATCAGTTTTACAATTGCTTTCAATTACAAGAATCATACATTCACAATTCTTTTTACAATATTTCAACAAAATTTTCAAGTAAAGTATGGACGCAAGTGATTGCTGTTCCATGCCCTTGGAATTTGATCTCCTTCAACAGTAGTGAGTTTGAATGTGCCGTCAAGAAGCTTCTGACCTATGACATATGGTCCTTCCCAATTTGGCCCAAACACACCTGTCGCTGTCATAATTCTTTTCAGGACTAGATCTCCGATTTCAAAGCTTCGTTGACGAACTTTGGAATTGAAATGTCTGGCTATCTTTTGCTGATGAGCTGCAATTCTGAGACTAGCCTCATCCCTTTTTTCATCAAGGAGATCTAGCGCTTCAAGTTGTAGCTTTTCATTTTCTGCTTGATTGAAATGGATTCTTCTGTGTGAAGGGACCTCTGTTTCAACCGGGATCATTGCTTCCGATCCGTATGCTAACGAAAAAGGAGTATGCCCAGTCGCAGTTTTGTGAGTAGTTCTGTATGCCCATAGTGCAAGTGGTAGTTTATCGACCCAACCACCTTTTGCTCTTTCGAGTTGCTTTTTGATGGTTGATTTGATGATCTTGTTCACTGCTTCCACTTGCCCGTTTGCCTGCGGATGAGCTACTGCCGAGAAGCTTTTCTGGATTTTGAATCGTTTGCAAAAATCCTGGAATTCCTCGCTTTCAAACTGAGTACCATTGTCTGTGATTATTTTCTGAGGCACACCGTATCTGCAAATGATATTCTTGGTCACAAAACTTATCATTTTCTTAGAGGTGATAGTAGCCAATGGTTCAGCTTCAGCCCATTTAGTAAAGTAGTCAACTGCAACAATAGCATATTTAATCCCTGATTTGGCAGTTGGTAGCGGCCCAATGAGATCCATTCCCCAAATCGCAAACGGCCATGGACTGACCATCTGTGTGAGTTCGGTAGAAGGTGCTCTAGGAATTTTGGCAAATCTTTGGCATCTGTCACATTTTCGGGAGTAATCTGCAGCATCTCGATTAATTTCCGGCCAAAAATATCCGTATCGGAGAATTTTCTTTGCTAATGTTTGGCCACCTGAATGATCACCACATTCGCCTCCATGTACCTCAGCTAGGATCGTTTTGGATTCTTCCCTGGATACACATCGAAGTAAAGGCATTAAGAATCCCCGTCTGTACAATCGGCCATCCTGAATTACATAGCGAGAGGCTTTCCTTAGTAGCTTTTGTCTCTCTCTTGAATTTTCTGGCAGAGAACCGTTGAGTAGGTAATTTAATATTGGAGTCATCCACGACTCTTGTTCTTGAGATACATTCATAATCCAGTCTGTATCCATCTCGTCTATACTTGGCGCTGAGAGGACTTCTACGGGAACCAATCCCAATAGTTGAGCTTCACCAGAACTTGAATACTTTGCGAGGGAATCTGCCTTCGTATTCTCTTCCCGGGGAATATGGCTTATTGAATAATGATCCAGTTCATATAGGAGTTCCCAAGCCTTTGACAAGTAGGAAGGCAAGTTTCCACCTTTTGTTTGAAATTCCTTCTTGACTTGGCATACAATAAGCTGAGAATCACTGAAGATCTGTAATGCTCGAATGTTTAGCTCTTTAGCGATTTTCAGACCTGCAATAAGAGCTTCATATTCTACTTCATTGTTTGTTGAAGGAAATTCCAATCTTAGTGCATAACATAATGATCGACCTTCAGGAGTTTCAAGTACCACTCCGGCTCCAGAACAGTAGTCATTTCTTGCGCCATCGACATACATCTTCCACTGGGTTGGGGAATCATTGATCGCTTCTTCCTCACCATTATCTTTCTCTGTGAATTCTGCAATGAAATCAGCTAAAGCTTGTCCGTTGATTGCTTTTCGGGGATGATAAGTGATGTCATATTGACTGAGTTCAATGTTCCATTTTAGAAGGCGACCCGAAGTTTCAGGGTGAAATAGGACTTGCTTTAGAGGTTGATCAGTGAGTACTTTGATAGGATGAGCTTGGAAATATTGCCTCAGTTTCCTTGATGCAACTAGTAGGCAATAGGCGAGTTTTTCCAACTTGGAGTAATTCAGCTCTGCCCCAGTGAGTCTTTTGCTGATATAGTAAACCGGATGTTGAATCCTTTTGTCTTCCCGAATCAGCGCTGCACTTAGAGCATGAGATGATACTGCCAAGTATATAAGAAGATCCTCACCATTGCCTGGCCTAGAAAGTATTGGAGGCGTTTCCATATGACGGATCAACTCATCGAAGGCTTTTTGGCATTCGGAAGTCCATTCAAAATTCTTCTTTCCTTTGTTCAGGGCGTCAAAGAATGGGATGCATTTATCAGTGGCTTTGGAAATGAACCGACTCAGGGCGGCGACCTTTCCGTTGAGACTCTGCAATTCCTTCTTCGTTCTAGGAGCTTTAACTTCTTTCAAGGCAGTAATTTGAGCTGGACTAGCCTCAATGCCCCTAGCACTGACGATGAAACCTAAGAACTTTCCGGACCCGACCCCAAATGTACATTTCAGAGGGTTAAGTTTCATTCTGTATTTCCGAAGGACTGCGAACATTTCTGCTAAGTGTTCAATGTGATCCGCTGCTTTCCTGGACTTCACTAACATGTCGTCGACGTAGACTTCCATAGTTTTGCCCAATTTGCGGTTTGAACATAGCATTAACAAGTCTTTGGTAGGTTGCCCCTGCATTTTTCAATCCGAAGGGCATAACTCTGTAGCAATAAAGTCCAACATCTGTGATAAAGCTTGTATCCTCCTGATCCGGCTCGTACATCATGATTTGGTTATAACCGGAGTAGGCATCCATGAAAGATAACAATTCATGTCCCGCAGTTCCGTCTACCAGTTGATCAATCCTGGGTAATGGGAAGCAATCTTTGGGGAAGCCTTGTTTAGATCGGAAAAATCGATACACACTCTCCATTTTCCATTAGCTTTCTTGACCAACACAGGATTTGAAACCCAATTCGGATATGTAGATTCTTTGATGAAGTTATTTTCCATGAGTCGATCAACTTCTTCTTTTAATGCTGCTGACCTTTCTGGACCTTGAGTTCTTCTTTTCTGTTTAACTGGCGTAAACTTTGGGTCAATATTCAGAGCGTGTACTGCAACTTCTGGAGATATCCCACACATATCGGCATGAGTCCAAGCGAAGACATCCAGATTTGCTTTCAGGAAAGATATCAAGATATTCTGAATTGACACATTAAGCTGTGAACCCACATTCAACACCTTATTTGGGTCCTTCAGGTCAACAGGTACCGGAACTGTCGTTTCCACCGGCACTACTCTATTCTCCCCTGCACTGGCCTTTCTGGGATCCATTTCTTTCCGTGCCCCGCTGTGCTCGCCAGTGCAGGGTCCGCCCCATAATTGCTACAAGGCTGGTTCCTTGATGCGGACTGGGGTTGCCGCATCCTTTCCCATTTCTCTTTTTCTTGACTCTCGCAGCTCTGTCAAATAGCACTCTCGCGTAGCATTTTGATCCCCTTTTATAACTCCTACTCCATTGTCAGTAGGGAATTTAATAGTGAGGCACCACGGGGCTAGGATAGCTTTAAATGCTGCGAGTGTTGGACGGCCAAGAAAAGCATTATAAGCAGAAAACTCATCGACAATCACAAATGTTTGCTTGCGGACCACTTTCCTTTTTGCTTCCCCAAGTTCTACAAGCAGATCGATGGTCCCAATTGGCTGCTTTGGCTCCCCAGTGAAGCCAACGATCTTCTGTGATGAGGCTTGTACATCGATCATAGGGATTTTCATCTGGTCAAATGTCTTCTTGAAGAGGATATTACATGATGCTCCGCAGTCAATGAGGACTCTTCTGACAATGGCCGGTCCAATACCAGCCGAGATGACCAAGGGATCTAGAGTAGGAGCTTCAATACCTGTGGAATCTCTGGCTCTGAAAATAATATCATCGCTGAAAGTTTTCTGTTGATTCAGGGGCGTAGTGTCTTCTAAAACAAAGACATCTTCTTCGGCTGGAGCATATTTCAAAGCCCTGGAATATCTCTCCATCTCACCTCAGCTCTTGCCAGCTGGGTGAGGCCCTCCTGTAATGACATTGATAACGGGCCTTCCAGATTCATGTCCCGTAGCTTTCTCACCTGTCCTAGGCTGATGAACAGGAACCTGTTGCCCCTGACTTGACGATGCAGGATTGTTGCTATTCTTCTTCACAAATTGCTGCAGTTTGTTTTCTCTTAGCAACTCTTCAATCAGGTTTTTCAACTGGCGGCATTCATCAGTCTCATGACCGGGTTGATTGTGGAAGCGGCAGAATTTCCCACTCTGTATGGCTTTTTTCCCGGTTCTCAAAGGGATAGGTTTAGGGAAATCGACGGAATCTTTAGTGGCAAGGTAGATGTGCTCCGGCGTATGTGATAATGGAGTATATTCTGATGGCTTGAAGGATCGGGGCTTCTTCAGATTACCCTGTTTCTTTCCATTATTATTCTCCCTTTTTTGCCCCACCGATTCATTCTTGCGTGGAGCGACAGTGTTGTCTTCTGCTTTCTCCAACACTGTCTTTACTGGTAAAGGACGGCTTTCCAAGCGAATGAATTCATCTGCTTTTTTGTAGAACTTTTCGAGAGAGGTTGGCTCCTTCATATTTAACCATTTCCCAAATTCGCTTGACTTATCAATAGCCCTCATCAGATAAGTCAATATCATTCGTGGTTCAGCATTGTCCACCTCAGCCAGCGCTATATTAAAGCGGTTCAGGAAGGATCTGATAGACTCACCAGGATTCTGCTCTAAACTCGACAGTGACATAATGTCCTTGGCCTTCGAAGCATATAGTCTAAACTGCTCCTTGAATTTTCTGGTCAAGTCTGAAAACTGATCGATAGATCGGACTGGCAACTTGGTGAACCATAGTAGAGCCACACCTTCCAGGTATACGGGTAAATATCGACACTTTATTTCGTCAGAGGCTCTGGCACCTGTCATGTGCCAATCATATTTATACAAGAATTCATTCGGATCACTTGTCCCTTTGTAAGCTGGAATAGTCGGAGGGACAAACTTCCTTGGAAATTCCGCCTTCAAGATTTTTTCAGTAAACGGAGTTTTACTTGGGGCGAAACCCCATTCCTTCTCATCTTCAACCCTTTGCATACTTTCTTTCATGATCTGCCGGACCATTCCAGAAACATATTCCTCATCATGCCGAGTTCTAGATCCACCAGCCTCAGGAACTGCCTGCTTAAAGGGACTAGTAGCCCTTTCAGGAGCATTCCTTTCATTAACATCATGAACGTTGCCAGCATAGTTCCTTTCATTACCAGCCGGTTGATTGTTTGCCCCAAGTAAGTCGTTTAACTTATTCAGAATCAGAGCATTCTGGGCACTTTGAGCCTCTAATTGTGCATTTTGGGCGTTTATCTGTTGGTTTAGCCCTAGAATCACATCATCCAACTCCGCTTTCGTAACTCCAACAGACGGAGTGGGTTGATTAGGTACAGGGGAAGCGGAGGTTCCCTCTTGAATGTTTCCAGATCTGACAGATCTACTTTTCCTTCCAGGAGCCATAATCTCAGATAGACTTCTGGTTTTTAAGGAAATTCTTTCTTCAAATCTCTGTGAAGCAATGATGACAGTTTTCCTGAGTTCAATTCTTAGTGAAAGCACCAAAAATGTTAACGCTAAAATGTGAACGCTAACACCCCGGTGTGTGAAGTGTAGTTGTGAAAGCTCCACCCGATAGATCGGGAAAGAATTACAAGCAAGTAATAGCAGAAAAGCAGTAAACAACAACAATTTTATAGTGGTTCGGCTTAAGGGTATAGCCTACGTCCACTCTAAGTACTTTTATTAATAATCTTGTTACAAGCTGATACAATTCTTCTCAAGTACAATATACTTCAAGCTACAAGTGATTTGGAACAAGTCTTCAGCTTCAATGTCGATTAAAGTCTTTAAATTCATGTTGAAGATGTGTGGTTTCTTCGTGAAGTTCTTTGATGTATTCCTCTAATCTTGAAAGCTCTAAGTGTTGATGAAGTTCTCAATGCAGCAAGGTAACGGTGTATGAAGAGAATGTGCCAAAAGTCCTTTGAATGTTGGAGGTGGCTATGTATTTATAGGCAAGCTTGGACATGAATTATGCGCATAAGTCCTGAGTCGTGACCGACTCAAGCTAAGTCGTCCCCGAGTCAGGCTAAGTCGTGGTTGACTTA
The DNA here is from genome assembly GCA_030765085.1 of Allium cepa. Taxonomy (NCBI): domain Eukaryota; kingdom Viridiplantae; phylum Streptophyta; class Magnoliopsida; order Asparagales; family Amaryllidaceae; genus Allium; species Allium cepa. The sequence continues at coordinate 914,346,444 of CM060943.1, forward strand.
TAAAACCAACCTTTCCCCTCTTCATGGCTTATTCCTCTGCTGGATTTCATGACAAGTCTTGAGTCGTGTCCGAGTCAATTTTCCTAGGCATTGTGGCGATGGGTTACGACTCAATGATTTTGAGTCATGGACGAGTCATGGTGAGTCGCCCCATGTTAACTCAAGGTCGAACTGCTGGCTTGGTCCCAAGAGATAAGTCGTTCCCGAGTCAACTTATCATAACTCCTCTCATATTAGCATGTGTCGTACTCGACTTATCATAAGTCGTAGGTATCCATAAGTCGTGACATTCCTTAGGTCGTTCCTTAGGATGAGTCGCGAACCTGTTGAGTCGTTGAACCATGAGTCGTTGAGTCATGAGTCGCTAAGTCAGAAACTTCCATAAGTCGCACAACAGTTGAGTCGGAGACTAGCTGAGTCGGTCTTTGATGAGTCGGACCTAGATCATATGAGTCGGTGAGTTCCTTCTTCGGTCATTGAGTCGTACGTGAGTTAATTGTACTTGGCTTTCTGATTTGCACACTTGAACCGCTAACGACTCATGGTGAGTCGTAAATCTTCTGAGTCGCTTAATGCTTTATCTGATGAGTCGGCCCAAGCTTCAGTGGGGTTAACACAGTTCATGGTAATATAAAATCCAACATCCATTCATCCAATATCAATCATCAAACATTTATCACGGTCATCATCCAATTCAAACATTAACATTAATATGGAATAGATAATAAATAACAAGTATTTAATGGCAGTTTATATTCAATAATAAATTAAATAACAATTTAACTGACAGTTATATGCAATAATAAATTAAATAACAATTTAATTCAAAAAATTCAATTTAACTGAGATGATGATTAAAATATGCCAAACAGTCATAAATGAACTTCTAATCACATCAAATATTAATTTAACAAACATAAGAAATTTTAGAAGTTGTGAGTCGGTTAAAACACTCTCCTTTTGAATTTAAATTGAATTTAAATCCAATTTAAACTCAAAATTTGATGCAACGACACGACTTTTCGACGCTCGAAAAGCGACATCAATACGTCCACTGTATCAACTACCGAGCAATCGAATGCCGGAAAACCATACCATTAGGGTTAAAGAAGAAGAAAAAGATAGAAGAAGAGAGAAAAAGATAGAACCGAACAGAAAGAAACAATAGAACAATATCAGAATCTCACATATCGCAACGGAACAACATATAATAAATAATGAATAATCTTTAAACAAAGAACTGTATCAGTTATTACATTGCATCATATTACATTACATTACATCATCTGAGTGTACAACAACAAACAACAACAAATAACGGAAAAGAAATACTATATACTAGTGAACACGCCATGCCATCCAGCTTGCCTCCAGCAACTCCTGAATTCCAGAATATCCTGATAAACCTTACTCTTGACTGCCCGTGTGGAAATTAGTGGGCACCTAGAGTTTAGGAAGGAAAACAATAAACTTCGAGTTAGTCATGGGACTGGTGTGAGACTTAAAACAGTTTATTTTTAAAACAAAGTTTAGGATAATTTTTAAAATAGATTCGCAATGCTTTTTAGAAAATGAGACTACCATAAGGCCTCCCGCACACACACACACACAATGCAAACGCAGAATCAGAGGAGATTTCTCCTTATGATAGTCAAAGATGCTTGATACACATTAAAAAGAAACATTTGATATTATTACTAGTGCATAGTGTAGGAAAAATCATTTCGAAAGTAAAGGTATAAATATTAGCCAGCATAGGCATTCCGCACTTATGCCTACTATAGCTACCATCCAAATAGTGGGGCGCTACCATAAGTGAATGATAGGTTCTACAACTAAAACCGTACAAGATCATATTGTTTTTTTGGATTTCCAAAAAATGGTCAGGCCAAGGAACTTCCCATTGCCACATGATACGCCTCTGGAATGACGACCCGAGAACCTAACTGGATCTCTGCCAACACAAGGCCAGGTTACCCCTAACTGGGTAACTACTGACACGACTATGTCATTCCCCGATCATAACCGATCTATATCCGAGGATCCTCGATTTCCAACAACCACAAAGCAATAAATTTGCAGCAACAACATAGGTTAAGTATCTGGGCTCCATACCATGATACCACCTCTATCCAGAAGGAATGACATACGCTAAAGGGGCGCTACCCCCTAATAACCTTGCTGCATCCTTCCTGTTTTGACCATTTTCGGGGTGTGAGGTCCGACAAAGTCTCATCCACAAAGCCACACTTTACATAAAAGCTGTGCTTTGATCATAAAATGATCAACAGCACTTCGTATGCCACATTACCAATTTGGGAATGTATCACTAGTAACCTTCAACTACATAACCTCTAAGGGTGTTAAGCTAAGAGAATAAATTCTCCGCCACCAACGGAAATATATTTGATAGAAAACAGCTTCACATCTCAAATTGTAACGTCAGACACATCCATACAAGTCCGTTCCGGGATCGAACAGAACCGAAAGCACTTACAAAGAAGCCCTTGCAATCCGGATATTCACTAATCATGACCGGACTTCCCATCACAAAGGGTAATAAATTTATATATCGGAGATCAGCCGATGAAGAAGCATTCGACGGTAATCCTTCCATTTTCACAAATATCAGGTGTTCAACACCGGTCATCAAATGCAATTCATAACGACGTATCACATATTCAGAATGGGTTATATCGTCCCCAAGGTCCTTTCCCGTCTAACCCGAATAGTGAGCGCTTATTTTGAAAATAAGTGTGGCATTCAAATTCAAGCAAATTACAACAAATACCTATTTAAAGGTAAATATTGATAGTCGGTTATTTAACTATCAATAGGTATGCTCAACATCACCAGATTCCAAATAATTTTCCAAATTATTCATTTTCCAAAAATATCTTTACTAGATATATAATTTCCACACTTCAACATTTGAAAACAAATTTCAAATCACTTTTCACCTTTACAACTTTTGAAAACAAATTTCAAACATTTTCTTTACGCGGAAATACTTTCATTTCAAAATGGTTCATTTAAAACAATTAATAAATCCTTACCGATTTACTTTATATTTACGTTCCAAATCCGTAAATTTATTCCCATACTTCAAAAATAAATCAACTTTTATTTTTAAACAAATTTCCCTTTCTTTTATAAATTCCATAGTGAATTTACAATTCCAAAATATCTACGAATATACGATTTCTAAATCGATTTCTAATATTCATTTCAATTTATCTTTAAAAGATAAAATCTCAAAATATTCACTTCATATTGGAAAACATTTCCATACTTATTTAATAATAAGAAATTCACAAATCCATTTATTTTCAACACTTGGAAAATATTCAATATACTTAAATCGAAATTAAGTATATATTTCATTCTTTAAAGAAAACGTGCGGTTAAACACATTTATTTGGGCCCAAAACAAATGTTGCGTAAAACATCGTTAGGACGGCTTAAAATCACTAGTATAGGGATTCAAAATTAAGATAGATATATAAATCACAATACTATATAATACATTTCCCTTTGGAAACCATTTACTATAACAACAGTGTTATAGTCCACCATTTCCTTCTATTTCTCGAAAACGTCTATTTCAACAATGAATGTTGAAATCTATGGTTTCGATGTTTAACACAATTTAATACATCGTTGAAACAATTAACTTCATTTGATAATATTCATTTTCCCTAAACATATCCATTTTATAATTATAATATATTCACTGTCCAAAATCGTGAATATACTTCACTAACCAAATTCAATATTTTCTACACATTTTATTTCAAGGATAATTCGCTATCCGAAATCGCGAATATATCTCCTTTAATAAACTTCTATGTTTATTTCACCAAATTCAATTGATTTCGAATTTATAAACAATGTCTATAAATTCCATTTCTATTTAAACTTCGATTTATAAATCTCCTTTATTAATCCAATTCAATTTATATATCTCAAATATATACCAAAAGTCCATATTATAAGTTAAATACTTATAATTCATTTATTTACAAAATCGTTCTTTTTAAAACTTCTATTACTTATAAGATTCATTTATATTTTATAACAACTTCAACTTATAAGATTCATTTATTAACAACTTCTATTATTATCTCATTTAAATGCCCAAAATCCAGTTTATAAGTTAATTACTTATAAATCTTTTATTTTATAACAACTTTAATTTTATAATCTTCACAATTTCTAGATCTATAATTTTTAATGAAATCCATTTTATACTTCATTTTAACACTTAATAAACTGGTTTTATAATTCCAATATTATATATATATATATATATATATTATAAATATCAATGTTAAAAATCTTTTATATACATCCTTTATAATAATTCAAAAATCCAAATTTAAACTATTTTATAAATCTATTTATTTTAAAAATCACCTTTATGTTATATTTCATAAAAATCTTAATTTTTATAACATAAAAATTTATAACGTTTGAATTATTTAAAATGAATCAATTCAAAAATTTAATAAAACGTATACTTTGAAAAATCATTTTAAAAATCCTCAAAATCATTATTTTTAAACTTTAAAAATGGATCCGATGATGCAACAACACCCAATAGTCAATCACGACATCCAAATATCATATATCGATATGGTAATCAACAAATATCACAATATCTGTAAATAAATCAATATAGTTGAGGAATCCAATTGGATCCCTCCAACATGTTTCCCTGCATCCACAAGCATTAGCACAATACCAATTCCATTCAAAGCGGAATATCGCGGTATATGGGATTTATAAAATATTATCCGCTTAATAGACGGCGCAATAGGGTCTCATCCACTATATAATGCGGGAAATCAACTCCAAGTACATAAATAATACCAATTTCACTATAGGGTGAAATATTCGCGGTATATGTTTTTAATAAATAACCTCTGCTTACTAACGGCGTATAATGTCTATTTTAACAATCAATAGATAACAATCATCATTCAAATATACAATCAAGAAATTTTAAATATAACTATTTAAAATTTAAATCGAAACAATTCGATTGATTGAGAAGTTCTCACCTTGCTTTCAATTCAATTTTGACGCTTTATTTCGAATAAAATTATACGCGCGTTAATTTTACCCGAAATTTTCACTAGCTCCAAACGACACCAATCCAGTTCCATAGTGTAGTGCTCATCAAAACGAACCCGACGCAAGTCGTTTCGTCAAAATCCGACCTCGTATGACAAAGATATGCTTATTTAAAGATCACACAATTTATAAATATAAACAATTACATTTTTTTTTTTAAATTTTTTTTAACCTTCTGCAATCACAACCATTCGTTTCCTCAAGCACACATCAGGCCTTCCCCTGTTTCTTCCCCAACCCAGTAAAAGAAATGCACACCTAAACCTATCTCACAGCCACGTCCTTCGATGCCGCACCACCTCTAGATGATCGGAGCTCGATCAAACTCTTCCACTCGAACGCCGACTACAAGAGCAACCTTCGGCTGCAAAATGGTGGAACTCGGCCTCCCTATGGTTGTGAAATACGTGAATGAACCTCATACGAACGCGAGGCATTTGCCATCAATCCGTAGCTTGAAATTTGATTTTGACCGTTGATATCCTAGATCTCGTAGCCCTCTACGATTTCTTAGTTGGAAGTTTATTGAATTAGTGTATGATTTGAAGATTTTGAGGGAGAAAGATTTGTTATTTTCGGCCATTGAAACTAATAGAGGCGGCTGGCTAGGGTTTTGCAATTGTGTTGAAAATTGTGAATAACCATGGGCTTTTATAGAAAATTTCCAAATTACTATTCACTCGAAATTTTCCGAACTCCGAATCTCGCGCAGTGAACGGCGTTTCTAGGGTTTATCCCGCGTTCTGGACACAATGGAATAGGTTTCGGACGCTAATTCAGTCATCTGTGCGAGTTACGGCAATAAACAATCGATTTTAAATTAAATCGGTTAACCAAATTTCTGTGCGTTTTAGCTTGCCTAGGACAAACGGTAAATCCGATTGACACGAAATTTGAAACCTTACAAAAATATAACATTACGGATCCGACGAAACTGGTTTCGTCAAAATCCGAGAATGTTTGAAAAATGGCTATTTTAACTCGTCAATTAAATATTAAAATATTCAATTTCCACAAATTAACTTTTAATTCGATTTTAAAAGTTCTATAACATCATTATAACTCCAATATGATTTAATAAAATTTTATGAATCATTTTCAATCATATTAAACCCAATTTTCAATTATTTCTATAACTTCAACTATAAAATTATCGATTTACTTATCCAATTAAATCCAAATATTCGAAATTAAATTTATTCGACTTATAAATTTCACTTATTAATGTTTAAAATCAATTGAATATTCAAAATTTTAATTGAAAGAATTTCTGGGTCGTTACAAACTTCCCCCCTTAAGAATTTTGTCCACGAAATTACCAAGTAAGAAAAAGTTACAGAATCCATTAACTTTCCAAAATAAACCGTTCAAATTAGATTTTTCAAATCCATTTGAGTGTTTAACTTTTCCAAAATCCATAGTTAAACTTATTACGAAATCTTTACTAAGTTTCCAAATCCAACTTAGTTTTCAAACAAAAAAATTCCAATTTTTTCAAAAATATTCTAACGCCTTAAATTTTCGAAAAATTTCGCCAGAGTCTCCTTTGCGCGGCTCGATCCGAAAAAAAAAATGACAGTATATATATCACAAATATACATCTCATCAAATGATGAGGCATCCCGTAGGGAAAAAAGCGTAAAAGTACGATATTTAATCCGAGATATGTACCTTAATTATTATTAGCGAGCATATACGGCTAATATAGCGCGAAAGCGAGCTCCAAATGCGAAGCAAGTGAAATCCGCACCTACTAAACACTCAACAAACCATGAGAACATGCATATATGAAAATAATATCAATATACAACATATATCAACAACTATATACGCTAGTATAGCAAATGCAATAAAAGCAACAAATGCAACCATCAAACAACTATAATCCAACTAATAATGTAACGACCCGCTATTTTGGACCATTCAAATCGACAATAAAACCATACATATCCGACTTGAATAATTCAAAATACTGAATTGTTAATAAAATTTGGAAAAACTTAAAATATACAGTAAATAAATCAATCATAGATCACAGAGTAATATAATGCAGCGGAATAGATAAAGAATAGTAGTTCATGAAGCTACTATATACATCAGAGTTAGAAAAATACAATCGAATAGTCCAAATGCAGTGAAGTCTCCAATGCAACAGATGACTTCTCTGAACCAATCAACTGGAAAGGCTGGAATCTGAATCGATAGTTGGATTTCCAAATTAATCTCCAAACTCCAAAGGTGAGTCTCAAATGTTGTATCACTCAGTCTGACCTGAGCGTAAAGCAAAACACAAAACACTCGAGTCAGGATTAAGATTCTTAAATCAATAAATCCAACTCAAGTGAAATATCAACTGAAATACAAATAACCTAAAGGATGTTTGGGATAACCATCGTCTAAGGGTCCATGGAACTTTCTACAAGGTAGAAATATACATTATAACACCGTGGTCATTTCAGCTTAATTTATACTTCAAAACCAAATCTCATTTTCACTACAAATATCTTTATATTTCCCAAAATAGTATTTATATATATTAAATAATTTATACAGTAAAGTATTTTCAATTTCCTCAACTTAAAAAAACGTTCCAACATCAACCCGACCTTCCCATTTAAATTAAATTCAATCTCAATTTATCAATTTAAATTCAACTCAATTTAAATCAAATATTACTACTAAATCTATATATACAATTTCCATTTATATAATATCTTAAGAATCAAATTTATTAAACCATATATTTCTTTCCAAAATTATAGAAATTATTTTCAAAATATTTATATGGACCAACGGTGTCTGTATATATTTCCTATCATATAGTCAAGTGCTACGGATATTTATCATTTCAATCCGTATACTAAATATATACTGGTGGATATCTTTTCAACCCGTAATCCCAAATTCAATTAAATGAAAATCGCTTGGGGTTTTCATTTCAACCCATAGCGATTTTCTCCTATTCTAGAGTCTGTTCGGGTATGTATCATTTCAACCCATAGTGATTTCTAAACTATAGGGAACTTGCAAAGTGACAACAGAAAATACAATAAAATAACGGGCATATATCATCAATAACAATATAATATAAACAATAGGATATGGTGTCATATCCCATAGGTGAACAATTACAGATAATAGCATATATAACAAATTTAAATAACTACAACAGCATATTTCAATTTTCGTTTCAATTGAAATCAAATTTAATGAATAAAAAAATGTTAATCGTGAGTGATTGCTCACCTCTCGAGCCTAGAGAATACAAAAGATGACACGGATATGCATACTGCTACAGACACTGAAATTTGAATTATGAATCGAAGCAAAGCAAAATCAGCACGAATTCAACGATCAAAGCTAATAACAAGAATTGATCGAAAAGTCAGAACGGGATCGACGAAGATAATGGTATGAGTGGACTCATATATAAATATAACTATATATAAAGTCATATTCTAAATTCAACACATATTAAATTAAATTAAATATATATGTATTTATATTTTCCAAAATCATTGTTTTTTTATTTAAAACACACAAATTAGAATCAAGCATATATACAATATGAAATTTGAAATAAATATTTATATAAACAGACTAATATAAATCATGTGCTAGGTTAAAATACTAACATATTTTAGCCGTAAGAAAGAGTATAATGAAAGAAGTCAACATCAGTTATAATATATTTATATAAACCAATTGTAACATATATTTAGTTGACATAACAAATGAATTCTTTTATAAAATAATATACATTGGGCGCTATTTCATAAAAATGCACATACAATACCATTTATATACGAACAACAAATGTAGCTTATATATATAGATATACTATTTAAAAATCAATATTTATATTTCAACTAACATCAGAAAACAAATATAAACTTTATACTTTATATATGTTTTATGGAAAAAGAGAAAAAAAAAACAGAACGCAAAGTGGATCCAACATTTGGAATTCAGGGATTAGTCCTGAAGGTTAATACACCCTCGGATCATTTTTATTAAATTTTTGGATAAATTTCAGTAGAAGAGTAGCAATTTATTTAAAATAATGTGGTGTGAAATGAATTGAGGGAATGAATAAAGTAACGTATTATTAGTACCCAAATAATCAAATGACACAATGCGTTGTTTCTTAATAACGACAGTAACGTTCAATTTGCTAAAAGTTAATTTAGGATGTTATCTTCGTCTTATTTGTAAGCGATTGATATATCATACCTCTTTTAAATTTAAGATCAGCTCATGGCACGGCATATGAAAATTCAAATTCCATCGCATCATATATTTATATTTTCAATTTAGAAATGTATGAACTTATCAAAAAAAAATTTGGCTATAAATGACGTAAAACACAAGTGCTTATTAAACTTGTCGTGTACTGCGTTTAAATACTTCCAAAGCGTTTGTCAATTTATTTAAAAGCTATAAAATGAAAGGAGTGAAAAGAGAAAAAAGAAAATATATATATATGGATAATAATAAAAAAATATGGGGAGAGAGACGAAGATACAGATGGTGGTATGTATCTTGTTCCATTCATAAGTAAATATCACCACGTTAAATTCCTTTGCATATTTTTAATTGCTATAACCAATGCTTTCATATATAATAGGCCCAATCTTATATACATAGCTACATATTATAAAAGGCTATGAAAACTTATATATACACACCTTATAGTATAATATATATAACTAGGTAAAATATATATATTAGATAATAGAATACAATAATATAGATGAAAAGAGAATTGTGGCAAGCTAAAATTTATAATAAAAAACAAAGTGTTATAGGAAGTTGAAAACAACAACTAATGCAATAATATTTATTATAAGTTTCGAAATCCATTAGACAAAATAAAACACAGCTTGTATAACATATCCATTAAACAAAATAGACTATATATAGTACTAGTACATATTCATGCTATATGTAAACATTTAAAAACGAAACATATATTTCAATATGATACGCATACCGTTTATAAAAATATTGTTAACTCCGTTTTGATAATGACTCAGCGACCTAAAAGGGGTACTGACCTAACGACTTAAAAGGTTACGACCTAACGACTTAAAAGGATACCAACCTAACGACTTAAAAGGTTACCACCTAACGACTTAAAAGGTTACGACCTAACGACTTAAAAGGTTAGCGACCTAACGACTTAAAGGCTACCGACCTAACGACTCAAAAGGGTTACCGACCTAGGGATCTGAGAAGAATAACAACCTAGCAACTCAAGACAGGAAAAACTCAAAGCAACCATACTTAAGTCGCGACCGACTTACGACCTATGTTAGGTCGTAAGCGACCTAGGCAAACGAAGACAAATCCAATACAGCGTCACTTAAGCCGCGGCCTGTTAACTCGTCCGCGACTTGGGACTTGTGATATGAATCCAGAAGAACATGCTTATCCCAGTTAGGCTGTGAGCCATGCATCAGAGATTGAGCGGGACCTACGACCTATCTTAGGTCGGCTACGATCCACGACCTATTTTAGGTCGGTTACTACTTACGACCTGGCATGGAAATTCCTCTATAAATACAGCGCTATCTCCAACTTGGAGGGGACTTCCGATCATTTTCTTCAAAGCATCGAGACTCTGCCATCTTCAAGCCGTGCCTTACTCCAACATTCGAAACTCACAAGAAACTTCAGTCAACTTCAAAACAGGGATTCAACATATTCAACCATGAATTCGGAGAACTCTCTTGCATCGAAGTTTTTCTAGCTACTTGTCTTTTGAAGTGAATTGTAATTGAAGGAAATTGTAAAGGATTGTAATCATATAAGCAATAAAAAAGGATTGAAGTGGACGTAGGCTTGATTACAAGCCGAACCACTATAAACTCTGTGTCTCTTACTGCTTTTTAAGTGAATTACTGCTTTTTCTGATTCCCGTGTTAATGGGTGGTGCTTTCATTCAATCTCTATTTGCATCGGGGTGTTAGCGTCTGACTTTTTACGTTAACATTTTTGGTGCTTTCACAGAGAAACCCAACTCAGAATACTGTCATCATAGCTTCACAGAAATTTATAGAAAGGATCTCTCTAAAAACCAGGAGTTTATAAGAAATAATGGCCCCCGTAAGAAAACACAAGTCTGTTAGATCCGACGATGTTCGCGAGACTGCTGCCACTTCTCCTCCTTTAAGTCAAACAACTCCAACTGTCGGAGTTACACGGGCAGAGCTGGATGCCGTCTTATCTGGGCTACATCGAGAAATGGAAGCTCAGAATAACCTAATGATGAAAAGGTTGAATGCTTTATTTGAGGCAAACCGCCAGCCGACAACTAAGGAGGGAAACCTTGCCGATGAAGTACCAAATGTGGAAGGAAGAAATATTCCTCAAAGGCCAGCTGACCAAGTGGAAAGGACACCTCCCCAAGCCGGAGGATCGGAGCCACAACCAACCCTCCGCGAACGGTTGTCAAGAAAAAATTCGAAGAGAATGGTTGATGTTTGTCCCGCTGAGCCTCATAATGATGAAGAGTATTTCTCAGGCATGGTTCGTCGGATTATGAAGGAAATTATGCAAAGAAATGAAGATGAGAAAGAATGGGGTTTCGCTCCGAGCAAAACTCCATTCACTGAAAAGATCTTGAAAGCAGAATTCCCAAGGAAGTTTGTCCCTCCAACTATTCCAGCTTACAAGGGAACGAGCGATCCTAATGAGTTTCTGTATAAGTATGATTGGCACATGACGGGTGCCAGAGCCTCTGATGAGATCAAATGCCGGTATTTTCCAGTATACCTGGAAGGAGTTGCTTTACTTTGGTTCACAAAGCTGCCGATCCGATCGATAGACCAATTTTCTGATTTGACTCGGAAATTCAAGGAACAGTTTCGATTGTATGCGTCAAAGGCAAAGGATATAATGTCGTTATCCAGCTTGGAGTAGAATCCTGGAGAATCCATTAGAGCTTTCTTGAATCGCTTCAATATAGCTCTGGCTGAAGTGGACAACGCAGAGCCGAAAATGATTTTGACGTACTTGATGAAGGCTATTGATACGACAAGTGAGATCGGGAGGTGGTTAAAAATGAAAGAACCAAATTGACTTGACAAGTTTTATAAGAAAGCCGATGAATTCATGCGCCTGGAAAGCCTCCAAGCACCGGCTAAGGTGGCATCGATAGGGGCTGGAAATACTAATGCTGTTTCGAATAAGAAAGAATCTGCCAATCAGAAGAGAGGGAACGAAGGTCAGAAGAGGCAAGGAGATGCAAAGAAAGGTCGTCCCTTCAACTTCACCCCTCTGACTGATACCCCGGAGAACATCTACTTTGCGAACAAAGAAACGGTCGAATTCCCCGCACCGGCTAAGCAAAGAGTTAATAGGAAAGCTGAGAAGAATGGAAGGTTTTGCCGGTTCCATAACTAACCCGGGCATCATACTAACGAGTGTCGTCACTTGAAGGAGGTAATTGAGGAACTATTGAAGGAAAACAAGCTCCAGCAGTATGTGAAAAGGAACAAGAATGGCCCAATTTCGTCAACTCAAGGACAACATGTTCCTGTTCATCGTCCTAGCTCAAGTGAAAAGGCGACAGCTCATGAATCAGAGTGGCCTGTTATAAATGTGGTTACAGGGAGCCCTCACCCAGCTGGCAGGAGTTGTGGTGAGATGGAAAGATACGCCCGTGCTTTGAAGTATGCACCGGCAGATGAAAGTGTTTTTGTGTTAAAAGATGCTGCACCCCTGAAGCAGCAGAAAACTTTTAATAGTGACATTATATTCAGTGCTAGGGATTCGATGGGTGTTGATGCTCCTACCATTGATCCTTTCGTCATCTCCGCTGGCACTGTGAAAAGAGTTCTGGTTGACTGTGGAGCTTCGTGCAACATTCTCTTCAAGAAGACTTTTGATCAGATGAAGATTCCAATGGCTGACATTCAAGCTTCATCACTAAAGATTGCTGGTTTTACTGGGGAGCCGAAACAGCCAATTGGGACTATCGATTTGTTCGTAGAGCTTGGAGAGGGGCAGAGAAAAGTGGCTCGAAAACAGAACTTTGTTATTGTTGAATAATTTTCTACCTACAATGCCTTCCTAGGTCGACCAACTTTGGCAACATTCAAGGCTATTCTTGCCCCATGGTGTCTGACCATAAAATTCCCCACAGATAATGGAATCGGTGTGGTGAAAGGGGATCAGAATGCTGGGCGAGAATGCTATCTTACAAAGTTGCGTGAAACGATGAAGAAAGAAATGGGAAAAGATGCGGCGGCCCCAGTCCGAATCAAAGAATCAACCTTGTAGCAATTATAGGGTGGACCCTGCACAGGCGAACATAGCGGTGCACGAAGAGAGATGGATCCCAGAAAAGCCAGTGCAGGGGAGAATAGAGTGGTACCAGTTGAAGTGACAGTGCCAGTACCTGTTGAACCGAGAGACCCGAACAAAGTGTTGAATGTGGGTTCGCAGCATAATGCAACGGTTCAAAATGTTTTGATATCATTTTTGAAAGAAAATCTAGATGTATTCGCTTGGACTCATGCCGATATATGTGGAATATCTCCAGAAATTGCAGTGCATACCTTGAATATTGATCCAAAGTTTACACTGGTAAAGCAGAAAAGAAGAACTCAAGGTCCTGAGAGGTAGCAGCATTGAAAGAAGAGGTTGATAGGCTCATGGAGAATGGTTTTATCAGGGAATCTACTTGTCCGAATTGGGTTTCAAATCCAGTACTGGTTAAAAAAGCTAATGGAAAATGGAGAGTGTGCATTGACTTTTCAGATCTAAACAAAGGCTGCCCTAAAGACTGCTTCCCGTTACCCAGGATTGACCAGTTGGTGGATGAAACGGCAGGGCATGAATTGCTATCTTTTATGGATGCCTACTACGGATATAACCAGATCATGATGCATGAGCCAGATCAGGAGGACACGAGCTTTATCACTGACGTTGGCCTCTACTGCTACAGGGTCATGCCTTTCGGACTTAAGAATGCGGGCGCAACGTACCAAAGACTTTTTAATGCCATGTTTAAACCACAGATTGGCAAGACTATGGAAGTTTATGTCGATGATATGCTGGTAAAGTCAAAGAAAGCGGTGGACCACATGGATCACTTGGCAGAGATGTTCTCAATCCTGCGAAAGTACGGTATGAAGCTGAATCCTTTGAAGTGTTCATTTGGGGTAGAATCTGGAAAGTTTCTAGGTTTCATTGTAAGTGCAAGGGGCGTTGAAGCTAATCCGGCTTAGATAACTGCCTTAAGAGAACCCAAAGCTCCTAGAATGAAGAAGAAATTGCAAAGTCTCAATGGAAAAGTTGCTGCCTTGAGTCGGTTCATTTCCAAAGCTACTGATAAATGCATTCCTTTCTTTGATGCTCTAAAGAAAGGAAGAAAAAACTTTGACTGGACTCCTGAGTGCCAGAAAGCTTTCGATGAGCTGATTTGTCATATGGAAATGCCTCCTATACTTTCTAAGAATGACAATGGTGAAGATCTCTTTGTATATTTGGCAATCTCGTCTCATGCCCTCAGTGCAGCTTTGGTACGGGAGGATGCGAAAATTCAGCGCCCGGTCTACTACATCAGCAAGAGACTCACTGGGGCAGAATTGAACTATTCAAAGTTGGACAAGCTAGCTTATTGTTTACTGATTGCATCAATAAAATTGAGGCCATATTTCCAAGCTCATCCCATCAAGGTCCTCACCGATCGGCCCTTGAAGCATGTCCTGTTTCGTCCTGAGACTTCGGGTCGTCTTTTGAAGTGGAATATTGAGCTCAATCAATATGACATCACGTATCATCCCCGGAAAGCAATCAATGGACAAACTTTGGCAGACTTCATCGCAGAATGTACAGACAAAGGTGATAGCGAGGAGGTGGAAACTGATAATTTCCCAATTCTATGGTAATTGTATGTCGATGGCGCAAGACACGATTACTGTTCCGGGGCTAGGGTTGTGCTTGAAACCCTTGAAGGACGGTCACTGTGTTATGCATTAAGATTAGAATTTCCTTCGACTAATAATGAGGCAGAATATGATGCTCTCATTGCTGGCCTGAAGATTGCTAAAGAACTGAACATTAAGGCATTGCAAATCTTCAGTGATTCACATCTTATTGTGTGTCAAGTCGGGAAAGAGTTTCAAACCAAAGGAGGAAATATGCTTGCTTGCTTGTCAAGAGCCTGGGAGCTTCTCGAGGACCTAGACCATTATACAATAAACCATATACCTCGGGAAGAAAACTTGAAGGCAGATTCCCTCGCAAAGTATGCAAGCACTGGTGATGCTCAATTATTGGGATTAGTTCCTGTGGAAGTCCTGTCAACTCCAAGCATTGATGAAATGGATATTGACTGGATCCTGACTATATCACAGGAGCGAGAATCATGGATGAATCCGATATTGGAATACCTGCACAACGGCTCTCTAGCAGAAAACTCAAGAGAACGGCAGAAGTTGTTAAGAAAAGCATCCATATTTGTAATTCAAGATGGCCGATTGTATAGGCGGGGATTCTCAATGCCATTACTCCGATGTGTGAACAAGGAAGAAGCTGAAACAATTCTAACTGAGGTACACGGAGGAGAGTGCGGAGACCATTCAGGAGGTAAAACTTTAGCAAAGAAAATTCTTCGTTATGGATATATTTGGCCAAATATTAATCGTGATGCCACGAGTTACGCTCGAAATTGTGACCGGTGCCAGAGATTTGCAAAAATCCCAAGAGCACCCTCCACTGAGATAACACAGATGGTCAGTCCGTGGCCATTTGCTATATGGGGAATAGATCTCATCGGGCCTTTGCCAACTGCAAAATCCGGAATCAGATATGCTATTGTTGCTGTTGATTATTTTACTAAATGGGCTGAATCTGAGCCCTTAGCTACTATTACCTCTAAGAAAATGATAAACTTTGTAACTAAGAATATCATTTGCAGGTATGGAGTGCCTCAAAAGATAATCACAAACAATGGAACCCAATTTGAAAGTAAAGAGTTCCAAGATTTTTGCAAAAAATTCAAGATCCAGAAAAGTTTCTCAGCGGTGCCTCATCCGCAGGAAAACGGGCAAGTGGAAGTAGTAAACAAAATTATCAAATCAACCATCAAAAAACAGATGGAAAAAGAAAAAGGTGGTTGGGTCGATAAACTTCCGCTAGCACTATGGGCATATCGAACTACACATAAAACTGCGACGAGGCACACTCCATTTTCATTGGCATATGGATCAGAGGCAATTATTCCGGTAGAAATAGAGGTCCCTTCACATAGAAGAATCCATTTCAATCAAGCCAAAAATGAAAAGCTGCAACTTGAAGCCCTTGACTTCCTTGATGAAAAAAGGTAAGAAGCTGAGCTTAGAGTTGTGGCTCATCAGCAAAGAATAGCCAGGCACTTCAATTCCAAAGTTCGCCGACGCAGCTTTGAAGTTGGGGATCTAATCTTAAAAAGAATTATGACACCTACAGGCGTGCTTGGACCAAACTGGGAAGGGCCGTATGTTATAGGCCAAAAACTTTTTAATGGCACATTCAAACTTGTAACTGTCGAAGGAGACCCAATTCCAAGAGATTGGAACAGCAATCATTTGCGCCCATATTTTACTTAAAGGCTTTAATGAAATATTGTAAAAGAATGATGAATGTATGATTCTTGTATTGAAAGCCGTTGTAAAGCCAGTGCAAGTGAATAATAAGAACTATAAAGTGGATGTAGGCCAAGTTCTTGGCCGAACAACTATAAATCCTGTGTTCTTTACTATTATAGACTGCTTTGCTTTATTTCGATATATAAAATACGTCAATTGTATTACTAAAATGTCAATTTAATAATGCAGGCCATAAAAACAAAGCTTACCCATCACAAGACCAAGCAATCCTTGACATCACCCAACAAGCAAACGCTAAGTCGTTCAAAATTTCCATACTCAAATCCTACGAAAGAAGTGCTTCGAACAAAAAGTTAGCGATTCGATTGGAAGTGGACCATTGCTAACTAACTGTGAATGTTTGTACAAACGAGCATCCAGTTAAATAGCCTGTGTCTGCCACCACCAACTCGCTTAACTATGAAGTATATTTCTTTGGACAAGGGAAATTATTGGCAACTAAAAGGGAAGTGTATTTGGAAAGGATAACGGGGATCGCCGACATGAATAGATGGCAAAGAGACATGGGCGAGTAAGCATCAAACAGCAAAAGATCTCATCGAAGGCACAAGCTCTCTACGGAGGCACAACTCTTCGGAGGATAAAGACCTCAAACGGGGCATGCCAGAAGACTTTCTCAACAAAAAAGATTGGTATGGAATGACCGAGAGCACCTTCCCGACTGGAAGGCAAGGCGCTTGTTTACTAGCTGAGACAGTTTGCGCAGACAAGCGTCCAAGTAACTTGCGTCCGCCCCGTGAATCCATACGATGATCGGAGGCACCTTCCCAAGTGGAAGGCAAGACGCTTGTTTACTAGTTGAGATAATCTGCACAAATAAGCGTCCAAGTAACTTGCGTCCGCCCTGTGAATCCGGCCAACCATGAGGAAGAAACTTCCAGGTAGACTCGGAGGCACGCATTCCACCGAGATTTGAAATAAAACTTCACAAGTGCTGGAATGTGAAAAGCCCTCTTCGGAGGCCCATTTCACCATAGTTGAAATGCTAAAAGACCTCGAGCGGGCCTTGCCAGAAAAAGAGAGTTCTTTCTCAACATAAAGTTGCGGACTGATCGGTGGCATAGAACACTTGTGTCCGCCCCGTGAATCCATCCAACTAAGAGAAAGAATCTCCAAACTTCCAGGCAAAAGCCGTACTCAGAGGCACATATTTCACCGTGATTTGAAATAAAACTTCACATGAGTCGAAATATGAAAAGCCCTCTTCGGAGGCCCGCTTCCCAGCGAACAGGGAAAAGATAAAAGCCTCTCCCAAGAGGCAGAAATAAAAAGACCTCTTCCCAGAGGCATAATCAAACAAAAAGACCTCTTCCCAGAGGCGCAACCAAACAAAAAGACCTCTTCCCAGAGGCACAATCAAAAACTCTCTTTAGAGGCTCAAGCAGGTCAAAGCCCCTTTTTCGGAAGGCCCACTACACTATGAAGTGAATTCACTTGCCAAAGCAAAAGTGACTTTTTCCAAAAAGTGAAGTGTAAAAACTTTGCATAAAAAAAAGGAGAAGACTCCTCCAATATGAAGTGCATTCTACTAAGCTAGAAAAATATTTTCTTGGAACGGAAATATTATCCTATAAAGTACAAATGCAAACTTCCTTCAAATGGATGAGTTGTTCTCTAAAGGAAGAGTACAAGTCTTCTTGAAACAAAAGAGTTGTTCTCCGAAACTTTGCCAATGTGAAAAAGATTGCAATAAACCTATGGTATGGGGGCAATACAGTATAGTCATCACAAAAATGAAGACAATGCTCAATAAACATACCATAGATTTACTGCAACCTCACATAAAGAGGATAAAGAAACTTGCATAAAAACAGAAAGTAAAAGCGTTCTCAAATACAGACAGAAATTTGTATAAGTAAAAGAACCATTTTATTCCATACTATGAGAATTTTATACATATGCAGGTTTTAAAGTAAAAGAAAGCGGGGACTGGTACCCGCACAATCTCCAGTCAACACAAGCTTATATACATGCAAAATAGCAAAAAGTAAAGCAAAGAAGGGAAAGCAGGACTCATCACTTCTTTTCCCACCACCTTTAGAGCCTTCACCTGGCTTAATAGGCAATTTTTCTGCCCGGCTTGGGAGAGTTGGGGGAGAAGGAGAGAGAGCTAGTGCTGGATCAACTTCCGTTTCCTTTACGGTAACAGAAATGCTTCTCCCTTTCTTCTTTGAAGTTGTACTCTTCCTCTTCCTCCTTGAAGAAGACTCACTCCCGGGAGTGGCAAGAGCAGACAATTTTATGTCATGAGAAAAAGTTCGCTCCGGAGATACTTCGCCTCCTTCAAGTCCTTCGACCTTCTGCTCCTGTGAAGCGGTTGGATCGTCCAAGTCTTGAAGGGCCCCTATTAATTCTTCCTGCGATCCTGGCTGGGAAGTAGGAGTGATTTGAAAGGATGGAGGAGGAGCAGCTGGAGGACGAGAAGTTTCTATGATACTAGGCATTTTCGCTATAGAAGAAAAGCAAAAAATATTAGTATCTCCCGCGAAGAGAGGAGATAACGGCTCATCGAGTCTTAAGTAATAAGCAAGAAATTCATCAAGCTCGGTCGAAGAAAATGAGTAATCCGCTTGACCTGGTTCGACGTTAATATTACCTGGAGAAGTGGGCTTCCTAATGTCAACTTCATAAGCTTGTGCTTCAGTGCTTTCTTTGCTTTCATCTCCACCCCGTGCGCTTGTAATATCAGTTATGACTTTAGCAGGGGACGGAGAATGGGAACCGGAGCCTGTGATATCAAAGTCGGCCGAAATTGGAGGAGGGACAGGGGCAATTAATGGTGCTTCCTTCTCTGGATGCTCCTCTCTCATCGTCCCAGCACGCTCTCTAGCGAGCTTCTCTTTTCCTCTGGCTAGGGCTGCACGTGCTCCGTCATCCAGATAATGTGCCTCGAGTTCTTCTTCGGCATACCCAGCATCTTTAAGCATATCAAGCGCAGCTTCCCATACTTCAGCCAAAGTGATTTCATATTTGGGGCCCAAAAATGCGAGACTGCCACGCCCTAGGACACTTTGCGTGTAGAAGTCAAATAATGTCGAACTGACTTCGGCTTTAGTGGCTTCATGATCTTCTTCAGCTGCAATTTTACCGGCAACAGCCTGATCGCGCTCTTTCTTAACTATAGCAAGTCGAGTTTTTAATGTCTCAATTTCGAGGTTTTGGGAGCTGGTCTGTTGTCGCAACTGTGCAACTTCAACGCGATAATCTTCTACAACCTTTTCCAGCCACTTGAGTTTATCTTCGGCATCTCGTTGGCTAGCATGAGCATCCCGCACTTGTTGCTGAAGCACAATTTCCCTTTGAGAGTAGGAAGTGGAGGAAGTAGCAAGCTCCTCTTTAATTTTTCCAACTTCCGCTTCAAGCTTCTCATTATAAGTGGCGATGCTCCTCATCTCTGCATCATGTTGATCGAGAGTCTTTTGCCATTCGGATTTATCGTTCTCGATGTTCAACATAGCCTCAAGGTTCGCGCGATTCACTCTCTGGAGTTCGTCAACAAGTTTCTGCCAACTCGACATTCTCTCAATATCAAGTTTGACAGCATCAAGATTTCGCAACATGGCTGGTTTGTCGATTGGAACTAGATCAAGATCAAAGCGAACCCCCTTCAACCACCAGTTGGGAAATCGGCTTTGAAGAGTGGCTGGGCCTGGTCCAACCTGATATGAGGGCCTGCCAATGATCGTCTGAATGTCGGTACGAGCGACAGCGGGAGATTGAGAAGGCACCGAAGCAATGGGTTCTTTAAGAATGTCAGATGATGACTTTTCACCATGTTTTGTCCGTTTGCTCGAATCTTCGGCAGCGTGGCTCTTTCCTTTGTCATCATGGGATTTTCGTTTGAGGGAATCACCCTCTCTGAGGGAAGAGTCGTGACATTCATCCCCTCTCTCATACCATTTTTCGTATGTTCTTCTCTCTTGAGATTTTCGAGCAGCCCTCTCTTCATCAGTTTCCCTATGGGGGGAAGATAGTGCCTGTAATCATATTGACTGCGCCTTCCATACTGCTTAAAGTCATTATAATACGAGACACTACGCCCCATTGGAGAACCTGAAATTGAAAAAAAAGCATAACTTGAGAATCTTCAAATTGCAAGGAGTTAAGTGCATATAAGTGCTGAAAAATCCTAACTGTGTGCAACGTGCAGACTACACGCGTTGAACTACGAACCACTCCTTGGTTGAGAAGGAATGATGGGTGTAGTAGCCAACATCAACTCTTGAGTCGACGGGATCTGTTGCAAAACAGAAGTTGCTTCAACCACTGAAGAGGAAACCCTAATGGCAACAGGATCATCTTTAAAGAGCTCCTGTGAGGTGATAAACAGGTCGCTCAACCCTTCAAAAGTGTCGTCCCCACTCTGCTTGGCAGGACTTGTTTTCCTGGCTCCTCCGTCACCGGACTTCCCTGAATGTTGGGGAGATTCTCGAGGCTCTTCTTCTTCAATGACCGGGGCAAGTGCAAATTTTCCAGATGACCCCGCGACATCAGTAGAAGTAGAGCACTTCACCAAAGAAGCCTCAGGAGCAGGATCTTTCAGTGTAGGCTCCTCAACAGAAACTGGGGCATCCGGTGCCTCGGTCGGAGAATCAGGAACTTCGTAAGGCTGAGTAGAGCGGGAAGGGTGTAAGAGTCTGAGCTGATGAAGGAACTCGTCTCTTAGCAAAAACTTGATACTTCCCTCCTCAGCCGCCACAGCGTTAAGCCTCTCAAAAGTCTGCTTGTGGCTTGGATCTCTACAAAGAGGAGGAAGGACTTCAAAAGCAGAAAGCGAGGTTAACATTTAGCAATTTGGATCTCGCAAAGCTCAGAAGAGGAAAGAGTGGGGATAAGTAAGCTTACCCCCTACTTTCCAGATAGCATAAAATCGCTGGAGGCAACGGATAAAGAAGAACTGGCTTAGGAAACCATGAGCGCTATCAGAGAGATCGGTGATAAGCTTGCGTTTCCTGGCGCTCCTCACATATATAATGGAAGGATGGTCTTTGTTTCTCGCAAATGTACATAAATAGCAGATTTATTCAAAGCTTGGGAGGCGATCAAGCATCCTTCTTAAGTGAACGCATAATCCCATCAAAATGGCATAGCCGTTGGGGTGCAATTGAAAAGGAGAAATAGCCAATCGGCGAAGGATTTGTTGGAGAAAACTGTCGAAAGGAGGAATTGCTCCACAAAGGAACATTTGGCGATTAACAGCAACAAACCCAAAGGGAGGACTGTCAGCGAAATCATTTGGCCCAGGGAGAATAGCATCTGCTTCTACGATCCCAAATTGGGCGCGTAACTGGTTAAACACCTGGTAACGAAGGGTAGTTGGAGTTCTTTCTGGTGGGTTGACCAGTGGACCAGCCATCGGTAGGGCCTCTCCAGTTGGTACTGCTCCTTCTTCTTGATGAGAAGCCATTCTACATAAGCAGCCAGATATTCAAATATGAAGGTGCACGTTTCCTAAATGTATGAAGTGTTGTGCAAAACTAGTAGAGTGACAAGCAAACATGATTGAAATTAAATTAATAAACATGAAAAATTTCAGGACTTGTCCGAATACAAGTGCAGTATTGATGCAAAAAATCAGCTCTAGTTGATTAATATCGCTTTACTACTTCATTTGAATTCGTTGATTCGCAGCATTTCATACGATTTCTTTAAGTTGATTATATTTTATCGACTAATCTGTCATTGATGTGGGCAATCAGTGGCAGTATAATCGCCCTAGTTTTCTGCAAATGTTATATTTAACAGGTTATTAGCATCAAATTTGGTATAATCTGTTAAGAAAGCATAGCAAAGTCATGCAAGTTGTCTCGGCAGTTCAAAGTTCAAATCAAAAGTGCAACAAAGTTCAAACAATTCAAAGTTCAAGCAATTCAGAGTTTAGGCAATTCAGTCCGGCAGTTCAAGTTAAGCACTTAAATTGAGATTATGCTTCTAAGTGTGAATTCGAGTTGAGCATCCAAGTACTAAATCATCCACGACCTAAAAGATTTCTTGCGAGTTAAGTTAAGTCATTGGTTCTTTAAATCATTGGTCCTTTAAATCGTGGGGCACAGTAAGGAGAAAACGCTTCAGTACAAGGTGACGTGAATTTCTCTAAGTCCTAGCTCGGCCGCGACTCAAGGCTTATGTCGCATCTAGTTAAGTCGGTCAAAAGTTAAGTCGCGAAGGTTTATAGGTCGCCCAAAATTGCTAGGTCGTGTCCAAGCTAATGTCTCACTTCACTCAACCTACAAACCTCCAATCTAATCGGTAACTCGTCATCCTTTTAACCCGTTAACCCCTTAGCCTCTCCATCAACAGAAGCCCTCATTTTCTCATGCTATCGAATCATCCAAAAAACTAATTCGAAATCACCACAAATTCAATGCCCTGCCATTCTAACGCAAATCAAAAATCAGTTAGCCTGAAGCATTGCAACCCATCGCCATCCTCTCATCAATCGTTCAAAGCCAAATCGAGCTAATTCAAGTTCATCAACTATCGATGTAACGAGATTCGCGATGAAACATTGTGTAAGGAGATGGGTTAAGATTGAAAAAATGAATTCATGAATCAATGATGATAAAGGATTGAGAAAGAAGCAGGTTCACTTACGCGATGTAACATCAAGGATAATCGATGATTGATCGGATTGAGATCGCCTTCGGGAGCTTGGGAAAATGTTAACGGAAGAATCAAATGAGGAAGTAGGTAATGAGAAGAAAGGAGAGGATGGATGACTTATACATTACAGTGGAGAAACCTGAAGCGGCACATACGACCTAACCTTTAGGTCGCACACGACCTAGCGACCTAGAGGGGGACGAGTTAAAGGATATCGAAGCACACGACCTAACCATTAGGCGTGTACTTCGAGGGGCAAATGTTAACTCCGCTTTGATAATGACTCAGCGACGTAAAAGGGGTACCGACCTAACGACTTAAAAGGTTACGACCTAATGACTTAAAAGGATACCGACCTAACGACATAAAAGGTTATGACCTAACGACTTAAAAGGTTATGACCTAACAACTTAAACGGTTACTGACCTAACGACTTAAAAGGTTAGCGACCTAACGACTTAAAAGGTTACCAACCTAAGGACTCAAAAGGGTTACCGACCTAGGGATCTGAGAAGAATAACAACATAGCAAATCAAGACAGGAAAAACTCAAAGAAACCACACTTAAGTCGCGACCGACTTACGACCTATGTTTTGTCGTAAGCGACCTAGGCAAATGAAGACAAATCCAATACAGCGTCACTTAAGCCGTGGCCTGTTAACTCGTCCACGACTTGGGACTTGTGATATGAATCCAGATGAACATGCTTATCCCAGTTAGGCCGTGAGCCATGCATGAGAGATTGAGCGCGACCTACGACCTATCTTAGGTCGGCTATGATCCACGACCTATTTTAGGTCGGTTACTACTTACGACCTGGCATGGAAATTCCTCTATAAATACAGCGCTATCTCCAACTTGGAGGGGACTTCCGATCATTTTCTTCAAAGCATCGAGACTCTGCCATCTTCAAGCCGAGCGTTACTCCAACATTCGAAACTCACAAGAAACTTCAGTCAACTTCAAAACAGGGATTCAACATATTCAACCATGAATTCGGAGAACTCTCTTGCATCGAAGTTTTTCTAGCTACTTGTCTTTTGAAGTGAATTGTAATTGAAAGAAATTGTAAAGGATTGTAATCATATAAGCAATAAAAAAGGATTGAAGTGGACGTAGGCATGATTATAAGCCGAACCACTATAAACTCTGTGTCTCTTACTGCTTTTTCAATGAATTACTACTTTTTCTGATTCCCGTGTTAACGGGTGGTGCTTTCATTCGATCTCTATTTGCATCGGGGTGTTAGCGTCTGATTTTTACGTTAACAAATATGGATGACGAGGGGAGGAGGCATGGAGTGGGTTGTGGCTCTTGACAGGTGGTTCGAGCCGTGGTGGCGGAGTCTTGACGAAGCTATAGGAAGGAGAACTACTCCTTTTTCATTTTTCCATCATACGTATTTTAGCATTGTAATGGGAAAAATCTCTTTTTTTCAAGAAGAAACAGAGAGAAAGAAAAAATGAAGCTAAATAGGCTCAGAGACTACACGTTATAAATATTTAATATAGTTGAACGGTAGGAATGAGTAATCCAGCAACTAAAATTGGAACCACGGAAATAGAGGTGTCAATCGCTAGAATTTAGGATGTATGAATGGTAACGGTTGTTTGAATTGTATACCAAATATATAATTTTATATTCCTTTATTCATTGAATAGGAGAACTGAATGGGTGGAGAATGAGCTGTCCATTTATGATATACCGTTACATATAATTTATTAAAGAAGAAACTGTAGAATAATGATAGATTTGAATTATACACTGGTTTGATAACGGTCATGTTGATAAGGTGGATATTTAAACAATTTATTGCTTGATTGGAAAGCACGTGAGTATGGAAAGGCAAGGATATTAAAATGGGAAAAGGAATGGACGGAGAAATTTAAGCGAAGATAAAACGTACAGTAATAAATATAGAGTAGTGGGATGGTCATGATAATTCAGTGGATAATTAAAGCAACTTTTTAATGCCACCAGCTGCATGTTCAAATTTAAAAAGGCAGAGTAACGGACCATAAAATAAATTAAAACGATGGATTTATAAAAGGAACCATGATGTGTACAATAATTGAAACGAAAACATACATAAATAAATGAATATGAGACAAATGAAGATGAAGGGGGAAAGAAATAAACTATTTATGGGCGATGAATTTACAAAAGGAACCATGATGTGTACAATAATTAAAAAAAAAACGTACACAAATAAATGAAAAAGAGACAAATGAAGATGAAGGTAACCTTATATATAATATTAAAAAAATCAATATTCATTTAATATTATGTGTATTCTTTCAAAATGTAAAGGCTACGTATGAATGAATTCATATATGCTTATCTTTGTACATAACAAACATGCAGACTACAATTTTAATGCAGACCTTAAATCAACCCTTAAAACATATACTTCATATATGTAGTTAAATATAGTATATACTTCTCTACTTCTTTGGTTCATATGATATATGAAACCTTTAACTATTATATTTATAACAGACGACATATGTATAGATATACTAAATATGCACTAAAATAATCTGTAAATGGTGACACAAAAACCCAAAATCAAATATATATATATATATATATATATATATATTTAACATGACTGGAAATCAAACTTCAGTAAAACTATATACTAGTATCAAGACTAACATATATATATATATAAATATATATAGCTATTATAACACATATAAATAAAATAAAACTCGGTATAAATATGCTTTACTATATATATACACTTCAAATAGACCATCATATATATATACAGTGGTTTTCCAAAATAAATATATATGGAACGTACTCAATAAACTTAAAATTTACACACCTTGCTGAAAAGCAAAAGGAGACCATAAATTTATTACCCACACTATTGATATTTATACCCAACAGAAATGAACTATGCTATCCAATTTATATCAAACTTAACTTATATTATAGTATAAATAATAGTTTAAAAAGTTTTTGTACTAGATCTTATTGGTATAACCACAACCAAACTTTAAAATATATGTACACACCTCGCACTACAAATCATTAATATACATAACATATTTTCTTTTCTTTTTCAAAATTTTGTTATTAATAATTTCTCAAAATCCAATTCACTACGTTAAATACCAATTAAAAATTTCTAAAATTTTATGGGTCGTTAGAAATAAACATCCACCAATCAATGTCTATCCAAATGAATTCGTAACCAAATCAATATTCTTTCATTAATTCATTTTAGTTAACCCTTAATGAAATATACACAATCAATTAACAATCAAATAACAACCAATGTATATTCAACGTAACCAAATTATTCACTTTACATTCTATTTGGTCCAACACTTCTAATTTCAATTGGTTGATATTAATTTGACTTCCATTCAATTTATTCAATTTCTCAACTTCATTAGCTCATAATGAATTTACACTTACATTCATTATTTCATATCAATTTAATTTACATTCAATTGACTAACATTCAATCCATTAATTTATTAAACTGCTAATTCCTTTAACAATATAAGGTTGAATTTCATTTATATAACTAAAGTTCATATCCATTTAGTTCACTTGATTATTTTACTTCGATACCAAAATCAACTTTATTCAACTTCACTTAAGTTATATTCCATTTCAAACATTATTTGTTTAACTTCACTTAAATTTCCACTTATAAACCCAATTCAGATTTCATTCCTATTTGACTTTTTACCAAAGCCAAAATTTATTATCATTTATTCAAATTCAGATTTATTTTGCTTAACAAATTGTTTAACCATATTTTTAACTATTTGTTTCACTTTCATTTTCTCATTTCATAATTATACAACTTATATTCAACAATTACCACTTGGATTTTTTTATTGATTCACTTATACTTTAATTTGACTCCATCCTTTAAGTTAAATTTATTCTATCAAAATTCAAATTGTATAAGTTATGAATTCATTTATCATTCCCATAATATTTTAAATAGGATTCCAGAGTCTTTTCAACTTTTCAAAACCATTTTTGAAATTAATTTAAATTATACTTTGAATTTCAAAAACCAAACTCAAAATTTTCCAGACAACTTTCATTTAAAACAATTTGGCAGCAATCCCTCTTTTGGAAACCCGAAAATGAACACCGATGATGTCATGATCATCATCGGAATTATTTTCCAGTGACCGAAAAGAGTTTAGAGCTTTCATCTCTCCAAAACAATTTTCCAAAATATCAAATCCTTTCAAAACACTTCTCTGGAATTTTATTTTCAGATTATAAATCACATTTGCAAACCTTTTACTTATATAATTTCACTTTTTATATATAAGATTATTTCACAAGTGTAAATAATTTTAATTATAATTCCATACTTATAATTCATTTGCTTATACAATTATTCTTTTACAACTGTGGTTTTATTTAACTTATTCAAACAACTTTTATTAACTTGCATATATCTTATATTTCAATAACCAAACAATCAATTTTATGTACACTTTAATAATTCTGAAAAATTATTCCTTTATATATAAAACATAATCAAGGTAAAATTATTTCATTTACCCTATTTTAAAACAATATCGTGTCAAATTGTTCTGTACAAGTGTTTAGAGATCCCTATCAACAACGTTAATTACTCGTATTGACCAGAATCCATATACCACTCAACAAACCAATCATCACAATATAAAACAATTTCATATTAACTAACAAATACACGCTCGTATCTATTGTTACACTCAAACTCATTCTAGAGTACTACTGACTCCATCTCTAATGAGTAATTCCCAACAGAGCCATGGTTGTCGCTTAACCATATGCTCTGATACCAAATGTAACGACGCGACTTTTCGACGCTCGAAAAGCGACATCAATACGTCCGCTGTATCAACTGCCGAGCAATCGAATGCCGGAATACCGTACCGTTAGGATTAAAGAAGAAGAAGAAGATATAAGAAGAGAGAAAAAGATAGAACCGAACAGAAAAAAACAATAGAACAATATCAGAATCTCACATATCGCAGCGGAACAACATATAATAAATAATGAGTAATCTTTAAACAAAGAACTATATCAGTTATTACATTACATCATATTACATTACATTACATCATTAGAGTGTACAACAACAAAAAACAACAAACAACGGAAAAGAAATACTATATACTAGTGAACACGCCATGCCATCCAGCTTGCCTCCAGCAACTCCTGAATTCCAGAATATCCTGATAAACCTTACTCTTGACTGCCCGTGTGGAAATTGGTGGGCACCCTGAGTTTAGGAAGGAAAACAATAAACTCCGAGTCAGTCATGGGGCTGGTGTGAGAACTTAAAAAAGTTTATTTTTAAAACAAAATACAGGATAATTTTTAAAATAGATTCGCAATGCTTTTTAGAAAATGAGACTACCATAAGGCCTCCCGCACACACACACAATGCAAACGCAGAATCGGAGGAGATTTCTCCTTATGATAGTCAAAGATGCTTGATACACATTAAAAAGAAACATTTGATATTATTACTAGTGCATAGTGTAGGAAAAATCATTTCGAAAGTAAAGATATAAATCTTAGCCAGCATAGGCATTACGCACTTATGCCTACTATAGCTACCATCCAAACAGTGGGGCACCACCATAAGTGAATGATAGGTTCTACAACTAAAACCGTACAAGATCATATTGTTTCTTTGGATTTCCAACAAATGGTCAAGCCAAGAAACTTCCCTTTGCCACATGGGTACGCCTCTGGAAAGACGACTCGAGAAATTAACCGGATCTCTGCCAACACAAGGTCGGGTTACCCCTAACTGGGTAACTACTGACATGAATATGTCATTCCCCAATCGTAACCGATCTATATCCGAGGATCCTCAATTTCCAACAACCACAAAGTAATAAATTTGCAGCAACAACATAGGTTAAGTATCTGGGCTCCATACCATGAAACCACCTCTATCCAGAAGGAATGACATACACTAAAGGGGCGCTACCCCCTAATAACCTTGCCGCATCCTTCATGTTTTGACCATTTCCGGGGTGTGAGGTCTGACGAAGTATCCTCCACAAAGCCATGCTTTATATAAAAGCTATGCTTTGATCATCAAATGCTCAACAACACTTCGTATGCCACATTACCAATTTAGGAATGTATCACTAGTAACCATCAACTACATAACCTCTAAGGGTGTTAAACTAAGAGAATAAATTCTCTGCCACCAATGGAAATATATTTGATAGACACCAGCTTTACATCTCAAATTGTAACGTCAGACACACATCCATACAAGTTTGTTCCGGGATCGAACGGAACCGAAGGCACTTACAAAGAAGTCCTTGCAATCCGGATATTCACTAATCACGACCAGACTTCCCATCACAAAGGGTAATAAATTTCTATATCGGAGATCAGCCGATGCAGAAACATTCGACGGTAATCCTTCCATTTTTGCAAATATTCGATCTTCAACACCAGTCATCAAATGCAATTCATAACGACGTATCACATATTCAGAATGGGTTATACGACCCCAAGGTCCTTTCCCGGCTAACCCGAATAGTGAGCGCTTATTTTGAAAATAAGTTTGGCACTCAAATTCAAGCACATTGCAACAAATACCTATTTAAAGGTAAATATTGATAGTCGGTTATTTAACTATCAATAGTTATGCTCAACATCACCAGATTCCAAATTATTTATTTTCCAAAAATATCTTTATTAGATATATAATTTCAACACTTCAACATTTGAAAACAAATTTCAAATCACTTTTCACCTTTACAACTTTTGAAAACAAATTTCAAACATTTTCCTTACGCGGAAATACTTTCATTTCAAAATGGTTCATTTAAACCAATTAAATAAATGCTTACCGATTTGCTTTATATTTACGTTGCAAATCCGTAAATTTATTCTCACACTTCAAAAATAAATCAACGTTTATTTTTAAACAAATTTCCCTTTCTTTTATAAATTCCATAGTGAATTTACAATTCCAAAATATCCATGAATATACGATTTCTAAATCGATTTCTAATATTCATTTTCAATTTATCTTTAAAAGATAAAATCTCAAAATATTCATTTCATATTGGAAAACATTTCCATACTTATTTAATAATAAGAAATTCACAAATTCATTTATTTTCAACACTTGGAAAATATTCAATATACTTAAATCGAAATTAAGTATATATTTCATTCTTTAAAGAAAACGTGCGCTTAAACACATTTATTTGGGCCCAAAACGAATGTTGCGTAAAACATCATTACGACGACCTAAAATCACTAGTATAGGGATTCGAAATTAAGATAGATATATAAATCCCAATACTATATAAAACATTTCCCTTCGGAAACCATTTACTATAACAACAGTGTTATAGTCCACCATTTCCTTTTATTTCTCGAAAACGTCTATTTCAACAATGAATGTTGAAATCTATGGTTTCGATGTTTAATACAATTTAGTACATCGTTGAAACAACTAACTTCATTTGATAATATTCATTTTCCCTACACATATCCATTTTATAATAATAATATATTCACTGTCCAAAATCGTGAATATACTTCACTAACCAAATTCAATATTTTCTACACATTCTATTTCAAGGATAATTCGCTATCCGAAATTGCGAATATATCTCCTTTAATAAATTTCTATGTTTATTTCACATAATTCAATTGATTTCGAATTTATAAACAATGTCTATAAATTCCATTTCTATTTATAAACTTCGATTTATAAATCTCCTTTATTAATCCAATTCAATTTATATAACTCAAATATATACCAAAAGTCCATATTATAAGTTAAATACTTATAATTCATTTATTTACAAAATTGTTCTTTTTAAAACTTCTATTACTTATAAGATTCATTTATATTTTATAACAACTTCAACTTATAAAATCTCCTTTATTAACAATTTCTATTAATATACCATTTAAATGCACAAAATCTAGTTTATAATTTAGTTACTTATAAATCTTTTATTTTACAACATCTATTCATTTTATGATCTTCATAATTTATAAACCTATAATTTTTAGTGAAATCCATTTTATACTTCATTTTAACACTTAATAAACTCGTTTTATAATTCCAATATTGTATATATATATATATTATTACAAATATCAATGTTAAAAATCTTTTATATACATCCTTTATAATAATTCAAAAATCCAAATTTAAACTATTTTATAAATCTATTTATTTTAAACATCACCTTTTGGTTATATTGCACAAAAATCTTAATTTTTATGACATAAAAATTTATAACGTTTTAATTATCTAAAATGAATCAATTCAAAAATTTAATAAAACATATGCTTTGAAAAATCATTTTAAAAATCCTTTTAGACTCAAAATCGTTATTGTTAATGCTAAAAATTGAACGCTAACACCTCGGTGTATCTAGAGATTAAGTGAAAGCACCAGCCGTGAACACGGGAATTAAAAACAAGTAGGAAAGTCACAGAGAAAGCAGTAAAAGACAACAATTTTATAGTGGTTCGGCTTCAGGTTAAGCCTACGTCCACTTTAATCGTCTTTATTACTGAATCAATTACAACTTTACAACAATCTTCAATTACAATATTGATGAGACAAACAACTAGAACTACGATGTAGAAGAATTCTTTGAATTCATGTTGATTGTGTTAGATTTCCTCTTGAAGTTAGTTGAGATGCCTTTCGTGTTTGAAGTGTCGAGTGAGTTGAGAATTCAGCAGAGTGTCGGCGTTTCAGGATTGAGCCAAAAAGATCCCTTTTTAGTTGGAGTAGGTGGGGTATTTATAGGAGAGTTCGGCATTAGGTCGTAGGTCGCAAATGACCTTAGATAGGTCGTAGGTCACTCGCTACCTAGTGGGAGTCATTCACGGCCTATACATGGTACACTTGATCGTTCTGGAGAAGCTAGCAAGTCATAGGTCGTGGACGACCTAGGTGGAAGCGGCATAGGAAGCTCCTTTGGTATGTTTGGGTTATGAGAAACTTAGGTATAGGTCGTAGGTCGTAGGTGACTTAGTAGACACGGTATACGGCCTAACAGGAGCACCCTTGATCATTCAAACTGGTCATAGATCGTGGGCGACTTAGGGTTGGAACGACATAAGGAAGACAAGTTACCTCAGCTTTGTATAGCTCGCTAGGTCGCTAGGTCGTTAGAGTGTTTCATTCCTATCAGGTCGCATCTAAGTTAACTCGTTCACACTTTAGGTCATTAACCCAATGTTGGTCCATTAGTCCGTTATGTCGTAATGCCTTAGCTCGCTGCAGAACTTTATCCCTGTTAGGTCGCTCCCCTTATTAACACGTTAGGTCGCGTACACCTTTAGGTTGCTAGGTCACCTCAGTCCATAGGTCGTTTAACTTGCTGAGCCGCTTTATGTGTTAGGTCGCTTACTCCCTTAGGTAGTTAGGTCGCGCCTTCACATAAGTCGTTAATTCATTGACTCATACGTCGCTGGACCATCAACTCCTTTAGGTCGCTGGACCTTTCAATTCTCTAGGTTGCTGAGCTCTGTAGGTCGCTGACGAGTTGAGTCGCTAGGTCGCTGCTTTCTCTAGATCGTAGGGTCGTAGAAAGAAGAGGGTTAACACTAGCCCCTCGAAGTATACGCCTAAGAGTTAGGTCGTGTGCTTCGATATCTTTTTAACCCGTACAAGCTTAGATCGTTAAGTCGCGGGCGACTTACGAAGGAGTTAGGTCGCTTGTGTCGATTCATAGTCCTTTCTCTCCCCTATATAAGCCGTCAGGTCATTTTCTTCTTCCTTCACCTTATTGTATTCTGCTGTCGCCATTACCATCTTTGAGCTCGAGAACTTTTGAAGTCAATCTTCCTGTTGATTTGATCATCATCTTCTCAATCTCATTACATAAGTGAACTCGGCCATTGTTCAACCACGACCACCATCAAATTATGAATCCCCCCTTTTTGGCCCTATCCCGATCTTGCATGCTGCATTTCGCCGTGGATCATGTCACGATTAACCTTTGATTGTTGTCGCTGTGATTCACGAGAGTACAACATCGCATTGGGTTTGTGATGGATCAGAGGTGATTTGTGTTGGTTTTGGGTGATTCGGTGGCACGGAGATACGGTAGATTTGATTGTAGAGGGGTTAACAGGTTATTGGGTTAACGGGTTAGGTGATTTTAAGAGAGGAGTAGAGTTAGCGAGTTAAGGGGAGTTAGGTCGTGCTCGACTTAGGAACCTTGAATGACTTAGGGCTTTAGCGGTTCGAGACGTGAACATGAGACTTAACTCGGCAAATGGCTTAAAAATCAATGCGACCTAAGAATCCTTACGACCCAAAAAAGGGACTGAGCGATTTAACTCGTAGCGACTTAAACTTTAGATCGTGTGAGCGACCTAGTCTTTAGGTCGTGTGAACGACTTAGTGCCTAGGTCGTGCGAACGACTTAGGACTTAAACAATTTTTGAGTTGCTTCTTGCGACCTAGACCAATCCCAACCCAATCTGTTAGGTCGTGAGCGACCTAGAACTTAGAGAATTTTTTGACTTGGATTGTGACTTAAGGACTTGAACAAAACTTGATGCTTCAGAATTTTGATAGAACTTGATTGTACTTCTAACTTGAACTGCTAGAATGAACTGCTTGTTGAACTCTTTGAACTTTAAACTGTTTGGACTTTGAACTGTCTAGACTTCTTTATAGATCATATTCACTAATAAGTTAAGAACCTACTGAACACAACATTTGCATAAAACTAGGGCGAATATACTGCCATTGATTGCCCACATCGAATGACAGATTAGTCGATAAAAGATAATCAGCTTAAAGAATCTTTATGAAGTGCTACGAATCAACAAATTCAATAAAAGTATTAAGGCAAAGCAATATTAAATAATTAAAACTGATTTATTTGCATCAATACTGCACTTTCATTTGGAATTAAAACAACAAAACCTGAAATTCTGTAACTGACAAATGTCTGTTAGTTTAATTTCAGTTATATTTGCTTGTCATTTTTTATTAGTTCCGCACAACACTTCACACATTTAGGAAACGTGCACCTTCATATTTGAATATCCAGTTCCTTGTGTAGAATGTCTTCTCGAGAAGAGATAATCGAGCGATCTGAAGGAGTCTTCCCGATAGCTGACCCATTGGATAATCCTCCAGAAAGAACTCCAACAACCCTGAGTCGGCGAGCATTCAACCAATTACGTATTCAATTTGGGATTGCCGAAGCGGATGCTATACTTCCTGGCCCAAATGATACTGCTGACAGGCCACCTCTCGGTTTTGTCGCCGTCAACGTCAGATGTGCCTTTGTGGTGCCATTCCTCCTTTCAATGAATTTCTTCATCGACTCCTTTTCTGACTAACCATCTCTCCCTTTCAACTACATCCCAATGGCTATGCCATCCTGATGGGATTGTGTGTTTTATTCAGGAGGGCACTTAACCGTCTTCCGTGCTTCGAAGAAATTTGCTACTTATGCACATTCGCAAAGAATAAAGACAACCCCTCCATTATACACGTGAGAAGTGCCAGAAACCGTAAACTTATCACCGATCTTTCCGAAAGTGCTCACGGTTTTCTGAATCAATTCTTCTTCGTCCGCTGCCCCTAGGGTTTTATGCCATCTGGAGAATAGGAAGTAAGATTGCTCATCCCCGTTCTTTCCGTTTCAGCTTTTCAAGATCTGAATTGCTAAGTGCTAACTTCATTCTTTTCTTTTACAGCACTTCCTCCTCCCTCTAGAAATCCCAGTCACAAGACGACTTTTGATAGATTAAGTGTCGTGCCGGTCGGAGAAAGAAGTATTAAGTTTTTGCTGAAAGATGGACTTCGCACCAATACGCGCTTTTGCACCCTTCTCATTCTACCCAAACTCATGAAGTCCCGGACTCTCCAGTAAAAACAACGGATGCCCCAGTTCCCGTTGGAGAACTTACACCGAAAGAACATACTGTTGAGGCTTGTTTGGTAAAGTGTTCTACTTCATTTGATGTTGCGGGGTCATCCGTCAAACATGCACTTGCCTCGGTCATCGAAGAAGAGGAGCCTCCTCAACAACCCGGGAAATCTAGTGATGATGGAGCTAAGAGAACAAGTCCCGCTAGGAACAGCGGTGATGATACTTTTGAGGGGTTGAGTGACCTGATGATTACTTCACAGGAGTTTTTTAAAGATGATCCTATCACTGCTAAAGTTACTTCTCCAACAGTCGAAGCAACATCCGTTCTGCAACAAACTCCATCAGCCCAAGAGTTGACACTGGTTGTTAAATCCATCATCACCTCCCAACCCAGGAGTGGTTCGTGATTCGACGCACGTAGTTTGCACGTTACACACACTTAGGACTTTTCAGCACTTATATGCGTTCAACTCTCTTGTTTTCATTATTTCTGAGTTTATCTTTTCTTCATTTTCAGATTCTCCAATGGGAAGAAGTGGCTCCTACTATGACGATTTCCAGCATTATGGGAAGCGCGGTGCTTATGACCCCAGGAGGTATCTTCCTACCTCTTGGGATGCTGACGAAGAAAGAGCTGCGAGGAAGGCTCGTGAAAGGCGCGCCTATGAAGAACGCCACGAAAGACGAGATGAGCGACATGACTCTTCCCAGAGGGAAGATGATTCAAATAAACGGAAATCCCGTGATGATAAAGGGAAAAGCCACATCCTTGAAGATGCGAGTAAAAGGGCCAAACATGGCGAAAAGCCGGCGTCCGAACTTCCTGAAAGGCCCGCTGCTCCTGTACCTTCTCAATCTCTTGCCCTTACTCATACTGATATTCAAACAATTATTGGCAGGCCCTCATATCAGGTTGGGCAAAGCCCGGCCACTCTTCAAAGTCGGTTTCCGTATTGGTGCTTGAAGGGAGTGCGCTTTGACCTTGATTTGGTCCCGATTGACAAGAAGGCTATGCTGCGCAATCTTGATGCCGTAAAACTTGATATTGAGAGAATGTCGGGTTGGAAAAAGCTTGTCGACGAGCTCTAGAGGGTAAACCGTGAAAATCTTGATGCCATGCTAATAATGGAAAATGACAAATCTGAATGGCAGAAAACTCTTGAGCATCATGACGCGGAAATGAGGAGCATAGCCACTTATAATGAGAAACTTGAAGCAGAAGTTGAAAAACTTAAGGAAGAGCTCGCCACTTCTTCCACTTCCTACTCTCAGAGAGAGGAAGTGCTTCAAAAACAAGTGAGAGACGCTCATGCGGCGCAGAGAGATGTTGAAACCAAATTTGAAGCGCATCAGCAAGCTGTAGAAAGCTATGGCTGATGTTGCTCAACTTCGAGGAAAACCAACACCCAGAACTTGGAGATTGAACTGCTCAAAACTCGACTTTCTGAAGTTGAGAAGGAGCATGATGAAGCTATTGCCAGCAAAGCTGCAGCCGATGAATCTCATATGGCAATTAAAGTTGAAGTCAGCTCCACTTTATTCGAGTTTTACATCCATAGCGTTCTGGGGCGCGGTAGCCTTAAGTTTTTGGGGCCGGCATATGAAATCACTTTGGCCAAAGTGTGGGAGGCCATACTTGATATGTTTGGAGGAGCCGGATATGCCGAAGTAGATTTATGGCGCACTACCTAGATGATGATGCATGTGCCGCTCTTGCCAGGGGAAAGGAGCAACTTGCCAAAGAGAGAGCTGAAACGACAGAAGGAGAACATTTAAGAATGACAATCTCAACCGACCTAGTTCTACCTTCAGTTTCGGCCGATATCGATATTGCCGGCTCCAGTTCCCATTCTCCTCTTCTTCCTAAAGCTGTTATTGAAAGTGTCACCGCCCACACTGGAGATGAGACTCAAGAAAGCGCTGAAGCGTAGGACTTCGAAGTTGACATAGTAAAGTCTACTTCTCCAGGTAACCTCAACGTTGATCTCGCTCGCTTCGACCGAGTTCGATGAGCTTCTTGCTTATTTCTTAAGTGCCGATGAGCCATTATCCCCTCTTTTTATGAGGAATACGGACTTTAACTTTTCTTCTCCTGTAGAGAAAGCACGAAGTATTGCTCAGCCTTCCCCTCTTCCAATTGTTTCCTCTCCGCCTCTTCAGATTACTCCCCCTTCCGTTTCTCAACCGGGGTCACAAGAGGAGTAGATAGAAGCTCTTCAAGGCTTGGATGACCAGGTCGTTTCTCAAGAACAGAAGGCCGAAGAACCTGAAGAAGGCGAGAGAACTCCGGAACAGACTGCTTCTGATGACATTACATTATCCACTCATTTCTCTCAGGGTAGTGAATCTTCTTCTAAGAAGAGGGGGAAACGCGGAGTCTCAAAGAAAAAGAGAGAAGCTTCTGCTGGCGAGGAAAAAACAGAAGAACATCCAATTGCACCTCTTCCTCTTTCTTCCCCTACTCTCACAAGCCGGCCCCAAAAATTGATCACCCGGCCAGGCGAAGGCTCGAAAGGTGGCAGGAAGAAGAAATGATGGGCTTGGGACTTATGCTTCTTTTCTTGCTTTTCTTTTTTTGCTTGTATATACAAAGACTTGTGTTGACCGGTGATTGTGCGGGTACCGGTCCCCGCCTTCTTTTTTTTTGAAACCTGCACAGGTATAAAATTTTTATAATATGGAATAAAATGATTCTTTTACTTGTACAAACTTCTGTCTGTATTTGAGAATGCATTTATTCTTTTTTTTATACAAGTTTCTTTATTTTCCCTGTGTGATGTTGCAGTAAACCTATGGTATGTTGCTTGAGCATTGTTTTTATTTTTGCGACTATATTATATTTCACCCATACCATGGTTTATTGCAATCTCTTTCACATTGGCAGAATTTTGGAGAACAACTCTTCTGTTTCGAGAAGACTTGTGCTCTTTCTTTAGAGAACAACTTTTCCATTTGAAGGAGGTTTGCATCTGTACTTTATAGGATAATATTTCTGTTTTAAGGAAATATTTTTCTGATTTAGTAGAATGCGCCTCGTATTGGAGAAGTTTTCTCTTCTTTCTTTTTCTTTTTTGTTTTGTCGTGAAGTTTTTGCACTTCGCTTTTGGAGAAAGTCACTTTTATTTTGGTAAGTGAATTTTCCTTCATGGTAAAGTGGGCCTCCGAAAAAGGGCTTTGACCTGCTTATGCCTTCGAAGAGGGCTTTTGTTTGATTGTGCCTCTGGGAAGAGGGCTTTTTGTTTGATTGTGCCTTTGGGAAGAGGGCTTTTTGTTTGTGCCTCTGGGGAGAGGGCTTTTTTGTTTCTATCTCTGGGGAGAGGCTTTTATTTTTTCCCTGTCCGCCGGGAAGCGAGCCTCCGAAGAGGGCTTTTCACATTTCGACTCGTGTGAAGTTTTATTTCAGATCACGGTGAAATGTGTGCCTCTGAGTAGGGCCTTTTCCTGGAAGTTTGGAGTTTCCTTCCCTCGGTTGGATGGATTCACAGGGCGGACACAAGTAACTTGGATTGTTTGTTTGCACAAATGTTCTCAGCTAGTTAACGAGTGTCATGTGTCATCGGTCAGTCCACAACTTTCTATCGAGAAAGAGAACTCTCTTTTTCTCGAAGGTCCCATTAAACGTCTTTAGCATTTCAACTATGGTGAAATGGGCCTCCTAAGAGGGCTTTTCACATTTCAGCACTTGTGAAGTTTTATTTCAGATCTCGGTGGAATGCGTGCCTCCGAGTAGGGCCTTTGCCTGGAAGTTTGGAGTTTCCTTCTCTCGGTTGGATTGATTCACGGGGCGGACACAAGTAACTTGGATTGTTTGTTTGCACAAACATTCTCAGCTAGTTATCTAGCGTCCTGTGCCACCGGTCAGTCCACAACTTTCTATCGAGAAAGAGAACTCTCTTTTTCTGGCAAGTACCAATAGAGGTCTTTATCCTCCGAAGAGTTGTGCCTCCGAAAAGGGCTTGTGCCTCCGAGGGGGTCTTTTGCTGTTTGATGCCTGCTCGCCCATGTCTTTGCGCCATTTGCTCATATCAGTGGTTTCCTGTTATCATTTCCAAGCGCACATTCCTTTCTTTTGCAAGTAGCTTATTCTATCCAAAGAAGTGTGCTTTATTGTTAAATGAGTTCGCAGGGATAGACACAGGCTAATTAATCGAATGTTTGTTTGCACAAACGATCACAATTAGTTAGGAAGGGTCTACCTCTGGCGGAACCACTAACTGTTTGCCTGAAGCACTCCTTATATGGGATTTGAATCTGGAATTTTTGTGGCTAGATATTCATTTGTTGAGTGATGTCAGGGATCGCTTGGTCTTATGATGGGTAAGCTTTGTTTTAATAGCATTCATAATTCCAAACTTAAGCAAAGCTTTTAAGTAAAATATGGACGCAAATGATTGCTTTTCCAAGCTCTTGGAATTGGAACTCCATCGGCAGTTGTCAGTTTGAAAGCGCCATCAAGAAGTTTTTGGCCTATGACATATGGCCCTTCCCAGTTTGGCGCAAACACTCCTATTGCTGTCATGACCCTTTTCAAGACTAGATCTCCAATCTCAAAGCTGCGTTGGCGAACTTTGGCATTGAAATGCCTGGCAATTCTTTGCTGATGGGCTGCAATTCTGAGCTGAGCCTCTTCCCTTTTTAAATCAAGGAGGTCAAGTGCTTCAAGTTGCAACTCTTCGTTTCCAGCCTGGTTGAAATGAATTATTCTATGTGAAGGGACTTCTATTTCCACCGGAATCATTGCTTCTGATCCATATGCTAATGAAAATGGAGTGTGCCCGGTTGTAGTTTTATGGGTAGTTCTATATGCCCATAGTGCTAGTGGAAGCTTATCGACCCAACCACCTTTCGCTTTTTCCAGCTATTTTTTGATGGTTGATTTGATAATTTTGTTTACTACTTCCACTTGCCCGTTTGCCTGTGGATGAGCCACTCTGAGAAGCTTTTCTGGATCTTGAATCGCTTGCAAAATTCTTGAAACTCTTCACTTTCGAATTGGGTTCCATTGTCTGTGATTATCTTTTGAGGCACACCATACCTGCAAATGATATTCTTAGTTACAAAGTTTATCATCTTTTTAGAGGTATTAGTAGCTAATGGTTCAGATTCAGCCCATTTAGTAAAATAATCAACATCAACAATAGCATATCTGATTTCGGATTTGGCGGTTGGCAAAGGCCCGATGAGATCTATTACCCAAATAGCAAATGGCCACGGACTGACTATCTGTGTTATCTCGGTGGAAGGTGTTCTTGGGATTTTTGCAAATCTCTGGCATCGGTCACATTTTCGGGCATAGCTTGCAGCATCACGATTAATATCTGGCCAAAAATACCCATAACGGAGGATTTCCTTTGCTACAGTTTGACCACCTGAATGGTCTCCATACTCTCCTCCGTGTACTTTATCTAGAATTGTTTTAGCTTCTTCCTCGGTCACACATCGGAGTAATGGCATTGAGAATCCCCTCCTGTACAATCGGCCATCTTGAATTATGTGTTTGGAGGCTTTTCTTAGCAACTTCTGTCGTTCGTTTGAACTTTCTGGCAGAGAACCGTTGAGCAGATATTCCATTATCGGAGTCATCCATGATTCTTGCTCTTGAGATATAGTCATGATCTAGTCAATATCCATCTCATCAATGCTTGGAGATGACAGGACTTCCACAGAAACTAATTCCAACAATTGAGCTTCACCAGTGCTTGCGTACTTTGCGAGAGAACTACCTTCATGTTCTCTTCCCAGGTCATATGATTTATTGTATAATGGTCAAGATCATCGAGAAGTTCCCAAACTCTTGACAAATAAGCAGGAAGATTTCCTCCTTTAGTCTGAAACTCTTTCTTGTCTTGACATACAATAAGCTGTGAATCACTGAAGATTTGCAACACTTTGACATTCAACTCTTTAGCAATCCTCAAGCTGGCAATAAGAGCTTCATATTCTGCTTCATTGTTTGTCGAAGGGAATACCAATCTCAATGCATAGCATAATGACCGCCCTTCTAGGGTTTCAAGCACAACCCCAGCTCCGGAATAGTAATCGTTTCTTGCGCCATCAACATAAAATTTCCATCGAATTGGGGGATTATCAGTCACTTCTTCCTCGCTATCTCCTTTATCTGTACATTCTGCGATGAAATCTGCCAAAGCTTGTCCATTGATTGCTTTTCGGGGATGATAAGTGATGTCGTATTGGCTGAGTTCAATATTCCACTTCAGAAGACGACCCGAAGTCTCAGGACGAAACAGGACTTGCTTTAGAGGTTGATCAGTGAGGACTTTGATAGGATGAGCTTGGAAATACGGCCTCAACTTTCTTGATGCAATCAGTAGAAAATAGGCGAGCTTTTCCAATTTTGAATAACTCATCTCTGCTCCGGTGAATCTCTTACTGATATAATAGACCGGGTGCTAAATTTTTGCGTCTTCCCATACCAACGCTGCACTAAGAGCATGAGATGAGATTGCCAAATATATGAAAAGATCCTCACCATCGTCGGGCTTAGAGAGTATTGGAGGCGTTTCCATATGACGAATCAATTCATCGAAAGCTTTCTGGCATTCCGGAGTCCAGTCAAAATTCTTCCTTCCTTTCTTCAATGCATCAAAGAATGGAATGCATTTATCAGTAGCTTTGGAAATGAATCGACTCAAGGCAGCGACTTTTCCATTAAGATATTGCAATTCCTTCTTCGTTCTAGGAGCTTTTACTTCTTTTAAGGCAGCAATCTGAGTAGGATTAGCTTCAATGCCCCTATCACTCACAATGAAACCCAGAAACTTTCCGAACTCCACCCCAAATGAACATTTCAAAGGATTAAGTTTCATTCCATATTTTCGGAGGATTGCAAACATTTTCGCCAAGTGGTCCATATGGTCTACCGCCTTCTTTGACTTCACCAACATATCGTCAACATAAACTTCCATAGTTCTGCCAATCTGTGGTTTGAACATAGCATTGACGAGTCTTTGGTAAGTTGCCCCTGCATTCTTAAGTCCAAAAGGCATGACTCTATAGCAGTAGAGACCAACATCAGTGATGAAGCTTGTATCCTCCTGATCCGGCTCATGCATCATAATCTGGTTGTATCCGGAGTAAGCATCCATGAAAGATAACAATTCGTGCCCCGCTATTCCATCCACCAACTGATCTATCCTGGGTAACGGGAAGCAGTCTTTGGGGCAGGCTATGTTTAAATCTGAGAAGTCAATGCAAACTCTCCATTTCCCGTTAGCTTTTTTAACCAGTACTGGATTTGAAACCCAATTCGGATAAGTAGACTCCATGATGAAACCATTCTCCATAAGCCGGTCTACCTCTTCTTTCAACGCTGGTGACCTTTCAGGACCTTGGGTTCTTCTTTTCTGTTTTACCGGTGTAAACTTCGGATCAATATTCAGAGTATATACTGCAATTTCTGGGGATATTCCGCACATATCTGCATGAGTCCTAGCGAATACGTCCATATTTGCCTTCAAGAATGATATTAAGGAATTTTGAACTGCCACATTAAGTTGCGAACCCACATTCACTACTTTGTTCGGATCTTTCGGGTCAACAGGTACTGGCACCGTTACTTCAACTGGCACCACTCTATTCTCCCCTGCACTAGCTTTTCTGGAATCCATTTCTCTTCATGCCCCGCTATACTCGCCAGTGCAGGGTCCACCCTGTAATTGCTACAAGGTTGGTTCTTTGATGCGGACTGGGGCTGCCGCATCTTTTCCCATCTCTCTTTTCCTTGCTTCATGCAGCTCTATTAGATAACATTCTCACCCAGCGTTATGATCCCCTTTAATAACTCCAACGCCATTATCTGTGGGAAATTTCATAGTGAGGCACCACAAGGCGAGAATTGCCTTAAAAGCCGCAAGAGTTGGTCGGCCTAGGAAGGCGTTGTAGGCAGAAAATTCATCAACAATTACAAATGTCTGTTTCCGAACTACCTTTTTCTGCCCCTCTCCAAGTTCTACGAACAAGTCAATAGTTCCAATGGGCTGCTTCGGTTCCCCAGTAAACCCAACAATTTCCTGAGATGAAGCTTGAACGTCAGCCATTGGAACTTTCATTTGGTCGAACGTCTTTTTGAAGAGAATATTACAAGAAGCGCCGCAATCTACAAGCACTCTTCTCACAATAGCCGGCCCAATGCCTGCAGAGATGACCAAGGGATCCATGGTTGGAGCTTCAATACCCATAGAGTCCCTGGCTCTGAACACAATATCATCGTTAAAAGTTTTCTGCCGCTTCAAAGGTGCAGCGTCTTCTAGCACAAAAACACTCTCTTCTGTTGGTGCATACTTCAAGGCACGGGCATATCTTTCCATCTCGCCCCAGCTTCTACCTGCTGGTTGAGGACCTCCTGTAATCACATTAATAACAGGCCTTTTTGATTCATGCACAGTATACCTCTCACCCGAGCCAGATGAATGAGCAGGAAGTTGCTGACCCTTAGTAGACGAAGTTGGGTCATTTCTACTTCTCTTAACATATTGTTGCAACTTGTTCTCTGTAACGACCCAGAATTTTTATAAATTAAAATTTGAATATTTAATTAATTTTAAATATTAATAAGTGAATTTATAAGTCAAATAAATTTTTATTTGAATTATTGGATTTAATTGGATAATTAAATCGATAATTTAATATGTGAAATTATGAAAATAATTGAAAATTGAGTTAAATATGACTGAAAATAATTTGGAAAATTTTATTTAATCATACTGGAGTTATAGGAATATTTTAGAACTTTTAAAATCGAATTAAAAGTTAATTTGTGAAAATTGAATATCTTAATATTTAATAATCGAGTGTAAAATAGTCAATTTTTGAACAGTCTCAGAATTGAACGAAACCAGTTTCATTGGATCCGTAATAGTTAGTTATTACCGGATTTCAATTTTCGTGTCAATCGGAGTTATCGTTTGATCGTGGCAGCTCGAAACGCATCGATTTATTTTTAATTTAAATTTAGCGAGTCAAAATAGCCATTTTTCAAAAAGTCTCGGAATTCGACGAAACCAGTTTCATCGGATCCGTAATGTGATATTATTGTAAGGTTTCAAATTTCAAGTCAATTGGATTTACCGTTTGTCCTGTACAAATTAAAACGCCTAGAAATCGACTTAAATCGGTTTAATTTAAATTAAGCGTTTGTAGCCATAACTCGCACATACTTCCGAATTAGCTTCCGAAACCTATTCCATTGTGTCCGGAACGCGGGATAAACCCTAGGTACGCTGGTTACGGCGTCTACATCGGAGTTC
Organism: Allium cepa; assembly: GCA_030765085.1. Taxonomy (NCBI): domain Eukaryota; kingdom Viridiplantae; phylum Streptophyta; class Magnoliopsida; order Asparagales; family Amaryllidaceae; genus Allium; species Allium cepa. The sequence goes on from CM060943.1 coordinate 914,390,997, forward strand.
GGAAAATCCGGGATGAATAGTGTCGCTCGTTCCTTATAAATAGCCCTACCCCTTCACAAAATTTGATAAAATATATTCCAAAACCCTAATTTTTTGACCTAGCCGCCACTTTTCTGTTCTATGGCCAGATTTTTTCCAACTTCATCCCTCAATCTCTCTCAATCTACAATGAATTAGCTAAGGTGTTCAACATGAAAGTTGTTGAGAATCTCGAGGGCTTCACATCCATACGGATTTGATGGAGTTTGGTGCGACGTGGAGAGGTATAGGAGGCCGCGTCCTAGGGGGGCTGCGCACGCATTCCAACGTGCATATGGTGGCCGAGCTTGGCAAGGAGGGGGGCGAGTGAAGCTCTTGCTGCGAGCTTCGCGTTGGTATATCCCGATCGAATTCTAGTTGAGTGATTGGAGAGCAAATTCAAAACCTAATTTGTAGCTATGGGTTTCATGGTGTCGTGCTTGGCCTGTAGTCGTGTGCGTGAAGAAGAGAGAAGATGGAGGGGAGCCCTTGGATCATGATCTAACGGCATGGATTAGGCATAGGTTAAAATTATAAAAGTTTATGTTATAATTGTTATATAAAATCGTGTATAATCTTGTAAAATGCATAACTTTTTCATACGAGGTCGAAAAAATGCAAACTCAGTTGCGTTGGAATCGTATGGACGAGCACTACGCGATGGAGTTGGTTTGGAGTCGTTTGGAGTTAGTGAGAATTTCGGGTAAAATTAAACGCGCGTTTAATTTTATTCGAAATAAAAGCTAAAACGGAAATTAAAACCAAGGTGAGAATTTCTCACTCAATCGAATAGATTTCGATTTTATTTTAAATAGTTAGATTTAAAATATTTGAATGCATGTTTGAATGATGACTGTAAATTATTGATTGTTAAAATAGACATTATGCGCCGTTAGTAAGCGGATGTTATTTAATATAAACATATACCGCGAATATTTCATAAACAGTGAAATTGGTATTATATATAATATCAATATATATATATTGGCATATGTATATATTGGAGTTGTTGATTTCCCGCATTTTTTGTTTAGCGGATGAGACCCTATTACGCCGTTATTAAGCGGATAATATTTATTAAGAACATATACCGCGATAATTTCGTACTGGAGCGAAATTGGTATTGTGCTAATGTTTTTGGATGCAGGAAACAGGTTGGAGGGATCCAACTGGATTCCTCAACAGTTTTTATTTGATTATGGATATTTTGATATTCGTTGATTATCATATACGATATATGATGGATCGTTGTAGTCGTGATTGACTATTTGGTGTGTAGCATCATTGGACCCAGATTTTGGGATTTTAAAATGATTTTAAAAGTGATTTTGAAAATATACTATATTTTTGGAATTGATCCATTATAAATAAATAAACGTTATAATTTTTAAAGTTATAAAAATTATGGTTTTTGTGAAATATAGTTAAAAAGCTGATTTTTAGAAATACGATTAAAAGTCGATTTTTGAGAAATATGAACTAATGATTTTATAAAATAATTTAGATTGGATTTTTGAATATATGATAAAAGTTTAAATATAGGATTTATAAAATTTGATTATTTTATAAATCGAAATGATGAAATTATAAAGGAATTTAAAGACGTTTTAGAATAATAATATAAACTGATTTATATTTAGAGATTTATAAATGGATATTTATAAATTGAAATATAGACATTATAAAACGAGTTTTTATAAGTGTTTGAATGTAGTGAAAGTGAATTTCATAAATGAATGAAATTTATAGAATTATAAACTGTGAAGTTATAAATGAAATTTATAAATAGTAAGATTATAAATTTGTGAAGTTAATTGAAGAATAGATTTGGTTAAATAAATAAATCTTATAAGTTATAAGGTTTATAAATTGAAGAGTCTTTAAAAAGAACGATTTTGTAAAATAATCGTTTTATAAGTAATTAACTTATAATGTGAACGTTTAGTTTATAATTGAGTTATAAACTGAAATAGGTTAATAAAGGAATTTATAAAAAGGAAGTTTTTATAAATAAAAAGAAACGGAATTTATAAACGTTGTTTTATAAATCCGCAAACGACTTATTTTGATAAGTTAATTGTTATAACTTATAAATGGAGTTATATTCACGTTTTAGACAGTGAATAATCCTTTAAGTTAAAGTGAATAGAAATGATGAAATTTGTTAAGGTAGGATATTCACGTTTTTGAATACTGAATAATACGTTAAAGAAATTGTTTTAGATATGATGTTTTAAATAGAATTAAAACGATCTAACGATGTTTTAAAGGTGTTGAGATTCGAAGCCATAGATTTCAACATTGATTGTTGAAATAGACGTTTTCGAGAAATAAAAAGGGAATGGTGGACTATAACACTGTTGTTATAGTAAATGATTTCCGAAAGGAAATGTTTTGAATAGTATTGGGATTTATATATCTATTTTTAATTTCGAATCCCTATGCTAGTGATTTTGGGTTGTCGTAACGATGTTTTACGCAACATTCGTTTTGGCCCAAATAAATATGTTAAGAGAATGATTTCCTTAATAGAATGAAATATATACTTAATTCGGTTTAAGTATATTGAATATTTTCTAAGTGTTGAAAATAAAAGAGATTTGTGAATTACTTATGAATAAATAAGTATGGAAATGTTTTCCAATGTGAAGTGAATATTTAGAATTTATCTTTTTGAAGATAAATTGAAAATGAATAATTGAAATCGTATATGCACGAATATTTTGAAATATAAATTCATTATGGAATTTATATGTGAAAGTGAAATTTGTTTGAAAATAAATATTGATTTATTTTTGAAGTGTTGAAATAAGATATCTTGTAAAGATATTTTGGAAAATAAATAATTTGGAAAATTATTTGGAATCTGGTGATGTATGCATATCAATTGATAGTTCAATAACCGACTATCAATATTTCCCTTTAAATGGGTATTTGATGTGAATTGATTGAATTTGAATGCACACTTATTTTTGAATAAGCGCTCACTATTCGGGTTAACCGGGAAAGGACCATGGGGTCGTATAACCCATTCCGAATATGTGATACGTCGTTATGAATTGCATTTGAAGATCGGTGTTGAAGACCGAGTATTTGTGAAAGCGATAGGATGACCTATCGATTGTCTCTGCACTGGGTAGCTCCTGGTATGAGATCTCTTAAGTGATGGGAAATTCGATCGGGATTGTGAATACCCGTATTGCAAGGGCTCCGTAAGAAGTGCCTTCGGTTTTGTTCGAGCCCGGAACAGACTTGTATGGATTGTATGCCTGACATTACAATTTGAGATATAAAGCCGATTTCTTTCAAATATACTTCTGTTGGTGGCGGAGAATTTATTCTTTGCTTAACACCCTTCTTTGAGACGTACGAGCTCAAAGGTTATATAGTTGAAGTTATCAGCGATATATCCCATTTTGGTAATGTGACATGCTGAGTGATGCTGAAATGATCATTGTGTTGATTATTGTGATAGGATCATTTATTTGATCGTCTATCTTAGTGATCATTGTGTTGATCATTTGTTGACCCAAAGCATGGCTTTTGTATAAAGTATGTTTTTGTGGACGTGAATTCGTCGAGCCTCACATCCCGGAAATGGTCAAAACAGGAAAGATGCGGCAAGGTTATTAGGGGTTGCTGTAGCTCCCCTTAGGGTATGTGCATTTCCTTCTGGAAAGGGGTGGTATCATGGTATGGAGCCCAGATACTTACTCATGTTGAAAACACTTTATGATTGTGTGAATTGGATATCGAGCGCTCGGTTGAAAAGGTCCTAAAGGACCGGGGAATGGCGTGCTCGTGTCAGTAGTTACCCAGTTAGGGGTAACCCGGCCTTGTGTTGGCAGAGTTCCGGTTTGGTTCTCGGGGATGTCTTTCCAGAGGCATTCTCAGTGGCAATGGGAAGTTCCTTGGCCTGACCATTTGTTGGAAATCCAAAGAAACAATACGAAACTTGTACGGTTTTAGTTGTAGAACCTGCCATTTAATATGGTAGCTATTAGTAGGCATAATATAATGGTACCTATGCTGGCTAAGATTTATATCTTTACTTTCGAAAGAATTTGTTCTACACTATGCACTAATAATAATATCAAATGCTCTTTTTAAATGCGTATCAAGCATCTTTGACTATCATAAGGAGAAATCTCCTCCGATTTTGCGTTTGCATTGTGTGTGTGTGCGGGAGGCCTTATGGTAGTCTCATTTTTTAAAAGCATTGCGAATTGATTAAAAATATTCCTCTATTTTGATTTTAAAGATAAATAAACTGTTTTGAGTTCTCACACCAGTCACATGACTGACTTGGAGTTTATTGTTTTCCTTCCTAAACTCTGGGTGCCCACCAATTTCCACACGGGCAGTTAAGAGTTAGGTTTATCAGGATATTCTGGATATTCTGGAGTTGCTAGAGGCAAGCTGGATGGCATGGCGTATTACTAGTTTATATAGTATTTCTTTTTCCGCTGCACTGTTTGTTGTTGTATGTTGTTGTACACTCTGATGTGATGATATGATGTAATGTAATGTAGAAAATGTAATAACTGATATAGTTCTTTGTTTAAAGATTATTCATTTATTATTATATGTTGTTCCGCTGCGAATTGTGAGATTCTGTTGTTGTTCTGTTGTTTCCTTTCTGTTCCGTCCTATTTTCTTCTGTTTTTTCTTTTTCCTCTATTCTCTTTTTCTTCTATTTTTAAAATTCTTCTATCTTCTATTTTCAAATTCTCTATCTTCTTCTCTCTCTATTTCTCTTTTTCTCTCTTCTTTCTTTTTCTTTTCTTTTTAAAACCCATAACATCTCGGTTTTCGGCCTTCGATTTCTCGGCAGTCGATAAAGTGAGTGTCGATGTCGGATTTTCGAGAGTCGAAAATCTCCGGGGCGTTACATTCTCTCTCAATAGTTCTTCAATTAAAATTTTCAGATGGCGACATTCGTTGGTATCATGACCGAGTTGATTATGAAACCGAAAGAATCTCCCACTTTGAGCAGCTTTTTTGTTAACTCTCATCTCAGGCGGTTTAGGATATTCTACCTCATCTTTGGTAGCAAAGAAGATATTCTCCGGAGTGTCAGTCAAAGGAGTGAAATATGAAGGTTTTAAGAAGCAATGTTTCTTCATATCTTTCTGTTTCTTCCCACCATTGGTTTCCCTTTTCTGACTTCCGGATTCCGTTTTGGTAGGAGCGGTAGTATTGTTCTTAACCTCTGTCAATGCTACTTTAACTGGTGCTCGAAGGCTTTCCAACCGCATGAATTCATCAGCCTTCTTATAGAATTTCTCAAGCGAATTCGGTTCTTTCATCTTCAGCCACTTCCCAAATTTGCTTTATTTTTCGATTTCCCTCATCTGGCATGTCAACACCATCCATGGCTCCGCATTGTCTACATCAGCCAAAGCTATGTTGAAGTGGTTCAAGAAAGACTTGATAGATTCCCCAGGATTCTGTTCCAAGCTTGACAGAGACATAATATCCTTTGCCTTTGAAGCATACAACCTAAATTGCTCTTTAAACTTTCGAGTCAAATCGACGAACTGGTCTATGGATCGGACCGGAAGCTTTGTGAAGCAGAGCAATGCCACTCCTTCCAAGTATACCGGAAAGTACCGACATTTGATCTCATCAGACGCTTTAGCACCAGTCATGTGCCAATCGTACTTATACAGGAATTTATTGGGGTCGCTTGTTCCATTATAGGTCGGGATGGTAGGAGGAACAAACTTCCTTGGGAATTCCACCTTCAGAATCTTTTCAGTGAACGGAGTTTTGCTCGGAGCGAATCCCCATTCCTTCTCATCTTCATCCCTCTACATGCTTTCTTTCATGATTTGTCGCACCATGCCCGAAAGATATTCCTCATCATTTAAAGGATCTGCAGGACAGACTTCGGCCATTTTCTCGGAAGTTTTTATGGACAAACGTTCACGGAGAGTTGGCTGTGGTCTCGATCCTCCAGCTTGAGGAGGTGTTTCTTTGACGAGGCTAGCTGGTCTTTGAGGAATATTCCTTTCCTCGGGATCATGAATATCATCTGCAAGGTTTTCTTCGTTATTCACCGGTTGACGGTTTGCTCCGAGCAACGCATTTATCCTCTCAAGCATTAAAGCATTCTGAGTTTCCATCCGCTCGAATAATCCAGATACTGCAGCATCTAACTCCGCTCGTGTAATTCCGACACTTGGTGCTGCTTGACTTGACGAAGGAGAAGTGGCAGTATTTTCATGGACATTACTAGGTCTTGTATATCCACGCTTTCTTCCAGGAGCCATTATTTCTGATAGACTTCTGGTTTTGATAGAGACTCTTTCCACAAACTTTTGCGAAGCAATGACGAAGATAGCCTGAGTTGGGTTCTCAGTGAAAGCACCAAAAATGTTAACGGTAAAAATTGAACGCTAACACCCCGGTGTATCTAGAGATTAAGTGAAAGCACCACCCGTGTACACGGGAATTAAAAACAAGTAGGAAAGTCACAGAGAAAGCAGTAAAAGACAACAATTTTATTGTGGTTCGGCTTCAGGTTAAGCCTACGTCCACTTTAATCCTCTTTATTACTGAATCAATTACAACTTTACAATAATCTTCAATTACAATACTGATGAGACAAACAACTAGGAACTCCGATGTAGAAGAATTCTTTGAATCCATGTTGATTGTGTTAGATTTCCTCTTGAAGTTATTTGAGATGCCTTTCGTGTTTGAAATGTCGAGTGAGTTGTGAATTCAGCAGAGTGTCGGCGTTTCAGGACTGATCCAAAAAGATCCCTTTTTAGTTGGAGTAGGTGGGGTATTTATAGGAGAGTTCGGCATTAGGTCGAAGGTCGCAAACGACCTTGGATAGGTCGTAGGTCGCTCGTGACCTAGTGGGAGTCGTTCATGGCCTATACATGGTACACATGATCGTTCTGGAGAAGCTAGCAAGTCATAGGTCGTGGCGGACCTAGGTAGGAAGCGGCATAGGAAGCTCCTTTGGTATATTTGGGTTGTGAGCGACTTAGGGATAGGTCGTAGGTCGTAGGCAACTTAGTAGACACGGTTTACGGCCTAACAGGAGCACCCTTGATCATTCAAACAAATCGTAGATCGTGGGCGACTTAGGGTAGGAACGGCATAAGGAAGACAAGTTACCTCGGCTTTGTATAGCTCGCTAGGTCGCTAGGTCGTTAGAGAGTTTCATTCCTATCAGGTCGCGTCAAAGTTAACTCGTTCACACTTTAGGTCATTAACCCGCTGCTGGTCCATTAGTCCGTTAGGTCGTAATGCCTTAGCTCGCTGCAGAACGTTTTCCCTATTAGGTCGCTCCCATAATTAACTCGTTAGTCGCGTACACCTTTAGGTTGCTAGGTCACCTCAGTCCATAGGTCGTTTAACTTGCTGAGCCGCTTTATGTGTAAGGTCGCTTACGCCCTTAGGTAGTTAGGTCGCGCCTTCACATAAGTCGTTAACTCATTGACTCATAGGTCGCTCGACCATCTACTCCTTTAGGTCGCTGGACCTTTCAATTCTCTAGGTTGCTGAGCTTTGTAGGTCGCTGACGAGTGGAGTCGCTAGGTCACTGCTTTCTCTAGATCGCAGGGTCGTCGAAAGATGAGGGTTAACGGCTATTTTTAAACTTTAAAAATGGATCTGATGATGCAACAACACCCAATAGTCAATCACGACATCCAAATATCATATATCGACATGATAATCAACAAATATCACAATATCTGGAAATAAATCAATATAGTTGAGGAATCCAGTTGGATCCCTCCAACCTGTTTCCCTGCATCCACAAACATAAGCACAATACCAATTCCGTTCAAAGCGGAATATCACGGTATTGGGATTTATAAAATATTATCCGCTTAATAGACGGCGCAATAGGGTCTCATCCGCTATATAATGCGGGAACTCAACTCCAAGTACATAAATAATACCAATTTCGCTATACGGTGAAATATTCGCAATATATGTTTGTAATAAATAACCTCCGCTTACAAACGGCGTACAATGTCTATTTTAACAATCAATAGATAACAATCATCATTCAAACTTACAATCAAGAAATTTTAAATATAACTATTCAAAATTTAAATCGAAACAATTCGATTGAGTCAGAAGTTCCCACCTTGCTTTCAATTCAATTTTCGCGCTTTATTTCGAATAAAATCAAACGCGCGTTTAATTTTACCCGAAATTTTCACTAGCTCCAAACGACTCCAATCCAGTTCCATAACGTAGTGCTCGTCAAAACGAACTCGACGCAAGTCTTTTAGTCAAAATCCGACCTCGTATGACAAAGATATGCTTATTTAAAGATCACACAATTTATAAATATAAACAATTTCATTTTCTTTTTTTTAATTTTTTAAACTTCTGCAATTACAACCGTTCGTTTCCTCAAGCACACATCAGGCCGTCCCTTATTTCTTTCCCAACCCAGTAAAAGAAACGCACACCTAAACCCATCTCACGACCACGTCCTTCGATGCCGCACCACCTCTAGATGATCGGAGGTCGATCAAACTCTTCCACTCGAACGCCGACTACAAGAGCTACCTTCGGCTGCAAAATGGTGGAGCTCGGCCTTCCCATGTCTGTAAAAAACGTGAATGAACCTCATACAAACGCGAGGCATTTGCCATCAATCCGTAGCTTTAAATTTGATTTTGACCGTTGATATCCTAGATCTCGTAGCCCTCTACGATTTCTTAGCTGGAAGTTTATCGAATTAGTGTATGGATTTGAAGATTTTGAGGGAGAAAGATCTGTTATTTTCGGCCATTGAACTAATAGAGGCGGCTGGCTAGGGTTTTGCAATTGTGTTGAAAATTGTGAATAACCATGGGCTTTTATAGAAAATTTCCAAATTACTATTCACTCGAAATTTTTCGAACTCCGAATCTCGCACGGTGACCGGTGTTTCTAGGGTTTAACCCGCGTTCTGGACACAATAGAATAGGTTTCAGAGGCTAATTCGATCATCTGTGCGAGTTACGGCAATAAACGATCGATTTTAAATTAAATCGGTTAACCAAATTTCTGTGCGTTTTAGCTTGGCCTGGACAAACGGTAAATTTGATTGACACGAAATTTTAAACCCTACAAAAATATGACATTACTGATCCGATGAAACTTGTTTCGTCGAAATCCGAGACAATTTGAAAAATGCCTATTTTAACTCGTCCATTAAATATTAAAATATTCAATTTCCACAAATTAACTTTTAATTCGATTTTAAAAGTTCTATAACATCATTATAACTCCAATATGATTTAATAAAATTTTATGAATAATTTTCAATCATATTAAGCCCAATTTTCAATTATTTCTGTAATTTCAACTATAAATTTGTCGATTTAATTACCCAATTAAATCGAGGTATTTGAAATTACATTTATTCGACCTATAAATTTCGCTTATTAATATTTAAAATCAATTAAATATTAAAAAATTTAATTGACAGAAATTCTAGGTCGTTACATTTGAACAGTCTCAGAATTCATCCAAAATAGTGCCAAAATGCCCTGAATTTTATCACAATTCCAACGGAGAAAACCGCACGTGAAACGGACCTCGTATGAGAAAGTTATTCGAATAAGAAGAATATACAAATTTAAATAAATTAATTAAATGATAAAACAAGCGAACCAAACAAACGAAGCCACGTCAGTTGATGACATTGCGCGTCCCACTCCAGATTTTCACGAACCCAGAACCCATCAATATGCCGAAATCACCAACTTTGACTGCAAAATTATGGCCGCCTCCGACCACGATAACCGATGCCATCACCTCCATCTTGACCGTGTCCCACGGCCGCACTAACTCTGTAAGTCACGCTCCCCCCAAAGCCCACAGCCACCGGCCGACACAACTACCTTTCGAACCGTAATTCGCGAATCCAGGTCGCCTCAGGTCGAAATAGATGACATGACCACCGCTGATAGCCTCCTGACATCGCCTTCCACAAAACCCAGAAACCGTTTCCTCAGTTGTTGCCTAAATCGAAAACTCTTAATTCAATTTTAACCACGATTTGCCAATGATCGAAGCACTATTACGACAAACAAACACCAGATGCAGATTTGAATCGTCGAGATCTTCGTCCTTATATAATTTTCAAAATATTTCGAAGGGATCGAATTTTCAATTTGATTTTTGAATTGCAATTGTATTTGGAACTGGGAATTTGTTTGTCTTCCGTTGAGGAGAAATCTAAATTGTATGTATAGACAAATGAGAAATAGAAAGGCTAGGGTTTATAATAGAATATTTATAGGTAGGGTTGGAATAGAATAGTTGGACACGATTGGTTTACACGTTGCACGATAAAATGGCCCGAAAAGCCCATTCTGACTCCGGAACAAAATTGGGCCAACCCACATATCAAAATAGATGCTTTTGAATATTTTTAGCGCAATGGAACAGGTTTCAAGTCCAAATTCCATCGTATGAAGAAGTTATGTAAAATAAAGTTATTTCAAATTGATTTCAGTTTAATTAATTTCTGGGCGTTTCGAGTCCGTACGATCAAATGACAAGTCCAATCGTTACAAAACTTGAAATCCTATAATAATTCGCCGTCACGGATCCTATGAAACCGGTTTCGTGGAAATCCGAGTCGATGGCCAAAATGGCTATTTTCCTATTAATTAAATAAATTAGTATTAAATTAACTAATCACTACTTCAATTCAAATTTTATTATTTACTTTTTCTATCATTTCTGATTATAATTAAACTTCTAATTCATTAACCAAAATTTCCATATCAATCAGATAAGGATTTTGCAAAATTTATAGTGTTTACCTTCAATTTGAGTAAATTCAACTAAATTATATTTTTAGTTCCAAATAAATAAATACAATTTGTTTTCAGTCCTTCCATTCAATCAATCATCATCTTATGGATAAATTTAACATTAGTATACACTAATTACCCTAATATCTTTACAATCATCAACTAAATTCATATTAACGTTGTTTTTAGTTACGTTTTATTTCAATGGATTTAAATCTAATTCAATAGATGAAATAAATGGGTAAACATTTAATAATTATCACCATTATGCCTAATTCAGTCCCACTCTTACTTTAGTATCAATAACAAACATTGTAAATACTTATCTAACCTTGATTGTACCAATTTACAATTTATTACGTATTACTTCATCAATTAATATAACTTTGAATTCACTTCCCAAATTTACTAATTTCAATCAATTATAACTTTACAATTTTAATAAAGTCATTAATTGTCAATTGTCATTCCAATAAATCCATTCATTTGATTTTTTTCCTTATGATGAATCAATTATAAACTTACCATCTTAAAGGTGATGTCAAATATACGCCTATTTACATCTTACATTTGTATGTGTTACGTTAATGTATTCAAATCTCTAACTCCTTTGTTATAAACTATCCTATTTCCATTTATTATATCTTTGCCAAATAAATACATTAATTATGATTAAATGTTCTCAATAATTTTATTTACTTGGTTTCATGCTTTATATTACATCAATTACTGCCTTATAAGTAAATTTACGTTTCTATTCAATTTACATTCACCCTTTCCGTTATCATGTTAATTATCATTAAAGGAACATTTAATTACTTTTATTTTTAAATTGGTAAATTACTGGTATCGACAACCATTTGTCACCATTATACCCTTTATAATACTTGTATCTTTATTTTTCACAAACAACTACTACCTATTATAATATTTCACATATTAATTCAATAATTACACTTGTTTTTGTCATATTCCCATTATAACTAAGTCATAACATTTAGGTTATTTTATTTAATTGGAATTTCATTCAAATTCATTAATTATTAACTTTAATTAACCCTGTTACGATTCCTCTTAGTTGTTTTCATTATTACATCACAACTTTTATCAATAATTCACAAATTTTTATTTTCTTCAATATTAAATTTCAAAAATCTTATTAAATCAACAATTTTAATTATTGAAATTTACAGGTCGTTACACCCTCTCCCACTCAAAACTTTTCTTCCCCGAAAAGGAAAAAGGAGGGAAAAGAAGAATTAAGAAATCAATATATCTTACATAAAATATTAAATTTATAAACAAATAAATTTACAAAATTAATTAATTTAGATAAAATATACCAAATTATAACCATTAAATCTTTTTATACTCAGATTAATAAAGTTTGGAAAACATTTTCAAAATATTTTCTAAGTGCCAAATTTACGGAAAAATTCCGGCAGAGTCTTCTTTGTACGGAGAGTCTCGGGAGAAAATATGATATCAAATATAACAATACACAACATATATTTTCCAAAATAATATATATCCCAACCTAAGAAAAACAATATAATAGCGCTATAAATCGTAATCCGAAAACGTACCTATTTGTCGGGCAATTAACGCTTATTTTATGAAACTAAAAGCAGTAGCAATTGCTTCCATAACCTGTATTTCACTTATATAATCTAAAAGAGTTAATAATTATATAAAATGAAATATTTAAACTTGTTTCAAATAATAACAAACAAATCAACAAAACAACCATCACTTGCAACAAGCAAACAACCATCACATAAAATCAACATACATCAATTATCCATTCATATCAAACAAAACAAATAGTTGTTCAGGTTCAAAAACTTTAAATAGTAAGGAACGGAAAATAAACTACTAAGTGCATCATTTACTCAACGGTCTTAGATGAAACTAAATAGATTATTCATTCATCCAAACAATTTTAATGTATCATTACACAAACAATCATAAACCAAACAAACAACAACCCCAAACAATAGATCAAGTTAATTTTCCAATTTCATTTCATAACCTTTGTTGTTTAATTTCCTTTTCATTCATATAATGGTTTATATTTTTAATTTACATTTTATTTCTTAAAATTTCATTTACTTTTATTCATTTCTAACAAAATATCATTTTCACTTATTCATATGATGAAATTTTCCTTTTATTATATTACATTCATATAGTAATTTATCTCATTGCATTTTATTTTCATATATTTGTTACTTAACTTACATTTATTTCTTGCAATTTTATTTAGAAATAACTTCAACTTATTTACTTAAGTTTAAAATTTCTTACTTACAATACCTGCCTTCTATTATATTTAATCAGTAGTATTTCAATTATTCTTAAGTTTATAACAATTACAACATCAAATTCTTATTTAAAGGAATTTCATTACATACTTTCATTACATCAATTCGGTTACTTGTATAATATCCATTACATTTTCTTATTAAACATTAGAACTTTTAATATTTGGTAAGTTACATATATGCTTTTAAGGATGCGATTGAAAATCATACAAGTTTTTCTCATTTCTTTTAAATTTCAATAATCATATCTTTTGTCTTAGAGGTTAAACATTCTAGATTTCTTGTAATTTCATTTTCAACCTAGCATTTTATCTCTTACTTTAAAATAAAGGTTCCAATCATTAATTAGTTACATTCCATTTCACTGTAGTAATTGAAACTATTAATTAATTGACGCAAACTTAAGAACTAAATATCGGTTTTAATTTCAAATTAAAAATAATAGATAAATGTATATACTTACAATTTATATGTACAATTATATTTAAAACAATTTAAAATTTATATTATTTTATCAAAAATTTTTGCAGTAAAACTACTACAGTAGCCTTCCAACTTCGAAACTCGAAATGAATATCGATGATGCATGCACTCATCACCGAAATGATTTTCCAACGATAGAGAGAGGAGTACAGAACTTATTTCTTTTCAGAATTTCTTTAAAACAATTCTTTCAAATTATATTGAAATATTTATATCAGAAAATTCTTCTAAAAATATTGTTATTATATTCCAAAATCATTGAAAGAATTTTCAAAACCCCGGGACTTAAGTCCTAAATTCCCAATTTTTATTTATTTTATTTTCGATCTTATTTCAACTATTATTTATAGATTTCGTTACCTAACAACCAATATTATAACCAAATATACAACATTTACAAAAATTTATTTTATATATATAGAAAATATAATAGAAAAATTATTTCATTCACCTATATTTCAAAACAAATATTGTGTCGGTCTGTCCTATTAAGTGTTTAGAAATCCCTATTGGTGTCATAGCGTCCTATGCACCAACCAGAATTTATAAATATAAAACAGAACAAATCAACACAATATAAAACTCTTATACCACTAACAAATACGCTCTCTCATATATATACACTCAGTGACTCATCATAAGGTATTACTACCATATTAATAAAGAGTCAAACCCCACAAAGCTAATGTTTATCGCTAAACCTCGCTTTAATACCAGATGTAACGTCCCGCCTTTTTGTATGCTTTAAATCGACGATAAACCACACATGTCGGACTCAAACCATACAGAAGGGCGGACTGTTATAGGGTAAATAAGAAAAAGAAGAGAAAGAAAAAAAACAAAATAGAATCTTGCAGAAGAACTATAAAATATAATAATCAAATAAACAGTTCATGAAGCTGCTTTACAAATATTCGATTATACTTATACAATACATATCAAAGTTACACATACCAGAGAATAATAAATAATGCAGCGGAACAATGAGATGTAGTGAAATAATAATAAATAGTAATAATAAAATCTTCGTCTTCGTCCTCTAGAAGTAAAGTCTCCAAATCCTGAAATGCTCAGGCTGACCCAAGCGAATTGAAAACGAAACACTCGAGTCAGAACTAAAAGATCTTATGTATGTTAAATCAACGGTTAAATATGAGTGGAACGGCGTCAGAGATGTTTGCGGGATTTGACATCTCCTATCCAGTGTCTAACGTGAGTGCAGTAACTTAAGAGATGCTCGAGATTCACATCTCCTAACGTTCCGTTAAACTATTACTACGTAGTTACATTTCGCTATTATAATAATGTCTATAGTAAAATAAACTTACTTTTAAATAGCATTAAGGCTTTACATTTTCCACCTTAACACGTAATAGTCCCAGTAGTCCATCCCGTATCAACGCATCTCCAGATCAGGAGACTACCCTAAATACTACATGGGCTACGGGAGAAAAATAAAACTCGTACAAGGCGCGCTAGGGAGGTGACACGGCACAGCTAGGCAATGCCGATGTAGATATACCAATTGCACTTCTGGACCGGTGGTAGCGCGTAGCAGCTACTACCACCCACCACGAGCCACACACCCAAAATCAAAAAGGGGCCCCAAACAATCACAAAGTAATAGAATGGTATCGAAGGAGTGTGTCCGATAAAAGGTGCTACCTTCTTAGCCCATCAATCGCTCCTGTTTTAGCCACCTTATGCCAACTCATGGGAGTCGGGTCCACATATTTACCTTAAAGGAAACGCCGCCACCATCCTACTTCATTCTGCAATCTCCGCAGCGTACACGGTTGTTGAAGTGGTTTTCAGATTTGGCAGAGAGTATGACAACTTCCGATCCCAGTCTCTTCAACAACCAAACGTTATTATAACACCGCTGTCATTTCAAAATAATTTATACTTCAAACCAGAATGTAATATCCATTTCGAAACCATATAAATAAGATATCATATCCATTTCAAAACCAAACCAATATGATATCATTTTAAACTCATAGTATTTCAAAGTTATAAAATTTTGAAACCAAAGACTTAAAACTATAACACTTCCAAAACGTAATACGTTAAAATTAATAACTTTGAAATATAACTTCCACCCCTTACATGGTTTAAATATTAATATTTTTATAAAATAAACAAGCTTCTTAAATTTCACAAATCAATTCCAAAACAACTCGAATTTCTAAATTTTACATTTAACCAATCCTCAAATCATAAATTTCAATTCAGTTCGGTTTTCAAATAGACTATTCCAAATTATATCGGTTTCAAAACAAATTTGATCTACAAAGTAACCCATTTCAAATTCAATATACTTCAAAGCGTAAATATTCAATATTTCCAAACTAAATTTCATAATTCATATATATAGCAAATTTACTTTTGAAGTGTTGGACTTTTTTTTGAAGACCTTGTCGAAGCGGAAGTATGTTGGAGACCTGTTAAAGTTTCTGTTGTCATATTATTGTTGTATCATATTTGTATCACTCTGATACTTGGGATAGATGTTGTATTAGATATTGTATCATGTTGTATCTGTGTTGATATATGATATTCATTTTATTTTTGCTATATATATTCATCTGAAGTAGTTATGAGCTCCATCCGACTGGAGTTCGTTGTTTGAATCTATGGCGGTCGAATACAAGTGAGGTATTTAGTGTCAATTTTCGAACGTCGGATTTCAGATCGTGACAAAGTGGTGTTAGAGCTGAAGGTTGAGTAAGAACTTTAGCTACGGAGTATAACACATTAGATGGCTCATTAGAGATAGGTTGAAGTATACTGTTGAATGAGTATAAACGGAAAGACTGAAACCCTCATTTTCCTTAGTTTATTCGTTTTAAACTGTTGATGTTTCCTAAGATACCTTGTCCGTATGCCTAAATCAAGTTTTCTTGCTATTTACAGATAGTGAGAATGAGCAGAAGAAGAGGACGAGGCAGGGAACGGGGGAATACCACCGCAGCTGATCAAGTCCCTGCAACTGCAACTGTGCCTACTAATCTCAGCCGAATCTAGCTGATTTATGCAAGAATTTCTCAAGACTTGGTGGAAAGCCGTTTACAGGCAAGGAATCTGTTGTAGAAGCCTAAGCTTGGATCCGATCCGGTTAAAGAATTTTCAAGGGATTGAAGTTGGAAGACGATCAAAAGCGACTAATAGTTTCTTGGAAACCTCAGGAGGAAGCATCAGCTTGGTGGGAGACAGTTATTGTGGATGAGTAAGAAGATAAGTTTACTTGGAGACGATTTAAAGAAGTGTTTGAGCAGCGATACGTTCCATCTACTGGTATCTCTCGAATGTACCAGGAGTTCCCAGATTTGAAGCAAGGAAGTCTATCATTTAAGGAGTACATGAATAAATTCGATGAATTATCTCGATTTGGTCCAGAGCTAGTGAGGACAACCCTGAAGAAAAGTGAAAGATTATTTCGAGGAATGAATAAGGAGTATCACGAGAGAATGACAACCCACATTAAAGAGTCTTTTTCAGACTTGATTGATATGGCTTATCGATATGCTACTCTAGATACGCAGAAAGTTCCGGAAGAGAAGGGGAGTTCAAGTAGTTCGAATTGGAAGAAAAGAAAATTCGAAGGAAAGAGACCGGTTCAAGGCAAGGAGAAGAAGAGGAGTAATCAAGAGAATTCAACCCGAAACTTTACTTGTTATAAGGGTCAAGAGAAAGGTCATTTAACAAATGATTGTGAGAAGCCAAAGAAACAAATTAAGAAAAATCAACTTGTAAAGACTAGTCAAAGATCCAAAGAATGCTATTGTTGTTATCAGCCAGGTCATGCAGTTAAGAATTGCTCGAAAATGAAACAAGTACAAATAGCAGAAGTGTGTGCAATAAAAGATAACCCCTCAACTTAAAAGGTGAATGAAGGAAAGGGAGTTTTGGAGGGTAATCTTATTATTGGTGAAAGAATTGTTAGAGTTTTATTCGACAAGGGAGCTTCACATAGCTTTATCTCCCAACATATCGTGGATGAATTAGAACTTAAACTCAAGTTTGTCGATGAACCTACTTGTGTGAAGAATCCAGTGGGTGGTCCTGCAAATCTTTGCCTGTATTGTAGGAGATTGCTTATCTCTTATGCTGGCCATTGCTTTACCATTAACCTTTATTTTCTCGACTTCAATGAATTTGAAATCCTACTCAGGATGAATTCGAGATACGAAACCAAATTAGATTGTAGCAATCGAATGATTCTAGTCAAAACTAAACTTAGAGATTCCGTTGAAATTTCTTATGAAGACCCTAGTCCGAAAAGAGATAAACTGATATATACCTTGGGATATCCAGAACCTAGTCTGGAGTCCATTTCTATTGTCCAGCATTTTTCCGATGTATTCAAAGAAGTAGAATCTTTACCCCCACATAGAGAAATTGAATTTAGAATTGATTTAATTCCAAATGTTTGTCCTGTCGTTCATGCTAGTCGAAGGATGGCACCATGGGAAAGAATTGAACTAGTCAAACAAACCGGTGATTTACTTAAAAAGGGATTGATTCGTCCAAGTGTTTCTAAACGGGGTTCAGCGGTAGTATTTGTGGCTAAATCTGATGGGTCTTTGAGATTGTGTGTCGACTATCGCGATCTCAATAAGAAAACTCTTAAGAATAAGTTTCCTTTACCCAGGATCGATGATTTATTCGATCAACTTCATGGTGCACGATTCTTTTCTAAGATGGATCTAGCCCAGGGATTCCATCAGTTGCGAATTGCTGAAGATTGTGTTCACCTAACTGCTTTTAGGGGTCCGGATGTATTCTATGATTGGTTAGTCACGCCATTCGAACTAACTAACGCTCCCACGTACTTCGTAGATTTGATGACCCGTGTGTTTCGGGAGGTGTTGAAAAAATTTGTTCTTGTATTTATCGATGTTATCCTAATCTATTCCAAAACCGAAGAGGAGCATGTTGAACATCTCAGAATTGTTTTGGAAACTTTGAGAAAGAATATCTTATTCGCTAAATTTTCGAAATGTCACTTTTAGGTCAAAAAAGTCAGATTTCTTGGCCATGTTGTTAATGAAGAAGGAATTTCTGTTGATCCGAGCAAAATTTCCGCTATTCTTGACTGGAAGCGACCCACGACTCCGAAAGAAGTTTGAAGTTTTCCAGGTTTAGCCTGCTATTACCGAATGTTTGTTCAAGATTTTTCCAAGATTGCTAGCCCATTGACCAAGCTAACAATGAAGAATGCCAAGTTCATTTGGACTCCAAAATGTGATGAAGCGTTTCAGGAATTGAAAAAGAGATTGACTACTGCTCCTGTTCTCGCTATCATTAACGGGAACCAAGGCATATATGTCTATACTGACGCATGTGGTGATGGGGTTGGTGCAGTACTAATGTAGAATGGGAAGGTAATTGCCTACGCGAGTAGACAATTGCGTCCGCACAAGAGAAATTACCCAACACATGATTTGGGGCTTTTGGCTGTTATTTTCACCTTAAAGATCAAGCGACATTATCTTCTGGGTGAAAAATTTAAATTATTCACCAACCACAAATCATTATAGTATCTCTTCACCTAGAAGGATTGAAATCTGTGACAACAACGTTGGTTACAATTTCTGGCATCCTATGACCTAGATATTCAATATACACCTGGAAAAGCCAATGTAGTTGCCGATGCTTTAAGTAGGAAGCATGCTGTTCTATCATATTTGGTTATTACTCCTACTCTCCTTGAAAAGATTGCTAGCAAACACAAGGAAGACCAATTTCTTCGTGGAATTTGTAAAAGAACATACCAAGTTGAGGATTCCAGTTTTGGAATCGATGATGATGGAGTTGTAAGATTGAAAGGAAGAATGTGTGTCCCTGACATTCCGGAGCTGAAACGTGAAGTTTTGGACGAATGCCACAAATCCAAACTTTGCATCCATCCAAGAGTCAATAAAATGTATCGTGATGTTAAAAGAATGTTTTGGTGGAAGACAATGAAAAGAGACATGTCTATTTATGTGAGTCGCCGTGCTACCTGTCAATAAATTAAAAGCGATCAAAAGAAAGTGGTCGGTTTACTTCCGTATTTGGAAGTACCGAAATGGAAATGGGATCAGGTATTGACGCATTTCATTGATGGATTGCCACGAACCAAGAAGGAAAATGAAACAATCTAGGTTATAGTGGACCGTCTAACCAAAACTGCTCACTTCATTCCAGTGAAATCCACTCGGTCTGCAACAAGCTTAGCAGGGCTATATACAAAGGAAATTGTCCGTCTCCACGGTATTCCCAGCAGCATAGTGAGTGATCGTGACCCGATCTTCACTAGTAGATTTTGGGAGGCACTCCAAGCCGCTTTGGAGACAAAGCTGAATTTCAGCACTACTTATCACCCACAATCTGATTGGGTAGACTGAGAGGATTAACCGAAACCTTGAAGACCTTTTGCGTGCTCGCATTCTTAATTTTGGCGGTTCTTGGGAGGACCATTTCCATCTGGTCGAGTTCTCTTATAACAATAGCTATCAAGCTAGTATTGAAATGGCTCCTTTTGAAGCTTTATATGGTCGTCCGTGTCGATCACCTGCATGTTGAATCGAATCAAGTGATAGACTCGTCCCTGGACCAGACATTATTAAAGAAGCCACGGAGAAGGCAGATTTTATTTGAAAGAAATTAATAACTGGTCAAAGTCGTCAGAAGAGCTATTATGACCACCGAAAAAGAGATTTGGAATTTCAAGTTGGGGATTCTGTATTTATGAAAGCGTCTCCGATGCGGGGTGTATTGAGGTTCGGGAAAACTGGAAAGCTAGCACCGCGTTATATTGGTCCTTTTTCTATTCTGGAGAGGATTGGTCCTTTAGCATATCGAGTGCAGCTACCCAACTGGTTATCTAGCATGCACAACGTGTTTCACATTTCTAACCTCCGAAAATTTGTGCACGATCCAGACAGTATTATTGAGGATGCAGCTCAGCAGGATCTTGAGATCACTCCTAAATTGGCAGTAAAGAGGGAACCGATAAAGATTGTGGATCATGATGAAAAGCAATTGAGGAACAAAGTTGTAAAACTGGTTAAAGTGCAACGAAGTGGTGAAAGGACTACACTTGGGAAACGGAAGATAGCATGAAGAAATTATATCCCAATTGCAGAGTGGATATCTCGGCTTAAACTGGTAAGCCATTTCTTTATCCTTTTCCGGATTCATATATTCTTTGTTTCTCTCTCTCTCTTTCAAATTTCGAGGACGAAATTTTATTAAGGGGGGAATATCTGTAACAATCCAAAATTTGTTTAAATTAAATTTGGTGACTTGTTTGAACTTTTGTAAATTTATTTGAACGGTTTCAAAACAAAATAAAATAATAATTAATATTACAAGAATATATGGATATAAATAAATGTTGGGTAGTTTAAGCTTTATATAATAATAATAATACTAATAATAATAAAAGAAATATATAACAAACAAGAAATTGCCTTAAACCATAAAATAAAATATATGTGATAAATTACATGTTGATAGTTAAACTTTGAAAAGAAAAGAAAATTTAAAAAATGTATGTTTGTAATAAAAATTTATAGTTATAACATGACATATGGAATACACACAAGTGCATAAGGATTTTATAAAACCAGGAAATAGTTAAACGAAAGGATTGCATGCAAAAACAAGACAAAATTAGATTACAAAATATCTTTAAATAAAACAAAATAGTACTTACAAAGAAATCAAATAGAGTTATATGTTAACTAAGAGGGAAACATAAGCATTTAATGCTATCTTCTCAAGCCGAAATCAAAGTTTGCTTAGCCACCAATACAAGATCTTATCAGCCCCCAAATAAAGTTTTGTCTGGTCAAAGAATTGTAGGCAAAGAAGAAAATCTAAGCAAATAGTAATAATAAAAAAAACAGAAAAACAGTTTAACCAGATAAGCCTCCCTTGTTAATTTTCTTTTATATATGCAATACAACTTAGTTTTATTCGTTCGAACCATAACTTTGCAAACCTGAGAAAAAAGCATCATTATCTTACAAAACTCAAATATCACTCAAGATCAAACACAAAGAAAAAGAAAAAAAATCAATACTGTAGTTTCAAATAGTAGTCTCTGTTCAAAACCCAAAAGTTATCCTTTGTTCACTTTTCAGGTGAGTAAACCTCTTTGGATTTGGATTTTAAAACTTGTTGTTCGAAGTTATGCCTGAGTGTATGTAAAGAATGCTTGCATAAGTGTATATTTGTATATATACATCTATGGAAGTTATAAAACTTTAGTTCGGTTCCTTACTTACAGGTATCAAAACCTGTTCAAGAAAAGATAATAAATCAACTTCCATCCCTTTGATTCATTGCAGATGTTATGGAGTAAATGAAACATGTTTTTGCTAACTTGTTACACGTTGCAAAATTTAAGTTGAGAAAATTTAATCAAAGATCTTCTGGGAATATGAAAATACAGTAAGAACTTAATATATGTCAGCAAATTCAACCACCATTGTTAACGTAAAAATCAAATGCTAACACCCCGGTGCGAATTCTGTAAGTGTGAAAGCATCGCCTGTCGATGCGGGAATCAGAAATAAGAAGGAAAATCTCAGAAAAGCAGTAAAAGACACAGTTTTTATAGTGGTTCGGCTTATAGTCAAGCCTACGTCCACTTTCAATCTCTTTATTGCTGACTCAAATACAACTTATACAACTCTCCTCAATTACAACACACTTTAGACTAATAGTTCAAACTTCGATGTAGAATAATCTTTCCAATCCATGTCAAATGATGTAGATTTTCTCTTGAAGTCCGTCGTAATGTCCTTGGTGTTTGTAGTGCTTGAAACGCTGTTCGGGTTGAGAAAATGGTAGAGTATTGGCGATTTGAGAATGGGCCAAAAAGTTCCCCCCATGTTGGAGTAAGGGCTGTATTTATAGGAGATTTCTTGAGCGAGGTATAGGTCGTGCACGACCTAAGGTGGGTCTTTACTCGCTAGCGAGTTAAGGGAATACGAGCTACGACTTAACTAGTTCGCACTTGGTCATTTGAATTAGCTGGTAGATCGTAACGACCTAGAGGAAAGCTACACGATTTTATCACCAAGTACTAGGTTGTGAACGACCTAAGGTAAGTTGTAGGTCGGTGGTGACTTATAGGAGTAGTCAGCGCAAAATGTTGAGATATCCAATGTGGCGACTTAGGCAAGGTTGTTGAGCCACACTTTACTCCTAATATTGTTAGCTCAGTAGGTCGTCAGTCGTTGGACAATTGAGTCTCCTAGCCTTCAAGCTGTTAAGTCGCTGGACCATCTAATCTTTTAGGTCGCTACTTTCCTTAAGTCGTTACCTGTTAGGTCGCTTGGCAGTGTTCTATCTTTTAAGTCGCTGGAGCTCGTAGGTCGTTGAGGACTGAAGTCATTAGGTCGTTCAAACTTTAGGTCGCGGGGTCCATAATTGTTAACTTGTTTATGCTTTAAGTCGCTTATGAGCCGCTTCACGTGTTAGGTCGTTAGGTCCTTATCTTGTTAACTCGTAGGTCTCTTCGGTCTTTAAGTCGCTAAGTCGTGATGCAGAGTCTCTGTCCAGTTGCCTCGCTATTGCCTTGGGCCGCTGAGTCGCTTAACATAGGAGTTAACATTTGCCCCTCGAAGTACACGCCTAGGTCGTAGGCCGTGTGCTTCGATCTAGTTTCGTTAGGTCGTGAGCGACCCAAGAGATAATTAATATGGCCATTCGTATTCTTCTTTTTACCCTATTAAATCATTGACTCGCTCCTTCCCCTTAACTGAACTGTCTTAATAACCTCCTCCACCATTAGTGATCTTTCGAGCTTCCTAAGGCAAATCCTCTCCAATCAAGCTGCCAATCCATTCCAACTACTATATTACGTAAGTGATTCCGTTTTCTACTTACTTCACGATCGTAACCAAATCACGAGTTCCAGATTCCCGTTTTTAAACTCTAGTTCCATTTCATATCCTTATGTTTTCTTCGTAAACCATGTCGTGATTGATTTCTAATGGAATTGAGGTGGTTTGATTTGATTTTTGGGTGATTTTCAATGATTCGAGTAGGAGATGATGGACTGTAGGACCCCAAGTTAGCTGGTTTGCGAGTTTGAAGTGATCCAGAAAGTTCTTAACAGGTTGAGGGGTTATTGGATCACTGGAGATTCAGAGGAGACGATGATGCTTCAAATGACGTAGCGGTTGGAGGACACGCGGCAAAGTGAAATTGGAGAGTAGGGCATAGCGGCTTTAATGGAAGGTAGCTTGGGATCGCTGCATCACTTTAGGAACGACTTAATAAATCTGAGCGACCTATGGACCTTCATAACCTTACATATTTGGCTGACCTAAAAACTCCTGCGACTTACTCTCTGTGGCTTAATCTTTAGGTCGTGTAGGCGACTTAACACTTAGGTCGCGTAGGTGACTTAACACTTAGGTCTGTAGGCGACTTAAGTAAATTTGCACTGCTGAGTTGCTTCTTGCGGCCTATATCAATTTCGTCCTACTTGCCAGGTCGCGAGCGACCTAGGACTTGAGCAAATCTTCACCGCCTTGATTTCGAAGCTTTTGAACTTTGGACTTCTTGACTCGGATTGCGACTTAAGAACATTGAAGATAACTTGAAAGCCTCAAAATTTTGAAAGGACTTGATTGAACTTCCAACATAAACTTTGAACTACCGAGATAACTTGCATGACCTCGCTATGCTCTCTTGACAGATTAAATCAACTTCATGCTAATGACCTGTTAAATACAACATTTGCAGAAAATGGGACGAATATACTGCCACTGATTGCCCACATCGAATGACAGATTAGCCAATAAAATATAATCAACTTAAAGAAATTATATGAAATGCTGTGAACCAACAAATTTAAGTGAAGTAGTAAAGCATTGTTAATCAACTAAAGTCGATTTGTTTGCATCAATACTGCACCTGCATCTGGACTTAAGGCGACAAGTCCTGAAATTGTACACTTGTCATATATTTATTAGTTTTAATTCCAGTTATACTTGCTTGTCACTTTGTTAGTTTCACACAACACTTCAAACATTTAGGAAACGTGCACCTTCATATTTGAATATCCAGTTCCTTGTGTAGAATGTCTTCTCAAGAAGAAATAGTTGAGCAACCCGAAGGAGTCTTCCCGATAGCTGAACCATTGGTTGATCCACCAGAGTGAACTCCAACTACCTTGAGTCAGCGGACATTCAATCATCTACGTGTTCAATTTGGGATTGTCGAAGCAGTTGCTAGACTTCCTAGCCCAAATGATACTGCTGACAGGCCGCCTCTTGGTTTTGTTGCCGTCAACCGTCAGATGTGCCTTTGTGGTGCCATTCCCCCTTTCAACGAGTTTCTTCATCAACTACTTTTTCGGGTAACCATCTCTCCCTTCCAACTACATCCCAATGGATACGCCATCCTGATGGGATTGTGTGTTTTATTCAGGAAGACGCTTAACCGCCTCCCGAGCTTCGAAGAAGTTTGCTACTTCTGCATATTTGCAAAGAGTAAAGACCACCCCTCCTTTATATTTGTGAGAAGTCCCAGAAATCGCAAACTTATTACTGATCTTTCCGAAAGTGCTCACGGCTTTCTGAATCAATTCTTCTTTGTCCGCTGTCCTCTAGGGTTTTACGCCATCTGGAGAAAAGGAAGTGAGATTGCTCATCCCCGTTTCTTCGTTTCAGCTTTCAAAGATTCGAGTTGCTAAGTGATAACTTCATTCTTTTCTTTTACAGCACTTCCTACTCCTTCTAGAAACCCCATTCGCAAGACGACCTTTGATAGATTAAGTGCCGTGCCGGCTGACGAAAGAAGTATTAAGTTTTTGCTGAGAGATGAACTTCTACATCAATACGAGCTTTTGCACTCTTCTCGCTCCACTCAACCTCATGAAGTTCCTGATTCTCCGGTCGAATCGCCAGATGCCCCCATTCATGCTGAGGAACCTATACTGAAGGAACCTACTTCTGAAGCTTTACTGTGAAGTGCTCTACTTCTACTGATATTGCGGGGCCGTCTGACAAGATCACACTTTCCCCGATCATCGAAGAGGAAGAGCCTTTTCATCATTCAGGGAAATCCGGTGATGAGGGAACTGAGAGAGCGAGTCCCGCCAAGGAGAGTGGGGATGACATTTTTGAAGGGTTGAGTGATCTGATGATCACTTCGCAGGAGCTCTTTAAAGACGACCCTGTTTCTGCTAAAGCTACATCTTCAGCAGTTGAAGCAACATCCACCTTATAGCAGAGTTCATCAGCTCAAGAGTTGACGTTAGCCATAAAACCCATCATTTCCCCGCAACCGAGGAGTGGTTCGTAGTTCGACGCGCGTAGTTTGCACGTTTCACACACTTAGGATTTTTAGCATTCTTATGCACTTACATGCACTCTACTTCATAGATTCCCAAGCTTTGCCTCTTTTCCATTTTTAGGTCTTTCAATGGGGCGACGCTCATATTACGACGAATTTCAGAGCTATGGGAGACGCGGCTCTTTTGATCCCAAGAGATATCTTCCTTCTTATAGGGAAACTGACGAAGAAAGAGCCGCACGAAAAGCTCGCGAAAGGCGTGCCTACGAAGAACGCCATGAAAGGCGGGACGAGCGACACGATTCTTCCCAGAGGGAAGATGATTCTCATAAACGGAAGTCCCGTGATGACAAGGGGAAAAGTCAGATTGCGAAAGATGTGAGTAAAAGATCCAAACATGACGAAAAGCCAACATCCATGATATCCGAACAACCTGCTGCTCCTGTACTGCCCCGATCTCCTGCCCTGGCACGTACTGATATTCAAACAATCATTGGAAGGCCCCTATATCGGGTTGTTCCAGGCCCAGCTACTCTTCAGAGCCGATTCCGTAACTGGTGCCTGAAAGGAGTGCGCTTTGATCTTGACCTGGTCCCAATCGATAAGCAGGCTATGCTGCGCAACCTTGATGCTGTCAAATTTGATATCAGAAGAATGTCAGGTTGGCAAAAGCTTGTCGATGAGCTCCAAAGGGTAAATCGCGTGAATCTTGAAGCCATGTTAATAATGGAAAACGACAAATCTGAATGGCACAAGATCTTTGAGCAACATGATGCGGAAATGAGAAGCATTGCTACTTATAATGAATAGCTCGAAGCGGAAGTTGAAAAACTCAAAGAAGAGCTTGCCACTTCCTCCACTACCTATTCGCAAAGGGAGCAAGTGCTTCAACAACAGGTGCGAGATGCTCATGCCGCTCAAAGAGATGCCGAAGATAGGCTTGATGTGCAAAAAAGAATTAATGAGGGCCATATTGCTGACATCGCAGAGTTGCGAAAGAAACTTCAACTTTCTAAAGCTGAAAGGGAGCGTGATGAGGCTGTTGCCGGTAAAATTGCAGCAGAAGAGTCTCACGAAGCAACGAAGGCCAATATCAGCTCAACATTGTTTGACTTCTACTTGCATAGCGTCCTGGGGCGTGGTAGTCTCTCCTTTCTAGGCCGCAAATATGAAATAACTTTGGCCGAAGTGTGGGAGGCCATACTTGACATGTTTGGTAGTGCTGGCTATACTGAGGCCGATTTAGAGGCAAATTATCTTGATGACGATGCCCTTTCCGAATTTGGCGGTTGGCAAAGGCCCGATGAGATCTATTCCCCAAATAGCAAATGGCCATGGGCTGACCATCTGCGTTATCTCAGTAGAAGGTGGCCGTGGGATTTTTGCAAATCTCTGGCATCGATCACATTTTCGGGCATAACTTGCAGCATCACGATTAATATCTGGCCAAAAATACCCATAACGGAGAATTTTCTTCGCTAGAGTTTAACCACCTGAATGATCTCCACACTCTCCTCCGTGTACATCAGTTAGAATTGTCTTAACTTCTTCCTTGGTCACACATCGGAGTAATGGGATTGAGAATCCCCGCCTATACAATCGACCATCTTGAATTATGTATCTCGAGGCTTTTCTTAACAACTTCTGCCGTTCTTTTGAGTTTTCTGGTAGAGAACCGCAGCGCAGATATTTCAATATCGGAGTCATCCATGATTCTCGCTCTTGTGATATAGTCATGATCTAGTCAATATCCATCTCATCAATGCTTGGAGTTGATAGGACTTCCACAGGAACTAGTCCCAATAATTGAGCTTCACCGGTGCTTGCATACTTTGCAAGAGAATCCGTCTTCATGTTTTCTTCCCGGGGTATATGATTTATCGTATAATGGTCAAGGTCATCGAGAAGCTCCCAGGCTATTGACAAGTAAGCGGGCAGATTTTTCCCTTTAGTTTGAAACTCGTTCTTGACTTGGCATACAATAAGTTGTGGATCACTGAAGATCTGCAACATTTTGACATTCAATTCTTTAGAAATTCTCAAACCGGCAATAAGAGCTTCATACTCTGCTTCATTGTTTGTCGAAGGGAATTCCAGTCTTAAAGCATAACACAATGACCGCCCTTCAGGGGTTTCAAGCACAACACCAGCACCGGAACAGTAATCATTTCTTGCGCCATCAACATACAATTTCCATCGAATTGGGGGATTATCGGTCACTACTTCTTCGCTATCACCTTTGTCTGTACATTCTGCGATGAAATCTGCCAAAGCTTGTCCATTGATTGCTCTCCGGGGATGATAAGTGATGTCATGTTGACTGAGTTCAATATTCCACTTCAAAAGTCGACCCGAAGTCTTAGGGCGAAAGAGGACTTGCTTCAAAGGCTGATCAGTGAGGACTTTGATTGGATGAGCTTGAAAATATGGCCTCAATTTTCTTGATCCGATCAGTAGACAATAGGCGAACTTCTCCAACTTTGAATAATTCATTTCTGCCCCAGTAAACCTTTTACTAATATAGTAGACTGGGTGCTGAATTTTGGCGTCATCTCGCACCAATGTCGCACTAAGAGCATGAGCTGAGATCGCCAAGTGTACAAAAAGATCTTCACCATCGTCGGGCTTAGAAACTATCGGAGGAGTTTCCATATGAAAAATTAATTCATCGAAAGCTTTCTGGCATTCTGGAGTCCTGTCAAAGTTGTTCCTTCCTTTCTTCAGAGCATCGAAGAATGGAATGCATTTATCAGTAGCTTTGGAAATGAAATGACTTAAGGCAGTGACTTTTCCATTGAGACTTTGTAGTTCCTTCTTCGTTCTAGGAGCTTTGACTTCTCTTAAGGCGGTGATTTGAACATGATTAGCCTCAATGCCCCTAGCGCTCACAATGAAACCCAAGAACTTTCCGGACACCACCACGAATGAACACTTCAAGGAATTAAGCTTCATTCCATACTTTCGTAGGACGGTGAACATTTCCGCTAAGTGGTCCATATGGTCTACTGCTCTCTTTGATTTAACCAATATATCGTCAACATAAACTTCCATGGTCTTTCTGATCTGTGGCTTGAACATCGCATTAACAAGCCTTTGGTAAGTTGCCCCTGCATTCTTCAGTCCGAAAGGCATGACTTTGTAGCAGTACAGACCTACATCGGTCATGAAACTAGTGTCCTCCTGATCTGGCTCATGCATCATGATCTGGTTATATCCGGAGTAAGCATCGATAAAAGATAACAATTCATGTCCCGCTGTTCCGTCAACCAACTGGTCAATCCAGGGTAGTGGAAAGCAGTCTTTGGGGCAGGCTTTGTTTAAATCTGAAAAGTCGATGCATACTCTACACTTTCCATTAGCTTTCTTAACCAGTACCGGATTTGAAACCCAATTCGGATAAGTTGATTCTCTAATAAAGTCATTCTCCATGAGCCGATCCACCTCTTCTTTCAATGCTGCTGACCTTTCGGGACCCTGTGTTTTTCTTTTCTACTTCACATGTGTAAACTTCGGATCAATATTCAAAGTATGTACTACAACTTCAGGTGATATTCCACACATATCAGCATGGGTCCAAGCGAATACATCCAGATTTGCTTTCAGGAATGACGTCAAAATATTCTGAACCGTCGTATTAAGTTGTGAACCCACATTCACCACCTTGTTTGGGTCATTTGGGTCAACAGGTACTGGTACCGTTACTTCCACTGGCACCACTCGATTCTCCCCTGCACTGGCTTTTCTAGGATCCATCTTTCTTCGTGCTTCGCTACATTCGCCAGTACAGGGTCCGTCCTGTAATTGCTACAAGGTTGATTGTTTGATGCGGACTGGGGCTGCCGCATCCTTTCCCATCTCTCTCTTTTTTGCTTCACGCAGTTCTATCAGATAACATTCTTGCCCCGCATTCTCATCCCCTTTAACCACACCGACTCCATTATCTATGGGGAATTTCATGGTAAGGCGCCACGGGGCGAGGATTGCTTTAAAGGTTGTAAGAGTTGGCCGGCCTTGGAAGGCGTTATAGGTAGAAAATTCATCAACAATTACAAAAGTCTGCCTTCGAACGACCTTCTTCTGCCCCTCTCCAAGTTCCACGAACAGGTCAATAGTCCCAAACGGCTGCCTGGGTTCCCCAGTAAACCCAACAATCTTTTGCGGCGAAGCTTGAACATTAGCCATTGGGATCTTCTTCTGATCGAAGGTCTTTTTGAAAAGAATATTGCAAGAAGCACCACAATCAACAAGTACTCTTCTTACAATAGCTGGCCCAATGCCAGCAGAAATAACCAAGGGATCTATGGTAGGGGCTTCAACACCTATAGAATCCCTGACTCTGAAGACAATGTCATCATTAAAAGTTTTCTGCTGCTTCAGAGGTGCAACATCTTCCAACACAAAAACACTTTCCACTGCTGGCGCAAACTTCAATGCATGAGCGTACCGTTCCATCTCACCCCAGCTTTTGCCAGCTGGGTGAGGTCCTCCTGTAATCACATTGATAACGGGCCTCTCTGATTCATGAGCTGCTGCCTTTTCACTTGAGATAGGACGATGAACATGAGCCTGTTGTCCTTGAGTTGATGAAGTTGGACCATTCCTGTTCCTCTTTACATATTGCTGGAGCTTGTTTTCCCTTAATAGTTCCTCAATCAACTCTTTCAAGTGACGGCACTCATTGGTATCATGCTCGGGTTGGTTATGGAACCGACAAAACCTTCCATTCTTCTCAGCTTTCTTATTAACCCTCTACTTAGCTGGTGCGGGGAATTCAACCGTGTCCTTGTTTGCAAAGCAGATATTCTCCGAGGTATCAGCCAGAGGGGTGAAGTTGAAGGGACGATTTTTCTTTGCATCTCCTTGCTTCTTCTGACCATCGTTTCCCCTCTTCTGATTGCCAGATTCCTTCTTATTCGGAACAGCATTACTAATTCCAGCCCCTGTCGATACCACCTTAACCGGTGCTTGGAGGCTTTCCAAGCGCATGAATTCATCGGCTTTCTTATAAAACTTGTCAAGCGAATTCGGTTCTTTCATTTGCAACCACTTTCCGAACTCACTTGCCTTGTCAATAGCCCTCATCAGGTACGTTAAAATCATTCTCGGCTTGTCTACTTCAGCCAAAGCTATATTGAAACGATTCAAGAAAGATCTTATGGATTCTCCAGGATTCTGCTCCAAGCCGGATAAGGACATTATATCTTTCACCTTTGAAGCGTACAATCTGAACTGTTACTTAAACTTTCGAGTCAAATCAGAAAACTGGTCAATCGACCGGACCGGCAGCTTTGTGAACCAAAGTAAAGCAACTCCTTCCAGGTATACCAGAAAATAATGGCATTTGATCTCATCAGAAGCTCCGGCACCCATCATGTGCCAATCATACTTGTATAGAAATTCATTAGGGTCACTCGTCCCCTTATAAGCCGGAATGGTAGGAGGAACAAACTTTCTAGGAAACTCTGCTTTCAAAATCCTTTCAGTGAATGGAGTCTTGCTTGGAGTGAACCCCCATTCTTTTTCGTCTTCCTCCCTTTGCACGCTTTCCTTCATGATTTGTCGGACCATCCCTGAAAAATATTCTTTATCATTAAGGGGCTCAGCAGGACAGGCATCGGCCATCTTCTCAGAAGTTTGCCTTGACAGGCACTCACGGAAAGTTGGCTGTTGTCCCGATCCTCCAACTTGGGTAGGTGTGTCTTTGATTGGGCCAACTTCCCTTTGAGGAACATCTCTTTCTTGAACTTCATGAACATTATCAGCAAAGTTTGGTTCGTTATTCACTGGTTGACGGTTAGCCCCAAGCAAAGCGTTCAACCTTTCCAACATCATATTGTTTTGGGCTTCCATCTGCTGATATAGCCCAGAAACTGCAGCATCCAATTCTGCTCGCGTTACTCCAACAGTTTGAGTTGTTTGACTTAAAGGAGGAGAAGTGGCAGTAGTCTCGCGAACATCGTCGTATCTAACAGACTTGCGCTTTCTTCCAGGAGCCATTATTTCAGATAAACTTCTGGTTTTTAGAGAGATCCTTTCTACAAATTTCTGCGAAGCTATGATGACAGTATCCTGAGTTGGGTTCTCAGTGAAAGCACTAGAAATGTTAACGTAAAAAGCAAACGCTAACACCCCGGTGCGAGTTGTGTAAGTGTGAAAGCACCACCCGTCGATACGGGAATCAGAAATAAGCAGGAAAAACTCAGAGAAGCAGTAAAAGACACATTTTTTATAGTGGTTCGGCTTATAGTCAAGCCTACGTCCACTTTCAATCTCCTTATTGCTGACTCAAATACAACTTATACAACTCTCCTCAATTACAACACACTTTAGACTAATAGTTCAAACTTCGATGTAGAATAATCTTTCGAATCCATTTCAAATGATGCAGATTTTCTCTTGAAGTCTGTCGTAATGTCCTTGGTGTTTGGAGTTCTTGAAGTGTTGTTCGAGTTGAGAAAATGGCAGAGTATTGGCGCTTCGAGAATGAGCCAAAAAGTCCCCCCTATGTTGGAGTAAGGGCTGTATTTATTGGAGATTTTTTGGGCGAGGTATAAGTCATGGACGACCTAAGGTGGGTCTTAACTCTCTAGCGAGTTAAGGGAATACGAGCTACGAGTTAACTAGTTCGCACTTGGTGATTTGAATTAGCTGGTAGATCGTAACGACCTAGAGGAAAGCAGCACGATTTTATCACCATGTACTAGGTCGCGAACGACCTAAGGTAAGTCGTAGGTCGGTGGTGACTTATGGGAGTAGTCAGCGAAAAATGTTGAGATATCCAATGTAGCAACTTAGGCTAGGTTGTTGAGCCACACTTTACTCCTTATATCGTTAGCTCAGTAGGTCGTGAGTCGTTGGACAATTGAGTCGCCTAGCCTTCAAGCTGTTAAGTCACTGGACCATCTAATCTTTTAGGCCGATGCTTTCCTTAAGTCGTTACCTGTTAGGTCGCTTGGCAGTGTTCTACCTTTTAAGTCGCTGGAGCTCTTAGGTCGCTGAGGACTGAAGTCATTATGTCGTTCAACCTTTAGGTCGTGGGGTCCATAATTGTTAACTTGTTTATGCTTTAAGTCGCTTATGAGCCGCTTTATGTGTTAGGTCGTTAGGTCCTTATCTTGTTAACTCGTAGGTCTCTTCGATCTTTAAGTCGCTAAGTCGTGATGTAGAGTCTCAGTCAAGTTGCCTCGCTATTGCCTAGGGTCGCTGAGTCGCTTAACATAGGAGTTAACAACCATGTTTTCTAGTTTAAATTATATCATCAAAATAGTTTTCGAAATTGATTATTTTTAAAGGTAGAATAATCATTTTTAATCAAGTAATTTTTGAGATAAACGGGGATGATCAGTATCGCCTTTTTCACCGAATTTCGGTGATCGGGGCAATGATGAATCTTGCGATCAAGGGTGAAGTATGTTCGAAGGTCAGAGATTATGGGAAAATTGCTAAATGATTTTTTAATTCGTTGTGATGGGCTGAGGAGATCGAAATAGGGTTTTAACCCACATTTTTATTCGCGGTAGAAACAGGTTCACCGTGGTTTCGTCAGACCACCGGAGTTGATCGCTCTAGTGGGGATAGCAGCTTATGGTCGAGACGAAGCTTCAATTAAGCTTTCATGGCCTTTGATCACTAGAGGTGGAAGAACGATGTGATTTATGGTGGCCTGGTTTTGTTACAGTTTGGGTGGTGATGTTCGATCGCGAGTTCGTCAAGGTTTTGGCATCCCTGAGTGCTTGTGGGGTTCAGGTGAGTCGCCAACGACTTGATGGTGGTTGGAGTTGCGACCAACAACGACGTCTTAGATTTGCATGTGCACGAACTTCTGATGGTATCAGCATTGGGGTTTTGGGGAAGAGGGATTTGGACTCGAAGTAAGTATAGGGAAGAACGAAGGGTGGCTCGAGTGTTAACTCGAGTAAATTGATCGAAGCACAAGTTAAAACACTTAGAAAAAATTTTAAGTGGAAAGTTTTGGCACTCGGGTTGGTTTTGATAAAAACCCGAAGCAAATGAAGCTTTCTATCGTGCGTGACCGAAAGCAGGTCTCGAGACCAATATATAAATAGTAATTACTCTAAAAATTTTCAAATCTTTAAGACAAATTTCAAATATGTTCAAACAATGATTTGATTTTAAATTCTAAGCTAATTTAAAACTCAAGTGAAATGTCTCAAAAAATTAAATTTTAGTTTATTTGGTTTTAATATAATATTGTTTATAAGATTATTTATATTAAATAAATAATGTAACTTAAAAGTAAATTTAGATAAGATGTTGTTTAAAACTAAATCTTAACCTTTTAAGGTGATTTGTTGAACAAAGTTTAAAAAGATATTCAAAGTAATTTAAATTATCTTTTGGTTTATTAAAACGATTAATGATTTTGTTAATATAATTTCTTAAGAAATGATAAATAAATAAAGATGATTAAGACTTAATCAATAGTAATTAATGATAATTAATCATTGATTAAATAGTTCTACTGAAAGTAACTATGCGGTTAATAAATTTAAAACCACATAAGTTATTCATCTCAATTGAAAAAGTTTTGACTGTTCTTGAATGCTGTGTGTTGGATTTATTTTGATATGTGATGTGATGCTATGTAATATTGAATGCTTTGTGCTGAGTTGTGATATTGATATTGAATATACTGCTGTGTGATTGTGAAAACCCATTTAGCCCATAAAACGACAATTGAATTTCGATGCGACAGGGAGTCGAATTCCGGTTGGTTATCCGAAACACATATCGAACCTGTGAATCTTTGTGAATGACCTATCCACATGTTTTTAAATTAAACGCTCACTATTCGGTTTAGCTGAGAGAGGACCTTTGTGTCGTGTAACCCATTATGGATATGTGACACAGTGTTATGGATAGCATTTGAGGACCGGTGGTGAAGACCGGGTATTTGCGAGAACGATAGGATGACCTATCAATTGTCTCTACACCGAGTAGGTATAGAGATTCCCTAAGTGATGGGAAGTTTGATCGTGATTGTGAATGCCCAGATTGCAAGGGCCTCGTTGGAAGTGCCTTCGGTTCTGTTTGAACCCGGAACAGACTTGTATGGTTGTATGTCTGATAGTACAAATTGAGATATAAAGCTGATTTCTTTCAAATACATATCTGTTGGTGGCGGAGAATTTGTTCTCTTAGCTTCACACCCTTCTCTGAGACGTACAAGCTCAAAGGTTATGTATTTGAAGGTTATAAGTGATATACTCCCAATTTGGTGGTGTGGCATGCTGAGTGATGCTGATCATTTGTTGATCGAAGCGTGGCTTTGTGAAAAAAGCGTAGCTTTGTGGACGAGACTTCGTAGAACCTCACCCCGGTTATGGTCGAAACAAGAATCGTGGCAGCAAGGTTATTTGGGGGTAGCTCCCCTGAGGGCATGTCTATTTCCTTCTGGATTATGAGTGGTATCATGGTATGGAGCGCAGATACTTACTGTGTGGTTGTTGCAAGACTTATTG
The DNA here is from genome assembly GCA_030765085.1 of Allium cepa. NCBI lineage: Eukaryota > Viridiplantae > Streptophyta > Magnoliopsida > Asparagales > Amaryllidaceae > Allium > Allium cepa. The sequence continues at coordinate 914,426,400 of CM060943.1, forward strand.
CTTTGTAGTTGTCTGTTGTGAAGCGCTTCGGATAAAGGTTGGTAACGACCGGGAGGTGGCATACTCGTGTCAGTTGTTACCTAGTTATAGAGGTAACCCGCCCTTGTGTAGCAGAGATGGTTAGGTTCTCGGGGACGTTCCTTCAGAGGCGTTCCATTTTCATGTGGGAAGTTCCTTTGCCCGACCGTTTGTTGGAAATCCAAAAAAACAATACGAACCCTGTACGATTTTAGTTGTATAACCAGCCATGCAGCATGGCGGTAACCTGCTACAAAACATGGTAGCTATAGTAGGCATATGATGAAATGTGGTATGCTGGCTAGGATTAATATTATACTTTCGAAATTTTTTTCTACACTATGTACTAATAATAATATCTGGAAGTGTTTCCTCGTATTAAGCATATTTGACTATCATAAGAAGAAATCTCCTCCAAGTCTGCGCTTGCATTGTGTGTGTGGTGGGAGGTCTTATGGTAGTTTCATTTGCAAATTTCTTTCAGATTCTTTTGTTTGCTTTTAATAAGAATAAACTGCTTTTATTTTAAAGCAACTGTTTTGTTTACTCATACCAGTCCCATTTACTATTCCTTTCCTAAACTCTGGGTTCCCACAATTTTTCACACGGGCAGCCTAGAAGTAGGTTATCTATGTTTTGGAGCTAGCTTGAAATTGAAGTCCTCTGGAAGCTTTGGATTTGGAAATCTTTTGAAGTGTTGGTGATTTTTGTTTGAAGACCTTGTCGAAGTTGAAGTATGTTGGAAACCCGTTAAAGTTTCCGTTATCGTATTATTGTTGTATCATATTTGTATCACTCTGATACTTGTGATAGATGTTGTATTGGATATTGTATCATGTTGTATCTGTGTTGATATATGATATTCGTTTTGTTTCCGCTGTTTATATTCATCTGATGTTGTTATAAGCTCCATCCGACTGGAGTTCGATGTTTGAATCTTTGGCAGTCGAATACGAGTGAGGTATTTAGTGTCAATTTTCGAATATTGGATTTCGGATCATGACACAAAGAAACCATTCTCGGTGCGAAAAGCAGTTTTGGGAATGCTCTCCTCAGCAACTCTGAGTTTGTGAAAACCTGTGGGAAGATCTAGCTGAGAGAAAACAGTGGCTCCATAGAGCTGATCAAACATATCATTTATGCAAGGCATCGGATATCTATTCTTCATGGTGAGCTTGTTCATCCCCCTATAATCAACACACATCCGGAAGGAAGCATCAAACTTAGTGACGAAAACTACGGATGCTCCCCATTTCGAAAAGCTAGGTCTGATTAGATCTTTAAAGGACAAGTCCTGAATCTGCTTTCTTAATTCGATCTTCTCCCAGGGTGCCATCCTTCTAGGTGGAAGAACTACAGGTCGTGCTCCAGGAATGAGATCGATATGGAAATCAATTTCCCTCTTCGGAGGCAGAGAAATGACGTCACCAAAAACGCTAGGAAATAGTTGGACTACTCGAGTCGAATGGATATCATCAGGGAAACTATCGAGAGAATAAATGAAGCTACCGGCGAACTCCTGGGGCAAACTACACTGAATCACTAAAGAATCACCCTTATCACCACCAAGTGTGACAATTCGGGCACTATAAGAGATATGGGCATCATGCCTATCCAACCAATCACCTCCAAGCAGTAGATCGAAAGCGTCAAAACCCAAAACATAGAAGTCGCCAATGAATCGATAATTATCGAGGAAGAGTTTCACATTCCTACAAACCTTACTAAGGTTCGCAAGGCCACCAATTGGGTTTCAAACGCATAAAGGCACAGAAGTGTAGTCGGGAGAAAGAAGACTCTCAAATTTATTACACAGGTCAACTAAGAAAAGCTATGGGACGCCCCAGTATCGAATAAAACCCGAACAGGAGATTCAAACAAAGTAAAAGAACCCTGAAGTATACCTTGAGAATCGCTAGGAGCAGGAGAAGGAGCAGGCACAGGTGCAGGTTATGGAGCTGGGGAGGATGCAGAAGTGATAGCGAAAATCCCTGATGCGTTGCCCTTCTTCTGAGTAGGGCAGTCTCTTTTGAATGTCCCGGCTGAAGGCAGATGTGGCAGGGTTCTCGTCTAGCAAACTGAGAAGGAGGTGGAATAGCAGCACCCAAAGTAGGACATCTGTTTGCATAGTGTCCCTTCTGGTGGCATTTATGGAAAGTGATGGTAGAAAGGTCTACATGCTGCCTTTGAGATGCAAAAGACGATGATCCTAGCCCTGGAGTCCTATTCTTCATATGTCGGAAGAAGTTGGACTACCTTTTCTTAGAATTTCCAAAAGACTAAGATGGTGCAGATTGGGCAGTTGGAGGAGCCATAGAGGTAGGGTTCTTATACCTGATAGCCATATCCATCAGAGCAGTGAATGTACCATTCACGTGGGAGATGAGGCGATCGTAATACTCGGGTCATGCGCCACAAATAAATTTCTCATTTTTCTTCAGCGGGGTGTCTATCAGATTAAGACCATACTGCGATAGCTCATTAAATTTTCTCTCATACTCAGTAAAGGGCATATTGCCCTGCTTCAAATCCATAAAGTCTCGGTACAGCTGAGACTTTCCCGCTTAGGGCATCCATTTCGCGAGGAAAGCATCCCTAAAGCATGATAAGAGATATAAGACAGATTTCAAAAGGGAGGAAACTGAACCATACTTGGTCAACCGAAAAAGATACCTAAATTGTTCCCAAGTGATGTCAGTCTCAACAATGTGAGCTGTAATGGACAGCCACCAATCCAAAGTTGCTCCCTTTATTTGCCAAGCTGCCAATTGTTGCTACTGGGCATTAGTGATTTCGAGACCGGAGAAGATTCTCTCCAAGTTTCTCAACCACTGTTGAGCTTCTATGATACTTTCATACCGTGTGAACTTGGTGCCACCAAGCTCGGTATATTATTTTCAAAGCTTAGAGAACCAAACTGGGGCAGGGGGTACAGGAGCTGGGTCAGCACCTCATCCCCTACCTTTGGCATTTCCCCTATTCATTTTGAGAAATCAAGAAAGAATTTAAGGATAGAGTAAAATATAGAGGTCAAGATAGGTTAGATAAGATAAAGTTTAATTAGATGGGCATTTAACAAAGGACCCAATAATATAAGATGGAGAAAGGGGAAGAAGTAGTTGGAAAAATTTATTTTAAAACAAGAAAGTTTTTATATCAAAATACTTCTTTGAAAATCCTTTAAAATCATTTTATACTTTTTAAATACATTCTCTCACAAGGAAAGGATTCTAGGATTTGACTTCACTCATTCTAGGGTATTTCTACCCTATCTCTAATGAGTTTTTGCTCTGTTGCTCCGATACCAACTGTAACAACCCACTATTTTGTACCATTCAAATTCGACAATAAAATAATAAAAAAACATGTCAAACTTGAATAGTTCAAAACAATAGATTGTAAATAAATTTGGAGCAAATGAAATCAAGTCACAGAATCACAGACATGGACATCAGAATACTTACAGCGGAATAAAACAACTTAGTGGTTCACGAAGCCACTATCAATAGTCTCAAAATAAGTATAAAGTGCATAGTCTTAAAACAATTATAGTTTGAAATCACCATAGAAAATCTTAATATTCAATTGACTCCATTTCAAAAGCTAAAATAAGAATGGAACAGAAACTCGACAGCCGCTTGAAAGGTGATCTAAAGAAGTCCTAGCTCCGGGGATGAAGTCCGAACTGAAACTCAGGCTGACCCGAGCGTAAAATAGAACATAAACACTCGAGTCAGAACATACATACTTATACAGCGTAAGCTAATTCAAGTGAACCATGATAGAGTGCAATTAACTTAAAGGATGCTTGGGATCGCCCATCCTCTAAGGATCCGTTAAACTATTTACTATGTAGTAATAATTCGCTATTATAATAGCTCCTATTAGTAAAATAAACTTACTTTTAAATAGCGTTAATGGGTTACCCATATAGCCCTTAACACATAAATAGTGCCAGTAGTTTATACAGTACTTGCATATCTCCTGATCGGGAGACTACGAGAAGATACTCCATAGGTACGACATAAATCAAACTCGTACAATGCTCGCTAGGGTAGGTGACACGACACAACTTGGCAATGCCAGGGTAGATATACCAATCACGCTTTCGGACCGGTGGTAACGCGTAGCAGCTACTACCGCCCACCTCGAACAACACTCCCAAATCAAAGGTGTGCACCAAACAATCACAAAGTAATAGAATGGCATACGAAGAAGTGCGTCCGATCAATGGTGATACCTCATTTGTCCGTCGATCGCTCCCGTTTAACCACCTTATGCCAACTCATTGGAGTCGGGTCCACGTATTATCCTCCAAGGAAACGTCACCACCGTCCTACTTCATTCTGGAATCTCCACCGTGTACACGGTTGTCAAAGTGGTTTTCGGTATCGATAGAGAGTATGCCCATATCCGATCCCGGTCTCATTAACAACCAACGTTATTATTACCCGTGGTTAAAAAAATCCAAAATAGTTTTATATTTCAATCAAATTACTACATTTTAAACTATTTAAAGGAGAAGTTATTATTCTTACAAAATCCAATATAAATCCCTAGGTTTCGCCTTAGTTTATTTGCATCAACTATAGCACTTCCAAGGTGCGGTAATATCCCTTACAATAGATTAAAGTAAATTAAATTTCAGACTTCAATAATTCCATCAATAATTAAATCTTAATTTAAACCAATTTAACTTATAAAATCATATTTCCGACTTTGAAATTGTCAATTATATTAATCAATAATTTATGATTTTTTATAAAGTAAACTTTTACCAAGAACTATCAACTTCTCAAGGCTTCACTTCAAAGTCAATTACAAAATTTTCTATTCTTTGTATTCAAAGTTAACTTAACAATTACGTTTTAATACCATTTCAAATATAATTCCAGTTTCAATTTATTTCTTAACTTACTCCTTTTATTCTTAATCCAATCTCTACCTTTCTAAGTGTAGTTACATTCAAAGTTATATTTTCGTGTATTTATTTTATTTACCATTTATAGAAAATTTAAATATCACCCTTTTTATCCGTTTAAATCAATTTACATCAAATTTATTTTACTTTATTTACCAAACTTGAATTCCTTGACGAAAATCAATTTCTAAAATAAATTTATATTCCCTATTCCAACTTACCCATTTATTTATTTATATATATAACTTGTATAAATCACTAAAATCATTTTAATCCAATTTAAACAAAAATGATAAATATACCAATTTAAATTACTTAAATTTTTCCAGAAAATATATAAATAACCACGGGTCTGTATAATATTTTCTAGCCTAGGTCAAGTGATACGGATAATATATCACTTCAATCCGTACTTTACAAAGAAAATCTGGGTTCTATCATTTCATACCCGCAATTCCAAGTTAAATAATAAATGGATAAATAAATAAATATCGTTCAGGCCTATCATTTCATCCCATAACGATTCCATTTTACATGAAACTTGCAGTGATAAACAGTAAATAAATAAATTGTGTAACAACATAAATAGAACAGTATATAATATAATTGATAATGTGTAGATTTAATAACAGGGTTTTAACAACATAAATTAATATCACAGTCAAATAAATGAAATATAATCATTCTACAATTACACTTGTTATGAATTTACAGACCTATAAGTACGTTTATCGGGTGAGAATACTCACCTTTTACGCTGTTGAAGTTTAGATTCAAACGATGGTATCACTTGATAAAGAAACATACAGAAGGCACGACCAAATTGTTGCGGAGGTGACGACCAGATTTAATTCTTGAAAAGGAAATGAACCAATTATATCAAATCTAAGTAAAAAATTTAACAAGAAATTATCGAAACAAACTGGAACGAATGGAATCAACTCGACCCATAGGCTCGACCACTCCACCACACAGCTGCAACAACACTACACATGCTCGGCTATTGTCCATCATCAAGGCTAAAACACTCTTCCATTCAAGGCAAGGGATACTTAGGAATAGGTTGATATTGAATTATGCAAAAAGAGGTGCACTCATACTAATCTCTTCTCTCTAAAGCACATGTGACCGAAAATAAAAAAACATGCACGACTGACATGTATGCATGCGTTACTTCTCCTTCTTTCTTTTTTTCCTTTCTTTTTTTTTATATATAAAAAGGTGGTTGCGGCTTCATGTGATGGAGGGAGAAATTTTATGGCTCGGCTATGAATTCATTTGGAGGAGGTGGTGAAATTTTGCTCAGCCATTCATACATCAGGTGGAGGAGACGGACTGCTCACGTCCATGGCCAGAACAAGAGAAAAGGGCAGAGGAGTGGTAGGCGGGGTCGAGTATGGTGATGGAGCAGCCGAGCATATGGATTGGCACAGCGAAACACATGAGAAACAGGAAGAAAAATAAAATAAATAAACAAGGGAATAAAGAGGAAATTTTTTATTTTGGCCATTACCTGATGAAGCATGCGCAAGTGAAGATGTAACAATACTTGAGGTGGTGATCGAATTGTGAACATGGGTTTTCATTTAAATTAGAGAAGTTGTGCAAATCAAGGAAAAAAAAATTGGCAAGGAATTTTCATACGTTGAAAATCAAATGCAGAAAAAAAGGGCAAGCAAATATTGCCTTGATACGTGATGGACTTTATGCGAAGGTGATTAGTATTTAAAGAGAACAGCTTGCGTTGATTAAGGTGAAAGAATAGGAAAGAAATTATTTTGAACCGGTCAGGGAATTGCTTGATGTTTGAATTTATGTAATTGCGTTTGATAAATGCAAAGAATAAATTTTGAAACGGCTATGGAAAAATGCATGTGAGGTTTTGAATTTTACTGGAAGGTATGCGTTGATTTAGAGAAGGAATTTTGGCAAGCAATAACTAACTTTGGAACGGCTCTGAATCAATGATTTTATACTAAATTTAAAACAATTGAAGACAATGGAAAGTGTAACGTTTATACGTGAATTCAGGGCAAGCTATAAATTTGAACGGCTGTAGTTAATTTCTTCCCTCCTTTGAAATGCCTGATTATTAACTGATTGATTTATTTATCTATATCTGCAGTATGAATTTTAAGAATGCATACTACAGACGCAATAAATTTACGCCCAAAATATAACGAAAGTAACGTACTTAAATTTATACGTTTTCTTATTTATTCGCTATTTATTTTAGTAAAATATACATTCAAAGAATACTTCATTAATTACGCATCATTTATGCCAACTAAATTAAACAACACGTACCAATTTTAAACGTGAAATTAAATAGCCTATTTATACTATATTAATTTGAAAATTTATTACCTAATTAACTTTTGATTGGTTTACATTGGTTTGATTTACTTAACATTTAACAAATAAACTGATGTATATACGTATACAAGAAAACGTAAAATTTATTTCCTACATATTACTCAATTTAAAATTTTATTTATTAATCACTTAACTAAGAAACAAATGTGTATATGTATAAAGTTTATTTCTTTTACAGAATACTTATTACTTGATTTGAAGGTGTATAACCAATTTGTAAAAGAACAAAAATTGGAATAAAATGTTGTTACCAATATATCCAGTTAAATTAAAAGATTTGGGAGTAAAAATTAAAGATTTGAAACTTCAATTTTGTCAAACTTTAACCAAAATAGGAATTATAGAATTTTGCTTATATTTAAAAATTCTTGGGTGATTTATTTACAGTTAAATTCAAAATTTAACTTCCGTAAAATAAAACCCCAGAGTTGTAAATAAGGAATAAAATACTTGTTAAAATTTTGGGTTGCTACACTACGTTTCTCCTAGCTATAACAATCCTTATGCAACCGATGGAAGATGCCGTCCTCCATCTATGTAGTACGGGTTTATGCCGTACAAAAACTCGCAGCCAATTATGCAACAAAGCAACATTTATTGCAGCCCACCTAGGGATGCAAATACGAGTGCGGGGCATGAATTTTTTGATGAATTGGTAAATGTACTATTATGTAGTTAATTTTGCTTATTCTTTGTCATAATTTAAACAGCCTTCAATAGGAAGACATTCAGCATGACGAAAGCGATGAGCATGTTAATGCAAATTTGTCGCAGTCAATGTATCATAATCCATCTGAACTATATGATATGACTCAAAGGTATGTTTACAGATTTGGCTATATTTTTTGTCTCATTTGGTATGTATTGTTGGTTAGTTGACTTCTATATTTCAATCAGGTATAATATAGTTGATTCTGGTGCACAATGAAGTGTTGGACCATCCACTCTTTCTCCGTATGCAAATTTTGACAATGATATGGATGTTTTTGGGAATGAAGCCGTTGGTGAAGAACCACATGTAGATAGCATGGCCGTTGCTTTTATGAATTTTAATGAAGATTCTTGGATACAGAGAATGTAAGTAAACAATGAACCGTTGAACTATGACTTCCCTACATCATATGACAATGATGTAGATAGTGATAAGCCAGAGCTGGAAGTGCCTTTGGATGATGATCTTTGCACCACTCAAATGTTGGCAAGATATATTGTTGCTAATTTTCAATTTTTCGACGAACCATTTTCAACCGCTTGCATTCAAGGTGGTTTTAGTATTGGAATGGTTTTTGTGACAAAAGAGAAGTCATATCATCTTTAAGAAAGAAAGAGATAGAAAAGAGAAAAGAAAGAAGAGAAAAAAGAAACAACACCAGAATCTCAACAGCGGAACGAATAAATTATATTAATGACATAAATATTAAATAATATATAATATAAATCAGAGTTACACAGCATATACATCACATACTAGACAGTTATAAACACCAATCTAGTTATTACGACTCAATACAACTCAACAAATAGATACCAACACAGAGAACACACAGCGGAAACTATATATGTAACATCGAAGCCTCCTGCTCCATTTCTCCTCCACACTTCGTCAAACCTAACCTGGATCCCTTGCCTACTTGTTAAAATTTGAGTATCCAAGAATTTAAGAAAATAGAAGATAAAATCCGGGTCAGACATGGGTCTGGTGTGAGTAACAGGTTATGGTTGCTTAACATTCAAAAACCTTTTGAAAAGAAAGGTATCACCTAAGACTTCCTACACATAAACATGGAAAAGGTTTTAACTTACGCTAACCAAAACATTTGATAGGAAAGCCAGTGATATTATAATAGGTCTAGGGTTTTCAAATAAATAGAAAATAGCCGAAATTGTTACATTATTAAATTCCAGCTACTAGGCACAAAAGTGGGTAATACAATCAAAACCATTGGCACTTACTGGATTTTGGATTCCATACAATGGCAGGGCTACTGGGGTACCGCCCATCACAGTACGTGGCCTAGATCACCGTACCGAGGAGCCACCCTAACTCCCCTGCAGCACAAGGCCAGGACCATTTCTTACTGAACAGTCCCGAATAAGACAACCCCGGCAGTTGTTGCAATCAACTGCCCCACACAGCCGAATATAAAGGGACTTCTAGACAAGGGTAAATCTCATCCTACTTGGGCATGACCTACTTAAACTTGCTGCACCTCCCCTGTTTTAGCCGTTCCCGGTTGATGAGGCTTGAGGGTACGATTACCTTTAGATAACACATCGCTTAAAATGATTATCGTCCACCTGACGGCGTTCTGAAAGCATTCGATCCATACAAGTTCGTTCGGGGTTTGAACGAAACCAAAGGCATTATCTCGTTACACTAATTTTGGAATCACCCTCAGAGTTAACGACGATCACCCTTGCACTCTAAATCTTCATCTTCACTTGAGATTCATGACCTATCGTTAATTTGGATCGATGTGGTTTTCGGATATATAAATATGGAAACCCGATCTCGGTCTCATCGAAATCCAAAACGCCATCTTTTAGGTCCAAGTTGTTTTAAAGTTAAAACAAATTCAAATTCAATATTATCTAAATACACACAGATAGATAACTCACAATAGATAATCAACATTATCATCGTAAACAGATAATCCCTATTATCTTCACAAACAGATAACCTACATTATCATCATCAATAGATAATTCAAATTATCATTACAATGCAACCAAAGCATCCGTATCACACAACATTATTTATCTCATATCTGAGATTCAAACCATTCAAGGAAATCTATATCATCCATATATAAACAAGGATTAATAATCACACCCTTTATAATTAATTTAAAATGAATTAAATTAATTATTCCATCACTAATTAATTTAAAGTAAATTAAATTAATTACTTCATTCTATAAATCCTGCTTATATAACCACTAATTAATTATAAATAAATTAATTAATTACCCTCTAATAAATCATCTTAATTAATCACCCATGATTAATTACCCTTTAATTACACTCAAGTAATTAGCTTCTAATTAATTTCACAAATTAACTATTCTAAACCAAATTCAGTAATTAACCTTTTGATTACTTCATTAATTAATTAACTATAATTAATTACATTAATCCTTAATTAATTACATTAATTAATTCCTTTATTGATTAATTTTTCTTAATTAATCAATCCTTAATTATATCATTATATTAATTAATGATTGTTAACGCTAAAATTTGAACACTAACACCCCGGTGTATGAAGTGTAGTTGTGAAAGCACCACCCGATGATTCGGGAGCAGAGTATAAGCAGAAAATCGCAGAAAAAGCAGTGAATAACAACGATTTTATAGTGGTTCGGCTCAAGGCAAGCCTACGTCCACTTTAATTCTCTTTATTGCTAAACTGATTACAACTTTACAACAATCTTCAATTACAATTATGACAAGACAAACAACTAGAACTTTGGTAGAGAAGAATTCTTCCAATCCATGTAGATTGCGTTAGATTTTCCCTTGAATTTAGTTGAGATGTCTTTCGAACTTGGAGTGTCGGGTGAGTTGAGAATTCAGCAGAGTATTAGCGCTTGAAATGATTGGCCAAAAGTCCCCCGTATGTTGGAGCACATGCCGTATTTATAGAGTTTCCTGGACTAAGTCATGTGCTACTTATAGCACTTCACGGGTTAGCATAACTCGGCAGCGACTTAAGGTAAGTCTTCACGAGGTAGAGGATCTCACAGGTTAGCTTGACTCGTTTGCAACTTAGGGTAAGCATTCGCGAGTTATCGTGTTATAGGGACACGGGTTACGACTTAACAGGTCATGAACGACTTAAAAACAGTAAGTCCTTTGGTGAGTGTTTCGGATTGATTTAAGCCGCTCAGACCTCTCGTTAGTTAAGTCGTTCATTTCCTAACACATGAGCCTGTTAACTCGCTAACCCGCCTGCTTGCTTACTAACTCGCTAACTCGCTAATTCGTTAGCTTGCTTACTAACTCACTAACTCGTTAGCTAGCTGGCTTACTAACTCGCTAACTCGCTAACTCGTTAGCTTGCTTACTAACTCGCTAACTCGCTAACTCGTTAGCTTGCTTACTAACTCACTAACTCGTTAGCTAGCTGACTTACTAACTCGCTAGGTGCCTTAACCCGTTAAGTCGTTGATCCACCAAGTTGTTACAAACCCCGAGTTGTTGAGCCGTTCCTTTCCTCTAAGTCGCCTCTAACCTTAACTCGCGAGCTAATTGAGTCGTAACCAGTTAAGTCGGTCCATTCCTTAAGTCGCGAGGTTTCTTGAGTCGTTAGAAACTTTGAGTTGATGAGTCGCTTGGTCTCTTGGCCCACTAAGTCGCATAACTCTTAAGTCGTGAATCACAACAGGGTTAACATTTGCCCCTCGAAGTACGCGCCTACGTCGTAGGTCGTGTGCTTCGACTCATCTTAACTCATGCTACCCTGAGTCGTTGAGTCGTTAGCGACTTATAAGAGGCTTGAGTCGTTCGTATCAATTCGAGTCCCTCCGCTTGCGTATATAAGCTGGTGAAATGCCTTCTTCTTCCCTTTTACTCACATTCATATCTTAACTCACTTAGCAGATTCCCAAGTTCCTGAAGAAGAATTCGAATCAACTAGTTCTGATCTACCAATTATTCTCACAACGTAAGTGATTCCAATCATTATCGAACCACGATCTCGGTTGGACTGTGAATCTTCCAATTTCTGTTCCTATCTCGATTCCATTGAACCATGACTTTCACGACCCTCATTTACTCCGCCGCTTCCTTTCGCTGTGAATCATAACCTTTAATCATTGATAAACGCGTCGTTACTGCGATTCGCGAGATCGCACTAGGCTTATGATAGATTGGTGGTGACTTGATTTTTAGATGGTTTGGTGGCGTGGAGGAATGATGAATTTCATGGAGAGGATGGTGAATTTCCCTATGCAGCTGTTAACGGGTTATCGGTTTGCAATTTGAGATAGTGAAATGTTACGTGGAGGAGAAGTTAGTGAGTGAGAAGATCTGAACGACTCAGGGATTTTGAGCGACTTAGCAAATCTGAACAGTTTTGGGGTTTTGAGCGACTTAGCATGCTAAGCCGTGCTCGACTTAGGAGTTAGGATCATTGAATAGCTTGGTCTTCCCAACGACTTAGTAGCTTAGGGCCTTCTAATGACTTAGGACTTAACCAATTTTTTTGCTGCTGCACAGCCTTGTTTCTTGTGACCTAAAACTTAAGCAATCTTGCTTTGCCTTGATTTGAAGCATCGAACTTTGACCCCTTAACTCATATTGTGACTTAAAGACTTGCATCAAGCTTGACAACTTCAGGATTTTGACAAATCTTGAACAAGTTTCCAAACTGAACAGCTTGAATTCGTTTATAAATTGCACCAACTTGTAAGCTAACAACCTGTCAAACGCAATTTCTGCAGAGAACAAAGGCGAATATACTGCCATTAACTGCCTATATCAAATGACAGATTAGCCGATCAAGAATAACTATTTCAAATGAATTGTGTGAATGAAATGTTGTTAATCAATCAAACTCAAATGGCATATTAGAGCAAAGTTAAAACAATCAACTAGAACTGATTGGTTTGCATCAATACTGCATTTAAACTTTGAGACAACAGGCTCTGAAACTTAATAATCGATAAGTATCGACTAGTTTGATTTCAGTTATGTTTACTTGTCATTCTTATCAGTTTTGCACAACACTTCACACACTTTTAGGAAACGTGCACCTTCACATTTGAACATCCAGTTGCTTATATAGAATGTCTTCTCAACAAGAAAAGTCGATGGGCCAGGCTGAAGATGTCTTCCCAATGGCTAACCCATTGGTTGACCCTCCAGAGAGAACTCCTACTACCCTGAATCAGCGGGTGTTCAACCAACTGCACATCCAGTTTGGTATTGCTGAAGCTGACGCCTTACTCCCGGGACCAAATGACACTGCAGATAGGCCCCCTCTCGGCTTTATCGCTGTTAATCGCCAAATGTGCTTGAGTGGAGCCATTCCTCCTTTCAATGACTTCTTACGACAGCTTCTTCTTCGCTTAACTATCTCTCCATTTCAATTACACCCAAATGGTTATGCCATTTTAATAGGGCTATGTGCACTGTTCATAAGGACATTTAATCGCCTTCCCAGCTTTGAGGAGATTTGCTATTTATGCTCATTCACAAAATCTAAGGACCATCCCTCTATTACACTCGTGAGAAGCGTGAGAGGCCGTAAATTGATTATGGGTCTCTCTGAAAGTGCTCATGGGTTTCTGAATCAGTACTTCTTTGTTCGTTGCCCCCTGGGTTTTATAACATCTGGAGAGTTGGAAGTAAGTTTCGTTCTTCCTATTTGGGCTTTTTCGAAATTCCAGTTGTCGAGTGCTAACTTTTGCCCTTTACCTTTGCAGCATTTCCTCCTCTTTCAAGAGATTCAAGACATAAGGCGACTTTTGAAAGATTGAGTGCTGTGCCAGTGGAAGAGAGGAGCGCTAGGTTCTTACTAAGGGATGAATATTTGCACCAACTCGGGCTTCTACACCCTTCTTGATCTATCCATCCTTGCGAAGTCCCTGATTCTCCGGCTAAAGCATTAGATTCCCCAGCTCCCATTGAAGAGCCTGTGCGGAGTGAAACTGCTATCGAGGCTTCACTAGTGAAGTGTTCAACTCCGAAGGATGCTGCAGGGCCGTCTGACAAGTCTGTACTTGCCCCAGTCATTGAAGAAGGAGAGCTTCCGCATCGGGCAGAAAAGACCATCGAAGAAGGAGCTGATGGAAGGAGCCTTGCCGGGCGTGATGGTGAAGACATCATTGGGAATTTAAGTGACATAATAATCACCTCTCAAGAACTTTTTAAGGATGACTCTACCACTGCTAAAATTATATCTTCGGCGGCCGAAACGACCTCTGCTCTTAAGCAAACTCCTTTAGCACAAGAACTGCCATTAGTTACAAAGCCTGTCACTACCCCCCGACTGCCGAGCGGTTCGTCGTTCGACGCGTATAGTTTGCACGTCACGCACACCTTAGGATTCTTCATACTTCTATGCACTTTTCTTCTTATACTTTAAATATTTCTAAAGCTTATCTTTTTATTTCAGATTCTTCGATGGGACGCAGCGGATCCTATTATAAAGATTTTCAGCGCTATGGAGGGCGTGGCAACTATGATTATAGACGCTACCTTACTGGTCCCAGAGAAACCGATGAGCAGAGAGCTACTCGAAAAGCTAGAGAGAGGAGAGAATATGAAGAACGTCATGAGAGGATAGATGTGCGACATGAGTCTCCTTCAAGAGGCGATGACTCTCACAAACGTAAAACACATGAAGGTCGGGGGAAGAGCCACATTGTTGAGGACCCGAGCAAGCGGGCCAAACCTAGTGAGAGGCACGCATCTGCAATATCTGAAAAGCTTGACGCTCCCATCTCTATCGACATTCCTTCCAAATCCCCAGCTCATAAAGGAACCGCTATTCAAACACTTCTTAATAGGCCTTCATATCGTGTTGAAAGGGGCCCACCGACCCTACAGAGCCGATTCCCGAATTGGTGCTTGAAGGGGGTGCGCTTCGATCTTGATTTAGTCCTCATTGATAAAGAAGCCATGTACCAAAATCTTGATGCCGTCAGACTTGATATTGAAAGAATGTCTGGATGGCAAAAGCTTGTTGATGAACTCTAAAGGGTCAATCGGGCCAATATCGAGGCGATGCTAACTATGGAGAACGATAAGTCGGAATGGCAGAAGTTTCTTGACTAGCACAACATCGAGATGAAAAACATAACCGAGTATAACGAGAAACTTGAAGCTGAAGTCAAGCAGCTTAAAGACGATCTTACCACCTCTTCTAACACTTACACTCAAAGAGAAGAGGTGCTACAAAAACAAGTGCGGGATGCACATGCTGGCCAAAGAGATGCCGAAGCTAAAGTTGAGAGGCTAGAAGAGGTCGTAGAGAATTACCGCACTGATGTCGCTCAGTTGCGGAGTAAAATGAGCACCCAAGACATGGAGATTGAAGCGTTAAAAGCTCAACTTGCTAAAACTGAAAAAAGAACGAGATGAGGCCATGGCTGGTAAAATCGCAGCTGAAGAATCTATTCAAGCCATGGAAGCCAACGACAGTTCAAATCTGTTCGACTTTTACTTGCACAGCGTCTTGGGGCATGGCAGTCTCTCTTTTCTCGGTCCTAAATACGAAATCACCTTGGCTGAAGTGTGGGAAGCTGCTCTCGACATGTTCAGAGGCGCCGGGTATACCGAGGAAGAGCTTGAGGCGCGCTACCTAGATGAGGAAACTCGCGCTGCTCTTGCGAAGGGAAAAGAGCAACTCGCCAGAGTGCGGACTGGGATGGCGGAAGAGGAACGTTCTGAAAAAGAATTACCACCTACTACCTCTGTTCGTCCTTTAGTTTCTTCTGGGGTTGACGTCATAGGTTCCAGTGCTCATTCCCCGCCTCCTACAAGAACTGGGGTAATTACCCCTACTGATGATGAGGCTTTGGAGGATATTGGAGCTCAAAATTATGAGATTGAACTAACGAAGAAAATATCTTCAGGTAACTTTGACATTGGTCTGATTCAGGTGGATTGCCTGCTTGCTCCTCAAAAGTTTGATGAGCTTCTCGATTACTTCTTGAATCTTGACGAACCCATATCTCCCTTCTTTTGGGGAGATACTAATATTTTTAACTTCTCTTCTTCTGCAGTTGAAACACCAAGTGCTGTGCAAACTTCGCCTCCTCCGGTTATCCCTCCTCCATCTCTTCAGGTGGCTCCTCCTTCTGCTTCACAGCCCGGGTAACAAGAGGAGCAAATAGAGGCTCTTCATGGCTTAGATGACCCTATCGCTTCGCAAAAGCAGAAAGACGAGGGACTTGAGGGAGGTGAGATATCTCCGGAGCGGACTCCTTCTGATGACATAATTTTGTCTGCTCTTGTTACTCCAGGGAGTGAGTCTTCTTCGAAGAGGAGAAAGAAGCACGGAACATCGAAGAGGAGGGGGAAGAAAATTATTGCTACTGAAGAGGAACCGGAAGTTGCACCAGTTGCACCTCCCTCTCCTTCTTCCCTTATGCCTACAGACCGACCTGAAAAGCTAATCATTCGGCCGGGTAAAGAGTCCAAAGGTGGTAAGAAGAAATGAAGATTCCAGCTTTTAGCTTCTTGTCTTTTGCATGTACTGGTCGAGAATTGTACGGGTACCGGCCCCTGCTTTTTATTTTGAAACTTGTATCTGCAATACAATTGAATAAAATGATCCTTTATTTGTATAGACTCCTGTTTGAATTTGAGAATGCATTTATTATTCATTTTTGCACAAGTTTATTTATATGATATTGTAGCAGGCTTTTGGCATGTTGTTTGAGCATTACTTTTGCCGATGTGGCTATACCATATTGTATGTAATTATACCATGTTGCCCCCATACCATAAGCTTGCTGCAATATTTTATACTTCGAGGGGACTTGCACTCGTATTTTCTGAAGAATAATTATTTCATTCTTGAAGAAATTTTTCGTAGAGTACAACTCCCTTCATATAAGTTTTTACGCTCTGTCCTTCGAAGAAATCACTTTTTTCTTTTGCTTATGTACACATTTTACCAAGTGAATTCTTCTATGAGGTAAAGCGGGCCTCTGAAGGGTACTTTAACTTTTTTTTTTTTTGAGGAAGAATATTTTCCAGAATAGGTAAATCACTCTTCCTTTGAAAGTTAAAGTGTGCTTTTAATGAGGATTTTTTTTAAAACATAGAAAGTGGTACCTCTGAGGAGAGATTTTTCACGTTTCAACACTTGGAAGTTTTATTTCAATCTTGGTGAAACGTGTACCTCCAAAGAGTTGTGCCTTTGAAGAAAGCCTTTTCACGTTTCAACACTTGGAAGTTTAAGTTCAATCTCGGTGAAACGTGGGCTTCCGAAGAGGTTTTTCTTCTTGATTGTGTCTCCGGGAGGAGGTCTTTATTTTGTTTTGCATTTCAACTTTGGTGAAGTGAAACTCCGAAGAGCGGCTACTTCAACTCCTGGTGAAATGTGCCACCGAAAAGGTCTTTATTTTGTTTTGCATTTCAACTTTGGTGAAGTGAAACTCCGAAGAGCGGCTACTTCAACTCCTGGTGAAATGTGCCTCCGAAAAGGTCTTTATTTTGTTTGCATTTCAACTCTGGTGAAGTGAAATTTCGAAGAGCGGCTGTTACACTTCAACTCCTGGTGAAATGTGCCTCCGAAGAGGTTTTTATTTTGTTTGCATTTCATCTCTGGTGAAGTGAAACTCCGAAGAGAGGTTGTAACACTTCAACTCCTGGTGAAATGGGCCTCCGAAGATTGCCTGGAAGTTACTCTCTCATGGTTGGAGGGTCATGACTCCTCCAATCTTTTTTGGTTGAGTAGAGAACTTTCTTTTTTACGGCATACGCTTCGTTAGTGGTCTTTATCCTCCGAAGAGTTGTGCCTCCGAAGAGGACTTTAGTTGTTCCTTGTCCACTTTCTTATGCCTTTTCAGTGATCCTTTATATATATATTTTTTTTTCTTTTCAAGCTTGCACTCCCTTCTCTTACAAGTAGCTTGTTTAATCCAAAGAAGTGTACTTCATTGCTAGGCCAGTTCACGAGAACGGACATAAGCGTCTTAATTGGATGTTTGTTTGTTCAAACTTCTCAGTTTATTAGCTAATGCCCATTTTCGGCGAAATCACTGACCGTTCAATTGAAGCACTTCTTATCTAGGATTTAAGCTCGGGAATTTTGTGACTTGGAATTTGTTTGTTGAATGATAACAAGAATCACTTGGTCTTGTAATGTGCAAGTTCTGTTTTCGTTGCCTGCAAAAATTTAAATCGACATTTCAGTAATATATTTAATGTACTTTTCATATCGAAAATAAAGCAAACATGTAATAATAATAAGGAACACAAGATTTATAGTGGTTCGGCCAAGAATTTGGGCCTACATCCACTTTATAGTCTTTCATTATTCACTTGCATCGGTTTTACAATCGCTTTCAATTACAGGAATCATACATTTATAATTCTTTTTACAATATTTCAACAAAGTTATCAAGTAAAGTATGGACGCAAGTGATTGCTGTTCCAAGCTCTTGGAATTTGATCTCCTTCGACAGTAGTGAGTTTGAATGTGCCATCCAGAAGCTTTTGACCTATGACATATGGTCCTTCCCAATTTGTCCCAAACACACCTGTCGCTGTCATAATTCTCTTTAGGACTAGATCTCCAATTTCAAAGCTGCGTTGGCGAATTTGGAATTGAAATGTCTGGCCATCCTTTGCTGATGAGATGCGATTCTGAGCTCAGCCTCTTCTCTTTTTTCATCATGGTGATCTAGTGCCTCAAGCTGTAGTTTCTCATTCTCCGCTTGATTGAAATGGATTCTTCTATGTGAAGGGACCTCTGTTTCTACCGGAATCATTGCCTCTAATCCGTATGCCAATGAAAACGGAGTATGCCCAGTCGCAGTTTTGTGGGTAGTTCTGTATGCCCATAGTGCTAGCGGTAGCTTATCGACCCAACCACCTTTTGCTCTTTCAAGTTGCTTCTTGATGGTTGACTTGATAATTTTATTTACTGCTTCCACTTGCCCGTTTGCCTGCGGATGGGCTACTACTGAGAAGCTTTTTCGGATTTTGAATCGTTTGCAAAAATCTTGGAATTCTTCACTTTCGAACTGAGTACCATTGTCTGTAATTATTTTTTGAGGCACACCGTATCTGCAAATGATGCTTTTAGTCACAAAACTTATCATCTTTTTTGAGGTGATGGTAGCCAGTGGTTCAGCTTCTGCCCACTTAGTAAAATAATCTACAGCTACAATGGCATATTTAATTCCAGATTTGGCAGTTGGTAACGGTCCTACAAGGTCTATCCCCCATATTGCAAACGGCCATGGACTGACCATCTGTGTGAGTTCAGTGGAAGGAGCTCTAGGAATTTTGGCGAATCTTTGGCATCTGTCACATTTTCGGGAATAGTCTGCTGCATCTCGATTAATTTCTGGCCAAAAATATCCGTATCGGAGAATCTTTTTCGCTAAAGTTTGACCACCTAAATGATCACCACATTCTCCCCCATGCACCTCAGCTAGGATTGTTTTGGACTCTTCCCTGGATACACATCGAAGTAACTGCATTGAGAATCCCCGTCTGTATAACTGGCCATCCTGGACTATATAGCGAGAGGCTTTCCTCAGTAGCTTCTTTCATTCTTTTGAGTTTTCCGGTAAAGAGCAATTGAGCAGATATTCTGTTATTGGAGTCATCCATGATTCTTGCTCTTGAGACGTGCTCATGATCCAATCAATATCCATCTCATCAATGCTCGGAGTCGACAGGACCTCCACTGTAGTTAATCCCAGAAATTGAGCTTCGCCTGTGCTAGAGTACTTTGCGAGAGAATCTGCTTTCATGTTTTCTTCTCGAGGAATGTGACTTATCATGTAATGATCGAAATCACCCAGGAGTTCCCAAGCCTTTGACAAGTAGGCGGGCAAATTCCCCCCTTTGCTTGGAATTCCTTTTTGACTTGGTATACAATAAGCTGAGAATCACTGAAGATCTGTAACGCTCGGATGTTTAGTTCTTTGGCAATCCTTAAGCCAGTAATAAGGGCTTCGTATTCTGCTTCATTGTTTGTTGAAGGAAATTCCAATCTTCGTGCGTAGCATAATGATCGACCTTCAGGGGTCTCAAGTAAAATTCCGGCTCCAGAACAGTAGTCGTTTCTCGCGCCATCGACATGTAACTTCCATTGGATTGGGGAATCGTCAATCGTTTCCTCCTCACTGTTACCCTTATCTGTGAATTCTGCGATGAAGTCCGCTAAAGCTTGTCCGTTGATTGCTTTTCGGGGATGATAAGTGATGTCATATTGACTGAGTTCAATATTCCACTTTAGAAGACGGCCCGAAGTCTCAGGGCGAAACAGGACTTGCTTTAAAGGTTGATCAGTGAGGACTCTGATAGGATGAGCTTGGAAATATTGCCTCAACTTCCTAGATGCAATTAGTAGGCAATAGGCAAGTTTTTCCAACTTAGAGTAATTCATCTCTGCCCTAGTGAGTCTTTTGCTGATATAGTAAACTGGATGTTGAATCCTCTTGTCTTCTCGTATCAGCGCTGCACTTAAAGCATGAGATGATACTGCCAAGTATATAAGAAGATCCTCGCCATCGCCAGGCCTAGAAAGTATTGGAGGCGTTTCCATATGGCGAATCAATTCATCAAAGGCTTTTTGGCATTTGGGAGTCCAATCGAAGTTTTTCTTTCCTTTCTTTAGGGCGTCAAAGAATGGGATGCATTTATCTGTGGCTTTGGAAATGAACCGACTCAAGGCGGCGACTTTTCCATTGAGACTTTGCAGTTCCTTCTTCGTTCTAGGAGCTTTGACTTCCTTTAAGGCGGTAATTTGAGCTGGACTAGCCTCAATGCCCCTAGCGCTCACGATGAAGCCTAAAAACTTTCTGGATTCCACTCCAAATGAACATTTTAAAGGATTGAGCTTCATTCCGTATTTTCGAAGGACTGCGAACATGTCTGCTAAGTGTTCCATGTGATCCACTGCTTTCTTAGACTTTAATAACATGCCATCGACGTAGACTTCCATAGTCTTGCCCAATTGCGGTTTGAACATAGCATTAACAAGTCTTTGGTATGTTGCCCCTGCATTCTTCAGCCCGAAGGGCATAACTCTGTAGCAGTAAAGACCAACGTCGGTGATAAAGCTCGTGTCCTCCTGATCTGGCTCATGCATCATGATCTGGTTATATCCGGAGTAGGCATCCATAAAAGATAACAATTCGTGTCCCGCTGTTCCGTCTACCAGTTGATCGATCATGGGTAATGGGAACCAGTCTTTGGGGCAGGCCTTGTTTAGATCTGAAAAATCGATGCATACTCTCCATTTTCTGTTGGCTTTCTTAACCAGCACTGGATTTGAAACCCAATTCGGATAGGTAGATTCTTTGATAAAATTATTCTCCATGAGCCGATCAACTTCTTCTTTTAACGCTGCCGACCTTTCTGGACCTTGAGTTCTCCTTTTCTGCTTCACAGGTGTAAATTTTGGATCAATATTTAGAGTGTGTACTGCAACTTCTGGGGATATTCCGCGCATATCGGCATGAGTCCAAGCAAAAACATCCAAATTTGCCTTTAAAAAAGATATTAAGATATTCTGAATTGACACATTAAGTTGTGAACCCACATTCGACACCTTGTTTGGGTCCTTCGGGTCAACAGGTACTGGTATTGTCGTTTCCACTGGTACCACTCTATTCTCCCCTGCACTGACTTTTCTAGGATCCATCTCTTTCCTTGCTCCGCTGTGCTCGCCAGTGCAGGGTCCGCCCTGTAATTGCTACAAGGCTGGTTCTTTGATGCGGACTGGGGCTGCCGCATCCTTTCCCATTTCTCTTTTCCTCGTTTCTCGTGGCTCTGTTAGATAACATTCCCGCCCCGCATTTTGATCCCCTTTTATAACTCCTACTCCATTATCTGTGGGAAATTTAATGGTGAGGCACCATGGGGCCAGAACAACTTTGAATGCTTCGAGAGTTGGACGGCCAAGGAAAGCATTATAAGCAGAAAATTCGTCGACAATCACAAAAGTTTGTTTGCGGACCACTTTTCTCTCTCCTTCTCCAAGTTCCACAAACAAATCAACGGTTCCTATCGGCTGTTTTGGCTCCCCAGTGAAGCCAGCGATTTTCTGCGATGAGGCTTGCACATCGGCCATAGGGATCTTCATTTGGTCGAATGTTTTCTTGAAGAGGATATTGCAGGATGCACCACAATCAATGAGAACTCTTCTGACAATAGCTGGCCCGATACCAGCCGAGATGACTAAGGGATCCAAGGTAGGAGCTTCGATACCTGCAGAATCCCTGGCTCTGAACACAATATCATCATTGAAAGTTCTTTGTTGCTTCAGGGGCATAGCACCTTCCAAAACGAATACATCTTCCTCGGTTGGTACATACTTCAAAGCTCGGGTATACCTTTCCATCTCACCCCAGCTCCTGCCTGCTGGGAGAGGTCCTCCCGTAATGACATTGATAACAGGCCTTCCGGATTCATGCCCTACAGTCTTTTCACATGTCCTGGGTTGATGAGCAGGAGCTCGTTGCCCCTGACTAGTCGAAGTGGGATTGCTGCTATTCTTTTCCACAAATTGCTGCAGCTTGTTTTCCCTTATCAATTCTTCAATCAAATTTTTCAATTGGCGGCATTCGTCGGTATCGTGACCAGGTTGATTATGAAAGCGACAGAACTTCCCACTTTGCACAGCTTTTTTCCCGGTTCTCAGAACAGGAGGTTTAGGATACTCAACAGAATCTTTAGTGGCAAGGTATATACGCTCCGGCGTATCTGATAAAGGAGTATATTCCGATGGTTTGAAGGAACGGGGCTTCTTCAGATTTTTCTGTTTCTTTCCATCGTTATTTTCCCTTTTCTGTCCTACAGATTCACTTTTGCGTGGAGCAGCAATGTTATCTTCAGCTTTTTCTAACACTGCCTTTACCGGTACAGGATGACTTTCCAGGCGTATGAACTCATCTGCTTTCTTGTAGAATTTTTCAAGGGAATTTGGTTCCTTCATGTTTAGCCATTTTCCAAATTCGCTTGACTTGTCGATGGCCCTCATCAGATAAGTCAAGATCATTCGTGGCTCTGCATTGTCTACCTCAGCCAGTGCTATGTTAAAGCGATTCAAGAAAGATCTGATAATCTCCCCTGGATTCTGTTCTAGGCTTGACAGTGACATGATATCTTTGGCTTTTGAAGCATATAGTCTGAACTACTCCTTGAACTTCCAGGTTAGGTCAGAAAACTGATCTATAGATCGGATCGGTAGCTTGGTGAACCAAAGCAGAGCTACACCTCCCAGATATACAGGAAAATATCGGCACTTTATTTCATCAGAAGCTCTGGCACCTGTCATGTTCCAATCATACTTATACAAGAATTCGTTCGGATCACTTGTTCCTTTGTAAGCAGGGATAGTTGGAGGGACGAACTTCCTTGGGAACTCAGCCTTTAAGATTCTTTCGGTAAACGGGGTTTTACTTGGAGCGAAATCCCATTCCTTCTCATCTTCATTCTTTTGCATGCTTTCCTTCATGATTTGACGAACCATTTCAGAAAGATATCCCTCATCATTTCGAGCTTTAGATCCACCAATTTCAGGAAATGTCCGCTCAAAGGGGCTGGCAGCCCTCTCAGGAATGTTTCTTTCTTCATCCTCATGAATGTTGCTAGCAAAGTTCCTTTCATTACCCGTTGGTTGACGGTTTACCCCAAGAAAGTCATTCAACTTATTCAAAATTAGGGCATTTTGGGCGTTCTGAGCTTCCAATTGTGCACTTTGGGCATTTATCTACTGGTTCAGCCCTAAGATTACAGCATCCAACTCCGCTTTTGTAACCCCAACAGGTGGAGTGGCTTGATTAGGTACTG
Organism: Allium cepa; assembly: GCA_030765085.1. NCBI lineage: Eukaryota > Viridiplantae > Streptophyta > Magnoliopsida > Asparagales > Amaryllidaceae > Allium > Allium cepa. The sequence goes on from CM060943.1 coordinate 914,450,206, forward strand.
GGGAAGCGGAGGTTCCCTCTTGAGCATTTCCGAATCTAACAGATCTACTCTTTCTCCCCGGAGCTATGATTTCGGATAAACTTCTAGTCTTCAGAGAGGTTACTTCAACAAACTTTCGTGGAGCAATGATGACGATTTGCCTGAGTTTAGTTCTCAGTGAAAGCACCAAAAATGTTAACACTAAAATTTGAACGCTAACACCCCGGTGTATGAAGTGTAGTTGTGAAAGCACCACCCGATGATTCGGGAGCAGAGTATAAGCAGAAAATCGCAGAAAAAGCAGTGAATAACAACGATTTTATAGTGGTTCGGCTCAAGGCAAGCCTACGTCCACTTTAATTCTCTTTATTGCTTAACTGATTACAACTTTACAACAATCTTCAATTACAATTATGACAAGACAAACAACTAGAACTTTGGTAGAGAAGAATTCTTCGAATCCATGTAGATTGCGTTAGATTTTCCCTTGAATTTAGTTGAGATGTCTTTCGAACTTGGAGTGTCGGGTGAGTTGAGAATTCAGCAGAGTATTTGCGCTTGAAATGATTGGCCAAAAGTCCCCCGTATGTTGGAGCACATGCCGTATTTATAGAGTTTCCTGGACTAAGTTGTGTGCGGCTTTTAGAACTTCACGGGTTAGCATAACTCGGCAGCGACTTAAGGTAAGTCTTCACGAGGTAGAGGATCTCACGGGTTAGCTTGACTCGTTTGCAACTTAGGGTAAGCATTCGTGAGTTAACGTGTTATAGGGACACGGGTTACGACTTAACAGGTCATGAACGACTTAAAAACAGTAAGTCGTTTGGTGAGTGTTTCGGATTGATTTAAGCCGCTCGGACCTCTCGTTAGTTAAGTCGTTCATTTCCTAACACATGAGCCTGTTAACTCGCTAACCCGCCTGCTTGCTCGCTAACTCACTAACTCGCTAACTCGTTAGCTTGCTTACTAACTCACTAACTCGTTAGCTAGCTGGCTTACTAACTCGCTAACTCGCTAACTCGTTAGCTTGCTTACTAACTCGCTAACTCGCTAACTCGCTAACTCATTAGCTTGCTTACTAACTCACTAACTCGTTAGCTAGCTGGCTTAATAACTCGCTAGGTGCCTTAACTCGTTAAGTCGTTGATCCACCAAGTTGTTACAAACCCCGAGTTGTTGAGCCGTTCCATTCCTCTAAGTCGCCTCTAACCTTAACTCGCGAGCTAATTGAGTCGTAACCGGTTAAGTCGGTCCATTCCTTAAGTCGCGAGGTTTCTTGAGTCGTTAGAAACTTTGAGTTGATGAGTCGCTTGGTCTCTCGGCCCACTAAGTCGCATAACTCTTAAGTCGTGAATCACAACAGGGTTAACAATGATCCTTAAATATTTTTATTTAAAATTACCCTATTTAAATTAATTACATTAAGCAATTAATAATCAATTAAATCATATTGATTAATCGCTCTTGATTAATCACATTCAGTAATTAACTACCTTTAATTACTTCATTAGATAAATTAATTACTCCCTAATTAATTATCTTTAATAATTAATTTTTAATTAATTATATTTATTAATCACCCTAGATTAATCTCATTAAGTAATTAATTACCCTTAATTAATTACACCTCTTAATTATCTTCAAATAACTTTATTAATCTATTCTTAATTAATTACAGTAAGTACTTAATTATTAATTACTTTTACCAAGTAATTGTTCTTTATATTAATTACACAAAGTAATAAATTTCTAAAACTATTCCATTACTTAATTGTCCTTCAATTTAATTACATTCAGTAATTATCTTCTTAATTACTTCACTAAGTAATTATTCTTTATAAATTACATCGAGTAATTACTTCTTAAATTATATAGTAATTATTTTAAATTAATTAAACTTAATTAATTAACTTAAACTAATCAAAATATACTTAATTAATTACACTTAGTAATTAATTTCTTAATTACTTTCATTAAGTAATTACATTTAAACAATTCACAAAAATAATTATTTTTAAATTAATTAATCTAAGTAATTATTAAAATTAAACACATTGATCAATTATTAAATAATCCTAATTTAACGACCTTCATTAACCATTAACAAATCTTTAATTACTTCTCTAAAGTATTTAACTGAGATTAAACATTATTAATTCCAAATTAAATTATCTATAAAACCCATTCATTATCTCTAATTAGTTAATTAATCAAGTGTTAGTTTATGACTTAGTTAATTTTTTTAATTACATGATTAATTAAATTTCAAATCATTAATTTAAAATCAAATTTTATCTGATTAATGATTTCTTAATTACAAATCAATTAATCTTAATTAACTTACTTAGTCATTAAATTAATTAAATTAAACCCTTAATTACTTAATTAATTACCAAAATCATTAGTTAATAAAATTAACTAATATCCCATCTTAATTACCTTAATAATTTAATGAACTATAAATCATTAAGGCCTAATTGACTTTAAGATAAACCTTAATTTTATTCATGATTTAATTATCATTAGAAAAATATTTTAAAAACAATTTGTCTTTAAATTTACTATTAAATTCCATTTTAAATTTAAGATCTAAAATGGAAACAAATTTTAAATTTAACAAAGCTTTTAAAACAATTCAAAAACCTTTGTATTACATGTTAAAGAAACTATTTGTCTTATAAAAGAAATTTAAAAGAATTTTAAAATCAAATTCATTTTTAAACTCAAACCATATTTTAAAAAATTCAAAGTTGTCTTAAAACAATTTAAATTCAAAAACTTTATTTTATTTCAAACTAGGATTCAAATTCATTTTTGAATCCAGATTTTAAATTTAGATTTGAAAACTCTGATTTAATCTTATATTCCAGATTTTAAAAGCATGTTATAAAGTACTTTAACATTCAAACTTAATTACAACATTTGAATTTATAAGCTTTATTTTCTTTTCAAAACCTAAGATTCAAATTCAATTTGATTGCAGATTTAAAAATTCAGATTTAGATTTAAATTTATAATCTTGTTTAAATTTCATTTTCAGATTTTGAAAACCACATTATAAAATACTGAAATAAATTTCTTATTTGTTAAAAACATTCCATTGTTATAAACTTATTTATTTTTAAACTAGAAATCAAACTCATTTGAATTCAGAATTAAACTTGTTTCAAACTTGCTTTGCTTCTCCTTTTTTTAAATTTAGTTTAAATTTCAAAACTGAACATTGTCGGGTTTCTAAATCAAAACCTGAAACTAAACTTACTCGAGCCAGATTCTATTTCCTTCGAGTCTAACCTCACATATCTTCGAGTAAATACTCGAATTACTCGAGTGATACGCGAGCAAAATCTTCATCCACCCAAACTAACAAAGAACCAGATCACCAGGAAATAAGTGCACCGTGCACATGCACGGTGCCGCCGAACTCCTCCGTTCATCACCAGAACTTCGAACACGTCGATGATCACCCAAGCCCCTGCCCCAACCACCAGAACTTCGCCATCCACCTGAATTCAAAATCGAGACTCAACACCCCAACTTGGAAAACAAAACCACCACAAACCCAAACCTGTCAACGCCACAACCACTGTCCTCCGACCACCATAAGCGCTACATCTCCGAATATGCCCTCGACATCGATCTAGCCACCATATCTCAAAGCCCCATCTCACTCTATCAAACATAAAGACTGAGATGATCAAATTCCTAACTTGATCAAAAACTAGGGTTCAAATCAGTTTCTGATCACCGCCGCCTCCACTGTGACTTGCACACCCATCGACCATTTTTCCCACACCCTCCGATCACTCCTCCACCATCAGAGAAGATCTTGACCTACCCTATCAACTAGATCACTAGAATTTCCCAAATTTCTCTCTTTAGTTCATCCCAGAACTGTTCCCCAAATCCAAAACTAAAAATTATGATACTTGTTTTTAAAATCTTGTTTTTGCATATGCATTCAGTTTATAATACTGAATTTACAAATTAAAAAGTTTGGGTTTTTACTTTATTTTGATATGCACTGATGTTTTATAATTTCAGAGAAAAACGGCTTCGTTTTGACTTACGTAAAATATTTAACAATTAATCCATGTTAAATCAAACAATTTTTGTTTGATAATCAAATCTTATCAAAATAAGATTAAGTAATAAGGGATTTAAATCAAATTCTGAGCCTAGGAACAATACAAAACAAAGCATATATACACAACATGCATTCTGTACATAATCATATCAGATTTCACTAGTATATTCATGCAATACCTATTCATTTCAACCATATTAGCATGCAACCAAATTATATTTTTAAATTTTAAAAAGTTATTCACCTGATTTAAAACAGAGACAGCCTCTTTAATTTTGAAAAGCTTTTGATACCATTAAAACTGAAATGCCCCTGAAACTTGTGTTGCTTAAATAAAAATGCTTTGATCTTAAAAACTGGAATGCTTCTTTGTTTTGATTTATGAAATGCAGTTGCGTGCAAGCTTCCAGCTTTGAAAAGAAATGCAGGCTTGAATTTGGCACTAATCTACAGTTTTGCTTGCATGCTGATGATTTCCAGTATGTTGAAGTGGTATTAAATTTGAATTTTGAAACTAAACTACAGGTTGTTGAATTGGTGAGATTACAGGTTTGTTTGTGATTTACATTTTTGGTTTGAGGAGTGTTACTTACTGATTTGAATATGTTTTTGGTTTTAGACATGATTTCAGATTAGATTAAGTTTTTCTGAGCTTTTGATTTTGAAAAAGAGAATGAAGGGGAAAATAATATGTTGATAAGGGCTGGAATTTCATTTAACAAAGTAAAAGAAAAAGACAAATGGAACTTAAATGACACTTGTTAAAACTTTTAGCACTTGTCATTAGAGTTATTAGCTACTTAACACTTGTATAAACAAGTCTTTATAAACTTACATTTGTCTTTTAAGTATTAAGTGCTTATTTCTTATATTTTAAATGTAAGTAAAAAATTTATATAAATTTACTAAATACTTATTTATATACATATGTAACTTTAAAGAAAATGAGATCAATTATAATAATAAATAAAACTTATACAAATAGCTTTAAATATCCAAAATATTTCAAATATCTGTTTTTGTTTATAAAAATAAAGTATTATAATTATCATTTGAAAATAACAAATTTAACAATTTTAAATGATTTATAAAAGAGATTATAAATCACATTTATTATTAAATGAATTAAGACCATATGCTGTATTATGACTTAAACTTGTATATAAAATTTTCGAATCATATTTATCAAATAATATTTAAAAACAAATAAAACAAACTTTTTATTTTAAATTTTAAATTAAGCTAAGATATAATTTTAAGCAATTTAACATTTATTTTAAGTATTTACAAACCATATAGTTATTAATTAAATAACTTTGAAAACCTTAATATTAATTTAAATCATAATTTCCCAATTATTAAATATATTATTAGAATTTGAAAACAAAACTTTTTATTCATTAAATTCCAAATCAAAGATTATCTATAATATATTTACAAATATATATATATACATTATAAATAGAAACGTTTTATTAGCTTTTAAAAGATAAAATGACTAATTAAATATTTATTTAATTAGATTGTTAAACCAATTCATATTTTATTAATCAATATGATCAAATCAATTTAATTTTGAATAAAGATTATTAAATTGATATTGCCAAAAATTCCGGGATATCACATTCCTTCCCCCTTAAAAGAATTTCGTCCCCAAAAATTTAAAACAAAGGTAATTTAATAATCTCATTAAAGATTTTAATTTTAAAACACAAGCATATATTAATAACCATATGCTAACAACCATAGCAACCAATTCACCTAAACAAACAAATTTAACTATCCAAACAAAAATTCTGAATAGAATTTTCTCGAGTTTCCCAAGTATAAACACCGGGATACTCGCTGTTCAGAATCCGAATATTCAACACTACAAGCTCCTACTCATCTCGATCTACCAAACTAAACAAGAAATCAGACTACAGCGAGTCTGACTCAACAACCAAATCTCCTAGAATAGCCGATTCCAAAACCAAAAATGGATCATACACGTGCTCCCTCAGAGATACGTGCAACCTATCGAATTCCAGTTGTCCAAACTGGCCATTCAATCCAGAAGTCCAAACACTTATTCTCACAAGAACACAGAAGAGACCCAAAACTCCTCGGAGCTAGCTTCCCAACCTTTCCCAATGTTATAGCTCCTAAAACCGAAGAAAACTTATCCAAAATCAGATCTCTGACTCAGATCCACAAAACTCTTCAGACGATCTTGGGCTACGTACATCCTTCCTGATCAGCTCAACCCTTGCCGATGTCTCAAGAAACAACTGGACCAAACCAAATCCACGATAATGATCTTCTAAGATCAACCAAGAAAAATAATAACCTCCACTCACAATCATCAGAAGAAAACAAGCTTCTCCTATCCGAAAAAGTAAAGCAGATGCAATCCCAAACTGCTTCCGCTGCACAACTCTGATTTGGAGTAGCTGAAAATGTTGATGATGAACACAAGCACAAACTGGACAACACAACCCATAAAATCTCTGATAACCAAGAGAAAACTCAGAAGTTCTTCCAACCCTGAGCTGCTTCACAAAATTCCATCTCAAGGAACCAACCTTCAACTAGTTGAACCACCGGTACCACTCTTTGAATCCTGGTCGATAAGAAAACTAAAACTCTAGATGCAGACAACCTCTGACTTCCCTGAAGACATCCGAAAAAATCTCTAAAAACACATGAGAACCCTCAAACTATCACAAGTCACTTTTGCGATCAACCCGACCTAGTTCCAAATAAAACTGCTCTCTCTTTACCAATCAGAACAGCTTACACTGGTCTAGACAATCTGTCAAAGAAATGGATCCACTCAGCTGCATCTGAACTCCACCTCCAGAAAACTGCTAAGCCAGAAAACTCTGCCGACACACAGAAAACTCCGAGATGCACTGCTGACACTAATGCCAAAGACATCCTAACCAAAGCTCTTCGAGAAACTCGGAGTTCAAACCAAACAGAAACATCCTACTGAACTCAGCCACATCACCGAAGTAGACCTACTTCCTTAAACTTGTTCCAAAGAAATATCTTCGGAAACATCCATAGCCACTGCATCTCATCACGCAGCTACTACTTCCTGAGGTATCAAGATACCATCACTCGCTTCTGCCCAACCGACAGATCCAAACTGTACTCAAAGATAGACTCCGAACCTTTACAGGTTACCTTCAGAGATCAATGAAGTCCTTTACCACATCAAAGCTCACTCGAGATGGTATTAGGTCTACAGTATCGACAGATACACTTCCAACCTCAAACATTCAAACTCCAACTAATGGTAGTAGCCGTGTTACACACCACTACCTTATCTACCTTTATAACTTATATTTCAAAAACCCGAACAGGTAACCCAACAAATAGGTAGAGATAAATATATGTAATTATATTTAAAAAATACAAGCACGCTCTATAAAGGAAGAAATCACTCCAAAGCCTAGGTATTCACTGAACCTAGCGCTATGATACCAACTGTGACGATCCGATTTTTTCTCCAAACAAAGTCATATCATCTTTAAGAAATAAAGGGATCGAATAGAGAAAAGAAAGAAGAGAAAAAAAGAAACAACACCAGAATCTCAACAGCGGAACGAATAAATTATATTAATAACATAATATACATAATATATAATACAAATCAGTCTTACACAGCATATACATCACATACTAGACAGTTATAAACACATGTCTAGTTATTACAACTCAACAAAGAGATACAAACACAGAGAACACACAGCGGAAACTATATATCTAACACCAAAGCCTCATGCTCCATTGCTCCTCCACACTTCGTCAATGCTAACCTGAATCCCTTGGCTACTCGTAAAAATTTGAGTACCCAAGAGTTTAAGAAAATATAAGATAAACTCCGGGTCAGACATGGGTCTGGTGTGAGTAACGGGTTATGGTTGCTTAACTTTCAAAAACCTTTTGAAAAGAAAGGTATCACATATGACTTCCCACATATAAACACGGAAAAGTTTTTACCTTACGCTAACCAAAACATTTGATAGGAAATCCAGTGATATTATAATAGGTCTAGGGTTTTCAAGTAAATAGAAAATAAACGAAATTTTTACATTATTAAATTCCATCTACTAACCACAAAAGTGGGCAATGCAATCAAAACCGTTGGCACCTATTGGATTTTGGATTCCATACAATGGCAGGGATACTTCGGTACGCTCGTCACAGTACGTATCCTAGATCAACGCACCGAGGAGCCACCCTAACTCCCCTGCAACATAAGGCGAGGACCATTCCTTACTGAACAGTCCCGAACATGACAACCCCGGCAGTTGTTGCAATCAACTGCCCCACATAGCCAAATATAAAGGGACTTCTAGATAGGGGTAAATCTCATCCTACTTGGGCATGACCCACTTAACCTTGCTGCACCTCCCCTATTTTAGCCATTCCCGGTTGATGAGGCTTGAGGCCACGATTACCTTTAGAGAACACATCTCTTAGAATGCTCATCGTCCACCTGACGACGTTCTGAAAGCATTCAATCCATAGAAGTTCGTTCTGGATTCGAACGAAACCCAAGGCATTATCTCGTTACACTCATTTTAGAATCACCCTTGGAGTTAACGACAATAACCCTTGCACTATGAATCTTCATCTTCACTTGAGGTTCACGACCTTTCGTTAATTTGGATCGATGTGGTTTTCGGATATCCAAATATGGAAACCGATCCCGGTCTCATCGAAATCCAAAACGCCATCTTTTAGGTCCAAGTTGTTTTAAAGTTAAAACAAATTCAATTTAATATTATTTATGTACACATAGATAGATAACTCACAATAGATAATCAACATTATCATCATAAACAGATAATCCCTATTATCATCACAAACAGAAAATCTACATTATCATCATCAATAGATAATTCATATTATCATCACAACGCAACCAAAGCATCCATATCAAACAACATTATTTATCTCATATCTGCCATTCAAACCATTCAAGGAAATCAATATCATCCATATATAAACAAGGATTAATAATCACACCTTTTATAATTAATTCAAAATGAATTAAATTAACTATTGCATCACTAATTAAATTAAGTAAATTAAATTAATTACTTCATTCTATAAATCTTGCTTATATAACCATCAATTAATTATAAATCAATTAATTAATTACCCTCTAATAAATCAACTTAATTAATCACCCCTGAATAATTACCCTTTGATTACACTCAAGCAATTAGCATCTAATTAATTTCACAAATTAATTATTCTAAACCAAATTCAGTAATTAACCTTTTAATTACTTCATTAATTAATTAAATATAATTAATTACATTAATCCTTAATTAATTACATTAATCCTTAACTAATTACATTAATTAATACCTTCATTGATTAATTTTCTTAATTAATCAGTCCTTAGTTATATCATTATATTAATTAACGATCCTTATTATTTTTTATTTAAAATTACCCTATTTAAATTAATTACAATAAGTAATCAATCATCAATTAAATCATATTGATTAATCACTCTTGATTAATCACATTCACTAATTAACTACTTTTAATTACTTCATTAGATAATTTATTTACTCCCTAATTAATTATCTTTAATAATTAATTTTTAATTAATTATATTTTAATCACCCTAGATTAATCTCATTACGTAATTAATTACCCTTAGTTAATTACACCTCTTAATTATCTTCAAATAACTTTATTAATCTATTCTTAATTAATTACACTAAGTAGTTAATTATTAATTACTTTTACCAAGTAATTGTTCTTTATATTAATTACACAAAGTAATGAATTTCCAAAACTCTACCATTACTAGTTATCCTTTAATTTAATTACATCCAGTAATTATCTTCTTAATTACTAGACTAAGTAATTATTCTTTATTAATTACATTAAGTAATTACTTCTTAAATTATCCATTGATTATTTTAAATTAAATAAACTTAATTAATTAACTTAAACTAATCAAATAAACTTAATTAATTACACTAAGTAATTAATTTCTTAATTACTTTCATTAAGTAATTACATTTAAACAATTCACAAATGATTATCTTTAAATTAATTAATCTAATTAATTATTAAAATTAATCACATTAATTAATTATTAAATAATCCTAAGTTAATGACCTTCATTAACCATTAACAAATCTTTAATTACGTCTCTAAAGTAATTAACTGAGATTAATCATTATTCATTCAAAATTAAATTATCTATAAAACCCATTAATTAATATCAAAAAATTTAATTAATCAAGTGTTAATCTATAACTTAATTAATTTTTTTAATTACTTGATTAATTAAATTTCAAATCATTAATTTAAAATCAAATTTTATCTAATTAATGATTTCCTAATTATAAAAGAATTAATCTTAATTGACTTACTTAATCATTAAATTAATTAAATTAAACCCTTAATTACGTAATTAATTGCCCAAACCATTAATTAATTAAATTAACTAATAACCCATCTTAATTACCTTAACAATTTAATGAACTATAAATCATTAAGGCCTAATTAACTTTAAGTTAAACCTCAATCTTATTCATGATTTAATTATCATTAACAAAGTATTTTAAAAACAATTTGTCTTTAAATTTACTATTAAATTCCATTTTAAATTTAAGATCTAAAATGGAAACAAATTTTAACTTTAACAAAGCTTTTAAAACAATTCAAAAACCTTTGTATTACATGTTAAAGAACCTATTTGGCTTATAAAAGAAATTTAGAAGAATTTTAAAACCAAATTCATTTTTAAACTCAAACCATATTTTAAAACATTCAAAGTAGTCATAAAAAAATTAAAATTCAAAAACTTTATTTTATTTCAAACTAGGATTCAAATTCATTTTTAAATCCAGATCTTGAACTTAGATTTGAAAACTCTGATTGTATCTTATATTCCAGATTTTAAAAGCATGTTATAAAGTACTTTAATATTCAAACTTAATTACAACATTTGAATTTATAGGCTTTATTTTCTTTTCAAACCTAAGATTCAAATTCAATTTGATTTCAGATTTAAAAATTCAAATTTAAATTTAAATTTATAATCTTGTTTAAATCTCATTTTCAGATTTTTAAAACCACATTATAAAATACTGTAACAAATTTTTTAGTAGTTAAAAACATTCCATTGTTATAAACTTATTTATTTTAAAAACTAGAATTCAAACTCATATGAATTCAGATTTAAACTTGTTTCAAACTTTTGTTTAAAACTTGCTTTGCTTCTTTTTAAAAAAAAATTAGTTTAAATTTCAAAACAGAACACTGTCGGGTTTCTAAAACAAAACCTGAAACTAAACTTACTCGAGCCAGATTCTATTTCCTTCGAGTCTAACCTCACATATCTTCGAGCAAATACTCGAATTACTCGAGTGAAACGCGAGTAAAATCTGCATCCACCCAAACTAACAAAGCAACAGATCACCAGGAAATAAGTGCACCGTGCACACTCACAGTGCCGCCGACCTCCTCCGTTCATCACCAACTTCGAACCCGTCAATGATCACCCAAGCACGCTACCCCGACCACTAGAACTTCACCATCCACCTGAATTCAAAATTGAGACTCAACACCCCAACCTGGAAAACAGAACCACCACAAACCCAAATCTGTCAACGACACAACCACTGTAATCCAACCACCGTAAGTGCTACAGCTCCGACCATGCCCTCGACATCGATCCAGCTACCATCTCTCAAAGCCCAATCACACTCGATCGAACATAGAGACTGAGATGATCAAATTTCTTAACTTGATCAAAAACTAGGGTTCAAATCAGTTTCTGATCTCCGCTGCCTCCACTGTGACTTGCACACCCATCGGCCATTTTTCCCACACCCTCCGATCATTCCTCTACCACCAGAGAAGATCCTGACCTACCCTATCAACTAGATCACCAGAATTTCCCAAATTTCTCTCTTTAGTTCATCCCAGAACTGTTCCCCAAATCCCAAACTAAAAATTATGATACTTGTTTTTAAAATCATGTTTTTGCTTATGAATTCAGTTTATAATACTGAATTTACAAATGAAACGTTTGGGTTTTTACTTTATTTTAATATGCACTGATGTTCTATAATTTCAGAGACAAACAACATCATTTTGACTTACTTAATATTTTTAACCATTAATCCATGTTAAATCAAACAATTTTTGTTTGATAATCAAATCTTATCAAAACAAGATTAAGTAATAAGGGATTTGAATCAAATTTTGAGGCTAGGAACAATACAGAACAAAGCACATATACACAACATGCATTCTGTAAATAATCATATCAGATTTCACTTGTATATTCATGCAATACCTATTCATTTCAACCATATTAGCATGCAACCAAATTATATTTTTAAATTTTAAAATGTTACTCACCTGATTTAAAACAGAGACAGCCTCTTTAATTTTGAAAAGCTTTTAATACCATTAAAAATGAAATGCCCCTGAAACTTGTGTTGCTTAAATAAAAATGCTTTGATCTTAAAAACTGGAATGCTTCTTTGTTTTGATTTATGAAATGCAGTTGCATGCAGGCTTCCAGCTTTGAAAAGAAATGCAGGCTTGAATGTGGCACTGGTCTAGAGTTTTGCTTACATGTTGACGATTTCCAGTATGTTGAAGTGGTAATAAATTTGAATTTTGAAACTAAACTACAGGTTGAGTTGATGAGATTACAGGTTTGTTTTTTATTTACATTTTTGGTTTGAGGAGTGTTACTTACTGATTTGAATATGTTTTTGGTTTTAGAGATGATTTCAGATTTGCTTAAGTTTTTCTTAGCTTTTGAGTTTGAAAAAGAGAATGAAGGGGAAAATAATATGTTTATTAGAGCTGAAATTTGATTTAACAAAATAAAATAAAAAGCAAATGGATATTAAATGACACTTGTTAAAACTTTTAACACTTGTCATTAAAGTTATTAACTACTTAACACTTTTATAAACAAGTCTTTATAAACTTACATTTGTCTTTTAAGTATTAAATGATTATTTCTTATATTTTAAATGTAAATAAAAGTTTTATGTAAATTTACTAAATACTTATTTATATACATATATAACTTTAAAGAAAATGAGATCAATTATACTTATAAATAAAACTTATACAAATATCTTTAAAAATCCAAAATATTTCAAATATCTGTTTATGTTTATAGAAATAAAGTCTTATAATTATCACTTGAAAATAACAAATTTAACAATTTTAAATAATTTATAAAAGAGATTATAAATCACTTCTATTATTAAATGAATTAAGACCATATGCTATATTGTGGTTTAAACTTATATATAAAATTTTCAAATCATATTTATCAAATAATATTTAAAATGAAATAAAACAAACTTTTTATTTTAAATTTAAAATTAAGCAAAGATATAATTTTAAGCAATTTAACATTTAGTTTAAGTATTTACAAACCATAATGTTATTAATTAAATAACTTTGAAAAGCTTAATATTAATTTAAATCATAATTTCCAAATTATTAAATACATTATGAGAATTTGAAAACAAAAATTTATTTATTTATTAAATTCCAAATCAAAGATTATCTATAATATATATACAAATATATATATATACACACATTATAAATAGAAATATTTTATTAGCTTTTAAAAGATAAAATCACTAATTGAATATTTGTTTAATTAGATTATTAAACCAATTCATATTTTATTAATCAATATGATAAAATCAATTTAATTTTAAATAAAGATTATTAAATTGATATTGCCAAAAATTCTGAGATATCACAATACTGCTATATGCAACATTGAAGGTAAATTGTCCTTGGAGAATACGTGCCATAGTTTCGAAAAAATCCGAGTCGGGATGGTCGGAAATTCGAAAGTATCCAAGCGAACACACTTGTGTCAACCCAATACTTAATTCCAACCATAAGCAAGCAATTTCGAAATTTCTTGTGACAAAAGTCATATCTTTTGTTAAAGCCGATTTGGATATTTAAGCTGGTACATTTCAAGTGCTTGTGCACGATCAGTTGTACATTAACATAAGTTACATGAAAGCGCGGCGAGCATTAAGCAAAGCAATAGAGATAATTTATGGGGATTGGGCAGAATCATACTCGACTTTACCATAGTTCTTTGATGAGATAAAAATAACGAACGTTGGCTCTATAGGTCATGTGACACACGATGATGGGAGTATTTGATCGCGCTTTTTGGGCATTTGGGCCTTGCATTACAGGTTTTGTGCATTGTCGGCCTTTGCTCTGTATTGACAGGACGCACTTGTATGGTAAATACAAAGGCACGTTGCTTGTTGCAACCGGGGTAGATGTAGATGATTGCTGATTTCCTTTGGCATACGCAGTATTAGAATCGGAATAATGTGACTCTTAGGGTTGGTTTTTTCTTGCATGCTAGAATTCATACATAGTGTTCGTGGTCATTGTATTACGTTCATATCTGATAGGATGAAAGGAATTCCAAAAGCTTTACATAGAAAATGGCGACAACCACACAAACATCGTTATTGTGCAAGACATATAAAAGGCAACTTCCGAGCGGCATGATTTAGAGAGAAGCGATTGACAGGGTTGTTTTATTCAGCAGTGCATGCGTCCGAGCTAGTTGAGTACATGAAAATTAGAGAAGAGATCAAAGAAAAAAGTTGGCGTGTGCATCAGTGGATTGAACGAAGTCTAGGAAATTTTGAAGAAAACCGGGCTTTGTGCAAAGACGATGGAGGACTCTTTCATGTAATGACAACTAATGTTTCTAAATGTTTTAAAGGTGTATTGAAAGGGGCTAGATCGCTACCTATAAAGGCTTTGGTTACACGGACATTCTATCGCTCGGTTCAATATTTCTGCAAGCGTCGCCAAATTGCAGATGAACTAGCGACGCACTTTAATCTAAAGTGGGAAGCCAAAATAGCAGATTGAGCCAGTGAAGCGCGTCACTGCATACTATTACGATTTATCCAAACTAAATGGAAGGCAATTCGCTACTTTGATGATGAATACAAAGTTATAATCGACGGCACCAACTGCTCTCATCCCATCATTGGATTGCCTTCTAAGGCAAACCTAAAAGCACGGCCACATCCCCTAATGTGATCAACATCTCTCAGATAGGAAGATGGAATGTAGATGCCTCCACTCTCCATCTATCGACAAGAGCTGTGACCATATGATGATCTAACTGAAGGTAGCCTAATTGCAGTATTGTCGAAAAGCCAGCTAGATCAATCTCCTCTAATACTCTAGGATGATGCAAAGTGACTTTCTTAAGATAAATAGAGTGATCGATGGTGAAATATGCTTCTTCGCTCTGTTTAACATTGCATGTACGTATATTAATATTGACACACTTTGTGAATGAAAATCATGGGAAATTGCCATCATATACGCTTCACTAGACGTGCGGTGTCTAGGCTGTAAGCACAACACGCTAGGGTCTACTGGATCGGGCTCCATCTCGATGTAATCTACAACCCAAAGATTAATGTATTCAACCCTTAATTATCATAAATTTAATTTTCTTCAATCTATACTAAAGTATACGCAATTGAATGAACATACACTTGCAAAAAACCCCTAATTCAATCTATAACATATAGCTTTCACAAAATCTTGCAAAAATATGAAATCTAGAAAACCCTAAAAATTCCGTAAATCATGAAATTGGAGATGAGTGCATTACCAATATCCTCCACTATTCCGGATGTAGAAGCCATGGTCTGAATGAGCTTCGAATTTGATTAAAAAGCAATGAAAATTGAAATTTTTAGGAGGGAGAGAGCTGATACCCGAAATGGGTTTTTTTGAGTTAGCTTGAATGTTTCAAGAGTGAGGGGGACTCAGCTGTCTGTTTTGTTATAGGAAAAACAATGGGTGATTTTTCAAAAAATCACCCACGTGCGATTTTTCAAAAATCGCCAAAAGCTATTGTTGAAAAATCCAAACATATTTACTGCACCAACACATCCTACAACAATACGGGAACTACTCTATCGTGTATGCTCTACAGATTCCTCCAAACAACTCTATAAGACCATAAAAATTCATCCGACGACAATTACATGGATATAACAATCAATTTCAAAGAAAATCAAACATACATTCTACAGAATATGAGAATATCCATGCAGAGTACTAATAACATATTGAACTAATAAAACAAAACTAATAACATACATTCTATGAAACATGAAAATATCCATCAATTACATGAAAATAAATTAACTACCCAACATTGGGTTCTTGATTAGAAACAGTTTGTCAAACGTACCCATTGCGAACATAAGCTAAAGATGAAATTTTCTTCTCTACCAACATTTTCTATTCATTCTTCAACTAACTTTTTCGAATGCCTAACTTCAGCTTGCATTTCAAGGGCGTATTCCAATCCTCGAGCACACAACGGAGGATCGATACACTTTATAAAATTACAGCACCCCACTTCGCCAGGATTCATCATGTGATCTTCGTACGAAGCACAACCGTAAAATCATCTTCCGACATTAGTTTCAGTTTTGGCTATGACAACCACGTATTCATCGCCACATCGGCAAACTGGATATGCACCAGATGGTACCGTAGGACCTACAGGATTACCAGGACTTAGTATTTTACCGCCAACGGAAATTTTTTTGCTCGCTCTTTGGTTCGCTACAACTTCGCGTAAGAAAGTTTTGAGAGATGATGTTCCCGAGTGGAACTTTTTTTGTATCGGCTCAAATTGCATTTCTGGAACAAATTCTACATTAATTAGATGCGTAAGTCCCTTTGAGCTTCAAAATCATCATAGCATTTCAACATCGCCTCGTCATTTATCTCTCAATCAACCATGTCTAGTTCAACTACGAGTATGTCAGCATTGATTAGAATACACAACAACTCCAAATTAGGATTTTAGTTAGAATAAACAAATTATAAACATTACCTTGTACCGAAGATTACACCAAGTTGTTGAGAAGCTTAGATTATATTTTGCGAGAATCGGACTTTTTTTGAATTTTCTATGAAGAAGTAGGGTTTGAGAAGGTTCAAGAATTTGTTGATGAGTTTGGTAAAGTTGACAGTGAAGAAGAAGGTAGGGTGCTGGTTGGTTTTATAACAGGCATTTGGGCGACTTTTCGAAAATCGCCGGTTGTCAATTTTTGGAAAATCGCCAACTGAATAGACCAGAAAAAAGGTGGTCTATTTCTATAATTAATTAAACTATTTTAATTTTATCTATTTTAATACATATATATACACTATTTTCAATATCTAAACCGTTTAAGTTGGAACTGTTATGATTTCAAAAGTGTTATGATTTCGAAAGTGTTATAATTTTTGAAGGTGTTACGATTCTGGAAATGAATATTATTTAAAGTAAATAATAATATCATATTGATATGATTTTGAAATGAATATGATATTTTGATATGAAGTATGAACTATTTGAAATGAAATGATCATTGTGTGAAATAAGCATTTGGTTGTAAAAGAGAACGGAACAGATATTGTCATACTCTCTACCAATACCAAAAACCACTTTAACAGCTATGTACATTGTGGAGATTCCAGATCGAAGTAGGATGGTTTAGCGACGATTCTATACGAGGTTTTAGCGCAGCCTTAACTCTCATGAGTCAGTTTGATGTGGCTAAAACAAGAGCTATGCCGAGCTAAGTGGGTCATTCCCCCTATTAGACACATTTCTTCGATACCATTCTATTACTTTTTTTATTCGATTGGCTGCACGTTTGATTTGGGTGTGCGTCTCACGGTGGGTGGTAGTAGCTGCTATGCGTTTCCACTAGTCTGGGAGTGCAAATGGTATTTCTACCCTAGCATTGCCTCGCGTGCCTTGTCACATGCCTTATCGCGCCTTCTACGAGTTTGGTTTGTATCGTACCTATGGAGTGCTCCCTGATAGGCTACCTACGGATGGAGTTTACAATATCTGTATAGACTAGTACATTATATAAAATGTTTTAAGGGGGATATGGGTAATGGCTTAATGCTATTTAATACTTTACTTTATTGATAGACATATTATAATAGCGTATATTACTATATAGTAGATAGTTCCATGGATCCTTAGAGGATGGATATTCCAAACATCCTTTAATTTACCTTGTATTTTAGTCGACATTTCACTTGAGTAAATTTACTATTATAAGAATGTTAATCCTGACTCGAGTGTTTTGTGTTTTGCTTTGTGCTCGGGTTAGACTGAGTATCAAATCAATTGAGACTCACCTTTGGAGATTGGAGCTTTGTTTGAAGATCTATCTATCCAGCTTTTAGTTATTACAGTTTATTCCAGTCATTTATTTTTAGACTCGTTATTAGCTTATGTATTAGAGATTCAATTGTATTTGAGATTCTGTTGTATTTTGTTTCCAACTCTGATGTTTTATGGTAGCCTCATGAACTACTATTTATCTATTCCGGTGCTTATTATTATGCTACTCCGCGTCCGTGATTCTTTGATTGATAAATTTACTGTATATGCTAAGTTTTCCCAAATAATAAATTAATATTCTGATATTTTGAGCAATTCAATTTTGGCATGTGCAGATGCAAATGGTTCGAAATAGCGGGACGTTACATAAAAATTAATTTGTTCAATTTTAAAATTAGCTCGTTTAAATTGACGAGTAAAAATAGCCTCCCAGGGCACAATCTCGAAATTTGACGAAACTATTTCCATTAGATCCAAAATAGTGTATTATTATCGGATTTCAAATTTCTTATCGTTTAGTGCTGTCATTTGTTCTAGGTATAGAAACGCACTAAAATTAATATCGAAAACTCACTATAATAATTGGGTCCAAAAAGCTTTGTTCTCCACACGATCGAACTAGGACTTGAAACCTTTTCCATTACGTTCGAAATAGGGGTATAACTTCATAAATGCCTAGCAGAACGCCTCGACTAGGGTTCAAATTTTGAACTATGTAAATCGATGTACTTGCAATTAAATAATAATTTTGAATTATTTAAGGTCAATCATGGTCGTATTCTCTCCAATCAGATGTGCCTTTATCTTCTACATCACGCAACCCCATTTTCTTCATTTTAAAAACACATGCAAGTTACACAGTGAAGGAAGGAAAAAAAGAAAAATAATGAAACTTTAAAAATTGATTTCTTCAATTTTACTCAACGAAAAATTGTGAAACCTTCTTTAAAAATCGTATTTTGCTAAGAGCTTTGAACGAATATGTATTTCGAGATCTTCGACCGAGTGAGGTGGTGTGCTTTTTTTGATAGTAAAGGTTGAACGTTTTTTTAGCCTAGGGTTGGAGAATTCTCAAAATTTAGGCAATAGCTTGAAGAATCGATGTAACAACCCGCATATTTTACGATTGAGTACTTATATATTTATTTAAATATTTCATCGTTAGTCAGATTTTAGTCCGAAAAGCTACTTTTTGCAAACAGTCAAATTAGGACTCGAGACCACCCCCATTGAGTTCAAAATGACGTTTGCGATCTTTTTGAGTATAAACTTCGATATGTTTGGAGATGGTAGAATTTTGCTACTTTTTCACTTAGGGCTTTGGTTTTGTTTCAGCCCATTAGACCCAAGCTTCACCCCTCTTCTCTTCATTACTTCCTTTCTATTTCCTAATACTCAAGCTTTTGCAACAATGGAGAGAGGAATGGGAAATTAAAACTCCAAGCCCTAGTTTCCATCTACAAATCAAGTTCTAGCTCCAAATCAATAGAAGAAGCATTGGTAAGCCTCCTCTTCTACTTCTCCAACTCATTCTCTTATCAATTTCAGAAATTCCTAAACCTAACTTAGGAAATGTTTCTTTTTTTAGCTTAGATTCAAGCTTATTGGGTCGGAATTGAAGAGTGATTGTCCTTGCCTTTCCTTTATAGCTTCTTCTCCATTTGTATTGGGTTCCAAGGTGAGATTTTTATCTCACATCTTAGTCTATAATTATCCTCGATTGTTAGTTATGAATTCCTAACACTTATTCTTGTGCAATTGATTTTGGTTTGGATTGATTTCGTGTATATTCCATTTTTTGGTGTTTTGAAATCAAAATCAATGAAAATCCTATTATGGATATTTGGACATTGATATTTGAGGCGTATCGAAGAGACGTTAAGGCTGGGTTGTCACGTGGCGTAAATCCTTTGTCGTCATTTGCTTGTCTGATCGCTTTCGATATTCATTTAGCCATTTTTGGTCGAGGTTCAGGAAATGCTCTGAAATCGAGTTTCAGACGACTGAATAAGGAATTTCAGACGTCTGAATTGGCTCGATTTCAAACAGAAAGGAAATAGGCTAAAAACATCTATTTCAGACGTCTGAAACATTTGGTTCAGACGTCTGAATTTCGTTCTGGAAAACTTCTAATTTTCCAGATTCAGACGCCTGAACCAAATGTTTCAGACGTCTGAATATGCTGTGTTTTGCCTGCTTGCCTATTTTGTTTAGGAATTCCAATTTTTATCGATTCGGGTTGATTCCCTCTTGTTGTTATCATCTATTATCGACTTTGATGACATTTTCTTTGGGATTTTTGGAAATATCCATTTTGATGGATTTGATATCGATTTCTTTGAAGTTAATTCACGTCTTCGTATGTGAATTTTGGTGATTGATTGTTCTACAATCATTTTGTGATTCGTCACTTTAAAAATGTAAAGGTTTCAATACTAGTAGTAAATATCAAACCTCTTTCATCAAAACGATTTCAACACTATTTTGTTACAAAGCTCGTTTCTTAAACCGTTTTCCAATCTACTAGTATATACAAACCTTTACCTCACCCGTATGAGAAATCTAATTAAACGACATAGTAAAACAAGTGGTATGAAACGTTTGTGTTTACTTCGTCGGTTAATTCTTGAACTTGTTCGATTGAATTTCATGTGACAATTTTCGAGTGGAGCCTTATAGTTTGTTCGTAAATATTTAAGTTAAGATAGTGGTTATGGGACATGAAGCTAAGCTCATATATTTACTAGCTTAGTCTAATAGACACTTCTTGAGATCGATGATGAACATTTTGTGATTTAGACTAGCAATGTGCGATGTCTCTTTGTCTGCGAGGGAGACTAAACCCCGTTTCTGTGGAGCTTCTGCTCAATTTGGTAGGGTAGCGACCCATGGTTTTCGGGCCGTTTTGTGGAGCCTTGGCTTATAATTAATGGTTAGCTACCATGGAATAGCATTCCGTTTGATACACGTGTTGGTGAGTTTTCATACTCCCGTTTTGTGACAGGTCCCCCCCTATTTGTGATTTATGGGCTTCCATTGATGATTTCTAGAATTTTTGTTTCACCAATTTTCACGATTTACATTTGATAAGTTTTACCAGTATTTGTGCATTAGTGAATTTGTGTGTCATTAACTTTTGTGATTGGCATTGATATAATTGTCAATATTTATGGTTTGGTTAATAAAAATAAAGAGTATGTCAATCTTTTTTATCTTTGACAAGACTCTTGTGATACTGATTAATCTATTGTTGATTTTCAGTTACATACTTATCACAGTATGGCGTTATGGTTATCATACGTTTTTGCCATATCTCTTATTCTATATCATTTTATTTGATATTTATAGTTAGACTGATCCGTTTATTACTTTCTTATTAAAGAATACTCGGGTCGGACCGTGATGTTACAGGTGCTTCTGCTTGACTTCTCATCTGGGATTATTATCCTGACTTTTGGCTAACTACTTAGATTAGTAGTTTTTGGTTGTATACATTTGAGATATAGACTCATTGATGTATACTTATTTTTTTGTGTAGCACTTGTAACTATCCTTTTGTGATATTGTGGGTCTTGTTTGACCACTACTCTCGTATACACTTTCATATGTAATATTCATATCTGTTTCCGCCTTTGAGATATGAAATTCTATGACTGATTTATGTTATGTTTATTTCTATGTTTGTTTCCGAAGAATATATATGCCACTGTGTAGTAGTTTTGAGTTTGTATCGGTATGTCGGATTCCCTCTTGAAAAGAAAATGCATGTTATACTCTCTGACATATCGGTGCTTGCACTAAGCAATTACACGGATGGTCGCTCCTCAACAGCCTTATTCTCCGTGCTAGTTGACGGCATTACCCCGTAGTGTCCTTGGCTAGCGTGGGTATAGAGGTAGGGCGTCACAGCTTGGTATCAGAGCCAAACTTCGAAATAATGTAGAATAATTTAACAAGGATCATCTTCCTAAGTCCATCTTAGAAGTCGTGCCTTAGGATTTAATTCGTGTCTTCGTACCGTTCTGCGACGTCCCACCCCTATACCCACGCTAGCCAAGAACACTACGGAGTAATGCTGTCAACTAGCACGGATAATAAGGCTTTGGAGGAGCGACCATCCGTGTAATTTCTTTGTGCGAGCACCGATATGTTAGATAGTATAACATGCATTTCATTTAAGGAGGAAATCCGACATACCGATACAAACTCAAAGCTACTACACAGTGGGTATATATAATCTTCGGAAACAAATATAGAAATAAACATAACACAAATCATTCACAGACATCCATACCACAAAGGCGGAAAAAGATATGAATATATAACACATGAAAGTGTACATCAGAGTAGTGGTCTGTAAGATCCACAATAACACAAAAGAATAGCAACATGTGCTATACAAAAGAATACATCTATGACTCGATATCTCAAATGTATACAATAAAACTACTAATCTTAGTAGTTAGCCAAAAGTCAGAATAATAGATCCCTGAAGAGAAGTCAAGCAGAAGCACCTGTAACATCTCTGTCTGACCCTGTGCATTATTTCATAAAAAAATAATAAATGGATCAGTCTAGCTATAAATATCAGATGACATGATATAGAATAAGAGATATGGCATAAACGTATAATAACTGTTTGCGTAAAAAATGGTCACAAACACCCAATACCGTGAAAGCACCAGTGTATGAATATAAATTAGAGATATTCAAACACAAACAACAAATCTCAACAAATAATAGACAGCAGTCCAAAAGTAAAGAACAGAGACACAAGTTTTATAGTGGTTCGGCTATCTCCGGCCTACGTCCACTCCAAATTTTTTTTTTATTGATTATCCTTGAAGATTACAAGTGATTACCACAGTTATAGTGACCAAATCTGAAGAAAATTGCAGTAATGATGCTATGGTATAATTTTAGCAGCGTCTGTGCTTGCCTTTCCTCTCCAAATTTTCCGACCCCTTTTCTGAATGACCAGGGGCTCTATTTATAGGTGTGGAAGGCCGAAATCCCGCCTAAAACCTGGGGAGACTGCTTGGCACGTGAGGGGGGCCCACAGGCCCGTGTTCTCGGAATCCGTGCCCAGTTTGGGATCGATTCGAAGTGACGTTCGAATGGATCAAGAATCCATCCAATTGAGCTGAAATTTGGTGTGAACATTCTTCAACATGTATGTAAGCTCCTGTAAAAATTTCATTGCATTTGGGTCAACGGTTTGGAAGATATGATCGATCCAAGTTCAAGAATCCGTGCGTCCTGAATGGTTCGAACCCATGCTTCGAAACCATCTACTTCGAAACCATCCTCTTCGAATCCATAGGGCCGACTCCTTCGAATCCATACCCTTCGAACCCATGCTGTTCGAATCCATGCTTTCTGAAGCCGCCTCCTTCGAGTCCATATCCTACGAGTCCATCCTCTTCGAATCCATCCCTTTCGAATCCTCGTCCTTCGAATCCATGTCCCTTGCTTCGTATCCATCATCTTCGAATCCATGTCCTCTTCGAATCCATCCCCTTCTTCGAATCCATGTCCACTTCGAATCCATCTCCTTCTTCGAATCCATGTCTACTTCGACTCCATCTCCTTCTTCGAATCCATGTCTGCTTCGACTCCATCTCCTTCTTCGAATCCATGTCTGCTTCGACTCCATCTCCTTCTTCGAATCCATGTCTACTTCGACTCCATCTCCTTCTTCGAATCCATGCCCACTTCGAATCCATCTCCATTGCATTGAAGCTACTCCTTTTGAACCCATCATGTTCCCATCGATTCGAAGCGTCATCGATGCGAACCTCCTGGGTTCGAACCTGATGGGTTCGAACCTGATGGGTTCGAACTACGTACTATTCCTACTTTGAATCCGTCATATTTCCTTCATACGAACTCCGATTAACCTGAAATTCGAAACATAGCCTTTCATAGTCCTTATCATCATTTCCAATCAATTTCGTCCCGATCGGAGTTCAACAAAATTTTGACGATATCCATTGTAGCCTTATCTCCAGTCCTGATATCCATAATTCCTTGCCAATTTGTTGATATTCCAGTTTTGACCAAAAAATGGGATAACATTTTGCCCCCCAAAACATGCCTTGTGATAACAAGGCGTGTTTTGAATAATTACGAATCCAATATCCGAAGTCCACAGCCATATTGCCAGAGTATATCGTCCTTGACTGCTTCGAGTTGATGTCCAAATCCATATCCAATAGCCAAAGCCTTAGCCAATTCTGTATCCATTCGAACTCGACAACCAAGTTCCAATCCATCCTTATCCAATAGCCAATAACCGGAGCCAGGACCTCTCCGGGTTGATATCCAAATCCATAACCTCTCTGGGTTCCTGTCAAGCGTGATCCACATCCGACGACCGTGGTCCAGTGTCCCTGGACGTTGAGTTAACCTCTCCGGGTTCTTGCCAAGCGCAATCCATACTTGACGACCTTGGTCCAGTGTCCCTGGACGTTGAGCCAATCTCTCCGGGTTCTTGCCAAGCGCAATCCATACTTGACGACCTTGGCCCAGTGTCCCTGGGCGCTGTAAAATGCCATGGCTAAAGTCCTAAGCCGAATCCTGATCTCTCCGGACCCTTGCCGAGCATAGTCCATACTCGACGACCTGAAAATAATAAATGATAATAGAGGGCTAAGTCCTAGGCCGAATCTTGGTCACTTCGGACCCTTGCCGAGCATTGTCCATACTTGACGACCTGAATGAGTCAATCTACCTTGTTTGGGTAAAGTGACTCATCCCTTGCCAGGCATAATCCATGCCCGACGACCATTTACCAAAAACCAGATAAAAGTCCAACCAAAATTTATTCCAAAGTCCAAATCCGAAATTCAAATTCGAAATCCAAATCCAAAATCCAAATCCAAATCCAAAATTCAAATCCAAACCAGAAAACCAGAAATCCAAACCAGCATCCAAAACCAAAAACAATCATCCAAAGGAAAATCCAAATAAAAAAGCAAGAAAAACCAGGAGCTCAATCCAAGCTCCAAAACCAAATCCAAAAAAGAAAAGCAATGTCCAATCTAAAAAGCAAGAAATAAATTTCACAAACCATAGCATCCCGGTTTATCATCATTCAGAGCATGCCTAGGGGCTATCTCCGTCCCCGTACATGTGTAAATGACTTTACCGTTTGCTAGTAGCTTGCTACTTATTCCATATTATCCTGGTCAATGGATGATCAATCGACGATCATCCCTGGGCCTCCCATCATCACGGCGTGAAGTGGTCGGTGGTTGCTCCTGCTCCACCGTTGCGTCCCGAGTTCCAACGTATTGCTGTAACTGTCCATTCCTTACATGCTCCTCGATTATGTCCTTTAGGTGCCTGCAGCTGTTGGTATCGTGTCCATCCAGATCATGGAAGAGACAGTGCCTTCCTGATGTCCTTTCCCGCTCTGTTGGTTCCCTCCTAGCCGGCCTTCGGTAGGGAAGGCGATTCCGAGTTTCCAGGTATATCCGCTCCAGCGTCTCGTTCAATCCTGTGTATGTGGAAAACTTTGGATCCTTCCATCGCTTCCTAGCGTTTCCAGAGTCGTCATCTAACTTCCTTTTTCCTTTATCCTTATCCAAACCGTTTTTGGATACCGCTCCAACCTCGATTGCATTAGCCTTCTTCAACTTTAAATCCGTACTTGCATCTTCTTGCCGAAGGAACCTTTCTGCCTCATGAAAGAATTCGTCGAGATTTTGCGGGGGATCTCGTATCAGAGATACCTTGAAATCCGAATTCTCCTTGACTCCTGATACTGCTGCCATTAAAACCATTGATGGATCAGGCCGATCCACCGAAGCGACTGCCGCACTGAATCGAGTTAGAAAAGCTCTAAGCGATTCGTCCATCCTTTGCTTCACCGATGTTAAAGTCATCACGTTCTTCGGCCTCTTGACGTGAACCCGAAACTGTCCCAGAAACTTTTCCACTAATTCCTTCCAAGTCATGATAGATCCTTCTTCCAGCTGCCTGAACCACATCGCAGCTAAGTCCGTCAAGTACAAAGGGAAGCATCGGGCCATCACCTCCTCTGATGCCCCCAGCACCTCCATGTGTCTGGTGTATCTCATCAAGTGATCCGTAGGGTCTTCCTTGCCATTGTATACCTCCACGCTAGGTAGCTTGAACTTAGATGGATTCTGAGCCATCCTTATTTCCCGAGTGAATGGACTCCTGTTTACTCCTTCCAAGTCTCCGTTGGTCAAACCACCTCGCACAGTCTTCCTGATTATATCTACCAATCCACCGTTGTCTGTCGGAGGTTGCCCCCGAGGGAACTCCGGTACATACTCTTCGTGTAGCTCGTTAGTAGCAACGTTGGTTCTAGCCTGTTGAACTCCTTCCAAAGGTTCTCCTGTGTTGAATCCTGTGGGCCTGCCCCCAAGCCCTTGTTGATTGCAACCTGGCTCCGTATCCTGTCCGTCATTGAGTTCCGTAACCCTAGCTTCTTGTCCTGCATCCACAGCCGTTGTAGCTGTTCCTAAGTTCTGCATCTCTGCAGCTCTCATTTGCTCCAAGAAAGTTTGCATCATTTCCTGTTGACTTTTCAACAACCTCTCTTGCAGTGAATTTGTTATGGCTTCCATTTCATCCCGGGTTATGTAGATCGAAGCCGGTCCTTCCTCACCTCCGGAGGATGCTTGTTGACTTCCTCCTTGTTGGCTTCTCTCAACCCTTAGCCTTCTACTATTTTGCCTAGTCATTGTCTTCCAAATCCAAACTTCTATCCGATGTAGCGGGTGCTGGTCCTTCTCAGTCAAAGCACCAAAATGTTTGCGTAAAAAATGGTCACAAACACCCAATACCGTGAAAGCACCAGTGTATGAATATAAATTAGTGATATTCAAACACAAACAACAAATCACACCAAATAATAGACAGCAGTCCAAAAGTAAAGAACATAGACACAAGTTTTATAGTGGTTCGGCTATCTCCGGCCTACGTCCACTCCAATTTTTTTTCTTTTTATTGATTATCCTTGAAGATTACAAGTGATTACCACAGTTGTAGTGACCAAATCTGAAGAAAATTGCAGTAATGATGCTATGGTATAATTTTAGCAGCGTCTGGGCTTGCCTTTCCTCTTTAAATTTTCCGACCCCTTTTCTGAATGACCAGGGGCTCTATTTATAGGTGCGGAAGGCCGAAATCCCTCCTAAAACCTGGGGAGACTGCTTGGCACGTGAGGGGGGCCCACAGGCCCGTGTTCTCGGAATCCGTGCCCAGTTTGGGATCGATTCGAAGTGACGTTCGAATCGATCAAGAATCCATCCAATTGAGCTGAAATTAGGTGTGAACATTCTTCAACATGTATGTAAGCTCCTGTAAAAATTTCATTGCATTTGGATCAATGGTTTGGAAGATATGATCAATCCAAGTTCAAGAATCCGTGCGTCCTGAATGGTTCGAACCCATGCTTCGAAACCATCTACTTCGAAACCATCCTCTTCGAATCCATAGGGCCGACTCCTTCGAATCCATACCCTTCGAACCCATGCTGTTCGAATCCATGCTTTCTGAAGCCGCCTCCTTCGAGTCCATATCCTACGAGTCCATCCTCTTCGAATCCATCCCTTTCGAATCCTCGTCCTTCGAATCCATGTCCCTTGCTTCGTATCCATCATCTTCGAATCCATGTCCTCTTCGAATCCATCCCCTTCTTCGAATCCATGTCCACTTCGAATCCATCTCCTTCTTCGAATCCATGTCTACTTCGACTCCATCTCCTTCTTCGAATCCATGTCTGCTCGACTCCATCTCCTTCTTCGAATCCATGTCTACTTCGACTCCATCTCCTTCTTCGAATCCATGCCCACTTCGAATCCATCTCCATTGCATTGAAGCTACTCCTTTCGAACCCATCATGTTCCCATCGATTCGAAGCGTCATCGATGCGAACCTCCTGGGTTCGAACCTGATGGGTTCAAACCTGATGGGTTCGAACCTGATGGGTTCGAACTACGTATTATTCCTACTTTGAATCCGTCATATTTCCTTCATACGAACTCCGATTAACCTGAAATTCGAAACATAGCCTTTCATAGTCCTTATCATCATTTCCAATCAATTTCGTCCCGATCGGAGTTCAACAAAATTTTGACGATATCCATTGTAGCCTTATCTCCAGTCCTGATATCCATAATTCCTTGCCAATTTGTTGATATTCCAGTTTTGACCAAAAAATGGGATAACAATAACCATAATTGCATACTACTATAAGTATGTAAATGATAATCAACAAGAGATTAATCAATATCACAAGAATCTTCTCAAAGATCCAGATCCACAAAAAGGTAATGACACAACAATTCACCTATGCACAAAATTTGATAAAACTTATCATTGAAAATCACGAAAATTGGTGAAGCACAAATTCCAGAAATCAACACACGAAATCCAGAAATCAACACACGAAATCCAGAAATCAAAAAAAGGGGCAGGCCTATCACAAAACGGGAGTATGAAACCTCACGAACACGTGTATCACAAAACGAGACACTATCTCATGGTAGCTAACTATTAATTTTGAGCCGAGGCTCCACAAGAATGGCCCGAAGACCGTGGGGCGCTACCCAACATATGTGAGTCGAAACATCACACAAACGGGGTTTAGTCTCCCTCATAGACAAAGGGACATCGCACAATTGCTAGTCTAAATCACAAAAATGATCGTCATTGATCATAAAGAAGTGTCAAATACACTAAGCTAGTAAATATATGAGTTTAGCTTCATGTCCCATAAACACTTGCTTAACTTAAATATTTACGAACAAACTATAGATCTTCACTAGAAAATTGTCACAAGAGGTTCAATCGAACAAGTCCAAGAATTAACCGACGAAGTAAACGCAAGCGTTTCGAATCACTTGTTTTACTAAGTCGGTTAATTAGATTTCTCATACGAATGAGGTAAAGGTTTGTACATACTAGTAGATTGGAAAACGGTTTACGAAATGTGCTTTGTAATAAAATAGTGTTGAAATTTTTTGATGAAAGAGTTTTGATATTTACTACTAGTATTTAAACCTTTATATTTTTAAAGTGACAAATCACAAAAATTATTGTAGAAATAATCAGTCACAAAAATTCACATTCGAAGACGCGAATGAAATCCATGGAAATCAGCTCAAAATGCGTTAAAGTGGAAGTGCCCCAGCGACATAACAAAATTCAACACAGGAATTAGGCACGACCAAGATGGCGCGACCTAACACGGCCGAGCTAAAGATGCAATGGAACGACCTAAAGGTCAAGCGACCTAAGGTAAGACAGGTCGAGCGACCTAGTGGAAACGAGGTCATGCGACCTAATGGAAGTGAGGCGAAGTGACATGAGCGAGCGACCTAAGGGTTGAGAGAGCTAACGTCTGAAACAGGGCCGAGCGAACTAACGAGTCACGACCTATTGGAACGAGCTTTCATAGCCGAGCAACCCAAGGGATGCGACCTAAAGTGGAAATGGGTTCAAGCGACCTAAAGTGGAGATGGGGTCAAGCGACCTAACGGATCGCGACCTAATGTGAAAAAGGGCCGAGCGACCTAACCCATGGCGAACGACTTAAGGTCTAACGACCTAAAGGGAAGCAACCTAAGGTGGGTAGGCCGAGCGGCTTTGTGGCCGAGAGACCTAGCTCGTAGCGAGCTAAACGTAGGCAGAACGACCTAAGGGCTAGCGACCTAATCCATGGCCGAGCTAACGAACTAGTACCGCGGTGACTTTTCCACCAGAATGACCTAAGCCCAGAAATTCACCAAGAACACTAAAAATTGGAGTTTTTCGCCAATCCAATCCAAACCAAATGCAAATGTACATGCTAAAGTGATAGGAATTCATTCCCAACAATCCAATATAGTTATAGACAAGAATGTGAGATAAAAATCTCACCTTTTCACAATTTAAATGAAAAATCAAGCTTGAAAGCAAAAGAAGAAGCAATCCCACTTCAATCTCAACATAAGGAGCTTAAATCAATGGCTTCTCTCTAGATTTGGAGTTGGATGATGGATTTGCAAGAGAACCTTGAGCTTGGAATTTTAATTTCCCATTCCACTCACCATTTTTGATGAAGCTTTAGTGTTAGGAAATTTATGAAGGAATGAAGAGAAGAGGGAGTGGAGGTTGGGTCTAATAGGCTAAGTCTAAACTAAAGTCCAAAGTGAAAAAGTAGTGAAATTCTACCAACTCCAAACATATCAAAGTTTATATCTAAAAAGATTGCAAATGTCATTTCGAACTCAATGGAAGTGGTCTTGAGTGCTAATTTGACCGTTTGCAAAAAGTAGCTTTTCGGACCAAGTTCCAACTAACGATAAAATATTTAAATATAAAATCGATAAATATGCGGGTTGTTACATACTCCCCTCCTTAAAGAAATTGCGTCCTCGCAATATATAAGATGGAAATAAAAAGTAACAACCATAAAAGCATATTAACACAAAAGAAATATGAAATAAGAAGTTCACCTCAAGGAGCATGAGAAAGTAAATCCGGATGTGTTCGCTCGATGAATTCTCTAGATTCCCAAGAGAAATCTTTAGGATTTGAGGGCCATTGAACTTTAACAAGAGGAACATCTTTATTTCGAAGTCGTTTGACCTCCGAAGCAATAATACGAACAGGATGTTGCTCATACGTTAAATTCGACGAAACTTCAATTTCTTCCACAACACCAGGCTCAAGAATAGAATCAGAATCTCGAAGACATTTCCGTAATTGAGAAACATGAAACACGTCATGAATAGCAGAAAACTGAGCCGGTAATAAAAGGCGATAAGCCATGGAACCAATACGTTCGGTGATAGGAAATGGCCCAATATATCGAGGCACTAATTTTCCCGATCGACTGAAACGTACAACACCCTTCATAGGTGAAACACGGATAAACACAAGATCTCCCACAGAATATTCCAATTTTCTTCTCCGGTTGTCTACATAGGATTTTTGTCTGCTCTGGGCATCTTTTATCCTATGACGAATAAGGTCAATCTTTTCTGTGGAATCACGAATAAAATCTGGACCTAAAACTAGCCTCTCACCGGCCTCAAGCCAACAAGAAGGAGATCGGCATGGCCTTCCATAGAGTGCCTCAAAAGGTGCCATACCAATACTAGGTTGGAAGCTATTGTTATAGGAAAACTTAACAAGAGAAATATGATCTTCCTAGCTTCCACCAAAATCAAGCACACAAGCACGAAGAAGATCTTCAAGAGCTTGATTCACATGCTCGATTTGTTCATCGGACTGGAGATGATAAGCGGTGCTAAAATTAAGCTTCGTTCCCAACGCTTTTTGAAGAATCTTCCAAAATCCACTAGTAAACAATGGACCACGATCACTAATAATAGAAGTAGGGACTCTATGCAATTTAACAAATTCTTTGATAAAAAGTTTGGCTAAGAGAGGAACGGTTTGATGGGACCGAACAGGAATAAAATGTGCGGATTTAGTAAGTCTATCAACTATCACCCATAAGCTATCATGACCCGAACGAGAACGGGGAAGGCCGTCTATAAAATCCATGGAAATTTGATCCCACTTTCAAATTGGAATTTCTAAAAGTTGCAACAACCCACCGGGCCTTTGATGTTCGGCCTTGACAAGTTGGCAAGTCATGCA
This sequence comes from Allium cepa, assembly GCA_030765085.1. Taxonomy (NCBI): domain Eukaryota; kingdom Viridiplantae; phylum Streptophyta; class Magnoliopsida; order Asparagales; family Amaryllidaceae; genus Allium; species Allium cepa. The sequence goes on from CM060943.1 coordinate 914,482,128, forward strand.
ACACTTAACAAAGTTTGCAATATCAGATTTCATTCCCTCCCAATAATAAAGTCGCTTCATATCCGCGTACATTTTACTACAACCGGGACGAATGGTAAATTTAGAACGATGAGAATCTTCTAAAATATCTTTTCGAAGATCAGTAATATTTGGCACGATAATTCTACCAAATCTTCGAATGCCGCCACGGGAATCAATATCAGAGTCTTTAAAATCTTCAATATCAATTTTATCCCTCAATCTTTGGCTAAGAAGAACCAATATAGGATATAGTCCTTGGGCTTCCAGAATGCTGTCTAAAAGAGAAAGACGAGCCTCTAGACTACATAAAAAAAGGGATGAATATAAATCGGAAACTCGATCTCGAATTTCACAAGTGGATAAAATTCCGACATCATTCCATTCAGATATCATCATTGAAACAACCGCTTGTTGCTTGCGACTAAGTGCATCGGCAACTCGATTTCCCTTTCCGGGAGTATAAAGAATATCAAGATCATAAGTTGCAAGAAATTCGAGCCAACATTGTTGACGCAAATTTAGTTCCTTTTGAGAAAATAGATACTTCAAGGACTTATGATCCGTATAAAGAACGAATTTCTCTCCTAAAAGATAATGACGGCAAATCCGAAGGGCGAAAACAATAGCCGCGGGCTCTAAATCATGAGTGGCATATCTAGTCTCGGCTGGCTTCAATTGCCTAGAAGCATAAGCAATAACACGTTCTCTTTGCATAAGAACGGCTCCCAAACCAACGCGACTAGCATCGGTTTAAACAGCAAAATCTTGATTCCCCTCGGGAATAACAAGAATAGGCACATCGGAAAGGAGTTCTTTTAATTTCTGGAAAGAAGCTTCACATTTGTCCGACCAAATGTATTTAACACCTTTCTTGGTCAAACCAGTAAGAGGCACGGAAATTTTGGAATAGTCCTTTATGAAACGGCGGTAATAACCTGCCAATCCGAGAAAACTACGAATTTCCGTCACTCACTCCGGTCTCTTCCAATTTTGAATCGTTTCAATCTTTGAAGGATCCACAGAAATTCTGGATTCGGAAATAATATGACCGAGAAACTTCACACGAGATTGCCAAAAGTGGCATTTAGAATAAATTTCTTTCAATTGATTGTTCCTAAGAGTTTCCAACACAATCCGAAGATGTTTTTCACGCTCCTCCTCGGTTTTAGAATACACAAGAATATCGTCAATAAAGATGAGAACAAACCGATCGAGGAAGTTTTTGAAAACTCTATTCATAAGGTCAACGAAATAAGCCGGAGCATTCGTCAAACCAAATGGCATAACAAGCCATTCATAAGATCCATAACGTGTACGGAAAGATGTCAAAGGAATGCTATCCTCTGCAATAAGAAGCTGATGAAAACCGGTAGCTAAGTCTAATTGTGAAAAGACTCTAGCACCACTAAGTTGGTCAAATAAATCATCAATCTAAGGTAAAGGATATTTATTCTTGATAGTAAGATCTTTAAGCTTGTGGTAGTCAACGCAAAGCCTAAGTGTATCGGATTTCTTCACAAAAATTGCTGAAGCTCCCCAAGGAGAGGTACTAGAGCGAAAAAATTGGTTCGTCTCCAATTCGGATAATTGTTTGCGCATCTCCTCATTTTCCTTATTCAACATACGATAAGGAGGACGAGTGATAGGTTGAGCTCCAGGAATGAGATTAATTATGAACTCAATTGCTCGCTTAGGTGGTAATCCTAAAACCGGCTCAAATATGTCGGAAAATTCACGAACAACGTGAATAAGAGAAATAATATCTTCCTCATCATCATTATCGTCATCATGAGGGTTTAAAGAATATAAAGATGCAACCAAACTGGAATCCGAATCTTTAAGGTCAATATAAATCTGCTTAACAGATTGAGGATGTCGAAGATAAATAGTCCGCTCAGGACATAGGATTTGGGTTTCATAACGGTTAAGCCAATCCATTCCCAAAATCATTCCAAAGCCTAAGTAGCGAATAACATGCAAGTCGGCTCGGAAAGAAAGATCACATAAAATAATCTCGACATCTTTACACAATAAACTGATTGTTGTGGATCCACCAACCGGATTCGCGATTCTCAAAGAAGTCATTAAACACATAACATCCAAAGAAAAAGTATCAACAAATTCTTTTGATATAAAAGAATGGGATGCACCCGTATCAAAAAGAACTCGAACAGGATGATCACGAAATAAAATAATGCCATCAAGGATAGAATGAGAAATACCTTTACCACAAGATGTGTTGCCAGGGGCTTGAGAAACATTAAGCTTTCCCTTCTTCCTGCCTTGAAGTTTTGGATAAGAAGATAAATAATGATCCGGGCTTTTGCAATAGCGACATGCACGAGGCTTTGAACACTTGTTCGCATAATGGTCCTTAGAACCATAGTTGTAGCATTGCCTACTACTAGAAGTAGGAGTCTTAGCTGCCAAAGAGGCTTGCTTCCCTTCCATATTGTTGGGATAAGGACCCTTGAATTTACTAGGCCTTTTCTTGTTGTTGAAGTTTGGTTTGGAACTCACAACTTCAACATCACTCTCTCTATCTGCCTCTTCAAGACGAAGAGCGATATCAACGAGTTGATCAAAAGAGACTTCTAATTTAAAAGTAATGGCTTCTTAAGATTTTTATTCAAGCCATAAACAAATCTTTGGTTCTCCTTCAATAGGGTGTTTATGTATTCAACCCCGTACTTAGAAAGTGACTCGAAGGATGTGACATAATCTGTCACAGAAGATTCACCTTGAACAAGGTCTATAAAATGGCGAGCCAAAGTCACCTTCTCAGCTTCTTGCATAAATTTTAATTCGAAGCGTTCCCGGAATTTCTCCCAAGCAAGATATGCTTCAACAATTTCAGAAATAAGAAGCTCATATCATTCTAATGCTCTTTCTTAGAGCATACTAGAGGCCACCTAAACACGGTGAAGATCAATAAGATTCATGCGAGAAAAGATTCGATCGCACGATCTCAACCAAGCCTGGACTTCAATAATTGTTTCAGAACCTTTGAATGGCTTCCCACCCAAATTGGTATAATCGCTGCACAAACGTGCAAATCCAGACCTAGGGTGAGTAGACTCCGGATTAGATCCGGCTTCTTAAGCATTCCTCACTAGATCAAGAAGATGTTGAGAAGACATAAATACTCCATCTTGGGGAGTAGCACGAGATTGACTGGCGCTGGGACGGCCAGGTCTAACCATTTCTCTTCCTTTTTGAAAGAAAGAAAGAAGAAGAATAAGGTTATTTACCAAACGAATATCAAGCAACCTTGATAGATAAACAAGGATTCATAAAGAAAATAGGATGAATCGGTTCGAAGACTCGAATTAAATCCTAATGCACTATTCCTAAGATGGACTTAGGACGATGATCCTTGCTAGATTATCTACATTGTTCCGAAGTTTGGCTCTGATACCACGCTGTGACGCCCCACCTCTATACCCACGCTAGCAAAGAACACTACGGAGTAATACTGTCAACTAGCACGGAGAATAAGGCTATGGAGGAGCGGCCATCCATGTAATTTCTTTGTGCGAGCACCGATATGTCAGATAGTATAGCATGCATTTCATTTAAGGAGGAAATCCGACATACCGATACAAACTCAAAGCTACTACACAGTGGCTATATATAATCTTCGAAAACAAATATAGAAATAAACATAACACAAATCAGTCACAGACATCCATATCACAAAGGCGGAAAAAGATATGAATATATAACACATGAAAGTGTACATCAGAGTAGTTGTCTGAAAGATCCACAATAACAAAAAAATAGCAACATGTGCTATACAAAAGAATACATCTATGAGTCGATATCTCAAATGTATACAACAAAAACTACTAATCTAAGTAGTTAGCCAAAAGTCAGAGTAATAGATCCCTGGAGAGACGTCAAGAAGAAGCACCTGTAACATCTCGGTCTGATCCGAGTATTATTTCATAAGAAAATAATAAACGGATCAGTCTAGCTATAAATATCAGACGACATGATATAGAATAAGAGATATGGCATAGATAACCATAATGGCATACTACTATAAATATGTAAATGATAATCAACAAGAGATTAATCAATATCACAAGAATCTTCTCAAAGATCCATATCCTCAAAAAGGTAATGACACACGAATTCACCTATGCACAAAAATTGATAAAACTTACCAATGAAAATCACGAAAATTGGTGAAGCACAAATTCCAGAAATCAACACACGAAATCCAGAAATCACAAAAAGCGGGAGGCCTATCAAAAAACGGGAGTATGAAAACTCACCAACACGTGTATCACAAAACGAGACGCTATCTCATAGTAGCTAACCATTAATTTTGAGCCGAGGCTCCACAAGAATGGCCCGAAGACCGTGGGGCGCTACCCAACATATGTGAGTCGAAACATCACACAAACGGGGTTTAGTCTCCCCCGTAGACAAAGAGACATCGCACAATTGCTAGTTTGAATCACAAAATTGATCGTCATTGATCATAAAGAAGTGTCAATTACACTAAGCTAGTAAATATATGAGTTTAGCTTCATGTCCCATAACCACTTTCTTAACTTAAATATTTACAAACAAACTATAGATCTTCACTAGAAAATTATCACAAGAGGTTCAATCGAACAAGTCCAAGAATTAACCGACGAAGTAAACGCAAGCGTTTCATATCACTTGTTTCACTAAGTCGTTTAATTAGATTTCTCATACAAATGAGGTAAAGGTTTTTATATACTAGTAGATTGGAAAACGGTCTGCGAAACGAGCTTTGTAATAAAATAGTGTTGAAATCGTTTTGATGAAAGAGTTTTGATATTTACTACTAGTATTGAAACATTTATATTTTTAAAGTCACAAATCACAAAAATGATTGTAGAAACAATCAGTCACAAAAATTCACATTCGAAGACGTGAATGAAATCCAAGGAAATCAGCTCAAAATGCTTCAAAGTGGAAGTTCCCCTGCGACATAACAAAATTCGACAACGGAATTAGGCGCGTCCAAGATGGCGCGACCTAACACGGCCGAGCTAAAGATGCAATGGAACGACCTACAGGTCAAGCGACCTAAGGTAAGACAGGTCGAGCGACCTAGCGGAAACGAGGTCATGCGACCTAATGGAAGTAAGGCCAAGTGACATGAGCGAGCGACCTAAGGCTTGAGCGAGCTAGCGTCTGAAACAGGGCCGAGCGACCTAACGAGTCACGACCTACTGGAACGAGCTTTCATAGCCGAGCAACCCAAGGTGAAGCAACCTAATGTGGAGATGGGGTCAAGCGACCTAAAGTGAAGATGGGGTCAAGCAACCTAATGTGAAAAAAAGCCGAGCGACGTATCCCATGGCGAACGACATAAGGTCTAACGACCTAAAGGGAAACGACCTAAGGTGGGTAGGCCGAGCGGCTTTGTGGCCGAGCGTCCTAGCTCGTGGCGAGCTAAACGTAGGCAGAATGACCTAAGGGCTAGCAACCTAATGCATGGCCAAGCTAACGACCTAATACCGAGGTGACTTTTCCACCAGAACGACCTAAGCCCAGAAATTAACAAAGAACACTAAAAATTGGAGTTTTTCGCCAATCCAATCCAAACCAAATGCAAATGTACATGCTAAAGCGATAGGAATTCATTCCCAACAATCCAAGATAGTCATAGACAAGAATGTGAGATAAAAATCTCACCTTTTCACAATTTAAATGAAAAATCAAGCTTGAAAGCAAAAGAAGAAGCAATCCTACTTCAATCTCAACACAAGAAGCTTGAACCAATGGCTTCTCTCTAGATTTGGAGTTGGATGATGGATTTGCAAGAGAACTTGAGCATGGAATTTTAATTTCCCATTCCACTCACCATTTTTGATGAAGCTTTAGTGTTAGGAAATTTATGAAGGAATGAAGAGAAGAGGGAGTGGAGGTTGGGTCTAATAGGCTAAGTCCAAACTAAAGTCCAAAGCGAAAAAGTAGTGAAATTCCGCCAACTCCAAACATATCAAAGTTTATACCTAAAAAGATTGCAAATGTCATTTCAAACTCAATGGAAGTGGTCTCGAGTCCTAATTTGACCATTTGCAAAAAGTAGCTTTTCAGACTAAATTCCGACTAACGATAAAATATTGGAATATAAAATCGATAAATATGAGGGTTGTTACACGTTCTCTCCTATTTTCTTCTATGATTCCTTGTTTTAACAATCATTAATGTTTGATATTCAATTTGTGAATAACCTTTTTCTTCTTCCTTCTTCTTTCTTAAGGAAGAGAAATGGTTAGACAAGGCCGTCCCAACGCCGGTCAATCTAGTGTTGCTCCTCAGGATGGAGTTTTTATGTCTGCCCAGTAGCTTCTTGATCCAGTAAAGAATGCTCAAGCAGCCGGTTCTAATCCGGAACCTACTCACCCTATGTCTGGATTTGCACGCTTGTGTAACGATTATACCAACTTGGGTGGGAAGCCATTTAAAGGTTCCGAAACCATAATTGAAGTCCAAGCTTGGCTAAGAACATGCGATTGAATCTTTTCACGCATGAATCTTCTTAATCTTCACCGTGTTCGGGTGGCCTCTAGTATGCTCTAAGAAAGAGCATTAGATTGGTACGAGCTTCTGGTCTTTGAAATAAATGAAGCGGATCTTACTAGGGAGAAATTCTGGGAACGCTTCGAATTAGAATTTGTTCCAGAAGCTGAGTAGGTGACTTTGGCTCGCCGTTTCATTGACCCTGTTCAAGGTGAATCCTCTGTGGCAAATTATGTCGCATCTTTCGAGTCACTTTCTAAATACCGGTTCAAATATATAAACCCCCTATTGAAGAAGAACCAAAGATTTGTCTATGTATTGAACAAAAATCTCAAGAAGCCATTATTTCTAAAGTTAGACGTTTCTTTTGATCAACTCGTTGATATCGCTCTTCGACTTGAAGAGGCAGATAAAGAAAGTAATGTTGAAGTTGTGGGTGCCAAACCAAAATTCAACAACAAGAAAAGGCCTAGTAAGTTCAAAGGTTCTTATCACGATAAGAAAGGGAAGCAAGCAACTCCGGTGGCAAAGACTTCTCCCTCTAGTAGTGGGCAATGCTACAACTATGGTTCTAAGGACCATTTTGCGAACAAGTGTTCAAAGCCCCGTGCTTGTCGCTATTGCAAAAGCCCGGATCATTATTTATCTTCTTGTCACAAACTTCAAGTCAAGAAGGAGGGAAAGCTTAATGTTGCTCAAGCCCCTAGCAACACTTCTCATGGTCATGATATTTCTCATTCTATCCTTGATGGCATTATTATATTTCGTGATCAACCTATTTGAGTTCTTTTTGATACGGGTGCGTCCTATTCATTTATATCAAAGGAACTTGTTGATGCTTTTTCTTTGAGTGTTGTTGCTTTAATGACTTCTTTGAGCATCGTGAATCTGGTTGGTGGATCCGAAACACTCAGTTTACTTTGTAAAGATGTCGAGATTGTTTTATGTGATTTTTCTTTCCAAGCAGATTTGCATGTCATGCGTTACTTAGTCTTTGGAATTATTTTGAGAATGGATTGGCTTAGCCGTTATAAAGCTCAAATCCTATGTCCTGAGCGGACTATTCATCTTCGACATCCTCATTCTGTTAAGCAGATTTCTATTGATCTTAAAGATTCGGATTCCAACTTGGTTTCATCTTTATATTCTTTAAATCCTCATCATGACGATAATGATGATGAGGAAGATGTCATTTCTCTTATTCACGTTGTTCGTGAATTTTCCGACCTATTTGAGCCCGTTTTAGGATTGCCACCTAAGCGAGCAATTGAGTTCAGAATTAATCTCATCCTTGGAGCTCAACCTATCACTCATCCTCCTTATCTCATGTCCAATAAGGAAAATGAGGAGATGCGCAAACAACTGTCCGAATTGGAGATGAAGCAATTTATTCGCTCTAGTTCCTCGCCTTGGGAGCTTTAGCTATTTTCGTGAAGAAATCCGATGGTACACTTAGACTTTGCGTTGACTACCGCAAGCTTAATGATCTTACTATCAAAAATAAATATCCTTTACCTCGGATTGATGATCTATTCGATCAACTTAGTGGTGCTAAAGTCTTTTCGCAATTGGACTTGGCTACCGGTTTTCATCAGCTTCGTATTGCAGAGGATAGTATTCCTTTGACATCGTTCCGTACTCGTTATGGATCTAATGAATGCTTGTTATGCCATTTGGTTTAACGAATGCACCGGCTTATTTCATTGACCTTATGAATCGAGTTTTCAAAGATTTCCAAGATCGATGTGTTCTCATCTTTATTGATGATATTCTTGTGTATTCAAAAACCAAGGAGGAGCATGAATAGCATCTTTGGATTGTATTGGAAACTCTTAGGAGTAATCAATTAAAAGCAAAATTTTCTAAATGCCACTTTTGGCAATCTCATGTGAAGTTTCTCGGTCATATCATTTCCGAATCCGGAATTTCCATAGATCCTTCAAAGATTGAAGCGATTCATAATTGGAAGAGACCGGAGAGTGTGATGGAAATCCGTAGTTTTCTCGGATTGGCGGGTTATTACCGTCGTTTATTAAAGACTTTTCTAAAATTGTCGTGCCTCTTAGCAGCTTGACAAAGAAGGGAGTTAAATACATTTGGTCGGATAAATGTGAAGCTTCTTTTCAGAAATTAAAAGAACTCCTTTCCGATGCTCATATTCTTGTTATTCCGGAGGGTAATCAAGATTTTATTGATTATAGCGATGCTAGTCGTGTTGGTTTGGGTGCCGTTCTTATGCAAAGGGAACGTGTTATTGCTTATGCTTCTAGGCAATTGAAGCCAGCCGAGACTAGATATGCCACTCATGATTTAGAGCTCGCGGCTATTGTTTTCGCCCTTTGAATTTGGCGTCATTATCTTTTGGGAGAAAAATTTGTTCTTTACACCGATCATAAATCTTTGAAATATTTATTTTCTCAAAATAAAAGTAATTTGCATCAACAGCGTTGGCTCGAGTTCCTTGCATCTTATGATCTTGATATTCTTTATACTCCCGGAAAGAGAAATCGGGTTGCCGATGCACTTAGTCGCAAGCAAAAAGCGGTTGTTTCCATGATGATATCCGAATGGAATGATCTCGAGATTTTATCCAATTGTGAGATTATAGATCGTGTATCCGATTTATGTTCATCTCTTGTTTTATGTAGCCTTGAGGCTCATCCTTCTCTTCTAGACCGCATTCTTGAAGCCCAAAGTTTAGATCCTGAATTGGCTCTTCTTGGCCAGAATTGTAGGGATAAAATTGATATTGAAGGTATGAAAGACTTTGATACTGATTCTCGTGGCGCCATTCGAAAATTTGGTAGAATTATCGTGCCAAATATTAGCGATCTTCGTAAAGACATTTTAGAAGATTCTCATCGTTCTAAATTTGCCATTCATCCCGGTAGTAGTAAAATGTACGCGAATATGAAGCGACTTTATTATTGGGAGGGAATGAAATCTGATATTGCTAGCTTTATTAAGTGTTGCATGATTTGCCAACTTGTCAAGGTCGAGCATCAAAGGACCGGTGAGTTATTGCAACCTTTTGAAATTCCAATTTGGAAGTGGGATCAAATTTCCATGGATTTTATTGACGGCCTTCCCCGTTCTCGTTCGGGTCATGATAGCTTATGGGTGATAGTTGATAGACTTACTAAATGTGCCCATTTTATTCCCGTTCGGTCTAACGGACCGTTCCTCTTTTGGCCAAACTCTTTATTAAAGAGATTGTTAAATTACATAGAGTTCCTACTTCTATTGTTATTGATCGTGATCCATTGTTTACTAGTGTATTTTGGAAGAGTCTTTAAAAAGCTTTGGGAACGAAGCTTAATTTTAGCACCGCTTATCATCCTCGGTCCGATGGACAAACAGAGCGTGTGAATCAAATTCTTGAAGATCTTCTTCGTGCATGTGTTCTTGATTTTGGTGGAAGTTGGGAAGATCATATTGCTCTCGTTGAGTTTTCCTATAATAATAGCTTCCAATCTATTATTGTTATGACACCTTTTGAGGCACTCTATGGAAGGCCATGCCGTTCTCCTTCTTGTTGGCTTGAGGCCGATGAGAAGCTGGTTTTAGGTCCAGACTTTATTCATGATTCCACAAAAAAGATTGATCTCATTCGCCATAGGATGAAAGAAGCTAAGAGTTGGCAAAAATCCTATGCCGATAACCGAAGAAGGAAATAAGAATTTTCTATAGGAGATTTTGTGTTTGTTCGTGTTTCACCTATGAAGGGTGTTGTACGTTTCAGTCGATCGGGAAAGTTAGCACCTCGATTTATTGGTCCATTTCCCATCACCGAATGTATTGGTTCCGTGGCTTATCGCCTTTTATTACCGGCTCAATTTTCTGCTATTCATGACGTGTTTCACGTTTCTCAATTTCGGAAATGCCTTCGAGATTTCGATTCTATTCTTGAGCCCTGTGTTGCGGAAGAAATTGAAGTTTCGCCTAATTTAACTTATGAGCAACATCTTATTCGAATTATTGCTTCGGAAGTCAAACACCTTCGAAATAAAGATGTCCCACTTGAGAAAGTTCAATAGTCCTCAAATCCTAAGGATTGCTCTTGGGAATCTAGAGAATTCATTGAGCGAACACATCCGGACTTACTTTCTCATGCTCTTTGAGGTGAACTTTTTATTTTAAAAATTTCTTCTTTTTGTGTTGATATGCTATTATGGTTGTTACTTTTTGTTCATTTATTCCTTATGATTGCGAGGACGCAATTTCTCTAAGAAGGGGAGTCTGTAACAACCCACATATTTTACGATTGAGTATTTAAATATTTTATTTAAATATTTCATCATAGTCGGATTTTAGTCCGTAAAGCTACTTTTTGCAAACTGTCAAATTAGGACTCGAGACCACCCGCCATTGAGTTCAAAATGGCATTTGTGATTTTTTGAGTATAAACTTCGATATGTTTGGAGATAGTAGAATTTTGCTACTTTTTCACTTAGGGCTTTGGTTTTGTTTCAGCCCATTAGACCCTAGCTTCACCCCTCTTCTCTTCATTACTTCCTTTCTATTTCCTAATACTCAAGCTTTAGCAACAATGGAGATAGGAATGGGAAATTAAAACCCCAAGCCCTAGTATCCATCTACAAATCAAGTTCTAGCTCCAAATCAATAGAAGAAGCTTTGTTAAGTCTCCTCTTCTTCTCCAACTCATTCTCTTATCAATTTCAGAAATCCCTAAACCTAACTTAAGAAATGTTTCTCTTTTTAGCAAAGATTCAAGCTTGTTGGGTTGGAATTGACGAGTGATTGTCCTTGCCTTTGCTTTATAACATCTGCTTCATTTGTTTTGGGTTCAAATGTGAGATTTTTGTCTCACATCTTAGTCTATAATTATCTTCGATTGTTAGGTATGAATTCCTAACACTTATTCTTGTGCAATTGATTTTGGTTTGGATTGATTTGGTGTATATTCCATTTTTTGGTGTTTTGAAATCAAAATCTATGAAAATCCTATTATGGATATTTGGACATTGATATTTGAGGCGTATCGAAGAGCCGTTAAGGCTGGGTTGTCGCATGGCGTAAATCCTTAGTCGTCATTTGCTCGTCCGATCACTTTCGATATTCATTTAGCCATTTTTGGTCGAGGTTGAAGAAATGCTCTGAAATCCAGTTTTAGACGACTGAATCTGTAATTTCAGACGTCTGAATTGGCTCGATTTCAAACAGAAAGGAAATAGGCTAAAAACATCTATTTCAGACGTCTGAAACATTTGGTTCAGACGTCTAAATTTCGTTTAAGAAAACTTCTAATTTTCCAGATTCAGACGTCTGAACCAAATGTTTCAAACGTCTGAATATGCTGTGTTTTGCCTGCTTGCCTATTTTGTCTAGGAATTCCAATTTTTATCGATTCGTGTTGACTCCCTTTTGTTGTTATCATCTATTATCGACTTTGATGACATTTTCTTTGGGATTTTTGTAAATATCCATTTTGATGGATTTGATATCGATTTCTTTCGAGTTAATTCACGTCTTCGTATGTGAATTTTGGTGATTGATTGCTCTACAATCATTTTGTGATTTGTCACTTTAAAAATATAAAGGTTTCAATACTAGTAGTAAATATCAAAACTCATTCATCAAAACGATTTCAACACTATTTTATTACAAAGCTCGTTTCATAAACCGTTTTCCAATCCACTAGTACATACAAACCTTTACCTCGCTCGTATGAGAAATCTAATTAAACGACTTAGTAAAACTAGTGGTATGAAATGCTTGCATTTACTTCGTCGGTTAATTCTTGAACTTGTTCGATTGAATTTCTTGTGTCAATTTTCGAGTGGAGACTTATAGTTTGTTCGTAAATATTTAAGTTAAGCTAGTGGTTATGGGACATGAAGCTAAGCTCATATATTTACTAGCTTAGTGTAATTGACACTTCTTGATGATCGATGATGAACATTTTGTGATTTAGACTAGCAATGTGCGATGTCTCTTTGTCTGCAAGGGGGACTAAACCCCGTTTCTGTGGAGCTTCTACTCAATTTGGTGGGGTAGCGACCCATTGTCTTCGGGCCGTTTTATGGAGCCTCGGCTCAAAATTAATGGTTAGCTACCATGGAATAGCGTTATGTTTTGTGATACACGTGTTGGTGAGTTTTCATACTCCCGTTTTGTGATAGGCCTCCCCCTTGTTATGATTTCTGGATTTCCATTGATGATTTCTAGAATTTGCGTTTCACCAATTTTCGTGATTTACATTTGATAAGTTTTATCAATATTTGTGCATTGGTGAATTTGTGTGTCATTAACTTTTGTGATTGGCATTGATATAATTGTCAATATTTATGGTTTGGTGAATAAAAATAAAGAGTATGACATTCTTTTTTAACTTTGAGAAGATTCTTGTGATACTGATTAATCTCTTGTTGATTTTCAATTACATATTTATCATAGTATGGCTTTATGGTTATCATACGTTTTTGCCATATCTCTTATTCTATATCATTTTATTTGATATTTATTCTTAGACTGATCCGTTTATTATTTTCTTATTAAATAATACTCGAGTCAGACCGAGTTGTTACAGGTGCTTCTGCTTGACTTCTCATTTGGGATTATTATCCTGACTTTTGGCTAACTACTTAGATTAGTAATTTTTGGCTGTATACATTTGAGATATAGATTCATTGATGTATACTTATTTTTTTGTGTAGCACTTGTAACTATCCTTTTGTGATATTGTGGGTCTCATTTGATCACTACTCTGATATACACTTTCGTGTGTAATATTCATATCTGTTCCGCCTTTGAGGTATGAAGTTCTGTGACTGATTTATGTTATGTTTATTTCTACGTTTGTTTCCGAAGATTATGTATAGCCACCGTGTAGTAGTTTTGAGTTTGTATCGGTATGTCGGATTCCCTCTTGAAAAGAAAATGAATGTTATACTATCTGACATATCGGTGCTCGCACTAAGCAATTACACGGATGGTCGCTCCTCAACAGCCTTATACTCCGTGCTAGTTGACGGCATTACCCCGTAGTGTCCTTGGCTAGCGTGGGTATAGAGGTGCGGCGTCACAATCGAAGTGACATTTTTTTTGTGATAGAATTTTGCACCTCTGACAGGATTTCTATGGGTTTTGGTTTTGTCTAGGGGAGTGCGATTATGCATGGTGGTGTGGGGAGGACGCGGAGGTCGCGATCTGCTATGGGGTGCCGAGCTCAAAGATATGGATATGGACGAGTGTGGTTTGTCGAGAGAAGCTCGTCAGAGAAGGCGGAATTCATATTCGTAGCATGTAGCAATGTGTCACTCAAAAAGTGCATGCGTGGTGATGGGTTTGTGTACAGGCAATGTTCGAAGGGAAGAAGAAGGCTCAGGGGAGACTGGGCCGAGCTTGTGGAGTTCATCGAGGGAAGCGAGATAGTGGTTTCTATTTGCCTCAACGTCGACTAGATATCTGTTTCAGTGTTTGTTGTGCACAATTGGATGTTCGTTCGTGCATAGGGAGGTGGAGCAGTTATGGGGAAAATGAAGTTTATGTGGGCCGAGTTTGAGAATGTGTGGTATGAGTTTTAGAGAATTAATAATTTATGTGTTTAATTTAATTAATTTGTCATTTTAAAAAATTTATAACTCCTGCATGCAACGTCGAAATTGGACAAAACATTTTGCGTTGCGATCGTGGTTACGAGAGCCTTGAAATGAAACTAGTTTGGACGGATTTTGAGATAGTCAGAATTTAGGCTAAAATCGGGCGTCGTCCGGTTTTAGTTCTGAACCGAAACGTCCGACGACAACAGAAAATTAATGTGAGTAAATCTCACTCATTTGGATGATTAGCATTAATTATAAATAGTTAAAATTAATTATTGATTGATTGTTTTAATTGATAAATTACTACCAGTAGAATGTTATATTATATATTGTAGTATATGTATTAGTAGTTGGTTGATTATTCCCGCCTATTAGAGCGGATTAGACCCTATGCGCCTCGCATAATAGCGGATGACCCATTATTACCATGACATCCCATCTCGAAGTGGGATTGGCATTTTTATGTTGTGTTAACATCTGCGGCTGTAGTAAAACAGGTTGGAGGGATCCAACTGGATTCCTTAAAAATGTTGAATTTACTTTATATATAGTGATATAATATATGTTTGAATAATCAGTGGTAGATTATAGCGTGATTTGAATTTATTAGATGCTATAGGAGTTTTGGCCTAGATTTTGGTGTTTTTAAATACCAATAATATATGTTTTGAAATTGAAAAGAAATTGAAAAGGGATTTTGTAAGTGAAGTGTGTATATAGAGTTTTGAACTCTTTAAAGGAAAATGATTGGAATAAAATAAATATATGGACGTTAAATTTGTACTTAACTATTTCGTGTTATTGTAAATAGAAATTTGGGAAAAAGTATATAAAGAATTAAAAAAAAAATCTTAGGTTATACTTATCTAAATATAAAAGGTTTTAAAAATTGAGATTTAAATAGATTGGGAGAATAAAAGGGAATTTTGAAAATAAATATAATATTTGTTATACTGAATCTTAAATAAGATTCTAAATTACGAAATAGAAGTAAAATTGTGATTTGGTTGGTTTGGATTTTAGTTTGGTTATTTAAGAAGTTAATTTATAAATGGAATTTAATTCATAAATTTTTTTATAATCGGTTTAAGTGGGGTAAAACCGTTATAAGCTGGAAATGAGATCGTGGGATTTATAAATAATGCTTATAAATAGGGTGAAATGGTTATCATTTGATAAAATGAAGATATAAATTCACGGTAAGAATTGATAATGAGATGGGTAAATCGGTTTAAAAAGAAACGATAGAATTTTCTTTTGGAAATATGAAAAAGGAATTTATGAAATTAGAAACGTAAATCGTTTGGCGATAAATCAAGAGAGATTTATAAGTATTAGATTGGTTATATTGGAATTGAGAAAGTGTATTTTTATTGAGAAGTTGGGTTTCTTTTAAAAAGAGGATTTTTAATTATTAACTAGGTAATTTAAAAAGTTTTTAAAAATATTATTGAAAATTAGTTATTCAATTATTTTAAAATGTTTAAAGTATATTTAATTATTAATTAAGTTAAATTATAATGTTTTGTTTTAAAGTTAATTACTATTTAAGAATTAAACGATATTATTATTTTAAAAGATAAATTATTCAATATTAATATTGTTTGTATAGTAACTTTTATTAAAGAGTGTTTTCTTAAGTTAAACTTGGAACAATTGTTATATACACTTTATAAGCATTATTTTGAGATAATTATCAAATTAGTGTTTCGGAAATTAATGGTATAATTTCATTGCGAAATTCAGAGGCAGAGATTGCCTGCAGTTAAGTTTAGATTTATCTGGGATAGAGACCTAATCATTGAGCTGTGAATCCATCGTTGATACCGCGTGGTGCTTTCCATATTTATTTTAAAATGTTTTTCAAATATTTTTGAAGGAAATTGTTTGTTAATATACTTATTTTGGTGAGATAAGTATACACTTTTGAAATAAGATGTAACGTCCCGCCTTTTTGTATGCTTTAAATCGACGATAAACCAAACACGCCAGACTCAAACCATACAGAATGGCGGATTGTTATGGGGTAAATAAGAAAAAGCAGAGAAAGAAAAAAATAGAATCTTGCAGCGGAACAATAAAATATAATAATCAAATAAACAGTTTATGAAGTTGTTTTACAAAATATTCGAGTATACTTATACAATACATATCAGAGTCGCGCATACCAGAGAATAATAAATAATGCAGTGGAACAATGTGTTGCAGTGAAATAATAATAAATAGTAGTAATAAAATCTTCTTCTTCATCCTCAAGAAGTAAAGTCTCCAAATCCTGAAATGCTCAGGCTGACCCGAGCGAATTGAAAACAAAACACTCAAGTCAAAACTAAAAGATCTTATGTAAGTTAAATCAATGGTAAAATATGAGTGGAACGGCGTCATAGATGTTTACGGGATTTGACATCTCCTATCCAATGTCCAACGTGAGTGCGGTTACTTAAGAGATGCTCAGGATTCACATCTCCTAAGGATCCGTTAAACTATTTACTATATAGTAATATTTAGCTATTATAATAATGTCTATAGTAAAATGAACTTACTTTTAAGTAGCATTAAGGCTTTACGTTTTCCACCTTAACACGTAATAGTCCCAGTAGTCCATCCAGCATCAGCGCATCTCCAGATCGAGAGACTGCCCTAAATACTCCACGGGCCACGGGAGAAAAACCAAACTCGTACAAGCCGCGCTATTGTAGGTGACACGGCAACACTAGGCAATGCCAGGGTAGATATACCAATTACGCTTCCGGACCGGTGGTAGCGCACAACAGCTACTACCGCCCACCTCGAGCCACACCCTTTAAATCAAAAAGGGGCCCCAAACAATCACAAAGTAATAGAATGGTATCGAAGGAGTGTGTCCGATAAAAGGTGCTACCTTCTTAGCCCGTTAATCGCTCCTATTTTAGCCACCTTATGCCAACTCACGGGAGTCGGCTCCACGTATTTACCTCAAAGGAAACATTGCCACCATCATACTTCTTTCTGGAATCTCCACCGCGTACGCGGTTGTTTAAGTAGTTTTCAAAGTTGGCAGAGAGTATGACAACTTCCGATCCCAGTCTCTTCAACAACCAAACGTTATTATAACACCGCGGTCATTTCAAAATAGTTTATACTTCAAACTTGAATATAATATCCATTTCAAAACCATATAAATACGATATCATTTCCATTTCAAAACCTAACCAATATGATATCATTTTAAAACTCATAGTATTTCAAAGTTATAAAATTTCGAAACCAAAGACTTAAAACTATAGCACATCCAAAACATAATACTTTAAAATTAATAATTTTGAAACATAACTTCCACCGCTTACATGGTTTAAATATTAAAATATTTTATAAAATAAACTAGCTTCTTAAATTTCACAAATCAATTCCAAAACAACTCGAATTTCTAAATTTCAAATTTAACCTGTAACAACCCTGTATTTTGTGATTTATCTTTTTGTATATTTTAATTATTTTAATTGACTTTTTGATTTAAAAACTTATTTTATTTATTTTGAATGAAAAACTTTAGTTTTTATATGAATTATCATTCTAAAGCATGACTAAAAAGAATATTTTCCAAAAAGTGAATTTTTGGTCAAAATAGTCAAACTTTGACTTTTAATTTAAATTTTTAAAAGTTTGAAAATTTAAATTTTATCTTTTATTATGAAAGTAGATAAACTTTTAAGAACAGTGCTTTTTGTTTCGTTGGAAACGGATTTTAATTGTGAAAGTTATGTATATTTCAATATTGAGTGCAATTTGTTTATTCTGCAATTTTATTATTTTAAATAGTATAAATTTTATTTTTCTTTGTCAAATTTTATTGTAGTATGTATTGATATATTATTTTATGTATGTTTTTGTCTTTTAATATTTTTGAAGTGAGGTAGGAATTATTCTAGAGCTAGTAGTGTTTTTCTTGTAATTTCCATGCCCTGTTTTCAATTTTTAACCATTTTCTTTAGTTCTTTTCTATTTTTCTCCAATTTAATTATTTATTTTATTTTAGAAATTATAAATAAATTATTTTATTTCAAAATTTTGCTTTAGAATATTTTTAAAATGAAGTGGATATTTTTTTACAGCCATTGACGTTTTAATTGTAATTTTTGAACCCTGTTTTCAATTTTTAAGCAATTTCCTTAATTCTTTTTATATTTTCTTTAAATTTAATTATATATTTTTATTTTATTTCACTTTGTTTCGGTTTTTAGATGTACTTGATGAATTTTGTTTTGTTTTACTTGATTTAAAAGAAAAGAAAGTAAGGAAGGTTTTAAAAGCTAAGAAATGTAAAGTCGTTTCACCGTTTCTTTTACTGTTTCTTTTTCAATCAATACATCAATTATTTTGGCCGTTCCTTGTACTATCTTCAGCTGACTTCTTTTGTTCATTTTGACGAATCACCAAAGATTCTCAACCCTGAAAAAAAATCATGGCCTCCATCTTTCAAAAATTTGGTAAAATCTTCTTCTCTTCTCTGTTTTTCTAGTTTTTCTATGTGATTTTGCAACTTGTTCTCTACTTCATGGCTCCACTCCTCCTCAAGAAGATCTAGGCCAACCTCCACCACTTTATTCTCTAATCATCATCAACCCTAGATCACCACCATGGCAGGCCAAGCAACCCTAAGGCAAGCACCACCACCAAAATCCACAAATCCATCACCTATGCACTCATACTGACCTACTTTTGGTACCATCACCTTCATCCACCTTTTGCCGCCACTTCCACCACCACCACATGCTCTGACCTGACCACCACCCCTGGCACATCAGCCATCACCACTTGAGTCTCTGACCATGACCTAGAGCCTATGGCTGAACCAAATTGTAGCATAGAGTTGTTGAATTTGCCTTGAAATTGCCTCGTAGTGTTGACTTGTTGCACCTATAAATCTCCACACTTTTAAACCATGAAAGACTGACCAATATGGACCCAAACCAGACCTTTATACATGCCTTGGCTGTACTGTTTCAGTTCATAACTGAATTATGTGAAGTTGAGAACAAGTGCAAAGCATTTGTCTTCGTTTTGGGCTTTGATTCCTAGTGTCCTTTAGTGTAATTTGGCTTTGAAAAACTTATGTATTTGGAATTATTTTGTTTATATGTATACAAGGCAATTATATTTGTCTCTCCACTCTCAAATCGTGGTAGTGTTGTCATGCCTTCGTTGTGTCTATATCGTGTGCTTTGGTGTCGTTCTCCAGCTTGTGAAATGTGAGTAGTTCTCACCAGACACTATGTATTTATATAAGTAGTAAATTGACACCCTGTGAATTGGTAGAACTATATTGACATGTGATAACTGCTTATATTATTATCATATGATATTCACACCTATTATATCATATGTTACTGTTATTTCATGCTATTCTGTTTATTTTATCTGTTCATCACACTGCAAGTGCCCTTTAGATTAGAATCACTATGGGTTGAAATGATACATACCGGAACGGACTTTAGAGTAAGGGACAATTGTTATGGGCTGAAATGATAGGCCTGAACGATTTTCAATTTAATTCATTTACTTGGAACTGCGGGTTTGAAATGATAAAACACGGATTTTTCTTTGTAAATTACGGGTCGAAATGATATATTACCCGTACCACTTTACCTAGCATAGAAAATTATATACAGGCCCGTAGTTAAAGATATGTTTTTCTAAAAATTTAAAATACTTTAGAAATTTAATTATTATTATATTTTGATTTAAAATTAAATAAAAATATGATTTTTGTAAATATTATTGATTTTCTGAATAATTGTAAGTGAAATGAATTAATGAAAAAGTTAGAAAATTTTGAATGTAAGTTATTTTGGAAATTTTGATTTAATTTTTAATGGAAATTAAATTAACTTTGGAAATATGATAAATCTATGATATTTTGAATTTAAATGAATTTAAAGTGATTTTATATCATACTAATGATTTTTTATAAAGTTGAAATGTGAATTGAATGAATATTTGAGTTGGAATTTTGAAATATAACTAAAATTGGAAATTTATGAAATTGACTTAAAAGTGAAATTTTAGCTAAGTAAATAAAAATAAAACTATGTTATATTTGAGAATTTGAACTTAAGTGTTAAGTTGAAATTTAATGTAATGAATTTAAATTTGAATACTGAAATTTAATGAGTGAATTATTAATAAATATTGATTTTTGAAAGGAAACTTAACTTTATAAAATCATGAATTTAAGGAAAATTTAATGATGCTTATAAATGTGAAAATGTATGATTTAGTAAGTTAAAAATGATTTAAATAAAAAAAATAGTGTTTGTGAAATTCTATTGAATATTTGAAGTTAATTAACAGCATTTTTAAATGATGTCTTTTGCTAAATTGAATTGTTTTGAATGTAACTTTCTGTAGCATTTTCTAAATGCTGCGAAACTTGAATTTTCATTGTTTTAATAAATTTGAGTGCATAAATGAACATTGAAAAGTTTAAACTTTTGGCATTTAATAATTTAATTATTAAATGTAATAACTTCATTTTTATGATTTAATAATGAAGTAATTTGTTTTGAAATATAACTATTTGATATATTAAAATGATTGAAATGTGGTTTCGAAAGATATGATATTTTGATATATTAAAATGATTGAAATGTGGTTTTGAAAGGTATGATATTTTGATATTAAATGATTTGAAAAATTGAGTTTTGAAAGATATGACATTTTGATATTAAAATGTTTTGAAATGAAGTTTTGAAAGATATGATATTTTGGAAATGAAGCTTTGAAAGGTTATGATCTTTTGATATATTAAAATGATTTGAAAGGAAGTTTTGAAAGGATGATAATTTAATATATTGGAATGGTTAGAAATGACTTGATATTTATTTTGATAAATATTTGAATTAAAAGATAAGGTATGATGATATATTGAAATGGTTTGGAAATGATTTACTCTTTATTTTGATAAAGATTTGGGTTGAAATGATATTTTATTTTGAAGTAAATAATATTGTTTTAAAGTTATAACTACGGGTTATAATAACGATTGGTTGTTAAAGAGACCGGGATCGGATATTGTCTTATAGCCGGCCAATACCGAAAACCACTTTAACAACTGTGTACGCGGCGGAGATTCCAGAATAAAGTAGGATGGTGGCGATGTTCTCGAGGTATATTACGTGGACCCAACTCCCGTGAGTTGGCATAAATGACTAAAACAAGAGCTTTACCGGGCTACACAAAGGGTCGCACCCTTTCATCGAGCATGCTCCATCGGAAACCATTCTATTACTTTCGTGATTCGATATGTGGCGCCACTTTGATTCGGGGGCATTGTTCGAGGTGGACGGAAGCTGCTGGCTTGCCGTCACCACCGGTCCGGGAGTGCAAACGGTGTATCCACCCTGGCATTGCCTCGCGTGCCGTGTCATCTCCTTATATCGAGCCCACTACGATTTTCGTTTTAAAGATCCGACCGTGTTAAGGTTCACCATCCCCTTAACGCTATTTTCTATATGATTATACTTTACTGAATAGACACTACTATATATAGCGTATATTACTACATAGTAAATAGTTTAACGGAACCTTAGAGGTTGGGCGGTCCCAAGCATCTTCTAAGTTACTTGTACCTTTACTACTGTTTACTTGATTTGGTTTACATTGTATAAGTATGTATGTCCTGACTCGAGTGTTTGTATTTTTATTTACGCTCGGGTCAGCCTGAGTTATTCATAGATTTGGATTTCCACTTTCTGGAGATTGGAATCGCTGGAGATTATCTACTTGTCAAGTTTCATCTTTTCAGTTCGGTTGTTCTATTCAACTTGTACTTGGTTATCATATTTAAACTTCTGTTGTAATTTATTTCTTCAATTGTATCTTATGTAACTCCGATATATTTATATAGTAGCTTCATGAACAACTATCTCTTTTACTTCCACTGCATTATTATTACTCTATGTCTATGATTTTTATTTACTGCATATTCTGAGATTTGCCAAATTTTTATTTACAACGCGGTATTTTGAGCAATTCAATTCCGGCATGAGTGTCTACCTATACAATTATAGTGGATGCGAATGGTAGAAAATATCGGGTCGTTATAGTTGGTATCAGAGCTTTGGTAGCTCTAGGCAAAACTCAGCATATGGAGTGAATGTATTACAGAATCACTTTCATTCGAGTTTGAATCTCTCCCTTTTGACTCGATTCCTTTGGATTTTGGAACGTTCCCTACGGTTCCAAAATCCATTCGTATCCCTCGCTATTCATCTTCTTTTGACTTTGGAGTGTTCCATAACTCCGTGTCGAATGATCTTTTTAGTGAGTCGGCGGTCACGCCGTTTTCAAATTGAATTGAAAATGGTGGAAAACTCCTTTACATTTAGCATGGATTCACCAGAGATTTATATCTATCCTTGGTTTAGATGCTAATATCTTTTGTTATCCCAAACTCTAACTCTTGAGATCAATGTAGATTTACCCTAGAGAAAATCCACATCGATCTTATTATTTAAGTCATGGTTGACCCGGTTAAGGTTGCCCGCGATTTAATGAGTGAATTATAAATTTAATAATTCACTCATTAAATTCATTACATTAAATTTCCAAAATATCATATCTTTCAAAACTTCATTTCAAAACATTTTAATATCAAAATATCGTATCTTTCAAAACTCAATTTTTCAAATCATTTAATATCAAAATATCATATCTTTCAAAACCACATTTCAATCATTTTAATATATCAAAATATCATATCTTTCGAAACCACATTTCAATCATTTTAATATATCAAAATATCATATCTTTCGAAACCACATTTCAATCATTTTAATATATCAAATAGTTATATTTAAAAACAAATTACTTCATTATTAAATCATACAAAATGAAGTTATTACATTTAATAATTAAATTATTAAATGCCAAAAGTTTAAACTTTTCAATGTTCATTTATGCACTCAAATTTATTAAAACAATGAAAATTCAAGTTTCGCAGATATTAGCATCTAAACGAAGGATAGATATAATTCTCTGGTGAATCGATGCTAAATGTAAAGGAGTTTTCCCCCATTTTCAATTCAATTTGAAAACGGCGTGACCGCCGACTCACTAAAAAGATCATTCGACGCGGAGTTATGGAATACTCCAAAGTCAAAAGAAGATGAATAGCGAGGGATATGAATGGATTTGGGAACCGTTGGGAACGTTCCAAAATTCAAAGGAATCGAGTCAAAAGGGAGAGATTCAAACTCGAATGAAAGTGATTATGTAAATACATTCACTCCATATGCTGAGTTTTGCCTAGAGCTACCAAAGCTCTGATACCAACTATAACGACCCGATATTTTCTACCATTCGCATCCACTATAATTGTATAGGTAGACACTCATGCCGGAATTGAATTGCTCAAAATACCGCGTTGTAAATAAAAATTTGGCAAATCTCAGAATATGCAGTAAATAAAAATCACAGACACAGAGTAATAATAATGCAGCGGAAGTAAAAGAGATAGTTGTTCATGAAGCTACTATATAAATATATCGGAGTTACATAAGATACAATTGAAGAAATAAAGTACAACAGAAGTTTAAATATGATAACCAAGTACAAGTTGAATAGAACAACCGAACTGAAAAGATGAAACTTGACAAGTAGATAATCTCCAGTGATTCCAATCTCCAGAAAGTGGAAATCCAAATCTATTTTTAACGGGTGTTAGAAATTTTTTCAAGTTTTAATTTTTTTTTTAACTTTTTTGATAACTAACTTTCAAAGTTAGAAAGCCGTTCAGGGTAACTTAGTGGAAACGTAGTTATGTCTTTATAAATGGGATTTCATTGTTTTATAAGTTGGTAATTTTGAATAAAATACATCAAGTGTTGAATTCTATACTTAGTTCCTTTTCCCTTCTTTCTCCTTTTCGGGGACGAAAAGTTTTGAGTGGGGGAGAGTGTAACGACCCATAAATTTTCGATACTTAAAATAGCTAATTAAATAAGATTTCGTGATTTAGTGTAAGAAAAAAATTGTAAATCGTTTGGAATTATAATAACTGGAATGAATTGCAACAATAATTATCCAAGTAGTTATTTATAGATTGAATGGAGTTCTAATATATTTGAATTGACTCAAATGTTATAACTTGGTTAAGGGAATATATGGAAAAACAAATGTAAATGAGTGAATAAGAATTGTGAATTATTTAGGTAGAAATACAAATTTTAGTAGATTGGTTTCGAAGATCTGAATAGTAATAAGTATTGAAAAATAAATGCTACTTAGTGAATGCCTTTGCAATCAATAGGTGGATAGGATAATAAATGTTGAATTCATTGGGTACAATAGAGTAAATGATTGAAAAGTAAAATCTATTTAAAATCAAATAATTGAATATTGAACAGGTAAATTGTTTAAAGTAAATATTTAAAACTTATTGAATAATTGAATAACTGTAAATTGGAAATAGTGTGCTAAGATGTGAATTGGTTTCAAAAGTTGAATCTTATAAGTTCAATTTCAAATATTTCAAAGGATAATGAATTATTCGATAATCAAAATTGTTTAAATTTAATATTTGGAATTTATTGACTAATTGAATAACAAGTTTAATATGATTAAAAATTATTTTTAAAATTATATTTTATCATATTAAAGTTAGAATGATGTTGTAGAACTTTTAAAATCGAATTAAAAGTAAATTAGTGAAAATTGAATATTTTAATATTAAATTGACGAGTTAAAATAGCCATTTTTCAAATAGTCTCGGATTTCGATCCGTAATGTCATATTATTGTAAGGTTTCAAATTTCTTTTCAATCGGATTTATCGTTTGTCCGGGGCAAGCCAAAACTCCCAGAAATTTAGTTAATCTGTTTAATTTCAAATCGATCGTTTATTTCCGTAACTCGCACATACGATCGAATTAGCCTCCGAAACCTACTCCATTGTGTTCGGAACGTAGGGTAAACCCAAGAAACGCCGGTCACCGCATGAGATTTGGGGTTCGAAAATTCCGGATGAATAGTAACTCGAGAATTTTTCTATAAAAGCACCATCCTCTACACAAAAAAATTCCAAAACCCTAATTCCTTTATACGCAGCCGCCACTTCAAATTCGAAGGCCATAATTTCGTCCCCTTCTCCTCCAATTTCCCTCCAATCCGTCGACATTTACGCAAAGTTGTCAACTACAACATCGAAGAGGGCAAGGAGATCTAGCTAATCAACGGTGGAGATTGGATTTGGAGCAGTGTGGTGGTCACTGCGGGGCCGCGTGGGCTGTGCGTTCAAGCACGAATTCCGAGGCCATAAGGAGGCCGAGCTCCATGGTATTGGGCGCGATGGTGGAGTCGAATGCAAGCTTCATAATGGTGGTTGTTGATCGTCTTCAAGTGGAGCATGGTGGTCGCGTTAATTGATGAAGATGGGCGGCTCATGGGTAGTTTTATGCGTGCAAAACCTGGAGGCAACGTGAAACAGGAGAGGTGGAGAGAGCGGCCAGATCTGGGGCAAATCAATACGTGCGGCCTTGATCAAACTAGGTTTAAAAAGGAAAATAAATTTGTAAATTATATATATTATAATTTGTATAAACTTCTCAAAATCATAACTTTGTCATACGAGGTCGAAAAGTTACGAAAATTTTTGCGTTGGAATCGTATGGAGGAGAACTACGCTATGGAATTGGATTGGAATCGTTTGGAGCTAGTGAAAATTTCAGGTAAAATTAAACGCTCGTTTAATTTTATTCGAAATAAAACGCTGGAACTACATTGAAATCAAGGTGAGTATTTTATCACGCTCACAACGTACTAAATATCTTTATGCTAGTTAAATTTGACATTCTGAAGTGTTACGAATTTTATTCGTCGTTGTTTGATAAAATTTAATTGTCATGTAGATTGTCATTTGAATTAACCGTTGAAAATTTAATTGACGGTTAAACTAAGTTTGAAATTGAATTGCGATTAAATTACGTGACATTGATAACTATGAAATTATCATGAATTGTATTGTCTATTGGATGATGTATTTCGATGGATGCTATTGGTTGATATTTAAATGTTTGGATGTTTATTTTGCTTATATATATCCTGTTATGCATACATATGAAACTATGATTCGATTTAAGTGATATATATTCATCCCTGACATTTAATTGAAATAAATAATTACTTGGCTATAGGATAGAAAATTATATACGGACACCGAATTGGCTAAATTTATAATTTTTAAAATCTTCGATTTGAAATTTATTTAAATGTTTTGATTTAAAAGTTATAAATAGAAATCAATTTATAGAAATCGAATTTATCGAAAATTGAGTTTGGAATGTTGAAATAAATTGTGGTTAAAAGAAATTGTTAAATAATTAAAGTGGAGACTTTGGAATTTAAAAATCGGGATATGATTGAATTTCGAAAATTGATTTGTTTAAAGGTTTAACCTTAATTCGAGCTTTGAATATTACTAAGTAAAAGCGATATAAAATGATATTTTGAAATTGAGCTTGAAATTGAATCGTATTTGTAATTGGGATTTAAATTTGAATATTGAAGGATAATTTTGTAAAGTGTTAAAAATTGATATTTTGAAAAATCAAGCTAAAAATCGATATAAGTTGAAATTGAATAAATTGAAGGTGAATGTAAAATTGAATTAATTTGAAGTCAAAGTTGACATTGATTTGAATTGAAATCGAAATTGAATCGGTAGAATGGAAATTGAAATTGATTTGAATTGGGAAGTTATAATTGAAATGGTTTGGTTTTGAAGATGTTTTGTTTTGTTTTCCAAATTACTCAGTTATATAAACCACTTTTGAATACTTAAACTATTTTAATCTATTTGTAATCTACTTAACCTAATTTAAATTATTTTAAACTAATTTATCTATTTGAAATCCATTTAAAGATTTTAAGTATTTTTAACTACTTTAATTATTTAAACTACTTTTAAACTACTTAAAAATATTTTCTAAAATTCCAAGCTGGTTAATAAGGTGAAATGTTATGTTTAAATCTTGAATTTAAATACGAATTGGGTTAAATGAAATTGCAACCTAAATTGAAATTCGAAATGATTTTGAAATCGAAATGAGATATTGAGGCGAGAAATGATTTTTGAAAAGGAACCTTATATTTTTAATGGCTATGACGATATTTGAAATGGATTTGTTTTGAAGCGAATACGATATTTTGATATCAATTATGAATCGATTTGAAATGTAAAAGAGCCAACGGTGTAATAATACGTAGTTATTAAAGAGACCGGGATCGGATATGGACATACTCTCTGTCGATACCGAACACCACTTTAATAACTATTATACGCGGAGTGTTGATCCAGAATGAAGTGGATGGTTTGGTGAACGCGTTGACTGAAGAAAGAGAACGACATGACTAAAACAGGAGCCGCGCCAGGCCATTGAGGTTCGCTATCTCTAGCGGACACACTTCTTCGATATCATATCTATTACATTAGTGATTCGATTTGGGTGCACCCCTTGATTTGGGAGTGTTGTTTCGCGGTGTTGGGGTAGCTGCTGGCTATGCTCAACATCAGTCCGGATCATGCAACTACTAGTATCCTAGTTGGTATCGCATCATGTACCTTGTCATACTGATTATCCTATTCGCGACCACTACATTATGTTTTGTGTTATACCTATAGGGTACCCTCTGATAACCACCAGTTTACGGTGGGGCTTACGGTGCTGTATAGACTATGGTATTATAAAAATGTGTTAAGGGGGATTATTGTAACACCTTAACTCTATTTTTATACTTTATATTACTGATAGGCATTATCTACTTAGCGTACATTACTACATAGTAGATAGTTTAACGGATCCTTAAGAGATGTAAAATCCCGTAACATCTCCTGAGTTATTGCACGCATGTTGACACTGGATATGAGATGTCAAACTCTGTAAACATCTCTGACGCCATTACACTCATATTTATTTACGATTGATTTAACTTTCATAAGGATATTTTAGTCCTGACTAGAGTGTTTTGTCTTTTCATTACGCTTGGGTCAGTCCTGAGTTTTACAGATTTTTGAAGATCTATTCTGCAGGATGAAGACGAAGATTTGGTATACTATTACTATTATTACCCTTGCATCATGCTACTGTTGCATTATTTTAATTGTTCTGTTGTATATGTATAACTCTGATAAATGTGGTATAAATAATTGTCAAAGCATAGTAAACAGCTTCACGAACTGTTTATTTGACTATTATATTTTATCGTTCCGCTGCAAGATTCTGTGTTGTTTCATTTCCCTTATTTCTCTTTCTTTTCTTTTCTTATTTACCCCAATAACTGTTAACGCTCAAATTTAAACGCTAACACCCTGGTGTATAGGATGTGATTGTGAAAGCACCACCCGTTCGTACGGGAAACAGAAATAAGCAGAAAGTATGCAGAAAAACAGTAAGAGACACAGTATTTATAGTGGTTCGGCTTATAATCCAGCCTACGTCCATTTTAATCTTTTTATCACTAGTTTGATTACAATCCCTTTACAAGATCTTTCAATTACAACACACTTCAAGTTATAGGATATGTAAAACAAGTAGCTCAAGCTTTGACGTTGACAATCATCTTCAAATCCATGGTGAATGTGGATGATTCCTTCATGGAGTTCCTTTAGAAGTTTGTTGGATCTAAAAAGCTTTGAAGTAGTCTGGAATTCGGCAGAGTAATGGCCCTTGAAAATTGATCAACCAAAAGTCCTCTTAATGTTGAAGGTAGGGTGGTATTTATAGGCAAAGATTTTTGGACTTAGGCTCGGTCTTAACTCCTCACCGACCCAGTTAAGTCGCAGCCGGCTTATAGGAGCCCTTATATGATCAAGCTGTGTTGATCTTCCTTCGTTGAATTTGCACAAGTCCAAAGTCGTTACCGGGTCAAGCTAGGTCGCGACCGACTTATCTTATCCCTTCGCTGATCTAACGAGTCAAGCCCTACGACTTAATGGAAACAAGCTAGGTCGCTACCGAGTTAGTATGTCACATGCTAAACTGCCCCGCTACTCCATCCTTTACACCCTTAGATCGGTTACGACTTACTATAAGTCGGTAAAGTCCTCGAGTTGCTAGATCGGAACATACACTAGGTCGGCTTCCATACTAGGTCGGAACTTTCCTTAGGTCGGCATAGCCTCGTTAGACCGGCATCCCTTCAAGCCTTAGGTCGGAATTTCTTCATGCCTTAGGTCGGTATTTCTTCATGCCTTAGGTCGGTATCTATGGGAAAGCATTGGATCGGCGCGTTTCTTAACTAATTAGGTCGGCACCGAACTAAGTCGGCCACCTTGTTAATTGGTTAGGTCGGCATCGAATTAAGTCCTGAGCTGTTAGATCGGCAAAGTCTTTGGGTTGTTAGGTCGGCAACTCTTCTGAGTCGGCATCTCTTGAGTCGGCGCCATCTCCACGTACTAGACCTGCTGAGTCGTAACCGAGATAGGGTTAACATTTGCCCCTCGGAGTATACGCCTTAGGCTTAAGTCGTGTGCTTCGAAACATCTCTTATCTCGGCCCTTCACTGAGTCGGCACGTTATTAGATCGGGCACGGTCCAAAAGTTAAGCCGGCGAATTGCCGCTTCAGTTCCTTTCACTACGAGGTATAAATCATATCCCCTTCTTCTTTCTCATTACCTGCTCTCTTAACTCCGCCATTGAAATTCTCTTGAGTTCTTTAAGGCGATTCCATCCTACCTGATCACCAGCAATTCCTACTATTCAGAGCGTAAGTGAATCCGTCCCCTTCTCGATCATAGATTGCTATTGGTTCATGAATTCTGTCACTTGAATACGAATTGTCTCTTCGCGCAACGTTCCATCACGAATCTCACTATACCTGTAGTCGATGAAGTTTAGGTTACTCGATTATGGCTTCAGATGATCGTTGAGATGATGAAGAAGGTTTTATCACTCAGGTTCAATGATCTCTGAAGGCAGAGCAACGGACTTATGCGATTTGGAGCTGTTTTATTGGATGATCCGATAGCTTGAATGAAGGCTGCTGTTGAAGAAATGGCTATTGGGTTATCGGGTTTAATGCTATGGGATGTTGGCTCGAAGGCGAGTTAGTGGGTTTAGGTGGCTTAGCCTTCGACCGATCTAGCTCTTACACGACCTTAAATCGTGGTTGAGATAATGCTTGAAAGAATCTCGCCGACCTAAACATTAAAGCTTAGATCGTGACCGAGTTAAGACTTGGAGGAATTCCTGCCTTTCGACTTGGAGCTTGCCTTCTTATCTCCCCCATGCGAACTAGAGGAAATGAGTCGCCAAGCTGAACCACCTAGATTTTGACCCGTTACCGACTCAGTCTTATCTCGCATGAGAATTTTTGAATCGTAGCCGAGCTAACACTTGGGCTCTGGACGTATTGACACTTAGAAACATAGGCCTTCTTCAAGTATTTTAACCCGGACTACCGAACTAAATTGAATAAACCTTGAACAGGGATTAAGATTTGAAATGCCCCAACTTTAAATTTGTTTGAATGTCATTGTGTCACTTCACATATCATTCTCACTTTTGAGCTGTAAACCTGTTGATAATAACATACAAACAAAGAAAACCAAGGCGCACATACTGCCATTGACTGCCCATATCAAATGACAGATTAGTTAAGACAAGATAAGAGATATGAACATATTGCATGAAATGTTGTAAATTAATTGACTAAAGTAGAATATTAATGCAAAGTATCAACAATTTGAACTGATTTGTTTGCATCAACATTGTATTTGCATATTCAAACTCAAAACAAAGATTCCTGGTTTTTATAACTAACAAATGTTTGCTAGGTTTTATTCCAGTTACCTTTGCTTATTGTTTGATTGATACTTGTACAACACTTCACACACTTTAGGAAACGTGCACCTTCATGTTTGAATATCCAATTGCTTGTGTAGAATGACTTCCCATCAAGGAGAAGAAGCAGCAAGTCAAGAAGAAGAAACTTTCCCGATAGCTGTTCCTATAGAGAATCCTCCGGAAAGAACTTCGACTATTCTATCTTCGAGAACATTTATTCAGTTGCGTACTCAATTCGGCTTTGCTGAAGATGATGTCATATTTCCTGGACCGAATGATATTGCTGACAGACCTCCCTATGGTTTTGTCGCGGTTAATCGTCAAATGTGCTTAAGTGGGGCGATCCCACCTTTCAATGACTTTCTTCGAATTCTTCTTCTTCGGATGTCAATTTCTCCGTTCCAACTTCATCCTAATGGTTACGCTATCTTGATGGGGTTGGGTGTTTTGTTCAGAAGAAATCTTGACCGACTGCCGAGCTTCGAAGAAATTCGCTACTTATGCTCGTTTGCAAAGAGCAAAGACCATCCTTCTCTTATCATTGTGAGAAGTGCAAGAAACCGCAAGCTCATTCTTGATCTTACTGAAAGTGTCCATGGATTTTTAAACCAATTTTTCTTTGCCCGCAGTCCCCCAGAGTTTTATGCTTCTTGGAGAGTAGGAAGTAAGATCATTTATTTCCGTCTTTCCACTTTCTTTTTTAACTCTTTTCGGGGTCCAAATTGCTAATCTCATTCTTTGCTTTTTTCAGCACTTCCCCTTCCCTCTAGAGATCCGATACATAGGCAGACTTTTGATAGACTGAGCGCTGTAGCCGCAGAAGAGAGAAGTATCAAGTTTCTACTAAGCGACGAATTTCTACATCAATACGGACTTCTCCACCCTTCTCGCTATACTCAGCTTTGTGAAGCTCCGACTGAAGTTCCCGATTCCCCGACTGAAGCATCGGATGCCCCCGTTACTATCGAACAACCCTCATCAAAAGAGTCTAACATCGAAGCTTCATTGGTGAAATGTTCCACCCCTACCGACATTATGGGGTCATCTAGTAAGACGGCACTTGCCCCGATTGAGGAAGAAGAAGAACCTTCACAGCCTCTCGGGGGATTAGCTGATGTAGGAACTGAGAAAACAAGTCTCACCGAGCATGATGGTGACGATGTTTATGATGGGTTGAGCGACATAATAGTGACCTCACAGGAGCTTTTTAGAGATGACGTGTCTAAAACTATCTCTCCTATAGTTGAGGCGACGTCCCTTCTTCGACTAACACCAACACAAACACCAACTCCTCATACCCAAGCTATCATCACCTCTACACCAATGAGTGGTTTGTAGCTTAATGCGCGTAGCTTGCACATCACACAACACTTAGGATTTTTTGGCATTTGTTCACATTTAACTTCTTTTCTCCGGAAGTTTCTAAGACTTGCTATTTTTGCCTTTTCAGATTCCTCTATGGGGCGCAGCGGCAGCGGTTCTTATTACAAAGACTTTCGAC
Source organism: Allium cepa (assembly GCA_030765085.1). Taxonomy (NCBI): domain Eukaryota; kingdom Viridiplantae; phylum Streptophyta; class Magnoliopsida; order Asparagales; family Amaryllidaceae; genus Allium; species Allium cepa. The sequence continues at coordinate 914,514,545 of CM060943.1, forward strand.
GCTATGGAGGGCGTGGCAGCTATGATTACAAGCAATACTATACCGATCCCAGAGAGACCAATGAGCAGAGAGCTGCGCGAAAAGCTGAAGAGAGGAGAAGGTATGAAGAACGTCATGAGGGAGCGGGCACGCGACATGAATCCTTCCCAAGGGATGATGATTCCCATAAACGTAAAACGCACGATGATAGGGGGAAGAGCCATATTGAGGATTCGAGAAAGCGGACCAAACTTGGCGAGGAGCACGTGCCCGTGACATCTGAGAGACCTGGCGCCTCAGTTTCTATTGACATCCCTTCCAAATCTCCTGCTCTAGAAGGAAGTGCCATCCAAACACTTCTCAACAGGCCTTCATACCATGTTGAAAGGGGCCCCCCGACTTTGCAGAGCCGATTCCCGAACTGGTGTTTGAGGGGGGTACGCTTCGACCTTGATTTGGTCCCCATCGACAAAGAAGCTATGTACAGAAATCTCGATGCTGTCAAGCTTGATATCGATAGAATGTCTGGATGGCAAAAGCTGGTTGATGAACTTCAAAGAGTTAATCGGGCTAACATCGAAGCAATGCTGACCATGGAAAATGACAAATCAGAATGGCAGAAGATTCTTGATCAACACAACGCTGAGATGAAGGAGATAGCCGAATACAATGAAAAACTCGAAGCTGAAGTAAAGCAGCTCAAAGATGATCTTGCCTCTTCTACTAATACTTACACCCAAAGAGAAGAGGTATTGCAAAAACAAGTGCGAGATGCGCACGCCAGCCAGAGGGACGCTGAAGCTAAAGCTGAGAGGTTAGAACAAGCTGTAGAGAACCACCGCACTGATGTCACCCAGTTGCAGAATAAACTGAGCGCCCGGGACATGGAGATAGAAGCGCTAAAAGCCCAACTTGCTCAGACCGAAAAAGATCGAGATGAGGCCATGGCTGGCAAAATTGCAGCCGAAGAAACTGCTCAGACCATGGAAACCGATATCAATTCGACTTTATTCGATTTTTATTTACACTGTGTCTTGGGACGCGGCAGCCTCTCTTTTCTTGGTCCCAAGTATGAAATCACCCTGGCCGAGGTGTGGGAAGCTGCTCTTAACATGTTTAAAGACGCCGGGTATGGCGATGGAGATTTTGAGGCGCGTTACCTGGATGAGGAAGCTCGCGCTGCTCTTGCGAAGGGGCGAGAACAACTTGCCAGGATGAGAACTGGAATGGCGGAAGAGGAACGTTCTGGAAAGGAATTAACGCTTACTTCCTCTATCCAACCTCCAGTTTCTCCTGTGGTTGACATCACGGGTTCTAGCTCCTATACTCCGCCTGCAACTAAGACAGTAACTGAAACTACAAGTGCACAAGGCGGGGATGAAGGTGGTGAAAGCAACGAAGCACAGCGATATGAAATCAGCCTCAGAGATCCAACTGCCCCAGGTAAACTTGACACCGGACCAGCCCAAGTGGTGAACTGCTCGTTCGCTCCTTGTGAGCTTGACGATCTTCTTGATTATTTTTCAAATGTCAATGAATTCCCGACTTTTGATTATTCCTCAAATGTCAATGAATTCCCGACTTTTGACGAGCCGTCATCCCCTCTCTTTTCGAAAGATACTGATATTTTAAGTTTTTTCTCCTTTGTAGAGAAAGCACCGAGCCAAACTCAAGCTTCTTCTCCCCCGGTGATCCTTCCTCCATCTCTTCAAGTGGCGCCTCCTTCTGCCTCGCAACCTGGGTCACAAGAAGAACAAATAGAGGCTCTTCACGGCTTGGATGATCCCATTGCTTCACAAGAGCAGAAAGATGAAAGGCCTGAGGGAGGTGACACATCTTCAGAGCGAACTCCCTCTGACGAGATTGTTCTATCTAAACTTGTTACTCCCGGGAGTGAGTCTTCCTCAAAAAGAAGAAAAAAGAAGCGTGGGACACCAAAGAGGAGGGGGAAGATAGTCACCACCACTGAAGAGGAGCTGAAAGCTGGACCGGTTGCGCCTTCCTCTCCCACTTCCCTTATGCCCACCGACCGCCCTGATAAGCTGATCATTCGGCCGGGTAAAGGGTCTAAAGGCAGCAAAAAGAAGTGAAGATCTTCAGTTTCTAGTTTTTTGTGTTTTGCATGCACTGGCCGAGAATTGTGCGGGTACCGGCCCCCGCTTTTCCTTATTTTGAAACCTGTACCTGCATTGTAATTGAATAAAATGATTCCTCGTTTGTACAAACTTTTGTTTGAATTAAAGAATACATTTGTTATTCGTTTTGGCATGAGTTTATTTGATATTGCAGCGAGCTTATGGTATGTTACTTGAGCGTTACCTTTTGCTGGTTTAGTTATACTATATCGTGTGTAATTATACTATATTTTCCAGTTACCTTTGCTTATTGTTTGATTGATACTTGTACAACACTTCACACACTTTAGGAAACGTGCGCCTTCATGTTTGAATATCCAATTGCTTGTGTAGAATGACTTCCCATCAAGGAGAAGAAGCAGCAAGTCAAGAAGAAGAAACTTTCCCGATAGCTGTTCCTATAGAGAATCCTCCGGAAAGAACTTCGACTATTCTATCTTCGAGAACATTTATTCAGTTGCGTACTCAATTCGGCTTTGCTGAAGATGATGTCATATGTTAACCCTATCTCGGTTACGACTCAGCAGGTCTAGTACGTGGAGATGGCGCCGACTCAAGAGATGCCGACTCAGAAGAGTTGCCGACCTAACAACCCAAAGACTTTGCCGATCTAACAGCTCAGGACTTAATTCGATGCCGACCTAACCAATTAACAAGGTGGCCGACTTAGTTCGGTGCCGACCTAATTAGTTAAGAAACGCGCCGATCCAATGCTTTCCCATAGATACCGACCTAAGGCATGAAGAAATACCGACCTAAGGCATGAAGAAATTCCGACCTAAGGCTTGAAGGGATGCCGGTCTAACGAGGCTATGCCGACCTAAGGAAAGTTCCGACCTAGTATGGAAGCCGACCTAGTGTATGTTCCGATCTAGCAACTCGAGGACTTTACCGACTTATAGTAAGTCGTAACCGATCTAAGGGTGTAAAGGATGGAGTAGCGGGGCAGTTTAGCATGTGACATACTAACTCGGTAGCGACCTAGCTTGTTTCCATTAAGTCGTAGGGCTTGACTCGTTAGATCGGCGAAGGGATAAGATAAGTCGGTCGCGACCTAGCTTGACCCGGTAACGACTTTGGACTTGTGCAAATTCAACGAAGGAAGATCAACACAGCTTGATCATATAAGGGCTCCTATAAGCCGGCTGCGACTTAACTGGGTCGGTGAGGAGTTAAGACCGAGCCTAAGTCCAAAAATCTTTGCCTATAAATACCACCCTACCTTCAACATTAAGAGGACTTTTGGTTGATCAATTTTCAAGGGCCATTACTCTGCCGAATTCCAGACTACTTCAAAGCTTTTTAGATCCAACAAACTTCTAAAGGAACTCCATGAAGGAATCATCCACATTCACCATGGATTTGAAGATGATTGTCAATGTCAAAGCTTGAGCTACTTGTTTTACATATCCTATAACTTGAAGTGTGTTGTAATTGAAAGATCTTGTAAAGGGATTGTAATCAAACTAGTGATAAAAAGATTAAAGTGGACGTAGGCTGGATTATAAGCCGAACCACTATAAATACTGTGTCTCTTACTGTTTTTCTGCATACTTTCTGCTTATTTCTGTTTCCCGTACGAACGGGTGGTGCTTTCACAATCACATCCTATACACCAGGGTGTTAGCGTTTAAATTTGAGCGTTAACATTTTGGTGCTTTCACTGAGAATTGAACTCAGGACAACTATCATCATTGCTTCAGAAAGATTTGTAGAAAAAGTTTCTTTAAGAACCAGAAGTCTATCCGAAATCATGGCTCCTGGAAGGAAAAGTAAATCTGTGAGATCTGCAAACGTTCAAGAGGGAACCTCCGCTTCCCCAACACCAAATCAAGCCACTCCAACTCTTGGGGTTACGAAAGCAGAGTTGGATGCCGCAATTTTGGGGTTGAACGGACAGATACATGCTCAAAATGTGCAAATGGAAGCCCAGAATGCCCAAAACGCCTTAATCCTGAATAAGTTGAACGATTTGCTCGGGGCAAACCGTCAATCAACAGCCAATGAAAGGAATTTTGCTGGTAATATTCATGAAACTGAAGAAAGGAATGTTTCCGAAAGGGACACTAACCCCGCTGAGCAAATACTTCCTGAGGTAGGCGGATCTAGGGCTCGCAATGATGAAGAATATATCTCTGGAATGGTTCGCCAAATTATGAAGGAGAGCATGCAAAGAGTCGAAGATGAGAAAGAGTGGGGCTTTGCTCCAAGCAAGACTCCATTTACTGAAAAAATTCTAAAGGCTGAATTCCCGCGAAAATTCGCTCCTCCAACTATCCCAGCTTATAGGGGGACAAGTGATCCAAACGAATTCTTGTACAAATATGATTGGCATATGACAGGTGCCCGAGCCTCAGATGAAGTAAAATGCAGATATTTCCCCGTATATCTGGAAGGCGTAGCTCTGCTCTGGTTCACAAAGCTACCTGTCCGGTCCATCGATCAGTTTTCAGACCTAACTAGGAAATTTAAAGAGCAATTTAGGCTATATGCTTCAAAGGCCAAAGACATCATGTCATTATCCGGTTTGGAGCAGAATCCGGGGGAAACTATCAAGTCTTTCTTAAATCGCTTTAATATAGCGTTAGCTGAGGTGGATAATGCAGAACCCCGCATGGTCTTGACCTATTTGATGAGGGCCATAGATAAATCTAGTGAGTTTGGAAGATGGTTGAATATGAAGGAACCAAGCTCTCTCGAAAAGTTCTACAAGAAAGCAGACGAGTTCATGCGTCTGGAGAGCCGCCCTGTATCGACAAAAGCAGCATTGGAAAAGGTTGAAGCTAACACCAATGCTCCACGCAAAAATGAGTCTGTGGGACAGAAGAGGGAGAACAACAATGGAAAACAACAGAATAATCAGAAGAAGCATAGATCCTTCAAGCCATCAGAATACACACCTTTGTCAGATACTCCAGAACGAATCTACCTGGCTACCAAAGATTCTGTCAATTATCCTAAACCCCCAGTCTTGAGAACCGGAAAAAAAGCTGTGCAAAGTGGGAGGTTCTGTCGCTTCCATAATCAGCCCGGTCATGATACTGATGACTGCCGTCAATTGAAGAATCTAATTGAAGAATTGTTAAGGGAAAATAAACTACAACAATTTGTGAAGAAGAATGATAATAATAATCCTGCTTCGTCGAACCAAGGACAGCAAACTCCTGCTCATCAATCTGGGACTAATGGTGAAGATGCAGGTTTTGAGTCTGGAAGGCCTGTTATCAATATCATTACAGGCGGACCTCACCCAGCGGGCAGAAGCTGGGGTGAGATGGAAAGGTATTCCCGGGCCCTGAAATATGCACCGGAGGAAGAAAATGTTTTTGTTCTAGAAGACACCACGCCTTTGAAGCAACGAAAGACATTCAATGATGACATTGTATTCAAAACCAGGGATTCCATCGGTATTGAAGCACCAACCTTGGATCCTTTGGACATCTCGGCTGGCATTGGGCCAGCCATCGTCAGAAGGATTCTTATCGACAGCGGCGCATCCTGTAATATCCTCTTTAAGAAAACCTTCGACCAGATGAAGATTCCTATGGTTGAAGTGCAGGCATCATTGCAAAAAATTGCTGGCTTCGCAGGGGAGCCAAAGCAACCAGTAGGAACCATTGACTTGCTTGTGGAACTCGGAGAAGGAGAAAGAAAAGTAGTTCGCAAGCAGACTTTTGTGATAGTAGATGAATTTTCTGCTTATAATGCTTTCTTTGGTCGACCTATTCTTGCTGCATTCAAAGCTGTCCTTGCCCCATGGTGTCTTACTATTAAATTCCCTACAGACAATGGGGTAGGAGTTATTAAAGGAGACCAGAACGCTGGGCGAGAATGTTATATGACAGAGCTGCGAGAAACAAGGAAGAGAGAAATGGGAAAAGATGCGGCAACCCCAATCCGCATCAAAACACCAACCCTATAGCAACTACAGGGCGGACCCTGCACTGGCGAGCATAGCGGGGCACGAAAAGTGATGGATCCTAGAAAGGCCAGTGCGGGGGAGAGTAGGGTGGTACCAGCAGAAACAACGATACCGGTGCCCGTTGATCTGAAGGACCCAAACAAGGTGCTGAATGTGGGTTCACAACTTAATGTGTCAGTTCAGAATGCCTTGATATCTCTTTTGAAAGCAAACCTGGATGTTTTTGCTTGGACCCATGCCGATATGTGCGGAATATCCCCAGAAGTTGCGGTACATGCTCTGAATATTGACCCAAAGTTCACGCCAGTAAAGCAGAAAAGAAGAATCCAAGGTCCAGAAAGGTCGACAGCATTGAAAGAGGAAGTTGACCGGCTCATGGAGAATAATTTCATCAGAGAATCTACCTATCCAAATTGGGTTTCAAATCCAGTGCTGGTTAAGAAAGCCAATGGTAAATGGAGAGTGTGCATCGACTTTTCAGATCTAAACAAGGCCTGTCCCAAAGACTGCTTCCCATTACCCAGGATCGATCAACTGGTAGATGGAACAGCGGGTCATGAATTGTTGTCTTTTATGGATGCCTACTCCGGATATAATCAGATCATGATGCATGAGCCAGATCAGGAGGACACAAGCTTTATCACCGATGTCGGTCTTTACTGTTACAGAGTTATGCCCTTTGGGTTGAAGAATGCGGGGGCAACATACCAAAGACTGGTCAATGCTATGTTCAAACCGCAGTTGGGAAAGACTATGGAAGTTTACGTTGATGACATGCTAGTAAAATCTAAGAAAGCAGTGGATCACATCGGACACTTAGCAGAAATGTTCGCAATCCTCCGAAGATACGGAATGAAGCTTAACCCTTTAAAATGTTCTTTCGGGGTAGAATCTGGAAAGTTCTTGGGTTTCATCGTGAGCGCTAGGGGCATTGAAGCTAGTCCAGCTCAAATCACTGCTTTAAAAGAAGTCAAAGCTCCTAAAACAAAGAGGGAATTGCAAAGTCTCAATGGAAAAATTGCCGCCTTAAGTCGGTTCATATCCAAAGCTACTGATAAATGCATTCCATTCTTCGACGCTCTAAAGAAAGGAAAGAAAAACTTTGACTGGACTCCCGAATGCCAGAAAGCTTTTGAAGAATTGATTCAACATATGGAAAAGCCTCCAATACTTTCTAGGCCCGGCGATGGCGAGGATCTTCTTATATACTTGGCAGTTTCATCTCATGCTTTAAGTGCAGCGCTGGTACGGGAAGACAAAAGGATTCAACATCCAGTTTACTATATCAGCAAAAGACTCACTGGGGCAGAAATGAATTACTCCAAGTTGGAAAAACTCGCCTATTGTCTATTGATTGCCTCAAGAAAGTTGAGGCAATATTTCCAGGCTCATCCTATCAAAGTCCTCACTCATCAACCTTTAAAGCAAGTCCTGTTTCGCCCCGAAACTTCGTGCCGCCTTCTAAAGTGGAATATTGAACTGAGCCAATATGACATCACTTATCATCCCAGAAAAGCGATCAACGGACAAGCTTTGGCAGATTTTGTCGCAGAATTTACAGACAAGGGTATCAGCGAGGAAGAAACAATCGAGAACTCCCCAATCCAATGGAAGTTATTTGTAGATGGCGCAAGAAATGATTACTGTTCAGGTGCTGGAATTGTTCTTGAAACTCCTGAGGGCCGGTCATTATGCTATGCGCTAAGATTAGAATTTCCTTCAACAAACAATGAAGCAGAATATGAAGCTCTGATTGCTGGTTTGAAAATTGCTAAAGAACTAAACATTCGAGCGTTACAGATCTTCAGTGATTCTCAGCTTATAGTATGCCAAGTCAAGAAGGAGTTTCAAACGAAAGGAGGAAATCTGCCCGCTTATGTGTCAAAGGCTTGGGAACTTTTATGTGAATTCGACCATTACACGATAAGTCATATTCCTCGAGAAGAAAACATGAAAGCAGATTCTCTCGCAAAATACTCAAGTTCTGGCGAAGCCCAATCCTTAGGGTTAGTTCCAGTGGAAGTTTTGTCAAATCCAAGCATTGATGAAATGGATATCGATTGGGTTATGAGTATGTCACAAGAGCAAGAATCATGGATGACTCCAATAACAAAGTATCTACTCAATGGCTCTTTACCAGAAAACTCTAAAGAACGACAAAAGCTACTGAGAAAAGCTTCTCGATATATAATCCAGGATGGTCAATTATACAGACGAGGATTCTCAATGCCACTACTTCGATGTGTATCCAAAGAAGAAGCCAAAATAATCCTATCAGAGGTACATGGAGGAGAATGTGGGGATCATTCAGGTGGTCAAACTTTAGCAAAGAAAATTCTCCGATATGGATATTTTTGGCCAGAAATTAATCGAGATGCTGCAGATTACTCTCGAAAATGTGACAGATGTCAAAGATTTGCCAAAATTCCTAGAGCACCTTCTACTGAACTCACACAAATGACCAGTCCGTGGCCGTTTGCAATTTGGGGAATAGATTTGATCGGACCTTTACCAACCGCCAAATCTGGAATCAAATATGCCATTGTTGCTGTAGATTATTTCACTAAATGGGCTGAAGCTGAACCATTGGCAACCATCACCTCCAAAAAGATGATAAATTTTGTGACTAAGAATATCATTTGCAGATACGGTGTGCCTCAAAAGATAATTACAGATAATGGTACTCAATTTGAAAGTGAAGAATTCCAAGATTTTTGTAAACGATTCAAAATCCTGAAAAGCTTCTCAGCAGTAGCTCATCCGCAGGCAAACGGGCAAGTGGAAGCAGTAAATAAAATTATCAAGTCAACCATCAAAAAGCAACTTGAAAGAGCTAAGGGTGGTTGGGTCGATAAGCTACCACTAGCACTATGGGCATATAGAACTACCCATAAAACTGCAACTGGGCATACTCCGTTTTCATTAGCATACGGGTCGGAAGCAATGATTCCGGTAGAAACAGAGATCCCTTCACATAGAAGAATCCACTTCAGTCAAATGGAAAATGAAAAGTTGCAATCTGAAGCACTAGATCTTCTTGATGAGGAAAGAGAAGAAGCAGAACTCAGAGTTGCAGCTCATCAACAAAGAATAGCCAGACATTTCAATTCTAAAGTTCGCCAACGCAGCTTTGAAATCGGAGATCTAGTCCTGAAAAGAATTATGACCGCGACAGGTGTGTTTGGGCCTAATTGGGAAGGACCGTATGTGATAGGTCAGAAGCTTCTTGACGGCACATTCAAACTCACTACTGTTGAAGGAGATCAAATTCCAAGGGCATGGAACAGCAATCATTTGCGTCCATATTTTACTTGAAATTCTTGTTGAAATATTGTAAAAAGAATTGTGAATGTATGATTCTTGTAATTGAAAGCAATTGTAAAACTGATGAAAGTGAATGATGAATGAATATAAAGTGGATGCAGGCCCAGATTTTTGGCCGAACCACTATAAATCTTGTGTTCCTTACTTTTATTACATGTTTGCTTTATTTTCGATATAAAAAGTACATAGAATGTATTGCTAAAATGTCGATTTAAATTTTTGCAGACAATGGAAGTAAAACTTGCACATAATAAGACCGAGCAATTCACTCCATCATTCAACAAACAAATTTCAAGTCATAAAAAACCCGAATTCAAATCCTAGATAGGAAATATTTCAATTGAACGGCTAATGATTTCGTAAAAACGAGCCCTTGCTAATAAATTGAGATTGTTTGAACAAACAAACATCCAATTAGGAAGCTAGTGCCCGTTCTCACGAACTTGCCTGTCAATGAAGTATACTTCCTTGGATTAAACCAGCTACTTGCAAAAAAGGGGAAATGACGACTTGGAAAGGAAAAATAGAGGAATTGAAAGGCATAAGCAAGAAGACGAGGAAACAACCAAAATCCATCATCAGCAACACAAGTCCTCTTCAGAGGCACAACTCTTCGGAGGATAAAAGACCTCTAATGGGTCATATGCCACAAAAAAGAAAGTTCTCTACTCAACAAAAAAGATTGGAGGAGTCATGACCCTCCAACCATGAGAGAGCAACTTCCAGGCGATGAAAACCCTCTCTGAGGCACATTTCACCAGGAGTCGAAGTAGTTACTCTTCGGAGTATCACTTCACCAAAGTTGAAATGCAAACAAAATAAAGACCTCTTCGGAGGCACATTTCACCAGGAGTCGAAGTAGTTGCTCTTCGGAGTTTCACTTCACCAAAGTTGAAATGCAAACAAAATAAAGACCTCTTCGGGGGCACATTTCACCAAGAGTTGGGGTAGTTACTCTTCAGAGTTCCACTTCACCAAAGTTGAAATGCAAATAAAATAAAGACCTCTTCGGAGGCATATTTCACCAGGAGTTGAAGTGTAACAGCCGCTCTTCGGAATTTCACTTCACCGGAGTTGAAAGACAAGCAAAATAAGGACCTCTTCGGAGGCACAATCAAGAAGAAAGACCTCTTCGGAAGCCCACGTTTCGCCGAGATTGAAATAAAACTTCCAAGTGTTGAAACGTGGAAAAGCTTTCTAAGGCAAAACTCTTTGGAGGTACACGTTTCGCCGAGATTGAAATAAAACTTCCAAGTGTTGAAACGTGAAAAAATCCCTCCGTAGAGGTACAACTTTCCATATATAAAAAAGAAAAATCCTCATCAGGGGCATGCTTTAACTCACAAAGGAAGAGTAATTTACCTATTCTGGAAAATGATCTTCTTTTAAAAAAAAAAAAAAAAAAAGGAAGAAGAGAAGAGAAAAGGAGTTAAAGTACCCTTCAGAGGTCCGCTTTGCTACATAAAAGAAATCACTCGGTAAAAAAGAAAATGTACTTAAGCAAAAAAGAAAGAAGTGATTTCTTCAAAGGACAAAGCGCGTAGAAACTCATATGAAGGGGGTTGCACTCTACAAGAATTCTTTTTAAAATAAAAATAAAATAATTATTCTTTAGCAAATAAGAGTGCAAGTCCCCTCGAGGTATAGAATATTGCAGCATACTTATGGATGGGGGCAATATAGTATAATTACACACGATATGGTATAACTAAACCAGCAAAAGGTAACGCTCAAGTAACATACCATAAGCTCGCTGCAATATCAAATAAACTCATGCCAAAACGAATAACAAATGTATTCTTTAATTCAAACAAAAGTTTGTACAAACGAGGAATCATTTTATTCAATTACAATGCAGGTACAGGTTTCAAAAGAAGGAAAAGCGGGGGCCGGTACCCGCACAATTCTCGGCCAGTGCATGCAAAACACAAAAAACTAGAAACTGAAGATCTTCACTTCTTTTTGCTGCCTTTAGACCCTTTACCCGGCCGAATGATCAGCTTATCAGGGCGGTCGGTGGGCATAAGGGAAGTGGGAGAGGAAGGCGCAACCGGTCCAGCTTTCAGCTCCTCTTCAGTGGTGGTGACTATCTTCCCCCTCCTCTTTGGTGTCCCACGCTTCTTTTTTCTTCTTTTTGAGGAAGACTCACTCCCGGGAGTAACAAGTTTAGATAGAACAATCTCGTCAGAGGGAGTTCGCTCTGAAGATGTGTCACCTCCCTCAGGCCTTTCATCTTTCTGCTCTTGTGAAGCAATGGGATCATCCAAGCCGTGAAGAGCCTCTATTTGTTCTTCTTGTGACCCAGGTTGCGAGGCAGAAGGAGGCGCCACTTGAAGAGATGGAGGAAGGATCACCGGGGGAGAAGAAGCTTGAGTTTGGCTCGGTGCTTTCTCTACAAAGGAGAAAAAACTTAAAATATCAGTATCTTTCGAAAAGAGAGGGGATGACGGCTCGTCAAAAGTCGGGAATTCATTGACATTTGAGGAATAATCAAAAGTCGGGAATTCATTGACATTTGAAAAATAATCAAGAAGATCGTCAAGCTCACAAGGAGCGAACGAGCAGTTCACCACTTGGGCTGGTCCGGTGTCAAGTTTACCTGGGGCAGTTGGATCTCTGAGGCTGATTTCATATCGCTGTGCTTCGTTGCTTTCACCACCTTCATCCCCGCCTTGTGCACTTGTAGTTTCAGTTACTGTCTTAGTTGCAGGCGGAGTATAGGAGCTAGAACCCGTGATGTCAACCACAGGAGAAACTGGAGGTTGGATAGAGGAAGTAAGCGTTAATTCCTTTCCAGAACGTTCCTCTTCCGCCATTCCAGTTCTCATCCTGGCAAGTTGTTCTCGCCCCTTCGCAAGAGCAGCGCGAGCTTCCTCATCCAGGTAACGCGCCTCAAAATCTCCATCGCCATACCCGGCGTCTTTAAACATGTTAAGAGCAGCTTCCCACACCTCGGCCAGGGTGATTTCATACTTGGGACCAAGAAAAGAGAGGCTGCCGCGTCCCAAGACACAGTGTAAATAAAAATCGAATAAAGTCGAATTGATATCGGTTTCCATGGTCTGAGCAGTTTCTTCGGCTGCAATTTTGCCAGCCATGGCCTCATCTCGATCTTTTTCGGTCTGAGCAAGTTGGGCTTTTAGCGCTTCTATCTCCATGTCCCGGGCGCTCAGTTTATTCTGCAACTGGGTGACATCAGTGCGGTGGTTCTCTACAGCTTGTTCTAACCTCTCAGCTTTAGCTTCAGCGTCCCTCTGGCTGGCGTGCGCATCTCGCACTTGTTTTTGCAATACCTCTTCTCTTTGGGTGTAAGTATTAGTAGAAGAGGCAAGATCATCTTTGAGCTGCTTTACTTCAGCTTCGAGTTTTTCATTGTATTCGGCTATCTCCTTCATCTCAGCGTTGTGTTGATCAAGAATCTTCTGCCATTCTGATTTGTCATTTTCCATGGTCAGCATTGCTTCGATGTTAGCCCGATTAACTCTTTGAAGTTCATCAACCAGCTTTTGCCATCCAGACATTCTATCGATATCAAGCTTGACAGCATCGAGATTTCTGTACATAGCTTCTTTGTCGATGGGGACCAAATCAAGGTCGAAGCGTACCCCCCTCAAACACCAGTTCGGGAATCGGCTCTGCAAAGTCGGGGGGCCCCTTTCAACATGGTATGAAGGCCTGTTGAGAAGTGTTTGGATGGCACTTCCTTCAAGAGCAGGAGATTTGGAAGGGATGTCAATAGAAACTGAGGCGCCAGGTCTCTCAGATGTCACGGGCACGTGCTCCTCGCCAAGTTTGGTCCGCTTTCTCGAATCCTCAATATGGCTCTTCCCCCTATCATCGTGCGTTTTACGTTTATGGGAATCATCATCCCTTGGGAAGGATTCATGTCGCGTGCCCGCTCCCTCATGACGTTCTTCATACCTTCTCCTCTCTTCAGCTTTTCGCGCAGCTCTCTGCTCATTGGTCTCTCTGGGATCGGTATAGTATTGCTTGTAATCATAGCTGCCACGCCCTCCATAGCGTCGAAAGTCTTTGTAATAAGAACCGCTGCCGCTGCGCCCCATAGAGGAATCTGAAAAGGCAAAAATAGCAAGTCTTAGAAACTTCCGGAGAAAAGAAGTTAAATGTGAACAAATGCCAAAAAATCCTAAGTGTTGTGTGATGTGCAAGCTACGCGCATTAAGCTACAAACCACTCATTGGTGTAGAGGTGATGATAGCTTGGGTATGAGGAGTTGGTGTTTGTGTTGGTGTTAGTCGAAGAAGGGACGTCGCCTCAACTATAGGAGAGATAGTTTTAGACACGTCATCTCTAAAAAGCTCCTGTGAGGTCACTATTATGTCGCTCAACCCATCATAAACATCGTCACCATCATGCTCGGTGAGACTTGTTTTCTCAGTTCCTACATCAGCTAATCCCCCGAGAGGCTGTGAAGGTTCTTCTTCTTCCTCAATCGGGGCAAGTGCCGTCTTACTAGATGACCCCATAATGTCGGTAGGGGTGGAACATTTCACCAATGAAGCTTCGATGTTAGACTCTTTTGATGAGGGTTGTTCGATAGTAACGGGGGCATCCGATGCTTCAGTCGGGGAATCGGGAACTTCAGTCGGAGCTTCACAAAGCTGAGTATAGCGAGAAGGGTGGAGAAGTCCGTATTGATGTAGAAATTCGTCGCTTAGTAGAAACTTGATACTTCTCTCTTCTGCGGCTACAGCGCTCAGTCTATCAAAAGTCTGCCTATGTATCGGATCTCTAGAGGGAAGGGGAAGTGCTGAAAAAAGCAAAGAATGAGATTAGCAATTTGGACCCCGAAAAGAGTTAAAAAAGAAAGTGGAAAGACGGAAATAAATGATCTTACTTCCTACTCTCCAAGAAGCATAAAACTCTGGGGGACTGCGGGCAAAGAAAAATTGGTTTAAAAATCCATGGACACTTTCAGTAAGATCAAGAATGAGCTTGCGGTTTCTTGCACTTCTCACAATGATAAGAGAAGGATGGTCTTTGCTCTTTGCAAACGAGCATAAGTAGCGAATTTCTTCGAAGCTCGGCAGTCGGTCAAGATTTCTTCTGAACAAAACACCCAACCCCATCAAGATAGCGTAACCATTAGGATGAAGTTGGAACGGAGAAATTGACATCCGAAGAAGAAGAATTCGAAGAAAGTCATTGAAAGGTGGGATCGCCCCACTTAAGCACATTTGACGATTAACCGCGACAAAACCATAGGGAGGTCTGTCAGCAATATCATTCGGTCCAGGAAATATGACATCATCTTCAGCAAAGCCGAATTGAGTACGCAACTGAATAAATGTTCTCGAAGATAGAATAGTCGAAGTTCTTTCCGGAGGATTCTCTATAGGAACAGCTATCGGGAAAGTTTCTTCTTCTTGACTTGCTGCTTCTTCTCCTTGATGGGAAGTCATTCTACACAAGCAATTGGATATTCAAACATGAAGGTGCACGTTTCCTAAAGTGTGTGAAGTGTTGTACAAGTATCAATCAAACAATAAGCAAAGGTAACTGGAATAAAACCTAGCAAACATTTGTTAGTTATAAAAACCAGGAATCTTTGTTTTGAGTTTGAATATGCAAATACAATGTTGATGCAAACAAATCAGTTCAAATTGTTGATACTTTGCATTAATATTCTACTTTAGTCAATTAATTTACAACATTTCATGCAATATGTTCATATCTCTTATCTTGTCTTAACTAATCTGTCATTTGATATGGGCAGTCAATGGCAGTATGTGCGCCTTGGTTTTCTTTGTTTGTATGTTATTATCAACAGGTTTACAGCTCAAAAGTGAGAATGATATGTGAAGTGACACAATGACATTCAAACAAATTTAAAGTTGGGGCATTTCAAATCTTAATCCCTGTTCAAGGTTTATTCAATTTAGTTCGGTAGTCCGGGTTAAAATACTTGAAGAAGGCCTATGTTTCTAAGTGTCAATACGTCCAGAGCCCAAGTGTTAGCTCGGCTACGATTCAAAAATTCTCATGCGAGATAAGACTGAGTCGGTAACGGGTCAAAATCTAGGTGGTTCAGCTTGGCGACTCATTTCCTCTAGTTCGCATGGGGGAGATAAGAAGGCAAGCTCCAAGTCGAAAGGCAGGAATTCCTCCAAGTCTTAACTCGGTCACGATCTAAGCTTTAATGTTTAGGTCGGCGAGATTCTTTCAAGCATTATCTCAACCACGATTTAAGGTCGTGTAAGAGCTAGATCGGTCGAAGGCTAAGCCACCTAAACCCACTAACTCGCCTTCGAGCCAACATCCCATAGCATTAAACCCGATAACCCAATAGCCATTTCTTCAACAGCAGCCTTCATTCAAGCTATCGGATCATCCAATAAAACAGCTCCAAATCGCATAAGTCCGTTGCTCTGCCTTCAGAGATCATTGAACCTGAGTGATAAAACCTTCTTCATCATCTCAACGATCATCTGAAGCCAAAATCGAGTAACCTAAACTTCATCGACTACAGGTATAGTGAGATTTGTGATGGAACGTTGCGCGAAGAGACAATTCGTATTCAAGTGACAGAATTCATGAACCAATAGCAATCTATGATCGAGAAGGGGACGGATTCACTTACGCTCTGAATAGTAGGAATTGCTGGTGATCAGGTAGGATGGAATCGCCTTAAAGAACTCAAGAGAATTTCAATGGCGGAGTTAAGAGAGCAGGTAATGAGAAAGAAGAAGGGGATATGATTTATACCTCGTAGTGAAAGGAACTGAAGCGGCAATTCGCCGGCTTAACTTTTGGACCGTGCCCGATCTAATAACGTGCCGACTCAGTGAAGGGCCGAGATAAGAGATGTTTCGAAGCACACGACTTAAGCCTAAGGCGTATACTCCGAGGGGCAAATGTTAACCCTATCTCGGTTACGACTCAGCAGGTCTAGTACGTGGAGATGGCGCCGACTCAAGAGATGCCGACTCAGAAGAGTTGCCGACCTAACAACCCAAAGACTTTGCCGATCTAACAGCTCAGGACTTAATTCGATGCCGACCTAACCAATTAACAAGGTGGCCGACTTAGTTCGGTGCCGACCTAATTAGTTAAGAAACGCGCCGATCCAATGCTTTCCCATAGATACCGACCTAAGGCATGAAGAAATACCGACCTAAGGCATGAAGAAATTCCGACCTAAGGCTTGAAGGGATGCCGGTCTAACGAGGCTATGCCGACCTAAGGAAAGTTCCGACCTAGTATGGAAGCCGACCTAGTGTATGTTCCGATCTAGCAACTCGAGGACTTTACCGACTTATAGTAAGTCGTAACCGATCTAAGGGTGTAAAGGATGGAGTAGCGGGGCAGTTTAGCATGTGACATACTAACTCGGTAGCGACCTAGCTTGTTTCCATTAAGTCGTAGGGCTTGACTCGTTAGATCGGCGAAGGGATAAGATAAGTCGGTCGCGACCTAGCTTGACCCGGTAACGACTTTGGACTTGTGCAAATTCAACGAAGGAAGATCAACACAGCTTGATCATATAAGGGCTCCTATAAGCCGGCTGCGACTTAACTGGGTCGGTGAGGAGTTAAGACCGAGCCTAAGTCCAAAAATCTTTGCCTATAAATACCACCCTACCTTCAACATTAAGAGGACTTTTGGTTGATCAATTTTCAAGGGCCATTACTCTGCCGAATTCCAGACTACTTCAAAGCTTTTTAGATCCAACAAACTTCTAAAGGAACTCCATGAAGGAATCATCCACATTCACCATGGATTTGAAGATGATTGTCAATGTCAAAGCTTGAGCTACTTGTTTTACATATCCTATAACTTGAAGTGTGTTGTAATTGAAAGATCTTGTAAAGGGATTGTAATCAAACTAGTGATAAAAAGATTAAAGTGGACGTAGGCTGGATTATAAGCCGAACCACTATAAATACTGTGTCTCTTACTGTTTTTCTGCATACTTTCTGCTTATTTCTGTTTCCCGTACGAACGGGTGGTGCTTTCACAATCACATCCTATACACCAGGGTGTTAGCGTTTAAATTTGAGCGTTAACATCATATTTCCTGGACCGAATGATATTGCTGACAGACCTCCCTATGGTTTTGTCGCGGTTAATCGTCAAATGTGCTTAAGTGGGGCGATCCCACCTTTCAATGACTTTCTTCGAATTCTTCTTCTTCGGATGTCAATTTCTCCGTTCCAACTTCATCCTAATGGTTACGCTATCTTGATGGGGTTGGGTGTTTTGTTCAGAAGAAATCTTGACCGACTGCCGAGCTTCGAAGAAATTCGCTACTTATGCTCGTTTGCAAAGAGCAAAGACCATCCTTCTCTTATCATTGTGAGAAGTGCAAGAAACCGCAAAGCTCATTCTTGATCTTACTGAAAGTGTCCACGGATTTTTAAACCAATTTTTCTTTGCCCGCAGTCCCCCAGAGTTTTATGCTTCTTGGAGAGTAGGAAGTAAGATCATTTATTTCCGTCTTTCCACTTTCTTTTTTAACTCTTTTCGGGGTCCAAATTGCTAATCTCATTCTTTGCTTTTTTCAGCACTTCCCCTTCCCTCTAGAGATCCGATACATAGGCAGACTTTTGATAGACTGAGCGCTGTAGCCGCAGAAGAGAGAAGTATCAAGTTTCTACTAAGCGACGAATTTCTACATCAATACGGACTTCTCCACCCTTCTCGCTATACTCAGCTTTGTGAAGCTCCGACTGAAGTTCCCGATTCCCCGACTGAAGCATCGGATGCCCCCGTTACTATCGAACAACCCTCATCAAAAGAGTCTAACATCGAAGCTTCATTGGTGAAATGTTCCACCCCTACCGACATTATGGGGTCATCTAGTAAGACGGCACTTGCCCCGATTGAGGAAGAAGAAGAACCTTCACAGCCTCTCGGGGGATTAGCTGATGTAGGAACTGAGAAAACAAGTCTCACCGAGCATGATGGTGACGATGTTTATGATGGGTTGAGCGACATAATAGTGACCTCACAGGAGCTTTTTAGAGATGACGTGTCTAAAACTATCTCTCCTATAGTTGAGGCGACGTCCCTTCTTCGACTAACACCAACACAAACACCAACTCCTCATACCCAAGCTATCATCACCTCTACACCAATGAGTGGTTTGTAGCTTAATGCGCGTAGCTTGCACATCACACAACACTTAGGATTTTTTGGCATTTGTTCACATTTAACTTCTTTTCTCCGGAAGTTTCTAAGACTTGCTATTTTTGCCTTTTCAGATTCCTCTATGGGGCGCAGCGGCAGCGGTTCTTATTACAAAGACTTTCGACGCTATGGAGGGCGTGGCAGCTATGATTACAAGCAATACTATACCGATCCCAGAGAGACCAATGAGCAGAGAGCTGCGCGAAAAGCTGAAGAGAGGAGAAGGTATGAAGAACGTCATGAGGGAGCGGGCACGCGACATGAATCCTTCCCAAGGGATGATGATTCCCATAAACGTAAAACGCACGATGATAGGGGGAAGAGCCATATTGAGGATTCGAGAAAGCGGACCAAACTTGGCGAGGAGCACGTGCCCGTGACATCTGAGAGACCTGGCGCCTCAGTTTCTATTGACATCCCTTCCAAATCTCCTGCTCTTGAAGGAAGTGCCATCCAAACACTTCTCAACAGGCCTTCATACCATGTTGAAAGGGGCCCCCCGACTTTGCAGAGCCGATTCCCGAACTGGTGTTTGAGGGGGGTACGCTTCGACCTTGATTTGGTCCCCATCGACAAAGAAGCTATGTACAGAAATCTCGATGCTGTCAAGCTTGATATCGATAGAATGTCTGGATGGCAAAAGCTGGTTGATGAACTTCAAAGAGTTAATCGGGCTAACATCGAAGCAATGCTGACCATGGAAAATGACAAATCAGAATGGCAGAAGATTCTTGATCAACACAACGCTGAGATGAAGGAGATAGCCGAATACAATGAAAAACTCGAAGCTGAAGTAAAGCAGCTCAAAGATGATCTTGCCTCTTCTACTAATACTTACACCCAAAGAGAAGAGGTATTGCAAAAACAAGTGCGAGATGCGCACGCCAGCCAGAGGGACGCTGAAGCTAAAGCTGAGAGGTTAGAACAAGCTGTAGAGAACCACCGCACTGATGTCACCCAGTTGCAGAATAAACTGAGCGCCCGGGACATGGAGATAGAAGCGCTAAAAGCCCAACTTGCTCAGACCGAAAAAGATCGAGATGAGGCCATGGCTGGCAAAATTGCAGCCGAAGAAACTGCTCAGACCATGGAAACCGATATCAATTCGACTTTATTCGATTTTTATTTACACTGTGTCTTGGGACGCGGCAGCCTCTCTTTTCTTGGTACCAAGTATGAAATCACCCTGGCCGAGGTGTGGGAAGCTGCTCTTAACATGTTTAAAGACGCCGGGTATGGCGATGGAGATTTTGAGGCGCGTTACCTGGATGAGGAAGCTCGCGCTGCTCTTGCGAAGGGGCGAGAACAACTTGCCAGGATGAGAACTGGAATGGCGGAAGAGGAACGTTCTGGAAAGGAATTAACGCTTACTTCCTCTATCCAACCTCCAGTTTCTCCTGTGGTTGACATCACGGGTTCTAGCTCCTATACTCCGCCTGCAACTAAGACAGTAACTGAAACTACAAGTGCACAAGGCGGGGATGAAGGTGGTGAAAGCAACGAAGCACAGCGATATGAAATCAGCCTCAGAGATCCAACTGCCCCAGGTAAACTTGACACCGGACCAGCCCAAGTGGTGAACTGCTCGTTCGCTCCTTGTGAGCTTGACGATCTTCTTGATTATTTTTCAAATGTCAATGAATTCCCGACTTTTGATTATTCCTCAAATGTCAATGAATTCCCGACTTTTGACGAGCCGTCATCCCCTCTCTTTTCGAAAGATACTGATATTTTAAGTTTTTTCTCCTTTGTAGAGAAAGCACCGAGCCAAACTCAAGCTTCTTCTCCCCCGGTGATCCTTCCTCCATCTCTTCAAGTGGCGCCTCCTTCTGCCTCGCAACCTGGGACACAAGAAGAACAAATAGAGGCTCTTCACGGCTTGGATGATCCCATTGCTTCACAAGAGCAGAAAGATGAAAGGCCTGAGGGAGGTGACACATCTTCAGAGCGAACTCCCTCTGACGAGATTGTTCTATCTAAACTTGTTACTCCCGGGAGTGAGTCTTCCTCAAAAAGAAGAAAAAAGAAGCGTGGGACACCAAAGAGGAGGGGGAAGATAGTCACCACCACTGAAGAGGAGCTGAAAGCTGGACCGGTTGCGCCTTCCTCTCCCACTTCCCTTATGCCCACCGACCGCCCTGATAAGCTGATCATTCGGCCGGGTAAAGGGTCTAAAGGCAGCAAAAAGAAGTGAAGATCTTCAGTTTCTAGTTTTTTGTGTTTTGCATGCACTGGCCGAGAATTGTGCGGGTACCGGCCCCCGCTTTTCCTTCTTTTGAAACCTGTACCTGCATTGTAATTGAATAAAATGATTCCTCGTTTGTACAAACTTTTGTTTGAATTAAAGAATACATTTGTTATTCGTTTTGGCATGAGTTTATTTGATATTGCAGCGAGCTTATGGTATGTTACTTGAGCGTTACCTTTTGCTGGTTTAGTTATACCATATCGTGTGTAATTATACTATATTGCCCCCATTCCATAAGTATGCTGCAATATTCTATACCTCGAGGGGACTTGCACTCTTATTTGCTAAAGAATAATTATTTTATTTTTATTTTAAAAAGAATTCTTGTAGAGTGCAACCCCCTTCATATGAGTTTCTACGCGCTTTGTCCTTTGAAGAAATCACTTCTTTCTTTTTTGCTTAAGTACATTTTCTTTTTTACCGAGTGATTTCTTTTATGTAGCAAAGCGGACCTCTGAAGGGTACTTTAACTCCTTTTCTCTTCTCTTCTTCCTTTTTTTTTTTTTTTTTTTTAAAAGAAGATCATTTTCCAGAATAGGTAAATTACTCTTCCTTTGTGAGTTAAAGCATGCCCCTGATGAGGATTTTTCTTTTTTATATATGGAAAGTTGTACCTCTACGGAGGGATTTTTTCACGTTTCAACACTTGGAAGTTTTATTTCAATCTCGGCGAAACGTGTACCTCCAAAGAGTTTTGCCTTAGAAAGCTTTTCCACGTTTCA
This sequence comes from Allium cepa, assembly GCA_030765085.1. Lineage (NCBI taxonomy): Eukaryota > Viridiplantae > Streptophyta > Magnoliopsida > Asparagales > Amaryllidaceae > Allium > Allium cepa. Next base: position 914,536,025 of record CM060943.1, read on the forward strand.
ACACTTGGAAGTTTTATTTCAATCTCGGCGAAACGTGGGCTTCCGAAGAGGTCTTTCTTCTTGATTGTGCCTCCGAAGAGGTCCTTATTTTGCTTGTCTTTCAACTCCGGTGAAGTGAAATTCCGAAGAGCGGCTGTTACACTTCAACTCCTGGTGAAATATGCCTCCGAAGAGGTCTTTATTTTATTTGCATTTCAACTTTGGTGAAGTGGAACTCTGAAGAGTAACTACCCCAACTCTTGGTGAAATGTGCCCCCGAAGAGGTCTTTATTTTGTTTGCATTTCAACTTTGGTGAAGTGAAACTCCGAAGAGCAACTACTTCGACTCCTGGTGAAATGTGCCTCCGAAGAGGTCTTTATTTTGTTTGCATTTCAACTTTGGTGAAGTGATACTCCGAAGAGTAACTACTTCGACTCCTGGTGAAATGTGCCTCAGAGAGGGTTTTCATCGCCTGGAAGTTGCTCTCTCATGGTTGGAGGGTCATGACTCCTCCAATCTTTTTTGTTGAGTAGAGAACTTTCTTTTTTGTGGCATATGACCCATTAGAGGTCTTTTATCCTCCGAAGAGTTGTGCCTCTGAAGAGGACTTGTGTTGCTGATGATGGATTTTGGTTGTTTCCTCGTCTTCTTGCTTATGCCTTTCAATTCCTCTATTTTTCCTTTCCAAGTCGTCATTTCCCCTTTTTTGCAAGTAGCTGGTTTAATCCAAGGAAGTATACTTCATTGACAGGCAAGTTCGTGAGAACGGGCACTAGCTTCCTAATTGGATGTTTGTTTGTTCAAACAATCTCAATTTATTAGCAAGGGCTCGTTTTTACGAAATCATTAGCCGTTCAATTGAAATATTTCCTATCTAGGATTTGAATTCGGGTTTTTTATGACTTGAAATTTGTTTGTTGAATGATGGAGTGAATTGCTCGGTCTTATTATGTGCAAGTTTTACTTCCATTGTCTGCAAAAATTTAAATCGACATTTTAGCAATACATTCTATGTACTTTTTATATCGAAAATAAAGCAAACATGTAATAAAAGTAAGGAACACAAGATTTATAGTGGTTCGGCCAAAAATCTGGGCCTACATCCACTTTATATTCATTCATCATTCACTTTCATCAGTTTTACAATTGCTTTCAATTACAAGAATCATACATTCACAATTCTTTTTACAATATTTCAACAAGAATTTCAAGTAAAATATGGACGCAAATGATTGCTGTTCCATGCCCTTGGAATTTGATCTCCTTCAACAGTAGTGAGTTTGAATGTGCCGTCAAGAAGCTTCTGACCTATCACATACGGTCCTTCCCAATTAGGCCCAAACACACCTGTCGCGGTCATAATTCTTTTCAGGACTAGATCTCCGATTTCAAAGCTGCGTTGGCGAACTTTAGAATTGAAATGTCTGGCTATTCTTTGTTGATGAGCTGCAACTCTGAGTTCTGCTTCTTCTCTTTTCTCATCAAGAAGATCTAGTGCTTCAGATTGCAACTTTTCATTTTCCATTTGACTGAAGTGGATTCTTCTATGTGAAGGGATCTCTGTTTCTACCGGAATCATTGCTTCCGACCCGTATGCTAATGAAAACGGAGTATGCCCAGTTGCAGTTTTATGGGTAGTTCTATATGCCCATAGTGCTAGTGGTAGCTTATCGACCCAACCACCCTTAGCTCTTTCAAGTTGCTTTTTGATGGTTGACTTGATAATTTTATTTACTGCTTCCACTTGCCCGTTTGCCTGCGGATGAGCTACTGCTGAGAAGCTTTTCAGGATTTTGAATCGTTTACAAAAATCTTGGAATTCTTCACTTTCAAATTGAGTACCATTATCTGTAATTATCTTTTGAGGCACACCGTATCTGCAAATGATATTCTTAGTCACAAAATTTATCATCTTTTTGGAGGTGATGGTTGCCAATGGTTCAGCTTCAGCCCATTTAGTGAAATAATCTACAGCAACAATGGCATATTTGATTCCAGATTTGGCGGTTGGTAAAGGTCCGATCAAATCTATTCCCCAAATTGCAAACGGCCACGGACTGGTCATTTGTGTGAGTTCAGTAGAAGGTGCTCTAGGAATTTTGGCAAATCTTTGACATCTGTCACATTTTCGAGAGTAATCTGCAGCATCTCGATTAATTTCTGGCCAAAAATATCCATATCGGAGAATTTTCTTTGCTAAAGTTTGACCACCTGAATGATCCCCACATTCTCCTCCATGTACCTCTGATAGGATTATTTTGGCTTCTTCTTTGGATACACATCGAAGTAGTGGCATTGAGAATCCTCGTCTGTATAATTGACCATCCTGGATTATATATCGAGAAGCTTTTCTCAGTAGCTTTTGTCGTTCTTTAGAGTTTTCTGGTAAAGAGCCATTGAGTAGATACTTTGTTATTGGAGTCATCCATGATTCTTGCTCTTGTGACATACTCATAACCCAATCGATATCCATTTCATCAATGCTTGGATTTGACAAAACTTCCACTGGAACTAACCCTAAGGATTGGGCTTCGCCAGAACTTGAGTATTTTGCGAGAGAATCTGCTTTCATGTTTTCTTCTCGAGGAATATGACTTATCGTGTAATGGTCGAATTCACATAAAAGTTCCCAAGCCTTTGACACATAAGCGGGCAGATTTCCTCCTTTCGTTTGAAACTCCTTCTTGACTTGGCATACTATAAGCTGAGAATCACTGAAGATCTGTAACGCTCGAATGTTTAGTTCTTTAGCAATTTTCAAACCAGCAATCAGAGCTTCATATTCTGCTTCATTGTTTGTTGAAGGAAATTCTAATCTTAGCGCATAGCATAATGACCGGCCTTCAGGAGTTTCAAGAACAATTCCAGCACCTGAACAGTAATCATTTCTTGCGCCATCTACAAATAACTTCCATTGGATTGGGGAGTTCTCGATTGTTTCTTCCTCGCTGATACCCTTGTCTGTAAATTCTGCGACAAAATCTGCCAAAGCTTGTCCGTTGATCGCTTTTCTGGGATGATAAGTGATGTCATATTGGCTCAGTTCAATATTCCACTTTAGAAGGCGGCCCGAAGTTTCGGGGCGAAACAGGACTTGCTTTAAAGGTTGATGAGTGAGGACTTTGATAGGATGAGCGTGGAAATATTGCCTCAACTTTCTTGAGGCAATCAATAGACAATAGGCGAGTTTTTCCAACTTGGAGTAATTCATTTCTGCCCCAGTGAGTCTTTTGCTGATATAGTAAACTGGATGTTGAATCCTTTTGTCTTCCCGTACCAGCGCTGCACTTAAAGCATGAGATGAAACTGCCAAGTATATAAGAAGATCCTCGCCTTCGCCGGGCCTAGAAAGTATTGGAGGCTTTTCCATATGTTGAATCAATTCTTCAAAAGCTTTCTGGCATTCGGGAGTCCAGTCAAAGTTTTTCTTTCCTTTCTTTAGAGCGTCGAAGAATGGAATGCATTTATCAGTAGCTTTGGATATGAACCGACTTAAGGCGGCAATTTTTCCATTGAGACTTTGCAATTCCCTCTTTGTTTTAGGAGCTTTGACTTCTTTTAAAGCAGTGATTTGAGCTGGACTAGCTTCAATGCCCCTAGCGCTCACGATGAAACCCAAGAACTTTCCAGATTCTACCCCGAAAGAACATTTTAAAGGGTTAAGCTTCATTCCGTATCTTCGGAGGATTGCGAACATTTCTGCTAAGTGTTCGATGTGATCCACTGCTTTCTTAGATTTTACTAGCATGTCATCAACGTAAACTTCCATAGTCTTTCCCAACTGCGGTTTGAACATAGCATTGACCAGTCTTTGGTATGTTGCCCCCGCATTCTTCAACCCAAAGGGCATAACTCTGTAACAGTAAAGACCGACATCGGTGATAAAGCTTGTGTCCTCCTGATCTGGCTCATGCATCATGATCTGATTATATCCGGAGTAGGCATCCATAAAAGACAACAATTCATGACCCGCTGTTCCATCTACCAGTTGATCGATCCTGGGTAATGGGAAGCAGTCTTTGGGACAGGCCTTGTTTAGATCTGAAAAGTCGATGCACACTCTCCATTTACCATTGGCTTTCTTAACCAGCACTGGATTTGAAACCCAATTTGGATAGGTAGATTCTCTGATGAAATTATTCTCCATGAGCCGGTCAACTTCCTCTTTCAATGCTGTCGACCTTTCTGGACCTTGGATTCTTCTTTTCTGCTTTACTGGCGTGAACTTTGGGTCAATATTCAGAGCATGTACCGCAACTTCTGGGGATATTCCGCACATATCGGCATGGGTCCAAGCAAAAACATCCAGGTTTGCTTTCAAAAGAGATATCAAGGCATTCTGAACTGACACATTAAGTTGTGAACCCACATTCAGCACCTTGTTTGGGTCCTTCAGATCAACGGGCACCGGTATCGTTGTTTCTGCTGGTACCACCCTACTCTCCCCCACACTGGCCTTTCTAGGATCCATCACTTTTCGTGCCCCGCTATGCTCGCCAGTGCAGGGTCCGCCCTGTAGTTGCTATAGGGTTGGTGTTTTGATGCGGATTGGGGTTGCCGCATCTTTTCCCATTTCTCTCTTCCTTGTTTCTCGCAGCTCTGTCATATAACATTCTCGCCCAGCGTTCTGGTCTCCTTTAATAACTCCTACCCCATTGTCTGTAGGGAATTTAATAGTAAGACACCATGGGGCAAGGACAGCTTTGAATGCAGCAAGAATAGGTCGACCAAAGAAAGCATTATAAGCAGAAAATTCATCTACTATCACAAAAGTCTGCTTGCGAACTACTTTTCTTTCTCCTTCTCCGAGTTCCACAAGCAAGTCAATGGTTCCTACTGGTTGCTTTGGCTCCCCTGCGAAGCCAGCAATTTTTTGCAATGATGCCTGCACTTCAACCATAGGAATCTTCATCTGGTCGAAGGTTTTCTTAAAGAGGATATTACAGGATGCGCCGCTGTCGATAAGAATCCTTCTGACGATGGCTGGCCCAATGCCAGCCGAGATGACCAAAGGATCCAAGGTTGGTGCTTCAATACCGATGGAATCCCTGGTTTTGAATACAATGTCATCATTGAATGTCTTTCGTTGCTTCAAAGGCGTGGTGTCTTCTAGAACAAAAACATTTTCTTCCTCCGGTGCATATTTCAGGGCCCGGGAATACCTTTCCATCTCACCCCAGCTTCTGCCCGCTGGGTGAGGTCCGCCTGTAATGATATTGATAACAGGCCTTCCAGACTCAAAACCTGCATCTTCACCATTAGTCCCAGATTGATGAGCAGGAGTTTGCTGTCCTTGGTTCGACGAAGCAGGATTATTATTATCATTCTTCTTCACAAATTGTTGTAGTTTATTTTCCCTTAACAATTCTTCAATTAGATTCTTCAATTGACGGCAGTCATCAGTATCATGACCGGGCTGATTATGGAAGCGACAGAACCTCCCACTTTGCACAGCTTTTTTTCCGGTTCTCAAGACTGGGGGTTTAGGATAATTGACAGAATCTTTGGTAGCCAGGTAGATTCGTTCTGGAGTATCTGACAAAGGTGTGTATTCTGATGGCTTGAAGGATCTATGCTTCTTCTGATTATTCTGTTGTTTTCCATTGTTGTTCTCCCTCTTCTGTCCCACAGACTCATTTTTGCGTGGAGCATTGGTGTTAGCTTCAACCTTTTCCAATGCTGCTTTTGTCGATACAGGGCGGCTCTCCAGACGCATGAACTCGTCTGCTTTCTTGTAGAACTTTTCGAGAGAGCTTGGTTCCTTCATATTCAACCATCTTCCAAACTCACTAGATTTATCTATGGCCCTCATCAAATAGGTCAAGACCATGCGGGGTTCTGCATTATCCACCTCAGCTAACGCTATATTAAAGCGATTTAAGAAAGACTTGATAGTTTCCCCCGGATTCTGCTCCAAACCGGATAATGACATGATGTCTTTGGCCTTTGAAGCATATAGCCTAAATTGCTCTTTAAATTTCCTGGTTAGGTCTGAAAACTGATCGATGGACCGGACAGGTAGCTTTGTGAACCAGAGCAGAGCTACGCCTTCCAGATATACGGGGAAATATCTGCATTTTACTTCATCTGAGGCTCGGGCACCTGTCATATGCCAATCATATTTGTACAGGAATTCGTTTGGATCACTTGTCCCCCTATAAGCTGGGATAGTTGGAGGAGCGAATTTTCGCGGGAATTCAGCCTTTAGAATTTTTTCAGTAAATGGAGTCTTGCTTGGAGCAAAGCCCCACTCTTTCTCATCTTCGACTCTTTGCATGCTCTCCTTCATAATTTGGCGAACCATTCCAGAGATATATTCTTCATCATTGCGAGCCCTAGATCCGCCTACCTCAGGAAGTATTTGCTCAGCGGGGTTAGTGTCCCTTTCGGAAACATTCCTTTCTTCAGTTTCATGAATATTACCAGCAAAATTCCTTTCATTGGCTGTTGATTGACGGTTTGCCCCGAGCAAATCGTTCAACTTATTCAGGATTAAGGCGTTTTGGGCATTCTGGGCTTCCATTTGCACATTTTGAGCATGTATCTGTCTGTTCAACCCCAAAATTGCGGCATCCAACTCTGCTTTCGTAACCCCAAGAGTTGGAGTGGCTTGATTTGGTGTTGGGGAAGCGGAGGTTCCCTCTTGAACGTTTGCAGATCTCACAGATTTACTTTTCCTTCCAGGAGCCATGATTTCGGATAGACTTCTGGTTCTTAAAGAAACTTTTTCTACAAATCTTTCTGAAGCAATGATGATAGTTGTCCTGAGTTCAATTCTCAGTGAAAGCACCAAAATGTTAACGCTCAAATTTAAACGCTAACACCCTGGTGTATAGGATGTGATTGTGAAAGCACCACCCGTTCGTACGGGAAACAGAAATAAGCAGAAAGTATGCAGAAAAACAGTAAGAGACACAGTATTTATAGTGGTTCGGCTTATAATCCAGCCTACGTCCACTTTAATCTTTTTATCACTAGTTTGATTACAATCCCTTTACAAGATCTTTCAATTACAACACACTTCAAGTTATAGGATATGTAAAACAAGTAGCTCAAGCTTTGACGTTGACAATCATCTTCAAATCCATGGTGAATGTGGATGATTCCTTCATGGAGTTCCTTTAGAAGTTTGTTGGATCTAAAAAGCTTTGAAGTAGTCTGGAATTCGGCAGAGTAATGGCCCTTGAAAATTGATCAACCAAAAGTCCTCTTAATGTTGAAGGTAGGGTGGTATTTATAGGCAAAGATTTTTGGACTTAGGCTCGGTCTTAACTCCTCACCGACCCAGTTAAGTCGCAGCCGGCTTATAGGAGCCCTTATATGATCAAGCTGTGTTGATCTTCCTTCGTTGAATTTGCACAAGTCCAAAGTCGTTACCGGGTCAAGCTAGGTCGCGACCGACTTATCTTATCCCTTCGCCGATCTAACGAGTCAAGCCCTACGACTTAATGGAAACAAGCTAGGTCGCTACCGAGTTAGTATGTCACATGCTAAACTGCCCCGCTACTCCATCCTTTACACCCTTAGATCGGTTACGACTTACTATAAGTCGGTAAAGTCCTCGAGTTGCTAGATCGGAACATACACTAGGTCGGCTTCCATACTAGGTCGGAACTTTCCTTAGGTCGGCATAGCCTCGTTAGACCGGCATCCCTTCAAGCCTTAGGTCGGAATTTCTTCATGCCTTAGGTCGGTATTTCTTCATGCCTTAGGTCGGTATCTATGGGAAAGCATTGGATCGGCGCGTTTCTTAACTAATTAGGTCGGCACCGAACTAAGTCGGCCACCTTGTTAATTGGTTAGGTCGGCATCGAATTAAGTCCTGAGCTGTTAGATCGGCAAAGTCTTTGGGTTGTTAGGTCGGCAACTCTTCTGAGTCGGCATCTCTTGAGTCGGCGCCATCTCCACGTACTAGACCTGCTGAGTCGTAACCGAGATAGGGTTAACAATAACCATCTGCCCTTTTGAAAGGTTTGAAATCGGCATGTGTATTTGATCGTTTGTTTAAACTGTCCAAAAAGGCGGGTCGTTACATAGATCCTATGGCCGAACCAAATTGTAGCATAGAGTTGTTGAATTTGCCTTGAAATTGCCTTGTAGTGTTGACTTGTTGCACCTATAAATCTCCACTCTTTTAAACCATGATAGATTGACCACTATGGACCCAAACCAGACCTATATACATGCCTTGGCTGTGCTATTTCAGTTCATAACTGAAGTATGTGAAGTTGAGAACAAGTGCAAAGCATTTGTCTTTGTTTTGGGCTTTGATTCCTAGTGTCGTTTAGTGTAATTTGGCTTTGAAAAACTTATGTATTTTGAATTGTTTTGTTTATATGTATACAAGGCAATTATAGTTGTCTCTCCACTCTCAAATCATGGTAGTGTTGTCGTGCCTTCGTTGTGTCTGTATCGTGTGCTTTGGTGTCGTTCTCCAGCTTGTGAAATGTGAGTATTTCTCACCAGACATTATGTACTTATATAAGTAGTAAATTGACAACCTGTGAATCTATAGAACTATATTAACATGTTATAGCTGCTTATATTATTATCATATGATGTTCACACCTGTTATTACACCTGTTATATCATATGTTACTTTTAATTCATGCTATTCTCTTTATTTTATCTGTTCATCACACTGCAAGTTCCCTTTAGATTAGAATCACTATGGGTTGAAATGATACATACCCGAACGGACTTTAGAGTAAGGGAAAATTGTTATGGGCAGAAATGATAGGCCTGAACGATTTTCAATTTATTTCATTTACTTGGGACTGCGGGTTTGAAATGATAAAACTCGGATTTTTCTTTGTAAATTACGGGTCGAAATGATATATTACCCGTATCACTTTACCTAGCCTAGAAAATTATATACTGGCCCGTAGTTAAGATATGTTTTTCTAAAAATTTAAAATACTTTAGAAATTTAATTATTATAATATTTTGATTTAAAATTAAATAAAAATATGATTTTTGTAAATACTATTGATTTTCTGAATAATTGTAAGTGAAATGAATTAATGAAAAAGTTAGAAAATTTTGAATGTAAGTTATTTTGGAAATTTTGATTTAATTTTTAATGGAAATTAAATTAACTTTGGAAATATGATAAATTTATGATATTTTGAATTTAAATGAATTTAAGGTGATTTTATATCATATTAATGATTTTTAATAAAGTTGAAATGTGAAATGAATGAATATTTGAGTTGGAATTTTGAAATATAACTAAAATTGGAAATTTATGAAATTGACTTAAAAGTGAAACTTTAGTTAAGTAAATAAAAATAAAACTATGTAATATTTGAGAATTTGAACTTAAGAATTAAGTCGAAATTTAATGTAATGAATTTAAATTTGAATGCTGAAATTTAATAAGTGAATTATTAATAAATATTGATTTTTGAAAGGATACTTAACTTTATAAAATCATGAATTTAAGGAAAATTTAATGATGCTTATAAATGTGAAAATGTATGATTTTGTATGTTAAAAATGATTTAAATAAAAAAATAGTGTTTGTGAAATTCTATTGAATATTTGAAGTTAATTAACAGCATTTTTAGATGCTGTCTTTTGTTAAATTGAATTGGTTTGAATGTAACTTTCCGTAGCATTTCTAAATGCTGAGAAACTTGAATTTTCATTGTTTTAATAAATTTAAGTGCATAAATGAACATTGAAAAGTTTAAACTTTTGGAATTTAATAATTTAATTATTAAATGTAATAACTTCATTTTTATGATTTAATAATGAAGTAATTTGTTTTGAAATATAACTATTTGATATATTAAAATGATTGAAATGTGGTTTCGAAAGATATGATATTTTGATATATTAAAATGATTGAAATGTGGTTTTGAAAGATATGATATTTTGATATTAAATGATTTGAAAAATGGAGTTTTGAAAGATATGATATTTTGATATTAAAATGTTTTGAAACTGAAAGATATGATATTTTGGAAATGAAGCTTTGAAAGGTTATGACTTTTGATATATTAAAATGATTTGAAAGGAAGTTTTGAAAGGATATGATAATTTAATATATTGAAATGGTTAGAAATGACTTGATATTTATTTTGATAAATATTTGAATTGAAAGATATGTTATGATGATATATTGAAATGGTTTGGAAATGATTTAATCTTTATTTTGATAAAGATTTGGGTTGAAATGATATTTTATTTTGAAGTATATAATATTGTTTTAAAGTTATTACTACAGGTTATAATAACGATTGGTTGTTAAAGAGACCGGGATCGGATATTGTCTTATAGCCGGCCAATAACGAAAACCACTTTAACAACTGTGTACGCGGTGGGGATTCCAGAATGAAGTATGATGGTGGCGACGTTCTCGAGGTATATTACGTGGACCCAACTCCCGTGAGTTGGCATAAATGACTAAAACAGGGGCTATACCGGGCTACACAAAGGGTCGCACCCTTCCATCTAGCATGCTCCATTGGAAACCATTCTATTACTTTTGTGATTCGATATGTGGCGCCACTTTGATTCGGGGGTATTGCTCGAGGTGGGAGGAAGCTGCTGGCTTGCCGTCACCACTGGTCCGGGAGTGCAAACGGTGTATCCACCCTGGCATTGCCTCGCGTGCCGTGTCATCTCCTTATATTGAGCCTACTACGATTTTGGTTTTAAAGATCCGACCGCGTTAAGGTTAACCATCCCCTTTACGCTATTTTCTACATGATCATACTTTACTGATTAGACACTACTGTATATAGCGTATATTACTACATAGTAAATAGTTTAACGGATCCTTAGAGGATGGGCGGTCCCAAGCATCTTCTAAGTTACTTGTACCTTTACTACAGTTCACTTGAGTTGGTTTACATTGTATAAGTATGTATGTCCTGACTCGAGTGTTTGTATTTTTATTTACGCTCGGGTCAGCCTGAGTTATTCATAGATTTGGATTTCCACTTTCTGGGGATTGGAATCGCTGGAGATTATCTACTTGTCAAGTTTCATATTTTCAGTTCGGTTGTTCTATTCAGCTTGTACTTGGTTATCATATTTAAACTTCTGTTGTACTTTATTTCTTATATTGTATCTTATGTAACTCTGATATATTTATGTAGTAGCTTCATGAACTACTATCTCTTTTACTTCCGCTGCATTATTATTACTCTGTGTCTATGATGTGTGAATTTTATTTACTGCATATTCTGAGATTTGCCAAATTTTTATTTACAACGTGGTATTTTGAGCAATTCAATTTCGGCATGAGTGTCTACCTATACACTTATAATGGATGCGAATGGTTGAAAATACCGGGTCGTTACATAACCAATCCCCAAATCATAAATTTCAATTCAATTCAGTTTTCAAATAGACTGTTCCAAATTATATCGGTTTCAAAACAGATTTGATCCACAAAATAACCCATTTCAAATTCAATATATTTCAAAGCTTAAATATTCAATATTTCCAAACTAAATTTTATAATTCATATATATATATAACACAAATTTACTTTACTATTATTTAGTTTTGAAATATTTTCTTAACAAATCCAATATCCTTTAAATAAAACTTCAAATTTTAATAACTGGATATTCCTCAATTTATTTAGACTTGATATATTCATTTAAATCACCTCAAACCCGAATTAAGTTATAAAACCATATTCCTTTAAAATCTCCATTTCAATACGTTCCAAATGGATATTTGTTAAATGTAACTCTTAATTAAATAAAATCTCAAATCAATTTCAAAACTATCTTCTCAACCTTGATTTATAAGAAAATCGATATAACTCTATATTAAAAAATAATTGAAGTAAATACTTATCCATATTATATTTTTATAAAATCAAACTTTATTACTAAACTTATTTTATACTTTAAATTTTTTTATTCATAGCTTAAAACCAAGAATTTAACTATATATATAATAACGTTTATAAAATATCCAAATCAATATCTCAAAAAATCATATATTTCATTACAAAGCCAAAGAAATCATTTCAAAATATTTTTATATATAAACCGCGGTGTGTGTATAAAATTTTCTATCCTATGGTCAAGTGATACAGATATTTATCATTTCAATCCGCAATTCAAAATAAAAATGCGGTTATATATCATTTCAAACCGCAATCCCGAATGAAATAAAATGCATAATAACTTGCAGTTCATGGCAATATAAAATCCAACATCCATTCATCCAATATCAATCATCAAACATTTATCACAGTCGTCATCCAATTCAAACATTAACATTAATATGGAATAGATAATAAATAACAAGTATTTAATGGCAGTTTATATTCAATAATAAATTAAATAACAATTTAACTGACAGTTATATGCAATAATAAATTAAATAACAATTTAATTCAATAAATTCAATTTAACTGAGATGATGATTAAAATATGATGATTAAAATATGCCAAACAGTCATAAATGAACTTCTAATCACATCAAATATTAATTTAACAAACATAAGAAATTTTAGAAGTTGTGAGTCGGTTAAAACACTCTCCTTTTGAATTTAAATTGAATTTAAATCCAATTTAAACTCAAAATTTGATGTAACGACACGACTTTTCGACGCTCGAAAAGCGACATCAATACGTCCACTGTATTAACTGCCGAGCAATCGAATGCCGGAAAACCATACCGTTAGGGTTAAAGAAGAAGAAAAAGATAGAAGAAGAGAGAAAAAGATAGAACCGAATAGAAAGAAACAATAGAACAATATCAGAATCTCACATATCGCAGCGGAACAACATATAATAAATAATGAATAATCTTTAAACAAAGAACTGTATCAGTTATTACATTGCATCATATTACATTACATTACATCATCAGAGTGTACAACAACAAACAACAACAAATAACGGAAAAGAAATACTATATACTAGTGAATACGCCATGCCATCCAGCTTGCCTCCAGCAACTCCTGAATTCCAGAATATCCTGATAAACCTTACTCTTGACTACCCGTGTGGAAATTAGTGGGCACCCAGAGTTTAGGAAGGAAAACAATAAACTCCGAGTTAGTCATGGGACTGGTGTGAGAACTTAAAACAGTTTATTTTTAAAACAAAGTGTAGGATAATTTTTAAAATAGATTCGCAATGCTTTTTAGAAAATGAGACTACCATAAGGCCTCCCGCACACACACACACAATGCAAACGCAGAATCAGAGGAGATTTCTCCTTATGATAGTCAAAGAGTCAAAGATGCTTGATACACATTAAAAAGAAACATTTGATATTATTACTAGTGCATATTGTAGGAAAAATCATTTCGAAAGTAAAGATATAAATACTAGCCAGCATAGGCATTCCGCACTTATGCCTACTTTAGCTACCATCCAAAAAGTGGGGCGCCACCATAAGTGAATGATAGGTTCTACAACTAAAACCGTACAAGATCGTATTGTTTTTTTGGATTTCCAAAAAATGGTCAGGCCAAGGAACTTCCCATTGCCACATGGTACGCCTTTGGAAAGACGACCCGAGAACCTAACTTGATCTCTGCCAACACAAGGCCGGGTTACCCCTAACTGGGTAACTACTGACACGACTATGTCATTCCCCGATCGTGACCAATCTATATCCAAGGATCCTCGATTTCCAACAACCACAAAGCAATAAATTTGCAGCAACAACATAGGTTAAGTATCTGGGCTCCATACCATGATACCACCTCTATCCAGAAGGAATGACATACGCTAAAGGGGCGCTACCCCCTAATAACCTTGCTGCATCCTTCCTGTTTTGACCATTTTCGGGGTGTGAGGTCCGACAAAGTCTCGTCCACAAAGCCACACTTTACATAAAAGCTGTGCTTTGATCATCAAATGCTCAACAGCACTTCGTATGCCACATTACCAATTTGGAATGTATCACTAGTAACCTTCAACTACATAACCTCTAAGGGTGTTAAGCTAAGAGAATAAATTCTCCGCCACCAACGGAAATATATTCGATAGAAAACAGCTTCACATCTCAAATTGTAACGTCAGACACAAATCCATACAAGTCCGTTCCGGGATCGAACGGAACCGAAAGCACTTACAAAGAAGTCCTTGCAATCCGGATATTCACTAATCACGACCGGACTTCCCATCACAAAGGGTAATAAATTTATATATCGGAGATCAGCCGATGAAGAAACATTCGATGGTAATCCTTCCGTTTTCACAAATATCCGGTCTTCAACACCGGTCATCAAATGTAATTCATAACGACGTATCACATATTCAGAATGGGTTATACGACCCCAAGGTCCTTTCCCGGCTAACCCGAATAGTGAGCGCTTATTTTGAAAATAAGTGTGGCATTCAAATTCAAGCAAATTACAACAAATACCTATTTAAAGGTAAATATTGATAGTCGGTTATTTAACTATCAATAGGTATGCTCAACATCACCAGATTCCAAATAATTTTCCAAATTATTCATTTTCCAAAAATATCTTTACTAGATATATAATTTCCACACTTCAACATTTGAAAACAAATTTCAAATCACTTTTCACCTTTACAACTTTTGAAAACAAATTTCAAACATTTTCTTTACGCGGAAATACTTTCATTTCAAAATGGTTCATTTAAACCAATTAATAAATCCTTACCGATTTACTTTATATTTACGTTCCAAATCCGTAAATTTATTCCCATACCTCAAAAATAAATCAACTTTTATTTTTAAACAAATTTCCCTTTGTTTTATAAATTCCATAGTGAATTTACAGTTTCAAAATATCTATGAATATACGATTTCTAAATCGATTTCTAATATTCATATCAATTTATCTTTAAAAGATAAAATCTCAAAATATTCACTTCATATTGGAAAACATTTCCATACTTATTTAATAATAAGAAATTCACAAATCCATTTATTTTCAACACTTGGAAAATATTCAATATACTTAAATCGAAATTAAGTATATATTTCATTCTTTAAAGAAAACGTGCGCTTAAACACATTTATTTGGGCCCAAAACAAATGTTGCGTAAAACATCGTTAGGACGACTTAAAATCACTAATATAGGGATTCGAAATTAAGATAGATATATAAATCCCAATACTATATAATACATTTCCCTTCGGAAACCATTTACTATAACAACAGTGTTATAGTCCACCATTTCCTTCTATTTCTCGAAAACGTCTATTTCAACAATTAATGTTGAAATCTATGGTCTCGATGTTTAACACAATTTAATACATCGTTGAAACAATTAACTTCATTTGATAATATTCATTTTCCCTAAACATATCCATTTTATAATAATAATATATTCACTGTCCAAAATCGTGAATATACTTCACTAACCAAATTCAATATTTTCTACACATTTTATGTCAAGGATAATTCGCTATCTGAAATCGTGAATATATCTAAGTTTATTTCACCAAATTCAATTGATTTCGAATTTATAAACAATGTCTATAAATTCCATTTCTATTTATAAACTTCGATTTATAAATCTCCTTTATTAATCCAATTCAATTTATATATCTCAAATATATACCAAAAGTCCATATTATAAGTTAAATACTTATAATTCATTTATTTACAAAATCGTTCTTTTTAAAACTTCTATTACTTATAAGATTCATTTATATTTTATAACAACTTCAACTTATAAAATCTCCTTTATTAACAACTTCTATTATTATCCCATTTAAATGCCCAAAATCTAGTTTATAAGTTAATTACTTATAAATCTTTTATTTTATAACATCTATTAATTTTATAATCTTCACAATTTATAGATCTATAATTTTTAATGAAATCCATTTTATACTTCATTTTAACACTTAATAAACTCGTTTTATAATTCCAATATTATATATATATATATATTATAAATATCAATGTTAAAAATCTTTTATATACATCCTTTATAATAATTCAAAAATCCAAATTTAAACTATTTTATAAATCTATTTATTTTAAAAATCACCTTTTGGTTATATTTCATAAAAATCTTAATTTTTATAACATAAAAATTTATAACGTTTTAATTATTTAAAATGAATCAATTCAAAAATTTAATAAAACGTATACTTTGAAAAATCATTTTAAAAATCATTTTAAATTCAAAATCGTTATTTTTAAACTTTAAAAATGGATCCCATGATGCAACAGCACCCAATAGTCAATCACGACATCCAAATATCATATATCGATATGGTAATCAACAAATATCACAATATCTGTAAATAAATCAATATAGTTGAGGAATCCAATTGGATCCCTCCAACATGTTTCCCTGCATCCACAAACATTAGCACAATACCAATTCTGTTCAAAGCGGAATATCGCGGTATATGGGATTTATAAAATATTATCCGCTTAATAGACGGCGCAATAGGGTCTCATCCACTATATAATGCGGGAAATCAACTCCAAGTACATAAATAATACCAATTTCACTA
Organism: Allium cepa; assembly: GCA_030765085.1. Classification (NCBI taxonomy): domain Eukaryota; kingdom Viridiplantae; phylum Streptophyta; class Magnoliopsida; order Asparagales; family Amaryllidaceae; genus Allium; species Allium cepa. The sequence goes on from CM060943.1 coordinate 914,552,442, forward strand.
TACGGTGAAATATTCGCGGTATATGTTTTTAATAAATAACCTCCGCTTACCAACGGCGTATAATGTCTATTTTAACAATCAATAGATAACAATCATCATTCAAACATACAATCAAGAAAATTTAAATATAACTATTTAAAATTTAAATCGAAACAATTCGATTGAGTGAGAAGTTCTCACCTTGCTTTCAATTCAATTTTCGCGCTTTATTTCGAATAAAATTATACGCGCGTTAATTTTACCCGAAATTTTCACTAGCTCCAAACGACTCCAATCCAGTTCCATAGTGTAATGCTCATCAAAACGAACCCGACGCAAGTCGTTTCGTCAAAATCCGACCTCGTATGACAAAGATATGATTATTTAAAGATCACACAATTTATAAATATAAACAATTACATTTTTTTTTAAATTTTTTTTAACCTTCTGTAATCACAACCTTTCGTTTCCTCAAGCACACATCAGGCCTTCCCCTCTTTCTTCCCCAACCCAGTAAAAGAAATCCACACCTAAACCCATCCCACAGCCACATCCTTCGATGCCGCACCACCTCTAGATGATCGGAGCTCGATCAAACTCTTCCACTCGAACGCGGACTACAAGAGCTACCTTCGGCTGCAAATGGTGGAGCTCGGCCTCCCCATGGTTGTGAAAAACGTGAATGAACCTCATACGAACGCAAGGCATTTGCCATCAATCCGTAGCTTGAAATTTAATTTTGACCGTTGATATCCTAGATCTCGTAGCCCTCTACGATTTCTTAGTTGGAAGTTTATAGAATTAGTGTATGGATTTGAAGATTTTGAGGGAGAAAGATTTGTTATTTTCAGCCATTGAAACTAATAGAGGCGGCTGGCTAGGGTTTTGCAATTGTGTTGAAAATTGTGAATAACCATGGGCTTTTATAGAAAATTTCCAAATTACTATTCACTCGAAATTTTCCGAACTCCGAATCTCGCGCGGTAACCAGCGTTTCTAGGGTTTAACCCGTGTTCCGGACACAATGGAATAGGTTTCGGACGCTAATTCAGTCATCTGTGCGAGTTACGGCAATAAACAATTGATTTTAAATTAAATCGGTTAACCAAATTTCTGTGCGTTTTAGATTGCCTAGGACAAACGGTAAATCCGATTGACACGAAATTTGAAACCTTACAAAAATATGACATTACGGATCCGATGAAACTGGTTTCGTCAAAATCCGAGACTGTTTGAGAAATGGCTATTTTAACTCGTCAATTAAATATTAAAATATTCAATTTCCACAAATTAACTTTTAGTTCGATTTTAAAAGTTCTATAACATCATTATAACTCCAATATGATTTAATAAAATTTTATGAATCATTTTCAATCATATTAAACCCAATTTTCAATTATTTCTATAACTTCAACTATAAATTTATCGATTTACTTATCCAATTAAATCCAGATATTCGAAATTAAATTTATTCGACTTATAAATTTCACTTATTAATATTTAAAATCAATTAAATATTCAAAATTTTAATTGAAGGAAATTCTGGGTCGTTACAAACTTCCCCCCTTAAAGAATTTTGTCCTCGAAATTACCAAGTAAGAAAAAGTTACAGAATCCATTAACTTTGCAAAACAAACCGTTCAAATTAGATTTTTCAAATCCATTTTAGTGTTTAACTTTTCCAAAATCCATAGTTCAACTTATTACGAAATCTTTACTAAGTTTCCAAACCCAACTTAGTTTTCAAAAAAAAAATTCCAATTTTTTCAAAAACATTCTAACGCCTTAAATTGTCAGAAAATTTCGCCAGAGTCTCCTTTGCGCGGCTCGATCCGAAAAAAAAATGACAGTATATATATCACAAATATACATGTCATCAAGTGACGAGGCATCCCGTAGGGAAAAAAGTGTAAAAGTACGATATTTAATCCGAGATATGTACCTTATTTATTATTAGCGAGCATATACAGCTAATATAGCGCGAAAGCGAGCCCCAAATGCGAAGCAAGTGCAATCCGCACCTACTAAACACTCAACAAACCATGAGAACATGCACATATGAAAATAATATCAATACACAACATATATCAACAACTATATATGCTAATATAGGAAATGCAATAAAAGCAACAAATGCAACCATCAAACAACTATCATCCAACTAATAATGTAACGACCCGCTATTTTGGACCATTCAAATCGACAATAAAACCATACATATCCGACTCGAATAATTCAAAATACTGAATTGTTAATTAAAATTTGGAAAAACTTAAAATATACAGTAAATAAATCAATCACTGATCACAGAGTAATATAATGCAGCGGAATAGATAAAGAATAGTAGTTCATGAAGCTACTATATACATCAGAGTTAGAAAAATACAATCGAATAGTCCAAATGCAGTGAAGTCTCCAATGCAACAGATGACTTCTCTGAACCAATCAACTGGAAAGGCTGGAATCTGAATCGATAGTTGGATTTCCAAATTAAGCTCCAAACTACAAAGGTGAGTCTCAAATGTTGTATCACTCAGTCTGACCTGAGCGTAAAGCAAAACACAAAACACTCGAGTCAGGATTAAGATTCTTATATCAATAAATCCAACTCAAGTGAAATATCAACTGAAATACAAATAACCTAAAGGATGTTTGGGATAACCATCGTCTAAGGGTCCATGGAACTTTCTACAAGGTAGAAAAATACACTATAACATCGTGGTCGTTTCAGCTAAATTTATACTTCAAAACCAAATCTCATTTTGACTACAAATATCTCTATATTTCCCAAAATAGTATTTATATATATTAAATAATTTATACAGTAAAGTATTTTCAATTTCTTCAACTTAACAAAACGTTCCAACATTAACCCGACCTTCCCATATAAATTAAATTCAATCTCAATTTATCAATTTAAATTCAACTCAATTTAAATCAAATATTACTACTAAATCTATATATACAATTTCCATTTATATAATATCTTAAGAATCAAATTTATTAAACCATATATTTCTTTCAAAAATTATAGAAATTATTTTCAAAATATTTATATGGACTAACGGTGTCTGTATATATTTCCTATCATATAGTCAAGTGCTACGGATATTTATCATTTCAATCCGTATACTAAATATATACTGGTGGATATCTTTTAAACCCGTAATCCCAAATTCAATTAAATGAAAATCGCTTGGGTTTATCATTTCAACCCATAACGATTTTCTTCTATTCTAGAGTCTGTTCGGGTATGTATCATTTCAACCCATAGTGATTTCTAAACTATAGGGAACTTGCAGAGTGACAACAGAAAATACAATAAAATAACAGGCATATATCATCAATAACAATATAATATAAACAACAGGATATGGTGTCATATCCCGTAGGTGAACAGTCACAGATAATAGCATATATAACAAATTTAAATAACTACAACAACATATTTCAATTTTCGTTTCAATTGAAATCAAATTTAATGAATAAAAATATGTTAATCGTGAGTGATTGCTCACCTCTCGAGCCTAGAGAATACAAAAGATGACACGGATATGCATACTGCTACAGAAACTGAAATTTGAATTATGAATCGAAGCAAAGCAAAATCGGCACGAATTCAACGATCAAAGCCGATAACAAGAATTGATCGAAAAGTCAGAACGGGATCGACGAACATAATGGTATGAGTGGACTCTTATATATATATATAACTATATATAACTATATATATAAAGTCATATTCTAAATTCAACACATATTAAATTAAATTAAATATATATGTATTTATATTTTCCAAATCATTGTTTTTTTATTTAAAACACACAAATTAGAATCAAGCATATATACAATATGAAATTTGAAATAAATATTTATATAAACAGACTAATATAAATCATGTGCTAGGTTAAAATACTAACATATTTTAGCTGTAAGAAAGAGTATAAAGAAAGAAGTCAACATCAGTTATAATATATTTATATAAACCAATTGTAACATATATTTAGTTGACATAACAAATGAATTCTTTTATAAAATAATATACGTTGGGCGCTATTTCATAAAAATGCACATACAATACCATTTATATACGAACAACAAAAGTAGCTTATATATATAGATATACTATTTAAAAATCAATATTTACATTTCAACTAACATCAGAAAACAAATATAAACTTTATACTTTATATATGTTTTATGGAAAAAGAGAAAAAAAACAGAACGCAAAGTGGATCCAACATTTGGAATTCAGGGATTAGTCCTGAAGGCTAATACACCCTCGGATCATTTTTATTAAATTTTTGGATAAATTTCAGCAGAAGAGTAGCAATTTATTTAAAATAACATGGTGTGAAATGAATTGAGGGAATGAATAAAGTAACGTATTATTAGGACCCAAATAATCAAATGACACAATACGTTGTTTCTTAATAACGACAGTAACGTTCAATTTGCTAAAAGTTAATTTAGGACGTTATCTTCGTGTTATTTGTAAGCGATTGATATATCATACCTCTTTTAAATTTAAGATCAGCTCATGGCACGGCATATGAAAATTCAAATTCCATCGCATCATATATTTATACTTTCAATTTAGAAATGTATGAACTTATTAAAAAAAAATTGGCTATAAATGACGTAAAACACAACTGCTTATTAAACTTGTCGTGTACTGCGTTTAAATACTTCCAAAGTGTTTGTCAATTTATTTAAAAGCTATAAAATGAAAGGAGTGAAAAGAGAAAAAAGAAAATATATATATGGATAATAATAAAAAAACATGGGGAGAGAGACGAAGATACAGATGGTGGTATGTATCTTGTTCCATTCATAAGTAAATATCACCACGTTAAATTCCTTTGCATATTTTTAATTGCTATAACCAATGCTTTCATATATAACAGGCCCAATCTTATATACATAGCTAAACATTATAAAAGGCTATGAAAACTTATATATACACACCTTATAGTATAATATATATAACTAGATAAAATGTATATATTAGATAATAGAATACAATAATATAGATGAAAAGAGAATTGCGGCAAGATAAAATTTATAATAAAAAAAAAAGTGTTGTAGGAAGTTGAAAACAACAACTAATGCAATAATATTTATTATAAGTTTTGAAATCCATTAGACAAAATAAAACACAGCTTGTATAACATATCCATTAAACAAAATAGACTATATATAGTACTAGTACATATTCATGCTATATGTAAACATTTAAAAACGAAACATATATTTCAATATGATACGCATACCGTTTATAAAAATATTGTTAACTCCGCTTTGATAATGACTCAGCGACCTAAAAGGGGTACTGACCTAACGACTTAAAAGGTTACGACCTAACGACTTAAAAGGATACCAACCTAACGACTTAAAAGATTACCACCTAACGACTTAAAAGGTTACGACCTAACGACTTAAAAGGTTAGCGACCTAACGACTTAAAAGGCTACCGACCTAACGACTCAAAAGGGTTACCGACCTAGGGATCTGAGAAGAATAACAACCTAGCAACTCAAGACAGGAAAAACTCAAAGCAACCACACTTAAGTCGCGACCGACTTACGACCTATGTTAGGTCGTAAGCGACCTAGGCAAACGAAGACAAATCCAATACAACGTCACTTAAGCCGCGGCCTGTTAACTCGTCCGCGACTTGGGACTTGTGATACGAATCCAGAAGAACATGCTTATCCTAGTTAGGCCGTGAGCCATGCATGAGAGATTGAGCGGGACCTACGACCTATCTTAGGTCGGCTACGATCCACGATCTATTTTAGGTCGGTTACTACTTACGACCTGGCATGGAAATTCCTCTATAAATACAGCGCTATCTCCAACTTGGAGGGGACTTCCGATCATTTTCTTCAAAGCATTGAGACTCTCCCATCTTCAAGCCGAGCCTTACTACAACATTCGAAACTCACAAGAAACTTCAATCAACTTCAAAACAGGGATTCAACATATTCGATCATGAATTCGGAGAACTCTCTTGCATCGAAGTTTTTCTAGCTACTTGTCTTTTGAAGTGAATTGTAATTGAAGGAAATTGTAAAGGATTGTAATCATATAAGCAATAAAAAAGGATTGATGTGGACGTAGGCTTGATTACAAGCCGAACCACTATAAACTCTGTGTCTCTTACTGCCTTTTCAGTGAATTACTGCTTTTTCTGATTCCCGTGTTAATGGGTGGTGCTTTCATTCAATCTCTATTTGCATCGGGGTGTTAGCGTCTGACTTTTTACGTTAACATTTTTGGTGCTTTCACAGAGAAACCCAACTCAGGATACTGTCATCATAGCTTCACAGAAATTTATAGAAAGGATCTCTCTAAAAACCAGGAGTTTATAAGAAATAATGGCCCCCGTAAGAAAACGCAAGTCTGTTAGATCCGACGATGTTCGCGAGACTGCTGCCACTTCTCCTCCTTTAAGTCAAACAACTCCAACTGTCGGGGTTACACGGGCAGAGTTGGATGCCGTCGTATCTGGGCTACATCAACAAATGGAAGCTCAGAATAACCTAATGATGGAAAGGTTGATTGCTTTATTTGAGGCAAACCGCCAGCCGACAACTAAGGAGGGAAACCTTGCCGATGAAGTACAAAATGTAGAAGGAAGAAATATCCCTCAAAGGCCTGCTGACCAAGTGGAAAGGACACCTCCCCAAGCCGGAGGATCGGAGCCACTACCAACCCTCCGTGAACGGTGATCAAGACAAAATTCGGAGAGAATGGCTGGTGTTTGTCCCGCTGAGCCTCATAATGATGAAGAGTATTTCTCAGGCATGGTTCGTCAGATTATGAAGGAAATTATGCAAAGAAATGAAGATGAGAAAGAATGGGGTTTCGCAACGAGCAAAACTCCATTCACTGAAAAGATCTTGAAAGCAGAATTCCCAAGGAAGTTTGTCCCTCCAACTATTCCAGCTTACAAGGGAACGAGCGATCCTAATGAGTTTTTGTATAAGTATGATTGGCACATGACGGGTGCCAGAGCCTCTGATGAGATCAAATGCCGGTATTTTCCAGTATACCTGGAAGGAGTTGCTTTACTTTGGTTCACGAAGCCGCCGATCTGATCGATAGACCAATTTTCTGATTTGACTCGGAAATTCAAGGAACAGTTTCGATTGTATGCGTCAAAGGCAAAGGATATAATGTCGTTATCCAGCTTGGAGCAGAATCCTGGAGAATCCATTAGAGCTTTCTTGAATCGCTTCAATATAGCTCTGGCTGAAGTGGACAACGCAGAGCCGAGAATGATTTTGACGTACTTGATGAAGGCTATTGATAAGACAAGTGAGTTCGGGAGGTGGTTAAAAATGAAAGAACCAAACTGACTTGACAAGTTTTATAAGAAAGCCGATGAATTCATGCGCCTGGAAAGCCTCCAAGCACCGGCTAAGGTGGCATCGACAGGGGCTGGAAATACTAATGCTATTTCGAATAAGAAAGAATCTGCCAATCAGAAGAGTGGGAACGAAGGTCAGAAGAGGCAAGGAGATGCAAAGAAAGGTCGTCCCTTCAACTTAACCCCTCTGACTGATACCCCAGAGAACATCTACTTTGCGAACAAAGACATGGTCGAATTCCCCACACCAGCTAAGCAAAGAGTTAATAGGAAAGCTGATAAGAATGGAAGGTTTTGCTGGTTCCATAACCAACCCGGGTATGATACTAATGAGTGCCGTCACTTGAAGGAGGTAATTGAGGAACTATTGAAGGAAAACAAGCTCCAGCAGTATGTGAAAAGGAACAAGAATGGCCCAACTTCGTCAACTCAAGGATAATAGGTTCCTGTTCATCGTCCTAGCTCAAGTGAAAAGGCGACAGCTCATGAATCAGAGTGGCCTGTTATAAATGTGGTTACAGGGAGCCCTCACCCAGCTGGCAGGAGTTGGGGTGAGATGGAAAGATACGCCCGTGCTTTGAAGTATGCACCGGCAGATGAAAGAGTTTTTGTGTTAAAAGATGCTGCACCCCTCAAGCAGCAGAAAACTTTTAATAGTGACATTATATTCAGTGCTAGGGATTCAATGGGTGTTGATGCTCCTACCATTGATCCTTTGGTCATCTCCGCTGGCATTGGGCCAGCTACTTTGAAAAGAGTTCTGGTTGACTGTGGAGCTTCGTGCAACATTCTCTTCAAGAAGACTTTTGATCAGATGAAGATTCCAATGGCTGACGTTCAAGCTTCATCACTAAAGATTGCTGGTTTTACTAGGGAGCCGAAACAGCCAATTGGGACTATCGATTTGTTCGTAGAGCTTGGAGAGGGGCAGAGAAAAGTGGCTCGAAAACAGACCTTTGTTATTGTTGAAGAATTTTCTTCCTACAATGCCTTTCTAGGTCGACCAACTTTGGCAGCATTCAAGGCTATTCTTGCCCCATGGTGTCTGACCATAAAATTCCCCACAGATAATGGAGTCGGTGTGGTGAAAGGGGATCAGAATGCTGGGCGAGAATGCTATCTTACAAAGTTGCGTGAAACGAGGAAGAAAGAAATGGGAAAAGATGCGGCGGCCCCAGTCCGCATCAAATAATCAACCTTGTAGCAATTACAGGGTGGACCCTGCACAGTCGAACATAGCGGTGCACGAAGAGAGATGGATCCCAGAAAAGCCAGTGCAGGGGAGAATAGAGTGGTACCAGTTGAAGTGACAGTGCCAGTACCTGTTGACCCAAGAGACCCGAACAAAGTGTTGAATGTCGGTTCGTAGCATAATGCAACGGTTCAAAAAATTTTGATATCATTTTTGAAAGCAAATCTAGATGTATTCGCTTGGACTCATGCCGATATGTGTGGAATATCTCTAGAAATTGCAGTGCATACCTTGAATATTTATCCAAAGTTTACACCGGTAAAGCAGAAAAGAAGAACTCAAGGTCCTGAGAGGTTGCAGCATTGAATGAAGAGGTTGATAGGCTCATGGAGAATGGTTTTATCAGGGAATCTACTTATCCGAATTGGGTTTCAAATCCAGTACTGGTTAAAAAAGCTAATGGAAAATGGAGAGTGTGCATTGACTTTTCAGATCTAAACAAAGCCTGCCCCAAAGACTGCTTCCCGTTACCCAGGATTGACCAGTTGGTGGATGAAACGGCAGGGCATGAATTGCTATCTTTTATGGATGCCTACTCCGGATATAACCAGATCATGATGCATGAGCCAGATCAGGAGGACACGAGCTTTATCACTGATGTTGGCCTCTACTGCTACAGGGTCATGCCTTTCGGACTTAAGAATGCGGGTCAACGTACCAAAGACTTTTTAATGCCACGTTTAAACCACAGATTGGCAAGACTATGGAAGTTTATGTCGATGATATGCTGGTAAAGTCAAAGAAAGCAGTGGACCACACGGATCACTTGGCAGAGATGTTCTCAATCCTCCGAAAGTACGGTATGAAGCTGAATCCTTTGAAGTGTTCATTTGGGGTAGAATCTGGAAAGTTTCTAGGTTTCATTGTAAGTGCAAGGGGCGTTGAAGCTAATCCTGCTCAGATAACTGCCTTAAGAGAAGCAAAAGCTCCTAGAACGAAGATGGAATTGCAAAGTCTCAATGGAAAAGTTGCTGCCTTGAGTCGGTTCATTTCCAAAGCTACTGATAAATGCATTCCATTCTTTGATGCTCTAAAGAAAGGAAGAAAAAACTTTGACTGGACTCCTGAATGCCAGAAAGCTTTCGATGAGTTGATTCGTCATATGGAAATGCCTCTTATACTTTCTAAGAATGACAATGGTGAAGATCTCTTTGTATATTTGGCAATCTCGTCTCATGCCCTCAGTGCAGCTTTGGTACGGGAGGATGCGAAAATTCAGCGCCCGGTCTACTACATCAGCAAGAGACTCACTGGGGCAGAATTGAACTATTCAAAGTTGGAAAAGCTAGGTTATTGTCTACTGATTGCATCAAGAAAATTGAGGCCATATTTCTAAGCTCATCCCATTAAGGTCCTCACCGATCAGCCCTTGAAGCAAGTCCTGTTTCGTCCTAAGACTTCGGGTCGTCTTTTGAAGTGGAATATTGAGCTCAGTCAATATAACATCACGTATCATCCCCGGAAAGCAATCAATGGACAAGCTTTGGCAGACTTCATCGCAGAATGTACAGACAAAGGTGATAGCGAGGAGGTGGAAACTGATAAATTCCCAATTCTATGGTAATTGTATGTCGATGGCGCAAGACACGATTACTGTTCCAGGGCTGGGGTTGTGCTTGAAACCCCTGAAGGACGGTCACTGTGTTATGCATTAAGATTAGAATTTCCTTCGACTAATAATGAGGTAGAATATGAAGCTCTCATTGCTGGCCTGAAGATTGCTAAAGAACTGAACATCAAGGCATTGCAAATCTTCAGTGATTCACATCTTATTGTGTGTCAAGTCAGGAAAGAGTTTCAAACCAAAGGAGGAAATATGCCCGCTTACTTGTCAAGAGCCTGGGAGCTTCTCGAGGACCTAGACCATTATACAATAAACCATATACCTCGGGAAGAAAACATGAAGGCAGATTCCCTCGCAAAGTATGCAAGCACTGGTGAAGCTCAATTATTGGGATTAGTTCCTGTGGAAGTCCTGTCAACTCCAAGCATTGATGAAATGGTTATTGACTGGATCATGACTATATCACAAGAGCGAGAATCATGGATGACTCCGATATTGGAATACCTGTGCGACGGCTCTCTACCAGAAAACTCAAGAGAACGGCAGAAGTTGTTAAGAAAAGCATCCATATTTGTAATTCAAGATGGCCGATTGTATAGGCGGGGATTCTTAATGCCATTACTCCGATGTGTGACTAAGGAAGAAGCTGAAACATTTCTAATTGCACGAAGGAGAGTGTGGAGACCATTCAGGAGGTTAAATTTTAGCAAAGAAAATTCTTCGTTATGGATATTTTTGGCCAGATATTAATCGTGATGCCGCGAGTTATGCCCGAAAATGTGACCGATGCCAGAGATTTGCAAAAATCCCAAAAGCACCTTCCGGTGAGATAACACAGATGGTCAGTCCGTGGCCATTTGCTATTTGGGGAATAGATCTCATCGGGCCTTTGCCAACTGCAAAATCCGGAATCAGATATGCTATTGTTGCTGTTGATTATTTTACTAAATGGGCTGAATCTGAGCCCTTAGCTACTATTACCTCTAAGAAAATGATAAACTTTTTAACTAAGAATATCATTTGTAGGTATGGAGTGCCTCAAAAGATAATCACAGACAATGGAACTCAATTTGAAAGTAAAGAGTTCCAAGATTTTTGCAAAAAATTCAAGATCCAGAAAAGTTTCTCAGCGGTGGCTCATCCGCAGGCAAATGGGCAAGTGGAAGCAGTAAACAAAATTATCAAATCAACCATCAAAAAACAGCTGGAAAAAGAAAAAGGTGGTTGGGTCAATAAACTTCCGCTAGCACTATGGGCATATAGAACTACACATAAAACTGCGACGGGGCACACTCCATTTTCATTGGCATATGGATCAGAGGCAATGATTCCGGTAGAAATAGAGGTCCCTTCAAATAGAAGAATCCATTTCAATCAAGCCGAAAATGAAAAGCTGCAACTTGAAGCCCTTGACTTCCTTGATGAAAAAAGGGAAGAAGCTGAGCTTAGAGTTGCGGCTCATCAGCAAAGAATAGCCAGGCACTTCAATTCCAAAGTTCGCCGACGCAGCTTTGAAGTTGGGGATCTAATCTTAAAAAGAATTATGACACCTACAGGCGTGCTTGGACCAAACTGGGAAGGGCCGTTTGTTATAGGCCAAAAAATTTTTAATGCCACATTCAAACTTGTAACTATCGAAGGAGACCCAATTCCAAGAGCTTGGAACAGCAACAATTTGCGCCCATATTTTACTTAAAGGCTTTAATGAAATATTGTAAAAGAATGATGAATGTATGATTCTTGTATTGAAAGCCGTTGTAAAGCCAGTGCAAGTGAATAATAAGAACTATAAAGTGGATGTAGGCCAAGTTCTTGGCCGAACCACCATAAATCATGTGTTCTTTACTATTATAGACTGCTTTGCTTTATTTCAATATATAAAATACGTCAATTGTATCACTAAAATGTCAATTTAATAATGCAGGCCATAAAGACAAAGCTTACCCATCACAAGACCAAGCAATCCTTGACATCACCCAACAAGCAAACGCTAAGCCGTTCAAAATTTCCATACTCAAATCCTACGAAAGAAGTGCTTCGAACAAAAAGTTAGCGATTCGGCTAGAAGTGGACCATTGCTAACTAACTGTGAATGTTTGTACAAACGAGCATCCGGTTAAATAGCCTGTGTCTGCCACCACCAACTCGCTTAACTATGAAGTATATTTCTTTGGACAAGGGAAATTATTGGCAACTAAAAGGGAAGTGTATTTGGAAAGGATAACGGGGATCGCCGACATTAATAGATGGCAAAGAGACATGGGCGAGTAAGCATCAAACAGCAAAAGACCTCTTCGGAGGCACAAGCCCTCTTCGGAGGCACGAACTCTTCGGAGGATAAAGACCTCAAACGAGGCATGCCAGAAGACTTTGTCAACAAAAAAGATTGGTATGGAATGACCGGGAGCACCTTCCCGACTGGAAGGCAAGGCACTTGTTTACCAGCTGAGATAGTTTGCGCAGACAAGCGTCCAAGTAACTTGCGTCCACCCCGTGAATCCATACGATGATCGGAGGCACCTTCCCAAGTGGAAGGCAAGGCGCTTGTTTACTAGTTGAGATAATCTGCGCAAATAAGCGTCCAAGTAACTTGCGTCCGCCCCGTGAATCCGGCCAACCATGAGGAAGAAACTTCCAGGTGGACTCGGAGGCACGCATTCCACCGAGATTTGAAATAAAACTTCACAAGTACTGGAATGTGAAAAGCCCTCTTCGGAGGCCCATTTCACCATAGTTGAAATGCTAAAAGACCTCGAGCAGGCCTCACCAGAAAAAGAGAGTTTTTTCTCAACATAAAGTTGCGGACTGATCGGTGGCATAGAACACTTGTGTCCGCTCCATGAATCCATCCAACTAAGAGAAAGAAGCTCCAAACTTCCAGGCAAAAGCCCTACTCAGAGGCACACATTTCACCGTGATCTGAAATAAAACTTCACACGAGTCGAAATGTGAAAAGCCCTCTTCGGAGGCCCGCTTCCCAGCGAACAGGAAAAGATAAAAGCCTCTCCCAAGAGGCAGAAATAAAAAGATCTCTTCCCAGAGGCACAATCAAACAAAAAGACCTCTTCCCAGAGGCGCAACCAAACAAAAAGACCTCTTCCCAGAGGCACAATCAAAAACTCTCTTCAGAGGCTCAAGCAGGTTGAAGCCCCTTTTTTGGAAGGCCCACTGCACTATGAAGTGAAATTCACTTGCCAAAGCAAAAGTGACTTTTTTCAAAAAGTGAAGTGTAAAAACTTTGCAAAAAAAAAGGAGAAGACTCCTCCAATACGAAGTGCATTCTACTAAGCTAGAAAAATATTTTCTTGCAATGGAAATATTATCCTATAAAGTACAAATGCAAATTTCCTTCAAATGGATGAGTTGTTCTCTAAAGGAAGAGTACAAGTCTTCTTGAAACAAAAGAGTTGTTCTCCGAAACTTTGCCAGTGTGAAAAAGATTGCAATAAACCTATGGTATGGGGGCAATACAGTATAGTCATCACAAAAATGAAGACAATGCTCAATAAACATACCATAGATTTATTGCAACCTCACATAAAGAGGATAAAGAAACTTTCATAAAAACAGAAAGTAAAAGCATTCTCAAATACAGACTGAAATTTGTATAAGTAAAAGAACCATTTTATTCCATACTATGAGAATTTTATACATATGCAGGTTTTAAAGTAAAAGGAAGCGGGGACTGGTACCCGCACAATCTCCAGTCAACACAAGCTTATATACATGCAAAAAAGCAAAAAGTAAAGCAAAGAAGGGAAAGCAGGACTCATCACTTCTTTTCCCACCACCTTTAGAGCCTTCGCCTGGCTTAATAGGCAATTTTTCTGCCCAGCTTGGGAGAGTTGGGGGAGAAAGAGAGAGAGCTAGTGCTGGATCAACTTCCGTTTCCTTTTCGGTAACAGAAATGCTTCTCCCTTTCTTCTTTGAAGTTGTACGCTTCCTCCTCCTCTTTGAAGAAGACTCACTCCCGGGAGTGACAAGAGCAGACAATTTTATGTCATGAGAAAGGGTTCGCTCCGGAGATACTTCTCCTCCTTCAAGTCCTTCGGCCCTCTGCTCCTGTGAAGCGGTTGGATCGTCCAAGTCTTGAAGTGCCCCTATTAATTCTTCCTGCGATCCTGGCTGGGAAGTAGGAGTGATTTGAAAGGATGGAGGAGGAGCAGCTGGAGGAAGAGAAGTTTCTATGACACTAGGCATTTTCGCTATAGAAGAAAAGCAACAAATATTAGTATCTCCCGCGAAGAGAGGAGATAACAGCTCATCGAGTCTTAAGTAATAAGCAAGAAATTCATCAAGCTCGGCCGAAGAAAATGAGTAATCCGCTTGACCTGGTTCGACGTTAATATTACCTGGAGAAGTGGGCTTCCTAATGTCAACTTCATAAGCTTGTGCTTCAGTGCTTTCTTTGCTTTCATCTCCACCCTGTGCGCTTGTAATATCAGTTATGACTTTAGCAGGGGACGGAGAATGGGAACCGGAGCCTGTGATATCAACGTCAGCCGAAATTAGAGGAGGGACATGGGCAATTAATGGTGCTTCCTTCTCTGGATGCTCCTCTCTCATCGTCCCAACACGCTCTCGAGCGAGCTTCTCTTTTCCTCTGGCAAGGGCTGCACGAGCTCCGTCATCCAGATAATGTGCCTCGAGTTCTTCTTCGGCATACCCAGCATCTTTAAGCATATCAAGCGCAGCTTCCCATACTTCAGCCAAAGTGATTTCATATTTGGGGCCCAAAAATGCGAGACTACCACGCCCTAGGACACTTTGCGAGTAGAAGTCAAATAATGTCGAACTGACATCGGCTTTAGTGGCTTCATGAGCTTCTTCAGCTGCAATTTTACCGGCAACAGCCTCATCGCGCTCTTTCTCAACTATAGCAAGTCGAGTTTTTAATGTCTCAATTTCGAGGTTTTGGGAGCTGGTCTGTTGTCGCAACTGTGCAATTTCAACGCGATAATCTTCTACAACCTTTTCCAGCCACTTGAGTTTATCTTCGGCCTCTCGTTGGCTAGCATGAGCATCCCGCACTTGTTGCTGAAGCACACTTTCCCTTTGAGAGTAGGAAGTGGAGGAAGTAGCAAGCTCCTCTTTAAGTTTTCCAACTTCCGCTTCAAGCTTTTCATTATAAGTGGCGATGCTCCTCATCTCTGCATCATGTTGATCGAGAGTCTTTTGCCATTCGGATTTATCGTTCTCCATGGTCAACATATCCTCAAGGTTCGCGCGATTCACTCTCTGGAGTTCGTCAACAAGTTTCTGCCAACTCGACATTCTCTCAATATCAAGTTTGACAGCATCAAGATTTCGCAACATGGCTGGTTTGTCGATTGGAACCAGATCAAGATCAAAGCGAACCCCCCTTCAAGCACCAGTTTGGAAATCGGCTTTGAAGAGTGGCTGGGCCTAGTCCAACCTGATATGAGGGCCTGCCAATGATCGTTTGAATGTCGGTACGAGCGAGAGCGGGAGATTGAGAAGGCACCGAAGCAATGGGTTCTTTAAGAATGTCATATGATGACTTTTCACCATGCTTGGTCTGTTTGCTCGAATCTTCGGCAGCGTGGCTCTTTCCTTTGTCATCATGGGATTTTCGTTTGTGGGGATCACCCTCTCTGTGGGAAGAGTCGTGAAATTCATCCCCTCTCCCGTACCATTTTTCGTATGTTCTTCTCTCCTGAGCTTTTCGAGCATCCCTCTCTTCATCATTTTCCCTATGGGGGGAAGATAGTGTCTGTAATCATATTGACTGCGGCTTCCATACTGCTTAAAGTCATCATAATACGAGCCACTTCGCCCCATTGGAGAACCAGAAATTGAAAAAAAAGCATAACTTGAGAATCTTCAAATTGCAAGGAGTTAAGTGCTGAAAAATCCTAACTGTGTGCAACGTGCAGACTACACGCGTTGAACTACGAACCACTCCTCGGTTGTGAAGGAATGATGGGTGTAGTAGCTAACATCAACTCTTGAGTCGACGGGATCTGTTGCAAAATAGAAGTTGCTTCAACCACCAAAGAGGAAACCCTAGTGGCAACAGGATCATCTTTAAAGAGCTCCTGTGAGGTGATAAACAGGTCGCTCAACCCTTCAAAAGTGTCGTCCCCGCTCTGCTTGGCAGGACTTGTTTTCTTGGCTCCTCCGTCACCGGACTTCCCTGAATGTTGGGGAGATTCTCGAGGCTCTTCTTCTTCAATGACCGGGGCAAGTGCAAATTTGCCAGATGACCCCGCGACATCAATAGAAGTATAGCACTTCACCAAAGAAGCCTCAGGAGCAGTATCTTTCAGTGTAGGCTCCTCAACAGAAACTGGGGCATCCGGTGCCTCGGTCGGAGAATCAGGAACTTCGTAAGGCTGAGTAGAGCGGGAAGGGTGTAAGAGTCTGAACTGATGAAGGAACTCGTCTCTTAGCAAAAACTTGATACTTCTCTCCTCAGCCGCCATAGCGTTAAGCCTCTCAAAAGTCTGCTTGTGGCTTGGATCTCTACAAAGAGGAGGAAGGACTGCAAAAGTAGAAAGCGAGGTTAACATTTAGCAATTTGGATCTCGCAAAGCTCAGAAGAGGAAAGAGTGGGGATAAGTGAGCTTACCCCCTACTCTCCAAATAGCGTAAAATCCCTAGAGGCAACGGATAAAGGAGAACTGGTTTAGGAAACCATGAGCGCTATCAGAGAGATCGGTGATAAGCTTGCGTTTCCTGGCGCTCCTCACATATATAATGGAAGGATGGTATTTGTTTCTCGCAAATGTGCATAAATAGCAGATTTATTCAAAGCTTGGTAGGCGATCAAGCGTCCTTCTTAAGTGAACGCATAATCCCATCAAAATGGCATAGCCGTTGGGGTGCAATTGAAAAGGAGAAATAGCCAATCGGCGAAGGATTTGTTGGAGAAAACTGTTGAAAGGTGGAATGGCTCCACAAAGGAACATTTGGCGATTAACGGCAACAAACCCAAAGGGAGGACTGTCAGCAAAATCATTTGGCCCAGGGAGAATAGCATCTGCTTCTACGATCCAAAATTGGGCGCGTAACTGGTTAAACACCGGGTAACGAAGGGTAGTTGGAGTTCTTTCTGGTGGGTTGACCAGTGGACCAGCCATCGGGAGGGCCTCTCCAGTTGGTACTGCTCCTTCTTCTTGATGAGAAGCCATTCTACATAAGCAGCCAGATATTCAAATATGAAGGTGCACGTTTCCTAAATGTGTGAAGTGTTGTGCAAAACTAGTAGAGTGACAAGCAAACATGACTGAAATTAAATTAATAAACATGAAAAATTTCAGGACTTGTCCGAATACAAGTGCAGTATTGATGCAAAAAATCAGCTCTAGTTGATTAATATCGCTTTACTACTTCATTTGAATTCGTTGATTCGCAGCATTTCTTACGATTTCTTTAAGTTGATTATATTTTATCGACTAATCTGTCATTGATGTGGGCAATCAGTGGCAGTATAATCGCCCTAGTTTTTTGCAAATGTTATATTTAACAGGTTATTAGCATCGAATTTGGTATAATCTGTTAAGAAAGAATAGCAAAGTCATGCAAGTTTTCTCGGCAGTTCAAAGTTCAAATCAAAAGTGCAACAAAGTTCAAACAATTCAAAGTTCAAGCAATTCAGAGTTTAGGCAATTCAGTCCGGCAGTTCAAGTTAAGCACTTAAATTGAGATTATGCTTCTAAGTGTGAATTCGAGTTGAGCATCCAAGTACTAAATCATCCACGACCTAAAAGATTTCTTGCGAGTTAAGTTAAGTCATTGGTTCTTTAAATCATTGGTCCTTTAAATCGTGAGGCATTGTAAGGAGAAAAGGCTTCAGTTCAAAGTGACGTGAATTTCTCTAAGTCCTAGCTCGGCTGCGACTCAAGGCTTATGTCGCATCTAGTTAAGTCGGTCAAAAGTTAAGTCGCGAAGGTTTATAGGTCGCCCAAAATTGCTAGGTCGTGTCCAAGCTAATGTCTCACTTCACTCAACCTACAAACCTCCAATCTAATCGGTAACTCGTCATCCTTTTAACCCGTTAACCCCTTAGCCTCTCCATCAACAGGAGCCCTCATTTTCTCATGCTATCGAATCATCCAAAAAACTAATTCGAAATCACCACAAATTCAATGCCCTGCCATTCTAACGCAAATCAATAATCAGTTAGCCTGAAGCATTGCAACCCATCGCCATCGTCTCATCAATCGTTCAAAGCCAAATCGAGCTAATTCAAGTTCATCAACTATCGAAGTAACGAGATTCGCGATGAAACATTGCATAAGGAGGTAGGTTAAGATTGAAAAAATGGAATTCATGAATCAATGATGATAAAGGATCGAGAAAGAAGCAGGTTCACTTACGCGATGTAACATCAAGGATAATCGATGATTGATCGGATTGAGATCGCCTTCGGGAGCTTGGGAAAATGTTAACGGCAGAATCAAATGAGGAAGTAGGTAATGAGAAGAAAGGAGAGGATGGATGACTTATACATTACAGTGGAGAAACTTGAAGCGGCACATACGACCTAACCTTTAGGTCGCACACGACCTAGCGACCTAGAGGGGACGAGTTAAAGGATATCAAAGCACATGACCTAACCATTAGGCGTGTACTTCGAGGGGAAAATGTTAACTCCGCTTTGATAATGACTCAGCGACCTAAAAGGGGTACCGACCTAACTACTTAAAAGGTTAGGACCTAACGACTTAAAAGGATACCGACCTAACGACTTAAAAGGTTACGACCTAACGACTTAAAAGGTTACGACCTAAGGACTTAAAAGGTTACTGACCTAACGACTTAAAAGGTTAGCGACCTAACGACTTAAAAGGTTACCTACCTAACGACTTAAAAGGGTTACCGACCTAGGGATCTGAGAAGAATAACAGCCTAGCAACTCAAGACAGGAAAAACTCAAAGCAACCACACTTAAGTCGCGACCGACTTACGACCTATGTTAGGTCGTAAGCGACCTAGGCAAACGAAGACAAATCCAATACAGCGTCACTTAAGCCGCGGCCTGTCAACTCGTCCACGACATGGGACTTGTGATATGAATCCAGAAGAACATGCTTATCCCAGTTAGGCCGTGAGCCATGCATGAGAGATTGAGCGGGACCTACGACCTATCTTAGGTCGGCTACGATCCACGATCTATTTTAGGTCGGTTACTACTTACGACCTGGCATGGAAATTCCTCTATAAATACAGCGCTATCTCCAACTTGGAGGGGACTTCCGATCATTTTC
This sequence comes from Allium cepa, assembly GCA_030765085.1. Lineage (NCBI taxonomy): Eukaryota > Viridiplantae > Streptophyta > Magnoliopsida > Asparagales > Amaryllidaceae > Allium > Allium cepa. Next base: position 914,571,845 of record CM060943.1, read on the forward strand.
TTCAAAGCATTGAGACTCTCCCATCTTCAAGCCGAGCCTTACTACAACATTCGAAACTCACAAGAAACTTCAATCAACTTCAAAACAGGGATTCAACATATTCGATCATGAATTCGGAGAACTCTCTTGCATCGAAGTTTTTCTAGCTACTTGTCTTTTGAAGTGAATTGTAATTGAAGGAAATTGTAAAGGATTGTAAACATATAAGCAATAAAAAAGGATTGAAGTGGACGTAGGCTTGATTACAAGCCGAACCACTATAAACTCTGTGTCTCTTACTGACTTTTCAGTGAATTACTGCTTTTTCTGATTCCCGTGTTAACGGGTGGTGCTTTCATTCAATCTCTATTTGCATCGGGATGTTAGCGTCTGACTTTTTACGTTAACAAATATGGATGACGAGGGGAGGAGGTATGGAGTGGGTTGTGGCTCCTGACAGGTGGTTCGAGCTGTGGTGGCGGAGTCTTGACGAAGCTATAGGAAGGAGAACTAGTCCTTTTTCATTTTTCCATCATACGTGTTTTAGCATTGTAATGGGAAAAATCTCTTTTTTTTTTCAAGATGAAACAGAGAGGATGAAAAAATGAAGCTAAATAGGCTCAGAGACAACACATTATAAGTATTTAATATAGTTGAACGGTAGGAATGAGTAATCCAGCAACTAAAATTGGAACCATGGAAATAGAGGTGTCAATCGCTAGAATTTAGGAGGTATGAATGGTAAGGGTTGTTTGAATTGTATACCATATATATAACTTTATATTCCTTTATTAATTGAATAGGAGAACTGAATGGGTGGAGAATGAGCTGTCCATTTATGATATACTGTTACATATAATTTATTAAAGAAGAAACTGTAGAATAATGATAGATTTGAATTATATACTGGTTTGATAATGGTCAAGTTGATAAGGTGGATATTTAAACAATTTATTGCTTGATTGGAAAGCACGTGAGTATGGGAAGGCAAGGATATTAAAATGGGAAAAGGAATGGACGGAGAAATTTAAGCGAAGATAAAACATACAGGAATAAATATAGAGTAGTGGGATGGTCACGATAATTCAGTGGATAATTAAAGCAACTTTTTAACGCCACTAGCTACATGTTCAAATTTAAAAAGGCAGAGTAATGGACCATAAAATAAATTGAAACGTTGGATTTATAAAAGGAACCATGATGTGTACAATAATTGAAATGAAAACGTACATAAATAAATGAATATGAGACAAATGAAGATGAAGGGGGAAAGAAATAAACTATTTATGGGCGATGAATTTACAAAAGGAACCATGATGTGTACAATAATGAAAACGAAAACGTACACAAATAAATGAAAAAGAGACAAATGAAGATGAAGGTAACCTTATATATAATATTAAAAAAATCAATATTCATTTAATATTATGTATATTCTTTCAAAATGTAAAGGCTACGTATGAATGAATTCATATATGCTTATCTTTGTACATAACAAACATGCAGACTACAATTTTAATGCAGACCTTAAATCAACCCTTAAAACATATACTTCATATATGTAGTTAAATATAGTATATATTTCTCTACTTCTTCGGTTCATATGATATATGAAACCTTTAACTATTATATTTATAACAGACGACATATGTATAGATATACTAAATATGCACTAAAATAATATGTAAATGGTGACACAAAAATCCAAAATCAAATATATATATTTAACATGACTGGAAATCAAACTTCAGTAAAACTATATACTAGTATCAAGACTAACATATATATATATATAGCTATTATAACACATATAAATAAAATAAAACTTGGTATAAATATGCTTTACTATATATACACACTTCAAATAGACCATCATATATATATATATATACAGTGGTTTTCCAAAATAAATATATATGGAACGTACTCAATAAACATAAAATTTACACACCTTGCTGAAAAGAAAAAGGAGACCGTAAATTTATTACCCACACTATTGATATTTATACCCAACAGAAATGAACTATGCTATCAAATTTACATCAAACTTAACTTATATTATAGTATAAATAATAGTTTATAAAGTTTTTGTACTAGATCTTATAGGTATAACCACAACCAAACTTTAAAATATATGTACACAGCTCGCACTACAAATCATTAATATACATAACATATTTTCTTTTCTTTTTCAAAATTTTATTATTAATAATTTCTCAAAATCCAATTCAATACGTTAAATACCAATTAAAATTTTCTAAAATTTTATGGGTCGTTAGAAATAAACATCCAACAATCAATGTCTATCCAAATCAATTCATAACCAAATCAATATTCTTTCATTTATTCATTTTAGTTAGCCCTTAATGAAATATACACAATCAATTAACAATCAAATAACAACCAATGTATATTCAACATAACCAAATTATTCACTTTACATTCTATTTGGTCCAACACTTTTAATTTCAATTGGTTGATATTAATTTGACTTCCATTCAATTTATTCAATTTCTCAACTTCATTAGCTCCTAATGAATTTACACTTACATTCATTATTTCATATCAATTTAATTTACATTCAATTGACTAACATTCAATCCATTAATTTATTAAATTGCTAATTCCTTAAACAATATAAGGTTGAATTTCATTTATATAACTCAAGTTCATATCCATTTAGTTCACTTGATTATTTTACTTCGATACCAAAATCAACTTTATTCAACTTCACTTAAGTTATATTCCATTTCAAACATTATTTGTTTAACTTCACTTAAATTTCCACTTATAAACCCAATTCAGATTTCATTCCTATTTTACTTTTTACCAAAGCCAAAATTTATTATCATTTATTCAAATTCAGATTTATTTTGCTTAACAAATTGTTTAACCATTTTTTTTAACTATTTGTTTCACTTTCATTTTCTCATTTCATAAGTTATACAACTCATATTCAACAATTACCACTTGGATTTTTTATTGATTCACTTATACTTTAATTTGACTCCATCCTTTAAGTTAAATTTATTCTATCAAAATTCAAATTGTATAAGTTATGAACTCATTTATCATTCCCATAATATTTTAAATAGGATTCCAGAGTCTTTTCAACCTTTCAAAACCATTTCTGAAATCAATTCAAATTATCCTTTGAATTTCAAAAACCAAACTCAAAATTTTCCAGACAACTTTCATTTAAAACAATTTGGCAGCAATCCCTCTTTTGGAAACCCGAAAATGAACACCGATGATGTCATGATCATCATCGGAATTATTTTCCAACGACTGAAAAGAGTTTAGAGCTTTCATCTCTCCAAAACAATTTTCCAAAATATCAAATCCTTTCAAAAGACTTCTCTGGAATTTTATTTTCAGATTATAAATCACATTTGCAAACCTTTTACTTATATAATTTCACTTTTTATATATAAGATTATTTCACAAGTGTAAATAATTTTAATTATAATTCCATACTTATAATTCATTTGCTTATACAATTATTCTTTTACAACTGTGGTTTTATTTAACTTATTCAAACAACTTTTATTAACTTGCATATATCTTATATTTCAATAACCAAACAATCAATTTTATATATACTTTAATAATTCTGAAAAATTATTCCTTTATATATAAAACATAATCAAGTTAAAATTATTTCATTTACCCTACTTTAAAACAATATCGTGTCAAATTGTTTTGTACAAGTGTTTAGAGATCCCTATCAACAACGTTAATTACTCGTATTGACCAAAATCCATATACCACTCAACAAACCAATCATCACAATGTAAAACAATTTCATATTAACTAACAAATACATGCTCGTATCTATTATTACACTCAAACTCATTCTAGAGTACTACTGACTCCATCTCTAATGAGTAATTCCCAACAGAGCCATGGTTGTCGCTTAACCATATGCTCTGATACCAAATGTAACGACGTGACTTTTCGACGCTCGAAAAGCGACATCAATACGTCCGCCGTATCAACTGCCGAGCAATCGAATGCCGGAAAACCGTACCATTAGGGTTAAAGAAGAAGAAGAAGATAGAAGAAGAGAGAAAAAGATAGAAACAAACAGAAAGAAACAATAGAACAATATCAGAATCTCACATATCGCAGCGGAACAACATATAATAAATAATGAACATTCTTTAAACAAAGAACTATATCAGTTATTACATTACATCATATTACATTACATTACATCATTAGAGTGTACAACAACAAAAAACAACAAACAACGAAAAAGAAATACTATATACTAGTGAACACGCCATGCCATCTAGCTTGCCTCCAGCAACTCCTGAATTCCAGAATATCCTGATAAACCTTACTCTTGACTGCCCGTGTGGAAATTGGTGGGCACCCAGAGTTTAGGAAGGAAAACAATAAACTCCGAGTCAGTCATGGGACTGGTGTGAGAACTTAAAACAGTTTATTTTTAAAACAAAATACAGGATAATTTTTGAAATAGATTCGCAATGCTTTTTAGAAAATGAGACTACCGTAAGGCCTGCCGCACACACACACACAATGCAAACGCAGAATCGGAGCAGATTTCTCCTTATGATAGTCAAAGATGCTTGATACACATTAAAAAGAAACATTTGATATTATTACTAGTGCATAGTGTAGGAAAATTCATTTCGAAAGTAAAGATATAAATCTTAGCCAGCATAGGCATTACGCACTTATGCCTACTATAGCTACCATCCAAACAGTGGGGCACCACCATAAGTGAATGATAGGTTCTACAACTAAAACCGTACAAGATCATATTGTTTCTTTGGATTTCCAACAAATGGTCAGGCCAAGAAACTTCCCTTTGCCACATGGGTACACCTCTGGAAAGACGACCCGAGAACCTAACCGGATCTCTGCCAACACAAGGCCGGGTTACCCCTAACTGGGTAACTACTGACACGAATATGTCATTACCCAATCGTAACCGATCTATATCCGAGGATCCTCGATTTCCAACAACCACAAAGCAATAAATTTGCAGCAACAACATAGGTTAAGTATCTTGGCTCCATACCATGAAACCATCTCTATCCAGAAGGAATGACATACACTAAAGGGGCGCTACCCCCTAATAACCTTGCCGCATCCTTCATGTTTTGACCATTTCCGGGGTGTGAGGTCCGACGAAGTCACCTCCACAAAGCCACGCTTTATACAAAAGCTGTACTTTGATCATCAAATGCTCAACAGCACTTCGTATGCCACATTACCAATTTAGGAATGTATCACTAGTAACCATCAACTACATAACCTCTAAGGGTGTTAAACTAAGAGAATAAATTCTCCGCCACCAACGGAAATATATTTGATAGACACCAGCTTTACATCTCAAATTGTAACGTCAGACACACATCCATACAAGTTCGTTCCGGGATCGAACGGAACCGAAGGCACTTACAAAGAAGTCCTTGCAATCCGGATATTCACTAGTCACGACCGGACTTCCCATCACAAAGGGTAATAAATTTCAATATCGAAGATCAGCCGATGCAGAAAAATTCGACGGTAATCCTTCCATTTTCGCAAATATTCGGTCTTCAACACCAGTCATCAAATGCAATTCGTAACGACGTATCACATATTCAGAATGGGTTATACGACCCCAAGGTCCTTTCCCGGCTAACCCGAATAGCGAGCGCTTATTTTGAAAATAAGTTTGGCACTCAAATTCAAGCACATTGCAACAAATACCTATTTAAAGGTAAATATTGACTGTCGGTTATTTAACTATCAATAGTTATGCTCAACATCACCAGATTCCAAATAATTTTCCAAATTATTTATTTTCCAAAAATATCTTTATTAGATATATAATTTCAACACTTCAACATTTGAAAACAAATTTCAAATCACTTTTCACCTTTAGAACTTTTGAAAACAAATTTCAAACATTTTCCTTACGCGGAAATACTTTCATTTCAAAATGGTTCATTTAAACCAATTAAATAAATCCTTACCGATTTGCTTTATATTTACGTTCCAAATCCGTAAATTTATTCTCATACTTCAAAAATAAATCAACGTTTATTTTTCAACAAATTTCCCTTCTTTTATAAATTCCATAGTGAATTTACAATTCCAATATATCCATGAATATACGATTTCTAAATCGATTTCTAATATTCATTTTCAATTTATCTTTAAAAGATAAAATCTCAAAATATTCACTTCATATTGGAAAACATTTCCATACTTATTTAATAATAAGAAATTCACAAATTCATTTATTTTCAACACTTGGAAAATATTCAATATACTTAAATCGAAATTAAGTATATATTTCATTCTTTAAAGAAAACGTGCGCTTAAACACATTTATTTGGGCCCAAAACGAATGTTGCGTAAAACATCGTTACGACGACCTAAAATCACTACTATAGGGATTCGAAATTAAGATAGATATATAAATCCCAATACTATATAAAACATTTCCCTTCGTAAACCATTTACTATAACAACAGTGTTATAGTCCACCATTTCCTTTATTTCTCGAAAACGTCTATTTCAACAATGAATGTTGAAATCTATGGTTTCGATGTTTAATACAATTTAGCACATCATTGAAACAACTAACTTCATTTGATAATATTCATTTTCCCTACACATATCCATTTTATAATAATAATATATTCACTGTCCAAAACCATGAATATACTTCACTAACCAAATTCAATATTTTCTACACATTCTATTTCAAGGATAATTCGCTATCCGAAATTGCGAATATATCTCGTTTAATAAACTTCTATGTTTATTTCACCAAATTCAATTGATTTCGAATTTATAAACAATGTCTATAAATTCCATTTCTATTTATAAACTTCGATCTATAAATCTCCTTTATTAATCCAATTCAATTTATATATCTCAAATATATACCAAAAGTCCATATTATAAGTTAAATACTTATAATTCATTTATTTACAAAATTGTTCTTTTGAAAACTTCTATTGCTTATAAGATTCATTTATATTTTATAACAACTTCATATTATAAAATCTCCTTCATTAACAATTTCTATTAATATCCCATTTAAATGCCCAAAATCTAGTTTATAATTTAATTACTTATAAATCTTTTATTTTACAACATCTATTCATTTTATAATCTTCATAATTTATAAACCTATAATTTTTAGTGAAATCCATTTTATACTTCATTTTAACACTTAATAAACTCGTTTTATAATTCCAATATTATATATATATATATATATATATTATTACAAATATCAATGTTAAAAATCTTTTATATACACCCTTTATAATAATTTAAAAATCCAATTTAAACTATTTTATAAATATATTTATTTAAAAAATCGCCTTTTGGATATATTGCACAAAAATCTTAATTTTTATAACATAAAAATTTATAACGTTTTAATTATCTAAAATGAATCAATTCAAAAATTTAATAAAACGTATGCTTTGAAAAATAATTTTAAAAATCCTTTTAAATTCAAAATCGTTATTGTTAACGCTAAAAATTGAACGCTAACACCCCGGTGTATCTAGAGATTAAGTGAAAGCACCACCCGTGAACACGGGAATTAAAAACAAGTAGGAAAGTCATAGAGAAAGCAGTAAAAGACAACAATTTTACAGTGGTTCGGCTTCAGGTTAAGCCTACGTCCACTTTAATCCTCTTTATTACTGAATCAATTACAACTTTACAACAATCTTCAATTACAATATTGATGAGACAAACAACTAGAACTCCGATGTGGAAGAATTCTTTGAATTCATGTCGATTGTGTTAGATTTCCTCTTGAAGTTAGTTGAGATGCCTTTCGTGTTTGAAGTGTCGAGTGAGTTGAGAATTCAGCAGAGTGTCGGCGTTTCAGGAATGAGCCAAAAAGATCCCTTTTTAGTTGGAGTAGGTGCGGTATTTATAGGAGAGTTCGGCATTAGGTCGTAGGAAGCTCCTTCGGTATGTTTGGGTTGTGAGAAACTTAGGTATAGGTCGTAGGTCGTAGGCGACTTAGTAGACACGATATACGGCCTAACAGGAGCACCCATGATCATACAAACTGGTCATAGATCGTGGGCGACTTAGGGTAGGAACGACATAAGGAAGACAAGTTACCTAAGCTTTGTATAGCTCGCTAGGTCGCTAGGTCGTTAGAGAGTTTCATTCCTATCAGGTCGCGTCTAAGTTAACTCGTTCACACTTTAGGTCATTAACCCGATGTTGGTCCATTAGTCCGTTATGTCGTAATGCCTTAGCTCGCTGTAGAACTTTATCCCTGTTAGGTCGCTCCCCTTATTAACACGTTAGGTCGCGTACACCTTTAGGTTGCTAGGTCACCTCAGTCCATAGGTCGTTTAACTTGCTGAGCCGCTTTATGTGTTAGGTCGCTTACTCCCTTAGGTAGTTAGGTCGCGCCTTCACATAAGTCGTTAACTCGTTGACTCATAGGTCGCTGGACCATCTACTCCTTTAGGTCGCTGGACCTTTCAATTCTCTAGGTTGCTGAGCTCTGTAGGTCGTTGACGAGTTGAGTTGCTAGGTCGCTGCTTTCTCTAGATCGCAGGGTCGTAGAAAGAAGAGGGTTAACACTAGCCTCTCGAAGTATACGCCTAAGAGTTAGGTCGTGCGCTTCAATATCTTTTTAACCCGTACAAGCTTAGATCGTTAAGTCGCGGGCGACTTATGAAGGAGTTAGGTCGCTTGTGTTGATTCGTATTCCTTTCTCTCCCCTATATAAGCCGTCAGGTCATTTTCTTCTTCCTTCACCTTATTGTATTCTGCTGTCGCCATTACCATCTTTGAGCTCGAGAACTTTTGAAGTCAATCTTCCTGTTGATTTGATCATCATCTTCTCAATCTCATTATATAAGTGAACTCGGCCATTGTTCAACCACGACAACCATCAAATTGTGAATCCCCCAGTTTTTGGCCCTATCCCGATCTTGCATGCTGGATTTCACCGTGGATCATGTCACGATTAACCTTTGATCGTTGTCGCTGTGATTCACGAGAGTACAACAACGAATTGGGTTTGTGATGGATCAGAGGTGATTTGTGCTGGTTTTGGGTGATTTGGTGGTGTGGAGATACGATAGATTTGAATGTAGAGGGGTCAACAGGTTATTGGGTTAACGGGTTAGGTGATTTTCCGAGAGGAGTAGAGTTAGCGAGTTAAGGGGAGTTAGGTCGTGCTCGACTTAGGAACCTTGATCGACTTAGGGCTTTAGCGGTTCGAGACGTGAATCATGAGACTTAACTCGGCAAATGGCTTAAAAATCAGTGCGACCTAAGAATCCTTACGACCCAAAAAAGGGACTGAGCGATTTAACTCATAGCGACTTAAACTTTAGATCGCGTGAGCGACCTAGTCTTTAGGTCGTGTGAACGACTTAGTGCCTAGGTCGTGCGAACGACTTAGGACTTAAACAATTTTTGAGTTGCTTCTTGCGACCTAGACCAATCCCAACCCAATCTGTTAGGTCGTGAGCGACCTAGAACTTAGAGAATTTTTCGACTTGAATTGTGACTTAAGGACTTGAACGAAACTTGAAGCTTCAGAATTTTGATACAACTTGATTGTACTTCTAACTTGAACTGCTAGAATGAACTGCTTGTTGAACTGTCTGAACTTTAAACTGTTTGGACTTTGAACTGTCTGGACTTCTTTACAGATCATATTCAATTATAAGTTAAGAACCTGCTGAACACAACATTTGCAGAAAACTAGGGCGAATATACTGCCATTGATTGCCCACATCGAATGACAGATTAGTCGATAAAAGATAATCAACTTAAAGAATCTTTATGAAGTGCTACAAATCAACAAATTCAATAAAAGTATTAAGGCAAAACAATATTTATCAATTAAAACTGATTTATTTGCATCAATATTGCACTTTCATTTGGACTTAAAACAACAAAACCTGAAATTCTGTAACCGACAAATGTCTGTTAGTTTAATTTCAGTTATATTTTCTTGTCATTTTTTATTAGTTCCTCACAACACTTCACACATTTAGGAAACGTGCATCTTCATATTTGAATATCCAGTTCCTTGTGTAGAATGTCTTCTCGAGAAGAGATAATCGAGCGATCTGAAGGAGTCTTCCCGATAGCTGACCCATTGGATAATCCTCCAGAAAGAACTCCAACAACCCTGAGTCGTCGGGCATTCAACCAATTACGTATTCGATTTGGGATTGCCGAAGCGGATGTTATACTTCCTGGCCCAAATGATACTTCTGACAGGCCACCTCTCGGTTTTGTCGTCGTCAACCGTCAGATGTGCCTTTGTGGTGCCATTCCTCCTTTCAATGAATTTCTTCATCGACTCCTTTTCCGACTAACCATCTCTCCCTTTCAACTACATCCCAATGGCTATGCCATCCTGATGGGATTGTGTGTTTTATTCAGGAGGACACTTAACCGTCTTCCGAGCTTCGAAGAAATCTGCTACTTATGCACACTCGCAAAGAATAAAGACTACCCCTCCATTATACACGTGAGAAGTGCCAGAAATCGTAAACTTATCACCGATCTTTCCGAAAGTGCTCACGGTTTTCTGAATCAATTCTTCTTTGTCCGCTGCCCCTAGGGTTTTATGCCATCTGGAGAATAGGAAGTAAGATTGCTCATCCCCGTTCTTTCCGTTTCAGCTTTTCAAGATCCAAATTGCTAAGTGCTAACTTCATTCTTTTCTTTTACAGCACTTCCTCCTCCCTCTAGAAATCCCAGTCACAAGACGACTTTTGATAGATTAAGTGTCGTGCCGGTCGAAGAAAGAAGTATTAAGTTTTTGCTGAAAGATGAACTTTGCACCAATACGGGCTTTTGCACCCTTCTCGTTCTACCCAAACTCATGAAGTCCCAGACTCTCCAGTAAAAACATCGGATGCCCCAGTTCCCGTTGGAGAACTTACACCGAAAGAACATACTGTTGAGGCTTGTTTGGTAAAGTGTTCTACTTCATTTGATGTTGCGGGGTCATCCGTCAAACATGCACTTGCCTCGGTCATCGAAGAAGAGGAGCCTCCTCAACAACCCGGGAAATCTAGTGACGAAGGAGCTGAGAGAACAAATCCCGCTAGGAACAGCGGTGATGATACTTTTGAGGGGTTGAGTGACTTGATGATTACTTCACAGGAGCTTTTTAAAGATGATCCTATCACTGCTAAAGTTACTTCTCCAACAGTCGAAGCGACATCCGTTCTACAACAAACTCCATCAGCACAAGAGTTGACACTGGCTGTTAAATCCATCATCACCTCCCAACCCAGAAGTGGTTCGTGATTCGACGCACGTAGTTTGCACGTTACACACACTTAGGACTTTTCAACACTTATATGCGTTCAACTCTCTTGCTTTCATTATTACTGAGTTTATCTTTTCTTCATTTTCAGATTCTCTAATGGGAAGAAGTGGCTCCTACTACGACGATTTCCAACGTTATGGGAAGAGCGGTGATTATGACCCCAGGAGGTATCTTCCTACCTCTTGGGAAACTGACGAAGAAAGAGCTGCGAGGAAGGCTCGTGAAAGGCACGCCTATGAAGAACGCCACGAAAGACGAGATGAGCGACATGACTCTTCCTAGAGGGAGGATGATTCTCATAAATGGAAATCCCATAATGATAAAGGGAAAAGCCACATCCCTGAAGATGTGAGTAAAAGGGCCAAACATGGCGAAAAGCCGGTGTCCGAACTTCCTGAAAGGCCCGCTGCTCCTGTACCTTCTCAATCTCCTGCCCTTACTCGTACTGATATTCAAACAATTATTGGCAGGCCCTCATATTAGGTTGGACAAGGCCCGGCCACTCTTCAAAGTCGGTTTCCGTATTGGTGCTTGGAGGGAGTGCACTTTGACCTTGATTTGGTCCCGATTGACAAGAAGGCTATGCTGCACAATCTTGATGCCGTAAAACTTGATATTGAGAGAATGTCGGGTTGGAAAAAGCTTGTCGACGAGCTCTAGAGGTTAAACGGTGAAAATCTTGAGGCCATGCTAACAATGGAAAATGACAAATCTGAATGGCAGAAAACTCTTGAGCATCATGACGCGGAAATGAGGAGCATAGCCACTTATAATGAGAAACTTGATGCAGAAGTTGAAAAACTTAAGGAAGAGCTCGCCACTTCTTCCACTTCCTACTCTCAGAGAGAGGAAGTGCTTCAAAAACAAGTGAGAGACGCTCATGCGGCGTAGAGAGATGTTGAAACCAAATTTGAAGCGCATCAGCAAGCTGTAGAAAGCTACCGGGCTGATGTTGCTCAACTTCGAGGAAAACCAACACCCAGAACTTGGAGATTGAACTGCTCAAAACTCGACTTTCTGAAGCTGAGAAGGAGCGTGATGAAGCTATTGCCAGCAAAGCTGCAGCCGATGAATCTCATATGGCAATTAAAGTTGAAGTCAGCTCCACTCTATTCGAGTTTTACATCCATAGCGTTCTGGGGCGCGGTAGCCTTAAGTTTTTGGGGCCGGCATATGAAATCACTTTGGCCAAAGTGTGGGAGGCCATACTTGATATGTTTGGAGAAGCCGGATATGTCGAAGTAGATTTAATGGCGCACTACCTAGATGATGATGCATGTGCCGCTCTTGCCAGGGGAAAGGAGCAACTTGCCAAAGAGAGAGCTGAAACGACAGAAGGAGAACATTTAGGAAAGACAATCTCAACCGACCCAGTTCTACCTTCAGTTTCGGCCGATATCGATATTGCCGGCTCCAGTTCCCATTCTCCTCTTCTTCCTAAAGCTGTTATTGAAAGTGTCACCGCCCGCACTGGAGATGAGACTCAAGAAAGTGCTGAAGCGCAGGACTTCGAAGTTGACATAGTAAAGTCTACTTCTCCAGGTAACCTCAACGTTGATCTCGCTCGCTTCGACCGAGTTAGATGAGCTTCTTGCTTATTTCTTAAGTGCCGATGAGCCATTATCCCCTCTTTTTATGAGGAATACTGACTTTAACTTTTCTTCTCCTGTAGAGAAAGCACCAAGTATTGCTCAGCCTTCCCCTCTTCCAATTATTTCCTCTCCGCCTCTTCAGATTACTCCCCCTTCCGTTTCTCAACCGGGGTCACAAGAGGAGTAGATAGAAGCTCTTCAAGGCTTGGATGACCAGGTCATTTCTCGAGAACAGAAGGCCGAAGAACCTGAAGAAGGCGAGAGAACTCCGGAACAGACTGCTTCTGATGACATAACATTATCCACTCTTTTCTCTTCGGGTAGTGAATCTTCTTCTAAGAACAGGGAGAAACGCGGAGTCTCAAAGAAAAAGAGAGAAGCTTCAACTGGCGAGGAAAAAACAAAAGAACATCCAATTGCACCTCTTCCTCTTTCTTCCCCTACTCTCACTAGCCGGCCCCAAAAATTGATCATCCGGCCAGGCGAAGGCTTGAAAGTTGGCAGGAAGAAGAAATGATGGGCTTGGGACTTATGCTTCTTGCCTTGCTTTTCGCTTTTTTGCTTGTATATACAAAGACTTGTGTTGACCGGCGATTGTGCGGGTACCGGTCCCTGCCTTCTTTTGTTTTGAAACCTGCACATGTATAAAAAATTTATAGTATGGAAAAAAATGATTCTTTTACTTCTACAAACTTCTGTCTGTATTTGAGAATGCATTTATTCTTTTTTTTAAACAAGTTTCTTTATTTTCCCTGTGTGATGTTGCAGTAAACCTATGGTATGTTGCTTGAGCATTGTTTTTATTTTTGCGACTATATTATATTTCACTCATACCATGGTTTACTGCAATCTCTTTCACATTAGCAGAATTTTGGAGAACTACTCTTCTGTTTCGAGAAGACTTGTGCTCTTTCTTTAGAGAACAACTTTTCCATTTGAAGGAGGTTTGCATCTGTACTTTATAGGATAATATTTCTGTTTTAAGGAAATATTTTTCTGATTTAGTAGAATGCGCCTCGTATTGGAGAAGTTTTCTCTTCTTTCTTTTTCTTTTTTGTTTTGTCGTGAAGTTTTTACACTTCGCTTTTGGAGAAAGTCACTTTTATTTTGGTAAGTGAATTTTCCTTCATGGTAAAGTGGGCCTCCGAAAAAGGGCTTTGACCTGCTTATGCCTCCGAAGAGGGCTTTTGTTTGATTGTGCCTCTGGGAAGAGGGCTTTTTGTTTGATTGTGCCTTTGGGAAGAGGGCTTTTTTTTGTGCCTCTGGGGAGAGGGCTTTTTTGTTTCTATCTCTGGGGAGAGGCTTTTATTTTTTTCCCTGTCCGCTGGGAAGCGGGCCTCCGAAGAGGGCTTTTCGCATTTCGACTCGTGTGAAGTTTTATTTCAGATGACGGTGAAATGTGTGCCTTTGAGTAGGGCCTTTTCCTGGAAGTTTGGAGTTTCCTTCTCTTGGTTGGATGGATTCACGGGGCAGACACAAGTAACTTGGATTGTTTGTTTGCACAAACGTTCTCAGCTAGTTAACGAGTGTCATGTGCCACCGGTCAGTCCACAACTTTCTATCGAGAAAGAGAACTCTCTTTTTCTGGAAGGTCCCATTAAAGGTCTTTAGCATTTCAACTATGGTGAAATGGGCCTCCGAAGAGGGCTTTTCACATTCCAGCACTTGTGAAGTTTTATTTCAAATCTCGGTGGAATGCGTGCCTCCGAGTAGGGCCTTTGCCTGGAAGTTTGGAGTTTCCTTCTCTCGGTTGGATTGAGTCACGGGGCGGACACAAGTAACTTGGATTGTTTGTTTGCACAAACATTCTCAGCTAGTTAACGAGTGTCCTGTGCCACCGGTCAGTCCACAACTTTCAATCGAGAAAGAGAACTCTCTTTTTCTGGCAAGTACCATTATAGGTCTTTATCCTCCGAAGAGTTGTGCCTCCGAAAAGGGCTTGTGCCTCCGAGGGGGTCTTTTGCTGTTTGATACCAGCTCGCCCATGTCTTTTCGCCATTTGCTCATATCAGCGGTTTCCTGTTATCATTTCCAAGCGCACATTCCTTTCTTTTGCAAGTAGCTTATTCTATCCAAAGAAGAGTGCTTTATTGTTAAATGAGTTCGCAGGGATAGACACAGGCTAATTAATCGAATGTTTGTTTGCACAAACGATCACAATTAGTTAGGAAGGGTCTACCTCTGGCGGAACCACTAACTGTTTGCTTGAAGCACTCCTTATATGGGATTTGAATTTGGAATTTTTGTGGCTAGATATTCATTTGTTGAGTGATATCAGGGATCGCTTGGTCTTATGATGGGTAAGCTTTGTTTTAATAGCATTCATAATTCCAAACTTAAGCAAAGCTTTTAAGTAAAATATGGACACAAATGATTGCTTTTCCAAGCTCTTGGAATCGGATCTCCTTCGACAGTTGTCAGTTTGAAAGCGCCATCAAGAAGTTTTTTGCCTATGACATATGGCCCTTCCCAGTTTGGCGCAAACACTCCTATTGCTGTCATGACCCTTTTCAAGACTAGATCTCCAATCTCAAAGCCGCGTTGGCGAACTTTGGCATTGAAATGCTTGGCAATTCTTTGCTAATGGGCTGCAATTCTGAGCTGAGCCTCTTCCCTTTTTTCATCAAGGAAGTCAAGTGCTTCAAGTTGCAACTCTTCGTTTCCAGCCTGGTTGAAATGAATTCTTTTATGTGAAGGGACTTCTATTTCCACCGGAATCATTGCTTTTGATCCATATGCTAATGAAAATGGAGTGTGCTCGGTTGCAGTTTTGTGGGTAGTTTTATATGCCCATAGTGCTAGTGGAAGCTTATCGACTCAACCACCTTTCGCTTTTTCCAACTGTTTTTTGATGGTTGATTTGATAATTTTGTTTACTACTTCCACTTGCCCGTCTGCCTGTGGATGTGCCACTCTGAGAAGCTTTTCTGGATCTTGAATCGCTTGCAAAAATCTTGGAACTCTTCACTTTCGAATTGGGTTCCATTGTCTATGATTATCTTTTGAGGCACACCATACCTGCAAATGATATTCTTAGTTACAAAGTTTATCATCTTTTTAGAGGTAATAGTAGCTAATGGTTCAGATTTAGCCCATTTAGTAAAATAATCAACAGCAACAATAGCATATCTGATTCCGGATTTGGCGGTTGGCAAAGGCCCGATGAGATCTATTACCCAAATAGCAAATGGCCACGGACTGACCATCTATGTTATCTCGGTGGAAGGTGTTCTTGGGATTTTTGCAAAACTCTGGCATCGGTCACATTTTCGGGCATAGCATGCAGCATCACGATCAATATCTGGCCAAAAATACCCATAACGGAGGATTTCAATAGCTAGAATTGTTTTAGCTTTTTCCTCGGTCACACACCGGAGTAATGGCATTGAGAATCCCCGCCTGTACAATCGGTCATCTTGAATTATGTATCTAATGGCTTTTCTTAGCAACTTCTGTCGTTCTTTTGAACTTTCTGGTAGAGAACCGTTGAGCAGATATTCCATTATCGGAGTCATCCATGATTCTTTCTCCTGAGATATAGTCATGATCCAGTCAATATCCATCTCATCAATGCTTGGAGATGATAGGACTTCCACAGAAACTAATTTCAACAATTGAGCTTCACTAGTGCTTACATACTTTGCGAGAGAACTGCCTTCATGTTCTCTTCCCGGGGCATATGATTTATCGTATAATGGTCAAGATCATCGAGAAGTTCCCAAACTCTTGACAAATAAGCAGGAAGATTTCCTCCTTTAGTCTGAAACTCTTTCTTGACTTGACATACAATAAGCTGTGAATCACTGAAGATCTGCAACACTTTGACATTCAACTCTTTAGCAATCCTCAAGCCGGCAATAAGAGCTTCATATTCTGCTTCATTGTTTGTCGAAGGGAATTCCAATCTCAATGCATAGCATAATGACCGCCCTTCAGGGGTTTCAAGCACAACCCCAACTCCGGAATAGTAATCGTTTCTTGCGCAATCAACATATAATTTCCATCGAATTGGGGGATTATCAGTCACTTCTTCCTCACTATCTCCTTTATCTGTACATTCTGCGATGAAATCTGCCAAAGCTTGTCCATTGATTACTTTCTGGGGATGATAAGTGATGTCGTATTGGCTGAGTTCAATATTCCACTTCAGAAGACGACCCGAAGTCTCAGGACGAAACATGACTTGCTTTAGAGTTTGATCAGTGAGGACTTTGATATGATGAGCTTGGAAATACGGCCTCAACTTTCTTGATGCAATCAGTAGAAAATAGGCGAGCTTTTCCAATTTTGAATAACTCATCTCTGCTCCGGTGAATCTCTTGCTGATATAATAGACCGGGTGCTGAATTTTTGCGTCTTCCCGTACCAAGCTGCACTAAGAGCATGAGATGAAATTGCCAAATATACGAAAAGATCCTCACCATCGTCGGGCTTAGAGAGTATTGGAGGCGTTTCCATATGATGAATCAATTCATCGAAAGCTTTCTGGCATTCCAGAGTCCAGTCAAAATTCTTCCTTCCTTTCTTCAATGCATCAAAGAATGGAATGCATTTATCAGTAGATTTGGAAATGAATTGACTCAAGGCATCGACTTTTCCATTAAGACATTGCAATTCCTTCTTCATTCTAGGAGCTTTTACTTCTTTTAAGGTAGAAATCTGAGTAGGATTAGCTTCAATGCCCCTATCACTCACAATGAAACCTAGAAACTTTCCGAACTCCACCCCAAATGAACATTTCAAAGGATTAAGTTTCATTCCATATTTTCGGAGGATTGCAAACATTTCCGCCAAGTGGTCCATATGGTCTACCGCCTTCTTTGACTTCACCAACATATCGTCAACATAAACTTCCATAGTTCTGCCAATCTGTGGTTTGAACGTAGCATTGACGAGTCTTTGGTAAGTTACCCCTGCATTCTTAAGTCCAAAAGGCATGACTCTATAGCAGTAGAGGCCAACATCAGTGATGAAGCTTGTATCCTCCTGATCCGGCTCATGCATCATAATCTGGTTGTATCCGGAGTAAGCATCCATGAAAGATAACAATTCATGCCCCGCTGTTCCATCCACCAACTGATCTATCCTGGGTAACGGGAAGTAGTCTTTGGGGCAGGCTTTGTTTAAATCTGAGAAGTCAATGCAAACTCTCCATTTCCCATGAGCTTTTTTAACCAGTACTGGATTTGAAACCCAATTCGGATAAGTAGACTCCTTGATGAAACCATTCTCCATAAGCCGGTCTACCTCTTCTTTCAACGCTGGTGACCTTTCAGGACCTTGGGCTCTTCTTTTCTGTTTTACCGGTGTAAACTTCGGATCAATATTCAAAGTATATACTGCAATTTCTGGGGATACTCCGCACAAATCTGCATGAGTCCAAGCGAACACGTCCAGATTTGCCTTCAAGAATGATATTAAGGAATTTTGAACTGCCACATTAAGTTGCGAACCCACATTCACTACTTTGTTCGGATCTTTCGGGTCAACAGGTACTGGCACCGTTACTTCAACTGGCACCACTCTATTCTCCCCTGCACTAGCTTTTCTGGAATCCATTTCTCTTCGTGCCCCGCTATGCTCGCCAGTGCAGGGTCCACCCTGTAATTGCTACAAGGTTGGTTCTTTGATGCGGACTGGGGCTGCCGCATCTTTTCCCATCTCTCTTTTCCTTGCTTCATGCAGCTCTATTAGATAACATTCTCGCCCAGCGTTGTGATCCCCTTTAATAACTCCAACGCTATTATCTGTGGGAAATTCATAGTGAGGCACCACATGGCGAGAATTGCCTTAACAGCCGCAAGAGTTGGTCGGCCTAGGAAGGCGTTGTAGGCAGAAAATTCATCAACAATTACAAAAGTCTGTTTTCGAACTACCTTTTTCTGCCCCTCTCCAAGATCTACGAACAAGTCAATAGTTCCAATGGGCTGCTTCGGTTCCCCAGTAAACCCAACAATTTTCTGAGATGAAACTTGAACGTCAGCCATTGGAACTTTCATTTGGTCGAACGTCTTTTTGAAGAGAATGTTGCAAGAAGCGCCGCAATCTACAAGCACTCTTCTCACACTAGCCGGCCCAATGCCTGCAGAGATGACCAAGGGATCCATGGTTGGAGCTTCAATAACCATAGAGTCCCTGGCTCTGAACACAATATCATCGTTAAAAGTTTTCTGCCGCTTCAAAGGTGCAGCGTCTTCTAGCACAAAAACACTCTCTTCTGTTGGTGCATACTTCAAGGCACGGGCATATCTTTCCATCTCGCCCCAGCTTCTACCTGCTAGTTGAGGACCTCCTGTAATCACATTAATAACATGCCTTTCTGATTCATGCACAGTATACCTCTCATCCGAGCCAGATGAATGAGCAGGAAGTTGCCGACCCTTAGTAGACGAAGTTGGGTCATTTCTACTTCTCTTAACATATTGCTGCAACTTCTTCTCTCTCAATAGTTCTTCAATTAAAATTTTCAAATGGCGACATTCGTTGGTATCATGACCGGGTTGATTATGAAACCGAAGGAATCTCCCACTTTGAGAAGCTTTTTTGTTAACTCTCATCTCAGGCGGTTTAGGATATTCTACCTCATCTTTGGTAGCAAAGAAGATATTCTCCGGAGTGTCAGTCAAAGGAGTGAAATTTGAAGGTTTTAAGAAGCAATGTTTCTTCATATCTTTCTGTTTCTTCCCACCATTGGTTTCCCTTTTCTGAGTTTCGGATTCCCTTTTGGTAGGAGCAGTAGTATTGTTCTTAACCTCTGTCAATGCTACTTTAACTGGTGCTCGAAGGCTTTCCAACCGCATGAATTCACCAGCCTTCTTATAGAATTTCTTAAGCGAATTCGGTTCTTTCATCTTCAGCCACTTCCCAAATTTGCTTTATTTGTCGATTGCCCTCATCAAGTATGTCAAGACCATCCGTGGCTCCGCATTGTCTACATCAGCCAAAGCTATGTTGAAGTGGTTCAAGAAAGACCTGATAGATTCCCCAGGATTCTGTTCCAAGCTTGACAGAGACATAATATCCTTTTCCTTTGAAGCATACAACCTAAATTGCTCTTTAAACTTTCGAGTAAAATCGGCAAACTGGTCTATGGATCGGACCGGAAGCTTTGTGAACCAGAGCAATGCCACTCCTTCCAAGTATACCGGAAAGTACCGGCATTTGATCTCATCAGACGCTTTAGCATCAATCATGTGCCAATCGTACTTATACAGGAATTTATTGGGGTCGCTTGTTCCCTTATAGGCCGGGATGGTAGGAGGAACAAACTTCCTTAGGAATTTCACCTTCGGAATCTTTTCAGTGAACGTAGTTTTGCTCGGAGCGAATCCCCATTCCTTCTCATCTTCATCCCTCTGCATTCTTTCTTTCATGATTTGTCGCACCATGCCCGAAAGATATTCCTCATCATTTAAACGATCTGCAGGACAGACTTCGGCCATTTTCTCGGAAGTTTGTCTGGACGAACGTTCACGGAGAGTTGGCTGTAGTCTCGATCCTCCAGCTTGAGGAGGTGTTTCTTTGACGGGGCTAGCTGTTCTTTGAGGAATATTCCTTTCCTCAGGATCATGAATATCATCTGCAAGGTTTTCTTCGTTATTCACAGGTTGACGGTTTGCTCCGAGCAACGCATTTATCCTCTCAAGCATTAAAGCATTCTGAGTTTCCATCCGTTGGTATAATCCAGATACTGCAGCATCTAACTCCGCTCGTGTAATTCCGACACTTGGTGCTGCTTGACTTGACGAAGGAGAAGTGGCAGTATTTTCATGGACATTACTAGGTCTTGTATATCCACGCTTTCTTCCAGGGGCCATTATTTCTGATAGACTTCTGGTTTTGATAGAGACTCTTTCCACAAACTTTTGCGAAGCAATGACGAAGATAGCCTGAGTTGGGTTCTCAGTGAAAGCACCAAAAATGTTAACGAAAAAATTGAACGCTAACACCCGGTGTATCTAGAGATTAAGTGAAAGCACCACCCGTGTACACGGGAATTAAAAACAAGTAGGAAAGTCACAGAGAAAGCAGTAAAAGACAACAATTTTATTGTGGTTCGGCTTCAGGTTAAGCCTACGTCCACTTTAATCCTCTTTATTACTGAATCAATTACAACTTTACAACAATCTTCAATTACAATACTGATGAGACAAACAACTAGAACTCCGATGTAGAAGAATTCTTTGAATCCATGTTGATTGTGTTAGATTTCCTCTTGAAGTTATTTGAGATGCCTTTCGTGTTTGAAGTGTCGAGTGAGTTGAGAATTCAGCAGAGTGTCGGCGTTTCAGGATTGAGCCAAAAAGATCCCTTTTTAGTTGGAGTAGGTGGGGTATTTATAGGAGAGTTCGGCATTAGGTCGAAGGTCGAAAATGACCTTGGATAGGCCGTAGGTCGCTCGTGACCTAGTGGGAGTCGTTCACGGCCTATACATGGTACACTTGATCGTTCTGGAGAAGCTAGCAAGTCATAGGTCGTGGCAGACCTAGGTAGGAAGCGGCATAGGAAGCTCCTTTGGTATGTTTGGGTTGTGAGCGACTTAGGGATAGGTCGTAGGTCGTAGGCAACTTAGTAGACACGGTTTATGGCCAAACAGGAGCACCCTTGATCATTCAAACAAATCATAGATCGTGGGCGACTTAGGGTAGGAATGGCATAAGGAAGACAAGTTACCTCGGCTTTGTATAGCTCGCTAGGTCGCTAGGTCGTTAGAGAGTTTCATTCCTATCAGGTCGCGTCAAAGTTAACTCGTTCACACTTTAGGTCATTAACCCGCTGCTGGTCCATTAGTCCGTTAGGTCGTAATGCCTTAGCTCGCTGCAGAACTTTATCCCTATTAGGTCGCTCCCCTTATTAACTCGTTAGTCGCGTACACCTTTAGGTTGCTAGGTCACCTCAGTCCATAGGTCGTTTAACTTGCTGAGCCGCTTTATGTGTTAGGTCGCTTACTCCCTTAGGTAGTTAGGTTGCGCCTTCACATAAGTCGTTAACTCGTTGACTCCTCGGTCGCTGGACCATCTACTCCTTTAGGTCGCTGGTCCTTTCAATTCTCTAGGTTGCTGAGCTCTGTAGGTCGCTGACGAGTGGAGTCGCTAGGTCGCTGCTTTCTCTAGATCGCAGGGTCGTAGAAAGATGAGGGTTAACAGCTATTTTTAAACTTTAAAAATGGATCCGATGATGCAACAGCACCCAATAGTCAATCACGACATCCAAATATCATATATCGATATGATAATCAACAAATATCATAATATCTGTAAATAAATCAATATAGTTGAGGAATCCAGTTGGATCCCTCCAACCTGTTTCCCTGCATCCACAAACATTAGCACAATACCAATTCCGTTCAAAGCGGAATATCGTGGTATATGGGATTTATAAAATATTATCCGCTTAATAGACGGCGCAATAGTGTTTCATCCGCTATATAATGCTGGAACTCAACTCCAAGTACATAAATAATACCAGTTTCACTATAAGGTGAAATATTCGCAGTATATGTTTTTAATAAATAACCTCCGCTTACAAACGGTGTATAATGTCTATTTTAACAATCAATAGATAACAATCATCATTCAAACTTACAATCAAGAAATTTTAAATATAACTATTCAAAATTTAAATCGAAACAATTCGATTGAGTGAGAAGTTCCCACCTTGCTTTCAATTCAATTTTCGCGCTTTATTTCGAATAAAATCAAACGCGCGTTTAATTTTACCCAAAATTTTCACTAGCTCCATATGACTCCAATCCAGTTCCATAACGTAGTGCTCGTCAAAACGAATCCGACGCAAGTCGTTTCATCAAAATCCGACCTCGTATGACAAAGATATGCTTATTTAAAGATCACACAATTTATAAATATAAACAATTTCATTTTCTTTTTTTTAATTTTTTAACCTTCTGCAATCACAACCGTTCGTTTCCTCAAGCACACATCAGGCCGTCCCCTATTTCTTCCCCAACCCAGTAAAAGAAACGCACACCTAAACCCATCTCACGGCCACGTCCTTCGATGCCGCACCACGTCTAGATGATCGGAGGTCGATCAAACTCTTCCACTCGAACGCCGACTACAAGAGCTACCTTCGGTTGCAAAATGGTGGAGCTCGGCCTCCCCATGTCTGTGAAAAACGTGAATGAACCTCATACAAACGCGAGGCATTTGCCATCAATCCGTAGCTTGAAATTTGATCTTGACCGTTGATATCCTAGATCTCGTAGCCCTCTACGATTTCTTAGTTGGAAGTTTATCGAATTAGTGTATGGATTTGATGATTTTGAGGGAGAAAGATCTGTTATTTTCGGCCATTGAACTAATAGAGGCGGCTGGCTAGGGTTTTGCAATTGTGTTGAAAATTGTGAATAACCATGGGCTTTTATAGAAAATTTCCAAATTACTATTCACTCGAAATTTTTCGAACTCCGAATCTCGCACGGTGACCAATGTTTCTAGGGTTTAACCCGCGTTCTGGACACAATAGAATAGGTTTCGGAGGCTAATTCGATCATCCGTGCGAGTTACGGCAATAAACGATCGATTTTAAATTAAATCGGTTAACCAAATTTCTGTGCGTTTTAACTTGCCCCGGACAAACGGTAAATCCGATTGACACGAAATTTTAAACCCTACAAAAATATGAGATTACTGATCCGATGAAACTTTTTTCGTCGAAATCTGAGACTATTTGAAAAATGGCTATTTTAACTCGTCTATTAAATACTAAAATATTCAATTTCCACAAATTAACTTTTAATTCGATTTTAAAAGTTCTATAACGTCATTATAACTCCAATATGATTTAATAAAATTTTATGAATAATTTTCAATCATATTAAGGCCAATTTTCAATTATTTCTGTAATTTCAACTATAAATTTGTCGATTTAATTATCCAATTAAATCCAGATATTCGAAATTAAATTTATTCGACCTATAAATTTCGCTTATTAATATTTAAAATAAATTAAATATTAAAATTTTTAATTGACAGAAATTCTAGGTCGTTACATTTGAACAGTCTCACAATTCGACCAAAATTGTGCCAAAATGCCCAGAATTTTATCACAATCCCATCGGAGAAAACCGCACGTGAAACGGACCTCGTATGAGAAAGTTATTCGAATAAGAAGATTATACAAATTTAAATAAATAAATTAAATGATAAAACAAGCGAACCAAACAAACGAAGCCACGTCAGTTGATGACATCGCTCATCCCACTCCAGATTTTCACGAACCGAGAACCCATCAATATGCCGAAATCACCAACTTTGACCGCAAAATTATGGCCGCCTCCGACCACGATAACCGATGCCATCACCTCCATCTCGACTGTGTCCCACGGCCACACTAACTCTGTAAGTCACGCTCCCCCCAAAGCCCACAGCCACCGGCCGACACAACCACCTTTCGAACCGTAATTCGCGAATCCAGGTCGCCTCAGGTCGAAATAGATGACATGACCACCGCTGATAGCCTCCTGACATCGCCTTCCACAAAACCCAGAAACCGTTTCCTCAGTTGTTGCCTATATCGAAAACTCCTTATTCAATTTTAACCACGATTTGCGAACGATCGAAGCACTATTACGACAAACAAACACCAGATGCAGATTTGAATCGTCGAGATCTTCGTCCTTATATAATTTTTCAAAAATTTTCGAAGGGATTGAATTTTCAATTTGATTTTTGAATTGCAATTGTATTTGGAATTGGGAATTTGTTTGTCTTCCATTGAGGAGAAGGAACATCTAAATTGTATGTATAGACAAATGAGAAATATAAAGGCTAGGGTTTATAATAGAATATTTATAGGTAGGGTTGGAATAGAATAGTTGGACACGATTGGTTTACACGTTACACGATAAAATGGCCTGGAAAGCCCATTCTGACTCCGGAACAAAATTGGGCCAACCCATATATCAAAATAGATGCTTTTGAATATTTTTAGCGCAATGGAATAGGTTTCAAGTCCAAATTCCATCGTATGAAGAAGTTATGTAAAATA
Source organism: Allium cepa (assembly GCA_030765085.1). Classification (NCBI taxonomy): domain Eukaryota; kingdom Viridiplantae; phylum Streptophyta; class Magnoliopsida; order Asparagales; family Amaryllidaceae; genus Allium; species Allium cepa. The sequence continues at coordinate 914,596,742 of CM060943.1, forward strand.
AAGTTATTTCAAATTGATTTCAATTTAATTAATTTCTGGGCGTTACGAGTCCGTACGATCAAATGACAAGTCCAATCGTTACAAAACTTGAAATCCTATAATAATTCGCCATCACGGATCCTATGAAACTGGTTTCGTGGAAATTCGAGTCGGTGGCCAAAATGGCTATTTTCCTATTAATTAAATAAATTAGTATTAAATTAACTAATCACTTCTTCAATTCAAATTTAATTATTTACTGTTTCTATCATTTCTGGTTATAATTAAACTTCTAATTCATTAACCAAAATTTCCATATCTATCAGATAAGGATTTTGCAAAATTTATAGTGTTTACCTTCAATTTGAGTAAATTCAACTAAATTATATTTTTAACTCCAAGTAAATTAATACAATTTGTTTTCAATCCTTCCATTCAATCAATCATCATCTTATGGATAAATTTAACATTAGTATACAACTAATTACCCTAATATCTTTACAATCATCAACTAAATTCATATTAACATTGTTTTTAATTACGTTTTATTTCAATGGATTTAAATCTAATTCAATAGATTAAATAAATGGGTAAACATTTAATAATTATCACCATTTTGCCTAATTCAGTCCCATTCTTATTTTATTATCAATAACAAGCATTGTAAATACTTATCTAACCTTGATTGTACCAATTGACAATTTATTACCTATTACTTCATCAGTTAATATAACTTTGAATTCACTTCCCAAATTTACTAATTTCAATCAATTATAACTTTACGATTTTAATAAATTCATTAATTGTTAATTGTCATTACAATAAATCCATTCATTTGATTTTTTCCTTATGATGAATCAATTATAAACTTATCATCTTAAAGGTGATGTCAACATCGGTACTAATCTATTACACTAATATACGGCTATTTACATCTTACATTTGTATAAATGTTACATTAATATATTCAAATCTCTAACTCCTTTGTTATAAACTATCCTATTCACATTTATTATATCTTTGCCAAATAAATACATTAATTATGATTAAATGTTCTCAATAATTTTATTTACTTGGTTTCATGCTTTATATTACATCAATTACTGCCTTATAAATAAATTTACGTTTCTATTCAATTTACATTCACCCTTTCCGTTATCATATTAATTATCATTAAAGGAACATTTAATTACTTTTATTTTTAAATTGGTAAATTACTGGTAACGACAACCATTTGTCATCATTATACCCTTTATAATACTTGTATCTTTATTTTTCACAAACGACAACTACCTATTATAATATTTCACATATTAATTCAATAATTACACTTGTTTTTGTCATATTCCCATTATAACTAAGTCATAAAATTTAGATTATTTTATTTAATTGGAATTTCATTCAAATTGATTAATTATTAACTTTAATTAACCCTGTTACGATTCCTCTTAGTTGTTTTCATTATTACATCACAACTTTTATTAATAATTCACAAATTTTTATTTTCTTCAATATTAAATTTCAAAAATCTTATTAAATCAACAATTTTAATTATTGAAATTTACAGGTCGTTACACCCTCCCCCACTCAAAACTTTTCTTCCCCGAAAAGGAAAAAGGAGGGAAAAGAAGAATTAAGAAATCAATATATCTTACATAAAATATTAAATTTATAAACAAATAAATTTACAAAATTAATTAATTTAGATAAAATATACCAAATTATGACCATTAAATCTTTTTATACTCAGATTAATAAAGTTTGGAAAACATTTTCGAAATATTTTCTAAGTGCCAAATTTACGAAAAAATTCCGGCAGAGTCTTCTTTGTACGGAGAGTCTTGGGAGAAAATATGATATCAAATATAACAATACACAACATATATTTTCCAAAATAATATATATCCCAACCCGAGAAAAACAATATAATAGCGCTATAAACCGTAATCCGAAAACGTACCTATTTGTCGTGCAATTAACGCTTATTTTATGAAACTAAAAGCAGTAGCAATTGCTTCCATAACCTGTATTTCACTTATATAATCTAAAAGAGTTAATAATTATATAAAATGAAATATTTAAACTTGTTTCAAATAATAAAAAACAAATCAACAAAACAACCGTCACTTGCAACAAGCAAACAACCATCACATAAAATCAACATACATCAATTATCCATTCATATCAAACAAAACAAATAGTTGTTCGGGTTCAAAGACTTTAAATAGTAGGGAACGGAAAATAAACTACTAAGCGCATCATTTACTCAACAGTCTTAGATGAAACTAAATAGATTATTCATTCATCCAAACAATTTTAAAGTATCATTGCACAAACAACCATAAACCAAACAAACAACAATCCCAAACAATAGATCAAGTTAATTTTCCAATTTCATTTCATAACCTTTGTTGTTTAATTTCCTTTTCATTCATATAATGGTTCATCTTTTTAATTTACATTTTATTTCTTAAAATTTCATTTACTTTTATTCATTTCTAACAAAATATCATTTTCACTTATTCATATGATGAAATTTTCCTTTTATTATATTACATTCATATAGTAATTTATCTCATTGCATTTTATTTTCATTTATTTGTTACTCAATTTACATTTATTTCTTGCAATTTTATTTAGAAATAACTTCAACTTATTTACTTAAGTATAAAATTTCTTACATACAATACGTGCCTTCTATTATATTTAATCAGTAGTATTTCAATTATTCTTAAGTTTATAACAATTACAGCATCAAATTCTTATTTAAAGGAATTTCATTACATACTTTCATTACATCAAGTCTGTTACTTGTATAATATCCATTACATTTTCTTATTAAACATTAGAACTTTTAATATTTGGTAAGTTACATATATGCTTTTAAGGATGCGATTGAAAATCATACAAGTTTTTCTCATTTCTTTTAAATTTCAATAATCATATCTTTTGTCTTAGAGGTTACACATTCTAGATTTCTTGTAATTTCATTTTCAACCTAGCATTTTATCTCTTACTTTAAATTAAAGGTTCCAATCATCAGTTAGTTACATTCCATTTCACTATAGTAATTGAAACTATTAATTAATTAACGCAAACTTAAGAACTAAATATCGGTTTTAATTTCAAATTAAAAATAATAGATAAATGTATATACTTACAATCTATATGTACAATTATATTTAAAACAATTTAAAATTTATATTTTTTTATCAAAATAAATTTGCAGTAAAACTACTACAGTAGCCTTCCAACTTCGAAACTCGAAATGAATATCGATGATGCGTGCACTCATCACCGAAATTATTTTCCAACGATAGAGAGGGGAGTACAGAACTTATTTCTTTTTAGAATTTCTTTAAAACAATTCTTTCAAATTATATTGAAATATTTATATCAGAAAATTCTTCTAAAAATATTGTTATTATATTCCAAAATCATTGAAAGAATTTTCAAAACCCCGGGACTTAAGTCCTAATTCCCAATTTTTATTTATTTTATTTTCGATCTTATTTCAACTATTATTTATAGATTTCGTTACCTAATAACCAATATTGTTTCCCAAGGGATTGACCAGGCAACTTAGTACTCGGCTTGACCACTGCTCGGCCTCCCAGGACAGTCCGGCATCCAAAGGGTACTCGGCTACCCAAGAACGTTCGGCCAAAGTGAACGTTCGGCCTCTAAGGAGTACTCGGTGTAAAGTGTGTTCAGCATACATAGGAACACTCGGCATCATTGGAACGCTCGGCATCAGAAGAGCGCTCGGCGAACCTAGATTGCTCGACATCCCAAATCTGTTCGGACAAAGATATCGTTCGGCAACCAGAAAGCGTTCAGCATCTAGGAGCGTCCGGCATCAAGAGATCGTTCGGCATTGAACGCCGTTTGGCCAAAGAAGATCGTTCGGCCATCAAAGTTTGTTCGGCCTCCCACGTACGTTCGATATAGGAACGTTCGGCATCCCCGAACGTTCGGCCAACAAGTTGTTCGGCATCCCAGCCGCATTCAACCTACATCCCTCACTCAACAGCATACCTTGTTCGGCACAAAGAGGAAGGCTCAGCATATCTCGTTCGGCACGAAAAGGAAGGCTCGGCATACCTCGTTCGATATAAAGAGGAAGGCTCGGCATGCCTCGTTCGGCCTCTCTGGTTCGGCGCATAGTACTTACGCTACTTGGGCCGAGCTATTCAGCCACCTGGCCCACCAGGGAAGTCCAACCCGCTATCGTCTATAAATAGGGAGGCAGGGGCACAGAAAAAGGGATCAGATTTTAGAGAGCAACGGGGAGACTCTGCCACTTTCAACCCTCATACAAAAACTTCACTGTTTATTTCACAATTGTATTCGAATACTTAAAAACGGATTGTATCTGTAATCAAGTTTAAAGTGAAGAAATAAAGGATCAACTTCAAAGTGGATGTAGGCTACAACGCCGAACCACTACAAATTCTGTGTTCTCGTCTCCCGCATTTTAATTGATATTATCTTCTCTATTTTAATTTATCTTGTTCATTAATCTCTCTACACAAACTCTCTAAGGGTGTTAGTGACCAATTTTGGCACTAACATTTTGGTGCTTTCACTGAGAATTGAACTCGGGTTGTGAGGATCTACTTTGTAGCTACTGGATTGCATAAATCCCCCGAAGAAGATCCGTAATTATCCATAAGGCATCTGTTGATTCTACTCAGAGTTGCAACCAACAACTCTATCATGGGAAGACCACGAACAAGATCGACCTCCCAAAATGTAGATGCCCGCGAAACCGCTAGTGTTCAACAACTTGGACCTAACGATCAACAAGCATTTCGAGGCACGGGGCCCTCCAGCCAAAACCAAGCGGAAGCTGTTTCACGAGCAGAATTGAATGACTTGATAAAAGAGCTTACGGAAAGCAGAAGGCAACTCGCTGAGCAAATGCAAGTTAATGCTGACCTCATGGCCCGACTTTCTCAACAACAGCATCAGAATGCTGGAGGTAGCCCTGTCCCCTACTCTGAAGATGATAGCTCAACTTCAGCTGATGAACCTCCCAAGCATAGACGCCGCGAGGATGAAGATGACCAAGCAGGTGCCACTGGTCGCCCTACTAGAAATCAAGCCCATGGAGCGGAACCCAACCTTCCTCCTACCATACAAACCCCGGATTTGACATCTATGGTCAGGCAGTTGATGAGAGAGAATCAAAGTTTTACTAATGAAGATTTGGGAATGTCTAAGAGTCATACTCCCTTCACAGATACCATTCTACAGGCTGAATACCCAAAGAAGTTTAACATGCCCACCATACCCGCCTATGAAGGAAAAACTGACCCTAGACAACATGTAATGAGGTATGGATGGATGATGGATTCAGCAAGGGCCAACGACGCAACTAAGTGCAGGTGTTTTCCGATAACTGTGTCCGGAATTGCCACCATGTGGTTCACTCGACTTCCTCCACGGTCAATCTCAAACTTCGACGAATTAGCAAGGAAATTCATAGAACAATTCACGATACATGCCACTCGACCCAAGGATGTGATGTCCTTATCAAGTGTGACCCAAGCTCCTGGAGAACCACTGAAAGTATACTTGCAGAGATTTCATGTTGCCGCTACTGAAGTGAGAAATCCAAACCACGCGATTTTGATGGCAGTAATGCATGGAGTGGATCCAGACTCTGAATTTGGGGATTGGTTGGCGGGAAAGCCACCAGCTACGTTGGAACGTTTCTATTCGAAAGCCCATCAGTTCATAAGGAGGGAAGAAGCTCGGTGGATAAGGAAAGACAAGGCACCAGAGTCCGTTCAGGAGTCTGTAAAGGGCAACATCGCCATGAAAGCAACCGACGATAACCCTGGAAAGACTCAGGCCAGCGTCCGAAATAAGCCTGGGCAGTCTAAGGGAACTGGAAGTGGAAATCCTGGAAAGAAGAAGGAAACGGGGAGATGGAAGTCAAGGTACAACGAATACACTCCACTGAATGCGTCTCTTGAAAACATCTACTTATCGACCTGCAACACTTTTCAATACAGAAAACCACGCCCTAAGGAATCAACAGAGGAGCAAAAGCGGACTGGAAAGTATTGCCGCTTTCACGAGTCTTATGGGCTCAGTACAGACGAATGCAGGCATCTCCATGACGCTATTGAGAAATTGATTAGGCAGAAGAAGCTTCAGGAATTCATCAAAGATACGCCAGAAGGGAGACAAGATAATTCAGACCCCGGACGTGGCCCAGCTCCACACCAACCAGAGCAACCTACTCGAACTGTGGGAAGGTTGATTATTAACACAATTGCTGGTGGACCTCATCCTGCGGATAGAAATTGGCAGGAAATGGAGCGATATGCTAATTGCTTGAGACATACAGAGCATGAGTGATGTTCAAATGTGGAGGATGAAACTCCCGTAAAGCAGCAACGCACGATGCATGAAGATATTGTATTCAGGAATAGAGACGCGGATAAGGTGGAAGCTCCCACCATCGATCCATTGGTCATATCCGCAACCATCGGACCGACATTCGTAAGGAGAATCCTAATTGATTGCGGAAGTTCCGTTAACATCATCTTCAAGAAAGCGTATGACCAAATGAAGCTGGAGACTAAGAATTTGAAACCGTCTAAAGCCCGAATCCATGGCTTTAATGGCGCAGCCACAGACGCAGTAGGATATGTGGAGTTACCAGTTGAACTGGGTCAAGGTGAGCGCAGGAGAGTGTGAATCCTACCATTCATAGTGCTGGATGTTGATTCACCATACAACGTGTTTTTGGGACGACCAGCCCTCGCAGATTTCAGGGCAGCCTTGGCCCCGTGGTGTCTCACACTGAAACTCCCGACGGACAAAGGAGTTGGCGTAGTGCATGGCGACCAAGCAACCAGACGTGCATGTTACGTGGCTGAGCTGAGAGAGGCACAGCGCAGAGAAAAGGGGAAGACTGCGGACAGCATCGTTCGCATCCCGAATTTTGATGATTGACAATTAGCGCCCGAGCCCTGGCTCGGGCGACATTCTCGGATCGTTGGAGACATAGATCCGAGAGATGACAAAGGGAACCCAGGGAACTAGACGCAGAACTGGCCGAACTAACAATTGATATTCCAGTTAGCCACAGCGACCCAACACGAGTTCTTAAAATTGGGTCACAGCTCGATCCCCTAATGGCAGAGAATTTATCTGATTTCCTCCGAGCGAATCTTGATGTCTTCGCCTGGACACACTCTGATATGCGTGGGATTTCCCCTGCAATTGCAAGCCACATCTTGAATATAGACCCGAAACACGTACCTGTGAAGCAAAAAAGGAGAGACATGGACCCGGAAAGGTCTGCAGCTCTCAAAGAGGAGGTGGATAAACTCAAAGCCAATGGGTTCGTCCGCGACGCTCTCTACCCGGAATGGGTGTCCAACCCTGTGTTGGTAAAGAAAGCAAACGGGAAATGGAGAACCTGCGTTGACTATTCTGATTTAAACAAAGCATACCCGAAGGATAGCTTCCCGCTACCACGAATTGATCAACTGGTCGATTCAACTGTAGGGCATGAGTTTTGTCATTTATGGATGCATACTCTGGATACAACCAAATTCCGATGCACATCCCAGACCAAGAACGCACCAGCTTTGTCACAGATGTTGGGTTGTACTGCTATGTAGTGATGCCCTTCGGACTGAAGAACGTCGGAGCAACTTACCAGCGTCTTTTAAATCGAATGTTCAAAGATCAGATTGGGAAAACAATGGAAGTCTATGTGGATGACATGCTTGTGAAGTCACGGCAGTCAAACGACCACATTCGAGACTTGGCGGAGATGTTCGATATACTAAGGCACTATGGGATGAAGATCAATCCCCCAAAGTGTTCATTCGGCGTGGCATCAGGGAAGTTCTTGGGTTTCATTGTGAATGCACGAGGAATTGAAGCTAACCCGGAAAAGATCCAGGCCATCCAAGATATACAGGCACCTAGAACCATAAAACAGGTACAGAGCTTGAGCGGAAAAGTAGCTGCGCTCAGTCGATTCATATCCAGAGCCACAGATAAGTGTGTTCCTTTCTTCGATGTCATAAAGAAAGGAAAGAGAAACTTCGAATGGACGACTGACTGCGAAGAAGAATTCCGAGCCCTGGTAAGACACTTGGAAAGTCCTCCAGTGTTATAAAAACCAGTAGACCATGAGACGTTGTACGTATATTTGGCTGTGTCTCAACACGCTATCAGTACAACCCTAGTTCGAGAAGAAGACAAGGTTCAAAGGCCGGTGTACTATGTTAGTAAATGACTGACGGGGGCAGAAAAGAATTATCCAAAGATCGAGAAACTTGCATATTGCCTGGTGATTGCATCACACAAGCTTCGTCCCTACTTTCAGGCGCACTCAATCAGTGTTTACACTGACCAACCCTTGCGACAGGTACTCCAATGATCGGAAACTTTCGGTAGGATGCTAAAGTGGAACATCGAGTTAAGCCAGTTTGATATCACCTACCTGCCGCGAAGGACCATCCAAGGGCAGGCATTAGCTGGCTTCATTGCTGAGTTCACCATTCCGGATGAACCGAGTGAAAATCACAAAATAATCCCTCCTGTCCGATGGAAGATGTTCACTGATGGGGCATCTAACGACCGTTGGTCGGGAGCTGGGATAGTTCTGGTAACTCCCGAAAACCGATCAATTTTCTACGCTTTGAAGCTCGAATTTACAGCGACAAATAACGAAGCCGAATACGAAGCACTGATTGCTGGCTTAAGACTTGCCAATGAACTGTGGGTAAAGTCCATCGAAATCTTCTGCGACTCACAGCTGGTGGTATATCAGGTACGAGGAGACTACCAAGCGAAAGGACAGAGACTGGCTCCTTACCTTACTTGAGTCCGGGAGCTACTAGTAAACCTGGAATATTATGACATTTGGCATGTCCCGCGCGAACAGAACAGGGAGGCAGACTCGTTGGCTAAATTCGCGAGTACTGGCGATGCACAACAGATGGGATTGTTCCCTGTCGAGACTTTGCTTGCTCCCAGTATAGACATGATGTAGATATATCTCGTCTTGGAGACCGAACTCGAAAGGGGATCATGGCTGACCCCGATCAAACAATACTTGCTATACGGGGACTTACCTGAGAAAAGAAGCGAAAGACGCCAAGTCCTTCGTAAGGCTTCGCGTTATGTAATGCAAGACGGGATAATGTATCGGAGGGGATTCTCGACCCCCTTACTCCGGTGCGTGGCCCATGACGAGGTAAAACGGGTGTTGGAAGAAGTCCATGAGGGAGAATGTGGTGATCATACCGGGGGGCAAACTTTGGCGAGGAAAATCCTCCGCTATGGATATTATTGGCCGACTGTAAATCGGGATGCTGCAGACTATGCGAGAAGATGCGACAAATGCCAGATATATGCAAAGATTCCAAGAGCTCCGCCAACGGGACTCACACAAATGGTTAGTCCCTGGCCATTTGCAATGTGGGGAATCGACCTAATTGGATCTCTGCCCATAGCCAAAGGAGGCGCGAAATATGCAATAGTGGTAGTCGATTATTTCACCGAGTGGGCGGAAGCAGAGCCAATGGCCACAATCACCACCAAGAAAGTCATTAATTTCGTTGTACGAAATATCATATGTCGTTTTGGCCTCCCAGGGACCATCATAACGGATAACGGAACTCAATTCGAAAGTAAGGAATTCAAAGAGTTCTGTCAGAAGTATGGCATTGAGAAAAGGTTCGCAGCAGTTGCTCACCCGAAGGCGAATGGGCAGGTAGAAGCCGTCAATAAAATCATTAAGTCCATATTGAAGAAGCGTTTGGAAAAGGCTAGAGGCAAGTGGGTGGATGAACTCCCAACAGCGCTTTGGGCCTACAGAACTACCCACAAGACCGCGACTGGCAACACACCATTCGCACTGGCGTACGGCACGGAAGCCGTCATACCCGTAGAACTTGAAGTTCCATCACAACGGGTAACCTATTACGATCCTGCATGAAACCAGGATCTCCTATTGGAATCATTAGACTTCATTGATGAGAAACGCGAAGAAGCTGATTTGAGAGCAGCCTCATACCGACACCGAGTCGCTAAATATTATAATGGGAAAGTCCAGCCAAGAACCTTTAGAGTGGGAGATCTCGTTTTGGAACGAGTCTTTCCAACCCCTTCGCACATGAATCCCGCATGGGAAGGTCCATACGTCATCGAACGGAGGCTTGGAGAAGGAACTTTCAAGCTAATGACCGTCGATGGTGCGACACTCCCTCGAGCATGGAACAGCGAGTATTTGCAGCGTTATTACACTTAGTCTATTTCCTTTATGCGATAGTTGCATTTATTTCCAGTATGCTTTCTTCTTGGCATGTAATAACATAATCTAGCTTGTTTTCATCAATAAAGGCTTGAAGCCATCTTTTCCATGAATGACCAATGTCTCTTCGTATGATATTCCTATGACGCGCAATTAAAGATTATGATATCCTGGCTAGCGTACGAACGCTTATAATAAACGATTCAAAATCTCCAAGTCCCCGGAGTGCGGACTGGAGTACTCTAAGTCCCCAGAGTGCGGACTCGAGTATAAACGACAAAAAATCTCCAAGTCCCCGGAGTGCGGACTGGAGTACTCTAAGTCCCCGGAGTGCGGACTCGAGTATAAACGATTAAAAATCTCCAAGTCCCCGGAGTGCGGACTGGAGTACTCTAAGTCCCCGGAGTGCGGACTCCAGTATAAACGATTAAAAATCTCCAAGTCCCCAGAGTGCGGACTAGAGTACTCTAAGTCCCCGAAGTGCGGACTCGAGTATAAACGATTCAAAATCTCCAAGTCCTCGGAGTGCGGACTGGACTACTCTAAGTCCCCGGAGTGTGCACTCTAGTATAAACGACAAAAAATCTCCAAGTCCTCGGAGTGCGGACTGGAGTACTCTAAGTCCCCGTAGTGCGGACTCGAGTATAAACGATTCAAAATCTCCAAGTCCCTGGAGTGCGGACTGGAGTACTCTTAGTCCCCGGAGTACGGACTCGAGTATAAACGACAAAAAATCTCCAAGTCCCCGGAGTGCGGACTGGAGTATTCTAAGTTCCCGAAGTGCGGACTCGAGTATAAACGATTCAAAATCTCCAAGTCCCCGGAGTGCGGACTGGAGTACTCTAAGTCCCCGGAGTGCGAACTCGAGTATAAACGATTTGAAACCTCCAAATCCCCAGAGCGCGGACTGAAGTACTCTAAGTCCCTAGAGTGCGGACTCGAATACAAATGACTCGAAATCTCCAAGTCCCCGGAGCACGGACTGGAGTACTCGAAGTACGGTGTATAGACTTAATTACAAGCAGTTCAGACCTCCGAGTTCCTTGAATAGGAACTACGACGCAAATGACTTGGATATGTCAAGTCCCCAACATACGGGCTATGAAATATTCTAAGTGCTTGAAGCACCAAGTGGAGATTGATCAAATCCAGGGAAGCTCCCAAGCCATGTAAAGACGAACCAAGAAGTCTAAGTCACCCATAACAATTCAGATTTCAAACACAACCATAAAAGAAACTGAATAATAAAAGTCTTTTGAGAAGGCGAAAGTGAAGATCAAGTTTTATTCACAAAAAGCTTCCCGTTACAAAAACGCTCCGAAGTCTGGAGCCAACAGCCTATTTACACAGTCTACAAAAATTAGTACATGACTTAAACTAGTTCTCGTTGAACAGGGACGACGATCATTTCTTGTGTTTCTTTGACTTCTTCCCGGATGGTTCCTTCCTAGAGCGCTTACTCTTGGAATCCTTCCCTGACGGAGGGTTGACGACCGAAGACATAGGGGGAACATCCATGGGCTGGGACTTGCCGGGAAGAATGACCTTCAATGGTTTGTTCAGAGGATCGTCCAGGTCCACTCCATGCGGCTCGACCTTGACTGAGGTCGTATCTCTTTTCTCTTTCTCGAGCCGTTCCTTCATGCTCAACTCGGATGTGTGCTCAGAGGCGCCTGTGATGTCTATTTCAAAACTCTCCGAGGAAGATTCGGATTTGCCTTCATCAAGCGCCCCGATTACTTGAGCATCTGGACCTGGATCCCCGCCAGCTTGAGTAGCGTCACTCGCCTTTCTCTCCACCTCCTTGGCGGCATCGCTCCTCGGAGTGGGCTTAGGGTCAGAACAGCCTACGCAGAAATCACGAAAAAAAAAGAACAAGTGTTAGAACACAACAGCTTCTGGGGGAACGAGAAAGATCTTTGTGAAGCACAGAGGTTACTCACCAGATGCCGGTGGGTTCTCAGTCATCAGGGGGGTCTCACCCTCCGAGATGGGAGATAAATCATGAATGCCAATCCCGGGGGCTTCCGGGTCATAGCCAACGTGCTGCTCGAAGGGGTCAAGTATTAGCCGACTGGACGATTGAGTAGGCATGCGAACTGGGGGCACGACGCCGGAAGAGTCGGTAGCCGCCTCTTTCCCTTTCCTGGAGGGAGAGCCTTTGCTGTAGAGGGTTTTAGCCGCTGATAAATCTGAAGGCTCCTTCCCCCTCCGGAATTCTTTTATCAACGCTTCTTCGTCAACCTCATCGGCACCGCTCTCAACCTTCCTGATTTGAATCAGGGTCTCCCATGCCTCGGCCAATGACTCGAGGTAGCCGTCGCCCAGAAAAGTTAGATATCGATGCATGAGAACTTGGGCATTGTACTCAGCGATGAGCGGGTCGAATTCGGTCTTTATCTCCTCCCTGCCTTCTTCCCTGGCCGCCTCGAGGCGAGAGTCGATGTCGATAGTTGCTGCCCTTTTACCTACCTCACGGGCCTCATTCCTCAATGCCTCAATTTTGGAGAGATCATCTTCAAGTTTCCCCTTTAAGAGCCGGGTGGCAACGATCTCATCACAATAGTGCTGTGCATCAACCTGGGCGGCCACTTTCTCTTCCTTCTCCTTATTGAGTTGCTCCTCGAGCTCCTTAACTCGCCTGTTAAGCACATCTCGCTCCTTCTGAATGGAGTCTTTCTCCAATGCTAATGCCCCACGCCGTTGAACTGCTTCATCGAGGTCTTTCTTATGAGTCAATTCAAGGCGGGAAACAGCCTCGGCGGTGTCCTTAGCGCTCTGGCGAGTAGCATCAAGCTCGGACTTGTAAGTAGCCAGCTCTTCGTCCTGGGCCTTAATGATATCCCTGTCATGGATGGCTTCGAGTTTTAGACGATCGATTTCGTGCTGACGCTCCATAGAGACTTTAGAAAGTTTCTCGGCCAGATGGACGAACGCGTCATGTTGCACGTAGACGTCATTGGTACAGGCGATAGCATTTTGTTTGACATCTCCGAGAATAGGATGAATCGCCGGGAGGAACTTTAACCCATCAAAACAAATCTTCGGAAACTTAGCCTTAAGTTCGTTCAATCTCTCCGACACTGTCGGGTCTGTTACGGGAGCAGGAGGAGACGACTTTGAAAGTTCGCCCTTCCTATGAGAATCTCGGGAATGCCGGGTAGAAGAAGAGTCAGAGTGTTGGTCCCGGGGAGCATCAGAATGCGACCTCTTATGGCCACGTTTGTCTTTGCTTCGCTCCTGATAAGAAAAGGTCTCGTGGCGGTGTTCGGGCTGATAATAAGTTTTCTCCCGGGATGACGAGTCCCGGGCGTGATAATCTCGGTCGCTGTCGCTGTCTTTATCTCGGCGCTTCCCGAGGCCCGAGTCCCAACCAGACTGGCGTAAAGTCTTCGAACCGCGAAGGCGGTCGTATCCGTGAGAGCGCCCCATTTCACCTGCAATCAAACAATAGCGAATTAGCGAGAGAGCAGAATGGTAAAAGAAAAGTAGGTGCAAAGTGAAATGCATGTGTCAGCGTGTGTCCTAGTGCTACCCCCCGACGGACCAGTGGCTTTGCTAACGGGAGTTTTTTCCCCTTGGATCGGGACCGGGACACCCGCATCGCCCCTTACGGGCGAGCGAAACTTAAACAGCTCCGGGTTGTTAAAATCATAGTTGGGCAAGTCGTCGGGAATGGAGAGGTTCGATAAGCCCTTCAGAGAACTTTCAACGCGCTGTGAAGAAGCCTCTTTCTTTGGCTGAATAGGCATAACTTTGGAAGTCCCACCAACTTTCTCCTTCCTCGACTTGCACGCCAGCTTCTTTTTCCCCTTCGAAGGGGAAGATGACGTTTCAATATCATGAACTTCGGCTGCAGAGCCTAATTCCTCACCTCGCTTTTCAGGCGACTCGCCTGGAATTTCCCCTTCTTCCGGAGCTTCAAGAGAAGGGTGAACGGATGATTCAGGCAATTTTTTCCCTCTCGCGTGTACAGGCTTGGGAAGCGAGGCGCCCTCTGGAAGACTAACCCGGCGGCCAGGGGCTAGAAAACCGAACTTTGATAGTGACTCATTGGAAATGAGGGCTCGGATATCTCGCTCTTCAGTAGGAAGAGGTCTAATGGCGTCGACAGCATCGGAGTACCCCCGGCCCTCGGGACGGGGGACGAGATCTGAAAAAATAGAACAATGAGTTAGGAGAAGTTCAACCTCAATCGGGAACGGACATCAACTCAGAGAAAAGACTTACTTCCTTCAACCCACCGCCTCGCAAAGCCTTGGGGGCAGCGGACGTAAAACCACTCCTGTTTGTACAGGGCGAATTTGCTACTCCACGCGCTAGTGAAAAGTTGGCACTTCCGATGTGGCTCGAGAAACATGTAAGAGGGGCTTTCTCCCCGTTTCTTGGTCATATAGATGTACCTTATATCGCCGGGAGTTGGAGGCCTGGAGAAGACGGCCATGAAAAGCATGTGCGTGCCATAAATGAAAGCGTGACCATTTGGATGAAGTTGAGACGGGGCGACGTCCAGATATTGCAGCACGTCGCGAAGGAATAGATTGAAAGGTGGCACGCTACCAACCCAGCACATGAACTTGCTACATGCCGTATATCCCACTGGGGGCAGATGTGGGCGGACACGCCCCGACGGAACGATCACGTCAGCAAACGGAATGCCATGAGTAGAACATATCCGCTTAAGAGCGGCCTCAGTGACTCTCGAAGCCTGTGAGTCAACTGGGTCATCCAGTAAAATCGACGATTCCAAAGTATCGGGAGCCCAGTCATGAGCGGGAGAAGCTGATGGGTAAGTTGTGTCGAGGGCCGTTCGCTTAGAAGACGGCCCAGGTTTGTCGGAAAGTGTAGCAGAACTGGATCTTTTGGACACCTTGAATAAATAGCAGACCCAACCAAGCACCTGTGTGAACTATACTCGAAAAATAATCGACGTTAGAATTAACAACACAGATAACCCCCCCTCCCCCCACCGTGTGGTGTGTGAACTAGTGCAATCAATCGTGCATAAGCATTTAATATAACATCAAGCCTAAAAACATCGCTTCCGAAAACCGTCATCGCTGACCGTCTCCGAAACCCTTCTGGATAACGACTGCAGTAAGACACTAGAGGCAATTGTCTGATTATGCCAAGTAAAGACCAGTTATGAAATTGGGCAAGGAGAGTATATTCGGCATTTATGTTTGGTTCGGCATCTATGTTTGTCCGGCCTAAGCCATGTTCAGCATTTATGTTTGGTTCGGCATCTATGTTTGTCCGGCCTAAGCTATGTTCGGCAGTTATTTTTGGCTCGGCACCTATGTTTGTCCGGCTTAAGTTATGTTCGGCAGTTATGTTTGGTTCGGCATGGTCAGTTTGGCATCTATGTTTGTTCGGCTTAAGTTATGTTCGGTCGGTAGAGTATGTTCGGCACTTATGTATTGTTCGGCTAATATCACTCGGCACGATTGGTTCGACATTTATGGTTGTCCGGCATTGCCATGGTTCGGTACTGTCCGTTCGGCCAAATTGACGTTCGACGAAGAAATCGTACGGCCAAACTCCCATACGGCCGAAACAACATTCAACATCCTCCAACGCTCGGCACTCCTCCCATATTCCTTCTTCCCCCTGGTTCGGCACAGGAAAATTATGTCGAACTACAATGTCTCCCACAAACAACACAAACCCTATGAGGTGATCATCCCTCACCACTCCTCCCTGCCTCAAGTTGCTCAGCCATGGGAATATCCAAATCAAGGTTTGGATCATCCACCCGCATAGCCCGTACAACCTTCATTCTAGCCTAAGCCAATTGTTCGAAACTTATCTGGGAAAGATGTTAGATGAAGGGATTTTACCGAATTCGTGGATCGAACGTTAGAAAGGGCTGAGAAGTACGAAGAGTCAAATGGCAGGGGTATTTCTAAATTGCAGTGGTGGAAGCAAAGTAAAGAAAAGGGGAGGAAGAAGAAGGAGACGGGTTTTATAGGGGGAAGAGGAAGTCAAAGAGGTTCTGACCGGCTCTACCGGTCAAAACAATATCGACCGTCCACCTCAGTTCGTTTGGCTTGGGCCAACTTGGATCTTCCAGCACTTGTCTCGTTCGGCTCGATTGATCGGCATACATAGTTACACAGGGTAATGTATATCGTTCGGCTTTTTCCTACTACGCTCGGCCTTCCCTACTGCGTTCGGCCAAGAGAGCTTTAAAACAAGGATGATGACCAAGGTTTGATCAAAGCGTATCACGTTCGGTCACGTAACATACTTTGGGGGGCAAGTGTTTCCCAAGGGATTGACTAGGCAACTTAGTACTCGGCTTGACCACTGCTCGGCCTCCCAGGACGGTTCGGCATCCAAAGGGTACTCGGCTACCCAAGAACGTTCGGCCAAAGTGAACGTTCAGCCTCTAAGGAGTTCTCGGTGTAAAGTGTGTTCAGCATTCATAGGAACACTCAGCATCATCGGAACGCTCGGCATCAGAAGAGCGCTCGACGAACCTAGATTGATCGACATCCCAAATCAGTTCGGACAAAGATATCGTTCGGCAACCAGAACGCGTTCAGCATCTAGGAGCATCCGGCATCAAGAGATCGTTCGGCATTGAACGCCGTTCGGCCAAAGAAGATCGTTCGGCCATCAAAGTTTGTTCAGTCTCCCACGTACGTTCGGCATAGGAACGTTCGGCATCCCCGAACGTTCGGCCAACAAGTTGTTCGGCATCCCAGCCTCATTTAACCTACATCCCTCACTCAACAGCATACCTTGTTCGGCACAAAGAGGAAGGCTCAGCATACCTCGTTCGGCACGAAAAGGAAGGCACGGCATACCTCGTTCGATATAAAGAGGAAGGCTCGGCATGCCCTGTTCAGCCTCTCTGGTTCGGCCCATAGTACTTACGCTACTTGGGCCGAGCTATTCAGCCACCTGGCCCACCAGGGAAGTCCAACCCACTATCGTATATAAATAGGGAGGCAGGGGCACAGAAAAAGGGATCAGATTTTAGAGAGCACTGGGGAGACTCTGCCACTTTCAACCCTCATACAAAAACTTCACTGTTTATTTCACAATTGTATTCGAATACTTAAAAACGGATTATATCTGTAATCAAGTTTAAAGTGAAGAAATAAAGGATCAACTTCAAAGTGGACGTAGGCTACAACGCTGAACCACTATAAATTCTATGTTCTCGTCTCCTATTATCTTCTCTATTTTAATTTATCTTCTTCATTAATCTCTCTACACAAACTCTCTAAGGGTGTTAGTGACCAATTTTGGCACTAACAAATATTATAACCAAATATACAACATTTACAAAAATTTATTTTATATATATACAAAATATAATAGGAAAAATTATTTCATTCACCTATATTTCAAAACAAATATTGTGTCGGTCTGTCCTATTAAGTGTTTAGAAATCCCTATTGATTTCACAGCGTCCTATGCACCAACCAAAATTTATAAATATAAAACGGAACAAATCAACACAACATAAAACTCTTATACCACTAACAAATACGCTCTCTCATATATACACACTCAGTGACTCATCATAGGGTATTACTACCATATTAATAAAGAGTCAAACCCCACAGAGCTAATGTTTATCGCTAAAACTCGCTTTAATACCAGATGTAACGTCCCGCCTTTTTGTATGCTTTAAATCGACGATAAACCACACATGTCGGACTCAAACCATACAGAAGGGCGGACTGTTATAGGGTAAATAAGAAAAAGAAGAGAAAGAAAAAAACAAAATAGAATCTTGCAGCAGAACTATAAAATATAATAATCAAATAAACAGTTCGTGAAGCTGTTTTACAAATATTCGATTATACTTATACAATACATATCAAAGTTACACATACCAGAGAATAATAAATAATGCAGCGGAACAATGAGATGTAGTAAAATAATAATAAATAGTAATAATAAAATCTTCGTCTTCGTCCTCTAGAAGTAATGTCTCCAAATCCTGAAATGCTCAGGCTGACCCAAGCGAATTGAAAACGAAACACTCGAGTCAGAACTAAAAGATCTTATGTAAGTTAAATCAACGGTTAAATATGAGTGGAACGACGTCAGAGATGTTTGCGGGATTTGACATATCCTATCTAGTGTCTAACGTGAGTGCAGTAACTTAAGAGATGCTCGGGATTCACATCTCCTAAGGTTCCGTTAAACTATTACTACGTAGTAACATTTCGCTATTATAATAATGTCTATAGTAAAACAAACTTACTTTTAAATAGCATTAAGGCTTTACATTTTCCACCTTAACACGTAATAGTCCCAGTAGTCCATCCCGTATCAACGCATCTCCAGATCGGGAGACTACCCTAAATACTACATGGGCTACGGGAGAAAAACCAAACTCGTACAAGGCGCGCTAGGCTAGGTGACACGGCACAGCTAGGCAATGCCAAGGTAGATATACCAATTGCACTTCTGGACCGGTGGTAGCGCGTAGCAGCTACTACCACCCACCTCGAGCCACACCCCCAAAATCAAAAAGGGCCCCCAAACAATCACAAAGTAATAGAATGGTATCGAAGGAGTGTGTCCGATAAAAGGTTCTACCTTCTTAGCCCGTCAATCGCTCCTGTTTTAGCCACCTTATGCCAACTCATGGGAATCGAGTCCACATATTTACCTTAAAGGAAACGCCGCCACCATCCTACTTCGTTCTGTAATCTCCACGGCATACACGGTTGTTGAAGTGGTTTTCAGATTTGGCAGAGAGTATGACAACTTCCGATCCCAGTCTCTTCAACAACCAAACGTTATTATAACACCGCTGTCATTTCAAAATAATTTATACTTCAAACCAGAATGTAATATCCATTTCGAAACCATATAAATAAGATATCACATCCATTTCAAAACCAAACCAATATGATATCATTTTAAACTCATAGTATTTCAAAGTTATAAAATTTTGAAACCAAAGACTTAAAACTATAACACTTCCAAAACATAATACGTTAAAATTAATAACTTTGAAACATAACTTCCACCCCTTACATGGTTTAAATATTAATATTTTTATAAAATAAACAAGCTTCTTAAATTTCACAAATCAATTCCAAAACAACTCGAATTTCTAAATTTTACATTTAACCAATCCTCAAATCATAAATTTCAATTCAGTTCGGTTTTCAAATAGACTATTCCAAATTATATCGGTTTCAAAACAGATTTGATCTACAAAGTAACCCATTTCAAATTCAATATACTTCAAAGCATAAATATTCAATATTTCCAAACTAAATTTTATAATTCATATATATAGCAAATTTACTTTACTATTATTTAGTTTTGAAATATTTGCTTAACAAATCCAACGTCCTTTAAATAAAACTTCAAATTTCAATAACTGAATATTCCTCAATTTATTTAGACTTGATATATTCACTTAAATCACCTTAAACCCGAATTAAGTTATAAAACCATATTCCATTAAAATCTCAATTTCCATAAGTTCCAAATGGATTTTTGTTGAATATAACTCTTAATTAAATAAATCTCAAATCAATTTCAAAACTATCTTCTCAACCTTGATTTATATAAAATCGATATAACTCTATACTAAAATATAATTTAAGTAAATACTTATCCATATTATATTTGTACAAAATCAAACTTTATTATAAACATATTTTATACTTTAAACAATTTTATTCATAGCTTAAAACCAAGATTTAACTATATATATAATAACATTTATAAAATATCCAAATCAATATCTCATAAAATCATATATTTCTTTACAAAGCCATAGAAATCATTTCAAAATATTTTTATATATAGACCACGGTGTCTGTATAAAATTTTCTATCCCATGATCAAGTGATACAGATATTTATCATTTCAATCCGTAATTTAAAATAAAAATACGGTTATATATCATTTCGAACCGCAATCCCGAGTGAAATAAAATGCATAACAACTTGCAATTCATGACAATATAGAATTCAACATCCATTCAACCAATATCAAGCATCAAACATTTATCACAATCATTATCCAATTGAAACAATAACATTAATATAGAAAAGAGAATAAATAACAAGTATTTACTGGCAGTTAATTTTCAATAATAAATTAAAGAACAATTTGATTCAATAAATTCAATTTAACTGAGATGATGATTAAAATATGCCAAACAGTCGTGAATGAATTTCTAATCACATCAAAAATTAATTTAACAAACATAAGAAAGTTGAGAAGTTGTGAGTGGGTTAAAACATTCATCTTTTGAATTTAAATTGAATTTCAATCCAATTTGAACCCAAAATTTGAACAGTCTCAGAATTCGTCCAAACCAGCGCCAAAACATCCGGAATTTTATCTCGATCCCAACGGAGAAAACCACGCATGAAAGGACCTCGTATGCGAAAGTTATTCGAATAAGAAGATTATAAAATTTTAAGTAAATAAATTAAATGATAAAACAAGCGAACCAAACGAACAAAGCCACGTAAACTGATGACTTCACGCGTTCCTGTCCATATTTTCATGAACTGAGAACCCATCAATACGCCAAAATCACCAACTTTGACCGCAAAATTAGGCCGCCTCCGACCACGATAATCGACGCCATCACCTCCATCTCGACCGTGTCCCACAGCCGCACTACCTCTGCAAGTCGTGCTCTTCCCAAAGCCCCCAGCCGCCGACCAACACAGTCCCCTTTCGAACCCTAATTCGCGAATCCAGGTCGCCTCAGGTCAAAATAGATGAAGCGACCACCGCCGATAGCCTCCGAACATCGCCTTCCGCAAAACCCAGAAACTGTTTCCTCAATTGTTGCCTAAATCGAAAACGCCTAATTCAATATTGACCATGATTTTCCGATGATCGAAGCACTATTACGACAAACAAACACCAGAAGCAGATTCGAATCGTCGAGATCATCGTCCTTATATTTTTTCGAAATTTTTCGAGGGGATTGAATTTTCAATTTAATTTTTGAATTGCAATTGTATTTGGAAGTGAGAATTTGTTTTCCTTCCATTGAGGAGGAGGAACATCTAATTGTACATAAAGACAAAAGAGAAATAGAAAGGCTAGGGTTTATAACAGGGTATTTATAGGTTGGGTTGAAATAGAATAGATGGACACGATTGGTTTACACGTTGCATGATAAAATGGCCCGAAAAGCCCGTTCTCACTCCGGAACGAAATTGGGTCAACCCATATATCAAAATAGATGTTTTTGAATATTTTTAAGTGTAGTGGAACAGGTTCAAGTCCAACTTCCATCGTATGAAGAAGTTATTCTAAAATCAAGTTATTTCAAATTGATTTCAATTGATTTCAATTTAATTGATTTCTGGGCGTTTCGAGCTCGTACGATCAAACGACAAGTCCGATCGTTACGAAACTTGAAGTCCTACAATAATTCGCCGTTACAGATCCGATAAAACTAGTTTCGTCGAAATCCGAGTCGGTGGCCAAAATGGCTATTTTCCTATTGATTAAATAAATTAATAATAAATTAACTAATCACTTCTTTAATTCAAATTTAATTATTTACCGTTTCTATCATTTCTGATTAACATTAAACTTCTAATTCGTTAACCAAAATTTCCATATCAATCAAATAAGGATTTTGCAAAATTTATAGTGTTTACCTTCAATTTAAGTAAATTCAAATAAATTATATTTTTAATTCCAAATAAATTAATAAAATTTGTTTTTAGTCCTTGTATTCAATCAATCATCATCTTATGGATAAATTTAACATTAGTATATAACTAATTACCCTAATATCTTTACAATCATCAACTAAATTCATATTAGCGTAGTTTTCAATTACTTTTTATTTCAATGGATTTAAATCTAGACCAATAGATGAAGCAAATGGGTAAACAATTAATGATTATCACCATTTTGCCTAATTCAGTCTCATTCTTACTTTATTATCAATAACAAACATTGTAATTACTTATCTAACCTTGATTGTATCAATTTACAATTTATTACGTATTACTTCATCGGTTAATATAACTTTGAATTCACTCACCAAATTTACTAACTTCATTCAATTATAACTTTACAATTTTAATAAATTCATTAATTTTCAATTGCCATTCCAATAAATCCATTCATTTGATTTTTCCTAATTATGAATCAATTATAAACTTACCATCTTAAAGGTGATGTCAACATGCGTACTTATCTATTACACTAATATACGCCTATTTACATCTTACATCTGTATAAATGTTACATTAATATATTCAAATTTCTAACTCCTTTGTTATAAACTATCCTATTTCCATTTATTATATCTTTGCCAAATATATACATTAATTACGATTAAATATTCTTAATAATTTTATTTACTTGGTTTCATGCTTTATATTACATCAATTACTGCCTTATAAATAAATTTACTTTTCTTTTCAATTTACATTCACTCTTTCCGTTATCATATATATTATCATTAAAGTAACATCTAATTACTTTTAATTTTAAATTGGTAAATTACCGGTAACGACAACCATTTGTCACCATTATACCCTTTATAATACTTGTATGTTTATTCTTCACAAACAACCACTACCTATTATAATATTTCACATATTAATTCAATAATTGGACTTGTTTTTCTCATATTCCCATTATAACTAAGTCTTAACATTTAGCTTATTTTATTTAATTGGAATTTCGTTCAAATTCATTAATTATTAACTTTAATTAACCCTGTTACGTTTCCTCTTAGTTATTTCCATTATTAAATCACAACTTTTATTAGTAATTCACAAATTTTTATTTTCTTCAATATTAAATTTCAATAAACTTATTAAATTAACAATTTTAATTATTGAAATTTATGGGTCGTTACATAAGAGATTTAATTAAGGAACCACGAAACTTATAGAATTCGTTATAAATGAGATAAGGAATTTACAAAATTGTGAAGGATTTTGAGAAAAGATAAATAGATGGTACTTTCCTAAGTGTTGGGAAGTAAGGGGTTTAGAAAATTATATTTTTAAATATTTTCTAAGTGTTGAAATAAGAGATGGTTGGTGTAACGACCCATAAATTTTCAATAAATAAATTGGTTAATTTAATTGGATCTTTGTAATTAAATTTAGAATGAAACAAAATTTTATAGTTTACAATGAAATCAAATGTAGAAATTTTATATAGAAATTGTAAATAAAAATTTACAATGTAAAATGAAGTTGCAATTAAATGAAATAATGTACATTGTTGCACTTAGTTATAAAATATAGAATAGGTAAAAATTAATGAATGTATTAAATTGGTAAAGGTCAAAATTTATTGCATTAAATAAATTGGGAATTTAATTTCATTAAAGGTAATTAAATAATATCTTAATGTAAAATTTAGATAAATTTTGAAATTAATGCTAACTCCATTCGGAATATGACAATTGGTGAAATATTTGGCTTGTAAGCATATATTATAAGTTACCTGTTTAATTAGTTGATGGAATTTTAATTTTAATTAAATGTTAATAAAATAAATAAAAGTTACATTAATGTGAGAACTAATACAATATTTAGACGTTGTTAAACTAGAGTGTATTTGGAAATAAAGTTTATTTAAATGTTAAGTAATTATAATGTTGTTTTTGATAATAAACGTTACTTTATTAATTTAGTAACGGAAGTGTTAATGAAAATTTAATAGAAACAATGCGAAATTAAAGTTAATGATTTATGAACTTGCATAAAATTCCAATTATAGAAAATAATCTAAAATGTATGTTTGACTATAAATTGTACACAAGTAAATAAATGGATTGAGAAATTAAAGGAAAGTATTAAATTGATTAATGTAATAAAAAATTGTTAACGGTAATTGGAATAACTTAAGGAATTTTGTTAATGCAAGTTAATAATTTATAAACTTGATTGAACATTCCAATTTAATAAAATAATGCAAATGTTTAGTATAAATGGCATATAATAAGAACAATTGCAGTTATTGTATTAATGAGTGAAATAATATAATAGATAGTAGTTGTTATGAAGAATAAACATACAAGGACTATAAAGAGATATAATGGTGACAAAGGTTGTCGTTACAAGTAATTTACCAAAAATTAAATAAAAGTGATTAAATGTTACTTTAATGACAATTTATATAATAACGGGAAATGATGAATGTAAATTAAATTAGTAACGAATTGTTAGAATTTAGAAAATAATTTTAAAGTTATATTAACTGATGTAATAATACGCTGTAAACTATAATTTGACATAGTCAAAGTTAGGTAAGTAATTTTATTATGGGTCATTTGATAATAGAATATGAATGGGAAACAATTAGGCAATTTGTAATAATAACTAATTGTTTACCTGTTTATTGAATTTAATGAATTAGATCTAAATCCATTGAAATTAAACATAATTAAATACTACATTAATATGAATTTAGTTGATTACTGGAAAACATTAGGGAAATTGATTTACAGTAAGGTTTAATTTACCCATAAGATAATTAGTGACTGAACAAAATGAATGGAAATAAAGATTTATTACTTTTATTTTAATAAATTGGATTTATTGAAATTAAATGAAATATAATGTTTAAATTTTACGTTAATTCAAATAAAGAAGGAATGTGATAATATCAATGTAATATATTTTGAATCCAATGTTAATTTCATCCGTGATAATAATGAAATGAAAAATAGAATGAAAGGTAGATTAAATAGAATTTTGGGAAATTTAATTTTTTAATTTCTAAATTTTATGAAATGGAAGTTAATACTGAAATTGATAAATTAATCAACTCTAAATTGACATTTGAATTTGGTTAAGCTAGTGTAAATGATTAAGAGAGTTAAAATTGATGAAATTGTTAATTATTGTGTTGAAGTTGAAAAGTAATTTAATTTAATTCATTTTAATTTATATAATTAGCTAGAAAATAGCCATTTTGGCCACCGACTCGGATTTCGGCAAAACCAGTTTTATTGGATCCGTATATGTGAATTATTGTGGGGTTTCAAGTTTCGTAGAGATCAGACTTGTCGTTTGATCGTACGAACGCGAAACACCTTGAAATCGATTTAATTGAATTCAATTTGAAAATATCATTTTTAGCATAACTTCTTCATACGATGCAATTTGAACCAGAAACCTTTTCCATTGCGTTTAAAATATTTTAAAACACCTATTTTGATGTATGGGTTCACCCAATTTCGTTCCGGGGTTAGAACGGCTTTTTGGGCCACTTTGTCGTTAGCGTGTTTCAACCCGATCCATTTATTATATTTCAACATTCTCTATAAATATCCTGCTATAAACCCTAGCCTCCCTAATTCTCATTTGTCTGTACATAAATCCATTTAATTCCTACTCCTCCTCAATGGCAGACAAAGTTTTATATTTCCAAATCCAATTGCAAATCAAATCCAAAGCATAAAATTCAAAGTCCTCAGAAAAATTTGAAAAAAATATATGTTTAAGCTCTCGATTAGCGCAATTCATAGGCGGGGTTCGTTTTTCATTTTGGTTAATCGTTTGATCAGCAAAAATCGAAGAAGTTTCGGCCGTTCATCGCTCAACGACGAACGTCGTCGGATCGTAAAACTATTTACTATGTAATATATTGCGCTATTATAATAGTGTCTAATTTTAAAATAAACTTACTTTTTTCTTAGCATTAAGGAGTGACCCAATATTCCTCTTAACACGTAATAGTCCTAGTAGTCCATCCAATATCATAGTCCCTCCTAATCGGGAAGCCACCAGAGGATGCCACACTGGCTATGGGAGAAATCCAAACTCGTACAAGGCACGATAGGGTAGGTGACACGGCACAACCAGGCAATGCCAGGGTAGATTACCAATTACGCTTCCGGGTCGGTGGTAATGTGTAGCCGCAGCTACCGCCCACCTCAAGCCACAACCCCAAATAAAAAAATCAAACGTGGCCACCAAATCAAATCCAAAAGTCAAAGTAGAATATCGAAGGGATGTGTCCGATCAAAGGTGCTACCTCAATTAACCCGTCAACCGCTCCTATTTTAGCCACCTTATGCCAACTCACGGAAGTTGGGTCCACGTATTTACCTTAAAGGAAACACCGCCACTATCCTACTTCATTCTGTAATCTCCATCGCGTACACGGTTGTTAAAGTGGTTTTCGGAGTTGGCAGAGAGTATGCAACTTCCGATCCCGGTGTCTTCAACAACCAACCGTTATTATAACACCGCGGTTATTTTAAAATAAATTATACTATAAAACCAGGATAAAGTATCCATTACAAAACCATTTAAATACGATATCACTTCTTCCTTTAAAACCAAATAAATATTATATCATTTCAGTATATCCTTTCCTAAAACTCATTTCAGAGTTATAATATTTTGAAACCAAATACTTGAACATACAGCCTTCCAAAAACTAAAGCTTTGAATTTCATAACTTTGAAATATAACTACACCACTTAAATTGTTTAAATATTAAATTACTTAATAAAATAAATTAGCTTCTTTAATTTCGCAATCAATTCTAATACAGCTTTTGTAACGACCCGTAATTTCATGGATTTAATTTGGTTGAATTAATGAGTTTTGTAATTTAATTTAGTAGAAAAAAACTTTATAACAAATATTGAAATAAATGCTAAATTAAATTTTATAAATGGTGACTTAAAACCTATTTACTAGCAATTTGAATAAATTTCAATAAATGAAATGGAGTAAGTATTATACATGGATATAAGATTCATTTAAAGGAAATTTATTTATAGGTTAATGTAAATTAAGGAAATATTATAATAAATGATGATTCCAATCTTACTTGTAAGCTGTTGCTATAAGTTGCGTGTTGAAAAGGGTTGATGGAATTCAAATTTATATTTAATTTAGATGAAAATATTAAAGGTTTACAATAAAAACAAATTTAGGTAGTAAGGTTTGAGCAAGTTGATAAGTAGCAACCAAAGTAGGGGGACATCACTAATAAGTAAAGTTGGAACATAGAGGATATAGAAAAACAAATGTAAGGATTTAATATATTAATTAATGTTGGTTTATGATAACGTTACTTGGTGATTAATTATAGAGTAACGGAACTGTGAACGTAAAATAATAAAAGCATAGATTTATGTTTGGACATAATTTGTGGATATGGGAATTTAAATCCAAAGATTTATTAATTGAGGAAATAATACGTATTTAATTTCAACTTGATAAAATCAGTGCAAATTTAGAAATAAAAATTAAATTGTAAGTTGGTAATTTAGGATGAATGTGAGTAAAATTTGGCAGGTGAGATAATTGTAAAGTTTTACCCATTCATATAATTTATTTAAATAAATATAAATCAACGGCAACATTTTGCTAATGATATTTGTAAGTAAACTTGAATGCTAAAGGGTAACAATCGTTGTGGGTTGTTAACGCTAAAATGTGAACGCTAACACCCCGGTGTGTGAAGTGTAGTTGTGAAAGCACCACCCGATAGATCGGTAAAGAATTACAAGCAAGTAATAGCAGAAAAGCAGTAAACAACAACAATTTTATAGTGGTTCGGCTTAAGGGTATAGCCTACGTCCACTCTAAGTACTTTTATTAATAATCTCGTTACAAGCTGATACAATTCTTCTCAAGTACAATATACTTCAAGTTACAAGTGATTTGGAACAAGTCTTAAGCTTCAATGTCGATTAAAGTCCTTAAATTCATGTTGAAGATGTGTGGTTTCTTCGTGAAGTTCTTTGATGTATTCCTCTAATCTTGAAAGCTCTAAGTGTTGATGAAGTTCTCAATGCCGCAAGGTAACGGTGTATGAAGAGAATGTGCCAAAAGTCCTTTGAATGTTGGAGTTGGTCGCCTATTTATAGAGAGTTCTGGTCTGGAATTATTGCCAAGTCCTAAGTCGTGGCCGACTTAAGATAAGTCGTAGCCGGTTTAAGGTGAGTCGTGGCTGATTCATCTGGCCCCTTCACGGCTTCACGAGAGTTCATTTGTACAAGTCCTAGGTCGCCTCCGAGTCAACACACCTCTTCTCAATAATATGGCATCGGACTTATATTCAGTGGCCTTGGGTCGTGAACGACTTAACATAGGTCATAGGTCGGTCGCGACTTAGGTGTAGTTCATGATCTTGTCCCTGTTCTAAGTGGTTAGATCGGTAAATTCTCTGGATGGTTAGGTCGTCTTCTTTCTTAGGTCGGTAGCTATCTTAGGTCGGTAGCCATCTTGTTAAGTTTTAGGTCGGCAACTGTTTAGCCCTAAGTCGGTATCCATTTGGGCCTTAAGTCGGCATCTCCTTAGCCTGTTAGGTCGGCACCTCTTCGAGTCTTAAGTCGGCATGCTACTCAAGCTCCTTAGGTCGGTATCCCTTCGTGCCTTAAGTCGGTCTCCCTGATAAGGCAGTTAGGTCGGCAACCAGTTGAGTCGGTAGCCTTGTTAAAGTATTAGGTCGTCACACTTGTTGAACTGTTAGGTCGGCAACCCCCTTTTAAGCTGTAGGTCGGCATCCTTTCGAGTTGCTAAGTCGACACCGGGGCAGAGTTAACAATTGCCCCTCGAAGTATACGCCTACCGGTTAGGTCGTGTGCTTCGATATCCTCTAACTCGGCCATTCTTTAAGTTGGTAGGTCGTACGCGACCTAACAGTTGAGTCGTAACATACCGCTTCATATCCCTTTACTGCAAGGTATAAATCACATCTCCTTCTTCCTTCTCACTACCTATTTCTCTGATTCTGCCATTAAAAATCTTCCGAGCTCAAAAAGGCGATTTAATTCCAATTATCCACCGACAACCTCAGCTATTCATTGCGTAAGTAAACCCTCTTCTTCGATTATAGATCATTCGTTGGCTCATGAATTCTGTTACTTAAACCGTTTGCTTGCGCGATGTTCCATCGCAAATCTTATTACACCAATGGC
This sequence comes from Allium cepa, assembly GCA_030765085.1. Taxonomy (NCBI): domain Eukaryota; kingdom Viridiplantae; phylum Streptophyta; class Magnoliopsida; order Asparagales; family Amaryllidaceae; genus Allium; species Allium cepa. The sequence goes on from CM060943.1 coordinate 914,625,895, forward strand.
TGATGGAGTTTAGGTTGCTCGGTTCGATTTCGACTGATCGATGGGACGATGAAGATGGTTTTTAGGCTAGCTGATTTTGATTCGTGCTAGGATTGCAAGGCGCTGACTTTGCAGAGGTTTCGAATTGATGTCTTGGATGATCCGAATGCATGAAATAGGATAAATGAAGGGAGAATTTTTTGGTTGAGGGAGTAGCTAACGGGTTAACAGGTTGAGCGGGGCGAGGTATTGATTTAGATACGACCTGGTGATTTTAGGGGGCTTGGCTTTTGGCTGACCCAATCCTTAAATCGTGGCCGTGCTAGCACTTGAGGGAGATCTACCGACCTAACCTTCTGCCGATCTAAGCCTTAAAACTGTGGCCGAGTTAATCCTTGGGGAAATCTGCCGATTTAACCTTCTACTGATTTAACCTTGAACCGCGGCCAAATTAACCCCTAAGTCGCGGCCGAGTTAACACTTAAGCTTTGGGCATGCTGACTTTTTGAGAGCATAGATCCACTTTAAGCTTCTGACTTGAACTGCCAAACTAAGTTGCCTAAATTTTGAACTGCCCCAACTTTTAAATTTGCTTGAATCTCATTGTATTATTTCACAGATCGCATTAACTTATAAGCTGCTAACCTGCTGAAAATAACAAACAAAGAAAACCAAGGCGAAAATACTGCCATTGACTGCCCACGTCAGATGACAGATTAGTCAAAATAAGACAGGCAACTTAATTATATTGCATGAAATGTTTGTGAATCAATCAATTAGAGTTAAACATTAATGCAAAGTATCAATAATCTGAACTGATTTATCTGCATCAACATCTTACTTGCATATTTAGGCTTAAAACAATAGTCCCTGAATTTCATAACTAACAAATGCTTGCTAGTTTTCATTCCAGTTATATTCGTTTACTGCTTGATTGATTTTACACAACACTTCACACACTTTAGGAAACGTGCACCTTCATGTTTGAATACCCAGTTGTTTATGTAGAATGACTTCCCACCGAGAAGAAGAAGTGGTGACTCAAGAGGAAGAAACTTTCCCGATAGCTGTTCCCATAGAGAATCCTCCGGAGAGAACCTCGACTATTCTATCTTTGAGAGCGTTTATTCAGCTGCGCACTCAATTTGGCTTTGCTGAAAGTGATGTCCAACTCCCTGGGCCAAGTGATACTGCTGACAATCCTCCCCATGGTTTTGTTGCAGTCAACCGCCAAATGTGCTTAAGTGGGGCGATTCCTCCTTTTAACGACTTCCTTCGAATTCTTCTCCTTCGGTTGACGATCTCTCCGTTCCAACTTCATCCTAATGGCTATGCCATCTTGATGGGGTTGTGTGTTTTGTTCAGAAGAACTCTCGATCGCCTACCGAGTTTTGAAGAAATCCGTTATCTGTGCTCGTTTGCAAAGAGTAAAGATCATCCTTCCCTTATTATTGTGAGAAGTGCTAGAAACCGCAAGCTCATCTCCGATCTTACTGAAAGCGTTCATGGATTTTTGAACCAGTTTTTCTTTGCCCGCTGTCCCCTAGGGTTTTACGCCATCTGGAGAGTAGGAAGTAAGATTAGTGTTTTATTTCTTCCGTTTTGAAACCTTTTCGAGATCCGAACTTTCAGTTGCTAATTTCATTCTTTGTTCCTTTCAGCACTTCCTCTCCCTTCTAGAGATCCAATTCATAAGCAAGTTTTTGAGAGGTTGAGTGTCGTGGCCGCAGAAGAGAGGAGCATAAAATTTCTATTGAGGGATGAATTTTTACATCAACATGGGCTTCTACACGCTTCTCGCTCTATGCATGCTCATGAAGTTCCAACGGAAGTCCCTGATTCTCCGATAAAGACTCCTGAGTCTTCGCTAGTGAAGTGCTCCACTTCTGTTGATGTTGCGGGGCCATCTGATAAACTTGCCCCAGTTATCGAAGAAGAAGAGCCTCTCGGATCTTCCCATCATTCACAAGATTCTGGTGAAAAGGCTAAGAAATCCAGTCCTGTCAAGCAAAGCGGGGACGATACCTTCGAAGGATTGAGCGACCTCTTCGCTACTTCACAAGAGATCTTCAAAGATGACCCTACTACTGCCGGGATTTCTTCTTAGTAGTTGAAGCTACTTCTATTTTGCAACAGTCGCCGTCGACTCAAGAGTTGACGTTAACTATTACACCCACAACCACTCCCCAAAGAAAGAGTGGTTCGTAGATTGATGCGCGTAGCTTGCACATCACACACACTTAGAATTCCTGGCACTTTTATGCTCTTTTTTATTTGAAAAGTTCTCAAGTTTTGTTTCTTCTTTTTAAATTTTAGGTTTACCAATGAGGCGAGGCAGCTCGTACTATGATGACTTTAAGCGATATGGGAAACGCAGCCAGTATGGCTATCAATCCTATCCTCCTATTCATAGGGAGACTGATGAAGAAAGGGCAGCCCGGAAGGCTCGGGAAAGACGTGATTATGAAGAACGCTTTGGAAGACCAGATAGTCGACATGATTCCTCCCACAGAGAGAGTGACTCCCTTAAACGCAAATCTCATTATGATAGAGGGAAGAGTCACACAACTGATGACTCGAGCAAACGAGCCAAAGTTATTGAGGAGCCAATGCCTGTGCCTTCAGAGAAGATTACTGCTCCTACTTCTTCTCAATCTCCTGCCCCTTCCCCTACTGATATCCAAGCAATCATTAATAGGCCATCTTACCAAGTTGGACCAGGTCCAGCCACTCTTCAACGCCGATTTCCTAATTGGTGTTTAAAAGGAGTTCGCTTCGACCTCGATCTGCTTCCGATAGATAAAAATGCTATGCTACGGAACCTTGATGCAGTCAGAACCGATATTGAGAGGATGTCATCTTGGCAGAAACTCGTTGATGAGCTCCAAAGGGTGAATAGGGCCAATCTTGAAGCTATGCTTACCATGGAGAACGACAAAACTGAATGGCAAAAGATCCTCAAGCAGCATGATGCAGAAATGAGGAGTATTGCTGATTACAATGAGAAACTCGAGGCAGAAGTTGGGAAACTTAAAGAAGAGCTCACTACTTCTTCCACCTCTTATTCTCAAAGGGAGAGTGTGCTTCTTCAACAGGTGCGGGATGCTCATGCCGCGCAAAGGGATGCTGAGGCTAAGGCTGATGGGTTGGAGCAGATTATAGAGAGCAACCGTACTGAAATCACTCAGTTGCGAGGACAAACTGGCCTTCAGGCTGCAGAGATTGAAAAATTGAAAGCCCAGTTATCCAAAGTCGAGAGAGAGCGGGATGAGGCTGTTGCGAGTAGAATTGCAGCTGAAGAGGCCCATGAAGCTACCAAAGCTGATATTGGCTCGACACTATTTGATTTCTACTTGCAATGTATATTAGGGCGTGGCAGTCTTGCATTCCTGGGCCCTAAGTATGAGATTACACTGGCCGAAGTGTGGGAGGCCGCACTAGATATGTTTAAAGGGGCCGGGTACACTGAAGAGGAGTTGGAGGTGCACTACTTAGACTTTGAGGCTCGTGTAGCCCTTGCCAGAGGGAAAGAGCAACTCACCAGATCGCGGGTTGAAATAGTGGGGGAAGAGCATCAAGAAAAAGAAACAAATTTGACTGTTCCTGTCCCTCCTTCAACTTCGGTCGATGCTGGCATTATTGGCTCTAGCTCTTATGTACCGATCCCTGCTCAAACTGATACCGGGGCCAAAATTATTCAAGTTACAGATGAATCGCAAGAGAGTGCTGAAGCCCCGGACTATGAAATTGATGTAATAAAGACAACTTCTGCAGGTAACTCCACTATAAATTTCGCTCAAGTGGATTGCTCATTTACTTCACATGGGTTTAATGAGCTCCTTGACTATTTTCTCAACCTTGATGAGCCTTCATCTCCTCTCTTTACTGACTTTAACCTCTTTTCTTCTACAGAGAAAGTATCAAGCACCGCTCAGATTTCTCCTCCTCCAGTTATCCCTCCTTCGTCTCTCCAGGTGGCTCCTCCTTCTGCTTCTCAGCCCGGGTCGCAAGAGGAACAAATAGAAGCCCTCCATGGTTTAGACGATCCCATCGCTTCGCAGGAGCATAGAGACGAGGGACTTGTGGGAGGTGAGATATCCCCGGAGCTGACCCCTTCTGATGACATAACTTTGTCTAAACTTGCCACTCCGGGAAGTGAGTCTTCCTCAAAGAAAAGAAAGAAGCATGGAACATCGAAGAGGAGGGGGAAGAAAATTATCACCACTGAAGAGGAACCGGAAATTGCACCGGTTGCACCTCCCTCTCCTTCTTCCCTTATGCCTTCAGACCAACCTGAAAGACCTGAAAAGCTAACCACTCGGTCGGGTAAAGGGTCTAAAGGCGGCAAGAAGAAATGAAGAGTTGAGCTTTTTGATTCCTTTTTTGTGTAATGGTCGGATGTTGTGCAGGCACCGGCCCCTGCTTTTTATTTTGAAACCTGTATCTGCAATATCTGCAATTGAATAAAATGATTCTTTATTTGTACAGACTTTTGTTTGAATTTGAGAATGCATTTATTATTCATTTTTGCCCAAGTTTATTTATATGATATTGTAGCGGGCTTATGGTATGTCGTTTGAGTATTACTTTACTGATGCAGCTATACCATTTTGCATGTAATTATACCATGTTGCCCCCATACTTTGAGCTTGCTGCAACATTTCATACTTCGAGGGGACTTGCACTCTTATTTGCTAAAGAATAATTATTTTATTCTTTTACAGAAAATTTTTGTAGAGTACAACTCCCTTCGTATAAGTGTTTACGCTTTGTCCTTTGAAGAAATCACTTCTTTCTTTTGCTTACGTACATATTTTACCAAGTGAATTCTTTTATGCGGTAAAGCGGACCTCTGAAGGGTACTTTAACCCCCCCCCCCCCCTTTTTTTTTTTGAGGAAGATCATTCTCCATAATAGGTAAATTACTCTTCCTTTGGAAGGTAAAGTATGCTCTTGATGAGGATCTTTTTTTTTATATATATAGAAAGTTGTACCTCTGAGGAGGGACTTTTCACGTTTCAACACTTGGAAGTTTTATTTCAATCTCAGTGAAATGTGTACCTCCAAAGAGTTATGCCTTAGAAATCCTTTTCACGTTTCAACACTTGGAAGTTTTATTTCAATCTCGGTGAAACGTAGGTTTCCGAAGAGGTCTTTCTTCTTAATTGCGCCTCCGAAGAGGTCTTTATTTTGTTTGCATTTCAACTCTGGTGAAGTGAAATTCCGAAGAGCGGCTGTTACACTTCAACTCCTGGTGAAATGTGCCTCCGAAGAGGTCTTTCTTTTGTTTGCATTTCAACTCTGGTGAAGTGAAATTCCGAAGAGCGGCTGTTACACTTCAACTCCTGGTGAAATGTGCCTCCGGAGAGGTCTTTCTTTTGTTTGCATTTCAACTCTGGTGAAGTGAAATTCCGAAGAGCGGCTGTTACACTTCAACTCCTGGTGAAATGTGCCTCAAAGAGGGTTTTCATTGCCTGGAAGTTACTCTCTCATGGTTGGAGGGTCATGACTCCTCCAATCTTTTTTGTTGAGTAGAGAACTTTCTTTTTTGTGGCCTATGACCCATTAGAGGTCTTTATCCTCCGAAGAGTTGTGCCTCCGAAGAGGACTTGTGCCGCCAATGATGGTTTTTGGTTGTATTCTTGTCTTCTTGCTTATGCCTTTTCAGCGATCCTCTTTTTTTTTTCTTTTCAAGTTTTCATTTCCCTTTTCTCGCAAGTAGCTTGTTTAATCCAAGGAAGTGTACTTCATTGTCAGGCAAGTTCGTGAGAACGGGCACTAGCTTCCTAATTGGATGTTTGTTCGTTCAAACAATCTCAATTTATTAGCAAGGGCTCGTTTCTATCGAAATCATAAGCCGTTCAATTGAAGTATTTCCTATCTAGGATTTGAATTCGGGGCCTTTATGACTTGAAATTTGTTTGTTGAATGATGGTGAGAATCACTCGGTCTTATTATGCGCAAGTTTTATTTCCATTGTCTGCAAAAGTTTAAATCGACATTTCAGCAATACATTTTATGTACTTTTATATCGAAAATAAAGCAAACATGTAATAATAATAAGGAACACAAGATTTATAGTGGTTCGGCCAGAAATTTGGGCCTACATCCACTTTATATTCATTCATTATTCACTTGCATTAGTTTTACAATTGCTCTCAATTACAAGAATCATACATCCACAACTCTTTTACATTATTTCAACAAAATTTTCAAGTAAAATATGGACGCAAGTGATTGCTGTTCCATGCCCTTGGAATTTGAACTCCTTCAACAGTAGTGAGTTTGAATGTGCCGTCAAGAAGCTTCTGACCTATCACATATGGTCCTTCCCAATTGGGCCCAAACACACCTGTCGCGGTCATAATTCTTTTCAGGACTAGATCTCCAATTTCAAAGCTGCGTTGACGAACTTTGGAATTGAAATGTCTGGCTATCCTTTGCTGATGAGCTGCAACTCTGAGGTTAGCTTCATCTCTTTTTTCATCAAGGAGATCCAGCGCTTCAAGTTGTAGCTTTTCATTTTCTGCTTGATTGAAATGGATTCTTCTGTGTGAAGGGACCTCTGTTTCAACCGGGATCATTGCTTCCGATCCGTATGCTAACGAAAAAGGAGTATGCCCAGTCGCAGTTTTGTGAGTAGTTCTGTATGCCCATAGTGCAAGTGGTAGTTTATCGACCCAACCACCTTTTGCTCTTTCGAGTTGCTTTTTGATGGTTGATTTGATGATCTTGTTCACTGCTTCCACTTGCCCGTTTGCCTGCGGATGAGCTACTGCCGAAAAGCTTTTCTGGATTTTGAATCGTTTGCAAAAATCCTGGAATTCCTCGCTTTCAAACTGAGTACCATTGTCTGTGATTATTTTCTGAGGCACACCGTATCTGCAAATGATATTCTTGGTCACAAAGCTTATCATTTTCTTAGAAGTGATAGTAGCCAATGGTTCAGCTTCAACCCATTTAGTAAAGTAATCAACTGCAACAATAGCATATTTAATCCCTGATTTGGCAGTTGGTAGCGGCCCAATGAGATCCATTCCCCAAATCGCAAACGGCCATGGACTGACCATCTGTGTGAGTTCGGTAGAAGGTGCTCTAGGAATTTTGGCAAATCTTTGGCATCTGTCACATTTTCGGGAGTAATCTGCAGCATCTCGATTAATTTCTGGCCAAAAATATCCGTATCGGAGAATTTTCTTTGCTAATGTTTGGCCACCCGAATGATCACCACATTCGCCTCCATGTACCTCAGCTAGGATTGTTTTGGACTCTTCCCTAGATACACATCGAAGTAAAGGCATTAAGAATCCCCGTCTGTACAATCGGCCATCCTGAATTACATAGCGAGAGGTTTTCCTTAGTAGCTTTTGTCTCTCTCTCGCATTTTCTGGCAGAGAGCCGTTGAGTAGGTAATCTAATATTGGAGTCATCCACGATTCTTGTTCTTGAGATACATTCATAATCCAGTCTATATCCATCTCGTCTATACTTGGTGCTGAGAGGACTTCTACGGGAACCAATCCCAATAGTTGAGCTTCACCAGAACTTGAATACTTTGCGAGGGAATCTGCCTTCGTATTCTCTTCCCGGGGAATATGGCTTATTGAATAATGATCGAGTTCACACAGAAGTTCCCAAGCTTTTGACAAGTAGGAAGGCAAGTTTCCACCTTTTGTTTGAAATTCCTTCTTGACTTGGCATACAATAAGCTGAGAATCACTGAAGATCTGTAATGCTCGAATGTTTAGCTCTTTAGCGATTTTCAGACCTGCAATAAGAGCTTCATATTCTGCTTCATTGTTTGTTGAAGGAAATTCCAATCTTAGTGCATAACATAATGATCGACCTTCAGGATTTTCAAGTACCACTCCGGCTCCAGAACAGTAGTCATTTCTTGCGCCATCAACATACATCTTCCACTGGATTGGGGAATCATTGATCGTTTCTTCCTCACCATTATCTTTCTCTGTGAATTCTACAATGAAATCAGCTAAAGCTTGTCCGTTGATTGCTTTTCGGGGGTGATAAGTGATGTCATATTGACTGAGTTCAATGTTCCATTTTAGAAGGCGACCCGAAGTTTCAGGGCGAAATAGGACTTGCTTTAGAGGTTGATCAGTGAGTACTCTGATAGGATGAGCTTGGAAATATTGCCTCAGTTTCCTTGATGCAACTAGTAGGCAATAGGCGAGTTTTTCCAACTTGGAGTAATTCAGCTCTGCCCCAGTGAGTCTTTTGCTGATATAGTAAACCGGATGTTGAATCCTTTTGTCTTCCCGTATCAGCGCTGCACTTAGAGCATGAGATGATACTGCCAAGTATATAAGAAGATCCTCACCATTGCCTGGCCTAGAAAGTATTGGAGGCGTTTCCATATGACGGATCAACTCATCGAAGGCTTTTTGGCATTCGGAAGTCCATTCAAAATTCTTCTTTCCTTTCTTCAGGGCGTCAAAGAATGGGATGCATTTATCAGTAGCTTTGGAAATGAACCGGCTCAGGGCGGCGACCTTTCCGTTGAGACTCTGCAATTCCTTCTTCGTTCTAGGAGCTTTAACTTCCTTTGAGGCAGTAATTTGAGCTGGACTAGCCTCAATGCCCCTAGCACTAACAATGAAACCTAAGAACTTTCCGGACTCGACCCCAAATGTACATTTCAGAGGGTTAAGCTTCATTCTGTATTTCCGGAGGACTGCGAACATTTCTGCTAAGTGTTCAATGTGATCCGCTGCTTTCTTAGACTTCACTAACATGTCGTCGACGTAGACTTCCATAGTTTTGCCCAATTGCGGTTTGAACATAGCATTAACAAGTCTTTGGTAGGTTGCCCCTGCATTTTTCAATCCGAAGGGCATAACTCTGTAGCAATAAAGACCAACATCGGTGATAAAGCTCGTGTTCTCCTGATCAGGTTCATGCATCATGATCTGGTTGTATCCGGAGTAGGCATCCATGAAAGACAACAACTCATGCCCCGCTGTTCCATCTACCAGTTGGTCGATCCTGAGTAAAGGGAAGCAATCTTTGGGGCAAGCCTTGTTTAGATCAGAAAAATCGATGCACACTCTCCATTTTCCATTAGCTTTCTTGACCAGCACAGGATTTGAAACCCAATTCGGATATGTAGATTCTTTGATGAAGTTATTTTCCATGAGTCGATCAACTTCTTCTTTTAATGCTGCTGACCTTTCTGGACCTTGGGTTCTTCTTTTCTGTTTGACTGGCGTAAACTTTGGGTCAATATTCAGAGCGTGTACTGCAACTTCTGGAGATATTCCACACATATCGGCATGAGTCCAAGCAAAGACATCCAGATTTGCTTTCAGGAAAGATATCAAGATATTCTGAATTGACACATTAAGCTGTGAACCCACATTCAACACCTTATTTGGGTCCGTCGGGTCAACAGGTACCAGAACTGTCGTTTCCACCGGTACCACTCTATTCTCCCCTGCACTGGCTTTTCTGGGATCCATTTCTTTCCGTGCCCCGCTGTGCTCGCCAGTGCAGGGTCCGCCCCGTAATTGCTACAAGGCTGGTTCCTTGATGCGGACTGGGGTTGCCGCATCCTTTCTCATTTCTCTTTTTCTTGACTCTCGCAGTTCTGTCAAATAGCACTCTCGCGCAGCATTTTGATCCCCTTTTATAACTCCTACTCCATTGTCAGTAGGGAATTTAATAGTGAGGCACCACGGGGCTAGGATAGCTTTGAATGCTGCGAGTGTTGGACGGCCAAGAAAAGCATTATAAGCAGAAAACTCATCGACAATCAAAAATGTTTACTTGCGGACCACTTTCCTTTCTGCTTCCCCAAGTTCTACAAGAAGATCGATGGTCCCTATTGGTTGCTTTGGCTCCCCAGTGAAGCCAGCGATCTTTTGTGATGAGGCTTGTACATCGATCATAGGGATTTTCATCTGGTCAAATGTCTTCTTGAAGAGGATATTACATGATGCTCCGCAGTCAATGAGGACTCTTCTGACAATGGCCGGTCCAATACCAGCCGAGATGACCAAGGGATCTAGGGTAGGAGCTTCTATACCTGTGGAATCTCTGGCTCTGAAAACAATATCATCGCTGAAAGTTTTCTGTTGTTTCAGGGGCGTAGTGTCTTCTAAAACAAAGACGTCTTCTTCGGCTGGAGCATATTTCAAAGCCCTGGAATATCTCTCCATCTCACCCCAGCTCTTGCCAGCTGGGTGAGGCCCTCCTGTAATGACATTGATAACGGGCCTTCCAGATTCATGTCCCGTAGCTTTCTCACCTGTCCTAGGCTGATGAACAGGAACCTGTTGCCCCTGACTTGACGATGCAGGATTGTTGCTATTCTTCTTCACAAATTGCTGCAGTTTGTTTTCTCTTAGCAACTCTTCAATCAGATTTTTCAACTGGCGGCATTCATCAGTCTCATGACCGGGTTGATTGTGGAAGCGGTAGAATTTCCCACTCTGTATGGCTTTTTTCCCGGTTCTCAAAGGGATAGGTTTAGGGAAATCGACGGAATCTTTAGTGGCAAGGTAGATGTGCTCCGGCGTATGTGATAATGGAGTATATTCTGATGGCTTGAAGGATCGGGGCTTCTTCAGATTACCCTGTTTCTTCCCATTATTATTCTCCCTTTTTTGCCCCACCGATTCATTCTTGCGTGGAGCGACAGTGTTGTCTTCTGCTTTCTCCAACACTGTCTTTACTGGTAAAGGACGGCTTTCCAAGCGAATGAATTCATCTGCTTTTTTGTAGAACTTTTCGAGAGAGGTTGGCTCCTTCATATTTAACCATTTCCCAAATTCGCTTGACTTATCAATAGCCCTCATCAGATAAGTCAATATCATTCGTGGTTCAGCATTGTCCACCTCAGCCAGCGCTATATTAATGCGGTTCAAGAAAGATCTGATAGACTCACCAGGATTCTGCTCTAAACTCGACAGTGACATGATGTCCTTGGCCTTCGAAGCATATAGTCTAAATTGCTCCTTGAATTTTCTGGTCAAGTCTGAAAACTGATCGATAGATCGGACTGGCAACTTGGTGAACCATAGTAGAGCCACACCTTCCAGGTATATGGGGAAATATCGACACTTTATTTCGTCAGAGGCTCTGGCACCTGTCATGTGCCAATCATATTTATACAAGAATTCATTCGGATCACTTGTCCCTTTGTAAGCTGGGATAGTTGGAGGGACAAACTTCCTTAGAAACTCCGCCTTTAAGATTTTCTCAGTAAATGGAGTTTTACTTGGGGCGAAACCCCATTCTTTCTCATCTTCAACCCTTTGCATACTTTCTCTCATGATTTGCCGGACCATTCCAGAAAGATATTCCTCATCATGTCGAGTTCCAGATCCACCAACCTCAGGAAGCGTTTGCTCAAAGGGACTAGCAGCCCTTTCAGGAGCATTCCTTTCGTTAGCATTATGAATGTTTCCAGCATAATTCCTATCATTACCAGCCGGTTGATTGTTTTCCCCGAGCAAATCATTCAACTTATTCAGAATTAGAGCATTTTGGGCACTCTGAGCCTCTAATTGTGCGTTTTGGGCGTTTATTTGCTGGTTTAGCCCTAGAATCACAGCATCCAACTCCGCTTTCGTAACTCCAACTGACGGAGTGGGTTGATTAGGTACAGGGGAAGCGGAGGTTCCCTCTTGAATGTTTCCAGATCTGACAGATCTACTTTTCCTTCCAGGAGCCATAATCTCAGATAGACTTCTGGTTTTTAAGGAAATTCTTTCTACAAATCTCTGTGAAGCAATGATGATAGTTTTCCTGAGTTCAGTTCTCAGTGAAAGCACCAAAAATGTTAACGCTAAAATGTGAACGCTAACACCCTGGTGTGTGAAGTGTAGTTGTGAAAGCACCACCCGATAGATCGGGAAAGAATTACAAGCAAGTAATAGCAGAAAAGCAGTAAACAACAACAATTTTATAGTGGTTCGGCTTAAGGGTATAGCCTACGTCCACTCTAAGTACTTTTATTAATAATCTCGTTACAAGCTGATACAATTCTTCTCAAGTACAATATACTTCAAGTTACAAGTGATTTGGAACAAGTCTTAAGCTTCAATGTCGATTAAAGTCCTTAAATTCATGTTGAAGATGTGTGGTTTCTTCGTGAAGTTCTTTGATGTATTCCTCTAATCTTGAAAGCTCTAAGTGTTGATGAAGTTCTCAATGCAGCAAGGTAACGGTGTATGAAGAGAATGTGCCAAAAGTCCTTTGAATGTTGGAGGTGGTCGCCTATTTATAGAGAGTTCTGGTCTGGAATTATTGCGAAGTCCTAAGTCGTGGCCGACTTAAGATAAGTCGTAGCCGGTTTAAGGTGAGTCGTGGCTGATTCATCTGGCCCCTTCACGGCTTCACGAGAGTTCATTTGTACAAGTCCTAGGTTGCCTCCGATTCAACACACCTCTTCTCAATAATATGGCATCGGACTTATATTCAGTGGCCTTGGGTCGTGAACGACTTAACATAGGTCATAGGTCGGTCGCGACTTAGGTGTAGTTCATGATCTTGTCCCTGTTCTAAGTGGTTAGATCGGTAAATTCTCTGGATGGTTAGGTCGTCTTCTGTCTTAGGTCGGTAGTTATCTTAGGTCGGTAGCCATCTTGTTAAGTTTTAGGTCGGCAACTGTTTAGCCCTAAGTCGGTATCCATTTGGGCCTTAAGTCGGCATCTCCTTAGCCTGTTAGGTCGGCACCTCTTTGAGTCTTAAGTCGGCATGCTACTCAAGCTCCTTAGGTCGGTATCCCTTCGTGCCTTAGGTCGGTCTCCCTGATAAGGCAGTTAGGTCGGCAACCAGTTGAGTCGGTAGCCTTGTTAAAGTATTAGGTCGTCACACTTGTTGAACTGTTAGGTCGGCAACCCCCTTTTAAGCTGTAGGTCGGCATCCTTTCGAGTTGCTAAGTCGACACCGGGGCAGAGTTAACATGGGTTAACTGTTTATTTAGTATATTAAGTTGTAACAAACCGCATATTTGTCGATTTTATATTTAAATATTTTATCGTTAATCGGATTTTGGTCCGAAAAGCTACTTTTTGCAAACGGTTAAATTAGGACTCGAGACCACTTCCATTGAGTTTGAAATGTCGTTTACAACTTTTTATGTATAAACATTGATAGGTTTGGAGTTAGTGGAATTTCACTAACTTTTCCCACTTTGGACTTTGGGTTAGCTTAGCCATTATAACTCAAGCCCAACCCCCTCCTTCTCTTCACTCTTCCTAATTTCCTACCAACTCAAGCTTTAGCATTAATGGTGAGTGGAAAGAGAAATTAAAACTCCAAAAGCTAAGTCTTCATTGCTAATCCGACATCAACTCCAAAACTCAAGTGAAGACATTGATTCAAGCTAGTGGTTGATCCTTGCATAGCATTTCAAGCATCATCTTCGTCCATTTTAGTGAAAAGGTGAGATTTTTATCTCATAATTCTAGTCTATAACTATATTGGACTGTTGGGAATGATTCCCCATCACTTTAGCATGTGCATTTGCATTTGGTTTCGATTGGATTGGCCAAAAACTCCAATTTTTAGTGTTTTTGGTGAAAAACTGCACTTAGGTCGTTCTCCTATGTTAAGTCGTTCGCGTTGAAAAGTCATTCAGAGAATAGCTCGTTTCTGGCCTTAAAACCGTTCGCACGTGTTAGGTCGTTCGCCTCGGAATTAGGTCGTTGGGTTTTAAGTCGTTAGGTCGCTCGCGACCTAACCCTTAGGTCGCTCGCGTGTTATCGCGCCAGGTCGCACTGACTTGAATTAACGTCTTCGGTGTTAGGTCGTATGGACCTTAGGTCGTAGATCGTATGGACCTTAGGTCGTAGGTCGCTCGGCCTATTTAACTCGACCTATTTTATGCTAACCCCTTAGCTCGACCTAGCTTAGGTCGTTAGGTCGCGAACCCTGTTAGGTCGCGTGACCCAATACAAATAGGTCGTTTAACCTTATATTCTTTTAGGCCTTTACCTCGTTAGGTCGTAGGTCGCTCGACCTTATTACCTTGTTAGGTCGTGAGTTCCATAAGTCGCTCGCCTCTTCTAACCCCCGAGTTCATTAAGTCGCTCGTCTTCCTTAGGTCGCTCACCAGGTTAAGTCGCACCTTACCTTAGCTCGGCCATGTTAGATCGCGAGTTTCCCTTAGGTCGCGAACACCTCTAGGTCGATCGACCCCTTAAACTCGTAGGTCGGTCGACCCCTTAATTTCTTGGGTCGTTCGAATGTTAGGTCGCTCGACCTTGTTTATGACCTTAGGTCGTTGCCCCTTTAGATCGCTCGATCCTATCCTCCCTTAGGTCTTCACGAGGTCTTACCGTTTTGGACGGAGCGTTGCCCCCTGGACCCCCGCGACCTGACCGGGCATGTCGAACCCCGTAGCAGGGGCATTGCCCCCGCACCCCCACGTTGAGGGGTTGCCACCCCCCTAGGACCCCCCTCCGTAGGGGATCTTACCTGAAAAACATTCAATAGAACTTTCTTTGTCGAGATGCTGAGTTGACCATTCTTCGAGACAAACTATCTTGGGCTTCTCGGTCGACTTTATGGATTTTTGAATATCTATTTCGATGGATTCTTTATCGGTTTCTTTGGATTTTATTCACGTCTTCGTATGTCAATTTTTATGAGTGATTGTTTCTACAATCACTTCTATGTTTTGTCACTTTAAAATATGAAGGTTTCAATAGTAGTAGTAAATATCAAAACTCTTTCAACAAAATGATTTCAACTCTATTTTCAATAACAAAGCTCTTTTCTTAAACCATTTTCCAATCTACTAGTATGTACAAACCTTTACCTCACTCTTATGAGAAATTGAATTAAACGGCCTAGTAAAACAAGTGGTATGAAACGCTTGCGTTTGCTTCGTCGGTTAATTCTTGGACTTGTTCGATTGAACCTCTTGTGACAATTTTCTAGTGAAGATTTATAGTTTGTTCGTAAATATTTAAGTTAAGCAAGTGGTTAGGGGACATGAAGCTAAACTTTTATATTTACTAGCTTAGTGTAATTGACACTTCTCGTTGATCGTGACGATTATTCTTATGATATAGACTAGCAATTGTGCGATGTCTCTCGTTTGCTTGGTTAGACTAGACACCACTTGTGTGATTTCATTCACACATACCTTTTTACCTTCTTGGTTAGTCTAGACACCACTTGTGTGATTTCACTCACACATACATTTTTGTTTGCGAGGTTAGCCTAGACACCACTTGTGTGATTTCATTCACACATACCTTTTTTATTTTTGGTTAGTCTAGACCTCATCTGTGTGATTTCGACTCACACATATGGGGTAGCTCCCCATGGTCTTCGGACCGTCATGTGATAGGCCTCCTTCTTTTTCATGATTTTATGGATTTCTTGTGTTGATTTCTGGAATTTATGTCATTGACTTGTTATGAGTACAAGTTTTGGGTATGATACCCTTTTGGATCTTCGAGAAGATTCTTGTGATATTGATTAATCTCTTGTTGATTATCATTTACATACTTATAGTAGTATGATGTTATGGATATTATTCGCATATGCCATTTCTCTTATTTTATATCATGTCGTCTGATATTTATAGCTAGACTGATCCGTTTATTATTTTCTTATAAATAATACTCGGGTCAGACCGAGATGTTACAGGTGCTTCTGCTTGACTTCTCCCCTAGTGATTCACTACACAGACTTTTGGCTCCTTATTTAGATTAGCAGTTTTTGTTGTATAAACTTGAGATATAGACTCATGGTTGTATTCTTTTGGTATAGCACGTATTGCTATTCTTTTGTATTATTGTGGATCTTTTTGACCACAACTCTGATGTACACTTTCATGTGTTAGTTATATATTCATATCTTCTTCTGCCTTTGTGATATGGATGTCTGTGACTAATTTGTGTTATGCTTATTTCTATGTTTGTTTCCGAAGATTATTATTAGCCACCGTGTGATAAGTAATTACATGGATGGTCGCTCCTCATCAACCTTATTCTCCGCGCTAGTTGAATGCACTACACCGTATTGTTCTTGGCTAGCGTGGGTTTTGAGGTGGGGTGTCACATTAAGTCAAGACTGGTAATCGATTGGAATAAATCTAAATTTATTATTTCGTTTTGTTAATGGGATTTAGTTAATAAAGGGGAATTTTTGGGAGATGAATCATACATGGGAAATGCATTATAATTCAATGTTTTGTTTACCAATTTAATGTGTTACTGAATAGCAAAATTTTAAAATCAATAAACGAAATTTATTGATCTTTCAACTTTAATTAATAACAATTAATGTGGAATCAAGTACAGTTAATTGACTAAAATTGCTGCAGTTAGGGTAGATTTGCCTCGGAATTTAAGATAGTTAACTTTATAAGTTGAAATTATGATAAGCCTATTTGCTATATGAAACCTCATTGATTTAAAAAGTAAAGAGGCAAGATTTATTAATTTGATTAAGTGTAGAGTTCAATAAATGAAATTTTTGCAACTAAATGAAATTCAATATTTAATATTTCGTAAATTGAAACTTGATGGAATAAGAACACTAGTATAATAAAAAGAAAGACAAATATTAACTATGATTTTTGAAAGGATTAAATAGATAATGGAAGAATTGAAATCAGGTAAAGCAATAATTATAAATAACTGGATTTAAATACTATAATTTGTGAATTTATTTACTCTACCTTGATATGAGATTTGGTTTAAAGGATTTTTAAATTTCTTAAGTAATACAAGGTGATAAATTTATGAATTATAAAAATTGAATTTCAAATAACGATTTAACCAATTAATTATTAATTTATTTAATTTATATAAAATAGCCATTTTGTTCACGGATTCGGATTTCGACGAAACCAGTTTCATCGGATCCGTAACAGTGAAGTATTGTAGGATTTCAAGTTTCGTAGCGATCGGACTTGTCGTTTGATCGTACGAACGCGAAACGCCTTGAAATCGATTTAATTGAAATCAATTTGAAATCAATTTGAAAATATTGATTTCAGCATAACTTCTTCATACGATCAAATTTGGACGTGAAACTTTTTCCAACGCATTCAGAATATTTTTAAACACCTATTCGGATATATGGGTTTAACAAATTTCATTCCGGGGTCAGAACGGGATTTTTTGGGCCACGTTAGCGGTAGCACGTTTGTTTATCCGATCCATCTATTCAAATCTCTAACCTACCTATATAAAACCAATTATAAACCCTAGCCTCCATCTATCTTCATTTCTTTGTCCGTTCATTTCCCTCAACTCCTCCTTTCCAATGGCTGCAAACCTTAGATCCAGTTTCAATCGAAACCAAAAGTCAAAAATTCAAAGTCCCCAGAAAATTCCGGAAAAATTATATGTCAGAGCCCTCAATGAACAAAATCTTCTAGTGCTGTTCGTTTTTCCATTCGATGCACCGTTTACCCAGAAAAAATTTGATATAGTTCTAGTCGTTCATTGCTGTTTGATGACCTTCGTCGGATCGACGAATCAGGGTTACCATGGCATGGAGATTGACGAGTGGAACACATCGGAGTAGTTGGTTTGGTCAATTGATGGGTGGATCGGCTGCGTATGTTGGATTAGGGTTAGAATGACTTGTGGTGGCTGTCAAAGTTTGGGATTGATCGACGTCGGTGGTCGCGAGTTTGGCGAACGAGAGGGGTACGGTGTTGAGCGGCAGCGATAGCGGCAACATGGCGTCGATGTTGGCTCGTGCGACGGCGCGATCCACTGTCGAACGCAAGGAGGCTTTCGCGATTTTCTGTTTCGGGTTCGGCTGTAGAGGAAGGGTGACGTGTAAGGTTATTTATTAATTTATTCCTTAAATTTAATTAAATTTTGGGTTCAATACGTTCTAATCTATATAACTTTCTTATACGATATCGTTTCACGCAAAACTTTTTATGTTAGGATCGTAATAAAATTTCGGATCTGTTGACCCTGGTTTGGACGAATATGGAGACTGTCTAATTTTTGGGTTTAAATTGGATTTAAATTCAATTTAAATCCAAAAGTTGAGTGTTTTAACCCACTCGCAACTTCTAAATTTTCCTATGTCTTTTAATTTGACTTAAGATATGAGTAGAAATTTATTTATGGCTGTTTGGCATGTTTTATTCATCATCTCTGTTAAATCGTATTTATTTAATTGAACTGTTAATTAATTTTATTATTGCATATAAATTGATAGTTAAAATTTATTTATTTGCATATAAAATGATAGTTAAACAGTTAATAAATTTATTATTGAATATAAACTGTTAGTTAATAACTGTTATTTATTATCTGTTATATTTTATATGCTATATATTGATGTTTGTATAAATTGATGATGATTGATATTGGGTGAATGGATGATGTGTTCTATCTTATATAAACTGCAAGTTATCATGCATTTTCATTTCGTTCGAGATTGCGGTTTGAAATGATATACAACCACATTTTTATTTTAAATTGCGGATTGAAATGATAAATATCTGTATCACTTGACCATAGGATAGAAAATTATATACAGGCACCGCGGTATATATATAAAATTATTTTTGAAATGATTTTTATGGTTTGGATACGATACGGTATAATAAATATTAAATTTGGATATGATATAAATATATTTTATATATACATACATAGTTAAATTGTTGAATTTAAACTTTGCATAAATCTGTTAAATTAAAATGAATAAGTTGAAAATGGCATTTGATAATTTATTGTGACGACCCGGAATTTTTAGATATTTGAAATTGGAATATTTAATTGGTTTTAAATATTTAAAAGGTTAATTTTAACCTACATTTCTAATATCTCTATTTATTGGATTATTAATATTGAATTTAATAAGTACAAGTTCGGTAAAATTTGGAATCTGGAGTTTTAAGCCTGTTAAAAATAATTTGAAGGCTTCTAAAATTTATATTGGTAATATTGAAGATAATAAAAGTGATAGAATCAAATTTAAAAATGTTTTGTTCAGATTTTAAAAATATATTGTTTAAATTGAATTTAAAAATAGCCTTCCGAGGCACGGTCTCGGAATTCGACGAAACCAGTTCCATTGAAACCGAAATAATGTATTATTATCAGATCTCAAATTCCGTACCGTTTGGAGTCATCGTGTTATCGTATGGGATATAAACGCCTGGAAATAATTTATCGAAATTTAATAATAAATAGTTCAGAAAAAAATGTCTGGTTCAAATCCAATCGGAGCCTTTTTAGTGAGCTGAACGTACGGGTTTCCTTTGTCTTCCACCACACGCCTTCCTCCATTTTACTTCATGTCTAGATGTTCCCAGCGAAATCAAAACAAAAAGAAAGAAAAAAAATATCACGAACAAAGGACCATGCGAAACAAAAATCTCAAAATAAAATCAATGGCCGGGGGGGGGGGGGGGGGGTTATAATTTTCGAGTCCATCTTCTGGAGAAAATCACGATCCCCTAAATCACTAACAAAATCTCGAACCCACCCCTCTTCGTTTCCTATGCGAGCTCGAAGTCGAGACTGCCTCCTCACAGTCTCGTTCAATCGCTCTACCTCAACAAGAATCGAGAGCCATCAGTTTGCAAGCTAGGATTTTCGAGGGCGCTAGGAGGAGTATCTCGCGAGTGCAGATCGCAAACCGAGAATCGACGTTGTCGAGATCGGTCGGCCAGCAGAAATTTGAGCACGAGCTGATACCAGGCTCGTCGCGATGGCGTGGCGATGTTTGTTCGATCGAGGAGGCGATTTCACGCAACTCGATTTGGGAACGATGATGTCGAGGCTGGGATTAGGGCAGTGATAGGTATATTTATTTTATTTTTAAATTTTTATGTAATTTGTATGTGTGTACATGCACTGCAGAAATAAAGTAAATTAGAATTATAACAGCAAGGTATATAAAGCCATTTATCTTCGATTTATAAACTTATACAAATATACATATGTATACATATACAGTGAAGAGATTATGATATAAATATAAATATATATATATATATATACAAGATTTGGAAATATAGAAATTTTGAAATTAGGAAGTTCATATAAAACTTTTTTTTTTAAATCCATAAATTGGTTTAAAGATAAATTATTAGTTAATTCAATTAAATTTGCCAAATGGAATTTTTTTTTAAATTGTGCGAATATTAATAAAAACCATCTAATATTTATTCAAGGTCAAAATCCGAAAGGGAACCAGTCGGGATTGGATCGGATTGCCAAAAGAAAAATCAAAGGTGAGTTAATCTCACTCATTGAATTTTTATTTAAATTTAAATGGTTAAATTTAAATAATTGGATGAATGGTTGAATTGGTTGATGTGTGTTAACTCCCTTCTGTGAGCGATCTAATGGAAATGCAGCGACTTAACCACACACGTGACCTAGCGACCTAAAGAGGGTTACAACCTAGCGGAACCCAGCGACCTAAAGGTAGCTGCGACCTAAAGTGTTGCGACCTGAAGATTGTCTCGACCTAAAGGCAGCAGCGACCTAAGGAAGGTCGTGACCTAACTACAGAAGCGACCTAACTTCTCCAGGAACACAGCGACCTATAGCATTTAGCGACCTACAGGCTCACCAAACTTACGACCTAAATCATATGCGACCTAAACAAAGCCATAGCCTACCGACCTGAGAATGAAGTGGTCTCAGCGACCTAAATCTCAGCCGACTTACGACCTAAAACAAGTCGTACGCGACCTATCAACTCGCTGAGAAAAGAGCCGAGCACAATTGAGATAAGTCAGATCCCATCCCCTAGGTCGTTGCCCACCTACGACCTACTTTAGGTCGAAGACGACCTAGCACTTGGAGATAAAAATACTGCCCAACGACCTAACGGAGTACTTCGACCTAAGGAAGGTCACGACCTAAGAGATTCAACGACTTAAGAACTCCAGCTATGACTACAGGAAAGTTCTCACGACCTATGATAGGTCGCTAACGACCTAGGATAAGTCGCTATTGACCTATCTGCATGAATAAAGAAACCGCCTATGCCATGCCGCTAGGGGATAGGTCGTTTACGACCTTGGACTTGTACAAATCAGCACGTATGTTCTTATGGAAGGAAGGCCAGTGCTTTTTAGGTCGACTGCGACCTACGACCTTACTTAGGTCGGTCACGACCTACGACCTAACTCCGATAAAAGCCTATAAATACAGCCCTAACTCGAACTAGGAGGGATCTTTGGCTCACTCTCTTCAAGCGCCGATACTCTGCTGCATTCCGAACCAATCTAACACTTGAAGCTCTCAAGACACTAAGAACGCTACAAACAACTTCACGAAGAGATCACATACATCCAGCATGGATTCGAAAACTCTCATCTTCATCGAAGTTTAGGCTACTTGTTCTAAGTCTCTTGTAATTCAAAGTGTATTGTACTTGGGAAGAATTGTATCAGCTTGTTACGAGATCATTAATAAAAGTACTTAAAGTGGACGTAGGCTATACCCTTAAGCCGAACCACTATAAAATTGTTGTTATTTACTGCTTTTCTGCTATTATCTGCTTGTAATCTGTTCCCGAGCTATCGGGTGGTGCTTTCACAACTATAACTCATACACCGGGGTGTTAGCGTTCAAATTTTAGCGTTAACATTTTTGGTGCTTTCACTGAGAATTGAACTCAGGAAAAATTATCATCATTGCTTCACAGAGATTAGTAGAGAGAATTTCCTTGAAAACCAGAAGTCTGTCTGAGATTATGGCTCCTGGAAGGAAGAGTAGATCTGTCAGATCTGGGTACGTTCAAGAGGGAACATCCGCTTCCCCTGTACCTAATCAACCCACTCCGTCTGCTGGGGTTACGAAAGCGGAGTTGGATGCTGTAATATTAGGGCTGAACCAGCAGATAAACGCCCAGAATGCACAATTAGAGGCTCAGATTGCCCAAAATGCTCTAATTCTGAATAAGTTGAATGATTTGCTCGAGGCAAACAATCAACCGGCTGGTAATGGAAGGAATTATGCTGGCAACATTCATGATGCTAATGAAAGGAATGCTCCTGAAAGGGCTGCCAGTCCCTTTGATCAAACGCTTCCTGAGGTTGGTGGATCTGGAACTCGACATGATGAGGAGAATCTTTCTGGAATGGTCCGGCAAATCATGAAAGAAAGTATGCAAAGGGTTGAAGATGAGAAAGAATGGGGTTTCGCCCCAAGTAAAACTCCATTTACTGAGAAAATCTTAAAGGCGGAATTTCCAAGGAAGTTTGTCCCTCCAACTATCCCAGCTTACAAAGGGACAAGTGATCCGAATGAATTCTTGTATAAATATGATTGGCATATGACAGGTGCCAGAGCCTCTGACGAGATAAAGTGCCGATATTTCCCCGTATACCTTGAGGGTGTGGCTCTACTGTGGTTCACCAAGTTGCCAGTCCGATCTATTGATCAGTTTTCAGACTTGACCCGAAAATTCAAGGAGCAGTTCAGACTATATGCTTCAAAGGCCAAGGACATCATGTCGTTGTCGAGTATAGAACAGAATCCTGGTGAATCTATCAGATCTTTCTTGAACCGCTTTAATATAGCGCTGACTGAGGTGGACAATGCTGAACCGCGAATGATATTGACTTATCTGATGAGGGCTATTGATAAGTCGAGCGAAATTGGGAAATGGCTAAACATGAAGGAGCCAACCTCCCTCGAAAAGTTCTACAAAAAGGCAGATGAATTCATACGCCTGGAAAGCCGTCCTTTACCAGTAAAGGCAGTGTTGGAGAAAGTTGAAGATAACACTGTCGCTCCACGCAATAATGAATCGGTGGGGCAAAAAAGGGAGAATAATAATGGGAAGAAACAGGGTAATCTGAAGAAGCCCCGATCCTTCAAGCCTTCAGAGTATACTCCATTATCACATACGCCGGAGCACATCTACCTTGCCACTAAATATTCTGTTGATTTTCCTAAACCTATCACTTTGAGGACCGGGAAAAAGGCTATACAGAGTGGGAAGTTCTGCCGCTTCCATAATCAACCCGGTCATGAGACCGATGAATGCCGCCAGTTGAAAAATCTGATTGAAGAGTTGCTAAGAGAAAACAAGCTGCAGCAATTTGTGAAAAAGAATAGCAACAATCCTGCATCGTCAAGTCAGGGGCAACAGGCTCCTGTTCATCAGCCTAGGATAGGTGAGAAAGCTACGGGGCATGAATCTGGAAGGCCCATTATCAATGTCATTACAGGAGGACCTCACCCAGCTGGCAAGAGCTGGGGTGAGATGGAGAGATATGCCAGGGCTTTGAAATATGTTCCAGCCGAAGAAGACGTCTTTGTTTTAGAAGACACTACGCCCATGAAACAACAGAAAACTTTCAGTGATGATATTATTTTCAGAGCCAGAGATTCCACAGGTATCGAAGCTCCTACCCTTGATCCCTTGGTCATCTCTGCTGGTATCGGACCGGCCATTGTCAGAAGAGTTCTCATTGACTGCGGAGCATCATGTAATATCCTCTTCAAGAAGACATTCGACCAAATGAAAATCCCTATGGTCGATGTACAAGCCTCATCGCAGAAGATCGCTGGCTTCACTGGGGAGCCAAAGCAACCAATAGGAACCATCGATCTGCTTGTAGAACTTGGGGAAGGAGAAAGGAAAGTAGTCCGCAAGCAAACATTTGTGATTGTCGATGAGTTTTCTGCTTATAATGCTTTCCTTGGCCGTCCAACGCTCGCAGCGTTCAAAGCTATCCTAGCCCCGTGGTGCCTCACTATTAAATTCCCTACAGACAATGGAGTAGGAGTTATAAAAGGGGATCAAAATGCTGCGCGAGAGTGCTATTTGACAGAGTTGCGAGAGTCAAGAAAAAGGGAAATGGGAAAGGATGCGGCAGCCCCGGTCCGCATCAAAGAGCCAGCCTTGTAGCAATTACGGGGCGGACCCTGCACTGGCGAGCATAGCGGGGCACGGAAAGAGATGGATCCCAGAAAAGCCAGTGCAGGGGAGAATAGAGTAGTACCGGTGGAAACGACAGTACCGGTACCTGTTGACCCGAAGGACCCAAATAAGGTGTTGAATGTGGGTTCACAGCTTAATGTGTCAATTCAGAATATCTTGATATCTTTCTTGAAAGCAAATCTGGATGTCTTCGCTTGGACTCATGCTGATATGTGTGTAATATCTCCAGAAGTTGCAGTACACGCTCTGAATATTGACCCAAAGTTTACACCAGTAAAACAGAAAAGAAGAACCCAAGGTCCAGAAAGGTCAGCATCATTAAAAGAGGAAGTTGATCGACTCATGGAAAATAACTTCATCAAAGAATCTACATATCCGAATTGGGTTTCAAATCCTGTGCTGGTTAAGAAAGCTAATGGAAAATGGAGAGTGTGCATCGATTTTTCAGATCTGAACAAGGCCTGCCCCAAAGATTGCTTCACTTTACCCAGGATCGATCAACTGGTAGATGGAACAGCGGGGCATGAATTGTTATCTTTCATGGATGCCTACTCCGGATATAACCAGATCATGATGCATGAACCGGATCAGGAGGACACGAGCTTTATCACCGATGTTGGTCTTTATTGCTACAGAGTTATGCCCTTCGGATTGAAAAATGCAGGGGCAACCTACCAAAGACTTGTTAATGCTATGTTCAAACCGCAATTGGGCAAAACTATGGAAGTCTACGTCGACGACATGTTAGTAAAGTCTAAGAAAGCAGCGGATCACATTGAACACTTAGCAGAAATGTTCGCAGTCCTCCTGAAATACAGAATGAAGCTTAACCCTCTGAAATGCACGTTTGGGGTCGAGTCCGGAAAGTTCTTAGGGTTTATCGTCGGCGCTAGGGGCATTGAGGCTAGTCCAGCTCAAATTACTGCCTTAAAAGAAGTTAAAGCTCCTAGAACGAAGAAGGAATTGCAAAGTCTGAACGGAAAGGTCGCCGCCCTGAGTCGGTTCATTTCCAAAGCTACTGATAAATGCATCCCATTCTTTGACGCTCTGAAGAAAGGAAAGAAGAACTTTGAATGGACTCCCGAATGCCAAAAAGCCTTTGATGAATTGATCAGTCATATGGAAACGCCTCCAATACTTTCTAGGCCAGGCAATGGTGGGGATCTTCTTATATACTTGGCAGTATCATCTCATGCTCTAAGTGCAGCGCTGATTCGGGAAGACAAAAGGATTCAACATCCGGTTTACTATATCAGCAAAAGACTCACTGGGGCAGAGCTGAATTACTCCAAGTTGGAAAAACTCGCCTATTGTCTACTAGTTGCATCAATGAAGTTGAGGCAATATTTCCAAGCTCATCCTATCAGAGTACTCACCGATCAACCTCTAAAGCAAGTCCTGTTTCGCCCTGAAACTTCGGTTCGCCTTCTAAAGTGGAACATTGAACTCAGTCAATATGACATCACTTATCACCCCCGAAAAGCAATCAACGGACAAGCTTTAGCTGATTTCATTGCAGAATTCACAGAGAAAGGTAATGGTGAGGAAGAAGCGATCAATGATTCCCCAATCCAGTGGAAGTAATATGTTGATGGCGCAAGAAATGACTACTGTTCTGGAGCAGGGGTGGTACTTGAAACTCCTGAAGGTCGGTCATTATGCTATGCACTAAGATTGGAATTTCCTTCAACAAAAAATGAAGCAGAATATGAAGCTCTTATCATAGGACTGAAAATCGCTAAAGAACTAAACATCCGAGCATTACAGATCTTTAGTGATTCTCAGCTTATTGTATGCCAAGTCAAGAAGGAATTTCAAACGAAAGGGGGAAACCTGCCCGCTTACTTGTCAAAGGCTTGGGAACTTCTGTGTGAGCTCGATCATTATTCAATAAGCCACATTCCTCGGGAAGAGAATATGAAGGCAGATTCCCTCGCAAAGTATTCAAGTTCTGGTGAAGCTCAACTATTGGGATTAGTCCCCGTAGAAGTCCTTTCAGCACCAAGTATAGACGAGATGGATATTGACTGGATTATGAATGTATCTCAAGAACAAGAGTCATGGATGACTCCAATACTGGACTACCTACTCAGAGGTTCTCTGCCAGAAAATTCGAGAGTGAGACAGAAGCTACTAAGGAAAGCCTCTCGCTATGTAATTCAGGATGGCCGATTATACAGACGGGGATTCTCAATGCCATTGCTTCGATGTGTATCCAGGGAAGAGTCCAAAACAATCCTAGCTGAGGTACATGGAGGAGAATGTGGTGATCATTCAGGTGGCCAAACATTAGCAAAGAAAATTCTCCGATACGGATATTTTTGGCCAGAAATTAATCATGATGCTGCAAGCTATTCCCGAAAGTGTGACAGATGCCAAAGATTTGCCAAAATTCCTAGAGCGCCTTCAACTGAACTCACACAAATGGTCAGTCCATGGCCGTTTGCAATTTGGGGAATGGATCTCATTGGGCCGCTACCGACTGCCAAATCAGGGATTAAATATGCTATTGTTGCAGTTGATTATTTTACTAAATGGGCTGAAGCTGAACCATTGGCTACTATCACCTCTAAGAAGATGATAAGTTTCGTGACCAAGAATATCATTTGCAGGTATGGTGTGCCTCAGAAAATAATCACAGACAATGGTACTCAGTTTGAAAGCGAGGAATTCCAAGATTTTTGCAAGCAATTCAAAATCCAGAAAAGCTTTTCAGTAGTTGCTCATCCGCAGGCAAACGGGCAAGTGGAAGCAGTAAACAAGATCATCAAATCAACCATCAAAAAGCAACTTGAAAGAGCAAAAGGTGGTTGGGTCGATAAGCTACCACTTGCACTATGGGCATACAGAACCACTCACAAAACTGCGACTGGGCACACTCCTTTCTCATTAGCATACGGATCGGAAGCAATGATCCCGGTAGAAACAGAGGTTCCTTCACACAGAAGGATCCATTTCAATCAAGCAGAAAATGAAAGGCTACAGCTTGAAGCGCTAGACTTCCTTGATGAAAAAGGAGATGAAGCTAATCTCAGAATTGCAGCTCATCAGCAAAGGATAGCCAGACATTTCAATTCCAAAGTTCGCCAACGCAGCTTTGAGATTGGAGATCTAGTCCTGAAGAGAATTATGACAGTAACAGGTGTATTTGGGCCAAATTGGGAAGGACCATATGTCATAGGTCAGAAGTTTCTTGACGGCACATTCAAACTCACTACTGTTGAAGGAGATCAAATTCCAAGGGCATGGAATAGCAATCACTTGCGTCCATACTTTACTTGAAAATTTTGTTGAAATATTGTAAAAAGAGTTGCGAATGTATGATTCTTGTAATTGAAAGCAATTGTAAAACTGATGCAAGTGAATAATGAAAAAAATATAAAGTGGATGTAGGCCCAAATTCCTGGCCGAACCACTATAAATCTTGTGTTCCTTATTATTATTACATGTTTGCTTTATTTTCGATATAAAAGTACATAAAATATATTGCTGAAATGTCGATTTAAATTTTTGCAGACAATGGAAATAAAACTTGCACGTAATAAGACCGAGCGATTCTCACCATCATTCAACAAACAAATTTCAAGTCACAAAAGCCCCGAATTCAAATCCTAGATAGGAAATACTTCAATTGAACGGCCTATGATTTCGATAGAAACGGGCCCTTGCTAATAAATTGAGATTGTTTGAACAAACAAACATGCAATTAGGAAGCTAGTACCCATTCTCACGAACTTGCCTGACAATGAAGTACACTTCCTTGGATTAAACAAGCTACTTGCAAGAAAAGGGGAATGAAAACTTGAAAAGAAAAAAGAAAAGAGGATCGCTGAAAAGGGCATAAGCAAGAAGACAAGGAAACAATCAAAGCCATCATCGGCAGCACAAGTCCTCTTCAGAGGCACAACTCTTCGGAGGATAAAGACCTCTAATGGGTCATATGCCACAAAAAAGAAAGTTCTCTACTCAACAAAAAAGATTGGAGGAGTCATGACCCTCCAACCATGAGAGAGTAACTTCCAAGCAATGAAAACCCTCTCGGAGGCACATTTCACCAGGAGTTGAAGTGTAACAGCCGCTCTTCGGAATTTCACTTCACCAGAGTTGAAATGCAAACAAGATAAAGACCTCTTCGGAGGCACATTTCACCAGGAGTTGAAGTGTAACAGCCGCTCTTCGGAATTTCACTTCACCAGAGTTGAAATGCAAACAAGATAAAGACCTCTTCGGAGGCACATTTCACCAGGAGTTGAAGTGTAACGGCCGCTCTTCGGAATTTCACTTCACCAGAGTTGAAATGCAAACAAAATAAAGACCTCTTCGGAGGCACAATCAAGAAGAAAGACCTCTTCGGAAGCCCACGTTTCACCGAGATTGAAATAAAACTTCGAAGTGTTGAAACGTGAAAAGGCTTTCTTCAAAGGCACAACTCTTTGGAGGTACACGTTTCACCGAGATTGAAATAAAACTTCCAAGTGTTGAAACGTGAAAAATCCCTCCTCAGAGGTACAACTTTCTATATAAAAAAAAATCCTCATCAAAAGCGTACTTTAACTTTCAAAGGAAGAGTAATTTACCTACTCTAGAAAATGATCTTCATATAAAAAAAAAGAAGTTAAAGTACCCTTCAGAGGTCCGCTTTACCACATAGAAGAATTCACTTGGTAAAATATGCACATAAGCAAAAGAAAAAAGTTATTTCTTCGAAAGACAAAGCGTAAAAACTTATACGAAGGGAGTTGTACTCTACAAAAATTTTCTTTAAAGAATAAAATAATTATTCTTTAGCAAATAAGAGTGCAAGTCCCCTCGAAGTATAAAATATTGCAGCAAGCTTAAGGTATGGGGGCAACATGGTATAATTACATGCAAAATGGTATAGCTGCATCAGTAAAGTAATACTCAAACAACATACCATAAGCCCGCTGCAATATCATATAAATAAACTTGTGCAAAAATGAATAATAAATGCATTCTCAAATTCAAATAGAAGTCTGTACAAACAAAGGATCATTTTATTCAATTGAAATGCAGGTACAGGTTTCAAAATAAAGAAAAGCGGGGGCCGGTACCCGCACAACTCTCGACCAGTTCATGCAAAAAGCAAAGAAGCTAAAATCTTCACTTCTTCTTACACCCTTTGGACCCTTTACCCGGCCGAATGATTAACTTTTCAGGCCGATCTGTGGGCAGAAGGGAAGAAGGAGAGGGGGGTGCAACTGGCCCAGCTTCCGGTTCCTCCTCGGTAGCAACGATTTTCTTCCCCCTCCTCCTTGATGTTCCTTGCTTCTTTCTCCTCTTTGAGGAAGACTCACTCCCTGGAGTAACGAGTTTAGACAAAGTTATGTCATCAGAAGGAGTCCGCTCCGGGGATATTTCACCTCTCTCAAGTCCCTCGTCTTTCTGCTCTTGTGAAGCAATGGGATCATCTAAGCCATGAAGAGCCTCTATTTGCTCCTCTTGTGATCCAGGCTGAGAAGCAGAAGGAGGAGTCGCCTGAAGAGATGTAGGAGGGATAACCGGGGGAGGAACTTCCTCTACGGGAGAAAAGAGGTTAAAGTCAGTAAAAAGAGGAGATAAAGGCTCGTCAAGATTCAGAAAATAGTCAAGAAGCTCATTAAACCCATAAGAAACAAATGAGCAATCCACTTGAGCGAAATTTACAGTAGAATTACCTGCAGAAGTTGTCTTTATTACGTCAATTTCATAGTCCGGAGCTTCAGCACTCTCTTGCAATTCATCTGTGGCTTGAGTAATTTTGGCCCCGGTATCAGTTTGAGCAGGGATCGGTACATAAGAGCTAGAACCAATAATGCCAGCATCGGCCGAAGTTGAAGGAGGGACAGGAGCAGTCAAATTTGTTTCTTTTTCTTGATGCTCTTCCCCCACTATTTCAACCCGCGATCTGGCAAGTTGCTCCTTCCCTCTGGCAAGGGCTGCGCGAGCCTCAAAGTCTAAGTAGTGCACCTCCAACTCCTCTTCAGTGTATCCGGCCCCTTTAAACATATCTAATGCGGCCTCCCACACTTCGGCCAGGGTAATCTCATACTTGGGGCCCAGGAATGCAAGACTGCCACGCCCTAATATACAATGCAAGTAGAAATCAAATAGTGTCGAGCCAATATCAGCTTCGGTGGCTTCATGGGCCTCTTCAGCTGCAATTCTACCCGCAACAGCCTCATCTCGCTCTCTCTCGACTTTGGATAGCTGGGCTTTCAATTTTTCAATCTCTGCAGCCTGAAGGCCAGTTTGTCTTCGTAACTGAGTAATATCAGTACGGTTGCCCTCTATAATCTGCTCCAACCCATCAGCCTTGGCCTCAGCATCCCTTTGCGCGGCATGAGCATCCCGCACCTGTTGAAGAAGCACACTCTCCCTTTGAGAATAAGAAGTGGAAGAAGTAGCAAGCTCCTCTTTAAGTTTCCCAACTTCCGCCTCAAGTTTCTCATTATAATCGGCAATACTCCTCATTTCTGCATCATGCTGTTTAAGGATCTTTTGCCATTCAGTTTTGTCATTCTCCATGGTAAGCATAGCTTCGAGATTGGCTCTATTCACCCTTTGGAGCTCGTCAACGAGTTTCTGCCAAGATGACATCCTATCAATATCAGTTCTGACTGCATCAAGGTTCCGTAACATAGCACTTTTATCTATGGGAACCGGATCGAGGTCGAAGCGAACTCCTTTTAAACACCAATTAGGAAATCGGCTTTGAAGAGTGGCTGGACCTGGTCCAACTTGGTAAGATGGCCTATTGATGATTGCTTGGATGTCAGTAGGGGAAGGGGCAGGAGATTGAGAAGAAGTAGGAGCAGTAATCTTCTCTGAAGGCGCAGGCATTGGCTCCTCAATAACTTTGACCCGTTTGCTCGAGTCATCAGTTGTGTGACTCTTCCCTCTATCATCATGAGATTTGCGTTTAAGGGAGTCACTCTCTCTGTGGGAGGAATCATGTCGATTATCTGGTCTTCCAAAGCGTTCTTCATAATCACGTCTTTCCCGAGCCTTCCGGGCAGCCCTTTCTTCATCAGTCTCTCTATGAACAGGAGGATAGGATTGATAGCCATACTGGCTGCGTTTCCCATATCGTTGAAAGTCATTATAGTACGAGCTGCCTCGCCTCATTGAAAAACCTAAAATTAAAAGAAAAAAGAAACAAAACTTGAGAATCTTTCAAATGTTAAAAAAAAAAAAAAGAAGGCATGTTCGTGGAAAGGATAAGGAAATTCTAAGTGTGTGTAATGTGCAAACTACGCTCATCAATCTACGAACCACTCTTTAATTGGGGAGTAGTTGTGGGTGTAATAGTTAGCGTCAACTCTTGAGTCGACGGTGACTGTTGCAAAATAGAAGTAGCCTCGACTACTGAAGAAGAAATTCCGGTAGTAATAGGATCGTCTTTAAAGATCTCTTGTGAAGTAGCAAAGAGGTCGCTCGGTCCTTCGAAAGTATCGTCCCTGCTCTGCTTAACAGGACTGGATTTCTCGGCTTCTTCACCAAATTCTTGTGAATGGTGAGAAGATCCCTGAGGCTCTTCTTCCTCGATAACCGGGGCAAGTTTTTCGGATGGCCCCGCAACATCTCTTGGAATAGAGCACTTTACTAATGAAGTTTCTATAGAAGTTTCTCCCCGCATGTGCTCTTTAATGGAGACCGGGGCATCAGGAGTCTTTATCGGAGAATCGGGGACTTCCGTTGGGGCTTCATGAATTTGAGTGGAACGAGAAGAATGTAAAAGCTCAAACCGATGAAGAAGCTCATCTGACAATAGAAATTTTGCGCTTCTTTCTTCAGCAGCCACAGCGCTTAGCCTCTCAAAAACTGGTTTATGGCTGGAATCTGTAGAAGGAGGAGGAAGTGCTGTAAAAATAAGAAATGGAATCAGCACCTGGCAATACGAACCATGAAAGACTTAGAGTAAAATTGAAGAAAGAAGGAAAAAAGATCTCACTTCCTACTCTCCAGTCTGCGTAAAGTTCTGTGGGGCAGCGAATGTAGAAGTATTGATTTAGGAAACCATGTGCACTCTCCGGCAAATCCAAAATAAGTTTGCGGTTCCTCGCACCTCTTACAAGTACTATTGAAGGGTGGTCCTTGTTCTTTGCAAAAGTGAACAAGTAACAGATCTCCTCAAAACTCGGAAGACGGTCAAGAGTCCTCCTGAACAAAACGCATAATCCCATCAAAATGGCATAGCCATTGGGATGCAGCTGGAAAGGAGAGATCGTCAGTCGAAGAAGGATTTGTCGAAGAAATTCATTAAAAGGAGGAATTGCCCCACTTAAGCACATTTGGCGATTAATAGCAACAAAACCATAAGGTGGTCTATCAGCGAAATCATTTGGTCCAGGGAGTAAAACTTCTGCCTCGGCAATGCCAAATTGAACGCATAATTGATTAAGTGTCCGCTGTTTCAGAAGGGTAGGAGTTCTTTCTGGAGGGTTTTCTAGTGGAATAGCGATCGGGAAAACTCCTTCGGCGTGTTCTGTCATCTCTTCTTGCTGAGACGTCATTCTACATAAGCAACTGGATGTTCAGATGAAAAGGTGCACGTTTCCTAAAAAAGTGTGAAGTGTTGTGCAGAACTAAAAAAAAAGAAATCAAACATAACTGAAATTGAACTAGTTGACAATTAATCGACTATGAGATTTCAGGACTTGTTAATATAAAGCTCAAGTGTAGTGTTAATGCGAACGAATCAACTTTAACTGGATATTTTAGTTTTGCTTTAACACTTCATTTGAATTCATTAGTTCACAGTATTTCATTCACACAGTTCATTTAAGTTGATTACTCTTTATCAACTAATCTGTCATTCGATGTGGGCAGTCAATGGCAGTATACTCGTCCCAGTTTTTTTGTAAATATTGCGTTTAACAGGTTAATTAGCATTAGAGATAATCTACAACAAAGTGCAACAGAATTCAAGGTCAAACAATTCAACCAAGTCTTCACAGAATTTCACAAGTCATAGGTCATCCAGCGACCTAGCATAGGTCGGGGTTTCATTAGGTCGCATTGTGCAAGTTCAAGGGGTTCAAAACAATGCAAAATTGTTCAAGTCCTAGCTCGGCTGCGACCCAGAGCCCATACCGCAAAAGAATTAGGTCGTTGACATGTCGAGTCCCTCTGCAGTCATTCAGGAATCTAGGTCAACAAGTTCTTAAGTCGCACTTTAGTTCAGAGTAAGATGGTCCAGATTTGTTTAAGTGTAAGGTCAGCCGCGACCTAAGATTTCAATCATCATGGAACTTAAGTCGTTACTTTCTTAGGTCGTTATGAGGTCGCTCTGCTTTAAGTTTTATCTCATTCAAGAGAGAGTTAGATCATTAGTATTAGGTCGCATGGTTCACATTCAAACAGACACCCCTAAGGTCGATTCCCCACTCACACGCTGCCAGATCATCACTACCATTAACCCGTTAACCCATTAGAGCCTTCCTCATCTCTTCCAAATTTATAAAGCAGCTAATTTGAATCACTGTAGTTTACCA
This sequence comes from Allium cepa, assembly GCA_030765085.1. Taxonomy (NCBI): domain Eukaryota; kingdom Viridiplantae; phylum Streptophyta; class Magnoliopsida; order Asparagales; family Amaryllidaceae; genus Allium; species Allium cepa. The sequence goes on from CM060943.1 coordinate 914,659,239, forward strand.
TCTTCCTCCCACATCCTCACGGATCACTCGAAAAATCCAATCCAAATTGCCTCAGATCCACCATACATCGGATATACTGCTATATCCACAAGAATCACCACGATAACTCAATCAAGAGGAAAATCGAATCGTGACTTATGGGAAAAAGCAGCATACGAAAATGCATTAAGAATGACAAGTGGAATATTCGTGGTTTGATGATGGATGTGATCGAATGTTGATAGAACTCACTTACGCAATCTGGTGATGGAAAAGTTGAAAGATTGAGCTGATTAGAATCGTCCTCGAGAAGTTCAGAAGCTTGTTAATGGCAGAATGAATGCTGAAGCAGATGAAGAGGGGAGGGAGCGACCTACGATATTTATATTCTAGGACAGTGGAACGCGAACCGACACTACGCGACCTAATTTTCTCCTTAAGTCATTTGCGACCTAGCAATTCTTCAGAATGCGAGTTAAGAAAGTCGAAGCACACGACCTATGGCTAAGTCGTATACTTCGAGGGGCAAATGTTAACTCCCTTCTGTGAGCGATCTAATGGAAATGCAGCGACTTAACCGCACACGTGACCTAGCGACCTAAAGAGGGTTACAACCTAGCGGAACCCAGCGACCTAAAGGTAGCTGCGACCTAAAGTGTTGCGACCTAAAGATTGTCTCGACCTAAAGGCAGCAGCGACCTAAGGAAGGTCGTGACCTAACTACGGAAGCGACCTAACTTCTCCAGTAACACAGAGACCTATAGAATTTAGCGACCTACAGGCTCACCAAACTTACGACCTAAATCATATGCGACCTAAACAAAGCCATAGCCTACCGACCTGAGAATGAAGTGGTCTCAGCGACCTAAATCTCAGCCGACTTACGACCTAAAACAAGTCGTACGCGACCTATCAACTCGCTGAGAAAAGAGCCGAGCACAATTGAGATAAGTCAGATCCCATCCCCTAGGTCGTTGCCCACCTACGACCTACTTAGGTCGAAGACGACCTAGCACTTGGAGATAAAAATACTGCCCAACGACCTAACGGAGTACTTCGACCTAAGGAAGGTCACGACCTAAGAGATTCAACGACTTAAGAACTCCAGCTATGACTACAGGAAAGTTCTCACGACCTATGATAGGTCGCTAACGACCTAGGATAAGTCGCTCTTGACCTATCTGCATGAATAAAGAAGCCGCCTATGCCATGCCGCTAGGGGATAGGTCGTTTACGACCTTGGACTTGTACAAATCAGCACGTATGTTCTTATGGAAGGAAGGCTAGTGCTTTTTAGGTCGACTGCGACCTACGACCCTACTTAGGTCGGTCACGACCTACGACCTAACTCCGATAAAAGCCTATAAATACAGCCCTAACTCGAACTAGGAGGGGACTTTGGCTCACTCTCTTCAAGCGCCGATACTCTGCTGCATTCCGAACCAATCTAACATTTGAAGCTCTCAAGACACTAAGAACGCTACAAACAACTTCAAGAAGAGATCACATACATCCAACATGGAATCGAAAACTCTCATCTTCATCGAAGTTTAGGCTACTTGTTCTAAGTCTCTTGTAATTCAAAGTGTATTGTACTTGGGAAGAATTGTATCAGCTTGTAACGAGATCATTAATAAAAGTACTTAAAGTGGACGTAGGCTATACCCTTAAGCCGAACCACTATAAAATTGTTGTTGTTTACTGCTTTTCTGCTATTATCTGCTTGTAATCTGTTCCCGAGCTATCGGGTGGTGCTTTCACAACTATAACTCATACACCGGGGTGTTAGCGTTCAAATTTTAGCGTTAACAATGTGTTATGTTATAGTATATATTACATCTTGGAATGATTGATTTCCCGCATTTATATAGCGGATGAGACCCTATGCACCGCATAATAGCGGGTAATATTATATTCAATCCCATATACCACGATATTCCACCTCGAAGTGGAATTGGTATTTTATATTGTGCTAACATCTGTGGATGCAGGGAAAACAGGTTGGAGGGATCCAACTGGATTCCTCAAAATTATTTAGATTATTTGATATTCTTTGCTATGAACATTGGATATCCTGTGATAATCGTATGAAGTATAGGATGATACGATTGGATTGAATATTTTGGTATTCTGAGTTATCCAAATCTACAAAATCGTATTTTTGAAAAGAAAAAAAGAGTAAAATTGCAGTAAATCAATTATAGAGAATTCAAGCAAATAGGAAAGTGAATTGGAAGAAAAACAAAAAGTAATTCTTTTAACAGTTCAAATAAATAAATCATGAGTATAAAAGGGGAAATTTGAATATCCTGAAGGATAATAAATTTTAAAGCTTAAGTGATATTATTAAAAGAATAGGGAATAAAGAATTTACTTTTAAATCTAAAGTTTAAAGTTAATTAAAAGATACCGTAGAGATATAAAAATCTGAATTGGCATTTTCAATAAAATGGTTTAGATCATAAATAAGAAATAGAAATCTTAAAGTTAATAGATTTTGGAACAAATAAAGAAAGTGAATAAATTTATTTCAAAGTGAAGTAAATTAGAAATTAATTGTGAATTTACTTAAGTGTCTGGAATTTGAAATTAAAGAATAGTGAGATTTTGAAATTTACAAACTGGGTTTATAAATGTGAAGTGGATTTGGAAATATAAATTCAAGGTAAGAATTTTTTAAAGGAATGAGAATTTGTTAAAAATAAATGGTGATTTATTTTTAAGAGATGGGAAAGAGAAGAGTATTTCCCTGGATAGCCAAGTATGGTTTTCAAAAAAAATAAATCAAAGGTTTAATATTGTTTTAAAAAACATGTTTTGGAAAGTTTATTATTTCTAAATGTTAACTTTTAAAGTAAGTATATTTTTCTCAAATCTATTATTGAAATAACTATATAAAGTAACTTGGTATTGTGTTTAAAAGAGGAAATTTAATTTATATTTTATAAAGTGTTTTGTACAAAATATTCTTAAAGTAAATATATTTTAATAAAATATTTAAAGTAGTTTTAATTTTAATGTTATAAGTATATTTTATAAAAAATGCTTTAAAATTATTTAAATCTCAAGTATTTTGTACTTGGTGTTCCAGTGGAAATAATTAATTGGGAATATACTCTGTGAAAGGAAAACGGGTTTTGGAACTGTTTTCAAAAGGGGTTGAAATTGGAAATATATATCTTATGAAGATATTTTGGGATTAATAAATAATTTGGAAAATTATTTATTGGTTGATGGTTGTTTGTGAATATTAATTGATAGTTAAATAACCGACTATCAATATTGGCCAAATGCGCTGATCGTTTCGAAGAGACCGGGATCGAGATTTATTTCTCGAAAACGACTTCGATGCGGTTTGTACGTTTCGTAGAGAAACGAGTTTGGAGTCGAAGTTGGAGCAGTGAAGTGCAAGGGCTAGTCGCTACTAATCCTGAGGATATTTCCAAAATGGATGTAGTAGGAATAGTGCCTTCGGTTCCGTTCGAACCTGGGACGGACTTGTATGCATGAATGCTTGCGGAAAACATCGTCAGGTGGGCGATGGGCATTCTAAGGAATATATTCTAAAAAGGTAACACTTAGCCTCAAGTCTCACCAAATGTGAATGACTGAAAATCAGGGGATATGCAGCAAGGCTAGGTGGGTAGCACCCAAGCAGGGTGAGGTCATTCCAGTCTAGATGTCCCTTTTTATTTTTCGGCTTAGTGGGCGGTTGCTGATCCCAACCGCGGGGTGATCTCACTCGGGAGTGTCCAGTAAGGGATGGTTCCGGCCTTGTGATGCAGGTGAGCGGGCGTACTCCTCGGTATGGTGATCTAGGCCCCGTACTGTGGCAGGTGGTACCCCAGTGCCTAGTCATTAGTTGGAAATCCATTCTCCCTACGAGCCTTGTACGAGTTTTGTTTGTATTACCCACTCTGTGGCCAGTAGCTGGAATTTAATAATGTAACAATTTCGGCTATTTGAATAAGTATTTGTATATACACCCTATTATAATATCAGAGGAATTCTATAAAAAGTGTTTTAGCTATCGTATGGTAAAAACCCGACATGTTTATTTGTGGCGTGGTCTTACGAGATGCTTTTGTTTTCAAAGGATTTTTGAAACTTTAATAATCAATTGAGTGTGGTTTTCTCATGCCGGTATTCCAGACTGACTCAGGTATTATTTAACTGTGATGCTCGGGTCAGACCGAGTATTATAGAATACAGGTTTTGATGCTGTGGAGCTCTGGAGACGAGCTGGATGACGACACCTACTCTCGTACTTATTTATGTATATATTCCACTGTGTTGAGTTGTTGTGTATCCATTTGTATGATATTGATGTTGAGATGTGATTGATGTACTCTGATGATGTAATATATAGACAGAGATATTTGATGTTTGAGTAAAGAGTATTTATTATCTATTATATTTTATCTGCTGCGATGGTTAGATTCTGTTGTTGTTTTCTATTTCCTTCTTCTACCTCTTCTTCTTTAACCCAAATGGTTCGTATTTCTGTGCAACTTGAGTTGATTTAGGTAGAATAGTGTTGACTCAAGGGGTACGGATTTGCGGGCTGTTACAATTGGTATCAGAGCTTAGGTTGGCAATAACCTTGGCTCTGGTGGGAATTACTCATTGAAATAGAGTCGATAGTACTCTAGAATGAGTTTGAACGTATTAATAGATATGAGCGCGTATTTGTTAGTGAATATAAAATTGTTTTATATTGTGTTGATTGGTTTATTGAGAAGTTTATGGATTCTGGCCAATACGAGTAATTAACGTTATTGATAGGGATCTCTAAACACTTGAATAGAACATTTCGACACAATATTGTTTTAAATAGGGTAAATGAAATAATTTACCCAAATTATTTATGTATATAAAGGAAATAATCTTTGTAAACTATTATAATATTTGGTTGCTTGGATGTTAGGAGATGATAATATTAACTTATTATCATTGCATAAAATTGAATAAGAAATCGAGTATAGCCAAAGTTATGAAAATAAATTAAGATAATAACATGGAACTTGAATTATAGATTATAAATGAAATTTATAAATTTAAATAAACTTCATATAACAACATGATTTATAATTGGAAATAGGATCCCAGAGAAATATTTGAAAATAAATCGAAATGGATTTCGAATTTGGAACTTTGGGAGGTTTAAATTCCTTTGGATTTGAAAATGGCTTTCAAAAGTTTTAGAGAAATAATAGTTGTATTATTTCGGGATTATTTTTGAATCGGAATTGAATATAGATAGATTTGGAATTAAAAAAAAATATTTGAAAAGGTTTTTAAAGGGATAAAAGCATCTAATTCTCTTTCGGTCACTGGAAAATAATTCCGGTGATGACTGCAGCATCATCGGTGTTCATTTTCGAGTTTCCAGAAGAGGAATTGCTACCTGGATGTTTTGGGCTGGTGTTGTTTGCAAAACTGGGTTTGGTTTTGAAAATTCAAAAGGAAAATTGAATTTGCCAAGGGTTTTGGATGTAGTTGATTTCAAAGGTGATTTTGAAAATTTTGAGAAATTGTTAAAACTCTGAAATCTTGTTTAAAATTGTTATGGAATAATATATATATTGGCTAATTAAAATGTATAATTCCGAGAGAAAAATAAAATATACTTAACGGAAGTAAAATGTGAATAAGATTGATTGTAAATAGATGAAAGTGTGTGTGTAAAATAAATGCGACTTATAAAATTTGGAAGTAAAATAAATAAGCCTAATAAAATTATTTGTAATGGTAATGAATATAATCCAAAATTTAAATTATAAAATGGATAGAACTCCAGTAAAGTAGTTAAAGTGATTTTTGATATGAAAATCAAATATTAGATATAAAATTTGAATAAACAAGTGAAAATAAATTAGTTATTGAAATATGGAAATGGAAATTGGAATTGGTTAAATGGAAGTCGAATTGTGAGTAATAATGGAATTGGTAATGAATTCGAGTGTAAATGAATTCAACTTGGATCGTGGATGAATTAAGTATAATTGGAAGTGTGAAATTCAAGATGGTTGGCTGAATAAACTAATTTAAAATTAATTAGTAGATGAAATTGATTTGGTAATTGAAATCAAATTAAGGATTTAAGTTGGAAAGTGCTTATAAAATATATATATATATATAACTTGAGTTTTGAAGTTGGAATAACTTGCTTGGTAAATGGAATGAAATTTGTAGTTGAGTTAATTAGCTTAGGTTATTTGAAGGAGAACTTGGATTCGAATAAAAACGGGAGTCCATTGAATAAAAGTTTGGGTTAAATTTAATTTGGAAATGACTAGTAGTATAAAAGTATGGAACGAAATTGAATAAAATACTATAAGTTGATAGAAGTGGAATAGATTGCTTTTGCAATCGATTCAAATTGAAATAGGTTTGTTTGGACTTAACAAAAAAATGGATAAGAATTCAAGTAATAAGGTGAACTTTGAAGGTAAAAGAATCAAATATTGAATTGAAATTTGAAAATAGACTCAATTGAATAAATTAGTGAATGGAATTCGAATTTAGCTAAATGGAAGGTGAAATATGATTTAATAATGAATTTGTATGGTTTGTAAATAATTGAGAATGGAATGGAATTAGATACAAAATGAGTAGGAATTAATCGATGATTGTCTATTTACTTGAATATCAAGTTGTATAAGAAAATGGTTGTTCGACGAAAATGAGATTAAATAAATTTTGATTTTGGAATCAAATGAATTGAATATGACTTTGTTTGGATTAAAAAAAAATTGAATGTAAGGAAATGAATTGTAAACTATTGGAATTGGATAAAATGGCTTGAATATTGATTGGAAGTCTTTAAAATAAGTGTCGAACATTTCATATGTGCTTATGGAAGTATATAAGATGCATTGCTTATAGAATTCACGTTTAGCTATTTATATTTAAGTGAAATGTTAATAAATCGTATATATTTAGTACTTACATTTTCAAATTGAGTAAGTACAGGTTCAGGGAAGCCATATGGATGGATTTGATCACGCTAAATGCAAATTAAATAGGCCGCTTGCTTAAAAATGCTAAATAAAGGTACGCTTATGCAAAAGAACTCAAAATAGGAGACATGAACTGCATATATTGATATATATTGTGATTTCCGGCCTGAGGCCGATGTATATATATCTGTGTATCCTGCGATATCGCAGAAGTCTCTCCGTACAAAGGAGACTTTGCCAAAAAAATTCGAAAATTTTGGGAGTAAGAATTATTTTTAAAATTTCCACTAACGACTAAGAATTTAAAATTTGTAAGCAAATAAATATGAAGCTGAATGTTGAGATCTAATTTAAAAGCGAGAAAGTAAAATAAAGTGGAATTGAAGAAATTGATTGAAGAAATTAAAGGGAGAAAAGTTGCAAGTAAACTTTTATTTGAAATTTTAAACAAATTAGTAAACGGAATTAATAAAAGAAACGGCTAAGTGCAAATGGGTTGAAAAGACAAATACAATTTAATATTCAAAGGTTGAAGATAAAATTGAATTCAAGTAGAATTGAGAGATGGAAATTTGAAAAAAAGGTATTTAGATTTGAAAGTAATTAGTAAATTGAAGCCAATTGAATTCAAATTGGGTTGTAAAGGCGTAGTGAATGGAAATGGATATAAACTCCTATAATGAAGTGAAAATCAATAAAGAAGCATATTAAATGCTTATACTAAACTAAGAAAAAGAATGGTGAACTCTTAATTGGAAATTGAAACTGCAATTATATTCTAAGTTAATATTTAAATGAATAAGTATTGACATTTTGTAAGGGAGGCGACAAAATGTTTTTTGGAATGTTGTGATTGGATATTATTGCTAAACAGGATATATACAGGTGTAACAACCTAGAATTTTGAACAATTTAAAAATGACAATATTTAATTAATTTTAAATATTCGAATGATGATTGACATGAATTTCAAATTTTCAGCATGAATTGGCGATTAAATTTTAGAATTTAATCTAGTGAAAAGTTGAATAAAATTCGAATTTAACTTTGAAGTTGAAATTGAATATTGAAATTGAAATTGAAATTCGAACTAATGACTTAGAAAAATAGTTTGGATTTACGAATTATTTTTATGTAAATTTATAAATTTAAGTTTGACATTTGAACCGCAAAACGTTTATATATTTATTAAAGAAAATTTATACAAAACAAATTGAATTTAAATTTAAAAATAAATAAATAATATAACATAAAATAAAAAAAATAAAATAAAAGGAATACACTACCTTACCGTATTCAGCTACAAACACGCCCAAATTCGTGCCTTCAAACATGCCAAAACCCACGCCCTAAATCGTGCCCCTCTGCAAAATCACGATCTCCTCCCCTTCTTATTTTCGCCATTCCTCTTCTCTTCACTTCAGAAAAAAAATAAAATGAAAAATTAGTGGCGGCCTCTCTCGTCTCCTCTTCATCCTTCGATTCAAATTAGGGCTTCATCTTCATTCGCCGTTCCTCTTCGTCATTCAAATTAGGGCTTCGGCTTCAAATTTCGCGACCGCTTCTGTGAAAGGTGAGTGACTTCCTCGCTCACATCTAATTTAATCTCGTTTATTTGTGTATTTTGTTGCTTGATTTTCTGGGCTATCAGTGCTTTGAATTTTTGATGATTTATTGGGTTTCGGCCATTTGTTTTTGTTTAGAGGCTTGAGATGATTTTACTGTGATGGTTTCCTTAATTTTTCCAATTTTGTATAACCTGATACTTGATACACTCGGGTTTGAGCTGCTCGATTCTTGGCAATCTTGTCTCTGACTCGTTTAGCCCATTCTTTGATCAGGGTTTCGATTGGTTCGATGTTGAATTCGGGTTTGATTGAAAATGTTGCAGTAGATTTTTTTGAACGCTGTCGATTTCGTTCGACTTTGTTCAGATGTTGGTAATTTTGCTAAACTGGATCAGATTTCTTGTTGCATTTGTCTTTAACTTGATTTGTCCAATGTTTTGACCGGCTGTTCGATCGTTGATCAAAAAAAAAAAAAAATTTGGCAGTTGACTTAAATTGAAAAACCTGCTACTTTGAATTTGATGGGTTTTTTTATCACTGGAATTTGACTTGGTCATTTGTGAATTTGGCACCGTCTTGATTTAACATTGCGGTTCCATGATTTCGACTACTTTGGTAAATCTCTGGCTGACTCATTCGAAATGTGTACCTTGGTTTTGTCTTGATTTAGTCTCTGTGGCATATACGAATTGTGTTTCCAGTCTTTGTGTGTTTCCATTCTTTGTTGCACAAGATTACATTTGGATTGTATATCTGAACCAATGAATTCACATGTATAAATTTCTTGTTACATTGAATCATTGAGTTAGTGGTTATCCTCTATTACCTTTACCCCAGCCTTTGTGGTATATCATGAGAAATTAGTTCAAACCCTACGTGAAAACATGCAGAGGCATAACACAAGTATATATATTATAAAATGTTCAGTAGTCAACCATCTATATTCACTGGCCTTGCAATTTTTTGTACACAGTTGCATTATACCTGGACATCCTCTGGTCTTTGTAGTTTTGGTTGAGTTGTATTTATTCCACAGTATTAAGCTTGTTGCCAGGCTTATTCATGTTGTATTTGCCATTCACTGTTGCCTTGTTTGAGACTTGTTTACTACATGTCGCACCCATGTGCATTTTCATGTAAGTTGCAATCTCTTGCTGTTGTTGCATTTGTTTGGCGTGTCTGCCTTCGTGCACCTCTAGTTCACATTGTGTTTACTTGCATACCTGGTCTATTACTTGTGCCTGCACCTACCTTGCGCAGTTGCATTTCGGTCTTGCTTGTTGTCCCATTGTTTTAAATTTGTTTAACACTTGGGTTTCACTGTGTTTCACTTGGTGCTTTCACCTTCGCTTTGCCGTTCGATGCTTTTGTGATATGTTCTGATTCATTGGGCATTGATTTTAATTTGAACCTATTATCTACTTGGTTTGGATTCTTTTTCACTTCGGCCTTGGCTACTATGTTGCACTATAGCATATATCAATATGATGTGTCACTGCATTTATATGTACCGTTAGTGAAATAGAGATAAATGTGCTGTCTCTTGGCCATTTATGTGTGGGTCTTCATTTGGAATCTCCTTTGTCTTTGCTCGACCCTATTGATAATATTTAGTGTGGGCATTGCTGTATTGGGACTGGCACATTGATTTGTACATTGTGTTGAATCCAGCTTGTAGCTCGGATTTGACCTTGTGCCGATTCCTATTTTTGACACTATAGTGGCGGGGCAGTGCACGCAAGCGTGAACTGCAGCCACACGATATTGATTTTTATTGATATACTATTTCGTTTTGATTTATGATCTTTTGCATATTTCATTACGGTAGTGGCGAGGCAGTGCACGCAAGCGTGAACTGCAGCCACACGAAGTTAACATTTTAAAACTGTGGCGAGGCCGTATACGCGTGTGTGTACTGCAGCCCTACCAAATTTAATGTTTTAAATGATGTTTTCTTTTTGATGAAAATTATTTTATGTTGACAATTCAATATATTTTGAACTGATTTTGATGATTTTGTTGATAATTGCCGTTCAGGCAGATTTTGATTGTTTTCTAGATTATCTTCATCAATAATCCCTTCATCTATCTGCATTGATAATTTGAATCTACTGATTTGTTGTTTAACACTGTTAAGTGTTGTATTTACCGTTATCCGATTTCTTGTTAAAGGATCGGATAGGTAAATTTATATTTGACTGTCATCTAAATGCTATTTGATTATTATTGCCTCTATGCACTAATAACTGAGTTTGAATTAGACTGACCTGTGTATTATTTTCTTTTGAATGTAATACTCGGGTCAGACCGAGTATTTTTACAGCTTGAAGATTTTCAGGCCGCGAAGTTAGAGAGAGTTGGGGAAATTGCTTCACTTTAGCTTTTTGAAGAATTTTTGTACTTAAAAGAAATATTCCGCTGTATAAAATTTAATTCATTGTACAAACTCTGATATATGTATAAAAAATTCATTTATGCAAAATATTATTACTATTCTGTGATTCTGTGGTTGTTTCTGTTTAAACTCTATAAACTGAATAACAATCCGTCATTTTGAACATCTCAAGTTGGTTTAATTACCGACTGGGGGCGGTCAGAACGGCGGGTCGTTACAAAAGTGGTATCAGAGCTTTGGTTTACACAAAGCTCAGTTTATGATGTTTAATATGAATAGTTACTAGGATCACTTTAAAGAAAGTGTTTTTCAAATTTAAAGAAGTATGAAATTGTTTTCTTTGAAAAATAAAAGGTATTTTGAAAATTCAAATCTTTTTCGAAAATTCCCCTCTCTAAATTTAGGATTGCGATAGTTTCTCATTCGAAACCCATTATCGAATTATTGAGATTTATGAAAAATAAAATATAGGTGAAGTGAATTAATAAATTGGTTTAAATTGGTTTGAATCCAATATTGTGAATATCTACAAAATAATAATTGGGTAATAAAATGATATTTCAATTTAGTTATAGCCAAGAGGATAATTAAACTATAACTTGGGAATTTAATTCTGAATTCTTTTGAAAAATTGATTTCAAATGTTTTGAAGAATGATTTAGTGAATAAATAGATTATAAGTATTTAAACTTATGATATGGACTTATGGTATATAATTGAGTTATATAAATTGAGTTGAATTAATAAAGAAGATTTATAAATCGAAGTTTATAAATAGAAATGGAATATGTAAAGATTGTTTATAAATTCGAAACCAATTGAATTTGATAAATGAAACTTAGAAGTTATTTATTAAAGGAGATATATTCGTGATTTTGGACAGCGAATTATCCTTTAAGTTAAATATTGTGATAGTAAATGTTGGTTGGGAATTTTATTCACGATTTTGGACAGTGGATAATCTTTTAGATAAAAAGTGTAGAAACACTGAATTGATTTAAATAAGTATATTCAGGATTTTGGACAGTGAATATATTATTGAATAAAACGGATATGTTTTAGGGAAGTGATATTATGAAATGTGGTTAATGTGGAAATATAAATTTAATGGAACTAAATCGACGAATGACTTACTAAAGAACTAGTTGATTATTTTTGAAATAGAAAGCAAATGCAAAGTTCAAATAGAATTTAAATTTCAAATTTGAAGTTGTCAACATGATAATCCATTATAGGTTTAATAAATTCAGTGATGAATTAGAATTTAAACGAGTGGAAAATTAAATTAAGTGAAAAACTTAATATTGAAAAGTTTGAAATCGGTTTAAAATCAATATTGTGAAAAGTAGGAGGAATTCAAACTATGAATTAAGTTGAAGTTGAAAAAGTTAATGGTTTTAAAGATGTTTTAAAATGCATTAAGTATCGAATACATAGATTTCAACATTCATTGTTGAAATAGACGTTTTCGAGAGAAAAATAAGCAAATAGTGGACTATAACACTATTGTTATAGTAAATTGGTTTCCGGAAGGAAATATTGTTTATAGTATTGGGATTTATATATCTATCTTAAATTCGAATCCCTATACTAGTGATTTTTGAGTTGTCGTAACGATGTTTTACGCAACATTCGTTTTGACTCAAATAAATGTGTTTAAAAGAATGATTTCCTTAAAGAATGGAATATATACTTAATTTTGATTCAAGTATATTGAATATTTTCCAAGAGTTGAAAATAAATGAATTTGTGAATTACTTATTATTAAATAAGTATGGAAATGTTTTCCAATATGAAATGAATATTTGAAATTTGTTTCAAATGTTTAAGTGTGGAAAATTATATATATCTTGTAAAGATATTTTTAGGAAATTTGAACGATCAGTTCAACTTGAACATTTTCCAAAAAAAAGATTGAATCTTGAGTTAAATTGAGTTTAACTTTGATATCAAAAACAATATAAGTTGAGCTTTGAATTTTGGATAGTCGATTGGGATTGTATGTCTAACATGGTGAATTGATGACATAGCAATTGATCTTTATTAAATATATATCTTTTGGTGGCGGAGAATTTATTCTTTTAGCTTAACACCCTTCTCTGAGACGTACGAGCTTAGAGGTTATATATCGATAGACATCAATTATGTGTTGAGAATTGACGATGTAACGTGAAATCCAAATCGAATATGAAGTCGATAATGAACTGGATTATGAATGTGAATTAGGTTTGAGATAACCTTAAATTTTCAAATCGATTTAGAGCAAAATTTTAAGTGAAATGGAAAATTTTGGAATCCTCTATTTGTTATGATGTGAATTGAGTTTTCGCAACTTATATATGCGAATGTAATAATTCGAAAACCATTAGTTTGGAAAGTCATTATTATGAAAAGTCCTGTGTAGGTTTACATAGGTATGATATGTACGAAATGTGAAATGAAGTACTATATGTATATGACATGTTTTCTAAAAACTGAGGATATGGAAATGTACCTTCCATTTATTATTTGTGAAGGTGATTGGAACTCGGTGGAGTGTCCATTGGAAATCGTAGCTACGTAGAATTTCCATTAGTGGAATGTCCATTGGGACTGACTGGGATCCCCCACGATGGATCATCGTGTTTGGGATTAGGTGAATTGATGCTGGCGTAGTTCGTGGGGCGTGATGCCTACAGTTACAAGCGATTCCACTGGGATAGTGGCGCAACCGCCGTGTAAACTGCGATCTAGAAGCCGAAGCGTAATTTGAGGGGCGTGATGCCTACGGTCATGAACGATTCTACTGGGATAGTAGCGTAACCGCCGTGTGAACCGCGATCTAAGGCGACAACCATGGCGAAATTCAAGAGAGATGTGAAATCTACAGTTACAAGCGATTCTACTGGGATAGTAGCGCAACCGCCGGGTAAACTGTGATCCATGGGGGAATGCGCTTTCCATATCCATTTTTAAAAGAATTTTTAAAAAGTATTTTCACTGGGAGTTGAAGCAAGTATATTTAGTACTTGGAGATTTTTAGTCTTGCGCCTGGCCAGCGTATGCCTAATGTCTGTAATAACGAAGATGGACTTGTTAAACTTCGAGTTAGCAAGTATTTTCAAACTTTAAATAGAAAATCAATAGTCTGAAATTAGAATTACATAATTCTAACCTAATGAATTAAGGAAGAAGATTTTTTAAAATATCTTGAAAGCACACACCCTTGGAAAAGATGTAATATGCAAATATTTAGCATGAAAGATTTCAAGTTTAAAAATCTGAGTTTTGTAAGTCAAAAATTTGGTAAAAGACTTTTGTGTCTTGATTATTGAAATCGATGAACAAAACTGCTGAGATAAAATAAATGGAATGAATCCTATATTTATTTATAAGTTTAGAACTTGGCAAAATTGTGTAGGGTATAAATATCGGTGAGATTTAAACAATCGTTTTTTCCTAACTTATAATTTCGGGACGAAATTCTTTTAAGGAGGGAAGATTGTAACAACCCAGAATTTTGAACAATTTAAAAATGATAATATTTAATTAATTTTAAATATTCGAATAATGATTGACTTGAATTTCAAATTTTCAGTATGAATTGGCGATTAAATTTTAGAATTTAATCTAGTGTAAAGTTGAATAAAATTCGAATTTAACTTTGAAGTTGAAATTGAATATTGAAATTGTAATTGAAATTCGAACTAATGACTTAGAAAAATAGTTTGGATTTACGAATTATTTTTATGTAAATTTATAAATTTAAGTTTGATATTTGAACCGCAAAACGTTTATATATTTATTAAAGAAAATTTATACAAAACAAATTGAATTTAAATTGAAAAAAAATAATAATAATATAACATAAAATAAAAAAATAAAATAAAAAGAATACACTACCTTACCGTATTCAGCTACAAACACGCCCAAATTCGTGCCTTCAAACATGCCAAAACCCACGCTCTAAATCGTGCCCCTCTGCAAAATCACGATCTCCTCCCCTTCTTATTTTCGCCATTCCTCTTCTCTTCACTTCATAAAAAAAATAAAACGAAAAATTAATGGCGGCCTCTCTCGTCTCCTCTTCATCCTTCGATTCAAATTAGGGCTTCATCTTCGTTCGCCGTTCCTCTTCGTCATTCAAATTAGGGCTTCGGCTTCAAATTTCGCGGCCGCTTCTGTGAAAGGTGAGTGACTTCCTCGCTCACATCTAATTTAATCTCGTTTATTTGTGTATTTTGTTGCTTGATTTTCTGGGCTATCAGTGCTTTGAATTTTTGATCATTTATTGGGTTTCGGCCATTTGTTTTTGTTTAGAGGCTTGAGATGATTTTACTGTGATGATTTCCTTAATTTTTCCAATTTTGTATAACCTGATACTTGATACACTCGGGTTTGAGCTGCTCGATTCTTGACAATCTTGTCTCTGACTCGTTCAGCCCATTCTTTGATCAGGGTTTCGATTGGTTCGATGTTGAATTCGGGTTTGATTGAAAATGTTGCAGTAGATTTTTTTGAACGTTGTCGATTTCGTTCGACTTTGTTCAGATGTTGGTAATTTTGCTAAACTGGATCAGATTTCTTGTTGCATTCGTCTTTAACTTGATTTGTCCAATGTTTTGACCGGCTGTTCGATCGTTGATCAAAAAAAAAAGAAAAAGAAAAAGAAAAAAATTTTGGCAGTTGACTTAAATTGAAAAACCTGCTACTTTGAATTTGATGGGTTTTTTATCACTGGAATTTGACTTGGTCATTTGTGAATTTGGCACCGTCTTGATTTAACATTGCGGTTCCATGATTTCGACTACTTTGGTAAATCTCTGGCTGACTCATTCGAAATGTGTATCTTGGTTTTGTCTTGATTTAGTCTCTGTGGCATATACGAATTGTGTTTCCAGTCTTTGTGTGTTTCCATTCTTTGTTGCACAAGCTTACATTTGGATTGTATATCTGAACCAATGAATTCACATGTATAAATTTCTTGTTACATTGAATCATTGAGTTAGTGGTTATCCTCTATTATCTTTACCCCAGCCTTTGTGGTATATCTGAGAAATTAGTTCAAACCCTGCGTGAAAACATGCAGAGGTATAACACAAGTATATATATTATAAAATGTTCAGTAGTCAACCATTTATATTCACTGGCCTTGCAATTTTTTGTACACAGTTGCATTATACCTGGACATCCTCTGGTCTTTGTAGTTATGGTTGAGTTGTATTTATTCCACAGTATTAAGCTTGTTGCCAGGCTTATGCATGTTGTATTTTCCATTCATTGTTGCCTTGTTTGAGTCTTGTTTACTACCTGTCGCACCCATGTGCATTTTCATGTAAGTTGCAATCTCTTGTTGCTGTTGCATTTGTTTGGCGTATGTGCCTTCGTGCACCTCTAGTTCACATTGTGTTTACTTGCATACCTAGTCTATTACTTGTGCCTGCACCTACCTTGCGCAGTTGCATTTCGATCTTGCTTGTTGTCCCATTGTTTTAAATTTGTTTAACACTTGGGTTTCACTTTGTTTCACTTGGTGCTTTCACCTTCGCTTTGCCGTTCGATGCTTTTGTGATATGTTCTGATTCATTGGGCATTGATTTTAATGTGAACCTATTATCTACTTGGTTTGGATTCTTTTTCACTTCGGCCTTGGCTACTATGTTGCACTATAGCATATATCAATATGCTGTGTCACTACATTTATATGTACCGTTAGTGAAATTGAGATAAATGTGCTGTCTCTTGGCCATTTATGTGTGGGTCTTCATTTGGAATCTCCTTTGTCTTTGCTCGACCCTATTGATAATATTTAGTGTGGGCATTGTTGTATTGGGACTGGCACATTGATTTGTACATTGTGTTGAATCCAGCTTGTAGCTCGGATTTGACCTTGTGCTGATTCCTATTTTTGACACTATAGTGGCGGGGCAGTGCACGCAAGCGTGAACTGCAGCCACACGATATTGATTTTTATTGATATACTATTTCGTTTTGATTTATGATCTTTTGCATATTTCATTACGGTAGTGGCAAGGCAGTGCACGCAAGCGTGAACTGCAGCCACACGAAGTTAACATTTTAAAAATGTGGCGAGGCCGTTTACGCGTGTGTGTACTGCATTCCTACCAAATTTAATGTTTTAAATGATGTTTTCTTTTTGATGAAAATTGTTTTATGTTGACAATTCAATATATTTTGAACTGATTTTGATGATTTTGTTGATAATTGTCGTTCAGGCAGATTTTGATTGTTTTCTAGATTATCTTCATCAATAATCCCTTCATCTGTCTGCATTGATAATTTGAATCTACTGATTTGTTGTTTAACACTGTTAAGTGTTGTATTTACCGTTATCCGATTTCTTGTTAAAGGATCGGATAGGTAAATTTATATTTGACTGTCATCTAATTGCTATTTGATTATTATTGCCTCTATGCACTAATAACTGAGTTTGAATTAGACTGACCTGTGTATTATTTTCTTTTGAATGTAATACTCGGGTCAGACCGAGTATTTTTACAGCTTGAAGATTTTCAGGCCGCGAAGTTAGAGAGAGTTGGGGAAATTGCTTCACTTTAGCTTTTTGAAGAATTTTGTACTTAAAAGAAATATTCCGCTGTATAAAATTTAATTCATTGTACAAACTCTGATATATGTATAAAAAATTCATTTATGTAAAATATTATGATTATTCTGTGATTCTGTGGCTGTTTCTGTTTAAACTCTATAAACTGAATAACAATCCGTCATTTTGAATGTCTCAAGTTGGTTTAATTACCGACTGGGGGCGGTCAGAACGGCGGGTCGTTACAACAGGTGTATAAAAGCAATGGATAAATTGGAATTTTTGATTTCATAAGATAAATTTGGTTTGCTCGACAAAAAGGTATGTGTTTAAATTTCTGTATGAAATTGATTGGGTTTTTGGATCTAGCCACTTGGCTTTTTGTTTTCTTTTGAGATTTGGGGGGCCGTAGAGCCATTTTGTAGCTGTACCAAGCTAGCCGCGCAAAGGGGACGCTGGCAAAAATTTTCGGAAATTTAGGGAGTTAGAAAAATTTTGAGAAAATTTTGATAATTTAAAATTTGAATTTGAATTTAAATTTGAATTGATAAGTAAGGAATATTATTTGAGGCTTATGGGTAGGTTTGAAAGGTTAGAAAGAGGAATAGTGTGTCTTTAATACAAAGATGGTTTTGGGAAGTCATTGAAAACTATTTGGGTTAAGGAAATAGTTAATGGATTATGGATCATTCTTCCCAACTAATAATTTCGGGGACGAAATTCTTTTAAGGGGGGAGGAATGTGATGACCCGGAATTTTTAGATATTTGAAATTGGAATATTTAATTGATTTTAAATATTTAAAAGGTTAATTTTAACCTACATTTCAAATATCTCTATTTATTGGATAATTAATATTGAATTTAATAAGTACAAGTTGGGTAAAATTTTGAATTTGGAGTTTTAAGCCTGTTAAAAATAATTTGAAGGCTTCTAAAATTTATATTGATAGTATTGAAGATAATAAAAGTGATAGAATCAAATTTAAAGATGTTTTGTTTAGATTTTAAAAATATATTGTTTAAATTGAATTTAAAAATAGCCATCCGAGGCACGGTCTCGGAATTCGACGAAACCAGTTTCATTGAATCTGAAATATTGTATTATTATCAGATCTCAAATTCCGTACCATTTGGAGTCATCGTGTGATCGTACGGGATATAAACGACTCGAAATAATTTATCGAAATTTAATAATAACTAGGTCTGAAAAAAATGTCTGGTTCAAATCCAATCGCAGCCTTTTTAGTGAGCTGAGCGTACGGGTTTCCTTTGTCTTCCACTACACGCCTTCCTCCATTTTACTTCACATCTAGATGTTCCCAGCGAAATCAAAACAAAAAGAAAGGAAAAAAAAATCACGAACAAAGGACCGTGGGAAACAAAAATCTTAAAATAAAATCAATGGCCGGGGGGGGGGGGGTTATAATTTTCGAAGCCATCTTCTGGAGAAAATCACGATCCCCTAAATCACTAACAAAATCTCGAACCCAACCCTCTTCGTTTCCTATACGAGCTCGAAGTCGAGACTGCCACCTCATAGTCTTATTCAATCGCTCTACCTCAACAAGAATCGAGAGCCATCATTTTGCAAGCTAGGATTTTCGAGGGCGCCTGGAGGAGTATCTCACGAGTGCAGATCGAAAACCGAGAATCGACGTTATCGAGATGGGTCGGCCAGCAGGAATTTGAGCACGAGCTGAATGAAATAACTTTGCCTATTATATTTTCTATATATAAAAATATTTTTTAAAGACGTATATTTTGTTGCTATAGATTGGGTGTTAGGTAATGAAAATATCAATATAGTTGAAACTAAGTTGAAAATAAAATAAATGAAAAGTGGAAACTTAGAACACAAGTTCCGGGGTTTTTGAAGATTTCTTTCAATGGATTTTGGAATATAATAATAATATTGTTAGAAGTATTTTATGATATAAATATTTCACTAGAATTTGAAAGAAATGTTTTAAAAGAAATAAGTTGTACTCCCTTCTCTGTCGCTGAAAAAAAAATTCGGTGACGGCGGCTGCATCATCGACATTCATTTTCGAGTTTCAAAGTGGGAAGGCTACTGTAGTAGTCTTACTCAAAGATTAATTTGATAAAAAAGTAAATACTTTTAAATTGTTTTAAATATAATTGGATATATAAATTTTAAGTATATATTTATCTATTATTTTAAAATGATTTGAAATTTAATCCGGTACTTACTTCTTAAGTTCCGTTAATTAATAGTTTCAATTAAGTATAGTAAATTGAAATATTACTAATTTATAATTGGAACTTTTACTAAAAATAAGTGATTAAATGCAAGGGTATAAATGAAATTTAAAAGAAACTTGGAATTGTAACCTATGAAACAAATAATGTAAATATTGAACCATTAATCAATTAGAGGAATTGAGAAAAATTTGTATAACTGTTATGCCAAGTAACTAAAATTGAACATGAATATTATTAATAAATGAATAAATAAAATCTAGTAAATGAAATTGAGAAATGAATGAATGTAACGCAAATAAAGAAATAAACGAGAATTAAAAGAAATCATTATATGAGTAAAAAGGGAAATCAAACAACAATGTATGATATGAAATTAATAATAATGAACTTTATTTATTGATTGAAATTGTTGTTTGTTTTGTTTTGTTTTGTTTGTTTTGTGGTTATTGGGTAAGGATGCCTTAAAGTTGGTTGGATGAATAAATAATCTGTTTAGTTTCATCAAAGACCGTTGAGTAAAAGGTGCGCTAAATAGTTTATTTTCCATTCTGTACAATTTAAAGTTTGAACCGGAACAACTATTGTTTGTTTGATATGAATGAATGATTGATTGTATGGTTGTATGCCTTGTTGCAAGTGTTTGTTGTATTGATTGTTGTTGTGGTTGAAACAACCTTTAATATTTCATATTATATAAATTGTTAACCCTTTTAGATTATATTAGTGAAATGCAGGTTATGGAAGCAATTGCTACTGCTTTTGGTTCCATAAATAAGCGTTAATTGCCCGACAAATAGGTACGTTTTCGGATTACGGTTTATAGCGCTATTATATTGTTTTCCCGTGTTGGGATATATATTATTTTGGAAAATATATGTTATATATTATTGTATTTGATGTTATATTTTCTCCCGAGCCTCTACGTACAAAGGAGACATTGTCGAAATCTTTCGTAAAATTTTTGGACCTAGAAATTATTTTGAAAATGTTTTCCAAACTTTATTTATTTAAGTATAAAAAGATATAATGATTATAAAATGGGTTATTTTATTTAAAGTAATGGATTTTGTAAATTATTATTTATAAGTTAATATTTTGAATAAGACGTATTGTTTATTTAATTCTTCCTTCTCCCTTCTTTTTCCTTTTCGGGGACGAAAAGTTTTGAGTGGGGGAGAGTGTAACGACCCGTAATTTCGTGGATTTAATTTGGTTGAATTAATGAGTTTTGTAATTTAATTCAGTAGAAAAAAAAATTATAACAAATATTGAAATAAACGCTAAATTAAATTTTATAAATGGTGACTTAAAACCTATTTACTAGCAATTTGAATAAATTTCAATAATTGAAATGGAGTAAGTATTATACCTGGATATAAGATTCATTTAAAGGAAATTTATTTACAGGTTAATGTAAATTAAGGAAATATTATAATAAATGATGATTATTCGTACTTGTAAGCTGTTACTATAAGTTGCATGTTGAAAAGGGTTGATTGAATTAAAATTTATATTTAATTTAGATGAAAATATTAAAGGTTTACAATAACAAGAAATTTAGGTAGTATGGTTTGAGCAAGTTAATAAGCAGCAACCAAAATAAGGGGACAGTAGTAATAAATAAGGTTGGAACATATAGGATATAGAGAAACAACTGTAAGGATTTAATATATCAATTAATGTTGGTTTATGATAACGTTACTTGGTGATTAATTATAAAGTAACGGAAGTGTGAACGTAAAATAATAAAAGCATAGATTTATGTTAGGACATAATTTGTGGATTTGGGAATTTAAATCCAAAGATTTATTAATTGAGGAAATAATACGTATTTAATTTCAACTTGATAAAATCAATGCAAATTTAGAAATAAAAATTAAATTGTAAGTTGGTAATTTAGGATGAATGTGAGTAAAATTTGGAAGGTGAGATAATTGTAAAGTTTTACCCATTCATATAATTTATTTGAATAAATATAAATCAATGGCAACATTTTGTTAATGATAGTCGTAAGTAAACTTGAATGCTAAAGGGTAACAATCGTTGTGGGTTAGCCGTTTATTTAGTATATTAAGTCAAGACTGGTAATCAATTGGAATAAATCTAAATTTATTATTTTGTTTTGTTAATGGGATTTAGTTAATAAAGGGGAATTTTTAGAAGATGAAGCATGCATGGGAAATGCATTATAATTCAATGTTTTGTTTACCCATTTAATGTATTTACTGAATAGCAAAATTTTAAAATCAATAAACCAAATTTATTGATGTTTCAACTTTAATTAATAACAATTAATGTGGAATCAGTTACAGTTAATTGACTAAAATTGCTACAGTTAGGGTAGATTTGTTTCGGAATTTAAGATAGTTAATTTTATAAGTTGAAATTTATGATAAGCCTATTTGCTATATGAAACCTCATTGATTTAAAAAGTAAAGAGGCAAGATTTATTAATTTGATTAAGTGCAGAGTTCAATAAATGAATATATTGCAACTAAATGAAATTCAATATTTAATATTTCGTAAATTGAAATTGATGGAATAAGAACACTAGTATAATAAAAAGAAAGACAAGTATTAACTATGATTTTTGAAAGGATTAAATAGATAATGGAAGAATTGAAATCAGGTAAAGCAATAATTATGAATAACTGGATTTATTAAATTGAATGTTAAATACTATAATCTGTGAATTTATTTACTCTACCTTGATATGAGATTTGGTTTAAAGGATTTTTAAATTTCTTAAGTAATACAAGGTGATAAATTTATGAATTATAAAAATTGAATTTCAAATAACGATTTAACCAATTAATTATTAATTTATTTAATTTATATAAAAATAGCCATTTTGGTCACGGACTCAGATTTCGACGAAACCAGTTTCATCGGATCTGTAACAGTGAAGTATTGTAGGATTTCAAGTTTCGTAGCGATCGGACTTGTCGTTTGATCGTACGAACGCGAAACGCCTCGAAATCGATTTAATTGAAATCAATTTGAAATCAATTTGAAAATATTGATTTCAGCATAACTTCTTCATACGATCAAATTTGGACATGAAACTTTTTCCATCGCGTTCAGAATATTTTTAAACACCTATTTGGATACATGGGTTTAACAAATTTCTTTTCGGGGTCAGAACTGGCTTTTTTGGGCCACGTTAGCGGTAGCACGTTTGTTTATCCGATCCATCTATTCAAATCTCTAACCTACCTATATAAACCCAGTTATAAACCCTAGCCTCCATCTATCTTCATTTCTTTGTGCGTTCATTTCCCTCAACACCTCCTTTCCAATGGCTGCAAACCCTAGATCCAGTTTCAATCCAAACCAAAAGTCAAAAATTCAAAGTCCCCAGAAAATTCTGGAAAAATTATATGTTGGAGCCCCCAATGAACAAAATCTTCTGGTGCTGTTCGTTTTTCCATTCGATGCACCATTTACCCAGAAAAAATTTGAAAAAGTTCCGACCGTTCATTGCTGTTTGATGATCTTCGTCGGATCGACAAATCAGGTTTACCGTGGCGTGGAGATTGACGAATGGAACACATCAGAGTAGTTGGTTTGGTCAATTGATGGGTGGATCGGCTGCGTATGTTGGATTAGGGTTAGAATGACCGGCGGCGGCTGTCAAAGTTTGGGCTTGATCGACGTCGGTGGTCGCAAGTTCGACGAACGAGAGGGGTACGGTGGTGAGCGACAGCGATAGCGGCAGCGTGGCGTCGACGTTGGCTCGTGCGGCGGTGCGATCTACTGTCGAACGCAAGGAGGCTTTTGCGATTTTCTGTTTCGGGTTCGGCTGTAGGGGAAGGGTGACGTGTAAGGTTATTTATTTATTTATTCCTTAAATTTAATTAAATTTTGGGTTCCATACATTCTAATCTATATAACTTTCTTATACGATATCCATTTCACGCGAAACTTTTTTTGTTAGGATCGTAATAAAATTCCGGATCTGTTGACGCTGGTTTAGACGAATTTGGAGACTGTCTAATTTTTGGGTTTAAATTGGATTTAAATTCAGTTTAAATACAAAAGGTGGTGTTTTAACCCACTCACAACTTCTAAATTTTCCTATGTCTGTTAATTTGACTTAAGATATGAGAAGAAATTTATTTATGGCTATTTGGCATGTTTTATTCATCATCTCTGTTAAATCGTATTTATTTAATTGAACTGTTAATTAATTTTATTATTGCATATAAATTGACAGTAAAAATTTATTTATTTTCATATAAACTGATAGTTAAACAGTTAATAAATTTATTATTGAATATAAACTGTTAGTTAATAACTGTTATTAATTACCTTTTATATTTTATATGCTATATATTGATGTTTGTATAAGTTGATGATGATTGAAATAAATTGGTTGATGATTGATATTGGCTGAATGGATGATGTGTTCTATCTTATATAAACTACAAGTTATCATGCATTTTCATTTCGTTCGAGATTGCGATTTGAAATGATATACAACCACATTTTTATTTTAAATTGCGGATTGAAATGATAAATATCTGTATCACTTGACCATAGGATAGAAAATTATATACAGGCACCGCGGTATATATAAAAAATTATTTTTGAAATGATTTTTATGGTTTGTATACGATACGGTATAATAAATAATAAATTTGGATATGACGTAAATATATTTTATATATACATACATAGTTAAATTATTGAATTTAAACTATGCATAAATCTGTTAAATGAAAACGAATAAGATGAAAATGGCATTTGATAATTTATAGTATACGATTAAGTACAGGTTTAAGATCTTGCATATATATATAGAGTTACAAATGATTTAAATCAATTAAGATTGAAAGATAAATTTGAAATTTAATTTGAATTGAGCTTATTTGAAAATTTAACTCGATAAGTTGATGTTAACTTATTAAAATTGGAAATTTTAAAGGAATGATATTTATAACTGGATTTAATGAATAATTCTAGTAAAAAAAATGGAAGAAATTTTTTAGTGTTAATAAGTTTATTTTATTTTTAATGGTTATGGATTTATCATGTAAACCTTTCAAACTAAATAATAGGAAAATGAATTGTTGATTTGAAATTCCCGACCTTAGTTTTGAAATTCATTAAATACTCAAAGTTTGAAAATATTGAAATCGAAGGGTTTTATTCAAACTGAAAGTGAATCTAAAAGTTATGGGTTTAGACTGAATTTAAAGTGAAGAAAAATTGTGAAGGTGTGGAAATTATTTACCTTTAAAGAAATTTTAAATTCAATTGTTTTATTTTATATACTGTTGAATATCCACACCATTTAAGTTTTAAAAGTTATGGCTTTAAAACTATGTATTTCGAAGTATTATGTTGAAAGTTGAAATTCAAATATTTGGTTTCGAGATATTATAAATTTAAAAGTGGCATGATTTTAGAAAAGAAATATATTTGAAATAAAATGATATCATATTTATTTAGGTTTTAAAAGGAAATGATATCGTATTTATGGGTTTTGAAATGGACAATTATATTCTGATTTTAAAGTATAAACTATTTTAAAGACCGCGGTGTTATAATAACGTTTGGTTGTTGAAGAGATAGGGATCGGAAGTTGTCATACTCTCTGCCAACCCCGAAAACCACTTAAACAACCGTGTATGCGGTGGAGATTCCAGAATGAAGTAGGTTGGTGGTGGCGTTTTCTTTAAGGTAATACACGGACCCGACTCCCGTGAGTTGGCATAAGGTGGCCAAAACAGGAGCGATCGACGGGTTAATAAGGTAGCACCTTTGATCGGACACATCCCTTCGATATTATACTTTGACATTGGATTGATTCGGTGGCCACTTTGGATTTTTATTTGGGGGTGTGGCTCGAGGTGCGCGGAAGCTGCGCGCTACGCGTTACCACCGACCTGAAAACGTAATTGGTATATCTACCGTGGCATTGCCCAGTTGTGCTGTGTCACCTATACTATCGCGCCTTGTACGAGTGTAACGTCCCAACTTTTCACACGATTTAAATCGACACACGTGCCAATTCAAACCATACGCAACGGCAGATTGTTATGGGGTAAATAAGAAAAACAGAGAAAGAAAAAAAACTAAACAGAATCTCACAGCGGAAGGATAAAATATAATAATCAAATATACAGTTTAAAAGTTTGTTTACAAAACCATTTATATAATACATATCAGAGTTACACATACCAATAACAATGTAGTGGAACAATATGAGTGTAGTAGAATATAATTAATAATAATAATAAAATCTCCGTCTTCGTCCTCCAGAAATAAAGTCTTCAAATCCAGAAACGCTCGGACTGACCCGAGCGAAATTGAAAAGACAAAAACACTCGAGTCAGAACTAAAAGATCTTATGTAAGTTAAATTAACAGAAATAAATATGAGTGCAGTAACTCAAGAGATGCTTGGGATTTACATCTCCTAAGGATCCGCTAAACTATTTACTATGTAGTATACTACGCTATTATAATAGTGTCTAATTGTAAAATAAACTTACTTTTTAATAGCGTTAAGGGGTTACCCATATAGCCTTTAACACAGAATATATTCCCATAGTCTATACAGTACCGTAATCTCCCCCGTACTGGGCGTCGTCAGAGGGCACTCCATAGGTATGGTACAAAACAAAACTCGTAGTAAAGGCTCGGTATGGTAGGTGACACGGCACAACTAGGCAATGCCAGGGCAGATATACCAATTGCTATCCGGGCTGGTGGAAACGCGTAGCCGCAGTTACCGCCCACCTCGAACAAACTCCCCCAAAATCAAAAATAGAAGTGGCCACTGAATCAATCCAAAGTCAAAGTATAATATCGAAGAGGAGCGTCCGATCAGAGGTATGACCTCATTGGCCCGAGAATCACTCCTGTTTTAGCCACCTTATGCCAACTCAGGGGAGTCGGGTCCACGTATTTACCTTACAGGAAACGTCGCCACCACCTACTTCATTCTGGAATCTCCACCGCGTACACGGTTAGTCAAAGTGGTTTTCGGTATCGACAGAGAGTATGTCCATATCTGATCCCGGTCTCTTTGCCAACCCATCGTTATTATAACACCGCGGTCATTTAAAAATAGTTTATACTTTAAAATCAGAATAAAATTTTCCATTTCAAAACTATGAATACGATATCAATTTAAACCCAAAACAATATGATATCATTTTATCTCAAATATAATTCTTTTCCAAAATCATGCTGGCTTAAAGTTTAAAATATCTGGAAACCAAATATTTGAAATATACTTTCAAAGCATAATATTTTGAAATTCAAAATTTTAAAACCATAACTTCTAAACTTGAATGGTTTGGATATTCAACGAATGTAAAATAAATGGTTTAACTTTAAAGTTACTTTATAAAGAAAAATAATTTCCATGGCTTTTCAAATATATTTCTTTATTTAAAGTTTAAACCATAATTTAAATATCACTTCAAGTTCCAAAAACCCCTTCAATTTCTATATATATATATATATCCATTTGGAGTATTAATATTTCAAAACTAAAGTTGGATTTTCTTCTTTCAACAATTAATATTCTATTATTTAGTCTTGAATATTCATATAAATTCCATAAATAAAACTCCAATTTCTAGCAATTAAATATTTTCTCAAATTTACTTTATACTAGAATTTTCATTTTTAATTCATCTTGGAAATCCAGTTATAAATATCATACCTTAAAATTTCCAAACTTAAACATATAAGATAAATTTCCAAATTCCATTTTCTCAATTTTTCATTTTTATTCAACAGGTTTATACACAACTTAATTTTCAAATTTTTAACTTCATATGTATATATATCGAAGAATAATATTTTATAAAATATCAAAATCAAATTTTTATAAACCGTATCCCATCCAAACCATAGAAATCACTTTAAAATAATTTATATATAGACCACGCTGCCTGTATATAATTTTCTATCATATGGTCAAGTGATACGGATATTTATAATTTCAATCCGCAATTTAAAAATAAAATTTTGTGGTTGTATATCATTTCAAACCACAATCCCAAATGAAAAGAAAAATGCATGATAACTTGCAGTTTAATGATATAAAATAAAACATCCATTCATCAACATCATCCATCATCCAAATCACAATCATCATCCAATAACAAAACAATATCAATATATATCCGATAATATATAACAGTTAATAACTGGCAGTTATATTCAAAAATAAATTTAACAACTATTAAACTAACAGTTTATCTGCAAATAAATAACTATAACTGTCAATCTATAAGCAGTAATAAAATTTAATGAACAGTTATATTAAATAAATGCGATTTAACAGATATGATGAATAAAACATGCCAAACAGTCATAAATAAATCTCTACTCATATCGAAAATAAATTTAACAAACATAAAAACTTTTAGAAGTTGTGAGTGGGTTAAAACACTCACCTTTTGAATTTAAATCGAGTTTAAATCCGATTTAAACCCAAAAATTCGACGGTTTAAGAATTTGTCCAAACCAGCGTCAATAGATCCGAAATTTAATTACGATCCTTCTAACATATGCCACGTCACCATGGTCATCTTCCAGAACATGCGTATGTTCTCCTTTGTCCAGAACGCACTCACGAAACCCAACCACGCACGAACGCATCTCATCAGAGCCGCCACGCCATCGACGCCGGCCATCATGCCCACCTCGGCTCAGTCGCCAACGACCTCTGCTCGGCCCTGACCCCACCTCCGGTCACAAAAGCTTGCCGGCAAGCCCAAAAAACGCAGCCGCCTCCTTAATACATAAAACCCTAATCAATTTTTGACGAAAATCTAACCGTTGAAACAGCGAACAAACACAACAGATCAACTCTCCTCGGTCCCCTCTACAAAACCCAAAAACAAATTTCCGATTCGACGAACTTTTGTGACGCCGTGATGAACGGCCGAAACTAATTGGCCCCGATCTGAACACACAGAAACTCCAATCGAAAAACGGACAGTTCCAGCAGATTCGTATCGATGAAATCTATAACATATAATTTTTGTGAATTTTCCTGGAGACTTTAAATTTTTAGCTTTTGATTTGGTTTGAAATTAGATCTAAAATTTGATTGAGGAAGAGAAAGAATTGAAGAAATAAACGTACAGCAAATGAGCATAGAATGGAGGCTAGGGTTTAGCCCAGTCTATTTATAGACAAACTGCAATATAATAGGTGGGCACGAATTATAAACGTGCAAACCGCTAGTTGGACCAAAAAGCCGTTATGACCCCGGAACGAAAATTGGACAACCCATATATCAAAATAGGTATTTTAAAATATTCTGAACGCGATGGAAAAGGTTTCACGTCCAATTTTGATCGTATGAAGAAGTTATGCTGAAAACAATATTTCCAAATTGATTTCAATTAAATCGAATTCAAGGCGTTTCGCGTTCGTACGATCAAACGACAAGTCCGACCGCTACGAAACTTGAAACCCTACAATAATTTACCGATACGGATCCGATGAAACTGGTTTCGTCAAAATCCGATTCCGTGACCAAAATGGCTATTTTTATATTAATTAAATAAGTTGATTAAATCAAATTTTATATTTTAAATTCTAAAATTTACAATTTATCATCTTTATATTACTCAAACACTTACAATGATTTTACACAAAGTTAGATGTCAAATAAATGTTGATTCAATCATATGTTTCAGCGTAAATTCAAATTTTTATTATATACATCAAATTAAAAATTATACTTTCAATAATTACACTGAAATCACCATTCATTCTTTTTATTCAATTTATCTAATTGATTGCAATTAACCTTTTATCATCAATTAAATTCCGATATATTTATAGACTACGTTTTCCATTAATTGCCTAAATTTATTTACGTAATATTAAATTTGTATTTATTGCAATGATTTCCAATCTAACTGAAGGAACTAAGTATATAACTCAAAATAGTTGTTGTAAGACTCTCAATCCTTCATTCATTGTTATTAATTAAAGTTGAACATCAATAAACTTCGTTTATTGATTTTAACATTTTGCTATTCAATAAATACATTAAACGGGTAAACATAACATTTGAATTAAAATGCATTTCTCATGCATGCTTCATTTTATACAAATTTCCCTTTATTAGCTAAATCATGTTAGCAAAACAAAATATATTATATGAATGGTTAAAATTTTCAATTGTCTCACATTAATCCTAAATCACTGACTTACAATTTATTTTTAATTACTAGATTTGCATTGATTACATCGAATTGAAATTTAATATGTATTATTTCTCAAATGAAATAAATCTTTGGATTTAAATTCCCAAATTCAAAAATTAAGTCCTACCATAAATCTATGCTTTTATTATTCTACGTTTACACTCTCGTTACTCTTTAATTAATCACTAAGTAACGTTATCGTAAACCAACATAAATTAATATATTAAATTCTTACATTTTTTTCTATATATCCTATTTGTTCCAACTTCATTTATTAATGCTATCCCCTTATTTTGGTTACTACTCATCAACTTGCTAAAACATTACTACCAAAGTTTTTGTTATTGTAAACCTTAAACAATTTCATCAAAATTAAATATAAATTCCAAATTAAATCTCCCATTTCAACATGCTACTTCATTAGGAAATTTATACTAACTCTTATCATAACTAAGTCCTACATTTGAATAAATTTATTAAATTTGAATGTTCATTAAGGTTTATACATTACCAACTTGTACTGATTTTATACGATCGCTATTTACTTTATATTTCATTACTATTCAACATATATTTATTCATAAATCAAATTCAATATTAATTCTTCTTTCCTAGTATACATTTACATTCATTTCATTCCATTCATGCATTGAAATTTATATATTAACTAATACCAACGTTATTATCATTAATTTCAATTGGATTCCCAATTTTATCCAATACATTGAATAAATAACATATGGGTTAATCAAATCCTTACGTTTGTTTTTCTCATATTCCATAAAATCAAAACATACATTTAAATGATTTTACTGAATTGGAATTTCATTCAAGTCATAAGTTATTAACCTGCACTAATATGATTCCTAAATTTATTCCAACTACCGTTTACATTCTTTTATTGCATTAGATCAATTTAATATTTTCATAAATTTCTCACACTAAATTTTTATACAGGAAAAACTTTTCACTACTTAAATTCATTTGAATTAGCTTCGAATTCTATAAGCAGGTTTTAATTTATTTTGTTTTTCTACTAAATTCAATTTCAAACTTATTAATTTAACCAAATTAAAACCATGAAATTTACGGGTCGTTACACTCTCCCCCACTCAAAACTTTTCGTCCCCGAAAAGGAAAAAGAAGGGAAAACGAAGAACTAAGAAGTCAATATACCTTATTTAAACATTAACTTTATAACAAAAAATTTATTAAATTTATTTTCTTAAATAAAATATACACGTTTTATAATCATTATATCCTTTTATACTTAAATAAATGAAGTTTGGAAAAACATTTTCAAAATATTTCAAAGTTCAAAGATTTTTTTTTTTTTTTTTTATAAAGTGAAATATTTAAGTGGTTTCAACCATTAACACCCAATCAATACAACAACCATCCATTTCACAAACAGCATACACACCCAAACAAAGCAACCATTAAATCAAACAAACAAACAGTTGTTCGGGTTCAAAACTTGAAATTATACGGAATGAAAATAACTATCAAGTGCATCACGTACTCAACAGTCTTAGATGGAATGAAAATAGATTATTTATTCACCCAACAACTTCAAATTTCCTTACCCAACCAATCATAGATCAAACAATAACAATTTAAACCAACAAACCAAATTAACTTATTATAAGTTTATTTCATACTTAGTTGTTTGATTTCCTTTCTTTCATTTATTCAGTGATTACTTCATTTATTTTCACTTACTACTTGCTATTATTCATTCGTTTATTATTTCATGATCTTATTTATCCACCCTTTAATTACTTAAGTTTATAATCATTCATTTGTCATACTTGCCTTTAATTATATTCTCTTATAGTAAAATCCAATTATAACCTAAGTTTATAACATTAAATTCTCATTTATAATAGCAATTTCACTTGAATACTTCATTACCTACTCTTACTTGTACAAATTTCTATTACATTTCCTATTAAACATTTCAACTTTTATTATTTGGTAAGTTATATATGTTTTAAAGATGTACTTGAAAGTTATACAAGTTTTCTCATTACCTATGATTAATTTAAAATTCAATAATAATATTCTTTATTTCGCAGGTTATAATTTCAAATTTCATTTAATACCATTTATAACCTATCATTAAATCTCTTATATCTTTTAGAGGTTTTAATTTATTAGTTACCTATGTTTCAATTCACTACAATAATTGAAACAATTTATTAATGGTTCATTAATTTTATATTCGTTTTATAAGTTACAATTTCAACTTACTTTTAATTTCATTCATTTATTTAATGCTAATATTTAATAATAGTAACATTTTAATTACAACAAATTTGTAACCTTATAACATCAATTCTTATAAATAAAGAACTTCCTTTATCCATTTACTGAGGTTTACAATCGTTTATTTACATTGCTTCTCTTCCTATTGTATTAATTTTTTTTTACTTGAATTAAAGGTTCAAATTGGCTACACTTAATTGTACTATTAATTTACTGGAACTTAAGAACCAATTTCCAGGTTTAATTTTAAATCATTTAAAATAATAGATAGATATCTACACTTAACATATATATCCAATTATAATTAAAATGATAAAATTTTCTGAACAATTTTGCAGTAAATTACTACAGTGGCCTTCCTACTTCGAAACTCGAAAATAAATGTCGATGATGCGTGCACTCATCACCGAAATTATTTTCCAGCGACAAAGAGGGTAGTACAGAAATTTTTCTTTTCAAAATTCCTTTTTAAACAATTCTTTCAAATTACATCAAAATATTCATATCCAAAAATACTTCTAATAGTATTATAATTATATTCCAAAAATCAATTGAAAGAATTTCCAAACCCCGGAACTTAATTTTTAAATTCCCATTTCTTTTATTTTATTTTAAACCTTACCTCACTATTATTTATAATCTCATCACCTAACAACCAAATATATTGCAACCATTATAATCATTAAAATATTTACTTTATATATAGAAAATATAATAGGCAAAATTATTTCATTCACCTATATTAAAACAAATACTATGTCGGTCTGTCCTATTAAGTGTTTAGAAATCCTTATCGATGTCACGGCGTCCCATGCACCAACCAGAATTTCTAAATGCAAAACGGAACAGAGTAACACAATAATAAAATCTTTTTATAACACTAACAAATACGCTCTCTCATATATACACTCAGTGACTCCCATAGGGTATTACTACCCTATTAACAAAGAGTCAAACCCCACAAAGCCAAGGTTTATCGCTAAACCAAAGCTCTGATACCAGATGTAACGTCCCAACTTTTCACATGATTTAAATTGACACACGTGCCAATTCAAACCATACGCAAGGGTGGATTGTTATGGGTAAATAAGAAAAACAGAGAAAGAAAAAAAAACTAAACAGAATCTCACAGCTGAAGGATAAAATATAATAATCAAATATACAGTTTAAAAGTCTGTTTACAAAACCATTTATATAATACATATCAGAGTTACGCATACCAATAACAATTCAGCGGAACAATATGAGTGTAGTAGAATATAATTAATAATAATAATAAAATCTCCATCTTCGTCCTCCAGAAATAAAGTCTTCAAATCCTGAAACGCTCGGACTGACCCGAGCGAATTTGAAAAGACAAAAACACTCGAGTCAGAACTAAAAGATCTTATGTAAGTTAAATTAACAGAAATAAATATGAGTGCAGTAACTCAAGAGATGCTCGGGATTTACATCTCCTAAGGATCCGTTAAGCTATTTACTATGTAGTATACTGCGCTATTATAATAGTGTCTAATTGTAAAATAAACTTACTTTTTAATAGCGTTAAGGGGTTAACCATATAGCCTTTAACACAGAATATATTCCCATAGTCTATACAGTACCGTAATCTCCCCCGTACTGGGCGTCGTCAGAGGGCACTCCATAGGTATGGTACAAAACAAAACTCGTAGTAAAGGCTCGGTATGGTAGGTGACACGGCACAACTAGGCAATGTCAGGGTAGATATACCAATTGCTATCCGGGCTGGTGGAAACGCGTAGCCGCAATTACCGCCCACCTCGAACAAACTCCCCCAAAATCAAAAATAGAAGTGGCCACTGAATCAATCCAAAGTCAAAGTATAATATCGAAGAGGAGCGTCCGATCAGAGGTATGACCTCATTGGCCCGAGAATCACTCCTGTTTTAGCCACCTTATGCTAACTCACGGGAGTCGGGTCCACGTATTTACCTTACAAAAAACGTCGCCACCACCTACTTCATTCTGGAATCTCCACCGCGTACACGGTTAGTCAAAGTGGTTTTCGGTATCGACAGAGAGTATGTCCATATCCGATCTCGGTCTCTTTGCCAACCCATCGTTATTATAACACCGCGGTCATTTAAAAATAGTTTATACTTTATAATCAGAATAAAATTTTCCATTTCAAAACCGTGAATACGATATCAATTTAAACCCAAAACAATATGATATCATTTTATCTCAAATATAATTCTTTTCCAAAATCATGCCGGTTTAAAATTTAAAATATCTGGAAACCAAATATTTGAAATATACTTTCAAAGCATAATATTTCGAAATTCAAAATTTTAAAACCATAACTTCTAAACTTGAATGGTTTGGATATTCAACGAATGTAAAATAAATGGTTTAACTTTAAAGTTACTTTGTAAAGAAAAATAATTTCCATGGCTTTTCAAATATATTTCTTTATTTAAAATTTAAACCATAATTTAAATATCACTTCAAGTTCCAAAAACCCCTTCAATTTCTACATATATATATCCATTTGGAGTATTAATATTTCAAAACTAAATTTGGATTTTCTTCTTTCAACAATTAATATTCTATTATTTAGTCTTGAATATTCATATAAATTCCATAAATAAAACTCCAATTTCTAGCAATTAAATATTTTCTAAAATTTACTTTATACTAGAATTTTCATTTTTAATTCATCTTGGAAAATCCAGTTATAAATATCATACCTTAAAATTTCCAAACTTAAACATATAAGATAAATTTCCAAATTCCATTTTCTCAATTTTTCATTTTTATTCAACAGGTTTATACACAACTTAATTTTCAAATTTTTAACTTCATATGTATATATATCGAAGAATAATATTTTATAAAATATCAAAATCAAATTTTTATAAACCGTATCCCATCCAAACCATAGAAATCACTTGAAAATAATTTATATATAGACCACGATGCCTGTATATAATTTTCTATCCTATGGTCAAGTGATACGGATATTTATCATTTCAATCCGCAATTTAAAAATAAAATTTTGCGGTTGTATATCATTTCAAACCACAATCCCGAATGAAACGAAAAATGCATGATAACTTGCAGTTTAATGATATAAAATAAAACATCCATTCATCAACATCATCCATCATCCAAATCACAATCATCATCCAATAACAAAACAATGTGAATATATATCCGATAATATATAACAGTTAATAACTGGCAGTTATATTCAAAAATAAATTTAACAACTATTAAACTAACAGTTTATCTGCAAATAAATAACTATAACTGTCAATCTATAAGCAGTAATAAAATTTAATGAACAGTTATATTAAATAAATGCGATTTAACAGATATGATGAATAAAACATGCCAAACAGTCATAAATAAATCTCTACTCATATCTAAAATAAATTTAACAAACATAAAAACTTTTAGAAGTTGTGAATGGGTTAAAAAACTCACCTTTTGAATTTAAATCGAATTTAAATCCGATTTAAACCTAAAAATTCGACGGTTTCAGAATTTGTCCAAACCAGCGTCAACAGATCCGAAATTTAATTACGATCCTTCTAACATATGCCACGTCACCATGGTCGTCTTCCAGAACATGCGTATGTTCTCCTTTGTCCAGAACGCACTCACGAAACCCAATCATGCACGAACGCATCTCATCAGAGCTGCCACGCCATCGACGCCGGCCATCGTGCCCACCTCGGCTCAGTCGCCAACGACCTCTGCTCGGCCCTGACCCCACCTCCGGTCACAAAAGCTCGCCGGCGAGCCCAAAAAACGCAGTCGCCCCCTTGATACATAAAACCCTAATCAATTTTTGACGAAAATCTAACCATTGAAACAGCGAACAAACACAATAGATCAACTCTCCTCGGTCCCCTCTACAAAACCCAAAAACAAATTTCCGATCCGACGAATTTTTGTGACGCCGTGATG
This sequence comes from Allium cepa, assembly GCA_030765085.1. Taxonomy (NCBI): domain Eukaryota; kingdom Viridiplantae; phylum Streptophyta; class Magnoliopsida; order Asparagales; family Amaryllidaceae; genus Allium; species Allium cepa. The sequence continues at coordinate 914,695,304 of CM060943.1, forward strand.
AACGGCCGAAACTAATTGGCCCCGATCTGAACACACAGAAACTCCAATCGAAAAACGGACAGTTCCAGCAGATTCGTATCGATGAAATCTATAACATATAATTTTTGTGAATTTTTCTGGACACTTTAAATTTTTAGCTTTTGATTTGGTTTGAAATTAGATCTGAAATTTGATTGAGGAAGAGAAAGAATTGAAGAAATGAACGTACAACAAATGAGCATAGAATGGAGGCTAGGGTTTATCCCAGTCTATTTATAGACAAACTGCAATAGAATAGGTGGACACGAATTATAAACGTTCAAACCGATAGTTGGCCCAAAAAGCCCGTTATGACCCCGGAACGAAAATTGGATAACCCATATATCAAAATAGGTATTTTAAAATATTCTGAACGCGATGGAAAAGGTTTCACGTCCAATTTCGATCATATGAAGAAGTTATGCTGAAAACATTATTTCCAAATTGATTTCAAATTGATTTCAATTAAATCGAATTCAAGGCGTTTCGCGTTCGTACGATCAAACGACAAGTCCGATCGCTACGAAACTTGAAACCCTACAATAATCTACCGATACGGATCCGATGAAACTGGTTTCGTCGAAATCCGAGTCCGTGACCAAAATGGCAATTTTTATATTAATTAAATAAGTTGATTAAATCAAAATTTATATTTTAAATTCTAAAATTTACAATTTATCATCTTTATATTACTCAAACACTTACAATGGTTTTACATAAAGTTAGATGTCAAATAAATGTTGATTCAATCATATGTTTCAGCGTAAATTCAAATTTTTATTATATACATCAAATTAAAAATTATACTTTCAATAATTACACTGAAATCACCATTCATTCTTTTTATTCAATTTATCTAATTGATTGCAATTAACCTTTTATCATCAATTAAATTCCGATATATTTATAGACTACATTTTCCATTAATTGCCTAAATTTATTTACGTAATATTAAATTTGTATTTATTGCAATGATTTCAAATATAACTGAAGGAACTAAGTATATAACTCAAAATAGTTGTTGTAAGACTCTCAATCCTTCATTCATTGTTATTAATTAAAGTTGAACATCAATAAACTTCGTTTATTGATTTTAACATTTTGCTATTCAGTAAATACATTAAACGGGTAAACATAACATTTGAATTAAAATGCATTTCTCATGCATGCTTCATTTCATACAAATTTCCCTTTATTAGCTAAATCATGTTAACAAAACAAAATATATTATATGAATGGTTAAATTTTTTAATTGTCTCACATTAATCCTAAATCCCCGACTTACAATTTATTTTTAATTACTAGATTTGCATTGATTACATCAAATTGAAATATAATACGTATTATTTCTCAAATGAAATAAATCTTTGGATTTAAATTACCAAATTCACAAATTAAGTCCTACCATAAATCTATGCTTTTATTATTCTACGTTTACACTCCCGTTACTCTTTAATTAATCACTAAGTAACGTTATCGTAAACCAACATAAATTAATATATTAAATCCTTACATTTATTTCTATATATCCTATTTGTTCCAACTTCATTTATTAATGATATCCCCTTATTTTGGTTACTACTCATCAATTTGCTAAAACCTTACTACCTAAGTTTTTGTTATTGTAAACCTTAAAAAATTTCATCAAAATTAAATATAAATTCCAAATTAAATCACCCATTTCAACATGCCACTTAATTAGGAAATTCATACTAATTGTTATCATAACTAAGTCCTACATTTGAATAAATTTATTAAATTTGAATGTTCATTAAGGTTTATACATTACCAACTTGTACTAATTTTATACGATCGCTATTTACTTTATATTTCATTACTATTCTACATATATTTATTCATAAATCAAATTCAATATTAATTCTTCTTTCCTAGTATACATTTACATTCATTTCATTCCATTCATGCATTGAAATTTATATATTAACTAATACCAACGTTATTATCATTAATTTCAATTAGATTCCTAATTTTATCCAATACATTGAATAAATAACATATGTGTTAATCAAATCCTTACGTTTGTTTTTCTCATATTCCATAAAATCAAAACATACATTTAAATGATTTTATTGAATTGGAATTTCATTCAAGTCATAAGTTATTAACCTGCGCTAATATGATTCCTAAATTTATTCCAACTACCATTTACATTCTTTTATTGCATTAGATCAATTTGATATTTTCATAAATTTCTCACACTAAATTTTTATACAGGAAAAACTTTTCACTACTTAAATTCATTTGAATTAGCTTCGAATTCTATAAGCAGGTTTTAATTTATTTTATTTTTCTACAAAATTCAATTTCAAACTTATTAATTTAACCAAATTAAAACCATGAAATTTACGGGTCATTACACTCTCCCCCACTCAAAACTTTTCGTCCCCGAAAAGGAAAAAGAAGGGAAAACGAAGAACTAAGAAGTCAATATACCTTATTCAAACATTAACTTTATAACAAAAAAAATTTAAATTTATTTTCTTAAATAAAATATACACGTTTTATAATCATTATATCCTTTTATACTTAAATAAATGAAGTTTGGAAAAACATTTTCAAAATATTTCTAAGTTCAAAGATTTTTTATTTTTTATTTTTTTTTTATTTTTTTTATAAAGTGAAATATTTAAGTGGTTTCAACCATTAACACCCAATCAATACAACAACCATCCATTTCACAAACAGCATACACGCCCAAACAAAGCAACCATTAAATCAAACAAACAGTTGTTCGGGTTCAAAACTTGAAATTGTACGGAATGAAAATAACTATCAAGTGCATCACTTACTCAACAGTCTTAGATGGAACGAAAATAGATTATTTATTCACCCAACAACTTCAAATTTCCTTACCCAACCAATCATAGATCAAACAATAACAATTTAAACCAACAAACCAAATTAACTTATTATAAGTTTATTTCATACTTTAGTTGTTTGATTTCCTTTCTTTCATTTATTCAGTGATTACTTCATTTATTTTCACTTACTACTTGCTATTATTCATTCGTTTATTATTTCATGATCTTATTTATCCACCCTTTAATTACTTAAGTTTATAATCATTCATTTGTCATACTTGCCTTTAATTATATTCTCTTATAGTAAAATCCAATTATAACCTAAGTTTATAACATTAAATTCTCATTTATAATAGCAATTTCATTTGAATACTTCATTACCTACTCTTACTTGTACAAATTTCTATTACATTTCCTATTAAACATTTCAACTTTTATTATTTGGTAAGTTATATATGTTTTAAAGATGTACTTGAAAGTTATACAAGTTTTCTCACTACCTATGATTAATTTAAAATTCAATAATAATATTCTTTATTTCACAGGTTATAATTTCAAATTTCATTTAATACCATTTATAACCTATCATTAAATCTCTTATTTCTTTTAGAGGTTTTAATTTATTAATTACCTATGTTTCAATTCACTACAATAATTGAAACAATTTATTAATGGTTCATTAATTTTATATTTGTTTTGTAAGTTACAATTTCAACTTACTTTTAATTTCAATCATTTATTTAATGCTAATATTTAATAATACTAACATTTTAACTACAACAAATTTGTAACCTTATAACATCAATTCTTATAAATAAAGAACTTCCTTTATCCATTTACTGAGGTTTACAATCGTTTATTTACATTGCTTGTAACGACCCGTATTTTACGTGTTGACTAATCGTAAAATAATGGCTACTAGGTTGTTAGTGTTGTTAGTGTTGTTCATGTTGTTCAGAGCTTAAGTCATGAAAAGTTAACTCGTGTGGAAGCTAACTCGTGTAGGTGGATTTAGCTTAGGTAGTGTATTTTTAAGTCGTAGACGACTTAAGGGGTTTCGAGTTATAGGAATTACGACCTATAGAAGTTTCACGAGTTATTGTGTTAGAACGAGTTAAGGGGATAGGTCGGTTATACGACCTAAGGAAATGGTTTAGGACTTAGGGTGGTTGTCGAGTTAAGGGTTAACGACCTAAGGAACTGGACGAGTTAGTAGCTTAGGCGAGTTATCGGTTTTAGGGGTTAAGCGACTTACTAGACAACGACTTAAGAGTGTTTACGACCTATGGAAGTTGAGTCGTGAACGAGTTATAGTAGTTGACCGACCTATGGGGTTTACGACTTATTCGATGAGCGACCTAAGGAAGTTAGTCATGTTAGTTAGGTCGTAGACGACCTAAGTTAGGATGCTGAGGAATTAGGTCATGTGAGAGTAGGTCGAGTGGAGCGACCTATAGATTTGGACGAGTTAGCGTGTTAGTGCTAATGAGTTAAGGCTTAAGGAATTACGAGCTAACGTGTTAAGTGTTAGGTCGTTAAGAAGTTAAGTCGCGGCATCGTGGATCTGCATTCATTTTAAGTCGCGCAGCTTTAGGACCGTTAGATCGTGTGTGCGACTTAGTGGCTCGCTATGTCGTAAGTCGTAACTCGTTTACGAGTTATCTGCGTTCTTTTTAGGTCATAGGGATTGTGAGCCGTTGGATCTTATAGGTTGTAGAGGGGCTTTGGAGTTAGGTCGTTAACGACCTAGTTAACCCGAGTTTTGGTTGAGTCGTTGGTACGAGTTAAGGCCTTAGGTCGCCTAAGAGTTAGGTCGGCACATGCTAAGTCGTTAGCGACTTAATGATAGGTCGTAACTCGTGTTGCCTGTTGGGTCGTGAGCCTATTAGCGTTAGGTCGTGACATTTATAAGTCGTTTCCCAGTTGAGTCATAACTTGTGTACGAGTTAGGTCGTAACGTGTGCTAAGCCTTATGACGTTGAGTCGTTAGGTCGTGAGTCATGGGAATTTTGGTTCATGAGTCGTAACATGTTAGGTCGGCAACGACCTAAGACCGAGCGCGAGTTATGGACTGAGCGACCTAAGGGGGGGCGATTCAGCCTATAAATACGTGACCACTTGTGCACTTTTTGGCACCGGATTTTGAAGCGACGAAGTGCTGCCATTTTGAGAGCTCGACTACAACATTTCTTCATCTCCTTTTCTCCATTCCAATCTAGTTCTAACATCCATCCAAGATCGAAGATCGAGATTGAAGATCCAAGAGCTAAAGTTGAAGATCTTCATCCAACCAAGCTAGATTTCATCGTTTCAAGCGGGATTTCGACGAATCAAGCTTGAATCTTCGCTGTCCAGATCTGAAGTTGATAGTTTTTGAAGTGTTTGGGTGATTTGGTGAGTGGTAGTTATCTCTCACGCGGACCCAAAGGAGTGTTTTGGATTGGGGGTTTGTTGGAGTGTTGTAGATAGTGATTTTATGCATTCTTCCTTAGATCCAAGTGTAGATCCATTACTTATGAAGATGTTTACCTTTGCAAGTTCATTCATCTAGTTGTAGAGACAAAACCCATGATTTATATTTGTTAGATCTATGCTAAAGACCCATGATTCATGTATGTTAGATCTATGCTCATTTATTTACGAAATTGCCATTGTAATTATAAATGCCTATTTAGATCATGTTTGATTACTTGATTTTCTATGTAGATCTTGTTGAATGATTGATTGCTTGGATTAATGTTTGATTTGATTGATTAGTTGATCTATTACTTGACTTGGACAAGTAAGGTCGATGGTGATTCAAAAGCTAAGTGGGAAGGCTCTTGAATGGTGAAAGCTGCCTGTAGCATATGAAGCGGATGTGGAAGCTCATATGGATGGATTCGATGATGTGGAACCTTGCCATAATGCGAGAAGGCAAAGCATGATATTGAGATGGGACTTTGCTATGATGTGATGGGTCAAGGCATATGTTGAGATGGGACGGGTCATGATGACGTTCCAAGCACGGGCCATGACGTCGTGCGAAGTTATAACTCGGTGATGCGGTCCGAGTTGGGATGGATAATGGTTAGCTTGAGAGGCGCTTGAGCTAGTATGGAAAGAGTCGTCAAGGAGGATGACTAGGAGGCTAAGATCTCATCGTTGTTGAAGGTTCTAGCATACTCAAAGCAAGGGTACGTTGGAACGGGTCACGATGACGTTCCAAGCACGGGTCACGACGACATGCTAGTACTCTGGGCTAATGCGTTCGGCTTAGGCACGGGTCATGATGACGTGCAGAGTTATGTCTAAAACCGGGGTCACCATTAGCCCTTGACAGGTGGTCATTCAACTAACGGTGAAATCAAGGCAAGGATAACAGTGATAGCCAGAGTCATGGATGTTTGGTTGTATTATCATTCGGTCTCAAGAGCGGTGTTTTTCTGGGTGCTTATCTGATCTTGGTTTAGGCCTTGGGGGTTTGTATTTGGAAAACATCGTCCTTGGCTCGAGTGATTATTGCTTTACCTTAATTAACTGCTATGTTATGCTTGCTTCTTCTTAGTATGTGTCTGGGGGCTATCACTGTAGAAAGAGGTGGAGTGGGATGGTTTGGTTCCTATTCCTTCTATCCCTTATGCTCTTTTGGTATGTTTGATAGTTGATTTACTGCTCACTAAGACTTTGTCTGACTCAAGGTTTTATGTCTCCTCTTATTACCTTGGGCTGTTCATCCATGTTGGGATGGGCAGACTAGGTAGCAGGTGACAGGTGCTGTTCTTAGAGATCTACGCTGATGATGACGAAGACGAGCAGGACGCTTTGCATATTAGTTTTCTTACTATATGTACTGGGTGTTCCGCTGTTGTATCTGATTGAGTGTTATGTAGTGAGGCTTTGATGTATGACGATTCATATGTTTGTATAAAACTACTATGATGCTTATATGATGACATTCTGTTATGGAGCTTCACTATATATTTCCCTATTGTATTTTATCCATGCGCTGTGAGTGGTACGATAGAGTCTGCGATGTTTATTCTACCCTTGACTATCGTCCATGGCTGCCTGGCACACTTTCAGCGCATTATTTCCTTGTTTTGGTGCGGGAGTCATGGGCGGTCGTCACATTTGGTATTAGAGCTTTGGTTAATCGATTTTAGCCAACGCTCGCTGACGTAACTACGTAAGAGAAACGTAATTGTATTTTGATGGATGATTACTATATATAATATAGTAGTTTAGATGGATTTGAACTCCTTATGTAGTTGTTCCTCAAGGTGTTCTAATTAGTCCTTTTTGTAGATACTAAGGATGAGTCGAAGAGGGAGACCAGTTGCAAGGGAAGGCCGTGCCGCTGAAGGAGTTGCTGATTATGGAGCTATATTTGAAGCCATGATGACTTCTATCATGAGAAGGATACCAGCTCCAGGGCCATCTGTAGATGTTGGAGTTCAAGTTCAAGCTCCAAGACCGGTGGATTTTGTTAAGTTGTGTAAGGACTATACTGCTCTTGGAGGAAAGGTTTTCTAAGGGACGGAATCGACCATTGAAGTGCAGAGATGGATGGATGCTTGTAGGAGGATCTTTGGAGATTTAGGAATTGAGGATGCAACTAAGAGGAAGCTTGCATCGAGACAGCTTCAAGGGAGAGCTGCTGATTGGTGGAACTCTATCACCATTGATACTCCAGAAGAAGAGATTTCTTGGGAGCAGTTTCAAGCTAGGTTTGAAGCTATGTTCATCTCTACTGCTCAGAAGTCTGTTTTGTTTAAGAAGTTTGTTGAGCTCAAGCAAGGCGTGAGGTCGGTTCTTGAGTATGTTTCTGAGTTTGAGGCTTTGTCCAAGTTTGCTCGGTCGTATATTGATTCTCCCTATCAGAAGAATGAAAAGTTCGTGACAGGCTTGGACGCTTATCTTGGAAGGCAGTTAGTGGATCATTTGGACGATCCGTTTGAGAAGCTTGTGGAAAAAGCTCTTAGGCATGAGAGTTTGTTTCCCAGGGAAGATTCTGTTGTTGCTGTAACCAAGGAAGGGTCTAAGCCACAGCAGGGTAGAAATAAGAAGAGGAAGCAGCAGCAACAGAAGGGAAAGGATGGCCAGAAGAAGTTGAAAGGCGAAGTGACTTGCTACAACTGCCGACAGAAGGGTCATCTCTCCCGGGATTGCAAGAATCCAAAGGTGCAGTTGAAGTGCCACAACTGTGATAAGCTGGGACATATCAAGAAGGACTGTCCAGAACCGAGGAAAGATAGGCAGGTTGTGCAAGCTTATGCTTTGGGAGCTGTGCCGTCGTCTTCAAAAGCTCCTACTGCTGAAGAGAAGGGGAAGAGTGTGGTGGTTCAAGGTACTCTTTCCATTTGTGGTGTTCCAGTTAGAGTGTTGTTTGATACTGGAGCGTCGCATTCTTTTGTTTGTGATGTTTTGGTAGGCCGGTTAGGTTTGAAACCGGATATTGTTGATAGGCCATTGGTTGTGACAAATCCAGTTGGGGGTTCGTCATGTTTGTGTATGATATGCCGTGGCCTAGTTGTGTCGAGTCATGATTGTTCGTTTGTTTGTGATTGCTTTGTTCTGAACTTTGCGGGGTTCGGAATTATTTTGGGTATGGACTGGCTTAGGAAGTATGCGACAAAGATTGATTGTGAGAGGCTGGAGGTGACAGTCGGGAATGTGGAAGGGCGAAAGGTTATGATACGATGTAAGCATGAAGAAGGCGTCTTCATGAGCTTCATGTATTCGCTGGTTGTTCCACGGGATGGACTGTCATCGGTGCCTATTGTGAATGGATTTGAGGATGTCTTTGACGAAGTCAAAGGGTTACCGCCGCATAGAGAGATCGAGTTTCGTATTGATCTAGTTGAGGGAGCCAGACCCGTTGTGATGCCTCTTAGGCGGATGGCGCCTAGGGAACAACAAGAGTTGAAGGTGCAAGTTGATGACCTTTTACGGAAAGGATTCATTCGGCGTAGTGTGTCCGAATGGGGTGCACCAGTTGTGTTCGCAACCAAAGCGGATGGATCGTTGAGGTTGTGTGTCGATTATCGTGAGCTGAATAAGATGACTAAGAAGAACAAGTATCCATTGCCGAGAATAGATGACTTGTTTGATCAGCTTCACGAGGCTAAGGTGTTTTCTCAGATGGATTTGGCAACGGGATTTCACCAGTTAAGGGTGGCGAAGGATAGTGTGCCGAAGACTGCTTTTAGGACACCATCCGGTTTTTATGAGTGGCTGGTAATGCCGTTTGGATTGACTAACGCACCAGCATATTTTGTGGATCTTATGAATAGAGTATTCAGAGACCAGTTGAACAAGATTGTACTTGTGTTCGTGGATGATATTCTGATTTACTCCAGAACTGAGGAAGAGCACAAGACGCACTTGCGTATTGTTTTGGAGATTTTGCGGAAACATCAGCTGAAGGCTAAGTTTTCGAAGTGTCACTTCTGGAAGAGTGAAGTGAGATTCTTAGGCCATGTTATTTCTGGAAATGGAATAGTGGTTGATCCCGCTAAGGTGGCAGCGATCCAGGATTGGGTCAGACCTAAGAATGCATCAGATGTGAGAAGTTTTCTTGGACAAGCAGGATATTATCGACGGTTTATCAAAGACTTTTCCAAGATAGCTGCACCATTGGCAGGATTGACGAAGAAGAATCAAGTATTCAGTTGGGATGCTAAGTGTGAGCAGGCCTTTGGAATCCTGAAAGAGCGACTGACGAGTGCTCCTGTTTTGACTATTCCAAGTGGGGATGATGAGATGGTGGTTTACACCGATGCATGTGGTACTGGACTTGGAGCAGTGCTAATGCAGAAAAATAAAGTTGTTGCGTATGCAAGTCAACAACTGAAGCCGCATGAAAGGAATTACCCGACTCATGATTTGGAGTTGGCGGCGATTGTTTTTGCTCTCAAGATGTGGAGGCATTATCTAATGGGTGTTCGATTCGAGTTGTTTACAGACCATAAGTCTTTGAAGTATCTTTTCTCCCAAAAGGATTTGAATCTTCGGCAGCAACGATGGCTAGAGTTTTTAGCATCATATGATTTTGGTATAGCCTATACTCCGGGAAAAGGTAACGCAGTAGCTGATGCGTTGAGTCGAAGACATGCGGGATTGGGAGTCATGTTTTCGGAATGGAAGAGTCTCGAGTATTTGGCTGGATTTGATTTCAAGCCTAGATGTGAATTGGAATCTGAAATGTTGGCAAACTTATCGGTAAGACCTACTCTTGTGGAAAGGATTGGCGAGAGCCAAAAGCGAGACGATAAGATTGTCAAGATTATTCGTGATTTGGAATCTGGATTGGAACCAGAGAAGGATAGAAGATTCGAAGTCGACCGAGAGGGTTGGCTTCGGAAGCAAGGACGAATGGTTGTTCCCGATATCGATGAGTTGAGAGATGAAGTTCTGAAGGAAAGTCATCACTCGAAGTTGACAATTCATCCAGGAGGAAATAAGATGTATCGGGATATGAAGAGAACCTATTACTGGGAAGGTATGAAGAAGGACGTTGGAAATTTTATTTCCAAATGTATGAATTGTCAGTTGGTAAAAGCTGAACAGAAAAGGCCAAGTGGATTACTTCAGCCATTAGAGTTTCCTACATGGAAGTGGGAGCAAGTGTCGATGGATTTTATCGATGGCCTACCTAGAACCAAGGCGGGAAATGAAGGGATTTGGGTCATCGTAGATCGGTTGACCAAGAGTGCAAGATTCATTCCTGTTCGATAGACTAGGACTGCATCGAAGTTGGCTGAGCTTTATGTTAAGTGGATAGTTCGATTCCATGGTGTTCCGAAGAATATAGTGAGCGACCGAGATCCTTTGTTCACTACTGGATTTTGGAAGAGCTTCCAGGATGTTTTGGGAACCAAGTTGTGTTTGAGTACAGCTTATCATCCCCAAACAGATGGTCAGACTGAGAGAGTCAACCGAGTTTTGGAAGATCTCCTCAGGGCTTGTGTTTTGGATTTCGGAGGATCGTGGGAAGATCACCTTCATTTGGTGGAGTTTGCATATAACAACAGTTATCAATCTAGCATTGGTATGGCACCATATGAAGCACTGTATGGAAGACCGTGTAACTCTCCGACATGTTGGTTGGAAATTGGAGAAAAGCTGATACTTGGGCCTGAGATGATTCGTCAGACTTCGGATTGTATAGAGATCATTCAGCAACGAATGAAGGCGGCCCAAGACCGTCAGAAAAGTTATGCCGATAAGCGTCGTAAGGATTTGGAATTCGACGTAAGTGATAGGGTTTTTGTGAAGATTTCTCCTCTGAAGAGTGTTATTAGATTCGGGAAGAAAGGAAAGTTAACTCCGAGATTTGTTGGACCATTCCCGATTATTGAGCGAATTGGAAAGCTCGCTTATAGATTGGAGTTACCGGAAAAGATGGCAGGTGTGCACAATGTTTTTCATGTATCTTATCTACGGAAGTATGTGCACGACTCGAATACGGTGGTTTCTGCAGGTAGCTGTGAAGATTTGGAGGTTGATCCAGTTGTTAGAAGACCTCGTAAGCTGCTTCGTATTGTTGAAACCGATACGAAACAGCTTAGGAGGAAGACGATTACGTTGCTCAAGATACAATGGAGTGATGATGTTAACGACTGTACGTGGGAGGAGGAAGAGAGGATGAAGGCAGCTCATCCCGAACTCTTCGAGGTATGGCCCTAAGGTGTCGTGACATCTCATGAATTTGTACCTTGTTCTAGTCTTAGAATTCTGCATGCTAGGTTAGGAATTGGATGCATGGTTTGTTGATTGCTATGGATGGTAGGCATGCAGAATAGTTTTGATTGCTGTTGTTTGTTTGGAATTTCGGGGGCGAAATTCCTAAGGGGGAGAGAATGTAACGACCCGTATTTTACGTGTTGACTAATCGTAAAATAATGGCTACTAGGTTGTTAGTGTTGTTCATGTTGTTCAGAGCTTAAGTCATGAAAAGTTAACTCGTGTGGAAGCTAACTCGTGTAGGTGGATTTAGCTTAGGTCGTGTATTTTTAAGTCGTAGACGACTTAAGGGGTTTCGAGTTATAGGAATTACGACCTATAGAAGTTTCACGAGTTATTGTGTTAGAACGAGTTAAGGGGATAGGTCGGTTATACGACCTAAGGAAATGGTTTAGGACTTAGGGTGGTTGCCGATTTAAGGGTTAACGACCTAAGGAACTGGACGAGTTAGTAGCTTAGGCGAGCTATCGGTTTTAGGGGTTAAGCGACTTACTAGACAACGACTTAAGAGTGTTTACGACCTATGGAAGTTGAGTCGTGAACGAGTTATAGTAGTTGACCGACCTATGGGGTTTACGACTTATTCGATGAGCGACCTAAGGAAGTTAGTCATGTTAGTTAGGTCGTAGACGACCTAAGTTAGGATGCTGAGGAATTAGGTCGTGTGAGAGTAGGTCGAGTGGAGCGACCTATAGATTTGGACGAGTTAGCGTGTTAGTGCTAATGAGTTAAGGCTTAAGGAATTACGAGCTAACGTGTTAAGTGTTAGGTCGTTAAGAAGTTAAGTCGCGGCATCGTGGATCTGCATTCATTTTAAGTCGCGCAGCTTTAGGACCGTTAGATCGTGTGTGCGACTTAGTGGCTCGCTATGTCGTAAGTCGTAACTCGTTTACGAGTTATCTGCGTTCTTTTTAGGTCATAGGGATTGTGAGCCGTTGGATCTTATAGGTTGTAGAGGGGCTTTGGAGTTAGGTCGTTAACGACCTAGTTAACCCGAGTTTTGGTTGAGTCGTTGGTACGAGTTAAGGCCTTAGGTCGCCTAAGAGTTAGGTCGGCACATGCTAAGTCGTTAGCGACTTAATGATAGGTCGTAACTCGTGTTGCCTGTTGGGTCGTGAGCCTATTAGCGTTAGGTCGTGACATTTATAAGTCGTTTCCCAGTTGAGTCATAACTCGTGTACGAGTTAGGTCGTAACGTGTGCTAAGCCTTATGACGTTGAGTCGTTAGGTCGTGAGTCGTGGGAATTTTGGGTCATGAGTCGTAACATGTTAGGTCGGCAACGACCTAAGACCGAGCGCGAGTTATGGACTGAGCGACCTAAGGGGGGGCGATTCAGCCTATAAATACGTGACCACTTGTGCACTTTTTGGCACCGGATTTTGAAGCGACGAAGTGCTGCCATTTTGAGAGCTCAACTACAACATTTCTTCATCTCCTTTTCTCCATTCCAATCTAGTTCTAACATCCATCCAAGATCGAAGATCGAGATTGATGATCCAAGAGCTAAAGTTGAAGATCTTCATCCAACCAAGCTAGATTTCATCGTTTCAAGCGGGATTTCGACGAATCAAGCTTGAATCTTCGCTGTCCAGATCTGAAGTTGATAGTCTTTGAAGTGTTTGGGTGATTTGGTGAGTGGTAGTTATCTCTCACGCAGACCCAAAGGAGTGTATTGGATTGGTGGTTTGTTGGAGTGTTGTAGATAGTGATTTTATGCATTCTTCCTTAGATCCAAGTGTAGATCCATTACTTATGAAGATGTTTACCTTTGCAAGTTCATTCATCTAGTTGTAGAGACAAAACCCATGATTTATATTTGTTAGATCTATGCTAAAGACCCATGATTCATGTATGTTAGATCTATGCTCATTTATTTACGAAATTTCCATTGTAATTATAAATGCCTATTTAGATCATGTTTGATTACTTGATTTTCTATGTAGATCTTGTTGAATGATTGATTGCTTGGATTAATGTTTGATTTGATTGATTAGTTGTTCTATTACTTGACTTGGACAAGTAAGGTCGATGGTGATTCAAAAGCTAAGTGGGAAGGTTCTTGAATGGTGAAAGCTGCCTGTAGCATATGAAGCGGATGTGGAAGCTCATATGGATGGATTCGATGATGTGGAACCTTGCCATAATGCGAGAAGGCAAAGCATGATATTGAGATGGGACTTTGCTATGATGTGATGGGGCAAGGCATATGTTGAGATGGGACGGGTCATGATGACGTTCCAAGCACGGGCCATGACGACGTGCGAAGTTATAACTCGGTGATGCGGTCCGAGTTGGGATGGATAATGGTTAGCTTGAGAGGCGCTTGAGCTAGTATGGAAAGAGTCGTCAAGGAGGATGACTAGGAGGCTAAGATCTCATCGTTGTTGAAGGTTCTAGCATACTCAAAGCAAGGGTACGTTGGAACGGGTCACGATGACGTTCCAAGCACGGGTCACGATGACGTGCTAGTACTCTGGGCTGATGCGTTCGGCTTAGGCACGGGTCATGATGACGTGCGGAGTTATGTCTAAAACCGGGGTCACCATTAGCCCTTGACAGGTGGTCATTCAACTAACGGTGAAATCAAGGCAAGGATAACAGTGATAGCCAGAGTCATGGATGTTTGGTTGTATTATCATTCGGTCTCAAGAGCAGTGTTTTTCTGGGTGCTTATCTGATCTTGGTTTAGGCCTTGGGGGTTTGTATTTGGAAAACATCGTCCTTGGCTCGAGTGATTATTGCTTTACCTTAATTATCTGCTATGTTATGCTTGCTTCTTCTTAGTATGTGTCTGGGGGCTATCACTGTAGAAAGAGGTGGAGTGGGATGGTTTGGTTCCTATTCCTTCTATCCCTTATGCTCTTTTGGTATGTTTGATAGTTGATTTACTGCTCACTAAGACTTTGTCTGACTCAAGGTTTTATGTCTCCTCTTATTACCTTGGGCTGTTCATCCATGTTGGGATGGGCAGACTAGGTAGCAGGTGACAGGTGCTGTTCTTAGAGATCTACGCTGATGATGACGAAGACGAGCAGGCGGCTTTGCATATTAGTTTTCTTACTATATGTACTGGGTGTTCCGCTGTTGTATCTGATTGAGTGTTATGTAGTGAGGCTTTGATGTATGATGATTCATATGTTTGTATAAAACTACTATGATGCTTATATGATGACATTCTGTTATGGAGCTTCACTATATATTTTCCTATTGTATTTTATCCATGCGCTGTGAGTGGTACGATAGAGTCTGCGATGTTTATTCTACCCTTGACTATCGTCCATGGCTGCCTGGCACACTTTCAGCGCATTATTTCCTTGTTTTGGTGCGGGACTCATGGGCGGTCGTCACATTGCTTCTCTTACTATTGTATTAATTTTTATTTTTATTTTACTTTAATTAAAGGTTCAATTTGGCTACACTTAATTGCACTATTAATTAACTGGAACTTAAGAACCAATTTCCGGGTTTAATTTTAAATCATTTAAAATAATAGATAGATATCTGCACTTAACATATATATCTAATTATAATTAAAATGATAAAATTTTCTGGACAATTTTGCAGTAAATTACTACAGTGGCCTTCCCACTTCGAAACTCGAAAATAAATGTCGATGATGCGTGCACTCATCACCGAAATTATTTTCCAGCGACAAAGTGGGTAGTACAGAAATTTTTCTTTTCAAAATTCCTTTTTAAAACAATTCTTTCAAATTACATCAAAATATTCATATCTAAAAATACTTCTAATAGTATTATAATTATATTCCAAAAATCAATTGAAAGAATTTCCAAACCCCGGAACTTAATTTCTAAATTCCCATTTCTTTTATTTTATTTTAAACCTTACCTCACTATTATTTTTAATCTCATCACCTAACAACCAAATATATTGCAACCATTATAATCATTAAAATATTTACTTTATATATAGAAAATATAATAGGCAAAATTATTTCATTCACCTATATTAAAGCAAATATTATGTCGGTCTGTCCTATTAAGTGTTTAGAAATCCTTATCGATGTCACGGCGTCCCATGCACCAACCAGAATTTTTAAATACAAAACGGAACAGAGTAACACAATATTAAAATCTTTTTATAACACTAACAAATACACTCTCTCATATATACACTCATCGACTCCCATAGGGTATTACTACCCTATTAACAAAGAGTCAAACCCCACAAAGCCAAGGTTTATCGCTAAACCAAAGCTTTGATGCCAGATGTAACGTCCCAACTTTTCACACGATTTAAATCGACACACGTGCCAATTCAAACCATACGCAAGGGTGGATTATTATGGGGTAAATAAGAAAAACAGGGAAAAAAAACTAAACAGAATCTCGCAACGGAAGGATAAAATATAATAATCAAATATAAAGTTTAAAAGTCTGTTTACAAAACCATTTATATAATACATATCAGAGTTACACATGCCAATAACAATGCAGCGGGACAATATGAGTGTAGTAGAATATAATTAATAATAATAATAAAATCTCCGTCTTCGTCCTCCAGAAATAAGGTCTTCAAATCCTGAAACGCTCGGACTGACCCGAGCGAATTTGAAAAGACAAAAACACTCGAGTCAGAACTAAAAGATCTTATGTAAGTTAAATTAACAGAAATAAATATGAGTGCAGTAACTCAAGAGATGCTCGGGATTTACATCTCCTAAGGATCCGTTAAACTATTTACTATGTAGTATACTGCGCTATTATAATTGTAACAACCCTATATTTTGTAATTATTTTATTTTATATTTTAATCATTTTAATGTAAAATTTTGGTTTAAAAACTTATTTTACTTATTTGAATGATAAAATTTTATTATTTAAATACAAAATCTTGATTTTATATGAGTTATAATTCCAAACTGTGTAAGTTAAATATTTGCTTGAAATGTTGATCCTGGTCAAAACAGTCAAACTGTGACTTTTAACTTAAAATTTTAAAAGTTTGAAATTTAAATTTTTTTTCTTTTATTATGAAATTACATAAAATTCTAAGAACGCCACTTTTCGTTTCGTTGAAATTGGATGTAAATTGTGAAAGTTATACCCTTTAAAATATTGTGCATATATAGGGTTGTTTAACAATGACTATTTTAAATTGAATAAATTACTTCTTCTTTGTTATATTCTATTTTAATATGTAATAATATGTTTTATTATGTATATTTTGACTTTTAAATATTTTTAAATGATAATAGAATTTTTCCAAAATTTACTGTATTTATTTCCTATTTTTAAAGGCTGTTTTATAATTTTCTACTATTTTCTTCATATAAATTTTTCTAAATTAATAATTTTTTTTTGTGAATGCATTTTATTTTATTTGTTATAAATATTTTTACAAGTCCATGAAGATTTTCTAAAGTTCATTTGAAATTATTTCTAATTTTTAAAGCCTAGTCTGCAATTTTAAGCCATTTTCTTAATTTAATTATATATAATTAAAATTTATTGATTTATTTTATACATTCACTTTTATTGCTGTGTTTTACTTTATTTTATTCATATTACATGTATTTAAATTTAAGAAATTTTTACCAAAGTGTATTGAAGTTATTTCTAATTCCTAAGTCTAGTTTTCATTTTTCTGTGCCATTTTTCTTATTTTAATCATATCTAATTAATAATTAATTATTAATATTTTGTTTATCTGTTATATTTTCGAATTATAACTGAAATTTATAAGTTTTTTCAGTTATTTAAGATGTATATGAATATATATAGGAAGTTTAAAAGGTTTGAAAGCAAAGAAACGTAAAACCGTTTCAACGTTTCTTCTTCCGTTTCTTTTCCAATTAATAGATTTAATTTCCTTTGACCGTTCCTTTCTTTATTGTAGCTGTGCATTTCTTACCTCATTTTCACGTGAAAACATTCCTCTCCACTTCATTTTTCACGGCTAGAAAGTTTTGGTAATGGCTCCTCTTTTCCTCTTCTTTTTGCTCTTCTTTTTCCATTGTTTTCTCATATTTTGCCTTGTTTTCTCATGTTTATTGCTTGGCCTCTCCTCCATAGCCACAGCCACCACCTCCTACACCTCTTCCCTGCCATCATCACCAGCTACCCCTCTGGTCTTGAACAAGGCCGACCCCACCATGGTGCCAAAACTCCAAAAAAATGCAACAATGCCCTTGAACAATGCTAGTTTGACCACCTTTGCCTCATCTCCTTCAACCACCACCTTAACCGCCACCATAGCCACCTCCACCACCTCTGACCTGACCTCCACCCTCTGCCACATCACCCACCACCCTCTGGAAATCAGACCATGACCAAGCCGTGCCCATCCATTGAAGCTAGCACCACAAAACTTCCACAAAACTCCTTAAAACATTGTCTAGACCACACATATCATCACCTACCCTCCATATCTTGCTTTGGCCACCCCTTAGCCACCACCACCAGCCACTCCACCACCTTTGGCCGCTGCTCCAGCTACTGTCCAAACCTGTACAAGCATGGCCAAGCCACCACATGCCCATGGCCGAGCCAAGAATGTCACAAAAACTCAACTTATTTAACCTTGACCCTATATATGCTTTATGTTGCACCACTACACCTTCATCTCCACTTGTTGCCTTGCCTATATGATGTTAAACCTGACCTATATGTTGTCATACCTGAGCCGAAGCATCATCATAGCCAAGCATAAGTGTCCCTTAGGCCAAGCATTGAAGTGGTTCAAGCAAGGTCCAATCTATCTTGTTCATTTTGCTTTGCATTTCAAAATTGTTTCACTGTTATTTTATGTTGAATGTTTATATATTGTCTTGTTTGTTTTGTTTGGGGTTGTTGATACAAAATCATGTCTTGTCTATCTTTCAACTCAAATCAAAAGTCGTGCAATTGTGCTTGTCGTGCCTTTGGAGTCGTGCTTGTATGTTGTTTTGGTCTCTAGCTTTGAAAAAGGTGAGTCTTTCTCACTCTGACATTTATACTTATGAAAAGTGAATTGATGACATGTGTTTAGTAATATAAAACATTTATGCAAGTTAATGATGATCATATGATACGCTATGCCATCTTATTACCATATTATTACCATGTTAAAACTTTTAATTTTCACCTGACATCTAATATATGACTGTATATTGTGATATTGACCTTGTTTATATTATTTCTGTATATGATCAAACTGCAAGTTTCCTGTTAGAAAAAAATGTTATGGGCTGAAATGATAGGCCTGAATGGTTTTAAATTTTTCATTTTGACTTGGGATTGCTGGTTTGAAATGATAAAACCCGGATTTTCTTTGTAAATTACGGGTTGAAATGATATATTACCTGTAACACTTTACCTAGCGTAGAAAATTATATACAGGCTCGTAGTTAAAATATGTTTTTCTAAAATTTTAAATATTTTTGAAATTTAATTATTATAATGTTTTGATTTTAAATAAAAAAAGGTTTTTTGTAAAATATTATTGGTTTTCTGAACAATTGTAAGTGAAATGAATTAATGAAAAGTAAGAAAATTTTGAACGTAAGTTATTTTGGAAAATTTGATTTAATTATAATTGGAAATTAAATTGAATATGAAATTATGATAAATTTATGATAATTTGAATTTAAATGAATTTAAAGTGATTTTTATATCATATTAATGATTTTAATAAAGTTGAAATGTGAAATGAATGAATATTGTAAGTTGAAATTTTGAAATATAACTAAAACTGGAAATTTATGAAATTGACGTAAAAGTGAACTTTTAGTTAAGTAAATAAAAATAAATTAAGTTATATTTGAGAATTTGAACTTAAGTGTTAAGTTGAAATTTAATGTAATGGATTTAAAATTGAACATTGCAATTTAATAAGTGAATTATTATTAAATCTTGATTTTTGAATGGAAATTTAACTTTATAAGATCATGAACTCGAGGAAAAATTTAATGATGTTATAAATGTGAAAATGTATGATTTTATAAGTTAAAAATGTTTTAAATAAAAATATAATTGGTTGAGAAATTATATTGAATATTTGAAGTTAACTGACTGTATTTTTGAAATGCTATTAATTACAATGTAAATGATATTACAGCATTTGAAAATGTTGTAGTTGATGATAATGAACTAAAAAGCTAAATTGAATTAAAAGCTATTATAGCAATTTTTGTAAGTGCTATAAATTGTTGAATTTAACTAAGTGTATTCGAAATTTAAATAAACCCTACAACATTTTAAAATGTTGTTTTTTGTTGAATTGCACTGTTTTGAATGTATTTTTCCGTAGCGTTTTCTAAATGCCATGAAAAGTGAAATTTCACTGTTTTGATAAACTTAAGTGAATAAATGAACTTTGAAAGTCGAAAATTTTGGAAATTTAATAATTTAATTATTAAACATAATAAATTCATTTTAATGATTAAAAATGATTTTTGGAATATATACTGTTTTGAGATATGGATTGAAATGATATTTTAAATTGAATAAAATGAATAATGATTTGAATTGAATGTGGTTTCAAAAAGATATGATATTTTGATATATTAAATGATTGAAATGTGGTTTTGAAAAGATACGATATTTTGATATATTAA
Source organism: Allium cepa (assembly GCA_030765085.1). Taxonomy (NCBI): domain Eukaryota; kingdom Viridiplantae; phylum Streptophyta; class Magnoliopsida; order Asparagales; family Amaryllidaceae; genus Allium; species Allium cepa. The sequence goes on from CM060943.1 coordinate 914,715,429, forward strand.
AACGATTTGAAAATGAAGTTTTGAACGGATAGGATATTTTGATATATTAAAATGATTTGAAACGAAGTTTTGAAAGATATGATATTTTTGATATTAAATGATTTGAAACACGGGGTTTGAAAGATAGGACATTTTGATATTAACATGATTTAAAAAGAAGTTCTGAAAGATATGATATTTTGGAACTGAAGCTTTGAAAGGTTATGATATTTTGATATTTTAAAATGTTATGAAAGGTAGTGTTGAAAAGGGTACGAAAATTTAATATATTGAAATGGTTAGAAATGACTTGATATTTATTTTGATAAATATTTGAATTGAAAGATATTTTACGATGATATATTGAAATGGTTTTGGAAATGATTTAATCTTTATTTTGATAAAGATTTGGATTGAAAAGGATATTTTATTTTGAAGTATAAAATATTGTTTTAAAGTTATAACTTCGGGTTATAATAACGATTGGTTGTTAAAGAGACCGGGATCGGATATTGTCTTATAGCCGGCCAATACCGAAAACCACTTTAACAACTGTGTACGCGGTGGAGATTCCAGAATGAAGTAGGATGATGGCGACGTTCTCGAGGTATATTACGTGGACCCAACTCCCGTGAGTTGGCATATATGACTAGAACAGGAGCTACACCGGGCTACACAAAGGATCGCACCCTTTCATTGAGCATGCTCCATCGGAAACCATTCTATTACTGTTGTGATTCGATTCTGTGGCGCCACTTTGATTCGAGGGTATTGTTCGATGTAGTGCGGAAGCTGCTGGCTTGCCGTCACCACCGGTCCGGGAGTGCAAACAGTGTAACCACCCTGGCATTTCCTTGCGTGCCGTGTCATATCCTTATTTCGAGCCCACTACGATTTTGGTTTTAAAGATCCGACCGCGTTAAGGTTCACCATCCCCTTAACGCTATTTTCTATATGATTATACTTTACTGATTAGACACTACCGTATATAGCGTATATTACTACATAGTAAATAGTTTAACGGATCCTTAGAGGATGGGCAGTCCCAAGCATCCTTTAAGTTACTGATGCATTTTGTTACTGTTCACTTGAGTTGATTTACAGTTTATAAGTATTTATGTCCTGACTCGAGGGTTTTGTGTTTTGCTTTACGCTCGGGTCAGATTGATTGAGTTAGCATTCATGATTCACCTTCGGCGTTGGAGCTTTCCTTGAAGATCCAGCCATCTATTTTGTTTCAGTATCCAGTGGTTCATTGACGTATCTGATTTGTATCTGATGTATCCTGTTACTCTTCTGTTGTATCTTATTTAACTCTGATGTATCTTATATTTTATATAGTAGCTTCATGAACTACCATCTCTTTTTCTTCCGCTGCATTTTTATATACTCTGTGTCTGAGATATATGATTTTTATTTACTGTATATTCTGAGGTTTGCCAAAATTTTATTTACAACACGGTATTTTGAGCAATTCAATTCCGGCATGAGTGTCTGCCTATGCACTTATAATGGATGCGAATGGTTGAAAATACCGAGTCGTTACAGTTGGTATCAGAGCTTTGGTAGCTCTAGGCAAAACTCAGCATATGGAGTGAATGTATTTACAGAATCACTTTCATTCGAGTTTGAATCTCTCCCTTTTGACTCGATTCCTTTGAATTTCGGAACATTCCCTACGGTTCCAAAATCCATTCGTATCCCTCACTATTCATCTTCTTTTGACTCTGGAGCATTCCATAACTCCGCTTCGAATGATCTTTCTAGTGAGTCGGCGGTCACGCCAATTTCAAATTTAATTGAAAAGGGGGGAAAACTCCTTTGCAGTTAGCATCGATTCACCAGAGATTCTTATCTATCCTTGGTTTAGATGCTAATATCTTTTGTTATTTCAAACTCTAACTCTTGAGATCGAATGTAGATTTACCCCAGAAAATCCACTTCGATCTTATACTTTAAGTCACGGTTGACCCGATTAAGGTTGCCCGGGATTTATTTTAGCTTATCCGCCTCCCTACTCTGTATTTAATCATCTTGTCTTTTGTTTCCAACATAGTTTCAAACATTTTGAATTGTATTTGTTAATCTATATTTTTTTATATATTGTGTTGTTGGAGTTTTTGATGTTGATTTGGGTTTCTGATCGATTCGTCTGATCAACGCTATCGATAGGATTTCTAAAACACTTTGATAGAACAAACTGACACGATATTATTTTAAAATTTGGTTAATGAAATAAAATTTTGATATATATATTTAAGGAACTTAATAAAATGGTGCAAATTGATAATTTGAAATGATAATACTTGATTTATCATTTATTGTTCTATAAATGAATTTATAAATAATTGTTTATAAATTTATATGGGAACTTAAATGAATTTAGAAAAAGAAATTTGAAAATTTAATTTCCGATGGTTCCAAACCTTTTGTTTAAAGTTTAAAGGGATATAATATTTAAAATATTTTCAAATATAAATTTGTTTCCAAAGAATTTTAAGTTTAAAATTAGTACTCTTCTCTTTGTCGCTGGAAAATAATTCCGATGATGACTGCAGCATCATCGACGTTCATTTTCGAGTTTCGAAGTTAAGAGACTGTTTTGTGGTCTTGCTACAGCTTTGTTTTGGGAAATTAAATTGATTTGAATTTCTAAAATATAACTTGATTTATAATATATATATATATATAGATATATGATTGAAATTTGATTTGACATATTATATATGTATATATATTATTACTTATCTCTAAATGGTTTGAAGAAATCCTAAATTTAATTCTTATATTTTATTTTAAAGAATAATTCCAAAAAAAATAAAAAAATCAATCTATCAACATTTTGGATGAATATCAAGCATGAAATGATTTAATTGGAAGGTTTATTTGTATAATACAATTGCATTCAAATATAACTTACCAAAATTTCATAAGTTAAAAATGTATTTGGTTAATATACGATATAAAAAGATTTTATAAATAAAATTTGAGTAGTTATAATAAATGTTATACACTTAAATTTTAATTATAAAATGATTAACAGAGGTAAATATAATAAAGGGTAATTGAATAACTTACAATAAAACAATGTTAGAAGAACTAAGAATAAAATAAAGCAGTTATAATAAGTAAGTATATTTAACATCAGTGATGAATATATTGAGAGGAATAAATTTAAGTTTAACTAGGAATAAAGAAGAATTAAATTTATTAAGTATATTGTGAGTGTAATAAATATTATTTTTCAAACCCACGGTTTTAAAAATGGTTAATTTTAGATGATTGGATAATAAGATAATGAAATTTGAGATAGTTAAGATTTATTTAACTTGTGTAAAGATTTATTCTCTGTTTAAGTTGAAATCTCCATGCTTTCAAATTCATTTCCTTATTTTGTTTTTCAAACTATCTTTTGGTTGTCCTTATCATCCTTATCTTGCTATAGACCGGTGTAGGCATCTTTCTATAATCTTTCTGTTTAGAAATCTTCTATAATCTTTGATAGACCATTGGTAATCATTTTGAATCCACCTTTTTCGTGCTTGTGTTCTTGATCCTGGAGGATCTTGGAAAGATCACCTCCACCTTGTAAAACTTACCTATAACAACAGTTATCAGGTATAATTTCAATCTTCTTGTCATCTTCTCTTAATCTTATTTCACTCTATCTTTTCTGTGCCCTTCCATACCTCATTCTTTTTCGGGGACGAAAAGTTTTGAGTGGGGGAGAGTGTAACAACCCTATATTTTGTAATTATTTTATTGTATATTTTAATCATTTTAATGTAAAATTATGGTTTAAAAACTTATTTTACTTATTTGAATGATAAAATTTTATTATTTAAATATAAAATCTTGATATTATATGAGTTATAATTCCAAACTGTGTAAGTTAAATATTTGCTTGAAATGTTGATTCTGGTCAAAACAGTCAAACTGTGACTTTTAACATAAAATTTTAAAAGTTTGAAATTTAAATTTTTTTTCTTTTATTATGAAAGTACATAAAATTCTAAGAACGCTACTTTTCGTTTCGTTGAAATTGGATGTAAATTGTGAAAGTTATACCCTTTGCAATATTGTGCATATATAGGGTTGTTTAACAATGACTATTTTAAATTGAATAAATTACTTCTTCTTTGTTATATTCTATTTTAATATGTAATAATATGTTTTATTATGTATATTTTGACTTTTAAATATTTTTAAATGATAATAGAATTTTTCCAAAATTTAATGTATTTTTTTCCTATTATTAAAGGATGTTTTATAATTTTCTACTATTTTCTTCATATAAATTTTTCTTAATTAATAATTTTTTTTTTGTGAATGCATTTTATTTTATTTGTTATAAATATTTTTACAAGTCCCTGAACATTTTCTAAAGTTCATTTGAAATTATTTCTAATTTTTAAAGCCTAGTCTGCAATTTTAAGCCATTTTCTTAATTTAATTATATATAATTAAAATTTATTGATTTATTTTATACATTCACTTTTATTGCTGCGTTTTACTTTATTTTATTGATTTTACATGTATTCAAATTTAAGAAATTTTTTCCAAAGTGTATTGAAGTTATTTCGAATTCCTAAGTCTAGTTTTCATTTTTCTGTGCCATTTTTCTTATTTTAATCATATCTAATTAATAATTAATTATTAATATTTTGTTTATCTGTTATATTTTCGAATTCTAACTAAAATTTATAAGTGTTTTCAGTTATTTAAGATGTATATGAATATATATAGGAAGTTTAAAAGGTTTGGAAGCAAAGAAACGTAAAACCGTTTTAACGTTTCTTCTTCCGTTTCTTTTCCAATTAATAGATTTAATTTCCGTTGACCGTTCCTTTCTTTATTGTAGCTGTGCATTTCTTACCTCATTTTCATGTGAAAACTTTCCTCTAAACTTCATTTTTCACGGCTAGAAAGGTTTGGTAATGGCTCCTCTTTTCCTCTTCTTTTTGCTCTTCTTTTTCCATTGTTTTCTCATATTTTGCCTTGTTTTCTCATGTGTATTGCTTGGCCTATCCTCCATAGCCACGGCCACCACCTCCTACACCTCTTCCCTGCCATCATCACTAGCTACCCCTCTGGTCTTGACCAAGGCCGACCCCACCATGGTGCCAAAACTCCAAAAAAATACAACAATGCCCTTGAACAATGCTAGTTTGACGACCTTTGCCTCATCTCCTTCAACCACCACCTTAACCACCACCATAGCCACCTCCACCACCTCTGACCTGACCTCCACCCTCTGCCACATCACCCACCACCCTCTGGAAATCAGACCATGACCAAGCCGTTCCCATTCATTGAAGCTAGCACCACAAAACTTCCACAAAACTCCTTAAAACATTGCCTAGACCACACATATCATCACCTACCCTCCATATCTTGCTTTGGCCACCCCTTAGCCACCACCACCAGCCACTCCACCACCTTTGGCCGCTGCTCCAGCTACTGTCCAGACCTGTACAACATGGCCAAGCCACCACATGCCCATGGCCGAGCCAAGAATGTCACAAAAACTCAACTTATTTAACCTTGACCCTATATATGCTTTATGTTGCACCACTACACCTTCATCTCCACTTGTTGCCTTGCCTATATGATGTTAAACCTGACCTATATGATGTCATACCTGAGCCAAAACATCATCATAGCCAAGCATAAGTGTCCCTTAGGCCAAGCATTGAAGTGGTTGAAGCAAGGTCCAATCTATCTTGTTCATTTTGCTTTGCATTTCAAAATTGTTTCACTGTTATTTTATGTTGAATGTTTATGTATTGTCTTGTTTGTTTTGTTTGGGGTTGTTGATACAAAATCATGTCTTGGCTATCTTTCAACTCAAATCAAAAGTCGTGCAATTGTGCTTGTCGTGCCTTTGGAGTCGTGCTTGTATGTTGTTTTGGTCTCTAGCTTTGAAAAAGGTGAGTCTTTCTCACTTTGACATTTATACTTATGAAAAGTGAATTGATGACAAGTGTTTAGTAATATAAAACATTTATGCAAGTTAATGATGATTATATGATATGCTATGCCATCTTATTACCATATTATTACCATGTTAAAACTGTTAATTTTCACCTGACATCTAATATATGACTGTATATTGTGATATTGACCTTGTTTATATTATTTCTGTATATGATCACACTGCAAGTTTCCTGTTAGAAAAAAATGTTATGGGCTGAAATGATAGGCCTGAATGGTTTTAAATTTTTCATTTTGACTTGGGATTGCGGGTTTGAAATGATAAAACCCGGATTTTCTTTGTAAATTACGGGTTGAAATGATATATTACCTGTATCACTTTACCTAGCGCAGAAAATTATATATAGGCCCGTATTTAAAATATGTTTTTCTAAAATTTTAAACATTTTAGAAATTTAATTATTATAATATTTTGATTTTAAATAAAAAAAAGGATTTTTGTAAAATATTATTGATTTTCTGAACAATTGAAGTGAAATGAATTAATGAAAAGTTATAAAATTTTGAACGTAAGTTATTTTGGAAAATTTGATTTAATTATAATTGGAAATTAAATTGAATATGAAATTATGATAAATTTATGATAATTTGAATTTAAATGAATTTAAAGTGATTTTTATATCATATTAATGATTTTAATAAAGTTGAAATGTGAAATGAATGAATATTGTAAGTTGAAATTTTGAAATATAACCAAAACTGGAAATTTATGAAATTGACGTAAAAGTGAACTTTTAGTTAAGTAAATAAAAATAAATTAAGTTATATTTGAGAATTTGAACTTAAGTGTTAAGTTGAAATTTAATGTAATGGATTTAAAATTGAACATTGCAATTTAATAAGTGAATTATTATTAAATCTTGATTTTTGAATGGAAATTTAATTTTATAAGATCATGAACTCGAGGAAAAATTTAATGATGTTATAAATGTGAAAATGTATGATTTTATAAGTTAAAAATGTTTTGAATAAAAATATAATTGGTTGAGAAATTATATTGAATATTTGAAGTTAATTGACTGTATTTTTGAAATGCTATTAATTACAATGTAAATGATATTACAGCATTTGAAAATGCTGTAGTTGATGATAATGAACTAAAAAGCTAAATTGAATTAAAAGCTATTATAGCAATTTTTGTAAGTGCTATAAATTGTTGAATTTAACTAAGTTTATTCGAAATTTAAATAAACCCTACAACATTTTAAAATGTTGTCTTTTGTTGAATTGAACTGTTTTGAATGTATTTTTCCATAGCGTTTTCTAAATACCACGAAAAGTGAATTTTCACTGTTTTGATAAACTTAAGTGAATAAATGAACTTTGGAAGTCGAAAATTTTGGAAATTTATTAATTTAATTATTAAACGTAATAACTTCATTTTAATGATTAAAAATGATTTTTGGAATATATACTGTTTTGAAATATGGATTGAAATGATATTTTAAATTGAATAAAATGAATAATGATTTGAATTGAATGTGGTTTCAAAAAGATATGATATTTTGACATATTAAATGATTGAAATGTGGTTTTGAAAAGATACGATATTTTGATATATTAAAACGATTTGAAAATGAAGTTTTGAAAGGATAGGATATTTTGATATATTAAAATGATTTGAAACGAAGTTTTGAAAGATATGATATTTTTGATATTAAATGATTTGAAGCACGGAGTTTGAAAGATAGGACATTTTGATATTAACATGATTTAAAAAGAAGATCTGAAAGATATAATATTTTGGAACTGAAGCTTTGAAAGGTTATGATATTTTGATATGTTAAAATGATATGAAAGGTAGTGTTGAAAGGGTACAAAAATTTAATATATAGAAATGGTTAGAAATGACTTGATATTTATTTTGATAAATATTTGAATTAAAAGATATTTTACGATGATATATTGAAATGGTTTTGGAAATGATTTAATCTTTATTTCGATAAAGATTTGGATTGAAAAGGATATTTTATTTTGAAGTATAAAATATTGTTTTAAAGTTATAACTACGGTTTATAATAATGATTGGTTGTTAAAGAGACCGGGATCGGATATTGTCTTATAGCCGGCCAATACCGAAAACCACTTTAACAACTGTGTACGCGGTGGAGATTCCAGAATGAAGTAGGATGATGGCGACGTTCTCGAGGTATATTACGTGGACCCAACTCCCGTGAGTTGGCATATATGACTAAAACAGGAGCTATACCGGGCTACACAAAGGATCGCACCCTTTCATCGAGCATGCTCCATCGGAAACCATTCTATTACTGTTGTGATTCGATTCCGTGGCGCCACTTTGATTCGGGGGTATTGTTCGAGGTGGGCGGAAGCTGCTGGCTTGCCGTCACCACCGGTCCGGGAGTGCAAACGGTGTATCCACCCTGGCATTTCCTTGCGTGCCGTTTCATATCCTTATTTCGAGCCCACTACGATTTTGGTTTTAAAGATCCGACCGCGTTAAGGTTCACCATCCTCTTAACGCTATTTTCTATATGATTATACTTTACTGATTAGACACTACCGTATATAGCGCATATTACTACATAGTAAATAGTTTAACGGATCCTTAGAGGATGGGCGGTCCCAAGCATCCTTTAAGTTACTGATGCATTTTGTTACTGTTCACTTGAGTTGATTTACAGTTTATAAGTATTTATGTCCTGACTCGAGGGTTTTGTGTTTTGCTTTACGCTCGGGTCAGATTGATTGAGTTAGCATTCATGATTCACCTTCGGCGTTGGAGCTTTCCTTGAAGATCCAGCCATCTATTTTGTTTCAGTATCCAGTGGTTCAGTGACGTATCTGATTTGTATCTGATGTATCCTGTTACTCTTCTGTTGTATCTTATTTAACTCTGATGTATCTTATATTTTATATAGTAGCTTCATGAACTACCATCTCTTTTTCTTCCGCTTCATTTTTATATACTCTGTGTCTGAGATATATGATTTTTATTTACTGTATACTCTGAGGTTTGCCAAAATTTTATTTACAACACGGTATTTTGAGCAATTCAATTCCGGCATGAGTGTCTGCCTATGCACTTATAATGGATGCGAATGGTTGAAAATAACGAGTCGTTACAATAATAGTGTCTAATTGTAAAATAAACTTACTTTTTAATAGAGTTAAGGGGTTACCCATATAGCCTTTAACACAGAATATATTCCCATAGTCTATACAGTACCGTAATCTCCCCCGTACTGGGGGTCGTCAGAGGGCACTCCATAGGTATGGTGCAAAACAAAACTCGTAGTAAAGGCTCGGTATGGTAGGTGACACGACACAACTAGGCAATGCCAGGGTAGATATACCAATTGCTATCCGGGCTGGTGGAAACGCGTAGCCGCAGTTACCGCCCATCTCGAACAAACTCCCCCAAAATCAAAAATAGAAGTGGCAACTGAATCAATCCAAAGTCAAAGTATAATATCGAAGAGAAGCGTCCGATCAGAGGTATGACCTTATTGGCCCGAGAATCACTCATGTTTTAGCCACCTTATGCCAACTCACGGGAGTCGGGTCCACGTATTTACCTTACAGGAAACGTCGCCACCACCTACTTCAATCTGGAATCTCCACCGCGTGCACGGTTTGTCAAAGTGGTTTTCGGTATCGACAGAGAGTATGTCCATATCCGATCCCGGTCTCTTTGCCAACCCATCGTTATTATAAAACCGCGGTCATTTAAAAATAGTTTATACTTTAAAATCAGAATAAAATTTTCCATTTCAAAACTGTAAATACGATATCAATTTAAACCCAAGACAATATGATATCATTTTATCTCAAATATAATTCTTTTCCAAAATCATGCTGGTTTAAAATTTAAAATATCTGGAAACCAAATATTTGAGATATACTTTCAAAGCATAATATTTCGAAATTCAAAATTTTAAAACCATAACTTCTAAACTTGAATGGTTTTGATATTCAACGAATGTAAAATAAATGGTTTAACTTTAAAGTTACTTTGTAAAGAAAAATAATTTCCATGGCTTTTCAAATATATTTCTTTATTTAAAGTTTAAACCATAATTTAAATATCACTTCAAGTTCCAAAAACCCCTTCAATTTCTATATTTATATATCCATTTGGAGTATTAATATTTCAAAACTAAAGTTGGATTTTCTTCTTTCAACAATTAATATTCTATTATTTAGTCTTGAATATTCATATAAATTCCATAAATAAAACTCCAATTTCTAGCAATTAAATATTTTCTCAAATTTACTTTATACTAGAATTTTCATTTTTAATTCATCTTGGACAATCCAGTTATAAATATCATACCTTAAAATTTCCAAACTTAGACATATAAGATAAATTTCCAAATTCCATTTTCTCAATTTTTCATTTTTATTCAACATGTTTATACACAACTTAATTTTCAAATTTTTAACTTCATATGTATATATATCGAAGAATAATATTTTATAAAATATCAAAATCAAATTTTTATAAACCGTATCCCATCCAAACCATAGAAATCACTTTAAAATAATTTATATATAGACCACGGTGCCTGTATATAATTTTCTATCCTATGGTCAAGTGATACGGATATTTATCATTTCAATCCGCAATTTAAAAATAAAATTTTGCGGTTGTATATCATTTCAAACCACAATCCCGAATGAAACGAAAAATGCATGATAACTTGCAGTTTAATGATATAAAATAAAACATCCATTCATCAACATCATCCATCATCCAAATCACAATCATCATCCAATAACAAAACAATGTCAATATATATCCGATAATATATAACAATTAATAACTGGCAGTTATATTCAAAAATAAATTTAACAACTATTAAACTAACAGTTTATCTGCAAATAAATAACTATTACTGTCAATCTTTAAGCAGTAATAAAATTTAATGAACAGTTATATTAAATAAATGCGATTTAACAGATATGATGAATAAAACATGCCAAACAGTCATAAATAAATCTCTACTCATATCTAAAATAAATTTAACAAACATAAAAACTTTTAGAAGTTGTGAGTGGGTTAAAACACTCACCTTTTGAATTTAAATCTAATTTAAATCTGATTTAAACCCAAAAATTCGACGGTTTCAGAATTTGTCCAAACCAGCGTCAACAGATCCGAAATTTAATTACTTTCCTTTTAACATATGCTACGTCACCATGGTCATCTTCCAGAACATGCGTATGTTCTCCTTTGTCCAGAACGCACTCACGAAACCCAACCACGCACGAACGCATCTCATCAGAGCCGCCACGCCATCGACGCCGGCCATCGTGCCCACCTCGGCTCAGTCGCCAACGACCTCTGCTCGGCCCTGACCCCACCTCCGGTCACGAAAGCTCGCCGGCGATCCCAAAAAACGCAGCCGCCTCCTTGATACATAAAACCCTAATCAATTTTTGACAAAAATCTAACCGTTGAAACAGCGAACAAACACAACAGATCAACTCTCTCGGTCCCCTCTACAAAACCCAAAAACAAATTTCCGATCCGACGAACTTTTGTGACGCCGTGATGAACGGCCGAAACTAATTGGCCCCGATCTGAACACACAGAAACTCCAATCGAAAAACGGACAGTTCCAGCAGATTCGTATCGATGAAATCTATAACATATAATTTTTGTGAATTTTTCTGGAGACTTTAAATTTTTAGCTTTTGATTTGGTTTGAAATTAGATCTGAAATTTGATTGAGGAAGAGAAAGAATTGAAGAAATGAACGTACAACAAATGAGCATAGAATGGAGGCTAGGGTTTATCCCAGTCTATTTATAGACAAACTGCAATAGAATAGGTGGGCACGAATTATAAACGTGCAAACCGATAGTTGGCCCAAAAAGCCCATTATGACCCCGGAACGAAAATTGGATAACCCATATATCAAAATAGGTATTTTAAAATATTCTTAACGCGATGGAAAAAGTTTCACGTCCAATTTCGATCGTATGAAGAAGTTATGCTGAAAACAATATTTCCAAATTGATTTCAAATTGATTTCAATTAAATCGAATTCAAGGCATTTCGCGTTCGTACGATCAAACGACAAGTCTGATCGCTACGAAACTTGAAACCCTACAATAATTTACCGATACGGATCCGATGAAACTGGTTTCGTCGAAATCCGAGTCCGTGACCAAAATGGCAATTTTTATATTAATTAAATAAGTTGATTAAATCAAATTTTATATTTTAAATTCTAAAATTTACAATTTATCATCTTTATATTACTCAAACACTTACAATGATTTTACACAAAGTTAGATGTCAAATAAATGTTGATTCAATCATATGTTTCAGCGTAAATTCAAATTTTTATTGTATACATCAAATTAAAAATTATACTTTCAATAATTACACTGAAATCACCATTCATTCTTTTTATTCAATTTATCTAATTGATTGCAATTAACCTTTTATCATCAATTAAATTCCGACATATTTATAGACTACATTTTCCATTAATTGCCTAAATTTATTTACGTAATATTAAATTTGTATTTATTGCAATGATTTCAAATTTAACTGAAGGAACTAAGTATATAACTCAAAATAGTTGTTGTAAGACTCTCAATCCTTCATTCATTGTTATTAATTAAAGTTGAACATCAATAAACTTCGTTTATTGATTTTAACATTTTGCTATTCAGTAAATACATTAAACGGGTAAACATAACATTTGAATTAAAATGCATTTCTCATGCATGCTTCATTTTAAACAAATTTCCCTTTGTTAGCTAAATCATGTTAACAAAACAAAATATATTATATGAATGGTTAAATTTTTCAATTGTCTCACATTAATCCTAAATCACCGACTTACAATTTATTTTTAATTACTAAATTTGCATTGATTACATCAAATTGAAATTTAATACTTATTATTTCTCAAATGAAATAAATCTTTGGATTTAAATTCCCAAATTCACAAATTAAGTCCTACCATAAATCTATGCTTTTATTATTCTACGTTTACACTCTCGTTACTCTTTAATTAATCATTAAGTAACGTTATCGTAAACCAACATAAATTAATATATTAAATCCTTACATTTATTTCTATATATCCTATTTGTTCCAACTTCATTTATTAATGCTATCCCCTTATTTTGGTTACTACTCATCAACTTGCTAAAACCTTACTACCTAAGTTTTTGTTATTGTAAACCTTAAACAATTTCATTAAAATTAAATATAAATTCCAAATTAAATCAACCATTTCAACATGCCACTTAATTAGGAAATTTATACTAATTGTTATCATAACTAAGTCCTACATTTGAATAAATTTATTAAATTTGAATGTTCATTAAGGTTTATACATTACCAACTTGTACGGATTTTATACGATTGTTATTTACTTTATATTTCATTACTATTCAACATATATTTATTCATAAATCAAATTCAATATTAATTCTTCTTTCCTAGTATACATTTACATTCATTTCATTCCATTCATGCATTGAAATTTATATATTAACTAATACCAACGTTATTATCATTAATTTCAATTGGATTCCCAATTTTATCCAATACATTGAATAAATAACATATGTGTTAATCAAATCCTTACGTTTGTTTTTCTCATATTCCATAAAATCAAAACATACATTTAAATGATTTTATTGAATTGGAATTTCATTCAAGTCATAAGTTATTAACCTGCACTAATATGATTCCTAAATTTATTCCAACTACCGTTTACATTCCTTTATTGCATTAGATCAATTTAATATTTTCATAAATTTCTCACACTAAATTTGTATACAGGAAAAACTTTTCACTACTTAAATTCATTTGAATTAGCTTCGAATTCTATAAGCAGGTTTTAATTTATTTTATTTTTCTACTAAATTCACTTTCAAACCTATTAATTTAACCAAATTAAAACCATGAAATTTAAGGGTCGTTACAACGAGTTTGGATTTCTCCCATAGCGCGTGTGGTATCCTTTGGTGGCTTCCCGATCAGGAGGGACTATGATATTGGATGGACTACTGGGACTATTATTGTGTTAAGGGGAATATTGGGTCATTCCTTAACGCTATTTAAAAGTATGTTTATTTTGCAATTAGACACTACTATAATAGCGCAATATACGATATAGTAAATAGTTTAACGGATCCTTAGGAGATGTAAATCCCGAGCATCTCTTGAGTTACTGTGCTCATATTTATTTCTATTAATTTAACTCACATAAGATCTTTTAGTTCTGACTCGAGTGTTTTGACTTTTCAATTCGCTCGGGTCAGTCCGAGCATTTCAGGATTCGAAGATTTAGCTTTGGAGGACGAAGACGAAGATTCGTGTTACTATTATTTATTCTATTGCACTACACTCATACTATTCCGCTGCATTGTTATTGGTATGTGTAACTCTGATATGTATTATGTAAATATAATTAAATGTTTTTGTAAAATAGCTTCATGAACTGTATATTTGATTATTATATTTTATCCTTCCGCTGTGAGATTTTGTTTTGTTTTTCTTCTTGTTTTTCTTATTTACACCATAACAATCCGCCCTTGCATATGGTTTGAATTGGCACGTGTGTCGATTTAAAGCATGTGAAAAGGCGGGACGTTACCGCTTTAAATCTTCAAATAAACCATTTCATATTTCATATATTTCAAAGCTTTAGTATTAAATGTTTCAAAACTAAAAATTATAATTCACATATATAACAAATTTACTTTACTATCATTTAGTTTTGAAATAATTTAATTTAACCAATCTAGAGTCTTTTAAATTGACTTCAAATTTTAACACTTTAATATTCCTTAATTTATTTAGACTTGATATATTCACTTCAATCACCTTAACCCGAGTTTTGTTATAAAACAATATTCTTTTAAAATCTAAATTTCAATAACTTCCAAATGAACTCTTATAAAATAAAATTCTTAATTAAAAAAATCTCAATCAATTTCACTATCTTCCCCAACCTTGATTTATAAAATCAATATAAACTCTATATTAAAAATAATTTAAGCAAATACATATCCATATTATATTTAATAAAATCCACGTTATTTTATACCTTAAACCAATTTTTATACATAGCTTAAAACCAAAAATTTAACTATATAAAATAACCTTCATCAAATATCCGAAATCAATATCTCATAAAACCATATATATATATTTCTTTACAAAACCATAGGAAATTTATTTCAAAATAATTTTATATTTATACCACGGTGCCTGTATATAATTTTCTATCCTATGGTTAAGTGATACGGATATTTATCATTTCAATCCGCAATTTAAAAATAAAAAAGTGCGGTTGTATATCATTTCAAACTGCAATCCCGAATATAATGAAATGCATGATAACTTGCTGTTTATTCAATATAAAATACAACATCCATTCATCCAATATCAATCATCAACCATTTATCACAATCATCATCCAAATAAAGTGGTACCGTCAATATATAAAGGAAATTAACATCAGGTGTAAAATAGCAGTTAAATTCAATAATAAATTAAATAACTGTTTAACTGGAAGTTTATATGCAATGATAAATAAATTTAACTGGCAATTTATATGTAATAATAAATAAATTTAATTGGATATTTATATGCAATAATAAAATAAAATAGTAATTTAATTTTAGTAAATGCAATTTAACTGAGATAATGATTAAATATATGCCAAACAGCTATAAATAAATTTCTAAGCACATCATAAATCAGTTTAACAAACATAAGAAATTTTAGAAGTTGTGAGTGGGTTAAAACACTCACCTTTTGAATTTAAATCGAATTTAAACCCAAAATTTGACAGTCTCCAAATCCATCCAAACAAGCGCCAAAATGTCTGAAATTTTATTACGATTCTAAAAAAATTTGCACGTGAATTGGTGTTCGTATGTGAAAGTTATGTTTATTAAACGAGATGATTTTCAATTTAAAACAAATAAAGAAAAATAAAAATTCACATCACATGTCACCTCTCTTAACACGTCAGCATCCCTTACGTTTCTCTCTCCCCCATGCGTTCTACTCGCTACATAAACCATGCACGAACCAATTCGCCGCCTTTGACCCAACTTCGCAGCCACTCTAGGCCACTACGACCGCCGCCAATCTCGCCGTCATGCCTGCCACTCCTCCCTCTATCGGTCGGCCACCCTCGGCCCTCCCAAAACGACGTCGCCGCCGCACCTAATTAGGGATTGCCGAACCCTAATTCTAAAATACTGTCACCACTAGCCCAATTGAATAGCCACACCACCACCAAACGACTCCTCATGCTTCCCTCTTCAAAACCCACATCTTGATTTCTCCGATTGAGGCCTACATCGAAAACGCCCAAATTGTACTTAAGGTTTCGCGATTTATGAGCTTTGACCGAGATTTGCCGGTGATTCGAGCACCAATTGCAAAAACAAAAGCTACGCGTAGATTCGTATCGATGAGATCTTCGATTCTATATTTTTTTTTGAATTTTTCCAAACAGTTTGAATTTTCATTTGATTTTTGAATTTGAAATTGGATGTGATGCCCCACCTCTATACCCACGCTTGCCAAGGACACTATGGGGTAATGCCATCAACTAGCATGGCGGATAAGGCTGTTGAGAAGCGACCATCCGTGTAATTGCTTTGTGCGAGCACCGGTATGTCAGATAGTGCAAATCCGACATACCGATACAAACTCAAACCTACTGGATAGTGGCTATATATATTCTTCAGAAACAAATATTGTGATAACCCGAATTTCTGGACATCTATAATTGATAATTTGTATATGTATGAAAATGTAATTTGAAGCTTTGTTTTAAACTTAATATTTTTCAAAGGATAATTTAAAGTTTAATTCAATTGTTGCAAAATATAAGATAGTTATTTATTTTTAAATATGATAGTTTAAATAAAGTTTTTTTTATTTCTTTAAAAAATGATTAAAATGAAATGGTTATAAGTGTATAAATACATAAATGTTTTAGACTTTTAAATTACATATATAAGAATATATTTGTATTTTATAATTAGTTTTCTAATATTTTCTTTAAAGGACTTAAACTTGTATTTACATATGAAAATATTTATTAATTAGAAGAATTAAATAAGTAAGCTTACATTATCTTTAAATTAAATGAAAATTTAATTAAAACACTTAAAAAAACATGTGTTGTTATCTTTAGTTATCTTGATAAGATTTGTAAAGCAATTAAATTTTATTTGTGACAAGTGTTAGTTAAAGTTTTACAAGTGTCTTCCTTTAAAACTTATTTACTTTAATTTTTATAAACATAACAAAATAAGCATGGCATCTCTTTCTTCTTTCTTCAATCATTTTCTATTCTCAGCTGAAAAGAAAAATAATAATAAGTAAACGTGAAATTTGAATCAAAAGCAAAAATCAAATATAAATTTAAATTGAAATCTGCATTTTTTCTAATCTGCAACTTCAAATCAACCTGCAACATCAATTTACAAACCTGCATTTCAAAGAATCAAGTTCAACTGCAAGTTTAAAAACATTAATTGAAGCATGCAAAGGAATTTCAACAGCTAGCACTCAAAACATTATCCAAATTTAATGTTCAAAGGCCTGGGAAAATAAAATCAAAATCTGATCTGCTTTGTTCTCTGGAAATTGAACAGGTCAGTAAATTGATTTTAAAAATAGAAAAGTTGAATTTTGAACCTAATGCATGTGATTTGGTATTGGTGTTGCATGGAAATCATTCAGGTTTATTTATTAATTTTATAGTTATATTTATATATGTAAACATATGACTGTATATGTTTGTGTTTGTTCTCTGTTGAAATAAAAACTATGACCTTTGTTTTCAAAAATCAAAATTTCCCAATTTGGTCCTTATTAGCCTTGAATACATGAAGGAAATTTGTTTGTGAATGTAAAATGAAGATCACAAAAATAGTTCTATTATTTTAAATACAACAAATAAGTATAAATAGGGAATTTACAATAAAACTAAATTTTAGTCAAAAATCAACTACCTTAAATTTTAATTTGAATTACATGCACGTAATCTTGATAGAAATCATGAATTTTGATATGTAATTTGTGATTTTTAGTTGGTTAATTCGTGTGAATTTGGGGTTTGAACGTTTGGGTTGTTTCGGTGATTTGCCGAAGAACAACATGATAATTGAAGTTAGAACTTTGGTCGAAGTTGCTAGTGGATGTGTGATGATGGGGGAAATATTCAAGGATTTTTCCAATATGTGAATCATTTGAAATCGAATGAACTAGGGTTTTATTTTATTTTTTGTTCGGCTTTGCTGTCGAGTTGTTTTCGTTGTGGAAGATGGATCGAGTTCGATCGCATTTGGGGAAGTTGACGATCTTGGTTGTGGCATCACGATGGAGTGGTCGGGAAGGATGATCGGCGTCATGATGGTCGGCAAAGGGGAGGTTTGGTGGTCGTTGTTTCTGCAGTATTTTGGTTCGTATGCTCGAATTTTGATTCGATCGAGTATTCTTCGATCTGGGTGTATTATCGTGCTCGCGTGTGTTAAAGTGACTGTCGACGTCGATCGCGACGAACGTTGGTGGCCGGAGGTGAGGGGACACGTGCACGCGTGTATATGTTGTGCATTGGAAATCTTGATTTTGGGAAGAAGGTTTTAACCGAAGTTTCTCTCGCAATTTCATCGGGTTGGTCTTGAAGTTGTTAGCATTGGGTTTTGCTTCGGGGTAGGCACGAGGTTTTTAGGTATTTTACTCGGGTTTTTGGGGGTGGTGCTTTCTGTTAGTACTATTAATGAATAAAGTTGCAAATTGTAAACCTGTTGATTTAATGAAAAACAAGTTCAAGTAGCAAAGTAACTCGAGTTTTTAGTCATTTGTTTTCTGGCTAGTTCTGTAATAAATAAAGTAGTAATTTAACTTGATATTGGAATAAATATAAATCAAGCCTTTAAAAGATGATAATTGAATTTAGTTCAAATTTAAATTGTTAAGATGTTTACTTTGAAAGTAATTATCTTAAATAATTTTCAATTTCAATTTAAAAGAAAGTTTTGATTTTAAATATTGAATCAAAGTTTAAGTAAAATTTTTAAGTAATGACTTAAAAACTAAGTTTTCAAATTTTATTTAAATTGAATAAATTTGAATTAGATGTTTAAAGTGTTTTAAATTTCAAATTTGATTTCTAAATGTATTATTTTCAAATAAGGTTAATGTTATGATTTTGAAAACCAAATTGAATAAATTTGTTTTAAAATTTGATTAATTTCAAATAATTTATTTATGAGGATAATAAGATTAAATTAATATTGATATGAATTTAAGAATACTAAATTAATATGATTGTTAAGAAGTAAAGTTTAATTAAGATTAATGTTTTCTTAACTAATTAAGGATTTTAAAAATATAAGAAGTTATTTAATTAATTAATTAATTAATTTTAAATAATTAGTTAACTGTTTATTTAATTTTTAATAATCACTTAATTATGAGTTAATTAAGTGTAATTACTTAATGGCTAATTATTGAATGTAATTAAGAAAAGAGAAATTACTAATGGAAGTAATTAATGGAAAATTACTCATGGGATTAATTATAGTCGAAGTGATTTATGGTAAATCACTAGATGTTACTAATCTAAGGAATTGATTAATATATTTGTTTTGAAGTTAATTAATTATGGAGTAATTAATTAATTAATGAATTAATAATTTTTTTGATGATGAAATTAATTACTTGTTATGTAATTAATTAAGAGAGTAATAAAGATTTATTAAAGTAATTAGAAGATAATTACTTATGTAAAAAAAGGATTAATCAAATGGTAATTAAGGATTGATTATTGGTTAATTAAGGATGGGTTAACGGTTAATTAAGGATTCTTATTTGATAAAGGATATTTAATCTGGGATTAGGGATTGATAAATTGATTGATTGAGTGAATCAAGGATGTGATTAATTAAATAAGGTTAGCAATTAATTAATGCTATATAAGCATGATTTATAAGTAATAAGTAATTAATTTAATTCATTGGTAGATAATTGAATTAATTAGAAATGGTGTAACAGCCCGCAAATCTGTTCCCCTTAATTCAACACTATTCTACCTAAATCAACTCAAGTTGTACAGAAATACGAACCATTTGGGTTAAAGAAGAAGAGGTAGAAGAAGAAAATAGGAAACAACAACAGAATCTAACCATTGCAGCGGAATAAAATATAATGGATAATAAATAATCATTACTCAAAATCAAATATATCTGTTTAAATATATTACATCATCATAGTACATCAATCGCAGCTTACATCAATAACATACAATGGATATATAACAACTTAAACAGCGGAATATATATATATATATATATATAAACAAGTACGAGAGTACGTATCGACATCCAGCTCGTCTCCTGAGCCCCACAGCATCAAATCCTGTATCCTATAATACTCGGTCTGACCCGAGCATTACAGTTAAATAACACCCGAGTCAGTCTGGAATACCAGCGTGAGAAAATCACACCCA
Organism: Allium cepa; assembly: GCA_030765085.1. Classification (NCBI taxonomy): domain Eukaryota; kingdom Viridiplantae; phylum Streptophyta; class Magnoliopsida; order Asparagales; family Amaryllidaceae; genus Allium; species Allium cepa. The sequence goes on from CM060943.1 coordinate 914,735,879, forward strand.
ATTGATTATTAAAGTTTCAAGAATTGTAACAGCCCTAGTTTTAGATATTTATTTTATTATTAATTATTTAGTTTCAAAGTATATTTTATATAAATTGTGTCTAAAGATATAGTTTAATTATTTAATTTGAAGATATATTTTATAAAATTGCATATGTCAATAAAATCTAATAATAACTGTGAAATTTTAAGCTAAGTTGAACAGTTGAATTTCGCGTTCAAAAGACGCGTCAATTATAGGGTATAAGTGACGTAATAAAACGTGTGTTTTTAAAATATTTTTTTTAAATTTTTTTTTTTTTTTTTTTTTTGATGTTTTGGACTGCGTCTGTTTAGCGTAGTGTAAAAATCATGTTTTCGTAAAATTTTGGAGAAAAATATCAGTCAGAGATTTTATAACAAACGTTACGTTGCATTAACTGACAGTCTGATTTTAAATAAATTTGTATACGTTTTTCTAAGCTTTGCATAAATTCTTGCCATTCCATTTATTGTTTTCAAACTAAAATCAAATAAATAAAATGAAGTAAAAACTTAACATGGAAGTAACGTGTGAGACAAAAATCCAAGGAGAAATTTGTGCATGCCTAAATTGATACGATACATATCAACTCTTTCGTTCATCCTCTGATGTATACTTACCTTTATTTCTCCCCATATCAACGTATGCCTTAATTAAACCTTTTGTAAATCAAAACTGAATTGAATATGAGTTTGCCTTTCCTTTTCTCAGAAATAAAATCATGCATTGATAACTTCCCTTGTTTATTTCTTCAATCACGTATAAGCATTTATTCAAAGAGAAAACTGAAGCAAATCTCTCGGCCTTCCAGTAAATTCAAAAACTTATAATTTTTGCAAACTGAACTAAAAAAAAAAGAACATAAAGTTACGTACAAACTTTATATCCAGGCTTATATCACGCAACTTTTCATTTTGTACGTTTCTTTTTAAAAAGTTTTGCATTAAGTCTGGCCAGTTTGTTTATTAAATCAAACATAGGAGAATCAAAGCATGCTGAAATCACGCATGCATATTTACATATTTTCAAACTTTATATGTTGTGTAACTGCCTAAATCTTATATCACGTAAACATATTTATAACTTTTGTAACTGAAAGCTTTAAATCTCTACAGCTTCCTCTTTTTCCCCTGTGTTTTTGCCTATGATCTAGTATGGTATCTGCGAACGTCCAAATACATTTGTAAACATATTTAATACAAATCAAAATTTATGTAAATATAAATGAATCATCACACACGTATTCATATTTATATATATATAACTGATACTTTAAACCATTTAAGCTGCTTGCCCTTTTCTCCCCATTTGTCCATTTGATTCCGCCTCAAACAAATCCTTTTATCTGCAAATCATCAATCTAAAATCACGCCTACATTAAATAGTATAAGATTTTGAAATCAAAGCTTCTCATAAAAATTGCAGTTATCGCATGCATTAAATCTAGATTTCAATTGGCAGTTTTAAATCACGCATTCATACTTAACCTTGCCTATCTTTTCAACTTCTCAATTCCCATGTATATCTCTCTATTTCATCTTTATTATGCAATAAATAAATAAATAAATAAATAAATAAATAAATAAAATTTTCCGTTCCTAATCACACATATATACAAATCCAAGAGCACGGGGAAATTTTAAGTAACGCTCGTAATTTTGTTGTTTATTTTCCTCCACTAATCACGCAAGCTTTGTTTATATAAAGTAACGTGCATATCAACTCCTTTCTCCCATCTTCAATTTTCCAGTCACGCAAACCATTTCGTCCAAAATCAATGCATGTTTTAAATTCCATCAGCATTTATTTCTCCATAATCAAGCTGCCTCATCTTTTGCCTTTAATCACGCAGACTTGAAGGAATTCACAATGAAAAAAAAAGGCTGATACGTTATTCGCAAGCCTTGCCTATATATATATCTTTCATTCCTCTACATCTCTTTTATTCTGCCTTTCTTCCTCTATAGCCATCAGGTATTTTTTCTTTTCTTCTTCAGTCTTTTTGTTTTTCCTTTCCTTCCAGTTTCTTTTTTTTTCTTTTCACCCTTGTTTGCTCGGCCATTTCTCCCACCATGTGCCAGTAGGAATATAGATGCTAGCTTGAGTCTGCGTAGGTCTTAGAACTGTGTAATCTCTTGGAAAGGCATGTGTTTTGTGAAGGTTAGAAGATTTTATCTATACATTTTAAGGGATTGTCTGTTTTGAATTTGGAGAGGAGTAATGCCCATAATTATTTTGGTGATTGAAGATCTGTGATTAGTAGTCTAGGCAGGTCATATAAAAAGAAAAGAATTATATATAGAAAAACAGGGCAGTGAATATTTTCAGAGGGGAAGTCCTTGTTTTGTTTATCTATCATAATACTGGTTAGCATGAGTGTAAGTGAGTTGCCTGTTTTAGTTTATAATTTGGAGATTGTGGAAACCATTTGTGAAAAGATGAAGGGGTAGGATGTACATGTTGTATCTCTGTGTATATGTTGGTGTCAGTACTCGTATGCATCAGTGGAATTTGCAGTAGAAAGTAAATATAAATAGTAGGTAGGCAAGAAAAACATGCAGGTAGGTTTCAGTAGATGATTCTTTATGTGTACTTGAGGTATCAATAGGAGTTGGACATGTTGAAAGAAGAATACATAAAAAGGCTTCAGTGTTGGTCAAGTAGAAGTGGCCTCAGTTTCGTTCGAAGCAATTATATGATTCCCGAAGAAATTCCCAGATTGTCTCGAAGCAGAGGCGTTCTTGACTCGAAGTCTGGCATGAAATTACTCGAAGCATATAAGGAGGTGACTCGAAGTAATTTGTAGCAGTCACGAAGCAGTGGTTTGCCTGTACAGATGCCTGGGAAGTTATATTTAAGAAAATTTATATTGTCTAGAAATGTTTTAAAGTTAAGTTTAAAACTTAAAATGAAACTGAAATGCTTCAGATCTGCCTGGGAAGTTTTGAATCTAAGGAAATCTATCTGTAAAGTGATGTTTTAGAACTAAACCTAAAACGTAAGATTAAAACTGAATACAAGAGTTAAATATATGAATGAAGTAAGATATATATGGATGAAGTATGTGGTATTGTATGAGTTGGTTTGAGCGTGCATATACACGTATCAGTTGATCGGCCTGGGAAGTGTACTGGAAAATTTGAAATGTGGAGTTCGAACATCTTGGTATATAAAGCCACTTTGACATGTTTTGATGCCACGGTGCATGCTTAGCCATGTTGTATTGATGAAGAGGATACCCTGTGACAGTTCGAGCCTGGAAAGGAAAAAGAGATGAAACCAATTTTGCAAGTATATAGGTTAAACTGGAATTTTAGTAAATAAGAGAAAAGAAAACTGGGGAGGTAGGCTGCACATATATGTGCAATGTGCATGAGAAAACTAGGCAGTGGAGTGATGCACGTGCGTGCACGTATCCGTGTCACCGTACATGGAGAAAGAAAAATTTATGTGTACGGGTGTTCGTAGTTAACATCTTGCCGTAATTGTTTAGGGAAAATTTTCGTCGTAAATTTTGTGTGTTAGCACGGGGCACATATTTTGGGTATATTTAGGTCACATTATACGGTGGAGTGGTCGAGCAAGTCAAAACAATTTCCGTTCTATTTTAATCCTTTCTTGACCATACATTCTAAAGTCGCGTTTCAAAATATTTGAATTTGTTCTAGATTTGAATCTAGGCGACATCAGAAGAAATTTGATCGTTATTTTCTGTCGGTCTTTACCGGTGAATCGTCGTTTTGAATTCAAATTTTCTGCAATTTTCAGGTGAGTATTTCTCACCAGACATACGTATTTATATTTCGTAAATTATTGCAAGTGTATGTGTAAAATTTTATGTCACTATTATCTGTCTGTAGTGTAATATAAAATGATGAACCCCATTTAAATTGACACATCATCAGTTATTATCTGTTGTATTATATCTGCAGTTATATTATGTTATTGTTTATTTACTGCTTAAATCACACTGCAAGTTCCCTGTTATACGTAGATTGTTATGGGCTGAAATGATAGGCCTAAATGATTATTATTGTTAAATTATGCTGTTAACTGTTAAACTGTTAAACTTGGGATTGCGGGTTTGAAATGATAGGACCCGGGATATTTGTAAACTACGGATTGAAATGATATAAATCCGTACCACTTGACCTAGGCTAGAAAACTATATACAGGCCCGTGGTCCTTATAATATTTTCTGAAATATTTAAAATTATTTTGGAAGTTAAATATTTGATTTATATCTTTAAAGGAATTTATATTGATTTTTAATAAGTTATAAATAAAGAAATAAATAAATATTTGAATAAATTTATGGAATATAACTTATTTGGTAAATCGGGATTTTGAAAGAATAAGATTTCAGTTAATAAATGAATAAATAAATAGGTTATATTTGGAAATATTTATCAAGTTAAACAATCTATTACAGCATTTAAATGCTGTCTTTTGAAATTTGACTAGTTTTACCCATAACTTTAGGTAGCATTTCCTAAGTGCTATGGAATCTAGAATTTGATTGCTCTAAAATTTATGGAATTTGATAAATTTTATTTTACCTTAAGTTTTGGAAAAACTTAAGACATAATATTTATAACTGTCTTTTCCTAAATAAATTAAAGATAAATATTCTGGTATTAAGTAAATTTTGGGAAAAATTTAATGGTTAAAATTTGGAGTTTTATTTATGGAAATTATGGGAATATTCAAGACTAAAAATATAAAACATTGATTTGTGAAAGAATAAAACCCAAACTAAGTTTTGAATAGTAAATACTCCAATTGGATATATATAAAAATTGAAATGGTTTTGGGAACATAAAGGGATATTTAAATTATGGTTAAACTTTAAATAAAGAAATATATTTGTGAAGCTATGTAAATTATCTTCTTTACAAAGTAACCATAAAGTTAACCCATTTATATATATACCGTTGAATGTCCAAACCATTGTGTTTGGGAGTTATGGATTTAAGTAAAGTTTCCAAAACATTATCCTTTGAAGATATAATTCAAATATTTGGTCTCCAGATATTATAAACAGTATGGTTTTGGAAAGAATTATATTTGAATATAACGATATCCTATTGTTTTGGGTTTTAAAATGATATCGTATCTATAGTTTTGAAATGGAAATGTTTATTCTGATTTAAAGTATAAACTGTTTTTAAATAACCACGGGTTATAATAACGAAGGGTTGGCAAAGAGACCGGGATCGGATATGGACATACTCTCTGTCGATACCGAAAACCACTTTGACTAACCGTGTACGCGGTGGAGATTCCAGAATGAAGTAGGTTGGTGGTGACGGTTTCTTGAAAGGTATATACGTGGACCCGACTCCCGTGAGTTGGCATAAGGTGGCTAAAACAGGAGCGATTCTCGGATTAATGAGGTAGCTCCTCTGATCGAACGCACTTCTTCGTATACCATTCTATTGCTTATGTGATTGTTTGGGTGCACCCTTTGATTTGGGAGTGTTGTTCGAGGTGGGCGGTTGCTGCGGCTTCGCGTTACCACCGGTCCGGATAGCAATTGGTATATCTACCCTGGCATTGCCTAGTTGTGCCGTGTCACCTACCATATCGAGCCTTGTACGAGTTTGGTTTTCTCCCGTAGCCCGTGTGGTATCCTCTAGTTGCTTCCCGAGTAGGAGGAGCTATGATATTGGATGGACTACTGGGACTATTACGTGTTAAGGGCTATATGGGTAACCCCTTAATGCTAAGAAATAAGTATGTTTACTTTATAAATAGACACTATTATAATAGCGCAATATACTACATAGTAAATAGTTTAACGGATCCTTAGAGGATGGGCGGTCCCAGGCATCCTTTGAGTTACTTGCTATATATTACAGTACACTTGATTTAGCTTACATTATATAAGTATGTATGTCCTGACTCGAGTGTTTTGTTTTATTGTACGCTCGGGTCAGCCTGAGTTGCAGCTTCAGTTTCTTCTCCGTAGCTAGGACACTCAATAGATCATTCGTGCTATTGGAAGTTGTTTCAGCCTTTATCCTTTCTGGAATTCAAGACTTTGAAGACTCTCTATCTGTGTATGTTAAAATTTGTATTGAGGATTATAGACAATGTAAGTTCTGTTTTGTAAAGATGTATCAGTGGCTTCATGAACCACTAAATTTTTAATTTCCGCTGCGAGATTCTGATATCTGTGTATGTGATTCTGCGATTTATTTACTGTATATTCCGAGTTTTGCCAAATTTATTCTACAATCTATTATTTTGAACTATTCCAGCTCGACATGTTCTATTATTGTCGAATTCGAATGGTACAAAATAGTGGGTCGTTACAAGAATCCTTCGAAACAAAAGCATCTCGTAAGACCACGCCACAAATAAACATGTCGGGTTTTTATCTTACGATAGCTAAAACACTTTTTATAGAAATCCTCTGATATTATAATAGTGTCTATTTACAAATACTTATAAAATAGCCGAAATTGTTACATTAATTAAATTCCAGCTACTAGCCACAAAAGTGGGTAATACAAACAAAACTCGTACAAGGCTCGTAGGGAGAATGGATTTCCAACAATGACTAGGCACTGGGGTACCACCTGTCACAGTACGGGGTCTAGATCACCATACCGAGGATTACTCCCTTCATCCCCTGCAACACAAGGCCGGAACCATTCCTTACTGAATAGTCCCAAACAAGATATACCCCGTGGTTGGCGCGACCAACCACCCACTAAGCCGAATAAAAAGGGACATCTAGACAAGGGAATATATCTTGTCCTGCTTGGGCATGGCCCACCTAACCTTGCTGCATATCCCCTGATTTTCAGTCATTCCCGGTTGATGAGGCTTGAGGCTAAGCGTTACCTTTAGATCGCTTTCACTTAGAATGTCCATCGTCCACCTGACGATGTTTCGAAAGCATTCGTCTATACAAGTCCGTCCCGGGTTCGAACGGAACCGAAGGCACTACTCCTACTACATCCATTTTGGAAATATCCTCAGGATTAGTAGCGACTAGCCCTTGCACTTCACTGCTCCATCTTCGACTCCGAAATCGTTTACACGAAACGTACAAACCGGATCGAAGTGGTTTTCGAGAAATAAATCTCGATCCTGGTCTCTTCGAAACGATCAGCGCAATTGTCCAATATTGATAGTCTGTGATTTAACTATTAATGAATATTCACAAACAACCATCCCACCAATAAATAATTTCCCAAATTATTTATTTATTTCAAAATATCTTTACAAGGTATATTCTCACTTTCAAATTCTTTGAAAACAGTTTTCAAACTACCTTCTTTTTCTCAGAATAAATTCCGAGTATTTCATTTCCACTGGAATCACCAAGCATAAGATTTTAGATTTTTTTAAAATAATTTCAAAACACATTAATTGTAAAGATGGTCAATATTTAATTTTGAAAATCCTTCTTTAGTACTAAATTTAAATTAATGCTTTAAACAAATACCAAGTCATTCTTTATATACTTATTACGATAATAGATAAAACAAAAGTACTTACTTTGGAATTTACCTTTAAACACTTAAGTTAAGACTACTTTAATAATTTACTTAAATACATACTATATAAACATTTGAAAACTAAAGTTATCAAATAAAATGTCAAACTAGATTTCGACTTTTAAAACCACAATACTAAGTTACTTCTTAATAATTGCTGCTAGAATAGATTAAAGAAAATACTTACTTTAAATATTAGAAATAATAAATTTTACAAAACTTGCTTCTTTAAAAAAAACAACTTAAAAACATTTAATTTATATTTACAAATTTTCTTTTTTAAAAACATGTACTTGGTCATCCAGAGAAAATTCCAACTTCAATCCCCTAAATCAATCTTCCCCAAATTGATTTCCAATTTAATTTATTTGGAATAAATTCTTTAGTTACCTAATTCATTTCAAAATTCATTAAATATGGACTCAATTATTGTTGTTGTTATTATTATTATTATTTCCCATTTGATTTAAAAAAAATTTAACTGAAGTATACAAATTCCAGATTTTTCCCAACTGTTTCCTTTATTTTTTTAAAAATTTAAATCTTAGCTTTTAAATAATTATTTTGTTCTTTTAAATAACAACGCTGAATTTCAAAATTCATCAACTTCCTGTTTATTCAGAATTCCCTTTCCATCCTCAAGATTTGTTTATTAGAAATTTAAAGTCACTTTATTTCTTTTCCGAGTTATTCTTAAATTTATTCTATAATTATTTTACTTGCAATTTCACTTCTTTTATTTTCATTCAAAAATCAAATCTATATTTTTGGTAATTCATTATACCCAATTATATCAACCAAGCCATAACATTCAATATTTCCACATAATTCGATATGCAATATTAAACAATCATATCAGAGAATAGAATATAAAATAATTTAAATAAAATTTGAGGGGTCCAGTTGGATCCCTCCAACCTGTTTTCCCTGCATCCACAGACGTTAGCATCACATAATATGCCAATTACAAATTATACTATACTATATCACATCAATCACAATTATTTAAATTTAATCATGTAAATTTAAATTTTAAACTGAGTGAGATTAACTCACCTTTTGCTTTTGTTTGCAATCCACTTCTACTTTGCCTTGGTTTCATGGTTTTTGACCTTGTATAATCATTAGATGATTTTCATTAATATTCGAACCAATCGAATAATTAAATTTCCATTTGGTAAAATTTAACTAACTATTGATTTTTATTTTAAAAGTTCTTGTTTTAACAAAGTTTCCTTAGATAAATTTTCTTTTGGTGATTAAAATAAATAAATCAGTTTACTAAACAAGTTAATTACCTATAATACATTTATTTATTTTTTTATTTTTTATTAATTTTTTTACACGAACCTATAAATTTTAAAATTAACAGTGAAGATGAATACCTCACCTCACCAATCCCTACTTTGCAATGTCGCCGACCACCCTAACTCCCCTGCCTGCACAGTTACACGGATCCCAATCGAACCCTCCTCCATTCATGACATCGACCGACGCTGCCCCAATGTCTGCATGATGCTCGAATAACATTAGGAATCGCGGCCATCAACGAACGACGAGCCTCCAAGTCGCAAAACCCTAGACTCGACGCGACGATTCTCTGGCCCCTCCTACTATCGCGACTAAGGATACTCGGCCCAAAAGTTTTTAAATCGACAACGATTTATTTCTCAGTGAAGAAAAGAGCGATGGAGCTCGACCATCATGAAGTTTTGATTTGAAGATAAACTGAAGGGGAAAGGGTTTCGGCCTTGATTTCAATTCGATACGTTCTGCCATTTTTTTTAAAGATCTCGATTTTTATTTGAGAAGTTTGGGCTTCGGCATTACTTTTTTTTTAACTGCCGGTTTCAATCTTGAAGTATAAGGCTTCGGCCAATTATTTAAGTGAAAATAAATCTGAAGAGAGAAGAAAGAAGATTGCGTTGGAAGCTACGAGAGTGTGGCTCCAAAGAAAAGGTTTGACTATGTAAATTTAAATTTAATTAGATTCTTCTTGTGAATTTACGGGTTGTACGACCAAACCGTAACTCCAAACACTGCGGAAATTGAAATCCAATAATAATAAAATATTACGAATCCAACGGAACTGGTTTCGTCGAGTTCCGGGACTGTCCCTCAGAAGACTATTTTTAAATTCAGTTTAAACGATATAAATTTCAAAACTGAACAAACAACTTCCAAATTCAATTTTAACACTTTTACTGCCTTCACTATCATCAATATAAATTTTATAAGCCTTCAAATTATTTTTAATCGGATTAAAATTCCAGATTCAACATTTTATTCAAATTCAAGTTATTTAATTCAACAATTTAATTGTCAATTGAATTATGATATTTGTAATTTAAGTTGAAATTAACCTTTAAATAATTAAAATCAATTAAATATTCCGATTTTAAATGCTTGAAAATTCTGGCCCCCCTTAGTCCCCGAAATTACTAGTTAGGAAGAATGATCCAATACCCGTTTATTATTTTCCTAAAACTAAACAGTTTCTAACAATTCAACAACTTACCAACTATCCTTTATAAAAGATCCATTATCATTCTTAATAACTTTCCAAATCTTTCCCTAGTTTGCAGACAATCCTATTTGCCCAACCATCCAAGTTTTAATCTTAAAACCAATTTTGGATTAACAAAAGTTTCTCAAAATTTTTCTAACTCTCTAAATTTCCGAAAAATTTCACCAGCGTCTCCTTTTCGCGGCTAGCTCGGTACAACTACAAAATGGCTCTACAGCCTCCTAAATTCAAAAAGAAAACAAAAGGCCAAGTGGCTCAATCCAAAATCCCAATCCAATTTCATACCAAAATTTAAATACATACCTTTTTGTCAAGCATTTCAAATTTATCTTCTTGAAATCAAAAACCAATTCTCTTTTCCCTTTATATTACCTACATATCTTACATAGCAATATATCCCATCACAACATTGAAAACATTTTATCGACTTTCTTACAAATGTCAATATCTATTAATTCAAATGTTGACTTAGATTATATTAGTAGCATTAACCTTTTACTTAGGAATTTACCATACCCTTCTTAAGTTAGTATAAGTATTTTCTATGTCTCCTTATTTATTTTTACTCTACTACTTTAGTTTATATATATGTCTATTCAAATCGATTCTATTCATTTCCAAATGAATTCAATTTATCTTTAACTTTGCATATATAAATTTTATTTTTCTTTTATAACTAATTCATGTCATTATTTTAATTAGTTTCATTCACTAACTTATTTCAATTACTAGTTTGAAATTGTTTTGTCGTTAATAAATTTTCCAAAAATTTTCAAAAATTTTCTAACTCCCAAAATTTCTGAAAATTTTTGGCAGAGTCCCCTTTGTACGGAGGAGCTTTTGCAATTTGACAAAAGAGATAAATATATATACATCGACCCACACGGTCGGAAAAACCAAAAACAGTTCATAATTCCTATTTTTATTGCGTAGGCGTAACTTATTTAGCATTTTAAGCAAACAGCTTATTATTTAGCGGTTAATGCAACCCAAATCCAGCCACACGGCTTCCATGTACCTATACTTACTCAATTTAAACATGTAAGTGCCAGAAATATGAAGTTTAACAGCATATCAGTTATTGCAATAGTTAAAACATATGAATTCTAAAAAAAAACTCATACCAAACCTTTTCCGTAAGCAATTTATATTGTTTCCAAGCTAATTCAAGTGTTTCAACTTATTTACAAACCATTTTCATTCAATTTGAAGGGTTTTCAATCCATTCGCATACCATTTCATCAATTCGAATGGTTTAAAACTCAATCGCTTACATTTAATTCATTCTTAAGCAACTGAACTCATATTTAGTTCAATTGCTTTCAAAATCAATTTATTTTACCCTTATCAACACATAGAATTTTAATTACTTCCATTTACATCAAATGACAATTTATTTTATGCAATTCGACGAGATTTATGTGAATAAATAAGACTTGAATTTTATAATCAATTTAAATTGACTCCAACTCAACTTACGCTTAATTCTATTCCATTTCGAATTTATTCACAATCCATATATTCTCAGTTTCATTGCATTCCAATTTTATTAACCAAACGAGTCCATTCAAACCCATTAACAACTTAGGTTCCATTCCTATTACCAATTAAATTTCCCTTTGTTTTAATCCATTTACAAGCATTTATTTAGCTCGACACACTCCATTTAAATTTCATTTACAATCCATTTATTTACATTTCATTCCATATTTGTTTGTTCCAAACTATTTTATTTAGCTCGGAAACAATCCAAGCTATTTCATTCCATAACCATTTCTCAACCTATTTAAACCAACACTTCATTTGATACTTATTTATTCCATCATTTATTTATTCAATATAACTAGTTTATCCATATTCACTTAAACCATTTCTAACAATCTCGACACATTCTATTTTCCTTATTGTCTCAAGTTATTTCAATCCCTTAATAATTTAAATGGTTTACAATTATTTATTTAAGCATTTTCATTCCATTAAATATTATCGGCAACACACCGAATTTTATTTCAATTAAAATTTATTTTTACTTGATTTAAATCCAATCCACTATTATTAAACTTAATTTTAAGTTGAATGCAATTCCACTCACTTCCAACTTTTTTTTAGCTTAAGTTTATTCACTCCAATTTTATATTTAAGCCCATTTTATTTTCATGTAAATCCCATTCTTTTTTTGTTTTCTTAAGCTCATTTCATTTTGCAAATAAATTTCTCTTTTCAATTTAATTTGATTCTATCTCAATCCAATCTCTTTCAAACTACAAATTTATTTGATTAGTTATTATAAAATTTAACTTTCCAGATTTAACTCATTCAATTTATTACAATGCCATTTCCAATTTATTTCCACTTATTCGGATTTTTTTATTTGCAATCCATACCATTACTAATTTAATCCATTTCTTTTTTTATTCGATACGTTCCCAATTATATTTAATTTGTTAACACTTTAAGTTAAATTTTTAAATTAATAACTCTAGTTCTGATTCTACCATTCACTTTTAAATTACCATCCAATTTTATTAACCACAATATAATTACATTTACGTCACTATCGATCCAAGTTGAATGTGATTTATAACTTGAGTTTATTTCCAAACTTCATCATAAACTCACTATCCAATTTCATCAACTAATTTATTATCAGTTGAGTTCTTCCCTATTTATAGTTCAATACTTGATTGTTCATTCCAGATAGCACTTCATTTAATTTTCTTAGTTCAATTTATTTTTAATTCAAGTTTGATTTCATTTTATTTTTCAATTCACCAAAAATATCTATTCTTGGTTTTCTATTCCATTTTCAAAATTTGTAAGCCATAACTTATTATTTACACAATTCCATTCGTCATAGGCTTGAATATATTGTTCTTTTATTTTAACTCAAGCCTTATGCTTATTTATATCCCAAGCATATTTTTATTCCCTGCAATTTAATTCTGATTCTTTTATAAGTTGTGCTAATTTATTTACTTCAATTCCAATCCTTATTCACTTTATTTCCCATTCGTTCAAGTAAGAATTTAATTCCATTCATTAATTCAATTGAATTCTTATTCCAATTCAATTAAAAATTTTAACTCAGATTTATTTAATCTCAATTAGATTTCAACTTATTCAAATACAACTGGTTATTATTTTCAGCCTACTCAATTATTTCAATCCAGTTTAAATTTGATTTCCCAATCCAAGTTAATTTCATTTTTAACCTTTCCCTTTAAATTTAAATTCCAACATTCAAAGCTTATATTTCCTTCCTGATTTAAAACTCATCTCAATTTATAAGCTTACAATTTATATCATCCTGATTTTTAAACTCCCGGCTTTGGTTTCAAATCATTTTGAAATCTTCAACATCTCAAATCACAATTCTCAAAAACTTTAAACCAATCCTGGCTTTACTTCCCAACAAATTCCCTTTAAAATTTTTCAAATACAACATGTTTTCCCGAACAAATCAGTTTGGCAGCAATTTATCACTTAGAAACTCGAAAATGAACATCGTTGATGTTGTAGTCATCACCGAAATAAATTTCCAGTGACTGAAGTGAATTCAATGCTATATCCCTTTCCAAATTTTATTTGAAACAATTTCCTTTCAGAAATACCCCAAAAACAACAATGCTACTGTTTATCTTCAAAATACTTCCAAAATCTCCGAGGTTTTAAAGTTTCAAATTCTATTTTAATTCAGATTTTAACTATAATGCATTTGTATAGTTTCTGCTTATACAAATTTCCATTTGATTATATTTCAATTTATAATTTACATTTATAATTAATATTTATAAATTTTATTCTATAATGAATTTATTTCCTTAAATTTTGGTTACATTTCAATTTCTAGTTAAAATTTCACTTAAGAATGATAATACTTTAAATATCATCATTCCTAACAACCAATTAACATCCAAGCAATTGTATATTAGCTAAATAGTTTTCAAAAACTATTCTTTACATCAAAATATTTTTTGGGTAAAATTATTTCATTTACCCACATTTAAAACAATACCGTGTCGATTGTTCTATTCACGTGTTTAGAAACCCCTTCGGTACAGTTGTACAGACTGTGCCGACGAAGGTTCATATGCCACTCAATAAACCAATCAACACAATATTAAAACAATATATATCCATTAACAAATACGCGCTCCTATCTATTAATACGCTCAAACTCATTACAGAGTACTATAGACTCTATTTTATGAGTAATTCCCAACAGAACTAAGGTTATCACCAACCTAAGCTTTGATACCAAGTGTAACAGCCCGCAAATCTGTACCCCTTAAGTCAACACTATTCTACCTAAATCAACTCAAGTTGTACAGAAATACGAACCATTTGGGTTAAAGAAGAAGAGGTAGAAGAAGAAAATAGGAAACAACAACAGAATCTAACCATCGCAGCGGAATAAAATATAATAGATAATAAATAATCTTTACTCAAAATCAAATATATCTGTTTACATATATTACATCATCAGAGTACATCAATCACAGCTTACATCAATAACATACAATGGATATATAACAACTTAAACAGCGGAATATATATATATATATATATATATATAAACAAGTACGAGAGTACGTATCGACATCCAGCTCGTCTCCTGAGCCCCACAGCATCAAATCCTGTATCCTATAATACTCGGTCTGACCCGAGCATTACAGTTAAATAACACCCGAGTCAGTCTAGAATACCAGCGTGAGAAAATCACACCCAATTGATTATTAAAGTTTCAAAAATCCTTCGAAACAAAAGCATCTCGTAAGACCACGCCACAAATAAACATGTCAGGTTTTTACCTTACGATAGCTAAAACACTTTTTATAGAAATCCTCTGATATTATAATAGTGTCTATTTACAAATACTTATAAAATAGCCGAAATTGTTACATTCATTAAATTCCATCTACTAGCCACAAAAGTGGGTAATACAAACAACACTCGTACAAGGCTCGTAGGGAGAATGGATTTCCAACAATGACTAGGCACTGGGGTACCACCTGTCATAGTACGGGGTCTAGATCACCGTACCGAGGATTACTCCCTTCATCCCCTGCAACACAAGGCCGGAGCCATTCCTTACTGAATAGTCCCGAACAAGATATACCCCGTGGTTGGCGCGACCAACCACCCACTAAGCCTAATAAAAAGGGACATCTAGACAAGTGAAATGTAACATGTCGATTTTTCGTTGCCGAAAAACCGAATAGTTAGGGTTTTTAAAAAGAATTTAAGAAAAGAAAACGAGAGAAAAAGGTAGAAGATAGAGGGAAAAGAAAATAGAAAATTTTAAAATAGAACGGAACAGAAGAAATAACAGCAGAACAACAAAACAACATCAGAATCTCACAATTCGCAGCGGAACAACATATAATAATAAATGAATAATCTTTAAACAAAGAACTATATCAGTTATTACATTGCATTACATTTCATTACATCAGAGTGTACAACAACAAACAACAAACAGCGGAAAAGAAATGCTAAATACTAGTAATACGCCATGCCATCCAGCTTGCCTCCAGCAATTCCTGAATATCCAGAATATCCTGATAAACCTTAACTCTTGACTGCCCGTGTGGAAATTGGTGGGCACCCAGAGTTTAGGAAGGAAAACAATAAACTCCGAGTCAGTCATGAGACTGGTGTGAGAACTCAAAACAGTTTATTTAACTTTAAAATCAAAATAGAGAGATATTTTTAAATTCAATTCGCAATGCTTTTAAAAATGAGACTACCATAAGGCCTCCCGCACACACACATGCAAACGCAGAATCGGAGGAGATTTCTCCTTATGATAGTCAAAGATGCTTGATACGCATTAAAAAGAAGCATTTGATATTATTACTAGTGCATAGTGTAGAAAATTATTTCGAAAATAAAGATATAAATCTTAGCCAACATAGACATTTCGAACTATGCCTACTATAGCTACCATCCAAACAGTGTTGCGACACCATAAGTGAATGATAGGTTCTACAACTAATACCGTACAAGTTTCGTATTGTTTCTTTGGATTTTCAACAAATGGTCAGGCCAAGGAACTTCCCATTGCCACATGAGAATGCCTATGGATGGACATTCTCGATAACCAAACCGGAACTCTGCCAACACAAGGCCGGGTTACCCCTAACTGGGTAACTACTGACACGAGCACGCCATTCCCCGATCGTAAACGACCTTTCTCACGAGATCCCGATAACCAACAACCACAAAGTAATAAATTCGCAGTAACCACATAGGTTAAATATCTGGGCTCCATACCATGATACCACCTCTATCCAGAAGGAAATGCACATACCCTAAAGGGAGCTACCCCTCATAACCTTGCCGCATCTTTCCTGTTTTGACCATTTCCGGGGTGTGAGGCTCGACGAAGTCACGTCCACAAAAACATACTTTATACAAAAGCCATGCTTTGGGTCAACAAATGATCAACACAATGATCACCAAGATAGACGATCAAATAAATGATCCTATCACAAATAATCAACACAATGATCATTTCAGCAACACTCAGCATGTTACATTACCAAATTGGGAATATATCGCTGATAACCTTCAACTATATAACCTCTGAGCTCGTACGTCTCAGAGAAGGGTGTTAAGCTAAAGAATAAATTCTTCGCCACCAACAGAAATATATTTGAAATAAATCGGCTTTGTATCTCAATTTGTAATGTCAGACACACAATCCATACAAGTCTGTTCCGTGCTCGAACAAAACCGAAGGCACTTCTTACGAAGCCCTTGCAATCCGGGTATTCACAATCCTGATCGAATTTCCCATTACTTAAGGAATCTCTATACCATGAGCTACCCAGTGCAGAGACAATCGATAGGTCATCCTATCGCTTTCACAACTACTCGGTCTTCAACACCGATCTTCAATGCAATTCACAACGACGTATGACATATTCGGAATGGGTTATACGACCCCATGGTCCTTTCCCGGTTAACCCGAATAGTGAGCGCTTATTCAAAAATAAGTGTAGCATTCACATTCAACAAATCACATCAATTACCCATTCAATGGGAAATATTGATAGTCGGTTATTGAACTATCAATGGATATGCACACATCACCAGTTTCCAAATTATTTATTTTCCAAAAATATCTTTACTAGATATATAGTTTTCACACTTCAAAAATAAATCAACATTTATTCTTAAACAAATTCCACTTTTCATTTATAAATTCCATAAAGAATTTATATTTCACAATATCTATGAATATATGATTTTAATTATTCATTTTCAAATTTCCTTTTTTAATTTATCTTCAAAAAGATAAATTCTCTAATATTCACTTTATATTGGAAAAACATTTCCATACTTATTTAATAAGTAATTCACAACTCCATTTATTTTCAACACTTGGAAAATATTCAATATACTTAAATCGAGATTAAGTATATATTTCATTCTTTAAGGAAATCATTCTCTTAAACATATTTATTTGGGCCAAAATGAATGTTGTGTAAAACATCGTTACGACAACCCAAAATCACTAGTATAGGGATTCGAAATTAAAATAGATATATAAATCCCAATACTATACAAAACATTTCCTTTCGGAAATCATTTACTATAACAACAGTGTTATAGTCCACCATTTCCTTCTATTTCTCGAAAACGTCTATTTCAACAATCAATGTTGAAATCTATGGTTTCGAATCTCAACACAATTAAAACTTCGTTAGATCGTTTTAATTCTATTTGAAATATCACATTCAAAACAATTTCTTTAACATATTATTCACTATTCAAAAACGTGAATATTCTTTGTTAACAAATTTCATCCTTTTATTCATTTTATTTCAAAGGATTATTCACAGTTCAAAAATGTGAATATAACTCCATTAATAGGTTTCAACAATTTACTTATCAAAATAAGTCGTTTGTGAATTTATAAAACAACGTTTATAAATTCCATTTCTATTTATTTTATAACAACTTTTTATAAATCTCTTTTATTAACCTATTCGATTTATAACTCAATTATAAACTAAAGGTTCATATTATAAGTGAAATACTTATAATTTATTCGTTTGCAAAATCGTTCCTTTGAACTTCATAATTATAAATCTTATAACTTATAAGATTCAATTATTCATCCAAATATATTCTTTAATAATTTCACAAAATTTATAAATCTTACTATTTATAAATTTCATTTATAACTTCACCATTTATAATTTTATGAATTCCATTCATTTACAAAATTCATTTTCACTTCATTCAAACACTTATAAATACTCGTTTTATAATGTCAATATTTCAATTTATAAATATCCATTTATAAATCTCTTAATATAAATCAATTTATATTATTCTTTAAAACGTCTTTAATCTCCTTTATTATTTCACCATTTCGATTCATAAAATAATTAAATTTTATAAATCCAATATTTAAACTTTTCACAATAAATTCTAAAATCCCGATTAAACTATTTTATAAAATCATTAGTTCCTTATTTTCAAAAATCAGCTTTTAATTATATTTTTTAAAAATCATAATTTTTATAACTTTAAAAATTATAACGTTTATTTATTTATAATGGATCAATTCCAAAATATAGTATATTCTCAAAAATCACTTTAAAAATCATTTTAAAATCCCAAAATTTGGTCCAATGATGCTACATATCAAATAGTCAATCACGACAACAACGATATCACATATCGTATATGATAATCAATCAAATATCAAAATATCTGAATTCAAATAAATACTGTTGAGGAATCCAGTTGGATCCCTCCAACCTGTTTTCCTGCATCCAAAAACATTAGCACAATACCAATTTCGCTCCAGTACGAAATTATCGCGGTATATGGGATTTAAATATTATCCGCTTAATAGACGACGCAATAGCGTCTCATCCGCTAAACAAAAAATGCGGGAAATCAATAACTCCAATATATACATATGCCAATATATATATTGCTATTATATATAATACCAATTTCACTGTTTATGAAATATTCGCGGTATATGTTTTTAATAAATAACATCCGCTTACTAACGGCGTATAATGTCTATTTTAACAATCAATAGATATCAATCAACATTCAAATATGCATTCAAATATTTTAAATCTAACTATTTAAAATAAAATCGAAACTGATTCGATTGAGTGAGAAGTTCTCACCTTGATTTAAATTCCGTTTTAGCGATTTATTTCGAATAAAATTAAACGGACGTTTAATTTTACCCAAAATTCTCACTAACTCCAAACGACTCCAATCCAATTTCATCGCGTAGTGCTCGTCCATACGATTCCAACGCAACTGGTTTCGCGCATTTTCGACCTCGTATGAAAAAGATATGCAATTTCATAGTTTACACGAATTTATATTTTTAATTTTCTTATAATTTCCAAACCTACACCATTCCCAGCCCTTGGATCCAACTTCACTGCATCATGACCGTCCCCATCTATTTCTTCCCCAACGCGAATTGCACCCAGGCAACAACGAAGAAACCGAACCCAACACTCGAGATTAGGGTTAATTACTGCATCGCGATCACTCGACGAAACTTCGATCAGGGAGTTACAAATCGAAGCCTCTAGCCTCCCCTATGTTCGGCCCCAAGGCCATGAAGCTCGGCCTCACTGTTTTTCTCGAGTTGCGTGCGCAACCTATGGCCGACGGCCCCCTATATCACCCTCCACGTCGCGCCATTTCCAATCTCGACCGTATAGATCTATAGTGCTCGAGACCATCTACCATTCTCGTGTTGAAGCTTCGTTGAATCGATGAATGGACTGGGAGTAATTGAGGGAGGAAGGAGAAGCATTCTCAGCCATAGAAAATGGGGTGGCGGCTGAGCTTTTAGAATTAGGATTTTATTTTTTTATCAAATTTATGAAGGGTAGGGGTCTATTTATAGAGTTTCGAACGACACTATTCATCCGAAAATTCCGAACTCCGATTTACGCGCCGTAACTAGCGTTTCTAGGGTTTACCCCGCGTTCCGGACACAATGGAACAGGTTTCGAAAGCTAATTCGGGCATCTGTGCGAGTTATGGCTATAAACGCTCAATTTAAATTAAACCGATTTAAATCGATTTCTAGGCGTTTTAATTTGTACCGGACAAACGGTAAATCCAATTGACTTGAAATTTGAAACCTTACAATAATATCACATTACGGATCCGATGAAACTGGTTTCGTCGAAATCCGAGAATTTTTGAAAAATGGCTATTTTAACTCGCTAAATAAAAATTAAAAATAATTCGATGCGTTTCGAGCTGCCACGATCAAACGATAACTCCGATTGACACGAAATTTGAAATCCGGTAATAACTAACTATTACGGATCCAATGGAACTAGTTTCGTTCAATTCTGAGACTGTTCAAAAATTGACTATTTTCACTAGTCGATTTAATATTAAAATATTCAATTTTCACAAATTAACTCTTAATTCGATTTTAAAAGTTCTAAAATATCACTCTAACTTCAATATGATAAAATAAAATTTTACAAATCATTTTCAATCATATTTAACTCAGTTTTCAGTTATTTCCATAATTTAACGTATTAAATTATCGATTTAATTATTCAATTAAATCCAAAAATTTAAATAAAAATTTATTTGTCTTATAAATTCACTTATTAATATTCAAAATTAATTAAATATTCAAATTTTAATTACTAAAAATTCTGGGTCGTTACATGAAATATCTTGTCCTGCTTGGGCATGACCCACCTAACCTTGCTGCATATCCCCTGATTTTCAGTCATTCCCGGTTGATGAGGCTTGAGGCTAAGTGTTACCTTTAGATCGTTTTCACATAGAATGCCCATCATCCACCTGACGATGTTTCGCAAGCATTCGTCTATACAAGTCCATCCCGGGTTCGAATGGAACCGAAGGCACTACTCCTACTACATCCATTTTGGAAACATCCTCAGGATTAGTAGCGACTAGCCCTTGCACTTCACTGCTCCATCTTCGACTCCGAAATCGTTTACACGAAACGTACAAACCGGATCGAAGTGGTTTTCGAGAAATAAATCTCGATCCCGGTCTCTTCGAAACGATCAGCGCAATTGTCCAATATTGATAGTCGGTGATTTAACTATTAATTAATATTCACAAACAACCATCCCACCAATAAATAATTTCCCAAATTATTTATTTATTTCAAAATATCTTTACAAGGTATATTCTCACTTTCAAATTCTTTGAAAACAGTTTTCAACCTACCTTCTTTTTCTCATAATAAATTCCAAGTATTTCATTTCCACTGGAATCACCAAGCACAAGATTTTAGGATTTTTTAAAATAATTTCAAAACACATTAATTGTAAAGTATGGTTAATATTTAATTTAGAAAGTCCTTCTTTAGTACTAAATTTAAATTAATGCTTTAAAAAAATACCAAGTCATTCTTTATATACTTATTACGATAATAGATAAAACAAAAATACTTACTTTGGAATTTACCTTTAAACACTTAAGTTAAGACTACTTTAATAATTTACTTAAATACATACTATATAAACATTTGAAAACTAAAGTTATCAAATAAAATGTCAAACTAGATTTCGACTTTTAAAACCACAATACTAAATTACTTCTTAATAATTGCTGCTAGAATAGATTAAAGAAAATATTTACTTTAAATATTAGAAATAATAAATTTTACAAAACTTGCTTCTTTAAAAAAAAACTTAAAAACATTTAATTTATATTTACAAATTTTCTTTTTTAAAAACATGTACTTGGTCATCCAAAGAAAATTCCAACTTCAATCACCTAAATCAATCTTCCCCAAATTGATTTCCAATTTAATTTATTTGGAATAAATTCTTTAGTTACATAATTCATTTCAAAATTCATTAAATATGGACTCAATTATTGTTGTTATTATTATTATTTTTTTCCATTTGATTTAAAAAAAATTTAACTGAAGTATACAAATTCCAGATTTTTCCTAACTGTTTCCTTTATTTTTTTAAAAATTTAAATCTTAGCTTTTAAATAATTATTTTGTTCTTTTAAATAACAACACTGAATTTCAAAATTCATCAACTTCATGTTTATTCAAAATTCCCTTTCCATCCTCAAGATTTTTTTATTAGAAATTTAAAGTCACTTTATTTCTTTTCCAAGTTATTCTTAAATTTATTCTATAATTATTTTACTTCCAATTTCACTTCTTTTATTTTCATTCAAAAAATCAAATCTATATTTTTGGTAATTCATTATACCCAATTATATCAACCAAGCCATAACATTCAATATTTCCACATAATTCGATATGGAATATTAAACAATCATATCAGAGAATGGAATATAAAATAATTTAAATAAAATTTGAGGGGTCCAGTTGGATCCCTCCAACCTGTTTTCCCTACACCCACAGACGTTAGCATCACATAATATGCCAATTACAAATTATACTATACTATATCACATCAATCACAATTATGTAAATTTAATCATGTAAATTTAAATTTTAAACTTAGTGAGATTAACTCACCTTTTGCTTTTGTTTGCAATCCACTTCTACTTTGCCTTGGTTTCATGGTTTTTGACCTTGTATAATCATTAGATGATTTTCATTAATATTCGAACCAATCGAATAATTAAATTTCAATTTGGTAAAATTTAACTAACTATTGACTTTTATTTTAAAAGTTCTTGTTTTAACAAAGTTTCCTTAGATAAATTTTCTTTTGGTGATTAAAATAAATAAATCAGTTTACTAAACAAGTTAATTACCTATAATACATTTATTTTTTATTTTTATTTTTTATTTATTTTTTTACACAAACCTATAAATTTTAAAATTAACAGTGAAGATGAATGCCTCACCTCACCAATCCCTACTTTGCAACGTCGCCGACCACCCTAACTCCCCTACCTGCACAGTTACACGGATCCCAATCGAACCCTCCTCCATTCATGACATCGACCGACGCTGCCCCAATGTCTGCACGATGCTCGAATAACACCAAGAATCGCGGCCATCAACGAACGACGAGCCTCCAAATCGCGAAACCCTGGACTCGACGCGACGATTCTCTGGCCCCTCCTACTATCGCGACTAAGGATACACGGCCCAAAAGTTTTTAAATCGACAACGATTTATTTCTCAGTGAAGAAAAGAGCGATGGAGCTCGACCATCATGAAGTTTTGATTTGAAGATAAACTGAAGGGGAAAGGGTTTCGGCCTTGATTTCAATTCGATACGTTCTGCCATTTTTTTTAAAGATCTCCATTTTTATTTGAGAAGTTTGGGCTTCGGCCATTACTTTTTTTTTAACTGCCGGTTTCAATCTTGAAGTATAAGGCTTCGGCCAATTATTTAAGTGAAAATAAATCTGAAGAGAGAAGAAAGAAGATTGCGTTGGAAGCTACGAGAGTGTGGCTCCAAAGAAAAGGTTTGACTATGTAAATTTAAATTTAATTAGATTCTTCTTGTGCATTTACGGGTTGTACGACCAAACCGTAACTCCAAACACTGCGAAAATTGAAATCCGATAATAATAAAATATTATGAATCCAACGGAACTGGTTTCGTCGAGTTCCGGGACTGTCCCTCGGAAGAATATTTTTAAATTCAGTTTAAACGATATAAATTTCGAAACTGAACAAACAACTTCCAAATTCAATTTTAACACTTTTACTGCCTTCACTATCATCAATATAAATTTTATAAGCCTTCAAATTATTTTTAATCGGATTAAAATTCCAGAT
Organism: Allium cepa; assembly: GCA_030765085.1. NCBI lineage: Eukaryota > Viridiplantae > Streptophyta > Magnoliopsida > Asparagales > Amaryllidaceae > Allium > Allium cepa. The sequence continues at coordinate 914,759,667 of CM060943.1, forward strand.
TCAACATTTTATTCAAATTCAAGTTATTTAATTCAACAATTTAATTGTCAATTGAATTATGATATTTGTAATTTAAGTTGAAATTAACCATTAAATAATTAAAATCAATTAAATATTCCGATTTTAAATGCTTGAAAATTCAGGGTCGTCACAAATGGTATGACTAATTTATCTTGCTTATAGATGATTGAATGATATTTAATGCTTTGAATTGATTGTTATCCCCGGTATGTGATCGTGATGCTATGTGATATGAATTGTTTTTGTAATAAGGTATACTGGGTTGAACAGGGATAATGTGGTTATCTATGATGAAATGCTATATAAGTGACATTACGTATTTAAGAATAAATTGTATTTACTTCAATAACTTGGGAAAATATGACATTGGGTTCGAAGAGACCAGAGTCGGGTATTAGTGAATACCCCAAACCACTTCGATTCTTTATAATTTGATGTGTGGAATCAATAGAATGAAATGGAATGATTTAAGTGAATTGGACCATTCAATCTAAGTTTGATACTTAGAAATTAAGTTGTGATGTAAGTAATGTTTATAACAACTTGTGAAGTTGTAGATTGATAAGTTACCCCGGGTTTAAGTTGTATGCTTTTGTATTCTATGCTAGATGGGTTTACTCACGCTGGTTTCCAGCCTGATCTGAGTGTTACTTTGATGTAATGCTCGGGTCAGACCGAATATTACAAATTTTCACGTAGGGACGTTCTGGAGCTCAGGAGGCGAGCTGGATGGCGGGGACGTATGGAGAGTTTCCACTGTGATATTGTAGTATGTGGACATGATTGTTTTGTCCGGTGTTTATGTATTTGTGTAACTCTGATGTATTTAAATGTAAATTAACAGATATAGTTTTCTTTGTATAACTGCTATTTATTTGATATTATATTTGATCCGCTGCGAATGTGAGGTTTCTGTGACTTGTTTCTGTTTCTTCTTCTTTCTCTTTCTTATTTTCCTAACTATATGGAATTTTCGGGATCGGGTTTTCTTGTCTTAGTGAAATATGATGGGGGGTTCTCGCTTTGCGTTAGGTAGCGAACGGGTGTCTCTTACCCCCACACGTCCTCTTTACGGGGTTGGTTTGCTAGGTGCTTACATTCGAGAGCCTGGCCGTAAAAGCAAATCCGAGGTACCACTGGGAGCCACAGCGGGGCTGGGATGGTAGAAAAGCCTACCAGTCGAGTGAGCCGCTGTTGATGGTTGCAAAGCCTAGACTATCTCATTTGGTATCAGAGCTGAAGGTTAAGCGAGAACCTTGGCTATGGTGGGATTACTCATTAAGAATAGGGTAAGTGGTACCCTAGAATGAGTTGAGTGAATATATATTTGAGAGCGTACTTGTTATTTTCTTATATAAAGATTTTAAATGATTTTATATAAAAATATATTTTGATATATAAAGCAATATTTCTTTCTAACAAGTAGTAAGGGAATTGGTTGTTAAATTATTGAATTAAATAAAGAAGTAATAGAAATACAACCAAACTGAAATTAAATCTTGAATTTGGAAAAGGTTTCAGGATAAGGATAATCGATTGATTTATGTAATTAATTAAACTTTATTTCATGAGATTAATTAATGGATAATAATTGGAAATGATAAATAAAGAGGGAGTTACTTAATGAAGTAACTAGAGGTAAGTAATTTAAAAGGACAATTACTTAATGAAGGTAATTAAGAAATAAGTTAATTACCAAATGTGATTAATTGGAATTAATTAATGACGTAATTAATTTAAAGAAATAATAAATAATATTATTTAATGCGTTTAAATGAAATGGTCCTATTTCAAACAAGAGTTGTTTGAAAATTTAAAGAAATTTGTTTTGAATTAAAGCCAAAAGTGGTTTAAATTTTAAATTTTGGCTTGGTGGGCCAAGGAATAAATATGTATATGAGAGATATACATATTATCAAAGATGGTTTGAGATAAGCTCTAAATATTGAGTTTTAAACTGGAAATGAGATGTGATACCCAAAAGTGATAAGTTTTTGAACCTATAAGTGGAAAAGAATTTTCGAATTTGAAATGGAAGTTCAAACTAGGTAAGGTTGATTGGGTTAAGTGAATTGAGTTTATCTTGGGAAAGGTTAAATATGTTGAAATGATAAACCTGATTTGGAAATTTCAAGATGAAATTAAGATTTAACTTGGGAAGCTAAATGGTTGATTGTAATTGAGAGTTTGAGTGATCTCAAATTGGGTTTGAGATCCGAAAATTGGAAATGGATGGATGTTTTGAAATAATTGGATGATATCATCCTATTGTTATTAAAACTCTTTAAATTGCAAATTGGACTTGTTTAAATGAATGAGAAACGGAGTATGGTAATCCATTGTTGAGATAAAAGGGAAATTAAACTTTAATTTGAAATTAAGGGTATGGAATTACCTTGAACTAAAAATTTGAATAATTGAATTTGTAAATTAAAATTGTTTAAGAACTCATTTTAAACTGTCGATAAAATTTAGTAATAAATTAAAATTTTAAAATAAAATTGTTTTGAACTCATATTTGAACTTTGAAAAGGGTTAAGTAGAGATAATTTAAAATGGAATTTTGAGAATTGGACTCAGAATTAAATTGTTTAAAGATTTGGATTATTGATTTAAAAATAAAGGTTAATTTGATTTAAAGGAATTAAATCAACATTTGAAGTATTAACTCGAATTTATATAATTCGAGATGATTTAAATTTGAAATTTGAAAAATTGAATTTGATTTGAATTAATTGAAATTGTGATTGAAGATGTATGAGTATAAGATTCAAATGGAAAATTTGAATTGAAATTTGATTCAAATTAATTTGGAATTGTAATTAAAGTTGAATAGTCTTAAATTCAAATGGAATTTGAATTGAAATTCGGAGGAAATCAAGATAATTCAACATGATTTGGAAATGGAGTTTGAAATTGGGATTTATTCAAACTAGAAATGAAATGAATATTGGAACTAGTTCATTTGAAATTTATTGAATTAGTAGAATTTGAGATCAAGGTTGAATGAAGTTAATTTTTGAAAGAAATTGAGGTTAATTCAACTTGAATTGGGTTGAATCAATTTCGATGGAAATCGAAGTTATTTAAACAGGAATTGGGTCAATTTAAATGGCAGTGGAAATTTAAATTGAATAGATGAGAATGGAGATTGGGAAGTGAACAGTTTTGAATCTGGACTATTTTTAATATAAATTGTTTTAATATAAACCTATTTTCTCCAAGCTATTCATTATATATACAACCGTTCTTTTAAAACCCAAACTTTCTTGTACTTGTTTTACAATTATTTTTGAAACTGTTTAACAATTTTCCAAATGTTTTATAAACTAATTACTATGTTCCAACTATTTTACGAAACTAATTACCATCTTACTATTATTTTGCAATTACCTAAATTTCTATAATTATTTAACTATTTTCTAAATATTTTACAAACTACTAATTATTTTCCAACCACTTATCTATTTTTAAAATTTTAAAGCTATTTTCTAAATAAACTGGTCGGAGTTCAAACTTTTATTGGTTAAATACCCAATCGAGATAAGAATAGAGGTGATAATCCAAATGGATTGAAACAATTATGAGTAAGCGACTGAAAATAAAAATGAATGTGAATAGAAATGGAATTGATTTGGCTAATAACCAATAAAGATAAATAGGTAGGGTGTATGTATATTATTCTATTCGCATAGTGATTTGATCCAGATTCGAGCACAAGATTTCGAGATAGTATGTCGATCCGAGTTGATATTTTTCACTCGATTTTCGATGGCGAACCTGGATATGGATTGTTGATTGGTTCTGGATATTCTCTATCATAGTTATGACTATGCAAGGAGGATGACGGTTTCTGATCAAGAAACCAGATCTGAGTCCGCACTAGAAAGTCTGGTGGACGATATTAGTTCGGAAATGGAATTGTGTGATCGAGTGAGCGATCAGATTGGTGTAGAGTACGAATGATATGTGTACATCGTACGGATTTGAATAAAATTGATACTAGGAATTTGTGGATTAGAAATGTGAAATGGTTTTTGAAATGAAAATTATATTTTGTGAAGTATATGATGAAGTAAAGAGGAAAATTGCATATTTCTATGGTTGAAATTTTGTTTATGGAAGTAAGTGATTTGGTAAGCGGTTTTGTAAAGAGTAATCAAATTTGATTACTTGATTTTGAATAAACAAAGCTATATATCTTTGTTATGTAAGATAAATATCCCCTTGTTGAATCTATTGCCAGAAGGAAAGGATTTTGAAGGTGTTTAGTAGTATAAAAGGAGTTTTATACATGTTTGAAAAGATCCAAAGTTTTTTAAAATTATATATATATTTGTGTGTGTGTATATATAAAGGATCTTATGCGGATTTTGGAAAAATGTTTTGGGAACCTTTGGATTTGGAAAGGCTTTTGATTTTTGGGTAAAATTAATATGAGAATTTGGAAAGCCTAGTTTGAGAATTATCGAATTTGGAATAATCGATTTTGTGTAAAGAAGCTTTGTATGAGATCATACTACGTGTATGATTTGAAAGATACTGTATGTGTATAGTATAAAATGTTTTGATGATGGCACTGGGGAAAACGGCGCTCCCTTGAAATGAACATCTCAAGAGTTCCACCGGGTGGTGCTGCCTTGAGCCCCAAGGGGGGTTCTAAAGTTGAACCTATGAGGAGCCTGGACAAAACTAGTTCCTGGGGATTACGAGTAGAGTATACCATAGCGGAAGTCGTGTGTGCCGCTGAGAGCCAACAGTCTGCGTTTGATTTTATATTGGTAGACTGCGGCCTATGGTATAACATAGCAAAAGTCGTGTGTGCCTCTGAGAGCCAACAGTCTGCGTTTGATTTTATATCGGTAGGCTGCGACCTATGTAGGAGTGGAGAAGTATCATTTCGACAGCGAAAATCAGAGGCCGCTGAGAGCCTGCAGTTACATGGACTTTTTCTGTGATGGCAACGTAATCCTGGGATGTAACTGTGATCTGTCGTGGGATTCATGGCGTAATCGAGAGGCCGCGGAGAGCCTGCAGTTACATGGACTTTTGCTGTGACGGCAACGTAACCCTGGAATGTAACTGTGACCATGGATGGGGTTGATGATTTCCAGAGCATTCTCACCAAAGAAATTTCCTCTATTTCAAAATGTTTTCTGTATTTTCAATAAAATTATTTTTCAAGTATTTTCACTGGGTGTTGAAAACGGGTCTGTTAAGTACTTATAGATCTTCAGTCGTACGCTTGATCAACGTATGACCGAATTTCTTTGTGAACAAGGATGGACTGGTTGAAACATCGAGTTATAAAATGATATTATTATAAAACTATTTTGGAAATAATTATTAAATAACTTATGGTTTCGTTCCTTTTCGGGGACGAAAAATTCCAAGAGGGGAGGAATGTGATAACCCAAATTTCTGGACATGTATAATTGATATTTTGTATATGTTTGAAAATGTAATTTGAAGCTTTGTTTTAAAATTAATATTTTTCAAAGGATAATTTAAATTTTAATTCACTTGTTGCAAAATATAAGATAGTTATTTATTTTTAAATATGATAGTTTAAATAAAGTTTTGTTTATTTCTTTAAAAAATGATTAAAATGAAATGGTTATAAGTGTATAAATACATAAATGTTTTAGATTTTTAAATTACATATATAAGAATATTTTTGTATTTTATAATTAGTTTTCTTTAAAGGATTTGAACTTATATTTACATATGAAAATATTTATTAATTAAAAGAATTATATTAGTAAGCTGATATTATCTTTAAATTAAATGAAAATTTTATTAAAACACTTAAAAAAAACATGTGTTGTTATCTTAAGTTATCTTGATAACATTTGTAAAGCAATTAAATTTTATTTGTGACAAGTGTTACTTAAAGTTTTACAAGTGTCTTCGTTTAAAACTTATTTTCTTTAATTTTTATAAACATAACAAAATAAGCTTGGCATCTCTTTCTTCTTTCTTCAATCATTTTCTATTCTCAGCTGAAAAGAGAAAAAAAAAAGTAAACCTGAAATTTGAATGAAAAGAAAAAATCAAATATAAATTCAAATTGAAATCTGCATTTTTTCTAATCTGCAACTTCAAATCAACCTACAACACCAATTTACAAACCTGCATTTCAAAGAATCAAGTTCAACTACAAGTTTAAAAACATCAATTGAAGCATGCAAAGCAATTTCAACAGCTAGCACTCAAAACATTATCCACATTTAATGATCAAAGGCCTGGGAAAATAAAATCAAAATCTGATCTGCATTGTTCTCAGGAGAATGAACAGGTGAGTAAATTGATTTTAAAAATAGAAAAGTTGAATTCTGGTCCTAATGCATGTGATTTGATATTGGTGTTGCTTGGAAATCATTCCGTTTTATTTTTTAATTTTATAGTTATATTTATATATGTAAACATATGACTGTATATGTTTGTGTTTGTTCTCTGTTGAAATAAAAACTGTGACTTTTGTTTTCAAAAATCAAAATTTCCCAATTAGGTCCATATTAGCCTTGAATACATGAAGGAAATTTGTTTGTGAATGTAAAATGAAGATCAAAAAAATAGTTCTATATTTTAAATACAACAGATAAGTATAAATAGGGAATTTACAGTAAAACTAAATTTTAGTCAAAAATCAACTACCTTAAATTTTAATTTGAATTACATGCATGTAATCTTGATAGAAAATCATGAATTTTGATATGTAATTTGTGATTTTTAGTTGGTTAATTCGTGTGAATTTAGGATTTGAACGTTTGGGTTGTTTCGGTGATTTTCGAAGAACAACATGATAATTTAAGCTAGAACTTTGGTCGAAGGTTGCTAGTGGATGAGTGATGATGGGGGAAATATTCAAGGATTTTTCCAATATGTGAATCGTTTGAAATCAAATGAACTAGGGTTTTATTTTAGTTTTTGTTCGGCTTTGCTGTCGAGTTGTTTTCGTTGTGGAAGATGGATCAAGTTCGTTCGCATTTGTGGAAGTTGACAATCTTGGTTGTGGCATCACGACGGAGTGGTTGGCAAGGATCGTCGGCGTCGTGATGGTCGGCAAAGGTGAGGTTTGGTGGTCGTTGTCTCTGCAGTATTTTGGTTCGTATGCTCGAATTTTGATTCGATCGAGTATTCTTCGAACTGGGTGTATTATCGTGCTTGCGTGTGTTAAAGTGAATGTCGACGTCGATCGCGACGAACGTTGGTGGCCGGAGGTGAGGGGACACGTGCACGGTTGTATATGCTGTGCACTGGAAATCTTGGTTTAGGGAAGAAGGTTTTAACCGAAGTTTCTCTCGCAATTTCATCGGGTTGGTCTCGAAGTTGTTAGCATTGGGTTTTGCTTCGGGGTAGGCACGAGGTTTTTAGGTGTTTTACTCGGGTTTTTGGGGTGGTGCTTTATGTTAGTACTATTAATGAATAATGTTGCAAATTGTAAACCTATTGATTTAATGAAAAACAAGTTCAAGTTGCAAAGTAACTCGAGTTTTTAGTCATTTGTTTTCTGGTTAGTTCTGTAATAAATAAAGTTGCATTTAACTTAATGTTGGAGTAAATATAAATCAAACCTTAAAAAGATGATATTTGAATTTATTTCAAATTTAAATTGTTAAGATGTTACTTTGAAAGTAATTATCTTAAATAAATTTTGAATTGCAATTTAAAAGAAATTTTTGAATTTAAATATTGAATAAAAGTTTAAGTAAATTTTTTAAGTAATGACTTAAAAACTAAGTTTTAAATTTTATTTAAATTGAATAAGTTTGAATTAGATGTTTGAAGTGTTTTAAATTTCAAATTTGATTTCTAAATGTATTATTTTCAAAGGAGGTTAATGTTATGATTTTGAAAACCAAATTGAATAAATTTGTTTTAATATTTGATTAATTTCAAATAATTTATTTATGAGGATAATAAGATTAAATTATTATTGATATGAACTTAAGAATACTAAATTAATATGATTGTTAAGAAGTAAAGTTTAATTAAGATTAATGTTTTCTTAACTAATTAAGGATTTTGAAAATAGAAGAAGTTAGTTAATTAATTATTTAATTAATTTAAATAATTAGTTAATTGTTTATTTAATTTTTAATAATCACTTAATTATGAGTTAATTAAGTGTAATTACTTAATGGTTAATTATTGAATGTAATTAAGAAAAGAGAAATTACCAATGGAAGTAATTAATGGAAAATTACTCATGGGATTAATTATAGTCAAAGTGATTTATGGTAAATCACTAGATGTTATTAATCTAAGGAATTGATTAATATATTTGTTTTGAAGTTAATTAATTATGGAGTAATTAACTAATTAATGAATTAAGAATTTTTTTTTGATGATGAAATTAATTACTTGTTAAGTAATTAATTAAGAGAGTGATCAAGATTTATTAAGAAAGTAATTAGAAGATAATTACTTATGTTAAAAAAGGATTAATCAAATGGTAATTAAGGATTGATTATCTGTTAATTAAGGATGGGTTAACAGTTAATTAAGGATTCCTATTTGATAAAGGATAATTAATCTGGGATTAGGGATTGATAAATTGATTGATTGAGTTAATCAAGGATGTGATTAATTAAATAGGGTTAGTAATTAAATAATGTTATATAAGCAAGATTTATAAGTAATAAGTAATTAATTTAATTCATTGGTAGATAATTGAATTAATTAGAAATGGTATGACTAATTTATCTTGCTTATGGATGATTGAACGATATTTAATGCTTTGAATTGATTGTTATCCCCGGTATGTGATCGTGATGCTATGTGATATGAATTGTTTCTATAATACGATATGTTGGGTTGAACAGGGATAATATGGTTATCTATTATGAAATGCTATTTAAGTGACATCAGGTATTTAAGAATAAATTGTATTTACTTCAATAACTTGGGAACATATGACATTGGGTTCGAAGAGACCAGAGTCGGGTATTAGTGAATACCCGAAACCACTTTGATTCGTTATAATTTGATGTGTGGAATCAATAAAATGAAATGGAATGATTTAAGTGAATTGGAACATTCAATCTTAGTTTGGTACTTAGAAATTAAGTTCTGATGTAAGTAATGTTTATAACAGCTTGTGATGTTGTAGATTGATAAGTTACCCCGGGTTTGTTTAAGTTGTATGCTTTTGTATTCTATAATAGATGGGTTTACTCGCGCTGGTTTCCAGCCTGACCAGGGTGTTACTTTGATGTAATGCTCGGGTCAGACCGAGTATTACAAATTTTCAGGTAAGGACGTTTTGGAGCTCAGGAGGCGAGCTGGATGGCAGGGACGTATGGAGAGTTTCCACTGTGATATTGTAGTATCTGGACATGATTGTTTTGACCAGTGTTTATGCATTTGTGTAACTCTGATGTATTTAAATGTAAATTAACAGATATAGTTTTCTTTGTATAACTGCTATTTATTTGATATTATATTTGATCCGCTGCGAATGTGAGGTTTCTGTGACTTGTTTCTGTTTCTTCTTCTTTCTCTTTCTTATTTTCCTAACTATCTGGAATTTTCGGGATCAAAATTTCTGGGTCGTTACAAATATAGAAGTAAACATAACACAAATCAGTCACAGACATCCATATCACAAAGGCGGAAATAGATATGAATATATAACACATGACGGTGTACATCAGAATAGTGGTCAAACAAGATCCACAATATCGCAAAAGAATAGCTACAAGTGCAAGACAAAAGAATATGGATACATCTATGAGTCTATATCTCAAATGTATACAACAAAAACCACTAATCTAAGTAGTTAGCCAAAAGACAGGGTTATAATCCCAGATGTGAAGTCATGCAGAAGCACCTGTAACATCTCGGTCTGACCCGAGTATTATTTAATAAGAAAATATTAAACCGATCAGTCTAGCTATAAATATCAGATAAAATGATATACAATAAGAGATATGACATAAATATATAATAACCATAAAGCCATACTGTGATAAGTATTCAATTGAAAAATCAACTAGGGGTTAATCAATATCACGAGAATCTTTTCAAAGATCCAAAGGAATGTCACACTCCTTATTTACCAAATCACCAAACTATAAATATTGACAATAATATCAATGTCAATCACAAAAGTTAATGACACACAAATTCACCAATGCACAAATATTGATAAAACTTATCAATGTAAATCACGAAAATTTGTGAGACACAAAATTCTAGAAATCATCAATGGAAATCCAAAATCACAAAAAGGGGGAGGCCTATCACAAAATGGGAGCATGAAAACTCACCAACACGTGTATCACAAAATGGAACGCTATTCCATTGTTGCTAACCATTAATTTTGAGCCGAAGCTCCACAAAACGGCCCGAAGACCATGGGTCGCTACCCCACCAAATTGAGCCGAAGCTCCATAGAAACGGGGTTTAGTCTCCCTCGTAGACAAAGAGACATCGCCCATTTGCTGGTCTAAATCACAAAAATGATTATCAACGATCATCAAGAAGTGTCAATTGTGGTAAGCTAGTAAATATATAAGCTTAGCTTCATGTCCCATAACCACTAGCTTAACTTAAATATTTACAAACACATTGTAGATTTCGACTAGAAAATTGTCACAGGAGTTTCGATCGAACAAGTCCAAGAATTACCTGACGAAGTAAACGCAAGCGTTTCAAACCAATTGTTTTACGAAGCCATTTAATTAGATTTCTCGTATGAGTGAGATGAAGTGACAAATCACAAAAATGATTGTAGAAACAATAAATCACAAAAATTCACATTCGAAGACATGAATACAATCCAAAGAATTCAATTCCAAATTCATCAAAGTCGAAATACCCTTGCGACTTAACAACCACGACTTACGACTTAATATAAGTCAAAACGAGAAGTCAGGGGCTCAAGAAATAGCACATGGCTTAAAGTAGGGGCAACTTAAAGGGTGGAGCGACCTAACTACATGCGACCTAAGGAGTGGCGCGACCTAAGTATGGCGCGACCTAAGGTGCAAGAAGGCCGAGCGACCTAAGTGGTAAAATGGGAGCGACCTAAGGGAGCAAGCGACCTAAGGCACAGGGGACGACCTAGCATGGCGCGACCAAAATATGGCGCGACCTAATCAATGCCAAGCGTCCTAAGGAATACGCGACTTAAGGGGGTGAGCGGCCTATGTGGTGCGACCTAAAGGTCAGCGATCTAAAGGGAAGAAGGCCGAGTGACCTAATGCATGCAACGACCTAAGAGATAAAAAAGGAAGCCGAGCGACCTAGTGCGAAGGCCGAGCGACCTAACGACTTAACAAGGCCGAGCGACCTAGTGACTTAAGGGGTAACAAGGTTAAGCAACGATCTAGCACGACACGACCTAACCAATGCCGAGCGGCTTAAGGAAGTGAAGACGGCCAAGCGACCTAGCGACCAATGTTTACGACCTAAGGCCGAGCGACCTAACGACCTATGGGGGAGGAACGACCTAAAAGCAGGCCGAGAATCCTTCATATGCAGGCCGAGCGACCTAGGGTTTTGATGCTCAAAACTCACTCAATTTGCATCTGATCGACCACGAACGCTAGTGGATTACGCCTATCGGCTACCCGGTCATATTGGCTACTCGATGCATCACCAAAAAAGTGCTCAAACATCAAAGATTGGATTTTTAAAGATATGAACCCAAAACACTAAAAATTGGGATTTTCACCAATTCAATCCAAATCAATGGCAAATGCATATGTAAAAGTGTTAAGAATTCATACCTAACAATCAAACATAGTATGGACAAAGATGTGAGATAAAAATCTCACTTTTACACAAAATCAATGAAGAAGAAGCTTGAAAGCAAGGAAGAGTCAATGGGCTATCTTTGAATTTGGAATTAGATGTTGGATTTGCAAATGAACATGAGCTAGGAGTTTTAATTTCCCATTCCTTCCTCCATTTTTTATGAAGCTTGAGTGTTAGGAAAATGAAGGTGAAGTTATGAAGGGAAGGGGGTTATGTTAGAATTAATAGTTTAGGCTAATGGGCTAAACCAAACCCAAAGTCCAAAGTGAAAAAGTGGCAAAATTCCACTAACTCCAAACACATCAAAGTTTATACTAAAAAAGATCGCAAATGGCGTTTTGGACCCAATGGAAATTGTTTCGAATCCTAATTCGACCGTATGCAAAAAGAAACTTTTCAGACTAAAGTCCGACCAACGATAAAATATTAAAATAAAATATTTAACTATTTAATCGTAAAATATGTGGGTTGTTACAGACTCCCCTCCTTAAAGAAATTGCATCCTCGCAATATTTAAGAGGAAAATATAAGGTTACAACCATGAAAGCATATCAACACAAAAGAAATTTGAAATATGAAATTCACCTCATGGAGCATGGAAAAGTAAGTCCGGATAGTTCGCTCGATGAACTCTCTAGATTCCCAAGAGCAATCCTTAGGATTTGAGGACCATTGGACTTTAACAAGCGAAACATCTTTATTTTGAAGGCGCTTGTCCTCCGAAGCAATAATACGAATAGGATGTTGCTCATGAGTTAAATTAGGTGAAACTTCAATTTCTTCCACAACACCGGGCTCAAGAATAGAATCAGAATCTCGAAGGTATTTCCGTAATTGAGAAACGTGAAACGCATCATGAATAGTAGAAAACTGAGCTGGTAATAAACGGCGATAAGCCACGGAACCAATACGTTCGGTGATAGGAAATGGCCAAATATATCGAGGCGCTAATTTTCCCGATCGACTGAAACGTACAACACCCTTCATAGGTGAAACACGAATAAACACCAGACCTCCCACAGAAAATTCTAATTTCCTTCTTCGGTTATCGTCATAGGATTTTTGTCTGCTCTAGGCTTCTTTCATCCTATAACGGATAAGGTAAATCTTCTCGTGGAATCACGAATAAAATCCGGACCTAAAACCAGCTTCTCACCAGCCTCAAGCCAACAAGAAGGAGATCGGCATGGCCTTCCATAGAGTGCCTCAAAAGGTGCCATATCAATACTAGATTGGAAGCTAATATGATAAGAAAACTCAACAAGAGAAATATGATCTTCCCAACTTCCACCAAAATCAAGAAAACATGCACGAAGAAGATCTTCAAGAGATTGATTCACACGCTCAGTTTGTCCATCGGACTGGGGATGATAAGCGGTGCTAAAATTAAGCTTCGTTCCCAAAGATTTTTGAAGAGTCTTCCAAAATCCACTAGTAAACAATGGATCACGATCACTAAAAATAGAAGAAGGAACTCCATGCAATTTTACAATTTCTTTAATAAAGAGTTTGGCCAAGAGAGGAACGGTTTGATTGGACCGAACGGGAATAAAATGGGCGGACTTAGTAAGTCTATCAACTATCACCATAAGCTATCATGACCCGAACGAGAACGGGGAAGGCCGTCTATAAAATCCAAGGAGATTTGGTCCGACTTCCAAATTGGAATTTCTAAAGGTTGCAATAACCCACCGGGCCTTTGGTGTTCGGTCTTGACAAGTTGGCAAGCCATGCAACACTTAACAAAGTTAGCAATATCGGGTTTCATTCCCTCCCAATAATAAAGTCGCTTCAAATCAGCGTACATTTTACTAATACGGGGATGAATGGTAAATTTAGAACAATAAGAATCTTCTAAAATGTCTTTAAGAAGATTACTAATATTTGGCACGATAAGTCTACCAAATTTTCGAATACCGCCACGAGAATCAATATCAAAGTCTTTCAAACCTTCAATATCAATTTTATCCCTAAGATTTTGGCCAAGAAGAGCCAATTCGAGATCTAGCTTTTGAGCTTCAAGAATGCGGTCTAAAAGAGAAGGATGAGCCTCAAGGCTACATAAAACAAGAGATGAACATAAATCGGAATCACGATCTCGAATCTCACAAGTGGATAGAATTCAAAGATTATTCCATTCGGATATCATCATAGAAACAACCGCTTGTTGCTTGCGACTAAGTGCATCCGCAACACGATTTCCCTTTCCGGGAGTATAAGGAATATCAAGATCATAAGCTGCAAGAAATCCGAGCCAACGCTGTTGACGCAAATTAAGTTCCTTTTGAGAAAATAGATACTTCAAGGATTTATGATCAGAGTAAAGAATAAATTTTTCTCCCAAAAGATAATGATGCCAAATATGAAGGGCGAAAACAATAGCCGTGAGTTCTAAATCTTGAGTGGCATATCTAGTCTCGGCTAGCTTTAATTGCCTAGATGCATAAGCAATAACACGTTCTCTTTGCATAAGAACGGCACCCAAACCAACGCGACTAGCATCGCTATAAACAATAAAATCTTGGTTTCCCTCGAGAATCACAAGAATAGGAGCATTGGAAAGGAGTTCTTTTAATTTTTGAAAAGAAGCTTCACATTTGTCCGACCAAATGTTTTTAACTCCCTTCTTTGTCAAACTAGTAAGAGGCATGGAAATTTTCGAAAAGTCCTTTATGAAACGGTGGTAATAACTGGCCAATCCATGGAAACTACGAATTTCCGTCACACTGTCCAGTCTCTTCCAATTTTGAATCGCTTCAATCTTTGAAGGATCTATGGAAATTTCGGATTCGGAAATAATGTGACCAAGAAACTTCACACGAGATTGCCAAAAGTGGCATTAGAAAGATTTTGCTTTTAATTGATTGCTACTAAGAGTTTCTAACACAATCCGAAGATGTTTTTCATGCTCCTCCTCGGTTTTAGAATACATAAGAATATCATAAAAAAAGATGAGAACAAACCGATCGAGGAAGTCTTTGAAAACTCTATTCATAAGGTCAATGAAATAAGCCAGAGCATTCGTTAAACCAAATGGCATAATAAGCATTTAATACGATCCATAACAAGTATGGAAAGATGTCAAAGGAATGCTATCCTCTGCAATACGAAGCTGATGAAAACCGGTAACTAAGTCTAATTGTGAAAAGACTCTAGAACCACTAAGTTGATCGAATAGATCATCAATCCGAGGCAAAGGATATTTATTCTTGATAGTAAGATCATTGAGCTTGCGATAGTCAATGCAAAGCCTAAGTGTGCCAACGGATTTCTTCAAAAAAATAGCCGAAGCTCCCCAAGGCGAGGAACTAGAGCGAATAAATTGCTTCATCTCCAATTCAGATAATTGTTTGCGCATCTCCTCATTTTCTTTATTGGACATACGATAAGGAGGGCAAGTAACAGGTTGAGCTCCAGGGATGAGATTAATTTTGAACTCAATTGCTCGCTTGGGTGGTAATCCTAAAACGGGCTCAAATATGTCGGAAAATTCACGAACAACGTGAATAAGAGAAATAATATCCTCCTCATCATCATTATCGTCATCATGAAGATTTAAAGAATACAAAGATGCAACTAAGCTGGAATCCGAATCTTTAAGGTCAATAGAAATCTGCTTAACAGATTGAGGATGTCGAAGATAGTCCGCTCAGGACATAGGATTTGGGCTTTATAGTAGTTAAGCCAATCCATTCCCAAAATCATTCCAAAGCCTAAGTAGCGCATAACATGCAAATCGACTCGGAAAGAAAAATCACACAAAATAATTTCGACATCTTTACACAATAAACCGATTGTTGCGGATCCACCAACCGGATTCTCAATTCTCAACGAAGTCATTAAACAAAAACATCCAAAGAAAAAGTACCAACAAGTTCTTTTGAAATAAAAGAATAGGACGCACCCGTATCAAAAAGAACTCGAATAGGCTGACCACGAAACAAAATAAGGCCATCAAGGATAGAATGAGAAATACCTTTACCACGAGATGTGTTGCCAGGGGCTTGAGCAACATTAGCTTTCCCTCCTTCCTACTTTGAAGTTTGGGACAAGAAGATAAACAATGATCCAGGCTTTTGCAATAGCGACAAGTACGAGGCTTTGAACACTTGTTCGCATAATGGTCCGTAGAACCACAGTTGTAGCATTGCCCACTATTTGAGGTAGAAGTCTTAGTTGCCGGAGAGGCTTGCTTCCATTTCTTATTGTTGGAATAAGGACCTTTGAACTTATTAGGCCTTTTCTTGTTGTTGAAGTTCGGTTTAGCACCCATAACTTCAACATCACTCTCCCTATCAGCCTCTTTAAGACGAAGAGCGATATCAACAAGTTGATTAAAAGAAACTTCTAATTTTAGAAGTAATGGCTTCTTGAGATTTTTATTCAAGCCATAAACAAATCTTTGGTTCTTCTTCAACGGAGGATTCAACTTTAACAGGGTCAATGAATCGGCGAGCCAAAGTCACCTTCTCAGCTTCTGGCACAAATTTTAGTTCGAAGCCTTCCCAGAATTTCTCCCAAGTAAATTCCACTTCATTTATTTCAGAAATCAGAAGCTCATACCAATCTAATGCTCTTTCTTGGTGCATACTAGAGGCCACCTGAACATGGTGAAGATCACTAAGGTTCATGCGAGAAAAGATTCGATCGCACGATCTCAGGCATGCCTGGACTTCAATAATAGATTCAGAACCTTTGAATGGCTTCCCACCCAAATTGGTATAATCGCTGCACAAACATGAAAATCCAGACCTAGAGTGAGTAGACTCTGGATTAGATCCGGCTGCTAAAGCATTCCTTACAAGATTAAGAACCTGCTGGGCAGACATAAATACTCCATCTTAGGGAGTAACACGAGATTGACCAGCGCTGGGACGGCCAGGTCTAACCATTTCTCTTCCTTTAGAAAGAAAGATAGAAGAAGGATAAGGTTATTCACCAAATGAATATCAAGCAATCTTGATAAATAAACAAGGAATCATAAAGAACAATAGGATGAATTGGTACGAAGACTCGAATTAAATCCTAAAGCACGATTCCTAAGATGGACTTAGGACGATGATCCTTGCTAGATTATTCTACATTGTTCCAAAGATTGGCTCTGATACCAAGCTGTGACGCCCCACCTCTATACCCACGCATGCCAAGGACACTACGGGGTAATGCCGTCAACTAGCGCGGAGGATAAGGCTGCTGAGGAGCGACCATCCGTGTAATTGCTTTGTGCGAGCACCGATATGTCAGATAGTACAAATCCGACATACCGATACAAATTCAAAGCTACAGCACAGTGGCTATATATATTCTTCGAAAACAAATATAGAAGTAAACATTACACAAATTAGTCATAGACATCCATATCAAAATGGCGAAAATAGATGTGAATATATAACACATGAAGGTGTACATCAGAGTAGTGGTCAAACAAGATCCACAATATCACAACACAATAGCTACAAGTGCAAGACAAAAGAATATGGATACATCTATGAGTCTATATCTCAAATGTATACGACAAAAACCACTAATCTAAGTAGTTAGCCAAAAGTCAGGGTGATAATCCCAGATGTGAAGTCATGTAGAAGCACCTGTAACATCTCGGTCTGACCCGAGCATTATTTAATAAGAAAATAATAAACGGATCAGTCTGGCTATAAATATCAGATAAAATGATATACAATAAGAGATATGACATAAATATATAATAACCATAAAGCCATACTGTGATAAGTAAGCAATTGAAAAATCAACTAGTGGTTAATCAATATCACGAGAATCTTTTCAAAGATCCAAAGGAATGTCATACTCCTTATTTACCAAATCACCAAACTATAAATATTGACAATAATATCAATGTCAATCACAAAAGTTAATGACACACAAATTCACCAATGCACAAATATTGATAAAACTTATCAATGTAAATCACGAAAATTTGTGAAACACAAAATTCTAGAAATCATCAATGGAAATCCAAAATCACAAAAAGGGGGAGGCCTATCACAAAATGGGAGCATGAAAACTCACCAACACGTGTATCAGAAAATGGAACGCTATTCTATGGTTGCTAAGCATTAAATTTGAGCCAAAGCTCCACAAAACGGTTCGAAGACCATGGGTCGCTACCCCACCAAATTGAGCCAAAGCTCCACAGAAACGGGGTTTAGTCTCCCTCGTAGACAAGGAGACATCGCACATTTGCTAGTCTAAATCACAAAAATGATCATCAAAGATCATCAAGAAGTGTCAATTACAGTAAGCTAGTAAATATATAAGCTTAGCTCCATGTCCCATAACCACTAGCATTAATTAAATATTTACGAACAAATTGTAGATTTCCACTAGAAAATTGTCAAAGGAGTTTCAATCGAACAAGTCCAAGAATTAACCGACGAAGTAAACACAAGCGTTTCATACCACTTGTTTTACAAAGCCGTTTAATTAGATTTCTCGTACGAGTGATATGAAATGACAAATCACAAAAATGATTGTAGAAACAATAAATCACAAAAATTCACAATCGAAGAGGTGAATACAATCCAAAGAATTCAATTCCAAATTCATCAAAGTGGAAATACCCTTGCGACTTAATATAAGTCAACACGAGAAGTCAGCGGCTCAACAAATAGCACACGGCTTAAAGCAGAGGCAACTTAAAGGGTGGGCGACCTAACTACATGCGACCTAAGGAGTGGCGCGACCTAAGTATGGCGCGACCTAAGGCGCAAGAAGGCTGTAACAGCCAAATTTTAGCAATATTTTATTCTTTATTTATAACATTGGGGTTTTATTTTTGAAAATTAGATTGCCTAAATTTAATTATAAATAATCACCCAAGATTTTTATTATTGTGAAAATTCTAAAATTCTTATTTTGGTTAAACTTAACATTTTTTTTTTGAAGTTATAAATCTTTAAATTTTTAATTTTTAATCTTTTGGTTTAATTTAATATATTCGTAACAACGTTTATTTCACCTTTTGTTCTTTAAAAAAATTGATTTTATACTTTAAAATTTTATATTTTACTTATATACATTTTTGAATATAAATTTCTTAGTAAATGTGGAAACAAATCATATTTTTATATAAGTAATAAATTTCAAAACTTTGTGTATAAATAAACTGTTTAATTTCGCGTTTATAATTGCTACAATTTCACTGTTTAGTAAATGTGGAAACAAATCATATTTTTATATAAGTAATAAATTTCAAAATAAGTAATATTTTTATTAATTGCTACAATTATTTTCACCAAATCAAGGGTTGACCGTTACAATCACTTTTATTTATTTATCCACTTAAAATTTGGTTGCCTATTCATTTTCTTCCGTTATATTTGCCTGAAAACATGCGGTTCATCCCTATTTATTTTCGCTTTCACTTCTCTTTTCTCTAGATCTGTACAT
This sequence comes from Allium cepa, assembly GCA_030765085.1. Taxonomy (NCBI): domain Eukaryota; kingdom Viridiplantae; phylum Streptophyta; class Magnoliopsida; order Asparagales; family Amaryllidaceae; genus Allium; species Allium cepa. The sequence continues at coordinate 914,778,861 of CM060943.1, forward strand.
TCCCCTCCCTACTTTTCTTTGAAAAAAAGCAAACTGAAGCATGCAGCTGTCACCATTATTTGCATCCGCCACTTCACCTTTCTTCCCAACCTCGCCTTCCGGTTGCTTCTGTTTGATCAGTGAGGTATAGGCGCGTAAGCACATATATGTTTTAATTTATATTCGTAATTACATGTTTCTTTTTGTTTTTTTTTGTTTTTTTGTTTTTGTTTTGTTAGTTGTGATATACATACTATTTATATAAATATTGAATACTGTTTTTTCAAAAGTTTGTTTTCATAACATGATAGTGTATATTTATATATAGTTTCTATTTGATCTTCCTCACAACTTATAAGTCATGTTAATATTTTGAATTATGTACGCGACATTTTGAAGGGAACATACTATAAAATAAGTATCTTTCATTTTTTATAAGAATATATATATATATATATATATATTGTGTTTTATATTTTAATATGGCCAGCTTCTATTTGTTGATATCAGGTTTCCTATAGTATGGTTATTCGCTTATGTAAGTCATATACTTGTTTTCTTACAGGCTATATAAACTTTAATATATGTATATTATGCGGTTTGTTACCATATGGGTTTCTATGTGGTACTTACTTATTTAGTTGATGATTGTATATATTTTGTTACAGTATTATATTTATAATATTTTGGAATTAAGATGATCCTATAAATACTCTACTTTATAAAGTATTTTAATACACCTATATAATTTGGAAATTTATATAGGTTGAATATAATATGTTATTGAATGTAAAAATATGGATGGATTTATATTATATATATATATAACATTTAATATATATATATAGAAATACTTATATATAAAAAAAAGTTTTCTTTTAGGTATTCGTATCTAAACATTTATTTTATCTGTTTGAGAATATATATACTAGTTATATAATTTTAGTACAAAGGTGTTAGTATATATATTTCTTTTTTAAGTGTATGTTGATTTTAGCAAAAAATGTAAGCTTGATTATTTATTTATTTATATGTTTGAAAAACATGTAAATTAAATTTGTAATGTTTGGACTTAGAATATAAATTTCATATGCGTATATATAGTTATAGGTGGTTATAAAAGTTCGCTTATACCATTTATCTTTATCGTTCCGGCTCTGATTTGATCCGTTTCATCAATTCGAGCCAATCAACTTTGATCGTTGAATTCGTTTTGATTTTGCTTTGCTTGGATTTGAAATTTATTTTCAATGTCTGTATCAGTGTGCGTATCCGTATCTCCTTTTATATTCTCTAGCCTGAAAAGGTGAGCAATCACTCACGATTAACATTTTTTATTCATTAAATTTGATTTCAATTGAAACGACAATTGAAATATGCTGCTGTAGTTATTTAAATTTGTTATATATGATATTATCTGTAATTGTTCACCTACGGGATATGACACCATATCCTGTTGTTTATATTATATTGTTATTGATGATATATGCCTGTTATTTTATTGTATTTTCTATTATCACTCTGCAAGCTCCCTGTAGTTTAGAAATCACTATGGGTTGAAATGATACATACCCGAACAGACTTTAGAATAGGTGAAAATCGTTATGGGTTGAAATGATAAACCCAAGCGATTTTCATTTAATTGAATTTGGGATCACGGGTTAAAATTATACCCACCCTTATATATTTAGTATACGAATTGGAATGATAAATATCTGTAGCACTTGACTATATGATAGGAAATATATACAGACACCGTTGGTCCATATAAATATTTTGAAAATAATTTCAATAATTTTGGACAGAAATATATGGTTTAATAAATTTGATTCTTAAGATATTATATAAATGAAAATTGTATATATAGATTTAGTAGTAATATTTGATTTAAATTAGATTGATTTAATACATATAATATGGGTAAGTATTTATGTAAATCTATATTTCAAATAGATTCTCTTGTAATAAATTGAATAATTAAGATTGGGAGATAAATTTGGGTTTATAAAAATGGTATTTAAATAAGGATTTATTTAATTAAATTGATTTGAAATTTTTGAATGGGAAATTTAAAGGGTATGATTTTATAACTGGATTTTTGATTTAAGTGATTTAATTCATATTTCACGTTTAAATAAATTAAAAAAATTATTGAGTAAAATGTAATTTAAGGTTACTTAAATGATATTGAATCTAATAAGGGAGTATTTCAAGACTAAATAATAATGAGGTTAAATCGAGATCTACATGAAACTGTTATATAGAACATGTAAATATTAAAGCCTTGAACAATATTGGAATTTAAATGGTTTAAGTTGAGATTCAGATCTGTATTTGAAATCAACGTAGTTGAATTTGTTATTTAGTGTTAACGCTAAAATTTGAATGCTAACACCCCGGTGTATGAGCTATAGTTGTGAAAGCACCACCCGAAAACTCGGGAACAGATTACAAGCAGATAATAGTGGAAAAGCAGTAAACAACAACAATTTTATAGTGGTTCGGCTTAAGGGTATAGCCTACGTCCACTTTAAGTACTTTTATTGATGATCTCGTTAGAAGCTGATACAATTCTTTCCAAGTACAATACACTTTGAATTACAAGTCACTTTGAACAAGTAGCCTAAACTTCAATGGAGATTAGAGTCTTCAAATCCACGTTGGATGTGTGTGATCATTTCTCGAAGTTGTTTGTAGCGTTCTTCGTGTCTTGAGAGCTTTAAGTGTTGGATTGGTTTGGAATGCAGCAGAGTAACGGCGCTTGAAGAGAATCAGCCAAAAGTCCCTTGAATGTTGGAGGTGGCCATGTATTTATAGGCAAATTTCTGGGCTGGAATTGTTAAGTCATGAGTCGTGACCGACTCAGGATGAGTCGTAAGTCGTGACCGACTTAAGTATCACGAGTCAGCAAGCAGTCGTGGGCGACTCAACTGGTCGAGCCTAGGCTTCGTATCAGAGCGTCTTCGGCCCTCTGTATATAGCACAAGTCCTAACTCGTCTGCGAGTTAAAAGGTCATGGTCTAAAATGAGGCGGCATTGGATTTCTACTTAGTAGCTTTAAGTCGTGGACGACTCAAGCTAGGTCGTGAGTCGTGGCCTAACCGGTTAGCTTGCTTATTGAGTCGTGTACGAGTCAATGGGCCACGATGTAAAATGAAGCGGTATCGAATTCTTTTGCTTAGGTCGTGAACGACCTACCATAGGTCGTAGGTCGGTCCTTTGTTGTTTTGGGATTTTAGTCAGTTAGGTCATTTGACACCTTAGGTCGTTGAGTCGTTAGAGAACTTGAGTCGGTCTATCCCATACACCGTTAATCCCTTGAGTCGCTCCACTCCTCTAAGTCACCTTAAGCTTTAACTCGTTAGCTTGTTGAGTCGATTGCTTGTTGAGTCGGTTCACCCTTTAAGTCGTGAGGCTTCTTGAGTAGTGGGTCCCTTCTGAACCGTTAAGAACCTTAAGTCGTGAATCGGCCCAGACCTTGACTCGTTGCCTAAACGGAGTTAACATTTGTCCCTCGAAGTTCACGCCTAAGTCGTAGGTCGTGTGCTTCGACTCATCTTAACTCGTGTGCCGATTCAACTGCCACTGATCAAAGCTATAAAAGACTTGAGTCGTTCCCCTTACTTCCTTCTTCTCATTTCTTATCCTTTGAACCGTGTCTGCCATTAACGCATCTTCGAGCTCTCAAAGGCGATTCCAACCTGATTTATTTTCGATCATCTTTAGCATCACATCGTGTAAGAGATTTTGCATCTTTTTTCAATTGCTGATGATTGCCGATCTCCGCCTCTGTTTTTCCCCCTTGATCCTTGCGAATATTATTACATCGGACATTGATGGATTAAAGGCAGGCGGTTTGATCTTACTTGTAATGATTCGAGATTTGAGGCCACCTAGTGGTGTGATGGAACTGGGGTTAACCATTGCGAGGTTATTGGGTTATCGGGTTATGGATTAAATGGTTAATGGGTTAGGAGTTAGATGGTTAATGGGTCAGATTGATTCGAACATTGCCGTAGGCATGACTCGGCTATTTTTGTATGATCCAGCGACCTTTGCGATTTAACCATGATACGACTCAACATGCTCCATGACCTAAGCCTTGAGTCGTGGCCGAGATAAAACCCTTGAGTCGTGGCCGAGATAAAACCCTTGAGTCGTGGCCGAGAAAAGACTTGGAGATTTTCTTATTATTTTGAACCAGAGCTTCTTTAACATACTCCATGACCTAAACCTTGAGTCGTGGCCGAGATAAGACTTGGAGATAATCTCCTTATTTCTACGACACATGACATAGGGCACTGCCGACTCAGAATTTTTGAACCGCTGATGAGTTATGACTTGCGCGAATTCTGTTTGAACTTTGGACCATTGCATTAATTTTGAACTATTGAATTTTATTGCATTCATTCAAAGGTTATTTTGACTTGCAGGCTAACAACCTGTTCAATACAACATTCACAGAAAACTGGGACGAATATACTGTCATCGATTGCCCATATCAAATGACAGATTAGTTAATAACAGATAATTAATTTAAACAAATCGTGTGAACGAAGTGCTATCGATTTCAAGTAGAATATTAAAGCAATACTGAAACAATCAATTGAAACTGACCAGCCTGCACTAATATTATGCTTGAACTCTAAATTAACAAGTTATGAAATTACCATAGTCGATCAATTGTCAACCAGTTTAATTCCAGTTATATTTACTTGTTATTTTCATTAGTTCTGCACAACACTTCACACTTCTAGGAAACGTGCACCTTCGCATTTGAACACCCAGTTGCTTGTGTAGAATGACATCTCAACAAGAAGCACCGATGGGTCAGGCTGAAGATGTCTTCCCAGTAGCCAACTTGTTGGATAATCCTCCGGAGAGAACTCCCACCACTCTGAATCAGCGGGTGTTTAATCAATTGCTCACCCAATTTGGCATTGCCGAAGCTGATGCCTTACTGCCGGGGCCAAATGATACTGCAGATAGGCCCCCTTCTGGCTTTATTGCTGTCAACCGCCAAATGTGCTTGAGCGGTGCCATACCACCTTTCAATGACTTCCTTCAGCAGTTCTTGCTTCGATTATCTATCTCTCCATTCCAATTGCACCCCAATGGTCATGCCATTCTGATGGGGTTATGTGTACTATTTAATAGAGTTCTGGGCCGATTACCGAGCTTCGAGGAAGTCTGCTACTTTTGCTCATTCACAAAAATTAAAGATCATCCCTCTATCGTAGTTATAAGGAGTGCTCGAAACCGCAAGCTCATCACCGATCTTCCTGAAAGTGTTCATGGATTTCTAAATCAGTGTTTCTTTGTTCGTTGCCCTCCAGGGTTTTATGCTATCTGGAGAGTAGGAAGTAAGATTTTCCTGTTTTTATTTCTCCATTCTTGGGCTTTTCGAAATCTGAGTTGTTAAATGCAAACTTGGCTTCTTTATTTTTTCCTGTTTTAGCGCTTCCTCCTCCCTCTAGAGACCCATGCTATAAACAAACTTTCGAGAGATTGAACGCCGTGACGGCAGAAGAGAGGAGTATCAATTTTTTGTTAAATGATGAATTTCTACATCAATACGGGCTTCTTCATTCCTCTCGCTTTACTCAACTTCGTGAAGTTCCAACTGAAATTCCCGATTCTCCGACGGAAACTCCTGATGCCCCGGTCTCTATCAAAGAGCACATGCAGGGAGGAACCTCTATAGAAACTCCACTAATGAGATGTTCAATTCCGAAGGACGTTGCGGGGCCGTTTCATAAGTCTGCACTTGCCCCAGTTATCGAAGAGGAAGAAACTCCACGATCTTCCGGAAGATCTGCCGACGAAGGAGTTGAAAAAGCCAGTCCCAAAAAATATGATGGCGATGATGTTTTCGAGGGGTTGAGCGATTTAATTGTGACTTCTCAAGAACTTTTCAAAGATGATGTTTCCAAAACCATCTCTTCTGTAATCGAGGCGACATCTTCTCTACAACAAATGTCAACTCCTCCTACTCAAGTTATCTCTACCTCTATTCCACAGAGTGGTCTGTAACTTGATGCGTGTAGTTTACACGTTACACAACACTTAGGATTTTTCATCACTTCTACGCGTTTATCTTCTTGTACTTTAAAGATTTCTAAACTTATTATTTTTATTCCAGATTCTCCTATGGGGCGCAGCGGCTCGTACTATGATGATTTCCAGCGCTACGGGAGGCGTAGCCAGTATGATTATAGGCGTTACCTCCCTTCTTACAGAGAATCCGATGAGGCGAGGGCCATCAGGAAAGCAGACGAGAGACGAGCATATGAAGAACATCACCGAAGAGAACAAGAAAGACATGACCCTCCCCACAGAGATGATGATACCCAGAAAAGAAAGACTCACGATGAGAGAGGTAAAGGTCACTTGGACGATTCTTCTAGCAAGCGGGCTAGACTTACTGAGGAAACAATGCCGACAGCTTCTGAACATGTTCCTGCTCAATCTCCTGCTCCCGTTCGCTCCGACATTCAAGCAATCATCAACCGGCCCGCATACCAAGTCGGGCAAGGTCGTCCCACTCTTCAAAGTCGATTTCCTCAGTAGTGCTTGAGAGGGGTTCGATTTGATCTCGACTTGGTTCCCCTCGACAAATCGGCTATGCTGCGAAATCTTGATACTGTCAGGACCGATATTGAAAGAATGTCGAACTGGCAAAAACTTGTCGACGAGCTTCAGAGGGTTAACCGAGCCAATCTCGAGGCCATGCTCACAATGGAGAATGATAAGGCTGAGTGGCAGAAGACTCTCGAACAACATGACGCCGAAATGAGAAGTATTGCTTCCTATAATGAAAAGTTGGAAGCGGAAGTAGAAAAGCTTAAGGAAGAATTAGCTACTTCATCTACTTCCTATTCTCAAAAGAAGAGCATACTTCAGCAACAAGTACGAGATGCGCATGCCATTCAAAGGGCAGTCGAAGATAAGCTTGCATACAAAGAGAAGGTCATAGAAGAATATCGCGCTGAAGCTTCACAGTTGCGAGAACAGACTGGCTCTCAAAGCTTGGAGATAGAGTTGTTAAAAACTCGACTTGCTATGGCCGAAAAGGAGCATGACGAGGCTGTTGCTGGTAAACTCGCGGCCGAAGAGGCCCATCAAGCAACCAAAGCTGACGTTAGCTCCTCATTATTTGATTTTTATCTGCACAGCATTTTGGGGCATGGCAGCCTTGCCTTTCTAGGCCCTAAATATGAAATTACGCTAGCTGAAGTTTGAGAGGCAGCACTTGATATGCTCGGTGGTAAAGGTGCTGGCTACGCTGAGTCTGCTCTTGAAGAGCATTATCTTGATGATGATGCCCGCGCCGCTCTTGCCAAGGGAAAAGAGCAACTTGCCAAGGTACGGGCCAGAATGGCGGAAGGGGAACGTTCTGAGAAAGAAATACCACCTACCACTTCTGAACGTCCATTAGTTTCTTCCGAAGTGGACATTACAGGTTCCAGTGCTCATTCGCTGCCTCCTACAAGAACCGGGGTAATCACCCCTACTGATGATGAAGCTTTGGAGGACATCGGGGCTCAGAATTATGAGATTGAACTAACGAAGCACACATCTTCAGGTAATTTTGATACTAGTCTGATTCAAGTGGATTGCCTGTTTACTCCTCAAAAGTTTGATGAGCTTCTGGATTACTTCTTGAATCTCGACGAACCCATATCCCCCTTCTTTTGGGGAAATACTAATATTTTTAATTTCTCTTCTTCTGCAGTTGAAACACCAAGTGCTGTGCAGACTTCACTTCCTCCGGTTATCCCTCCTCCATCTCTTCAGGTGACTCTTCCTTCTGCTTCACAACCCGGGTCACAAGAGGAACAGATTGAGGCTCTTCATGGCTGGGATGACCCTATCGCTTCGCAAGAACAGAAGGACGAGGGACTTGAAGGAGGCGAGATCTCTCCGGAGCGGACTCCCTCTGATGACGTAGTTTTGTCCACTCTTGCTACTCCAGGGAGTGAGTCTTCTTCGAAGAGAAGAAAGAAGCATGGAACATCGAAGAGGAGGGAGAAGAAAATCATCACTACTGAAGAGGAATCGGAAGTTGCACCGGTTGCACCTCCCTCTCCTTCTTCCCTTATGCCTATAGGTAGACCTGAAAAATTAATCATTCGGCTAGGCAAAGTGTCCAAAGGTGGCAAGAAGAAGTGAAGAGTCGCACTTCGGGCTTTTCGACTCCTTTTTTGTGTAATGGTCGGATGTTGTGCAGGCACCGGCCCCTGCTTTTATTTTTATTTTGAAACCTGTATCTGCAATTGAATAAAATGATCCTTTATTCGTACAGACTCTTGTTTGAATTTGAGAATGCATTTATTATTCATTTTTGCACAAGTTTATTTATATGATATTGTGGTGAGCTTGTGGTATGTTGTTTGAGCGTACTTTACCGATGTAGCTATACCATTTTGTATACAACTATACCATGCTGCCCCCATACCATAAGCTTGCTGCAATATTTTATACTTTGAGGGGACTTGCACTCTTATTTTCTGTAGAATGACTATTTCATTCGTGAAGAAATTTTTCATAGAGTACAACTCCTTTCATATAAGTTTTTACGCTTTGTCCTTCGAAGAAATCACTTTTTCCTTTTGCGTATGTACACATTTTGCCAAGTGAATTCTTCTATGTGGTAAAGCGGACCTCTGAATGTACTTTAACTTTCTTCCTTTTTTTTTTAGAACAGGTAAATCACTCTTCCTTTGAAAGTTAAAGTATGCTCTTGATGAGGATTTTTCTTTTAAATAGAAATTTATACCTCTGAGGAGGGATTTTTTCACGTTTCAACACTTGGAAGTTTTATTTCAATCTTGGTGAAACGTGTACCTCCAAAGAGTTGTGCCTTCGAAGAAAGCCTTTTCACGTTTCAACACTTAGAAGTTTTATTTCAATCTCGGTGAAACGCGGGCTTCCGAAGAGGTCTTTCTTCTTGATTATGCTTCCGGAGGAGGGGGGTCGTACCTCTAAGGAGGGATTTTTTTTTCTTCACGTTTCAACACTTGGAAGTTTTATTTCAATCTTGGTGAAACGTGTACCTCCAAAGAGTTGTTCCTTTGAAGAAAGCCTTTTCACGTTTCAACACTTGGAAGTTTTATTTCGATCTCGGTGAAACGTGGACTTCCAGAAAGGTCTTTATTTTGTTTTGCATTTCAACTTTGGTGAAGTGAAATTCCGAAGAGCGGCTGTTACACTTCAACTCCTGGTGAAATGTGCCTCCGAAGAGGTCTTTATTTTGTTTGCATTTCAACTCTGGTGAAGTGAAGTTCCGAAGAGCGGTTGTTACACTTCAACTCCTGGTGAAATGTGCCTCCGAAGAGGTCTTTATTTTGTTTGCATTTCAACTCTGGTGAAGTGAAGTTCCGAAGAGCGGCTGTTACACTTCAACTCCTGGTGAAATGTGCCTCCGAAGAGGTCTTTATTTTGTTTGCATTTCAACTCTGGTGAAGTGAAATTCCGAAGAGCGGTCGTAACACTTCAACTCCTGGTGAAATGTGCCTCAGAGAGGGTTTTCATCGCCTGGAAGTTACTCTCTCATGGTTGGAGGGTCATGACTCCTCCAATCTTTTTTGTTGAGTAGAGAACTTTCTTTTTTTTGGCGTATGACCCATTAAAGGTCTTTATCCTCCGAAGAGTTGCGCCTCCGAAGAGGACTTGTGCTGCTGATGACGGCTTTTGGTTGTTCCCTTGTCCACTTGCTTATGCCTTCTCAGTGATCCTCTTTTTTTTTTATAGCTTTCATTCCCTTTTCTTACAAGTAATTTGTTTAATCCAAGGAAGTGTGCTTCATTGTCAGGCAATTTCGTGAGAACGAGCATTAGCTTCTTAATTGGATGTTTGTTTGTTCAAACGATCTCAATTTATTAGCAAAGGCCCATTTCTGTCGAAATCATAGGCCGTTCAATTGAAGTACTTCCTATTTAGGATTTGAATTCGGGACTTTTGTTACCAGAAATTTGGCGAGAATCACTTGGCCTTATTATGTGCAAGTTTCACTTCCATTGTCTGCAAAAATTTAAATCGACATTTCAGCAATACATTCTATATATTTTTTATATCGAAAATAAAGCAAACATGTAATAATAATAAGGAACACAAGATTTATAGTGGTTCGGCCAGGAAATTGGGCCTACATCCACTTTATATTCTTTCATTATTTACTTGCATCAGTTTTACAATTGCCTTCAATTACAAGAATCATACATTCATAATTCTTTTTACAATATTTCAATAAAATTTTCAAGTAAAGTATGGACGCAAATGGTTGCTGTTCCATGCCCTTAGAATTTGATCTCCTTCAACGGTGGTGAGTTTGAATGTGCCGTCAAGAAGCTTCTGACCTATGACATATGGTCCTTCCCAATTTGGCCCAAACACACCTGTCGCTGTCATAATTCTCTTCAGGACTAGGTCTCCAATCTCAAAGCTGCGTTGGCGGACTTTGGAATTGAAATGTCTGACTATTCTTTGCTGATGAGCTGCAATTCTGAGATTAGCCTCATCTCTTTTTTCATCAAGGAGATCTAGCGCTTCGAGCTGTAGCTTTTCGTTTTCTGCTTGATTGAAATGGATTCTTCTGTGTGAAGGGACCTCTATTTCTACCGGAATCATTGCTTCTGACCCGTATGCTAATGAAAACGGGGTGTGCCCAGTCGCAGTTTTGTGAGTGGTTCTGTATGCCCATAGTGCCAGTGGTAGCTTATCAACCCAACCACCTTTTTCTTTTTCAAGTTGCTTCTTGATGGTTGACTTAATAATTTTGTTCACGGCTTCCACTTGCCCGTTTGCCTGCGGATGAGCCACTACTGAAAAGCTTTTCAGGATTTTGAATTGCTTGCAAAAATCTTGGAATTCTTCACTTTCAAACTGAGTACCATTGTCTGAAATTATTTTTTGAGGCACACCGTATCTGCAAATGATGTTTTTAGTCATAAAACTTATCATCTTCTTTGCGGTGATAGTAGCCAGTGGTTCAGCTTCTGCCCACTTAGTAAAATAATCTACAGCAACAATGGCATATTTAATTCCAGATTTGGCAGTTGGTAATGGTCCTACAAGGTCTATTCCCCATATTGCAAACGGCCATGGACTGACCATCTGTGTGAGTTCAGTGGAAGGAGCTCTAGGAATTTTGGCGAACCTTTGACATCTGTCACATTTTCGGGAATACTCTGCTGCATCTCGATTAATTTCTGGCCAAAAGTATCCATATCGGAGAATTTTCTTTGCTAATGTTTGGCCACCTGAATGATCACCACATTCTCCTCCATGCACCTCCGCTAGGATTGCTTTGGACTCTTCCCTGGGTACACATCGAAGTAATGGCATTGAGAATCCCCGTCTGTATAATCTGCCATCCTGGATTATATATCGAGAGGCTTTTCTCAGTAGCTTTTGTCGTTCTTTTGAGTTCCCTGGTAAAGATCCATTGAGCAGATATTCTGTTATCGGAGTCATCCATGATTCTTGCTCTTGAGACATGCTCATGATCCAATCAATATCCATCTCATCAATGCTAGGAGTCGACAGGACCTCCACTGGAGTTAATCCCAGAAATTGGGCTTCGCCTGTGCTAGAATACTTTGCGAGAGAATCTGCTTTCGTGTTTTCCTCTCGAGGAATGTGACTTATTATGTAATGATCGAAATCACCCAGGAGCTCCCAAGCCTTTGACAAGTAGGCGGGCAGATTCCCCCCTTTTGCTTGGAATTCCTTTTTGACTTGGCATACAATAAGCTGAGAATCACTGAATATCTGCAATGATCGGATGTTTAATTCTTTTGCAATCCTTAAGCCAGCGATAAGGGCTTCGTATTCTGCTTCATTGTTTGTTGAAGGAAATTCCAATCTTAGCGCATAGCATAATGACCGGCCTTCAGGGGTCTCAAGTACAACTCCGGCTCCAGAACAGTAGTCGTTTCTTGCACCATCGACATATAACTTCCATTGGATTGGGGAATCGTCGACTGTTTCCTCCTCACTGTTACCCTTATCTGTGAATTCTGCAATGAAAACTGCTAAGGCTTGTCCATTGATTGCTTTTCGGGGATGATAAGTGATGTCATACTGACTGAGTTCAATATTCCACTTTAGAAGACGACCCGAAGTCTCAGGGCGAAACAGGACTTGCTTTAAAGGTTGATCAGTGAGGACTCTGATAGGATGAGCCTGAAAATATTGCCTCAACTTCCTAGATGCAATTAGTAGGCAATAGGCGAGTTTTTCCAACTTAGAGTAGTTCATCTCTGCCCCAGTGAGTCTTTTGCTGATATAATAAACTAGATGTTGAATCCTTTTGTCTTCTCGTATCAACGCTGCACTTAAAGCATGAGATGATACTGCCAAGTATATAAGAAGATCCTCGCCATCGCCAGGCCTAGAAAGTATTGGAGGCGTTTCCATATGGCGAATCAATTCATCAAAAGCTTTTTGGCATTCGGGGGTCCAATCGAAGTTTTTCTTTCCTTTCTTTAGGGCGTCAAAGAATGGGATGCACTTATTTGTGGCTTTGGAAATGAACCGACTCAAGGCGGCGACTTTTCCATTGAGACTTTGCAATTCCTTCTTTGTTCTAGGAGCTTTAACTTCTTTCAATGCAGTAATTTGAGCTGGACTGGCCTCAATGCCCCTAGCGTTCACGATGAAGCCTAAAAACTTGCCGGATTCCACTCCAAATGAACATTTTAAAGGATTGAGCTTCATTCTGTACTTCCGAAGGACTGCGAACATGTCTGCTAAGTGTTCTATGTGATCCACTGCTTTCTTAGACTTTACTAACATGTCATCGACGTAGACTTCCATAGTCTTGCCCAGTTGCGGTTTGAACATAGCATTAACAAGTCTTTGGTATGTTGCCCCTGCATTTTTCAACCCGAAGGGCATAACTCTGTAGCAGTAAAGACCAGTGTCGGTGATAAAGCTCGTATCCTCCTGATCCGGCTCATGCATCATGATCTGGTTATATCCGGAGTAAGCATCCATAAAAGATAACAATTCGTGTCCCGCTATTCCGTCTACCAGTTGATCAATTCTGGGTAATGGGAAGCAGTCTTTGGGGCAGGCCTTGTTTAGATCTGAAACATCGATGCATACTCTCCATTTTCCGTTGGCTTTCTTAACCAGCACTGGATTTGAAACCCAATTCGGGTTGGTGGATTCTTTGATAAAATTATTCTCCATGAGCCGATCAACTTCTTCTTTTAATGCCGCCGACCTTTCTGGACCTTGAGTTCTCCTTTTCTGTTTCACAGGTGTAAATTTTGGATCAATATTTAGAGCATGCACTGCAACTTCTGGGGATATTCCGCACATATCGGCATGAGTCCAAGCAAAAACATCCAGATTTGCCTTTAAAAAAGATATCAAGATACTCTGAATTGACACATTAAGTTGTGATCCCACATTCAACACCTTGTTTGGGTCCCTTGGGTCAACAGGTATTGGTATTGTCGTTTCCACTGGTACCACTCTATTTTCCCCTGCACTGACTTTTCTAGGGTCCATCTCTTTCCTTGCTCCGCTGTGCTCGCCAGTGCAGGGTCCGCCCTGTAATTGCTACAAGGCTGGTTCTTTGATGCGGACTGGGGCTGCCGCATTCTTTCCCATTTCTCTTTTTCTGGTTTCTCGTAGCTCTGTCAGATAACACTCTCGCCCAGCATTTTGATCCCCTTTTATTACTCCTACTCCATTGTCTGTAGGGAATTTAATAGTGAGGCACCACGGGGCAAGAACAGCTTTGAACGCTGCCAGAGTTGGACGACCAAGGAAAGCATTGTAAGCAGAAAATTCGTCAACAATCACAAAAGTTTGCTTGCGGACCATTTTTCTCTCTCCTTCCCCAAGTTCCACAAACAAATCAATGGTTCCTACCGGCTGTTTTGGCTCCCCAGTGAAGCCAGTGATTTTATGTGATGAAGCTTGCACATCGGCCATAGGGATCTTCATTTAGTCGAATGTTTTCTTGAAGAGAATATTGCAGGGTGCGCCACAATCAATGAGAACTCTTCTGACAATAGCTGGCCCGATACCAGCCGAGATGACTAAGGGATCCAAGGTAGGAGCTTCAATACCTGCGGAATCCCTAGCTTTGAATACAATATCATCATCAAGAGTTCTTTGTTGCTTCAAGGGCGTAGCACCTTCCAAAACGAATACATCTTCTTCGGTCGGTACATACTTTAAAGCTCGGGTATACCTTTCCATCTCACCCCAGCTTCTGCCCGTTGGGTGAGGTCCTCCCGTAATGACATTGATAATGGGCCTTCCAGATTCATGCCTTGAAGCCTTCTCAATCGTCCTAGGCTGATGAGTAGGAGCCTGTTGCCCCTGACTAGATGAAGAAGGATTGTTGCTATTCCTTTTCACAAACTGCTGTAGTTTGTTTTACCTTAGCAACTCTTCAATCAGATTTTTCAGCTGACGGCATTCGTCGGTCTCATGACCGGGTTGATTATGGAAGCGGCAGAATTTCCCACTTTGTATAGCCTTTTTCCCGGTCCTTAGAGGAGGAGGTTTAGGAAAGTCAACAGAATCTTTAGTGGCAAGGTAAATACGCTCCGGCGTATCTGATAAAGGAGTATATTCTGATGGCTTGAAGGATCGGGGCTTCTTTAGGTTACTCTGCTTCTTCCCATTGTTATTTTCCCTTTTTTGCCCTACAGATTCATTCTTGCGTGGAACAACAGTGTTATCTTCGGCTTTTTCCAACACTGCCTTTACGGTACGGGACGGCTTTCTAAGCGTATGAATTCATCTGCTTTTTTATAGAACTTTTCAAGGGAATTTGGTTCCTTCATGTTTAGCCATTTCCCAAATTCACTCGACTTGTCAATACCCTTCATCAGATAAGTCAATATCATTCGCGGTTCTGCATTGTCCACCTCAGCTAGCGCTATATTAAAGCGGTTTAAGAAAGATCTGATAGTCTCCTCTGGATTCTGCTCCAAACTTGACAGTGACATGATATCCTTGGCTTTTGAGGCGTATAGTCTGAACTGCTCCTTGAACTTCCGGGTTAAGTCAGAAAACTGATCGATAGATCGGACTGGAAGTTTGGTGAACCAAAGCAGAGCCACACCTTCGAGATACATAGGAAAATATCGGCACTTTATTTTATCAGAGGCTCCGGCACCTGTCATGTGCCAATCATATTTGTATAAGAATTCGTTCGGATCACTCGTTCCTCTGTAAGCTGGAATGGTTGGTGGGACAAACTTCCTTGGGAATTCAGCCTTTAAGATTTTCTCAGTAAAAGGAGTTTTACTTGGGGCAAAACCCCATTCTTTTTCGTCTTCAACCCTCTGCATACTCTCTTTCATAATTTGTCGGACCATTCCAGAAAGATACTCCTCATCATGTCGAGTTCTAGATCCACGAACCTCTGGAAGCGTTCGTTCAAAGGGGCTAGCAGCCCTTTCAGGAGCATTTCCTTCTTCAGCATCACGAATGTTGCCAGCAAAATTCCTTTCATTATCTGCCGGTTGATGGTTTTCCCCAAGCAAATCGTTCAACCTATTCAGAATTAGGGCATTCTGGGCATTCTGAGCCTCGAATTGTGCATTTTGGGCATTTATCTGTTGGTTCAGCCCTAAGATTGCAGCATCCAGCTCTGCCTTTGTAACTCTGACAGCTGGAGTGGCTTGATGCGATATAGGGGAAGCGGAGGTTCCCTCTTGAATATTCCCAGATCTGACAGATCTACTTTTCCTTCCAGGAGCCATAATCTCGGATAGACTTCTGGTTTTCAAGGAAATTCTCTCTACAAACCTTTGTGAAGCAATGATGATAGCTCTCCCTGAGTTCAACTCTCAGTGAAAGCACCAAAAATGTTAACGCTAAAATTTGAACGCTAACACCCCGGTGTATGAGTTATAGTTGTGAAAGCACCACCCGATAACTCGGGAACAGATTACAAGCAGATAATAGCGGAAAAGCAGTAAACAACAACAATTTTATAGTGGTTCGGCTTAAGGGTATAGCCTACGTCCACTTTAAGTACTTTTATTGATGATCTCGTTACAAGCTGATACAATTCTTTCCAAGTAAAATACACCTAGAATTACAAGTCACTTTGAACAAGTAGCCTAAACTTCAATGGAGATTAGAGTCTTCAAATCCACGTTGGATGTGTGTGATCATTTCTCGAAGTTGTTTGTAGCGTTCTTCGTGTCTTGAGAGCTTTAAGTGTTGGATTGGTTTGGAATGCAGCAGAGTAACGGCGCTTGAAAAGAATCAGCCAAAAGTCCCTTGAATGTTGGAGGTGGCCATGTATTTATAGGCAAATTTCTGGGCTGGAATTGTTAAGTCATGAGTCGTGACCGACTCAGGATGAGTCGTAAGTCGTGACCGACTTAAGTATCACGAGTCAGCAAGCAGTCGTGGGCGACTCAACTGGTTGAGCCTAGGCTTCGTATCAGAGCGTCTTCGGCCCTCTGTATATAGCACAAGTCCTAACTCGTCTGCGAGTTAAAAGGTCATGGTCTAAAATGAGGCGGCATTGGATTTCTACTTAGTAGCTTTAAGTCGTGGACGACTCAAGCTAGGTCGTGAGTCGTGGCCTAACCGGTTAGCTTGCTTATTGAGTCGTGTACGAGTCAATGGGCCACGATGTAAAATGAAGCGGTATCGAATTCTTTTGCTTAGGTCGTGAACGACCTACCATAGGTCGTAGGTCGGTCCATTGTTGTTTTGGGATTTTAGTCAGTTAGGTCATTTGACACCTTAGGTCGTTGAGTCGTTAGAGAACTTGAGTCGGTCTATCCCATACACCGTTAATAAGTCGCTCCACTCCTCTAAGTCGCCTTAAGCTTTAACTCGTTAGCTTGTTGAGTCGGTTGCTTGTTGAGTCGGTTCACCCTTTAAGTCGTGAGGCTTCTTGAGTAGTGGGTCCCTTCTGAACCGTTAAGAACCTTAAGTCGTGAATTGTCCCAGACCTTGACTCGTTGCCTAAACGGAGTTAACATTTAGCAACTAAATTGAATTAAAATGAAAATTTAGGTTGAACTAAATTTGAATTTATTATTTAGAAAAATAAATTGAATGAAAATTTAGATGAAACATTGAATACTTAAGTTTTGAAATATATGGAAATATAAAGGGGTATTTGTGATTATAAATCCGAATTTGAGATCGATAAAATTTAAGTGGTTATTTTAGATATTGAGTTGAATTTAAATTGATAAATTGAGATTGAATTTAATTTGAATGGGAAGGTCGGGTTGATGTTGGAACGATTTGTTAAGTTGAGGAAATTGAAATACTTTACAGTATAAATTATTTAATATATATAAATACTAATTTGGGAAATATAGAGATATTTGAAGTGAAAATGAGATTTGGTTTTGAAGTATAAATTAAGCTGAAATGACCACGGTGTTATAGTGTATATTTCTACCTTGTAGAAATTTCCGTGACCCTTAGAGGATGGTTATCCCAAACATCCTTTAAGTTATTTGTATTTCAGTTGATATTTCACTTGAGTTGGATATATTGATATAAGAATGTTAATCCTGACTCGGGTGTTTTGTGTTTTGCTTTACGCTAGGGTCCGACTGACCGATACAGCATTTGAGACTCACCTTTGGAGTTCGGAGCTTCATTTGGAAATCCAACTATCGATTCAGATTCCAGCCTTTCCAGTTGATTGGTTCAAAGAAGTCATCTGTTGCATTGAAGACTTCACTGCATTTGAACTATTCGGTTGTATTTTTCTAACTCTGATGTACATAGTAGCTTCATGAGCTACTATTCTTTATCTATTCTGCTGCATTATATTACTCTGGGATCTGTGATTGATTTATTTACTGTATATTTTAAATTTTGCTAAATTTTAATTAACAATTCGGTATTTTGAATTATGCAAGTCGGATATGTTTGGTTTTATTGTCGATTTGAATTGTCCAAAATAACGGATCGTTACAGTTGGTATCAGAGCTTTGGCTCTAGGTAAAACTTAGCATATATGGTAAATTTATTTACAGAATCACTTTCGCTCGAGTTGAATCTCTTCCTTTTGACTCGATTTCCCTTGAATTTTGGAATGTCCCTCAGTTCCGAAATTCATTTTGTCTCTCCCTATTTATATTCGTTTGATTCCGGAGTATCCCATAACTCCACTGAATGATTTGTAAAGGGGGAGAAATCTCCTTTTCAATTGGCATTGACTCAGCGAAGGTTTCTGTATCCTCGGTTTACGATGCTGCTATATCTTGTTACGCCGAATTCTATATCTCTGGCGATCGAATGTCGAATTGCCTCAGAATTCTACACCGATCTAATTTTGGAATCACGGTTGACCGGCAAAGGTTGCCCGTGATTTATAGAAGTATATCCATCTTCTATTTTGTAATTTAATTATCTCATCTTCGATCGCGTCTATCTTTGAATCAGGATTCTATTGACTGGAGTTCCTCTAAATTAAATCGCTATCTTTGTTTTGAAATCCATTCTTGAACCATCCTCTGAAAATCGGGTTTTGTTTGTATTTTTGAAATTGTTTATACCAAAATTTTATTTTGATAACTACGATTTTTTTTTATATATAAAAGTGAAAATGTTTTCGATAAGGATTATATACCTATATATATAAAGCAAATACGAAATGTTATTCTATATAAAAAGGTTTTGAAAGGATTTGAAATTTTGAAAAATTATAAGAAATTGATTTGTATAAAAATGATTTATAACTGTAGAGTTAAATTTGAAATTCGAGAATTGAGTTCCGGTATTTTGGGATCTGTATCGGTGAATTATTGTAGGGTTTCAAGTTTCGTAGCGATCGGACTTTTCGTTTGATCGTACGAATGTGAAACGCCTTGAAATCGATTTAATTGAAATCAATTTGAAAATATCGTTTTTAGCATAACTTCTACATACGGTGCAATTTGAACCCAAAACCTTTTCCATTGCGTTTAAAATATTTTTAAACACCTATTTTGATGTATGGGTTTACCCAATTTCGTTCCGGGGTCAGAATGGGCTTTTTGGGCCCTTTTGTCGTTAACGCGTATATTCAACCTGATCCATTTAATCTATTTCAACTTTCTCTATAAATATCCTACTATAAACCCTAGCCTTCTTAATTCCTCATTTGTCTGTACATAAATCCATTCTATTCCTACTCCTCCTCAATGGTAGACAAAGTTTTATATTTCCAAATCCAATTGCAAATCAAATCCAAAGCATAAAATTCAAAGTCCTCAGAAAAATATGAAAAAAATATATGTCGAAGCTCTCGACTAGCATAATACACTGGTGGGGTTCGTTTTTTGTTTTGGTTCATCGTCTAATCAGTAAAAATCGAAGAAGTTTCGGCAGTTCACCGCTCAATGACGAACGTCGTCGGATCGTAAAAACAATTCTGGGTATTGTGGAGATAGCCGAGGGGATTGCATCCATGTGGGTTTCGTGGCGAGTTAACGATCAGATCGAGTAGAACAATTGGATTAGGGTTTTATAGGTGCGCGGCGGCTGATGCTTGTTCGCGATCGATGGTGGTCAGGATGGAGCCTAGGTGTGACGACCCGCCTTTCTAACCCAGGAAGACGTATCATCATTAAGAAACAAAGGGATAGAAACAGAAAAGAATAGAAAGAAAAACAACATCAGATTCTCACAACGGAACGGAACAAAATATAATACATTAACATAACTATTACATAGTTATACATACATCCGAGTTTACAATATCGTATCACAGGATAATCATATACATATCTGTCAATACATACATCCCAAAATACAACATAAACCAACTAACACAGCGGAACAATATAGATAGATACATACGTCTGGTCTTCTGCTCCAACTCCTCCAGAAAACTCTATACTCTCAAACATATCACTAGGCTACTCAAAAAATTTGAGTACCTAAAAGTTTATGAAAACAAAATATAAACTCTGGGTCAGACATGGGTTTGGTGTGAGTAAACGGGTTAAAGTTGTTTAGCTTTGAAAATCATTTGAAAATAAAGGTATCACGTAAGACTTCCCACACATAAATACAGGAAAGTTTTTACTTTACGCTAACCAAAACATTTTATAAGAAATACAGTGATATTAATAATAGTGTCAAGGGTTTTCAAGTAAAATACAGAAATAGCTGAAATGCTTACATCTCACATTCCAACAAAGTTGGGCACAATCAAAACGTACGGCTCGTATTGAAAATTGGATCCCATACAATGGCAGGGCTACCGGGGTACCGCCCGACACAGTACGTGGCCTAGATCACCGTACCGAGGAGCCACCCTAACTCCCCTGCAACACAAGGCCGGAAGCATTCCTTACTGAATAGTCCCGAACAAGATAACCCCGCAGTTGGCTGCAGACCAACCGCCCACACAGCTGAATAAAAAGGGACATCTAGACAGGTGTATATCTCGTCCTGCTTGGGCATGACCCACCTAACCTTGCTGCACATCCCCTGTTTTAGCCATTCCCGGTTGATGAGGCTTGAGGTCGCGTTTACCTTTATAGCACGTATCACTTAGAATTCTCATCGTCCACCTGACAATGTGTTGAAAGCATTCAATCCATATAAGTTCGTTCCAGGTTCGAACGAAACTGAAGGCATTATCTCGTTACCCTCGTTTTGGAATCACCCTCAGAGTTAACGACGATAACCCTTGCATTCTGAAAACACCATCTCGGTCTTCACTTGAGATGCCACGACGTAACGTTTAATTTGGATCGATGTGGTTTTCGGAATATCAATTTGACACCCGATCCTGGTCCCATCGAAATCCAAACGCCATTTTAAAGGCCAAGTTGTTTAATTAATTTTAAACATTTTAATTCAATAATTGAATTCACATAGCATTTATCACAGATAAAACATACACAGTCATCACAAATATACCCATCACAGGATATAAATACATATCAGAGTCAATCAAACGGAATCATCGATTCATATCAAATTTAATTTGATTTATTTTAAACTTAATTACTTGCTTAAGAAATAAGCCATTTTATTTTTACTTAGTTAATTACCAATTAATTAATTTATTTATTAATTACTTATTAGTTATTCACTTAATTAATTAATTAATTATTAATTATTAATCAATAACCTTAATTATTGATTTATAAATCTCAGTTACCATCACAAGATAATTCACATATATCAACCAAGCACCCAGATCACATAGCATTAATTATTTCACTTAAAAGATATCAAACCATCCAAGGAAATCAATATCATCCATACATAAGCATTGATTAAATGATCACTCTATAATTAATTTAAAATGAATTAAATTAATTACTACCTCTTTAATTAATTTAAAGTAAATTAAATTAATTACCACATCAGCATAAATCTTGCTTACATAACAATTAATTAATTACCAATCAATTTATTGACTATCAGTTACTTATTGATTCTAATTAACCATCATTGATTAATTAACCTTTACTTACATTCCAGTAATTATTCTTTAATTAATTACAGTAATTAACCTTTGAATAAATCCATAAATTAATTGTCTATAATTAATTATATTCATATTTATTACATTTTAATTACTTTATTGATTTATTATTTCCAAATTAATAAATTTCTAATTACATCATTGATTATAATAATTAATGATCTCTAATTACATTTTCATTTGTTATCTTATTAATTAATTATATTAAGAAAAATTAATCTTCAAATCACATATATTAATCATCTTGATTAATAACATATAGTAATTAACCATCCTTAACTTAATTACTTCTCAATAAACAAACTTAATTAATCCCCTAATTAATTTCAAGTAATTATACTCAAATTACTTCCATTAACAAAACATCATCCAATTAATTACATCCAGTAATTATTCATCGATTACTTCTCTAAGTAATTATACTTCCCAAATCATCAAGTGATTAATCTAAATTAATTAAACAAAATTAATTAATTCAAATTAATCAAATTAACTCAATTGATATCAATGAGTAATTAATTCCTTAATTACTTCCCATTGAGTAATTATACTTAAACAAATTCCATAAATGATTATCAATAAATTAATTAATCTAATTAATTATTAAAATTAATCACATTAATTAATTATAAAATAATCTAATTAATGGCCGTCATTAAAATTCTTTAATTACTTTCAAAGAAATTAACTTACATTAATCATTCTAAATTATAATTTGATTAACTATTAATAATCCATTAATTAATCCTAATTATTGAATTAAATTAAGCGTTAAGTGTAACTTAATGAATTCTTAATTACAATTAATTAATTTCTAATTCTTAATTAAAAGATAATCTATGATTCTTAATTAAAATTTAATTATTCATAAATTTACTATCTTAAACCTTAATTAATAGATTTTAACCTAAAATTACTAATTTAATTAATACAAAACATTAATTATTCATTCTAATTAATTTAAAAATAATGAATCACAAGTCTCTAAATCTTCATTACTTTAAAATGGAACTCATTCTTATTAATGATTTAATTATCATTTACAAATATGTTTCAAAATATTTACTTCCCAACTTACTTTTAATTTCATTTTAGAATTCCCGATTTAAAGTAAATAACAATTTATCTTATATAAAGTTTAAATCCAATTTTAAACCTTAAATTCACATGTTAAAGAAATACTTTTGTTAGAAGAAATTTAAAAGAACTTAAATCAAATTCTCTCTGTATTTACATATTTAAAAGTACAACTCACATTTTAATTTATTTAGACATTTGAATTTATACATCTTTACTTAATTTTAAAAAAAAACTTGGATTCAATTTTAGTTTTAAGTCTAGGTCTTAAAAATGCTTCCTGTACACTTCCAAGCTCCATTATAAATTTCAACTCCCTTTAAATACATTTAAACTTAAATACTTTTAAGTCATTAAAACCAATTAAACTTCAACACTTTATTCCCAAACCAAACATCAAACTGAACCTGATCTTATATTTAAATTTTGATTTAAATCTTAGTTCAATCCTTAATTTTAAATTTAAACTTAAATTTTAAATTTCAAACAGATTAGGTTTTGGTTTTTAACGTGTACAAAATATTACTCGAACCTCCCCTCTACTTGCTTCGAGTCCAACACCTGAGGACTTCGAGTAACAACTCGAGTCACACACGGGAAAAAAAAACTCTGCTACACCCAGACTAACCAAACCTGGACACAATTAGCACAACTTCAACCAAAACCTAGAATCGCCTCGATCTCAGTTACCCGACCACCGGAGAAGTTGAAATTCCGGCCAACGACTCGTCGTCATCCCCTCAATCATTCCCCAGCACCGCTTCGCACTCGATCCAACACAGACGAAGATAGAATCAAAATTCCCGACCTTACAAAAATTAGGTTTCCCGCACTTAATTGCTCGCCACCACCTCCATCGTGGTTTGACGACAACCGCAATATTTTTCTCAGACACATTGATCACTCCTCTACCTCCAAGAGGAGACTTGACCCTTCCTATCATTGAGATCACCCACGGCGACCCAAAATGCAAAATATAGTCGAACCCAAACTGCTCTTCATTATTTGATCTAAAAATTTTGAATCTTGCTTTAAAAATCATGTTATAGTATAGGAATTCAACTCACATACCTGAAATCATAGATTAAGAAATTCGACTTTTAACTCATTTTAAGTTGTTCTCAGATATCTCATTATCCTATAACATTGGCAAGTTGTTTAAACTTGAATAAATTTTTAAAACTTAATTTACACAGTAACAGACCATTTTTATTTTAATACTAAATTCAAACATCGAGAAAATCAAGAGGAACTGATTTTGAAACTAAGATCTTGGGTTAAAATTGTAGACAAAGAACATATATGCATAATAGCCCGCTCATAGTTCATTCATCATTCACTTATATGCAGAGAATTTGCATATATATATATATATATATATATATATATATATATATATAAACATACATATTCACAGTCGTATATGCAGCAGGTTCAAACTTTTAATTTTAAAAAAAAATGTTACCCACCTATTTTAAAATGAACAGAGCTCTTTTTATGTTGAAGGAGGCTTTGATTTTGTTTGTTGAATCATTTCTTCAATCCTCTTGTTCTCAGGTTGTATTGATCTTGATTTTTGTTCAAGTTGAAACTTTGTTTATGTAACGACCCTAGATTTTTATTTAATTTAAATTAATAATTAAATGAATTTTTGAATAAAATTTTTAGAATTAATTATAAATGGAAGCGAGTTTCCTCGATTGAAATAGAAAAATATGTAGAGTCATATGAAATTGAAAATTTGTATATATTGGATTTGAAATAAAATAAGAAATAAATGTTTAAGTAAATTTGAATTTAATATATAGGAAATATGAACTACAAACAAAGTATATTTATAAAAATATAAATCTATGTATAACAAGACATACAAGTCAATGAAATATTTAAGTTAGAAGTGTAAATAAATCCATACAAGATGAATTATAAAATATAAATTAATCACATTGAACAAAAATAATAACATTTAATGTCATTCATATTACAAAACAAGTAAAATAATATTTTAAGTTAACAATAGAAATTTATTCATATTCCAAAGTATAAGTTAAATATAAAATGAATTAAACTATAAAATGAGTACGAAGTAACACCTTATCAAAAAATATAACAACACATAAAGAATAGAATTCATTTATATTATAAAGTATGCAAGACAAATTAAATTTGTACAAAAAAATAAATAAAAATAAAGTAAACATATACAAACAAACCCACCATCAGCCGAGCTAAAGAAAAGTAGGGAAGAACATAAACAAAGCAAAATATCCACAAACTTACTACATACATAATTTAAAACAAAGTAACAAATAAAAATATAAGTACAAAGCAAGATTCCGCCACCAGGAAATCATAACAGCCGAGTACAAGGAGTAAGGAAATAAGCAAGAAAAATAAACAAAGAAAAAGAAATCCAAGTATTACTGTACAAGCAAGTGGTAAACAAAAGTTCTTGCACATGAAAATCTAAAGTACACAACATTTTGTTCCTCATCAGACAATAAGGTGTATGTAGTAAGCTAAATAGTATGCAAGCAAGACATGAAGGACTTAAGTAATTTATGCAAAGATGTCCTTGGTACACACCACATTACCTATCAGCCAATATACAATGGAAATATATGTGATATTGTACAAACAACACTATATCATTTGTACAAATTATTATCACCTGTAAGCTTCCATATACCAACCTGTACAAACTTAAAAAATAGTAACCCTGTACAAAAATATATCCTGGAAGCTTCATTTTCCATATATCAAGTTCTCCTTAGTTCGTTCATTTCAGTTTCTTCCATTTATTTTAAACTGAGCAAAAGAAAAAAAAATGAACAAAACAAAAATTCAAGTCTGGAAAGCAAAACATCAAACTGTGTCCATTTCAAATCCAGGAGGAAACTCTCTGTTAATTAATTCAAGGTGAGCAAACTTCCATCTTTAAACTTAATCTGTTTATATATAGGTTTGCATGTTAACAGGCTTCTTTGTTTCAATATCCTGTGAGTAATTTTAATTCTCCTCTAAAAAGCTTTAAATTTGGATAAACTTTTTTTTGATGCCTGTGAAAATCTATGAAGTGATATTATGAATATGATTTCTTAAAGGTATGGTAAAAGAATACATACACATATACTTGTGAAAGCCTGTATATGTTTAGAAGTGAGTAACATTTCATTTAAAACAATTTGAAGAATGAATATGTGAGTAACTTATTCTTTTTAGATACTTTTAAAATATAAAACTGTTGCTTATATATATATATAGGTATATCATGTGAGTAAAATATAGAAATTTAAATTGAATCCATATGGCTATTTGTTTTGTTGTATGTACATATGCTAGTACCTGTTCTTCTCTGTTTATTCTACAGAGTACAACCCAACAAAGAAAAGAAAAATTCAATTTCTTGTTTTATAATCAATATTAGGCTTTAGTTTCAAAACAAAATAAATGTGTTTAAGTATGAATTGTAATATAAAAATAGTTTCATGAAGGGTAAACATATACAGGATGAACAACTCAAGTTCTACAGAGAAAATTTCAAAATTTAATAAAATTCGAACCTAACGATTTGCAAATTCGAATACCTATCTTGAATCCTTGCTGAAAAATAAGATTTTTAAACCAAAAATTGTATTTTTTCATTAAGTATATCAATAGAAAACTGTGGATGAACTAAAATAACACTTTTACCAATCTCTGTTAGTTCAGCAAATTTTAACTGTTGAAATTTGTTGAGGAGTTAGTTTGATCACTTTCACATCTTAGAAAAATACTGAAAAAATTTTCTAATGCAAGGAGGTTGGGGGAGAAAATGATTTAGGGTTTTATCCCTGTGTTTTTGCCGATCGATTCATGTGGCAATGGTACAATCTATGTCGCATCGGACCAGATAGGGTTGATCGGTGGCGGTGAGTGTTCGATAGGGGAAGCTCGTGGCGAAGGCGCGTGCGTTCCAGCACTGTGTAGCGGCGGTGCAAGGTGGTTACAGGCTTGGACTTCGGTTCCAGGATGAACTGATTTGCTCGATTTTTTTCTTTGGTGGGTTTGGCCAATCGGGGAGCTCGTGGAGTTTGTGGGTGAGATTGCCGACATGCTCGATGAAGTGGTGGCGATTAGAGATGGCCATCGGCGACGTGCACGTGCTCCGTGCACGAGTTTCTGGTGGCCTGGAATTTCGTTAGTTTGGGAAGAAAGGTGGGATTTGTTCGCGTGATTCTCTCGAGTTTTACTCGAGTTACTTCAGCTTTCGCTCGAAGAAATATGGTTTTGGACTCGGGGCAAGGTTAGCTTGTCTCGAGTAAACTTAAGGTTACAGGTTTCAAATTTTTGAAACCTTTCAATGTAAAGTTTTGAAATTTAAAACTGAATTTAAATTATTAAGCAAAGTTAAAACAAGTTTAAATCTAAATTTAAATCTAAATTAAAGATAATTTGAATTCTAGTTCTGAAATCAAAGAAGTTTTAATATTTAAATTGTTTAAATTTGCTTTGTGATGATAATTAAAACATTAGTTAGAAAATGTTTTAAATTTGAATTAGTAAAGATAAAATGATATGCACTCATTAAATTAGTTCAAGTGAATAATTGATTAATTTATTTAATCAAGAAATTAGGATTTGAGTTAAATTAATTAAGGTAAATTAATTTGTAAATAAGATTCATTAAATTAATAAAGAGTTGTCTTTTAAACAAATGATTAAGGTTATTTAATCAAGTAATTAAGATTTATTAAGTTACAGTTTAGAACTTAATTAATTAAATAATCAGTGATTAAACATATGATTTTAAAGGTTAATTAAATGATAATTAACAATAGTTAAATTGAGTTTAATTACTTAAGAATAGTAACTAAATAATTATGAATAGTTAATGAGGATCATTTACTTGAAATTTATTTTGATAATAAATGTGAAAAGAATTATTCATAGAAATTTAATCTGATTTAAATTAATCAAATAATTAAATTAATCCTACTTATGGATGTTTAGATTTTATTCGATGGTGAATTGTTTGATATTTTTTTGATATGTGATGCTTTGTGTTACATCCTGATTTATGTTGTGATCTGTAACGTAATTAATTATCTATGATGTAATTTATTATCTATGATATATAAATATATCTGTGATCTGTGAATGAAGATAAACGTTATAATTTATATCGCTTATCAGATATATTGTTGTATTTGATCTGTCATGATTGAATGATGTTGCACTACTGTGTATAACCCCTGGACTACACCATACACACACAATGTGGATTTCACGAGGAAATCGGTTAAGTCACAGATAATTTAAATGTAATGTTTTTGAAATTAAAGTTTATTTTCAAATTGATTTTTAAAATGGATTTGGGTTAAACGGTAAAGCTTTTGAAAAAGGTTTTCACAGATAAAAGCTATTTCGAATAACTCGGTAAAATCTCCAATTTAAATAATTCAATTTGAATTTGAATTCGATATTTGGAATTGAATTCGATGATTGGAAATTATGGTTAAATATATTATAAACATGTTTGTATGAATTTAAACCATTTTAAAGGTATGGTTTTGGGAATTTGAATTTAACCCAAGGATTTCAACTCGTATAAATGAATCAGATTTCCAAAATGAAAACTGTTGTTTTCAAATGATAAACACTTTTAGATAAGAACTGAGATTCCAGTTAATTAGGGGAATTTCAAGATTGAATAGAGAAATGATTTTCCTAAGTTATGAATGAATTCTTTTTGAAAGCTATGAATTAAATCTGTTTATTTTTAACAGATTTAAATTGATGATTTGTTTAAATCAAATTGAAATGAAATTGTTTTGAAGGCTATAAGTTAAATCTTTGATTTAAAGATTTAACGAGTTAATCAAATTGAAATGAAAATTGATTTGGAAAATCTGTGAATGAATCTTTTGTTTAAAAGGTTAAAATGTGAAAATTGTTTAAACCGTTAAAGGTTGTGAAAATGAATCTTTTTGTTTAAAGATTGAAAATGGTAATTTGTTAAGCCATTTGAAGAAAAGTTTTGGGTAATAAGTTGTAACTTAATTGAAATCCCATTATCCATTTGTTTTTGAAATATCGTGCTCACTATTCGGTTTAGCCGGGAAAGGACCTTTGTGTCGTATAACCCATTCCGAATATGTGATACGTCGTTATGGATAGCATTTGAAGACCGGTGATGAAGACCGGGTATTTGCGAAAGCGATAGGATGACCTATCGATTGTTTCTGCACCGAGTCGCACCGGTATAGAGACACCCTAAGTGATGGGAAATCCGATCGGGATTGTGAATATCCGGATTGCAAGGACTTCTTTGGAAGTACCTTCGGTTCTGTTCGAACCCAGAACAGACTTGTATGGATAGTATGTCTAACATTACAAATTGAGATATAAAGCCGATTTCTTTCAAATATATTTCTGTTGGTGGCGGAGAATTTATTCTCTTAGCTTAACACCCTTCTCTGAGACGTACGAGCTCAGAGGTTATGTTGTTGAAGGTTATCAGCAATATACTCCCAATTTGGTAATGTGACATACTGAGTGTTGCTGTGAAATGATCATTGTGTTGATTATTTGTGATAGAATCATTTGTTTGATCGTCTATGTTTATGATCATTTCTATGATCATTTGTTGACCCAAAGCATGGCTTTTGTATAAAGTATGTTTTTGTGGACGAGACTTCGTCGAGCCTCACACCCCGAGAATGGTCAAAACAGGAAAGATGCAGCAAGGTTATGAGGGGTAGCGCCCTTTAGGGTATGTGCATTTCCTTCTGGAAAAGGGTGGTATCATGGTATAGAGCCCAGATATTTACTCATGTTGAAAACACTTTATGATTGTGTGAATTGATTACGAGCGCTCGGTGAAAGGTCCCAAAGGACCGGGGGATGGCATACTCGGTCAGTTGTTACTCAGTTAGGGGTAACCCGGCCTTGTGTTGGCAGAGATCCGGTTTGGTTCTCGGGGATGTCCTTCCAGAGGCATTCTCATGTGGCAATGGGAAGTTCCTTGGCCTGATCATTCGTTGGAAATCCAATTCCCAATATGAAACCTTGTACGGTATTAGTTGTAGAACCTTCCATTTACTTAGGGTGGTCACCACTGTTTAGATGGTAGCTATAGTAGGCATACGATAATGGTCGTATGTTGGCTAAGATTTATATCTTTACTTTCGAAATGAATTTTCCCTACATTATGCACTAGTAATAATATCAAATGTTTCTTTTTAATGCGTATCAAGCATCTTTGAGTATCATAAGGAGAAATCTCCTCCGATTCTGCGTTTGCATTGTGTGTGTGTGCGGGAGGCCTTATGGTAGTCTCATTTTAAAAAAAAAAGCATTGCGAATTGACTTTGAAAATATTTTGTTGAACGTTTTAAAAGATAAACTGTTTTTCTTGCTCACACCAGTCCCACGACTGATCCGGAGTTTATTGTTTCTTTCCTAAACTCTGGGTGCTCATTATATTTCTACACGAGCAGTCTAGAGTTGGGTTTTCAGATAGTTAGATATAGTGGATTATCTGGAGTTAGTTCAGCCCTTGGTTCGCACCAGTCTTGCCTAGCTTGGTGCATCGTTATTGGGAGTTCGAGCTATTGCTGGATTGATTCTTGGAGATGGAGTTGCAGTTCTCGGAGTTCTCTTTTGAAGACTATCTTAGAGTTATATTGTTCCACTGCTAGATGTTATCTATTTTTCTTTTCCGCTGCTATTTTATTGTATCATATCTCTGATGTATATTGATATATATTGGATCATCTGTTGTATCAGATATTGTATCAAAGCTGTATATCAATGTATTATTCTTTTATTCCGCTGTGTTGTTTACTTAATGTTGTTATAAGCTCCGACGAATCGGATTTGAACGGTCGAATCTATGGCATTCGAATACGATATGAAGTATGGATGTCTATTTTCGAGCGGGCAAAATTCGAAACATTACATTTGTTATCAGAGCTAAGGTGAAACTTTAGCTCAGGAGTATAACACATTAAGTAGCTCATTAGAGATAGGATGAAGTAAATCCTAGAATGAGTAATCCCTAAGATATCCGTTTGAAAGCCTCAGTAAATTCTCTTGCTATTCACCGATAGTAAGTATGAGTGCAAGAACAGAACGAGATAGGGGACAGGGAAATACGGCTATAAATGGTCGATACTCTGTAACAACAGTGGAAACAATCTTTCTTAGCAAATTCCTTTGATTCGTTTCCAAATTCTTTTGATTTCTTCGTGACAGCTCCAGAAAGAAGTTTCGGTGTGATTGTGGCCTACAAGTCGTTGTAGGAAATTCTTACTTTGTATTTTCATCGGTTTCTTATCAGCTTTTTGATTTAAACCTTAATGAATATAAATTGGAAATTTTAAATGAATTGGAAATTTTGAATTGAGTTAAAATTGATTAATAGAAGATGAAGGATAATTTGAATAGTATCAATTAAACGATTTCGTTTAAAACTAAATTTGAAATTCTATTATAATTTCATGTATCTATTGTTGATATTCTGATTTGGTAAGCCAAATGCAGAACTGATATCCAGTTTGATCTGAAAAGATATTTCTCTATCTTTTATCTATCTTTGTTGCTTTCGTGCTGCGAATTTCGAGGACGAAATTCTTTTAAGGGGGGAAGTTTGTAACGACCCTAGATTTTTATTTAATTTAAATTAATAATTAAATGAATTTTTGAATAAAAATTTGTAGAATTAATTATAAATGGAAGCGAGTTTCATCGATTCAAATAGAAAAATATGTAGAGTCATATGAAATTGAAAATTTGTATATATTGGATTTGAAATAAAATAAGAAATAAATGTTTAAGTAAATTTGAATTTAATATATATGAAATATGAACTACAAACAAAGTATATTTATAAAAATATAAATCTATGTATAACAAGACATACAAGTCTATGAAATATTTAATTTAGAAGTGTAAATAAATCCATACAAGATGAATTATAAAATATAAATTAAACACATTGAACAAAAATAATAACATTTAATGTCATTCATATTACAAAACAAGTAAAATAATATTTTAAGTTAACAATAGAAATTTATTCATATTCCAAAGTATAAGTTAAATATAAAATGAATTAAACTATAAAATGAGTACGAAGTAACACCTTATCTAAAAATATAACAACATATAAAGAATAGAATTCATTTATATTATAAATTATGCAAGACAAATTAAATATGTACAAAAAAATAAATAAAAATAAAGTAAACATATACAAACAAACCCACCATCAGCCGAGCTAAAGAAAAGTAGGCAAGAACATAAACAAAGCAAAATATCCACAAACTAACAACATATATAATTTAAAACAAAGTAACAAATAAAAATATAAGTACAAAGTAAGATTCAGCCACCAGGAAATCATAGCAGCCGAGTACAAGGAGTAAGGAAATAAGCAAGAAAAATAAACAAAGAAAAAGAAATCCAAGTATTACTGTACAAGCAAGTGGTAAACAAAAGTTCTTGCACATGAAAATCTAAAGTACACAACATTTTGTTCCTCATCAGACAATAAGGTGTATGTAGTAAGCTAAACAGTATGCAAGCAAGACATGAAGGACTTAAGTAATTTATGCAAAGATGTCCTTGGTACACACCACATTACCTATCAGCCAATATACAATGGAAATATATGTGATATTGTACAAAGAACACTATATCATTTGTACAAATTATTATCACCTGTAAGCTTCCATATACCAACCTGTACAAACTTAAAAAATAGTAACCCTGTACAAAAATATATCCTGGAAGCTTCATTTTCCATATATCAAGTTCTCCTTAGTTCGTTCATCTCAGTTTCTTCCATTTATTTTAAACTGAGCAAAAGAAAAAAAAATGAACAAAACAAAAATTCAATTCTGGAAAGCAAAACATCAAACTGTGTCCATTTCAAATCCAGGAGGAAACTCTCTATTAATTAATTCAAGGTGAGCAAACTTCCATCTTTAAACTTAATCTGTTTATATATAGGTTTGCATGTTAACAGGCTTCTTTGTTTCAATATCCTGTGAGTAATTTTAATTCTCCTCTAAAAAGCTTTAAATCTGGATAAACTTTTTTTTGATTCCTGTGAAAATCTATGAAGTGATATTATGAAGATGATTTCTTAAAGGTATGGTAAAAGAATACATACACATATACTTGTGAAAGCCTGTATATGTTTAGAAGTGAGTAACATTTCATTTAAAACAATTTGAAGAATAAATATGTGAGCAACTTATTCTTTTTAGATACTTTTAAAATATAAAACTGTTGCTTATATATATATAGGTATATCATGTGAGTAACATATAGAAATTTAAATTGAATCCATATGGCTATTTGTTTTGTTGTATGTACATATGCTAGTACCTGTTCTTCTCTGTTTATTCTACAAAGTACAACCCAACAAAGAAAAGAAAAATTAAATTTCTTGTTTTATAATCAATATTAGGCTTTAGTTTCAAAACAAAATAAATGTGTTTAAGTATGAATTGTAATATAAAAATAGTTTCATGAAGGGTAAACATATACAGGATGAACAACTCAAGTTCTACAGAGAAAATTTCAAAATTTAATAAAATTCGAACCTAACGATTTGCAAATTCGAACACCTATCTTGAATCCTTAATGAAAAATAAGATTTTTAAACCTTGTTACTCAGTTAGGGGTAACCCGGCCTTGTGTTGGCAGAGATCCGGTTTGGTTCTCAGGGATGTCCTTCCAGAGGCATTCTCATGTGGGAATGGGAAGTTCCTTGGCCTGATCATTCGTTGGAAATCCAATTCCCAATACATCCCCCGGTCCTTTGGGACCTTTCACCGAGCGCTCGTAATGAATTCACACAATCATAAAGTGTTTTCAACATGAGTAAATATCTGGGCTCCATACCATGATACCACCCTTTTCCAGAAGGAAATGCACATATCCTAAAGGGCGCTACCCCTCATAACCTTGCTGCATCTTTCCTGTTTTGACCATTCCCGGGGTGTGAGGCTCGACGAAGTCTCGTCCACAAAAACATACTTTATACAAAAGCCATGCTTTGGGTCAACAAATGATCATAGAAATGATCACAAAGATAGACGATCAAACAAATTATCCTATCACAAATAATCAACACAATGATCATTTCACAGCAACACTCAGTATGTCACATTACCAAATTGGGAGTATATTGCTGATAACCTTCAACTACATAACCTCTGAGCTCGTACGTCTCAGAGAAGGGTGTTAAGCTAAGAGAATAAATTCTCCGCCACCAACAGAAATATATTTGAAAGAAATCGGCTTTATATCTCAATTTGTAATGTCAGACATACTATCCATACAAGTCTGTTCTGGGTTCGAACAGAACCGAAGGTACTTCCAAAGAAGTCCTTGCAATCCGGATATTCACAATCCCGATCGGATTTCCCATCACTTAGGGAGTCTCTATACTGGCGCGACTCGGTGCAGAAACAATCGATAGGACATCTTATCGCTTTCGCAAATACCCGGTCTTCATCACCGGTCTTCAAATGCTATCCATAACGACGTATCACATATTCGGAATGGGTTATACGACACAAAGGTCCTTTCCCGGCTAAACCGAATAGTGAGCACGATATTTCAAAAACAAATGGATAATAGGATTTCAATTAAGTCACAACTTATTACCCAAAATTTTTTTTCAAATGGCTTAACAAATTACCATTTTCAATCTTTAAACAAAAAGATTCATTTTCACAACCTTTAACGGTTTAAACAATTTTCACATTTTAACCTTTTAAACAAAAGATTCATTCACAGATTTTCCAAATCAATTTTCATTTCAATTTGATTAACTCGTTAAATCTTTAAATCAAAGATTTAACTTATAGCCTTCAAAACAATTTCATTTCAATTTGATTTAAACAAATCATCAATTTAAATCTGTTAAAAATAAACAGATTTAATTCATAGCTTTCAAAAAGAATTCATTCATAAATTAGGAAAATCATTTCTCTATTCAATCTTGAATTTCCCCTAATTAACTGGAATCTCAGTTCTTATCTAAAAGTGTTTATCATTTGAAAACAACAGTTTTCATTTTGGAAATCTGATTCATTTATACGAGTTGAAATCCTTGGGTTAAATTCAAATTCCCAAAACCATACCTTTAAAATGGTTTAAATTCATACAAACATGTTTATAATATCTTTAACCATAATTTCCAATCATCGAATTCAATTCCAAATATCGAATTCAAATTCAAATTGAATTATTTAAATTGGAGATTTTACCGAGTTATTCAAAATAGCTTTTATCTGTGAAAACCTTTTTCAAAAGCTTTACCGTTTAACCCAAATCCATTTTCAAAATCAATTTGAAATTAAAACTTTAATTTCAAAAACATTACATTTAAATTATCTGTGACTTAACCGATTTCCTCGTGAAATCCACATTGTGTGTGTATGGTGTAGTCCAGGGGTTATACACAGTAGGGCAACATCATTCAATCATGACACATCAAATACAACAATATATCTGATAAGCGATATAAATTATAACTTTTATCTTCATTCACAGATCACAGATATATTTATATATCACAGATAATAAATTACATCATAGATAATTAATTACGTTACAGATCACAACATAAATCAGGATGTAACACAAAACATCACATATCAAAAAAATATCAAACAATTCACCATCCAATAAAATCTAAACATCCATAAGTAGGATTAATTTAATTATTTGATTAATTTAAATCAGATTAAATTTCTATGAATAATTCTTTTCACATTTATTATCAAAATAAATTTCAAGTAAATGATCCTCATTAACAATTCATAATTATTTAGTTACCATTCTTAAGTAATTAAACTCAATTTAACTATTGTTAATTATCATTTAATTAACCTTTAAAATCATATGTTTAATCACTAATTATTTAATTAATTGAGTTCTAAACTGTAACTTAATAAACCTTAATTACTTGATTAAATAACCTTAATCATTTGTTTAAAAGACAACTCTTTATTAATTTAATGAATCTTATTTACAAATTAATTTACCTTAATTAATTTAACTCAAACCCTAATTTCTTGATTAAATAAATGAATCAATTATTCACTTGAACTAATTTAATGAGTGCATATCATTTTATCTTTACTAATTCAAATTTAAAACATTTTCTAACTAATGTTTTAATTATCATCACAAAGCAAATTCAAACAATTTAAATATTAAAACTTCTTTGATTTCAGAACTAGAATTCAAATTATCTTTAATTCAGATTTAAATTTAGATTTAAACTTGTTTTAACTTTGCTTAATAATTTAAATTCAGTTTTAAATTTCAAAACTTTACATTGACAGGTTTCAAAAATCTGAAACCTGTAACCTTAAGTTTACTCGAGACAAGCTAACCTTGCCCCGAGTCCAAAACCATATTTCTTCGAGCGAAAGCTGAAGTAACTCGAGTAAAACTCGAGAGAATCACGCGAACAAATCCCACCTTTCTTCCCAAACTAACGAAATTCCAGGCCACCAGAAACTCGTGCACGGAGCACGTGCACGTCGCCGATGGCCATCTCTAATCGCCACCACTTCATCGAGCATGTCGGCAATCTCACCCACAAACTCCACGAGCTCCCCGATTGGCCAAACCCACCAGAGAACAAAATCGAGCAAATCAGTTCATCCTGGAACCGAAGTCCAAGCCTATAACCACCTCGCACTGCCGCTACACAGTGCTGGAACGCACGCGCCTTCGCCACGAACTTCCCCTATCGAACACTCACCGCCACCGATCAACCCTATCTGGTCCGATGCGACATAGATTGCACCATTGCCACATGAATCGATCAGCAAAAACACAGGGATAAAACCCTAAATCGTTTTCGCCCCCAACCTCCTTGAATTAGAAAAATTTTTCAGTATTTTTCCCAGATGTGAAAGTGATCAAACTAACTCCTCAACAAATTTCAACAGTTAAAATTTGTTGAACTAAAAGAGATTGGTAAAAGTGTAATTTTAGTTCATCCACAGTTTTCTATTGATATACTTAATGAAAAAAATACAAGTTTTGGTTTAAAAATCTTATTTTTCAGCAAGGATTCAAGATAGGTATTCGATTTTGCAAATCGTTAGGTTCGAATTTTATTAAATTTTGAAATTTTCTCTGTAGAACTTGAGTTGTTCATCCTGTATATGTTTACCCTTCATGAAACTATTTTTATATTGCAATTCATACTTAAACACATTTATTTTGTTTTGAAACTAAAGCCTAATATTGATTATAAAACAAGAAATTGAATTTTTCTTTTCTTTGTTGGGTTGTACTCTGTAGAATAAACAGAGAAGAACAGGTACTAGCATATGTACATACAACAAAACAAATAGCCATATGGATTCAATTTAAATTTCTATATGTTACTCACATGATATACCTATATATATATAAGCAACAGTTTTATATTTTAAAAGTATCTAAAAAGAATAAGCTACTCACATATTTATTCTTCAAATTGTTTTAAATGAAATGTTACTCACTTCTAAACATATACAGGCTTTCACAAGTATATGTGTATGTATTCTTTTACCATACCTTTAAGAAATCATCTTCATAATATCACTTCATAGATTTTCACAGGCATCAAAAAAAAAGTTTATCCAGATTTAAAGCATTTTAGAGGAGAATTAAAATTACTCACAGGATATTGAAACAAAGAAGCATGTTAACATGCAAACCTATATATAAACAGATTAAGTTTAAAGATGGAAGTTTGCTCACCTTGAATTAATTAACAGAGAGTTTCCTCCTGGATTTGAAATGGACACAGTTTGATGTTTTGCTTTCCAGACTTGAATTTTTGTTTTGTTCATTTTTTTTTTCTTTTGCTCAGTTTAAAATAAATGGAAGAAACTGAGATGAACGAACTAAGGAGAACTTGATATATGGAAAATGAAGCTTCCAGGATATATTTTTGTACAGGGTTACTATTTTTTAAGTTTGTACAGGTTGGTATATGGAAGCTTACAGGTGATAATAATTTGTACAAATGATATAGTGTTGTTTGTACAATATCACATATATTTCCATTGTATATTGGTTGATAGGTAATGTGGTGTGTACCAAGGACATCTTTGCATAAATTACTTAAGTCCTTCATGTCTTGCTTGCATACTGTTTAGCTTACTACATACACCTTATTGTCCGATGAGGAACAAAATGTTGTGTACTTTAGATTTTCATGTGCAAGAACTTTTGTTTACCACTTGCTTGTACAGTAATACTTGGATTTCTTTTTCTTTGTTTATTTTTCTTGCTTATTTCCTTACTCCTTGTACTCGGCTGCTATGATTTCCTGGTGGCTGAATCTTGCTTTGTACTTATATTTTTATTTGTTACTTTGTTTTAAATTATGTATGTAGTTAGTTTGCGGATATTTTGCTTTGTTTTTGTTCTTGCCTACTTTTCTTTAGCTCGGCTGATGGTGGGTTTGTTTGTATATGTTTACTTTATTTTTATTTATTTTTTTGTACAAATTTAATTTGTCTTGCATACTTTATAATATAAATGAATTCTATTCTTTATATGTTGTTATATTTTTAGATAAGGTGTTACTTCGTACTCATTTTATAGTTTAATTCATTTTATATTTAACTTATACTTTGGAATATGAATAAATTTCTATTGTTAACTTAAAATATTATTTTACTTGTTTTGCGATATGAATGACATTAAATGTTATTAGTTTTATTCAATGTGTTTAATTTATATTTCATAATTCATCTTGTATGGATTTATTTAAACTTCTAACTTAAATATTTCATTGACTTGTATGTCTTGTTATACATAGATTTATATTTTTATAAATATACTTTGTTTGTAGTTCATATTTCCTATATATTAAATTCAAATTTACTTAAACATTTATTTCTTATTTTATTTCAAATCCAATATATACAAATTTTCAATTTCATATGACTCTACATATTTTTCTATTTGAATCGAGGAAACTCGCTTCCATTTATAATTAATTCTACAAATTTTTATTCAAAAAATCATTTAATTATTAATTTAAATTAAATAAAAATCTAGGGTCGTTACAGTTTAAGTTTGAAATAGTTCTTACTTCAGATTCTTGGTTTTGGTTTTACGAACTGAGATGAGAAACAGAGATATATAGAAAGAAAGTATCCAGGTGATATAATTTTGTTTGTACAACCTATCAGAGATATTTTCTTTTGTTTATTTGACTAAGCAGATTTTATTTTGGTCTTGGTGGCTGATATGAAATGTACTGTGTGCTAGAGATATTAACATTAATTGCTTTTGTTTGTTTACTCTAGTCTCATACTTATCTTCTTCAATTTGGAAACAGGTTTTCAAACTGCTGTTTTGAAACAAGCTGAAACCTCCACTATTAAATCCTCTGGTTCGCATAGTTATATTGTTGTTTAAGTTGTTGATCCAATTGGAAATGAATTTACTTCAGATTTTGTTTGTACAACTGATATGATATTCATTATGGGCTGCATTAAATTTCATTGTCTTCTTTTTGTTAAAATCTACATACTTATCCTTTGTATATTTGAATGTGTATTTGCTGTCTTTTATTTCCAGTGTACATAGTAGATATTTCTAGTTTTGTTTCTCAGCCTTATCCTGAATTTTTGTTCAAGAATACATAATATTGTCTTCTTTAGCAAGCCTTCGCATATATTTATTGTTTTGTTTCATTTGCAAGTGTACATTCTTGAATACATATTTTTATTTTCTTCTTTCAGCAAGTGTATATATTTGACTGTGTATTTGTTTCTTGTTTGTTTTCAAGCGTACATACTTATAGTTGAAAATCTTTTTATCTTATCTTTTGTCTCTACTTTGAAATTGAAATGAAGTTCTAGTTAACATGTTGTTAAAATTTGTCTAATATATTTACTTATCTTATGTATTTTAATTTCTATTTCTAACTTAAATATTAATTTCTAACTTAAATATTTATTGTCTTGTATCTCTATATATAGATTTATTTTTATTTATTAAGTAAATTTTGTTGGTATTTTATTTTACTTCTTATATCTATTTCCATTTTTATTTCTAGAATTATTTTATATGTTTAATTCATATTTTACATGATTATAACTTTATTTGAAATATTTAGTTAACATCAGCACTCATTTTATTATTCATTTTGAAAGTTTAACTGTCTAATATTCAATTTTCTTATTTATTATTTCATTTTACTTATATTAGTAAAGAAATGTTCTCAAGTCTATATATTTATATTTATTTTTAACAATATTTCTTTTAATATTTAGATGCAATATTGATAAGATTTATTCCATTTCAACTCT
The DNA here is from genome assembly GCA_030765085.1 of Allium cepa. Classification (NCBI taxonomy): domain Eukaryota; kingdom Viridiplantae; phylum Streptophyta; class Magnoliopsida; order Asparagales; family Amaryllidaceae; genus Allium; species Allium cepa. Next base: position 914,818,704 of record CM060943.1, read on the forward strand.
TACTATTTAGATTACATCATAACTATATATTTAAATCAAATATCAATAAGCAGAGCTTACTTCATTTATATGTAAACAAGATAGATTTCTTTTTTAAAATATTCTAAAACTCTTATTATAAATTCCAACTCAATAATTCTTCCCAATTCACAAATATATATATTTGTTTTTAAAAGATAAGTTATATTTTAATTAATCACATTAAATATTAATTAAAATAATACTGCCAAAAATCCGGGATGTCACATCCCTCCCCCTTAAAATAATTCTGTCCCCGAAATTTAAAACAAAGATAATTTAATAACCTAATTAAAGATTAAATTTTAAAACACAAACATATATCAATCATATGCTAACAACCATAGCAACCAATTCATCCAATTAAACAAATCTAATTATCAAGACAAAATTCTGGACAAAATTTTCTCGAGTTTCCCAAGTATAAATACCGGAAAACTCGCTCTGTAGAGTCCAAACAATCAATACTACTAAGCTAAAGAGCTCCTACACATTTAGATCTACAAAACAAGATAGGATATCAGACTACAGACAAGTCTGACTCAACAACCAAAACTCCCTGAACTGCTGGATCTACAACCAGTGATAGATCTTACACGTACTCCCTTAGAGATATGTGAAACCCAACGAATTCCAGTTATCCGAAATGACAATTCACTCTAGAAGACTAAACACTCAACCTCGCCAAAACATAGAGAAAACCCAGAACACCTCGTAGCTAGCTTCCTAGTCTTACCAAATTATATGGCTCCTTCGAATCAGAGTAAACTTGTCCAAAATCAAATCTCCGACTTCGAAATCCAAATTCTTCCGTCTCTGCCCACTAAACTCTTCTAATGATCCAGGACTGCCTTCGTCCCTACTGATTAGCTCAACCTTCGCTGAGGCCTCTCAAAACAATCTGGACTAAAACCAATCCAACAAAATGATCTTCTCAAGATTAACCAAAATCAAGAACACAACTCCTACTAACATCAGTAGAAAACAACTTCTCCCTTCTGGAAAAAGAAAATAGATGTACTCCCAACTGCTTCCGCTGCACAACTCTGATCTAAAGTAAATGAAAATGTTGATGATGCACACAAGCACAAACTGTTCGTCGATACCAACTACGACAGACCTAGGCTTCACAACCATCAGTCAGCGGCCACAACTAGTAGGCTTCTCTACCATCCAGGAAATATGGTTCAATAGATCCACAAAGAGAAACTCGGAATTTCCATGATACCCTAATCTTCTTCTCCACAAACTCTCTATAGGAACATTCATTCAACTAGCTGACCATTGCTACTATTCCTGGAAATCCTAGTCGATATGAAAAATCAATCTCCAGATGATAAGGCAAACCACTGACCCTTTCAAAGACATCTAGAAAATTTCTGACAAACCGGGAGGACACTCAACTATCGCAAGTCACTTTTGCGATCAACCCAGTCTAATAACCAAAGAAAACTGTTCTCTCTTCACCAATCAGAACAGCTTAAACTTATCTAGCTAATCCATCGAAGAAATGGATCCATATATCTATTTCTGAACTTCCCTCTAGAAAACTACTAACAGATGACCTCCTTTCGTGCCGGCATAACAATTTGAGCTGTAATACTGCCACTGATGCCAAAGTCTTCCTAATCCAAAATTCCTCGAGAAACTCAGCCCTCAAAGCCAAACGCAAACACCAGCTGATCTCAGCCTCAACACTGATGTAGACACACATCGTTATCTAAAGCTCCTTGAGAACTTCTTTGAAAACAACCCATAGCTACTACATCTCAACACACAACTACTACTTCCTGAGTTACCAAGATACCATCACTAGCTTCTGCTTATCTGACAGAATCCAAACTCTACTCATCCAACCTTGTACCACAAGAACGAACTCCGAATCTTAACAGATTTCCTTCAAAGACAGGTGAAATCCTTACACCGTAATAAAAATTCACCCGAGATGTAGACCCAATACCATCTCAGCAAATACACTTCCAACCTCAACAAATTCCAACCTTAGGTAGTCGTGTTACACACAACACCACCCTATCTACCTTTATAACTTATATTGGAAAACCCAAACGGGTAATCCAACAAATAGGTAAATTAGATATATATATATATATATATATATATATATATATATATATATATATATATATATATCAAAATTACAAATACGCTCTCTCAAGAAGGATAGAAATCACTCCAAAACCTAGGTATTCACTCAACCTAGCGCTCTGATACCACCTATGACGACCCGTCTTTCTAACCTAGAAAGACGTATCATCGTTAAGAAAGAAAGGGATAGAAATAGAAAAGAATAGAAAGAAAGAAAAACAACATCAGATTCTCATAGCGTAATGGAACAAAATATAATACATCAACATAATTATTACATAGTTATACATACATTCGAGTTATACAATATCGTATCACAGGACAATCGTATACATATCTGTTAATACATACATCCCAAAATACAACATAAACCAACTAACACTGCGGAACAATATAGATAGATACATATGTCTGGTCTTCTGCTCCAACTCCTCCAGAAAACTCTATTCTCCGAAACCTATCACTTGACTACTCATAAAAATTTGAGTACCCAAGAGTTTATGAAAACAAAATACAAACTCCGGGTTGAACATGGGTCTGGTGTGAATAAACGGGTTAAAGCTGCATAACTTTGAAAATCATTTGAAAGTAAAGGTATCACGTAAGACTTCCCACACATAAATACGGGTAAGTTTTTACCTTACGCTAACCAAAACATTTTGTAGGAAATCCAGTGATATTATAATAGTGTCTAGGGTTTTCAAGTAAAATACAGAAATAGCTGAAATTCTTACATCTCACATTCCAACATAGTTGGGCACAATCAAAACGTACGGCTCTTATTGGAAATTGGATCCCATACAATGGCAGGGCTACCGGGGTACCGCCCGTCACAGTACGTGGCCTAGATCACAGTACCGAGGAACCACCCTCACTCCCCTGCAACACAAGGCCGGAACCATTCCTTACTGAACAGTCCCGAATAAGATAACCCCGCAGTTGGCTGCAGACCAACCGCTCATACAGCCGAATAAAAAGGGACATCTAGACAAGGGTATATCTCGTCCTGCTTGGGCATGACCAGCCTAACCTTGCTGCACATCCCCTGTTTTAGCCATTCCCGGTTGATGAGGCTCGAGGCTGTGTTTACCTTTGTAGCACATATCTCTTAGAATTCTCATCATCCGCCCGACAATGTGTTGAAAGCATTCAATCCATACAATTTCATTCCAGGTTCGAACGAAACCGAAGGCATTATCTCGTTACACTAGTTTTTGAATCACCCTCAGAGTTAACGACGATAACCCTTGCATTCTGAAAACATCATATCGGCCTTCACTTGAGATGACACAACCTAACGTTTAATCTGGATTGATCTAGTTTTCGGAATATCGATTTGACACCCGATCCCGGTCTCATCGAAATCCAAACGCCATTTTAAAGGCCAAGTTGTTTAATTAATTTTAAACAGTTTAATTCAACAATTGAATTCACATAGCATTTATCACAAATAAATCATACACAGTCATCACAGATATATCCAGAATATCACAGAACATCACAGGATATAAATACATATCAGAGTCAATCAAACAGAATCATCGATTCATATCAAATTTAATTTGATTTATTTTAAACTTAATTACTTGCTTAAGAAATAAGCCATTTAATTCTTACTTAGTTAATTACTAATTTATTTATTTATTTATTAATTACTTATTAATTATTCACTTAATTAATTAATTAATTCTTAATTATTAATCAATAACCTTAATTATTGGTTTATAAATCTCAATTACCATCACAAGATAATTCACATATATCAACCAAGCATCCAGATCACATAGCATTAATTATTTCACTTAAAAGATATCAAACCATCCAAGGAAATCAATATCATCCATACATAAGCAATGATTAAATGATCACTCTATAATTAATTTAAAATAAATTAAATTAATTACTACCTCTTTAATTAATTTAAAGTAAATTAAATTAATTACTACATCAGTATAAATTTTGCTTACATAACCATTAATTAATTACCAATCAGTTTATCAATTATCAGTAGATTATTGATTCTAATTAACCATCATTGATTAATTAATCTTTACTTACATTCCAGTAATTATCCTTTAATTAATTACAGTAATTAACCTTTGAATAAATTCATAAATTAATTGTTTATAATTAATTACATTCATATTTATTACATTTTAATTACTTTATGGATTTATTATTTCCAAATTAATTAGTTTCTAATTACATCATTAATTATAATAATTAATGATCTCTAATTACATTTTAATTTGTTATCTTATTAATTAATTATATTAAGAAAAATTAATCTTCAAATCACATATATTAATCATCTTGATTAATAACATATAGTAATTAACCATCCTTAACTTAATTACTCCTCAATAAACAAACTTAATTAATTCCCTGATTAATTTCAAGTAATTATACTCAAATTACTTCCATTAACAAAACATCATCCAATTAACTACATCCAGTAATTATTCATCAATTACTTCTCTAAGTAATTATACTTCTCAAATCATCAAGTGATTAATCTAAATTAATTAAACTAAATTAATTAATTCAAATTAATCAAATTAACTCAATTGATGTCAATGAGTAATTAATTCCTTAATTACTTCCCATTGAGTAATTATACTTAAACAAATTCCATAAATGATTATCAATAAATTAATTAATCTAATTAATTATTAAAATTAATCACATTAACTAATTATAAAATAATCTAATTAATGACCGTCATTAAAATTCTTTAATTACTTTCAAAGAAATTAACTTACATTAATCATTCTAAATTATAATTTGATTAACTATTAATAATCCATTAATTAATCCAACTTATTGAATTAAATTAAGCATTAACTGTAACTTAATGAATTCTTAATTCCAATTAATTAATTTCTAATTCATAATTAAAATATAATATTTGATTCTTAATTAAAATTTAATTATTCATAAGTTTACTAACTTAAACCTTAATTAATAGATTTTAACCTAAAATTACTAATTTAATTAATACAAAACATTAATTATTCATTCTAATTAATTTATAAATTAATGAATCACAAGTCTCTAAATCTTCATTACTTTAAAATGGAACTCATTCTTATTAATGATTTAATTATCATTTACAAATATGTTTCAAAATATTTACTTCCCAATTTACTTTTAATTTCATTTTTAAATTCCCGATTTAAAGTAAATAGCAATTTATCTTATATAAAGTTTAAATCCAATTTTAAACCTTAAATTCACATGTTAAAGAAATACTTTTGTTGGAATAAATATAAAAGAACTTAAATCAAATTCTCTCTGCATTAACATATTTAAAAGTACAACTCACATTTAATTTTATTTAGACACTTGAATTTATACATCTTTACATAATTTAAAAAATAAATCTAGGATTCAGTTTTAGTTTTAAGTCCAGGTCTGAAAAATGCTTCCTGTACATTCCAAGCTCCATTATAAATTTCAACTCCCTTTAAATGCATTTAAACTTAAATACTTTTAAGTTATTAAGACCAATTAAACTTTAGAACTTTATTTCCAAACCAAACTTCAAACTGAACCTGACCTTATATTTAAACTTTGATTTAAATCTTAGTTCAATCCTTAATTTTAAATTTAAACTTAAATTTGAAATTTCGGGCAGATCAGGTTTTGGTTTTTAACCTGTACAAAATATTACCCGAACCTCCCCTCTACTTGCTTCGAGTCCAACACCTGAGGACTTCGAGTAACTACTCGAGTCACACACGGGAAAAAAAACACTACTACACCCAGACTAACCAAACCTGGAAACAAATAGCACAACTTCAACCAAAACATGGAAAAGCCTCGATCTCAGCAACCCGACCACTGGAGAAGTTGAAATTTCGGCCAACGACTCGTCGTCATCCCCTCAACCATTCCCCAGCACCGCTTCGCACTCGATCCAACACAGACGAAGATCGAATCGAAATTCCTGACCTTACAAAAACTAGGTTTCCAGCACTTAATTGCTCGCCGCCGCCGCCACCGCGGTTTGACCAATACCTCACTATTTTTCTCAGACACTCTAATCGATCCTCCACCTCCAAGAGGAGACTCGACCCCTCCTATCGTTGAGATCACCCGCGGTGACCCAAAATGCACAATATAGTCGAAACCAAACCGCTCTTCATTCTTTAATCTAAAAATTTTGAATCTTGCTTTAAAAATAATGTTATAGTATAGGAAGTCAACCCCCATACCTGAATTTGTAGATTAAGAAATTTGACTTTTAACTCATTTTAAGTTGTTCTTAGATATCTCATTTTCCTGTGACAATGGCATGTTGTTTAAACTTGAATAAATTTTTAAAACTTAATTTACATAGTAACAGACAATTTTTGTTTTAATACTAAATTCAAACATCGAGTAAATCAAGTGGAACTGATTTTCATACTAAGATCTTGGGTTAAAATTGTAAACAAAGAACATATATGCATAATAGCCCGCTCAAAGTTCATTCATCATTCATTTATATGCAGAGAATTTGCATATATATATATATATATATATATGTATATATATATAAACATACATATTCACAGTCATATATGCAACAGGTTCAAACTTTTAATTTAAAAAAAAATGTTACTCACCTATTTTAAAATGAAAAGAGCTCTTTTTATGTTGAAGCAGGCTTTGATTTTGTTTGTTGAATCATTTCTTCAATCCTCTTGTTCTCAAGTTGTATTGATCTTGATTTTTGTTCAAGTTGAAATTTTGTTTAAGTTTGAAATAGTTCTTACTTTAGATTCTTGGTTTTGGTTTTACGAACTGAAATTAGAAACAGAGATATATAGAAAGAAAGTATCCAGGTGATATAATTTTGTTTGTACAACCTATCAGAGATATTTTCTTTTGTTTATTTGACTAAGCGGATTTTATTTTGGTCTTGGTGGCTGAGATGAAATGTATTGTGTGCTAGAGATATTAACATTAATTGCTTTTGTTTGTTTTCTCAAGTCTCATACTTATCTTCTTCAATTTGGAAAAAGGCTTTCAAACTTCTCTTTTGAAACAAGCTGAAACCTCCACTATTAAATCTTCTGGTTCGCATAGTTATATTGTTGTTTAAGTTGTTGATCCAGATGGAAATGAATTTACTTTAGATTTTGTTTGTACAACTGATATGATATTCATTGTGGGCTGCATTAAATTTCATTGTCTTCTTTTTGTTAAAATCTACATGCTTATCCTTTGTATATTTGAATGTGTATTTGCTGTCTTTTATTTCCAGTGTACATAGTAGATATTTCTAGTTATGTTTCTCAGCCTTATCCGGATTTTGTTTGTTCAAGAATACATAATATTGTCTTCTTTAGCAAGCCTTCACATATATTTATTTTTTTGTTTCATTTGCAAGTGTACATTCTTGAATACATATTTCTATTTTCTTCTTTTAGCAAGTGTATATATTTGACTATGTATTTGTTTCTTGTTTGTTTTCAAGCGTACATACTTATAATTGAAATTCTTTTTATCTTATCTTTTGTCTTTGCTTTGAAATTGAAATGAAGTTCTAGTTAACATGTTGTTAGAATTTGTCTAATATATTTACTTATCTTATGTATTTTAATTTCTATTTCTAACTTAAATATTTATTTCTAACTTAAATATTTATTGCCTTGTATCTATATATATATATATATATATATATATATATATATAGATTTATTTTTATTTATTTAATAAGTACATTTTGTTAGTATTTTATTTTACTTCTTATATCTATTTCCATTTTGATTTCTAGAATTATTTTATATGTTTGATTCATATTTTACATGATTATAACTTTATTTGAAATGTTTAGTTAACATCAGCGCTCATCTTATTATTCATTTTCAAAGTTTAACTATCTAATATTCAATTTTCTTATTTATTATTTAATTTTACTTATGTTAATAACATAATGTTCTTAAGTCTATATATTTATATTTATTTTTAACAATATATTTGTCTTGTATTTAGGTGCAATATTGATAAGATTTATTCCATTTCAACTCTTATTATTTAGATTACACCATAACTATATATTTAAATCAAATATCAATAAGCAGAGCTTACTTCATTTATATGTAAACAAGATAGATTTCATTTTTAAAATATTCTGAAGCTCTTATTTTAAATTCCAACTCAATAATTCTTCCCAATTCACAATTTTTTTTAAAAGATAAGTTATATTTTAATTAATCACATTAAATATTAATTAAAATAATACTGCCAAAAATCCGGGATGTCACACTGGGAGGTCGGCGGCGTGGCAAGAGGGGTGGGCGTGGCCTCGACGGCCGGCGTTGGCCTTTGGAATGCGGCGTTGGGCGAAGGCTTTTTCGTGTTCGATCGTGAGGAGGTTTCGATCGTGCATTGCCTGTAGAGAGAAGCGTGAAGAAGATTGACTCGTCTTCTAATGACGTGGCCTTTGAGTATGTGGGTTCTTCTTTTTGTTTTTTTTATTCATTTCAATCACATAAATCACAATAACTTTTGCATACAATACCCATTTTATGCACGGCTTCTTTTGTTAGGATCGTATTGAAATTCGGGACTTGATGACGCTAGTTTGGACGAATTTTGAGGCGATCAAATTTTTGGGTTTAAATTGGATTTAAATTCAATTTAAATTCAAAAGTTGAGTTTTTAACCCAGTCACAACTTCTATAATTTCTTATGTTTGTTAAATTGATATATGATGTGATTTAAAATTTATTTATGGTTGTTTGGCATATTTTTAACCATCATCTCAGTTAATCTCATTTATTTAAATTAAATTGCTATTTAGTTTATTCATTGCATTTAAGCTGCCAGTTAAATTTGTAAATTAGTTATTCATTACATATAAATGGCCAGTTAAACAGTTATTAATTTATTACTGAATTAAACTGCTATTTAATAACTATTGTTTATTGTCCTTTATATATTGGTGCTATTGATTTAATTAGATGATGATTGTGATAAAATGGTTGATGGTTGATATTGGATGAATGAATGTTGTATTTGTATTGTTATTATTGCAAGTTGTTATGCATTTTCATTTCATTAGGGATTGCGGTTTGAAATGATATACAACCGCATTTTTTTTTATTTTTAAATTGCGGATGAAATGATAAATATCCGTTTCACTTGACCATAGGATAGAAAATTATATACAAGCACCGCGGTATATATAAAAATACCTTTTTAATGATTTTCTATGGTTTCGGAAAGAAATATACGGTTTAATAAATTTAATTTGGACATTATGTAAATATTATTTTATATATATAGTTAATTTCTTGAACTCAAACTATGTATAAATTTGTGTAATAACAATAAGTTTATTTATGGAGTTAGATTGTTTATATTATATGGTTAAGTACCTTTTCAAAATATTGTATATATAAATATTTTATGAATTAAATAAAAATGTAAGTTGGAAGAAAAATATAAAACTGATTTGAATTGAATTATTTAAGAATTTTACTCGAATAAAATTGATTGGAAACTTAAATAAAATTGAGATTTTAAAGGGTATGATTCTTATAACTAACTTTGGTTTAGAGGGATTTAAATGAATATAAAGTTGATATGCCAAGTTAATAAACTGAAAGAATATCTAGTTAGGTGAAGTGAAAGTTTTACTTAAATTTTATTGTATTGTAAATATTTCAAATCAAAATAATAGAAATGGAAATTGGGTACATACGAAATTATCAATGAATATGTTTGAAATGGTGTAATATTTAAAGATTTGAAATACATGGAAATTTAAATGGTTTATTTGGAAATTTAAAATCTATAATTGGAATTGAATTGTGAAGGTGAAGAAACTGTTTTATTATATAAATTAATTATATTTAACCCATTTAAGTGGTGGGGTTACATTCCAAAATTATGAAATTCAAAGTTTATATTTTTGAAAGGCTATATTTCAAGCGCTGGGTTTAAAAATATTATAACTTTGAAATTATTATGGGTTTAGGATGGGATATATTTGAAAAGGACATCTAATTGATTTGGGTTTTTAAAAGAGGAAATGATATTGTATTTATATCGATCTGAAATGGATATTATATTCTTGTTTTCAAGTGTAAACTATTTTGAAAAGATCGCGGTGTTATAATAACGATTGATTGTTGAAGAGACCGGGATCGGAATTGTCATACTCTCTGCGAACTCCAAAAACCACTTTAACAACCGTGTACATGGTGGAGATTCCAGAATGAAGTAGGATGGCGGCGGCGTTTCCTTTGAGGTAAATACGTGGACCCAACTCCCATGAGTTGGCATAAGATGGCTAACACGGGAGCGATTGACGGGTTAATTGAGGTAGCACCTTTGATCGGACACATCCCTTCGATATTCTACTCTGACTTTGGTTTTATTCGGTGGCCACTTTTTATTTCTTTGATTTGGGGATGTGGCTCGAGGTGGACGGTAGCTGCGGCTACGCGTTACCACCGACTCGGAAGCGTAATTAGTATATCTACCCTGGCATTTCCTTGTTGTGTTGTGTCACCTACCCTATCGCGCCTTGTATGAGTTCGGTTTTCTCCCGCAGCCCGTGTGGTATCCTCTGGTGGCTTCCCGATCAGGAGAGACTATGACATTGGATGGACTACTGGGACTATTATGTGTTAAGGTGGAAAATGTAAAGCCTTAACGCTATTTAAAAGTAAGTTTATTTTACCAATAGACGCTATTATAATAGCGAAACATACTACATAGTAAATAGTTTAATGGATCCTTAAGAGATATAAATCCCGAGCATCTCTTGAGTTACTGCACTCATATTTATTTCTGTTGATTTAACTTACATAAGATCTTTTAGTTCTAACTCAAGTGTTTTGTCTTTGCAATTCGCTCGGGTCAGTCCGATCGTTTCAGGATTTGAAGATTTTATTCTGGAGGACGAAGACGAAGATTTGTAGTACTATTATCTACTATATTGTATTGTTCCACTACACACTGTATTCCGCTGCATCGATTTTTATTTGTTGTTATGTGCAACTCTGATATATGTATAAGTAAAATTAAATATTTTGTAAATAGCTTCATGAACAGTATATTTGATTATTATATTTTATCCATCTGCCATGAGATTCTGTTTTGTTTTTCTTCTCTGCTTTTCTTACTGCCCCATAACAATCCGCCCTTCCGTATGGTTTGAATTGGCACGTGTGTTGATTTAAAGTGTGCGAAAAGGTGGGACATTACAGTGGGAAATATCCTGAAATGGATATATGTATTGGAGTTGTCTCAAATATTGAAAATTTGGAAGGGATTTGAATATATATCTTATTAAGATATTTTGAAAATAAATTTTAGAAAATTATAATATGGGCCTAATGGCGACTTATGGATGTTATACTGATAATTAAATAACCGATTATCAAGTATTTGGCTAATTTTATTGATCGTTCTTAAAAGACCAGGATCCGATTTAATTTTTCGAACACCATTTCGATCAGATTTGAGTATTACGAATGGATATCGTAAACATGGTGAAGATGGTGATCCGGTTTTTCCAGACCCAGGACAACTTGTATGGACGAATGATATCAGGACGTCGTCATTGGAGGACGATGGGCATTCTAAGTGAAATTGTTCTTGGAAGGTAATCATAGTCTAACGTATCATCAATCGGAATGGCTGAAAATCAAGGTATATGCAACAACGCTAAGTGGGTCATACCCAATTAGGGTATGTTAACACCTTTCCAGATAACCTCAGATATATTATTAATTATGGATACGGTGGTGCATGGAAAAGGATCTCTCGATAATGGTGGGAACACCCGGGGTGTTAACGTATTCGGTTCTATCCAGGTTAGGTATAGGGCCGGTCTTATGTTGTAGGCGATCTCGGCGAGGTCCCCGGTACATTTCTAGAAGTGTATTGTGATTGGTGGTACCCTGGTGCCTAGTCTTTCTATGGAATCCATTCTCCAATAAGCATCGTACGGTTTTGATGTGCCTAACTATGCTGAAACGTGAGATGCAAGCATTTCACTATTTTCTATTTATTTTCTATAGACACTATAATAAAACCAGATGATTTTGATATCAAATATTTTGGTTACTTTAAGGGAAAAACCCATCGTGTTTGTGTGTGTCGTGGTCTTACGAGATACCTTTGTTTTTCAAAGGATTATGAAAATAGTAATAATTCAAAGTGAGCATGTTTTCTCATGCTGGTTTTCCAGACTGAATCGGGGGTTATTTTATTATACTGCTCAGGTCAAACCGAGTATTATTGTAACGATCCCGTTTTCAAGCCAAATTTAATTTAGTAATCAATATAATGTTTAGAATTAATTTGTTAATTAATTTGAAATTTTCCAAAACAAATAAGATAAATATTAGTTTTATGTGTATATATGTATTGTAATTAAAATTTTGATTTGAAATTCAAAATTAAATATCTTAAAAATAAATTGGATTGAATATATATATATATATATATGATTTTTTTATGTGTAATTAGATTTCAAATCATTTTCTTTTAAATTGTATAAATATAAATATAAAGGAAATGTATTTATAAAAATAGAAAATATAATTTAAAATGATATAAAAATATTAACACATGAATAAAGACATGTGTAGGCTTATGAAGATATGTGTTTACAAGTGTTAACTTAATAATATCATGCAATTAACAAGTGTCATTTATTCCATTTATTTTTAAAGTAATAAATGAAAAGAAAACAAGGCTATATAAACATCTATTCCTCTTCTCTTCTCATTTTCTTCGTTACATTCAAAATCAAACTTAAAGAAACAAACCAAAAAAATCAAAACAAGAGTAAGACAATCTCTTCCAATTTTCAAACCAGAAAAGAATATAAAACAACAGCCTTTACTTTTTTCAAATCCGAAGCTATAGATCAGATCATCTCAAACAAAGTTTAGATAAAATGAACATCAAGTGCAGATTCAATTTCAACTAGAACACAAAGGAAATCAAAATCAAGTTCAGATCAAAAAACCATGTTCCAGTTTCCAGATTTTCAAGCCTTCTCTGTTCCAAACCTGTGAGTAAACTATTTTTCTAAAAAGCATAGTCTGATCTATAACTTGATGTTTGTGATCATACTTGAAGTGAAGTTGTAAATACGCTTGCATGTATATCAGTTCATATATGATGTGTATGCATGTTTGTAGTTTCCTCTGTTCTTGCTTCCCACATACAAAACCTGTTCAAAATCCAAAATCAGTTCCTCTGATTCTTTTTAGGGTTTAAGATATAAATATAATATGTCTGTATAATCAAGATCTAAGTTTTAAAAAAAATTAATTAAAATTTAAAGGTATTTTTTACGTGGAACAAGAATATACGATAAACTTAAATTCATGTCAAAATTCAAGTGTCGCAATTTCTTGATTCATTTATATAATATGATTTGCTTTCGGAAACTATGATTTTTAAAAGAAAATCATGATTTTCAAGTTTATAAATCACGAGAGCTTGCGAGTTGAACGAGACGAGGATTTTTGGCAATTTCTGGTGATCGGCGAGGAATTGGTAGTCAAGATCATGGCTGGAGGAAGCTTGTGCGCTGGAGATCATGAGAAAAATAGTCGGTGATTTCATAGTTCACCGTGGTGGCCGAACGACGTCGAAATAGGGTTCTATAGCCTTTTTTGTTTGATGATGAAGATGAGGTGATTTTGTCGTCATCGATACATCGGACTCAACCGGAGGTGGGGGAATCGGTGCGTGGCTCTTCAGTAAGGTTTGGTCGAAGTGCCGAGTTCTCTAGTGATCTGAGGCGTCGACATGAGAAGGTTGTCGATGATCAGTTAGTTATAGGTTTGGGTTCTTATGTGTTCGATTTCGATTTCATGTTTGTCTTGAAGCTCAGTGGTTAGAATCAAAAAGGAAGGCTGTTTTCGTCATGCTGGCGGTAGCATCAATGGTCGAAGGTGATAGGTTTGCCTGTGCATGTAAGCGCGTGTCAATTGTATCTGGGTTTTGATTTGTACCGATGGTTTTGAGAAGAAGGGGAATGGCTTGAGTGGGATCTCGGGAAGATTGCATTGCGGCTCGAGCATTGTAACGAGGTGTTTATGTGGGTTTACATGATGTTACAAGTTTTAAAAATTCAAAACCAAAACAAAGTAAAAATATAAAAAAAGCGTTGCTCCGGGAAGGTATCGGGCAAGCTCCGAGTTTGTCTCAGGTAAGTATAGTAGTAGTTTTAAAATTTTAAAAACAAAATCAAGTTTTAAACATTTCTTAAGTAATTTTTTAAATAATTGTTTTTATTTAAGTTTGGGATTAGTTAAAGGTTTTAAAGTAAATTATTTTAAATTAATTAAGTTTAAATTATTTAATTACGTGACCATTTTTTATAATTAATTCTTAATGTTATTTACATAAATTTAATAATGTGATTAAGTGGTTAATTAAGAAGGTAAAATGTTCTTCATCATTAATTAAACTTAATTGTCTAAGTTAATTTATTAGTTAATGATAATTAATTACAAGGTTTATAAATAAAATTATAACTAAAATAATTAATTAAGATAAATGGGTTATATTTTAGTTAAGTAAGGTCTTAAGTAATTAAAGATTAATTAATTAATGAAAGTAATTAAAGGATAATTACTACAAGGATAATTACTTAATGTAAGTAATTAAATAATAATTAAGTAATTAATTAATGACTAAAGGTTAATTAATTGATGTAATTAATTAAAGGATAATTAATTAATGTAACTAATTAAGCGTTAATTAATTAATGTAATTAAAGGTTAATTAATTAATGATTAAAGGTTAATTAATTAATAATTAAATAGCAATCCTTAATCTGTAATTAAGGATTGATTTATTTATTTCATTAATTAATTAAAGTAATGATAAATGGTTTGTAATTAATTAATGTTAGTTACGCAGGATTTAAAAATAATTAGTTTAATTTATTTGAATATAAAATTGAATTAATTAGGAATTAAGCAACTAATTTATCTTGCTTGTGGGTGATTGGATTATATTGAATGCTTTGAATTGTTTGAGATCTCTAAGATGTAATATTTTATGATATGAATTGCTTTAGATTGAGCTGTGATAAATATTTGTCTATGATGAATTGTTATGTGAATATAATGTTCCACATTGAATTATAAAAGATAGATCTTTTGTTTAAAAGATCTATAAATGGAAATTTGTTTAAACCATTCCAAAGGAACCATTCCAAAGGAAGGGTTCTGGATAAAAAGTTGTTACTTAACGATGATCCCAATGTATTCACCTGTTTTAAAATAAGCGCTCATTATTCGAAAAGGCCGGGGGAGGACATTAAGTCATAAAATCCGTTTCGAATAATGGTACGACGAAATGGAATTGCATTTGAAGACGGTGGTTGAAGACCGAGTATTTTCGAGAATGAAAGGATTGCCTGTTGATTGTCTCTACACCGAGTTACTCCAGTATAGAGATTACCCTATGTGATGGGGAGTCCGTTTGGGATTGGGGATATCCGGATTTGCAAGGACTTCTTTCCTTAATTGGACGAAGTGCCTTCGGTTCCATTCATACCCAGGATGGAATTGCATGGATGTATGTCTGACCTTACACTTTGAGATATAAAGCTGGTCTCTATCAAATACATTTCTGTTTGGTGGCAGAGAACTTATTCACTTAGCTTAACACCCTTCTCTGAGACGTACGAGCTCAGAGGTTACATAGTTGATGGTTATTAGTGATATACTCCCCATTTGGTAATGTGGCATGCTAAGTGCTGAGCATTGGTTGATCGAAGCTTGGCTTTTATGAAAAGCGTAGCCTTTTGGGATTAGACTTCATCGAACCTCACACCCTGGAAATGGTCGAAACAGGAAGGATGCGGCATGGTTATGGGGTTCGTGACCCTTTGGGTATGTGCATTTCCTTCTGGATAAAAAGTGGTATTCTAGTATGGAGTCTAGATATTTTACTTATGTGGTTGTTGGAATTTGTAGGTCCTCGGATAAAGGTCAGTTATGACCAGGGGATGGCATACTCGTAACAGTTAGTTACCTAGTTACAGAGATAACCCGGCCTTGTGTTGGCAGAGATCCGGTTCGGTTCTCGGGACGTCCCTCCAGAGGCATACCCATTCAGATAAAGGAAGTTCCTTAGCCTTGACCATTTGTTGGAAATCGAAACAAAACAATACGAGCCCTATATGGTTTTAGTTGTAGAACCTGCCATTTAACGTGGTAGCTATAGTAGGCATACAATAATGGTATATATGCTGGCTAAGATTAATACTATACTTGCAAAAAAAATTCCACACTGTGCGCTTATAATAATATCAAAAGGATTTTCGCTTATCAAGCATGTTTGACTACTAAAAGGAGAAATCTCCTCCATTTGTGCAATTGCATTGAGTGTGTGCCGGGAGACCTTATGGTAGTTTCATTTTCAAAAAGCATGAAAGGATTTCTCTTTTTATTTCTTTTTGTTCAAATAACTTTTTTAAGTTTCTCACACAAGTCCCATGACTTACTCGGAGTTTATTGTTCCCTTTCTAAACTCTGGGTGCCCCTAATTTTCCACACGGGTAGCCTAGAGTAAGGATATCAGTAGATTTTGGAGCTAAGTCAAAAATTAGATGTGGATCTAGAAGTCTTTTGTTTGGAAGCTTTTGGGTTTTGAGCTTTTTGGTTTGGACTTTTGGAGCTTTGGAACGAAGATGCAGTATGTTGGCCTCGCTCTCTCGCTCCCTTGAAGACCCTGTTGATGATATTTTTCCGCTGTTATGTTGTTTCCACTGTATTTTGTTGTACACATTGGTTCTGATTTGGTGGGTCACTTGTTGTAGAATGTTGTATCAATGTTGTGTATCAATGAAATTATCTATTGTTTCCGCTGTGTTGTTATCATCTATTGTGTTATACCTGTAGTGACACGGAACCAACGTTTGAGTCTCCGGCATTCGAATATGGATGATGTATTGGATGCCGATTTTCGAAGGTTGAAAGTCTGGGTCATCGCAACTAGTACCAGAGCTAAAGGTTAAGTAAGAACTATAGCTTTGGAGTATAACTCATTAGGTGACTCATTAGAGATTGGGTTAGAAACGCCCTAGAATGAGTATATTCGTTAAGATATCTCATCCGTAAGCCTAAATCAATTTTCTTACTGTTTACAGATAGTGAGAATGAGTGCAAGAAGAGGACGAGGTAGGGGAAGGGGAAGTACCACTACAAATGGTCAAGACCATGCAACAACAGCAATGGAAGGAGTAGCTCTTCCCATCCAACCCAGCGAAATCTGGCAGAATTATATCTGAATTTCTCAAGACCTAGAGGGAAACCATTCACGGGATCAGAGACTATTATAGAAGCACAAGCTTGGATTCGATCTTGTGAGAGCATTTTTAAAGGATTGAAATTGGATGATGATCAGAAGAGATTGATAGCTTCCTAGCAGCTCCAAGGAGAAGCTTTGGCGTGGTGGGAGACCATTACTTTGGCACAATCGGAGGATGAGTTCACATGGGATAGATTCAAGCAAGTATTTGAGTAGCGTTATATGCCTTCCGTTGGTATTTCCAAGATGTATCAAGAGTTTACTGATTTGAAGCAAGAAAAGTTATCTTTTGAAGAGTACTTAAATAAGTTTAATGAGTTATCCCGATTTGGACCTGAATTGGTGAATACACCTCTTAAGAAGAATGAGAGGTTTATCAAACAGATGAATAAGAAATTTCATGAAAGGATGACAAGCCATGTGAAGGAGTCTTTCGCTGATTTGGTGGATATGGGATATAGATATTCCACCTTAGATAAACAAGAGATTCCAGAAGAAAAAGGAAGCGGAAGTAACCCAAATTGGAAGAAGAGAAAGTTTGGAGGAAAGAAGCCTTGGCAAGGTAAAACAAAGAAGGATACTCAGGAGAACAGGGCGAAGAATGTTGCCTGCTTTAATTGTTTGGAGAAAGATCGTTACTCTAATAATTGCAAGAAGCCCAAGAAGCAAGGAAAGAAGGATCAACCTAAGAAGCCAGCACAAGAAGCCAGGGAATGCTACTATTGCCATAAGCCAAGACACATGATTAAAGAATGCCCGACAATGAAGCAGGCCCAAGTAACAAAGGTATATGCGATCAAGGATGACCCTTCAACCTCAGGAGCTGATAAAGGGAAAGGAGTTTTGGAAGGTAATCTTCTTATTTATGATAAAATTGTTAGAGTTCTATACGACACTGGAAGGCCTAAATGGAAATGGGACCAAGTGTCTATGGATTTCATTGAAGGTTTGCCACGAACTCGGAAGAGTAATGAGGCGATTTGGGTTATTGGATCGTCTAACCAAGACAGCCCACTTTATCCCGATTAAATCCACCCAAACGGCAGCAAGTTTGGCAGAGTTGTATGTGAAGGAAATTGTTCGACTCCATGGAATACCAAGTAATATAGTGCGTGATCGTTACCCGATATTCACTAGCAGATTTTGGAAGGCATTTCAAGATGCACTAGGAACCAAGTTGAACTTCAATATTGCTTACCACCCGCAGTCTCATGGGAAATCTGAGAGAATAAATCGAATCTTGGAAGATCTTTTGCGTGCTTTTATTCTTGATTTTGGAGGTTCATGGGAGGGCCATTTGCATTTGGTTTAGTTTTCGTATAATAATAGTTATCAGGCCAGTATTAGAATGGCTCCTTTTGAACCATTGTATGGTCGTCCTTGTAGATCACCTGCGTGTTGGATTGAGTCGGGTGATAGGCTTGTTCTTGGACCAGACTTGATAAGTGAAGCTACTGAGAAGGTTGATTTCATTCGGAAGAAGTTGAAAACTGCTCAGAGTCAACAAAAAAGTTATGCCGACCACAGGAGAAGAACTTTAGAGTTCCAGGTTGGATATTCAGTTTCCTTAAAGGTTTCTCCAATGCGTGGAGTTTTGAGATTTGGAAAAACGGGTAAGCTGGCACCACGATATATAGGTCCTTTTCCTATACTTCAGAGGATCGTTCCTTTGGCTTATCGAGTGAAGTTACCTAATTGGTTAGCTGGCGTGCATAATGTGTTCCATGTTTCATACTTTTAGAAGTATGTGCACGACCCAGATCATATCATTGAGGAGGCCTCTCAATAGGATTTGGAAATCACACCTAACTTGGCAGTGAAAAGAGAACCATTGAAGATTATTGGTCAAGATGAAAAGCGGTCAAGGAATAAAGTGGTGAAATTGATGAAACTACAATGGAGTGGAGATCCAAATGATTGTACTTTGGAATTAGAGGAAAGCATGCAAAAGTCCTATCCCAAATGTAGAATAGATATTTCGGCTTGATCTGGTAAGCCATTTCTCTATCATTTTTTATGTTCATATATTTTTTATTTGTCTCCCTGTCTATCAAATTTCGATGATGAAATTTTCTTAAGGGGGGAATTTGTAACGATCCCGTTTTTAAGCAAATTTAATTAGTAATTAGTATAATGTTTAGAATTAATTTGTGAATTAATTTGAAATTTTCCAAAACAAATAAGATATATATATTTTTTATGTATATATATATATATATAAATATATTGTAAATAAAATTTTGATTTGAAATTCAAAAATAAATATCTTAAAAATATATTGGATTTAAAATATATATATATATATGATTTTTTATGTATAATTAGATATCAAATCATTTTCTTTTAAATTGTATAAATATAAATAAAGGAAATTATTTATAAAAATAGAAAATATAATTTAAAATAATACGAAAATATTAATACATGAATAAAGACATGTGTAGGCTTATGAAGATATGGGTTTACAAGTGTTAACTTAATTATATCATGCAATTAACAAGTGTCATTTATTTCTTTTATTTTAAAATAATAAATAAAAAGAAAACAAGGCTATATAAACATCTATACCTCTTATCTTCTCATTTTCTTTGTCACATTCAAACCCTAACTTAAAGAAACAAACTAGAAAAATCAAAACAAAAGTAAAACAATCTCTTCCAATTTTCAAACCAGAAAAGAACACAAAACAACAGCCTTTCCAATTTTCAAATCTGAAGCTATAGATCGGATCATCTCAAACAAAGTTCAGATAAACTCAACATCAAGTGCAAATTCAATTTCAACTAGAACACAAAGCAAATAAAAATCAAGTTTAGATCAAAAAACCAAATTCTAGTTTCCCGATTTGTAAGCCTTCTATGTTCCAAACCTGTTAGTTAACTATTTTTCTAAAAACCTTATCTGATCTATAACTTGATGTTTGTGATCATATGTGATGCCACACCTCTATGCTCACAATAACAAAGGTTGTTATAAGGAATAACGTCTGCTATTGTGAAGAATAAGGCTTGTTAGAAGCGACTATCCGTAAGTTATGCCTTAGACGAGTATTGATTACAACGATAGGAGTTGTATAAATTACTCCCAAATATATATATTCAATCCAAATCTAAAACGAAACTATGGTGGATAAAGAAAAAATCTAGAAAAACTCATAATAACAACAACACTGATAGTACAATCACAACAGAACAGAAATATCAGATATATAGCGGAAGTCAAGTTTGGAATACACGCTACAACAATCCATAGTTCATATGAACCAAATACACATATACATATACATCAAACATACATGAGATGGGAGTCAAATAACCAAAAGAACTCCTCGAAGTCTAGACAAAAGAAAATGTGAAATCCCAAAAGCTGAAGCTGCTACAGAATCAGAGATAGCGACTATCCTAAAATAACTCGGTCTGACTCGATTATTATTTAAAAGAAAATAATAAACGTGCCAGTCTAATTTATTTTTAGAAGTGAATGTGTCATAAACAACATCAATCAAAATAATAATAGTCTCGAGTGAGACTATTCAATATAAGGACTCAACATAGTTAAATGAAGAAATCACATCAAACTCCATCAAAATCAACTTTCAAATTCACAATTGAATTCAAAGCAGCAATTCACAAAAATCTAGAAATCAAAATTAGATAACTAGAAAATTCAACATGAAAGTGGATCGATCCTATCATATGGCGAGTCTTGGCTACGCCGCACGTGCATCAACATATGGCCGAAGCCTACCAAGTACTGTCATCATAATTTTTAGTGCCGAACAAATGACCCGAATGTCCAACATATGACCCGAAGGTTTAGTACTGGTATTTGACCCGGAGGTCCATTATATGACCCGAAGGTCCAGCATAGTGCCTCGAAAGCCCAACAAAATCATCAAACGACAGCAAATATTTCAATTAACGAGTTCAGAATTAACCGAAAGAGTAAAATTGTGGTTCCATACTCCGCACTTTTGCTAAATCGTTTAAATCTCTTCATCGTTTCCTTAAAAGTGCAAAATCGTGTATTTTAAATAAATAACATTTTACGTTCTCAAATGGACAAGTTCAGAATTAAACGAATCAGTAAAAGTAAGGGTTCACAGTCCTCAATTTTACTGAAACGTTTAAATCGATTCCTCATTCTTTTGAAATCATACATTGTAAAATTTTTGAAAACAATTTTATTTTAAAATGATTTTTAAAACACGTGAACAAAATAGTAACAACTAAAGCAATTTCGACGAGGAAATTACTTAACACAAAACACCGTAAAAACGGGTATCCAATCAGCGTTGCGGGATAACCACTTGAAAAGTCACTTTAAATTAATAGCTGACGTTAAAATAACAGTGAATTTTCATTCAACGAAAATGTCACCAAAACACCGTGCTTCAAAAATATTACGCCGGTGTAAAAATTTCATTGTAAAAATAACGGAGCAAAAATCATGTTAAAACGTGCACCGGTTCAAAGCAAAGTTTTATCAGCTTGTATTATTGCTATAAATTAATCAAAAATAACTGATAGCCTGGCAATAACATCCTAAATGGTGCTATCACAACACACGTACACTGAATAAAATGTAAATGTTTCATCAAATAGTGCAATAAGCATGTTTCATTATTTGCTTGCTATTTAGGCTCTGCGAGAGAAGCTTGCATCTGCGGAACGCAGGGAGGAAGAAGAACATGCTGCACACAATGCTACTAAAATAATGGTTAATAAATTTTCCAGAACTCCTTTTTTTACGCATTAGGTTAAAATTTTCCAATCGAAATCTACTTCATGAACTTTTGAGTGGACAGTTTCGATCATAAATTAACGTTGCAACTTCTATTAGTTAATTTTTTCATTTTGGTCAAACATGTAGGCTGCAATGGAAAGAAACTGGACACCTATCCATTTACATGTAAAAACACACACTTGTTTACACGTAAGAGCACATATTCATTTACACGTAGAATCACATTTTTAACTCACCCATAAAAATACATTTCCAAATACACGCACGTAACATATACTCCACTACAAAACTTATTACACACGCATGCATCAGGTATAATACACACACGTATGCAACTTGAAAAACATTTCTTACGCCTGAAAAAAATTTCACCCAAAACCAGAATATGAAACACACGCAAGTAACAAAATTCTGAACCCAAAATCAATGCAGGCACACACCCATAATTCACGCATGCAACACAACACGTATGCACTTGAACATGTCACCCATGCAACTATGGAGAGGGGATACACCGAACATGAAATTCTGCCTCAAGAAATATCTGGCAAAACATATATACATTTATATATACATGATAATACTCAAGCGCTGTCTCGAATCTCAGTGGGAAATTTTAGTGTAAAAGCACAGGATGAAGAGATGAAAATATTACAGAAAAATAGGATTCGAAAATCAAAAGAATGCCCTGTTTCAAAACAAAGGCAGGAACTTGATGACTGTAAACTAGAGATGTGAGTATAACTCACCTTAATTTGTTTCAATTCCAGATGGCTTCAAAGATGCAAGCAAGCAAGAATGTAGAATGTTGCCATTAATGTTCTCAGAGCTGTACGAGTGAAGAAAAATTTGCAGAGAAAAATTAATATTCTATTCTTCAACTGGTATACGTCAAGAAAATGGGTGTTGGCCATCTTTCGGGTACACTTTGCATTTAATGCAAAAATGTGTTTTGAAATATTGTACGCGACCATACTTGATGGCTACAGACATTTGCAAATAGTTGATAAGAAATATAATCAAAGTGTTCACACTTTCTTTTATTTGTTTGTTCACGCATTTTCTCTACTACCAGAATGTGAACAAGTCTTACAAATTGAATTAGATGACAGCAAACGTGAATATGCTTTCACACTAGGTTTATAACTTGACTGCCACAATGCAAAAATGAAAGAAAACTAATGTAAAGCATACACTATTTTTTTTCTTAACCGCGTTGCATTTTTTTGAAACACTGTTGTAAGAAGTGACGATAAGTAGAAAAAAATTTCAACTTTTCTTGCACGTGTAAGAAAATGCATTACACTCTCCCGTCCACAAAGTTAAGCAATTACTGACTTTGCAACATTATATTTTCTTCAAATTTTAATTCAAAAATTTTTATTTAAAATATTCACTACGATAGTAATCCAAAAATTACGGTTGTTACATATTTAAAAAAAATTATTTATTACGACGGCAATAAAATCATGGTCGTTACAGACTCCCCCTTATAAAAATTGCCTCCCTGAAATTTTCATACTATAAGCAGTTAGTAACGTAAATAATTCATCACAACAAAGATTCAAAAAAGAAAAGATGAATAAGAATGCTCACCCTCACCCGTAGAGGAGAGAAAACTGGGATAAGAACGCTCGATGAATTCTCTGGTTTACCTATTGCAATCCTTAGGGTTTGCAGACCATTGAATCTTCACGAGCGGAACTTCTTTGTTCCGAAGGCGTTTCACCTCCTTAGTTAGTACACGAATAGGATTTTTCACAACAGTCAAGTCGGGTGAGATCTCAAGGTCTTATAACACATGAGGATCAATAATAGAATCTGAATCTCGAAGGCATCGACGAAACTGAGATATATGAAATACGTCGTGAATTCCCAAAAACTGAACAGGTACACGATGAACAACTGTGCCAATGCGTTTCATAATAGGAAATGGTCCAATATAACGAGGAGCCAATTTCCCGGAGCTACTAAAACGCACCACACCCTTCATCGGGGAAACACGAATGAATACAAGATCGCCAACAGAAAATTCCAAAGGCTTCCTACGATGATCGGCATAAGATTTATTCCTATTCTGAGCCTCTTTCATTCTCTGTCTGATAATATCAATCCTCTCAGAAGAATCACGAATATAATCGGGGCCGAGAACTAACTTTTCCCTCGATTCCAACCGACAAGATGGTGATCGACACGGCCTTCCGTAAAGAGCTTCGAAAAGAGCCATACGGATACTAGATTGAAAACTGATATTATAAGAGAATTCAACAAGAGCCAAGTGGTCTTCCCAGTTACCACCAAAATCAAGAATGCTAGCTCGAAGAAGATCCACTAAAACCTGACTCACCTTTCAGTCTGACCATCAGACTGTGGATGATAACCTGTACTGAGATTAAACCTTGTGCCCAAAGCTTTCTGAAGGCTCTGCCAGAAACCACTAGTAAAAAGTGGATCTCTGTCACTAACAATGGAACTAGGCACTCCATGAAGTCGAACGACTGCTTTAATAAACAGCATAGCTAACAATGGAGCAGTCCGATTGGACTTGATAGGAATAAAATTGGCTGATTTAGTCAATCTGTCAACAATCACCCAAATATTAGTATGGCCCGACCTCGAACGAGGTAGACCATCAATGAAGTCCATGGAGATCTGATCTCATTTCCACAATGGAATCTCAAGAGGCTGCAAAAGACCACTGGGACTTTGTTGTTCTGCTTTAACAAGTTGACAAGTCATGCAATGACTTACATAACTTGCAATATCACGCTTCATACTCTTCCAATAGTATAAGCGTTTCATATCAGCTTAAATCTTACCACTATCCGGACGGATAGTATGCTTAGAAAGATGACAGTCCTCAAGAATGTCATTTCAAAGATTAGAAATATCAAGCATGATCAATCTACCCTTCTTTCGAATACAACCATGAACATCCATATCGAAATCCTTTAGATCATCACTTCGGGATTCCGATTTACAACTCTGAATATGATAAGTAATATGTGGATCATGTTTCTGGGCATCGGCAACACGATCCAACAAACTAGGACGAGCTTCCATGCTAAATAAAAGCACGGGAGAATCAGAAAATGAAGGATGGTATCTAATATCACAAAGAGATAAAGCTTTCAAAATATTCCACTCTGCTAGCATCATGGAAACAACAATCTACTGCTTGCGACTAAGCGCATCGGCGACTCTATTACCCTTACCCGAGGTATACTGAATATCGAAATAATATGAAGTTAGAAATTCGAGCCAACGCTGTTGCCTCATATTAAGCTCTTTCTGAGTAAATAAATACTTCATAGATTTGTGATCAGTAAAGAGACTAAAACGTTCTCCCAATAAATAATGTCGCCAAATATTTAGAGCAAAGACTATGGCAGCTAACTCCAAATCATGGGTAGCATAACCAATCTCGTTAGGCTTTAGTTGTCTAGAAGCATAGGCAACTACTCTATCCTTTTGCATGAGAACTGCACCGAGCCCAAAACCACTGGCGTCGGTATAAACAACAAGATCATGATTCCCTTCGGGAACCACTAAGATAGGAGCATGACTAAGGATATTTTTTAACTTCAAGAAAGAATTCTCACACTTATCCGACCAAACAAAAGGAACAGCTTTTCTCGTAAGAGTGGTAGGCGGTAAAGCAATACGAGAAAAGTCCTTAATAAACTGGCGATAATAACACGCCAATTTAAGAAAACTACGGATCTCAATAAAGGTCTCAGACCTCTTCCAATTATGAATAGATTCGATCTTGGAAGGATCGATAGAAATACCATCGGAAGAAACAATGTGGCTGAGAAATTTCACCCTATTCTCGCAGAAGTGACACTTGGAGGATTTGGCATAAAGATGATGCTGACGAAGAGTGCTCAAAACAATCTCCAAATGCTGAATATGATCGGCTTCAGGTTTGGAATAAATAAGAATGTCATCAACGAAAACCATGACGAACTTATCGAGATATTCCCGGAATATCCGATTCATAAGATCTGCAAAATGCGCCGGAGCGTTCGTCAAACCGAATGGCATAACAAGCCATTCGTAAGAACCATAACGAGTACGGAATGCTGTAAGAGGAATACTATCTTCCGTCACTTGTAACTAATGAAAACCGGTAGCAAGATTGAGTTGCGAGAACAGTTTAGCACCACTTAATTGATCGAACTTGTCATCGATCCTAGGTAATGGATACCTATTTTTGATAGTGAGCTCATTAAGCTTGCGATAATCAGTGCAAAGCCTAAGAGTACCATCTGGCTTCTTAACAAAGATAACGGCGGCGCCCCAAGGAGACAAGCTGGAGCGAATAAAATGCTTGGCTTCCAACTCAGATAATTGTTGCTTGAGTTCTTCATTTTCCTTAGCAGACATCCTCATGGGAGGACGACTGACAGGATGTGCACCAGATATAAGATCAATGCGGAACTCAATTACCCTCTTCGGCGGCAATCTCGAAATGGGCTCAAAAATATCAGAAAAATCACAAACAACGGGAATATTATCTATGACATCCTCCGATTTAAAAGAAGAAATAAGAGCATTCAGATCATGGTCCATACTTCAAAATATAATAGATAATTGCTCGCTAGCATTGGGATGCTTAAGATATAAAGTTCTTTCAGGACATAGAATTTGAACTTTATAATGGAAGAGCCAATCAATGCCCAATATCATATCAAAACCAAGATGATCCATAACATGCAGATTCGCATGAAAGGTAAAATCACAAAGAATAATCTCAACATCAACACACAACATGCCAAGAGTAGCGGATCCACCAATAGGATTTACGATCCTCAAAGGGTCAGAAATAGTAATAACATCCAAATGAATAATATCAACAAGCTCCTTCGACACAAATGAATGCGATGCACCCGTATCGAAAAGAACTCTAAAAGAACGACCATGAAATAAAATGAAACCCTCCAAAACAGAAGGAATAATACCTTTGGACTTAAAAGAAACACCAGAAGCTTTAGCAACATTAAGCTTCCTAGATTTGAAACCCTTAGGAGCAATAGGACAATCGAAAACCCAATGACCTTCTTTCTTGTAATAACGACAAATGCGAGGTTTAATACAATTACGAAGAAGATGATCCAAAGAAGCACAATTATAGCACGCCCTCTGAACAGAAGGTGCACTACTAGGCTGAGAACTAGAGGTAGCTTGCTTCTTCTTCTGATTAGAACAATTAGGCTTACGAAATGGAAACCTCTTCTTGTTGGGGTTCTTTGAAACCTCAACATCATCACCACTATCATGTTCCTTTTCAACAGCTTCAAGACAAAGAGCCGAATCAACAAGCTCCTCAAAAGATAGCTTAAGCTGAAGCAAAAGAACTTTCTTCAAATGCTTCTTCAAATCATCAACAAAACGAAGATTCTTCTTGCGTGGAGTGTTAATGAACTCAACTCCGTATTTGGATAAGTCCTCGAAAGATGCAACATAATCATAAACAGAGGAATTTCCTTGCTTCAACTCAAGGAAACTAAGATCAAGATTAGCATTTTCTGATTTAGGAACGAACTTAAGTTCGAACCATTCCTTAAACGGAACCCAAGAGAGAGAGGACTCAACTTCGACAATAAAAAGCTCATACCAATCAAGCGCACGCTTTTGCAACATGCTAGATGCCACGATAATGCGATGATGATCAGAAAGATCCATCGGAGAAAATATGCCCTCACAAGTGCGCAACCAAGTCTGAACCTCCATAACACTTTCTGATCCCTTGAAAGGATGACCTCCAAGGTAGGAATAATCACTACACATGCGGGTGAAGGCAGACTGGTGAGCAGGAGCTACGGGAGTAGCAACAGGAGACTGAGTACTCCGAAATAGCTCCATAAACTGATCAGCTGACATGTAGACACCGTCCGGATGAGAATCACTAGACGGCCCTGCAAAAGAACGCTTCCCTCTACCTCTTCCAGCCATGGGCTGAGAGACAAGAGAAGGTAAATATCAGTTAAAACCATACCAATTTATAAGAAGTTTAACAAATGGAATACTACGGAATATATAGTTTATTCCTAGACGTACTCCACATGTTAAAGTGGAAAGAATAGATTAAAAAGGCACGAATTAAAAACCCCCGAATAGTTGTAACACATGTTCCATTCTGCTTCTGTTCTGTGTTTACTATAATTTGTTTTAAATTTCAGCTCTGATACCAAGATGTGATGCCCCACCTCTATGCTCACAATAACAAAGTTTATTATAAGGAATAATGTCTTCTATTGTGAAGAATAAGGCTTGTTAGAAGCGACCATCCGTAAGGTATGCCTTAGACGAGTATTGATTACATCGATAGGAGTTGTATAAATTACTCCCAAAGATATATATTCAATCAAATCTAAAACGAAACTACGGTGGCTAAAGAAAAAATCCAAAACAACTCATAATAACAATAACACTGATAGTATAATCACATCAGAATAGAAATATCAGATATATAGCGGAAAACAAGTCTGGAATACATGCTACAACAATCTATAGTTCATATGAACCAAATACACATATACATATACATCAACATACATGAGATGGGAGACAAATAACCAAAAGAACTCCTCGAAGGCTAGACAAAAGAAGATGCGAAATCCCAAAAGCTGAAGCTGCTACAGAATCAGAGATAGCGACTATCCAGAAATAACACAGTCTGACCCGAGTTTATTTAAAAGAAAATAATAAATGGACCAGACTAATTTATTCTTTGAAGTGAATGCATCATAAATAAGATCAATCAAAATAATAATAATCTCGAGTGAGGCTATTCAACATAAGAAATCAACATAGTTAAATGAATGTTAACTCCTCTTCTCCACGACTTAGCGACATAAAGGATTGAAAGGTCCATCGACCTAAAGTTATCAACGACCCAGCGACCTAAAGCGTAAAGCGACCCAATAGCTAAATGGACTTAGCGACCTAATGAAATAATGGACTTAGCGACTAAAAAAGAGTTCAGATGCCCAACGACCCAATGGAGTGACATAGTGTCAGTTGAAGAGCACCGCGACCTAACAAGCCAAGAAGCTCAGCGACCTAAGGGTTGAACGACCTAGCGAGTTAATAAGGGGGGCGACCTAACAGGGAAGAAGTTCTGCAGCGAGCTAAGGTGTGACGACCTATTCCTGAGTCGCTCACGACCTAAACATACCAAAGGAGCTTCCTATGCCGCTTCCTACCTAGGTCGGCCACGACCTATTACTTGTTAGTTTATCCAGAATAATCAAGTATACCATATTTAAGCCGTAAACCACTCCCACTAGGTCACGGACGACCTACGACCTATGACCTATTCAAGGTCGTTTGCAACCTACGACCTAACTCCGAACTCTCCTATAAATACCCCGCCTACTCCAACTAAAAGGGGATCTTTTTTGGCTCATTCCTGGAACGTCGATACTCTGTTGAATTCTCGACTCACTCGACACTTCAAACATGAAAGACATCTCAACAAACTTCAAGGGGAAATCTAACACAATCAACATGGATTCGAAGAATTCTTCTACATCGAAGTTCTAGTTGTTTATCTCATCAGTATTGTAATCGAAGATTGTTGTAAAGTTGTAATTGATTCAGCAATAAAGAAGATTAAAGTGGACGTAGGCTTAACCTGAAGCCGAACCACTATAAAACTGTTGTCTTTTACTGCTTTCTCTTTGACTTTTCTACTTGTTACTAATTCCCGCATTCACGGGTGGTGCTTTCACTTAATCTCTACATACACCGGGGTGTTAGCATTCAATTTTAAGCATTAACATTTTTGGTGCTTTCACTGAGAACCCAACTCAGGCTATTTTCGTCATTTCTTCTCAAAAATTTGTTGAAAGAATCTCTCTCAAAACCAGAAGTCTATCAGAGATAATGGCTCCTGGAAGAAAGCGTGGATCTATAAGACCTAGTAATGTCCATGAGAATACTACCACTTCTCGTTCGTCAAGTCAAGCAGCACCAAGTGTCATAATTACACGAGCGGAGTTAGATGCTGCAGTATCTGGGTTATACCAACAGATGGAAGCCCAGAATGCTTTGATGCTTGAAAGGTTAAATGCATTACTCAAAGCTAACCGTCAACCGGTGAGTAATGAAAGAAACCTTGCAGATGATGTTCATAATCCTGAAGAGAGGAATATTCCTCAAAGAGCAGAAAGCCCCGCCAAAGAAACGCCTCCTCAACCTGGAGGATCGAGACCACAGCCAACTCTCCGCGAACGTTTGTCCCGACAAACTTCCGAGAAAATGGCCGAAGTATGTCCTGCAGATCCTTTAAATGATGAGGAATATCTTTCGGGCATGGTGCGACAAATCATGAAAGAAAGCATGTAGAGGGATGAAGATAAGAAGGAATGGGGATTCGC
Source organism: Allium cepa (assembly GCA_030765085.1). Lineage (NCBI taxonomy): Eukaryota > Viridiplantae > Streptophyta > Magnoliopsida > Asparagales > Amaryllidaceae > Allium > Allium cepa. The sequence continues at coordinate 914,849,252 of CM060943.1, forward strand.
TCCGAGCAAAACTCCGCTCACTGAAAGGATTCTAGAGGCGGAATTCCCAAGGAATTTTGTTAATCCTACCATCCCGGCTTATAAGGGAAAAAGCGACCCTAATCAATTCCTGTATAAGTATGATTGGCACATGACTGGTGCTAGAGCGTCTGATGAGATCAAATGCCGGTACTTTCCGGTATATTTGGAAGGAGTGGCTCTCCTCTGGTTCACAAAGCTTCTTGTACGATCCATAGACCAGTTCACCGATTTGACTCGGAAGTTTAAAGAGCAATTCAGGTTGTATGCTTCAAAGGCAAAGGATATTATGTCACTGTCAAGCTTGGTACAGATTCCTGGGGAATCTATCAGGTCTTTCTTGAACCGCTTTAACATAGCTTTGGCTGAAGTGGACAATGCAGAACCACGGATGGTCTTGACATACCTGATGAGGGCAATCGACAAATCAAGCGAATTTGGGAAGTGGCTGAGGATGAAAGAACCGAATTCGCTTGAGAAATTCTATAAGAAAGCTGATGAATTCATGCGCTTGGAAAACCTTCGAGCACCAGTTAAAGTGGCATTGACAGAGGTGAAGAATAATACTACTGCTCCTACCAAAAAGGAATTCGGAAGTCAGAAAAGGGAGAATAATGGTGGGAAGAAACAGAAAGATATAAAGAAAACTCGCTTCTTAAAACCTTCAGATTTCACTCCTTTGACTGACACTCCGGAGAATATTTTTTTGCTACCAAAGATGTAGTAGAATGTTCTAAACCACCTGAGATGAGAGTTAGCAAAAAAGCCGCTCAGAGTGGGAGATTCTGTCGGTTTCATAATCAACCCGGTCATGATACCAACGAATGTCGCCATCTGAAAAGTTTAATTAAAGAACTACTGAGAGAGAACAAGTTGCAGCAATATGTTAAGAGGAGTAGAAATGACCCAACTTCATCTACTAAGGGCCAACAACTTCCTGCTCATCCATCTGGCTCGGGTGAGAGGAAAACCGTGCATGAATCGGAAAGCCCTGTTATCAATGTGATTATAGGAGGTCCTCACCTAGCAGGCAGAAGCTGGGGCGAGATGGAAAGATATGCCTGTGCCTTGAAGTATATACCAACAGAAGAGAGTGTTTTTGTGCTAGAAAATGAAGCACCTTTGAAGCAGCAGAAAACTTTCAATAATGATATTGTGTTCAAAGCCGGGGACTCTATGGGTATTGAAGCTCCAACCATGGATCCCTTGGTCATCTCTGCAGGCATTGGGCCGGATATTGTGAGAACAGTGCTTGTAGATTGCAGCGCTTCTTGCAATATTCTCTTCAAAAAGACATTTGAACAAATTAAAATTCCGATGGCTGACGTTCAAGCCTCATCTCAGAAGATCGTTGGGTTTACTGGGGAACCGAAGCAGCCCATTGGAACTATCGACTTGTTCATGGAGCTGGAAGAGGGGCAGAAAAAGGTAGTTTGGAAACAGACTTTTGTAATTGTTGATGAATTTTCTGCCTATAACTCCTTCCTAGGCCGACCAACTCTTGCGGCTTTTAAGGCAATTCTCGCCCCGTGGTGCCTCACTATTAAATTTCCGACGGATAATGGCTTTGGAGTTATTAAAGGAGATCAGAATGCTGGGCGAGAATGTTATCTAATAGAGTTGCATGAAGCGAGGAAAGAGAGATGGGAAAAGATGTGGCAGCCCCAGTCCGCATCAATGAACCAACCTTGGAGCAATTACAGGGTGGCCCCTACATTGGCGACAATAGCAGGGCACGAAGAGAAATGGATCCCACAAAAGCTAGTGCAGAGGAGAATAGAGTGGTGCCAGTGGAAGTAACGGTGCCAGTACCTGTTGACCCGAAAGATCCGGATAAAGTGGTGAATGTGGGTTCGCAACTTAGTGTGACAGTTCAAAATTCCTTCATATCATTCTTGAAAGCAAATCTGGATGTATTCGCTTGGACTCATTCTGATATGTGCGGAATATCCCCAGAAATTGCAGCACATACTCTGAATATTGATCCGAAGTTTACACCGGTAAAACAGAAAAGAAGAACCCAGGGTCGTGAAAGGTCAGCAGCGTTGAAAGAAGAGGTAGGCCGGCTTATGGAGAATGGTTTCATCAGGGAGTCTACTTATCCAAATTGGGTTTCAAATCCAGTACTTGTTAAGAAAGCTAATGGGAAATGAAGAGTTTGCATTGACTTCTCAAATTTAAATAAAGCTTGCCCCAAAGTCTGCTTCCCGTTACCCAGGATAGATCAGTTGGTGGATGGAACGGTGGGTCATGAATTGTTATCTTTCATGGATGCTTACTCCGGATACAACTAGATTATGATGCATGAGCCGGATCAGGAGGATTCAAGCTTCATCACCGATGTTGGTCTCTACTGCTATAAAGTCATGCCCTTTGAATTAAGAATGCAGGGGCAACTTACAAAAGACTCGTCAATGCTATGTTCAAACCGCAGATTGGCAAAACTATGGAAGTTTATGTTGATGATAAGTTGGTGAAATCAAAGAAAGCGGTAGACCATATGGATCACTTGGCGGAAATGATTGCAATCCTCTGGAAGTACGGAATGAAGCTTAATCCATTAAAATGTTTGTTTGGGGTAGAGTCCGGAAAGTTCTTGGGTTTTATTGTGAGTGCTAGGGGCATTGAAGCTAATCCTACTCAGATTCCTGCCTTAAAAGAAGTCAAAGCTCCTAGATCGAAGATGAAATTGCGAAGTCTTAATGGAAAAGTCGCTGCCCTGAGTCTACTCATTTCTAAAGCTACTGATAAATGCATTCAATTCTTTGATGCGCTGAAGAAAGGAAGGAAGAATTTTTAATGGACTGCTGAATGCCAGAAAGCTTGAATTGATTCATCATATGGAAACGCCTCCAATACTTTTTAAGCCCGACGATGCTGAGGATCTTTTCGCATATTTGGCAATCTCATCTCATGCTCTTAGTGCAGCGTTGGTGTGGGAAGACGCAAAAATTCAGCGCCCGGTCTATTATATCAGCAAGAGATTCACCGGGGCGGAGATGAATTATTCAAGATTGGAAAAGCTTGCCTATTGTCTACTGATTGCATCAAGAAAGTTGAGGTCGTATTTCCAAGCTCATACTATCAAAATCCTCACTGATCAACCTCTAAAGCAAGTCCTGTTTCGTCCTGAGACTTCGGGTCATCTTCTGAAGTGGAATATTGAGCTCAGCCAATACGACATCACTTATCATCCCCCGAGAGCAATCAATGGACAAGCTTTGGCGGATTTCATCACAGAATTTACAGATAAAGATGATAGTGAGGAAGAAGTGATTGATAATCCCCCAATTCGATGGAAATTTTATGTTGATGGTGCAAGAAACGATTACTGTTCCGGAGCTGGGGTTGTGCTTGAAACCCCAGAAGGGCGGTCATTGTGCTATGCATTGAGATTGGAATTCCCTTCGACAAACAATGAAGCAGAATATGAAGCTTTTATTTCCGGCTTGAGAATTGCTAAAGAATTGAATGTCAAAGTGTTGCGGATCTTCAGTGATTCACAGCTTATTGTATGTCAAGTCAAGAAAGAGTTTCAAACTAAAGGAGGAAATATGGCTGCTTATTTGTCAAAAGCCTGGGAACTTCTCGATGATCTTGACCATTATACGATAAATCATATACCCCGGGAAGAGAACATGAAGGCAGATTCTCTCGCAAAGTACGCAAGCACTGGTGAAGCTCAATTATTTGGATTAGTTCCTGTGGAAGTCCTGTCAGCTCCAAGCACTAATGAGATGGATATTGACTGGATCATGACTATATCTCAGGAGCAAGAATCATGGATGACTCCGATAATGGAATATCTGCTCAACGGTTCTCTACCAGAAAATTCAAAAGAACGACAGAAGTTGCTAAGAAAAGACTCTAGATATATAATTCAAGATGGCCGATTATATAGGCAGGGATTCTCAATGCCATTACTCCGATCAGTGACCAAGGAAGAAGCCAAGACAATTCTAGCTGAAGTATACGGAGGAGAGTGTGGAGACCATTCAGGTGGTCAAACTCTAGCAAAGAAAATTCTCCTTTCTGGGTAATTTTGGCCAGATATTAATCGTGATGCTGCAAGCTATGCCCGAAAATGCGACCGATGCCAGAGATTTGTAAAAATACCAAGAGCACCTTCCACCGAGATAACACAGATGGTCAGAACGTGGCCATTTGCTGTTTGGGGAAAAGATCTCATCAGGCCTTTGCCAACCGCCAAATCCGGAATCAGATATGTTATTGTTGCTGTTGATTATTTTACTAAATGGGCTGAATCTGAACCATTAGCTACTATTACCTCAAAAAAGATGATAAACTTTGTAACTAGGAATATCATTTGCAGGTATGGTGTGTCTCAAAAGATAATCACAGATAATGGAACCCAATTCGAAAGTGAAGAGTTCCAAGATTTTTGCAAGCGATTCAAGATCCAGAAAAGCTTCTCAATAGTGGCTCATCCACAGGAAACGGGCAAGTGGAAGAAGTAAACAAAATTATCAAATCAACCATCAAAAAACTGCTGGAAAAAGTGAAACGTGGTTGGCTCGATAAGCTTCCACTAGCACTATGGGCATATATAACCACCCACAAAACTGCGACCGGGCACACTCCATTTTCATTAGCATATGGATCAGAAGCAATGAATCCGGTGGAAATAAAAGTCCCTTCACATAGAAGAATTCATTTCAACCAAGCTGAAAACGAAGAGTTGCAACTTGAAGCACTTGACTTCCTTGATGAAAAAAAAGGAAGAGGCTCAACTCAAAATTGCAGCCCATCAGCAAAGAATTGCCAGGCATTTCAATTCCAAAGTTCGCCAATGCAGCTTTGAGATTGGAGATCTAGTCTTGAAAAGGGTCTTGACAGCAACAGAAGTGTTTGTGCCAAACTGGGAAGGGCCATATGTCATAGGCAAAAAACTTCTTGATGGCACTTTCAAACTGACAACCGTCGAAGGAGATCCAACTCCATTAGCTTGGAACAGCAATCACTTGCGTCCGTATTTTACTTAAAAGCTTTTCTTAAATTTGTAAAATGATTATGGATGTTTCATTATTGCATTGTAAACCATTGTAAAAGCAGAATGAATGAATAATAAGAACTATAAAGTGGATGTAGGCCCAGTACTTGGCCGAACCACTATAAATCTTGTGTTCTCTACTATTATAAACTACTTGTTTTATTTCGATATATAAAGTACTTCAGTTGTATTACTAAAATGTCGATTTATGTTTCAGGCCATTAAAAAAAGCTTACCCATCATAAGACCAAGCGATCCCTGACATCACTCAACAAATGAATGTTCAGCCACAAAAAATTCCAAACTCAAATCCTATATAAGAAGTGCTTCAAGTAAACAGTTAGTGGTTCAGCCAGAGGTAGACCTTTCCTAACTAATTGTGATCGTTTGTGCAAACAAACATTCGATTAATTAGCCTGTATCTGCCCCTGCGAGCTCATTTACAATGAAGTACACTTCTTTGGATATAATAAGCTACTTGCAAAAGAAAGGAATGTGTGCTTGAAAATCATAACAGGGAACAGCTAATATGAACAAATGGCGAAAAGACATGGGCGAGCAGGCAGCAAGCAGCAAAAGACCTCTTCGGAGGCGCAAGCCCTCTTCGGAGGCACAACTCTTCGGAGGATAAAGACCTCTAATGGGACTTGCCAGAAAAAGAAAGTTCTCTTTCTCAACAAAAGTTGTGGAATGACCGGTGGCACAGGACACTCGTTAACTGGTTGAGAACGTTTGTGCAAACGAACAATCCAAGTAACTTATGTCCGCCCCGTGAATCCATCCAACCGTGAGATGGAAACTTCCAGGAAAAAGCCTTACTCGGAGGCACAAATTTCACCGTGATCTGAAATAAAACTTCACACGAGTTGAAAGGTGAAAAGACCTCTCCGGTGGCACACATTCCACCGAGATCTGAAATAAAACTTCACAAGTGTTGGAATGTGAAAAGCCCTCTTCGGAGGCCCATTTCACCATAGTTAAAATGCTAAAAGACCTCTTCGGAGGCACACATTTCTCCGCGATCTGAAATAAAACTTCACACGAGTCGAAATGTGAAAAGCCCTCTTCGGATGCCCGCTTCCCAACGGACAGGGAAAAAATAAAAGCCTCTCCCCAGAGGCAGAAACAAAAAAACCCTCTCCCCAGAGGCATAATCACACAAAAAAGCCCTCTTTCCAGAGGCACAATCAAAAAAAAACCCTCTTCCAAGAGGCACCGTCAAACAAAAGCCCTCTTCGGAGGCACAAGCAGGTCAAAGCCCTTGTTCGAAGGCCCACTTTACCACGAAGGAAAATTCACTTGCCAAAAATAAAAGTGACTTTCTCCAAAAGTGAAGTGTACAAACTTCGCAACAAAAAAAGACTTCTCCAATACGAGGCGCATTCTACTAAATCAGAAAAATATTTCCTTAAACGGAAATATTATCCTATAAAGTACAGATGCAAACCTCCTTCAAATGGAGAAGTTGTTCTCCAAAGAAAAAGTACAAATCTTCTCGAAACAGAAGAGTTGTTCTCCAAAATTTTGCCAATATGAATGAGATTGCAGTAAACCATGGTATGGGGGCAATATAATATAGTTGCAAAAATAAAAACAATGCTCGAGCAACATACCATAGGTTTACTGCAACATCACACGGAGAAAATAAAGAAACTTGTATGAAAAAGAAGAATAAATGCATTCTCAAATACAGATAGAAGTTTGTACAAGTAAAAGAATCATTTTATTCCATGCTATAATTTTTTTTATACATGCGCAGGTCTCAAAACAAAAGAAGGCGGGGACCGGTACTCGCACAATCTCCGGTCAACACAAGTCCTTATATATACAAGCAAAAAAGCAAAAAAGCAAGACCAAAAGCATAAGTCCCGAACCCATCACTTCTTCTTCCTGCCGCCTTTCGAGCCTTCTCTTGGCCGGATGATTAACTTTTTGGGCCGGCTTATGTGAGTAGGAGAAGAAAGAGGAAGGGGTGCAATTGGACTTTCTTCTGCTTTTTCTTCGCCGGCAGAAGCTTCTCCCTTTTTCTTTGAGACTCCGTGCTTCCCCTTCTTCTTAGAAGAAGATTCACTGCCCGGAGTGAAAAGAGTGGATAATTTTATGTCATCAGAAGCAGTCTGTTCCGAAGTTTTCTCGCCTTCTTCGGGTTCTTCGGCCTTCTGTTCCTAAGAAGCAACAAGATCATCCAAGTCACGAAGAGCTTCTATCTGCTCTTCTTGCGACCCCGGTTGAGAGACGGATGGAGGAGTAATATGAAGAGATAGAGGGGGAACAGCTGGAGTAGGGGAAGTCTGAACAATACTTGGTGCTTTCTCTACAGGAGAAGAAAAGTTAAAGTCAATATTCCTCATAAAAAGAGGGGACAATGGCTCATCGACACTTAAGAAATAAGCAAGAAGCTTATCGAACTCGGTCGAAGCGAACGAGCAGTCCACTTGAGTGAGATCGACATTGAGGTTACTTGGAGAAGTAGGCTTTACTATGTCAACTTTGAAGTCTTGCACTTCAGAGCTTTCTTGAGTCTCATCTCTAGTGTGGGCGGTGACACTTTCAATAACAGCTTTAGCAAGAGAAGGAGAATGGGAACTAGAGCCAGCAATATCGATATTGGCCGAAACTGAAGGAAGAACTGGGTCGGTTGAGATTGTCTTTCCTAAATGTTCTCCTTCTGTCATTTAGGCTCTCTCTTTGGAGAGTTGTTCCTTTCCTCTGGCAAGAGCGGCACATGCATCATCATCTAGATAGTGCGCCATTAAATCTACTTTGGCATATTCGGCTCCTCCAAGCATATCAAATATGGCCTCTCACACTTTGGCCAAAGTGATTTCATACCCTGATCCCAAAAATTTAAGACTACCGTGCCCCAGAACACTATGGATGTAAAACTCGAATAGAGTGGAGCTGACTTCGGCTTTAGTTTCCATATGAGATTCTTCGGCTGCATCTTTGCCGTCAATAGCTTCATCTCGCTCCTTTTCAGCTTTAGAAAGTCGAGCTTTTAGCAATTCAATTTCCAGGTTCTGGGAGTTGGTCTTTTCTCGTAGATGAGCAATGTCGGCTCGGTATCTATCCACAACCTGTTGCTGTGCTTCAAATTTAGCTTCAGCATCTCTCTGTGCCGCATGAGCATCTCTCACTTGTTTTTGAAGTGCTTCTTCTCTCGGAGAATAGGAAGTAGAAGAAGTGGCGAGCTCTTCCTTAAGTTTTTCAACTTTCGCTTCAAGCTTCTCATTATAAGCGGCAATACTCTTCATTTCGGCATCATGCTGATCGAGTGTTTTCTGCCACTCGGGTTTGTCATTTTCCATAGTCAGCATGGTTTCAAGGTTTGCGCGATTCACTCTTTGAAGCTCGTCAACGAGTTTCTGCTAGCCAGACATTCTCTCGATATCGAGTTTGACGGCATCAAGATTTCGCAACATGGCTTGCTTATCAATCGGGACCAAGTCAAGATCGAAGCGTACTACCTTTAAGCACCAGTGCGGGAATCGGGTTTGAAGAATAGCCGGACCCTGTCCAACTTGATAGGGGGGCCTGCTTATGACGGTTTGAATATCAGCTCTTCGAAGGTGGGAGAGCCGGAAGGAATTTCCAAAGAGACGAGAGCAACAGGCTTTTCAGAGAGTTCGGATGTCAGTTTTTCATCAAGTTTGGCCCGTTTACTCGGGTACTCAGTGACATGGCTTTTACCCTTGTCATCACGGGACTTACGCTTGTGGGAATCATCCTCTCTCTGGGAAGAATCATGTCGTTCGTCCCATCTCTCATAGCTCTCTTCATAAGCGCGCTTCACACGAGCCTTCCTCGCATCTCTTTCTTCGTTAGTTTCCCAAGAGGCAGGAAGATACCTCCTGGGGTCATAAGAATCGCGCTTCCCATAACGCTGAAAATCGTCGTAGTAAGTGCCACTTCTTCCCATTGGAGAACCTGAAAATGAAGAAAAATAAACTCAGAAATCTTCAAGGCCAGGAATTTTGAACGCATATAAGTGCTGAAAAGTCCTAAGTGTGTGTAACGTGCGAACTACGCATGTCGAACTACGAACCACTCCTGGGTTAGGAGGTGATGATGGATTTTACAGCCAGTGTCAACTCTTGGGCTGATGGAGTTTGTTGCAGAACGGATGTCGCTTCAACTGCTGGAGAAGTAACTTTAGCAGTGATAGGATCATCTTTAAAAAGCTCCTGTGAAGTAATCATAAGGTCGCTCAACCCCTCAAAAGTATCATCACCGTTGTGCCTGGCGGGACTTGCTCTCTCAGTTCCTTCATCACCAGATTTCTCGGATTGTTGGGGTGGTTCCTCTTCTTCGATGACCGGGGCGAGTGCAAGTTTGCCGGATGACCCCGCAACATCAATTGAAGTAGAACACTTTACCAATGAAGCCTCAACAGTACGTTCTTTCAGCGTAAGTTCTCCGATGGAAACTAGGGCATCCGATGTCTCTAATGGAGAGTCGGGGACTTCATGCGGTTGAGTAGAACGGGAGGGGTGCAAAAGCCTGTATTGGTGAAGAAGTTCATCTTTCAGCAGAAACTTAATACTTCTTTCCTCAACCGGCACGACACTTAATCTTTCAATAGTCGTTTTGTGACTGGAATTTCTAGAGGGAGGAGGAAGTGCTGTAAAAGAAAAGAATGAAATTAGCACTTAGCAATTCGGATCTCGAAAAAATCAGAAATGGAAAGAACAGCGATGATCAATCTTACTTCCTATTCTCCTGATGGCATAAAACCCTAGGGGCAGCGAACGAAGAAGAATTGATTCAGAAAACCGGGGGCACTTTCGGCAAGATCTGTGATAAGTTTACGGTTTCTAGCACTTCTCATGAGTATGATGGAAGGGTGGTCCTTATTCTTTGCGAATGTGCATAAATAGCAGATTTTTGCGAAGCTCGGAAGACGATTAAGTGTCCTCTTGAATAAAACACACAATCCCATCAGGATGGCATAGCCATTGGGATGCAGTTGAAAGGGAGAGATGGTTAGTCGGAAAAGGAGTTGTTGAAGAAATTCATTGAAAGGAGGAATGGCACCACAAAGGCACATCTTACGGTTGACGACGACAAAACCGAGAGGTTGCCTGTCAGCAGTATTATTTGGCCCAGGAAGTATAGGATCCGCTTCGGCAATCCCAAATTGAATACGTAATTGGTTGAATGCCCGCTGACTCAGGGTTTTTGAAGTTCTTTCCGGAGGATTATCCAATGGGTTGGCTATCGGGAAGACTCCTTCAGATTGCTCTATTATCTTTTCTTGAGAAGAGATTCTACACAAGGAACTGGATATTCAAATATGAAGGTGCACGTTTCCTAAAATGTGTGAAGTGTTGTGCAAAACTAATAAAACGACAAGCAAATATAACTAAAATCAAACTAGTATACATTTGTCAATTTTAAAGTTTCAAGGCTTGTTGTTTTAAGTCCAAATACAAGTGCAGTGTTGATGCAAACAAGTCGGTCTTAATTGATTAATATGGCTTTTCTTTAATACTTCACTTGAATTTGTCGATTCACAGCATTTCATATAATTTCTTTGAGTTGATTATCTTTTATCGACTAATCTGTCATTCGATGTGGGCAATCAGTGGTAGTATATGTAACGACCCGCCTTTTTGGACAGTTTAAACCGACGATCGAATACACATGCCGATTCCAAACCATTCAAAAGGGCAGAAGGTTATTGGGGTAAATAAGAAAAGAAAAGAAAGAGAAATAAAGGAAATGAAACAACACAGAATCTCGCAGCGGAACAATACAATATAATAGTCAAATAAACAGTTCATGAAGCTGTTTACTATACTTTGATAATTATTTATACAACATTTATCAGAGTTATACATATACACCTGGACAAATAGAATAATGCAGCAAATAGTATGATGCAAAGATAATAATAGTAATAGAATACCAAATCTTCATCTTCGTCCTCCAGAATAGGTCTTCACTAAGCTGAAAAACTCAGGTCTGACCCGAGCGTAATGAAAAGACAAAACACTCAAGTCAGGACTAAAATACCCTCATGTAAGTTAAATTAATCGTAAATAAATATGAGTGTAATGGCATAAGAGATGTTTACGGGGTTTGACATCTCCTATCCAGTGTCAACGTGCGTGCAATAACTCAAGAGATGTTACGGGATTTTCCATCTCTCAAGGATCCGTCAAACTATCTACTATGTAGTACAGCACGCTATTATAATATGACTACAGTAAAGTAAAAGTATTAAAATAGCATTAAGGCATTACCATAATTCCCCTTAACACATTTTTATAATGCCTTAGTCTATACAGCACAGTAAACCCCACCGTAAACTAGTGGTTATCAGAGGGTACCCCATAGGTATAACACAAAACAAAACGTAGTGGTCGCGATTAGGATAATCAGTATGACAAGGTACATGAGGCGATACCAACTAAGATACTAGTAGTTGCGTGATCCGGACTGATGTTGAGCATTGCCAGCAGCTACCCCAACACCGTGAAACAACACTCCCAAATCAAGGGGTGCACCCAAATCGAATCACAAATGTAATCGATATGGTATCGAAGAAGTGTGTCCGCTAGAGATGGCGAACCTCAATGGCCCGGCGCGGCTCCTGTTTTAGTCATGTCAGGGGTCATCCAATATCGTTCTCTTTCTTCAGTCAACGCATTCACCAAACCATCCACTTCATTCTAGATCAACACTCCGCGTATAATAGTTATTAATGTGGTTTTCGGTATCGACAGAGAGTATGTCTGTATCCGATCCTGGTCTCTTCAATAACTACGTATTATTACATCGGTGGCTCTTTTACATTTCAAATCGATTCATAATTGATATCAAAATATCATATTCGCTTCAAAAATCAAATCCATTTCAAATATCATCATATCTATTCAAAATGTAAGTTTCCGTTTCAAAAATCATTTTTCGCCTCAATATCTCATTTCGATTTCCAAATCATTTCGAATTTCAATTTAGGTTGCAACTTCATTTAACCCAATTCGTATTTACATTCAAGATTTAAACATAAACATTTCACCTTATTGACTAGCTTGAAATTTTAGAAAATAGTTTTCAGTAGTTTAAAAGTAATTTTAAATAAGTAAAATAGTTAAAAATACTTAAATCTTAAAATGGATTTTGAAATAGATAAATTATTTTAAAATAATTTAATTTGGGTTAAGTAGATTTAAAATAGATTAAAATAATTTAACATGGCTTAAGATGGGTAAAAATAATTTAATATAGTTAATATAGGTTAAAATAGTTTAAGTATCTAAAGATGGTTTATATAGCAGAGTAATTTGGAAAACAAAATGAAACAGCTTCTAAACCAATTCATTTCAATTATAACTTCCCAATTCAAATCAATTTCAATTTCTATTCTACCGATTCAATTTCGATTTCAATTCAAATCAATGTCCACTTTGACTTCAAATTAATTCAATTCTACATTCACCTTCAATTAATTCAACTTCAATTTATATCGATTTGGAGCTTGATTTTTCAAAATATCATTTTATAACACTTAACAAAATTGTCCTTCAGTATTCAAATTTAAATCCCAATTACAAATTTGATTCAATTCCAAGCTCCATTTCAAAATATCATTTTTATATCACCTTTACTTAGTAATACTCAAAGCTCGAAATAATGTTCAATCTTTAAAACAAATAAATATTCGAAATTCAATCATATCCAAATTTCAAATTTCAAAGTCTCAACTTAAATTATTTAACAATTTCTTTTAACCCAAAATTTTATTTAAACATTCCAAACTCAATTTTTTCGATAAATTCGATTTCTACAAATTGATTTTATTTATAACTTTTAAATCAAAACATTTAAATAAATTTCAAATCGACGATTTTAAAAATTATTAATTTAGCCAATCCATTGTCCATATATAATTTTCTACCCTATGGCCAAGTGATTAGTTATTTCAATTAAATGTCAGGGATGAATATATAACACTTAAACCAAATCACAGTGTCATATGTATGCATAATAGTATATATATAAGCAAATAAACATCCAAACAGTTAAATATCAACCAATAACATTCATCGAAATACATCATCCAATAGATAATACAATTCATGACAATTTCATAGTTATCAATGTTAGGTAATTTAATCGCAATTCAATTTTAATTTCAATTTAACTGTCAATTTAATTTTCAACGGTTAATTCAAATGACAATCTGTATGACAATTAAATTTTATCAAACAATGACAAATAAAATTCATATCACTTTATAATATTAAACTTGACTACCATAAAGATATTCAGTACGTTGTGAGCGTTATAAAACACTCACCTTGATTTCAATGTAGTTCCACCGTTTTATTTCGAATAAAATTAACGCGCGTTTAATTTTACCCTAAATTCAAGCTAGCTCCAAACGATTCCAATCCAGTTCCATAGCGTAGTGCTCGTCAAAACGAAGCCAACGCAATTCGTTTCATGAAATTCCGACCTCGTATCAAAAAGATAACATTTTTTAAACATTACACGATTTAAATATAAATAAATTTAAATTTTCTTTTATTATTAAACCTTTTGCTAATCACGGCCGTTCAATTCTTTGCCCTAAAATATGGGCCGCAACTTTCCACTATCTCCTTCTTCCAGTATCACGTTCATACATGAACCCATAGCCGCCACTTTCTATGAACTTTCGTGAGCAACACAAGCTAGTTGGAGACGATCGGAGAGCGGCGCCTCAAAACTTGTAACGCGAGCTACTATCGGCCAGAAGGCGGTGGAGCTCGGCCTCCCCCTGATGTTGGAATTCCTGCGCGAGACATGGATGGACGCGGCCAACTTTCTCCGCCTATGGTCGATGATTTGTCGACTTATCCGTATGGATCTGAAGCTCTCTCCGTGCTCTTCAAATTGTAGTTGAAAAGTCATGCTAATTGTCTACGGATTGAGAGTGGTTGAGGGGAGAAGAAGAGAAGTTTCTGGCCATCGATTGTACAAGAGGCAGCGGCTGAAAACAAAACCCTAGGGTTTTCTTAATTTTGCAAAAGTGAAGATAACATGTCATTTTATAGAAAATTTCACCAAACACTATTCATCCGAAATTTTCTGAACTCCAAACGAATCGTGCCGGCTGGCATTTCGAGGGTTTACGCCGCGTTCCGGACACATTGGAACAGGTTTCGGAAGCTAATTCGATCATCTGTGCGAGTTACTCAAATAAACGATCAAATTTAAATTAAACCGATTAAACAAATTTCTATGCGTTTTGGCTTGCCCCGGACAAACGGTAAATCCGATTGACATGAAATTTGAAACTTACTATAATATGACATTGTGGATCCAATGAAACTAGTTTCGTCGAAATCCAGACTGTTTGAAAAATGGCTATTTTAACTCGTCAATTTAATAATAAAATATTCAGTTTTCACAAATTTACTTTTAATTCGATTTTAAAAGTTCTACAACATTACTCTAACTTTAATATGATAAAATAAAATTTTACAAATAATTTTTAATCATATTAAACCCGTTATTCAATTATTCAATAAATTCCAAATATTAAATTTAAACAATTTTTGATTATCCAATAATTCATTATCCTTTGAAATATTTGAAATTGAACTTATAAGATTCAACTTTTAAAACCAATTCACATCTTAAAACACTATTTCCAATTTACAGTTATTCAATTATTCAATAAGTTTAAATATTTACTTTAAACAATTTACCTGTTCAATATTCAATTATTTGATTTTAAATAGATTTTACTTATCAATCAATTACTCTATTATACCTAATGAATTCGACATTTATTATCCTATCCAACTATTGATTGCAAAGGCATTCACTAAGTAGTATTTATTTTTCAATACTTATTACTATTCAAATCGTCGAAACCAATTTATTAAAATTTGTATTACTACCTAAATAATTCACAATTCTTATTCACTTATTTACATTTGTTTTTCCATATATTCCCTTATAACCAAGTTATAACATTTGAGTCAATTCAATTAGATTGGAACTCCATTCAATCTATAAATAATTACTTAGATGATTATTATTGCAATTCATTCCAGTTATTATTATTCCAAACGAATTACAATTTTTTTTTCTAACATTAAATCACGAAATCTTATTAAATTAGTTATTTTAATTATCGAAAATTTACGGTTCGTTACACTCTCCCCCACTCAAAACTTTTCATCCCCGAAATGGAAAAAGAAGGGAAAAGGAAGTAAGTATAGAATTCAACATTAGATATATTTTATTCAAAATTACCAACTTATAAAACAATGAAATTCCATTCATAAAGTCATTACTACACTTCCACTAAGTTACTCCGAACGGCTTTCTAACTTGAAAAGTTAGTTATCAAACAAGTTATAAAATTTTAAAACTTGAAAAATTTTCTAACACCCGGATTTACGAAAAATTTCGGCAGAGTCTCCTTTGCGTGGCTCGATCGGAAAAAAACGACAGTATATATATCACAAATATACATCTCATCAAGTGATGAGGCATCCCGCAGGGAAAATGTGTAAAAGTACGGTATGTAATCCGAGATACGTACCTTATATATTATTAGCGAGCATATACGGCTAATATAGCGCGAAAACGAGCTCCAAATGCGAAGCAAGTGCAATTCGCACCTACTAAACACTCAACAAACAATGAGAAACATGCATATATGAAAATAATATCAATATACATCATATAGAAACATAACAACTACATGTGCCAACATAGCAAATGCAACAAACAATAAATGCATCCACCAAATCAATTATCATCCAACTATCATCTAACGAATCCATAACCAATCAATATAAATTCACTTGTCATTAATATTTATTGACTTGGTTTTCAATTTTAATCACAGTTGACTCATTAACGTTGGATTTTACTAACATTCATTCTCAATTCAATTAGTTAACATTCACTAATTTATATTTACATTAGTTCACTTCCAATTTGAATCAAATTAAATTCTATTTAAATTCATTTAACTTCCAATTTGATTTCAATGATTTATAGCTTTCAATTTCATTAACACTTAACGAATTATATGCAATCAACAAACAATCATATAACAACCAAATCATACCCAACATAACCAAATTATTAATTTTACATTCAATTTAGTTTCTCTCTTTCAATCCCAATTGATTCTTAGCCACACCAAATTCTTTTGTTTATATTTACTTCATATTCAGTTTCAGTTAATAACCAATTTATTTGCGGAACATTTTATTAACCATCACTTTAATTTATAGTCATTCCATAAAAGTCTAACTTCTTATATATGACTTTTCTTGGTTTATAGTTATCTCAAAAGTTACAAATTTATCTTCACATATTTTTTCTTTTTGTTGCAAATTTATATTTAATTCTACAACCAGTTTACAAAGACATTGCTTGACTTAATGACCTTTTCTTAAGTTCACTTACTTGTTCCATTTATCCATTCATCATTTCATGCTATATTTAAGTATATAACATTTTTATCACAACCAAATTTCCCATTTATATACATTTCAATTCCTTTTGAGCTTTCCTTACTTGTATACTTCAATTATTTTCAGGTTCTGTTTAGTTGTACAATATCTCATTACATATCCAAAACATGTTTTCAACTTCTTAATATTTGGTAAGTCATATTATAATTAGAATGCAAATTTGGTATTATACAAATTTATAGAATTTCATTTTACTTAATTAGAATATTCACAAATTTGATTTTATTTAAATCCTCTTTACCTTTCAACTTTAAAGGTACACTACAACTCTAAAGTTTTCCCAAAACATAAGCTTAGATATCTTAATCCTCTTATTTTTTAAATTCTGGTTATTCACATTTCATTCAAATAATTTGAAAATTACTAATTAACATAACTTAGAAATTTAAATACCCGATTCTTTTCAAATCATTTAAAATAAACATATACACTTATATCTTTAATATATCAAATCATACCTTTGGAGTTTAAACCAAAACCCATTTACCCAAATTAATTCTGAAGAAAAAGGAAAGCTTCTTAGAAGTCTCCCCCACTTTGAGACTCGAAAATGAACGTCGGTGATGCTACGCAGTCGTCACCGAAATTATTTTCCAAGGACATAAGAGAGGAGTACTGAATTCATTCTTTCCTTTAAAAATCCTTTCAAAGTATTTCCATAAACAATTTTCGACTAATACTACTATATATTTCTTCAAAACTTTGAGAACCATTTTTCAAAATCTCCGGGTCTTAAATTCAATATTTTCCAATTTAAATCTATTTTAATTTATAAGTGACCTTTATAAACTATTCTTACAAAATTTTACTTTTTTAAATATTCCACAAGTTGTTTTATCATTGTTCATTTTGTAATTCACCTTATTTATTAAATTACAATATCCAATTAATGATAATAACCAATATTATCATTCCTAACAACCAGGTAAGCTAGATAAGTCACAATTATTTCTGAAATTTTTTCTTTATATACCAAATATAATTAGAGAAAAATTATTTCATTTACCTAATTTCAAAACCATACTATGTCGAATTGTTCTGTTTAAGTGTTTAGAGATCCCTATCAATGACGTTAATTACTCGCATTGACCAGAATCCATAAGCCATTTAACAAATCAACCGACACAATATAAACTATTTTATATCACTAACAAATACGCTCTCTCATATGTATACGCTTAGTGACTGTTCATAGGGTATTACTACCCTATTTATAAAGAGTCAGACCCCACAAAGCTAAGGTTATCCCTAAACCAAAGCTCTGATACCAACTGTAACGACCCGCCTTTTTGGACAGTTTAAACCGACGATCGAATACACATGCCGATTCCAAACCATTCAAAAGGGCAGAAGGTCGTTGGGGTAAATAAGAAAAGAAAAGAAAGAGAAATAAAGGAAATGAAACAACACAGAATCTCGCAGCGGAACGATAAAATATAATAGTCAAACAAACATTTCATGAAGCTGTTTACTATACTTTGATCATTATTTATACAACATTTACCAGAGTTATACATATACACCTGGACAAATAGAATAATGCAGCAGATAGCATGATGCAAAGATAATAATAGTAATAGAATACCAAATCTTCTTTTTCGTCCTCCAGAATAGATCTTCAATAAGCTGAAAAACTCAGGTCTGACCCGAGCGTAATGAAAAGACAAAACACTCGAGTCTGGACTAAAATATCCTCATGTAAGTTAAATCAATCGTAAATAAATATGAGTGTAACGGCGTAAGAGAAGTTTACGGGGTTTGACATCTCTTATCCAGTGTCAACGTGCGTGCAATAACTCAAGAGATGTTACAGGATTTTCCATCTCTCAAGGATCCGTTAAACTATCTACTATGTAGTACAATACGCTATTATAATATGTCTAAAGTAAAGTAAAAGTATTAAAATAGCGTTCAGGCGTTACCATAATTCCCCTTAACACATTTTTATAATGCCATAGTCTATGCAGCACCGTAAACCCCACCGTAAACTAGTGGTTATCAGAGGGTACCCCATAAGTATAACACAAAACAAAACGTAGTGGTCGCGAATAGGATAATCAGTATGACAATGTACATGAGGCGATACCAACTAGGATACTAGTAGTTGCGTGATCCGGACTGATGTTGAGCATAGCCAGCAGCTACCCCACAACCGCGAAAGAACACTCCATAATCAAGGGGTGCACCCAAATCGAATCACAAATGTAATAGATATGGTATTGAAGAAGTGTGTCCGCTAGAGATGGCGAACCTCAATGGCCCGGCGTGGCTCCTGTTTTAGTCATGTCAGGGGTCATCCAATATCGTTCTCTTTCTTCAGTCAACGCGTTCACTAAACCATCCACTTCATTCTGGATCAACACTCCGTGTATAATAGTTATTAAAGTGGTTTTCAGTATCGGCAGGGAGTATGTCCATATCCGATCCCGGTCTCTTTAATAACTACGTATTATTACACCGGTGGCTCTTTTACATTTCGAATCGATTCATAATTGATATCAAAATATCATATTCGTTTCAAAAATAAAATCCATTTCAAATATCATCATATCTATTCAAAATGTAAGGTTCCGTTTCAAAAATCATTTTTAGCCTCAATATCTCATTTCGATTTCCAAATCATTTCGAATTTCAATTTAGGTTGCAACTTCATTTAACCGAATTCGTATTTACATTCATGATTTAAACATAAACATTTCACCTTATTGACCAGCTTGAAATTTTAGAAAATAGTTTTAAGTAGTTTAAAAGTAATTTTAAATAATTAAAATAGCTAAAAATACTTAAAATCTTAAAATGGATTTAAAATAGATAAATTAGTTTAAAATAATTTAATTTGGGTTAAGTAGATTTAAAATAGATTAAAATAATTTAACATGGCTTAAGATGGGTAAAAATAATTTAATATAGTTAATATAGGTTAAAATAGTTTAAGTATCTAAAGATGGTTTATATAGCAGAGTAATTTGGAAAACAAAATAAAACAGCTTCTAAACCAATTCATTTCAATTATAACTTCCCAATTCAAATCAATTTCAATTTCTATTCTACCGATTCAATTTCGATTTCAATTCAAATCACTGTCCACTTTCACTTCAAATTAATTCAATTCTACATTCACCTTCAATTATTTCAATTGTAATTTATATCGATTTGGAGCTTGATTTTTCAAAATATCAATTTATAACACTTAACAAAATTGTCCTTCAATATTCAAATTTAAATCCCAATTACAAATTTGATTCAATTCCAAGCTCCACTTCAAAATATCATTTTTGTATCACCTTTACTTAGTAATACTCAAAGCTCGAAATAATGTTCAATCTTTAAAAAAATAAATTTTCGAAATTCAATCATATCCAAATTTCAAATTTCAAAGTCTCAACATAAATTATTTAACAATTTCGTTTAACCCAAAATTTTATTTCAACATTCCAAACTCAAATTTTTCGATAAATTCGATTTCTATAAATTGATTTATTTATAACTTTTAAATCAGAACATTTAAATAAATTTCAAATCGATGATTTTAAAAATTATTAATTTAGCCAATCCGGTGTCCGTGTATAATTTTCTATCCTATGGCCAAGTGATTAGTTATTTCAGTTAAATGTCAGGGAATAATATATATCACTTAAAACAAATCACAGTGTCATATGTATGCATAACAGTATATATATAAGCAAATAAACATCCAAACATTTAAATATCAACCAATAACATCCATCGAAATACATCATCCAATAGACAATACAATTCATGGCAATTTCATAGTTATCAATGTCAGGTAATTTAATCGCAATTCAATTTTAATTTCAATTTAACTGTCAATTTAATTTTCAATGGTTAATTCAAATGATAATCTATATGACAATTAAATTTTATCAAACAACGACAAATAAAATTCATATCAATTCATAATATTAAACTTAACTACCATAAAGATATTCAGTACGTTGTGAGCGTTATGAAACACTCACCTTGATTTCAATGTGGTTCCACCGTTTTATTTCGAATAAAATTAACGCGCGTTTAATTTTACCCGAAATTCAAGCTAGCTCCAAACGACTCCAATCCAGTTCCATAGCGTAGTGCTTGTCAAAACGAAGCCAACGCAATTCGTTTCGTGAAATTCCGACCTCGTATCAAAAAGATATCATATTTTAAACATTACACGATTTAAATATAAATAAATTTCAATTTTCTTTTATTATTAAACCTTTTGATAATCACGGCCGTTCAATTCTTTGCCCTAAAATCTGGCCGCAACTTTCCACTATCTCCTTCTTCCATTATCACGTTCATACGTGAACCCATAGCCGCCACTTTCTATGAATTTTCGCGAGCAACACGAGCTAGCTGGAGACGATCGGAGAGCGGCGCCTCGAAGCTCGTAACGCGAGCTACTATTGGCCAGAAGGCGGTGGAGTTCGGCCTCCCCCTGTTGTTGGAATTCATGCGCTAGACGTGGATGGACGCGGCCAATTTTCTCCGCCTATGGTCGATGATTCGTCGACTTATCCGTATGGATCTGAAGCTCTCTTCGTGCTCTTCAACATTGTAGTTGAAAAGTCTTCCTAATTGTGTACGGATTGAGAGTGATTGAGGGGCGAAGAAGAGAAGTTTCTGGCCATCAATTGTATAAGAGGCGGCGGTTGAAAACAAAAACCTAGGGTTTTCTTAATTTTGCAAAAGTGAAGATAACATGTCCTTTTATAGAAAATTTCACCAAACACTATTCATCCGAAATTTTCCGAACTCCGAACGAAGCGAGCCGGCTGGCATTTCAAGGGTTACCCAGTATTCCGGACATAATGGAATAGGTTTCGGAACCTAATTCGAACATCTGTGCGAGTTACGGAAATAAACGATCAAATTTAAATTAAACCGGTTAAACAAATATCTATGCGCTTTGGCTTGCCCCGGACAAACGATAAATCCGATTGACATGAAATTTGAAACCTTACTATAATATGACATTACGGATCCGATGAAACTAGTTTTGTCGAAATCCGAGACTGTCTGGAAAAATGGCTATTTTAACTTGTCAATTTAATATTAAAATATTCAATTTTCACAAATTTACTTTTAATTCGATTTTAAAAGTTCTACAACATCATTCTAACTTTAATATGATAAGATAAAATTTTACAAATAATTTTTAATCATATTAAACCCGTTATTCAATTATTCAATAAATTCCAAATATTAAATTTAAACAATTTTTGATTATCCAATAATTCATTATCCTTTGAAATATTTGAAACTGAACTTATAAGATTCAACTTTTAAAACCAATTCACATCTTAAAACACTATTTCCAATTTACAGTTATTCAATTATTTAATAAGTTTAAATATTTGCTTTAAATAATTTACCTGTTCAATATTCAATTATTTGATTTTAAATAGATTTTACTTATCAATCAATTACTCTATTATACCCAATGAATTCGACATTTATTATCCTATCCAACTATTGATGGCAAAGGCATTCACTAAGTAGTATTTATTTTTCAATACTTATTACTTTTCAAATCTTCGAAACCAATCTATTAAAAAATTTATTACTACCTAAATAATTCACAATTCTTATTCACTTATTTACATTTGTTTTTCCATATATTCCCTTGTAACCAAGTTATAACATTTGAGTCAATTCAATTAGATTGGAACTCCATTCAATCTATAAATAATTACTTAGATGATTATTGTTGCAATTCATTCCAGTTATTATTATTCCAAACGAATTACAATTTTTTTTCTAACATTAAATCACGAAATCTTATTAAATTATTTATTTTAATTATCGAAAATTTACGGGTCGTTTTAGTATATTCATCCCATTTTTTCTGCAAATGTTGTATTTAGCAGGTTATTAGCATTAAAGTTAATGAAATACGTAAAGAAGCACAACAAAATTCAAGCAGTTCATTCCTTAAGTCATAGGAAAGACTTAAGTTAGCTCGAGACTCCTTTAGGTCGTCCAGTTCATGTCCAAGCGACCTAGCATAGGTCGAGCTCCCCTAGGTCGCTCTGCTCAAGTTAAGAAGTTAAGTCAGCTATTCTTCCTAAGTCGCATTGTTCAAGTTAAAGAATTCAAGGCATGAGGCTTCAGGTCAGAATAAAGCAAATTTGTCTAAGTTCTAGCTCGGCCGCGACCTAAAACCTATGCCGCAGGAAGATAGGTCGTTAATCTGTTAGGACATTCTACTTTAAGCTTTGTGTTTTTCTAGTAAGTTAAGTCGTGAGCATGTTAGGTCGCAAGCAAGTTAGGTCGTATGAGTCACATTCAAACCGACAACCCCAATCCTGCTCTCTAATTACATTCTGCCACGCGTCCACCACATGTGTATCACCCCGAGGCATCACGGCACAACTTGCTATTCTCCAACCCATCAACCCAATAACCCATCATCATCATCTTTCCACATCACCAAAATCACCTAAAACTGAACCAAATCATCTCAAATCCATCATGAACCTGATGCATTGCCATGATCGTGAGAATTACAATAATAGCGCGACCGAAGACGAGCAAAAATCAATCGAAGTACGACTCTTGGTGAAACGCGGTGTAAGAAATTGGGTTAGGGAAGGAAAATGAGGAGTTCATGACTCGATGGTGATCAAGGATCGAATAGTGAGCAAATCCACTTACACGATGAAGATGATCGGTGGCTAGTTGGTTGAATTTTTGCCTTCGAGAACTCAGTAATTCGTCAATGGCGGTTTCGAACAGTCAAGCAAGTAAAGAGAAGGAGGAAGGAGATGGATAACTTATATGCAAGGATGGTGAAACCTGAATCGGTGCGAACGGCTTAACTCCACCTTTAGGTCGCTCACGACCTAGCGACCCAGCAATACACGAGTTAAAAAGTGTCAAAGAACATGACCTAGTCCTTAGGCATATACTTCGAGGGGTTAACTCCTTTTCTCCACGACTCAGTGACCTAAAGGATTGAAAGGTCCATCAACCTAAAGTTATCAACGACCAGCGACCTAAAGCGTGAAGCGACCCTGTAGCTAAATGGACTTAGCGGCCTAATGAAATAATGGACTTAGCGACCTAAAAAGAGTTCAGATGCCCAACGACCAAATGGAGTGACATAGTGTCAGTTGAAGAGCACCGCGACCTAACAAGCCAAGAAGCTCAGCGACCTAAGGGTTGAATGACCTAGCGAGTTAATAAGGGGAGAGACCTAACATGGAATAAGTTTTGCAGCGAGCTAAGGTGTGACTACCTATTCCTAAGTCGCTCACGACCTAAACATACCAAAGGCACTTCCTATGTCGCTTCCTCTACCTAGGTCGGCCACGATCTATGACTTGTTAGTTTATCCAGAATAATCAAGTATACCATAATTAGGCCGTAAACCACTCCCACTAGGTCGCGGACGACCTTCGACCTTTTTAAGGTCGTTTCCGACCTACAACCTAACTCTGAACTCTCCTATAAATATCCCGCCTACTCCATCTAAAAGGGGATCGTTTTTGGCTCATTTTTGGAACACCGATACTCTGCTGAATTCTCGACTCACTCGACACTTCAAACACGAAAGACATCTCGAAAAACTTCAAAAGGAAATCTAACACAATCAACATGGATTCAAAGAATTCTTCTACATCGAAGTTCTAGTTGTTTATCTCATCAATATTGTAATCGAAGATTGTTGTAAAGTTGTAATTGATTCAGCAATAAAGAAGATTAAAGTGGACGTTGGCTTAACCTGAAGCCGAACCACTATAAAACTGTTGTCTTTTACCGCTTTCTCTATGACTTTTCTACTTGTTTCTAATTCCCGCATTCACGGGTGGTGCTTTCACTTAATCTCTACATACACCAGGGTGTTAGCGTTCAATTTTAAGCGTTGACAATGAAGAAATCACATCAAACTCCATCAAAATCAACTTTCAAATTCACAATTGAATTCAAAACAGCAATTCACAAAATTCTAGAAATCAAAATTAGATAAGTAGAAAAATCTACATAAAAGTGGATCGATCCCATTATATGGCGAATCTAGGTTACGCCGTAGGTGCATCAACATATGGCTGAAGCTTACCAAGTACTGTCATCATAATTTTTGGCGCCCAACAAATGACCCGAACGTCCAACATATGACCCGAAGATCTACTATTGGTATTTGACCTGGAGGTCCATCATATGACCCGAAGGTCCAGCATAGTGGCTCGAAAGCCCAACAAAATCATCAAACAACGACAAATATTACAATTAACGAGTCCGGAAATAACCGAAAGAGTAAAAGTGTGGTTCCATACTCCGCACTTTTGCTAAATCATTTAAATCTCTTAATTATTTCCTTGAAAGTGCAAAATAGTGTATTTTAAATAAATAACATTTTACGTTCTCAAACGGACAAGTTCAAAATTAAACGAATCAGTAAAAGTAAGGGTTCATAGTCCTCAATTTGCTGAAACGTTTAAATCGATTCCTCATTCTTTTGAAAGCGTACATTGTAAAATTTTTGAACACAATTTTATTTTAAAATGATTTTTAAAACACGTGAACAAAACAGCAACAACTATAGCAATTTCGATGAGGAAATTGCGTAACACAAAACACTATAAAAACGGGTATCAAATCAGCGTTGCGGGATAACCGCTTGAAAAGTCACTTTAAATTAACGGCTACAGACGTTAAAATAACAGTGAATTTTCATTCAATGAAAATGTCACCAAAACACCGCACTTCAAAAATATTACGCCGGTGTAAAAATTTCGTTATAAAAATAACGGAGCAAAAATACATTTAAAATGTACACCAGTTCAAAGCAAAGTTTCATCAGCTTGTGTTATTGCTAAAAATTAATCAAAAATAATTGATGGCCTGGCAGTAACATCCTAAATGGTGCTATCACAACGAACGTATACTAAATAAAATGTAAATGTTTCATCAAATAGTGCAATAAGCATGTTACGTTATTTGCTTGCTATTTAGGCTCTGCGAGAGAAGCTTGCATTTACGGAACACAGGGCAGAATAAGAACGTGCTGCACACAATGCTACTAATATGGTTAATAAATTTTCTAGAACTCCTTTTTTTTACACATTAGATTGAAATTTTCCAATGAAAATTTACTTCATGAACTTTTGAGTGGACAGTTTTGATCATAAATTAACGTTGGAACTTCTATTAGTTAATTGTTTGCGTTTTGGTCAAACATGTAGGATGCAATGGAAAGAAACTGGCCACCTATCCATTTACATGTAAAAACACACACTCATTTACACGTAAGAGCACATATTCATTTACACGTAAAAACACATTTTTAACTCACCTATAAAAATACATTTTCAAATACATGCATGTAACATATACTCCACTACATAACTTATTACACACGCACGCATCAGGTATGATACACTCACGTATGCAACTTGAAAAATATTTCTCACGCGTGCAAAAATTTTCACCCAAAACCAGAATTTGAAACACACGCAAGCAACAAAATTCTGAACCCAAAATCAATGCATGCACACACCCATAACTCACGCATGCAACACAACACATATGCACTTGAACATGTCACGCATGCAACAATGGAGAGGGGATACACTGAACATGAAATTCTTCCTTAACAATATCAGGTAAAACATATATACAGTTATATATACATAATAATACTCAAGTGCTATCTCGAATCTCAGTGGGAAATTTTAGTGTAAAAGCACAGATGCAAAGATGTAAAAATTACAACAAAATAAGATTCGAAAATCAAAACAATGCCCTGTTTCAAAACAAAGGCAGGAACTTGATGACTGTAAACTAGAGATATGAGTATAACTCGCCTTAATTTGTTTCAAATCCAGCTAGCTTCAAAGATGCAAGAAAGCAAGATTATAGAATGTTGCCATTAATGTTCTCAGATCTCTACTTGAAGAGTGAAGAAAAATTTGCAGACAAAAATTATTACTCTTTTCTTCAACTGGTATACGTCAAGAAAATGAGTGTTGGCCATCTTTATGGTACACATTGCATTTAATGAAAAAGTGTGCTTTGAAATATTGTACACGGCTATACTTGATGGCTATAGACATTTGAAAATTGTTGATAAGAAATATAGTCAAAGTGTTCACACTTTGTTTTTGTGACGACCGCCCATGACTCCCGCACATAAACAAGAGAATGGTGCGCTGAAAAGCATGCCAGGCAGCCATGGACGATCATCAAGGTAAGATAAAACAGAAAACTCTATCGTACAACTCACAGCGCATGGATAAAATACAATAGAGAAATATAAATATAGTGAAGCACCATAGAACAGAATATCATCATATAAGCATCATAGAAGTTTGATACAAACATCTAAACAATCCATACATCAAGCCTAACTACATAACACTCAAAACATATACAAGCAGCGAAACATCCAGTACATATAGTAGGGAAACAATATGTAAAAGCCTCCAGCTCGTCTTCGTCTTCAGCAACGTAGATAACCAAGGACAGCACCTGTCACCTGCTACCTAGTCTGCCCATCCCAAAATGGATGAACAGCCCAAGGTAATAAGAGTTGAACATAAAACCTTGAGTCAGACAAAGTCCTAGTGAGCAGTAAATCAACTATCAAACATACCAAAAGAGCATAAAGGATAAAAGGAATAGGAACCCAACCATCCCACTCCACCTCTTTCTACAGTGATAGCCCCAGACACACTAAGAAGAAGCAAACATAGCAAAGAAGACATTCAAAGTAAAGCAATTATCACTCGAGCCAAGGTCGGTGTTTTCCAAATAGAAACCCCCAAGGCCTAAACCAAGATCAGATAAGCACCCAGAAAACATCGCTCTTGAGTCTGAATGACGATACAACCAAACATCCATGACTCTGGCTATCACTGTTATCATTGCTTCGAAACCACCGTTAATTGAATGACCGGCACATTCTTTCAGCTGTAAGTCAAGGGCTAATGGTAACCCCGGTTCTAGACAAACTCCGCATGTCGTCGCAGCCCGTGCCTAGGACTTACCTACTCTGCCCAGAGTACTCGACTACCCGCCTGTAGTCTTTTGATTGTCCCGACCACCTACCTGTAGTCATTTTGGGCGCCCCATGTACTCTTGTTTTGAGTTTACTAGAACCTTCAACAACGATGAAATCCAAGCCTCCTAGTCATCCTCCTCGACGACTATTCTCATACTAGGCCCAAGCTACCTCTCGAGCAATCCATTATCAACCAACTCGAACCATCCCTCGAGTTATCAACATGCTTGGAATGATCCCGTCTGGATTATGCCAAGGCTACATCACATCATGCTTCACCTCATCTCATCATAGCAAAGCTCCATCACAACATCGTCATCAAATCCGTCCATATGAGCTTCATCATCCGCTACATATGCCACGAGCAACTTTTCTCATCCCTTAGCCTCTCCCTTAGCTTTTGAATCATCTTCGACCATACTTGTCTAGATCCAACCATAAATCAACTAACTCTAAACAATCAATCAAGACAATCATTAATCCAAGTAATCAAGAAATCAAACATGATCTAAATAAACGATTATGACAATAATGGCAATTTCGTAATTAAAGGGTCCACAATCTAACAAGCATGAATTATAGGCCAATGTCTCTACAACTAGATGAATGAACTTGCATAAGTTAACATGTAGTAAAATGGATATCAAGACTTCATAGATGATGGATCTACATGCAAACTTTAGGAAAATGCAAGAAATCACTATTTTAACACACAAACGAGCCACCGATCCAATATACTCATTTGGGTCCGTGTGAGAGATAACTACCACTCACGAAAACACCTAAACACCTCAAAAGATAACAACTTCAGATCTGGACAGCGAAGAACTAAGCTTGATCCGGCAAAATCTTGCTTCAATCGATGAAATCTCTCTTTGAAGAATGTAGATCTTTAACTTTGGATCTTGGATCTTCAACCTTGATCTTCAATCTTGGATGGATGTAAGCACTAGATTAGAGTGGATAAAAGAAGTGAAGAAATGTTGTAGTCGAGCTCTCAAAATGGCAGCACTTCGTCGCTTCAAAAATCCGGTGCCAAAAAGTGAAGATATGGACGTGTATTTATAGGCTGAAACGTCCCTTAAGTCGTCTGCTCTTAGGTCGTCCACAACCTAACAATCCCCCACGACTTACGACCTAAGACTCCCCACGACTTACGACCAAATGACTCAAGCCTCTACACGGCTCAACGACCTAACACGCACACGACTTAACCTATGCGCGACTCAACACACACACGACCCAACACACAACAGCTTAACGATCTAATATAAGCGCGACCTAACTATATGCGACATAGCGACATAAGCCTACTTGCGACCTAATGATAACACTGGCCACACGACTTAACTAAACACAGAAAGTCTTACGACCTAACTGAGATGCCGACCTAACCACAACTCCTTCTCACGACCTAGCGATACCCACGACCTATCTTTAACTCGTCCTACCGACCTAAGCCACCATTCTATAGGTTGCTCACTATCTTAGGTCGTAACATCCTATAAGTCGCCACTTGCTAACTACTAGGTCGCTATCCCGTTAAGTCGGTCACTACCTATGAGTCTCTCAAATCTATAGGTCGGTAAATCCTTAACTCGTCAACTCGCTTACCACCTTAAGTCGTTAGCTCCACTAACTCACTCACTCCTTAACTCTTTTAGGTCGTCTAACGACCTAACTACAACTTAGGTCGCTCTGCCTGCTAACTTCTATAGGTCGTTAACTCGACTAGGTCGGCCCAATCCTATAGGTCGTTACTTCTATAGGTCGCTCCACTCGACCTAACTCTCACACGACCTAAGCTCCACACGAGCTAATTCTTCACGGCTAACTTACACATGACTTAGGCTCTAGACGACACTTAATACTAACAACCTAATCATAATTATACTACGATTTATCGACACGTACAGTACGGGTCGTTACATTCTCTCCCCCTTTGGAATTTCGCCCCCGAAATTCCAAACAAACAAGAGCATCCAAAAATATTCTGCATGCCTACCATCCACAGCAACCAACAAACCATGCATCCAATTTCTAGCCTAGCATGCAGATTTCTAAGACTAGAACAAGTTACAAATTCATGAGATGTCACGACATCTTAGGGCCATACCTCGAAGAGTTCAGGTTGAGCTGCCTTCATCCTCTCTTCCTCCTCCCACGTATAGTCGTTAACATCATCACGCCATTGTATCTTGAGCAACGTAATCGTCTTCCTCCTAAGCTGTTTCGTGTCGGTTTCCACAACACGAAGCGGCTTACGAGGTCTCGTAACAACTGGATCAACCTCTAAATCTTCACAGCTATCAGCAGAAACCACCGTATTCGAGACATGCACATACTTCCGTAGATAAGATACATGAAAAACATTGTGCACACCCGCCATCTTTTCTGGTAACTCCAATTTATAGGCGAGCATTCCAATTTGCTCGATGATCGGGAATGGTCCAACAAATCTCGGAGTCAATTTCCCTTTCTTCCCGAATCGAATAACATTCTTCAGTGGAGAAACCTTCACGAAAACTATATCGCCTACGTCGAATTCCAAATCCTTACGGCGCTTATCGGCATAACTTTTCTGACGGTCTTGGGCTGCCTTCATTTGTCTCCGAATGATCTCTACACAATCCGTAGTCTGCCGAATCATTTCTGGCCCAAGTATCAGCTTTTCTCCTATTTCCATCCAACATGTAGGAGTGTTACACGGCCTTCCATACAACGCTTCATATGGTGCCATACCAATACTTGACTGGTAACTGTTATTATACGCAAATTCTACCAAATGAAGATGATCTTCCCATGATCCTCTGAAGTCCAAAACACAAGCTCTAAGGAGATCATCCAAAACTCGGTTGACTCTCTCGTTCTGACCATCTATTTGGGGGTGATAAGCTGTACTCAAACACAACTTGGTTCCCAAAACTCTCTGGAAGCTCTTCCAAAATTCACTAGTGAACAATGGGTCTCGATCGTCCACTATACTCTTTGGAATATCATGGAATCGAACTATCCACTTAACATACAACTCAGCCAATTTCGATGCAGTCCTAGTTGATCGACAGGAATGAATCTTGCACTCTTAGTCAAACGATCTACGATTACCCAAATCCCTTCATTCCCCGTTCTTGTTCTAGGTAGTCCATCGATAAAATCCATCGATATCTGCTCCCACTTCCATGTAGGAACTTCTAGTGGCTGAAGTAATCCACTGGGTTTCTTCTGTTCATCTTTTACCAACTGGCAGTTCATACATTTGGAAATAAAATTTCCAACATCCTTCTTCATACCTTCCCAGTAATAGGTTCTCTTCATATCCCGATACATCTTATTTCCACCTGGATGAATTGTCAGCTTTGAGTGATGACTTTCCTTCAGCACTTCATCTCTCAATTCATCTATATCGGGAACAACTAATCGTCCTTGCTTCCGAAGCCAACCCTCTCGATCAACTTCGAATCCTTTATCCTTTTTTGGATCCAATCCAGATTCCAAATCACGGATAATCTTAACAAGCTTATCGTCTCGCTTTTGGCTCTCGCCAATTCTTTCCACAAGAGTAGGTCTTATCGATAAGTTTGCCAACATCTCAGGTTCCAATTCACACCTGGGCCTGAAGTCAAATCCAGCTAAATACTCAAGGCTCTTCCATTCTGAAAACTTGGCCCCCAATCCTGCATGTCTTTGACTCAACGCATCCGCCACTGCGTTACCTTTTCCCGGAGTATAGGCTATACAAAAATCATATGATGCTAAAAACTCTAGCCATCGTTGCTGTCGAAGATTCAAATCCTTTTGGGAGAAAAGATACTTTAATGACTTATGATCTGTGAACAACTCGAATCGAACTCCCAATAGATAGTGTCTCCACATCTTCAGGGAAAATACAATTGCCGCTAACTCCAGATCATGAGTCGGATAATTCCTTTCATGCGGCTTCAGTTGTCGACTTGCATACGCAACAACTTTATCCTTTTGCATCAGCACTGCTCCAAGTCCAGTACCACATGCATCGGTGTAAACCACCATCTCATCATTCCCACTTGGAATAGTCAAAACAGGAGCACTTGTCAGTTGCTCTTTCAGGATTACGAAAGCTTGCTCACACTTATCATCCCATCTGAACACTTGGTTCTTTTTCGTCAATCCTGTTAACGATGCGACTATCTTGGAAAAGTCTTTGATAAACCGACAATAGTATCCTGCTAATCCAAGAAAACTTCTCACATCAGATGCATTCTCAGGTCTAACCCAATCCTGGATTGCTGCCACCTTGGCGGGATCAACCGCTATTTCATTTCCAGAGATAACATGGCCTAAGAACCTCACTTCACTCTTCCAGAAGTGACTTCGAAAACTTAGCCTTCAGCTGATGTTTCCGTAAGATCTCCAAAACAATACGCAAGTGCGTCTTGTGCTCTTCCTCAGTTCTGGAATAAATCAGAATATCATCCACGAACACAAGTACGAACTTGTTCAACTGATCTCTGAACACTCTATTCATAAGATCCACAAAATATGTTGGTGCATTGGTCAATTCAAACGGCATTACCAGCCACTCATAGAATCCGGATGGTGTCCTAAAAGCAGTCTTTGGAACACTATCCTTTGCTACTCTCAATTGGTGGAATCCCGTTGCCAAATCCATCTGAGAAAAACACCTTAGCTTCGTGAAGCTGATCAAACAAGTCATCTATTCTCGGCAATGGATACTTGTTCTTCTTAGTCACTTTATTCAACTCACGATAATCCACACACAACCTCAACGATCCATCCGCTTTGGTTGCAAACACAACTGGTGCACCCCATTCGGACACACTACGCCGAATGAATCCTTTCTGTAAAAGGTCATCAACTTGCACCTTCAACTCTTGCTGTTCCCTAGGCGCCATCCGCCTAAGAGGCATCACAACGGGTCTGGCTCCCTCAACTAGATCGATACGAAACTCGATCTCTCTATGCGGCGGTAACCCTTTGACTTCATCAAAGACATCCTCAAATCCATTCACAACCGGCATCGATGACAGTCTATCCCGTGGAACAACCAGCGAATACATGAAGCTCATGAAGACGCCTTCTTCATGCTTACATCGTATCACAACCTTTCGCCCCCCCACATTCTCGACTGTCACCTCCAGCCTATTACAATCAACCCTTGCCGCATACTTCCTAAGCCAGTCCATGCCCAAAATAATTCCGAACCCCGCAAAGTTCAAAACAAAACAATCACAAACAAAAGAGCAATCATGACACGACACAACTAGACCACGGCATACCATACACAAACAAGACGAACCCCCAACTGGATTAGTCACAACCAATGGTCTATCAACAATATCCAGTTCCAAACCCAACCGGCCTACAAGTTCACTACAAACATAGGAATGCGACGCCCCAGTATCAAACAACACTCTAACTGGAACACCACAAATGGAAAGAGTACCTTGAACCATCACATTCTTTCCCTCTTCTACAGCAGTAGGAGCTTTCAAAGATGATGGCACAGCCCACAAAGCATAAGCTTGCACAATCTGCCTGTCTTTCCTTGGTTCTGGGAAACCCTTCTTGATGTGTCCCAGCTTATCGCAGTTATAGCACTTTCCCGGCACCTTGGGATTCTTACAATCTCTGGAGAGATGGCCCTTCTGCTGGCAGTTGTAGCAGGTCACTTCACTCCTCGGCTTCTTCTAGCCATTCTTACCCTTTTGCTGCTGCTGCTTCCTCTTCTTGTTCCCA
The DNA here is from genome assembly GCA_030765085.1 of Allium cepa. Lineage (NCBI taxonomy): Eukaryota > Viridiplantae > Streptophyta > Magnoliopsida > Asparagales > Amaryllidaceae > Allium > Allium cepa. The sequence continues at coordinate 914,882,517 of CM060943.1, forward strand.
CTTTGCTGTGGTTTGGACTCCTCCTTGGTCACAGCAACAGCAGATCCTTCTTTAGGAAACAAACTCTCATGCCTGAGAGCCTTCTCCACAAGATTCTCAAACGGATCGTCCAAATGATCCACCAACTGCCTCCCAAGGTAACTATCCAAGCCTGTCACAAACTTCTCATTCTTCTGATATGAAGACTCAATATACGATCTAGCATACTTGGACAAAGCTTCAAACTCAGAAACATACTCAAGAACTGATCTCCCTCCTTGCTTGAGCTCCACAAACTTCTTGAACAAAACAGACTTTTGAGCTGTAGAAATGAACATAGCTTCAAATCTGACTTGGAATTGCTCCCAAGTAATCTCTTCCTCTGGAGCATAAATGGTGATAGAGTTCCACCAATCAGAAGCTCTCCCTTGAAGCTGCCTAGATGCAAGCTTCCTCTTAGTCGCATCCTTAATTCCCAAGTCACCAAAGATCCTCCTACAAGCATCTATCCACCTCTGAACCTCAATAATCGATTCTGTTCCCAAGAAAACCTTTCCGCCAAGAGTAGTATAATCTTTGCACAGCTTAGCAAAATCCACATGTTTTGGAGCTTGAACTTGAACTCCAACATCTACTGATGGCCCTGGAGCTGGTATCCTTCTCATGATTGAAGTCATCATAGCTTCGAACATCGCAGCATAATCAACAGCTCCATCAGCACGGCCTTCCCTAGCAGTTGGTCTCACTCTTCGACTCGTCTAGAACACCTTGAGAAACAACTGCATAAGGAGTTCAAATCCTTCTAAACTACTATATTATATATAGTAACCATCCATCAAAATACAATTACGTCTCTCATACGTAGTTACGTCAACGAGCGTTGGCTAAAATCGATTAACCAAAGCTCTGATACCAAATGTGACGATCGCCCATGACTCCCGCACATAAACAAGAGAATGGTGCGTTGAAAAGCATGCCAGGCAGCCATGGACGATCATCAAGCTAAGATAAAACAGAAAACTCTATCGTACAACTCACAGCGCATGGATAAAATACAATAGAGAAATATAAATATAGTGAAGCTACATAGAACAGAATATCATCATATAAGCATCATAGAAGTTTGATACAAACATCTAAACAATCCATACATCAAGCCTCACTACATAACACTCAAAACATATACAAGCAGCGGAACATCCAGTACATATAGTAGGGAAACAATATGTAAAAGCCTCCAGCTCGTCTTCGTCATCAGCAACGTAGATAACCAAGGACATCACCTGTCACCTGCTACCTAGTCTCCCCATCCCAAAATGGATGAACAGCCCAAGGTAATAAGAGTTGAACATAAAACCTTGAGTCGGACAAAGTCCTAGTGAGCAGTAAATCAACTATCAAACATACCAAAAGAGCATAAAGGATAAAAGGAATAGGAACCCAACCATCCCACTCCACCTCTTTCTACAGTGATAGCCCCAGACACACTAAGCATAAGCAAACATAGCAAAGCAGACATTCAAAGTAAAGCAATTATCACTCGAGCCAAGGTCGGTGTTTTCCAAATACAAACCCCCAAGGCCTAAACCAAGATCAGATAAGCACCCAAAAAACATCGCGCTTGAGTCCGAATGACGATACAACCAACCATCCATGACTCTGGCGATCACTGTTATCATTGCTTCGAAACCACCGTTAATTGAATGACCGGCACATTCTTTCAGCCGTAAGTCAAGGGCTAATGGTAACCACGGTTCTAGACAAACTCCGCACGTCATCGCAGCTCGTGCCTAGGACTTACCTACTCTGCCCAGAGTACTCGACTGTCTCAAGATCATGAGTGGCATAGTGAACTTCATTCGGACGCAGTTGCCTAGAAGCATAAGCAACTACCCGATCCTTCTGCATAAGAACAGCGCCGAGACCACTACCACAAGCATCGGTGTAGACAACAAGATCATGATTCCCCTCGGGAACCACAAGGATAGGAGCATTAGTGAGAAGTTCCTTCAATGTCTGAAAGGAAGCTTCACACTTGTCGGACCAATCGAAACGAATAAATTTCCGAGTAAGACAGGTGGTAGGAAGCACAACTCGGGAAAAATCTTTAATGATCCGACGGTAATAACCCGCCAATCCAAGGAAACTACGAATCTCATGAACATTCTCGGGCCATTTCCAATTCTGGATGGCTTCGATCTTTAAGGGATCGACAGAAATGCCGTCGGAAGATACATCATGGCCTAAGAACTTAACCTTATTCTCCCAAAAGTGGCACTTGGAGAATTTGGGTCTAAGCTGATGACGACAAAGAGTACTCAAGACAATTCTCAAGTGATTAGCATGCTCAGTTTCAGACTTAGAATAAACAAGGATATCATCAATGAAGACAAGGACGAACTTATCGAGATATTCCCGGAATACTCGATTCATGAGATCAACAAAGAAAGCATGAGCGTTCGTCAAACCGAACGGCATAATGAGCCACTCAAAAGAAGCATAACGAGTGCAAAAAGCAGAAAGAGGTATGCTATCCTCCGCGACTCGTAACTGATGAAAACCCATGGCAAGGTCAAGTTGAGAAAAGACCATAGCACCACTCAATAGATCGAACATATCATCGATCCTAAGCAATGGATACCTATTTCTAATGGTTAACTCGTTAAGTTTGCGATAGTCAATGCAAAGCCTAAAAGTTCCATCAGACTTCCTCACAAAGACAACTGCGGATCCCCACGGAGAAAAACTGGACTGAATCAACTGCTTGGACTCAAGCTCTAAAAGCTGCTTCTTGAGTTCCTCATTTTCCCTTGTAGACATCCTCGTGGGAGGACGACTAACTGGCTGCGCGCCTGGAATGAGGTCAATGCGAAACTCAATTGCCCGCTTGGGTGGTAAACTCGAAACAGGTTCAAAAATATCAGAAAAGTCACAAGCAATGGGAATACGAGAATATCATTATCATCTCGCGAGTCAAGAGAATATAAAGCCATTTCGGAATTATCCACATCCCGAAAAATAAGAGATAACTGAGTAGACGGATTCGGATGTCGAAGATATATAATTCTCTTCGAAAAAATAACTCTAGCATCATATCTTACTAGCCAGTCCATACCAAAAATCATATCAAGTCCCAGACAAGAAATAACGTGTAGATTCGCATGAAAAGAAAAGCCACATAAAACAATCTCAACATCATCATAAAGCAAGCTAAGGGTCGTGGATCCTCCAATAGGATTCGCAATCCTTAAAGAAGTAACTAAACAAGAAACATCCAAAGATAAATCATCGACGAGCTTCTTCGATACGAAAGAATGTGAAGCACCCATATCGAAAAGAACTCGAATACTATGATCATGAAATAAAATAGAACCTTCCAAAATAGATGGAGATATACCTTTGGACTGAGAAGGACCTTCAGAAGCCTTAGCAGCATAAAGCTTGCTACCCTTGGCACCAGCCGGAACAGTAGGGCAAGCTGAAACATGATGACCTTCATTCTTGCAATAGCGGCAGAAGAGAAGCTTAGGACAAGCTCGAATAATATGATCCAGAGACCCACAATTGAAACACTTCCGAATGAAAGGTGTTCCTGAAGGCTTAGGCTGAGAAATAGGACCACCAATCTTCCTCTTCTTAGAAGGAAAAGACCTGGACTTTTGAATTGGAATCGGCCTCTTGTTGGGGTTCTTGGAAACCTCAACATCAACATCACTATCACACTCCTTCTCGACGATCTCGAGATGAAGTGCCGAATCAACCAACTCCTCAAAAAAAGCTTAAGCTGGAGCAACAAGGACTTCTTAAGATATTTCTTAAGACCAGAGACAAACTTCAAATTCTACTTATAAGAAGTGCTAATGAATTCAAGACCATATTCAGATAAAGCCTCAAATGATGCAACATACTCAGAAAAAGAAGATTTCCCTTGCTTCAACTCGAGGAAGCGACGGGTCAATAAAACTTTTTCAGATTTAGGAACGAACTTGAGTTCAAATCGCACCTGAAACTGAGTCCAAGAAAGAGTAGACTCATTAATCTCGGCTACAAGAAGCTCATAGCAATCAAGAGCACGCTCTTGTAATAGGCTAGAAGTTACAAGAACTCTATCATGGTCAGAAAGATCCATGCGAGAGAAGATATGCTCGCACGTGCGAAACCAAGCTTTGACTTCAAGAACTGACTCAAAGCCCTTAAACGGCTTTCCTCCAAGATGAGCAAAATCACTGCACTGGCGTGCAAAGGCAGACTTGCGTGGTGGAGACACTCGAGGAGGAACTGGAGGCTGAGTGCTCCTAAACAATTCCAAAAAATGACCGGAAGTCATATAAACGCCATACGGATGTGAGCCACTGGATTGCCCAGCATCTGAACGCCGTCCCCTTCCTCTTCCAGCCATACATTGAGAGTAAGATAAGAACAAGATTATTCACAAGGTAGATAATCAAGATGGAATACTACGGAATAATATGCATCCCTAGACGTATTCCCCAAATTCTATCTAACCTTTGATAAAAGAAGGAATAGAAAGACACGATGATTCAAAGATTTGTATCACTTATACACTTTGATGTACCGTAATATGTGTATCTATTCTGTGTTTATCATATTTTGTCCTGAACTCAGCTCTGATACCACGCTGTGATGCCCCACCTCTATACCCACGCTAGCCAAGGACACTACAGGGTAATGCCGTCAAATAACACGGAGAATAAGGCTGGTTAGGAGCGACCATCTATAGCCTTGCTCTAACTATCTATTGAATACATCGACGATAAACATACCAAGCAGGTCGACGTACCCAATGAATACTTAAAACAAAACCAAAGGTGGTTGAAGGATCTATCAGAACAGAATATAACAACTCAAATGTAATATACATCATAGAATAGTAAATCGTCATATTCACATATATTGATACATAACAGAGTTTACAAAATAATACATGTCAAGTGGTATAACAAACCACAACATACAAACGAATCAAAAGAATACATATATCAGAGTTACAATAAAAAGGACTACACAAAAAGCTTTAACAAAAAGGAACAAGCTGAATAGTCCATGCGGAACAAAATAGGCTAAGTCTAAAAGCACCTAACATGAAACATCTCGGTCTGACCCGAGTATAAAATACACGGGTCAGTCTAGCTAAACAAATCAGTTAGATAAACTGAACAACAATTAACCTGCAAGGTTACAAGGTATAACAAATATCTCTAAAGGAGATAACACAATCATCTAACAAAAGATGAATCATATGATAACAAAACAAGTCTCATATCATCGGCAACATAGAGAAACAAAAGATACAAATATCCCAAATCAAGCCATAAGGCAATAACAAACACCAATGAAGGTAACACAAGTTCCATAAGGTGATCGCTACATATCATGCGGCTCAAAAAGACCAACACCGAAGGGCGAGACCTTGGGAATATACATATGAATGAAACATCAGAAAATTTGCTCGAGCTCAGTACTGTACAAACAAGGATCCATGAGCCCGAAGACTCCAAACCCAATATCACCCATGCGGCTCATAACAACCAACATCGGAAGCGATACTAAAGGGCAACCCAATATCACCCATGCGGCTCATAACGACCAACATCGGAAGCGATACTAAAGGGCAACAAACCCGAAGGCACAAACCAGAAGGCACATACCCGAAGGCACATACCCGAAGGCACATACCCGAAGGCAACAAACCGTAGTGGTGAAGGTCGGAGACCCAGTACTGGACACCACTAACTGGCGGAATGTGTCATAACTCTCAAAAAGGAATCCGAAAAGTGGTAACGTGAGTCCCATAACCACTCGTTCGCACTAAATGTTTTACTATCCGTTAGTTAATTTCACACTCAAAGCAGTACAAAGTTCACCTCATATCATCGGTAAACCAAACCTGAAGGTTAAAACGATCAATTGAATAGGTCGGGGATTAATCGGAAAGATAAACACCAGATTCATGGTCCGTGTTTTGCCCAACCATTTAATCACCCTTCCACTTCGCTCGAAGTGTGAAATTGTGAGTGTGTTTTAAATAGAATTTATAAATCGAAGAAGCGAACTTTTAATACGATGTGAAGAAATCATTTACAAAACCCGTGAATAAATTCAAAAAGGAATCATCAAGGTTAAATATGCATAAACAACTAATTGGAATCAATATGCATCGATTAAATTTGGAAAACCAAACGAACAAGGCAATTTTGGCAAAAACAGCATATTCAGATGTCTGAAAGAAGGGATTCAGACGTTGAAACTAAAAATAAATTTGTTTTGAAAAACAGAATTCAGACGTCTGAATCCAAACTCCCAGACGTCTGAAATAGGCAATATTCGGCCTATTTCCTTTCTGGTTGAAAATTAGCCAATTCAGATGTCTGGAATATAAATTCAGACGTCTGAATCTGAGGGGTGAAAATATTCCCCAGAACAATATTCAGACATCTGAAATTATGGTTTCAGACGTCTGATACTCAATGTTTAGGCATTTCCTGAACCTGGGCCAACTATGGCCAACAAATCGAAAGCAATCGGATGCGTGTTGATTATGGGCTTACGTCAAATGACTACCCAACCTTAATGACAAACCCAAACTCTCCGAACAACATAAACATCGTCCATATAAGGATTTTCAAATATTTGGCTCCAAATATCATAATTTGGCAATTTCACCGAATCAACCCAAATCAAAAGTAAAAGAACATATGATTTCATGCCTAACATCAATGATATCAAAAGAAGTAGACGTAAGTTCAAAACTCACCTTTAATCCCAAAACAAAGAAGAAGGAGTTCAATTTGCAAGGAGAAGACCAACTAATCTCCACTTCTGCTCTACTAGCTTTAATCTAAGATCAAAACAAGTATTTCCTAAGTTTAGGTTTAGGAATTTCTGAGATTGAAGAGAGAAAGAGATAGAGAAGATGAAGAGGAGCTTACCTATGTCTTCTCTTCGATTTTTGTAGCAAGAATTAATGTTACAAAGAAGAACTCGGGCTTGCAAATTTCTAATTCCTCTTCCCTTCCACCATTTTCAGTTTTTCTTAAGTTTGGAGGTGAGAAAATGAGTGAATGAGAAGAGATGGGCGGAGCTTAGGGGTTTAGTTAGCTAGTGGCTGAACCCAAACCGAAAACCCAATAGAAAAAGAGTCAAAATTCAACTTACTCCAAACATATCGAAGCTTACACTTAAAAAGATCACAAACGCCATTTTGGAACCAACGGAGGTGGTTTCAAGTTCCAATTCGGCCATTTGCGGAAAGTAACATTTCGGACCTAAATCCGACTAACGACGTTATATTTAAACAAAACATTTAAATATATAATCGTTAAATATGCAGGTTGTTACTGAGAAATGTAATGACCTAGAATTTTGATTATTTTAAATTGGAATATTAAATTTATTTTAAATATTTAAAAGTTAATTTTGAACTTGAATTTCAAATTTAACGATTTATTGGATAATTTAATAATTGGAATTTACTCAAATAATTTAATCTTGAGTTTTAGGCTAGATGAAGACAATTTCAAAGTTTATTTAATTTTTATTTATAAGAATGAAAATTTTGTAACATTTAGAGTTGTCGTTTGGTCGTACCGGATAAATACGCGCTGAAGTTAATATCGAAAATTCAATATAATAATTAGGGTCCAAAAAGCTATGTGGTCCATACGATCGAATTAAGACTCAAAACATTTTCCATTGTGCTCAGAATAGGGGTGTAACATCATAAATGCCTAGCAGCATGCCTCGATAGGGGTTCAAAATTTTGAACTATGTAAATCGAGATATTTGTAATTAAACAATAATTTTTAATTGTTTAAGGTCAATCATAGCCATATTCTCTCCAATCAAATGTGCCTTTATTTTATACCTCACGCAACCCCTTTTTCTTTGTTTTAAAAAAACATGCAAGTTACACAGTGAAGGAAGAAAAAAAGCAAAAGGATGAAACTTTAAAAATTGATTTCTTCTATTCTACTCAACGAAAAATTATGAAACCTTCTAAAAAAATCATATTTTGCTGATGGCTATGAGAGGGTATGTATTTGGAGATGTTCGATCGAGCGAGGATGTGTGCTTTTCATGACAGTGAAGGTCGAACATTGTTTTTGGCCTAGATTTGGAGAATTCTCAAAATTTAGGCAATAGCTTGAAGAACTAAAGTGATATTTGGTTTTGTTATAGAATTTTGCAACACCGATAAGATTTCTATGGGGTTCGGTTTTGTCTAGGGGAGTGCGATTATGCATGGTTGTGTGGGGAGGAGGCGAAGTTCGCTATCTGTTGTGGGGTGCCGAGCTCAAAGATATGGATATGGGCGAGTGTGGTTTGTCAAGAGAAGCTCGTCGATAAAGGAGAATTCATTTTCGTCGCCTATAGCTATGTATCACCCAAAAGATGCATGCGTGGTGATGGGTTCGTGTACAGGAAAAGTTCGAAGGAAAGAAGAAGGCTTAGAGGAGACTGGGGCGAGCTTGTGGAGTTCATCGAGGAAGCGAGATGGTGGTTTCTATTTGCCTCAACGTCGACCAGATGGCCGTGTTACTGTTTGTCATGCACATTTGGGTTTTCGTTCGTGCATAGGGAGATGCAGCAGTTTCGGGAAAGATGAAGTTTGTATGGGCCGGGTTTGAGAATGTGACGCATGAGCTTTGGAGAATTAATAGTTTGTGTTTAATTTAATTAATTTGTCGATGACCTTAAAAAAATTATAACTCCTACATGCGATGTCAAAATTGGACAAAACTTTTTGCATTGCCATCGTGGTGAAGAGAGCTTCGAAATGAAACTGGTTTGGATGGATTTGGAGACAGTCATTTGGGCTAAAATAGGGCGCCGTCCGGTTTTAGTTCTAAACTGGAACGTCCCGACGACAGGGGAAAATAAATGTGAGTAAATCTCATTCATTTGGATGATTGGCATTAATTTTAAATAGTTAAAATTAATTATTGATTGATTGGTTGAATTGATAAATTATTATCATTGAATGTGATATTATATATAGTAGTACATATATTAGTAGTTGAATTGATTATTCCCCCTATTGGAGCAAATGAGACCCTATGCGCCCCGCATAACAGCGGATCACCCTAAATTACCACAATATCTTACCTCGAAGTGGGATTGGTACTTTTATGCTGTGTTAACATCTGTGGTTGCAGGAAAACAGGTTGGAGGGATCCAACTGGATTCCTCAAAAATGTTGAATTCAATTTCATATATATTGATATATGATATGTTTGAATAACTTATGGTAGATTATAGCATGATTTGAATTAATTCGATGCTACGGTAGTTTTGGCCAAGATTTTGGTATTCATAAATACAAATAATATATGCTTTGTAACGACTCGAAAAATTAGGTAATTAAATTTCTTAATTAATAAGATTTTTGGTAACTTAATATTGAAGGCAATAAAAATTTAGTGAATTATTAATGAAAATAATAACTTGAATAAGATTGGTAAGTTAATTTTTAATAACTTGAAATGTAATAGTATAAATGTAAGTTAATTGTTAATAATTTGGATGTAATTCCAATAAGTGAAACAATGTAAATGTTAATTATATTCTATTTGTAATAAAAGAATGTTACCAAATGAAATGATTAATTTAATTTTAAAACCTTAATTTATGTGTACATTAATTTATAATGGGATGTAAATGGTAAATTTATAATTTAAATGTTGACTTACTAATAGAAAATGTATAATGAATGGAAATGGAATGAATTAGTGTATGAACTAATGGTAGCACTTGTTGTAAGATAATAAGTAAATTAAAACGTAACAATGCTAAGTTAGGTTAATAATTAATAGGTAGAATGTAAATTAAAAAGGAAAACGTAAATTTATTTATAAGGCAATAATTGATGTAATAAAGAAGGTTTGAAACCAAGTTAAAAAATTTATTGAGAACATTTAATAGTAATTAATGTATATATTTGGCAATTGACAATTTATGAATTTGTTAAGATAGTAAAGTTACAATTAATTGAAATAGTAAGTGGGGTGATAGAATTCCAAAGCTACATTTATTGATGAAATAATATGGGATAAACTGTAATTTGATAAAATCTTCTTAATAAGAAATGTAATGGGTGTTATACAAGTAATGAACTTGAAGTAATGAAAGGTATTTAATGAAATTCTTTAATAAGTGAGGATTTGTTGTTCTAGTATTATAAACTTAGGTATAATTGAAATTTCTTCTAATAAAATATGATAGAAAGGAAAGTATTATTAATAAATGGTTATAAACTTAAGTAAACAATTGAGGTGCTAAGAAATTGGATTAAGCACAAATACTTTAAATAAATGAATGATAATAAATGAAGTTATGCAATAATGAATGAATGAATAAATATAATGCAACGAAAGAAGAAACTGACATGACATTTATAAATGAAAACGGATACTTGTAAGTAATAAATGAAAATAATTGAAATAAACATTAAATCAATGAATATGAATGAAATTGTTATTGTATAAAGTTAGTATAATGTTTGTTGTTGATAATAAACGTTACCTTAATGGTAATTAATAAAAAAACGGAAGTGTTTGCGTCAAGGAAATTCAAGGAACAGTTTCGATTGTTTGCGTCAAAGGCAAAGGATATAATGTCGTTATCCAGCTTGGAGCAGAATCCTGGAGAATCCATTAGAGCTTTCTTGAATCGCTTCAATATAGCTCTGGCTGAAGTGGACAACGCAGAGCCGAGAATGATTTTGACGTACCTGATGAAGGCTATTGATAAGACAAGTGAGTTCGGGAGGTGGTTGAAAATAAAAGAACCAAATTCACTTGATAAGTTTTATAAGAAAGCCGATGAATTCATGCGCCTGGAAAGCCTCCAAGCACCGGCTAAGGTGGCATCGACAGGGGCTGAAAATAGTAATGCTGTTCCAAATAAGAAAGAATCTGGCAATCAGAAGAGGGGGAATGATGGTCAGAAGAGGCAAGGAGATGCAAAGAAAGGTCGTCCCTTCAACTTCACCCCTCTGACTGATACCCCGGAGAACATCTACTTTGCGAACAAAGACACGGTCGAATCCCCCGCACCAGCTAAGCAAAGAGTTAATAGGAAAGCTGAGAAGAATGGAAGGTTTTGTCGGTTCCATAACCAACTCCGGCATGATACTAACGAGTGTCGTCACTTGAAGGAGGTAATTGAAGGAAAACAAGCTCCAGCAATATGTAAAAAGGAACAAGAATGGCCTAACTTCGTCAAATCAAGGACAACAGGTTCCTGTTCATCGTCCTAGCTCAAGTGAAAAGGCGACAGCTCATGAATCAGAGATGCCTATTATAAATGTGGTTACAGAGGGCCCTCACCTAGCTGGCAGGAGTTGGGGTGAGATGGAAAGATACACCCGTGCTTTGAAGTATGCACCGGCAGATGAAAGTGTTTTTGTGTTAGAAGATGCTGTACCCCTGTAGCAGCAAAAAACTTTTAATGATGACATTATATTCAGTGCTAGGGATTCGAAGGGTGTTAAAGCTCCTACCATTGATCCTTTGGTCATCTCCGCTGGCGTTGGGCCTGCTACTGTGAAAAGAGTTCTGGTTGACTGTGGAGCTTCGTGCAACATTCTCTTAAAGAAGACTTTTGATCAGATGAATATTCCAATGGCTGACGTTCAAGATTCATCACTAAAGATTGCTGTTTTTACTAGGGAGCCGAAACAGCCAATTGGAACTATTGATTTCTTCGTAGAGCTTGGAGAGGGGCAGAGAAAAGTGGCTCGAAAACAGACCTTTGTTATTGTTGAAGAATTTTCTGCCTACAATGCCTTCCTAGGCCGACCAACTCTGGCAGCATTTAAAGCTATTCTTGCCCCATGGTGTCTGACTATAAAATTCCCCACAAATAATGGAGTCGGTGTGGTGAAAGGGGATCAGAATGCTGGACGAGAATGTTATCTTACAGAGTTGCGTGAAACGAGGAAGAGAGAAATGGGAAAAGATGTGGCGCCCTTGGTCCGCATCAAAGAATGAACCTTGTAGCAATTACAGGGTGGACCCTGCACAGGCGAACATAGCGGTGCACGAAGAGAGATGGATCCCAGAAAAGCCAGTTCAGGAGAGAATAGAGTGGTACCAGTTGAAGTGACAGTGCCGGTACCTGTTGACCCGAAAGACCCGAACAAAGTGTTGAATGTGGGTTCGCAGCTTAATGCAACGGTTCAAAATGTTTTGATATCATTTTTGAGAGCAAATCTGGATGTATTCACTTGGACTCATGCCGATATGTGTATCTCCAGAAATTGCAGTACATACCTTGAATATTGATCCAAAGTTTACACCGGTAAAGCAAAAAAGAAAAATTCAAGTTCCTGAAAGGTCATCAGCATTGAAAGAAGAGGTTGATCAGCTCATGGAGAATGGTTTTATCAGGGAATCCACTTATCCGAATTGCGTTTCAAATCCAGTACTGGTTAAAAAAGCTAATGGAAAATGGAGAGTGTGCATTGACTTTTCAGATCTAAACAAAGCCTGCCCCAAAGACTGCTTCCCCTTACCTAGGATTGACCAGTTGGTGGACGGAACGGCAGGGCATGAATTGCTATCTTTTATGGATGCCTACTCCGGATATAATCAGATCATGATGCATGAGCCAGATCAGGAGGACACGAGATTTATCACTGATGTTGGCCTCTACTGCTACAGAGTCATGCCTTTCGGACTTAAGAATGCGGGGGCAACATACCAAAGACTTGTTAATGCCCTGTTTAAACCACAGATTGGCAAGATTATGGAAGTTTATGTCGATGATATGCTGGTAAAGTCAAAGAAAGCAGTGGACCACATGGATCACTTGGCAGAGATGTTCTCAATCCTCCGAAAGTATGGTATGAAGCTGAATCCTTTGAAGTGTTCATTTGGGGTAGAATCCAGAAAGTTTCTGGGTTTCATTGTAAGTGCAAGGGGCATTGAAGCTAATCATGCTCAGATAACTGCCTTAAGAGAAGTCAAAGCTCCTAGAACGAAGAAGGAATTGCAAAGTCTCAATGGAAAAGTTGCTGCCTTGAGTCGGTTCATTTCCAAAGCTACTGATAAATGCATTCCATTCTTTAATGCTCTAAAGAAAGGAAGAAAAAACTTTGGCTGGACTCCTGAGTGCCAGAAAGCTTTCGATGAGCTGATTCGTCATATGGAAACTCCTCCTATACTTTCTAAGCCTGATAATGGTGAAGAACTTTTTGTATATTTGGCAATCTCGTCTCATGCCATCAGTGCAGCTTTGGTACGGGAGGATGCGAAAATTCGGCGCCCGGTCTACTACATCAGCAAGAGACTCACTGGGGCAGAATTGAACTATTCAAAGTTGGAAAAGCTCGCTTATTGTCTACTGATTGCATCAAGAAAATTGAGGCCATATTTCCAAGCTCATCCCATCAAGGTCCTCACCGATCATCCCTTGAAGCAAGTCCCGTTTCGTCCTGAGACCTCGGGTCGTCTTTTGAAGTGGAATATTGAGCTCAGTCAATATGACACCACGTATCATCCCCGGAAAGCAATCAATGGACAAGCTTTGGCTGACTTCATCGCAGAATGTACAGACAAAGGTGATAGCGAGGAGGTGGTAACCGATAATTCCGCAATTCTATGGAAATTGTATGTCGATGGCACAAGAAATGATTACTATTCTAGGGTTGGGGTTGTGCTTGAAACCACTGAAGGACGGTCACTGTGTTATGCATTAAGATTAGAATTTCCTTCGACTAATAATGAGGCAGAATATGAAGCTCTCATTGCTGGCCTGAAGATTGCTAAAGAACTGAACATCAAGGCATTGCAAATCTTTAGTGATTCACAGCTTATTGTGTGTCAACTCAGGAAAGAGTTTCAAACTAAAGGAGGAAATCTGCCCGCTTACTTGTCAAGAGCCTGGGAGCTTCTCGAGGACCTGGACCATTATACGATAAACCATATACCTCGGGAAGAAAACATGAAGGCAGATTCCCTCGCAAAGTATGCAAGCACTGGTGAAGCTCAATTATTGGGATTAGTTCCTGTGGAAGTCCTGTCAACTCCAAGCATTGACGAAATGGATATTGACTGGATCATGACTGTATCACAAGAGCGAGAATCATGGATGACTCCGATATTGGAATACCTGCGCGACGGCTCTCTACCAGAAAACCCAAGAGAACGGTAGAAGTTGTTAAGAAAAGCATCCAGATTTGTAATTCAAGATGGCCGATTGTATAGGCGGGGATTCTCAATGCCATTACTCCGATATGTGACCAAGGAAGAAGCTGAAACAATTCTAACTGAGGTACACGGAGGAGAGTGTGGAGACCATTTAGGAGGTCAAACTTTAACAAAGAAAATTCTCCGTTATGGATATTTTTGGCTGGATATTGATGGTGATGCCGCGAGTTACGCCCGAAAATGTGACCGATGCTAGAGATTTGCAAAAATCCCAAGAGCACCTTCCACTGAGATAACACAGATGGTCAGTCCATGGCCATTTGCTATTTGGGGAATGGATCTCATCGGGCCCCTGCCAACTGCAAAATCTGGAATCAGATATGCTATTGTTGCTGTAGATTATTTTACTAAATGGGCTGAATCTGAACCCTTAGCTACTATTACCTCTAAGAAAATGATAAACTTTGTAACTAAGAATATCATTTTCAGGTATGGAGTGCCTCAAAAGATAATCACAGACAATGGAACCCAATTTGAAAGTAAAGAGTTCCAAGATTTTTGCAAAAAATTCAAGATCCAGAAAAGTTTCTCAGCAGAGGCTCATCCGCAAGTAAACAGGCAAGTGGAAGCAGTAAACAAAATTATCAAATCAACCATCAAAAAACAGGTGGAAAAAGCAAAAGGTGGTTGGGTTGATAAACTTTCGCTAGCACTACGGGCATATAGAACTACACATAAAACTGCGACGGGGCACACTCCATTTTCATTGGCATATGGATCAGAGGCAATGATTCTGGTAGAAATAGAGGTCCCTTCACATAGAAGAATCCATTTCAGTCAAGCTAAAAATGAAAAGCTACAACTTGAAGCCCTTGACTTCCTTGATGAAAAAAGGGAAGAAGCTGAGCTCAGAATTGCGGCTCATCGGCAAAAAATAGCCAGGCACTTCAATTCCAAAGTTCGCCGACGCAACTTTAAAGTTGGGGATCTAATCTTAAAAAGAATTATGACAACTACAGGCGTGCTTGGACCAAACTGGGAAGGGCCGTATGTTATAGGCCAAAAACTTCTTGATGGCACATTCAAACTTGTAATTGTCGAAGGAGACCCAATTCCAAGAGCTTGGAACAGCAATCATTTGCGCCCATATTTTACTTAAAGGCTTTAATGAAATATTGTAAAAGAATGACGAATGTATGATTCTTGTATTAAAAGCCGTTGTAAAGCCAGTGCAAGTGAATAATAAGAACTATAAAGTGGATGTTCTTGGCCGAACTACTATAAATTTTGTGTTCTTTACTATTATAGACTGCTTTGCTTTATTTCGATATATAAAATACGTCAATTGTATTACTAAAATGTCGATTTAATAATGCAAGCCATAAAAACAAAGCTTACCCATCACAAGACCAAGCAATCCTTGGCATCACCCAACAAGCAAACGCTAAGCCATTCAAAATTTCCATAATCAAATCATACGAAAGAAGTGCTTCGAACAAAAGTTAGCGATTCGGCTGGGAGTGGACCATTGCTAACTAACTGTGAATGTTTGTACAAACGAGCATCTAGTTAAATAGCCTATGTCTGCCACCACCAACTCGCTTAACTATAAAGTATATTTCTTTGGATAAGGGAAATTGTTGGCAACTAAAAGGGAAGTGTATTTGGAAAATATAACGGGGATCGTCGATATGAATAGATGGCAAAGAGACATGCGTGAGCAAGCATGAAACAGCAAAAGACCTCTTCGGAGGCACAAGGCCTCTTCCGCGGCACAACTCTTCGGAGGATAAAGACCTCAAACGGGGCTTGCCAGAAGACTTTCTCAATAAAAAAGATTGGTATGGAATGACCGAAGGCACCTTCCCGACTGGAAGGCAAGGCGCTTGTTTACTAGCTGAGACAGTTTGCGTAGACAAGCGTCCAAGTAACTTCCGTCCGCCCCGTGAATCCATACGATGATCGGAGGCACCTTCCCAAGTGGAAGGCAAGGCGCTTGTTCACTAGTTGAGACAATCTGCGCAAATAAGCATCCAAGTAACTTGCGTCCGCCCCGTGAATCCGGCCAGCCATGAGGAAGAAACTTCCTGGTAGATTCGGAGGCACGCATTCCACCGAGATTTGAAATAAAACTTCACAAGTGCTGGAATGTGAAAAGCCCTCTTCGGAGGCCCATTTTACCATAGTTGAAATGCTAAAAGACCTCGAGCGGGCCTCGCCAAAAAAAGAGAGTTCTTACACGACATAAAGTTGCGGACTGATCGGTGGCACAGAACACTTGTGTCCGCCCCGTGAATCCATCCAACTAAGAGAAAGAAGCTCCAAACTTCCAGGCAAAAGCCCTACTCAGAGGCACACATGTCACCGTGATCTGAAATAAAACTTCACACGAGTCGAAATGTGAAAAGCCCTCTTCGGAGGCCCGCTTCCCAGCGAACAGGGAAAAGATAAAAGCCTCTCCCAAGAGGCAGAAACAAAAAGACCTCTTCCCAGAGGCACAATCAAACAAAAAGACCTCTTCCCAAAGGCGCAACCAAACAAAAAGACCTCTTCCCAAAGGCACAATCAAAAACTCTCTTCAGAGGCTCAAGCAGTTTGAAGCTCCTTTTTCGGAAGGCCCACTGCACTATGAAGTGAAATTCACTTTCCAAAGCAAAAGTGACTTTTTTCAAAAAGTGAAGTGTAAAAACTTTGCAACAAAAAAAGGGAGAAGACTCATGCAATATGAAATGCATTCTACTAAGCTAGAAAAATATTTTCTTGACGGAAATATTATCCTATAAAGTACAAATGCAAACTTCGTTCAAATTGATGAATTGTTCTCTAAAGGAAGAGTACAAGTCTTCTTGAAACAAAAGAGTTGTTCTCTGAAACTTTGCCAATGTGAAAAAGATTGCAATAAACCTATGGTATGGGGGCAATACAGTATAGTCATCACAAAAATGAAGACAATTCTCAATAAACATACCATAGGTTTACTGCAACCTCACATAAAGAGGATAAAGAAACTTGCATAAAAACAGAAAGTAAAAGCGTTCTCAAATACAGATAGAAATTTGTATAAGTAAAAGAACCATTTTATTCCATACTATGAGAATTTTTACATATGCAGGTTTCAAAGTAAAAGGAAGCGGGGACTGGTACCCGCACAATCTCCAGTCAACACAAGCTTATATACAAGCAAAAAAGCAAAAAGTAAAGCAAAGAAGGGAAAGCGGGACTCATCACTTCTTTCTCCCACCACCTTTAGAGCCTTCACCTGGATTAATAGGCAATTTTTCAGGCCGGCTTGGGAGAGTTGGGGGAGAAGGAGAGAGAGCTAGTGCTGGATCAACTTCCGTTTCCTTTTCAGTAACAGAAATGCTTCGCCCTTTCTTCTTTGAAGTTGTACGCTTCCTCATCCTCTTTGAAGAAGACTCACTCCCCGGAGTGACAAGAGCAGACAATTTTATGTCATCAGAAAGGGTTTGCTCTGGAGATACTTCGCTGCCTTCAAGTCTTTCGGCCTTCTGCTCCTGCGAAGCGGTTGGATTGTCCAAGTCTTGAAGGGCTCCTATTAGTTCTTCCTGCGATCCCGGCTGGGAAGTAGGAGTGATTTGAAAGGATGAAGGAGGAACAGCTGGAGGAGGAGAAGTTTCTATGACACTAGGCGTTTTCTCTACAGAAGAAAAGCAAAAAATGTTAGTATCTCCCACGAAGAGAGGAGATAACGGCTCATCGAGTCTTAAGTAATAAGCAAGAAATTCATCAAGCTCGGCCGAAGCAAATGAGTAATCCGCTTGACCTGGTTCGACGTTAATATTACCTGGAGAAGTGGGCTTCCTAATGTCAACTTCATAAGCTTGTGCTTCAGTGCTTTCTTCGCCTTCATCTCCACCATATGCACTTGTAACCTCAGTTATGACATTAGCAGGGGACAGAGAATGGGAACTGAAGCCTGTGATATCAACGTCGGTCGAAATTGGAGGAGGGACAGGGGCAATTAATGGTGCTTCTTTCTCTGGATGCTCCTCTCTCATCGTCCCAGCACGCTTTCTAGCAAGCTACTCTTTTCCTCTGGCAAGGGCTGCATGAGCTCCGTCATCCGGATAATGTGCCTCGAGTTCTTCTTCGGCATACCCAGCATCTTTAAGCATATCAAGCGCAGCTTCCCATACTTCAGCCAAAGTGATTTCATATTTGGGGTCCAAAAATGTGAGACTGCCATGCCCTAGGACACTTTGCAAGTAGAAGTCAAATAATGTTGAACTGACATCGGCTTTAGTGGCTTGATGAGCTTCTTTAGCTGCAATTTTACCAGCAACAGCCTCATCGCGCTCTTTCTCAACTATAGCAAGTCAAGTTTTTAATGTCTCAATTTCGAGGTTTTGGGAGCTGGTCTGTCGTCGCAACTGCGCAACTTCAACGCGATAATCTTCTACAACCTTTCGTGCCACTTGAGTTTATCTTCGGCCTCTCGTTGGCTATAATGAGCATCCCGCACTTGTTGCTGAAGCACACTTTCCCTTTGAAAGTAGGAAGTGGAGGAAGTAGCAAGCTCCTCTTTAAGTTTTCCAACTTCCTTTTCAAGCTTTTCATTATAAGCAGCGATGCTCCACATCTCTGCATCATGTTGATCGAGAGTCTTTTGCCATTCGGATTTATCGTTCTCTATTGTCAACATAGCCTCAAGGTTCGCTCGATTCACTCTCTGGAGTTCGTCAACAAGTTTCTGCCAACTCGACATTCTCTCAATATCAAGTTTGACAACATCAAGATTTCGCAACATGGCTGGTTTGTCGATTGGAACCAGATCAAGATCAAAGCGAACTCCCTTCAAGCACCAGTTTGGAAATCGGCTTTGAAGAGTAGCTAGGCCTGGTCCAACCTAATATGAGGGCCTGCTAATGATCGTCTAAATGTCGGTACGAGCAAGAGCGGGAGATTGAGAAGGCACCGAAGAAATGGGTTCTTTAAGAATGTCAGATGATGACTTTTCACGATGCTTGGTCCGTTTGCTCGAATCTTCGGCAGCGTGGCTCTTTCCTTTGTCATCATAGGATTTCAGTTTGAGGGAATCACCCTCTCTGTGGGAAGAGTCGTGACGTTCATCCCCTCTCCCGTACCATTCTTCTTATGTTCTTCTCTCCTGAGCTTTTCGAGCAGCCCTCTCTTCATCAGTTTCCCTATGAGGGGGAAGATAGCACCTGTAATCATATTGATTGCGCCTTCCATACTTCTTAAAGTCATCATAATACGAGCCACTTCTCCCCATTGGAGAACCTGAAATAAAAAAAAGCACAACTTGAGAATCTTCAAATTGCAAGGAGTTAAGTGCATATAAGTGCTGAAAAATCCTAAGTGTGTGCAACGTGCAGACTACATGCGTTGAACCACGAACCACTCCTCGGTTGTGAAGGAATGATGGGTGTAGTAGCTAACATCAACTCTCGAGTCGACAGGATCTGTTGCAAAACAGAAGTTGCTTCAACCACTGAAGAGGAAACCCTAGTGGCAATAGGATCATCTTTAAAGAGTTCCTGTGAGGTGATAAACAAGTCGCTCAACCCTTCAAAAGTGTCGTCCCCGCTCTGCTTAGAAGGACTTGTTTTCCTGGCTCCTCCGTCATCGGACTTCCCTGAATGTTGGGGAGTTTCTCGAGGCTCTTCTTCTTCAATGACTGGGGCAAGTGCAAATTTTCCAGATGACCCTACGACATCATTAGAAGTAGAGCACTTCACCAGAGAAGCCTCAGGAGCAGGATCTTTCAGTGTAGGTTCCTCAACAGAAACTGGGGCATCCAATGCCTCGGTCGGAGAATCAGGAACTTCGTAAGGCTGAGTAGAGCGGGAAGGGTGTAAGAGTCTGAACTGATGAAGGAACTCGTCTCTTAGAAAAAACTTGATACTTCTCTCCTCAGCCGCCACAGCGTTAAGCCTCTCAAAAGTCTGCTTGTGGCTTGGATCTCGACAAAGAGGAGGAAGGACTGCAAAAGCAGAAAGCGAGGTTAACATTTAGCAATTTGGATCTCGCAAAGCTCAGAAGTGGAAAGAATGGGGATAAGTAAGCTTACCCCCTACTCTCCAGATAGCGTAGAATCCCTGGAGGCAACGGACAAAGAAGAACCGGTTTTGGAAACCATGAGCGCTATCAGAGAGATCGGTGATAAGCTTGCGTTTCCTGGCGCTCCTCACATATATAATGGAAGGATGGTCTTTGTTTCTCGCAAATGTGCATAAATAGCAGATTTCTTCAAAGCTTGGGAGGCGATCAAGCGTCCTTCTGAAGAGAACGCATAATCCCATCAAAATGGCATAGCCATTGGGGTGCAATTGAAAAGGAGAAACAGCCAATCAGCGAAGGATTTGTTGGAGAAAACTGTTGAAAGGAGGAATGGCTCCACAAAGGCACATTTGGCGGTTAACGACAACAAACCCAAAGGGAGGACTGTCAGCAAAATCATTTGGCCCAGGAAGAATAGCATCTGCTTCTACAATCCCAAATTGGGCGCGTAACTTGTTAAACACCCGGTAACTCAGGGTAGTTGGAGTTCTTTCTGGTGGGTTGACCAGTGAACCAACCATCGGGAGGGCCTCTCCAGTTGGTACTGCTCCTTCTTCTTGATGAAAAGCCATTCTACATAAGCAGCCGGATCTTCAAATATGAAGGTGCACGTTTCCTAAATGTGTGAAGTGTTGTGCAAAACTAGTAGAGTGACAAGCAAACATGACTGAAATTAAATTAATAAACATGAAAAATTTCAGGACTTGTTCGAATACAAGTGCAGTATTGAAGGAAAAAATCTGCTCTAGTTGATTAGTATCGCTTTACTACTTCACTTGAATTCGTTGATTCGCAGCATTTCATACGATTTCTTTAAGTTGATTATATTTTATCGACTAATCTATCATTTGATGTGGGCAATCAGTGGCAGTATATTCGCCCTAGTTTTCTGCAAATGTTATATTTAACAGGTTATTAGCATCGAATTTGGTATAATCTGTTAAGAAAGCATAGCAAAGTCATGCAAGTTGTCTCGACAATTCAAAGTTCAAGCAATTCAGAGTTTAGGCAATTCAGTCCGGCAGTTCAAGTTAAGCACTCAAGTTGAGATTATGCTTCTAAGTGTGAATTCGAGTTGAGCATCCAAGTACAAAATCGTCCACGACCTAAAGATTTCTTGCGAGTTAAGTTAATTCATTGGTTCTTTAAATCATTGGTCCTTTAAATCGTGAAGCATAGTAAGGAGAAAAGGCTTCAGTTCAAAGTGACGTGAATTTCTCTAAGTCCAAGCTCGGCCGCGACTCAAGGCTTATGTCGCATCTAATTAAGTCGGTCAAAAGTTAAGTCGTGAAGGTTTATAGGTCGCCCAAAATTACTGGGTCGTGTCCAAGCTAATGTCTCACTTCACTCAACCGACAAACCTCCAATCTAATAGGTAACTCGTCATCCTTTTAACCCGTTAACCCGTTAGCCTCTCCATCAATAGAAGCCCTCATTTTCTCATGCTATCGAATCATCCAAAAAACTAATTCGAAATCACCACAAATTCAATGCCCTGCCATTCTAACGCAAATCAAAAATCAGTTAGCCTGAAGCATTGCAACCCATCGCCATCTCCTCATCAATTGTTCAAAGCCAAATCGAGCTAACTCAAGTTCATCAACTATCGATGTAACAAGATTCGCGATGAAACATTGCGTAAGGAGGTAGGTTAAGATTGAAAAATTGGAATTCATGAATCAGTGATGATAAAGGATCGAGAAAGAAGCAGGTTCACTTACGCGATGTAATATCAAGGATAATCGGTGATTGATCGGATTGAGATCGCCTTTGGAAGCTCGGGAAAATGTTAATGGCAGAATCAAATGAGGAAGTAGGTAATGAGAAGAAAGAAGAGGATGGATGACTTATACATTACAGTGGAGAAACCTGAAGCGGCACATACGACCTAACCTTTAGGCCGCACACGACCTAGCGACCTAGAGGGGGACGGGTTAAAAGATATCGAAGCACACAACCTAACCATTAGGCATGTGCTTCGAGGGGAAAATGTTAACTCTGCTTTGATAATGACTCAGCGACTTAAAAGGTTACGACCTAACGACTGAAAAGGTTACCGACCTAACGACATAAAAGGTTACGACCTAACGACCTAAAAGGTTCCGACCTAACGACTTAAAAGGTTACGACCTAACGACTTAAAAGGTTCCGACCTAACGACTTAAAAGGTTAGCGACCTAACGACTTAAAAGGTTAGCGACCTAACGACTTAAAAGGTTAACGACCTAACGACTTAAAAGGTTAGCGACCTAATGACTTAAAGGGTTATCGACCTAGGGATCTAAGAAGAATAACGACCTAGCAACTCAAGACAGGAAAAACTCAAAGCAACCACACTTAAGTCGCGACCGACTTATGACCTATGTTAGGTCGTAAGAGACCTAGGCAAACGAAGGCAAATCTAATACATGGTCACTTAAGCCGCGGCCTGTTAACTCGTCCGCGACTTGGGACTTGTGATATGAATCTAGAAGAACATGCTTATCACAGTTAAGCCGTGAGCCGTGCATGAGAGATTGAGCGCGACCTACGACCTATCTTAGGTCGGCTACGATCCACGACCTATTTTAGGTCGGTTACTACTTACGACCTGGCATTGAAATTCCTTTACCAATACAGCGCTATCCCCAACTTGGAGGGGAATTTTGGGGATCATTTTCTTCAAAGCATCGAGACTCTGCCATCTTCAAGCCGAGCCTTACTCCAACATTCGAAACTCACAAGAAACTTCAGTCAACTTCAAACAGGGATTCAACATATTCAACCATGAATTCGGAGAACTCTCTTGCATTGAAGTTTTTCTAGCTACTTGTCTTTTGAAGTGAATTGTAATTGAAGGAAATTGTAAAGGATTGTAATCAAATAAGCAATAAAAAAGGATTGAAGTGGACGTAGGCTTGACTATAAGCCGAACCACTATAAACTCTGTGTCTCTTACTGCTTTTTCAGTGAATTACTGCTTTTTTTTATTCCCGTGTTAACGGGTGGTGCTTTCATTCAATCTCTATTCGCATCAGGGTGTTAGCTTCTGACTTTTTACGTCAACACCAGGGTCGAGTATTAGAAGATACCCGAAACCACTTCGAATTTTTTCATAGGTTGATTTGTGAAATCTATCGACTGGAGTGAAGTTATTTAAAGGAATTGGACTATTTAAATCTAAATCTTTGGTACTTAGAAAATTTATGTGTGAAATAAGTAATGTCAACATCAAAAATGTGAATTTGTAAATTTATTCGAGTTACCCCGGGTTTATATAAGTTGTTTGCATGGATATTCCATGTTAATTGGGTTTACTCATGCTGGTTTCCAGCCTGACCCGGGTGTTACTTTGGTGTAATGCTCGGGTCAGACCGAGTATTACAGATTTTGAGGTATGTGCGTTTGGAGCTCAGGAGACGAGCTGGATGGCATGAACGTATGGAGTGCTTCCGCTGTATTATATTGCCGTGTATATGTGACATGATAATTGAGTATATTCAATGTCTGTATATATGTGTAACTCTGATGTATTAAAATGTAAATCAGGTTTAATAATCTTTTGTAAACTGTTATTATTTATTTTTATATTTTATCCGCTGCGAATGTGTGATGTTGATGTTTCTGATCTTCTTCTTCTTCTTCTATCTCTTTGTTCTTTTCATAACTATCTGGAATTTTCGGCTTCGAAAATTTCGGGTCATTACAATTCATTTCCAACTTCATTTTCTGAAACGTCATTTCATTTATTTCTAATTAATAGCAGCCTCTCTTTTCAAATCTCCTTGACCCTAAACCTAACTCTAACCTTATAAATAAGATATTACGCAAATGAAACCCGAGCCTCCATTCTAATCTTCTTCTTTTTTTCTTTTTCTTTCTTTCTCTTCAAATATCCTTATTATCTCTCATTTAAATTTTTCCTTCCTCTTCAAATATTCTTCTTCTTCAAATTTTCTTCTATTTCAAACTTTCTTCTTTCTTTTCATATCCAGATCTTCTCTTCCATTTTCAATTTTTTATCTTTTTCAATTCTTCTTTTTCAAATATCCTTTTTTTCAAACCTTTTAAAAATACATACATACATATATATTAATATAATAAGGAGGAAAATTAAAGTAAATCAAAATAAAAGAAAAAATTACGGAACAAAGCTAGCAATCAAGAAGGAGCCTTAGGAAACATAGAGCGGAGCTATTAATTAGAAGTCTATTATTTTCATATTCATATAAAGGTGAGTGTTTTAACCCACTCACAAGTTCTAAAATTTCTTATGTTCGTTAAATTTAATTTATGTTGTGATTATGAATTTATTTATAACAGTTTTGTATATTTCTAAATCATCATCTCAGTAAATTGCATCTATTTAAATTAAATTGTTATTTAATTTATGATTGCATATAAACTGCCAGTTAGATAGATTGTTTAATTTATTATTGAATATAAAGTAATTAACTGTTATTTATCATATGCTCTATATTGATGTTATTGTTTAAATTGGATGATGATTGTAATAAATGGTTGATGATTGATATTGGGTGAATGGATGTTGTATTTTATATTGTTATAACCTACAAGTTATTATGCATTCTTATTTCATTCGGGATTGCGGTTTGAAATGATATATAACCAAAAATTTTATTTTTAAATTATGGATTGAAATGATAAATGTTCGTATCACTTGACCATAGGGTAGAAAATTATATGCTGACACTGCGGTCTATATATAAAAATATTTTGAAATGATTTTTATGGTTTTGTAAAGAAATATACGGGTTATGTAAATATTGACTTTTGATGTATATAAACTTCAAATTTATTATTGATTCTAGTTATATATAAATATGCTTTGAAATATAAAATAAGCCCAATAATAAGTTTGATTATTTTATATAATATGGTTTAATGAATAATGATTTTTGAGATTATATAAATATTATTTTATATATAGTTGAATGCTTGAATTTAAGCTATGTATAAGTTGGCGAATAAAATTTAAGTTTAATAATAGAGTTTGATTTTTATTAAAATAAATGTGAGTAAGTATTTCCATTTTATTTTAATATAGAGTGCATAATGATTTAAATAAATTAAGGTTGGGAGATAAATTGGAGATTTATTTGAAATGAATTTATTTAAGAATTAAACTCCAAATGTTGATGTGAAATTTATTAAATTGAAATTTTTAAAAGGTATAATTATTATAACTTGATGTTTGGGTCTAGGTGAATTAAATGATTATTTCAAGTATAAATGACTTGAAGAAAATATTTAGTTATTTGAAATTTGAGTTCTGTTTAAATAAAAATGGATTTATTTTGTAAATATTTAAACTAAATAATAGAAGATTTGATTTTTAAATCTAAATTATCAAATTTAGTTTTGGAATTTTGGAATATTAAAGCCTTGAAATATATCGAAATTCAAATGTTTACCTAAATTGAAATGTTGCAAAGTTATGAATATCAAAGTATTATGTTTTCGAAAGGATTATAATTTCAAATGCCTGATTTCAAAGTATATAGATTCTTGAAGTGCTATGATTTTGGAAAGAATATAATTTGAAATAAAAATGATATCAAAATGATTTGGGTTTTTAAAACAAAAATGATATCGTATTTATATGGTTTTGAAATGGATATTTTATTTTGTTTTTGAATTATAAATTATTTTGAAATGACCGCGGAGTTATAATAACGTTTGGTTGTTGAAGAGACTGGGATCGGAAGTTGTCATAATCTTTGCCAACTCCGAAAACCACTTTAACAACCGTGTACGCGGTGGAGATTCCAAAATGAAGTAGGATGGCGGCGGCTATTCCTTTGAGGTAAATACGTGGACCCGACTCCCGTGAGTTGGCAAAAGGTGGCTTAAACAGGAGCGACTGACGGGCTAAAGAGGTAGCACCTCATATCGGACACACTCCTTCGATACTGTACTCTGACTTTGGATTGATTCGGTGACCACCTTTACTTTTTGATTTTGGGGGTGTTTGTTCGAGGCGAGCAGTAGTAGCAGCTACGCGCTACCACCAGTCTGGAAGCTTAATTAGTATACCTACTTGGCATTATCTAGTTGTGCCGTGTCACCTACCATACCGAACTTTACAACGAGTTTCTATTTATGTCGTACCTATGGAGTGTGTGACGACTCAGAATTTCTAACAATTTAAATTTGAATAGTTAATTGATTTTAAAATATTTAAGAATTAATTTTAACTTTAATTCAAAATATTAATATTTATTTGATAATTAAATTATTGAATTATATAGTTTAAATATTGAATTTAATAATTGAAATTGGGTAAATTGTTGAATCTGAAATTTCTAAGCCTGTTTAGATAATTTGAAGACTTATAAAATTTATAATAATGATACCGAAGATAATAAAATGATTAAAATTTAATTTAAAGGTAATTTGTTCGGTTTTAATAATATATCGTTTAAATTGAATTAAAAAATAGCCTTCCGAGGTACAGTCTCGAAATTCGACTAAACCGCTTCCATTGGATCCGTAATAGTTAATTATTATCAGATTTTAATTTTCGTAGCAATCGGAGTTGTCGTTTGACCCTGACAGCTCAAAACGCCTAGAACTATTTTAATCTATTTAATTTAAAACTGATCGTTTTCTACTGTAACTCATGCATACGATCGAATTAGCCTCTGAAACACGATCCATTGATCTCGGAACGCGAGCAAAACCTTATAAACGCCTGCCGACATGTTTGATTCGGGGTTCAGGATTTCGCGTTATGGATCACGAGATTTTTTCGTATTCAATTATATAAAATCAGGCTTACTCTGGAAGCATTAGGTGTTCTAGTATATATTTTCTTTCCCCTCTTTATTCTCTTATGAGATCAAAAAAAAAGAGGCCGGTGCCTTCGTTGTTTCAGACAATCGAAGCCGAAAAAATAAAAATTGGCGACGAATCTCGGCGAATCGAATTAAGGAGCCGTGCAAGCTCAAGCTCGCGTGCTAGGTCGCGATCGAACGCGAGGAGAGGGGAGTGGCATCGCGCGCACTAGGGTTTTTGCTGTTCAAACTTGGAGAATTCGAGGTTGCCGCGCGCATGAAGCGAGAGGGAAGGAAGGCTGAAGGATTCTGAGGGTGTGGAGATGTCGACGATGCAGTGAGATGTCGCCGTGCAGAGCGGGGTTGGAGCTAGGGTTTCATGCTCGACGTTCAAACAAGGAAGGGTTTCATACAACGACCAATCTCATTGGTATGAATTTCTTTTACGGTTTTAAACTAGAATGCGTATTTTAATTTGAAAGCAAAATGAACTTGACACTAATATTGGCAGTAAGCTACAATCTGTTCTGTATTTCATTCTATTCAATTTAATATATACACATTATATATATATGTATGTATGTATATGTATGTATATAGGAATCAGGAAAGATACATAAATTATTTGACATAGATAAAGTTTAGGAATTTTATAATGCTGTGAAGTAAATATATATAAATCTGCTTTTTTTTATGTGTATAGATTATTTAAAATGTACATAGGTTATCTTTAGTATATGAGTTTTAAAAGAAAATGAGATATTACTTATTTGGAAAAAAATTAGTCTAAAATAAATTATTAGTTAAATAAATTTTAAAATGGAAATAGGTTGTTCGTTTTGTCTCAGATGTTAATAAATCATATAATATTTCTTCAAGGTCAAAAAAATCATGGAGAACAAGCTAGTTTGGGATGGATTGCAACAGCAAAATAAAGGTGAGTAAATCTCACTCTGTTGGATTTCTATTTAAATTTAAATGGTTAAATTTAAATATTTGGTTGAGTAATTGAATTTATTTGATATGCACTGTGAATTGATGATCTGGTGATTTCGGTATTGGATGGTTCTCGAGTTTATGGTTGTTTAAGTCGAAGTATTGGGAATTTTAAGTTGTTTAAAAACTTAAAACAATAAATAAGAGAATGTTTTCATTTTAAAAATTACTAAAGTCTTAATGATTTGAGATATATTAAATTAGTAGGGTAATTAAAATGGATAATTAATTAATGTAATTAATTAATGATTTGTGCTATTAATTCAGTAATTAAAGGTTCGAATAAATAATAAATTAAGTTGTAAGTGAATTGATTAAGCGTAAGTAATTCAGAATAATCATTTGATGTTTAATAAATAATTACTCAATGAAATTAATAAAATATAATTATTGGTGTAATAAGTCAAGGAATTAATTAAGATGGTTAATTACGGATAAATTGATTCATTTAATTGAAGTAAATAAAAGGATAGATAATTTCAGTTGGAGATAAATCAAGTATGATTAATATTGTGGTTTAATTAATGCAATTAATTTAGATGAAAAGAATTTATTAAAAATACAATTGGAAATCATTGATTAATAATTTATGATATAATTAAAGATTGATAAATTGAAATTGATTAATCCATAATAAGTGACTTATGAAGAATTAATTAATATAAGAAATTAAGAATTTATGCAAGTAATTAAGAATACTTATTGATTTGGATTAAGAATAATTAATATCATGAAATGAATTAAAGATAACTACTTGAATAAAATTTGAAAGGTAATTAATCCAGTGTGATTAATTAAGATGATAAGAGTTGATTAATTAATTGGTTTGGGATTAATTAATGAAGAATCTAAGTGATTGGAGGTTAGAAAATTCAATTAGAATCAACTGAATTAATTTGGAAGCGATAAAATTTGCTCATGATTGATTGATTGGTATTGGACGCTTTGAATGAGTTGATATCTTTGATATGTAATGTTGTGTTTATCATTTCGGATAACTTGGGATAGGATGGTATGAGACTCGAAGAGGCCGGGATCGGGTATTGGGAGATACCCGAAACCACTTCGAATTTTTATAAATTGATTTGAGAAATCAATAGGCAGGAGTGAAATGATTTAAGTGAATTGGTTATTTTATCCAAGTTTGGTACTTAGAAATTTATATGTAAAATAAGTGTTGTCTCTAGCAAATTGTGAATTAGTTAAATTGATATAAGTCCCCGGGTTTTATATAAGTTGATTTCTTTGGTATTCCATGTTAGTTGGGTTTACTCACGCTGGTTTCCAGCCTGACCCGGGTGTTACTTTGGTGTAATGCTCGGGTCAGACCGAGTACTACAGATTTTCAGGTTAGGACGTTCTGGAGCTCAGGAGGCGAGCTGGATGGCAATATTGAGACATGATGATTGTAAATATTCAGTGACTGTATATAATGTGAAACTCTGATGTATTAGATTATAATCGACAGATATAGTATTCTTTTGTCAACTGTTAATATTTATTATTATATTTTATCCGCTGCGAATATGAGATGTTTGGTTTTCTGTTCTTCTTCTTCTTCTATCTCTTTCTTCTTTTTCATAACTATCAAGAATTTTCGGCTTAGAAAATTTCGGGTCGTTACATTTGGTATCAGAGCTGAAAGGTTAGGCGAGAACCTTGGCTCTGGTGGGGATTACTCATTTAGTAGAGTGTGTAGTACTCTAGAATGAGTTGAGAATATATATATATATATATATATATATATGCGCGTATTTGTTATTTTCTTATATAAAGATTTTAAATGATTTTATATAAAAATATATTTTGATATATGAAGCAATATTTCCTTCTAATAAATATTGAGGTGATTGGTTTTTAAATTATTGAAATTAAAATTTAGAAGTAATATAATGCAACCAAACTGAAGTCTCGAATTGGAATCAAATTAAGTAAAAACGAAAATACAACTAAATTAAAATTTAATTAATTGAAAATGAAATTCTAAATCTGGTCCCGGAATTTGAAAATTTTGTTTCAAGGTAATAAAAATAATAAATAAGTTTTATTTGGATAACTGGGACTTGTTGCAAACAATATGTTGTTTGAATATTTGATTTGAATTAAAAACCAAAAGTGGTATAAAAATTTAAGGACGACCTCGTGTGTAAAAGAAATAATATGTACGAATAGGTAATATACATAAATAAAAAAAAGTTTGAATAAACTCTAAATGTTGAGTTGAAAATTGGAATGGGGTGTGATACCCAAAGTGATAAGTTTTAAGTGGGAAGATTATTGTGAAGTTCAAGGATTGAATGAGGTTGATTGGATTAAGTAAATTGAATTTAACTTGGGAGAAGTTAAATAAGTTTGAACGAACAACTTGAATTGGAAATTTTAAGATGAAATTGGAATCTAACTTGGAAAGTTAAATGGTTGATTTGAATTGGGAATTTGTGTGATCTCAAACGGGTTTGAGATTTGAAAATTGAAACGGATGGACGTTTTAAAATAAATTGGATGATATCAACCTATTGTTAATAAAAATCTTTAAATTGAGAATGGTATTGTACAAATAAAATGAATTTGAATAATTAGATTGTAAATTAAACTTGTTTAAGAACTGGCTTCAAACTGGAAGATAAAATTGAATAATAAATTAAAAATTAAAAATTAAATTGTATTGAATTCTCATTTGAACATTGAAATACATAAGTTAAGATAATTTAAAATGGAATTTTGAGAATTGAACTCAGAAATTAAATTGATTAAAAACTTTGAATAAAACTAAATTTTGTTTAAAAGGGTAAACCAACCTTTGAGAATTTAACTCGAATTTATATAATTCGAGATAGTTTGGATTCAAGATGGAAATTGAATTAGTTCAAAATTTAATTTGGTTTGAATTAATTGAATTGGTGATTGAAGATGTATAAGCTTAAAAATTTAAATGAGAAATTGAATTGGATTATGTTGAAATAATTTGAATTTGAAATAGGTTAAATTGATAATAATTCAAATTGATTGGAATAATTTGATTAAAGTCGAACGGGATTAATATCAAATGGAATTTGATTTAAATTGGGAAGGGAATCAAGGTTGATTCAACTTGAATTGGGTTTAAATAAATTTTAATAGAAATTGAAGTTATTCAAGTTAGAATTGAGTCGATTAAATGGAAGTGGAAATTTAAGTTGAAGTGTTGGGGAAGTGAACAGTTTGACCCTTGATTATTTTCAATATAAATTGTTTTGATATAAACTTATTTATTTTTAACCATTAAATATATACAATGCTTCTTTCTTAAAGCCAAATTATTTTATACTTGTTTTACAATTAGATTTTGGAGCTATCATTTTTCAACTGTTTTCTAAACTAATTACTATTTTTCAACTATTTCACAAACTAATTTCTATTTTACAACTATTTTGCAATTATTTGAAATTTCTAAAACTATTTAGCTATCTTTCAACTATTTTACAGTTAGTTACCTATTTTATAGCTATTTTGCAAAGTAATATTTATTTTTCAACTACTTATCTTTTTTTTTTAATTTTCAAGCTATTTTCTAAATATAAACTGGGCGAAGTTCAAACTGTTATGGATTTAACACCTATAATAATGATACTGAAGATAATAGAATGATTAAAATTTAATTTAAAGGTAATTTGTTCGGTTTTAATAATATATCGTTTAAATTGAATTTAAAAATATCCTTCCGAGGTACAGTCCCAGAATTTTACTAAACCTATTCCATTGGATCCGCAATAGTTAGTTATTATTGGATTTACATTTTCGTAGCAATCGGAGTTGCCGTTTGACCCTGACATCTCAAAACGCCTAGAACTATTTTAATCGATTTAATTTAAAATTCATCGTTTTCTTCTGTAACTCATGCACACGATCGAATTAGCCTCTGAAACATGATCCATTGTGCTCGGAACGCGAGTATAACCTTATAAACGCCTGCCAGCATGTTTGATTCAGGGTTCAGGATTTCGAGTTATGGATCACGAGATATTTTCGTATTTAATTATATAAAATCAGCCTTACTCTGGAAGCATTAGGTATTCTAGTATATATTTTCTTTCCCCTCTTTATTCGCTTATGAGATCAAAAAAAGAGGCCGATGCCTTCGTTCTTTCAGACAATCGAAGCCCAAAAAAAAAAGAAATTGGCGATGAATCTCGGCGAATCGAATTAAGGAGCCGCACAAGCTCAAGCTCGTGTGCTAGGTCGCGATCGAACGCGAGGAGAGGGGAGTGGCATCGCGCTCGCTAGGGTTTCTACTGTTCGAGCTTGGAGAATTTGAGGTTGCCGCGCGCGTGAAGGTAGAGGGAAGGAAGGCTGAAGGTTTTTGAGGGTGTGGAGATGTCGACGATGCAGTGAGATGTGGCCGCGCATAGGGGGGTTGGAGCTAAGGTTTTGTGCTCGACGTTCGAACAAGGAAGGGTTGCATTCAACGACCAATCTCGTTGGTATGAATTTCTTTTACGGTTTAAAACTAGAATGCATATTTTAATTTGAAAGCAAAATGAACTTGAAACTAATATTGGCAGTAAGCTACAATCTGTTCTGTATTTCATTCTATTCAATTTAATATATACACATATTGTGTGTGTGTGTGTGTGTGTGTGTGTGTGTGTACGTATATGTATATAGGAATCGGGAAAGATGCATAAATTATGTGACATAGATAAAGTTTAGGAATTTTATAACGCTGTGAAGTAAATATATATAAATCAGTTTTTTTTATGTGTATAGATTGTTTAAAATGTACATAGGTTATGTTTAGTATATGAGTTTTAAAAGAAAATGAGATATTACTTATTTGGAAAAAAATTAGTCTAAAATAAATTTTTAGTTAAATAAATTTTAAAATGGAAATAGGTTGTTCATTTTGGCTCAGATGTTAATAAATCATATAATATTTCTTCAAGGTAAAAAAAAAAATTCATGGAGAGCAAGCTAGTTTGGGATGGATTACAAACAGCAAAATAAAGGTGAGTAAATCTCACTCTGTTGGATTTCTATTTAAATTTAAATGGTTAAATTTAAATATTTGGTTGAATGATTGAATTTATTTGATACGCACTATGAATTGATGATCTTGTGATATTGGTATTGGATGGTTCTCGAGTTTATGGTTGTTTAACTCGAAGTATTGGGAATTTTAAATTGTTTAAAAACTTAAAACAATAAATAAGAAAATGTTTCCGTTTTCAAAATTACTAAAGGCTTAATGATTTGAGATATATTAAATTAGTAGGGTAATTAAAATGGATAATTAATTAATGTAATTAATTAATGATTTGGGTTATTAATTCAGTAATTAAAGGTTCGAATAAATAATAAATTAAGTTGTAAGTGAATTGATTAAGTATAAGTAATTCAGAATAATCATTTGATGATTAATAAATAATTACTCAATGAAATTAATAAAATATAATTATTGGTGTAATAAGTCAAGGGATTAATTAAGATGGTTAATTAAGGATAAATTGATTCATTTAATTGAAGTAAATAAAAGGATAGATAATTTCAGTTGGAGATAAATCAAATATGATTAATACTGTGGTTTAATTAATGCAATTAATTTATATGAAAAGAATTTATTAAAAATACAATTGGAAATCATTGATTTATAATTTATGGTATAATTAAAGATTGATAAATTGAAATTAATTAATCCATAATAAGTGACTTATGAAGAATTAATTAATATAAGAAATTAAGAATTTATGCAAGTAATTAAGATTACTTACTGATTTGGATTAAGAATAATTAATATCGTGAAATGAATCAAAGATAATTACTTGAATGAAATTTGAAAGGAAAATAATCCAGGGTGATTAATTAAGATGAATGAATATGGAAGAGTGGATTAATTAATTGGTTTGGGATTAATTAATGAAGAATCTAAGTGATTGGAGTTTAGAAAATTCAATTAGAATGAGACGACCCGACTTTTTCCCTACAAAAAGTCATATCATCCTCAAGAAAGAAAGGGATAGAAAAGAGAAAAGAAAGAAGAGATAGAAGAAACAGCACAAGAATCTCAACAGCGGAACGAATAAATTATATTAGTAACATAAGTATTACATAGTATACATCAAATATCGGAGTTACACAGACAGTACATCACATACTACACAGTTATAAACACCCGTCTAGTTATTACAACTCAATACATAACAGGTAAACACTCATAGATACCAACACAGCGGAAAACTATATAACTATACGCAGAAGCCGCCTGCTCCATTTGCTCCTCCACAATTTGTCAAAGCTAACCTGAATCGTAACTTGAATTCCCTTGGCTACTCGTAAAAATTTGAGTACCCAAGAGTTAAAGAAAAACAGAAATAACTCCAGGTCAGACATGGGTCTGGTGTGAGTAACATGTTAAAGTTGCTTAACTTTCGAAAACCTTTGAAAAGAAAAGGTATCACGTAAGACTTCCCACACATAAACATGGAAAAGTTTTACCTTACGCTAACCAAAATATTTGATAGGAAATCCAATGATATTATAATAGTGTCTAGGGTATTCAAGTAAAATACAGAAATAGTCGAAATTGTTACATTCATTAAATTCCAGCTACTAGCCACAAAAGTGGGTAATACAATCGAAACCGTTGGCACTTACTGGATTTTGGATTCCATCAATGGCTGGGCTACTGGGGTACCGCCCATTACAGTACGTGGCCTAGATTACCGTACCGAGGAGTACGCCCGCTCCCCTGCAACACAAAGCCGGAACCATGCCTTACTGAACCGTTCCGAACAAGACCACCCCGCAGTTGTGATCAGCAACCGCACCACTAAGCCGAAATAAAGGGACATCTAGACAGGGGTAAATCTCGCTCTCAAGTGGGGGCTACCCACGAAGCTTTGCTGCACCTCCCCTGTTTTAGCCATTCCCGGTTGATGAGGCTTGAGACTACAATTACCTTTAGGACATATCACTTAGAATGCTAATCATCCACCTGACGATGTTCTGAAAGCAATCAATCCATACAAGTTCGTTCCGGGTTCGAACGAAACCAAAGGCATTATCTCCTTACACTCATTTTGGAATCACCCTCAAAGTTAACGACGATAACCCTTGCACTCTGAATCTTCATCTTCATCTCAGATTCATGACCTAACGTT
Organism: Allium cepa; assembly: GCA_030765085.1. Classification (NCBI taxonomy): domain Eukaryota; kingdom Viridiplantae; phylum Streptophyta; class Magnoliopsida; order Asparagales; family Amaryllidaceae; genus Allium; species Allium cepa. The sequence goes on from CM060943.1 coordinate 914,917,617, forward strand.
AATTTGGAACGATGTGGTTTTCGGAAATCCAAATATGGAAACTGGATCCCTGTCTCGTCGAAATCCAAAACGTGTCTTTTAAGGTCCAAGTTGTTTTAGAGTTTAAAACAATTCAATTTATTATCTATATACACCCAGATAGTTAATTCACAACACAATAGATAATCAACATTTTCATCAACATATAATTCATATCATAAACAGATAACCCATATTATCATCCAAAAGCAGCCAATACATCCATATCACATAACATTACTCATCTCATAACTGAGATTACAAACCATACATGGCAATTAATACCAATCATCAAACATAAGAATGATCTAATGATCACACCATTTATAATTAATTTGAAATGAATTAAATTAATTACTTAATTTCTAATTAATTTAAAATAAATTAAATTAATTACTTCATCATCATAATCCTACTTATCTTAACCATTAATTGATTAGAAATCAATAAGATAAAACACCATCACAATATTCATTTCAATTAACCTTATTGATTAACCATCTCTAATTACAATAAATAATTAGCCTTTAATATTACCTACACAAGTTAATTATATTGAACCCTTTGCAAATAATTAACTTGCAATTGCTTAATTAATTAATTAGCTAAAATTAATTACATTAATCATTTATTCATTATTAATTATACCTTAATTAATCAATTCCAAATTACATCATTAATTAAATAATTAATTAATGATTTCTGATTACATTTAATCAATCTCTCAAAATAAATTAGTTACATAAGTAATTAATCTTCAATTTACCATATATATATTAATTACCCATGATTAATAACCATTCAGTAATTAACTACTTTAATTACCCATTCCACAAATTAATTACTCTTAATTAATTATCTAAATTAATCCCTTGATTAATTTCAAATTAATTTAAATTACTTCCATAATTAATATCTTTAATTACACCCAGTAATTATTTAATTAATTAATTCCCTATGTAATTACAAATCGATAAATTACATAAAGTAATAATCAAACAATCCACAAATGTTTAAATTAATTTAACTTAATTAATCTAAACTAATCACATTAATCAAATTAATTAAACTAAGTAATTAATTCATTAATTACTTTCATTAAGTAATTAAACCTAAACAATTGATTATTCTTAATTAATTAATTTAATTATTAAAATTAATCACATTAATTAATTGTTAAATAATCTTAACATTTCTTAATTACTTAATTAAGAGTTAACTTATACAAATCATTATTAATTATCAATTAATTAATATTTAATTACAATTTAATCAATCTCTAATTATTAATTAATTAAGTGTTAATTACAATCTTAATCACTTGATTAAATAAATCTTAATCATTAATTAAAATTTAATTAACCATCCTTAATTATAGATTTATTAACCTTAATTAATTAATTTGAAGTCTTGATTAATTAACTTAAAAATTATTAATTACTTAATTAAACATCCACATTATTCATTAATTAAATAATTAATATTCCATTAAAATTAATATAATAATTTAAATGAAACCAATTTCTTAAGTTCTAATCTTAATTTCAGAAACATTTCTTTTTATATAATGTATTTTAAAACAAATTGTTTCCAAATTTATTTTAAACTTCACTTAAAATTTTCAATTTAAAACTTTAAGATTTTAAAATGAAACAAATTGTTTAAACATGGTTTTTAAACCAATTTTAAAATCCTTTCTGTTTAAAAGATAATAAAACAAATTTATTTCAAACAAATTCAATTTAAAAATTTCTTTTTAAATTTCAAACTGAATTACAGTTAAATCATTATTCCAAATTTAAACTTAGAACTTTAAAGCTTTACTTACATTTCCATCTTTATTTGAAGTTCAAGTATTTAACCTTCCTAAAATAGTTTAAACAGATTTAAATTTAAAAACTTATTTAAAAAAATGATATTAAAATAAAAATTCAGGTTTTAAAACAGAATTTAAACTCATTTTAGATCCTTATTCATAAATTAAAACTCATAGTTTAAATTCAAAACCAATGTTCCTTTATACATTAAAAAAAATTAAAAACTAAATTTAAATTCCTAGATTTAAATTAAATTCAAACTCAGGTTTATCTACTCTAAATTTCAGTTTTCCAGATTTAACTTTGTTTTAAATTTTCGGTTGCATTATAAAATTTACCTTTTAATTTAAAACAGATAAACAGTTTCCTGTTTTAGTTTAAACATCTTACATTTTTGAATTCAAAAATGTGTCAAAATCCAAGAATTAACAATTGATTTCATATTTAAATTTTAGGTTTAAAAATCTCAGTTTGAACTTTAACTTACATTTTCAACTTTACTTTTAAAATTTTAAAAATAGAAAAACAGAACACAGTTTCCAAACTTAAATTTTTCTTTCTGAATTTAAATTATTTATAAAAACCAAAACTCAAACTTATTTGAATTAATATTTTAGATTCAGGTTTAAAAACCCAAGTTCAAATTAAGTTTACATTTTAAATTTTAGCTTTTTAAATTTAAAAACTGTAAACAGATTTCCAGGTTATGCTAAGACCAAACTAAAGTTTCAAAATTTAAATTATTTCAAAACCTAAGATTTAAACTAATGGAATTCAAAATTTAAATTCAGGTTTTTGTTAGTTTTAAATTTTGATAGCTTCAACACCTTTGTTTAAATTTTAAAAACTGGAAAACAGGTTATGTTCTTCCAAAACCTGAAACCCAAAAATAACCCGAGCCTATCCCACAATTTACTTCGAGTCAGAAGCAACATTTCTTCGAGTCAAATCTTAATTCACCCGAGAACAAAACCTGATCCTACACATCACCAACATGCACACACTTCACTGTGCACCCATATTTCAACTCCTTCCACCTCTGACCATCATCAATGGCCATCTTCCATCGACTAGTAACCCCACAACACCCTTCCAACCTCAGATTCCCCAGAATTCAACTCGAATTTGAATTCATGTTTAAAACCAAAACCTAAAACAGCATTTCCCCTTTCAAGCTTGACCTGTCAACGGCGAGACCTCCCAACTCCGGCTACTATCACCCTTGAAACTCCATCAACAATTCCATCAATCCCTCATCTAGCAATACCCTAAAGATCTAAGAACTCGATCCTTAGTTGAAGCTGAAGTACTCAAATTCTTAAACCCAGTAAAACTAGGGTTCATAACTGAAAATCCCAAATTACAACATCACAAATGAATTTCAATTCAAACTAAAAAATTTCCCAATATCACTGATCATTACTCTATCACTAAAAGAAATTTCAACCCAAACGATCATCAAAATCAACAGAGATCAAACAATTTATAAAATACAGAAAGGTTTAAACTGCTCTCGGTATAAGGTATTAAAAATTTAAATTCTTCTTTTAAAAATCAAAATTTTGGAGGTAGTTTTGATTCCTAATCCTGAACCATTGATTTATGATACTTAAATTTTTCCAATTTTACAGAATTTAGCTGTGTTGTTTATGTTCCAAACAAAAGAGAAACTGTACAACTTATAAAAACTTTTAAAATTTATTTTATCATGAAATAAACAAATTTCATTCAATGATAAAACATAATGGCAACCAGATCAAGGGAAAAGAATTATTTATCAATTTTGAACTTAAATTGTAACAGTCAGAACCTTGGGAAATCAAACATGCATCACACCCATATATACACAGGCAATTTCCAAAGCATATACAAAATTAAACTTGTCAGATAAACTAGCATGTAATCCCTACTTAATTTATTTTTAAATTGGGTGTTACTCACCTAAAATAAAATGCAGAGCCCAGATTTTAACATGCAGAACATTCTTTGCAAAAGTTTTGAATGCCCTTTGAAACTTGCTTCCAATTTGATGCTTTTAATCTTGTTTTTAAAAATGCTTCCAGATTTGAAAATTCATGAATGCAGATTTTGCTTGCTTCATGGTTGAAGATGCAAATTCCCCAGGTTATTTTGAAAAAAAATGCAGGCTTCTTACTTGATTAATGTACGCAGATTTTGAAAATGGATAAGGGATTTGAGATGTATTTCTGGTTTGAGGAGTTACAGGGTAATGATTTGCATTTTGAGGAGTTTTTGTTTACTGATTTTCAATAGAATGAAGATTACTTTGGTGTGAGATGTTTTCAGTTGAAAAGTTTCTTTAGTTAAGAAATGAAACTGAGAAAAAGCCAGGAATGAAAGAATGCCATGTTTTATAAACTAAATTTATGATTTATTAAAAACAAAGAAAAATATAAGATATAATTTGACACTTGTCTAAAATGTTAACACTTGTTAACTTCCTTGTTTAATTACTTAACATATGTTATTGGAGGCTTTTATATACTTACACATGTATCTTTAAATATTTTGTTACTTTTAATTAAGTGTTAAAGAAAATTAAACTTAATTAATTAGTTCCATTAACACCTAGTTATGTATAAAATTAATTTCTAAAGAATAAAGCAAGGTGTTAATATAAATAAAACAATATACAAATAAATCATTTGACCAATACTTTTAAATAATTAAATAAATTTATAAAAGAAGTTGTAACTTAAATGAATACATGTTTCATATTTTAATTTGTATTTTAAATTTCATATTTAATTTACAAATCATAATTTTATAAATCAATATTCTAAAAAGAATAACGCAAACATTTTAAACCCTTATTTTAAATATTCAAACTTAAATCAAAATATTTTAAATCAATAAAACATTTATCTCACATATTTAAGAGCATTTAGTTATTTTACTAAATATTTTTTTGAAAAGCTTAAATCCAAAAATAAATCACAATTCCTAATTTCAAAATATTAAAATTATGCTGTACTAATTTAATTAAAAACAAATTATCTATTTAAAATATATAAAAATACATATGCATTATTAAAAAGAAAATAGATTTATTAGTTTATTAAAAATAAATTCACAAATTAAATATTTAAATAAAGAAGATTATTAAATCAAATCAAATTTGTTAACAAAAATTATCAATTCAATTCAATTTTAAACACAGATTATTAAATTTATATTGTCCAAAATTTCGGGATATTACAATCCTTCCCCCTTAAAAGAATTTCGTCCCCGAAAGTTAAACCAAAGGTACTTTAATAATCTATTTACAGATTTTATTTTAAAATACAGCATATGTTAATTATATGCCAATAACCAATGCAACCAATTCACACAATCATAACAAATCTAATTATCCAAAAGAAATTTGGTTAGAACTTTCACGAGTTTCCCCGGTATATATATATATATCGGGATACTCGCTCTATAAAATCAAAACAATCAAAAACTACTAAGCTATAGAACTCCTATCAAAAATTCTAAATAGAATATCAAACTACATACGAGTCTGACTCAACAACCAATCCATCTTAAACTGCTGGTTTTAAAACCAGAAATATCAAACACGTACTCCCTTAGAGTTACGTGAAACACACTGAATCCCAGTTGTCCAAACTGGCAATTCAACTCTAGAAAACCAAACACTGATCATACCAAAACACAGAAGAAATCCAAAACACTACGGAGCTAGCTTCCTAAACTTATAGCTCCTTGAATCAGAGAAAAACTTATCCCAAATCAAATCTCCGATTCCAGAATCCAAATTCTCCGTCTCTTATCCATAAAAACTCTTCGGACGATCCTGGGCTACCAACATCCATCCTGATCAGCTCAACTCTTGCTGATTCCATATATCCATAAAAGAAAACTCAGAAGTTTCTCCGAAACCTGAGCTATTTCACCAACTTCTGTCTCAAGGAACCATCCACCTACTAACTGAACCACCTGTACCAATCCTGGAATAAAACTCGATCTCTAGCTGCAGACGAATGCTGACTTCCTTGAAGACATCCGGACAACTCCAATAACTCAAGAGAACACTATCGCAAGTCACTTTTGCGATCAACTCAGCCTAACTCCAAGGAAAACTGCTCTCTCTTTAATAAACAGAACAGCTTATGCTGGCTTAGCGAACTCACCAGAGAAACGAGTCCACTCTGCTGCTTATGAACTCCACTTCAGAAAAACTACTCAACCAAAAGACTCCTTAGCAACTCAGAACACTCTGCTAAACTCAGCCACATCACCGAGCAGACTCACTTCTTTACTCTTGTTCCAAAGAAACATCTTCGGAAATATCCATAGTAACTGCATCTCATCACGCAGCTACTACTTCCTAAGATATCAAGATACCATCACTCACTTGCCTCATCCTTATCGACAGATCAAAACTCAATTCTACACTTCAAAGATGAACTCCGAACCTTTAGAAGGTTTCCTTCAGAGATCGATGAAGTTTTACACCACAACAAAACTCACTCGAGACGGTATTAGGTCTACAGTCTCGACAAATACACTTCCAACTTCATCCATTCAAACACCAAACAATGGTAGTCGTGTTACACACACTTCTACTCATCTACCTTTATAACTTATATTGGAAAACCCGAACAGGTAAACCAACAAATAGGTAGAACCATAAATATATATATATATATATATATATATAAATATTAAAAATACAAATACGCTCTCTCAAGATAGACACCACATCAGAGACTAGGTATTCGCTCAACCTTGCGCTCTGATACCAACTGAGACGACTCGACTTTTTCCTCACAAAAAGTCGTAGCATCCTTAAGAAAGAAAGGGATAAAAAAGAGAAAAGAAAGAAGAGAAAGAAGAGAAAGAAGAAACAACACAAGAATATCAACTGCGGAATGAATAAATTATATTAGTAACATAAGTATTACATAGTATACATCAAATATCAGAGTTACACAGACAATACATCACATACTAGACAGTTATAAACACTTGTCTAGTTATTACAACTCAATACATAACAGATAAACACTCAGAGATACCAACACAGCGGAAAACTATATAACTATACGTAGAAGCCTCCTGCTCCATTTGCTCCTCCATAATTCGTCAAAGCTAACCTGAATTCACTTGGCTACTCGTAAAAATTTGAGTACCTAAGAGCTAAAGAAAAACAGAAATAACTCCGGGTCAGACATGGGTCTGGTGTAAGTAACAGGTTAAAGTTTCTTAACTTTTGAAAACCTTTGAAAATAAAAGGTATCACGTAAGACTTCCCACACATAAACATAGAAAAGTTTTTACCTTACGCTAACCAAAACATTTGATAGGAAATCCAATGATATTATAATAGTGTCTAGGGTTTTCAAGTAAAATACAGAAATAGCCGAAATTGTTACATTCATTAAATTCCAGATACTAGCCACAAAAGTGGGTAATACAATCAAAACCGTTGGCACTTACTGGATTTTGGATTCCATCAATGGATGGGCTACTGGGGTACCACCCGTCACAGTTCGTGGCCTAGATTACCGTACCGAGGAGTACGCCCGCTCCCCTGCAACACAAAGCCGGAACCATTCCTTACTGAACCGTTCCGAACAAGACCACCCCGCAGTTGTGATTAGCAACCGCACCACTAAGCCGAAATAAAGGGACATCTAGATAGGGGTAAATCGTGCTCTCAAGTGGGGACTACCCACGAAGCTTTGCTGCACCTCCCCTGTTTTAGCCATTCCCGGTTGATGAGGCTTGAGGCTACAATTACCTTTAGGACATATCACTTAGAATGCTCATCGTCCACCTGAAGATGTTCTGAAAGCATTCAATCCATACAAGATCGTTTCGGGTTCGAACGCAACCGAAGGCATTATCTCATTACACTCATTTTGGAATCACCCTCAGAGTTAACGGCGATAGCCCTTGCACTCTGAATCTTCATTTTCATTCAGATTCACGACCTAACGTTAATTTGGATCGATGTGGTTTTCGGATATCCAAATATGGAAACCCGTTCCCGGTCTCATCGAAATCCAAAACGTATCTTTTAAGGTCCAAGTTGTTGTAGAGTTTAAAACAATTCAATTTATTATCTATATACACCCAGATAGATTATTCACAACACGATAGATAATCAACATTTTCATCAACATATAATTCATATCATAAACAGATAACCCATATTATCATCCAAAAGCAACCAATAGATCCATATCACATAACATTACTCATCTCATAACTGAGATTACAAACCATACATGGCAATTAATACCAATCATCAAACATAAGCAATGATCTAATGATCACATCATTTATAATTAATTTAAAATGAATTAAATTAAGTACTTAATTTCTAATTAATTTAAAATAAATTAAATTAATTACTTCATCATCATAATCCTGCTTATCTTAACCATTAATTGATTACAAATCAATAAGATAAAACACCATCTTAATATTCTTTTCAATTAACCTTATTGATTAACCATCTCTAATTACAATAAATAATTAGCCTTTAATATTACTTACACAAGTTAATTATATTAAACCCTTTGCAAATAATTAACTTGTAATTGCTTGATTAAGTAATTAGCTAAAATTAATTACATTAATCATTTATTCATTGTTAATTATACCTTAATTAATCAATTCCAACTTACATCATTAATTAATTAATTAATGATTTCTGATTACATTTAATCAATCTCTCAAAATAAATTAATTACATAAGTAATTAATCTTCAATTTACCATATATATTAATCACCCATAATTAATAACCATTCAGTAATTAACTACTTTAATTACCCAATCCATAAATTAATTACTCTTGATTAGTTATCTAAATTAATCCCTTGATTAATTTCAAAGTAATTTAAATTACTTCCATAATTAATATCTTTGATTACACCCAGTAATTATTTAATTAATTAATTCCCTAAGTAATTACAAATCCATAAATTACATAAAGTGATAATCAAACAATCCACAAATGTTTAAATTAATTTAACTTAATTAATCTAAACTAATCACATTAATCAAATTAATTACGCTAAGTAATTAATTCATTAATTACTTTCATTAAGTAATTAAACCTAAACAATTGATTATTATTAACTAATTAATTTAATTATTAAAATTAATCACATTAATTATTTGTTAAATAATCTTAACATTTCTTAATTACTTAATTAAGAGTTAACTTATACAAATCATTATTAATTATCAATCAATTAATATTTAATTACAATTTAATTAATCTCTAATTATTAATTAATTAAGTGCTAATTACAATCTTAATTAATCCTTAATCACTTGATTAAATAAATCTTAATCATTAATTAAAATTTAATTAACCATCCTTAATTATAGATTTTTAAACTTAATTAATTAATCTCAAGTCTCGATTAATTAAATTAAAAATTATTAACTACTTAATTAAACATCCACATTATTCGTTAATTAAATAATTAATATTCCATTTAAATTAATTTAATAATTTAAATGAGACCAATTTCTTAAGTTCTAATCTTAATTTAAGAAACATTTCTTCTTATATAAAGTATTTTAAAATAAATTATTTCCAAATTTATTTTAAACTTCACTTAAAATTTTCAATTTAAAACTTTAAGATTTTAAAATGAAACAAATTGTTTAAACAAGGTTTTTAAACCAATTTTAAAATCCTTTCTATCTCATATGTTCAAAAACATACCTTTTATAAACTAAAAGTTCAAAAGATAACGAAACAAATTTATTTCAAACAAATTCAATTTAAAAATTTCTTTTTAAATTTCAAACTGAATTACAGCTAAATATTTATTCCAAATTTAAACTTAGAACTTTAAAGCTTTACTTACATTTCCATCTTTATTTTAAGTTCAAGTATTTAACCTTCCTAAAATAGTTTAAACAAATTTAAATTTAAAAACTTATTTAAAAAACTGACATTAAAATAAATATTTAGGTTTTAAAACAGAATTTAAACTCATTTTAAATCCTTATTCATAAATTAAAATTCATAGTTTAAATTCAAAACCAATGTTCCTTTATACTTTAAAAAAAATTAAAAACTAAATTTAAATTCCCAGATTTAAATTAAATTCAAACTCAGTTTTATCTACTCTAAATTTCAGTTTTCCAGATTTAACTTTGTTTTAAATTTTCAATTGCATTATAAAATTTACCTTTAAATTTAAAACAGAAAAACAGTTTCCTGTTTTAGTTTAAACATCTTACATTTTTGAATTCAAAAATGTTTCAAAATCCAAGAATTAACCGTTGATTTCATATTTAAATTTTAAGTTTAAAAATCTCAGTTTGAACTTTAACTTACATTTTTAACTTCACTTTTAAAATTCAAAAACAGAAAAAACAGAACACAGTTTCCAAACTTAAAATTTTCTTTCTGAATTTAAATTATTTCTAAAAACCAAAACTCCAACTTATTTGAATTCATATTTTAGATTCAGGTTTAAAAACCCAAGTTCCAATTAAGTTTACATTTTAAATTTTAACTTTTAAAATTTAAAAACTATAAACAGATTTCCAGATTATGCTAAGACCAAACTAATGTTTCAAATTTTAAATTATTTCAAAACCTAAGATTTAAACTAATGGAATTGAAAATTTAAATTCAGGTTTTTAAATCTTAGTTTTAAATTTTGATAGCATCAAGAACTTTGTTTAAATTTTAAAAACCGGAAAACAGGTTCTGTTCTTCCAAAACCCGAAACCCAAAAATAACCCGAGCCTATCCCACAATTTACTTCAAGTCAGAAGCAACATTAATTCGAGTCAAATCTTAATTCACCCGAGACCAAAACCTAATCCTACACATCACAAACATGCACACACTTCACTGTGCACCCATATTTCAACTCCGGCCACCTCTGACCATCATCAATGGCCATCTTCCATCGACTAGTAACCCCACAACACCCTTCAAACCTCAGATTCCCCAGAATTCAACTCGAATTTGAATTCATGTTTAAAACCAAAACCTGAAACAGCATTTCCCCTTTCAAGATTGACCTGTCAACGGCGAGACCTCCCAACTCTGGCCACTATCACCCTTGAAACTCCGTCAACAACTGCATCAATCACTCATCTAGCAATACCCTAAAGATCTAAGAACTCGATCCTTAGTTGAAGCCGAAGTACTCAAATTCTTAAACCTAGTAAAACTAGGGTTCATAACTGAAAATCCCAAATTACAACATCACAAATGAATTTCAGTTCAAACTAAAAAATTTCCCAATATCACTGATCATTACTCTATCACTAAAAGAAATTTCAACCCAAACGATCATCAAAATCAACAGAGTTCACTCAATTTATAAAATACATAAAGGTTTAAACTGCTCTCAATATAAGGTATCAAAAATTTAAATTCTTCTTTTAAAAATCATAATGTTGGAAGTAGTTTTGATTCCTAATACCGAACCATTGATTTATGATACTTAAATTTTTCCAATTTTACAGAATTTAGCTGTGTTGTTTATGTTCCAAACAACACAGAAACTATAGAACTTATAAAAACTTTTAAAATTTATTTTATCATGAAATAAACAAATTTCATTCAATGATAAAACATAATGGCAACCAGATCAAGGGAAAAGAATTATTTATCAATTTTGAACTTAAATTGTAACAGTCAGAACCTTGGGAAATCAAACATGCCTCACACCCATATATACACAGGCAATTTCAAAAGCATATACAAAATTAAACTTGTCAGATAAAATAGCATGTAATCAAAACTTAATTTATTTTTAAATTGGGTGTTGCTCACCTGAAATAAAATGCAGAGCCCAGATTTTAACATGCAGAACATTCTTTGCAAAAGTTTTGAATGCCCTTTGAAACTTGCTTCCAATTTGATGCTTTTAATCTTGTTTTTAAAAATGCTTCCAGATTTGAAAATTCATGAATGCAGACTTTGCTTGCTTCATGGTTGCAGATGCAAATTCCCCAAGTTATTTTGAAACAAAATGTAGGCTTCTTACTTGATTAATGTATGAAGATTTTGAAAATGGATAAGGGATTTGAGATGTATTTATGGTTTGAGGAGTCACAGGGTAATGATTTGCATTTTGAGGAGTTTTTGTTTACTGATTTTCAATAGAATGAAGATTACTTTGGTGTGAGATGTTTTCAGTTGAAAAGTTTCTTTAGTTACGAAATGAAACTAAGAAAAAGCCAGGAATGAAAGAATGCAATGTTTTATAAACTAAATTTATGATTTATTAAAAACAAAGAAAAATAAAAGATATAATTTGACACTTGTCTAAAATGTTAACACTTGTTAACTTCCTTGTTTAATTACTTAACATATGTTATTGGAGGCTTTTACATACTTACACATGTATCTTTAAATGTTTTATTATTTTTAATTAAGTGTTAAAAAAAATTAAACTTAATTAATTAGTTCCATTAACACCTTGTTATGTATATAATTAATTTCTAAAGAATAAAGCAAGGTGTTAATATAAATAAAACAATATATAAATAAATCATTTAACCAAGATACTTTTAAACAATTAAAATAAATTTATAAAAGAAGTTGTAACTTAAATGAATACATGTTTCATATTTTAATTTGTATTTTAAATTTCATATTTAATTTACAAATCATAATTTTATAAATCAATATTCTAAAACGAATTACACAAACATTTTAAAACCTTATTTTAAATATTCAAACTTAAATAAAAATATTTTAAATCAATAAAACATTTATCTCACATATTTAAGATCATTTAGTTATTTTACTAAATTTTTTTTTAAAAAGCTTAAATCCAAAAATAAATCATAATTCCTAATTTCAAAATATTAAAATTATTCTATACTAATTTAATTAAAAACAACTTATCTATTTAAAATATATAAAAATACATATGCATTATTAAATAGAAAATATATTTATTAGTTTATTAAAAATAAATTCACAAATTAAATATTTAAATAAAGAAGATTATTAAATCAAATCAAATTTATTAACAAAAATTATCAATTCAATTCAATTTTAAACACAGATTATTAAATTTATATTGTCCAAAATTCCGGGATATTACATAGAATCAATTGAATTAATTTGGAAGCGTTAAAATTTGCTCATGAATGATTGATTGGTATTGGACGCTTTGAATGAGTTGATATCTCTGATATGTAATGTTGTGTTTATCATTTCGGATAACTTGGGATAGGATGGTATGAGACTCGAAGAGGCCGGGATCTGGTATTGGGAGATACCCGAAACCACTTCGAATTTTTATAAATTGATTTGAGAAATCAATAGGAAGGAGTGAAATGATTTAAGTGAATTGGTTATTTTATCTTAGTTTGGTACTTAGAAATTTATATGTAAAATAAGTGTTGTCTCTAGCAAATTGTGAATTAGTTAAATTGATATGTCCCCGGGTTTTATATAAGTTGATTTCTTTGGTATTCCATGTTAGTTGGGTTTACTCACGCTGGTTTCCAGCCTGACCCGGGTGTTACTTTGGTGTAATGCTCGGGTCAGACCGAGTATTACAGATTTTCAGGTTAGGACGTTCTGTAGCTCAGGAGGCGAGCTGGATGGCAATATCGTATAGTGTATTTCCGCTGTATTTATATTATTGTTCCTCTGAGACACGATGATTGTAAATATTCAGTGACTATATATAATGTGAAACTCTGATGTATTAGATTGTAGTCGATAGATATAGTATTCTTTTGTCAACTGTTAATATTTATTATTATATTTTATCCGCTGCGAATATGAGATGTTTGGTGTTTCTGTTCTTCTTCTTCTATCTCTTTCTTCTTTTTCATAACTATATGGAATTTTCGGCTTAGAAAATTTCGGGTCATTATAGAGTGTCTTCTCGTAGTCTCCCGATCAGGAGATATGCAGGAACTGTATAGACTATTGGCATTATTTGTGTTAAGGGCTAAATGGGTACCCCCTTAAAGCAATTTAAAAGTAAATTTATTTTACTATTAGACATTATTATAATAGCGAAATATTACTACATAGTAAATAGTTTAACGGATCCTTAGGAGATGTAAATCCCGATCATTTCTTGAGTTACTGAACTCATATTTATTTCCGTTGATTTAACTTACATATGATCTTTCAGTTCTGACTCGAGTGTTTTGTCTTTTCAAGTCGCTCAGGTCAGCCTGAGCATTTCAGGATTTGAAGACCTTACTTCTGGAGGATGAAGACGAAGATTTTATTAATATTATATGTTATATTAGTCCATTGCATCAATTATTCTGCTGCATTAATTATTATTCTCTGGTATGTGTACTCTGATATGTATTGTATAAATATAATCAAATGTTTTTGTAAAACAGCTTCATGAACTGTTATTTGATTATTATATTTTATCGTTCTGCTGCAAGATTCTATTTGATTTTTTTCTCTTTCTCTATTTTTCTTATTTACCCTATAACAATCCGCCCTTCCGTATGGTTTGAATTGGCATGTATGTCGATTAAAATCGTGCGAAAAGGTGGGACGTTACATGCTTTGAATATGTAATGCTCGGGTTAGACCGAGTATTACAGATTTTTAGGTAAGGATGTTCTGAAGCTCAGGAGATGAACTGAGGGCAGGAACGTATGAAGTGTATTCCGCTGTGATATATTGTAGTTTATCTAGGACAAGTAATTTTAGTTGTCTAATGTTTTGTGTAAATGTGTCACCCTGATGTATTAATGTGCAATTTGACAAGTACAGTTTTCCTTGTATAGCTGTTATTGTATTTGATATTATAATTTGATCCGCTGCGTATGTGAAATTCTATGTTTAATTTCTGTTTCTTCTTCTCTCTTTTTCTTCTTTTCCTTAACTATCTGGAATCGTCGGGATCGAAAATTCTAGGTCATTACATTTGGAAAAGAAATTTAAAAGGGATTTTGGAAGTGAATTTTTTATATAGAGTTTTGAACTAGTTAAAGGAAACTGATCGGGATAAAATAAATATTTGGACTTTAAATTTGTACTCAACTATTTCTGGTTATTGTAAACAGAAATTTGGGAAAAAGTATATAAAGGATTTTAAAAATAATAATTCTTAAGTGATCCTTGTTTAAATATAAAAGGTTTTAAAAATCGAGATTTAAAATAGATTCATAGAATAAAAGGGAATTTGGAAAATAAATATAATACTGGTTATACTAAATCTTAAATAAGATTCTAAATTACGAAAAAGAAGTAAAATTGAGATTTGGTTGGTTTAGAGTATAGTTTGGTTAATTAAGAAGTTAATTTATAAGTGGAATTTAATTTAGAAATCCATTTATAATGGGTTTAAGTGGTGTGAAACCGTTCTCAACTAGATACGAGATTACAAGATTTATAGATAATGCTTATGAATAGAGTGAAATGATTATCATTTGATAAAATGAAGATAAAAAATTCATGGTAAGAATTGATAATGAGATGGGTAAATCGGTTTAAAAAGAAATGGTAGAATTTTATTTTGGAAATGTGAAAAAGGAATTTACGAAATTTGGAAACGTAAATCGTTTGGTGATAAATCGAGAGAGATTTATAAGTTTTAGATTTGGTTATATTGGAATTAAAAAGGTATATTTTTATTGAGAAATTGGGTTTGTTTTAGAAAGAGGATTTTTAATTATTAACTAGGTAATTTAAAAAGTGTTTAAAAATATTCCAGAAAATTAGTTATTTAATTATTTTAAATTGTTTAAAGTACACTTAATTATTAATTAAGTAACCTTATAATTTTTTTAGGTTAATTATTATTTAAAAACTAATCAGTATTATTGTAACAGCCTGCCTTTTTGGACAGTTTTAATCGACAATAAACCACACATGTCAAACTCAAACCATTCAAAAGGGAGGATGTTATGGGTAAATAAGCAAAAAAAGAGAG
This sequence comes from Allium cepa, assembly GCA_030765085.1. Taxonomy (NCBI): domain Eukaryota; kingdom Viridiplantae; phylum Streptophyta; class Magnoliopsida; order Asparagales; family Amaryllidaceae; genus Allium; species Allium cepa. The sequence continues at coordinate 914,933,346 of CM060943.1, forward strand.
AGAAAGGAAAACAAATATAGAATCTAACACGGAATGACATAATATAATAATCAAATAAACAGTTCATGAAGCTGTTTACAAATAACATTTGATTATGCTTTTACAATACAAACCAAAGTTACATACAACATGAATAAATGAATAAATAATGCAGCGGAACAACATGATGTAGTGGAATAAATATAATAAATAGTAACACTATTAAATCTTCGTCTTTGTCCTCCAGAAAGTAGTCTTCGATAAACTGAAAACTTAGACTGACCCGAGCAAATTGAAAAGAAAAAACACTCGAGTCATAAGTAAAAGATCTTATGTAAGTTAAATCAACAGTAAATAAATATGAGTGTAACTGCGTCGGAGATGTTTATTGAATTTGACATCTCTTGCCCAGTGTCAAACATTAGTGCAATAACTTAAGAGATGTTCGGGATTCCATCTCCATAGGATCCGTTAAACTATGTACATATATAGTACAATACGCTATTATAATAGTGTATACATTAAAGTAAAGTATTAAAATAGCATTAAGGCGTTACCCATAACCCCATTAACACATTTTATATAATGCCGTAGTCTGTACAATAAAATAAACTCCACCATAAACTAGTGGGCTATTAGGGAGCACTCCGTAGGTATGATACAAATCAAACTCATAGTGTAACATCCTAGTATTTTCAACCATTTGCATCCACACATGTCGGACTTGAATTGTTTAAAATATCAGATTGTTAATTTATATTTTGCAAAACTCAGCATATACAGTACGTAACAAATCATAGAATCACAAACATTGAGTAATATAACAATAAGCAGTGGAAACAAACGAATAGTATTTCATGAAGCTACTATATATATATATCAGAGTTAAAAAATATACAATAAAAGTCTCGAATACGCTGAAGTCTCAATACAATAGTCAAATAACCAAAATCTGAACATATCACAGGAGTCAACTGAATAACTGCAAGCTGAATAGATAGTTGGATCTTCAAGCGAAGCTCCAAACTCCAAATGCGAGTCTCAAAAAATATAACATTCAGTTTGACCCGAGTGTAAATCAAAACACTCGAATCAGGATTAACATTCTTATGTCAATAAATCTAACTCAAGTGAAATAACTACTGAAATATAAGTAACTCAATGGATGTTTGGGATAACCATCCTCTAAGGATCCGTGGAACTATCTACAATGTAGTAATATACGCTATTATAATAATGTCTATGTAAAGTAAACTATTAAATAGAGTTAAGGCATTACCCATATCCCCCTTAACACATTTTATAGTGCCATAGTCTATACATGTAATGACCCGTATTTTTTTTGATAATGAAAACTATTAGATTAAATAAAATTTTGGAATTTAATATTGTGATAAATCGAAATTAATGATTTATAAATGGGAAAAAAATTAAAATGGAATTTAATAAAGTTGATTGAGTGAAATTGACAAATGTTAATGTGGTTTCAAACAATTGTAATGGTAAACCTAATTAGGAATGTAATTGTAGAGCTTAATTTGGAAATAATTGTAAAGTTTAACAAGGAAGAAAACAAATGACCGTATGAATGTAAATTCCAATTGATTGGAATAGTAAATGTTAAAAAAAAGAATAATATATGGTTCTTTACTAAATATAAAAAATCATATGTTTATTTATTTGAAATGTTGGTAGCATAAAAATTTATTACAGAAATAAGAAATTAATAACTTTTGGTTTGTATACAATAATTCCGTAAATATGTTAAATTACTATAAAAAGGAATTGAATTGTCTCATTTATTTTTACCTTCGAAATCAGTGACAATTAATGTGATTGGAAACTTTTAATTAAAAAGTGGGAAGACGTTAATTGCAAACATATATTGAAATAAATTTAAATTGGGTGATTTATTTCCAATTAATTCAGTTCACGTTTCAAAATTTAATGCTAGTTTACTGTAACAACCCGCATATTTAACGATTTTATATTTAAATGTTTTATTTAAATATAGCGTCGTTAGTCAAATTTAGGTCTGAAATGTTACTTTTTGCAAACGGCCGAATTGGATCTTGAAACTACCTCCATTGGTTCCAAAATGGCGTTTGCGATCTTTTTGAGCACAATCTTTGATATGTTTGGAGTTTGTGAAATTTTTACCCTTTTTTCTATTGGGTTTTTGGGTTTGGGTTCAGCCCACTAGCTTAACTAATACCCTAACTCAACCCCTTCTCTTCATTCATCTTCATTTCATTTTCATTTCTTAAGCTAAAACTGAAAATGGTGGAAGGGAAGAGGAAATAGAAATTGCAAGCCCTAGTTTCAACTTCCAACTTGATTTCTTGCTCCAAAATCAAAGAGAATCCATTGGTAAATTCTTCTTCATCTTCTCTAACTCTTCTCCTCTTCAATTTCAGAAAAATTTCCTAAACCTAAATTGGGAAATATGTGTTTTATTCTTAGATTGAAGCTTGTTGAGTTGAAAAAGTGTTTGGTTGGTCTTCTCCTTGTTATTGAGCTCCATCTTCTTGTTTTTGGGTTAAAGGTGAGTTTTGAACTCACATCTACTTCTCTTGATTTCATTGATGTATGGTATGAATTCCTAACACCTTGTTCTTATGCACTTGCTTTTGGTTTGGATTGAATTGGTGAATATCCAAATTTTTAGTGTTTGGGTTCAATTCTTTAAAGATCCTAACTTTGATGTTTGAATATGTTTTTGGTTGCGAATCGGAGAGCTAATGGAGCTGGGGTATCTATTAGTTAAAGCTCCTTAGGTCCATTGCTCGAATGGTCGCGGTTTGAAAGAAATTGCAATTCATTGAAATAGGGCAGGAATTGCAAATTCATCAGGTTCGGCCGACCGAGCCCTGTAGCCGGTCGACCAACCTGCTACCCCGAGCAATGTCTTTTTTCCTGCATCTGGCCAGCCGACCGAGCCCTGCAACCGATCGACCGACCTGCTCATGTTTTGCCTGTTTTGCCTATTTTTGCATATTTTGATTGGTTATCCAAATTTTATTGATTCAAGTTGCTTTTTAGTAGTTGTTATTGCATCTTTGACTTTGATAACTTATTCTTGACTTCATCCACGGGTTTTTATAAAATAATCTCTCGAATCACGTTTAAAAGCTCGTTTCTCCAATTTAGAAATCCTATTTAAAACGCACACACAATTTCGCACTTCGAGCGGAGTGGAAGGGAGATTAAATGGTTAGGTAAAACACGGACCATGAATCCATGCGTTTATCTTTCCAATTAGTCCCCGACCTATTCGATTGATTGTTTTGACCTTTGTGTTTGGTTTACCGATGATATGAGGTGAACTTTGTACTGCTTTGAGTGTGAAATTAACTAACGGATAGTAAACCATTTAGTGCGAACGAGTTTTTATGGGACTCACGTTACCACTTTTCAGATTCCTTTTTGAGAGTTATGACACATTCCGCCAGTTAGTGGTGTCCAGTACTGGGTCTCTGACCTTCACCACTACGGTTTGTTGCCTTCGGGTATGTGCCTTCGGGTTTGTGCCTTCGGGTTTGTTGCCCTTTAGTCTCGCTTCCGATGTTGGTCGTTATGAGCCGCATGGGTGATATTGGGTTGCCCTTTAGTATCGCTTCCGATGTTGGTCGTTATGAGCCGCATGGGTGATATTGGGTTTGGAGTCTTCGGGCTCATGGATCCTTGTTTGTACAGTACTGAGCTCGAGCAATTTTCTGACATTCCATTCATATGTATATTCCCTAGGCATCGCCCTTCGATGTTGTTTATTATGAGCCGCATGATGCGTAGCGTTTAACTTGCGGAACTTTTATACCTTATTGGTATTTGTTATTGCCTTATGGCTTGTTTGGGATATTCTTATCCTTTGTTTCTATATGTTGCCGACGATATGAGACTTGTTATCATATGATTCATCTTTTGTTAGATGATTGTGTTATCTCCTTTGGAGATATTTGTTATACTTTGTAACCTTGCAGGTTTATTGTTGTTCAGTTTATCTAACTGATTTGTTTAGCTAGACTGGCCCGTGTATTTTATACTCGGGTCAGACCGAGATGTTTTAGGTTAGGTGCTTTTGGACTTAGCCTATTTAGCTTCCGCATGGACTACTCCGCTAGCTTCTTTTTGTCATAGCTTTTTGTGTAGTCCCATTTTGTAGTAACTCTGATGTGTATTCTTTTGACTCGTCTGTATATTTTGGTTTGCTATACCACTTGACATGTATTATTTTGTATACTCTGTTATGTATCAATATATGTGTATATGATGATTTACTGTTTTGTGATGTATATTACATTTGAGTTGTTATATTATGTTCTGATAGATCCTTCATCCACCTATGGTTTTTTTTTAAGTATTCATTGGGTTTGTCGACCTGCTTGGTATGTTTATTGTCGATGTATTCAATAGATAGCTAGAGCAAGGCTATAGATGGTCGCTCCTAACCAGCCTTATTCTCCGTGTTAGTTGATGGCATTACCCTGTAGTGTCCTTGGCCAGCGTGGGTATAGAGGTGGGGCGTCACATTTACTGCATATATATGTTTATACCTAAATTTAAACTTATGTTTTAGATCAAATTAGATCACTAAAAAAAGGATTATTTAGGTTTGAAATCTCATACGTTATTAAATTAAATGTTAATAGGAGATGATAAAGGGGGTAAAATAGATTTACACTTGACTATTTCTTTTTCAGTTAAACTTTATTAGATTTTAATTGCAACATAACTTACCTTTCCATCTTCACTTTTCTAATTTACTCTTACACTCATTGCCTCCTTATGTGGATTATTTTCATACCTTTTATTTATGAATGTAAACTATAAGTGGCGATAAAGATGTACATATATATATATATATATATATTATACACCTGTTTATATTACCTTATTTATGCTATCATATTTTTGAATGTATGTTAATGCATTCCTAGTAAAACATTCAATCAAAATGTTAACATGTTTGTTTAATTCCCGATCTAATCACAAAGAGGGAGAAATGAAAAGTTCTTAATGATGTATATTCTTTTAATTTATGACACATATTTTTTGCAGAGAATTTATTTTCATTTATTGTGTGTTAATTAAATCTTTAAAGGATGTTAATTTGGTATGCTTAGGGTTAAAAAATTAATTAAGTGAACTATTTCTTTTGAAATTTGAATTCTAAAAGTTTGTTTACAATATAGAGTTGGTCCATTCACTCCCTTTCTAATTAATAATTGTCGCATTTTTTTCATTTTTTCCCAATTTGTTCCATTACTCCTTTCCATTTATATTGTCCGAAACATTTCGATTTTGCAAACATGAACTACTTTTCATATTTTTAATTCTTTCTTTTACCTCTTTTTACTACCTGTTACTCTGAAAAAGGCTGTTCATATTTACTATATTTCAATACCAAGTTTGTTCATATTTACTTTATTTTTTCGTTCATTTTCCAACTTCATTTTTTGTAACATCATTTCATTTTTTTTTAATAATAGCAGCCTCTCTATTCAAATCTCTTTAGCCCTAAACCTAACTCTAACCTTATAAATAAGATATGATGCAAATGAAACTCCGGCCTGCATTCTAATCTTCTTCTTTTTTTTCTTTTTCTTTTTTTCTTCAAATCTCCTTATTATCTCATATTTTAGTTTATCCTCCCTCTTCAAATATTATTCTTCTTCAAATTTTCTTCTATTTCAAACTTTCTTCTTTCTTTTCAAATCTTGATCTTCTCTTCCATTTTCAGTTCTTCTTATTTTAATCCTTTTATTTTTCAATTCTACTTTTTCAAATCTTCTTTTTTTCAAAACTTTTAAAAATATATATGTACATATATACATACATAAATTAATATAATAAGGAGGAAAATTAAAGTAAATCCAAATAAAAGAAAATTTACGGAACAAAGCTAGCAATCAAGAAGGAGACTAAGGAAACATAGAGCAGACCTATTGATTATAAGTCTATTATTTTCAGTTTCGTATAAAGGTGAGTGTTTTAACCCACTCACAACTTCTAATATTTCTTATGTTTGTTAAATTTAATTTGCAATGTGATTAGGAATTTATTTATGGCTGTTTGATATTATTAAATTGCTATTCCTATTAATTTGAATTTATTTTAAATTAAATTGTTATCATTGAATATAAACTGCCATTTGTATAACTGTTATCGATTATCAATTCTATATCGATATTGATTGATTGTTTTGGATGATGATTGTGATGGATGTGTGATTTTGATAATGAATGAATGGATGTTTTATTTTATATCGTTATAAACTGCAAATTATAAATTGCAAGTTCGTTTTGGATTTTTCGTTTATTTCGAGATTGCGGGTTGAATGATATACAACCGTAAAATGTTTAAATTGCGGATTGAAATGATAAATATCCGTATCACTTGACCCTAGGGTAGAATATTATATACGGACATCGGATTGGTTAAATTAAATGATTTTAAAATCCTTGATTTTTGAATATAATTACATGATATTTTGAAATGGAAATTTGATTTATATAAATTGAAGTATTATTGGAAAATCAAGTTTTGCATTGAATTTTGGATTGGTTTAAAAAGGAATTTCTTTAAGAATTAAATCGGAAGTTTGAAGTTAAACTTTTATGTATTAATGAAATTCTATCAAAATTGAGTTATTGAATTTGCTATAAAATAACATAGAAATATTTTGAAACTGGAGTAATCTGTAAATATTTTTGAACATAGATCGAAACAATATGAAATTCAATAGTTTATTGAAACTTGTTTTGTCGATTTGGAAATTTGAAATGGTCCAAATATGTTGAAATGGAATGAATAGTTTAATTTGATGTTAATTTCAAAATTCATATTTTATTATAAACTATTTTAAAGATATATTATTTAAAATTTTCTAAGTATTAAGAGTTTCAAATCTATTAAACTATTTAACCAATATTAACTATATATTATTTTAATCTATTTTAAACTAATTTAAATTATTTTAAAACTAATTAAACCCTTTTAATTTGTATTAAATCTAATTAATCTATTTAAAGCTATTTAATCTATTTTAATTATATTTAATCTAAATTAACTCTATTTAACTATCTTAAACAAGTTTTGTAACGACCTGTATTTTACGTGTCGATAAATCGTAAAATAGTTGCCATTAAGTCATTAGTAGAGCTTAAGTCGTATGGGAATTGTTCGTGTGAGCAACTTAGTGAGGTAGTTAATTCGTGTAGTGTTTAGGTCGGTAGAGCGACCTATCGAATTGGACCGACCTAAGAGAGTGACCGACTTATAGGAGTTAACGACCTATAGAAGTGAGCGGCCTAAAGGAGGGAACGAGTTAAGGAAGTAAGCGGGTTAAAAAGATGGGCCAACCTAAGAGCTAGCGGCTTAAGAGTTAACGGGTTAACGAGTTAGCGACCTAGTAGTTAATGTTGTGTTAAGATAGGTCGTGGAAGCCTTAAGTCGTTGGGTCGGCACTTGTGTTAGGTCCTATGTTTAGTTACGTCGACTGGGTATGTTAGGCCGTGTGTTCAGGCTTAGGTCGTGGATAGTGGACTCGTTAAGTCGGCAACTAGTTAAGTAGTTTGGTCGGCACCTAGTTAGGTCATCCAGAAGACTTAGGTGCAGGGTCACTTATAGTGTTAGGTCAGCAGCGTGAGATGAGTCGTTAGGTTGGCAAGGGTTAAGTCGTGACCGACTTAGGGGGGCGAACGACTCATGGGGTTCAGCCTATAAATACACGGCTTTGGTTCACTTTTTGGCACCGGATTTTGAAGAGACGAAGTGCTGCTATTTTGAGAGCTCAACTACAATACTTCTTCACTTCTTTTCTCCACTCTAATCTAGTGCTTACATCCATCTAAGATCGATGATCCAAGAGCTAAAGTTGAATATCTACATTCTTCGAAGAGAGATTTCACCGTTTGAAGCGGAATTTTGTCGGATCAAGCTAGATCCTTTGCTGTCCAGGTCTGAAGTTAGCTGCTTTTGAAGTGTTTAGGTGATTCAGTGAGTGGTGGTTATCTCTCACACGGACCCAAAGGAGTATATTGGATCGGTGGCTTGTTTGTGTGTCAATGATAGTGATTTCATGCATTTTTCCTTAAGTCTGCATGTAGATCCATCGTTCAAAAAGTTTTGAGATCCACTTTACTACATGTTAACCTATGCTAGTTCATTCATCAAGATATTACTTAGAATTCATGCTTGTTAGATTTGGACTCTTTATTTACGAAATTTCCATTATTGTTATAACTGTTTACTTAGATCTTGTTTGAATGATTAATAACTTGGATTAATGATTGTCTTGATTGATTGTTATGAGTTAGTTGATGTATGGTTGAATTTGGATAAGTTGGTCGAAGATTATTCAAAAGCTAAGTGGAAAGGCTCTTGAATAAGGAAAGCTGCTTGTGGCATATGAAGCGGATAATAAAGCTCATATGGATAGATTTGATGATGACGTCGGGATGGAATTTTGCTATGATGCGATGAGGCAAAACATGATGTTGAGATGGGACTTTGCTATAATGCGATGAAGCAAAGCATGATGTGAGATAGCCTTGGTTTAATCCAGACGGGATCATTCCAAGCATGTTGATACTCTGTGATATGGTCCGAGTTCGTTGATAATGGATGGCTCGAGAGGCGCTTGAGCTAGTATGAGAATAGTAATCGAGGAGGATGACTAGAAGGCTGAGAACTCATCGTTATTGAAGGTTCTAGCAGGCTCAAAGCAAGAGTACGCTGGGCAGATTCGATAATCCCAGGCATGGGCTACGACGACGTGCTAAGTACTCTGGGCAGATTCGATAGTCCTAGGCACGGGCTGCGACGACGTGCAGAGTTCTGTCTAGAACCGGAGTTACCATTAGCCCTTGATGGACGGATGAAATAATGAGCCGGTCATTCAGTTAATGGTGATATCAAAGCAATGATAACAGTGATAGCCAGAGTCATGGATGTTTGGTTGTGTCGTCACTCGGTCTCAAGGGCAATGTTTTATGGGTGCTTATCTGATCTTGGTTTAGGCCTTGGGGGTTTGTGCTTGGAAAACATCGACCTTGACTCGAGTGATAATTGTTCTACTTTAAATGTCTGCTTTGCTATGTTTGTTTCTGCTTAGAGGGTCTGGGGCTATCACTGTAGAAAGAGGTGGAGTGGGATGGTTGGGTTCCTATTCCTTTTTACCCTTTATGCTCTTTTGGTATGTTTGATAGTTGATTTACTGCTCACTAGGACTTTTGTCTGACTCAAGGTTTTATGTTCAACTCTTATTACCTTGGGCTGTTCATCCGTTTTGGGATGGACAGACTAGGTAGCAAGTGACAGGTGCTGTTCTTAGTGACCAACGCTGTTGATGACGAAGACGAGCTGGAGGCTTTTGCATATTGTTTTCTTACTATATGTACTGGATGTTCCGCTATTTGTATGATTCTCTGAGTGATATGTAGTGAGGCTTGCTGTATTGACTTTTCAGATTGTTGTACCAAACTATTATGAGTTTACATGATGAGATTCTGTTCTATGGAGCTTCACTATGTATACTTTTCTATCGTACTTTATCCATGCGCTGTGAGTAATACGACAAACTTTATTGTTTTACCCCACCCTTATGATCGTCCATGGCGGCCTGACACACTTTTCAGCGCATTATTTCCCTGTTTAGTGTAGGAGTCATGGGCGGTCGTCACATTTGGTATCAGAGCTTTGGTTAATCGATTTTAGCCAACGCTCGCTGACGTAACTACGTATGAGAGACGTAATTGTAATTTTTATGGATGATTACTATATGTAATATAGTAGCTTAGAAGGATTTGAACTTCTTATGCAGTTGTTTCTCAGGGTATATTAATCATTTCTTTTAGATATTAGGAATGAGTTGAAGAGGGAGACCAGCTGCTAGGGGAGGCCGTAATGTTAAGGGGGCTGCTTGTTTGCACCAAAAAATGGACAAACACCTCCAAGTCGTATGAATTAGTTGGTTTTATGTTGTTTCTTGTGATTTGGGTGATTTATGCAAATATATAAAAAGCAGGGACTAAACTGTAAAAGACACACAGATTTATAGTGGTTCGGCCAGAACGTGCCTACGTCCACTTTATATGTTATTCTCCTTTTTCTTTCAGATTACAAGTACAAAGCTTTGTATACAAGTATTTGAAAGTTGTTTGAAAGTTCCTTCCGTGCTTGAGCTCTCAAACTTGTCTGCCATTGTTGTACCCCTGCCCCTCTATTTATAGAGCGAGGCTGGAGGCAGGGGTCTTGGATGTATATAGCTGTTGGTGGGCCTGGGCTGAAGCAATGTGGCCAGGCAGTGTTGGTTCGGAGGTGAGGGCGTGGTTTGGTCCGGTAGCGAGGGCGTTGCTTAGTTCGGTGGTAAATGATCCGGTGGTAGCCCCCATTGGCCTTGGTTCGGTGGTAAATGATCCGGTGGTAGCTCCCCTTGGCCTTGGTTCGGTGGCACGGGAAGTGAGGTTGGTTCGGTGATGGAGTGGAGGGCCTTTGGTTCGGTAGGAGTTGGATTGGTATTGCCTGGCCTTGGACAGGCATTGCTTGGAGTAGCCTTGGTCCGGCGTTGCTTGGAGGGGCGTTGGCTCGGTGGGGTTTGGACCGGTGATGGATGGTTCGGTAGTGAGTGTGGCGTGGTTGGTTCGGCACGTGATGGAGAATGCTCGGTTCGGCAAGTGATGGTGAATGCTCGGTTCGGCACGGGGAGTTGGACCGGTAGGACTTGGACCGGTGTGGGTGATTCGGTGATGTTGGTCCGGTTCGGTAGGTGGGTTGGCCCCGTGTAGTTCGGATGTGTTATGGACCGGTGTTGGTGGAGGATAGGGTTTGGTTCTGTAGTAGGTTGATTTACTCGATGGATTTGGTTCGGTGAAGGGTGGAAACATATGGGTGAAAACACACCCAACACTTGCCCCCCAAAGTGGGGCATATACTCGTATATGTCGTGCTTTGTTTACTTGGACAACCTCATCCGGCCCGAAAAACCGAACCGGTTTGTTCGGCCATCCAACTCTCCCTTATAAGTAGGAGTACCAGTCCTTCGCTATTTCTCACCGAACGAAGCAGCCGAATCAGATTCTAAGTGGATCGCCGAATTAGCTATCGTACCGGACCAATCTTGACTGTTGGATCAGGTAACTGCCGAATGTCCCTTCTTCACCCTTCTCTCTTCTCTTTTTTTTTGAATGCCGAATGTTCGGCACTGGGAATGCCGAATGAATCTCGGCATTGGAAATGCCGAACGAATCAAGGTTTTTCGAATGCCGAATGAAATAAGGTACTCTGAATGCCGAATGAAATTACCACCAGATGAGCTTGGGGAGTGTAGTGCCGAACGACCTCTCGTCTTGCTGTACCGAATGAACTTAAAGGCTTTCAACACCGAATGGACTTTAATCTCAACCTTTGTGTTTTGAACTGCGAGTGAAAACCCCTGGCTACATGTACTTATTAGCTTGTATTTCCATATTCCTTGTTCTAATTTGTTCTTCCGGTGTTTGCGGATAATGTCTCGCAAAGCAGAAACTCGATCAGATAAACGAAAGTCTAAGGGCGAAGGAGAGTCCTCCTCCGTGCCCCCAGCCCAGCCAAGATCGGAACGTCATGGACCTGCCCCGAGGTCGCTAGTAGATGGGTATGGCCCTAAGGAGCTTCTGAACTCTCCACGTGACTGTTTTCCTAGCTCCCTCAGAGAGGAGCAGCTTGATGTCATTTCTCGTTCCTTCGGGATTGACAGAGCACGCATGCTATTGCCGAGGTATGGAGTTATGCCGTATGACCCTCCTGAAGGATATTTCGCTTACAGTAGATACCACTGTATGTGTGGGGCCATTCCTCCTATCAATGCCTGGATAATCAGCTTCATCACCTATCTGAAGGTGGCCCCTTTCCAGCTCCAGCCCAACTCCTACGCTATCTTGGTGTGCTTATTCGTTATCTTCCAGAGGAGGTATGGGCGCCCCCCTTCTAACCGGGAAATCCAATACTTGTATAATCTGAGAGGCTACAAGAAGGGGTCTCCGTATGTTAGTTTAGAAGCGGCCGTGTCCTTCAAACCGGTCTTGGACTTATACTCAAAGTTCACCATGTTTAAGAAAGAATAGTTTTTTATCAAGGACGATTATGTCTCCTTCCGCCTCTTCACTTCTGGCTGTAAGTTGAACTTTATTTACAGTTTCCTTGTTCCGACTGCAGTGCTTCTTCTGATATGCTTCTATTTCTTGCTAGTGACAGGTGGCTTTGCGGTCGTGGAGAGTGATTCCCTGGTCCAGATGGCTGCATAAATAAAGGCCATTTCGGGACGGGACAGGTCGGCTTCTTTTCTGATCAGGAATGCTACTCTCCTGGAGCACAACCTGATCCTGCCACACCAGTCCGTGGTTAAGCAGAGGGATATGGCTGAGGAGAAGGCTGCCAAAGCCAAGGAAGGGGCCACGGTGAAAAGTGGCAAGAGGGAACCTTTTACAAAGCCTCCCGTTGTCGGAGGTAAGATGCTTAAGAAGTCCGATGGTCCCTCTCCTAGCACTTGCCCAATGACTCCGGGGGAGGAAGACCTAGAGGAGGATAGAGGTGAAGGCGAAGGAGGCGATGTAGGTGGAGAGGCAGGGAGCGGAGACGACATAGAAGGTGACGGTGGTGGTGACGGTGCTGGGGCTTTGCCTCCTGGGCAAGCAGGCGAGATTCAAGAGTGGACGGATGATGCCTTCCACCAGGCTTTTGAGGGGATGGAGGAAGGATCAGCCTTGGTGGAGAAATCGAAGAGGTCTGATAAGGCCGGGTCCGGTGCCAGCCTATCTTCCGAGAGTATCTCGGCTAAGGCAACTCCGGGGGTCCAAGGTGAATTCTTAACTCCTTCTGCAGATTCCATTTACGATAGGGACTTAGGAATATCTTATGGTTCGCTCCCATCCTGAAATGAGATTCAGGACTTATTGCAGTATCCTACTCCTCCGCAGGGTTCGTAAATAGATGTGCCTTCTTACTCTTTTTAACTTAACGTATTTCTTGAATTATGGATCATTGTATGTTTGTAACACTTGGTTTTCATTCCAGGAATGGGTAAGGTGGCCAAGACATCAGATATTCGGCACCGTCTTGAGCAGTATAAGTTACTCAAAGCTTCCGCCAAACCAAAGCCGTAAGCTAGCCGTCCTGGAGATACGGTTAGATATCGCCCTCTTCTCGGAGTTATTGAAGAAGATATGCAAAAGAGAAAGAGGGGCCGATCTTCGTTTGAACCTCTACCTGGCCCTCAGCCTCCAGCCCAGCCTATCCATGATATTACTGAAGAGGATACTGAGCTTATGCCTTCCCCACATCCGTCCGAAAATCCAACTATTACCCCGATAGACCATCCTAGTTTGGTTCGCAACCCATTTGCTGGCCATCCGGATCTGGACCCGAGTTTTCAGGATATCTCTTTTGACGAGGCCACGGGTGAGCATCTTCACCCCCGCAATCCCATGGTATGGGTGCTTGATGAGGCTAAGTCCTTAGATCTCGATTTGCTTACTACTCGGGTAGTTACCATGGGGGACGAAGCCAAAGCTAATATTGATCGGGTTGCGGAGGATACCAGGAAGTTGATGGGGCATCATGGTCGTCGGGTCAAGGCTGGAGAGGAGATTGGGAGTGCTAATATTCGGTTGCATCTAAAGGTTGCTGATCAGGCCAAACAGCTTGTCGATCAAGCCATTCAGATTTCTTAGCACGAGATAGCCTCCAGGCGGTTAAAGGAGACTATGGAAGAGGCTAGTAGGGCAGAACTACGAAAGATGGAGGCCGTCTGCAAGGAGAGGATTGACATAGCCATTGCTACGGTGGATGAGGTTCGGAGGGAGGATCTCGAGCAGGTAGAGGAGTTATCTGGGAGGCTTGAGGCCGCAGAGCTTGCTTAGGCCAGGCTAAAGGAAGAGATGGAGGAAATGAGGAGGTCTCTCCAGGCTGACCGCTTGAGATATCGATCGGAGTGGGATGTGGCCATCGCTAAGTTGCTGTCCTCCGAGGCCTGGGTGAGGGAGTGTGAGGATAATGTGGGGATGATGGACGAAATGTTGCAGGATATGTACTTTCGTACCTGGAAGCAGGGTAATCTATCCTGGATGGATGACTATCCCCGGGTCATGGCCAGGATATATCTCCGGGCTTTGGAGGAGGCCAAGGCCGATGCAGTTAAGGAGGGTGGCACGGCCTTCAGAATGGACGTGGTTACCGCACAGTTCTCAAAGGAGGAGAAGGTAGCGGTGAAGGAGGGGATGCGGCTGCTTGCTGCGGAGGAAGTCGGTGTGCAGTTGGGGGATGAGGACCAAGAAGCGGGTGTTGGTGAGTTTTCCCTTTTTAGCTTTTCATAACTTGATCGTTCGTTGTTGGTTTAATGGACTCTTCTCCTGAATTGGACAGGTGGGGCCTCTGGTCATCATGCTGGGAGCTCCGATCCTGCAGTCAAGTAGATTCGAAGAGCTGGTAGGACGAGGGTGGAGCACTGGTGCAGTTGGTTATTTCATTTAGCCTACTTGACATTCCTATACATGCTAGTTCAAAACATTAATGTATTCTTAAGTTGTAATTATGCTATTGAACGTCTCTATGTAAGTTTATAACGTAAGTTGATTCTGTTATATTTTGAATGCTGTTATTATTTTGAAGTGCTGTATAAAAAACATAGTTATGCATATGCCTGTGATTTAATTGTGTTCAATGTTAAGCTTTTGCTTGAAATATAATCTTATGTTTTGCAATGTTATGAATAAGTCATAGATATGATTATGTACAAAAGAAAAGAGTGCCGCCCTTCATGTTCTGGTTGCAGGGGGTAGCTTTGGACATCTTGTGTAATTAACCATGGATGCGGCTGAGTGCCTTGTCACCCAGTTTGCGGGCTCAGATTCTCATGAGCGAATACCTCCTACTTAGTGTCCTGTACTTTGGGGATCGTTATGCAGGATACAAGAACAATATTTAAATGGAATGGAAATGTAGGAAAAGTAAAACTTCCAGTCACGGAAGGCCGTCGATATGCTTAAGTTCGTGGCAAACGGGTTTTGTAGTCACTTTCCCTAGCTGTGGGTCTTGGAGACATTTGTCACCCATCTTACTCCTCCGCAGGGAGTTTATCTTTTTTACCACAGCCGCACTTAAGACATATCGGAGCCGAGATCGCGCACAGTAACTACCCGAGCCATTATGGCCCGTAATCGTTGGTATTATTCGATTTACTGTGGCCGGCTAGCGTGGGTGCCGATCGTCAACCGTGAAGTACCCCTGGCTGGCCACACCTTATGTTGGGGCTTAAAGTAGGTTCACAGTTCCCGGCGAGCCGAACGCCGTAATGAGCTGCCATCGGCTATAGTCGGCCTTCTTGATGGCTTATAATCGGCTCATTACAGTTGGCTTTGAGGGCAGTCGCGAGCAATGAGTTAAGCTGCAGCAGAGGGATGCTGGAGCAAAAGTGTCTCATTGGAGAGTGCATAGAATCGCATAGTACCTGTTGAGTCTTGTCCCGGTGAGGTTGCGCCGTGAAGTTCCGGTATGGGAATGTCGTTATACATGGTTTCGTTCAACAGAAAAGGATAACACTTAACAAGCGGCTAAGATATAAAGGAACAAGTTAAAAAGAGACTAGATTTTTACAGTGGTTCGGCACGATAATGCCTACGTCCACTGATTCTCTTTGTTAATTCACTTCATATGGGCAATACAAGTTAAGAAAAGTATCGACGAAGGTGTTGGATGTTCCATGCCCTCTGGAACACCTCTCCGTCTACTATTGACAAAATATAAGCTCCGTTGTGGAGATCTTTATGAATTACGTAGGGTCCGTCCCAGGTTGGATCTAGCGCTCCGGGGTGCGGGAAGATCCGCTTGAGGACAAGATCTCCTTCCTGAAAGCTGCGGTGCTTGACTTTAGAGTTGTATTGTGCTGCAACTTTTTGCTTATGAGCTGTTGCTTTGAGTGCTGCATCGTTTCTTCTCTCCTCAATTAGATCCAAAGACATGAGGAGGAGTTCTTCGTTCTCTTCCGGGTTGTAGTGGATCCAACAGTGAGAGGGCACTATAGTTTCAACTGGGAGCATGGCCTCCGATCCGTATGACAAAGAGAAAGGAGTATGCCCTGTCGAAGTTCTATAAGATGTGCGATAGGCCCAAAGTGCTGTAGGAAGTTCGTCCACCCAAGCGCCATTCGACTTTTCAAGTTTCTTCTTGATTAAGGTTTTGAGAATTTTGTTGACAGCTTCGACTTGTCCGTTTGCTTGAGGATAAGCTACAGATGAGAAGCTTTTGTGAATTCCGTGCTCTAGGCACCAATCGGCGAATTCTTCGCTGTCAAATTGAAGTCCGTTGTTTGATATGATCTTGAGTGGGACTCCGTACCTGCACAGAATATTTTTGATCAAGAAGTTGATAACTTTTGCTGAAGATATTTTATTTAAAGGTTCCGCCTCCACCCATTTGGTGAAATAGTCAACCGCCACTATAGCATATTTGGCTCCACCTCGGCCCGTTGGCAGTTCGCCAATCAAGTCAATTCCCCATATTGCAAAGGGCCAAGGGCTGGTCATTTGAGTAATCTCATTTGTGGGTAGTCGAGGAATCTTGGCAAATTTCTGACATCTGTCGCATCTCTTGACGAAGTCCAAGGAATCTTTGTTTAAAGTGGGCCAGTAATATCCATATCGGAGTATCTTCTTTGCCAGAGTCTGCCCTCCAGTGTGATCTCCGCAACTTCCTTGATGGATGTTGGATAAGACTTCCCTGGCTTCCCTTCCAGCGATACACCTTAATAAGGGGTTAGAGAAGCCACGCCGATAGAGGATGCCTTCCTGTAATGTATAGCGGGAAGCTCTCCTCAAGATTTTCTTGCGTTCATTACGCCCGTCGGGCAGTGTGCCATCTTGTAAATATTCTCGGATAGGAGTCATCCAAGTTTCTTCGTCGATCACAGCTATCAGATTCACTTGCTCGAAACTTGGTGCCAGCTGTTTTGAGATGGTTAATGCTCTGAAAATAGTGATGTTCTTCATACTAGCTTGCTTTTCTAGTTCGTCGGCCTCTTGGTTCTCTTCTCGAAGAATGTGTTTGATTAGATAGTGATCCAATTGTTTAAGCAACAACTTGGTCATTCTTAGATGTGCTGTGAGTCGTTCACCTCGAGTCTGGAAGTCTCCCAGTATTTGATTTATAATGAGTTGAGAATCACTATGGAGACATAAAGAACCGACTCCAATTTCCAAGGCCAGTTCTAATCCAGCTATCACCGAATCGTATTCTGCGTCATTGTTGGTGGCAGCGAATTCCAACCTTAGGGCATAGTGCAGCTTCCTTCCCCTGGGGGTGATTATCACAACACCTGCCCCCGAGCCTTGTTCGTTTGACGCTCCATCTACGATGAGATTCCACTTGATATCTTCTGCTATTTCACATTGCTCCTTACCTTCGTTAGTAGTGAATTCGGCAATGAAATCAGCTATGGCTTGCACTTTGATAGCGGTGCGAGGATGGTAGGTGATATCATATTGACTCAGTTCAATGCACCACTTAAGTAGTCGCCCGGAAGTGTCGGGGCGATGGAGTACTTGCCTTAGCGGTTGATCGGTTAAAATTCTGATGGAATGAGATTGGAAGTAGTGTCGCGGTTTCCGTGACGCGTTAAGCAAACAGTATGCTAGCTTTTCAAGTTTAGGGTATCTGGGTTCTGCCCCTGTGAATCTCTTGCTTACAAAGTATACGGGTCGCTGTGCGTGGTTTTCCTCCCTCACCAAAGCGGCGCTTAAAGCATGGGACGATACAGCTAGGTATAGGTATAGTTCCTCGCCTTCATTTGGAGTTGAGAGTACTAGTGGTCTTTGGAGGTGTTCGATCAAGTTAAGGAACGCTGTCGAGCATTCGTCAGTCCATTCGAACTTTCCTTTGTCTTTCTTAAGAGCTTCGAAGAAAGGGATGCATTTGTCGGTTGCTTTAGAGATGAACCTGCTTAGGGCAGCCACCTTCCCGTTTAGGCTTTGCATCTCTCTTTGAGTGGATGGTATCTTGATATCTTGCAAGGCCCGGACTTGTTCGGGGTTCGCTTCAATCCCCCTGGCATGGACGATGAATCCCAAGAACTTTCCCGACGATACTCCGAAGGAGCACTTTAGAGGATTCAGTTTCATTCCATATTGGCGAAGTACTTGAAACAACTCGTTCAGGTGGTTTATATGATCGTTGGCTTTCCTTGATTTTACCAGCATGTCATCCACATAAACTTCCATAGTTTGCCCTATTAGTTTTGCAAACATCTTGTTGACAAGGCGCTGATAAGTAGCTTCGGCGTTTTTAAGTCCAAAAGGCATTACTTTGTAGCAGTACAATCCACGGTCAGTGATGAAACTGGTGTGGTCTTGATCGGGGGCGTGCATAGGGATCTGGTTGTATCCTGAGTATGCGTCCATGAAGGATAAGATTTCGTGTCTGGCTGTGCTGTCCACGAGTTGGTCGATTCGGGGGAGTGGGAAGCAGTCTTTCGGGCAAGCGTCATTTAAGTTGGAGAAATCGATGCATGTTCGCCACTTCCCATTAGCTTTCTTTACCAGTACCGGGTTGGCGATCCATTCTGGGTAGATGGCTTCTCGTATGAAGTCATTGGCAAGTAAGTTCTTTACTTCTTCCTCGAGGACTGCTGATCGTTCTGCCCCCATGCTCCGCTTTTTCCGCTTCACTGGCACCTTGGTGGGGTCGATGTTCATTATGTGGCATGCTATGTTTGGAGAGGTTCCTGTCATGTCGGCGTGCGTCCATGCAAATACATCCATGTTGTGGCGAAGAAAATCGACGAGTTGATCTTTCAACTCCGCTCTTAACTGAGACCCGACTCTCAACAGTCTACTTGGGTCGTGTTTGTCTACAGCTACAAATTCCATAGCCTCTACAGGCTCGATGGTGGCCTCCTCCTCTTTGTCCCTGGGGTCTAATTCGTTGAAAGGATCGCTGGTATATCGAAGAGGAGGGGCTTTCTTTAATTGCTATGCTCCCAGGCTTTTCTTGCAGAGATAAGGCTCTGCATCCTTTCCTTTATCCTTCCTGCGCTTATTGCGAAGCTCAGTTACATAGCAATCTCGAGCGGCGTCTTGATCTCCCTCTATTTCTCCTACTCCGTTATTTGTTGGGAATTTCATCTTCAGGCACCATGGGGCTAGGACAGTTTGGAAGTCAGACAAGGCTGGTCTTCCCAAAAAGGCGTTGTAGGCCGAATGGTTCTCTATTAGTACCAATGTTTGTTTTCGTACAGTGGAGCGGGGATGACTTCCTATTTCAACAAAAAGGTCCAGTTTCCCAAGGGGCACTTTCGCATCTCCAGTAAAACCATGTAGTGGTTTGTTGCAGGGAGACACATCCTTCATTGACAGCTTCATTTTGTCGAATGCATGCTTGAATAGGATATTCACTGAGCTTCCAGTGTCTACTAAAATTCGAAGAACTTTGGCTGGACCGAACCAAGCAGAGATGACCATAGGATCCATGTGTGGGTATTGTCTTCCCTCTAGATCACGCCTACTGAATGTGATGTCATCACTCTCTTTCCGTTTCGGGTGGCGTTCTTCTATGAGAGAATTAACGTAGCCTTCAGCGTTTCTAAGTGACTTACCGTATCTTTCCATCTCTGCCCAGCTTCTGTCGGCGATGTGTGGTCCTTCTGATATGGTATCGACTACTATTTTCTCTTGACTAGAGCCGCTGGTGTTGTGATTTCCTCCGCCTTCCTCTGGGAGGGGTAACCCTGGGTTTTCATTGGCGGGAACTGGAGTCTTGCTCTGGCTTTTTACATAGTGTTCCAGTCTCCTCCTTCTAATGTGTTCTTCAATCAAGTCCCGGAGATGGTGGCATTCATTGGTGTCATGTCCGTGTGATTCGTGGAAGCGGTAGAATTTTCCAGATTTAAGTGCGCTATCCGACTCCTTCTTGTGCGGGGGGCGCTTGTATCTAACTTCGTCTTGAGTGGCTAGGAAGATGTTTTCGATCGTTTCATTCAAAGGAGTGTAGGAGTCAAATCTTGGTCCAGGTCGATATAGGCGCTTTTCCCCTTTCTTGCCCCCAGCATTGTCTCTAGAGTCATTTCTCCGAACATCCTTTGTTGCAGCGGAAACCCTGTCTGTGGCTGTTTTAACCTGTTGCCCTGACTGCCTCTCAACGGCAGCGTCTTCAAGTCTCATATACTTTCCAGCTTCATGGAAGATATCGGGTAAAGTAGATGGCTTTTCCTTGGTTAGTCTTCTACCAAATTTAGTATCCGGATGTACACCACTGCAGAGAGCCATTAGGATAAGTTTCTCGTCGGCATCTTGGACCGCGGCCGCTGCAGCTATGAATCAGGTTAGATATTGCTGCACTGTCTCTCCGGGTTTCTGCTTGATATTAGATAAGGAATAAGCGTCCTTGGGTTGTTCCATATGAATGCGGAACTGGCTGATGAATTTTTCTTTCAACATTTCCCATGAGCTGATGGACCCTTGGGGTAGGTGGCAGAACCAGGAGGTAGCTAGGTCTGCCAAGAAGAGTGGGAAGCATTTACACAATACTCCCTCCGTTGCTCCGCTCATGAGCATATGCTGGGTGTATCTCTGCAAATGTACGATGGGGTCAGAGGTTCCCTTGTAAGGTTCCATTGTTGGCATTTTCCATTCCCGGGGAGTGATAGCAGTTTCAATCTTGCGGGTGAAGGGGCTGGTTACCCTAGCACCTATCCCTCGATCTCTTTGCTCCCGTTGGATGCACTCCCTGAACAATCGCTCCATTCTTTCATCAGAACTTGGAGTGGATAAAAATGAGTTAGGTTCTTCCCTGCGGGATTGACTCCGTCCAGATGACCTGTAAGGATGGTATCGTTTATCACTCCTGACATTCTCCAATGGCTGCCTCTGGTCTTCCGGGGTATGCTAGGGTCAGCCACAGTTGGCCCTTGCCTTGATCTTCCCCTGCTGGGTTCTGTTCTTAGCACCTCCTAGGGTCCAACTTCGGGCTGGACTCCAGCTCGGCCCCGTCTACTGGTGTTTCCATGGTTAGGTAGCACGACAGGCTCAGCTACATCCGACCGCTGTCCGGTGCCTCCCTTGTTGGGTTCGGCTCCAAGAGTTTCCTCGGGTCGGAATTCGGGCTGAGTCTGGGCTCGGCTCCTACCATTGTTGTTTCTCTCATTAGCCTCTTTGAAGAAGAAAGACCTTTGTCGTCACCCAGATCCTCCAGGCCGGGACTCACCCCATGATTCAGTGTTACGGTTGGATTCTTCAGCATCCCTTAAGCGTGACATGAGTTGGTCCACCAAGGCTTCTTGTTGAGATGCGAAGCGGTTAGTTACTTCAGCCACAATCCTGTCCAGATCCGCCCTTGTAATTGGTTGTTCCGTAGCAGGGGCTGTCGGATTTGCCTAATTTAAATTTGCTGTTGGAACTGGACGATTGTCTTGGTCCCTGATCAATGGATCTGGGATACTGCCAGTTGCGACGTCCTTTCCTTTGTTAGCATCTTTCTTCCGTCCGGGAGCCATATTTTCCAAGCAATGAACGATGTTGATAGGAAAATGGTTGAGTGGGAGAAGCTGAAGCTTCGAGCTCCCTCCTTCTCAGTGAAAGCACCAAAAATGTTTGCACCAAAAAATGGACAAACACCTCCAAGTCGTATGAATTAGTTGGTTCTATGTTGTTTCTAGTGATTTGGCTGATTTATGCAAATATATAAAAAGCAGGGACTAAACTGTAAAAGACACGCAGATTTATAGTGGTTCGGCCAGAACGTGCCTACGTCTACTTTATATGTTATTCTCCTTTTTCTTTCAGATTACAAGTACAAAGCTTTGTATACAAGTATTTGAAAGTTGTTTGAAAGTTCCTTCCGTGCTTGAGCTCTCAAACTTGTCTGCCATTGTTGTACCCCTGCCCCTCTATTTATAGAGTGAGGCTGGAGGCAGGGGTCTTGGATGTATATAGCTGTTGGTGGGCCTGGGCTGAAGCAATGTGGCCTGACAGTGTTGGTTCGGCAAGGCTTGGTTTGGAGGTGAGGGTGTGGTTTGGTCCGGTAGCGAGGGCGTTGCTTAGTTCGGTGGTAAATGATCCGGTGGTAGCCCCCATTGGCCTTGGTTTGGTGGTAAATGATCCGGTGGTAGCTTCCCTTGGCCTTGGTTCGGTGGCACGGGAAGTGAGGTTGGTTCGGTGATGGAGTGGAGGGCCTTTGGTTCGGTAGGAGTTGGATTGGTATTGCCTGGCCTTGGACCGGCATTGCTTGGAGTAGCCTTGGACTGGCGTTGCTTGGACCGACGTTGCTTGGAGGGGCGTTGGCTCGGTGGGGTTTGGACCGGTGATGGATGGTTCGGTAGCGAGTGTGGCGTGGTTGGTTCGGCAGGTGATGGAGAATGCTCGGTTCGGCAGGTGATGGTGAATGCTCGGTTCGGCAGAGGGAGCTGGACCGGTAGGACATGGACCGGTGTGGGTGATTCGGTGATGTTGGTCCGGTTCGGTAGGTGGGTTAGCCCCGTGTGGTTCGGCTGTGTTATGGACCGGTGTTGGTGGAGGATAGGGTTTGGTTCTGTAGTAGGTTGATTTACTCGATGGATTTGGTTCGGTGAAGGGTGGAAACATATGGGTGAAAACACAACCAACACTACTGATTATGCTTCTATGTTCGAGGCTATGATGGCTTCGATCATGAGAAGAATGCCAGCTCCGGGGCCATCAGTAGATGTTGGAGTTCAAGTTCAAGCCCCAAGACCAGTGGATTTTGCTAAGTTGTGTTAGGACTATACTGCTCTTAGAGGAAAAGTTTTCTTGGGAACAGAATCAAACATTGAAGTTCAGAGATGGATTGATGCTTGTAGAAGGATCTTTGGTGATTTGGGAATTGAGGATGCAACTAAGAGGAAGCTTGCATCAAGACAGCTTCAAGGAAGAGCTTCTGATTGGTGGAATTCTATCACCATTGATACTCCAGAGGAAGAGATCACTTTGGTGCAATTCCAAGCTAGATTTGAGGCTAAGTTCATTTCTACAGCACAGAAATCTGTTCTGTTTAAGAAGTTTGTGGAGGTCAAGCAAGGTGGAAGACCGGTTCTTGAGTATGTTTCTGAGTTTGAAGCTTTGTCCAAGTATGCTCGGTCATATATTGAATCTCCCTATCAGGAGAATGAGAAGTTTGTGACAGGCTTGGACACTTATCTTGCAAGGCAGTTGGTGGATCATCTGGATGACCCATTTGAGAAGCTTGTGGAGAAAGCTCTCAAGCATGAGAATCTGTTTACTAAAGAAGGATCTGTTGTTGCTGTAACCAAGGAAGGGTCTAAAACACAGCAGGGTGAAAATAAGAAAAGGAAGCAGCAGCAACAGAAGGGTAAGGATGGCCACAAGAAGCTGAAGGGTGAAATGACCTGCTACAACTGTTAGCAGAAGGGACGTCTCTCCATAGATTGTAAGAATCCGAAGGTGCCGGCGAAGTGCCACAACTGTGACAAACTGGGGCATTTCAGGAAGAATTGTCCGGAACCAAGGAAGGACAAGCAGATTGTGCAAGCTTATGCTTTGGGGGTTGTACCATCGTCTTCAAAAGCTCCTACTGTGGAAGAGAAAGGAAAGAATGTGGTGGTTCAAGGTACTCTTTCCATTTGTGGTGTTCCAGTTAGAGTGTTATTTGATACTGGGGCGTCGCATTCCTTTGTTTGTAGTGAACTTGTAGGCCGGTTGGGTTTGGAACCGGATATTGTTGATAAACCATTGGTTGTGACTAATCCAGTTGGGTGTTCGTCTTGTTTGTGTATGGTATGCCGTGGTCTAGTTGTATCGAGTCATGATTGCTCTTTTTTTTGTGATTGTTTTGTTCTGAACTTTGCGGGGTTCGAAATTATTTTGGGTATGGAATGGCTTAGGAAGTATGCGGCAAGGGTTGATTGTAAGAGGCTGGAGGTGACAGTTGAGAATGTGGAGGGGCGAAAGGTTGTGATACGATGTAAGCATGAAGAAGGTGTCTTCATGAGCTTAATGTATTCGCCAGTTGTTCCACGGGATGGACTGTCATCGGTGCCTATTGTGAATGGATTTGAGGATGTCTTTGACGATGTCAAAGGGTTACTGTCACATAGAGAGATCGAGTTTCGTATCGATCTAGTTGAAGGAGCCAGACCCGTTGTGATGCCTCTTAGGCGGATGGCGCCTAGGGAACAGCAAGATTTGAAGGTGCAAGTTGATGACCTTTTACAGAAAGGATTCATTCGGCGTAGTGTGTCCGAATGGGGTGCACCAGTTGTGTTTGCAACAAAAGTGGATGGATCGTTGAGGTTGTGTGTGGATTATCATGAGCTGAATAAAGTGGATAAGAAGAACAAGTATCCATTGCCGAGAATAGATTACTTGTTTGATCAGCTTCACGAAGCTAAGGTGTTTTCTCAGATGGATTTGGCAACGGGATTTCACCAGTTGAGAGTGGCAAAGGATAGTGTGCCGAAGACTGCTTTCAGGACACCATCGGGTTTTTTGAGTGGCTGGTAATGCCGTTTGGATTGACCAATGCACCAGCGTATTTTGTGGATCTTATGAATAGAGTGCTCAGAGATCATTTGAACAAGTTCGTACTTGTGTTCGTGGATGATATTTTGATTTATTCCAGAACTGAAAAATAGCACGAGACGCACTTGCGTATTGTTTTGGAAACTCTGCGAAAACATCAGCCGAGGGCTAAGTTTTCGAAGTGCCACTTCTGGAAGAGTGAAGTGAGGTTCTTAGGTCATATTATCTCTGGAAATGAATTAGCGGTTGATCCCGCCAAGGTGGCAGCGATCCAGGATTGGGTTGGACCTAAGAATGCATCTGATGTGAGAAGTTTTCTTGGATTAGCAGGATATTATCGTCGGTTTATCAAAGACTTTTCCAAGATAGCTGCACCATTAACAGGATTGACGAAAATGAACCAAGTGTTCAGATGGGATGCTAAGTGTGAGCAAGCTTTCGAAATCCTGAAAGAGCGATTGACAAGTGCTCCTGTTTTGGCTATTCCAAGTGGAAATGATGAGATGGTGGTTTACACCGATGCATGTGGTACTGGACTTGGAGCATTGCTAATGCAGAAGGATTAAGTTGTTGCGTATGCAAGTCGACAACTGAAGCCGCATGAAAGGAATTATCCGACTCATGATTTGGAGTTGGCGGCAATTGTATTTGCTCTGAAGATGTGGAGACATTACCTATTGGGAGTTCAATTCGAGTTGTTCACAGATCATAATTCATTGAAGTATCTTTTCTCCCAGAAGGATTTGAATTTTCGACAACAACGATGGCTAGAGTTTTTAGCATCATATGATTTTGGTATAGCCTATACTCCAGGTAAAGGTAACGCAGTGGCAGATGCGTTAAGTCGAAGACATGCAGGATTGGGAGCCATGTTTTTGGAATGGAAGAGTCTCGAGTATTTAGCTAGGTTTGACTTCAGTCCTAGATGTGAATTGAAACCTGAGATGTTGGCAAACTTATAGATAAGACCTACTCTTGTGGAAAGAATTGGCGAGAGCCAAAAGCGAGACGATAAGCTTATCAAGATTTTCCGTGATTTGGAATCTGGATTGGATCCAGAGAAGGATAAAGGATTCAGGTCGATCGGGAAGGTTGGCTTCGGAAACAAGGACGACTGGTTGTTCCCGATATAGATGAATTGAGGAATGAAGTTTTGAAGGAAAGTCATCACTCGAAGTTGACAATTCATCTTGGTGGAAATTAGATGTACCGAGATATGAAGAGAACCTATTACTGGGATGGTATGAAGAAGGATGTTGGAAATTTTATTTCCAAATGCATGAATTGCCAGTTGGTAAAAGCCGAACAGAAGAAGCCAAGTGGATTGCTTCAGCCGTTAGAAGTTCCTACGTGGAAGTGGGAGCAAATATCGATGGATTTTATCGATGGTCTACCTAGAACCAGAGCAGGAAATGAAGGGATTTGGGTTATCGTAGATCGTTTGACTAAGAGTGCAAAATTCATTCCTGTTCGATCAACTAGGACTGCATCGAAATTGGCTGAGTTATATGTTAAGTGGATAGTTCGATTCCATGGTATTCCGAAGAGTATAGTGAGCGATCGAGACCCATTGTTCACTAGTGGATTTTGGAAGAGCTTCCAGGAAGTTTTGGGAACCAAGTTGTGTTTGAGTACAACTTATCGCCCCCAAACAGATGGTCTGACCGAGAGAGTCAACCGAGTTTTGGAAGATCTCCTCAGAGCATGTGTTTTAGACTTCGAAGGATCATGGGAGGACCATCTTCATCTGGTGGAATTTTCATATAATAACAGTTACCAGTCGAGTATTGGTATGGCACCATATGAGGCATTGTATGGAAGACCGTGTAACTCTCCGACATTTTTGTTGGAAACAGGAGAAAATTTGATACTTGGGCCAGAAATGATTCAACAAACTACGGATTGTATAGAGATCATTCGAAGACGAATGAGGGCAGCCCAAGACCGTCAGAAAAGTTATACCGATAAGCGTTGTAAGGATTTGGAATTCGACATAGGTGATATGATTTTTGTGAAGATTTCTCCACTAAAGAATGTTATTTGATTCGGGAAGGAAGGAAAATTGACTCCGAGATTTGTTGGACCATTCCCGATCATCTAGCAAATCGGAAAGCTCGCTTATAAATTGGAATTACCAGAAAAGATGTTGGGTGTGCACAATGTTTTTCATGTATCGTATCTACGGAGGTATGTGCACGACCCAAGTACGGTGGTTTCTGCTGATAGCTATGAAGATTTGGAGGTTGATCCAGTAGTTAAGAGACCTCGTAAACCGCTTCGTGTTGTGGAGACTAACACGAAACAGCTTAGGAGGAAGGTAGTCAAGTTGCTCAAGTTACAATGGAGTGATGATGTTAACGACTGTACATGGGAGGAGGAAGGGAGGATGAAGGCAGCTCATCCTGAACTCTTCGAGGTATGGCCCTAAGGTGTCGTGACATCTCATGAATTTGTAACTTGTTCTAGTCTTAGAATTCTGCCTGCTAGGTTAGTAATTGGATGCATGGTTTGTTGATTGCTATGGATGGTAGGCATGCATAATAGTTTTGATTGTTCTTGATTGTTTGGAATTTCGGGGGCGAAATTCCTAAGGGGGAGAGAATGTAACGACCCATATTTTACATGTCGATAAATCGTAAAATAGTTGCCATTAAGTCATTAGTAGAGCTTAAGTCGTATGGAAATTGCTCGTGTGAGCAACTTAGTGAGGTAGTTAAGTCGTGTAGTGTTTAGGTCGGTAGAGCGACCTATAGAATTGGACCGACCTAAGAGAGTGACCGACTTATAGGAGTTAACGACCTATAGAAGTGAGCGGCCTAAAGGAGGGAACGAGTTAAGGAAGTAAGCGGGTTAAGAAGATGGGCCGACCTAAGAACTAGCGGCTTAAGAGTTGACGGGTTAATGAGTTAGCGACCTAGTAGTTAATGCTGTGTTGAGATAGGTCGTGGAAGCCTTAAGTCGTTGGGTCGGCACTTGTGTTAGGTCCTATGTTTAGTTAGGTCGGCTGGGTATGTTAGGCCGTGTGTTCAGGCTTAGGTCGTGGATAGTGGACTCGTTAAGTCGGCAACTAGTTAAGTAGTTAGGTCGGCACCTAGTTAGGTCGTCCAGAAGACTTAGTTGCAGGGTTGCTTATAGTGTTAGGTTAGCAGTGTGAGATGAGTAGTTAGGTCGGCAAGGGTTAAGTCGTGACCGACTTAGGGGGGGTGAACGACTCATGGTGTTCAGCCTATAAATACACGGCTTTGGTTCACTTTTTGGCGCCGGATTTTGAAGCGACGAAGTGCTGCTATTTTGAGAGCTCGACTACAATACTTCTTCACTTCTTTTCTCCACTCTAATCTAGTGCTTACATCTATCTAAGATCAAAGATCCAAGAGCTAAAGTTGAAGATCTACATTCTTCAAAGAGAGATTTCACCGTTTGAAGCGGAATTTTGTCGGATCGAGCTAGATCCTTTGCTGTCCAGATCTGATGTTAGCTGCTTTTGAAGTGTTTAGGTGATTCAGTGAGTGGTGGTTATCTCTCACACGGACCCAAAGGAGTATATTGGATCGGTGGCTTGTTTGTGTGTCAAAGGTAGTGATTTTATGCATTTTTCCTTAAGTCTGCATGTAGATCCGTCGTTCATAAAGTTTTGAGATCCACTTTACTACATGTTAATCTATGCTAGTTCATTCATCAAGATATTACTTAGAATTCATGATTGTTAGATTTGGACTCTTTATTTATGAAATTTCCATTATTGTTATAACTGTTTATTTAGATCTTGTTTGAATGATTAATAACATGGATTAATGATTGTCTTGATTGATTGTTATGAGTTAGTTGATGTATGGTTGAATTTGGATTAGTTGGTCGAAGATGATTCAAAAGCTAAGTGGAAAGGCTCTGAATAAGGAAAGCTGCTTGTGGCATATGAAGCGGATGATAAAGCTCATATGGATAGATTTGATGATGATGTCGGGATGGAATTTTGCTATGATGCGATGAGGCAAAACATGATGTTGAGATGGGACTTTGCTATGATGCGATGAAGCAAAGCATGATGTGAGATAGCCTTGGTTTAATCCAGACGGGATCATTCCAAGCAGTTGATAACTTGGTGATATGGTCTGAGTTCGTTGATAATGGATGGCTTGAGAGGCGCTTGAGCTAGTATGAGAATAGTAATCGAGGAGGATGACTAGAAGGCTGAGATCTCATCGTTATTGAAGGTTCTAGCAGGCTCAAAGCAAGAGTACGCTGGACAGGTTCGACAATCCCAGGCACGGGCTGCGAAGACGTGCTAAGTACTCTGGGCAGATTCGATAGTCCTAGGCACGGGCTGCGACGACGTGCGGAGTTCTGTCTAGAACCAAGGTTACCATTAGCCCTTGACGGATGGATGAAATAATGAGCCGGTCATTCAATTAACGGTGATATCGAAGCAATGATAACAGTGATAGCCAGAGTCATGGATGTTTTGTTGTATCGTCACTCGGTCTCAAGAGCGATGTTTTGTGGGTGCTTATCTGATCTTGGTTTAGGCCTTGGGGGTTTGTGCTTGGAAAACATCGACCTTGACTCGAGTGATAATTGTTCTACTTTAAATGTCTGCTTTGCTATGTTTATTTCTGCTTAGAGGGTCTGGGGCTATCACTGTAGAAAAAGGTGGAGTGGGATGGTTCGGTTCCTATTCCTTTTTACCCTTTATGCTCTTTTGGTATGTTTGATAGTTGATTTACTTCTCACCAGGACTTTTGTCTGACTCAAGGTTTTATGTTCAACTCTTATTACCTTGGGTTGTTCATGCATTTTGGGATGGACAGACTAGGTAGCAGGTGACAGGTACTGTTCTTAGTGACCAACGCTGTTGAAGACGAAGACGAGCTGGAGGCTTTTGCATATTGTTTTCTTACTATATGTACTGGATGTTCCGCTGTTTGTATGATTCTCTGAGTGATATGTAGTGAGGCTTGCTGTATTGACTTTTCAGATTGTTGTACCAAACTATTATGAGTTTATATGATGAGATTCTGTTCTATAGAGCTTCACTATGTATACTTTTCTATCGTATTTTATACATGCGCTGTGAGTAATACGACAAAGTTTATTGTTTTATGACGCAGAGGATAAATCGAAACAAACTTCAATTGATGGAATGTAGCAATCGGTGAGTTTAGAATACTGCAAGGCCCAAATCCGTCGATCCAAAGATACCGGATTCTAGCTATCTTCGTTTCGTTGATCGCGCACGATGCCGAGAAAGAAGATCTACGATTCTTCGCACGTTGATCTAGCGCACTAGATACCGTGAATCGGCTTCTACGATCGTTGAATCGAGCGCACTCGATTAACCGAAAGAGGAGATAGGAGATCACACTCAACTACCAATTTGTATGAAAGCACAAAGCTAACAAAAGAGAATTTTATTCAAACATCAACCACTTTACAAATGACTCAACCCTGCTATTTATAGAGTTTACAACACACACACAACTCAACATTTGACAACACTTAGGTCGCGCACGACTTATATTAGGTCGTTGCCGATTTAACAGACACACAGCACCCTTCCAGTGACCTAAAACAACGGTAACTCAACCCTACTACGACCTACGACTTTACTAGGTCGTTGCCGACCTAACAGATTACAAAACAGTAGGCGCTTCACACATAACGACCTAAAGACCAACTGCTCACACTTGTCTGCGACCTAGCACATCAACGGCTTATGATTTAGGTCGTTCGCGACCTAAAGGAGCGGCTTCAGAAATCATTCCGTGACCTAAAGGAGTTAGGTCGTACGCGACCTAAAAACGCGGCTTCCTCCATACGACCTAAGGGTCTGTTAGCTCGTAGCTTCTTTCCACATGTTTCTTTAGGTCGTAGACCACCTAACATTCCTTCCATAGGTCGTGAGCGTTCTTCAACATTATCATTAGGTCGTGGCCGACCTAAGTCTTCTTCCTTAGGTCGTTGCCGACCTAAAACATCAGAACGACCAAAAAGCGAAACTTCGTTAACTCGTGTTGCCTCTTCGTTAGGTCGGAAACGACTTAACTCCTCTACATTAACTCGCATCTTTTCCCCACATGGTTCCTTAGATCGGAGCCGACCTAGGCCTTCACATCCTGGAATCCAGTTAGGTCAGAAACGACTCAATCTTTCTTTACTAACTCGTGTGTCTTCCTCTTGTAACCCCTTAGGTCGGAGCTCATTAGATCGAGGCTCGTTAGGTCGGAACTCTTCACCTTGTGATTTCTTAGGTCGTGCTCGTCTTAAAAACAAGTTAGGTCGGAGTCGACCTATGACTTCGTCTCTCTGGTTTGCATCATCCTTCCCGGGTTGAGAAAAATTCGTCCTCGAATTTGTAAATTTTCCTACATCTGATTGTTCATCTTCATAATATGGCACAAGATGTTTAACATTGAACACGTCAGAAGTGTACACATCCTCCGGCAGCTTCAACTTATAAGCGTTTTCATTAATCCGTTTCACAACTTCCACAGGACCAATTTTTCTAGCTTTCAACTTGTTATAAGAACCCACCGTAAAACGATCCTTCGTCAATACAACATAAACCAAATCACCTTCCTTAAATTCAACACTCCGTCGTTTCAAATCAGCAGCCCGCTTATACTTCTCATTTGACTTTTCCAATCATTCTTGAACGATTCTATGACATTCCGTCAATCCTTCAGCAAAATCAGCAGCTCGTTTAACCGTCCCCTTCGGTTGTAGTACCACCGCTAAGTCCAACGGTCCCCTGGGTAAATTTGAATATACAATCTGAAATGGACTGAATCCCGTGCTACGATTCACTGCATGATTATGTGCAAACTCAGCTTGGCATAACTTCATGTCCCAACTCTTCAGATTGTCCTTCACAAGACATCGCAACAAATTTCCCAACGATCTGTTAACAACTTCGGTCTGTCCGTCTGTTTGTGGATGATAAGCACTGCTAAAATTCATCTTCGTTCCCACCATCTTCCACAAACTTAACCAAAAGTGACTCAGAAAACGAGTATCTCTATCCGACACAATAGTCTCTGGCAATCCATGAAGTCGATAGATCTCCTTGAAAAATAACTGAGCAACACGAACAACATCCGCCGTCTTCTTGCAAGCAACAAAGTGTGCCATTTTAGAAA
Organism: Allium cepa; assembly: GCA_030765085.1. NCBI lineage: Eukaryota > Viridiplantae > Streptophyta > Magnoliopsida > Asparagales > Amaryllidaceae > Allium > Allium cepa. The sequence continues at coordinate 914,964,979 of CM060943.1, forward strand.
ATCTGTCAACCACTACATATATAGAATCATTACCACGCTGCGTTCTCGGCAATCCCAATACAAAGTCCATACTCACATCAACCCATGGTTTAGCCGGTACAGGCAACGGCATATACAACCCAGCATTGGTCGCGGTTCCTTTCGAAACTTGGCAAATATGACATCGCTCCACAAACCTTCCCACTTCTTTCCTCATCGACGGCCAAAAGTAAGACTGTGAAATCAATTGCAAAGTACGATCACGGCCCACATGCCCTTCCTCGTGTAACTCCTTGATAATTTTCAATCTCAAACTACAATCTGGAATACATAATTGATTCCCCTTAAAGAAGAATCCATCAACCATCACAAATTCATCGGTATTTCCTTCCTTGACTTTCTCTACACATTTCACAAAGTAAGGATCTTCTTCAATCAGCTCTGGCAACATTTCAAACCCTGTCACCTCAACCTTCAATGTCGTTAATAAATGACTCCTCCTGCTTAATGCATCTACTACACGATTCATCACCCCTGACTTATGTTTCACGACAAAAGTAAACTGTTGTAAATAAGCAATCCATGATGCATGTCTCGCTGAAATCTTGTCTTGCCCCTGTAAATGCTTCAATGCCTCATGATCAGTGTACAGAACAAATTCTTTCTGAAATAGATAGTGCCTCCAGTGCTTAACAGCTTGTACCACAACATAGAATTCAACGTCATATGTATTGTATCTCATCTTTGCTCCTGATAACTTTTCACTGAAATAAGCAACTGGCTTCCCATTCTGACTCAGAACTCCTCCAATACCGACCTTCGATGCATCAGTATGCAATTCAAACAATAACTGAAAATTCGGTAAAACAAGAATTGGTGCAGACGTCAACAATTCCTTAATCTTCTCAAAAGCAACCCCCACTTCCTCTGACCATACAAACTGTTTCCCCTTCATGCAATCAGTAACTGGACCCATCACGCTACTGAAGTGCGGAATGAATCTTCGGTAGAATGATGCTAGCCCATGAAAACTTCTCACCTCTGTAATCGTCCTCGGCTGTGGCCAATTCCTGACTGCTTCCACTTTATTCTGGTCAACTTGAATTCCTGCTTCCGAAACAATATACCCCAGAAATAAAACACTTCTTGCCATGAACACACATTTCTTCGTAGAAGCATAAAATTGTTCCTCGCGAAGAATAATCAACACTTCCCTCAAATGTAGAACATGCTCCTCCATACTCCTGCTATATATCAGAATATCATCAAAATAAACTACTACGAACTTCCCAATGAATGGTCTAAAGATTTGATTCATCACACGCATGAATGTACTAGGTGCATTTGATAAACCAAATGGCATAACCAACCATTCGTATAACCCCTCTCTCGTCTTGAACGCTATCTTCCATTCGTCTCCAGGTCTAATCCGAATCTGGTGGTAACCACTCTTCAAATCAATCTTCGAAAAGATAGTTGCCCCACTCAACTGATCCAGCAAGTCATCCAACCTCGGCATTGGAAATCTATATCTCACGGTAATCTTGTTCAATGCTCGACTGTCAGTGCACATCCTCAACGTCCCGTCCTTTTTGGGTACCAATAAAGCTGGCACAGCACATGGACTCAGACTCTCCTGCACACGTCCCTGTTCAAGCAACTCTTCCACCTGCCTTCTCAACTCTTCATCTTCCTTCGGACTCATTCGATAATGTGGTCTATGCGGTAATACTGCTCCCGGAACAAGATCGATTTGATGTTGAATGTCTCTCAGTGGCGGTAACTCCTTTGGCAACTCTTCTGGAAATACATCTTCAAACTCCTTCAAAACTGGCTTTGCTTCTTCGGCAATTTCAACCTCTTCACTGCTCTCACGCCCAATCAACAAGTATACTTCAGGCCCCTCTTCAACCTCCTTAACAAACTCCTTCAATGTCAACAGAGTTTTCAATTCCTCAATCTCCTCCAGCTTGCTCTCCTTCTGCTGTTGCTTCTTGGGAACCAAAGTGATTTTAGTACCTTCGAACATGAAACTATAGCTATTGGCCCGACCATCGTGTTGTACTGCTCGATCAAACTGCCATGGCCTGCCCAACAACAGATGACACACATCCATGTCCACTACATCGCACAAGATTTCATCTTTGTATTTCTTCCCAATAGAAAATTTCACGCAAGCTCTTCTCCCAACTTTCACTTCACCACCCTTCCTTAACCAAGCTAACTTGTATGGTTTAGGATGCTTCTCGATTTTCAACTCCAATTTCCTCACTGCCTCTGTAGAGATAATATTATTGCAACTCCCAGCATCAATGACAAATTTACAAACTTTCCCAAGAATAGTGCAAGTAGATTGAAATATGTTATTCCTCAACCAACTATCTTCCTCCTCTTGTTTTGGCGTCAAACAAGACCTCCTCATCATCAGATTAGAACCTTCGTCTCCCGACACTTCTTCTTTCTCCTCAACATAAGGTGAATTAGAACATTCAGCTTCTTCCTCCTCTTCCTCAGCTTCAACTATCATAGTTCTCTTCTTCGGCTTCGGACATTCATTGCTTTTATGACCCGTCTCCTGGCAGTTGTAACTTTTGAATCCACTGCCAACCATTGCCTTCTCACCCTCCTTCACAACTGGTTTGGCAACAGCTTTAGTAACATTAGAACTCCCACCGACACCCTTTGCTTGATTGTTAGAATTAGTAAACACACCACCTCCACACCTTCCTTGCTTTTCCCAAGCTAACGCCTTTTGATGTGCCTCCGCTACAGATCTGGGATCGAACATATTAACCATATCCTGGATCTGCATTCTCAACCCTCCAACAAACCTAGCAGTCAGCTGTTCTTCTGTCTCCATTATATCGTTCCTGGCAATGAGTTGGTAAAATTCATCTGTATAGTCATTTACTGATTTTGTCCCCTGCCGTAAATTCTGCAATCTCTGGTACATAAGTGATTGATAGTAGTATGGTAAAAATGTAGCTCTCATCATCTTCTTCATCTTATCCCAAGACTCAACCTTTGACTTCCCCATCCGTTCTCTGGTAAGTTTAGCTTGCTGCCACCATGCCAATGCTCTTCCCCTCAACCTAGTAGCAACTAACTTCACCTGTCGATTCTCCGGAACTTCCTTAAAGTCAAAAATTTCCTCCACATTAGATAACCAATCCAAGAATTCTTCAGCTACCATCCCTCCTTTAAACTCCGGAATTTCCATCTTCGTTCCCGATTCCCAACGTCGATCATCATCAATAATCCGATACTGACGTTGTCCCTGATCTCGGTCTCTGAAACGAATACTTCCCCTCTCACCGTCAAACTCCTCATCAATGTCTGATGTATATCGTTGTCTTTCACGTCCTCCAACATCTCTACCACCACCACCCCTACTACCAACATCCCATCTATCATGATCATCAACATTCCTACTACTTCGATTGTCAACACTCCTATGCTCTTGACTTTCTCTCCTCGCCCGTTCTGAATGTAATGACACTCTACTACCCCCACGGATGGATTCAGGTGAATTTCTTCTTCTACTTTGATTCATATCAATCATAAGCTTCTCCAACCTACCAATGCCTTCATCAATCTTCTCATGCATACGTTGCTCCATTTGATCGGCTTCTTCTCTTCGATACAAAGCTTCAACGTTTTGATGTCGGTTAGCTCTTCTAGGCGGCATGATTGAACAACAAAATCTTCAAGTCACGGCTCCACAAGCTTCCACACAACTTCACAAGGCTCGGCCTTAAACTTCTCTTGACTCGGCCTATACCACTACACAACTTAGCTCGGCTCATGCTCAAGTACTTCAACACAAATCAAATTCAAACAAATCTCCACTCTAGATCCAAAATGGAATGGATCGGAATCTTCAAACTCGTTGCAACTTCAAGATGAACATGATAAACTCCAAATACTTGGCTCCAAGAATCAACTTAGCTATGATTGGCTAAGTATGGCTCTGATACCAAAACTGACGCAGCGGATAAATCGAAACAAACTTCAATTGATGGAATGTAGCAATCGGTGAGTTGAGAATACTGCAAGGCCCAAATCCGTCGATCCAAAGATACCGGATTCTAGCTATCTTCGTCTCGTTGATCGCGCACGATGCCGAGAAAGAAGATCTACGATTATTCGCACGTTGATCTAGCACACTAGATACCGTGAATCGGCTTCTACGATCGTTGAATCGAGCGCACTCGATTAAACGAAAGAGGAGATAGGAGATCACACTCAACTACCAATTTGTATGAAAGCACAAAGCTAACAAAAGAGAATTTTATTCAAACATCAACCACTTTACAAATGACTCAACCCTGCTATTTATAGAGTTTACAACACACACACAACTCAACATTTGACAACACTTAGGTCGCGCACGACTTATATTAGGTCGTTGCCGACTTAACAGACACACAGCACCCGTCCAGCGACCTAAAACAACGATAACTCAACCCTCCTACGACCTACGACTTTACTAGGTCGTTGCCGACCTAACAGATTACAAAACAGTAGGCGCTTCACACATAACGATCTAAAGACCAACGGCTCACACTTGTCTGCGACCTAGCACATCAACGGCTTATGATTTAGGTCGTTCGCGACCTAAATGAGCGGCTTCAGAAATCATTCCGTGACCTAAAGGAGTTAGGTCATACGCGACCTAAAAACGCGGCTTCCTCCATACGACCTAAGGGTCTGTTAGCTCGTAGCTTCTTTCCACATGTTTCTTTAGGTTGTGGACCACCTAACATTCCTTCCATAGGTCGTGAGCGTTCTTCAACATTATCATTAGGTCGTGGCCGACCTAAGTCTTCTTCCTTAGGTCGTTGCCGACCTAAAACATTAGAACGACCAAAAACCGAAACTTCGTTAACTCGTGTTGCCTCTTCGTTAGGTCGGAAACGACTTAACTCCTCTGCATTAACTCGCATCTTTTCCCCACATGGTTCCTTAGATCGGAGCCGACCTAGGCCTTCACATCCTGGATTCCAGTTAGGTCGAAAACGACTCAATCTTTCTTTACTAACTCGTGTGTCTTCCTCATGTAACACCTTAGGTCGGAGCTCATTAGATCGAGGCTCGTTAGGTCGGAACTCTTCACCTTGTGATTTCTTAGGTCGTGCTCGTCTTAAAAACAAGTTAGGTCGGAGCCGACCTATGACTTCGTCTCTCTGGTTTGCATCATTTTACCCCACCCTGATGATCGTCCATGGCGGCCTGGCACACTTTTCAGCGCATTATTTCCCTGTTTAGTGCCGGAGTCATGGGCGGTCGTCACAAGTTTAAAAATATATTGCCTAAATTTAAACTATTCTAGGGCATTTTAACTATTTGGAAATATTTAAATTAATTTCTAAATTTCCAAACTAAGTACGTGGAAGAGATTATATTCATTTCAATTTCATTTTAAAAGAAAATAAGGTTAAAAGATGTTATAACCTAATTTGGGATTTAGAATGTATAATAAATGGAAATGCTGATTTTGAAGCAATGACTTAACCTGTTTTTGAAATATCATTTGATGAAGAAATTATGATTTTGGAAACGATATGATTAAAAAGTGATATAATTTTGAGAGTACGATATTTCGATATAAACTTTGAATTCGACTTTGAAAGGAAATATAATTATCAAACTATGATTTCAAATGTGATATGATTTCAAAGATAAATATGATTCCAAAAGTATGTAATGATTTCGAAAATGATATGGTTTGAATCGAATATGATATTTCGATATCAATTATGAAATGATTTTGGACATGTAAAAGAACCATTTGGTGCGTAATGATCGATTGGATGTCAAAGAGACGGGGATCATATGTTGTCATACTCTCTACCAATACTGAAAACCACTTTGATAACTATGTACGCAGTGGAGATTACAAAATGAAGTAGGATGGTGGCGACGATCCTATATGAGGTATATACGTGGACCCGACTCCTACGAGTTGGCTTAAGGTGGCTAAAACAGTGCAATCGACGGGCCAATGAGGTAGCTCCTCTGATCAAACACATTCCATCGATTCTATATTCTTACATTTGATTTATTTTGTGGCTACGCCTCGATATTTACTCAGGAGTGTGTTGTGAGGTGGGCGGTAGTTGAGACTATGCGTTACCACTAGTCCGGAAGTGTAATTGGTATATCTACCCTGGCATTGCCTAGTTGTGCCATGTCACCTACCCTAGCGCGCCTTCTACGAGTTTGGTTTATACCATACCTATGGAGTGCGCTCTGATGACATCTAGAATGGGTGGGATTACGTACTGTATGGACTATGGGAAATATAAAATGCGTTAAGGTGGAAAATGTAAAGCCTTTACACTGCTTTAATAGTTTACTTTACTATAGACATATTATAATAGAGTATTACTACATAGTAGATAGTTTAACAGATCCTTAGGAGGTGTGAATCCCGAATATTCTCTTAAGTTACTACACTCACGTTAGACACTGGATCGGAGATTTCAAAACCCATAAACATCTCCGACGCTGTTCCACTCATATTTATTTCTGTTGATTTAGCTTATATAAGATCTTTTAGTTCCGACTCGAGTGTTTGTCTTTTCAATTCGCTCGGGTCAGCATGAGCATTTCAAAATTTGAAGACCTTATTTTTATAGGACAAAGACGAAGATTTTGTTACTATTATTTATTATATTATTCCACTACATTCATACTGTTCCGCTGCATTTTTATTTATTATTCTCTTGTATGTGTAACTCCGATTATGTATTATATTAGTATAATTAAATGCTTTATAACCAGCTTCATGAATTGTTATTTGATTATTATATTTTTGTCATTCCGCTATAAGATTCTGTTTTTTTTTCTTTTTGCTATTTCTTATTCACCCCAATAATAGTTCGGCCTTCTACATGGTTTGAGTCTGACGTGTGTGGTTTATTGTCGATTTAAACTGTCCAAAAAGGCAGGATGTTACATTTGGTATCAAAGCTTTGGTTTAGCGATAACCTTAGCTTTGTGGGGTCTGACTCTTTATTAATAAGGTATAATACCCTATGATGAGTCACTGAGAGTATATATATAAGAGAGCATTTTTTTTAGTGTTATAAGAGTTTTTATATTGTGTTAATTTGTTCTGTTTTGTATTTATAGATTCTGGTTGGTGCATAGGACGCTATGACATCGATAAGGATTTCTAAACACTTAATAGGACAGAGCGACACAATATTTATTTTGAAATATAGGTAAACGAAACAATTTTGCCTATTATTTTTTCTATATATAACATATTAAATTTTATAAAGGATATAGTTGGTTGTAATATATTGGTTGTTAGGTAGTGGAATTTATAAATATAGGTTGGAAATAAGATTGTAACGACCCGTATATTTTAATAAATAAATTGGTTAATTTAATTGGATCTTTGTAATTAAATTTAAAAGGAAACAATTTTTTTATAATTTATAATGAAATGAATGCTAAAAAGAAGTGTAGCAATGGTAATTTTAAAGGTTAATTATTGATAATTGGAGTGAAATCCCAATAAAGAAATAGTGTTAATTGTTGCACCGGAGTATAAAATTTAAAATAAGTAATTAAAAGTAACCATTTAATTTACCAATGCAGTAATATTGATTAATAGTAACTGTATGTAAATTAAGGTTGTAATGTTTATGGCAGTTGATGAATAACCAATTCAATGCAATCCCAATGGATTGAAACTCTATTTGAGTTATAATTGATTAAATAGTAATACTTGGTAATAAATTAAGATAAGAAAAATGAATAGAAATATTGAATTAATCAATAAATTAATAATGAATAAATAATGATTAAATATAATCAATGTTCTGTATGTAATTGTTTGGAAATAATAACTAGAATGAATTGCAACAGTGTGAATGTAAGTCAACTGTTAATAACTTGGATGTAATTCCAACAAGTGAAACAATGTAAATGTTATAACTTGGTTACAAAATTAATATACGGAAGTGGATGTAAATATTGAATTAATTAATGAAATAATACAGTGTCGATGACAATTAATAACTTGTGTTATATATGGAATTTTAACCTGTGTTGGTAAGTAATAAATTTATAAATGTAAGTAAAGGAAAATAGGCGACAATTAATACATGTTATTATTTATTTAGCAAGTTAAATAAAATTTGGAAATCATATTGCAATTAAAGAAGATTAAGTAGTACGTTAATTGGAAATAAATTTTAATAGACGTACATTAATGTGAAATGTAATACAATGGTTAGGAGTTGTTAAATTTGGCATATTTAGATAATAAATGGAAAGAAAACAAGGTAACTAAGTTTATATAGAATAGTAATGAACTTAATAAAAGATTTGAATTGAAACAAATCAATCCATTTAAATACAAATTATAATAAGTGTAATTTTTGTAGCAATTGAAATTAAAGGTTATGAAATTTGAAATAAAGATAATATGAGGAAATTTATGCAATAGTTTTGAATCCAATATTCAATCCATCTATTTGAAAGGAATGAATGGAATAATAATTAATTTATTTAATGAAATGGAGTTTTGGGATTTTTATTTATAATTTGTGAATTTAATGAAATTGAGGTTAATATTGGAATTTATAAATTTATCATCTCTAAATTTGACATTTAAACTTGATTAAATCATTGGAAATGATTAAGAAATTAAAAATGTTGAGATTGGTCAATTTAAGAATTTAAATGGGTGTATCTACCCAGAATTCCTGTCATTTGAAATTCATATATTTAATTGATTTTAAATATTAACAACTAAAATTTGCACGTCGAATAAATTTTATTTCCAATGTCCAGATTTAACTGGATAATTAAATCGATAATTAAATATTTGAAATTATAGAAATAATTGGAAATTGGGTTTAATGTGATTAAAATTGATTTGTAAAGTTGTATTAAATCATATTGGAGTTAGAATGATGTTATAGAACTTTTATAATTTAATTAAAAGTTAATTTGCATAAATTGAATATTTTAAATTTAATTGACGAGTAAAAATAGTCATTTTCCAAACAGTCTTGGATTTCGATGAAACTAGTTTCATTGGATCCGTAATGTTATATTATTGTAAGATTTCAAATTTTGTGTCAATCGGATATACGGTTTGTCCGGGGCAAGCCAGAACGCATAGAAATTTGTTTAACCGATTAAATTTAAATTTGATCGTTTATCTCCGTAACTCACACATATGATCGAACTAGATTCCGAGACACATTCCATTGTGTCCGAAACGCGGGTTAAACCCTAGAAACGTCGGCCGGCACGCTTCATTTGGAGTTTGGAAAATCTCGGATGAATAATGTTTTGGAAATTTTCTATAGAAGGACCTCACATTTTCCTTTTTTCATCAAACCCTCTCTCTTCTAGGGCTAGCCGCCAGTTCTGAGTTTAATGGCCGACAACTCATTTCGTTTCTCCTCCTATATCTTCCAATCTATCAACATTTATCAAAATCTCTGTACTAGAAAAATGTAGATCATCACGAGATCTACAGATCCACTGGTAGAGATCGAAAATAGGGCGATGGATCAACGGCAATTTGAGTGCAAACGTCACACGGTCGAGCGCGTTTTACCATGCGATCGGATGACCGAGCATGGCCGTTCCTTGGCCAATGATGGAGTCGAGCATGAGCATTCGAATGGCGCGATCCGATCATCTTCAAACGTGAAGGTGTCGTCGTGGCAATTAGGGTTTGGGGAGACGACAATGGGTTGAGATTGCATATGCTAACCTAGGAAGGAAGAAGAATGATGCGGCCTTGATCTCGTGTAGAAATTCGAAAGGCTCAGATGATATCTAGGTTAAAATAAATAAAAGAAATGTAATTATTATATTTTAAATTCGTGTGATGTTTAAAACGTGATAACTTTTTGATACGAGATCAAAAACTGACGAAACGACTTGCGTTGGAATCGTATTGAAGAGCGCTACGCGATGGAACTGGATTGGGATTGATTTGAGCTAGTGATAATTTTGGGTAAAATTAAACGCGTGTTTAATTTTATTCAAAATAAAACACTACGACTGTATTTGAAACAAGGTGCGAACTTCTCACTCAATCGAATCTGTTCCGATCTAAATTTTAAATAGTTAGATTAAAAATTGCTTGATTGTGTGATTAAATGATGGTTGCTATTTGTTGTACTAAAATAGACCCTATACGCCGCATATTAAGCAGAGGTTATTATATTAAACAAATATACGCGATATTCCACCGTGAAGTGGAATTGGTATTATATATGTACTTGGAGTTGATTTCCCGCATTATATAGCAGATGAGACCCTATTGCGCCGCATAATAGTGGATAATATTTTATATAAACCCATGTACCGCGATATCCCGTCTTGAAACGGGATTGGTGTTGTGCTGACATCTGTAGATGCAGGGAAATAGGTTGGAGGGATCCAACTGGATTCCTCAAATAATTGAATTTGTTTCAATGTTGTGTGTTGATTATTTATAATCTTTGTGTGATTATCTTTGTGATTGAAATCGTTGAAGGCTAAATTTAGCCAAATGTAATTTTGGTATCGTTGGATACCGGAAATAAATAAAATTTTGATTTTTGAAAATTCAGGTTGAGAGTTTACATTAAAAAAATTTATTTTTGAGAAATGGGATAAATTTAAAAGAAGGAATTCTAAAATAATAAAGTTTTATTTTTATTCTTATTGAATAAAATTTCTAATAAATGGATTTTGGGTAATATTATTCAAAGGTCGAAGAATTTATTCAAAAATATGGATTTGAAAAAGTTCGAGAAATAAAGAAATTTATTTTCTTTAAAAGGAATTTATTTTTAAAAAGGAAATAGATTTAAAAAATCCATTTGGAAATTTAATTGGTGTTTTGAATTGAATTTAGAATCAATTTGAAAATTAATTTGGGGTTTAGTAGAAATTGATTTAAATTTGAGATTTGAATGGAATTCACTTGGTATTTAATTTGCTGGAAAATCAAAATGGAATTTGATTTTGTGATTTTGAAATCAATTGAAAAATTAAATTGTCGTTCAAAGTGAATATTTGAAATCGATTTGAAAATCGTATATCAGTGGATATTTGGAAATTTAAATCCACCATAGAATTTATAAAGGAAAGGGAAATTTGTTTAAAAATAAACATTGATTTATTTTTGAAGCGTGGAAATAAATTTACGGATTTGGAACGTAAATTTAAAGTAAATCGATAAGGATTTAGTTAATTGGGTTAAATGAACCATTTTTAAATGAAAGTGTATTCTCCTTGGAAAGCCGAATAAAATTTCTGAACAGCTTTGAAATATATATACATATATATATATATATATATATATATATATATATATATATATAATTCTTGAATTGGTTTCGAAAAGGATACATTGGAGAAATTAACTTCTCAAATTATTTTAAATCCTTTAAGTAAAGATTTATTAAGTTTTATAGAAATGATTATTTCTAAGATTTAATCAATAATTGTTTTAGAAAATAGTTATTTAAATAGTTATACGCTATCTACTAATTTTTATTTTGAAAATTAGTTTGGACTTAAGTTATATGTAATATTAGTACAATATTTTTTATAACTAATATTTTAAGTAAAGTGTTTAAAGAAAAATAGTTTTATTTCAAAGTGTTTACCTGTTATATTTTGGATAAGTGTTATAAATTATTTTAAAGTATTTGAACTCGGCAGATTTCCAGTGGAAATGAATAAATATATGGAAGTGTTTCCGCATAAGGAAAATGATTCGAAATTTGTTTTCAAAAGTTGTAAAGGTGAAAAGTGATTTGAAATTTGTTTTGAAATGGTTGAAGTATGGAAAAATATATCTTGTAAAGATATTTTTGAAAAAAATATAAATAATTTGGGAAATTATTTGGAATCTGGTGATGTTGTGCATATCTATTGATAGTTAAAAAGCCGACATCAATATTTACCTTTAAATGGGTATATGCTGTGATTTGCTTGAATTTGAATGCTACACTTATTTTAAAAATAAGCGCTCGTTATTCGGTTTAGCCGGGAGAGGACCTTTGGGTCACGAATCCCATTTCGAATAGTGATACGTCGTAATGGATAACATTTGAAGACCGGATATTTTCGAAAACGGAAGGTTTACCATCGAATGTCTCTGCATCGGCTGATCTCCGATATAAAGATTTTATCACCCTTTATGATGGAAGTCCGGACGTGTTAGTGAATATCCGGATTGCAAGGGCTTCTTTGGAAGTGCCTTCGGTTCTGTTCGATCCTGGAACGGACTTGTATGGATGTGTGCCTCCGGTTACAATTTGAGATGTAAAGCTGGTTTCTATCAACTACATTTCTTTTGGTGGCGGAGAATCAATTCTCTTAGCTTAACACCCTTCTTTGAGACGTATGAGCTCAGAGGTTATGTAGTTGATGATTACTAGTGATACATTCCCAATTTGGTAATGTGGCATACAAAGCGTTGTTGATCATTTGTTGATCGAAGCATGGCTTTGTGAAAAAGAATAGCTTTGCGGACGAGACTTGCTTGTCTTAGTGAAATGTGATGAGGGGTTCTCGCTTTGCGTTAGGCGAATGGGAGACTCTTACCCCTACACGTCCTCTTTACGGGGTTGGTTAGGCGTAACCCGTGATAGTCGAAAGGCTGGCCATAAAAGCAAGTTTCTGGTACCAGTTGTAGCCACGGTGGGTCTGGGATAGTTGCAAAGCCTACCGCTCGCCGCTGAACTCGTTCGTTACATTATGGTATCGGAGCATTTGGTTAAGTGACAACCTTGGCTCTGTTGGGTGTTACTAATTAGAGATAGAATTAGCAATACTCTAGAATGAGTTTGAGTGTAATAATAGATATGAGTGCATATTTGTTAGTGAATATTAAATTTTTTTGTATTGTGTTAACTTATCGGTTGATTGTTTATAGATTCTGGTCGGTGCAGTCTAGCTAACTGTATCGATAGGGGTTTCTAAACTCTTAAACGAGATAAACCGACATAGTATCATTTTAAATTGGGTAAATGAAATAATTTCACCTTGATTATATTTTATATATAAAGTAATAATTTTTTAGAATTATTAAAGTGTATATAAATTGATTGTTTGGTTGTTGAAAATGTAAGAATATTTATAAGTTAATTAAAAGAATAAATTGTATAAGCAAATGAATTATAAAGTATGGAATTATAATTAATGTGATTTACAATTGTGAAATAATCCTATATATAAGAAGTGAAACTAGATGAATATATTTATAAATATGAGTTGTGAATAAAAATGAAACTGAACTATGAATTGAAAATGTTGAATCCTGTTTATTTTGGTAATTATTTTCCAAAACTAAATGCTAAATAGTGAAATTGTATAAGAAAAAGATTTATAAATGTGATTTATGAATAAGAGGGAAAATTTTGAAAGAATATTAAGCACTGAATTCACTACTGTTACTGGGAAATAATGAGGGTGTTAACTGCAGCATCATCAGTATCATTTTCAAATTTTTGTGTGATGGATTTGCTACCACAGTAAATTGGAAATTGAAGTTTTGTTGTGATAAAAAAAAATTAAAATTAAAAATCCAAGCTGTAATTGTTGAATATAAGTAATGAAGTTTTGACTTATAATATGAAATAATAAAGATTTTAGCTTTGGTAAGGTTAAAGGATTTGTGTTAGCATAGTAAATAAATGGTGTGAAATTTAACTAAAGGGAGTTAAATAAATTAAATCAGATTTGAACTAGATTAGATAAGTTAATGGATTTGGAAATTTAAGTTAAGTTAAACAAATGATGTTTGAAATGGAATATAACTTAAGTTGTTAACTCCGCTTTCGTCACGACCTACGACTTAAGGTAAGGACGACCTAACGAGTTAAGGTCTAGACGACCTAAGAATTGAAATGGTTTAAGCAGTTCACGACTTAAGAAGTTACGATCTAACAACCTAAAAAGGGTACGACTTAACGACTCAAGGCACGAAAAGGTTAAGACAACTACACTTATTTCGCAATCGACTTACGACCTTTTCTAGGTCGTTCACGACTTAATACTACGGAGTCAAGATTCAATGTCGCATCACTTACGAGAGGACCGGTTGAGTCGTTTGCGACTTACGACTTAGTTTGAGTCGGCCACGACCTAAAGCTTACCAGTTGGGCCACGACCCACGACTTAGTTTGAGTCGGCCACGACCTAAAGCTACCGAGTTAAAATCCAATGCCGTGATACTTATGCGGCATCTTTTTAACTCATTCGCGACTTAGGACTTATGACATGAATTCAGGTAGACAAGCTTGCCTCTACTAAACCGTGGACTTGGCTCGATAGGTCGGCCACGACTTATCCTAAGTCGGCCACGACTTAGGACTTGGCAATAATTCCTGCCCAGAATTCTCTATAAATACATTGCCATCTCCAAATTTCAAAAGATTGGACAATCTCTTCAAGCGCCGATACTCGGCCAGTTTCTAAACCGACTCTATACTTGAAGTTTCGAAGAACACTACAAGCTACTTTGAAAGACTTTCACACGTCCGACATGGATTCGAAGACTTTCATCTACATCGAAGCTTAAGCTACTTGCTCAAAGTGTTTTGTAACTAAAGAGATTTGTACTTGAGGAGCATTGTATCGTTTTGTAACAAGATTAGTAATAAAGATACTTAAAGTGGACGTAGGCTACTCCTTAAGCCGAACCACTATAAAATCGTTGTATCTTACTGTATTTTCTGTTATTTTAGCTAATATTCTGTTCCCGAACCGTCGGGTGGTGCTTTCACATTAACACTTCACACACCAGGGTGTTAGCGTTCGATTTTAAGCGTTAACATTTTTGGTGCTTTCACTGAAATTGAACTCAGGTTGTTCTCATCATTGCTTCTCAAAAAGTTGTTGAAAGGATTTCTTTTAAAACCATAAGTTTGTTGGAAATAATGGCTCCTGGTATAAAATGAAGTTCTGTAAGATCCGACAGTGTTCAAGAAAATACTGCTACCTCTCCTCCTTCAAGTCAAGAAGCTCCAACTGTTGGAGTTACGCGAGCAGAATTGGACGCCGTAGTTTTGGGGTTAAATCAACAATTGAATGCCCAGAATGCACAGTTGGAGGCTCAGAATGCCCAGAACGCCCTGATCTTAAGTAAGTTGAATGATCTACTTGGGGCTAACCGTCAACCTGTTAATAATGATGGAAACCCTAATGCGGGAGTTCAAGATGTTGAAGGAGGGAACATTTCTCAAAGATCCACAGACCCTGTGGAAAAGACACCTCTTCAGGCTGGAGGATCAGGACCGCAGCCGACCCTCCGTGAACAGTTGTCAAGACACAATTTAGAGAGAATGGTTGATGTTTGTCCTCCAGAGCCTTTAGATGATGAAGAGTATTTCTCGGGCATGGTTCGTCAGATCATGAAGGAAAGTATGCGAAGGGATGAAGATGAGAAAGAACGGGGTTTTGCTCCAAGAAAAACTCCATTTACTGAGAAAATCTTGAAGGCCGAATTCCCAAGAAAATCGTTCCTCCTACTATTCCTGCATACAAAGGGACAAGCGATCCTAATGAGTTTCTGTATAAGTACGATTGGCATATGACGGGTGCCAGAGCGTCTTATGAAATCAAATGTCGATATTTCCCGATATATCTGGAAGGTGTGGCTCTATTGTGGTTTACAAAGCTGCCGGTCAGGTCCATTGATCAGTTCTCCCATTTGACCAGGAAATTCAAGGAGCAATTTCGATTGTATGCTTCAAAAGCAAAGGATATAATGTCGCTGTCAAGTCTAGAGCAAAATCCAGGAGAATCCATCAGATCATTTTTGAATCGTTTTAACATAGCATTGGCTGAGGTAGATAATGTTGAGCCATGCATGGTCCTAATATACTTGATGAGGGCGATTGACAAATCAAGCGAATTTGGAAAATGGTTGAAAATGAAAGAACCAAACTCGCTTGACAAATTCTACAAGAAAGCGGATGAATTCATGTGCTTGGAGAGCCTCCAGACACCGGCTAAGGTGGTATCAGTAGAAGCTGGGAACAATGGTGCTGCTTCGAACAAGAAAGAACCTAACACTCAGAAAAGGGGAAATGACGGTGGAAAGAAACAGGGAGATGCTAAGAAAGGCCGTCCTTTCAATTTCACACCATTGACCGATACCCCTGAGAACATCTTCTTTGCGACCAAGGATGATGTCAATTATCCGACACCACCTAAAATGAGAGTTGGATGTAAGATGGAAAAAAGTGGAAGGTTCTGCCGGTTCCACAACCAACCCGGCCATGACACCAACGAATGCTGTCATTTGAAAGAGGTAATTGAACAACTCTTGAAAGAGAACAAGCTCCAACAGTATGTGAAAAGGAATAGAAATGCCCCAGCCTCGTCGACTAAAGGACAACAAGTTCCCGCTCACCGTCCTGACTCAAGTAAGAAGGCCGTAGAACATGAGTCCGAAAGACCTGTCATCAATATAATAACTGGAGGGCCTCACCCAGCAGGCAAAAGCTGGGGGAAGATGGAAAGGTATGCCTGGGCCTTGAGGCATGTACCGGTTGAAGAGAATGTTTTTGTATTAGAAAATTATGCACCTTTAAAGCAACAAAAGACTTCCACTGATGATATTGTATTCAGTGCCAGAGATTCTTTGGGTATCGAGGCTCCTACCATAGATCCTTTGGTCATATCTGCTGGAATTGGGCCGGCTACTGTGAGAAGAGTTCTAGTTGATTGTGGAGCTTCATGCAACATTCTCTTCAAGAAGAATTTTGATCAGATGAAAATTCCAATGGCTGACATTCAAGCTTCGTCACTTAAGATTGCTGGGTTTGCTGGGGAACCCAAACAGCCGATTGGGACCATAGATTTGTTTGTGGAACTTGGAAAAGGGCTGAGGAAGGTGGCTCGAAAGCAAACCTTTATAACTGCTGAAGAATTCTCTCCCTACAATGCCTTTTTAGGCCGACCAACTCTTGCTGCATTCAAAGCTGTTCTTGCCCCATGGTGTCTGACTATTAAATTCCCCACAGATAATGGAGTTGGTGTGATTAAAGGAGACCAAGAAGAGGGACGAGAATGTTATCTTACAGAGTTTCATGAATCAAGGAAAAGAGAAACGGGAAAAGGTGCGGCGGCTCCAGTCCGCATCAAAGAACCAACCTTGTAGCAATTACAGGGTGGACCCTGCACTGGTGAATATAGTGGCGCACGAAGAGAGATGGATCCAAGGAAAGCCAGTGTAGGGGAGAATAGGGTAGTACCGGTAGAAGTAACAGTGCCGGTACCCTTTGACCTAAAGGACCCAAACAAAGTGCTGAATGTGGGTTCACAGCTCAACACAACAGTTCAGAATGTTCTGATTTCATTTTTGAAGGCAAATTTAGATGTATTCGCTTGGACTCATGCTGACATGTGTGGAATATCCCCAGAGATTGCAGTACACACTCTGAACATTGATCCAAAGTTTACACCCGTGAAACAGAAAAGAAGAACTCAGGGTCCTGAGAGGACGGCAGCATTGAAGGAAGAAGTGGATCGGCTCATGGAGAACGGTTTCATCAGAGAATCTACTTATCCAAATTGGGTATCAAATCCAGTGCTGGTTAAAAAGGCTAACGGAAAATGGAGAGTATGCATTGACTTTTCAGATTTGAACAAAGCCTGCCCCAAAGACTACTTCCCGCTGCCCAGGATCGATCAGTTGGTGGATGAGACGGCGGGGCATGAATTGTTATCTTTTATGGATGCATACTCCGGATATAACCAGATTATGATGCATGAGCCAGATCAAGAGGACACAAGCTTCATCACAGATATTGGACTCTACTGCTACAAGGTCATGCCTTTCGGACTCAAGAATGCAGGGGCAACTTACCAAAGGCTTGTTAATGCCATGTTTAAACCGCAGATTGGCAAGACAATGGAAGTTTATGTTGATGATATGCTAGTGAAGTCTAAGAAAGCAGTGGACCACATGGATCACTTGGCAGAGATGTTCGCAGTACTCCGAAAGTACATAATGAAGCTTAATCCCTTGAAATGTTCATTTGGAGTGGAGTCCGGAAAGGTTTTTGGTTTCATTGTGAGCGCTAGGGGCATTGAAGCTAATCATGCTCAGATCACTGTCCTGAGAGAGGTCAAAGCTCCTAGAACGGAGAAGGAATTGCAAAGTGTCAATGGGAAGGTTACTGCCTTGAGTCGGTTCATTTCAAAAGCTACTGACAAATGCATTCCATTCTTTGATGCTCTGAAGAAAGGAAGAAAAAACTTTGAGTGGACTCCTGAATGTCAGAAAGCATTTGATGAGTTGATTCGTCATATGGAAGTGCTTCTGATACTTTCAAAGCCTGACAATGGTGAAGATCTCTTCATATCTTTGGCAATTTCATATCATGCTCTCAGTGCAGCGTTGGTACGGGAAGACGCAAAGATTCAACGCCCAGTCTATTATATCAGCAAAAGATTCACTGGGGCCGAGATGAACTATTCAAGGTTGGAAAAGCTCGCCTATTGCTTGTTGATCGCATCAAGAAAATTAAGGCCGTATTTCCAAGCTCATCCCATCAAAGTCCTCACTGATCAGCCTCTAAAGCAAGTCCTATTCTGTCCTGAGACTTCGGGCCGTCTTTTGAAATGGAATATTGAACTCAGCCAATATGACATCACTTATCATCCCCGGAAAGCAATCAATGGACAAGCTTTAGCAGATTTCATCGCAGAATGTACGGATAAAGGTGATAGTGAGGAAGAAGCCACTGATAACATCCCAATCCAATGGAAATTGTATGTCGATGGCGCAAGGAATGATTACTGTTCTAGAGCAGGGGTTGTCCTTGAAACCCCAGAAGGGCGATCACTGTGTTATGCACTGAGACTAGAATTTCCTTCGACAAATAATGAAGTAGAATATGAAGCTCTCATCGCTGGTTTAAGGATCGCTAAAGAACTAAACATCAAGGCATTGCAGATCTTCTGTGATTCTCAGCTTATTTTCTGCCAAGTCAAGAAGGAATTTCAAGCTAAAGGAGGGAATCTACCCGCCTATTTATCAAAAACCTGGGAGCTTCTTGAAGATTTTGACCGTTATTCAATAAGCCATATACCCCGTGAAGAGAACATGAAGGAGGATTCTCTCGCAAAGTATTCAAGTACTGGTGAAGCTCAACTATTGGGATTAGTTCCCGTCGAAGTCTTGTCAGCTCCAAGCACAGATGAAATGGATGTTGATTTGATTATGAATGTATCCCAAGAGCAAGAATCATGGACGACTTCGATATTTGAATATTTGCTCAATGGTACTTTGCCAGAAAGTTCAAAAGAACGGCAGAAGCTGTTAAGGAAAGCCTCTAGATATATGATCCAGGATGGCCGATTGTACAGACGG
This sequence comes from Allium cepa, assembly GCA_030765085.1. Lineage (NCBI taxonomy): Eukaryota > Viridiplantae > Streptophyta > Magnoliopsida > Asparagales > Amaryllidaceae > Allium > Allium cepa. The sequence continues at coordinate 914,984,321 of CM060943.1, forward strand.
GGATTTTCAATGCCACTACTCCGCTGTGTAACTAAAGAAGAAGCTAAGACAATTCTAACTGAAGTACACCGAGGGGAGTGTGGAGATCATACAGGAGGTCAAACTTTAGCAAAGAAAATTCTCCGTTATGGATATTTTTGGCCAGAGATTAATCGAGATGCTGCTGACTATTCCTGAAAGTGTGATAAAAGCCATAGATTTTCCAAAATTCCTAGAGCATCTTCCACTGAGCTAACACAAATGGTCAGTCCATGGCCGTTTGCCATCCGGGAATAGATCTCATTGGGCCTTTGCCGACTACCAAATTGGGGATTAAATATGCTTTCGTTGCTGTTGATTATTTCACTAAATGGGCTGAAGCTGAACCATTGGCTACCATTACCTCTAAGAAAATGATAAGTTTTGTGACTAAAAATATCATTTGCAGGTATGGTGTGCCTCGGAAGATAATCACAGACAATGGTACGTAGTTCGAAAGTGAGGAATTCCAAGATTTCTGCAAACGATTCAAGATCTGTAAAAGCTTCTCAGCAGTGGCTCATCCGCATGCAAACGGGCAAGTGGAAGCAGTAAACAATATCATCAAATCAACCATCAAAAAGCAGCTAGAAAAAGCAAAAGGTGGTTGGGTCGATAAGTTACACTTGCACTATGGGCATACAGAACTACCCGCAAAACTGCGACTGGGCATACTCCATTTTCATTGGCATACGGATCAGAAGCAATGATTCCAGTGGAAACGGAAATTCCCTCACATAGAAGGATCCATTTTGATCAAGATGAGAATGAAAAACTACAATTGGAAGCGCTTGACCTCCTTGATGAAAGAAGAGAAGAGGCTAAGCTTAGAATTGCAGCCCGTCAGCAAAGGATAGCCAAGCACATCAATTCCGAAGTTCGTCAGCGCAGCTTTGAAGTTGGGGACCTAGTCCTGAAGAGAATTATGACAGCCACAGGTGTGTTTGGGCCAAACTGGGAGGGGCCATATGTCATAGACACGAAACTTCTTGATGGCACATTCAAACTCATAACTGTCGAAGGAGAACCAATCCCAAGAGCTTAGAATAGCAATCATTTGCATCCATATTTTACTTAAAAGCTTTGTTGAAATGTTGTAAAAGAATTACGAATATATGATTCTTGTATTGAAAGCAATTGTAAAGCAAGTGAATAATGAAAAGCTATAAAGTGGATGTAGGCCCAGCTTTTGGCCGAACCACTATAAATCTTGTGTTCTCTGCTACTATAAACTGCTTTGTTTTATTTCGACATATAAAATACTTTAATTGTGTTACTAAAATGTCGATTTAATAATGCAGGCCATAAAAACAAAGCTTACCCATCGCAAGACCAAGCGATCTCCGACATCACCCAGCAAGCTAACGCTAAACCATTCAAAATTTCCATATTGAAATCCTACGAAAGAAGTGCTTCGAACAAAAGTTAGCGATGTGGCTGGAAGTGGACCATTTCTAACTAACTGCGAATGTTTGTACAAACGAGCATCCAGTTAAATAGCCTGTGTCTACCACCACCAACTCGCTTAACTATGAAGTATATTTCTTTGGATAAAGAAAATTATTGGCAACTAAAAAGGGATGATATTTGGAAAAGATAACGGGGATCGCCGACATGAATAGATGGCAAAGAGACATGGGCGAGCAAGCATCAAACAGCAAAAGACCTCTTCGGAGGCACAAGCCCTCTTCGGAGGCACAATCCCTCTTCGGAGGCACAACTCTTCGGAGGATAAAGACCTCAAACGGGGCATGCCAGAAGACTTTCTCAACATGGTATGGAATGATCGGAAGCACCTTCCCAATAGGAAGGCAAAGCGGTTGTTTACTAGTTGAGACAGTTTGCGTAGACAAGCGTCCAAGTAACTTGCGTCCGCCCTGTGTGTCCATGAGACGACCGGAGGCACCTTCCCAAGTGGAAGGCAAGGCGCTCGTTCACTAGTTGAGACAATCTACGTAAACAAACGTCCAAGTAACTTGCGCTTGCCCCGTGAATCCGGCCAACCATGAGAAATAAACTTCTAGGTAGACTCGGAGGCACGCATTCCACCGAGATCTGAAATGAAACTTCACAAGTGCTGGAATGTGAAAAGCCCTCTTCGGAGGCCCATTTCACCATAGTTGAAATTCTAAAAGACCTCGAGCGGGCCTTGCCAGAAAAAGAGAGTTCTTTCCCGACATAAAGTTGCAGACTGATCGGTGGTACACCCCCGTGAATCCATCCAACTAAGAGAAAGAAGCTCCAAACTTCCAGGCAAAAGCCCTACTTAGAGGCACACATTTCACCGTGATCTGAAATAAAACTTCACAAGAGTCGAAATGTGAAAAGGCCTCTTCGGAGGCCCGCTTTCCAACGAACAGGGAAAAGATAAAAGCCTCTCCCAAGAGGCACAATCAAACAAAAAGACCTCTTCCCAGAGGCACAATCAAACAAAAAGACCTCTACCTAGAGGCACAATCAAACAAAAAGACCTCTTCCCAGAGGCACAATCAAAAACTCTCATCAGAGGCTCAAGCAGGTTGAAACCCCTTTTTTCTTTTCGAAAGGCCCACTGCACTATGAAGTGAAACTCACTAGCCAAAGCAAAAGTAAGTTTTTAAAAAAAAAACAGAGAAAAAAGAGGAGTGCAATAACTTTGCAATAAAAAAAAGGGGAAGCCCTCTTTAAAGGCACACTTTAGCTTTCAAAGGAAGATTGGTTCATTTATTCTTGAAAATACTCTTCCTCAAAAAAAAAGTTAAAGTGCCCTTCGGAGGCCCGCTTTACCACATAGGAGAATTCATTTTGTAAGAATGTATATATGCAAAAGAAAAAGTGACATCTCCGAAGGTTGAAGCGTAAAAACTTATATGAAACAAGGTGTACTCTGTTTGGGGAGAAATGATATTTCCACAAATATGGAATAATTATTCTCCAAAAATAGGAGTACAAGTCCCCTCGAGATTGGAAATATTCCGATGAGCTTATGGTATGGGGCCAATACGGTATGGCTGCATTGGTAAAAGCAACACCCGAACAACATACCACAAGCTCACTGTAATATTATATAAAGAAACTTGCATGTATAAAAAAAAGAGAAGAAAAGAATAGATGCATTCTCAAACACAGACAGAAGTTTGTACAAGCAAGAGAATATTTTATTCAACGTTATGAAAATTATGTACATATATTCAACGTTATGAAAATTATGTACATATGCAGGTTTCAAAATAAAATAAAAGCGGGGGCCAGTACCCGCACAACGTCCGGTCAGTACAAACAAAAAGCTAAAAGCAAAAAGTGAAAACAAGGAAGGGGAAGCAGGGCTCATCACTTCTTCTTCTTGCCACCACCTTTGGAGCCTTCACCTGACCTAATAGGTAGTTTTTCAGGACGGCTTGGGAGAGTTGGGGAAGAAGGAGAGAGGGCTACTACCGGATCAACCTCCGCTTCCTTTTCAGTAACGGAAATGCTTTTTCTTTTCTTCTTAGAAGTAGTACTCTTCCTCCACCTCTTCGAAGAAGACTCGCTTCCCGTAGTAAAAAGAGAAGACAATTTTATATCATCGGAAATGGTTCGCTTCGGGGACTCACTGCCTTCTCCAAGCCCTTCTCCCCCGTGTTCCTGTGAAGCATTAGGATCATCTAAGTCTCGGAGAGCCTCTATTTTCTCCTCTTGCGACCCGGGTTGAGAGGCGGATGGAGGGGTGACCTGGAGAGGCCGGGGAGGAATAACTGAAGGAGGGGGAGTCTGAACGATGCTCGGCACTTTCTCTACAGAAGAAAAGGAGTTAAAGTCAGTAAAGAGAGGAGATAAAGGCTCTTTGACATTCAGGAAGTAGTCAAGAACCTCATCAAACTCATAGAAAGAAAATGAGCAGTCTATTTGAGCAAGATCAGCATTAGGATTACCTGGCAGAGTAGGCTTTGCTACGTCAATCTCAAAACCCAACGCTTCACCACTCTCTTGGCTTTCGTCTCCGTTATGGACAGTTGCACCTTCTGTGATAGCTTTGGTAAGGGGTGGAGAAAGAGAACTGGAGCCGACAATGTCGATTTCGGCCGAAGGTGAAGGCTGAACTGGATCAGTTGAAGTAGTTTTTCCTAAGTGTTCCCCTTCTGCCATTTCGCCTTTTAATTTTGCAAGTTGTTCTTTTCCCCTGACAAGAGCGGCACGAGCTTCGTCATCCAAGTAATGCTCCTCAAGAGCTGATTCGACGTATCCAGCACCTTTAGCACCAAGCATGTCAAGTGCGGCTTCCCACACTTCAGCCAGAGTAATTTCATATTTGGGGCCGAGAAAGGCGAGACTACGGCACCCCAGGACGCTGTGCAGATAGAAGTCAAATAATGTTGAACTGACATCGGCTTTAGCGGCTTGATGTGCTTCTTCAGCTGCAATTTTGCCGGCCATTGCCTCATCACGCTCTCTTTCAACCTTGGAGAGTTGAAGCTCTAACATTTCGATCTCCATCTCCTGGGAGCTAGTTTTCGTTCGAAGCTCAGCAATATCGGCAATATGGCCCTCTCTATGGGAAGAATCGTACCACTCATCCCCTCTTCCATAGCGTTCTTTATAAGAACGTCTCTCCTGAGCCTTTCGAGCAGCCCTCTCTTCATCAGTTTCCCTATAAGTGGGAAGATAGCGCCTATAGTCATACTGACTACGCTTTCCGTATTGCTTGAAGTCGTCATAATATGAACCACTTCGCCTCATTGGAGAACCTGAAAATGAAAAAGAAGCGTAACTTTAGAATCTTCAAAGTACAAAGAGCTAAGTGCATGAAAGTGCTGAAAAGTACTAAGTGTGTGTGATGTGCAAACTACGCGTGTCAAACTACGAACCACTCTTCGATCGCGGAAGAATGGTGGGGGTAGTAGTTAACGTCAACTCTTGAGTCGACGGAGCTTGTTGCAAAATAGAAGTCGCTTCAACTACTGAAGAAGAAACCATAATAGTAATAGGGTCGTCTTTAAAGAGCTCCTGTGAAGTGACAAACAGGTCGCTCAACCCTTCAAAAGTGTCGTCCCCGCTCTGCTTGACAGGGCTTGCTTTCCCGGCTTCTTAATCACCAGACTTCTTTGAATATTGAGGAGATCCCTGAGGCTCTTCTCCTTCAATGACCGGGGCAAGTGCAAATTTACCAGATAACCCCGCAACATCAATAGAAGTAGAGCACTTCACTAGAGAAGCCTCAGAAGCAGGTTCTTTTGGTGTGGGTGCGTCAGTAGAAACTGGGGCATCTAATGCTTTAGCTGGGGAGTTTGGGACCTCATGGGGATGTGTAGAGCGAGAAGTGTGTAAAAGTCCATACTGATGCAAAAGTTCGTCCCTCAACAAAAACTTTATACTTCTCTCTTCAGCAGTTACGGCATTCAATCTTTCAAAAACTTGCTTATGACCTTGATCTCTAGAGGGGGGAGGAAGTGTTGGAAAAGGAAAAGAGTGAAATTAGCAATTAGCGACTCAAATCTCGAAAAGCTCAGGAATGGAAAATAGAAGCAGGTAATCTTACTTTCTACTCTCCAAATGGCGTAAAACCCTGGGGGGCAGCGAACAAAGAAAAGCTAATTTAAGAAGCCATGAACGCTTTCGAAAAGATCAGTGATGACTTTGCGATTCCTAGCGCTTCTTATAACAACAATGGAGGGATGATCTTTAGTCTTTGTGAAAGAACATAAATAACAAATTTCCTCGAAACTCGGCAGTCGGTCTAGAGTTCTCATGAATAAAACACACAACCCCATTAGAATGGCGTAACCATTGGGGTGCAGTTGGAACGGAGAGATGGTCAATCGAAGTAGAAACTGTTGAAGAAAATCATTGAAGGGAGGAATAGCACCGCACAAGCACATTTGGCGGTTGACCGCTACAAAGCCAGGAGGCGCCACATCAGCAGTGTTAGTTTTCTCAAGAAGAATGGCATCTGCTTCAGCAATGCCAAACTGAGTGCATAACTGACGAAAAATTTTGTATGATAAAGTGGTAGAGGCTCTCTCTGGAGGATTAACTAGGGGAGTCGGAATAAGAGTGGCTTCTCCAGTCTGGGCTGTTATCTCTTCTTGTTGAGAAGTCATTCCACACAAGCAACTGGATATTCAAATGTGAAGGTGCACGTTTCCTAAAAGTGTGAAGTGTTGTGAAGAACTAATAAAAATAACAAGTAAATATAACTGGAATTAAATTAGTCGACAATTGATCGATTACCAAATTCCAGGACTTGTTAATTTAAAGTTCAGGTATAGTATTAGTGCAAACCGGGCAGTTTCAGTTGACTATTTCAAAGTTGCTTTTATGCTTTACTTGAATTTGATGATTTAAAAGCACTTCGTTCACACTATCTATATAAGTTGATTATCTATTGTTAACTAATCTGCCATTTGATGTGGGCAGTCAGTGGTAATATATTCGCCCCAATTTTCTTTAAATGATGTATTGAACAGACTGTTATCTTGCAAGTCAAAAGTGATCTGTGAAAGAATGCAACAAAGTTTAACAGTTTAAAGACTAAACAGCTCAAGGTTCAAGCAATCCAAAGTTCAGAAAGATCAAGTGCTAACTCGCCGACGAGTTAAGAATTTTTCCTACGGATTAAGTTAAGTCGTTGGTTCTCTGGCTAACTCGTCCACGACCTAAGGATTATGAGGCGAGTCAGGTTAGGTCGCTTCAATTTTGAGTCGCTGATGTTTTAAGTCGACAGTGCTTTGAGTTGTAAGTCGTGGAACAGAAGAAAAACTTCAGTTCAAAGCAGTGAGAAATTCTCCAAGTCCTAACTCGGCTACGAGTCAGGGCTTAAGTCGTAAAGGTTGCTAGGTCGGTTCATAGTTATATCACCGAGATCACTTGGCCGCATAAAATTGCTAGATCGTGCCCGAGGCAATATCCCACTCTATTTGGCCAACTTACCTTCCCATCTAACTCCTAACCCGTTAACCTTCTAACTCTTAACCCGTTAACCCGATAACCTCTCGATGAACAACAATCCTAGTTCTATCACACTGCTGAATCGCCACAAATCGCGAGTCGTCTTAAATCAAATCAAACAGCTTTGAGTCCATCGATGACCAATGCAAAAATACTCTCACGGCTAAAGGGGTGAATCGGAGACGAAGAACGGGGCTCGAAGATTGACGATGTTCGACGATTGAAAAAGAAGCAGGATGACTTACGTAGTGTGATGCTAGAGAGAATCGGAAAAGAATCAGGAAGGAATCACCGTAGGGAGCTCGGAGAAATGCTAATGACAGATGCGGCTTAGGAGATAGGTAATGAGAAGAAAGAAATAAGAGAAACGACTCAATTCTTTTATATCTCAGGGCAGGGGAACCCGAATCGGCACACGCGAGTTAAGGAAAGTCGAGGCACACGACCTACGACTTAGGCGTGTACTTCGAGGGGCAAATGTTAACTCCGCTTTCTTCACGACCTACGACTTAAGGTAAGGAGGACCTAACAAGTTAAGGTCTGGACGACTTAAGAATTGAAACGGTCTAAGCAGTTCACGACTTAAGAAGTTACGATCTAACAACCTAAAAAGGGTACGACTTAACGACTCAAGGCATGAAAAGGTTAAGACAACTACACTTATTTCGCAATCGACTTACGACCTTTGCTAGGTCGTTCACGACTTAAGACTACGGAGTCAAGATTCAATGCCGCATCACTTACGAGAGGACCGGTTGACTCGTTTGCGACTTACGACTTAGTTTGAGTCGGCCACGACCTAAAGCTTACTAGTTGGGCCACGACCCACGATTTAGTTTGAGTCGGCCATGACCTAAAGCTACCGAGCTAAAATCCAATGTCGTGATACTTATGCCTCATCTTTGTAACTCATTCGCGACTTAGGACTTATGACATGAATTCAGGTAGACAAGCTTACCTCTACTAAACCGTGGACTTGGCTCGATAGGTCGGCCACGACTTATCCTAATTCAGCCACGACTTATCCTATGTCGGCCACGACTTATCCTAAGTCGGCCACGACTTAGGACTTGGCAATAATTCCTGCCCAGAATTCTCTATAAATACATTGCCAACTCCAACTTTCAAAAGACTTTTTTGGACAATCTCTTCAAGCGTCGATACTCGGCCAGTTTCTAAACCTACTCTATACTTGAAGTTTCGAAGAACACTACAAGCTACTTTGAAAGACTTTCACACGTCCGACATGGATTCGAAGACTTTCATCTACATCGAAGCTTAAGCTACTTGCTCAAAGTGTTTTGTAACTGAAGAGATTTGTACTTGAGGAGCATTGTATCGTTTGGTAACAAGATCAGTAATAAAGATACTTAAAGTGGACGTTGGCAACTACTTAAGCCGAACCACTATAAAATCGTTGTCTCTTACTGTATTTTCTGTTATTTTAGTTGATATTCTGTTCCCGAACTGTCGGGTGGTGCTTTCACATTCACACTTTACACACTGGGGTGTTAGCGTTCGATTTTAAGCGTTAACATAAGTGATGTTGAATGAGGTTGATTTTGGTATCGAAATAAAATAATAAAATGAACTAAATGGATGTGGACTTGAGTTATATAAATGAAATTCAACCTTATTTGTTAATTGAATTAGCAATTGAATAAATAAATGGATTGAATGTTAATTAATCTAATGTAAATGAATTGATATGGAATAATGGATGTAAGTGTTAATTCATAAAAAAAACTAGTAAATTGAAAATTGAATAATTGAAAGGAAGTCAATTTAATATCAACCAATTGGAATTAAAAGTGTTAAACCAAATTGAATGTAAATTTAATAATTTGGTTATGTTGGTTATGATTTGGTTGTTACATGATTGTTAGTTGATTGTATATAATTCATTAAGTGTTAATGAAATTGAATTGATAAATGGAAAGCTATGTAATTGAATTTGAATTGAAAGTGAACTAATGTGAATTGGTTGTAAGCAATTAAATTTTTTATCGAAACCTTATAAATTGCTTATAGGAATTATTTTGATTGCATAGCTTATGAAAACAATGTGTTTTCTATTGAAAATTAGTGAAATGTAAATGAATTTCCTATATATGTCTCTTACATGTTTAAATTGAGTAAGTACAAGTATCGGGGCTGTAGTTGGCTAGATTTGGTCACGCTAAAATGTTAATAAATAATTGCTTTGCTTAAAAATGCTAAAAAGGTACGCCTACGTAATAAAAATAGGAAATATGAACTGCTTTTCTGTTTTTCCACCGTGTGGGTCAATGTATATATATTTATATCTATTGTGATATTGCAAAAGCTCCTCCGTACAAAGGAGACTCTCCCAAAATTTTCCGTAAATTTTGAGAGTTGGAAAAAATTTTGAAAATTTTTGGAAAAGTTTTGTTAACGAAAAGTAAATTTCTAAATTAAAATGAAAAGGTAGGAATTGAATTAGAAAAGCGTAACCATCGGATTTTGGAAAAGTTAAGAAATTAAAATGAATCTGAAATCGAGTTGGAACGGTTTGTTTTTGAAAAAAAGTTAACGGATTTCAAGACTTTTTTTTGACTTGGCAATTTCGAGGACGAAATACTTTTAAGGGGGGAAGTTTGTAACGACCCAGAATTCCTATCATTTGAAATTCGTATATTTAATTGGTTTTAAATATTGTTAACCCCGTTAAGACAACGAGTTAATGCCTGGGACGATTTACGACATAAGATACTTAGCGGATCAAGGGAAATCTACGGCTTAGCAAACCTCACGACTTAAGATGCGTGACGATTTAACAAGACAAAGCGTGAACGACTTATGAATGGTACGACCTAACAGTTTAACGTGTTAAAGAAATGGCCAACTCAACGACTCAAGGGAGACAACGACTCAATGGATCAAGGAGGGTACACGACTTAGGGTCTCCACAACCTAACGAGCTAAGGTCCAGACGACTTAAGGAAGTCTACGGCTTAAGAGATGGCACGACTCAAGAAGGAAATAAGTTAACAACCTAAAGCTGTCTATGACTTACGACCTAGCATGAGTCGTAAATGACTTAGGCAAACAAAGCGACTCACATCTCAGAGAAATCCGCGACTTAAAGCCTCTGCGACTTAAGATATGTCATGTCTCAGGGAAAGCTTACGAGTTAAGGAGCTAACGCCCTAACAGGATTAAGACCTAAGCGACTTAGGGAATGTCAGGACTTAAGAAAGTCCACGACTTAAAGACGTTACGACCTAAGACTTAGAGGACAAGTTCAATACCATGCCGCAATAAGATGACTCGTCGACGACTTACGACCTAGTTTAAGTCGTACACGACCTAAAACCGCAGAGCCAAGATTTTAGTGCTGCCTCACTTTAAACCGTGACCTCTTAACTCGCGAACGAGTTAGGACTTGTATCCAGATGAACGAAGAAATGCACAGAACCACTTCACTTACCCCACTGCCTGCTGACTCTTGGACCTTCAGTCGAGCGCGACTTACGACTCACCATGAGTCGTGCACGACTCATGACTTGAGAGAAAAACTACTGCCCAGAATCACACCTACAAATACGCAACCACCTCCAACGTTCAAAGGACTTTTGGCTCATTCTTTCCAAACACCGATACTCTGCTACATTCCAAACTAACTCAACACTCAAAGCTTTCAAGACACGTAGAACGCTATCAACAACTTCAAGAAGAAATCTCATGCATCCGACATGGATTTGAGGACTTTCACTTACATTGAAGTTTAAGCTACTCGTTCAAAGTGTTTAGTAGTTCAAAGTGTATTGTACTTGGGAAGAATTGTATCAACTTTTAACGAAATCATCAATAAAGATATTCAGAGTGGACGTAGGCAAACTATTGAGCCGAACCACTATAAAATCGTTGTTATTTACTGCTTTTTCTGTGGTTTTCTGCTTATACTCTGTTCCCGAATCATCGGGTGGTGCTTTCACAACTACACTTTACACACCGGGGTGTTAGCGTTCAAATTTTAGAGTTAACATTTTTGGTACTTTCACTGAGAACTGAACTCAGGCAAATTATCATCATTGCTCCACGAATGTTTGTTGAAGTAATCTCTCTGAAGACTAGAAGTTTATCTGAGATCATGGCTCCGGGAAGAAGAAGTAGATCGGTTAGATCTGGAAATGTTCAAGAGGGAACCTCCACTTCCCCAGTACCTAATCAAGCCACTCCACCTGTTGGGGTCACAAAAGCAGAGTTGGATGCTATAATCTTAGGGCTGAACCAGCAGGTAAATGCACAAAGTGCACAATTGGAGGCTCAGAATGCCCAAAATGCCCTAATTTTGAATAAGTTGAACGATTTGCTTGGGGTAAACCGTCAACCAACGGGTAATGAAAGGAACTTTGCTGGCAACATTCATGACACTGAAGAAAGAAACATTCCTGAGAGGGCTGCCAGCCCCTTTGAGCGGACATTTCCTGAAGTTGGTGGATCTAAAGCTCGAAATGATGAGGGGTATCTTTCTGAAATGGTTCGACAAATCATGAAATAAAGCATGCAAAGGAATGAAGACGAGAAAGAATGGGGTTTCGCTCCAAGTAAAACCCCGTTTACCGAAAGGATCTTAAAGGCTGAGTTCCCAAGGAAGTTCATCCCTCCAACTATCCCAGCTTACAAGGGAACAAGTGATCCGAACGAATTCTTGTATAAGTATGATTAGCACATGACAGGTGCCAGAGCTTCTGATGAAATAAAGTGCCGATATTTTCCTGTGTGTTTGGAAGGTGTAGCTCTGCTTTGGTTCACCAAGCTACCAATTCGGTCTATAGATCAGTTTTCTGACCTAACCCGGAAATTCAAGGAGCAGTTCAGACTATATGCTTCAAAAGCCAAAGATATCATGTCGTTGTCAAGTTTAGAACAGAATCCAGGGGAAACTATCAGATCTTTCTTGAATCGTTTTAATATAGCACTGGCCGAGGTAGACAATGCAGAACCACGGATGATCTTGACCTATCTGATGAGGGCCATCGACAAGTCGAGCGAATTTGGAAAATGGCTTAACATGAAGGAACCAAATTCCCTTGAAAAATTCTACAAGAAAGCAGATGAGTTCATACGCTTGGAAAGCCGTCCTGTACCAGTAAAGGCAGTATTGGAAAAAACTGAAGATAACATTGCTGCTCTACGCAAGAATGAATCTATAGGACAGAAAAGGGAAAATAACGATGGGAAGAAACAGAAAAATCTGAAGAAGCCTCGTTCCTTCAAGTCATCGGAATATACTCCTTTATCAGATACGCCGGAGCGTATTTATCTTGCCACTAAAGATTCTGTTGATTATCCTAAACCTCCCATTCTGAGAACCGGGAAAAAAGCTGTACAAAGCGGGAAGTTTTGCCGCTTGCATAATCAACCCGGTCATGATACCGATGAATGCCGCCAATTGAAAATTTTGATTGAAGAGTTGATAAGGGAAAACAAGCTGCAACAATTTGTGGAAAAGAATAGCAGCAATCCTGCTTCGTCTAGCCAGGGGCAACGAGCTCGTGGTCATCAACCCAGGACAAGTGAGAAGGCTGCAGGGCATGAATCCGGAAGGCCCGTTATCAATGTCATTACGGGAGGACCTCACCCAGCAGGCAGGAGTTGGGGTGAGATGGAAAGGTACACCCGGGCTTTGAAATTTGCACCGGCCGAAGAAGATGTCTTTGTTTTGGAAGATGCTACGCCCCTGAAACAACAAAGAACTTTCAATGATGATATGGTGTTCAGAGCCAGGGATTCCACAGGTGTTGAAGCTCCTACCTTGGATCCCTTAGTCATCTCGGCTGGTATTGGGCCAGCTATTGTCAGAAGAGTTCTCATTGATTGTGGCGCATCCTGCAATATCCTCTTCAAGAAAACATTCGACCAAATGAAGATCCCTATGGCTGATGTGCAAGCCTCGTCGCGGAAAATCGCTGGCTTCACTGGGGAGCCAAAACAACCGTTAGGAACCGTTGATTTGCTTGTAGAACTTGGAGAGGAAGAAAGAAAAGTAGTCCGCAAGCAAACTTTTGTAATTGTCGACGAATTTTCTGCTTAAAATGCTTTCCTTGGCCGTCCAACTCCCGCAGCGTTCAAAGCTGTTCCGGCCCCATGGTGCCTCACCATTAAATTCCCCACAGACAATGGAGTGGGAGTTATAAAAGGGGATCAAAATGCTGGGCGGGAGTGTTATCTGACAGAGCTGCGAGAGGCAAGGAAAAGAGAAATGGGAAAGGATGCGGCAACCCCAGTCCGCATCAAAGAACCAGCCTTGTAGCAATTACACGGCGGACCCTGCACTGGCGAGCACAGCGGAGCACGAAAAGAGATGGATCCTAGAAAAGTCATTACAGGGGAGAATAGAGTGGTACCACTGGAAACGACAGTACCAGTACCTGTTGACCCAAAGGACCCAAACAAGGTGTTGAATGTGGGTTCACAACTTAATGTGTCAATTTAGAATATCTTAATATCTTTTTTAAAAGCAAATTTGGATGTTTTTGCTTGGACTCATGCCGATATGTACGGAATATCCCCAGAAGTTGCAGTACACGCTCTGAATATTGATCCAAAATTTACACCTGTGAAACAGAAAAGGAGAACTCAAGGGCCAGAAAGGTCAGCAACATTAAAAGAAGAAGTTGATCGGCTCATGGAGAATAACTTTATCAAAGAATCTACCTATCCGAATTGGGTTTCGAATCCAGTGCTGGTTAAGAAAGCCAACGGAAAATGGAGAGTGTGCATCGATTTTTTAGATCTAAACAAGGCCTGCCCCAAAGACTGCTTCCCGTTACCCAGGATCGATCAACTGGTAGACGGAACAGCGGGACATGAATTGTTATCATTTATGGATGCCTACTCCGGATATAACCAGATCATGATGCATGAGCCAGATCAGGAGGACACGAGCTTTATCACCGATGTTGGTCTTTACTGCTACAGAGTTATGCCCTTCGGACTGAAGAATGCGGGGGCAACCTACCAAAGACTTGTTAATGCTATGTTCAAACCGCAATTGGGCAAGACTATGGAAGTCTATGTCGATGACATGTTAGTAAAGTCTAAGAAAGCAGTGGATCACATAGAACACTTAGCAGAAATGTTCGCAGTCCTCCGGAAATATGGAATGAAGCTTAACCCTTTAAAATGTTCATTTGGGGTGGAGTCCGGAAAGTTCCTGGGTTTCATCGTGAGCGCTAGGGGCATTGAAGCTAGTCCAGCACAAATTACCGCCTTAAAAGAAGTCAAAGCTCCTAGAACGAAAAAGGAATTGCAAAGTCTCAACGGAAAGGTCGCCGCCTTGAGTCGGTTTATTTCCAAAGCTACTAATAAATGCATCCCGTTCTTTGACGCTCTAAAGAAAGGAAAGAAAAGCTTCGATTGGACTCCCGAATGCCAAAAAGCCTTTGATGAATTGATTCGCCATATGGAAACGCCTCCAATACTTTCTAGGCCTGGCGATGGTGAGGATCTTCTTATATACTTGGCAGTATCATCTCATGCTTTAAGTGCAGCGCTGATACGAGAAGACAAGAGGATTCAACATCCAGTTTACTATATCAGCAAAAGACTCACAGGGGCAGAGATGAATTACTCCAAGTTGGAAAAAATCGCCTATTGCCTACTGATTGCATCAAGGAAGTTGAGGCAATATTTCCAAGCTCATCCTATCAGAGTCCTCACTGATCAACCTTTAAAGCAAGTCCTGTTTCGCCCTGAGACTTCGGGTCGTCTTCTAAAGTGGAACATTGAACTCAGTCAATATGACATCACTTATCATCCCCGAAAAGCAATCAACGGACAAGCTTTAGCGGATTTCATCGCAGAATTCACAGATAAGGGTAACAGTGAGGAGGAAACGATCGATGATTCCCCAATCCAATGGAAGTTATATGTTGATGGCGCGAGAAATGACTACTGTTCTGGAGCCGGAGTTGTACTTGAGACCCCTGAAGGTCGGTCATTGTGCTATGCACTGAGATTGGAATTTCCTTCAACGAACAATGAAGCAGAATACGAAGCTCTTATCGCTGGCTTGAGAATTGCTAAAGAACTAAACATCCGAGCATTACAGATCTTCAGTGATTCTCAGCTTATTGTATGCCAAGTCAAGAAGGAATTCCAAGCGAAAGGGGGAAATCTGCCTGCCTACTTGTTAAAGGCTTGGGAACTCCTGGGTGATTTCTATCATTACATGATAAGTCATATTCCTCGAGAAGAAAACACGAAAGCAGATTCTCTCGCAAAGTACTCTAGCACAGGCGAAGCTCAATTTCTGGGGTTGACTCCAGTGGAAGTCCTGTCGGCTCCAAGCATTGATGAGATGGATATTGATTGGATCATGAGCGTGTCTCAAGAGCAAGAATCATGGATGACTCCAATAACAGAATATCTGCTCAATGGCTCTTTACCGGAAAATTCAAAAGAACGAAAGAAGATACTGAGGAAAGCCTCTCGCTATATGATCCAGGATGGCCAATTATACAGACGGGTATTCTCAATGCCGTTACTTCGATGTGTATCCAGGGAAGAGTCCAAAACAATCCTAGCTGAGGTACATGGGGGAGAATGTGGTGATCATTTAGGTGGTCAAACTTTAGCAAAGAAGATTCTCCGATACGGATATTTTTGGCCAGAAATTAATCGAGATGCAGCAGACTATTCCCGAAAATGTGACAGATGCCAAAGATTCGCCAAAATTCCTAGAGCACCTTCTACTGAACTCGCACAGATGGTCAGTCCATGGCCGTTTGCAATATGGGGGATAGACCTTGTAGGACCGTTACCAACTGCCAGATCTGGAATTAAATATGCCATTGTTGCTGTAGATTATTTTACTAAATGGGCAGAAGCTGAACCACTGGCTACTATCACCTCTAAAAAGATGATAAGTTTTGTGACTAAAAGTATCATTTGCAGGTATGGTGTGCCTCAAAAGATAATTACAGACAATGGTACTCAGTTCGAAAGTGATGAATTCCAAGATTTTTGCAAACGATTCAAAATCCGAAAAAGCTTCTCAGCAGTAGCTCATCCGCAGGCAAACGGGCAGGTGGAAGTAGTAAATAAAATTATCAAGTCAACCATCAAGAAGCAACTTGAAAGAGCAAAAGGTGGTTGGGTCGATAAGCTACCGCTAGCACTATGGGCATATAGAACTACCCTCAAAACTGCGACTGGGCATACTCCGTTTTCATTGGCATATGGATCAGAGGCAATGATTCCGGTAAAAACAGAGGTCCCTTCACATAGAAGAATCCATTTCAATCAAGCGGAGAATGAAAAACTACAGCTTGAGGCACTAGATCTCCTTGATGAAAAAAGAGAAGAGGCTGAGCTCAGAATCGCATCTCATCAGCAAAGGATAGCCAAACATTTCAATTCCAAAGTTCGCCAACGCAACTTTTAGATTGGAGATCTAGTCCTAAAGAGAATTATGACAGCGACAGGTGTGTTTGGGCCAAATTGGGAAGGACCGTATGTCATAGGTTAGAAGCTTCTTGACGGCACATTCAAACTCACTACTATCGAAGGAGATCAAATTCCAAGAGCTTGGAACAGCAATCACTTGCGCCCATACTTTACTTGATAGCTTTGTTGAAGTATTGTAAAAAGAATTATGAATGTATGATTCCTATAATTGAAAGCGATTGTAAAACCGATGCAAGTGAATAATGAAAGACTATAAAGTGGATGTAGGCCCAAATTCTTGGCTGAACCACTATAAATCTTGTGTTTCTTATTATTATTACATGTTTGCTTTATTTTCGATATGAAAAGTACATTAAATGTATTGCTGAAATGTCGATTTAAATTTTTGCAGACAATGAAAATAAAACTTGCACATTACAAGACCGAGTCATTCCGGTTATCATTCAGCAAGAAAATTTCGAGTCACGAAAGCACAAAAGCCCCGAATTTAAATCCTAGATAAGAAGTGCTTCAATTGAACGGCCAATGATTTCGCCGTAAACGGGCTCTAGCTAATAAATTGAGAAGTTTGAACAAACAAACATCCAATTAAAAAGCTTATGCCCATTCTCGCGAACTGGCCTAGCAATGAAGTACACTTCTTTGGATTAAACAAACTACTTGTAAAAAAGGGAGTGCGATCTTGAAAAGAAAAAATAGAGGATCGCTAAAAAGGCATAAGCAAGTGGACAAGGAACAACTAAAGCCCTCTTCAGAGGCACAAGTCCTCTTCGGAGGCACTACTCTTCGGAGGATAAATACCTCTAACGAGGTATATGCCGCAAAAAAGAAAGTTCTCTACTCAATAAAAAAGATTGGAGGAGTCACGTTCCTCCAACCATGAGAGAGTAACTTCCAGCCAATCTTCGGAGGCACATTTCACCAAGAGTTGAAGTGCAACAGCCGCTCTTCGGAGTTTCACTTCACCAAAGTTGAAATGCAAAACAAAATAAAAGCCCTCTTCGGAGGCCCATTTCACCAGGAGTTGAAGTGCGACAGCCGCTCTTCGGAGTTTCACTTCACCAGAGTTGAAATGCAAAACAAAATAAAAGCCCTCTTCGGAGGCCCATTTCACCAGGAGTTGAAGTGCGACAACCGCTCTTCGGAGTTTCACTTCGCCAAAGTTGGAATGCAAAACAAAATAAAAGCCCTCTTCGGAGGCCCGTTTCGAAAAGACCTCTTCCCAAAGGCACAATAAGACAGAAAGACCTCTTCCCAGAGGCTGAAATGAAAAGACCTCCTCCCGGAGGCACAATCAAGCAGAAAGACCTCTTCGGAGGCACACGTTTCACCAAGGTTGAAATAAAACTTACGGGCGTTGAAACGTGAAAAAGTCTTCCCCGAAGGTGCAACTTTTCAAAGAAACCAATAATCAAGAAGCCCTTTACTCTGGCAAGTAAAAAAAAAATCCTCACCAAAAGCACACTTTAACTTTCAAAGGAAGAATGAATTACTTATTCTAGAAAATTCTCTTCCTCAAAAAGAAGTTGAAGTACCTTGCAAATACCCGCTTTACCACATAGAAGATTTCATTCCGTAAAATGTGTATATGCACAAAACAAAAAGTGATATCTTCGAAGGATGAAGCGTAGAAACTTATTTGTGCTCTATTTTTTAATGAAATAATATTCCTCCAAATGTGGAATAATTATTCTCTAAAAAATAAAAGCACAAGTTCCTCATAAAATAAAATATTACAATGGGCTTATGGTATAGGGGCAGCATGGCATAACTACATCGGTAAAATTGCGCTCGAACAATATATACCACAAGCTCACTGCAATATCGTACAAAGAAACTTGTACAAAAATGAATAATAAATGCATTCTCAGATACAGACAGAAGTTTGTACAAAGAAAAAGAATCATTTTATTCAACACTATTAGAATTTTATACAGGTACAGGTTCCAAAGTAAAAGGCAAAAGAAAAGCTGGGGGCCGGTACCCGCACAATCCCCGACCAATACATCCAAAAAAAAAACGAAAAAAGCTAAAAACTGGAATCTTCATTTCTTCTTGCCACCCTTGGACCCTTTACCCGGCCGGATGGTTAGCTTCTCGGGTCGATCTATAGGCATGAGGGAAGAAGGAGAGGGAGGTACAACTGGTTCAACTTCCGGTTCCTCTTCAGTAGAAGTAATACTCTTCCTCCTCCTCTTTGATGTTCCGTGCTTCTTTCTCCTCTTTAAAGAAGATTCACTTCCTGGAGTAACAAGTTTAGACAAAATTATGTCATCTGAAGGAGTCCGCTCCGGGGATATCTCACCTGCCTCAAATCCTTCGTCCTTTTGCTCTTGTGAAGCAGCTGGGTCATCCAAGCCTCGGAGGGCACCTATTATTTCTTCCTGTGATCCCGGGTGAAGAGTAGGAGTGATTGGGGAAGGCAGAGGAACAGTAGCTGGAGGTGAAGAAGGTTGAATGACGCTCGGTGCTTTCTCTACAAAGGAAAAGTCAAAAATGTCAGTAATTCCCATAAAAAGAGGAGACAATGGCTGGTCGAGATTCAAGAAGTAGTCAAAAAGCTCATCAAGCTCGTAAGAAACAGATGAGCAGTCTACTTGGGCAAGACTGTCAGTAGGGTTACCTGCAGAAGTCGGTTCCCTGACGTCAACTTCGTAAGCCTGTGCCTCAGCACTCTCGCCGCCTTCATCTCCACCTTGTATGCTTGTGATCTCGGTGGTAACTTTAGTAGGAGATGGGGAATGAGAACTAGAACCGATAATGTCAATTTCTGCTGAAGGATAAGGTTTAATTGGTGCAATTGAGATGATTTTTCCTGAATATTCTCCTGCCGCTGTTTCGACCCTTAATTTTGCAAGCTGTTCTCTCCCCCTAGCGAGAGCGACACGAGCATCATCATCAAGATAGTGCTCCTCAAGAGCCGACTAAGCATAGCCAGCGCCGCTACCACCGAGCATATCGAGTGCGGCCTCCCAAACTTCAGCCAGTGTAATTTCATACTTGGGGCCTAGAAAGGCGAGGCTACCGCGCCCCAAGATGCTATGCAGATAGAAATCAAATAATGTTGAGCAGATGTTGGCCCTCGTTGCCTCGTGAGATTCTTCAGCTGCAGTTTTGCCGGCAACGGCCTCATCACGCTACATTTCAGCTTTAGAAAGTTGAAGCTTAAGCATTTGAATCTCCGCCACTTGGGAGCTGTTCTTCTTCCGAAGCTCTTCAATATCAGCAACATAGCCCTCACTAATTCTTTTCTGCACTTCAAGCCTGTCTTCGGCATCCCTTTGGCTGGCATGAGCATCTCTCACTTGTTTTAGGAGCACTTCTTCTTTTTGAGAATAGGAAGTCGAGGAAGCAGCAAGCTCTTGTTTCAGTTCTTCAACTTTTGCTTCAAGCTCTTCATTATAAGAAGCAATGCTCCTCATCTCAGTGTCATGTTGCTCAAGAACTTTTTGCCACTCGGCTTTATCGTTTTCCATAGTGAGCATGGCCTCTATGTTCGCACGATTAACCCTTTGGAGCTCGTCAACAAGTTTTTGCCAGTTCGACATCCTCTCAATATCAAGCTTGACGGCATCGAGGTTTCGTAACATAGCAAACTTGTCAATGGGGACCAAGTCAAGATCAAACCTTACACCCTTCAGACACAACTGTGGAAACCGACTTTGCAAAGTGGCTGGACCCAGTCCGACTTGGAATTTGGGCCTACTAATTATTGTTTGGATGTCTGTCTTCCCGAGAGCGGGAGAGCCGGAAGGAATATCAAGCGAGGTAGGGGCAGTAACCTTTCCAGGAGTTGTAGAGGTGTGCTTCTCACCATGTCGGGCCCGCTTGCTCGAATCTTCAACCATATGACTTTTTCCTCTGTCATCATGGGATTTTCTTTTATGGGAATCGTCGCCTCTCAGCGAAGAATCGTGGCGCTCTTCCCTCTCTCTTCTTTCATAACGCTCCTCTTGAGCCCTCTTTTCTTGAGCCTTTCGAGCGGCTCTTTCTTCATCAGATTCTCTGTAAGAGGGGAGGTAACGCCTGTAATCATACTGGCTACGCCTCCAGTAGCGCTGGAAATCATCATAGTAGGATCCGCTGCGCCCCATCGGAGGATCTGAAATAAAAAAGAGCTAAATCTTAGAATTCTTCAAAGTACAAAAAGTCAGAAGCATAAAAGTGCCGAAAAAATTCTAAGTGTGTGTGACGTGCAAACTACGCGCATCAAACTACGAACCACTCTTTAATTGAGGAGTGGTTGTGGGTGTAATAGTTAGCGTCAACTCTTGAGTCGACGAAGTCTGTTGCAGGATAGAAGTCGCTTCAACAAATGAAGAAGAAACCTCGGTAGTGATAGGATCATCTTTAAAGATCTCTTGCGAGGTGGCAAAGAGGTCGCTCAGCCCTTCGAAAGTATCGTCCCTGCTCTGCTTGGCAAGGCTAGTTTTTCCGGCCTCTTCGCCAGATTTCTGTGACAGTCGGGGAGATCCCTGGGGCTCTTCTTCCACAATAACCGGGGCAAGTTCGACAGATGGCCCCACAGCATCAACAGAAGTGGAGCACTTCACTAGCAAAGCCTCAGGAGCAGGTCCTTTTGGTATGGATGTGTCTGTAGAAACTAGGGCATCTGATGCTTTAGGTGGGGAGTCTGGAACCTCGCAGGGGTGTGTGGAGCGAGAAGGGTGAAGAAGTCCGAACTGGTGAAGGAATTCGTCGTTCAGCAAAAATTTCATATCCCGCTCTTCAACCAGAACAGCTACAAGCGTCTCCAGAGTTGGCTTGTGACAGGGATCTTTACAAGGAGGGGGAGCGCTGAAATAAAAAAAATGATGATGAAGTTAACACTTGGCAATTTGAACTTCAAAAAATTTAGAGTATAGAGGAGCAAAAGTTAGATGATCCTACTTCCTTCTCTCCACACAGCATAAAACCCCGGGGGGCAACGGACATAGAAAAATTGAGTCAAAAACCCATGAGCGCTGTCAGGAAGACCGATGATCAATTTACGATTTCGAGAACTTCTCACGACAGTAATAGAGGGGTGATCTTTAGTCCTGGTGAAAGAGCATAGGAAGCAAATCTCGTCAAAGCTTGGGAATCGATCAAGCATCCTCCTGAACAGTACACACAACCCCATTAAAGTGGCTTAACCATTGGGGTGTAATTGGGATGGGGCGATGGCCAATTGACGAAGAAGTTGTTGGAGAAAATCATTGAAAGGAGGAACGCCCCCACTCAGGCACATTTGTCGATTGACCGTTACAAAGCCAGGGGGTGCTATGTCAGCAGTGTTACTTCTCTCGGGAAGAATGGCATCTGATTCAGCAATGCCAAACTGAGCGCACAATTGGCGAAAAACTCTGTACGATAAAGTAGAAGAGGCTCTTTCGGGAGGATTGACTAGTGGAGCCGGAATAACAGTTGCCTCTCCAGTCGGAACCGTTGTATCTTCTTCCTGAGAAGTCATCCTACACAAGCAACTGGATATTCAAATGTGAAGGTGCACGTTTCCTAAAAGTGTGAAGTGTCGTGCAAAACTAATAAAAATAGCAAGTAAATATAACTGGAATTAAACTAGTCGATGATTGATCGATTACAAAATTTCAGAACTTGTTAATATAAAGTTCAAGCATAATATTAGTGCAGGCTGGTCAGTTTCAATTGACTATTTCAGTGTTGCTTTAATATTTTACTTGAAATTGATGAAAGCACTTCGTTCACACAATTTATTTGAGTTAATTATCTGTTATTAACAAATCTGTCATTTGACGTGGGCAGTCGATGGCAGTATATTTGTCCCATTTTTCTGCAAGTGTTGTGTTCAACAGGTTGATAACATTAAAGTTAGAATAATCTGTAAAGAAACGCAACAAAGTTCGAGCGGTATATTCTGGCAATTCAAATTGGAAGTACAATCAAGTTTTGTCGACATCTTGAAGTTTACAAATTTTTGTTCAAGCCATTTAGTCACAGTCCAAAAATCCTTTAAACCCTAAGTCGTTCACAACCTAACAGAGGGATGAAATTTGCTTAGGAAATAATTCGGCAGTAAAAGATTGTCTATGTGCTGAGTCGTCCACGACCTAAGGGATAAGTCGTCCACGACCTAAAGGTTAAGTCGCCCATGACTTAAAGATTTCCTGCAAGTTAAGTCGTTGGCTCCTTAAAATCATTGGTCCTATAAGTCGTAAAGCATGGTAAGGAGGAAGGGATTCGGTTCAAAGAAATGGGAATTTCTCTAAGTCCTAGATCGGCCGCGACTCAAAGCTCATGTCGTATCTCGTTAAGTCGCGGAAGGTTATAACTTGCCAAAAATGTTGGGTCGTATCCAATTTAGTATCTCACTTCACCCAATCGACAAACCCCCCATCCAATCAGAAACTCCTCATCCTCTTGACCCGTTAGCCCAATAACCTCTCAATCAACAACAACCCCAGTTCTGCCACACCACCGAATCGCCACAAATCACGAGTCGTCTTAAGTCAAATCAAACAAACTTTGAGTTCTTCGATGACCAATGCAACAATACTCGCACGGTTAAAGGGGGGAATCAGAGACGGAAGACAGAGCTCAAAGATTTACAATGATGATCAGCGATTAGAAAATGGGAAAATTGCTTACGTGATGTGAAGCTAAAGGTGGTTGAAAGTGAATCAATTCAGGATCGTCGCAGGAAGCTCGGAGAGATGCTAATGGCGGATAGGACTTAGGAGATTGATAATGAGCAGAAAGAAATAAGAGAAAAGACTCAAGTCTTTTATACACCAATACAGCGGAACTTGAAACGGCACAAGCGAGTTAAGGTAAGTCGAAGAACACGACCTACGACTTAGGCGTGTGCTTCGAGGGGCAAATGTTAACCCCGTTAAGACAACGAGTTAAGGCCTGGGACGATTTACGACATAAGATACTTAGCGGATCAAGGGAAATCTACGGCTTAGCAAACCTCACGACTTAAGATGCGTGACGATTTAACAAGACAAAGCATGAACGACTTATGAATGGTACGACCTAACAATTTAACGTGTTAAAGAAATGGCCAACTCAATGACTCAAGGGAGACAGCGACTTAATGGATCAAGGAGGGTACACGACTTAGGGTCTCCACGACCTAACGAGCTAAGGTCCAGACGACTTAAGGAAGTCTACGGCTTAAGAGATGGCACGACTCAAGAAGGAAATAAGTTAACGACCTAAAGCTGTCTATGACTTACGACCTAGCATGAGTCGTAAACGACTTAGGCAAACAAAGCGACTCACATCTCAGAGAAATCCGCGACATAAAGCCTCTGCGACTTAGGATATGTCATGTCTCAGGGAAAGCTTACGAGTTAAGGAGCTAACGACCTAACAGGATTAAGACCTAAGTGACTTAGGGAATGTCACGACTTAAGAAAGTCCACGACTTAAAGACGTTACGACCTAAGACTTAGAGGACAAGTTCAATACCATGCCGCAATAAGATGACTCGTCGACGACTTACGACCTAGTTTAAGTCGTACACGACCTAAAACCGCAGAGCCAAGATTTTAGTGCTGCCTCACTTTAAACCGTGACCTCTTAACTCGCGAACGAGTTAGGACTTGTATCCAGATGAACGAAGAAAAGCTTAGAACCACTTCACTTACCCCACTGCCTGCTGACTCTTGAACCTTGAGTCGAGCGCGACTTACGACTCTCCATGAGTCGTGCACGACTCATGACTTGAGAGAAAAACTACTGCCCAGAATCACACCTGTAAATACGCAACCACCTCCAACGTTCAAAGGACTTTTGGCTCATTCTTTCCAAACACCGATACTCTGCTACATTCCAAACTAACTCAACACTCAAAGCTTTCAAGACACGTAGAACGCTATCAACAACTTCAAGAAGAAATCTCATGCATCCGACATGGATTTGAGGACTTTCACTTACATTGAAGTTTAAGCTACTCGTTCAAAGTGTTTAGTAGTTCAAAGTGTATTGTACTTGGGAAGAATTGTATCAACTTTTAACGAAATCATCAATAAAGATATTCAGAGTGGACGTAGGCAAACTATTGAGCCCGAACCACTATAAAATCATTGTTATTTACTGCTTTTTCTGTGGTTTTCTGCTTATACTCTGTTCCCGAATCATCGGGTGGTGCTTTCACAACTACACTTTACACACCGGGGTGTTAGCGTTCAAATTTTAGCGTTAACAAATATTAACAAGTAAAATTTGTAAGTCGAATAAATTTTATTTCGAATATCCAAATTTAATTGGATAATTAAATCGATAATTAAATATTTGAAATTATAGAAATAATTGGAAATTGGGTTTAATGTGATTAAAATTGATTTGTAAAGTTGTATTAAATCATATTGGAGTTAGAATGATGTTATAGAACTTTTAAAATTTAATTAAAAGTTAATTTGCAGAATTTGAATATTTTAATATTTATTGACGAGTAAAAATAGTCCTTTTCTAAACAGTCTCGGATTTCGACGAAACCAGTTTCATTGGATCCGTAATGTTATATTATTGTAAGATTTCAAATTTCATGTCAATCGAATTTACGGTTTGTCAGGGGCAAGCCAAAATGCTTAGAAATTTATTTAACCTATTTAATTTAAGTCGTTTATCTCTGTAACTCACACATATGATCGTATTATCTTTCGAGGCCCATTCCATTGTGTTTGGAATGCGGGTTAAACCCTTGAAATGTTAGCCGACACGCTTCGTTTGGAGTTCGAAAAATCTCGGATGAATAGTGTTTTGGAAATTTTCTATATAAGGACCTCACATTTTCCTTTTTGCATCAAACCCTCTCTCTTCTAGGGCTAGCCACCAATTCTGAGTTTAATGGCCGAAAACTCGTTTTTTCTCTCTTCCTATATCTTCCATGCTATCGACATTTACCAAAATCTTTCAACTAGAAAAATGTAGATCATCACGAGATCTACAGATCCAACGTTGGAGATCGAAAAAAGGGCGATGGATCAATGGCAATTTGAATGCAAACGTCACACGGTCGAGCGCGTTTGTGACGACCCGGCCTTCTATGCCCAGAAAACCGTTGCGTCATGAAGAAAGAAAGAGGTGAGAAAATAGAAAAGATAGAGAAGAAAGAACAACAACATCAGAATCTCACAGCGGAACGAATAAATTATAATAATCACATAAGTATTTACATATTATACAACATCAATCAGAGTTATACAGATAATACATTACATACTAGACAGTTATAAACACCTATCTAGTTAATACAATTCGATACAACACAAGCAAATAACTCAGAGATACCAACACAGCGGAACTATATATATATCTACAACGCTGAAGCCTCCTGCTCCATTGCTCCTCCAAAATTCGTCAAAGCTAACCTGAATCCCTTGGCTACCCGTAAAAATTTGGGTACCCAAGAGTTTATGAAAAACAAAAATAAACTCCAGGTCAGACATGGGTCTGGTATGAGTAACAGGTTAAAGTTGCTTAACTTTGAAAATCCTTTTTGAAATAAAAGGTATCACATAAGACTCCCCACACATAAACATGGAAAAGTTTTTACCTTACGCTAACCAAAACATTTGATAGGAAATTCTGTGATATTGTAGTAGGTCTAGGGTTTTCAAGTAAATAGAAAATATCCGAAATTGTTACATTCATTAAATTCCAGCTACTAGCCACAGAAGTGGGTAATACAATCAAAACCGTGGGCACTTATTGGATTTTGGATTCCATACAATGGCAGGGCTACTGGGGTACCGCCCGTCACTGTACGTGGCCTAGATCAACGTACCGAGGATCACTACCGACCCCCTGCAACACAAGGCCGGAACCATTCCTTACTGAACAGTCTCGAACAAGATAAACCTCGCAGTTGTTTGCAACCAACTGCCCAAACAGCCGAAAATAAAGGGACATCTAGACAGGGGAATATCCTTCTCTTGCTTGGGCATGACCCACCTAACCTTGCTGCACCTCCCCTGTTTTAGCCATTCCCAGTTGATGAGGCTTGAGGCCGCGATTACCTTTAGAGAACATATTTCTTAGAATGCTCATCACCCACCTGACGATGTGTTGAAAGCATTCAATCCATACAAGTTCGTTCCGGGTTCGAACGAAACCGAAGGCATTATCTCGTTACACTCATTTTGGAATCACCCTCAGAGTTAACGACAATAACCCTTGCATTCTGAATCTTCATCTTCGCTTCAGATTCACGGCCTATTGTTAATTTGGAATCGATGTGGTTTTGGATGTTCCAAATAAGGAAAACCGATCCCGGTCTCATCGAAATCCAAAACGTGTCTTTTAAGGCCAAGTTGTCTATTTAGTCTTAACAGTTTAATTAAATATTATCAATATACACACAGATAGATGATTCATAATATCACAGTAGATAATCATATCATCATCACATACAGATAATCAATAATATCATCCAAACAGATAATTAAATATTATTATATTTAACTATGCATCCATATCACATAGATATTACTCATTCATATCTGTATTCACAATCATCAAATGAAGTATCAATATCATCCATCCATAAGCAACGATTTATAATCATACCATTTATAATTAATTTAGAATGAATTAAATTAACTACTTCTATCTCTAATTAATTTAAAGTAAATTAAATTATTTACTTCATCTATAAATCCTGCTTAAAAAACCAATAATTAATTATAAATCAAATTAATTAATTAATCTCTAAATATTCATCTTGATAAAACACCTTTGACTAATCATTTTCTAATTACAAGAAGTAATTAGTCTTTAATTAATTTCATAAATTAAATATCCTAAATCATTTATAGAAATTAACATATAATTACTTTATTTATTAATTAAATATAATTAATTACACTTATTCTTAATTAATTACATAAATTAATCACCACATTATTAATTATTCTGTAATTTAAACAATTCTTAATTGCATCATTAATTATATTAATTAATGGTCTCTAATTTAGATTTAAATTAAATTTCCTTATTTAAAATTAAATACATTAAATGATTCATTTTTAACTTAACTCAAAAATTAATTACCCTTAATTAATGACATTCCAGTAATTAACTATCATTAATTACTCATATTAATAAATTAATTATCCTATAATTAATTAATCCTCTGATTAATTACAAAAGTAATTATCCAAATCACCCCATTAACACATCATCTTTTACTAATTACCTTCAGTAATTAACATTAATTACTTCCTTAAGTAATTATGCTCCATTGAATACACTAATTAATTTACACTTATCAATTTATCAAATGATTTTCTTAGATTAATTAAACTAAATTAATTAACTTAAATTAATCATTTTATCAGAATTAATTACAATAAGTAATTAATCTCTTAATTACTTTTATCAAGTAATTACATTTAACAATTTACCATAGATTATTTAAATTAATTAATCTAATTAATTATCCCAAATTAATCGCATATATTAATTAATTAATAATCCTTAGTTAATTATCTTCATTAATTAATAACATTACTTAATTTACTTCTTACTTGATCTCTAATTATAAATTAATTTAAATTATTAATTTATAACTTAAATACATAAGTCATTTCTTAATTAACCTATCATTTAATCATTTTAAATATCTTAATTATCCCTAAGATAATTTATTTCTTTATTAATGACTTTATTAATATTAAAGTATATTAGAACATTACATTTTAAATTTAAATTCAAATTCCATTTTGAATTCAAGATTCAAAAAGATTATTGTTTAAACATTTACCAAATTTAAATTCTATTTGAAACAAATTTACCTTTCAAAACTATTTTATTTGAACTGGTTTTATTTATTTAAATTTAAAAACTGATTTAAATTTCAGATTTAAATTCAAGAAAACTTGAATTCATTAGTTTAACCTTGAATTTAAAACTTTGGTTTTAACTTGCTTTTGAAAACTTGGTTTTTAATTGTTGATTTAAAATTCAAATTCATTCCTTTTAAAAAAAAACTTATATTCAAAAGTTCACTTGAATCTATACTTTTGAACTTTTAATTTTAAAACACGGTTTAAATTTTTGTTTCAGATTTAAATTAAATTTAAAATCTGAAACTGTCAGGTTATAAACCTGACGGGAAACCCATATTTAATTGTTTTAAAACTTTATTTTTATTTAAATTTGAATTCAAAAGTAAACTTGAATTCAAACTTCAAAACTGGATTTAACATGTTTAAATTTCTTATTTCTTTAGGTTTTATTAAAAAAATTTAGAACAAATTCTGTTTCCAGGCTTTTACAAAACCTGAAACAACACTACTTGAACCCATCCTTCATTGACTTCGAGTCATCCCTCCCTCTTCTTCGAGACACATACTCGAGTGACCCGAGTATTCCCCCGAGGCGAAAAACACGGCACCCAACCACAATTGCTTCAGCACCTTAATGGCACGGTGCACGTGCACCGTGGCCCCAACCTCCTCCGGCCACCCACACAAACTCCAACACAACGCCGAACATCACCAGGTAACATCACGACTACCCAAAATCCATCACCACATTCAAATCAAAAACGAGTAGTAAAAGCAAAACCTGGAAACACCATTCCCACCCCTTCCCAAACCTGGAAACTTCACCGCGCCTCAAACTCCGACCACCAGAAAACTACCACCACCAGCCACGACTCCGCCTTTCACCCCTCTACCCGTACGCAAACCCCCGTTGAACTCGATCAAATCTAGGTGAGGAACGAATCGATCAAAACAGCCTGACCAAAATTAGGTTAAAAAAATCAAAACCCCACCGCCGCTTCCTCGACGAACTGGAGCAACTCCAGGTATTTTTCCCAACACCTCTGGAGGTTCCTTCACTTCAACGCCAAACATCAAACATTCCGGTCCACTTGATCACCAAGAAATCACGATTTCACCTATTATGCACAACCCATAACTACACCTTCAACACTTAAATATAAATAGGGCTTTTAATTTTAAAAATCAAGTTTTTGTTTATTGTTTTAGTTTATATGCCTGAACTAAGTAATTATGAAGTTTGAGTTTTACCAAAACTTGAGTTTATACTGTTCTTATTATCTTTCCAGAGCAGATTTGAGTTTTGTTTAGCTTAAATAAAATTTTAACATCTCCTTTGTAACCAAACAATTAAGTCTTATTTTGATCCTGAGTCCTAATAATAAGTGGATCAAGCGGTAAAGATTTCTAAACTAAACCGGGCTTGAAATTATAGAACAGAGATGTTCTTCAGGTATTTACAAACACATATGCATCACACATCCAAAAATACAAAGAGATATTCCCATATATATACACATACAAACTTATTTCAGATATAAATAAAGCAACCATATTTATATTTGAGTTTAACAAAAAAAATGTTACTCACCTTTTAGCTATTGAAAATGAACAGAGCACACCTAGATTATTGAGAAGAACAAAGATGTTTTTTTCTTTTCTTTTTTAGATGATCACAGGCTGTTTGATTTTGTTTAGGTTGATAGTTTATATGTTTTTCTCAATTCCAATTTAATGAACGAAAGTGAAAATATAGGATGATATATAGAAGAAATGTACAGGGTGTGTCAATACTGGTACAATACTTTCCTTGTACTAGAAATACTTTGTTTATATCTTTGGCAAAGGATTTTATTTTCAAATTGTAGGCTGATATGATACAATGGGTGGCACATTAATTTACTTTGTCTTATGTAATTTATTATACTAGTTGCAGCCTAACCATTGATTTGTGAACACAGTAAAATATACATATAGCTTGTCTTGGATGTAAAAGAACAGAGATGGGAAGTTAAATATAGAAAGAGCTTTACAGGGGGGAGTTTCTGGGTTTTGAAATCTAGCCTGGTACATTTTTATTTTTACTTTATCTTTGATCAGAGATTTGGAGGCTGAGATGATTATCAAAAACAATTTGAACTGACTTGTTTGTTACTTAGAGATAGAGTCATTAAATGCATAAGTACTCTATGCTTAATTTTAATTTTGTTTATGTACTTTATGTTCAGATATTTTATTTTGCATTTCAACAGTTTACATTCATATTTATACTACTCTTTGCATTTCTTTCACAAGCATATATATTTAACTTTGTTTACTTAACTTTTCTCTGCATTTTTATCTACAGGTTACAGACCTATTTATACAAAGTCTAATTATGTTTTCCTTTACTTTGTAACTTTGTTCTAGAGTCAACCTGCAACTATTCAAAGCCTGGTTTGCTTTATTTTCATACTTGTCTGAATCTTAATCAACAAGCTATCAGCATCTTTATTTGTGTATGTTGACATTTCACTTTGCAGCATATCTAATCTAATCTTTATATATAAGATTCTTGCCTGCATATCTATTTTTTCTTACTTTATTTTGTTTTATTTGCCAACATAACTATTGTATAGACATGATTACATGTTTCTGTATTTTACATACACATTTCAAAATTTGTTTTAGTTATTTGTTATAAATTTTAACTTATGTATCAAGTTCTATGCTTAGTTATGCTTACACATATTATTATATTTTTGTACTTATGTTAACCTTATACATTTGATTTATTCTTAAGTTTAATATTTATAAAGTTTACTTTATTTTAAATTTACAAACCATAGCTTTCCAAATACATGTATATAAATAAATTTAAAATAACAATTTCTTTTTATATTAAAATCTATTTGTAAAGATATTGCATTATTAATATTTTTTAAATATAGATCATTATTAAATTAAAAATAAATTTTCAAAAGAAACTATCTCCTTAAAATATAAATACTTATTTATCAAGCTATATTAAAAAAAAGCAAAACTTTTTATAAATTCAAACTCTAGGCTAAAATTTTTTGTTAAACAAATTAAATTTATCTTGAGTATTTTTAAGATCATATTATTATTTATTCAGTATTAAATTTCCAAATTATCAAAAATAGTAGAATTAGAAAACATAGCTTTATTTATTAATTTAAAATAGAGCTTATCTATTTATAATATATACAATTATATACATATATACATTATAAATAGAAACAATTTAAATTAGCTTTTAAAAGATAAATTATCAGTTAAATATTTATTTAAAAGGAGATTATTAAATCAATTCAAATTATTATTAACAAATATTATCAAATTAATTTAAATTTTACACAGATTATTAAATTTATATTGCTAGAAATTTCCGGGATATCAAAGCGTTTTACCACGTGTTGGGATGACCGAGCATGACCGGTCCTTGGCCGATGATGGAGTCAAGCATGAGCGTTCGAATGGCGCGATCCGATCATCTTCAAACGTGAAGGTGTTGTCATGACAATTAGGGTTTGGGGCGGCGGCAATCGGTTGGGATTGCATATGCTAACCTGGGAAGGAAGAAGAACGATGCGGCCTTGATCTCGTGTAGAAATTCGGACGGCTTAGACCATATCTAGGTTAAAATAAATAACAGAAATGTAAATTATTATATTTTAAATTCGTGTGATTTTTAAAACGTGATAACTTTTTGATACGAGGTCAAAAACTGATGAAACGACTAGCTTCGGAATCGAATTAAAGAGCACTACGTGATGGAGCTGGATTGGGATTGATTTGAGCTAGTGATAATTTTGGGTAAAATTAAATGTGCGTTTAATTTGATTCGAAATAAAACACTACAACTTTATTTGAAACAAGATGAGAACTTCTCACTCAATCGAATCTGTTTATATTTAAATTTTAAATAGTTAAATTTAAAATTGCTTGATTGTGTGATTGAATGATGGTTGCTAATTGTTGTATTAAAATAGACCCTATACGCCGCATATTAAGCGGAGGTTATTATATTAAACACATGTACCGCGATATTCCATCTTGAAGTGGAATTGGTATTATATATGTACTTGGAGTTGATTTCCTGCATTATATAGTGGATGAGACCCTATTGCGCCGCATAATAGCGGATAATATTTTATATATACCCATGCACCGCGATATCCCGTCTTGAAACGGGATTGGTATTGTGCTAACATCTGTGGATGCAGGGAAACAGGTTGATGGATCCAACTGGATTTCTTAAATAATTGAATTTGTTTCAATGTTGTGTGTTGATTATTTATAATCTCTGTGTGATTATCTTTGTGATTGAAATCGTTGAAGGCTAAAATTTAGCCGAATTTAATTTTGGTATCATTGGATACCGGAAATAAATAAAAATTTTATTTTTGAAAATTCAGGTTGAGAGTTTATATTAGAAATTTTTTTTTGAGAAATTGGATAAATTTAAAAGAAGGAATTCTAAAATAATAATGTTTTATTTTTAACCTTATTGAATAAAATTTCAAAATATGGGAAAAACTTTAATAAATGGATTTCGGGTAATATTATTCAAAGGTTGAAGAATTTATTAAAAAATACGGATTTATTTTCTTGAGAAGGAATTTATTTTCTTGAGAAGGAATTTATTTTTAAAAAGGAAATAAATTTAAAAAATCCATTTGGAAATTTAATTGGCGTTTTCGAAAGAATTTAGAATCAATTTGAAAATTAATTTGGGGTTTAGTAGAAATTGATTTAAATTTGAGATTCGAATGGAATTCACTTGGTGTTTAATTTCTTGGAAAATCAATATGGAATTTGATTTGGTTGTTTTTGAAATCAATTGAAAAATTAAATTGTTGTTAAAAGTGAAAATTTGAAATCGATTTGAAAATCATATATCGGTGGATAATTGAAAATTTAAATTCATCATGGAATTTATAAAGGAAAGGGAACTTTGTTTAAAACTAAACATTGTTTTATTTTTGGAACGTGGAAATAAATTTACGGATTTGGAACGTAAATTTAAAGTAAATCGGTAAGGATTAGTTAATTGGGTTAAATGAACCATTTTTAAATGAAAGTGTATTCTCCTTGGAAAGCCGAATAAAATTTCTGAATAGCTTTGAAAAATATATATGTAACTCCCCGATATTTTCAACCATTCGCATCCACACATGTCGGAATTGAATAGATTAAAATACCGAATTGTAATTTAAATTTGGCAAAACACAACATAAACGGTAAATAAATAGTCACAGATCACAGACATATAGTAATAAAACGCGGCGGAAGTAAAGAAATAGTAGTTCATGAAGCTACTATATAATTACATCAGAGTCAAACAAGATACAATAGAGATAACAAGATACTACGGAGGTCTCAACATGATAACCAGGTATGAATCAGAATACGTCACTGGTACAAACCGGATAACTGGAATCAACTGATAACCGAAAGTGAAATAGATAGCTATATCTTCAAGCAAAGCTTCCAACTTCGAAGGTGAGTCTCGTATGTTGTATCACTCAGTCTGTAACAGCCCGCATATTTATCGATTTTATATTTAAATATTTTATTTAAATATTTTATCGTTAGTCGGATTTTGGTCAGAAAAGCTACTTTTTGCAAACAGCCGAATTAGGACTCGAGACCACCCCCATTGAGTTCAAAATGACGTTTGCGACCTTTTTGAGTATACGCTTCGATATGTTTGGAGAAAGTTGATTTTTTCTACTTTTCACTTAGGGTTTTGGTTTGGGCTGAGCCCACTTATGTATTCAGTTCCAACCCTCTCCTCTTCATTCACTTCTTTTCTATTTTCCTAATACTCAAGGTTTTATGTTAATAGGGGAAAGGAAGAGGAAATAGAAACTCCCAAGCCCTAGTTGCTCTTGTTAATCCAAATTCTTGCTCCAAATTCAAAGAGAAGGATAGGTAAGCCTCTTCTCCATCTTCTCCATCTCTTCTCCTCTTCAATTTCAGAAAATATCCTAAACCTAATTTAGGAAAATATGTGTTTTATTCTTAGATTGAATCTTGTTGAGTAAGAGTGAAGAGTGGTTAGCCTTTCCTTTGCATTTGAGCTTCTTCTTCTTGTTCTTGAGTTAAAAAGGTGAGATTTTTAATCTCACATCTAAGTCTATGAGTTATCTTGGAATGTTAGGTATGAATTCCTAACACTTATTCGTGTGCATTTGCTTTTGGTTTGGATTGAATTGGTGTATATTCCAATTTTTGGTGTTTTGAGTTCAATTCGTTAAAAATCCTAACTTCTATGTTTGAACATGTTTTTGGTGATGCATTGAGGAGCATATAGGGCTGGGTAGTCGATTGGCATAAACCTTAGCGTCGTTGCTCGAGAGAATGAAATTTGGACGAGGTTGGTGCTCATTACTATGGGCTGGGAAGAGGCTGGCAACAGGTCCGGTCGACCGAGCTCCCTGAGTCGGCCGACCGAACTGCTGCCGAGTGCATAAGCACTCCTCTATTTAAGGCTCGGTCGACCGACTCAGGGAGTCCGGTCGACCGACCTGATGATTTTTGGCAGATTAGCCTATTTTGCTAATCCGTTTGAATATCCAACTTTAATCGATTCATGTGTCTCCCTTTTGTTGTTGTCATTTATTATCGACTTTGATGACCTTTTCTTTGGGAATTTTAGATATATCCACTTTGATGGATTTTATATCGATTTCTTTGGATTTTATTCACATTTTCGAATGTGAATCTTTCTGATTGATTGTTCCTACAATCTTCTTTGTGATTTGCCACTTTAAAAATATAAAGGTTTTCTATACTAGTAGTAAATATCAAAACTCTTTACTCAAACGATTCCAATACTATTTTAATACCAAATTCGTTTATAAAACCGTTTTCTAATCTATTAGTATATACAAGCCTTTACCTCACTCGTATGAGAAATCTAATTAAACGACTTAGTAAAACAAGTGGTATGAAACGCTTTCGTTTACTTCGTCGGTTAATTCTTGGACTTGTTCGATTGAATCTCTTGTGACAATTTTCTAGTGGAGACCTACAATTTGTTCATAAATATTTAAGTTAAGCTAGCGGTTATGGGACATGATGCTAAGCTCATATATTTACTAGCTTACGGTAATCGACACTTCTCTTTGATCATGATGATCATTTTTTGTTTTAGACTAGCATTGTGCAATGTCTTTGTCATTTGGTTCATCGGATGTCCCGCTGTACAACGTCGTTGTTCCCTTTGATTGTGATTTGGTTCATCGGATGTCCCGCTGTACGACGTCGTTGTTCCTTTTTATTGTGATTTCTGGATTTCGTGTGTTGATTTCTGGAATTTATGTTTCGCCAACTTTTACGAAGGGCATTGATATATATATGTCATTTATTGTGGCTTGGTGAATGAAATTAGGAGTATGACATTCCTTTTTATCTTGAGTAGATTATTGCGATATTGATTAATCTCTTGTTGATTTTCAATTACTTATTTATCATAGCTTGGCATTGTGATTATTATATGTTTATGTCATATCTCTTATTATATATCACTTCATCTGATATTTATAGCTAGACTGATCCGTTTATTATTTTCTTCTTAAATAATACTCGGGTCGGACTGAGATTTTACAGGTGCTTCCTCATGGCTTCCTATCTGGAACCATCTTCTGACTTTTGGCTAACTACTCTAGTTTAGTAGTTTTTGTTGTATACATTTGAGATACAGACTCTATGATGTATACTTATTCTTTTGTCTAGAACTTGTATCTATTCTTTTTGGATATTGTGGATCTTGTTTGACCACTACTCATGAACACTTTTATGTGTTATATATATTCATATCTATTTCCGCCCTTGTGATATGAATTATCTGTGACTGATTTGTGTTATGTTTATTTCTATATTTGTTTCCGAATATTTTATATAGCCACTGTGCGATAGCTTTGAGTTTGTATCTGTATGTCGGATTTCCTCTTGAGATGAAGACTTAAATTATTACTATCTGACATATCGGTGCTCGCGCAAAGCAATTACACGGATGGTCGCTCCTCAACAGCCTTATTCTCCATGCTAGTTGACAGCATTCACAGTAATGTTCTTGGCTAGTGTGGGTATAGAGGTGGGGCGTCACAGCATGGTATCGGAGCCAAACTTCGGAACAATATAGAATATTATAGCAAGGATCATGTCCTAAGTCTTTCTTAGGAGTTGTGCTTTAGGATTTTATTCGGGTCTTCGGACCGTCCTATCCTATTTTCTTGTATGATTCCTGGTTTTATCAATCAAGTTTGATTGAAATTTATTTTGAGAATAACTCTTTACTCTTCTTTCTTTCTTAAAGAAGAGTAATGGTTAGACATGGCCGTCCCAGCGCCGGTCTATCTAGTGCTACTCCCCAAGATGGAGTTTTTATGTCTGCCCAGCAGCTTCTAGATCTTGTTAAGAACACTCATGCAGCCGGACCCAATCCAGAACCTACTCATCCTAGATCCGGTTTTGCACGCTTGTGCAGAGACTACACCGATTTGGGTGGAAGGCCATTCAAGGGATCCGAGAGTGTTATAGAAATTCAAGCTTGGCTCAAATCATGCGATCGCATCTTTTCTCGCATGAACCTTATTGACCTTCATCGAGTCCAAGTGGCTTCTAGCATGCTCCAAGAAAGAGCATTAGATTGGTATGAGCTCCTAATTTCTGAAATCGTTGAAGCGGATCTCACTTGGGAGCAATTCCGGGAAAGATTCGAATCGAAATTTGTGCCGGAGGCTGAAAAAGTAACTTTGGCCCGACGTTTTATTGACCTTGTTCAAGGTGAATCTTCTGTGACAGAATATGCCGCATCTTTCGAATCTCATTCTAAATACGGGATTGAGTATATTAATACCCCGATGAAGAAAAACCAGAGATTTGTCTATGGCTGGAATAAGAATCTTAAGAAGCAATCACTCCTGAAACTTGAGGTTTCATTTGATCAGCTTATTGATATCACTCTTCGTCTTGAAGAGGCCGATAATGAAGGTGATGTTAAAGTTGTGCGTGCCCAACGGAACTTCGACAATAACTTGAAGAGGCCTATCAAATTCAAAGGCCCCGATTCTAATAAGAAAGGAAAGCAACAAACTCAGGTAGCAAAAGTTCCTACCTCTAGTCGTGGACAATGCTACAATTGTGGTTCCACAGACCACCATGTAGGGGAGTGCCCGAAACCCCTCTTTTGCCGTTATTGCAAAGGTTCGGGTCATCTTTTATCTTCGTGTCCTAAGCTTCCTAGCAAGTGAGAAGGAAAGCTGCAGGTTCCTGGCAACTCTTCTCTTGGTCAAGGTATTTTCACTCAATCCTTGACGGCATTGTTTTAATTCGTCAACTTTCTATTTGAGTTCTTTTTTATATGGGTTTCATCTCACTATTTTATATCAAAAGAACTTGTCGATTCTTTTTCTTTGAATATTTTGGGCTTGATGACTTCTTTGGGAATTGCGAATCCGGATGGTAGATCTGCAACCCTCAATTCGCTTTTATTTGATGTCGAAATTATTTTATGCGATTTATCTTTCCGAGTCGATATTTTTACTTAGGCTTCGGAACTGATTTTTGTAAGGATTGGCTTAATCGTTGTGAAGCCCATATCCTATTTTCTCGTGTGGACTTTTCCTCTTCGACATTTTCAATCTGTTAAGCAGATTTCTATTTTTCCTTTATGATTTTGATTCCAACTTGATGGCATCATTTTATTCCTTAAGCCCACTTATAAGGAAAGTGTTGTTTCTCTTATCTAAATAGTTTGAGAAATTTTCCGGTATTTTTAAGCTTGTCTTAGGATTTATCACCTAAGTAATCTTTGTGTGGTGCTAAGGTCTTTTCAGTTGACCTTACCACCGGTTTTCATTGCTACGAGTTGCCGAAGTTAGCATTCCACTTACCGCATTCCTCACTCGTTATGATTCTATGAATGAATTATTTTGTCATTCAGTTTGTCCAGCTTATTTCATCCATTTTATATATCAAATATTCTATGAATATTTCGATGAGACAATTCTTTTATTTATTGATTTTTGGATGAGAATAACAATTTAAAATTTTGCAAAATCTTTTTCATAAGATTTATTTAGAAGCATAACCGGATTTTTGTTCTTAAAACGAACAAAGAATATTCTTAGAAGTTTTTGAGAAACTTACTTATCCTATAGAATACGATTTTGTGATTGTATTGCCCATTTAGTGTTTTAAGAATTTTGGTCGATGCGCTTGATCAACGTTATCGATAGGAATTTCCTAAACGCTTTGATGAGACAATCGGACACAGTATATTAACTTGAAAATAGTAAATTTTTCTAGAAAGATTATTACATAATGATAAATGTAATTTGAAAGTTTTAAACTTTTTAGGAAAGAAGATTATTTAAAACGAAATTCTTTCTTTTTAATACTCTTATTCTTGTGATTCATGGAGGGGAACCAAGACTTTGCTATTTGTACCGATACTAGTCGTATTGGTTTTTATGCCGTTCTCCCGCAAAGGAGAACGTGCTATCACTTGTGCTTCTAAATCATTATAGCCTATCGAGACTAGATACACCACTCATGGTCTAGTGCTCGCGGTTATTGTTTCTACTTTTAGGGTTTTGCATCATCATTTTTAGGGGAGAAATTTGTTCTCCATCTTGATCATAAATCCTTGGAATTATCTTTTTATTAAGTTCATCGAACGTTTTGATATACTTCGTTTTATTGAGCTTTATCTCATTCCTTTTATGGACTAGCGTCCAATGTTCTTTTATGGTGTTCGGTTCATCGGATGTACTGTTATTATACTACATCGATGTCCCGTCTTATTTGATTCATTAGATGTACCGTTTGTACTACATCAATGATTATCCTTTTGATTCATTGGATATACCGTTTGTACTACACCAATGATTTTGCTTTTGATTCATTGGATGTACCGTTTGTACTACACCAATGATTTTGCTTTTGATTCATTGGATGTACCGTTTGTACTACATCAATGATTTTGCTTTTGATTCATTGGATGTACCGTTTGTACTACATCAATGTCTTTGCTTTTGATTCATTGGATGTACCGTTTGTACTACATCAATGTCTTTCCTTTTGATTCATTGGATGTACCGTTTGTACTACATCAATGATTTTTCTTTTCATTCATTGGATGTACCGTTTGCACTACATCAATGATTTTGCTTTTGATTCATTGGATGTACCGTTTGTACTACATCAATGATTTTGCTTTTGATTCATTGGATGTACCGTTTGTACTACATCAATGATTTTGCTTTTGATTCATTGGATGTACTGTTTGTACTACATCAATGATTTTGCTTTTGATTCATTGGATGTACCGTTTGTACTACATCAATGTCTTTGCTTTTGATTCATTGGATGTACCGTTTGTACTACATCATAGTCTTTGCTTTTGATTCATTGGATGTACCGTTTGTACTACATCAATGTCTTTCCTTTTGATTCATTGGATGTACCGTTTGTACTACATCAATGTCTTTGCTTTTGTTCATTGGGCGTACCGTTTTTGTACTACACTGATGTCCCAAATTATTTGAGTTTCTAGTTCCTCGGGCGTACCGTTTTTGTACTACGCCGTTACACCGGCTCAGTTTTCTGCTATTCTTGACGTTCCCCACGTCCTTTATCTTCGGAAATGCCTTAGGAGTTCCGGTTTTCATTCTTGAGCTCGGTAATATTGTGGAAATTGAAGTTTCACCAGATTTCTTGCTAACTCCTTCATGCACTTTATGGTGAACTTCCTATTTCAAATTTTCTTTTGTGTTGATATGCTTCCATGGTTGTTACTTCTTATTTTCCTCTTAAGTACTGCGAGGACGCAAATTCTTTAAGGAGGGGAGTCTGTAACAACCCGCATATTTATCGATTTTATATTTAAATATTTTATTTAAATATTTTATCGTTAGTCGGATTTTGGTTCGAAAAGCTACTTTTTGCAAACAGCCGAATTAGGACTCGAGACCACCCCCATTGAGTTCAAAATGACGTTTGCGACCTTTTTGAGTATAAGCTTCGATATGTTTGGAGAAAGTTGATTTTTGCTACTTTTCACTTAGGGTTTTGGTTTGGGCTGAGCCCACTTATGTATTCAGTTCCAACCCTCTCCTCTTCATTCACTTCTTTTCTATTTTCCTAATACTCAAGGTTTTATGTTAGTAGGGGAAAGGAAGAGGAAATAGAAACTCCCATGCCCTAGTTGCTCTTGTTAATCCAAATTCTTGCTCCAAATTCAAAGAGAAGTATAGGTAAGCCTCTTCTCCATCTTCTCCATCTCTTCTCCTCTTCAATTTCAGAAAATATCCTAAACCTAATTTAGGAAAATATGTGTTTTATTCTTAGATTGAAGCTTGTTGAGTAAGAGTGAAGAGTGGTTAGCCTTTCCTTTGCATTTGAGCTTCTTCTTCTTGTCCTTGAGTTAAAAAGGTGAGATTTTTAATCTCACATCTAAGTCTATGAGTTATCTTCGAATGTTAGGTATGAATTCCTAACACTTATTCGTGTGCATTTGCTTTTGGTTTGGATTGAATTGGTGTATATTCCAATTTTTGGTGTTTTGAGTTCAATTCGTTAAAA
Source organism: Allium cepa (assembly GCA_030765085.1). NCBI lineage: Eukaryota > Viridiplantae > Streptophyta > Magnoliopsida > Asparagales > Amaryllidaceae > Allium > Allium cepa. The sequence goes on from CM060943.1 coordinate 915,025,033, forward strand.
ATCCTAACTTCTATGTTTGAACATGTTTTTGGTGATGCATTGAGGAGCATATAGGGCCGGGTAGTCGATTGGCATAAACCCTTAGCGCCGTTGCTCGAGAGAATGAAATTTGGACGAGGTTGGTGCTCATTACTATGGGCAGGGAAGAGGCTGGCAACAGGTCCGGTCGACCGAGCTCCCTGAGTCGGCCTACCGACCTGCTGCCAAGTGCATAAGCACTCCTCTATTTAAGGCTCCGTCGACCGACTTTGATGGATTTTATATCGATTTCTTTCGATTTTATTCACATTTTCGAATGTGAAACTTTGTGATTGATTGTTCCTACAATCTTCTTTGTGATTTGTCACTTTAAAAATATAAAGGTTTTCTATACTAGTAGTAAATATCAAAACTCTTTCCACAAACGATTTCAATACTATTTTAATACCAAATTCGTTTATAAAACCGTTTTCTAATCTATTAGTATATACAAGCCTTTACCTCACTCGTATGAGAAATCTAATTAAACGACTTAGTAAAACAAGTGGTATGAAATGCTTTCGTTTACTTCGTCGGTTAATTCTTGGACTTGTTCGATTGAATCTCTTGTGACAATTTTCTAGTGGAGACCTACAATTTGTTCATAAATATTTAAGTTAAGCTAGCGGTTATGGGACATGATGCTAAGCTCATATATTTACTAGCTTACGGTAATCGACACTTCTCTTTGATCATGACGATCATTTTTTGTTTTAGACTAGCATTGTGCAATGTCTTTGTCATTTGGTTCATCGGATGTCCTCCTGTACAACGTCGTTGTTCCCTTTGGTTGTGATTTGGTTCATCGGATGTCCCGCTGTACGACGTCGTTGTTCCTTTTTATTGTGATTTCTGGATTTCGTGTGTTGATTTCTGGAATTTATGTTTCACCAACTTTTACGAAGGGCATTGATATATATATGTCATTTATTGTGGCTTGGTGAATGAAATTAGGAGTATGACATTCCTTTTTATCTTGAGTAGATTATTGTGATATTGATTAATCTCTTGTTGATTTTCAATTACTTATTTATCATAGCTTGGTATTGTGATTATTATATGTTTATGTCATATCTCTTATTATATATCACTTCATCTGATATTTATAGCTAGACTGATCCGTTTATTATTTTCTTCTTAAATAATACTCGGGTCAGACTGAGATTTTACAGGTGCTTCCTCATGGCTTCCTATCTGGAACCTTCTTCTGACTTTTGGCTAACTACTCCAGTTTAGTAGTTTTTGTTGTATACATTTGAGATACAGACTCTATGATGTATACTTATTCTTTTGTCTAGCACTTGTATCTATCTTTTTGGATATTGTGGATCTTGTTTGACCACTACTCATGAACACTTTTATGTGTTATATATATTCATATCTATTTCCGCCCTTGTGATATGAATTATCTGTGACTGATTTGTGTTATGTTTATTTCTATATTTGTTTCTGAAGATTTTATATAGCCACTGTGTGATAGCTTTGAGTTTGTATCTGTATGTCGGATTTCCTCTTGAGATAAAGACTTATATTATTACTATCTGACATATCGGTGCTCGCGAAGAGCTATTACACGGATGGTCGCTCCTCAACAGCCTTATTCTCCATGCTAGTTGACAGCATTCACAGTAATGTTCTTGGCTAGCGTGGGTACAGAGGTGGGGCGTCACACAGTCCGACCCGAGCGTAAAGAAAACACAAAACACTCGAGTCAGGACATACATACTTATACAATGTAAACCAACTCAAGTGAACTGTAATATAAGGTATTGTAACTTAAAGGATGCTTGGAACCGCCCATCCCTTAAGGATCCTTTAAACTATTTACTATGTAGTAATATTTCGCTATTATAGTAGTGACTGTTAGTAAAATAAACTTACTTTTAAATAGCATTAAGGGATTACCCATATAGCCCTTAACACATATAATATATTCCCATAGTCTATACAGTACCGTAATCTCCCCCGTATTGGGCGTCATCAGAGGGCACTCCATAGGTATGGTACAAAACAAAATCGTATAAGGCGCGCTTGGGTAAGTGACACGGCACAACTAGGCAATGCCAAGGTAGATATACCAATTACGCTTCCGGGTCGGATGTAACGCGTAGCCGCAGCTACCGCCCACCTCGAGCCACACCCCCAAATCAAAGAAATCAAAAGTGGCTACCGAATAAATTCAAATTCAGAGTAGAATATCGAAGGGATGTGTCTGATCAAAGGTGCTACCTCAATTAACCCGTCGATCGCTCCTGTTTTAGCCACCTTATGCCAACTCACGGGTGTTGGGTCCACGTATTTACCTCAAAGGAACGCCGCCGCCATCCTACTTCATTCTGGAATCTGCACCACGTACACGGTTGTTAAAGTGGTTTTCGGAGTTGGCAGAGAGTATGAATACTTCCAATCCCGGTCTCTTTAACAAACAAATGTTATTATAACCCACAGATATTTATTTCAAAATACTTTGTACTTTCAAAACCAAACCAGCATATCCATTTCAAATCATATCATTTCTTTCAAACTAGTATATACTTTGAAAACCAAAATATCATATTCATTTCAAAACCATATCACAATAGTATCATTTCCATGTCAAAACAAATTCAATAATATATCGTTTAAATAAAACCTAAATTTCCAAATCATTGAATATTTCCTTTAATTTATTAAACTTGAAATATTCCTTCAAATTATCATAGCATTTTGGAAATGTTACCTTAAGCAATCATAGCATTTTTGGAATGTAATACTTTCCACTTCAACATTTTATAAAATCAAAGTATTAATATGCTTACAAATTTAACGTGGTTATTTTATCATAGCCTTATAGTTAAGTAAACTATACCACTGTAGTATCCAATTTAAAGCTGAAATTCTTACGTCAAGTTAAAAGTACCTTATTAACTTACTTTTTATTATAGTAAATAAAATTTATTATTTTAATTATTTAAAGTATGTCATTTACATAAATTAAAACTTGCATATTAAATGTACATTATCAACTTTACATTTTATTATTACAGTAAGTGTCATTTGTCATTTTAATCAATTTAAAATACACCATTACATTGATTAAAACTTACATGTCAAATGTACGCTTTAACTTACATTTATTATAACAAAGAGAATTTATCATTTTAATCAATATTACACTTACTGAAACTTACATTATCAAATGTTAACGCTAAAATTTGAACGCTAACACCCCGGTGTATAAAGTGTAGTTGTGAAAGCACCACCCGATGATTCGGGAACAGAGTATAAGCAGAAAGTCACAGAAAAAGCAGTGAATAACAACGATTTTATAGTGGAAAAATGTTAACGCTAAAATTTGAACGCTAACACCCCGGTGTATAAAGTGTAGTCGTGAAAGCACCACCCGATGATTTGGGAACAGAGTATAAGCAGAAAGTCACAGAAAAAGCAATGAATAACAACGATTTTATAGTGGTTCGGCTCAAGGCGAGCCTACGTCCACTTTAATTCTCTTTATTGCTAAACCGATTACAACTTTACAACAATCTTCAATTACAATTGCGACGAGACAAACAACTAGAACTTTGGTAGAAAAGAATTCTTCGAACCCATGTAGATTGCGTTAGATTTTCCCTTGAAGTTAGTTGAGATGCCTTTCGAACTTGAAGCGTCGGGTGAGTTGAGAATCGGTTGAGTATTGGCGCTTGAAATGATCGGCCAAAAGTCCCCTGAAAGTTGGAGGTGGTCGCGTATTTATAGGAGTTCTTGGTGTCACATTGCAGGTAGTAGTCGAGGCAGGTTAGATCGTGAGTCGGCTCCGGGTTAAACTAGGTCGTGGGTCGGCACCGATCTCTTATGCCCGGTCTACAGCTTAAGCCAAAGACCAATGTTTTTCCAGCCTTGTTTCTTAAGTCTTAGGCCGTTGCCGAGTTAATGTGCTCTGCGTTAGGTTTTAACACCATATCTCCTTTGTATCCTTAGGTCACGGCCGACCTAGCATAAACATAAGTCGGCGACCAACTTGGGTAGTTAGATCGGTACACGCGTTGGGTCGGTGGACTTATGTAAGCCCTAGGTAGGAATCTCCTTGAAGCTTAAGTGGGCATCATTTCAAGATGTTAGGTCGGAACTCTCTTTGAGGCATTAGGTCAGCATGCTTCTCAAGTCCCTTAGGTCGGTATTCCTCTTAAGCCTTATGCAGTTAGGTCGGTCTTCCATGCTAAGATACTAGGTCGGCATCCCTTTGTGCCTTAGGTCGGCAGAATGCTAGGTCGCTAACTGTTTGATATGCTAGATGGATGGGTCTTTTAGGTCAGTTATTCTTGGATTGGTAACACTTGACCGAGGTGGAGTTAACATTTGCCCCTCGAAGTACACGCCTAATGGTTAGGTCGTGTGCTTCGATAGCCTTTAACTCGTCCATTTTAAGTCGGTAGGTCGTATGCGACCTAACAGTTAGACTGTACGTGTCGCTTCAAGTCTTCCATTGCAGGGTATAAGTTAGCCTTCTTCCTCTTTCTTCGTCACTTACTCTCTTGCTTAATTCGGCCATTGAAGTATTCTCAAATTCCTAAAGGCGATTTCATCCCAACTGATCACCGATAACCTCTTCTATACATTGCGTAAGTAATTTCACTCTTCTCTCGATCGTAGATTACTGTCAATTCATTATTCCTGCCGCTCGAATTCGAATCGTCTTCTTGGGCAATGCTCCACCACGAATCCCATCATATTTGTAGTTGACGAAGCTTAGGTTGCTCAAGATGATCGTTGATTCAACGAAGGCAGTTTATCACCTCAAGTTCGATGATGTCTGATGGCAGAATGCTGGATTTATAGCAATTTCGAGTTGTTTAATTGGGTGATTCGATAGCATGAGTAGAGGCGGCTGCTGATGAAATGGTTATTGGGTTAACGGGTTGAATGCCATGAGAGGTTGGTTCGGGAACGAGTTAGTGAGTTTAGGTGACTTAGTTTTTTGGCCGACCTGGCTCTTAAGTCATGGCCGAGATAATACATGGAGAAATTCCTGCCTTTCGAATCGGAGCTTGCTTTCTTATCTCCCCCTTGCGACCTAGAGGAATGAGTTGCCGAACTAAGCTATCCAGGCTTCGACCCGCTACCGACTTAGTGCTATCCTGCAAGAGACTTTTAAACCGTAGCCGAGTTGACCCTTCGAGGAATTTCACACCACTTTTTGAATCGTAGCCGAGTTAACACTTAAGCTTTGGGCGTGTTGACATTTTAAGAGCATAGACCCACTTTGAGTTTCTGACTCGAACTGCCAAACTAAGTTGCCTAAATTTTGAACTGCCCCAACTTTAAATTTGCTTGAATCTCATTGTATTATTTCACAGATCGCATTAACTTATAAGCTGCCAACCTGCTGAAAATAACAAACAAAGAAACCAAGGCGAGAATACTGCCATTGACTGCCTACATCAAATGACAGATTAGTCGAGATGAAACAAGCAACTTAAATATATTGCATGAAATGTTTGTGAATTATTCAACTAAAGTTAAACATCGATGCAAAATAACAATCTGAACTGATTTGTCTGCATCAACATTATACTTGCATATTTAAGCTTAAAACAATAGTCCCTGGGTTTCATAACTAACAAATGCTTGCTAGTTTTCATTCCACTTATATTTGTTTATTGCTTTGTTAATTTTACACAACACCTCACACATTTTAGGAAACGTGCACCTTGATGTTTGAATATTCAGTTATTTATGTAGAATGACTTTCCATCAAGAAGAAATGGCAGCTCAAGAGGAAGAAACTTTTCCGGTAGCTTTACCTATAGAGAACCCTCCAGAGAGAACTCCAACCATTCTAACCCCGAGAGCATTTACTCAGCTGCGCACTCAATTTGGTTTTATTGAGAGTGATGTCCTACTCCCTGGGCCGAGTGATACTGCCGACAATCCTCCCCGTGGCATTATTGCAATCAATCGTCAAATGTGTTTAAGCGGAGCGATCCCTCCTTTTAATGACTTTCTCCGAATTCTTCTCCTTCGGTTGTCAATCTCTCCGTCCCAACTTCATCCTAATGGTTACGCCATCTTGATGGGGTTGTGCGTTTAGTTCAGAAGAACTTTTGATCGCTTACCAAGTTTTGAAGATATCCGTTACTTATGCTCGTTTGCAAAGAGTAGAGATCATCCTTCCCTTATAATTGTGAGGAGTGCTAGAAACCGCAAACTTATTTCCGACCTTACCGAAAGCGTTCATGGATTTCTGAACCAATTTTTCTTTGCTCGCTGCCCCCCAGGGTTTTATGCCGATTGGAGAGTAGGAAGTAAGATTACTTGTCTCCATTTTTAAACTTTCTCGAGATCCGAATTACCAATTGCTAATTTCATTCTTTGCTCTTTTCAGCACTTCCTCTTCCCTCTAGAGATCCGGTTCATAAGCAGACTTTTGATAGATTGAGTGTCGTGGCTGTAGCAGAGAGTAGCATTAAGTTTTTGTTGGGGGATGAATTATTGCACCAATACGGGCTTTTGCATACTTCTCGTTGTACACATCCTCGTGAAATTCCAGACTCCCCGGCTAGAGCATTGGATGCCCCAGCTTCCGCAGATACATCCAAACAAAAAGGACCTGCTCCCGAGGCTTTGCTAGTGAAATGTTCCACTTCTGTTGATGTTGCGGGGCCATCTGACGAGCTTGCCCCGGTTATTGAGGAAGAGGAGCCTCAGGGATCTCCCCGACGTTCACAGAAATCCGGCGAAGAAGCCGAGAAAACTAGCCTTGCCAAGCAGAGCAGGGATGATACTTTCGAAGGGCTGAGCGACCTCTTTGCCACCTCGCTGGAAATCTTTAAAGATGATCCTATCACTACTGGGGTTTCTTCTTCAGTAGTTGAAGCAACTTCTGTCCTGCAGTAGACTCCGGCAACTCAGGAGTTGACCCTGACTATTACACCCACAACCACTCCTCAATTAAAGAGTGGTTCGTAGTTTGATGCGCGTAGTTTGCACGCCACACACACTTAGAATTTCTTTTCGGCACTTTTATGTTTCTCACTTTTTGTACTTTGAAGACCTCTAAAACTTATCCTTTTTTATTTCAGATTCTCCGATGGGGCGCAGCAGCTCATACTACGATGATTTCCAGCGCTACGGGAGGCGTAGCCAATATGATTATAGGTGTTACCTCCCCTCTTACAGAGAATCTAATGAAGAAAGAGCCGCCCGAAAGGCTCAAGAGAAGAGGGCTCAAGAGGAGCGCTACGAAAGAAGAGAGAGGGAAGAGCGCCACGATTCTTCACAGAGAGGTGACGATTCCCATAAAAGAAAAACCCATGATGACAGAGGAATAGGTCATGTGGTTGAAGATTCGAGCAAGCGAGCCCGACATGGTGAGAAGCACACCACTACAACTCCTGAAAAGGTTACCGCCCCTGCCTCGCTTGATATTCCTTCCGGCTCTCCCGCTCTCGGGAAGTCAGACATCCAAACTATAATTAGCAGTCCCAAATTCCAAGTTGGACCGGGTCCTGCAACTTTGCAAAGTCGATTTCCTCTGTGGTGTCTGAAGGGAGTAAGGTTTGACCTTGACTTGGTCCCCATTGACAAGTCTGCCATGTTATGAAACCTTGACGCCGTTAAGCTTGATATTGAGAGGATGTCGAACTGGCAGAAACTTGTTGACGAGCTTCAGAGGGTTAATCGTGCAAACATAGAGGCCATGCTCACCATGGAAAATGATAAAGCCGAATGGCAAAAGGTGCTCGAGCAACATGACACCGAGATGAGAAGCATTGCTTCTTACAATGAGGAGCTTGAAGCAAAAGTTGAAGAACTGAAACAAGAGCTTGCTGCTTCCTCTACTTCTTATTCTCAAAAAGAAGAAGTGCTCCTCAAACAAGTGAGAGATGCCCATGCTGGCCAAAGGGATGCCGAAGACAGGCTCGAAGTGCAGAAAAGAATTAGCGAGGGCTATGTCACTGACATTGAAGAGCTTCGGAAGAAGAATAACTCCCAAGAGGCGGAGATCCAAATGCTTAAGCTTCAACTTTCTAAAGTTGAAATGGAGCGTGATGAGGCCGTTGCCGGCAAAATTGCAGCTGAAGAATCTCACGAGGCAACGAGGGCCCACATCAGCTCAACATTATTTGATTTCTATCTGCATAGCATCTTGGGGCGCGGTAGCCTTGCCTTTCTAGGCCCTAAGTATGAAATTACACTAGCTGAAGTTTGGGAGGCAGCACTCGACATGCTCGGTGGTAAAGGCGCTGGCTACGCTGAGTCAGCTCTTGAAGAGCATTATCTTGATGATGATGCTCGCGCCGCTCTTGCCAAGGGGAGAGAACAGCTTGCAAGACTAAGGGCCGAAACAGCGGCAGGAGAATATTCAGGAAAAATCACCTCAACTACTCCTATTCAACCTTCTCCTTTAGCCGAAATTGACATCATCGGTTCTAGTTCTCATTCCCCATCTCCTACTAAAGTCACCACTGATATTACAAGCATACAAGGTGGAGATGAGGGCGGCGAGAGTGCCGAGGCACAGGCTTACGAAGTTGACATCAAGGAACCGACTTCTGCAGGTAACCCTACTGACAATCTTGCCCAAGTAGACTGCTCATCTGTTTCTTATGAACTTGATGGGTTTTTTGACTACTTCTTGAATCTCAGCGAACCTTTATCTCCTCTTTTTGCTGACTTAAACTTTTTTCCTTCTGCAGAGAAAACGTCGGGCAATTTTGAGGCTTCTCCCCCTCCAATTATTCCTTCTCCGCCTCCTAAGGTCACTCCTCCTTCTGCCTCGCAACCCGGGTCACAAGAAGAGCAAATAGAAGCCCTTCACAGCTTAGATGATCCCATTGCTTCTCAAGATCCGAAAGGAGAAGAAACTGAAGGAAGCGAGAGGACGCCAGAACCCACTGGCTCCGACGCTGAACCGTTATCCAAACTTCTTTCTCCAGGGAATGGGCCTTCCTCCAAGAAGAGCGGGAAGCAGGGAGTTTCCAAGAAGAAGAATAAGAAGGAATCTTTAACTGGCGGAGAAGAGACGGAAGAAAGTCCGATCGAGCCCCTTTCTCCTTCATCCCCTACCCTTACAAGCCGACCTAAAAAGTTGGTCATTCGGCCAGTTGCCTTTTTTTTTTTGCATGCAATGACCGGAAATTGTGCGGGTACCTGCCCCCCGCTTTCCTTTTGTTGGAACCTGTACCTGTATATAAAATAGTGTTGAATAAAATGATTCTTTTTCTTTGTATAAACTTCGGTCTATATCTGAGAATGCATTTACTATTTATTTTTGTACAAGTTTCTTTGTAAGATATTGCAGTGAGCTTGTGGTATATATTGTTCGAGCGCAATTTTACCGATGTAGTTACGCCATGCTGCCCCTTTACCATAAGCCATTGTAATATTTTATTTTATGAAGAACTTGTGCTTTTATTTTTTAGAGAATAATTATTCCACATTTGGAGGAATATGATTTCATTAAAAAACAGAGCATAAATAAGTTTCTTCGCTTCAACTTTCGAAGATATCACTCTTTATTTCGTGCATATACACATTTTATTGAATGAAATCTTCTATATGGTAAAGCGGGTATTTGTAAAGTACTTCAACTTCTTTTTGAGGAAGAGAATTTTCTAGAACAAGTAATTCACTCTTCCTTTGAAAGTTAAAATGTGCTCCTAATGAGGATTTTTTTTTTTTTTTTTTACTTGCCACAGTAAAGGGCTTCTTGATTTTTGTTTCTTTGAAAAGTTGCACCTCTGAGGAAAACTTTTTCACGTTTCAACACTTGGAAGTTTTACTTCAATCTTGGTGAAACGTGTGCCTCCGAAGAGGTCTTTTCTGCTTGATTGTGCCTCCGGGAGGAGGTCTTTTCATTTCTGCCTCTGGGAAGAGGTCTTTCTGTCTTATTGTGCCTCTGGGAAGAGGTCTTTCTGTTTCTGCCCCTTGGGAGAGGCTCTCTTTTTTTTTTTTTTTTTTTAGCATTTCATCTCCGCTGAAGTGAAACTCCGAAGAGCGGTTGTTACACTTCAACTCCTGGCGAAATGGGCCTCCGAAGAGGGCTTTTATTTTGTTTTACATTTCAACTCTGGTGAAGTGAAATTCCAAAGAGCGGTTGTAACACTTCAACTCCTGGTGAAATGGGCCTCAGAAGAGGGCTTTTATTTTGTTTTACATTTCAACTCTGGTGAAGTGAAATTCCGAAGAGCGGTTGTAACACTTCAACTCCTGGTGAAATGGGCCTCCGAAGAGGGCTTTTATTTTGTTTTACATTTCAACTCTGGTGAAGTGAAATTCCGAAGAGCGGTTGTAACACTTCAACTCCTGGTGAAATGGGCCTCCGAAGATTGCCTGGAAGTTACTCTCTCATTGTTGGAGGGTCATGACTCCTCCAATCTTTTTTGGTTGAGTTGAGAACTTTCTTTTTTGCGGCATATGCTTCGTTAGAGGTCTTTATCCTCCGAAGAGTTGTGCCTCCGAAGAGGACTTGTGCCTCCGAAGAGGGCTTTAGTTGTTCCTTGTCCACTTGCTTATGCCTTTTCAGTGATCCTCTATGTTTTTTTTTAAGCTTGCACTCCCTTCTCTTACAAGTAATTTGTCTAATCCAAAGAAGTGTACTTCATTGCTAGGCCAGTTCACGAGAACGGACATAAGCTTCTTAATCGAATGTTTGTTTGTTCAAACTTCTCAATTTATTAGCTAAAGCCCGTTTTCGGCGAAATCATTGACCATTCAATTGAAGCTCTTCTTATTTAGGATTTAAGCTCGGGAAGTTTGTGTCTTGGAATTTGTTTGTTGAATGATAACAAGAATCACTTGGTCTTGTAATGTGCAAGTTTTGTTTTCGTTGCCTGCAAAAATTTAAATCGACATTTCAGTAATACATTTAATGTACTTTTCATATCAAAAATAAAGCAAACATGTAATAATAATAAGGAACACAAGATTTATAGTGGTTCAACCAAGAATTTGGGCCTACATCCACTTTATAGTCTTTCATTATTCACTTGCATCGGTTTTACAATCGCTTCCAATTACAGGAATCATACATTCATAATTCTTTTTACAATATTTCAACAAAGCTATCAAGTAAAGTATGGACGCAAGTGATTGATGTTCCAAGCTCTTCGAATTTGATCTCCTTCGACAGTAGTGAGTTTGAATGTGCCGTCAAGAAGCTTCTGACCTATGACATATGGTCCTTCCCAATTTGGCCCAAACACACCTGTCGCTGTCATAATTCTCTTTAGGACTAGATGTCCAATTTCAAAGCTGCGTTGGCGAACTTTGGAATTGAAATGTCTGGCTATCCTTTGCTGATGAGATGCGATTCTGAGCTCAGCCTCTTCTCTTTTTTCATCAAGGAGATCTAGTGCCTCAAGCTGTAGTTTTTCATTCTCCGCTTGATTGAAATGGATTCTTCTATGTGAAGGGACCTCTGTTTCTACCGGAATCATTGCCTCTGATCCGTATGCCAATGAAAACGGAGTATGCCCGGTCGCAGTTTTGTGGGTAGTTCTGTATGCCCATATTGCTAGTGGTAGCTTATCGATCCAACCACCTTTCGCTCTTTCAAGCTGATTCTTGATGGTTGACTTGATAATTTTATTTACTGCTTCCACCTGCCCGTTTGCCTGCGGATGAGCTACCGATGAGAAGCTTTTTTAGATTTTGAATCGTTTGCAAAAATCTTGGAATTCTTCACTTTCGAACTGAGTACCATTGTCTGTAATTATTTTTTGAGGCACACCATATCTGCAAATGATACTTTTAGTCACAAAACTTATCATCTTTTTTGAGGTGATAGTAGCCAGTGGTTCAGCTTCTGCCCACTTAGTAAAATAATCTACAGCAACAATGGCATATTTAATTCCAGATTTGGCAGTTGGTAACGGTCCTACAAGGTCTATCCCCCATATTGCAAACGGCCATGGACTGACCATCTGTGTGAGTTCAGTGGAAGGAGCTCTAGGAATTTTGGCGAATCTTTGGCATCTGTCACATTTTCGGGAATAGTCTGTTGCATCTCGATTAATTTCTGGCCAAAAATATCCGTATCGGAGAATCTTTTTCGCTAAAGTTTGACCACCTAAATGATCACCACATTCCCCCCCATGCACCTCAGCTAGGATTGTTTTGGACTCTTCCCTGCACACACATCGAACTAACGGCATTGAGAATCCCCGTCTATATAACTGGCCATCCTGGACTATATAGCGAGAGGCTTTCCTCAGTAGCTTCTTTCGTTCTTTTGAGTTTTCCGGTAAAGAGCCATTGAGCAGATATTCTGTTATTGGAGTCATCCATGATTCTTGCTCTTGAGACACGCTCATGATCCAATCAATATCCATCTCATCAATGCTCGGAGCCGATAGGACCTCCACTGGAGTCAACCCCAGAAATTGAGCTTCGCCTGTGTTAGAGTTCTTTGCGAGAGAATCTGCTTTCATGTTTTCTTCTCGAGGAATATGACTTATCATGTAATGATCGAAATCACCCAGGAGTTCCCAAGCCTTTGACAAGTAGGCGGGCAGATTTCCCCCTTTCGCTTGGAATTCCTTCTTGACTTGGCATACAATAAGCTGAGAATCACTGAAGATCTGTAATGCTTGGATGTTTAGTTCTTTAGCAATCCTTAAGCCAGCGATAAGGGCTTCGTATTCTGCTTCATTGTTTGTTGAAGGAAATTCCAATCTTAGTGCATAGCATAATGATCGACCTTCAGGGGTCTCAAGTACAACTCCGGCTCCAGAACAATAGTCGTTTCTCACGCCATCGACATATAACTTCCATTGGATTGGGGAATCATCGATCCTTTCGTCCTCACTGTTACCTTTATCTGTGAATTCTGCGATGAAATCCGCTAAAGCTTGTCCGTTGATTGCTTTTCGGGGATGATAAGTGATGTCATATTGACTGAGTTCAATATTCCACTTTAGAAGACGACCCGAAGTCTCAGGGCGAAACAGGACTTGCTTTAAAGGTTGATCAGTGAGGACTCTGATAGGATGAGCTTGGAAATATTGCCTCAACTTCCTGGATGCAATCAGTAGGCAATAGGCGAGTTTTTCCAACTTAGAGTAATTCATCTCTGCCCTAGTGAGTCTTTTGCTGATATAGTAAACTGGATGTTGAATCCTCTTGTCTTCTCGTATCAGCGCTGCACTTAAACCATGAGATGATACTGCCAAGTATATAAGAAGATCCTCGCCATCACCAGGCCTAGAAAGTATTGGAGGCGTTTCCATATGGCGAATCAATTCATCTAAGGCTTTTTGGCATTCGGGAGTCTAATCGAAGTTTTTCTTTCCTTTCTTTAGGGCGTCAAAGAATGGGATGCATTTATCTATGGCTTTGGAAATGAACCGACTCAAGGCGGCGACTTTTCCATTGAGACTTTGCAATTCCCTCTTCGTTCTAGGAGCTTTGACTTCCTTTAAGGCGGTAATTTGAGCTGGACTAGCCTCAATGCCCCTAGCCCTCACGATAAAACCTAAAAACTTTCCGGATTCCACTCCAAATGAACATTTTAAAGGGTTGAGCTTCATTCCGTATTTTCGGAGGACTGTGAACATGTTTGCTAAGTGTTCTATGTGATCCACTGCTTTCTTAGACTTTACTAACAAGTCATCGACGTAGACTTCCATAGTCTTGCCCAATTGCGGTTTGAACATAGCATTAACAAGTCTTTGGTATGTTTCCCCTGCATTCTTCAGCCCGAAGGGCATAACTCTGTAGCAGTAAAGACCAACGTCGGTGATAAAGCTCGTGTCCTCCTGATCTGGCTCATGCATCATGATCTGGTTATATCCAGAGTAGGCATCCATAAAAGATAACAATTCGTGTCCCGCTGTTCCTTCTACCAGTTGATCGATCCTGTGTAATGGGAAGCAGTCTTTGGGACAGGCCTTGTTTAGATCTGAAAAATCGATGCACACTCTCCATTTTCCGTTGGCTTTCTTAACCATCACTGGATTTGAAACCCAATTCGGATAGGTAGATTCTTTGATAAAGTTATTCTCCATGAGCCGATCAACTTCTTCTTTTAACGCTGCTAACCTTTCTGGACCTTGAGTTCTCCTTTTCTGCTTCATAGGTGTAAATTTTGGATCAATATTCAGAGCGTGTACTGCAACTTCTGGGGATATTCCGCACATATCGGCATGAGTCCAAGCAAAAACATCCAAATTTGCCTTTAAAAAAGATATTAGGATATTCTGAATTGACACATTAAGTTGTGAACCCACATTCAACACCTTGTTTGGGTCCTTTGGGTCAACAGGTACTGGTATTGTCGTTTCCACTGGTACCACTCTATTCTCCCCTACACTGGCTTTCCTAGGATCCATCTCTTTCCGTGCTCCGCTGTGCTCGCCAGTGCAGGGTCCGCCCTGTAATTGCTACAAGGCTGGTTCTTTGATGCGGACCGGGGTTGCCGCATCCTTTCCCATCTCTCTTTTCCTTGTTTCTCGTAGCTCTGCCAGATAACACTCCCGCCCAGCATTTTGATCCCCTTTTATAACTCCCACTCCATTATCTGTGGGAAATTTAATGGTGAGGCACCATGGGGCCAGAACAGCTTTGAATGCTGCGAGAGTTGGACGGCCAAGGAAAGCACTATAAGCATAAAACTCGTCAACAATCACAAAAGTTTGCTTGCGGACCACTTTTCTTTCTCCCTCTCCAAGTTCTACAAGAAAATCAACGGTTCCTATCGGCTGTTTTGGCTCCCCAGTGAAGCTAGCGATTTTCTGCGATGATGCTTGCACATCAGCCATAGGGATCTTCATTTGGTCGAATGTTTTCTTGAAGAGGATATTGCATGATGCGCCACAATCAATGAGAACTCTTCTGACAATAGCTGGCCCAATACCAGCTGAGATGACTAAGGGATCCAAGGTAGGAGCTTCAATACCTGTGGAATCCCTGGCTCTGAACACAATATCATCATTGAAAGTTTTTTGTTGTTTCAGGGGCATAGCACCTTCCAAAACAAATACATCTTCCTCGGTCGGTACATACTTCAAAGCTCGGGTATACCTTTCCATCTCACCCCAGCTCCTACCTGCTGGGTGAGGTACTCCCGTAATGACATTGATAACAGGCCTTCCGGATTCATGCCCTGCAGTCTTTTCACCTGTCCTGGGTTGATGAGCAGGAGCTCGTTGCCCCTGACTAGTCGAAGCGGGATTGCTGCTATTCTTTTCCACAAATTGCTGCAGCTTGTTTTCCCTTATCAATTCTTCAATCAAATTTTTCAATTGGCGGCATTCATCGGTATCATGACCGGGTTGATTATGAAAGCGGCAAAACTTTCCGCTTTGTACAGCTTTTTTCCCGGTTCTCAGAGCGGGAGGCTTAGGATAATCAACAGAATCTTTAGTGGCAAGGTAAATACGCTCCGGCGTATCTGATAAAGGGGTATATTCCGATGGCTTGAAGGAACGAGGCTTCTTTAGATTTTTCTGTCTCTTCCCATCATTATTTTCCCTTTTCTGTCCTACAGATTCATTCTTGCGTGGGGCAACAACGTTATCTTCATCTTTTTCCAATGCTGCCTTTACCGGTACAGGACGGCTTTCCAGACGTATGAACTCATCTGCTTTCTTGTAGAATTTTTCAAGGGAATTTGGTTCCTTCATGTTAAGCCATTTTCCAAATTCGCTCGGCTTGTCGATGGCCCTCATCAGATAGGTCAAGGTCATCCGTGGTTCTGCATTGTCTACCTCGGCCAGCGCTATATTAAAACGATTCAAGAAAGATCTGATAGTCTCACCTGGATTCTGCTCTAAACTTGACAACGACATGATATCTTTGGCTTTTGAAGCGTATAGTCTGAACTGCTCCTTGAATTTCCGGGTTAGGTCAGAAAACTGATCTATGGACCGAACTGGTAGCTTGTTGAACCAAAGCAGAGCTACACCTTCCAAATATACAGGAAAATATCGACACTTTATTTCATCAGAAGCTCTGGCACCTGTCATGTGCCAATCATACTTATACAAGAATTCGTTCGGATCACTTGTTCCTTTGTAAGCTGGGATAGTTGGAGGGACGAACTTCCTTGGGAACTCAGCCTTTAAGATTCTTTCGGTAAAAGGGGTTTTACTTGGAGAGAAACCCCATTCCTTCTCATCTTCATTCCTTTGCATGCTTTCTTTCATGATTTGTCGAACCATTTCAGAAAGATACCCCTCATCACTTTGAGCTTTAGATCCACCAACTTCAGGAAATGTCCGCTCAAAGGGGCTGGCAGCCCTCTCAGGAATGTTTCTTTCCTCATCCTCATGAATGTTGCTAGCAAAGTTCCTTTCATTACCCGTTGGTTGACGGTTTACTCCAAGCATGTCATTCAACTTATTCAAAATTAGAGCATTTTGGGCGTTCTGAGCCTCCAATTGTGCACTTTGGGCATTTATCTGCTGGTTCAGCCCTAAGATTACAGCATCCAACTCCGCTTTTGTAACCCCAACAGGTGGAGCGGCTTGATTAGGTACTGGGGAAGCGGAGGTTCCCTCTTGAACATTTCTAGATCTAACAGATCTACTCCTCCCCGGAGCCATGATTTCAGATAAACTTCTAGTCTTCAGAGAGGTTACTTCAACAAACTTCCGTGGAGCAATGATGACGATTTGCCTGAGTTCAGTTCTCAGTGAAAGCACCAAAAATGTTAACGCTAAAATTTGAACGCTAACACCCCAGTGTATAAAGTGTAGTTGTGAAAGCACCACCCGATGATTCGGGAACAGAGTATAAGCAGAAAGTCACAGAAAAAGCATTGAATAACAACGATTTTATAGTGGTTCGGCTCAAGGCGAGCCTACGTCCACTTTAATTCTCTTTATTGCTAAACCGATTACAACTTTACAACAATCTTCAATTACAATTGCGACGAGACAAACAACTAGAACTTTGGTAGAAAAGAATTCTTCGAATCCATGTAGATTGCGTTAGATTTTCCCTTGAATTTAGTTGAGATGCCTTTCGAACTTGAAGCGTCGGGTGAGTTGAGAATTCGGTTGAGTATTTGCGCTTGAAATGATCGGCCAAAAGTCCCCTGAAAGTTGGAGGTGGTCGCGTATTTATAGGAGTTCTTGGTGTCACATTGCAGGTAGTAGCCGAGGCAGGTTAGATCGTGAGTCGGCCCCGGGTTAAACTAGGTCGTGGGTCGGCACCGATCTCTTATGCCCGGTCTACAGCTTAAGCCAAAGACCAATGTTTTTCCAGCCTCGTTTCTTAAGTCTTAGGCCGTTGCCGAGTTAATGTGCTCTGCGTTAGGTTTTAACACCGTATCTCCTTTGTATCCTTAGGTCGCGGCCGACCTAGCATAATCATAAGTCGGCGACCAACTTGGGTAGTTAGATCGGTACACGCGTTGGGTCGGTGGACTTATGTAAGCCCTAGGTCGGAATCTCCTTGAACCTTAAGTCGGCATCATTTCAAGATGTTAGGTCGGAACTGTCTTTGAGGCATTAGGTCGGCATGCTTCTCAAGTCCCTTAGGTCGGTATTCCTCTTAAGCCTTATGCAGTTAGGTCGGTCTTCCATGCTAAGATACTAGGTCGGCATCCCTCTGTGCCTTAGGTCGGCAGAACGCTAGGTCGCTAACTGTTTGATATGCTAGATCGGTGGGTCTTTTAGGTCGGTTATTCTTGGATTGGTAACACTAGACCGAGGTGGAGTTAACATCAAATGTACGTTTTAATTTACATTCCTATTGCAGTAAAGCGCATTTATTAATTTAATCAATAACATACTAATTAAAACTTTACATGTTTCTTGCATTAATTAAAACTTACACGTTTCTTTCATTAAATAAGACTTTACACGTTTCTTTCATTAATTAAAAAATTACACTTTTCTTTAATTAATTAAAACTTTACATGTTTCTTGCATTAATTAAAAGTTACACGTTTCTTTCATTAATTCAGACTTTACACGTTTCTTTCATTAATTAAAAACTTACACTTTTCTTTCATTAATTAAAACTTTACATGTTTCTTGCATTAATTAAGACTTACACGTTTCTTCCATAAATTAAGACTTTACACGTTTCTTTCATTAATTAAAAACTTACACTTTTCTTTCATTAATTAAAACTTTACATGTTTCTTGCATTAATTAAAACTTACATGTTACTTTCATAAATTAAGACTTTACACTTTTCTTTCATTAATTAAGAATTTACGTGTTTCTTCAATTTAAAATACCTTATTTTCTTAACTTAAAATCTCCATTTGGAAACCAATTTCTAATCATTGTTTTACAACTTAACTAATAGAAAATCACTGTACCTATTTATACGAACATATCCGCTTCATGGAATAAAATTCATTCCAACTACTAGGCTAGATTTAGAATTCCACATTAAATCAATTTTCTTTATTAAGTTGTTTATTTTATTCCAAATCTTTAAATTACAAATTTTGAACCAAATAATGATTTTTTTCATTACAATTAAAAACCAAAATCAACTTATCAAATTTTAACTTATAGAAAACCAATATCTTTTTATATTCTAAATCTTTAAATCAACTTTTTAGTTATATTTCCATATATGTATAAATTCAAAATACTTAATAATTTTAGAAAACTGTTATAAAATTTTATCCATGGGCCAGTATAAAATTTTCTAACCTAGGTCAAGTGATACGGATATGTATCATTTCAATCCGTAATTTAAGAAGAAAAATTCGGGTTCTATCATTTCAAACCCGCAATCCCAAGTAAAATAAATGCAATAAAAATCATTTGAGCCTATCATTTCAGCCTATAGTGATAGGGAACTTGCAGTGTGAGATACAGTATATAAAATGAACAGTATAATATATAAATACATATTAGAGTATGCAACAAATAAATAAACAACATTTAACATCATATAACATATCACAGGCATGTATGAATGACATATCAATTTATACAGATCCACTTGTCATTATTCCACAATGATATAAGTACATATGTCTAGAGTGATAAAAACTCACCTTTTAAAAGCTAGAATAAAATTCACAATACATAATTGAAACTCCGCAAAGCACGACAAGGTACGACCAAACTTTTGAGTAGATGGAGAGTCAAGATCCATATCTTTTATATAACAAATACACAAATCATAAGAATAAGACTCAACACAACAGAAGATGGATTAAACTATGCAATTACGAATCAAAGAACATAACCTTGCTTTCAACCACCAAGTGGGCTTGGCCATGGTCTAATAGTGAGGAGGAGGTAATGTTGTGGTGGTGGAGGCCGAGCTATGCAGGGAGAAAACAAAAAGAAAAAGAGAAAAAGAAAAAGAAAGTGGAAAAAGAATAGAGAAGGAAGCCATGGATCTAGACTTTTTCCTTCCTCACGCAAATGATACAATGAGAAACCTTTTTTCATGTGAATGATAAGAGGCGGCTAGGTTTACAAAAAGATTTGAATGGCTAAAGTTTAGGGATAGTTGGAAAATAAAAAGGCAAGGAAATTTAAAAAGGCACAATTTAAGTAGGGAAAAGATCTTGTATATATTTATCTTAAACAAATGAAACGACGAGTTTGATAACTTTGTACATGATTGAAAAGGAGAAAATCAGGTCTATGCATTTATGAATAGATATGGTAGAAGATTAAAAGGTGGGAAATATATAAAGGCAAGAAATAAATTAAGAAACGTATGCCTACATTTAAAACATATCTTAATTGATTTGTTACTTATCCAATAAATATAGATGTATATACACAAAAGAAACCTTCACTAAATAAATAAAGTTTATACACACCATACAAGTAAATAAGAATATGGAAATAGAAATTAAAAAATGAAACGTAGAAATTAATTATAAATTTAAAAAGGCACGATTTAAGTAGGAAAAGATCTTGTATATATTTTTCTTAAACAAATGAAAAGAGGAGTTTTGATAACTTTGTACGTGATTGAAAAGGAGAAAATCACATCTATTCATTTATGAATAGATATGGTAGAGGATTAAAAGGTGGGAAATATATAAAGGCAAGAAATAAATTAAGAAACGTATGCCTACATTTAAAACATATCCTAATTGATCTGTTACTTATCCAATAAATATAGATGTATATGCACAAAAGAAACCTTCACTTAATAAATAAAGTTTATATACACCATAGAAATAAATAAGAAGATGGAGGCTGAGCCTAGTTTGAAGGAAGACAAAGAAAATAAAAAAAAAATTATAAGAGAAAAAAAATAGAAAAACAAAAGAAAAGGAAGCCATTACATACTAGAAAATTTCTCGCGTGAAGATGCAAATGAAAATGAGATGTGGAAAAGAGTTTTTGTACGTGAATTAAAATTTTCTAGGGGAGTTATTCACGCCAAATCAAGTGCAACGAATTGGCAAGTAATTAAGTGCTTAAATGGTTAGAGAGTTGAAGGGATTTATTTCCTATTAAATAAAAAGAAACAATGGAAAAAAATGGGCTAAGTTACTTTCTTTTTCATGTTAATTGATAGGATATGAATGGCTAAAGTTTTAGGTAGGCACGGCTAGAAATTACTTAAGGAGGTAGGAAATAAAAGATAGGCAAATGAAGAGGCAGGAAATAAAACAAATGTAACGTATGCCAATTAAAATAGATAAATCAAATAAATATAATCTAAGTTTATACAATTAAAATTAAAATAAAATAAAAATTAAAGAAGCAAACATAGGGAAATAAAATATGAAA
The DNA here is from genome assembly GCA_030765085.1 of Allium cepa. Taxonomy (NCBI): domain Eukaryota; kingdom Viridiplantae; phylum Streptophyta; class Magnoliopsida; order Asparagales; family Amaryllidaceae; genus Allium; species Allium cepa. The sequence continues at coordinate 915,045,708 of CM060943.1, forward strand.
TATAGAAATATGTTTATATATATATATATATGTATATATATATGTATATATATATAAAATGAAAACACATAAATTTATTGCGCGTAAAACACTGTAATTTATCCAAATCTAAAAGTATAAATCGGAATTTCATGAAACGAAAAGCAAGATAAATATTAAAATAAAATACATTTACAAAGAAAAAGATTAAAATTTAAAAATTCAATTTTTTTATTTAAACTGAAAATTCAAATTTTGACCAAAATATAAAATTTTCAAAAATTGTTTATTTATTGCATTTGAAAAATAAATTACAAACAAATTCCAAACTTACATTGGAAAAATCCTAAAATTCACTTTTATTAAGTCCATTACTACTCTACAAACCTAATTAACCATTCATTCCTTAATATACTCCAATTTAACAACTTTTAAACATTGTATTACATTTCACACAAATGTAACGTTTATTCATATTTATTTAAAATTGACTTCTCATTTCAATTTAATAGACTAAATAAACATGTAACACATAATAATTGTCACTGTTTACTTTTAACTACATTTATAAGCTTATTGCCTACAGACCAAAATTACAATTACTTACAGGACCATGGTCTTACTCAATTTCCATTCGTTATATTATACCACATTCTTAAATCTCCTTCAATCTATCAAAAATTTAGCTTTAATTACCTTTTTTACCATTCAAATTAGTTATTACATCCACATTAAATAACCAATTTTTATTTCAATTACGTAATCTTATTCAGTCAACTATTTTTAATTACCCAAAATTTACGGATTGTTACACTCTCCTCCACTCAAAACTTTTCGTCCCGAAAAGGAAAAAGAAGGGCAAAGAAGGAATTAAGTATACAATACATCTTATTCAAAAACACCAACTTTATAAACAAATAAATTTACAAAATTAATTAATTTAAATAAAATATACCAATTTATTTAAAAATTCTTTTAACACCATTTATAATGTATATTATTCAATTAACCCTTCATTCTATTTACCTATATTAATCTTTTTATAACTAAAATTTAAGTGTATAATGTTTATTATGACCACTCAAATTTTTATTTACAAAAATCTTTTTTATATTGTATATTATCCAATTACATAGTTAACTTCTGAATGATTTAGGTAAGTTATATCGGAATGCAATTGAGTATTGTACAAATATAATTTTCTAATTCAAATATTTCAACTTAAATATTTATTCAAACCTTTTTGGTTCATCTTATAATTGAAAACATTCTTTAAGGTAAATTTAAGAATTACATTTCTGATTAACTTCAAACCATTTAGAGGTAAATAAATATATATACAATATATATCAAATCAAATTTAAATCATACACACACACACACACATCTACACACACACACACACACATATATATATATATTATAAATCAAGTCAAATTTTTGAAATTAAAATCAATTAAATTTTCAAAGAAACAGTAGCAAAGCTACAGAATGGTCTCTTCACTTCGAAACTCGAAAATGAATGTCAATGATGCTGCAGTCATCACCAAAATTATTTTTCAGCCACAAGAGAAGAGCACTGATTTAAACATTAAAAATTCTTTGAAAACAATCTCTATTTGGAAAACACTAAATAATATATCTTTTAACACTTTAAAAAACCAAGTTTGAAACCATCAGAAATTAAATTCTCAATTTCTTGATTTAGATTCATTTTAATTTCCAAATTAATTTATAGCTATGTTTTATAGTTTAGTTATTTATATAGGAGACAAAAGCTATAACAACACGGTATTTTCAGCCATTCGCAGTCGCACACGTCGGACTTGAATTGCTTAAAATACCGCAATGTAAATAAATTTGGAGAAAATGAAATACAAATCACCGAATCACAGACACGGAACAAACAGAATACCTCGCAACGGAATATAAAATACATATAGTTCACGAAGCTACTATGGCAGAGTCTCAAACCAAAAACATAATACAGTCTGAAAACAACAAAATAGAAATCCCAAATACATAGAAGTTCACTAATACATGAGATAAAGTAGAATAGCTGAAACAGAAAGTAGATATAAATGTAGATAAGCAGAAACTCCAGCAAAGACCAGCTCCAGAAAGAGAATCCAAAGCTGTGAATACTCAGGTTGACCCGAGCGTAAAGTAAAACACAAAACACTCGAGTCGGGACGATGTATACTTATATAATGTAAATCAACTCAAGTGAACTGTAGTAGCAATGCACCATAACTTACAGGATGCTTGGGATCGCCCATCCTTTAAAGATCAGTTAAACCATAAATTAAATACATCCCGTGATTAAAATTTCAAAATAGTTTTTATAATTCGAAATCAAATATCATTTAAAAATTAAATATCATTCAAAATCCATTTCAAAATATCATATCTTCCAAACCACATTCATTTTTATTTAATTTAATTACCATTTCAAAACGCATTTCAAAATAGTTTATATTTCGAAACAAATTACTTCATTTAAATCATTAAAATGAAGATATTATATTTAATAATTAAATTATTAAATTTCCAAGATTTTAATCTTTCAAAGGTCATTCGTTCACTTAAATTTATTAAAACAATGAAAATTCAACTTTCGCAGCATTTAGAAAATGCGAAAAGTCACACTTAAAACAGTTCAATTTAACAAAAGACAACATTTAAAATGCTGCAATAGGGTTCCATTAGTTTCAAATAAACTTAGTTAAATTCAACCATTATAACATTCACAAAAAATGCTATAATAGCCTTTAATTAAATTGAGCCATTTGGTTCATTATTATCAACTACAGCATTTACAAATGTTGTATTATCCTTTACATTAGAATTAATAGCATTTTAGAAATGCAGTAAATTAACTTCAAATATTCAGTATAATTTCACAAACAATTATATTTTTATTTAAACCATTTTTAACTTATAAAATCATATAATTTCACCTTTAAAACAATCATTCAAATACCCTTATATTCATGATTTTATAAAGTTAAATTTCTATTCAAAAATCAAAATTTAATAGTAATTCACTTATTAAATTCCAACATTAAATTTTAAATTCATTAAATTAAATTTAAATTAACACTCAAGTTTAAATTTTCAACTATAACTTAATTTCATTTTTATTTACTTAACTTAAAATTCACTTTTAAGCCAAATTCACAAATTTCCAATTTCAGTTATGTTTCAAAATTTCAACTTAAATATTCATTCATTTCACATTTTAACTTAATTCAAAAATCATTAATAAATTATAAAATTATTTTAAATTCATTTAATTCAAAATATCATAAATTTATCATATTTTCATATTTAATTTAAATTCCATTTATCACAAAATTAGAATTTCCAAAAAAAACTTACGTTTCGGATTTTCTAACTTTACCATTAATTTATTTCACTTATAAATTTTCAGAGAGTCAATAATGCTTACAAAAATCATTTTTAATCAAATTTAAATCAAAATATTATAATATTTACATTTCTAAAATATTTTAAAATTTTAAGAAAAACATATTTTAACAACGGGTCTGTATTTCATTTTCTAGCCTAGGTAAAGTGATACGGGTAATATATCATTTCAAACCGTAATTTACAATGAAACCCGGGTTTGATCATTTCAAACCCGCAATCCCAAGTAAATGAAAATAATTGAAAATAATTCAGGCCTATCATTTCTGCCCAAAACGATTTTCTCTTATTCTAAAGTCCGTTCCGGTATGTATCGTTTCAACCCATAGTGATTCTAATCTAAAAGGAACTTGCAGTGTGATAAACTGATAAAAATAATAGAACAACATAATATAACAGCAACATATGAAATAACAGGTGTTTAAGCATGGGTGAACATCATAAAATCATAACATAGCAGGTGTAACATGATAATGCATTTTACAGATTCAAAAAGGGTCAATTTACTAGTTATATATGTACGTATTGTCTGGCGAGAATAACTCACTGGTTTGAGCTGATGACCCAACGATGAATTTCACAAACGGGATCTACACAAGCAAAAAAGCATGACACATATTCGAATGGAGGAGCCAAGTGTCAAATTCCTTGGATACACATCAAACAAAAACAATATAACAACGATGAGTTTCAAATCAACTACGATCAAAACTACACTAGAATAGACTTGTGACGCCCCACCTCTATACCCACGCTAGCCAAGAACACTATGGTGTAGTGTTGTCAACTAGCACGGAGAATAAGGCTGTTGAGGAGCGACCATCCATGTGATTTCTTATCACATGGTGGCTATAAATAATCTTCGGAAACAAACGTAGAAATAAGCATAACACAAATCAGTCACAGACATCCATATCACAAAGGCAGAAGATGATATGAATATATAACTAACACATGAAAGTGTACATCAGAGTAGTGGTCAAAAAGATCCACAATAATGCAAATGAATAGCAACACGTGCTATACAAAAGAATACGTCTAGGACTCTATAGCTCAAGTGTAAACGACAAAAACTGCTAATCTAAACGGTCAGCCAAAAGTCAGAGTAGTAAATCCCTGGGGGAGAAGTCAAGCAGAAGCACCTGTAACATCTCGGTCTGACCCGAGTATTATTTATAAGAAAATAATAAACGGATCAGTCTAGCTATAAATATCAGATAACATGATATAAACAATAGATATGGCAAGAACATATAGTAACCATAAAGACATACTATGATAAGCATGTAAATGAAGATCATCAAGAGATCAAACAATATCAAAAGAATCTTCTAAAAGATCCAAATTCACCTAAACATAAAAGCTGGAAAATCATAACAATGAAAGTCATGAAAATAGGTGAAGCACAAATTCCAGAAGACTACACAAGAAATCCAGAAATCACAATACAGGAGCATGAAAACTCACAAAATGGGAGTATGAAAACTCATCTACACGTGTAACACAAAGCGAGACGCTATCTCATGGTTGCAAGCCATTAATTTTGACACACGAATGGCCCGAAGACCGTGGGGCGCTACCCCACACATGTGATGGCGAAACATCACACAAATGCGATGGCGAAACATCACATGAGCGGGGTCTAGTCTCCCTCGCAGACAAAGAGACATCGCGCAGTTTCTAGTCTAAAACACAAAAATGATCGTCATGATCATCAAGAAGTGTCAATTACACTAAGTTAGTAATTATAAAAGTTTAACTTCATGTCCCATAACCACTTGCTTAACTCAAATATTTACGAACAAACTGTAGATCTTCACTAGAAAATTCACAAAAGATTCAATCGCAAAAGTCCAAGAATTAACCAACGAAGTAACGCAAGCGTTCCATACCACTTGTTTTACTAAGTCGTTTAGTAAGATTTCTCATACGAGTGAGGTAAAGGTTTGTATATTCTAATAGATTGGAAAACGGTTTAAGGAAAAAAAACTTTGTAGTAGAATAGAGTTAAAATTGTTTTGATGAAAGAGTTTTGATATTTACTACTAGTATTGAAAACCTTTATATTTTAAAGTGACAAATCATAGAAGTGATTATAGAAACAATCAATCATAAAAATTCACATTCGATGACGTGAATAAAATCCAAAGAAACCGATAAAGAATCCATCAAAATAGATATTCAAAATTCCATAAAATCGACGGAGAAGCCCAAGATAGTTTGTCTCGAAGAATGGTCAGCTCAGCATCTCAACAAAGCAAGTTCTGTTGAATGTTTTTCAGATAAGATCCCCTACGGAGGGGGGTCCAAGGTGGGGGTGCGGGGGCAACGCCCCTACAACGAGGTTCGACCTGCCCGGTCAGGTCGCGGGGGTCCGGGGGCACGACCTAGTGATTAAAGAGGCATGACCTAGTGGTCCAGCGACCTAAATGGTAAAGGTAATGCGACCTAAAATGGGTTCGCGACCTTACACTCAAACGACCCAAAGAAAATAAGGGGCCGAACGACCTATAAGAAGCAGCGACTTAAATAGAATCGAGGTCCAACGACCTACGGGTTAGGTCATACGAGTTAAGGAGGTCAACGACCTAACAGAGACAGGCGACCTAATAAAAGAATGCGACCTAAAGGCATGCGACCTAGCGACCTAAGCAGGAAACGCGACCTATGAGGGACAGCGACTTAAGTGTGTCAACGACCTACGGAATATAGGTCACACGACCTAACGGTTTACAAGGTCTTGCGACCTAACTGGAAACGTGGTCTAGCGACCTAGTGGTTTAAAGAAGATGGGTCACGCGACCTAAGGAGTTAAGGCCTAGCGACCTACGAGCTAAAGATTCAACGAACTAACAGGATATATGTCCAACGACCTAACAGGTAGGAAGATCAGACGACCTAAAATGCCATAGGACCTAACGACCGAAGGTCATACGACCTAGCGACCTAAAGCCATACGACCTAACGACCTAAGGTCATGCGACCTAGCGACCTAAAGCCATACGACCTAGCGACCTAAGCTCCATACGACCTAACTCCGAAGACATTAGAAAGTGCCAGAACGACCTAGGACCTAAGCTCCATACGACCTACGACCTATGGTCCATTCGACCTAAAGCCCAACGACCTAGCGACCTAAAAAAAAATGACCTACGACCTAATTCCGAATGCCGAGCGACCTAACGTTGTAGGCCATTTTAAGGTCGGAAACGAGCTATTTTGAGGCCGAGACTTTTCCACGCGAGCGACCTAGCATAGGAAGAACGACCTAAGTGTAGTTTTTTTACCCAAAACACTAAAATTTGGGGTTTTTCGCCAATCCAATCCAAACCAAATGCAAATGTACACGCAAACATGATAGGGATTCATTCCCAGCAGTCCAAGATAGTTATAGGCTAGATTTGTGAGATAAAAATCTCACCTTTTCACTAAAATGGATGAAGATGAAGCTTGAAATGCTATGCAAGGATCAACCACTAGCTTGAATCAATGTCTTCACTTGAGTTTTGGAGTTGATGTTGGATTAGCAATGAAGACTTAGCTTTTGGAGTTTTAATTTCTCTTTTCACTCACCATTAATGCAAAAGCTTGAGTTGGTAGGAATTTATGAAGAGTGAAGAGAAGGAGGGGTTGGGCTTGAGTTATAATTGCTAAGCTAACCCAAAGTCCAAAGCGGGAAAAGTTAGTGAAATTCCACTAACTCCCAACCTATCAATGTTTATACTTAAAAAAAGTTGTAAACGGCATTTCGAACTCAATGGAAGTGGTCTCGAGTCCTAATTTGACCGTTTGCAAAAAGTAGCTTTTCGGACCAATATCCGATTAACGACAAAATATTTAAATATAAAATCGATAAATATGCGGGTTGTTATAGACTCCCCTCCTTAAAGAAATTGTGTCCTCGCAATATATAAGATGGAAATAACAAGTAACAACCATAGAAGCATATTAACACAAAAGAAATTTGAAATAGGAAGTTCACCTCAAAGAGTAGGAGTAAGCAAGTCCAGATGTGTTCGCTCGATGAATTCTCTGGATTCCCAAGAGCAATCGTTAGGATTTGAGGACCATTGAACCTTCACAAGCGAAACATCTTTATTTCGAAGTCGCCTGACCTCCGAAGCAATAATTCGAATAGGTTGCTGCTCATAAGTTAAATTTGGCGAAACTTCAATTTCTTCCACAATACCAGGCTCAAGAATAGAATCGGAATCTCGAAGGCATTTCCATAATTGAGAAACGTGAAACACGTCGTGCATAGCAGAAAACTGAGTCGGTAATGAAAGGCGATAAGCCATGGAACCAATACGTTCAGTGATAGGAAATGGCCCAATATATCGAGGCGCTAACTTTCCCGACCGACTGAAACGTACAACACCTTTCATAGGTGAAACACGAATAAAAACAAGAACTCCAACAGAAAATTCTAATTTCCTTCTTCGATTATTAGCATAGGATTTTTGTCTACTCTGGGCTTCTTTCATCCTATGACGAATAAGTTCAATCTTCTCTGTGGAATCATGAATAAAGTCTGGACCTAAAACTAGCTTCTCATCGGCCTCAAGCCAACAAGAAGGAGATCGGCATGGCCTTCCATAGCTCGAAAGGTGCCATACCAATACTAGATTGGAAGCTATTATTATAGGAAAATTCAACAAGTGAAATACGATCTTCCCAACTTCCACCAAAATCGAGCACACAAGCACGAAGAAGATCTTCAAGAGTTTGATTCACACGCTCGGTTTGTCCATCGGACAGGGGGTGATAAGCAGAGCTAAAATTAAGCTTCGTTCCTAAAGATTTTTGAAGACTCTTCCAAAATCCACTAGTAAACAATGGATCTCGATCGCTAACAATAGAAGTAGGAACTCCATTCAATTTAACGATTTCTTTGATAAAGAGTTTGGCCAAAAGAGGAACGGTTTGGTTAGACCGAACGGGAATAAAATGGGCGGATTTAGTAAGTCTATCAACGATCACCCATAAGCTATCATGACCTGAACGAGAACGGGGAAGGCAATCTATAAAATCCATGGAAATTTGGTCCCACTTCCAAATTGGAATTTCTAAAGGTTGCAATAACCCACCAGGCCTTTGATGTTCGGCCTTGACAAGTTGGCAAGTCATGCAACACTTAACAAAGTTAGCAATATCAGATTTCATTCCCTCCCAATAATAAATTCGCATCATATCAGCGTACATTTTACTACTACCGGGATGAATGGTGAATTTAGAACGATGGGAATCTCCTAAAATATCTTTACGAAGATCACCAATATTTGGTACGATAAGTCTACCAAATTTTCGAATGCCGCCACGAGAATCAATATCAAAGTCTTTCAAACCTTCAATATCAATTTTATCCTTAACATTTTGGCCAAGAAGAGCCAATTCAGGATCTAGCCCTTGAGCTTCAAGAATGCGGTCTAAAAGAGAAGGATAAGTCTCAAGGCTACATAAAACAAGTGATGAGCATAAATCTGATACGCGCTCTCGAATCTCACAAGTAGATAAAATCTCGAGATCGTTCCATTCAGATATCATCATAGAAATAACTGCTCATTGTTTACGGCTAAGAGCATCGACGACACGATTACCCTTACCAGGGGTATAAAGAATATCAAGATCATAAGGTGCAAGGAACTTGAGCAAACGCTGTTGACGCAAATCAAGTTCCTTTTGAGAAAATAAATATTCAAAGACTTATGATCCGTGTAAAAAAAAATTTCTCTCCCAATAGATAATGATGCCAAATTCGAAGGGCGAATACAGTAGCCCCGAGTTCTAAATCATGTGTGGCATACCTAGTCTCGGCCGGCTTCAATTTCCTAGAAGCATAAGCAATAACACGTTCTTTTTGCATAATAACGGCACCCAAACCAACGTGACTAGCATCAGTATAAACAACAAAATCTTGATTCCCTTTGGGAATAACAAGAATAGGAGCATCGGAAAGGAGTTCTTTCAATTTTTGAAAAGTGGCTTCACATTTGTCCGACCAAATGTATTTAACTCCCTTCTTAGTCAAGCCAGTAAGAGGCACGACAATCTTAGAAAAGTCTTTAATGAAACGACGGTAATAACCCGCCAATCCAAGAAAGCTACGAATCTCTGTCACACTCTCCGGTCTCTTCCAATCTTGAATCGCTTCAATCTTTGAAGGATCCACGGAAATTCTGGATTCGAAAATAATATGACCGAGAAACTTCACACGAGATTGCCAAAAGTGGCATTTAGAAAATTTCGCCTTTAATTGATTACTCCTAAGAGTTTCCAATACAATTCGAAGATGCTTTTCATGCTCCTCCTCGATTTTAGAATACACGAGGATATCATCAATGAAGATGAGAACAAACCGATCGAGGAAATCTTTGAAAACTCGATTCATAAGGTCAAAGAAATAAGCTGGAGCATTCGTTTACCCAAATGGCATAACAAGCCATTCATAAGAACTATATCGAGTACGGAATGATGTCAAAGGAATGCTATCCTCTGCGATACGAAGCTGATGGAAACCGGTAGCCAAGTCCAATTGTGAAAAGACCTTAGCACCATTAAGTTGATCGAATAGATCATCAATCCGAGGTAAAGGATATTTATTTTTAATAGTAAGATCATTAAGCTTGCGATAATCAACGCAGAGCCTAAGAGTACCATCGGATTTCCTTACGAAAATAGCCGAAGCTCCCCAAGGAGGGGAACTAGAGCGAATAAATTGCTTCGTCTCCAATTTGGATAATTGTTTGCGCCTTTCTTCATTTTCCTTATTAGACATGCGATAAGGAGGACAAGTAATAGGTCGAGCTCCAGGACTAAGGTTAATTTTGAACTCAATTGCTCGCTGAGGTATTAGACCTACAACAGGCTCGAATATGTCGAAAAATTCACGAACAACGTGGGTACGAGAAATAATATCATCCTCATCGTCATCACGAGGATTTAAAGAATATCAGGATGCAATCAAACAGGATTCTGAATCTTTAAGATTAACAGAAATCTGATTAACAGATAGTGGATGTCGGAGATGAATAGTCCGTTCAGGACAGAGGATATGGGCTTGATAACGGTTAAGCCAATCCATTCCCAAAATTATTCCAAAACCTAAGCAACGCATGACATGCAAATCGGCTAGGAAAGAAAAATCACATAAAATAATCTCCACATCTTTACAAAGAAAACTAAGAGTTGCGGATACACCAATAGGATTCGCAATTTTCAAAGAAGTCGTTAATGTAGTAACACTTAAGGAAATAGTGTCTACCAGTTCCTTTGATATAAAAGAATGGGATGCACCCGTATCAAAGAGAACTCTAATAGGTTGATCATGAAATAAAATAATACCATCAAGAACGGAGTGAGAAATACCTTGGCCACGAGATGTGTTGCCAGGGGCTTGAGCCACGTTTAACCTTCCCTCTTTCCTGCCTTTTAGTATGGGTCACATATGTATATAATGTTCCGAGCTCTTACAATAGCAACAACTTTTGGGCTTCGAACACTTGTTCGCAAAATGGTCCTTAGAACCACAATTATATCATTGCCCGCTACTAGAGGAAGGTTTCTTTGCAGCCGAAGATGCTTGCTTACCCTTTTTGTTGGGATAAGAACCTTTAAATTTGTTAGGCCTCTTTTTGTTGTTGAAGTTTGGTTTAGCGCCGACCACTTCAACATCACTCTCTCTATCGGCCTCTTCAAGACGAAGTGCGATATCGACGAGTTGATCAAATGTAACTTCTAGTTTCAGGAGTAGTGGCTTCTTAAGATTCTTATTTAAGACATAAACGAACCTCTGGTTCTTCTTTAGTGGAGTATTTATATATTCGACCCCATATTTGGAAAGGGATTCGAATGATGCAACGTAGTCCGCCACAGAAGACTGACCTTGAACAAGGTCAATAAATCTCCGAGCCAAAGTTACCTTTTCAGCCTCGGGCACGAATTTCGATTCGAAGCGTTCCCGGAAGTGCTCCCAGGTGAGATCCGCTTCATCAATTTCTGAGATTAACAGCTCATACCAATCCAATGCTCTTTCTTGGAGCATACTGGAAGCCACCTGGACTCGATGGAGGTCAGTGAGGTTCATGCGAGAGAAGATTCTATTGCACGTTCTGAGCCAAGCTTGGACCTCGATGATAGTTTCAGTGCCTTTAAATTGCTTCCCACCCAAGTTGGTGTAATCATTGCACAAACGTGCAAACCCAGATTTAGGGTGAGTAGGTTCCGGATTATAACCAGCTGCTTGAGCATTCGTGACAAGGTCAAGAAGTTGCTAGGTAGTCATAAAAAATCCATCTTGGGGAGTTGCAGTAGATTGACCGGCACGGGGACGTCCAGGTCTAACCATTTTTCTTCCTTAAGAATGAAGGAGAAGAAAAAGGTTATTCACTAAAAGATATATCAAGCAATCTTGATAATTGAAACAAGGAATCATAATAAAAATAGGATGAATCGGTACGAAGACTCGAATTAATCCTAAGGTACGACTCCTAAGCTGGACTTAGGACGATGATCCTTGTTAAGTTATTCTACATTGTTCTGAAGTTTGGCTCTGATGCCAAGCTGTGAAGCCCCACCTCTATACCCATGCTAGCCAAGAACACTACGGTGTAGTGTTGTCAACTAGCACGGAGAATAAGGCTGTTGAGGAGCGACCATCCATGTGATTTCTTATCACATGGTGGCTATAAATAATCTTCGGAAACAAACGTAGAAATAAGCATAACACAAATAAGTCACAGACATCCATATCACAAAGGCGGAAGAAGATATAAATATATAACTAACAAATGAAAGTGTACATCAGAGTAGTGGTCAAAAAGATCAACAATAATACAAAAAAATAGCAACACGTGCTATACAAAAGAATACATCTATGAGTCTATATCTCAAGTGTAAACGACAAAAACTGCTAATCTAAACGGTCAGCCAAAAGTCAGAGTAGTAAATCCCTGGGGGAGAAGTCAAGCAGAAGCACCTGTAACATCTCGGTCTGACCCGAGTATTATTTATAAGAAAATAATAAACGGATCAGTCTAGCTATAAATATCAGATAACATGATATAAACAATAGATATGGCAAGAACATATAGTAACCATAAAGACATACTATGATAAGCATGTAAATGAAGATCATCAAGAGATCAAACAACATCAAAAGAATCTCCTAAAAGATCCAAATTCACCTAAACATAAAAGCTGGAAAATCATAATAATGAAAGTCATGCAAATAGGTGAAGCACAAATTCCAGAAGACTACACAAGAAATCCAGAAATCACAATATAGGAGCATGAAAACTCACAAAATGGGAGTATGAAAACTCACCTACACGTGTAACACAAAGCGAGACGCTATCTCATGGTTGCAAGCCATTAATTTTGACACACGAATGGCCCGAAGACCGTGGGGCGCTACCCCACATATGTGATGGCGAAACATCACACAAATGCGATGGCGAAACATCACAAGAGCGGGGTCTAGTCTCCCTCGGAGACAAAGAGACATCGCACAGTTGCTAGTCTAAAGCACAAAAATGATCGTCATGATCATCAAGAAGTGTCAATTACACTAAGTTAGTAAATATAAAAGTTTAGCTTCATGTCCCATAACCACTTGCTTAACACAAATATTTACGAACAAACGGTAGATCTTCGCTAGAAAATTGTCACAAAAGATTCAATCGCACAAGTCCAAGAATTAACCAACGAAGTAAACGCAAGCGTTCCATACCACTTGTTTTACTAAGTCGTTTAATTAGATTTCTCATACGAATGAGGCAAAGGTTTGTATATTCTAATAGATTGGAAAACGGTTTAAGGAAAAAAACTTTGTAGTAGAATAGAGTTAAAATGTTTTGATGAAAGAGTTTTGATATTTACTACTAGTATTGAAAACCTTTATATTTTAAAGTGACAAATCATAGAAGTGATTATAGAAACAATCAATCATAAAAATTCACATTCAAAGACATGAATAAAATCCAAAGAAACCGATAAAGAATCCATCGAAATAGATATACAAAAATCCATAAAATCGACCGAGAAGCCCACGATAGTTTGTCTCGAAGAATGGTCAACTTCGCATCTCAACAAAGCAAGTTCTGTTGAATGTTTTTCAGATAAGATCCCCTACGGAGGGGGGGTCGAGGGGGGGTGGCAACCCCCCAAGGTGGGGGTGCGAGGGCAACGCCCCTACTACGAGGTTCGACCTACCCGGTCAGGTCGCGGGGGTCCAGGGGGCATGACCTAGTGGTTAAAGGGGCACGACCTAGTGGTCCAACGACCTAAATGGTAAAGGTCATGCGACCTAAAATGGGTTCGCGACCTAACACTCAAACGACCTAAAGAAAATAAGGGGCCGAGCGACCTATAAGAAGCAGTGACTTAAATAGAATCGAGGTCCAACGACCTGCGGGTTAGGTCATGCGAGTTAAGGAGGTCAACGACCTAATAGAGACACGCGACCTAATAAAGGAATGCGACCTAAAGGCACGCGACCTAGTGACCTAAGCAGGAAACGCGACCTATGAGGGACAGCGACTTGAGTGGGTCAACGACCTACGGAATATAGGTCACGCGACCTAATGGTTTACAAGGTCTTGCGACCTAACTGGAAACGTGGTCTAGCGACCTAGTGGTTTAAAGAAGATGGGTCACGCGACCTAAGGAGATAAGGCCTAGCGACCTATGAGCTAAAGGTTCAACAACCTAACAGGATGTAGGTCCAACGACCTAACAGGTAAGAAGATCACACGACCTAAAATACCAAAGGACCTAACGACCTAAGGTCATACAACCTAGCGTCCTAAAGCCATACGACCTAACGACCTAAGGTCATACGACCTAGCGACCTAAAGCCATACGACCTAGCGACCTAAGGTCCATACGACCTAACTCCGAAGATGTTAGAAATGGCCAGAACGACCTACGACATAAGGTCCATATGACCTATGACCTAAGGTCAATTGACCTAAAGCCCAACGACCTAGCGACCTAAAACCAAACGACCTACGGCCTAATTCCGAGTGCCGAGCGACCTAACGTTGTAGGTCATTTTAAGGTCGGAAACAAGCTATTTTAAGGCCGAGACTTTTCCACGCGAACGACCTAGCATAGGCAGAACGACCTAAGTGCAGTTTTTTTACCAAAAACACTAAAATTTGGGGTTTTTCGCCAATCCAATCCAAACCAAATGCAAATGTACATGCAAACATGATAGGGATTCATTCCCAACAGTCCAAGATAGTTATAGGCTAGATTTGTGAGATAAAAATCTCACCTTTTCACTAAAATGGATGAAGATGAAGCTTGAAATGCTATGCAAGGATCAACCACTAGCTTGAATCAATGTCTTCACTTGAGTTTTGGAGTTGATGTTGGATTAGCAATGAAGACTTAGCTTTTGGAGTTTTAATTTCTCTTACCACTCACCATTAATGCAAAAGCTTGAGTTGGTAGGAATTTGTGAAGAGTGAAGAGAAGGAAGGGGTTGGGCTTGAGTTATAATGGCTAAGTTAACCCAAAGTCCAAAGCGGGAAAAGTTAGTGAAATTCCACTAACTCCCAACCTATCAATGTTTATACTTAAAAAAAGTTGTAAACGGCATTTCGAACTCAATGGAAGTGGTCACGATTCCTAATTTGACCGTTTGCAAAAAGTAGCTTTTCGGACCAATATCCAATTAACGACAAAATATTTAAATAAATTATTTAAATATAAAATCGATAAATATGCGGGTTGTTACAAGACTGCACAGAATCAAATAGAAATGTTTGCACTTGCTTTTAACCTTTACTAGGCTCAGCCATAAGGGGAAATACAACATAATTGCAGGTGTTTTGGTCTGGTATGGGTGAGTATGGGTTCGTCCTACATGTTGGAATGATGGTGTAAAGGTGGGTGAAGCAATAACACACATAAGCATGCATACATGAATTTGGTCAAGGATTTGGGCTCGGCCAAGGCCCTAGGTCTCACGGCCAGAGGAGTGGGGTCCACTGTGGTGGTGTGGCCGTAGGCGCTGGAGGTGCTGGAGGTGGTGGTGGTCATGTAGGGGGCGGCTAAAGGGGTGGTGAGGTGGTGGATGTGAGGTAGTGTTCGTCTAGGCTAGTATTGGGGTGTTTTTGAGAAGTTTGGAAAAGTTTGTGGATATGCATCACCAAGTGGTGTCACAGCTTGGGTGGCTGGTGAGGACGAGGTGGTAATGGTGTGCCACTAGGTGGTGGAGGCGGCTAGGTAGCAAGGTAGCATGGTCGAACCTGAATGGAAGAGCAAGTGTAAACAAGAATCAAAAGGAATAAGCAATATAAGTGAAAAGAGATAAAAGAAAATAATTTTTTTACCAATTCCTCAAGAGTGATGGCCGAAAATTTTTCTCAGTAAGGAGGAAAGGAAGATACGTGAAATGAAAATGAGATGGTCGGCTGAAATGTTGGGGAGTTATGGCAAAGAAATGAAGAGTTGTGAGGAAAATGAAGAGGTGGAATTCAAAAAGGCAAAAGGCAATTCAAAAGTCAAAAACTCTTCATATATCCTTATTTAATTTATATAAATTTATATTTCTGGAAATAATAATAATCCCAGATAAAATTTCGAAAATTTGTCAAAATATTAAAATTTATATAATATTTATTAATTATATAAAGTTAAATTAAGAAAAATAGCTAAAAATAGTGAACTAGACTAGAAATTTTGAAATTAAATAGAATAATTTTTAGAAAATTCATACGAGCTTGTAAAATATTTTAAACATAAATAATAACATAAAATAAAAATAAATTCACAAAATAAATATTTAAATTTTAATTAAATATAATTTAAATGAAGAAAATAGCAGAAAAATTGAAAACAACCTTTGAAAATAGGAAATAAATAGAGTAAATTTTGAAAAAATTTATTATCACTTTAAAAATATTAAAAGACGAAATGTACATAAAATAACATATTAACAAATAATAAAATAAAATACAACATAGAAAATATGATTTATATAATTTTAGACAAAATTTCAAAATAAAACAAATTATACTCAAAATTGAAATGTACATAACTCTCAGAATAAATCCGTTTTCAACGAAACGAAAAGCAGTATTCAAGTTATTAAATCTATTTTCACAATAAAGGATAAAATTTAAGAATTTAAATATTTAAATTTGAAATTTAAAAGTCAAGGTTCGACCAGTTTGAACAGAAATTCATCTTTTAGTAAAATATCCAATTTATACCGGTTTGAAATTATAATTCACATAATAATCAACACCTACATTTCAAAAATGAAATTTTCAAAATAAAATAAGTTTGAAATAATTTCAAAATAAAACAAAGTGAAATATTAAAATATATGTAAAAATCTAGGGTTGTTACACTTTCCCCCACTCAAATCTTTTCGTCCTCGATTAGGAAGGAAGCGGAGAAACAACATGAAAGAACAGTAGGTTGGAAGACATCCTGAAAGAAGGTAGGGAAAAAGTAGCTAGGAGGGAAAGCAGGTTGAAAGACATGAATGAACCATTATTTAAAAAAAAAATTATTTGACATGTTAAAAATTTAATATGATAATTAGTTATTTGATTCAAATTTGATAGTTTGAAGTTAACAATATTTAAGACATTTTAAATCATGATTAGAATATCCTTTATACAATACTTTACCAAAATACTTTTATAACTCGATGTCTTAACAAGTTTACTGTCGTTCCTGCAGACTCTGGCTATGCGTTGATCAGGCGCAAAGCTAGAATTCTCCAAGTACTTAGTAGACCCGTTTCAACACCTAGTGAAAATGCTAAAAGAAAAATAGGTATGAGAAGTTCCACTCAAAATCCATTGTCAAATGATGATAATACGATAGCAGTGGCCAGCTGCTAATCCAGTATTTACGAAATGTACACAACACTTTCCAGAAGATCCATCTACCTTCCGGATTCAAGAAAAATATCGTAGCCAGTTCGTAAACAAGGGACCATCGACCCCTGCTGCAGTGGTACGTTGCTGATTCAATGTTTTACGCAATGGATGCACTTCCTTCTCGGAAGATCCATAAACAACAGATCCCAGGATCGAAAGCGCCTCCATTGGGTAAACTAAAGAAGCATCTACCCTAAAAAAAATCGAGGAACTCATGAGTTTAAGTCCGGACAACCATATCAGTTTGGATCCATTTCTAAATTCACCCAAGTCCATTAGGGTTTATCGTTCGAATCCATTCCTGGATTCCCCAACTCCATCTGGGTCGAAGTATATCACTATACTTCTTCCGGAGGGTACTTCCCATATCTCTTACATCAAAATATAATATACCATATATAGTAGCCCTTCAAAATCATAGCTTCAAATATCGCACTTATATAAATTCCATTATATATAAGATTTCATATTCAAATCGAATACTTTCCAAAATCAATAGTATATCAAATCATACTTGTATAAACTTCAATTATATAAGATTTTAATTTACAAATTGAGTACCTTTTCAATTCAACATTTTCAAATCAACTTCATACTTATACAAATCCATTTTATATAAGTTCGATAACTCCCAAATCAAGTATTTAGTAAAATAAGGTTCTCAATTTTAATTTGTTTCAATAACATTTCAGTTTCAAAATCATATATGATTTTGCCAAGTCATTTCTTCTGAATTACATATACTCAGTTTCAAAGTTTCTTAAAACAATAGATTTAGAAAATAATCCAAATTTCCAAATCAATAAAATTTTAGGTCAAACAAATTCATTTCCATTTCAAACATATATTCACTTCCAAAAATCATAATACTTTCAAAGTTATAAATCTTTCGAAACTAAAATACTTGAAATCATTACACTTTGAAAATCATAACTTTTCTAAATCATACATTTGAAATCATAAAACATCCCTTTAATTCTTTACATTTCACAAATTTATTCAATTTAAACCCAAGTCTACAAGTTCCAGCTTTAATTCAATTCAAACCATCAGTTTCAATTTAATTTAGTTTTCCAACAAACCATTTCAAATATTATCAAATTTCAAATAAAGATTTGATCCACAAAATAAACTATTCAATCTTTAATATATTTCAGAGCTTAAATGTACCGTATTCCAAAACTAAATTTTATAATTTCATATATCTCAAATTTTACTTCATTATTACATAGTTTTGACATATTCATTTCATAAATCCATCATTTTTAATTAAACTCAAATTACAAGTAAACCAAATATCCTTTCATACAAATATAAACTTTAAATTTCATTTATCAAAATCATTTATCATTCCTGATTCACATTCTTTATCAAATAAAGTTATATCATTCAAAGCCTCATTATCAAATCATTATTTGAATTCAATTTCAAATATTTAAATTTATATATCATTTAAAAAAAATCAAATATGTCATTCAATTATTATTTCAAATATCATTACAAAATACATTTCAAAATTCCATTCAAAAATTCATTTATCTCATTACATTTCATTCCATTTAACACATAACCAAGTAAACTTTATTTAAATTCAATTCAATTTAAATTCCTTAAAATTCAAATTTAAATATTAAATTATATTCAAAACTCCTTAAATTTCATAAATAATCAATTCAAAATTAAATCATTTAACTTTTTAAAACATAACTCAACAGTGTTAAAATCTATAACATTACGAAACATTGTCAAATTATAACAATGACAGCATTTAAAAGTGCTATCGTAACTTATAGTTTCCAAAATAGTTTAGTTCAAGAATAATGGCATTTATAATATGCCATAACAGATATTTAGTTAATTCAAACAAAGTTAAATTCAAAAACAACAGCATTTTAAAGTGTTGTCATAAAATTATAACATTTTAGAAATGCTATTAATAAAATTCCAGATTTTATTATAACTTCTAAAAAAACAATACAACTTCAATTTTAGCAAATTTTAAACTTATAAATCATATTTCTAGACTTCAAAATTTCACATTTAAATAATTTTTAACATATGATCTATCACAACAAAATTTTAAACCAAATATTCAATTTAAAACTCACTTTCATTTGTTAAGTCAAAATTCACTGTTTTTCTTAACTTATAAACTTAACAAAACTCAACATTTTACTTCAAATATCTTTTCAAAACTATATTTCATACAGTCTAATTCAAAATAGTCTTATTTATTTCACTCCACAACAGTTTCATACTTATATAAATCATATTACTTTATACATTAATCATACCAAACTAAACTTATACTTTATCAAATACCTTATACAATTCAAAATTTCTTAGCTTTGAAAAGTTAACTTTGATTTGGAAGTGCTCGAACCTTCAAAATAGTCGAAGAAATCATAATTTAAATCCAAGAGTTGGAAATCTCCAACAAATTAGTAAATCAGTTCTAATAGGTAAGGTTATGCCAAAACAAATCTGAATCTCGAGGACTGAACACCGGCTTATTTTAAATCATTTCAATTATATATACATATCTTTTGAATATCGAACCATACTTCGAAATTGGAAATCAAAATTTGGTTTCATAAAATCACTCGCATAGCAAAGCTACTAGAGTGGCCTCTTCCCCACTTAGAAACTCAAAAATCAATGTCGATGATGCATGTATTCATCACCGAAATTATTTTTCAGTGACATAAGTGGGTTCTGAACTTTTATTTCTTGAAACTTCTTTGAAATCTCTTTGACATCATTGGAATTCATTCGAATACATTTGAAACATTTCTATTTGGAAAAATATCCTTAAATCATATTATTATTATATATTTTCCAAAATCTTAAAAACCCATTTCAAAACACCAGAGTTCGATTCCTCGAAATTCAAATTCAAACCCTTCATTTATAAATCATTTTTATATAAATCACATTTTCTTATAAATTTCCAAAATTTCAAATCCTTTCAAAGCTTCAGATTTTCATTTTCCAAAGGTAAAAATCCTTATTGAAAACATTTCATTTTATATACAATATAGGGTCATCCTTGTCAAAATAATAATTTCGATGTATGCAAAAATTCAAAATACAATCAAACACAAATTTCCAAAGAATGATTCAAGGTTAGATTTCAAGCAATACGGAGGTTCGAATTTAGAGGAACTCTAATCAAATAGAATTTTGTTTCGAAGATAAGCTCGAACGAAGCTAGGATAATTTTATTACCAAATAGAAGATGATAAGCCTATATAAATCGCGGGCGACCTTCACCGATCAATCGTGACTTCAGTTATATAATCAATTCGAAAATCTAAGGCAAATCGACATTCGATCGCCAAAGATAGAATCCGGGTAGAGAAGGAGATACATAGCATCGAAAACCAAGGATACAGAAATCTCCGGTGACTCAATGCCAATTATAAAGGATTTTCACCCCTTTACAAATCATTCAAAGATTTGCGGAATCACCGATCTTTATAGAGGTCATTCTAAAGTGGAGTTATGAAATGCTCCAAAAAAAAATGAATAGAATAGGGAAGACAAGACTGGGTTTCAGAACAAGTGGGAGCATTCCAAAGCTCAAGGAATCTTAATCGATAAGAATCCAAACCAAGGGATTTCGAATAAGATGGATACTGAAGGGATGAAGTTTTGAAAATCTTGGTTTCAAAATAAGAAAATTTTTATACCAAATAATCTTTGAAAATCCTTTAAAAACCATTTGGAAATTATTTTATACTTCAAAAATACGTTCACTCACAAGAAAGGATTCTGAGATTGATTTCACTCATATAGGGTATTTCTACCCTATCTCTAATAAGTTTTTTCTCAAAAGGCTATGGTTTTCCTAAAACCAAAGCTCTGATACTAAATGTAACAACCCGGTATTTTCAGCCATTCGCAGCCGCACATGACGGACTTGAATTGCTCAAAATACCGCATTGTAAATAAATTTGGAGCAAATGAAATACAAATCACAGAAACACAGACGCATAACAAACATAATACCTCGTAGCGGAATATAAAATACATAGTAGTTCATGAAGCTACTATGGCAGAGTCTCAAACCAAAAACATAATACAGTCTGAAAATAACAAAATAGAAATCCCAAATACATAGAAGTTCACTAATACATGAGATAAACTAGAATAGCTGAAACAGAAAGTAGATATAAATGTAGATAAGCAGAAACTCCAGAAAAGACTAGCTCTAGAAAGAGAATCCAAAGCTGTGAATACTTAGGCTGACCCGAGCGTAAAGTAAAACACAAAACACTCGAGTCAGGACAATATATACTTATATAATGTAAATCAACTCAAGTGAACTGTAGTAGTAATGAATCATAACTTAAAGGATGCTTGGGATCGCCCATCCTTTAAAGATGAGTTAAACCATAAATTAAATACATCCCGTGATTAAAACTTCAAAATAGTTTTTATACTTCAAAATCAAATATCATTCAAAAATTCAATATCATAAAAAATCCATTTCAAAATATCATATCTTCCAAACCACATTCATTTTTATTAAATTTAAATACCATTTCAAAACACATTTCAAAATAGTTTATATTTCGAAACAAATTACTTCATTTAAATCATTAAAATGAAGATATTATATTTAACAATTAAATTATTAAATTTCCAAAATTTTAATCTTTCAAAGTTCATTCATTCACTTAAATTTATTAAAACAATGAAAATTCAACTTTCGCAACATTTAGAAAATGCTACCGAAAGTCACACTTAAAACAGTTCAATTTAACAAAAGACAACATTTAAAATGCAGTAATAGGGTTCCATTAGTTTCAAATAAACTTAGTTAAATTCAACCATTATAACATTCATAAAAAATGCTATAATAGCGTATAATTAAATTGAGCCATTTGGTTCATTATTATCAACTACAGCATTTACAAATGCTATATTATCCTTACATTAGAATTAGTAGCATTTTAGAAATGCAGTAAATTTACTTCAAATATTCAGTATAATTTCACAAACAATTATATTTTGATTTAAACCATTTTTAACTTATAAAATCATATAATTTCACCTTTAAAACAATCATTCAAATACCCTTATATTCATGATTTTATAAAGTTAAAGCTCTGTTCAAAAATCAAAATTTAATAGTAATTCACTTATTAAATTCCGATATTAAATTTTAAATTCATTAAATTAAATTTAACTTAACACTCAAGTTTAAATTTTCAACTATAACTTAATTTCATTTTTATTTACTTAACTTAAAATTCACTTTTAAGCCAAATTCACAAATTTCCAATTTTAGTTATATTTCAAAATTTCAACTTAAATATTCATTCATTTCACATTTTAACTTAATTCAAAAATCATTAATAAATTATAAAATTATTTTAAATTCATTTAATTCAAAATATCATAAATTTATCATATTTTTATATTTAATTTAAATTCCATTTATCACAAAATTATAATTTCCAAAAAAAACTTACATTTCAGATTTTTTAACTTTACCATTAATTTATTTCACTTATAAATTTTCAGAGAGTCAATAATGCTTACAAAAATCATTTTTAATCAAATTTAAATCAAAATATTATAATATTTACATTTCTAAAATATTTTAAAATTTTAGGAAAAACATATTTTAACAACGGGTCTGTATTTCATTTTCTAGCCTAGGTAAAGTGATACGGGTAATATATCATTTCAACCCGTAGTTTACAAAGAAACCCGGGTTTGATCATTTCAAACCCGCAATCCCAAGTAAATGGAAATAATTCAGGCCTATCATTTCAGCCCATAACGATTTTCTCCTATTTTAAAGTCCGTTCGGGTATATATCATTTCAACCCATAGTGATTCTAATCTAAAAGGAACTTGCAGTGTGATAAACTGATAAAAATAATAGAACAGCATAATATAACAGTAACATATGAAATAACAGGTGTTTAAGAATGGGTGAACATCATAAAATCATAACATAGCAGGTGTAACATGATAATGCATTTTACAGATTCAAAAAGGGTCAATTTACTAGTTATATATGTACATATTGTCTGGTGAGAATAACTCACTGGTTTAAGTTGATGACCCAACGACGAATTTCACAAACGGGATCTACACAAGCACAAATGCACGACACATATTCGAATGGAGGAGCAAGTGTCAAATTCCTTGGATACACATCAAACAAAAACAATATAACAACGATGAGTTTCAAATCAACTACGATCAAAACTACACTAGAATAGACTGCACAGAATCAAATAGAAATGTTTGCACTTGCTTTTAACCATTACTAGGCTCAGCCATAAGGGGAAATACAACATAATTGCAGGTGTTTGGGTCTGGTTTGGGTGAGTATGGGTTCGTCCTACATGTTGGTATGATGGTGTAAAGGTGGGTGAAGGCAATAACACACATAAGCATGCATACATGAATTTGGTCAAGGATTTGGGCTCGGCCAAGGCCCTAGGTGTCATAGCCAGAGGAGTGGGGTCCACTGTGGTGGTGTGGCCGTTGGTTCTGGAGGTGCTGGAGGTGGTGATGGTCATGTAGAGGGCGGCTAAAAGGGTGGTCAGGTGGTGGATTTGAGGTAGTGTTCGTCTAGGCTAGTATTAGGGTGTTTTTGAGAAGTTTGGAAAAGTTTGTGGATATGCATCACCAAGTGGTGTCACGGTTTGGGTGGCTGGTGAGGAGGAGGTGGTGATGGTGTGCCATCATGTGGTGGAGACGGCTAGGTAGCAAGGTAGCATGGTCGAACCTGAATGGAAGAGAAAGTGCAAACAAGAATTAAAAGGAATAAGCAATATAAGTGAAAAGAGATAAAAGAAAATAATTTTTTTTACCAATTCCTCAAGGGCGATGGCCGAAAATTTTTCTTAGTAAGGAGGAAAGGAAGATACGTGAAATGAAAATGAGATGGTCGGCTGAAATGTTGGGGAGTTATGGCAAAGAAATGAAGAGTTGTGAGGAAAATGAAGAGGTGGAATTCAGAAAGGCAAAAGGCAATTCAAAAGTCAAAAACTCTTCATATATCCTTATTTAATTTATATAACTTTATATTTCTTGAAATAATAATAATCCCAGATAAAATTTTGAAAATTTATCAAAATCTAAAAATTTATATAATATTTATTGATCATATAAAGTTAAATTAAGAAAAATAGCTACAAATAGTGAACTAGACAAGAAAACTTGAAATTAAATAGAATAATTTTTAGAAAATTCAAATGAGCTTGTAAAATATGTTTAAACATAAATAATAACATAAAATAAAAATACATTCACAAAATAAATATTTAAATTTTAATTAAATATAATTTAAATGAAGAAAATAGGAGAAAAATAGAAAACAACCTTTGAAAATAGGAAATAAATACAGTAAATTTTGAAAAAAAATTATTATCACTTTAAAAATATTAAAAGACAAAATATACATAAAATAGCATATTAACACATATTAAAATAAAATATAACATAGAAAATATGATTTATATAATTTCAAAATAGACAAAATTTCAAAATAAAACAAATTATACTCAAAATTGAAATGTACATAACTCTCAGAAATTAAATCTGTTTTCAACGAAACGAAAAGCAGTATTCAAGTTATTAAATCTATTTTCATAATAAAAGATAAAATTTAAGAATTTAAATATTTAAATTTGAAATTTAAAAGTCAAGGTTTGACCAGTTTGAACAGAAATTCATCTTTCAATAAAATATCCAATTTATACCGGTTTGAAATTATAATTCACATAATAATCAACACCTACATTTAAAAAATGGAATGTTTCAAATAAAATAAGTTTGAAATAATTTCAAAATAAAACAAAGTCAAATATTAAAATATATGTAAAAATCTAGGGTTGTTACAAAAGCCAATGGTTACAAGATATATATAAAGTCAAATATTATTTCTTAATACCCTATTCAATTAATTATAAGAATTCATAAAATCAAACTCATACATAATATAATTATACAAAATTTATCATTTACTAAATTTTCAAGTGTTTTGGAAATCCTATCGATACCGTTGATCAGACGAATCAATCAGAAACCCAAATCAACATCAACAACTCAAACAACAAAATATATAAAACATTTTAAATATTGGTTTACAAAGCAAGAATAGGGATTCAAATTTGATTGACTCAAAACAAGAGAATTCTGATTCGAAGACAAGTTGGAAAAAAAAAGATAAGATGATTAAATTGATAGAATAAGGAATGGATAAGCTCACATAAATCGCGGGCAACCTTAACCGGTTTAACCGTGACTTCAAGAATAAGATCGATGTAGAGTTCTGGGGCAAATCTACATCCGATCTCAAGAGATAGAATTCAGGATAACAAGAGATACTAGCATCTAAACCGAGGATATATAAATCTCCGGTGAGTCGATGCCTACGGTAAAGAGTTCCACCCCTTTACAAGTCATTCAAAGATTGGAGAGACCGCCGGCTCATTCTAAGGATCATTCGAAGTGGAGTTATGGGACACTCTAGAATCAAAAGAAGATGAATAGTGGGGACAAGAATGTATTTTGGAACTGCAGGGAACGTTCCAAAATTCAAAAGGAACTGAGTCAAAAAGGAAGAGATTCACACTCGAATGAAAGTGATTCTGTAAATAAATTTACCATATATGTTATGTTTTGCCTAGAGCCAAAGCTCTGATACCAGATGTAACGCCCCGATATTTTCAACCATTCGCATCCACACATGTCGGACTTGAATAGCTTAAAATACTGAATTGTAATTTAAATTTGGCAAAACACAGCATAAACGGTAAATAAATAGTCACAGATCACAGACACAGAGTAATAAAACGCAGCGGAAGTAAAGAAATAGTAGTTCATGAAGCTACTATATAATTACATCAGAGTCAAACAAGATACAATAGAGATAACAAGATACAACGGAGATCTCAAAATGATAACCAGGTATGAATCAGAATACATCACCGGAACCAACCGGATAACTGGAATCAACTGGATAACCGAAAGTGAAATAGATTGCTATATCTTCAAGCAAAGCTTCCAACTTCGAAGGTGAGTCTCAAATGTTGTATTACTCAGTCTGACTCGAGCGTAATGAAAACACAAAACACTCGAGTCAGGACATACATATTATACAATGTAAACCAAATCAAGTAAACTATAATATAAGGTACAAGTAACTTAAAGGATGCTTGGGACCGCCCATCCTCCAAGGATCCGTTAAACTATTTACTATGTAGTAATATTTTTCTATTATAATAGTGTCTATTAGTAAAATAAACTTACTTTTAAATAGCGTTAAGGGTTACCCATATAGTGCTTAACACATAATATATTCTCATAGTCTATACAGTACTGTAATCTCCCCCGTACTGGGCGTCGTCAGAGAGCACTCCATTGGTATGGTACAAAACAAAATCGTATAAGGCACGCTAGGGTAGGTGACACGGCACAACTAGGCTATGCTAGGGTAGATATACCGATTACGCTTCCGGGTCGGTGGTAACGCGTAGCCGCAGCTACCGCCCACCTCGAGCTATACCCCCAGATTAACGAAATCAAAAGTGGCCACCGAATAAATCCAAAGTCGGAGTAGAATATCGAAGGGATGTGTCCGATCAAAGGTGCTACCTCAATTAACCCGTCGATCGCTCCTGTTTTAGCCACCTTATGCCAACTCACGGGTGTTGGGTCCACTATTTACCTCAAAGGAACGTCGCCGCCATCCTACTTCATTCTGGAATCTCCACCGCGTACATGGTTGTTAAAGTGGTTTTCGGAGTTGGCAGAGAGTATGACAACTTCCAATCCCGATCTCTTTAACAACCAAACGTTATTATTACCATGGATATTTATTTCAAAATAATTTGTGCTTTCAAAACCAAACTAGCATATCCATTTCAAGTCATATCATTTCTTTCAAACTAGTATATACTTACAAAACCTAAATATCATACTCATTTCAAAACCATATCACAATAGTATGATTTCCATTTCAAAACAAATTCAATAATATATGGTTTAGATAAAACCCAAATTTCCAAATCATTGAATATTTTCTTTAATTTATTAAACTTGAAATATTCCTTTAAATTATCATAGCATTTTGGAAATGTTTCCTTAAGGAATCATAGCATTTTTGAAATGTAATACTTTCCACTTTAACATTTTATAAAATCAAAGTATTGATATGCTTACAAATTTAACATGGTCATTTTACCATAGCCTTATAGTTAAAAAAAACTATGCTACTGTAATATCCAATTTAAAGCTGAAATTCTTACGTTAAGTTAAAAGTACCATATTAACTTACATTTTTATTACAATAAAGAAAACTTTACTATTTTAATCATTTAAAGTATGCCATTTACATAAATTAAAACTTGCATATCAAATGTACATTATCAACTTTACGTTTTATTATTACAGTAAGTATCATTTGTCATTTTAATCAATTTAAAATACACCATTACATTGATTAAAACTTGCATGTCAAATGTACATTTTAACTTACATTTATTATAATAAAGAGCATTTATCATTTTAATCAATATTACGCTAATTAAAACTTACATTATCGAATGTACATTTTAATTTACATTCCTATTACAATAAAGAGCATTATTAATTTAATCAATACCATACTAATTAAAACTTTACATGTTTCTTGCATTAATTAAAATTACATGTTTCTTTCATTAAATAAGACTTTACACGTTTCTTTCCTTAATTAAAAACTTACACTTTTCTTTCATTAATTAAAACTTTACATGTTTCTTGCATTAATTAAAACTTACACGTTTCTTTCATTAATTAAGACTTTACACGTTTCTTTCATTAATTAAAAACTTACACTTTTCTTTCATTAATCAAAACTTTACATGTTTCTTGCATTAATTAAAACTTACACGTTTCTTTCATAAATTAAGACTTTACACGTTTCCTTCATTAATTAAAAACTTACACTTTTCTTTCATTAATTAAAACTTTACATTTTTCTTGCATTAATTAAAACTTACACATTTCTTTCTTAAATTAAGACTTTACACGTTTCTTTCGTTAATTAAGAATTTACGTTTTTCTTCAATTTAAAATACCTTATTTTCTTAACTTAAAATCTCTATTTGGAAACCAATTTCCAATCATCAAGTTAAGTCATACATATAAATTATATTTTATACATTAACTTATACAACTTAACTTATAGAAAATCACTGTAAACTTATTTATACAAACATATCAGCTTCAGGGAATAAAATTCATTCCAACTACTAGGCTAGATTTAGAATTCCACATTATATCAATTTTCATTATTAAGTTGTTTATTTTATTCCAAATCTTTAAATTAAAAATTTAAAACCAAATGAAGTTTTTTTTTTCATTACAATTAAAAACCAAAATCAACTTATAAAATTTTAACTTATAGAAAACCAATATCTCTTTATATTCTAAATCTTTAAATCAACTTTTTATTCAAATTTCCATATATTTATAAATTCAAAATACTTAATAATTTTAAAAAACTGTTATAAAATTTTATCCATGGGCCTGTATAAAATTTTCTAACCGAGGTCGAGTGATACGGATATGTATCATTTCAATCCGTAATTTAAAAAGAAAATTCTGGGTTCTATCATTTCAAACCCGCTATCCCAAGTAAAATAAATGCAAAAAAAATCAGTTGAGCCTATCATTTCAGCCCATAGTGATAGGGAACTTGCAGTGTGAGATACAGTGTATAAAATGAATAGTATAACATATAAATACATATTAGATGATGCAACAAATATATAAACAACATTTAACTTCATATAACATATCACAGGCATGTATGAATGACATATCAATTTATACAGATCCACTTGTCATTATTCCGCAATAATATAAGTACATATGTCTAGAGTGATAAAAACTCACCTTTTAAAAGCTAGAATCAAATTCATAATACACAATTGAAACTCCGCAAAGCACGACAAGGCACGACCAAATTTTTGAGCAAATGGAGAGTCAAGATCCATATCTTGTATATAACAAATACACAAATCATAAGAATAAGACTCAACACAATAGAAGATGGATTAAACTATGCAATTACGAATCAAAGAACATAACCTTGCTTTCAACCACAAAGTGGGCTTGGCCATGTTTAATAGTGAGGACGAGGTAATGTTGTGGTGGTGGAAGCCGAGCTATGTAAGGAGAAAACAAAAAGAAAAAGAGAAAAAGAAAAAGAAAGTGGAAAAAGAAGAGAGAAGGAGCGATGGATCTAGACTTTTTCCTTCCTCACGCAAATGATACAATGAGAAACCTTTTTTTCCATGTGAATGATAAGAGGCAGCTAGGTTTACAAAAAGATTTGAATGGCTAAAGTTTAGGAATAGTTAGAAAATAAAAAGGCAAGGAAATTTAAAAAGGCACGACTTAAGTACGAAAAAGATCTTGTATATATTTGTCTTAAACAAATGAAAAGACGAGTTTAATAACTTTATACGTGATTGAAAAGGAGAAAATAACGTCTATGCATTTATGAATAGATATGGTAGAGTATTAAAAGGTGGGAAATATATAAAGGCATGAAATAAATTACGAAACGTATGCCTAAATTTAAAACATATCTTAATTGATTTGTTACTTATCCAATAAATATAGACGTATGTACACAAAAGAAACCTTCACTAAATAAATAAAGTTTATACACACCACACAAGTAAATAAGAAGGTGGAAATAGAAGTAAAAAAATGAAACGCAGAAATTAGTTATAAATTTAGAAGGCAAAATTTAAGTAGGAAAATATCTTTATATATTTTTCTTAAACAAGTGAAAAGAGGAGTTTGATAACTTTGTACGTGATTGAAAAGGAGAAAATCACATCTATGCATTTATGAATAGATATGGTAGAAGATTAAAAGATGGGAAATATATAAAGGCAAGAAATAAATTAAGAAACGTATACCTATATTTAAAACATATCATAATTGATCTATTACTTATCCAATAAATAAAGATGTATATACACAAAAGAAACCTTCAGTAAATAAATAAAGTTTATATACACCATAGAAATAAATAAGAAGATGGAAGCTGAGCCTAGTTTGAAGCAAGACAAAGAAAATAAAAAAAAATTATAAGAGAAAAAAAATACAAAAACAAAAGAAAAGGAAGCCATTACATACTAGAAAATTTCTCGCGTGAAGATGCAAATGAAAATGAGATGTGGAAAAGAGTTTTTGTACGTGAATTAAAATTTTCTAGGGGAGTTATTCACGCCAAATCAAGTGCAACGAATTGGCAAGTAATTAAGTTCTTAAATGGCTAGAGATTTGAAGGGATTTATTTCCTATTAAATAAAAAGAAACAATGGAACAAAATGGGGTAAGTTACTTGCTTTTTCATGTGAATTGATAGGGTATGAATGACTAAAGTTTTAGGTAGGCGCGGCTACAAATTAATTAAGGAGGTAGGAAATAAAAGATAGGCAAATAAAGAGGCAGGAAATAAAACAAATGTAACATATGCCAATTAAAATAGATAAATCAAATAAATATAATCTAAGTTTATACAATTAAAATTAAAATAAAATAAAAATTAAAGAAAAAAATATAGGGAAATAAAATATGAAATATAGAAACATATATATATATATATATATACATATATATAGACACACACACATATATAAAATGAAAACACATAAATTTATTGCGCATAAAACGCTATAATTTATCCAAATCTAAAAGTATAAATCGGAATTTCATGAAATGAAAAGCAAGATAAATATTAAAATAAAATCCATTTACAAAGAAAAAGATTAAAATTTAAAAATTCAATTTTTTTATTTAAACTGAAAATTCAAATTTTGACCAAAATATAAAATTTTCAAAATTTGTCTATTTATTGCATTTGAAAAATAAATTACAAACAAATTCCGAACTTACATTGGAAAAATTCTAAAATTCACTTTTATTAAGTCCATTACTACTCTACAAACCTAATTAACCATTCATTCCTTAATATACTCCAATTTAACAACTTTTAAACATTGTATTACATTTCACACAAATGTAACTTCTGTTTATATTTATTAAAAATTGACTTCTCATTTCAATTTAATAGAATAAATAAACATGTAACACATAATAATTGTCACTGTTTACTTTTTGCTACATTTATAAGTTTATTGCCTACTGACCAAAATTACAATTACTTACAGGACCATGGTCGTACTCAATTTCCATTCATTATATTATACCACATTCTTAAATCTCCTTCAATCTATCAAAAATTTAGCTTTAATTACCTTTTTTACCATTCAAATTAGTTATTACATCCACATTAAATAACCAATTTCTATTTCTTTTAATATTTTAATTATATAATCTTATTAAGTCAACTATTTTTAATTACCCAAAATTTACGGATTGTTACAATATATATATATATATATATATATATATATATATATATATATAAAACTAGAATTGGTTTTGAAGAGGATACTTTGGAGAAATTAACTTCTTAAATTATTTTAAATCCTTTACGTAAAGATTTATTAAGTTGACATAGAAATGATTATTTCTAAGATTTAATCAATAAATGTTTTAGAAAATAGTTATTTAAATAGTTATACTCTATCTACTAATTTTTATTTTGAAAATTAGTTTGGACTTAAATTAAGTGTAATATTAGTATAATATTTTTTATAACTAATATTTTAAGTGAAGTGTTTAAATAAAAATAGTTTATTTCAAAGTGTTTCCCGTTATATTTTGGATAAGTGTTATGAATTATTTTAAAGTATTTGAACTCGGCAAATTTCCAATGAAAATGAATAAATATTTGGAAGTGTTTCCGCGTAAGGAAAATGATTTGAAATTTGTTTTCAAAAGTTGTAAAGGTGAAAAGTGATTTGAAATTTGTTTTCAAATGGTTGAAGTATGGAAAAATATATCTTGTAAAGATATTTTTGAAAAAAACTATAAATAATTTGGGAAATTATTTGGAATCTAGTGATGTTGTGCATATCTACTGATAGTTAAATAACCGACTATCAATATTTACCTTTAAATGGGTATTTGTTATGATTTGCTTGAATTTGAATGCTATATTTTAAAAATAAGCGCTCATTATTCGTTTTAGCCGGGAGAGGACCTTTGGGACATGAATCCCATTCCGAATGTGATACGTCGTAATGGATAGCATTTGAAGACCAGTGTTGAAGACCGGATATTTTCGGAAACGGAAGGATTACCATCTAATGTCTCTGCATCGGCTGATCTCCGATATAGAGATTTTATCACCCTTTGTGATGGAAGTTCGGACGTGATTAGTGAATATCCGGATTGCAAGTGCTTCTTTGGAAGTGCCTTCGGTTCGGTTCGGTTCGATCCCGGAACGGACTTGTATGGATGTGTGTCTGACGTTACAATTGAGATGTAAAGCTGGTTTCTATCAAATACATTTCTGTTGGTGGCGGAGAATTTATTCTCTTAGCTTAACACCCTTCTCTGAGACGTACGAGCTCAGGGGTTATGTAGTTGATGGTTACTAGTGATACATTCCCAATTTGGTAATGTGGCATACGAAGTGATGCTGATCATTTGTTGATCGAAGCATGGCTTTGTTAAAACGCATAGCTTTGTGGACGGGACTTCGTCGGACCTCACAACCCGGTAATGGTCAAAACAGGAAAGATGGAGCAAGGTTATAGGAAGTAGCACCCTTTAGGGTATGTGCGTTTCCTTCTGGATAGAAGTGGTATCATGGTATGATCCCAGATACGTAACTTATGTGGATATCGCAAATATATACGACTTTGTGATTATTGTTGGTTGAGGATCCTCGAGTAAAGGTTGTTTACAACCGGGGGATGACATACTCGTGTCAGTAGTTACCTACTTTTGCAGAGGTAACCCGGCCTTGTGTTGGTAGAGATCCAGTTGGTTCTCAAGGCGTCTCTCCAAAGGCATACCCATGTGATAATGGGAAGTTCCTTGGCCTGATCATTTGTTGGAAAATCCAAAAAAACAATACGAGCGCTGTACGGTTTTAGTTGTATAACCTGCCATGGAATGTGGCGGTAACCTGCTATTGAACATGGTAGCTATAGTAGGCACACGATAATGGTCATATGTTGGCTAAGATTTATATTATACTTTCGAAATGTTTTCCTGCACTTTGCACTTATAGTAATAATATCAAAGAAAATTTTCTACGTATCAAGCATCTTTATCATAAGGAGAAATCTCCTCCAATTCTGCGTTTGCATTGTGTGTGTATGCGGGAGGCCTTATGGTAGTTTCATTTTCCAAAAGCATTGCGGATCTATTTTAAAATATTTCTTTGTTTTTAAAAAAAAAAAAGATAATCTGTTTTAAGATCTCACACACTGACCTAGAGTTTATTGGTCCCATCATAAACTCTAGGTGCCCACCAATTTCCACATAGGCAGCCTAGAGTCAGGTTATGAGGATATTATGGAATTCATGAGGTGCTGTGGAGCTCAAGAGGCGAGCTGGATGGCGAAACGTATCACTCATATATGATATTATCTTTTCTACTGTGTATTAAGTTGTGAGGACAGGTTTGTCTAACTGTCCATTCTTGTGTTGTGTTGTATATTGACTCTGATAATGTAATGTGATGTGATGTAATGTATAAAATGTACAGTTCTTTTGATTTAAAGATTATTCATTTATCTATTATATGTTTATCCACTGCGATTGTAAGATTCTGATATTTTTTCTGTTGCTTCTTCTTTCTTCTTCTACATCTTCTTCTTTAATCCTAACGGCTCGGTTTTTCGGCCTTCGATTGTTCGGCAATTGATAGAGTGGACGTATTAACGTCGATTTTCGAAAGTCGAAAATCTCGTTCGTTACAATGGGAA
The DNA here is from genome assembly GCA_030765085.1 of Allium cepa. Taxonomy (NCBI): domain Eukaryota; kingdom Viridiplantae; phylum Streptophyta; class Magnoliopsida; order Asparagales; family Amaryllidaceae; genus Allium; species Allium cepa. The sequence goes on from CM060943.1 coordinate 915,079,900, forward strand.
ATTTGATTTAATTAATAAATTATTAATTTATTTAATTAATGTAAAACTAGCCATTTTGGACACTGACTCGAATCGAAACCAGTTTCATCGGACCCATAACGGTGAATATTGTAGGATTTCAAGTTTCGTAACAATCGGAGTTGTCGTTTGATTGTACGGACTCGAAAAGCATTGAAATCAATGAAATTGAAATCAATTTGAAATAAATTAATTTTAGCATGAATTCTTCATACGATGGAATTTGGACTTGAAATTTTTTCCATTGCGTTTAAAATATTTTAAAACATCTATTTTGATATGGGTTGACCCCATTTCGTTCCGGAGTCAGAACTGACTTTTCGGGCCATTCATCGTTCAGCACGTTTATAAATCGGATCCATCCATTCTATTTCAACCCTACTTATACATACCCTGTTATAAACCCTAATTCATTTCTTATTCCTCCTCTCTATACGTTCTATTAGCTCCTCTTTCCAATGGCTGCAAATCCTAATTCCCAAATACAATTCCAAATCAAATCCAAAGAAAAAATTTCAAACCCTCCAAATAATATAAATTTTCATATGGATTCGAAGCTCTCGAAGAGCGCAAGTCAGATCTGCAGTCCTTTTTTCGATCTGGGTTTCGGTGTGGCCGAAAATCGATGATCTATCCACCGCCGTTCATCACGCCGCTACCAAAATCGTCCGATCTTCGAATCTATTTCTGCGTATTGTAGAGTGGACCGTGGGGACTTCATCTATGTAGTTTATTGGGCCAATCGACGGTTGGATTTTTCTTGCAAAATTGATTAGGGTTTCGTACTTAAGGCGACGACTGCCTCCTTATTCGCGACCGATGGTGACATTGGGGGGTCGGTAGGGTCGGCGTGGTAGGAGAAGGTCGCGGGGGTGTCTCCGGTATGGCGCGGCGTGCGTTAGTGGGTGGCGGTGATTGGTTTGGCGCGATTGAGATGGCAGCTTCATTTTCTTGTGCACGCATTTTCTTTCGGCCTTGGAGTTGCGTGCTTGAGGGTGACGTGGCGTGTGAAGGGAGGGGTGATGTTGTTTTGTTTAAATTTGTTTTAATTTTAAATTCAATTGTTCTAACATCAATAACTTCTGCATACGATATCTGATTTACGTACGGTTTCTTCTGCTAAGTTCTATTGGAATTCCGGATAGTTCGACTCTAATTTGAACGAATTTGGAGACTGTTCAATTTTTGGGTTTAACTTGGATTTAAATTCAATTTAAATTCAAATGTGAGTGTTTTAACCCACTCACAACTTCTAAAATTTCTTATATCTGTTAAATTAATTTATGTTGTGATCATGAATTTATTTGTGACTGTTGGTATATTTTAATCATCACTCGGTTAATTGCATTTATGAAAATTAAATTGTTATTTAGTTTATTATTGAATATAACTTCCAGTTAATTTCCTATTATATATTATTAGTTATATATTTATATTGATTGATTGTTTTGTATGATGATTGTGATGGATGTTCGATTTTACGATGGATGAATGGATGTTTTATTTATATCATCATAATCTGCAAGTTGTTATGCACTTTATTTTGATTCGGGATTGCGGTTTGAAATGATATACAACCGCATTTTTATTTTATATTGCGAATTGAAATGATAAATATCTGTATCACTTGATCATAGGATAGAAATTTATATACAGACACCGCGGTCTATATATAAAAATATTTTGAAATGATTTCTATGGCATTGTAAAGAAATATATGATTTTATGGGATATTGATTTGGATACTTTAAAAAAATGTTGTTCTATATATAGTTAAATTCTTGGTTTTAATCTATGAATAAAATTTGTTTAAAGTATAAAAAGGGTTTAATAATAAAGTTTGAGTTTATTAAAATATAAATGGATAAGTATGTACTAAAATCATATTTTAATATAGAGTTTATATTGATTATAAATCAAGGTTGAGAAGATAGTTTTGAAATTGAATGAGATTTTCTCTAATTAAGAATTTTATTTTATAAGAATCCATTTGGAATTTAGTGAAATTGTGATTTTAAAGGAATATGGTTTTATAACTTAATTCGGGATTAAGAGAATTTAAGCGAATAAATTGAGGAATATTCAATTATTGAAATTTAAAGTTTTATTTAAAGGATACTGGATTTACTAAGTAAATATTTCAAAACTAAATAATAGTAAAGTGAATTTTTTATATTTATATGAAATTTTTAGTTTAGAAATATTGAATATTTAAGCTTTGAACTATATTGAATTTGAAATGGTTTAATTTGTTGATCAAATCTGTTTTGAAATTGATATACTTTGGAATGGTCTTTATGAAAACCGAATTGAATTGAAATTTATGATTTGGGGATTTAGTTAAATTTAAATTTTAGAAATTTGGGTTGTTTTGAAATTGATTTGCAAAATTAAGAAGGTAGTTTATTTTATAAAATATTTAAATATTTAAACCATGTAAAGGAGGAAGTTGTGTTTCAAGGTTATTAATTTCAGAGTCTTACGCTTTGGAAGTATTATACTTTTGGCCTTTGATTTCAAAATTTTATAACTTTGAAATACTATGATTTTAAATGATGTCATATTGATTTGGTTTTTAAACGAAAATGATATCGTATGTATATGGTTTTGAAATCAATATTTTATCCTAGTTTTGATGTATAAATTATTTCTGAAATGACCGTGGTGTTATAATAACGGTCGGTTGTTGAAGAGACTGGGAACGGAAGTTGTCATACTGTCTGCCAACTCAGAAAACCACTTCAACAACCGTGTACGTGGTGGAGGTTCCAGAATGAAGTTGGATGGTGGCGGCGTTTCCTTTGAGGTAAATACGTGGACTTGACACCCGTGAGTTGGCATAAGGTGGCTAAAACAGGAGAGATTCCTAGCCAATGAGCTCATTCCTCTTATCGGACACATCCATTCGATATTATACTCTGACTTTTGGATTTATTGGTGCCTGCTATTGATTTTTGATTTTGGGGGTGTGGCTCAAGGTGGGCGGTAGTAGCTGTTATGCGTCACCACCAGTCCGAATAGCAATTGGTAAATCTACCCTGGCATTGCCAAGTTGTGTCGTGTCACCTACAATAGCGTGTCTTGTACGAGTTTGGTTTTCTCCCGTAGCCTGTGTGGTATTCTCTGGTGGCTTCTCGATCAAGAGGGAACATGATATTGGATGGACTACTGGGACTATTACATGTTAAGGGCTATATTGGTAACCCCTTAATCTATTAAAAAGTAAGTTTATCTTACAATAGACATTATTATAATAGCGAAATATTACTACATATTAAATAGTTTAATGGATCCTAAGGAGATGTGAATCCCGAGCATCTTTTAAGTTACTGCACTTATATTTATTTCTGTTGATTTAACTCACATAAGATATTTTAGTTCTGACTCGAGTGTTTTGTCTTTTGAATTCGCTCGGGTCAGCCTGAGCATTTCAGGATTTGAAGGCCTTATTCCTGGAGGACGAAGACAAAGATTTTAGTACTGTTATTATTATTATATTCCACTACACCATTATATTCCGCCGCTTTGTTATTGATTTTCCTCTGGTATGTGCAACTCTGATATGTATTGCATAAGTAAAATCAACTATTTGTAAAATAGCTTCATGAACTATTTATTTGATTATTTTATTTCGTCATTCCGCTGCAAGATTCTATTTTGTTTTTCTTCTTTCTCTACTTTTTCTTATTTACCCCATAACAATCCTCCCATCTATATGGTTTAAGTCTGACGTGTGTTGTTTATCGTCAATTTTAAGCGTACAAAAAGGCAAGATGTTACAAATATTTGAAAAAAATAAAATAAATGAAAATTGGAAATTTAGAACTTATGTTCTGGGATTTTGAAAATCTCTTTCGAATGATTTAGGAATATAATAATAATAATAATAATAATAATAATAATAATATTTAGAAGTATTTTTTGATATAAATAATTCAATGTGATTTGAAAGAATGGATTTAAAGAAATTTTGGAAAGAAATAACTTCTGTACTCCCCTCTTTGTTGTGGGAAAATAGTATCGGCGATAAGTGCATGCATCATTGACGTTCATTTTCGACTTTTGATATAGAAAGGCTACTATAGTAGTTTTACTGCAGATTTATTTTGATAAACAAATATAAATTTCAAATTGTTTTAAATATAATTAGATATACAAATTGTAAGTGTATGCATCTATCTATTGTTTAAATGACTTGAAATAGAACCTGACATTTAGTTCTTAAATTTCTATAAATTAGAGGTTTTGATTATTGAAAATGAAATGGAATTTAACTATTTAATAATTCGAACTTCTAAAGTTGGAAATAAAAAATTTAATGTTAAATTATAACGGAAGTATAAGAAATTTGAAATTGTAACTTGTAAAAAAAATAAAGAGGATATAAAAATAAGAAATGATAACTATTGAACATTTATTAATAAAAAGAAATGAGATAAACTCGTGCAACTTTCAGATTACATTCTTAAAGACATAAATATAACTTACTCAAAATATTAAAAGTTAAAATTGTAACGACCCTAGATTTTGGCCCTATTTATTTTAATAAATATTTGATCTAATTAAATAAAATGTGAACTGATCATGTTAAAATGAATATAATTTTGGAAAGAACTTCTATTTGTTCGTATGGAATGGTATTTTAAAAAAGAAATTAGACTCTAGGAATTTAAAATAAAATCTCTTGATAATATTTATAATAAAATTTGTCTTATATAATTAAATTAAAATACTTTACTTTGTTTACATCTGATAACTATACATATGAATAATAATGATTGAAATTTAAATAAATCCCTTTATAATATTTATCTTATACCATTAAATTAAAATAATTTCTTTTGTTAACATTTGATAGAAACATCTATAGATGATAATTTTTAAAATTAAAAAGCTAATCCTATCAATATAAAATATAAATATTAAATTTAAGTAAGACTTAAGGATATAATTTAAATAAAATACAAATACAAATAAATATAAGTGTAAATGTGAGTTAATCATATTAAACATAATTTAAAAATTGATACTTAAGTATGAAATATAAATATAAATGTAAATAACCCATATGGACCTAATTTAAATATTTATAGCTACAATACAAATACAAACAATTGTATAAAGCTAATATAAATCACCATCTGGAATATAATTCAAATATTGTTAGTCAAAGTCAAGATACAAATGTAAATACAAACAAGAAATAAGTGGAATACAAACATATGCTGTACATTATTAAACTGGAATATAAATAACAAAACAAATATTTTGATGCAAGAACAAAAGTATAAAGTATATAAAGTATAAATCTGACAAAAACATGTATATGAATTTTTAAGCTAAAACAAGTATTTACATAAAAAAAAGTATCTTCACATATATGACCAACTGTTTCCTGCAAATTCAAACTAGAAGTTATTAAAGCAAATATTTGCAAACACATGTCTTTAGACAAGATATCTTCCTGTACAAGCCAGGTTTAACTGCAAAAAAATAAAAAAATAAAACAAACAGTTTTTATTCCAAACAAAGATCTTTATACAATGTCTTCACACACAAGAGTATCAACCTGCAAAAAGTATATAAATATATACAAAATATCTATACGCGGTAAACAAAATTATAACATGTAAACTAATTAAGAAACAAAACTTGTACTTGCCATCTTCTGAGCCCAAAGTTTGTCTATTCAAAATATTTAGCAATTCTTTATTTTAAGTAGTAAAAATCTGTTCATATCAAAACCAATAAGAAAACAACTGTACTAGATAACACCTTACTTCATACACCTATTAACTTCTATATATGTGTATTTATCTTTATGCAGTTCGTTCAGTCAAAATAATTAGCAAGCCTGAAAAGAAAAAAAAAGCAAGTTCAAAATTTTAATTCATACAAAAACAGGGAAGAGCTAAAGACAGTTTCAAACTTCAGTTTCAAAGCAACAAGATTTCAAACATCAATGCTTACTGTTCACAGGAATGTTATAGTGAGTAAACACTAAAATTTGCAATTTTAAGTTTAATAACAGTACGAAAATTCATGAATTACAGGGAATTGTATGCGTTTTATACTGATATGAATCTGAGTTTATATTCATACTGATCTTCTCTGCTATTGTCACTCTGTTGTTATAGTTTGCATATTTTTTGTTTAAACATAAAGTATTTATCATCAAACATTGATAATTTGTAAGAATTCAACTTAAATAGTATGTTTAAACTAAATCAAGATTTTTGTTTTTAGAAAAAGAAAGCTAATTTAACTATATAGCAAGAAATACACACTGTAACAGTTCTACAGGCAAATTAAATATTTCTTTGATGAATTTAAATGCCATAAAATACCAATTCAAGTTTATATCTTGAATTATTACTAAAAGTTATGATTATTAAAATTAGAATGAAGATTTTTCGTGCAGTAATTCAAGAGAAGTTCGTATTTGTGCAAAAACCATATTTTTATCAATTTCTCGAAATTGAATCAGTAGTAAATGTTCGAAACTTGATTTAGAGCAAACGTAAACGATCGTGGTCACAAGAAAAATGTGAAAAAATTTATCTATTGCGTGAATTGGTTGGACGAGATCATCTTAGGGTTTTTTTGCCGAGTTTCTGCACCTGTCAGTTAACAAAGCGTGATCATCTTCGTTGCGAGATCGAGCTGCGCGAGTCGTTGGTGGTTGGTGGGTTATCGAGTTGACGTCGTGTGGCCGAAGTATGGGAGGCAATAGTGGCTTGCATCGGTGGCGAAACGATTTAGGGATGGACGAGTTTTCAGTTTTTTCTGAGTGGGAGGCCAAATTTCAATTTGAAAACTTTGAAAGTGATTCGAGCTTGGAATTCGTGTTTTAATAGACTTTGTGGTATGCAGATGATCTTAGAATATCATCAGAGCCTCATGCGTCGTCGTGCATGTGCACGGCAGCGGTGGCGTGTTTTAGGGACGATGACGCAGTGGTAGTGTATCGCACTCGGGCCGTACGCAAGCTTGGCTGGGGGTTGCTTCGGGGTATCGAGTCGAACGCGTTATCAATGTTTACTGATGTTTGATTTAAAACGTAAGTTAAAAAAATTAACTACTGGAAAAAAAGAAAAAATATAAGAAAGGGGAAGAAGGAGAAGACGCAGCATATAGGGGAAGACTCGGGGGAGTTAGCGTGTAACTCGAAGTAACACTCGAGTCTAGGTAAGGGGAACCTCGGGGTTTTTGTAACTGCACTAATGTATTTTCAAAGGTGAAGCCAAGTGAAGAATTTTCATCAAGCTTAATGCTGTAATATTAATAACTGTTAAATAGTTTTAAGTTAAAAGCTTGATACATGTTTTTAATTATTTTTCGCTAATACTTAACGATGTTTAAGCCCTTGATTATTATTTTAATCAACTAATCAATTTAGTCAAGTAAAGTTAAATAATTACTTAAAGTTAGATTTGAAACTCATTAACATTTAAGTTCGCAGTTAGTAGTAATTTGATTCTCAAAATTTAAAGAAAATTTCCTTTAAAAGTTAATCAAGTTGAATAATTAATGTTAATTATTTTTAGAAGTAATTAAGAATGATTAACAATTTAATTTTAATTAGAGTTTAGATTACGTAACTATTCAATGATAAGTAAATAGTAATTGACTACTTAAGTAAATAAATCAATGATTTGTAGTTAACTATAATTGCAATTAGAGATTAATGAATGTTTAAGTGATTGATAAATGTGTAATTAACTACTTGAGTAAATAAATGAATGATTAATAGTTAATTAATCAAGTAATTTAATTATAAATTAATAGTTAATAATTAAGTAAATTAATTTAAAATTAGTAAATGATTAATTAAGTAATTAGCAGTTAACAAACAAGTAATTAAGTTTTATTAATTAATAATTAAGGTTATTAATTAATGAATAATGAATAGTTAATTAAGTAATTAAAGTTAAATACCTTGATTAAGGAAGTAATTAATTAATAGTGTGAAATAAAATAATCAAGTAATTAAGACTAAATAATTAATTAAGAGATGATTAATTAAACAATTTGAAAGGAGGTAAGTAATTAACTATTAATTAATGATTAATTAAACAGGGTTAAGTAATAAACTCTCAGGTAATTAATTTGAATTGAATTAATTACAAATAAGAATTAAAGATGACTACTTACAGATTGTTGTGTAGAATATCTGATTGTGATATTTATTTGATGATATTCCGTGATGCTCTGTGATATGATGTGCTATATCTATGATGATTGTGTATGATTATCTGTGATAAATGCTATGTGAATTAAATCATTGAATTAAACTGTTTAAGTTAATTAGACAACTTGGCCTCTGAAATGGCGTTTGGATTTCGATGAGACCGGGATCGGGTGTCATTTATGATTATTCGAAATCCACATCGATCCAAATTAAACGATAGGTCGTGAATTCTGAAATGAATATCGAGATGGTGTTTTCAGAATGCAAGGGTTATCGTCGTTGACTCTGAGGGTGATTCAAAAATGAGTGTGACGAGATAATGCCTTCAGTTTCGTTCGAACCCGGAACGAACTTGTATGGATTGAATGATTTCAGCACATCGTCAAGCGGACAATGAGCATTCTAAGAAATATGTCCTGTAAAAGTAATCGCAGCCTCAAGCCTCATCAACCGGGAATGGCTAAAACAGGTGAGGTGTAGCAAGGTTAGGTGGGTCATTCCCAAGCAGGATGAGATATTCCCCTGTCTAGATGTCCCTTTATTTCGGCTATGTGGGCAGTTGCTAGCTATAACCGCGGGGTTATCTTGTTCGGGACTGTTCAGTAAGGAATGGTTCTGGCCTTGTGTTGTAGGGGGTCGGGAGTGATCCTCGGTACGGTGATCTAGGCCCCGTACTGTGATGGGAGGTACCCCAATAGCCCTGCCATTGTTGGAAATCCATTTTCCCTACGAGGACCTATGGTTTTGATTTGTATTACCCACTTTTGTGGCTAGTAGCTGGAATTTAATAGATGTAACAATTTCGGCTACTTTCTATTTACTTGAAAACCCTAGACACTATTATAATATCACCGGATTTCCTATGAAATGTTTTGGTTAGCGTAAGGTAAAAACTTACCCGTATTTATGTGTGGGAAGTCTTACGTGATACCGTTGTTTTCAAATGACTTTCAAAGTTAAATTTTTTTAACCGTTTACTCATACCATACCCATGTCTGACCCGGAGTTTATATTTTGTTTTTCATAAACTCTTGGGTACTCAAATTTTTATGAGTAGCCAAGTTATAGGTTTCGGACTTTGATTTCTGGAGAGCTTGGAGCAGGAGTTCCAAACGTATGTAGATATCTATCTAGTTCCGCTGTGTCAGTAGTTGATGTATGTTGTATCTCTGATATATGTAGTGACAAATGTATGTATGACTATCAGGTATATTATGTTTTATAACTCTGATATTTGTAAAACTATGTAATAGTTATGTGATATATTATATTTTGTTCCGTTCCGTTGTGAGATTTTTATGTTGTTGTTTCTTTTTTCTATTCTTTTCTATTTATATCCCTTTCTTTTCTTAATGATGATACGTCTTTCTGGTAGTAGAAGGGCGGGTCATCACAAAAATGTTAAAAGAATACGTAATGGAAATTTTTACCAAGTAAAACTTGAAGTAATAAAAGTATTCAATGAAATTCGTTTATAAATAAGAAATTGATGTATAGTTGATATAAACTTAAGTTATAATTGAAATGTTACTATAATAAAATGTTGTAGAAAGTAAGTATTGTAAGAAGCAATTATAAACTTAAATCAAAGGTTGAAGCTATTTATATATAAAATAAGTAGAAAAGACAAATACTGTCAATGTATGTGTAACGACCCAGAATTTTAATTAATTAAAATTTGAATATTTAATTAATTTTAAATATTAATAAGTGAATTTATAAGTCGAATAAATTTTATTTCGAATAATTGGATTTAATTGGATAATTAAATCGATAATTTAATATGTGAAAATACGGAAATAATTGAAAATTGGGTAAAATATAATTGAAAATGATTTGTAAAATTTTATTTTATCACATTGGAGTTAGAACGATATTTTAGAACTTTTAAAATCGAATTAAAAGTTAATTTGTGAAAATTGAATATTTTAATATTTAATCGACTAGTGAAAATAGCCAATTTTTGAACAGTCTCAGAATTGGACAAAACTAGTTCCACTGGATCCGTAATAGTTTGTTATTACCGGATTTCAATTTTCGTAGCAATCGGAGTTATCGTTTGATCGTGGCAGCTCGAAACGCATCGAAATTGTTTTTAATATTAATTTGGCGAGTTAAAATAGTCATTTTTCAAAAAGTCTTGGATTTCGACGAAACTAGTTTCATCGGATCCGTAATGTGATATTATTGTATAGTTTCAAATTTTGTGTCAATCGGATTTACCGTTTGTCCGGTGCAAGCTAAAACGCCTAGAAAATCGTTTAATCGGTTTAATTTTAAATCGAACGTTTATTGCCATAACTCGCACAGATGAACGAATTAGCTCCCGAAACACGTTCCATTGTGTTCGGAATGCGGGTTAAACTTTAGAAACGCCAACAGGCATGCTTCGTTTGGAGTTCGGAAATTCCGGGTGAATAGTAAATTGGAAAATTTTCTATAAACCCCCCCCCCCCCCCCCCCCCGCTCTTCATTTTGGCAAAATTATTAAAACCCAAGGGTTAAAACTGCAGCCGCCGCCTTCATAAACATTCAATGGCTAGCAATCTCTCTTCTTTTCTCCTCAATTACTTCCAATCCATAAACATTTAGAGAAAGTGTTCAACATGAAACTTGTATAGCATGAAGAGAGCTTCGAATCTATACGGAGTTGGTCGAAATTGGAGCGACGTGGAGGGAGATATGGGGGGCCGATGCCTGCTAGTTGCACACGCAATTCAATGGGCTACAGGTGGCCGAGTTCATCATGATGGCTGCCGAGTGAAGTGGAGGAGATGAGCTTCGAGATGGAGGCTACTGATCAACTTCTCATGCGTCGTGGTGGCCAAAATCTTTAACCCTAGAGCTTGAGAGATGGGTTCATATGCACGGCCTGTAGAAGACGTGCGTGAGTAAGGGAGAGGAAGCAAAGGCATGGCTTGGATTTGTTGATGCAGGATCTAGCGGCCAAGGTTGAGTAGGTTTAGAAAATAATATAAAAGTTGTTTTAAATTGATATAAAAAAATCGTGTAACTTGTAAAATGCATATCTTTTTCATACGAGGTCGAAAACGCGCGAAATAGGAAGCGTTGGAATCGTATGGATGAGTACTACGCTATGGAAGTGGATTGGAGTCGTTTGGAGTTAGTGAGAATTTCAGGTAAAATTAAACGTCCGTTTAATTTTATTCGAAATAAATCGCTAAAACGAAATTGAAATCACGGTGAGAACTTCTCACTCAGTCGAATCGGTTTCGATTTTTATTTTAAATAGTTAGATTTAAAATATTTGAATGCATGTTTGAATGGTGATTGTTATCTATTGATTGTTAAAATAGACATTATGCGCCGTTAGTAAGCGGATGTTATTTATTGAAAACATATACCGCGAATATTTCATAAACGGTGAAATTGATATTATATATAATAGCAATATATATATATTGGCATATGTATATATTGCAGTTATTGATTTCCCGCATTGTATAGAGGATGAGACCCTATTGCGCCATCTATTAAGCGGATAATATTTTAAATCCCATATACCGCGCTAATTCCGTAGTGGAGCGGAATTGGTATTGTGCTAATGTTTGTGGATGCAGAAAAACAGGTCGGAGGGATCCAACTGGATTCCTCAACAGTATTTATTTGATTTTGAATATTTTGATATTCGTTGATTATCATATTGATATATGATGTCGTTGTAGTCGTGATTGACTATTTGGTGTGTAGCATCATTGGGCCAAATTTTGGAATTTTAAAATGATTTTTAAAGTGGTTTTTGAAAGAAAACGTTTATAAAATATTTTTGGAATCGATCATTTCAAATAAATAAACGTATAAATTTTAATGTTATAAAATTACGATTTTGAGAAATATAATTAAAAGTGGATTTTTTTGAAAATATGGGTTAATGATTTTATAAAATAGTTTACAATGGGATTTCTGAATTTATTATAAAAAGTTAAATATAGGATTTATAAAATTTGATTATTTTATAAATCAAAACGGTGAAATTATAAAGGAGTTTAAAGACGTTTTAAAATAATAATATGAATTGATTTATATAAGGGATTTATAAATTCATAATTTATAAATTAAAATATTTGAATTATAAAACGAGTTTTTATAAGTGTTAGAATGAATTGTGAATGAATTTCGTAAATGAATGAAATTTATAGAATTATAAACGGTGAAGTTATAAATTGAATTTTATAAGCAGTAGGTTTATAAAATTTGTAAAGTTATTAAAAGAAGGTTTTTGGGTAAATAAATGAATCTTATAAGTTATAAGATTTATAATTTGAAAAGTCTTAAAAAGAACGATTTTGTAAAATAATCGTTTTATAAGCATTTAACTTATAATATGAACCTTTGGTTTATAATTGAGTTATTAATGGAATAGGTTAATAATGGAATTTATAAACATTGTTTTATAAATCAGCAAATGACTTATTTTGATAAGTTAATTTTTATAACTTATTTATGGAGTTATATTCACGTTTTAGACAGTGAATAATCCTTTAAAATAAAATGAATAGAAAGGATGGAAATTGGTTAACGTAGTATATTCACGTTTTTGAATAGTGAATAATATGATAAAGAAAATGTTTAGGATGTGATGTTTTAAATAGAATTAAAACGATCTAACGATGTTTTAAATGTGTTAAGATTCGAAACCATAGATTTCAACATTCATTGTTGAAATAGACATTTTCGAGAAATAAAAGGAAATGGTGGACTATAACACTGTTGTTATAGTAAATGATTACCGAAAGGAAATGTTTTGTATAGTATTGGGATTTTTATATCTATTTTAATTTCGAATCCCTATACTAGTGATTTTGGGTTGTCGTAACGATGTTTTACGTAACATTTGTTTTAGCCCAAATAAATATGTTTAAGAGAATGATTTCCTTAAAGAATGAAATATGTACTTAATCTCGATTTAAGTATATTGAATATTTTCCATGTGTTGAAAATAAATGGATTGAGAATTACTTAATAAGTAACTATGGAAATGTTTTCCAATATAAAGTGAATATTTTGAGAATTTATCTTTTTGAAGATAAATTGAAATGAATAATTGAAATCGTATATGCATAGATATTTAGAATATAAATTCACTATGGAATTTATAAAAGGAAGTGGAATTTGGTTAAAAATAAATATTGATTTATTTTTGAAGTGTGAAAATTATATATCTTGTAAAGATATTTTTGGGAAATAAATAATCTGGAAATTTTTTGGAATCTGGTGATGTTGTGCATATCCATTGATAGTTCAATAACCGACTATCAATATTTACCTTTGAAAGGTATTTGTTGTGATTTGTTGAATCTGAATGCCATACGTATTTTTAAATTATTGCGCTCGTTATTCGGATTACCCATTCCGAATAGTGATACGACGTAATGGATAGCATTGATGACCAGTGTTGAATACCGGGTATTAGCGAGAGCGATAGGATGACCTGTCGATTGACTCTGCACCGAGTTGCTCCGGTATAGAATTCTCCATATGTGATGGGGAATCCGATTAGGATTGTGGATATCCGGATTGCAAGGACTTCTTTGTAAGTGCCTTCGGTTCTGTTCGAGCCCGGAACAGGCTTGTATGGATTGTGTGTTTGACATTACAAATTGAGATATAAAGCAGATCTCTTTCAAATATATTTCTGTTGGTGGCGGAGAATTTATTCTTTTAGCTTAACACCCTTCTCTGAGACGTACGAGCTCAGAGGTTATGTAGTTGATTGTTTTCAGCGATATATTCCCAATTTGGTAATGTGACATGCTGAGTGTTGCTGTGAAATGATCATTGTGTTGATCATATGTGATAGGATCATTTATTTGATCGTTATCTTGGTGATCATTTCTATGATCATTTGTTGACCCAAAGCATGGCTTTTGTATAAAGTATGTCTTTGTGGACGAGACTTCGTCGAGCCTCACACTGCGGAATGGTCAAAATAGGGAAGATGCAGCAAGGTTATGAGGGGTAGCTCCCTTTAGGGTATGTGCATTTCCTTTTGGAAAAGGGTGGTATCATGGTATGGAGCCCAGATACTTACTCATGTTGAAACACTTATTACTTGGTGTGATGTTGATTACGAGCGCACGGTTAAAGGTCCCAAAGGACCGGGGGATGACATACTCGTTTCAGTAGTTACCCAGTTAGGGGTAACCCGACCTTGTGTTGGCAGAGATCCGGTTTGGTTCTCGGGGACGTCCTTCCAGAGGCATTCTCATGTGGCAATGGGAAGTTCCTTGGCCTGACCATTCGTTGGAAATCCAAAGAAACAATACGATCTTGTACGGTTTTAGTTGTATAACCTGCTATGGAATGTGGCGGTAACCTGCTATTGAACATAGTAGCTATAGTAGGCATACGATAATGGTCATATGTTGGCTAAGATTTATCTTTATTTTCGGAATGAATTTTTCCTACACCATGCACTAGTAATAATATCAAATATTCTTTTTAATGCGTATCAAGCATCTTTGACTATCATAAGGAGAAATCTCCTCCGATTCTGCGTTTGCATTGTGTGTGTGCAGGAGGCCTTATGGTAGTCTCATTTTTAAAAGCATTGCGAATTGACTTTAAAAATATTCCTCTATTTTGATTTTAAAGATAAATAAACTGTTTTTAGTTCTCACACCAGTCACATGACTGACTCGGAGTTTATTGTTTTCCTTCCTAAACTCTGGGTGCCCACCAATTTCCACATGGGCAGTCAAGAGTTAAGGTTTATCAGGATATTCTGGAATTTAGGAGTTGCTAGAGGCAAGATGGATGGCATGGCGTATTACTAGTATATAGTATTTCTTTTCCGCTGTTTGTTGTTGTTTGTTGTTGTACACTCTGATGTAATGAAATGTAATGTGATGTAATGTAATAACTGATATAGTTCTTTGTTTAAAGATTATTCATTTATCTATTATATGTTGTTCCGCTGCGATTGTGAGATTCTGTTATTGTTCTGCTGTTTTCTTTCTGTTCTATTTTCTTTTCTTTCTATTTTCTATCTTTTTCTCTCTCCTTCTGTCTTTTTTCTTTTTCTTTCTTTTTCTTAAACATTGAGAATTCGTATTTCAGTTCATCTTGAGTTAATCTATGGAGATTAGTGTATATTCAAGGAGTACGGTTTTGCGGGTCCTCACAGGTGGTATCAGAGCATATGGTTACGCGACAACCATGGCTCTGTTGGGTATTACTCATTAGAGATAGAGTCAGTAGTACTCTAGAATGAGTTTGAGTGTAATAATAGCTATGAGAGCGTATTTGTTAGTGAATATATAAAATTGTTTTATATTGTGATGATTGGTTTATTGAGTGGCATATGAACTTTCGTCAGCACGGTCTGCAAAACTATGCCGAAGGGGTTTATAAACACTTGAATAGAACAATTCGACATAGTATTGTTTTAAATTGGGTAAAGAAATAATTTTACCTTGAATATATTTTATATATAAAGGAATAATTTTTCAGAATTATTAAAGCGTATATAAGTTGATTGCTTGGTTGTTGAATAAATTGTTTGAATAATCTAAATAAAAGAATAATTGTATAAGTAAAATGGAAGTATAACTTAAGTGATGTTGAATGAAGTTGATTTCGGTATCAAAGTAAATTGATAAAGGTGAATTGATAAATGTGAACTTAAGTTATGTAAATGAAATTCAACTTTTGTAATTGAATTGAAATAATGAATTGAATGTTAATCAATTGAATGTAAATGATTGATATGGAATAATGAATATAAGTGTTAATTCATTAAAATCTAATGTTATTGGAAGTTGAATAATTGAATGAAAATCAATTTAATTAAACCAATTGAAAGTAAAGGTGTTAAACCAGAATGAATATAAGCAAAGGAATTTGGTTGTAGTTAATATGCATTGGTTGTTATATGGTTGTTAGTTGATTGTATATAATTCATTAAGTGTTAATGAAATTGAAAGCTAAAGTAATTGAAATCCAATTGGAAGTTAAGTGAATCTTAGATAGAATTGAACTTGATTTGGAAGTGAACCAACTTTGAATATGAATTAGTGAATATAAACTAATTGAAAATGAATATTAGTAAGAACATCCACTGTTAATAAATCAAATGTGATTTAAATTGAAAACCATTTCATTGAATATTAATGAGAATATGAATGAATATTAATTTGGTTATGGATGATAGTTGGTTGATGTTTGCATTTGTTGTTTTGTTGCATTTGCTATGTTGGCATATATAGTTATTATGTTGCTATATGTTGTATATCGATACTATTTTCATATATGCATGATTCTCATGTTGTTGTTGAGTGTTTAGTAGGTGCGGATTTGCGTTTGCTTCGCATTTGGAGCTCGCTTTCGCGCTATATTAGCCGTATATGCTCTCTAATAAAATATAAGGTACATATCTCGGATTAAATATCGTACTTTTACACTTTTTTCCCTGCGGGATGCCTTATTACTTGATGAGATGTATATTTGTGATATATATACTGTCATTTTTTTTGGATCGAGCCGCGCAAAGGAGACTATGGCGAATTTTTTCGGAGATTTAAGGCGTTCGAAAAAATTTGAGAAAAAAATTGGAAAGTTTTGAAAACTATAACTTTGATTGGGGATTGAAAGTTAAACAATAGTAGATTGGTTTGAAAAGATAACTAAGTATGATTTGAAAACTTAGTATAGATTTTGTAAGAAGTTTAACTATGGATTTTTGTAAAATTAATAAATTCTGTAACTTTTCTTACTTGTTAATTTCGAGGACGAAATTCTTTTAAGGGGGGAAGTATGTAACGACCCAGAATTTTAATTAATTAAAATTTGAATATTTAATTAATTTTAAATATTAATAAGTGAATTTATAAGTCAAATAAATTTTATTTCGAATAATTGGATTTAATTGGATAATTAAATCGATAATTTAATATGTGAAAATACGGAAATAATTGAAAATTGGGTAAAATATGATTGAAAATGATTTGTAAAATTTTATTTTATCATATTGGAGTTAGAACGATATTTTAGAACTTATAAAATTGAATTAAAAGTTAATTTGTGAAAATTGAATATTTTTATATTTAGTCGACTAGTGAAAATAGCCAATTTTTGAACAGTCTCAGAATTGGACGAAACTAGTTCCATTGGATCCGTAATAGTTTGTTATTACCGGATTTCAATTTTCGTAGCAATCGGAGTTATCGTTTGATCGTGGCAGCTCGAAACGCATCGAAATTGTTTTTAATATTAAATTGGCGAGTTAAAATAGTCATTTTTCAAAAAGTCTCGGATTTCGACGAAACTACTTTCATCGGATCCCTAATGTGATATTATTGTATGGTTTCAAATTTCGTGTCAATCGGATTTACCATTTGTCCGGTGCAAGTTAAAACGCCTAGAAAATCTTTTAATCGGTTTAATTTTAAATCGAATGTTTATGGCCATAACTCGCACGGATCACCGAATTAGCTCCCGAAACATGTTCCATTGTGTTCGGAATGGGGTAAACCATAGAAATGCCAACCGGCACGCTTTGTTTGGAGTTCGGAAATTTCGGGCGAATAGTAAATTGGAAAATTTTCTATATACCCCCCCTCTTAATTTTTGCAAAATTATTAAAACCCTAGGGTTAAAACTGCAGCCGCCACCTTCATAAACATTCAATGGCGAGCAATCTATCTTCTTTTCTCCTCAATTACTTCCAATCCATAAACATTTAGAGAAAGTGTTCAACATGAAACTTGTAGATCATGAAGAGAGCTTCGAATCTATACAGAGTTGATCGAAATTGGAGCGACGTGGAGGGAGATATGGGGGGCCGACGCCTGCTAGTTGCGCACGCAATTCGATGGGCTACAGGTGGCCGAGTTCATCATGACGGCAGCCGAGTGAAGTGGAGGAGATGAGCTTCGAGATGGAGGCTACTGATCAACTTCTCATGCGTTGTGGTGGCCAAAATCTTTAACCCTAGAGCTTGAGAGATGGGTTCATATGCACGGCCTGTAGAAGACGTGCGTGAGTGAGGGAAGGAAGCAAAGGCACGGCTTGGATTTGTTGATGCAGGATCTAGCAGCCAGGGTTGAGTAGGTTTAGAAAATAATATAAAAGTTGTTGTAAATTGATATAAAAAAATCGTGTAACTTGTAAAATGCATATCTTTTTCATACGAGGTCCAAAACGCGCGAAACAGGAAGCGTTGGAATCGTATGGACGAGTACTACGCTATGGAATTGGATTGGAGTCGTTTGGAGTTAGTGAGAATTTCAGGTAAAATTAAACGTCCGTTTAATTTTATTCGAAATAAGTCGCTAAAACGAAATTGAAATCAAGGTGAAAACTTCTCACTCAATCGAATCGTTTTCGATTTTTATTTTAAATAGTTAGATTTAAAATATTTGAATGCATGTTTGAATGATGATTGTTATCTATTGATTGTTAAAATAGACATTATGCGCCGTTAGTAAGCGGATGTTATTTATTAAAAACATATACTGCGAATATTTCATAAACAGTTAAATTGGTATTATATATAATAGCAATATATATATATATATATATATATATATATATATATATATATATATATTGGCATATGTATATATTGCAGTTATTGATTTCCCGCATTGTATAGCAGATGAGACCCTATTGCGCCGTCTATTAAGCGGATAATATTTTAAATCCCATATACCACGATAATTCCGTACTAGAGCGGAATTGGTATTGTGCGAATGTTTGTGGATGCAGGAAAACAGGTTGGAGGGTTCCAACTGGATTCCTCAACAGTACTTATTTGATTTTGAATATTTTGATATTCGTTGGTTATCATATTGATATATGATGTCGTTGTAGTCGTGATTGACTATTTGGTGTGTAGCAACATTGGGCCAAATTTTGGAATTTTAAAATGATTTTTAAAGTGATTTTTGAAAGAAAACGTTTATAAAATATATTTGGAATCGGTTCATTTTAAATAAATAAACGTATAAATTTTAATGGTCTAAAATTATGATTTTGAGAAATATAGTTAAAAGTTGATTTTTTTTTTGAAAATATGAGTTAATGATTTTATAAAATAGTTTAAAATGGGATTTCTGAATTTATTATAAAAAGTTAAATATAGGATTTATAAAATTTGATTATTTTATAAATCAAAACGGTGAAATTATAAAGGAGTTTAAAGACGTTTTAAAATAATAATATGAATTGATTTATATAAGGGATTTATAAATTGATAATTTATAAATTAAAATATTTGAATTATAAAACGAGTTTTTATAAGTGTTAGAATGAATTGTGAATGAATTTCGTAAATGAATGAAATTTATAGAATTATAAACGGTGAAGTTATAAATGGAATTTTATAAGCGGTAGGTTTATAAAATTTGTAAAGTTATTAAAAGAAGGTTTTTGGGTAAATAAATGAATCTGATAAGTTATAAGATTTATAATTTGAAAAGTCTTAAAAAGAACGATTTTGTAAAATAATCGTTTTATAAGCATTTAACTTATAATATGAACCTTTGGTTTATAATTGAGTTATTAATGGAATAGGTTAATAATGGAATTTATAAACATTGTTTTATAAATCCGCAAACGACTTATTTTGATAAGTTAATTTTTATAACTTATTTATGGAGTTATATTCACATTTTAGACAGTGAATAATCCTTTAAAATAAAATGAATAGAAAGGATGGAAATTGGTTAACGTAGTATATTCACGTTTTTGAATAGTGAATAATATGTTAAAGAAAATGTTTAGGATGTGATGTTTTAAATAGAATTAAAACGATCTAACAATGTTTTAAATGTGTTAAGATTCGAAACCATAGATTTCAACATTCATTGTTGAAATAGACGTTTTCGAGAAATAAAAGGAAATGGTGGACTATAACACAGTTGTTATAGTAAATGATTTCCGAAAGGAAATGTTTTGTATAGTATTGGGATTTATATATCTATTTTAATTTCGAATCCCTATACTAGTGATTTTGGGTTGTCGTAACGATGTTTTACGTAACATTCGTTTTAGACCAAATAAATATGTTTAAGAGAATGATTTCCTTAAAGAATGAAATATGTACTTAATCTCGATTTAAGTATATTGAATATTTTCCAAATGTTGAAATAAATGGATTGAGAATTACTTAATAAGTAACTATGGAAATGTTTTCCAATATAAAGTGAATATTTTGAGAATTTATCTTTTTGATGATAAATTGAAATGAATAATTGAATTCGTATATGCATAGATATTTAGAATATAAATTCACTACGGAATTTATAAAAAGGAAGTGGAATTTGTTTAAAAATAAATATTGATTTATTTTTGAAGTGTGAAAATTATATATCTTGTAAAGAAATTTTTGGGAAATAAGTAATTTGGAAAATTATTTCGAATCTGGTGATGTTGTGCATATCCATTGATAGTTCAATAATCGACTATCAATATTTACCTTTGAAAGGTATTTGTTGTGATTTGTTGAATCTGAATGCCACACTTATTTTTAAATTATTGCGCTCGTTTGTCGGATTACCCATTCCGAATAGTGATACGACGTTGTAACAACCCTAGTTTCAGCTGTTTATTTTATTTTAATTATTTAAATTTTAAATATATTTATATAAATGGTGTTTAACAATATAGTTTAAAGATTTAATTTGGAGATATATTTTATAAAATTGTTTGTGTCAATAAAATTAAATAATATCTGTGAAAATTTAATCTAAGATTGAACAGTTAAATTTCGCATTTGACAGACACGTCAATTATAGGGTATAAAGCAACGTAACAAAACGTGTGTTTTTAAAATATGAATTTTGTGAAAATTTTTGATGTTTTAACCTGCGTCAGTTTAGCGTAGTGTAAAAATCAAGTTTTAAATATTTTTGGATATAAATTATCAGTCAGTGATTTTAAAAACAAACGTTATTTCGTGTTAAGAACCAATTGTTTTATAACGTTATATACGTTTTTCCAAACCTAAGCATAAATGTTTATCTTCTTAAATGTTGATAACAAAACCAAAAATCAAGATGATGAGATTAAAGTAAGTATTTATCTATGTAACGTTCGAATGTTTTCTCTCTGACATTCTCCTTTGCACCTGTACACATTCACTTCAATCTTAAACGAGCACATTCAATTCCTCTCTTCACTCTCTGTAAATCAGCCACTCAAGAAACCGTCACCACCAACCTACTTCATTCTGGAATCTCCACCGCGTACACGGTCTCTTTGCCAACCAAAAGTTATTATAACCCGTGGTCATTTAAAAACAATTTATACTTTAAAACCAGTATAAACATTTCCATTTCAAAACTATAAATACGATATCATTTAAAACCCAAAACAACATGATATCGTTATATTCAAATATAATTCTTTTCCAAAACCATACTGCTTAAAATTTATAATATCTGGAAACCAAATATTTGAATTATACCTTTAAACCATAATATATTGGAAATTTACTTTAAAACCATATCTCCCAAACACCAATGGTTTGGACATTCAACGGTATATGGAATAACTGGTTTAACTTTATGGTTACTTTGTAAAGAAGAAAATTTACATAGCTTTACAAATATATTTCTTTATTTAAAGTTTTAAACCATAATTTAAACATCACTTTATGTTCCCAAAACCATTTCAATTCCTATATATATGTATATATCCAATTGGAGTATTTACTATTCAAAACTAAGGTTGGATTTTTATTCTTTCAACAAATCAATGTTTTAATTTTTAGTCTTGAATATTCCCATAAATTCCAAAGATAAAATCCCAAATTTTAGCCATTTACTATTTCAAAATTTACTTAATACTAGAATCTTAAATTTATTAAGGAAAATCCAGTTATAAATATCGAAATCAAATTCCTTAAATTTTAAAATAAACAAATTCTAGATTCTGTAGCATTTAGGAGATGCTACCTAAAGTTATAAGTAAAACTAGTCCAATTTCAAAAGACAGCATTTAAATGCTGTAGTAGATTGTTGAACTAAATAAATAATTCCAAATATAACTTATTTATTTATATATATTTCTTAACTGAAATCTTATTCTTTCAAAATCCAGAATTTCCAAAATAAGTTATATTCCAAAATTTTATTCAATATTTATTTATTTATTTAATTTTTATAACTTATTCAAAACAATATAAAATCCCTTAAGATATTAAATCAAATATTTAATTTCCAGATTAATTTCAAATATTTTAGAAAATATTATAAGGACCACGGGCCTGTATAAAATTTTCTAGCCTAGGTCAAGTGATACGGATTTATATCATTTCAACCCGTAATTTATAAATACCCCGGGTTCTATCATTTCAAACCCGCAATCCCAAGTTTAACAGTTTAGCAGTTAACAGCATAATTTAATAATAATCATTTAGGCCTATCATTTCAGCCCATAACAATCTAAATATAACAGGGAACTTGCAGTGGTGATTAAAGCAGTAAATAAACAATAATAAAATATAACTGCAGAATATCATACAACAGATAATAACTGATGAGGTGTCAATTTAAATGGGATTCATCATTCTACGTTATACTACAGACAGATAATATTTAAATAAATTTTTTACACATACACTTGCGATAATTCACAAAATATATGTACATATGTCTGGTGAGAAATACTCACTTGGATGTTGCAGAAAATTTGATTTCAAAAACGGCTATTCACCGGTAAAGAACGACAGAGGATAATGGTCAAATTTCTTCTGATGTCGCCTAGATTCAAATCTAGAATAAAATTCAAATATTTTGAAACGCGACTTTAGAATTTACGGTCAAAGAAAAAAATAGAACGAAAATTTGTTTGTTTTGCTCGACCACTCCACCGTGTAATATGACCAAAATATACCCTAAAACGTGAACCGGGCTAACCTCTAAAATTTTTGACGAAATTTCCTAAAGTCAGACTAAACAATATGGTGATACACACCGGTACACGACAAAATCTTTCCTAAAACCACTATGGCCAAAAGTTGAATACGTATACTTGTGCACACAAATTCCTTTTGCTCCATGGCCGTGCATGTGTACGTATGTGCACACTCTTCCTCCTAGTTTGCTTATGCACACGGCAATATGACTACTCTTTCCACCTATTATCTGCTCCTCCCAGATTATGATCATGCATGCACTATATCTCATTGCATCCAAAAAGTGTTGCCTACATTATCTCCACTCAGCTACAATTTTTCTCATCTTAAATTTATCTTCCAGGCTTCAAAATTTGTACAGGTAGAAAGCTTAAGCTTCCACGCAACTACCCGAGTATATCATGAAATTGCTTCGAGCCAATCATGCAAACTCTTCGAGTCCATTTGTCAATTACTTCGAGTCACACATGCAACTCTTTGTGCAGTTCACCTATTGTTCTCTGTTTGAAATGAGGACAACTACCCCTCTGCAAAAATTCTGCAACAATAACCCCCTTCATTCCTGGTACCTAAAACCCCACTGCTTCTCCTATCTAGCCTCATACTCCAGTTCTCTCGACCACAAGTCTCAGTCACCTTCCAAAGTCGAACTTCACTGGACGTGTATAAGTGCACAGTCGAATCATTGCATACTGGGAGCTTTTGTGTGAATTCCTCTGGCAAACATGTCCAATTCCTATGCGCAAATGCTCATCATCACTGAAGCCTCAACCCATCAACCCCTTCAGACCAACTCACTCGTGTCAGTTGTGCACGTGCACACAGTGATGCCACATGTACAGCTTACCCCTGAAACTACAAACGTGTAGACTAACCCTGATGCCTTAAATGCAACTGAACTCTCATCCTGTAGTTCAAGTCTCTTCAAGTATACACCACTAGTCAGGATTTGCTGCCTGTAAGGTTGATAAATATCTCAGACAACTATTTGAATGCAGCTGTTACTCAGATATGTGTACTGCTATGCTGCCACTATCTAAGCTTCTATTTTTGTTTAACTTAGTTTTACATCATATCTTACACATCTTATATTAAAACTTTCCACCTACCTCAAATCTATTTACCTGATCATTCAGATCCGCTTGTTCACCCTATAATTTCGACTTCCAGGCTATCTTCCACAAACCGAGCCACAACCTATTCTACTTCGAGAAACAATGCAAACACTTCGAGTTAATTATGCAATTTCTTCGAGCAACCAGGTAGTTGCTTCGAGACACACTGACATGCAACCGCCCAAAAACAAACTCCTCTCTCTTTCTTTCTACCATCAGTGATACATACTTTCTTCACAATAAACAACTCACTCAACTGTTGCTTGAACCAGACTTTCCCATCATCAAGCCTTATTGATGCTTGAACCAAATTCCCAGACTTCCCAGACTCCCCAAAATATTTGTCTTCTCATTCACTGATTGCCTAATGCAAACTTATGCAACTATGAGATTCTACATCTATAGGCTATAACTTTCTCCTATGCAACTAAGGCAACTTACCTCACTATGACTCACATATCATCAACTAAGGCATTCAGGTCCATATATATCTATTTCATATACACACTTGTTTTGGGCAGGGACAGAGTGGATTGGCCGAGCAAGGCATCAATAAAAGGAAAAGAAAAAAAAACAAAGAACTGAAGGAGAAAGGAGGAGATCACAAATATTACCTGATGATGCTCGAAACGTGGAAAAAAAAAAGAATGAATCCCGAGAGATAGTCGAATAGGTGGAAGAAACTGATGGGGTGGGTAAAATTATATAGGCAGAGGAAGTAAATGCAAACATATCAGTTATTTTAATATAAATATGAATACGTGATTTATGGGTTTTAATTCATCGGAGAATCAAGATGGCACGCGTGGAAATAGTTTGATAACTGATGATCAGGCAGAGGAAAAGAATCAGGTGCACGTTCCAGTTTTTTTTTTTTTTTTTTTTTTTTTTCTTTTTTTTTTCATGTTTGCAATTAATCTTTTAACATTTTATCCCCTGAATGTCTCTATTCTAATTATGTGTGTGTTGATTTCCTTTTTAAGCTTAAATGCAACAATGCATTCACAAAAGGGAGGCCGAGGGGTTTTTAAACTTGATGATAAGTATGTCAGTTATAATTTTTCGTGCGGAAGCCCATTGATTAAGCACATCAGTTACAAAAAAACTGAAACAAGGAAGGGGCCGAGAGATTCAACTTGTAGCTGATAATTTAAAGCCAGATAAATGCTCCTTCATCAATGCTTGCGTGATTTCAGTTGGTAACTGATGAAGTAGAGAGAGATGAAAGCAAGTTAATACACCCGTTATTAATAAATTAAAACTTGCGTGATTTAGGTGTTGGGTTTCTTGAGTGGCTGATTTACAGAGAGTGAAGAGAGGAATTGAATGTGCTCGTTTAAAATTGAAGTGAATGTGTACAGGTGCAAAGGAGAATGTCAGAGAGAAAACATTCGAACGTTACATAGATAAATACTTACTTTAATCTCATCATCTTGATTTTTGGTTTTGTTATCAACATTTAAGAAGATAAACATTTATGCTTAGGTGTGGAAAAACGTATATAACGTTATAAAACAATTGGTTCTTAACACGAAATAACGTTTGTTTTTAAAATCACTGACTGATAATTTATATCCAAAAATATTTAAAACTTGATTTTTACACTACGCTAAACTGACGCAGGTTAAAACATCAAAAATTTTCACAAAATTCATATTTTAAAAACACACGTTTTGTTACGTTGCTTTATACCCTATAATTGACGTGTCTGTCAAATGCGAAATTTAACTGTTCAATCTTAGATTAAATTTTCACAGATATTATTTA
This sequence comes from Allium cepa, assembly GCA_030765085.1. Taxonomy (NCBI): domain Eukaryota; kingdom Viridiplantae; phylum Streptophyta; class Magnoliopsida; order Asparagales; family Amaryllidaceae; genus Allium; species Allium cepa. The sequence continues at coordinate 915,105,872 of CM060943.1, forward strand.
ATTTTATTGACACAAACAATTTTATAAAATATATCTCCAAATTAAATCTTTAAACTATATTGTTAAACACCATTTATATAAATATATTTAAAATTTAAATAATTAAAATAAAATAAACAGCTGAAACTAGGGTTGTTACACTCTCCCCCACTTAAGAACTTTTCGTCCTCGAAAAGGAACGAAAGAAAAAGAAGCAAAAGAAGATAAGCTAGATAACAAGTACCTTAAACGAATAGTTCCGGTATTTGAGGCACGAGGAAGATCTCCTAGAATCGGTTTACCCCTTTCAGTTTTGACTGTCAGTCTATGGGTGATAAGCGGTGCTCAGGGTCACAATGAGTAACAAGATTTCAAAGATTATAGAAAGATTTCTAAATAGACCGGTATAAGCGATAGCCTTCCCAATCCGTAGCAGATAGGGAAACGAAGGATATTTAAAGATAGTTTGAAATCAAAATAAGATAATAACCTTGAAATCATAATGCTTTGAAAGTCATTAAGATTTTATAGATATTATCATTTGGAAATACTACTAAATCATAACATTTTAAAAAAAATCTTCATTTATACCTTTTAATTTCAATTATAAATTTTCAAACGTTTTATTTTTAGAACAGCAGCACTTATACTATGCTACCGTAGATAAAATAGTAATTTCCAATTAGTTAAATTTCTGAAATATTCATTTGGATACCATTTACTTATATTTTATGAAACAACTTTTATGAATGGAATATCCAACTTCACTTATTAAGTCAAAGTTCCTTATTTTACTTAACTCTTAATTTAACAAATAACCTAACCCATATTTGAAATACCTATTTTATAAGATATTCCTTTAATAAGTTATACTTGAAATTTTCATTTGAAGACCAAATTCTCAATTATCAAATTTCAGTGATATTAACATACATCTTAACTATTTAAATCATAATTATCCATTTTAGAAAATAACCTTTATTAAATTTCTCAGTTAGATTTAAGGTTCCATATTAAATCAACTTTGCTTATTAGGTTATTTAAATAAATTCCTTAAATTCCTTTTTCCTTATTTACCTCCTATTAATCTTTTATAATTAAAATTTAAGTGTATACCATTTATTATAACCACTCAAATTTTATTTATAAAATCCTTTTTATATTGTATATTATCCAATTACATTGTTAACTTTTGAAAATCAAGGTAAGTTATATTGAATGAAATTGAGTATTATACAACTAAAACTTTCAAATTCAATTATCTCTAATTAAAATTCCTTATTCAAAATTTTGTTTTATTTTTCAAGGTAAACTTTAAGAATTTAAATTTCTGATTCCCTTCAAACCATTTAGAGATAGATAAACATATAAACATAATATGTCAAATCAGTTTAAATTATATATCTATATATATTAAATCATACTTTAGAAATTCAAATCAATTAAATCTCAAGGAAACACTGTAGCCAGACTACAGGATGGTCTTTTCACTTTGAAACTCGAAAATGAATGTCGATGATGCTGCAGTCATCACCGAAATTATTTTCCAGCGACAAGGAGAAAAGCACTAAATTTTAAAATTCTTTGGAACAAATTTCTATACAAAATACTTTAAATAATAATATATCCATTAAAATTTTAAACCCAAGGTTTGAACCCATCTGAAATTAAATTCTCAAGTTCTTGTTTTAATTTCATTTCTGTTTCCAAATTTATATTCAATTATTTGTTTTAGCCAAAACACATGGTTTACAAAAATAAATCCAAACTATTATCTCTTGACAAATAGTTAAATCAATTATAAAATTCTGAAAACTATACTTATATATAATATTAGATTTTATTTTCAAATATAGAAATAAATTTTCCAAAACAAGGATAGAGACTCAAATTTTGATGAACTCAAATCAAATAGAATTCAAGATAAGTTGAAATCAGAAGATCCGATGATAAAAAAAATCAGAATAAGGAAACTGGGTAAGTCTTTATAAATTGCGGACAACCTTGACCGGGTCAACCGTGCCTTAAAGGGTCAGATCGATGTGGTTGGGTAAATCTACATTTGATCTGAAGAGATAGAGTTAAGAATAACCAAAGATACTAGCATATAAACCGAGGATAAATATGAATCTTCGGTGAATCAATGCTAATTGTAAAGGAGTTTCATCCCTTTATTAAAATAATGGCGAGACCGCCAATTTACTATTAGATCATCCGAAGTGGAGTTATGGGATACTTCAGAATCTAAAGAAGATGAAAAGTGAGGGACACGAATGAACTTTTGGAACCACAGGGAATGTTCCAAATTTCGAAAAGGAAGAGATTCAAGCTCGAATGATCGTGATTCTGTAAATCAATTTACCATACATTCTAAGTTTTGCCTAGAGCCAAAGCTCTGATACTGGAACGTGCACCTGATTCTTTTCCTCTGCCTGATCATCAGTTATCAAACTATTTCCACGCGTGCCATCTTGATTCTCCGATGAATTAAAACCCATAAATCACGTATTCATATTTATATTAAAATAACTGATATGTTTGCATTTACTTCCTCTGCCTATATAATTTTACCCACCCCATCAGTTTCTTCCACCTATTCGACTATCTCTCGGGATTCATTCTTTTTTTTTTCCACGTTTCGAGCATCATCGGGTAATATTTGTGATCTCCTCCTTTCTCCTTCAGTTCTTTGTTTTTTTTTTCTTTTCCTTTTATTGATGCCTTGCTCGGCCAATCCACTCTGTCCCTGCCCAAAACAAGTGTGTATATGAAATAGATATATATGGACCTGAATGCCTTAGTTGATGATATGTGAGTCATAGTGAGGTAAGTTGCCTTAGTTGCATAGGAGAAAGTTATAGCCTATAGATGTAGAATCTCATAGTTGCATAAGTTTGCATTAGGCAATCAGTGAATGAGAAGACAAATATTTTGGGGAGTCTGGGAAGTCTGGGAATTTGGTTCAAGCATCAATAAGGCTTGATGATGGGAAAGTCTGGTTCAAGCAACAGTTGAGTGAGTTGTTTATTGTGAAGAAAGTATGTATCACTGATGGTAGAAAGAAAGAGAGAGGAGTTTGTTTTTGGGCGGTTGCATGTCAGTGTGTCTCGAAGCAACTACCTGGTTGCTCGAAGAAATTGCATAATTAACTCGAAGTGTTTGCATTGTTTCTCGAAGTAGAATAGGTTGTGGCTCGGTTTGTGGAAGATAGCCTGGAAGTCGAAATTATAGGGTGAACAAGCGGATCTGAATGATCAGGTAAATAGATTTGAGGTAGGTGGAAAGTTTTAATATAAGATGTGTAAGATATGATGTAAAACTAAGTTAAACAAAAATAGAAGCTTAGATAGTGGCAGCATAGCAGTACACATATCTGAGTAACAGCTGCATTCAAATAGTTGTCTGAGATATTTATCAACCTTACAGGCAGCAAATCCTGACTAGTGGTGTATACTTGAAGAGACTTGAACTACAGGATGAGAGTTCAGTTGCATTTAAGGCATCAGGGTTAGTCTACACGTTTGTAGTTTCAGGGGTAAGCTGTACATGTGGCATCACTGTGTGCACGTGCACAACTGACACGAGTGAGTTGGTCTGAAGGGGTTGATGGGTTGAGGCTTCAGTGATGATGAGCATTTGCGCATAGGAATTGGACATGTTTGCCAGAGGAATTCACACAAAAGCTCCCAGTATGCAATGATTCGACTGTGCACTTATACACGTCCAGTGAAGTTCGACTTTGGAAGGTGACTGAGACTTGTGGTCGAGAGAACTGGAGTATGAGGCTAGATAGGAGAAGCAGTGGGGTTTTAGGTACCAGGAATGAAGGGGGTTATTGTTGCAGAATTTTTGCAGAGGGGTAGTTGTCCTCATTTCAAACAGAGAACAATAGGTGAACTGCACAAAGAGTTGCATGTGTGACTCGAAGTAATTGACAAATGGACTCGAAGAGTTTGCATGATTGGCTCGAAGCAATTTCATGATATACTCGGGTAGTTGCGTGGAAGCTTAAGCTTTCTACCTGTACAAATTTTGAAGCCTGGAAGATAAATTTAAGATGAGAAAAATTGTAGCTGAGTGGAGATAATGTTGGCAACACTTTTTGGATGCAATGAGATATAGTGCATGCATGATCATAATCTGGGAGGAGCAGATAATAGGTGGAAAGAGTAGTCATATTGCCGTGTGCATAAGCAAACTAGGAGGAAGAGTGTGCACATACGTACACATGCACGGCCATGGAGCAAAAGGAATTTGTGTGCACAAGTATACGTATTCAACTTTTGGCCATAGTGGTTTTAGGAAAGATTTTGTCGTGTACCGGTGTGTATCACCATATTGTTCAGTCTGACTTTAGGAAATTTTGTCAAAAATTTTAGAGGTTAGCCCGGTTCACGTTTTAGGGTATATTTTGGTTATATTACACGGTGGAGTGGTCGAGCAAAACAAACAAATTTTCGTTCTATTTTTTTCTTTGACCGTAAATTCTAAAGTCGCGTTTCAAAATATTTGAATTTTATTCTAGATTTGAATCTAGGCGACATCAGAAGAAATTTGACCATTATCCTCTGTCGTTCTTTACCGGTGAATAGCCGTTTTTGAAATCAAATTTTCTGCAACATCCAAGTGAGTATTTCTCACCAGACATATGTACATATATTTTGTGAATTATCGCAAGTGTATGTGTAAAAATTTTATTTAAATATTATCTGTCTGTAGTATAACGTAGAATGATGAATCCCATTTAAATTGACACCTCATCAGTTATTATCTGTTGTATGATATTCTGCAGTTATATTTTATTATTGTTTATTTACTGCTTTAATCACCACTGCAAGTTCCCTGTTATATTTAGATTGTTATGGGCTGAAATGATAGGCCTAAATGATTATTATTAAATTATGCTGTTAACTGCTAAACTGTTAAACTTGGGATTGCGGGTTTGAAATGATAGAACCCGGGGTATTTATAAATTACGGGTTGAAATGATATAAATCCGTATCACTTGACCTAGGCTAGAAAATTTTATACAGGCCCGTGGTCCTTATAATATTTTCTAAAATATTTGAAATTAATCTGGAAGTTAAATATTTGATTTAATATCTTAAGGGATTTTATATTGTTTTGAATAAGTTATAAAAATTAAATAAATAAATAAATATTGAATAAAATTTTGGAATATAACTTATTTTGGAAATTCTGGATTTTGAAAGAATAAGATTTCAGTTAAGAAATATATATAAATAAATAAGTTATATTTGGAATTATTTATTTAGTTCAACAATCTACTACAGCATTTAAATGCTGTCTTTTGAAATTGGACTAGTTTTACTTATAACTTTAGGTAGCATCTCCTAAATGCTACAGAATCTAGAATTTGTTTATTTTAAAATTTAAGGAATTTGATTTCGATATTTATAACTGGATTTTCCTTAATAAATTTAAGATTCTAGTATTAAGTAAATTTTGAAATAGTAAATGGCTAAAATTTGGGATTTTATCTTTGGAATTTATGGGAATATTCAAGACTAAAAATTAAAACATTGATTTGTTGAAAGAATAAAAATCCAACCTTAGTTTTGAATAGTAAATACTCCAATTGGATATATACATATATATAGGAATTGAAATGGTTTTGGGAACATAAAGTGATGTTTAAATTATGGTTTAAAACTTTAAATAAAGAAATATATTTGTAAAGCTATGTAAATTTTCTTCTTTACAAAGTAACCATAAAGTTAAACCAGTTATTCCATATACCGTTGAATGTCCAAACCATTGGTGTTTGGGAGATATGGTTTTAAAGTAAATTTCCAATATATTATGGTTTAAAGGTATAATTCAAATATTTGGTTTCCAGATATTATAAATTTTAAGCAGTATGGTTTTGGAAAAGAATTATATTTGAATATAACGATATCATGTTGTTTTGGGTTTTAAATGATATCGTATTTATAGTTTTGAAATGGAAATGTTTATACTGGTTTTAAAGTATAAATTGTTTTTAAATGACCACGGGTTATAATAACTTTTGGTTGGCAAAGAGACCGTGTACGCGGTGGAGATTCCAGAATGAAGTAGGTTGGTGGTGACGGTTTCTTGAAAGGTATATACGTGGACCCGACTCCCGTGAGTTGGCATAAGGTGGCTAAAACAGGAGCGATTCTCGGATTAATGAGGTAGCTCCTCTGATCGAACGCACTTCTTCGTATACCATTCTATTGCTTATGTGATTGTTTGGGTGCACCCTTGATTTGGGAGTGTTGTTCGAGGTGGGCGGTTGCTGCGGCTTCGCGTTACCACCGGTCCGGATAGCAATTGGTATATCTACCCTGGCATTGCCTAGTTGTGCCGTGTCACCTACCATATCGAGCCTTGTACGAGTTTGGTTTTCTCCCGTAGCCCATGTGGAATCCTCTAGTTGCTTCCCGATCAGGAGGAGCTATGATATTGGATGGACTACTGGGACTATTACGTGTTAAGGTGGAAAATGTAAAGCCTTAACGCTATTTAAAAGTATGTTTATTTTAATATAGACACTATTATAATAGCGCAAAAATACTACATAGTAAATAGTTTAACGGATCCTTAAAGGATGGGCAATCCCAAGCATCCTTTAAGTTACTTGCTATATATTACAGTACACTTGATTTAGCTTACATTATATAAGTATGTATGTCCTGACTCGGGTGTTTTGTTTTATTGTACGCTCGGGTCAGCCTGAGTTGCAGCTTCAGTTTTCTCTCCGGAGCTAGGACATTCCGTAGACCATTCGTGCTGCTGGAAGTTTGTTTCAGTCTTTATCTTTTCTGGAATCCCAGACTTTGAAGACTTTATCTCTATTTATGTTTTAAAATTGTATTAAGGATTATAAACAATGTAATTCCTATTTTGTTAAAGATGTATCAGTGGCTTCATGAACCACTAAATTTTTAATTTCCGCTGCGAGATTCTTATATCTGTGTATGTGATTCTGTGATTTATTTACTGTATATTCTGAGTTTTGCCAAATTTATTCTACAATCTATTATTTTGAACTATTCCAGCTCGACATGTTCTATTATTGTCGAATTCGAATGGTACAAAATAGTGGGTCGTTACAGACGTAATGGATAGCATTGATGACCGGTGTTGAAGACCGGGTATTTGCGAGAGCGATAGGATGACCTGTCGATTGACTCTGCACCGAGTTGCTCCGGTATAGAGTTCTCCATATGTGATGGGGAATCCGATCAGGATTGTGGATATCCGGATTGCAAGGACTTCTTTGTAAGTGCCTTCGGTTCTGTTCGAGCCTGGAACAGACTTGTATGGATTGTGTGTCTGACATTACAAATTGAGATATAAAGCAGATCTCTTTCAAATATATTTCTGTTGGTGGCGGTGAATTTATTCTTTTAGCTTAACACCCTTCTCTGAGACGTACGAGCTCAGAGGTTATGTAGTTGAATGTTATCAGCGATATATTCCCAATTTGGTAATGTGACATGCTGAGTGTTGCTGTGAAATGATCATTGTGTTGATCATATGTGATAGGATCATTTATTTGATCGTTTATCTTGGTGATCATTTCTATGATCATTTGTTGACTCAAAGCATGGCTTTTGTATAAAGTATGTCTTTGTGGACGAAACTTCGTCGAGCCTCACACCGCGGAATGGTCAAAATAGGAAAGATGCAGCAAGGTTATGTGGGGTAGCTCCCTTTAGGGTATGTGCATTTCCTTCTGGAAAAGGGTGGTATCATGGTATGGAGCCCAGATACTTACTCATGTTGAAACACTTATTATTTGGTGTGATGTTGATTACGAGCGCTCGGTTAAAGGTCCCAAAGGACCGGGGGATGGCATACTCGTGTCAGTAGTTACCCGGTTAGGGGTAACCCGGCCTTGTGTTGGCATAGATCCGGTTTGGTTCTCGGGGACGTCGTTCCAGAGGCGTTCTCATGTGGCAATGGGAAGTTCCTTGGCCTGACCATTCGTTGGAAATCCAAAGAAACAATACGATCTTGTACGGTTTTAGTTGTATAACCTGCTATGGAATGTGGCGGTAACCTGCTATTGAACATAGTAGCTATAGTAGGCATACGATAATTGTCTTATGTTGGCTAGGATTTATATCTTTATTTTCGAAATGAATTTTTCCTACACCATGCACTAGTAATAATATCAAATGTTCTTTTTAATGCGTATCAAGCATCTTTGACTATCATAAGGAGAAATCTCCTCCGATTCTGCGTTTGCATTGTGTGTGTGTGCGGGAGGCCTTATGGTAGTCTCATTTTTAAAAGCATTGCGAATTGACTTTAAAAATATTCCTCTATTTTGATTTTAAAGATAAATAAACTGTTTTGAGTTCTCACACCAGTCACATGACTGACTCGGAGTTTATTGTTTTCCTTCCTAAACTCTGGGTGCCCACCAATTTCCACACGGGCAGTCAAGAGTTAAGGTTTATCAGGATATTCTGGAATTTAGGAGTTGCTGGAGGCAAGATGGATGGCATGGCGTATTACTAGTATATAGTATTTCTTTTCCGCTGTTTGTTGTTGTTTGTTGTTGTACACTCTGATGTAATGAAATGTAATGTGATGTAATGTAATAACTGATATAGTTCTTTGTTTAAAGATTATTCATTTATCTATTATATGTTGTTCCGCTGCGATTGTGAGATTCTATTATTGTTCTGCTGTTTTCTTTCTGTTCTATTTTCTTTTCTCTCTATTTTCTATCTTTTTCTCTCTCCTTCTGTCTTTTTTCTTTTTCTTTCTTTTTCTTAAACATTGAGAATTCGTATTTCTGTTCATCTTGAGTTAATCTATGGAGATTAGTGTATATTCAAGGAGTACAGTTTTGCGGGTCCTCACGGTATGATTATAAACTTAAGTTAATGAATTGATATGCGAAGTAATTGAATTGAACATGAATACTATAAACAAATGAATGTAAACAAATGAAGTTAAGTAATAAATGAATGAATGAATGAATGAATGGGAATAAAATTTTGTAAGAGATAAACGTAAGTTAAAGAAATAATCCTTGTATGAAAAAAAAGAAAATATAAAAAAAAACTGTACGTGTTGTGAAAGAAATTTTATAAGAATAACCCAAATATAGTGTAAATTATTGTTTGTTTTGGTTTATGGGTTGTTTGGGATATGATACTTCTAATTGTTTAAGATATATGAATAATCTATTGAGTTCATCTAAGACCGTTGAGTAAATGATGCACTCAGTAGTTTGTTTTTCATTCTAGGTGGTTAAAAATTTCATAACCCGAACAAACAATTCGTTTTGTTTGCTATGGATGGATACTTTATTTGTATTGATTTCATATGATGTTTGTATGCTTTTAGTTGCAAGTGATTATTGTTTTATATTGATTTGTTTGTTAGTGGTTGAAATAACATTAAATATTTTATTTTATATAATTATTAACTCTTTTTAGATTATATAAGTGAAATACAGGTTATGAAAGCAATGACTCCTGCTTTTGGTTTCATATAAGGGTTTGTTTGCCCGACAGATAGGTACGCTTTGGATTACGGTTTTATAGCGATATTTTACTGTTTTTCCCATGGTTTTGAATGTTTATTATTGAAATATGATACATACTTATATATATAATATAATTATTGATATTATTAATTTTCCAATCATAGCCACACAAAGGAGACTCTACCGAAATTTTTCTTAAATTTAGCACATTGAAAATTTTGTGCAAACGTGGTTATTTTCAAAGTTATATTAAGGCTTAATGATGTAAAGTAAAGTGTTTATAATTGAATAATTTGAATAAAATTATATCAAGTTCCTTAATTCCTTCTTGTTCCTTTTCGAGGACAAAAAGTTTTGAGTGGAGGAGAGTGTAACGGCCCGTATTTTTTTTTGATAATTAAAACTGTTAGATTAAATAAGATTCTGGAATTTAATATTGTGAGAAATTGAAATTTATGATTTGTAAATGGGAAAAAAAATTAAAATGGAATTTAATATAGCTGATTAAATGAAATTGACAATTGTTAATGTGATTTCAATCAATTGTAATGGTAAAGCTAATTAGGAATGTAATTGTAGTGCTTAAATTGGAAATAATTGTACAGTTTAATAAGGAAGAAAACAAATGACCGTATGAATGTAAATTCCAATTGATTGGAATAATAAATGTTTAAAAAAGAATAATATATGTTTGTTTACTAATTAAAAAAATCATATGTTTATTTATTTGAAATGTTGGTAGCTGAAAAATTTATTACAGAAATAAGAAATTAATGACTGTTGGTTTTTATACAATAATTCCGTAAATATATTAAATTACTATAAAAAGGAATTGAATTGTCTCATTTATTTTTACCTTAGAAATCAATGACAATTAATGTGATTGGAATCTTTTAATTAAAAAGTGGGAAGACGTTAATTGTAAACATATATTGAAATATATTTAACTTGGTTGAATTATTTCCAATTAATCAAGTTCACGTTTCAAAATTTAATGCTACTTTACTGCATATATATGTTTATAGCTAAATTTAAACTTATGTTTTAGATCCAATTATATAATTAAAAAAAGGATTATTTAGGCTTGAAATCGCATACGTTATTAAATTAAATGTTAATAGGAGATGATAAAGGGGTAAAATAGATTTACACTAGACTATTTCATTTTCAATTAGAATTTATTAGATTTTAATTGCAACATAACTTACCTTTCCATCTCCACTTTTCTAATTTTCTCTTACATTCATTGCCTCCTTATGTGGATTATTTTCATACCTTTTATTTATAATGTAAATTATAAGTAGCGATAAAAATGTACACATATATATTATACACCTGTTTATGTTACCTTGTTTATGCTATCATATTTTTGAATGTATGTTAATGCATTCCTAGTAAAACATTCAATCGAAATGTTAACATGTTTGTTTAATTCCCAATCTAATCACAAAGAGGGAGAAATGAAAAGTTCTTAATGCTGTATATTCTTTTAATTTATGACACAAATTTGTGTAGAGAATTTATTTTCATTTATTATGTGTTAATTAAATCTTTAAAGGATGTTAATTTTGGTATGTTTAGGGTTAACAAAATTAATTAAGTGAACGATTGCTTTTGAAATTTGAATTCTAAAAGTTTGTTTAAAGTATAGAGTTGGTCCACTCATTCCCTTTCTAATTAATAATTGCCGCATTCTTTAAATTATTTCACCATTTGTTCCACTATTCCTTTCCATTTACATTGTCCAAAACTTTTCGACTTTGCAAACATGAACTACTTTTCATATTTTTAATTCCTTCTTTTACCTCTTTTTAATACCTTCTACTTTTAAAAAGGCTGTTCATATTTACTATATTTCAATACCAAGTTTGTTCATATTTATTTTATTTTTTCGTTCATTTTCCAACTTCATTTTCTGTAACGTCATTTCATTTATTTCTAATCAATAGCGGCCTCTCTATTCAAATCTCTTTGGCCCTAAACCTAACTCTAACCTTATAAATAAGATATGATGCAAATAAAACCCCAACCTCCATTCTAATCTTCTTCTTCGTTTTCTTTTTATTTTCTTCTTCAAATCTCCTTATTATCTCTCATTTTAATTTATCCTTCCTCTTCAAATATTCTTATTCTTCAAATTTTCTTCTATTTCAAACTTTCTTCTTTCTTTTCAAATCTTGATCTTCTCTTCCATTTTCAGTTCTTCTTATTTTAATCCTTTTCTTTTTCAATTCTTCTTTTTCAAATCTTTTTTTTCAAACCTTTTAAAAATACATACATACATATATACATACATATATTAATCTAATAAGGAGGAAAATTAAAGTAAATAAAAATAAAAGAAAAATTACGGAACAAAGCAAGCAATCAAGAAGGAGATAAAGGAAGCATAGAGCGGAGCTATTGATTAGAAATCAATTATTTTCATATTCGTATAAAGATGATTGTTTTAACCCTGTAACAACCCGCATATTTATCGATTTTATATTTAAATATTTTATTTAAATATTTTGTCGTTAATCGGATATTGGTCCGAAAAGCTACTTTTTGCAAACAGTCAAATTAGGACTCGAGACCACTTCCATTGAGTTCGAAATGCCGTTTACAACTTTTTTAAGTATAAACATTGATAGGTTTGGAGTTAGTGGAATTTCACTTACTTTTACCGCTTTGGACTTTGGGTTAGATTAGCCATCATAACTCAAACCCACTTCTCTCCTTCTCCTCACTGTTCATAAATTCCTCCTAAACGCAAACTTTAACATTAATGGTGAGTGGAAAGGGAACTTAGAAACTCCAAGCCTAGGTTTCAACTCCAACTCCATCATTCAACTCCAAATTCAAGGAAAAGCATTGGATTCAAGCTTGTAGTTGCTTCTCCATTCACCTTCAAGCTTTACCTTCATAATTTGGTGAAAAGGTGAGATTTTTATCTCAAGAATTCTTGTCTATAACTATCTTGGACTGTTGGGAATGATCTCCCATCAATTTAGTTGTACATTTGCATTTGGTTTGGATTGGATTGGCGAAAAACTCCAATTTTAGAGTTTTTGGAGATTTCCTGCTCTTAGGTCGCACTGCCAAGGAATGCCTATTCGGAGTTAGGTCGCTAGGTCGTAGGTCGTGGGCCGCTAGGTCGTAGGTCGCAGGTCGCTCGACCTTATCGCCCTAGGTCGCTCGACCTGTTTTTGAGTCATTTGTGTTTTAGGTCGCTGGACCTCATTTCATTAGGTCGCACGACCTTATTTACGTGTTCCACTAGGTCGCGTGGACCCTTAGGTCATTGTACCTTATTTACTCTAGGTCGTTGGACCTTTAACCCTCTTGGTCGCGTGACCCTTTTTCCCTTAGGTCGTTAGACCTTAATACTGTTAGGTCGCGAGTTTAATTAGGCCGTTCGGCCTTAAAATGTTAGGTCGCTTGGCCTTTGCTTTTGTTAGGTCGCGAGTCCCTTAAGTCGCTCGCCTCTGTTGGTCGCAACCAATAGGTCGCTCGAGTGATAAACCCCTTAGGTTGCGTGCCATTGGGTCGTTCCACCTTGACCCTGCTTGAACCCATTAGGTCGTAGGTCGCTAGACATTAGGTCGCTAAGCCTTCAACCTTAGGTCGTTCTATTTAGGTCGCTCGACCGTGCTAATGATAGGTCGTGAGCTTCCCGTAGCGGGGGTGTTGCCCCCGCACCCCCACCTTGGGTGGTTGCCACCCCCCTGGACCTCCCCTCCGTTGGGGATCTTATCTGAAAACATTCAACAGAACTTGCTTTGTTGAGATGCCGAGTTGTCCATTCTTCGAGACAAACTATCTGTGGCTTCTCGGTCGACTTTATGGTATCAAGGCCTTGCTAAAAATGCGGGATAACAACTTTAGAAATATGAAGGTTTCAATACTAGTAGTAAATATCAAAACTCTTTCAACAAAATGATTTCAACTCTATTTTCAATAACAAAGCTCTTTTCTTAAACCCTTTTCCAATCTACTAGTATGTACAAACCTTTACCTCACTCGGATGAGAAACCTAATTAAACGGCTTAGTGAAACAAGTGGTATGAAACGCTTGCGTTCACTTCGTCGGTTAATTCATGGACTTGTTCGACTGAACCTCTTGTGACAATTTTCTAGTGAAGACTTACAGCTTGTTCGTAAATATTTAAGTTAAGCAAGTGGTTATGGGACACAAAGATAAACTTTTATGTTTACTAGATTAGTGTAATTGACACTTCTCGTTGATCATTACGATCATTTTATGATTTAGACTAGCAATTGTGTGATGTCTCTTTGTTTGCAAGGTTAGATTAGACCTCAAGGGTGTGATTCCGACTCACACATATCTCTTTGTCCGCAAGGTTTGTCTAGGCACCATTTGTGTGATTCCAGTCACACATACTTTTTTGTTGCGAGGTTAGGCTAGACACCATTTCTGTGATTCCATTCACACATACCTTTTTGCTTTTTGGTTAGCCTAGACCTCATCTGGGTCATTCCGACTCACCCATATGGGGTAGCTCCCCATGGTCTTCGGACCGCCATGTGATAGGCCTCTTGCCCTTTTTCTGTGATTTCTGGATTTCTTGTGTTGATTTCTGGAATTTATGTCATTGACTTGTTATGAGTTCAAGTTTAGGGTATAATGCCCTCTTTGGAACTTTGAGAAGATTCTTGTGATATTGATTTATCTCTTATTGATTAATCTTCTTTTGATCATCATTTGCATACTTATAGTAGTATGTCAGCATGGATATTTTATGTTTATGCCATATCTCTTATTTTATACCATGTCATCTGATATTTATAGCTAGACTGATCCGTTTATTATTTTCTTAAATAATACTCGGGTCAGACCGAGATGTTACAGGTGCTTCTGATGACTTTTGGCTAACTATTTAGATTAGCAGTTTTTTTTGTTGTATACACTTGAGTTATAGACTCATAGTTGTATTCTTTTGTATAGCACGTGTTGCTATTCTTTTGTACTATTGTGTATCTTTTTGACCACTTCTCTGATGTACACTTTCATGTGTTAGTTATATATTCATATCTTCTTCCGCCTTTGTGATATGGATGTCTGTGACTGATTTGTGTTATGCTTATTTCTATGTTTGTTTCCGAAGATTATTTATAGCCACCGTGTGATAAGCAATCACATGGATGGTCGCTCCTCAACAGCCTTATTCTCCGTGCTAGTTGACAACACTACACCGTAGTGTTCTTGGCTAGCGTGGCTATAGAGGTGGGCCGTCACAGCTTTGTATCGAAGCCAAACTTCAGAACAATGTAGGATAACTTAACGAGGATCATCGTCCTAAGTCCACCTTAGGAGTTATGTCTTAGGATTAATTCGAGTCGTCGTACCGATTCATCCTATATCCTTTATGATTCCTTTTTTTGTCTAGCAAGATTGCTTGATATTCATTAGTGAATAATCTTCTTCTTTCTCTTCTTTCTTTCTTAAAAAAGAGAAATAGTTAGACCTGGTCGTCCTAGAGCTGGACCATCTAGTGCTCTACCCCAAGATGGAGTTTTTATGACTACCCAGCAACTTCTTGACCTTGTCACGAATGCTCAAGCAGCTGGTTCTAATTCGGAACCTACTCACCCTAAATCTGGGTTTGCACGTTTATGCAATGATTACACCAACCTGGGTGGGAATCCATTTAAAGGTTTTGAAACTATCATCGAGGTCCAGGCTTGGTTGAGGACCTGCGATCGAATCTTCATTCGCATGAATCTCGTCGATCTTCCCCGTGTTCAGGTGGCTTCCAATATGCTCCAAGAAAGAGCATTGGACTGGTATGAACTTCTTATTTCTGAAGTCAACGAAGCGGACCTTCCCTGGGAGCAATTCCAGACACGCTTCGAGTTCAAATTTGTACCAGAAACAGAGAAGGTAACTCTGGCTCGACGCTTTATAGACCTTGTTCAAGGTGAGTCCTCTGTGACTGATTACGTCGCAGCCTTTGAGTCGCTTTCCAAATATGGGGTTGAATACATCAACACCCCATTGAAGAAGAACCAGAGGTTCGTTTATGGCTTAAACAAAAGCCTCAAGAAGCCATTACTTCTAAAGTTCGAAGTTCCTTTCGACCAACTTATAGATATTGCTCTTCGTTTGGAAGAGGCTGATAAAGAAAGTGATGTTGAACTAGTAGCTTCCAAACCCAACTTCAACAACAAAAAGAGGCCCAGTAAATTCAAAGGCCCTTATCCCAATAAAAAGGGTAAGCAAGCAACACCTACGGCAAAGTCTCCTTCTCCTAGTGGTGCGAGATGCTTCAACTATGGATCTAGGGATCATTTTGCGAATAAGTGATCTAAGCCCAAATCTTGTCGCTATTATAAGAGCACGGATCATTACATACATCATTGCCTCAAACGTGAAGGCAAGAAGGAAGGAAAGTTGATTGTGCCTCAAGCCCCTGGCAACACATCTCGTGGCCAAGGTATTTCTCATTCCATTCTTGATGGTATTATTTTATTTCATGATCAACCTATTAGAGTTCTCTTTGATACGGGTGCATCCCATTCTGTTATATCAAAGGAACTTGTCGACACATTCTCTTTAAATGTTGATGCTTTAATGACTTCGTTGAGAATTGCGAATCCTGTTGGTGGATCCGCAACTCTTAGTTTGCTTTGTAAAAATGTGGAGATTATTTTATGTGATTTTCCATTCCTAGCCGATTTGCATGTTATGCGTTACCTAGGCTTTGGAATGATTTTGGGAATGGATTGGCTAAATCGTTATGAAGCTCATATCCTATGTCCTGAGCGGACTATTTATCTCCTTCATCCGCAATCTGTAAATCAGATTTCTATTATTTTTAAAGACTCGAATTCTGTGTTGACTGCATCGTTATATTCTTTAAATCCTCATGATAATGATGATGATGACTAGGAAGATGTCATTTCTCGAATTCACGTCATTCGTGAATTTTCCGACATATTTGAACCTGTTTTAGGTTTACCACCTAAACGAGAAATTGAGTTCAGAATTAATCTTACCCCTGAAGCTCAACCTATTACTCGTCCTCCTTATCGCGTGTCTAATAAGGAAAATGAGGAGATGCGCAAACAATTATCTGAATTGGAGACGAAGCAATTTATTCGCTCTAGCTCCTCGCCTTGGGGAGCTTTGGCTATTTTCGTGAAGAAATCGACGGTACGCTTAGGCTTTGCGTTGACTATCGCAAGCTTAACGACCTGACTATTAAAAATAAATATCCTTTACCTCGGATTGACGATCTGTTTTATCAGCTTAGCAGAGCTCGGGTCTTTTCACAGTTGGACTTGGCTACCGGTTTTCATCAGCTTCGTATTGCTGAGGATAGTATTCCTTTGACATCGTTCCGTACTCGTTATGGATCTTATGAATGGCTTGTTATGCCATTTGGTTTAACGAATGCTCCGGCTTACTTCGTTGACCTCGTGAATCGAGTTTTCAAGGCTTTCCTCAATCGGTTTGTTCTCCTCTTCATTGATGATATCCATGTGTATTCTAAAACCGGGGAGGAGCATGAGAAGCATCTTCGGATTGTATTGGAAACTCTTAGGAGCAATCAATTAAAGGCGAAATTTTCTAAATGCCACTTTTGGCAATCTCGTGTGAAGTTTCTCGGTCATATTATTTCCGAATCCGAAATTTCCATGGATCCTTCAAAGATTGAAGCGATTCAAGATTGGAAGAGACCGGAGAGTGTGACAGAGATTCGTAGTTTTCATGGATTGGCGGGTTATTACCGTCGTTTCATTATAGACTTTTCTAAGATTGTCGTGCCTCTTACTGGCTTGACTAAGAAGGGAGTTAAATACATTTGGTCGGACAAATGTGAAACCTCTTTTCAAAAATTGAAAGAACTCCTTTCCGATGCTCCTATTCTTGTTATTCCCGAAGGGAATCAAGATTTTTTTGTTTATACTGATGCTATTCACGTTGGTTTGGGTGTCGTTCTTATGTAAAAAGAACGTGTTATTGCTTATGCTTCTAGGCAATTGAAGCCGGCCGAGACTAGATATGCCACACATGATTTAGAACTCGCGGCTATTGTTTTCGCCCTTCGAATTTGGCGTCATTATCTATTGGGAGAGAAATTTATTCTTTTCACGGATCATAATTCTTTGAAATATTTATTTTCTCAAAAGGAACTTAATTTGCGTCAACAACATTGGCTCGAGTTCCTTGCACCTTATGATCTTGATATTCTTTATACCCCCGGTAAGGGTAATCGTGTCGCTGATGCTCTTAGCCGTAAACAACATGCAGTTGTTTCTATGATGATATCCGAATGGAACGATCTCGAGATTTTATCCACTTGTGAGATTCGAGAGTGCGTATTCGATTTATGCTCATCACTTGTTTTATGTAGCCTTGAGGCTCATCCTTCTCTTTTAGACCGCATTCTTGGAGCTCAAGGGCTACATCCTGAATTGGCTCTTCTTATCCAAAATGTTAAGGATAAAATTGATATTGAAGGTTTGAAAGACAGTATTGATTCTCGTGGCGGCATTCGAAAATTTGGTAGACTTATCATACCAAATATTGGTGATCTTCGTAAAGATATTTTAGAAGATTCGCATCGTTCTAAATTCACCATTCATCCCGGTAGTAGTAAAATATACGCTGATATGAAGCGACTTTATTATTGGGAGGGAATGAAATTTGATATTGCTAACTTTGTTAAGTGTTGCATGACTTGCCAACTTGTCAAGGCCGAACATCAAAGGCCTGTGGGTTATTGCAACCTTTAGAAATTCCAATTTGGAAGTGGGACCAAATTTCCATGGATTTTGTAGATGGCCTTCCCCGTTCTCGTTCGGGTCATGGTAGCTTATGGGTGATCGTTGATAGACTTACTAAATCCGCCCATTTTATTACCGTTCGGTCTAACCGAACCGTTCCTCTTTTGGCCAAACTCTTTATCAAACAAATTGTTAAATTGCATGGAGTTCCTACTTCTATTGTTAGCGATCGAGATCAATTGTTTACTAGTGGATTTTGGAAGAGTCTTCAAAAAGCTTTAGGAACGAAGCTTAATTTTAGCACTGCTTATCACTCCCAGTCCGATGGACAAACCGAGCATGTGAATCAAACTCTTGAAGATCTTCTTCGTGCTTGTGTTCTCGATTTTAGTGGAAGTTGGGAAGATCATATTTCACTTGTTGAATTTTCCTATACTAATAGCTTCCAATCTAGTATTGGTATGGCACCTTTCAAGGCACTCTATGGAAGGCCATGCAGATCTCCTTCTTGTTGGCTTGAGGCCGGTGAGAAGCTGGTTTTAGGTCCAGACTTTATTCCTGATTCCACAGAGAAGATTGAACTTATTCGACATAGGATGAAAGAAGCCCAGAGTAGACAAAATCCTATGCCGATAATCGAAGAAGGAAGTTAGAATTTTCTGTGGGAGATTCTGTTTTTATTCGCATTTCACTATGAAAGGTGTTCTACGTTTCAGTCGATTGGGAAAGTTAGCACCCCGATATATTAGGCCATTTCCTATCACCGAACGTATTGGTTCTATGGCTTATCGCCTTACATTACTGGCTCAGTTTTCTGCTATGCATGACGTGTTTCATGTTTCTCAATTATGGAAATGCCAACGAGATTCTGATTCTATTCTTGAGCCTGGTGTTGCGGAAGAAATTGAAGTTTCGCCGAATTTAACTCACGAGCAGCATCCTATTCGAATTATTGCTTCGGAGATCAAACGACTTCGAAATAAAGATGTTCCGCTTGTGAAGGTTCAATGGTCCTCAAATCGTAAGGATTGCTCTTGGGAATCCAGAGAATTCATTGGGCGAACACATCCGGACTTGCTTACTCCTGCTCTTTGAGGTGAACTTCCTATTTCAAATTTCTTTTGTGTTAATATGCTTTTATGGTTATTACTTTTTATTTCCATCTTATATATTGCGAGGACGCAATTTCTTTAAGGAGGGGAGTCTATAACAACCTGCATATTTATCGATTTTATATTTAAATATTTTGTCGTTAATCGGATATTGGTCCGAAAAGCTACTTTTTGCAAACAGTCAAATTAGGACTCGAGACCACTTCCATTGAGTTCTAAATGTCGTTTACAACTTTTTTAAGTATAAACATGGATAGGTTTGGAGTTAGTGGAATTTCACTTACTTTTACCGCTTTGGACTTTGGGTTAGATTAGCCATCATAACTCAAACCCACTTCTCTCCTTCTACTCACTGTTCATAAATTCCTCCTAAACACAAACTTTAACATTAATGGTGAGTGGAAAGGGAACTTAGAAACTCCAAGCCTAGGTTTCAACTCCAACTCCATCAATCAACTCAAAATTCAAGGAAAAGCATTGGATTCAAGCTTGTAGTTGCTTCTCCATTCACCTTCAAGCTTTACCTTCATAATTTGGTGAAAAGGTGAGATTTTTATCTCAACAATTCTTGTCTATAACTATCTTGGACTATTGGGAATGATCTCCCATCAATTTCGCTATTCATTTGCATTTGGTTTGGATTGGATTGGCGAAAAACTCCAATTTTTAGTGTTTTTGGAGATTTCCTGCACTTAGGCCGCACTGCCACGAAATGCCACTTCGGAGTTAGGTCGCTAGGTCGTAGGTCGTAGGCACCTAGATCGTAGGTCACAGGTCGATCGACCATGGAGATTTCCTACACTTAGGTCGCACTGCCACGAAATGCCACTTCGGAGTTAGGCCGCTAAGTCGTAGGTCGTGGGCCGCTAGGTTGCAGGTCGCAGGTCGCTTGACCTTATCCCCCTAGGTCGCTCGACCTGTTTTTGAGTCCTTTGTGTTTTAGGTCGCTGGACCTCATTTCATTAGGTCGCACGACCTTATTTACGTGTTCCATTAGGTCACGTGGACCCTTAGGTCGTTGTACTTTATTTACTATAGGTCGTTGCACCTTTAACCCTCTAGGTCGCGTGACCCTATTTCCCTTAGGTCGTTAGACCTTAATACTGTTAGGTCGCGAGTTTAATTAGGTCATTCGACCTTAAAATGTTAAGTCGCTTGGCCTGTGCTTTTGTTTGGTCGCGAGTCCCTTAACTCGCTTGCCTTTGTTAGGTCGCAACCAATAGGTCGCTCGAGTGATAAACCCCTTACGTCGCGTGCCATTGGTTCGTTCCACCTTGACCCTGCTTGAACCAATTAGGTCGTAGGTTGCTGGACATTAGGTCGCTAGGCCTTCAACCTTAGGCCGTTCTATTTAGGTCGCTCGACCGTGCTAATGATAGGTCGTGAGCTTCTTAAGTCGCTCGATCCTATCCTCCCTTAGGTCTTCACTAGGTCGTACAGTTATGGACGGAGCGCCGCCCCGCACCCCGCCGGAGGCGCTGCCCACTGGACCCCCGCGACCTGACCGGCAGGTCGAACCCCGTAGCGGGGGTGTTTCCCCCGCACCCCCACCTTGGGGGGTTGCCACCCCCTGGACCTCCCCTCCGTAGGGGATCTTATATGTAAAACATTCAACAGAACTTGCTTTGTTGAGATGCTGAGTTGACCATTCTTCGAGACAAACTATCTTTGGCTTCTCGGTCGATTTTATGGTATCACGGCCTTGCTAAAAAGGCGGGATAACAACTTTAGAAATATGAAGGTTTCAATACTAGTAGTAAATATCAAAACTCTTTCAACAAAATGATTTCAACTCTATTTTCAATAACAAAGCTCTTTTCTTAAACCGTTTTCCAATCTACTAGTATATACAAACCTTTACCTCACTCGGATGGGAAATCAAATCAAACGGCTTAGTAAAACAAGTGGTATGAAACGCTTGTGTTCACTTCGTCGGTTAATTCTTGGACTTGTTCGATTGAACCTCTTGTGACAATTTTCTAGTGAAGACTTACAGCTTGTTCTTAAATATTTAAGTTAAGCAAGTGGTTATGGGACACGAAGATAAACTTTTATATTTACTAGCTTAGTGTAATTGACACTTCTCGTTGATCATTAAGATCATTTTATGATTTAGACTAGCAATTGTGTGATGTCTCTTTGTTTGCAAGGTTAGACAAGACCTCATGGGTGTGATTCCGACTCACACATATCTCTTTGTCCGCAAGGTTAGTCTAGACACCATTTGTGTGATTCCACTCACACATACTTTTTTGTTGCGAGGTTAGGATAGACACCATTTCTGTGATTCCACTCACACATACCGTTTTGCTTTTTGGTTAGCCTAGACCTCATCTGGGTGATTCCGACTCACCCATATGGGGTAGCACCCCATGGTCTTCGGACCGTCATGTGATAGGCCTCTTTCCCTTTTTCTATGATTTCTGGATTTCTTGTGTTGATTTCTGGAATTTATGTCATTGACTTGTTATGAGTACAAGTTTAGGGTATGATGCCCTCTTTGGATCTTTGAGAAGATTCTTGTGATATTGATTTATCTCTTATTGATTGATCTTCTGTTGATCATCATTTGCACACTTATAGTAGTATGTCAGTATGGATATTTTATGTTTATGCCATATCACTTATTTTATACCATGTCATCTGATATTTATAGCTAGACTGATCCGTTTATTATTTTCTTAAATAATACTCGGGTCAGACCGAGATGTTACAGGTGCTTCTGCTTGACTTCTTCTCGGGATTTGCTACTCTGACTTTTGGCTAACTATTTAGATTAGCAGTTTTTGTTGTTGTATACACTTGAGATATAGACTCATAGTTGTATTCTTTTGTATAGCACGTGTTGCTATTCTTTTGTACTATTGTGTATCTTTTTGACCAATACTCTGATGTACACTTTCATGTGTTAGTTATATATTCACATCTTCTTCTGCCTTTGTCATATGGATGTCTGTGACTGATTTGTGTTATGCTTATTTCTATGTTTGTTTTCGAAGATTATTTATAGCCACCGTGTGATAAGCAATCACATGGATGGTCGCTCCTCAACAGCCTTATTCTCCGTGCTAGTTGACAACACTACAACGCAGTGTTCTTAGCTAGCGTGGCTATAGAGGTGGGGCGTCACAGCTTTGTATCGAAGCCAAACTTCGGAACAATGTAGGATAACTTAACGAGGATCATCGTCCTAAGTCCACCTTAGGAGTTATGTCTTAGGATTAATTCGAGTCGTCGTATCGATTCATCCTATATCCTTTATGATTTCTTATTTTATCTAGAAAGATTTCTTGATATTCATTAGTGAATAATCTTCTTCTTTCTCTTCTTTCTTTCTTAAGGAAGAGAAATGGTTAGACCTGGTCGTCCCAGAGCTGGACCATCTAGTACTCCACCCCAAGATGGAGTTTTTATGACTACCCAGCAACTGCTTGACCTTGTCACGAATGCTCAAGCAGCTGGTTCTAATCCGGAACCTACTCACCCTAAATCTGGGTTTGCACGCTTGTGCAATGATTACACCAACCTGGGTGGGAAGCCATTTAAAGGTTCTGAAACTATCATCGAGGTCCAGGCTTGGTTGAGGACCTGCGATCGAATCTTCATTCGCATGAATCTCGTCGATCTTCACCGTGTTCAGGTGGCTTTTAGTATGCTCCAAGAGAGAGCATTGGACTGGTATGAACTTCTTATTTCTGAAGTCAACGAAGCGGACCTTCCCTGGGAGCAATTCCAGACACGATTCGAGTTAAAATTTGTACCAGAAGCTGAGAAGGTAACTCTGGCTCGACGTTTTATAGACCTTGTTCAAGGTGAGTCCTCTGTGACTGATTACGTCGCAGCCTTTGAGTCGCTTTCCAAATACGGTGTTGAATACATCAACACCCCATTGAAGAAGAACCAGAGGTTCGTTTATGGCTTAAACAAAAGCCTCAAGAAGCCATTACTTCTAAAGTTAGAAGTTCCTTTCGACCAACTTATAGATATAGCTCTTCATTTGGAAGAGGCTGATAGTGAAAGTGATGTTGAAGTAGTAGCTTCCAAACCCAACTTCAAGAACAAAAAGAGGCCCAGTAAATTCAAAGGCCCTTATCCCAACAAAAAGGTTTAGCAAGCAACCCCTGCGGCAAAGTCTCCTTCTCCTAGTGGTGCGAGATGCTTCATCTGTGGATCTGGGGATCATTTTGCGAATAAGTGCTCTAAGCCTAAATCTTGTCGCTATTGTAAGTGCCCGGATCATTACATACATCAATGCCTCAAATGTGAAGGCATGAAGGAAGGAAAGTTGAATGTGGCTCAAGCCCCTGGCAACACATCTCGTGGCCAAGGTATTTCTTATTCCATTCTTGATGGTATTATTTTATTTCATGATCAACCTATTAAAGTGCTCTTTGATACGGGTGTATACCATTCTTTTATATCAATGGAACTTGTCGACACTTTCTCTTTAAATGTTGATGCTTTAATGACTTCGTTGAGAATTGCGAATCCTGTTGGTGGATCCGCAACTCTTAGTTTGCTTTGTCAAAATGTGGAGATTATTTTATGTGATTTTCCATTCCTAGCCGATTTGCTTGTTATGCGTTACCTAGGCTTTGGAATGAT
This sequence comes from Allium cepa, assembly GCA_030765085.1. NCBI lineage: Eukaryota > Viridiplantae > Streptophyta > Magnoliopsida > Asparagales > Amaryllidaceae > Allium > Allium cepa. The sequence goes on from CM060943.1 coordinate 915,129,797, forward strand.
TTTGGGAATGGATTGGCTTAATCGTTATGAAGCTCATATCCTATGTCCTGAGCGGACTATTTATCTCCGACATCCGCAATCTGTAAATAAGATTTCTATTATTTTTAAAGATTCGGATTCTGTGTTGACTTCATCTTTATATTCTTTAAATCCTCATGATAATGATGTTGATGAGGAAGATGTCATTTCTCCAATTCATGTCGTTTGTGAATTTTCCGACATATTTGAACCCGTTTTAGGTTTACCGCCTAAACGAGCAATCAAGTTCAGAATTAATCTTACCCCTGAAGCTCAACCTATTACTCATCCTCCTTATCGCATGTCTAATAAGGAAAATGAGGAGATACGCAAACAATTATCTGAATTGGAGACGAAGCAATTTATTCGCTCTAGCTCCTCGCCTTGGGGAGCTTCGGCTATTTTCGTGAAGAAATCCGACGGTACGCTTAGGCTCTGCGTTGACTATCGCAAGCTTAACGATCTGACTGTTAAAAATAAATATCCTTTACCTCGGATTGACGGTTTGTTTGATCAGCTTAGTGGAGCTAGGGTCTTTTCACAGTTGGACTTGGCTAACGGTTTTCATCAGCTTCGTATTGCTGAGGATAGTATTCCTTTGACATCGTTCTGTACTCGTTATGGATCTTATGAATGGCTTGTTATGCCATTTGGTTTAATGAATGCTCCGGCTTACTTCGTTGACCTCGTGAATCGAGTTTTCAAGGCTTTCCTCGATCGGTTTGTTCTCATCATTGATGATATCCTTGTGTATTCTAAAACCGAGGAGGAGCATGAGAAGCGTCTTCAGATTGTATTGGAAACTCTTAGGAGTAATCAATTAAAGGCGAAATTTTCTAAATGCCACTTTTGGCAATCTCGTGTGAAGTTTCTCGGTCATATTATTTCCGAATCCGGAATTTCCATGGATCCTTCAAAGATTGAAGCGATTCAAGATTGGAAGAGACCAGAGAGTGTGACAAAGATTCGTAGTTTTCTCGGATTGGCGGGTTATTACCGTCGTTTCATTAAAGACTTTTCTAAGATTGTCGTGCCTCTTACTGGCTTGACTAAGAAGGGAGTTAAATACATTTGGTCGGACAAATGTGAAGCCTCTTTTCAGAAATTGAAAGAACTCCTTTCTGATGCTCCTATTCTTGTTATTCCCGAAGGGAATCAAGATTTTGTTGTTTATACTGATGCTAGTCACGTTGGTTTGGGTGTCGTTCTTATGCAAAAAGAACGTGTTATTGCTTATGCTTCTAGGCAATTGAAACCGGCCGAGACTAGATATGCCACACATGATTTAGAACTCACGGCTATAGTTTTTGCCCTTCGAATTTGGCGTCATTATCTATTGGGAGAGAAATTTATTGAAATCTTTGAAATATTTATTTTCTCAAAAGGAACTAAATTTGCGTCAACAACGTTGGCTCGAGTTCCTTGCACCTTATGATCTTGATATTCTTTATACCACCAGTAAGGGTAATCGTGTCGCCGATGCTCTTAGCCGTAAACAACAAGCAGTTGTTTCTATGATGATATCCGAATGGAACGATCTCGAGATTTTATCCACTTGTGAGATTCGAGAGCACGTATCTGATTTATGCTCATCACTTGTTTTATGTAGCCTTGAGGCTCATCCTTCTCTTTTAGACCGCATTCTTGGAGCTCAAGGGCTAGATCCTGAATTGGCTCTTCATGGCCAAAATGTTGAGGATAAAATTGATATTGAAGGTTTGAAAGACTTTGATATTGATTCTCGTGGCGGCATTCGAAAATTTGGTAGACTTATCATACCAAATATTGGTGATCTTCGTAAGGATACTTTAGAAGATTCCCATCGTTCTAAATTCACCATTCATCCCGGTAGTAGTAAAATGTACGCTGATATGAAGCGACTTTATTATTGGAAGGGAATGAAATTTGATATTGCTAACTTTGTTAAGTGTTGCATGACTTGCCAACTTGTCAAGGCCGAACATCAAAGGCCTGTGGGTTATTGCAACCTTTAGAAATTCCAATTTGGAAGTGGGACCAAATTTCCATGGATTTTATAGATGGCCTTCCCCGTTCTCGTTCGGGTCATGACAGCTTATGGATGATCGTTGATAGACTTACTAAATCCGCCCATTTTATTCCTGTTCGGTCTAACCGAACCGTTCCTCTTTTGGCCAAACTCTTTATCAAACAAATTGTTAAATTGCATGGAGTTCCTACTTTTATTATTAGCGATCGAGATCCATTGTTTACTAGTGGATTTTTGAATAGTCCTCAAAAAGCTTTAGGAACTAAGCTTAATTTTAGCACTGCTTATCACCCCCAGTCCGATGGACAAACCGAGCATGTGAATCAAACTCTTGAAGATCTTCTTCGTGCTTGTGTGCTCGATTTTGGTGGAAGTTGGGAAGATCATATTTCACTTGTTGAATTTTCCTATAATAATAGCTTCCAATCTAGTATTGGTAGGCACCTTTCGAGGCACTATATGGAAGACCATGATGATCTCCTTCTTGTTGGCTTGAGGCCTGTGAGAAGCTGGTTTTAGGTCCAGACTTTATTCGTGATTCCACAGAGAAGATTGAACTTATTTGACATAGGATGAAAGAAGCCCAGAGTAGACAAAAATCCTATGCCGGTAATCTAAGAAGGAAGTTAGAATTTTCTATGGGAGATTCTGTTTTTATTCTTGTTTCACCTATGAAAGGTGTTGTACGTTTCAGTCGATCGGGAAAGTTAGCACCTCGATATATTGGGCCATTTGCTATCACTGAATGTATTGGTTCTATGGCTTGTCGCCTTACATTACCGGCTCAGTTTTCTAATATGCATGACGTGTTTCATGTTTCTCAATTACGGAAATGCCTACGAGATTCTGATTCTATTCTTGAGCCTGGTGTTGTGGAAGAAATTGAAGTTTCGCCGAATTTAACTTACGAGCAGCATCCTATTCGAATTATTGCTTTGGAGATCAAATGACATCGAAATAAAGATGTTCCGCTTGTGCAGGTTCAATGGTCCTCAAATCCTAAGGATTGCTCTTGGGAATCCAGAGAATTCATCGAGCGAACACGTCCAAACTTGCTTACTCCTGCTCTTTGAGGTAAACTTCCTATTTCAAATTTCTTTTGTGTTAATATGCTTTTATGGTTGTTACTTTTTACTTCCATCTTATATATTGCGAGGATGCAATTTCTTTAAAGAAGGGAGTCTGTAACAACCCGCATATTTATCGATTTTATATTTAAATATTTTATCTAAATATTTTGTCGTTAATCGGATATTGGTCCGAAAAGCTACTTTTTGCAAACAGTCAAGTTAGGACTCGAGACCACTTCCATTGAGTTCGAAATGTCGTTTACAACTTTTTTAAGTATAAACATTGATAGGTTTGGAGTTAGTGGAATTTCACTTACTTTTCCCGCTTTGGACTTTGGGTTAGATTAGCCATTATAACTCAAACCCACTTCTCTCCTTCTCCTCACTCTTCATAAATTCCTACCAAACACAAACTTTAATATTGATGGTGAGTGGAAAGGGAAATTAGAAACTCCAAGCCTAGGTTTCAACTCCAACTCCATCATTCAACTCCAAATTCAAGGAAAAGCATTGGATTCAAGCTTGTAGTTTCTTCTACATTCATCTTCAATCTTTACCTTCATAATTTGGTGAAAAGGTGAGATTTTCATCTCACATTCTTGTCTATAACTATCTTGGACTGTTGGGAATGATCTCCCATCACTTTATCATGTACATTTGCATTTGGTTTGGATTGGATTGGCGAAAAACTCAAATTTTTAGTGTTTTTGGAGATTTCCTGCACTTAGGTCACACTGCCACGAAATGCCACTTCGGAGTTAGGTTGCTAGGTCGTAGGTCGCTCGACCTTAGAGATTTCCTGCACTTAGGTCGCACTGCCACGAAATGCCACTTTGGAGCTTGGTCGTAGGTCGTGGGCCGCTAGGTCGTAGGTCGCAGGTCGCTCGACCTTATCCCCTTAGGTCGCTCGACCTGTTTTTGAGTCATTTGTGTTTTAGGTCGCTGGACCTCGTTTCATTAGGTCGCACGACCTTATTTACGTGTTCCACTAGGTCGCGTGAACCCTTAGGTCGTTGTACCTTATTTACTATAGGTCGTTGGACCTTTAACCCTCTAGGTCGCGTGACCCTATTTCCCTTAGGTCGTTAGACCTTAACACTGTTAGGTCGCGAGTTTAATTTGGTCGTTCGGCCTTAAAATGTTAGGTCGCTTGGCCTGTGCTTTTGTTAGGTCGCGTGTCCCTTAAGTCGCTCGCCTCTGTTAGGTCGCAACCAATAGGTCGCTCGAGTGATAAACCCCTTAGGTCGCGTGCCATTGGGTCGTTCCACCTTGACCCTGCTTGAACCCATTAGGTCGTAGGTCGCTGGACATTAGGTCGCTAGGCCTTCAACCTTAGGCCGTTCTATTTAGGTCGCTCGACCGTGCTAATGATAGGTCGTGAGCTTCTTAAGTCGCTCGATCCTATCCTCCCTTAGGTCTTCACTAGGTCGTACCGTTATGGACGGGGCGCCGCCCCGCACCGCGCCGGGGGCGCTGCCCCCTGGACCCCGTGACCTGACCGGCAGGTCGAACCCCGTAGCGAGGGTGTTGCCCCCGCACCCCCACCTTGGGGGTTGCCACCCTCCTGGACCTCCCCTCCGTAGGGGATCTTATCTGAAAAAAATTCAACGGAACTTGCTTTGTTGAGATGCTGAGTTGACCATTCTTCGAGGCAAACTATCTTTGGCTCCTCGGTCGATTTTATGGTATCACGACCTTGCTTAAAAGGCGGGATAACAACTTTAGAAATATGAAGGTTTCAATACTAGTAGTAAATATCAAAACTCTTTCAACAAAATGATTTCAACTCTATTTTCAATAACAAAGCTCTTTCCTTAAACCGTTTTCCAATGGATGAGAAACCTAATTAAACGGCTTAGTAAAACAAGTGGTATGAAACGCTTGCATTCACTTCGTCGGTTAATTCTTGGACTTGTTCGATTGAACCTCTTACGACAATTTTCTAGTGAAGACTTACAGTTTGTTCGTAAATATTTAAGTTAAGCAAGTGGTTATGGGACACGAAGATAAACTTTTATGTTTACTAGCTTAGTGTAATCGACATTTCTCATTGATCATGACGATCATTTTATGATTTAGACTAGCAATTGTGTGATGTCTCTTTGTTTGCAACGTTAGACTAGACCTCATGGGTGTGATTCCGACTCACACATATCTCTTTGTCCGCAAGGTTAGTCTAGACACCATTTGTGTGATTCCATTCACACATACTTTTTTGTTGCGAGGTTAGGCTAGACACCATTTGTGTGATTCCACTCACACATACCTTTTTGCTTTTTGGTTATCCTAAACCTCATCTGGATGATTCTGACTCACCCATATGGGGTAGCTCCCCATGGTCTTCGGACCGTCATGTGATAGGCCTCTTTCCCTTTTTCTGTGATTTCTGGATTTCTTGTGTTGATTTCTGGAATTTATGTTATTGACTTGTTATGTGTACAAGTTTAGGGTATGATGCCCTCTTTGGATCTTTGAGAAGATTCTTGTGATATTGACTTATCTCTTATTGATTGATCTTCTGTTGATCATCATTTGCATACTTATAGTAGTATGTTAGTATGGATGTTTTATGTTTATGCCATATCTTTTATTTTATACATGTCATCTGATATTTATAGCTAGACTGATCCGTTTATTATTTTCTTAAATAATACTTGGGTCAGACCGAGATGTTACAGGTGCTTCTGCTTGAGTTCTTCCCGGGATTTGCTACTCTGACTTTTGGCTAACTGTTTAGATTAGCAGTTTTTTTTTGTATACACCTGAGATATAGACTCATAGTTGTATTCTTTTGTATATCACGTGTTGCTATTCTTTGTATTATTGTGGATCTTTTTGACCACTACTCTGATGTACACTTTCATGTGTAGTTATATATTCATATCTTCTTCCACCTTTGTGATATCGATGTCTGTGACTGATTTGTGTTATGCTTATTTCTGTGTTTGTTTCCGAAGATTATTTATAGCCACCGTGTGATAAGCAATCACATGGATGGTCGCTACTCAACAACCTTATTCTCCGTGCTAGTTGACAACACTACACCGTAGTGTTCTTGGCTATCGTGGGTATAGAGGTGGGGCGTCACAAACCCACTCACAACTTCTAAAATTTATTATGTTTGTTAAATAATTTATGATGTGATTAGTAATTTATATATGGCTATTTGATATTTTTAAATTGCTATTCCTATTAATTTGAATTCATTTTAAATTAAATCGTTATTTAATTTACCATTGAATATAAACTGCCATTTAATAACAGTTATCGATTATCAGTTCTATATCGATGTTGATTGATTGTTTTGGACGATGATTGTGATGGATGTGTGATTTTGATAATGAATGAATGGATGTTTTATTTTATATCGTCATAAACTGTAAATTATAAACTGCAAGTTCGTTTTGAATTTTTCATTTTATTTCTAGATTGCGGTTTGAAATGATATACAACCGTAAAATGTTTAAATTGCGGATTGAAATGATAATTATCCGTATCACTTGACCCTAGGGTAGAAAATTTTATACGGACACCGGATTGGTTAAATTTAATGAATTTAAAATACTCGATTTTTGAATATAATTAAATGTTATTTTGAAATGGAAATTTGATATATATATAAATTGAATTATTATTGGAAAATCAAGTTTTGCATTGAATTGTGGATTAGTTTAAAAAGGAATTTCTTTAAGAGTTAAATCGAAAGTTTAAAGTTAAACTTTTATGTATTAATGAAATTCTATCGAAATTGAGTTATTTAATTTATTTGAAAATAGCATTAAAATATTTTGAAATTGGAGTAATCCATATTGATTTTTGAACATGGATTGAAACAATATGAAATTCGATAGTTTATTGAAACTTGGTTTGTCGATTTGGAAATTTAAAATGGCACAAATATGTTGAAATGGAATGAATAGTTTAATTTGATGTTAATTTCAAAATTCATCTTTATTATAAACTGTTTTAAAGATATATCATTTTAAAAAAATTTAATTATTAAGATTTTTAAATCTATTAAACTATTTAACCAATATTGACTATATATGTTATTTTAATCTATTTTAAACCCATTTGATTTATTTTAAAACCAATTAAACCCTTTTAATTTATATTAAATGTAATTATTCTATTTTAAGCTATTTAATCTATTTCAATTATATTTAATCTAAATTAAATCTATTTAACTATCTTAAACCAATTTAAAAATATTTTACATGAATTTAAACTATTCTAGAGCATTTTAACTGTTTGGAACTATTTAAATTAATTATAAATTTCCAAACTAAGTACATGGAAGAGATTTTATTCGTTTTAATTTTGTTTTAAAAGAAAATAAGGTTAAAAAGATGTTATTACCTAATATGGGATTTTGAATGTATAATAAATTGAAATGATGATTTTGAAGCAATGACTTGACCTGTTTTGGAAATATGATTGTTGGAAAAAATTATGATTTTTGAAATGATATGATTTAAAAGTGATATAATTTTGAAAGTACGATATTTCGATATAAACTGTAAATTCGACTTTGAAAGAAAATATAATTATCAAACTATGATTTCAAATGTGATATGATTTCAAAGATGAATATGATTTCGAAAGTATGTAATGATTTCGAAAATGATACGATTTGAATCCAATATGATATTTTGATATCAATTATGAAATGATTATGGAAATGTAAAAGAACCATCTTGTATGTAATAAGCGATTGGTTGTCAAAGAGACTGGGATCGGATATTGTCATACTCTCTGCCAATACTGAAAACCACTTTAACAACTATGTACGCAGTGGAGATTTCAGAATGAAGTAGGATGGTAGCGACGATCCTATATGAGGTATATACGTGGACCCGACCCCATGAGTTGGCTTAAGGTGGCTAAAACAGGAGCAATCGACGGGCCAATGAGGTAGCTTCTTTGATTGAACACATTCTATCGATTCTATATTCTGACATTTGATTTATTCGATGGCTATCCTTCGATTTTTACTTAGGAGTGTGTTTCGAGGTGGGTGGTAGTTGCGGCTATGCGTTGCTACCAGTCCGGAAGTGTAATTGGTATATCTACCCTGGCATTGCCTAGTTGTGCCGTGTTTCCTACCCTAGCGTGCATTCTACGAGTTTGGTTTGTACCATTCCTATGGAGTGTCCTCTAACGACATCCAGTACGAGTGGGATTACGGTACTGTATAGACTATGGGAAATATAAAATGTGTTAAGGTGGAAAGCGTAAAGCCTTAACGCCACTTTAATAGTTTACTTTACCATAGACATATTATAATGGCATACTACTACATAGCAGATAGTTTAACGGATCCTTAGGAGGTGTGAATCCCGAACATTCTCTTAAGTTACTGCACTCACGTTACGCACTGGATAGAAGATGCCAAAACTCGTAAACATCTCTAACGCCGTTTCACTCATATTTATTTCCGTTGATTTAACTTACATAAGGTCTTTTAGTTTTCACTCGAGTGTTTTGTCTTTTCAATTCGCTCGGGTCATCCTGAGCATTTCAAGATTTAAAGACCTTATTTCTGGAGGACGAAGATGAAGATTTTGTTACTATTATTTATTATATTATTCCACTACTGTAACAGACCTCCTTTTAGCACGCTTAAATCGACGATAAACCACACACGTCAGACTTAAACCATATAGAATGGCAGATTGTTATGGGGTAAATAAGGAAAAGCAGAGAAATAAAAAATCAAAATAGAATCTTGCAGTGGAACGATAAAATATAATAATCAAATAACAGTTCATGAAGCTGTTTTACAAAACATCTGATTATACTTATATAATACATATCAGAGTTACACATACCAGAGAATAATAAATAACAATGCGGCAGAATAAAATGGTGTAGTGGAATATATAACAAATAGTATTAATAATTCTTCGCCTTCGTCCTCCAGAATTAAGGCCTTCAAATCCTGAAATGCTCAGGCTGACCTGAGCGAATTGAAAAGACTAAACACTTGAGTCGGAACTAAAAGATCTTATGTAAGTTAAATCAATGGTAAAATAATATGAGTGGAACGGCGTCAGAGATGTTTACGGGGTTTGACATCTCCTATCCAGTGTCTAACTTGAGTGCAGTAACTTAAGTGATGCTCGGGATTCACGTCTCTTAAGGATCCGTTAAACTATTTACTATGTAGTAATATAAGCTATTATAATAATGTCTAATAGTAAAATAAACTTACTTTTAAATAGCGTTAAGGGGTTACCCATATAGCCCTTACCACATAATAGTCCCAGTAGTCCATCCAATATCAACGCATCTCCAGATCGAGAGGCTACCCGAAATACTCAACGTGGTACGGGAGAAAACCAAACTCGTACAAGGCACGCTATGGTAGGTGACACGGCACAACTAGGCAATGCCAGGGTAGATATATACCAATTACGCTTCCGGACCGGTGGTAGCGCGTAGTAGCTACTACCATACACCTCGAGCCACACCCTCAAAATCAAAAGGGCCCCAAACAATCACAAAGTAATAGAATGATATCGAAGGAGTGTGTCCGATAAAAGGTGCTACCTTCTTAGCCCGTCAATCGCTTTTGTTTTAGCTACCTTATGCCAACTCACAGGAGTCCGGTCCACGTATTTACCACAAAGGAAACGCCTCCACCATCCTACTTCATTTTGGAATCTCCACCGTACACGGTTGTTATAGTGGTTTTCGGAGTTGGCAGAGAGTATGACAACTTTCGATCCCGGTCTATTTAACAACCAAATGTTATTATAACGCCGCGGTCATTTCAAAATAATTTATACTTCAAAACCAGAATATAATATCCCTTTAAAAACCATATAAATATGATATAATTTCTTCTTTAAAAACCAAATCAATATGATATCATTTTTATAAATCCTAAATCAAGATAATATCATTTTTATTTCAAAAATATCCTTTTTCCAAAATTGTAGCACTTTCTAAGCATAATACCATGAAACCCATAACTTTGAAACATACCTTCCAATACTTAAATGGTTCAAATATTAAATTACTTTATATAATAAAATAGCTTCTTTAATTTCACAAATCAATACCAAATACTGATTTGAACCCCCAAATAAACCATTTCAATTTCCATATATTTCAAAGCTTAAATATTCCACCATTTCAAAACTAATTCTTTGATAAATCCATATATATCAAATTCAATTACTGTTATTTAGATTTGAAATGTTAACTTAAGAAATCCAATATAATTTAAGTAAAAATTTTAAACTTCAAATAACTGGATATTCTTTCAATTTATTTAACTTGATATATTCATTTAAATCAACTCGATATTCATTTAAATCATTCTAAACCAAAATCAAGTTACAAAATCACACCCTTTAGAATCTCAATTTTATTTAAATTTCAAATCAAATTTATTCGATTATACTTCTTAAATAATTTGATTCAAATCAATTTCATATTTATCTTCTGACCTTAATTTTATTTAAATCATTATAAACTCTATATACATTATAATTTAAACATATACTTAACCATATTATGTAAAAACAATCAAACCTTATTGTTTAACTTATTTTATATTTCACAACAAATTTATAGCGTAAAGTCAATAATAAAATAACATTTATATAACATCTGAAATCAATATTTATGTAACCCATATATTTCTTTACAAGACCATAGAAATCACTTCAAAATATTAATATATATACCATGTTGTCTGTATATAATTTTCTACCCTATTGTCAAGTGATACAGATATTTGTCATTTCAATCCGTAATTTAAAATAAAAATTATGTTTATATATCATTGCAAACCGCAATCCCGAATGAAATAAAAATGCGTAACAACTTGCAATTTCTAACGATATATAATACAACACCCATTCATCCAATATCAATCATCAACCATTTATCACAATCATCATCCAATTCAAACAATAACATCAACATAGAACAGATAACAAATAAGAGGTATTTACTGGCAGTTTATATTCAATGATAAATGAAATAACAATTTAACTAGTAGTTTATATGAAAAACTAAATTAGATAACAAATTAATTCAAATAAATTCAATTTAACTGGGATGATGGTTAAAAATATGCCAACAGTCATAAATAAATTTCTATTTACATCATATATCAATTTAACAAACACAAGAAATTTTAGAAGTTGTGAGTGGGTTAAAACACTCACCTTTGAATTTAAATTGAATTTAAATTCAAAATAAGCCCAAAATTTGAACGGTCTCAGAATTCATCCAATCTCATGCGAAAATATTCGGAATTTCAATACGAACCTAGAAGAGAAAACCAGGCGTGAAACGGACCTTGTATGCAGAAGTTATACACGCTAGAACATATGAATGCGAAATTAAAATAAAATAAAATAAATAACAAGGCTACCTAACCCAAGCAGACACGTCAGCACCATTCCTCCTCACGTGAATTTCGTTTAGCAACACTAGCCAGAGAATTTGAAACCTCGCGTTGAAACTGGAATGAGCCGTCATCACTTCGAGCAAAAATCGACATCGTCTGGTCCACCTTCGCGCCGATCCACACACGCCATTGGGCTTGCGCCTCCGAGCCGCTCGATCCTAGGGTCGCGCGACCCCTCCACCATCTCCCTGCAACTCCACGATGTCGCCTTATCAATGCGTGAATTGAGACGATTCTGACCACTATGGAACGTGCGAACCCCACCATGCAAACTGCACGACAACCCTTGCCTCACAACAGCCTCCGATCATCGAGGAGAAGAAGATCCACTGTCGAAATTAGTTTGCTATATATTGAGGAATTTTCAATTTGATTTTGAATTGCAATTGGATCTAGAATTTGATTGTTGGCCATTGATGAGGAGAGACAGCTGAATTGTAGGTACAGGAATGAGGAATAAGAAGTAGGCTAGGGTTTATAACAAGCTATATACGGGCAAAGTTGAAATAGAATAGATGGACACGTTTGATATACGTGTTAACGATAAAATGGCCCAAAAAGCACGTTCTGACTCCGAAACGAAATTGGTTCAACCCATCTGTCAAAATAGATGTTTTGAATATTTTAAACTCGATGGACCATGTTTCAAGTCCAAATACCATCGTATGAAGAAGTATGACAAAATCAAATTATTTCAAATTGATTTCAAGTGATTTCAATTAATCGATTTAAAGGCATTTCAAGCCCATAGATCAAACAACTAGCCCGATCGTTACAAACTTGAAATCCTTCAGTAACTCACCATTACGGATCCGATGAAACTGGTTTTATCGAAATCCGAGTCAGCGGCCAAAATGGTTATTTTCCAATTAATTAAATAAATTAATAATTAATTAATTAAATCAGATTTTCACTTTCAATTCTATAATTGACGATTTTTATCACTTTAAATTTCTTAATCATTTGCACTAATGTATACAAAATTTAGATGCCAATTTAAAGTTGATTAATTCATCACTTTCTGTGTTTAATTTAAATTTCATTATATTCAGGAATTATAAGTTAAATTTCCAATAATTCCACTTAATTGACTTTTCATTCTGTTATTCAATTCATTGCTGTCAAATGGATGAAATTAACATTGGATTCATGACCTATTACATTAATATTCTCACATTCCATCTTGATTTCAATTAACGTGATATTAAGATGTTTAATTTCATTTATTTGCAATTAATCCAATTATTATAGTTCAAATCCCATTAAATTGATAAGTCTTCATTTCCATTCTTTTAATTCAACAAATTGCCCTATTATGTATAATATTAACATTATTCTCAAATATTACCTTAATTGACATTAGCGTAATAATTTATTTAGATTTACTGCAATTTTTCCCACATTTAAATTAACAGGCTAAATAAATAGGTAACATAAAATATTTGTTACCATTTACTTTCAATCAGACTTATAAGTTATTATTCCCAAACAATTGTTACAATTGTTCGCATAACACAAATTTCATTCAATCATCATTAACATACTATTTAATTTTATTTATTAAATTTTTTTTTGAATTTACCAAATACAATCAATTATAACCTTACTATTATTTTAATTATTTGAGATAGCACTAAATTAACTATTTATTAACTTGCATTCACATATTTACCTTAATTTACATTCAGTTACCGTTAACAATGTGTTATTTCATTAATTAATTCAATACTTACTTTTATTTTCTCATATTCAATTTATATCCATGTATAACACTTTCACTACTTCATTTATTAGAATTTTACTCAAATTAGTAATAATTAGTTTTAATTACCATTGTCATATTTCATTTTAGCATTCATTTCAATATTAAATTATAAAGTTTTTATTTCTTACTAAATTTAATTACAAAAATCTTATTTAATTAACCAATTTAATTGTCGAAATTTACGTCGTTACACTCTTTCCCACTTAAAACTTTTCGTCCGCGAAAAGGTAAAGAAGGGGAAAGAAAGAATTGAGTAACAATATCTCATTCAAAAATATTAACTTTATAAACAAATGAATCTACAAATATTATTATTTTAAATAAAATATACCAATTTTACAACCATTAAATCTTTTATACTTAAATTAATAAGGTTTTGGAAACATTTTCAAAATTTTCTAAGTCTGAACGGAGAGGCTCGGGAGAAAATATAATATCAAATATAACAATATACAACATATATCTTCCAAAATAATATATCCCGACATGGGAAAATATAAATAATAACGCTATAAAACCGTAATCCGAGATAGTACCTATTTGTCGGGCAATTTACGCCTAATTATGAAACCAAAAGCAGTAGCAATTGCTTCATAACCTGTATTTCACTTATATAATCCAAATAGAGTTAATAGCTATATAAAATGAAATATTTAAAGTTGTTTCAACCACAAACAAACAACCCAATATAAGCAACAATCACTTACAACAAGGCATACAATCATCAATAAAATTAGCACAAATCAATTATCCATTCATATCAAATAAAACAATTAGTTGTTCGGATTCAAAGGCTTTAAATTGGACAGAATGAAATAAACTACTAAGTTCATCATTTACCCAACAGTCTTAGATGAAACTAAATAGATTATTCGTACATCCCAACAAATTTAAAGTACCCTTGCCCAAACAACCATAAACCAAACAGACAACAATTTCAAACAATAAATCAAGTTCATTCTTATTAATTTTATTTCATACATTTGTTGGTTCGTTTCCTTTTCATTCATATGATGATTTACCTTTTTAATTTACATTTATTTCTTGCAAATTTTCAACATTGATTCAGTGTTTATTTCACTTATTTGCACTTATACATAAATTCATTTTTTTATTTATTCATATAATATAATTTTGTTTTTATTGCATTACATTCATTATTGCACAACTTCATTTATTTACATTCATTTGTTTACACTATTTATGTTCAATTCAACTTCTTAGCATATCAATTCATCTACTTAAGTTTTAATTACTTTCTTATAATACTTACCTTCTATCAAAATTTATTTAAATTAGTAGCCTTTCAATTATATTTAAGTTTATAACAACTACAACATCCAATTCTTATTTGTTAAAGAACTTCATTAAATACTTTCATTATTTCAAATTTTTACTTGTATAATATCCATTACACTTCCTTATTAACATTCCAACTTTTAATATTTGTAAGTTATATACATGCTTTAAGGATGTAGTTCAAAGTTATACAAGTTTTCTCATTTCCTTTAAACTAATTTAATGTTAAATAATCATATCCTCTGTTTTATAAGTTACGAATTCCAAATTTCTTCTAATTTCATTTATAACCCAGCATTTAATCTCTTATTTTAATCGAAGGTTCTAGTTATTAATTAAATTCCATTTCACTACACTAATTGAAACTATTAATTAATGGAAGCTTAAGAACTAAATACCGGGTTTAATTTCAAATCATTTAAAAATAATAGATAAATGTTTATGCTTAAAACTTACATACCCAATTATATTTAAAACGATTAGAAATTTATCTTTGTTCATCAAAATAAATCTGCAGTAAAACTACTATAGTGGCCTTCCCACTTCGAAACTCGAAAATGATTATCGATGATGCGTGCACTCATCACTGAAATTATTTTTCAACGATAGAGAGGGGAGAACAGAACTTATTTCTTCCAAATTTCTTTAAAACAATTCTTTCAAATCATATTGAAATATTTATATCAGAAAATACTTCTAATAATATTATTGCTATATTCCAAAATCATTTAAAAGATATTTTTAGAAATCCTAGAACTAAAGTTCTAAAATTTCCAATTTTCATTTTATTTTAATTTGAATCTTATTTCCAACCAATATTTATAAATTTCACTACCTAACAACCAATATATTACAACCAAATATATATCTTGTTTATAAAAATTTATTTTATATGAAAAATATAATAGGCAAAATTATTTCATTCACCTATATTAAAAACAAATATTATGTCGGTCTGTACTATTAAGTGTTTAGAAATCCCTATTGATGTCATAGCGTCCTATGCATCTACCAGAATTTATAAATACAAAATGGAACAAATTAACACAATATCAAAACCCTTTTATAACACTAACAAATACGCTCTCTCATATATATATATATATATATATATATACACACACATATACATATATATACGCTTAGCGGCTTATCATAGGGTATTACTACCCTATTATTAAAGATTCAGAGGTTTATCGCTAAACCAAAGCTCTGATACCAGATATAACGGACCGCCTTTTAGTACGCTTTAAATCGACGATAAACCAAACACGTCAGACTTAAACCATACAAAAGGGCGGATTGTTATGGGGAAAATAAGAAAAAGCAGTGAAAGAAAAAAAGCAAAATAGAATCTTGCAGCGGAACGATAAAATATATTAATCAAATAACAGTTCATGAAGCTGTTTTACAAAACATTTGATTATACTTATATAATACATATCAAAGTTACGCATACCAGAGAATAATAAATAACAATGCAGCGGAATACAATGGTATAGCAGAATATATAACAAATAGTAATAATAATTCTTCGTCTTCGTCCTCCAGAATTAAGGCGTTCAAATCCTGAAATGCTCAGGCTGACCCCAGTGAATTCAAAAGACAAAACACTCGAGTCAGAACTAAAAGATGTTATGTAAGTTAAATCAACGGTTAAATAATATGAGTGGAACGGCGTCAGAGATGTTTACGGGGTTTGACATCTCCTATCCAGTGTCTAACATGAGTGCAATAACTTAAGAGGTGCTCGGGATTCACATCTCTTAAGGATCCGTTAAACTATTTACTATGTAGTAATATACGCTATTATAATAATGTCTAATAGTAAAATAAACTTACTTTTAAATAGCGTAAAGGGGTTACCCATATAGCCGTTACCACATTAGTCTCGGTAGTCCATCCAGTATCAGTGCATCTCCAGATCAGGAGACTACCTTAAATACTCCACGGGCTACGGGAGAAAACCAAACCCGTACAAGACGCGCTATGGTAGGTGACACAGCACAATTAGGCAATGTGAGGGTAGATATACCAATTACACTTCCGTACCGGTGGTAGCGCATACAGCTACTACCGCCTAGCTCGAGCCACACCCCCAAAATCAAAAGGGTCCCAAACAATCACAAAGTAATAAAATGGTTGTAACGACCCGATATTTTCAACCATTCGCATCGACACATGTCGGACTTGAATTGTTCAAAATACTGAATTGTAAATTAAATTTGGCGAAACTCATAATATACAGTAAGTAAATAAATCACAAATCACGGACACAGAGTAATATAATGCAGCGGAAGTAAAGAAATAGTACTTCATGAAGCTACTAGCATGTACATTAGAGTTAGACAACATACAATAGAAATAACAAGATGATAATCAAGTAAAAGCTGAATACAACACTGGAATCAACTGGATAACTGAGAGTGGAATAGATGGCTGGATCGTCAAGCAAAGCTCCAACTCCGTAGGTGAGTCTCTAATGCTGTATCACTCAGTCTGACCCGAGCGTAAAATAAAACATAATCACTCGAGTCAGGACATACATACTTATACAGTGTAAGCCAATTCAAATGAACTGTAATGTAAAGGCAAGTAACTTAAAGGATGCTTGGGACCGCCCATCCTCTAAGGATCCGTTAAACTATTTACTATGTAGTAATATATCGCTATTATAATAATTTCTATAGTAAAATAAACTTACTTTAAAATAGCGTTAAGCAGTGACCCAATATTCCCCTTAACACGTAATAGTGCCAATAGTCTATACAGTACCATAATACCTCCTAATAGGGAGGCTACCACAGGATACTCCATAGGTACGACACAAATCAAACTCGTACAAGGCACGCTAGGGTAGGTGACATGACACAACTAGGTAATGCCAGGGTAGATATACCAATTACGATTTCGGACCGGTGGTAGTGCGTAGCAGCTACTACTGCCCACCTCGAACAACACTCCCAAATCAAAGGTGCACACCAAACAATCACAAAGTAATAGAATGGCATACGAAGAAGTGCGTCCGATAAGAGGTGCTACCTCCTTTGCCCGTCGATCTCTCCTGTTTTAGCCACCTCATGCCAACTCACGAGATCTTAATGGAACGTCACCACTATCCTACTTCATTCTAGAATCTCCGCTGCATACACGGTTGTCAAAGTGGTTTTCGATATCAACGGAGAGTATGCCCATATCCGATCCCGATCTCTTTAACAACCAACGTTACTATTACTCGTGGTTATAATTTCCAAAATAGTTAATATTAAACCAAAATACTACATTTTAACTTTTAAAAAATGAAGTTATTATATTTACAAATCAAATGTCCAAAATCTCAATTTCAGCCATTGCAACACTTAACAAGTGCGACTGCAACCTCTTTATTTACTCAGGTTTACTTTTAAATTTCGCAACCACGGCACTTACCAAGTACTATAATAACCCTTAATTAATTTTTAGCCTTTAGTTCATTTGCATCAACTACGGCACTTAGAAAGTGCGGTAATATCCCTACAACGGATTTTAAGTTAAATTACAAACTTTAATATAAATTCATCAATAATTAAGCTTTAATTTAAACCAAATTTAACTTATAAAATCATATTTTCCACTTTGAAATAGTCATTTAAATTACCCAAATATTTATGATTTTAATAAAGAAAATTTCACAAATAAACATCAACTTCTCAAAACTTCACTTATTAAAGTCAAATACACAACATTTCAAAATATAACTAAATTTTCAGTTTATTTCTTACCTTTTATTCTTAAACCAAACTTCCATTTCTAAATTAAGATATATTTCAATTCCATTTTTAAGTATCCATTTCTTTAATCATTAAATTCATAGAAAACTCAATAACCCTTTATTAATTTATTTTAAATTCCAATTTATATTAAATTATCATATTTTATTTACTTAACTTGAATTCCATCAAAATCTCCAAAATAAATTTAAACTTCAAATTCCAACTTAACCATTTGTTTATTTATATATTTAACTTATAGAAAATCACTAAAATCATTTTTAATTTAATTTAAGTCAAAATATTATAATATACACATTTTAAAATACATAAAACTTCCGAAAAATATATAAATAACCACGAGTCTGTATAATATTTTCTAACCTAGGTCAAGTGATACGGATAATATATCATTTCAATCCGTAATTTACACAGAAAATCCGGGTTTTATCATTTCAAACATGCAATCCCATGTTAAATAAATAAATAAATATCGTTTAGGCCTATCATTTCAATTCATAACAATTTTACTCTACAGGGAACTTGCAGTGTGGTAAACAATAATAAATAAATAATATAACAGTATAAAATATAATAGCATAAAATATACGGATGATGTGTCAATTTTCATAATAGGTTTTAACATCATAAAATTTATATCACAAGCAAGTAAAATAAAATATAACCATTCTACAATTTCACTTGTTATTAAATTACAATTCTATAAGTATGTTTGTCAAGCTTGAATACTCACCTCTACGACGTAGAAGATTAGATTCAAACAACGATATCCACACCGAAAAAACGTAAAGAAGGCCTGATCAAATTTTAGCGGAGGCGACGATCTGATTCAGATCTTGAAACAAACAAATAAAACTAATTACGCGAATTCAAATACGATCATATCACATTTAATAAAGCAAAACTGAAAAGCAAGACTGAATAAAATTATATGATTAACTAATAACTCGGTCCCTTCTGTGACGCCCCACCCCGAGACCCGCATTATCAAAGAGTACTACTAGGTAATACTGTCTGCTAATGCGGAGAATAGGGCTGGTTAGGAGCGACCATCTATAGTCTTGTCTTCAATATCTATTGAATGTGTCGATTAGTGCTCTATATTTTTTTCTTTGATATCTCAAGTGGATCGACATATCCAATAAATTCTTAATACAAAAATATAGGTGGCTATAGGATCTACCAGAACAAAATACAACAATCATATGAATAACACATCACTGAACAGCAGATAGATATATATATACATATCTACCGATACATCCCAATACAATACGAATGATACAACATATGTGGTATGACGACCACAATATACACAAGAGTCAAAACAATATACATATCAGAGCAACGACCAAAAAGACTACAACAAAAAGGGTAACAGATGAGTCCATGCGGAAGCAGAATAGGCTAAGCCCAAATGTACCTAACCCGAAACATCTCGGTCTGTCCCGAGTATAAAATACACGGGTCAGTCTAGCTAAAGATATCAGCTTATAAGGATAAGCAATAATAGAGGCATATGGATAAAGGTAATATTCTTCTTAAACAAGAAGGAACAATACCGATTGTAAGCATAAGTATAAGTATGGTATGGTTACTTAAGTAATGATATGATATCACTTGCACAAACATATAATTTCAAAATAGATAAGACAATCTATAAAATGTTAAATATAGAAAGCCTCACATCATCGGCATATCACAAATCATCAATAGTTGTTTAGGGAAAAATATAACTTCTAAAAGGAGAAATCCCAAACCCGCCATATCGGCAACTCAAAGAATCTCAAAGAAATACCATCTCTAAAATATGCCACAAGGCAATTAAATATATTCTCCAACATAGGAGAATATAATCCTAAACAAACGCCAAAAGGCAAATCTCATGTAATAACGCCAATAGGAAATCTCAATAGTAACGCCAAAAGGCAAATCTAAAATAACGCCCGTGTAGTCAACTCAAATCTCAAAGATAGAACTCCCAAGAGTTCAAACTCCTGAAAAGTAATCGCCACAAATATATCGAATGGTTCAAAGGACCTACTCCAAAAAGGGCGATACATTAGGGAAAATAGTCAAAGGAATCATCTCAAAAGTATTTGCACGTGCATGTGGCCGAAACCTTGCCAAGTACTGTTATCTCAAATAGGTACCTCGCTCGAAGGCAAAATGTCACAATGGCAAATACGCCGCAATAGCAAACGTCTGGAAGACAAATACGCCGCAATGGCCAACGCCGCAATGGCAATGACACAAAGGTCCAGTACTGGCATGCCGCAATTGCAAATGTGTCACAAACTCTCAAATAGGAACCCAAATAGTGTTAACATGCGTCCCATACCACACGTTCGCACTAAACGGTTTACTAGCCGCTAGTAAATTTCACACACAGAGCAGTAAAAAGTTTACCTCATCTCAGCGGTAAACTCGACCCAAACGTCAAAACGATCAAACGGACAAGTGAGGAATTAACCGATAAGATAAATGCCTGTGTCGCATACCACATGTTTTACCAAACCATTTAATTCTCCTTCTCATTCGCTCGAATAGTGCAAAAACGTGTATTTTATATATAAATAATTTACTTGATAAAACCAGCTTTTAATACCAATTTCGAAAGTCCTATTTGAAAATTCTCTTATTATCGAGAATAAATAGATTCTATATTTGAAAATACTTTTAAAAAAATCATACAATGATAATTTAAAATTCCCATTTATTTAAAAAATTATTTCAAAAAGGTTTGGAAAAATCCGTGCTCGAAAACGAATAAAAACCCAAGAAATCACTCAAATCGATATTCGAATTCAATTCGAATTAAATTAAAATTAACGGCAAATTAAATTCAAATTTAATCCTAAATATGAATTTCAAAATCTTCAAAATTTGGCTAGTCTACTGATAGACATCATGACCTCAAAAAATTTCAGGAATATCATAAAACATGAAGTAAAAGTCAAAAGTCGAACTTTTTATCATGAAATAAAATAGTTTCGACCACCTAAATCTCATAATTTTACAAAGCTTTAAACATGAAAGTTGTAAATAAAAGTCTCAACTTTCAAACAAGAAAAAGATAATTCAATTTGAATTTACGGTTTAAAAGTTATGACCGAAATAATTTTTAGATTTAAATTCATTGTCGCTGTCGTTTATCCTCAGGGCAGCGATACAAATTATGATTTTTGACTATATAAAGCTCAAAATTTACCAAAACATAAAACATGAAAGTTGTAGTCAAAAATATAAGCTTTGCAAAACATTAAAAATTATCAAATTTCGATTGAAGATGCGAAAGATGTGATTAAAATAATTCTGCGTTTCAAAGTTAAAATTAAAAACACAGGACATAGAGGTTACTTGCTCTTCAAACACACATTACGGTCAGAAAAATTTATATATACAGAAAATGATAAATACAAAACTTGTTTCTTATAAATATATCTTTCAACTGGAAAAAACCCCACTCAATTTAGATTCACCATTCAAAAATTATGGTGATTTTAGTTTAGGTTTCAACACGGAAAATCGATAGTGCAGAGCATGTGTATCAGTTTCAAACCCAATTGCGACCTTATAGATCAAAGAATTTGCAGAAGCTTAAAACAGGAAATTTGTTCCTTTATTTCTTAGCTTTCTAACAGAAAAAAAGTATACATAATTTGGATTTATTTCTTAAAAGTTACAGCCATTTTACTTTCAGACATCAACAGCACGAAATTTGAAATGGCTGTGCTATACTATCAGTTTCAAACTTAATTTAGACCCTTTTAAACATAGAATTTCAAAAAATTGTTAAAATAGAACTTATGGATTATTTAAATATCTTTCTACCACAAAAATATTGAGCGGATTCGGATCATTCTACACTGAAATATTGCTGTTTTACTATAGCAATGTTCACAAATAAATTACAGCAACCACTTTGCAAATTTCAACAATTCAATCAAATTACTCAAACCATTCAACTATTTACCGAATTCAAAGTATTAAGACTTTATAGAGATAGATATGTAAGTTTGCAACTCACCTCAGAAATTTTAAAGAGCGAATCCTGGAAATTTGAAGAAAGATGGAAGCTTGCCTTTGATTTGGGGATTTTAGCTCTAGGGTTTTTTTTCTTTTTCTTTTAGCTTTGAGATCTTTCTTTTAGTTTACTATAAACTTAACTAAGTATGTTAACTTTGAGAAGTATATGTATTCTCATTAGTTAAAAAGGTGAGTGAGCTTTAAACCCAAAACCCAATAGTCCATGTGTGAATACTTAATCTAAATTAACTAAGTTATTCATGTTTTTACGCTTTATTTCATATATTTTAGCCAAAACAACTTACATTTTCATATTTTCAACTTTATATAAATCATACAAACTTATTTTATGTTTAACAAAATGTTCCCACAACATATAAAAGATAGTTTGGCCATCAAAATTATTTTCTATCATTAAACTCTTATTTTTACTTAAGTGCTCAATTTACACTATAATTTATATAAGACAATATTTTAGCAACCAAATTTACACAAAAATCATTTTATTGTCAAATTAAATATAACAAACCTTATTAACATCATTCTTACATCCAATTCATATGTTAAACAAAAATTCACCTTTTTAGTTACAATAAAATTAACAAAAACAACAATTGGCGATAATTTGCAAAATTTATTGCAATTTATTATATGAAAACCATATAATATTCATTTTCCTCCAAACTAACATAATAAATCTTTTTAAAACTTTATTTTAATCGTTTTACACTTATTTCGACAAATTAACGTTGATTAAAATATTCTGTCTTATTAATTAATACAATAAATTTCCAAATCTTCATATTTCTAATATTCACCATTTATAACCAACATTATCATCTTTTACTCTTTCCAAATTGGATGTTTGTTCAAAACAAACAATTTTATATTTCCAAATTATTTTTATTCCTCCATTATTAAATTGTAACCACTGTTATAATTAAATTTCCAAGTAATCACCACAACCAGGGTTGTTACACCTTCACCATACGTTTTAACCCACACCTCAAGTCTCGGCTGTGACGACTCGGGTTTCTACTACCAAAAATCCGTTTCGTCTTGAAGAAAGAAAGGGGTGAGAAAATAGAAAAGATAGAGAAGAAAGAACAACAACATCAGAATCTCACAGCGGAACGAATAAATTATATTAATCACATAAGTATTTATATAATATACAACATTAATCAAAGTTATACAGATAATACATCACATACTAGACAGTTATAAACACCTGTCTAGTTACTACAACTCGATACAAAAAACATCACAGAGATACCAGCACAGCGAAACTATATGTATATCTACAACGCTGAAGCCTCCTGCTCCATTGCTCCTCCCGAATTCATCAAAGCTAACCTGAATCCCTTGGCCACTCGTAAAAATTTGAGCACCCGAGAGTTTATGAAAAACAGAAATAAACTCCGGGTCGGACATGGGTCTGGTGTGAGTAACAGGTTAAAGTTGCTTACTTTTGAAAATCCTTTGAAATAAAAGGTATCACGTAAGACTCCCCACACATAAACATGGGTAAGTTTTTACTTTACGCTAACCAAAACATTTGATAGGAAATTCAATGATATTATAATAGGTCTAGGGTTTTCAAGTAAATAGAAAATAGCCGAAATTGTTACATTCATTATATTCCAGGTACTAACCACAAAAGTGGGTAATACAATCAAAATCGTTGGCACTTATTGGATTGTGGATTCCATACAATGGCAGGCCTACTGGGGTACCGCCCGTCACAGTACGTGGCCTAGATCAACGTACCGAGGATCACTCCCGACCCCCTACAACACAAGGCCGGAACCATTCCTTACTGAACAGTCCCGAACAAGACAACCCCGGCAGTTGTTGCAATCAACCACCCACACAGCCGAAAAGTAAAGGGACATCTAGACAGGGGAATATCTTGTCCTGCTTGGGCATGACCCACCTAACCTTGTTGCACCTCCCCTGTTTTAGCCATTCCCGGTTGATGAGGCTTGAGGCTGCGATTACCTTTAAAGAATACATTTCTGAGAATGCTCATCGCCCACCTGACGATGTTCTGAAAGTATTCAATCCATACAAGTTCGTTCCGGGTTCTAACGAAACTTAAGGCATTATCTCGTCACACTCATTTTGGAACCACCCTTAGAGTCAACGACAATAACCCTTGCATTCTGAATCTTTATCTTCACTTCAGATTCACGGCCCATCGTTAATTTGGAATCGATGTGGTTTTCGGATGACCAAATATGGAAACCCAATCCCGGTCTCATCGAAATCCAAAACGTATCTTTTAAGACCAAGTTGTCTATTTAGTCTTTACAGTTCAATTCAATATTATCAATATACACACAGATAGATAATTCACATCTCATAATAGATAATCACATTATCATCATAAACAGATAATCTATATCATCATCCAAACAGGTAATTAAATATTATCATACTTAAACCAAGCATCTATATCACATAGATATTACACATGTCATATCTGAATTCAAAATCATCAAATGAGATATCAATATCATTCATCCATAAGCAATGATTTATAATCATACCATTTATAATTAGTTTAAAATGAATTAAATTAACTACTTCTATCTCTAATTAATTTAAAGTAAATTAAATTAATTCTTTATCTATAAATCCTGCTTATACAATCATTAATTAGCTATAAATCAAATTAGTTAATCATCCTCTAAATATTTATCTTGATTAAACACCCTTGATTAACCATTCTCTAATTACAATAATAATTAGTCTTTAATTAATTTTACAAATTTATTATCCTAAATTATTCATATTAATTAACATGTAATTACTTCATTTATTAACTAAATATAATTAATTACATTTATTCTTAATTAATTACATTAATAAATCACCACATTATTAATTATTCCTTAATTAAACAATTCTTATTTACATCATTAATTATATTAATTAATGATCTCTAGTTATATTTAAATTAAATTACTTTATTTAAATTAATCACATTAAATAAATAATCTTTAATTAAACACTATTATTAATCATCCTTGATTAATAACAATCCAGTAATTAACCTTTAATTACTTATATAAATAATTAATTAGTCCATAATTAATAATCTCCACTAATTAATCCCTTGATTAATAACAAAGTAATTACCCAAATTCTCCATTAACCAATTATCTTTCACTAATTACATTTAGTAATTATCATTAATTACTTTCCTAAGTAATTCCACTTCATTAATTACGTTAAGTAATCACACTTAACAATTTAACCAATGATTATCTTAAATTAATTAAACTAAATTAATTAACTTAAACTAATCAAATTACTTTAATTAATTACATTGATAATTAATTCCTTAATTACTTTTATTAAGTAATTATACTAACAATTCCACAAATGATATAAACGCTTAAGAATAAACATTTATTTCCTTAAGCATTTCACTTATACTTATTCCATTTCAGATTATTTAATTAGTTAATCATTTATTAATCAATTATTGAATCTTAATTATTTAATTAATTACTTATTTTTCTTCACACCATTTAATTAATTACTTCTTAATCAAGTTATTTAACTTTAATTAACCATTCCTTAATCATTAATTAGTACTTTAATTATTAATAAAACTTAATTTCCCATTTATTAACTGCTAATTAGTTAATAAATTAATTCTTAATTCTAAATTAAATTACTTAATTAATTAACTATTAATTCATTTATCAATTAACTTTAAGCATTTAATTACCAATAAATTTATCACTTCATTATTAATCAATCTAAACTCTGATTACCGTTATAAAGCAATCAGTCCTAATAACTTTCCAAAATAGTTAATCAATATTAATTAGTTATCTTAATTAACATTTAATAGTTCTTCTTGGAAATTTTGAAAATCGAATTATTATTAACCATAAACTTAAATGTTAATAAAATTTATAATTAACTTAAAATAATTACTTAATTAATTTAATAATTAAGTATTAAAACATTATTAAAGTATTAACTAAAATAATAAGGACTTGTATTACATTTTAACTCAAGAGTTAAACCTTTATTTAGCTATAGTATTTAAAACTTGTAGAAAACATGTTACTTAACTTCACTTTCAATATACATAACTGCAATTCTAGGATAACTCGAGTATCCCTGGTTAAAACTTGAGTAATACGTTCACCTGTACCCGCTTCTCCTTCTCCCCTCTTTTTTTCCTTCTTACTTTCCAGTAAGTTAAGAGTTTAAAACTTAAGTAAAATTAAAAGCAACAGGCTCCTTCATTAACACGCTGACACAACTCACCCCGTACACATGCACGGCGGCGTGCGAGGCTCTGATGATCTTCCAAGATCATCTGCATGTCCCAAAATCCATGAAGACACGAAAACCAAGCTCGAATCACTTTTAAAGTTTACAAATTGAAATTTGGTCGTTTGGGTCGAAAAACTGAAGCTCACACGGTCGACAAAACGACCTCACCACCGTCCCCGAGACCATTGAGACGCTTAACCTTTGGCTACACCTCGACAACACGCCAACGCTCCATTTCCTAATTGCTTGTGACACTCGATCGTGAAGTGATGACGAACTCACCACGTTTACGGTCAAGTTCAAAAACTCGACTAAAACCCTAACTCGGTCTCGTTCTTCAAATTCACACAATAGAAAAATTATTTCACATTTTTTTCAATATCATAGATGATCATACTATCTTCATACAAAATTTCAACCTTTATTAATGGATCACTCACCAGTAATTGATAAAAATGCAAATTTGTTCACATTCGAAATTCTCTGAGAATACTAAGCTAAAAATCTTAATTCTAGTTTTAAGAAATCATATTTTGCAGTAGGAATTTAAACTATGAACTTGACTTAATATTTTACAACTGTCCATTTTATCAAGTTATCATTTGATGCCTGTAAAACATAATTACAGTGATTATATTTTACAACAAAGTTCAGTTAGCTTTTAGAAATCAAAATTTAAGTTAAACATCTTGTTTAGTTGAAAAGCTTAAAGCTTTAAAATGATCTGTTGAGAATAAATTGTAATTGGAAGAAAATATACAACCTGTAACAATCATCAGAGGTGTACAGAGCATCAAAAACATGTATTCAAATTGAAGCACATATATAATCCAGGTTATCTATAAATCTTGAACTATTTTAAATGAACTTAAAGCTTAAAAATTTCTTGTTTACTCACAGCAAATGAAAAAAACGGAGCAAGTTTATAATGAAAGCAGTTTGAATTTACAGGCTTGAAATATATAGAAATTTCATCTCACAAACACCTAGAGAAAAATGAATATATAAATATTGACAAAATATATTTAAGCATTCAAATATTAGCATACAACAGATTTTAAAACCTAAGTAATTTTAAAAGTGTTACTCACCATTGTTGAGAATTGAACAGAGCATTTTATTTTGAAAAGCTTTGAACTTTAAAAACCGTGAATGGCCTTGCTTATGATCTCCAAATCTTCTTATCTTTGTTGAGTTGCAAACATTATTCCAGTTGTATAAATGGAAGCATTTGTTATTATTTCAGATTTTCTATGTTGAACGAATGAAAATAAGTATAGATATATAGAAAGAAAAGTTAGGATGGGGGAAGGTGTTTACTGGGTTAAGAAAATTTTCTGGTACTACTATTTGTGTTTTGTTTTATCAGGCCAGATTTTTGTATTATGGAGGCCGTAATGATCTTTAAAACAATACGAAATGACTTGGTTAGCTGCTAATAAATGGAGTCATTCAATGCTAATGTACTTAATGTCTCCTACAAATCGTATGTATAGATATTTTTTTATTTTACACAAACCTGGTTTGCTTCAAACATGATGTTCATACTTGTCCGAATCTTAATTTACAAGCTACTTGCATTTTATTTTATTTTGTTTGCTCTAACCTGCATACTTTATGTTCAGATATTTTTGCGTTTTACCTTTCTTATATATTTGATAGAATACTTATTTTACTTTATTATTATACTTGCTTGCATACTTATTTACAGCTACAAGTATGCCTTTTTATTTTTACTTTGCTTTGTTTCATAACTTTGCATTTTTTTACAAGCATATTTATTTACAGGCCTATACATATATTTTTACTTGTCTGGGTACGCCTTTTATCCTATGTACATAGCTATTTTATTTTATTTTGCTTCGTTTAAATATTTTATAAGATTTATTTTATCTTAACATACTTGAAAGATTTTATTTCATATTTCAAATTATAGCTTCCCAAAATATGTGAGTGTGTGAATATATATATACATAAGTTTAAAATAACAATTCCTATTTATTTAAAATCCATTGTAATGATATTTCATTATTATTATTGTTTAAAAATAACTCATTATTAATTTAAAATAATCCATAAATAAATTTATCACTACATAAATAAATTACTTATTTTATCAACCATATTTGAAACAAAAACAAAACAACCTTTGTTAAATTTAAATTTAAGTTAAATCTTTTAAACAAATTTTAACTTTATCTTTAGTATATTTTTAATCAAAATTTTATCAAGCTATACTAAAAAGAAAATAAAACAATCTTTTTGTTACTAAATTTTAAATTTAAACTTAAGCTAGAATAAATTCTAACTATTAAATATTTATTTTAAGTATTTAAAGCCATACAGTTATTTATTTAATAGCTTAATACTAAATTAAATCAAAATTCCAAATTATCAAAATATTAAAATTAGAAAACATGTCATTCTTTATTAACTTAAAACAAAGATTAACTATTTACAATATATATACGAATATATAGATACATATTGTAAATAGAAAATAATTAAATTAGCTTTTAAAAGATAAATTATCAGTTAAATATTTATTTAAAGGAAGATTATTAAATCAATTCGAATCTTATTAACAATCATTATCAAATTAATTTAATTTTTGGCACAGATTATTAAATTTATATTGCCAAAAATTCCGGGATATCACATTCCTTCCCCCTTAAAAGAATTTCGTCCCCGAAATTTAAAACAAAGGTAATTTAATAATCTAATTAAAATTAATTTTTAAAACACAAGCATATATCAATCATATGCTAACAACCTTAGCAACCAATTCATCCAATCAAACAAATCTAACTATCCAGACAGAATTCCGGATAGAATTTTCTCGAGTTTCCCAAATATAAATACCAGGATACTCGCTCTACAGAATCCAAACAACCAATACTAGAACTTCCACTCACCTAGATCTATAAAATAAGACAGGATATCCGACTACAGACAAGTCTGAATCAACATCCAAAACTCCCTGAACTGCTGGTTCTACAACCAGAGATAGATCTTACACGTACTTCCTCAGAGATACGTGAAACACAACGAATTCTAGTTATCCAAACTGACAATTCAATTCTGAAGACCAAACACTTATCGAAAATCGAATCACCGACTTCGGAATCCAAATTCCTTCGTCTCTTTTCCACAAAACACTTCGGACGATCCTGTGCTATCTACATATTCCTGATCATCTCAACTCTTGCTGATGTCCTTAGAATCAAACTGAACCAAAGATAATCCAACAAAATGATCTTTCCAAGATCAACCAAACTCAGAACACAAACTCTATTCCAAAATTAGAAGGCTGATCTCACTTCTCTCATCTGGAAAAGATAAAACACGTGCAGTCCAATCTGGCCTCAGATCCTGAAAAATTCCCTGTAGAACTCCCCAATCCAAACGCTGCAACATCCAATTGCTTCCATACAAAAATAGCTGCCACCATGCTTCCACTGCGCAACTCTAACTAAGCAGATGAAAATGCTGAAGTCGAACACAGACTGGACAACACATCCCAACATTAGGGTTCCATAGATCAAAAAGAAAACTCAGAAGTTCCTCCAAAATCTAAGCCACTTCACCAAACTCAAAAACCATCCTATTACTAAGCTGATCCATCGGTACCACTTCTGAAATTCCATCGATACCAAACTCAAATCTCCAAATGCTGACAAATCTCTGACTTCTTGAAGACATCCAGAAAAATCTCCAAAACACAAGAGAACACTCAAACTATCGCAAGTCACTTTGCGATTAATCCAGCCTACTTTCAAAGAAAAACTGTTCTCGCTTTACCAAACACAACAGCCTATGCTTAATTAGCCAATCCATTGAAGAAACGGAACTACTCTACTGCTTCTGAAGTTACACCAAGAAAACAGCTAAGCCGGAAGACTTCCTAATCCAAAGCTCTTCGAGAAACTCGGACCTCAAAGCAAACAGAAACACCCTTCTGAAAACAGCCACAACACCGAGCAGACACACTTCCTTAACTTGTTCCAAAGAAACATCTTCGGAGACATCCATAGTCGATGTGTCTCATCACACAGCTACTACACCTTGATGTATCAAGATATCATGACTTGCTACAGATCCAAATTCTAGCTCAACCAAACTTACACTTCAAAGATGAACTCCGAGCCTTAACAGGTTTCCTTCAGAGATTAATGAAATCCTTACACCACCCAAAGCTCACTCGAGACGGTATTAGGTCTACAGTCTCGACAGATATGCTTCCAACCTCAATCATTCAAACTCTAACCATTTGTAGTCGTGTTACACACACCACTACCCAATCTACCTTTATAGCTCATTGTAAAACCAGAATAGGTAACCCAACAATAGGTAAGAATAAATATATATATATATATATCAAAATTACAAATACGCTCTCTTAAGAAAAAAAATCACTCAAGAGCCTAGGTATTCACTCAACCTAGCACACTGATACCAACTGTGACGACCCGGGTTTCTGACCCCAGAAAGCCGTATCATCCTGAAGAAAGAAAGGGGTGAGAAAATAGAAAAGATAGAGAAGAAAGAACAACAACATCAGAATCTCACAGCGGAACGAATAAATTATATTAATCACATAAGTATTTACATAATATACAACATCAATCAAAGTTATACAGATAATACATCACATACTAGACAGTTATAAACACCTGTCTAGTTACTACAACTCGATACACAAAACATCACAGAGATACCAGCACAGCGGAACTATATGTATATCTACAACGCTGAAGCCTCCTACTCCATTGCTCCTCCCGAATTCGTCAAAGCTAACTTGAATCCCTTGGCTACTCGTAAAAATTTGAGTAACCGAGAGTTTATGAAAAACAGAAATAAACTCCGGGTCAGACATGGGTCTAGAGTGAGTAACAGGTTAAAGTTGCTTAATTTTGAAAATCCTTTGAAATAAAAGGTATCACGTAAGACTCCCCACACATAAACATGGGTAAGTTTTTACCCTACGCTAACCAAAACATTTGATAGGAAATTTAGTGATATTATAACAGGTCTAGGGTTTTCAAGTAAATAGAAAATAGCCGAAATTGTTACATTTATTAATTTCCAGCTACTAGCCACAAAAGTGGGTAATACAATCAAAACCGTTGGCACTTATTGTATTGTTGATTCCATACAAAGGCAGGGCTATTGGGGTACCGCCCGTCACAGTACGTGGCCTAGATCAACGTACCGAGGATCACTCCCGACCTCCTACAACACAAGGCCGGAACCATTCCTTACTGAACAATCCCGAACAAGACAACCCCGGCAGTTGTTGCAATCAACTACCCACACAGCCGAAAAGTAAAGGGACATCTAGATAGGGGAACATCTTGTCCTGCTTGGGCATGACCCACCTAACCTTGCTGCACCTCCCCTGTTTTAGCCATTCCCGGTTGATGAAGCTTGAGGCTGCGATTACCTTTAAAGAGTACATTTCTTGGAATCCTCATTGCCTACCTGAAGATGCTCTAAAAGCATTCAATCCATACAAGTTTGTTCCGGGTTCGAAGGAAACCGAAGGCATTATCTCGTTACAATCATTTTGGAATCACCCTCAGAGTTAACGACAATAAACCTTGCATTCTGAATCTTCATCTTCACTTCAGATTCACGACCTATCGTTAATTTGGAATCGATGTGGTTTTCGGATTACCAAATATGGAAACCCGATCCCGGTCTCATCGAAATCCAAAAAGTATCTTTTAAGGCCAAGTTGTCTATTTAGTCTTAACAGTTCAATTCAATATTATCAATGTACACACAGATAGATAATTCACATCTCATAATAGATAATCACATTATCATCATAAACAGATAATCTGTATCATCATCCAAACAGATAATTAAATATTATCATACTTAAACCAAGCATCCATATCACGTAGATATTACTCATGTCATATCTGAATTCAGAATCATCAAATGAAATATCAATATCATTCATCCATAAGTAATGATTTATAATCATACCATTTATAATTAATTTAAAATGAATTAAATTAACTACTTCTATCTCTAATTAATTTGAAGTAAATTAAATTAATTCTTTATCCATAAATTCTGCTTATACAATCATTAATTAGCTATGAATCAAATTAGTTAATCATCCTCTAAATATTTATCTTGATTAAACACCATTGATTAATCATTCTCTAATTACAATAAGTTATTAGTCTTTAATTAATTTTACAAATTTATTATCCTAAATTATTCATAGTAATTAACATTTAATTACTTCATTTATTAATTAAATATAATTAATTACATTTATTCTTAATTAATTACATAAATAAATAACCACATTATTAATTATTCCTTAATTAAACAATTCTTAATTACATCATTAATTATATTAATTAATGATCTCTAATTATATTTAAATTAAATTACTTTAGTTAAATTAATTACATTAAATAAATATTCTTTAATTAAACACAATTATTAATCACCCTCGATTAATAACAATCCAGTATTAACGCTTAATTACTTATATAAATAAATTAATTAGTCCATAATTAATTATCTCCACTAATTAATCCCTTGATTAATAACAAAAGTAATTACCCAAATTCTCCATTAACAAATTATCTTTCACTAATTATATTCAGTAATTATCATTAATTACTTTCCTAAGTAATTCCACTTCATTAATTACATTAAGTAATCACACTTAACAATTTTACCAATGGTTATCTTAAATTAATTAAACTAAATTAATTAACTTAAACTATTCACATTACTTTAATTAATTACAATGAGTAATTAATTCCTTAATTGCTTTTATTAGGTAATTATACTAACATTTCCACAAATGATATAAACGCTTAAGAATAAACATTTATTTCCTTCATCATTTCACTTATACTTATTCCATTTCAAATTATTTAATTAATTAATCATTTCTTAATCAATTATTGAATCTTAATTATTTAATTAATTACTTATTTTGCTTCACACCATTTAATTAATTACTTCTTAATCAAGTTATTTAACTTTAATTAGCCATTCCTTAATCATTAATTAATACTTTAATTAGTAATAAAACTTAATTTCCCACTTATTAACTGCTAATTGCTTAATAAATCAATTAGTAATTCTTAATTAAATTACTTAATTAATTAACTATTAATTCATTTATTAATTAACTTTAAGCAGTTAATTACCAATAAATTTATCACTTCATTATTAACCAATCTAAACTCTGATTGTCGTTATAAAGCAATCATCCTAATTACTTTCCAAAATAGTTAATCAATATTAATTAGTCGTCTTAATTAACATTTAATAGTTCTTCTTGGAAATTTTGAAAATCGAATTATTATTAACCATAAACTTAAATGTTAATAAAATACTTAACTTAAAATAATTACTTAATTAAGTTAATAATTACGTATTAAAACACTATTAAAGTATTAACTAAAATAATAAGGACTTGTATTACATTTTAACTCAACAATTAAACCTTTATTTAGCTATAGTATTTAAAACTTGTAGAAAACATGTTACTTAACTTCACTTTCAATATACATCACTGCAATTCTAGGATAACTCGAGTATCCCTGGTTAAAACTTGAGTAATACGTTCACCTGTACCCGCTTCTCCTTCTCCCCTCTTTTTTTCCTTCTTACTTTCCAGTAAGTTAAGAGTTTAAAACTTAAGTAAAATTAAAAGCAACAGGCTCCTTCATTAACACGCTGACACAACTCACCCCGTACACATGCACGGCGGCGTGCGAGGCTCTGATGATCTTCCAAGATCATCTGCATGTCCCAAAATCCATGAAGACACGAAAACCAAGCTCGAATCACTTTTAAAGTTTACAAATTGAAATTTGGTCGTTTGGGTCGAAAAACTGAAGCTCACACGGTCGACAAAACGACCTCGCCACCGCCGCCGAGACCACCTGAGACCCTCAACCTTTGGCCACACCTCGACAACATGCCAACGCTCCATTTCCCAATTGATCGTGACACTCGATTGCGAAGTGATGACGAACTCGCCACGTTTACACTCAAGTTCAAAAATTCGACTAAAACCCTAACTCGGCCTCGTTCTTAAAATTCACACATTAGAAAAATTATTTCACATTTTTTTCAATATCATAGATGATCATACTATCTTCATACCAAATTTCAACCTTTATTAATGGATCACTCACCAGTAATTGATAAAAATGCAATATTTGTTCACATTCGAATTGCTCTGAGAATACTAAGCTAAAAATCTTAATTCTAGTTTTAAAAAATCATATTTTGCAGTAGGAATTTAAACTATGAATTTGACTTAATATTCTACAACGGTCCATTTTATCAAGTTATCATTTGATGCCTGTAAAACAAAA
Source organism: Allium cepa (assembly GCA_030765085.1). Taxonomy (NCBI): domain Eukaryota; kingdom Viridiplantae; phylum Streptophyta; class Magnoliopsida; order Asparagales; family Amaryllidaceae; genus Allium; species Allium cepa. Next base: position 915,164,852 of record CM060943.1, read on the forward strand.
TTACAGTGATTATATTTTACAAAAAAGTTCAGTCAGCTTTTAGAAATCTAAATTTAAGTTAAACATCTTGTTTAGTTGAAAAGCTTAAGCTTTAAAATAATCTGTTGAGAATAAATTGTAATTGGAAGAAAATATACAACCTATATCAATCATCAGAGGTGTAAAGAGCATCATAAACATGTATTCAAATTGAAGCACATATATAATCTAGGTTATCTATAAACCTTGAAATATTTTAAATGAACTTAAAGCTTATAAATTTCTTGTTTACGCACAACAAATGAAAAAAACAGAGCAAGTTTATAATTAAAGCAGTTTGAATTTGCAGGCTTGAAATATATAGAAATATCATCTCACAAACACCTAGAGAAAAATGAATATATAAATATTCACACAATATATTTAAGCATTCAAATATTAGCATGCAATAGTTTTTAAAACCTAAGTAATTTTAAAAGTGTTACTCACCATTGTTGAGAATTGAACAGAGCATTTTATTTTGAAAAGCTTCGAACTTAAAAACTGAAAGTGCTTTGCTTGTGATCTCCAAATCTTCTTGTCTTTGTTGAGTTGCAAACATTATTCCACTTGTATAAATGGAAGCATTTGTTATTATTTCAGATTTGCTATGTTGAACGAATGAAAATAAGTATAGATACATAGAAAGAAAAGTTAGGATGGAGGAAGGTGTTTACTGGGTTAAGCAAATTTGCAAGTACTACTATTTGTGTTTTGTTTTATCTGGCCAGATTTTTGTATTATGGAGGCTGAAATGATCTTTAAAACAATTCGAAATGACGTGGTTAGCTGCTAATAAATGGAGTCATTCAATGCTAATGTACTTAATGTCTCCTACAAATCTTATGTATAGATATTTTTTTTATTTTACACAAACTTGGTTTGCTTCAAACATGATGTTCATACTTGTCTGAATCTTAATTTACAAGCTACTTGCATTTTATTTTATTTTGTTTGCTCTAACCTGCATACTTTATGTTCAGATATTTTTGCTTTTTACCTTTCTTATATATTTGATAGAATACTTATTTTACTTTGTTACTATACTTGCTTGCATACTTATTTACAGTTACAAGTATGCCTTTTTATTTTTACTTTGCTTTGTTTCATAACTTTGCATTTCTTTTACAAGCATATTTATTTACAGGCCTATACATATATTTTTACTTGTCTGGTGGTAACTCCCCTTCATTAGCGACCTAAGACCTAAAGACATGGAACGACCTAACTATAGGAATGGTCTAGCGACTTAAAGATGGCTCGACCTAAAGAGGAGAGCGACTTATCAAGCTTCGCGACCTAACAGAGAGCTGTGACCTAAAGGAGGCCGCGACCTAAGAGTAGCTGCGACCTAAAGTGTTGCGACCTAAGACTGTCTCGACCTAAAGGCAGCAGTGACCCAAAAAGGCCACGACCTAAAAGAACAAGCAACCTAAAAAAGGGGACGATCTAATTACTGAAGTAACCTGGCGAGCTAAGGATTGCCGCGACCAAACCAGATAAGCAAGCAAGCGACCTAAAGATTTTATGCGACCTAACTGTCCGCCGACCTATGAAGCTCCGCGACCTAAGGAAGGCTGCAACCTATAGAATTCACACGACCTAGCGGAGTGCTTCAACCTAAGGAAGGTCGCAACCTAAGGAACTCAACGATTTAAGATTAACTATGGATGCAGGAAATTACTCACGACCTAGGATAGGTCGTTAGCGACCTAAATGCCAGAGTAAAGGAGTTGAACTATACTATGCCGTAGGGGGATAGGTCGCTCGCGACCTAGGACTTGTGCAAATCAGCATAAGGAAGGAAGCACCAATACTCTTCAGGTTGACTACAACCATACTTAGGTCGGTCACGACCTACGACCTTGCTTAGGTCGGCCACGACCTACGACCTAACTCTAAAAAATGCCTATAAATATGACCCTAACTCCAACTAGTAAAGGACTTTTGGCTCACTCTCTTCAAGCGCCGATACTCTGCTGCATTCCGAACCAATCTAACACTTGAAGCTCTCAAGACACTAAGAACGCTACAAACAACTTCAAGAAGAGATCACATACATCCAACATGGATTCGAAAACTCTCATCTTCATCGAAGTTTAGGCTACTTGTTCTAAGTCTCTTGTAATTCAAAGTGTATTGAACTTGGGAAGAATTGTATCAGCTTGTAACGAGATCATCAATAAAAGTACTTAAAGTGGACGTAGGCTATACCCTTAAGCCGAACCACTATAAAATTGTTGTTGTTTACTGCTTTTCTGCTATTATCTGCTTGTAATCTGTTCCCGAGTTATCGGGTGGTGCTTTCACAACTATAACTCATACACCGGGGTGTTAGCGTTCAAATTTTAGCGTAACATTTTTGGTGCTTTCATTGAGAGCTGAACTCAGGTGAGTTATCATCATTGCTTCACAGAGATTTGTAGAGAGAATTTCCTTGAAAACCAGAAGTCTATCCGAGATTATGGCTCCTGGAAGGAAGAGTAGATCTGTCAGATCTGGGAATATTCAAGAGGGAACCTCCGCTTCCCCTATATCGAATCAAGCCACTCCAACTATCGGAGTTACAAAGGCAGAGCTGGATGCTGCAATTTTAGGGCTGAACCAACAGATCAATGCCCAAAATGCACAACTCGAGGCTCAAAAGGCCCAGAATGCCCTAATTCTAAATAGGTTGAACGATCTGCTTGGGGAAAACCGTCAACCAGCGGGTAATGAGAGGAATTTTGCTGGCAACCTTCATGATGCTGAAGAAAGAAATGCTCCTGAAAGGGCTGCTATCCCCTTTGAACAAACACTTCCAGAGGTTGGTGGATCTAGAATTCGACATGATGAGGAGTATCTTTCTGGAATGGTCCGACAAATTATGAAAGAGAGTATGCAGAGGGTTGAAGACGAGAAAGAATGGGGTTTCGCCCCAAGTAAGACTCCATTTACTGAGAAAATCTTAAAGGCTGAATTCCCAAGGAAGTTTGTCCCTCCAACCATTCCAGCTTATAAGGGGACAAGTGATCCAAATGAATTCCTATACAAATATGATTGGCACATGACAGGTGCCAGAGCCTCTGATGAAATAAAGTGCCGATATTTTCCTGTGTATCTCGAAGGTGTAGCTCTGCTTTGGTTCACCAAACTTCCAGTCCGATCTATCGATCAGTTTTCTGACTTAACTCGGAAGTTCAAGGAGCAGTTCAGACTATACGCCTCAAAAGCTAAGGATATCATGTCACTGTCAAGTTTGGAACAGAATCTAGGGGAAACTATCAGATCTTTCTTAAACCGCTTTAATATAGCGCTAGCTGAGGTGGACAATGCAGAACCGCGAATGATATTGACTTATCTGATGAAGGGTATTGACAAGTCAAGCGAATTTGGGAAATGGCTAAACATGAAGGAACCAAATTCCCTTGAAAAATTCTATAAAAAAGCAGATGAATTCATACGCTTAGAAAGCCGTCCCGTACCGGTAAAGGCAGTATTGGAAAAAGCTGAAGATAACACTGTTGCTCCACGCAAGAATGAACCTGTAGGGCAAAAGAGGGAAAATAACAATGGGAAGAAACAGGGTAATCTGAAGAAGCCCCGATCCTTCAAGCCATCAGAGTATACTCCTTTATCAGATACGCCGGAACGTATCTACCATGCCATTAAAGATTATGTTGACTTTCCTAAACCTCCTCCTCTAAGGACCGGGAAAAAGGCTATACAGAGTGGGAAGTTCTGCCGCTTCCATAATCAACCCGGTCACGAGACCGACGAATGCCGCCAGTTGAAAAATCTGATTGAAGAGTTGCTAAGGGAAAACAAACTGCAGCAATTTGTCAAAAAGAATAACAACAATCCTGCTTCATCTAGTCAGGGACAACAGGCTCCTACTCAACAGCCAAGGACGATTGAGAAGGCTGCAGGGCATGAATCTGGAAGGCCCATTATTAATGTCATTACAGGAGGACCTCACCCAGCAGGCAGAAGCTGGGGTGAGATGGAAAGGTATACCAGCGCTTTAAAGTATGTGCCGACTGAGGAAGATGTATTTGTTTTGGAAGGTGCTACGCCTTTGAAGCAACAAAGAACTTTCGATGATGATATTGTGTTCAGAGCCAGAGATTCCGCAGGTATTGAAGCTCCTACTTTGGATCCTCTAGTCATCTCGGCTGGTATCGGACCAGCTATTGTCAGAAAAGTTCTCATTGATTGTGGCGCATCCTGCAATATTCTCTTTAAGAAAACATTCGACCAAATGAAGATCCCTATGGCTGATGTGCAAGCCTCATCGCAGAAAATTGCTGGTTTCACTGGGGAGCCAAAGCAGCCGGTAGGGACCATTGATTTGTTTGTGGAACTTGGAGAAGGAGAGAGAAAATTGGTCCGCAAGAAAACTTTTGTGATTGTCGACGAATTTTCTGCTTACAATGCTTTCCTTGGTCGCCCAACTCTGGCAACGTTCAAAGCTGTTCTTGCCCCGTGGTGCCTCACTATTAAATTCCCTACAGACAATGGAGTAGGAGTTATAAAAGGTCATCAAAATGCTGGGCGAGAGTGCTATCTGACAGAGCTACGAGAAACCAGAAAAAGAGAAATGGGAAAGAATGCAGCAGCCCCAGTCCGCATCAAAGAACCAGCCTTGTAGCAATTACAGGGCGGACCCTGCACTGGCGAGCACAGCGGAGCAAGGAAAGAAAAACTTCGATTGGACTCCCGAATGCCAAAAAGCCTTTGATGAATTGATTCGCCATATGGAGACGCCTCCAATACTTTCTAGGCCTGGCGATGGCGAGGATCTTCTTATATACTTGGCAGTATCATCTCATGCTTTAAGTGCAGCGCTGATACGGGAAGACAAAAGGATTCAACATCCAGTTTACTATATCAGCAAAAGACTCACTGGGGCAGAGATGAATTACTCTAAGTTGGAAAAACTCGCCTATTGCTTACTAATTGCGTCTAGGAAGTTGAGGCAATATTTTCAAGCTCATCCTATCAGAGTCCTCACTGATCAACCTTTAAAGCAAGTCCTGTTTCGCCCTGAAACTTCGGGTCGTCTTCTAAAGTGGAATATTGAACTCAGTCAGTATGACATCACTTATCATCCCCGGAAAGCGATCAATGGACAAGCTTTAGCAGATTTTATTGCAGAATTTACAGATAAGGGTAACAGTGAGGAAGAAACGGTCGACAATTCCCCGATCCAGTGGAAGTTATATGTCGATGGTGCGAGAAACGACTACTGTTCCGTAGCCGGAGTTGTACTTGAGACTCCTGAAGGTCGATCATTATGCTATGCACTAAGATTGGAATTTCCTTCAACAAACAATGAAGCAGAATACGAAGCCCTTATCGCTGGCTTAAGGATTGCTAAAGAATTAAACATCCGAGCGCTACAGATATTCAGTGATTCTCAGCTTATTGTATGCCAAGTCAAAAAGGAATTCCAAGCAAAAGGGGGGAATCTGCCCGCCTACTTGTCAAAGGCTTGGGAACTCCTGGATGATTTCGATCATTACATGATAAGCCACATTCCTCGAGAAGAAAACATGAAAGCAGATTCTCTCGCGAAGTATTCGAGCACAGGCGAAGCTCAATTTCTGGGGCTAACTCCAGTGGAGGTCCTGTCGACTCCTAGCTTTGATGAGATGGACATTGATTGGATCATGAGCATGTCTCAAGAGCAAGAATCATGGATGACTCCGATAATAGAATATCTGCTCAATGGATCCTTACCAGGGAACTCAAAAGAACGACAAAAGCTACTGAGAAAAGCCTCTCGATACGTAATCCAGGATGGTCGGTTGTACAGACGAGGATTCTCAATGCCTTACTTCGATGTGTATCCAGGGAAGAGTCAAAAGCAATCCTAGCAGAGGTACACGGAGGAGAATGTGGTGATCATTCAGGTGGCCAAACATTAGCAAAGAAAATTCTCCGATACGGATATTTTTGGCCAGAAATTAATCGAGATGCAACAGAGTATTCCCGAAAATGTGACAGATGTCAAAGATTCGCCAAAATTCCTAGGGCTCCTTCCACTGAACTCACACAGATGGTCAGTCCATGGCCGTTTGCGATATGGGGAATAGACCTTGTAGGACCGTTGCCAACTGCCAAATCTGGAATTAAATATGCCATTGTTGCTGTAGATTATTTTACTAAGTGGGCAGAAGCTGAACCACTGGCTACTATCACCTCAAAGAAGATGATAAGTTTTGTGACTAAAAACATCATTTGCAGATACGGGGTGCCTCAAAAAATAATTACAGACAATGGAACTCAATTTGAAAGTGAAGAATTCCAAGATTTTTGCAAGCGATTCAAAATCCGGAAAAGCTTCTCAGCAGTAGCTCATCCGCAGGCAAACGGGCAAGTGGAAGCCGTGAACAAAATTATTAAGTCAACCATCAAGAAGCAACTTGAAAGAGCAAAAGGCGGTTGGGTCGATAAGCTACCACTGGCACTATGGGCATACAGAACCACTCACAAAACTGCGACTGGGCACACCCCGTTTTCATTGGCATACGGGTCAGAAGCAATGATTCCAGTAGAAATAGAGGTCCCTTCACACAGAAGAATCCATTTCAATCAAGCAAAAAACGAAAAGCTACAGCTTGAAGCGCTAGATCTCCTTGATGAAAAAAAAGATGAGGCTAATCTCAGAATTGCAGCTCATTAGCAAAGAATAGCCAGACATTTCAATTCCAAAGTTCGCCAACGCAGCTTTGAGATTGGAGACCTAGTCCTGAAGAGAATTATGACAGCGACATGTGTGTTTGGGCCAAATTGGGAAGGACCATATGTAATAGGTCAGAAGCTTCTTGACGGCACATTCAAACTCACCACTGTTGAAGGAGATCAAATTCCAAGGGCACGGAACAGCAACCATTTGCGTCCATACTTTGCTTGAAAATTTTGTTGAAATATTGTAAAAAGAATTATGAATGTATGATTCTTGTAATTGAAAGCAATTGTAAAACTGATGCAAGTAAATAATGAAAGAATATAAAGTGGATGTAGGCCCAATTTCCTGGCCGAACCACTATAAATCTTGTGTTCCTTATTATTATTACATGTTTGCTTTATTTTCGATATAAAAAGTACATAGAATGTATTGCTGAAATGTCGATTTGAATTTTTGCAGACAATGGAAATGAAACTTGCACATAAAAAGACCAAGTGATTCTCGCCAAATTTCAAGTCACAAGAGCCCCGAATTCAAATCCTAGATAGGAAGTACTTCAATTGAACGACCTATGATTTCGACAGAAACGGGTCTTTGCTAATAAATTGAGATCGTTTGAACAAACAAACATCCAATTAAGAAGCTAGTGCTCGTTCTCACGAAATTGCCTGACAATGAAGCACACTTCCTTGGATTAAACAAGTTACTTGTAAAAAAAAAAAAAAAAAAAGAAGGGGCAGAGGATCATTGAAAAGGCATAAGCAAGTGAACAGAGGAACAACCAAAGCCATCATCGGCAGCACAAGTCCTCTTCGGAGGCACAACTCTTCGGAGGATAAAGACCTCTAATGGGTCATACGCCACAAAAAAGAAAGTTCTCTACTCAACAAAAAAGATTGGAGAAGTCATGACCCTCCAACCATGAGAGAGTAACTTCCAGGCGATGAAAACCCTCTCTGAGGCACATTTCACCAGGAGTTGAAGTGTCATTACCGCTCTTCGGGATTTCACTTCACCAAAGTTGAAATGCAAACAAAATAAAAGCCCTCTTCGGAGGCCCATTTCACCAGGAGTTGAAGTGTTATGACCGCTCTTCGGAATTACACTTCACCAGAATTGAAATGCAAACAAAATAAAAGCCCTCTTCGGAGGCCCATTTCACCAGGAGTTGAAGTGTTATGACCGCTCTTCGGAATTACACTTCACCAGAGTTGAAATGCAAACAAAATAAAAGCCCTCTTCGGAGGCACATTTCGCCAGGAGTTGAAGTGTAGCAACCGCTCTTCGGAATTTTACTTCACCAAAGTTGAAATGCAAAACAAGATAAAGACCTTCCTGGAAGCCCATGTTTCACCGATATTGAAATAAAACTTCCAAGTGTTGAAACGTGAAAAGGCTTTCCTCGAAGGCACAACTCTTTGGAGGTACACGTTTCACCAAGATTGAAATAAAACTTCCAAGTGTTGAAACGTGAGAAATCCCTCCTCAGAGGTACAACCCCCTCCCGGGGACACAATTAAAAAGAAAGACCTCTTCAGAAGCCCACGTTTCACCGAGATTGAAATAAAACTTCCAAGTGTTGAAACGTGAAAAGGCTTTCTTCAAAGGCACAACTCTTTGGAGGAACACGTTTCACCAAGATTGAAATAAAACTTCCAAGTGTTGAAACGTGAAAAAATATCTCCTCAGAGGCACAAATTTTTATTAAAAAAAAAAGAAAAAAAGAAAAATCCTCATCAAGAGAGTACTTTAACTTTCAAAGGAAGAGCAATTTACCTATTCTAAAAAAAAAGAAGGGGGAAAGAAAGTTAAAGTACATTCGGAGGTCTGCTTTACCACATAGAAGAATTCACTTGGCAAAATGTATACATACGCAAAAGGAAAAAGTGATTTCTTCGAAGGACAAAGCGTACAAACTTATATGAAGGAAGTTGCACTCTACGAAAATTCTCTTCGAGAATGAAGTAATTATTCTTTAGAAAACGAGAGTGCAAGTCCCCTCAAAGTATACGATATTGCAGTAAGCTCATGGTATAGGGGCAACATGGTATAGTTACATACAAGGTGGTATAGCTACGTCGGTAAAGTACGCTCTAACAACATACCACAAGCTCACCGCAATATCGTATAAATAAACTTGTACAAAAATGAATAATAAATGCATTCTCAAATTCAAACAAAAGTCTGTACAAATAAAGAATCATTTTATTCAATTGTAGATATTGCAGATACAGGTTTCAAAATAAAAAGCAGGGGCCGGTGCCTGCACAACACCCGACCATTACACAAAAAAGGAATCAAAAAGCTCAACTCTTCATTTCTTCTTGCCGCCTTTAGACCCTTTACCCTGCCGAATGATTAGCTTTTCAGGTCTTTCAGGTCGGTCTGAAGGCATAAGGGAAGAAGGGGAGGGAGGTGCAACTGGCGCAATTTCCGGTTCCTCTTCAGTGGTGATAATTTTCTTCCCCCTCCTCTCCGATGTCCCATGCTTCTTTCTTCTCTTCGAAGAAGACTCACTCCCTGGAGTAACGAGAGCGGACAAAACTACGTCGTCAGAAGGAGTCCGCTCCGGAGAGATCTCGCCTCCTTCAAGTCCCTCATCTTTTTGCTCCTGCGAAGCAATAGGGTCATCCAAGCCATGAAGAGCCTCAATTTTCTCCTCTTGTGACCCGGGTTGTGAGGCAGAAGGAGGAGTCACCTGAAGAGATGGAGGAGGAATAACCAGAGGAGGCGAAGTATACACAGCACTTGTTGTTTCAACTGCAGAAGAAGAGAAATTGAAAATGTTAGTATCTTCCCAAAAGAAGGGAGATATGGGTTCATCAAGATTCAAGAAGTAATCGAGAAGCTCATCAAATTTTTGAGGAATAAGCAGGCAATCCACCTGAATCGGACCAATGTCGAAATTACCTAAAGATGTTGGCTTCGTCAGTTCAATCTCATAATTCTGAGCCCCAATGTCCTCCAAAGCCTCTTCATTTGTAGGGGTAATTACCCCGGTTCTTGTAGGAGGCGGCAAATGAGCACTAGAGCCTGTAATGTCCACCTCGGGAGAAACTAGAGGACGTTCAGAGGTAGTAGGCAGTACTTCTTTTTCAGAACGCTCCTCTTCCGCCATCCCGGCCCGCGCTCTGGCAAGCTGCTCTTTTCCCTTGGCAAGAGCGACGCGGGCTTCATCATCAAGATAATGTTCTTCAAGGGCTGACACAGCATATCCAGCACCTTTACCACCGAGCATATCAAGTGTTGCCTCCCAAACTTCAGCCAGTGTGATTTCATACTTGGGGCCTAGAAAGGCAAGGCTGCCACGTCCCAAAATGCTGTGCAGATAAAAATCGAATAATGTGGAGCTAATGTCAGCTTTGGTTGCTTGATGAGCCTCTTCGGCCGCAAGTTTACCAGCAACAGCCTCGTCGCGCTCCTTTTCGGCCATGGCAAGTCGAGTTTTTAACAACTCTATCTCCAAGCTTTGAGAGCCGGTCTGTTCTCGCAGTTGTATAGTTTCAGCACGATATTCTTCTATGACCTTTTCCTTGTGTGCAAGCTTATCTTCGACTGCTCTTTGACTGGCATGCGCATCTCGTACTTGTTGCTGAAGCATGCTCTCCTTTTGAGAATGGAAAGTAGATGAAGTAGCTAATTCTTCCTTAAGTTTTTCTACTTCCGCTTCCAGCTTTTCATTGTAGGAAGCAATACTTCTCATTTCGGCGTCATGCTGTTCGAGAGTCTTCTGCCACTCAGCCTTATCGTTCTCCATTGTTAGCATGGCCTCGAGATTGGCTCGGTTAACCCTCTGAAGTTCGTCGACAAGTTTTTGCCAGTTTGACATTCTTTCAATATCGGTCCTGACAGTATCAAGATTTCGCAGCATAGCCGGTTTGTCGAGAGGAACCAAGTCGAGATCAAATCGAACCCCTCTCAGGCACCACTGAGGAAATCGACTTTGAAGAGTGGGAGGACCTTGCCCGAATTGGTATGCGGGCCGGTTGATGATTGCTTGAATGTCGGAGCGAACGGGAGCAGGAGATTGAGAAGGGACATGTTCAGAAGCTGAAGGAGTTGTTTCTTCAGTAAGTCTAGCCCGCTTGCTAGAAGAATCGTCTATGTGACTCTTCCCTCTCTCATCATGAGCTTTTCTCTTTTGGGTATCATCATCTCTGTGGGGAAGATCATGTCTTTCTTTTCCCTTCGGCGACGTTCTTCATATGCTCGTCTCTCGTCGGCTTTCCTGATGGCCCTCTCTTCATCCGATTCTCTGTGAGAAGGGAGGTAACGCCTGTAATCATACTGGCTACGCCTCCCGTAGCGCTGGAAGTCATCATAGTACGAGCCGCTGTGCCCCATAGGAGAATCTGGAATAAAAATAATAAGCTTTATAAATCTTTAAAGTACAAGAAGATAAGTGCGTAGAAGTGATGAGAAATCCAAAGTGTCGTGTAACGTGTAAACTACGCGCATCGAGTTACAAACCACTCTATGGAATAGAAGTAGTGATAACTTGAGTAGGAGGAGTTGACATTTGTTGTAAAGAAGATGTCGCCTCGATTACAGAAGAGACAGTTTTAGAAACATCATCTTTGAAAAGTTCTTGAGATGTCACAATTAAATCGCTCAACCCCTCAAAAACATCATCGCCATCTTGTTTTTTGGAGCTTGCTTTCTTAACTCCTTCACTAGTAGATCGAGGGGGTTCTTCCTCTCCAGTAACTGGGGCAAGTACAGACTTGTCAGATGGCCCCGCAACATCTTTTGGAATTGAACACTTAACTAGTGAAGTTTCTATAGAGGTTCCTCCCTGCAAGTGCTCTTTAGTGGAGACTGGGGCATCAGGATTGTTCGTCGGAGAATCAGGAACCTCCGTTGGAACTTCATGTATTTGAGTGGAACGAGAAGGATGTAGAAGCTCAAACTGATGAAGAAGTTCTTCTGTCAATAGAAATTTTGCGCTTCTTTCTTCAGCAGCCACAGTGCTTAGCCTTTCAAAAACTGACTTATGGCTGGAATCTCTAGAAGGAGGAGGAAGTGCTGTAAAAATAAGGAATAGAATCAGCATCTAGCAATACGAACCAGGCAAAACTTAGAATAAAATTAAAGAAAGAAGAGAAAAAAGATCTCACTTCCTACTCTCCAGTCTGCGTAAAATTCTGCGGGGCAACGAATGTAGAAGTATTGATTCAGGAAACCATGTGCACTCTCCGGCAAATCCAAAATAAGTTTGCGGTTCCTCGCACCTCTTACAAGTACAATTGAAGGATGGTCCTTGTTCTTCGCAAAAGTGCACAAGTAACAGATTTCCTCAAAACTCGGAAGACGATCAAGAGTCCTCCTGAACAGAACACACAATCCCATCAAAATAGCATAGCCATTGGGGTGCAGCTGGAAAGGAGAGATCGTCGGTCGAAGGAGGATTTGCCGGAGAAATTCATTAAAAGGAGGAATTGCTCCACTCGAGCACATTTGTCGATTAATGGCAACAAAACCGTAAGGTGGTCTATCAGCAGAATCATTTGGTCCAGGGAGTAAAACTTCTGCCTCGGCAATGCCAAATTGAACGCATAATTGATTAAGCGCCCGCTGTTTCAAGAGGGTAGGAGTTCTTTCCGGAGGATTCTCTAGTGGAATAGCAATCGGGAAAACCCCTTCAGCGTGTTCTATCATCTCTTCTTGTTGAGACATCATTCTACATAAGCGACTGGATGTTCAGATGAGAAGGTGCACGTTTCCTAAAAAGTGTGAAGTGTTGTGCAGAACTAAAAAAAAAAAAGAGGAAAGCAAACATAACTGAAATCAAACTAGTTGACAATTAGTCGACTATGAGATTTCAGAACTTGTTAATATAGATCTCAAGTGTAGTGTTAATGCGAACGAATCAGCTTTAACTGGATATTTTATTTTTGCTTTAACACTTCACTTGAATTCATTGGTTCACAGCATTTCATTCGCACAGTTCATTTAAATTGATTTTTCTTTATCGACTAATCTGTCATTCGATGTGGGCAGTCAATGGCAGTATATTCGTCCCAGTTTTCTGCAAATGTTATGTTTAACAGGTTATTAGCATTAGAGATAGCCTAAAACAAAGTGCAACAGAATTCAAATCCATATAGTTCAAAGTTCAAACAGTTCAATCAAAGTTGTCACAAAATTTCACAAGTCTTAGGTCGTCCAGCGACCTAGCATAGGTCGGGGCTTCATTAGGACGCATTGTGCAAATAAAAGAGTTCAAGGCTTTATGTCAAAATGATGCGAATCGGTCAAGTCCTAACTCGGCCGCGACCTAAAGCTTATGCCGCAAAAACTTAGGTCATTACAAAGTTAGATCGCTAAGAAGTTAGGTCGCATGGTTCATATTCAAGCAGACCACCCTAAGGTCGATCCTCCACTCACACGCTGCCACATCATCTCCTCCATTACCCGTGTAGCTAAAAATCCATTAACCCGTTAACCCGTTGGAACCTTCCTCATCTCCTCCGAATTTGTAAGCCAATTAGTTCGAAACGCCATAATTCACCATCTTCCTCCTACATCGTCACGAATTACCTAAGAATCCAACCCAAATCGCCTCAAACTCATAACAAATCCGATATACTACCATGTTCACAGGAATCACGAATTCAACTCACTACTGTGCTTTCATGAATTACAACTAATGGCGATCAAAATCGACCACGACTTGACTCAAAAGATGAAACGCGGCATACAAAATTGTTATGAGGTTCGGAGATGGAAATTCGTGGTTCAATGATGATCGCGAGATGGATAGAGATTAAGTATACTTACGCAATATGATAGCAGGAATGAATCGGTGGACGATTAAACTCAGAATTGCTCTCGAAATCACAAGATTCTGTTAATGGCCAAATAAGATATTAAAACAGATGAGATGAAGAAGGAACTACCTAAGCTATTTATACCCCGGAGGAGTAAAATGTGAATCGACACGCACGACCTAGTTTCCTCAATAGGTCGCTTGCGACCTAACAACTCATCAGAGCACGAGTTAAGAAGGTCGAAGCACACGACCTACGACCTAGGCGTATACTTCGAGGGGCAAATGTTAACTCCCCTTCATTAGCGACCTAAGACCTAAAGACATGGAACGACCTAACTATAGGAATGGTCTAGCGACTTAAAGATTGCTCGACCTAAAGAGGAGAGCGACCTATCAAGCTTCGCGACCTAACAGAGAGCTGTGACCTAAAGGAGGCCGCGACCTAAGAGTAGCTGCGACCTAAAGTGTTGCGACCTAAGACTGTCTCGACCTAAAGGCAGCAGCGACCCAAAAAGGCCACGACCTAAAAGAACAAGCAACCTAAAAAAGGGGACGATCTAATTACTGAAGTAACCTGGCGAGCTAAGGATTGCCGCGACCTAACCAGATAAGCAAGCAAGCGACCTAAAGATTTTATGCGACCTAACTGTCCACCGACCTATGAAGCTCCGCGATCTAAGGAAGGCTGCAACCTATAGAATTCACACGACCTAGCGGAGTGCTTCGACCTAAGGAAGGTCGCAACCTAAGGAACTCAACGATTTAAGATTAACTATGGATGTAGGAAATTACTCACGACCTAGGATAGGTCGTTAGCGACCTAAATGCCAGAGTAAAGGAGTTGAACTATACTATGCCGTAGGGGGATAGGTCGCTCGCGACCTAGGACTTGTGCAAATCAGCATAAGGAAGGAAGCACCAATACTCTTCAGGTTGACTACAACCATACTTAGGTCGGTCACGACCTACGACCTTGCTTAGGTCGGCCACGACCTACGACCTAACTCTAAAAAATGCCTATAAATATGACCCTAACTCCAACTAGTAAAGGACTTTTGGCTCACTCTCTTCAAGCGCCGATACTCTGCTGCATTCCGAACCAATCTAACACTTGAAGCTCTCAAGACACTAAGAACGCTACAAACAACTTCAAGAAGAGATCACATACATCCAACATGGATTCGAAAACTCTCATCTTCATCAAAGTTTAGGCTACTTGTTCTAAGTCTCTTGTAATTCAAAGTGTATTGAACTTGGGAAGAATTGTATCAGCTTGTAACGAGATCATCAATAAAAGTACTTAAAGTGGACGTAGGCTATACCCTTAAGCCGAACCACTATAAAATTGTTGTTGTTTACTGCTTTTCTGCTATTATCTGCTTGTAATCTGTTCCCGAGCTATCGGGTGGTGCTTTCACAACTATAACTCATACACCGGGGTGTTAGCGTTCAAATTTTAGCGTTAACATCTGGGTATGCCTTTTATCCTATGTACATAGCTATTTTATTTTATTTTGCTTTGTTTAAATATTTTATAAGATTTATTTTATATTAACATGCTTGAAAGATTTTATTATATATTTCAAATCATAGCTTCCCAAAATATGAGTGTGTATATATATATACACATAAGTTTAAAATAACAATTCCTATTTATTTAAAATCCATTGTAAAGATATTTCATTATTATTATTGTTTAAAAATAACTCTTTATTAATTTAAAATAATCCATAAATAAATTTATCACTACATAAATAAATTACTTATTTTATCAACCATATTTGAAACAAAAACAAAACAACCTTTGTTAAATTTAAATTTAAGTTAAAATCTTTTAAACAAATTTTAACTTTATCTTTAGTATATTTTTAAGCAAAATTTTATCAAGCTATACTAAAAAGAAAATAAAACAATTTTTTTGTTACTAAATTTTAAATTTAAACTTAAGCTAAAATAAATTCTAACTATTAAACATTTATTTTAAGTATTTAAAACCATACAATTATTTATTTAATAGCTTAATACTAAATTAAATCAAATTTCCAAATTATCAGAAATATTAAAATTAGAAAACATGTCTTTCTTTATTAACTTAAAACAAAGATTAACTATTTACAATATATATACAAATATGTAGATACATATTGTAAATAGAAAATAATTAAATTAACTTTTAAAAGATAAATTACCAGTTAAATATTTATTTAAAGGAAGATTATTAAATCAATTCAAATCTTATTAACAATCATTATCAAATTAATTTAATTTTTAACACAGATTATTAAATTTATATTGCCAAAAATTCCGGGATATCACATTCCTTCCCCCTTAAAAGAATTTCATCCCCGAAATTTACAACAATGGTAATTTAATAATCTAATTAAAATTAATTTTTAAAACACAAGCATATATCAATCATATGCTAACAACCCTAGCAACCAATTCATCCAATCAAACAAATCTAACTATCCAGACAAAATTTCGGATAGAATTTTCTCGAGTTTCCCAAATATAAATACCAGGATACTTGCTCTACAGAATCCAAACAACTAATACTAGAACTTCCACTCATCTAGATCTATAAAACAAGACAGGATATCCGACTACAGACAAGTCTGAATCAACATCCAAAACTCCCTGAACTGCTGGTTCTACAACCAGAGATAGATCCTACACGTACTTCCTCAGAGATACGTGAAATACAACGAATTCTAGTAATCCAAACTGACAATTCAATTCTGAAGACCAAACACTTATCCAAAATCAAATCTCCGACATCGGAATCCAAATTCCTTCGTCTCTTTTCCACAAAGCTCTTCGGACGATCCTGTGCTTCCTACATCTTCCTGATCAGCTCAACTCTTGCTGATGTCCTTAGAATCAAACTGAACCAAAGACAATCCAACAAAATGATCTTTCCAAGATCAACCAAACTCAGAATACAAACTCTATTCCAAAATCAGAAGGCTGATCTCACTTCTCTCATCTAGAAAAAATAAAACACGTGCACTCCAATCTGACCTCGGATCCTGAAAAATTCCCTGTAGAACTCCCCAATCCAAACACTGCAACATCCAATTTCTTCCATACAAAAACAGCTGCCACCATGCTTCCACTGCGCAACTCTAACTAAGCAGATGAAAATGCTGAAGTCGAACACAGTCTGGACAATACATCTCAACATTAGGGTTCCATAGAACAAAAAAAAACTCAGAAGTTCCTCCAAAATCTGAGCCACTTCACCAAACTCAAAAACCATCCTATTACTAAGCTGATCCATTGGTAGCACTTCTGAAATCCCATCGATACCAAACTCAAATATCCAAATGCTTACAAATCTCTGACTTCTTGAAGACATCCAGAAAAATCTCTAAAACACAAGAGAACACTCAACCTATCGCAAGTCACTTTGCGATTAACCCAGCCTACTTTCAAAGAAAAACTATTCTCGCTTTACCAAACAGAACAGCCTATGCTTAATTAGCCAATCCATTGAAGAAACGGAACTACTTTACTGCTTCTGAAGTCACCCCAAGAAAACCGCTAAGCCGGAAGACTTTCTAATCCAAAGCTCTTCGTGAAACTCGGACCTCAAAGAAAACAGAAACACCCAGCTGAACACAGCCACAACACCGAGCAGACACACTTCCTTAACTTGTTCCAAAGAAACATCTTCGGAGACATCCATAGTCAATGTGTCTCATCACACAGCTACTACACCTTGATGTATCAAGATATCATGACTTGCTACAGATCCAAATTCTAGCTCAATCAAACATACACTTCATAGATGAACTCCGAACCTTAACAGGTTTCCTTCAGAGATTAATGAAATCCTTACACCACCCAAAGCTCACTAGAGACGGTATTAGGTCTACAGTCTCGACAGATATACTTCCAACCTCAATCATTTAAACTCTAACCATTGGTAGTCGTGTTACACACACCACTACCCAATCTACCTTTATAGCTCATTGGAAAACCGGAACAGGTAACCCAACAATAGGTAAGAATATATATATATATATCAAAATTACAAATACGCTCTCTTAAGAAAAAAATCACTCAAGAGCCTAGGTGTTCACTCAACCTAGCGCTCTGATACCAACTGTGACGACCGTAGTTTCTGACCCCAGAAACCCGTATCATCCTGAAGAAAGAAAGGGGTGAGAAAATAGAAAAGATAGAGAAGAAAGTACAATAACATCAGAATCTCACAGCAGAACGAATAAATTATATTAATCACATAAGTATTTACATAATATACAACATCAATCAAAGTTATACAGATAATACATCACATACTAGACAGTTATAAACACCTGTCTATTTACTAAAACTCGATACACAAAACATCACAGAGATACCAGCACAGCGGAACTACATGTATATCTACAATGCTGAAGCCTCCTGCTCCATTGCTCCTCTCGAATTCGTCAAAGCTAACCTGAATCCCTTGGCTACTCGTAAAAATTTGAGTAATCGAGAGTTTATGAAAAATATATATAAACTCCGGGTCAGACATGGGTCTGGTGTGAGTAACAGGTTAAAGTTGCTTAACTTTGAAAAACCTTTGAAAACAAAAGATATCACGTAAGACTTCCCATACATAAACATGGAAAAGTTTTTATCTTACGCTAACCAAAACATTTGATAGGAAATCCGATGATATTATAATAGTGTCTAGGGTTTTCAAGTAAATAACAAATAGCCGAAATTGTTACATGATTAAATTCCAGCTACTAGCCACAAAAGTGGGTAATACAATCAAAACCATTGGCAATTATTGGATTGTGGATTCCATACAATGGCAGGGCTACTGGGGTATCGCCCGTCACAGTACGTGGCCTAGATCAACGTACCGAGGATCACTCCCTAGCCCCTATAACACAAGGCCGGAACCATTCCTTACTGAACAGTCTCGAACAAGACAACCCTGGCAGTTGTTGCAATCAACCGCCCACATAGCCGAAAACTAAAGGGACATCTAGATAGGGGAACATCTTGTCCAGCTTGGGCATGACCCACCAAACCTTGCTACACCTCCCTTGTTTTAGCCATTCCCGGTTGATGAAGCTTGAGGCTGCGATTACCTTTAAAGAATACATTTCTTCGAATGCTCATCGCCTACCTGACGATGTTCTGAAAGCATTCAATCCATACAAGTTCGTTCCGGGTTCGAACGAAACTGAAGGCATTATCTCGTTACACTCATTTTGGAATCACCCTCAGAGTTAACGACAATAACCCTTGCATTTTGAATCTTCATCTTCACTTCAGATTCACGACCTATCGTTAATTTGGAATCGATGTGGTTTTCGGATGACCAAATATGGAAACCCGATCCCGGTCTCATCGAAATCCAAAACGTATCTTTTAAGGCCAAGTTGTCTATTTAGTCTTAACAGTTCAATTCAATATTATCAATATACATACATATAGATAATTCACATCTCATAATAGATAATCACATTATCATCATAAACAGATAATCTGTATCATCATCCAAAAAGATAATTAAATATTATCATACTTAAACCAAGCATCCATATCACATAGATATTACTCATGTCATATCTGAATTCAAAATCATCAAATGAGATATCAATATCATTCATCCATAAGTAACGATTTATAATCATACCATTTATAATTAGTTTAAAATGAATTAAATTAACTACTTCTATCTCTAATTAATTTAAAGTAAATTAAATTAATTCTTTATATATAAATCCTGCTTATACAATCATTAATTAGCTATAAATAAAATTAGTTAATCATCCTCTAAATATTTATCTTGATTAAACACCCTTGATTAATCATTCTCTAATTACAATAAGTAATTAGTCATTAATTAATTTTACAAATTTATTATCCTAAATTATTCATAGTAATTAACATTTAATTACTTCATTTATTAATTAAATATAATTAATTACATTTATTCTTAATTAATTACATAAATAAATCACCACATTATTAATTATTCCTTAATTAGACAATTCTTAATTACATCATTAATTATATTAATTAACGATCTCTAATTATATTTAAATGAAATTACTTTATTTAAATTAATTACATTAAATAAATATTCTTCAATTAAACACAATTATTAATCACCCTTGATTAATAACAATCCAGTAATTAACCCTTAATTACTTGTATAAATAAATTAATTAGTCCATAATTAATTATCTCCACTAATTAATCCCTTGATTAATAACAAAAGTAATTACCCAAATTCTCCATTAACAATTATCTTTCACTAATTACATTCAGTAATTATCATTAATTACTTTCCTAAGTAATTCCACTTCTTTAATTACATTAAGTAATCACACTTAACAATTTAACCAATGATTATCTTAAATTAATTAAACTAAATTAATTAACTTAAACTAATCACATTACGTTAATTAATTACATTGAGTAATTAATTCGTTAATTACTTTTATTAAGTAACTATACTAACAATTCCACAAATGATATAAACGCTTAAGAATAAACATTTATTTCCTTCATCATTTCACTTATACTTATTCCATTTCAAATTATTTAATTAATTAATCATTTCTTAATCAATTATTGAATCTTAATTATTTAATTAATTACTTATTTTTCTTCACACCATTTAATTAATTACTTCTTATCAAGTTATTTAACTTTAATTAGCCATTCCTTAATCATTAATTAATAATTTAATTATTAATAAAAATTAATTTCCCATTTATTAACTGCTAATTGCTTAATAAATCAATTATTAATTCTTAATTAAATTACTTAATTAATTAACTATTAATTCATTTATTAATTAACTTTAAGCAGTTAATTACCAATAAATTTATCACTTCATTATTAATCAATCTAAACTCTGATTACTATTATAAAGCAATCAGTCCTAATTACTTTCCAAAATAGTTAATCAATATTAATTAGTCATCTTAATTAACATTTAATAGTTCTTCTTGGAAATTTTGAAAATCAAATTATTATTAACCATAAACTTAAATGTTAATAAAATTTATACTTAACTTAAAATAATTACATAATTAAGTTAATAATTAAGTATTAAAACGTTATTAAAGTATTAACTAAAATAATAAGGACTTGTATTACACTTTAACTCAACAGTTAAACCTTTATTTAGCTATAGTATTTAAAACTTGTAGAAAACATATTACTTAACTTCACTTTCAATATACATCATTGCAATTCTAGGATAACTTGAGTATCCCTGGTTAAAACTCGAGTAATACTTCACCTGTACCCGCTTCTCCTTCTCCCCTCTTTTTTTCCTTCTTAATTTCCAATAAGTTAAGAGTTTAAAACTTAAGTAAAATTAAAAGCAACAGGCTCCCTTATTAACACGCTGACACAACTCACCCCGTACACATGCACGGCGGCGCGCGAAGCTCGGATGATCTTCCAAGATCTCGGCATGTCCCAAAATCCACGAAGACGCGAAAAGCAAGCTCGAATCACTTTCAAAGTATACAAATTGAACTTTGGTCGTTTGGGTCGAAAAACTGAAGCTCACACGGTCGACAAAACGACCTCGCCACCGCCGCCGAGGCCACTTGAGACCCTCATCCTTTGGCCACACCTCGACAGCACGCCAACGCTCCATTTCCTAATTACTCGTGACACTCGATTGCGAAGTGATGACGAACTCGCCACGTTTACAGTCAAGTTCAAAAATTCGACTAAAACCCTAACTCGACCTCGTTCTTCAAATTCACACATTAGAAAAATTATTTCACATTTTTTCAGTATCATAGATGATCATACTATCTTCATACCAAATTTCAACCTTTATTAATGGATCATTCACCAGTAATTGATAAAAATGCAATATTTGTTCATATTCGAATTGCTCTGAGAATACTAAGCTAAAAATCTTAATTCTAGTTTTAAAAAATCATATTTCGCAGAAGGAATTTAAACTATGAACTTGACTTAATATTTTACAACTGTCCATTTTGTCAAGTTATCATTTGATGCCTGTAAAACAAAATTAAAGTGATTATATTTTACAACAAAGTTCAGTCAGCTTTTAGAAATCTAAATTTAAGTTAAACATCTTGTTTAGTTAAAAAGCTTAAAGCTTTAAAAAAATCTGTTGAGAATAAATTGTAATTGGAAGAAAATATACAACCTGTAACAATCATCAGAGGTGTACAGAGCATCACAAACATGTATTCAAATAGAAGCACATATACAATCCAGGTTATCTATAAATCTTGAACTATTTTAAATGAACTTAAAGCTTATAAATTTCTTGTTTACTCACAGTAAATGAAAAAACAGAGCAAGTTTATAATGAAAGCAGTCTGAATTTGCAGGGTTGAAATATTCAGAAATTTCATCTCAGAAACACCTAAAGAAAAATGAATATATAAATATTCACACAATATATTTAAGCATTCAAATATTAGCATTCAACAAATTTTAAAACTTAAGTAATTTTAAAAGTGTTACTCACCATTGTTGAGAATTAAACAGAGCATTTTATTTTGAAAAGCTTTGAACTTTAAAAACTGAGAATGGCCTTGCTTGTGATCTCCCAATCTTCTTGTCTTTGTTGAGGTGCAAACATTATTCCAGTTGTATAAATGGAAGCATTTGTTATTATTTCAGATTTGCTATGTTGAACGAATGAAATAAGTATAGACATATATAAAGAAAGTTAGGATGGGGGAAGGTGTTTACTGGGTTAAGCAAATTTGCAGGTACTACTATTTGTATTTTGTTTTATCAGGCCGGATTTTTGTATTAGGGAGGCTGAAATGATCTTTAAAACAATTCGAAATGACTTGGTTAGCTGCTAATAAATGGAGTCATTCAATGCTAATGTACTTAATGTCTCCTACAAATCTTATGTATAGATATTTTTTTTTTTATTTTACTCAAACCTGGTTTGCTTCAAACTTGATGTTCATACATGTCTGAATCTTAATTTACAAGCTACTTGCATTTTTTTTATTTTTTTTACTCTAACCTGCATGTTTTATGTTCATATATTTTTGCTTTTTACCTTTCTTTTATAGTTGATAGAATACTTACTTTACTGTTACTACTGAGACGACCAGACATTTTCTCCACAAAAAGTCCTATCATCCTTAAGGAAGAATGGGATAGAAAAGAGAAGGGAAAGAAGAAACAAAACAAGAATCTCACCAGCGGAACGAATAAATTATATTAGTAACATAAGTATTACATAGTATACATCAAATATCAGAGTTACACAGTCAATACATCACATACTAGACAGTTATAAACACCTGTCTAGTTATTACAACTCAATTCATTACAGAAAACACTCAGAGATACCAACACAGCGGAAAACTATATATCTATACGCAAAAGCCTCCTGCTCCATATGCTCCTCCACAATTCGTTAAAGCTAACCTGAATCCTAACCTGAATTCCTTTGGCTACTCGTAAAAATTGAGTACCCAAGAGTTAAAGAAAAACAGAAATAACTACGGGTCAGACATGGGTCTGGTGTGAGTAATAGGTTAAAGTTGCTTAACTTTGAAAAAACTTTGAAAAGAAAAGGTATCACGTAAGACTTCCCACACATAAACATGGAAAAGTTTTTACCTTACGCTAACCAAAACATTTGATAGGAAATCCGATGATATTATAATAGTGTCTAGGGTTTTCAAGTAAATAAGAAATAGCCGAAATTATTACATGATTAAATTCCAGCTACTAGCCACAAAAGTGGGTAATACAATCAAAACCGTTAGCACTTATTGGATTTTGGATTCCATACAATGGCTGGGCTACTGGGGTACCGCCCCTCACAGTACACGGCCTAGATCACCGTACCGAGGAGTACGCCCGCTCCCCTGCAACACAAAGCCGGAACCATTCCTTACTGAACAGTTCCGAACAAGACCACCCCGTAGTTGTGATCATCAACCTCACCACTAAGCCGAAATAAAGGGCCATCTAGACAGGGGTAAATCTCGCTCTCAAGTGGGAGCTACCCACGAAGCTTTGCTGCACCTCCCCTGTTTTAGCCATTCCCGGTTGATGAGGCTTACGGCTACGACTACCTTTATAGGACATATTACTTAGAATGCTCATCGTCCACCGGACGATGTTTTGAAAGCATTCAATCCATACAAGTTCGTTCCGGGTTCGAACAAAACCGAAGGCATTATCTCGTTACACTCATTTCAGATTCACGACCTAACGTTAATTTGGATCGATGTGGTTTTCGGATATCCAAATATGGAAACTCGATTCCGATCTCATCGAAATCAAAATGTGTCTTTTAAGGCCAAGTTGTTTTAGAGTTTAAAACAATTTCAATTCATTATCTATATACACACAGATAGATAATTTACAACACGATAGATAATCATCCTTATCATTACGAACAGATAATTCATATCATAATCAGATAATCCATATTATCATCCAATAGCAACCAATTCATCCATATCACATTACATTACTCATCTCATAACTGAGAATACAAACCATACATGGCAATTAATACCAATCATCAAACATAAGCAATGACCTAAGATCACACCTTCCATAATTAATTTAAAATGAATTAAATTAATTACTTAATCTCTAATTAATTTAGAATAAATTAAATTAATTACTTCATCATTAATCATGCTTAACTTAACCATTAATTGATTACAAATCAATAAGATAAAATACCATCTCAATATTCATTTCAGTTAATCCTTATTGATTAACCATCTCCAATTACAATAAATAATTAGCCTTTAATATTAATTACACAAGTTAATTATATTAAACCCTTTGCAAATAATTAACTTGTAATTGCTTAATTAATTAATTAGCTAAAATTAATTACATTAATCATCTATTCATTATTAACTATACCTTAATTAATCAATTCCAAATTACATCATTAATTAATTAATTAATGATTTCTGATTACATTTAATCAGTCTCTATATAAATTAATTACATAATTAATTAATCTTCAATTTAAACCATATATATATTAATCACCCGTGATTAATAACCATTCAGTAATTAACTACTTTAATTACTCATCCTATAAATTAATTACTCTTAATTCATTATCTAAATTAATCCCTTAATTAATTTCAAAGTAATTTAAATCCAATTTACTTCTATAATAAATATCCTTAATTACATTTGGTAATTATTAATTAATTACTTCCTTAAGTAATTACAAATCCATTAATTTCATAAGTAATTATCAATCAATCCACAAATGTTTAAATTAATTTAACTATCAAATTAATTACACCAAGTAATTAATTCATTAATTACTTTCATAAGTAATTAAACATAAACAATTGATTATTATTAATTAATTAATTTAATTAATTATCAAAAATTTAATCACATTAACTAATTGTTAAAATAATCTTAAGTTAATGACCTTCATTAACATTTCTTAATTACTTAATTAAGAGTTAACTTACACAAATCATTATTAATTATCCATTAATTAATATTTAATTACAATTTAATTAATCTCTAATTATTAATTAATTAAGTGTTAATAAAAATCTAATTTATCTTTAATCACTTGATTAAATAAATCATAATCATCAATTAAAATTCAATTAACCATCCTTAATTATAGATTAATTAACCTTAATTAATTAATCTCAAATCTAATTAATTAACTTAAAAATTATTAATTACTTAATTAAACATCCACATTATTCATTGTTTAAATAATTAATATTCCATTTAAATTAACTTAATAATTTAAATGAAACCAATTTCTTAAGTTCTAAATTAAGAAACATTCTTCTTATATAAAGTATTTTAAACAAATTTATTTCAAACAAATTCAATTAAAAATTTTATTTTTAAATTTCAAACCGAAACACAATTTAAATTTTCATTCCAGGTTCAAACTTAAAAATTTAAAACTTTACTTACATTTCCATCTTCATTTTTAAATTCAAATTATTTAACCTTTCCTAAAATAGTTAAAACAAATTTAAATTTAGAAACACATTTAAAAAAACTGACATTAAAATAAAATTTCAGGTTTTAAAACTGAATTTAAACTTATTTTAAATTCTTATTTCATAAATTAAAACTCATAGTTCAAATTCAAAACCAATGTTCCTTTATACTTTAAAAAGTTTAAAATCAAAATTTGAATTCCCAGATTTAAATTCAAACTCAGATTCATCTATTCTAAATTTCAGTTTTCCAGATTTAAACCTTGTTTTCAATTTTCATTTGCATTATAAAATTTACTTTTAAATTTAAAACAGAAAAACAGTTTCCTTTTTTAGGTTAAAACATCTTAAATTTTGAATTCAAAAATGTTTCAAAATCCAAGAATTAACTATTGATTTCATATTTAAATTTCAGGTTTAAAAGTTCCAGTTTGAACTTCATCTTACAATTTGAAACTTTACTTTTAAATTTTAAAAACAGAAAACAGTATCCAGTCTTAAGTTTTCTATCTGAATTTAAATTATTTCTAAAAACCAAAACTCAAACTTATTTGAATTCATATTTTAGATTCAGGTTTAAAAACCCAAGTTCAAATTAAGTTTACATTTAAATTTTAACTTTTAAAATTTAAAGAGCGATGGAGCTCGACCATCATGAAGTTTTGATTTGAAGATAAACTGAAGGGGAAAGGGTTTCGGCCTTGATTTCAATTCGATATGTTCTGCCATTTTTTTTTTAAAGATCTCGATTTTTATTTGAGAAGTTTGGGCTTCGGCCATTACTTTTTTTTTAACTGCCGGTTTCAATCTTGAAGTATAAGGCTTCGGACAATTATTTAAGTGAAAATAAATCTGAAGAGAGAAGAAAGAAGATTGCGTTGGAAGCTACGAGAGTGTGGCTCCAAAGAAAAGGTTTGACTATGTAAATTTAAATTTAATTAGATTCTTCTTGTGCATTTACGGGTTGTACGACCAAACTGTAACTCCAAACACTGCGGAAATTGAAATCCGATAATAATAAAATATTACGAATCCAACGGAACTGGTTTCGTCGAGTTCCGGGACTGTCCCTCAGAAGACTATTTTTAAATTCAGTTTAAACGATATAAATTTCAAAACTGAACAAACAACTTCCAAATTCAATTTTAACACTTTTACTGCCTTCACTATCATCAATATAAATTTTATAAGCCTTCAAATTATTTTTAATCGGATTAAAATTCCAGATTCAACATTTTATTCAAATTCAAGTTATTTAATTCAACAATTTAATTGTCAATTGAATTATGATATTTGTAATTTAAGTTGAAATTAACCTTTAAATAATTAAAATCAATTAAATATTCCGATTTTAAATGCTTGAAAATTCTGCCCCCCTTAGTCCCCGAAATTACTAGTTAGGAAGAATGATCCAATACCCGTTTATTATTTTCCTAAAACTAAACAGTTTCTAACAATTCAACAACTTACCAACTATCCTTTATAAAAGATCCATTATCATTCTTAATAACTTTCCAAATCTTTCCCTAGTTTGCAGACAATCCTATTTGCCCAACCATCCAAGTTTTAATCTTAAAACCAATTTTGGATTAACAAAAGTTTCTCCAAATTTTTCTAACTCTCTAAATTTCCGAAAAATTTCGCCAGCGTCTCCTTTTCGCGGCTAGCTCGGTACAACTACAAAATGGCTCTACGGCCTCCTAAATTCAAAAAGAAAACAAAAGGCCAAGTGGCTCAATCCAAAATCCCAATCCAATTTCATACCAAAATTTAAATACATACCTTTTTGTCAAGCATTTCAAATTTATCTTCTTGAAATCAAAAACCAATTCTCTTTTCCCTTTATATTACCTACATATCTTACATAGCAATATATCCCATCACAACATTCAAAACATTTTATCAACTTTCTTACAAATGTCAATATCTATTAATTCAAATGTTGACTTAGATTATATTAGTAGCATTAACCTTTTACTTAGGAATTTACCATACCCTTCTTAAGTTAGTATAAGTATTTTCTATGTCTTTTATAACTAATTCATGTCATTATTTTAATTAGTTTCATTCACTAACTTATTTCAATTACTAGTTTGAAATTGTTTTGTCGTTAATAAATTTTCCAAAAATTTTCAAAAATTTTCTAACTCCCAAAATTTCTGAAATTTTTTGGCAGAGTCCCCTTTGTACGGAGGAGCTTTTGCAATTTGACAAAAGAGATAAATATATATACATCGACCCACACGGTCGGAAAAACCAAAAACAGTTCATAATTCCTATTTTTATTGCGTAGGCGTAACTTATTTAGCATTTTAAGCAAACAGCTTATTATTTAGCGGTTAATGCAACCCAAATCCAGCCACACGGCTTCCATGTACCTATACTTACTCAATTTAAACATGTAAGTGCCAGAAATATGAAGTTTAACAGCATATCAGTTATTGCAATAGTTAAAACATATGAATTCTAAAAAAAAAACTCATACCAAACCTTTTCCGTAAGCAATTTATATTGTTTCCAAGCTAATTCAAGTGTTTCAACTTATTTACAAACCATTTTCATTCAATTTGAAGGGTTTTCAATCCATTCGCATACCATTTCATCAATTCGAATGGTTTAAAACTCAATCGCTTACATTTAATTCATTCTTAAGCAACTGAACTCATATTTAATTCAATTGCTTTCAAAATCAATTTATTTTACCCTTATCAACACATAGAATTTTAATTACTTCCATTTACATCAAATGACAATTTATTTTATGCAATTCGACGAGATTTATGTGAATAAATAAGACTTGAATTTTATAATCAATTTAAATTGACTCCAACTCAACTTACGCTTAATTCTATTCCATTTCGAATTTATTCACAATCCATATATTCTCAGTTTCATTGCATTCCAATTTTATTAACCAAACGAGTCCATTCAAACCCATTAACAACTTAGGTTCCATTCCCATTACCAATTAAATTTCCCTTTATTTTAATCCATTTACAAGCATTTATTTAGCTCGACACACTCCATTTAAATTTCATTTACAATCCATTTATTTACATTTCATTCCATATTTGTTTATTCCAAACTATTTTATTTAGCTCGGAAACAATCCAAGCTATTTCATTCCATAACCATTTCTCAACCTATTTAAACCAACACTTCATTTGATACTTATTTATTCCATCATTTATTTATTCAATATAATTAGTTTATCCATATTCACTTAAACCATTTCTAACAATCTCGACACATTCTATTTTCCTTATTGTCTCAAGTTATTTCAATCCCTTAATAATTTAAATGGTTTACAATTATTTATTTAAGCATTTTCATTCCATTAAATATTATCGGCAACACACCGAATTTTATTTCAATTAAAATTTATTTTTACTTGATTTAAATCCAATCCACTATTATTAAACTTAATTTTAAGTTGAATGCAATTCCACTCACTTCCAACTTTTTTTTTAGCTTAAGTTTATTCACTCCAATTTTATACTTAAGCCCATTTTATTTTCATGTAAATCCCATTCTTTTTTTGTTTTCTTAAGCTCATTTCATTTTGCAAATAAATTTCTCTTTTCAATTTAATTTGATTCTATCTCAATCCAATCTCTTTCAAACTATAAATTTATTTGATTAGTTATTATAAAATTTAACTTTCCAGATTTAACTCATTCAATTTATTACAATGCCATTTCCAATTTATTTCCACTTATTCGGATTTTTTTATTTGCAATCCATACCATTACTAATTATTCATTACGTTCCCAATTATATTTAATTTGTTAACACTTTAAGTTAAATTTTTAAATTAATAACTCTAGTTCTGATTCTACCATTCACTTTTAAATTACCATCCAATTTTATTAACCACAATATAATTACATTTACGTCACTATCGATCCAAGTTGAATGTGATTTATAACTTGAGTTTATTTCCAAACTTCATCATAAACTCACTATCCAATTTCATCAACTAATTTATTATCAGTTGAATTCTTCCCTATTTATAGTTCAATACTTGATTGTTAATTCCAGATAGCACTTCATTTAATTTTCTTAGTTCAATTTATTTTTAATTCAAGTTTGATTTCATTTTATTTTTCAATTCACCAAAAATATCTATTCTTGGTTTTCTATTCCATTTTCAAAATTTGTAAGCCATAACTTATTATTTACACAATTCCATTCGTTATAGGCTTGAATATATTGTTCTTTTATTTTAACTCAAGCCTTATGCTTATTTATATCCCAAGCATATTTTATTTCCTGCAATTTAATTCTGATTCTTTTATAAGTTGTGCTAATTTATTTACTTCAATTCCAATCCTTATTCACTTTATTTCCCATTCGTTCAAGCAAGAATTTAATTCCATTCATTAATTCAATTGAATTCTTATTCCAATTCAATTAAATTTTTTAACTCAGATTTATTTAATCTCAATTAGATTTCAACTTATTCAAATACAACTGGTTATTATTTTCAGCCTACTCAATTATTTCAATCCAGTTTAAATTTGATTTCCCAATCCAAGTTAATTTCATTTTTAACCTTTCCCTTTAAATTTAAATTCCAACATTCAAAGCTTATATTTCCTTCCTGATTTAAAACTCATCTCAATTTATAAGCTTACAATTTATATCATCCGGATTTTTAAACTCCCGGCTTTGGTTTCAAATCATTTTGAAATCTTCAACATCTCAAATCACAATTCTCAAAAACTTTAAACCAATCCTGGCTTTATTTCCCAACAAATTCCCTTTAAAAAATTTCAAATACAACATGTTTTCCCGAACAAATCAGTTTGGCAGCAATTTATCACTTAGAAACTCGAAAATGAACATCGTTGATGCTGCAGTCATCACCGAAATAAATTTCCAGTGACTGAAGTGAATTCAATGCTAAATCCCTTTCCAAATTTTATTTGAAACAATTTCCTTTCAGAAATACCCCAAAAACAACAATGCTACTGTTTATCTTCATAATACTTCCAAAATCTCCGGGGTTTTAATGTTTCAAATTCTATTTTAATTCAGATTTTAACTATAATGCATTTGTATAGTTTCTGCTTATACAAATTTCCATTTGATTATATTTCAATTTATAATTTACATTTATAATTAATATTTATAAATTTTATTCTATAATGAATTTATTTCCTTAAATTTTGGTTACATTTCAATTTCTAGTTAAAATTTCACTTAAGAATGATAATACTTTAAATATCATCATTCCGAACAACCAATTAACATCCAAGCAACTGTATATTAGCTAAATAGTTTTCAAAAACTATTCTTTACATCAAAATATTTTTTGGGTAAAATTATTTCATTTACCCACATTTAAAACAATACCGTGTCGATTGTTCTATTCACGTGTTTAGAAACCCCTTCGGTACAGTTGTACAGACTGTGCTGACGAAGGTTCATATGCCACTCAATAAACCAATCAACACAATATTAAAACAATATATATCCACTAACAAATACGCACTCCTATCTATTAATACGCTCAAACTCATTCCAGAGTACTATAGACTCTATTTTATGAGTAATTCCCAACAGAGCTAAGGTTATCACCAACCTAAGCTCTGGTACCAAGTGTAACAGCCCGCAAATCTGTACCCCTTAAGTCAACACTATTCTACCTAAATCAACTCAAGTTGTACAGAAATACGAACCATTTGGGTTAAAGAAGAAGAGGTAGAAGAAGAAAATAGGAAACAACAACAGAATCTAACCATCGCAGCGGAATAAAATATAATAGATAATAAATAATCATTACTCAAAATCAAATATACCTGTTTACATATATTACATCATCAGAGTACATCAATCACAGCTTACATCAATAACATACAATGGATATATAACAACTTAAACAGCGGAATATATATATATATATATATATAAACAAGTACGAGAGTACGTATCGACATCCAGCTCGTCTCCTGAGCCCCACAGCATCAAATCCTGTATCCTATAATACTCGGTCTGACCCGAGCATTACAGTTAAATAACACCCGAGTCAGTCTAGAATACCAGCGTGAGAAAATCACACCCAATTGATTATTAAAGTTTCAAAAATCCTTCGAAACAAAAGCATCTCGTAAGACCACGCCACAAATAAACATGTCGGGTTTTTACCTTACGATAGCTAAAACACTTTTTATAGAAATCCTCTGATATTATAATAGTGTCTATTTACAAATACTTATAAAATAGCCGAAATTGTTACATTCGTTAAATTCCAGCTACTAGCCACAAAAGTGGGTAATACAAACAACACTCGTACAAGGCTCGTAGGGAGAATGGATTTCCAACAATGACTAGGCACTGGGGTACCACCTGTCACAGTACGGGGTCTAGATCACCGTACCGAGGATTACTCCCTTCATCCCCTGCAACACAAGGCCGGAACCATTCCTTACTGAATAGTCCCGAACAAGATATACCCCATGGTTGGCGCGACCAACCACCCACTAAGCCAAATAAAAAGGGACTTCTAGACAAGTGAAATATCTTGTCCTGCTTGGGCATGACCCACCTAACCTTGCTGCATATCCCCTGATTTTCAGTCATTCCCGGTTGATGAGGCTTGAGGCTAAGCGTTACCTTTAGATCGTTTTCACTTAGAATGCCCATCCTCCACCTAACGATGTTTCGCAAGCATTCGTCTATACAAGTCCGTCCCGGGTTCGAACGGAACCGAAGGCACTACTCCTACTACATCCATTTTGGAAACATCCTCAGGATTAGTAGCGACTAGCCCTTGCACTTCACTGCTCCATCTTCGACTCCGAAATCGTTTACACGAAACGTACAAACCGGATCGAAGTGGTTTTGGAGAAATAAATCTCGATCCCGGTCTCTTCGAAACGATCAACGCAATTGTCCAATATTGATAGTCGGTGATTTAACTATTAATTAATATTCACAAACAACCATCCCACCAATAAATAATTTCCCAAATTATTTATTTATTTCAAAATATCTTTACAAGGTATATTCTCACTTTCAAATTCTTTGAAAACAGTTTTCAACCTACCTTCTTTTTCTCAGAATAAATTCCAAGTATTTCATTTCCACTGGAAAATTTTAACTTTTAAAATTTAAAAACTGTAAACAGATTTCAAGATTATGCTAAGACCAAACTAAAGTTTCAAAATTTAAATTATTTCAAAGCCTAAGATTTAAACTAATGGAATTCAAAATTTAAATTCACGTTTTTAAATCTTAGTTTTAAATTTTTATAGCATCAAGACCTTTGTTTAAATTTTAAAAACTGGAAAACATGTTCTGTTCTTTCAAAACCTGAAACCCAAAAATAACCCGAGCCTATTCCACAATTTACTTCGAGTAAATAACTTTCCTGCTTCGAGTTCAAACCTGAGTTGCTTCAAGTCAAATAGAAGTTCTACTCGAGCAACCCCTCTGTTTCAAAACCCAAACCAGACATCACCTGACAAACACTCCACCGTGCATATGCACAGCGACGTCGACCCTCCTTGATCACCAGAGACGATCTCCACAAGTCGCCAAACACCATATCACCTGACCACGATCATCACATCGCCCAGAATTCAACTCGAATTTGAATTCATGTTTAAAACCAAAACCTGAAACAGCATTTCCCCTTTCAAGCTTGACCTGTCAACGGCGAGACCTCCCAACTCCGGCCACTATCACACTTGAAACTCCGTCAACAACTCCATCAATCCCTCATCTAGCAATACCCTAAAGATCTAAGAACTCGATCCTTAGTTGAAGCCGAAGTACTCAAATTCTTAAACCCGGTAAAACTAGGGTTCATAACTGAAAATCCCAAATTACAACCTCAAAAATGAATTGCAATCCAATTCAGTAATTTTCCCATAATTTATGATAGCTACACTATCTCCGGAAATAAATTCAACCAAATCAATTGCAAGCATCAACTATGCTTATCAAATATGTATGATACAGTAAATTTGAAACTGTACTTTGATTTAATCATTAAAAATTGTAATATTATTTTTAAAAATCATCATTTTGGAAGATGTTTTGAATTGAAATTCTGAAACATTTATTTGCATTGTTTTGTAATTTCACTTATAAAATTCAATTTCTCTGGTACTTATTTTCCAGTAAGTTTTTATTAAATTTTACTTTAATAAAATCTTAAAGTCTAAACTCTGAAACTAACATACATATCTTATTTAAATCCTATAGTTTAACTAAGACAAATTAAAGATATAAGAATTAAATAAATACTTGTGTGAAGAACAAAGCAGAACCAGAAAATGTAATAGCATATACCAAATATATTTATACAGCAGACAAGTTATATGCAGCATTTATATATTCTAGTATTCTAACAAGCAACAATTTCTTTACCTTTTAAAATTCTTAAAAGCAAAGTTACTCACCTGTACTAAAATGCAGAGCCCAGATTCTTAACATGCAGAACATTCTTTGCAAAAGTTTTGAATGCCCTTTGAAACTTGCTTCCAATTTGATGCTTTTAAACTTGTTTTAAAAATGCTTCCAGATTTAAAGAATTGAATGCATACTTTACTCCTTAATCCACAACCTTGCAGGCATTTGTTTCATATTGAATAAAATGCAGACTATTGTATGATTCACAGGGAATAATTTTGCAGATTTTGAAAATGGATAAGGGATTTGAGATGTATTTCTGGTTTGAGGAGTTACAGGGTAATGATTTGCATTTTGAGGAGTTTTTGTTTACTGATTTTCAATAGAATGCAGATTACTTTGGTGTGAGATGTTTTCAGTTGAAAGGTTTCTTTAGTTAAGAAATGAAACTGAGAAAAAGCCAAGAATGAAAGAATGCAACGTTTTATAAACTAAATTTATGATTTATTAAAAATAAAGAAAAATAAAAGATATAATTTTACACTTGGCTTAAGCTATTAACACTTGTAAATATCTTGCTTAAATACTTAACACATGTTAACTTATATCTTAAATTACTTACACATGTCTTTTAAATGTTTTGTTATCTTAATTAAGTGTTAAAGAAAATTAAACTTAATTAATTAGTTCCATTAACACCTAGTTATGTATATAATTAATTTCTAAAGAATAAAGCAAAGTGTTATCATAAATAAAACAATATACAAATAAATCATTGGTCAAAGATACTTTTAAAAAATTAAAATAAATTTATAAAAGAGGTTATAACTTACTTGAGTACATGTTTCATATTTTAAATCATATTTTAAATTTCATATTAAATTAACAAATCACATTTTATAAATCAATATTTTAAAAAGAATAACACAAACATTTTTGTGTAACTTATTTTAATATACAAACTTAAGTTAAAAAGAATTTTAAACCAATAAAACATTTATCTCATATATTTAAAATCACATAATATTTTATTAAATATTTTTGAAAAAATTAAATCCAAAAATAAATCACAATTCCTAATTTCAAAATATTAAAATTATGCCATACTAATTTAATTAAAACAACTTATCTATTTAAAATATATATAAATATACATATACTTTATTAAATAGAAAATAGATTTATTAGTTTATTAAAAATAAATTCACAAATTAAATATTTAAATAAAGAAGATTATCAAATCAAATCAAATTGATTAACAAAAATTATCAATTCAATTTAAATTTAAACATAGATTATTGAATTTATATTGTAACAACCCGCATATTTATCGATTTTATATTTAAATATTTTATTTAAATATTTTGTCGTTAATCAGATATTGGTCCGAAAAGCTACTTTTTGCAAATGGTCAAATTAGGACTCGAGACCACTTCCATTGAGTTTGAAATGTCGTTTACAATTTTTTTAAGTATAAACATTGATAGGTTTGGAGTTAGTGGAATTTCACTTACTTTTCCCGCTTTGGACTTTGGGTTAGATTAGCCATTATAACTCAAACCCACATCTCTCCTTCTCCTCACTCTTCATAAATTTCCTAACAACCAAGCTTTAGCATTAATGGTGAGTGGAAGGGGAAATTAATATTCCAGCTCAAATTCTCTTGCAAATCCAACATTCAATTCCAAATTCAGGAAGAAGATATTGGATTCAAGCTTGTGATTACTTCTCCCTTGCTTTCCAGCTTTTCTTCATAAATTTGGTGCAAAGGTGAGCATTTATCTCACAATTCTAGTCTATAACTATATTGGACTATTGGGAATGATTCCGTATCACTTTTGCATGTACATTTGCATTTGGTTTGGATTGGATTGGCGAAAAACTCCAATTTTTAGCGATTTGGTGAATTTTCTGCATTTAGGTCGCAATGCCTGGAAACGTCGCCTCGGAATTAGGTCGTAGGTCGTTTGGCCTATAGGTCGCTAGGTCGCTAACACTTAGGTCGTTTTTGGCCTTAAATCCCCTCTGCAGCGTTAGGTCGCTCAGCCTTTCCCTGTTAGGTCGTTACCATTTATGTCGTGACAAATGTTAGCACGTTAGGGCCTTAGGTCGTAGGCCTTAGCTCGTTAGGACTTTAGGTTGTAAGCCTTCGTTCCCCTTTTGGGTCGTTCCCTTTTTAGGTCGCGATATTTGTTAGGTCGCTCAGCCTAGTTAAGGCGTTAGGTCGCGTGGCCTTTAAACCCTTAGGTCGCTCACATAGATAGGCCGTATGACCTTAGGCCATTAGGTCGTATGACATTAGGTCGTTTCCCCGTTAGGTCGTATAACCTTAGGACGCTCGCCTCTTCTAACCCACGAGTTCCTTAAGTCGTTCGTCTTCCTTAGGTCGCTCACCTGGTTGAGTCGCACCTTACCTTAGCTCGGCAATGTTAGGTCGCGAGTTTCCCTTAGGTCGAACCCCGTAGCGGGGGCGTTGCCCCCGCACCCCCACCTTAGGGGTTGCCCACCCCCCCGGACCCCCCCTCCGTAGGGGATCTTATCTGAAAAACATTCAACAGAACTTGCTTTGTTGAGATGCTGAGTTGACCATTCTTCGAGACAAACTATCTTTGTTTCTCGGTCGATTTTATGGTATCACGGCCTTGTTAAAAAGGCGGGATAACAACTTTAGAAATATGATGGTTTCAATACTAGTAGTAAATATCAAAACTCTTTCAACAAAATGATTTCAACTCTATTTTCAATAACAAAGCTCTTTTCTTAAACCGTTTTCCAATCTGCTAGTATATACAAACCTTTACCTCACTCGGATGAGAAATCTAATTAAACGGCTTAGTAAAACAAGTGGCATGAAACGCTTGCGTTAACTTCGTCGGTTAATTCTTGGACTTGTTCGATTGAACCTCTTGTGACAATTTTCTAGTGAAGATTTACAGTTTGTTCGTAAATATTTAAGTTAAGCAAGTGGTTATGGGACACGAAGATAAACTTTTATATTTACTAGCTTAGTGTAATTGACACTTCTCGTTGATCATGACGATCATTTTATGATTTACACTAGCAATTGTGTGATGTCTCTTTGTTTGCAAGGTTAGACTAGACCTCATTGGTGTGATTCCGACTCACACATATCTCTTTGTCCGCAAGGTTAGTCTAAACACCATTTGTGTGATTCCACTCACACATACCTTTTTGTTGTGAGGTTAGGCTAGACACCATTTGTGCGATTCCACTCACACATACCTTTTTCCTTTTTGGTTAGCTTAGACCTCATCTGGGTGATTCTGACTCACCCATATGGGGTTGCTCCTCATGGTCTTCGGACCGTCATGTGATAGGCCTCTTTCCCTTTTCTGTGATTTCTGGATTTCTTGTGTTGATTTCTGGAATTTATGTCATTGACTTGTTATGAGTACAAGTTTAGGGTATGATGCCCTCTTTGGATCTTTGAGAAGATTGTTGTGATATCGATTTATCTCTTATTGATTGATCTTCTGTTGATCATCATTTGCATACTTATAGTAGTTTGTCAGTATGGATATTTTATGTTTATGCCATATCTTTTATTTTATACCATGTCATCTGATATTTATAGCTAGACTGATCCGTTTATTATTTTCTTAAATAATACTCGGGTCAGACCGAGATGTTACAGGTGCTTCTGCTTGACTTCTTCCTGGGATTTGCTACTCTGACTTTTGGCTAACTATTTAGATTAGCAGTATTTGTTGTATACACTTGAGATATAGACTCATAGTTGTATTCTTTTGTATAGCACGTGTTGCTATTCTTTTGTATTATTGTGGATCTTTTTTACCACTACTCTGATGTACACTTTCATGTGTTAGTTATATATTCATATCTTCTTCCGCCTTTGTGATATGGATGTCTGTGACTGATTTGTGTTATACTTATTTCTATGTTTGTTTCCGAAGATTATTTATAGCCACCGTGTGATAAGCAATCACATGGATGGTCACTCCTCAACAGCCTTATTCTCCGTGCTAGTTGACAGCACTACACCGTAGTGTTCTTGCCTAGCGTGGGTATAGAGGTGGGGCATCACATATATTGTCCAAAGTTTCGGGATATTACAATCCTTCCCCCTTAAAAGAATTTCTTCCTCGAAATTTAAAACAAAGGTAACTTATTAATCTATTTACAGATTTTATTTTAAAAATACAGCATATGTTAATCATATGCCAACAACCAAAGCAACCAATTCACACAATCAGAACAAACCTAATTATCCAAAAGAATTTTGGATAAAACTTTCACGAGTTTCCCTGTATATATATATATATATATATATATCCGGATACTCCCTCTA
Organism: Allium cepa; assembly: GCA_030765085.1. NCBI lineage: Eukaryota > Viridiplantae > Streptophyta > Magnoliopsida > Asparagales > Amaryllidaceae > Allium > Allium cepa. The sequence goes on from CM060943.1 coordinate 915,202,957, forward strand.
TAAAATCCAAACAATCAAAAACTACTAAGCTATAGAAGTCCTATCAACAATTCTAAATAGAATATCAGACTACAGACGAGTCTGACCCAACAAACAAACTCCCGAACAGTTGTTACTAAAACCAGAAATATCAAACACGTACTCCCTCAGAGATACGTGAAACACCATGAATCCCAGTTATCCAAACTGGCAATTCAACTATAGAAAACCAAACACTAATCTTACCAAAAACACAAAAGAAACCCAACACACTCCGGAGCTAGCTTCACAGACTTGCCAAGCTTATAGCTCCTTGGATTGGAGAAAAACTTAACCAAAACTTAATCTCCGACTCCAGAATCCAAATTTCTCTGCCTCTTATCCATAAATATATTTCGGACGATCCTGGGCTTCCAACATCCTTCCTAATCAGCTTAGCTCTATGCTGATGCTTCTAGAACAGACTGGATCAAAACAATCCAATGATCTCCTCTAGATCACTCAAAAACCAAGAACACAAACCCTGCTTCTCAACAACAGAAGATAGAGCAAACTTCTTCTTATTCGGAAAAGACAAAACAGAAACACCCCTAAATTGCTTCCGCTGCACAACCCTGATCCGAAGCAGAAGAAAATGCTGACGAAGAGCACAAGCACAGACTAGACAACCCAACACAGAAATATGGTTCCACATATCCATAAAGAAAACTCAGATGTTCCTTCGAAACCTGAGTTGCTTCACCAACTTCTATCTTAAGGAACCATCTACCTACAAACTGAACACCAGTTCCATTCCTGGAAAGAAAACTCGATCTCCAGATATGGACAAACCTCTGACTTCCTGGAAGAAATCCGGATAATATCCAACAATCCAAAAGAACATACCATCGCAAGTCACTTTTGCGATCAACTCAGCCTAGAACCAAGAAACTGCTCTCTCTCAACCAAAGAGAACAGCTTACGCTGGCCTAGCCAACTTACCAGAGAAATGAGTCCACTATGCTGCTTCTGAACTCCACTTCAGAAAATCTACTCAGCCAGAAGACTCCCTACCAACTCAGAATACTCTGCTAAACTCAGCCACATCACCGAGCACACTCACTTCTTACTCTTGTTCCAAAGAAACATCTTCGAAAATATCCATAGTCACTGCATCTCATCACGCAGCTACAATGTAACAACCCTGAATTTTGAACAATTTAAATTGAGAATATTTAATTAATTTTAAATATTTGAATGATGGTTTAGTTTGAATTCCCAATATAACTACGAATTGGCGATTAAATTTTAGAATTTAATTTATTTAAAGTTGAATAAAAATTTGAATTTAACTTTGAAGTTGAAATTGAATATTTAATTTGTAATTGAAATTCGAACTAATGACTTACAAAAAATAGTTTGGATTTACGTATTATTTTTATTTATAAATTTATGTTTGATAGTTGAACTGCAAAACGTTTCTATATTTACTAAAGAAAATTATACAAAACAAATTGGATTTAAAATGTAAATAAAATAATAATAATAAATAATAATAATAATAATAATAATAGTACAATAAAATAAAAAGAGTACGTTGCTTTACCTTCATCAGCTACAAACACGCCTTAACTCACGCCATGATCCACGCCTTCAACCATGCCCTAAATCACGATCTCCTTCCCCATAAAACACGATACCTGTCAGGACACGATTCTTCGTCTTCCGAAAATTCGACATCGACACTCACTTTATCGACTGCCGAGGAATCGAACGACGGAAAACCGAACACTGAGGGTTTTTTTAAAAAGATTTAAGGAAAGAGAAAGAGAAAAAGATAGAAGAAGATAGATAATAGAGAGAATAGAAAACATGAGATAGAAAATTTAGATAGGGAAAAGAAGGTAAAAAATTTTAAAATAGAAGAAAAAGAGAATAGAGGAAAAAGAAAAACAGAATAAAATAGGACGGAACAAAAAACAAGAACAACATCAGAATCTCACAATTCGCAGCGGAACAACATATAATAATAAATGAATAATCTTTAAACAAAGAAGTATATCAGTTATTACATTGCATTTCATTACATCATATCATCATCAGAGTGTACAACAACAACAACAACAAATAGTGCAGCGGAAAAAGAAATACTATATACTAGTAATACGCCATGCCATCCAGCTTGCCTCCAGCAACTCCAGAATATCCAGAATATCCTGATAAACCTAACTCTTAGCTGCCCGTGTTGAAATTGGTGGGCACCCAGAGTTTAGGAAGGAAAACAATAAACTCCAAGTCAGTCATGTGACTGGTGTGAGAACTCAAAACAGTTTATTTATCTTTAAAATCAAAATAGAGGAATATTTTTATTTCAATTCGCAATACTTTTAAAAATGAGACTACCATAAGGCCTCCCGCACACACACACAATGCAAACGCAGAATCGGAGGAGATTTCTCCTTATGATAGTCAAAGATGCTTGATACGCATTTAAAATAACATTTGATATTATTACTAGTGCATAGTGTAGGGAAAAAAATTCATTTTGAAAGTAGAATATAAATCTTAGCCAACATACGACCATTATCGTATGCCTACTATAGCTACTATCCAAACAGTGGTGACCACCATAAGTGAATAGCAGGTTCTACAACTAATACCGTACAAGTTTCGTATTGGGAATTGGATTTCCAACAAATGGTCAGGCCAAGGAACTTCCCATTGCCACATGAGAATGCCTCTGGAAAGACATCCCCGAGAACCAAACCGGAACTCTGCCAACACAAGGCCGGGTTACCCCTAACTGGGTAACTACTGACACGAGCACGCCATTCCCCGATCGTAAACGACCTTTCTCACGGGATCCCGAAAACCAACAACCACAAAGTAATAAATTCGTAGTAACCACATAGGTTAAATATCTGGGCTCCATACCATGATACCACCTCTATCCAGAAGGAAATGTACATACCCTAAAGGGTGCTACCCCTCATAACCTTGCCGCATCTTTCCTGTTTTGACCATTTCCGAGGTGTGAGGTTCGACGAAGTCACGTCCACAAAAACATACTTTATACAAAAGCAATGCTTTGGGGTCAACAAATGATCAACATAATGATCACTAAGATAGACGATCAAATAAACGATCCTATCACAACAATCAACACAATGATCATTTACAGCAACACTCAGCATGTCACATTACCAAATTGGGAATATATCGCTGATAACTTCAACTATATAACCTCTGAGCTCGTACGTCTCAGAGAAGGGTGTTAAGCTAAAAGAATAAATTCTTCGCCACCAACAGAAATATATTTGAAAGAAATCGGCTTTATATCTCAAATTGTAATGTCAGACATACAATCCATACAAGTCTGTTCCGGGCTCGAACAAAACCGAAGGCACTTACAAAGAAGTCCTTGCAATCCGGATATTCACAATCCTGATCGGATTTCCCATCACTTAGGGAGTCTCTATACCGTTGCAACTCAGTGCAGAGACAATCGACAGATCATCCTATCGCTCTCGCAAATACCGGGTCTTCAACACCGATCTTCAATGCAATTCACAACGACGTATCACATATTCGGAATGGGTTATACGACCCCATGGTCCTTTCCCGGTTAACCCGAATAGTGAGCGCTTATTCAAAAATAAGTGTAGCATTCACATTCAAACAAATCACATCAATTACTCATTCAAAGGGAAATATTGATAGTCGGTTATTGAACTATCACTGGATATGCACACATCACCAGTTTCCAAATAATTTTCCAAATTATTTATTTTCCAAAATATCTTTACAAGATATATTATTTCATACTTCAAAAATAAATCAATATTTATTTTTAAACCAATTCCACTTTCTTTTATAAATTCCTTAGTGAATTTATAATCCAAAATATCTATGGCTATTCGATTTCAATTATTCATTTCAATTTATCTTCAAAAAGATAAATTCTCAAATATTCACCTTATATTGGAAAACATTTCCATACTTATACATTCATAAGTAATTCACAAATTTTATTTATTTTCAACACTTGGAAAATATTCAATATACTTAAATCAAAAATAAGTATATATTTCATTCTTTAAGGAAATCATTCTCTTAAACATATTTATTTGGGCCAAAACGAATGTTACGTAAAACATCGTTACGACAACCCAAAATCACTAGTATAGGGATTCGAAATTAAAATAGATATATAAATCCCAATACTATGCAAAACATTTCCTTTCGGAAATCATTTACTATAACAACAGTGTTATAGTCCATTATTTCCTTCTATTTCTCGAAAACGTCTATTTCAACAATAAATGTTGAAATCTATGGTTTCGAATCTCAACACATTTAAAACATCGTTAGATCGTTTTAATTCTATTTAAAATATCACATTTTAAACATTTTCTTTAACATATTATTCACTATTCAAAAATGTGAATATACTACGTTAACAATTTTCATCCTTTTATTCATTTTATTTAAAAGGATTATTCACAGTTCAAAACGTGAATATAACTCCATTAATAGGTTTCAACAATTTTCTTATCAAAATAAGTTGTTTGCGAATTTATAAAACAAAGTTTATAAATTCCATTTCTATTTATTTTATAACAACTTCCTTTATAAATCTCCTTTATTAGCCTATTCGATTTATAACTCAATTATAAAACAATGGTTCATATTATAAGTTAAATACTTATAAATTTATTCGTTTGCAAAATCGTTCCTTTGAACTTCATAATTATAAATCTTATAACTTATAAGATTCAATTATTCATCCAAATATATTCTTTAATAACTTCACAAAATTTATAAATCTTACTATTTATAAATTTCACTTATAACTTCATCATTTATAATTTTATAAATTCCATTCACTTATGCAATCCATTTGCACTTCATTCAAACACTTATAAAAACTCGTTTTATAATGTCAATATTTCAATTTATAAATATCCATTTATAAATCTCTTAATATAAATCAATTTATATTATTCTTTTAAAACGTCTTCAAATTCGTTTAAAACTTCATCCTTTTGATTCATAAAATAATTAAATTTTATAAATCCTATATTTCAACTTTTCATAATAAATTCAAAAATTCCGATTTAACTATTTTATAAAATCATTAGCATCATATTCTCAAAAATCAGTTTTTAACTATATTTCTCAAAATCATAATTTTTATAACTTTAAAAATTATAACGTTTATTTATTTAAAATGGATCAATTCCAAAAATATTTTATAAACGTATACTTTCAAAAATCACTTTGAAATCATTTTAAAATTCCAAATTTGGTCCAATGATGCTACACACCAAATAGTCAATCACGACTACAACGATATCATATATCAATATGAAAATCCATCAAATATCAAAATATCTGAAATCAAATAAAAACTGTTGAGGAATCCAGTTGGATCCCTCCAACCTGTTTTCCTGCATCCACAAACATTAGCACAATACCAATTTCGCTCCAGTACGAAATTATCGCGGTATATGTTTTTAATAAATATTATCCGCTTAATAACGGCGCAATAGGGTCTCATCCGCTAAACAAATAAATGCGGGAAATCAATAACTCCAATATATACATATGCCAATATATATATATGTTGCTATTATATATAATACCAATTTCACTGTTTATGAAATATTCGCGGTATATGTTTTTAATAAATAACATCCGCTTACTAACGGCGTATAATGTCTATTTTAACAATCAATAGATATCAATCATCATTCAAACATGCATTCAAATATTTTTAATCTAACTATTTAAAATAAAATCGAAACTGATTCGATTGAGTGAGAAGTTCTCACCTTGATTTTATTTCCGTTTTAGCGATTTATTTCGAATAAAATTAAACGGACGTTTAATTTTACCCAAAATTCTCACTAACTCCAAACGACTCCAAACCAACTCCATCGCGTAGTGCTCGTCCATACGATTCCAACGCAACTGGTTTCGCGCATTTTCGACCTCGTATGAAAAAGATATTGATTTTTGAAGTTACACAAATTTATATTCATAATTTACAACTTTTATTTAATTTTTATTAACATACACAAACATTGGCCGTTGATCTCACCCCCTTCTCATCTGGGCCGCATATACCTTCTCCCTCCTTTCACGTTTCGGCTACAGGCCATTCACGAAGCAAAGCAACCCATAAACACCATATTAGGTTTTCACTTCGCAACTCCAACACTCGATTAAAACTTGATCAGGGAGCTCCATATCGTAGCCCATTCCACCACCTGCCTTCGGCCACAATAGGGTGGAGCTCGGCCCCCTAGGTTGCACGCGGTTCTAGGCCGAACGGCCAGGCTTCTAGCTCGATTTCTGGCCACCACGTCACTCCAAATCACATCTCCACCGTTGACATCCAAGATCTCGTCGAGCCTAACACCTTTCTAGTTGGAAGATTTCGATATTAATGAACGGATTTGGAGATTTGAGGGGAAGATGGTTGGCAATTTTCGGCCATACATTTCTTTACTGGAGGCGGCTTGCAAATTAGGGTTAGGTTTTTATTTTTATTTTTTTTATTTATGAAGGGGTAGGGGCCTATTTATAGAAGAAAATCGAACACTATTCATCCCGGAAATTCCGAACTCCGATTTACGCGCCGAAACTGACGTTCCTAGGGTTTATCCCGCGTTCCGGACACAATGGAACAGGTTTCGGAAGCTAATTCGGACATCTGTGCAAGTTATGGAAATAAACGTTCAATTTGAATTAAACCGATTTAAGCGATTTTCTAGGTGTTTTAATTTGTACCGGACAAACGGTAAATCCAATTGACTTGAAATTAGAAACCTTACAATAATATCACATTACGGATCCGATGAAACTGGTTTCGCCGAAATCCGAGACTTTTTGAAAAATGGCTATTTTCACTCGTCAAATTTAAATTAAAAACAATTCGATGCGTTTCGAGCTGCCACGCTCAAACGATAGCTCCGATTGACACGAAAATTTAAAATCCGGTAATAACTAACTATTACGGATCCAATGGAACTGGTTTCGTTCAATTTTGAGACTGTTCAAAAATTAACTATTTTCACTTGGCGATTAAATATTAAAATATTCAATTTTCACAAATTAACTTTTAATTCGATTTTAAAAGTTCTAAAATATCCTTCTAACTTCAATATGATAAAATAAAATTTTACAAATCATTTTCAATCATATTTAATCCAATTTTCAATCATTTCCATAATTTAACGTATTAAATTATCAATTTAATTATTCAAATAAATCCAATAATTCAAATTAAAATTTATTTGACTTATAAATTCACTTATTAATATTTAAAATTAATTAAATATTCAAATTTTAATTAATAAAAATTCTGGGTCGTTACCATCTTCCCCACTTAAAAGAATTTCGTCCTCGAAATTATAAGTAAGAAAAGTTATAGAATTTATTAACTTTCCAAAAATTCATAATTAAACTTCTTACAAATCTTTACTAAGTTTCCAAATCATACTTAGTTATCTTTTCAAAAACAACTACTATTGTTTAACTTTCCATTCTAAATCAAAGTTTAAGTTTATAATTTTCCAATTTTCTCAAATTTTTTCTAACGCCTTAAATTTTCGGAAAATTTCGCCATAGTCTCCTTTGCGCGGCTCGATCCAAAAAAAAATATGACGGTAGATATATCACAAATATACATCTCATCAAGTAATGAGGCATCCCGCAGGGAAAAGAGTATAAAAGTACGGTATGTAATCCGAGATATGTACCTTATATTTTATTAGCGAGCATATACGGCTAATATAGCGCGAAAGCGAGCTCCAAATGCGAAGTAAACGCGATCCGCACCTACTAATCACTCAACAAACAACATGAGAATCATGCATATAGATAATAGTATCGATATACAACATATAGTAACATAATAACTATATATGTCACATAGCAAATGTAGTAAAACAACAAATGCAAACATCAACCAACTAACATCCATAACCAACAAATATTCATTCATATTCTCATTCATATTCAATGAATGGGTTTTCAATTTAAATCATATTTGATTCTTTAACAGTGGATGTTCTTACTAACATTTATTTTCAATTAGTTTATATTTACTAATTCATATTCAAGTTGGTTCACTTCCAAATCAAATTCACTTCTATTCAAATTTATTTACTTCTAATTTGAATTCAATTTCATAGCTTTAAATTTCACTAATTCACTTTCATTAATACTTAATGAATTTTATACAATCAATCAACAATCATCTAACAATCATATTCAATATCAACCAATGTTTATTAATTGCAACCAAATTCCTTTGCTTATATTCATTTACTTTGCTTACAATTGGTTTAATTAATTGATTTTCATTCAATTATTCAACTTTCTAATAATATTAGATTTTAATGAATTAACACTTATATTCATTATTTCATATCAACTAAATTCACATTCAATTGATTAACATTCAATTCATTCATTCAATCCAATTACTAAAGTTGAATTTCATTTATATAACTCAAGTTCATATCTATCACTTCACTTTATTATTTTACTTTGATATCAATATCAATTCCATTCAACAACACTTAAGTTATATTCCATTTATCTTTAAATTCATTTTTATTTATAACTCATATTCATAAATATATATTCATATAGTTTTACTTCTTATATATATATATAAGTTCATTTCACAATTGTAAATCACTTTAATTATAATTTCAATTCTTATAGTTCTTTTGCTTATACAATTATTCTTTTATTTAGATTATTCAAACAACTAAACAATCAACTTATATACACTTTAATAATTCTGAAAAATTATTCCTTTATATATAAAATATAATCAAGGTAAAATTATTTCATTTACCCAATTTAAAACAATACTGTGCCGAATTGTTCTATTCAAGTGTTTAGAAACCCCTTCAATTCAGTTTCGAAGCTGCGCCGACGAAGGTTCATATACCACTCAACAAACCAATCATCACAATATAAAACAATTTCATATTCACTAACAAATACGCTCTCATAGCTATTATTACACTCAAACTCATTCTAGAGTACTGCTGACTCTATCTCTAATGAGTAATACCCAACAGAACCATGGTTGCCGCTTAACCATATGCTCTGATACCACATTGTCAGGACACGATTCTTCGTCTTCCGAAAATTCGACATCGACACTCACTTTATCGACTACCGAGGAATCGAACGACGGAAAACCGAACACTGAGGGTTTTTTTAAAAAGATTTAAGGAAAGAGAAAGAGAAAAAGATAGAAGAAGATAGATAATAGAGAGAATAGAAAACATGAGATAGAAAATTTAGATAGGGAAAAGAAGGTAGAAAATTTTAAAATAGAAGAAAAAGAGAATAGAGGAAAAAGAAAAACAGAATAAAATAGGACGGAACAAAAAACAAGAACAACATCAGAATCTCACAATTCGCAGCGGAACAACATATAATAATAAATGAATAATCTTTAAACAAAGAACTATATCAGTTATTACAATGCATTTCATTACATCATATCATCATCAGAGTGTACAACAACAACAACAACAACAACAAATAGTGCAGCGGAAAAAGAAATACTATATACTAGTAATACGCCATGCCATCCAGCTTGCCTCCAGCAACTCCAGAATAACCAGAATATCCTGATAAACCTAACTCTTAGCTGCCCGTGTTGAAATTGGTGGGCACCCAGAGTTTAGGAAGGAAAACAATAAACTCCAAGTAAGTCATGTGACTGGTGTGAGAACTCAAAACAGTTTATTTATCTTTAAAATCAAAATAGAGGAATATTTTTATTTCAATTCGCAATGCTTTTAAAAATGAGACTACCATAAGGCCTCCCGCACACACACACAATGCAAACGCAGAATCGGAGGAGATTTCTCCTTATGATAGTAAAAGATGCTTGATACGCATTTAAAATAACATTTGATATTATTACTAGTGCATAGTGTAGGGAAAAAAATTAATTTTGAAAGTAGAATATAAATCTTAGCCAACATACGACCATTATCGTATGCCTACTATAGCTACTATCCAAACAGTGGTGACCACCATAAGTGAATAGCAGGTTCTACAACTAATACCGTACAAGTTTCGTATTGGGAATTGGATTTCCAACAAATGGTCAGGCCAAGGAACTTCCCATTGCCACATGAGAATGCCTCTGGAAAGACATCCCCGAGAACCAAACCGGAACTCTGCCAACACAAGGCCGGGTTACCCCTAACTGGGTAACTACTCACACGAGCACGCCATTCCCCGATCGTAAACGACCTTTCTCACGGGATCCCGAAAACCAACAACCACAAAGTAATAAATTCGTAGTAACCACATAGGTTAAATATCTGGGCTCCATACCATGATACCACCTCTATCCAGAAGGAAATGTACATACCCTAAAGGGTGCTGCCCCTCATAACCTTGCCGCATCTTTCCTGTTTTGACCATTTCCGGGGTGTGAGGTTCGACGAAGTCACGTCCACAAAAACATACTTTATACAAAAGCAATGCTTTGGGTCAACAAATGATCAACACAATGATCACTAAGATAGACGATCAAATAAACGATCCTATCACAATAATCAACACAATGATCATTTACAGCAACACTCAGCATGTCACATTACCAAATTGGGAATATATCGCTGATAACTTCAACTATATAACCTCTGAGCTCGTACGTCTCAGAGAAGGGTGTTAAGCTAAAAGAATAAATTCTTCGCCACCAACAGAAATATATTTGAAAGAAATCGGCTTTATATCTCAAATTGTAATGTCAGACATACAATCCATACAAGTCTGTTCCGGGCTTGAACAAAACCGAAGGAACTTACAAAGAAGTCCTTGCAATCCGGATATTCACAATCCTGATCGGATTTCCCATCACTTAGGGAGTCTCTATACCGTTGCAACTCAGTGCAGAGACAATCGACAGGTCATCCTATCTCTCTCGCAAATACCGGGTCTTCAACACCGATCTTCAATGCAATTCACAATGACGTATCACATATTCGGAATGGGTTATACGACCCCATGGTCCTTTCCCGGTTAACCCGAATAGTGAGCGCTTATTCAAAAATAAGTGTAGCATTCACATTCAAACAAATCACATCAATTACTCATTCAAAGGGAAATATTGATAGTCGGTTATTGAACTATCACTGGATATGCACACATCACCAGTTTCCAAATAATTTTCCAAATTATTTATTTTTCAAAATATCTTTACAAGATATATTATTTCATACTTCAAAAATAAATCAATATTTATTTTTAAACCAATTCCACTTTCTTTTATAAATTCCTTAGTGAATTTATAATCCAAAATATCTATGGATATTCGATTTCAATTATTCATTTCAATTTATCTTCCAAAAGATAAATTCTCAAAATATTCACCTTATATTGGAAAACATTTCCATACTTATACATTCATAAGTAATTCACAAATTTTATTTATTTTCAACACTTGGAAAATATTCAATATACTTAAATCAAAAATAAGTATATATTTCATTCTTTAAGGAAATCATTCTCTTAAACATATTTATTTGGGCCAAAACGAATGTTACGTAAAACATCGTTACGACAACCCAAAATCACTAGTATAGGGATTCGAAATTAAAATAGATATATAAATCCCAATACTATGCAAAACATTTCCTTTCGAAAATCATTTACTATAACAACAGTGTTATAGTCCATTATTTCCTTCTATTTCTCGAAAACGTCTATTTCAACAATAAATGTTGAAATCTATGGTTTCGAATCTCAACACATTTAAAACATCGTTAGATCGTTTTAATTCTATTTAAAATATCACATTTTAAACATTTTCTTTAACATATTATTCACTATTCAAAAATGTGAATATACTACGTTAACAATTTTCATCCTTTTATTCATTTTATTTAAAAGGATTATTCACAGTTCAAAACGTGAATATAACTCCATTAATAGGTTTCAACAATTTTCTTATCAAAATAAGTTGTTTGCGAATTTATAAAACAACGTTTATAAATTCCATTTCTATTTATTTTATAACAACTTCCTTTATAAATCTCCTTTATTAGCCTATTCGATTTATAACTCAATTATAAAACAATGGTTCATATTATAAGTTAAATACTTATAAATTTATTCGTTTGCAAAATCGTTCCTTTGAACTTCATAATTATAAATCTTATAACTTATAAGATTCAATTATTCATCCAAATATATTCTTTAATAACTTCACAAAATTTATAAATCTTACTATTTATAAATTTCACTTATAACTTCATCATTTATAATTTTATAAATTCCATTCACTTATGCAAGCTATTTGCACTTCATTCAAACACTTATAAAAACTCGTTTTATAATGTCAATATTTCAATTTATAAATATCCATTTATAAATCTCTTAATATAAATCAATTTATATTATTCTTTTAAAACGTCTTCAAATTCGTTTAAAACTTCATCCTTTTGATTCATAAAATAATTAAATTTTATAAATCCTATATTTCAACTTTTCATAATAAATTCAAAAATTCCGATTTAACTATTTTATAAAATCATTAGCATCATATTCTCAAAAATCAGTTTTTAACTATATTTCTCAAAATCATAATTTTTATAACTTTAAAAATTATAACGTTTATTTATTTAAAATGGATCAATTCCAAAAATATTTTATAAACGTATACTTTCAAAAATCACTTTGAAATCATTTTAAAATTCCAAATTTGGTCCAATGATGCTACACACCAAATAGTCAATCACGACTACAACGATATCATATATCAATATGAAAATCCATCAAATATCAAAATATCTGAAATCAAATAAAAACTGTTGAGGAATCCAGTTGGATCCCTCCAACCTGTTTTCCTGCATCCACAAACATTAGCACAATACCAATTTCGCTCCAGTACGAAATTATCGCGGTATATGTTTTTAATAAATATTATCCGCTTAATAACGGCGCAATAGGGTCTCATCCGCTAAACAAATAAATGCGGGAAATCAATAACTCCAATATATACATATGCCAATATATATATATATGTTGCTATTATATATAATACCAATTTCACTGTTTATGAAATATTCGCGGTATATGTTTTTAATAAATAACATCCGCTTACTAACGGCGTATAATGTCTATTTTAACAATCAATAGATATCAATCATCATTCAAACATGCATTCAAATATTTTTAATCTAACTATTTAAAATAAAATCGAAACTGATTCGATTGAGTGAGAAGTTCTCACCTTGATTTTATTTCCGTTTTAGCGATTTATTTCGAATAAAATTAAACGGACGTTTAATTTTACCCAAAATTCTCACTAACTCCAAACGACTCCAAACCAACTCCATCGCGTAGTGCTCGTCCATACGATTCCAACGCAACTGGTTTCGCGCATTTTCGACCTCGTATGAAAAAGATATTGACTTTTGAAGTTACACAAATTTATATTCATAATTTACAACTTTTATTTAATTTTTATTAACATACACAAACATTGGCCGTTGATCTCACCCCCTTCTCATCTGGGCCGCATATACCTTCTCCCTCCTTTCACGTTTCGGCTACAGGCCATTCACGAAGCAAAGCAACCCATAAACACCATATTAGGTTTTCACTTTGCAACTCCAACACTCGATTAAAACTTGATCAGGGAGCTCCATATCGTAGCCCATTCCACCACCTGCCTTCGGCCACAATAGGGTGGAGCTCGGCCCCCTAGGTTGCACGCGGTTCTAGGCCGAACGGCCAGGCTTCTAGCTCGATTTCTGGCCACCACGTCACTCCAAATCACATCTCCACCGTTGACATCCAAGATCTCGTCGAGCCTAACACCTTTCTAGTTGGAAGATTTCGATATTAATGAACGGATTTGGAGATTTGAGGGGAAGATGGTTGGCAATTTTCGGCCATACATTTCTTTACTGGCGGCGGCTAGCAAATTAGGGTTAGGTTTTTATTTTTATTTTTTTTATTTACGAAGGGGTAGGGGCCTATTTATAGAAGAAAATCGAACACTATTCATCCCGGAAATTCCGAACTCCGATTTACGCGCCGAAACTGACGTTCCTAGGGTTTATCCCGCGTTCCGGACACAATGGAACAGGTTTCGGAAGCTAATTCGGACATCTGTGTGAGTTATGGAATAAACGTTCAATTTGAATTAAACCGATTTAAGCGATTTTCTAGGCGTTTTAATTTGTACCGGACAAACGGTAAATCCAATTGACTTGAAATTAGAAACCTTACAATAATATCACATTACGGATCCGATGAAACTGGTTTCGCCGAAATCCGAGACATTTTGAAAAATGGCTATTTTCACTCGTCAAATTTAAATTAAAAACAATTCGATGCGTTTCGAGCTGCCACGCTCAAACGATAGCTCCGATTGACACGAAAATTTAAAATCCGGTAATAACAAACTATTACGGATCCAATGGAACTGGTTTCGTTCAATTCTGAGACTGTTCAAAAATTAACTATTTTCACTAGTCGATTAAATATTAAAATATTCAATTTTCACAAATTAACTTTTAATTCGATTTTAAAAGTTCTAAAATATCCTTCTAACTTCAATATGATAAAATAAAATTTTACAAATCATTTTCAATCATATTTATTCCAATTTTCAATCATTTCCATAATTTAACGTATTAAATTATCGATTTAATTATTCAAATAAATCCAATAATTCAAATTAAAATTTATTTGACTTATAAATTCACTTATTAATATTTAAAATTAATTAAATATTCAAATTTTAATTAATAAAAATTCTGGGTCGTTACAATACCCCCTTTCCTCCATCCCTTCAGAAATCAAACCGAAGAAAAAAAAATGGCGTCTCTCGTCTCCTCTTCGTCATTCAAAAATTAGGGCTTCAGCTTCATCTACGTTCGCCGACCTTCAATAATTAGGGCTTTGGACTGCGAATTTTGGTCGAGCTCGAGAGGACTTCGGTTGCAAATTGGGATGGATACGTGCTCTTCATAAGAGGTTAGTGATTTTTATTTCACTCACATCTAGTTCAACTAGGTGCTTTGCTTTGCGTCTGCTTTGATTTCGTCGCTGATGATTTCTGACTTGTTTTTTTTTTTACTGATTCGATTTCCTGTTCCCTTGGTTATCTCGGCACTGTTTCATTTGGATGTTGATGACTTCATTGATTTTCCATTTCGTATAAATTAATACCGGAATTAGTCACTCGTGTTTACTACCATTGGTAACTTGAATTTTGTTTTCTACAATAATTTGTTATCAACTGAATTCGGCTTGTGAAAATGCTTGGATTTGATTTTTGACTTGTTCGACTTATATGTAACTGGAAATTTGAATTTGCTGATTCTTTGATTCCAAGATTCTGACTTGCTTGGAAATCCACACTATTTAGTACAAACATTGTCGTTTGTTCTTGTATTTTTTTTTGGTATTTCCCTGTTTCACTAGTATATATGCATTTCTCACTCTCTATTTTGCGTCCTCCTTGAGGTCAGTTGCATATCATATTTACATCCTCTGTCCCTGCCGCGTTCCGTTCCATTGAGAATTTGTTCGAACTTGTAACACTCGGGTCTGCTGCACATATGTATGATTGCATCTGAATTGTATTCTTGGTGCAGTCTTCATGCAAATGGTTTCTTTGTGGTCTCTGTTATCATCACACGAGACAGTTTGCATACCTGTTTCATATAGCAATTGGATTTGGTCGAGTTGCTTGGTTCACTGCAACCATATTATTATAGTATATTTGCTTGAGTCTGGGTTCATTTTGAGCTTGAGATGCTTAGTTGAACTCTTGTCCACTGTTCACTGCATACATATATCAATACATATATGCTGAGTACTTCATGCTTTTGTTCTCGAGTCATCATGTAAGTTTGTCACTGACTTTGTCCTGATTTTGTAGTTTGTCTACACTTTGATGTGTATGTGTTAGCCTTCACTTGATAGATGCTGCACTACAGTTATATGTAGTTGTTAGCTTTGCTTGCATTACCTCTGATCATATGCCACTATGTATCATTGCATGTGGTATTTGCTCCACTTTCTGTTTCAAGTGTTCAAGTACATTTGGGGTTTTGAGTTTTCACTACAACCATGTTATCACTGTACAGTTGCTTTCTTGATGCAGTATCCGTGTCACCTCTATCTGTTAGTCTTCTCGGTGCATTATTTTTGTACTGTTGAAGCATTGCATATGTTGTTGCCGTTCATTTGGATTCAGTTGCTTGCATTGGGTTTGTTCATCCTATAGCCTATTTTTGAAACAACCATTGCATTCTTGTATATGTCCTTGAATCAGATGCTTATCGAAGTTGTTCTGTCCAGTTCAATTGAGCTTTGTTTTATTTGCATACTTGATTTTGTAGAGACTGATGCAATAGATTTGGGTTGCTGTAGTGTGCATATATGGTTATTTATAACTATTTCATTTTTGAGGCTGTCACTGATATTGGTCTGCATTATTCATTTCATAGTTGCTGTTTCAAATTGATGGATTGTGTTATCATACTCACTTGGTGGCATATCCATCACTACACTGTTCGGTTGTGTTTAAATTTATGCTCGATAGTTTTAAGTGGTTTCATGTGGGATCTTGTGGTGGCTGCGTTATTGTTGCAGTTGCCCTTGTGTCCAAGTAATGGCAGCAGTTTCATTTTTATGAAAATTTTGCACTTGTTAAAATTTTCAGTAATAAGTTATTTGGAACTTGTTTTCTTGAGTTTTACTTGAGTATATGCAAAACAATTGCATTTCGACCTTGCCTTGTTGCATGGGCTTTGGTATTGCAGCTGTGTTGAGTCACTGACTTGACCTCTGCAGCTTCGATTTTGTTAGTTTTTACTGTTGTGATGATTTCAATTTCATTACGGTAGTGGCGAGGCAGTGCATGCAAGCGTGAACTGCAGCCACACGAAGTTAACATTTTAAAAATGTTGCGAGGCCGTATAAGCGTGTGTGTACTGCAGCCCTACCAAATCTAATGTTTTAAATGATGTTTTCTTTTTGATGAAAATTGTTTTATGTTGACAATTCATTATATTTTGAACCGATTTTGATGATTTTGTTGTTAATTGCCGTTTAGGCAGATTTTGATTGTTTTCTAAATTATCTTCATCAATAATCCCTTCATCTATCCTCATTGATAATTTGAATCTACTGATTTGTTGTTTAACACTGTTAAGTGTTGTATTTACCGTTATCCGATTTCTTGTTAAAGGATCGGATAGGTAAATTTATATTTGACTGTCATCTAATTGCTATTTGATTATTATTGCCTCTATGCACTAATAACTGTGTTTGAATTAGACTGACCTGTGTATTATTTTCTTTTGAATGTAATACTCGGGTCAGACCGAGTAATTTTACAGCTTGAAGATTTTCAGGCCGCGAAGTTAGAGAGAGTTGGGAAAATTGCTTCACTTTAGCTTTTCGAAGAATTTTTGTACTTAAAAGAAATATTCCGCTGTATAAATATAATGCATTGTACAAACTCTGATATATGTATAAAAATTCATTTATGTAAAATATTATGATTATTCTTTGATTCTGTGGCTGTTTCTGTTTAAAATCTATAAACTGAATAACAATCCGTCATTTTGAACGTCTCAAGTTGGTTTAATTAGCGACTGGGGGCGGTCAGAGCGGCGGGTCGTTACAAAAGTGGTATCAGAGCTTTGGTTTACACAAAGCTCAGTTTATGATGTTTAATATGAATAGTTACTAGGATCACTTTAAAGAAAAATGTTTTTCAAATTTAAAATAAGTATAAAATTGTTTTCTTTGAAAGATAAAAGTTATTTTGAAAATTCAAATTTTTTTCGAAAATTCCCCTCTCTAAATTTAGGATTGCGATAGTTTCTCATTCGAAAACCATTATCGAATTATTGAGATTTATGAAAATTAAATATAAGTGAAGTGAATTAATGAATTGGTTTAAATCAAATATTTTGAATATCTACAAAATAATAATTGTGAAATAAAATGATATGTCAATTTAGTTATAGCCAAGAGGATAATTAAACTATAACTTGGGAATTTGATTCTGAATTCTTTTGAAAATTGATTTCAAATGTTTTGAAGAACGATTTAGTAAATAAATGGATTATAAGTACTTAACTTATAAATGGACTTTTGGTATGTAATGGAGTTATATAATCGAGTTATATAAATTGAATTGAATAAATTGAATTGAATAATTAAATTTCCATTTGGTAAAATTTAACTAACTATTGATTTTTATTTTAAAAGTTCTTGTTTTAACAAAGTTTCCTTGGATAAATTTTCTTTTGGTGATTAAAATAAATAAATCAGTTTACTAAACAAGTTAATTACCTATAATACATGTATTTTTTTTTATTTTTTTTACACAAACCTATAAATTTTAAAATTAACAGTGAAGATGAATACCTCACCTCACCAATCCCTACTTTGCAATGTCGCCGACCACCCTAACTCCCCTGCCTGCATAGTTACACGGATCCCAATCGAACCCTCCTCCATTCATGACATCGACCGACGCTGCCCCAATGTCTGCACGATGCTCGAATAACATTAGGAATCGCGGCCATCAACGAACGATGAGCCTCCAAGTCGCGAAACCCTAGACTCGACGCGACGATTCTCTGGCCCCTCCTACTATCGCGACTAAGGATACTCGGCCCAAAAGTTTTTAAATCGACAACGATTTATTTCTCAGTGAAGAAAAGAGCGATGGAGCTCGACCATCATGAAGTTTTGATTTGAAGATAAACTGAAGGGGAAAGGGTTTCGGCCTTGATTTCAATTCGACAGCGAATTATCTTTTAAGTTAAATATTGTGATAGTAAATGTTGGTTGGGAATTTTATCTACGATTTTGGACAGTGGATAATCCTTTAAATAAATGTGTAGAAACATTGAATTGAATAAACGAAGTATATTCACGATTTTGGACAGTGAATAAAATATTAAAAGATATGTCTTGGGAAAATGATTGAATAATCCAGCCTCTGCTAATAAGGATTTCAAATAATGATAGGAAACTTCGAAAACATCTTGTTAATTATAATGGCGAAAACCGAAGCACAAAAAGCAGCACGCCGTGAACAAAGAGCAATTGCCCGTAGAGAAGCAGAAGCGACACGTGCGGAGATTGAAAGGAGATTCAGTGAAAGACAAGCACCTGGTCCATATGATGAGGTTATTTGCTATCGATGTCATAAAAAGGGACATTATGCCATTAAGTGCCGAGTAAGGAGAAAGAAAAGGAATGTGGATGACCGTTTCGCTCGTCCTGAAATTGTGTGTTTTAAATGTCGGGAAAAAGGGCATTTTCTTAGTCATTGCCCTAAAGTGAAAAGGAAAAAGTGCATACTCGATTTACCCGTCGATAGATTGACAGTCTGCTACCATTGTCGTCAGACTGGACATATAGCCAGAAACTGCACCGAAAGACAGCATGGAAAGCAAGCTATTGCCCGACCAGCTAGAGCGAAAACTGTTAAGGTGATAGATAAGGAGGGAAACATCTCATATTTTTGCAGTAACTGTGGGGATTGGGGACATGTTGATTTTGAATGTGTTAATTCTCCTTTAATACAACCTGAAATAGTGTCATCCGTAGATGAAAGTTTGGCGAAGATGCGTACTACCAGACGAGAAGTCGATAGTCCTTAATAATTCTGAATCTTAAACCAATCAATATATTTTGTAATACTATCTTTTCTAATCCACAATCTTCTGTGTACGTCTTTTAAAAGTATTAGGCTATGTAAAATTTTGTACTGAAGGAAATATTTTAATGAAATAGCATCTTGGGAAGGAAGTTTATTTGTTAACTTAACTATATGAATCAAACTAATTTTGATGAAAAGCTTATATTTCAAGTTTAAACTAATGCCTAAAATGGTTAATGTGGAAATATAAATTTAATGGAACCAAGTTGATGAATGGCTTACTAAAGAACTAGTTGATTATTTTTGAAATAGAAAGGAAAATGCAAAGTTTAAATAGAATTTAAATTTCAAATTTAAAGTTGTCAACATGATAATCCATTATAGGTTTAATAAATTCAGTGATGAATTTGAATTTAAACGTGTGGAAAATTTAATTAAGTGAAAAACTTAATATTGAAAAGTTTGAAATTGGTTTAAAACTAATATTATGAAAAGTATGAGGAATTCAAACTATGAATTAAGTTGAAATTGAAAAAGCTAATGGTTTTAAAGATGTTTTAAAATGCATTAAGTATCGAATACATAGATTTCAACATTCATTATTGAAATTGGCGTTTTCGAGAAATAAGGAAATGGTGGACTATAACACTGTTGTTATAGTAAATGGTTTCCGAAAGGAAATGTTGTTTATAGTATTGGGATTTATATATCTATCTTAAATTTCGAATCCCTATACTAGTGATTTTTGAGTTGTTGTAACAATGTTTTATGCAACATTCGTTTTCACTCAAATAAATGTGTTTAAAAGAACGCCTTCCTTAAAGAATGGAATATATAGTTAATTTTGATTCAAGTATATTGAATATTTTCCGTGTTGAAAATAAATGAACTTGTGAATTACTTATTAAATAAGTAAGGAAATGTTTTCCAATATGAAATGAAAGGTTTGAAATTTTATCTTTTAAAGATAAATTGAAAAAAAATGAATATTTGAAATTTATTTCAAATGGTTAAGTTGGAAAATTATATATCTTGTAAAGATATTTTTGGGAAATTTGAACGATCAGTTCAACTTGAATATTTTCCAAAAAGATTGAATCTTGAGTTAAATTGAGTTTAACTTCGACATCAAAAACAATATAAGTTGAACTTTGAATTTTGGATAGTCGATTTGGATTGTATGTCTAGCATTGTGAATTGATGACATATCAATTGATCTCTATTAAATATATACCTGTTGGTGGCGGAGAATTTATTCTTTTAGCTTAACACCCTTCTCTGAGACGTACGAGCTTAGAGGTTATATATCGATAGACACCAATTATGTGTTGAGAATTGACGATGTAACGTGAAATCCAAATCGAATGTGAAGTCGATAATGAATTGGATTATGAATGTGAATTAGGTTTGAGATAACCTTAAATTTTCAAATCGATTTAGAGGAAAATTTTAAATGAAATGGAAAATTTTGGAATCCTCTATTTGTTATGAATGTGAATTGAGTTTTCGTAACTTATATATGTGAATGTAATAATTCGAAAACCATCAGTTTGGAAAGTCATTATTATGCAAAGTCCTATGCAAGTTTACATAGGTATGATATGTACGAAATGTGAAATGAAGTACTATATGTATATGACATATGTTTTCTAAAAACTGAGGATATGGAAATGTACCTTCCATTTATTATTTGTGAAGGTGATTGGAACTCGGTGGAGTGTCCATTGGAAATCGTAGCTACGTAGAATTTCCATTAGTGGAATGTCCATTGGGACTGACTGGAATCCCCCACGATGGATCATCGTGTTGGGATTATGTGAATTGATGCTGGCGTAATTCGTGGGGCGTGTTGCCTACAGTTACAAGCGATTCCACTGGGATAGTGGCGCAACCGCCGTGTAAACTACGATCTAGAGGCCGAAGCGTAATTTGAGGGGCGAGATGCCTACGGTCACGAGCGATTCTACTGGGATAGTAGCGTAACCGCCGTGTGAACCACGATCTATGGCAACAACCATGGTGAAATTCAAGAGAGATGTGAAATGTACAGTTACAAGCGATTCTACTGGGATAGTAGCGTAACCGCCGGGTAAACTGTGATCCATGGGGGAACGTGCTTTCCATATCCATTTTTAAAAGAATTTTTAAAAAGTATTTTCACTGGGAGTTGAAACAAGTATATTTAGTACTTGGACATTTTTAAACTTGCGCCTGGCCAGCGTATGCCTAATGCCTGCAAGAACGATGATGGACTTGTTAAACTTCGAGTTAGCAAGTATTTTCAAACTTTGAATAGCAAATCAATAATCTGAAATTAGAATTACATAATTCTAACCTAATGAATTAAGGAAGAAGATTTTTAAAATATCTTGAAAGCACATAGCTTTGGAAAAGATATAATATGCAAACATTTAGCATGAAGATTTTCAAGTTTAAAAATATGAATTTTGTAAGTCGAAAATTTTGGTAAAAGACTTCTGTGTCTTGATTATAGAAATCAATGAATAAAGCTAGTGAGATAATATAAAATAAATGAATCCTATATTTATTTATAAGATTCGAACTTGGTAAAAAATTGTGTAGGGTATAAATATCAGTGAGATTTTAGCAATCGTTTTTCCTAACTTATAATTTCGGGACGAAATTCTTTAAGGAGGGAAGATTTTAACAACCCTGAATTTTGAACAATTTAAATTGAGAATATTTAATTAATTTTAAATATTTGAATGATTGTTTAGTTTGAATTCCCAATATAACTATGAATTGGCGATTAAATTTTAGAATTTAATTTATTTAAAGTTGAATAAAAATTTGAATTTAACTTTGAAGTTGAAATTGAATATTTAATTTGTAATTGAAATTCGAACTAATGACTTAGAAAAAATAGTTTGGATTTACGAATTATTTTTATTTATAAATTTATGTTTGATAGTTGAACTGCAAAACGTTTCTATATTTACTAAAGAAAATTATACAAAACAAATTGGATTTAAAATGTAAAAAAAAAATAAAAAAATAATAATAATAATAATAATAATAATAATAGTATAATAAAATAAAAAGAGTACGTTGCTTTACCTTCATCAGCTACAAACACGCCTTAACTCACGCCATGATCCACGCCTTCAACCATGCCCTAAATCATGATCTCCTTCCCCATAAAACACAATACCCCCTTTCCTCCATCCCTTCAGAAATCAAACCGAAGAAAAAAAATTGGCGTCTCTCGTCTCCTCTTCGTCATTCAAAAATTAGGGCTTCAGCTTCATCTTCGTTCGCCGACCTTCAACAATTAGGGCTTTCGACTTCGAATTTTGGTCGAGCTCGAGAGGACTTCGGTTGCAAATTGGGATGGATACGTGCTCTTCATAAGAGGTGAGTGATTTTTATTTCACTCACATCTAGTTCAACTAGGTGCTTTGCTTTGCGTCTGCTTTGATTTCGTCGCTGATGATTTCTGACTTGTTTTTTTTTACTGATTCGATTTCCTGTTCCCTTGGTTATCTCGGCACTGTTTCATTTGGATGTTGATGACTTCATTGATTTTCCATTTCGTATAGATTAATACTGGAATTGGTCACTCGTGTTTACTGCCATTGGTAACTTGAATTTTGTTTTCTACAATAATTTGTTATCACCTGAATTCGGCTTGTGAAAATGCTTGGATTTGATTTTTGACCTGTTCGACTTATATGTAACTGGAAATTTAAATTTGCTGATTCTTTGATTCCAAGACTCTGACTTGCTTGGAAATCCACACTATTTAGTACAAACATTGTCGTTTGTTCTTTTATTTTTTTTTGGTATTTCCCTGTTTCACTAGTATATATGCATTGCTCACTCTCTATTTTGCGTCCTCCTTGAGGTCAGTTGCATATCATATTTACATCCTATGTCCCTGCCATGTTCCGTTGCATTGAGAATTTGTTCGAACTTGTAACACTCGGGTCTGCTGCACATATGTATGATTGCATCTGAATTGTATTCTTGGTGCAGTCTTCATGCAAATGGTTTCTTTGTAGTCTCTGTTATCATCACACGAGACAGTTTGCATACCTGTTTCATATAGCAATTGGATTTGGTCGAGTTGCTTGGTTCACTGCAACCATATTATTATAGTATATTTGCTTGAGTCTGGGTTCATTTTGAGCTTGAGATGCTTAGTTGAACTCTTGTCCACTATTCACTGCATACATATATCAATACATATATGCTGAGTACTTCATGCTTTTGTTCTCGAGTCATCATGTAAGTTTGTCACCGACTTTGTCCTGATTTTGTAGTTTGTCTACACTTTGATGTGTATGTGTTAGCCTTCACTTGATAGATGCTGCACTACAATTATATGTAGTTGTTAGCTTTGCTTGCATTACCTCTAATCATATGCCACTATGTATCATTGCATGTGGTATTTGCTCCACTTTCTGTTTCAAGTGTTCAAGTACATTTGGGGTTTTGAGTTTTCACTACAACCATGTTATCACTGTACAGTTGCTTTCTTGATGCAGTATCCGTGTCACCTCTATCTGTTAGTCTTCTCGGTGCATTATTTTTGTACTGTTGAAGCATTTCATATGTTGTTGCCGTTCATTTGGATTCAGTTGCTTGCATTGGGTTTGTTCATCCTGTAGCCTATTTTTGAAACAACCATTGCTTTTTTGTATATGTCCTTGAATCAGATGCTTATCGAAGTTGTTCTGTCCAGTTCAATTGATCTTTGTTGTATTTGCATACTTGATTTTGTAGAGACTGATGCAATAGATTTGGGTTGCTGTAGTGTGCATATATGGTTATTTATAACCATTTCATTTTTGAGGCTGTCACTGATATTGGTCTGCATTATTCATTTCATAGTTGCTGTTTCAAATTGATGGATTGTGTTATCATACTCACTTGGTGGCATACCCATCACTACACTGTTCGGTTGTGTTTAAATTTATGCTCGACAGTTTTAAGTGGTTTCATATGGGATCTTGTGGTGGCTGCGTTATTGTTGCAGTTGCCCTTGTGTCTAAGTAATGGCAGCAGTTTCATTTTTATGAAAATTTTGCACTTGTTAAAATGTGCAGTAATAAGTTATTTAGAAATTGTTTTCTTGAGTTTTACTTGAGTATATGCAAAACAATTGCATTTCGACCTTGCCTTGTTGCATGGGTTTTGGTATTGCAGCTGTGTTGAGTCACTGACTTGACCTCTGCAGCTTCGATTTCTGTTAGTTTTTACTGTTGTGATGATTTCTATTTCATTATGGTAGTGGCGAGGCAGTGCACGCAAGCGTGAACTGCAGCCACACGAAGTTAACATTTTAAAAATGTGGCCAGGCCGTATACGCGTGTGTGTACTGCAGCACTACCAAATCTAATGTTTTAAATGATGTTTTCTTTTTGATGAAAATTGTTTTATGTTTACAATTCAATATATTTTGAACCGATTTTGATGATTTTGTTGTTAATTGCCGTTTAGGCAGATTTTGATTGTTTTCTAAATTATCTTCATCAATAATCCCTTCATCTATCCTCATTGATAATTTGTATCTACTGATTTGTTGTTTAACACTGTTAAGTGTTGTATTTACCGTTATCCGATTTCTTGTTAAAGGATCGGATAGGTAAATTTATATTTGACTGTCATCTAATTGCTATTTGATTATTATTGCCTCTATGCACTAATAACTGTGTTTGAATTAGACTGACCTGTGTATTATTTTCTTTTGAATGTAATACTCGGGTCAGACCGAGTAATTTTACAGCTTGAAGATTTTCAGGCCGCGAAGTTAGAGAGAGTTGGGAAAATTGCTTCACTTTAGCTTTTCGAAGAATTTTTGTACTTAAAAGAAATATTCCGCTGTATAAATATAATGCATTGTACAAATTCTGATATATGTATAAAAATTCATTTATGTAAAATATTATGATTATTCTGTGATTCTGTGGCTGTTTCTTTTTAAACTCTATAAACTGAATAACAATCCGTCATTTTGAACGTCTCAAGTTGGTTTAATTACCGACTGGGGGCGGTCAGAGCGGCGGGTCGTTACATACAACTTCCTGAAATATCAAGATACCATCTCTCACTTGCTTCAGCCTTATCGACAGATCAAAATTCAATTCCGCACTTCAAAGATGAACTCCGAACCTTTAGAAGGTTTCCTTCAGAGATCGATGAAGCCCTTACACCAAGCAAAACTTACTCGAGACGGTATTAGGTCTACAGCCTCGACAAATACACTTCCAACCTCATCCATCAAACTCCAACCAATGGTAGTCGTGTTACACACTCTTCTACCTCATCTACCTTTATAACTTACATTGGAAAACCCAAACAGGTAAACCAACAAATAGGTAGAACCATATATATATATATATATATATATAATAAAATACAAATACGCTCTCTCAAGATAGACACCACTCCAGAGCCTAGGTATTCACTCGACCTAACGCTCTGATACCAACTTGAGACGACCAGACTTTTTCTCCACAAAAAGTCGTATTATCCTTAAGAAAGAAAGGGATAGAAAAGAGAAAAGAAAGAAGGGAAAGAAGAAACAACACAAGAATCTCAACAGCAGAACGAATAAATTATATTAGTAACATAAGTATTACATAGTATACATCAAATATCAGAGTTACACAGTCAATACATCATATACTAGATAGCTATAAACACCTGTCTGGTTATTATAACTCAATTCATTACAGAAAACACTCAGAGATACCAACATAGCGGAAAACTATATATCTATAGCAGAAGCCTCCTGCTCCATATGCTCCTCCACAATTCGTCAAAGCTAACCTGAATCCTAACCTGAATTCCCTTGGCTACTCGTAAAAATTTGAGTACCCAAAAGTTAAAAAAAAACAGAAATAACTCCGGGTCAGACATGGGTCGGGTGTGAGTAACAGGTTAAAGTTTCTTAACTTTGAAAAACCTTTGAAAAAAAAGGTATCACGTAAGACTTCCTACACATAAACATGGAAAAGTTTTTACCTTACGCTAACCAAAACATTTGATAGGAAATCCGATGATATTATAATAGTGTCTAGGGTTTACAAGTAAATAAGAAATAGCCGAAATTGTTACATGATTAAATTCCAGCTACTAGCCACAAAAGTGGGTAATACAATCAAAACCGTTGGCACTTACTGGATTTTGGATTCCATACAATGGCTGGGCTACTGGGGTATCGCCCGTCACAGTACATGGCCTAGATCAACGTACCGAGGAGTATGCCCGCTCCCCTGCAACACAAAGCCGGAATCATTCCTTACTGAACCGTTCCGAACAAGACCACCCCGCAGATGTGATCTGCAACCGCACCACTAAGCCGAAATAAAGGGACATCTAGACAGGGGTAAATCTCGCTCTCAAGTGGGAGCTACCCACGTATCTTTGCTGCGCCTCCCCTGTTTTAGCCATTCCCGATTGATGAGGCTTGAAGCTACGATTACCTTTATAGGACATATTACTTAGAATGCTCATCATCCACCTGACGATGTTCTGAAAGCATTCAATCCATACAAGTTCGTTCTGGGTTCGAACGAAACCGATGGCATTATCTCGTTACACTCATTTTGGAATCACCCTCAGAGTTAACGACAATAACGCTTGCACTCTGAATCTTTATCTTCACTTAAGATTCACGACCTAACGTTAATTTGGATCGATGTGGTTTTTGGATATCCAAATATGGAAACCCGATTCCGGTCTCATCAAAATCCAAAATGTATCTTTTAAGGCCAAGTTGTTTTAGAGTTTAAAATAATTTCAATTCATTATCTATATACACACAGATAGATAATTTACAACACAATAGATAATCATCCTTATCATTACGAATAGATAATTCATATCATAATCAGATAATCCATATTATCATCCAAAAGCAACCAATACATCCATATCACATAACATTACTCATCTCATAACTGAGAATACAAACCATACATGGCAATTAATACCAATCATCAAACATAAGCAATGACCTAATGATCACACCTTCCATAATTAATTTAAAATGTATTAAATTAATTACTTAATCTCTAATTAATTTAAAATAAATTAAATTAATTACTTCGTCATTAATCCTGCTTAACTTAACCATTAATTGATTACAAATCAATAAGATAAAACACCATCTCAATATTCATTTCAGTTAATCCTTATTTTTTAACCATCTCTAATTACAATAAATAATTAGCCTTTAATATTAATTACACAAGTTAATTATATTAAACCCTTTGCAAATAATTAACTTGTAATTGCTTAATTAATTAATTCGCTAAAATTAATTACATTAATCATTTATTCATTATTAATTATACCTTAATTAATCAATTCCAAATTACATCATTAATTAATTAATTAATGATTTCTTATTACATTTAATCAATCTCTATATAAATTAATTACATAAGTAATTAATCTTCAATTTAAACTATATATATATATATTAATCACCCATGATTAATAACCATTCAGTAATTAACTACTTTAATTACTCATCCCATAAATTAATTACTCTTAATTCATTATCTAAATTAATCCCTTGATTAATTTCAAAGTAATTTTAATCCAAATTACTTCTATAATAAATATCCTTAATTACATTCGGTAATTATTAATTAATTACTTCCTTAAGTAATTACAAATCCATTAATTTCATAAGTAATTATCAATCAATCCACAAATGTTTAAATTAATTTAACTTAATTAATCTAAACTAATCACATTTAACAAATTAATTACACCAAGTAATTAATTCATTAATTACTTTCATAAGTAATTAAACATAAACAATTTATTATTATTAATTAATTAATTAAATTAATTATCAAAAAATTAATCACATTAACTAATTGTTAAAATAATCTTAAGTTAACGACCTTCATTAACATTCTTAATTACTTAATTAAGAGTTAACTTACACAAATCATTATTAATTATCAATTAATTAATATTTAATTACAATTTAATTAATCTCTAATTATTAATTAATTAAGTGTTAATTAAAATCTAATTTATCTTTAATCACTTGATTAAATAAATCTTAATCATCAATTAAAATTCAATTAACCATCCTTAATTATAGATTAGTTAACCTTAATTAATTAATCTCAAATCTCTTTAATTAACTTAAAAATTATTAATTACTTAATTAAACATTCACATTATTCATTAATTAAATAATTAATATTCAATTTTAATTAATTTAATAATTTAAATGAAACCAGTTTCTTAAGTTCTAAATTAAGAAACATTCTTCTTATATAAAGTATTTTAAACAAATTTATTTCAAACAAATTTAATTTAAAAATTCCTTTTTAAATTTCAAACTGAAACACAATTTAAATTTTCATTCCAGATTCAAACTTAATAATTTAAAACTTTACTTACATTTCCATCTTCATTTTTAAATTCAAATTATTTAACCTTTCCTAAGATAGTTAAAACAAATTTAAATTTAAAAACACTTTTAAAGAAACTGACATTAAAATAAAATTTGAGGTTTTAAAACTGAATTTAAACTTATTTTAAATTCTTATTTCATAAATTAAAACTCATAGTTCGAATTCAACACCAATGTTCCTTTATACTTTAAAAAGTTTAAAATCTAAATTTGAATTCCCAGATTTAAATTCAAACTCAGATTCATCTATTCTAAATTTCAGTTTTCCAGATTTAAACCTTGTTTTAAATTTTCAGTTGCATTATAAAATTTACTTTTAAATTTAAAACAGAAAAACAGTTTCCTATTTTAGTTTAAAACATCTTCAATTTTGAATTCAAAAATGTTTCAAAATCCAAGAATTAACTATTGATTTCATATTTAAATTTCAGGTTTAAAAGTTCCAGTTTGAACTTCATCTTACAATTTGAAACTTTACTTTTAAAATTCAAAAACAGAAAACAGTATCCAAACTTAAGTTTTCTTTCTGAATTTAAATTATATCTAAAAACCAAAACTCAAACTTATTTGAATTCATATTTTAGATTCAGGTTTAAAAACCCAAGTTCAAATTAAGTTTACATTTTAAATTTTAACTTTTAAAATTTAAAAACTGTAAACAGATTTCCAGATTATGCTAAGACCGAACCAAAGTTTCAAAATTTAAATTATTTCAAAACCTAAGATTTAAACTAATGGAATTCAAAATTTAAATTCAGGTTTTTAAATCTTATTTTTAAATTTTGATAGCTTCAAGACCTTTGTTTAAATTTTAAAAACTGGAAAACAGGTTCTGTTCTTTCAAAACCTGAAACCCAAAAATAACCCGAGCCTGTTCCACAATTTACTTCGAGTAAATAACTTTCCTGCTTCGAGTTCAAACCTGAGTTGCTTCGAGTCAAATAGAAGTTCTACTTGAGCAACCCCTCTGTTTCAAAACCCAACCTAGACATCACCTGACAAACACTTCACCGTGCATATGCATAGTGACGCCGGCCCTCCTTGATCACCAGAGACGATCTCCACAATTCGCCAAACACCATATCCCCTAACCATGATCATCACATTGCCCAGTATTCAACTCGAATTTGAATTCATGTTTAAAACCAAAACCTGAAACAGCATTTCCCCTTTCAAGCTTGACCTGTCAACGGCGAGACCTCCCAACTCCGGCCACTATCACCCTTGAAACTCTGTCAACAACTCCATCAATCCCTCATCTAGCAATACCCTAAAGATCTAAGAACTCGATCCTTAGTTGAAGCCGAAGTACTCAAATTCTTAAACCCGGTAAAACTAGGGTTCATAACTGAAAATCCCAAATTATAACCTCAAAAATGAATTGCAATCCAATTCAGTAATTTTCCCATAATTTATGATAGCTACACTATCTCCGGAAACAAATTCAACCAAATCAATTGCAAGCATCAACTGTGCTTATCAAATATGCATGATAAAGTAAATTCGAAACCGTACTTTGATTTAATCATTAAAAATTGTAATATTATTTTTAAAAATCATCATTTTAGAAGATGTTTTGAATTGAAATTCTGAAACATTGATTTGCATTGTTTTGTAATTTCACTTATAAAATTCAATTGCTCTGGTACTTATTTTCCAGTAAGTTTTTATTAAATTTTACTTTAATAAAATCTTAAAGTCTAAACTCTGAAACTAACATACATATCATATTTAAATCCTATAGTTTAACAAAGAAAAATTAAAGATACAAGAATTAAATAAATACTTGTGTCAAGAACAAAACAGAACCAGAAAATTTAATAGCATATGCCAAATACATTTATACAGCAGACAAGTTATATGCAGCATTTATATATTCTAGTATTCTAACATGCAACAATTTATTTACCCTTTAAAATTCTTAAAAGCAAAGTTACTCGCCTGCACTAAAATGCAGAGCCCAGATTCTTAACATGCAGAACATTCTTTGCAAAGGTTTTGAATGTCCTTTGAAACTTGCTTCCAATTTGATGCTTTTAAACTTGTTTTAAAAATGCTTCCAGATTTAAAGAATTGAATGCAGACTTTGCTCCTTAATCCACACCTTGCAGGCCTTTGTTTCATATTGAATAAAATGCAGACTTTTGTATGATGCATAGGGAATAATTTTGCATATTTTGAAAATGGATAAGGGATTTGAGATGTATTTCTGGTTTGAGGAGTTACAGGGTAATGATTTTCATTTTGAGGAGTTTTTGTTTACTGATTTTCAATAGAATGGAGATTACTTTGGTGTGAGATGTTTTCAGTTGAAAGATTTCTTTAGTTAAGAAATGAAACTGAGAAAAAGCCAGGAACGAAAGAATGCAATGTTTTATAAACTAAATTTATGATTTATTAAAAATAAAGAAAAATAAAAGATATAATTTGACACTTGGCTTGAGCTATTAACACTTGTAAATATCTTGCTTAAATACTTAACACATGTTAACTTATATATTAATTACTTACACGTGTCTTTTAAATGTTTTGTTATCTTAATTAAGTGTTAAAGAAAATTAAACTTAATTAATTATTTCCATTAACACCAAGTTATGTATATAATTAATTTCTAAAGAATAAAGCAAAGTGTTATTATAAATAAAACAATATACAAATAAGTCTTTTGTCAAAGATACTTTTAAATAATTAAAATAAATTTATAAAAGAGGTTATAACTTGCTTGAATACATGTTTCATATTTTAAATCGTATTTTAAATTTCATATTAAATTAATAAATCACATTTTATAAATCAATATTTTAAAAAGAATAACACAAACATTTTTGTAACTTATTTTAATATACAAACTTAAGTTAAAATGAATTTTAAACCAATAAAACATTTATCTCATATATTTAAATCACATAATATTTTATTAACTATTTTTGAAAAACTTAAATCCAAAAATAAATCACAATTCCTAATTTCAAAATATTAAAATTATGCTATACTAATTTAATTAAAACAACTTATCTATTTAAAATATATATAAATATACATATACATTATTAAATAGAAAATAGATTTATTAGTTTATTAAAAATAAATTCACAAATTAAATATTTAAATAAAGAAGATTATTAAATCTAATCAAATTTATTAACAAAAAATATCAATTCAATTTAAATTTAAACACAGATTATTAAATTTATATTTTCCAAAATTCCGGGATATTACAACTATACTTGCTTGCATACTTATTTACATCTACAAATATGCCTTTTTATTTTTACTTTAATTTGCTTTGTTTCATAACTTTGCATTTCTTTTACAAGCATATTTATTTACAGGCCTATACATATATTTTTACTTGTGTGGGTATGCCTTTTATCCTATGTACATAGCTATTTTATTTTATTTCACTTTGTTTAAATATTTTATAAGATTTATTTTATCTTAACATACTTGAAAGATTTTATTTTATATTTCAAATCATAGCTTCCCAAAATATGTGTATGTATACACACATAAGTTTAAAATAACAATTCCTATTTATTTAAAATCCATTGTAAAGATATTTCATTATTATTATTGTTTAAAAATAACTCATTATTAATTTAAAATAATCCATAAATAAATTTATCACTACATAAATAAATTACTTATTTTATCAACCATATTTGAAACAAAAACAAAACAACCTTTGTTAAATTTAAATTTAAGCTAAAATCTTTTAAACAAATTTTAACTTTTTTTTTAGTATATTTTTAAGCAAAATTTTATCAAGCTATACTGAAAAGAAAATAAAACAAACTTTTTGGTACTAAATTTTAAATTTAAACTTAAGCTAGAATAAATTCTAACTATTAAACATTTATTTTAGGTATTTAAAACCATACAGTTATTTATTTATTAGCTTAATACTAAATTAAATCAAATTTCCAAATTATCAGAAATATTAAAATTAGAAAACATGTCTTTCTTTATTAATTTAAAACAAAGATTAACTATTTACAATATATATACAAATATATAGATACATATTGTAAATAGAAAATAATTAAATTAGCTTTTAAAAGATAAATTATTAGTTAAATATTTATTTAAAGGAAGATTATTAAATCAATTCAAATCTTATTAACAATTATTATCAAATTAATTTAATTTTTAACATGGATTATTAGATTTATATTGCCCAAAATTCCGGGATATCACATCGGCTATTTACCATATTCAAGGCTAGAGAAGCACGTATGCAGAGGCATGCTGAGGTATATAGGCTGAGATTTAATTATGCACAGGTGACGCATGCATTAATTTTTTTACAGCCCGAAACACGCAAGAAGTGGGAGATTGGAAAATTTAGGCTGGGGTTAAAACTCAAAGGTGGTGGAGGGTTGAGTACTTGGTGTAGCAAAATAATGGACAAAAGAAAAACAAGAAAAAGAAAACGAAAGAAAATAAATAAAAGAGGGAAGAAATTTTTTGCAACCATTACCTGAAGCAAAGAGCTCACGCAAGAGAAGGATGAGAACAATTTGATGTGGTAATGGAATTTTGTACGTGACTAGTATTTAAGAGGGAGGTATTTGCGTTGATTAGGTGAAAAGAATGGCAAGAAAATACAATTTGATTTTTGAAATAGCTATGGGAATTTATTACTATCAATTTTAAAGAAGAAAAAGGGAAAGAGGATACCCACTCACGTGAATGACAAAGCAAGTAATTTTTGTTTGAAATGGCAAGATGAAATAAGACATTTATTCTTATTAAATAAAAAGACTAAGTGGAAAATGAGAACTCTTCCTATCTTCACGTGAATTGATAGGCTACATGTAAGGAATGACTATGGATTTTGAGGAATAAGTTAAGGTAGGAAATAAATAAATGATTTCAAGAAAAAATGGAAAAGAATTAAAGAAATAGTTTATTAAATTGAAACAAGGCTTAAAAATTTACACACAATACCACTAGATTTGGAAAAATTTCTACCACACTTTAAAACAAAAATAAGTGACTAAAATAAAACAAACTGAAA
This sequence comes from Allium cepa, assembly GCA_030765085.1. Lineage (NCBI taxonomy): Eukaryota > Viridiplantae > Streptophyta > Magnoliopsida > Asparagales > Amaryllidaceae > Allium > Allium cepa. Next base: position 915,237,043 of record CM060943.1, read on the forward strand.
CAAAGTGAAAAAGAAAATAAATAGTTATATTTTACGAAAATGGAAAGGTAAATAAAGAAAATACCATAATTTATTGAAACTGGCTTAAGAAAATTGCAAACACAATCCACTTAACTTTGGGGAATTACAACTCTTCTTAAAATGGTTTAAAATAAATCGTTGAGGACCAAAAAAATGAGAATAAAATAAGTTCTTAGGAAAAATATAAAAATAAATAAAGAATTTCCTAAATTAATTGAAGTTGGAAATTAGAATTTGTAAACAAAATACAACTGACACCGGAAAATGTCAATTACACTTTTAAAATGTTTTAAAACCAAAATATATACAAAAAAAGTTATTTTACCCCTGAAAACATAAATTAGAACATTACATGACCAAATAAAATACTATTTATATAATTCAAAGTAAACAATTTTGTTAAATACAACAAATTACACACAATAGTTAAAAAGGCATAACTTTCACATTATAAATCAGATTTCAACGAAACAAAAATCAGTATTCTTAAAATTTTATTAATTTCAAAATAAAAGATAAAATTCAATTTTCAAACTTTTAAATTTTTAATTTAAAAGTCAAAGTTTGACCATATTGACAAAAATCACATTTCCGGAAAATATTCTATTAATTCATGTGTGGAATTCAAATCCACACCAAAATTATATTTTAAATAACAAAATTATCTAAATTAAATAAATAAAGCATTTATTAAAATTTTTGGGTTGATACGTAGATGGTTTAGATGGCAAGCAAAGTGAGAGTGTAACAACCCGATATTTTCAACCATTCGCATCTGCACATGTCGGACTTGAATTGTTCGAAATACCGCGTTGTAAATAAAATTTGGCAAATATCAGAATATACACTAAATAAATCATCACAAAATCACAGACAAAGAATCAGAATACTTGCAGCGGAATTTAATAATAACTTAGTCGTTCACGAAGCCACTATCAGTAGTCTCAAACAAGTATAAAGTACATAGTCTTAAACCAAATATAGTTTGAAATCTCCACAGAAAATCCCAATATTAGATTGTCTTGATTACAAAGCCTAACAAGAACTGAACAGAAACTTGACGACAGCTTGAAAAGAGATGATCAGTAAAAGTCCAAGCTCCGAAGGTGAAGTCTGAATTGAAACTCAAGCTGACCCGAGCGTAAAATAAAACATAAACACTCGAGTCAGGACATACATACTTGTACGGTGTAAGCTAATTCAAGTGAACTGTAATAAAGTACAATTAACTTAAAGGATGCTTGGGATCGCCCATCCTCCAAGGATCCATTAAACTATTTAATATGTAATAATACTTCGCTATTATAATAGTGTCCATCAGTAAAATAAACTTACTTTAAAATAGCTTTAAGGAGTGACCCAGTATTCCTTTTAATACGTAATAATGTAAATAGTCTATACAGTACCGTAATACCACCTGATCGGGAGGCTACCAGAGGATACTCCACTGGTATGACACAAATAGAAACTCGTACATGGCGGGCTAGGGTAGGTGACACTGCACAACTAGGCAATGCCACGGTAGATATACCAATTACGCTTCCGGGTAGGTGGTAACGCGTAGCAGCTACTACCGCCCACCTCGAACAACACCTCCATAATCAAAAATCAAAAGTGGCCACCGAATCAATTCAAAAGTCAAATTATAATATCGAAAGGATGTGTCCGATCAAAGGTGCTACCTTAATTAACCCATCGATCGCTCCTGTTTTAGCCACCTTATGCCAACTCACGGGAGTTGGGTCCACGTATTTACCTCAAAGGAATTGCCGCCACCATCCTACTTCATTTTGGAATCTCCACCGCGTACACGGTTGTTAAAGTGGTTTTCGGTATCGACAGAGAGTATGCCCGTATCCGATCCCGATCTCTTTAACAACCAACGTTATTAATACCCGTGGTTATAAATTCCAAAATAGTTAATATTAAATTAAAATACTTCATTTTAACTTTTAAAGGTGAAGTTATTATATTTACGAATCAAATATCTAAAAATCTCAATTTCAGCCACTGCAACACTTAACAAGTGCGACTGTAACCTTTTATTTATTCGGGTTTAATTTTAAATTTTGTGACCACAACACTTACCAAGTACTGCAATAGCCCTTAATTAATTTTTTAGCTTTTAGTTTATTTGCATCAACTATGGCACTTGCAAAGTTTGGCAATATCCCTTACAATAGTTTTAAGTTAATTAATTTTTTTTTAGATTTCAATATAAATTCATCAATAGTTAAACTTAAATTTTAAACTAAATTAACTTAAAAAAACATACTATCCATTTGAAATAGTCATTAAAATCTACCCAAAAATTTATGATTTTTATGAAGTATAATCCACTAATAAATATCAACCTCTCAAGGCTTTACTTGTTTTCACAAAAAATGGGCAAACACCTCCGAGTCGTATGAATTAGTTGATTTTATGTTGATCTGGATGGTTTGGGTGATTTACGCAAATATATAAAATAGATGGACTAAACTGTAAAAGATACACAGATTTATAGTGGTTCGGCTAGAACGTGCCTACGTCCACTTTATACGTTATTCTCTTTTATCTTTCAGATTACAAGTACAAAGCTTTGTATACAAGTATATGAAAGTTGTTTGAAAGTTCCTTCCGTACTTGAGCTCTCAAACTTGTCTCTCGTTGTTGTACCTCTGCCCCTCTATTTATAGAGTCAGGTTGGAGGCAGGGGTCTTGGATGTATATAGCTGCTGGTGGGCCTGGGCTGAAGCAATCTGGCCTGACAAATTTGGGTCGGCAAGGCCCTCTCGGTGGTGGTTGGTCCGGCTTGGTCATGGAGGTGAGATGGTTCGGTGGTGGTGAGGACATGGGTTGGTTCGGTGGTACTTGGAGGTGAGATGGTTCGGTGGTGGTTGGAACGGTAGTTGGTTTGGTCCGGCAATTGGTTTGGTCTGGTAGTGGGTTGATCCGGCAATGGGAGGAGTGGTAGATGGATCGGCTATGTAGGGAAGTGTAGGGTGGTTCGGTGGGTTGATGGTCCGGTTGGGAGATGGAGTTGGTTCGGCCGAATCTCATCCAACACTTGCCCCCCAAAGTAGGGCAAGTGTATACACATGGCATGCTTTGTTTTAGCTAGGATGTCTTCACTCGGCCCTGCGTGCCGAACCAACTGATTCGGTCGTTCGCAATTGCCTATAAGTATGGGCTTCCGGCCTTCGTTCAACCTCCATCATACGAGACAGCCGAACCACATAAGTGCCGAATCAACTTAGTGCCGAATCATCTTAGTGCCAAATCAACTTAGTGCCGAATCATCTTAGCGCCGAATCAACTTAGAGCCGAATCAGGTGCATTCTTTTCGCCGAATGAGGTTTCTTTGTTTTACCGAATGAGAATAGAGAAACTTAGTACCGAATGAACTAAAAAAACTTTTCAACGCCGAATGGGCTCAGGGACCTTATGTACCGAATGATCGAAAACCTTTATCCTTTGAGTTTTGAATTCGAGTGAAGTTGCAGACTATATACACTTGTTTGTTTATGTCCTCTGTTCTAACGATGTACTTTCTTGTGTTGCAGATAAATGTCTCAAAGAGTGGAAACCCGATCAGATAAGAGGAAATCTAGGGACATAAGAGAGTCCCCTACCGTGCCCCCAGTCCAGCCAGAACCAGCGCGACATGGACCTACCCCGAGGTCATTAGTGGACGGATATGGCCCTCAAGAACTTCTGAATTCTCCTCCCGATTGCTTCCCGGGCTCTCTCAGAGAGGAGCAGCTTGATGTTATCTCTCGCTCCTTTGGGATTGATAGAGCGAGCATGCTGTTGCCGGGGGACGGAGTGATGCCGTACAATCCCCCTGAAGGATATTTCGCGTATAGCCGATACCATTGCATGTGCGGGAGCATTCCTCTGATCAATGCGTGGATAGTCAGCTTCATTACTTACCTGAAATTGGCTCCTTTTCAGCTTCAGCCCAACTCCTACGCCATCTTATTGTGTCTATTCGTTATCTTCCAAAGGAGATATGGGCGCCCCCTTCTAACCGGGAAATCCGATATCTATACAATCTGAGGGGCTACAAGAAGGGGTCTTCGTACATTAGTTTAGAGTCAGCCATGTCCTTCAAGCCGGTCTTGGACTTATACTCGAAGTTTACCATGCTTAAGAAGGAATGGTTCTTCGTCAAGGATGACTCCGTTTCTTTTCGCCTTTTCACTTCTGGCTGTAAGTTGAATTCCGCTTGTAATTTCTTTGTCCCGACTGCAATGCTTCCTCTTATATGCTTTTATTTCTTGCTAGCGACAGGTGGCTTTGCGGTCGTGGAGAATGATCGCCTGGTAAAGATGGCCGCGGAGATAGAGGCTATCTCTGGAAGGGACAGGTCGGCTTCTTACCTAATCAGGAATGCCACTCTCCTGGAGCACAACCTGATTCTGCCACGTCAATCCGTGGTTAAGCAGAGAGATACAGCCGAGGAGAGGGCTGCTAAAGCTAAAGATGGGGCTACTGCGAAGAGTAGCAAGAGGAGGCCTTTCACAAAACCTCCAGCTGTCGGAGGTAAGAAGCTCAAGAAGTCCGACGGCCCTTCCCCTAGCACGTGCCCAATTACTCCGCGGGAGCAAGACGTGGAGGAGGATAGAGGTGAAGGCGAAGGAGGTGATGTAGGAGGAGAGGCAGAGAGTGGAGACGACAGAGAAGGTAATGGTGGTGGTGATGGCGTCGGGGCTTTGCCTCCTGGGCAAGCAGGCGAGATTCAAGAGTGGACGGATGATGCCTTCCGCCAGGCTTTTGAGGGGTTGGAGGAAGGATCAGCCTTGGTGGAGAAGTCGAAGAGGTCTGATAAGGCTGGGACAGGTGCCAGTCTATCTTCTGAGAGTATTTCGGCTAAGGCAACTCCGGTGGTTCAAGGTGAATTCTTAACTCCTTCTTTTAACTTCACATGTTTCTTGAGTCATAGTTTCATGCATGCTTGTAACACTTGGTTTTTATTCCAAGAATGGGTAAGGTGGCCAAGACATCCGATATTCGGCACCGCCTTGAACAGCATAAGTTACTCAAAGCTTCCGCCAAACCAAAGCCGTCAGCTAGCCGTCCTGGAGATGCGGTTAGATATCGCCCTCTTCTCGGAGTTATTGAAGAAGATATGCAAAAGAGAAAGAGGGGCCGATCTTCGTTTGAACCTTCACCTGGCCCTCAGCCTCCAGCCCAGCCTATCCACGATATTACTGAGGAGGATACTGAGCTTATGCCTTCCCCACATCCGTCCGAAAATCCAACCGTCACCCCAATAGACCATCCTGGTTTGGTTCGCAACCCATTTGCCGGCCATCCGGATCTGGACCCAAGTTTTCAGGACATCTCTTTTGACGAGGCCACGGGTGAGCATCTTCTTCCCCGCAATCCCATGGTACGGGTGCTTGATGAGGCTAAGTCCTTAGACATCGATTTGCTTACTACTCGGATAGTTACCATTGGGGACGAATCCAAGGCTAATATTGATCGGGTCACGGAGGAGACCAGGAAATTGATGGGGCATCATGCCCGTCTGGTCAAGGCTGGAGAGGAGATTGGGAGTGCTAATATTCGGTTGCGGCTAAAGGTTGCTGATCAGGCCAAACAGCTTGCCGATCAAGCCATTCAGATTTCTCAGCATGAGGCAGCCTCCAGGCGGTTGAAGAAGACTATGGAAGAGGCTAGTAAGGCAGAACTACGAAAGATGGAGGCTGCCTGCAAGGAACAGATTGACATGCCCATCACAATGGTGGGCGAGGTTCGGAGAGCAGATCTCAAGCAGGTAGAAGAGTTATCTGGGAGGCTTGAGGCCGTAGAGCTTGCTCAGGCCAAGCTGAAGGAGGAGATGGAAGTGATGCGGAAATCCCTTCAGGCTGACTGCTCGAGATACCGATTGGAGAGAGATGCTGCCGTCGCACGGCTGTAGGCTTATGAGGCCCGGATGAGAGAGTTCGAGGAGAACGAGGGGATGATGGATGAGATGCTCCAGGACATGTATTTCTGAACTTGGAGGCAGGACAACCTGTCCTGGATGGACGACTATCCCCGGGTCATGGCTAGAATATATCTTCGGGCTTTGGAGGAGGCTAAGGTTGATGTGGATAAGGAAGATGGTGCGGCTTTCAGGATGGATGTGGTTACGGCCCAATTCACCATGGAAGAGAAGGTGGCGGTTAAGGAGGGCATGCGGCTGCTTGCTGAGGATGAGGTAGGCGTGCAGCTAGATGATGATGATCAGGGAGCAGATGCTGGTAAGTCTTTCCTTTTGACATTTTTATGATTTGATTGCTTATCTTTCGTGATTATTGATGGATTTTGTTCTGAATTATGCAGGCGGGACCTCGGTAGCACATGCTGGGAGTTCCGATCCTGCAGTTAAGTAGATCCCAAGGGCTAGTGGGATGGAGGCGAAGCCCTGATTCTTTGATTTGACTTGAACATATTTTGGTAGCTGTCTATGTTAGTCCGAAACATTAATGTAACTTGTAATTATATTATTCGTAAAGAATGACTATATGTAATTTTATAACATAAGCTGATTCTGCCATGTTTGAATGCTGTTGTCATTTTGATATGCTGCATAAGAAATACAGCTGCGTGTTTATGCATGTGACATAATCGTATTTAATGCTAAGTTTCTGCTTAAAATATTATCTCATATCTTGTGATGCCAATATGATATGTGAATTAATTAAAGCTACATATTTGTATAAAATAGAAGATAGTACCGCCCTTCGTGTTTTAGTTGTAGATGGTTGCTTTGAATGTCTTGCGTGACTAAGTATGGAATGTAGCCGAGTGTTCCGTCATTCGGATGTGAGCTCATATTTCCACAAGCGAGAGTTCCCCCATTTTGTGACCTGTACTTTAAGGATTGTTATATAGGATACGAAGAAAGTTTTTGAATGAAATGGAAATATGGGAAACAGTAAAACGTCCAATCACGGAAGGCCGTCGATATGCTTAAGTTCGTGGCAAACGGGTTTTGTAGTCACTTTCCCTAGCTGTGGGTCTTGGAGACATTTGTCACCCATCTTACGCCTCCGCGGGGAGTGTATCTTTTTAACCACAGCCGCACTTAAGACATATCGGAGCCGAGATCGCGCACAGTAACTACCCGAGCCATTATGGCCCGTAATCATGGGTATTATTCGATTTACTGTGGCCGGCTAGCGTGGGTGCCGATCGTCAACCGTGAACTACCCCTGGCTGGCCACACCTTATGTTGGGGCATAAAGTAGGTTCACAGTTGCCGGCGAGCCGAACGCTGTAATGAGCTGCCATCAGCTATAGTCGGCCTTCTTGAGGGCTTATAATCGGCTCATTACAGTTGGCTTTGAGGGCAGTCGCGAGCAATGAGTTAACCCGCAGCAGAGGGATGCTGGAGCAAAAGTGCCTCATTGGCGAGTGCATAGATTCGCATAGTACCTGTTGGGTCTTGTCCAGGTGAGGTTGCGCCGTGAAATTCCAGTATGGAAATGTCGTTATACATGATTTTGTTCAACATAAAAGGATAAAGCTTAACAAGCAGCCAAGATATAAAGGAACAAGTTAAAAAGAGACAAGATTTTTAAAGTGGTTTGGAACGAAAATGCCTACGTCCACTGATTCTCTTTGTTAATTCACTTCATATGGGCAGTACAAGTTAAGAAAAGTATCGACGGAGGTGTCGGATGTTCCATGCCCTCTGGAACACCTCTCCATCACCGTTGACAAAATATAGGCTCCGTTGCGGAGATCTTTATGAATTACATAGGGTCCTTCCCAGATTGGATCTAGCGCTCCGGGGCGTGGGAAGATCCGCTTGAGGACAAGATCTCCTTCTTGTAAGCTGCGGTACTTGACTTTGGAGTTGTATTGTGCTGCAACTTTTTGCTTATTAGCTGCTGCTTTGAGTGCTGCACCGTTTCTCCTCTCTTCAATTAGATCCAAAGACATGTGGAGGAGTTCTTCGTTCTCTTCTGGGTTGTAGTGGATCCTGCGGTGGGAAGGCACTACAGTTTCAACTGGGAGCATGGCCTCCGATCCGTATGCCAAAGAGAAAGGAGTATGCCCTGTTGATGTTCTGTAAGATGTGCGGTAGGCTCAAAGTGCCATAGGAAGTTCATCCACCCAAGCGCCTTTTGACTTTTCGAGTTTCTTCTTGATTAGGGTTTTGAGGATTTTGTTGACAACTTCGACTTGTCCGTTTGCCTTGGGGTAGGCCACAGATGAGAAGCTTTTGTGAATTCCGTGCTCTTGGCACCAGTCGGCGAATTCCTCGCTGTCAAATTGAATTCCATTGTCCGATATGATTTTGAGTGGAACCCCGTACCTGCATAAAACATTTTTGATCAAGAAGTTAATAACTTTTGCCGAAGATATTTTATTTAGAGGCTCTGCTTCCATCCATTTGGTGAAATAGTCAACTGCTACTACGGCATATTTGGCTCCGCCTCGGCCCACTGGCAGTTCGCCAATCAAGTCAATTCCCCATATTACAAAGGGCCAAGGGCTGGTCATTTGAGTAATCTCGTTTGTTGGTAGCCGAGGAATTTTAGCAAATTTATGACACTTGTCACATCTTTTGACGAAGTCTAGGGCGTCTTTGTTTAAGGTGGGCCAGTAATATCCATATCGGAGTATCTTCTTTGCCAGAGTCTGCCCACCAGTGTGATCTCCACAACTTCCTTGATGTATGTTGGATAAGATTTCCTTGGCTTCCCTTCCAGCGACACACCTTAATAAGGGATTAGAGAAGCCGCGTCGATAGAGGATGCCTTCTTGTATTGTATAGCGGGAAGCTTTCCTCAAGATTTTCTTAACTTCGTTACGCCCGTCGGGCAGTGTGCCATCTTGTAAATATTTCTAGATAGGTGTCATCCAAGTTTCCTCTTCGATTGCAGCTATCATATTCATTGTCTCGTAACTCGGGGCTAGTTGCTATGAGATGGTTATTGTTCGGGAAGCGGTGTCGTCCTTCATGCTAGCTTGCTTTGCCAGTTCGTCGGCTTCCTGATTCTTCTCTCGAGGAATGTGTCTGATTAAATAGTGATCCAACTGATTGAGCAGCAACTTGGTCTTCTTTAGATATGTTGTGAGTCGATCTCCTCGAGTTTGTAATTCTCCCAGAATTTGATTTACAATAAGTTGAGAATCACTATGGAGACATAAAGAACCGACTCCAATCTCCAGGGCAAGTTCTAAACCGGCTATCACTGCTTCGTATTCTGCGTCATTGTTGGTGGCAGCGAACTCCAACCTTAGGGCGTAGTGCAGCTTCCTTCCCGTGGGGGTGATTATCACAACACCTGCCCCCGAGCCTTGCTCATTTGATGCTCCATCAATGAAGAGATTCCACTTGATATTTTTCGCTACTTCAGATTGCTCCTTACCTTCGCTAGTAGTGAATTCGGCAATGAAATCAGCTATGGCTTGTCCCTTGATGGCGATGCGAGGATGGTAGGTAATATCATATTGGCTCAGTTCAATGCACCACTTAAGTAGTCGCCCAGAAGTGTCGGGGCGATGGAGTACCTGCCTTAGCGGTTGATCGGTTAAAACTCTGATGGAATGACATTGGAAATAGTGTCGCAGTTTCCGTGACGTGATTAGTAAACAGTATGCTAGCTTTTCAAGTTTAGGGTATCTGGCTTCCGCCTCTGTAAATCTCTTGCTTACAAAGTATACGGGCCGCTGTACGTGGTCGTCTTCTCTCACCAAAGCGGTCCTTAAAGCATGGGGTGATACAGCAAGGTATAGGTATAGTTCCTCGCCTTCATTTGGAGTTGAGAGTACTAGTGGTCTTTGGAGGTGTTCGATTAAGTTAAGGAAGGCTGTCGAGCATTCGTCAGTCCATTCGAACTTTCCTTTGTCCTTCTTAAGAGCTCCGAAGAAAGGGATGCATTTGTCGGTTGCTTTAGAGATGAACCTGCTTAGAGCAGCCACCTTCCCGTTTAGGCTTTGCATCTCTCTTCGAGTGGATGGTATCTTGATATCTTGCAAAGCCCGGACTTGTTCGTGGTTTGGTTCAATCCCCCTGGCATGTACGATGAATCCCAAGAACTTTCCCGATGATACTCCGAAGGAGCACTTTAGAGGATTCAGTTTCATTCCATATTGGCGAAGTACCTGAAACATCTCGTTCAGGTGGTTTATATGATCATTGGATTTCCTTGATTTTACCAGCTTGTCATCCACATAAACCTCCATAGTTCGCCCTATTAGTTTCGCAAACATCTTGTTGACGAGGCGCTGATAAGTAGCTCCAGCGTTTTTAAGTCCAAAAGGCATTACTTTGTAGCAGTACAATCCCCGGTCAGTGACGAAACTAGTGTGGTCTTGATCGGGGGCGTGCATAGGGATCTGGTTATATCCTGAGTATGCATCCATAAAGGATAAGTGTTCGTGTCCGGCTGTGCTGTCCACGAGTTGGTCGATTCGGGGGAGCGGGAAGCAGTCCTTCGGGCAAGCGTCATTTAAGTTGGAGATATCGATGCATGTTCGCCACTTCCCATTAGATTTCTTTACCGGTACCGGGTTGGCGATCCGTTCAGGGTAGATGGCTTCTCGTATGAAGTCATTGGCAAGTAAGTTCTTTACTTCTTCCTCGAGGGCCGCTGATCGTTCTGCCCCCAAGCTTCTCTTTTTCTGCTTCACTGGCACCTTGGTGGGATCGATGTTTAGCATGTGGCATGCTACGTCTGGAGAGATTCCTGTCATGTCGGCGTGCGTCCTTGCAAATACATCCATGTTGTGGCGAAGAAAATCGACGAGTTGATCTTTCAACTCCGCTCTTAACTGAGACCCGAACCTCAGCAGTCTACTTGGGTCGTGTTTGTCTATAGATACAAATTCCATAGTCTCTGTAGGCTTGGTGGTGGCCTCCACCTCTTTGTCCCTAGGGTCTAATTCGTTGAAAGGATCGTTGGTATATCGAAGAGGAGGGGCTTTCTTTGATTGCTATGCTTCCAGGTTTTTCTTGCAGAGTGAAGTCTCTGCATCCTTCCCTTTATCCTTCCTGCGGTTATTGCGAAGCTCAGTTACATAGCAATCTCGAGCGGCGTCTTGATCTCCCTCTATTTCTCCTACTCCGTTATTTGTTGGGAATTTCATCTTCAGGCACCATGGGGCTAGGACAATTTGGAAGTCAGACAAGGCCGGTCTTCCCAAAAAGGCGTTGTAGGCCGAATGGTTCTCTTCAGTACAAATGTTTGTTTTCGCACAGCGGAGCGGGGATGACTTCCTATTTCAACAAAAAGGTCCAGTCGCCCGAGGGGCCTCTTTGCATCTCCAGTGAAACCATGCAGTGGTTTGTTGCAGGGAGACACATCCTTCATTGACAGCTTCATTTTGTCGAATGCATGCTTGAATAGGATATTCACTGAACTTCCAGTGTCTACTAAAATTCGAAAAACTTTCGCTGGACCGAACCATGCAGAGATGACCATAGGATCCATGTGTGGATACTGTCTTCCCTCTAGATCACGCCTACTGAATGTGATGTCGTTATTCTCTTTCCGTTTCGGGTGGCGTTCTTCCATAACAGAATTAACGTAGCCTTCAGCATTTCTAAGTGACTTACCATATCTTTCCATCTCTGCCCAGCTTCTGTCGACGATGTGTGGTCCTCCTCATATGGTATGGACCACTATTTTCTCTTGACTAGAGCCGCTGGTGTTGCGATTTCCTCCGCCTCCTTCTGGGAGGGGTAACCCTGGGTTTCCATTGGCGGGAGCTGGAGTCCTGTTCTGGCTTTTTACATAGCATTCCAGTCTCCTCCTTCTAATGTGTTCTTCAATCAAGTCCCGGAGATGGTGTCATTCATTGGTGTCATGCCCGTGGGATTCGTGGAAGCGGCAGAACTTTCCAGACTTGAGTGCGTTATCTGACTTCTTCTTGTGCGGGGGGCGCTTGTATCTAACTTCGTCTTGAGTGGCTTGGAAGATTTTTTCGATTGTTTCATTCAAAGGAGTGTAGGAGTCAAATCTTGGTCCAGGTCGATATAGGTGCTTTTCCCCCTTCTTTCCCCCAGCATTGTCTCTAGAGTCATTTCTCCGAACACCCTTTGTTGCAGCGGAAACCCTGTCTGTAGCTATTTTAGCCTATTGCCCTGACTACCTCTCAGTGGCAGCGTCTTCAAGTCTCATATATTTTCCAGCTTCATGGAAGAAATCAGGTAAAGTAGCTGGCTTTTCCTTGGTTAGTCTTCTAGCAAATTTAGTATCCGGATGTACACCACTGCAGAGAGCCATTAGGATAAGTTTCTCATTGGCATCTTGGACTGCGGCCGCTGCAGCGTTGAATCGGGTGAGATATTGCTGCACTGTCTCTCCGGGTTTCTGCTTGATATTAGATAAGGAATAAGCGTCCTTGGGTTGTTCCACATGAATGCGGAATTGGCTGATGAATTTTTCTTTCAACATTTCCCATGAGCTGATGGACCCTTGGGGTAGGTGGCAGAACCAGGAGGTAGCTAGGCCTGCCAAGAAAAGTGGGAAGCATTTACACAATACTCCCTTCGTTGCTCCGCTCATGAGCATATGCTGGGTGTATCTCTGTAAGTGTACGATGGGGTCAGAGGTTCCCTTGTAAGGTTCCATCATTGGCATTTTCCATTCCGGGGGTGATGGCAGTTTCGATATTGCGGGTGAAGTGGCTGGTTACCCTAGCACCTATCCCTCGATCCCTTTGCTCCCGTTGGACGCACTCCCTGAACAATCGCGCCATCCTTTCATCAGAACATGGAGCGGATAAAAATGAGTTTGGTTCTTCCTTGCGGGATTGATTCCGTCCAGATGACCTGTAAGGATGGTATCGTTTATCACTCCTGACATTCTCCAATGGCTGCCTCTGGTCTTCCGGGGGCATGCTGGGGTCAGCCACATTTGGCCATTGCCTTGATCTTCCCCTGCTTGGTTCTGTTCTCAACACTTCCTCGGGTCCAACTTCGGGCCGGACTCCAGCTCGGCCCCGTCTACTGGTGTTTTCATGGTTAGGTAACATGACAGGCTCAGCCACATCCGACCCCTGCTGGCACCTCCTCCGTTGGGTTCGGTTCCAAGTGTTTCCTCGGGTCGGAATTCGGGCTGAGTCCGGGCTCGGCTCCTACCATGGCTGTTTCTGTTGTTGGCCTCTTCGAAGAAGAAAGACTCTTGTCGTTTCTTAGATCCTCCAGACTGGGACTCACCCCATGATTCAGTGTTACTGTTGGATTCTTCAGCATCCCTTAAGCGTGACATGAGTTGGTCCACCAAGACTTCTTGTTGAGATGCGAAGCGGTAAGTTACTTCAGCCACAATTCTGTCCAGATCCGCCCTTGTAATTGGTTGTTCCGTAGCGGGGGCTTTCGGATTTGCCTGATTTAAATTTGCCGTTGGAACCTGATGATTGTCTTGGTCCCTGATCACTGGATCTGGGATAATGCCAGTTGCAACATTCTTTCCTTTGTTAGTATCCTTCTTCCGTCCGGGAGCCATATTTTCCAAGCAATGAACAGTGTTGATAGGAAAAGGGTTGAGTGGGAGAAGCTGAAGCTTCGAGCTCCTTCTGTCCTCAGTGAAAGCACCAAAAATGTTTGCACAAAAAATGGGCAAACACCTCCGAGTCGTATGAATTAGTTGATTTTATGTTGATCTGGATGGTTTGGGTGATTTACGCAAATATATAAAATAGATGGACTAAACTGTAAAAGACACACAGATTTATAGTGGTTCGGCCAGAACGTGCCTACGTCCACTTTATATGTTATTCTCTTTTATCTTTCAGATTACAAGTACAAAGCTTTGTATACAAGTATATGAAAATTGTTTGAAAGTTCCTTCCGTACTTGAGCTCTCAAACTTGTCTCTCATTGTTGTGCCTCTGCCCCTCTATTTATAGAGTCAGGTTGGGGGCAAGGGCCTTGGATGTATATAGCTGCTGGTGGGCCTGGGCTGAAGCAATCTGGCCTGACAAATTTTGATCGGCAAGGCCCTGGCTCGGTGGTGGTTGGTCCGGCTTGGTCATGGAGGTGAGATGGTTCGGTAGTGGTGAGGGCATGGGTTGGTTCGGTGGTACTTGGAGGTGAGATGGTTCGATGTTGGTCGAAACGGTAGTTGGTTTGGTCCGGTAGTGGGTTGATCCGGCAATGGGAGGAGTGGTAGATGGATCCGCTATGTAGGGAAGTGTAGGGTGGTTCGGTGGGTTGATGGTCCGGTTGGGAGATGGAGTTGGTTCGGCCGAATCTCATCCAACATTACTTATTAAAGTTAAATGCCCAAATTTCTATATTTTTCTATATTCAAAATTTTCTTAACCATTTAGTTGAATTGCCATTTCAAAATATAGCTAAATTTCCCTTTATTTATTAACTTACCTTTTATTCTTAAACCAAACTTCCATTTCTAAATTAAGATATATTTCAAATTTTATGTTTAAGTGTTTATTTATTTAACTATTAAATTCATAGAAAATTCAATAACACCTTATTAATTTATTTAAATTCCAATTTACATCAAAATTTATTACATTTACAAACTTAGCTTGAATTCCATCAAAATTTCCAAAATGAATTTATTACTTAAAATTCCAACTTACCATTTATTTATTTATACATTTAACTTGTACAAGACTACCAACAATTATTTTAACTCAATTTAAATAAAAATTTAAATATATATATATATATATATATATATATTTAAAATACTTAAAATATCTAGAAAAATATATATATAATAACCACAGGTCTGTATAATATTTTCTAACCTAGGTCAAGTGATACAGATAATATATCATTTCAATCCGTAATTTACAAAGAAAACCCCGGGTTTTATCATTTCAAACCCGCAATCCCAAGTTAAATAAATAACTAAATAAATAATAATCATTGAGGCCTATCATTTCAGCCTGTAACGATTTCTATTCTACAGGGAACTTGCGGTGTGATTAAATAGTAAATTAATAATTAGTATAACAGCATAAACATAACACTATAAAAATATAACTAATGACGTGTCAAATTTAATAACGGGATTTTTAACATCATAAATTCATATCACAGGCAATTTAAAATATAAAATATAACAAATTTACAATTACACTTGTTACTAATTTACCAATCTACATGTATGTTTGTCGGGTGAGCAAAACTCACCTTTTCGAAGCTGAATATTTTGATTCAAAACTAAGATAACCACCCTGGGGACAGTGTACAGCAGGCAAGATCAAAATTTAGTGGAGACGATGTTCAGATTCAATATCTTGAAACAAAATGAATAAACTAATTACGCGGATTTTAAATACAATCATCAAATTCATATTGGACATATAAAAATTTGATAATGCACTGGAATTAAATCGAATAAGAGGGTATGACACAAAATGGCTCAACCACTCCACCATACGACTCAACCGCAATCCCCTGGCTCGGCCATAATTTAATTAAAAATTTGGAACACGCAACCTCACAAAAAGGCTGAAACAAAGTGGCGCAAACATAAATATTCAAACTTTTAACAAACAGGTGGTATTTATTTTCTCCCGAAATGCAAAAGAAATTCCAAACTTAGGTTCTAGTTTTGGACACTCATTACTGGGCTTGGCAACTCATTCATCGGCTTGTCAATATATGTACGTTACTTTTTTTCAAAAATTTTAACAAAATATAATAACATGCTAAATAAGGCTCATGCCTATGCGTGCATACACTTATCTAAGGCTGAGGAAATTTAGAAATAGGCTGTGATATCATGGATGCCCTGGGGCTATCTATTTGCGTGCATGCTATTTGCCTTCATGCATGCCCTCAAATATTCTTTCCTTTTTTTCTTTATTATATTATTATCCTTATAAAAAAACTGAATGCAACAGAGGAGATTGAAAAGAAAAAAAAGTGGTCTAGGCTAACCCAAAGATCGCACTCAATATTTCTTCCCAGATCACAATTCATGGCATGGTCAAGGTGGTGCGGAGGGTCGAGTTTCGTGGTGGAGCAGTAAATGAAACAGGGAAATAAAAGAAGAAGAAAGCAAAAAGGTGGAAGGGGAAAAGATATTCAGCCATACCTGATATGTGAAGCTCACGCAAAAAAGAAGAAGCTGAAGCTAATATGAGATGGATCCAATTTAGGTGATGAGAAAATTTGGACATGCTAGTGTATTTATATAAAGGGTTGCGTAAATGAGAACGTGAATAATGGCATGCAGATTTTTTCATTTAGGCAAGGATAAAGGGATTTGGTATAAAATCAGTGATGTAGCGTAAATGAAGGGAAAAAAAAGAATTGTGTGAGTGATATTCTGACCAGAAGAATGCGATGATTTGTATGTTTAAACATAGGAAATAAATGAAAAATGGGTAGGTGAAAATAAAGGAGGCAAGCAGTAATTAATTGCGTTGGATGATAAAAAGAAACGGCAAGGGAAATATTGATTTTGGTAGACTTTTGAAAAAGTTTAGGATGTGGGTTTTGTAATTAAATCAACAAAATTGCGCAATTAGTGGGGAGAAAGATTTGGAAACAATTAATTTGTACGCGTTTATATTAGTAAGGAAGTAAATGGATTTTTTTTATAAATGCAAGAAATAAGGATGTTGGAACGGCTATAGAAAGAGGTACGTGAAGTTTTTTTAATTCTACTTAAAAGTATGCGTTGATTAAGATGAGGGATTATAGGCAAGAATTTATTTAAAACAATTACCCTGTTACTTTGATTTTGAATCAGTCTATTGAATATTTTTCCTATCAAATTTCACACGAGAGGTAAGGAAAATTTGGAACAATTAATTACAGTGAGTAATAAACTTTTATTACCAGTGTGGATTTCATGAATTAAGGAGAACATAAAACGACAAGCAATCAATTTGCTTCAAAATGGAAATGGAAACATGAAATTTTTAACGTGTATAATTTAAAAGATGGAAACTTGTGGTGATTAAGGTAAAACAATAGGCAAGCAAGGATTTTGCGTTGATTGAAAATAAGAAACGACAAGAATTTATTTGGCAAGCATTTTTACTCGTTTGAAATTATTAAGAAGAGAATGCGTTGATTAATAAAAAGAAACGGCAAGAATTTATTGGAGCAAATAATTGCAGTGGGTATGAATTAATCAGCGAAAGAATACGGTAAGCAATTATATTTTCTTTGAAATGGATAAGGAAATTTGGAAAAAATTTGCACGTTTAATAATTTAGCAGAAAATTATGGGTTTGATATCGGTGGAAGAGGGAAAACGCAAGTAATAAATGTGATTTCGGTAGGCTTTGCAATTTCAAATATTTTATGTTTGAACTTCAGGTTGCTAAAGTGGGAAAGCACAAATTAATGTATGCGTAATTTAAGGCAAACACGAATTTAAAATTTTTGAACGCTAAAGGAAAAATGATTTCTTTCATTATCAAAGGGGTGTGTGGTTTTATTCAAAGAAGAAATTTCGCATTGCAAGAAATATTTGATAAAGTGTAATGCGATAATAAAGGAGGAAGTAAATTTGCGTTTACATGAAAATTTTCCTACATTGAACGAGGCACGGCCAGCAGTAATTAATTTTGAATGATTGAATTTGGAAGGCTATTGCTAAAACAAGGATTCAATACCACATTAAATGATTTATGAAAAAGAAACGTGTTATATAGAAAAAAATTCTTATTAAAGAAACTTACGTTGATTTATACAAAGAATTGGCTAGGACTACTTGGCAAACATTTATACTTGTTTAAAAATTTGGAAGTAATTGCATTGATAAACTTTTCTTTCCTTTTTGGAAATGCAAAAATAAGATAAAGAGGCAAGGCGTTCATAAAGGAGGCAAGAATTTATTTGAAACAAAATGGGATGCAATATAACTTTGAGCGTGAGTTTTGAATTCTAGAGAAGTTGCGTGATTTAAGCCAAAGAAAACATGGCTAGAAATAATATTCATTTACCACTGAAAATTTTACGTCTACTGCTTAATTTATCCATTTACAGCTAAGGCAAAAATTAAAAATGCATACTACAGACGCAGCATTTTATGCCCAAATTTAAAACGAAAATAAAGTTTTTTTTACATTTATACGTTTAAAGAGTATCCATTAAATACATACTATTTATACCAACAAATTAATCAAAACAGGTATAAATGTGCAAATTAAAATGCGCCTTTTTATAAAGCTTATTTATACACTATATTTTTTTCCAATTTTTATTGCTAAAATAAAACATGATTTTGCTTAAAATTTAGTTATTTACCATTTCAAAAAAATAAACCAAATTTCCAATTAAAGTAAATACTTAACCAAAGTCAAAATTTCAAAAATATTATCCTTTAATTAAAAATTTGGGCAATGTTTTAATCAAATTCAAAATTTAGATTTTTATATAATAAACCCCAAAGTATTATAATTAAAAGAATGAAAAATTTGTTAAAATTTTGGGCTGTTACAGAGAATAAATGCTAAGAAACAGAAAAGGCATAAGTTAAGGAGAAAGAAACGTATATATGTTTTTTATTCTTAAATACAAATGAAAATGAGGAGTTTTGAATGAGAAATAAATCTGCTTGTACATGATTTGCAAATGAGAAATACACGGCTAGGAAAAGAGTTTGTATGACTGAAGCAATAAATAAAGAGGCCATGTAGAAAAAGGCAAGAAATTAAGCAATGACCCGATGGATTTATTTAATTTCTTTCTTTTGTATTAACAGTTGTTCTTAATTATATTGAATTTGTTAATTGTGTACATTTATTATGATTGAATCCTCCAATAAATTCATTCAGACAAGTTTCACTCTTTTATATTACCTTATGAATAAAATATGTCTTTCCACTTTAACATTCCTTCCTTATTTTATTACAAAGTTTATTTTTCTTCATATTAAATTACCAAAATTTTATCAATTTAAAAATTTTAATTATTAAAAATTTATGGGTCGTTACAATTGTATCGAAGGAGTGTGTCCAGTAAAAGGTGCCACCTTCTTAGCCCATCAATCGCTCCTATTTTAGCCACCTTATGCTAACTCACGGGAGTCGGGTCCACGTATTTACCTCAAAGGAAACACCACCACCATCCTACTTCATTCTGGAAACTCCACCGAGTATACGATTGTTAAAGTGATTTTCGGAGTTGGCAGAGAGTATGACAACTTCTGATCCCGGTGTCTTTAACAACCAAATGTTATTATGACGCTGCGGTCATTTCAAAATAATTTATACTTCAAAACCAAAATATAATATCCCTTTCAAAACCAAATCAATATGATATCATTTTTATAAACCCCAAATCAAGATAATATCATTTTTATTTCAAATATATCCTTTTTTCCAAAATTATAGCACCTTCTAATCATAATACCTTGAAACCCATAACTTTGAAACATACCTTCCAATACTTAAATGGTTCAAATACTAAATTACTTTATTAAGTAAAATAGCTTCTTTAATTTCACAAATCAATTCCAAATACAAATTTGAATCCCCAAATAAACCATTTCAATTTCCATATATTTCAAAGCTTTAAATATTCCTCCATTTCAAAACTAATTCTTTGATAATTCAATATATATCAAATTCAGTTACTATTATTTAGATTTGAAATGTTAACTTAATAAATCCAATATAATTTAAGTAAAACTTTTAAACTTCAAATTACTAGATATTCTTTCAATTTATTTAACTTGATATATTCATTTAAATCAACTCGATATTCATTTAAATCAGTCTAAACCAAAATCAAGTTATAAAATCACACCCTTTAAAATCTCAGTTTTATTTAAATTTTAAATCAAATTCATTCGAATATACTTCTTAAATAATTTGATTCAAATCAATTTCATATTTTCTTCCAACCTTAATTTTATTCAAATCATTATAAACTCTATATACAATATAATTTAAACATATACTTAACCATATTATGTAAAAACAATCAAACTTTATTGTTTAACTTATTTTATATTTCAAAACAAATTTATAGCTAAAAATCAATAATAAAATAACGTTTATATAACATCTGAAATCAATATTTATTTAACCCATATATTTCTTTATAAAACCATATAAATCACTTCAAAATATTTATATATATATATAGACCACGGTGTCTTTATATAATTTTCTAACCTATGGTCAAGTGATACGGATATTTATCATTTCATTCCGTAATTTAAAATAAAAATTACGGTTAGTTATTATTTCAATTCGTAATCCCGAATGAAATAAAAATGCGTAACAACTTGAAGTTTATAATAATATAAAATACAACATCCATTTATCCAATATCAATCATCAACCATTTTTCACAATCATCATCCAATTCAAACAATAACATCAATATAGAACAGATAACGAATAATAGGTATTTACTTGCAGTTTATATTCAATGATAAATTAAATAACAATTTAACTAGCATTTTATATGCAAAAATAAATTAAATAACTATTTAATTCAAATAAATTAAATTTAACTGGGATGATGGTTAAAAATATGCCAAACATTCATAAATAAATTTCTATTCACATCATATATCAATTTAACAAACATAAGAAATTTTAGAAGTTGTGAGTAGGTTAAAAAAAGTCACATTTGAATTTAAATTGAATTTAAATTCGAAATAAGCCCAAAATTTGAATGGTTTCAAAGTTCATCCAAACCAATGCTAAAATGTCTGGAATTTCAATACGAATCTAGCGGGGAAAACCGCGTGTGAAACAGACCTTGTATGCAGAAGTTATATGCGTTAGAACATATGAATGCGAAATTAAAAAAACAAGGCTACCTAACCCAAGCAGACACGTCAGAACCCTTCCTCCTCACGTGAATTTCGTTCGGGAACCCTAGCCAGAGAATTCGATACCTCGCATTGGAACTGGAATGAGCCACCGTCACTTCGAGCAAAAATCGAAGTCGTCTGGTCCACCTTCGCGTCGATCCACGCACGCCATTGGGCTTGCGCCTCCGAGCCGCTCCACCCTAAGGTCGTACGACCCCTCCACCCTCTCCCTGCAGCTCCATGACGCTGCCTTATCAACGCATGAATCGAGATGATTCTGACCACAATGGAATATGCGAACCCCACCGATGCAAACTACACGACAACCCCTACCTCACAAAATCCTCCGACCGTCGAGGAGAAGAAGATCCACCATCGAAATCACTTAACCCAAAATGAACGGCAGGAAACAAAACACCTATTTTTTGACCACACTGTAACCCGGATCAAAAAAAGAGATGGTGGATCTGACTTGCGCTCGTCGAGAGCATCAAAACGATATATAGTTTGCTATATATTGAGGAATAAGAAATAGGCTAGAGTTTATAACAAGGTATATATAGGCAAAGTTGAAATAGAATAGGTGGACACGATTGATATACGTGTTAACGATAAAATGGCCCGAAAGCCCATTCTGACTCCGAAATGAAATTGGGTCAACCCATTTATCAAATTAGATGTTTTTGAATATTTTAAACTCGATGGAATAAGTTTCAAGTACAAAGTCCATCGTATGAAGAAGTATGAAAAAATCAAATTATTTCAAATTGATTTCAATTGATTTCAATTGATCGATTTCATGGCGTTTCAAGCCCATGCGATCAAACGACAAGCCCGATCGTTATGAAACTTGAAATACTACAATAGTTCAATGTTACAGATCGGATGAAATTGGCTTCATTGAAATCCGAGTCAGTGGCCAAAATGGCTATTTTCCAGTTAATTAAATAAATTAATAATTAATTAATTAAGTCAGGTTTTCACTTTCAATTCTATAATTGACGATTTTTATCGCTTTTAAATTTCTTAATCATTTACACTAATGTATATAAAATTTAGATGTCAATTTAAATTTGATTAATTCATCACTTTCTGTGTTTAATCTAAATTTCATTAAATTCAGAAATTATAAGTTAAATTTCCAATAATTCCATTTAATTGACTTTTCATTCTGTTATTCAATTCATTGCTGTCAAATGGATGAAATTAACATTGGATTCATGACTTATTACATTAATATTCTCACATTCCATCTTGATTTCAATTAATGTATATTAAGATATTCAATTTCATTTATTTGCAATTAATCCAATTATTATAGTTCAAATCTCATTAAATTGATAAGTCTTCATTTCCATTCTTTTAAATTCAACAAATTGCCCTATTATGGATAATATTAACATTATTCTCAAATATTACCTTAATTAACATTAGCGTAATAATTTATTTATATTTATTGTAATTTTTCCCACATTTAAATTAGGCTAAATAAATAGGTAACATAAAATATTTGTTACCATTTACTTTCAATCACACTTATAAGTTATTATTCCCAAATAATGGTTACAATTGTTTACATAACACAAATTTCATTCAATCATCAGTAACATACTATTTAATTATATTTATTGAAATTTATTTCCAATTTACCCAATACAATCAATTATAACCTTACCATCGTTTTAATTATTTTTGGATAGCACTAAATTAACTATTTATTAACTTGCGTTAACATATTTAACTTAATTTACAATCAACTACTGTTAACAATGTTTTATTTCATTAACTAATTCAATACTTACTTTTATTTTCTCATATTCAATTTATATTCACGTATAACACTTTCACTACTTCATTTATTAGAATTTTATTCAAGTTACTAATAATTGGTTTTAATTACCATTGTTATATTTCATTTTAGCGTTCATTTCAGTATTAAATTATAAAGTTTTTATTTCTTACTAAATTTAATTACAAAAATCTTATTTAATTAACCAATTTAATAGTCGAAATTTACGGGTCGTTACAACTACATTCATACTGTTCCGCTGCATTGTTATTTTTTATTCTCCGGTATGTGTAACTCTGATTATGTATTATATTAGTATAATCAAATGTTTTATAAACAG
Source organism: Allium cepa (assembly GCA_030765085.1). Taxonomy (NCBI): domain Eukaryota; kingdom Viridiplantae; phylum Streptophyta; class Magnoliopsida; order Asparagales; family Amaryllidaceae; genus Allium; species Allium cepa. Next base: position 915,259,892 of record CM060943.1, read on the forward strand.
CTTCATGAACTGTTATTTGATTATTATATTTTTGTTATTCCGTTGTATGATTCTGTTTTGATTTTTTTCTTCTCTGTGTTTTCTTGTTAACCAAATAAAAATTTGCCCATCTACATGATTTGAGTCTGACGGGTGTGGTTTAACGTCGATTTAAACTGTCCAAAAAGGCGGCATATTACAATGCAGTACAATCATACCCCGTAAACTGGAGCTATTAGAGGCACTCCATAGCTACATCACAAATCAAATATGTAGTGGTCTCGATATGGTAGGTGACACGACACAACTAGGTAATGCCATGGTAGATATACCAATTACATTTCCAAGCTGTTGGTAACGCAGAGCCGCAACAATCGCCCAACTCAAGCCACACTCCCAAAAATCCGAGGGTGCACACAATTAATCAGAAAGTAATAGAATTGCAAATGATGGAGTGTGTCTGATCGGAGGAGCTATCTCACTTGGCCCATTAATTTATCCGGTTTTAGCCACCTTGTGCTAACTCACGGGAGTTAGGTCCACGTATATACCTCACATAGGATCGTCGCCACCATCCTACTTCATTATGGAATCTCCACCACATATATAGTTGTTAAAGAGGTTTTCGGTATTGGGAGAGAGTATGACAATATCCGATCCCGGTCTCTTTAAAAACCAAACTTTATTATAACACCGCGGTCATTTCGAAATAGTTTATACTTCAAAACCAAAAATATCATTTCGATTTCAGAACCATATCAATGCGTTATCATTTTTCACTTCAAATATATCCATTTCCAAAATCATAGCACTTTTAAAGTTATAACTCTTTCGAAATTATAAAATTAAAAATTATAACACTTCGGAAATCATAACAATTAATAACATTATAATTTGAAATTCATAACTTTGAAATCATAACTTCCCACTTGAACAGGTTAGATTTAATAATAGTATATATAATAAAATAGTTTATAAGATAAAATAGTTTATATAAAAATACTTATAAGTTAAAATACTTTATATTAAAATACTTTATATTAAAAATAGTTTATATTAAAAATGATTTAAATTAAAATAGTGTATATTAAAATAATTTATAAAGTAAAATATGTAAAGTTTTAAATATAATTTAAAAATACTTATATAATAGAATAGCTTCCTCAAATTTCACAGATCGATTCAAATCAACTCGAATTCCAAAATACAAATTTAATTCAATCTCAATTCATAAATTTCAACTCAATTCAGTTTCTCAATAAACTATTTCAAATTATATCGATTTCAAATACAGATTTGAACTACAAAATAAACCATTTCAATTTCAATATATTTCAAAGTTTAAATATTCCATAATTTCAAAACTAAATTTGATAATTTCATATATATATTAATTTAACTTCGTTATTATTTAGTTTTGAAATATTCACTTAATAAATCCAGTATCATTTAAATGAAACCCCAAATTACTAATAAACTAAATATTTCCTTCAATTTATCTAAACATGAAATATTCATTTAATCACCTTAAACCAAAATCAAGTATAAAATCATATCCTTCAAAAATCTCAAATTCCATAAGTTTCAAATCGATTTAATTAAATAAAATTCTTAATCAATTTCAAATAAATTCAATTTTATCTTCCCAACCTTAACTTATAAAAATCATATATAAAAATCTATTTTAAATATAATTTTATATAAATACTTAAACATATTATATAATAATTAAATCAAACTTTAATATATTAAATTTTATTATTAAACTTATTTTATAATGAAACTTATTTTTATATATTTAAAATAGTAAAATTATAAGTAAAATCTTAAAATGTATAATTTTCAAAACTAACTTATAATTTTAAAATTTTCAATCATATAAGTTTAAAAATCTAAATTTTAAAGCTTTATAAAATAACATATATATATATATATATATATATATAATATCTTAAAATCAATATTTATTAAAACCAAAATATTCTTCCAAAACCATAGAAATCATTTTCAAATATTTATATATAGACCAACGGTGTTTGTATATAATTTTCTATCCTAAGGTCAAGTGATACGGATATTTATCATCAATTCGTAATTTCAATATATACGGGAATATATCATTTCAACCTGCAATCCCCAATTTCAATTCAATGAAAATTGCTTCGGTTTATCATTTTAGCCCATAACGATTTTCTCCTATTCTACAAGATCGTTCGGGTATGTATCATTTCAACCCATAGGGAATTCTTTACTGATAGGGAACTTACAGAGTGATAACAGATATGATAATAATATAACAGACATATATTATCAATATAAATAACAGACAATGGTGTCAAATGTCAGAGGTGAACTAATACAGATAATGACATATATATAGCAATTAAGTAACTAACAAGAGCATATTTCAATTATCGTTTCAATTGAAATCAAATTTAATAAATATAAGAATATTAATCGTGAGTGATTACTCACCTTTCGAGGCTAGAGAAGAACGAGAATGAAATGAGTTTCGAATCCAAGCACAAATTCCAAAGCAAAGAAAGATTGGCACGAGTTCGACGGGTATTGCTGATAAATAGGATTGGATGAGAATAAACCGACCAGTTTGATAATAACAGAAAATATATGTTGTTATTATTATTTCCTTGAAATCAATATTTAATTTAAGACAAATAAAATAAATATTTAATATATATATAATTCAAAAACATCGTTTTAAATAAATATTTGAAATAAATACTTATATAGATATTAAACATATCACATGTATATATAACATAAAACAACTAGCTTATATAAACCATATATATACAAAACTTATATATATACACATGCAATTCAAAATTATAGGAATAACATAAACAACATATGTGATATAATAGAACTGCTATGTCATATATAGGAATAGCTTATATACACTAAATTATATATATGATATAATAGCATAACCAAAATTATACTGGTTTACAAAATTCCAAATGAATTTATAAACCATGTTTTATAATTCCATTTATTTATTTATTTTATGTGGCAATAGTGATTGGTTTACAAAACAATAAATGAAAATCAAATATTATCATTTTGTTAACCAATAAATTTAACAATTATCTTTTAGAAAATTTTCCTATATATATAATATAATCATACAAAAATTTATTTCATTTACAAAATTAGAAAATAATATTGTGTCAGTTTGCTCTGTTCAAGTGTTTTGGAATTTCTATCGATAACGTTGATCAAGTGAATCGATTGAAACCCTAAATCAACATTAACAACTCAAACAACACAATATAATATATTTTTATATTAATTTACAAATACACTCCCTCACTCGATGATTCCAGGATGGATCTAGAACAAAGTTAGAGATTAAAGTTCAAAGTGCTCTAATCAAAAAAATTCTAACTCAATGATAGGCTCGAAATGAAGATGAGATTGATTAAATGGAAAAGAGAAAAGATGGATATAATAATATTAATCGCAAGTGACTTTAACCGAGTCAACCGAGACTTTAAGAATAAGATCAATGCAGAATTCTAAGGCAAATCAACATCAGATCATAAGAGATAGAGTTCGGGAATAGCAAAAGATAACAACATCTAAACCGACGATACAGAATCTCCGGTGAATCAATTCCTATTGCAAAGAAGTTTCACCTCTTTACAAATCAATCAGTGGAGCTATGAGATACTCCAAAATCAAGAAAATACGAATAGGAAGAGACAAGAATGGATTTCAGAACAAGGTAGGGTTCCATAGTTCGAAAGAAATCCGAATCAAAGAAGGGGAAATTCAAGCTCGAACGAAAGTAATTCCGTAATTAAAGTTACTACACATGCTAAATTTTCCCTAAAACCAGAGCTCTGATACCACATGTAACGGCCTGGTATTTTCAACCATTCGCATCCGCATATGTCGAACTTGAATTGCTTAAAATATCAGTTTGTTAATTTATATTTTGCAAAATTCAGCATATATAGTAAATAATAAATTACAGAATCACAGACATAGAGTAATATAACAATAAGCAGCGGAAACAAAGGAATAGTAGTTCATGAAGCTACTATATATATCAGAGTTAAACATGATACAATAAAAGTCTCAAATACACAGAAGTCTCAATACAGTAGTCAAATACCAAAATTTGAATATATCACAGGAGTCAACTGCATAACTTTAAGCTAAATAGATAGTTGGATCTTATAACAACCCTTTATTTTTTGATTGTTTTAATTGTATATTTTAATTATTATAATTGAATTCTTGATTTAAAAACTTTATTTTTATTTATTAAAATGAATAATTTTGTTTTTTAAATATAAATTTTGATTTTAATGTAAATTATAATTTCAAACATGCATAAATTGAGTATTTTCCAAAAAAGTTGATTTTGGTCAAAATGGTCGAACTTTGACTTTTAAATTTAAAATTTTGAAAAATTTGAATTTTATCTTTTATTATGAAACAATTAAAATTTTAAGAATACTGCTTTTCATTTCGTTGAAATCTGATTTATAATGTGAAAGTTATGCCTTTTTAAATATTGTGTGAAATTGGTTGTATTTAACAAAATTGTTTATTTTAAATTATACAAATAATATTTTATTTGGTCAAGTAATGTTCTAATTTATGTTTATATGGGTAAAATAACATGTTATGTATATATTTTGGTTTTAAAACATTTTTAAAAGTGTAATTGATATTTTACAGTGTCAGTTGTATTTTGTTTACCATTTCTAATTCCAGCTTCAATTAATTTAAAAAAAAATCTTTATTTATTTTTCTATTTTCTTAAGATCTTATTTCTTTCTCATTCCCACTTTATTTTGTCCCTCGTTTGTTTTAATTATTTGACTTTTATTTGTTTTAAAGTGAAATAGAAATTCTCTAAGGCTAAATGGTATTTTATTTGTAATTTTCTTGTCATGTTTCCAATTTTTAAAAAATTTCTTTAATTATTTTTCTATTTTCTCTAAATTTAATTATTTTTTTCACTTTGAATATGTTTAATAAATTATTCTATTTCAAAAATTTTCTTTAGAATATTTTCAAATTGAATTAAATATTTTTCCAAAGCCAATGATGATTTAATTGTAATTTTTGAACCCTGTTTTGGAATTTTAAGCAATTTCTTTAATTCTTTTTCCATTTTATTTAAATTTATTATTTATTTTAATTTTATATTACTTTGTTTCAGTTTTTAAAGTCAGGTTACTGAATTTTTTTTTCAATTAAAAGAAAGTGGAAATTTGAAAGGACTTAAACTTTAAATCTTGTGACTTCTCATTGCCTAGTCTTTTCACTTGCCTAGGCCTTTCAGTTTCTAGCATAGCCGTACATTTCTTATTGATAATTCACCTGAAAACTTCTCATCCTCCTCACAACTCACGGCCAAGTTCAATTTTGAAATTATTTTAAAGTTTGTCCAATGGCTTCTTTCACTTTTTCTCCTCTCTTTCATCGTATTTTACCTTCCTCCTCTTCTAGCTTTGCTTGGCATCTACCACCTTCATCTCCACCAACCACCTCCTCCACCATCTACAACGGATACTCCTCCCCCTCCTATGAATTTAACCAAGCCTTGCCATCGATGGAGGTTAGCATCGCAAACTTTGCACAAAACCTTTCCAAATTGCCTAACCAAGCTTCATACTTCACCATTTCCCTTCCTATTCACTTTGGCCACCCCTTAGACACCACCGCTAGGTGCTACTTCACCTCTGGCCACCTCTAACCATCAGCTCCAGTTCTGACCTGACCCATTTGTGACATGGCCGAGCCTTGTTGTGCCCAAAAGAACTCTAACTTTTGCACTTGACCCTTTGTATGCTTCATGTTGTATCTCCTACCATCATCATCCCCATGTTGTTGTGCATATATGATGCATATCCGAGCCTATAAAATGGTCATGGATGAGCCATGTTGACACCTAGGCTGAGCCTAGTGTGGTGTGATCAAGCCCATTTGATCAAGTGTCAAGCCATGTTGTCATCGTCAAGCAATTTGTGTTAAAGCTGGGTAATGTTATTTGTTGATTCAAAATTTCCATTTCGTTTCAATTCATATTTTTATTGTATATATAGATTTATATTATCTTTTTATTTGTTGTATACAAGATCATTATCAAGGCTCTCTATCCATTCAAATCAAATTGTGCATGTCGTGCCTTTGGAATCGCTCTTGTGTGTGTTGTTTGTCTATAGATTTGAAAAAGGTGAGTCTTTCTCACTCTGACATATTTACTTATGAAATGGCAGTCGATAACAAGTGTTTAGTAACTAAAATGTTTATGCAAGTTGATGATGATTATATGATATGCTATACTTTATTATTACCATGTTAAAACTGTTAATATCACCTAACATCTGATATATGACATTATATTATGACATTGACATTGTTATATTGTTTATGCATATGTTCACACTGCAAGTTCCCTTTTAGAATAGAATCACTATGGGTTGAAATGATACATACTCGAACGGACTTTAGAATAGGGAAAAATCGTTATGGGCTGAAATGATAGGCCTGAGCGATTTTTATTTACTTGGGATTGTGGGTTTGAAATGATAGAACACAGTTTTCTTTTTAAATTGCGGATTGAAATGATACATATCCGTATCACTTGACCTAGATTAGAAAATTTTAAACAGACCCCGTGGTATGTTTTTAAATGATTTTTGTTAAAATATGTATTTTTAAAAGTATGAAATTTTGATTTAAAAATATATATTTTGTGGTTTTAAAAAAATTAAATATCAAGTCTTGAAATTTTGAATTTAAGTACGTATATTTGAAGTAATTGTGTTTTTAACTTTAAATTTTATTTTAAAATGTAAATATTAAAGTTTTGAAATGATATTTGAAGTAAAATGTTAAGTTTTATTAAATTTATAAGTTAATAAACGGTGAATTTTGATTTAATAAATGAATGGAGTTTTTAAATTGAATATTTGATCTTAAAATTTTATTGTGTTAAATCATATGTTAAAATGATTTTAAATGTGAAATTTTGAATTCTAGAAATATGATTTTCAAGTTATAATAATAAAAATTTGACGTTTTATTATTATTTTCGAAAAGTTCAAAATGAAATATGGAATTTTATAGCATTTTTCAAAATGCTGTAGTCTTTTGACAGCATTTTTAAATGTTGTTGTTTTGAATCTAACAAGGTTTGAAATAACTAAATATCTATTACGACATTTTATAAATGTTGTTATTCTTGAACTAAACCATTTTCAAAACTATAAGCTACGATAGCACCTTATAAATGTTGTCGTTGCTATAATTTGACAATGTTTAAAATGTTATAGATTTTGTACACCGTTTGAGTTATGTTTTAAAGTGTTAAATGATCTAACTTTTGGAAATTTATTAATTGTGAAATTTAAGAAATTTTGAATATATTGTAATATTTAAATTTGAATTTTTAAGGAATTTAAAGTTGAATTTGAATTTAAATAGGGTTTACTTGGTTATGTGTTAAATGGAATGAAATGTAATGAGATAAATGAATTTTTGAATGGAATTTTTAATGTAGTTTGTAATGATACGTGAAATAATAAATGAATGACTTATTTGATTTAAAAATGATATTTAATTTGAGTATTAGAATTTGAATTCATATAATTATCTCATAATGAGGTTTTGAAAGGATCTGATATTTTAATGATTTTGAAATGGTTTGGAAATGATTTGATCTTTATTTTAATAAAGAATATGAATGTGGAATAATATTTGATTTTGATTTATTTGATAAAGGAATATTTGAAGTTTATATTTGTATGAAAATATATTTGGTTTAATTGTAATTTAAGTTTACTCTAAATATGTTGGATTTGAGATTAGATTTGAGATAATAATATATGGAATTATAAAGTTTAGTTTTGAAAAGTGGGACATTAAAGTTTGGAAATATAATAAAATTGGATTGTTTATTTTGTAGATCAAATCTATATTTGAAATTTATAAGATTTGAAACGTTTTGTTAGAAAACTAAATTGAATTGAAACTCATGGTTTGAATTGAATTAAATTGGAAATATGAAATTTTGGTTTAATGGAATAAATTTGTAAAGAGTAAAGAATTAAAGGATGATTTCAAATGTATGATTTTGAAATGTTATGATTTTCAAAGTGTAATTGTTTCAAGTATTTTTGGTTTCAAAAGAGCAATACTTTGAAAGTATTATGATTTTGAAATGAGTATATGTTTTGAAATGTTTTGGTTTCGAAGTATAAACTATTTTGATTGAATAAATAGTTAAAAAAAGTTTTGGTTTCAAAGTATAAACTATTTTGAAAGGAATATAGTTTGAAATGAAATGATTTGATTTTTTTTGAAGTATAAACTATTTTGAAATGACCACGGTGTTATAATAACGTTTCGTTGTTAAAGAGATTGGCATCGGAAGTTGTCATACTCTCTGCCAACTCCGAAAACCACTTTAACAACCATGTATGCGGTGGAGATTCCAGAATGAAGTAGGATGGTGGCGACGTTCTTGAGGTATATTACGTGGACCCAACTCCCGTGAGTTGGCATAAGGTGGCTAAAACAGGAGCGATCTCGGGCCTAAGTGAGGTCATTCCTTCGACCGGACACATTCATTCGATACTATACTCTTACTTGTGATTGATTAGATGGCCATCCTCCGATTTTGATATGGGAGTGTGTTCCGAGGTGGGCATATGTGGCTGCTGCGTTACCACCAGCCCGTATGCGTAGTTGGTATATCTACCCTGGCATTGCCTTGTGTGCCGTGTCACCTACCATACCGAGCCTTTACTACGAGTTTGTTTTTCTCCCGTAGCCCGTGGAGTATTTAAGGTAGTCTCCCGATCTGGAGATATGCCGATACTGGATGGACTACTGGGACTATTATATGTGAAGGGTGATATGGGTAGCCCTGAACGTTATTTAAAAGTATGTTTATTTTACTGTAGACATTATTATAATAGCGCAATATTACTACGTAGTAAATAGATTAACGGATCCTTAAAGGATGGGCGATCCCAAGCATCCTTTAAGTTACTGATGCATTTTTGTTACTGTTCACTTGAGTTGATTTACAGTTCTTAAGTATTTATGTCCTGACTCGAGTGTTTTGTGTTTTGCTTTACGCTCGAGTCAGATTAAGTGAGTTAGCATTCAAGATTCACCTTTGGAGTTGGAGCTTTCCATGAAGATCCAGCCATCTATTTTGCTTTCTGTATCCAATGATTTCAGTGATGTATTCTGGATTGTACCTGTTGTATCTTGTTACTCTTCTGTTGTATCTTATTTAACTCTGATGTATCTTATTTTTATATAATAGCTTCATTAACTACTATCTCTTTTAATTCCGCTGCATTATTATTTACTATGTGTCTGTGATCTGTGATTATTATTTACTGTATGTTCTGAGATTTGCCAAATTTTATTTACAACGCGATATTTTGAGCAATTCAAGTCCGACATGTGCGGATGCGAATGGTTGAAAATACCTGGTTGTTACAGTTGGTATCAGAGCTTTAGTAGCTCTAGGCAAAACTCAGTATATAGGGTAAATGTACTTACAGAATCACTTTCATCCAAACTTGAGTCTCTCCCTCTTTGATTCAAATTTCATTTGAACTTTGGAACGTTCCTTGCGGTTTCAAAATTATTCGTGTCCCTCACTACTCATCTCGTTTTGATTCTAGAGTATCTCATAACTCCACCTCTAATGAGCTTTATAGTGAATTGGCGGTCCTGCTAATCTCAAAGAATTTATTTGTAAAGGGGGAACTCCTTTACAATTAGCATCGATTCACCATGAGATTTATATCTATCCTTGATTGTGATGCTAATATATTTTGTTTTCCCAAACTCTATCTATTGAGACCGAATGTTGATTTACCCTAGAAAATCCACATCGATCTTATTCTTTAAGTCACGGTTGACCTGGTTAAGGTTGCCCGTGATTTATTTAAGCTTGTCCACCTCCCTATTCTGTTATTCAACCATATTGTCTTTTGTTTCCAATCTATCTTCCAAACATTTTGAATTGCACTTGTAAATCAATATTAATGTTTTGTTTTATATTGTGTTGTTTGAGTTGTTATGTTGATTTGGGTTTCCGATTGTTTCGTCTGATCAACGATATCGATAGGATTTCTAAAACACTTTGACAGAACAAACTGACACGTATTATTTTAAAATTTTGGTTAATGGAATATATTTTGATATAAGTAAATTTATGGAGCTTAATAAATTGATTTAAATTAATCATTTAAAATGATAATACTTGATTTATCATTTATTGTTCTATAAATAAATTTATAAATACTGGTTTATAAATTGATTTGGGGAACTGAAATGAGTTTAAAACAAGAAATTTGAGAATTTAATTTCCGATGGTTTCAAACCTTGTGTTTAAAGTTTTAAAATGGGTATATTATTTAAAGTATTTTCTAATAGAAATTTGTTTCCAAGAAATTTTAAAGTTTAAAATTCGTGCTCTTCTCTTGTCGCTGGAAAATAACTTCGGTGATGACCGCTGCATCATCGACGTTCATTTTCGAGTTTCGAAGTGAAGAGACCGTTCTGTAGTCTTGCTACAGTTTGGTTTTAGGGAATTTAATTGATTTGAATTTTTAAAATAAGACTGGATTTATAACATATGCCGATATATGATTTAAATTTGAATGGATATTTATATATATAGTATATGTGCATTTAGTTATCTCTAAATAGTTTTGAATTTGTTGGAAATTTAGTTCCTAAATTTTATCGTGAAGGATAATTTTAAGTATAATTTCAAGATTTGGAGAAATATTCAAGTTTGAAATGATTGAATTGGAAAGTTTTATTTGTATAATACACAATTTCATTCCAATATAACTTACCAAAATTTTTAGATGTTGAATATGTAATTGGATAATATACAATATAAAAAGAGTTTGTAAATGAAATTTGAGTAGCTATAATACATGTTATACACTTAAATTTTAATTATAAAAAGATTAACAGTGGTAAATATAGAAAAAGGGTAATGAAATAATTTACAATATAAAATGATGTTAAAGAAACTAAGAATAAATTAAAGCAGTTATAATAAGTGTAAGTATATTTAACATAGGTGATAAAATATATTGGGAGGAATAAATTTAATTATAATTAGGAATAAAGAAGAATTGTTTTATTGAGTACATTATGAGTATATAAATGATTTTTCATATCCATGATTTTAGAGATTGTTTATTTAAGATAATTTGATGATAAGATAATGAAATTAGAGATGGTTAAGATTTATTTAACTTATGTAAATATTTAATTTTCAATTTAAGTTGAAATTTTCATGGTTCCAAACATATGATCTTATTTTATTTTTAAACTATCTTCTGATTGTGCTTATTTTCCTTATCTTGCTACAGAATGGGGAAGATACTGCTTATACCGGACTGTTTAGAAATCTCTCATAATCTTTGAAAATCTTTGGTACTCATCTTGAATCTGAGCACTGCTTGCCATCCACGGACCTCGGTCAAGCGAAAAGGGTGAATCAGATTCTAGAAGATCTTTTTCGTGCTTGTGCTCTTGATTTTGGAGGATGTTGGGAAGATCATCTCCACCTTGTTAAACTTACCTATAATAATTGTTATCATGTATAAATTTCAATCTTATTGCCGTCTTGTCTTAATCCTATTTCATTCTATTTTTTTTGTTTTTTCCCTACCTCATTCCATTTCGAAGACGAAAAGTTTTGAGTGGGAGAGAGTGTAACAACACTGTATTTTCTGATTGTTTTAATTGTATTTTTTAATTATTATAATTGAATTATTGGTTTAAAAACTTTATTTTTATCTATTAAAATGAATAATTTTGTTATTTTAAATATAAATTTTGATTTTAATGTAAATTATAATTTCAAACATGTATAAATTGAATATTTTCCAAAAAAGTGAATTTTGGTAAAAATGGTCAAACTTGACTTTTAAATTTAAAATTTGAAATTTTAAAAAATTTTAATTTTATCTTTTATTACGAAATAAATAAAATTTTAAGAACACTGATTTTCGTTTCATTGAAATCTGGTTTATAATGTGAAAGTTATGCCTTTCTAACTATTGTGTGAAATTTGTTGTATTTAACAAAATTGTTTACTTTAAATTATACAAATAATATTTTATTTGGTCAAGTAATATTCTAATTTATGTTTATATGGGTAAAATAACATGTTATGTATATATTTTGGTTTTAAAACATTTTTAAAAGTGTAATTGACATTTTACAGTGTCAGTTGTATTTTGTTTACCATTTCTAATTCCAGCTTCAATTAATTTAAAAAAAAAATCTATATTTATTTTTCTATTTTCTTAATATCTTATTTTTTCTCATTCCCACTTTATTTTTTTCCTCCTTTATTTTAATTATTTGACTTTTATTTGTTTTAAAGTGAAATAGAAATTCTCTAAGGCTAAATGGAATTTTATTTGTAATTTTCATGTCCTGTTTCTAATTTTTAAACAATTTTTTAATTATTTTCTGTTTTCTCCAAATTTAATTATTTGTTTCACTTTGAATATGTTTAATAAATTATTTTATTTCAAAATTTTGCTTTAGAATATTTTTAAATTGAAATAAATATTTTTCCAAAGCCAATGATGATTTAATTGTAATTTTTGAACCCTGTTTTGGAATTTTAAGCAATTTCTTTAATTCTTTTTCCATTTTATTTAAAATTTATTACTTATTTTTATTTTATATTACTTTGTTTCAGTTTTTAAAGACAAATTACTGAATTTTTATTATTTAATTAAAAGAAAGTGGAAATTTGAAAGGACTTAAGCTTTAAATCTTGTGACTTTTCATTGCCTGGTCTTTTCACTTGCCTTGGCCTTTCATTTTCTAGCATATCCATACATTTCTTATTGATAATTCACGCGAAAACTTCTCATCCTCCTCACAACTCACGGCCAAGTTCATTTCTGAAATTATTTTCAAGTTTTTCCAATGGTTTCTTTCCACTTTTTCTCCTCTCTTTCATTGTATTTTGCCTTCCTCCTCTTCTAGCTTTGCTTGGCATCTACCGCCTTCATCTCCACCAACCACCTCCTCCACCATCTGCAGTAGCTACTCCTCCCCCTCCTCTGACTTTAACCAAGCCTTGCCCATCCATGGAGGTTAGCATCGTAAACTTTGCACCAAACCCTTCCAAATTGTCTAACCAAGCTTCATACTTCACCATTTCCCTTCCTATTCACTTTGTCCACCCCTTAGACAACACCACCAGCTGCTACTTCACCTCTGGCCACCTCTAACCATCAGCTCCAGATCTGACCTGACCCATTTACGACATGGCCGGGCCTTGTTGTACCTAAAAAAACTCCAACTTTTGCACTTGACCCTTTGTATGCTTCATGTTGTATCTCTTACCATCATCATCTCCATGTTATTGTGCATATATGATGCATACCCGAGCCTATAACATGGTCATGGCTGAGCCATGTTGACACCAAGGTTGAGCCTAGTGTGGTGTGATCAAGCCCATTTGATCAAGTGTCAAGCCATGTTGCCATCGTCAAGCAATTTGTGTTAAAGCTGGGTAATGTTCTTTGTTGATTCAAAATTTCCATTTCCATTTCGTTTTCAATTTATATTTTTATTGTTCACATATATTTATATTATCGTGTTTATTTGTTGTATACAAGATCAATATCAAGGCTCTCCATTCATTCGAACCAAATCGTGCATGTCGTGCCTTTGGAATCGCTCTTGTGTGTGTTGTTTGTCTCTAGATTTGAAAAAGGTGAATCTTTCTCACTCTGACATATTTACTTATGAAATGGTAATCGATAACAAGTGTTTAGTAATTAAAAATGTTTATGCAAGTTGATGATGATTATATGATATGCTATGCTTTATTATTACCATGTTAAAACTGTTAATTATCACCTAACATCTGATATATGACATTATATTGTGACATTGACATTGTTATATTGTTTATGCATATGTTCACACTGCAAGTTCCCTGTTAGAATAGAATCACTTTGGGTTGAAATGATACATACTTGAACGGACTTTAGAATAGGAAAAAATCGTTATGGGCTGAAATGATAGGCCTGAGCGATTTTTATTTACTTGGGATTGCGGGATTGAAATGATAGAACCCGGTTTTCTTTTTAAATTGCGGATTGAAATGATACATATCCGTATCACTTGACCTAGGTTAGAAAATTTTATACAGACTCCATGGTATATTTTTAAATGATTTTTATTAAAATATGTATTTTTAAAAGTATGAAATTTTGATTTAAAAATATATATTTTGTGGTTTTAACAAAATTAAATATTAAGTCTTGAAATTGTGAATTTAAGTACGTAAATTTGAAGTAATTGTGTTTTTTAACTTTAAATTTTATTTTCAAATGTAAATATTAAAGTTTTGAAATGATATTTGAAGTAAAATGTTAAGTTTTATTAAATTTATAAGTTAATAAACGGTGAATTTTGATTTAATAAATGAATGTAGTTTATAAATTGAATATTTGATCTTAAAATTTTATTGTGTTAAATCATACGTTAAAATGATTTTAAATGTGAAATTTTGAAGTCTAGAAATATGATTTTCAAGTTATAATAATAAAAATTTGGAGTTTTATTATTATTTTTGAAAAGCTGAAAATGAAATCTGGAATTTTATAGCATTTTTCAAAATGCTGTAGTCTTTTGACAGCATTTTTAAATGTTGTTGTTTTGAATCTAACAAGGTTTGAAATAACTAAATATCTATTACGACATTTTATAAATGCTGTTATTCTTGAACTAAATCATTTTGGAAACTATAAGCTACGATAGCACTTTATAAATGTTGTCGTTGCTATAATTTGATAATGTTTGAAATGTTATAGATTTTAACACTGTTTGAGTTATGTTTTAAAGTGTTAAATGATTTAACTTTTGGAAATTTATTAATTGTGAAATTTAAGAAGTTTTGAATATATTTTAATATTTAAATTTTTATTTTAAGGAATTTAAAGTTGAATTTGAATTTAAATAGGGTTTACTTGGTTATGTGTTAAATGGAATGAAATGTAATGAGATAAATGAATTTTTGAATGGAACTTTTAATGTAATTTGTAATGATACTTGAAATAATAAATGAATGACTTATTTCATTTAAAAATGATATTTAAATACGAGTATTTGAATTTGAATTCAAATAATGATCTCATAATGAGGTTTTGAAAGGATCTAATATTTTAATGATTTCGAAATGGTTTGGAAATGAATTGATCTTTATTTTAATAAAGAGTATGAATGTGGAATAATATTTGATTTTGATTTATTTGATAATGGAATATTTGAAGTTTATATTTGTATTAAAAGATATTTGGTTTAATTGTAATTTAAATTTACTTAAAATATGTTGGATTTGAGATTAGATTTGAGATATGAATATATGGAATTATAAAGTTTAGTTTTGAAAAGTGGGAAACTAAAGTTTGGAAATATAACAAAATTGGATCGTTTATTTGGTAGATCAAATCTATATTTGAAATTTATAAGATTTGAAATGTTTTGTTAGAAAACTAAATTGAATTGAAACTGGTGGTTTGAATTGAATTAAATTGGAAATATGAAATTTAGGTTTAATGGAATAAATTTGTAAAGAGTAAAGAATTAAAGGATGATTTCAAATGTATGATTTTGAAATGTTATGATTTTCAAAGTGTAATTGTTTCAAGTATGTTTGGTTTCAAAAGAGTAATACTTCGAAAGTATTATGATTTTGAAATGAATATATGTTTTGAAATGTTTTGGTTACGAAGTATAAACTATTTTGATTGAATAAATAGTTTTGAAAAAAAGGTTTTGGTTTCGAAGCATAAAATATTTTGAAAGGAATATAGTTTGAAATGAAATGATTTGATTTTTTTGAAGTATAAACTATTTTGAAATGACCAAGGCGTTATAATAACGTTTGGTTGTTAAAGAGACCGGGATCGGAAGTTGTCATACCCTCTACCAACTCCGAAACCACTTTAACAACCGTGTACGTGGTAGAGATTCCAGAATGAAGTACGATGGTGGCGACGACCTTGAGGTATATAACGTGGACCCAACTCCCATGAGTTGGCATAAGGTGGCTAAAACAAGAGCAATCTCGGGCCAAGTGAGGTCATTCCTCCGATCAGACACATTCCTTCGATATTATACTCTTACTTATCATTGATTAGATGGCCATCCTCCGATTTTGATATGGGAGTGTGTTCCGAGGTGGGCGTATGTGGCTGCTGCGGTACCACCAGCCCGTGTGCGTAATTGGTATATCTACCCTGGCATTGCCTTGTGTGCCGTGTCACCTGCCATACCGAGCCTTTACTACGAGTTTGTTTTTCTCCAGTAGCCTGTGGAGTATTTAGGGTAGTCTCCCGATCTGGAGATATGCTGATACTGGATGGACTACTGGGACTATTATGTGTGAAGGGTGATATGGGTAGCCCGGAACGCTATTTAAAAGTATGTTTATTTTACTGTAGACATTATTATAATAGCGCAATATTACTACATAGGAAATAGATTAACGGATCCTTAAAGGATGTGCGATCCCAAGCATCCTTTAAGTTACTGATGCATTTTGTTACTGTTCACTTGAGTTGATTTACAGTTCATAAGTATTTATGTCCTGACTCGAGTGTTTTGTGTTTTGCTTTAAGCTCGTGTCAGATTGAGTGAGTTAGCATTCAAGATTTGCCTTTGGAGTTGGATCTTTCCTTGAAGATCCAGGCATCTATTTTGCTTTCTGTATCCAGTGATTTCAGTGATGTATTCTGGTTTGTACCTGATGTATCTTGTTACTCTTCTGTTGTATCTTATTTAACTCTAATGTATCTTATTTTTATATAAAGCTTCATTATCTACTATCTCTTTTAATTCCGCTGCATTATTATTTACTCTGTGTCTGTGATCTGTGATTATTATTTACTGTATATTCTGAGATTTGCCAAATTTTATTTACAATGCGGTATTTTGAGCAATTCAAGTCCGACATGTGCGGATGCGAATGGTTGAAAATACCTGGTTGTTACAGATCTACAAGCGAAGCCCCAAACTCCAAAGGCGAGTCTCAAAAACTGTAACATTCAGCCTGACCCGAGCGTAAAGCAAAACACAAAACACATAAGTCAGGATTAACATTCTTATATCAATAAATCTAACTCAAGCGAAATAACAACTGAAATACAAGTAACTCAAAGGATGTTTGGGATAACCATCCTCTAATAATCTGTGAAACTATCTACTATGCAATAATATACGCTATTATAATAATGTCTATAGTAAAGTAAACTATTAAAATAGCGTTAAGGCATTACCCATATCCTCCTTAACACATTTATAGTGCCATAGTCCATACAGTACCATGATACCGCGTAAACTGGAGCTATCAGAGAGCACTCCATAGGTACGACACAAAACAAACTCGTAGTAGTCTCGATATGGTAGGTGGCGCGGCACAACTAGGCAATGCAAGGGTAGATATACCAATTACACTTCCGGGCTGTTGGTAACACAGAGCCCCAGTAATTGCCCAACTTGAGCCACACTCCAAAAGATCCAAGGGTGCACCTAATCAATCACAATGTAATAGATGGTAAACGATGAAGTGTATCCGATCGGAGGAGCTACCTCCCTTGGCCCGTCAATTACTCCTGTTTTAACCACCTTATGCTAACTCGTGGGAGTTAGGTCCATGTATACACCTCATATAGGATCGTCGCCACCACTATACTTCATTCTAGAATCTCCACCGCGTACACGGTTGTTAAAATGGTTTTCGGTATTGGCAGAGAGTGTGACAATATCCGATCTCGGTCTCTTTAACAACCAAATGTTATTATAACACCGCAGTCATTTCAAAATAGTTTATACTTTATAACCAAAAATATCATTTCCATTTCAGAACCATATCAATATGATGTCATTTTTCACTTCAAATATATCCATTTCCAAAATCATAGCACTTTCAAAGTTATAACAATTTTGAAATTATAAAGCTTCAAAATTATAAAACTTTGGAAATCATAACACTTGATAAAATAATACTTCGAAATTCATAACTTTGAAATCATAACGTAGCACCTGAACGGATTAGATATTAATAATAGTATATATAATAAAATTGTTTATATAAAAACACTTATAAGTTAAAATAGTTTATATTAAAATAATTAGTATATTAAAATAGTTTATATTAAAAATAGCTTATATTAAAAATAGTTTATATTAAAAAGGATGTATATTAAAATGGTTTATATCTAAATAATTTATAAAGTAAAATATATAAATAGTTTTAAAAATAATTAAAAAATACTTATATAATAAAATAGCTTCCTCAAATTTCACAAATCGATTCAAATCAACTCGAATTCCGAAATTCAAATTTAATTAAATATCAATTCATAAATTTCAACTCAATTCAGTTTCTCAATAAACGATTTCAAATTATATCGATTTCAAATAAAATTTGAACCACGAAATAAACCATTTCTATTTCAATATATTTCAAAGCATTAAATATTCCATAATTTTAAAACTAAATTTGATAATTTCATATATATATATATATATATCTTAATTTAACTTCATTATTATTTAGTTTGAAATATTCACTTAATAAAATCCAACATCATTTAAATAAAACCCCAAATTACAAATAAACTAAATATTTCCTTTAATTTATTTAAACTTGAAATATTCATTTAATCGCCTTAAACTAAAATCAAGTTATAAAATCATATCCTTTAAAAATCTCAAATTCCATAAGTTCGAATCAATATAATTAAATAAAACTCTTAATTAAATTCAATTTCGAATAAATTCAATTTTATCTTCCCAACATTAACTTATAAAAATTGTAAATAAAAATCTACTTTTTAAATACAATTTTATATAAATACTTAAAAATATTATATAATTGAATCAAACTTTATTAAATTAAAATTTATTATTAAACTTATTTTGTAGTAAAACTTATTTTTATATATTTTAAAATAGTTAAATTATAAGTAAAATCTTAAAATTTATAATTTTCAAAACTAACTTATAATTTTAAAATTTTCAAACATATAAATTTGAAAATCTAAATTTTAAACCTTTATAAAATAACATATATATATATATATATAATATCTTAAAATCAATATTTATTAAAATCAAAATACTCTTTCGAAAACCGTAGAGATCATTTTCAAATATTTATATATTGACCAACGGCGTGTGTATATAATTTCGATCCTAAGGTCAAGTGATGTAGATATTTATCATTTCAATCCGTAATTTAAATATATACGGGTATATATCATTTCAACCCGAAATCCCAAATTCAATTCAATGAAAATCGCTTGGGTTTATCATTTCAACCCATAACGGTTTTCTATTATTCTACAAGGTCGTTCGGGTATGTATCATTTCAACCCATAAGGATTACTATACAAACAGGGAACTTGTAGAGTGATAACAGATATGATAATTGTATAACAAACATATATCATCAATATAAATAACTGATAATAATGTCAAATGTCACAGGTGAACAAATACGGATAATGACATATATATAGCAATTAAATAACTAAGAGCAGCATATTTCAATTATCGTTTCAATTGAAATCAAATTTAATAAATATAAGAATGTTAATCGTGAGTGATTACTCATCTTCGAAGCTAGAGACGAAAGAGAATGAAATGAGTTTCGAATCCAAGCACAAATTCGAAAGCAAAGAAAGATTGGCACGAGTTCGATGGGCAATGCTTATAAATAGGATTTGATGAGAACAAACAAATTAGTTTGATAAAAACAGAAAATATATATATTATTATTATTTCCTTGAAATCAATATTTAATTTAAGTCAAAATAAATAAATAATATATATATATAATTAAAAATCATCGTTTTAAATAATATATTTGAAATAAATACTTATATAGATATAAAAGCATATCACATGTATATATAACATAAAACAACAAGCTTATATAAACCATATATATGCAAAACTTATATGCATACACATGCAATTCAAAATTATAGCAATAGCGTAAATAACATATATAATATAATAGAACTGCTATGTCATATATATACTGATATATACACACTGAATTATATTTACTCACCGACCTTTCTAAAATCAACTTACCTATACACATAAAAATCAAAATCCATACTTGTTTTTATATATAAACCGCCTTGATAAAACTTCATAAACAACATAAATAACTATTGTTAACGTAAAAAGTCAGACGCTAACGCCCCGATGCAAATAAAGACTGAATGAAAGCACCACCCGTTATCACGGGAATCAGAAAAAGCAGTAATTCGCTGAAAAAGCAGTAAGAGACACAGATTTTATAGTGGTTCAGCTTATAATCAAGCCTACGTCCACTTCAATCCTTTTTTATTGCTTATATGATTACAATCCTTTACAATTTTGCTTCAATTACAATTCACTTCAAAAGACAAGTAGCTAGAAAAACTTCTATGCAAGGGAGTTCTCCGAATTCATGGTTGAATATGTTGAATCCCTGCTTGAAGTTGATTGAGGCTTCTTGTGAGTTTCGAATGTTGGAGGAAGGCTCGGCTTGAAGATGGCAGAGTCTCGATGCTTTGAAGAACGCGATCAAAAAAAGTCCCCTCAATGTTGGAGCATATGCCGTATTTATAGGAGATTTTCTGGGTGAGGTATAGGTTGCGCACGACCTAAGATAGGTCATAGGTCGCTGTCGAGTTATGGGGAAGCGAGTTACGACTTAACCGGTCCTTCCACTGTCATATGAACTAGCTGATAGGCCGTAGCGACTTAGGAGGGAGCGGCATCATTTATTTACCAAGTACTAGATCGTAAACGACCTAATGCAGGTCGTAAGTCGGCGGCGACCTAAGGGAGTAGCCAGTAACTTCACAATACCGAGACAACCAATCTAGCGACTTAAGCTAAGTCGTTAAACCATACTGTCACTTAACTCGTTAGGTCGTGGATCGCCCCATTCCTTAGGTCCCTAAGTCGTTGTACTTTGTAGGTCGAGCACATAGTTTGGTCATTCCCCTTTTTAGGTCGCTAGGTCGCTTTGTACTATAAGTCGTTGAGTCGGTAGGAGGATAGATAACTCCATCTCTTAAGGCGTTAGGTCGCGGTACTTTTTAGGCCGCATATATGGTTGAGTCGCTCCACATTTATCCCATTAAGTCGCGTACATCTTCGGGCCGTTTTCTCGCTGAGACCTTGGGTCGCGTAGCCGTAGAACTCCTTAGGTCGCTAGGTCGCGAGCCTATCGGAGTTAACATTTGCCCCTCGGAGTACACGCCTATTCCTTAGGTCGTGTGCTACGATCCAGCCTTTAGGTCGTTGGCGACTTATTAGGCTTGATAGGTCGCGTGTCGTTATGCATTTCTTTCACCCCGTATAAATTGCTTAGCTCGCTACTTCCTCATTTCATCTATTCTAACTCTCTAAACCGCCATTAACAAACCTCCACGGTCAAAGATTTAGCTCGAAACTTTCTCCTCCTTCAACCATTAATTCCATCAACGAATTTAGGTAATCTCGAGCATTTACTTACTGCACTTGTCGCCAATTCCACCATAACCGTTTCCACATGATTTTGTCGTTACGATGTAATTCGGTATTCGAATCCTCCTCTTGACTCTTCGTCAAATTGCTAGTGGCTACTGAAAGAATCAATCGGCTCAGGGTTCCATGGGGTTTATGGACTTTGGTGGAGGCGAAGAGTTTCTTAGTCATTGGGTTATTGGATAGCGGGTTAAAGAATGTTATGTGGAGAGAAGCAAACGGGCCAGAGAGGAATCGGGAACGACCGGTTTAAGAGCCTCCAGCGACCTTAAGCTTATTGGCTCAGATGCGAACTACCTAATTTAACTTTCTTGCGACATAACCCACTTGCGACTTATCATATTTGCGACTTGGGTCTTAGGCCGCGGCCGAGTTAGGACTTAGATGATTTTGCACTACCGAGAAGCTTCTTTTGGCTTTTACCAATCTCACTTACTTGATAGGTCGTGAACGACCTAGGACTTGAGCAAACCTTCCACTGTCTTAATTTGAAGCCTTGCGACTTAACCCTTAGGTCGCATGAGTGACCTAGGACTTGAGCAATTTGAAAATGTCAAAATGCACACCGCCATGCCTTGCACTTTTTAACTCAAACCATGCGACCTAAGACTTGAGCAATTTGAAAACTTCAAAATTTTGACAGAACTTGATTGCCCTTTCAACTTGATCTTTAAACTGTTGAGACTACTTGCTTACCAAATTCGATGCTAATAACCTGTTAAATATAACATTTGTAGAAAACTAAGGCGAATATAATGCCACTGATTTCCCACATCAAATGACAGATTAGTCGACAAAATATAATCAACTTAAAGAAATCGTATGAAATGCTGCGAATCAACGAATTCAAGTGAAGTAGTAAAGCGATATTAACCAACTAGAGATGATTTTTTTTTCATCAATACTGCACTTGTATTCGGACAAGTCCTGAAGTTTTTCATGTTTGTTAATTTAATTTTAGTCATGTTTGCTTGTCTCTCTACTAGTTTTGCACAACACTTCACACATTTAGGAAACGTGCACCTTCATATTTGAATATCCGGCTGCTTATGTAGAATGGCTTCTCATCAAGAAGAAGGAGTAGTACCAACTGGAGAGGCCCTCCCGATGGCTGGTCCACTGGTCAACCCACCAGAAAGAACTCCAACCACTCTGAGTTACCGAGTGTTTAACCAGTTACGCGCCCAATTTGGGATTGTAGAAACAGATTCTATTCTCCCTAGGCCGAATGATTCTGCTGACAGTCCTCCCTTTGGGTTTGTTGCCGTTAACCGCCAAATGTGCCTTTGTGGAGCCATTCCTCCTTTTAACAGTTTTCTCCAACAAATCCTTCGCCAATTGGCTATTTCTCCTTTTCAATTGCACCCCAACGGTTATGCCATTTTGATGGGATTATGTGTTCTCTTCATAAGGACGCTTGATCGCCTCCAAAGCTTTGAAGAAATCTGCTATTTATGCACATTTGCGAGAAACAAAGACCATCCTTCCATTATATATGTGAGGAGCGCCAGAAAACGCAAGCTTATCACCGATCTCCCTGATAGCGCTCATGGTTTCCTAAACCAGTTCTTCTTTGTCTGTTGCCTCCAAGGATTCTATGCTATCTGGAGAGTAGGGGGTAAGCTTACTTATCCCCATTCTTTCCTGTTCTGAGCTTTGCGAGATCCAAATTGCTAAATGTTAACCTCGCTTTCTACTTGTGCAGTCCTTCCTCCTCTTTGTAGAGATCCAAGCCACAAGCAGACTTTTGAGAGGCTTAACGCTGTGGCGGCTGAGGAGAGAAGCGTCAAGTTTTTGCTAAGAGACGAGTTCCTTCATCAATTCGGACTCTTACACCCTTCCCGCTCTACTCAGCCTTACGAAGTTCCTGATTCTCCGGCCAAGGCACCGGATGCCCCAGTTTCTGTTGAGGAGCCTACACTGAAAGATCCTGCTCCTGAGCTTCTCTGGTGAAATGCTCTACTTCTACTGATGTCGCGGGGTCATCTGGCAAATTTGCACTTGCCCCGGTCATTGAAGAAGAAGAGCCTCGACAATCCCCCCAACATTCAGGGAAGTCCGGTGACGGAGGAGTCAGGAAAACAAGTCCTACCAAGCAGAGCGGGGACGACACTTTTGAAGGGTTAAGCGACCTTTTTATCACCTCACAGGAACTCTTCAAAGATGATCCTGTTGCCACTAGGGTTTCCTCTTCAGTGGTTGAAGCAACTTCTGTTTTGCAACAGATCCCGTCGACTCAAGAGTTGATGTTAGCTACTACCCCATCATTCCTTCACAACCGAGGAGTGGTTCGTAGTTCAACGCGCGTAGTCTTCAATTTGCACACACTTAGGATTTTTCAGCATTTATATGCACTTAACTCCTTGCAATTTGAAGATTCTCAAGTTATGCTTTTTTTTTTAATTTCAGGTTCTCCAATGGGGCGAAGTGGCTCGTATTATGACGACTTTAAGCAGTATGGAAGGCGCAGTCAATATGATTACAAGCGCTATCTTCCCCCTTATAGGGAAACTGATGAAGAGAGGGCTGCTCGAAAAGCTCAGGAGAGAAGAACATACGAAGAACGGTACGGGAGAAGGGATGAACGTCACGACTCTTCCCACAGAGAGGGCGATTCCCTCAAACGAAAATCCCATGATGACAAAGGAAAGAGCCACGCTGCCGAAGATTCGAGCAAACGGATCAAACATGGTGAAAAGTCATCATCTGACATTCTTAAAGAGCCCATTGCTTCAGTGCCTCCTCAATCTCCCGCTCTCGCTCGTACCGACATTCATACGATCATTGGTAGGCCCTCATATCAGGTTGGACCAGGCCCAGCTACTCTTCAAAGCCGATTTCCAAACTGGTGCTTGAAGGGAGTTCGCTTTGATCTTGATCTGGTTCCAATCGACAAGCCAGCCATGTTACGAAATCTTGATGCTGTCAAGCTTGATATTGAGAGAATGTCGAATTGGCAGAAACTTGTTGACGAACTCCAGAGAGTGAATCGCGCGAACCTTGAGGATATGTTGACCATGGAAAACGATAAATCAGAATGGAAAAAGACTCTCGACCAACATGACGCAGAGATGAGGAGCATCGCCGCTTATAATGAAAAGCTTGAAGCGGAAGTTGGAAAACTTAAAGAGGAGCTTGCTACTTCCTCCACTTCCTACTCTCAAAAGGAAAGTGTGCTTCAGCAACAAGTGCGGGATGCTCATGCTAGCCAACGAGAGGCCGAAGATAAACTCAAGTGGCAGGAAAAGGTTGTAGAAGATTATCGCGTTGAAGTTGCACAGTTGCGACAACAGACCAGCTCCCAGAACCTTGAAATTGAGACATTAAAAACTCGACTTGCTATAGTTGAGAAAGAGCGCGATGAGGCCGTTGTTGGTAAAATTACAGAAATTACAGCCGAAGAAGGTCATCAAGCCACTAAAGCCGATATCAGTTCGACATTATTTGACTTCTACTTGCAAAATGTACTAGGGCGTGGTTGTCTCGCATTTTTAGGCCCCAAATACGAAATCACTTTTGCTGAAGTATGGGAAGCTGCGCTTGATATGATTAAAGATGTTGGGTATGCCGAAGAAGAACTCGAGGCACATTATTTGGATGACGGAGCTCGTGCAGCCCTTGCCAGAGGAAAAGAGCAGCACGCTAGAGAGCGTGCTGGGACAATGAGAGAGGAGCATCCAGAGAAAGAAGCACCATTAATTGCCCCTGCCCTTCCTCCAATTTCGGTCGACGTTGATATCACAGGCTCCGGTTCCCATTCTCCGTCCCTTGCTAAAGTCATAACTGAGATTACAAGTGCACAGGGTGGAGATGAAGGCGAAGAAAGCACTGAAGCACAAGCTTTTGAAGTTGACATTAGGAAGCCCACTTCTCCAGGTAATATTAACGTTGAACCAGGTCAAGCGGATTACTCATTTGCGTCGGTTGAGCTTGATGAATTTCTTGCTTATTACTTAAAACTCGATGGGTCGTTATCTCCTCTCTTCACGGGAGATACTAATATTTTTTGCTTTTCTTCTGTAGCGAAAACGCCTAGGGTCATAGAGACTTCTCCTTCTCCAGCTGTTCCTCCTCCATCCTTTCAAATCACTCCTACTTCCCAACCGGGATTGCAAGAAGAATTAATAGGAGCCCTTCAAGACTTGGACGATCCAACAGCTTCGCAGGAGCAGAAGGCCGAAGGACTTGAAGGAGGCGAAGTATCTCCGGAGCGAACCCTTTCCGATGACGTAAAATTGTCTGCTCTTGTCACTCCGGGGAGTGAGTCTTCTTCAAAGAGGAGGAGGAAGCGTACAACTTCAAAGAAGAAAGGGAGAAGCATTTCTGTTACCGAAATGGAAACGGAAGTTGATCCAGCACTAGCTCTCTCTCCTTCTCCCCCAACTCTCCCAAGCCGGCCTGAAAAATTGCCTATTAAGCCAGGTGAAGGCTCTAAAGGTGGTGGGAGAAAGAAGTGATGAGTCCCGCTTTCCCTTCTTTGCTTTACTTTTTGCTTTTTTGCATGTATATAAGCTTGTGTTGACTGGAGATTGTGCGGGTACCAGTCCCCGCTTTCTTCTACTTTGAAACCTGCATATGTATAGAATTCTCATAGTATGGAATAAAATGGTTATTTTACTTATACAAATTTCTGTCTGTATTTGAGAATGCTTTTACTTTCTGTTTTTATGCAAGTTTCTTTATCCTCTTTATGTGAGGTTGCAGTAAACCTATGGTATGTTTATTGCGGATTGTCTTCATTTTTGTGATGACTATACTGTATTGCCCCCATACCATAGGTTTATTGCAATCTTTTTTCATATTGGCAAAGTTTTGGAGAACAACTCTTCTATTTCAAGAAGATTTGTACTCTCCTTTAGAGAACAACTCATCCATTTAAAAGAAGTTTGCATTTGTACTTTACAGGATAATATTTCCATTTCAAGAAAATATTTTTCTAGCTTAGTAGAATGCACTTCATGTTGGAGGAGTCTTCTCCTTCTCTCTCTTTTTTTTGTTGCAAAGTTTTTACACTTCACTTTTTTGAAAAAAGTCACTTTTGCTTTGGCAAGTGAATTTCACTTCATAGTGCAGTGGGCGTTTCGAAAAAGGGGTTTCAACCTGCTTGAGCCTCTGAAGAGAGTTTTTGATTGTACCTTTGGGAAGAGGTCTTTTTGTTTGGTTGTGCCTCTGGGAAGAGGTCTTTTTGTTTGATTGTGCCTATGTGAAGAGGTCTTTATGTTTCTGCCTCTTGGGAGAGGCTTTTATCTTTTCCCTGTTCGCTACGAAGCGGGCCTCCGAAGAGGGCTTTTCACATTTCGACTCGTGTGACGTTTTATTTCAGATCACGGTGAAATGTGTGCCTCTGAGTAGGGCTTTTGCCTGGAAGTTTGGAGCTTCTTTCTCTTAGTTGGATGGATTCACGGGGCGGACACAAGTGTTCTGTGCCACCGATCAGTCCGCAACTTTATGTCGAGAAAGAACTCTCTTTTTCTGGCGAGGCCTGCTCGAGATCTTTTAGCATTTCAACTACGGTGAAATGGGCCTCCGAAGAGGGCTTTTCACATTCCAACACTTGTGAAGTTTTATTTCAAATCTCGGTGGAATGCGTGCCTCCGAGTCTACCTGGAAGATTCTTCCTCATGGTTGGCCGGATTCACGGGGCGGACGCAAGTTACTTGGACGCTTATTTGCGCAGATTGTCTCAACTAGTGAACAAGCGCCTTGCCTTCCACTTGGGTAGGTGCCTCCGATCATCGTATGGATTCACGGGGTGGACCCAAGTTACTGGGACGCTTGTCTGCGCAAACTGTCTCAGCTAGTAAACAAGTGCCTTGCCTTCCAGTCGGGAAGGTGCTCCCTGTCATTCCATACCAATCTTTTTTGTTGAGAAAGTCTTCTTGCATGCCCCGTTTGAGGTCTTTATCCTCCGAAGAGTTGTGCCTCCGAAGAGGGCTTGTGCCTCCGAAGAGGTCTTTTGCTGTTTGATGCTTCTGCCATCTATTCATACCGGCGATCCACGTTATCTTTTCCGAATACCATTCCCTTTTAGTTGCCAACAATTTCCCTTATCCAAAGAAATATACTTCATAGTTAAGCGAGCTAGTGGTGGCAGACACAGGCTATTTGACTGGATGCTCGTTTGTACAAACATTCACATTTAGTTAGCAATGGCCCACTTCCAGCCGAATCGCTAACTTTTGTTCGAAGCACTTCTTTCGTAGGATTTGAGTATGGAAATTTTGAACGGCTTAGCGTTTTCTTGTTGGGTGATGTCAAGGATTGCTCGGCCTTGTGATGGGTAAGCTCTGTTTTTATGGCCTGCATTATTAAATCGACATTTTAGTAATACAATTGACGTATTTTATATATCGAAATAAAGCAAAGCAGTTTATAATAGTAAAGAACACAAGATTTAAAGTGGTTCGGCCAAGAACTGGGCCTACATCCACTTTATAGTTCTTATTATTCACTTGCACTGGTTTTACAATGGCTTTCAATACAAGAATCATACATTCATCATTCTTTTACAATATTTCATTAAAGCCTTTAAGCAAAATATGGGCGCAAATGATTGCTGTTCCAAGCTCTTGGAATTGGGTCTCCTTCGATAGTTACAAGTTTAAATGTGCCATCAAGAAGCTTCTGGCCTATAACATATGGCCCTTCCCAGTTTGGTCCAAGCACGCCTGTAGGTGTCATAATTCTTTTTAAGATTAGATCCCCAACTTCAAAGCTGCGTCGGCGAACTTTGGAATTGAAGTGCCTGGCTATTCTTTGCTGGTGAGCCGCAATTCTGAGCTTAGCTTCTTCCCTTTTTTCGTCAAGGAAATCAAGGGCTTCAAGTTGTAGCTTTTCATTTTCGGCTTTATTGAAATGAATTCTTCTATGTGAAGGGACCTCTATTTCTACCGGAATCATTGCCTCTGATCCATATGCCAATGAAAATGGAGTGTGCCCCGTCGCAGTTTTATGTGTAGTTCTATATGCCCATAGTGCTAGCGGAAGTTTATCGACCCAACCACCTTTTGCGTTTTCTAGCTGTTTTTTGATGGTTGATTTGATAATTTTGTTTACTGCTTCCACTTTCCCGTTTGCCTGCGGATGAGCCACTACTGAGAAACTTTTTTGGATCTTGAATTTTTTGCAAAAATCTTGGAACTCTTTACTTTCAAATTGGGTTCCATTGTCTGTGATTATTTTTTGAGGCACTCCATACCTGCAATATATTCTTAGTTTCAAAGTTTATCATTTTCTTAGAGGTAATAGTAGCTAAGGGTTCAGATTCAGCCCATTTAGTAAAATAATCAACAGCAACAATAGCATATCTGATTCTGGATTTTGCAGTTGGCAGACGCCCGATGAGATCTATTCCCCATATAGCAAATGGCCACGGGCTGACCATCTGTGTTATCTCAGTGGAGGGTGCTCTTGGGATTTTTGCAAATCTCTGGCACCGGTCATAATTTCGAGCGTAACTCGCGGCATCACGATTAATATCTGGCCAAAAATATCCATAACGGAGAATTTTCTTTACCAAAGTTTGACCGCCTGAATGGTCTCCACACTCTCCTCCGTGTACCTCAGTTAGAATTATTTCAGCTTCTTCCTTGGTCACACATCGGAGTAATGGCATTGAGAATCCCCGCCTATACAATTGGCCATCTTGAATTGTATACCTTGAAGCCTTTCTTAACAGTTTCTGACGCTCTTTTGAACTTTCTGGCGCAGATCCGTTGAGCAGATAATCCTTTATCGTAGTCATCCATGATTCCTGTTCTTGAGATATGGTCATGATCCAGTCTATATCCATTTCATCAATGCTTGGAGTTGACAGGACCTCCACAGGAACTAATCCCAATAATTGAGCTTCACCAGTGCTTGCATACTTCGCGAGGGAATCTGCCTTCATGTTTTCTTACCGTGGTATATGGTTTATCGTATAATGGTCCAGGTCCTCAAGAAGCTCCAAGGCTCTTGACAAGTAAGCAGGTAGATTTCCCCCTTTGGTTTGAAACTCTTTCTTGACTTGACACACAATAAGCTGTGAATCACTGAAGATCTGCAATGCCCCGACGTTTAATTCTTTAGCAATTCTCAAAGCGGCAATAAGAGCTTCATACTCCGCTTCATTGTTTGTCGAAGGGAATTCCAACCTTAAAGCATAACACAGTGACCGTCCTTCAGGGGTTTCAAGCACAACCACGGCCCCGGAACAGTAATCGTTTCTTACGCCATCAACATACAATTTCCACCAGATTGAAGGATTATCGGTCACTACTTCCTCACTATCACCTTTGTCTGTACATTCTGCGATGAAGTCTGCCAAAGCTTGTCCGTTGATCGCTCTCCGGGGATGATAAGTGATGTCATATTGACTGAGCTCAATATTCCACTTCAAAAGATGACTCGAAGTCTCAGGACGAAACAGGACTCGCTTCAAGGGCTGATCGGTGAGGACTTTTATGGGATGAGCTTGGAAATATGGCCTCAATTTTCTTGATGCAATCAGTAGACAATTGGTGAGCTTTTCCAACTTCGAATAGTTCTTTTCTGCCCCAGTGAATCTCTTGCTGATGTAGTAAACCGGGCATTGAATTTTCGCATCCTCTCGTATCAAAGCTGCGCTGAGGGCATGAGACGAGATCGCCAAATATACAAAAAGATCTTCACCATTATCGGGCTTAGAAAGTATAGGAGGCGTTTCCATGTGGCGAATCTGTTCATCGAAAGCTTTCTGGCTTTTAGGAGTCTAGTCAAATTTTTTTCTCCCTTTCTTTAGAGCATCAAAGAATGGAATGCATTTAAAAGTAGCTTTGGAAATGAACCGACTCAAGGCAGCAACTTTTCCATTGAGACTTTGCAATTCCTTCTTCGTTCTAGGAGCTTTGACTTCTCTTAAGGCAGTTATCTGAGCAGGATTAGCTTCAATGCTCCTTGCACTTACAATGCAACCCAAAAACTTTCCAGATTCTACCCCAAATGAACACTTCAAAGGATTCAACTTCATACCGTACTTTCGGAGGATTGAGAACATCTCTGCCAAGTGCTCTAGGTGGTCCACCGCTTTCTTTGACTTTACCAGCATATCATCGACGTAAACTTCCATAGTCTTGCCAATCTGCAGTTTAAACATGGCATTAACAAGTCTTTGGTAAGTAGCCCCCGCATTCTTAAGTCCGAAAGGCATGACTCTGTAGAAGTAAAGACCAACATCAGTGATAAAGCTCGCGTGCTCTTGATCTGGCTCATGCATCATGATTTGATTATATCTGGAGTAGGCATCCATAAAAGATAGCAATTCATGCCCCGCCATTCCATCCACCAACTGGTCAATCCTGGGTAACGGGACGCAGTATTTGGGGCAGGCTTTGTTTAGATCTGAAAAGTCAATGCACACTCTCCATTTCCCATCAGCTTTTTTAACCAGTACAGGATTTGAGACCCAATTCGGATAAGTAGACTCCCTGATAAAACCATTCTCCATGAGCCGATCAACCTCTTCTTTCAATGCTGCTGACCTTTCATGACCTTGAGTTCTTCTTTTCTGCTTTACCGGTGTAAACTTTGGATCAATATTCAAGGTATGCACTGCAATTTCTGGAGATATTCCACACATATCGGCATGAGTCCAGGCGAATACGTCCAGATTTGCTTTCAGAAACGATATGAAAACATTTTGAACCGTTGCATTAAGCTGCGAACCCACATTCAACACTTTGTTCGTGTATTTCGGGTCAACAGGTACCGGGGCTGTCACTTCAACTGGTACCACTCTATTTTCCCCTACACTGGCTTTTGTTGGATCCATCTCTCTTTGTGCACCGCTATGTTCGCCTGTGCAGGGTCCACCCTGTAATTGCTACAAGGTTAATTCTTTGATGCGGACTAGGGCTGCCGAATCTTTTCCCATTTCTCTCTTCCTCGCTTCACGCAACTTTGTAAGATAACATTCCCGTCCAGCGTTTTAATCCCCTTTCACCACACCGACTCCATTATCTGTGGGGAATTTTATGGTCAGACACCATGGGGCAAGAATGCTTTAAATGCTGCCAGAGTTGGTCGGCCTAGGAAGGCATTGTAGGCAGAAAATTCTTCAACAATAACAAAGGTTTGTTTTCGAGCCGCTTTCCTCTGCCCCTCTCCAAGCTCTACGAACAAATCGATAGTCCCAATTGGTTGTTTTGGCTCCCCGGTAAAACCAACAATCTTTAGTGATGAAGCCTGAACGTCGGCCATTGGAATCTTCATCTGATCAAAAGTCTTCTTGAAGAGATTGTTGAACGAAGCTCCACAATCCACCAGAATTCTTTTCACGGTAGCTGGCCCAATGCCAGCAAAGATGGCCAAAGGATCAATGGTAGGAGCTTCCACACCCATCGAATCCCTGGTACTGAATATAATATCATCATTAAAGGTTTTCTGCTGCTTCAACGGCGCAGCATCTTCTAACACAAAAACACTTTCATCTGCCGGTGCATACTTCAAATCACGGGCGTATCTTTCCATCTCGCTCCAACTCCTGCCTATTGGGTGAGGGCCTCCTGTAACCACATTTGTAACAGGCCTCTCTGATTCATGAGCTGCCGCCTTTTCACTTGAGCTAGGACGATGAACAGGAACCTGTTGTCCTTGAGTTGACGAAGTCGAGCCATTCTTGTTCCTTTTTACATATTGCTGGAGCTTGTTTTCCTTCAATAGTTCCTCAATTACTTCCTTCAAGTGACGACACTCATTAGTATCATGCCCGGGTTGGTTATGGAACCGGCAAAACCTTCCATTCTTCTCAGCTTTCCCATTAATTCTTTGATTAGCTGGTGCGGGGAATTCGACCGTGTCTTTGTTTGCAAAGTAGATGTTTTCTGGGGTATCAGTCAGAGGGGTAAAATTGAAGGGACGTCCTTTCTTTGCTTCTCCTTGCTTTTTCTGGGCATCGTTCCCCCTCTTTTGATTGCCAGATTCCTTCTTATTCGGAACAGCA
The DNA here is from genome assembly GCA_030765085.1 of Allium cepa. Taxonomy (NCBI): domain Eukaryota; kingdom Viridiplantae; phylum Streptophyta; class Magnoliopsida; order Asparagales; family Amaryllidaceae; genus Allium; species Allium cepa. The sequence goes on from CM060943.1 coordinate 915,292,437, forward strand.
TTACTATTTCCAGCCCCTGTCGATACCACCTTAGCCGGTTCTTGGAGGCTTTCCAGGCGCATGAATTCATCGGCTTTCTTATAAAACTTGTCAAGTGAATTTGGTTCCTTCATTTTCAACCACCTCCCGAACTCACTTGTCTTATCAATAGCCTTCATCAGGTACGTCAAAATCATTCTCGGCTCCGCATTGTCCACTTCATCCAGAGCTATATTGAAGCGATTCAAGAAAGCTCTAATGGATTCTCCAGGATTCTGCTCCAAGCTGGATAACGACATTATATCATTTTCCTTTGACGCATACAATCGAAACTGTTCCTTGAATTTCCGAGTCAAATCAGAAAATTGGTCTATCGATCGGACCGGCAGCTTTGTGAACCAAAGTAAAGCAACTCCTTCCAGGTATACCGGAAAATACCGGCATTTGATTTCATCAGAGGCTCTGGCACCCGTCATGTGCCAATCATACTTATACAGAAACTCATTAGGATCGCTCGTTCCCTTATAGGCTGGAATAGTTCGAGGGACAAACTTCCTTAGGAATTCTTCTTTCAAGATCTTTTCAGTAAATGGAGTTTTGCTCGGAGCGAAACCCCATTCTTTCTCAACTTCATTTCTCTGCCTACTTTCCTTCACAATCTGATGAACCATGCCTGAGAAATACTCTTCATCATTTTGAGGCTCAGCGGGACAAACATCAACCATCCTCTCCGAATTTTGTCTTGACAATCGCTCACCGAGGGTTTGTTACGGCCCCGATCATCCGGCTTGGGGAGGTGTCCTTTCCACTGGATCAGCTGGCCTTTGAGGGATATTCCTTCCTTCCACATTATGCACTTCATCGGCAAGGTTTCCCTCCATAGTTGCCAGCAGGCGGTTTGCCTCAAATAAAGCATTTAACCTTTCCATCATTAGGTTATTCTGAGCTTCCATTTGTCGATGTAGCCCAGATACCATAGCATCCAGCTCTGCCCGTGTAACTCCGACGGTTGGAGTTGCTTGACTTAAAGGAGGAGAAGTGGCAGTAGTTTCGCGAACATCGTCGGATCTAACAGACTTTCGTTTTCTTCCGGGGGCCATTATTTCTGATAAACTCCTAGTTTTTAGAGGGATCCTTTCTACAAATTCCGGTGAAGTTATGATGACGGTATCCTGAGTTGGCTTCTCAGTGAAAGCACCAAAAACGTTAATGTAAAAAGTCAGACGCTAACACCTCGATGCAAATAAAGACTGAATGAAAGCACCAACCGTTATCACGGGAATCAGAAAAAGCAGTAATTCACTGAAAAAGCAGTAAGAGACACAGAGTTTATAGTGGTTCGGCTTATAATCAAGCCTACGTCCACTTTAATCCTTTTTTATTTCTTATATGATTACAATCCTTTACAATTTCCTTCAATTACAATTCACTTCAAAAGACAAGTAGCTAGAAAAACTTCGATGCAAGGGAGTTCTCCGAATTCTGGTTGAATATGTTGAATCCCTGTTTGAAGTTGACTAAGGCTTCTTGTAAGTTTCGAATGTTGGAGTAAGGCTCGGCTTGAAGATGGCAGAGTCTCGATGCTTTGAAGAAAGTGATCGGAAAAAGTCCCCTCAATGTTGGAGCATATGCCGTATTTATAGGAGATTTTCTGGGTGAGGTATAGGTTACGCACGACCTAAGATAAGTCGTAGGTCGCTGGTGAGTTAAGGGGTAGCGAGTTACGACTTAACCGGTCCTTCCACTGTCATCTGAACTAGCTGATAGACCGTAGCGACTTAGGAGGGAGCTGCAACATTTATTTACCAAGTACTAGATCGTGAACGACCTAATGCAGGTCGTAAGTCGGTGGCGACATAAGGGAGTAGCCAGTAACTTCACAATGCCGAGACAACCAATCTAGCGACTTAAGCTAAGTCGTTAAACTATACTGTCACTTAACTCGTTAAGTCGTGGATCGCCCCATTCCTTAGGTCGCTACGTCGCTGTACTTTGTAGGTCGAGCACATAGTTTGGTCATTCCCCTTTTTAGGTCGCTAGGTCACTTTGTACGATAAGTCGTTGAGTCGGTAGGAGGTTAGATAACTCCATCTCTTAAGTCATTAGGTCGCGGTACTTTTTAGGCCGCATATATGGTTGAGTCGCTCCACATTTATCCCGTTAAGTCACGTACATCTTCGGGCTGTTTTCTCGCTGAGACCTTGGGTCGCTTAGCCGTAGAACTCCTTAGTTCGCTAGGTCGCGAGCCTATCGGAGTTAACAACTGTTATATAAGAACTAGCATAAAAAAGATTTTTTTTTAATAAACTACAAACATACACATAACATAAACTTACATAACTAACATTATTATTGTCACAATATTATATAACTGATACATAAGTTTATATAGGCTTATACAGTATAATATGACTTATACTTTATAAAACTTAGAATGCAACATATAATTCAAGTCAATTATATACAAACTATCACAATGTATAACTCGTATCAACCACACTGATTAAAATCCAAGTATGCGTATATATATATATATATGAATTACTTTATATATGTATTAACACCTTTCAATTTTTTTACATAGATTCGAAACATACTTATTCTAACAAATAACTTGTACGGACTCAGATACATATATATGCTGTAAACGAAATATAAAACATTGAATAATATTACTCCTTCAATATTAAAATATATACGATAAGCTTATACATGTAATTTATAGTTACACAAGAGGGGAAGTGAAGAAGATTGGTGAAGGCGTGCTCGGAAATGAAGAAATGTTGACGAGGTGATGGCGGAGTTAGCAAAACGGAGAGGCAGAGGGCGATGGGAGGAAGCGCGATCGTCAAGGGGTGGCTGTGCTTCGGTTTTTGGTGAGGCCGAAGTCATGAAGATTGGATGGCGCGTGGGAAGCGACGTCTGGAGGAGGAGTGCTTGGCGATGGATGGAGGCTCGTGGTGGTCGGGTTAAGACCGGGTGTCACTGGCTTGGTCGGAGATGGTTTTGCAGTGGTGAAGTCATTAGGAGGGAGAGGGAGACTGAGCTTGGTCGTGGGCAGTGGCACTGATGGTGTTGAAGGAGGGGAGGTTGGGCTTGCGGGTGGGAGCTAGGTTTGGGTAGCTGGCCGAACAGAGGAGAGGTGGTGAGGTTCGATAAAGGTGGCTTCAAGAAAGAAAGGCAGATGTGGTGGAGGCGGCTAAAGTTGGTGCTGTTGTGGGCTTGGCGGTCGAGGATCGGCAGAAAGAGGGTGAGTTGGGTAATATAAATTTTTCACAGAAAGTAGAAATAAAAAGAAAAGAGGTAAGAGGAAGCAGAGGAATAACTGAGTTTGTTTACTATTTTTTCTACTAACAATGAAGATAGAACAAAAGCAGCAGTCAGGGAATCATAAAAGTCAAAAAGCTGAATTCAAGTAATAAAAAAAGAAACCGTCCATTAGTACTAATGTCAGATAACGAATGGTCAAAGAAAACAAAAAAAACGGACCACTACGGTTAACCGATTCGCAGATTCCGTTGCGCACCGGACTTCAAGACAAAAAATTGAATATACAGTAGAGATCAACATGGCGAGACGATCAAAACGGTATACAGATATAAGTGGTACGATAATCCTATTGAAAGTCGATATCCCGTACCAAAAATGCTGTTAAAACGCCAGAATTAAGATAAACGTAGCAATAGTAGTCCGAATTTGGCGAAACGAAATGTGTCGTCTCACTTAGAAGATGAATTACAAATTTATTATATAAAAATATTTAGATTTGGAAAACATTTAGTATCATCTAACTTAACTTATTTAAATTGAAATAGAATTACACAATACAAATAAACTACCATATTATCTGATGAAAATTTACCATTTGCTGCGTTTAAGTAGACGTATTCCAAATATTAAATTTTATTTCGAAATTCAATTATTTAAAATTTCACAAAAATTCAATTAAATATATTATTAAAACAAATAATGTTTTACGGGTCGTTACGGGTAGAAGGCGCAATAAGGCATGCGACAAGGCACGCGAGGCATTGTCCAGGGTAAGATACTGATGTTTTGCGGATACGAACTGTTGGTAATGTGTAACAGCTACTACCATCCACCTCGGAACACACTTCGATAATTTAAATCGAGGGGTAGCCACCAAATCAATCACAAAGTCATAATATGGCATCGAAGAAATGTGCCTGATCGAAGGTGCGACCTTACTTGGCCCGTCGTGGCTCCTGTTTTAGTCACATCAAGCTGACTCATGGGTGTCATGGCTGCGCTAATACCTCATATAGAATCGTTCGCTAAACCATCCTACTTCATTGTGGAATTCCACCACGTACCCAGTTGTTGGTAGAGAGTATGACAATATTCGATCCCGGTCTCTTTAACAACCAAATGTTTATTTCACACCGGATGGTTCTTTTAAATATCCAAAACCATTTCATAATTGGTATCACAATATCATATTCAATTCAAACATTTCACTTTCAAAAATCATATTCACTTTTGAAATCATATCGACGAAATAGGTTAAATCTTATTTCAAAATCATCATATTCAATCAAATATGTCATTTCACCAGAAAATATCATTTAAATCCCAACTTAGGTTATAACATCAGTTAACCGTCTGCGCTTTTAAATCTAGGATTTAAATGTAAACACTTCCACTTTACAAAAATCTGAAATTCAAAAAATAATAGAGACAGTTATAAATAGTTTAATTAGTTTGGCATAGCTTAACAATAAACCTTTAAATAGATGAATTCTATAAAATAGTACTAAATGGATTTAAGATAGTTTTAACAGGTTTAAAATAGTTTGAATATATTTAAATAGATTAAATTGGTCTAAATTATATTAAATAGATTTAAAATAGATTAAATAAATTTCAAATAGATTAAATAGATTTAAATTATATTAAATAGATTTAAAACAAATTAAATAAATTTAATATAGATTAAAATGGATTAATTATTTTAAAATAGGTAAGTAGATTAAATTGGATTAAATAGATTATAATGGATTAAAATAAATTAAAATAGTTTAAACTGATTAAAATAGTTTAAAATGGATTAAACTAGTTTAATAGTTGAAAATCTTAGTAGTCGTGATTTTTCAAAAACAATATATTTTAAATAGTGTATATTAAAATAATAGATTTGAAATTAACATCAACTTTAACTATTTCTTCCATTTCAAAAAATCTGGACTATATATGGATTTCAAATCAAAACCCAATTTCAAATCTTGAAATATAAATTTAAGATATTCCAATTCCAATAGATTTCAAAGTTACAATTTCAAACGTTTCAATAACTCAATTTCGATAAATTTTGTTTATACTTCAAATTCAACTTTAAATTTTTTAATTTAAACCAATTTCCAATTCCAACATTTAAACTTGGATTATCAAAATGATTCAGTTTATATAAATCAATTTCCATCAAAATATCAATTAACCAAATTCAGGATATAAGGGTTTAAAATCGTCTAATTTAACCAATCCGGTGTTCGTATATAATTTTCTACACTGTGATCAAGTGATATGGATATTTATCATTTCAATCCGCAAATATTTTAAATTTTACGGATATATATTATTTCAACCTGCAATCCCAAATTTTACTTCAAATCCACAAAATTGCTCGAGTCCATCATTTCAACCCATAACGATTTCTTCCTGATCTAACAGATCGTTCGGGTTTGTATCATTTCAAACCCTAGTGAATTTGCAGTGTTATAACAATATGAAATATAACATCCAATCATCCAATATCAACAATCAACATCCATTACAATCACCATTCAAACAAATCAAAAAACAATGACAATTGACTAATTATTAATAACACGTATTAACTAGCAATTTAGAATTTAATATTAAACTAATGGTGATAATATTCAATAAAAGTCATATTTAACTGGAATGACAATCTAAATATACCAACATCAACCAATAAATTACTAATCGCATCATAAATTAAATTTAACTAACATAAGATAACCTAGTAGTTGTGAGTGGGTCAAAACACTCACCTTCGATTTGTCGTCAATTTAAAATCCAAAATTAGCCCAAAAATTAAAAAGTCTCAAAATGCAGCCAAGTCGGTTCTAAATAGTCCATAATTTCGATACGATCGCAATGGAGAAAACCGCACTTGAATCCGAGCTTGTATGCAAAAGTTATTAATGTTAGAAGATTGAAAAAATTTGACTTCAGTTTGCCGCGTCAATTATCCAGTGCTTGGTGTGAGTTTTTACCAAAATGACCAGAGAACCGAGCCATTTGGGTCCTGACCCGAAGTCGCTGTAGGGTTGGATCGAAACGATAACAACAACCCGAAAAGCCCGTTACGTTCCCGAAATGAAAATGGGTCATCCAATATATCAAAATATAGGTTTTCGATATTTTTAAACTCAATGAAACAAGTTTCAAATCCTAATTCTATTTGTAACGACCCAATAATTTGGATCATTCAAATCGACAATAATTCACACTTGTCGAACTTGAATAATTCAAAACAACAGATTGTAATAAAATTTGGAGCAAATAAAACCAAATACAGAACCACAGACGCAGAAATATCAAAATAACTAACAGCGGAAAAAATGTACCATAGTAGTTCATGAAGCTACTATCTACAAAATCTCAAAACATATACAAAATATCATAGTTTAAAAATGGATACAATAAGTGTCTGGATACATAAATCAATAATACAGAAGCAAATACCGAATAGGAAAAATAACTTGATCAAAAACAGACGAATAGATTGACAGATAAGCTCCAACAAATCTCTAGCTCTAGAAGGTGAACTCAAAGCTGTGGCTCACAGGTTGACCCGAGCGTAAAGTAAAACACAAAACACTCAAGTCAGGACATACATACTTATACAATGTAAACCAACTCAAGTGAACAGTAATAGAAATGTACAATAACTTAAAGGACGCTTGGGATCGCCCATCCTTTAAGGATCCATTAAACCATTAATTTAAACAGAAATAAACGCTATCATAGAAATGTCCATATTAAAGTAAACCATGCAACTAAAAGTTTAAATGTGACTAGGGTAGCGCAGAGCTGTAGTAATCGCTCACCTCTAGTCACACTATCAAATAGAAGGTGTGCATCAAAACAATCACTAGAAAATCAAACGACATATAGAGAAGCATACCCGTGGTTATAAATTCCAAAAAAGTTAAAATTCCGAATTAAAATCATTCATTTAAACCATAAAAAGGTGGTGTCATTGTACCTACAAATCAAATATTAAATTCCCAAATTTTAGCCATTTTAGAGTTCATTTTTTTAGTTAAAACTTCAAAACATTCAAATTTCAGCCTTTCACGGCATTTAGAAAATGCTATGGTAAGTTATACTTGAAAACAACTCATTTCAGCAAAAACAGCATTTATAGAACTGCTGTAATAGTTCGGGATTCAAATTAAAAGTTTTAATTATTTTCAGCAAAGACAGCATTTACAAAACTGCTGTAATAGTTCAATTATACTCAAAAATCTCATTTCATCCAACTGCAGCACTTAACAAGTGCTATAATAGCCCTTAGTTAATTTTAACCATTTAGTTCACTTCTGCAACTACACGCTTACAAAGTGCTGTAATATTCTTTACTTCAGATTTTATGCTAACTTCAGAAACGATAGCATTTCTGAAGTGCTGTTATTTAATTTCAAGATTTCAATGTAATTCCAACAACAAGTAAATATTGATTTAACCCTTTATACATTATAAAAATTATATTTTAACACTCAAAAATGTACATTAAAATACCTTTAACTTATGATTTTTTTAAAATTAAATTTCTTATAACTAAAATCAAATTTTCAATAATTCACCTAACAAATTCAAGTGTACAATTTTCTATTCTTCACATTTTAACAATTTCTTAACACTTAATTTTTATTACCATTTTTTAAATATAACTTAATTTCCATTTTATTTATATAACTTCAATGTCATTTTAAAAGCCAAAACCCAAATTTCCAAATTTAAGTTATATTTCAAAAATTCAATTTAACCATCCATTTATTCAGCATTTTTAACTTATAGAAATACCACAAATTCTTTATTTAAAACATTTTTAAAATTCTATTTAAATCAAAAATCAAAAATTTACATTTTAAAAATGCTTTAAAATATTCCAAAACACTTTAAAATTAACTACGGGTCTGCATATAGTTTTCTAACCTAAGTCGAGTGATATGGATATATATCATTTAAATTCGCAATTTACAAAGAAAGATCCAGGTCTATCATTTCAAACCCGCAATCCCAAGTGAAAATAAAATAAATAAAAATCGTTCAGGCCCATCATTTCAGCCAATAACGATTTTTCCCTATTCTAAAGTCCGTTTGGGTATGTATCATTTCAACCCATAGTGATTCTATTCTACAGGGAACTTGTAGTGTGCGAACAAAATAAACTAAACAGTATAAAAACATAAAGCAGTATCAGATGATATGACAGATAAATAAACAGGATTAACATCATATAATTTATAACACAGTCAAGTACAACATGATGTAGTAATTTCTACACTTTCACTTGCTATCAATTCACAGTCATATAAGTATAAATGTCAGGTGTGATCACTCACCTTTTTATGCTGGAGTTAGCAAATCAAACAACACAAATGAATTCCAGAAAGCACGATGACACGACTACATATTTAAGTGGTAAGAGAGCCATGCTATTGATCTTGTAGCAACCAAGAGAACAAGACAAATATAAATATAAATTCAATACAACATATATTGAAATAATCTTTGAGATAAGAAGCAAAATGAACACAAATGCTTTGGCCATGCTTTCAACAGTCAATTGCTCAACCTAGGGGATTAATATCGTTCGGTCATGACATGGTATGGCTCGGGTATGGGTCTGGTTTAGACTCAAAGGGAATAGGAAGAGGTAATGGAGTTACACCAACAAAATTCAAAGAGGCAAGGCACTACATGTAGTTTTGGTTCAACTTTTAGGCTCTGCCAAGGGGTCTATGGGCTCGGCCATTTCAGGTCAGGTCTGGATAGTGGATAGGTGGATGGTCAGAGGTGTTATCAAGGTGGTGGTGGAGCAATAGGAGGCGGCCATGGTGATATATGGTGGTTGTGTTGAAGTGATGGCTCGACTAGGATGGTTTTAAGGGGTTGAAACATTTTTGTGGAGTTTTGCCAAGTGGAAGGCACGGCCTTGACTGGTCAAAGGGGTAGGTGATGCTAGATGGGGGATGCTGAAGAGGAGGATGTGGTGGTGGCTATGGCCGAGGTAACTAGGGTGATGGCCGAGAAAATATAGGAAGAAACATGGCCAAAAACATTGAAAAACCAATAGAAAAGGAAGAGAAAAGTAAGAAAAAGATGAAGACATTACCATAGTTTTTTCTAAGATCTGAACTTGCATGAATGATGAAATGAGAAGCGGTGATTTTACGTAAATAACAAAAGGAAACTCACGCTTATAGGTTAAGGAATGAACGACACAAATTATGGAGAAGTTATGGTAGAAAAACAAGGGATGAAAAGATAAAAAGGTAAGAACTCAAAGTAACGTTTGCCCAAAATTAAAAACAGGTAACGTATCTTAATTGATGCGTTTCCTATAAATTAAAGAAAGGTGTATACAAGAATCTTTCACAATCAAATAAATACAATAACGTTAAATAAATACATTTTAAAGATATGCCTTTTAAAGCAATAACGTATATATATTTAAATTTTCTTTCCAATAAATATATAAGGATCTAAACACTTACCATATAAAATATAAATGAATGTCTAAATAGAAAAATAAGGTAGAGATAGATATTATGAAAATAAATAAATATTTTTAGCAAAAGTAGGAAATAAATAAAGAAAATACTCTATTTAATGGAAACTAGAATTAAAAATTGTAAATAAAATTCAACTAACTTTGGAAAATTTCAACAACACTTTCAAACAAATAAAAGTCATGTAAATAAAATAAGAACAAAATAAAGTGTAAATGAAAATAAAATAAGGTCTTAGTAAATAGAAAAATAAATAAAGAATTACTTTAATTAATTGAAACTAGAAATTAAAAATTTTAAACAAAATACATCTGACATTGAAAAATTTCAATTACCCTTTTAAAAATGTTGTTAAAACTAAAATATATACATCACATGTCATGTTACACATGTAAACATAAATTAGAACATGACATGACAAAAAAAAATATTATTCATATAAAAATAAATTAAACAATTTTGTTAAATACAACAAATTACATCCAATAGTGTAAAAAGCATAACTTTCACAATATTAATCAGATTTCAACGAAACGAAAAGCAGTATCCTTAGAATTTTATTTAATTTCGTAAAAGAAAGATAAAATTCAAAATTTTAATTTTTTTTAAAAATTAAAGTCAAAGTTTGACCATATTGATCAAAATTCACCTTTTTGGAAAATATTCTATTTATTCATTTTTGGAATTCTAATTCACATTTATCTATTTTAATAAATAAAATAATTTTTTAAATCAAAATTCAATTTAAAATAATTAGAAAATACAATTAACATAATCACAAAATGCAGGGTTGTTACACTCTCCCCCGCTCAAAACTTTTCATCCTCGAAAAGGAATGAGGTACGAGAAAACACATAAAAGATGAAAATGGAATAAGATTAAGACAAGATGACAAGAAGATTGAAATTATACCTAATGATTGTGGTTATAGGTAAGTTTATCAAGGTGGAGAATATGAATAGCTAGAAGGGAAAATAGGAGAACAAGAATATCTAGGAAGGAAAATAGGTTGGAAGACAAGGATGAACCATTATTTTAAAACTATATAATTTCAATTAGAATTTTTAATATCTAAAACAATTTAAACAATTTATAATATGATGAATAGTAATTTTCAAATTTGTTAGTTTGAAGTAAACAATATTTAAAACATTTTAATTTATTTAGAAAGGTAAAATAAATGATGAAAATATCCTTTATGTAATACTTTATCAAAATACTTTTATAACTCGATGTCTTAACAAGTTTATCCTCGTTCCTGCAGGATCTGGCTATGCGTTGATCAGGTGCAAAGCTAGAATTCTCCAGGTACTTAGTAGACTTGTTTCAATACCCAGTGAAAATACTAGCAAAACTTAAAAAAAAAAGATATGGAAAGTATAATCCAAACAAAACAACCAAAACCTTTGTTTAACCATGGATCGCAGATACACAATGGTTACGCCTGGATCCTCTAGGAAACAATCCATATCCGTAAGCTTTCTCGGCCCTGCGGATTATGCCATGATGACTAGTACACCACAGATACACAATGGTTACACCTGGAACCCCCAGGAAACAATCCATATCCATATGCTTTCTCAGCCCAGCAGATATCGCTACTAATACGACCTACGTAGATCGCAGGATACACCATGGTTACGCCTAGATCCCCTAGGAAACAATCTGTACCCCTAGGCCATCTCAGTCATGCGAATTACGCTATGCAGTCGCGCTCAAAAGAAAAACCATGGAGATCGCCATGGTGGGACACTCGAGTATCACATCCCAAAAAAAAATCAGAGATAATAATATTGATAGAATGAATCCACAATATGGTCGCAAAGCGGATATCAAGCAGAAGGCACTTTCCATATCTTTACTTCCAAAATATGTATCATATAGTACCTTGCAAATCACTTTCAAATATCATACTTATATAAAGTCCCTTATATAGGATTTCATTTTCAAATCGAATACTTTCCAAACTCAATGGTATATCAAATCATACTTATATAGACTTCGATTATGTAAAATTTCTCTTTCCAAATTGAGTACCTTTCAAATCAATAATTTTCAAATCAACTTCATACTTGTACAAATCCATTTTAACAAGTTCGACAACACGCAAATTAAGTACTTAATAATACAATGTTCTTAATTTCAAATCATTTCAATATCAATTTAGTTTCAAAATCATATATGATTTCATCAAATTATTTCTTCCAAATTAAATATCTTCAGTTTCAAAGTTTCCAAAATAATAGGTTTAGAAAATAATCCAAATTTCCAAATCAACAATATTTATGTCAAAGAAATCCAATACAGAGTTTTACTATCCAACCTATTTTCCAAACCAAATATTTTTCTCAAAATCAATTATACCTAAATGATTACCCATTCTATAACCTTCCTTTAAATCCCTTTTATTTATTTTTTTATTTATTTGAAAGATCTTCTTTACCTTTCATAATTAATATTATACATATAGTTTTATAAAAGATGTTACTAAGTTAAAACATTTAAACTAAATTTTATTCAAAATATTTTGAAAACTATTTTTTTTATTTAAATATTTCAAAACTAAATTTCGTATTAGTATAATTCAAAATAGTTTTATTATTAACTTAACAAAACAGTGTCAAACTTATTTAAATTGTATTAAAACATACAAAACTAAACTAAATTAAGCCTTGATTTGGAAGTGCTCGAACATTCAAAATAGTCGGAGAAACTAAATTTTCTAATCCAAGATTTGGAAATCAGCAAAAAATCAGTAAATCAATTCCAATAGATAAGGTTATACCAAAACAAATCTGAAGCTCGAGGACTGAACACCGTCTTACTTTAAATCATTTCAAATATATATACACATATGTCTTTCGAATATTAAATCATACTTTGAAATCTGAAATCAAAATTTGTTTCACAACATCACTCGCATAACAAAGCTACTAGAGTGGCCTCTTCCCCACTCTGAAACTCGAAAATCAATGTCGATGATGCGTGCACTCATCACCGAGATTATTTTCCATCGATACAAGTGAGTTCTGGACTTTTATTTTTTATTTTCTTCGAAAGTTCTATTGAATTTTCTTCGAAGAATTCATTGAAATCATTTGAAACATTTCTTATTCGGAAAATACTTTCAAATCGTATTATTATATATTTTCCCAAAATCTTAAAACCGATTTCAAAACACCGGAGTTCGATTCCTCGATATTCTAATTCGAAACCCTTCAGTTATAAATCGTTTTTATATAAATCAAATTCTTATATAATTTTCAAATTTTCGAATCTTTTCGAAGCTTCAATTCTCATTTTAAATGGTATATAATCCATAATGAAAAATTTTCAGTTTTATATACAAACTGTGGCCATCCTTATCAAAATAATAATTTCGATGTATGCACAATTTCAAAACCAATCAGAAATTTTCCAAGGGATGATTTAGGAATGGATTTCAAAACAAAACAGAGATGAAAATTTAGAGGTACCCTAATCAAATAGAATTCTAATTCGAAGATAAGCTCAAACGAAGATGAGATAATTACTAAATAGGAGATGATAAGCCCATATAAATCACGGGTGACATTAACCGGGTCAACCGTGACTTCAGGAATATAATAAACGCGGAAATCTAAGGCAACTTGACGTTCGAACGCCAAAGATAGAATCCAGTACAGCAGAAGATAGATAGCATCGTAAACCATGGTGAATCAATGTCAATTGTAAAGGAGATTCACTCCTTCACAAATCATTCAAAAATTTGCGGAATCAATGATCTTTATAGAGGTCATTCAAAGTGGAGTTATGGAATGCTCCAAAGTCAAAGGAATACAAATATGGAAGACAAGAATGGATTTCAGAAAAAGTGGGAGCGTTCCAAAGTTCAAGGAATCCTAATTGATAAGAATCCTAACAAAGAGATTCCTAACAAGGTGGATACTCAAGGGATAAAGTTTAGAAAATCTTTATTTCAAAATAAGAAAATTTAGCAATATAATTCTTTTAAAATCCTTTAAAATCATTTAAAAATCAACTTATACTTTGAAAATGCGTTCTCTCACAAGGAATGATTCTGAGATTGATTTCACTCATTCTTGGGTATTTCTACCCTATCTCTAGTGAGTTTTTTTTTCTCCGCACTATAAGGTTTTCCTAAAACCAAAGCTCTGATACCAAATGTAACAACCCACTATTTTGGACCATTCAAATTGACAATAATCCACACATGTCGGACTTGAATAATTCAAAATAACATATTGTAAAAAAATTTGGTGCAAATAAAATGAAACACAGAATCACCGACATAGAAATATTAACTCACAGCGGAAAAAAATACCATAGTAGTTATGAAGCTACTATCTACAAAATCTCAAAACATATACAAAATATCATAGTTTAAAAATGGATACAATAGGAGTCTAGATACATAAATCAATAATGCAGAAGCAAATACCGAATAGGAAAAATAACTGGATCAGAAATAGACGAATAGTTAGGTAGATAAGCTCCAACAAATCTCCAGCTCCAAAAGTTGAATCCAAAGCTGTGACTCTCAACCTGACCCGAGCATAAAGTAAAACACAAAACACTCGAGTCAGGACGTACATACTTATACAATGTAAACCAACTCAAGTGAACTGTAATCGCAATGCATAATAACGTAAAGGATGCTTGGGATCGCCCATCGTATAAGGATCCATTGAACCATCAATTTAAACAGAAATAAACGCTATCATAGCAATGTCCATATTAAAGTAAACCATGCAACAAAAAGTGTAAATGTGACTAGGGTAGTGCAGAGCTGCAGTAATAGCTCACCTCTAGTCACACAATCAAATTGAAGGCGTGCATCAAAACAATCACTAGGAAATCAAACGACATACAGAGAAGTATACCCGTGGTTATAAATTGCAAAAAAGTCAAAATTCCGAACTAAAATCATTCATTTAAACCATAAAAAGGTGGAGTCATTATACCTTCAAATCAAATATTAAATTCCCAAAATTTTAGCCTTTCTAGAGTTCATTTATTTAGCTAAAACATTCAAATTTCAACCTTTCACAGCATTTAGAAAATGCTGTGGTAAATTATACTTGAAACCAATTCATTTCAGCAAGGACAACATTTATAGAACTGCTGTAATAGTTCGGGATTCAAATTAAAAGATTTAATTATTTTCAGCCAGCATTTACAAAACCATTGTAATAGTTCAATTATATTCAAAATTCTCATTTCAATCAACTGCAGCACTTAACAAGTGCTACAATAGCCCTTGGTTAGTTTTGACCATTTAGTTCACATCTGCAACTACACCGCTTACAAAGTGCTGTAATATCCTTTACTTCATATTTTAAGTTAACTTCAGAAATGATAGCATTTCTGAAATGTTGTTATTTAATTTCCAGATTACAATGTAATTCCAGCAACAAATAAACTTTGATTTTAATCCATTAAACATTATAAAAATCATATTTTAACACTCAAAAATGTTCATTAAAATACCATTAACTTATGATTTTTATAAAGTAAATTTCTTATAAATAAAATCAAATTTTCAATAATTCAGTTAACAAATTCAAGTGTACAATTTTCTATTCTTCACATTTTATCAATTTCTTAACACTTAAATTTTTATTACCATTTTCCAAATATAACTTAATTTCCATTTTATTTATGTAACTTTAATGTCATTTTAAAAGCCAAAACCCAAATTTCCAAATTTAAGTTAGATTTCAAAAATTCAATTTAACCATCCATTTATTCAGCATTTTTAACTTATAGAAATATCATAAATTCTTTATCTAAAACATTTTTAAAATTCTATTTAAATCAAAAATAAAAATTTTACATTTTAAAAATACTTAAAATATTCAAAAACACTTTAAAATTAACCACGGGTCTGTATATAGTTTTCTAACCTAGGTCAAGTGATACAGATATATATCATTTAAATTCGTAGTTTACAAAGAAAAATCCGTGTCTATCATTTCAAGCCCACAATCCCAAGTGAAAAATAAATAAATAAAAATCGTTCAGGCCTATCATTTTGGCCTATAACGATTTTTCCCTATTCTAAAGTCCATTAGGGTATGTATCATTTCAACCCATAGTGATTCTATTCTACAGGAACTTGTAGTGTGAGAACGGAATAAAATAAACAGTATAACAACATATAATTTATAACACAGGCAGGTATAACATGATGTAATAATTTCTACACTTTCACTTGCTATCAATTCACAGTCATATAAGTATAAATGTCAGGTGTGATTACTCACCTTTTTATGCTGGAGTTAGCAAATCAAACAACACAAACGATGTCCAGAAAGCACGATGACATGACTACAGATTCAAGTGGGAAGAAAGCCATGCTTTCAATATAAATATAAATTCAATACAACATATATTGAAACAATCTTTGAGATAAGAAGCAAAATGAACACAATTGCTTTGGCCATGCTTTCAACAATCAATTGCTCGACCTAGGGGATTAATATGGTTCGGCCATGACATGGTATAGCTCGGGTATGGGTCTGGGTTGGACTCAAATGCACGGGTACAAAGAGAATAGGAAGAGGTAATGGAGTTACAACAACAAAATTCAAAGAGGCAAGGCACTACTTGGAGTTTTGGTTTAACTTTTAGACTCGACCAAGGGGTCTATGGGCTCGGCCATTGTAACCACCCAGAATTTCTGTCATTTGAAATTCGTATATTTCATTGATTTTAAATATTAACAAGTAAATTTTGTAAGTCGAATAAATTAAAATTTGAATATATGGATTTAATTGGGTAATTAAATCGATAAATTAATATGTGAAATTTCAGGAATAATTGGAAATTGGGTTTAAAATGACTAAAAATGATTCATAAAGTTATATTATATCATATTGGAGTTAGAATGATGTTATAGAACTTTTAAACTTAAATTAAAAGTTAATTTGTGAAAATTTAATATTTTAATATTTAATTGACGAGTTAAAATAGCCATTTTTCAAACAGTCTCGGATTTCGACGAAACCAGCTTCATCGGATCTGTAATGTTATATTATTGTATGGTTTAAAATTTCGTGTCAATCGGATTTACGGTTTGTCCGGGGCAAGCCAAAATGCATAGAAATTTGGTTTAATCGATTTAATTTAAATTTGATCGTTTATTTCCGTAACTCGCACAGATGATTGAATTGGCTTCCGAAACACTTTCCATTGTGTCCGGAATGCGGGGTAAACAGTAGAAACATAAGCCAGCACGCTTCGTTTAGAGTTCGAAAAATTTCGGGTGAATAGTGTTTTGACAAATTTTCTATAAAAGGCCATCACTTTCACCAAATTGCAAACAAATTAGGATTTAGTTCGGCAGCCGCCACTTCCAATTCAATGGCCGAGAATGCTTGTTCTTTCCCCATCGAATTTCTCTAAATCCATCATTTAATTCAAGAAACTTTCAACTGTAAAATCGTAGAGCACATCCTCTTCTATAAATCCAACGGTGGAGATCGTTTAAAAGGAAGCCAATCGACGGCAAAATGGTGATGAAGGCCGCGTTTTCAAGCACGATTTCCCAGGAGTAGAAGCAACCGAGTTCAACCAAGTTGTGGCCGTGGGTAGGGCTTGGCCGTGGCTTCGAAGTGGAAGGTGTTGATCGACCTAAAGTTAGAGGAAGAGGTGGCGTTAATTCAAAGCAAGGGGCGGCCGATGGGTTATCATCATTCGTGAATCGCCTGGAAGCAACGTGATTGGGGGAGAAGCAAATAGTAACGGCCTTGATTTGTTTGACTTGAAATGCACGGCCAGATTGGAATTAAGGTTAAAACTAAAAATAAAGTTGTGAATTAATTATATTAAAATTCTTGTAATCTTTGTAACATCATAACTTGGTCTTACGAGGTCGGAAAATTACGAAACGAATTGCGTCGGGTTCGTTTTGTCAAGCACTACGTGATGGAGCTAGATTGGAGTCGATTAGAGCTAGTGAAAATTTAGGGTAAAATTAAGCGCGCGTTTAATTTTATTCGAAATAAAACGCTGAAACCGTTATTGAAAGCAAGGTGAGAACTTCTCACACAATCGAAATTGTTTCAATTTAAATTTTAAATAGTTAGATTTAAAATTTCTTGATTGTATGATTGAATGATAAATTATTATATGTTGTTTTAAATAGACCCTATACGCTGTATATTAAGCGGATGTTATTTATTAAAAACATATACCACGATAATTCCATCTTGATTGGAATTGGTATTATATATGTACTTGGAGAAGATTTTCCCGCATTATATAGCGGATGAGACCTTATTGCGCCGTATAATAGTGGATAATATTTTATAAATCCCATATACCGCGATATTCCATTTTGAAATGGAATTGGTATTGTGCTAATGTTTGTGGATGCAAGGTAACAGGTTGGAGGGATCCAACTGGATTCCTCACCAGTATTTATTTGATTTCAGATATTGTGATATTTGTTGATTATCATATGATGATATATGATGTTTGGATGTTGTGATTGATTATTTAGTGCTATTGCATCATTGGGCCTATTTTGGAGTTTTAAAAATGTTAAAGGAATAGTTTTCAAAATTTAAAAGGATTTTAAAGTGATTTTTGAAAGTATACGTTTTATTAAATTTTTGAATTAATTCATTTTTAATAAATAAACGTTATAATTTTAATGTTATGGAATCTATGATTTTTGAGAAATATAGTTAAAATGTGATTTTCGAAATATGGAGTTAGTGAATTTTATAAAATAGTTTAAATTGGGATTTTTTGAATTATTATAAACGGTTTATATAAAAAGTTTAAAAAAATTGATATCAATAAATCAAAATATTGAAATTTTAAAACGAGCTTTTATAAGCGTTGAAAAGAAGTATAAATGGATTTCATAAGTGAATGAAATTTATAAATTTATAAATTGTGAAGTTATAAAATGAATAGATTTTGTAAAATAGAAAATTATAAATAATTAACTTTAAAATTGGATTTTTGGCATTTAAATGAGATTTAAATAGAATTGGTTAATAAAGAGATTTTTATAACTTGGAGTTTATATAATATATAAATATGAATTTATAACATTGATTTATAAATTCAAGATCGATTGAATTTGATAAGTTAATTTTTATAGCTTACTAAAGTAGTATATTCACGATTTTTGGACAGTGGATAATTTTTAAATTGAATACGTAAAAGTGTTGAATTTGGTTAATGATTTATATTCACGATTTTGAATAGTGAATAATATATTAAAGGTATGTTTAGGGAGTGATCTTTTAAATGGAATTAAAACAATTTGAAGTTGTTTTAAAAATGTGTTAAGGATCGAAACCCTAGATTTCAACATTCATCGTTGAAATAGACATTTTCGAGAAACAAGGAAAAGATGGACTATAACACTGTTGTTATATAAATGATTTTCGAAAGGAAATGTTTTTGTATAGTATTGGGATTTATATATCTATCTAAATTTCGAATCCCTATACTAGTGATTTAGGGTTATCGTAACGATGTTTTACGCAACATTCGTTTGGACCCAAATAAATGAATGGCTTAAGAGAATGTTTTCCTTAAAAGAATGAAATATATACTTAATCGTGTTATAAGTATATTGAACATTTTCTAAGTATTGAAAATAAGTACATTTGTGAATTACTTATTGTTAAATAAGTATTTGGAAATGTTTTCCAATATAGAAATTGAAATGGTTTAGAGAATATATCTTTTTAAAGATAAATTGAAGTGAATATCTGGTAAGTTATTAATTTATGGAAGATTAATAAAAAGGGCCTAATGATTGTTATGGTGCTGGATATTTGTTTTTTGGCCTTGATTGTTAAATAACCGACTATCAATATTTACCTTTAAATGGGTATTTGATGTGATTTGCCTGAATTTGAATGCTAAACTTGTTTTTTTAAATAAGCGCTCATTATTCGGTTTAGCCGGGAGAGGACCTTTGTGTCTTAAATCCCATTCTGAATAAGTGATATGTCGTAATGGATAGCATTTGAAGACCGGTGTTGAAGACCGGATATTTATGAAAACGGAAGGATTACCATCGAATGACTCTGCATCGGCTGATCTTCGTTATAGAGATTTTATCACCCTTTGTGATGGGAAATCCGGTCGTGATTAGGGAATATCCGGATTGTAAGGGCTTCTTTGGAATTACCTTCGGTTCCGTTCGATCCCGGAACGGATTTGTATGGTTGTGTGTCTAAGATTAAAATTTGAGATGTAAAGCTGGTTTCTATCGAATATATCTCTGTTGGTGGCGGAGAATTTATTCTCTTAGCTTAACACCCTTCTCCGAGACGTACGAGCTCAGAGGTTATGTAGTTGATGTTTACTAGTGATATATTTTCAAATTGGTAATGTGCCATACGAAGTGCTGCTGAGCATTTTTTGATCAAAGCGTGGCTTTTGTATAAAGCGTAGCTTTGTGGACGAGACTTCGTCAGACCTCACACCCTGAAAATGGTCAAAACAGGAAAAGTTGTAGCAAGGTTATTAGAGGACATCTCCCCCTTAGTGTATGTCACTTCCTTCTGGATAAAGGTGGTATTATGGTATGGAACCCTGATGATTAACCTATGTTGTTGCTGCAAACTTATTACTTTATGGTTGTTGGTGAATCCCGGGATTTAGGTCGGTTGCGACCGGGGGATGGCATATTCGTGTCAGTAGTTACCCAGCTAGGGGTAACCCGGCCTTGTGTTGGCAGAAATCTAACCGTAATGTTAGGTTAGGATCTCGGGGCGTCTTTCCAGAGGCGTACTCATGTGGCAATAGGAAGTTCCTTGGCCTGACCATTTGTTGGAAATCAGAACTCCAATACGAAACCTTGTACGGTGTTAGTTGTAGAACCTTCCATTTACTTATGGTGGTGCCCCACTGTTTAGATGGTAGCTATAGTAGGCATACGATACTGGTCATATGTTGGCTAAGATTTATATCTTTACTTTCGAAATGTTTTCCTACACTTTGCACCTATAGTAATGATATCAAAGAAAATTTGCGTATCAAGCATATTTGGCTATCATAAGGAGAAATCTCCTCTGATTTTGCGTTTGCATTTTGTTTGTGTGTGCGGGAGGCCTTATGGTAGTCTCATTTTTTAAAAAGCATTGCGAATCTCATTTAAAATAATTCTTTGTTTGTTTAGTTTTAAAGATAAACTGTTTTAAGTTCTCACACCAGTCCCATGACTGACCTGGGGTTTATTGTTCTCTTCCTAAACTCTGGGTGCCCACCAATTTTAACATGGGCAGTCTAGGGTTAGGTTATCAGGTGATTCAGGAATTCAGGAGTTGCCGTAGAGATCTGGAGGCAAGCTGGATGGCTTGGTGTATCAATTATTATATAGTATTTCTTTTCCGCTGTTTGTCGTTGTAAACTCTGATAATGTAATGTGATGTAATGTAATAACTGATATTGTTATTTGTTTTAATGATTATTCATTTATCTATTATATGTTGTTCCGCTGCGATCGTGGGATTCTGATGCTGTTGTTTTCTTTTTCTTTCTTTCTTTCTTCTTCTATCTTCTACCTCTTTTTTAACCCTAATGGTACTGTTTTCCGTGCTTCGATTGTTTGGCAGTTGATACAGTGGACGTATTAATGTCGACCTTCGTGGATGAAAAATCCTTGATCGTTATATTTGGTATCAGAGCTATGGTTAAGTGAGAACCTTGGCTCTGTTGGGAATTACTCATTAGAGATAGAGTCAGTAGTGCTCTAGAATGAGTTTGAGAGTAATAATAGCTACGAGCGCGTATTTGTTAGTGAATATGAAATTGTTTTGTATTTTGTTGACTTATCGGTTGATTGTTTATAGATTCTGGTCGACGCAGTCTTGCTAACTGTCATCGATAGGGGTTTCTAAACTCTTAAACAAGATAAACCGACATAGTATCATTTTAAATTGGGTAAATGAAATAATATTACCTCGATTGTATTTTATATATAAAGGAATAAATTTTTAGAATTATTAAAATGTATATAAATTGATTGTTTGGTTGCTGAAAAATGTAAGAATATATATATAAGTTAATTGAAAGATGTTTGAATAAGTTAAATGGAACATATTGTAAAAGAATAAATTGTATAAGCGAAGAGTTATAAGTATGGAATTATAATTAATATGACAATTGTGAAATGATTTTATATAAGTAAAGAGAAAATAGTGAAATTATATAAGTAAAAGATTTGTAAACTGTGATTCATAATTTGAAATGGAATGCCAGAGTAATATTTGAAAACAAATTTAAAGAATTTGAAATTTTGAGATTTGGGAAATTTAAATTCTTTGAAGTTATGAAATGATTTTCAAGGGTTTTGGAAAAAAAATTTGAAGGATAAAAGCTCTAAACTCTTTTCGGTCGCTGGAAAATAATTCCGATAATGATCGCGACATCATCGGTGTTCATTTTCGGGTTTCCAAAAGAGGGATTGCTGCCAAGTTGTTTAAATGAAAGTTGTTTGGAAAATTTGGGTTTGGGTTTTGAAATTTAAAGGATAATTGAATTGGTTTCAAAATTGGTTTTGAAAGATTGAAAAGACTCTGGAATGTTATATAAAATGATTGGAATACAATTACTAAGTTGGAAAATGAATTGTGAATGAATAAATAAAATTTGCCAGTGCAAGAAAATGAAAATGAAATCCATTTCGAATTTGAAAGTAAATAGAACTGGAATTGGTATCTGAATTGGATTTATAAGTGGAAATTTAAATTAAGTTAGACAAATGATGTTTGAGATGGAATATAACTTAAGTAATGTTGAATGAAGTTGATTTTGGTATCGAAGTAAAATAATAAAGTGATGAATATGAATTTGAGTTATATAAATGAAATTCAACTTTATTTGTGAAAGGAATTAGAAATTGAATTAATAAATGGATTGGATGTTAATCAATCGAATGTAAATAAAGTTATATGGAACAATGAATATAAGTGTTGATTCATTTAAAGCTAATTGAATAAATTGAATGAAAAGTAATAGAATATCAAACCAATAGGAATTAAAAATGTTGAACCAAATTGAATGTAAAGAAAATTAAACAAATTCGGTTATGTTGGTTATGATTTGATTGTTAGTTGATTGTATATAATTCATTAAGTGTTAATGAAGCTTATTGAAAAAGTTTGGAAGCTATGTAATTTGATTTGATTTGGAAGTGAACCAACTTTAATATGAATTAGGGAATGTAAACTAATTGAATATGAATAAATGAATCTTAGTAAAAACATCCAATGATATTGAATTAATTGTGAATAAATTGAAAAAATTAAACAAATAAAAAACCAATTCATTGAATATAATAAGAAGTGAACTTATATTGATTTGGTTATCGATCGATCGGATGAATAAATGATTGTTTAGATGGTAGATATAGTAGGCATACGATACTGGTCGTATGCTGACCAAGGTTTATATCTTTACTTTCGAAATGTTTTCCTATACTTTGCACCTATAGTAATAATATCAAAGAAAATTTGCGTGTCAAGCATATTTGCTTATCATAAGGAGAAATCTCCTTCGATTCTGCGTTTGTATTGTGTGTGTGTGCGGGAGGCCTTATGGTAGTCTCATTTATTAAAATGCATTGCGAATCCCATTTAAAATAATTCTTTGTTTGTTTATTTTTAAAGATAAACTGTTTTAAGTTCTCACACCAGTCCCATGACTGACCTGGAGTTTATTGTTCTCTTCCTAAACTCAGGGTGCCCACCAATTTTAACATGGACAGTCTAGAGTTAGGTTATCAGGTTATTCAGGAATTCAGGAGTTGCCGTAGAGATCTAGAGGAAAGCTGGATGGCTTGGCGTATCAATTATTATATAGTATTTCTTTTCCGCTGTTTGTTGTTGTAAACTCTGATAATGTAATGTAATGTGATGTAATGTAATAACTGATATAGTTCTTTAATTTAAGATTATTCATTTATCTATTATATATTGTTCCGCTGCGATTGTGAGATTCTGATGTTTTCTTTTTCTTTCTTTCTTTCTTATTCTATCTTCTACCTCTTCTTTAACCTTAACGGTACGGTTTTTTGGCCTTCGATTGTTCTGCAGTTGATACAGTGGACGTATTAATGTCGACCTTCGTGGACGAAAAATCCATAATCTTTACATCCATGTCAGGTCAGGTCCGGACAGTGGGTAGGTGGATGGTCAGAGGTGGTATCAAGGTGGTGGTGGAGCAATAGGAGGCAGCCATGGTGATATATGGTGGTTGTGTTGAAGTGGTGGCTCGGCTAGGATGGTTTTAAGGGGTTTGCAACATTTTAGTGTGGAGTTTTGTCAAGTGGAAGGCACGACCTTGACTGGTCAGAGGGGTAGGAGATGGTAGGCAGTGGATGGTGAAGTGGAGGAGGTGGCTATGGCCGAGGCAACTAAGGTAATGGCCGAGTAAATATAGGAAGAAACATGGCCAAAAACATTGAAAAACCAATAGAAAAGGAAGAGAAAAGTGAGAAAAAGAAGAAGACATTACCAAAGTTTTTTCTCAAATCTGAACTTGCGTTAATGATGAAATGAGAAGAGGTCTTTTTATGTCAATAACAAAAAGAAACTCACGGCTATGGGTTAAGGAAAGAACGACACAAATTGTGGAGAAGTTATGGTAGAAAATCAAGGGATGGAAAGATAAAAGGGTAAGAAATCAAAGTAACGTTTGCCCAAAATTAAAAACAGTTAACGTATCTTAATTGATGCGTTTCCTATAAATTAAAGAAAGGTGTATACAAGAAGCTTTCATAATCAAATAAATACAACAACGTTAAATAAATACATTTTAAAGATATGCCTTTTAAAGCAACAACGTATATATATTTAAAATTTCTTTTCAAGAAATAAATAAGGATCTAAACACTTACCATTTAATTAATATATGAATGGCTAAATAGAAAAATAAGGTTGAGATAGATATTATGAAAATAATTAATGAATAAAGAAAATACTCTATTTAATGGAAACTAGAATTAAAAATTGTAAATAAAATTCAATTGGCTTTGGAAAATTTCAACAGCACTTCAAACAAATAAAAGTCAAGTAAATAAAATAAATGATGAAAAAAATAAAGTGTAAATGAAAATAAAATAAGGTCCTAAGAAAATAGAAAAATAAATAAAGAATTACTTTAATTAATTGAAACTAGAAATTAAAAATTGTAAACAAAGCACGACTGACATTGGAAAATTTCAATTACACTTTTAAAACTAAAATAAATACATCACATGTTATGTTACACATGTAAACATTAATTAGAACATGACATGACAAACAAAAATATTATTTATCTAAAATTAAAATAAACAATTTTGTCAAATACAACAAATTACATCCAATAGTGTAAAAATCATAACTTTCACAATATTAATCTGATTTCAATGCAACAAAAAGAAGTATCCTTAGAATTTTATTTACTTTCATGAAATAAAGGTAAAATTCAAAATTTTAAAATTTCAAATTTTTTTTAAAATTAAAGTTAAATTTGACCATATTGACCAAAATTCACCTTTTTGGAAAATATTCTATTTATTCATGTTTGGAATTCTACTTCACATCAAAATAAAAATTTATATTTAAAGTAACAAAATTGTCTATTTTAATAAATAAAATAAAGTTGTTAAATCAAAATTCAATTTAAAGTAATTAAAATATACAATTAACATAATCACAAAATACAGGGTTGTTACACTATTGTGTACAGAAGTTGGCTTTGGAAACCACTTTATTTCAAATTGATTTCAATTAAATTGATTTCTACGTGTTTCGAGCCTACAAAATCAAATGACAAGCATCGCTATGAAACTTGAAACCCTATAATAATTCAGTGTTATGGATCCGATAAAACTAGTTTCGTCGTAATCCTAGACAGTAGCCAAGTTGGCTATTTTCATTTTAATTAAATAAATTATTATTAAATTAAATTTATCACTTTCCAGAGTCAAATTTTATAACTAGAAATTTTTTATCACTTTTGATTAACTAGTAATTACAATCTTTTAAAACAAATTTTCCTTGTCAAATTCAACTATTATTATTGCACTAATTACAGCGTTTCGATTCCAATTGTAATAAATTCATTAATTATAATTTAAAACCCAATAAATTGATTCATTTTGATTTCAACCTTTTTATTCAATCAATCATTACTTTATGGACATAGTTAACATTGGTTTTTCATTTATTACATTAATATTCTATAATTTTCATCTTAATTCATATTGACGCAATATTTACTTACATTTATTGCAGTTGATTTACAATTAAGTTTCAACAGATTAAATAACGCAATGATTATTAAACCATTGTTACAACTTACAATTTCAAACACAATTCTATGTTTATTGTTAACAGATAAAACTAATAAATTCATATACTGATTAATTATTCTATTTTAATCAATTCCAATTAATTACATACAATTTCACCATTTAATGCAACATTTGGTTTATTTACCATTTACATTTTATGACCAATTATAACTTTCCAATCATTCCAATTAACTAAGATTGCATTAAAATAATTATCAATTACCTTAAATTAATATTATTAACATCACATTCTAGTTATTTTTCTTATTAATAAATCACAAATCTTTATTTCTTCCAATATTAACACCGACATCTTATTAAATTAAATATTACCTTTTTTCATCGAAAATTACGGGTCGTTACAATTATTATTTTAAAAGATAAATATTCAATATTAGTATTGTCTATATAAAAACTTTTATTAAAGAGAATTTGCTTAAGTTAAACTTGGAAAAATTATTATAGAATGTTAGCACCAAAATTGGTCACTAACACCCATAGAAAGATTTATGTAGAGAGATTAATGAAGATAGAAAATTAAAATAGAGGAATATACGCAGAATTAATTGCAAAAACTAGAACACTAGATTTATAGTGTTTCGGCGTAGCTTCCTACGTCTACTTTGAGTTTAATCTTTATTGCTTTTCTAAAAAATTGAATACAGATACAATCCGTACCCCAACTACTCGAATGAAAATGTAACTGAAAAAGAATGAGTCTTGAAAGAGGTAGAGTCTCCCCAGTGTTGTCAAAAAAAGGTCCATTTCACTGTGCCCTTGCCCTTCTATTTATAGGCGAAGATAAGCTGGACTCCCCTCACGGGCCCAGGAACAAAGCACCTCAGTCAGTTTTGGGCACTTGTATGTCTCTAATAGCTTGAATTTTTTTGGGTTAGCTTCAATTCCCCGCACATTAAAAATGAAACCCAAAAACTTCCCAGATGCAACGCCAAAGGAACACTTCAAAGGATTGATTTTTCATTCCATAATATATGAGTATATCAAATATTTCCGCTAATCTCGAATGTGATCGTTTGACTACCATGACTTCACAAGCATGTCATCCACATAGACTTTCTTTGTTCTACTTGTCTGGTCTTTAAACATTTGATTCATCATATGTTGATAAGTTGATCCCGCATTTTTTAATCCGAAAGGCATCACTACATAGCAATATAGCCCAATGTCTGTGACAAAAATGATGTGTTCTTGGTCTGGAATGTGCATCGAGATTTGATTATATCCCGAGTATGCATCCATAAATGACAATAACTCGTTTCCTACCGTTGAGTCAACCAGCTGGTCAATCCTGGGTAAAGGAAAACTTTCCTTAGGGCATGCTTTGTTCAGATCAGAGTAATCTACGCAGGTTCTCCATTTCCCATTTTCTTTTTTCACTAGCATGTGGTTAGACACCCATTCAGGGTAGAGGGCGTCGTGGACAAACCCGTTGGCTTTGAGTTTGTCCACCTCCTCTCTAAGAGCAGCGGACCTCTTCGGGTCCATGCCTTTCCGTTTCTTCTTTATTGGTATGTACCTCGGGTCTATGTTCAACACATGACTCGCAATAGCGGGAGGAATCCTGCACATATTAGAATGTGTCCAAGCGAAAACATCCAGATTGTTCGGAGGAAATCAGTGAGATTCTCCTTCATCGAGGGGTCGAGTTGTGGTCCAACCTTAAGTGCTCGCGAAGGGTCATCTACGCTGACTGGAATGTCAATCGTTAGTTCAACCGGTGCTGCTTTTACTTCCCTAGGTTCTTCATCTTCATCTCTCGGGTCTATGTCTCTATAGATCCGATCATGTTGCCCGAGCCAAGGTTCAGGCACTACCTGTCAATTTTCAGTGATCCGGGTGCAGACGTAGTTGTCCGCAACCTTTCATTTCTCTTTGCGCTAGGCCTCTCTCAGCTCAGCCCTATAACACACACGATCGGTCGCCTGGTCGCCATGCACAACACCAACTACTTTGTCTATCGGAAATTTCAAAGTTAAACACCAAGGGGCCAAAGCTGCCCTAAACTCTGCTAGGGACGGTTGACCCAGAAACACATTGAATGAAGAATCGACATCCAAAATGACAATAGGCAGGATTCACACCCACCTACGTTCTCCATGCCGAAGTTCAACTGGTAATTCAACATAACCCACTGCATCGGTTGTTGCACCATTAAAGCCATGGATACGGGCTTTAGATGGTTTTAAATCCTTTGTCTCCATCTTCATTTGGTCATATGCTTTTTTGAAGATGACGTTAGGAGAACTTGCACAATCAATCAAAATTCTTTTCAAAAAAGCTGGCCCAATCGTCATGGAGATGACCATCGGGGCAACGGTAGGAGCCTCCACCCGATCAACATCTCTGCCCCTGAATACTGTTTCATTCGTCATCGTTCGCTGCTTCTTAGTTGGAGACCTACCCTCCGTATTTGAACAACATTCAAAATCTACATGCCTCAGGGAATTTTCATACCGCTCCATTTCCTACCAATTCTTATCTACAGGGTGAGGTCCACCGACTATCGTGTTTATGACTAGTCTACCCACAGTTCAAGCAGGTTCCTCCGGATAGCGTGAAGCTTGCCCGCGTCCGGGGCCTGATGTTCCTTGTCCACCTTCCTGCGGATTTATGACAAACTCCTGCAACTTTTTCTGCCGAATCAGCTTCTCTATGGCATCATGGAGATGTCTGTACTCCTCGGTATTGTGCCCATAAGTCTCATGGTAGTGGCAGTACTTTCCGGTTCACTTTTGTTCCACCACAGACTCCTTTGGGCGTGGCTTTACGTATTGAAAAATATTACAAGTTGACATGTATATATTTTCCAAAGATGCATTTAGAGGAGTGTATTCATTGTAAGTTGGAATCTTTGGCTTCCATTTTCCTGCTTCTCTCTTCTTTCCAGGATTTCCGCCTCCGGACCCTATAGATTGCCCAGGTTGTTCTAGACATTGACCTGAACCTTTCACGTGTTATCAACGGATAGTTTTACAGCAATGTTGCTCTTCATAGTACCCTCACCAGGCCCTGGTGACTTATCTCCCCTCGTCCACCTGGCTTTCTCTCTTCTTATGAATTGATGAGCCTTTGCATAAAAATGCTCTAGCATAGTCGGAGGCTTTCCTGCCAACAAATTGCCAAAATCTGAATCCAGATCCACTCCTCTCATCACATCCATCAGAATGGCATGGTCATTTGGGTTGCTAACTTCAATAGCCGCAATGTGAAATCTCTGTAAGTACTCATTCAACGACTCCACTAGAGCCTTAATTACACTGGATAGGGACATCATGTCCTTGGGACGAGTGGCGTGTATCCTGAACTATTCCGCAAATTTCATCGCCAATTCATCAAAGCTGGATATAGACCGCGGAGAAGTCGAGTGAACCACATAGTCGTGATTTTGGATAAAGTTATCAGGAAGCATCTACACTTAGTTGCATCATTAATTCTAGCTGAATCTATCATCCATTCATATCTCATCACATGCTGTCGGGGATTAGTTTTCCCTTCGTAGGCTAGGATAGTTGGCATGTTAAACATCCTAGGGTACTCGGCCTGTTGAATGGTATCTGTGAATGGAGTATGACTCCTGGATATCCCCCAATCATCATTAGTAAAGCCTTGATTTTATCTCATCAGCTGTCTGACCATAACAGATAGGTCCGAGGTTTGTATGGAAGATGGCAGGTTGGAATCTGTTCTATGAGACCGTTCGGGTTGATGTCTCCTCTGTTGGCGATCTACCAAACGTGTATCTTAGGGACTGACTTCATTACGGCCTTGGTGAGCCAGGCGTTCAGCTTCCACTCGCGCTCCAGATCCTAAATTTCCTGCTCCAGCTTGGGTATGATTACCTTGATGTAAGTGAGGTGTCATGGTTCCAGGTAGGGAACCAGGACCATCCCTAGTTGATCGATCTACAACAACTGCTTGTATTGTTTCAATTTTGCAGTCGACGCCTGGGAGGTTCATCGGACGAAGTTAAGCTGTCTGATGAGGAGAATGGAGCAGGGCTACCTCCAGCATTCTGATGTTGTTGTTGAGTAAGCTGAGTCATAAGTTTGGCGTTAGCTTGAATCTGTTCGCTAATTTGTCTCCATCTTTCCATGAGTTCTCTCATCAGGTCGTTGAACTCCATTCTAATGACAACTTCAATCTGGCCTTGGGCAGTGGCAGTCCCTATGCCCGGATTAACTTGCTGGTAGCTTGGTCCTACTTGTTAGTGCTAGCAGTCTCGTTGAGATCTGCATTGTGCGAGGCTAATCTAGTACAAGGTCTTCCCATTATAGAGTTATTGTTAGAGACTCTGAGTAGAATCAATGGGCTTCTTGTGAATGACTTAGATCTCCTTCGGGGGATATCTTCAATCTAGTAGCTACAAAGTAGATCCTAATGACCTGAGAATGTGGTTCTCAGTGAAAGCACCAAAATGTTAGCACCAGAATTGGTCACTAACACCCAAAGAAAGATTTGTGTAGAGAGATTAATGAAGATAGAAAATTAAAACAGTGGAATATATGCAGAATTAATTGCAAAAACCAGAGAACCAGATTTATAGTGGTTTGTCATAACTGCCTATGTCCACTTATAGTTTAATCTTTATTACTTTTCTAAACAATTGAATACAGATACAATCCGTACACCAACAACCCGAAAGAAAATGTTAACTGAAAAAGAATGAGTCTTGAAAGCGGCATAGTCTCCCCAGTGTTCTCGAAAAAAGGTCCATTTCACTATGCCCCTGCCCTTCTATTTATAGGCGAAGATAGGCTGGACTCCCCTCACAAGCCCAGAATCAAAGTACCTTGGCCTACAGTGGGTGACTTCTACGCACCGGGCCTGGCATGCCAAAAGAGGAATGCTGATCGAGAATTGTCTGGTCGACCCTTGAGTGACTCGAAGCAGAGTCATGTCGAACGCTCTTGCTTTATTGTGGGCTTGACAACTTGCTAACTCTTTTAGAATGCACCGAGCCAGGGATGCCGAACAATGGAGTTAGAACCTTAGATGCCGAGCGATATAGTACGGAATCAAGGATGCTGAGTGATGAAGTAAGGACTCAAGAATGCAGGGCGATGAAGTAAGGCCGAACGGTACCTAGGCCGAACGAGATATCCCTACCGAACAACATTCGAATGCCTAGCGAGGTATCTATGCCGAGCGGCACTTATATGCCGAGCGAGGCATTTAGGCCGAGCGGTACTTGTATGCCAAGCGAGGAATTTAGGCCGAGCGGCACTCGTATGCCGCGCGAGCCATCTATGCCGAATGATGTTTTGCCTTAAGGTGTGCTTGCTTGACGAAACTCTCATTACCGGGTCAAACAACCGGGTAACATAGAAACTTTATAAGCATTTGTAATAGCTCGCAAATCCGTACCCCATTGAGTCGACAATATTCTCCATCAGATCAACTCAGTGGACGGAAATACAAACCATTAGGGTTAAAGAAGAAAGAGGTGGAAGAAGAAGATAGAAAATAACATTAGAATCTCACTATCGCAGCGGAACGACATAAAATATATAACAACACATTTTTATACAAAAGAATCTGTAACTGTATAATACTTTCAATCATTAGAGTACAACACAATCTATAGAACACAATTGGATAGTTATAACAACTTGTCCTCACAAAAGCTGACTATACAGCTTACACTACACAGAGGAATATACATCAATTACGTGTGATAGGTCTCGCCATCCAGCTCGTCTCCTGAGCTCCAAAGCGTCCTATCATGTATCAGTAATACTCGGTCTGACACGAGCATTATAATAAAATAACACCCGAGTCAGTCTGGAAAACCATCGTGAGAGAACACACTCAATTGAATTATTAAAGTTTTCAAAATCCTTTGAAATCAAAGGTATCTCGTAATATCACGCCACAAATAAACATGCTTGGTTTTTACCATACGCTAACCAAATTTTTTTCATCAAATCCGTTTGATATTATAATAGTGTCTATAGAAAGTAAGATAGAATCTAGCCGAAATGCTTGCATCTCACGTTCCAGCAATAGTTGGGCACAATCAAAACCGTACGGGCGCTTTTTGAAGATTGGATTCCATACAATAATAGGGCTATTGGGGTACCGCCCATCACAGTACCTGGCCTAGATCAACGTACCGAGGACCACTCTCGATCCCCTGCAACACAAGACCAGAGCTACCCCTTACTGGATAGTTTTAAAAAGATCACCCTACGGTTAGGATCAACAACCACACACTAAGCCGAGATCAGAAGGGGGCTGTAGACAGGGATGGCGTTACCCTACTTGGGTGCTACCCAATTAGCCTTGCTACACCTCGCCTGTTTTAGCCATTTCCGGTTGATGAGGCTCGAGGCTATGCGTTACCTTTTTAGAACACATTTCACTTAGAATGCTCATCGTCCTTCTGATGATTGTCTGATAGCATTCGTCCTTACAAGTTGCCCTGGATCTGTACAAACCGAATCACCGTCCTCACCATCTTCACGGTCTTCATTCGCAAACGTTCAAACTGGATCGAAGTGGTCTTCGGATAATTAAACCCGATCCCATTCTCTTCGAAATGATTATCACATTGGCCAATATTGATAATCGATTATTTAACTATCAATTTAACAATCATTCAACCCATTATATTATTTCCACTGAAAAGCACCAAGTCTTATTAAATTTAGATTTCACATAAATTAAATTACTTTATCCAAAAATACACATTTAAAACATTTAAAATAAAACTACCTAATCACTTTATTCAAAATAATAGATATGAAACTCTATAATAATTTCCTAAGTAAAACTTTATATAAGTTATAAATATTTAATGGTTATCCTTTACCTCAAAAAATTAATTTAACCTTTAAAAATATTTACTATATAATTAACTTAAATAAATATTTACCTTAACAACTTTAAAACAACTAAATAATATTTTTTCTAAAACATTCTTCCAAAATCACTTTTAAAACTTCTAATTTACACTTAAAAATCTCTTTGGAAATTATACTTGGCTTTTCAGGAAACACAATTTTCATTTTAATATAGCCCATCTAATCATTTATAAATCCTTCTCGATTTATCCCAATTTAATTTACGTCTCAATCCTGTAAATTTCTTTTCCATAATTTTTAAAAATAAAAATCTCTTTTATTTTTAAAACGATTTACTCGTCCCTTTATAATTTTCCATCGTGAATTTAAAATCTCAAATATCCACCGATATTTATTTACTTTATTTCTAAACCAAGTTTACAAATCCATATTCTAATTTCCCTTTAAATCACGGTTTCCAAAACACATAAACGCTTTCCTAATTGGTTATCTGAATTAATTCCAATTTAAAATTTATTTTGATTTACCCAAATTAATTCAAAAATCCATTTATTCCATATTCACTCCTTTATTATGATTTATAATCTTATTTAAAACCGAAATACCAATTTCATATTTTAATACAAAATTCTCCCTTTATTTCTTTAAAACCATTTAAATCCTAAATTTAAAAATAAATTCTTTAATTCTTAAACAATATCACTTAAGTCCTCAAAATTCATTTATCCCCATTCATTCAAGAACCGCTTTTCCCATACTCGGAATTTATTTGATAGGATTTTAAAATCAAACTTTTTATCCTTTTCCAAATTCATTCTTTTAATTTATCCAAATTCACTACAAATATTTTACTGAAAATTCTCTTTTTATTTTCCTTTAAAAATCCCACCTTTATAATTTCGATATCTTAGAATCCCCAAAATATATTCAGCCAATTAGCGTCTAATAATTTCATTTCCCAATATAATCAATAAAATCCATCACAGGTTATCAAATAAATCATATCACCGAATATGAAATAAATTCAACATTTTTGAGGAATCCAGTTGGATCCCTCCAACCTATTTCCCTGCATCCATAGATGTTAGCACAATATAAAAATACCAATTCCACTTCGAGGGGGATATCGCGGTATATAGGGTCATCCTCTATTATGCGGGAAGCATAGGGTCTTATCCGCTATATAATGCGGGAATATCAACCACTCCAATATATATATATACACACTACTATATATAATATATATCATATCCAGACTGATAATAAATTACCAATTCAAATAATCAACCATTAATTTAAATTTTAACTATTTAAATTCTTTAGTAATCTAATTCGAGTGAGATTAACTGACCTTTGCCCTTTAATTAGTAATCTGATCCAACTGGTCTTAACGCTAAAATTTGAACGCTGACACCCCGGTGTATGAAGTGTAGTTGTGAAAGCACCACCCGATGATTCGGGAGCAGAGTACAAGCAGAAAATCGCAGAAAAAGCAGTGAATAACAACGATTTTATAGTGGTTCGGCTCAAGGCAAGCCTACGTCCACTTTAATTCTCTTTATTGCTAAACTGATTACAACTTTACAACAATCTTCAATTACAATTATGACAAGACAAAATACTAGAACTTTGGTAGAGAAGAATTCTTCGAATCCATGTAGATTGCGTTAGATTTTCCCTTGAATTTAGTTGAGATGTCTTTCGAACTTGAAGTGTTGGGTGAGTTGAGAATTCAGCAGAGTATTAGCGCTTGAAATGATTGGCCAAAAGTCCCCCAAATG
This sequence comes from Allium cepa, assembly GCA_030765085.1. NCBI lineage: Eukaryota > Viridiplantae > Streptophyta > Magnoliopsida > Asparagales > Amaryllidaceae > Allium > Allium cepa. The sequence continues at coordinate 915,327,124 of CM060943.1, forward strand.
TTGGAAGTGGTCATGTATTTATAGGAGTTTTCGGCCTTGAGTCGTGAGTCGTACCCGACTCATCGTTAACTCGTAGCCGAGTCAGGTTTGGTCGTGGACGACTCAACAGGTTGAACCCCAGCTTCGTACCAGAGCGCCTTCGATCCTCTGAATATAGCACAAGTCTTAAGTCGTATACGAGTCATTCCTCTTTGATATAAGTATCATGATAGCGGGCTACGACTTAGTAACTTTAGGTCGTGGACGAGTCATGGTGAGTCGTCTCATGTTAACACGCGGCCGACCTACTGGGTTAGCTCACGGCTTGGTCCAAAGTGATAAGTCGTTCACGAGTTATCCAAACGCAACTTTCTTGATGCTAGCATGAGTCGTACATGACTCATCATTGGTCGTAACTCGTCAACGAGTTATCTCATTTTAGCATGGTATTGAACTTGTCCCTGAAGTCTTAGGTCGTTCAACCGTAGCTGTAATTAGGTCGTATCATATTTAAAGTCGCACAACCTTTAAGTCGTAGGCCGTTCATTTTCTTAAGTCATATAGGCCTTAACCCGCTAGGTTTCTTAACTCGTAACATTCCTTCAGTTGCAGATCTTAGGTCGTAGGCTTATTGAGTCGTAGAGGCTTTAAGTCGTACATATCCTTAACTCGTTAAGTCTTAACTCGTACCAGCTCCTTGAGTCGTACGTTTCTTAGGTCATAGAGAATTAAGGGTTAACATTTGCCCCTCGAAGTACATGCCTATGTCATAGGTCGTGTGCTTCGACTCATCCTAACTCGTACGTACCGACTCAAGTTCTACTGTCTCGAACTATAAAATGCTTGAGTCGTTTCTCCTTCTCATCACTTTATCCTTAAGCCATTTCTTCCATTACCACATTCTCTAAACGTTTAAAAACGATCTCGACCCAATTCACACCCAATCCTCTCCAGCAACACACAATCGTAAGCGATTTCTTCTTTCTCTTCGATCGTTGATCATTATCACCTCACGCGCTTAATTCTCCGCCTCCGGTTCGCCCTTTCGAGCCCTATTAGTTTCGTTGGATTGATTGCTGATGAACTTAGGTTTGTCTGATTTGACTTTTGGCGATTCGCCATTCGAGGCGATCCTGTAGTGTGATAGGGTTAAGGTTGTTGCTGTTGGAGAGGCCATTGGATTAACGGGTTAAGAGTTAGAGGGGGAAGCGAGTTGGACGAATAGAGTAGGAGATTGCCCCATGTACGACTTAGCAACTTCCATGCGACCCAGTGGCCTTTGCAATTAACTTTAATCCGACCTAGCAAGTTTTGCGACTTAAGTCATGAGTCATGACCGAGTTAGAACTTAGAAGATTTCTTGTTGTTTTTGAACCGCAGCCCTCCTTCTGTTCCTTGACTTACGACTTAGAGCATAGCCGACCTAATGCATTGACGACTTAAGATTGAAACGACTTAACTTTATTCGCCTCATAATTCCAAGGTTGTAGGCGAGTTAGTGCTTAAGTCGTCTACGACTTAGCACTTGGCACTGTTGTATGGATTTTGAACTATTGAACTTTGCTGCATTCTTTTATAGATTACTTTAACTTGTAAGCTAACAATCTGTTTGATACAACATTTACAGAAAATTGGGACGAATATACTGCCGTTGACTGCCCACATCAAATGACAGATTAGTTAACAACAGATGATTAACTTAAATAAATTGTGTGAATGAAGTGCTTTCAACTTATCAATTTCAAGTAAAATATTAAAGCAACACTGAAATAGTCAATTGAAATCGACCAGCTTACACTAATATTATGCTTGAACTTTAGATCAACAAGTTCTGAAATTTTTACAATCGATCAATCATCGACTAGTTTAATTCCAGTTATATTTACTTGTCATTTTTATTAGTTCTGCACGACACTCCACACTTTTAGGAAACGTGCACCTTCACATTTGAATATCCAGTTGCTTGTGTAGAATGGATTCTCAGCAGGAGGATACAACGGTTCAGACTGGGGAGGCAACTGTTATTCCAGCTTCACTAGCCAATCCTCCCGAAAGAGCCCCTACCACACTATCATACAAAGTTTTTCGCCAGTTGTGTGGTCAGTTTGGCATTGCTGAATCAGATGCTATTCTTCCCGAAAGAAGTAATACTGCCGACGTAGCACCTCCCGGCTTTGTGACAGTTAATCGACAAATGTGCCTGAACGGGGCCATCCCTCCTTTCAACAACTTTCTCGAGCATCTTCTTCGTCGATTGGCCATTTCTCCATCCCAGCTACACCCCAATGGCTATGCCATCCTAATAGGGTTGTGCGTGTTATTTGGGAGAACGTTTAATCGACTTCCGGACTTTGATGAAATCTGTTACTTATGCTCCTTTACCCGGACCAAAGATCATCCTTCCATTACCGTTGTGAGAAGTGCCCGAAACCGCAAATTAATCGTTGGCCTTCCCGACACTGCTCATGGGTTCCTGACCCAGTTCTTCTTTGTTCGATGCCCCCCGGGGTTATATGCTGTGTGGAGGGAAGGAAGTGAGATCGTCTATCTCTACTTCTTCTATTCTTTGAGTTTTGCGAATTCTGAACTATCAAGTGCTAACTTTGTTTTTCCATTTCAGCGCTCCCCCCTTCATCTAAAGATCCCAGCCACAAGCCAACTTTAGAGAGGCTCATGGCTATCCCAATTGAAGAGCGGGACACAAAATTTCTGTTGAATGACGAATTCCTTCATCAGTTTGGACTCCTTCACCCTTCTCGTTCCACTCAACTTTGTGAAGTTCCCGATTCTCCAGCGGAGGCTGAAAAGCTTATGCCAAAAGATCCCTCCACTGAAACTTTACTGGTGAAGTGCCCCACTCTCACTGCTGTTGCGGGGCCGTCTAGCAATTTGACACTTGCCCCAGTTATCGAAGAGGAAGAACCTCCATGATCTTCCGGGAGATCTGCTGACGAAGGAGTTGAGAAAGCAAGTCCCAAAAAGCATGATGGTGATGATGTTTTTGAGGGGTTGAGTGACCTAATTGTGACTTCACAAGAACTTTTTAAAGATGATGTTTCCAAAACTATCTCTCCTGTAATCGAGGCGACATCTTCTCTACAACAAATGCCAACTCCTCCTACTCAAGTTATCACCACCTCTACTCCACAGAGTGGTCTGTAGCTTGATGCGTGTAGTTTACACATTACACAACACTAAGGATTTTTCAGCACTTGTTTGTGTTTGACTTCTTTTCTCTAAAGGCTTTTAAGACTTGTCTTTTTGCCTTTCAGATCCTTCAATGGGGCATAGCGGCAGCGGCTCTTACTATAAAGACTTTCAGCGCTATGGAGGGCGTGGCAACTATGATTATAGACGCTACCTTACTGGTCCCAGAGAAACCGATGAGCAGAGAGCTGCTCGAAAAGCTAGAGAGAGGAGAGAATATGAAGAACGTCATGAGAGGGTAGATGTGCGACATGAGTCTTCCTCAAGAGGTGATGACTCTCACAAACGTAAAACACATGATGGTCGGGGGAAGAGCCACATTGTTGAGGACCCGAGCATGCGGGCCAAACCTAGTGAGAAGCACGCATCTGCAATATCTGAAAAGTTTGACGCTCCCATATCTATCGACATTCCTTCCAAATCCCCTGCTCTTGAAGGAAGCGCTATTCAAACACTTCTTAATAGGCCTTCATATCCTGTTGAAAGGGGCCCACCGACCCTACAGAGCCGATTCCCGAATTGGTGTTTGAAGGGGGTTCGCTTAGATCTTGATTTAGTTCCCATTGATAAAGAAGCCATGTACCAAAATCTTGATGCCGTCAGACTTGATATTGAAAGAATGTCTGGATGGCAAAAGCTTGTTGATGAACTCCAAAGGGTCAATCGGGCAAATATCGAGGCGATGCTGACTATGGAGAACGATAAGTCGGAATGGCAGAAGATTCTTGACCAGCACAACATCGAGATGAAAAACATAACCGAGTATAACGAGAAACTTGAAGCTGAAGTCAAGCAGCTTAAAGACGATCTTACCACCTCTTCTAACACTTACACTCAAAGAGAAGAGGTGCTACGAAAACAAGTGCGGGATGCACATGCTGGCCAAAGAGATGCCGAACCTAAAGTCGAGAGGCTAGAAGAGGTCGTAGAGAATTACCGCACTGATGCCGCTCAGTTGCGGAGTAAAATGAGCGCCCAAGACATGGAGATTGAAGCGTTAAAAGCTCAACTTGCTAAAACTGAAAAAGAACGAGATGAGGCCATGGCTGGTAAAATCGCAGCTGAAGAATCTATTCAAACCATGAAAGCCAACGTCAGTTCAAATCTATTCGACTTTTACTTGCACAGCGTCTTAGGGCACGGCAGTCTCTCTTTTCTCGGTCCTAAATACGAAATCACCTTGGCTGAAGTGTGGGAAGCTGCTCTCGACATGTTCAGAGGCGCCGGGTATACCGAGGAAGAGCTTGAGGCGCGCTATCTAGATGAGGAAACTCGTGCTGCTCTTGCGAAGGGAAAAGAGCAACTCGCCAGAGTGCGGACTGGGATGGCGGAAGAGGAACGTTCTGAAAAAGAATTACCACCTACTACCTCTGTTCGTCCTTTAGTTTCTCATGGGGCTGACATCACAGGTTCCAGTGCTCATTCCCCGCCTCCTACAAGAACCGGGGTAATTACCCCTACTGATGATGAGGCTTTGGAGGATATTGGAGCTCAAAATTATGAGATTGAACTAACGAAGCAAATATCATCAGGTAACTTTGACATTGGTGCGATTCAGGTGGATTGCCTGCTTGCTCTTCAAAAGTTTGATGAGCTTCTCGATTACTTCTTGAATCTTGACGAACCCATATCTCCCTTCTTTTGGGGAGATACTAATATTTTTAACTTCTCTTCTTCTGCAGTTGAAACGCCAAGTGCTGTGCAAACTTTGCCTCCTCCGGTTATCCCTCCTCCGTCTCTTCAGGTGGCTCCTCCTTCTGCTTCACAGCCCGGGTCACAAGAGGAGCAAATAGAGGCTCTTCATGGCTTAGATGACCCTATCGCTTCGCAAGAGCAGAAAGACGATGGATTTGAGGGAGGTGAGATATCTCCGGAGCGGACTCCTTCTGATGACATAATTTTGTCTGCTCTTGTTACTCCAGGGAGTGAGTCTTCTTCGAAGAGGAGAAAGAAGCACGGAACATCGAAGAGGAGGGGGAAGAAAATCATTGCTACTGAAGAGGAACCGGAAGTTGCACCAGTTGCACCTCCCTCTCCTTCTTCCCTTATGCCTACAGACCGACCTGAAAAGCTAATCATTCGGCCGGGTAAAGGGTCCAAAGGCGGTAAGGAGAAATGAAGATTCCAGCTTTTAGCTTCTTGTCTTTTGCATGTACTGGTCGAGAATTGTGCGGGTACCGGCCCCTGCTTTTTATTTTGAAACTTGTATCTGCAATACAATTGAATAAAAATGATCCTTTATTTGTACAGACTCCTGTTTGAATTTGAGAATGCATTTATTATTCATTTTTGCACAAGTTTATTTATATGATATTGCAGCGGGCTTATGGCATGTTGTTTGAGCATTACTTTCGCTGATGTGGCTATACCATATTGTATGTAACTATACCATGTTGCCCCCATACCATAAGCTTGCTGCAATATTTTATACTTCGAGGGGACTTGCACTCTTATTTTCTGAAGAATAATTATTTCATTCTTGAAGAAATTTTTCGTAGAGTACAACTCCCTTCATATAACTTTTTACGTTTTGTCCTTCGAAGAAATCACTTTTTTCTTTTGCTTATGTACACACTTTACCAAGTTAATTCTTATATGAGGTAAAGCGGGCCTTTGAAGGATACTTTAATTTTTTTTTTTTTTTTTGAGGAAGATTATTTTCCAGAATAGGTAAATCACTCTTCCTTTGAAAGTTAAAGTGTGCTTTTAATGAGGATTTTTTTTTCAAAAACATAGAAAGTTGTACCTCTGAGGAGGGATTTTTCACGTTTCAACACTTGGAAGTTTTATTTCAATCTTGGTGAAACGTGTACCTCCAAAGAGTTGCGCCTTTGAAGAAAGCCTTTTCACGTTTCAACACTTGGAAGTTTTATTTCAATCTCGGTGAAACGTGGGCTTCCGAAGAGGTCTTTCTTCTTGATTGTGTCTCCGGGAGGAGGTCTTTATTTTGTTTTGCATTTCAACTCTGGTGAAGTGAAACTCCGAAGAGCGGTTGTAACACTTCAACTCCTGGTGAAATGGGCCTCCGAAGAGGGCTTTTATTTTGTTTTACATTTCAACTCTGGTGAAGTGAAATTCCGAAGAGCGGTTGTAACACTTCAACTCCTGGTGAAATGGGCCTCCGAAGAGGGCTTTTATTTTGTTTTACATTTCAACTCTGGTGAAGTGAAATTCCGAAGAGCGGTTGTAACGCTTCAACTCCTGGTGAAATGGGCCTCCGAAGAGGGCTTTTATTTTGTTTTACATTTCAACTCTGGTGAAGTGAAATTCCGAAGAGCGGTTGTAACACTTCAACTCCTGGTGAAATGGGCCTCCGAAGATGGCTTTTATTTTGTTTTACATTTCAACTCTGGTGAAGTGAAATTCCGAAGAGCGGTTGTAACACTTCAACTCCTGGTGAAATGGGCCTCCGAAGATTGCCTGGAAGTTACTCTCTCATGGTTGGAGGGTCATGACTCCTCCAATCTTTTTTGGTTGAGTAGAGAACTTTCTTTTTTACGGCATATGCTTCGTTAGAGGTCTTTATCCTCCGAAGAGTTGTGCCTCCGAAGAGGACTTTAGTTGTTCCTTGTCCACTTGCTTATGCCTTTTCAGTGATCCTCTATTTTTATTTTTTATTTTTTTTAAGCTTGCACTCGCTTCTCTTACAAGTAGCTTGTTTAATCCAAAGAAATGTACTTCATTGCTAGGCCAATTCAGGAGAACGGACATAAGCTTCTTAATTGGATGTTTGTTTGTTCAAACTTTTCAATTTATTAGCTAAAGCCCGTTTTCGGCGAAATCATTGACCGTTCAATTGAAGCACTTCTTATCTAGGATTTAAGCTCGAGAATTTTGTGACTTGGATTTTGTTTGTTTAACGATAACAAGAATCACTTGGTCTTGTAATGTGCAAGTTTTGTTTTCGTTGCCTGCAAAAATTTAATGTACTTTTCATATCGAAAATAAAGCAAACATGTAATAATAATAAGGAACACAATATTTATAGTGGTTCGGCCAAGAATTTGGGCCTACATCCACTTTATAGTCTTTCATTATTCACTTGCACCGGTTTTACAATCGCTTTCAATTACAGGAGTCATACATTCATAATTCTTTTTACAATATTTCAAAAAAGCTATCAAGTAAAGTATGTACGCAAGTGATTGCTGTTCCAAGCTCTTGGAATTTGATCTCCTTCGACAGTAGTGAGTTTGAATGTGCCATCCAGAAGCTTTTGACCTATGACATATGGTCCTTCCCAATTTGGCCCAAACACACCTGTCGCTGTCATAATTCTCTTTAGGACTAGATCTCCAATTTCAAAGCTGCGTTGGCGAACTTTGGAATTGAAATGTCTGGCTATCCTTTGCTGATGAGATGCGATTCTGAGCTCAGCCTCTTCTCTTTTTTCATCAAGGAGATCTAGTGCCTCAAGCTGTAGTTTCTTATTCTCCGCTTGATTGAAATGGATTCTTCTATGTGAAGGGACCTCTGTTTCTACCGGAATCATTGCCTCTGATCCGTATGCCAATGAAAACGGAGTATGCCCAGTCGCAGTTTTGTGGGTAGTTCTGTATGCCCATAGTGATAGCGGTAGCTTATCGACCCAACCACCTTTTGCTTTTTCAAGTTGCTTCTCGATGGTTGACTTGATAATTTTATTTACTGCTTCCACCTGCCCGTTTGCCTGCGGATGAGCTACTGCTGAGAAGCTTTTTTGGATTTTGAATCGTTTGCAAAAACTTGGAATTCTTCACTTTCGAACTGAGTACCATTGTGTGTAATTATTTTTGAGGCACACCATATCTGCAAATGATACTTTTAGTCACAAAACTTATCATCTTTTTTGAAGTGATAGTAGCCAGTGGTTCAGCTTCTGCCCACTTAGTAAAATAATCTACAGCAACAATGGCATATTTAATTCCAGATTTGGCAGTTGGTAACAGTCCTACAAGGTCTATCCCCATATCGCAAACGGCCATGGACTGACCATCTGTGTGAGTTCAGTGGAAGGAGCTCTAGGAATTTTGGCGAATCTTTGGCATCTGTCACATTTTCGGGAATAATCTGCTGCATCTCGATTAATTTCTGGCCAAAAATATCCGTATCGGAGAATCTTTTTCGCTAAAGTTTGACCACCTAAATGATCACCACATTCTCCCCAATGCACCTCAGCTAGGATTGTTTTGGACTCTTCCCTGGATACACATCGAAGTAACCGCATTGAGAATCCCCGTCTGTATAACTGGCCATCTTGGACTATATAGCGAGAGGCTTTCCTCAGTAGCTTCTTTCGTTCTTTTGAGTTTTCCGGTAAAGAGCCATTGAGCAGATATTCTGTTATTGGAGTCATCCATGATTCTTGCTCTTGAGACACACTTATGATCCAATCAATATCCATCTCATCAATGCTCGGAGTCGACAGGACCTCCACTGGAGTTAACCCCAGAAATTGAGCTTCGCCCGTGCTAGAATATTTTACGAGAGAATCTGCTTTCATGTTTTCTTCTCGAGGAATGTGACTTATCATGCAATGATCGAAAGCACCCAGGAGTTCCCAAGCCTTTGACAAGTAGGCGGGCAGATTCCCCCCTTTCGCTTGTAATTCCTTTTTGACTTGGCATACAATAAGCTGAGAATCACTGAAGATCTGTAACGCTCGGATGTTTAGTTCTTTAGCAATCCTTAAGCCAGCGATAAGGGCTTCGTATTCTGCTTCATTGTTTGTTGAAGGAAATTCCAATCTTAGTGCGTAGCATAATGATCGACCTTCAGGGGTCTCGAGTACAACTCCGGCTCCAGAACAGTAGTCGTTTCTCGCGCCATCGACATATAACTTCCATTGGATTGGGGAATCGTCGATCGTTTCCTCCTCACTGTTACCCTTATCTGTGAATTCTGCGATGAAATCCGCTAAAGCTTGTCCATTGATTGCTTTTCGGGGATGATAAGTGATGCCATATTGACTGAGTTCAATATTCCACTTTAGAAGACGACCTGAAGTCTCAGGGCGAAACAGGACTTGCTTTAAAGGTTGATCAGTGAGGACTCTGATAGGATGAGCTTGGAAATATTGCCTCAACTTCCTAGATGCAATTAGTAGGCAATAGGCGAGTTTTTCCAACTTAGAGTAATTCATCTCTGCCCAAGTGAGTCTTTTGCTGATATAGTAAACTGGATGTTGAATCCTTTTGTCTTCTCGTATCAGCGCTGCACTTAAAGCATGAGATGATACTGCCAAGTATATAAGAAGATCCTAGCCACCGCTAGGCCTAGAAAGTATTGGAGGCGTTTCCATATGGCGAATCAATTCATCAAAGGCTTTTTGGCATTCGGGAGTCCAATCGAAGTTTTTCTTTCCTTTCTTTAGGGCGTCAAAGAATGGGATGCATTTATCTGTGGCTTTGGAAATGAACCGACTCAAGGCGGTGACTTTTCCATTGAGACTTTACAATTCCTTCTTTGTTCAGGAGCTTTGACTTCCTTTAAGGCGGTAATTTGAGCTGGACTAGCTTCAATGCCCCTAGCGCTCACGATGAAACCTAAAAACTTGCCGGATTCCACTCTAAATGAACATTTTAAAGGATTGAGCTTCATTCCGTATTTTCGGAGGACTGCGAACATGTCTGCTAAGTGTTCTATGTGATCCACTGCTTTCTTAGACTTTACTAACATGTCATCGACATTGACTTCCATAGTCTTGCCCAATTACAGTTTGAACATAGCATTAACAAGTCTTTGGTATGTTGCCCCTGCATTCTTCAGCCCGAAGCGCATAGCTCTGTAGCAGTAATGACCAACGTCGGTGATAAAGCTCGTGTCCTCCTGATCTGGCTCATGCATCATGATCTGGTTATATCCGGAGTAGGCATCCATAAAAGATAACAATTCGTGTCCCGCTGTTCCGTCTACCAGTTGATCGATCCTGGGTAGTGGGAAGCAGTCTTTGGGGCAGGCCTTGTTTAGATCTGAAAAATCGATGCATACTCTCCATTTTCCGTTGGCTTTCTTAACCAGCACTGGATTTGAAACCCAATTCGGATAGGTAGATTCTTTGATAAAATTATTCTCCATGAGCCGATCAACTTCTTCTTTTAACGCCGCCGACCTTTCTGGACCTTGAGTTCTCCTTTTCTGCTTCACAGGTGTAAATTTTGGATCAATATTTAGAGTGTGTACTGCAACTTCTGGGGATATTCCGCACATATCGGCATGAGTCCAAGCAAAAACATCCAAATTTGCCTTTAAAAAAGATATTAAGATATTCTGAATTGACACATTAAGTTGTGAACCCACATTCAACACCTTGTTTGGGTCCTTTGGGTCAACAAGTACTGGTATTGTCGTTTCCACTGGTACCACTCTATTCTCCCCTGCACTGACTTTTCTAGGATCCATCTCTTTCCTTGCTCCGCTGTGCTCGCCAATGCAGGGTCCGCCCTGTAATTGCTACTCTTTGATGCGGACTGGGGCTGCCGCATCCTTTCCCATTTCTCTTTTCCTCGTTTCTCGTAGCTCTGTTAGATAACATTCCCGCCCCGCATTTTGATCCCCTTTTATAACTCCAACTCCATTATCTGTGGGAAATTTAATGGTGAGGCACCATGGGGTCAGAACAACTTTGAATGCTGCGAGAGTTGGACGGCCAAGGAAAGCATTATAAGCAGAAAATTCGTCAACAATCACAAAATTTTGCTTGCGGACCACTTTTCTCTCTCCTTCTCCAAGTTCCACAAACAAATCAACGGTTCCTATCGGCTGTTTTGGCTCCCCAGTGAAGCCAGCGATTTTCTGCGATGAGGCTTGCACATCAGCCATAGGGATCTTCATTTGGTCGAATGTTTTCTTGAAGAGGATATTGCAGGATGCGCCACAATCAATGAGAACTCTTCTGACAATAGCTGGCCCGATACCAGCCGAGATGACTAAGGGATCCAAGGTAGGAGCTTCAATACCTGCGGAATCCCTGGCTCTGAACACAATATCATCATTGAAAGTTCTTTGTTGCTTCAGGGGAATAACACCTTCCAAAATGAATACATCTTCCTCGGTCGGTACATACTTCAAAGCTTGGGTATACCTTTCCATCTCACCCCAGCTCCTGCCTGCTAGGTGAGGTCCTCCTGTAACGACATTGATAACAGGCCTTTCGGATTCATGCCCTGCAGTCTTTTCACCTGTCCTGGGTTGATGAGCAGGAACTCGCTGCCCCTGACTAGTCGAAGCGGGATTGCTACTATTCTTTTCCACAAATTGCTGCAGCTTGTTTTCCCTTATCAATTCTTCAATCAAATTTTTCAATTGGCGGCATTCGTCGGTATCATGACCAGGTTGATTATGAAAGCGACATAACTTCCCACTTTGCACAGCTTTCTTCCCGGTTCTCAGAACAGGAGGTTTAGGATATTCAACAGAATCTTTAGTGGCAAGGTATATACGCTCCGGCGTATCTGATAAAGGAGTATATTCCGATGGTTTGAAGGAACGGGGCTTCTTCAGATTTTTCTGTTTCTTTCCATTGTTATTTTCCCTTTTCTGTCCTGCAGATTCACTCTTGCGTGGAGCAGCAATGTTATCTTCAGCTTTTTCTAACACTGCCTTTACCGGTACAGGACGGCTTTCCAGGCGTATGAACTCATCTGCTTTCTTGTAGAATTTTTCAAGGGAATTTGGTTCCTTCATGTTTAGCCATTTTCCAAATTCGCTTGACTTGTCGATGGCCCTCATCAGATAAGTCAAGATCATCCGTGGCTCTGCATTGTCTACCTCAGCGAGTGCTATGTTGAAGCGATTCAAGAAAGATTTGATAGTTTCCCCTGGATTCTGCTCTAAACTTGACAACGACATAATATCTTTGGCTTTTGAAGCGTATAGTCTGAACTGCTCCTTGAATTTCCGGTTTAAGTCAGAAAACTGATCTATAGACCGGACTGGCAGCTTGGTGAACCAAAGCAGAGCTACACCTTCCAGATATACAGGAAAATATCGGCACTTTATTTCATCAGAAGTTCTGGCACCTGTCATGTGCCAATCATATTTATACAAGAATTCGTTCGGATCACTTGTTCCTTTGTAAGCTGGGATAGTTGGAGGGACGAACTTCCTTGGGAACTCGGCCTTTAAGATTCTTTCGGTAAACGGGGTTTTACTTGGAGCGAAACCCCATTCCTTCTCATCTTCATTCCTTTGCATGCTTTCCTTCATGATTTGTCGAACCATTTCAGAAAGATATCCCTCATCATTTCGAGCTTTAGATCCACCAATTTCAGGAAATGTCCGCTCAAAGGGGCTAGCAGCCCTCTCAGGAATGTTTCTTTCTTCATCCTCATGAATGTTGCCAGCAAAGTTCCTTTCATTACCCATTGGTTGACGGTTTACCCCAAGCAAGTCATTCAACTTATTCAAGATTAGGGCATTTTGGGCGTTCTGAGCTTCCAATTGTGCACTTTGGGCATTTATCTGCTGGTTCAGCCCTAAGATTACAGCATCCAACTCCGCTTTTGTAACCCCAACAGGTGGAGTGGCTTGATTAGGTACTGGGGAAGCAGAGGTTTCCTCTTGAACATTTCCAGATCTAACAGATCTACTCCTTCTCCCCGGAGCCATGATTTCAGATAAACTTCTAGTCTTCAGAGATGTTACTTCAACAAACTTCCGTGGAGCAATGATGACGATTTGCCTGAGTTCAACTCTCAATGAAAGCACCAAAAATGTTAACGCTAAAATTTGAACGCTAACACCCCGGTGTATGAAGTGTAGTTGTGAAAGCACCACCCGATGATTCGGGAGCAGAGTATAAGCAGAAAATCGCAGAAACAGCAGTGAATAACAACGATTTTATAGTGGTTCGGCTCAAGGCAAGCCTACATCCACTTTAATTCTCTTTATTGCTAAACTGATTACAACTTTACAACAATCTTCAATTACAATTATGACAAGACAAACAACTAGAACTTTGGTAGAGAAGAATTCTTCGAATCCATGTAGATTGCGTTAGATTTTCCCTTGAATTTAGTTGAGATGTCTTTCGAACTTGAAGTGTCGGGTGAGTTGAGAATTCAGCAGAGTATTAGCGCTTGAAATGATTGGCCAAAAGTCCCCCAAATGTTGGAAGTGGTCATGTATTTATAGGAGTTTTTGGCCTTGAGTCGTGAGTCATACCCGACTCATCGTTAACTCGTAGCCGAGTCAGGTTGGGTCGTGGACGACTCAACAGGTTGAACCCCAGCTTCGTACCAGAGCGCCTTCGATCCTCTGAATATAGCACAAGTCTTAAGTCGTATACGAGTCATTCCTCTTTGATATAAGTATCATGATAGCGGGCTACGACTTAGTAACTTTAGGTCGTGGACGAGTCATGGTGAGTCGTCTCATGTTAACACGCGGCCGACCTACTGGGTTAGCTCATGGCTTGGTCCAAAGTGATAAGTCGTTCACGAGTTATCCAAACGCAACTTCTTGATGTTAGCATGAGTCGTACACGACTCATCATTGGTCGTAACTCGTCAACGAGTTATCTCATTTCAGCATGGTATTGAACTTGTCCCTGAAGTCTTAGGTCGTTCAACCGTAGCTGTAATTAGGTCGTATCATATTTAAAGTCGCACAACCTTTAAGTCGTAGGCCGTTCATTTTCTTAAGTCATATAGGCCTTAACCCGCTAGGTTTCTTAACTCGTAACATTCCTTCAGTTGCAGATCTTAGGTCGTAGGCTTCTTGAGTCGTAGAGGCTTTAAGTCGTACATATCCTTAACTCGTTAAGTCTTAACTCATACCAGCTCCTTGAGTCGTATGTTTCTTAGGTCGTAGAGAATTAAGGGTTAACAACTGGCTATTTCCTTCACGATTTTAGACCTTGTATAAACATTATACATTTTATTAACATTTGGACCAATCGAACAGTCTATTAGCATTTAATAATTCAATTTAAACTAGTTTTCCTTTACATAATTTTTTTAGGTACTGAAAATAAATTAAATAAGTTAATAAAACAATTTAATCACCATATCCATTATTTAAAGTAAACGGGTAAATCTAAAATGTGTGTTTGTGTATATATATATATATGTATGTATGTATGTATGTATGTATGTATGTATGTATGTATTTGTTTTTATTTTTTAAACTTCATATATACTTATAAAATAATCTATATAGATTTAAAAATCTAATTTTATATAAACTCCTCACACATTTCAAAAATTTCCATTTTCAAACATCTTCTCTATATATATTTACTTTTTTAAAATAAAATATGCATATGAATATATATATATATATATATATATATATATATATATTAAATCAAAACGGAATTGTTAACGCCAAAACTGAATGCTAACACCCTGGTGCAAGTAGAGATAAAGTGAAAGCACCACCCGTCAATACAGGGATTAGAAGTAGGTAAAAAAGTCACAGAAAAAACAGTAAAGAGACAAAAGTTTTATAGTGGTTCGGCTTCAAGTTAAGCCTACGTCCACTTTAATCTCCTTTATTGCTAATTCAATTACAACTTATACAACAACCTCCGATTACCACACCACTTAGACAAATAACTAGAACTCCGATGTAGGAGAATTCTTCAAATTCATGTTGAATGTATTAGATCTCTTCTTGAAGTTCGTTGAAGTGTCTTTCGTGTTTGAAGTGTCGTATGAGTCGAGAAATTAGCAGAGTATAGGCGTTCCAGAAATGAGACGAAAGTCCTTTTTCAGTTGGAGTAGGTAAGGTATTTATAGGGAGAAATCTGGACAAGTTGTAGGTCGTGAGCGACCTAGGGATAGGTCGTAGGTCGTGAGAGACCTAGGGATAGGTCGTAGGTCGTGAGCGACCTAAAGAACATGGTTTATGGCTTAATAGAGTTGCATTAGGTCAACCGAGCGAGTTAGTAGGTTGTAGCAACCTATGGGAGGATGGTAGGCGACCTAGTCATGTCGAAACATCCGGTGAAGCGACCTAGGATGGGTTTAGGAACAGCAGCGATCTAGTGCAGGATCGACCTAGTACTAAGCGACATAAGGATATGAAGCTTGTGGTCCGCTAGGTCGTAAACTTGCTAGGTCGTAAACTTGCTAGGTCTTTAGCTCGCTATGTCGCGTAGTTCATTAAGTTGCTAGGTCGCTTAGATCATTAAGTCGCTAGGTCGCTGCATTTCTCTGTTGCGATATATTGTTGCCCTGTGTTGATAGCTAGGTCGTTAGGTCGTAGGCCTTCAACCCATAGAATCACTAGTGTAACGACCCGGAATTTTGGGCAATAACGATTTAATAGTCTGCAATAATAATTTAATTGGTTTGATAATTTTCATTGTAATTTAAATTTAAATTTGGTAAATTTGATCTTTTCAAGGTTAATAAATTTTAGTCCGACAATATTGATAAGAATTGTTTTTCAAAAGCTAATAAATTTTATTCTATTTATAATATATATGTTTCATATATATTGTGAATATGAGATCTTTTATTTCAAATTTAAGATGCATTTTCAAATTGTAATATATGTAAGCATATGTTATAATTTGATATTGTTTTGAAAATTTAGTTTAATCTATTAATAATTTATGTATGAATGAATATTCTAATTTAAAAGTTTTGTTTTAAATTCAATAAGATTTTCAAAAGATAATTTAGTTTAATTCAATTATTTCAAATATAAGATTGTTATTTATTTTTAAATAAAATAGTTTCATAGGGATTCAAACAAGCTTTGTTTTGTTTTCTTTTATTAAAATTTTAAATGGTTATAAATGTATAAGTTTTAGATTTTTAAATTTTTTTAATACATGTATAAGATTTTATTTATATTATAATTAGTTTAGTATATTTTCTTTTAAAAGTAAACTTATTTATATACATATAAGTATTTATCAATTAAGAAAGTGAATATGTAAATTTATATTTGCATTTAAAATCAAATAATTTTTTTTTATTAAAACACTTAAGACATGTGTAACCATGTTAGGTTTCTTAATAACACTTGTTAATCAATTGAGCAAATAAAATGACATTTGTAAGTTTTTGAACAAGTGTCTTTAATTTAATCTTATACTTTCTTTAATCTAGATAAACATAACTCTTTTATCCTTTATCTTCTTTTCTAAAGATTCAAAACCAGAAATTAATAAAAAAAATCTGACTATATCAAACCTGAGATTTTAAAATCAAAATCAAAGCTCTCCACTTCAACTAGAACCTGCAAATTTAAAACCCAAAACCAAATCTGAAAACTGCAAGTTTAAAGTACTGCAATTGTAAAGCCTACAATTCAAATGGAGTTCTTCAGCAAGATTTAATCTTTTAAACATCAAATTGGAAGCATGCATTCTATTACAACATCAAAACCAAAGGCATGCAAGGGAATTAACTTCATCAGCAAATGCATTTACTAAATTAAAGTTCAAGAACCTAGAAAGTTTAATCTGCTCTGCTTCTCTAATGAACAGGTGAGTAAATAATCTTTTAAAAACAGTTTAGTATAACTTGTGATTTAATGATGATGCATGTGTAAATCAATATTGATGTTAAATGAAAATTCATTTTAAATTGGATTGCATGTGAATTAAAATGTTTAATTGCCTGTGAATTGAAAATTGAATAGTGCGTTAATAGAGACAGTCAAGTTTATTTTTTTTAAAATCTAAATAGCTTTGGTTTTATCATGAATTGGACTATGGAATGTTAATGAATGTTGTTTGTAATCATATAGTATATCATTTAAAAATAATTATAAGATTTTAAATTGAAGAGATTACTCAGAATTTTTAAATTACAGTAAAATACTGTTACACATGAAAAATAAATAATCCTGTTTGTTGATTTAGATTGCATGAATGAATTAGTGACTGAAAATCATGATTTTTGGTATATGTTTCATGATTTTTAGTTTGATAAATCATGTGATTCTTTGGTTTGATCGTTTTGGGAATTTTTGTGAACTACGAAGGATTTACACAATAATTTGATTCGATTCTTTGGTTGAATCTTGCTTGAATGTTGTAGATTATGGAAAAAAATACAAAAAAATTTTCTAGATAGTGGATTAAGGGTATTTGAGTGAAGTAGGGTTTAACTGGAAATGGGTTCGGCTTGAAATGTCATAGGATTTTCGTCGCAAGTGTTTGATCGTAAGCTTGCGCATATGGGGAAATATGAAGTTCATGTAGTGGCACTTCAATGGAGTGGTCGGCGAGGGAAGTTTGGCATTGTAGCGTCGGCCATGGAGGGGTATGGGCCGCGTGGTTCTGCAGTTTCCGTTTCGAATGGTGAAATTTCGATTCGTGTGCGTAAGGTTGGATCTGGGACTTCGTGCATGCTCGCGAGTAGTGTAGTGACTGGTGACGGTGGCGGTGCATGTGCACCGTGCACAGATTGATGTCAGTTGAGGTTCTGGGAATTTTTGGTTGGAGAAGATGAAGGCAGCCCGAAGTAATACTCATGTTTTAGGGGGCGGCGACTCGAAGTAGGTGATGTTGGGGTTGACTCGGGGCAAGCATGAGTTGCTTCGAGATTTGCTTGGGGGTTTGGTGAGTTTTACTCGGGTTTAACCCGAGATTTCCTCACGAGCAAGTATGCATGATGTTTTTAAGAAATATGTTACAGATTTACTCATTGATTGAATAATTGAATCAAGTTTTGAGGGAAATTCTAAAGTAGTGTTTTTAAAACTTAAGTTTCAAAATTTTATTCAAAATAAAGAAGTTTGAATTGGGAAAATTTAAGTGTTTTAGATTTTAAAATTTGATTTCAAAATGCTTTATTTCCAAATAAAGTATAAGTTATAATTTTGTAATCCAAATAAATAACATTTCTTCAAGTTATTTAGATTTGATTAAATTCAAATAATTTACTTATGTAGGTAAACATGGTTAAATTATTTTTGATATGAAATTAAGAATTCTTGGTTATATGAATTGATTATAAGTAAAAGAAAAGTTTAATTAAGGATAATGTTTTCTTAATTAAGGATATTTAAATATAAGTAATTAATTAATTAATTAATTGTTCAATTAATTTTAAATAATTAGTTAATTGTTTATTTAAATTTTAAAATTATAACTTAATTATGGATTAATTAAGTGAAATTACTTAATGAAGTAATCAATGATTAGTTTTTGAATATGATTAGAATATTAACTACTTAGGGAAGTAATTAGTAAAGGTTACTCATGGAGTAATTTAAGTTAAGTGATTATTGGGTAATCATTTAATGATATTAATTAGGAAATTGATTAATATAATTGTTTTAAAGTTAATTAGTTATGGAGTAATTAATTAGTTAATTAAGATTTATTTAATGATGGAATTAATAATGAAAATAATTAGAGATAATTACTTATGTAAGTAATTAAGAGTTAATTACTTAATTATTTTAGATAATTAATTAATGTGATTAATTAATTAATGAATGAGACTAAATTCAAGATTAATTACTAAGTGTAATTAACTAAAATTGTAATTAATTATTAGAGTAATTAATTAAGGATTTGTTAATTAATTTAAATTGAATAATAATTACTTAATGAAGTAATTAAATATTAATTAAATGGATTAATTAATCAAGGATTAATATAACTAATTTGGAAATAATTAATTAAGAAGTTAATTAATTAAGATAAGTAATTACAAATTGTTAATTACTATTTATGATAAATGAGATGATTAATTACAAGTTAATTATTTAATTAATTAAAGGATTATTAATTAATAAAGATTATTAATTAATATAATTAATGAAGTAATTAATTAAAGTAATTAATTTAAGTGTGATTAATTAATTGCAATTAATTAAGGATTAATGTAATTAATTATAGTTAATTAATTAATGAAGGATCATTAATTATTGCAATTAATGATAGTAATTAAAGGTTAATTACTGAATATGGTTAGGGATAATTACTTGAATGTAATTAAGAGATAATAAATCAAGGAAGATTAATTAAAAAAGATCATTAAGGAATGATAAATGAATTTGATTGTAATAAATCAATGAAGCAGGAGTTAGAATAATCCAAGTGATTAAAAGATAGTTATAAATTTTATTAGAGATTAATTAAATTGATTAAGAGTTAATCAATTATGCTATGGGTGATTGATTAATATTGAATGGTTAATATTGAATGGTTGATATTTGATATTGAATGTTATTAGATGATTGATATTGGGTGATTGGTTGAGATTGGATGATTTGGATATCTATGTTGTGATATGCTGCTTTGTAAGATGAATGGTTTATATGAATCGTCTATTGTGATAATGTTATTCATCTATCTGTTTATATCATCCTGAATAAGTTAAACTGTTTAAATCCCTTAAGTACAATTTGGACATTAAAATGGCGTTTGGTTTCAGTGAGACTGGGATCGGGTTTCCATATTTGGAATCCGAAAACCACATCGATTCCAATTAAACGTTAGGCCGTTAATCCAAGTGGAGCAAGCGAAGACTCGAGGTGTAAGGGCTATACGTCAGTATAACTCTGTGGGTGATTCCGTAATGAGTTTGACGGAATAGTACTTATAGATTCGAGATGGCGAATCAGAGTGCAAGGGCTATGGTCGTTGACTCTGAGGGTGATTCCAATAATGAGTGCAACGAGATAGTGCCTTCGGTTTCGTTCGAACCTGGAACGAACTTGTATGGATTGAATGCCTTCAGCACATCGTCAGGCGGACGATAAGCATTCTAAGAGATTGTGTCCTATAAAGGTAATCGCAGCCTCAAGCCTCATCAACCGGGAATGGCTAAAACAGGGGAGGTGCAGCAAGACTTCGTGGGTCGCTCCCACTGGAGAGCAAGATTTATTCCTGTCTAGAAGTCCCTTTTTATTCGGCTGTGTGGGGCAGTTGAATTCTGGACAACCGCCGGGTTGTCTTGTTCGGGACTGTTCAGTAAGGAATGGTCCCGGCCTTGTGTTGCAGGGGATGAAGGGAGTAATCCTCGATACTGTGATCTAGACCACGTACTGTGACGGATGGTACCCCAGTAGCCCTGCCATTGTTGGAAACCCATTTTCCCTACGAGACCCTACGGTTTTGTTTGTATTACCCACTTTTGTGGCTAGTAGCTGGAATTTAATAGATGTAACAATTTCGACTATTTCTTATTTACTTGAAAACCCTAGACACTATTATAATATCACTGGATTTCCTATCAAATGTTTTGGTTAGCGTAAGGTAAAAACTTTTCCATGTTTATGTGTGGGAAGTCTTACGTGATACCTTTTCTTTTCAAAGGTTTTCTAAAGTTAAGCAATTTTAAACCGTTTACTCACACCAGACCCCTGTCTGACCCGAGTTTTTATTTTCTATTTTATTAAACTCTTGGGTACTCATATTATGTATGAGTAGTCAAGTGGTTCAGGTTAGATTGACGAATTCTGGAGGAGATATGGAGCAGGAGGCTTCGACGTGTAGACATATATTGATTCCGTTGTGTTTGTTGTATCTCTGTCTTGTGCACTTGAGTTGTATGAGTTAGACAGATGTTTATAACTGTCTAATATTTGTTGTATAGTTGTGTACTCTGATGTAATCTGATACCATGTAATATTTTATTTGATATTATATTTTATTCGTTCCGCTTTGAGTTCTCTGATGTTGTTCTGTTTCTTCTTTCTCTTTCTTTTCTTCTTCTATCCCTTTCTTTCTTCACTAGTGATGCGATTTCCTGGAGATAGGAAGTCGGGTCGCTACAGTTGGTATCAGAGCATTAAGCTCTGAAGTGTGTCTTTCTTTAGGGAGCGTTAGGTTGAGTGAATACCTAGGCTCTGTAGTGGTGTTTTTCTTGAGAGAGCGTATTTGTAATTTTTATATATAACTATATATTTATATATATGTCTATGTCTACCTAATAGGTTGGGTTATCTGTACGGATTTTCCAACATAAGTTATAGAGGTAGATGGTGGAGTAGTGGTTTGTGTGTGTAACACGATTACCACTAATGAATGAGGTTCATATGTTGAGGTTGGAAGTATTTGTCGAGACTGTAAACCTAATACCGTCTCGAGTGAGATTTGTAGTTTGGAATAAGGATTTCTCTGATATCCGAAGAAAATCTTTTGAAGATTCGGAGTTTATCTTTGAAGTGTAAGTTTGGATCTCGCTCGGGTGAGCAGATTTTTCTTGAGTTTGGATTTGATGGAAGTGCATAATAAGTGATGGTATCTTTGTAACTGCGTGGAGAGATGCAGTATTCTTGGATATTTTCTGAAGATGTTTTCTCTTGAAGCAGTTTTATAGGTGGTTGAGGAGCAGTCTTTACCCGCCTCAGGGAAGACTTATCTGAGTAGTAGTTATCTAGATCTTCAGTATGGAGGTTGGCTGTTCTGGAATATGGGACTAAGGTCTATGAGTTTCTTCGCTTCGGCATGGTCTCATTTTTATTCCTTTAAGAAGAGTAAGGTGTTGATGCTTGATTTGGAGCCCGAGTTTCTTGAGAAGTTTTCTGCCATCTTGGAGTCAGTTGTGTGGTTTGTTGAAGGTTTTGGAGTTGAGCATTTGGATTAGAAGTCTGTGGATAGCTGTGGTAGCAGTTCAGCTCGAAGTGTTCGGTGTGCTGACGAGAAAGTCTTTTAGCTTTACAGTATCATCAAGTAGAGTTCGGAAGCAGCAGTGTGGTTGCTTCTCCGATGGATCTGGAATCTTATTGGTTCTTCTTATAGCAGTCCGAGCAGATGGAGGAAGTTTTCTTGAAAAGTTTACCTTGTTTGGAAAAGCTTTAAGCTGTTCTAATTGGTAAAGAGAGGACAGTTTCTTTGGAATCCTAATTAGGTTGAATCGCAAAAGTGACTTGCGATTGGTTTGGAATTTTCTTGAGCATTCTTTTGTTGGAGACTGAGGATTCTCATGGGGAAGTAGGAGCTACTAACGTTATCAGAAGAATTGTCTGCATCTAGAATTGAGTTCCATATTGTTTTGGTTCCAAAAGCGATTTTGAGTGGATAGCCTATAGGAAGAGTTAGTGTAGCAGCTCAGGAATTTTAGGAATTTGGATTTGGCTAGATCTAGCTTTTGAATTGGATTCTGTAGTAAGGTTGTGTGACTGAGTCAGATGAGTCACTCAGATTTTTATGGATTTGATGAACAAAGTTTCCCGGATTTAGTGGATAAGTTTGTACTTGTGTTCATCAACAGTATTCTCATCTATTTCAGAATCAGAGTTATGCAGCGGAAGCGGGGTAGCAGTTGTGCAAGGAAGGAAGCAAGTTCTGTTTGCTATTGCTTGAGGAGTGGAGCTTGTGTTCTGGATTTCAACGGATTATGGAAGACTTTTCTGTTGAATAGGATCCTGAAGCTAGTTTGCTTTGGTCTAGTTGTTTCTGGAATTATCAGGATAGGTTGAGCTGATCAGGAAGAGATTGGAAGCCCTTGATTGTCTGTTGAGTTATGCAGATATGAGATAAGGAGTTTTGGAATTCGAAGTTGGAGACTTCATTTGTTGTTAAGATTTCCCTGGTTAAGAGAGCAGAAATTGAGTAAGATTGGTTGCGAAGTTCTGAGGCATTTGAGATTTCTTATCTGTGTTCTGATAAGATAAGATTTGTTGTCTATGAGATTGAATTGCCAGTTTGAATAACTGGAGTTCATTATATTTCACGTATCTCTGAGGGAGTATGTGTATGATTTATTGTTGGTTGTTGAATCTGTAGTTCAATTGGAGTTGAATGTTGAGCTGGATTTGAGTATAGTCTGGTGTTCTATTCAGGATTGGTGGATCTAGAGAAGAGAGGAGCTTTGGTTTTTGGTAGTGTAGTTGGTTTGTTAGCTTATGTAGAGCGAGTTTCCTGGTTATTTTTACTTGGGAAACTCGAAATAGTATTAGAATTTTATTCTGACGCATGTCAGGATAATTAGTTAAGTTTGTTTGTATGATTGATTGCTTTGGTTGTTAGTTACTGGTTGTTAGGAATGCTTTGCTAATTGAAATTAAAATCTTTACTGGATTATTAAATTACCTTTGCTTTTAAATTTCGGGGACGAAATTCTTTTAAGGGGGAAGGATTGTAACGACCCGGAATTTTGGGCAATAACGATTTAATAGTCTGTAATAATAATTTAATTGGTTTGATAATTTTCTTTGTAATTTTAATTTAAATTTGGTAAATTTGATCTTTTCAAGGTTAATAAATTTTAATCCGACAATATTGATAAGAATTGTTTTTCAAAAGCTAATAAATTTTATTCTATTTATAATATATACGTTTGATATATATTGTGAATATGAGATCTTTTGTTTCAAATTTAAGATGCATTTTCAAATTGTAATATATGTAAGCATATGTTATACTTTGATATTATTTTGAAAATTTAGTTTAATCTATTAATAATTTATGTATGAATGAATATTGCAATTTTAAAGTTTTGTTTTAGATTCAATAAGAATTTCAAAGATAATTTAGTTTAATTCAATTGTTTCAAATATAAGATTGTTATTTATTTTTAAATAAAATAGTTTCATACGGATTCAAACAAGCTTTGTTTTGTTTTCTTTTATTAAAATTTTAAATGGTTATAAATGTATAAGTTTTAGATTTTTAATTTTTTTTAATACATGTATAAGATTTTATTTATATTATAATTAGTTTAGTATATTTTCTTTTAAAAGTAAACTTATTTATATACATATAAGTATTTATCAATTAAGAAACTGAATATGTAAATTTATATTTGCATTTAAAATCAAATAACTTTTTTTATTAAAACACTTAAGACATGTGTAACCATGTTAGGTTTCTTAATAACACTTGTTAATCAATTGAGCAAATAAAATGACATTTGTAAGTTTTTGAACAAGTGTCTTTATTTTAATCTTATACTTTCTTTAATCTAGATAAAAATAACTCTTTTATCCTTTATCTTCTTTTCTAAAGATTCAAAACCAGAAATTAATAAAAAAAATCTGACTATATCAAACCTGAGATTTTAAAATCAAAATCAAAGCTCTTCACTTCAACTAGAACCTGCAAATTTTAAACCCGAAACCAAATCTGAAAACTGCAAATTTAAAGTACTGCAATTGTAAAGCCTGCAATTCAAATGGAGTTCTTCAGCAAGATTTAATCTTTTAAACATCAAATTGGAAGCATGCATTCTATTACAACATCAAAATCAAAGGCATGCAAGGGAATTAACTTCATCAGCAAATGCATTTACTAAATTAAAGTTCAAGAACCTGGAAAGTTGAATCTGCTATGCTTCTCTAATGAATAGGTGAGTAAATCATCTTTTAAAAACAGTTTAGTATAACTTGTGATTTAATGATGATGCATGTGTAAATCTATATTGATGTTAAATGAAAATTCGTTTTAAATTGGATTGCATGTGAATTAAAATGTTTAATTGCCTGTAAATTGAAAATTGAATACTGTGTTAATAGAGACAGTCAAGTTTATTTTTTCTTAAATCTAAATAGCTTTGGTTTTATCATGAATTGGACTATGGAATGTTAATGAATGTTGCTTGTAATCATATAGTATATTATTTGAAAATAATTATAAGATTTTAAATTGAAGAGATTACTCAGAATTTTGAAATTACAGTAAAATACTGTTACACATGAAAAATAAATAATCCTGTTTGTTGATTTAGATTGCATGAATGAATTAGTGACTGAAAATCATGATTTTTGGTATATGTTTCATGATTTTTAGTTTGATAAATCATGTGATTCTTTGGTATGATCGTTTTGGGAATTTTTGTGAACTGCCAAGGATTTACACAATAATTCGATTCGATTCTTTGGTTGAATCTTGCTTGAATGTTGTAGATTATGGGAAAAAATACAAAATAATTTTTCTAGATAGTGGATTAAGGGGATTTGAGTGAAGTAGGGTTTAACTGGAAATGGGTTCGGCTTGAACTGTCATAGGATTTTCGTCGCAAGTGTTTGATCGTAGGCTTGCGCATATGGGGAAATATGAAGTTCATGTAGTGTCACTTCAATGGAGTGGTCGGCGAGGGAAGTTTGGCGTTGTAGCGTCGGCCGTGGAGGGGTATGGGTCGCGTGGTTCTGCAGTTTCCGTTTCGAATGGTGAAATTTCGATTAGTGTGCGTAATGTTGGATCTAGGACTTCGTGCATGCTCGCGAGTAGTGTAGTGACTGGTGACGGGGGTCGCGATGATCATAAGGGGACGGCGGTAGGGGTGCATGTGCACCGTGCACAGATTGATGTCAGTTGAGGTTCTGGGAATCTTTGGTTGGGAAAGATGAAGGCTGCCCGAAGTAGTACTCGTGTTTTAGGGTGGGGGGGGGGCTACTCGAAGTAGGTGATGTTGGGGTTGACTCGGGGCAAGCATGAGTTGCTTCGAGATTTGCTTGGGGGTTTGGTGAGTTTTACTCGGGTTTAACCCGAGATTTCCTCACGAACAAGTATGCATGATGTTTTTAAGAAATATGTTACAGATTTACTCATTGATTGAATAATTGAATCTAGTTTTGAGGGAAATTCTAAAGTAATGTTTTTAAAACTTAAGTTTCAAAATTTTATTCAAAATAAAGAAGTTTGAATTGGGAAAATTTAAGTGTTTTAGATTTTAAAATTTGATTTCAAAATGCTTTATTTCCAAATAAAGTATAAGTTATAATTTTGTAATCCAAATAAATAACTTGTCTTCAAGTTATTCAGATTTGATTAAATTCAAATAATTTACTTATGTAGGTAAACATGGTTAAATTATTTTTGATACGAACTTAAGAATTCTTGGTTATATGAATTGATTATAAGTAAAAGAAAAGTTTAATTAAGGATAATGTTTTCTTAATTAAGGATTTTTAAATATAATTAATTAATTAATTGTTTAATTAATTTTAAATAATTAGTTAATTGTTTATTTAAATTTGAAAATTATAACTTCATTATGGATTAATTAAGTGAAATTAATTAATGAAGTAATCAATGATTAGTTTTTGAATATAATTATAATATTAACTACTTAGGGAAGTAATTAGTAAAGGTTACCCATGGAGTAATTTAAGTTAAGTGATTATTGGGTAATCATTTAATGATATTAATTAGGAAATTGATTAATATAATTGTTTTAAAGTTAATTAGTTATGGAGTAATTAATTAGTTAATTAAGATTTATTTAATGATGGAATTAATAATGAAAGTAATTAGAGATAATTACTTATGTAAGTAATTAAGAGTTAATTACTTAATTATTTTGGATAATTAATTAATGTGATTAATTAATTAATGAATGAGACTAAATTCAAGATTAATTACTAAGTGTAATTAATTTAAATTGTAATTAATTATTAGAGTAATTAATTAAGGATTTGTTAATTAATTTAAATTGAATAATAATTACTTAATGAAGTAATTAAAGATTAATTAAATGGATTAATTAATCAAGGATTAATATAACTAATTTGGAAATAATTAATTAAGAAGTTAATTAATTAAGATAAGTAATTACAAATTGTTAATTACTATTTATGATAAATGAGATGATTAATTACAAGTTAATTATTTAATTAATTAAAGGATTATTAATTAATAAAGATTATTAATTAATATAATTAATGAAGTAATTAATTAAAGTAATTAATTTAAGTGTGATTAATTAAATGCAATTAATTAAGGATTAATGTAATTAATAATAGTTAATTAATTAATGAAGGATCATTAATTATTGCAATTAATGATAGTAATTAATGGTTATTTACTGAATATGTTTAGGGATAATTACTTGAATGTAATTAAGAGATAATAAATCAAGGAAGATTAATTAAAAAAGATCATTAAGGAATGATAAATGAATTTGATTTGTAATAAATCAATGAACCAGGAGTTAGAATAATCCAAGTGATTAAAGGATAGTTATAAATTTTATTAGAGATTAATTAAATTGATTAAGAGTTAATCAATTCTGCTATGGGTGATTGATTAATATTGAATGGTTAATATTGAATGGTTGATATTTGATATTGAATGTTATTGGATGATTGATATTGGGTGATTGGTTGAGATTGGACGATTTGGATATCTATGTAGTGATATGCAGCTATGTAAGATGAATGGTTTATATGAATCGTCTATTGGGATAATGTTATTCATCTATCTGTTTTTATATCATCCTGAATAAGTTAAACTGTTTAAATCCCTTAAGTACAACTTGGACATTAAAATGGCTTTGGTTTCGGTGAGACCGGGATCGGGTTTCCACATTTGGAATCCGAAAACCACATCGATTCCAATTAAACGTTAGGTCGTTAATCCAAGTGGAGCAAGTGAAGACTCGAGGTGTAAGGGCTATACGTCAGTATAACTCTATGGGTGATTCCGTAATGAGTTTGACGGAATAGTACTTATAGATTCGAGATGGCGAATCAGAGTGCAAGGGCTATGGTCGTTGACTCTGAGGGTGATTCCAATAATGAGTGCAACGAGATAGTGCCTTCGGTTTCGTTCGAACTTGGAATGAAATTGTATGGATTGAATGCTTTCAGCACATCGTCAGGCGGACGATGAGCATTCTAATAGATTGTGTCCTATAAAGGTAATCGCAGCTTCAAGCCTCATCGACTGGGAATGGCTAAAACAGGGGAGGTGCAGCAAGGCTTCGTGGGTCGCTCCCACTGGAGAGCAAGATTTACTCCTGTCTAGAAGTCCCTTTTTATTCGGCTGTGTGGGGCGGTTGAATTCCGGAGAACCGCCGGCGTTGTCTTGTTCGGGACTGTTCATTAAGGAATGGTCCCGGCCTTGTGTTGTAGGGGATGGAGGGAGTAATCCTCGGTACTGTGATCTAGACCACGTACTGTGACGGGCGGTACCCCAGTAGCCCTGCCATTGTTGGAAACCCATTTTCCCTACGAGACCCTACGGTTTTGTTTGTATTACCCACTTTTGTGGCTAGTAGCTGGAATTTAATAGATGTAACAATTTTGGCTATTTCTTATTTACTTGAAATCCCTGGACACTATTATAATATCACTGGATTTCCTATCAAATGTTTTGGTTAGCGTAAGGTAAAAACTTTTCCATGTTTATGTGTGGGAAGTCTTACGTGATAACTTTTCTTTTCAAAGGTTTTCTAAAGTTAAGCAATTTTAAACCGTTTACTCACACCAGACCCCTGTCTGACCGGAGTGTTTATTTTCTGTTTTATTAAACTCTTGGGTACTCATATTATGTATGAGTAGTCAAGTGGTTCAGGTTAGATTGACGAATTCTGGAGGAGATATGGAGCAGGAGGCTTCGACATGTAGATATATATTGATTCCGCTGCGTTTGTTGTATCTCTGTCTTGTGTACTTGAGTTGTATGAGTTAGACAGATGTTTATAACTGTCTAATATGTGTTGTATAGTTATGTACTCTGATGTAATCTGATACTATGTAATATTTTATTTGATATTATATTTTATTCGTTCCGCTGTGAGTTCTCTGATGTTGTTCTGTTTCTTCTTTCTCTTTCTTTTCTTCTTCTATCCCTTTCTTTCTTCACTAGTGATGCGATTTCCTGGAGATAGGAAGTCGGTTCGCTACAACTAGAGCCTTTAGCCCATTAAGTTGTAGGTCGTTGGACTACTGAGTCGCTTAGTCATTTAGGTTGTTAGGTCGTTAGGTCGTTTTTCTTAGGTGGTTGAGTCACCCTTTAGATCGGTATTAACACTTTCCCCTTCGCAGTACACGCCTAAGTCACAGGTCATGTGCTTCGATCTACTTGCTCTAGATCGTGGGCGACTCAACAGGCTCGCTAGGGCGTGTAGTTCATTAGGTTGCTAGGTCGCTTAGATCATTAAGTCGCTAGGTCGCGTACTGATATGTCTTCCTTTCTTTCCCCTATATAAATTATTAGCTCGCTTCTTCCTCTCAACTTAATCGCTTACTTCTGGCGCCATTACCACACTCGAGCTTGCAAAATTTGCTCCTTTTCATCCCAATCGTCAACTCCAATCAATGAATTTAGGTAATTTCGAGCATCCATTAACTGTGTTTACCATCGATTCCTCATAATCTTCTGCATGCTATCTTTGTTATCCCGTTGTAAAAGCACACTCGTATTTGTCTTCAATTTTTGTTGAATTGTCGGCGATTGCTTCGAAGCTAGTAAGTGCTTTGAATTCGAGAGGTTTAGTAATGGTTCCTGGAGATTCAGAGGAGAAGATAAGGCTTTAGGCGGTTTGAGGAGTGAAAGGGATTCGTGGTTAATCGGGTTAGTGGGTTTTTAAGTTTAGTCACGATGCTTCAAGCGACGTAATGGTTGGTGGATGCGTGGCAAAGTGTAAGTGGAGAGCAAGGCACAGCGGTTTTGATGGGAGATAGCTTGGGATCACTGCGTTACTTCAGAAACGACCTAGTGAATCTGAGCGACCTAAAGACCTTCATGACCTAACAGATTTGGCCGACCTAACAACCTTTGCGACCTAACTTCTCATGGCATTACCCTTTGCGACTTAACTCTTAGCGACTTAATCTTTAGGTCGTGTAAGCGACTTAGTACTTAAACAAATTTGCACTGCCTTGACTTGAAGTCTCATGCCTTAAACTCTTTGACCTGAACAATGCGACTTAAGAAAGCTTTGACTTATGCTAAGCCACTTGAACTTGACTTCTTGTAAAAATGTGACAGAGCTTTAACTTGAATTCCCAACTTGAACTGTCGAGATAACTTGCCTGAACTTGCTGCACTTCTTTACAAATTATATTAACTTTTAATGCTAGTAACCTGTCAAATTAAACATTTGCAGAAAACTAGGGCGAATATACTGCCACTGACTGCCCACATCGAATGACAGATTAGTCGATAAAGAATAATCAACTTAAAGAAATTATACGAATGAAGTGCTACGAATCAATAAATTCAAGTGAAGTATTAATGCAAAGCAAAATTAATCAACTAAAGCTGATCTGTTTGCATCAAACTGCACTTGTACTTGGACTTAAAATAAGAAGCCTTGAAACTTTATAATCGACAAATGCCTACTAGTTTAATTTCAGTCACATCTGCTTGTCATTTTATTAGTTTTGCACAACACTTCACACATTTAGAAATGTGCACCTTCATATTTGAATATCCAGTTCCTTGTCTAGAATCACTTCTCAAAAAGAGATGGTAGAGCAAGCCGAAGAAGCCTTCCCAATAGCTAACCCCTTGGATGATCCCCCGGAAAGAACTCCGACTACTCTGAAGCAAACGTTTTGTTCAATCAACTATGTATCCAGTTTGGTATTACGGAGGCTGACGCTTTGCTTCCTGTGGTAAACGATACTGCTGACAGGGCACCTCTTGGTTTCATCGCAGTTAATCATTAGATGTGATCGAGTGGAGCTATTCCTCCCTTTAATGAGTTTCTTCGATAGCTCCTTCGCTAGTCGACTATCTCTCCCTTCCAGTTGCACCCTAACGGCTACGCCATCTTGATGGGACTATGTGTACTGTTCAGGAGGACACTCGACCGTCTTCCAAGCTTTGATGAAATTTGTTACTTATGCACATTTGCAAAGAATAAAGATCATCCTTCTATAATACTTGTGAGAAGCGCAAGGAATCGCAAATTGATCACTGATCTTCCCGAAAGCGCACACGGGTTTCTGAATCAATATTTCTTCGTCCGTTGCCCCCCAGGATTCTACAGCATTTGGAGAGTAGGAAGTAAGCTTGCCTATTTCCATTCTTTCCGTTTCTGAGCTTTCTAAAATCTGAGTTGTTAAGTGCTAATTTCATTCTTTACGTTTGAAGCACTTCCTCCTCTTTCTAAAGATTCCAGCCATGAGCCGACTTTTGAAAGACTAAGTGCTGTGGCGGTTGAGGATAGAAGCATCAAATTTCTGCTGAAGGACGAATTTTTGCATCAATTCGGACTTTTGCATTCTTCCCGATCTACCCAGCTTCATGATGCCCCTGGTTCTCAAGCAGAGACTCTAGATGCCCCAGTTTCCGCCGAAGAACTTACAACGAAGGAACCTACTGCTGAGGCTTCATTGGTGAAATGCTCTGCTTCCGTTGACGTTGTGGGGCAATCCGGCAAATTTGCACTTCCCTCGGTTATCGAAGAAGAGGAAGCTCCTAAACATTCCGGGAAGGCTGCTGATGCAGGAGCTGAGAGAAAGAGTCCCGCTAGGAATGACAGTGACAAAACTTTTGAGGGATTGAGCGACTTGATGGTTACTTCACATGAATTCTTCAAGGATGATTCTACCGCTTCTAAACTTGCTTCTCCAATGGTTGAAGTGACATCATTTTTGCAAACAACTCCATCAATCCAAGAGATAACTCTTAAGCCAAAGAGTGGTTTTTAGTTTGACACGCGTAGTTCACACGCCACACTTAGGATTTTAGCAGCATTGTGCACTTAATTTCCTTGCTTTGAAGATTTCTGAACTTGTCTCTTCTTCATTTTCAGGTTCTCCAATGGGATGTAGCGGCTCTTACTATGATGATTTTCAGCACTATGGAAGGCGCGACTCTTATGATCCCAAGCGGTATCTTCCTGCCACAAGGGAAACTGATGAAGAAAGAGCCGCAAGAAAAGCTCGCGAGAGGCGGGCTTATGAGGAGCGCTATGGGAGAAGGGATGAACGACATGATTCTTCTCAGAGAGGTGATGATTCCCACAAAAGAAAATCTCATGATGATAAAGGGAAAAGTCACATCGCTGAAGATCCAAGTAAACGGGCCAAGCTTAGTGACTGCAATTTCTGAAAAGCCAGCTGCTCCCATCTCTTTAGTAATCCCTTCCAGCTCTCCTGCCCTTCAAAGAGCAGATATTGAAACGACCATCAGTAGGCCTTCGTATCAAGTTGGAAAGGGTCCGGCTACTCTTCAAAGCCGGTTTCCGCACTAGTGCTTAAAAGTAGTGCGTTTTGATCTTGATTTGGTCCCAATCGACAAGCACGCTATGTTGCGAAATCTTGATGCCGTCAACTCGATATTGAGAGAATGTCTGGTTGGCAAAAACTTGTTGACGAGCTTCAAAGTGTAAACCGTGCAAATCTCGAAGCCATGCTGACTATGGAAAACGATAAATCCGAGTGGTAGAAAACTCTCGACTAGCATGATGTAGAGATGAAGAGCATCGCCGCTTACAATGAGAAGCTTGAAGCGGAAATTGAGAAACTCAAAGAAGAGCTTGCCACTTCTTCCACTTCTTATTCTCAAAAAGAAGAAGTGCTTCAAAAACAGGTAAGAGATGCTCATGCCAGGCAAAGAGATGCTAAAGCTAAATTTGAAACACAGCAGAGAATTTTAGAAAGCGACCGAACTGACGTTGCTCAATTACGAGAAAAAACCAGCTCCCAAAACTTGGAAATTGAAATGTTAAAGGCTCGACTTTCTGAAGTTGAAAAAGAGCGTGATGAAACTATCGTCGGCAAAGCAGCAGCCGAAGAAACTCATGAAGCGACCAAGGCCAACATCAGCTCTTCCTTATTTGAGTTTTTCATACATTGTGTTTTGGGGCGCGGTGGCCTTTCGTTTTTGGGCCCGAAGTACGAGATCACTTTGGCCGAATGTGGGAGGCCGCAATTGATATGCTTGGAGGCGCTGGCTATGCTGAAGCAGATCTTGAGGCACACTATCTGGATGATGATGCACGTGCCGCCCTTGCGAAGGGGAAGGAGAAACTTGCTAAACAGCGAGCCGGAACGGCGGAAGGAGAACCTTTAGGGAAGGCACATTCGACCGACCCGACTCTTCCTTCGGTTTCGGCCGACATTGATATCATTGGCTCCAGTTCCCATTCCTCGCCTCCTGCCAAAGCTGACATCGAAATTGTAACTGCTCATACTACAGATGAGGCTCAAGAAAGCGCTGAAGCACAAGGCTTTGAAGCTGACGTTATAAAGCCAACTTCTCCAGGTAACTTCAACGTTGATTTAGCTCAAGTGGATTACTTGTTCATTGCACATGAACTTGACGAACTTTTTGATTATTACTTAAGTCTTGACGCGCCACTATCTCCCCTCTTTGCGGGGAATACTGACTTTAACTTCTCTTCTTCTGTAGTGAAAACGCCAAGTGCCACGCAGACTTCTCCTCTTCCGTCTGTTCGACCTCCGTCTCTTCAAATTACTCCTCCTTCTGCTTCTCAATTGGGGTCGCAAGAAGAATTGATGGAAGCTCTTCAAGGCTTGGACGACTCGGCTGCTTCGCAAGATCAGAAGGCCGAGGAACTTGAAGAAGGTGAAAAGACTCCGAAGCAATTTCATGATGATAAAAAACCGTCTGCACTTATCACTCTGGGCAGCGAGTCTTCTTCAAGGAAGAAGGGGAAGCATGCAATTTCAAAGAGGAGAAGTAAAAGCACTTATGCTGGCGAAGAGAAGGCGGAAGTAGATCCAGCTGTAACTCTATCTCCTTCTTCCCCGACTCGACCAGGCCGACTCCCAAAGTTAACCATTAGGCCAGGCGAGGGCTCTAAAGGTGGCGGGAAGAAGAAATATTGAGTCTCGTTCTACCCTTCTTGTTTTGCTTTTTGCTTGTGCATAAAGGCTTGAATTAACCGGAATTTGTGCGGGCACCGGTCCGCACTCTTTTAAAACCTGCACATGCATAAAAATTTATAGTATGGAATGAAATGATTCTTTTTACTTGTACAATCTTTGACTGTATCTGTGAATGCATTTATTCCTTGTTTTTGCACAAGTTTCTTCACTGTGATATTGCAATAAGTTTGTGGTATGTTGCTTGAGCGTTGCTTTTATTAATATAGCTATATTGCATTGTATTGCCCCCATACCATGGCTTATTGCAACTTCTTTCATTTGATAAAACTTTGGAGAATAGTTCTTCTGTTTCGAGAAGACTTGTACTCATAAGTTGGAGAACAAAGCTTCCATTTCTAGAAGATTTGCACTCTTAAGTTGGAGAACACTTCTTCCATTTTGAGAAGGCTTGCACTCTTTCTTTAGAGAATAATTTTTCATTTTGAGGAAATGTTACTCTGCTTTAGTAGAGTGTGCCTTGTATTGGAGAAGTCTTCTCTCTCTTTTGTTTGGAAAAGTTTTTACACTTCACTTTCAGAGATAATCAATTTTAAATTTTGACAAGTGGATCCTCCTACGCGGTGAAGCGAGTTTCCACAGACGGCTTTGAATTGGTATGAAAACTTCTGGGGAAGAATATTTTTCAAGATGGAGAAATTGATCTTCCCTTTAGAGTTGCAGTGTGCAACCGAAGAGGGCCTTTTTTTTATTCTTGTTGTGCCTCGTTGGAGGGCTTTTTTGCTTCGTTCACTTGAAAGTGCTTTTCTTGGGACGTGCCTCCGAAAAGGTCTTGTGCCTCCGAAGAGGTCTTGTGCCTCCGAAGAGGTCTTGTGGTGCCTCCGGAGAGGTCTTGTGCCTCCAAAGAGGACAGGTGTGTGCCTTTGGTAAAGGCGAGTGCCTCTGATGAGGGCTTGTGGTGCCTCGGGAGAGGTCTTGTGCCTCCGAAGATGTCTTGTACCTCCGAATAGGTCTTTATTTGATTTCCTGGAAGTTACTCTCTCATGGTTGAATGGATTCACGGGGCAGACGCAAGTTACTTAATTGGATGTTCGTTTGCACAAACGATCACAACTAGTTAACAAGGCCCTCGGTGATTCCACCAATCTTTTGTGGTTGAGTAGAGAACTTTCTTTTTTTGACGTGCCTCGTTAGAGGCCTTTATCCTCCGAAGAGTTGTGCCTCCGAAGAGGGCTTGTGCCTCCGAAGAGGTCATTTGCCTCCGAAGAGTTCTTTATCCTCCGAAGAGTTGTGCCTCCGAAGAGGGCTTGTGCCTCCGAAGTGGTCTTTTGCCTCCGAAGAGGTCTTTATCCTCGAAAGAGTTGTGCCTCCGAAGAGGGATTGTGCCTCCGAAGAGGTCTTTTGCCTCCGAAGAGGTCTTTATCCTCCGAAGAGTTGTTCCTCCTAAGAGGGTTTATGCCTCCGAAGAGGTCTTTTGCCTCCGAAGAGGTCTTTGGGGAGGTTGGCTTGCCATGAAGGTTGCGTCTCACGGTTAAGTGGATCCACGGGGCGGACGCAAGCTATCCAACCGGGTGTTTGTTTGCACAAACGATCACAATTTGCTAGCAAGGGCCTGGTGCCTTCGCTTTGGGAAGGTGCCTCTCCGGTGGTTCCACCAACCTTTTTTGTTGAGAGGCAGGACTCCTTTTTGGCTGTTTTATGTCTGCTCGTCCACGTCTGTTCGTGATTTTCTCATCAGCGATTCCCTGTTATCATTTTCCAAGAACATGTGCCCTTCTGTTGCAAGTAGTTTGTCTTATCCAAAGAAGTGTACTTCATTGTTAAGCGAGTCCGACGGAATCACTAACTGTTTGCATGAAGCACTCCTTATATAGGATTTGGAATCTCGAGTTTTTGTGGCTTGGCATTTGTTTATTGAGTGATTTCAGGGATCGCTTGGCCTTGTGATGGGTAAGCTTTGTTTTAAGGGCCTGCAATTTTAAATCGACATTTAGCAATACGTTTAAAGTATTTACATATCGAGACAAAACAGGCATTTTATAATAGTAGAGAACACGAGATTTATAGTGGTTCGGCTAAGAACTGGGCCTACATCCACTTTATAGTTCTTATTATTCATTTGCACTTAGTTTTACAATAGCTTGCAATACAAGAATCATACATCCATAATCATTTTACAAATTTAAGCAAAGCTTTTAAGTAAAATACGGATGCAAGTGATTGATGTTCCGATCTCTTAGAATTGGATCTCCTTCGACAGTTGTCAGTTTAAAAGTTCCATCAAGAAGTTCTTTGCCTATGACATACGGCCCTTCCCAATTTGGCGCAAACACTCCTGTTGCTGTCATATCCTTTTCAAGACTAGATCCCCAATCTCGAAGCTGCGTTGGAGAACTTTGGATTTGAAGTGCCTGGCAATCCTTTGCTAATGAGCTGCAATTCTGAGCTGTGCCTCTTCCCTTTTTTCATCAAGGATGTCAAGTGCTTCAAGTTGCAACTCTTCATTTTCCGCTTGATTAAAATGAATTCTTCTGTGTGAATGGACTTCTATTTCCACCAGAATCATTGCTTCTGATTCATATGCTAATGAAAATGGAGTGTGCCCAGTTGCAGTTTTGCAGGTACTTCTGTATGCCCATAGTGCCAGTGGTAGCTTATCGACCCAACCACCTTTTGCTTTTTCCAACTATTTTTTGATGGTTGACTTGATAATTTTGTTTACTGCTTCCACTTGCCCGTTTTCCTACGGATGAGCCACTACTAAGAAGCTTTTTTGGATCTTGAATCGCTTGTAAAAATCATGGAACTCTTCGCTTTCAAATTGGGTACCATTTTCCATGATTATCTTTTGAGGTACACCATACCTGCAAATGATATTCTTAGTCACAAAGTTTATCATTTTTTTAGAGGTAATAGTAGCTAATGGTTCAGATTCAGCCCATTTAGTGAAATAATCAACAGCAACAATGGCATATCTTATTCCGGACATGGCGGTTGGCATAGGCTCGATGAGATCTATTCCCGAAATAGCACATGGCCATGGACTGATCATCTGCGTTAGCTCGGTGGAGGTGCTCTTGGGATTTTTGCAAATCTCTGGCATCGGTCACACTTTCGGGCATATCTAGTAGCATCACGATTAATGTCTGGCCAAAAATACCCATAGCGAAGAACTATCTTTGCTAGAGTTTGACCACCTGAATGATCCCCACACTCTCCTCCGTGCACTTCAGCTAAAATTGTCTTAGCTTCTTCCTTGGTTGCACACCGGAGCAATGGCATTGAGAATCCCCGTCTATTACGTACCTTGAGGCTTTCCTTAACAGCTTCTGACGCTCTTTTGAATTTTTGGAAGGGAGCCGTTAAGCAAATATTCCTTGATTGAAGTCATCCACGACTCTTGCTCTTGAGAAACAGTCATGATCCAGTCAATCTCCATTTCATCAATACTAGGGGCTGACAAGACTTCTACAGGAACCGATCCCAGTAATTGAGCTTCGCCATGGCTTGCATACTTTGCGAGAGAATCTGCCTTCAAGTCTCTTCCCGAGGTATATGACTTATCGTATAATGATCGAGATCATCAAGAAGTTCCCAGGCCCTTGACAAGTAAGCAGGCAGATTTCCTCCTTTAGTTTGAAACTCTTTCTTGACTTGGCATACAATAAGCTGTGAATCACTGAAGATCTGCAACACTTTGATATTCAGTTCTTTATCAATCTTCAAGCCGGCAATAAGAGCTTCATATTCTGCTTCATTATTTGTCGAAGGAAATTCCAATCTCAATGCGTAGCATAATAATCGCCCTTCAGGGGTTTCATGCACGACCCAAGCTCCAGAGAAATAGTCGTTTCTTACGCCATCAACATATAGTTTCCATCGGGTCGGGATGTCATTAGTAACTTCTTCCTTGTTGTCACCTTTATCTATGTATTCTATAATGAAATCTGCTAAAGCTTGTCCATTGATTACTCTTCGGGGATGGTAAGTGATATCATATTGGCTGAGTTCAATATTCCACTTCAGAAGACGACCCGAAGTCTCAGGGCGAAACAGGACTTGCTTTAGAGGCTGGTCAATGAGGACTTTGATAGGATGAGCTTGAAAATATGGCCTCAACTTTCTGGAAGCTATCAGTAGGCAATAGGCGAGCTTTTCTAGCTTTGAATAATTCATCTCTGCCCCAGTAAATCTCTTGCTGATGTAGTAGACCGGATGCTGAACTTTTGCATCTTCCCGTACTAATGATGCATTGAGAGCATGAGACGAAACCGCTAAATATGTGAAAAGATCTTCACCGTTGCCGGGCTTAGAAAGTATTGGTGGCGCTTCCATGTGACAAATTAGTTCATCGAAAGCTTTCTGACATTCCGGAGTCCATTCAAAGTTTATCTTTCCTTTCTTTAGAGCGTCAATGAATGGAAAGCATTTTTCCGTGGCCATGGAAATAAACCGACTCAAAGCAGCAACTTTTCCATTGAGGCTCTGTAATTCCTTCTTTGTCCTAGGGGCTTTGACTTCTCTCAAAGCAGTGATTTGAGTAGGATTAGCTTCAATGCCCCTAGCCCTCACAATGAAACCCAAGAATTTTCCTGACTCTACCCTGAATGAACATTTCAAAGGATTAAGTTTCATTCCATACTTTCGGAGGATTGCGAACATTTCTGCCAAGTGATCCATATGGTCCACTGTCATCTTTGATGTTACCAACATATCATCAACGTAAACATCCATAGTTTTGCCAATCTGTGGCTTGAACATAGCATTAACAAGTCTTTGGTAAGTTGGCCCCGCATTCTTCAATCCAAAGGGCATGACTCTATAACAGTAAAGACCGACATCGGTGATGAAGCTCGTGTCCCCCTGATCTGGCTCATGCATCATGATTTGTTTATATCCGGAGTAAGCATCCATGAAAGACAACAATTCATGCCCAGCTGTTCCATCCACCAACTGATCAATCCTGGTAACGGGAAGCAGTCTTTGGAGCAGGCTTTGTTTAAATCTGAAAAATCGATGCATACTCTCCACTTTCCATTTGCTTTTTTTAACCAGCACCGGATTAGAAACCCAATTTGGATAATTGGACTCTCTGATGAAACCATTCTCCATGAGCCGATCTACTTCTTCTTTCAATGCTGCTGACCTTTCTGGACCTTGGTTCTTCTTTTCTGCTTCACAGGTGTAAATTTCGGATCAATATTTCAAGTGTGTACCGCGATTTCTGGAGATATTCCACACATATCGGCATGACTCCAAGCGAATACATCCAGATTTGCTCTCAGAAATGATATCAAAACATTATGAAACTTCACACTAAGTTGAGAACCCATATTTAGCACCTTGTTTGGATTTTTCGGATCAACAAGTACTAGCACCGTTACTTCCACTCGCACTACTCTATTCTCCCTTGTACTGGCTTTTCTGGGATCCATTTCTTTTCGTGCTCCACTATGCTCGCCAGTTCAGGGTCCACCCTGTAACTTCTACAAGGTTGGTTCTTTGATGCGGAGTGGAGCTGCCGCATCCTTTCCCATCTCTCTCTTCCTTGTTCCCGCAACTCTATCAGATAACATTCTCGCCCAGCATTCAGATCCACTTTAATAACACCAACACCATTATCCGTGGGGAACTTCAAAGTGAGGCATCATGGGGCGAGAATTGCCTTGAATGCTGCAAGAGTTGGCCGGCCTAGGAAGGCATTGTAAGCAGAAAATCCGTCAACAATCGCAAAATTCTGCTTTCGAACCACCTTTTTTTGCCCCTCTCCAAGTTCAACAAGTAAGTCAATAGTTCCAATTGGCTACTTTGGTTCCCCAGTGAACCCAGCAATCTTCTGCGTTGAAGCCTTAACATCAGCCATAGGAATCTTCATTTGATCGAATGTCTTTTTGAAGAGGATATTGCAAGAGGCGCCGCAATCAACAAGCACCCTTCTTACAATAGCAGGCCCGATGCATGCGGAGATGACCAAGGGATCCATGGTAGGAGCTTCAACACCCATAGAGTCCCTGGCCCTGAACACAATATCATCATTAAAAGTTCTTTGCTGCTTCAAAGGTGCAGCGTCTTCCAACACAAAAACATTCTCTTCTGCTAGGGTATATGTCAAATCACTAGCATATCTTTTCATCTCGCCCCAGCTTCTACCTGCCGGGTGAGGACCTCCCGCGGTTACATTAATAACAGGCCTTTCTGATTCATGCGCACTATTCCTCTCATCCGAGCCAGATGGATAAGGAGGACGTTGCTGGCCCTCAGTAGATGAAGTTGGGTTGTTCCTATTTCTCTTAACATATTGTCGCAGCTTGTTTTCTCTCAGCAGTTCTTCAATCAAACTTTTCAAATGGCGACATTCGTTAGTATCATGACCGGGTTGATTATGAAACCGACAAAATCTCCCACTTTGAACAGCCTTTTTCCCTACTTTCAACCCAGGTGGTTTAGGATATTCCACGGCATCTTTAGTAGCGAAAAAGATATTCTCCGGAGTATCAATTAAAGGGGTGAAATCTGAAGGTTTTAAGAAGCAGGGTTTCTTCACATCCTTCTGCTTCTTTCCACCATTATTCTCCTTCTTCTGACTTCCAGATTCCTTTTTGGTAGGAACAACAATGTTATTCTTAACCTCTGTCAATGCCACTTTCGCCGACGCGGGAAGGTTTTCCAAGCGCATGAACTCGTCAGCTTTCTTGTAGAATTTCTCAAACGATTTTAGTTCCTTCATCTTCAACCATTTCCCAAACTCACTCGATTTGTCGATAGCCCTCATTAAGTATGTCAAAACCATTCGTGGCTCTGCATTGTCGACTTCAGCCAAGGATATGTTGAAGCGGTTTAAGAAAGATCTAATAGATTCATCGGGATTCTGTTCCAGGCTGGACAATGACATTATGTCCTTCGCCTTTGAAGCATACAACCTGAATTATTCTTTAAACTTCAGAGTTAAATCGGAGAACTGGTCTACAGACCGGACCGGTAGCTTTGTGAACCAGAGTAGAGCCACTCCTTCCAAGTATACGGGAAATTACCGCCATTTGATCTCATCCGATGCTCTAGCACCAGTCATGTGCCAATCATACTTATATAGGAATTGGTTAGGGTCGCTTGTTCCCTTATAAGCTGGGATGGTAGGGGGAACAAACTTCCTTGGGCATTATGCCTTTAGAATCCTTTCGGTGAACGGAGTTTTGCTTCGAGCGAACCCCAATTCCTTTTCATCTTCTTCCCTTTGCATACTTTCTTTCGTAATCCGTCGAACCATTCCTGAGAGATATTCCTCATCGTTCAGAGGCTCTACGGGACAGACTTCAGCCATTTTCTCGGAAGTTTGCCTGGACAAACGTTCGCGGAGAGTCGGCTGTGTCCTTGATCCTCCAGCCTGGGGAGGTGCCTCTTCAGCGGGGCTAGCTGCCTTTTGAGGAATATTCCTCTCTTCAGGATTATGAACATCATCAGCAAAGTTTTCTTCATTATTCACTGGTTGACGGTTAGCTCCGAGCAAAGCATTCAACCTATCAAGCATTAAAGCGTTCTGGGCTTCCATCTGCTGATATAACCCAGACAGTGCAGCATCCAACTCTGCCCGTGTAATTCCAGCATTTGTAGCTGCTTGACTTGACGAAGGAGAAGTGGCAGTATTTTCATGGACATCAACGGGTCTAGTAGATCTGCGCTTTCTTCCAGGAGCCATAATCTCAGATAGACTTTCGGTTTTGAGAGAGATTCTTTCAACAAACTTTTGCGAAGCAATGATGAAAACACCCTGAGTTCGATGTTCTCAGTGAAAGCACCAAAAATGTTAACGCTAAAACTGAACGCTAACACCCCGGTGTAAGTAGAGATAAAGTGAAAGCACCACCCGTCAATACGGGGATTAGAAGTAAGTAAAAAAAGTCACAGAAAAAACACTAAAGAGACAACAGGTTTATAGGGTTCGGCTTCCATTTACCTACGTCCACTTTAATCTCCTTTATTGCTGATTCGATTACAACTTATGCAACAATCTCCGATTACAACACCACTTAGACAAATAACTAGAACTTCGACGTAGGAGAATTCTTTAAATTCATGTTGAATGTATTAGATCTCTTCTTGAAGTTCGTTGAAGTGCCTTTCGTGTTTGAAGTGTCGGATGAGTCGAGAAATCAGCAAAGTATAGGCGTTCCAGAAATGATCTGAAATTCCTTCTTCAGTTGGAGTAGTTGAGGTATTTATAGGGAGAAATCTGGACAAGTTGTAGGTCGTGAGCGACCTAGGGATTGGTCGTGAGCGACCTAGGGATAGGTTGTAGGTCGTGAGCGACCTAAAGAACATGGTTTACGGCTTAATAGAGTTGCACTAGGTTAACCGAGCGAGTTTGTAGGTCGTAGCGACCTATGGGAGGATCGTTGGCGACCTAGTCATGTCGAAATACCCGGTGGAGCGACCAAGGCTGGGTTTAGGAGCAGCAGCGATCTAGTCCAGGTTCGACCTAGTACTAAGCGACATAAGGATATGAAGCTTGTGGTCTGCTAGGTCGTAAACTTGCTAGGCCGTTAGCTCGCAAGGTCGCGTGGTTCATTAGGTTGCTAGGTCGCTTAGATCATTAAGTCGCTAGGTCGTTGCATTTCTCTGTTGCGATATATTGTTGCCCTGTGTTGATAGCTAGGTCGTAGGCCTTCAACCCGTAGAATCACTAGAGCCTTTAGCCCGTTAAGTTGTAGGTCGTTGGACCACTGAGTCGCTTAGTCCTTTAGGTTGTCAAGTCGTTAGGTCGTTTTCGTTAGGTGCTTGAGTCGCCGTTTAGATCGGTATTAACAAGAATTATTTTATACTTTACTGTAATCATTTTTTCCCTGCTTCCTGTGAATATATTTCTGACTAAAAGAGTTTTTCTGTTTTCTGAAATATGTATATATATTATTATTTCTTCCTCTAATCTATATGTATTTATTTATTAAATTAACAAAAACTGGTACCTTACTGCACAGAACCAATCTCTCAAGCACGCTCGAACACCCACCTCTATCATCGCTACGATAGCCCTGCGTCCACTATTAGTCGCCACCCTAACTCGCTCCGCCAATCACATCCCCCCAAACGCCACGCTCGACGTCAGACCAAATGCCGCCCTCGATTTGACAAATCACACCCTCCCAATCGCGTCGCACATGGCCAAACAACAACGACGACGTCGCTCTCCTCTACGAATTCGAGCACACCAACTTCACGAATCCACCCAGAACAAAAACAGTCGCGCGCGCATCCCTCAACATCGAATGAGGCTAGCTCATTTGTGATTCCAATCGATCGGCCATTGCGACTAAGTCGCTCCCTTACCCTTCCCTTTTTTCTAACTTCTTTGATTCGAATGATTTCTTTAGCGGTTTCGATTTCAAACAGTAAGGAGAAGAAGTTATATCGAATGAGCAATTTTATTCCGATTTTCTTTTTTTCTGTGTTAAATTTTTGATTCAGCCATTTTTTTTGAGGTAAGGAACGAGAGTTTTCTGTAGATTAAAATGAAAGAGAGAGGGAAGTGTGAT
The DNA here is from genome assembly GCA_030765085.1 of Allium cepa. Classification (NCBI taxonomy): domain Eukaryota; kingdom Viridiplantae; phylum Streptophyta; class Magnoliopsida; order Asparagales; family Amaryllidaceae; genus Allium; species Allium cepa. The sequence goes on from CM060943.1 coordinate 915,370,203, forward strand.
TCACTCGTTCCTGTAGAAGGATGAAGTATACGATATTGAATCTCGTGAGTGACAGATTTGAAAATTGAAGAGATGAGATGCGTGTTCAAATTAGCTTGCGTGAAGAAATTGTCTCCCTACAGTGATTAAGGAGAAATCAAAAAGCTCTGATGTGAATATATATGTCAATCAGAAAAATATTTATATTTATTTAAGTCTTAAATCATTTTGATTATGCAACTTAATATCTCGATCTCCTATAAGACGTGTCGCTAGTCGTTTATAATGTTATACCCCTATTCCGAACACAATGGAAAAGGTTTTGAGTCCTAATTCGATCGTATGGAGAAGATAGCTTTTTGGACCCAGTTATTATATTGAATTTCGATATAAATTTCAGCGCGTTGATGCCCCGTACGATCACACGACAACTCCAAACACTATGAAACTTGAAATCCGATAATAATACACTATTATGGATCTAGTGGAACTGGTTTCGTCAAGTCCGAGACTGTGCCTTGGAAGGCTATTTTTAAATGTCAATTTAAGCGATATATTTTCAAAACTGAACAAAACACTATTTAAGTTCTTTTTTAACATTTTTGTTATCTTCAGTATGATCAATATAGATTTTACCAGCTTTTAAATTAGTTTTAACAAGCTTGAAACCGAAGATTCAATATTTTACCTAACTTCCAAATATTAAATTCAATAATTTAATTATCCAATAAATGGAAATACTTGAATTTCAAGTTAAAAATTATCACCTGAATATTTAAATTCAGTTAAATATTCCAATTTCTAATATCCTAAAATTTTGGGTCTTTACATTCCTCCCCCCTTTAAAGAATTTCGTCCTCTAAATTTCTAGAAAAGGAGAATGGTCCACAACCCGTTAACTATTTTCTCAAAGCGAAACAATTTTCATTTCCCAATTTTTTTTATTAATGACACTCTATCACCCTTACTAAGTTTCCAAACCCATCCGTAAGTCCCAAACAATATTACTTACTCAACCATTCAAATTATAATTTAAAATCAAATTTTAAATTACCAAAATTTCCTCAAAATTTTTCTATCTCTTTAAATTTTCGAAAAATTTCGCCAGCGTCTCCTTTGCACGGCTAGATCGGAACAACTACAAAATTGCCTCTACGGGCCCCAAATTTCAAAAGAAAACAAAAGCCAAGTGGCTAGATCAGTAAATCATCAAGTTTCATATACAATTTAAACACATACCTTTTTTTCGAGCAATTCAAATTTATCTTCTGAATTTGAAACCATTAATTTATCCTTTGCTTTTAATTACCTGTATCCTTATTAGCAATAATATCCAATCACAGAATTCAAAATCATTTTATTCACTTCTTCTAAAAAAAATTAATATTTGCTTTACTTAAACCCGTACGATGCACATATATCATCTGTGTGCTATACCAAATCTGATCGCTCACTCGATCACACAATTCCACTTCCGAACTAGTATCGTCCACCCGACTCCCTAGTGCGGACTCAGATCTGGTTCCTTAATCAAAAACCATCATTCTTCTTGCATAGCCATATACTATGATAGAGAATTTTCAGAATCAATCAAAAATCCATATCCAGGGTTCGCCGTCAAAATCGATTGAAAAATCTCAACTCGGATCGATATAAACATCTCGAAATTCTTTGCTCGAATCTGGATCAAATCATTATGCGAAGAAAATAATATACGTACATCCTACGTATTTATCTCTATTGGTTATTAGCTATATCAATTCTCTTCTTATTCACATTGGATCTCTAATTCCATCTAAATTCAATTTACCTTTCGTTTTTAAATACTGAATTCTATTCATCTTATCTCAAACCATATTTAATTAACCATTTCTTTATTGTTCCTCTTACTAATTTATTTTAAACCTCAGTGGATTTTATTTCCAAACTCTTATTATTTTAGTCCATCTTGAGCTAATTCTTACGATTTCAGTTTACATAGCACAACTCAAGTTAAATATTCCACTTCGATATTCAATTTAAATCCTATTTTGCCACAATTTAAGATAGTTTGTTTATTCACAAATTCATTTCAACTTAATAAATTTTATTACAATGACCATCCCATTTAGCTTACTTAGATTTATTTCCTCAACATTCACTTTTATTAAACTTAATTCAGCTAAATTCTATTTCCATTTAAATTTTTAACTTCCATAAATTTTCCAACTTATTTAAATTTCATTCACTAATCTCTTCAATTTACTTCACCCAATTGCCTTACTTTCTAACTTATTTCATTCCCACACTTATTTTAATTTAACTCTTCTTAACTCAAATTTTATTCTAAACAATTTAATTTTTTTTATAAGTTTCCAAACTCATTTATATTCCATAAATTTTTTTAATTAACTTCCAAAGTTTAAACCATTTCTCAACATTTCAAAAAGAACTCTGAAATCAACTATATCCAAAATCCCTTGGCATATCAAATTATTTCTTTGAATTTAAAAACCAACCCCTATTTTCCAAACAACTCCAATTTAAAACATTTGGGTAGCAATTCCTCTCCTGGGAACTCGAAAATGAACATCGATGATGCTTCAGTCATCACCGAAATTATTTTCCAGCGACCGAAGTGAGTTTAGTACTTTTACACTTTAAAAAACATTTCAATAATTTTTAAATTCAAAATCTCACCAGATTTCATATCCAATTCAAAAATATCGTCAAATAATATTACTATTATTCCTCCAAAGCCTTTGAAAATCATTTTCAAATTCAAAGGGAATTTAAATTCCAAAATTTTGAATTCCAAATCCTTTCAATTCATATTCAATATTACTCTAGAATTGTTATTTCAGTTTCAATTATAAATCACATTTATAATTCACATTTACAAACTCCATTTTGTTATATAAATTTATTTCTTAACCTTTGGTTATAGTTTCATTCAGTTTCCACTTAACAATGATAATAATTTAATATTATCACTTCCTAACAACCAATCAACCATATATAACTACAATAACTTACGAATTATTCCTTTTATATATAAAAATAATTTTTGCAAAATTATTTCATTTACCCTATATAAAAAATACTATGTTGAATTGTTCTATTCAAGTGTTTAGAGATCCCTATCAATAAAGTTAATTACTAGTATTGACCGGAATCCATAAACCACTCATCAAACCAATCAACACAATACAAAAAAAATTATATTGACCCACAAATACGCACTCATATCTATTAATACACTCAAACTCATTCTAGGGCGCTACTAACCCTATCTCCAATGAGTAATCCCCACCAGAGCCAAGGTTCTCGCTTAACCTTTAGCTCTGATACCTCTGTAATGGGCCGCGCCAGTGGCGATCGGTAGGCTTTTCAACCATCCCAGCCCCACCGTGGCATACAGTGATACCTTGAATTTGCTTTAACGGCTAGCCTCTCGACATTCGCAGCCAACCCGCCCAGGGACATTTAGGGGTAAGAGTCTCCTGCTCGCCACTGTGACGACCCAAACTCGATGTCCAATAAACGACATCAAATTCGTATCGCCGGAGCTTATAACAACAATTAGATGAATATAAAACAGCGGAACAGAATCAATACCATAAATAACATTACTGTTACAACATCAACATAATGTCCATACTGCAACAGAGTACATAATATATACACCACAATCTCAAAATACAATATCATGATAATACAACAGTGATCATATATCCAAAAATTCTCAAACGAGAGAGATGATTACGAACTCCCAAGTACTAACATCTGAAATATCCAATAGCTCCTAAGATATATCCAAGATAAGAGCTCCAAAATACTGCTACTCCAAAATATAGAACCCTGCTACTAGGCTGCCCGTGTGAAAATAATGGGCACCCAGAGTTTAGGAAAGAAAACAATAAACTCCGGATCGGTCATGGGACTGGTATGAGAAAACAAGACAGTTGTATTTTAAATAAACAAGATTTATAAAAGAATTTTCGGGATGCTTTTAAAAATGGAACTACCATAAGACCTCCCGCCACACACACAATGCAAACGCAGAATTGGAAGAGATTTCTTCTTATGATAGTTAAATATGCTTGGTACGAGAAAAGAATTCTTTGATATTATTACTAGTGCATAGTGAAGTAAATCATTTCGAAAGTAGAATATTAATCTTAGCCAGCATAGGCATTCCGAACTATGCCTACTATAGCTACCATTTAAACAGTGGGGCGCCACCATAAGTAAATGGCAGGTTCTACAACTAAAACCGTACAGGTTTTCGTATTGGTAATTGGATTTCCAACAAATGGTCAGGCCAAGGAACTTCCCATTGCCACATGAGAACGCCTCTGGAAGGACGTCCCCGAGAACCAAACCGGATCTCTGCCAACACAAGGCCGGGTTACCCCTAACTGGGTAACTACTGACACGAGTATGCCATCTCCCGGTCGTAACCAACCTTTAACCGGGGCCCCAGCAACAAATCACAAAATCATATATATATATCTGCGATATCCACATAAGTTAAGTATCTGGGCTCCATACCATGATACCACTTCTATCCAGAAGGAAATGTACATACCCTAAGGGGTGCTACCCCCAATAACCTTGCTGCATCTTTCCTGTTTTGACCATTTCGGGGTGTGAGGTCCGACGAAGTCACGTCCACAAAAACACGCTTTATACAAAGTCATGCTTTGGGTCAACAAATGATCATAGAAATGATCACGAAGATAGACGATCAAATAAATGATCCTATCACGAATAATCAACACAATGATCATTTCACAGCAACACTCAGTATGTCACATTACCAAATTGGGAATATATTGCTGATAACCTTCAACTATATAACCTCTGAGCTCGTACGTCTCAAAGAAGGGTGTTAAGCTAAGAGAATAAATTCTCCGCCACCAACAGAAATATATTTGAAAGAAATCGGCTTTATATCTCAATTTGTAATGTCAGACATACTATCCATACAAGTCTGTTCCGGGCTCGAACAGAACCGAAGGCACTTCCAAAGAAGTCCTTGCAATCCGGATATCCACAATCCTGATCGGATTCCCCATCACATATGGAGAACTCTATACCGGAGCAACTCGGTGCAGAGTCAATCGACAGATCATCCTATCGCTCCCGCAAATACCCGATCTTCAACACCGGTCTTCAATTTCTATCCATAACGTCGAATCACATATTCGAAATGGGTTTTATAACACAAAGGTCCTTTCCCGGTTAATTCGAATAGTGGGTGTCAAATTTTAAAACATGTGGATGTCATTCACAAATATTCACAGGTTCGATGTGGGTTTCGGATAACCAACTGAAATCCGATTCCCTGTCGCATCGAAGTTTAAATGCCGTTTTACGGACAACAGGGTTTTCACATCAATACAGAACAAATCATAATCACAGTGTAATAACATGGCAATTACATCATACAGAATTACAAACAGAACAGAGATATCAATATAAGTTAACAACAATAGTCAATTTCTTCCCAATGTGATTTAAATAAATTTACCACTAAATTAATTTAATTTAATGATGAGAATTTGGATAAATAAACTAAATTTTGATTACTCAATTTATTGTTTCAAAATTTACAAATTCTTACTTACAAATTCATTTAAACACCTAATTGTTTATAAATCAATTTAATTACTTAATTATCATTTTAAACTACATTATTTACTTATTAAACAATTTTGTAAAATGATGTATCCGGATTTAATAAATTAACCCTATAAATATTATTATTATTATTTTTCTTGATTACTTCAAAACGATGATTTATTATTTATAATTACAATTGAATTAAATCTCAATTGACTATATTAATTTATTATTCCTTAATAAATTATCTTAATTTAACTATAAATTTTGAATCAATCATTTTAAATTATTAACTTAATGATTTTTTTTTAAAATTTACAACTTTAATTTAATTGCTTTTATTTATTTATTATTATTAATAAAAAAATAATTTTAAATCATAATTTATTTTATCATTAATTTATTTACTTCACATTCCATTTACAAACTTTCTTCATTTTATAAACAATGCTTATAAACATTGTTTAAACTTAAGTTTTCGACAAACCTCAACTGAACTTGCTGTTTCAGGTGGCCAACCCGAGTCTTCCCCGAGTCACGCTCGAGTTCGAACGCTGCCTGCTTCGAGTTTCTGCCCAATTCTACCCGTGTCAATAAAATTTTTCAAAATTTGTTTAAGTCAAAACTTTTACACGACTCAACGCTGAAACCCCCCCGAGTCTCCCTTCGGTTTCTCCCTAGTTTTCCTCGAGTCGTGCTTCGAGTACAACCCCTAAGAAAACCCAACCTGAAAGGCTTCAGGCTATAACCTTTCTGCTCATCAACTTGTGCACGTATACGTGTACAACAGGAATCGCCTCCTCTGGTCGAACTTCTGGTCGTCCACACGTCATCGACGACGTGCTCATGCCTCTCAAACACTCACAGGTTCGAACCCATCAAAAATTCAAAATCTCGTTCTCGAACCCAAAAGCTTGAATGAACAACCCCTGAACAATTGCCTCGCCCCAACGCCTGACGCCGCCAGAAACCCAGCGACTCCGTCCATGGCTCGATAACACCCCTAGCTACCCTTCCTCAAGTCATCGTGAAGCTCGGTCAACTCAAAAGGGCGAAATCCTCTTTTTTCTAAGCTTGTTCAAAACTGGAAGAAAAACCCTAACACGATCTCGTATTCCCAATTCATGCAATGGAAAAATAAATTTGTATTTTTCCCAATATCAAGAATGGTTAGGCTTGCCTCAACTCAAATTTTAGCAATTTACGTTGATTCACTTACAAGAAATTGGTAGAAATTCAATCTTTATTCAAATGCAAATTTCCCTTTGAATACTAAACTAAAATTATTCACTTTTGTTTTAGAAATCATGATTTACAGTAAGGATTTAAGCTATTAACTTGGATTAGCTTTTTATAATACTTGAATTTATCACATCTTCCTTTGATTTCCTGTAAACAACTTTAGTGATAATACCTTACAGACTTGAGGTTTAAATCTGTTTTTTTAATAACCATATTTGCTTTCCATTATCTTGTTTGCTTTTAAAACTGAAGCTTTACTATGATTTAGATGAAAACCACTGGAGTTTGAATGCAAGTCTACCCTGTAACCCATAACAGAGAAGAAGAATATACAGGGTAGCCTGTATATTTATATACATATTTACCAACTATATTTAAAGATAAGCATATACTATGCTATGAAACAAGAATCATCTTTACAGTTAACTTAAAGCCATAAAGTTGATGTTACTCACTGAAATTTGTTTTGAAACAGAAAGCACTCTGGTTTTGGAAGTCTGCAGTTTAACTTCTTTTTATTTTCTGTTTTGATCACCTGAATGCTTTTGAATTTATGAAATATGATGTTTTCTTTTTCAGGTTTGTAGAAGTTTGTTGAATGAAATAAAGAGGCAGGTTGATGTTTCTTTATAACAGATTTTTTTACTGAAGTTTATTAAAACAAGTACAGGATAAACCATGCTGGAAGTAAAAGCATTGAATGCTGGTATGTTCTTTGTAGATGCTTGCATTTAATGAAAGTATGTAGTGTTTCATGCTTTGTATATTCTCAGCAAGCTGTCTTGTTTATTTTTCTAATGTAAGAGTTTGTTTTATTTTCTTTTATTTTCTTTTACTTACATATTCTAATTGACTAGTTTGTAGTTACTTTGCTAATTTTAGCATATTTTGTTTTGTTTTAGGTTCTTAAACTTACCTGATTTAATTTAGTAACATGTTTTTTTGTTTGAATGTTTTACTTTCTTGCATTTTCTTTTATAGGTACAGTTCATATGTTTTTATATTTTTTTATAAGTGTTATTTTGTTTGATTTGTTTATATGTTTATATTGCTTAAATGTTAGATTAGTTGTTTATTTGTTTAATTATTCATAGGTTTATTTGTTTATTTGTTTGAATGTTTACCTGTTAGATTATAATTATGTGATTTGAATTTTTATAAATTTATCATAACTTACTTTAACAATTTTTAAATTCTATTAAAAGTTTTAACTAAAAACACTAAACTTTGTTCATATTTTATTTCTTTATAACTTTTCAATTTAAATTTCAAAAAAAATTTCAAATATATTACTAAATCTTAAATTCAAAATTTTTGGGATATTACAATATCCCCTCCTTAAGAATATTTCGTCCTCGAAATTGAAAGAGAGAGAAACGTAAACAAATAATATACGAATTCGGAAACAAGGAAATGACTTACAGTTTTAAGTCGAGATGTCAATTCTGCATTTGGGATATGACTTCTTCATATTCTCTTCAGTCTCCCAAGTACAGTCCTTTGGATCGCCACTCCATTTAACTTTGACCAATTTCACAATTTTGTTCCTCAATCGCTTCTCATCACGATCAACAATTTTCATCGGTTCCCTTCTAACTGCCAAGTTGGGAGTGATTTCTAGATCCTGCTGAGCAGCTTCTTCAATAATATCATCTGGATCGTGCACATATTTCCGAAGGTTAGAAATATGGAACATATCATGTACGCCAGACAACCAGCTGGGTAACTGCACTCTATATGCTAGAGAACCAATCCTTTCCAGAATAGGAAAAGGACCAATATAACGCGGTGCCAACTTTCCAGTTTTCCCGAATCTCAATACACCCCGCATCGGAGATACTTTCAGAAATACAGAATCTCCAACTTGAAATTCCAAATTTCTCCTTCGACGGTCATAGTAGCTCTTCTGACGGCTTTGGGCAGTTAATAACTTCTTTCGAATAAAATTTACCTTCTTAGTGGCTTCTTTTATCATATCCGGTCCAAGAACAAGTCTGTCACCTGATTCGATCCAGCATGTAGGTGATCGACACGGACGACCATATAAAGCTTCAAAAGGAGCCATTTCTAAACTGGCCTGATAACTGTTGTTATATGAGAATTCAACCAGATGCAAATGGTCCTCCCAAGAACCACCAAAATCATGAACACAAGCACGCAGTAGGTCTTCTAAAATTCGATTAACTCTCTCAGTCTGTCCATCAGATTGTGGGTGATAAGCAGTACTGAAATTTAATTTCGTTCCCAATGCGTCCTGAAATGCTTCCCAAAATCTACTAGTGAAGATCGGGTCACGATCACTCACTATACTACTGGGAATACCATGGAGGCGAACAATTTCCTTTATATAAATACCTGCCAAGCTTGCCGCAGTCCGAGTAGATTTAACTGGAATGAAATGAGCATTTTTGGTTAAACGATCTACAATAACCCAAATCGCTTCATTGCCTTTCTTGGTTCGTGGCAATCCATCGATGAAATCCATCGATACCTGATCCCACTTCCATTTCGGTACTTCTAAAGGTTGAAGTAAACCGGCCACTTTCTTTTGGTTGCTCTTTATTTGCTGACAAGTAGCACAGCGACTCACATAAATAGATATGTCTCTCTTCATCGTTTTCCACCAGAATGTTCTTTTAACATCTCGATACATTTTGTTGACTCCTGGATGGATGCTGAATTTGGACTTGTGGCATTCGTCCAAAACTTCACGTTTCAGATCAGGGAAGTCTGGAACACAAATCCTGCCTTTTAATCTTATTACTCCTCTATTATCCATCTCAAAACTAGTGTCTTCTCCTTGGCAAATTCTTTTATAAATTCCCCGAAGAAACTCATCTTTATATTGCTTATTTGCGATCTTTTTAAGAAGAGTAGGAGTGATAACAAGATATGCGAGAACAGCATGTCTTCTGCTTAAAGCGTCTGCAACTACATTGGCCTTTCCGGGTGTATACAGAATATCTAAGTCATAAGATGCTAGAAATTCCAACCAACGTTGTTGTCGCAAATTCAGATCCTTCTGGGTGAAAAGATATTTCAAGTTTTTATGATCGGTGAATAATTCGAATTTTTCACCTAAAACAAAGAGAGTTTATTAGGTATATTTCTTTAGTTAATTTCGCAAATTATTAAGAAAGCTGAAAAGATTCTTACCCAGAAGATAGTGTCGCCATATTTTCAAAGCGAAAACAACAGCCAAAAGTTCTAAATCGTGCGTTGGGTAGTTCTTCTCATGCGGACGTAATTGTCTACCCGCGTAGGCAAAACTACCTTTCCATTTTGCATTAATACTGCACCTACCTCTTCACCACATGCATCAGTATAGACAGATAGGCCTCGGTTCCCGTTAACAATAGTGAGAACAGGAGCAGTGGTCAATCTCTTTTTCAACTCTTGAAAAACTTCTTCACATTTTGAAGTCCAAATGAACTTTGCATTTTTCATTGTTAACTTAGTCAGCGGACTAGCTAACTTAGAAAAATCTTGAACGAATTTCCGGTAATAGCTGCTAAACCCAAAAAGCTTCGAACTTCTCTTGGAGTAGTGGGTTGTTTCCAATCAAGAATAGCGGAAATTTTGCTAGGATCTACTGAAATTCCTTCTTCATTAACAATATGGCCAAGGAATTTGACTTCATTGACCCAGAAGTGGCATTTGGAAAATTTGGCATATAGAACATTTCTCCTCAAAATTTCTAAGACAATTCTAAGATGCTCGGCATGCTCATCTTTAGTTTTGGAGAAAATTAAGATGTCATCAATGAATACAAGCACAAATTTATTCAGAACTTCCCGAAACACACGAGTCATGAGATCTACGAAGTATGCTGGAGCATTTGTTAGCCCGAAAGGCATAACTAACCATTCATAGAACATATTAGGACCCCTGAAAGCAGTCAGATGTACACAATCTTCGGCGATTCGTAATTGATGGAATCCCTGAGCTAGATCCATTTTTGAAAAGAAACGAGCGCCATGCAACTGATCAAATAAATCATCAATCCTGGGCAGTGGAAATTTATTCTTGAGAGTTTGTTTATTTAGATCGCGGTAATCTACACACAATCTCAAAGATCCGTCTGATTTGGCAACAAATACGACGGCTGAGCCCCATTCAGAAACACTGGGTCGAATTAATCCCTTTGCTAGTAGCTCATTAGTTTGATGAACCAATTCAATCTTTTCCCTGGGTGCCATCCTGCGACTTGCGTGAACAACAGGACGAGTATTAGGTACAAGATCGATTCGGAATTCTATTTCCCGATGAGGAGGTAAAGATTTCACTTCTTCAAATACGTCGGAAAAATCCCGAACAACAGGTATAGACTGCAAAGTGGGTTCAAGACTTCCCAAAGTATATATCAATCTGTCGCTCCTTGGACTTGGATTCTCACAAGAGATTTCAATAAAATTTCCAAGACTTGTTTTGATTAAAACTGTCCGATTACTACACTCCAATATAGCATCGTATCTCGTTAACCAGTTCATACCGAGTAATATTTCAAATTCGTCAAATTCGAGGACATATAGGTTGATAGGAAATTTATAGCTAGCATATGAAATAGGAACTCTCTTACAATATGAACTAAGATTTGCGGGACCTCCAACCGGATTTTTCACGCAAATAAGATCGTCAGCAAATTTAGTTTCAAGTCCTAATTCATTTACGGTTTGTTGGGAGATAAAGCTATGTGAAGCTCCTGTATCAAATAAAACTCTAACAGTTCTATTATTAATAGTAAGGTTACCTTCCAAAACACTTTTCCCTTTGTCAGCTTTTGAAGATGAGGGGTCCTCCTTTATCGTGTAAACTTTTGCCACCTGCGCTGGCTTCATCACTGGGCAATCTTTAACTAAATGTCCCGGTTTATGACAATTGTAACATTCTCTAGCTGGTTTCTTCGGTTTTGGGCAGTCATTTGAATAGTGGCCTTTCTCTTTGCAGTTGTAACAAGTGACATTTTCTGTTGCTCTTCCTTGAGTGTTCCTCTTCTTCTCATTGCCTTGCCAAGGTTTCTTGCCTCCGAATTTACGCTTTTTATAATTCTGACTACCTGAATTACCTTTCTCCGCAGTTGCTTCTTGTATATCAAGAGTAGCGTACCTGTATCCCATATCTACCAAATCCGAAAAAGATTCTTTAACATGACCTGTCATTCTTCCATGATATTTCTGGTTCATTCCCCGGATAAACCTTTCGTTTTTCTTCAGAGGTGTATTTAGCAATTCCGGGCCAAACCGAGATAGCTCACTGAATTTATTCAAGTATTCTTCAAACGACAAACTTCCTTGTTTCAAATCCAGAAATTCCTGATACATTCTAGAAACTCCCGCCGATGGCATGTAACGTTTCTCAAACACTTCCTTGAAACGATTCCAAGTAAATTCTTCCTCGGGTTCATCTATAATGATGGTTTCCCACCAAGCTGAAGCTTCTCCTTGGAGTTGCCAAGAAGCTATAAGTTTTTTCTGCTCATCCTGCAATTTTAGCCCTTTAAAAATCTTTTCACACGATCTTACCCAAACTTGAGCGTCAATAATTGACTCCTTGCCAATAAATGGTTTGCCACCAAGCTTTTCAAACTTCTTATATAATTCAGCCAAGTCCGGCTGCTGCTGAATTTCTATTACTGCTTCTGCGGCTGCGGGAATTTGATTTGGTGCTGCAGCATTGCCTTGACCCCTAATTCTTCCTCTGCGCCCACTCATTTTCACTATCTGAGATTAGTAAGAAAATTGATTTAGATATATAGACGAAATATCTTAAGGAATATCAGCAGTAAAATAGACTAAGAAATTTCAAAGTTTCAATTTTGATTTTACTCATTCTAGGGTATACTTCACCCTATCTCTAATGAGCCATCTAATGTGTTATACTCCGTAGCTAAAGTTCTTACTCAACCAACGACTCTGATACCACTTTGTGACGACCCAAACTCGATGTCCAATAAACGACATCAAATTCGTATCGCCGGAGCTTATAACAACAATTAGATGAATATAAAACAGCGGAACAGAATCAATATCATAAATAACATTACTGTTACAACATCAACATAATGTCCATACTGCAACAGAGTACATAATATATACACCACAATCTCTAAATACAATATCATGATAATACAACAGTGATCATATATCCAAAAATTCTCAAACGAGAGAGATGATTACGAACTCCCAAGTACTAACACCTGAAATCTCCAATAGCTCCTAAGATATATCCAAGATAAGAGCTCCAAAATACTGCTACTCCAAAATATAGAACCCTGCTACTAGGCTGCCCGTGTGAAAATAATGGGCACCCAGAGTTTAGGAAAGAAAACAATAAACTCCGGATCAGTCATGGGACTAGTATGAGTAAACAAGACAGTTGTATTTTAAATAAACAAGATTTATAAAAGAATTTTCGGGATGCTTTTAAAAATGGAACTACCATAAGACCTCCCGCCACACACACAACGCAAACGCAGAATTGGAGGAGATTTCTTCTTATGATAGTTAAATATGCTTGGTACGAGAAAAGAATTCTTTGATATTATTACTAGTGCATAGTGAAGTAAATCATTTCGAAAGTAGAATATTAATCTTAGCCAGCATAGGCATTCCGAACTATGCCTACTATAGCTACCATTTAAACAGTGGGGCGCCACCATAAGTAAATGGCAGGTTCTACAACTAAAACCGTACAGGTTTTCGTATTGGGAATTGGATTTCCAACAAATGGTTAGGCCAAGGAACTTCCCATTGCCACATGAGAACGCCTCTGGAAGGACGTCCCCGAGAACCAAACCGGATCTCTGCCAACACAAGGCCGGGTTACCCCTAACTGGGTAACTACTGACACGAGTATGCCATCTCCCGGTCGTAACCAACCTTTAACCGGGGCCCCAGCAACAAATCACAAAATCATATATATATATATATATATATCTGCGATATCCACATAAGTTAAGTATCTGGGCTCCATACCATGATACCACTTCTATCCAGAAGATAATGTACATATCCTAAGGGGTGCTACCCCCAATAACCTTGCTGCATCTTTCCTGTTTTGACCATTTCGGGGTGTGAGGTCCGACGAAGTCACGTCCACAAAAACACGCTTTATACAAAGTCATGCTTTGGGTCAACAAATGATCATAGAAATGATCACGAAGATAGACGATCAAATAAATGATCCTATCACGAATAATCAACACAATGATCATTTCACAGCAACACTCAGTATGTCACATTACCAAATTGGGAATATATTGCTGATAACCTTCAACTATATAACCTCTGAGCTCGTACGTCTCAGAGAAGGGTGTTAAGCTAAGAGAATAAATTCTCCGCCACCAACAGAAATATATTTGAAAGAAATCGGCTTTATATCTCAATTTGTAATGTCAGACATACTATCCGTACAAGTCTGTTCCGGGCTCGAACAGAACCGAAGGCACTTCCAAAGAAGTCCTTGCAATCCGGATATCCACAATCCTGATCGGATTCCCCATCACATATGGAGAACTCTATACCGGAGCAACTCGGTGCAGAGTCAATCGACAAATCATCCTATCGCTCTCGCAAATACCCGGTCTTCAATTTCTATCCATAACGTCGAATCACATATTCGAAATGGGTTTTATGACACAAAGGTCCTTTCCCGGTTAATTCGAATAGTGGGTGTCAAATTTTAAAACATGTGGATGTCATTCACAAATATTCACAGGTTCGATGTGGGTTTCGAATAACCAACTGAAATCCGATTCCCTGTCGCATCGAAGTTTAAATGTCGTTTTACGGACAACAGGGTTTTCACATCAATACAGAACAAATCATAATCACAGTGTAATAACATGGCAATTACATCATACAGAATTACAAACAGAACAGAGATATCAATATAAGTTAACAACAATAGTTAATTTCTTCCCAATGTGATTTAAATAAATTTACCACTAAATTAATTTAATTTAATGATGAGAATTTGGATAAATAAACTAAATTTTGATTACTCAATTTATTGTTTCAAAATTTACAAATTCTTACTTACAAATTCATTTAAACACTTAATTGTTTATAAATCAATTTAATTACTTAATTATCATTTTAAACTACATTATTTACTTATTAAACAATTTTGTAAAATGATGTATCTGGATTTAATAAATTAACCCTATAAATATTATTATTATTATTTTTCTTGATTACTTCAAAACGATGATTTATTATTTATAATTACAATTGAATTAAATCTCAATTGACTATATTAATTTATTATTCCTTAATAAATTATCTTAATTTAACTATAAATTTTGAATCAATCATTTTAAATTATTAACTTAATGATTTTTTTTTAAAAATTTACAACTTTAATTTAATTGCTTTTATTTATTTATTATTATTAATAAAAAAATAATTTTAAATCATAATTTATTTTATCATTAATTTATTTACTTCACATTCCATTTACAAACTTTCTTCATTTTATAAACAATGCTTATAAACATTGTTTAAACTTAAGTTTTCGACAAACCTCAACTGAACTTGCTGTTTCAGGTGGCCAACCCGAGTCTCCCCCGAGTCACGCTCGAGTTCGAACGCTGCCTGCTTCGAGTTTCTGCCCAATTCTACCCGTGTCAATAAAATTTTTCAAAATTTGTTTAAGTCAAAACTTTTACACGACTCAACGCTGAAACCCCCCCGAGTCTCCCTTCGGTTTCTCCCCAGTTTTCCTCGAGTCGTGCTTCGAGTACAACCCCTAAGAAAACCCAACCTGAAAGGCTTCAGGCTATAACCTTTCTGCTCATCAACTTGTGCACGTATACGTGTACAACTGGAATCGCCTCCTCTGGTCGAACTTCTGGTCGTCCACACGTCATCGACGACGTGCTCATGCCTCTCAAACACTCACAGGTTCGAACCCATCAAAAATTCAAAATCTCGTTCTCGAACCCAAAAGCTTGAACGAACAACCCCTGAACAATTGCCTCGCCCCAACGCCTGACGCCGCCAGAAACCCAGCGACTCCGTCCATGGCTCGATAACACCCCTAGCTACCCTTCCTCAAGTCATCGTGAAGCTCGGTCAACTCAAAAGGGCGAAATCCTCTTTTTTCTAAGCGCGTTCAAAACTGGAAGAAAAACCCTAACACGATCTCGTATTCCCAATTCATGCAATGGAAAAATAAATTTGTATTTTTCCCAATATCAAGAATGGTTAGGCTTGCCTCAACTCAAATTTTAGCAATTTACGTTGATTCACTTACAAGAAATTGGTAGAAATTCAATCTTTATTCAAATCCAAATTTCCCTTTGAATACTAAACTAAAATTCTTCACTTTTGTTTTAGAAATCATGATTTATAGTAAGGATTTAAGCTATTAACTTGGATTAGCTTTTTATAATACTTGAATTTATCACATCTTCCTTTGATTTCCTGTAAACAACTTTAGTGATAATACCTTACAGACTTGAGGTTTAAATCTGTTTTTTTAATAACCATATTTGCTTTCCATTATCTTGTTTGCTTTTAAAACTGAAGCTTTACTATGATTTAGATGAAAACCACTGGAGTTTGAATGCAAGTCTACCCTGTAACCCATAACAGAGAAGAAGAATATACAGGGTAGCCTGTATATTTATATACATATTTACCAACTATATTTAAAGATAAGCATATACTATGCTATGAAACAAGAATCATCTTTACAGTTAACTTAAAGCCATAAAGTTGATGTTACTCACTGAAATTTGTTTTGAAACAGAAAGCACTCTGGTTTTGGAAGTCTGCAGTTTAACTTCTTTTTATTTTCTGTTTTGATCACCTGAATGCTTTTGAATTTATGAAATATGATGTTTTCTTTTTCAGGTTTGTAGAAGTTTGTTGAATGAAATAAAGAGGCAGGTTGATGTTTCTTTATAACAGATTTTTTTACTGAAGTTTATTAAAACAAGTACAGGATAAACCATGCTGGAAGTAAAAGCATTGAATGCAGGTATGTTCTTTGTAGATGCTTGCATTTAATGAAAGTATGTAGTGTTTCATGCTTTGTATATTCTCAGCATGCTGTCTTGTTTATTTTTCTAATGTAAGAGTTTGTTTTATTTTCTTTTATTTTCTTTTACTTACATATTCTAATTGACTAGTTTGTAGTTACTTTGCTAATTTCAGCATATTTTGTTTTGTTTTAGGTTCTTAAACTTACCTGATTTAATTTAGTAACATGTTTTTTTGTTTGAATGTTCTACTTTCTTGCATTTTCTTTTATAGGTACAGTTCATATGTTTTTATATTTTTTTATAAGTGTTATTTTGTTTGATTTGTTTACATGTTTATATTGCTTAAATGTTAGATTACTTGTTTATTTGTTTAATTATTCATAGGTTTATTTGTTTATTTGTTTGAATGTTTACCTGTTAGATTATAATTATGTGATTTGAATTTTTATAAATTTATCATAACTTACTTTAACAATTTTTAAATTCTATTAAAAGTTTTAACTAAAAACACTAAACTTTGTTCATATTTTATTTCTTTATAACTTTTCAATTTAAATTTCAAAAAAATTTTCAAATATATTACTAAATTTTAAATTCAAAATTTTCGGGATATTACAGCCACCAAACACGAAGCGAGAACCCCTATCATGCTGTAATGAAGCAAATCTGATTCCAGTCTCTTCGAAATGATCAGCGCATTAGACAATATTGATAGTCGATTATTTAACTATCAACTTAACAATCATTCAACCCATTATTTTATTTCCACTGAAAAGCACCAAGTCTTATTAAATTTTGATTTCACATAAATGAAATCACTTCATCCAAAAATATACACTTAAAACATTTAAAATAGAACCACTTAATTACTTTATTCAAAATAATAGTTAAGGAATTGTATAATAATTTGCCAAGTAAAACTTTAGCCAAAAACTACTTCTAAAATAAAACTATTATATAAGGTATAAATATTTAATGGTTATCCTTTACCTCAAAATACTAATTTAACCTTTAAAAATAATTACTACTATAATTAACTTAAATAAATATTTACCTTAACAACTTTAAAGCAACTAAATAATGATTTTTCTAAAACATTCTTCCATAACCAATTTTAAAACTTCTAATTTATACTTAAAAATATCTTTTGAAATTATACTTGGCTTTTTCAGGAAACACACTTTTCATTCCAATATAGCCCATCTAATCGTTTAGAAATCCTACTCGATTTATCCCAATTTAATTTACGTCTCAATCATGTAAATTTCTTTTCCATACTTTTAAAATATAAAACTCTCTTTTATTTTTAAAACAATTTACTCATCCCTTTATAAATTTCCATCGTGAATTTAAAATCTCAAATATCTACTAATATTTATTCACTTTATGTCTAAACCCAGTTTATAAATTCAATAACCTCATTTCCCTTTAAATCGTAGTTTCCAAAACACTTAATCGATTTCCCGATCGATTCTCTGAATTAGTTCCCATTTAAAATTTATTTTGATTTACCAAAATTTATTCAAAAATCCATTAATTCCATATCCACTCCTTTATTATGATTTAAACTCCTATTTAAAACCGAAATACTAACTTCATATTTTATTACAAAATTCTTCCTTTATTTCTCCCAAACCTATTAAATCCTGAATTAAAAAATGAATTCTTTAATTCTTAAACAATATCACTTAAATCCTCAAAATTCATTTATCCCCATTTATTCAAGAACCTCTTTTACCATACTAGGAATTTATTTGATAGGATTTTAAAATTAAACTTTTTATCATTTTCCAAATTCATTCTTTTAATTTATCTAAATTCACTATAACTATTTTACTTAAAATTCTCCTTTTATTTTCCTTTAAAAATTCCACCTTTATATTTTTGATATCTTAAAATCCTAAAATATATTCAGCCAAACCATAGCTTCCAATAAATAGATCATATCACTGAATATGAAATAAATTCAAAATTTTTGAGGAATCCAGTTGGATCCCTCCAACCTGTTTCCTTGCATCCACAAATGTTAACACAATACAAAAATACCAATTCCACTTCGGCGGGGATATCGCGGTATATAGGGTCATCCGCTATTATGCGGGGTGCATAGGGTCTTATCCGCTATATAATGTGGGAATATCAATCACTCCAATATATATATACTACTATATATAATATATCACATCCAGACTGGGAATGAATTTTCAATTCAAAAAATCAACCATTAATTTAAATTTTAACTATTTAAATTCACTAGGAATGTGTAACGGGCCGGTATTTTCAACCATTCGCATCCACACATGTCGAACATGAATTGCTCAAAATACCGCATTGTAAATTAAAATTTGGCAATATTCAGCATAAACAGTAAATAAATAATCACAAATCACAGACACAGATTAATATAATGATACGTAGTGGAATAGATAAATAGTAGTTCATAAAGCTACTATATAAACATCAGAGTTAGAAATAATATATAACAGAATATCTCACATACAGTGAAGTCTCCAATGCAACAGATGACTGCTCTGAACAAATCAAATGGAAGAGCTGAAAGCTAAAACGATAGTTGGATCTCCAAGTGAAGCTCTAAAATCCAAAGGCGAGTCTCAAATGTTGTATTACTCAGTTTGACCCGAGCGTAAGGCAAAACACAAAGCACTCGAGTCAGAATTAACATTCTTATATCAATAAATCCAACTCAAGTGAAATATCAACTGAAATACAAGTAACTCAAAGTATGTTTGTGATAATCATCCTCTAAGGATCCGTGGAACTATCGAAAATGTAGAAATATACACTATACACCGTGGTCATTTCAAATTAATTTATACTTAAAAGCCAAAGTATCATTTCCATTTCATATATATTTATTTCCAAATTTTATCCCTTTCAAAGTTACGATTAAAATTGACTCAAATTCCAAATTCAAATTTAGTCCCATTTACACTTCAATATTATTTCAAAACTTTAAATATTCAACATTTCAAACTAAATTTAATGATTTCAGATAGATTTAGTTTATCTTCATTATTATTTAGTCTTGAGATATTCCGTCATTTGATTCAATATCGTTTAAGTAACCTTAAGTTACATTTTACAAAAAAAAAATTCTTAATTTATTTAAACGTGAAATATTCATTAAATCACTTAAATCAATCTAATTTAAATTAAATATTACTACTAAATCTATATATAAAATTACCATTTATATATAATATCTTAAGAATAAATACTTATTAAACCATATATTCTTTCCGAAACCATAGAAATTATTTTCAAAATATTTATAAATGGACCAACGGTGTCTGTATGTATTTCCTATCCTACGGTCAAGTGATACGGATATTTATCATTTCAGTCCATACACTAAATATATACGGGTGGATATCATTTCAACCTGTAATCCCAAATTCAATTCAATGAAAATCGCTTGGGTCTATCATTTCAACTCATAACGATTTTCTCCAATTCTAAAGTCTGTTCGGGTATGTATCATGTCAACCCATAGTGAATTCTACACTAACAGAGAACTTGCAGAGTGATAATAGATATGAAAAATAATAATAACAAGCATATATCACCAATAACAGTATAATATAAACAACAGGATATGGTGTCATATCCAACAGGTGAACGGTTACAGATGATAGCATAGATGACTATTTAAATAACTACAGCAGCATATTTCCATTGTCGTTTCAATTGAAATTAAATTTAATAATTATAGGAACGCTAATCGTTAGTGATTACTCACCTTTCGAGGCTAGAGAAATTTGACAAGGAAATGAGTTACGAATTCCATAGCAACGCTAGATGGATATGATTCGATGAAGAAAACAGGCACGACGGACAACTGATAATGAGGAATCGATGGAACGATTAGGATCAGTTTGACATAAATTGAAAATAGACATATTATTAATACATATTCAGTATTCTAATTTAAGACAAAAATCAAAGTAATATAAAAATTTCTAAATCATCATTCTTAACTCAAGCATTAAAAATCAAAGATTTTTTTATTATACTTAAACTATTTCCCACAACAATTTCTTAAACACATATTATATAAGGGTTTTTAGGCTCAAGGAAAAAGTTAGAGAAAATTTTTGTCTCAAG
The DNA here is from genome assembly GCA_030765085.1 of Allium cepa. Taxonomy (NCBI): domain Eukaryota; kingdom Viridiplantae; phylum Streptophyta; class Magnoliopsida; order Asparagales; family Amaryllidaceae; genus Allium; species Allium cepa. Next base: position 915,391,144 of record CM060943.1, read on the forward strand.
GACAAGAAGTTTATTTTTTAGGCTGAAGGACACTTTTTAGTGTAAATCACAGAATGATAGTTGTAACTATCATTTTCAATTTACACTAAAAAGTGTCCTTCAGACTAAAAAACAAACTTGTTGTCCCTGAGACTAAATTTTTTTGCAACTTCTTCCTTGTGCCTATTTATCTGTATTATATATATATACACACACATTCCAAAATCCATTGTTTTAGAATAAAAACGCAATTTATCTAAAACACCTACATTTACCTAAAGTCAGTACTCATTTTATATACAAGCTTTTAAGCGTACTTAAAAATATACTTAAATGAATCATAACCCCATATACTTGATACATATCTTAGAATATGAACAACTTAACAAATATAACATATGCAGACCTAAAAAAATTCATGCTGATGCCTAAGAAAATAAGATGCTTTTTAAAACAAACCAAATATACAATACTTAAAATAGTCAATCAAAACAAAATGACTATATATTTTAACTTTAACAATGAGTTACAACACTAACAAAAAGTTTATTATTTTATATAAAATAGTATGACATATATCACAGAACTTAATATCATTTACTTGAATAGACCATATACAAATAAACTATTATAAGCATGTACACAATCCATCAACTTCCATATAAACATATGCATTATATAAGTTTTGTCAACATATTATATGACGTACATAAATTTGTATATATAAAGCAATAGGTATCGGTACAACTTAAACAATGATGCAACTCATTTTTTTCAAACAAATGCTAACATGCTTTAAAAATTCATATACACTAACCTATATATACTGGGTACATCTGCATCTATTTTCTATTTAAACCAATGTTTATAAAACTCCACACTAACTCAAACAAAACAAAAGTTTAAAGCTAAATTTTTAACAAATTTTTTTACACGACTAAAGACTAATGCTCCTAAATATATATGTATATTTATTAAAGAATCAAAACATTAGTGTATAATAAAAATCAAAATTGTTATATATATATCTACTTAAACACATTACTAATATAAAACTATAACCAATTTTAATATAACATATTATAACATAATTAATATATGCATGACTGGTAAAATTTGTATAACAGACATATTTAAAATTTATATAAGTTTATATATATTATATTAAAACGTATATATATAAAATCAGAAAGCAAAGTATTCATATAAACGAAAATAGAATATATACTACCTTTATATATATAACAAATAGAACTCACACGTAAAAAAAAATATAAGTTTGTATATATATAAACCCAAAATAGAAAGCTTTGAGTTATATCTATATATACTACGTATTTTGATCCAAAACTAACATATACATAAAGTAAATTATATATACGTACTTTAAAATAATAAACAACAGTGATAAAATATACTATAATGTAATATACTATACTATTATATGTAACATACGCATCATACAAAAAAAGAATAAGAAGCAACTTATAAGACTATATAAAAAGATTTGATAAAATGAAATATACTATAACATAATATACATATGAATAAATTGCAAGCCATATATTTGCTATCTCCAAAGTTTATATCACACTATATATCACATGCCAACCCATACTAGTACAGCCTTATTACAAAATATTCAACCAAAACCATATACATATCTCTTTTATTTGTATAACAACAAACACATTAAACTAACCTATATGTATTATGTATATAACAAAAGCATGGTAACCTTGATAACAAAACCGCAAATTAACCCAAAAAAGGTTTTAAAACAACTAACTTACTTATATAAGTATATAAATGAAGTGGAAGGAAGCAGAAGGCTTGTTCTGGAATTGGCGAAGGCAACGAGATCCAGGCGGCAAAAGATGAAGAAGCTATGCTTTTATTTTTATTGAAATTTTTTTCTCTGTTCCGAGTGAAAATATGAAGGTGGATTTGGCAAATTTATATTGAAAGCATAGAACAGAGAGAGGGGGAAGAAAAGAAATATATAAAATGGGTAAAGTGGAAAAACTGAACTGTCAAAAGGTTAAAAATGTTTCAGCGGTTAAAACAAGTAATGTAGGAAAAACAAATAGGCACAAATTGGAAAACGTGTCACATAGATATTAAATATAAAGTAGTAGGTGAGGATTTTAGGCAATAAATACTCACGTTGATTTATACATGCAAATAAAATATGAGCTGCAGTCAAATCAAATAATGAAAAAAAGAAAAACGTACGTACGTTATACGTTTCTTCAAGTGATTGTGTAGAACAAAAAATAACAGGAGTAATAAAGCTAGATGACCATTTGAATTTGTACTGTTGGCAATAAAATAAATGAGAAGTAACATAAACACTTGATTGACGCAGATAATTAAGCAATTGATATGCGTGTGCAACAAGTTTCAAAATTTAAAACCGAAGGGAAATTAACTGTCACAATTAAAGGTATTGATATAAATGTAAAGTAATGAATATAGAAAAAAATATTAAGTGCAGATTTCAGGGGATAATAAAGGAAATGCCCGTTCATAATTTAAACTGACACGGATAAGGTAAGGAATATATATATAAATTTTACGCTGAATATGATATGTTTGTTGAGGCCAATAGCACCAAAATCAAGGAATGAAAAAGGCAACAGGGAAAAGAACGGAACAAATAGAACTGAAACATATCAAATTAAATATGAGCAGTTTTACAAGCAACGGTCACCCATTGATTTAGCTGACAAATGTTAAAGCAATTGATTTATGTGTGTTTAAATTTTGAAACGCAAAAGAATAAGATCGACGGAGCTTAAACAATCTGAATTTAGAAAAACGAAAAATGACGTCTCAGTTAGAAGATGATATAGAATTTTTCTACGTAAAAATATTCAGGTTTGGCAAATATTTTATTATGAGAAATTATTAACTGACTTGAATTTAATAGAATTTCACAATGAAATAAACATTCATAAAATCGGATGAAAATTTACCTTCTTATATATTTAAATATATGTATTCCAAATACAAAATTTTAATTTCAAATTTTATTATTTAAAAATTTCTCCAAAATTCAATTAAATACGTTAACAAAACCATTAAAATTTTACGGTCATTACTGTAAAGACCCGTAAATTTAACCGGTTTTAATAACGTTATTAATTGAAATTTTATGGAATTTTAAACGATAAAATTTTGAGATAAAAATTTGATATTTAGAATGTGTCTAGTTAAACATAGCAACAGGAAAATTTTCGTCCAAAAATATGCAAGTTTACTTCATGCGTAAATTTACTTTAATTTAATCAGTTGAAAAACGATGAAAATAAAACGTTTTCGAAACCTAAATATTTTTACATAGAAAAATTCTAAACCATCTTCTAAGGAAGACGCCATTTTTCGTTTTTCAAAATTCGAACTTCTTTAGCTTCGTCGATCTTATTTTTCTGCGTTTTTCTTGCATTTTCCGATAACAGAAAATTCAAATTTTTATAATTCAGTCGTACTACCGATATCTGTATACCATTTTGATCGTCTCGTCATGCTGATCTTTACGGTATAATTAGTTATGTGTTTCGTTGTCCGGTTCGCAGTGAAACTGCGAAACGGCTAACCGTATCGGTTTGAAAATTCAAATCTCTGTTCATTTGCCTTTTATTTGTCTACCGTGAGAAGCTTAAAGACCAATAGCCATTTGCCTTGAATGTATTCTTAAACCAATGCATAAACTTTAGCTATTATCCCAATGTTAACTTTACTAAACTATAACGACCAGAATTTTCGGACTAGTTAAAATTGCCGAAAAATCCGTCCATTTTAAAACTATTAATGAAAACTACCAACTTAGTACACCATATTTGATAAATATTCAACATTATTAAATGTATAGGATAAAATTTCAATTTTACAATTTATCAAAGTAATCAATTTAATCTACTAGGTGTGCTTATATACAAACCAAATACAAATAAATCTAACGTTGCATAACTCAAATAAGAGAGACTGCAATAGCCATTCCTACTAACTCAATAAACATGTCAAATGTGGAATAAAATAGTAAGCAGAAAAAAAACAATCACACGAGATAAACAACAACCATTAACATATAAACATGAAAAGGTTATATTATTTTAGGGGCTGCATCACTACCACTTGTGACTGCCTACGTATAGCCAATTAGATACAGGATCAAGCTAACGTAGTTCTCCTACCACAAATAGGACTCATAGAGCCTACGATGCAACAAACAAATATGCAATTCCCAAAACTACCCACTTAGGCTTAATCTTTAAATTTAGATTTTCAAATCTAATCACCTTTACTGAAATGATCTCTTTGCACATTATTCTCGAATTCTTATTTCAAAAAATTTGAAAAATATATATATATATATATATATCCTTTATATTCAAATTATACTTTACTTCGGGATTTTAAATCAAATCACTTTTGAAAAGTTTATTTGGAAATCCCAAATACTGTAATAAAACATATCAAACCATATACAACTAGATCAGGAGGTTTCTCCCAATAACAAGGCAACTGGGTCCCAGCCTTAATACAATCGATAAATAAGTATATCCCTCTATTCTAAGAGTGGACTATACCAAAAACATATGCCCAACTTTTTAGTTACGGGTTACCCAAATCATTGGTAACATAACAAACCATTTTATATCCCGAAGCGATAAATCATTTCACACTAATATTCATAAGTACTTTCAAATCTATAATAATTTTCATTTCCCAAGTCTGTTCAAAAATCATCTTAAAACCATCGGGTTTAGTCCTTGAAATTCTTTCCGTTTTATAAAACACTTTTATAAAACCATTCATTATATAAATCACTTTTATATAATATAACTTCAAATATTCATTACCAAACATTTCTATTTCTTTTAAAGGGAAAACATTTCATAACAATTCCATTTGAAAACCAATTTTCAAAACAATTCATTAAATTGAAGTGAACAAAACATTACCGCTAAACACCTTATAGTTAAATTGTGAAATACATCACAAGGTGTCAGCCCACAATTATTTTCTACCCAGCCCATGCCCATGGATAATAAATTGCTCATAAACTGGTCGAGCAAAGTCAACAATCAATAATAATAATCAGTGCTCATAAACTGGTCGAGCCTAATTCAAACAATCAATCAATGAAATAAACACAATAACAAATGATAAACAATGCTTCATTCTATCAAATATTTATAACATTTTAACGGTTTGATATTTATTTTGGAGCATCCGGGCTTTCCCTTCGACATGTTTCGTCCCTCGCCCAAGTTTCCATGGATCTCACAGACGAAACACATGTACTAATCATTTTTGCATACCCCATTCAATATTTAACTTCTAAATTTTAAATTACTTAATTAATCATCCAAACATAATATCAAGTAAGGAAATCAAACCATTGTTTTAGGAAACAAAGTAAACAAGCATTTAATAAGCGTTTTCAAACAACTTAACGCTTACAGTTCTTTCAACATAGCAATGGCTTTAATTAACATAAAATAAGAAATAACTTACTTTGGATTCCACTCCGTCAAAATTTAAGGCAAGGAACTTAAGATCTAACGCATACTTCCTACCATGCTTCGAAACCAAATAAATGTAAGCTCGAATTCCTCCTTCCTAGTACTTGGCCAAGGCTTGGGATGGAAGTTGACCGAAAGTATAAAGAATAAGTGGTGGAGCTTTGAACTTGATTTCCCAAGATTTAGATCCGAAAAATAGGCCTTCTTTTCCCTTGTTTTTGACTCTTTTGCTCACAAAATTTGAAAAACTTATTAACTGAAAAGTTGTTGCCAATTCTTTTCTATTGAATTTGAAAAAAAAAGAATCATTTGAATCCAAGTTTTTTGAGGGAGATATGTTCAAAATAAAAGAGCTATTCTCGGAATGAAAGAGATATGTTCACATCTGACTTTATATTTTATATTTCAAATCATTCTAAATACTATATTTTAAAGCGGTCAAATTCTAGGCCGTTACATAAATGGTTCACATCTGACTTTATATAACTTTTCCATTTGCAAAATTAATATCCTTATTTGGCACCCGTAGCTTCATTTTCTCTGAAGTGAAAACAAAAAAATGAGATATATTTATCTCCTCATACAAGCCACGCAGCCACCCTCCCCTCCCCTTCCATCGGCCGCGAGCCACCACGACTCCTCTACGACTACGCCTACATTCAGTGGCCGCTTAGCCCATCGCCTCATTCCTTCCATCAGTCGCGACCAAGCTACCGTCTACCTTCCCCTTCGGCCCTTCTTTCCACCATCCACCATCGTTAGCAGCACCCGTGTCTCCTTCACTACTGAGTGCATCTCCACCAACCGACCACACACACTATAAATCAGTCACCATAGCCGACTCCCCTTCATTCCCTCCTCCAACCTTGACTTGACTTGCAACGTTCTCAACCTCTACCTCCTCGTTGCGGAGATCTCCCACTACCCACCTCAACGACCGAGTTTAACATGCTCCACCCTCTTTAGTCGAGGACGAACAAGTTCTAACTCCACCAGCAAACTCCATTCCTCTTCGCCGAACATTATACATCGCCATCATGCCGCGTGCTCAGCTTACTACACCTCACCGAGCCACCAGAAGTCACCACGTATGCTCCCTCCGCCTTCCTCATTTTCGCCCACCACCCTCCAACCGCTCATGCGAGTAGCCCAAAGCATCGGCCTGCACCGAGCCTTCTCCTGTCGCTTTGTCCATAAGAGTGGTAATCCCTCTTGTTTGAATATGTATCCATACTTCCTAGTACCTCTTGTGTGCGAAGCTGATTGGCAACTTCCTTTATCCCAGTAAATATTGCAGCAGTATATTTAGGATTACGTAAAATATATAGTAGCTCATTTTATATAAGTATGTACAATTAGATTAGCTAATTATAGTTTGTACATAAGTTCTCAATCATATGTATCATTTTGAAAAATTGCACATGTTGCTTCCATAAATACAATTGTATGTAACTTTCAAACTGAGTATATAGTTTAAGTCATACAAGACCTTTGTTAAAACTCTTTTATATATTATATATATTGCATTTGCTATGCATAGTAATATGATGAGTCTGGTATAATTTATGTTAGCCTATAAATATATAAACTGTTTGGATATTTTGTTTTATAAAATACTGATTTTATTTCAAGGCTATATTATATAATTTGTATACATTTATCTATAGCCTATATGCATTTGTAAATATAAGATTCTGTGCTTTGGTTATAAAGTTTATTGGTTTGGTTATAATAGTATATATACTTACGTTGGCATTGGTTTGTATGCGTTTGAATCAGTTGCCATATATATACAAGTATTTAGTGATTTTGAACGGTAATATTTGTCTCACTGTTCATATATATGTACATATATATTATATAAATGAAGTAAGATGATATATATGTAAGTAGTAGCTCCTCTTATTTCTTTAAACGGTTATATGTCAGTTACTTCTTTTCATCCTTAAATTCCTCACAGTTTTAACATTTAATATATGTGTTGTGGCAAAATTTAATTATATGTACCAGTTTACGCAGATAAGTGGATATGAGTTTGGTTTTCTTTTACATGTTTGAATATATGTTTTAAAATGATTTTTAAATACATGTATGTATATTAAAAATATTTAGGACCAGCTTATATCAAGTTGATTTTGATTCACTCTATCAATTCCTTTTATCAGCTTTGTCCGTCATGCCTGTTTCTTCGTCGAATCGTGCCCATCGTATCGTACTCTAAAATCCGTGCTTGGATTCCTAACCCATTTCGGTGCCAAATCTCTCTAACCTCGAAAGTTGAGCAATCCCTCACGAATAATGTTCTTTTATTTATTAAATTTGATTTCAATTGAAATGACAATTGAAATGTGTTGATGTTAGTTAATTACACTAATATATATATGTTATTACCTTTATCAGTTCGCTTGTGACATTTGAAACCATTATCTGTTATTTATGCGATGATAATACAGTCTGGCTGATAATTGATTGATTATTGATGATTATATTGGACGTTAAATTGTTTATGTTAAAGTGATAAATAGTATGCAATTGAAATTGATATAGGATAGTTAAATTTGTATAATATGATCCACTTTAAATGTTAAATTAATTGATACGTAGAAATTTGTTATTACACCTTGAACCATTTGAAGTTATGTTGTATTAATTGATGAAATATGCTATTGAATAATTAATATCGTGTAGAATTGCATTGAATAATTAGTGTAATAATCTTTAATCTACATGAAATGATAGTGTAGATTCTAGAACTAATTATATTAATTTGCGCAAATAACAATGTGAATTAATACGATTATTTCGGGATTATTTAAATAAATTATTGATTGTGATTGTTATTTGCTGTTGCTTGTTTAATTACTTTGACACCATCCCAGTTACCACGCTGCAAGTTCCCTTTGATATGTTTTGTTTTGTGAATTGAAATGGAATCGGGTTGAAATGATAAATACCCAACTATAACTTTGATTTTAGACAGAAAATTAAATAAAACCGATTGGACAATAATTTGATTTAAAAATTTAAAATAAGATTTTACTTGAATAAACATTAAAGTTTTGAAATGAAATTGGAGTCCGAGATGTTAATGAAGAAAATGTTAATATTTGAAATCTGAAACAAATATTAACATTGTAATTGATGAAAAACGTTGTTTAAAAAATAATAATTTAATAATAAAATTTGTAATTATTAATTATTAGTTTTGATATTATTTAATAATTAATTTTGAAATTATTTAATAATTAAGTATTGAGATTATTTAATAATTGAATGAGACTGAATTAATTGATAATTAAATAAAATATGAATTCTCTGATAAGAAAAATTGAACTTTTGAATAAGTGAATTTGAACTTCGTTAAAAAAATGAAATTGGGTTTCTTTATTAATTAAGCTTTGGAAAATTTAAGTAAGTTAATAAGTGAAATTGAACTTCTTGAATATGTGAAATTTAGTTTCTTTATTATTTGTTTGAAATTTGGAACTAAGTAAAACAATTAGTGAGATTGAATTTCTTCAACAAGAAATAAAATATGATTTTTTTGGAATAAATATAAGACTTGTAATTTAAGAACTCGATTGATGAATTTATTTGAATTCAATTTGTAAGTTGATATAATGAAGTTGAACATAGGAAATTGATTTAATGAAATGTAAATTCAATAGAAATTGTTTTGGATGATAAATTAACTTAAAGAATATTGAATGAAATCGATAAATGAATTTAAATTAATTTGATTGTTAAATTAATTTAAATAATTATGGAATGAAACTTATATACGAACTTGAATCAATATTTGAATTGTTTAGATCGAAACTGAAATCGAGTTATAAGATTTTGAAATGGTAATTTAGAAGTTATGAAACGTAAATTTTGAAAATTTGATTTAGAAAGACAAGTGAAATAAGGGTTTAAATTTTTTAAGTGGAATTGAATTTCATTTGGTTTGATATATATATTAAACGACCAATCGGTGTAATAATTACGAAAGTTATTAAAGAGACTGGAATCGGTTATGGACATACTCTCTATATAAACTGAAAACCACTTTATTAACTATACGCGAAGTGTGATCCAGAATGAAGTGGTTGGAATGACGTACGCGATGACTGAAGAAAGAGAACGATAATGGATAGCCTTGAAACTTGTGTCAAATTGGAAATGACTAAAATATGGGCCGTGTCGGGCCAAATGAGGTTAGCCACCTAGAGCGAACACACTTCTTCGTAAACTACTCATTACTTGTTATTGATTGGTGCACCCTCGTACTTTTGAGAGTGTTGTTTCACGGTGTTGCGATCGTTGTGGCGCTGCGTTTTCACCAGTCCGGATCAGGAAAACGGTATTTTCACTACCTTAGGTATTGTCTCATGTGATTTTTCATACTTGTATCCTTATATACGCGACCACTACGAATTTGTTTTGTGTTATACCTATTGAGTACTCCCTGATATCCCACTGGTTTACGGTGGAGTTTACAGTGCTGTATAGACTATAATGCTTATATAAAATGTGTTAAGGGGATAATGGTAACGCCTTAACACTATTTTGATATTTATATTACTGATAGACTTTATCTATTTAGCGTATATTACTACATAGTAGATAGTTTAACGGATCCTTAAAGGATGGTTATTCCAACATCCTTTGAGTTATTTGTATTTCAATTGTTATTTCACTTGAGTTGGATTTATTGATATAAGAATGTTAATCCTGACTCGAGTGTTTTGTATTTTGCTTTACGCTCGGGTCAGATTGAGTGTACCAGTATTCAAGACTCACCTTTGGAGTTGGAGCTTCGCCTGGAGATCTAGCTATCTATCCAGCTTTAAGATATTTAGTTGGTTCCAGTGATGTATTCTGATTCTTGTATATGACTGTTGTATTCGAAACTTCTGTTGTAATTTATTTAACTCTGATATATATAGTAGCTTCATGAACTACTATCTTCTCCTTCCGCTGCATATTATTACTCTTTGTCTTTGATTCTGTGATTATTTATTTACTGTATATGCTCAGTTTTGCTAAATTTAAATTAACGATTCGGTATTTTGAATTATTCAAGTCCGACATGTGCGGATGCGAATAGCCCAAAATAACGGATCGTTACAGTTGGTATCAGAGCTTTGGTAGCTCTAGGCAAAACTTAGCATATAAGGTAAACGTATTTATAGAATCACTGCCACTCGGGTTTCAATCTCTTCTCCTTGACTCAATTCCTTTGAATTTTGGAACGTTCCCTGCGGTTCTAAAATTCGTTCGTGTCCCTCACTATTCGTCTTCTTTCGATCCTGGAGTATCCCATAACTCCACCTCGATTGACCTTTACAATGAATCGACGGTCTCGCCAATCTTCAAATTATTTGTAAATGGGTGAAACTCCTTTACAATAGACATCGATTTATCGGAGATTTCTATATCCTCGGTTTGCGATGCTACTATCTCCTGCTATGCCTGAGTTCTATTTCTTGCGATCGAATGTTGATTTAGCTTGGAATTCAGCATCGATCTTATTCTTGAGGTTACGGTCGACCCGGTTAAGGTTGCTCGTGAATTAAATAAGTTTGTCCATCTCCCGATTCTGTTAATTGAACTATCTTATCTTCTGTTTCGAACTTATTATCGGATGAAAATTCTCTTTGATTTGATTTCCATCAAATTTGAATCTCTATCCTTGTTTGAAATCCATCCTTGTATCGTCGAGCGAGGAAGTGTATTTGTAAATTAATATTTAAAATGTTTTATATATATTGTGTTGTTTGAGTTGTTGATATTGATTTTGGTTTTCGATCGATTCGTCTGATCAACGCTATCGATAGAATTTCCAAAACCCTTGAACAGAAAAAACTGACATAATATTGTTTTCAAATTGGTGAATAAAATAAATTTTGTATGATTATAATATATGTAAGTATAAATTTTCTGAAATTAAATAGTAATGAATTGGTTGTTGAAAATAATAATTTTTGATTTTCATTTATTGTTGTAAACCATTGACGATTGAATAATATAAATATATGAATTCATAAAACTTAGTTATAATTTGATTTGGAATTTGAAGTGAATTTAAAATAGAATTTGAGAATTTGATTTTCGATAATCTCGAGTATGGTTTTAAAGTTTTAAAATGTATATTATTTAAATATTTTCGAATAGGAATGGTTTTCAAAGAATTAAATGATTAAATTAGAGCTCTTCTCTTTTGTCCCTTGAAAATAATTTCGGATATGACGGCCGCATCATCGACATTCATTTTCGAGTTTCGAAGTGGAGAGACAATTATGTAGCTTTGCTACAATCTTGTTTTGGAAATTTAAATTGATTTGGATTTCTAGAGTATGACCTGATTTATAATACACATTGATCTATGATTTTTGATTTTATTTGATGTATATTGTGTATATATATTTATTCATCTCTAAATGGTTTGAGATAAATCCGAAATTTAAATTCTTAAATTTTATTGAGGATAATTTCAAATTATAAAGGAAATTAAAATTGTGAACAAATATTAAACTTAAAAATTTGAATTGGGAAATTTCACCTATATAATTGAATAATTTATCATATAAAATTTTTGTTAAAGGAAAGTTCATGAATAAATTTGAGTGGGTATAATAGATTTTATACATTTAAATTTTAGTTATAAAAAGATTAGTAGAGGCAAATAGAACAATAAGTTGATGGAATAATATATTATATGAAATATTGTTAATCGAATTGATATAAATTTGAGTAGTTAATATAGGTATAAATATACTCAATAATGGGAATGGATATATTAAGGAAAATAAATTTAATAATAATTTATAATAAAGAAGAATTAAATTTGTTGAATAAAATATGATTATTAATTAGTAATTGGGTATAATTGATAATAAGATAATGAATAAATGAGATAAAATAAATGAGATAAAATAAAATTTTCCTTTGAAAGAATTAATAAATTAACAATTTAATCAATTAATGAAATACTTTGAATTTAAATTCAATTATTGGATATTAATTTGATTAAAATCGAAATTTATAATTTGAACTAACAAATTTTAAATTTGATGAACATTATTGATTTAACATGAATGTATTTAAACCAATCAGTGAATATTAATCTGTTTAAATCGAAATTATATGGTTTAGATTAATTGTTTATTTTATTTTCCAATCTATTTTCTTTTCTAGTTGGTTCTATTCTCATACCTCTTTCCTTTTCGAGGACGAAAAGTTTTGAGCGGGGGAGAATGTAACGACCCGAAAATTTAGCCGGTTTTAATAACGTTATTAATTGAAATTTTATGGAATTTTAAACGATAGAATTTTGAAATACAAATGTGATATTTAGAATGTGTCAAGTTAAACATAGCAACTGTAAAATTTTCGTCCAAAAATATGCAAGTTTACTTCGTGCGTAAATTTACTTTAATTTAATCACTTAAAAAACGATGAAAATAAAACATTTTCGAAACCTAAATATTTTTACATAGAAAAATTCTAAATCATCTTCTGAGCAAGGCGTCATTTTTCGTTTTTCAAAATTCGGACTTCTTTGGCTCCGTCGATCTTATTTTTTTGTGTTTATCTCGAATTTTTATAATCCAGTCGTACAACCGATATTTGTATAACGTTTAGATCGTCTCGTCATGTTGATCTTTACAGTATAATTATTTTTGTGTTTCGGTGTCCGGTTCGCGGTAAAACTGCGAAACGGCTAGCCGTATCGGTTAGACACTTCAAATCTTTGTTCATTTGCCTTTTATTTGTCTACCGTGAGAAGCTTAAAGACCAACAGCCATTGGCACCTTGAATATATTCATAAACCAATGGGTAAACTTTAGCTATTCTCCCAATGTTAACTTTACTAAGCGGTTCACATCTGACTTTATATAACTTTTCCATTTGCAAAATTAATATCCTTATCTGGCACATGTAGCTTCATTTTCTATGAAGTGAAAACAAAAAAATGAGATATATTTATCTCCTCATACAAGCCACGCAGGCACCCTCCCCTCCGCTTCCATCGGCCGCGAGCCATCACGGCTCCTCCACGACTACGCCTACATTCAATGGCCGCTTGGCCCATCGCATTCTTCCTTCCATTAGCCGCGACCAATCTACCGTCTACCTTCCCTTTCGGCCCTCCTTTCCACCATCCACCATCGTCAACAACATCCATGTCTCCTTCACCGCTGATTGCATCTCCACCAAGCGACCACCCAGACCATAAATCAGTCACCATAGCCGGCTCCCCTTCATTCCCTCCTCCAGCCTCGGCTTGACTTGCAACGTTCTCAACCTCCGCCTCCTCGTTTTCGAGATCTCCCACTACCCACCTCAACGACCAAGTTTAACGTGCTCCACCCTCTCTAGTCGAGGACGAACAAGTTCCAACTCCACCACCAAAATACATTCCTCTTTGTCGAACATTGTACATCGCCATCATGTCGCGTGCTCAGCTTACCTACACCTCACCGAGCCACCAGAAGTCACCACGTACGCACCCTCTGCCTTCCTCATTTCCGCCCTACACCCTCCAGCCACTCACGCGAGTAGCCCAAAGCATCGGCCTGCTCCGAGCCTTCTCCTGTCGCTTTGTCCATAAGAGCGGTAATCCCTCTTGTTTGAATATGTATGCATACTTCCTAGTACCTCTCGTGTGCGAAGCTGATTGGCAACTTCCTTTATCCCAGTAAATTTTGCAGTAGTATATTTTAGGATTACGTAACATATATAGTAGCTCATTTTATATAAGTATGTACAGTTAGATTAGCTAATTATAGTTTGTACATACGTTCACAATCGTATGTATCATTTTGAAAAATTGCACACGTTGCTTCCATAAATACAATTGTATGTAACTTTCAAATGAGTATATAGGTTAAGTCATACAAGTCCTTTGTTAAAACTCTTTTATATATTATATATATTGCATTTGCTGCGTATAGTAATATGATGAGTCTGGTATAAGTTATGTTAACCTATAAATATATAAACTATTTGGATGTTTTGATTTATAAAATACTGATTTTATTTCAAGGCTATATTATATAGTTTTTATACATTTATCTATAGCCTATATGAATTTGTAAATATAAGATTCTGTGCTTTGATTATAAAGTTTATTAGTTTGGTTATAATAGTATGTATACTTACGTTGGCATTGGTTTGTATGCATTTGAATCAATTGTCATATATATAAAAGTATTTAGTGATTTTGAACGGTGATATTTGTCTCACTGTTCATATATATATATATATAATATAAATGAAGTAAGATGATATATATGTAAGTAGTAGCTCCTCTTATTTCTTTAAACCTTATATGTCAGTTACTTCTTTTCATCCCTAAATTCCTCACAGTTTTAATATTTAATATATGTGTTGTGGCAACATTTAATTATATGTATTAGTTTATGTAGATAAGTCGATATGAGTTTGGTTTTCTTTTACATGTTTGAATATATGTTTTAAAATGATTTTTAAATACATGTATATATATAAAACATATTTAGGACCAGTTTATATCGAGTTGATTCTGATTCGCTTTATCAATTCCTTTTATCGGCTTTGTCCGTCTTGCCTGTTTCTTCGTCGAATCATGCCCGTCGTATCGTACTCTAAAATCCGTGTTTGGACTCGTAACCCATTTTGGTGCCAAATCTCTCTAACCTCAAAAGGTGAGCAATCACAAACGATTAATGTTCCTTTATTTATTAAATTTGATTTGAATTGAAATGACAATTGAAATGTGTTGCTGTTAGTTAATTACACTGATATATATATATATATATATATATATGTTATTACTTGTATCAGTTCACTTGTGAAATCTGACACCAGTATCTATTATTTATGCGATGATAATATAGTATGGCTGATAATTGATTGATTGTTGATGTTTATATTGGACGTTAAATTGTTTATGTTAAAGTGATAAATAGTATGCAATTGAAATTGATATAGGATAGTTAAATTTGTACAATATGATCCCCTTTAAATGTTAAATAATTGACACGTAGAAATTTGTTAATTACACCTTGAACCATTTGAAGTTATGTTGTTTTAATTGATGAAATATGAAATTGAATAATTGATATCAAGTGTAGAATTACATTGAATAATTAGTGTAATAATCTTTAATCTACATGAAATGATAGTGTAGATTCTAGAAATAATTATATTAATTTGCACAAATAAAAATGTGAACTAATTCGATTATTTTGGGATTATTTAAATAAATTATTGATTGTGATTGATGTTTGCTATTGCTTGTTTATTTACTTTGACACCATCCCAGTTATCACACTACAAGTTCCATTTGATATATTTTGTTTTGTGAATTGAAATGGAATCGAGTTGAAATGATAATTACCCAAATATAACTTTGATTTTGGACAGAAAATTAAATAAAACCGATTGGTCAATAATTTGATTTAAAAATTTAAAATAAGATTTTATATGAATAAACATTAAAGTTTTGAAATGAAATTGGAGTCCGAGATGTTAATGAAGAAAATGTTAATATTTGAAATCTGAAACAAATATTAACATTGTAATTGATGAAAAACGTTGTTTAAAAATTAGTTATTTAATAATAAAATTTGGAATTATTATTAATTAGTTTTGAAATTATTTAATAATTAAGTTTGAAATTATTTAATAATTAAGTTTTGAGATTATTTAATAATTGAATGAGACTGAATTAATTGATAATTAACTAAAATTTGAATTCTTTGATAAGAAAAATTGAACTTTTGAATAAGTGAATTTGAACTTCGTTAAAAAATGAAATTGGGTTTCTTTATTAATTAAGCTTTGGAAAATTTAAGTAAGTTCATAAGTGAAATTGAACTTCTTGAATATGTGAAATTTAGTTTCTTTCTTATTTGTTTGAAATTTGGAACTAAGTAAAAAAATAAGTGAGATTGAATTTCTTTAACAAGAAATAAAATGTGATTTTTTAGAATAAATATAAGACTTGTAATTTAAGAACTCGATTGACGAATTTAATTGAATTCAATTTGTAAGTTGATATAATGAAGTTGAACTTAGGAAATTGATTTAATGAAATGTAAATTCAATAGAAATTGTTTTGGATGATAAATTAACTTAGCGAGTATTGAATGAAATCGATAAATGAATTTAAATTGATTTGAATGTTAAATTAATTTAAATAATTATGGAATGAAATTTATATACGAACTTGAATCAATTTTTGAATTGTTTAGATTGAAATTGAAATCGAATTATAAGATTTTGAAATGGTAATTTAGAAGTTATGAAACGTAAATTTTGAAAAAAATTTTTAGAAAGACAAATGAAATAAGGGTTTAATTTTTTTAAGTGGAATTGAATTTGATTTGGTTTGATATATATATTAAACGACCAATCGATGTAATAATTACGAAAGTTATTAAAGAGATCAGAATCGGTTATGGACATACTCTCTGTCTAAACCGAAAACCAATTTAATAACTATACGCGAAGTGTGATCCGGAATGAAGTGGTTAGAATGACGTACGTGATGAATGAAGAAAGAGAACAATAATGGACAGCCTTGACACTTGTGTCAAATTGGAAATGACTAAAACAGGAACCGTGCCGGGCCAAATGAGGTTAGTCACCTCGAGCGATCACACTTCTTCGTAAACAACTCATTACTTGTTATCAATTGGTGCACCCTCGTACTTTTGTGAGTGTTGTTTCGCGGTGTTGCGATCATTGCGGTGATGCGTTTTCACCAGTCCGGATTAGGCAAACAGTAGTTTCACTACCTTGGGTATTGCCTCCTGTGCCTTGTCATACTTGTATCCTTATATACACGACCACTACGAATTTGTTTTGTGTTATACCTATGGAGTACTTCCTGATATCCCACCAGTTTACGGTGGAGTTTACAGTGCTGTAAAGACTATAACGCTTATATAAAATGTGTTAAGGGGGATAATTGCAGCGCCTTAGCACTATTTTGATATTTAAATTACTGATAGACATTATCTATTTAGCGTATATTACTACATAGTAGATAGTTTAACGGATCCTTAAAGGATGGTTATTCCAACATCCTTTGATTTATTTGTATTTCAATTGTTATTTCACTTGAGTTGGATTTACTGATATAAGAATGTTAATCCTGACTCGAGTGTTTTGTATTTTGCTTTACGCTTGGGTCTGACTGAGTGTACCAGTATTCAGGACTCACCTTTGGAGTTGGAGCTTCGCCTGGAGATCCAGCTATCTATTCATCTTTCAGATATTTAGTTAATTCCGGTGATGCATTCTTATTCTTGTATATGACTGTTGCATTCGAAACTTCTGTTGCAATTTATTTAACTCTGATATATATAGTAGCTTCATGAACTACTATCTTTTGCTTCCGCTGCATATTATTACTCTGTGTCTGTGATTCTGTGATTATTTATTTACTCTATATGCTCAGTTTTGCCAAATTTAATTAACAATTCGGTATTTTGAATTATTCAAATCCGACATGTGCGGATGCGAATAGTCCAATAACTATTCTCCTTGACTTAATTCCTTTGAATTTTGGAACGTTCCCTGCGGTTCTAAAATTCTTTCGTGTTCCTCACTATTCATCTTCTTTTGATCCTGGACTATCCAATAACTCTACCTCGAATGACCTTTATAATGAATCGGCGGTCCCGCCAATCTTCGAATTATTTGTAAATGGGTGAAACTCCTTTACAATAGACATCGATTTATCGGAGATTTCTGTATCCTCGGTTTGCGATGCTATCTATCTCCTGCTATGCCTGAGTTCTATTTCTTGTGATCGAATGTTGATTTACCTCAGAATTCAGCATCGATCTTATTCTTGAGGTCACGGTCGACCCGGTTAAGGTTGTCCGTGAATTAAATAAGTTTGTCCATCTCCCGATTCAGTTAATCGAACTATCTTATCTTCTCTTTCAAACTTATTATCGAATGAAAATTCTCTTTGATTTGAATTCCATCAAATTTGAATCTCTATTTCTGTTTGAAATCCATCCTTGTATCGTTGAGCGAGGAAGTGTATTTGTAAATTAATATTTAAAATGTTTTATATATATTGTGTTGTATGAGTTGTTGATACTGATTTGGGTTTTCGATCGATTCTTCTGATCAACGCTATCAATAGAATTTCCAAAACCCTTGAACAGAACAAACTGACACAATATTGTTTTCAAATTGGTGAATAAAATAAATTTTGTATTATTATATTTTATATAAGTATAAATTTTCTGAAATTAAATAGTTAATGAATTGGTTGTTGAAAATAATAATTTTTTATTTTAATTTATTGTTGTAAACCATTGACGATTGAATAATATAAATAAATGAATTCATAAAACTTAGTTATAATTTGATTTGGAATTTGAAGTGAATTTAAAACAGAATTTGAGAATTTTATTTTCGATAATCTCGAGTATGGTTTTAAAGTTTTAAAATGTATATTATTTAAATATTTTCGAATAGGAATGGTTTTCAAAGAATTAAATGATTAAATTAGAGCTCTTCTCTTTTGTCCCTGGAAAATAATTTCGGTGATGACGGCCGCATCATCGACATTCATTTTCGAGCTTCGAAGTGGAGAGACCATTATGTAGCTTTGCTACAGTCTTCTTTTGGAAATTTAAATTGATTTGGTTTTCTAGAGTATGACCTTATTTATAAAATACATTCACTACAACAAAAATACCCTATTACAACGTCCTTTTTACAAAGGGCATTGGCTGCCCGTTGTAATAGAAGGCTATTACAACGGTCCATTCAGGCCCGTTGTAATAGATGAACTATATAACGCCCTTTTTACCACGGGCGATGACAACCCGTTGTAATAGAATGCTATTACAACGGTCCTTTCAAGCTCGTTGTAATAGAAGTCAATTTTACAACGTTCACGAAATGTTCGTTGTGATAGATGAAAATTTTACAACACCCTTTTTACAACGGGCGATGACAACCCATTGTAATAGAATGCTATTACAACGGTCCTTTCAATCTCGTTGTAATAGATGTCTATTTTACAACGTTCACAAAATGCCCGTTGTAATAGACGACAATTTTCCAACATTCACAAAACGCTCATAACGCCCGTTGTAATAAGTGCCAATTTTATAATGCGTTAAAAATATCCGCTTGAATAGGTGCCAATTTTACAACGGTCTTAAAATGCATGTTTTAACCGTTGCTAATTTTACAACGATCATAAAATGCCCATTTTAATAAATGTCTGTTGCCAATTTTCGACAATCAATAATCAATAGTTACAATCATTAATAATATTATATTAATCATTTATAACTTATAGTAATTAATGATTATTAATAAATAAGCATTAACTACTAATTATCAACCTTTTTAGTTTAACAACTTTAATAGATGCTAATTTTCAACAACTCTTAATCGATCATTGTTTTCTTCGATTATCCAATATCTTAGATGTCGTAGGAGGATAATAATCATTCAATAATAAATTAGGAATATTAGTTAATTATTATTATTACTGACTAATATTAATAATTATTAATCAATAACTAATAACTAATAAAATAATTAACCAATAGTAATTAACAATTAATAAATGAGAATTAATTTTTAATAAATAATTAAAAAACAAAAAATATTTATATAATGAATATATATATATATATATATAATTATCTTATATCTAATATCTACTATTAATAAAGAGTATTCAACGAGTAGATTTGCACAGTGTCCTTTTAATAGTTTAAAATTTTCATAAAAGTATGAAATAAAAATAAATTAAAATTTTAAAAAATATTAAAATTTAGTAAAATATCAACTCGTTTTAGTCTGATTTTGTTCCATGACTGAAATAACTGGAGTGTCACAAAATTTCGAGGCATAATATGCAGGTGAAGGTTTCTCTCGTAACTCTGATTCTTTGACATGCAAATATCCTTTTGGGTCCAAAATCAAAATTTTGGCTCCATTGCCAAAAAATTTGGCTCCAAATGTAATATCCCGGAAATTGGAGGCAATATCAATTTAATAATCTGTGATACAATTAAATTGATTTAATAATATTTGTTAATAATAATTTGAATTGATTTAATAATCTACTTTTAAACAAATGATTAACTGATAATTTACTTTTTTTAAAAGCCAATTAAATTGTTTTCTATTTATAATATATATATCTGTATATATTGTAAATAGGTTTTCTTTGTTTTAAGCTTAATAAAATAAAGACATGATTTCTAACTCTAATATTTTTGGAAAATTAGGAATTTGATTTTTATTTAATATATAATAAATAATAAGGTGATCTTAAACATACTCAAGATAAATTTAATTTGTTTAGAAATAAATTTAACCTAGAGTTTAAAATTTAAACAAAAAGTTTCGTTATGTTTTTTAAAATATAGCTTGATAAATAAGTATTTATATTTTAAAAGAGTTCGTTTCTTTTGAAATTTATTTTTAATTTAATAATAAGTTATATTTAAACTATATCAATATTGTAATATCTTTGAAAATGGGTTTTACTGTATAAATAGAGTAGTTATTTTAAGATATGTATATTGTTGGAAGAAGCTATGATTTGTAGTCTTTCAAAAATGTTAAATAAAATAATACTTTGTAAATCTCAACATAAGTATTTATCTATTTAAGTTAAAATAAAAGTAATCTATAAGTAAAATAAATATAAAATTAAGAACAAGTGTAAAAGGAAGAAGTATATACATGTATAAAGTAAAAATGCCTATTTTACTTGAGAGTAACATAATCAGGCTTGTACACGTAAATATAGCCTGTGAAGAAAATATACAAAGTAAGAAAAAAAAACAAAATATCTAAATACAAAATGATCTGTAGCTTGTAGACTAAGAATCAGACAAGCATAATCATAAAGTATAAACAAATATGGTATGCAGGTTAGAGAGGAGAAGTAGAAAGCTAACTAAAATATCTTTACATAAGAAATGATTAAATTAGCTAAATAGGGAACATTGAGTACATTAGCATTTAATGTTTCAGATTTCCCAGCAAACAAGAGTCTATTCGAATTTGTTCAAAATCTTTTCAGCCTCCATTTTGAAAATTCTGCCTGATAAAACAAGATTAAACAGTGCACAGCATTTGCTTGTCTCAGATGCCACCTTCCTCTGTAATATTTTCCTTCTATATATACATATCTTCTCAGTTCATTTGCGAAGAATAGCAAGCTTTTCTTTTTTTTTACAACTGAAGTTTTATACATCAACAAGCTTAAACAACATCATACAAAAATTCCATCAACTTTGCAAAACCTGAAACTGCCTCCATTCAAATCTGTGACCAACTTCCTCAAGACCAGATCAAAGGCTTCATTTTTATCAAGCCATTAGCCTGTAATTATTTGCAAAATGAAGAGCCTGTGCATTTTTCTCAAGTTTTTCAAAATAAAAACAGAAGCTCTGTTTTCATTTTAGGTGAGTAACATTTATTTTTAAAAGCTTAAATATATAAATCTAAATTGCATGATCTATGTATGAAATAGGTGAGTTTGTGTGAATATATGATAGTGAATTTCTGTGCATTTTGGATGTGAGTTGTATACATGTTTCTGAATATCTGTAAACACATATATCTCCAGTTCTTAAAACTATAGCTTTAGTTTAAAAAACTTTATCTCTGGATCAAGTCATCTTTGGAATTTATGATATAAACAAAAGTTGATTGTCCAATCATTTGTCAAAGTATAAAAATTTATCTGAGTGGGAATAAATTGTGTGTTGCTCTGGAAACTAAAAATAAACAAGAAAGTTAAGTTTTGGATGAAATTCAAACATTCGAATTTATTGATTCAGGGTTACGAACTGAATACTTAACCAAAATAATGATTTTTAAAAATGAAATCACTAATTTTAATAGCAAAATGAATGTGTAGTCCTGTTTTTACTGGGAATTAGTATTTGAGGGGTTATTGATGTTCTCAAGTATCTGAGAGGGTGTAATTGCCAAAGGTGATAGTGGGACCATCGGTGATGGTGGGAAAATTAGTTGAAGTGGTGGCAGATCACGGTGGTGGTGGTGGCGGCGGCGGTTTTAAGTTGCTAAACCTAGATTGGGCTATGATGTGATGTTTGATTTGTCGCGTGGCCTAGGAGCTATCGAGTTCGCTGAAACTCAGGAGGGTAGTAGCTCGGTCATGGACGAAGTGGTGGCCGGTGGTGCTAGGGCTCTGGTGGACGGAGTTTGGGGTGCGGTGGATTTTCCAGGTTTCGAGAGAAACCTGATTTTTTTTTGGTTTCCAGGTGGAATTTCGAACTCGCTTTTGTTTCAGATTGCTGTGGTGGCTCTGGGGGTCGTGGTGGAGTCTGGTGGTAGTCAGTGGCATGGTGGAGCATATGTGGGTGGTCGGAGATGGCTGGGGCCACGGTGCACGTGCACTGTTCCATTAAAGTGGGGTGGGTTCTTTGGTCGTGTGCAGGGTTTTAACTCGGGAAAACTCGAGTTTATTCAAGTGTTTGACACGAAGTAGAGGTAGGGGAGACTCGAAGCAGTTTTGGCATCTCTCGAGTCAGTAATTGTTTCCAGTTTTTTTTTTTTTTTTGGTAAACCTGGCAGTAGCATTGTTTCTAAAACAAATTCAATTTGAACCCATTTATAAATAAATAATGGAATTAAATAAAGTGTAAATCTAGTTGAAGTTTGAAATCAATTTACTTTTGAATTCAAATTTAAATAAAAATAAAGTTTAAAACAATCAAATATGGGTTTCAACCTGACAGTTTCAGGTTTTAAATGTAATTTAAAATCTGAATCAAAACTTTAACTGTGTTTGAAGTTAAAAGTTTAAAATATAGATTCAAGTGAACTTTTGAATCTAAGTTTTAGAAACGAATTTGGATTTTTAAATCAAGAATTAAAAGTCAAGTTTTTCAAAAGCAAGTTAAACCCAAATTTTAAATTCAAAGTCAAACTAATGAAATCAAAAGTGTTAAACCCAAAATTAAACTAATGAACTCAAAACTGAAAAATAAATCAGATTTAAAATCTAAATGTATAAAGAAAAATTAAATTCAAATAGTTCGTTTTAAAAGTGTTTGTTTCCAAATAAATGTTTGAATTGGTTTTTACATAGTTCTTTTGAATGGGAGTTAAATAAATTGTTTTAACTTGGGAATTTGCAAGTTTTAAAATATAAATGTCTTTTGCAAGTTTAAATTTAAATTAAGATTCAAGCAGTTGAAGTTATGGGCCTTTCCTATATAAGTACATATATGAGTAGTTAATGTTATTTATAGGATTCTAAATTGAATTAAAATTTGATAAATGTTTGCATAAGAATCATTTTGAATCTTAGATTCAAAATGGAATTTTGAATTTAAATTTGAAATGTAATGTTCTAATATACTTAGATATTAATAAAGTCATAAATAAAGAAATGAATTATTTTAGGGATAATTAAGATATTTAAAATAATTAAATGATAGGTTAATTAAGAATGACTTATGTATTTAAGTTATAAATTAATAATTTAGATTAATTTATAATTAGAGATCAAGTAAGAAGTAGTTTAAGAAAAGTTATTAATTAATGAAGATAATTAATTAAGAATTATTAATTAATTAATATATGTGATTAATTTTGGATAATTAATTAGATTCATTAAATAATCTATTATAAATTGTTAAATGTAATTACTTGATAAAAGTAATTAAGAAATTAATTACTTAATTTAATTAATTTGATAAAATGATTTATTTAAGTTAATTAATTTAATTTAATTAATTTAAGAAATCATTTGATGATTTGATTTGTATAATCACTTAGTGTATTCAATGGAGCATAATTACTTGAGAAAGTAATTAATATAATTACTGAATGTAATTAGTGAAGATGATGTGTTAAAGAAGTAATTTGGATAATTACTTTTGTAATTAATCAGAGGATAAATTAATGGAGATAATTAAATATGGAATAATTAATTTATTAATATGAGTAATTAAGGGAAATTAAGTACTGGTTGATATTAATCGAGGTGGTTAATAATTGTGTTTAATTAAGGATTAATCACTTAATGTAATTAAATTAAATAAAGTAATTTAATTTAAATCCAAATTAGAGATCATTAATTAATAATGAAATTAGGAATATTTTCATTAAGAAATAATTAATAAGGTGGTGATAACTTAAGGATAATGTAATTAATTGTATTTAATTATAAATAAAGTAATTAAATGTTAATTACTATAAATAATTTAGGATAATTAATTTTGGGAAATTAATTAAAGACTAATTACTTACTGTAATTATAAGATGATTATCAAGTTAATCAAGGTAAATATCTAGAAATTGATTAATTAATTTGATTACAATGGTTGTGTAAGCAAGATTTATAGATGAAGTAATTAGTTTAATTTACTTTAAATTAATTAGAAATAGAAGTAATTAATTTAATTCATTTTAAATTAATTACAAATGGTATAATTATAAATCATTGCTTATGGATGAGTGATATTAACATTTCATTGATTGATTCTCATCTCAGATATGAGATGAGTAATATCTATGTGATATGGATGCTTGGTTTAAGTATGATAATATTTAATTACCCGTTTGATGATAATATGAATTATCTGTTTATGATTATGTGATTATCTATTGTGATATTATGAATTATCCATCTGTGTGTATATTGATGATATTGAATTGAACTGTTAAGACTAAATAGACAACTTGGCCTTAAAAGACACGTTTTAGATTTCGATGAGACCGGGATCGGGTTTTCCGCATTAGGAACATCCGAAAACTACATCGATTCCAAATTAACGATAGGTCGTAAATCTGAAGTGAAGAAGAAGATTCAGAATGCAAGGCTTATCGTCGTTAACTCTGAGGGTGATTCAAAAATGAGTGTAACGAGATAAATCCTTCGGTTTCGTTCGAACCCGTAACGAACTTGTATGGATTGAATGCTTTCAACACATCATCTGTGGACGATGAGCATTCTAAGAAATGTATTCTCTAAAGGTAATCGTATCCTCAAGCCTCATCAACCGGGAATGGCTAAAACAGGGGAGGTGCAGCAAGGTTAGGTGGGTCATGCCCAAGCAGGACAAGGATATTCCCCTGTCTAGATGTCCCTTTATTTCGGCTTAGTGGGCAGTAGCGAGGGCTATCTGTGGGGTTATCTTGTTCGGGACTGTTCAGTAAAGAATGGTTCCGGCTATAACAACCCGCATATTTATCGATTTTATATTTAGATATTTTATCGTTAGTCGGATTTTCGTCCGAAAAGCTACTTTTTGCCTACGGTCGAATTAGGACTCAGGACCACTCCCATTGAGTTTAAAATGTCGTTTGCGACCTTTTTTAGTATAAGCTTCGATATGTTTGGAGAAAGTTGGTTTTTGCTACTTTTCACTTTGGGTTTGGGTTTGGGCTCAGCCCTATGTTTAACTTATGCTCAAATCTGAGCCACTCTTCCACATTCACCCTCATTCTCTTCTCTTTTCAGTTTTTAAAGTATTAATGGTGGGAGAGATTGGAAATTAAAACTCCAAAACCCTAGTTCCTTTTGCAACTTCAAATTCCTAGCTCCAAATTCAAGAGAACCCATTGGTAAGCATTCTCTTCTTCTTCTCCAACTTATTCTCTTACCAATTTCAGAAATTCCTATACCTAATTTTGGGAATGATCTTGTTTTGAGCATAGATTCAAGCTCATTTCGGTTGTGTTGAAGAGAGGTTGATTCTCCATTTTCTTTCAAGCTTCTTCTTGTTTGATTTTGTGAAAAGGTGAGATTTTTAATCTCACATCTAAGTCTATGAATTATCTTCGATTGTTAGGTATAAATTCCTAACACCTATTCTTGTGCAATTGCTTTTGAGAATATTCCAATTTTAGTGTTTGAAAGCCAAATCCTTAAAAATCGTAGCTTTGAGGTTCAAATGTGTTTTTGGTGATGCATCGAGGAGCCAATAGGGCCGGGTAGCCATTAGGCATAATTCCCTAGCGTCTGTGCTCGTTCGGTTGCGAATTGGTGGAGGTTGCATATCAATTTATGGGCATCAATTTGCAGAGCATCAGGTTCGGTCGACCGACCCCCCCGGTCCGGTCGACCGACCTGCTAGTAAAAGTGCAGTTGCACTTCTCTGTTTCTGGTTCGGTCGACCGACCCCCCTGGTTCGGTCGACCGACCTGATGCCCGAGAAGTTTTCAAAACAGGGTTCGGTCGATCGAGCTCTGTAGCCGGCCGACCGACCTGATGCATTTTGCCTTTTTTCGCCTAGTCGCATGAATTTCCAACTTTGATCGATTCGAGTTGTTTCCTAGTTGTTGTTATCATCTATTATGACTTTGATGACTCTTTTTTAGGGATTTTTGAATATCCATTTCGGTGGATCCTTTATCGATTTCTTTGGATTTTATTCACGTCTTCGTATGTGAATTTTAGTGATTGATTGTTCTTACAATCTTCTTCGTGATTTGTCACTTTAAAAATATAAAGGTTTTCTATACTAGTAGTAAATATCAATACTCTTTCCTCAAACGATTTCAATACTATTTTAATACGAAATTCGTTTATAAAACCGTTTTCCAATCTATTAGTATATACAAACCTTTACCTCACTCGTATGAGAAATCTAATTAAACGACTTAGTAAAACAAGTGGTATGAAACGCTTGCGTTCACTTTGTTGGTTAATTCTTGGACTTGTTCGATTGAAACTCTTGTGACAATTTTCTAGTGGAGATCTACAATTTGTTCGTAAATATTTAAGTTAAGCTAGTGGTTATGGGACATGATGCTAAGCTCATATATTTACTAGCTTACTGTAATCGACACTTCTCGTTGATCATGACGATCATCTTTGTGATTTAGACTAGCAATGTGCGATGTCTCTTTGTCTACGAGGGAGACTAAACCCCGTTTTGTGGAGTTTTGACTCAATTTGGTGGGGTAGCAACCCA
Organism: Allium cepa; assembly: GCA_030765085.1. NCBI lineage: Eukaryota > Viridiplantae > Streptophyta > Magnoliopsida > Asparagales > Amaryllidaceae > Allium > Allium cepa. The sequence continues at coordinate 915,418,583 of CM060943.1, forward strand.
TGGTCTTCGGGCCGTTTGTGGAGCTTCGGCTCAATTTGTGATGGTTAGCAACCATGGAATTAGCATTCCGTTTGTGATACATGTGTTGGTGGGCTTTATGCTCCCGTTTGTGATAGGCCTCCCCCCCTTTGTGATTTCTTGATTTCTTGAGATGATTTCTAGAGTTTGTGTTTCACTAATTTTCGTGATTTCCATTGATAGTTTTCTCAATATTTGTGCATTGGTGAATTTGTGCGTCATTGACTTTTGTGATTTCTGTATTTCGCATATTGAATTCTAGAATTTGTGTGTCATTGACTTTTGTGATTGACATTGATATTATTGTCAATATTTGTGCATTGTTGAATTTGTGTGTCATTGACATGTGTGATTGACATTGATATTATTGTCAATATTTGTGCATTGGTGAATTTGTGTGTCATTGACTTTTGTGATTGACATTGATATAATCGTCAATATTTGTGGTTTGATGAACGAAATAAGGAGTATGGAATTTCTTTGATTCTTGTGTAGATTTAGTGATATTGATTAATCTCTCGTTGATTTTCAATTACTTATATATATCACAGCTTGGAATTGTGATTATTATGTGTTTAGTCATATCTCTTATTCTATATCATTTCATCTGATATCTATAGTTAGACTGATCCGTTTGTTATTTTCTTATTAAATAATACTCGGGTCAGACCGAGATGTTACAGGTGCTTCTGCTTGACTTCTCTCTTGGGATTGATTTCTCTGACTTTTGGTTAACTACTTAGATTAGTAGTTTTTGTTGTATACATTTGAGATATAGACTCCATAATGTATACTTATTCTTTTGTGTAGTTCATGTAACTATTCTTTTGTGATATTATGGATCTTTTTAGACCACTACTCTGATGTACACTTCCTAGTGTAATATTCATATCTATTTCCGCCTTTGTGATATGAATTGTCTGTGACTGATTTATGTTATGTTTATTTCTATATTTGTTTCCGAAGATATTATAGCCACTGTGTAGTAGCTTTGAGTTTGTGTTGGTATGTCGGATTTCCCTCTTGATAAAGTAATGCATGTTATACTATCTGACATATCGATGCTCGCGCAAAGCAATTACATAGATGGTCGCTCCTCAACAGCCTTATTCTCCGTGCTAGTTGACAGCATTCTCCGTAATGTTCTTGGCTAGTGTGGGTATAGAGGTGGGGCGTCACACCGGCCTTGTGATGCAGGGGGTCGGGAGTGATCCTCGGTACGTTGATCTAGACCACGTACTGTGACGGGCGGTACCCCAGTAGCCCTGCCATTGTATGGAATCCACAATCCAATAAGTGCCAACGGTTTTGATTGTATTACCCACTTTTGTGGCTAGTAGCTGGAATTTAATGAATGTAACAATTTCGGCTATTTTCTATTTACTTGAAAACCCTAGACCTATTATAATATCACAGAATTTCCTATCAAATGTTTTGGTTAGCGTAAGGTAAAAACTTTTCCATATTTATGTGTGGGGAGTCTTACGTGATACCTTTTGTTTTCAAAAGATTTTCAAAGTTAAGCAACTTTAACCTGTTACTCATACCAGACCCATGTCTGACCCGGAGTTTATTTTTGTTTTTCATAAACTCTCGGGTACCCAAATTTTTATGGGTAGCCAAGGGATTCAGGTTAGCTTTGACGAATTCTGGAGGAGCAATGGAGCAGGAGGCTTCAGCGTTGCAGATATACATATGGTTCCGCTGTGTTGGTATCTCTGAGCCGTATTGTTTGAGTTGTTTGTGTATTGAGTTGTATAACTAGACATGAGTTTATAACTGTCTAGTATGTGATCTATTGTCTGTATAACTATGATATATGTAAAATTATGTAATACTTATGTGATTATTATATTTTGTTCCATTCCGCTGTGAGATTCTGATGTTGTTATTCTTTCTTCTCTATCTTTTCTATTTTCTCACCCCTTTCTTTCTTCAAGACGAAGCGGTTTTTTGGGCATAGAAAGCCGGGTCGTCACAGTTGGTATCAGAGCGCTAGGTTGAGTGAATACCTAGGCTCTTGAGTGATTTCTTTCAGAGAGAGCGTATTTGTAATTTTAATATATATATTAATTTATTTATTCCTACTTATTTGTTGGGTTACCTGTTCAGTTTTTCCCATGAGCTATAAAGGTAGATAGGGTGGTGGTGTGTGAACACGACTACCAATGGTTGGAGTTTGAATGTTTGAATTGTCGAAACTGTAGACCTAATACCGTCTCGAGTGAGCTTTGAGTGGTATAAGGATTTCATTGATCTCTGAAGGAAATCTGTTGAGATTCGGAGTTCATTTTTGAAGTTTAAGTTTGGATGAGCTAGAGTTTGGATCTGTCGGTTGGACAGAAGCAAGTCATGATATTTTTATATATCAAGGTGTAGTAGCTGTGTGATGAGACACGGTGACTATGGATGTCTCCGAAGATGTTTTCTTTGGAACAAGTCAAGGAAGTGTGTCTGCTCGGTGTTGCGGCTGTGTTCAGCTGGATGTTTCTGTTTGCTTTGAGGTCCGAATTTCTCGAAGAGCATGGGATTAGGAATTCTTTTGGCTTAGGGGTTTTTCTTGAGGAAACTTTAGAAGCAGCAGAGTAGCTCCATTTCTTCGATGGATTGGCCACATAAGAGTAAGCTGTTCCGATTGGTAAAGAGAGAACGGTATCTTTGGAATTAGGCTGGATCAATCGCAAAGGTGACTTGCGATGGTTTGAGTATTCTCTTGTGAATTTTTCTGGATGTCTTCAGGAAGTTAGAGTTTGGTCAGCTTCTGAAGATTGAATTTGGTATCGACGGGATTTCAGAAATGGTACCGATGGTTCAACTCAGTAATAGGATGATTTTGGAGTTTGGTAAAGTAACCCGGATTTTGGAGGAACTTCAGAATTTTCTTTTTGATCTGTGAACTTTATTTTTGGAATGTGTTGACCAGTCTATGCTTGAGTTCATCATCAGCATTTTCATCTGCTCAGTCAGAGTTGCACAGAGGAAGCATGGTGGTAGCTGTTTTAGTTTGGAAGCAATTGGATGTTGCAGTGTTTGGATTGGAGAGTTCTACAGGAAATTTTTTTCAGGATCTGAGGCCAGATTGGAGTGCACCTGTTTAATTTTTTTCTGGATAAGAGAAGTGAGTTCTGTCTTCTGATTTGGAATAGAGCTTGTGTTCTAAGTTTTGGTTGATCGTAAAAACATTATTTGTTAGATTATTTTGGACTAGTTTATTTTTAGGACATCAGCAAAAGTTGAACTGATCAGTAAGGATGAGGGAAGCCCAAGATCGTCCGAAAGGTTTTATGGATAAGAGACGGACGAATTTGGATTCCGAAGTCGGAGATTTGATTTTGGATAAGTGTTTAGTCTTCAGGATTGGATTATCAGTTTGGATAACTGGAATTCATTGTGTTTCACGTATCTCTGAGGGAGTACGTGTAAGATCTATCTCTGATTATAGAACCAGCAGTTCAGGGAGTTTTGATTGTTGATTCAGGTTTGTCTGTAGTTTGATATCCTGTCTTGTTTGTAGATCTAGATGAGTAGAAGTTCTGTAGCTTAGCAATATTGTTTGTTTGGATTCTATAGAGAGAGTAACCCGGTATTTATACTTGGGGAAACTCGAGACAATTCTATCTAGAATTCTGTCTAGATAGTTAAATTTGTTTGATTGGATGAATTGGTTGCTATGATTGTTAACTTATGATTGATATATGCTTGTGTTTTAAAATTAAATCTTCAATTTGATTATTAAATTACCTTTGTTTTAAATTTCGGGGACGAAATTATTTTAAGGGGGGAGGAATGTGATATCCCGAAAATTTGAGGCAATATCAATTTAATAATCTGTGATAAAATTAAATTGATTTAATAATATTTGTTAATAATAATTTGAATTGATTTAATAATCTTCTTTTAAACAAATGATTAACTGATAATTTGCTTTTTTTAAAAGCCAATTAAATTGTTTTCTATTTATAATATATATATCTGTATATATATTGTAAATAGGTTTTCTTTGTTTTAAGCTTAATAAAATAAAGACATGATTTGTAACTCTAATATTTTTGGAAAATTAGGAATTTGATTTTTATTTAATATCGAATAAATAATAAGATGATCTTAAAAATACTCAAGATAAATTTAATTTGTTTAGAAATAAATTTAGCCTAGAGTTTAAAATTTAAATAAAAAGTTTTGTTATGTTTTTTAAAATATAGCTTGATAAATAAGTATTTATATTTTAAAAGAGTTCGTTTCTTTTGAAATTTATTTTTAATTTAATAATAAGTTATATTTAAACTATATCTGTATTGTAATATCTTTGAAAATGGGTTTTACTGTATAAATAGAGTTGTTATTTTAAGATATGTATATTGTTGGAAGAAGCTATGATTTGTAGTCTTTCAAAAATGTTAAATAAAATAATACTTTGTAAATCTCAACATAAGTAGTTATTTATTTAAGTTAAAATAAAAGTAATCTATAAGTAAAATAAATATAAAAGTAAGAACAAGTGTAAAAGGAAGAAGTATATATATGTATAAAGTACAAATGCCTATTTTACTTGAGAGTATCATAATCAGGCTTGTACACATAAATATAGCCTGTGAAGAAAATATACAAAGTAAGAAAAAAAAAACAAAATATCTAAATACAAAATGATCTGTAGCTTGTAGACTAAGAATCAGACAAGCATAATCATAAAGTATAAACAAATATGGTATGCAGGTTAGAGAGGAGAAGTAAAAAGCTAACTAAAATATCTTTACATAAGAAATGATTAAATTAGCTAAATAGGGAACATTGAGTACATTAACATTTAATGTTTCAGATTTCTCAGCAAACAAGAGTCTATTCGAATTTGTTCAAAATCTTTTCAGCCTCCATTTTGAAAATTCTGCCTGATAAAACAAGATTAAACAGTGCACAACATTTGCTTGTCTCAGATGCCACCTTCCTCTGTAATATTTTCCTTCTATATATACATATCTTCTCAGTTCATTTGTGAAGAATAGCAAGCTTTTCATTTTTTTACAACTGAAGTTTTATACATCAACAAGCTTAAACAACATCATACAAAAATTCCATCAACTTTGCAAAACCTGAAACTGCCTTCATTCAAATCTGCGACCAACTTCCTCAAGACCAGATCAAAGGCTTCATTTTTATCAAGCCATTAGCCTGTAATTATTTGCAAAATGAAGAGCCTGTGCATTTTTCTCAAGTTTTTCAAAATCAAAACAGAAGCTCTGTTTTCATTTCAGGTGAGTAACATTTATTTTTAAAAGCTTAAATATATAAATCTAAATTGCATGATCTATGTATGAAATAGGTGAGTTTGTGTGAATATATGATAGTGAATTTCTGTGCATTTTGGATGTGATTTGTATACATGTTTCTGAATATCTGTAAACACATATATCTCCGGTTCTTAAAACTATAGCTTTAGTTTAAAAACCTTTATCTCTGGATCAAGTCATATTTGGAATTTATGATATAAACAAAAGTTGATTGTCCAATCATTTGTCAAAGTATAAAAATTTATCTGAGTGGGAATAAATTATGTGTTGCTCTGGAAACTAAAAATAAACAAGAAAGTTAAGTTTTGGATGAAATTCAAACATTCGAATTTATTGATTCAGGGTTATGAACTGAATACTTAACCAAAATAATGATTTTTAAAAATGAAATCACTAATTTTAATAGCAAAATGAATGTGTAGTTCTGTTTTTACTGGGAATTAGTATTTGAGGGGTTATTGATGTTCTCAAGTATCTGAGAGGGTGTAATTGCCAGAGGTGATAGTGGGACCATCGGTGATGGTGGGAAAATTAGTTGAAGTGGTGGCAGATCACGGTGGTGGTGGTGGTGGTGGTGGCGGCGGTTTTAAGTTGCTAAACCTAGTTTGGGCTATGCTGTGATGTTTGATTTGTCGCGTGGCCTAGGAGCGATCGAGTTCGCTGAAACTCATGAGGGTAGTAGCTCGGTCATGGACGAAGTGGTGGCCGGTGGTGCTAGGGCTCTGGTGGACGGAGTTTGGAGTGCGGTGGATTTTCCAGGTTTAGAGAGAAACCTGATTTTTTTTTGGTTTCCAGGTGGAGTTTCGAACTCGCTTTTGTTTCAGATTGCTGTGGTGGCTCTGGGGGTCGTGGTGGACTCTGGTGGTAGTCAGTGGCATGGTGGAGCATATGTGGGTGGTCGGAGATGGCTGGGGCCACGGTGCACGTGCACTGTGCCATTAAAGTGGGGTAGGTTCTTAGGTCGTGTGCAGGGTTTTAACTCGGGAAAACTCGAGTTTATTCAAGTGTTTGACACGAAGTAGAGGTAGGGGAGACTCGAAGCAGTTTTGGCATCTCTCGAGTCAGTAATTGTTTCCATTTTTTTTTGTAAACCTGGCAGTAGCATTGTTTCTAAAACAAATTCAATTGGAACGCATTTATAAATAAATAATAGAATTAAATAAAGTGTAAATCTAGTTGATGTTTGAAATCAATTTACTTTTGAATTCAAATTTAAATAAAAATAAAGTTTAATATAATCAAATATGGGTTTCAACCTGACAGTTTCAGGTTTTAAATGTAATTTAAAATCTGAATCAAAACTTTAACCGTGTTTGAAGTTAAAAGTATAAAATATAGATTCAAGTGAACTTTTGAATCTAAGTTTTAGAAACGAATTTGGATTTTTAAATCAAGAATTAAAAGTCAAGTTTTTCAAAAGCAAGTTAAACCCAAATTTTAAATTCAAAGTCAAACTAATGAAATCTAAAGTGTTAAACCCAAAATTAAACTAATGATCTCAAAACTGAAAAATAAATCAGATTTAAAATCTAAATGTATAAAGAAAAATTAAATTCAAATAGTTCGTTTTAAAAGTGTTTGTTTCCAAATAAATGTTTGAATTGGTTTTTACAAAGTTCTTTTGAATGGGAGTTAAATAAATTGTTTTAACTTGGGAATTTGCAAGTTTTAAAATATAAATGTCTTTTGCAAGTTTGAATTTAAATTAAGATTCAAGCAGTTGAAGTTATGGGCCTTTCCTATATAAGTCCATATATGAGTAGTTAATGTTATTTATAGGATTCTAAATTGAATTAAAATTTGATAAATGTTTGAATAAGAATCATTTTGAATCTTAAATTCAAAATGGAATTTTGAATTTAAATTTGAAATGTAATGTTCTAATATACTTAGATATTAATAAAGTCATAAATAAAGAAATGAATTATTTTAGGGATAATTAAGATATTTAAAATAATTAAATGATAGGTTAATTAAGAATGACTTATGTATTTAAGTTATAAATTAATAATTTAGATTAATTTATAATTAGAGATCAAGTAAGAAGTAGATTAAGAAAAGTTATTAATTAATGAAGATAATTAATTAAGAATTATTAATTAATTAATATATGTGATTAATTTTGGATAATTAATTAGATTCATTAAATAATCTATTATAAATTGTTAAATGTAATTACTTGATAAAAGTAATTAAGAAATTAATTACTTAATGAAATTAATTAGATAAAATGATTTATTTAAGTTAATTAATTTAATTTAATTAATTTAAGAAATCATTTGATGATTTGATTTGTATAATCACTTAGTGTATTCAATGGAGCATAATTACTTGAGAAAGTAATTAATATAATTACTTAATGTAATTAGTGAAGATGATGTGTTAAAGAAGTAATTTGGATAATTACTTTTGTAATTAATCAGAGGATTAATTAATGGAGATAATTAAATATGGAATAATTAATTTATTAATATGAGTAATTAAGGGAAACTAATTACTGGTTGATATTAATCGAGGTGGTTAATAATTGTTTTTAATTAAGGATTAATCACTTAATGTAATTAAATTAAACAAAGTAATTTAATTTAAATCCAAATTAGAGATCATTAATTAATAATGAAATTAGGAATAGTTTAATTAAGAAATAATTAATAAGGTGGTGATAAATTAAGGATAATGTAATTAATTGTATTTAATTATAAATAAAGTAATTAAATGTTAATTACTATAAATAATTTAGGTTAATTAATTTTGGGAAATTAATTAAAGACTAATTACTTACTGTAATTAGAAGATGATTAATCAAGTTAATCAAGGTAAATATCTACAAATTGATTAATTAATTTGATTATAATGGTTGTGTAAGCAAGATTTATAGATGAAGTAATTAGTTTAATTTACTTTAAATTAATTAGAAATAGAAGTAATTAATTTAATTCATTTTAAATTAATTACAAATGGTATAATTATAAATCATTGCTTATGGATGAATGATATTAACATTTCATTGATTGATTCTCATCTCAGATATGAGATGAGTAATATCTATGTGATATGGATGCTTGGTTTAAGTATGATAATATTTAATTACCCGTTTGATGATAATATGAATTATCTGTTTATGATTATGTGATTATCTATTGTGATATTATGAATTATCCATCTTTATGTATATTGATGATATTGAATTGAACTGTTAAGACTAAATAGACAACTTGGCCTTAAAAGACACGTTTTGGATTTCGATGAGACCGGGATCGGGTTTTCCGCGTTAGGAACATCCGAAAACCACATCGATTCCAAATTAACGATAGGTCGTAAATCTGAAGTGAAGATGAAGATTCAGAATGCAAGGGTTATCGTCGTTAACTCTGAGGGTGATTCCAAAATGAGTGTAACGAGATAATGCCTTCGGTTTCGTTCGAACCCGGAACGAACTTGTATGGATTGAATGCTTTCAACACATCGTCAGGTGGGCGATGAGCATTCTAAGAAATGTATTCTCTAAAGGTAATCGTAAACTCAAGCCTTATCAACCGGGAATGGCTAAAACAGGGGAGGTGCAGCAAGGTTAGGTGGGTCATGCCCAAGCAGGACAAGGATATTCCCCTGTCTAGATGTCCCTTTATTTCGGCTTAGTGGGCAATAGCGACGGCTATCTGTGGGGTTATCTTGTTCGGGACTGTTCAGTAAGGAATGGTTCCGGCCTTGTGATGCAGGGGGTCGGGAGTGATCCTCGGTATGTTGATCTAGACCACGTACTGTGACGGGCGGTACCCCAGTAGCCCTGCCATTGTATGGAATCCACAATCCAATAAGTGCCAACGGTTTTGATTGTATTACCCACTTTTGTGGCTAGTAGCTGGAATTTAATGAATGTAACAATTTCGGCTATTTTCTATTTACTTGAAAACCCTAGACCTATTATAATATCACAGAATTTCCTATCAATTGTTTTTGTTAGCGTAAGGTAAAAACTTTTCCATATTTATGTGTGGGGAGTCTTACGTGATACCTTTTGTTTTCAAAAGATTTTCAAAGTTAAGCAACTTTAACCTGTTACTCATACCAGACCCATGTCTGACCCGGAGTTTATTTTTGTTTTTTATAAACTCTTGGGTACCTAAATTTTTATGGGTAGCCAAGGGATTCAGGTTAGCTTTGACGAATTCTGGAGGAGCAATGGAGCAGGAGGCTTCAGCGTTGTAGATATACATATGGTTCCGCTGTGTTGGTATCTCTGAGCCGTATTGTTTGAGTTGTTTTGTGTATTGAGTTGTATAACTAGACAGGAGTTTATAACTGTCTAGTATGAGATCTATTGTCTGTATAACTATGATATATGTAAAATTATGTAATACTTATGTGATTATTATATTTTGTTCCATTCCGGTGTGAGATTCTGATGTTGTTGTTCTTTCTTCTCTATCTTTTCTATTTTCTCACCCCTTTCTTTCTTCAAGACGAAGCGGTTTTATGGGCATAGAAAGCCGGGTCGTCACACCAAACTTCATAGTTTCACCAATTCACCCCTTTCTCTATTCATTTTCTAATTAGCAAGAACTAATTCCCAAATCAAAATTCACCACCTCCATCAGAAAATAAAAAAAGTCAAAAAATGTCGCCTTTCTTCATCTTCCCGCTCCTTCTCATCACTACTGCCTGCGCCATCGATGACATCTCCGACATGTCAATTATTGCTTATAACAAAAATCATTGATTTCTTGGCATTGAGAGAAGCGAAGCGTCCAGGTTGCAGATGTACGAGCAGTGGCTGTAAGGAGGCGAGAAAAGTTTTGAAAACGACAAAGATGGAGACTGTGAGGAGAAATTGAGGTCGATGGATAAAGGTTAGATTATTTTTTCAACGATTTTATGAAGATTTGCTATAAGGCTTCATGTTTGGATGAGGATTTTTCGGTTGCTAAGGGGTTTTCGTTTTCTTCATATTGTAGCTGCATTTATGCATAGATATTTCCTTGATGCTAAAATTCTTATATCATCTTCAGCATAGGGTGAGTATCTTAATGATCATATGTTTCTTTTAAGTTGATACTAAATTACCATGACTAATTACTTGCTGGACGTATTTTAATGGGGAAGCCATAAGAACATATTCAATGATGCCAGAGTGCCGATACTACGAATCAAGGATTGTTGGTTTGGATTTTTATGGAATGATAGCAGAAATTAGGGTTCTATTCCTTTTTTCAATTTAATGGACTATTTCCCTTCCCTGATTATTTGGTCTTTTGGATTTGGTTATTTTGTTTTTGTTTATCCCTTGATTATTACCTTTGAAATGAATATGGATGCTCCAGTGAAAGTAAATTGGAATTGTATCTGATTTGTCATACGTACATTTAACATTTTAGGTTGATACTGAGTGCAAGACATACTGAGTGCAGCAAGACGTCGGGTAACTTTGCAAACATAAGTATATTAATTTTCACTATCTGATAGAAGTTCCACATGTTACTTGCTTGATGGTGCAATAGTATTTAAGTTTAGTTGATTTTGTATCTGCTTATATCTATATTATTAAAACTGCGCTTAAGTATGGAAGTGCTTAATTTTTGGCATGAATCAGTTTTTCACCTTTTTGCCAATACTAATTCTATGGGGAACTATCTTGTACCTCAAATTTGTCCCCCATTATTATTCTCTTTTCTCTTTTCACCCCTTCATAAGTTCCTAAATTCATCTTACAGCAAAATTTTGAAATCCGTTTGTCTCCTTCAGACTAGCCTTATTCAATTGGTTGTTTCTTTGCTTCTTTTCTTCATAGTTATGATTTTTTTCTTCTTCATATAGGTTCTGGAATACATAAATGCATCGCCAGAAAAATACAAATGCGTATGTACTGCAGGACATAGCAGAAGCAAAGGAAATTTAGAAGAAAAAAGCCGTTGTGTGGGTTTTGATTAACTAAAATATTATGGTTCAAGATTTGCTTCAATGTCGTTCAGTCTAAATTTTAAATCTTGTGTTGTTATTTGTATGTACTACATGTTATGTTAGTTTAGTGTTGCATTTGATGTTTTGTAACTATGTAAAGATTTATGAATGATGTGAGTAGATAAATCCTTTTGTTATTTTGAAATATGAATTCTTTTGCTATTTTTAGTAAATATAAATAAATGTGATTGCCATTAGTATAATAATTTTGTTTCAATTCAAATTAGTTTAAATTTACATGTGCATTTTAGTAGTTTTTTTTCTCATTTGAATATATTTAACAACGGGCAAAAACAGTTGCAAAAAGATTCCTTTGCAACGGGAAAAAATAGTTGTAAAAGACCCTTTTACAACGGGCAAAAACCGTTGTAAAAGACCCCTGTTGCAACGGGTAATAATCGTTGTAAAATTCATCCACTCTATTACAACATCTCATAATACAACGGGCCTAGGCCCGTTGCGAAACCCCTATTACAACGGGTATTGCCCGTTGTAAAAGAGGTATTTTGTTGTAGTGATTGATATATGATTTTTGATTTGATTTGATGTATATTGTGAGTATATATATTTATTCATCTCTAAATGGTTTGAGATAAATCAGAAATTTAAATTCTTAAATTTTATTGAGGATAATTTCAAATTATAAACGAAATTAAAATTGTGAACAAATATTAAACTTAAAATTTTGAATTGGGAAATTTCACTTATATAATTGAATAATTTATCATATAAAAATTTTGTAAAAGGAAAGTTTATGAATAAATTTGAGTGGGTATAATCGATTTTATACATTTAAATTTTAGTTAGAAAAAGATTAATAGAGGCAAATAAAACAATAAGTTGATGGAATAATATATTATATGAAATATTGTTAATGGAATTGATATAAATTTGAGTAGTTAAAATAGGTATAAATATACTGAATAATGGGATTGGATATATTAAGTAAAATAAATTTAATAATAATTTAGAATAAAGAAGAATTAAATTTGTTGAATAAAACATGATTTTTAATTAGTAATAGAATATAAATTGATAATAAGATAGTGAATAAATGAGGTAAAATAAATTTTTGCTTTGTAAGAATTAATAAATTAACAATTTAATCAATTAATGAAGTACTTTGAATCAATTATTGGATATTAATTCGATTAAAATCGAAATTTATAATTTGAACAAACAAATTTTAAATTTGATGAACATTTTTGATACAACGTGAACGGATTTAAACCAATTAGCGAATATTAATCTTTTTAAATCGAAATTTATATGGTTTAGATTAATTATTTATTTTGTTTTCCAATCTATTTTCTTTTCTAGTTGGTTCTATTCTCCTACCTCTTTCCTTTTCGAAGATGAAAAATTTTGAGTGGGGGTGAATGTAACGATCCAGAAATTTAACCAGTTTTATTAACGTTATTAATTGCAATTTTATGGAATTTTAAACGATAAAAATTTGAAATATAAATTTGATATTTAGAATATGTCTAGTTAAACATAGCAACTGGAAAATTTTCGTCTAAAAATATGCAAGTTTAGTTCGTGCGTAAATTTACTTTAATTTAATCACTTAGAAAACGATGAAAATAAAACGTTTTCGAAACCTAAATATTTTTACAAAGAAAAATTCTAAAGCATCTTCTGAGCACGACGTCATTTTTCGTTTTTCAAAATTCGAACTTCTTTAGCTCCGTCGATCTTATTTTTCTGCGTTTTTCTTGCACTTTCCGATAGTAGAAAATTCGAATTTTATTAATTCAGTTGCACTATCGATATCTGTATACCGTTTTGATCGTCTCATCATGCTAATCTTTACGGTATAATTATTTCTGTGTTTCGGTGTCCGGTTCGCGGTGATACTGCGAAACCGCTAACCGCATCGGTTTGACACTTCAAATCTTTGTTCATTTGCCTTTTATTTGTCTACCGTGAGAAGCTTAAAGACCAACAGCCATTTGCCTTGAATATATTCATAAACCGATGCATAAACTCTAGCTATTCTCCCAATGTTAACATTACTAAACGGTTCACATCTGACTTTATATAACTTTTCCATTTGCAAAATTAATATCTTTATCTGGCACCTGTAGCTTCATTTGCTCTGAAGTAAAACAAAAAGTGAGATATATTTATCTCCTCATACAAGCCATGCGGGCACCCTCCCCTCCTTCCATCGGCCGCGAGCCACCACGGCTCCTCCACGACTACGCCTATATTCAGTGGCCACTTAGCCCATCGCCTCCTTCCTTCCATCAGCCGCGACCACGCTACCGTCTACCTTCCCCTTCGGTCCTTCTTTTCACCATCCACCATCATCAACAACACTCGTGTCTCCTTCACCACTGAGTGCATCTCCACCAAGCGACCACCTACACCATAAATCAGTCACCATAGCCGACTCGCCTTCATTCCCTCCTCCAGCCTCGGCTTGACTTGCAACGTTCTCAACCTCCGCCTCCTCGTTACCGAGATCTCCCACTACCCACCTCAACGACCGAGTTTAACGTGCTCCACGCTCTCTAGTCGAGGACGAACAAGTTCCAACTCCACCACCAAAATCCATTCCTCTTCGCCGAACACTGTACATCGCCATCATGCCACGTGCTCGGCTTGCCTACACCTCACCGGGCCATGAAAAGTCACCACGTACGCTCCCTCCGCCTTCCTCATTTCTACCCACCACCCTCCAGCCGCTCACGCGAGTAGCCCAAAGCATCGGCCTGCTCTGAGCCTTCTCCTGTCATTTTGTCCATAAGAGCAGTAATACCTTTTGCTTGAATATGTATGCATACTTCCTAGTACCTCTCGTGTGCGAAGCTGATTGGTAACTTCCTTTATCCCAGTAAATTTTGCAGTAGTATATTTTAGGATTACGTAAGATATATAGTAGCTCATTTTATATAAGTATGTACAGTAAGGCTAGCTAATTATAGTTTGTACATACGTTCACAATCGTATGTATCATTTTGAAAAATTGCACACGTTGCTTCCATAAATACAATTGTATGTAACTTTCAAATTGAGTATATAGGTTAAGTCATACAAGACTTTTTTAAAACTCTTTTATATATTATATATATTGCATTTGTTGTGTATAGTAATATGATGAGTTTGTTATAAGTTATGTTAGCCTATAAATATATATACTGTTTGGATATTTTGTTTTATAAAATATTGATTTTATTTCAAGGCTATATTATATAATTTGTATACATTTATCTATAGCCTATATGCATTTGTAAATATAAGATTCTGTGCTTTGGTTATAAAGTTTATTAGTTTGGTTATAGTAGTATATGTACTTACGTTGGCTTTGGTTTGTACGCGTTTGAATCAGTTGTCATATATATACAAGTATTTAGTGATTTTGAAAGATGATATTTGTCTCACTATTCAAATATATATTATATAAATGAAGTAAGATGATATATATGTAAGTAGTAGCACCTCTTATTTCTTTAAACTGTTATATGTCAGTTACTTCTTTTCATCCTTAAATTCCTCACAGTTTTAATATTTAATATATGTGTTGTGGCA